>OY540832.1:5000000-10000000 GCA_961205895.1 Mythimna pallens
AGAAAAGGATAGCACTGTCAACTGTTAGGATTGCTTAAATATAATATGACGATGGATGAATACCATAATCTCAGAGATAAAATAATAATCTCAAACAAATATTATAGTCTCAGTTAATCCTAAGCTTAATACAAAACTATATCATTCCAGAGTATGGCAATGCGGTGGTTCCCTAGAAATAGTTCCGTGCTCCCGCGTTGGTCATGTCTTCAGGAAGCGTCACCCCTACACCTTCCCCGGAGGATCAGGAGCTGTGTTCGCGAGGAACACCAGGAGAGCTGCTGAAGTATGGATGGACGATTACAAGGAACTGTACTATCGGTCCCAGCCATTGGCTAAGCAAGTTGATTTTGGAGAGTAAGTTCTATTAATTCTTGGCATTAATTTTAATCTATTTCAAAATGAAATGATCTTTTTTGATTCTGGACAAAATAAATATTATGAAATTTAAAAAACTGTACCTTTTTTTCGATAATCAAAAGAGATTAATGAAAAAGATGATTACGCTTCGCCGTACCAATGAATGTAGATCAGGAAGATAAATTCGGAACATCATAATTATTATGACGCTTTCAGTGTTCCAATTATGGTTTCAGAGTCCTATATTCATCTTCTTGCTAAATAGAACACCTTAATTATATGTTCTATTTAGGTTATTATAATGTTTAGGGTTAGACAGTTTCATCATTTTTGATCAAAATTGCTGTTGCTATCCGATCAACTGTTTTTTTTTTTTTAATTATTACTAATAGCTTGATTTTTACTATTATATTTTCTTTCTTTTCTCAGCATATCAGAACGTGTGAATCTTCGTCAAAAGCTGCACTGTAAACCCTTCCGTTGGTACCTGGAACACGTGTACCCAGAACTGCAAGTACCTGCTATGACTGAAGTGTCGCATGTCATCAAGCAAGGTGTCAGGTGTTTGGATACCATGGGTCATCTTGTTGATGGCACTTTAGGTAAGACGCCCATCATTAGATGGACTCTTTAAAAAATCGCATTTATTTTTCTTTGTCAAGCGTAAAACCTTGAGTTTACCAGAATGGCAGTAGTGAAATCACTTTTTAATGCATTGGTACGAAGTAACCTGGAAACTAGCGCCACCATTTGGAATTTTTAAAAAACAACACATTATTCAAAATGGTGGAAAACCTGCAGAATAAATTTACTCGGTATTTGTCGTATTACACTTTGGTGAGCAATCCAAGCGCGCAATTTCATTCTTGTAAAGTACGTACAAATATTTGAATCGTTGAGATCACTCTTTCCAAACCGTGAAATATTAAATAAACTATGCTCAATCAAATAAGGCCTCGCCCAACACCTCCATCTCCACCTTTTGCTTCCAGCCTAACCCAGCCATCTTCATAAGATCATCGTTGACGAAGTTATTTAAGCACCTCATTATTTCTTCAGACTAAAAAGCACTAAAACAAAACCTACTTTTTTCCAGGAATGTATCCCTGCCACTACACAGGCGGAAACCAAGAGTGGCGTTTTGACAACGGTCTTATCCGCCACCATCGCCTCTGCCTGTCCCTCTCATCTGAAGATCGAGTGACAGCAGTCCTGGCTGCCTGCGACCCAGCCGACGAGGCCCAATTGTGGCGACGCCAGGGACCCTTGATCAGACATGCCAAGCTCGATGCATGCCTCGATACAGAACGACCGGCCCTTTACTTGGAACAATGTAATGAAGAGAAACCTAGCCAGCAATTCACTTTCTAAAGTGACAGAAATATTGCTTGAGAATAAATAACAGCATATGAACTTCTCCGTCAGGAAGAGCGATGTTTTCTGATAAAACAAGTTAACGCGTCGGAAGAAATTCAATTTTTCTTCTACATTTGAAATATCTAGTGTTATACTTGATATTAAAATGGGATATCAGAAGAACGATAATTTAATTCCGGTTTCAAAATTCTAATTTTCAAATAATATTCGCTGATGTTAGAAATACAGAAAAAGTTGTAACCGGAAAACATCATCTGAAGAAATGTAATCAGGGGAAGTAGACTAAAAGTCCTTTTAGGGAATTACGATAGTGATCTTAACATTATCAGGGATATAGTCACAAATAAGACTTATAACACTTCGCTTTACATCACGTATTAGCTTCGGTACTTATAATGTCAGTACCTTTAGAATTAAGGCACCATAATCTTCCTCTTACACGTAGAAGGTGCCAAATTAATTTACTGTTTGTAAATATTATTTTAAGGCTCACAATTTTAACATTCCATTTTGTTGTATCTTTTAAAGACACTTTATTTTTTACTTTAAATGTAATATTATTTTGGTTTTAACCTACTATTTCTACAATATCTCATTTTAAGATTTTAATATCTGTAAATTATATATTTATTTAAGTTTACCGTGTATATTCATTAATATTGTATTCAGTAATTAAAACTTAGTATAATGTAGTTACCATTACTATAGTTAATTCACTATAAGTGCCGGGAATGTGGAATGTGGATAATATTTGTAAAGAATAACTTTTAGGAATAACAGAATGAAATTGATTGGTGTTGGAACTTGCGCCGTGTATTATAATTATTATACTTATCAAGAAATTCGAGAATAGTCTTAGCTACTGCTAATTTTTTTAATTTAACGAAAATAAACTTCAGTGCTCAATAAAAAATTAGACTTCATAAAACAAAAAATAGGCAACTTTTAACGAAATTACATTTAAAACGATTTTTATTAATTCTTTATTTTAAAAAAACGCAATTGTTCATCATTTATTTACTTTTAGTGTCTAAGCAATCTCAAACAGTCGGGTGTTTTATTTAAATCATTATCATCATTTCATTATGAACATCACAATTATTATTTTAGTAAGAACAGAATGTTCTCGCCTTACAGTACAAGCTATCACAGTGGTTAATTTAAGGTTTATAGTAAGTTTGATTATAATAATTCATTTAAGATGCTCAAACATTATAGAAATCGTACTAGAAATGTGTTACAAATTCTTCCAAAATTTGTTGAAATTTCCATTTTCATGAAATCATTTAACTTTTATTACAAGTCAAGGCCTAAAAATGATTACAATCTCGTATCTGTAAAGTAGGTTAATTGTTTAATACTCGTTATGTTAAGTTAGATATTTTTATTTACATTTGTTACTTTAATTTCACGAAAAAGTATTAATTTATTGTAAATACTTGTGTACTTTTTGTATTTTTCTATCTGTTCTTATATAGTTATTGAAAATCGATATCGATCGTGTATGACCAACCAAAGTGTCAGGGATGAGTGAATGTTTTATCGAATGGTTACCAACTGTACATAACAACTCATCAATAGATAAAATCAATAAAACTGCCATGGTATTAATATATATTGGATGACTTCCACGAAAAATATTCCAATTACAGTAATAATGTTATAATTATATATAATGTGTGCTCAATATTAATCTGAAACTGAAATCATAAACGAATTTTATAGGAAAAGACAATATCATAGTTACTATAAAATTTAATGACCTATTATTACGAGTGAACTATAACATCATCTATGTATACCTATAAAAAATTTATGGGAGATTAAACATTTTAATGAACACTGTTAAAAAATTGAATAAATGTAAATGGCTTTTATTGATTAAAACAGTAATTATGATCAATAATTTGGAATCTCTACAGTTAAGAAGACCCTTTTTTCCTAACGTTCATTGTTATAGCTACTTGAAAATAACCTTTACTTGTATCTATGACCATATGGATTTTTAAACGTTGTCTTCTATTTAACAGCAGATTTCCCTGTTAAAGAATAAATAGTTCATGGCAACGTTATAGAAGTATTTTTAGAAATATGGGCAGCTTTCACTAGCTTATTTCAATGTAGAAAAATAATGTAACTATATAAATAGATAAATTGCACGTTAACAAGAAATCGCATCTATTACAAATATAAACATTCCTAAGTAATACTAACATAGTGCAAACACGATTTATGTAAATAAGTAAATATTGATAAAGCATACTTTGTACTTATGACAAAAATATGACATAAAAACTTTAGGATCAAAAATATTCGATTTACATAATATAATTATACTATATCAAGTGCACGATAGCACCTAGAGCACAATAAGTAGGACGTTATACAAAAGCTCTAAACTTTATTGAAATTATTATTTTTGTTAAGTGGCAAATTGACTGCCCTAGTCAGATTTTGTTGAGACGATTTTTTGTTCACTAATAAACAAATGCGTGATTTTATTTTAGTGAGAAATCCATTTGATAAATAAAAATACGTTTAAAGAAAAATTGGTTTTATTTATACATTTGATGGCTGAATCCAAACCCACATTTAGCTAATTATAAAAAATAATAATTTACAGCAATAGAGTATTCGTATACTTAATTAAAATACAAATACTTTAGAAAATATTTGAAGTACCTAATAAGTTTAATAATATAAATTAGTTACATCAACTTGTTAATAAGTATCAAATATAGAATCATAATGAAACTAATTTTAGACCTTGATCCTGAACCCTGATCACAAAAACAATATGGCGAAAAATTAGATTTTGCGGAAATTTACATAAAAAGCCGATAAAAAAAACATAAAGCCATAATTGACGAACATGCATCGTACCACAAAACGAACTCCTAATAAGGAGTTTTCTAAAATAATAATAAGGTCACTAGTATTTGGGTCTTTCTCAATGAAAATCCTTGTATTTATTCAATGAACTTTTGAGAGTTTTTTCTTGATTCAAGGTTGCTCACTAAACGTCATTGGTAAATATTTTAAATGTGATATTTCTAATGTTAGCAGGAAAACTTAAGTTAAAAGAACAGTGTTAATGTATTCTTCTGAAAACTTACAAAAGCTTTACTTTCTTGTTACTTCAAGTAAAGAAGACGTGTACAATCAGTCTTAAAAATATCCTCATCCTTGAAAACTAAAACCTAATAAATCACTCACAATAATCTGTAAAATTATTCATATTATTGTACTTCTTAAAACTATTAACTATTTTAAAACAGAGTATAAACCTACAAAAAATCTATCACACTGGGAATTCCTTTACTTCCTTTGGTGTAAATTACACATTTTTACTGTTACCTAGTAACTTAGTTTTAAGTTTTTTATATCCATAATATTCAATATTTTTAAAACCAATAGTTCTTTTAGAAATGCACAAGAAGAATAGCCCTTCCTTTGGCTTCGCCGTTGTCGGGTACATAGGAACCACTACAAACCTATATCATGCTATCACAGTGGCTTAATTTTCACATTCTTTGAATGTATTAAGCATCAAGCTCTTAAGAACATTAGAAATATATTTTTCAGGCAAAACTGATTGCTATGATACCAAAATATTTATACTTATACAAGACTTTAAAAAGTCATACAAAATATTATACATATATAATTTTTGGAATAGGGCCCAAACAGCACGGTAAAATAACGAAATCTTATGATGATGTAGGTACTATGAGTAAGAGCTCATCTTGGTTTTTACGAAGTTGCCGATAACCTTGATAGCTCTGAATGCGTAGTTGGGAGAGAGACGCTGTCGCAGAAGGTAGTAGCCAGTGAGGTTCATAGCAAGCAGGATGAAGATTAGCACGGAAAAGTCGACCCAGAAGGAGACTCCAGACATACCCATCAGTTTCACAAAGTATCTGGAATTATAAAAATTAATCATCAGTCTAGTTATCTTAGCAGTACCTAGTAACAGATAACAAAGCTATTTTTTTTTCTCTTAAAAACAAGATGTACTGCAATTAATTAGTTTCATTTAGATTTTTTCTATTTTTTTTAAGATTTGTAAAGTACGTACTTAATTAACTTTCAAATACTTACGCAACACTCTTGTATTCACAGTAGTCTACATGTTCCGGGCATATGAGATCGTCTCTGGGAGGACCATAAATTGCGGCAACCAGACCTTCAATCCCGTAGCGTAGGAAAGAACAAGCCCTTGCTATCCTCCATACTAAGGGAAGAGGGTCATCTCCACTACCAATACCGTAGACAGCTAGCAGCATTAGTGGAACACTCAAAGCTGGACCCATAAATACTGAATTCTGTAAAGAAAAATAATTTCTTAATACTGCATGAAAACATATTTTTTCAAACCTGTTTGTGATTTCTAATGTTCGCACAAATGTTGCTTGTAAAGATGACGAATAATAAATTATCACATTTCAAAATAAAATTTTATAAACCTATATTCAGATTTATGTACTGTATGTTATTTTTAACTGTGCTAATTGTCTTAAGTCTCAGTCTGTAGTCTGTCACTGTACTTATTAAAATAAAATAAAATGTGAGTGCTTAAATATTTTGGTAACAAAAACACGAACAAAAATAATGCACACATTTCTGAACAGACTACAGTCAAAAATTACAGCTGATAAAACGTATTCTAAACATATCATATATATATTGAAACAGTTTTAATAGAAATACTTACAACTACACTCAACATAGACGAAATAACAGTTCCCATAGATTCCGATATGAGAGCTATTAGAATACATGTAGAACTGAACATGAATATCCTATCGATCTCCATAGGCTGTGAGGTGATGGGATAGGTGATAATAAGGTAGATAAGGCTGAAGAAAATAGTGGCTGGGGTCCGCGAGATGACCAATGCAGCGTAGTAGGGCTTCAGACCGTACCATCGATTGAAGTACTCTCTTTTGACAAGTTGCACTTCTGTAGGAACTGAAACAAGAATTAAATGATTATTCATATTCAATAATAATAATTTTCAATGATGCGTCTAACGCAATCCTATCGTCTCTTTTTTATGAAAAAATTCTAAACTTTTTGGGTGTGTTTGGGTAATTTAAAAATAAATTTTTAAACTTCCCAGAGACGGTGGGATGAGCCATTCTACAAAGTAGTCCAGGAAAATCTAATCCTAACATCTGCTACTACTGCAGAGCGTGCGCTGCTGGCTGTGGGAAATTGGGAGTCAGATCTTTGGCATCACGCACTACCGTCGTCGAATATTGGCACCTTGTGCGACGATACTACTTTCCGCTTAGCTATTACCCTACGCTTAGCCGCTCCTTGCTGTTCCTCATCGTTGCCACTGCGAATTTGTCAATAGCCTCGGTCACCATGGCATGTCATGCAGTCGAAGTGCGGGACGCATAGTGCGGCACGCGAATAATAACGACATCATCCAACGAGCCCTTGTCACCGTCGGCATTCCGACTGTTTTGGAACCTCATGGCCTGGCATGCGACGACGGAGACCGGACGGTATGTCTTTATTTCCGTGGAAGACGGGCGGCATGATCAAGTAGCAGAAATATAACAACCTCGTCGGCAGTTATATTTTTGGGCCGTTTGGGGTTGAAATTTTGGGCCAAGGGGTCCGAGGGCTCACGCTAAATTATCCAAACGCTTAGTTTACACTTCGCGTGACTTAAGGGCTTGCTTTTTCTTCAGTCAGAGAATAAACATTGCCATACAATGTGGCAATGCCGCCAGCCTTTTGGGCACACTTCTAGTCGACAGCGATGCGGACTCGCAAACTAAAAAAAACATACAAGAAGCTAGATCAATCAACAAATACTTCAATAAATGTAATAAAAGGTACTTACAGGCAAGTAAAACAGGCATCATGGGAATGTATAGCATGGCAATGGTGCAGGCATAGCAAAAACCGAAGTTGAATATAGTCTTGGAAGCATCGTAACCCATTCTGTTAAACAAACTGCCAACGATGAACCCTATGAACAAATGCAAGCCGACCCGCAGCCAAAGGTAACTCTGGAAAAAAATATTACAAATATAATATTTTGACAAAATAAAATTTTATTTGATGATGAAGAGCAAGTAAAAAAGGAAGAAGTAAGTAAGAAGAAAAGAGCAAGAAGTAAGTAGTGAAACGAAGTAATTTGGGATAAAGGCAGGAAGAAAATAAGGATATTATTTTATTTATTGCTGTTCAAATATAAATATTTTTAGAATAAATTCATACATCTATTAGCAACATATCATCTATTTATTTACATTCTACGAAAAAGTACGTTTGACACTGGAAAAAAACTTAATTGACCCAAAATTAAATATTTATCACTTAAAATAATTTGCTATTCATTACTAAATGCGTCGTCATTTGTTTAGTCTAGTCGAAAGATTTTTTGTCTTCTTCATATTATTATTCTGACCTTTTATACTCTGAACTTGACCATCAAATAATAATCACGATCAAGATGAAACCATATTTTGTACAGGAAAGATTACCTTATTTCTAAAAGTTTGCAACAGCATTCTCTTTAGTAGTACAGTGAATTGTTGGCAAGCGGTACATCCATGTTTATAGTTATGATTCTCAATTCCACCGGTATTTAGCTGCTCTATCTCCATCTCTTCAAAAAGTTCTCCTGCTTGGCTGTCTTCGATGGCGTAGGTCCACCATCGTTGGTTCTTGCCATTTTCTACTGCTGATACCATTCTGTCTACATGAGATCCATATTCACCACTTGAGACTTCGATGACTGAAAACAAATGATTTTCAATATTAAAATGTAGTCATAGTGTTACTTTAACTCATGGTTATTTATTTGATTCTGCACACAAAAGTACAGAGGCAGACTTAATGCCTTAATTAAGCCTCAAAATATCTGATGGTTTAATGCTACGCATTTATTTTGGCTTTTTGGATTTACCTTTAGATTTTATTTTTATATTGGACTTGGATTCTATGTGTCTTCAAATTGAAATTATCGTGACTAGTTTTTGATTCAAATCCATCTATCTGAGCTACTTTGGTCATTTACATGCGTTTTGTAGTGTTAACTTGTATAAAGATAAAAAATGGTAATGAAACGTAAAAATTGTTTATTTTTTAACTATGCCCCACACTAGTGATTACAAAGATAATATTACTAATACGTAAACTCACATCATATACAAGACACATCATACAAATATTTTTTTCCGTGCGGAACTCGAATCCGTGACACGCAGTGCAGTAGCTAATCGCTCAACCACTGCGGCATCCGTGCCAACTCAATTTTAACCGTCTTTATAGGTAATTCACGCAATTAACCTGCGTGTCATTTATGAGATTCTACTATGTAACTGTAACACCATAATCACGACCTTGACCAATGTGACATGTGGCATATAATACATCTAATTGACCAATTCTTTTCTATTTTAAGATCATTATGAAAATAACAGCCATATCATAGTGTAATTAATCTTTAACTTTTGTATGCAGTTCCTGTATGTTATTTCTGTAATCATTGTGTTTAATGATAGGTTAATAGCCACGGTTCTCATAGTTGTAAGACTAACTATTATTAAAGGCTCAACTGGCTGCAAAAATGTTGCGAACCCTAGTAAAAGTGAGATAGTACTTCACACCGGAATAACCGCTCAAAATTTATCAAGCGCAAGTTCGATCGTGTACGTGGTACTGTTCTCATCTTTAGGACGGATTTGCCAGATACCAACTTGATACGCTAGAGTCAATTGAAAAGCGAGCCAAGGAGATCATTGATATTGATGCACTAGTCGAGTCAAAGCTTCAAAGTCTTGAGCATCAACTCTAAGTTGTAAGCTCGCATTTGAGTGGTCAAACGTGAGCTGAGAGATAGTGACGCGTTATAGCTACGTGTTGTGGTACCTCACCTGATGGTAAGCAATGATATGGTCGACGATAGAGCATGCTTGCTTAGAAATAATCTATTCAATTGCGCATTTTGGAGAGTGTGCGTCTAAATTGCCAAATTCCACCAAGCCCAGTCCATCATCGGACCACCAGACTTACGGTATGCATTCGATACATAAAAATCAAGTGTTTCCAAAACTTTTTTTGCATGCACACATTATTATAAATATATATATTTTTTAATTATACTCACTAAAATCAGCAGGATTGTAAGTCTTGGGACAGGGTAGCTGCAGCTCATTAAGGAAAGGCACGACGCCAGATGACGTCCCCTGGTATGCACAGCGACCACCGGCAACCACGTATACGTGATCGAACTCCGCAAAGAGACGGGCTGATGGTGTGTGAAGGGAGCAGATAACGGTGCGACCACCACGAGCCACCCGCTTGAGGAGGGAAACGCATGTTGAGGAGGCTACGTCATCCAGACCTCTGGAAATGATGATGATGTTTATTTAATACCTATTGGCAAGTAGAACGTGGAGAAGGCAACTAATAAGACAAACAGTAAGAGCTCTAAAGAAGAGTTTCATATTGAGGAGGATACTAAAACAACCCTGGCAGGTATTGGCCATCACGTCGAGCCAGGCCTAGTCATTATTGGAAGGTGAGCTACCCATTACTCATTGTTCTCAAGCCTGCGCCTACTTCGGACTTGCGATCCACAGGGCATCTCTCTGACGATTTTTGCCGCCCCTTTTGCTGTCATTAAGCATAGGTTAATAGTTAGTTGGTAATGTTACGCTAATTTTAACTCACGTAGTAGGTTCATCCAAGAATATTACAGGAGGGTTATTGAGCAGTTCCAAAGCGATTGATATTCTTTTTCTTTCTCCGCCTGATAGGCTTTCTGTTGTTGTGTTCCTGGCTTTCTGTAGCCTTAGCAGCTGAATGATTTCTTCTACCTGAAATTATGGAGCCGGTTTAGAAAAAACTTTCAAGCTAGTAAAAAAATGGTTCACTTAATATCACGAAAGTTATAGGAAAAAAAAAACAAATACACCACGAGTGCTAGATAATTGTAGGTACTTATTCCTTATACTGTTCTATCGTATCTTTTCAAATGGTTTCTTTTAAAAACAACTCAAGAAAATAAAGAGTAAATGAACCTCCAAAAATACTATGTCTTGGTACTTTGGCCCTGTGGTATCACTTTGGCCCAAGTTTATAAACTAATAGGAGCATAGGACTCTGCGTCTAGGTATTGTCTTTCTATTTGTTAACGAATCTGGGCCAAAATTATTCCTCAGGAACTCGACTTAAGGTAGAACTACATTGCGCACACGTGGGTCACGTACGCCGATCTGGGCGCGTCGGTCTCCATTCATTTTATATAGCAACTAGACTTTTAGAGCTACATTAGATTCACGCCACGTGACGCCACGCAACGCGCCGTTTCGTACAAATCAGGCGTGGTTTACGTGTGCGTCGGTTTAATGTAGTTCTATATATCTGTAGGTCGTAAAAAAACGAATAAAATCACATACAATAACACCCTTCTTCTCCTTAGATATATTAGTTCCCAGCTTCAGATCAGCAGCGATGAGCATGGCTTCTTCCACCGTGATGTAAGGCTGCAACAGATCCTCCTGCATGATGTACCGGGACAGCTTCCTGAACTGGTGCAGGTCTCGCTGTTCGCCATTGGTGGAGATTACTCCTGAAGCGCCTGTTACCCTGAAAGGTGATGTTTAACTTTAATAATCAACGTTTTTACAGAACTTGTAACTAATAATGCACATCCTTATAGACTTGAATTAGAAAATTAACTTCCTTTTCTTTTATATTTTTTTTACTCCTTTACTCTTCACACAATCCATCCATCTTTTCTTGGGCCTCCCTCTCCCTCTCCACACATCCACATGTATACTCATAACTCTTTTAGTAATATGCGTTTCATCCCTTCTCTTTACATGACATACCAAGAAAAACGATTCCCCTTGTGAGTGTTTTTTAAGCAATTAGTTATCCTAAGTGTAGTCAAATAATATAGGAATCAACGCAATACACAGATAACACATCGGTAATGTTATCTATGCACACACACACATACGCTCTTGAGGAACAATCAAAAATTTTATCAAAATAAATAATTTTTATTCTAAAATATAAAATGAAGTTTTAGGATAAAAAAATACCCACTTTAAAATAGCTTAAATCAATTCAGTGGCAATGGTGGCTGAGTGGTAACGGCTCCGACTTACGAATTGTAGGTCGCGGGTTCAAACCCAGCCAGTCATATACATGCATCCAGGGGCCCGACTGCGTGGGTACTCGGGCTCGAGCACCCATGAGAAATAAATATGAATAGACAAAAATAGACTGAGCATAGACATCAAGGAACAGATCAGTTATCGCCTTTTAGGAATGGGCGTTTTTTCACTACCCGACGACCCGTTTAGCGCAGTGGTTTAGAGCGCCGGTTGAAACGCAAGGGTCACGGGTTCGATTCCCGCAGCAACACAAATGTTTGTTGATGAAACACATATTTGTGTTGGGTCTGGGTGTTTGTGGTACTTTCTTTTTTCCTGGTTTCTATAGCACAAGGGAAAACCCTAGTTTGGGACCAGGACAATGTATGTGATGTTGTCTCAATTTATTATTTACTAGCTTCTACCCGCGGCTTCACACGCGTGAAAATAGGTTTCTCCATAAAAACGTTGAACCCCCGTTTCCTCCACTTAGAGGGTGAATTTTGGAAAATCCTCTCTTAGTGCTCGCCTACGTTATGAAAGGAAACCTTGTGCAAAATTCCACGCTCCTAGTCCCAGTAGTTTTGGCTGTGCGTTGATATGTCAGTCAGTCAGTTTCTTCTTTTATATATATAGATTAACGGTGCGGGCAACGGATGCCACTGTTACGTTACTGGTATCCGTTATCAAAACGTCGATCAGTGTGCATTTCTCTTCTCACACTTCGCCACGTTTTCGAGTCATCAAATGAGCATGGGTGCTCATGCTCATTTGATGACTCGAAAACGTGGTCATAAGGTTTTCTTAAAGCCGGCGCCCCTGCATGCATCAGCTTATAGCTGCTCATACTAGCAGTCTTCTTGGCCGTGCAAAAGGGATTGTTTTTGAAACAATTTCTCTATAAGCGTGGTCCTTTTGTTATTATATCTTCGTTATAATTTGATCCGAGATTGATTTCTTTTACTGCTATACGAATTGGTACCACTCATAAATATCACTGATCATTGATTAACTACAAAGTAATTTTGTTTTTTGTCATTAAAAAAATAACTATAAAATTCAAACGATTAACTTTAATGACTGCAGTGGGATTCCTGCGACCTGATGACCTTGAAGTGAGTTATCACGTCAGTTCACTTCATTTAGGTTTTTTCGATAGTATTTTAATACTGGCTTATATGCTTGGGGGTACCTGAAGGGTAACTCGCAAGACAAATAGGGTAACAAAAAGAAGCTTATTACAACAACTACGCTGTCCGTCCGTCTGGTTGTTCTGCGGCTTGTAACTTACGGTAATAGGTCGGCAATAGGGTATTTTAAAAATATATTAATAAGATAGCTTAGGCAAAAAGTAGTTGGTAAGTATTAGTTCATAAAATAACAAAATAAATTTTAAAATTCAATTAAAAGTTTTCAGTCTTTTTTATCTGTTATTTATCACCACCATGTTTTTACGTCATTCGGCTGTGTAAACTAAAGTGACAGCTGTCAACTGATCGGCCATACTAAGTGAATATCAGCGCATTTGTTTACACAGCTAACTGACTTCACGAACTCACGACCACAGAGTAAATATGGCGTCCACTGCGTTCTGCATTTTCGGTACTTAGCGACTAAATAAAAAATTTGTGATTTTTGTTAGTGGTTTATTAGCACTATAGAATCTAATTGAGACACTTCAAAAGTGGGTGTAATACTCTATTAAAATTTCACTGTTCAATGTGTAGGTACCTACTTTTATTGCCACTTTAATAACAAAAATTAAAATCCGATGTCAGTCGAGTTCCCACACTAAAAGTTCACAATTCCACACTTTTTGACAATCATAGGGCGGAGCGAGAAAGCGTGTCAAACTTTTAATGACAAAAACCTATTCTTAGTTTTCCTGCTTTGCCTTGCGTTCCAGCACCCTGGTTTTTCTTCCAGAATGGACTCGGTCTGGATGGTTACCGAACGGCCGGAGCGCGAGCTACTCATTGCTCGCCTTCCTTGGACTGGATCAAAATATTTGTACTAATATTATAGAACATATTTTTTTATTATTTTTTTGTTTTTAGGGGATTTTTATTTGCTGGCTTTTTTTTCAATTCTAATTCTAATTGAGTATCAACATTCATAAGATAAAAATAAATCAGAAATGTAAGATAAATCCTTGCTAAATTTAAAAAAAAACCAATTAAACTATAATTAAAATAAGTACTATAATTTTTTAACAAAGGAATAAGATATGTATATTTTAGACGTTGTAATTACTGTCCAAATTATTATAAGAATTTAAATAAGGTGCAATTTTTTAGAAGACCAATTAAATACCATTTTTTCCCTTAATAAAATTAAGGGAAAAAATATTATAGTATTACTTTATTGCCTAATTAAGCTACCTAATTAACGTTATGTGAATTTACCATAGGTCTTATTATTGTTCAGTTTTTTGTTAAGAGTGAAATAAACCCATTAAAGTTATTCTTATAAAAAATTATTGCAGTCCCTCCTTTAATTAGTTTCAAATTACAATAACTGCACGATTTGTGTGAAGGAAGTATTAAAAGACAAAAAATACAATTATAGTGTGAATGGCGATCGAGAACAATTGAAGAAGAATAGGTATATTTGACTGGCCTGTTGGTCTAGTAGTCAGTGGCCCTGACTGCTATTCTGGAGGTTGTAGGTTTAATTTCCACCCAAAACAAATGTTCGTGTGATAAGCACGATCATTTGTTCTGTGTCTGGGTGTAATTTATCTATAATTTGTATATATTTAGAAATGTATAAGTATGTTTATCAGGTGTCTAGTAATCATAGCACTAGCTCTGTTTAGTTTGGGATTAGATGGCGTTGTGTGATAGTTGTTCGCTTGCGTACAAGTAAGTTTGTCCAAACTTTGGGTCTCCATTTGATCCCCATAGGAGGTGAAATATGAAAAATCCTTCCTTAGCCTACGTCAAAAACCGAAAAAAATCCGTCAAAAACCTCCAACTATAGAATAGATTACGTAACACTTCAGAGAATATAGGACAAGGGCAGGAAGACGATGATAAAATTACTATACAGTATCCACTCATACAGAATCGCCCATAAACATTAATATTCAGTCTATACAAAGGACGTCGTCTAAACACTTTGCGTTTATCGTCAGTCACGCGTCTTAACTAGGCTAGACAAATAAACTAGCAATTAAACCAGGCCTCGGACATATAGGCACAAAGCTCACTATTAATACTGTATGACATTAACGTTTATTCGTTATGTCATTTTACATAACAGCTGATAAAAGTTGAGGAAAAATTGTTCTGGAAACATATAGAGCCTTCAGTACCTCTACCAAGAGTTTAAAGCAAATAAATTCGTCGCTACTCGTTACCGACGCTGAAAATTTTTTATACAGCAAATTTTACAGCGCTTGTGGCGGTCACTTATGGAACCAAAATTGGTAGTATGAGTCTCCAAGTAAAAACCAATGGAATAGAAATTCACTAGCGACTTATTTTTAGCAATTTCCTTTAGAAAATCAGTACCATGATTCCGAAATTTTATGCTCGTAATGTCATGGTAGTTGAGAGTTTGTCATGCTCACTCAAATGTATCGCTGATGGTGGCACGTGATATTAGGTCATTCTGTTCCTGTTGAGCTGAGTGGGGCTGATGCACGCGTCATGCTCGTGAACGGGTGCCGGCAGTTGAGACTGGTCATCTCTTAGCTGCCAGTGGCTTAATTCAATTTCTATTTTTTAATTATTATTACTTATCTTTATTGTGCTCACATATTAGAAGCGACAAGAAATATGTAACCAAGATTTATGTAACTCATAATATGTTTTTCTTGCACGTTCTTCTCCATAGAGATCTACGCTTTGGAACGTGCAATTTAGCTTCCCTTTTTTTTTTTGAGTGACCGATATTTTGACAATTCAAAAGTGCCTGTAATTTGTCTATTTGAAATAAACGTTTCTGATTTCTGAATTCCTTTCGACATCGATTACTTATCGATTAGATTCTTCGAGCCGTGGTTGAGTGATTGGGTGCTGCGCTGCGTGTCGTGGTAGCAATTTCCGCGAAAGGAAACTTTTTCTTGCTTGAATCTAAATTAGTGTCTCGAGTACATGTATGGATGTTTATATTTTCGTGAATGCACCGACTCTTGTATAAAAGTAAAATAATAATACCTATCCAAATTTAGCATAGCATAAGCAAAATAAGCTTATTAATGTTCCCACTGCTGTTACTCACGCCTCCTCTCTAGGAGAGAGGATGGGCCGTAATCCCCCACGCGGGCCCAGTGTGGGTTGGTGAATGTCACATATCTTCGAATTTTTGATTCTAGGACATGCCAGTTTCCTCACGATGTTTTCCTTAACCGTTTTGACTCTGGTGATGAAATAAATTACACAAAGTAATGCGCCTGGCTAGCTTTGAACCCGCGACCTACAATTTGTACGTCGGGGACTTTACCACTCGGCCACCACTGCTCTGCATAAAAATTTACTATGATCTAATTGGTGAAGGGGCATGGTTAATTTAAGTGACAACGATGAGTTACTATTTTCCTAACGCAAATAGATCACACACACAGTAGTGTGGGCAAATTAAAATAACTGGGCAAGTGCGAATCGGACTCGCGCACTGAGGGTTCCGTACAAGCTTAACTACGTAAACAGTTCAATTCCCGAATTGAGTTATGAAGATTTTTCCGAATTGCAAAAAAGTTTATTTTAGTGACTTAACTACAAATTTACAGTTTTCAGATTTTTTCTATACTTGTGCTATGGGACCTTGCTTTATGCCAAATTTCAGACAGACGGAACCCTAAAAAGAAGAAAACAACTAATTATCTTCTTAATTAATAAGGTATTGGCTATTTACAGATGTTTTTTGATAATATAAACTAGTAGACAGGTGATGGCGGAATCATGTCATGTAATTCCTATGAATATAATGATTTAAACATAATAGGTTTTAATAAAGTATTATTTTAATTTGTTTACGCAAAACGAAGTGATAATGATTAACTTATAAATGCAAGTAAATGGTTTTATAATGATAAACTATAGTTTTTATCACATAATTATTAAGAGTTATTACTTACAATAAGATTGTCTAGTAACCTGTTATTTTTATAGCTTTGAAGTCTTTTCCTGCATTAAACGATGTGTATTTATATAACGATTTATCATTTAATATACCTGCAAGGGTAACTACTCTATATTTTTCATTATTATTGTTAAATGCAAGGCATAAATTAATCAGTTAGCATAGTTTTACCTTTTTTGTGGGTGATCAAATAACTTCTCCCATTCTGTGGAGCGAGAGAAAGTCATCATCATCATTTCAGCAACAAAAAAGGTAACGTCCACTGACGGACATAGGCCTCCCCCAAATGTCGCCATAATGAACGGTCCTGTGCGTCTCGCATATATCGGATTCCCGCAACCTTTACCAGGTCATCGGTCCAACTTATAGGGGGCCTTCCAACACTGCGTCTTCCGGCCTACGCGGTCGTCACTCCAGAACCTTTCGGCCCCAACGGCCATCTGTTCTGCGAGCAATGTGCCCTGCCCATTGCCACTTAAAAACTTAAGTGGCAATTCATTCTTCGTGCTATGTCGGTAAACTTGGTTTTTCTGCGGATATCTTCATTTCTGATTCGATCACGCAAGGAAACTCCGAGCATAGCCCTTTCCATTGCCCTTTCATTCATTCGAGAGAAAATGCTAGACTTGTACTGTGTAAAACATACCCGTATTCTTTTAGTTACCTTTTGCGTTCTAAGGCCGCGTATACTTTGTCAAGCTATCACGTAGCCTTAGCAGGCAAAGCGACTCTGAAGAAAAACGGGATGATACTTTTTTTTTTAGGTGGGAAAATCATCTTATGACAAATCCCGCTCTTGGGCGGAGCGAGAAATAGTGTCAGACTTTTACTGACTAAAAACCCACCCCCGTTCCTTCTTTGCCTTCGTCCCAGGGCCCCGGGTTTCATCCCAGGGCCCCGGGTTTCATCCCAGGGCCCCGGGTTTCATCCCAGGGCCCCGAGTTTCAGCCCAGGGCCACGGGTTTCAAACGGGATGATACTAAGCGATTATATAACTTTTATCTGAATGTAACTAGCCTAGTTTATCCCACTGCTGACAAAAAATACTCCCCACTCCTTCTCCCTTTTCTAAACATCTCCGTCCTTGTTAGTATGAGTTATTCTTTCAGGTTAAGCTGGTCCTGCCATCTTCATTTTTATCTACCGCGATATCGTATAGCATTTAACCCATTCGCTGGTTCTTTTTAAAATCAAAAATCTCTTTTTTGATAATTATGTTAGGTTTTGATACGTACTCAAATCATTTAATTTGTTTTTTTTGTAACCAAGATTTTTTTAATTTTCTTTTTTAAGTATTTTATATCTATACTAATATTATAAAGAGGTAAAGATTGTTTTTTTTTTTGTTTGTAGGAGGTAATCTCTGTAAGTGCGGGTCCGATTACTAAAATTCTTTCACCGATAGAAAGCTGCTTTATTCCTGAGTGACATAGGTTATATTTTAGCGCAGGCAAAAGCTAGTCTGTAATAAAGCTGTCGATCTAGCTTAATTGCGGGCGACAACTTTCTTGTTCAATTGGCAACCGTTAATTTAGGATGCACAATTATCTGTCTCTTGCATTATTATGACGACAAGAGATATGTTATAACAAAATGAACAGAGTGTTCATTGAGTATCATGCACCTTCTTCTCCAAGAGATCTACATTTTAGAATGAGCAATTAGCATAATTTTTCTGACTAACTGACTTCTTGATAGTTCAAAGGCATTAAATATTTTATTTTATACTGAAGTGAGCTATTTTATTACAATTTGTATAGATTGAATATAGTAAGTACCTGTATCCAGCTAGTATGTTGAGAAGCGTACTCTTGCCCGCTCCAGAGGGACCTAAGATGGCCGTCAGCTGACCTGAGCGAAAGTCACCATTGATGCTGCGCAGAATTATCTTCGAACCTGAAAATAAAATTAAAATAATTTTCAAAATTTTTAAACACTTAGAGATGACTTGACAGTATTTGATCCTGTGTAGACAATCTTACAGAATTTCAGAGACTCGGTAATTCAGCCTCATCTCATCCATTTTTGACTAGCGTGTTGGTCTAGTGGTTATTGACCTTGACTGCTATGCCGGAGGTCGTGGGTTCGATTCCCACCAAAAACAAATGTTTTTGTGATGAGCACGATTATTTTTTCTGTATCAGGGTGTAATTTATCTATAATATGTATGCATTTAGAAATATATAAGTATGTTTATCAGTTGTCTAGTACTCAAAGCACGAGCTCTGCATAGTTTGGGACTAGATGACGTTGTGTGTAAGTTATAGTATTCCACAACTTTATGCGATGCTATGCTTATACAGTATAGCATAACCAGCCTTTTAAATGTTCCCACTGCTGGGGCTCAGGCCTCCTCTCTCTAGGAGAGAAAATGGGTCGTAATCCACCACGCGGGCCCAGTGCTGTTGGTGTATGTCACATGTCTTTGAATTTTTGGTTCAAGGACATGCCGGTTTCCTCACGATGTTTTCCTCCACCGTTTTGAGAGCAGTGGTGATAAAATAAGTTACACAAAGTAATGCGCCTGGTTTTTAATAATAATAATAATAATATTTTATTTGCATAAAACATGGTATACAAGATGATAATACACTGGTAGGTCCTACATGTTTTGCTTCATGATTATAAGCGTGCAAATTTATATACTTGATAACAACATACAACCACTGTCACTGTCTGATTTTATGCTCTAGAAACTCCTTAACACTATAAAAGCTATTAGCAGATAACCATTTATATAATTTGCTTTTGAACAATCTTATATTTAATATTTTAAATTCCTCTGGTATCTTATTGAATATCCGGACACACATAAACATGCAGCTTTTGTTATATTTTGCAAGCCTAGGTAAAACATCTAACGCGAGCCTGTGGGGGTCCCGACGGCTTCGAGAATTAAGATCAATTGCTTTAGTGAACAACTCTTTGTGCCTCCACACAAACATACAGATTTCCAATATATATAGTGACGGCAATGGTAACAAATCAAGTTTTTTAAATATTGGCCTGCAGGATTCATCCGGTTGAAGCCCATAAATAGCCCTAATGCATTTTTTTTGTGCAATAAACGCCCTACTTTGATCGGTGCTATTACCCCACATAATTAAACCATAGCGCAGTACTGATTCAACATAAGCATGATATGTTGTTATTGCTGTCTTAATGTTTGTTATGTTTCTGATCCGTTTCAGTGCATATACAAACTTGTTAATTCGTTTGGAAACGGTGTCAACATGTGCTTTCCAATTGATGTCTTGATCCAAGGTTACGCCTAGAAATTTAGTTTGAGTCACTTCGTGAATTCTATGTATATTCAATTTATTATTATATTTTGCATTTGATTTATTGAATTGTATATAAACGGACTTTTTAAGATTTATAGCTAAGTTATTTTGATTTAGCCATTCAATCAGTCTCTCAATTACATTATTAATTTCAGTCTCATGATCATTAATTGTATTGGTTTTTTTATCAGATGTCACAATAATAGAAATGTCATCAGCGAATAAAATAAATTTATGATAAGTTATATTAGTAATAGAATTAATGTATAATAAGAATAGAATAGGTCCTAATACGCTCCCTTGTGGGACGCCATATTTGTTATATTTAATGTCAGAATAATGCGATGTCATATCATTATTTTTATCAATTTGTAATGGCAACACGTTGTTGTCTATTACTTAGGTAAGAAGATATCCATTGAAGTGCAATGCCTCTGATTCCAATTGCCTCCAATTTTTGTAGTAATAAATCATGAGAGACTAGATCAAAGGCCTTAGAAAGGTCAAAGAACAACCCAGTAGTATAATAGTTGTTGTTAATATTCGTTAATACTATTTTAATAAGATGGTAGATAGCTAACGTTGTTGATTTATTTTTTTGAAAACCAAACTGTTCCTTCCGTATGATATTAAATTTATTACAGAACTCAATTAGTCGTTTGTTCATGCACTTTTCGAATAATTTCGATATAATAGGTATTAAGGTAATTGGGCGGTAGTTATTAACGTCTGACTTTTCTCCAGTTTTATAAAGGGGCTTAATTATTGACATCTTCAGTGCTTCGGGAAAAGTGCCAGTTGAGAATGATAAATTAATTAAGTACGTTATTATTTCAATTAGTTCATTAGTGCATGCTTTAAGGATTTTTGTATTAATCTCGTCGTAACCCTCGGAACTTGTGTTGTTCAATGACATAATCTCTGCTCTAACTTCATTTTCAGACACTGGGTTAAGGAACATCGAATGGGCCATTGAACACTCGTTACGTAGTTTTACATATTTACTCGAAGATTGTGTCATATTAATATAATGGTTATTGAAAGCTGTTGCTATAGCTACAGGATCTGAGAGTGTGGTATTGTCAATTTGAATATTTTCAATGCTGGGGATATCGGTACTGTCTATGATTTCATTTTTTATAACTCTCCATACCGCTTTGCATTTATTTTCACTGTTATTTATAAATTTTATGTTTGCGTTTTTCTTTGATGTGTAGACACATTTTTGTAAAATCTTTGAGTATTTAATGTATTCCGTTTTATTTTTTATATTTTTATTTTTATAATATTGATAACGCAAAGATCGTTTGGTTTTGCAACTTTGTTTTAGACCCTTGGTTATCCAGTTCTGTTTCTTTTTATTGTTGACATTCACTTTTATTTTAATTTTTGCGAAACATAAATTATGGAACAAGCATAATGTTTCGTGAAAACAATTGAATGCTTTATTTAAGTCGTTTTCTGCATAAGCCTCTGACCATGACAGATTACCTATACATTCCTTAAATTTTTGGATATTATTCAAGCTGTAATCTCTTTTGTAGAAATGGTATGCTGTCTGATTTTGTATTTTATGTTTTAAGGGAAAACTCAACATTTGCGCTGTGTCGTGGTCGGATAGGTGAAGTGGCAATATTGTGGCATTAGCATTAAGAATGTTGCTAAGAATGTGATCGATACAGGAAGACTTACGAGTTGGACTATCTATATGTAGTTTTAAGTTATAGTTATATGACAATTCTTGTAATTGACTACTAACATTACTTTTCTGAAGAGTATTAATGTTAAAGTCCCCTGCCAAAACAACTTTGATTTTGGAATTATATTTTTTAAACACGTGATCCAAAAGACTATTTAATTTAACCAAAAATTGAGTGGGATCAGACTGGGGTGTTCTATAAACACAAATAATAATCAGCTTATTACGCGTAAGTTCTACACCACATGCTTCGAAAGTATTTTGTGTTGCATATGTATTTATAAAAGGTAACTCTTTAAAAACGATGCCTTTTTTAAGCAAAATACAGGTACCGCCCCTTTGCTTTTCTCTGCAAAAGTTAGCCGCCATATTGTAACCATAGATTTTAATATTAAATTCATTACCTTTTTTTATGAAGGTCTCAGAAAGGCATATTGCATCAGGGGCACTATTAATTTCCTGGAGTTCCTGTAAGGTTAGTTCAAGGAGGTCTCTTTTGGATGAGATACTGGCAATGTTTTGATGCAGTATTTTAAAACTATGACGTATTACAGAGGTCTGCGTTTCTGACTCGAAAAAACTCAAACTAGTTTCTATTACTGGAAAATAGTATGGGATAGTTCCTTTTTGGGGTTTTACAGTTTGTTGACGGCTTACACGATCAAAATAGAACGGAATTGTTCCCTTTTTAGGTTTATTATATTTTGTGTTTACTTCAAGACTTGATTTATTACGTAGTATTAGTTTCACAAGATTTCTAGGGTTTAAATAATTTTCATTATAATCATTACAGTCAATTAAGTGATTAATTTTAGTACACATTTCGAAGATTTTGGAAGATTTGCTTTCAAGAAATTTACATTTTTTATAATTTGTACATAAATTTTTAATATTATAATTAAGTTTATTAACATCTAAATACCTATTTTCAATCACATTTAACACAATTATCATATTGTTATAAAATGTTTCCAGTATTATTTGTAATTGAGTTAGGATAGATTTTAAATTGTAATCATTTTCTCCCAAACAAATGACAAGTTTATCGTTAGGTTTCAACTTAGCGTAACGGCAGCTCATTATAATTTGACTACTGAGTGCATTTGGTTTCGTATCCGCGATGATCCTATACTTTCCATACCTTGTATTTTGTCTTGAACGTAACATGGCTGCTGCTAGACCAACACATTGCTGAGAGCCAAAGATAAATACTCTACTCGTCGGTTCATGTTTTTGCTCTTCGGTGTTAGTAGGCGTTTCTGAGTTATTTGTTGATACCAGAAGTTGTCGAGGTGTTTTACTATTACTGCGTTGGAACGTATCTATTGTTTTTGTAAGATCGTCGATCTGCTGTTGTGCTTCTTTCAGGTTTTTTTGAAGATCTGTGATTTTTTGTTGAAGACATATAATTTCAATGCTCTTGTAACAGTCGATATTAGACTTATTTGGCAAAGGAGTTGAAGGTGTAGAGAGCGAGTTTTGAGGTAGTAGAGAGAGTCTTTTCCTCTTATGTTTGATGGCTGGGCTATTCTCAGAGGTTACTGGAGAATAACACAGTGATTTTAACATTTTAGTCTCTGCAGTTAATTTATTTATTTGTTGCTGGAGGTTGCTATTTTCTAGTAATGTATTTTCTAGCTCATTTTCTGCACTATTCAGTTTAAGCGAAAGATTTTTTATGGTATTTTTCATTTCTAAAACTGATAATGTCTCAGATATTTCAGATATCGTGCCATCAACGCTGTGAGACAATTTGTTAGGTGTTTCAAATGATTCATCTGAAGTTTCATATTCGGACAGTATTTGAGAATCCAAGATATCAGAAGCCGTCTGGACAATAGGTTTTACCGTTACCAGTTGTTTATTTTCCTGGAAGCTAACACTGGGTCCAGGTGATGGGCTGTTAAGGTTTAGGTTTGTTCGTTTTCTGGTTGTGACGTTCGATACATCAGATACATGGCTGGTTGTTGAGAGTTTTTTATTTTTATTGCATGTTTTACATCGCCATTTTTTCTTAGTTTCCAGGTCCATTAGACGGTAGGTTTGTTCTGGAAACCCATCACAATCTGGTTCATATCGATTGTTACACGTTGAGCATAAAGCTGTTTTCCTAATGTCGACTGACTTCTTGCATTTGAAACATATAACTTTTTCTAGTATCTTACGGTCGCTTTTCGCACCATTTTTAGACGACATTTTTGTAGTTTGATTTGATTATTCAACTATAAAAATAGTAAAAAAAAAAAAAAATTCAAAACGCAAAAAGAGCCATGTGTTACTTAGACTTGAACTTGGACTCAATTTCTCTCAAAGCGCACTGTGTAACCGCTACGTTGCGCGTCAGCTAATTCATATGTTGAAATTAAGCTCTGGTTGCTCTAGTGGGAGTATATTAATTAATGATCGATGATTTAATTGTTTTAAGTTTTTGCTGATTTGTTTTTTGATGTTTATAGACACACTGTTTAACTTAGGTACCAACTGTTTTAGCAATGTTTACACTTATAACTTTACGCATCGATTAGTATCGATTTAAGTGTTGAGAACTTGTATTTATAATTTATAGATTTTTTTTACGACGGAGCTATCACTTTTTATGTGCGCCAGCGGGGTCGCGCGCGCGGGGAGTCGCGTGGTTGGGTTCGAACCCGCGACCTACATTCGTAAGTCAGGGCCATTACCACTCGGCCACCACTGCTCTTCCACAACTTTATTATTATAATTTTTTCTCTTTTCTCCTTATTTTATATTGAGCTATTAAAAATTCTCAATTACACAATAACTAGTGTCGTTTATGTACTTTTTTTCCATTAACACGACAGTACATAATTATGTTGATATGTACTGTCGTGTTAATGGAAAAACATGATTATTAAGAGAAATAAAAATGATTTTCCTTATTGTTCAGTTAATATTATTAACTACATTATGATCTGGTACAAGATCAAGGACCAGTCACCTTACATTACATATAAAGCAGTCAACTCACTTGTTCTTGTATTTATTTTTTTTTCTATTTTCATTGTAATAACTTAATTGCGAAAGAGCGCATGTACCTAAACAATTATTTGTCTTGTTGCAGTTTTATGTATTTATTTATCTATATGGGTGATTCTTTGAAACCGAGAGAGTGTCTCATTCGTCTGGCCTAGTTTTTAAGGTTCCAAGCCTCAAAAGGAAAAAACGGAGACCTTATAGGATCACTTGTTGTCCGTCCGTATGTCTGTCTGTCCCTTTATCTCGGGAACGCGTGAAAGTATTGAGTTGAAAGTAAAATCATATACTCAGGTCTGCAATCCCTTGAAGCTATGAAAAAATCAAACTTAAAAGTTAACTAAAAAAAAAAGATACAGCCGTTTATGTCGCAAAAAACGTATATTTTGACTCTCAAGGAAATGAAAATTCATAGGGTACTTCCCGTTGACCCAGAATCTTGAAATTTAGCATAAAGCAAGGTCTTATAGCATAGGTATAGGAATAAGTCTGAAAACCGTAAATTTGTTGTTAAGTCAAATTAGGCTCTTTCCGTACCCGTTCCTGATCATATTTTTGTTTTCAAAAGTAAAAGAAAATCCCAAAATTGTCCAGGACAATTTGTCATAATTGGTAAATTCATAATAGAATCAATCATTCGAAACAATTGCTACTAGAAAATACTACGCGCGGTGTTTTTCCATCCAGTGGTTAAGTGTTTGTACTAATTAAAATTAGTGGTGTATACTTGTATCGATAAAAAATTAAAAGAAAACACAAAAAATATATAGGTATATAGTCGTGCGATTATTTTTTTACACATATTTTGATGTGCAAAAACTATATGCGGCTCACACGGGTTGATATTGGTCATGACACGTGTATCACGTGTCTTTTTTACCCGTCATAATTAACCAGTTCTTCTGTTTTTCATGTTTGCAAAAATAGACACAAAATTACTGTGTCTTAATCTCTAATTACGAAATAAAACACGCACTGTGACTTCAAAAAAAAAATGTTCATAACAAAAAACTTTACAGCCAACAGTCAATGGTAATTTTTTGGAACATGTTCAACAAATAACGTTTTTTTTATTATTTATTAATTACATATAGTTACTAACTGTTTGGAACTCTAATCATAGGTCATATATCAATAGGAAAGGTTTTTATTAACAACCTAAATAGGGAAGAATAATCCAATGAATTCTCCCACTCTATGTTTTTTTTTCGGTGGGAAAAATTATCTTATGACATCCCTCGTTCTTGGGCGGAGCGAGAGATAATGTCAGATTTTTACTGACTAAAAACCTACTCCTGTTCCTTCGTTGCCTTTCGTACCAGGGCCAAGTCTTCCTTTCAGAATCAGACCCTTGGCCCCAGTAGGCTTCGACCCTGCTGGGCCCCTGCGTTTTGCTGACATCTCCGTGAGGCGCGCTTGGAACAGTACGCGCCTTCGACGACTTGGGCTCGGTCCGGACGGTTACCGGACGTTCGGGCGGCGAACTACCCATTATCCGCCGTCCGCAAGCCCTCGCCTACGCTGGCCGGAAATCGAGATCGGAATCCCTGCGGCGGTTGGGGCGTGAGGACCGTTGCCTCACGCGATCGGTCGCCTCTTTTGCTAGCATTACTGCTTCCCAAAAGGAGTCGACCGCCTGCCACTCCGGAGTGAGAGTTTGTGTCAGACTTTTACTAAGACCACACCTATGTTCCTTCTTTGCCTAGCATTCCAGGACCCCGAGTTTTCCTTTCGAAATTCAATCCGTGGCCCCAATAGGTTTCGACCCGACCGAGGCGTGCGTGGAACTCTTCACGCCGTCGACGACTCGGGCTCGATCCGGACAGTTAGATACGGGCAGCCGGAGGGCGAGCTACACATTGCTCGTCGTCCACACGCCCAAACCCACAAGGTGTGTGCTTTGTGAACAACCGAATTGCACACTTCATGTGTGTTGAGGCCAAAGCAGGAGTTTAAAGAATATTGCAACCAAGGTTTTGATGCCTAATTTAAATAGAAGTAGTGCCCACGTACGTTTTCACACATTCTTTTCCATAGAAACCTACGTTTTGGAACGTAGTTTGAAACTTTTCGAGTAACCGATCAAAAATTCAAAATTGGCTATAATGTTTTAATTAAGGTGAAAGCGGTCGGGCAGATCGCAAACTTAATTAAAATCATTAATATAATACTCTCAGTTCGTCTAAAGACGTAATGATTTCCATACAGAATACTAAAATACTAAATAATACTTTTTTTTTTCTTTATTCGAGACGATAAAATTAAACGTTTCAACGATATTTCGGATAGACTTTCAAAAATTAGCTTACATTCGGCTATCACCCTCATTAAATATTGCTGTTATGCCCCAAATTTTAAATATTTTCTTCACTCTTCCTCTTTATGGAAACAACCACATCTCTTGGACAAAATTGATCAAACCATTCGATCCGCTTTAACGTCCATCTTAAATGTGGCCCTGGATGACCGAGCGTGGGTACAAGCCACGTTATCCATCCGTTTTGGCGGGCTCGGCATTCGCAATATTTCTAGTATTAGTCTACCGGCGTTTCTGTCTTCGGTCTACAGCACTCAACAGTTAGTCGAACGTGTCTTAACTACATCACTGGTTGACTGTGACGTGCCGTGCTTGACCGACGCCGTGAACGCCTGGAAAGTAGCTTGCCCGGACAAGGCGTTGCCCGAGAATCCATCTTCCCAGAAACAGTGGGATGAGCCGCTCTGCAGGCTGGTACGGAATAATCTTATTAATACATCCACCAATACTGCTGAGCGCGCCCGCCTACTGGCTGTGGGTGAATGGGAGTCGGGCCTCTGGCTACAGGCTCTACCGTCACCTAACATAGGTACTATGCTGAGTAACACCACCTTCCAGATCGCTACATGCCTGCGTCCGGGTGCTCCTAGTGGAGCTCCACATCGATGTCAGTGCGGCGAAGCAGTCGACCGCCTCGGACACCATGGCCTATCATGCAGTAGAAGCACTGGTCGGACAGCACGACATGCCAGTATTAATAACATCATCTGCCGAGCTCTTATCACCATGGGCCATGGGGTCCGAGCGCTCATCGAGTTGTTCGGGATATCAGCAGACAGCTGGTCGACTCTTCGCAGGACCAGAGGGCTGGGCTTTTTTCGGTCAACGAATCAGCATTGCTATCCAGCGAGGCAATGCTACCAGCGTTCTGTGCACTTTTCCCATTGACATCGATGTGGCCGAATTTTTTGATGCCCTATGAGTTTTATTTCTACCCGTTTGTACATACTCGTATTATTATTTTCAGTTTGTTTATATACTTATTAAGTTATAATAGCTAAGATGTATAAACTAAATAATACTAATAATTATGCTACTAAGTAATGCTAAAATTAATTTGGACTAAAATATTGATTTTAATGCTGGAAACGCGGTGCAACAAATCATGATTAATTATTTTCTTCCTATCAAGACAAGGTAGATTGGTACTATACCTTTTGCAACCAGCGTACATGTTGGCTGTTATTATAAATTGCAGGATTAACTCACCTTGTCAATTTGTTTAATTTGACATGTGAGAAAAAAGAACTAATCTGGTAACATAACAAAAATTTATAATAATTTGAAATAGTTTTTAGATTATTTTTTGTCCTCGGTATAAGTACCTATAGGTAATTAAAATAAATCCTAATTACAATTTTAAACTAGAAAAAATGGCATCCAAAAATAATGCATTTCATTTTTTTTCCTTTTTGTAAACACAAGTACAAGGTGCCATTTAATCCATTTAAAAACAATTTGAAAGTCAATGAACTCATGCATATTAATAACTTTATATTATTAGATTAACTCTGAAATATAAAAAATACAAGGAAATGTTTTTCAGTAAATCATTTTTAAAACGCAAAACCAAAAGGAGGGGTATAATAAGTTTGACTCGTGGATCTATGGGTCTGTTTGTTTGTCTGTAGCATCGATGCTTCTAAACAGACGACCAAAATATGTAATATACGATATAGAATATTATACGATACGGCTGCGACATATACACGACAAAGAAAAATATATCCAGTACGCCACAGTCACAATTACATAATAGGTAATACATAATTTTGGAAGCGGGTATTTTTTTAATTTAAACCTTTTTTGATAATATTATAAATAAGCAGGTACAGGTTTAGGAATTATCGGAACTGGGTAAAGTTTTATCAAAGATATTGCTGAATAAGAAAAAATAACATTCAGTCGATTTGAGAGCCTTCTTTTTTGAAGTCGGTTAATAATAAAGATTTCTAATTATTTTATAACACGTACATCTAACAAACATTGTACTTAATCTTATAAAGAATAACCGTAAAGGCCTTGAAGGGCCGATGCCCGTTAGGGCCAAGGGAAATTTCTGACGCAGTGGTCTTGGAGCGCAAAGGGCCACAGGTATGGTTTTAATCAGTATGTAGCGACATCTATGGCGTCACATAGTAACTAATCTTGTATCGCGCAATTAAAGTTCTTCGCGCGATTGGAACATATAGAACCGCCCGAAATCACCTAACGGGCAGTTGCCCACCAGATATAACACCCGTCTGGTCGGAGAATCCTCCCTTTTCAACGAAGGTTTGCGGGACTTTACTCGATGTTCCACATACCCCCCCCCCCCCCCCAAAAGGTCCCCCTAAGGTTGTCTGGTAGATATCGCTGTTAGCGATAAGACCGCCATTGTATCCATAGATTAAGTTAGTTTATAAGTTTTTGTTACTATTTTGGTGTACAATAAAGTTTTATTCTATTCTATTCTATACCCCCATTAGTATAAGTCTGACCAACACCACCATCTCCCTTCACTCTAGAGTGCGAGAAGTTATTAGATGATTTCTCAACTAAAGAAAGGGTTCCAGTCTTGTAGGTCTGATGTCCGCTAGGGTTACAGAAAATTTCTGAAAGGGTAGGACCTGGAGCGCAAAACGCAACTGAAAAACACAGGTGTGGTTTTAATCAACAAAACTCTAATACGCCCTCTCGCTTGACCCAAAATCGAGAAAAATCATTGGATGAATTCGATCCTCGAAAAAGAAACACTTAAGAATAAATATTTTAATTAAACTTATAAAGAGAATTAATCTAGCCAGACGTTAACCAAAATCACATCCGTTGAACCATAGGTTAATCTAAAATTACGAAATCTTAAAATTCAAGGCTTGGCTAGAGAGATTGTCGGTATCCGAGTTAAAATGGGGCCCAAGGATACGACAACCGCCATCGACGATCGTGTTACTTGGCTTTATGTCATAGTACTGTACAACATAACTTATGGTGGCTGGTTTATGGTTTAAATGATTTTTAGCGTTTTCACGTTCCCACGGTTTCCTTTCGCGTTTGGTTTTGTTCATATTGATCATAGTGTGATGATATGTAGTAATTAACATGAACTTATAAATAATATTTGTATTTATCTAATATATAATTGGTTTTAGTATTTTGTCTTTCAACTATGTCACAGAAGGTTTAAAAAGTAGAGTATCCAACACGAAGATAAAGCTGTCTTTGTGTTGGGCAGCTTGAATTAGACACTTTACTCAGGTTCCTATTTTAACTCCCGAGCACTGCGAGGGAGAGCTCGGGAGTAGTTATATGAATCCCTCTCTGTGTTCGGAAATAAAACTTAGCTTAAACTTTCCTCTCGTTTGGATATAAACATGCCACCTTTGAATAAAGACATTATTTTGTCCCCTATTCACATAATCTACCATTTTCAATTCAAACCAGTATTTTCTCGGAATAGCGTGTTTAACCAAACAACATTTATAGTATTACAAAATGTTATCACCGGTTTCACCTGTGTGGAAGTAGAAAATTTACCCTAGGGAACATAATTCCGGGATAAAAGAATCCTATGTGATATTCCAAGACATGGTATTCCGAATTTTATCCATATCCGTTCGGCCATTTGACTGTGAAAATGAAACATACAAATACCCAAACTTTCGGTTTTATATTATCAGTGTGATTAATATCGAAGTATAAATGTCTACATATTTTCTCTGACAATAAAACGCCCAATTTCTCAAGTGACCCTTTCTTAAAGACAAGTCCTTTTTATTGCTTGACCAGTTTTAAAAATTTACTGTATATATTATATTTTAATAATGATTTTCTTAAAAATAACTATTGTTCCATGTACCAAGTGGTTGTTATTTTATAAATGTAGTATTGTAATATTGATTGTTGTAAATCAAAATATTATTCACTGCTCACATGTCTCTAAAAACTGCAATTTTAACCTTTTTGCTTCCATCTACGGGTCAACTATTTGCGTTTTTATATTTCAATCATAATCTCAAAATTAGAATTTTTCAACTAACAAAAACATTCTGTCAAACTTATAAAAAAAAATTATGACAAGAATAAATGAAATCTCTTTGCTTTATTCTAGTATATTTAAAACTGTCAACTACATTTGCATTAAAACAATAGTATTTGTAGGCTCACGTAAGGTCAAATCGACAATAAATTGCAAATGTCTGAATGCACCTAAAATTTTTTGTTAGATTCTTTTGTAATTTTCTGACATTGGGTTATTTATTTAACAATTATTAATTTGCACAAATATATTAAATAAATACTAGAAAAAGGAAACAAAAAAGGCAACAGAATATATTATGCTAAATTCTTGAAGTCGTGTTATTTTTTGCTCGGAAATTTGAACAGACTATTAACAAAAAAAAAAAGTAGTCAAGAATACTGGTCTGGGTTATTTCCATCATCACGACTATGTCATTATTTTAATGGCTGTCTGTTGAAAATGAAAATAGATGCCAGATCCATTATGAAACATAACTCGACTTCTTGTGTAAATTCGATTAAAATTTGGATCAACCTATATAAAATACTAGCGACCCGCCCTGGCATCGCACGGGAGCAATGCTGATACCACTGCACCCGCTTTGTCCCTGCATTTTAATAAAAATTGGTTATTGTGGGATAGATAATAAGAGATAGACATATACCATCGCGGACTTTTTTGTAGAAATTACCAGTGTTTCTCTACTATATTATGCATGTATTATACACATAACCCTTTCTCTTAAATCACTTTATCTATTAAAAAAAACCACATCAAAATCTGTTGCGTAGTTTTAAAGATCTAAGCATACATAGGGATAGATAACGGGAAGCGACTTTGTTTATGTAGTGATTGACCACCTGAAAGGCTGCCTTTGGCTTCCTTTTAGTAGTGGAAGGTGCAAGCATGCTGAGCAGAAAATTAGACGATTTAGGGTCCTGTAAAGGGGTTATCTCTGTTTTGAGGATGGGTTAAGGTAACCCCATATGCCCAAATTGTTTCTGCAGTAGCTAACCTTATTCCGCAATCAACTCTGAAATTACGATAATGACCACTACAGAGAACCTATCCAACTTACGATCGTTTCGTTTGCGTCGAACGCCTCGAGTAGGCCTCGCCTCCAATTACTTTGTTCTGACGTCATCTCAATGCTCAGTCACGTGGTCAGAACAAAGGAATTGGAGGCGTGGCCTACTCGAGGCGTTCGACGCAAACGAAACGATCGTAACTTGGCTAGGGGGCAGTTCTTGTTCAGGCAGTAGATTTTCTACCAGAGAGATTAAGGGGGAGGAGCAGTATGTCTGTTCCTCCACAGTTTGCATCTCTGTTCCGAGGAGTTTCTTCGAGGAGGTCGTGAATTTTAAGAAATTTTTATGACTCTTTCAGCATGCAATGCATTAGACGGTGAAATTTATTAGTAAGAGACTTATCTAGAGTGATGACCAGGCAGCGAGGTTGAAGGCACTGCTTTATCTCAACACCTTAGCATAAGATACTGAAAGTCCCATTTAACTGACGGTTGAGGAGATTGAAACACACAGGACTGGGTTTTAGATGGATTTGGACGTAAGACATTTTCGTCATAGAATTTCTAAATAGTTTCTATGTGTGTATATTTTTGTTACTTGTTAACGTTCAAACGGCTGAACGAATTTTCACTAGTTAACTATTCTTACACAACGATGAATCAAATTCATAAAAACTTAACACAACCCATAGACGGATCCCCATAACATATTGAGGCTAACACAAGTGACACACAAGCCCTTCGCTGCCTTTCACCAAAAACCCTTAAAGTCGTGAATAGAATATAAAACACATAAACCGTTACACGCATAAACGCATCATACATTCTAAAACCTAACACATTTCCACACCAGTCTGGAAGTAGATATCTCAGTAAGTATATGGTTTTATTATGTTTTAATTTCAACTCGATACCTTCACGTGTTCCCGAGATAAAAGGTCTTGACAGACAGATAGACGGACAACAAAGTGATCCTATAAGTTCCGTTTTTTTCATTTGAGGTACCCTACCTTAAAAAATCGAAGATGTAAGTCATCCAACAATCCGCACTAGACCCGCGTAATGGATTACGGCCCATTCCCACTCCAAGAGAGGAGGCCTGAGTGCCAGCAGTGGAAACGTTTATGCATTTTTTTTTTAAGTAGTAGTATTTACTGGATACCCGCTAGTCAGCAATAAATTACTATTAAAATATATTCTAGACGCAACTAAAGACTTCACAAAATGCAGCAGACATCGTAAATGCCAAATTAATCATAAAAAGATTACGCTGCAATTATAATGAAATTGGTATTGTTAACCTTCATAAGGCGTTCGGGTCAAATCTAACTCCGCCATTGGTCAAAAAAGTCACCGTAACCCTATGGTCACGGTGACTCTAGAATTCAACGGGCAACTGAAGGTACACAGGTCTATGTCCTCGTGGCGTCCATCGGCGGCGGTGACCTCTCGCGCCAGGCCCTGGTACAGGCCATGGTCCAGATCGAAGGAAAATACGCAGTAGTCTCCGCCTTCTGCGAAGTAATAATGCTAGCGATGGAGGCGGCGTAAGGGTTAATAATATAAATATAATATATTCCACAACTATCACACAACGCCGTCTAGTCCTAAACTAAGCAGAGCTTGTGTTATGGGTACTAGACAACTGATAAACATACTTATATATTTCTAAATACATACATATATAGATAAATTACACTCAGACACAGAACAAATGATCGAGCTCATCACACAAACATTTGTCCTGGGTGGGAATCGAACCCACGACCTCCGGAATAGCAGTCAGGGCCACTAACCACTAGACCAACAAGCCAGTCAGTATCACCTTAACGCCCCAGCTACCAAGACCCCGACTCCGAATACCAGCCATCGCAGACGTGGGCTTTTGGACGACGAGCAACGGGTAGGTCGCTGTCGTGCCGTCCGTTAACCGTCTGGACTGGACCCGAGTCGTCGACAATGCGTAGTGTGCCACGCGCGTTTTAAAGAGATGTCAGCAAAACCGTAGGGGCCCAGCAGGGCCGATGCTTACTAGGGCCATGGGCCGACTCCTGGAAGGGGGACCAGTGGTCCTGGGACGCAAAGGGCAAAGCTGAAGGAACAAAGGTATGGTTTTTAATAAACAATCTGACACGCCATATCGCTCCACCCTAGATCAAGAACAGTCATTAGATGATTTCCCACCTTAAAAGAAGGAACAAGCGTGGGTTTTAGTTTGTAAATGTCTGAAACTCATTCTCACTCCTTTAAAGGGCGTAAAAATGGCACTAAGTAATAAAACTCGAATTCGAGTTTTAAGAAAACAATGGTGTCAGATAAGATTAGGACGGCTAATATGCCATCGTCATCATTATCATCATTTTAGCCGAAAGACGTCCACTATTGGATACACGCCAAGTGCCACCACAACGAACGGTCCTGTGCGTCTCGCATCCATTGGATTCCCGCGACCCTCACCAGGTCATCAGCCCACCTTGTGGAAGCCATCGAACGCTGTGACTTCCGGTTAGCGGTCGCCACTTCAGAAACTTTCGACCCCAACGACCATCTGTTCTGCGAATAATGTGGACTGCCCTCTGCCACTTAAGTTTGGTGATTTATGCCATAGGCGCGAATCTACATACATAAAAGGAAAAACTGACTGACTGTCATATCACACACACAGTCGAAACTACAGGGCCAAAATTTATCCTTTTATGACGTAAGCAAGCACTAAAAGAGGACTTTTCAAAATTCAACCCCTAAGGGGATGAAATGGGGGCTCAAATGTATGAAGAAACCCACAGAAACCTACTTTTCCGCGCTGGTAGAAATTAGTATTTAATAAAATAGTAGTTGGTTAGGAATAAATCTTAAGTATAATTTAATGAGGTTTATTGGTGATTTGGGTTAATTAAACTTTGTTTAATACCCGAGATAAAGGAAAGCATTTGTCCCCGGTGTGAACAATACCATCGCAAACTATTAAAGCAATAGTCGATAACAAACAAAATACCGTAAAGTCGGACAGAAGAGCAAACAAAAGAATTATTTCAGCGAACTCAACATGTCAACAAACCACTAAAAACAAGCTAAAGTTTTCCTATTCCCTGTTAGTCCATACATAAATGTATAAGAAAACACACAATTGCATCCTAACAGCATCTTTTGCAACGGTACAGCTTTCGCAAACGAAATGCACTAACACAGCTGTGCTTACGGTTTCCATAGGTTTCCTTACCTATACGAAATAATGATGCCTTTCAAAATGCACCTGTGTGTCGCCATCTTATTGCTTTGTTCTCATTCACTTGATGCAGCTGATAAGTTATAAAACTGTTTTGAAATAACTGGGCATATTTTATGCAGTTTTATCGTGCACGATATAGCGTAGGAACTTAATACTCGACATTGCAAACTTGTAGCTAACTAATAACAGCTGTACAGCTTAAGCAATGCTTACTGAGAACAGTTTCTGGATGGGTGACCAGTAACCATCTATCTATCTATAGGAGTCGGGTTTTCGCACTTAGTCCTTTGCGGACGGGCACGCCATAACTATGGCGATAAGACGTAAGGGTATCAGGGGACCTCTTTGAGGAGTGGCTGGAAAGACGTCACGGCGTCCTCACCTTCTGCATGACGCAGGTCCTCACCAGACATAATAAGTTCGGGAGGATTGTCTGGTGGAGGACTGTGATGGTGTTGCAAGTTTCAACAAGTAAGTCAATATTATGACTCTTAGCATTAGGTAAAGAAAGGTTATTCCCCGACCGGACCTATCCTAACACAAACTGTAATGCAATGTTTACTATACTTATTACAACAAGCCGTCGGTACCACTAACCTCGTTAGGAAAAACGGGCGTGAAGACATAAGTGGCTTCTATCGGATTTTCTCACTGGCCGACACGTGCGCCGGCGCATACCGTTTGCTCTCATTTAGGTTGCAGGACAGTCACGTGTTAAGGTTTAGTGAAACGCAACTATCGATAATATAATATGTATGTAGTAGTGGATTGTATTAGCTGAGGAATAAACTTTCTACTTACTAAAACTAAACTTTTGACTGGCATGTTGGTCTAGCGGTTAGTGGCCCTGACTGCTATACCGGAGGTCGTGGGTTCGATTCCCACCCAGGACAAATGTTTGTGTGATGAGCACGATCATTTGTTCTGTGTCTGGGTGTAATTTATCTATATATGTATGCATTTAGAAATATATAAGTATGTTTATCAGTTGTCTAGTACCCATAACACAAGCTCTGCTTAACTTGGGACTAGACGGCGTTGTGTGAAAAAAAACATTTAAAAATATAAAAAATAGTACCCCACCGGTATCGGGAACAGGGTCCAAGCTACCGGCGGTCAGGGCTCCAGAGAAAGGAACCTCCTAACAATGCGAGCGTATATTATTATTATTATTAAACTTGATAGGAATAATACCAGACATAGCAAAGCAATTGAAACATAGCAAAAGAAAACAAAAAACACTTCCCCACACTAGGAATCACTCTCAGTATCTTGGATGCGATAACAAACTTTTAAAACTCACATACCCATCAAACTCTGACTTGGAACAACTGCCTGTGGGCCATAAAATGGCAATAACTATATGATTTAATTGGGGAATGAAAACTGTGATTCGCAGAGCAGCAATCAATCGCTTATCCACTGGGGTTTTTCATGATTTTCCACATAATTATAATAACACTCTCTCGCTCTGCCTGAACGTACGTAAAGTATAGCTTATCACTCAAGAATTAAGAAGCTTTCTATGGGTAAAAATATAGCAATCGGACCAGTAATTCCAGAGATTACCTCCTATAAACAAAAAATCATAAAAACAAAAAACTAACTTTACCTTTTTATAATATAAGTGTGACATTTTTTTAAACATAGATATTTAATAAAATTGGTGGATATTTTTTTCAAATACTAATTTATAAATTGAACTGGTTTATTTCTCTAATGGAATAACATGTTAAATTAATAATGTACTTCAATGTTTGCATGCCGAATGGTAAAATGTGGCTGAGCTACAATGTGTTTTATGAACTATTTACCCTTATTTGCAAAAGAAAATTCTATTACATTCTGTTCTACTATAAGTCGTTATTGCAAAAGGCTATTATTATATCCTGCCTATTTTTTTTTCAGTGAAAATCATCTTATGACATCCCCCGCTCTTGGGCGGAGTGAAAGATAGTGTCAGACTTTTACTGACTAAAACCCACTCCTGTTCCTTCGTTGCCTTTTGTACCAGGGCCGAGTCTTTATTTCAGATTCAAAAACTTAGCCCCAGTGGGCTTCGACCCTGCTGGGCCCCTACTGTTGTTGACATCTCCTTGAGGCGCGTGTGGAACAGTACGCGCCGTCGACGATTATATATTATATTATATACGGTGGCAAGAAATCGGGATTGGAATCCCGGCGGCGGTTGGGGCGTGAGGACCGTTGCCTCACGCGATCGGCCGCCTCCTTTGCTAGCATTAACATCTAGCCTATACTGTCCTACTGCTAGGCAAACGCCTCCCTCCATTCCTTCCACTGTTCCCGGCTCTGAGTCACATCTTGCCAATTACCAAGGAAGACATCTAAGTCATCCCGCCATTTCCTTCTTGGTCTACAGGGACCCCGTCGTGCGATTTCAGAACAACAACTTTGGCTAATTTTTTTGTCAAGCATGATACATCAAAAACATTTGTAAAAAACTGGGCAAGTGCGAGTCCGACTCGCGTACTGAGCGTTCCGTACAAACTTACCTGTGAAAAACGTTCAATTCCCGAATTGAGTTACGAAGATTTTTCAGAATCGCAAAATCAGTTTTTTTTCTGTGACGTAACTACTAATTTACAGTTTTCCTAGTGTAGAGACCTTGCTTCATGCCAAATTTCAAAATTCTAGCTCAACGGGAAGTACCCCTTTTGATTCCCTTAAGAGTATCAAAATACACGTTTTTTGCGACATAAACGGCCGTATCTTTCTTTCGTTTACTCAGAAGTTTGATTTTTTCACAGCTTCAAGGGACTACAGATTTTAGTATATATTTTCAATTTCAACTCGATATTTCCACGCGTTCCCGAGATAAAGGGTCTTATCGTCTTAGACAGACGTATCCGTCTGTCTTTGTTATCACAAAGTGATCCTATAAGGGTTCCTATAAGGGTGACAGCTGTCAGATTCATACAATGTAGTACCTATTCTTTTCTCTCATCATAAAGATGCATATTTTCGTCCTGTTGTCCCCCTACCTATGCTATATTTCCTGCACCAGATTCGTGCGGAAGAAACGCCCGGGTGTCACCATTGTGTGGACCGCCCGGAGGACACGGTGGAGCACACGGTGGAGATGTGCCCCGCCTGGGCAGAGCACCGCTGTGTCCTCGTGGGGGCGATCGGTGGCGGCGATCTCTCGCGCCGGGCCTTTGTACAGGCCATGGTCCGGAGTGACAAGGAGTGGCAGGCGGTCGCCTCCTTCTACGAAGCAGTAATGCTAGCAAAGGAGGAGGCCGCACGTGACGGCTAGCAATGCGTAACTCGCCGTCCGACCACCCGGTAAACGTCCGGACCGAGCCCAAATCGTCGACGGCGCGTAGTGTTCCACGCGCTCCTCAAGGAGACGTCAGCAACCGTAGGGGCCTAGCAGGGTCGAAGCCTACTGGGGCCAAGGGTCTGATTCTGAAAGGAAGACTCGGCCCCGGTACGAAAGGCAACGCAGGAACAGGAGTGGGTATTTAGTCAGTAAAAGTCTGACACTATCTCCCGCTCCGCCCAAGAGCGGGGTATGTCATTGGATGATTTTCCAACAGAAAAAAAACCTATGCTATACAAAAAAGACTTTAATACTATCAATTTCCTCACTATCGATACTTCTCATTTTCCTGGCGCCTCACTATTGGCCGGTCACGTGCAGCTTTCTAAAGATTGACCAATGTTCTCGCGGCAACAGTAATTATATACGCCGGTGCAACTGCACACTGTACTGCGCTTGCACATCGTATCTCTTTATAGAGACAGCTGGCTCGTGTTCACGTGCTTTGGTCTCAATTTAACGCTTTATTACTGTTGATTGACTCACATCATCGTTCATCGAATCTTAATTTTTCTCGCGGTTACTTAAAAGTAGCCCACGAAGTTCAAACTTGTTGGCTATAAATCCTCTTTAGCCCACAAGCTGTTCTCTGTAAAACATCACTTTTCAAACAAAACTGTCCAGATCGTTTTAAACGTTAAAGTTTGATGATATTTCAATCCTCGTGTGGCCTACTTTCTTTAGACTTTTTACTATCAAAGCCTAAAGAAAATAGATCATAAAGTGATCAATTTCTATGATCTGTCCACTAAATACATACATCTAATAATCTACACATCTTCTGAAAAGTAAATTTGAAGACGTAACGAACTCTCTAATATTCTCTGAAAAATGTCAATTAAAACGTTTTTCTATCGTCCTATTTAATTTACAATAATATCGTATTTATAAATTATGCTAGATTTATCTCAAATAAATAAGTTATAAAAATCAATTCAGGAAATCCGTAATCTGTATCCAAGTTTTCTTCAACGGTATGGTTATATTTTATCAACGTCCTCAAATTGATCTTAATATTCATGTCATTCCGGTCTAATTAAGACCTAATCTAAAAAGACAAGTAAAAAACCAAGGTATCATAATATGTTTTCCTGATGTATTAGCATAATATATAAACCTATAAAATCTTTATTCTAAATACCTCAAGTGTATGAATATGTAAAAATGTTTAAATGCGTAATAAATACAAAAAAAAAATTATATGATGCATAATAAAAAGCATGATCAACCTAATAATGTTCCCACGGCTTAGACTTAGACCTCCTCTCTAAGAGAGTTATTTCTGTAGTACCATTTTTGAGATTGAAATATCGTCAAATAACTTCAGACACTTACTGACTTAAAACCCGCCAAAGTTTCTTCAGTTGCCCTTTGCGTTCTAGGGCCGCGGTTACATTTCGAATAATGGTGGCCCTGGTATGTTGGTGGTACCTAATCGGTTTTGTTAATCAAGAACGTCCTTTTCGAGGTACATTTCCATACAACCGCTCTGACGTGATTATGATGTTGTTACACATATTTCTCTAGTTATTTTGGATACACAGCTATCTTATCGATATTATCTAGGCTTTTATAGAAATCAAAACATAATTTTGTGTAAAACAATCTGGTAAAGACCTCTGAAAATACTTTGGCCCTCCTATAACTCACTACTATACCCACACTCATACATTAAAAATTTAATATAATACTATACATTAAAATTTAATAAAAAATCAATTGAAGCCTTGCACATTTTAGAATCTCGAATTCTGAATAATGACAATTTTTCTGTAATACTTTTAAGGGTTTAAAAAAACACGTATTCCTGGAACAAGTTTTATGAAATATTTGAGTAAATTTCGGAAAAACCGTATGCCAACGGAGTTTTCAGGCGTTATCTCTCTTTTTTTGCATTGCCTCTTCATCAAACATCGCGTTGGATTGCGTTAGATGAAGCAACAAGCTTTTAAACCATGCATGTTGACGATAGGCGAGTGGAAAAATAATAATAATAGTAATAATATATATAGTAATTAATTTATAGTATAATTATAATATATATTTATAGTGATTAATAATAATTGAATGCGTTGGCGTTTACTTTGCACGCTTTTTTTTCGGCGCATAACATGAATTCAACGAATATATCTGAGAGCGGCACTCTCGCATCAACAAGTTGATCGATAGCGAAAAAGAAGGCGGATTATATCCCGCCCGATAACAAAACGTCACATTTTAATATAAAATGTTTGCAGTATCTGTAGTCTGTAATTTTGTAGTATTACTCGTATATATGGTGTTTACCTTTGGTCTCACGGCTCCCTGGATAAGGTATCTCTAAGTCTAAGTGGATATTTTTTATGTTTAAAAATAGGCAAAGATGACGTTTAGTCACGGAAGTGAATCCGTGGGAAAAGCTAGTAAGAAATGAACACGTTTCAAAAGCTGCCATTTTTAAGTACGGACGACTAAAAGCAACGACGTGAGAGTCGCGGGAATGCGATCGATGGGAGACACACAGGACTGTTCGTTGTGGCAACACTTGGGGAAGGCCTTTGTCCAATAGTGAATGTCCTTCAGCTGAAATGATGATGATGACGACTAAAATAGATATGTTTCTATAATCTGCCCACAACACATAAACAACATCCAGCACGTGTAAATTTTTGAATAAATTCTGTTTATAACAGGTATTCAGATAAGAAAAGTCGTTTAAATAAATAATAAAGTGACTCTTATTACTGCTTAAACAAGAAAGAGCGAAATATTAGTTCTTAATTTAATTTTTGACCTCGTGTCTAAAATGTAATTATGTAGTATTAGAACATTATTTTTTTTCCAAATTAAACTCTCTCTTAATCAGCAGATCGGGATGGCATGCGGTCTTTCTTCGCATGCTATCCTTGGCGGCCGCTTTGCTTTTCTTCGGAGGATGCTTCGTCGTGCGCTGATGCCGTAACGGATGTGATGCGACAGGGAATGGAGTACTACATTTCATTTTCTGAAGTAATAATTTCGGACTAAGCTCAACCATCGTTTGACGCCGAGTGTGTTCGCGACCGTCAGTGCATGGTAGACCAAAAAGGGCCTACCGTGATGTTTTGATGAGGAACACCTACAGTTTTGACTACAAGTCGAAATATATATTTGTCTCTGTAGAACTCTTACAAACACCTGCGAGGGGGACATAGTACTCTTTGTCGGCACTAGCTAAAGTACCGCGGCGGGCCGAAATAAGCCTGTTCCGCAAAAAAGATGTTAAAATCAAACAAACGCATTTGCATCTTTATATTTTTACACATTGTTTATTTTTACGATCTGGGTTGAATGCACTTTTACAGTGCATTCAACTTAACTTGTAACCGCTGTAATATTGATATAACCACAAAGATGCAACGCCTCCGGATATCTTAATAAACTGTATAATACCTAGTGCATATTTTACAACTCCATCCTTTGATTACGATAAAATTATACATAGCTTGAGCGTTTAACAATTACAAAGTAACTTTTTTTTGCACTACTTCCATGGAAAACAAATATTTTTCCTCTAGTTGTTGGCAATAAGTGTCAAGATAACACAAATGTTGTAATGGACGCCGAGCCTGCGGACCTAATATGTGTCAAAGTGACAATAGACTGATAGGACAGTGAGTGATTATGTGAATAATTAGTGTTTTCTAAGTGAACCTAATTAGTTTTTAGTAAGGAACTCATAAAATGAGCCCTAATTGTGTTGTGATAACGTGTAATCATATTACGTAGTGATAAGGACTAAGGTTTTCTGATGGTGACTTTTTAATGTTTTTATATTTTTGTAGAACATATAAGTGAATTCCGAGTAGAATGATATAAGGTTTCATATGCGAAATATTGATATTTCTATGTAAAAAGCCTGTTTAAAGTGTAAAGGCTCTCGTTAAGGTAAAGTTTCGCGATACTAAAGGTTATTGCATGAAATTTCGAGATTATTCCGGGCTTGATTCTGATTGGTTGAAATATTCGTGAGCATTCCGGAATGTTCCTTAATGGCTGAAAAGCTCCACCTTCTGACCGTTCGACCAATAAGCGATCAGCTGCGTAATGTATAAATTGGAACCGGTTTTGTTTCCGGACACAGTCGTTTTCAGTCACAGTCGTTTTCCGAATATTCTAATAAGAATACCTGAGAAGAAATAAACCTGGAAGAAAGAAGCCTTGTTTTATTTCAAGTTCAAGAGGAACACACCTACAGAAGAAAGAGAGAAAATATATATACAGTCCACTACAAATGTTATAGTTAAACATTCCTCAGTGTTTATAGTGAGCAGTGGTGGCCTAGGAGTAACAGCTCCGACTTACAAGTTGTAGGTCGGCCAAAACCAATTCAGGAAATTCGTAATCTGTATCTTATGTTTTCTTCAATGGTATGGATATATTTTATCAACGTCCTCAAAATGAGCTTAATATTCATGTCATTCCGGTCTAATTATGACTCAATCTAAAAATAAACATCTTAAATAAGAAAAATACAAGAATAAAACCAAGGTATCATTATATTTTTTCTTGGTGTATTAGCATAATATATGAACCTATAAAATCTTTATTCTTAATATCTCAACTTTATGAATATGTTTGTAAAAAAAATATTTAAATGCGTAATAAATACAAAAAAAATAATATATGTTGCGAAATAAAAAGCATAATCATCCTTATAATGTTCCTACGGCTTAGACTCAGATCTCCTCTCTAAGAGAGTTATTTCTATATGTTGGCAGCACCAATTTTAAGGTTAGAATATCGTCAAATAACTTCAGACACTTACTGACTTAAAACCCGGTTCTTCAGTTGCCCTTTGCGTTCCAGGGCCACGGATGCTATTTCAAATAATCCAGTAGCCCTAATAACATTAGGGCTTGGTGGTACCAAATCTGTAGATTTAGTGTTTCGTTAATTAAGAGCGTCTTTTTCGAGGTACATTTTCATACTACCGCTCTTACGTGATTATGATGTTGTTACACATATTTCTTTAGATATTTTGGATACACAGCTATCTTATCGATATTATCTAGGCTTCTATAGAAATCAAAACATAAATTTATGTAAAACTAATATAGTAAAGACCTCTGTAAATCTGCTATTTTACGTGAACTTTGGCCCTTCTTATTGTACTCATATATTAAAAATATTTAAAAAAGCTCAATAGAAGCCTTGCACATTTTAGAATCTCGAATTCTGAATGATGTCAATATTTCTAAAATACTTTTAAGGGCTCGCATGGAGAAATGGCGACAGTGACTGATGCAGTTCTAAACAGTGCTGGGCACGCCACAATTATGGCGATAAGTCCCCTCTTTGAGGCGGTGTTGGAAAGACCTCATGGCGTCCTCACCTTCCGCATGACGCAGGTCACCGAACACGGTAAGTTCGGGAAGTTCCTGCACCGGATTCGGATTCGAGAGAGAGCAGTTGTGGCCGAGTGGTAATGGCCTCAACTTACAGAGTTGTAGGTCGCGGGTTCTAACCCAGCCAGGCGCATTACTTTGTATGTTTGTGTTTATTTCATCACCACTGCTCTCAAAACGGTGAAGGAAAACATCGTGAAGAAACCGGCATGTCCTAGAACCAAAAATTCGAAGACATGTGATCCATCAACCCGCACTGGGCCCGCTTGGTGGATTACGGCCCATTCCCTCTCCTAGAGAAGAGGCCTGAGTCCCAACAGTGGGAACATTGTAAGGCCGACTATACCCTATTCATTTGGGCTCGAGACAAAATGTAAACAAAGAAAACAATGTAAGTACCTTCGGTCAAGTTTCTTCGACGTGTTTAAAAACATTATTAACAGTTTACTTTTCTGTTGAATGCGTTGGCGTTTACTTTGCACGCTTTTTTTTCGGCACATAACATGAATTCAACGAATATATCTGAGAGCGGCACTCTCGCATCAACAAGTTGATCGATAGCGAAAAAGAAGGCGGATTATATCCCGCCCGATAACAAAACGTCACATTTTAATATAAAATGTTTGCACTATCTGTGGTCTGTAATTTAGTAGTATTATATATGGTTTGTTTACCTTTGGTCTCACGGCTCCCTGGATAAGATATCTCTAAGTCTAAGTGGATATTTTTTATGTTTAAAAATAGGCAAAGATGACGGTTAGTCACGGAAGTGAATCCGTGGGAAAAGCTAGTAAGAAATGAACACGTTTCAAAAGCAGCCATTTTTAAGTACGGACTACTGAGAGTCGCGGGAATGCGACGGATGCGGGACACACAGGACTGTTCGTTGTGGCGACACTTGGGGAAGGGCTTTGTCCAATAGTGAATGTCCTTCGGCTGAAATGATGATGATGACGACTAAAATAGGTATGTTTCTAAGATCTGCCCACAACACATAAACAACATCCAGCACGTGTAAATTTTTGAATAAATTATGCTTATAATAGGTATTCAGATAAGAAAAGTCGTTTAAATAAATAATAAAGTGACTCTTATTATTGTAGAAACAAGAAAAAGCGAAATTCTAGTTTTTAATTTATTCTTTTGACCTTGTGTCTAAAGTGTAATTGTATAGTATTAGAATTTTTTTTTCTCCCAAATCAGCAGATTGGAATGGCATGCGGTCTTTCTTCGCATGCTGTCCTTGACCTTCAACGTTCCGCCTCAAATATGTAAATAAAAAAAAACTCAACGATTTATTTTATTTCCAAGTCTCAGTAAAAGTCTGACACTATCTCTCGCTCCACCCAAGAGCGGGATTTGTCATAAGATGATTTTCCCACCTAAAAACAAAAAAAAAAAAAAGTCCAAAAAAAAAAATTTGAATTATTCAAATCAGCTTATAGGCCATAAAAAAAAGAATATCAAATTAATTAGGCATTAAATACATAAAGTGCTTTCCTTATCTGATTTGCAAATAAAAACTAAATCTGCTTAAATTATTATATAATAAATTATTTATATCATGTACACGTGTACATTAGCATTAGTTAATTTGTAAAAAAATAATTATTAAATTGCACGTGTTTCTATCGTGTCGTAGCACTATAAAATGTCATTGATTGATTGATAAAAAAAAAACTTGATATCTTTAATTGATAAAATATTTATTATATTTTTTTTTATTTAGTGTTTGAGTTATAAATATAACTCAAAATACCAAACAAGTTTGAAATACTCAAATATCAGTTTTGTTAATATTAAAATAATAACAAAGAATACCAGGCTAGTGCGAGTCGGACTTGCGCATTGAGGGCTCCGTACAAACTTACATAAGTACCTACATAAATAGTTCAGTTCCCGAATGGAGTCTCAAAGTTTTTTCCGATTAACAAAAAAAATATGTTTTATGACATAACAACATTTCCTATACCTGTTGTTCAGACATCGCCTTAAATACACAGTCATCACCTTAACGACTGGAGCTGCCATCTACCTCATAGCGATTGGTCACCCACGCATGCCATCGACCAATCACCACCGAGCTACGCATCAACGTCTTCTTCAAAATCACCCTTTTTTTGTGATCAATCGCCATTTTTTCATTGCATCGCACGCACTATACCATATACATTTTTGAAAAATGTATATGGTATAGTACCATATACATTTTTCATCCATTATTTCATGTAATACTCGCAATATATTCAAGTTAAAAGCAATTCCTGGTATCGCCTATCATTTTAAGCAACCTTCAGTCTCCTAACACGCAGCAGAGCTGAAATCGAAATACCTGTGCTATAACACCTTACTTTAAAATAAATTTTAGAATTCTGGGTCAATGGAAAGTACCCTATGAATTTCAATTCCTTTGAGAATGTCAAAATATACGTTTTTTGTAACATAAACGGCCGTATCTTTATTTCTCTTTAACTTAACAGTTTGATAAAGTAACTTTAAGATTCAATCAATTAAATAACAAGATAGCCAATAATTATTAATTCATTTAATAAATAGTCTACTGAATTCTGCCAGCGGCTTCGCCTGCGTAAAAGTCGGTTTCTTCATACACACTTTGGACCCTCAATTTATATCCTTAGGGGGTGAATTTCAGGAAATCCGATCTTAGCGGATGTCTACACTCTATAAGGAACCTACCTGCCAAGTTATAAAGTATGTAGGTGTTTTAGTTTCTGAGATTTCGTGATTAATCAATGAGTGGTATTTCGCTTTTGTATAAATAGATTTGGCGCAGGAAAGTGAGGAGACCCGACCCCAAATAATGGGACCAAGGAAGGAAGAAGAATATAGTCTGTTTTAACTTTTTTTTATTATTTATACACGGAGATTTGGTAAGAAATGTGTACACAGTTGTCTACATTTGTGTGTGTGTGTGACGCCTATTTGGCGCATCCGTGAGACACGCAATGTTGATGTATTTTAAGTTTAAGTATTTAAGTTTCTATAATATAAATGTTATCTCATTGTGTGGACTTGTGTACCAAATAAACGTGTTTTCTTTCTTACATTTCTTATCCAACTCTCCTTTCGCAGGTCTGCTAGGAAGAAATTTCGTTTGAAACACGCAGCACCTTTTATACTCTTCTATCTGCACTTATTCTTTTCGATTTCAAGTGTTTGTGTGTACATAAATAAATTATTAAAAGTATGTTAACTAATCAATTGATTAATAAATATTCGTGAAGCAAAGGTATCAAATAATTTTGCTGATCATCCGCTTTTTTAATTTTTTAACACACATGACACAATTCAGCCGATATCTTGACGTGGGTTGTATAGGGCCGATTGGCAACAGCCAAACAATGTGTAAAAACCACGTATGACGTCCTCACAAAGGTCGGGGGAACCGACTGAATGCGGTCACATCGGTCCTTGTGGCAAACCTACGTCAATCAGTTGCCGTCTTTCGACTCAAATTACACCCACTGCTCCGATCACGAAAATTCTTTCATTGGTAAGTAATTTAGAGGGTATGAAAGAAGTCCTTTGAAAAATGAGAATCCTTCGACCAGACGGGTGTTGTATCTGGTACGGGTAATTAATACCCGATAATGAATTTCGAACTGCTGTATATTATGTTCTTATCGCGCGAAAAACTCTGCCCCCCTAGCCAAATTACAACCGTTTCGTTTCGATACTCTTTTCGTTAATGGCCCCGAGTCGGCCACGCCTCCGATTCCTTTGTTCTGACGCCATCTCAACGCTCAGTCACGTGGTCAGAACAAAGGAATAGGAACAAACTTGGCTAGGAGGAGGGGGGGGCTGATATCGCGATGTAGGATTTTGTAGTTTAGTTCCTATTTAGCTACATAGATGTCGCTTCAGTAACTTATGCACGATTCTTTCAGGTGTAAAGCACGTTAGCGATGTTTTGTTTAATATTGATAGGCTCGCGTTTGAACTCTATCTCACCTAATGGTAAGCGATGATGTGGTCGACTATGGATCATGCTTGCCTGGAAGTAACCTATTCACTTTTGCTTTAAAAACCCCTAGATCGTAGCTATCAGAAAACACAGACTCCGGCAGGGAATTCTACTCCTTAGCTGTACGCACAATGAATATGTGAAATAGTCGCGGAAAAATGCTCATCATCATCATCATATCGACGGTTGAAAGGCTAATGATCTAAACGACACTTTTTCCAATATTGAGTTATATACATATTCGGAATCAGCAAATTTTTCTCCGTCATTTGAGTCAGGTTTCAATTTTTTTTTGAAAAAATGTCGCTTAGATCAATTAGCCTTTCAACCGTTGATATTATAATTAACCTATACTGTCTCACTGCTGGGAAAAGACCTCCTTCCATTCCTTCCATTGTTTCCAACCTTGAGCTAGAGCTTCTTGCTAATTCCTAAGGAAGATATCTAAGTCATCCCGCCATCTCTAGGTCTCGGTAGCACCGACTTTATTACACAACGTTTGAAATATTATACTGCCCACCAAAACATCGCCGTCGCCGCCGAGTTACTAGCCTGTGGGTTTTCTATCGTTTACATTTCGGGGTGTGTGCACTGGAATTGCACAATCTAATTCCGCCAAGTCCGTTCCATCATCGGACCACTAGACGTACGGCGTTGCGCCACCGGTACATGGTAGACATCCCACCCATATGCACAAAACGTTTTAAGAACACATTTATTATGCGTAATGCCAAGGAGTGGAATTCCTTGCCGGAGTCTGTGTTTCCTGATAGCTACTTAGGGGTCTTTAAGTCAAGAGTGAATAGGCTACTTCTAGGCAAGCGTGCTCCATCGTCGACCACATCATCGCTTACCATCAGGTGAGATGGTGGTCAAACGCGAGCCTATAATTAATAATAAAAAAAAAAACATAATGACTTGGCTCAGAAGGCTGTCCAGGTTAAGTGGGCGTGGGCTGGATATGTCTGCCGCATGCCGAGCAAGCGGTAGGCCGGAAAAAATTTAATTTGGAAAAATGCTAGTTTATAAATGACATAATATAGCTTCTGCCAGCGGTTTTACTTGCGTAAAAGTAGGTTTCTCGATACAAACTATCCAAACCCCGCTTGGTGCAAGCTTTTTACCCCCTTAGGGGTAAAATCCGTTCTTAGCGAATGTCTACACCCCATAAGAAACCTACCTTCCAAATTTTAAGTTTGTAGGTGTTATAGTTTCTGAGATTTCGTGATAAATCAGTGAGTGGTATTTCGCTTTTATAACATAATACATTTCAGACAAAGTTTATTACAATCGAAAGTGTATTTGTCAACCGCTACATTTGCAGATACTGAAACGGAAATCACTAGACCCAATTTATTGCATTGTAGATAAAAAATGTTGCATCTGTCCACTTATCGCTCCAGTAACCTACTTTACCTACTTATGCTACCAACATTTTCATTGGGTAATAATTTCCTGCTGGGTCCAGATTTTTTATTTACATTATGAGGTCGTACCTAACAAGCGAATGAGTAAAGGGCCTATTACACTACTCGATATCCAGACCGTCTTAGTCGATGTCGCGTAGTTTAATAAGAGTTAGACTGGTCTTACTCGGAACAAAAAATAAGACAGTCTGAATATCGTGTGCTGCATATCGCGTAGTGTAATAGACCCTTTACTGTGACCCGTGTGTGTGTGTGTGTGTGTGTGTGTTGTCTGTGTTATATGAAGATGCCTGCATTTCAATCAAAGCTATACCCATCACAATATCTCTTGTTTTCAGTCATATTTATTATATATATATTTTTTATTAATTCCTGAATTAATATTCCAGCTATTTTCATTTCGGGTATTCAGCTACTTCCGGTTAGACTAAAGCCCGTATTAATAACCGGTGCTCAACTCCATCCTCAAGTGCGATAGCATTTGATCCCCGATTATAAGGTGTCAGAAGCTCAAGATCATTGCTAATTAATAAACACATGAGTACAAAATCTCAGTTACCAAGGTCAGCTCCTCAATGCACTGTACTTAAGCACTGTTTACGGGTACGATTACGTCACATTGACCGAAGTTTAAAACAAAATTCGTCACGTTAGGTTACTGAAAGAAAGAAGAAAAGAAAGAAACTTATTGTATTTCACTAAAAACGAGACTAAAATGTAAAAACATTGGATCTCCAACAAATACAATTTTTTTTTTTATTTTCACTTGGCAATGCAAAAGGATTTGAGGCATCCCATATGTATAGTCCCGTTCTATATGTATAGTAGTGTCTCTAAGTTACAGAGATGATGATGGAGATGATTCCTAAATTAATATTCTCAGTATCAAAACCCTTGCACCATCGCGTGTTCGAAGTACGTTGGTCTTTACGATGCTGCCGCTAATACCGCTGACACCATCAAGTGGCGTAAATACCTAACTAAAAAAATAATCTTATTGGTATTTGTATTTTTGAGCTGTTTAGGGTCCAAACCCTCGAGTCATGAAGTCCGAGTGCGACACTACGTGACCAGTAGGCTGGCTCGTTCATTGCCCTAGAAAACACTGCTGCTATTATTCTGGGCATGTTTCCGGATGACAGCGATGTGCAGAAGTATTTCGACGCCAAAGTGTATTTTTTTATTTTAATTTTGTATTATAATTATGTACGTAATTATGTTTAATAATATAGTTAATAAACAAACAAGTTATTTATGTGCATATAGGTCTGTATTTAAATAAAATTTATATTTAAGTGCCTACGTATTAAATGTATGTACGAGTATCTACGGTAAGTTTCTAGTTGCACCTTGAGTTTCTAAATAAAGTACTTAGTTTATTTCAATTTACAAACAACGTATTGAATTAGAACTATCATCATCATCATCATTTCAGCCGATAGACGTCCACTGCTGGACATTGGCCTCCCCCAAATGTCGCCACAACGAACGATCCTGCGTCTCGCATCCATCAAATTCCCGCAACCTTCACCAGGTCATCGATCCACCTTGTAGGGGGCCTTCCAACACTGCGTCTTCCGGTACGCGGTCGCCATTCCAGAACCTTTCGGCCCCAACGGCCATCCGTTCTGCGAGCAATGTGCCCTGCCCATTGCCACTTTAGTTTGTCGATTCTTCGTGCTAAGTCGGCAACCTTGGTTCTCCTGCGGATATCTTCATTTCTGATTCGATCACGCAAGGAAACTCCGAGCATAATCCTTTCCATTGCCCTTTGGGTGACTTTGAGCCTTCTGATGAGGCCCATATAAATACCTACAAGTGCAATAGACGTGCCTAAACGCCTATTGTGCAACTATCTAAGGTCACCTTTTGTAATATTATTGAAAGCAGACTTTCAAAAAGGCCTTAGGTTTCTAACTAGATAAGTTATACATGGGTTCTTAATTAATTTTCTTAAGTTTTTCTTTTTAAGTTCGAGGTGGCTCAAGAGAAGAATACCTGGAAGAAGTTGGGGGAGGCCTTTGCCCAGCAGCGGGAAAGTATAGGCTAAATAATTTTTTTTGTGTTTTGCAGGTTAGTGTCAAGTTGTAGCATAAGCATATCTATAGTATAATCAGCCTTTATAATGTTCCCACTGCTGGGACTCAGACCTCTTTTCTAGAAGACGTAATGGGCGTTATCTACCATGTGGGCCCAGTGTGGGTTGGTGGATGTCACATATCTTTGAATTTTTGGTTCTAGGATATTTATAGGCCGGTTTCTAATTTAGTAGCTTACTAAGCTCGAAACCGAAGGAAGGACTTTGGTTACTTTTTATTTATTTATTTAACAATTTATGCGCGATTTGTGCGTTTTTGTGTTTTTGTGTTTTTTTGGTTTTTTTTTTTGTATTTTTGCTTTTTACACGGTTATAGTAATAAACATTATAACTATTAAATAAACATTTATGTTTTTGCTAGACCCTTTTAAAAAAACAAGCTGTATTATTCTAAGTAACTTTCAAATATTTTCGTGAAATAATCTCATAGATATATCCATGAATTGAAATCGTAAGTTAGGGTCAGATTCGTGTTTTTTTTTATCGGGCCTACTAATTTATAACATGTTTTGATTTTTATCCAGTGGTTAGTTATATAGTCGTTTTATTAAAAAAATTTTGATGATGTTATATTTGTGGATTTCCACTTTGACGGATGAAAAAAGATTGCACGTAGCGGGATGTATATGTGGTGTGACGAGAATGGATAATGTGAGAAATGAGTATATTAAGGGAAGTTTGAAAGTGGCGCCATTGACTGAATAGTTGAAAGGGAATCGTTTGTCTTGGTATGGTCATGTAAAGAGGAGGGATGAAACGCATGTTACTAAAAGAGTTATGAGTTTACATGTGGATAGATGGAGAGGAAGAGGGAAACCAAAGAAAAGATGGATGGATTGTGTGAAGAGTGATATGAAGGAAAAGGAAGTTAGTGATAGTATGACGAGTGACAGGGCAGAATAGAAGAAAAAAACGTGTTGCGCCGACCCCAAACACACAGGACAAGGGCAGGAAGATGATGATGATTTGTGGATTTCCAGAGGTTCAAAAAATTTCAAAATTAGTGCAACCTTGCCTTAACCTCGTGATTCTCTTAGTTTTCTAAAAGGATCAAGAATGTATAGTACTTACTCTTTCCATTCTGCACAGTGTAGCTCAAGTCTTGGAAGGTAAGGTTGACAGGGGGCCGCTGCGGCAGGTGGGAGAGGTGAGCGCGCCCGAGAACACGCGTGTTTACCTCTACTGTGGTCGTCATTGTGGATCAGGCTGGCATCCCAAGGGTTAGACCTGGCAATAAAGAGGAATATTAAGTGATGATACACATTTATTAAACATTTTTAGGGTTCTGTACATCAAACGAAAAAAACGGAACCCTTATAGGATCACTTTGTTGTCCGTTTATCTAAGACCCTTTATCTCGGGAACGCGTGGAGGTATCGAGTTGATATTAAAACCAGTCTGCGGTCCCTTAAAGCTGTAAAAAAATCAAACTTCTGAGTTAACGAAAAAAACAAAAGATACGGCAGGTTATGTCGCAAAAACGTATATTTCGACATTCTTAAGGGAACCAAATTACATAGGGTACTTCCCGTTGACCTAGAATCTTCAAATTTGGCATGAAGCAAGGTCTCTTGGCATAAATATGGGAAATAATCTGAAAACTGTAAATTTGTATTTACGTCACAAAAACAAAAACTTTTTGCGATTCGGAAATATCTTCGTAACTCAATTCGGGAATTGAACTGTTTACATAAGTAAGTTTGTAAGGAACCCTCAGTTTAAAAACGTTGATTCACACTAGGAATAACTCTTGTATCATAGGTGCGATCACAAGCATGTATATTCACAAGACATCCAGCCCCGGAGCGTTTATCTGTTGGCCATACTTATTTTTGTTCCGTACGGGAATCGAACCTGCGATAGGTACAGAGCGTATCAATCAATCGCTAAACCAGTGCGCTAACGGTGCCGTTACATACATGCAGCTTGTTTGCATGCATGCTTGTAGCTCAAAAGTATACATTTAGCTTGCTTGCTATAGTATGATAACACGTCCTGATTGGTGGATATCCATCTTAAGTAAGCAAGAACCGAGCCCAAGTCGTCGGCGGTACGTAGTGTTCAAGGCGCGCCACAAGGATCAATGAAGATGTCAGCAAACCTTAGGAGTCCAGCAGAGTCGAAGCCTACTGGGGCCATAGGTTCGCTTCTGAAAGGAAAACCTGGCCCTGGAATGCAAGGCACGAAGGAACTAGGAGTGGGTTTTAGTCAGTAAAAGTCGAGTCGTCAGACGGGCCGTACGAACGGGGTGGCGTCACTCGTGAGCCGATTCTTCAAAATATTTGCGCTGCGTCGACGCAACGCTGACGCAACGCGCCGTGTGGACCGGCTCTAAGACGCCTGATTTGTACGTAGAACGATGTCACGTGGCGTGGATCAAGTGTAGCTCTACAAGTCTAGTTTCCATATAAAATGTATAGAGACCGACGCGCCCAGATCGGCGTGTGTGTCACACGTGTGCGTATTGTACATAGTTCTATCTTAACACTATTGAATGATTATTTCATGGACTTTCGTCTACGTCTTACCCAGATGAACTGAGAGGGTAGATGAGTTTAATGATTTAAATTCGTAATGCCACATTTGTTACGGCCGTTAATGAAGTTTTAATGAACGTAAAACCTGACAGTACCTTGCAAAATACAAAAAAATAATAAAGCTGTATTATTTTTTGTAGAAACTACAGCAACTCCATCAAAATAAGATTTAGATTAACTAAGCCCAGCAAGCCAGCAAGGTCGAAGCCTACTGGGGCCACGGGTAGTGTGAAAGCGAAGCCCGGGGCCCCGGGACGAAGGCAAAGAGGGAACAGGAGTGGGTTTTTAGTCAGTAAAAGTCTGACACTATCTCTCGCTCCACCCAAGAGCGGGATTTGTCATTGGATGATTTTCCCACCTTAAAAAAAAAAAAAACCTTGCAAAATGCAAAAAAATAATAAAGCTGTTATATTTTTTGTAGAAACTACAGCAACTCCATCAAAATAAGATTTAGATTAATAACACTAATTTTAAAATAAGAATATAAACAAATAGTAATTTCACAACCATTAAAAACCGTAATACCATAAAGAATTCAAGGTCGCCCGTAGACCGACATTATTTATTGCAGCAACCAGCAACGAAAAATGCCTAACTCAACAAAAAGATTGCCAGTAACCATTACGTAAGTAGACAACAGTCGCGACATTGACACAGAAACAGGTCAAGTTTGTCTGTCCGTACGTTTGATTTTATATAATAAATATTTTTCTCGCAAGTCATTGTGCAGTTTGGCAAACTTTTTTTAAACAATTAATCGTTCCTTACATTACGAATTACTCCTAACGCTAGTCGAAAACTAATCAAATGTATGGGAATGACATCATCTCAACGTAAGTCACGTGGTCAGAACAAACGAATAGAAATTTCGTAGCCAAGTTCACATCGTTCAAAATGATAGAATGAATTGTTATCGTTTCTACAATGTTCAACGCTACATCCTTTGTTATTGTAGAACGACATTGTAGAACGAGCGGCCGACTCAGGCGCGTCAACATGGCTACCAACTTATTGCTTTCTGCAATTGCTGACACCGAGGCGTTACCGATTGGAGAACGGAATTCGACACGAAACGGTTGTAACTTGGCTAGGGGGGCTGTAGTTTTAAGTTTGCGCCGTTTCCGGCAAAAAAAAAGTTTTTCTTTCTTTCTTATAGGTATCATGAACTCAGATACACAAGACAACCAGACCCTGAACAACTATTCTGTAGGCCCTACAAATATTTGTTTCGAGCAAGATTCAAACGCAGTGCCGTAGCCAATCGCTCCACCACTGCGCCAACAGTGCTTCTAATATTTAATACTCCTTTTTATAGTTCTAGTAGTTACTTTTTTATAGGTATTTCGATTACGAAAAGTATAAAATACTTATTGAAAATATGAGTTAGGATATTTGCAATGTTTCTTAACACTGTAAGTATTATTTCAAGAATGTATATTTTTAAAACAATGTTTGGAAGAGGGATTCTACACACATATCTATATAAATAAAATCGAAATACCACTCACTGATTAATCAAGAAATCTCAGAAACTATAACACCTACAAACTTAAAATTTGACCTCATAGGGTGTAGACATTCGCTAAGAACGAATTTTACGAAACTCTACCCCTAAAGGGGTAAAACGGGGGTTGGAATTTTGAGGAGAAACCTACTTTTACGCGGGTGAAACCGCTGGCGGAAGCAAGTAAAAAATTTAATTCTTGGTCGCCCATTTGGCCATCTATGTCAAAATTTGATCAACGAAATTCCTTTCCTAAGAAACTTTATTGAGACACGTTTCTAACAAGATGTGGTAAGATGTCAGAATTACAAACTTCTGTCTCACTATAGACCTAAAAGGCCCAATTGATAAATTAGTTATGACTCCTCAATCACTAAGAAACTAATAATATTTACCTTTTTGGGAATTTTGGGAATCGCTAAGGTACACTCTATGCAATACAGATGAGAGTAGCGACATCTATAGCGTCCAGAACAAACTAAAGCGAGAACTAGACTAGACCGAAGCACACGTGGACCACGCCTGATTTGTACGTAGCGGCACGTTGCGTGGCGTCACGTGGCGTGGAATGTAGCTCTGCAAGTCTAGTTTCCAAATAAAATGTATGGAGTCCAACGCGCCCAGATACGTGGCCCACGTGTGCGCATTGTAGGTCTGCTTTTAACCACGAAATCATGCATCGCGCAATTGGAGTTTTCCGTGCGATATGAACATACATATACAACAGCCCGAAATCATGTATCAGGCAGTTACCCTAAAGTAGACTTAACACTCGTCTGTTCGGAGGATCCTCCCTTTTCAACACTCCTCGATTTTACACTCTATTTCGCATACACAATACGACATAGTCCGAAGAAACGCCAAACTTTAGTAGCAGTGCTGCAGTAGAAGGACAGTGGTGGCCTCGTGGTAACGTCAACAAGTCGTACGTCATGGGTTAAAACCCAGCCAGGCGCTTTATTTTGTGTAATTTATTTCATGACCACAACTCACAAAACGGTGAAGGAAAACATTGTGAAGAAATTGGTATGTCTTAGAACCAAACATTTGAAGATATATGACATCCATTAAACCACCGCAAGGGCCCTTTTCCTCTCCTTGAGAGTTTGGGTCCCAGCAGTTGAACATTATAGGGCTGATGCTATGGGATAATCGATAGGGCCTAAAAGTTTTTGAGTACGACTGCGTAAAGGAACACACAATTAGGCCTCCCGCAATATGAATACGTTCAGGACAGGTCGTTGTGACGAAGCTGCAAAAAGACCTATATCAAGCCCCTCTAGCCAAGTTACAATCGTTTGTAATGCTAGTGAAGGAGGAGGCTGCACGCGTGAGGGAACGAAGGTCCTCATGCCCTAGCCGCCGTAATTCCGACCCCGGCTACCAGCCACGGTAGACGCGGGCTTGTGGACGTCGAGCACTGGGTAGCTGGCCGTCCGGCTGTTCGTTAATTAACCGGACCGAGCCCAATCGTCAACAGCGCGTAGTGAACCTCACACTCCTCAAGAGATGTCAGCAAACCGTAGCGGCCCAGCAGGGTCGATGCCCGCTAGCTAGGACCGCGGAGAATTTCTGAAAGGTAAACCCGTTGTCCTAGAACGCAACGGGTATTGAAGGATACAGGTCTGGTTTTAATCAGTAAAAGTCTGACACGCACTCCCGCTCCACCCAGAGCGCGAAAAGTCATTTGAATGATTTCCCACCTTAAAAAAAAAGTCACAATCGTTTTGTTCGCGCTGAACGCCTCGAGTAGGCCACGCCTCCGATTCCTTTGTTCTGACCACGTGACTGAGCGTTGAGATGACGTAAGAACAAAGGAATCGGACTCGGTGACGTTTTTCGGCTGAAATTATGACGATAACTATGTAAAATCAATGATCATCATCTCCCTAGATTTTCCCCAACTAGCTTAGGGTCAGCTAATCGGATACAGCTGACCAGTTACCAGGCAATACCATACTCCTGACTGACTAGACTGATGATCAGACTTTCCTGGCGTTTGACTTCATGTAAAAACGAATGACAATCGTGATCAAAAATGACTCGACAAAATCTAAATCCGAAAAACCTAAGGTCTAAAATTCGAGTCATCTGGCTTCCTATCGCCAATAAGAAGGGATATACCAAGATGACGGATTACCTTATAGGTAATGGATATACAGGAAAATATCCGCATTCCAAAGTCAGGGTTATAATCTCACATTGGAAAAATTAATGCGTATCAATATCAAATGATTAATCTGACATTTAACGATGGTGTTATAAATTTTATAGATAAAATATCGGAAGTTGATTATGCAACTGTATTAATTTGTTTCGTGGAGGTTACATTTCCGAATAGATTTAGAATTGAGCTGATGACAAAAAAATATTTTCATATGTGTGTAACAATCTAGCGGTTAAACATACGGACTGATTTTGGTAAATATATATTTTTTCAAGTAGGAGATCATCCGATGACTTCTCGTGCTCTAGGCTGGGGCGTGAGGGCGTGTCAGATTTGTTACGCTTTGCGTTCTAGGACTATGGGTTTCATTTTCAGAAATTTGTTGTGGTTCTAGCGGCTATCGGCCCTGCAAACCGTTGTGATCTACAACGGTTTGCTGATATATCTTTGAGGCTCCCACAACACTACGCGCCGTCGATGACTTGGGCTCGGTACGGACGGTGACGAGACGGCTAAACGGCAAGCTACCCATTGCTCGACGTTCACAAGCCTGTGCCTACGGTGGCCGGGGATCACTGTGCGACTCCCGACGTCTGGGGCGTCTCCTGTCGCGGCGGCTAGGGCGTGAGCATTACTGCTTCACAGAAGGAGGCGACCGCAACCCATTCCTTCTCGCTTCAGACCATAGCCTGACCCAGAGCCCGGCGCGAGAGGTCACCGCCGCCGGCCACCTCTTTCTCGGTATAAATTGAGTATAATTATTTCAAGGTTTGAAATTACTGAGTAATACAAATTTCACTTTGAGAAAGAAAAAACAAAGTCGATTTGCACTAACTGCAATGCGATGGATTTTGATTCAGTTTTTTAACCGACTTCAAAAAAAAGAGCAGATTCTCAATTCGGTTGTATTTTTTTTTATCATCATAATCATAGTTTTTTTTTTGTTTGGTACCGAGTTCTGAAACTCCGTCGTTTATGGACCGATTTACAATTTCTTTACTTCCCCTAAAAGATTATGCTTTCAGATTAGTCCCATTGTTTTCAAAATTCAGTTTAAATGATGGATACTATGAGAAATCGAGGGAACTCCTCAAATATTATAGGCAACTATATAGTAATTTTGGTACTTTAATCAAGGACTTAAGCATTTAAAGGCATTCAGATGAAATGGAACTGGCGAAAAAGACCAGGATTGGCCAACGAAACTTCACACTCGCATAGATATCACATTGAAGATAATAAAGCAACTATGACAATACAAATAAATGAATGGTTCTGAAAAGAATTGTTGAAAATAGTATCATCGAAGCTATCTTATGATAATGGAGCCGGAAGGTATGCACCGGAACTCCGTATTTAATCAATGTATCTAAGCCGTGTTTGCACTTTGGCTATAAGTCACTATCGAACTAATCTGATGATGGAGACGGAAGGTGGAAGGTAAACACGGGAACTTCTTAATAAAACAATGTATCCTAGCAGTGTTTGGGTTAGTTGGAATTGTCATGTGAAATAGGTACTCTGACTATAAACGGATCACTACAAAAAAAATGTAAAATAAAAAACTCTAATTTCGGAAGTCGGTGTTAAACATCAAAAAAATTATACCAGAACCACCGACTTCCGAAATTAGAGTTATTTTGAGCATTGTAGTGTTTTTATTTTTTGTTGTGAAAGTCGGTATTTTTTTTTTCTAAAAAGTTTTTTATCTAATAGAAAGAGTCTTTAAATGAGGAAGGCTATTCAGTACATATAACAGCTTGAACGCATGTTGATGTAACTCAACAAAATATGAAAACCAGCCATAATGTCTACATATTTTATTTTAGACCGTCAAGTACATTTAAAATTCAAATAAATCCTCGAAACAATAAAATGAACTGTTCATTTTAGATAAATCATATTTATTACAAATACCTACTTCTAAAAACCAGTTTTATTCATCTATCGTCGTCAGCGTGCAGTTCCAATTGGATGGATTCCTTTCACTACTGCATTCACGTGTTTGGCCCGGCAACTTGTTATGTATACAAGCGGCAACTGCTATGTAACCGGGTGCGTATAGACCAGCAAAACGTGTCTGTTATGCCTAGTTCTGGTATAACAACTACGATTATTTAGTCAATGGACTGTAGTTGACCTGCTTTGTCGAACAATGCGCATTAAAATTCATGGGTATTGGGTATATTTAAAAAACTGGGCAAGTGTGAGTCGGACTTGCGCACTGAGGGATCCATGCAAGGTTACCTATGTAAATAATTCTATTCCCGAATGGAGTTTTGAAGATTTTTCCGAATCGCATTTTTGTTTTTGTGACGTAATAACAAATTTACTGTTTTCAGATTTATTTCTGTATCTGTGCTGTAAGACCTTTCTTTATGCCAAATTTAAGGATTTTGGGTCAACGGCAACCGGGTTACCTATAAATTTTTATTCCCTTTAGAGTGTCGAAATATACGTTTTTTGCGATATAAACGGCCGTATCTTTTTTTTTTAGAATTTTACTGACTAAAAACATTCCTGTTCCTTCGTTGCCTTTCATGCCAGAGCCGAGTTTTCCTTTCAGAAGCAATCCCTAACAGCGGAGGATTAAGTTCTTTTCTACGTCATTCCATTATTACAATATGATAATGAAGAATGAGAACTAAGCCATAAGGTGCAGATGCAGGGCTAGTTTTGGAGAAAGGCTGATTTTTTTATAAAAATCTAGCGGTTCCGGTAGACCTTGTCCTGGTCGAAAGCTTAGATTGATAATCCGATTACAGCGCCACCTATCGGGGCTAAACGTATTTTCAAACCATCTAGAGATCTACTCAAATATACAGACAAAATTTCATCCAAATCGGTCAAGCCGTTTAGTAGTAGTAAGTTAGGTGACAAACACACGTACGGAAGAATGATATATAAAGATGGTTACGGTATGAGTAATTCTCAGCAGCTAAGTTTTTACCTATTTAGAAAACAATACCTGTTTTTTAAACAGTGTAACATACTGTTATGAGAGCGTTAGAAAGTAAGCAAAGCAAGGTTTTTGTAAATAATACGAACTGTTCGTCAGTTCACGTTTCATAGTATATTTTTCAATTGTTCGTCACGAACAGGAATATTTCACAAGAAATGCAACTTAGGCTCCTCGCCCACGGCGACTTTTTGTAGCGATGCTGTAGCGCGTTCGCATCGATACAGTCGCGATGCTGTAGCGCGTTCGCATCGATACAGTCGCGATGCTGTAGCGCGTTCGCATCGACACAGTCGCGATGCTGTAGCGCGTTCGCATCGATACAGTCGCGATGCTGTAGCGCGTTCGCATCGATACAGTCGCGATGCTGTAGCGCGTTCGCATCGACACAGTCGCGATGCTGTAGCGCGTTCGCATCGATACAGTCGCGATGTTGTAGCGCGTTCGCATCGATACAGTCGCGATGCTGTAGCGCGTTCGCATCGACACAGTCGCGATGCTGTAGCGCGTTCGCATCAATACACTCGCGATGCTGTAGCGCGTTCGCATCGATACAGTCGCGATGCTGTAGCGCGTTAGTAGCGGGTTGGCATTTTTTCTATAGCACCTGCAATGCGCCTACGCACGTTACAAGTGATGTGGTCGCACGCTTATAAAACGCGCGACAGCATCGCTACAAGAAGTCGTAGTGGACGAGGGGCCTTAGACATAACGCTCCACTACCGGGTTTTACTTTGAAAGATAGTGTCTTATGTCAGCAAAAGAAAACGTTTTAAGTCAGAGTTAGTTCAAGATGTTATAACTTATGCGAACCAAGAACTAAATGATATTTATTTTGCAAATAGGTTTAAAAAAAACACTTTTACATGTCAATTTTATGGGGCAAAGTCTCTTTTATAGTCCATACAGCAAATTATTATGTAATGGTCAATTCATATGAGGACCATGCAGATTAGGGCCTACTGTCCACGGACGCGTAGCTTCAGGGACGCGTACTCGTCATTACACGCTTGGTGTATAGCAACGTCGTACCATCGTCTCGTTGCCGCTTGGTCGACAGATATTCATAGTTTTGTATGTTAGCTGTGAGCTGGCGTACAGCAAGCTTATAATGACAAATACGCGTCTAAAAAGCTTTTTTTTTTCGGTGGGAAAATCATCTAAAGACATCCCCCGCTCTTGGGCGGAGTGGGAGATAGTGTCAGAATTTTACTGACTAAAAACCCACTCCTGTTCCTTCTTTGCCATCGTTCCAGGGCCTCTGTGTTCTCTTTCGCATCACCGATGGGCCCCTACGGTTTTGCTGACATCTCCTTGAGGCGCGCGTGGAACACTACGCGCTGTCGACAACTTAGGCTCGGTCCGGACGATTACTGGACGGTCGGACGGCAAGCTACTCATTGCTCGCCGTCCGCAAGTCAGCGCCTACGGTGGCTGGAAGCGTCTATGAAGCTACGCGTCCATGGTCAGTATACCTTACTTTACAGGTAGTCTGACACTGAAACACACACACGTATACCCACCCATACAATCACAGGTTTCATAGGTTAGTGAGATCACTAGGCCGCTAATTAAAACATCTATGCGTAACGAATCCGTGTCTGTGTAGGTCACACAAGTAAATTTTGTACAAAACACTGCGGCCGTGAACGATTTGTAGTTCATCGTCCTAATTCCACAGCCATTGACTTTTTAAGTAAATAAAAAAGATTAGTACGGCGTGGTTATTCAATAAATACTTACTGGGTGATACTTTGAAACCGAGAGAACGTCTCATTCATCTGGCGTAGGTTTTTGTGTCGTGAGCTGGACACAAATGATTACCTTTGATACATTTAGTGACCGGGGAAAACTAATATGCAAATGTATATTTATATATGTTAAAATTATAAACTAATAAATAATAATATATATTTCAAGTGTAAAAAAAATATGCAAATAAAAATATCTAATTGTAAAGAATAAACTAGGCCAGACGAATGAGTCAACCTCTCGGTTTCAAAGAATCACCGTACTGATAGTCGAAAACATAATAAGTTAAGTTCACAACGTATATTAGTTTATTTCACACTGAATTCTACTAGCGACTTCGCTCGCGTGACAATAGGTTTGAAACCCCTGTTTAATAAACTTAATTTTGAAAAATCCTCTCTTAGTGCTCGTCTACATCATAAAAGGAAACCTTGTGCAAAATTTCACGTTCCTAGTCTCTTTAGTTTCGGCTATACGTTGATATGTCAGTCAGTCAGCCAGTTTCTCCTCTTATAACAATAATATTTTTTATATAATACAATTTTTATATAATATTTTTAATGAGACTCATTTAGTGTTCATAGTAAACAAACTTACAACTATGTTTATGTATATAAAAGATAAGTACTTTTTTACTTTATATACTCGAATGGAAACGTTTTGAATATAGGTAATACTACTAGCTGAATCGGTAAACGTTGTTCTACCATAGAAATTAACAAATAAAAAATGAGAGGCGTTGGTAGGAAGGCAAAACCTTCGACCTATTCTCAGACCTACCTAATATACACAAAAAAAAAACATAAAAATCGGTCAAGCCGTTTAAGAGGAGTTCGATAGCAAACACTGTGACACGAGATTTTTATATATAAGACTAGCTTTTGCCCGCGGCTTCTCCCGCGTATATAAATTATAGCCTATGTCAATCAGATATACCTAAAGCAGCTTTCTATTGGTGAAAAATTTTAGCTATCGGACTAGTACTTTCAGAGATTACCTGCTACAAACAAAAAACAAAAAAAAACGAATCTCTACCTTTTCATAATGTTAGTGTAGATTTAGAACTGTGCATTTTCCCAGTCTTATGTTACATCATACCTTTTTAGGACTTACTTTTCAGAGTACACTGGGTTATTAGGTCATATCGTTAGACACAGTAACAGATTAATTACCTATATTAGGTGTACATCGACTTACATATATATCGATGGAGGTGTAGGTACGTCTGAACCTGCCTTATTTATTTGTTTAATTATTTATGCACACTACATTACTGAGATGGACTTTTTACCAGTTTACCTCTGGTTTTTGTAGAGAAAAATAGAGGTTAATGAAATTTTAAGAGAATGCGAAAAAACATACGGTATAGCCACAGTCTAGATATGAAACAGTATGGAAACTACTTACAAATGGTCGAAACGACACACTCACACAAACATACGCATCGACGAGACTCCTAAGCGTTTCTTGCTACTGACAACACCGCGAGAAACGCTTAGGAGTTTCGTCGACGCGTATGTTTGTGTTAGTGTGCCGTTTCGAACATTTGTACGTAGTTTCCGTACTGTTCCATATCTATACTGTGGTATAGCGCTGACTTCTTGCAAAAATAGCTTAAATAGTCAAGTGTATTTTATGATGAAAGAACCTCGGTGTTTGTGCACCGTTCGGAGGTCAGATAAATCATAGTCTAAAGTCCAACTAAGACTAGGATTAAAACATTCAAATGGCATTTATTTTTTCTTAATTACAGTTAGATATTTGATGGTGAGTAACGGAAGAAACTTCTGAAATCGGCATATATAGCAACAAAAATGGTCCGTACCATTCGCAATCTATCTTACGAAGAGCGCCCTAAAGAACTTGATGTTATCACACTGGAACGACGTAGACAAAGGGGCAGGAGACTTATTGAGACTTATAAAATACTCACAGAATACTACGATGTACCCAGCCTTCAAGACCTTTACACACTGAATGCCAACAAACATTTACGAGGACATTCCTTCAAGTTATGGGGAAATGTATCTATAAAAAAGGCTTTGAAGCCATTTCTACCTAACCGAGTTGTAAAAGGCTCCCGGAAAGTGTTGTAAAAGCTCTGTGAACTGCTTTAAAAATTGGTTGGACAGACTAAACATCTCCAAACTTATGAAACACACGCATCAACTAATAGTTGCTAGTGTGTCTTACCAAATAATAATAATAATCATCATCATCATCATCATCATTTCAGCCGTCCACTGTTAGACATATGCTTTCCCCAAGTATCGCATTAGTGCTGTACGGCTCACAGCCATTGGCTTCCTGCGACCTTCACTGAGTCATCGATCCACCTTGTGCAAGACCTTCCTATTTATTTCGTTATTTAATTAACTGTTGCTTCACACTAGGAACTACACCTGTAAGTATTACTGCTTGTGTGTATCTATCTATACATGAGGCTTGAGATATCTTTATTTCCCATAAGAATTTACGATTCACTTACATGAGAAAACTTAAAAATTAATTTACAAACGTTATTGGTAGCGCACAGTAACAGTTTTGTCTTAATTACAATTTAAGTTTAATATAATAGAATTTAATCAATCTATACATAAAATACTACTATACAACACGAGAGCAGTGGTGGCCGAGTGGTAACGGCCCCGACTTACGAGTTGTAGGTCGCGGGTTCAAACCCAGCCAGGCGCATTACTTTGTGTGATTTATTTCATCACCACTGCTCTCAAAACGGTGAAGGAAAACATCGTGAGGAAACCGGCATGTCCTAGAACCAAAAATTCAAAGACATGTGACATCCACCAACCCGCACTGGGCCCGCGTGGTGGATTACGGCCCATTCCCTCTCCTAGAGAGGAGGCCTGAGTCCCAACAGTGGGAACATTAAAAGGCCGACTATGCTATGCTATGCTATACATAACATCCAAACCCGAAACATGTATCTGTAGGCCAAACAAATATTTGTTCCGTGCAGGAATCGAAACCACGACACGCACTATAGCAGTCTATTTTAACCGCTACGCCAACTGTACGTCCTGTAACTGCACACACAGGGTACGTTTTTTATCCCGGGATGTGTGTTCTCTTGGGGGTAGTTTTTAACTTTCGACTAGTTATGTACATGATACCACCAATTAAGCGGGAACTTCATTAGACCGACGCATATGTGGGCCACGCCTGATTTGTACGTCTGAATTTGTACGAGTCGCGTCGCGTGGCGTGGCGTGGCGTGGCGCGGATCTAATGTAGCTCTACAAGTCTAGTTGCTATATAAAATGTATGGTGACCGACGCACCCAGATCGGCGTACGTGGTCCACGTGTGCCCAATGTAGTTTTACTTTTAATCAAAAAAATTAAAAACCAATTATTTTCTTTTGGTCGGTTCGATTGAATTGCGGTCTGATTCCAAGAAAGTGACCCAACGATTAACGACTGTTTTATTGCAAAAGAAAGTTTATAAAAGATTCTTCATATTTTATTATTATATATTCTTTATTGTACACCACATAAAAACAAATACAGGATGAACATTTATAAAAACATGTGTACAATGGACGATTTTATCGCATAGAGCAATTTCTTCGAACAACCATTAGATGGACTGAAGGAAATAAAACAGATTGGCTGTCAGTGTGACCCTACGAAAGATCATACAAAGCAACGTATTACACATAATACAATTTTGAATTTCAATGAAAAACTAAGATTTAAATATATATTTCACAAAAATCATTATTTCAGCGGAAAGAGGTTCACTACTGGACACAGGCCTCCCCAAGTGTCGCCACAATTAAAGGTCCTGTGCGTCTCGCATTCATCGGAATCCCGCAACCCTCACCAGGTCATCGGTGTACCTTGGGATCCCTTCCGGGCTGTTACTGAGAAATTCCTACTGGAAAAAAAAACTGCTTAAACTTTGCTCAGCCCGAGACAATTCCCGGGTCATTGGGTAGACCCAATGGGTCTATGTATTTCGAAACATTTAAATTTTATATTTTTTTGTAAAAAAAAAACGAACCCTCCTGCCCCCTCCCTTTGTATCGTAGATGGGTTTACAAACATATAAACTAATACACAAGTCACTCAGACCCGAAACAAATATCTCAGGGCAAAACAAATTATTATTCTATGCGGGAATAGAACCCGCGACACGTATCTCAGCAGCCAATGGCTCAGCCACTGCGCCAACCGAGGCGTCAAATAGCATTTAACATTGCGTGTGCGTAATAGCAATGCGATCAAAGTGCACTAGTAAAATAAAACTACTTTTTCAGCATACTGGCCTTGAAAATAAATGCATAATTAATTCTTCTTATTGTTGCATGACAAGGTCAAAACTGACAAAATTCATTTGGACATAATGAGCAAATTGTCAAATACGTATAAATCTAGACAAGTCTTGTCAATGTCAACTCGAGAATTTAGCAGGAAAATATCCTATTTGTCTTAAAATATTTGAAAATTATGACAAAATATTGTAGTTACATTATAATACGGTTTATTTTTCAAAACGGCAGTGCTACTACGAACTTTTAACGCGATCCTCTTGTTTTCGTTCTTTCATGCTTTCTTTCTTCCTTTTTTTTCATACTTTTTCTTATCTTCTTTCTTTCTCCCTTTCTTTCTTTTTTTCTTTCCTTATTTCTTTCTATTCCAAGACATGGTCTACTCGTGTGCCACATTTCATCCAAACCCGTTCATCCACTTGAGCGTAAAGGATTGTCAAACTTCTTTTTTTTGTTTTCAGGGGGAAGCCTTCTAAAGGAGGCGCCAGGACTTTTCGATAATAGTCCAGTGATTACCTCACTAAAAGCACCTTGGTGATCATCATCAGCAAGGCAACTCCGTAACTCCCTCACTACAACGCCTTTTAGGGCACATTCCCAAGGAAAGCGTAACAGTGTCTCGCCTGAGCTTCGCTCTGCACAGCAGTGCTTGACTACAATGCCGCTGTCCATTCTGAGATAAAGGAGGATCAAACCTACACAATACAAACCTTCACCTTTATAACATTAATGTAATACGGCAAAGATGTTTACCGCCATATCAGATTGCGGTGATTGCGTTAGGTTAGGTTGGAAGCTACGAACAATATGGCCGTGGAACTCCTGAGAAATGACAACGTAGGTAGGTATTGCAAGAGGAAAGTTTTCAAAACTAGCTACTACTATTTGTAATCTGTTAGTCAAACTATGCTGTCACTGCAATATTTCCTAAAGACACAGACAATTGCACAATTTTTAAGGGGCAAGATAGCACGCATATTATTTTGTCCTAGAACGAACCTATCTAGCTGTCTGCAACTCTCTCAAACGTCCTACTCATCTTGAGTGAGATCATGATGAATCCAAGACCTCCAAGGGGCCGACACAGCTTCTTTCCTGTCAACAGTCACTATATAATTTCCGCTTAGTACACCGCCTCCGCTTTTGTATAGTGGTTCTTACTAGTACATAAAGTTTTAATAAATAAATAATTTTGTAGTGACTTTTGTTTGTTTTAAATCTCAAAACATGTCGAGTGATAGTTAACATTAACATGTATAAAATACGTTAAATATAATTCATTTCAGTATACTGTCTTTTTATTATCTCACAGAAGGTGTAAAAAGTAAAGCTTTCAACATGGGGATAAAGATTGCTTGGATGGCTTGAATTCCTCACTTCACTCGGGTTTCTATTTTAACTTAATTACATAACCCCCTCTCTGAGTTCGGGATTAAAACTTAGCAATCTTCATTTCGTTCGGAATTCAACATATTGCTCGCGACTTTAAGGCACTGCTTTATCCCCTAGTCACATAATCTACTATTTATTACGGGAGTTCTCTTGAGATTATTAATTTCTTTTCTACTTAAAGGTAAACGCGAGCGGAGCCATTGGCATAACAGAAGCTAGTATTTAGTAGTATATACCTACAGGCGGATACAATTATCATAAAAGTATTATTTAATATCTGATGTCTATTCACGTGTTCTTTAGTTTTTGCTCTATACCTTGTATTACAAGTTGTTACCGCGATGTAGTATATAATTTCCGCATTTAATTTGTACAATAAAAATACAGCATAACTATACAATTAACGGAATACAATATTTTAAATGAATGTTGTTTATTTATACAGCTATAAAAAAAACTTCGAAGACTATTTTTATAAGTTTTATTGTTTTAGTAATTCAAATAAATTGTGTAAATTCATTTTTTAAAACCAACAAAAATTTGCAAGGTTATTTATTTTTAGTCAAAGCTAGAGAGGCTATCATGAATTATCTCATACAATGCGTAACCAAAATTAAGTATAATTGCGATATCGATCACACAATGCGAAATAATTTATCCTCATTTTATTTTACTCATTTATACTTAAACATTTTTTACTCTAAACTGTAACATCACAGGTCCCGTGTTAGGCACAAATCCGTATTACAGACTGCTTCTGAAAAAGTCCTTGTGAATATCGCAAGTTTGACTAAAATACAGCGGCAATTATTTTATTTCATTTAAGACTTACAAAAAAGTTGCAGCCAATTAACTAAAGGGCGACGTTTTACACATATATACTAGGAATTGCTCCGGTATATACAAGATTAGACCCGGAATAATTGTCTGAAGTTCGTAAAAATATTAATTCTGGGAGGGAACCGTGCATTCATACAGCAACCGTGCCTTAGTTTATGCAGTGCCTACCTATTTGTATTGTGACGCACAAGATATCTGATAATGTGTGTAATATACATCAAAAATGCAATCTAACACCTCAATGCACACTAAGCTTCTCAATATATTTACTCATCATAACATTTTCATTTCTTTCATTGGTCATTGGAGATCGGAAGGTAAGAGTATATTTGCCTAAAGTTTGAAGAAGTAGGTAAGTAACATAGAGTTTATAATACCTCCTCTTAAATCCCAAAATCATAAACATGACGATAAAATCACAGGATTTAAAAAACTTATTGAGTTTATAGATCTGTGCTTCATGCGTCCGTGAGTGATCTTTGCTTTTATAGATCCGTAGATCAAACATCTCGTCATGGACCAATTAAGACCTTTTTTATTACAACTAGCTTTTGCCCGCAGCTTTGCCCGCGTTCATAAAATATAACCTATGTCACTCAGGAATAAAGCAGCTTTCTATCAGTGAAAAAAATTTAACACACAGACCGGTACTTTCAGAGATTACCTCCTACAAACAAAAAAGCAAACTTTACCTCTTTATAATATTAGTGTTGATTATAATCAAGCAAATAACAGAACAAAAAAGCACTTTAATTTAACAGTTTTAGTAAGAAACTCTAAAAACATAATAAGATTTATCAATCATCATCATTTCAGCCGAAAGACGTCCACTGCTGGACATAGGCCTTTAGATTTATCAATGCAATAATTTAATTCAAATGTATTTAAAGCGCAATAATTAACTTGCAATATCTTAAATCCCAGGATTCGATCGTCATATTTTTGAATCCGGAATTTAAGAGAAGGTCATCTCTATGTTACTTACTTCCTCAAACTTTAAGTAAATATACTCTTACCTATTCCGATCTATGTTTATCATAGATCCACATCGATTATAATCATTAACACCTATTTATTCACAATTAACTTGTAATTGTCAAACGCGAGCCTATCAATAAGAAAAAAAAAATTTACCAAGTCTTACTCTTAGGGAATATCATCAAGGGTGTCATGAATAAACAGTACTTAAACACGCAATTACGTCAATGTTATATAAAACATAGGTAATTCCTTAAGCTTATTGCAAATTCTATCCGTCGCAGTCAACTGCAATATTTGATTTTCGTTTTCATCATTTATTTCTTTTGTAGGAGGTGTAAATTACATTATTACCTATTCTTACAGTCTTTGTTGATATACCTACTTCTACTTTTGCACCAAAGTTTTACATACAACATTATAGATTGCTAACATTTTCGTTGCATTTGGCACAATCAATCATATCAATAAAACTAGTCCCAATATGGAGCCTTGTGGAACCCACGGGACTAATTTAATTTTAATACATTAATCTTTGATTCAAATCTTTTTGACCACTTTCTCATCAAAGTTTGTAGCTTTAGAGGTTTTGACAACTTCAAACAAATGAATTAAGAAGATATAAATAACCATCCATGCTCCATTTTTGGTTCAGAGGTCATTCTATTGACCAAAAATGAAGTAAGCTCAAGTAGATAAAGCATTAAATGTTCGGCATTGGATAAAATTGGCAGACGTTAATCAGGACGTTTTGCATTGGATTATAAAATAAACTATAATGTAGACAATATAAACAGTTTCTTACAAGTTAACCCATTTTATAACGCATGTTTGCATTTTAAATAGTAACATCGATAATCTAAAAGCCAAGAGGTTAATTTAGGTTTGTATTTTGACCTTCCTCATACAGGTACTGCTGTAGCGATCAAAGTACACTTTATAATTCAAATACCTGTTTGTATAGACAACCATGATACATTGTCGGCTAATTTGCATAAAGCTGGGAACGCCAAACGGCAACTTCCTTAATATTACGACCTAGAGAATATTAACAAACAAATAAACTAGGCAATTTCATGTAAACAAAATTTGCACTGTCATCTCTATTAAACAAATCTCGTATTTAACACCTGCATTGTGCAAAGTATTCTAAAAATAGAAACATTTCAAAGTTCACATTATACGGTGTTAACCTTGAAATTATTGAAGTAGAAAGATATTTGGTGCCTGAACTTAAAATAAAGAATAGAGGAGAAAAGAAGACGTAACTCACAGATTTACATGATAAATGAAACCTGCCAGTAGGTACTCATGAAATATAGGAATTTCACAAAGCGTTAGTACTACCTAAGAAAAGCAAAACTGTCTAAATGATGGAGCAATATAATAATACACGCTTTGAACAGGTATTTAAAATATCATTCAATTTCGGCTTTGACTTTTCTCTACTGTTTTATGCATGTAGGTATATAATGTTACATACATATGCTTATTGCTGTAATTTATATGTTACCGGCAATCTGTATAATTCAGGTATTCCACACAATACCTAGGCAATGCATAGAATACCCGGTACGCCCAGCAATGTATGAAATATTATGATTATTATTGACCATCCCTAGGAATTTTATACATTACGGTAAAGTATGTAAACTTTACCCTAATGTATAAAATTCCTAGGGATTGTATAAAATACCTGCCGGTCCACCAATGTGTAAAATAATAGAGCAATAGGGTTATTTTTTTATAACCAATCTGACCCAACGGACAAGAAACAGGACTTACATAACAAAATCAAAATGGAATTAAAAATTCTTCTGTCTATAAGTACAGAATGTAATTTGTTTACAAGTACTCAGGTCCTATTTCTGTCTGCGGGGTTTAAATAAGGCTTTTATTTCCAAATGGTGATAAAAAATAACTAACCTAACCTAACCCTAACCTGTCCGTGTCGGAGTGCCCTAAAATTACATCACCTCTTTTCCCTACTCACGTTTTTACACACATTACCTGCTGCGCATTCGGTATTGTATATAATACCTAGGCAAAGTATAAAATAAATAATATTTCATACATTACCGACACAAAATCACATGAGAATCCATTTAATAGTTTTAAAAAAACATTACCCTTCTTGCAGTCGGGTAAATAGCAAACAGACGCACGGAAGCGATGGAGGACTTCGTTTGGTAATTTGTTATTCTTGTTAGGTGAACTATTTGGGCCTCATCAGAAGGCTTACAGTCACCCAAAGAGCAATGGAAAGGGCTATGCTCGGAGTTTCCTTGCGTGATCGCATAAAGAATGAAGATATCCGCAGGAGAACCAAGGTCGCCGACATAGCCCGAAGAATCGCCAAACTTAAGTGGCAGTGGGCAGGGCACCTTGCTCGTAGAACGGATGGCCGATGGGGCCGAAAGGTTCTAGAGTGGCGACCGCGCACCGGAAGACGCAGCGTTGGAAGCGTGAAACCACAAGGTGGACCGACGACCTGGTGAGGGTCGCGGGAGTGCGGTGGATGCGAGAAGCACAGGATCGGTCATTGTGGCGACGCTTGGGGGAGGCCTATGTCCAACAGTGGACGTCTTTCGGCTGAAATGATGATGATGAAACTATTTGGTGTCCCACAGCTGGGTAGCCTCCGCCTTTTCCTTTATAAACCTCTTTCTCTGGGGTGATCTTTGGTCAGGTTTGCCCCGCAAACAAGACACCGTATTTGACCTCAACTCCTGAGAGATAATATGTACTCGTATGAAATAATAAAAATCCCCTTTCATATCGTTTTTTATGACCCCACACACATCCTATTCGCAAAACAGCATATCCTCCTTTTTTGGAAATCTCAACATAATCACTGACCAGCAGCTTTCGTCCACAGTTGTGTCCATTATTAGTGTTAATTATACTGTGGTTAGAGTATTTGTTCAACGTTTAGTAACTGCAAACTAGCGGCTACATGTTGCAATCCATGACTTGCAGAATGCAACGCCTATTCTCTGATGCGACCGTAGTTTCAACTATTGCTAATCCTAATGGCATCTCGGCGTTTATACTTGTAATACTTTATGATGCAGGTACTTGTTAAATTTATTTAGTAAATTTTAATAATATAATTGGGAAGAACTGTAAATATTTTGTTCAGGAACATTATTCTAGTTTAGTCCTTAAAAGAGTAGTGGTGGCCGAGTAGTAACGGCCCCGACTTACGAGTTATAGGTTCCGGGTTGAAACCCAGCCAGGCCCATTACTTTGTGTAATATATTTCATCACCACTGCTCTCAAAACGGTGAAGGAAAACATCGTGAGGAAACCGGCATGTCCTAGAACCAAAAATTCGAAGACATGTGACATCCACCAACCCGCACTGGGCCCGCGTGGTGGATTACGGCCCATTCCCTCTCCTAGAGAGAAGGCCTGAGTCCCAACAGTGGAAACATTATAAGGCCTGCTATGCTATGCTTCAAAAATGTCTAACAAAGGTATATTGCTCTTTTTTATTATTGTTATTGCATTTAGGTTATACAATTTTCGAGTTTTCTTTATAAGTAAATAAAAAATTGAACAATAGCTCAAACTACACTAATGTCTCTTCTACATCATCAAAGTGATACTGAACTTTCTTCGTGTTTGTTTCTCCAATCATAAAATGTATTAAAATAAAGTACAGCCGCATTCGGTATAACAACATTACACATCAGGAACAATCTAAATTACTAATGCACGTGTCAAAGCAGCACATAGCGCTCACTACATTAATATTGCTGTCTTTAAAAACTAAATCTAACTTAAAAAATATCGTTTCCATCTAAATAAAATGACATAAGTTAAACATATGAATTGTAATAACAATACAACAAAATAATTGCATTATATAAAATAAATTTGAAACATTACCAAATAAATTTAGTTTCAACAATACTTTAAAATATCAAAAGCAATTTTTTGTATTACAATTTTTGAAATGATTAAAACAGATGCCGAATTATTAAAAACTGCAGCATTCATCATTCGCTTTTAGCGATAAGAACATGATGATATTCATTAAATTTAAAGATATAATAAGAATGTAGGTTAAGAACATCAACTAGTAGAATGACCCAATTATCTTCTGTTGCTCCAGTTCGATTATGTTGTTACATCGCAATTTAAAGAAAAATTTTAACTTCATCGATAAAATTCACTCTTGAACTTATTACAAACCTTTGAACTAGTGCCGTACAATATCAAGCTATCAAATGTAAGGTCTGTCGATGATTCCCAGACAACAGTTTTGAACGAATTAATATTAAATCTTGCTAAAAGACTTCGCTTGGCAATAGGCTTTATGCATGCATATTTTTTATTTTTTTATTAAATACTTTTTAGCTCTGGTAAATAAACATGAAAATAGTACATTTTCATACAATTGGAGAACGTTTTACATTGTGACTGAGGCGATATTCATTTTATAGAGCCGTGGGCCGCAGTGACAAATTTCCACGTGTATCAAATGACGTTTATAAATAAACGGGATCGACACGCGCCCGGCCTGATACTATAAATGTAATAAAATTGTGGTTTTTCTACACTAGTGCGAAAAACAATAAATTACGACCCTAAAGCGGTGGGATAAGAGCGGGTTTTCGAGTGAGTGTATTGAAAAAATAATTGAAATATCTTCATCAACATCGAAGTTATAAAGCTTCATAGCTGCTAATAAGCAAAAGCAGTCCGACATGAAAATGGCGTTTTGACGAGAGAGACAGACATATTTGTTTAAAATTGTTATAACTTGTTTGTTTTTCTACCAATTTTGATATTGTTTTCACAATTTTATTAGTATTCTATTTTTGTATATTAATTGATGATACATGAAAAAAAAAATTGTTGTTTAACCAGTTAATACAACATTTTTTTTTTTTATGTGTATTCCCCATTTTTTGTATTTAGATTAGTATCATGGAATTACTAAGAGCCTGTGTTCTTAGATATTGAATCCAAGTTAATGTCACTATCGTACATCAATAAAACAATCAACATGGTACAAAAAAAATGGTGCCAAACAATCCATGCTCACAGAACTGGCTGTTGTGGTAGTTCCTGATAAATAACTATGATGTCCAATAAGAAAAAGAATTGATATGACAAGATAAGATGTTTTTTTTTTGGTAGGAAATCATCAAATGATTCAGTGTATGGAGTGTCAGACTTATAGGCTAAAATTCGAAACTTTCTTCTTCTTTATTGATGTAGGAAGTCTTCTAATGAATTCTCCGCCTCTAGGGTAGAGTAGGAGAGCGTCTAATACTTTACAAACTAAATCCATTCCTATTTACATAGTAGGCTTCGGCACTGCTGCGGTTTTACTAACATCTCTTTGAGCCACGCGCGGGACATGCTCTGTGGACGAGTCAAGCTTGGTCTACTAAATCCCATGTTTGATACTTTATTTGCCCTTTCCAGTATAACTCTTTCGAACTATCACCGCAGTACTGAGGAAGATGTTGTAAGTACTTAGAATGATGTCTGGAATGATGATGAATTCCTAGGTCAAAAGCCATGGCAACTTGTGCAGCACTAGAAGTTTTACGCTTGCCTTCCAAAGTGTATTCACCTATTGAATCCGTCGGGGAATGTGGACGACCTCCGCGTGTCGTCATGATCCATCTGGTTGCAACATAATTTACTAACAATATTAGCGTTATCTATACGAATATGTGTCAAACTTGATAATTAGAGAAATGGCTCAGTATAGTCAGTATATTCTGGAATATAATGTATATTTTATTATTTGTTTTCTGAATCATCGTTGCAACTATTCCGTTCTAGTTTTCCGTGTACGCCTGTTTATTATCTTTAACTGTCATATATAATTTCATAGTAATAACATGGTGTATTGTAGTAATCATTTTAATTTTGTTACTGTATCTAGCTGGTTTTTATAGTCGTTCTAGCTGTGATGTAATCTTGGGATTTTTAGTCTTTTTTTTAAATTGGTATAAACTAGTGCTTGACCGTGATTCCATCTTTCCAGTATTTTCATTGGATATATAAGTATTTCAACTGACGCAGACAATTCATTCATCATCATCACTTCAGCCGAAAGACGTCCACTGTTGGACATAAGCCTCCCCAAAGCGTCGCCACAACGACCAGTCCTGTACGTCTCGCATCCCGCGACTCTCACCAGGTCGTCGGTCCAGCTTGTGGGAGGCCTTCCAACGCTGCGTTTTCCAGTGCGCAGTCGTCATTCTAGACTCTTTCGGCCCCATCGACCATCCGTGCTACGAGCAATGTGCCCTGCCCACTGCCACTTTTTTTAACGTTTTCCTACACTAGGAATGTGTCGTGAACGCGTTAGCAAATATACAAACACACTCACACAACAACCAGATGTAGAACAACCAGCTGATGGCCATTCAAATATTTAAACGCGCGGGAATCGAACCCGAAACCCGCAGTAACGCTCGCTCTGCTACCGTAGTCAACTGTATCGTTGCATAAAATTTGGTAATATTCGGGATTCCAAGTTGGAATCGATAGTAAAACATTCAACTATATCAATCGAATCGATTACAGTATTAATACTCTAATAAACAATAATAGCGATTGTTAAGTTCCATAAATTATTGTTTATAAAATAATTATATCATATTCCAACTTAATGCTATGATACAGACTACCGTAGCCAATCGTATAGTTGCATAACATTCTGTAATATTCGGGATTCCAAGTTGGAATCGATAACAAAACATTCAACTATATCAATCAAATCGATTAGAGTATTAATACTCTAATAAAGTTCCATAACTTATTGTAAATAAAATAATTATATCATATTCTAAATTAATTCTATGATACAGATTAATTAAATGCCTATTTGACCTCTTCATTTCCGTTACGAATATAAATTATTAGTTTAAAGTATATTTTTTACAAGTCATGCGTCACTCTTTTGCATTAGCCTTGCTAGTACTGTAGTACGACTCAGAATTGGTTTGTTTGTTGCCTAATAAGTTGGCACCGTGTCAAGCCACGACGAAAGTGTTTAACGCAAGTTGTGGCATCTAGAGAATTACATTATTGAATAGGGACAAGGAATTATGTCAAGAAGATTTACGCTACTTGTGTCCTCCTATCTGTCAACTAGTATACTTAGGGCGGAATTCACCAATAAAACTAATCGCGTTTTAACATTTGGCTCGCATAATCGCGTTTAGCCGCTGTCACTAGTGTCACTTATCTGTATTTTTCTTTTGTTGTATTTTTACAAGTGACACTAATGACAGCGGCTAAACGTGATTAGTTTTAAGGTGAATTCCGCCTTTATAATGTGTCACGAAAACAAAAAATTAGATCCCACGATGTGTCGGGTATCCTAGAGTCTAGGGCTACTTTATTGCACTAGTTGTTGTTTATTCTTAAACATATTGTGATGTTTTAATTGTTGTGCTTAACGTGTAATATACATTGTCTTAATAAAATTTATTATTGTTAGGTAAAACTACGCTACGATAGGCAATTCCCTTAAAAATAATAGGAGTACAAGTATCTAATGATGGTCTACAAACCATTTATTTGTTTTATACAACACGTTTCGGCATACTAGTCGAGCGATTTACTACAGCGCTGCAGATCGTAGGATTGATTCCTGCATGGAACAAATATATAAAACGCTTACAGACAGTTGTTCTGGGTCTAAGTACATATATATGTATCCGAGTTTATATGTTTGTGAAAGCACCTACGATTCTGAGTAATTCAAAGAATGGGGTAAGGTTCTTATTTAGAAAAATACATTTTTATTCATACTACGCTAACATAAGGAGACGTATGTCAAGGTTTATGACTAAACTCTGTGAAGTAATTTTAAATTATGTTGCTCTAAAATCGCTAAATAAATTTCCGTATAGGCGGAACATAAGTACATAAATAAATTAAAAATAGGACAAAGAAAATCTAATTATATATAAAAGCGAAATACCGCTCACTGATTAATCACGAAATCTCAGAAACTATAACACCTACATACTTAAAATTTGGCAGGTAGGTTCCTTATAGGCCATATTTTGATGAATATTCGTTCCTGCTAGGGCTTCGGCAATAAAAGAGTTACCGTAGCCTTAGAACGCAAAAGGGAAAAGAAAGAACATAGGTGTGTTTTAGTCAGTCAAAGTTTTACTTCTTAAAGCGGGTAAATCATCATCTTCCTGCCCTTGTCCAGTTTCATTTGGGGTCGGCGCAATACGTTTTTTTCTTCCATTCTGCCCTGTCACTCGTCAAGCTATCACTAACTTCCTTTTCTTTCATATCACTTTTCAAACAATCCATCCATCTTTTCTTTGGCCTCCCTCTCCATCTATCCACATGTATGCTCATAACTCTCATGCGTTTCATCCCTCCTCTTCACATGACTATACTAGTCAAACGATTCCTCTTTAACTTTTCAGTCACTGGCGCCACTTTCAAACTTCCTATATTATACTCATTTCTCACTTTATCCATTCTCGTCACACCACACATCCAACATTCTCATTTACATTCTTAAAGCGGGAAAAGTCATTTCAAAATTTACCACCTTGAAAAATAAATTATGTATGCATGTTAGCATGATAATCTCACTTCTAATTGAAGGACAGACTAAACTTCAAAATGATTACTTTCTATATAGTAAATATCACTGTATCAGGACATAATATAATATTCCGTATATATGTAATCAACGGATAAATATAGCTGTGTTCGCCATTGAAAGGTCTCGTTATGAATATTTATGAGAACTATCAAAAACCGTCAATTTTATTAAGTAGAAGCTATTTTTTTAGGTTGTCTTGTAAATGGTAACTAACAAGGATACTGTATTCAATGGGATATCTTCTACTTAATATTATTAAAAACCGGGCAAGTGCGAGTCGGACTCACGCACTGAGGGTTCCGTACAAAATTACCTATGAAAACAGTTCAATTCCCGAATTAAGTTAAGAAGATTTTTCCGAATTGCAAAAAAATTTTTTTTTTGTGAAGTTTCTACAAATTTTATAGTTGTCAGTTTTTTTCCTATACTTGGGCTATGAGACCTTGCTTCATGCCAAATTTTAGGATTCTAGGTCAACGGGAAATACCCTATGAATTTTGATTCCTTTGAGAGTGTCGAAATACACGTTTTCTGCAACATTAGCGGCTGTATCTTTTTTTTTCGTTAACTCAGAAGTTTGATTTTTTCTCTGCTTCAAGGGACCGCAGGCCTGAATATATGGTTTTAATTTCAACTCGATACCTCCATACATTCCCGAGACAAAGCGTCTTGACAGAGAGACAGACAGGCAGGTTCCGTATTTTCCTTTTGAGGTAGGGAATCCCAAAAAATTTTAAAAATTTCTCTGCAAAACAAAGCCTAATCAAAGTCCTTTTCCTTTAAAAGAGTTCAGCTTATACCGCCATATTCGTCAGAGTGACCTCTGTATTTTTTTTTTAATCTGTACTTTTTCTTTTATTATATTATTCCATATATGCTATAATGATTGTAATCACAAAGAAACGATCTATCGCACGTAAAGATCAGACTATAAACAACTACATAAACTTTCACATAACTCGGATATAGAATGGTGTAAGTTTGACAACATTACTTCAGCAATGCGCTTGCACAACCGTTGTCGATCATTTGATTGCATCCATCATGATTTACCACCGCGTGTTAACTTTATTGGCATTTTGAATGGAAATAGCTTGAACATTTATATTATGTTTTATCCTTAATTGAAGAAAAAGTAAAATAAATTGTTGTGTAATGGAATACATAGGTACAACTCCCAGTCGATTTCGGAATCCCACAAGGTGCGTTACCTTGGACCAACTCTGTGCGTAGGTACTTAAATCGAATGACGTCTTAAGTCTAAGAATAACTGGCATTACTATAATGCCAGTTATTCTTAGACTTAAGACGAAGAACTCACAAAAGGAAGAAAAAATAGTCAGGGTCGGTTTAACTGGATACAGTGAAGTGGACTTATTCTTAAAAATTACTCCCTATAATATTAATGGTTAGTGTTTATTTGCGTCATAAGAAGAGCCAAGACACGATGCTCCAGTTTCTTTACATTTTTACTAGAGCTTTAATATGTTTTTATTTTTGTTTCCGAATAGAATAAAAAATAAAATAAAATAAAAATAATTTGTTTTATATGTGCCCATGTAGGCCTATGTGAAATAAAAACTTTTGATTATGACTTTGACATATTGTAAATGCCAAATTAAGTGATAAAGTTGAGGCAAAACTTCAAATATATTTCGATGGTTCAAACAACACTACACAATAGATACAAGCCAATTGAGATCAGCAATCTCTCCGTGGGTAAAAGTACTCAGAATATGAACTACTTTTAATGGAGGTATCAGATCTGAAACAGTGAAACAAAGCTTCTATTGAATGTACTTTCCTATAATTGCAGAGTTTAAATGTACATGAACTCCTCAAACATTGCCATTGAATACAGAGTTAACCTAGATATCTGAGTAGAGTCAAAACAATAAATGCCTTGTATTTTCAGTTAAAATTTACTATGCACATTGTAAATGAGCAAGACAATTACAGACTTAAGGCAATAAAACATAAACTTGTTAATTCAATACTACAATAATTTTGACGATCACGTAATTTTTAAACTTAATTTATCTCAAAAGTAATACCTAGGTGCCAAATCTAAAATCACAAAATAAGATTTTATAGCTTTTTATTCAAATAAAGCTTAAAGTGACTAGTAGATCTTAAATTAACAACGTAAACAAGTATAATGTATGTATAATGTGTGTATGTAGTCAGTTTTAATCAGCCCCCCTAGCCAAGCTACAACCGTTTCGTTTCGATTCTCTTTTCGTCGATCGCCTCGAGTAGGCCACACTTCCGATTTCTTTATTCTGACTTTATCTCAACTCTCAGTTACGTGGTCAGAACAAACGAATAGGAAACATGGCCGACTCGAGGCGATCAACGAAAAGAGAAACGAAACGGTTGTAACTTGGCTAGGAGGGCTGATCTGACGAAAACTGTAGATTTATGTCAGCGAAAAAACTGTATATGCTCAGTATCTCAAGAACACTATCTACTCGCAAGTCGTTAAGATCTAATTATGAACTCAAAAGTAATGACATACTGACAGACTTTATCCACAGATCACTCTAATAAAACAAAAGTAGTAGTTTATGATACTGTAATTAAAACATGAGTGTAAGCTAATAGTTTACACGAATGTTTTTAAACTTAATTAAGTGCAGTTACTAAAAGTTCTCGAGTTTGTCAGTGGGCCATTATTTATTTTTTTAGTTGGAAAATCATCCAGTGACTTCTCTCGCTCTTGGGCTGAGTGAGAGGGGCATGTCAGGCTTTTATTGACTAAAACCCACTCCTTATATTCCTTGTTTGCCTTCGTTCCAGGACCCGGGGGTTCTCTTTCACATATCCCATGGCCCCAGTAGTGTTTGACCGTGCTGGGCTCGAGCTCGGTCCAGACGGGTACTGAACGGCCGGACGGCGAGCTACCTATCGCTCGCCGTCCGCAAACCCACGCCTACGGTGACTGGAAATCGGGGTCAGAATCCCAGTAACTAGGGCGAGAGCAGTTTCCTCACGCGTGTGGCCGCCGCCTTCGCTAGCATTACTATTATTTCGTAGAAGGAGTCGACCGCTTGCAATTCCTCGTCACTCCGGATCATGGCTTACAAGGTCCGGCCGAGAGGACGTTGCCACCGATCGCCCCCACGAGGACAAGGCGCTGCTCCACCCAAGCGGGGCACACCCCAACCGTGTCCTCCGGGCGATCTACACAATGGTGACACCCGGGCGTTTCTTCCGCACGAATCCGGTGCAGCAACCTAGCATGTCTGGTGAGGACCTGCGTCATACACAAAGTGAGAACGCCGTGACCTCTTTCCAACCACTCCTCAAGGAGAGGACTTACTGCTATAATTATGGCGTGCCCAAGACTGGGTTGCGACAGTCACTGTCACCATTCCACCATGGAATACCACCGGAACTCTTTCCGCCATGCCGCAACTTATCGTGACAGCGGTGTTTCCCCCTGCAGGCGTTGCATCTCCACGCGCAAATCGTGGATGCGTGCAAGGACTGTTGCCTCTAGATCCCATGGTAGCAATATAAATTTACAGTTACATTTTAATAACCTTAATTATGTGGCAGTATCATAAACTACTATTTTCTCGGTAAAATGCTGTGCATACTCCAGTAACTACAATGTCATTTTATATTCTACTTTCAACGATACTCAACATTTTTTATGCGGAAAGTATGAGTACATAGCAACAATCAGGTAAGTCGACGTAACTAACAGGATGGGGTACCTCCGCACTTTGGTAAGTTCACACTCGATTACTTCTTTCATAATAAGAATATTTTATCAAGTTAATTAGTGTTGCACAACCTCCGGTTTCGTTTACTTAGGCTTAGCAGTCTGTATGCGAACGTGGTCTGTTAACTTAACACATAGGATGCTGCACTCGATATAGCACGCTGTCAAACCTTGAGTTTGTATTTTTGCATGTTAGTCAAAGACCAAAGTCTGCACCATAGGTCAGATTGGGGAGAATACACAACATGACCATCAGCTTACACATCAGTGACATGAGCAAAGGACATGCCGCATGTTTAACGAGCTCTGAGCCCGTAAAACACAGGATTTGTGCCCAGACACAGAGACGCGGAGCCATGGCAGACCAAGAAGGAGATGACGTCCCGCCAAGAAGATGTCCTACGTGGTTAATGCATCCATGTCTTCCGTAAGGAAGCGAGGAACCGTGGTTGTTGGAAAAAATGGAAGGAGGTCTTTGCCTAGCTGTGGACAATACGGGTTAGCTATTTTAAAATAATAAAAATAATAATAGTGACCTATTTTAATATACAAAGCACTATTAATAGTATATATATAATAGTATTAATAGTAATTATTAATAGAATGAGGAACGGAGCTACGTTGAGTATGAATTTTGGAGCTCTTATATCAATCAGTCTAAGTAACTATGGTTTTTAAGGTTCCGTAACTGAAAGGGTGCCAACGGAACCCTATTTAGTAGTTCCTGTGGTCCATCCATCTGTCAGTCTGTCTGTCTGCCCATCCGTCTGTCAGCGGAATGTATCTCATAAACCGTAAGAGGTACATACATTTTATATGGAAACTAGACTTGTAGAGCTACACTTGATTCACGCCACGCAACGTCATTCTACGTAAAAATCAGTCGTGTTACACGTGTGCGCGGTCTAATGTAGTTCTAGCTTTATACTCACTAAAACGCACCTGTGTTCCTTCAGTTGTACTTTGCGTACCCGGGCCAAGGTGACTCTGTCGAATAATCCCGCAGCCTCCTGGTCACTCCTACCATCTAGGTTTTGAAAACACTGAGTATACATAGAACAATGATGGCCCAGTGGTAACGGTTTCGTCTTATGAGTTGTAGTTCGCGGATTCATACCCAGCCATACACATTATTTTGTGTAATTTATTTCATCACCGCTCCTCTCAAAACGATGAAAATATCGTGAGGAAACCGACATGTCCTAGAACCAAAAATTCGAAGACATGTGACATCCACCAACCCGCACTGGGCCCGCGGGGTGTATTACGGCCCAATCCCTCCCCTAGGTGGGAACATTATGTTAGTACAAGGCTGACGATACTACGCTATTATGCTACATAGAATTCCTGGTAGATACTGTCTATCGGTAAAGTGCGTGTTGGTTTATCATGATAACAGGTAATAGCCAACAAACAGTTACGCAATTTCCGACGTTGCTCGCACAGTTGCATCGCAACTACACACCAATGGCGGCCGACAAAGCTAAACATTTATGTTTTAAACATAGGCTTAAGCTTATAAATATTCTATCCATCATTATAATTACTTAAAATACTGATTAGCAGTTTACAAATGCCAAATCCTTGTTAAAAAAATATATATTCCCACAATTACTTACAACAGTGAGACCTATGTCCAACAGTGGACGTTTTCGGCTGAAATGATGATGAAGATGAATCACTTACCTACTGAGAAAATATAATATTTATACTTTAGGTTACAAGGAATACATCAAAGATGTTTTTAATATCGTACGGGTTTCATCATGCTTGCGGTTTGTTCCGCATGCAGAAAACTTCAAAATACAAAAAAAAGCGTCCCGCATGCGTATTCCACTCATTACAATAAATACTTGTATGAAATGGACATTTGCGGGACTTACGCGTGCGGAACAATTCCGCATGCGGGATCAAAACCGCACGATATTAAAAACACCCTAAGCCGATTAGGTTATTACTAAATATGACAAATTAGATTAAAATATAATATGATTAGAAACCAGTGACAGTGGGTGGTTACAGAAAAATTGTGTAAAAAAACAAACTACGCGACATCGTATGCGCATCGCCACACCAGTGGATAAGTGTGTGTGAGTGATATAATACTTTTTACTTGGACCCGTGACTCAGCATTCTTTAACCATCTACATTATTATTGTAATAATAACTCCACCGAGTTTTGTCTCGCATCCAACGGATTCTCGCGACCCTCACCAGGTCATCAGTCTACCTCGAAACTCCGATTAAGAGTAAAAAAAAAAATATTTATGTTTATTGCAAAAATCTTCATCATAGCAGCCGAAAGACATCCAATGTAGGATACAGGCCTCACCCAAGACATATAAATTACTAGCTTTTGCCCGCAGCTTCGCCCGCGTACATAAAATATAGCCTATGTCACTCTATAGGAATAAAGCAGCTTTATTTCGGTGAAAAAATTGCAATCGGACCAATACTCTCAGAGATTACCAGCTACAAACAAACAAATTTAAAAAATAAATAATAAAAACTATTACTGTTACACACGGTGTCTACATATCTATTTTCTTCCAACTCTCCTTTCGCAGGTGTGCTGGAAGAGATTTGCTTAGAAATAAGCACCACCTCTGTACCTATTTTTCTGTTTCCTTCTTCCAATATTTTATTTTGTGTGTGTAGATAAATGTATATGATATAAAAAACTGCCTAATCAGTATTAAAACTAATCATATACGCGCATATTCATATACATATTCTTAAACATTTCCTCAATGTTGCAAGAATATAATAAATTTACATTTATTGTTTAGTGACGCAAAGAATTTAACTTATTGATAGTGCCGTAGAATTTTCCTGGCTCGTGTAGACTTGTAGAGTAAAAAAAAACAATTTTACGAAATCAACAATCTTTCATTACCCATATATAAATTGCATTATATTTCACATATATAAATTAATAAGTAGGTATCGTATGGTCGTTTTTTATTACGACTATTTAAATTTAAAACAAAATACGGTACCAAAAATGTACCTAGTTTTTTACTCGTCTGTTGCTCTAGTGGCCCTGACTGCTATGCTGGAGGTCGTGAGTTCGTTTCCCACCTAAGACAAATGTTCTTGTGATGAGCACGATCATTTATTCTGTCTGGGTGTAATTTATCTATATTATCAGTATTTAGAAATAAATAAGTATGTTTGTCAGTTGTCTAGTACTCATAACATAACCTCTGCTTAGCTTGAGACTAGATGGCGTTGTGTGATAGTTGTAAAAAAAAATTGTCACAAGGATATGGTACTAGTTTTCGCAGATTTTTCTCTCTGAGTAATGAAACATTTCAACTACTTTCAGTTGCAATAATAAAGCGAGAACTACACTAGACCGACGCACACATGGACCACGCCTGATTTGTACATAGCGGCGCGTTTGTTGGCGTCGCTTGGATCTAATGTAGCTCTGCAAGTCTAGTTGCCATATACAATGTATGGAGACCGACGCGCCCGGATTGGCGTACGTAGCCCATGTGTGTGCAATGTGCCTTATCGACGTGACTTTACCTAGTTAAGCAAGACAAAACACAAGGCCGATGGTGCCGAAAGGTTCTAGAATGGCAACCGCGTACCGGAAGACGCAGTGTACTGAAGAACTGGTGACGGTCGCGGAAATCTGATGGATGCGAGTTGCGCACGACCGGTGGTTGTTGCGACACTTTTGGGAGGTCTATGTCCAACTGTGGACGTCTTTCGGCTAAAATGATAAATGTCTACCTAAATGGCAATGATGTAACATTATGATTAATCGTTATTATCAACCTGTTATTGGTATTTACTCTTATTATATCAAATATGTTAATTTGCCTTCTGTGTCTCGTGAATCTTGTCTGACCTTGCTGAGATTTGTCTACTAATGTCTATCAAGCCAATATGTCAACGAGCAGAAAGTTAAATTAAGATACCAAAAGGCAACTGAAGGAACGCGGGTGGGCCAGTAAAAGTCTGACCCTCCCTCTCGCTCAACCCAAAGCGGAAAGTATATTTTGATGATTTTTCACTCGAAAAAAAGATACCTAAATAATCTAACAACTATTATTATGTTAAATTTAAGTGTAATCGTTTTTTATCCGATTTAATGATCAGATATTATAAATAAATAAGATCTAAACACATATTACATCAAGTTAAGTACTGGTACATTACCTAATTGGTTCGTTTATCTTAACATCCGCAAGTTAATTTGAAATAATGTTATTGAATCATTGTGCTGATCATAAGTTTATTAATAGAATGAAGTTTAATGTACTTAAAAAAGCTTTATACTAGTAATAATGTTCTTTTATCAGTCTGTTTCCAAATATCAATTTCTTTACAAATAATGAAAACAACACCAAATTTAGCAATAGAATCACTAATTTAATTAAATCAAACAATTAAATTAAATCAAACAATTAAATTAAATCAAACAATTAAATTAAATCAAACAATTAAATTAAATCAAACAATTAAATTAAATCAAACAATTAAATTAAATCAAACAATTAAATTAAATCAAACAATTAAATTAAATCAAACAATTAAATTAAATCAAACTGTTACATTTAATCTAATTAAATAAATTAAAATCATCCTAAATGAAAACTTCCTCTCCTGCTTTACCCTCGACTTTGCACCAGTGGCATATCCCACAAGACTTCAGTTTATCATACAATATTTTGGAGACGAACTAAAGATATTTAAAAAATATGCCATCATCAAGAAAAATAATGATTGTATGAGAACACGGAATAAAATGTCGTGCAAAGAGAGGAACTGGACGCTTTAATGCGTCAGAACTATTTTTTTGTTTTGTAAGAGAAATGCGGTAATAATGTTCAAGATCAAAATTAACATAATCAAAACAACAAAATAAAAGTGATCGTAATAAAATATTATAGAGCCTTGTTTTACTTTGTTTACTCATAAGGTCCTTGAAATTCTGAAAAAAAAAATGAATATGAAGAACGTGTTCATTTAACACGTTTCGAAGTTCGTCGACCTTCATAATTCCGTAAGTACTATCAATAATGTCTGTCATCTTTGAAAAAATGTACTTAATGTACTCGTGTGTACCTATGTGAATGGTCTCACAGTCATTGGTGATAATGAGTAAATCCACAAGTAAACATCTGAAAACAAAAAACGATCACCGTTTCTATACATTTTGGTTGGGTATGAAATACAATAACTTTTCTTTTCGATTTTCTATATCATATAATCAGCCTTTTAATGTTCCCATTGCTGGGACTCAGGCCTCCTCTCTAGGAGAGGGAATGGGCCGTAATCCACCACGCAGGCCCAGTGAGGGTTGGTAAATGTTATATATCTTCGATTTTCGATACTTAGTCCTATTTACGTAAACAAGGCAATGGGTTAATTTTTTTTGTGATAAATTTCCTATCTCGTAGATTTTTTTTATAAGGAAATTGACTGAAATGGCTGTTTTAACTTAAGAAGAATATGTTTAAGGTTTTTTTTACATAGCACGGGTAGGATGCCAGCAGGACGAAAATATGCATCTTTAAGATGAGATAAAAGGATAGATATCTAAATTATATGAATCCGACAGCGCCACACTCGCAGGTATTAGTAATTCATAATATGTGTGCCAATCCACTGAAAACTATTTTTGGATATCTACGGCGATCGTGATAGTAGTGGTAAATCTATTTTCGTTTTCAATGAATGAAGGACAATTATATTTTTTCATTTCTTAGTTATAATACTTACTTATTACTAAAAAAGACAATTTTTTTTTTTAATGTGAGTCAATGATTTAATTGGTTTTTTTTTCACCTTTGTGGTAGCATGAAGATTAAATAAATAAATAAAAAACGTTTTTTTTTTTCAAACAAATATGTTGCACTTCCGTTCCATCATTTTCATTGGTTAAGCATAGTCGCTAAAATGTCGGTTTAAATTAAATGCTATAAAGCATGTAATGTTAAATATCAAAGAGGTACAGTTAGCAAGCAAAATCGATATATTTTTCTGTTCAGGAAAAATCATATTTATCTAGACTAATATTATAAAAAGGAAAGTTTTTTATTTTTGTTTGTAATGAATAAACTCAAAAACTACTGGACTGATGTTAAAAATTCTTTCACCAATAGAATGCTACTTTATCACTGAATATCATAGGAATACGCGCAAAGCCACTGGGAGAAGCTAGTATAGTTCAAAACAAAGTCACTTTCCGCGTCTGTCTATTTATCCACTATTTCTATTTATAGTCGTGGATTCGATTCCCACCCAGGACAAATGTTAGCGTGTTGAGCACGATCATTTGTTCTGTGTCTGGGTGTAATTTATCTATAATATGTTTTTAGAAATATATAAGTATGTTTATCAGTTGTCTAGTTCTCATAACACAAGCTCTGCTTAGTTTGGGACTAGGTGGCGTTGTGTGAATTTGAGGTATATTATTTATTTACATATAAACCACGCAACCGATTTTGATGTGGTTTTCTCTTATAGAAAAATCATAAATGAAAAATGTTTATGCCTTTTTTAAATAAATAATAATATGCATCCGTACGAAAGAAGAGGGTCACTAATAAATTAAAGATATATAGGAATAGTTTAAGAAAAATACTTTTAGGCTGACCATCAATAAAACTGCTGTTAAAAATTTGTACATATACACAGTTATTTGTAAACAAATGATTACAATAATAAATCGTAAATAATATTTAATTTATTGTCAAAATATATATCTATTTAACCAGGAGGTCATGAGCTATGTAAACAACTACATAAACTAACTATAGGTATATAGTAATGAATGCGTGTCGATTTCAAGGCGTTCTAAATTTTTGATGGTCAACCACCGAAATTTTATTCTCGGAACCGGTGTCGAAGATACCAAACTAAATTGCTCAGCCATATAAGTGATTATTTACCGTATATGAAATACATAAAATAAAATATTAAACTTACGATACTTTCACAGGATAATTTGATCGAATTTTGTATCAACACGCTGCAAGGCCTTACGTTTCTCTACCCGCTATTTAAAATATTATACTTACCGATACATAAAATACAATTAACTAAAATTAAAAACATCGAATCATTTAAATTACAAAGTACTGTTCCATTTTCATACACGAAACCATAATCCAACAGTGAAACGTACCTTTAATCTTTCAATCGCTTGTTAATTGAAACTTCGTATTAGAACAGTCAAAAGGGCACCAAAAAAACAAACTTAACGACACAAATAAAAAACTACTGAAAACACAGCTTTGTGCTATTTACAATAGAGTTCAGGATTTATGTTTATTTTGTTTTTAACTCGCGTATTTATTTCGCCGCATGCGTCGGCTAGCCGCAAGCATCGAATCGGTACTAAAAGTTAGGACGAGCTGCAAGGTAGAATGGTACAGTTGGTAGCTTGAAGTTGTTTTGATGCACAAATATAAGCCGGTTAGCCGGTATTTGCAGACGGTAGTTATTTCTGCAATTCGATGGTAGACGGGATATTTCGTCTGACTTCCTTATTCAATTGTTGTTACACTTAATTTTCCAATTTATTTTTGACATTGGCGTAATATAAGTCGACATTCAAACTGTATGACATAGAAAAATAGTTTTTTTTTTAATTAAAAAATCATCGGTAGATTTTTAGAGTAGGGCACCGCTGGGCAATTTTGTTCTTTTGTCGATCTTAATTATCATCCTTTACCATCAATTTATTTTTATATTGCGAGATAAATAATTAAAATTAAATAATAATATAAATAGTTTTCAATCATATTTATTTTTAAGAAATATTTAAGAATGTAAACCATATCATGTACATAAAACAAATGAATAAAATAATATATTATTTCAACCATAAAAGCATAAATAAAAAACCTTATACCAAAAAAAAAATATAACTAAGAAAGAAAGAAAGAAAATCTGTTTATTATAGGCATATTATAGTTCATCGAGAACTTAAAGCACATTACATTTACAGTCACAAAATAATATTTGATGAAGTGGAACTGATGAAGAAGACCACAAATGCCCAACGGAACTTCATACTCATATAGATATCACAAAGAAAATAGTTAAGCAACTATAATAATACAAATAAATAAATGGTTCTGAATAGTTATGTTGAAAATGGTATCATCGCAGTGAACTGATGATGATGGAGCCGGAAGGTAGGCACTGGAACTTCGTAATTAATTAATGTAACTTAGCCGAGTTTGGGCTTATTAGAATTGCCATGAGATGATGATGATAATATTTGAGGAGTTCCCTCGATTCCTCATGAATCCCATCATCAATAGTAAATTCTGAAAAAAAATGGCACCAATCGGAAAGCATATCCTCTAAGAGGAAAACAAAATTGCAAATCGGTCCATAAGTAAATTATTAAACACAAACAAAAAATTATACCCTATATTAAGTTTAAAAAAAATAAGACTTCGATTACGCCAGAATGGCAATAGATTTGATAAGTTGAACGCTAAGGTTAACGGATCGATAGTAATCGCAATTCATTTGATATTTATACCATAGTACATTTTCGTAGAACTACATTTCTGTGAAAGGGTTTTACAGTATTTCTACAACAGTTTTAGACCAAGAATTCATTATGAAAGGCGAAAACTTGTAGGCCTAAAGAATACTTGGACAAAGATGGTGTAACGTGATTTTACCAATAAAACATCTATGGAGTATATATAGATCATTATTCATCATCATTTCAGCCGAAAGACGTCCACTCTTGCACCTAGGCCTCCCCCAAGTGCCACCACAATGAACGGTCCTGTGCGTCTCGCATCCATCGGATTCGCACAACCCTTACCAGGTCATCGGTCGACCTTGTAGGAGGCCTTCCAACGCTACGTCTTCCGGTACGTGGTCGCCATTACAGAACCTTTCGGCCCAACGGCAATTCGTATTTATAGATACACAATATACATATATTGTTTTGTACACCAATATACTCGTAATGATTGGTGTTATTATATTGGCAATAAAACATTAGGTTTTTCCGCTCTTCGGCTAACTTGGCCTATTTCAAAGAAATTTGGTGATATTTTAGAACCAAAAATTCTTGTACCTAATGAATATCTGATTAAATAAATATTTATTTATGAAACTAAGTAAAAATATTTTGTACTTTTTATTCAAAATTATCTTGGGGTGGCCAATTTTTCGAAATTATTTTTGTATAGGCAGAAGCAGTATTTAAAATATGGCCACCCGTTGCCGTTACATCCTGTATATAATGGAAAAAGAAAAATGAATCCTACTTATGTAATTCATACCGACTGCCTAGGCATATTTCTACAGTCCACTGCATTCCCTCGAGGGTTTATTGATCGAATAAAAATGTCACTGAACTGAATTAATTACCAAGATAGCCAAATAAGTAAATCAATTTAAAACAATGCTTTGTTTTCTTATCTAAAACAGTTATTGTTAATGTCGATGACTCTAGAAACTCCTTAATTAAAACAGACTATAAATCAATTTATAACTTTCTTTTAATTTATAAACTCTGTAGACAGCAGAAAATATAAAGTCTATGTCACTCAGTGATAAAATAGAAATCTACATTTATCATTTTTGAGTTTATTAATTAAAACCAAAATAATAAAATACAAATTGTTCCCATAAAATTAAAAAAAGAATAGAATTCTGTTAAAAATCTTTCAACTAAAAATTGATCGCTAAAAATATGAAATTGAATTGAGGTAACGTACTGGACATAGGCCCCCAAATATCGCCACAATGAACGGTCCTGTGCGTCTCGCACCCATGGGATTCCCGCAATCTTCACAAAAAAAAAAAAAACCAGGTCATCGGTCCACCTTGTAGGGCCTTCCAACACTGCATCTTCCGGTACGTGGTCGCCACTCCAGAACCTTTCGCCCCAATGGCCATCTCTTCTGCGAGCAATGTGCCCTGCCCATTGCCACTTAAGTTTGGCGATATTTGGAGTAGGCCTATGTCCAACAGTGTACGTCTATCCGCTGAAATGATGGTATACGTACTACTACTTCTAACTTCTTAACTAGGAACTTTAACAACTTGCCTGCTGCGATCTTCCCGTCCATTTATAATTTAGGTGCCTTCAAGGCTAGAGTGAATAGGCTCTTAATAAACTAGTGCGCCTCACCATCAACGATTGCATCACTTCTTACCATCAGGTGGGATCACAGTCGAGCACTAGTTTATAACAATAAAAAAAAAAATAGCTTATGCCAGCGGCTTCGTCCGCCTGAAATTAGAATTCTCCTCATTATAAATTATAATTTACGTGTTATTTAGATGTATCTGATGTATGATCCGTTCAGTAGCGTAACAGATATCGATCCTCACAATCGTTAACTCATATAATAAAGGGAAATACGAAAGGGCATAGTCTCAACAAAGTCTCAAGTAACTAACTATAAAAAAAAATCCGACCATGTGGTTACGAAACGTCTGTAGTAAAAAACGGCAAAAAAAACCCGTTTGTTCTATGGGAGCCCCCTATAATATTTATTTTATTCTGTTTTTTAGTAATTGTTGTCATAGCGAAAACAGAAATACATCATCAGTGAAAATTTTAACTATCTAACTATCATGGTTCATAAAATACAGCCTGGTGACAGACGGATAGACAGACAGATAGACGGACGGACAGCGGAGTCTTAGTAATATGATCCCGTTGAACCCTTTAGGTACGGAACCCTAAAGTCACTATAACAAAGCCAGAACAGGTCGCTTGCGATAAATAAATCATTGTTGTTTAGAACAGCGCTTATTTAAAAGATTTTTTTTTTTCTGACTCATTGAAAAACGGATTTAAAAGTGGTAACACAGTCTTACGAGTACTAACGTGTACAATGTCCAACAACCATATACGTAAATAACAGTTGATTGACACCTATGATATGAGACGGTGAGTAACCCCTCATCAATATTTAAAGAATTGTAATATACAGTTATCCGCGTCATCAATTTTGAAATCTACGTATTATAAATTTATACGGCCTAACAGTGGATTTTGATAAACAATCGTGTACACAATAATCGCGAATATGTTCAAAGTATTGAATTAATGGTAGATGTGGACATGCTTAAGAGCGCTATCATTCGAGTAAGATTATGATCATCATCATTTATTATTGTTTATTTTTTTCTATATATCATATTGCAAGCCAATTACTTTTATTTAATATTTACATAATTATTTAAAGCCATGTACACTTGGTTATGCATTTAATAAGCTGTGGTTGCCTGTAATTGAGTGTACCATCAGCGAACTTGGTTAAGCACACCGCACCTTCGGCCAGCACATGAAGAGCTATGAAGACTTTCACCTGGTCGACCAGCAGTCAAGCCCTACGTCGCGTAGCACTGCTCCGACTAACTGGACCCAGCAGCAATACTCCCGACTCACTGGGACATCACCGCAGACAGTTCCGACTCATCGATAACTATGCGGCATTCGGTTCCGGCCCACTGGAACCAACCTACCACTGGCCTGGCACGCATCAAGAAGCATCAAGAACCATCGATCTCCGATCTCCGGAGGGGAGTGATGTAGCGACATCTATGGCCTCACATAAGAACTTTTCCAGCATCGCGCTATTAAAGTTCTTCACGCGATTTAAACATAAAGAACAGGCCGAAATCATCTATCGGGCAGTTGTCCACTAGGCATAACACCTATCTGGTCGGAGGATCCTCCCTTTTCAGCGGAGGTTTGAGGGACTTTAATCTCTGTTCCGCATACCTCCAAATCTTCATGTCTGATTCAATCAAGAAAGTAAACTCCGAGCATAGCCCTCTCCATTGCTCTTTGGGTGACAAGCCTTCTGATGAGGCCCATTATGAGCGTCCACGTTTAAGAGCCATATTATCATCATTGGCTACACGTACCGGTCATAAGACTTTTGACTTTTGATATTAGAATCAAATGCGTCAAAACGATGGTCACGATGACTTCGCAAATTTTTAAAATAGTTTTATTTTAAAAGCGGCTTACTTTCTTCATCCTTTCTTATAATAATAAACTACGCGTCCAGTATGCAAATTGCCATGATGTTTCATTTCGTCGAGACACGATTGAGAAATAAGAAACAGACTTTTGCATTCATAATACAAGCCTAAGGCAGCAAAACAGCAGTAGTGCTACTATTAGAAGCACTCGAAAGTCACAACACTTAAATGTGAAGTAAGTTCACCAGGGGCCCAAGTCTGCTATTTTTATAAATTCATCATTCCAACACGATCCCATTGTCATTTTGCTAAAAGTTCGTAATCTGATAATTCGTAATGGTCAATGATCTTGTGGTAGAATGACAATATCGAGCTGTCTCGAAACAAATTAAAACCAATGACTGCACAATGACGTTCTAACGATAGGTCACTGATCAAAGGAATTGTCTAAAGTTTGGCAGTTATCTGCATACGTCAAATATTCATTTGTCATTATGTACGAGATTACCATTTCTTTCAATGGAGTGTCAGTGGTTGACCATTGGAAAGTCATAATGACGCCATTATATTAGTAGATTACTAAACTTGTCAAAATCAACAATTATGAAGTCAATGATAGACCATTCTGACACTATTGTAATAGCAGACTTGAGGCCCAGGTGGTCGGTGGTAACGATACTTACATCATAATTTCACCCGAAGGATGTCCACTGTTGGACATAGGCCTCCCTCAAGTGACTCAACGAACGGTACTGTGCGTCTCGCATACATCGCATTCCTGCGACACTCACCAGGTCATCGGTCCACCTTGTGGGATGATTTCCAACGCTGCGTCTTCCGTTGCGCGGTCGCCACTCTAGAACCTTTCGGCCCCACCAATCATCCGTTCTACAAACAATGTACCCTGCCCACTGCCACTACAGTCACTGTGGTACCTTAAGATCCACAATACGATTGGTCGCAGAATCGTTAGGGTCCCAGTACAAATAAATCAAACAAAACAAACGACGAATGCTTCACGAATTAACGTCTTTTTATAGAACTCATTATTATCTGCCCTTGTCCCACTCGTATATTACTTAGAGCGGGTGCAACACATATTCTTCTTCCACTATCTGCTGTTTCCCATCCCGATGTCATTCGCTCACTCCCCCTTCATACTCACACACAATCTATCCGTCTTCCACTGTCTTCGTCCTCCATATTTATATTCATCTTTCTTTCATCTCTCCTCTTCACATGCTGACGATTTCCTTTCCAAGTTTTCTATCACTGCACTACTATCGTGTGTGCCAATAAATAAATAAATATCCTTTTATGGAAAAAAATGCAAATCTTTCTATAAACAACGGAGTTTTGACTGTTCTGAGGTAAAAAACATAAAAAAATCCTCCTCCTTTTTTGAAGTCGGTTTATCCTTTATAAACAATATTTGACGCAAAAACCAACTTCTAATCGAACAATTAGTCATGACGTTATCGGCTTCCGTATCCGCAGCTCAGCTTGACGCATGCAATCATATACAAACGCCTAAACTGAAAGTTTATATTTATATAGCAATCATAATAAACGACTGGGTCGCCAATCGCGTGCCTTTTTTTTATCTAATATCATTGTGTTTAATTTATATGTTATTTGCTAAATTGATGATTGTACAGAATTCAGCAAGGCCTTGAATTAAATAGCTGTATCAGTGTAGATACCATACCTGCTGTGAAAATTATGTAGACAGTCGAGAGATGCTGCCATCAGAAAACTCGGAGCCTGCTAAGAAACAGCTTCAAAGGACAAAGAAGTTAGCCAATCTAAACGCTTAAATGCGACAACGTAAAACTGAGCGTTTTATGTTCTCATACTACTACGTTTAGCCCCCCTAGCCAAGTTACGATCGTTTCGTTTGCGTCGAACGCCTCGAGTAGGCCACGCCTGCGATTCCTTTTTCCTGATCACGTGACTGAGCGTTGACATGACGTCAGAACAAAGGAATAGGAAGCGTGGCCTACTCAAGGCGTTCGACGCGAACGAAACAATGGTAACTTGGCTAGAGGGGCAGTTCTGAGTTTACACTTTGTTTGTCTGTCGTTAAAAAAAACTATAGCGACATCTATGGCACCACATAAGAACTAAAATAAATCGAAATCCTACATCGCGCAATTAAAGTTCTTCGCGCAATTTGAACATATGCAGCCACACATGATACACGTCTGATCACTTTTCAATGGGGGTTTACTGGACATTACACTCTATTCCGCATACCTTTAAAAATCATTCTCAATTATACTTCTGTCTTTAAAACGCACCAGTGGCCACACTTTAGGTAACAATGGCAATAGTAAGTGGTCTCAAACAGGAACACGTCACTTACTACTCGGCTCACTCTCTCCGATGTACCGCGAAATATGATTGTTATTGAACTGACTTACGATCGTTTAAGTAGCTGATATGGCAGCGTCATTGAGTCACAAAATAATGCTGCTAATGCTACACGTCTAGTCTCCAAATTCTAAGTAACACTATTGGGTATCCAGTGGTTATTGCAAAAAAAAAAAGAAACTGACTGACTGACATATCAACACACAGCCGAAACTACTGGGACTAAGAGCGTGAAATTTTGCACAAGGTTTTCTTTTATGACGTAGACGGGGATGAAACGGGGGTTCAAGGTTGTATAGAGAAACTTGCTTTAACGCGGGTGAAGCCGCTAGCTGAAGCTACTATAGTTATAAAGGGAATTGCCCAATTGACGCCATCAGTGGACAACAGACTAGAGAAATATTTTGTGAATTAATTTTATCATAAAAAATAATGATGAAAAAAGAATGGTCCGTTCAGCATCCATTTGAACGTGAAGGAGTAACAGACAAACGTTGGCTTTTATAATATTAGTGAGACTGAATGAAGTAGTATTAACCAGTTTCATGGTCTCTTAAAAATAAATATTTATTTATTAATCATAAGGAAATGCTTTATTTTTTTATTATTAAGTTGTTTATTGACGCCAAAGCTTTCCGAGGACGACAGTGATATATTATCGCAGCTAAATTCTAATATATAGTACCTAATATGCTTGACGTAAATTGATAGGATTCATCGTTGATATTATATCACTTTGACCTTGAACTGGCCTAGTAAGGTACGGACTTTCAATAGAATAAAGAGGTCAGCATACACTGGTTTCCCTATCAGTGACGTGCGTCCTAGGACCTTTGTCAAAAAATAAAATGATGCTTTATTGGAATGTCACCGACCTATTACTGACGAATGCCTACAAAGTCGACAGGATTAGTACCATTAGTGTGCCTTAAATAAATTCATTTTCTTTCTTTCTTTCATTGTAGCTCCTTTTAATGCGTTCCAAATTAGAATAGGATCAATTGCCATGTTGTGACGTCACGTCATACTGTCAAATCGCATGAAATTGGGCAAAATTGAACAACTCAGAGATGAGCAAAATTGAACTGGATTCTGATTAAACTTTTTTCGTTCACAGTTCGTAAATAAATTAAATTTTAAAAATGTCTTCTTTTTTCTCACCCTATTAATTCTTCAATTTGACAGTATGACGTGATGTCACAATATGGCAATCGATCCTATTCTTATTTGGAACGCATTGTACCTGTTTATAGCTATTATTTATTTATTGTACCCACCTAGTTAACACAATGTCGCGGTAATTTTTTAAAGAGTTACCGTGGCGTTGAAAGGCAAAAGGCAACTGAAGGATATAGGAGAGTTTTAGTCAGTAAAAGTAAACCCTAGACCGAGAAACAAAAAAAAACACCTGCCTACGTACCATAGTGCAGTTTTTTTTTTTACCCTAAGGTTGTTTGGTACAGAATGTTTTGCAGCATTCAGTCCGCCATGTCACACTACTGTAGGTACATAAAAATTAAATAAGTAAATAAAATGTATGTTTTATTTTGATATTTATTTTACTATGAGTAACTAAAAGTAACCTATTCACTCTTGGTTGCGCCTATATCGCTTGGTAATTGCCGCGTAAAAATTTGTTCGGTAATTAGCCGCATAAAATTAAATACCGCGTTTTGTTTGTGTGACAACTTTCAACACTTCCCATTTTGCATCCTTTTCCTGCACAACCTCGAGAAAGGGAACGCACATATACTCGCTTGGTATTGCTCGCAACGCGCGAAAGCCAGAGAAAGCCGCCCGGCAGACACGTGGAGTTCAAAAGGTTAGTGCAATTCCCTCCCATTTTACGAGCTGTTTTTCTCTGCTTCCTAATCCTAAACGGCTCCAATAAGATCCATCTACTGCAAGGTGTCAAGTACATATCCGAGAAACGCTAATCCGCAAAAATACAGTCCACTTCCAATATTAGTAGTATATGCGCATCCAACTCTTGACTTAAAGATTCCCGGGTGGTAGCCATCTGGAAACACTGAAAGTTATAAGAAAATTCCGGTAAGGAATTCCACTCCTTAGCTGTACGCACAATAAAAGTGTTCAAAAAACGTTTCGTGCGTATGGGTGGGATGTCCACCATGTACCGGTGGCGCATTGCCGTACGCCTGGTGGTACGATGATGGAACGGGCTAAGTGGAATTAGGTTATCACACTCTCCGAAATGCAACCGGTAAAAAACCGACAGGCTAGCAACTCGGCGTCGATGCTCAAGACTTTGAAGCCTCGGCTCAACGAGTGCATCATTGCCAATGATCCTCCTGGCTCGCCTCTTAATTGCCTCAAGTGCATCAAGCTGGTATCGGGCAGATCCATCCCAAAAATGAGAGCAGTACTCCATACACGATCGAACTTGCTGCAAATATATCATTAATTGAATGTTATATTAAGTATTTCATAGATAACTGTTGTATGTGTACTTATTTTCCTATTTCTCTTACACACGGTGTCTACGTCTCTATTTTTTACAACTCTCCTTTTGCAGGTATGCTGGAAGAAATATTTCAAGTGGGTCCAGTTGACCAAAGACTATAGAAATAAGCATCACCTTGGTACCTATTATTCTTTCTTCCTGTCTTTTATTTTATGTGTTTAAATTAGGGTTGTTTCATGTAATTTTTGATTTTCGATTTTCATTTGACTTTGTTCGAATTCTTGATACCACTCATGCACAGTGTTAATATACCAAAAATCACCATAATCGGTTAATATTTAGTGGTTGCACAACGCCAATACGTACGTCATTGTAAACGTAGCAAGTGTTACTAGTGTGTTGTTGTGTCTAGTAAAACTTACCTCCTCTGTAAAAAATAATATTAATAAAAATTTAACCTACACTGATAATGTACTAGCTGTATGAGAAAGCTTTATTTGCGTTGTGCAACCTCAAATTTCGGTATAAAAATGAAAAAAAAAGTGCGAAAATTTTAAAAACATAAAACACCTTAATGTACCTGAATATTTAAATAACATAAGATAAAAATAAATAAAATTTTATTTTTATTCTCCTATAACAATATATTTATGTAGTAACAAATGAATGATATGGTTAATAAGTTTGCATAACAAAATTATCTTTGTGTTGACCTTGTTTAGCTCAAAATTGGCCATAATACTACATTAGGCAAGTCTTCTTATTTTTAGGGGTCCCTAGATTTACAATATTGACTTTCGTGGCTTTGAAAAGTGAGAAAATGATCTCTCACTTTTCAGAAGTGCATTTTTGTATGAAGGAAAAACAAAAGCCACAGAGGGCTCAAACATACTGTTGGGACTCAGGCCTCCTTGAGGCCTACCACGCAGTTCCAGTTGTCTAAATGTAACATGTCTTCGAAATGTTGGTTCTAGGATATGCCTGTCTCCTCACGATGTTTATATGGCTTGAGGAAGTGTTGATGACGTCACGAAGTAATAACTGCACGAAGGCTGCGCTGACGTTCTTTGTCGAGGGTCACCATTTTGGGGGTATGTGGAACAGAGATTAAAGTCCCACAGACCTCCTTTGAAAAGGGAGGACCCTCTGACCAGACGAGTGTTAAGTCTGGTGGGCAACAGCCCGATAGATGATTTCAGGCTGTTCTATTATGTTCTAATCACGTGAAGAATTTTGATTGCTCTATGCAGGATTCTTATGTGACGCCATAGATGTCGCTACAGACCCAGGTAACTGCCATAACAATCTGTTATTCATGTATATAACACTCCATTTTACACAGTAACACACCTATGAAACGCGATACTCCACGCAATGTTGTAACTTTTAACTCCGCGAACAAAATACGGAACCCACGGGGTAGCACGCGGTCTTACATGTTCTTCGACACTGACCCAGAATATTATTTCTAAACAAGATAATAGTGTATTGCAGATCATGTCACGTACTTGCCTGGCTACCGGCTATCTCTTAATTACTTTGTAGATTTTAAACTTTTAATATAGTATAATTAATACATTTTAGATTGTTTTTTTTAATTAGTTAAGGATGTTAACATACTTTTTCTAGTTAGTATATATATGTATAATATTATATAATAAAATTATATTTTATTAATAATTTAAAGCCAACCCATTCACAGTATATACAGTTAGTACAACAATAAGTAGGTGAAAATAAATATAAACACATTAAACTATATGTCGTGGATTGGTGGCGCTATGGGGCGACAGACAGCGCCATCTAACCATTGGTTTCGTGAACTAATAATTTCGTTACCGTAATCGTAATGACGCCCTACCACTTGGATACGATCGTCGGTAGAGGGGATGCAGCGAGGACTTGCGAGAATATCGAGGGACACAATCTACCTCGGACAATCTTGGCAGACGCTTAGTTCCAACGCACGTGTTGTGTTTAATTCTGTAAAAACTGTCAGTAAATAAAGTTATTCTGATTTAAATATTGTCTTTCGTTCGAGTAGGTATCCAAGTTAGTACCCACATCTACCTAAAACCATGTCAACTCGTGATAAAGACTCGATGTTTCGCATCTCGGCCACCCATGAGCGTCGTATAAATTAAGCCAAAATAAATTTAGATGAAAGCTAGACTAAAATATTACCTACTAAATAAATATAAATAAAAATAAGTATTTTTCTACTATATCAATTAAACATAGTTTCAAACTATCTTGTTTTCCTCTCTAATATAATATGGTAATTTTACTATTATACTAAACATTTAACAAAGAAATCATCAAGTAAACAAACAACATTTTTGAATAATGATTGATAATTATATGCTTTTAGTAAACGTTAATTGATAATAAAAAATAAATATTTTTTTTATTATGATTTCATAATTTAAAGTAATCGATCATTACAAAATTTAATGGTTTTATCGATTTAGTTTGTTATTTAATCAGATTGTAATTAGTGGTCAACAAATGGCTTTTATTGGACATTATGTTTATAAATTATTTTTATTTTGCAAATTAGTCATATTTAAAATTTTTACACGTTAACTAGAACTAAATGAAGCCGATTTTCCTTGCTGACTACCCTGAGAACACCAAAAGTAACACAGAGGTCAAAGTCTATTTTGACCTCTGTTTTATTTTTGGTGTTTCTTAAATCACATAAGAACCATGCAGATTAGTATCTGAGATGGTATGTTAAGGAAAGAACCACGCAGATTTGATTGAAACTATCCAGTCAGTGCAAGCATTTGTAAGAATTCGTGAAGCTCAGGTCTAGTAAAGAGCTCAACGACTCGACAAACAATACTAAAGAAAGGGCATTTGAGTAGGCCGCATAGAGTACTCAAACTGCCAGATAAACGTTAAAATGACTGAAAAGAAGAATAATCCACACGGTCCTCACATCCCCAATAATAAATAATGAACAATGTACTTTATGAAGTTAAGGATCGTATCAAAGTTAATTTGTCAAATGTTAAATTGTAAAATATAGATTTCCATCAATGTCAAATTGTGTGAAATTTAAAATATTAAAAAAGGTTTTAGAAAATAACCACAGAAATATGACATCTATAGTGTATATTACTGAAGCAGCTCAATCACAAGCCGTTTTTTTTTAGATAGTCTTTAACGGTTTTAAAATCCAAAATATTTTTTAATTATAACCTATTTGTAAATTAAATATAATTTATTATCACGTGTATTATTACACTAATGCTAGGAACAGTCGTTTTATTAAGTAAAAGTTTAATGAGCACAAAACAACACACAGCACACATTAACCTTCATGAACTAAATCGCGCAAACAATATTTCAAAAATTAAAACTATGGTAGCCGAAAAGCAGCCTGCCACATATATAAACCATGGTATCACAAAACTAGATTCGAACACCCTTTGACGAAAATGTAATTTAATTATCTTGCTGTAGTATAAATCTTTGAACTTCTTATGAGCCAAGCCAATTTCTCTTACACGAAGTGCGTTTTGTCTCATTCTATCTGAAAGTGGAAACCCTTTGTAGAAAAATACACCAAAAATAAACTTGAAGTAAGGTTTTTTGAAGTAATAGAGCTGCGACCGACCAAATTCATCGCAGAAGGACTTTTGATTATATCGATATATTGAGTGTTGAACCAACGTAAATAAATTTTCTGATTGAGCGACTTGTTTTAAAATTTGTATCGCATGATGGCAATTGTAATTTCTTTCTTTTGATATATTCGTTTCAGTACTAATAATCTGAATATATTCCAATGTTCTAGGGTCAATACATGACTTAAGGTTATGCCCAACTATATCTGCTTCATTAAACACTTGGTGCTCTTCTATTGGTTTGCCGATCAAACTAAATAAATTGGACTGGTAATGACTATTCATTAGATACGCGAACCACACCCATATTATAAAGATACATCTTACATTACTATTCATTCGATGACACATTACATTACCGCCATTATTGGGCAGCAAACATTTTAACAATTTCAGCATTATGTTGGTTTTGTCTTTAACACGGAGAATTTTTATCATTATTATTGAATATATCAGATAAACTGACAATAGAAGATACCACACTGATGGATTGAAAACCAAATACGCATTTTTCCATATCGCTACCGGTGATGCTTTCTTCACAAAAAAAAATAATTCGTCGTAATAGTCCATGTAACCATGTAAATAGGTAAATGCATCTGCTCTGCTCAACACAAGTACATGTTTTCCTAGCATTGCATCAGTTTCATTATTTTGCAGCTTTGCCATAGGCCCCAAAGCTTTCATGTTAGAAGTTATTATAGTAAAATTTTCATTACTTATATTGAAATCAAAATTCACTTTGAAATGTTCTAGTTCTCCTATCACTTCAAATAAATATTGCTCACCACCTAATGTTATTCGTTCGTCATCTGCAAGATAAGGATGTATAGAGTAAGGTGGTTGATGCGGGACTGTAACACGCAAGGTACAGTTCCGTAGACCAGTCACGTACTTGTTTGGGAAAAGATTTTTTGTTGTATTCGAGCACAAACCGTATGTGGTGACGTTGTTGTAATATTTTCCACAAGCATAGTTGTCGAAGGGGTTGTAGGTATAGAGCTGAGTGTTGTCAGTACCGCTAATCACCAGTACGTTGACAACATGTCGCTTCAGTAGCTCATCGAAAATATACTTCAATTCGTCTGTATCCAGCAATCTGAGCACGATGATAAACTTAGAAGAAGGATTCCATGTTGGATCTTCGAGAAGATATTTAAAATATTTCGTGAATTCCGTTGCGTTATATGCGTTTATGATATATCCTTGGTGTCTGAAGTAGGATTGTGTAGTCGTCTGTCTGAAAACCATCGCAGTGACAGTTGATAAATGAATAGCTTTTAGGATCTCGTAATCGTCAGAATTTATATCAACATATGTAAGCGTCTTTTCGACAGATAAGTATTTTTCCACTATATCGGTTATACACATTACTATGTTTGATTTTGTCTGTTGATCAAAATATATGACATTTTCACTGTAACACTTGACATAAAGCAAAGAAAACCACAAGTAAACACCCAACATTTTTGGATGCACATTGATCTGTGTTATTAGGCAGAGCTTGTTGGAGAAGATAAATTCGATTTTAAATTGCTATTACAAATAGAGCTATTAAATGGTTTATCGTAATGGATCTAGAATATTATGAATCATTACTAAGACTCCAATTTCTATTCAACAAATGTTTATTTAATGGGAAGTTATGACTTTAGTCGCTCGAATGATTAATTACTAAACGACGTAGAAAATAGTTTAGCCTCTGTTGCTAGGTAACGAGAAGTTGACTTTTCGGATATCAACTCTGTGGGATGCGGCACACTGACGTGCAGAATTTGAAATCACCAGCTGTTTTTGTAGATGGCCAGATGGCACTGGTTTAGTTTGTATTTTTTTTTTATAATAGAAAGATGACAAACTTTTTACAAAAAAATACAACTGTCTTCAAAAATAAACTATAAAATGCAAAATAACTTTAATTTCGGAAGTCTGATCAAAAAATGAAGAAACAAAATCAGAATTTATTTTCAAAATTATTTTGCAATTTAGTTTTTTTTTTAAAGTCGATTGTATTTTTTGGTATATTTTTTATTTTATTAAATTAGCCTATCCAAAAGATTCCTGCTCTATGCACTACAATTACAAGCCATAATCACAAAGTGCAGCCATTGTATTTTCCATGCCTTTATGTGATGGACAAGCCATAAATAGAAAAAAGCGACACATTGTCCATCCATTATTAATTGTTACGGGATACTATGCAATTAAAAACATACCTAAAAAGCTTAAGCTAAAGGTTGAATTTCATCCGTAATCTAAATGGGAACAAGACAGTGCATCGAACCATTGTTGGTATGTGATTACCGTACTTAACACTTATAATGATACCTAAGATTTATGCCTAGGTCACCTACCTACCTATATAACCTAGCCTATTGATAGAATACCATATTGAGTTTTTTCAATGTTAGAATTTTTATGACATAATTTTATGTAAACATAGACTTTTATGACCATAATGGTCCATGTCGGTCATTGTCGATAGTCAATGAAGAATTATTTTTTTCGTGTTATATAGGACCAATATTATGATGATATTTATTTTTTTATTTGTTAAAACTTTATGCACTAGTATTATTACTAGTGCATAAAGTTTAAGTCCGCCTTTGTAGGTACAGTGTTTATACACTGCACAAAGGCGGACTTAATGCCTTAGGTATATTCTACCAGTTGACCTTAGGGTGGTGCAAAACATAACATGGTAGGTGCAGTTTAATGGTAAAGAAATAGAAAAGAAATACAATAATAAATATATATACTTAGATACATACATACAAATTAACAATGTAATTATGAAAAACGAATTTAACAAATCAACGCTGTGATGATTACACCAACATCCTGCGAATGTGTTCCCGTGACTGGACGCCATCCTGATGTTCAGCGGGATCGCATTTCAAAGAGAGATCGCCTGGAGAAAGAAGGAGGACTGGATAAACCCAGAGCGGTGTGTGGAACATCGTAGAAGACGATTATTAACAAGCAAAGAAATTGGATTTGAGAAGTTAAATAAGAAGGAGAAGAAGGTTTATCCAGAAAAGAAAACAAAGTAGTCAAGGCTCTTAGCGCTCTACGCTGTCCGGGTTTAGTTTTCACACTACCCATGGCCCCAGTAGGCTTCGACCCTGCTGGGCCTCTACGATTTGCTGACATCTCCCTGAGGCGCGCGTGAAACAATACGCGCCATCGACGACTTGGGCTTGGTCCGGATGGTTACCGGACGGTCGAACGGCGGGCCACCCATTGCCCGCCGTCTGCAAGCCCGCGGCTACGGTGGCCGGAAATTGGGATCGGAATCCCGGCGGCGGTTGGGGCGTGAGGACCGTTGTCGTTGCCTCACGCGATCGGCCGCCTCCTTTGCTAGCATTACTGCTTCGTAGAAGGAGGCGACCGCCTGCCACTCCTCCTCGCTCCAGACCATGACCTGTGCCAAGGCTCGGCGCGAGAGATCACCGCCGCCGATCGCCCCCACGAGGACACGGCTCTCTTGCTCTTCCTAAGCGGGGCACATCTTCACCGTGTCCTCCGGGCGGTCCACACAGTGGCGACACCCGGGCGTCGCTTCCGCACGAATTCGGTGCAGGAACGTTGCTCAGATACATGATCATACTTACGAAGGTTGAAGACAAATTAAAGGACTATCGCTTACTAAAAAAAAAACCACATAATAATAAGAATAATAGGAAATAATATGTATATTGTATGTTACGGGATGAGGCTGCACTGTTTTAAAATTAATAATTAAAATAATAATAAATTGGTTAAGTCTTTCGTCACATTTTGTTTTCACTTTGTTTCTTTTTTACATTTATTATGAATTTTATTGGATTATTATTATTAAATTGTCTTATTATATTATGTGCAAAATGAGTGAAACTTCTATAGACCCAGTTACCTGAAATAATACACGGGAGTGTTTTGAAACTTTTATTTAGATTTTACATTGAAATAATAAAACAAATTAACGTAATAAGAATGCAATGGGCCTTCAAACTAGCTATTTGTAGGCAAATGTTTTATGTATGCATATAAAACTATATTACCGATAAAAAAATTATTTTATAATAGTGTTTACTTATTCTCATTATACAATTAATCATCCAAGTCTAAGGTCCAATAAAGATCATTTTATGAAACATAATTGGTATCGGAGTAAAATCTATGACAAACTAGATCCATTACGATAGACCAAACGATTACCTCATTTCTACAGACAATTTACTTTATTTATGTAGCCATTATAAAAACCTATATATCGTTATTACCTAGCTACCCAACGTTACCTTAAAGCATAATTCGATCATCCAAAAATGTTGGTAGCGTACTTGTTGCTCTCTTTGTTTTATGTTAAGTGTTACAGTGAAAATACCTTATCAGTTAAAGAAAAGCAGAATAATAGCTTGGTGATGTGCATAACCGGTATAGTGGATAAATATTTTTCTGATAAAAAGACCCTAACATACGTTGATATGAATTCGGACTCTTACGAGATCCTGCAAGCAATTCATTCATCAATCATTACAACGATTATATACAGACAGAAGACTACACAGTCTTTCTTTAGACATCAAGGATATCTCATAAATGCAAAAGATACAACGAAATTCACAGAAAGTTTCAAATATCTTCTGGAAGATCCAGGATGGAACCCGTCCTCTCGGTTCATACTCGTGATCAGATCGCAGGATGAAGATGAATTGAAGAAGATTTTTGACGAACTATTGAAGCGATATGTTGTCAACGTGCTGGTCGTCAGCGGTACTGACGTCGCTCACCTCTACACTTACAACCCTTTCGACAACTATGCTTGTGGAAAATATTACAACAACGTCATCAGTTACGGTTTGTGCTCGAATACGACAAAGAATCTTTTCCCAAACAAGTACGTAACTGGTCTACGAAACTGCACCCTGCTTGCTACCATCCCGCATCAACCACCTTACTCTATACACCCTAAACTAGCAGAAGACAATCGAATTACGTTAGGTGTTGAACAATATGTATTTAAAATACTAGGAGAACTAGATCACTTCAAAGTGGTATTTAGTTTCAATCATACAAGTCGTAATTATACTACGATAACCCCTGACATGAAAATTATAGGGCCTATGGCTAAGCTGCCAAACAATGAATCTGATGTCATGTTTGGTTATATTATGATAGTGTCAAGCCGAGCAAACGCATTTACATATTTACATGGGTATATGGATTATTACGACGAGTTTCGTTTTTTTGTGAGGAAAGCATCATATGTAGCTAAGTGGAAAGATACTTATTTAGAATTTTATCCTTTGGTATGGGCTTTGCTCTTGGTAGTTTATCTGTTATATTCAATAATAATGATCATACTCTTTAATGTTGAAGATAAAACTAATATGATGCTGAACCTGTTTAAACTTTTACTGGCCGCTGGCTGTAATATTCCCCATCAAATGAATTGTAAAAAAAGGTGCATTTTTATGATTTGGGTTTGGTTTGCGTTTTTAATAAACAGTCACTACCTGTCTAGCTTAGTCAGTTTTATCGGGAACCCAGTAAAAGAACACCAAGTGTCAGATGAAATAGACCTAAATAAGTATAACCTCAAATCTTGCAATATTCCTGGAGTGCAAATGTTGATGCAATTAGAAAGGAATAATTCTTTACCAATAAATTATGATTGTTTAGATCCGTTAGATAATTTGAAGAAAGTTGCTCATTCTAAAAAATTATTTGCTATTGTACCACAATCAATATACTTATACAACCAAATAATGTATTTCGACGAATTTGGTGACTCTGACCTCTTTTACTTCAAAAAACCGTTCGTCAAGTATATTTTAGGAATGTTTTTCTACAAAGGGTTTCCACTCACTGACAGAATGCAACAAAATGCGCTTCGTTTAAGAGAAAATGGTTTGGTTAATAAGAAGTTCGGAGACTTATACTATACCAGGCTGATAAAATTGAATTTTCACCAAAAGGAGTTTGAATTTAGGTTTGTAATACCATGGTATGTATATGTGGCAGGCTGTTTTTTGGCTACTATAGTTTTTATAGTTGAATTACTGTTCGGTTTGTAAATATTAATACCGGAATACCGAATTTTTTCAATGCTGGTATTACTCGTAGTATTATCAATACCATGATCAATTGACCACAAGTTCAATTAGGATAATAATTAAATTTTAAAAACTATGTTTCTATTTCACAAGTCGGTCTTTATTATGTTTGTTTTCCGAAAATAGTAAAAGAAAACTCTCATATTAATATCTCATAAACTCTAATATGAGAGTTTTCTTTTACTATTTAATAGCAGCATCGGTAGAACTCATCAAATCCTCAAGAGTGCAGGTGTATGGGCACTTGGGGCAGGCACTCAGGAAGGTGAGTTACGCAGTTAAATCCTGATGAATGGCTAATTATATGTACAGAACATTATTAAGTACTGTCTAAATTATTATTTCTTATAACCTAACGGTCTAGATGGGTAGGTCTAACTTCGAGAAAGAGGTCAATCGTCAAATCCGACGATTGGCAACAAAAGGAATGAAAATATCAAGAAATGTCATTTTTAATGAAAATGATGTTCCAGAAATAAGGAAAAATATTTTAGTAGGAGTCTTGAAATAAATAGGATTTGAACATAGAAAATTTAACTATGATAACCCCACTTGCTACAGGTGGCAACAATGTGTGTGATTTTTTTTTATTGTAATTTGAACTTCTTGTGATGCACATCGTATTTTAAATATAATACCACTTGATCATTATTGTTTTATTATTAAAACGCCTAAAACCCATCAGCGGTTATGCTCGAATTGACAAACTGAATTCAATATAGGAATTTTTCAGACCCTAAAAAATCGAAATCCTGTATCACGCAATTAGAGTTCACTGCGCGATTTAAACATATACAACAGCCCGCAATCATTTATCGGGCAGTTGCCTAGATCAGACATATCCATATCGTAAGAGGATCCTCCTTTTTCAATGGAGGTTTACGGGACTTCTCACCGTATTTCGCAGTACTTCTAAACCGGTTGAATGTGAGTGTATTGGGAGGAAGTATACTCACTTGTGTGCCTCTTTATAGCGTACATTTCGCAAAGAAAACGCTAAAAATAAAAAACGTTCAGTCGAATTGAAAACTTTCTATTTTTTATTAAGTCGATAAAAATAATAATAATATATTGCACAAGTATAACGCAACGTCGTCTAGTCTCAAGCTAAGCAGAGCTTGTGTTATTAATACTAGACAACAGACAAACATACTTATATATTTCTAAATACCTAAATATTATTGATAAATTACACCCAGACACAAAACAAATAATCGTGCTCATCACACAAACATTTGTCTTAGGTTGGAATCAAACCCACGACCTCCGGCATAGCAATCAGGGCCACTAACCACTAGACCAACAGGCCAGTCAAAACAAAATAATGTAAAAAAAAAAACATTCAAGACCTTTTCATAAACACTGATCGACATCTGAGTAAAAATCCATTACAAACTAGATCCATTTCGATAAACCATTCAATCGCTCAAATACTAACAGCGCTTACTTACATCATAAAATCATTCCTAAAAGCATCAAATTGTCTCCAAAAAGCATATATCAAAATACATCCAAGAATGTTGATCAATTACGTGTTGTTTTCTTTGTTTTATGCCAAGTGTATCAGTGAAAAGGCTTTATATTTTGAAGAACAGCAGAATAACTTGATCTTGTGCATAACCAATATAGTAGATAAAAACTTTTCTGATGCAGAGACGCTCACATACGTTGATATGAACTCTGACGATTACGAAATCCTGAAAGCAATTCATTTATCAACCGTCACAACGATGGTATTCAGAAAGATCACAACACAGTCCTTCTTTAGACATCAAGGATATCTCATAAATGCAAAAAATACAACAAAATTCACAGAAAGTTTCAAATATCTTCTCGAAGATCCAACATGGAACCCATATTCTCGGTTCATAATCGTCATCAGATCACTGAATGAAGATGAGCTTGAGAAGATTTTCGACGAGCTATTGAAGCTACATGTTTTCAACGTGCTGGTCGTTATCGGTACAGATAACGTTCATGTCTACACCTACAACCCCTTCGCCAACTATGCCTGTGGAAAATATTACAACAACGTCATCAGTTATGGTTTGTGCTTGAATACGACAAGGAATCTTTTCCCAAACAAGTACGTGACTGGTCTACGAAACTGCACCTTGCATGTTACCGTTCCACATCGACCACCTTTCTCAATACACCCTCATTTGGCAGAAGACGAGCGAAGAACATTAGGCGTTGAACAATATGTATTAAAAGTGCTAGGAGAACTAGAACATTTTAAAGTGAATTATAACTTCAATTTTACAAATAAAATATATACTACCATAACCCCTAAAATGAAAGTAATGGGATCTATGGCAATGCTGCAAAATAATGAAACTGATGTTTATTTTGGAAACACTTTGTTAGTAGCGAGCCGAGCAGATGCATTTACATATTTGCATGGGTACCTGGATTATTACGACGAGTTACGGTTTTATGTGAGAAAAGCATCATATGTAGCTACGTGGAAAAATTCTTATTTAGAATTCTATCCATTAGTGTGGTGTCTGCTGGTATTAGTTTTTCTGATATATTCAATAATAATGATAATAATCCTCCGCGTTGAAGACAAAACTAATATGATGCTGAAACTATTAAAATATTTACTATCCACAGGCAGCAAAATGCCTCATCAAATGAATAGTAATGTTAGATGCATCTTTATAATATGGGTGTGGTTCGCGTCTCTAATGAACAGTCATTACCAGTCGAGTTTAGTCAGTTTGATCGATAAACCAATAAAAGAATATCAAGTGTCTGATGAACTAGATTTAGTTAAGCACAACCTCAAGTCTTGCATTACCCCTGGAATGCAAGCATTTATGCAATCTGAAACGAATAAGTCAACTGAAAAAGATTTTGATTGTCTAGATCCGTTAGAAAGTTTGATTAAAGTTGCTCAGTCAGAAGATTTATTTACACTTGTGCCACAATCAGTATATTTATACAACCAAAAAAAGTACTTTGACGAATTTACCCATTCTCCTGTATTTAACTTCAAGAAACCTTACGTCAAGTTTATTTTAGGAATGTTTTTCTACAAAGGGTTTCCACTCACAGACAAAATGCAACAAAATGCGCTTCGTTTGAGAGAAAATGGTTTGATTAATAAGAAGTTCAGTGACTTATACTATACCAGGCCGATAAAATTGAGTTTTCACCAAAAAGGATTCCAATCTAGATTTGCAATACCGTGGTTTCTATATGCGGCAGGCTGCTTTTTGGCTACTGTAGTTTTTATTTATGAATTACTGATTACACGATACAGCTCATAAATGTGCACTTATACTTTTGTCATGTGGATAGTTTCTGGCATAAGTGTAATAGGTTAACTGTACACAAAGGTAAAAATCAATATTTTTTTAAGAATAACCATGTAGCTTTTTGCTGGTTCTTTTCTAACCTACCCATTTAGGCTTATATAAAATAAAATGTTTTGAATGTAATAGAATCATACTCCAACTGAATCGTACTAACTAAATTAGTTTTTATAGAGATCTATTAGTGACTAAACTTTGTTATCTAGTTTTCTTCTTTTAGCGTTATCAGTTCAACCAAACTATTTTTAGAGGACCAATAATAAATGAATGTTTACGCATGCATGTTTTTTTTTTTGCAGTTTTGGTACGTTAATCAATTACAATTTATTAAGTAATCAGATGTCAAATTAAATAAAAATAATTTTCTTCATATAGGTAACGAAGAAGTACATTTTTTTTTATTATAATAAAAACAATTAAAAATACATGTAAATATTTGCTTTTTTTTTCGTTTCATTTTACTCCAACTATGAATATGAACATGAACATGAACATGAACACGAACACGAACATGAACATGAACATGAACACGAACATGAACATGAACATGAACATGAACATGAACACGAACATGAACATGAACACGAACATGAACATGATCACGAACATGAACATGAACGTGAAATGAACATGAACATGAACATGAACATGAACATGAACATGAACATGAACATGAACATGAACATGAACATGAACATGAACATGAACATGAACATGAACATGAACATGAACATGAACATGAACTTGAACATGAACATGAACATGAACATGAACATGAACATGAACATGAATTTAAACATGAACGTGAATTACACGATCGGTAACAGCTGCATGAAAATCGTTAATAGTTTTACAACCGTTGTTACGGGTCGATAATCAACAAACAGCAAGAGTAGCAAATGGAGGCCCCGCGCATCCAAAGGCCCCGCGCGTTTGGGGATCCCGCATTTGAACGCCAAAAAAAAACTAGTCAAATTATTATAAACTACATGAAATCCACTTTTTTCAACTACGATCTAGCAAATGATCCAAGACCTAGATGCATTCAGCTTTTCTGTATAATTTCACAAAAACTTCCTATTTCTGAGCAATTTGTTAAAAAAATCTAAAATATCCTAAGCGGGAAGCCATAATTTTCAAGATCACTTCGCTTTTTAGAATTTTGCCTTTAAATCTATTTTTTTTTTTTTGCACTTCGTGTCTGGAAATGACCACCATCATTTAGGTTTTCCAAAAGTACTATATTAATTATTATCATTCAATGAAAGTAATTTTGTTGAACTATTTGAGTGTTACGGTAAATGACGAAAATAAAATCTTTCTGAATAAAATAAGCTAAAGAATAAACAAAAAAAAAGTCTACGCATGCTACAGGCCCTACGCTGCTGGTTTAATCCGCCACTGTTGGTAATAGCAATAATCGACTTAGTCACTTCATAAATTATTTTTTACAAGATATTTTTTTATTTTAATACAGACTAATGAGCTTAAGAGGCTCCTTTTTCACTCGCCTATCGTCAGTATCGAGCATGGTTTCAAAGCTCGTTACTTCATCTAACGCAATCCAACGCGATGTTTGACGAAGAGGCAACGCGAAAAAAGAGAGATAACGCCTGAAAACTCTGTTGGTATTCGGTAATTCCGTGATTTACTCCAACATTTCACAAAACTTGTTCCAGGAAATAGGTTTTTTTTTTAACCCTTAAAAGTTTAATCTTGATTAAATTTGCAAGGCTTCTATTTTTGTATTTTTTTTACTTTTTTAATTTTTGAATATATTATGAAGTGTCGAAATTCATGCAAAATAGCAGATTTTCAGAGGTTTTTACCGGATTAGTCTTACACAAATTTACAAATTGATTTCAATAGAAGCCTAGATAATATCCACAAGATACTGTGTTTCCAAAATATCTAATTAAAAATGGGTAATGACGTCATAGTCGCGTAAAAGAGTTTGTATGAAAAACAGTGAAAACGTATGTCGAATTGCATGCCCTTAATAAATGCATATTTTATACATAACACTAACGTAAATCAAAAGTAAATCTAAAAGCAACCAATAAACCTAAAATCGTATCGTGGTTTTTAAAAATGCCTTAGGTAGTCGTTAATACCTGTGTTTACCTTAGTCATTATGTGAGCGTTTTTAATATGTATAAACTACATATAAAGGTTGTTTAATTGATATCATAATTGCTCTACCATAATAACCGTGCCACATAGGAAGCTTCTAGCATACCTACAAGCTAACAATATTGCCCTGTGCGATAAGACCGCCCATTGTACACTTATTTTTAATTATGTTTGTCCTGTATTTTTGTTTATGTGGTGTACAAAAAAGAATATAATAAATAAATATTCTCACTGAGCAAAATCGGTCTACTGGGGACCTTCTAACGTACGTCAATGCCATTCACATCTGGAGTGAGACATCATCGATAAGCATGAGGAAGCGTTTGCCGTCTCCCTTGATATCTCGAAGTCTTTCGACAGGATCTGGCACGAAAGCCTTATTGCTAAACTTCTTTATTTCGGTTTACTATCTGGTCTGTGTGATTGGATCGCAGACTTCCTGAGAGATCGGTTCGTCTGAGTAGTAATTGATGGTCAAGTGGAGATTAACGCCGGGATCCCTCAGGGGTCGATGGTCTCGGTACCTTTTGAAATGTATAATGCAGTACCTACTGAAATGTATAAACGAAAATGAGTGTGCATGTAATAAATAAGTTAAATATGTATCGTTTGCAAATATTAGGTAGTTCTTCTTCCTTGTCGATATCACTCTTGACAGAGTGGTCGTGGTCATCACTTCAGGTGTTGGTGGCAAGCTTCACAACGCGCCGCCACTCCTCTCTGATGGCCGCCTTCCTCGTGCATTCGTGCAGTGATGATGAGCCACTTACTGCCGCTTTAATATGGTCAGTCCACCTCATAGGCGACCTTCCCCGTGGCCTGGTACCCTCAACCTTTCCCTGAACCACAAGTCGCTCAATAGCCACTTCCCCTCTGCGGCATACGTGACCAAAAAAGGTGAGAATACGAGACTGTACCAAAGACGATAAACGCTGCTTGATGCCAAGTTATTATTATGCCAAGATGCCAAGTGATATTAGGTAGTAACTAGACATAAATTTGTTATATAAACCAGTACTTGACTGCGATTCCACCGATTTTACTTAATTAATATTTGTATGCTACTTTGTGGCAGAACACAGAGACACTAATATAATACAATTGTAACAACTAAATTTTACCTGTGTACACAAATAAACTTTTTGTATTTTGTATTTTCTTCTTAAGCTGACGGTATGCAAATGACAGCACTATTGTTGAGAATTACATACCCGATACTAGCGTATGCATCGATCATCATAGGTCGCAGATCTAAGATCCTCTTGGAACTACCTGCGGCTATGGTTAAGCTTGAACTTGTCCTTGAAGGCAGTCTCCGATAGGGGCGATGCCAATCTAATAAATTTTAATGCTGAAACACAGGCGTAACTTTTTTCCGCTAAAAGAGAGTCAATTCCACCGATCATCAGCATTATCATTTCAACCGAAGGACGTCCGCTGTTGGACATAGGCTTTCCCCAAGTGTCGCCACAACAAACAGTCCGGTGCGTCTTGAATTCATCGCATTTCCGCGACTCTCGCCATGTTATTGGTCTACCCTGTGAGAGGCCTTCCAACGCTGCGTCTTCCGGTGCGCGGTGGCCACTCTAGAAACTTTCAGCCCCATCGACCATCCGTTCTATGACCAATGTGCCTTGCCCACTGCCACTTAAGGTTGGTGATTCTTCGGGCTATGTCGGCGACCTTGGTTCTCCTGCGGACATATTCATTCCTGATGCGATCACCCAAGTAAACTTCGAGCATAGCCCTTTCATCTGTCCTTTGGGTGACTTTAACCCTTCTGATGACGCCCATTGTAAGCGTCTACGTTGCAATGCCATATGTACGCCATCACTGGCAACACGCACTGGTCATAGGCAACGAAGGCACAGGACTGGGTTTTTAGCCAGTAAAAGTCTGACATACACTCCCACCCCGCCCAAGAGCTGTCATTGGAAGATGTTCCAATCTAAAAAAAGTATGACGGAATCAAACAAATTCTGAAGGGCCTTCAGGACCGGTTTTCGACACGCCATCAGGAGTTCGGCCGTAATTCCATCATCACCCGACACCTTGTTGTTTTTAAGCTGCTGAAATCCCACCCGGCTCCATCTTTTTGAGGTGTGATCGTGCCGATAAACATCTAGTTTGAACTTCTTGGGATAACGTTGTCATCTAGATGTACCCTCAATTTTGGCTTATACAAAACTTCAAAGTCTTGAACATCGATACTGAGTTACTGTTGGTTTTCTTTCGTTTACATGTCGAGGTGTGCATTGGAATTGCACAATTTAATTCCACTAAATACGTTCCACCAACAGACCACTACACGTACGGCGTTGCGCCACCGGTACTTATGACGGACATCTCACCCTTACGTACAAAATGTTTTAGGAACAAATTTATTGTGCGCACAGCTAAGGAGTAGAATTCCCTGCCGGAGTCTCTGTTTCCTGATAGCTACTACTTAGGGGTTGTAGCTTTCAAGTCCAGAGTAAATAATGATAAAAGTACTCCATCGTCGATCACATCATCGCTTACCATCAGGTAAGAAGTGGTCAAAAGCGAGCCTAACAATAATAAAAAAGAGAACCCCCTCTTATACTTTGAAGTCGGTTAAAACATCCATTAAAGAAAATTTTATGAACTCTGATTGCCATCTGAGTATAAATCCATTACAGACTAGATCCATTAAGATAACCCATTAAATCACCCTACTAACGCCCACAACACCTACCGTCACTACGAAAACAAAATGATACGTATATTTATTATAACTTCATTAGCAAGGAATCCAACATTTCCTACAAGCATAAATAAAAAAGCATCTAAGAATGCTGGTCAATTACGTATTGTTTTCTTTGTTATATGCAAAGTGTAACAGTGAACATGGTTTATTTTTTGAAGAACAACAGAATCAAAGCTTAATTATGTGCATTACTAATATAGTAAATAAATATTTTTATAATGCAAAGACGCTCACATACGTTGATATGAACTCTGACGATTACGAAATACTGAAATCAATTCATTTATCAACCGTCACAACGATGGTATTCAGACAGATCACAACACAGTCCTTCTTTAGACACCAAGGATATCTCATAAACGCAAAAAATACAACGAAATTCACAGAATGTTTCAAATATCTTCTCGAAGATCCAACATGGAACCCATATTCTCGGTTCATCATCGTAATCAGGTCACTGGAGAAAGATGAACTAAAGAAAATTTTCGACGAGCTATTAAAGCAACATGTTGTCAACGTACAAGTGGTCAGCGGTACTGACGCCACTCAACTCTACACTTACAACCCCTTCGCCAACTATGCCTGTGGGAAATATTACAACAACATCATCAGTCTTGGTTTGTGCTCGAGTACGACAAGGAATCTTTTCCCAAACAAATACGTGACTGGTCTACGGAACTGTACCTTGCATGCTACTGTCCCACATCGACCACCTTTTTCTATAAACCCTGATCTGGTAGAGGACAAGCAAAGAACGTTAGGCGTTGAACAATATATATTCAAAGTGCTAGGAGAACTAGAACATTTCAAAGTGAATTTTAACTTCAATGTTACTAATAAAGTATTCACTACAATAACCCCTGATATGAAAATTACAGGGCCAATGGCAATGTTGCCAAATAATGAAACCGATGTCATGTTTGGTGATACTTATTTAGTATCGAGCCGAGCAGATGCATTCACATATTTGCATGGGTACTTGGATTATTACGACGAGTTACGGTTTTATGTGAGAAAAGCATCATTTGTAGCTAAGTGGAAAAATGCTTATTTGGAATTCTATCCAATAGTGTGGTGTCTGCTTGTAGTTGTTTATATAATATATTCTATAATAATGATAATACTCCTCCGCGTTGAAGACAAAACTAATATGATGCTGAAACTATTAAAATATTTACTGTCCACAGGCAGCATAATGCCTCATCAAATGAATAGTAATGTAAGATGCATCTTTATAATATGGGTATGGTTTGCGTCCCTAATGAACAGTCATTACCAGTCGAGTTTAGTCAGTTTGATCGATAAACCAATAAAAGAATACCAAGTGTCTGATGAAATAGATTTAGTTAAGTACAACCTCAAGTCTTGCATTTCTCCTGGAATGCAAGCGTTTATGCATTCTGATACAAATAAGTCTCCTGCAATAAATCCTAATTGTCTAGTTCCGTTACAAAATTTGATGACAGTTGCTCAGTCAGAAGATTTATTTACGCTTGTGCCACAATCAATATATTTATACAACCAGAAATTGTACTTTGACAAATTCACCACTCTATTTTACTTCAAAAAACCTTACGTTAAGTTTATTATAGGAACATTTTTCTACAAAGGGTTTCCGCTTACAGACAGAATGCGACAAAATGCACTTCGTTTAAGAGAAAATGGTTTGATTAGTAAGAAATTTAAAGACTTATACTATACCAGGCAGGGAAAATTTAATTTTCATCAAAAGGATTTCGGACAACGATTTTCAACACCATGGTTCATATATGTGACAGGGTGCTTTTTAGCTTCTATAGTTTTTATTTTTGAATTACTATTTACGCGATTCAGCTTATAACTGTGTTATTATACTGGTGTCATGTGCATCAGACTTTTATTAGTTATTAAGATGGTTTGTCGGCCCATTCCCTCTCCTAAAGAGGAGGCCTGAGTCCCAACAGTGGGAAAATTATAAGGCCGCCTATGCTATGCTATGCTATGCTAAGATGGTTTCTAGCGTAAATGCAATAAATGTGATATGATTAGTTTTTATTAAAGTATGCTTTAGTGTTTCAGAATGTAACTGTAATATGGCCTAATAGTAATAATAATATTTATTTATTTAAGACAACTTTTGGTCCACATTATATTAGTACCTACTTATTTTTATGTTAGTTCATACATTTTTCATTCATTTCATTCTTCCCATAACAAATTAGATAATGATTAAATTCAAATACATTAAATTCAATTACTCACTAAATTAATTAAATATCTTAGAGCAAAAGTTAAAAATGTCAATAGAATAAAATATCAATAAATTAAATGGCATGGAAACAAAAAAATTAAATGTCATAGAATAATAAAAATAAAATATCAGTAAATAAAATATCATGGAATAATGATAAAAATTTCAATAAATTTAATTTCATGGAATAAAAATTAACATTGTCCACAATCATAACACACCACACCACCACAGAGATCGACTGTGTTAGTAAACAAAATCTCCTAGGTTAATACTTAATAACGATTAACGACCTGGTCCGATTAACCAGTGTACGTACCAGCGGGCTATCTACCCGGGCGGCTATCGAGTGCAGCATGCTGTTCGGACTGTCACGCAACCTGCGAAGCATCGAGGCAATTTTTACGCCATACTGCATCAAAGTTATCAGTGCGCGCGTCGTCAAACATTCCCGATGCGCTGCAAAAGCGTGGCCGTCGTAACAGAACCCTGAGCGCATTTTTCAATTAGATACACAAAGCATTGTAGGCCCTTTGGGTATATCTGAACCACAGGGCGCCCGTATACAATGATGTGCAATATGCCTTAAAGAGGGCTATTTTAAGGTCAACTGTGCACCAAGAGAACCTTCGGGCCAGCATGTTCGCCCGGACCGACAATGCTCTGCGCTCCCTCTCTAGATCCAAATCATCCTTCAGGTCATCTGTTACCAGATGGCTCAAGTATTTAAACTGACAAACCCTCTTTATCGGGATACCTTTAAGTAACAGAGGAGGGACTGTAGAAGGACATCTGGCCAGATCTGAAGACGATAAACTTTGTCTTTTTAGGGTTGGACCTTAAACCATGCAACTCCGCGTATGACTCACACTCAGCTAGTAACCTGCGGAGAGCACCAATCGAGGGAGCCAGCAGCACCATATCGTCCGCGTAACTAAGATTATTGAAACAAACTTCATCTACATAGCAACCGACACGTATACTGCTGAGTCGCTCGACCAGGTCATTCACATACAAACCAAAGAGCAAGGGCGAGGACAGTCCCCTTGCCTCACCCCACACTCCGGTCTCCATGCCTCCGAAAGCTCCCCTGCCCACTTCACACGTGTCTCTTGGTTCAGTTACCAGTATTTGAGGAGAGATGCGACCTCTGGTGGCAGTGTTGTAACTCTCAGCTTCCTCCATAATAGATCATAAGAGACCAGGTCAAAAGCCTTTGATAAGTCCAGAAAAACGGCATAAATAGGTGTTTGTCTATCTGTGTAATACTTAACAGCGTGCATCAGACTAATAATGGCAGTCTCTGTCGATAACCCTGCTCTAAAACCAAACTGGGCATCATGAATCTTGACATGCTTATTTAAATGCGAGTTGAGCACGCTATCAAATTCCTTGGCCACAACCGTGGCCAGTGAAATTGGCCTATAGTTTGACCCGTCCGATACGTCTCCAGTTTTATTCTTAATAACTGGTACCACCAGAGTCCGCATCATGCCCGGTGGCAGGTAAGAGTAAGATAGACACAAAATAAACAGAAGTGCGAGCACTCTCGGCAAGTGCCAACCTGCATGCTGTAGGTGCTCGATGCTGAGCCCATCGTGACTTGGGGTTTCCCTCTAACCATTTAAATGCATAATGCATATACTAATATTATTAAGCTGAAGAGTTTGTTTGCTTGGTTGAAAGCGTTAATCTCAGGAACTACTAGTCCGATTTAACAAATCTTTCAATGTTAGGTAGCTCATTTATCGAAGAAGGATATATGCTATATTATATATAACATCACGCAATGAATATTAGGAGCGGAGTATTGACGAAAAATTTTGCTTAAACGGGGGAACATTATTCCTTTTGAGAGCTTCTGTTGCGTGCGCTGTGTAAACGGTTGAAGTTACGCAAAAATTATGTGCTACAAAATTGTTCCCATTTAAAAGTTCTAAAAAAATCTGCAACAGCATATGTCTATCTTTTAAGGTTGGCTGACTATAACCTTTTTATGGTCAAAAAAATTATCCTGAAATAATGCATTATTTGCAAAGATGTTTTTATAAACATAATATTAAGCCGTAATAAATTCATGAGTTTTTTTTTTAGGTGGAAAAATCATCTAATGACAAATCACGCTCTTGGGCGGTGAGGGAGATAGTGTCAGACTTTTACTGACTAAAAACCCACTTCTGTTCCTTCGTTGCCTTTCGTACCAGGGCCGAGTTTTTCTTTCAGAATCAGACCCTTGGCCCCAGTAGGCTTCGACCCTGCTGGGCCTCTACGAAAAAAATCATGAGTGGCATCACTTTCAAGTTTGCTGGTGATTTTTGCCAAACATTGCATAGTTGGAGGAACTAGAGCTGACGTTGTAAAATCTTGCTTAAAAACCTCCCCGTCATAGAACTTCGTCCATCTTCTTAAATTATCTACTTATATGAGAGTACATTTAAGTGGAGGTAGTAGGTACACATAAATTCTCCTTCGAAGTTACTTTTAATAGTAGATGCGCAAGTACTTTATTGAAAAAACAAAATCGAAATTGATCGTGATTTAGGTGAGAAAGTTACCAGCATTGAAGACAAAATCTGGATAGATTTGTTAAATTAAATATATCCAGATTTTGTCCAAATACAAAAGAAAATAAATACTACCAGTGGATGTAGCAAAGGGCAATACTTGCGGCTAGAAATAGTATCTAACGTTGGCGAAATCAATAACATAATACTGGGTAAACTTCCAAGAGATAGCATCAACTACATTTCTTTTGATAATGTAATGGATCAGGAGGAGCGGTACACCCTTAAGAATTTCTAAATTCACCAACTCCGATTGGCCTTCCCCACATTCACTTAAATTGAAAAATGGTACACTACTACAATTATTTTAAAATGTTGACTATTAATTATTGTAGTTCAATACCTACATAATAATATTATTAAAAGAAACACTACTTTCACCAAACGTTTTATATATAGTTCCACTCCTACTTATAATAGCGTGATGCACTTAAAAAAGCCTCTTATTTGTTTCGGTCACGGACAAGATCTAATTAATTACAATAAAACAATCAAATAACAAAAAAAAAAACGACTTCTAAGCGGACAAAGTCGCGAGCAAAAGCTAGTAAATAATATGCCGAAAATAAAATGAAATATTAAGTCCGCCTCTGTACTTTTGTGTGCATAGCATTTAATTAATAAATAAGGTATTTAATGACTGATAATAATAATTATACGCACAAACGCGTATAAAAATGGGACAGGGTATGATTCATTGGGCATCATAATATTAGTCCGTATCGCTTTCCGTGAGAAAAGTGATGATGGGATGCATTAGACGAGTTAGAAAACTGATTAAATTTACAAAATGATCTAAGTATTAGTGTATGTGACCTATTAAGGATGGCGACGATATAACATTATGAAACGGTCACTTTGATTATTTCGTCTCATCATCAGATACAAAATCAACCGCTATCAATGAGAAAATTGCCCAGAATACCAGCAGCTATGGACAAGGTACATTAGCAGGTTTCCAAAGGAGATGTTTCACTACTACTACTGTGTTTTAAAATTAATGGTAATATCTAAGACAAAATTGTTTAGAAATTTAATCTATGTACTTTTGTATAATTTTCATCACGATACGCAAAAAAAATATGGGATTTCGGTTTTTTTTTTACTTTAGCCCCATTTTTTTTGTACTTATTAAAAAATAGGGGTGCATAGCTCCATCCTTTTAACAGTTCAGTTTAGGCCGCTCGTGTTAGAGTCTCTGGACATGGCCCGCATTGTTAAGGGATTCCTTATTCAGAAAACCTAACCACAAGTATTTTACAAAAATAACCCTATAGTATGGATAACAGGATCCAGATTTTTCATACCGGTGGTCATATTTTTTTTTTTTAAACATACGGTGATATTAAAAATTAAATTATATGTAAATAAAGTATGTAATAATAATGCGTTTATTTTCCTCCATCTTTTTTTCATGACAAGTTTTTATCCTGCTTATTCACCAAAAGTATATATTTCATAGAACTCAAATACTGTGGAGTTTTTCTTGTGCGTTCAGTAGTACTTAATCCAATCTTCCGTCATCATCATCAGACCTTGAATATTACCTAGGGGTATAGAACTACTCTTGACCATTGTTTTTTTTTTAAACTTCTTTTCAGGGATGCCCATATTAACAACAGAATCTCTAAACTCTTCACTTACTGCTGCAGTGTCTCTGCTTAAAGGAAATGTTAAAGTTGGCGATTTCATTTTAATTTCGAACATGTGACTTATGCAGGTATTATTAAGACCTTTAAATCTTTGGAAAGAGAGGAAAGTGAGGTGGAAGTCAAGAAAATAGTTGATAGAAACACTCAATTGAAGAGGCAACTTGCAGAACTGCACACCCAGCATGTGGATATACTAGACCAGCATAACCATCTCCGTCAACTGGTGTCAGATTTTCAAGAATGCAGAGACACCCATGACCAGGCACTGAATCGCATATCAGGCCTTGAAGCGGAATTGTGCAAGGCTCGCAACACTATATCCACCGTTGATACTTTGAGAGCTAGTGAACAGGTTGCCAACACCAACAACCTTTTTGATAAGCTGATTGGCAGTACATCTGAATGTGAGTGTAAGAAACCCACCGTAACCATAGACCTAACTGGGGACGATACCCTAACTAAATGTCCAATTTTAGGTAGTCACAATAAAATTAAGAAATACATTAAAATCACTAAGAACATTAAAAAGTATAAGAAACTCTTAAAGACTCAGAGTGTTTATAAATGTAATATTGATCTTAGACAGCAGCGTTTTAACTTACAAAAACAATTAAAAGAAAGTAATTATAAGTTGGAAAATAGCAAATTAATGTATAACTTTGATATACAGAACCTTCAAAAGGAACTACAGTGTAGGGAAAATACAATAAAAGAAATCTTTTGTAAGTATGAGTCTAGCCAACAGATGTTGAGTGAGCGCATGCAGGAGGCTTGTGAGTTGGTGGACTTGGTGAAGTACAATGCAGAGCGGTATGAGTCATTGACCAACCATCTCACCTGCAGTTGTGCTCCCACTCCGCCACCTCCCATGCCCCAGCATGAAATATCAGGATCCTCTAAACATGAACCTCATACTACAGAATCTGTAATCCCTTGTCAAAGTAATATTTTGGTGTATTCGGATAGATTAGGGACAGGTTTTGGATCTTTGTTAAATAACCGTTGCAAACACACCATTGTGAGTCATTGTTACCATAACCTGCATTTTAATGAGCTTGTTCATAAAATAAAAAATACACCAATGAATGAGCAGACCACAGTGGTACTTTTAATGGGAAATAGTCTAAGTATAACTAAAAGGGACATAGTTATAGGTATCGAAACCCTGCTTAATTTGAAATTGGCTAAATTAATATTATGTGCATTGCCTTATTCGGACTGTTTACATGATCATGAAAATGATCATATTTTTAGCCTTAATAACTTAATGCACATCTTGTCATGCCGTCATAGTGACCGTTTATTGTATTTTGATACTAACAATTTTGTTAGAGATTTTGTTTTGGTACGGGAACATATGTTTCTTCCCAAAAAAAGTCGACATTTATTGGCTACTTTGTTAGCTTTTAATATACATGCAGTTATTGATAATTTAACTGAGATTAGGTTAAGTGACGAATCAGTATTATCTAGTATTCCTAATAATACTGATATAGATTCTTTAAACTTTTAGAAACGACAAAAGAGAAGCCTAATAATAACATTTTATTGTACCATCAGAATATAAATCGCTTCTCTGGCAAAATTCTAGATGTGGAAATGTTAATAGATAAATATCATATGGATATCTTGTGTTTTTGTGAAACTTGGTTAAAACCAGATAGAATGGTGTTCAATGTGGATAATTTTTCAGTTGCCAGTGCGTACAATAGATCATCGGTAGGGGGTGGTACCTTGATATTATGTAATAATTCTTTAAGATATAAGGAAAGGAAAGATATCACTGCTTGCTCTGTTGATCGCTTATGTGAGGTAGCATGTGCAGAGGTTGAAGGCCAAACTTTCTTATGTGTCTATAGACCACCTGCATCAAACTTGACATCTTTTTTGATCTTAATAGAAGAAATACTAAATAAACTTATTAGAGATAACAAATTAGTCTTCGTTTGTGGGGACTTAAATATCAATTTACTGGTAAATTCACCAGAAAAATGTAAACTTCTCTCACTGTTTAGTTCTTTTAATCTAAAATGTATTTTTCATGAAGCAACAAGAATAACACCTACCTCAGCTTCATGCATAGATAATATATTTACTAATTGTAATATAAAAAACTCTTCCATAATTAGTGGCGCGAGGTCTGACCACACTGGTCAACTCGTATCTTTCGAGTTAGTCAAAACGTTACAATTAGATTCACCTGCAGAGTTTAGACCGCTTACTAAAAATAAATTAAATTATTTTAATCATAATGTTTTTAGTAGTCTCTCAACAGCCAATTTTGATTCGCAAGACCCCAATGTAAACTATGATACATTATTCTCTACAGTATGCCGAGAATTTAATAAGGCGTGCCCAGTTAAAAAAGTTAAAATCAATAATAAATCCAAATTTAATGAATGGGCTACTGCTGGAATAAGAAAAAGCAGAGATACTTTATATCAGCTATATCATGAAAAATCCTTGTCATCTGATCTTAACTTGCATAACCACGTTAGAATGTATTCAAAGTTATTCAAAAGAGTCTGCGCCCAAGCTAAATCTAAATCAATAAGTAAGTTAATTGAAAATTCTAATAATAAAATAAAAGCTGTCTGGAAGGTGATAAGCAGGGAAACTGGAAAGACAAACCAACGAGATCGGAATGAATTGTCGCTAAAAATTGATAATAAAATTATCTCAGATAGGTCAGAAGTGGCTGAGACGTTAGAAAACTTTTTCACCAACATCCCAATAGAAGTTACGAAATCTCTCCCTTCCTCGTCTTTGTTAGCTGAATCTTTTTTGAAAGAACATTTCACTAAGGATATACCAACCTTTGAATTTAAGCGTATCTCTGTTGATACAATTATAAAAACATTCAAAAGTCTTAATATAAAAAACACTGAAGACTTATGGGGTATATCCGTTAAGGTTCTTGGAGATATTATTGATACTATTGCTCCTGTCCTAACAGGCATATTTAATCAATGCTTAGACAGCGGAATGTTCCCTGATTTAATGAAACATAGTAAAGTAGTACCAATTTTCAAATCAGGTAGTAAGAGTGATCCCTCTAATTATAGACCTATATCTGTGCTTCCAGCATTGAGTAAAATCTATGAAAAAATCATGCTCGACCAGATGTTGTCTCATTTCAATTCAAATAGGATTTTGCATAGTCATCAGTTTGGCTTCACGAAAGGAAGGTCAACGACGGATGCAGGAGTGAAACTCATCAGTCACATTTTGGAATCCTGGGAGAAGTCCCAGGATGCTATTGGCATATTCTGTGACCTCTCAAAAGCATTTGACTGTGTTGACCATAATACTCTGATCCGTAAATTACATCATTACGGAATTCGTGGACGAGCTGCTGATCTTGTTTTTTCCTATTTATCTTACAGGCAGCAAAAAGTATCCATTAATGGGGCGACGTCTTCGGGGTCTTTAATAAAGATGGGCGTGCCCCAGGGTTCAATTCTTGGCCCTTTTCTTTTTCTAGTTTATATTAATGACCTTCCTTATATGATGGCTAATTTATCCGATATAATTCTGTTTGCTGATGACACTTCTCTTATTTTTAAAGTGGATAGAAAAGATACGGATGTCTTGCAAGTCAATGAAAGTCTGACTGTTCTTTCGAAATGGTTCGCAGCTAATAATCTCTTATTAAATGCGAATAAAACTAAATGTATGAAATTTTCATTACCAAATGTCCCTCAAGTTGGCGTTAATCTAATTCTAGACGGCAACAAACTTGATGTTACTACGGAAACTGTGTTTTTAGGTATAACTATCGATTCTAAACTGCAGTGGGGCGCTCATATTAGAACTCTTTCAGGTAGATTAAGCTCAGCCGCATATGCGGTACGAAAAATAAGGCAATTGACAGATGTAGCCACCGCTAGGTTAGTTTACTATGCTTATTTCCACAGTATTATGTCTTATGGCATTTTACTGTGGGGATCTGCAGCTGATGTGGACTCAATTTTCATATTGCAAAAGAGAGCAATCCGGGCTATTTATAAAATGGGTCCTCGCGAGTCCCTCAGAAATAAATTCAAAGAAATCGATATACTTACTCTGCCTTCTCTTTATATCTTGGAAAGTATTTTGTACGTTCGTAAAAACCTAGGACTTTTCAAAATTAGAAGCGATTTTCATAACATAAATACGCGCAGTAAACACGAAATTGTATTACCCAAATGGAGATTAGCTAAGACCAGCAAGTAATTTTTAGTAAACAGCATACGCTTTTATAACAAGCTACCAAAGGCGGTGACTGAACTTAGCGAGGGCAAGTTCAAAACCCATATTAAGCGTGTCCTAACTAAAAAAGCGTATTACAAGGTTAAAGACTATGTCGAAGACGCGCTTGTTTGGCAATGACTGCTTCTGCACATGTGGCCCCCTGGTAACTCATAATATTGTGTACATCTATCTATTAACTGCTCCACATTTGTTGTAATATATAAATTTTTTCTTTTCTTCCTACACATTGCTTTTGCAATATTTTTTTATATTAGTAGACGCCAACCACCATAAATTCGTTAGTAATTTTCTTTTTGTTGACATGTCATTTATTGATAATTGTAATTACTTATTGTTCGTTTTTTTTTTTTTTTATATAGCTTCTTTTTTTTTAAATGTGAATGTGAGAACACCGTGGACTTCGCGAATTCTTAGGTTACTTCCTATTACGACTCACTTTTTTTTTTTTTTTTAAATATTATTATTTTTATTGTGCTTTTGGGTACAATATCGACTGGTCTACACTGTTCTTACATAATGTCTATTAATACTGTAATATGAAAATATTGTAAACAATCATTTTTTTTTAAAAGAGTAACCATGGAGTTTCTTGCCGGTTCTTCTCCATAGGAAACGACCAATTTGGAACCGTGCACTAGCTTCTGACGTTTTATAAGTGCCCATGTAGGCCTATGTGAAATAAAAATTTTTGACTTTGACTTTGACTTTGACTTTGACTTTTGAATATAAAAAAGACTGCAGATTTATGGAGTAATCCTGTGAACGTTATCGGGTCTATAATCCACTTTGTAACTAACTCTTTCTTTAGCTTTTAATTTTAATAGTTGTATCGCTAGCGGTGTTTTTCCTTACCTGATATGCTATTGTGACTGTTCCTAAAAGACCCTAGGCTGAGAAAAATTTCATTTTTCCTGAATTTGCCTACATGAAGGTATGAAGGTCGGCTTCCCACTAAGTGGGAGGTATGGGGCCCCGCCGCCGCCCCATCCTGTAGTCCCCATCCTGATGGCTTGGACAGACCTCCACCGATTTTTATGTATTCCCAAGAAATATATCACCTCGTCCCGAATTAGAAAGCTGAAGGGACAAGGAAGGGATGGAAAAAACAAAATTAAAACAATTGTGGTTGGGAATACATTGATAAGGGGATAAGGAAGGATAAACTACTTTTCTTTTAAGTAATAAAATTTAAGAGACTGAGAGGGTTACAAAAGGGAATATGATACGTGACGCTTGTATCTGCAAATTTAATTATTTGAGAATTACTTTATTCCCTTTCGCCCGTGCATGCCCTGACCAATCCTACGGCAAAGGGTTGTGAGGCCTCTGCTATTGGATAAGACACGCTTTCTATAACAATTAATTCCTTATAACGGCCTATTCGCCCATCAATACAATACAAGACTTAAACAAGCGTGACGCATCGTCAGTCGCCGTAGGAACTCTTTACAGTTGCCTCGCTAGACGCCGAAGTGGTTTATATATCGACACTTCTCACTTCCTTACTCTGACCCAGGGTGAGGACAACATAACCTACACGCCTCCGAGCTATGCCTAGCTGCGGAACTTTTCTGAGATGTGTCCAAGTTTCGTCTCTCGTTAAACATAATTTTTTTGTATCAGAGGCTGGCCTACGGGGGCCGGGTTGATTTAACGAGATGCGATCCCTAGCGTTCCTTAGAACGACTATCAATGAAGTTCAGAATACTTAGTGGAGCCTACCCCGCTCTCCCTGGATGTGTGCGCATATCAAGAGCAATGCAAAGTATCCTACTGTCAGTCAGTCCTAAGGGGTAGGTAGCCGTCGCTAACGTTTGGTGGTTTATGAACTTATTATAGCTTAAACAGCTCTAGTATGTAACGAATTAATATTCGGTTCAGCCTTCAATCGGCAGTGCCTCAGTCATAGTTGCGTCAAGTACGCCGGCCGGCAAAGGTCAAGTCCACCCCAAAGGAAGTCAGTAGCAAGGCCATCCCAAGGAAATTCAATGTCAAATTCACTCCAAAGGAAGGCTTTCTCCGAGTCCCTAACACCAACCGCAAGCTTAGGTCACCTTGTCATATAATGGAATAAGGAAGGTTAAGAGAGTTAACACTCACCCATTCGGTCACCAACACAGTCGCTGAGATTCACTCGCGTACTTACACACTACTTACGCACAACCAACGCCCATCCATTCATACTCTAACTCACAAACGGATCTGTATTATAAATATTATACAAGCCTAAACTGGACTTAGCCCACTCGTATCCTAGTACTTCTAAGATTTACAACGGGACATTATGTTGCTCTGCGATATCTACCGAGTTAGTTCGCTCCCGCTGCACGTCCGAACCCTATCCTGCCCTGAAGCCAAGTGACCCATCGTCGCCGAGTACTCTACTCTCACTCCCTCGCTCCCCTCACGCTCCCAGCGACCTGTCTGGCCTGCACGTATTGCGGTTCGGTTTTTGTCCTGCGATTAGAAATCGCATAAGTTATTCGTTTCTTTAGAATTCTGTCGGCCCTTTCATTAAAAAGGACAATTTATGAGGGTCCAAGTGGCCCGGCGCCATTCGTGGTGTTTAAAAATAAATATAATATCTTGTTATTAATTTGGAGTAAGTGACAGACAGTCACACTATGGTATATTCTAAAATAAGCTTTTAATAAGCAGAGATTTTTTTAACATAAATAAATATTGTGGCATACCAAACAGTTTGGTTTTACAAGGAGTCGTTCAACAATCGATACCAAACCGAACAGAACCGTGTTGAACTTTTAGGACATATTTATAATGCATAGGAAGACAAATGCGACGCTCTGGGCGTTTTTTGCTATTTCTCTAAGGCTTTCGATTGCGTTCTCCATGAAATATTAATCAGGAAACTACACCTTTACGGGAACCAGAACTCCTCCCTGAATTTTCTACGTCATATATACGTGAAAGGATTCAGAGGTTGACGTAAACAAAAAAGATCTTCCGGATCTGTAGTAAAAACGAGTATCGCCAAGGCTCAATTCTTGGCCCCTTTTTGATTCTTACGAAATTCTTTTATTCTTCTTATAAACGATTCGCCTTACCTAATAAAAGATAACCATAATAAGTCAAGCCACTACATCGCACAGCACTGCTCCGACCCACTGGAGCCAAAGGCAATACTCCGACCTCATGGAGCCCACAGCCTCATCCCAACTCACTTGGATATCATCACCCCGACTCACTGGGGCACCATCCCAACTCACTCAGGCATAAGCGACTCAAAAATATAACTGCCAACGAGTTTGTTATGTTTTTGCCGCTTGAGGTTCTCCGCAGCCGCAGCGGCAGCACCGGCACAGCGCGACGAGCTAGGAAGATGGGATGGTGCCAGAGTGTCGACACAGGTAGCGTCCCACACTAAAGGCCAACCCATCATCCATGGAAATAAGACATACCTTCCGGTCTCTGACCATCGTCGCGTGCCAGGCCATAAACTTCCAAAACAGCTGGAACGCCGACGGTGACAAGGGCTCGTCGAATAATGTCATTAATATTCGCGTGCCGCGCTATACGTCCCGCGCTTCAACTGCATGACAGGCCGTGGTGACCGAGGCTGTTGATAACTTCGCCACAGTGGCAGCGATGAGGCGAACAGCAAGGAGCGCCTAGGCGTAGGGAAACAGCTAGGCAGAAAGTTGTATCGTCGAACAAGGTGCCTATGTTCGACGATGGTAGAGCGTGAAGCCAGAGGCCTAACACCCACTCTCCCACAGGCAGTAGGCGCGCACACTCTGCAGTAGTAGCAGATGTCAAGATTAGGTTACATCTTTTTCTGTAGGTACGCAAACTGACATAACGATCTATCATTGTTTAATAAATGAAGTTTAATTTACATATAATATGAACATGTCCTCATTGTATAATTAATCATCGGAGTCAAATGTCCATTACAGAACATTTTTATGTTCACTGATTAGAATTAGAGTCAAATCTATAACAAACTACTTCCATTACGATTAACAATGACATTGCCTTATTCCTGCGGACAATTTACTTTAATAAAGAAATCATAATCAAAAAACAAATTTATTTCACATCACCGCTAACCAACGTTACCTTAAAGCATAATTTGATGTACATCCAAAAATGTTGGTTGTGTACTTATTACTCTCATTATTATATGTCAAATGCGATACTAAAAATGCCTTTAAACATACGTTGATATGAATTCTGACGGTTATGAGATCCTGCAAGCAATTCATTTATCAACTATCACAACGATAATATTCAGACAGACGACTACACAGTCCTTCTTTAGACACCAAGGATATCTTATAAATGCAGAGGACGCAACGAAATTCATAAAAAAATTCCAATATCTTCTCGAAGATCCAACATGGAACCCGTCCTCTCGGTTCATAATCGTGATCAGATCGCTGGATGAAGACAAACTAAAGAATATTTTCGATGAGCTGTTGAAGCGACATGTTGTTAATGTGCTGGTGGTCAGCGATACTGTCGGCACTTATCTCTACACCTACAACCCCTTCGACAACTATGCTTGTGGAAAATATTATAAAAACATCATCAGTTACGGTTTATGCTCAAATAACTCAAATATAAATCTATTCCCAAACAAGTACGTGACTGGTCTACGAAACTGTACCTTGCTTGCTACCGTTCCACATCGACCACCTTACTCTATACACCCTCATCTTGCAGATGATAAACGGTGGACATTAGGCGCTGAGCAATACTTATTTAAAGTGATAGGAGAACTAGAACATTTCAAAGTGAAATTTAGTTTCAATTTGACTAATGAAAAATTTGACACAATAACTTCTAACATGAAAGTAATGGGACCAATGGCACAACTACAAAATAATGAAACCGATGTCATGTTTGGTGATACTTTCTTAGTATCGAGCCGAGCAGATGCATTTACATATTTGCATGGGTACCTAGATTATTACGACGATTTACGCTTTTATGTGAGGAAAGCATCATATGTAGCTAAGTGGAAAGATGCTTATTTGGAATTCTGTCCATTAGTGTGGTGTTTGCTGGTGTTAGTTTATTTGATATATTCAATAATAATGATTATACTACTCCGCGTTAAAGACAAAACTAATATAATGCTGAAACTATTAACATATTTGCTGTCTACTGGCAGTAACATGCCCCATCAAATGAAAAGTAATGAAAGATGTATCTTTATAATATGGGTATGGTTCGCGTCTCTAATGAATAGTCATTACCAGTCGAGCTTAGTTAGTTTGATCGGAAAACCAATAAAAGAGCATCAAGTGTTTAATGAGGCAGATATGGTTCGGCACAACCTTAAGTCATGTATTGGGCCTATTATGCAGGAATATATTCATTCTGAAATGAATACATCCAAAAAACAAAATTACGATTGCCTTGAACCGATACAAATTTTTAAGAAAATCGCTAATTCAGAAGATTTGTTTACTGTAATGCAACACTCACTTTATCGATATAATAAAAAGATCTTCTGCGATAAGTTTGGTCGCACTCCTATCTATTACTTCAAAAACTCGTACGTCAAGTTTATTTTTGCTATATTTTTCTACAAAGGATTTCCACTTTCCGACAGAATGCGACAAAACGCACTTCGTTTAAAAGAAAATGGGTTGGTTTATAAAAAAATCAAAGAAATTTACTACGCCAGGATGATTCAATCACATTTTCCTCAAAAGGAATTCGAATCTAGATTTGCAATACCCTGGTTTATATATGTGGCAGGCTGCTTCTTGGCTACTATAGTTTTCATTTTTGAATTATGTTTTTCACGATTCAGTTTATTAAGCTAAATGTTTTGTTTAGTTATTAAGACTGCATATTATATTATATTATACATTTGATATGGTTGTATTAATAAGAATTTAAGAACAATAAATTTATGAATATATGTACTAAATGAATAAATAAATATTTAATTTCTTATTTTAGCCTTTTATTAAAATTCGTTCGTTCATCCGATCGTGTTTATTCTTTCTTGGAAATACTTTATCACTGTAGTTGACAGTCACCGGCACATAATAAAACGTCAAGAGAACCTAGACAAAAATAAAAATAAACCTGTCAATAAATGATATTATTGGTGGCTGTGGTTTAAACAGTATAAAAATCTTTGCAAGAACAATGTCACAAAAGAGAAAGAAAACGTATGAATATAAATTATGAAGTTAAAACAATGATGAAGCAGTTAATAAACGATTGTACGATTTTTTTTTTTTCGGTGGGAAAATCATCTCATGACATCCCCCGCCCTTGGGCGGGGCGGGAGATAGTGTCAGACTTTTACTGACTAAAACCCCACTCCTGTTCCTTCGTTGCCCTTCGTACCAGGGCCGAGTCTTCCTTTCAGAATCAGACCCTTGGCCCCAGTAGGCTTCGACCCTGCTGGGCCCCTACATTTGCTGACATCTCCTTGAGGCGCGCGTGGAACAGCACGCGCCGTTGACGACTTGGGCTCGGTCCGGACGGTTACCGGACGGTCGGACGACGAGCCACCCATTGGTCGCCGTCCGCAAGCCCGCACCTACGGTGGCCGGAAATCGGGATCGGAATCCCGGCGGCGGTTGGGGCGTGAGGACCGCTGCCTCACGCGATCGGCCGCCTCCTTTGCAAGCATTACTGCTTCGCAGAAGGAGGCGACCGCCTGCCATTCCTCCCCGCTCCGGATCATGGCCTGTACCAAGGCCCGGCGCGAGAGATCGCCGCCGCCGATCGCCCCCACGAGGACACGGCGTTGCTCTGCCCAAGCGGGACACACCTCCACCGTATGCTCCACCGTGTCCTCCGGGCGGTCCACACAGTGGTGACACCCGGGCGTCGCTTCCGCACGAATCCGGTGCAGGAACTTTCCGAACTTGCCGTGTCCGGTGAGGACCTGTGTCATGCGGAAGGTAATGACGCCATGTTGCCTTTCCAGCCACTCCTCAAAGAAGGGACTTACCGCCGTAATTACGGCGTGCCCAGCACTGGGTTGCGATAGTCGCACGATTATACGATAATGCAACTACATTATCAATGAGCTGCCAAGGAAGCCACATGGGCAGAAGTAGTCACTGTCAGACAAGCGTGTTTTCAACGTAGTTTTAACCTTGTAATACGCTTTTTTGACAAGGACACGCTTTATGTGGGTTTTGATTTTTTCCACGCTAAGTTCTGTCACTGACTTTGGCATCTTGTTATAGAAGCATATGCGACTTTATGTTTACTGCGCGTATTTATATTATGTAAAATTTCAAAATTAATCCTAAATTTTTACAAACCTACAAAATATTTTCTAAGATATAAATTGAAGGCAGAGTCAGTATATCCATTTCTTTGAAAGAGTTTCTAAGGGACTCGCGAGGACCCATTTTGTAAATAGCTCGGATTACCCTCGCCGTTCCCATCATTTTCGTTTTCAGACTCAGAAATATCTTAAAGATCGTGTCAACACTTATCATCCATAATCAAGTTGTATAATGAGAGATAACTGGGATTTTTCGATACTAGTTTTACTTAAAGTACTATACATGTGGATGGGTGGAATAGTATACATGTGGATGGCTGGAGAGGGAAAGGGAGGCCAAAGAAAAGATGGATGGATTATGTGAACAGTGATATGAAAGATAAGGAAGTTAGTGATAGTATGACGGTTGACAGGATAGAATGGAAGAAAAAAACGTGTTGCGCCGACCCCAAATAAAATGGGACAAGGGCAGGAAGATGATGATGAGTTTTACGTAAAGTACTAGAAGGCAGTCAACTTAACATATTGTACATATTCGTATGATGATGATACGATGTAAACAATACTTGCCTAAAGAATTAAGTTCACCTCTGTACCTTTATTTGCATAAAGTATTAAATAAATAAATTCTGAAGTAACAGTTTATTGACAAGACCATTGTATTGTAGCTCCAAAAATAAATGATTAATTTAATTTTAAAAGTCTTACCTAGTCTTACCTTTATGAGGTTTTCGGTCTCAAACATATTTGATAGAATTTGTTTTAAGCAGACCTGACACGTGCCTGACACGACGTAATTAGTTGTTAAACGAAGTACATTGGGCACGCCACAATTATGGCGGTAAGTCCCCTCTTTGGGGCGTGGCTGAAAAGACCTCACGGCGTCCTCACCTTTCGCATGACACAGGTCCTCACCGGACATGGTAAGTTCAGAAGGTTTCTGCACCGGATTCGTGCGCAAGAAACGCCCGGGTGTCGCCACTGTGTGGACCGCCCGGACGACACGGTGGAGGTATGCCCCGCTTGTGCAAAGTAACGCCGTGTCATCGTGGGGGCGATCTGCGGCGGCGATCTGTCGCGCCGGGCCTTGGTTCAGGCCATGGTCCAGAGCGAGGAGTGGCAAGCGGTCGCCTCCTTCTGCGAAGCAGTAATGCTGGCCAAACAGGCGGCAGATCGCGTGAGGCAACGGTCCTCACGCCCCAACCGCCGCCAGGATTCCGATCCCGATTTCCGGTAACCGTCCGGATCGATGTTCCACGCGCGCCTCAAGGAGATATCAGCAAACCATAGGGGCCCAGCAGGGTCGAAGCCTACTGGGCCCAAGGGTCTGATTCTGAAAGGAAGGCTCGGCCCTGGCACGAAAGGCAACGAAGGAACAGGAGTGGGTTTTTAGTAAGTAAAAGTCTGACACTATCTCCCACTCCGCCCAAGAGCGGGATTTGTCATTAGATGATTTTCCCGACTAAAAAAAAAGTACCGATATCATTGGTAATCTCCACATTATCACATCATTTGAAACCAAACACTCATTAAATATATTTTTATGATCACTGATTAGCATCTGAGTAAAAAACCATAACAAACTAGATCCATTATGATAAACCATTTTATTATTGCTAGAGCAATAAAATAGAATTAGGATTCTAACACACATTATAAAATCATTATGAAAACCCTATTTATCTGCATTACCAACCACACAACGACTCCTAAAAGTATTTTTCAAAATGCATCCAAGAATGTTGGTCAAATATGTGTGGCTCTCGTTGTTATATGCAAAGTGTAACAGTGAAAAGGTTCTATTTTTTGAAGAACAGCAGAATCACAATTTGATGGCGTGCATAGCTAGTATAGTATATCAATATTTTTATGATGAAAACGCGATTACATATGTTGATATGAACTCTGGCGACTACGAGATCCTGAAATCAATTCATTTATCAACCGCCACGACGGTGACATTCAGACAGACTACTACACAGTCCTTCTTTAGACACAAAGGATATCTCATAAACGCAAAAAATGCAACAAAATTCGTAGAATGTTTCAAATCTCTTCTGAAAGATCCAACATGGAATCCATCCTCTCGGTTCATAATCGTGATCATATCACTGAATGATGATGAACTGAAGAAGATTTTTGACGAGCTATTGAAGCGTCATGTTGTTAACGTGTTAGTGGTCACCGGTCACGACGCGCACCTCTACACTTACAACCCCTTCGACAACTATGCCTGTGGAAAATATTATAACAGCGTCATCAGTTATGGTTTATGTTCGAATACGACAAGAAACCTTTTCCCAAACAAGTACGTGACTGGTCTACGGAACTGCACTTTACTTGCTAGCGTCCCGCATCGACCACCTTTCTCTGTAGACCCTCATTTGGCCGAAGATAAGCGAAGAACATTAGGCATTGAACAAAGTATTTTTAAAGTGCTAGGAGAACTAGAACATTTCAAAGTGAATTTTAACTTCAATTTTAATGGTACTGTATATACAAAAATAACTCCTGACATGAAAGTTAAGGGACCTATGGCAATACTGTCAAATAATGAAGTCGATGTCATTTTTGGTAATACTGTGTTAGTATCGAGCCGAGCAGATGCATTTACATATTTGCATGGGCACCTTGACTATAGCGAAAAGTTGCGTTTTTTTGTAAGGAAAGCACCATATGTAGCGAAGTGGAAAAATGTTTATTTGGAATTCTATCCATTAGTGTGGTATCTGCTATTGTTAGTTTATTTCATATATTCTATTCTAATGATAATACTCCTTCGCGTTAAAGATAAAACTAATATGATGCTGAAATTGTTACAGTTTTTGCTGTCAAATGGTTGTAACATGCCCCATCAAATGAATAGTAACGTAAGATGCATCTTTATTATATGGGTGTGGTTCGCGACTCTAATGAACAGTCATTACCAGTCGAGTTTATTCAGTTTGATCGATAAACCAATAAAAGAACACCAAGTGTCTGATGAAATAGACTTAGTTAAATATAACTTCAAGTCTTGCATTAATCCTGAAATGCAGGTATTTCTGCAATATGAAACAAATGAGTCTCTTGCAATAAATTACGATTGTATAGATCTGTTAGAAAGTTTAATGAAAGTAGCTCGTTCAGAAAATTTATTTACGCTTGTGCCGCAATCAGTATTTTTATACAAGCAAAATATGTTTTATGATGATTTTGGTCACTCCTCTCTCTATTACTTCGACAAACCTTACGTCAAGTTTATTTTAGGAATATTTTTCTACAAAGGGTTTCCACTTACAGACAGAATGCGCCAAAATGCGCTTCGTTTAAAAGAAAATGGTTTGGTTGAAAAGAAATTCAAAGATTTTTACTATGCCAAGCAGATAAAATTGAATGTTCACCAAAAGAAGTTTGTATCGAGATTTGTAATACCATGGTTTATATATGTGGCAGGCTGCCTATTAGCTACTATAGTTTTTATTATTGAATTATTGTTTACACGATTCAGCTCAAAAATTTAATTTTTTAGAATTGACATGTGCATTAGTTATTAAGACTGTTTTCAACTTCAGTGCTTTGTAATGTAATATAGAATTATAATTAAAATGGTGCATACCAACAGATAATAATAATTGTGCAAACTCTCTCGATCAAAACGGGAGAGGGCATGAACTTATTGGTGATCATAAAATTCGGGATCTGATGTATTATAACCTTGTTACAATATTTTCTTAATCTTCGGTAGATGGTGTTAACTGTTAATGATTGAAAATTAAATTTGATAAAGTCTATCTATACGTTTATTATTTATATATATATATATGATGATGATTTCAGATAACATTAATTAATGTAGGATTATATCAGAATAACAACTGGGCTATAGATCATATGAAATACAAGCAAGCTATTTGGTTGAAGGAATGTGGTAAGACAACTTATTCAAAGAATAATATAAACCTTAAATAATGCACCTGTTTATTTCTTCAGATAATCACACTGTTTCTTAATAATTATTAGTACAAAATGTAGACTGCTAAGTAGGTAAACTTTTCTTAGTCGTCACTAGAATTTACGTCTGCACGCCCCGAGTGCTCTCGACCGAATGCTCCTAACCCGACCCAGCGCTAGTGCAAGGTGGGAGATATCCCCCCCTTTCATATTTTAAAACCGTTATTAAACGTCTAGCATTCAAATCAATTTGAATGTTGCGACATAAAATAAACTTGAAAATTAAATCAAATAATATTATTTTATTGAAACCTAACATTCGATCATCCGGACCCCGTGCATGTCCTCATGCACGCAGTCACGACGACCGACTACAAAAGTAAACTAACATTCGGCCAGCACCAATAGTCTATCTACACATAAAATAAAATAGTAAATTTGTGGACCGTTGGTATTAGTTGGCGCAAAAACTACTGAACCAATCCTGTTCAAATTTTGCATAGATATTCCTTATAGGCTGGTTCAACTGTTAGGCTATAAATTATCATTTGCTATGGGGGGTGAGCAATATTCCAAAATGTCGTTATTGAACGACTATTGCCGTAAGTTCGATCCCCAGGTACAGTTAATATTTTTGTGATTCATTTGGTGTTTTTTTTTTGTACATAATATAGGATGATATTTCCAGAACAATAATAAAATGGCTTTTTATGTATTTTTAAATTGCCATCAACATTTTTTTTCGATATTTTTTGAAATATTTTAGTAAAAACCAACAAAAACTCTTATTAAAATGGAACCAGCGATAAAAAGTACACTTCTTTTTTTAAATTTGGATATGAATTTAAGGTCTGAAATGGAAAATTATCACGCTATTTGGTACAAGGAGCCAAGCAGATAATCATGACTTTCTGTATTTAAGAACGGCTATTTTGACCAGTTTTCTGCAAGGACCGTGGTGCGTTGGATTACCGACGGATTCGCTTTTCCGATGTTGCGGGTTCAAACCTTACAATGTATTTTTTGTAATTACAGATAAAAAAAACATTATTTTGTCTTATTTTTTGTAATAAAACGGCTTTGTTTCATCGCAATCGGTTGAGTATATCGAAAGATATACGTATGAACTTAAAGTTTTCAATAATTAAAATATATTGTACACGCAATTCAGATACTCGCAACGCCATCTAAAGACTCACAAGTAGAAATAATGATGACAATGACAGTTGAACTTCATAATAATTTTCTAAGTGGTGGAAGAATGACCATCGCCCACGTTTGCAGACAGTTCTACAAAGGCGATAAAAGAAAAAACCTATTATGCATTTAATTATTGACTTTAAAATAACACGGCCAAATTTTCGGAAGGGGTTACATGGTACCTTGCGTTGGAAGGCCTTCAGGTGGACCAATGATCTGGTGAGGGGCGCGGGAATCCGATGAATGGACCGGTCATTATGGCGACACTTGGGGAGGCCTATGTCCAACAGTGAAAGTCTTTTGGCTGAAATGATAATGATGGTGATGGTACCTTTTTTTTTCTTTTTTTAAGGGTGGAAATCATCCAATGACTTCTCCCGCTCTGGTTGGAGCGGAACGGCGTGTCAATATTTTACTGACTAAAACTACACCTGTGCCCTTTGCGACATATCTTTGAGGAGCGCACGGATCACTACGCGCTTTTTCCAGCGAGCGCACCTTCACCGTATGCTCCACCGTGTCTTCTGGGTGGTCCACACAATGATGACACCTGGGCGTTGCTTCCGCCAGAATCCGAACTTGCCATGTCCGGTGAGGACCTGCGTCATGCGGAAGGTGAGGACGCCATGTTGCCGCTCCAATCACTCCTCAAAGAGGAGACTTACCGCCATAATTGTAGCATGCCCAATGAGGACACGGTGGCGCCGGCGCTCCGATTAAGCGGGACTGATTACCACCATATGCTCCATCGTATTCTCCAGGCGATCCGCACAATGATGAGAGCCGAGTGTTTCTTCCCGCTCAATTCGATACAGATACCTTCTGATACACCCACATCCAGTGAGTCCTGCACAAACAGAGGATGCCGTGGCGCCTCTGTAGTCACTCCTGAAAGACAAACATTACCGCTTCGATTGTGGCGTGCTCACTGTGGCGAGGGGTTAAAATCATACAATATTGTTTTACCAGAACATAAACCAGAAACATACATAAACTAATGCCTTTTCCCTTGGGGTAGGCAGAAATGCCAACTGCTACGACCCATACATACTCTTTCTATTCATTGACGTTCATACATCTGGATCTGGACGAATACATAACATGTTTCCTGAAGCTAATTTACATTTTTACCTTTAAACGTTTTATGATAAAGTACAATAAATAATTGCGATGCTTTCGAAATTAATTGCAAGCACAGAATGATTGTACAGGTTTACGAACTTAACGCGGACGAAATCGCGGGCACCAGCTAGTATTACAATAAAAAAATAATCTTATGCTCGTAGTATTACACTAAAAACAATGTGATTAGATGCAACAAAAAAAAAGAAGCTGGCTCACGGTTCCAAATGGTAGTTTCCAATAGAGAAGAACTGGCAAGAAACTCCATGGTGTCTCTTTTAAAAAAAAAAATTAGATCTAAAATATTTTCATATTACAATATCAATAGATATTTGAGAACAATGTTGACTAATCCTTGTTGACTAAACCTTTGCACCCAAAACAACAATAAAAATAGTAAACTATGAAACCGCAGAGTCTACAGTGTTCTCACATTCACATTTTAAAGATAAGATACAAACATAAGATATATTCACAGATACATACAGTAATCAATAACTAATGAAGCTAAGGTGGCTGTGGTTTCAATAATATAAAAAAACAATGTCATAAAAAGGAAAAAGTGCACATAAAGATTAAATTAAAATATGTTACAGCAGTTAGTCAAATCACCTTTCCATTAAAATCAACAAATCTTTTCTAACAATTTTCACCAAATACAGAGGATCTTATCTAACAATTCTTACCAAATACAGAGGATATTGTCTAACAATTCTTACCAAATACAGAGGATCTTGTCTAACAATTCTTACCAAATACAGAAAATCTTTTCTAACAATTCTTACCAAATACATAGGATCTTGTCTAACAATTCTTACCAAATACAGAGGATCTTGTCTAACAATTCTTACCAAATACAGAGGATCTTGTCTAACAATTCTTACCAAATACAGAAAATCTTTTCTAACAATTCTTACCAAATACATAGGATCTTGTCTAACAATTCTTACCAAACACAGAGGATCTTGTCCAACAATTCTTACTAAATACAGAGGATCTTGTCTAACAATTCTTACCAAATACAGAGAATCTTGTCTAACAATTCTTACCAAATACAGAGGATCTTGTCTAACAATTCTTACCAAATACAGAAAATCTTGTCTAACAATTCTTACCAAATACAGAGGATCTTGTCTAACAATTCTTACCAAATACAGAAAATCTTGTCTAACAATTCTTACCAAATACAGAGTATCTTGTCTAACAATTCTTACCAAATACAGAGGATCTTGTCAAACAGTTCTTACCAAATACAGAAAATCTTGTCTAACAATTCTTACCAAATACAGAAAATCTTGTCTAACAATTCTTACCAAATACAGAAAATCTTTTCTAACAATTCTTTTAAAATAAATTAAATGTTTTTTTTTAACTATTATTTCAAAATAACATTTCTTTCAAAATACTGCGAATTGCACATAGTGCAGTCTATAATGCACTATTAGTGAACCCTTCCTTCTCACCAATAGCACACCTCAAAGCTGAGAGCGATCGTGAACCCTTCCTTCTCACGAACACTACTCATAAAATCATCCATCAGATAGTGACTGCGAACCCTTCCTTCTCACAATTCACCACTGATAGAATCATCTAATTGCAAATCATACAGCATATGCAAATCGTGTACCCTTCCTTCTCACGAATCATTAATAAAAATAATCTAGATTTTACACATAGTTAAATCAACATTTCATCTTAAGTCTATGAAAGTACAGACAACATTGTTGCAAAAACTATTTTTTTTTTTTTGTGTGTGGCCTCTCGCAGGTCAACCTAGGAGGTTGTCGGCTGCTTAACCGGACTTGCCTGTGGCGGCCTCAATTCAAGAATCAAAGCCTCCAGCCAGGGCTTACTTAACTATACTTAAAACTAAGCGACTACACGCTAAGGGCACCCCCTGTGGGGTACGGACCTCGGCTTAGGGCGTCGCTGGGGGGGGACAGCAAGGGACGGGCTGGATCGAACAAAGATTTTATTATTATTTTCGGGGAATTTTAAAACTACGGCTCAGCGACGCGGGCTGGCTCGAGCAAGGGACGGGGAGGACGTTTACGGGATTGTCGCGGCGGGCCTCGGCGGCGAGGACGGAAGGACGGCGGTCTGTATTGTCTGCGAACTGTACTTGTTTCCTTACGGCTCTCTTGGAGCAGGGTAGTGGGGTCATCGGGGGTGACGAGAGTATGCCTAGGACGGCGAACCTTAGATATGCGGGAGGGTTCGTATCGGGCTGCCGATACTATAAGGGGGTTACGGTGTTTCACAGCAGTATCGAAGAAACGCTTGCAAAGGCGTTTCATGAAGTGCTGGATGGTGGGGATTTTGAGATCTAGATGTAGATTCTCATTTCGGACATAATATGGGGCACCGAGAATTTTACGGAGGGTCCTATTTTGAAGGGTCTGCATCCTATGGAGGAAGCGGGGCTTGGCGTGTGCGAAGATTGCACATGCATACGTCATGATCGGGCGGATTACTGCAGTATAGAGGCGCAGCTTGCACTTAAGTGACAGTTTGCTGCGGGCAGTCATGAGATAATGGAGCCTACCTTGAGCGAAAGCGGCTCGCGAGCGAGCCTGCTTTATGTGCTCGGCGAAGGACAAGTGCTGATCGAGGATCACTCCGAGGTACTTGGCTTGCTTCTCCCAGGGGATCGGCTTACCGTACATGGTGATCGGAGGGGGAGGGGGGACGGACTTCCGCTGTTTCGAGTAGAGAACAGCTTGACTCTTATCAGGGTTAACCTCGATCCTCCATTTCCGGAACCATTTGCCCAAAATGTTTGCGGAGGTTTGGAGATTGCGAGCGATAACTCTGGGGTCACGACCGGTGTAGTAAATTGCCGTGTCGTCGGCGAATAGAGCCAACTGGGCCTTTTTACTTTTGGGAATATCGCTGGTGAACAGCGTGAAAGCTAGGGGGGACACTACAGAGCCTTGAGGGACTCCAGCTCGAATGGGGTGGGGGGAGGAGAGGGCTCCCTCGATTCGATAGCGGAAGGTGCGATTCGACAGAAAGTCTCGCATGATGAGCACGAGACGGTCTGGCACACCGAGTTGATATAGCTTATATAATAAGCCATTGTGCCAGACCTTGTCGAATGCTTTCGCTATATCGAAATACAAGACACCCGTCATCGCATTACGCTGGAAGCCAGCGCTTAGGTGCTCTACGATGCGGTGGACTTGGTGGACGCATGAGTGCTCGGTACGGAATCCGAACTGCTCATCAGGAATGAGACCCTTGGATTCGGCAAAATCTTTGAGTCGCTTATAAATAAGCCTCTCGTAGATCTTACCGAGAACATTGAGGAGACTGATGGGGCGGTAACTGGTGGGGTCAGACTTGGGCTTGCCTGGTTTGGGGATACCGATAACGGTGGCCTGTTTCCACACTTGGGGGAAGATGTTATTGCTTAATGCGCCATTGAAGATAGCGGTCATTAGCATTATAAGTTGGGGGGGGAAGAGTTTGAACACTCTGTTCGTGATACCGTCGGCGCCGGGGGCTTTCCTTGGTTGAAGTTTTTTAATGATATCCTCCACCTCGTCGGGAGTGACGGGGGCCAGAGGGTTATCAGGGTCTTCAACGGGAGGGAGGGAGGCTCTACGTTCGACTTCAGCGTCCACCATGTCGATGTGGGCTTGGTCTACTAGTTGAGAGCTAGGCGAGCATTGGGCTTCGAGGCTGTCGGCTAGGCATTCCGCTTTTTCAGAGTTGTCGAAAGCGACACTCTTATCAGGGCGGGTGAGCGGAGGCATAGAGGACTCTTCAGTGGAACGTAATTTCCTCTGAAGTTGCCAGAAGGCGAGGTGAGTAGGCTCGAGTTCGCTGAGCGTCTTGTCCCAGCGGGCGGAACGCAGCTCGGTCATGCGTTTCTTTACAGCACGCTGTAATTTACGCATGTGAGCCTTGTTAGCGTCGCAAGGAAAAGCGCTGTATGCACGGATGGCTGCGTTCTTCTCGGTCATCAGAGCCCGTACATCGTCCGGGATTTTCCAGCGAAAGTCCTCCTTCGCAGGAATCTCCCTTGAACATTCGTTCAGGACGGATTGTACGTGGTCCGTGAGCGAGTCGATCGCCGCCGTCGTGTCAGCGACTGAGACTATGTGGTCGGGAATAGAATCCAATTGAGGTGACGTGGTAGATTTCAGCTTTTCGCTTACTTTCTTCCAGTCAGTGATCAATTGGGAAGCGGGGGGCTGGCCCGGGTCGAGATTGCCCGAACGGGAGCCTAGGTGCATAATCACGGGTCGGTGATCGGAGTTAAGCTCGTGTATTGCTTCAATAGATTGCAACCGGAGGTTGACATTCTTAAGGAGCGCTACATCGAGGACGTCGGGGGTTGCAAAAATAAAAACTACAGACAATTTTATTTTTATATTAAGAGATAGATTCGTTTAAATTCATCAGCTCACCCACTAATCAACAATTCATGTGTTATCTACGAACCCTTCCTTCTCGCAGACAACACAATGCATTCTCTCATGTACATGTGAAGCCTTCCTTATCACCAATAGCACACTTCACATCAGATAGTGATCGCGAATCCTTCCTTCTCACGTATCAACACCGACAGAATCATCTCATTGCAAATTTTACAGCGGTCGTGAACTGTTCCTTCTCACGAATCACTTAAGTATTTAAAAGTACAGACATTTTTGCAACATTGCTGTAAAAATAAAAGTAATAACAACAAAACAAATAATTGAATTGCTTAAATGTATTTATACATTACATGTATTAACATGTATGTTATGACTTGAAACTGTCTCATAATTGTTATCATTTTATTGTCAAATAATTTATTTATACCTAAGTAAATTATAACAGTAATTACAATTTTAATTCATCTCCTCCATCGTCCTCACTATCACCGATATTTACCCAAGGCAAGAGACGGTTAAGCGTTACGGTTCAAAACGGTACGGTACGGTACGGTTCAAAGCGATACGGTTTAAAATTCACCCGGAAAGTAAATAGCATAAAAGCATAGTCAGGAAAGTATATAGTATTAGGCCTTTATAAATATGATCACATTCATCTTTCCGTTCTCAGCTTAAATGGCCTATCCATCACAGAAGATCCCTATGCATGCTCTTCACTATTATAGTGAAGAGCATGCATAACGAAGAACGATCCTTGTGCTACTGATTTTTTAAAACAATATTTTAAATTCAGTTCTCATAATCTTAACCCTCGTGCATCCAAAAACATGCTCCTTCATATTCCTTCTCACCGTACTGACTTTATGTCCAATTCATACGCTATTTCCACCATAAAAATCTGGAATGTGCTTTTCCTTAACATCAAAAAAGCTGAAAGTAAATTTTCCTTCTAGGGTAAAATTCGAAACTACTACTTGAAGTCCTCTCAACCTTAGTTCGTTTTTCGTCAGAATTATTATTAAGTTCTCTTGATGATTTGGTATTTTTTATTGTATTTATTGGTTTATAATTTTATTTTATTTTTTGTAAATAAAATACTGTGTGTGTACACACACACACACACAATATTTTATTTACAAAAAATAGTGTGTACTGTGTGTGTGAGTTTGTGTGACTGTGTGTGTGCGTTTGTCTGTGTGTGTGTGTGTGTGTGTAATTTTTTGTAATGTACTATTATAAATAACTTATTTTTTATTTATTTTTACTTTTTTGAAGCATCTGATATTTTTTTATTGTGAAAACCTACCACAGTGTTGTCTTTTTTAACCCAAAGGTTGACTGGTAGAGAATGCCTTGTGGCATTAAGCCCGCCTACGTACCACTACATAACTGTACATGAAGTTTAAATAAATGAATAAAATAAAATAAACACAGTGAATTCGGTGTACTAAATAAGCGGAGTGAACTTATGCTTGTAGTACGAGATCTGGAAGTTATCTTGGACTTCGAACTGACATTTATACCACATGTTGAGAACATAATCGGCCGATGCTTGGATTTGTCATTCATAATGGAAATGTATTTAAAAGCCCACATACTAAATTAGTTCTCTATAATAGCCTTGTAAGAAGTATCCTAGAATACTGCAGTGTAATATATGGAGGCCTCACTATGCAACCCACTCACTGTGGATTTTTATTTTTATGGTGGGAAGTCATCAAAACGACTTCTCGCGTTCTGGGTGGAGCGGGAGGGCGTGTCAGACTTTTACTGACTAAAACCACACCTGTATCCTTCAATTACCCTTTGCGTTCTAGGACTACGGGTTTCCCTTTCAGAAATTCTCCGCGGTCCTAGCTAGCGGGCATCGGCCCTGTTGGGCCCCTACGGTTTGCTGACATCTCTTTGAGGAGCGCGAGGATCACTACGCGCTGTCGACGACTGGGCTCGGTCCGGTTAGTTACCGAACAGCCGGACGGCGAGCTACCCAGTGCTCGACGTCCGCAAGCCCGCGTCTACCGTGGCTGGTAGTCGGGGTCGGAATTACGGCGGCTAGGGCGTGAGGACCTTCGTTCCCTCACGCGTGCAGCCTCCTCCTTCGCTAGCATTACTGCTTCGCAGAAGGAGGCGACTGCCTGCCATTCCTCCTCACTCCGGACCATAGCCTGAACCAGGGCCCGACGCGAAAGGTCGCTGCCGCCAATTGCCTCCACGAGGACACGGCGGTGCTCCGCCCAAGCGGTGCACACCTCCACCGTATGCTCCACCGTGTCCTCTGGGTGGTCCACACAATGATGACACCTGGGCGTTGCTTCCGCCTGAATCCGATGCAGGAACCTCCCGAACTTGCCATGCCCGGTGAGGTCCTGCGTCATGCGGAAGGTGAGGACGCCGTGTTGCCGCTCCAGCCACTCCTCAAAGACGTGACTTACCGCCATAATTGTAACGTGCCCAACTCACTATGGATAGAACGAGTCCAAAGAAAGTTTGTCCGATACCAGGGTACTCAAAAGGAAGGCAGTTTAAATATCTCTCTTACCTTGATAAGCTAGGCTGGTACGTAATGAATCCACTGGAAGCTCGAAAAAAGCTCTTAGATTTGAGATTCGCATATAAACTGCTTAATAATTATCACCAATGGCTGCCCACAATTGGTATCTAAGTTCAATTTCAGAGTACCCCGTAGACCACCTCGCAAACTTATAACATCCTTAGCTCCAGCTCTTCACCGTACAGTGTTTTGTGCTAATTCACTTAAACACCTAAACGAACGCAGCGACCTGGTTGACGTTCACGCAGACTCAGTGTCGGTGTTTATCAGATCAGTATTAGTATTTATAATTATGTTTATTACTATTCTTTTTTAAATAGGAAATCATCTAACGACATCTTTCGCCCTTGGGTGGAGCGAGAGAGCGTGTCAGACTTTTACTGACTAAACCCACTCGTTTTTCTTCATTGCCTTCGTTCCAGGGCCCTACGGTTTGCTGACATCTCCTTGAGGTGCGTGTGGAACACTACGCGCCGTCGACGACTTGGGCTCTGTCCGGACGGTTACCGGACGGTTTGACAGCGAACTACCCATTGCTCGCCGTCCGCAAGCCTCCTTTGCTAACATTAACATAAGGAGGCGACCGCCTGCCACTCCTCCTCGCTCCAGACCATAGCCTGCATCAAGGCCCGGCGCGAGAGATCGCTGCCGCAGATCGCCCCCACGAGGACGTGGGGGCAGCGGAGCACACCTCTGCCGTATGCTCCACCATGTCCTCGGGGTGGTCCGCACAATGGGTATACCACGGCGTTTCTTCCGCACGAATCCGGTATAGGGAACTCCTGAACTTTTTTTTTTTTAAGGTAGGAAAATCATCTAATGACAAATCCCACTCTTGGGCGGAGCAGGAGATAGTGTCAAACTTTTACTGACTGCCTTCGTCCCAGGGCCCCGGGTTTCGTTTTTACACTACCCATGGCCCCGGCAGGCTTCGACCCTGCTGGGCCCCATACGATTTGCTGACATCACCCTGAGGCGCGCGTGGAACAATACGTGCCGTCGACGACTTGGGCTCGGTCCGGACGGTTACCGGACGGTCGGACAGCGAGCCACCCATTGCTCGCCGTCCACAAGCCTGCGCCTACGGTGGCCGGAAATCGGGATTGGAATCCCGGCGGCGACTAGGATGTGAGGACCGTTGCCTCACGCGATCGGCCGCCTCCTTTGCTAGCATTACTGCTTCGCAGAAGGAGGCGACCGCCTGCCACTCCTCCTCGCTCCGGACCATGGCCTGTACCAACGCCCGGCGCGAGAGATCGCCGCCGCCGATCGCCCCCACAAGGATACGGCGTTGCTCTGCCCAAGCGGGGCACACCTCCACCGAGTGCTCCACCGTGTGCTCCACCGTGTCCTCCGGGCGTTCCACACAGTGGCGACATCTGGGCGTCGCTTCCGCACGAATCTGATGCAAGTTCTTTCCGAACTTACCATGTTCGGTGAGAACTTGCGTCATGCGGAAGGTGAGGACGCCGTGAGGTCTTTCCAACGACGTCATGCGGAAGGTAAGGACGCCGTGTGGTCTTTCCAGCCACTCCTCAAAGAGGGGACTTACTGCCATAATTGTGGCGTGCCCAGCACTGGGTTACGACAGTCGCTGTCGCCATTCCACCATGAATGTTTATTACTATTGTATTTATAATTTTTTTAACTATTTATTTTACCACGTAATTAATTATCTAGAATTTAAGTACAATTAAGTTTAAGTTAAAATAATTTATTAAAAAAATATTACAATTAAGTTTAAAAATTTATAACGACAAATTTATTTTACATGTGGTGGTTATGCAGTTTGATTTAAGACACAATTACTTAAATGTTCCTATCTGTATTGTATCTGTAACTAATCTTGGTGAACTTTAATTAAATATAATAGAAAAATAAAAAATAAAGGTATTTTTCAATCAATTTTCGAAGAAATTTTACTAAGATGCAGCTGAAAATCTAGTAATAACTACGTACAAAGGTATACAAACAGGGTGAGAGAGTACGAACTTATTGAACTTACTTACGATATACGATTATGTTACGATGATTACTCATCAGTTAGAGCTGTTTTATCGCAATTTAAGCAAAATGCATAATTGTATCGAACGCATATCAACATTCGCTCGTACGCCAAAATGCAGTTCACATTTTGCATTCAGATTTTATTAAAACTACACGCTCTCAAAACCACTATTATTGTCTGTCTTGTAACTTAGTATTATAGCGATTTAGTGTGATAATATATTTTCCTTAAAATTCGAGACTTTAACTTACCATTAATTAACCATATCCTATCCATCCCAAAAAAAAGTCATAGGTCATCATAGCGCCAAGCACTACTTTTTACAATGCCCATATTGGCATAAATGATCATATTCGCTTTGTCGTTTATACCGCGTACATCGAAGGACTGGAACAATTTGCCTGCTGACGTCTTTCCGTCCAACTATAATTTAGGTGTCTTCAAGGCTAGGGTGAATAGGCTCTTAATAAACAAGTGCGCCTCACCATCAATGATTGCATTACAAGCAGTAATGCAATCATTCACCATCAGGTGGGATCTCAGTCAAGCACTGGTTGATATCAAGAAAACAAATCACAAATATGTCACTTTGTATATTTATTCAGCTGCCTAACTCGTTTTAATACAACGAGTACATATCGACTCAATTCTAACTCGTCCGATGACTATGTAAAATAAAACACAAGACAAACTCATTTTTTTGTACAACATACTTTAATTACAATACTGGAATAAAATCGAGTATAATTTTTACTTTACTATTCCCCTGAATCCTGTAAGCACATTGCTGCAATTACACATTCCTTTTACTGCACGCCAAAACCCATTGTTCTCACAATTTGAATGCTCATACACCACGCTCCAAGAAATTTTGAATAAAGTCGGATAAAAAAATTAGGCATGGTACATTGCATCAAATGTCATAAATAATACTTATATCGAATACATAATTATATATGTTCATTCAGTCATAATCACAACAACACATTTAACAATATTTTTTTCTTAAAAATAACAAAAATTAAACGACTTGAGGTGTGTGAAGTTTTAGAAGATATGCATCATTTGTTAATGGAATGTGTTCAGTATGAGGCTGATAGAAGTGAGTTGTTCAGGGTTCTGAAGTTGAACAAGAACAATACAGGTACGTTCCACCCAACATTAAGTAAGCCGACTTCCGATGATGCAAGAAAGTTGTTCGAATTCATGGCCCTGATCCATTGATCTCGTTTGTTACGTGATAATTGTCTTAGGGTACGATGGGACTGACATACGCTGTGCGTTGTAAAAGTCCCTAAACATTTAAAGAAAAAGAAAAAAAAATTAAACAAATCTGAAATCTAGAATACGAATCACAACATTGATTGCGGATTGTTTATCCTTTACTCGGGCCCCTTACTTTATGTGTATTACGGCAAAACTCCAGCAATATAGATCTAAGGCTCATTTCCGGTAGGTTAATCATTATTCATTTCGATACATGATAGTTTTCTGTAACATGAGATTTTTGGTGTTTAAGAGCCATCTTTTGTCTGTCTGTTTATTCATTGTATTTACAGGACAGTTCTTGATTTTTAACAGACAACCAATATAATATACGTACCTAAAACTAAATAATGTTTAGATTTCTACGTATATTCGCGATTAGCCAAAATAGTTCTTATAACGCCTAGACAGTAATTCAAAAAGAAAAGTAACAGTAGATAAAAACCTCTAAATATTAACCGATTATGGAGATATTTGGTATAAGAACACTGTGAACGAGTAGTATTAAGAATTAAGGAAAGTCAAAAGTCGATTAATTAAAAAATATGGTTCACCCTTAACATATTTCATATATTTATGATTAGCCAAAATAGTTATTACAACGTATAGACAGTAATTCAAAAAGAAAAGTAATAGCTGATATAAAACAGCCTATTACATAAACAAACCATGGCATTACAAACTTAGATTCAAACTCCTTTTGGTGAAAATTGAATTTAATTGCCCTCGTATAATATAAGTCGCTGAGCTTCTTATTTATCAAACCGTTTTCTCTTAAACGAACCGCATTTCGTCGCATTCTGTCTGTAAGTGGGAACCCTTTGTAGAAAAATATTCCTAAAATAAATTTGACGTAAGGTTTGTTAAAATAAAATAGAGGTGACTGACCAAATTCATCGTAGAACATTTTTAAGTTATATAAATACATTGATGGCTGCAGAAGCGTAAATAAGTTTTCTGAATGTGCGACTTTCACCAAATTTTCTAACATATCCAGGCAATCATAATTTATTGTAGGAGACTCATTCGTCTCAGATTGTATATAATCTAACATTGCAGGAATAACGCAAGGTTTGAGGTTGTGCTTAACTAAATCTTCTTCAGTAGACACTTGGTGTTCTTCTATTGGCTTGCCGATCAAACTTACTAAACTAGACTGATAATGACTGTTCATTAGAAACGCGAACCATACCCATATTATAAATATCCACCTTACATTACGAGTACTATTCATTTGATGGGGCATACTACAACCACTGGACAGCAAATATTTTAACAGTTTCAACATCATATTAGTTTTATCTGCTACACGGAGGAGTATAATAAAAACTATTGAAAATATCAAATAAACTAACAACAGGAGACACCACACTAATGGATAGAAAACCAAATAAGCAAATTTCCATACATCCACATAGGACGCTTTCCTCACAAAAAAATGTAATTCATCGTAATAATCAATGTACCCATGCAAATATGTAAATGCATCTGCTCGGCTCGATACTAACACAATATTGCCAAGCATAACATCGGTCTCATTATTTGGCAGCATAGCCATAGGTCCCTTAACTTTCATTTTAGAGGTTATTTTAGTATAATTTGGACTAGTATGGTTGAAACTAAAATCCACATTAAAGTTTTCTAATTCTCCTAGCACTTTTAAAACGTATTGTTCAACACCTAATGTTCTACGCTCATCTTCTGCAAGATGAGGATGTAAAGAGTAAGGTGGTCGATGCGGGACTGTAGCAAGCAGAGTGCAGTTCCTTAGGCCAGTTACGTACTTGTTTGGGAAAAGGTTTCTTGTCGTATTCGAGCACAAACCGTAACTGATGACGTTGTTGTAATATTTCCCACAGGCATAGTTGTCGAACGGATTGTAGGTGTAGAGGAGAGTTTCATCAGTACCGCTGACCACCAGTACGTTGTCAACATGTCGCTTCAATAGCTCGTCGAAAATCTTCTTCAGTTCATCTTTGTCCAGGGATCTGATCATGATTATGAACCGAGAGGACGGGTTCCATGTTGGATCTTCGAGAAGATATTTAAAATATTCCGTAAATTTCGTAGCGTCCTTTGCATTTATGAGATATCCTTGGTGTTTAAAGATGGACTGTGTAGTCTTGTGTCGGAATATTACCGTTGTGACTGTTGATAAATGAATTGCTTTCAAGATTTCGTAGTCATCAGAATTCATATCAACGTATGTGACCGTCATTTCAACAGAGAAGTATTTTTCTACTACATTGGCTATACACACCACCAGGTTTTGTTTCCGCTGTTCTTTAAAAAACAAAACATTATTTTCACCATAACAGTTGACGTATAGTGTTGAAAGTAACACGTAAGCGACCAACATATCTGTATGCATGACGAATAATGCTTTTTAGGTAACGATAGGTAACTTGGTAAAGATGATTATATGGTTTGTATGATTTCATAAATAAGTAAACTGTCTTCGGAAATAGGGCAATTAAATATATTTAATCGTAATGGGTCTTTTTATTTTGTTATGGATTATACTGAGATTCCAATCAGGTTTCATAAAATGGTTTTTAATGGATATTTGACTAGAATGATTAATATCCAATTAAATTTCATAGGAGGAAGTCCCATAAGGTCAAACGGCTCTTGTCGCCAGAACCGTTAATGTAGACGAAATCAACTACTTGGCTTTGGCTTTTACTTTTTGTAGCCCTAGATGGCCCTTATTAAGTGCAGCTCAGTTACTGTTGCACGGGAGCTACTATCAATTGCCTTGGGAATCAGAGCGCTTTGAAATTTTTAACGAAGAAATTTTTTTAGAGTATTTTGTAACATGTCGGTTAAAACATGACACATTTATAACTTATATTATAGCATAATCAGCCTTATAAAGTTCTCACTGCTGGGACTCAGTCTTCCTCTCTAGGGCCCGCATGATGCCATACTCTGATAGGCCGTAAACCACCATGTGGGCTTATTGCGGCTTGATAGATGTCACGTCATCGAATTTTTGGTCCTAGGACATCCCATCATGATTTCACCGTTTAAAACGGTGTTAACTCAACTTATAATAAAATATATTTTTTATTCCAATGCACCAAAATTATATTTTGTAATAAAATGTCCTTGATAAATAAATTATTGAATGAACATAAAAAATATGTTGACACGGAAAGTATCAAGAACTTAAAAAAATGTTTACGTTGGGCCTTGGAGCTCCGAAGATCAGATATTTTGTAGATGAAAACTATCGTCTAATTTTTTCAAACCACATTTTAAAATAAAGAAATCCACACAATAATCGCTAAAGCAGTTCTTAACAAAAAGTAAAAGAACTTTAGAAAAAGAGTGTGTGTAAATTCTATTTGATAATCATAGAAATAGCTAAGATTTAATAAAATACCAAAACTATCGTTAATGGGCTCATAAAAAAATATATCTACTGATGTCAACTCTAGTTATTATACTTTATTTATATATTTTATTTTGATTTATGTAAAATTTATACCTATCCGAAATTAGGGGACTCTTTTGTAACCTGACAATGTCTAATGAAAACGTTGATGCTTAGTACGAGTATATACATATTTTTTTATTTTTTTTTAGGTGGGAAAATCATCTTATGACAAATCCCGCTCTTGGGCGGAGCGGGAGATAGTGTCAGACTTTTACTGACTAAAAACCCACTCCTGTTCCCTTGTTGCCTTCCTCCCAGGACCCGGGTTTCGCTTTCACACTACCCATGGCCCCAGCAGGCTTCGACCCTGCTGGGCCCCTACGATTTGCTGACATCTCCATAAGATTACCAAGATGTGATTTGGCTTTTTCGTTGGTTACTTGTATAATTAAAGTATTCTACTTCATTCAATTAATAAAGTTGATTAAACATCATTTGTATTATTACAGCCAAAAATCCTAAGGTGTCCTATACTGGGGGATCTCCCCCTATAATATGTAATGATGTTCCCAGTCTGCTTACAATTTATCAGTCTGTTTATCATTTTGAGGTAGAATATATTTAACGGTTTCAAAAAATTGATTTACACTCATTTGTTTTTTGCCAGACGTTTAATATAGAGTCGTCACTACCCATATTGTACCATAATTTGTATATGTCGGCGCAAGATGCCGATCATTATTAAAGCTCTGTCCAGAGACTCAGTTTTGTGGGCGATGGCTGGGTATCGAGCAATAAACAAACTATTTCAGATCAGAAACTGATTTATTATGATTTACAAAGTACTCTGTGATTATGATGCAAGCTTTAGGTATTCATTGCACACACCGAGCCGTGTAACAGTCTCCGAGACTCGACGTTGTTCACACGGCTGCTGGCAGAGGAAAGAGCACCGCATCTCTGCGGTCGACACTTTTATTTTCCCAGTTCGTGCAAACGTCAGCGCGGATTCTGTCAAAGTGACATCTGTCACTTTTCACTTAGTTCGTTCATTTGTTCCTAATAAACTGTGCTCTAAGGACTACCTCCAAGCCTCCTTGCCGTCCTATCGCCGTAGGATTTAGAAGTAGGTAACCATTCTTGCACACATGCCCGCCCTGCGCATGGTGTTACAACGCTAGGCCGAAACTCTGCTGTCGCGCCAATTCGGAGCATGGTGATCTCATGGCGATATGGCGACAGCGACTGTCACAATGCAGCGCTGGGCACGCCATGATTGCGGTGGAAAGTTCCGTCTTTGAGGAGTGCCTGGAGAAGCAACCTTCCACATGACACAGGTCCTCACCGAACAAGTATGTGAGGGAGGTTCTGTTCTGTTTACAACTTTTTATTTTGGTTTTGGTTTCAAAGCTAATTTGAAGCTTTTGTGTGGTACTTCAATAAAGTATAAATACTATAATAGCCTAATATCGTACAGCTAAACTAATTATATGCATAATATCCTTCATCGACATCAGTATAAGTTTCATGAAACCATTAGTGATTGCTCTAGCTCTCTACTCAATAGATCAGTATATAATAGAATAAACTTTATTGTACTGATTGTACACAAAAAAGTAACACAGCTTATAAATAAACTTAGCCAATTTTCGCCATTTCTATGATTTGCAAATAGAATTTAATTTTAGATATCCATTTTCTAAAGTTCTTTGATATTCTTGTATTTTTGAACTGTTTTTAGTAGTAGCTGGGTATTGATATTTTGTAATGCGATCTGAAAAAAAAAAATCCATAAAATATTTTTTATGAATAAAATGTTTTATGGGACGTTTGAGCTGTCCGATCTTAGCGGCTCTTAGGCCCAACGGAAATACTTTTAAATTAAAAACCAGTGATTATTCAACAAAATACTTTCATCACATCTTAGTACACACGGTGACTTTAATAGCGTAGCAGGGCACACTAACATGATAAATGTGTGCGTAAACGCTAGCGCGTGAAACACAACAGGTATTATCGTTGTGTGATACAAAGTAACTCGTTTCTACACTCACACTCTTGAAAAAAAAAATAGTAGCCGTCTAAGTTAAGAAGCAAAAATTGGCTTCTGTTATTAATGGCGCTGTGGCGCAATGCGTATGATACTTAACTAACGAGTAAGAGGTCCCAAGTTCGATTCCAATTATCTGTTATTTTCTTTTTGTTTTACTCATGTTTTTTTTGAATAGTAATGTTATGGTTATTCTCGTAATAATTAAAATATTCGAAATATATTTTTGTAATTTTATACATATAAACTATGTATATTTACGAAATTAATTAACGAAATTTTTGTATATAACTTGTAATATAAATAATTTTATAATATATATATATATCATTTACGTAATATAACAATACGTTATTATTAATAGTTGACAATCCTTTCATTGTCAACTTTTTTTTTTTATTTTCGCTAACATTCACTTATGAAATTATTATAGTTATTTAAATTAGCATCAAACACTTACACTTAATCTTTGGAAAGTAATTTTGATGATATGGGTAGGTAATCAGCAATAATGTTCACAATAATCAAGTAGCTGTGGGTATCAATACAAACAGAATTAAAACCGAGCGTGCCATCCCACAATAATTCACCTATTCAAATAATATGTCTCCAGCTCAACTCGCAAACAAAATAAAACTCGTTTACTACTCGATACACACACACACACATATTTGTATATGTGTTTGCTACGAATTAGATAAAAAAATTCGCTTCGTTCATTAGATGGAAAATTAGCACTGATTATCAAGTGCTTGCTTGCCGTTAAAGGTGTATCGAGTTCGATCCTAGCCATTGACAAAACATTATTTTCTATTTTATTGTAGTATAATGATAACGAAGTTTATTAAAGCTAAAACTTAGAATATTTGCTTTAAAAACTAAGTGTATGAATATTATCATCTACCCACTTTATTAGTTATTTACTAAGAAATGAGTCGGATAATAAGTTAACCTGGCATAACGCTTTTGCCTATCACGATCGTGTGTTCTACAACTTACTCCGAGACAAAAAATAATTAATCGTTGTGGAAAGTGATACTTTTTACAAGTAATAATTAACATGTCTCATTTGTCTACACTTTTGAGGGCTGAGATAGTAGTATTATATAAACAAAATGTATCCATAAGTGAAATTTCGAGGAGACTAATGCTACCGGTAAGTAACAAATCCAAACTTAACATAATGCGAAATAATTTAACATTGTTGATATTTGTTAGGTTTTAACGTAATTTTGTGATTGTTTACAGAGGAAAACTGTGCAGTTTTGGGTGCATAGATATACAGCTGAAGGGACAATCGATGCCAAACGTCCGGGTCCAAAAGCAATTGCATATACGGATGCCAACCCACTGCATCGAAATATTGTTGCTACGTATAGCGCTGACGGCTTTGCTACAACAAGAAACACTGCGATTATGCACGACGTGTCTATGACAATTGTTCGACGCCACTTACGAGCAGCAAAAATTAAATGTCGCAAGCCTGCGAAAAAAAATTTACTGACGGCGTTGCATAAGGAAGAAAGGATGCGGTTTGCAAGAAAATTTATAGATTTTGATTGGTGCAATAACATAGTTATATTTAGTGATGAAAAGTGTTTTAAGTCAGATAAGGATGGGCGTAAAATATTATGGAGAAAAGATGGAGAACGTTACCATCAGAAAAATATTCTCCCATGCAGGTCTAGTGGTCGCATTACGTTAGGTTATTGGGGCTGGATGTCATCGATGGGTCCCGGTGAGTTAGTGGAGGTAGGGGGTCGCAATACCAGTCAAGGTTACTTGGACATCTTGCAAAATGTTATGTTGCCTACCGTGCGCGTGGCATACCCGGACGAGCATATTTACTTCGTGCACGATAACTGCTCGGTGCACCGCGCACGAATGGTGCAAGACTGGTTAAGTGTCCAAGAAAACTTGACTGTTATTGAATGGCCCTCTAAAAGTCCCGATTTGAACCCCATAGAAAATCTATGGGGTCACATGGTGCTCAACTGGGATTCATCTGATGTGAGATCTAAACGTAATTTAGATAATTTAGTGTCATCCATGTGGGAATCGTTTCGCGGCACTGACCTGTGTGAAAATTTGGTGGCTAGCATGAGAACGAGGTTACAAGAAGTAATCGACAATGAAGGTGCACCAATTAGATATTAATTTTGATTTAAATTGAATCCAATTATAAATATTTTTAAAAAGCTGTATTACTGTATGCTGTTTTTGTTGTTGTTGTTTTTATCATGTTATTGTTATTGAAATCAAGAGTTACGATACCTATCATAGTTCATTTTTTAAAACATGTTGATTGATATGTTATAAGTAAAAAAAAAAGACTAAGAAGTAAGCTGTAGGTAATTATACTGTTGTTGTTATTATGTGACATGATGTTATTGTTATTGAGATCAAGAGTTGCGATATCTATCATAATTCATTCTTGATAACATGTTGATTTATGTCACTAATAAAAAACTTAAAAAAGTGACGTCCATCCTTGTCTGACTTAGAATATTTTCACTTTATATATTGTATTAAAGATAATCATGAACAGATTCGTTAATTGTGACCATTCCGTTTAATGTATGTAATTAATATGTTGTAATAAACATAGTTGGATCATTATCGCAGTTTTCTTTGTCACAATATTTTCAAAATATTTTAATTATTATGAGAGTAACTATAACATTACTATTAAAAAAAAAACAGGGGTAAATCAAAAAGAAAATAAAAACAAGCAAACTTTTTGTTACATCAGACGATTGGAATCGAACTTGGGACCTCTTACTCGTCAGTTAAGTATCATACGCATTGCGCCACAACGCCATCGTCAACTATTAATAATAACGTATTGTTATATTACGTAAATGATATATATATATATTATAAAATTATTTATATTACAAGTTATATACAAAAATTTCGTTAATTAATTTCGTTATTTACGAAATTAATTAACGAAATTTTTGTATACATAGTACATAGTTTATATGTATAAAATTACAAAAATATATTTCGAATATTTTAATTATTACGAGAATAACCATAACATTACTATTCAAAAAAAAACATGAGTAAAACAAAAAGAAAATAACAGATAATTGGAATCGAACTTGGGACCTCTTACTCGTCAGTTAAGTATCATACGCATTGCGCCACAGCGCCATTAATAACAGAAGCCAATTTTTGCTTCTTAACTTAGACGGCTACTATTTTTTTTTTCAAGAGTGTGAGTGTAGAAACGAGTTACTTTGTATCACACAACGATAATACCTGTTGTGTTTCACGCGCTAGCGTTTACGCACACATTTATCATGTTAGTGTGCCCTGCTACGCTATTAAAGTCACCGTGTGTACAATACACCTTTGCATTATGCAAATATTTGTTAGTTTCATGAAATAATTTATTCATAAATTAGCATGTTACAAAGTTACTGAGGAGGTAACAAAAAGAAGTGGTAACTCAGTAGTAACAGCCCTGACTTACGAATTGTACGTCGGAGGTTCAAACCCAGGCAAATACTTTACTTTGTAGAATTTGTTTCGTCACTAGGTACTGATCTCAAAAAGGTAAAGAAAAAAATGTGGGGTAATCGGCATGTCATCGACCAACCCGTACTAGACCCGTGTGGTAGATAAAATACAACAGAAAAACTTATACTCGGTACAGACACAACACAACGGTTACAAACACAACGGTCCATTTGTAGGGTTCCGTACCTCAGAAGGAAAAAATTGAAACCTTATAGGATCACTTTATTGTCCATCCGTCCGTCTGTCTGTCTGTCTGTCAAGACCCCTTATCATGGGGACGCGCGGAGGTATCGAGTTGAAATTAAAACCATATTACTCAGGTCTACGGTCCCTTGAAACTGTGAAAAAATCAAACTTTTGAATTAACGAAAAATTAAGATATGGTCGTTTATGTCGCAAAATCGTACTCAAATATTACGACACTCAAAGTCAAAAGTTTTTATTTCACATAGGCCTACATGGGCACTTAATAAAACGTCAGAAGCTAGTGCACTCTACTACTCTCAAAGAAATCAAAATTTATAGAAATACGTACTTCCCGTTGACCCAGAATTTTGAAATTTGGCATTAAGCAAGGTCTTATAGCACAGATATAGGAATAAATCTGAAAACCGTAAATTTGCTGTCACGAAACAAAAAAAAATTGGGTCTCGGAAAAAAAGCTTCGATAATTCATTCTACAATTGAGCTGTTTACATACTCGTAGGTAATAAGTTTGTACGGAACCTTCAGTGCGCGAGTCCGACTCGCACTTGCCCAGTTTTTTTTTCTAGAGAGGAAGCCTAAGTCCCAGCGCTGGGAGCATATTATAAGACCGATTATGCTATGCTATGCTACAAAGCTACCCAAAACAAAAATTTTGCTCGTCAAAAAGTTTCAAAGCGCTCTTACCAAACCATCTGACACTGACTTCCGTACAACACTACTCGTGCTGCATTTAGACCTATCCTCATCTATATTAATCATTCTAGTCGTTTGTCCATTAAAAACCACTGATTGGAATCTCAGTAAAATTCATGACAAATTACAAAGACCCATTAAGATTAATTATTTGATTGCTTTGTTTCTATCCACAATTTACTTTATTTACAAAATCATAAAAACCATGTTCATTTTTACCAAGCTGTTAATGTTACATAAAAGCATTATTTGATGTGAATCCAAAATGTTGATCTTTTACGTGTTGCTCGCTTCATTACATGTCAAGTGTGACGCTGAAAATGCCTTATTTTTTGAAAAACAGCGAAATCAAAACTTGGTGCTATGCATAACCAATATAGTGGAAACATATTTTTCTGTTGAGATGGCACTCACATACGTTGATATGAACTCTGATGATTACGAAATCCTGAAAGTAATTCATTTATCAACAGTCACGACGGTGATGTTCAGACAAACGTCAACACAGTCCTTCTTTAGGCACCAAGGATATCTCATAAACGCAAAGGACGCTACGAAATTTACGGAATGTTTTAAATTTCTTCTCGAAGATTCAACATGGAACCCGTCCTCTCGGTTCGTAATCGTGATCAGATCGCTGGACAAAGATGAACTGAAGAAGATTTTCGACGAGCTATTGAAGCGACGTGTTGTCAACGTGCTGGTGGTCAGCGGTACTGATAATGTTCGACTCTATACCTACAACCCTTTCGACAACTATGCTTGTGGAAAATATTACAACAACGTCATCAGTTACGGTTTGTGCTCGAATACGACAAGTAATCTTTTTCCAAATAAGTATATTACTGGTCTACGGAACTGCACCCTGCTTGCTACCGTCCCGCATCAGCCGCCTTACTCTATACACCCACATCTTGAAGACGACGAGCGAAGAAAATTAGGCGCTGAACAATATGTTTTAAAAGTGCTAGGAGAACTAGAATATTTTAAAGTAGCTTTTAACTTCAATCATACTAGTCCTAACTATACTAAGATAACCTCTGACATGAAAGTTATGGGACCTATGGCAAAGTTGACAAATAATGAAACCGATATTATGTTTGGTAATGCTTTAATAGTATCTCGCCGAGCAGATGCATTTACATATTTGCATGGATACATGGATTTTTATGACGAGTTAAATTTTTTTGTGAGGAAAGCGTCAAATGTAGCTACGTGGAAAACTGCTTATTTGGTTTTCTATCCATTAGTGTGGTGTCTGCTGTTTTTAGCTTATCTGATATTTTCAGTATTTATGATTATATTCCTCCGTGTTGTAGATAAAACCAATATGATGTTGAAACTGTTAAAATATTTGCTGTCCAGTGGCTGTAGTATGCCCCATCAAATGAATAATAATGTAAGATGTATATTTATAATATGGGTGTGGTTCGCGTTTCTAATGAACAGTCATTACCAGTCGAGTTTGGTCAGTTTAATCGGCAAGCCAATAAAAGAACACCAAGTGTCCACTGAAGCAGATTTAGTTAAGCACAATCTCAAACCTTGCGTTATTCCTGCAATGTTGGATTATATGCAATCGGAAACAAATAAGTCTCTTGCAATAAATTATGACTGCCAAGATATGTTAGAAAATTTGGTGAAAGTCGCTCATTCAGAAGATTTATTTACGCTTCTGCAACAATCAATGTATTTATATAACTTAAAAATGTTCGACGACGAATTTGGTCAGTCACCTCTATTTTATTTTAACAAACCTTACGTCAAGCTTATTTTAGGAATATTTTTCTACAAAGGGTTTCCACTTACAGAAAGAATGCGACGAAATGCACTTCGTTTACGAGAAAATGGTTTGATTAGTAAGAAACTCAGAGACTTATACCATACGAGGGCGATTAAATTCAATTTTCACCAAAAGGAGTTTGAATCTAGGTTCGTAATACCATGGTTTGTTTATGTAATAGGATGTTTTATATCAGCTATTACTTTTCTTTTTGAATTACTGTCTATACGTTATAATAACTATTTTGGCTAATCATAAATATATGAAATATGTTTAGGGTGATCATATTTTTTAAATAATCGACTTTTGACTTTCCTCAATTCTTAATAGTACTCGTTCACAGTGTTCTTATAACAAATATCTCCATAATCGGTTAATATTTAGAGGTTGCACAACGCCAATAAAGTTTTCTCATACAGTTAGTACGTCATCAATGTAGGTAAAATTTTTAATATTATTATAATTTACAGTGGAGGTTAGTGTTACCCGTGAGCTGTTGTGTTTAGTAACACTTACTTCCTTCAACTGTAAAAAATAATAATATTAAAATTTTACTCTACACTTGACTGACGACTGATGACTTACTAATTGGCGTTGTGCAACATCGAAATATTAACTGATTATGGTGATTTTTGGTATATGAACACAGTGTATGAGTGATATCAAGAATTCGAGCAAAATCAAATGAAAATTGAAAATTAAAAAAAAACATGAAACACCCTGAAATAGGCAACTATGGTACCAACCGTTCAAACAAGTGCTTATGACGGCATCCCCTAACGCCAAAACTTCAAAGGCACATCACTTTTAAAAACTCTAAAAAATACAATTAACAGAAAAAGAGCATGACTAGAAGTCTCAGGTCCAAAAGAGCTGAAAATCTACACTGATGTATCAAAGACAGATACCGGAACAGGAGTTGGAGTTTTCTCCAATAACCTTAATACCAAAATATCTAGACCGCCAGAAAATTCAACAGCGTCTATCACGCTGAATGTTAGACGCGGGCTTGCGGACAGTGAGCAATAGGTAACTCGCCGTCCGGCCGTCCGGTAACGCCCGGACCGTACCCAAGTTCGTTCCACGCGTGACTCAAGAATTTGTCAGCAAAACCGTAGGAGCCCATCAGGGTGGGAGATGTCATTGGATGATTTCTCACCAAAAAAAAAAGGCGGAATGTGTTGGCATCGTTTTGGCGGCCCATGCTATAGTAGCCAGGATAGTATCGGATACTAATATTTGTATCGTCTCCAACTGCGTCTCAATCTTTAGTCCCAAGAGAAAATCTTTACCACCTCGAAACTCATACTGGAATGCCAATCTGTGTTAGAGCGCGTCACCGTGGTCAATCGAAAAACTGTGACGCTGCAGTGGATTACTGGTCAAATGACGCGGCTGATCACCTGGCTTCCTAGCCAGGCAGGCTAGCCAGGTTTTTAACACCACCGTATCAGATTCCCTCCTGGGAATCTGATACGGTGGTGTTAAAACCCGGACCAATTGTGCCAGTCCCCTTTGATCAGTTGCGTAGTTGGCTGCGTGAACACACCCAGACACAAGCAAAAAGCTAGTGGCTTCTTGACACCAGGATATAAGCAGGCAAAGGAGGCCAAGTCGCATTTAAACCTTAACCAGAAGTCTTCTATGGTTGAGAAGAGGCAGCCCGTGATTGGTGATGAGGACCATCACCGGACACTGCTCAATAACCAAACATTCCATACATTAGGTGTCACGGACAGTCCCCTATGTAAAGCATGCGTGGAGACGGAAGAAACAATCGCGCATATGCCCTTTAAGTCCCTTCTTACCTCTCACAAGGGTGTTAGCAACAAGGGCCACACAAAAGACTTTTTGACGTCACGGATGAAACCGGGCAACAGATCACAGTCCGTTAAAGTGCGACACTCGCGGCCCCCTCCCCACAAGGCCCGTCGTGCGGCCCATGTTGCTAACACGTGAATCGGATATTGCACCAATCGATTTCTTTGATCCCATCCCAAACCCAACAGATTGAAGAATATTCAATCTGTTTGAACTGTCAAACGGTATCTTTTGATGGATTCAGGTAATTTGTAGTTCTAATAACACCTTCTGCTAATAAACCTCATCCTAATTAAAAATGATATCTAGAAACTAACAATCAGCGTCAAATATGAAGAGCATACCTACTCATAAGATTTGATTAATGATAAATGAAAGTTTATCATTAAAAAAAGAATGAAACCATACGAATTTTCATTTCTACGTTCCGCAATGTTGGTCGTGTTGTGGTTAATCGGTTTTCTATTTAACAGTGGTAACTGTTCCAAAATACCAATACCCGACTCACCGAACAACAAGAAACTGATACAATGTGTAACAAATATAGTCAGAGAACATTATGCCGAAAAGAAATTCCTAACTTATCTTGGCAATAATCCTAAATACGAGAACCTCTTAAAAGCTATAAACACTGAAAATGCTGTATCTATATTATTATTTTCGAAAAAAATATACAATTTTATTTATATCCAACCTGAAGTTTATCTATTAACTGGTAAAAATGTGTCTTTCATCGCTAAACATTTTCCTAATGTCACTAAAGATGCTTCTTGGAATCCACTGGCGAGATTTTTGGTTATTGTCGAAGATCTTAAAAAAAGTGACCTAAAAGTCCTCTTTGACACATTTCTAAAACTACATGCAAGACATGTGGTGGTTGTGAACTCAACCGAAGAAGCTCACCTCTATGGTTACAACCCATTTGATAACTACGGTTGTGGTAAACGCTATGACGACATCATTAGCTACGGAGATTGTTCACAAGCATGGTTTTATGACCTATATCCGAAGAAAATGGTCACTATGCTACGGAACTGTACATTTGATGTCATTATAACCGAGTGGCCTCCCTATACCATATTATCTCCCAACGATTCAGATTCGTCTCATCCACTTCGGTATGGAGCTGAAACATACTTATTCCAGTTAATTGGGAGAATGCAAGGATTTAAACTCAATATTATAAACGATTATAATGCTGTCACAGAATATCCCACAGTATCTACAAACATGGAAGCAGTTGGATCATTAAAAAAGATACAAGACAATGAAGCGGATGCTGCGCTAGGAGGGATGTTGCTGACGCCGTCTCGTGCTCTGGCGTTCTCTTATGTGTACGGACATTTGGCTTATACAGATGAAATACGATTTGTGGTTAAGCGAGCGTTTGAGGTGCCAGCATGGAAGAATGTTTATCTGGAATTTGGATCAACTGTATGGGCACTATTACTACTGGCTCTTATATTTTACTCTGTACTAATAATAGTTCTACTTCGCACGGAGGATAAAAGCTACGTTGTCTTGATTCTCTTGGGCAATCTTGTTCTTCACGGGCACACAATTCAAAGTCGGTTGCCGGTAAAGTATATCCTCATATTTTGGGTATGGTTTGCGTACTTGGTTAACACTTTCTATCAATCTGGTCTCTTTAGTCTCACTACCAACCCTGTCCAAGAATATCAAATTTTAAAGGAAGAAGATATAGCGCGGTTCAAACTTAAACCTTGCTTTAGTGCAGTAATGGAGAAATATTATTTAGAATCAGTAACATCTGATGATAGCTATAAAAGAATTGATGGCTGCGGCGGTATGATAGAAAGCGTAAAAACGGTAGCTAATTCTAAAGATCTTTATACGATTACTATGTATGGGCAATATAAATACAATATGCAGGCCTTCTTAGACAAATATGGTCATTCCCAGGTTATATTACTGCCGAAGCCTTACTCTAAGGTAATGTTCTCAATTTTTCTGTATAAAGGATTCCCTATGATTAACTATTTGCTTCATAAAGCTCTCCGATTGAGGGAGCTCGGTTTGGTGGATAAAATTATGAATGACGTAATCTATCTTAAACAAGTAAAGCATCATTTCCACGACAAAGAATTTCAGGCTCGTTTAACTATTCCATGGCTAATTTATGCTTTGGGATGTTTATTAGCTTTAGTGACATTTATCATAGAAGTCAATATGCCTAAATAATGATTTATAATCTTCTTAACTGTTTATGATGTAGATGGACTATTAGCTCTTATTAAGGTTCCTGACGCGAATAATTAAATTTGAAAAGCTTAGTTAGGTATATGATAATTAGTAGTACACCGCAAACAACCCTGTTTTTTAGTCTTACAGTCCATTCTAAGGTTGTCTAGTAGATATCGCTGTCAATGATAAAACCGCCATTGTACCCATAGATTTAGGTTTATGTAAAATTGTTACTACTTTGGTGTACAATAAAATGTATTCTATTCTATTCTATCACGATTAGTTAGTAAACGAAGAGCACTAAAACTGTGTACACTAACAAAATGTATGTATGTATACGCTTGAAAACACTTACGTCTTAGAAAGGTTCAATATGATTCTAAAATCATGACGTCTATATTCCCAGTTAGGTAGAACAGAGCTTAGGTGTTCCTCTAGCACTCCCACATTTCGCCTGTTATACAGTGGCGTAGCTAAGTAACCGAACGCCCCGGGGGCAAAAAATCGGGACCCCAGATTTTTTGCCCCCGGAGCGTTTGGTTTATGCTTCTGAAATCTTCAAATAATTTCTCCTACTCTAAGTGGAGTAGGAGAGTCATACTTTTACTAAAACTATTTTGATGATTAAAGTAGTGTAGCAATCTATTTTATTTAGATCTCGAACACGAGATAATTTTTTTCTAGTTCAACAAGGGGTTTGATAATCAAATGTTGGAAGCCCCTCAGCTTTGGGATGTTCAGGGCTCTATCCCACCCAGCCCTTATGTAGTTACGCCAGTACCGCTATATTTAAATCCCATTTGAATTTGTGCATTATGTCATGATTTGGTGGATGGCTCATGGCACACCCTAATCAGTCGTTCAACTTTTTTTGGTGAGAGGAGTAGGTAGTTCCCACGTAAGTATGTACTTCCTTTATTGAAAACAGTTTATAATGACGTGCACTATTATAATAATATGTATAATTAGTAAAATGGTGATATACCTAGCTAATCAGCACAAGTAACTCTTGATTGATGACTACGAAATCACGTAACTTAGAAATAAATCAAAAGTAATGATGTTACGCCCAGTTCTCGTATTGTTTTGCTGTGACACGAAAATTGATATTTGTAGAGTACCATAATTTAAAAATAATTTGGACCTAATTAGGACATGCTACTAATACTTTAATGTGAATTTCAGTATGTTTAGATCTTTTTGAATTTAGATGTAATTTTGCCCATTCACAGATATTTCAATAGGTATTTAAATATTATTAAGACATACGCATATAAAATATTTAGTTTAATTTTATTTTATTAATTTTGAAGAAATTTAATTCAAATTGACCAATGACCAATGTATCCCCTTTGACCTTTGTAAGTTGACCCTATTTTTTTGTTTTAATTTGACATAATTTATTTCAATGTGTTTTTTGTCTTACCTGTTCGGTATTTTTTTGTAAATTTTTTAATTTTTCTATCTTTCACCTAGTTATATGTGCATGCTGTGGTCTCCTGTAAATGAAGGAGCACACATTAAAGGACCCCATGCCTAATGATTTCTATTGTATCTGTATGACCTTTGTTGGAGATCCAAATAAATAAATAAATAGAAGAAAATAACTGTTTACAAACCCTAGTTCTTTATGCAAGAAAAATTGCTCAGTGAACATACTGAAATAACCAGGATCTAAAAACAAAAAAATATGTTTTACTAGAATGGATTGAGGGAATGATGTAACCCAAAGAAAAGGTGTATGAAAATTTAAAAACGTATGCTCTTAAACACTAAAATGAGTTTACCTTTCTACAGATTACCCTAACTATTCTTAGGTCTATGTAACCTTACCTTCACAGGCCTAACAGTTACATTTTTTTAATTCATATAAACCAGTGCCTGACTGCGATCCCACCTGATGGTAAGCAGATATGCAGTCATTGATAGTGAGGCGCACTAGTTTATTAAGAGCCTATTCACTCTAGCCTTGAAGACACCTAAATTATAGTTGGACAGGAAGACCGCAGCAGGCAAATTGTTCCAGTCCTTCGATGTACGCGGTATAAACATGTTACTAAAATTAATGAAAAAGGAGTAATTTGTAATATGGCACAAAAGACGACGTGACACTCTATCAGCAATAGTGCTTTTGAAGAAGTCCAAAATTATTATAAAACGTTCTCCTTCCTAGAGCTCCAAGGCAGGTAAAAGATTTAAATATAGGTATACGCAAATAGGTAGCTGTACGAATTTGAAATTAACCTTTGTGATATTTTTGAATCAGTTTTATTGAATGTGGCACTTAAATTTACCACAGACAAAATAATGACTTTACAAGAATCACTAACATAGAATTTTATAACGCTTTTTTTTATTTGGAATAGCATTCAATAACTTCTTTCGTTTTTGAGTGAAATTTTAGTAAAACATCACCAACAATTTTACAAAACAAATAAAAGTGTAAAGGAATACTTTGTATTTTTATTTCTTTCCTGAATTAACCTTGTCTTACCTCAAGATCTTCTGATGTGGTTTTTTTTGGGTTCCGTATCTCAAAAGAAAAAACGGAACCCTTATAGAATCATTTTGAGTCTGTCAAGATCCTTTATCTCGGGGACATGTGAATGTATCGTATAGAGTTGAAATTAAAATCATATACTCAGGAGTTAAGTCCAATCTACAAAGCCTCGAGCACAGGCGCAGGGTAGCCAGCCTATCGGTATTTTACAGGTTGCATTTTGGAGAGTGTGCGCGGGAATTGCATGACCTGATTCCGCCATCTCCTTTCTACCATCGAACAACCTGACGTACGGCGAGTATCCACCCTTACGTTGTTGAAACACCAACGGTCCGAACTAAGCGATTTGCTTCGTCGTTTATACCGCGTACATCGAGGGACTGGAACAATTTGCCTGCTGCTATCTTCCCGTCCAACTATAATTTAGGTGCCTTCAAGGCTAGAGTGAATAGGCTCTTAATAAACTAGTGCGCTTCACCATCAATGATTGCATCACTGCTTACCATCAGGTGGGAATCAGGTGGGATCGCAGTCAAGCACTGATTTATAGCGAATAAAAAATAAAAAAAAATGCTGAGAAAAAATAAGACTTCTGAGTTAACGAAAAAAAAAGATGCGGCGGTTTATATCTCAAAAAACGCATATTTCGACACTCTCAAGGGAATCAAAATTCATAAGGTACTTCCCGTTGACCTAGTATCCTGAAATTTGACATGAAGCAAGGTCTTATAGCAAAGTACATGAAAAAATCTAAAAACTGTTAATTTGTAGTTACGTCACAAAAAAAAACTTTTTCTGCGATTTGGAAAAATCTTCGTAACTCAATCAATCAATCAATCAATCAATCAATACGTTTATTTGCAACTCAATTCAGGAATTTATATATTTTCATAGGTAAGTTTGTACGGAACCCTCAGTGCGCGAGTCCGACTCGAACTTGCCCTGTTTTTTCTTTAAAGCTGGAAATCATCTAATTACTCCTCTCGCTCTAGGGCAGAGTGCGAGGACGTGTCACACTTTTAAAATCGCCCCAAGGCCCCAGAAGCTTCAGTCCTTCTGGGCTCTTACGGTTTTACTGACATATCTTTGAAGCGTGCGTGAAACACTTCGCGCGGTCGGGCTTGGTCCGGACGGTTACCTGGTGGCCGGACTGCGAGCTACCCACTGCTACGCTTACGGTGGCTGGAAGTCGGGGTCAGGGTCTCGGCGGCTGGGGCGTAGGATATCAGTTCCCTCTGGTATGCGGCCGCCTCCTTCGCCAGCATTACTGTATCGCAGAAGGAGATGACAGCATTCCCCTTTACCCCGGATTATGGCCTGACACAGGGCCTAGCGCGAGAGGCCGCCGCTGCCGATTGCCCCCACGAGAACGCGGTGGTGCTCCGCCCAAGCGGAGCACACCTTCACCGTGTCTTCCGGGCGGTCTACACAATGGTGACACCCGAACGTTTCTTCTCTAAACCTCCCGAACTTACCATGTCTGGTGAGGACCTGCATCATGGAGAAGGTGAAGACGCCATTACGTCTCTCCAACCACTCCTCAAAGATCATACCGACATGATTATAGCGTGCCCAGCACTGGGTTGCTACAGTGTCACTATCGTCATATCGTCAAGAGATCTCGCTGGAACTCTGTCTGCCATGTCACGCCTTGTCGCAGCAGAATTTCGCCCCGGCGGCGGCGGCGGCGCGGCGTTGTATCTCCATGCGCAAATCGTGCATGCTTGCAATAATTGTGCCCTCCAGATTCAAGAATCAAGATGCCAGCTGCAAGATTAGTGAACCACCACTGTATGTAATGCATTGCATTGTATTGTGTTGTGTTGTGTTGTGTTGTGTTGTGTTGTTTTGTGTTGTGTTGTGTTGTGTTGTGTTGTGTTGTGTTGTGTTGTGTTGTGTTGTGTTGTGTTGTGTTGTATTGTATTGTATTGTTTTGTATTGTATTGTACTGTATCGTTTCGTATCGTATCGTATTGCATTGCATTGCATAGTATTGTATTTTATTGTATTGTATTGTATTGTGTTGTGTTGTGTTGTGTTGTATTGTATTTTATTGCATCGTATCGTATCGTATTGTATTGCATTGCATTGTTTCGTATTGTATAGCATTGTATTGTATTGTATTGCAGTGCATTGTATTGCATTGTATTGTATTGTGTTGTTTTGTATTTTATATTAATGGACGCATGGCGGGCCTTAGATCAACAGTCAAAGATTAAGAAAGCGTTTTAGAAAAACATCATGAACCGCCCAGTCTCTGGATAACATGACCCTTAGTATGACTGCATTACATACTTACAAGCCTCTGACTACTTGTAGCGAATGTCAAATATCTACAGATGACAGCCAAGAGATCTGTCGCTCATCCACTATGAACGATGGTTTAATGACTTTAAAATAATATTTCATCGCGACCAAAGTCACAGCCTAGTGCTAATCTTAAAAATAAATAAGAGGTGTAAACAAAAACCATCATGTGCGTGTACTTCATCAATTACTGTCTGTTAATGACTTACTTTCGTTCTGAAACTATCTATTTCCGGAATGTTACTAATTGAATTAAAAAAGTCATTAGGACAAATAATAAGACTTGTTTGTATCAACATCGTCATTCATAGCAGTCTTAAACATAACACCGAGTATAAATGCCGTAATAGAAATCCTGTACATTACTCCGAATATAACATAGTAATGAGAATTTGATGATGTTCATGTCTTTCCACAAAGTGAACAAATACTACTTAATCAAAATAATTCAACAATAGAACATAATACCAAATGCGATGCTCTCGACCACAGCAATAGTATCAAATCCATATCAAAGCTTGTAACAGTTGTAATTAATAATAAATAATCGCTTTCGCTTCTACACTACAAAATGCAAGTTGCATACTATTTAATGCTTGTGTATGTGGTAGTACAATGCCAGGTCACATTGCCACCATACCATCTCAAAAACGAGCAACTCCATCAGTGTGTCATCAGTATACTCAACAAATACTTTACAGAACGACAAGAATTCACATACGTCAACATGGATACCGATGATGAAGAGCTATTGAAAAAAATTTATTCGACACAGAATTTTTCTTTGGTTAGCAGAAACTCGACTAATCAATCATTTTTGCCTAATCAAGGATATTTGATAAATTCAAAGAATGTAACTACCTTTACGCAATATTTTGAATACCTGATGACGGACCCAACATGGAACCCATACGCGCGTTTTTTGATTATGGTTGAGTGGCTACAAAATAATGAGCTTCGTGTGATTTTCGATGAGTTGTTAAGACTGCATGTCAACAACGTGTTGATCGTTAACGGCACCAATGACGCTCATCTTTTCACCTACAACCCATTTGATAACTACGCTTGCGGCAAGTACTACAACGATGTTACTAGTCTCGGGCTGTGCTCTCAAGTTAACCAAAACCTGTACCCACAAAAACTTGTCACCGGACTCAGGAACTGCACTTTCAAAGCATCACTGGCACACCGGCCACCCTTCACTATCGACCCATTAAAATCCGAAGGTGAGAAAACCATATTGGGCACAGAAGAATACATTTTGAAAGTTTTAAGTGAAAAAGAAAAATTCACCGTTATTTCTAACTACAGTTATAACCCTGATATCTATTCTTCGGTAGCTCCTAACATGTCAGTGAGCGGTCCCATGCTAATGCTTCGGAATAACGAATCGGATTTCGTATTTGGAGGTATGATGATTGTGGCAAAAAGAGCTCAAGCCTTGACATGGCTCTGCGGATATCATGATTACAATGACGAACTACGGTTTTCAGTGAGGAGAGCATCACTTGTTCCCATTTGGAAAACTGTGTACATAGAATTCGATACCACAGTGTGGTTGTTGTTACTACTATCGTTTATCGTCTACTGTGCAATGGTTATCTTTCTCCTTCAACCAAAGGATAAGGGGTCCATAGCTTTGGAATTACTAGATAACTTACTGACACACAGCCGTGAAATTCGCTGCTCGATGTCTATCAAGTATATCCTCATAATATGGGTATGGTTTGCGTACCTTGTCAATACTTTCTACCAGTCCAGCTTAGTTAGCCTCACTACAGATCCGAGCATGGAATATCAAGTGCAAACGGAAGATGATATTTGGGAATATAAATACAGACCTTGCTTTATTGCCGCACTACGTAAATACTTAGCAACTGAAGAAAGGAGAGACTCGTCAAAGGTACCACATATAGTTACTGAGGATGTAGAAGGATGCAGCAACCCTTTTGAAGCCTTAACTACTGTTAGTCAAACTAAAGATATGTATTCACTAATACCATATTACGTGTACCTATATAACAGGCGAAGCTTTAATGACAAGTGGGGCAATTCTTTGATTTATTTTTTTGAGAAGCCGTACGCAAAATTTTTGTACGGTATTTACTTTTACAAAGGTTTTCCAATCACACCTCAGTTACAAATGAATGTTTTGAGGTTAAGGGAAAATGGGTTAGCAGAAAAGAGTCTGCACGATCAGTACTTTTCAAGAGCCCTGAAACAAAGAATTTCTCACAAAGAATTCGAAGTTCGCTTCACTCTCCCCTGGTGTGTGTACGTCGTGGGGTGTGCTATTTCTATTGTGACTTTCTTAGTAGAATATTTGCGGAACTATTTTGTAAAGTAGTGGTAGTCTATTTAGTTTTTATGATGTATTATTTAATGCCTTGAATGTACAATACTTAAGTATGGTGTGATATGCTATAAACGACTTTATAATAAATTAATACCGCTTTTAATACCGTTTACTGGATAACAACAGAAAGTAACCTAATCTATCGTTCATGGCATCAGTAATCCAAAAACGTATTTATATAACTCAGATATGAAGATATCTGCAGGAGATCCAAGGTTACCTTCATAGCCCGAAGAATCGCCAAAGAGTATATTTTTTAGCGTCAAATGATGAAAAATAAACAAAAGTATATACATTAAATTTCCAAAAAAAAATGTTTTAGATTCCAGTTTAAAGTTGATGAGATTACATATGTTATGTCAATAATGGCTACGTACCTCCTTGTGAATTTTAAATCATCAATAAAAGCATTTTTGAACGAACGACAAGATGTCATGTCATATTGTCATGTTTTTTTTCTATAAGTCATTAGGCTGGATGGCAGTTAAAATGTCTTAATTCCTTAGATTAAATACCTATAGATGTAGCTACCTCGTGGCCGCACATGAGACAGCACTATAAGCCTTCAATGAGGTTATTACGTAAACTTTTCCTTAAATATGACCACTGAAATACACTAAAAACTTAACTATTGGAGTCTATTTCTCATACATACACTAAAACTATTACTTTAATTGCCAAAATTATTCTAAAAACATAAAAAATTACTTGAGTCGACCTCTCAGTGACAATGACAGGCCTTTGTTTGGCTAACTTTATAAAGTTCGCCAAGCAAAAAACCGGCCACGTCGAACGAGACAGAGCATGTTATGTTTTGTCTCAATTTTCTTACTTATTTCGTATATATGCTTCTCACTTCCACACTTCCCTACAGTCTCATGGCTACATCTAGAGGTATTTAATCTAAGCTTAATGCCATGCTTTTTTTCTAGTGATGTTGCTACACTCGAAATATACTACGATGTCGTATGTATCATTATAACTACTATATTCTAAGCACAAACAGTTATTTTTATTTTTATGCGTATTATCTAATGCGTAAATATATTTCCTAAGTACTGATTATCAACACATAAAGCAAAGCATATTATAGAATAGAATAGAATAAACTTTATTGTACACCATAAAATAACACAACTAACAACAAACGACTAAGTTACTCGACCAAGATTTATATTAGTGGCAATATTTTTTAAGTTTAATTTAGCCAAAAGTCGTAAAAACAAGCCAGCAAAAAATAAAATTTATTATCATAAAAAATCTAGTCAATTCAGTTTTCAATTATGACGATTTTTTTTGCGATTCTTAGACTGGCCATTAGCTGATTTGATAAAACATAGTCAATTATTTCGCCGGTATACATCATGGTAACTTATGTAGACACTTAATAATTCCATCAACAATTTCCTCCCCGTTGTTCTTTAAGTGGCAATGGGCAAAATACATTGCTTGCAGAAACTATGGTAGCTGGCAGGGGCCGAGACATTCTAGAGTAGCGACCACGTACTGGAAGACGCAGCTTTAGAAGGCCGCCCATAAGGTGGACCGACGACTTGTTAAGGGAAAATGCGAGATGCACAGGTTCGGTCGTTTTGGCCTCTTCCCAGCAATGGATATCTTTCGGCTGACATGTTGATGATGATGATGCTAATATATTAATCACACACTTAGATAAACACAAATAGTTGTCTTGCATTTTATACAGGGCATAAGTTAATATTCCGTGATAAATCAAAAAATGAAAGGATTTCCCAAATCTAGCTAAGCATATACAAATTGCTCAAATAGAAGTACTTAATTTAAAAGTGTGGAGAATAAATCAGTTAAGAGGACAGTTTCCGGTTTAAAAGCTTATTGTTTCATCCAACGCAATGTTTGATGAAGAGGCAACGTGAAAAAGAAAAATAACACCAGAACGCTCTGTTGACATTCTGAAATTCCGTAATTTACTGGAATATTTCACAAAACTTGTTCACGGAAATACGTGTTTTTTAAAAGGACGGTATTTGCTGAGGCGTGGACGGATGATTTTTTCGCAATCATAAGGAAGCGGAGCGCTTCACTATTAAGTCGCCTACGAAGCAGCTCGAACAGTCTCCTGAGGGTGTTGTCCGAGCGGTGGAACCTGTCCTTGATACAGAGGCGGATGCAGCTTCATTTTAGCGGCTCTCCTCATATAATTTGACTTTGTGACATTATTAATTAAATTTATTATTATTAAATTATGGTAATTATTGTGTCTCTAATTTTGTGTTTTATTACGTACCTAATGTGTTATTTTATTTGTATTTGTATTTTAATTTTATTTTATTTGAATTTCATTTTAAGATATGATGACATCTCATGTTATTTGATTAGATTATTTTAATGTCTTATTTCATTTTAATTTTGTATGTAAAGTATGGACTATGTCTGAAATAAATGAATAATAATAATTTGAAAACCTTAGTTTCTGGAAAGAATTTTTGACATTCTGAATTCCGATAATTTTTTTTTTTTAAGTTTTCTATAGATATGTTTTTAATTTATGAGAACATTATGAGCCAGAGTTCATGCAAAATAGAAGAATTTCAGACTTTTTGCTGGATTAGTTTTACACAAATTTATGTTTTCAATAAAAACTTAGATAATATCCATAAGGTCTGTGTTTTAATAATATCTAGAGAAAGATGTGTAATAATGTCATAACCCTATCGTAACTCTATCGTAGAGTGATTGTATGGAAATGTATCTCACGTCGTCGAAAAAATATCGCCATGATTTGATTGCCATTGTTTATTTTTAGTTTATAATTCTGCACTACATATTTATGTACTTGTCCATTAATTTACAGATTCGGATATATTTATTTGGCATAAATGTAGGTACATATGTAATAATATATATATAATAATAATAATCATTTATTAGGAACATAAACAAAACACAGAATGCAATGGCAAACGATGACAGCTGCAAAAGTTAAGACTGTGGCGCAACTATTAACGCCCGACTCCTAGTGAGAGGGATGGTTGTTCCAGACCGTTCAGTAGTATATCTCTAATACAACAACTATGGGCGTGAAAGGCAATGGGCACTGAAGATTGACTTGATTTATTTATAGAAAAGCAAATAAACTTCGTTTTGTCGACGTTCAAGGTTAAAGGATTTGCTGCTTCATCACAAAACTTTGGGCTAGTTCAGCATTTAGACAAGTCTCTTTCTAACCCTGGCCATGAATAATGAGAGCAGTGTCGTCCGCGTAAATAATTATTTTGCAACTAGGGAGCGATAACCGGCACAGATCGTTTATATAAATTAAGAAGATACTCGGCCCGAGCACGCTGCCTTGAGGTACCCCAAATTCAACCATCTTCTTTTTGCTCATGATGTGATTTGCTACTATCACATACTGTCCGCGACCGATCAGATAACTTCTGAAGATCTAGGGCAGCACCACGGATACCAGAATCAGAAATAAAAAAAAAATATTACACACAAAAACATCAAATGCAAACTTAAGCAATATTACTTAAGTATTATTTAAGAATGTTTTTTACTTGTTTGCGGACCATAAGATTAAAAAAATTAAAGAAAAAAAAAATTGTTATCGACAATAACGTACAAATATAAAAAACTCATTTTGTATAGTTTCGATGTTGAGATGGATTCATGATAGCACAAGTTTAAACCTTAGTGGTTTTTTAGTTGCTATTTAACTAAGACTATCCTGTATTCTTATGTATTAATAATAAATAAATAAATAAAAAACCAAGGTTTTCCTACTTCGAGAGGAGTATTAGGATAGAGACAGTGTCGAAAGCTTTGGATAAATCTAAAAAGATAGATGGTGTTTTATGTTTTTTTTTTCTAATTTATGAATAATAGTGTCTGTTAGTTTCAACACACATCAGTGATTTCTCCACTTCTGAACCCGAGTTGATTGTTGGGTAAAATTTTAAATTTTGTGAGATATATTGTTAATCTATTGTTGATGACTTTCCATAATTTTAGAGAGAGTTTATGGATGTACCATCAACTTCTTACGGCATGAAAATTTGTACAAAATACCTACAATAAATATGTAATGGTAAAAAAAACTCTATCTCAGAACCTGGCCCCTACGAATGCATACGAGGGGACGCAGCTAACTCACAGAGACCCCTTAGACATTTTTTGTGAATCGTGGTACCAACCAAAGATTATCCCTGTATGAGCTATGCTAGTGCATAGCATGAGCATAGCATAATCAGACTTATAATGACCCCACGACTAAGACTCAGGCCTCCTCTCTAGGAGAGCGAACGAGCCGTGATCCACCGAGGGAACGGGCCCAGTGCAGTGAAATAAACTACACAAAGTAATTTGTGTGACTGAGTTTGAACTCGCAACCAAAAACTCATAAATTGGGATCATTATCACTGGGCTACCACTGCTCACTATGATACGCTAGTGCACCCAAGGGCAAACCTCGGTTGGTGAAAAACTATCGCGACATATAGAAAATTATTTATTAGCAGGTATTAAAATTGTCGGCATTTCTCTGCTATAATATGCATGTATTGTACACGTAAACTTTTCTTATGAATCATTCTGTCTACTGTTAAAAGGGTATCAAACGCAAATTAAATATAACACTAATAAAACAATGGCAAAACTTTCAGTGTGTGTGTGAATCTGATGAAATTTAGCGTTTCGAGGAACGTGCGTTGGAATTGCAGAACCTAATTTCGCCAAGCCCGTTCCATCATCAAACTACCAGACGTACGGCGATGCTACACTGGTGGACATCCCACCCATACGTACAAAACATTTTGGGAACACATTTATTGTACGTACATCTAAGGAAAGAAATTCCCTGCCACAGTCTGTATTTCCTGATAGCTATAACTTAGAGATCTTTAAGTTAAAAGTGAATAGGTAACTTCTAGACAAGCGTGCTCCATCGTGAACTACATCATCGCTTATCGCATCGCCTATCAACAATTAAAAAAAACGTTGAATGCACTAATAATTCATACTTATATTAAAATATTGTAATTATAATAGTTCACCTATCTTTACACCTAACTTAGTGTTCAAATAAATTCTAACACATGAAAATGTCATATAATAATATATTATTTTGCATAAAAAAAAACATGAAAGAATAATAACAGTATTTTTAATTTTCTCCCGAACTCTTGCTCGTGATAAAATAACTGATGATAATGTAAATGTGATAATGTAAAATAACACTTAATCACATTTATTTCATTTCATCACATACATAATTATCTACAAAATAATGAAAAATATAATAATAATAAAATAATTAAGCTTTCAGAAAATTACTCACTTCGGTACTTGAAACTGTGTTATTATTTGGTAATGACAAAGTCGTTAGGGTACATATCTAATTAGATTACTGTTCATATCGACATCGTTATTCATAGCAGTATACAATACAGCATATTAAATATGAAATATGTAGTGGATATAATTTAAAAATAAGAATTTATTAATTCCATGTCTATTGTTGATGTTTTTCAACAAAGTGAACAAAGACTCATCAACCTAATTCATCGATAGAACTTAACACCAAGAAAGATGCACGTGACCACCAAAATAGTTTCAAATCTATTCCGAAGCATGTAATTATAAATAATAAATATTCTAATCAATATGAGACCAATGTGAAGTAATCACTTTCGATTTCAAGCTACAAAATGGAAGCCACGTGCTATTTGATGTTCGTGTTCTACGTGGTAGTGCAATGCCAAATCACACTACCACCTTACCGTCTCAAAAACGAGCGACTCAATCAATGTGTCATCAGTATACTCAACAAATACTTCACTGAACAACAAGAATTCACATACGTTAGCATGGAAACCAAAGATGAAGAGCTACTGAAAACAATTCATTCAGCACAAAAATTTTCTCTGGTTCTGAGAAGCACAACTCATCAGTCGTTTTTGTCGAATATGGGGTATTTGATAAATTCAAAGAATGTGACTACTTTCACTCAATATTTCGAGTACCTGATGACGGACCCAACATGGAACCCATACGCACGTTTCTTGATAATTGTTGAGGTGCTGCAAAATGATGAGCTCCGGGTGGTCTTCGACGAGTTGTTAAGACTGCATGTCAACAACGCGGTAATCGTAAACGGCACTGATGACGCTCATCTCTTCACCTACAATCCTTTTGATAACTACGCTTGTGGCAAGTATTACAATGATGTCATTAGTCTCGGGTTGTGCTCTCAAGCTACCCAAAACCTGTACCCAAACAAACTTATCACCGGACTCAAGAATTGCACCTTCAAAGCTTCACTGGCACACCGACCACCTTTTAGCATCAGCCCATTAAGAATCGATGAAAAGAAAACCATATTAGGCACAGAAGAATATATATTCAAAGTTTTAAGCGAAAAGGAACAATTCACGGTTATTTCTAACTACAGTTATGACAGTCATATTTTTTCTTCGGTTACTTCTAACATGACAGTGAGTGGTCCCATGCTGATGCTTCGAAACAATGAGTCGGATATCATATTTGGAGGTATGATGATGGTGACAACGAGAGCTGAAGCCTTTACTTGGCTCTGCGGCTATCATGATTACAACGACGAGTTACGGTTTGTAGTGAAGAGAGCGTCACTCGTTCCCATTTGGAAAACTGTGTACATGGAATTCGATGCCACCGTGTGGTTGTTATTACTGCTATCGTTTATTATCTACTGTGTAATGATGATGTTTCTTCTTCAAGCGAAGGATAAGGGCGCCGTGGCCTTGGAACTGCTAGAAAACTTACTTTTACACGGCCGTGACATTCGCTGCCCGATGTCTATCAAGTATATCCTCATAATATGGGTGTGGTTTGCGTACCTCATCAATACTTTCTACCAGTCTAGCTTAGTCAGCCTCACTACTAATCCGAGCAAAGAATATCAAGTGCAAACAGAAGATAATTTATTGGAATATAAATATAGACCTTGCTTCAGTGGTTCACTACGGAAATTCTTGTCAACTGAACAAATGGAAGACTTGATAAAAAAACCTACAGTTTTGCCTTTAGACACCCTAAATGTAGAAGGATGTAACACAACTCTTCAATCTCTAACCACTGTTAGCCAAACTGCAGATATGTATTCAATTACACCATATTATGTGTATCTATATAACAAGCATAGGTTCCACGACAGGTGGGGTAATTCATTACTTTATTATTTTAACAAACCATACGCAAAATTTTTGTTTGGGTTTTACTTTTACAAAGGTTTTCCGATTACACCTCAGTTGCAACTGAACGTTTTGAGGTTAAGAGAGAACGGGTTAGCAGACAAGAGTCTACACGATCAATACTTTTCAAGAGCACTAAAACAGAAATTTTCTCAGAAAGAATTCAATGTTCGCTTTACTGTCCCATGGTGTGTGTATGCGGTGGGATGCACTATTTCTACTGTGACTTTCTTAATTGAATATTTTCCAAAACATCGTGTGAAGAATCGTTAGTCTTTGTATTTTTCACAGAGTCCAACATATTGTTTGATGCCAACTTGAAAGTACAACATAGTGTGTGGTGTACAACATAGGAAGTAAAGCAGTCATGGCCTCAGGAATCTAAGTAATTATTCATGTAACTCCTTATTATCACTTACAGAAACAGTAATGCATTGTATTTTATAAAGGGTATAAGAGAATATCTCGTGCTAAAACCAAAAAAGAGGACATTGTTACCAATCACTTTGTCATTTAATTCTTCACCTTAGTCTTATCAGAACATTTTATAATTAATAAACTTATTGCAACTACGACAGTGTACCAACTTACCTTGTTTACTCCTATTCCACAATTTTTATAATAATGTTTGGTTTCCAAGCATTTATGAATATGTCAAATGACAGTAATAGTAATGATAAAGATATTACATGACAGTCATATCACACTAATAATTATAGCACCGTACACCTAATTGGACATAATTACCGTCACATTTTCAACAGATACAATTATTCATGGAACGAAGCCACCATCTACGTTCAGGAGAACGATACTTATACCCAGATCCCAATATGCGAGCCTTGTATTTGCTTGTGTGTCTAATATATAGCGGAAACTGTATTGAAATACCAATAGCCCATTCAAATTACAGTCATAAACTTATAAAATGTGTAATAAATATAGTTGGAGAATATTTCAAAGAAGCAAAAGAAATTACATACATTGGTAATAAAGTTCGAGATGAAGAACTTCTGAAGGCTATTAATGATGCGAACATCATATCAGTGGTAACAAAAGGAGCTGCCGCTAAATCACCCGTCCCACGCCAAGCCTTCCTCATATCAGCAAATAACGCTACTTCTTTCACAAGTCATTTAATATGGGAAACTAAGCAATCAACATGGAATCCAATGGCCCGCTTTTTACTTTTGGTCAAAAATTTAAAAGAGAACGAACTCAGAAACATTTTCGACACATTTCTCAAACTGCACGTGAATAACGTTCTAGTTGTGAACGGTACCGATGATGCTCATCTATACACTTACAATCCTTTCGATAACTACAACTGTGGTAAACGCTATGATACTATCACCAGCTTTGGAAAGTGCACGGAAGCATCGTCTCTCAACTTGTACCCGAATAAACTTGTCACTGGACTACAGAATTGTACATTTAATGTTCTGATTACTCAGTGGCCCCCCTATACAATTCTGACTTCAAATGAATCGTCTAATTCACCACCATTACTTCGGAACGGAGCGGAGGTGTACCTATTAAATCTACTCGGGGAAATGCTAGGATTCAATATAAATCTTGTAAATGAGTATGGCGACGCTGATGATTTTTCCACGGTATCAAGCGATATGCAAGCAGTTGGAGTATTGAAAAAGATACAAGATAACGAAGTGGACATGCACATATCCGGCATGTTGCTGACTCCATCTCGTGCAGGGGCCTTTTCCTATGTATATGGTCACCTAGTGTACACAGACGAAATACGGTTTGTGGTGAAACGAGCCAGGAACGTGTACCCATGGAAAAATACGTATCTAGAATTTGACTGTACTGTATGGGTGCTCTTAACACTAGCTTTCATTCTTTATTCGATATTAGTGATAATTCTTCTCCGTACGGAGGATAAAAGTTACATCGTGTTAATTCTATTGGACAATCTTGTTCTTCATGGGCGCACTGTTCAAAGTCGTTGGCCGGTGAAGTGTGTTCTAATATTATGGGTGGTGTTTGCGTATTTGGTGAACACTTTCTACCAGTCCAATCTTGTCAGTCTCACAACTCACCCTGCCCAAGAATATCAAATTTCAACAGAAGAAGATATATACAAATATCAACTAAAACCATGCTTAAGTTCAATTATGGGAAGATATTATTCTGAATCAGTACAATCAAGTCAAAAATTTGACGATTCCGAATCCTGCCATCGTTTGATGGGAAGCGTCAAAACTGTGGCGAATTCCGAAAATCTTTACACGCTTCTTTTGTATGGAATATATCAATATAACGAACAGGATTTTTTTGATGAGTTTGGAAATCCTATGGTTATGTCTTTATCGAAGCCTTATTCTAAGGTGATTATGACTATTTACCTTTATAAAGGGTTCCCTCTAACAGACAAGTTATGCCACAAAGCAATAGAACTGAGAGAGAATGGTTTGGTAGATAAGGTTATGCGTGACATGAATTATTTAAAACAAATAAAGCATAGTTTTCACCAGCGTCAATTTGTGGGCCGTTTGGCTATACCATGGTTAATTTATATTTTTGGATGTACGGTTTCTATCCTAACATTTATCATTGAAATTATGTTGAAACGAAAACGACAACGTGGTTTACGGTCTCGTTTTCATTTCAAATAAAAATCTGAAAATCTAATTTAAAGAGGTGAATTATTTAATTAAGAGTAAGAATGACAAACTCGTCTTTAACACAATTTTGAAAATATATTTTAGCACATTATTATATTATCGTTAGGAGAGCGGTCGTAGCCTAGTGGTAACTGCCCAGACTTACAAAACGTAGGTCGCAGGTTCAATCTTAGCCAGGCGCATTACTTTGTGTAATTTATTTCAACACCGCTGCTCTCAAAACGATGAAAAATATAATCGTGAGAAATCGCATTGGGCCCGCGTGGTGGATTACGACCCATTCCCTCTCCTGGAGAGGAGGCATGAGTCCCAACAGTGGGAACATTATAAGGCCGACTATGCTATACTTTTATATCTATTAATTAACTAATTGTCCCATGCGGTTTTACTCGTGTTTTTGGTTACAACTCTACTCCTGTGTTCAGTTAAATAACCTTCCTCGATAAATGGACTATCCAATAATAAAATACCTTTACAATTCGGCTTTATTGTACTAAAATAACAAACACTAAAAAACAAAAACTTCAGCTTTATTGTACTAAAATATATTTAAAATAGCATATAGACAAAATCTAATTAGAATTTCATTCAATGCAATTTTGTTTCATTTAATTCAAATTCATTCTATTTAATTAAATTTAATTGTTGTAAGCATAATTATGTGCTTACTAGCATAAAATATTTAGCGAATTTTTACTCCTAACTGGACTTTATCTAAAATAATAGTTAAATTATTAATAATTATTAAAACCCTTGTGTGTTATATTCATAAATAAAGTAATAATTTATCATGTTTGTTCTTTATTTAACCCTTGTGTTCACACTCACTTGTCTAACAATATTATTCAAGCCAGAAACTTTAACTTTACAATCTAAGCTTTAACAACATAATTATTTTAATTTATTGATATATTTAAAATAATTATTTTAGTTACTCTTTTTACTTTCTAGCTAATGAAATTGGACTTAGATATTAACATTGTTACGTAAAGTACAAAGTAGACCTATTCCTGCAATAAAAATTGGGAGAGGTTTAAGAAGAGGTTAAAATACTTCAAAAACTACAAATCTGGCAACAGAAAAAAAAAAACGCTAAGTGTTAACCTGAACCAGAAACCACCAACTGTACTGAATTAACTGTAGCACTCAACCATCAGAAAAAAACACCAGAGTCAATTAGACACTCTTTGCAATGGTCATAAAAAATGGCTTAGATCGAGCACCGACAATATCTAGGTACACATTGCCCGAACTGGGGAAACGAGGTCCCCAAACTTAGTTATTATTGAATGACTAAACAACGAGGCGAGAGGTAAGGTGACCGAGAAGAAAAATACAGATTTCTAAACGCTTTAGGTACATATTTGCTTCTGTGTGAAAACCTCAAGGTTGCTTCACTTTGGACGGCCACTCACTTTTCACACTTTTTTATTATATTTAATTGGTATATAAATATTCCTTTATTGTACTGATACAGGAGATTGCGCGTAATAACGTGATGAGGGTGATAAAGCGTTTGACATACATACCTAGAGAGCCTGCGAACGTGCCAACTGTGGCTACAAAGTAGGAATGTAATGGAAATAGTTATATCGGAACCTAATTTGGAACCGGTGTTTTAAATTTGGTTAGCCGGAATCGGAAGCGGAGGCAGGTGCAGAAGCGTCTATTGAAATATTATTAAAACTAATCAATAAGTATAAATAAAGAGCGAATTCACAACATTCCAAATACGAAACAAACCAAAAAAATTAAAGAGTAATCGAGAGAAGACACGGGGAGAGAAAAAGTTCTCCGCGCGACAAGTGTAATTTTGTTTGTAGTTATCTCTGATATAAGTTCGAAAGCGAAGGTGCAAAAAGGTTGACTGGTAGAGAATGCCTTGTTGCATTAAGTCCGCCTATGTACCACTACTGTACATGAAGTTTAAATAAATAAATAAATAAATAAAATCAATCAAAAGTTCCGAACTTTTGGAATTGGAATCAAAGCTCTGTAACATATCGCCCATAGAGGGTGATGGTTGAAGAGGGCGATAGTCAAGTCTTGCGGGTCAATCCCATGTGGTTTGGTAAGTGTGGCCCCTTTTCAATATCAATTAAATAGGTCACACCAAAATTACTTCTCACCTCAAGCAGAAACTCAACAATTCGTTCTTTGTTAGGCATCCCTTTAGATGACACCGTGTTAAAATAAAATAGGCATTTATCAGACAGACCCCTCCGCCAAACCTCGGGTAAAACTATTATAAATACGTCGAAATTTCTAGAAAACTAACCGAACTACCTAGTAGATAATTATGTACCCAATGGTGACACTCGAGCGTTTCCTCCGAAACCGGAACCTCCCGAAACTGCCATCTCCAGTGAGAACCTGCGTCATGCGTGAAGACGCCTTGGCGCCTCTCCAGCCATTCCTCAAAGAGGGGACTTGCTACCGCCATTGTGATGCGTCCAAGGTATCTATATAAAACAGTATCGTTTAATACATTTTAATATTCTAAATCATTCGCTACATTGTATTGTAAACCCGTTAACTAAGCATTAATTTAGTCAAGCAACCTTGAGTGTTAACACCTACCTGTTAATTAGTAGGTGAATCAATCAATTCTGCGTGTAAAATGACCTTTTCACCCGGTTATACTGGTAACTAAATATATTCAGTGATTCATGGCAAAGAAAACAAAAGAATTACAAATATACATAAAGGTGCGCAAAATACCTACAATGCGTTCCAAATAAGAATAGGATCGATTGCTATGTTGTAACGACACGTCATACTGTCAAATAGAAGAATTAATAGGGTGAACAAAACAAGAAATTTTAAAAATATAATGTATTTCCGAACTGTGAACGAAAAAAGTTTAATCAGAATCCAGTTTTTCAATTTTGCTCATCTCTGAGTTCTTCAATTTTGCCCAATTTCTTGCGATTTAACAGTATGACGTGACGTCACAACATGGCAATCGATCCTATTCTTATTTGGAACGCATTGTACCTAGTGCGATTTCGAAGACATTAGGAGCAATTACATTCTAGATTCAGAATTACTGGCATCCAGACTGTCTTATGAACTTCAAAGGCTGTAAACTACGCAGACACGATATTCTTCTTATATTATATGGCCTGTTGGTCTAGTGGTTAGTGACCCTGACTGCTATGCCGGAGGGCGTGGGTTCGATTCCCACCCAGGACAAAAGTTTGTGTGATGAGCACGTTCACTTGTTCTGTGTCTGGGTGTATTTTATCTATATATGTATGTATTTAGAAATATATAAGTATGTTTATCAGTTGTTTAGTACCCATAACACAAGCTCTGCTTAGCTTAGGACTAGACGACGTTGTGTGATAGTTGTGGAAAAAAAAAAATTCTTCTTCTCCTAGTCGTGTCAAAACTAATTTTTTTTTCTGAGCAGTCTTTGGCAACCTGTACAGCTCTGCTACTAGGTATAGATCCTGAAAAGTGTAGGCTTCCTAGTTCCTCGACCCAACTCTAACACAGTGCCAATGTGGAGCTGCTTCACAGGACATGCATCACCTATTATGCTCATACACGATATTGACCACGTATAGAGCAAGAGTTTCACTTCTACACAAAATATTAATTTCATAGACAAAGCGCGCATAAACTCCATGGAAATTAATGTTTGAGCACGAAAATGATTATCTTCCTCTTCAAACCATCAGAAATTACGAAACAACCTAGTTACAATACAAATAGCAAACGTGATCATAATGGAACAGGTCACACATGGGTGAACAGTACCTACCACATACAAAGTAACTGTAGGACGTACCTATGTGCCAATGGCTCGGCTGAGTGCTTAGATGCGTAGTATAGCTATAGCATAACATCCCGGATGTGAACACAGGCGTATCTGATTGAAGCTAGCCGATACTAGATAGTTATTACCAAGTGCAGTTGAATGGTTTGACCTTGCGTTATATTGCAATGCATACATTGTAACAGTACCAAAACCGTCTTAAGCATGTTTGGCGCCGCGAGTGCCTAAACTAGGCAGGGATGAGCACCCTGTCTCATACAAGTTTTATATTCTTTTATTCATGTATACTGCAATTGGGTGTTAGACTCATTTTTTTTATATACAAAATAACCACTATCGTTAATCGAAAATAGAAATAATTTTTTTAAATCTGTTCAAAATGAAGTCAGTTGGAAACTTTTCAAATCTGATGGAAGGGGAAACTGTCAAATAACAGGAAAAGGATACACACATTGAAACATGACATCTCCGTCTCGCGCCCACTCTTCTTCATTCCAATATTTGAGGTGCTGCTCGATATAATAACTAATTTAGATGCAGTTTTCAGTAAAACTTTTATTTTATATTTATTTGTTGTTTGCTATAAAACTATTGTAAAAATAAACACGGGAAGTTCTCAATATGAGGGTACCTACACAAGAATGAAGATAGATAATACAGAAGAACGTTAGAGCAAACGAAGTTACAGAGGTAGTCCAGTGTTGATAGCCCCGACTTACAAGTTATAGGTCGTGGATTCAAACCCAAGAATTAAATCTGCATTTTCCTTTGTGGAAATGGTTTTCATCTAAATTTGGGGGCTCTCTCGCGCCGGGCCTTGGTACAGGCCATGGTCCGGAGCGAGGAGGAGTGGCAGGCGGTCGCCTCCTTCTGCGAAGCAGTAATAATAGCAAAGGAGGCGGCCGATCGCGTTAGGCAACGGTCCTCACGCCCCAACCGCCGCTGGGATTCCGATTTCGATTTCCGGCCACCGTAGGCGCGGGCTTGCAGACGGCGTCCGACCGTCCGGTAACTGTCCGGACCGAGCCCAAGTCGTCGACGGCGCGTACTGTTCCACGCGCGACTCAAGGAGATGTCAGCAAATCGTAGGGGCCCAGCTAGGTCGAAGCCTAGTGGGGCCATGGGTAGTGTGAAAACGACACCCGGGGCCCTGGGACGATGGCAACGAAGGAACAGGAGTGGGTTTTTAGTCAGTAAAAGTCTGACACTATCACTCGCTCCATCCAAGAGCGAGACTTGTCATAAGATAATTTTCCCACCCAATAAAAAAAAAACCCTTGCAAATTGCAAATGGAATTTTTTTTCTCCTGCCCTTTCTCGGTATTACACGTTTTTCTTTACCCATTCCATTCATTTTTTACATCATCACGATGAAGAAGAACATCGTAAGGAAATCGACATAATTATCACGGAGTTAAATTCAAAGACATGTAGGCCCGCTTTAATGGTATACTCTTCCCTGAGAAGAGGCATGTGTCCAAGCAGTGGGAACAGTATTTACGGCTGCTATAAAATATAAAGCAGTGATGGCCGAGTTGTAACGGCTCCGACTTAAGAATTGTAGGTCGCAGATTCAAACCCAGCCAGGCTCATTACTTTGTGTAATTTATTTCATCACCACTGCTCTCAAAACGGTGAAGGAAAACATCGTGAGGAAACCGGCATGTACTAGAACCAAAAATTCGAAGACATGTGACATCCAACAACCCGCACTGGGCCCGCAAGGTGGATTACGGCCCATTCCCTCTCCTAGAGAGGAGGCCTGAGTCCCAACAGTGGGAACATTATAAGGCCGACTATGCTATGTTATGCTATCAAATATAAACTATGTAAACCAGTCAGACAAGAAATGTAAAAGAAAAATGGTATGAAAAGTCTTAAACCGTAGTGTTAAAAGTAGTCAGCAAACCGTTGGGGCCCAGTGGGGCTGATGCCCGCTAGCTAGGACCGCGGAGAATTTCTGAAAGGGCAACCCGTAGTCCTACGACGCAGAGGGTAATTGAAGGTGTATCCTTGGTGTGGTTTTAGTCAGTAAAAGTCTGACACGCCCTCGCACTCCACCCAGAGCGCGAGAAGTCATTTGGATGATTTCCCAACTAAAAAAAAAAAAGTTGTTAAAAGTAAGTGTAATACTTATACTATAAAATAAATATATGCAAGGTATAGACATAAATAATTAATAACACACCTGAAACATGTATTGGATTTCAACGCACACATAATTAAGAAAGTCTGAACATTAACCTAACCAAGGAATATCGTGTTACCCAGTTAATGGGTTATAGAGGTCCCTCTACAAAACAATAATAATTGAGCAGAATATTAAAATAATGAAGCTGTCAGAAAATTACTTTGTTACCAGAAGCTGTATTATTTGGTAATGGCAAAGTTTCTGTTTTGACTGGCCTGTTGGTCTAGTAGTTAGTGGCCCTGACTGCTATACCGGAGGTCGTGGGTTCGATTCTCACCCAGGACAGATGTTTGTGTAATGAGCACGATCATTTATTCTGGGTCTGGATGTAATTTATCTATAATATATATGTATTTAGAAATATATAACGAAGGTTGAAGGGCTGATTGATTTACGCGACATTAAAAAAAAATTAAAAACGACGGAGAAAAATTGGCTGATTCCGAATATGTATATAACTCAATATTGGAAAAAATGTCGTTTAGATCAATTAGCCTTTCAACCGTCGAAAAGTATGTTTATCAGCTGTCTAGTACTCATAACACGAGCTCTGCTTAGCTTGGGATTAAACGGTGTTGTGTGATAGTTGTGGAATATAAAAAAAGTCACTAGAATACAAAATTAGTAATTAGCATACAGCTTAGGAAATCATAGCGCTATATAGCATGGATATACTCGTAAAAACCGCAGTAGAAATCCTGTATGTTGCGGCAAAATACTTTAAAAAAATAAATATTATGAATTCCATCTTCAGTTAATGTTTTCCAATAAACTGAAGATGGAGTCTTTCTCATCACGTTATTGGAAAATATTTGAAACACATTAGTTAAATGACATCTAACTAGGTAATTTAACGATATAACCTAACACCAACAGTGATGCACGCGACCACGTAAATAGTTTTAAATCTATTTCAAAGCACATAACCATAATAGTTATAAAATAATATACTAATCAACATGATAATCAATAGGAGACAATTTGTGGAATAATCACTTTCGTTTCCACGCTACAAAATGCAAGTCGCATGTTATTTGATGTTCGTGTTCTGTGTAGTACAATGTCAGGTCACAGTGCCACCATACCGCCTCAAAAACGACCAACTCAATCAGTGTATCATCAATATACTCAGCAAATACTTTACTGAACAACAAGAATTCACATACGTCAATATGGATACTGATGATGAAGAGCTACTGAAAGCCATTCATTCAACACAGGTTTCAACACTGATTTTGAGAAATACGAATTATCAGTCGTTTTTGCCTAATCAGGGGTATTTGACCAATTCAAATAATGTGATTACTTTCACTCAATATTTCGAGTACCTGATGACGGACCCAACATGGAACCCATATGCGCGTTTTTTGATAATTGTTGAGGCGCTGCAAAATGATGAGCTCCGGGTGGTCTTCGACGAGTTGTTAAGACTGCATGTCAACAACGCGGTAATCGTAAACGGCACTGATGACGCTCATCTCTTCACCTACAATCCTTTTGATAACTACGCTTGCGGCAAATACTACAACGACGTCATTAGTCTCGGGCTGTGTTCAAAAGCAACCCAAAACCTGTACCCAAACAAACTTGTCACCGGACTCAAGAATTACACCTTCAATGCATCACTAGCACACCGACCACCTTTCAGCATCGACCCTTTAGAAATTGACGGTAAGAAAACCATGTTGGGTACAGAAGAATATATATTTAAAGTTTTAAGCGAAAAAGAACAATTTACCGTTATTTTTAACTATAATTATGACGCTGATATTTATTCTTCGGTGGCTCCTAATATGACAGTGAGTGGTCCCATGCTAATGCTTCGAAATAATGAAACGGATGTCATATTTGGAGGTATGGTGATGGTGACAACAAGAGCTCAAGCCTTAACTTGGCTTTGTGGTTATCATGATTACAACGACGAATTACGGTTTGTAGTAAAGAGAGCATCGCTCATTCCCATTTGGAAAACTGTGTACATAGAATTCGAAGCCCTAGTATGGTTGTTATTACTGCTATCGTTTGTTGTCTACTGTGCAATGATTATCTTTCTCCTTCAAGCAAAGGATAAGGGCTCCGTAGCTTTAGAACTGCTAGAAAACTTACTGTTACACGGCCGTGACATTCGCTGCTCGATGTCTATTAAATATATCCTCATAATATGGGTGTGGTTTGCGTACCTTATCAATACTTTCTACCAGTCTAGCCTAGTTAGCCTCACTACTGATCCGAGCAAAGAATATCAAGTGCAAACAGAAAATGATTTATTGGAATATAAATACAGACCTTGCTTCAGTGGTTCACTACGTAAATACTTATTGACTGAACGAAGGGAAGACTTTTCTGAAAAGCCTACAGTTGTACCTTTAGACGCCCACGACATAGAAGGATGCAGCACAACGCTTCAGGCGCTAACTACTGTTAGCCAAACTAAAGACATGTATTCAATTACGCCATATTATTTGTATCTATTTAACAAACGAACATTTGACGACAGGTGGGGCAATTCATTGATATATTACTTCAAGAAACCATACATGAAGTTTTTGTTCGGTTTTTACTTTTACAAAGGTTTTCCAATTACGCATCAGTTGCAACTGAACGCTTTGAGGCTGAGGGAAAATGGGTTAGCAGACAAGAGTCTGCACGATCAATACTTTTTAAAGTTACTAAAACAAAGATCTTCTCAGAAAGAATTCGAAGTTCGCTTTGCTGTTCCCTGGTGTGTATACGCGGTGGGGTGTGCTATTTCTACTGTGACTTTCTTAATTGAATATTTTTCGAAACGTCATGTATAGTAGAGCAAGTCTTTTTCGTTTCTAGTGTACTTTTTATTTGATGCCAACTTTTATGTGCCAGGTATGAGTATGGTGGATATTGTGTCACTGCAATATTTAAGCATTATAACGGTCAAGGCCTCAGGAATCTAAACATCCCCTCAAGGGCCGATTGTACACACGTCTGTACAACTTGAGTGATCTTGAAAAACGCTTAATTATAGTTTTATACATACGGGTGTACGAAATATATTCGGCCGGAAATTTTGGTCTCTATATCTTCGTTTTTTTCTAGAAAAAACCAGAAAAGTTTTTTTTTAATGATTTTATGTAAAATCGCCCAATTACGTAATAATAATACCCACATACGCGCGAGGGGATATATACTCATACTCTTATTAACCAACAGAATTGCGTTGTTTTATTACTTAAGTGAATATCCCGTGCTAAAACCAACAAAAAGGACATTGTTGGACAATTTGGACATCTATCTATTGAAGTTTGGTTTCCGCACTTAATCCTTTGTGAACCCATGTGTGTGGGTCATGGCGGTCATCATTTGGCAGGCTTATCATCCAGCCCACCTCTCTCTAAAAGCAGATTCAGGCATCCCAGATTTTTTAGGGCATCTGTGGGATTTCGGTGATCCTAGGGTTCGTATACGTATATCAGTGACACCTGTGCACATGCGCAATTGTCTCCTCCTTCTCCAAGCATGCTTTGCACAGGGATGCCTATTGAGTGAAGGTGTTTGTTCAGTGAGCTGTGTCCAGTGATGGTCCCCGCCACCAGGCGCAAACTTCCTCTGTCCATTCGCATAAAGCTTTTGATGAGGGTTTTATTAAGATATGGCATGACCTCTTTGGCATGCCCTCATCCTGGTGTCGAAGACCACCAGCGCTCCGCTTGTGTGTGTGTGTTTACACAGCCAACCACGCAGCTGACGAAAGGGGACCGGCACAATAGGTTCGGGCCCGAACGCTACCGCGCCGGATTCCTTCCTAGCCAGTACATCCGCCACCTTGTTGCCCCTTTAGCAGCTGTGCCTTTTGATCAACTGCAGCACCACAGTGTTTCAGTTGGACACTGTGACTCGTTCCAGTGCAATGGTACATATTCTTGTACCTATGAGTCTCGAAGTGGTTGAGTTTTTACCTAGGAATTGAAGGTCTTAGGCACTACCGAAAAGGATCCGAATGTGAGTGTGTATGCCAGGATTATAACAATACATTCCGCCTGACAGACGGTGTTGAATTTCCCTAGCGGTCAGAATATTTTGATATTATTGGAGAAGACTCCAACTGCCGTTCCAGTATCTGTCTTTGATCCATCAGTGTATTCCCTCCTCCCTTCCGGGCCGCAGCCTTCTGTAGTATTTTTGGAAACAATAAACCTTTGGAGCATTGTCGCTAGGTGGATGGATGCCACCATTGGCTGTCGTTTGATAGCGTCTTCCATTATGCGTATGCATTTGATTCTGGACATTATTGGCATTCATTTTATGTTATTTTACTCTTCACCTTAGTCTTAGCAGAATATTTTATAAATGCAACAATGACAGTATACCAACTCACCTTGTCCTTTTCCACAATTTTATAATAGGTAGGTAATACTCGGTTTCGGTCATATCACACTATATGTCTAAACAACTGAGAGGGAACGGTTGGTAGAGAAGGTTATGTATGCGTGATATGAATTACTTAAAACCAAAAAAATAAAGCATAGGTTCCACCAGCGCGAATTCATGAACAGTTTAGCTATTCCATGGGTCAATTATTTGTTTGTTTTTTTTTAATTGATAAAAACTAGTGCACACAATGGATCGCGGTCAAGATCCCACCTGATAGTAAGCAGTGACGCAATCGTTGGTGGTGAAGCGCGCTAGTTTTTTAAGAGCCTGTTCACTCTAGCTTTGAGGACAACTAAATTATAATCGGACGGGGAGACCAAAGCAGGCAAATTGTTCTAGGTAGTCCGTCGATGTACGCGGTTTAAAAGACGAGGCAAAACGTCAGTCTGGACCGTAGAGGTGTCAACAATGTAAGGGTTGACACTTGCCGTACGTCGGGTGTATCCAGATTTTTTATTGTGGAGGTTAGAAAAGCAGTCGATCCATGTAAAACACTGGTTTAAGTACAGCTACATACGGTTAGACTGAAAGGAAGACCCCCAAAATGGTTGGTTTAAGGCTGGGGAGATCGATTTTATACCTACTCATTTATTAATTTATATGTTACAATCCTTGCGTGTTATGTTCATAAATAAAGTTATAATGTATGTATTCTGTTTTTATTTAGCCCTTATGTTTATACTTACCTGTCGAACTAAATCATTCAATCCAGAATTCAATACTTACGTGGGACACGCAGAAAGTTTAGAGAAACTAAAAAAATAACTTCTATGGATAAAATATTTTTATTAAATCTTTTCAAAGAACTCTCCCGCCTCTATACAAAGTTTCATGCATCTGAACCAATCTGCGAAACATTTTTTTCAGTCCGACGCAAATTCCTCTTCCATGGCCTTCTCGAACGCTGCTAGCACGTCTTCCGGCGATGAAAACTGTAATCCTTTCAACTGTTTTTTTTTTTTAAGGAATAAAAGAAAGTTACATGGTGCCAGATCAGGACTGGAGGGTGCCCCAAGACTCTGACCGGTGTGGTATCCAGGAAATCCCTCGTTTTGAGGCTTGCATCTGGTAGGCATTTTGTAGTACCATTCGGCGTTGATGCCGCTTTGGTCTCGTAATGGAATTGAAATCAGATACCCCGTCAAAGTGAAGAAACTAGCGATCAAAATTTTCTTCTCGATCGCTTCATTTTCGCAGGCGTTGGTTCGTTTTGAAACAGCCAAACTGTCGACTGACGCTTTGTTTCTGGATCTTATTGAAAAATCAGGATTCGTCACCTGTCACATTGTCGTAAACGCGCCCAGACGAGCCTGCTTCAAACGTTTGATATCACGGCACCACTCCACATGGGCCTGCTTCTGGGCTCCAGTGAGGTTATGCGGCACCCAGCGACGGCGCGTAGTGTTCCACTCGCGCCTCAAGGAGATGTCAGCAAAACCGTAGGGGGCCAGCAGGGATGAGGGTAGGAAACAGATTTTTTCCTATACTTGTGCTGTGAGACCTTGCTTCATGCCAAATTTCAGGATTCTAGGTCAACGGGAAGTACCCTATGAATTTTGATTCCCTTGGAGAGTGTCGAAATATACGTTTTTTTACGACATAAATGGCGGTATCTTTTTTTTTTCGTTAACTCAGTAGTTTGATTTTTCACAGCTTCAAGGGACCGCAGACCTCAGGTCTGCGGTCCCTTGAAGCGATATGGTTTTAATTTCAATTCAATACCTTCACGTATTCTTGAGATAAAGGGTCGTGAAAGACAGACAGACGGACAACAAAATGATGCTATAAGGGTTTAGAGGAAAGCGGAACAGATAGTAAAGTCCCGTAAACCTCCGTTGTAAAGGGAGGATCCTCCGACCAGACGGGTATTATGTCTGGTGGGCAACTGCCCACACAAATGAAATAAAATAAAAAAAAGAAATCATTTTAAGAAGTCCGAAGACCGTTGATGTACAAATTAACAATTAAAGTTGTAAAGGTATCAATCGACCGAGTTAAGCCAGCCTATATGTAGTGTGACCGTGATCACGTCGGGGTCACCATTTTGGAGATATGTGGACATACCTCCAAAACGGTGACCCCATGGGCAATTGCCCACCAGACACAACACCCGTCTGGTCAGAGAATCCTCCCAATTCAACGGAGGTTTGTGAGACTTTACTCTCTGTTCCACATACCTCCAAAAGGGTTCCGTTATTTCCTTTTAAGGTACGGAACCCTAAAAACTTGATCAGGTATGGTGGAAATGACTTCTTGAGGAAACCGGCCTGTACTTTTCTTTTTTTACTTGAGAAATCATCACATGGCTTCTCCCGCTCTACGTGGTGCAAGAGTGAGTGTCAGAACACACAGTACTCCTAGTAAAAATATTAAATCAAAAATAAAATTATATTTCATAAACCATTTATTTAAAAAATATATAGGTACAAAACATCATACATTCTATAACCATTACATCTAACCGTATCAATAATCATTATTGGACCACAATATTTATCTAAATAATTACATCACTAAGTACAATGAATATTACCATGATCCCTGAATGCGTAACGTAAAACTATTATTTACTAACGGCAACGGGAATTTATGAAGCGGCTGAAGATTCTAGACAACCAAGGTAGTTCGAAAAATGTGTGAAATGGTCTTATTCACAATAGGCAAGTACATTTTTTTTTTTTTTTTATAATTGTTTGTCATCGACAGTACCTTCATTTCGATGCGCTAAGTGCGTTTTGTTTTTTCGTTAATGCGATTGACACGTATTGCTCTCTGGTTAAGTGCCGCACAGAAATATTCATTAAATGAACCTTAATGAGTACTTCAACTAATTAGCATTAAATCTGTTAATGAGCGATGCATCTCAGAGACATAGTTTAAGGGTTCATTAGTTAATAACAGCTTTACGCTTTAAGTATTATAGGGCAAAGCGTCGTCAAATCACACTATCGATTACTTATCGATAGAGCGTCCGTGTGATCATATAAAAAAAATGTTAAAAATTTGTTTTAAAAATATCAATCTAAGCTCATCATAACTGTGATTTATATCGTTTTATGATAATCCCGTTTGATTAATGATATTTTTTTAACAAAAAACAATGTTTATACTAAGGATCGATTTAAGTCATCATTAAACGTCTCTAAGTGTGGCAGTAAGAGCTCGGAGCGGGCCAATCGGAGCGCCGACCGTCATAAACGTCTCCATCGCTTTAACGTAAAACAAACTCGCACTATACTCCTTTCGCAATATGATTTGACACAAATCTTTTTTAGTATCCTTTCAACCGATTTTCACTTTTATTGCGTTAGTGGTATGATAAATGGTGGCTGCAGTAAACAGATGGCATTGTAACCACTTTTTTGCTTTTAATGCTATCCTTATGACTACGGAATAGAACTCAGAATCGGTTGTACGGACATTAAAAAGGTTTAATCTTAACGCGAATGGAGTATAGGTACTTTGAACATTAAGAGCGATTTTTTCGTTCAAGTTACTTTTTATATCCGTCAAATACAATAATTACACAATCGATTAACCAACTTGGTCGACTAGTATGGAAGTAGAACAAAAAAAAAAAAGAATTTATTTAGTTGAAAAATGTAGAATGTAAAACAGTTAAGAACATCGTGTAAACATTACGAAATTAGTCAGAAATATTTCTGAATAATACAGCAGTCTTCATAAATTGTAAGTTGAAAATCTAAACTTCCATTGCCATATGCGAAAATTACGTCTATCTTTGATATTAATTTAACGGCAAGCCCAAAGGGCAAGAAATATGAATAATTAATGAGCAAATTAATAAATGAAATGGAGAATTACAATATTTTCTAACGATTTAAACTGCATCGGATAATATCAGATCTCACTATTGTAAAAAGTTGTATTAAATCTGTTTTAATATCACTTCTGAAGGATGGATATTGCATTAACAAAATAAGGCCACCAATTATAGTTAATCAGTTTTTATTTAATATTATAATAAACGATTTTATATAACTGCAGTAATTTCTATAATTTTGTGAACATTTTCCTGTATATCACACACATCTATCACATTTTGTAGCTTTCTTTTGAAAAATGAAAAAGGCAATTGATTTGAAATTGTTTTGAATGAATTAATGATTGTAATAAAATTAGGTATTTTCTCGTTTTTTTAGTCCTTATGAAATGATTGTCATGAATAAAAATGTTTATTAAATTTTTCAAGAGTTCGCATGGACTTTCTACTTAAATATATTTTGAACTGTATTAAGGTGGGTTTATGCTAGAGGAGCCGAGCTCAGGTTCGTGTAGTGTCGCTCGTGCTCGGCTCGTCTAGCGTGGACCCACCTTTATACAAATGTTAGTTGTTTATGAAATTATTTCGACAGCTTGCAAGCTTGAATAAAGGACATTTCTTTACAAGATTACACCACTAATTGACACGGAATTGAAGGAACTATTTTCTCATAGCATATTCGAAATGTGTAGTCCCGTTTGAGTTTAAATATTTTAATTTATATAACATTTCTGTATCACAATAACTGCGTAAAATAACTAATTACAGAGATTGTAACTTTGTCTTAAATATCTTTTTACTAAAAAACATTATGAAAAAAAACAGCAGATCGAGTTAGCAAGTTCTAAAAGAAATAATTAGTTATGTTACTCCAATTCCTAAACAAGGAATCATTAGGACCTTTGGCATAAATTCGATTTAGTAAAAACAGCTATCGCTTTTAAAACTGCTCCAAAACTCAACCTGCACCATAATAAGTCAAAAACATCACACCATTTCATTTGTGTTCATTTGACAAAGTGACAACCCTAACTTAAAATAGCTTGTCGTTTGGTTTACTACCCTAAATGCAGATAACATAAGGTTCATTTTGCTTATCTGGTGGCTTTGAGCTTCCAGCGAAGGAAGAGGAACGCGGATATACGCAGGACCAAGAAGATGAGGCATAGGGCTGCGATGTCCAGGGTGAAATCTGCGTTCAACATGTCCAGCTCTTCCAAGGTGGTTTCAGGGTTCTTGAAGTGGCAGTAAGTCTGAAAATAGGAATACGTTTTAGTAAACTGGTAATGAAAGAAAAGCTTAAAGGAAAATAATAGCAGCTGATTGATATTAAAGGTTAAGCAAAGCATGCCGAGGTCAGCTCATAGATGAGTGGCCTTAACATGACGAATTTCCTGACAAAAATTGTTGTTATTGACCATTTTAAATTGATCAATTTTTCTTTATAACACGTAAGAGTGGACACTCTCATACTTTTTCTCACAGAACACCAGACATGCACGCTATTTTACTCCATTCGTCATACCATACATCACATTCAGGGTTCACTATAATTTCAAAGCGAACAGAAAAATATATGAGATAGCCAGACGCTCTTTAATTACAAAAAAAAAAAACAGCAGTCAGTTACGCTACTTAACATCTCGTTCTTGGCTAAAATATAATAAAAATCAGACTATATTGGTAACACTATGCCCGCGATTTTGTTCACAAGGATATTTTTATAAAAACTTTAATACCTAAACCATACGAGGGTAGTTATAAAAAACTACTAATGACAGTCTTTATTATTCATTTATGTTAGAATTTGTGTCAATTTCAAGTTCATAAACTCCAGAATTAAGAATCCTCCAGACAGTCTTTAACACACCCTAAAAAGTCGTGCTACGTTTCAAGTATATTGACCCATGAAATAAAATTTTGCATGCAAACGAAATTTTCCCTTTTCACCGTCTTAGGGCTATATTTCACCGGGACACCATGGCGGCGTGACCAGTCGCCGCCACCAACAAAATGTATACAGCTCTATAGAGAGTTACTCATCTGGTGTCCATTTGGTTTCGCAACCAATTTGGCGGCGCAACCAATTCGGTCGCGTGCGTTAAGGTCCATTTTGATACTGTCTCAGTGTGGTGTAGCGACTCTGGTGTCTGTATGGTGTCTAGTTTGGTAGCTTACGGACACAATTGCGCAACTGGTCGCGCCGCCATGGTGTCCCAGTGAAATATAGCCCTTAAAGGTAAATTTCCTAAAATACCTTCTTAGTGCTCGCTTACGTCACAATTGCCTTGTGCAAAATTTCGGCCGTGAGTTGATATGTCAGTCAGTCAGTTTCTCCTTTTAAATATAGATTACGCTTCTAAAGAGATACATTTTCATAAAGTAACCATAAAACCAAAAACTCGTTTTACCTGATGGCACTTCAATTTGGGCCTGTCAAAGGAGTAGGTAGCGAGCGCGGTGCCCTCGAACCCGTATCTGATGTACGACAGATACGTGATCCATCTCAGGTATACAGGAATAGCGTTGAATGACACGAAGAAACCGCTGAACAGCAGGAACGGTACCGACATCACCGGAGCCAGGAACACACCGTTCTGTAGGAGTAAAGTTGTTCATATTTACGAGTGTTGTAAAGACTTGTTGTAACAAGTCAGCGATACGGGAGATATCACAAGTGACGTCACGGCATTTTATGACTTGTATTTCGTAAACAGAATCAGAATGTCTTTATTGTGAGCATAAGTTATAGATACAGATGTTAAAACATAAGAGGGCCCTTTTCCACTCGCCTATCGTCAACATCGAGCATGGTTTAAAAGCTTGTTACTTCATCCAGCGCAATCCAACGCGATGTTTGATGAAGAGGCAATGCAAATATAATAGAAATACGTGTTTTTATTTAAACCCTTAAAAGTTTTTCAGAAAACTTGTCGTCATTCAGAATCTCGATTAAATGTGCAAGGCTTCTATTGATGTACTTTTTTATATTTTTAATATACGAGTACATTATGGAGGCAGATTTTCAGAGGTCTTTACTAGATTAGTTTTACACAAATTTATGTTTTGATTTCTATAGGAGCCTAGATAATATCGTCAAGATAGCTGTGTATATGCAAAATATCTAGAGAAAGATGCATAATAACATCATAATCACGTAAGAGCGCTTGAATGAAAATGTACTTCGAAAAGGACGCTCTTAATAATAAATTAGTTCCATTATGGCCTGCCAAATAGGCACACAGATTAAGCTAACATATTTTAAAGATATATAAATAAACATAGAAGGAATAACAAAACCGAATGGGGAACGAATGTGGAATGAATTACTTCATCCTTAATCAATCAAAAAGAGGATATCGTACCTGAACATTCATAGCGGCTCCCACCACAAGCCCGACGCTCTGCGCCACGAAGGAGATGAGCAGGCACGACGACAGGAACATTGCGAAGCGGAACCACACAGGCGGCTGGGACGTCAGCAGGTACACTATCACTACGTAGATTACGCAGAATATCGCCTGGAAGCAAACACAATACAATTAAGGTAGAACTACATTGGGCCCACGTGGGCCACGTAAGCCAATCTAGGCGCTTCGGTCTCCATACATTTTGTATAGCAACTAGACTTGTGGAGCTACATTAGATCCACGCCACGCGACGCGACTCTACGTACAAATCAGGCGTGGCCCACGTGCGCGTCAGTCTAGGTTCATGATCAATAATACAAGCTATATAACTAAAGACGCGGGTAAAACCGCGTGAGACAGCTAGTTATGATATAAAAAACTGTTTTTTTTTTAATACTATATAAAATATTCTTCACAGCTGAAAAAGTCCGTAAAGTTTTCCCACGTAGACAAACTTTACCTTGCTTTAACACTTAATCGGATTATAATCAACCTATCAGCTATCGAACATGAATATTTGAATAAACCATTTGTAATCATCTTTCTGAAAAAAAAAAAAAATAGGTATTTTGTGATCTTTAAGTAAGAGTGAATAGGCTACTTCATCCTCCATCCATCGAAGAATTATTATTTACGAACTTTGAAAGAAAAAAGTTTAATCAGAATCCAGTTATTCAATTTTGCTTATCTCCGAGTTCTTCAAATTTGCCCAATTTCTTGCGATTTGACAGTTCGACGTGACGTCACAACATGGCAATCGATCCTATTCTTATTTGGAACGCATTGTAAACCATATTTACCTGGAAGGGTATATCAGATACGGTGATAGCCAAATAGTAGGACCGTAGCGAGTACCACCGATTGAAATGTTCTTTTATCAGCACAGGCATCTCAAGGGGGACTGGAAAACAACAAACATTCATTAACAACCTAGTTACTTAGTAATAATCTTTCATCATCGTCATCATTTCAGCCGGAACACGTCCACAGCTGGACGTAGGGCTACCATCAAGTGTTAAGATAAACTTCTTTGCATCGCTGTGGACTGGTAATGTGTCTAAGAGACTGGCGACATAGCCACGCTGTATGCTTTTTCTCTATCCAAGGTAAAAGCCAGCTCTTGGGTCACGCGAAGTATCAACAAGGCGTTTAAATAGTTCTTTATAAAATTTGTGAGCCACCCCAAACGACTCGAAAATGAAAAGTTATTGGCTGCTGCGCTGCGTGTAGCGGTTTGATTCCCGCACGGAACAAATATTTTAATGGCCTACAAATAGTTGTTCTAGATCTGCGTCTCATTTGTATGTGAGTTTACATGTTCGTGAACGTACCCACAATACACGGCGAGGAGGAGTGGCAAGCGGTCGCTTCCTTCTGTGAAGCAGTAATGCTAGCAAAGGAGGCGGCCGATCGCGTGAGCCAACGGTCCTCACGCCCCAACCACCGCCGGGATTCCAATCCCGATTTCCGGCCACCGTAGGCGTGGGCTTGCGGTCAGCGAGTAATGGGTAGCTCGCCGTCCGACCGTCCGGTAACCGTCCGGACCGAGCCCAAGTCGTCGACGGCGCGTTCTGTTCCACGTGCGCCTCAGAGAGATGGCAGAAAATAGTAGGGGCCCAGCAGGGTCGAAGCCTACTGGGGCCACGGGTAGTGTGAAAGCAAAATCCGAGGTCCTAGGATGAAGGCAAAGAAGGAACAGGAGTGGGTTTTAGTCAGTAAAAGTCTGACACTATCTCCCGCTTCGCCCAAGAGTGGGATTTGTCATTAGATGAAATATTCCAGCACAAAAAAAAACCCACGATACAGGAGTTATTCCTAAAACGCACTAATTTTTTTTTAAAATTTTGCTTTATATTAAAAAAAAATGACCTTGAGATTTCTTAAATAAAACTACCGACTTGATTTGAGGTAAAAAGACATAAAATAGTCATCACTGAAAACTACTAAATAATACTGTATGTTTTTAAGGTTCAAAATTGTACGCTATTTTGTAAGATTAAAGGACATATGATTATGTATGTAGTTTTTGCATTTTTTTTTTTTTAATAAAACATAAAACTGGATCTGTCCACGTTTAAATCGACCTTCTCACTTTTTTTTTTATTTAAAACACGAGGAAACGATTCGTACATTAATGCTGAAGAAATAAAACCAGTTTGGCTTGGCCACCAGAAATAAAATCATTTCGTTTATCCTCAAACTTATATCACTTGATTGATATTTTAAAGAAATTGCTGGCGAAATGTTTTAGTAAAGCCTCTGTAGAAGGAAAGATAATTCTTGTTAACCGACTTCAAAGGAGGAGGTTCTACGTTCGGCTGAATGTATTTTTTTTCCTTATGCTGTGCAATAAAAACTTTCCCATCCCATCCTAAAACAAGTATCTCTTCAAAATATGTTGAACAAGGAAAAGTCCTCTTTGTATACAGCGGCGACACATTCATTTGAACTCTGGAAATACCAGCATAATAATAGGTCTATATGACCTATGAAGTGTTATATCTTAGGATTGCCTTGCAATTATAAGTTCAAATAAACTTTATATTAAAGGCACGTTATTCTTTTTTTCAAAATAAAGCATTTATTGGTTTCTTTGTGTTTTGTATTTTCTGTAATATCGCTGTACATATAAACACTTTTGTATTTTTTTTTATCATCATCTAATGACATTCCCCGCTCTTGGGCGGAGCGAGAGGGCGAGTCATACTTTTACTGACTAAAAACTTAGCTAAAAACCTAGCTTCCTAATCAAAAATGTCTTTGATGTTAATTAGTATAATGATTTTTTGCAGTTCAAAATAAAAAAGTAAAGTTTTTTATAAAAAATTACCGATGAAAAATTTCACCACTGGGGTGTCCAGAGTCCTGTAGGTACTGGATCCATGATACACATTTGTCCATCGATGTCCGAGACACGATGTATATATTTTTTATAATTTTAAATACTCACAACTAAGAATAGTGATGGTCATCGAGGTGTACATAAGGAACAGCATATTGAAGAACAGGAAACCGAGGTTAGAGAGTACTTTGGAGCCGTCATTGCCAATGTCGTAGTAGAGAGCACCGATCAGGAAGCCGACCAAGATGTGAGCGAAGAGACGGAGGTACATGAGAGTCTGTAAAGAATAGTAAATGTTAGTTAATATTTAATTACTAGCGGGCAGACTTTGTCCTGGTCGAAATCATGACTTTAGTAAAAAAAAATGAGTTCCTAATTACAGCGCCGGTTAAATTTTATTTTCAAACCATCCAGAGACTTAGTTAAATATAAACAAAAAGTTTCATTCAAATCGGTCAAGCCGTTTAGGAGTTAGGTGAGAAACACACGTACAGAAGAATTATATATCTATTTATAAAGATAATACATATTATATATAACAACCTTGCATGTTTGGACGTACCGAAAACTATTTCCATAGTTTAAAAAACAAACAATCGGCTCATTCAAACATTTTAATCACTTATGCATTGTAGAACCATTTTTATCAGGGCCTGTTTAGTGGGTTTAAACAGTTTTACATTGTACATTGTGTGCACATTATGAAAAAAAAAAATACTGGCATATAAAATAAATAAATGCTAATTCGAGTGAGAAATGAAATGGCGGCTGTGAGACCGATTAGTGTGATTAATTTAACATATTAATGTTAAATAGCAATTAGATAGGAAGAAATCTTACAATTTATCGCGCATAAGGTTTTTCATTTTATATAAACCCTCCGTTATATTGCACTCTAAAAGAAGTTAGGAAAGAAATTCAATGTTATGGATCTGACATCATGTCATAATGAAATGGGATAGTATAATTAAACTGATCCAAAATTCGGTATTCATGGATAGGTATCTTTACAGTATAGAACAACGCTTAAGTACACGTTTGCTTACTAAAATTTAAGTAATTTGAAATCACATCAAAATTATAAGGGTCTAACTACAGAATACCATCATTCATCTGTATCGACAAAAGAAATCAGCTTGCTCTAATTATTGACTGTTCCAATAAATATACTGCACACCTCGCTTCGGCTTGTAATACTTTGAACTGAAACCCACGATGAGTAAGTGTGATACATACCGAGTTTCAATAGTAATTAATGACTAAGGCGGCCAACTTTCTATTAGGTCAATGCGGAACACCCATCCCTATCCACAAGAAGACTGAGGATAATAATAATAATATAATAATATTCCACAACTATCACACAAAGCCCCAAGCTAAGCAGAGCCTGTATTATGAGTACTAGACAACTGATAAAACATACTTATATATTTCTAAATAAATACATGTTACAGATAAATAATGTGTTGCTGATGGACTTGAATTAGAAACAAACAACACTACTACCGAATCAATATTTAATTTTATTGTTAAACTTTAAAAATATGACTTTAATAATTATGAGACGATTGATTTGGAACACTAGTATATGAGAGCGAGACGATGGGAAACCAATCAACATCTATAAAAAAAAGATAGGAATGCGGGACACATTAAACGATTCGCGGGACTATTTTTTAATAAATATTGCAATGCGATATTACCACTGTCATTGCGATAAACTGTCATTCTATGACAGTCACACAGAATACGGGACGGTTGACCGCCTTTTGAATAACACACTATATTCATATATTTTTAACCTGACCTGGATTAAGAACAATGTGTCCAAAATAATACTCAAACACTTATAAAATTTCAACATTTCATTTTATCTAAAAATCATATTATTAATACCGTGTATAGTATACCCGTTACTTTTTCCATGCTTAATACCAAGGTCATTGGCCGAAGAATATATTTTTTCTTTTCTGATTTCTGACATGTTATTTTAAAGTGTTTAAACGTTTATAACAAAAAATTCTAACGGTTCTAGACATTATATGTAAATTGACAATAAATATTTAAATGTAGGTATGGGTCGCAACAATGGATGAAGAAATAAGTACCTAATTGTTGTGTAAAAAACAAAAGACGCTTGTCACGTTAAGTACCATGCAATAAATAGAGTGCGAGCATCTTCTTATCAATCGGTTATCAATCCAGACATTGGGTTGTTACTGAGATAATCCAGACCAAAAAAATCTTTAAAAAAAAGTTGTCAGTGTCAAAAAACTTTACCGCAAAAAAACTACTAAAAAGTTCGAAACAAGTCACTGCAGTTTGATTCAGTTGGTGGAATTTATTTTAGTTCAAGCGTAGATTTGACGCCGTTAACTGCACTGCTTAGTGACTTGTCTCACGATCGGGTTTTATGACACATTCAACTTTTTATTTCCTGTATTTTAGTAAGTAATACTTTTGAAATCGTCTCTTCGAGTTCTTTATTTTCATACCCCATAATACTACAAAATTAGGCGTAATGCTTACATTTGGTGTCAAATATGTACTTTATAATAAATAATAATAATTATTATTATTATATGTGCCATATTTTTTTATACCTACTTTTGATATAAATTCGAAATCATGAAATGACTTCTCCCGCTTTGAGTGGACTGAAACTTTATGCACTAGTAATAAACACTGTACAAAGGCGGACTTAATGCCTTAGGCATTTTCTACCAGTCGACCTAAGGGTGGGGCAGAAATATAACATGGTAGGTAGAGTTTATTAGTAAAGAAATAGAAAAGAAATACAATAAAAAATATATTCTTAGATACATACACACAAATTAACAATGTTAAAACGAATACAACAAATCAACGCTGTGATGATTACATCAACTTCCTGCGAATGTGTTCACGTGCCTTTACATTAAAAGTGAACCGACTGGAAGCCGTCCTGATGTTCAGTGGGAGTACATTCTAAAGGGAGATCGCCTGGACAAGAAGAAGGACTGGATAAACCCAGAGCGATGTGTGGGACATCGTAGAAGACGATTATTGGTAAATCGGAGATTTTTATTATGACCAGAGCAAAAAAAAAATTAATTTGTGAAGTCAAATAAGAAGGAGAAGAAGGTTTATCCAGGATGAAAACTGGGTAGTGACCAGAGTTTTACTGTCTGAAACCCACACTATTAATTCAGTTGCCCTTTGCATACAGCATGCTTTAGGACCACCGTAACTCTTTCGAACAATCCGCAGCTGTTTCGCATTCCGAATCCCTGTTATACAGCAATGTGTATTGTTGAAACTATCAACAAAAAGCGGGTTCCTTCTATTTGGCAGAATCTTGATACTCCGATTTTTATTTGGCATAACTCACATGGCATAATCTTATTTAATCGAATATTTTTAAGGCATAAAAATTATTTAGCATAACTTTTGTTTGGCAGAATATTTACGTGTCCGAATTTACAATGGCATACTTTTATCTTGGCAGAATTTTGTTTCGCATAATTACCTTTGCCATAATTAATATTATGCATAATTTTGTTTAGCATAACATTTATTTAGAGATACGATTATTTGGTATGGGTGCATATTTGAACATCAAAAATTAAAATAGATGTATCTTCTTGTAAAAATTAGTGTTCAAAACATCAAAAACTTATAATATATGGAATAAAACTGATAATTTAAATAAAGTAAATTTATGCTGTCGAATGGTTAGATAACCTACGTGCAATGTATTTAAAATCGAATGGTCTGCAAAAGTGACATAGAATGTTCTAAATATAGCATGTATTGGTAGCATTTTCAATATTAAATTAAATTTGTGTCATAAAAAGTCAATACGTTGTGCTGCAAAATTTTGTGACAGAAACGAATCGCTGCGAAACCGACTTTACGCAGTCTTGTCTGCCCTACCCCTAGAGTGTAATTTAAACCCGCGTAGGCGCGGAGGGGTAGGGCGGCCCGCGAGCTGAGGAGCAGGTGGTTTGAAGGCCCGCCACCGCGGCTGAGGCTGGCCGGCAAAGCCGGCCAGCAAGCCGAAGCTGCGGTGGTGAGCGTTAAAACCATCTGTGACGATAAGCTCGCGTGGCGCCGCCCAAACCCCGCAGCGCCGGAGCCGTGACAGAAACAATGCTTGCTGCATGTTGCATGCCTGCTTGCATGCTGCATGCCTGCTGCATGTTGCATGCCTGCTTGCATGCTGCATGCATGCTGCATGTTGCATGCCTGCTTGCATGCTACATGCATGCTGCACTATCGATATAAAATGTATGCCAAAAAACGATTCTGACTGTGAATTTTCTGCGATATGATGGTTCTGCTTTTTAATTATTATGGATATAAACATTATGCCTAAAGATGATTCTGACTAACAAAATTATGAGTTTTTAATGTATGACAACTGAGTGTATGCGAAATGATTTTCTGCGAAATGAAGTTTATGCTATCCGTTGTTATGCAAAACAATATTATGACGTAAAAAGTTCTGCTATAAAAGGTAGACCCACAAAAAGCACATAATGACAACCGTAAAACATGACATGAATAACAGTGTTATTTACAGTGTAAGTAACCCAAAACTGTGTCAAGTAACCCAAAACATTTTGCCTGTAAAATTCATACGAGTAAGGTAAGGTTAAACTTTCATAATGTCTTACTTATTCATCTACACTATCTCTATATTTATGAGACACACGTTGGAGTGCCCCAAGTGCATACACTTATACACTCCCACTTTGGTGGATTTCAGATAGCCAAAGTCTGAACATAGGAAACATACACGCGTACAGAAGATAAATATATATAAATATTAACGTCTCGAGCCACCATATTGCTACTCGGCACACGAAAAATAATTATGACGATGTATGACAGTCAGATGTCAGTTGCAATCGACATATATGACATTGAAGTTCGTCATTTGTGTCTGCCTACCTATCTGTGAAGACCCTGACTAAATGTCAAAGGTCTGTAACATAGCTAACGCGATGCATACTGTAATACTATTTTATAGATTTCAATTTAATTCAAAATATTTTATTTCACATAAAATGTCAGAAGCTAGTTCACGGTTCTAATAGGTCGTTTCTTATGGAGAAGAACCGGCACGAAGCTCCATGGTTACTTACTGTTTAAAAAAAAAATATTGGTTTTCAAAAATTCCGTATTACAATATTAATAGGTATGACATAACAGTGTAGACCAGTCATTGTACCCAAAAGCCAAATAAAAATAATATAATAATTAAAAAGACGCCATTTGAATTTCACAGTTTTCTTTAGACATTGACTCAGTCGTATTTAGCACTGCCAATTTGTAAGGACATAAGTAAATATGACCGATCTCTAGAAAGAGTATACATAACGAATGCAAGAGAAACAGTACCTTTACTTTATTTTCTTGTTTTGTTTATGAAAATCCTCATGGATACAACAATGGAAGGTTATTTCGGACTTTTTCAGACCATATTAGTAAACATAATTGACAGGTTCCGCTAGGGCCAATGCCGGCCAAAAGGGATTGTATAAACGAGTAAGACTTTTGGCCGCAGGGCGTGATGTTCCGTCGCTTCCGCGGACAAGTGCCACAGAACAGCACAAAATGAACAAGTGCAGTGTGAAGTGTTACTAACATAGTCATAAGTCTTATTTACTAACAATAAATTGTATTTAATTTACTTTATATATGTTAGTCTGTAAGGTATTTATCTATTGGCCAAGATGCCTGAAAATAAATGATTTATTATTATTATATGTATCCGTATATCTCGGAACCCTGAGATCCCGGACCTTTGGAAGGCGTACGAGGAGCCGAAACCAACTCGCAAAAGCCCTTTAGTCACTTTTAATAGAATGTGATACGATGATTTATTATTATTATTAGAGTGTGATTGTGTGATTTTAGTATTTAGTACACTTACCCAATCTCTTCTGCTGAACAATAGTGTCCGTTTCAGTACAACCCAGAACTGTGTGAGTTCCGACGTGGCATACCGTCTGGGGGAGGCACCTTCTCCTAACAACGCCACTTCCACATTATCCTGCTTCTCTGTGTCCATTTGGACCACCAGCGGATCACCTGAAGACAAGGGTGCGAAAATTAGAATTGATGACGAAAGACAATCTATCTAAAGATCAGGATAGTATATCCCGGGCCGACGATGCCTGCTAGGGGTATGGGAAAAAGTATGAAAGGGAAATAATGATCCTCTCTCTTATAAAACAAACTTTGCTGTGCCCGACAGGGACAATAAATGAATCCTTTAAATAACATAGGTACCAACTATGTAACATTATGGAATGCAATAAAGTATTGAGCCTAAATAGACCCGTGGTCCTAAAACGCAAAAGGCAACTGATGGAACATAGATGTGGCTTTAGTCAGTAAGTCTGACACGCCCTCACGCTCCACCCTAAAGCGCCAGAATTCATTAGATGATTTCCCACCTCAAAATAAGGACAGTATATCCCAAAAGGATGGAAGCTATATTTCGATCACCTCTTTCCAGCAGCATACCTCCTGTGACTTAAACCACAGGAATCATGTAATTTTCCTAAACATAATTAGCCTATATTTAGAGCCAGTATTCTTCCAGTTATTACCTTTTATAAATAATAGTACATTTTGATACAAGTGGATAAAATTTGTCATTGCGACCGAGGCAACATTCGCCCGAGCCGCTGGTGAGGGTTTTATGGAGCAGAGTGCTGCAGTGACAAACCATTTGTATAAAACGACGTTTTTTTTTTAATACACTTACAAACCTTCATATTGTGTTAAATTTCTATAAACTTATGTTTAAGCCCCATTCAATAAGGAAATAGCCTATTGCCAAAAGTCGGGCACAAAAGCGTCATTGCAGGCCGGAGCAGTGGTTGAGCAATTGACTGTTGCGCTGCGCGTCACGGATTCGATTCTTAGATGGAAAAAATATTTGTATCGTCTACAAAAAGGTGTTCCGGGTCTGAGGGTTTTTTTTTGTTGTTCGAAATAATTTCCGCAACTCTAAAACGGATTTAACAAAGGAACACAGATGGGGTTTGGTCAGTAAAAATCTGAAAGTCCCTCTCGTTTTGCCCAGAGCGGAAGAAGTTATTAGATGATTTCACAACTCAAAAACCGGGTCCAGCTTGGCAGTCGCGCGGCATTTATAAAGTACCTACTCATTCAATATTTTATTGTGATTACCTAAAGCATTTAAGCTAGAACTACACTGCGCACACGTGTGCCACACACGCCGATCTCTATATATTTTATATGGAAACTAGACTTGTAGAGCTACACTTGACCCACGCCACGCGACGTCGTTCTACGTACAAACCGGTTTAAAACACGTGATCAGAAATCATAGCAAAAAAATTAGCAACGCTTTAAGCAGGAAATAGGAAAAAACCTTAAATAACACGATAAAGGTTTTATCATAATTTAACATCCTCTGTTTCTCGAATGACAAGATAAAGTTCAACGAATTAAACTCTAATTACTGGCAGCCATATTGCCGAACGCCATTAAATGAAAAGAACAAGGAAATTTCAAACAGCCTTCGTTCACTTAAAGAGACAACATCATAGGGTCAAGTGTCAAGGTACACGAGATCCATGATAATATCACGTGGATACAATAATACTGTACATAGCCGTATTTATGTATAAACACGAGCTAGACATTTATCAAAGGATAATAAAGTAAGGACAAAGTCCGTAAGTCTGAGCAAAAAATAAGTGAGCGAAAAAATAACAAACGGGTTAATATTTTTACTTGATAGCGTCAGAAAACAAAAAAAAAAACTGCAAGATCCATCACGAATGAGTCCTCCCCTGTTCTCTAGGACTGAGTCTGACATGCCGGCAAAAGTCAGACTTTTACAGAATTTTAGTCAGCCCACTCCTATGTTCCTTCTTTGCCTTTCGTTCCAGGACCCCGTATCCCTTTCGGATAACCCATGGCCCCAGTAGGATCGCAGAAACATGAAATTTGATCGGGAGAATTATCATCTGATATCAATAATTTAAAGAAACGATGGAGAATACCAGAGGAAATTTTACCCTTCGTATAGCCATCCATACTCATACTCAAAATTTATCTCTTGATATTATCCTCATAACAACCGATTTTTTTAATGTAATACTCGCGCATGGCCACTATCTCACCTATTAGTAACCTCTTGGATACCCTTGAGAAAAAAAAGATATTCACTTTGAACTTAAAGACAACCTGGAGTGAGTTTTAGCTATCAGGAAAGACTGACTCCGGCAGGGGATTCCATTTTTTATGTTTTTCCGAAACATTTTGTGCGTATGGATAGGATGACCACCATATACCGATGGGACAATGTCCTACGTCTAGTGGTCCGATGACGGAACAAATTTGGCTGAATAAAAATTATGCAGTTCCGACGCACACGTCCTCAAATGCAACCAAAAGAAAGCCGCCAAGCTAGCTTCTCAGCGTCAATGCTCAAAACTTTGGGGCTTTGACGCGACGAATGCGTCATTGCCGAAGATCCTCTTAACTCGTTTCTCAATTGACGTAAGCCAAGTCATATCCACACAACTTTTCAGTCACCGCTGCACCGGTGTCAATTTTGGAACATTATAAATTTGGATTAGATTGTTCAAAAATCTCTGTGAGTTTTTAAGAACGTATATTTAACAATGACACATACATATATTGTGACATAAAATCAACAAAATAAATGTATCTACATTACAATGTAATTATCTAACACTGAACAAAGGAAATTCGTCACGCATACATAAGCACATTTTTCATAAATACTCCCCTGACAGCATTAAAAATAATTTAGCTCATAATAACCGTATTACATTACAAAAATATACGTTGTACTGATGATAGATTAAAGGTGATTTCATATTATTAACCGGTTTTGAAAGGTATGCTAAAATCATTAAATTAATTATTTTGTTAAGGCACGTGACTTTAGTCTTGCCTAAAACTTAAGTCACGTACATCAAAAGAAACTTGTTTTAATACAAATAAAACGCAATATTAAAAAAATGTGTATTGGTATTGGGTTGGTTGGTCGGTTTGTTTATTTTTGTATAAAATTTTGTACTAAACGGCATTTAAATTGGTTATTAGCAGCTGAAATCAGCAGATCACATATTTGTATGAGGATGAGTGGGGGCGTGGTGGGGACATCTCGCTATCTCATTTGTTCACATGCAACCTAATGGCGGTGACGTCACGTTTCAGTATGTGCATCCTTATTCTATTACTTGACAGTTTCCCCTTCCATCAGAATTTTTTGTTTTTTTTTTTTACTCGACGGTGATGTTGGAGTCTATCTTGTGGGGAGGCCTTATAACGCTGCGTCTTCCGATACGTGGTCGACACTCCAGAACCTTTCAACCCCAATCATCTTTTCTGCGAGCAATGTCCACTGCCACTTAAGGCGTATAATCCCTTGAACATCTGGCCGGATAAAACCCCGCTGACCTTGAAATCCATTTTGTTTGCTAAATATTGATTGATTTACATATGAGTACATTCTGAAGAACACTTATCCAGCAATATTTTTGTGTAAACATATTTCAAAAGATCAAAGCCGTTTAAAGGAAAACAAGCGAAAATATATCATGTTGTTATTTATTTTTTTGACAGCAGTATTAGTCTTACGAAAAAATCATAATTATGTTGATAATGTTGTAAATGAATCTATAATAAACATATATTCTTTTCAAACCTATTGTCCGAGCTATTACTTAGGAATAGGCTTCAGAAAGTCACTTTTTTATAGCACTGCTCGAGAATTAGGGCCTTAAGTTTGGCGATTGACCGATAACCTGGTGAGGGACGCGAGACGCACAGGACCGGTCGTTGTGGCGATGCATGGGGGAGGCCTATGTCCAACAGTGGACGTCTTTCAGCTAAAACGATGATGATGAAGTCCTTGCACAGCTATATTTAGAGCCTAGCCGTAAACATCAGATAAGCTCTTGGCTCAAGGAGTAAGGGAACGTAAACAAGACCAGCGTTTCGACCACTAAATATCAAGATATTTTCATTTAGTTCCAAACTGACCTTTGTTACATTGAGTCATTGTTGCTGTGTTCAAATAAACAATACTGTACTAGCTGACCCGGCAAACTTCGTACCGATTAACAGTCAATGAATGTACAATGCGTTCCAAATAAGAATAGGATCGATTGCCATGTTGTGACGTCACGTCATACTGTCAAATCAATTTATTTTAGAATTAATAGGGTGAGCAAAAGAAATTTTTTAAATTTAATTTATTTACGAACTCTGAACGAAAAAAGTTTAATCAGAATCCAATTCTTCAATTTTGCCCAATTCCTTGCGATTTGACAGTATGACGTGACGTCACAACATGTCAATCGATCCTATTCTTATTTACAACGCATTGTAGTATTATATCTTTCGATATAGTCAACCGATTGCGATGAAACAAAGCTTAAGTAATATATCAAGTTACAATTTTAATGTATGAAAGTTATCTACATCGATTTCGTACATTTTACGTGATGCGCGCACAACTAAAAACTTCAACAGATTTATTATATTTAAACCAGGATTGTTTTAGTACATCAAATGGGGTAAATAGAAACTCAGGGGTGAATAGAAACAAAACTTCAAAGGGTATTTTCACGACATTTGAATATTTTTTGCAGCATTTAACTTTATCAATTTATTAACGAATTGTTATTCTAAAAAATCAATGCTTTGTTAGAAGACGATAATATTTTTTTACTTTGATACCATATTATGGTATCAATAATTTTGCTTCTATTCACCCCTGAGATTCTATTCACTCCTTTTTACGGTATGTATTCAGTTTATATTGTAATTTTTTTTTTTCTAGACTTGATTGAAAATCTAATTACACAGTTAATGAAAACTAATTATATGTACAAGCGTTAGATTATCGCAGCTCAAAGTTCATGTTGTGTTTTGTTGTATGTTATCGGTGTGCCGTGGAAGTTGATTGTGTAACCTAGCCATTGCTGTGGATGCCCATAGTTAGACTTTGTTCTACCGTGCTTTGTTACTTCCCTCCTCTACCGAATAGGAATATTTATCGTTTAGCCGTTTACCATAATTATTATTTCCTTTATTTATTTAAAAAACTTATTAAACTTATTAATATCTTTTTTAAAAAACTTATTAAAAAAAACATTTTAAAATATAAAAAATAGTGGCCCACCGGCATCGGGAACAGAGTCCAATCTACCGGTGGTCAGGGCTACTGAGAGAGGTATCTCCGAACAATGCACGCAGTATCCAGAAGTAATGTCTTTTGAATCAAGCCCTTGATCTAACTGCCTAACGCGAGCCTCCTTAGATGTTGGTCGAGGCTCTTGGCAATTAAGCCATTGGCCGTCACGACTTACCATAATTATTATTATAGTATCATACTATATTTTAATAAATCACACTAAAAATATATAAAAGGAGAAACTGACTGACCGACATATCAACGCACAGCCGAAACTATTGGGACTATGGACATAAAATTTCGCACAAGGCTTCCTTTTATGACGTATGTAATGCTTGCCACATTAGCAAGGGGATTTTGAAAATTTAACTTTTAAAGGGCTTGAAAAAGAGGAAATTCGTTTGTCTGCAAATTTTTATTTCTTGACTTGAAACTTAGCATATTTAGTAATCTAAATAAATAGAAATGGTTTTGATTATTCGGTTTTCAAAACTGGCGGAGACAATCTCGATGGCAATTAAAATGATATCTCGGTTTGTATTCGCATTCCTAAATAGGTACTATTGTCTTTGCATTAGACTATTGTCTATTCATGCCAAGCATGTTGTCATGCTTTCAAAAAAACAAACACTGATTAAATGCTAATCATTTAGTACTTTTTGTGGTTTAGGCGCAAAAGACCTAAGTAATTCTCAAAATGGGAACCGAGCCGCAAAAGGACTACTTTTCTAGCCAATTCGCTAAAAGCCTAATTCTCTGAATACCCAATTATCAAAATGGCAGATTTTCTATAATGGGAAATATTCTTACACAACATTAATTTTAGTATATGTGAAAAATCACAAAGTTATAAGCTTGTTATGTTACCTGGTTGACCGCACAAATACATAGTAACCGGGTCATCCAGGCGACTGAGGGGTTGTTTTGCTCCCGCATCCAGCTGTGCGCTGACACTTAATGCCCTCAATGGCCTGCCGTGGCCTGTGTTGTTCTTAGTGTCGGTGGTGTCCAACTTGTGACATTTTTAAATATTTTTGTGAAAAAATATAACATGGTATAAAAATTATTGGAATCGATTCAGTTACTGATTCTAAACAAACTATATTCTGGTTTCACATATACTAAAAATAATTTTGTGTAATACACACCGAACGAATAGGTTTTGGTTTTGGAGCTTGATTTTTTTATTAATCCTAATGTCCTTTTGTAACAGGAAGTTTTCCATCCCAAAACTTGAACTTGTATCGTCTCGTTAAAAAAATGATTCAAGGTGACGAACTTGAGTAATCGACGGATTACTTATATAGTGCTTATTTGTGCAATGTTACTTGGGGTCAAGGGAATAGGCTATCAGCAGTGCTATTCTCTAAGAAAACAGCCTTGAGCTTAAATCCAATTAGATACATTGATTTCCGTACAATCCAATGTACCTATTTGGATTTCGTGGCTGCGGCCAGCGCTGCGCTCAAAGCTGTTTTCTCAGAGAATAGCACTGCAGGACAATCCCGTAATTATGGTCAAGATCCCGAGCATGTTTGCTCTTGCAAATCTCCACTCAAGCTAGCCAATAAAGGTAAGAGAGAGGTGAGATCAAGGGCAGGAAGAAGGAGAAGATAGTTAGATATACTTTTTATTTTACACCATAAAAAATACAGTAGAAGCCCAAAATTTCAAAATGAATAGGGTGTTGAAATGGGCTAGCGATTTTTACAGTCAACATTTGGAGACAGGCGGTCGAGAGTTAAGTATCATACCCTCGGTTTCTGATTTAAGCATTCGAAGTTGAGAATTACTCAAACTCTGCCCTGAAAACCTGTCAAAATTTGGCAGTTAAGTATGGTTTGAGACGTTCTTAACTCAAAATACTCAATTCAGAAATATGCCCATAGACTATGCACTATTCTAAACATGATTAGCTAAGAGACACAAACAGGATGCATAGTTACCTCTGATCTCTGTTATCAGCCAGACGCATACGCATATAACCTTTTATCATTTCATTATGAATGTTGCTGAACACTTCTATGTACGAGTATGTATAGACTAGCACTTTGCCAGCGCCTTCGTCTGCGAAGGAATGAATGTTTTCATAAAAACTTTAACACCACTTAAGGCTCAACATCATCTTCCTGCCCTTGTCCTCTGTTATTTGGGGTCGGCGCAACACGTTTTTTTCTTCCTTTCTGCCCTGTCACTCGTCATGCTATCACTAACTTCCTTTTCTTTCATATCACTCTTCACACCATCCATCAATCTTTTCTTTGGTCTCCCTCTCCCTCTCCATCCATCCACATGTAAACTCATAACTCTTCTAGTAACATGCTTTTAATCCCTCCTCTTCACATGACCATACCAAGACAAACGATTCCCTTTCAACTTCAACACCACTTAAGGCCGCAGTAAAATTCAATCGCGGCAAATTATAAGCGCATCTTTGTATGCTTTTTTAAACAAAATAATGAAATAACATGAAATCTTATTATTGCACATAATTAACCATAATATGAGTAGTAGCTAGTTATTTTTTTAAGTATTATGTTTGGTAAATCAAGCGTTAAACACAGCTCTTTCGTGCCCAACATCATTTCGAGTTTTGTTTGTGCGCTTCGTTTATGGCAATAAGGAATAAATTTACAAATCTATTCAGACAGTAATTAGCTCAACATTATTATCATTAAGAAGCCATAATTCGTCTTTTTTTAAATTTTTTTTCCATTTTCTTAATTTTGATGTCACAATTTCATTAAAATTCTCTGTTTTTGTCTCTTAGTAAACGGTTTTTTTTTTTCATAATAACTAAGCATCGTAGATATGTCATAATTAGATTATTTTGATGCCAAAAGTTCAACTATATACTTTAACAAAAATAATAATTTTAAAACATGTCCAAAAATTGTGTCTAGAAAAAACATGCAAAAAGCAGTTTTATATTCGACGTATCACTGTATATTATATTATCTAAAAAAAATAAGATAAAATTATCTCAAAAAAATTAACCGTAGCTGGGGATCGAACTCGCGGCAAAAGTCGTTCAATACCGGCAAAATGAAATATTACTCATCCTTTCTCAAGCTCCAGTCTATCTTTTTACGAAATTTTATCAAAATCGGTTCAGCTACTTAAGCGTGAAAGCGTAACTGACAGACAGAGTTACTTTCGCATTTATAATGTTATATAGTATGGAAGTATGGATTTATACTAATTTGTGCCAAGTTTGTAGTTTACTAAGCTAAGGAATAAGATTCTTTCATACAAACTTTAACACCTTTTTCGTTTTATAATTACTATTTATGCTAGGTTTCAAGTATATAGGCCCAAGGAATAAAACTTTCCCCCTTTTCATCCTCTTAAAACTAGAATTTTCAAAAACTTCTTCTTAGTGCTTGGGCTGTGCGTTGATATGTCAGTCAGTCAGTTGCTTCTTTTATTATAAATACAAATTAGAAAAATAATATGTGAAAACGTGTTATCTTGTTGATAAAACCATTTTTATAAAGAAATAAATAGTCGCTAGATTAGTGCAAGGTTATATTCTAAATATCTGTTGAAGGCCACTAATAATATTGAGGACGGCCATGTTTGGCTTAGAAAATAAAAAGTAATTAGAAACGATTTCCGTTATCTAAACTAATCACACTAATATTATAAAGATAGTTTGTTTCTATGTATGTCTGTTACTCTTTCACGCTTAAAAGACTGAACGGATTTTGATTAAATATTTTACAAGAGTAGAGTAGCATAGAGTACATTTTATACCGAGAGTGGAATATAGTCCCTTGAGATATTTTTCTACTTTCACACGAACAAGTCGCTGCTGACAGAAGCAATATTATAAATGCGAAAATAACTCTGCCTGTCTTTTTGCTAGTTATGTTTTCATGCCTAAACCACTGAACCAATTTGGATGAATTTTAAGATAGGACTTTAGAGGATGATATAAAATACTTATTATATCCCAGGTCACTGGCAATACCTATTTACTTGAGTGTATTTTCCTTTTACGACAAGGCTAAGTTTTATTTATTTTATTTTATGACTCACTGGCAGTTATTCAAGAATGGACAATATTTCCTCAACCAACGTAAAAAAACTAAACTAGTTTTCAAAATAATTACCCAGTAACATCTAGATCTTCTCTAAAGACCAGATTACATTTGCATATTTGCATACATATTTCGAGCTTTATATATATATATATATAGCTATAAAAAGGTCAATACATGTATGCAAATATGCATGAAATGTAGCAAACCACGTAATAAATAACAAAAAAAGTAGTTATATTTTTTTATTTATTTAAAATTTATTATTTAACATTTTGTAAACTTTTTTTAAACGCTAACCATCAGGTACTGTTTCAAATGATTGAGCCTTTGATAACTTTGTTAATAAAACTAACAATTTGACACAAAATTAAAAGCTTGTGTTGTTGCTTAAAACGTTTTGAAGGCAAAAAACGCATGGCGTAATCGTGTTATTAATCGGAAATATTGCAAATATTGGTAAAATATGAATCATTAAAAGATCATTTATAAAATATGAATCTACAAAGATAATCGAAATATGTAAATGCATGTTTATGCAGATATGCAATTGCATATGATCCGGTCTTTAACCGTCTCTATGCAAAATGATAATTATTATTATTCTATTTATTTCTTTATTATACATACTTATTGTATTTTTAAATATTTCCTTAAAAAAACACAAAAAAACACTTATTATTATGTAAGAGCGAGCACGCAACCTAACACGCGGCATAATTATTTCATGCATCTATCAATCGTGTCCGGAAGTATTAAACATTTATAGCCTTATGACGTCATAATCTATGTCAAGGCTGTGTATGTTAATAGATGACGGAAGATACCCTTTTACCCGAGAATAGAAATAATCAAGTTAGCCTAAATTAAATGAATAAATATGAAGAGATACATATACAGATAATTTTTTTTTGGTAGGAAATAGTCATCTAACATTTCCTTCTGTGGGTGGAGCAAGAAGGAGAGTCAGATTTTTACTGACTAAAATTCACCATGTTTCTATAGTTTCCTTTGCGTTTCAGGGCTACGGTAACTATTTAGAAAAATCCCGCAATACAATAATCGCGCGCAGCGCTAGTATTCAACGTTCGCTTACGTCAAACAGTATAGAATAAAAGTTTTCCGTTATTGTTACGAAACGATGCTCACTCAGTTTAAATACAAATTGATGGTTGTTTTTACGCTATCGATTGTGTTGAAAAAACTCACATTAAGGCCTGCTGCCTGATTGTTTGAAGGAAACAGTAAAATATGCATGGTACCTGAGGCCACTAAACTGAAGATGCGAGCTAAAACTATCTCTTTTTTAATCAATTTTGAGTAAAGTAAAAACAATCAATAATAAATATCGATATAAAAGATTTATTTGTCCAATCAATTTTGGATTTTTATTAAACTAAGCAAAAAAACAGTTACTCCAAGAAATTATGTTTTTCATTTCGAATTTTTTATACCGTTTCATTAAAATAACTGGTTAGTTTAGCAACATATGCAAAGCACCAATTATTAAAAAAAGTTATTGATCATTTCATAGTGACGTTATCTCAATAAGCTTGTCATCCATCCGATAATAGAGCTATCTACTAATAATACCTATGTGCATGTGACCATTGGATTTATATTTAACCAGCTGTTGCCTTCGATTACGGCAGCGAGAAAGTCAAAAATTCTACTCATCATTATCATCACCATTTCAGCCGAAAGACGTCCACTGTTGGACATAGGCCTCCCCACATGACATGAAAGACATGTGATGTCGTAGAACCCAAAAAACGCAAGACGGGACTGCGATCGACCGCTAAAAACGTAAGACGGGCTGCGATCAACCGTTAAAAAACGCAAGACGGGGCTGCGAACAACCGCTAAAAAACACAAGACGGGGCTGCGATCAACTGCTAAAAAACGCAAGACGGAACTGCGATCGACCGCTAAAAAACGGAAGACGGGGCTGCGATCGACCGCTAAAAAATAGGGGACTTGGAATATCTTCCTTCTTTTATTTTTCTTAAGTAATAATTGGCAACAAATAGCTGAGAACCGACAGCCTGCCACTTTTGTCCAGCAGTACAGGTATAGTAAGATAGTAAGTAGGGCTGTGTCAAATTGTACAAGGGTTCTGCTTACCTTTAGCAATTTCACTGGCAGCATACTGCAAGATCCCGTTCTGTAGGTTTCCATTTCCATTGGTATTGGTATTGTTCCCGTCTCGGAACTTCTCCTGTACTTGTGAGAGGTCATTCTTGTTCCATTCCTTGTTCAGCGACTCTTCCATTGCCTTCTTGTTGTTGTAGTCTGGTACTTTGATGTCAGGGAACGGCTGGCCGTTTCTGTGGAGGAATGAAGAGATTGGTCGTATAACGGATTATATGCATTTGCATATTTGCATAAAATATGCAATTGCACGCTTTATTGTATAGTTACATTACATTTTCGTTGGCAGTGCTTATTTTAGTAGTTAAATGAGTTAGTCTATCCACGTAAAAAAGTCTCAGAGCAAACAATGGCTGACACAAAAACTCTATTAATTTTCAACGAGAATTTTATTAACTAATTAAATAATTCCGTGATAGTTTTATAATGCCTAATTAATTTTTCGTCTCTTATAAATTAAGCAATTGCTTATGGTGTGTTAAAAATAAACAGCCAATAATGAAATGATAATTGCCTACTGGCTGGATTTTTCAAAGTCAAAGCTATTTTTTTGTAATAAATGCGGTAATTTTTTTGACGTGACAACGTCTTATAAATTGGTTTGCCGGGTGACACTTCAAGAAACTGCGTTACGCTCCGCTCACGTTATGCGCTCACAATGAGAGCGAGTGAGAGGCACGCGTCCCTTCCACTCACACGATTTTACCACTCAAAGTCGTTGTCACGTAAAACTTTCGCCCGTATACCGACTTTACAGGCAACCAATTTTTTTTTTATATATTCTTCATATTTCTAATATACAGTGTCCGGACATGGACTAGCGATATTTGTGGCAGAGTGTAATTGTACTTTAAAATAGTTTATATTTAAGTATTTAGAATATCGCTAGTCCATGTCCGGACACACTGTATAAAAATCGTATCAGTGTTTCTTACGTACTCCTTCAAAACGACTTGACCAAGTTTTACGATTTTTCGTTTATAGGTATTTAGTAGGTCGTAAAGTATTTTACCTTCCTAACCCCAACCCCCTTTTTTATTGCATTTATATGGTAAAACATCTTTAAAATAGTATCGTAATATTGAAAAGAATGTGTTCGAAAGTTGCTTTTTTTTAATAATTCATTCAAGTATAAAAAGATACATTAATTACATTAATATATTAAATTTTTAATAAATATAAATATATACAACATTATTTTTAGTATATGCGAAACAAGAATATAGTTTTCTCAGAATCAGTTACTAAATCGATTCCAATCATTTTTACTCTATGTTATATTTTTTCCCAAATATATTTTTAAAAAATAGGTCACAAGTTGGACAGCACCGACACTAAGTACAACACGAGTCACGGCAGGTCATAGAGGGCATTAGACATCAACGCACGGCTTGGCACAGGAGCAAACCACCCCTCAGTCGCCCGGATGGCCCAGTAACCATGTATTTGTGCGGACAACTGGGTAACATAACAAGCTTATAACTTTGTTACAAACAACAATTATGAAATTTTGTAGATTCTTTACATAAAAATACTAGACACGTGTTTCGGGTTTCGAATATACTAAAACTAATGTTGTATAAAAAAAATTCATTTAACTTGCCAAAACCATCTTTAATCAATTTTCATATAAATAAAAATAGGCTAAATTAAGCCTTAACTAGAAAGGAAATCCCTTTTTTCTCGCTCCATGAACCTAGTTACAAACAGAGGTCTATTACACCCAGTAGCATGGCAACCACGATTTACAACGGAAGTTCCAATTGATCTGACTCTTTACCTGATATCATTCTTGCCGTTATCAATGGCCCGCACTAGTTTGCCAGTGTTGTCTCCGTACTCGCCGCACGACACTTCAATGATGAACGAAGCCGGATTGTGGTACGAGGGACACTGCAAACTGAGGCTGCCTAGCCACTCAACTGTTGGAAGAAAAAAAACCAATTAAATAATAATAATCGGCAGAAAAAAACATCCACCAACCCGCAATGGACCCGCGTGGTGGTTTACGGCCCGTTCCCTCTCCTAAAGAGGAGGCCTGAGTCCCAGCAGTGGGAACATTATAAGACCGACTATACTATAATCGGCAGTGTCAGATTTTTAATGACTAAAACCTACTCCTATGTTTCTTTTTGGCCTTGCGTTCCAGGACTCCAGGATCCCATTTTGGAAGCCAACTCATAGTCCCAGTAGACTTCAGCATTGCTCCTCATGCATAAGGTTGCGTTTTCGAAACTGGGCAAGTACCAATATAAATTTTCCAATTCGTATTTACTTTTCTAATTTTATCTAGGATATTACTGACACCCGTGCCTCAGAGAGCACTTAAAGCCGTTGGTTCCGGTTGTCATTCGTAGATCTTTGATAAGATCGTTACAGGTAATTAGGGCTAGGAATTCTGACCATTAGTCTATCTAAAGAATATCGTGTTATGCCCAGTAACTGGGTTGTGGATGTCTGATAGGCAGTCGCTCCATGTAAAACACGGGTATTTAAATCGGTTAGACTGGATCCGAACCCCAAGTTAGTTGGAAAAAGACTTCGTTCTTCTTCGTTCAGTCCATCCAAATATGAGATAGATAGGTAGATATACTCTTTAATGTACACCATTAAAAAAATACAGTAGGAGCTTAAAATTAATAGGGTGCATCAGTGGGCGGTCTTATAGCTAAAAGCGATTTTTTACAGACAACCTTTGGATGGATTTGACAGAGAAGGAAAAAATAAACGCAGGTAGTTTGCAGGTAATATGTAGTTTCGTCTTTTCAAAAACAAATTATTATTGTAAAACCTTGAAAGAGACAAAGGAAAATGACAACTTACCAAGTCTTCCAGTACTGCCTTGGTAGACACACTGCCCATCAGCCAACGTATACAAGTGATCGAACATCTCAAACAACCTCGCAGAAGGCTGATGGATAGTACAGATGATGGTCCTGCCTCCCCTCGCCAAGGTCTTCAGCAGCGAGATACATTGGAAGCAAGAGGAACTGTCTAGCCCAGAGGTGGGCTCGTCGAAGAACATGATAGGAGGATTGTTGACGAGTTCCAAGGCGATGGAGAGACGTTTCTTCTGCCCTCCAGAGAGATTCGATGTCATTGTCTTGTGGTGCTCCGATAGACCCAGAGTTTCGAGGATTTCGTGGATCTGAAAGAGAAGTGGAGTGATATTGTGTGTCTACTAAATAAAACATAATAATCGACGGTTGAAAGGCTAATTGATCTAAACGATTTTTTTCCAATATTGAGTTATATACATATTCGGAATCAGCAAATTTATCTCCGTCGTTTGAGTCAGGTTTAAATTTTTTTTTTATAAAATGTCGCTTAGATCAATTAGCCTTTCAACCGTCGGTATAATGCCAATTTTCTCCGAAGAATTTAGGCAGAGGTAGGTACCTATACCAGCAATTTAACATTTATCTACAGCTACACCAATATTACAAAGCTAAAGAGTTTGTGTCTTTGAACGTCATAATCTCAGGAACAGCTAGTTCGAATCGAAAAATTCAGTGTTCGATAGTCCATTTGTCAATGAATTTGTTCAATGTTGTTTTGTCGATGAAGTCTATAATAGGCTATAATATCATGCTACGACCTACGTGAATGAAATGAAACCAAAGACACGCGTGAAACTGCAGGGAACTGCTAGTTTTGTAACATAGGGTTTAGTCTATTGCCAAGAACCGGTTACGCATCCAAACTCCGGGCTGCAACTGAGAAAATCTGAAAGGATGAACCGAATTACACTTTGCTTGACCCGAGAGTCGAACCCAGGACCTCATGCCCAGTCAGAGCGACCACTAAACCAACGAGACAGTCTCTAGTAAATATTTTGATGGTAATTTAGGTCTGTCATCTTGATAATAAAATTACTTCAGCTAGCAAAAAATATTAAATAATATGGGGTCATTATCTTATTTTTCTATTTCGGCATGAAGACAATTGACGCGTGCGAATGATGAAATAACACCGGACGTGTACTTTTTGTGACTATAAATTATACCGGAAATCTTAGAAAAAACTACAAAAAATTTCCAAGTGTACAAGTCAAAATGTTACTAAATTCTTTATTTTCGGTCACTTCTATTTCCTCTATGGTAGCCTAGAGGGAACGGCCCTAACTTGTGAGTTGTACGTAGCAGATTCAAACCCAGACAGATGCTATACTTTGTGTAATTTATTTTATCACCAATGCTCTCAAAACGGTGAAGAAAGACATGATAAGGAAACCGGCTTGTCCAAGAACCAAAAATTCGAAGAGAGGTCATCCGCCAACCCGCACTGGGCACGCATGTTGCATTATCTATATATCTATATATATAAAAGGAGAAACTGACTGACTGACATATCAACGCACAGCCGAAACTACTGGGACTAGGAGCATGAAATTTTGCACGAGGGTTACTTTTATGTAGTAGGCGAGCACTAAGAAAGGATTTTTCTAAATTCAGCCCCTAAGGAGATGAAACGGGTGACTAAAGTTTGTATGGAGAAACTTATTACCACGCGGGCGAAGCCGCTGGCAGAAGCTAGTATTATATAAAAGGAGAAACTAACTGACTGACATATCAACGCACAGCCAAAACTACTGGGACTAGGAGAGTGAAATTTTGCCTAAGGTTTCCTTTTAAGACTTAGGCGAGCACTAAGAGAGGATTTTCCAAAAATCACCCCTAGGGGGATGAAACTGGGGCCCAAACTTTCTATAGAAAAACCTATTTTCACGCGGGTAAAGTTCTGGCAGAAGCTAGTAGCCTATATTCCTTTTCCTAGAGAGGACACTTAAATCTCAGCAGTGTGAATATTATAAGGCTGCTATTTTGCTGTACTAAATAAATAAATAAAATAAAGGCTGATTATACTATGTTAAAGCATAACATAGTATAATCAGCCTTTATTTTATTTTTAGCATACTATTTCCGATTCTAAAAATATGCCCATTTTCATAGCAAAGCATATTTATTTCAGAATCACTTCTTTGTAAATGTCTGAAACACATTGAAGTTGTAGCGAAAACTAAACTTTAAAGTAGGCTTTAGGGTTCATTTTCCAAAATCACATGCAGTGTACATACCACTTCTTCTTTGTCAGCAGTGGTGGTAGCACTGGGCAGCTTCAGCGCCGTAGCCACAGCCATAGCCTCTTCTACCGTCAAGTTCCCATGGAGCTGGTTATCCTGCATGATATAGCAGGACAGTTTACGGAATCCTGATAAGTTGCGCTCCATACCGTTCACTGTAACACTGCCTTCCAGGCCTGAGGTTCTGTGGAAGAAAAGGTTTGGTTAAATTGGATTTTGAATAGTTTTAAATGCTTAAGAGTATACAACAATAGACGTACATCCTGAAAGTAGTAGGTACCTATGTTCAGAACCGAATACTGGGATCGATTTCAACTACTTTTAAAATAGGTATTTAATTGGCTTGTTGGTCTCAGTAGACCAACAAGCTTGGCTGGTACTTATTGAAGACGTTTAAGAGACTGAAAAGCGTAAAAGACCCGAGAAGCGTAACTCACATCAGCAACATGAACCTCCCAAGAAAGGTTAGTGTCCACATGCACGTAAAGGTTTTAAGCGTTTTTAGAGTATAGTATGGGCAAAGAATCATACAACACAGACGGGAGCGACTGGTGATCCAATAAGTTGCGCATGTATCTGCCACCAACAATGAGCGCTTGGGATTTAGTTGGGTTTAGTAAAAGTCCGAAAGATTTAGCCCAGTGGTGAATATTTTCAAGATCATTGTTGATTGCAGCCACAGTTTCAATGATCTCGTCTAGAGTATTGCCTATATTCACTCTTGACGTAAAGCTACCAGGAAACAGACTTCGGCAAAAAATTTCACTCCTTAGCTACTGCTATACCCACAATAAATGTTTTCCCAAAACATTTTGTGCGTATGGGTGGGATGTCTACCATTACCGATGGTCCATCGACTAAGTGATTAGAAATAAATCTCTCTAGAAGTTAGTGTGTGTGAGTGTGGTGTGAAGTGAGTGGGTGTGTGTGGTGTGAAGTGAGTGGGTGTGTGTGGTGTGAAGTGAGTGTGTAGTAAGTGAGTGGAGTGAGTGAGTGAGTAGTGAGTGATAGAGTGAGTGAAGTGAGTGTGTGAGTGAGTGTGTGAGTGAGTTAGTGTTAGAAGTGATCTCAAAGGTTTTGCCAATGTATTGCTTCAATACATTGGCAAAACCTTTACATTCAAAGCAGTTGTTATGTGCATTTGCAATTATAACTAAAAGCTCAAATTAACCAGTTAAGGTAGCAAATGCTTATCGGTGCACGGTGTCAACTTTGTCGTTAAAAAAATATACAACCTATAAAAATTGCATTTCTTAACTTTTGTGTATTTTTTGAGTCATTATGGTCTTTTATTGAAATTTTAATTGCTTAGGTACGTACATAATTTAATTAATAATATAAAAAACCAGACAAGTGCAAGTCGGAGTCTAATTCCCGAATTGAGTTACAAATATTTTTCCGAATCACAAAACAATATTATTTTTTGTGACGTAACAACAAATTTATATTACCGTTTTCAGATTTTTTTCCTATACTTGTGCTATGAGACCTTGCTTCATGCCAAATTGCAGGATTCTAGGTCAACAGGAAGTACCCTATGAGTTTTGATTCCCTTGAGTGTCGAAATATACGTCATTTGCGACATAAACGGCCGTATCTTATTTTTCGTTAACTCAGAAAATTGATTTGCTCGCAGCTTCAAGGGACCGCAGACCTAAGTATATGGTTTTAATATCAACACGATACCTCCGATATAAAGGCTCTTAAAAGACGAACGGACAACAAAGTGATCCTATAAGGGTTCCGTCTTTTCCTTATGAGGTACGGAACCCTAAAATTGACCAAACTTAATAGACATAGAAATAGACGTGACGACAGTCAACTCTATCACCATAGGTCTCGGACTGCTCTTATGCGCAAGAGTGTTTTTTGTATGGCTCCCATTATTTACAAATAACCTTCCGAGTAGCTTGAAAGAGCTAAACTTAGAACTGTTTAAGAGGAAATTGTAATCTTTTTTAGCTAGTAAAGCATATTATAATGTCAGAGAATTTTACTATTGTACTTTAATAATGATTTTATAATGTCATTTTTTTTTTTTTTATAGCCAACTCGCAGAGGCGCTTTAGGCGACGATTATTTTTGTACGCGCTATGCTACTGCACTCAAAAAACCACCCCCGGTTGTTGAGAAACTATTGCGACACATGGAAAACAAAGATAGGGCTATGGTTTAGTGGAATCTTTATCAGGACCTACGTTGAGACTATGGCCCCTGCCCGAACAATGTTATTAATATCCATCGATAAATATGTTATTTTATAATAATAATATTACATATTATTGTAAAACAATTTCCTGACTAACTGTTAAGATTGAGTCATACTCAATATTATCAAAAATATCAGTGTCAACTGATAATCTAGTAATTTTAAATGACTCATCTTATACAATCATAGTATTATTTTATGTTCTCCGAGTTATCAATGCCAAACACCTTTCTTTCGGGAGGGAAATCATCAAATAACTTTACTATTGTAACTTCAGTTGCCCTTACTACATTAATTTTATCTAAATACAACATTATTTTTAGTATATCCGAAACCTAAATATAGTTTGTTCAGAATCAGTAACTGAATGGATTCCAATAGTATTTACACCATGTTATACTTTTCCCAAAAAAAATTAAAAGGTCACAAGTTGGACACCACCGACACTAAATACAACACAGGTCACGGCAGGTCACAACGGGTATTAGGCGCCAGCAAACAGCTAAGTGCAAAACAACCCCTCAGTCGCCTGGATGGCCCGGTGAATATGTATTTTTGCTGACATAACAAGCTTCTAACTTTGTGATTTTTCATGATACAGTTATGAAAATTTGTACATAGATTCTTTACATAAAACTACTAGACACGTGTTTCGGGTTTCGCAAATTAATGTATATCCCATCATGTGCGGAGTTTCGCTATCTGACTGGTTTGACCCTGTGTAACCCATTTTCTAGAGTAATTAAAATGACTGCCTTATATTGATTGCCGGCACATGACATTGACATCGTCACCTAAACCTAATGGCCTTATAGAACAGTTACAGCCTATAATACCTACCAACGCGATACAATTTATTATCTAATCGATAAAACGAACGGCACGGTTGGCGCAGTAGTTGAGAGTTGGCTGCTGCGCTGCGTGTTGCTGGTTTGGTTCCTCTACCAGAAACAAATATTTGTATAGCCTACAAATAGATGCCGATAGGTTCCGGGTTTGCGTGTGAGTGTTAGTAAGCATGTTTGTAAACGCTACCACGATATAGGAGTTATTCCGAGTGTAAACCAATTATTTTAATATGCAGTCAGGATCGAGATGCGCTGTGGTATTGTTCGAAAAAGTTACCTTGGCCCTAGATTACAAAGGGCAACAAAAAGAAGATGTTTGAATCTTGAAATACTCAACAATTTTTCGGTTTACACATAAAAAATCATATTTAAACACAGGCCTTAGTTTCTTTAATGTTCCATATTCTAATCAACGCAGAACGCACTCACGCTACTACGATAATAAAAATGACCCAACTACAAGAAGTTTTTAATGTTTTTTTTGATAGACTCACGTTACACACACTAAAGACGTCGACAAGACATTAGACAGGGCAAGTGATTTCTCCGATCTGTCTAGTTTAGAAGTTAAGATTTTATCGTTTGTAACTGTTTAGGTTTTTATGAATAAATAAAACGATTAATTAAATAAATATAGAAGGACAGCAAACTCTTTAATCGAGTGTATCCATGTTATCTAAAGGAAAAATACTTTAATAGACTACATTAGGGCCAGAGCACACGATGCATTGCGCCACCGCAACGAATCGTGTGCTCCGGCTCTTATATGTATATAGATCGTTAAACATGTCTTATCTCGTAATGTTGCAGTAATCATCATCATCATCATTTCAGCCGAAAGACCTCCACTGCTAAACATAGGCCTCCCCCAAGTGTCGCCACAATGTACAATGATCCATCGGACTCCCGCAACCGTTACCAAGTCACCGGTCCACCTTGTAGAAGGCCTTCCAACTCTACGTCTTCCGGTACGTGGTAATGTTGCAGTAAACTAGCTTAATTCGCCATATCTTTAACAGCCTAGCTTTTTTATCAAACAGCGCCATTCAACTAGCCGCCCGAACGATATGCAGCCATTCAGTCAAATAGCTAGGCAAATGACTTTGATCGATAACGTTTAATCAGTTTGTTTTACAATTAACAAAGAAGATCTATATGCATATGCTCAGAAATGTAGATAGTCTTCGTGATCCACAATCTATTGGTCCAGTAAGTTTTCTTTTCTTTTATTTGTTTCATGAGCATTAGTCGTAATTCGACTATGACAGCTTCATTGTAACTTACATTTATATCTAACACTAGACACTAAACTAAGGTTCTTATTGATGTATTGCATACAAAATTTACTAATTTAAATTCGTTAACCACTTCTGAAGTACTACCTAGGTCTAGATAAAATACTTTGAAATATTCCAAACTCATTTCTATTTAATTTATGCTTTCTCATACCAGTACAAGTTGCAAGTCTGTAAGTATCTGTAGACAGTTACAAGTTCTGGCTTGTGCAAGCTGTAAAGGTGGGTCTACGCTAGAGGAGTCGAGCACAAGCGGAACACGAGCCGAGCACAAGCGGAACACGAGCCGAGCACAAGCGGAAAACGAGCCAAGCTCGAATTCGTGTAGTGTGGACCGACTCAAGAGGAGCCGAGCATGAGCGAAACTAAACAAATTTGGGCTCGGCTCGTGCTCCGCTCGCGCTCGGTTTCTCTAGCCCAGACCCACCTGCAACACAATCCGTTCTATCCACTTGAATGATTGCCATCAAGCTACTTCCATAAATGCTACTTTCTTTGCAACACTGCGTATCTATGTCAATTAACTCGCCTTACTAAAAACTTTCATTAGAAGTCTAGTCACTGGCCTCGAAATATATTAAAAATTAAATAGGTAAGTACAAGTCTATAACCACTGCGTGTTGCGAGTGATGACATATGACTCCGAAACATGGTCGCTTACAATGGGCCTCATCACAAGGCTTAAAATCACTCAAAGGGCAATGGAAAGGGCTATGCTCGAAGTTTCCTTGCGTGGTCGCATCAGGAATGAGGATATCTGCAGGAAAACCAAGGTTACAGACATAGCCCAAAGAATCGCCAAACTTGAGTGGCAGTATTTATTGATTACATCAGCAAAACTGTCTCTATACATTTGCTGCGAAATACCTCAAAAACATCAGAATGTGTTAGTTACATCTGCATTCTAATGAAAACTAATGGACTATCATTAAATAAAATGACTCAATGCTATACCAAAAACTTAGACCACAGAATACCATATATTATAACTGTTAGACTTTCTAAAGTTGACACTGGATAAATGCACAAACCGTGCGCTGCGGGCCTAAATAAAAAAACCGGTCAAGTGCGAGTCGGACTCGCGGCCAAAGCGTTCCGTGCCGTCAGTACTAAAAAACGGCAAAGAAATCACGTTTGTTTGTTTTTATAGGAGCCCCGCTTAAATATTTATTTTTTTCTGTTTTTAGTATATGTTGTTATTTCCATTATCTAGCTATCAAGGTTCATGAGATACAGCCTGGTGACAGACAGACGGACGGACAGCGGAGTCTTAGTAAAAGGGTCCCGTTTAACTTTTTAGGTACGGAACCTTAAAAAAAAATACATTTAAGATTTATAATATGGTCAACAAGTTACAATAACAACGGTAATATTTAACACCTTTAGTGGAAAAAAAACTTTACAACCGACTTCCAAAACAAACTAAAAAATGGAAAATTTAATGGTTTAAGTGTAGTTTCTAGTGGTAAAGAGCCAACGTTATGCAGACGTGACGTTAACGTTACGAGTTTCTAGTGGTAAAGCGCCAACGTTGGACGCGACGTTAACGTTGGGTTCAGCGGATGTAACGCTTGCCGCTAGAAACTCGCGACGTTAAAGTCGCGTCTGCGCAGCGACAACGTTGCGCAGACGTTGGAGAAGCGCCAACGCTCGTAAAACGCCAGTGGGTTAGCGGCCTTATTATTTAATTTTGCTACTATTCGTGCTAACTTTCGATTATGAAATAACAAACGGAATGAGATTTTGTATACAAAGGAAATCTCTCCCTGCAGGGACCGTTTTCGGTTAAGGTATAAGGTTACGCTACCGGTATTAAAAACCGGGACCGCTTTATTTTAAAGGTACACCGAAACCGGTTAAGTTTTGCGGTTACGTAGCGTAACCGCAAATCTTAACCGGTATAAAATAACGACAGCGCTATTTTTTTAGGTACCGCTATACCTTTATTTAACCTTTACTCTACCGAAATAATTTCGGTACCGGAATTATTTCGGTAGAGGGAGTGAGGGTTTCAACGGATATCTTAATGTTAGAGGTTTTGGTAGCGTAAAAAAACGGTACCGTTATTTTGAGGTATTGAAATAAAAAGGTATGACGTCATACCGTTAACCCTTATAACCGATTTTTTTTCGGTTAAAGGGTTTACAGGTTGAATTTCTAAAACAACTTATTAATACTCGCCTACGTCAAGTTCCTAGTACCTATACTCTTGACTGCGTTGATATATCAGTCAATGAGTTTCTCTTTTTATATATATAATAGATAAGTATAATGAACTTATAAATAGGTACATTCATACAAAGGTGATTGACCATTTCATACAGTGTCTTGCTTGCGTCGCATTCGAACCTTTTGTTGACGAAAACAGTTGGAAACGGATATTTAAAAAATGTGAAAATGTCAATAACACATTTCATTATTAACTTGATTGATAAACATCCCGTAAAAATTGCAATGGAAAAGTTTCATGAATTTGTTAATATGATAATGTAAGAAATGAGGAGCAGTGGTGGCATTCGCGTAGTGGATTGCGGCCCATTCCCTCTCCTAGAGTCGTCTGTAGGTCTGAGTCCTAGAATTAAGTAAGAAGTAAAATCAATATGGCTGATTATGCATAGTACGCTAAGAAATCACTGGAAAGATTTTTGCCGTCTTTCTGAAGAGTGACATCATTCAACCTCAAAGAGATCGTCGCATCAGATATCACTCAAATGCTCAAGAGTTTCTAAGTCGCACATGAGTTCTCGCGCTGTACCTAGTTATTTTACAACTTGTTTTTGGTTTATTGGTAGTGTATTTTTTATTTCACCACAATGGTAAAGGGTCGCGTGACGTCACATACTAGAGCATAGCGTGAAACGAAATTATTTTTGCAAGCGCAACTTTAAAGTTCCAGTCTTTGCTTTGTTGAGACATATCAATGATTTTTCATTTTATTGTTGACTAGCTACTGTCAGCGGCTTTGCTCGCGTGAAAGTAGGTTTCTCTATACAAACTTTAGTCCCCCGTTTCACCCCCTTATAAGTTGAATTTCTAAAAATCCCTTCTTAGTGTTCGCCTACGTCATAAAAGGAAGCCTTGTGCAAATTTTCATGTTTCTAGTCCCATTAGTTTCTGCTGTGCGTTGATATGTCAATCAGTCAGTTTCTCCTTTTATATAATACTAGCTTCTACCAGCGGATGCGCCCGCGTGAAAGTAGGTTTCTTCATACAAACTGAACCCTCGTTTCATGCCATTAGGGAGTGAATTTTGGAAAATCCTCTCTTAGTGCTCGCCTACGTCATAAAAAGAAACCTTGTGCAAAATTTCGTGCTCCAAGGCCTTGTAGTTTCGACTGTGCGTAGATATAGATAACAACATTATTTTAATTTAAAAAAAAAAGGTTTCAAAGGTGGTCAAACTAGATCCAAATAAATGACTTAAAAATTAGTTATGTCCTTGATATTTACTTCAAAAATATACATACATAGGTATACATTCCAAATCATTGCCATGTGACGTCAATCGTAAGATAAATATTTGGTCTTCATTAAGAACTTGTTTTAATTGTAACGAAAAAACGGAAACTGGTATATCATGTACACCCGTTTCCGTACACTTCACTACTAAAGATTTAAAATAATAAATCATTAACAAATCATAAATCATAATATTATATTGCTTCGGACCGTAGATTATTTCTCGTATTAATATTATAAGGCTGAAGAGTTTTTTTTTTGTTTGGTTGAACTAATCTCAGTAACTACTGGTTCAAATTTAAAAAATCTTAGTGCTGGATAGCCCATTTATCAAAAAAAGCTATAAGCTATGTAACATCACGTTTCAACATAAAGGAGCGGAGTAGAAATCAAGACAAGAGTGAGGCCGCGAGGGAGAGCTAGTTTTCGGAATAACAAGCCAGTGGAAAAAAAAATGAGATGAACATCCAGAGATTACTTCCACACCTACACCTCAACACCCACACAACACTCTTCAACTACCTCATAGTTGTCCGGCATTTTCGCTGAACTGGATCTTTTTGGTTCTGGCGTGAAACACATGATGTTAGTTTTTCTGTTTTCTAAGTTTTAACATGTTTTTCTACATTGTGTGTATGTGCGCCAATTAAAATATTTTTCTTTCTTTCTTTCTTTTTCCTTTCCACACAAAGAAACAAATACCCTCTTTGTAATTATAATAACAAACAAAATATACAAAACTAAACTCAATTTAAAGATTAGCTATCATGTAGTCTAGACTACAATCAGTACTGGGCCCGCGTGGTGGATTACGGCCCATTCCCTCTCCTAGAGAGGAGGCCTGAGTCAACTCACATACACAAGACACCCAGACCCGGAACACCTTTCTGTAGGCCATACAAATATGTATTTGTTCCATGCGGGAATCGAACCCGCGACCCTAAGCGCAGCAGTCAATTGCTCAACCACTGCGCCAACCATGCCGTCTATAGTTATTTTTTTACATTTTCAAACCAATTTAAGCTTCGCTAATAAACAACACGCTAAGTTTGCGGTTTGTTCCTATTACTGTTAAAATTGTTACTAAAGTTTTATTTTATTTTATTTATTGTGGAAAACAAACAATAACACATAGGGAATGACATAAAAAAGGCTTACAAATAGTTTTACATATGTGATATCAACAACTTTCTCCACATATAAAAACGTGAAACACTTGAACATTTACATTTATTTTTTGAAAACTTCAAGTGTCAAAAAATAAAAGGCCCGTTTTGACATTTGTATTTTGACTACCTAGCGGCTTGGCCGGTGTAGTATAGCGGCTACTACTACACCGGACCCCTAATTATTATTATGTTTTATTTTTTTCAGTTTCATTCCAAGTCACATTCTAGGATTTTTCTCAAATGTCAAAACGGGCCTTTTATTTTTTAACGAGTTTACTCCGAGTAACATGAAGGTTTGACAAGCAGTGCAGTGAATATGTATGTATATTATATCTGCTAGTAGGTAAAATGTTTGCAATAGTACAGAAACTGCGTAAATGGCCCTGCTCGGACGCTCGACCCACTTTACTACGCTAGCTTTGATAACCAAGTCCGGTTTGATGATGAAAACAATATTTGTTTTATTCTATGGATTAGTAATATGTCTGACGAACTGACATTTGTAATTAAAACAAAGGTCTCAACTTTGCAATAATAATATGCATTTGTACTAAAATACTATTATAGGGTGGAACTGGGCTGGCCATATCTACCGCATGCCACAAGAGAACTGGGCTAAACCACTTTTTTGATTAAATCTGTGACTACACAAATTGTGTCCCAAACTTTAGAAAGAGGTGACGTTTATCACGTCCATGAAAACGATCACATTGACCAAAATAGAAAAAAAATAGAAAGGATTTTTGCCATTGCATTGGAACACCGGGGCTTAATATTTCCTAGGAATTCAGATTTTCCTTATAGATAACAAAACCAATATTTACATTATAGATTCATTAAGACTGATGGTTAGTAAATGGATTCTGATAATTAATTAATTAACGATGTCAATTAAAATATAGTTGATCCGTTAGTTTAATACATACATTGTAATTAGATTACTGACGACCAGTAGACCTCTTTATAGTTAATTTAAACTAGATGAGGCCGATGTTTCCTAGCGGACTACCCAGAGAAGAAACACCAAAACAAATTCAGAGGACAAAGTCTTTTTTAAGCCCATACAACTAACATATAATGGTCAAATCATATTATGATAACCATACAGATTACTACTTCACATGTTTGAGTGGACTTATCCAGTCAGTGCAAGCATTTCTAAGCATTCGTATAGCTCGTGGGCAGCCTACATATAGTACTCACACAGTCAGGCAAACGCTAAAATTAATTTTTAACATTCACATTAAAAATATAGGTATAAAAAAGAGTAATTATTTATAAAGTAAATGCTCATGTCAAAGTTAATTAAACAAATGTCAAATTTTAAAATAAAAATATTAATCCATGTCAAAGTCAAAAATATTTTTTCCAGTCAAGAGTAACTGAGAATGATATAAACTTGCTTGTTAAAGAAAACTGCGGATATATCCACCACCTTGGACTTAGGACCCTGTATCAGGTGACGCGCTATTGCTATCATACAGTTAATCAGACATTACTGGTTGCACCACGACAATCACCCTTCCACTGCTTTTTTTTAGGTGGGAAATCATCCAATGACTTCTCACGCTCTAGGACGGAGCGAGAGGGCGTGGCAGACTTTTACTGACTAAATCCCACTGCTATGTTCCTTCTTTGACTTGCTTTCCAAGACCCCGAATTTTCCTTTCAGAAGCGAACCCTTAGCCCCAACCTGCTGGGCACCTACAGTTTTGGCACCCTGCTGGGCCCCTACGGTTAAGCTGACATTCCCTTGAGGCGCGCGTGGAACACTACGCGCCGTCGACGACTCGGGCTCGGTTCGGATGGTAACCAGACGGCCGGATGGCGAGCTACCCATTGCTCGCCGTACCATTCCACTGCTGTGAAACATGCGCGCTGACAATGGGAAACGGTTACCAATAATATGCATTTATTTGCCATTTTTCAATTTTCTGATTACTAAAAATTAAAGATCGACCAAAGATTCGGTTTCACTTCGACCAGTTTCGGCCAAAAAAGCTGATTTCGGTTGAAGTTTCGTTTTTGGTTAAAAAATAGCCGAATAATCGGCTCGACCGATACTAGCACCTTTGAGCTGACGATTATGATAGATACCAAAAACTGAGTAACTCGTTCTCGTTCTCGTGAGTCTTATGTTTTATGTAATCGTCAATTTATTCGATTATTAAGTATTTTATGAAAGTTGAGCAGTGGTGGCCGAGTGGTAACGGCCCCGACTTACAAGTTGTAGGTTGCGGATTCAAATCCAGCCAGGCACATTACTTTGTGTAATTTATTTCATCACCACTGCTCTCAAAACGGTGGAGGAAAACATCGTGAGGAAACCGGCATGTCCGAGAACCAAAAATTCGAAGATATGTGACATCCACCAACCTGTACTGGGCCCGCGTGGTGGATTACGGCCCATTCCCTCTTCTAGAGAGGAGGCCTGAGTCCCAACAGTTGGAACATTATAAGGCCGACTATGCTATTATGAAAGTTATACTTTTATAATATTATAAAACTTTTTTTTTTATTATATATTTTTTAGTCTGTGTTTTGGTTACGGCCGAAACTAGAAGAGAAGCCGCACATTCAGTTACAATTTCGGTTTCGGCTGCAAATCGTGTTTCGGTCGGCCACTACTAAAAATATCATATTCCACAAAATACCAAAAAAAAATCTGAACGTGCTTAAAACACGGGAAAGAAGATTGTCGATATGCAGAAAACATTTTCAGCTTTGCAACCGTCACAATGAGACTTTTCTACTAATCAAAATGATTCAACATTTGACTTCCGCACTAAAACTATTTGTTTACCAGCCCTTTGACCGATAGCAATACTGGGACATCGAAGCAACATCAATGTAAAACACACTCGCTAGATACAAAATTACCTATCTTCTTTTATTTTTTTATACGAAACAAACGTGTAACTAACCGTTTTATTTCAAACGATGTGGGTAAAAATTGTATCTGAGATATTGACAAGGCTTCAGAGGATTTTCCTTAATAACGAATTTTGAAAAAGCCGTTACAACACTACCTTACTGCATGAAAAATCAGGTTGCATAACAAAGGTGAGCATTAAACTGTCCTCCTGATCTCCTGCATAAACTGCGCTTCAATAGTCCCCCAGATATCAGTTAGATTTAATCCACCTATCTCCATTCCTTCTTGCTCTTCTAACTACAGGCATAACTCATACATGGTGCGAGTGAGACAAAGGACTTTTAATATTCTTTGTAAAGAGTTCCATTTGACCCATTTACCACCAAAACTTATTCTGCACGTACTCGACTGAATACTGACTTTTTTAAAAGTGTAAAAAAAAATATCAGTTAAGTAAGTACAACAATGGCACGATCCCATTGTACTTAACTGACTTTTTTTTTTATTCTGCTTATTAGTGATCCTAAGTTTTCTACTACTTTTTCTGTTTTTACCTGTGAGAACCTGTAATTGGCTCAATGTCTCATAATAATATACAATTGTTATAGCTGTTGGTTCTTATATTTTTTATGGGAAATCACAACAGGCTCGCGGCTTATTCGACAGAAACCAAATAATTTTTAACTAAAAGAAAAAGTTGACCATTTATATTTCGAATAAAAATATTAAATTGTTGGTGAAACTGACAAAAGAAGAAACCAGTTCTATAATATAAATATGAATATAGATTTAAGTATCAAACTTATACCATAGCAAGTTATAGAATGACCTAGTTTGTTTATGCATTCCGATTGCGTAATGGCTGTCGTAAGTTGCCAACCATCCAAGACACGATGACACTAGGAGATCAGAAATGCATATAATAAGTACATGACCAAGTACAAGAGGAGCATTTAGTACAAATGACGAAAGTTAGGAAGTTGTGTAACACATACATGGAGATTGTGATGAGTTTAAAATTGTAGCTTCTAGCACAGGTGACATCGAGAGTGAGAAATCCAGGTCAGGTCAAACGCCTACTTCTAATAAAGACGTAGTACTGTGATTATTTCATTCATCCCAACCTAAAATTTACAAGTCATCTCTGGTCGCAGATCTAGAATCTAGACTTGCAATTGACCGAGATAACTTGTAAGTATTGCTGGTAGGAATAAACCATGGATGACGCCTTTTTGTTCGCGGTCTATCTTCTAGGAGACTTATTAAAAGCCTTGTGATTATTAATTTAAGTAAAACAATTTCAAATCATGAATTTCGCATCAAATTCTAGTTGATTCTCGACCAAGTGAATTGAAATCTTAATTTCATGAGCATTCCGCCATTTTGTAATCGGATTCCACCGTAAAATGAGCATTGTAATCAATTCGAAACATCAACTATCTGCGTCAATCAATTTGACATAATATTCGTGCAATTTCTTCTACTACTTGTCATACTTTCGGTATTTTCAGTGAAACCAGTTTATATATTTGTTTAAAATCCTGCTGATATACACGTAATCTCTGCATCTTTTTAATAATATCTTATTACCTAACATTTATGGCTAGCAAGTTTCTGCTATCGGTGTCGTCTGCGTGATTGTAAAGAACATACTCCAAGCAAAATATAATATAATATAATATAATATAATATAATATAACATAATATAATATAATATAATATAATATAATATAATATAATATAATATAATATAATATAATATAATATAATATAATATAATATAATATAATATAATATAATATAATATAATATAATATAATATAATATAATATAATATAATATAATATAATATAATATAATATAATATAATATAATATAATATAATATAATATAATATAATATAATATAATATAATATAATATAATATAAAAAAGTATCCTACGTCCTAAACATAGTCTACCTGAAAGCCAAATTTCATCCAAATCATTCACCCGTCCGAGCATGAAGGAGTAACAAACACACACGCCTCTATAACATTAGTGTGAAACTTGTAAAACCACTTGAAACCTGTAACAAAATGGCTTTTTGCACTTGACACCTCAACTCACAAAACGAGTTTTGATCAAAATAAAGACATGCAGTCGCACCGTGCCAGCTTTGTATCTGTATTGGGCACAATAGTGGCACAAAGACAATAGAATTCTTCACTTACTTGTATCCTGTGAGAATGTTGAGTAGTGTGGACTTTCCGGCACCAGAAGGACCCATAATGGCCGTCAGCTCGCCTGACCGCAGTCGGCCCGAGACCGACTTGAGAATTGTCTTCACATCTATGGAGAAGAAAAAGGTCATTTAGTCAAAGGACTTAAAGGATATATACAGTACTACATCATCAATATAATAATATAAATTTCCACAACTATCACACAACGCCGTCTAGTCCCAAGCTAAGCAGAGCTTGTGTTATGAGTACTAGACAACTGATAAACATACTTATATATTTCTTAATACATACATATTATAGATAAATTACACCCAGCTACAGAACAAATGATCGTGCTCATCACACAAACATTTGTCCTGGGTGGGAATCGAACCCACGACCTCCGGCATAGCAGTTAGGGCCACTAACCACTAGACCAGCAGGCCACTCAAATCAATCTATACATATTAGGTATAAAACTCAAAAATTCGTTTATTTGATTGAACGCGATAATCTCAGAAACTACTGCTTCGAATTGAAAAACTCTGGTAGTGTTGAATAGCCCATTTATTAGGGAAGGCTTTAAGCTATAGATTATCACGCTACGAGCAAACACGGAGGAAACCGCGGGTGACAGTTAGTATTACATACATTTGTAGTATAACTGTTAATCGGGGCTATTTTTTTTATGCAGCCTGAGTATTCCAGGGCTACTGGATTATTTGAAATTGTCTGACACTCCCTCTCGCTCAACTCGGGGCGGGAGCAGTTATTTGATGTTTTCCAACCCAAAAAAGTTACCACTCTGGTTCTGTAGACCCTTGAGGCAGCCCAAGGACTATTGTCATCAATATAGCAAAACGCTAATGAGGACTTAAATATCGTTGTAGGTAAACAGGAAACTAAATATGATACTGTTATCTTTTATCCTTGCATTAATCTAATGTATCTTATTTATAACATCAGCCAAAGCTATATAGGATCTATTCACGACCTCGACTAAACATTTAGCATAAATTTTTGAATTTTATTCATGAGAATTATCACCAGTCTCAATTTAAAAGACTAAGCAACTAGCAAGAGCCTTCAAAATTCAAGTAATGACAGAAGATTAAAGTCATTAATAAAAATAATATATTGTAGCTTAGAGGTTGAGTTTTTATACGGTTCACAGACCCGACTCTGCAAAAAAATGTGGTATACGTATTTAATAAACATGTGAAAAAATGACGTCTTGGAAGGTCCAACTTTAATGTCGAAACTAGGGTTACCAACATGGATTGCGTGATTGTTCGAAAGAATTACCGCAGCCTTGAAAAGCAAAAGACAAGTGAAAGAATACAGGTAGGTTTTAGTCAGTAAAAGTATGATGTTTTGGTGATATATGTAAGAAAAGAGTTGCCAACATTTTTTTAGTAGAAATAGAGTGTAACTGATTTTATAAAAGGTCAATGAACAATACAGTCTTAACTCGAAACTAACATTTTGTTGGACTAATACAACTACTAAACAATTTTAATTATAATATTCACGATTTGGTTTTGCCATTACTTCGTAATTATGACCCTGATAACAAAATATCCTTCAGTGTAATGGCAAGATTTCATTCAGCTTAATTCGTGTATTTTAGTCGTAGCGTAATCTATTGCTTTGTAGATTATAAAGTATATGCTTACGCAAAATAAATTAAAATACTTTATGTTAGAGTACGGATGCCAACCCTAGTCAAAACTGAGAAACAGAATTGCCTTACTCGTTGGATGCTAAATAATCCTAAATTGTTTAGTTTTTGCAAAAAAAATAAAAATTAGTTAAGTAAAACTACAATATATTAACAAATGTCACTACACCTAACCAGAATTATCACACGGATTGGAGGTTGCAGATTACCCGAATGAATTAACATAAGAACGATTCATCCGTTTCAGGTGTTAAAATTTGAAACGTAAGTAATAAACTATAGCTAGACCATATTCATGCTAGATTGTTCGAAAGAACTGCGACGCTGGAACCCAAAGAGCAACTGAAGTATTAAAACGTACTAAATATACGTGGTAGAATCATTCGGATACAAGAGTTGGTCCTACTATTATGACGTTTATAGGAACATAAACGACATAATGGCAGGCGTCATAACACGGGTAGATTTTATTCAGTAAAAATCTAATACTCCCTCTCACTCCACCCACGCAAACCGAGAAAAGTTTAATGATTTTCCACCCAAAAAAAAGCTATATTGTATGAAAAATAAAATCCTGCTTAACAAACAATATGTCTCAGTTTTCATAAAATCAAATAAATATTTCAAAATGGCATTTCCCGTCAATCGTTCTTGCCGGCTTTATAATCACAACATGGTTTTGAACAAAAGTGTTAAAGTAACACCCAGAAAACCAGGTCTGCCAAATTGGCAACTTTCTCAATTCCAATGATTGTTACAAGAGAAAATTGAAATAAAAAAGTGCGATGACCACTTGATTATGTTTGTTCAAGTTCAAAGACCGTTGAATTTTCAATTAGTATTCAATAAAATTGGAAACCATAAAACACAAGACAATTCGATTGATGATGAACGTAATGAAATTGAAAACGATTTTTCACTCTGTTTTTAACGACTACTACTGTATTTGCAATTGCAATGCACACAGTGGTTGCTATGTACACACTTACTAACACCATTAGACCAACCGGTTCTCCGACTTCGATGCCTCGAGTCTCTGTTACATCTTGCGCAGTATCTAGAAATTGATATCTACCGCTTGCAGCTTTTTAGATCCGCTTGGAGATAATTATTCGTCATTATTATCGTAATATTATGAATATTAATCTGTTTTATGTATTATTTAATATTTGTCATAGGAAAGTCCTATAAGGTCAATAAAACTTCCCACAACTGACGTATTTCTACTAAGATATTTAGCTTTTATTTCAACAACAATAAAAGATGATTTGAATTCTTTATTCGCAAAACCAGAAGTACATTAAAATAATATTGAAGATATAGAAGATATTGTCTATATTATACATAATTATTATAGATATGTTATGCTTCTCGCGACACTCACAGTACTTGTACGCAATAGATATTTAAGATCAAGCGGGTATGCCCTATACCTATGCAGCTAGTCGGAAATACATATGAATATCCCATTCACACCGGTTCAGATCACACGCATTGCAACGATCGCACACTCTCAAGGAATTAAGTCATATCTGCTTTTCAAATAAGATTTACTATAAGATGCCTACGTGCAAACACTTGACTTCCTCCTTCCTATTTGCTATACAAACCAACTGTTTATTTCAATTCGAATCTGTTCATCGCCAATTTACATGTAACTTGAATTTTAATCGACTGTATCACTTAGATTTGCATACACCTCGTTAGTTAGTAGTCCTTTGTTCGTCACATCAAACATTACTCATCCTTTGCAAAGTCCAATACACAGTATGGGCTTTATATTGTACACTATCGAATGTATTGTTACATTCCTTGTTATTTTAATATGTGCTTCATCTTGCGGTACTCGGCCCGAAGAAAGTTATAACAAGACGTTCTCTTTATACTCGTAGTTTCCCTTTATCCGCTTTTGTTTACTGACAAAAGAGGATAAAGGAATTCTATATTTAGAAAATCTAAAAGTATTCGTCTCATAACTGTTTGAATTGTTTAAGCTCTTGAACCGAACAGCCAGTTGTGATCCGTCAGCTATAGACAAATTCTTTCTCTACATCCTTTTATTAAGTTGCTGAGAGGCAGTTTACTTTCGAAATAAACATATTGTGTACATTTAAAGACTGATTTACTTTTGCATATTAAGAAGAATTATAACCGCCGACTGTACAACATTATACATTGCAGTAAGTACAAAGGTCAAGCACACACTAATAACACGTTACGCTTTATACATTATCATCGCTTGCAAACCCATCCATTTTAATTACAGCACAAGAAATTAATCCTTGTACATAACCATTAAGGCGTTTTGCCCAGTAAAGTGATCCTAGCTATTTATTTATATTTTATATTCTGACAATTGCTGTGTGATGCTTGTTTCACCAAGACAATGACTTATTCATTAATTGTGTTTCTATTCTTTGTCCATCAACGTCGTTATTGTTAGTGTTTGCATCAAGTTTACAATTGTCATTAGCAATTATAAATTAAACGACTATATTACTATTAGGTAGCTGTTAACGATACGAAACTGTTTATGGATATAATTGTAATTTTAAAACAGTGTATTGCTAAATATCCTGGGCCTGCTATCTTAGGCTCACGGTCGTAGATAGGCTGATAGATACCTTAATAATATCTTGCGAGTCGCGACCATTCAAACTTTGTTTGAATCACATATTTTTTGATATTATGTTTAAATTTATTATCTTCAAGAATTTATTAAATTTGGTGCAAAATACATCAAAATCTATTAAGATGTTTGAGAGTATAGGGCCAATAAACAGAAAAAAGACTTTGTTCATGCTAATACTGAAAATCATACTTATCTGTGGTTTTATTATAAGAATGTTTTGCATAATTATTTGGAACAGCCAAAGTGCTTGCAATCACAACTGCGATATATTGATCCTACCATTCTAAAGTTTACTGTCTTCGCCTACGTGTACGATATCACGATCCAGTCGTGCTGCAACGACATTAAAAACAATTTTCCATTATGAAGAAACATCGTCCACAACCACATTTACCTCATTTATATAAATTACTTTAGATTTAATTAGATGGAACCAGTAATGGCCTACGCGTTAAGATACATCGAGGCCATATTAAAACATGTCAATTAGATAAGTTATCTACTCAGCTACATCAAGCCAGCTGATCTATTAATACTCAACGGAATAAAACTAATCATTAAAATAAACATGATAATGATATGGAAATCTAATTCTAATGGAAGAAAATGTAGACCAATCCAAATAAACTCTACAAAGTTGAAGACTTGGGACACGTCATCGTCCGAAAGAAGGTTTTAAAAATCAAAAGAACATAAAGACGTTATGATTATTTTGAGGTGTGAAATTATTCAATAATTTCTTTCGCTCTAGGGTGGAGCGAGAGGGTGTGTCAGACTTTTACTGATTAAACCCTTTGCGTTCTAGGACCACGGTATCTATAAAAAAAATCGATGCGATGCTATCTGAAGCAATTAGCAATGACTGAATAGTCTCATAGGACCTAGACAAAGTGGCATTCCATAATCAAGAACGATAATCAAAAAGTCCAAAATATATTACAATTCCAACAATTTGCCTGCTGCGGTCTTCATGTCCAACTATAATTTAGGTGTCTTCAAGGCTAGAGTGAATACGCTCTTAATAAACTAGTGCGCCTCACCATCAATGATTGCATCACTGCTTACCATCAGGTGGGATCCCAGTCAAGCACTGGTTTTTAATATCAATTTAAAAAAAAGAACATCATCAATATTTCAGCCAAAAGACATTCCCTGCTGGATAAAGGCTTCACAAAGTGTTGCCACACAACGACAGGCCCTGTGCGTCTTGCATCAATGGAATTCTCGCAACCCTCACCAGGTCATCGGTCCACCTTGAAGAAGGCCTTTCTGGTACGGGGTCGAAACCCATCGACCATCTGTTCTGAAGGTCGTTCCGACTTCCACTTAAGTTTGGGCATGACATGTGCAACCGGAATGTCACGTGACGGATGTGATCTGTCACGTGACCAGGTAGGTACCAATTTGTACGTAATGCGATCCAGGCAAATGAGGAAAATGTCATAAAGATAATGAATGGGACAGCTTTAAGACATGAAAATTTCCAAATAAATAGAAATCATTTATTTGCCAAAAATGTAGATATCTCGATACCTTTGAAAACTAATTAATTAATACAATACATTCACTGAATTGCTAAAATATTTTCACATTTATGACAACAACGTATTTTGAGGGTAGTTTTAATAAACTAATAATTACAGTATTTCTTATTTATTTTGATCAGAACTTATGCCAAGTTTATTAACTACAGAAGTAAAAATCCTCCATAATAATCTTTTAAATCAACTATTTTTTCTTTTGGGGATAGTTCTAACAACCTTTATTATTTACTTAGGTTACTATTTGTGCTAACTTTCATGTGTATTTGCACAGTGAATGAGATTTTGCTTACACACGAAAATCCCCCCCTTTTCACCCCCTTCACGGTTGAATATTCAAAAACCCCTTCTTATTGCTCGTTTGCGTCATTAAAGGAAGCCTTGTGCAAAATTTCAGTCAGTTTCTCCTTTTATAAAGGTATATAGATAAACAAACAAAACCAAAAAAAAAGCACTGGAAGGACCCCGAAATAAATTGAGAAAGGGCAAAATAATTAAGAAGAAAGCCATTTCCATGTAATATTTCTTCCTTTTCCTCGTTCTTATAAAGGTTGAATTCAACAATTAAAATAAAATGTCATCCATTTTACTGAATTATCATTGTTATACTGCCTGTTTACCTTCCTTTTGTAAACATTGGGTCATTAACCTGCAGCCTGCATTAACATTGAACATTTTTCCGTATTTTAACATAATCTGTATGAGTAAAAAAGTTGTAACTACCTGAGCTGATTAATGAGTTCGATGGCAGAAGAACTCAGATTCAGAATAAAGTCAAATTAGGTACAGTCAGGGTCAAAAGTGCAGTTGCACTCTACCAACGCTAGTGTCTATTTTTAGGGTTCCATACGTCAAAAGGAAAAAATCAGAACTCTTATAGGATCATCTTGGCAACGCATGAAGGTCTGCTCTGCGGTCCCTTGATGCTGTGAAAAAATCAAATTTCTGAGTTAACGAAAAAAAAAGATACGGCCGTTTATATCGCAAAGAACGTATCTATATTTCGACACCCTCATGTGAATCAAAATTCATAGGGTACTTCCCGTTGACCCAGAATCCTAAAATTATGCATAAAGCAAGGTCTTATAACACAGTTAAAGGAATAAATCTGGAAACAGTAAATTTGTTGTAACGTCACAAAAAAATTGCGATTCAAAAAAAACTTCGAGAATTCATTCGGGAATTCAAACTCAACGCGCGAGTCCGACTCGAACTTGTTTTATTTTTGAAAGGCTCGCGCTTGATCACCTTGTAGTAAGTGATGATATGGTCGATGGTAGAACACCCTTGGCCAGAAGTAACCTATCCACTCTTGACTTAAAGATCCTTAGCTTGCAGCTATCAGGAAACACAGTCTCCGGCATGGAATTCCACTCCTTAGCTGTACGCGCAATGGATATGTTTTCAAAACGTTTTGTGCGTATGGGTGCGATGTCTACCATGAGTGAGAAGTCTCGTGGTCCAATAATGAAACGCGCTTGGCCGTTTAAAATTTATTGGTAGAGGGACAATGATTAATGAATGAACATTAAACTTCTACTACAAAGAAATTTAAGTCACTAGCATCGTATAGAGTGCAACTGCACTTTTGAGCACTGATTTTACAACTACCTTTGACAGAAGATGCGCTCTGCATCCTTCAAATACTCCTAAACAACTCTGTCATGAAGGTACCACATAGCGAAGATATCAACAAAAAACTAAAGGAAGTGTACAGAGTGTTGTAACCTTACAGGGCTAAGTCAGTCAGTAATAAAAAATTACTTAAACGGCCTTGGTCTAGAAACGCATTTCATTTATCGCTGTAAAGACGATCAAGCCTGTGCTTGGTAGATATCTATCTTTAGTAGATTGTAAAATTAGAAATGAAGACACAAGTGAAATAGTGGTACAATAATGAGGTACATATCGTGATGAAAGTTTGGAGTATGTAGATAAGTTTTCCCTTAAGAGGAATACAGGAGCTAAACGCGAGTTTTATAATGCGCAAAAGTATATAATATGATCCACTGCAGTAAACCGAATCAGAAAAATATATGTTATTCTTTAGGATAATTGCCAAATCTAGATAGTGTGTTCAAAACGGTATAAAGATAGTTTAGTACGATAGAAAAAAACACGAAGATGACTTTGTAAATTACTTTTATCGATTAAAATTTTATCGCGTACATCGAAGGATTGGGACAATTTGCCTGCTGCGGTCTTCCCGTCCAACTATAATTTAGGTGCCTTCAAGGCTACAGTGAATAGGCTCTTAGTAAACTAGTGCGCCTCACCATCAATGATTGCATCACTGCTTACCATCAGGTGGGATCGCAGTAAAGCACTGGTTTATTTCAATTAAAAAAAAAACCGGACTAATATACACGCAATCATTGTGATTTTTCAAGCAACGTTTTACCGTTATAAATAAATAAATAACAATTAAAAGCATTTATTTCAGGCAACCAATAGCACCCATACAGCAATTACAAAACAGAAAACACACACACTTAAAAGGAAATACATTACACTATCGGACATAGGCTATGTCCACATGTCTGCTACAGCAATGTCCGATATAAGGGCAATCAAATCTGCCGGCAATCATCGTCAGAACTGTATTGGAGCTGCCCCGCACCCTATGCACCAGAGACGCGCACCGCTTGCGCATGGTAGTGTGAAAACAATCGGTGCGCGCTTCCGCAAACATGCCCGAGGCAATACAGAAGCGGGGCACAGCCTCAACACCGCCCGAACGCGTTATTGTATTGGATACGGAGGGCACTGTAAACCGTGTGTAAGAAACCCATAAGCTGCACGTGTACAATGAAGTGCAAAAAGCTTTAAAAGGTGTGATCTTGACTATATATGTATATGTAGCTATAGTGTTTTAATTTTATAATCAATTCTATAGATTCTAGTAAATCGCTTAAATGCTTCATATTTTGCAAGCATTGTGTCCTTATGCATCTCTTTCTTTAGTATGCAGTCCGAGAGTGACCGAGCTTTAGGTCCTATAACACTCCTAAATTCAAATCAAACTATGCCAAAGAAGTACATACTATTCTAAATTGGTATGAACGACGTAATTCAATTAATTATTGTTCTTGTGGAACTAATCGGTTTCGTAATAAAAAAAATCTGGTAAGTAATAAAAATTCCCAAACTATACACCGACATTAATTATAAACTATTTTCAAATTTTATCGATTTGCAAATTAAGTGCGTTAAGCTTATAATGTTCCCACTGCTGGGACTCAGGCCTTCCCTCTAGGAGTGGAAATGGGCCGTACTCTACCAAGTGAGCCAGAACCATCCACCTTCCTGATGTCACACGTTTATTTATTTGAGAACATGCGTTTTCCTCACAATGTTTTCCTTCACCGTTTTGAAAGCAGTGGTTATGAAATAATTACATAAAGTTCCTTAGTGGATACTTAAAACGTACTACTCTTGAGACTACCTTTACCACCGGACCATTACTATTCGCGTGCGTTGATCAAATTGATACTTCGCTTCCATAGTTCCCTGTTTTTTTTTTTTATTGAAGCTTTGATACAAAAATAACTACTTAACCATTCATGTTAGTCGTGGTTTTCCCTATGAGGCATACCTACAGAAAATTTCTTATGTATACGTCGTAGCCAACTACGCTTAATTCATCTCGCAGTGAACAGCCTAGCCTTTTTACTACACGTCGTCATTCAACTAGCCACCCGAATGATATTCAGCCATTCAATCAAACAGCTAGCTAGGCAAATGACTTGGATCGATAACTTGCCCAAACATTTGAGAGGCTGTGGCAGTGTGTGTGTGGTTTGCGATCAGCCGCTAATAACTGTCATAAGTAAGATAAGCTGAAAAAGCCCTGCTGCGGCAAGCTCCTATTTCTGCTGAAGGGAAGGGGAGCATTGTTTAATTTGGCCCCGTCGTTTCCTACAAAGCTAACCTTTCCGCGTTAGAGAGGCCTAAGTTTTTTTCGACACCTGGTCACACTATTATATGAATGACTTAAGTATTAGTCGAGCAGTTCATTAAATGTTGTATCAGACGCATATATTGCTTTCAGTCCGCAAGTTGAACAGGGCCATTTAGTTATTAGGCTAGCCTGTTGACAGAAAAGGGCTGAGAGAATATATATTGAAACAGTAACCGTGCCCCTGGAACGCAAAAGGCAACTACAAAGAACACAGGTGTTTTTTTATGATTGATAGGCTCGCGTTTGAACACCTAATGTTAAGCAACGATGTGGTCAACGATGGAGCACGCTTGCCTAGAAGTATTCTATCCTATTCACCCTTGACATAAAAAACCCCTAGGTTGTAGATATCAGGCTACAAGCTCAATTAATTTAAATTATTTGCAATTCTAATAATATTTTTACAAACCATATTTGTACGCCGAAAAAAGCAGAATATTATGATCATATCATAATGAATATAATAACTTTGTACAATATTCCGACAAATATATGCATTCTATTCTATTCAGGAAAAACTGACTCAGACAGGAAATTCCACTCCTTAGCTGATGAATTACGGTAGTTGTCTTTTTTTTTTAGGTCAGAAATCATTCAATGACTTTCCAAATACTTTTTCGCCCTTGGACGAAGCGAGAGGGCGTGTCAGACTTTTACTGTCCAAAAAAAACCTTCCTAGCAGGGGCCCGAGGTTATCTTTCGTACAACCCATGGGCCCAGTAGGCTTCGACCCGACTGCGACTTATAGATGCTGATCAATTCACCGTCTGCAAGTCCACGCCTATGGTGGCTAGAAATCGGGGTCGGGATCCCGGCGAATGGGGCGTGAGGAAGGCCGTTCCCTCTCGCGTAATTACGCTAGTTGGCTGAGATATAGGTACATGCTCACTGTGTATATTTCAGCACCAGCTAATCGTTTGCTTATGCAATTATCGATACGAGTATATGTAAAGAAATAAAACATTAATGGAGCTAATATTATTCCGATAAACAATAGTTGTTTAATTACACAAAAAGCAAAATATTGATAAAGGTTGTAAGCATTTACTAATTGTAATTGGTTTGAGATAAGTTACCCGAAACTAAGATAATTTGATATCGTTTAACATAACATCCGAACGTAAAAACAAAATAAGACTAGAAAAACAAACAAATAGCAAAATAATTATTATCATTTGTGTTGAGATAAAAGATAAATAAATTTAAATTGTTATTGAATAAGCACATGATGAAGATGAAGGAAAGAATTTTTCACCCACTAGTAGGACCAGACTGGGCCTCTATAACAGAGGAGAAACGTTTGAGAAATAAAAAGGAGGCAATTACCTCACAGTGGAACATAACAGAACAGACTAATTAAATAAATAAATCATACTAATATATTATTAAGACGAAAGTTTGAATATATATCTCATAAGGTAGAAATACATTGGGCACACGTGGGCCACGTACGCCGATCTGGGCGCGTCGGTCTCCATACTCTCCATACATTTTATACGGCAACTAGACTTGTAGAGCTACATTAGATCCACGCCACGCTACGCTACGCGACGTGACGTATAAATCAGGCGTGGCCCACGTGCGCATCGGGCTAATGTAGTTAATGTTTTAATCCTTTACGCTCAAATTTATTAATTATAAGATTTGGATGGACTTTGGTACCTACGTGGATAGCTTATATCCTGGAATAACACATATGCTAACAAATATTATAAAGGTGAAAATTTCTATGTCTCTGCGTAAGTTTGTCATTCTTTCACGCTCAATCGACTGAACGGACTTGGATAAAATTAGGTACCAGGATAGTTTTTATTGGATTAACACATAGTCTATAATTTAAAAAGGTGTGAAGTACTAATTCAAACGCAAAAATAACCAATACTCTTGAATAGTATAGAACTATCTTCAGTTAGAACTTTGAATAAAAGAAGATCTATTCAATGTGAAGAAGTGCAGCTTTATAATAATAAATGACCAAAAGAAATAAGAGATTGGAGAATTGATGGAGATCGATGAACATCCTTAAAAATAGGTTAAAGTTGTATTTGGCCAACCAACAAAACAACTACTGTGAGCTCTCTATAGATCGAACGAATAATATGTATTTATTACTTGAGATTTTTTTTAATATTTATATCATTACTCATATTTATTTATTTATATTTTATTGTACACCAAGACAATAAATGTTACAATTTGAGCCATAAATTTAAAAACAATTGGCAGCCTTATCGCATTCGGCATCCAGGCAACCTGAAATGGACTATGTTGCATATCGAAGTGGACTATGTGTTCTTTTTAAGAAACAAATTTATTTAAACCGAATTTCACGTGGCTGAAGCCCCCAGCAAAAGCTAATACAATATAAAACTACGCAAGGTTTTAACCTCGATCAATCATTACTTCTTTACTAACCGCTAGCATGGTAAATATCGTAAATATGTTATCTCTAAAACTATGCAGGGATATGTAAAAAAGATATACGTTTCTCAACATACGTGCCTTCATTACAACGATAACAATTACCTTTTTATCACAAGATTATAGTATTAATGAAAATTATATCGTCCATCATGAACAATTTGACTTTCAAAATATGATACTTTTGTCGATAGAGCCACAGATAATGTTTAACTAATCGGCAATGTTACTACATCACATGTACTTATCACTAACTTCTACCAGCGGTTTCGCCTGCGTGAGAGGAAGTCTGTCCGTACAAACTTTGGACCTCACTTTCCAACCTTTTAGGTGGATAATTTCTTAAAAACGAGGATTGACATATCGTCAAACTTTGACGTTTAAAACGATCTGGCCCGTTTTACTTGGCCATATCATAAAGTGATCAATTTCTTAGATCTAGCCACGACATATACATCATACAATGAACCTTAGTGCAAAATTTCAGCGTTCTAGGTCAAAGGCCTGCATGAAAGTAGGTTCATCCATACAAACTTTGAAACCCCGTTTCCAAGCCATTAGGTGTTTTTACAAAATCCTTTCTTATTTTTTGTATACATCATATTAAGATGAACCTCTGATCAAATTTTCAACTTTCTAGGTACAAGGGTTTAGATACGGCGTGGAGGACTTTGCGTATGATTGTACAAAATCTTTATTAGATTATAATTTCTCGATATATAATAAAAAAGTCGTATTGTATACGATAAATCACATCCAAATTCATTCGTTTCCAATATAACAGCGTTTTACATAGTCAAAATAGTTACAATTTCTTGCGACATTTTTTAATCTTACGGCGTTTGAAATTTTCCGGTGACATATAGGTATACTATCACTACTGGTGTACAGATAAACAGTACACCAGTAGTGATTGGTGACGAGATAACTCCAAATATTAACAATCCTAAAAAGGTAGGTTTAACTGAAACCTTAAGAAAGACTAATATGTGATGTAATAATAAATATAATGTGTATAGTACTACGTGAATCTAAAATTTACAATGGCGTAGATGATTGAACGGTTAAAACCAATGGTTCGATCAATAATAAGAAAATTGCAGACATCGGCAAATAAATCAATAATTTGAAGAGCAACAATGATTGAACGAACAAAGGATGATAACAAAAACTAGTCGAAGATCAAGATTAACAAGACGATGATAATAAGACATTACAGACAGAACACCTTCTTCTTTTAGATTCAAAATCCAGCAAGAGCTACAGGATTAATCATCGTCATTTCAGCCGAAAGACGTCCAATGTTGGACATAGGCCTCCCCCAAGTGTCGCCACAATGAACGGTCCTGTGCGTCTCGCATCCATCGGACTCCCGCAACCGTTACCAAGTCATCGGTCCACCTTATACGAGACCTTCCAACGCTACGTCTTCCGGTACGTGGTCGCCATTCCAGAACCTTTTGGCCCCGACGGCCATCCGTTCTGCGAGCAATGTGCCCTGCCCATTGCCACTTAAGTTTGGCGATTCTTCGTGCTATGTCGCTAACCTTGGTTCTCCTGCGGATATCCTCATTCCTGATTCGATCACGCAAGGAAACTCCGAGCAAAGCCCTTTCCATTGCCCTTGCTACAGAATTATTAGAAAGAATTGCTGTGGTCTTAGAACGCAAAGGGCTACTGAAGGAACACAGGGCCTTTACCATATCGTGTTAAAATACCCAGCGTGCAACTCAATCCCTATAACAGTTCAGTTTAGGTCGTCAAATGCTTGTAGTAGAGCCTCAGGTGGGTTTTAATAAGTAAAAGTGTGACACACCGTATCGCTCCATCTTGCAATGCAGGCAAAACTAGCAACAGAATGATTTATAGTAGATATAAGAGATTAATATATCAATATAGATTTAGCAGATATTGTCGCTGATTTTGATAAATTATTATTTGTTATGTGTATCGGTCGTAAATAACTTGGTATTAATTATGTTCATCAGTGTTTCCGGGACTTGGAATCGTGTATGATCTCTTTATCTTAGAGTAACTTCTGTCAACGGCTTCGCACGCGTGGAAGAGTAAATGTATAGCCTATGTCACTCCAGTAAAGTAAATAAAGTAACATTCTACTGGTGAAATAATGTTTAATATTATAAATGTGAAACTAACTCTGTCTGTCTGTTACGCTTTCATGGCCAAACTAATGAACCGATTTTGATGAAATTTAATCAAAACACAATAATTTTTTTTTTTTTTTTGTGTAGAATCATTCGAAAAAAGAGTTCTCTTATAATAACAATTGTGAAGAAGAGTCTTTGTAATCATCAGATTTATATGCCTCAAGTCAGTCAAAATCTGTGTATTTCGGTTTACTTCTTATTCTTCTTAGTTATTTGAATGTCAGAACTTACAAACATACAATTTTCAATGCACCTGCAGTTAGTTTTACAACCATTTTATTATAGGTACTCGTTTCTTTACCGATAACATTTTTTTTTACATTTCAAGTATTCGTACAATGAAAGAATTACAAAGTTTCGCTTTTATGAAATTTGGATTACATTCACAAATTTATCTAAATCCAGTACTTTGTGTATTACGATAAACTGTTAACCCTAGGCCAGTGAATTAGTTATGTATGCCACTGTTATCAAAATATGGAAGTGAGTCACTATCTGCTGTAAAATGTAGCAAACTGAATAATGCTGAAAAATTATGACTCAATTGTACAATTGTCTAAACTTTGAAACAGAAGGCAGACGGGAGCTTCCATTACTTCTAATTTTGAAGCTACGGTTACTCGTGGTCCTAGAACGCAAAAGGCATCTGAGGGAACGGTGTGGTTTTATTAAGTTAAAGTCTGACACGCCCTTTCCCCACCCTAGAGCCTGAGAAATCATTGGTTGATTTTCCACCTTAAAAAAAACCCTTAACTACCTCTGTTTCGGTCTACGGTATAATTTATCAGATTTTTATCAAACAGGATAAACTTCACTATATAGATTTGAATAAAGCCTTGGGAGTATCAACGTCGTAATTTTTCAAATCAATTGAATCTGAATAAATAATTTAATGAAAAAATGTATATCAAGAAGGAAGAAAATTACACAAGCCATATTTATAAAACCCACAAAAAAGAAGCAAGACCAGCAGCTAATGTAATTATTTCCATAAACGATAAAAAATAAGGATATAAGAAATAGTGAGAATGTCTTGTTGCTTTAAGTCCACCAATGGTACATAAGCTACTGTTAAATGTGGCTATCGTACATAAAACTTAAATAGTAGATGTTAATAAGAAGATAAATGGGTGAGTGTAGGTGGCTTAGGGATAACGGACTCGAATTATGAGTAGTAAGCATTACTTTGTGTATCACGCAGTAATAAGTTATTTCCACTTCAATCAAAACAGTGAAGGGACACAAGGAAAATAGCATGACCTAAAACATTAAAATTGAAGATATGTGACATCCGCCAACCTAAACTGAGCCCGCGTGGTGGATTACAGCCTATTCCCTCTCCTACAGAGGCTAGAGATCTAGCAGTGGAAACATTATAAGGTTGATTATATATGTTATATTAATAGATTTCAAAACTACAATGTTACGTTACAAGTGGAATTGTACAGATTAAAGACTTACGACCGGTCATTACCAATTACAACGGAAGAGGTAAATTGCTTGGTGGACGCCTACCTATACGTACCAATGAGCGTTTCCTTAGCCGTTTCATTAATAAATTACTAGTCGACTAGCCTACTTGAGGACGAGACTACCGTCTATACGAATAGCAAGACACACGTGTCGAATTTCCTGGTATTTTTATAACATATCTAGATGGACTTGGAAGAGTGATATGAAAGAAAAGGAAGTTAATGATAGCATGACGAGTGACAGGGCAGAATGGAAGAAAAAAACATGTTGCGCCGACTCCAAATAACACGGGACAAGGGCAGGAAGATGATGATGATCTAGATGGACTTCATATTGTTGAAGAAAAAAATATTGGCCTATTCTAAATCTGATCTGGTTTTGCTGTACATCTGGTAAAACCAGATATGTTTTTTTAATAGGCCAAGATTTCTTGACTTAAATAAAATTGTTGAGATGTCGTAATGTTTGCAAACTGAGAGTGTTATTGCTACACAAACGTTTGTTTGCGATAAATTCACGATTTGCGAAAGTCTTGAGACTTTTGCGTGTAAATAAAGATGTTTCCATAAAAATGATGTACGAAATCATCAAACTCTCTAAACGTACTTTCACTTCACAAAAAAATATACTTTTCAACCGAACCAAGTTACGAACAAACACCGTTAGATTCACTGACACAACTCTGTTTCAAATTCATCTGCGTTCTTATTGTGGTTCTCGTCCCCAATAAGAACGCAGATGAATTACACCCGGACCAAAAAATATCTTCGAAGATTTCACAGTTCACAATGTTAAAATACGCAGATAAATTATACCCGGACCAAAAAATATCTTCGAAGATTTCACAGTTCACAATGTTAAAATATATGTAACAGTAGCATATACAACCTTAACAAGATTTGATCACGTCTTAAAAATAATAATGTGCATAATTATTGCCAACGATGAAGCAAAGTCATCTAAACGTTTGAATCAAGTTAAAGATGCTTTAACCTTGACTGACAAGGATAAAGATTCCTGACCTGGTGTCTCGGACAGCAATTATAATAATTCTGCTACAGAACTTGCAATAATAATGGTTGAAATAAAAATGGAATTAGGAGCTGCAGTAGAAACGATAGATTTGGCTCCTGTGCCAAAAACTTTGCACTTTCAGAACACCACAATTTTCTGTGAATATTATGCCAATGTTTCCTTAATATACGTAGGAAGTGAATGACCTAAGTGAGTGACGAAATATAATCTCAAACGAAACGTTGGACAAAAGTATTCCACAAGATAAAGAAACATGCAAACAATTTGCTTACAATCATGCAGTCTGCATTTGCAAAATCATTATAATTTTAGATGAAATGATAATAGCTAAAGTATTAGCAAATTATTTTGTAGCAAATTCTAAATATAAATAGTCTTAGTAACCGCGCGGAATCGTCCATGGAGCAATAATTATTATCAAAGGAGAGGAAAACAAAGAACGCTACAGTGGATCCCTTTGATATGCAACGGTAGACCAAGGTTTTTGAAGAAAGAACTAACAACGATTTTCGACGATAAAAATACATGATCGATGATTCTGCACTTACGTTGTGGTATCTCAAAGAGTTGTCTCGAAAATGACAGACAAATATTAACTTATGAAAATTACGGGAGTTTGAAAAATTAATCACATATTTTTTTGTCGAAAAAACTGTAATTACCATTGACATTTTGTTTTTATGCAAGTTATACCACGTTACGAGTCTCTAATTGAGTGCTGCAAAAACAACAGTGATTTTAAACATAGGTTGTAGAGTGAGAGATTTTAAACATAGGTTGGTACTAAATCATGATACTGCACTGAACAAGACAACATTAGCTCCTGCAAATAATTGTGATACTTGAGTAAAACCTGATATTATAGGCTATAACGAACCTCCTAATTAATTGGGTCTAATGATTTGGAAACACTTGCACAAATGCAAGCATAATATAAACATAAATCTTCAGCCAATGACACATTTCTTCCGTAATTTGAAGAACCAACATTGAGATGTATAAAGTGGTGAAAAAAATTATGTCAAGGATGTACATTTTTAAGCAGTCTTTCGATTCTGACACTTCTAAAGTGTACTCTTTATCGATAAGTGTCGGATCACCCCAATACTCATGGTAATGATGAAATAAAGAATCGAGAAGGGCTTCGCAACGCTGTACGGGATTGACATCCAACTGTAACTTGCTTTTTAAAGGATCGTGCGTAGCGTGGTTCGTTTCATAAGGAGAGTATCAACTGATTGAGGATATCCCTTTGTCATCCTGTCTATACGTTGGGTCCTCGTTCCTGTTACAAGACTATATTTATTATTCCTAAAGCAGCCTTCCAATTTTGCCCTGCGTGATGTGGCTGCGTGATAGGTTATCCTGAATTAACTCCCTCGAGTTCAAAATATTATCTCTTCCGCTACGGATGTTTGTTTATTTAGTGCAGAAACTAGGCCAAGTTTATTATCATTATTTGCCGTTTTGTTATCTCTGTAACATTTTTTGCCACTATTTTTGCAGAGATACTTGTTTTATTTTTTAATTACTCAAAACATATATATACAAACAAACTCAACGAGCAATTAACTTTGATACCAATATGCAGATTAATAAGACATTGAAAAAAAAAAAACTGGCTAAAACTTTACCTTCGAGGTACCAATATTTATGCAACGAATTAATTTATTTATATGTTATTCTGATAATGATAAGTAAAAAATAAAAGACAACGAATCGATTATAATCTTGGAGTTTGAGGAAATATCATTAAGGTCAGAGTATATGGCGTCTCATTAACACGGACACAATCAATGATTTCTAAGACATCGTTAGAAACATTAATTATCTTTGTTATTCAAATAATTGAAGCCATTTATTTACGTAAATGGAATCAACAGTGGCAATCTATCATTCTTTGCCATTGTTTCGAACTGATTGTTTTGTCAAACAGTGTAAACAATGCAAGCGTACTTACTGCTTTTTCTTCCTTCTTGAACTTTGTAGGTGAGATCAGTGAACGCCAAGTCCACTGGCGGTCTCTTGGGCAGATGTGTGAGGGTCTTGTGCTGTGCCGGCGTGATGGTCACCTTCAGACTCCCTTTCCTGTCGAGGATAATGGGCTTAGTGTCCACTGGCCCCGCAAGGCACGACTCTTTGTCCACTTTCATTTTGAACAAAACACAATGGATTTTATTTAACTAAGAAACTTAGTTGGTCATTCGAACGTCACAAAGGAGGATTGAATGCGATTCAAGAGACGCGCGTTTCGCGCTGAGACCGCGCGCGCACTGAACGCTGCCGAGTGTACAACTGAGCAGCTCTAGTCAGGGGCACTCGCTTCGTGACGTCGACTGATTAGCTATACCAGTTTTGAACTTTGGCTCGTAATGGCCATACATCATATGGGCGAATGTTCGCAACTTATCTACTTGCATGTTATGATGAAAGAGTGTGCAGTGGTCAGTGATATCTCTGTTTTTCTACCATGGTGTGGCAATAAGTTTACTTACCGTGACGTTGGGAACTGCAGGGGCACTCCAAAATTATTGGTGTATTAAAAATTGTTACAAATAATAAGATAAGCTAGCCCAGAAGAAATTTTTAAAAAAGGTATTAATATTTGTGGTAAAAAACCTTGAAGAACCACAATCTCTTTGTAGAATGCTATGTTATTGGGCCACTCGGTGTACAAAAAAAAATAACCACACCATGTTTTGGTGGTTTGTGTCATCAACAGACTACCTATGTGTAGTTGAAACATATTATTATATTTTTTGTTTGTTTCTAAAACTAGTTAATACCCTGTTTTTAATCCGTTTTTTAGCATGCTTTAACCAGTTTTTTAGCAGTTTGGTTTTGTGGTTTAGGCCTTGTACTTGTTTTTTTCTCTATTTACTATAAAAAAAGAAAAATTCTCTCTGCCACTTCAAGTATATTCTGTGCAAACTGAATTGCACTATGTGCTTGCCTTGTCCTTATCTTTTATCCTATGTGTTTTGTTCATAGTATGTGTTCCATAAAAGGGATTAACACTTCTAATTCCTATGGACTACATACATCCTCTTCAGGTTTGCAATTCAAAAAGTCTTTAATAAACAGTGCTGCCACGCTTATGATAATTACAGTAAGTCACATTTTGGTCGATATTGAGTTAAATATACAGAAATGTAGATCTCAATCTCTACATTTCAAATATATACTTAACTCATCAATCAAAATGTGACTTACTGTAATTATCATAAGCGCGGCAGAGTGGACCACTGTAGGCTGATGATGACAAAGAAAAAATAAAAAACAAAAGCCATAGAAGTATTGAAATTTATGATTGTTTGTTGTGGTTGTTGTTGCTGCATGCAGGTAATATCTTGTGATTCAAATCAATTTAAGGTTGTACTTAAGACAACACTACATCCCGAGATAATGTACACTATGTGAGGCATTTGAAGAAAGATTGATGAGTTTATATTTCACCCAGTGGAATGTTGTTCAACATATTAAAGCACCTACACAAACAACTAATAAAATGCTAAAATAAGTTTTCAAGCTAAATGTTAATATAAAGATTCATTGACTGTTAGATGGTACGATGTTTGCCTGGTCAGCTAGTATAGAATATTATAATTTAGTTGTTGAGCAATTGTATAGGCTCTTAATAAGCTAGTGTGATTCAGTGAGATCGCAGTCAAGCTTTGTTATAACACAAAAAAAATTTACTACTTTTAGTACAATGGCAGTCTTCTAACTGACAGCGCTATCTACCAGACAACCAGACAACATACACAACCCAATATAATACAATAAAAGATGATCCTCTGATTGTCAGTCCAAACTTAAGTGAATAAAGTATGGTAGACACACTGTTTTGTTTTATAATAAATAGATCCACTATATCATTAGTCCTTACAGTTAAAAGTTAAGTTACTGCATATTCAAACATAGCTTACATCAGAAAAAGTCAATTGATACATCCTGTTTCAGTAATATTGTTCAACAAATAACCACATAAAAATAATACTTTAAACTAGTATGCTTTGTCCTTTATAGTTCTTATTGGTTCATAACTTTCTACATCATTTCATAATGAAAGATGTAAGACATTTAACTTTCTCCTCGTAGTGGTGTACCCTCAGAATAATTTTATTCAGCCTCCCTAAGACTACCCTCTGAACCAAAATAAGATAAAGAACGTACTGGTATATTCAGTGGATACAGTTTACGATAAACACGGTGGATAATAGGTCAGATACATACATAATAAGTATTTAGATACGTTGCAGAGAACAAAGTTGCGTTGCGACATACGCACTTGTTTCGCAAGTAAAACTTACCTCAGATTGTTGAGAATATACACGTTATCCATCTTGAACACCTCATATGCCTACTACCTAACTAGTCTACTAGGACTGTAATAAAATCAAAAGGTTTTTTAACGAAAACAAAATCGAAACGTTATCAAAACAAAATTCTTGATGTTGTGTAAAGTAGGCACATGTAATTACGATACTTTCTCCAGAATAAACACACTGAACGAGACAGCGAACTAATTTTATAGTAAGTAAGACAGAGAAAGATATAAATGTTACAGAAAAGATGACATTGACAGATGACAGTTGTTAGAAAGTAAGCTGTTCGGTATTACGGGTATTACATCAATATTATCAGTCAAAACATTTATTTTTTGTGACTTTAATTAAAGTTCCATTTACTACGTAAATAAAATCAATAATAAGTTACTAATAATTTTAGTAAACATGCAATACATTGTTTATTGCATTTTTATAGATAAAACCTAGACTTTATCTCAGCGTAAAATATTTGGCTAGGCTTAAATGGTTCATATTAATCACAATCTGTACTAGTAGCTCGGAATGAGGCCTTCTGAGTACTTATTTCGTTACTACTGGCGTTCGGCCATTGTATATTTCAGAAAACTCGTTTACGAAAAAGTGGATCGCAGTCAAACTCTAATCGATATCATAAAAAATAAAAATCTTGAAAAAGTAAGTTAAAATAAAAGGAAATTTTATTTATCTCAATTATAAAGGCATTGTGAGGCATTGATATTTTAGACAATAAACCTATCAAACATTATTTCCGTTTGAATAAAAATGCTACCTTACTTCAAAAAAATCTACTAAAATAGTATTTAAAACATCCCACAATTGTCTTACGGGTAAGAAAATAATGTAATGAAAGTAATACCGTTGGGATTTCACTGGGTTTTTTGCCTTAATTTAAAGTGTAAAAATACTGTATGATACTGCATTTAAGCTAGAACTACATTAGACCGACGCGAGTCACATCAACTCGACTTGGCTACCACGTGTTTATATTTTCAGTCGTTAGATGTCAAACTAGTACTTTGCCCGCTACACCATTCGCGTGAATTTTGAATAATTTATTAATTTAGTAACAAATAATAAAATAACAACAAATAATCCAAAAATTGACAGCACTTAGTTGCAATGTTATCTCACTTGAATCGAATGAAAGAAACACTGAACCAGTCGACCGACTCCAATTCAACTCGAGTTAGTACTCGGACTTTCGAATCGTAGCGGGACGACTTCGTCGCCGTGCTTTGCGTCATTGTGCAGCGCGCTCAGTCATCTTGCTTTCAACTATCTGAACCACTACCAACTGAGTTAAATCGAGTTAAACGAAAAAGCAACTCGAGTTGACTTATTTGCTGTTTGACTCTCGAGTCAAACAGCAAATAAGTCAACTCGAGTAATCTTAACCGAATCACTCGTGATTCGGTTAAGATTACTCGACTTATCGGCTAGGTACTAACCCATCGCTATTGTTTAATGTTGTGTTTTCATCAGACACGATGCAGGTGGAACGAAACCTCGGAAAAACGGGATAAATTTGAGCTACTCGCCATGCAGGCCATTTAGCTATTAATAATATATATATAGCCCACAGAGTACTAGTACTTTGATAGAATTCTTTAATAATTTTGAGACCTTCCTATCATTAATAAAACTTGAGAAATTATACAAAATAAGTGTAACTCATAAAAGTTATTGTGATTGGTGAAAGCATTTGATATTTTGGTATAATATCGTAACACTGCGTCGTCGTTCCAAAATCCTAAGCTACCATTTGTTGATGTCACATTGTCATTTTGTTTGACTGTTTGTGACTTTGTGTCACTTTTGACTTTATTTTACGTAAATTTGCGTCAAACAAAATTGAACAAAATAATGTGAATAGTTAATGCAATAAAATATTGTATAATGAAACTGTGAAAAAATTAATTCAAATACAAAATGGAGAGCGTTACAGTGAGTACTATTAACACTGAGTCTTTGTAATTTATTACGTTGTGGCTGATTGTTCATTGTTCTTAAATTTTATTGTTTCAGAATTTTTCTATTTCGCTTATCAAAGGTTTCATAGACAGCTTACGAGGTGTAACTGTACTCTTATATTTAGATAAAGAGATCAATGAGCGTGCCCTAAGTCGTTCGCCTCAAGCCGAATTTGAAAACACAAAAAATAAACAAAAGCAACCAAAAGTAAAACAGTAAGTTTAAATTTTTTTTAAATTTTATAATTCATGAAAAAAAAATAACACGTGCTACTCTGGCCGTACCATATGTACAAAACATACACTAAAACAAGATGTCTGAAAAACTAACTTTTATGGCAGTAACTATTTTATAAGTTATGCTTAAACATAAAGAAGCCCCCAAAAATGTATGTAACTTACCTCTTTTCTTTTGTTCCAGGGAATCAAAAGTACTTACAAGAGTGTTACAATCATGCATTCTAAACGGCTTTATATTTTTGCTTAGTATATTAATTTTTGAGTATGTTCTATTGCCTGCGGTCAAGTACTTAGTTACCGTGGTGTTTGGCCATAACCCTGGAACTGCACATAATGTGTGGGCGTGGATGCAACCATTCTTGTCTATGACATTTCGGATGATATGGGTGCTCCCATTGTTCTTGCTGAGCAAACTAGTCAACAGCTTGTGGTTTCAAGTGAGTATTAATATCATTTACGGACAGACTGACTGACTGACTGGTGACTGGCCTGTTGGCCTAGTGGTCAGTGGCCCTGATTGCTATGCCGGAGGTCATAGGTTCGATTCCCACCCAAGACAAATGTTTGTGCACAATCATTTGTTCTGTGCCTGGATCTAATTTATCTATAATAATATGTATGTATTTAGAAATATATAAGTATGTTTAGTTGTCTAGTACTCAAAATTATTTGACCATTACATATTTACTGTATGGACATTAAAAGAGACTTTGACCCCTGAGTTTGTTTCGGTGTTTCTTCTCAGGGTAGTCAGCTAGGAAACACTAGCCTCATCTAGTTTAAAATAACAAAAAAAAAGATGTGTAAAAGTGTTTTATAAACCTATTTGCAGAATAAATATCATTTACCATAACACAAGCTCTGGTTAGTTTGGGACTAGATGACGCTGTGTGATAGTTGTGGAATATTAATATTATCAATAACTAGCAATCCTGACAGACATTGTTATATCTGAAAGCTTACTTTATATCAGAATAGAAATCTGCGAACCCGATTGCAGCACCACCTAATGAAAAATTGTTGGTTCAATTGTATTTTTAAACTATCCAGGTACTAAATCAATTATACACACAAAGTTTCATCTAAATTGGTCAAACCGTTTAGGTTGAGTTTGGTGACAAACATACATACAGAAGAATTATATGATGTGTAAAGATACGGCCACTTTATAAAAATAACACATGTTCATTAGCATGCAAGTTGGTCATCTTCCTGATACACTTGTTATTACTTAAAATACCTTGCTGTAAGGTGGACCGACGACCTGGTGAGGGTCGCGGGAGCGCGGTGGATGCTAGAAGCACAGGATCGGTAGTTGTGGCGACGCTTGGGGGAGGCCTATGTCCAACAGTGGACATCTTTCGGCTGATATGATGATGATGACCTTGCTGTATTTTGGACTAACTTATAATAATGTTTGCTTAATAATACTCAACTCATGACAACAGGAGGAAAATTGCTGAAAAATAATTCAAAGTCCAAATAAAAAACAATAAAATCCTTTTGTAACCACTTGTTGTCTTTGCAAATACAATATAAATTCTAAAAAATACTTTTATTATATTTTTTTAAGTAAATTTTAGTCTTTCGAAGAATTTTTAATTTACTCTTTTTAATACCATTGAACTTAGTTTAACATGTAGTCATCCTGTTGCTCATTACAATGAATGCCCTAATTTACATAAAACTCAAGGTTTTTAAAATACCTTGTGTAAAGCTAGAACTACACTGCGCACACGCGTGCCACACACGCCGATCTGGGCGCGTCGGTTTCCATACATTTTATATGGAAGTCTTGTAGAACTACCCTTGATCCACGCCACGCAACCTTGTTCTACATACAAATCAGGCGTGTTATACGTCTGCGTCAGTCTAATGTAGTACTAGCTTAACTCCGCTCCATTACATTATTAGTGAAACTTTTTCAGTTCTTTCATATAACTACAATACAAAAACAATAATTCTTTATTGACATATAATTATGGCCTCTGACTTCCGAACTGAACACGCTCCTTAGCTGCTTCAAGCGGCTTCGCCCACGTCATAGTAGAAAATTGACACAAGAGAACATTCTCCTGGGTTAAAAAGTATTGTATATACTATTCCAGGACATGGTCTACCCGTGTACCAAGTTTTATCGAAATCTATTCAGTAGTTTTGTGTCAAAGAGTAACAAACATCCATACATCCAGACTTTCGCATTTATAGTATTAGTAGTATTGATCTTTGTGTATGTATCTATGTGTATAATGTGTGTGTGTATGTGTGTGTGTGTGTGTGTGTGTGTGTGTGTTTGTGTGTGTATTGTGTTTGTGCCTTGTGCTGTACCAAATAAATTATTTTTCTTTCTTTCTTTTTTTTTTCTTTTATCAACAGATATAACTATTTCACATCACTTTTAGGTCATGCAAAATCTCTAAAATCACTGATATACTTACTTGTTAAATAAAAACTTCACCTAGAAAAGACAATTTTCTTTGGTCTAGTGGTTAGTGGCCCTGACTACTATGCCTATGGTCGTGGGTTCGATTCCCACCCAGGACAAATGTTTGTGTGATGAGCACAATCATTTGTTCTGTGTCTGGGTGTAATTTATCTATAATATGTATGTATTTAGAAATATATAAGTATGTTTATCAGTTGTCTAGTGCTCATAACACAAGCTCTGCTTAGCTTGAGACTAGACAGTGCTGTGTGCTAGTTGTAGAATATTACTAAAAAAAAAAAAAAAAAATTGTCTACATGTAGTCTCCGTGTTATTGAACTCACTTCATTTACACTTGCCTATGGATAGACTTCTTCAATGTTATTATCTTACAAACGGACTCACTCTTCAGTTTTATTTATATTTATAGACTTTATGATGTTACTGGCGTTTAAACAAGCGTGTAACTGTCTCCTACAAATTCGGATCAAGCTACACTAAATAACTAATTGTTTGTACTGTTTGCCAGGATATAGCAGACAGTGCCTATCGTCACAGACGCGGTCGGCCACAGTTCATGTCGAGCGTGAGCAAAATCATCGCCGACTCCCTCTTCAGCTTGTTGGTGCAAGCTCTATTCTTAGTACAGGTATGTATTATCATCTTATATGTTAATTTGCAGCAATTATTTAATTAGCAGTGGTGGCCGAGTGGTAACAGCCCCGACTTACGAGTTGTAGGTCGCGGGTTCAGGTCCAGCCAGGCGCATTACTTTGTGTAATTTATTTCATCACCACTGCTCTCAAAACGGTGAAGGAAAACATCGTGAGGAAACCGGCATGTCCTAGAACCAAAAATTCGAAGACATGTGACATCCACCAACCCGCACTGGGCCCGCGTGATGGATTACGGCCCATTCCCTCTCCCAGAGAGGAGGCCTGAGTCCCAACAGTGGGAACATTATAAGGCTGACTATGCTATGCTATATGCTATGTTAATTTGGAGTGGACATACTTTAAATAGCCTTATAAATTAGATATTTAAGGCTCAAAATGCAAGCTTTAAGTGTCCAGTTTGGCAGACACCTCCTTCTGCGAAGCAGTAATGCTAGCGAAGGAGGCGGCATCACTCGTGAGGGAACGGACTTCCTCACGCCCGAGCCACCGGGATCCCGACCACGATTTCCAGCCACCGTAGCCGTGTGCTGGCGGACGGCGAGCAATGGGTAGCTCGTCGTCCGGACCGAGCCCGAGTCGTTGACGGCGCCAAGTGTTCCACGCGCGCCTTAAAGAGATGTCAGGAAAACAGTAGGAGCCCAGCTTAGAGTTTACTTCCGAAAGGGAAACCTGGGGTCCTGGAACGCAAGGCAAAGAAGGAACATAGGTGTGGTTTTGGTCAGTAAAAGTCTGATACGCCTTCTCGCTCCGTCGTAGAGCGTGAGTCATTGGATGATTTCCCTCCAAGTGTCCAGTTTGAATGTCTCGTTTTGACCAATTTCTTAGTTAGTTTTGAATTGTCTTTACGACAATCGCCACTTTTACTAGCCTATTCGCGTCAAGTAAATAGATATAAACACATAATAAATTTAAATGTGATCCCTTGACCAATCAGTGTTCAAGGGGCGTGGCTAAGCTGAGTGACAACAATGACTCATTATTTTCTGAACGAGAATAGGCTATAGTTTTATATTTAAAAAAAACTTGCTTTTTATTATAAAGCGGATGGTTGGAAAGACGGAGGGACAGCGGAGGCTTAGTAATAGATGATCCTAAAAAATGTTTTTTTTTTTTATTTGATATAAACCAGTACTTGACTGCGATCCCACCTGATGGTAAGCAGTGATGCAATCATTGATGGTGAGGCACACTAGTTTATTAAGAGCATATTCACTCTAGCCTTGAAGGCACCTAAATTATAGTTGGACGAGAAGACCGCAGCAGGCAAATTGAATAATTAAAATCCTAATCTTTTATTTCCAGAGTATGTTAGTAAGCATGCTACCAATAACGTACATAGGCGAGCTCCTCTGCCTCGTGCACATGTGCCTGCTGTACTCGCTGTACTCGTTCGAGTACAAGTGGTTCAACATGGGCTGGGAGCTGCACAAGCGCCTGACCTTCATCGAGACCAACTGGCCCTACTTCCTCGGCTTCGGGCTGCCGCTGGCTGTGTTGACGCAGATACCACAGTCTTATATTATTAGGTGAGTTTTTGAAATCTAGAAATGAGTATTATACCCAGGGCCAGCTGTAGGAGCGGGGGGTGGGTAACCCGGGCTGTTGCCCGGGGCGCCGTGGCTTACAGGGCGCCACAGGCACCTTAACTTCACCACCTAATTTAATTTTAATTTTGGAGGTAGACGGAACAGAGAGTAAAGTCCCGCAAACCTCCGTTGAAAAGGGAGGATCCTCCGACCAGACGGGTGTTATGTCTGGTGGGCTACTACTGCCCGATAGATGATTTCGGGCTGTTCTATATGTTCTAAACGCGCGGAGAACTTTGATTGCGCGATGCAGGATTAGTTCCTATGTGACGCCATAGATGTCGCTACATCACTCCCCTCCGGAGATCGGAGATCGATGGTTCTTGAAGCTTCTTGATGCGTGCCAGGCCAGTGGTAGATTGGTTCCAGTGAGTCGGAACCGAATGCCGCATAGTTCTCGGTGAGTCGGAACTGTCTGCGGTATTGCCCCAGTGAGTCGGGGTGATGATGTCCCAGTGAGTCGGGATGATGCTGCAGGCTCCAGTGAGTCGGAGTAGTGCTGCTAGCTCCAGTGAGTCGGAGCGGTGCTGCTAGCTCCAGTGAGTCGGAGCGATGCTGTGCGATGTAGTGGCTTGACTGCTTGCGTCGACCAGGAGAGGTTCTTCGTGGCTCTTCATGTGACTGGCCGAAGGTGCAGTGTGCTTCGCCAAGGTCGCTGATGAGGCTGAGGGTGATGACCAGGTATGACCAGGTAGGCATGCTGGTGGTCAGGATACCCTTTAAAGCCGTGGGTGCTGGCTGTATGGCTCGGTGCTCGAAAGCTTGAGGAAGTGATGATGACGTCACGAAGTAGTTGCTGCACGAAGGCTGCGCTGACGTTCTTTGTTGAGGGTCACCAGTTTGGAGGTAGGCGGAACAGAGAGTAAAGTCCCGCAAACCTCCGTTGAAAAGGGAGGATCCTCCGACCAGACGGGTGTTATGTCTGGTGGGCTACTACTGCCCGATAGATGATTTCGGGCTGTTCTATATGTTCTAAACGCGCGGAGAACTTTGATTGCGCGATGCAGGATTAGTTCCTATGTGACGCCATAGATGTCGCTACATAATTATCTATCTTGTTAGTCGAGTTTTTAGTTATATAATATGTAATTATTATATAATTATAATCAAACTAGCGACCCGTCCGCGGATTCGCAATATATAATTTCCACAATATCATTATATAATATAGGCTAAGTGTTATTCTGATTTACGCCGTTCGAGCCTGAAGGCGTAACAAACATACACACACTCACTTCACCAACATTCACAATATTAATTGTGTAATTAGGTTTCCTTTGTAACTGAGATAAGTATATTATCACATGCAAACGTACTAATGAGAAACATTACTAGGAAGTCCAAATATTAATCGTCGAGACCATTAAAAACATTTGAAAGTAGCAGACAATGATTTGTATGTATTTAGTAGAACAATTAAATTGACGATAATAGTGTGCTCGTAGCCTTAGGGTCTGTGAGCTGAGTGCGAGTTATTTAATGCTAACGCGATCAACACGTTTATGACGTTCGGCGTTCTGATTGGCCCGCTCCAGGCTCTTAACCAATAAGAAAGCCAAACGCGGTAAACGTTTCGATCGCGTTAACGTACACGCAACTCGCACTAAGCACTCTGTTCAAACCGAAACGCGACGCTGCGCGCACATTTTATATGAGCGAAACAAAATACACGATACACGTTTCATTGTAAGAATTCATAATACGTAGTACCAAGCAGCGCTGTGCCACCGCGAGGCATCTCGATCTGTACATTTGTACTTACAACGTTTATTTTGACTTCGACTTTCAACATTAAGTTATACACTAAATAACATCAACTTAATGAATCGAAATTCATCAATATCAATAGTTTATCCACGTAAAGGAAGAAATGGATCGGCAAATAGTAGGTACTATAGTTTCAGCTGTGTTAACACAACTGCACTTACAAACAATAAGAAGCAGCCTTTGTTCATAATTAAGGTGTTATTGAGATGGAATAGTAGACCCTATTAAAGTAAGAAAAGGTTTTAAGATAATGAGATGAGGCAAAAAGCAGGTGCCTTAGTGAAACAGCCAGCTCCTACTGTGAAGCAGTAATGCAAGTGAAGGAGGTGACGGAAAGTGTAAGGGAGACTTAATCCACACGCACCAGCCAGCCAGACGAGAGAGTCAAAGGGCGATTTCTGGCCACCGTAAGAGCGGGCTTGTCGGACGGCGAACAATGGGTACTTCTCCGTCCAACTAGGTTCAGATCGACAATGCGTTGTTTTCCTCGCGCGTCTCGAAAAGATATTATCATGATTCATGGGGGCTACCAGGGCTGTGGGACTGTTCGAAAGAGTCACCACAGCCTTGGAACGTAAATTACAACTGAAGAAACACAGGTGGGTATTATTAAAAAAAAAAATGGATTATAATTTTTATTTATTCAGAAAAATTTTACACTCCCTCTCGCTCCACCAAGAGTGATATGATAAATTCTCCCATTTTTCTTCTTTTGGCTAGACCTAATCCCATTTATTTGGAGTCGGCCTTCCTTGTCTTCATTTTCCATTGAGCACGATTTTATGCCATGTCAGTATCGAGATGAGCTTGAGGTAGTTGATGAATTCCAATACTCAAGAAAAGAAAGGTTAAAAGAAAAGAAAGAAAGAAAAAATATTTTATTTGGCTCACATACTTAGATACACACAATGTAGAAAAACATGTTGAAACTTAGAAAACAGAAAAACTAACATCATGTGTCTCACGCTAGCGCCAAAAAGGTCCAGTTCAGCGAAAATGCCAGAAAACTACCAGGTAGATGTCTGGCGCCGGTTTTCAACTTGCTAGGTTGGTGCCTTAGTCTGAGCTAAATAACAAAGTTTTATTACGATACATTTTGAACTTAGCACTCCTATAATATTATACATGTAGTTCATTATAGTAATTATAATTATGTACATAAGTATGATGTACATTGTACATATGCTTAGTATCGATAAGAAAATGTTTAAGATAAGTGTCAATCAAACAATGATTTATCATTATGTCTAAGCGTCAATATTACTTTGAAATATTGTGATAAGTAGGTGTTTACATCAATGCCTGCTGCTTCAATTTTATCTACAATCACTAGGTTTTAAATATAGTGTTACAAGTTCACGTGGACTCTGTCGGGCACATTCATCTTTATACATATATATAACTAGCTTTTGCCCGCGGCTTCGCTCCCGTCGACTGACTACTCTATTCTGCTCTACCCAACTCTACCGTAATCTACCCTACTACCAAATTTTTAATTTTTTTTCTTTCATAATATCCTTCTCCTGACAGTAAAAACACAACAAAAAAAAAATTTGGGAAATCGGTCCAGCCGTTCACGCGTGATGGCGTGACCAAGGGAAATAGGGATCCATTTTTATATATATAGATTCTTCTGTACGTGTTTGTCACCTCACTGTTACTCCTGAACGGCTTGACCGATTTGGATGATATTTTGTGTGTATATATACAGTAGGTCCCTGGATGGTTTGAAAATACAATTGGACCCGATAGGTGGCGCTGCAATCAGGTTCTCAATTTTTTTTCTGTCAATAATCTTGGTTTCAGATAGGAAAACTTATGTCAGGAGTGCTAATTTTATATAAAGTGAAAACTTCTTTAAGACTTTATTTTGTGGGTGACACTATCTGTGTGACACTGCTGTGGGAATGACACTGTGCCGTCACGCACGGCTATGTAACGCTTGTTCGGATGAGATCGGGCATGATCGACTCGGAGTCCGACCGTACCCGAACGTGCGTTACGTAGCTGACGATTGCGATTTTGTATTATTAACCTCGCCTTGATGAAGTTTTAACTTCTGTCGTGTGGTCTTAAGCACACACCGTTTTGTTTTTAATTATTAAATTTATTTTACTTTGTTGATTAAATATTATTTTTGTTTTTCTAAAGCTTTTCGCTTTGCTTTTTTTAGTTGTAAATTCTAATGACTTCTGCTCTAGGGTGGAGCGGGGGGCCGTGTCAGACTATTACTGACTAAAACTACACTTATATTCCTTCAGTTTGCCCTTTGCGTCCCAGGACCACGAGTAACCCTTTTAGAAGTCGACCCATGGGGGATGTCATTGGATCATTTTCCCGCCGAAAGAAAAAACAAAAATGCTGTGCCAAGATGTGGTCTACCCGTGTACCGTGTAGTTTCATCTAAATCCGTTCCGCCGTTTGAGCGTGAAGATACTTCTTCACGCTCAAACGGCACAAGTATTGAGATTATTACACGCGCAGACTATGTAATGTGGGTTACATTGCAGCGTGTAATATTGTCGCGACTTTATTACAAAGTCGCTTTCCGCGTCTATCAGTGTATCCTCTAAATCATCCTAAACCATACGACGGATTTTAATGCAGTTTTCAGTAATAGGAAGAGAGAGAATGAGGAAGGTTTGTATAATTAGCACTCGAGCGAAACCGATCACTAGTATTATTGAAATTAGGCTCGTTTTAGCGCAACCGTTTGCTGTATACCTCAAGAGCTAGTGGCATACACCCGTGCCTGTCTGTAGGCCAAACAATTATTTGTTTGGTGCAGGAATAAAACTAGGAGAAGATATCTGCAGGAGAACCAAGGTTACAGATATAGCCCGAAGAATCGCCAAACTTAAGTGGCAGTGGGCAGGGCACATTGCTCGCAGAACAGATGGTCGATAGGGACGAAAGGTTCTGGAATGACGACCACGTACCGAAAGATGCAGCGTTGGAAGGCCTCCCACAAGGTTGACCGATGACCTGGTAAGGGTTGCGGGAATCCGATGAATGCGAGACGCACAGGACCGGTCATTATGGCGACATTTGGGGGAGGCCTATGTCCAACAGTGGACGTCTTTCGGCTGAAATGATGACGATGAGGAATAAAACCTGCGACACGCAGCGCAGCAGTCAATTACTTAATCACTGCGCTAACCAACCGTACCGTGCACTCTAGTGTTAACATACATTACGCCTGTGTACTCTGGGCCTCTGCGCCTGTGTAACTGGGCACAAATCCATAATGAGAAGTTACTAATACGAAAAAAAAAAAACGATGATCGGAAGCTCAGCAGTTTCGTCTCCACTTTTTCCATATCTATGATAACCATCCCAAGATTGTCTGTAAGATTAACTCCTAATAGTTATTATTTTTAAGGTGGAGTTTCTTGCCTGTTCTTCTCCATAGGAAACGATCAATTGGAACCGTGCACTAGTTTCTGACGTTTTATAAGTGCCCATGTGGGCCTAGGTGAAATTAAAAATAAAGAGTATAAAGACGATCTATTTACATAGCTAGGACTGAGGAAGGCAGCTTAATTACGTTATTTAATTTTTTTTAATATAGTTTTATTTTTTGTTTCAGTGGTTGCGTCTTCTCCATATTCTTCCCCGTATTTATATTGAGTGGTAATGAAGCTACCCCTGTTATAGGAAGGTAAGTTTCAAAATTGTTTATATGGTTTTCTATCGACAATCCAATAATAAAAAAAAAGTGTGACGTATTATTATTTATCTAATTTAAATTTTTATTTATTCTTGAATAAATATTATATAGTGTGTCTTTGACATCGACGCACAAACGAATACCATGGATCCAGTACATGATTTTGGACCCCCCAGTGGTGGAATTTTTCATGTTGTTATACTATTATTAGTGTAACGATATCTATATCGATAGTCGAGTCGGTTAAACTTAAAATAGAAGAAAATTAAATTTTTCATGCGTAAATACGGTTTATTAATGGATTTTTCGAAGAGACAAGCAATTTGCCGGTGGAAAAGACGAACGACCCATGTACTTTTATGTAGTCTGCTTATTTTTTATTATTATTATTGATTGGCTCGCGTTTGACCACTATCTCACCTGATGGTAAGCAATGATGTGGTCGTTGATGGAGCACGCTTGCCCTAGAAGTTAACCTATTTACTATAAAAAAAAATATATATATATTATATATAATATTTTTTTTATGTCGAATTTATGTTTAATATAAATTCGACAGCTTTAATGTAATATAAAAGAAAATATATTATAATCTCATATCTGTTCAACTTAATCATTAAAATATGTTCACATACATTGACATTCAAACCGATTGTACTTTGGAGCACGATTCGATCAGGAACTAGATAAAAGATAAAGATATTGTCGTTATGTAATCTCTATAAAATTCTTAGGCAATAGACAGTTCTGATATTTTGAATCTTATCTTCGTTAATTTTAAATTAAAATTAATAATAAATTTTAGTAGCAATCCACCCCGACTTCGAATGAGTGTAATTTTTTTTGATTTTTTAATACTTTTTGTTTCATGAAACAAAAAGTTTCATGCAAACCTTGTAAATTTTATAGACGTAGGCGACCCGAAGTCTTGCAATTACATATATTTAGCAATTGACTTTCATTCATATTTTTTATATATTATATTTTTTATATTTCACAACTATGACACAACGCCGTCTAGTCCCAAGCTAAGCATAGCTTGTGTTATAAATACTAGACAACTGATAAACATACATAACTATATCTAAATACATACATATTACAACCTAGGAGTCTTGTAAGTCAAGAGTGAATAGGTTACTTCTAGGCAAGCGTGCTCCATCGTCGGCCACATCATTGCTTACCATCAGGTGAGATAGTGGTCAAACGCGAGCCTATCAATAATAATAAAAATAAAAATAAAATATAAATTACACCCAGACAGAACAAATGATCGTGCTCATAACACAACCTCGGGCATAGCAGTCAGGGCCACTAACCACTAGACCAACAGACCAGTTAAAATATTGACACACTAGCTTCTGCCAGCGGCTTCGCCCGCGTTAAAGTAGAAAATTATCCCAAGGGAACATATTTCTGGGATAAAAAGTACCCTTTATTCTATTCCAGAACATGGTCTAGCCATGTACGAAATTGCATTCAAATCCGTTCAGCCGTTTGAGCGTGAAGGCGTAACAAACATACACACACACACAAACATTCGCCTTTATAATATTGGTGTGACAGATACTACTTTCTTTAAGCTAGAACTACATTAGATCGACGCACACGCGGACCACGCCTGATTTGTACGTAGAACGACGTTGCGTGGCGTGGATCAAGTATAGCTCTATAAGTCTAGTTTCCATATGAAATGTATGGAGACAGACGCGCCCAGATCGGCGTGTCTGGCACACGTGTGCGCAGTGGAGTTCTAGCTTTATACTTACATATATATATTTCTTTTTATTCCGGGAGTAAGTTCCCTTGAGATAATTTCTAGTAGGGAGAGAGCAGTGATGGCCAAGTGGTAACAGCCCCGACTTACGAGATGTAGGTCGCGGGTTCAAACGCAAACCAGGCGCATTACTTTGTGTAATTTATTTCATCACCACTGCTGTCAAAAAACGATGAAGGAAAACATCGTGAGGAAACCGGCATATCCTAGAAGCAAAAATTCGAAGACATGTGACATTCACCAATCCGCATTGGGTCCGCGTGGTGGATTAGAGGAGGCCTGAGTCCCAGCAGTGGGAACATTAAAAGGCTGATTATGCTATAAAATCTTAACGTATTTTTTCTGTTCCAGTGAATACCCTCTCCGTCTATTCTCGCCTGTAGTGGCGATATCGAATGGAATGTTCCGTTTCGTCCGACAAGGTGCCGAAGTCGTTACGCAGCGGAATAGGTGACTGCCAACCAACAGCTGATTACTATAGAGCATACTTAAGGTGATAGGGCAAGCAGGGTTGTGCAAACTTAGTCTTGTGATAGTCATATTTTTTTTTTTTGGATTAGGTATAAAATTCAACCTGAAATCTATGTAGGTATGTTTTTAAGATTTTTTTTTCGGTATGCTTTATAGGTACATAATTTTATTAGACTGGGCAGTGTTGTCGGACATTTAAAACAAAAGTTTAAAAAAAAAAAAATTGTATTTACTGCTTGACTGCAATCCTACTTGATAGTAAGCAGTGGTGCAATCGTTGATGGTGAATTGCACTAGTTTATTAAGAGCCTATTCACTCAAGCCTTGAAGACACCTAAATTTTAATCGAACGGGAAGACCGCTGCAGGCAAATTGTTCCAATCCTTCGATATACGCGGTGTAAACGACGAGGCGAAACGCTTAGTTCGGTTACTTAATATTTGTGCTAGTTGAGTCACCCCCGATTCAGCAGTGTGAGCGAAGGAAGTGTCCGAAACTTTGAGGAGAGAGGACATCTTCACGCCCCAGCAGCCACCGCAGGAAACACTCTGGGAGTCACAGGGCAATTCCTGGCCACCGTAAGCACGGGATTGTGGACGACAAGCAATAGGTAGCTCACCGTCTGGTAAGGACCAAGCCCGAGTCGATGGCGCATAGTGTTCCACACGCCTCAAAAAGATGTCAGAAAATTTTAAGAGGACCAGCAGGGCCGGTGTCTGTTAAGGCTACGGCAACATTCGAAAGAGTTACCGTGGCTCTAGCTCGCAAGAGGTACCTGAAGGAAAACAGGTAGTTAGTAGGTTTTTGTCAGAAAAAGTCTGAAACTACCTCGCTTCACCCAGAGCGGGAGAAGTTGTTTGATGAATCCCCATTTCATCATCGTTTCAGCCGAAAGACGTCCCACCGCTGGACATAGGTCTCTTCCAAGTGTGGCCCAATGACCGGTCCTGTGTTTGAAAATGACGTTGAGTAACTATCAACCGAGCTACTTTAGCCTGTCAAACGTTGATATTATTATACTTTAAATTGAATTGAATGTAGGAATACATTAAAGTTCTCAATTTAGAAACCGGTGTTTTTTTTTTTGGTGTGAAAATCATCTTATGACATCCCCGCTTTTGGGCGGGGCGGAGATAGTGTCAGACTTTTACTGACTAAAACCCCCTTCCTGTTCCTTCGTTGCCTTTCGTAACAGGGCCGACTCTTCCATTCAGAATCAGACCCTTGGCCTCAGTAGGCTTCGACCCTGCTGGGCCCCTACAGACGACTTGGGCTCGGTCCGGACGGATACCGGATGGTCGGACGGCGAGCCCCCCATTGCTCGCCGTCCGCAAGCCCGCGCCTGCGGTGATCGGAAATCGGGATCGGAATCCCGACGGCGGTTAAACCGGTAGAAACCGGTTCTTAGGGTACGAAATTCCTGTGGTAGCCAATAATATAACGGTAAAGTTGTAAATGTTCTTAATTTTGTGGAAATATTTAACCAAATAGTTTGATGTTAAATCTAAAGTTGTGAACTAGACTTTAGGTTGTGATTTTGTATGTTGAAGCCTTACAACACTGCCTTGTAAAACCTGTAGAATTTGAAAAACAATTATGTAGTATGATCATCACATTTATCTCACCTCGTTCTTATAACTTACTAGTCAGTTCGCACCATACCTATTTATGAATTTAGTTTTAAATCATTCCCAACACAAAATCTGCTCAGAGATAATGATATTAATATTTATTCACTAAGAAATCACATTGTTTTTACGACAATCGAACTTTAGTTGCAATTTACAAGCGCGCATTATGACTTCTATATACATCTAAATAAAGTTCAAAATTCAATCATAGAAGCGCACTTGTGAAATATAACTGTTGTAGTAGCATATTTTCACACGAATTTTTAGTAGGTACATATCGTTCAAAGTCTGCCAAAATGCAGTTAGTTATAAAACTAGTGATAAATAAGCTGAAAGAATCTATGAAAATATATTTGGAGCTTGTTTCACCCGTCTGTAGTAGCAATAGCACATTTTTATAGTAATATTTGTTCAATATTTTGTGGCAAATAATTGAAAATTTCGTATTTTATTTGTACAATATTTTTACATAAAATAATCTATGTATATAAAAAAACTGACTGACATATCAACGCACAGCCGAAACTACTGGGATAAGGTGCGTGAAATTTTGCACAAGGCTTCCTTTTATGACGTAGGCGAGAACTAAGAGAGGATTTCCCAAAATTCACTCCCTAAGAGATGAAACGGGGGTCCACAGTTTTTACGGAAAAACCTATTGTGTGTTTGCATTATATAATAATCATAATTTTATTTAAAAAATACCAATATAACCCAATTTATTAGTAAAGTAAATACATTAAAGATGATCTATTCTGTAAAAATATCAGCGTGGCTATGTTTTGTTTTAACAGCACAATTTATTTATTATTTATTAGTTGCTTGTTATACTTACAGTATGCAACAAATTAACAATTAATGAACTAAAAAAATTGATACAAACATTTAATATTTTTTACTGCTATAAAAAAAAAATATGTCGAATTTAGATACCTGAGCAATCAGGACGTTCAGCAAATTGAGCGCCTGGGCTGTATTGGGAATTGGGCTGAATTGAATTGGGTTGAGCTATGGTTGAGTGATCAACTGCTTTGCTACGACTCGCGGGCATGTACGAAATAAATATTTGTATGGGCTACAGATAGTTGTTCCGGGCCTGGGTTGTGATTATACATGTTTGTAAACGCACTCACGATACAACAGTAAATTCATAGTGCGGGGCAACGATTTTTGTGTCAAACTAGTTCCTAAAAATCAGGTGAAATATCTCTTCACCAAGTTTTATCGTTTTTTTTTTTAGTTGGTAAACAATCAAATAACTTCTCCAGCTTTGAGTGGAGCGAGAGGGAGTGTCAGACTTTTACTGACTAAAACCCACCTGTGTTCCTTTAGTTGCCCTTTGCGTCATGAATCCCGCAGCACAAGTCTCAATTTACAGAGTAGACCGTTTTGTGTTAACAGAATGGTGAAACAAAGCCTAAATACATTCTATTATCTAGGTTTTTAGGAATTATATTTGCACGACCCTGTAACTGACTCAAAAAAGCTATTAGTGTTGCCCTAAATAATTATATTTATATATATTGTGCTCATAAATGTTTGCGTTGCTCATGTTGTTATCGAAATGATGGGGAGGGAAGGATTTGAGTAACTGTCCGATATATAGTATACTGATATTTTTTATGCAGCTAAATCAGTGTTAGCTACCATCAACTGAATCATTTTCTGCTCCTCTCAGACCACGGTGTAACGAAAACGGTACGGCGTACTGTAAACTAACTTAAACCTTTTTTTTACGTACCAAGGTTTAAGTTAGCTGGTACGATGTGTACCGTTTTCGGTACACGGGGGTCTGAGAGGGTTATCATGGAAATAGTTCTAAATTTGAAGATTTGTAAACATAATCTGCTGTCATATTGTCGTTCTTGGGTTTTTGGCGGGATTTTTTGGATTGAAGTTTAGTGGTTGATTTATTTAATTATTCGAATTATTTCCTGTGGATATTGTGATGAAAAATGGACGTAGTTTTGGGTCTCAAGTATCTAAATAACTGTTATGTGAATACAGTAAAATAGGATCGATCTCGCTAAAATGAAGTTGATAATTTTATTGTTGTATTGACTACCACCTCAGCGAAGATTAACGAGCAGGCTAACTCCTGCCAAATACTGAATCGGCCGTATAATGTTAGTCCCACTGCTTGGACTCAGGCCTACTCTCTAGAAGGGAGACAAAACAATACATGCAAATTTTGATTAATCATTTATTATTATCAGGCATCTTGGCCCATAGTATACCTTACAAATTAACATAAATATAAAGTAATTACAATGTATTCTTAATAAATAAAACTTCCACCCTCTCCTAGAGACAGGAGGCCTGAGTCGCAGCAGTGGGAAAATTAAAAGGCTGATTATGCTATGGTAATAAAACTTAGGACTATGGTAGTAACATTTGAAATTGCACTATAATTTTGCTTAAAATTATCAAATAAATATGAAATGGCTCAGATGATGGTAGCTCCCTCTATTTTAATATTTCTTATGAAGTTAAAGTTTTAAGCGTTTTTTGAAAATTGGATAGTTACTCAAATGTTTAAGTTTTAAAATATATCAAATCAAATGGTGCCTGGAATTATTCACATTTTAACTTAATACATAATATGAGTAATCGCTTCGTATAAGGTGTAATTATAGTATATTATTAATATAATATCTAATCATTCTCATTTAGAAATGTCTGAAATTGTGATTGTTTTTTTACATGACATTATTTATTAAACGGACTGACTGATCTATTGCTGTTTATTTTTAATCTCCTTTTATTGCATACGCTATTTTCTATAATTTCGCTTCTCTTGGAGAGGATTTGCCTGTACGGTAAGTACTGGATATTCATCATCATCTTCCTGCCCTTGTCCCGTGTTATTTGGGGTCGGCGCAACATGATTTTTTCTTTCATTCTTCCCTGTCACTCGTCATGCTATTTTATTTTATGCTTCCATGCTTTTTTATTATTAATTAGACTGTTTTGTATACACAACCATAGACTATGTAGACTTCAGTCAACTGTGTTTATTGTCTAGTGTCTATGGTGCAGCACAGTTATGCCCGGTTTGCACATGACCCGACAGATGACTATATTTTATTGTGCGTCTATTTGGGCAGAATAAACATGTTTTCTTTCTTCTGTTACTAACTTCCCTTTCTTTCATATCACTCTTCACACAATCCATCCAACTTCTCTTTTGCCTCCCTCTCCCTCTCCATCAATCTACATGTATGCTCATAACTCTTTTAGCAACATGCTTTTCATCCGTCCTCTTTACATGACCATACCACGGCAAACGATTCCCCTTTAACTTTTCAGTCACTGGCGCCACTTTCAAAGTACGGTAAGTACTGGAAGTTATATGAGGTAATGCTAAAAAAACATTTTTTAAACAAGCTTTCGCCATATTGGATTTATTGTGATGTAGTTTTTTTTCGTATTTTTAGCAACTAACCTTCTTAATTGATACCCCTATGATGGGGGTGTCATTTTTTTTTAATGTAAACTAGTGCTTGATTGCGATCCCGCCTGGAAATAATTAATCTGCCATCTTCAAGAGTCCACCATGTTTAGTTGTGCCATATCCGCCATTTCACGGCACGGTTAGCCTACAGATGGGTTTTCTGGGTCTGGGTCAAAATACACCCAGATGTGAGTTTACATGTTTGTGAGCACACTCTATCAAATGAAAGATGCATCGCTTCTCTGTCACAATCAATACACATGCAAAAGATTTTACAGCTGAAATCTATGCAACTATGGATTCACACTATTACTTTTTTCCAGTGATTGGATTTTGTTCCAGTGAGGAACGGCCCTTCGGCCAGCCAACCAAAAGGTTGACTGCGACCGACTGTGGGTTCAATTCGCGCTTGAATTATCATTGTTTATTAGGTTTCAATTTTCGTGGGTTCGATTCTCAGGAGTACGGAAATATTTGTAAGTAGATTATAGCGTGTCATATATACCTTTTTGTAGTCCTCTGTCTCATAATTTTCATAATCACGCAAAAGAAAAGTAAATTTTCATTCCGTATCTCCTTACTATTGGATTCCCAAACCTAGTTGATATTAACATTGTTTTTCTCCATCCTGTCCTCGTCCCCTAGCTTTCTAAGTCGGGACAAGATGATATATTTTTTGGGAAATTATTACAATTGCTAGGGGTTTAACCTGGTCACGGCACCGCATGTGGTGTTAAATGGAAGGAAAGTGTGTTGCACTAACCCCAAGTATCATGGGACAGGGGCAGGAAGATGATGATAATGGGTAAAAGATCACAGGCACAGGTGTCACTGAAATACGCACATGAACCTTAGGATCCCCGAACTCCCTTATTGATGCCCTGAAAAACCTAAGAGGCCTTATCTGTTTTTGGAGAGAGGTGGGCTGATTGAAATAAGGCCCACCTAAGGTTTTGGCCGCCATGGCCCACGTACAATGGTCCACATAGGACTAAGTGCGGAAAGCATACCTAAATAGATAGATGGGTAAAAGATAAATAATAATACAAACCGAATTGAGTCACATAAATATTTTATTTTAACATTTAAACTCATTCATTCGTCAACAAATTATCACAAGTTTATAAACTTTCTAATTGAAATTTGTCTGCTTATAGTGCTGTATCAAATTACAATCTGCATTAATCTAGTTATGTGCAGTTGCTGTAGAGATGGCGCCACTGTTGTATGTCTATTAGCTCAAACTACAGTGTTTATTTTTTTATTTATAATTTAATATAGTATACTTAGAATGTAATTCACAAAATTGACTGATAATACCAACAAAAGTATCTATTGATTTATGTCTATATACACATAGTTTTTATTATACTATACAAATGATTATATTCCCTGTTTTCATATCATATAACAAAATGAAAATGGAGTACTAATATTATAAATCTAAAAAACTATCACTCTAAATACACAATATACAAAATTATGGACATCAATTTCAAACATATACATCATTCTTCTGTTAATATACAAATTTAAGCGGCATTTCATTACGCACATTCTTATATGTAACAAACATATTAATTATAAAATGCATTGTAACATTTTTTTTGTGGTAACTAGTACACAAATCTGATGCTTTTATTTTTAGTAGGTAACTCATATTTAAAACCGTACAGAATAAAATAAAGCGAGATAAAATATATACAAAGTATATTTATAAAAATTATTACAATAGGGAATACATATATGGGTGTATTTTTTAATTTTTTTAATCATATACTTTTAGCTAAAACAACGAAGTTATAAAACTTCAAAGCTGCTATTATGAAAGAGAAGTCCGAAGTGGTCTTTGACATCGAAGTTCATGACGCATATTTATTAAAAATTGTTATATCTCATTTGCTTTTCTACCAATTTTGATATTGAATTCATTGAAAAGCTAGAACTACATTAGACCGACGCACACGTGTAACACGCCTGATTTGTACGTAGAACTACGTCGCGTGGCGTGGATCAAGTGTAGCTCTACAAGTCTAGTTGCCATATAAAATGTATGGAGACCGACGCGCACAGATCGACGTATGTGTCACACGTGTGCGCAGTGTAGTTCTTTAATATTGTGTTTTTGAATATTTATTGATTAACTGGCCAAATAACAAATATTTTTTTCATGCGTGTTCCCTATTATTATATGTAAAAAAACAGCATTTTTCAACTGAACATATCTTAAAGTTTTTGGACAGAGCACCTGTTAGGAGACACTTAAAATTAAATTCAGGTACAAAACTATTTTGTATCATAATAATTTCAGAAAAAATCATAATTTTCATATTATGCGTATATTACTACACATCGATATAAACTTAACTGTTTACTTTGAACTACTTAAAATACATACTTAAAACCTAATTGTTTGAGATCTATAACTTGGCCTGGTTTCTCGAACGAAAGTTATTGTGGCAAATTGTCAAACGCGTATTGGCTACTGTGATTGGTTGATAGGATTTTCAACAGCCAATCACATGGCTTGGTTTTAATTTCTGACGTGTCGATAATTTCTTTCTAGAAACTTAAAAAATGGACAATATTAATGTCAAATTTTGTTATTAACGTTTTTTATTGTTAATGTGTTCATTTTAATAATACGTGTGAAAGCTGTCTTTTTTTTAATTTTTAAAGATACGGGCTAACTTACATCCGACTCTGTAGTAGGCGCCCGATAAATTTACAATATAGTACATTGACCTTTTCTACTACTATATAATGAACTGTTTTTCATTACTAGAAAATGTAAAGGATCACGATAGATATCGAATCAAGACAGCTTAACGTCATTATTTCCTTTGAAATGAACAACGTCAATAAATGTAGAAGGGTTATTGACCGCTATTTTAAAGGCTACCAGAACTATAGCGCTTGAGTATAGTCGAATGTTAGTTTGGGTTTTCTTCGCGAATCAGGTGGATTTTGAAGCAATAATTTGACTAAGTTCAATGATTTCGAATTTTAGCCGATACCATTTCCTTGACATAATAATGCTCCTATGCACTAAAAACCAAATAAAATAAAAATATTGAGTTTAGCGCCATCTAGCGAAACCATCACTACACTCGGGCCCGTAGCTTTCACTTGAAGAAATATCACTTTTTCCATAATTATGTTTTTCTTTTCGACTCTCCGAGGAAGAGGTAAGGGGGACAAAACTCCCCTGCCCTCCCTTGGCGACACCCTTGCTTAAACCTATGCTTTTTTATTTTAAGATGATATTAAGTTTTTCGATATTTAAGCGCAAGTTATTATTAACCTTTTAAGGTTTCTTAGCCGCTCATTAATTATGAATAAAGTATAAAAATAATAAAAAGCGTTAATTCACATTCAACGAAACATCAACCCTACCATTCATCCTACTGATGAAATATCATAATGTTCGATGAAATAAATATTATCTAAATATCACTTAAAAGCTGTATGGACAGTAAATTGGGAATGTTCTGTGATTTTGCCCTAATTTTCTACAAAGACAGTTAACAAACTTTTGCATATGAAGAAAGTAATGTTCTCGTCTTTCAGCCTGTAACATAAAACATACATAAATAATGTTTCCACAGCTGGGACACAGGCTTCTCAGTGAGAAGGAGTGGGCTGCAACTCACACTGAGTGGTGAGCCAGACTGCAAACGCTTCAAATGAAGTTCTTTTGTATTTAAACGTAAGAATTTTATTTGAGCGTCCGTAGTGGTTAGAGTATGCAGACTGCTCGACGCGGGATGCGCGCGGTCTAATCACGCCATAGTGCGTTTATACACTTGGCCGCAGTGAGTGGGCGGGCGGGCGGCGGCATCCCGAGAGGGAGCAACTCTAACTAATTCGGCCCCCCGCGCGCGTCCCCGCCCCCACAAGCGCCGCCAGTCTGGTCAAACACCAAGCGACATGCGCACTGGTTTTTTTTTTTTTTTTTTAAGGTGGGAAAATGATCTAATGACAAATCTCGCTCTTGGGTGGAGCGAGAGATAGTGTCAGACTTTTACTGACTAAAAACCCACTCCTGTTCCCTCTTTGCCTTCATCCAGGGGCACCGGGCTTCGCTTTCACACTACCCGTGGCCCCAGTAGGCTTCGACCCTGCTGGGCCCCAACGATTTGCTGACATCACCCTGAGGCGCGCGTGGAACAATACGCGCCGTCGACGGCGGACAGTTACCGGACGGTCGGACGGCGAGCCACCCATTGCTCGCCGTCCGCAAGCCTGCGCCTACGGTGGCCGGAAATCGGGATCGGAATCCCGGCGGCGGTTGGGGCGTGAGGACCGTTGCTGTTGCCTCACGCGATTGGCCGCCTCCTTTGCTAGCATTACTGCTTCGCAGAAGGAGGCGACCGCCTGCCACTCCTCCTCACTCCGGACCATGGCCTGTACCAATGCCCGGCGCGAGAGATCACTGCCGCCGATCGCCCCCACGAGGACACGGCGTTGCTCTGCCCAAGCGGGGCACACCTCCACCGTGTCCTCCGGGCGTTCCACACAGTGGCGACACCCGGGCGTGTCCTCCGCACGAATTCGGTACAGGAACCTCCCGAACTTACCATGTCCGGTAAGGATCTGCGTCATGCGGTAGGTAAGGACGCCATGTGGTCTCTCTAGCCATTCCTCAAAGAGGGGACTTACCGCCATAATATGCGCACTGGTGGGTTATAATCCATTAATGCGCGTGTCACTTATCATTTAACGTTTAGTTCTCAGATAATGCCCTATTTCCTCCCGATATTATCTTTTTCCGTTATAACAGTTTGAGTTTTATAAAAAAAAATCGCCTTTAAAACAAACGAGGCACTATATTGAACTTTTTAATCTAACTAATACAACCAATTTGTAATCTGGTTGTCAAAGTCTGCTGGTATGAACAGATTTTGACAACACGATTACAAATTGCTGCAGAATTGTCGAAAGAGTTACCGCAGCCCTAGAACGCAAAAGGTAACTGAAAGAACACAGCCCTGCGTTCAAAAATGAGGTTAGAGTTAACTAATGACGTCATCAGGGTAGATACTCTACGCTCTCATTTTTGAACGCAAACGTAGAGTTCAACTGTCAATGTCAAGCAAGTGTCAATCAAATATGGCCGCTTACACCAACCTACCCTGCTCGGAGTTAGAGTTAGTTGGCTTAACTCTAGCGTAGCTACTTGAGTTATAAAAGAACGACCCGGGTTGCAACTCGAAGTATTTTTGAACGGTTGGAGTAGCGACTCTACTCTACTCTATTTATTTTTGAACGCAGTGCAGGTGAGTAATCCTTGCCACTTTAACTTGATTCCTCAGTAATTAATTCGCAACGTTTTTATCAAATTAATAAGTACATTAAAAACTTAACAGCGTCCTTCTGAATGATCACCTTGGTATAGTGTCACTTTAGTTTTAAGGTGCGATATGATTCATCCTGATCAGCTAACGATAGTCTAAGAATGCTAGACATTATAATATAATAATATATAAATACGCAAAAAAAAACTTTTCATACAATTGTATGGAGATAAAAAATAATATTGCTAAACAAAATATAACATTAAGTTAAGTGTTTAAAAATCGGAGTCGATTAGTCAATCGTACATAATTTATTTTCATTTATGCTTAAAATAATATAACGCCACAAACGCTAATGTTACATGGAAGTAACTTCTATGAAGCATATACCGCCTCCAGCTGGTATGTGGTCTAGGATGTATTTTATGTTCTTTCTTAATATGGAATAGGATCTCAATACTCTACGTACCAGTATTTAAAAGAACTGAGGTTATTATTCAGGAAAACAGAAATAACTGTTCATCTAAAAGAATAACTTGGAACAGTTGTCCTAGTAAAATATATACTTACACAAGTAATTCTTTGGCCCTTTTCATAAAATATTTCTCTCGAAAAACGCATTTCAGAAAATCTAATCCGGTTTATTAACCTTTCGTATGCCGTAATTAGAGACACAATTAAAAAGCCACTGTTTCCCGAATAGATCTGCGTTCCGGCATACAACGGGCCACCAGACCGGCCAGACCAGACCAGCCAGCTTAGACCAGCTGTTGCGTAAGGATACGTAATATTCACAAAATATTCGAAATACTTTTAAATACTCGATTATAGCTTAATAAAGACTGACCTATTTTTTTCTGGATACTTAATTTTGGAACGCCTTTTTTCAGCTTTTATCTGGCACGTAACATAACAAGAAGACCAAATACGACACTGCGATGCAACGTCACATCGTAAAAATCTGCTCGCTCGACGCATCGCAAGAATTAGCGCATTGATTCATATCGTACCTTGTATGGTCACCTGAACCGATGCTTTGTCGCACCAAATCTCATCGCAAGTTTCTACGATGCGACGTCATATATCGCATCGCAATTCTGTGTGGGAACCTTAGACAGTGGTGTATTTATATCCCATTTCGCCACTCAAGACTTTCCGTGTAATAAAGCCAATCCTAAATTTGGAATTAATCCGATTCCAGTTAACTCCAAAAGAGTTCAAAAATGATTCCTGTGACCACATACCATCCATCTTACTTTTTAAACGCAATATCAGGTGTTTAAAGCAGGTGTACGAGTAGCATGCCCACCGCTGCGCCGGCCACCAGTCCCACGCTGAGCATCGTAGCGATCAGACCTGAAGCCTTCTCACGTTCATGGAGTTCCACCACCCTGAAAGGATTAATGTGGGATTATAGAGGTTGGATAATTGAACTTTAGGTGTCTTTTATTGTAGAGGACCGAAAAAGAATTGGATTATACAAGTAGGATAAATTTCTATTAATTCGCATTTGAATGAGACATGGCAGGTAGAATAACATGCAGTAGCGTAGCTAGGCGTGAGCGAAGGGGGCCCTCGCCCACGGCCTCGCACCTAAAGGGGACGTGTGCACGTGTGCGAGTGCATTTAAGAACGAGAGGTTTTTTTTTATAATTTATAGGCTCGCATTTGACTGCTATTTCACGTAAGCGACGATGTTGTCAAACACTGGGTTGTGACTGTGTCTCCTTTTCAAATATTTATAAAGAAAATGCCTCGCTGATGCGCCTTCGCCTACGTCTAAACTAGTCCACGCTACGCCTCTGATAACATGGTGTGTAGAACCGTTCGAAAGAGTTACCGTGGAACTCAAAAGACATCTGAAGGAACTCTGGTGAGTTTTAGTCAGTAGAAATGACACTTCCTCTCGCTCCCCCTAGAACGTGAGAAGGTATTTGATGATTTTCAATATTGACTGGTCTACACTGTCCTTACATATAATTATATTAATATTGTAATATAGAAATTATATGAACTATTTTTTTAAAAGAGTAACCATGGAGTTTCTTGCCGGTTCTTCTTCATAGAAAACGACCAATGGGAACCGTGCACTAGCTTCTGACGTTTTATAAGTGCCCATGTAGGCGTGAAATAAAACATTTTTTATTATTTTTTTCCTACCACTAAAAGCAAAAGACAGAATAACATTTAGTAGTGGTATAGCCAAAGTACAATGGAAAGATGTTTAACACGTATATAAAATGTTTGTTATCGAATTCCACCGAAACAGCTTGACCGATTTTTATGAAATTTTTGTGTACATTAGCATAGCATAATCTTATAATGTTCCCACTGCAGGGACTCAGGTCTTGCTGGATGTTAGTGTATATTCGCCGATGTCTCCCTCTTGGAGGTGGGCGCTAATGGCTACAACACAGTTCTAAACTAATGTAGTTGTTAACGAACACTTTAAATTTTGTAAACAAGTTTATTGTTCCAATAAAATTATTATTATTATTTGGTGAGAATAGGTTACTTTTTTTTATCCACCCTCGATTTTTTCTATGATAATTTATATACAACAACAATTTGCCGGGTCAAATAGTTATTTGTAATACCCACTTGTAGTAAAGGCAAACAAATCAAATATAGTTTATGTAATTTATCCTCATTATTTTCCTTTTGTTTTCTACTATGGACTCTCTTGGAGAATTTTTTCCTTCCGGATTTTAAAGGATGTTTAATATTGATAATAAACTCGAGCAGAGATCCGCTTTATTTTGTGTGTGATTTTATACATTTATTTATATTGCTTTACTAGCTATTATCATTTGGTCACAATTTCGAGATTTCCTTTTGCGCGAAACTTTATTTTTTTACTAAAATAAAAATAGCATAAGGCACTCCTTACTTTCCATGGAAGTCAGACAAACTGATAGAAAAATAAATAAAAAATTGCATTTTTTTTGTATCAAATGCCTTTAGAAAAAAAAATATTTTGATATTACAAACAGACACTAATTTATGTGATATTGTATTGTAAAGATACGATACGATTCTCATCTATTAAGTGATGTTACTCAAAGTTACATAATATTTGTCCGTACAAAGTCGGGCAGGTCGTCAGTTTATTTTATGAAAAAACATAGCAACAATCCAGATACCTTATAATATACATAGGTAGGTAACTTAATAGATACTTATATAAATATATATGAGTCATTTAACATCAGTTATTCTTAAAACTGGGTACCTACATAGTAGATGCTTCCTACCCATTAGGACAGATTCATCAATAATGTACACTATCATAGAAACGTGATAACCTCATTACAAACTGACTGAACTGAACATTCTATCTAGCTGGGGTCACATAAAGAGTCAACCACGTGTATATTTTAGCGTTTGAATTTTTTTGGCTGATGTTAAATGTTTTGAGGACGCGATAGGTATTTTTAGGGTTAAAAACGGTTAAAAATAGGCCCCTATTTTAGACTCCGTTGTCCGTCTGTCTGTTACCAGACTATGTCATAAACCGTGATAACTAGACTGTTGAAATTTTCACAGATGATGTATTTCTGTTGCCGCTATTACAACAAATACTAAAAACTAAAAAAAAGGTTACAATATAGTGTTCTAATGTTGTGTAAATCATCATCATTTGAGCCGAAAGACGTCCCCTTTCACCCGTACAGTCCCATTTAAGTTGGGATGGATAAGAATTGGATTGAGAAAGCGAGAATGAAAGAATGATCACGGTATCATTGGAAAGAATGAAGAGAGGCCTTTGCCCAGCAGTATTAGCTATAATAATAATAGCATAGCATAGTCGGCCTTATAATGTTCCCACTGTTGGGACTCAGGCCTCCTCTCTAGGAGAGGGAATGGGCCATAATCCACCACGCGGGCCCAGTGCGGTTTGGTGGATGTCACATGTCTTTGAATTTTTGGTTCTTGGACACGCCGGTTACCTCACGATGTTTTCCTTCACCGTTTTGAGAGCAGTGGTGATGAAATAAATAACACAAAGTAATGTGCCTGGTTGGGTTTGAACCTGCAACTTACAACTCGTAAGTCTGGGCCGTTACCACTCGGCCACCACTGCTCTCTATAATAAATACGGTCTCCACAGGGATATCCCTGTGGAGACCGTATAGGGGCATAATATGGAAAAATATACGTCACAAATCTATTTATTCTTTTGCTTTCGTTTTATAAGTGCCCATGTAGGCCTATGTGAAATAAAAAAATTTTGACTTGACTTTGACTTTGCTTTGTTGTGTAAATGATGTTTTCAATAAATAAAAAAGCCTGTTTATTTCCTAATTACAATTTAGCATTTACTTAACATCTAATGTTTAATTTTGTTTAATTGGGGAAATTAATGTCTTTGGGTAAAGTCCTCCTCCAGCTTGTGCCAATTTTCTCGGTCCTTTGCCACTGTCAGCCATCTCAGCCCGGCCACTTTAATTACCTCATCGGCTTATCTTTCTTGAGATCTTCCCTGTCTGCGTTTGCCTTTCGGGCCCGTCCACTTTGCTATTTTTTTGGGCCGTCATGTGATCTGACTACATGACCTGCCCATTTCCTTGTTAATCTTTATGAGCATACTAGCCTGTGCCAGCGGCTTCGCTCGCGTAAAATTGGGTGTATCTATTAGATACAAACTTTTGACCCCAGTATCAACCCTTAGGGAGTGAATTTTTGAAAATCTTCTCTTAGTGCTCGCCTACGTCATAAAAGGAAACCTCGTGCCAAATTTCACGCTCCAACTCCAGCCAGTACTTTTGGCTGTGTGTTGATATGTCAGTCAGTCAGTCATTCCTATTGTTGTACTTTTTTGTTTATCTTATAATTTTATATTCAAAATGCTTCTTTCCATGGCGCGTTGGCATACTTGTTTTTTTTGCTTCTTGTTCCGTTGTTGTAGATTCCAGTTGTTGCAGCCATATGGCTGGCAAACATGAATCTACAACAACGGGACATGCCTTACATATGTAAGGCATGGTAGTAAACAAGAGTCCATTACTTTCATATTTAACTATAACTATAATGTGATCTCACTTTTGACTACTTCCTTGTCCCCAAAATTTGCTCCATGTCATGGCAATGTGTCTATTTACATCGTCTAAATTCCTGGATGGTTAGATGGAGGTTTGTTTTCTTAGGTAAATATATTTATCCACATACTCTATCATGTTTGATGTTTTTAATAATTGACTGCAATTATTAGAAAATCGCAAAAGCGTAGATAGCTTTTCTCACTTTCGACCCGTCGAACAGATAAAATCACAATTTTTTTACAGAAGTTAAGTAACAACTTACCTTGTAGCGTTAATCATCACGATATTAGCGAGGTATTCGTTTGGTGAACGCGACGTCATTCATTATAATGATGTACTCCCAATCATTACACGAACAGGACTGGCACAATTTGCACAGACGCTAAGTTAAAACTTACCTAGTAGCGTTAATCATCACGATATTAGTGAGGTAGCCATTGGTGAACGCGAAGATGATCATTATAATGATATACTCCCAATCGTACACGAACAGGACTGGCACAATTTGCACAGACGCTAAGTTAAAACTTACCTAGTAGCGTTAATCATCACGATATTAGTGAGGTAGCCATTGGTGAACGCGAAGATGATCATTATAATGATATACTCCCAATCGTACACGAACAGGACTGGCACAATTTGCACAGACGCTAAGTTAAAACTTACCTAGTAGTGTTAATCATCACGATATTAGTGAGGTAGCCATTGGTGAACGCGAAGATGATCATTATAATGATATACTCCCAATCGTACACGAACAGGACTGGCACTATTTGCACAGACGTTAAGTTACAACTTACCTAGTAGCGTTAATCATCACGATATTAGTGAGGTAGCCATTGGTGAACGCGAAGACGATCATAATAATGATGTACTCCCATCGTACGCGAACAGGACTGGCACAATTTGCACAGACGCTAAGTTACAACTTACCTAGTAGCGTTAATCATCACGATATTAGTGAGGTAGCCATTGGTGAATGCGAAGACGATCATAATAATGATGTACTCCCAATCGTACGCGAACAGGACTGGCAGGTGTTTGCGCGGTTGCGCGTTGCACAGCATCAGCATCGGCACGCCGATTATACGGAGGATGCTGGCTCCGGCTATTATCCACTGATTGTCTGGCTACAAATAAGATTTTATTTGATTAGTGAAAATAAACGGTTTTTAATATAAAATTGATAGTATTGTTTAAGTTAGGATAGGATCTCTTGAATATAGGTATTATCAGGTCGACGGAAGGTGAAGATTAGGCAATGTCTTTTTCCTTTTTTATTTGATACGAGCTAGTGCTTGACTGCTATCACAACTGATGGTATGCAGTGATGCAATTGTTGATGGTGAGGCTCACTAGTCTATTGAGAGCCTATTCACTCTAACCTTAAAGACATAGTCTTCAACCTTGTTCCAGTCCTTCGATGTACGCGGTATAAACGACGAAGCGAAACGCTTAGTTTATTATTGTGAACTAATAAATTATAATTATTTTTAATGTTATTTGTGTTCCCTTGTAATGTTGTTTTTTTTTAATGTAAATTTTTGATTTTCTTTTTTGCTTATATACTAATCTATATATATATAAAAGGAGAAACTGACTGACATATCAACGCACAGCTGAAACTACTGGGACTAGGAACGTGAAATTTTGCACAAGCTTTCCTTTTATGACGTAGGCGAGCACTAAGAGAGGATTTTCCTAAACACTCCCTAAGGGGATGAAACGGGGGTCTAAAGTTTGTAAGGAGAAACCTATTTTCAAGCGGGCGAAGCCGCTGGCAGAAGCTAGTAAATAATAATTAATGACTCTCTGCACGTGTTAGTTTCGACTGTCAGTGCAAAGAATAAGTGTTGTAATAAATAAATAAGAAACATTAATAATAATTAATTATATTTTTTGGGTTCCTGGGTGTTGATTTTTTATGCATTTGCATTATTATTTTGAAGCAGCGGTAAACACAATCGTTTAGATGTAGGTACCTACGCACAATGATTGGACTGACGACAAGACTTCACGACGCATGTACAAAATGAACTTATATATGTATATTGCCTGTTAAAATTCTTGTAAAGTCAGGTGAAGAATAGTGAACAAGTACAGATAGAAGGATGTAAGTTAATTGAAATTTATGATGGTAGATACTTACTCGCAATAGGAATCCAGCAACCAATCGTCCCGCGTAATCTCCGCAGTTGAAAATCAAGTAATTCACAACGGGAACGAAGAATATGTCTGTAAAGAACAAAAAAAAAACTATTGAATAAATCTAAACACCAATGTAGTGGCTTGATAAATCTATACATATATTAAATCTGTAGAAGTTATTAGTTGTGCGCGCATAATGTGGATATACGAAATCGATGTAGATAACTTTTATACATTAAAGTTGTGTGTAACTTGTTATAAATCGGTTATATCGAAAGAAATAGAATAGAAGAAAAAAAAACGTGTTGCTTCGACCCAAAGTAACATGGGATAAGGGCGGGAAGAAGATGAAAGCGTTTTTCATTTCTAGAAAATATAAAGGATCACGATAGATGCCGATTCAAGACAGTTTTAGCTACAACCTAGGGGTCTTTAAGTCAAGAGTGAATGGGTTACTTCTAGGCAAGTGTGCTCCAACGTCGGTCATATCATCGCTTACCATCAGGTGAGATAGTGGCCAAACGCGAGCCTATCAATAATTTAAAAAAAAGTTTGAATGTCATTGGACTACACTATTCCAAATGTATCTGGCGCCTATCTTAGAAGGCAACTATTTTTTAAGGCAAAAATATATAAACTTTACGGAAGATGATATTATGGCTAGGAAAGAGGCTGACTACGAAAATATTGAAGAAGAATATATGAGGCCAGGGCTCCCATATAGGATCACCGTGGCTCTTCAACGCGAAAGGCAACTGAAGAAACACAAGCGGGTTTTGTTCGGTTCGTCAGCAAAAGTCTGAAACTCCCATCGTTCCACCCAGAACGGCAGAAGTTATTTGATGATCACATACCCTCAATAAAAAGGCTACTCTGTATAAATTGAGATCTTCTTAAACGAATGGAAAACAGTTTCTCACTTCCCTTTTCAATAAAACGGGAAACAAACAATAGTAGAAAACTGTAAAAGCAAATCTAACAAACATACATTTTTCTATACCGAGAAACCCACACACAATGGCTGCAATTTTCCCGTTAACTACATAATGCGTGTGGGAATGATAAGTATCAACGTTTTATCATGATATTATCACTTCGTTTATGGGGCCATTCAAGTATTCGTAAGCACTGCAGGGAGGTGGGGGGCGTCTTTCGTTTGCTTATTTTTGATCAGTGATAGAACGATGTCGATGTTCTAAAATCACACGAAAGTGACCAAACACACACATCACTGAGCAGCAAACATCCAATGTCATTGAAGACAAAAATTCGTGTGTAATGGACTGAGGACTGTTAATTTGAAATAATATGCGAAAATTTTAAATGAATTATGTTTGTTTTCCTCTATTTCAAGCCTATTCCTTTTTTCTAGACTTATACTCATAAATTAATAACAAAGCCAGAACACATTGAGAAATATTTCAAAAAACTGTTACAGAATTATTTTTTTAAACAACTTAAACTGGACTATCCCTGAGGCTAAGGCTTTATATGTTCTACCATCACGAAGGCGAAGCAGCTGGCAGAAGTCAATGATATGTGTTTCTTTTTCTTTACTACTGAACGCATCATGGTACACAAGTAATTCTTAGTGTGAAACAAAGATTTGGAAAGTTTGAGAGTATATATGTTTATTATTTCTTCACGTTCGAACGGCTGAACAGATTGGATGAAATTTGGCAAACGGGTTGACTATATCCTGGAATAGTTCATAGGATTTTATCTCGGGAGTATGTTCCCTTAGGGACAATTAAACTTTGCTTTACACTAGGAATTACTCCTGTATCGTGGGTGAATTCGCAAACATGTAAAGTCACATGCACAAGAGAAAAGATAAATAATTATGAATATACTCACTATTCCAATCAGTGCCCGCCGTATCCGGGTGAGATTCCACCAACACCGTCACAGCAGGGTAAACAGCCATACTGATCCCGAACACAGCAAATATGCTGAACGCGTACACCCAAATCTTCTTGATGATAACGGTCATAGAAACTTCCCTATGTCTATTAGCAGCTATGCCACCGCATCCTCGCAGGATATGATATGTGAAGAAGTCAATCTTGTATAACATAATATAAGATACAAGTGAAGTTATCACCATAATATCAGCTATTACAAAATATATCAGTGCACTGTGTAGAGGTGATATTTTGAAAGCCAGTGATATAATTTGGGCTACAGCAGCTATGATGCCGCCTAAAGATTGTCCGCTTACGACTGCAGCCATGTACTCTTTAGAGAATCTGCTTGCGATACCCACTAGGCCTCCGATGAAGACTGCGCTGGCAGCTGGAAAATAAAATATTGGTTTAGTGACCAAATACAACATTTAGTGTTACAGTAAATACGTATATAATAGCTATCAACTTCTGGATAAATCTAGAAAAGACCTTATCTTATCTGTAGGGATGAAGATCCGCGGGATTGTTCGAGAGAGTTACCGTGGCCCTGGAACGATATTGACAACTGAAGGAACACAGGTGGGTTTTAGCCAGTAAAAGTCTGACACTTTCTCTCGCTCTACTTAGGACGGGAGAACTTATTTAGCTGATCTGAACTCCTATTTGCTCTGCACTTGCACTGCACTCGCCGCTGTGAGCGGTAGCTAAGCGCTAAGATCAAAAGTATGAAAATGTTTGAAGCACGCCACGAGACGCCGCTCATAGCGCCGCGCGCCCGCGTATCGATGCCGCCCCGCTCGCCGCGCCGCTCACCGCTAAGGCCGATGTCATGAACAGGCCGTAAGTGTAATTTATTTATTTATTTACTTTTCGTGTTATTGAAAACTAGCTGCTGCCAGCGGCTTCGCCTGGTATAAAGTAGGTTTCTCCGTACTACTTTTGGACCCCCGTTTCATGCCTTTAGGGGTCAAATGGAAATCCTCTCTGGTCACCCGCGTCATAAAAGGAAACCTTGTGCAAAATTTCACGCTCCTAGTCTCAGTAGTTTTGGCTGTGCGTTGATATGTCAGTCAGTCAGTTCCTCCTTTTATATATCTAAAGATATGTAGATAAATGAAAAGTAATTTGTTTATCGTTTTCATAATTTCTTTTTACTGTTTGTTTTTGAATGAAGAATGAAGGTTTTGAGTTTGAGGATTAACCAAATAATAAAAAACAAAAATGAAAAAAAAAAAAACAAAAAAAAAAAATATCCTGGCACCGATATGGAAACAGGTGAGGACAAAGGTGGAGACCGTTTGCTTTTAATAAGTGCTTAGTTTTGTATAATTTAGTTGTGCTTTGGTGTGTGTTTTTTGTTGCAACGAACAAATGTTTTATCGACTTATATCATCATACGATCCTAAAAAAATAAGGCCTAAATCTGCTGATTATGTATAATCAGGTTGATAGACACATGCAATTATTTTTAATCTTAACTAGGTTCTACCCGCAGTGTCACCCGCGGGAAAATAGGTTTTTACATACAAACTTTGGACTTCCATTTTATCCACTTAAGGGGTATATTTTAGACCATCCTGTTTCAGTGCTTGCCTACGACATAAAAGAAAACCTTGAGCAAAATTTCACGTTTCTAGTCCCAGTAGTTTTGGCTGTGCATTGATATGTCAGTCAGTCAGTTTCTCCTTTTATATATATAGATAACATCGGGTTACATGAGTCATACGAGACGGTCGCCAAACCAGATTTACAGCATATCCATAACCAGATTGGGGCCACATTGCAAATTGGAGATCCATTTTTTTCGCATGAGTGTCTAAACAAAATCGAGCAAAATCTAAGCTTCGTTCAAAGCATCGTTGCAAATGTTGCAATGCAATGTCAATGGTGTGACCTTATGTTTTTAAGCAATTTATTCATATTATTTGCCTTTTTAATTTGTGTTAATAACTTGTTGCTTTAGAAGACTGACAGTATCAAAATATAAAAAAAGAATCATCCATTTTGATTTGTTAGATATTTAATTAGTTTTATTTAAATTAAAAAAAAAAAGGAATGGAAAGAAATGGTTTAGTATATTTTTTTTCGTATTATTAGTATGTGGTCAACATTAAAATTACTGTAATTATTATGTAGCACCGTCAGATTTATTTATACTTCATTCAAGATGACATTCTCACTTATAGACACTTCTGCTTAACTCTTCGAGAGATACAAACGTTTTTTTTTATTCTTTATAGGTTCGCGCTTGACCGCTATCTCACCTGATGGAAAGCGACGATGCGGTCGACGATGGAGCGCGCTTACCTAGAAGGTGATGTTATAATATGCTATCTACCCTTGTACCTTATAGCCTACATTATATTACATATTATAAAGACGTAAAGTTTGTTTGCAGGAAGTTATCACTGGAACTACTGAATTGATTTTGAAAATTCTTTCACCAATTGAAAGCTATATTATTTCTGAGTAATATGGGCTAAGTAAAAAATTATGTTTGATGCTCAGCGATATGGACACGTATTGGCTAGTGTATGATATTTTAATTTAAAAAATAAACTTTTTGTACTCAGGTTATATACTTAGGTAAATATGACATATGGACCTAACAATTACTTATTGCCTTTTTCCAGTAATTCATTGTCATCATCATCATCATTTCAGCTGAAAGACGTCCACTGCTGGACTTAGGCCTCCCTCACGCGTCGCCACAACGACTGATCCTGTGCGTCTCGCATCCACCGCTCTCCCGTGACTCTTACCAGGTCGTCGGTCCTTCTTATGGGAGGCCTTCCAACGCTGCGTTTTCCGGTGCGCGGTCGCCACTCTAGAACCTTTCGGCCCCATCGATCATCCGTTCTACGAGCAATGTGCCCTGCCCACTGCCACTTTAGTTTGGCGATTCTCCATTCTTTATGCGATCACGCAGGTTACTCCGAGCATAGCCCTTTCCATTGCCCTTTGGGTGACTGTAAGCCTTCTGATGAGGCCCATTGTAAGCGACCATGTTTCAGTGCCATATGTCATCACTGGCAACACGCACTGTTCATAGACTTTCGTCTTGAGACACTGTGGTATGTTGGACGAGAAAATACCGCGCTGCTTCCCGAACGCTGCCCAGCCGAGTCGGATTCGATGATTTACCTCTTTCTCAAAGTTATACCTACCCAACTGGATTGTCTGTCCCAGTTAAACGTAATCGTCTACAACTTGGAGTGCAGAGTCATTGTGTCAAGTATTATATTTATGTTTTCATTTTCTTTGTTAGAAATACAACAACTAATACTATATACCTATTGACCGTGAAACTTAGACTAGGTCAAGTCTCAAAGTCACGCAACATAAACGGGGCGTGCTGCGACAGCCAATAAAACCTACATCTCCCCTGTGTATTTAATTACAACGTGCGACTTTGAAAATCACCTATTGCATCAGGAATGAGGATATCCGCAGGAGAATCAAGGTTATCGACTTAGCCTCAAGAATCGCCAATCTTAAGTGGCAGTGGGCCGAGCACATAGCTCGCAGAACAGATGGTCAATGGGATCACAAGGTTCTGGAGTGGCGACTGTGTACGAGAAGACGAAGCGTTAAAAGCAGGTGCCCATAGACCTGGTGAAGGTCGCGGGAATCCGATGGATGCAAAACGCAGCGGACTGGTCGTTGTGGCGATCCTTGGGGAGCCCTATGTCCAACAGTGGATATCTTTCAGATGATGATATTGTTAATGACTTTGAAAATCAGAATTTGAACTTGACACATAAACGAGATGTAATGGCTTGTTTGTAAAAAAATCAGGTAATTTTTGGCAGTACTGATTCTCAAAATTCGTTCACTGTAAGGACCAACGCTGCGTTAAGCGGGAGCCCGCACATGCAATCGTCGCGTGACGTCGCACGTGTATCGTGTGTTGCCTGCGCAGTGTCGCTGGTTCAACTTTAACGGTGTGCATTTAGTCGTGTCTATGGAAAACTTTAATGTGTTATTACGTAGCAAAATGGGCGCGGGGCGGGCTTGGGATAAGTTTCACACGGGCGATGCCACTGGAAGAAGCTAGGTGACTCATATAGCGCTAGCAGCTTTGTTATACAGTTTTTTAACAGTAATAATAGTGGCCTGCTTACATAGTGATAATGGCATTACGAAATTAAGACTGTAATAAAATCAACAGTCATGGGGAAACACTATCTTTTAATTTTTAAAAAGTGTTGTCATCTTTAGTTGAAGTGTAAAAAACAATTCTAAGAAAATAGAAGAGTCGCTATCAATTTATGCAATTTGAGTTGAAAACAACACTATTCTGACTAGATTTTTATCTTGTTTATTATCCATTAAAAACTATTTGAATAAAGTCATGGTATATTTTTTTTTATTAGTAATTACATAATCGTCAAAATATACTAGAATAATAATAATTACAGTCACAACATGTCAAGCTAGTCAAATAACCCGCCCCTAACTGTTCCCGGCGCAAAGGTGCCCAAAACGCTTGCTGCATTGCCACGTTGGATAGCAATGGCTAACCTTTGCACCAAGAACGAGCCGGAGCGGGAGTCACCCGTTTTATCACGGAGCTTATGCCCTATCTCACTAATGAGCTTCCTGGCCTCAGTGCCCTAAGCACCCATGGTCTCCACGGCAATGGGTACAAAGAGGTAACGGTCCACCAGCGGTGCGTACTTCACCCTCTTCCTCTCAGCGGCGTCTTCCGCTGCTGCTGACGGTGAGTGAACAGTGCGACAAAGGTGGCTAGCAGCAACAGTGCTGAGCAAGTTGCGTCCCAAATTAGGCACTTGCCGTTCCTCCAAGGTACCAGGGTCAGCCCGTCCGGCCTCTTGCCGTCAGTCCTGCACAGACCCGGAGGCTCCAACACGCAGGGGACATCAGCCGACACAAAAGCCCTCCGAACAATGTCATTGAGCGCATGGTGACGCGGGAACCTCCCCGAGCAACGACGACAACTCAAAGCGTGATGGCCATCGGCCTCCACCATGGTACCGCAGGTGCATCTATGGGGTTCACACACCTTGCAGCCCAGCCGGAGGGCCACCGCCACACGCAAAGAGTCGTCATCAAGCAACGTGCCTAGGTGAGGCGAAGGAAGCGCGTGCAACCATGCCCCCGATTCCGACTGCGATACAGCCCTGAGTCTGGCTAAATCAGCCCCCGAGGAAACCACCAACATTTGTTCCTGGATCAGCTTGGACGTGACGTCGTCCCAAGCGCGCTGAACATGTGTTGCGTCAGGGCTTCCTGCCCCCATGTTGAGGACAGACCAAGCTGACCCGGCATCCAACATAAATGGGATGTTTGCCCCGTCACCATTGGTATCTAGAATTACAGTAACGAGGTCAGCCACCCCATGTGTCGACGCCAGGAAAGCCGGCAGACCCACATCATGCACGCACCGCACCCCAAGACCCCCGTACCGGATAGGAAGAGCCGCCTGCCTCCACTGCGCATCATTAAAAGACACATTCAGGATCGACTCAACCGTTGATTTTAGAGCACAGTCAAAGGAACATACTTCCTCAGGACAAAGTCAGGTAGGGGCGGTCCGCAAGAGATACGTAACCTTGGGTAAGGCAAAACACATGCGCAATAACAAAATCGCAACGTGCCCGGAGAGATCCTTGAGACGTTCCCGAGCATTGAGGAGAAGTTGTTTACGGGAGGAAATGGCTTCCGGCACTCCGTCGAGAAAAATGGGAGAACCCGGAAGGGAGAAAGAAAGAGGAGAAAGTTCCTTGAGGCCAGGTAAATGAGAACCAAAGCGTGAGAAGTGTGTACGAGCTCCAGCGCCGCAGGGAAAAAAATCGCACTTGGAGGGATTCACCTCTAGACCGAGCTCCTTAAGTTGAGGAACAAGAGCCTCCAGGTCCTGGCAAACCTCTTCCGGTGATCCACCAATAATGCCATCATCAAGGTACCACAGGTTCAAAGACGATTTCAATCCAGAGATGACTTTGTGGATTGCTAAACTAAAAACAAATGGCCCCAGTATATATTTTTTTTATCGAAAAATCTGAATTAATAAAGACTGCAGTTTGTATGGCGTCAACTTCTGCCAGTAGATTCGCCAGTATCAAAGTCGGCAATTTTCATAAGGAGACGTATAGTTCCCTGGATAATAGTTATCCTATGTCCTTCTCAACGTTCAATCTATCTCTGTACCAAAATGCATTTAAATTGGTTCAGTGGTCTATGCGTGAGAATGTAGCAAACAAACATAAACTGAATTACTTTCCTATTTAGAATATTAGTATGGATAATGGATAATTAAACTAAGTATAGTATATATATAGTATGCCAAGCGCGTCCTGTGCACCTTAGGCATTTAGCCTCTCCATCAACTAACTCTCATCACACTGCGTCACATGATAACATGAGATTTGATATGATTATAGCCATATAGCTCTTCCCGATAAGAGAACAGTTATTATAAAATTTAAACTAAAGTGGCAGTGGGCAGGGCACATTGCTTGCAGAACAGATGGTCGATGGGAGCGAAACAAGGCCTATGACTAGCAATGGATGTCTTTCGGTTTTTTTTATTTTGTTTTAGAATTCCGTTCTACTCTTTGTTTGAATCTGACCAAGTTATAGCTCCACAAAGACGGATGTGGGTATGTGTTATAACTATTTGACATCGGCAGCATGCCCAACTTCGTTGTTTATAAATATATGAAACTATAAAGAAAATAACATCAATAGAAGCATGAAACGTGACCCAGATATTATTAAACCAACATTATCGATCGAATGCATCAGCACTCGATGTAGTCAGGTCAAATGCACATCTGTATAACTTTAATGAGTTATTTACTTAGCGATAAGTAATTAGGTATTAGTATGCAATTATTTATCAAATGGTTCGTTTGCTTGATAAAATTGTATTGAATCAACTTTACTTCTTTCTCAGTTCTACCTAAAGGTTTCATTTTCCTTGACAAAAAGTAAAGTAAAACATATTCAGTTTTTAATATTCCCACTGCTGGGACTCAGGCCTCCTCTCTAGGAGAGGGAATGGGCCGTAATCCACCACGCGGGTCCAGTGCGGGTTGGTGGATGTCACATGTCTTCGAATTTTTGGCTCACCATGTCTCCTTCACGGTTTTGAGAGCATTGGTGATGAAATAAATTACACAAAGTAATGCGCCTGCCTGTGTTTAAACCCGCGACCTACAATTCGTAAGTCGAGGCCACCACCACTTCTGGACCAAAAGTAAAGTAAAAGTAAGTAATCATTTATTGTGTTACATATTATGTAACATCTGTATCCTGACTCAGTGACTGACTCTTCAACTAACAATGACATTATAAATTAGCAATGGTTCCCCAAATATCCGTAGCATGATCTTGATGAACCCAATTTTATAATGACAACATGGTTATGAAGGAAAAAGTCGTGAGAAAACCGGCACGTTCTAGTCCCAAAAATGAGAACTCGTCCGCTTACCCGCACTAGGCCCTGGTGGTAGATGGAACTCAAACCAATAAAAAAGTACGTAAGTACTTACTTTTTACGTACTTTTTTATTAATCTGAGGGATGGAATTGTATTTTTTTAAAGGTCTTTATTAAATGTAGATATAAAAAAGTGCGAGAGTCGTGGTCGCCCAGTGGTAATGCCGCCGACTTGCGAGTCGTACGTCGTAGGGTCAAATCCAGGCAGGCCCATAACTTGTGTAATTACACAAAGTCGGTTGAACGGACAGTAAAAAAGTGTTGTTTAATGTCTAATCTAATTGTGAATGGAGTATAGAATAGATGAAGCAGCAAACATGTGCAAGTCAGTACTAAAACCTCTCAGTTAAAAGTTTACCATAGTCTGTAAAAAAAGACGTCATCTTACACAGACCACAGAGAAGTAGGTACTTCTCTGTTAGTCTCATTAGTCACATCTATAGGTATAGATGTGACTAATTTTCCAGATAAATAATTCGAAATACGAAGCCAATGTTTCCCGTTCAGAATCAACAAATAATAAAACCAAGTGACATACTGTTTGTTGATTTTGACTGGCCTCTTGGCCTAGTGGTTAGTGGCCCTGACTGTTATGCCGGAGGCAGTGGGTTCGATTCCCACCCAAGACAAATCTGTGTGATGAGCACGATATTTTTTTATGTATGTTAATGGTCTGGGTGTAATTTTATCTATAAAATGTTTTGTAACAGTTGCGTAGTACTCATAGCACAAGCTTTACTTAGTTAGGGACAAGATGGCGTTGTGGAATATTATATTAAATAATTAATAAATAATTTTAAAAAAGTCATTACAAATTATAGAAACAATCAGTTATTGTTAGTTATAGTTCGGGCCCCGACCTTCGAGCTTCGCAGGGCTAGAAAAATGCCTAATCCAAAAGGAAATAGAGCTAAAACGGAAATTATAACGCCCTTGGCTTGCTTATGTTAATCCAATATTTCATTAGATTCCTTTTGGTAACGATAAAGACTAATCTTTTCAAAACATACAGTTCACCTTAAATTATTTTAATTGGCAGAAATTATAGATAGATAGATAGATATATTCTTTATTGTAGGTACATCAAAAATAATAATTATAATTACGAACTTTAAATTAATAGGGTCTCACAATGGGCGGTCTTAATGAATCATGATTAAAAACTTTACTCATCATCATCATCATCATTTCAGCCGAAAGACGTCCATGTTAAGGTGGGTCTACGCTAGAGGAGCCGAGCACTAACGAAGCACGAGCCTAGCTCAAATTCGTGTCTTTAAATTATATATAATTATTATTACTTGAAATGCATTTATTTATCTCAGGACCCTGAGGTCCTGGACCTTTGGAAGGCGTACGAGGGGCCGAAGCCAACTCGCAGAGGCCCCTTAGACAATTTTTGTAGAACGTGATACCAACCGACGATTATCCCTGTACGCGCTAGTTTGTGGGGACTATTGCGACATATGGAAAACAAAGATATCGTCATAGCTCCGTTCCTCGTCAGTGTTCACTACAGCCGCGGCTGGCCAATAAAGGCAAGCTGGAGATGAGGAACAAGATTTCTCCCGGGAGATCCGAGTCCGTGGGGTCGCTAATACCCATCAGTTGTCCACAAAACTGCCCTGCGGATTTTATCTCCCTTAGTCTGGTCCCTCACCCTAGGCATGTTACGGCAAAGCACACTCCACCTACAGTTACAGACCTAGGATTTATTGGAGCACGCAAGCTTGGGCCTTGGAGTTACGGCGATGGGGTTATTATTAACATAAAACGTTATTGTTTGCTTTTCAATGTCTCGAATATACTGACGCCCTAGTTATTCTACAATATAAATAACATTGACTCACCCGTCATAATGACGACAGATACCATCGTGATGATAAAGAATGTGTTCTGCCATTCGTCAGTGTTCACCTGCACGAAGGAAGTCGTCACCAGAAAGCATAGGGTCACTATTATCAGGGAGCCTTGCAGCCGTCCCTTCAGTGGTATTCTGGAATTAAAAAATATTTTAAATATTTGAATGGCGTTTTTTTTTTGTTTTGAGGTGGGAAATCATAAAGTCATATATCCTCTCGCTCTAGGGTGGAGCGAGAGGGCGTGTCAGACTTACTGACTAAAACCACACACACACAGCTGTCTTTCAGTTGTCGTTTTCGTTCTAGAACCACGGGTGTCCGTTTTCAGAAATTTCTCGCGGATTTAAATGGATCAGGTATGGGAAAGCTAAGACAAAACAAATTTAAAAAATACTCTCAAATTATTATCTTCTGCCAGTAGCTTCATCTGTTCGAAAGTAGAAAACTATCCCAAGGAAACATACTCCCAGGATGAAAAATATCCTATGTGCCAGGGCAGGGGCGCCGACTCCGGGGGTGCTCGGGGTTCGACAACCCATGAGAAATAAACAGTGGGTGTCGATGCCGAGCACCCCTGAGAATGGACCTCAAGAAACAGATCAATAATCGCCTTTTAGGGATGGGCGTTTTTTCATTACTTGACGACCCGTTTAGCGCAGTGGTTCAGAGCGCCGGTTGAGAGGGTCGTGGGTTCGGTTCCCGCACCAACGCAAATGTTTGTTGATGAAACAAATATTTGTGTTGGGTCTAGGTGTTTTTGGGACCTTCGTTGTTCCTGGTCTCTTTAGTACAAGGGCAAACCTTAGTTTAGGGCCAGGACAATGTATGTGATGTCGTCTCAATTTATTATTTATTAACGATGCGGGCAACGGATGCCAGTTACTGATGCCGGTATCCGTTTTCAAAATTTCGATCAGTATGCATTTATCTTCTCACACTTCGCCACTTTTTCGAGTCATCAAATGAGCATGAGTCATGCTTATTGGGGTTGTCTAAAGGCATGGTCTACACATGTCCTAATGTCATCCAAATCTTTTCAGCTGTTTGAGTGTGATTGAGTCATTGTATTATGTGAGCATTATGTAGATAAATAATGAAAAAAAAAGGTAATTATAAAAAAGAAATTGAAATAAAACACTGGCAGCTAAGAGATAACAATAACATGAAATGTGTCAAGATAAAACATGATTAGCAAACTAATTAGCTAATTATGTACTAATTGAACTGTTTGCAACCTTTATTATTTATTTATTTTATAATTTATGTACATACAAATATACAGAAGAAGATAGGTATACATAAAAATTTGTACAAAGGTGCTGCTTTTTGCTTGGTTTGCTTTTTATTCAGGTAATCTAAGCATACATAGGGATTGACAGCGGAAAGCGACTTTGTTTTATCTAGACTATGTAGTGATGCTATATTTGTGATGACAAACAAAAAATACAAACTTTTGCCTATGGGTTCTCTCACCTAAATACAAACTTTCACTTGACATATTCTTTAAAATTATATTGTAATTCCAATTTTATTATTTATAAATTTCTTTGTTTAAGTTTTTTCGTTTTATAAGTGCCCATGTAGGCCAATGTGAAATAAAAATATTTTAAATTGAACACAATCATTTATTTATTAAAACTTAATGAAACACAAAGGTACAAAGGCGGAATTAATGCCTTTGGCATTCTTCCATACGAAGAACATACTGTATAATAATATTATTATTTAGAAGAAGTTATTCTCCCCTTACTCCTATCAGCTCTAAAATGAGAATGAGAGGAATAAGAATTGTTTGTTTATATTTACAAAGATAATCTCTAGAACTGGGGCCTTACATGTTAAAATGTCAGGCATGCAAGCATCAAAGTAAGATGGAGCTATAGCCTTATATAGCTCCACCTCTCTAACAGTTCAGTTTAGGTTGTCAGGTCACAAAATGAAATCATATTAAGAGCTCATGAGCTCCTACCATGGTAGGAGAAAATTGTTTCTCTTCTTGACTACTGGAATACAGGAAAAATGTAGTTAATAATACAAATTAGTAAAATATTCTAAGCATACTTACAGGTGTCCATACAGCGAGTTTAGGATGAGGAACAATAAGTTAGGAATGGCGGTTGCCACATTGAGGTATGATGTGAACTCTGCTTGGAACGGTGTTTTGCGCACCATCATTGTGAGATTATTTGGTGTGACATCCCGGAACTTGTACATCCAATACTAAAAATTAGAAAAAACACCTAATTTGTACTTGATATATTCTATGGGTATATTGAGGGCAAGTTTCTATTACTATTTAACTTCCCTTAGAACCGTAGTAGGGTTATAAGGGGGGTGACTTCAGAGATTGTTACTAATATGAAGACGGTGAGCTAACCACAAAAATAAAAAATATTATGATAACCATTTTTTTTTTAGGTGGGAAATAATTGTGAAGAGTGAAAGGCCGTGTCAGACTCTTACCAACTAAAACCTACTCCTATCTTCCTTCTTTACCTTGTTTTCCAGAATCCTGGGTTTCCCTTTCGGACTACCCATGACCCTAGTAGGCTTTAGCTTTGTTTGAGCTAGCCATTGTTTCTCGTAGAGTGATGATGGACAAGATTTTTTAAACTTACATAAAGTAGAATTACCTAATAGAATATATTTAAAAAAAGTTTTGTCAACTGTGTGCAATCAAAAATAAATTAACACAGAATTCGACGAATTAGACTCCTCTATAGATACCCAATAAGGCCATTATTAATTCTAAAAATAAAATTTAAAAAAAGCATGAAGGTCGTTTTCCGTGCTCAAAGTTTAATAATACAATAAAAAAATACTCACATCATTGGCAGTGATCAAAAAATTCCAGGGCACTAGGGAAGTGACTCCGAAGAGATAGAAGAGTATGTAAACAATGCAATAGTTGTCGCGAGGCTGTTCCCCAGTGTCCAAGACCTTCGTCGAACATGAGTCAGTCACTAACTCCCTTTCCTCAGAATCGTCAATAACCTCCTCCTCATTCTCAATACTTTCTATAGCTTCCGTATTAATAGACCCTGTCGCATCCATTGTTACCAAAACACACAACAATATTTATTTCGAAAAAAAAATTCAAATACGCACGCACGTATTTAGTTCGTTTCTCGTCAAAGACTAATGTTATGACTGGTTTTTAAACACTAAACTCTCACTTAATAAACATTTGTTTCAATTAAGGATTTGCAGTCACTTTCCACGTAAGCATAATGAAAAAAATAATATTATTTAATTCCTAGGTCGTACATTATTTGGCTCGATTCGATCGAATATTGAATAACAGCTGTCAATTTTATTCAAGCCGTCAAATTCAACTTGAACGAACCACTGTGTACGACCACAGACTAGGTAATAATCGATTTTATTTTATGAACGAGTTGGTGGAACTGTGATAGTGTGATTCATTTCATGCTTTAGCTTTGTTACTCACAGTTCTAAATGATATCACTTAATGATTCATCAATATTTTATAACATGTACCTAACAAAATGTTCATAGTTGTGTTTTATTGGATTGTATTTAACGTATCATATAAAACCTTGTGAAGATGAATTATAAATTCACATGATTTGACTAAAAGTTGCAGAGGACGCTTTAAAAAAAGACCGCGAAATGTTAAATATATTGTACATAGGTATATTAATATTCATGGCAGATACCAGATATTAGAATTTTATTATACTGGAAAACAGTTGGTGGTCTATGGGGAAGTTAGGTACAATAGTAAAAATATTTATTTACGTATTTAGACTTTATGTACTTCCATGGCAGAGAATGGCTTTGATTATAAAATGTTCTATCAGGCAAGTTTAGTGCTTAATATAACAGGTGCATTGTTAAGTCGGTTCTTTGCCAAATTGTCATGGTCCATCCCATCCCCTAGTAATCATATTCATGCGTATCATAATGACTCAAAGATTACTTTTATAAAAACGATGTTCTTAAGATCATTGCTCTCTTATAATAATTTTTGTGGTCTGAGATTTTTATAAATAAGTTTGTTGTTTTCAAGTTTTAAAATTATAGGTATTTCAGCGATGTGATATCACTTAAAACAGGGAAGAGAAATAAAATAAAAATATTTTCCTATGAAAATACTGTGTCAAATTTTATTAATATTTCATCAGTTAAATCATAATTATATTTGTCATTATTAACTATAATTCTAAATTATGATTTACTATTATTCTTGTACAATTTACATTTAAAGCATGAACATTAGGTCATTATATTTTTATACATGTAATCATGTAAATAACTTAGTTAAATAAAAAAAAAATAAGACAGTAAATAAGATTTCAAAATACATGTTAAAATCCGTTTATTAAACACAGTTTTTACTGATCTTAGCCGAAGATTTGTCGACTACAAATTGGCGCGTCTATCCACAGTATATTATCGAAGCGTCTAATATAATAAAACAGTTACGTTTGCGGTACAATAATTCAAGAAGTATGGAAAATACGTTTAAGTACGAGCTAAAGTAAGAGCTAATGCTGAAGAAGAGTTAGAGAGAAAAAATATATTAAGTAGCTACTGTAATATGTAATAATCGACGCGCCAATATAGTGAGAAAACCCCGAAATATTTATAAAAAAAGATTGAACATAACATGAATAATATTACATTTAAAAAATTACAAAATACAACTATTGTATATGGAAAGACTGTTTCTTAAAACTAATTTACAATTACATATCATTTGTCGAATAAACATTCATAAGACGTTAACACTTAAGGACGGACGTGCAAAAATAATACGTATCTAATATTGCATCATAATCATTAATTACAATTAAAGTATACGCCTTTTAGGTACTTACTCTTTTTTGTGATACATGCATATATTTCACTTATTAAAAACTTATTAATAAGGCATCCATTTGTCCGTAAGGCGCAGTATTAGAATTTAATTTGTTTACTTCATTATGAGATCGATCACCTCTGGTAATTTGCATAGTCATTGTGACTTAAAATACTTTATACATACACATATTCACTAAAATTAACTACAGGGACAGAATATAAGAGAAAGTTGGAATGTCAGAAGTTTAAAAAGGCACTTTTTCTAGATAAAACGCATGAAACTAAATGCAAGGAATATAAAATATCTCGATCAAGACATCATAACTCAGTCTTTTCATTGATTTTCTACTTCTACGATAGGATAGTGTGATCAACTCCTTTTATTATACTATCTAATTATACAATAAGGCCACATTTAGTTGTGCACCGTGTTAAGTAACACTTATATACACTAGTTTATTTACGAGTTTCTTATGGCCTAGGCCTAGGCGGTAACTACGCCTCTGGTACTAGTACCAGGGGCGTAGTTACCGCCTATCAGCTGTAGAAATAATATGAGGCCCCCAGGATGCAGGCCCTGACTTGTGCAAAAAATTTACCCATCTTCGTGGCCTATTGCAAACGCGCGTTGTGTCTCAGGATACTAGTTCTGTAGGTACTAGTATATTGTGAAAACAATAAAAACCCTCCATTTATTATACAGGGCCCCTTTAGGTCTACGCCACTGTCTACTACATAGCAGTTTCTAATGGTTGACTATGTGACCGACTTGCTTCAGACATTGGTATAGGACTGGATTCTGAATCCTCAAAGTCGAAATTGGTTTCTAGTAACGCCTCAGATTTAGATCTATGATGGAGTTCGGGTAGTGGTGAATCGTCGAACTCTCTCGAAAGATCGTGTGGGCTGGAGTCGTAACTGGGTATGTTGTCTGATGCGGTTGTATCGTACGCACTAGAATATACTGGTGGGTGAGGTGGACTTGGTAGGTTGTCTTCGTAATATTGCTGTTGATCTATAAACAAAAATATTAAATATTATTTAGAGCATTAAAAAAAAAAACAATTCTCAAAGAATAACACACCATGCGGGTTGCACTATTTGGCGATTTTAGTTCGATCTTTATCATCCTAGCAAACTTAAAAAACAAATTGGCTCGCGAGTAACTTTACATTGCGTCAGTATACTTTTTGTTTGTCATTGAATATTATATCCTTGATAAATTATATATATTCTCAACACAAAAAGCCTTTTATATAAAACTCGCTAACCACAGATATTCTAAATTCAAATACTCTTTATATAATTTTGAATCAAGATCCTTCTAGTCAGTGTTTAAACTACATAATAGTTGATGTCAAACTTAGTTTAATTTACTTATAAGTAGTAACTATTATTATGCTTTCTAATTACCTACCTGCTACATTGTTCCTTTGTCCGAACGTAGTAGTAGGTACAGCTCCCGCTTGTGGTTGCTCCGGCATTTTAGATCTTAACTCCATCAAGAACGACAATTTAGGTTGCGCGCCATAGCTTCCTGCGGGAGCGCCGTACGGCCCATATATCTTCCCTGCCCTCTCCAATTGTCTCTTCATGGTATCACCATCATCAGAATGATCTCTCAACGGTAAAGTATCTGATGTGAAGTACTGAGAATCACTTTGTGGTGACATTGTATACTCATCCGGAGGCGATCTTAAGCCTTCCGCATGATGTAATATGGGTATTTCTTCCGTGGCAACTGTATTTATCGACGGTGCCCCACTGGCTGTACCAGAATTATCTCTATAGCCTTCATTTCTAAATGCTAAGTTGTACGGTCTAGTATTATTTTGTGGTACGGAATATTCTGGAGTGATAGGTTTCTTGACGAACGTGGAATGCTGGAGAGGCATCACGTTCGGGTTGGGGTTGTGAGCCTCGTAAATGTCAAAGCTCTGGTTGTCATCGAGAGAGGAATTGAACTGGCTCTTTTCCATGGACTCCATTGATGTTGTGGATGCTAACATCTTCCTGTAGTCTGAGCCTTTAGTTAGCGTTTCGGTGGAGCGGGTACTACTCTGTAGATGACAGTTTAAAAAGTAGATATTAGAAACACATGTCTATAAAGGTCCATTTCTAGCTTAGTAGAGAGACGTAGAGATCTTATGACATCTTACCATTTGTGCCATCTTTCTTCTGTAAGGCGTATCAGGGAAGCCACCATTGATGCTGCCTATAGACCGGACCGAGTGTAAAGATTGCCGGATTGAGTTGCGTCGCTCTAATCTTTGTACATGTCTGAGAGTAAAATGAAGTCGGTTAAAAAACAGTTAGGTATAGACTACTTGGATAATAGCGAAAAGAAAAAAGAACCTATTGCGTCATATGTTACTAAACTAGCTTGAGCACAATAAGGTATTTTTAAAACTCTCCCAATAGTAGGTACTACAAAAATATGATTGATGGTTTTCGCACTGAAAGGTGCCAGCAAAATCAATACTAATGAAAGAAACAAAGAAACTAACCTGTGTTTAGACTTGGAATACCAGCAGACAAGAGCAGCAGCTACTAACAATACGGCAGCAAGTAACACGCCGATAAACGCCACAGCAAGAGTATCCCCACGCCACGACATCGGGTCGATCATTATCTTCGGATCTGATTAGGACAAATATGTATTAGACATCATCCAGAGTTGAGCAGTAGTGGCCAAGTGGTAACTACCCCGACTTACGAGTTGTAGGTCTCGGGTTCAACAAACCCAGTAAGCCGAGTTACTTTGTGTAATTTATTTCATCACCACTGCTCTCAAAACGGTGAAGGAAAACATCGTGAGTAAACCGGTATGTCTGGAACTAAAAATTCAAAGATATATGACATTCAACAATCTGCACCGAGTCCGCGTGGTGGATATTACGGCAATTGCCTCTCATAAAAGGCTATAATATGGCTGACTATGCTATGCTATATCCAGAGTTAACAAAGAAGAAATAGAAGTCATAAATATTCCTTCCGAATGTCACTCATTATGATGATCACCGAGTCTATCAAGGTTCTCCACAGAGATCATTCTTGCGCTGTTCGTATCCAACGGATTCATACGACCTCTCTTGTAAGTTCTGCTCTGTGTAGAGCGAGGGGAAGTGTCAGACTTTTACTGACTAAACCCCACATGTGTTTCTTCAGTTGCCCTTCGCGTGCCAGGTTCCAAGCCCACAACATAAAAGTTAAGAATTAAAAAGTACTCACCAATCTCGCAAATAAAGGCATTCTTCTGATGACAGTCAGTGATTTCGACGTTCGAGAAGGCAAACGATGTACACTGCGTAACATAGTCGATATGGTTAACCCATACTCTGTCTCCATACTGGAACCACTGGTTCTGTCTATTGATGAACTCGTAGAGCGCCGCGTAGTTACCCGTTACGTATGGCATTGATGCGTTGTCCGACTGGAGAGAAAAAGGGAAAGGGTTTCTTAAAAAAAGTTGTTTTGAGTAAAAAAAAAAAGGATCAAATAATGGGTTTGGGATTCATAAAAGTTTTTTTTAGAGTTGGGTTCTTTTTTTGATGATACAAAAAAAGGTCGCTGGGTAAATCATTGTCAAATTAAGCCCATTTGTGTTAATTTGATTTATAATGTCTAAATGTGTGAATCTTTTGTCAAAATACGATATTGATCCTCGAAGAAAACATGATTGAGGATTTTGTATTCATTCAAAAAAAAAATGACAGAAAAAACAAACAAAAACGAGGCGAGGGAATCCAAACAAAACTTTATATCTTCGACAATGTAACTTCGTTAAAAAGTTGTTTGGCTTTCTACTCTTACTGTTGTGTTAACAAATAGGTATTTATTTATTAGGATTACCAACATTACAGACACTGGGAATTCACAAGTACATTTAGGCGATTTGACTAAGTACTCACCAAACAAAACAGCCTCGCCTCCTCATACGTCATCGGTGCCCCCACATACATATAACAGGTTCCTGCCACCGCATCCCATCCTGGAGGACACTTCCCTCCTCCGAGAACCGTCAGGTTGTTCATGTAGAAGGGTCTATAGTCTACTTCTAGCAGCAAAGGGTTATCGCTCTGGTCTCTAATACGTCCAGCTACGGCTAAGGTCTCGTTATAACTCCAGTAGTTATGCTTCGCGTCGATGCGTGTACGCCAAAGATCGAGGGAGCTAAAATTTTAAAAAGGCCGTTGTAGGATTCGAAATTCGAATATTTAATTTTTGGTAAAAACGTGCGCGGTGATTGATTTGTTATAGGTGGTAACAGATAGAAATTTCGGTGATCACTACAACATCTTACTTAGTTAATTATCAAGCAAAGTCATTTTGTTGTATTAGAAAACAAGTCATTAGTAATGTTTTAATGATGCCATTAGTAACTGAAATAAAATGCGTACCTATTGTTACCGCAGTAAGCCGTTAAGATTGTGTTAAATGGTGTCCAAATAGTTTGCCTAATAGAGGGAATGGATGTAGTAGAAGATGGCAGATAAGAGAAAAAATCATAGATCGTAAAGAAGTTTAACTGAATCAAAAGTTATAGTCGAGACTACTAAGTTAGAACTAGAAGAGGCTTGCGGAGAAAAGTTAAAAAGCTATAATGCAAAATAAGAACAAATGTCTACACGCTAATCAATATAGATCGGCAATGGTGTAAAAGACAGTGAAACAGGGTCGCGGCTGACCACGCAGTGGATGGCAGGACGAACTGAACAGATATCTTCAGAAGGCGCGGGCTCGCGTAATGTGGATTAAGATGAGGGGTTTTGTCCTGGCGTAGAACCGTACAGGCTAACAAAAAACAAAGTGGTTGATGATATTAATTTTGGACATATTTCGTTAGAACTGGAAGGAGGATGCGCGGACTTACGAAAGATGGAAGCATTGGAGGAAAAATAGATGAATTAAAATTTTGAACGAATCTCGCTAGAACTAGAAAAGGGAGGTGCGGGCTTGCGAAAGATGGAAAGAGTGGAGGGAGGTTTGATGAATTAAAATATTGAACATATTTCGGAAGGAGGAGATGCGGGCTTGCTAAAGGTGGAAAGAGTGGAGGGACACCTTAACCCAGAAGTAAGACAGTATAGACTCACAAAAAAATGGTGTTTGATGAATTAACATTTTGACGAAGCAGACTTACCTTATGGCAGTTGGATCATAGTCAACAAAGCTATGGTCCGGGGATAGTCATGCAAAAAAAAAACATGCAAGATAAATATATTTTCTTATAAATATACCTAGCGTGTCAAGTAGCGTGGGGATATTAGTTAAATACAGTAAGCTTAACATAGAAAATCCTAGACATGTAAAACAAAATAAAAAAAGTCATCAATGTAGTGTAATTAATATCGAAACCAAATTTTTACTTGAAATATTACAAATACTTATGTTTCCAATTGCTAATCACAAATATGCTTTTTCTTAGTCTATTTTCTTAAGAAATATTAATAACAATTGTAAAACCCAGGAGGAACAGATACATCCCGAAAATTGGGATTTGGTCATAGTACTCACTTAGATCTGTTGACTGTGATCATTTCGTAATCATTGTCGGGGTTAAAGAAGATGTTATCGACATAGTTTTGGCCAGCTGTACCTGCAACTACTGTAGCTCGACCTTCACGGTCAGTTGCGTAGTTCCTGAAAGACAGAAAGATCAGCATAATTAGACTCACAATGTTCACACATTCAAGCTTCTCATGGAAAGAGAAAGTTTAAGTTTTAAGATTAAGTACGAGCTGGTGTATGACACGTGTCTTCGAATTTTTGGTTCTAAGACAACCAGTTTCCTCACAATGTTTTCCTTCACCGTTTTGAGAGTAGTAGTGATGAAATAAATAAAAAAAGTAAAGCGCTTCTCTGAGTTTGAACCTTTGGAGGTATGTTGAACGGAACACATACCTCCGTTGGAAAGGGAGGATTTTCCGACCAGACGGATGTTTTGTCTGATCTGGGCAACTGTCTGAGAGATGATTTTGAGCTGTTGTATGCGTTCAAATCGAAATTAGAACTCTAATTTGCGCGATGCAGAATTTTAGTAGTTTAGTTCATAATGTGACGCCATAGATGTCGCTACAAACCCGCGAGGTTGTTGTCACTGGTCTGTACTTTTGTGTGCATAAAGAATTAATAAATAAATAAATAATGAACAAAGAAAGAATATGAAGAAACTATTACGATACAATATCAGAAAATATTAAAGAAAGTAACAATTCTTACGGCAAATGTGATTGATATTTAAACAAATATATTATACAACACTGATAGCTACAACTTAGGGGTCTTTAAGTCAAGAGTGAATAATAAAAAAAAAATATAAAAAATCCAAGATAAACTTACTTATAAAATCCATTATGCGAAGTGGTCTGATAAATATGCAGCCTGACTTTATCGAAGCCTGAAACTTCAAGAATCCTCAGACCAGTGTTATCATGAACGTAGTTGTGCGTAAAGTTGGAGACGACCTGGCGTAGAATGATGACGTCACTGAAAGGTACTCGGTTGCGTGTGAAGTAGTTACGGTATATCGTGACTTCTTGGTATGAAGTTGATTTGCGCCCTAAAAAAGTAATAAAAAAGGTGTGAGAACAAGTGAACCAACTGAAAAGAACGATTAATCTTGAAACTGAGGCCCTACCACGTGCTCCATTTGGCGACCTAAACTGAATTGTTAAAGGAATGGAGCTATACAATGTGTGGTTTTTGATATCCCATAACTCAAGGTATAAGAAGAAATAATACTAAAAGTCCAAGAATATGTGGTTCAAAAATGCATGGTGGTTTATATTCTATATGAAAAAAAAAAATACTAGAAGTCCTAGAATATGTGGTTCAAAATGGATGGTTTCAAAAATCATAATTAATTTATGTCAAAAATTTATACGCGTATGACAATTCTTTACATTCGTGACGTTGCCAGTCATCGATGAAATCTAAAGTAGTTTGCAAATAAACAAATGACATTACATATTTACGTTATATTTCACGTAGGGGTGTTTTACATAAATAATAGTGAATTTATTGAATTATTTTGTATGCAAAATGAAAACAAAAAAAAAAGATGGTTGAAAAATAATTCATGTGCCAGTTGATTCTTCGATATGGTCTCATTATCAAAAAAAAAAAACAAGGTGTATAGGGTGGCTCCATCCCATTAAATTAGTAGATTACCAAACTGGTCAAAATCAACAATTATGAAATTCAGTATTCAAAATGACACTATTGTAATATCAGACTTGAGGCCCAGGAGTTGGACCGTACAGGCTAATAAAAAACAAAGGTGTTTGATGATATAATTATATCTATCTATTTCTTGCTCGTACACCTGATATTTTAACGCGTCTTGGTAAGGCCTTTGTTCATAATAATGTTGATATTACCTTCAACTTTCAGACACGGAAGATCATGGTTAGCAAAGAATAAGTTGTTATGGATCCATCCACGAAGCGAAGTAGCTAGTCCCCGAGAGTCAGCCCTCACTGATAGTCCTCCGACATTGTTTCGAACCAAGTTATTCTAAAAGAAATGAAGTTTGTTAGAAATTTACATTTACGACAAGATATAAGATTGAACAGGATTCGGTTAAAAAAAAAACAGGGCAAGTGCGAGTCGGACTCGCGCACTGAGGGTTCCGTACAAACTTACCTGTGAAAACATTTGGATCCGAATCGAGTTACGATGATTTTTCAAAATTTACAGTTTTCAGATTTTTTTACTATACTTGTGCTATGCCTAACCTTGCCTCATGTCAAATTTGAGGAATCTAGGTCAACGGGAAGTACCCTATGAATTTTGATTCCCTTGAAAGTGTCGAAATACACGGTTTTTTATAAAATATAAAATTGCAATTTTTTATGGTATACTCACTCTAAATACCAGCGTCTGCGTATTTTGAACATCCACTCGAACAGCCGCAAGGCATGAAGTAAAGTTACCGTACAATTTCATGCAGTTGTTCTGAATTTCGTTCCTAGTGATAGCTACTAGTGGATTCACTTCCCCAACAGACTGATACGTAATAGCCCCATCTCTGTTCTTCGTAAATTCACTGCTCGATATATTATGTTGGACATCACGGTCTGCAAGAAAAAAGTAAACTTGTTAGAAGGATTGATGGGTTTGTTGAAACTCACGTTTATTGTAAAACTGAACCTACTATAACCAATAGCTGATATCGGCAAAGTAACAATCTCAGCAATAAATCCATGAACAGCGGACGCTCCATTTGCAAACAGTGAAACACTCAAACTAGCACCTTGTGTCTTGAAGAGACTCTTCTCATCAGGAGACCCATTCTCCAGGTAACCAATCATAGGTGCCGTAATATTGAAAATGTCACCATCATACAAAGTCAAAGAGTCACGTTTGCCGTAGTTTTGAGTGTGATTGAAAAGATTGAACTGAAGCAATCTAAATCCAAACGGCTTTACTCTATACATACTCTTGAATATCTTAACACAATTTACTGGATTGTTATCGTATTTATAATACAGCAACACTCTCTCTTCTACAGTGATCATTTTGGTACTATCGCAGATGTCGATAAGTGAAAACAGGTGGTATGGAAGATTCAAGTCCTTGAGAGGTGTAAAACTGGATATTTCAGATTCTCTACCTTCCCCATTCAACAATATGGCACTGACACCCTCCCCTAATATATCGTTCACAGAATTAAACATCATATTAATCGAATCGGTGGGCGATATTAAATTAATGCCGTGATGGGCGCATTTTGTTATATTTACATTTTGAATTCTAGGATTCTTTATTATACTTTGAACAGCTGGAGATTTCTCATTGTGCAGTATACCGGCGCCAATTATTTGTACGTGAACTAATTCACTTTCAGACTTCTTCATTGTTTCATGAGTGTGGTGGTCGTGAATACGATGCTCGTATGAGGAATATTCAAATTCTGGATTAGCAAACCTTATGCCACCCCAATACTCAAGATTTTCTTCTAGATTTCTTGTACCGCAATGAATGAATACAAAATCAGAATCCCATCTACATTCATGTCTATGACCATAAAGTTGTCCGTTCAGTCTTATTGGGCATTCTTCATAACGATCTTCAGTTCCGACACACTGTAAGGGCTCTGGCCAAGACCAGATTCGCGATAAAGAATTACTATGGTATTCTATACGTCGATCATGGGCAAAGAATACGTTAATTGGATCGAAACCCAACTCCCTGCACACAACTTGAGCATTTCTTTCAGTAAAACGGTTATCACATATAGGCACCCATTGTAGGGTGGTCTTATTGTAATATTCGAGAAAACCTTCGTTCGTTTTTTCTGCTGTATTATCAGTAATTGAACAATTTCTTCCAGTACACAGTCTTATTGAGTTTGGTACAATCAATGATTCTAATTGACGCCTATGCTTGTGGTGTGTCGACGAATATTGACTAACATCTCTCTTTTCTAATCTGTTAATTTCTACATTATTTCGAATAAGAGGTCGCATTACTATAGGTGCTTGACTGTGACCAATAGCTTGAAGGTTACCCATGACGAGTATGCCAACATTGGGCGCGAATTCTAGTATAACACCGGGACTGATAGTTAAAATTGCATCTGGCATAACAGTTATGTCGGATTTCACTATATACGGAGCCATTCTAGATTCAATGGTGAAGTTTGATAATAAACGACCTCCTAGTTCGTTTGTGTCCACAATAATCTCTGGGCTAAATGAAGCAGACACACTAGAATCTATACTATCTTCAAGCAAGTAAGGTAGATACGTAGCAATAGCGTGGTTATTCCAATCATCAAAATCAAATATCTGATCCCGGATATCTTTTTCTACAGAGCTTCCCCACCAGTTTTCAGTAACGTCTAAAAGATTGTTGATCTTTGCTGTTCTTATCCCAGCTAGCAATGTGTAGTCCAAGATATTGTTTCCGAACAGGTTTCTACTAACTTTAACCTTCTGTATTCCTTTGAAACCTATTACGTATGTAGGTTCAACAGTTCGTATTAAAGCCCCTCGGCTCACTTGTGCTAGCATGTGCCTGTTATTCTTCACATGGTTGTATATGAAAAGCGCATAAACCAAACCCATAATTTCACTTTGACTGTCCATATGGAATTTCACCATAAACTGACCATTATTCCTTTCAATAAAGTTACCATCAATCATCATCTTCTTTTCCATGCCTTGTATGGATATTAACCCAGTTTTACAATTGTTATCAGTGAAAATATTCTTTGTTATGTTGACTTCGGCGAAATGGCCATCCACGACTAACGCGAAGTTTTGATTGTTACGCCAAGTGTTATTGTGCATGTAAACGGAATGTGTAAAATTCTCATTGTATTGCCAAACGTACGGTAACCCAACATCGAAGCCACCTTGTTTATTTCTCTCTATTGTATTATCTTGGAGAACGTAATGGTACAGATTGTTGGAGCTTCTCAAGTCTCTAGCGAAGTGAAATATCCCTTTACCATTATCTGTGATCAAACTGCTGTTGACCATTATGGTTATTTCTGTAATGTTACTGTCGTGTATATCCCAGAAGGGAGTATTGACGTAGATAGCTTCCTCTTTGTTATGTGCTATTTCACAGCCGAATATTTTAATACTTTCGTTAGCTTTCCGTAAAAAGTGGTCACCTAACTCGTTCAAATATCGATTGTAGTATAAAGCCTTGACTCCTTTTGTGTTTCCTTTTATCTTTGTATTGACCACTTGCAGAGTTGGCACAGGGCCCCTTACTATTCTGTTTCTTAGGTTTTGCACCGGAGCTATGATCGTGCTTACAACTAACACGACTCCTCCTAAGGCATTTGTGCCACTTTCATAAGTTATCACAACGCCAAAACTGTTACTTGTGGTGGGAAACGTCGATAGATCACGGTCGAGACACCATTTCACACTGGCTTCATTTATATTTTGCGAATCGTATATGCAAATGTTTTCTGTTGAAAAGTTATGAATAGGATTAAGAAGTTGAAGCCCAAGAACGTATCCTGGATTGCATTTGATATTGTATATTTTTGATATGCTTTCTCCGCTGCGCTTTGTAAAAACTATGTGCCTTGTTTCACCATTCACCAAACTTATATCTGTTTCATATTCGGGAATCATGATGGGATGATAATTAGATTCATCCATGTTAAAACCAGGATCTAAATTAAACCAACCGGCTATTTCTCTTTGTTGTGGTCCAGGAATATGGGGGTTGTGTGAAATGCCAGCTAAGTTATTATTTTCTATAATAGATCCATATACTTTTAGACCAAGTTGTTTGAAACTAATACCACTTCCTCTATTATTGCTGAATTCTGAGTTACGGACAGTGTTAACAGCATCGGCTCCATATAAATCTGAATAAAGTATTCCCAAACCATCGTGGTAGTTGTTAGATATTTTGACACTTTCTAAGCTATGTCGAACGAAATCTACCTGTAGAGCTGGTTTGAAAATGTTTGAGGAATAATCCAAAAGTCCAGCTTTTTCTATAGTAACGTATTGTAAATCTGCTCTTTCAGATATAACGCTGAATCTAACACCAGCCCAGCTCGTTTCGTAACACCTGATTCCAACATCATTATCATGTGTGCAAGAATTCTCAAAGTGATCTTTGGTCTCTGCTTTACATTTCGTGATATCGTTGTCGAATTCTGAACATTCAACGTTGGACAAAATTATATCTTCTGTTATACCTGCTGCTGGTATTTCGTTAGGCTCCAGGAACCAATCCTCGGGGTTCAAAGCAAGGCCAAGTTGATTACACACTAACGCCGCGTTGATAATATTCCACTTGTAGTTACACACAGTTCCCCATCTGTCATCGATCCTCACTTGCAATCTACCTTCATGCTGTGTTCGACCACCTAGCAGTCTTATAGGCACAATGGGCTCAGTATATCCGGGTGTAGTGGGCTCAAAATCTGTTTCATAAACACTGTCGTTAGTCATGACTATTTCTTCTTTTAAAGTAAGTGTAATATCATTTGGTCGTTTCCCTCTCGCGTCTAGTTTTCCTGCAACCATTATTCCAATGGCTGGAGGGAATTTTAAGGTGACGCCAGATTGTAGAACTAATTTTCCTCCAGGACGAATATTGATATCCTTATCCACGTCATACTCTCCTTGCCGAAGAATTTCTATTCCTTCAACTTCTCCACCAACTACGAAGGTACCGGGTACATTAAATTGTGGGACAAAGAGTGAATTATAATTGATTTGTGTTGCTCCTGGATTACTGCTATGCAGTAAATATGGCATGTAAACGATCTTAGCTAAGTTATATCTGTCTTTTCTGTGAAACAATCGGTTGTAAACCTTTTCCTCATCACTGTAGCCAAGCCAATTGTATGTACAGTTTAATATCTTACTTTGGTCTTCGACATGCGAACCGATTTCGTATTGAGCTTCTGGGTTGTTTATTATGTTTCTAAAGACGTCGATATTACTTGACGCTAAAACAATAGAAGCGGCAACTCTACTTCTTGGAGTCAACCTCGATGATATACCTTCCAGAGGTTCATATGGTTCTCTTACTTTATTGTCTCGAAGAAAATTTCTAGAAAATAGTATGTATTGCAGATCGCTGTATGGAGATAACCCAAGATTTACAACAAAAGGACCCTTATTTCCAAAGAAGTAGTTATGTTGTATGTGGAATCGTGCTGGTAAAATTTCGAATTCTTCTAGATATTTTCCTTCTATTCGATTCAGTATAACAATTGCACCATAATTTCCATGTTCAAAATAATTATATTCAATCCTTCCATTTATATTGAGAGCCGGTTGGATTTTTAGAGGTACTCTTTGGTTTTCGTAAAATCTATTATGGCCTACTTGTAAGTTGAGCAATCTGGTTGGATTGTTAAATCTCCAGCAAGTAGATATTTCTACGGTACTTTCAGCGCTGGTGTTGAACCAGTTTCCAGTAATATTAACCCAGCTGTCACCACAAAAATTTCCATGTAGTATTCCGACATCCAGATTCTTGAATATTTCGGAATACTCAACAGTAGTGGTTTGATTTACTGGAATATATTCAGTTTCTTGAGTATTATTTATCCATACTGCTATACCGTATCCTTGATTAGAACTTAATATACTTCTAGATATGTTTCTGTTTCCTCCGGTTACGGTGATGTTGATTCCGTCACCTTGGTTGAAGGATATTCTACTTTCTGTTACATTCACATCTCCCGCTCCACTCGTGACTTGAAGACCAGCAACATGATTATTATTAGATATAGACGTGCGATGAATGTGAATTTGCGATCTTAAGTTTTCTATGACCACGCCTCTCCCATTGTTATCGGATATAATCGTGTCAGTTACATTTAAATCGTACGTTTTGCTAATGCCTGATGTTAACCTCAAAAAGCCTGTAATATCCGTCCTTGTGTTGGCTCGGAATCTCACGTACATGCGGTTCCTAGTTGATGTAACACTTTGCGGTCGCGTTTGATTTTTTATGCTGAATGCCAATAAAAGCCTGTCTTCTGTCGTTAATCCATCGTATATAAATATATCACCCGTATTGTTTTGATTGGTTAACAATTTAATGAAGCTCAAAGTTAAAACATGGTCAGGTCTAGTATAAAACTTTTGATGGCAATCCCTCTCCATATTAGAGTATCTTGATTGTTCAATTGACATTTGAATAGGAAACGTCTGGCTTGGTGTGGATGCTAATGTGCATAAATCAAAAATTTCGCTTCTGTCTAGCCTTTCATCGATGTTCATTTCGTGTACCACGTATTTGACCCCGTCGCCGCCATTGTCGTGTATCAAGCAATTCTCAATCTTGGTCATGCCATACGTAGAGTTCACATATACGCCATATCCTCTATTGTTTTGTATCGTGCAATTATTAATGACTATGGGAGCGTTAGGTGACGTCACATTTATCGCATTAAAGGCAGAGTTTGATATTTCTATGTCTTCTAAAACGGGTGGGACTCCAATTACATCTAAGGCACTTGTTGCATTGTTGTCTCTACCTAGACCTGCATTTTTTATAGTAACGTGTATAAGTTTGGACATAGATGTAGGGACGTATAGAGTGTTTGCAGCGGTGAGGATACGTTCGAAGACTGCGTTTTCAAAGCGTAACCCTCTCCAATGCCTTCTTGCGTTTGCGAGGTCACTGACGTCATGGTGAGGTGAGCATTGAATAGCGAGATCTGGATGATAGTCGCAGACACCTGAGCCGAGTTCTCTAGAGTTCCAGTCACATTGGAAAAGGTCGTATTCTGTTCCTTTGCATTTGGGCTCTTCGAATAATAGTCTAGCTCTTCTGCCGGGCTGGCGATCGATCCAATTGTAGAATGATCCTCCCATAAAGCCTAGTTGCCGGCAAGCTGTCTCCATGTCGTTAAGGGTCCAACTGAAAACAAAGAAAGAAAAAGTGTTAATGATACATTGATGTACAAATACATATGTTTGGTTTTGACTAAAGTTATTTTCGTGAACTTACTTTCTGGAGTTGGTGCAAACTGATCTCCATTGGCCCCGATGTAACAGCTGTACTCTTCCTACTAAGATAGATGGTCCGTCCACTAAACGGATATCCGGTATAGGTTTAGAAGGCCTATTCGGTTCTTCTGTACTCGTGAACGTTATGCCCCTTTGATGTTCACCCTGAAATTAAAACAAAAAATGTTATTACTTGGAGTTTTATTAATAATCTTGGTATTATGATTGTGATAAATTAAAAAAATTATTCTGTATTTGGTTCTGTATAATGCCGTTCTGGGTGGAGCAAGAGAGAATGTCAGACTTTTGCTGACTAAAATCCACTTGTGTTCCTTCCACAGTTCCAGATCCGCGATAACTTTTTCGAACAATCCCGAAGCCTTGGCTGGCACCCACGGGTAGTGTCAAAGTGAAACCCGGGGCCCTGGAACGAAGGCAAAGAAGGAACAGGAGTGGGTTTTTAGTCAGTAAAAGTCTGACACTGTCTCCCGCCCCGCCCATTTGTCATTAGATGATTTTCCCACCTATAAAAAAAAGCCCTGGCTGGCATTGGCCATAACAGGCACCACCAATCTTAGCTATTTTCGATTCGGGTTTAGTCCTTATCTTCTGGATTAGTTATTTTAATGCTACAACGCTATTATTTAATAATTAATTTATTTCGAACAGTAACATGACTGATCGCCTCTTCGAATTACGGTCATCTAGTAAATTAAACACCGTAAAGGAAAACTTTACGGTTTTATGGGAACGATGTACGATCTGAAACTAATCAAAAAAAAGAAAAGAAAGGAAAATCAAAGTTCATGTATTACTTGAAGTTTTTGAACAACTACCCTACATATTGATAGAAGATGTCATTGAAATGGACTCTTAGTGAAAGGCAGGTGCAGATAATATGTGCAAATATAATGTTCGTATTGTATTGTTGTGTATTTCACAAAGCATCGATTAGAGAGTTGGCCAAGTGCACAAGGGGTGAGCCAAGAAGAATAGACGGATGCGTAAAACGCTTATAGACTTAAGCAATATTATTTATTGTTCTTTACGAAAACGTTTCTAAGGGTCATGGTAAATTCACCTATGCGTGACTGACTATATTGTTGAAAGAACAGTTTTTAGTCCCTTTTTTTTCAAAGCATCCTGTGTTAGCAATATCGTCATGTCGTTCAAATAGAGAAAAAGTCTGTTATCTCTGGCAAACGGATGGCAGCCAGCGATGCGTGGGCTATGATGATAAATTGTGTTTTTAGTAAAAGTGTCATGCTCTGTCATTTATGTGCAAAAACTTGGCACTTACGTAGATAAAGACATAAATGGACTTAGCTCGATTCTTCATTGTCAATATTAAATCTACGTCAGAAATATGAGTCATAATCATGGAGAATTGTAGACATCTACGACATCGTTTGGTTTACTCTGTTATTTAAAAATTAATGGTACGTATTGACATATAATTAATTACCTAGGTAATTAATTATATGTTTTAATTAATAATAATGTGACGATAAATTCTTATCATTACTCCACGGTTGCAGGAACAACAATTAATCAGAAGTGGGCTAGTTATACACAAAAACATATTTACATAAAACTATCGAACAATGGTCATCGACACCAAAGCGGTCACATGACATCATACTCTGCGCGCGCACATCGGCGTACGCGCACGCATGATGCGCCCTTGCACTTCGTCGCTATGGCTTCCTGCCTTTTCACACCACCCCATTCATACAGTCACGATCTATTGCCCAACTGTTACCTAACCGTCGCTAAATTGGAATGTGCATGATGTAATTCCGATTAGGGGAACTGACAATATAGTATGGCAATTATTGACATTTAAATGTCCGTTTACAAAAACTCATATCCGCAAAATCCAACGAGTTCGACTTATTTACAGTTCAATGAGTGAGGTAGCAAGTAGAAAGTTTTTGAGTGATATTTTCCTGTCCGATGCCGATGTATAGACAGATATTTATGCTAAAGCACTTGTGAATAGTCTAGACGTTGTCGTTGAAGTAACACGTAGGCGTTTGTCTAGGTGTTTTGCAATAGACTGCCTAAAGCTAAGTATCCATTTCACAACATCTAAAGCATTTGTGTCAGTATGTTGCCTTGGCTAAGAAATGTTTCAGCAAACTTTTCAAACAAGTCACTAAAAACAGTCAACAAGTATCAAAAAAGCAAAATTTATACTGTATGTAGCACGTGTATATACTTTTTTGGTATAAATTTGAAAGAAATTAAATAAACTAAGTACTGAATCGCGTGAGCACGAAAACTGATACAGTACCCAAAAGGCTTTTTATGATTCTGAACACGTCACTTGGAATATTTTAAGGCAGGTCGCCAGACGTCCGTTAAATCGTTACGGCCGGCTAACTATCTGCCTCGACTCTACGAGTGATAAAAAACCCCCACATAAGATCAAATACCGGTAAAGAAACTAAAGGACGAGGCAAGGACACCGGTTTGAACTGTGAGTCAGCATTAAAGCACGGTAAGTATACATACAGGCTGCTTTGTCGTTTCTTTTCTTTGCGGCCACGTTTTATTGGGATCTCCCGTAGATGCACTAAGGAATATAGAGGCATATTATAGAAGTAAGTGTAGTCTTTGGTTATTAGTTCAGAAGCATTACAGGATCTAATACGAACTGTCAAATAACTCAAGGTAGCCGCGTCGATATTATGTTGATACTTCTACTTTTTTTCCTAAATATTTTATGCGCAAGTAAGTGCCAAATCTAAGCGGCAATTTTTCCTTATTTTTAAATACGCATTGCGCAAAATTGGCATCGTCAAATGATATCAGATTCAGCCGATGTAGGTGGTGCATTTGGAAGCGTGTCCGACAATTTTGAAAGGCGAGACCACCCGTTCGTGTTACCAAGGTTTAAGTGGAATATTATATATTATCGACAGGATGTAAGTAGAGACCATTAAACAATTCTGAACCAATCAGCCATCATGAGGCAAATCGATTTAAAACAGGGATAGAGACAGAAATGTTTTTTAATCAAGTTCAAGTTCACAATTTATTAACTGTCTATGGAGGTCAAAGTCAGAAAAGTAATGCGAGAAGGTGGTTACGTCAGCCTTTCTATTAGGTAATGATACAACATGAGTTGACTCGCATGTATTATTGAAAGACAGACGAATGATTGATGGATCGCTAATCTAATATGATTAGATCTACTTACTATATTTTTTACTATTATTTCAAAAGATATTAAGTAGGTATAATCCGTTTTCGTTAGTAAATTTATTGATAAATTTAAGATTAGCGATTAGATAATAGAATATATTTTATTGTAAAGCATGAGTATACTACTCTGTCAAAAAAGTACCGGGAAAAGTTCAATAATACACAAAATGTTTGTTATTCATCAAAATTTATTTTATCACCTTCAAAGTATGGTCCTTCAGAAACGATACACTTACGCCAACGAATAATCTATTAAAAACGGACAAACACATCGAACAAAGAGTTTGTTTTAAGACAAACTCTTTGTTCGATGTGTTTGTGTCTTTGTTCGATTGTCCGTTATGAAATTCGCAATACACACTAGATATGATATAATTAAAAACAGCACTGTATTTAATTATAACAGATGCAACTCAAACTCCGCGCCAGAATGGAAAAGAGTTGTGCCAATCTATCAACAACAAAAAAGAAACAAAAATTTAAATTTAGAACCATAAACAAATCATCCATTCCCGATACTTTTCTGACTGAATGTACTTACATCAAATAATATGTGCAAGGTCTTAAAATAACAGGTACATCTGCATGTTTTGGCATTTATTGCGTACAAAAACAACATATTTCTTAACCAAATAATATGTTGTTTTTTATTATATTTGAGTCTACACAACAAAGTATAAAAAATAATAACTTTATCCTAATGCTTATTAAAAAAGGGGGGGGTAAAAAAAAAACAAGAAAATTACAGATTAGGTGGCGGGAATCCGATAGATGCGAGACGCACAGGACCGTTCATTGTCGCGACACTTGCGGGAGGCCTATGTCCAACAGTGGACGTTTTCGGTTATTTCGGTTGAAATGATGATGATGATGACAGATTAGGTTTTACAGATTTAAGGGTCAAATTGTGAGGTTGGGTACAATGCATGGTTACACACACATATTTACTTAGTCTAGTCAGTGGGTGCAGTACAAAGGCCATACCACGAGCCCCTAATGCGATCCATTGAGCTGGAGCTACCTATACACTCTATATAGCTCCATCTCTTTATCAGGTCAGTTAGGGCCTCTGTTCTTCTAGATAGGTTACGAGGTACCTGTGTTTAAAAACAACAGTAAATCATTTTAGCAGTGAAAGCTCTAAAAAGCTGATTCATAGACTAACTACTTAAAGACAAACTTTCAGCAAACATATTTTTGACAACATTATCATCTTAGATATTATATGGACGACATCGTAACGTCTTGCATGGTTAAAATAATAAATAGGTATGGTGTCTCTAAACTGACTACTAAGTGACTACTCAATGAATTCTTGAAGAATTCAACAGTTACTACTATTAAAACAACAAGCACACATAGTTTGTCACAACTGCAGTCTTTTTACGAACTATGCACAGCTATTATTGGACATTGACAGCAAATTCCAAGCCTCACGGCAGCGACTTCCTGTGTAGACCGCCGCATGGAATCACAAATGAGGGTTTAAGGCAGGTGGGGGGACTGTTTAAACAAAATAATAAATATTTTAATGGTAAATCAACAGAAACATGTCGCGATATTAAAGATTTTTTAGATTTATTAGATTACTCTATGTAAGTAAGTCTCTCCAATTCCCCAAATCTCAGAATAAAACTTAAGTAAGTATGTATCGATCTTAAGGGCCTATAACACAACTCGATATTCAGACAGTCATAGTCGATGTCGCGTAGTGTACTACAGGGTTTAGACCGGTCTTACTCGGAACAAAAATAAGACTATCGCGTAGTGTAATAGGCCCTTGGGCTGTGAAATTTTTGTACAGAGTTAGATACCGTGGAGGTGTGGTGGTACAGACTGGAGAGTGTTGGCCTGAAATTGAGAAGAACCAAAACAGAATAATTGTTCTGCGATTTCGGCGGTCTCTCCAATCCAGTGCCTTTAGCTCTCGCTGGAACGCCCATACCGATCTGCTCCGACTTTCGGTACCTCGGGTCACTCGTTCAAGGGGATGGTGAGGTAGACCGGGACGTAACACATCGGATCAACGCAGGATGGATAAAATGGCGACAGGTCACGGGAACCACTTGTGACCCACGGATGACCCTCAAGTTGAAGGGTAAAATCTACAAGTCCGTGATAAGACCTGTCATACTGTATGGATCAGAATGTTGGGCTGTGAAAAAGACGGATGAAAAAAGATTGCACGTAGCGGAGATGAGAATGTTAAGATGGATGTGTGGTGTGACGAGAATGGATAAAGTGAGAAATGAGTATATTAGAGGAAGTTTGAAAGTGGCACCAGTGGCTGAAAAATTGAAAGGGAATCGTTTGTCTTGGTATGGTCATGTGAAGAGGAGGGATGAAACGCATGTTACTAAAAGAGTTATGAGTTTACCTGTGGATGGATGGAGAGGGAGAGAGAGACCAAAGAAAAGATGGATGGATTGTGTGAAGAGTGATATGAAAGAAAAGGAAGTTAGTGATAGCATGACGAATGACAGGGCAGAATGGAAGAAAAAAACATGTTGCGCCGACCCCAAATAACACGGGACAAGGGCAGGAAGATGATGATGAGTTAGATACCGTGGGCCGTGGCCCTGGACAGCAAAGGGCAATTGCAAGAATACAGGTGGATTTTAGTCAGTATTAGTCTGACACTATCTCTCGCTTCACCCAAAGCGAGAGGAGTCATTTGATATTTCCCAGAGCTTTCAAAAGGTATATTATGTATCGAACTTGAAATTTTATTTCAAAACAAAGCAGAAACAACAAGCCAATTTTAACTAAGTATTTGAATCAGTTATTCAAACAATTTTGTACATCTTCCAACGACAAAAACATTTATTAAAATTTCTTGTACTCTAATACTGCAAGGGCTTGATCACTATATCGCTGATTAAAGGAGAAATTCTCCTAAGTGCCTGGACTAGCGGCCCGTGCTTCCGCCGATTTCTCCGTGCACCATGCTAAGCCATGGATCGTGCTCGTTATCGGCCAAGTAATTTATACAATTGCTATTTATGGCTGTCTGGATTCCCATGGATCGGTCACGCTGGCTGGTTGAAAAACGTATCTACTATTAATAGAGGGTACAGGGGCGCCGGCTTTTAGAAAACCTCATGGGTGCTCATGCTCATTTGATGACTCGAAAAAGTGGTGGTGGGTGGTGGAAGTGGTGGAAGAGAAATGCACACTGATCGACCAACAAATAAATAAATGTCCTACTTACATACTGCGTACTTAATTACTAATTATGTTTGACAAAAATATAAATTGAAACCATTTATACATATGAAAAACAGGGTAAGTGCAAGTCGTATATGGTTTTAATTTCAACTCGATAGGTATCTCCACGCGTTCCCGAGATAAAGGGTCTTGACAGACAGACAGACAGACGGACAACAAAGAGATCCTATAAGGGTTCCGATTTTTCCTTTTAAGGTACGGAACCCTAAAAATGAAACTAGTTTTTATTATCAAGAAATATTATAATTTATACGTAACCTAAAAGGCTATTACGGATCTGTTTCTAGATGTCTATTCTCAGGGGTGCTTGGCCGGCACCCACTGTTTATTTCTCATGGGTGCTCGAGCCTCCGCCACCCACGGAGTCGACGCCCCTGAGAGGGTAAATACTTAATCAAAACAAACATAGGCAAATTGGTTTCTTAGAGGCTGTACCATAATTTACCTGGATTTGCAAATAAATATAAGCTAGGGAATTTAAAGAGATGATGAATGATGCCAACGTAACTGTAAAAATACTGTTGTGTGGAAGGATGCTGGTGGTAAAAGCTTTATTTATTTATAAAGGCCGATGTATATCAGAATACATGCAACTGAATATATATTTTTTAGTATCAATTACAGGAAACTATAAAACAATGAATTAAATGTAGAATGTGCGGTCGTACTAGTTGTGAATTGAACGTGAACCAAACTAACTAGATTATGGTAACTTGCAAACCATCAAGTTTTTTTAGTACCTTCAAGAAGTGACCTCTGTGACAAGTCTGCCTCTTATCACCATACGCTGGTCAATTCTGTACTTTTGTATAGAAAGCTCATGACTGGTAATCTACTGTATTTTGATGAGAAGTAAGTATTTTATGTGCGATGTTTGAAAGAGTTAGCGTGACTAAGGGTGTTTCTAATATCGTGCGGATTTCATCACGCATGCGGAATTGCTCATCCCGCGTGCGTATTCCACACATTACAATAAATATTTGTATGAATAGGACATTCGCGGGGGCTACGCGTGCGGAGCGATTCCGCATGCGTGTTGAAATCCGCACGATATTAAATACCCTAAAGGAACACAGGTCGGTTTTAGTCAGTGAAAATCTGAAACGCCCGCGCACTCTCACTCTACCCAAAACAGGAGAAAAACACTTGATGATTTCCTACCACCAAAAAGAGGTTGGATTGCTCCGGATTAGGACCCCTAAAACGAATACATTAAAATAGTTTCATCAATACAGTTATGTATGACCTCAGTCAAAAGTTCATTGTTCTCCAAACACCAACCTGACAAATTGTAATAACATTGTCTGCAGTGCTATGCGAATCATTTCGCAAGCATTATCACTGGAAACAATGACTTGTGTTACAATTTCCAGGAAGCTGAACCTAAACTGTGGCCTGTTTTCATTTTTGTGAGACAGGACGGGTTTGATTGGGCAAAGATAAATCTAGACCAACCCATGTGACCATTACCGGACAGTTGGCCTCGAAAAACAAGACCTGTCTAGTCTGCTAGAGTTATTTGCTGACATAACACGTTCAATTGGTGAAGCAAGTAGGTACAGGCAATAGAGGACTTGGATAGATTGAAAGTGACATTGCTACGCCATGGAATAGATCGCTAGATTTTTATTGGGTCCATCTATCTATTCATGGTTTTTTTTTTTGTTGTGTGGAAAATTTGCAAATAACTTTTACCGCTATGTCCACCCACGCGAGAGAGTCAGACTTTACTGACTAAAATCCACTGTGTTTCTTCAATTTCCCTTTACAGTGACTTTTTCGAACTCTTCGGTAGCTCTGGTAGGGTCCGTCTACCTACATACAACTTCAATTTTGGCAAATGGATTGATGAGTTAACAACCCAGCCACACCAGCGAGCCGCATAATTTGGCAGTCTGTCTTCGATCATAATCTATTCAATGACCCCCGCCATTTACGGCAAACAATCAAACATTAGGTACCTCTCAAAACTACTTCCCATATCTGTTCTGCCTGAATTAACTTTAAGATTTTTAGAGTAATTAAATAAATGAAATTCAAAAGACTCTTTATGTATCTTTTAGACGCAGTATCTAAACACTGATTGTCTAATTAAAATCTATTTCTGCAATTGGGTAGTTGATGCAATATGTTTATTATTGGTTTCAGAAAAGTAACTTTATCCAAAATCGCAAATAGAAAAAAAAAACATTCAAATCTGACGGAAGGGGAAACTGTGAAGATAGGTTTATGGATGCACATATTGAATTGTGTTATCACCGCCAATAGGATGTGTGTACCTACCTACATTAAAAACTTTTTACAAAAAGAAAAATAACCGACTTCACTAAAAAAACACTAAAAGGATCAAAATAACTTTAATTTCAAAAGTCGGTGTTTCTCGGTATTGTTTGTTTCTTTTCCGAAATTAAAGTTATTTTGATCCTTTTATTAGTTTTTTTACTGAAGTCGGTTATTCTTTTTTTGTAAAATGTTTTTTATTCATACTTTTTTCAGTCGCTCAACTATCTTTATTGTGATATCTTTGTGAGTATGACGTTCCGTTGGCCATTTCTGGTCTTCTTCAACAGTTCCACTCCATCAAAATGTTACTTTATGACTGTAAATGCCTAATTTCTTGATGAAAATACCAAAATCACCATTATGGTTACCTATAATATTTGAGGAGGGCCCTCGATTCCTCATGGATCCCATCATAAGAACCGGATTTTGAAAAAATGGGACCAATCTGAAAGCAGGTCCATAAACGACGGAGTTCAACACACAAAAAAAAACACAACCGAATTGATAACCACCTCCTTGTTTTGAAGTCGGTTGAAAACAGAAAACGAGATGTTCCCACCGCGCCCACACTCTTATTTGAAATGCTGTTTTCATACAAAGATTTCTTTCTACAAAAATAGGATAGTTCCCAATCCATAACCGATTAGGTAATTATATTACTGGTGTACAATACAATCCATAGAGCGACACAAACCTTCCTCAGGTGAGCATTATAGAAGCCTCTTGTATAATGGATCACGACATCACGATCCTGACTTGTTAAATGATCGTGCTTCACTGCAAATATTTCCAGGTTGTTCACCTAACAAGCACTTCAACGCAATTCACTTAGACAGAACTTTACAAAATTCTCGTTTAGGTAACTGTTCTTTTCGATTCTCAAGTGCTTGCTATTTCATTTCATCATAGTCTTATTGTGAAGACATAAAAATCGCTGTTTTATTTCCCAGATCTTTGACTTTTGGCTGACGATAGAAATAGCAGAAAAAAGCGATAAGTATCTGAAGAAAATGTCACCATTAGTCCATAACAGTGGCTTTTACCAGTCACGAGCATTTTCCACAGATCAGTGTAAAGCAAGTCCATTTGTCACGCTTTTCACAATCGTAAACAGAGCGGGACGATGGTATCTCCCGTGCCAAATGTTAAACGACACTAAAACGCGTACTATCTTGTTACTGTTACATGGTTTTCTACCCAACTTCATCAGGCAACCTTGTTAGCAGTTAAATTTTCGAGTTGTTTGGGGTTGATACTCTCAGATCGTGGGGTCCGAGTGCTCACAAATTGTTTATAGACCTATCCAATCACCTTGTTGAAACTTCGCGCGACCCAAGGGCTGTTTTTACCTTGAACAGGGGATAAACATTGCCAAAAAGTGTGACAATGCGGCCAATCTGGAACGTTACCAGTCGACAGTGATGCGGAGGAGTTTTTCGACGCCATATTTTAGATCTAAAATATCTATAATCGCAAATAGAAAAAAAACATTCAAATCTGATGGAAGGGGTAACTGTCAAGTATTAGCATAAGGATGCACGTGTCGTGGATAGATCATAGAATTGATCACTTCATGATATGGCCAACTAAAATTGTCCAGATCTAAACGTTAACATTTGATGCGGAGGAGTTTTTCGACGCCATATTTTAGATTGTTTTTAAATAAGGTAAGGGTTCCTTTTTGCTTTATGTAATATATAGTATAGCTAGTTCAGTAGATATTTTTAAGTATGTAATAGTATGTAGGAATTGTTAAATTAATAAAAGTTACTTTATCAGAAGAGGCCCTTCTTTCTTCTTTATTCTCTACCTGTAATAATATTATAAAGAAGAAAGACTTTTACTGCAGGACCGATTTCCAAAATTCTTCAGCCTTTTATGTTTCTTACTTCTTCACGCTCCAATGGTTGAACGGATTTCGATGAAACTTGGTACACGGGTAGACGATGTCTTGAAATAGTACATAGGATACTTTTTATCCCGAGAGTATGTTCCCTTGGAATAGTTTTCGGCTATTACGCGGGCGTAGCAGCTGGCAGAAGCTAGTAGTTTATAGATTAACGTACAATTCGTTCTAAATAAGAATAGGATTGATTGCCATGTTGTGACGTCACGTCATACTGTCAAATCGCAAGAAATTGGGCAAAATTGAAGAACTCAGAGATTAGCAAAATTCATGAACTGGATTCTGATTCAACATTTTTTGTTGACAGTTCGTAAATATATTAAAATTTCTTGTTTTGCTTACCATAATAATTCTTCGATTTGACAGTATGACGTGACGTCACAACATGGCAATCGATCCTATTCTTATTTGGAACGTATTGTATAACATCGCCTCGTTTAGACGTATTCTCAACTCAAAATGCCTGTCTAACTGACTGTAGTCAATAGTCGTTGCTATCAACTATATCTACGATGTGCCAATTTTATTTCTATAGTAGTTTTTAATCAGTTTCATATCAAAAGAACAAACAGTGGCGATAAATTACTTGTAGACGCTTAATCATTTTCGTTCCGGTGGGAGCGGCTTTGATAAACTACACTCGTGGTTTGTTACCGTTTTATAAATTCTTACCGTCACTTGTCACCTTTATACGATTAAAAACATTCTCGACAGCTCTTATTGTGTCCACCTGAGGTTACACAATAGCCTTTGTCCTGAGTGTTTATCCCTAGAGACTTATACAAGCACATGGTATGCCATCCGCTATTCAAATCCCAAGGCATTTGTGTTATTTCTTCACTCTCCTTTGAACTCGAGTACCTAGAAGTTATTCGGGTCACGAACTTTTTAGGGTTCTGTAGCCAAATGGCAAAAAACGGAACCCTTATAGATTCATCATGTGTCTGTCTGTCCGTCCGTATGTCACAGCCACTTTTTTCCGACACTATAAGAGCTATACTGTTGAAACTTGGTAAGTAGATGTATTCTCTGAACCGCATTAAGATTTTCACAAAAAAATAGAAAAAAAAACAATAAATTTTGGGGGTTCTCCATACTTAGAACTGGAACTCAATTTTTTTTTCATCAAATCCATATATCTAATATATCCAATATAATTTTTTATATACTGAATAGTTTGCGCGAGAGACACTTCCAAAGTAGTAAAATGGGGGTCCCCCCCCCCCGTAACTTCTAAAATAAGAGAATTATAAAACTAAAAAATATATATGATGACCGAGATCTAGTAAGTAGTTCTTTTTAATACGTCATAAATAGTAAACCGCAATTTACCTTTTAAGTTTGTACGGAACCCTCAGTGCGCGAGTCCGACTCGCACTTTCCCAGTTTTTTATTAGATACATGTTCAACAGTTCAACTAATGGATTCTATATTTAGAGTCAGCAATAGAAACATAATTATTATTATTAGCCCGTATTATCCTACTATTGGAAAAAGATTTCCCTTCATTTCTTTCAATGACCACGATTTTTCGCTTCTCCTTTCCAATTCGAAAAGTTCCGAACAAACTTACCTATAAAAACAGTTCAATTTCCGAATAGACTTAATATTTTTCCGAATCGCGAAAAAGTTTTACAGTTTTCTGTTTTTTTTTTTCTATACTTGTGCTATGAGGCTTTGCTTCATGCCAAATTTCAGAATTCTAGGTCAACGAGAAGAACCTACCACCCTATGAATTTTGATTCCCTGAGTGTCGAAATACACGTTTTTTGCGACATAAACGGCCTTATCTTTTTTTTTCTATAACTAAGAAGTTTTAATTTTTTTCACAGCTTCAAGGGACCACAGACTTGAGTATGTAGTTTTAATTTCAACTCGATACCTCCACGCGTTTCCGAGATAAAGGGTTTTAACAGACAGACAGATAAGACGGACAAAAAAGTGATCCTATAAGGCTTCCGTTTTTTTCTTTTCAGGTACGGAACCCTAAAAGCGGTGCCTATACTGTTTTTTTTTTTCAAATATATTAATTGCATAGTGACAAGATTAGTTATAGCAAAGACATATTGCTGTTATATTACCAGTTACGTAGTAGGAAGGTACTTACCTGACGTATAAAATTTGTGATGCTAACGAATACAAAACTGAATAAAGTGTAGTTTCAAAGTTACGGATATAAAAATAATGTTCTTGCTCCAAATTGACATAATTTCCAACTTAACTATCGATACGTGCAAGCGCATGAAGCCGTTAACAGAGTTTTTTTAATGAAACGCACCGCAGCGTCCGCAGCAATGAACCAAGTTCGTGAATGAATGGAGGCATTTACGCAAACCACTGAGTCGAACCAGCATCGTCGACGTAACCTCGAGCAAAATATACCGGTGTAAGTATAAACTACAGGAAATTGTGTAATCCGTAGCAAATTATAAATATTAATTCGTTATTTCCATAATTAAGAAATTACGGAAACATGAATGGACTCGGAAAAAATGTCTAGCAGTGATGATTCATTTTTAAATGGTGTATTTTATTACCGGTTTTATTAGAGCTTCAAATACCTACTTGCCTTTTAAATTTGCACAGAAGCATATTCACTCACGTTTTGTTTACATATTACAAGGTAGTGTTTGTAAATAGATGCATTATCTACACAAGAACTTAAGTAATTCATTCATTCGTTTCGCGACGATTCTATATTATGTGAACATTGTTTTGAGACATACAAATCTGTATAAAGGCACGGCACATACTAGTACTACACACACAGGGCCTGCGTATGAATGCACTCTGCGCCATGCAAGCATCTTGCGCAAGGCTGACCTGCACAGGCGTTCACTAGATTTAAATGTCGGTTCATGTCCTTTAAAAGTAATAACGTAACCACAGTTCGGCTTTATTTTTAGAAAATTAACTAAATTATTAAAATATTGGTCCATAAAGTATTGAGAGAAAAGAATTACATCCAATAGGCCGATTGAACGCCAAAACATTTCACAACTGAATGAGTTTTTAGACTAAACTTTCAAATCGTGCGAAACTGATCCGTTGCATAAAGTGAAAAAAATTGTATTAGAGCAAATATCTTTCCAATTACAAGCTCGTCAGTTGCAACTTCGAAACGGAGCGGCCTGTTCGTTAAACTTTTAACTTAAATAACCAATACAAGTATCTATGCAAGCGGTTTTTGCACAGATACTACACAGTTTCATTGTGAATATCTGTGATCTGGATCTCTTGCTTTGTACAAAGCGGGTAAAGAGGAGATACTTGATGCATTCCTACGTCCATGAAAAAAAGATTCAAGTCTTAGAAGCTCAAGTTTCGTCCCTTCATAAATTTTATATGATAAACCAATCTAACTGCAATATCTTTTCATCACTGCATTCAAGTTTGCACCAGTCCTCGACCTGCCCACTGTTCCACAGCGTAACTCCACTAACAGGACAGTGGATACCACACATAGACATACGTACAATCATGGAGTAAGTTGTCACTTAAACGCATAGGAAATCACGGCTAGACACCAACACTATGATACAAACCGTGAAGCGAGACGTAACTGCAGGCCCCGTAACGAGATCGCTGTGATATCGCGAGACATTGAACTCACACCAACTCTAAGGTTTCCAGGCCGTTTGTTATACCATCGCAGTATTTAGAGCAACTTGAATAACTCGGACGAAAACAGCGATCTCCATTATAATAGTGCATGCTGCGATTCTTATCGTAAATCTTGACTTGTTGGGTGGTTGTATGGTATTATTATTACGAAACCCGTTCAGAAAACTTGAGAATAAAATTCTTACTTGTATTGTTAGTTTAAAAATTTTTGAGCGAGTTTTGTAATAAAAGGATAAAGGGCGCACGGGTCGAAATTCAAGCTTAAACAACGATTGTCGAAGTCATTCTGTGGATGGGTGACTGTCCATTCTACGCTAAGACCTCTGTGCCATAAAAAGCACTTCAAGCGGTTGGTCCCAGCTGTCATTTGAAGATCTTTGACAGTCGCTACGGTAGTTATAAGCCATAAATCTAACATTAATCTTGCTGAGTGGTATTGATCGTGTTACTCAGTTACTGGGTTGTGGAGGTCAGATAGGCAGTCACTAAGTTAATCAATAAACAATGCCAGTGCATGCGGGTAGACTGAAAGCCAACCCCAATATGGTTGTGAAAAGGCTAAACAGCCAAGCTTGTGTTTTTGTCTTCAAATGCAAAATCTAAACAAAAACTTGTTAAGAAACATGTGGCAATAACAGTGGCAAAATTAGATGCTAACTACTGTTAATGCTGTGGGAACGTTTTTGGACCAAAGCACAGAAAATATGCGTCTATAACAAAGCCAATTACTCAACTAAAGAACTACTAAACTAAAGAATTAAATAACATGTACGAAATTGGATGAGGCGTGTAAAGTCAACTGACTTGATAGGCATGTTACCAAAGTGGGCGAACGTCTTAGTAATTACAGACGGAATTTGCAAGGATTCATTGGTTCACAAGGTCTTCAACATAAAGCGAAGGTTTATCTTCATAGAATACCGTTTAATTGCAGCGTTAAAACGTCTTTGATCTTCTTCACACGATTCATTTCTTGGGTCTTTGTTGTTAAAAGTTCTACCGATTTCATACTGTTTTAGGTATCTTTTCTTTCTCCGTGGTACATAATAACTCTCAGCTCAATATTTTTGTAATATATCTAAGAACATTTCCAATAGGTACTTAATGTATGTCTCTCTTGTTTTCCTATTCTTCATCTTCTATTTCACTTGCTTTTAAAACTTATAAGCATCAAATAACTGTTTCTTGCTGACCTATATTAGATAAACCTACATCATGTCATCTATGAACTATAATGAGTATGGTATTTAACTGTCAAGACACCATGGCTACTCAAGTATGACTGCCTCAAATTGCGTAATAAACCATACCAGTCCCGACCGCAACCCAGTTTAGCTGCAAAATCAATGCCCTGCTCAGTACTGTTAGCTGAACGTGACCTCGAAATATCCAAAACAAGATGATTGGGAGAAATTGTTACATACCCCAAACAAAAGACTGCTCTTCGAGTTCGATTTACTGCGTTATTTCCCAGTAATTTGTTGGATACGGTAGATTTGAGTGTTGTTGCAGATAAATGAGTTCTAATAGAAAATATTTTTTAAGCGCGTTTTCTATATCCTGTTAGCTTTGGAGATTTCGATTTTCCAATCAGAAAAACCAAACTATAATCATTATAAATCTCACTTGACTCGCACTGATAAAATGAATTAAGATATTCGGACTTCGCGGAAAGGAAGGGCACAATATCAATTGCCAGCATTATCAAAGAATGCAATGTACTTGAACGGTAGGTAGTTGATAAGAGTTATGAACAATACCATAACGGAAGTAGGGTGACACTAGGTTTTAAAGTTTAATCACCGTGGTGATAGGAAATGTCTAAAACAAACATGGTGGTGACTCATCTAGGTCATTTACCCACAAGCAGATACGTATTATGAAAGAGAGCGCAATTCGTTAAGATTTTTTAGTTAGAACCAAACTTTCACTGAAATTTTCTGAGGGGATAATATGAATAAAGTTATGTACTTTCTGAAAACAATTTAGAAACAATAAGAGCCAACCATCATTATGAGAAAGGAATCTATTAGAAAAGGAAAAGTTTTCAGTCATTAGAGACCTTAATCTCGATTGATTGATCGATTTACTCGATAATCTATGTACCTACCTATATGAAATTGAGAATGTCGATTATTGAGTGCAATCTTCTAGTAGCAGGTAAGCCAGTGCACAATTAACGGTATTTGAATTGCCACCTACAAGACAACAGGATGTGACTCATATATACAATCTATGACGACAACTATTAAAAAGTATCGACCAATTGGTTCAGAGAAAACATTAGCATACATGATTAGCCACAGAAATTAGTTCTGAACATTAATTGATGACCTTGTCACACCATGTTCAGTTCAAGCAAGTTTTTAATTCGTGTCAAGGAAGAATTTTACCTGATTCATCGCAAAGTTAAGTATACTATGCAGAAATGTCAATGTAATAAGTCTTGTATTGATTTGCTAGTAGTGACTGCAATCTTAGAGGTTATCAAAGGTCTACAAGGACCAAGAAGTAACAAGACAAATGCTTTATTGTGCATTCAATAAATTATTGATTAATTATTTAATTATGAAGAGACCGATTACATATCAACGAACAAAGTGATTACTGTCAAGAGGTCCTTGATGTCCACAAGCTTTTTATACGTGGGAATAATATCAACAAAAATGTACGATAGCAAAATTTCGCTGTCCATCTGCCCAATGAAACTGATTTTCTACGGTGCAGTGTGAAATTTCTGAAAACCAATATTTCAGGGATTCTGAGAAAACATGACATGATTACTCTGATTGTACAAAAATTCTAAAAGGAAGGTTTCAGACCGACGCGCGTCATTTTGATAAATAAAAGCCACTTAACAGTTACCTAAGTGAGTCATAAGGGAATAGCAATCGAGAATGAATCACATATTAACTCAAGACACGTGATAAGAAAACTCATAAGAATTTGACATGCAAAACAATAGGTGGCAAAGACTACTTTAAACTAAACCAATAGGGGATTTTCATTTGACCTGCCGTGTATTAGTTAGAACCAAGTTTTGTTTCCAAAACAAGAATTGTTTCAAATAGGAGAGTCAAGCTGTAATAAACAGCACCTTATACACTATAAATATAATCATCTTCATCCTAATGACATTTTTAGCGCCAAAGCAGAACAAAGGACCCAAGTACACAACGAGTAAAGGCTAGCGCCATTAAATGCAAATCTAATTCCCTATGATTCAGAGAAGGCGCCGTTACATACCTTCAAGGTTGCTATAGTACGGTATTGAAACAAATAGGTTATGTTAGTTACTCAGCCGCGACCGTTGAGTGTCTTCTAGTAACTGTATTTCTGAACTGACGGATTAAAGTGACCGATAAGAGGTCATTAGCAGACGCAAGGTGCAACTTGCACCTTTCCTGGCTTTTAGAAAGCGATTACGATAGAAAATATATCTTTAAACCTTACCCATACTATAGACATAGAGATGTAACATCGCGGGAGTACCATTAATACTTATTTTATCTTGTTTACAGATCTTGACACAATTTTGATATAAACAGTCCAAAACGCCAGTTTTTGGTATGATAAGGAAACAGTTTTAGAAGGTAAGACTGTTACTAAAAGCACCGGCGACCGCTAACTTGTTTTTGGTAAAGAGCTAAGTGGCATCCTTTAATAATATAACCAGTCTCAGGTTTTATTGCAAAACCTTAACTCTGACCAAAATAATCTGAAGAAGTGAAAGTGGTCATCGCATTTACTGCATGTAACCAGTCATTACAATTCAAACTTGTGGTTATCAGCCGTGGTGTACAGCCGAAACTAATTCCTATCATAATGGCATTCTCTTCGGAACAAATCTGTAGATATCCGATTAAAAAATGATGGAACAGAACATTCGACTAGTTAGGTATAGACCGACCTATGCCAGTCACAATCTGTGTGATAATTTCCATAAAATATTCTCATTCCGAGCACGGAATCGATTTAGGACAAGGACAGTTAAGTAGCTACAGAATATACTACGTTGAATTGCATAGCTTGGTAAATGTACAGTAAGCCCTTAACTTTGGAAATAATGAACAATTTACAGTTAAGTGCTGTAATTAGTCTAATTGCCATCGTAATGCAGTATATTAGATTAAGATGGCCTTATCTAATTACCTAGCTTTAAGGATAAAATGAAGGTACTGATTGTGCATGCTCGTTTATTTCATTATTCACGACGTTCTTTTATACCTGACTTATAAACACAATGAACTATCGTGGGATACTTTTCTCCTATCAAATTGCATCTACCGTGGAAGCCCGGATTCCATTCTAGAGAATCAGACATGCGTAATTTAATCTTCCATTCCGTAATGTACGGTAAGGGTAATGTAACGTTGTATGAAATCAAATGTGAAGTGAAAACTAAAATTGCGCAGGAAATTGTAAAAGCACCATAAAAATAAAGGTTCAAGAGAAAACATGTTAATTTTCCAATTAGAATTTCATATCTAATCTGGTTTGATTACGTAAATTTTTTACACTGTCCTTTTCATGCATAACAACATTCGGCTTACTTGAAATCATGTAGCGATTTAACGAAATCTTTAATAGTATCCTGACTTTTTCTTTCACAGTACCTTTCACTGATTCGAGGAACTCTCAGTGGAACATTTATGATGCAATTTCTTTTGTAGCCTTTCTAGTTTTGAGCACAAATATTTTCAATGATTTCTTCATTTTTAGTACTGTCCAGAATCATTATTTTACCTTTTCTTTCAATGAATCACTGCTACCACGATAAATTATACCAAAGATCCCAAAAACTTTGTCCCAAACATTAAAAAAGTCTCCGTAACAAAACATCGCTCCCGGATTATCTAAAGGAAGTTGTCTATCGTAAAACTTGGAGAGGGGTCACAGAAGTGATTTGTCCTAGCTGATTGAATTAGCGAAAGGATGTCGCCCCAATCCCGGGGTCGGTACGGGTCAGGTACAGCCGGCGTCTTTAAAGCATCAGCTGCCTTCATTAACACGTGTTCCTCATCATTATTTGTTGCATGATTCATTCCTGCTTTGAATAGAAGGTTGCCGTTTGGTAAGCTTTAAGTTTATATTGACACAGAAAGGTATGTCGTTGGTATGTCTTCAAATTATGACCGTGTCGGGGATCGGTGAATCTTTTTCATCCACTGTAGCCATAACTTAAATAACGGTGAAAAGTGCATGGGTTTAATATGTTTAATCAGGAACAGGCGTGATTGCGAAAGAAAAAAACAGAAGGCGTTCTTCGCAGTTCCGAAACATGCATGCAATTGTAATGAGTCAATTTTCAACAGGTTTTGGACTAGACCAATCTTGCGGAATACCAGTTTATTCTTATACTTTATAACATAAACTACTAGCAGCTTGCCCTTTTAGGGTAAGAGCAGGAGCGCTACGAAGATCATTAAAGTTCATATTACATGCGCATCGCAGTGAACAGCGCTCCTATGACAATATGACATGACGGAAAATGGCTAAACTTTTGGACACTTTTTGAACATTTAACAGGCTGATACACCATTTCGAAATTCCAAATACTCACTAGTTACATATTTGTTAAAAGATTGAGTTCAAGAGCTTGATGATAGAGCATTATGATTTCGCAATGTTACAATGCATCAAATATTTGTTCGGCACACAAACAGGTGAGTAAATCAATATCAGTTGAATGGGTTCGATACGTAGTCCTTATCAGGGCACACAGGTACGTGCCATTATCACAAACTTATCAGATACTTATTTATCAACGGATAGCGTGATCAGTTATTGTGCTATAACTAATTTAAAACCAAAAATTTTGATCCCAACAGCCCAAGAAACGGGTTTTTTGTAAAGGGGTAGAAATTTTCGAGTTGGTAGTCGGTCAGAATTTTATTATTCTGAAATGAGTCAATGTTGGATGAGATGCAGTTATTAAGTAAATGTTTAATTCTTTTTTCGTGAATGAATGGAAGAATGAAAATATAGATAATGTAATGGAAGTGACTTGTACTAGTTTAAAGATAACTATCCATTACAACTATGAGCCGGTTACGCTAATCGGAATCTAACTGGAACTACAATTTACATCAAGAAAGCAAATCTTAGTTAAAATCTAAAAATACTACCTACTAGACTTTAGAATTTATGAGAAAATCTGTATATAACAGCAATAAACTAACAAGGCTTTGTAATTGCTTAGCACGCAAGGCGTCGAGTGCTACAACCAGTTACTAAGAACCATAATAGCTACCGTAGCGTCCTGATAACAGGAGAGTTTAAATTTACTTGACTACTTTATCATTTTTGGCAAAGTCAGCTTATATTTTGGTTATTTAACTAAGAGTTTGAAGGCTTTGTAACTTACCACAGCAACGAGTTTTCCGCGCACCGTGATGCCGATCATCGGCGCGAATCGCACCTCGACACCTGGTTCCACCACCAGCTCCGCATCTCTTTCGATGAGCAGGTCATCGCGCAACATGTAGGGGCTACCATCAGGCCTCCATACCGTGCGGCCGCCGGTCAGCACGCCACCCGGCAACTCCGTCAGACCTAACGACTTGTTTAGAAGATAAGGGTCCGCCGATCCTAGCGACTCTTGTCCTTTACACTCACAAAAGCAACACAGAACCGTTATGATGAACACTAACACTGTCCTCCACTTATACTTCGTATCGCTGAACTGACTGTGTCTCTTCTGTACACCCATATCTTTACAGCACTCCATTTTTCACTAACTGAACACAAAAATATTCATTTCACTTTTACTACCGTTCCTCACCTGCTTCAACCTATTTCAACACCTATCCAAACATCGCACAGGTAACTCGACTTATTACGACAGAACACATTTTCGTAAATAAACATTAAAGTTTTAATTGAATCTTCATGTGATTTTGAAAATTAGAATCAAAACAATTCATAACGAAACAAAGGTGGGGCTGGTAAAAATAAAACAAGCAAAAATGCGCGCTACAGCGCGACCGTTGAACGAAGTCGTTTGGCCGGTTTCGTGTTGATTCCTCCTCCCTTCCCTCCTCGCACATCAGCCTCACTCACCTCACTCATTCTATCAAAAGCCTCCTCCCCACCACTGCGCAGTAGAGTCCGCAAAAGAACCCGAATGACGTCACAAATGCGCGCTATTGAGACTCTGTGCTTAGAGACGCCGTTGCTAGTAGTTCATTCGTTCGTTCTTTCCTTGTTAAAACTAAACTATTCACGATAATCTTGTAAAAACTTTCAATTTTTACAAAAAAAAAAAAACATGAAGATTTTTATTTTATTTACTACTAATAGATTGCTTTTATTTAATATTTATGGACAATAATTTTATAATTTATATAATTAAGTTGCAACACTGACTACTATGCTACCGTGGGAACAGTTCATTCTTATATTCCGTTGAGTTTCGCTAACGATCGTTCATTCACTCATAAATTTCGTCGACTCTTTTATGTCTTCATAATTTATATTTAAAATAGTTGGAATAAAGTTATAAATTAGGTAATTTTAGGTCTATTTTAATTCCTTATCATTTTTAAATCAACGTTACACGTAAGTTTTCAATAATAATCATGTATTGTACGTTATATTGTAATTGTTGGCGTGGCGTGGCAATGCTTGTGCAGTGTCGACATTTTGTTTTCTTCATTGTATTTATATATTTATTTCTGTGCGAAGTACGATCGCGTCCTAATTACTTATATGATAAATCATTTCCCTTGTATGATTGTAATCTATTTACATGTGATTGATTTGAAATTTCTTTATTTATAGATTTCAACACAATCATGAGTTCTGGTGGTACTCGCGTGTATGTCGGCGGATTAGTGGAAGGCATCAAGAAGGAAGACCTCGAAAGAGAATTCGATAAATACGGAAAACTAAACTCCGTTTGGGTGGCGCTCAACCCTCCGGGTTTTGCCTTCATAGAATTTGAGAACTTGCAGGAGGCTGAGGATGCGTGTAGCGCGATGAATGGATTCGAGATGTTAGGCGCGACCCTAAAAGTAGAGATCTCTAGGAAGCGAGATGGGCCCCGCAGGGGTGGCGGCTTCAGAGGAGGACGTGGTGGCAGCGGCAACTTCAGAGGCCGCGGCTTCGGCGGCCCACCCGGAGGCGGCAACAGATCCTTCGGCAACTCGTACGGCGGCGGCAGGCCCTACAATCGCAACAACCAACGCGATGAGTACGGCTCCGGCGGCGGCAACTTCAGATCTAGGTCGCCATTGTCTCGATATTAATTTAGTATTTAGTTTTATGTTAGGTGTTAGTGTTATCGTAATCTGAAGCCTTCTAAGTGTTAAATTCAATGTCTGGTAAAAACTGGGGGTTTGATATTAATACTAGGAGGTGTTCCATTGATGTCTCAAGGAATTAGAGGTAATAGCTTTTGATTTTATCTATCGTGTTATTCAGTGTGACTTTACTAAAATACTTCTGTCTAATGAATTAGCATTTAAATGTATGTAACTCGTATCTGTTTGATTCAATAAATTTATGTGAAAACAACTCCCGTTGTTTGGTCACTTACTGATATCCATTACTGTTAGTGTTGTATTGCAATTCATGTAGTATGAATCTGTGCAAAACATTGTAAATGTGTATAACCTAAAATGTTACTGTTGCTCGTTCCACGGATAAGCCATCGATTGATCGTCATTGTAAGTTCCAACTCTTTTCATCAAAACCCTTTTCTTCTAGCATGTTGATAAGATTATAACCGTAGTTGTTTTTGTTACAGTTCCAGGGATGAATACTGATCACGGGCATTTGATTTTTGAGAAGTTAATGCAAGAACAATCCTTCAGTGATTACTTAACATTCTGCCTAAGCACCCTAATTGCTAAGTTTCTTTAAAAAAAATATATGATTGTATAATTCAATTTGATTTTTATTATTTCAATGACATCACAAAATTATTCTTATTGCTAATTTTACATAAATATTTATGAAGGGCTGCTAAGACACGCCATGAGGAGTTCCATCTTATTCAAAAAGTTTTTGCCTTCCATTTTTTCTAATTTAATTTCTTTGAAGGCTCCTCCAAGATGCTCCCACTTTTTGTCTTGAACTAGTTCACTGGTAAAGAAGTCTTTTCTGGGAGATTGAGCTATAAAAACTTGAATTCCAACTGATGGCTCACATCTTATTGCAAGCATTCTGTCACCTGAAACAAAAAAAAATAGAATAAAAAACCAAACAATGCAAAAAATTCAAAACTATTAATAAATCAAAATAAACCTTGGAGTACACAAATCCCAAGTTTAAAAAAAACTTCACAAGCCTACCATTAGGAGACGCAAGAAGACATGAAGATGCATTCCCCAGCGGTTCAACAGGTCCAGAGCCCAGATGCGAGCTACTAGCCAGCAGCTGCCAGCCCATGCACCTGCCCACAGCTTGCACTGCAGTCATCTGATGCTGATAAATCTGCCAGAACAATTTACTTATGTTTAGCTTCCTAAATAATTTGTTGGGCTGAACTCTAGTGCTAACAGCAAAAGTGAGTAATCTAAATCAGTAATAGTACTAGTAGTAATTTAACAATAATAACTAATATTACAAGTTAGTCATTTTTTTCAATCATTAATTTTTAGTTTACATTCCTGCTCATCCAATTAACACATAACCTAACATTCACTCATACAAATTTTATTACGCCGTATTATTACGCTCCAATTTTTTTTTATTTTTGTGTGTACAATAGCACCTATCTTTATATTAAAAGAAGATAAGTGTATTAGTACTGGTTATATTTGTCTCACTATCAAAAAAAGAATGATGACAGCTTAGAATCAATTTTTTTTTTTCTAAATACTTTAATATGCAAGAACAAGATTAATAAAATGACTGTAGGTTATTTTTGTGGTAGTATCATCGTCATAGAATTCGTAGATTACCTGGCAGTATATGAGATCCCTTAGTTCCTGCAGTTCATAAGACAAATGCCTAACTTTTCCATCTCGGCAAATGCACTTGAGAGTCTTCTCTCCAACATGGACTACTAAGGATGTTCTGCATACTGCATCATACCTGTTTGATAAGAGCACAATTTTTAATAGAATCATGCTCAATTTAATTGTTGGTTTTCAATGAACCGGCCTATGAAGTTTTTTTGTCATGATCGCTGTAATCACAAATATGGTGATAAAATGAAATATTATGGATTGCTATATAATCACCATGTTTGGCTTTTGGCAAGAACTATCATGTGCCATGGGATATTTATCTAAATAACACATGATGCTACAAGTTCCTGCAAATATTCAGGGCTCAACGTAGACTCACAATGGAATCAACATTCTGAGCGAATGGATGAAACCTATCATCACCACTATTTTAATTTATCCTCTGCCAACATAGGCTTGTGTTTGTGCCATTTCCTATACTAGTAACAAAAGAGTATTAGAAATCGTTTTGTTAGAAACATTGCATCATACATAATAATTATCTACCTATTTACTTAACCTCAAATTAGTCAATTTAATGTAAGTTAAGACTAGTAATATGATCCTCATTCTACTGGTTGAACAAATGTTCTTATCCTGAAGGTAGACAGGAAAAGGGGATCAAGAAAATTTAATCTGTTACCTAGATACCTACATATTTGTATTTCCAGATTTTTCTGGTCCCAGCGGTACCTACCTTCGTATTTAAGGATGACTTAAAATCAAGAATAGAAGTACTTATTATTAATGAAAAGTATAAATTGAATGCTATACCTATTATATAATCTTACCCATAAGCCATAATATTGATCTTCACACATGACTGTGTGGGACTGTTCAGAGCATTCCAGTGTGACACGATCAGAGGGTCTTTAACCTGTATTGAAGGACAAAAGTGTGAATAGAATATATTAGAAACGCCATTTGCAGAACACCCTATTTAAATATTAGCCGACGACATACATACCTATCCGTGTAGATAATCAAAAAAACTGTTAACCCATAACAGACCCCTTGATTCAGATTTCAATTAATGTTTTTATGTTGTATGAAAAACGAACATACCGTTTCATGTTCATTTAAATGGCGTAGTTCTCGATTTGCAAAAGTAAAAAGAGTGCCTACCCTTTTAAATATAAGAATGACTTAGTTGGAACACTCTTCAGCATTTTGAGAAATTGATGTTTCTCAAGATCTGAGTATACAGAATATTCCAGGATCTTGTAAACCCAGGTAAGCCTACAGCTGTTGTCTATACACCAGAACATTACATGCCTTCCCAGAAAAGCTTTCACAACAACAATCGGTCATACAAAATTGTCAGTTTAAAATTCTATAGTTAAGATTACAAACCTCTTTAGCAATGGTATCAAGTACATATTCGCTTCGCCTCCTCATAAAGAAATGCTGTGCTTGCTGAATGATTTGTTCTAACAAAGATTGCTCCTTACTCATATCAAGTAATTCATAACGGTCAGCTGCCATTGGGCCTAAAACAGACAGGAATTGTATAAGGAAGCTATTTACAATATTTAACGGGATAATTATTTTGATAACTAGTGTTTTGACTGTATTTCTTTAAATTTTGATCTTGTGGAGATCAAATACAGAGCTAGACGCCATATTTATTAAAAAAAAACCCTGCCAAGTGCGAGTTGGACTCGCGCACGAAGGGTTCTGTACTGTCCATAGCCAAAAACGGCAATAAAATCACGTTTGTTGTATGGGAGCCCTCTTAAATATTTATTTTATTCTGTTTTTTAGTATCTGTTGTTATTGCAGCAACAGAAATACATAACCTGAGAAATTTTCAACTGTCTAAATATCACGGTTCATGAGATACAGCCTGGTGACAGATGGATGGACAGCGGAGTCTTAGTAATAAAAAGGTTTTACCCTTGGGGTACGGAAAAAAGGACACATTTTTCTCCAAAGAATGAATTTAATTTTACCTGCCAAGCAGCGGCGTTTTGAAGGTCCAAGGGGTCCGGTAGCTGGGTGGGGGAAGGGATGATGAGTATTAGCATGATGTACAGCCCTGAGTAGTTGATGTAACGAATGTTCTAGAACATGGTCGTGGTCTGACTTGCCAGTCGCGCTTTCAGGCTATAAAAAAAAGAAAATCGTGAAAAAGTTGGCACGTCTCGTGACCTTGTTGGTTGTATTAAAAAGTGTGTTTTGGTGACAAACCTTGACTCCTTCAGGGTTAGCATTGTTATTGGTCTGTCCGTTGTTGTGGCACAGTCCAATCAACAGTTGAATGCCTGGTAACACCTAAAATAAAGATGATACTAATAGAAAACATATTTTCAATTAGAAACAACAACTATTTAGTCTTCTATAGATTTATGTCTACAGGCAGTTTGATTTTGAAGTCCGTTCCATCATCGGACTGCTAGAAGTACGCAGCGTTGCGCCATCGATACCTACATGGTGGACATCCCAATTCGTGGGAATTAGGATGTCCACCATGTAGGCTAGGCTTTAAGTACTTTTTATTTATTTTATTTAACATTTTTAGAAAAGAATACAGGATTATCTATGTTGAATAGCAACCAAAAACCACTAAGGTTTAAACTTGTGCTATCATGACTCAATCTCAATATCGAAACTATAAAAAAATAGTTTTTTTATGTGTCCGTTATTGTCGATAACAACTTATAAAATCTTTAGGTCTTTAATTAAGTAAAAACATTCTTAAATAATACTTAGTAATTTGATATTTTTATGTGTAATATATTTTTTATTTCTGAGGGTAGAATATTAATAAGTCTCGGTAAAATATACCCAGTAGATCTCGACGTTGGCGTGCTGTGTACGAAGCCTATTCTGAAATCAAAGTGTTTTGTGTACACATTCATTATGCGTACAGCTAAGGAGTGGAATTCCCTGCCGGAGCAGACTCCGTCAACAGATTGCCTGATGGCTATAACTTAGGAGTCTTTAAGTCAAGAGTGAATAGGTTACTTCTAGGCAAGCGTGCTCCATCGTCGGCCACAACATCGCTTACGTCGGTCAGAGAGTGAGTTTTCTCTACTTATAATATGCACATATTATACAACTAAATCGTCCTCATGAATCATTTTGTCTATTGAGGAAAACCGCAAGAGAATCCGTTTAGTAGTTTTTGAGTTTATCGCGAACAGACAGACAGCCGCGGTGAGCGACTTTGTTTTATTATATACTAGCTTTTACCAACGGTTTCGCCTGTGTAAAAGTAAGAAATGTCACTCAGTTGTAAAGTGGCTTAATACTTGTGAAATAATTTAAAAAATCGGTCCACATACTTACTAAAATAAAAACCTTTATAATATTAGTATAGATAGGTAAGGATATCGGCTAAATTTAGGTTCAAAACTAAAGGGGCTTAGTAGAACCGATGCCTGTCAGGGCTGCGGGAACGTTAGAAAGATTTACTGTGGCCCACGTACGCAAATGAAAGAACATAGGTAGATTTTAGTTAGTAAAAGTTTGATAAGCTCTCTCGCTCTACGCTAGAGCATGAGAAGACATTTGATGATTTCTCACCTCAAAAAAAAAAATAGATATAAGTATGTTAAAACACCCAAAGTGATTCAACCAATATCTTAATTTTTTAATGATTTAAATGTGAATACGGCTGGATAATTTTATAAAATATTGAGTACAGAGACCCTGCCACGGGATCTAACGCGATCCATTTGACGACCTAAACTGAACTGTTGAAGGGATGGAGCTATATAGGTATAGCTTCTTCCCCGTTTCTCGCTGGCGCGCCTGTCATTTTACCTCTTCATGGTAAGGCCCTGGTATGGTTTCTTTATTTTTTTCAATCCATAATTGTAATCTTAGATGTGAATTATGTGGTTTAGAATAGAAATTCTGCAACTATACTATTTTAACCTTTATATAACTCGCCTAGTAAAAATTGGCACATTTACAATAAATGAGAAATTGAGTTTTAACAGCTTTAACTATTAAGATTTGACTATTACATATATTATTTGCTGTATGGACTTTAAAAGCGACTGACCCCTGAGTTTGTTTCGGTGTCTTTTCTCAGGATAGTCAGAGACGAAACACTGGCTTCATAGCATAGCATAATCAGCCTTTTAATGTTCCCACTGCTGGGACTCAGGTCTCCTCTCTCTAGGAGAAGGACTGGGCTGCAATCCACCATGCGGGCCCAGTGCGGATTGGTGAATGTCACATGTCTTCGAATTCTTCCTCACGATGTTTTCCATTACCATTTTGAGAGCAGTGGTGATGAAATAAATTACACAAACACCGGCCTCATCTAGTTTAAATTGTTGTGTAAAAGTGTTTCTTCATCAAGTGTTTCAGATGTACACTTACAGTAGCCATGATCTGATTGCCAACAACCATATGCGGTATAGAAGCGTCAAGCTGCACGGCTTCTGCAGCCAATCTTGCGAACAACTCCTTACAGAACAGCACATTCTGGGCAGCCTCGAGTTTCTGCTGCCAGTGCAGTTCTGCTCCATCGCCCGGCAGGGTTCCGGGGCAGTTGATAGCTGCCGAACTTAGGGTAGCTGTGACTACATCTTCTTGTTCTGAAATCAATGTGTGTGTGAGATTGTCTATCTTGGATACATAAAATACTCTGGAATCTTCTGCTACAAGAAAGGCAACACACTGCCCGACAAATTTCAAAGAAGAATAAAGATGCTATACAGAGTATCATGGGACATACAGGGGGGTAGTACATAATTCAGGACTCCCCAGTGGTGGAATTTTTCGTCGGAAAAAGTTTTACGTTTTTTAATTTTAACTGGATAAAATCGCTATTCTTTTTTTGATCTCTAAAGAACTCGAAAGCTTCGAGCATAAAATTATAACAGTTTACCTTTTTGACACAGCACAGATATAAATGCGACGCCTTGCAGCTCAGGAGGGACAGTGACGCGCAAAGCTGATGGCACAGGTCCTGCTGCACTCATGGCTTGAGCTATCTGCTCCTCTGGGGCTTTGGTCACCTGTGACAGAAAAGATGGTAGGTACAGCACTCTATCACATAAAAGAACATCCAAAAAAAGGAAAGAAGAAGAAGAAGGAAAAACCCAGGAAGGGGGGAAAGGTTGTTTGTGATATTTTTAATATGTATTAGTTTATTTTGTTTATATGATTGTAATATAATGTATCTTATCTATGGGCCTTAGTTGCCTCAAAATAAAAAAATAATAATAATAAAAACATTTGAGACTGTCACTCAATGTCTCCAAACATCTGTAATCTGCCGGACCACGTGACTGAGCGTTGAGATGACGTCAGAACAAAGGAATCGGAGGCGTGGCCTACTCGAAGCGTTCAGCGCGAACGATACGATTGTAACTTGGCTAGGGGGGCTGTTGCAGTATACCTACGAGGATGTAACAGGGTGAACATGGAGTTTCTTGCCGTTTCTTCTCCATAGAAAACAACCAATTTGGAACCGTGCACTAGCTTCTGACGTTATATAAGTGCCCATGTAAGTAGTAAAGTAAAAAAAATTGAATTTTGAAACTGTATATATCTAGCTAGATACCCCTTCAGAACATATCACCGTGATGTTATGTTGTGAAATAATGTAAACAATAATATATGTTCCAAATAAGAATAGGGTTTTTTTTTTACTTTGTATTACTTAGTCTTAGTTAAATTTAAAAGTAGTGAAGTAAAAACGTTATTGTATAATATAAATTAGCTAACTATATTGTTTTAAATCATAATTAGTTTAAAAAAAAAAAAGTATCTTTCTTATTTTCATTGTTAGAAACAATTCGCCTTCTTTCCATTTGCCACTACTCAGTCACTTCACACAGTGATGCAGGGATAGAACTGGATTCTGATTAAACTTTTTTCGTTCACGATTCTTAAATAAAAATTTCCTGTTTTGCTCATTCTACCCGATTTATTTAATTTGACAATATGACGTGACATCACAACATGGCAATCAATCCTATTCTTATTTGGAACGCATGGTACATAGACATACAATCACAGCAATAATAGTCTTTTGTTGTTAATTATTAAAGGTTTCTTTCTATCATCTATCTTTATAGATCCTCATCAAATAACGAAAACCCCATTCACATTAGATAAGTTTTTGAGAAATTTGCCAACATACAAACATATACACAGGTATGGCATAAGAACCTCCTTTTAGTGGGATCATAAAATAATAAAAAAATGACAAGATACTCTTGTATATATCATCCACCTTGTATACATTGTCACCTGGTAATTATATACAATATAGTTTTGTAATAAATTTTACAAGTGGAAACTCTCGATAAATTGTGAATAAATGATCTTTATTTTGCAAATAGGTTTATAAAACACTTTTACACATAATTTTTTTTCTTTCGTAATTTTAAACTTGATGAGGCCGGTATTTCCTAGCTGACTACTCTGAGAAGAAACACGGAAACAAACTCAGGGGTCAGTCTCTTTTAAAGTCCATAGAATAGAGAAGAATAGGTTGTTTCATCATCATCGGATTCCCGCAACCTTTACCAGGTCATCGGTCCTCTTTGTAGGAGGCTTTTCAACGCTGCGTCTTCCGGTACGCGGTCGCCACTCCAGAACCTTTCGTCCCCTACGGCGATCTGTTTTGCAAGCAATGTGCCCTGCCCTTTGCAACCTGCCTGCCCAACTTTAGTTTGGTGATTCTTCGTGCTATGTCGGCAACCTTGGTTCTCCTGCGAATATCTTCATTCCTGATTCGATCACGCAAGGAAACTCCGAGCATAGCCCTTTCAATTGCCCTTTGGGTGGTTTTAAGGTCGTTTGACGGCTAACTGTTCTCGCCCGGAGATTCTTAGCTCCCCAGACGCCAGGGCTGCGCCCACGACCGATTGCGCCAGCACAACCGCTGGAGTCGCCAGCCACTTGGGTCCTGGTTGGGCTCTTGTTCGGTTGTTATTCATTGGGGGGGGGTTGGACGATAACTCGCCACACTGGCCCAGTGGCAGGTCGCCATAGCCTTATTCATAAGACGTCAGGGTGCATGCAACACGTGCAGGTGAGGTTGGCTTGAGTCTCGATAGAGAATAGGTTGTTTAGAAAGATACAATATACTCATCCAAATTCCATAATTTACATAGTATCTGAATCTTATTGAAAATAAACATTTTAAAATTTATTAGGATATATCATAAATTAAAATTGTTTGCAATTAGTGACAAGTAACTAAGCTTCAATTAAAATAAATATAAAATTATAGCCCTATCTACATATACTTAAACACAAATCAATGGAGTTTTTAGGTACTATGGTAGAAATCAAAAGGTTCTGGAGTGGCAACCATGCACTGGAAGACGCAGTATTAGAAGACCTCCCAAAACCTGGCAAACCAATAACGCGGTGAGAGTTGCAGGACTCCAATGGATGCAAGACTGGACCTAAAGTTGTGGCGACACTTGGACGAGGCCTATGTCCAACAGTGAACAGGTGGAGAGAGTGGAGTGGAGGCATCTTTTGGCTGAAATGATGATGATGATGGCAGAAACAAGTACAAACCTCAAACACTCCAGTCTGGCTAAACTTAGAGCCAGCAGTACGATAACTCAAGTCCCCAACGATGGTATTAGAAACCTTCTTCAATCGCCAGTTCTGCCGCAGCCTCAACAGATCTATGTGGAAGTCTGGCATGCTGCGAGTCATTCTCATGGTCTCGCTGGCCCTGAGACGCTCTACACCTGCCAGCAGTACCGCTGCTGCTGCTCCAAGAGCTTTCTTCCTTCCATAGACTTGTACCATAGGTCTATTTTCAACTTGTTCTGGTTGAACTGGGTCTAGAACCTGCAATGGAACAGTATTTTTTAGATTTTATTACATGATCAACATAGATTCAATTGTAATATTGCAAAGAAAAAAAATAACACATACATGTGCCTATTTAACATAGTACAGCACAACCAGCCTTATAATGTTCCCACTGCTGGGAATGGGTGTACATATTTAATACATCTTAACCTTTTGAGTAGCATAATTAGAGATTGCTTGGGGTTTCATGAATTAATGGATTCATACTGTACAAAATTTGTTATATTCCCTTATTTTTTTTTTTTTTATTTATTGGCACACCAACCAACAGCGATACATACAGCATTTTTGTGAAAAATAATATTAAAATTTTAGTCACTGGTATGCATCCCTATTAAAGGTATGCACAGCTTACACCATGTTACTTCCTTACTCTGAGGCATGATGTGGAGAGAATGGTCAGGTTGTATATTCCTTGCTATATGCTTTTCTGCACAACTTGCCTCAGACACCCAGATCAATGTGTGTTTTATTCTTGTATGTTCACTACTAACACTAGTTATAAGGTATTTTACTAACTAAAATGGACTATATTGTTGTCTGAAGCCAAAAAATAAATATCATTACTTCTATATACTCAAGTTTCATACCATGTATCTCTTCTCCTTAGCGATGCTAAGTACATCAGCAAGTACACTGACTTCAGTGAGAGCATTTCTGAGTTTGTTACGGACTGAGTCCCATGGCCACAAGCTCGACTGATACCCTGGCTCCTTGTTCTCATCCTCAGACTTGGAATCAGAGCTACTTTCGCCTTCCTTCTTGATATTACAGAACTCATCTTCTGTTTTAGCAAAATCAATCTTCTGTGCTAGTCGAGCGAGGTTCTCTGACATAGACAGGGGCCTGCAAGCCGAACCGTAAGATTATTAAGGACCCTTGTTTGGCAAAAAAAAAATATTTTAATGTGGCTCTAAGTAGCACAGGTGAACGTAAAAATACTTACGCTTGATATATCTCCTGGCCATCGTAAGTAATCTCTTGGATTTGATTTTCTATTGGTGCCTCTATAGATATGTTTACGGAGTTTGCCATTTTTCTACCTTCCTCTATTCTGATAAGTTATATACAATATTTACCATAACATTGTGTTCTAAAGGTATTTTTTTTACAGTAATCTATGTAGGTATAGGTATATATACTTAGATATTTCTTAAGGTACAATAGTTTCGGTTTGTGGTAACTGTATTTCGCTTAATTTGTTTAGGAGTACCAACCACATCAATAATTTCTGAAAAATACTTTCCTGAACCGCCAGAAAATATAATCACAAATTTTTGTCAATATTCTCATTCTCAATTTGACATAATTTTTTTTTTAATTTTTCTAGACTTGGATATTGAGGCTTTTTAGAAGGCTTATTTTTTCTTTTTTTCACAAGTGGCGAGGCGAATGGCAAGCAGACCAAGGCAGACATTTAAGACCTTAGAATATTAATAGAGTCTGTGCGGAAAGAGAACCGTCGTTACATTTTTGGGCGCTGCCGCGCTGGCTGCAGTATATAAATATCGTTTTTGTAATGTTGAGAATATTCTTACGCCATTATAGTACGACTGTAACATCTTGATATCTTGAAACTATGTTAGACTAGCTTCTGCCAGCGGCTCCACCCTCTAATAAAGAGTAGCCATTAGCCAACACATAGTTGAACTTGCTCATGTTATGAAAGCATATAAGCTATATTATTGCTAAATCAATCGTTGAATTCATCAGTCTAGAAATTGTGCGAATGAGTAACAAACATTCATACATATATCCACCCACCCTAAGAGTTTGTGAGGAATCCTCACAAACTTTCGCATTTCTAATATTGGTAGGATACCACTTAAGAGAAGCCACGGGTTAGGCAAATTGATAAATATTTCTGAATAGATGTAATGTTCAGTTTAAATTAAAGTAAGGTATAAAGAATATGGCTGACAATTTATTTGAAAACTAATAGTACATTAAATATATTGTATTACACTCTGTGCGATAAAATAATGGTCTTATAAACCCTGTTCGATGTTGACGATAGTCGAGTGAAAAAGAACGCTCTTTATCGATTATATTATCGTCTTATTTGTTTATTTTTTAGACTTAGAATCACCCAAAGGAAAGGACTATTCACGGAATTTCCGTGTGTGATCACATCAGAAATGAAAATATGCGGTGGAGACCCTAGGTCACCGACACAGCTTTAAGAATCGCCAAACTTAAGTGGTAGTGGGCAAGGCACATTGCTCGCAGAACGCATGGTCGATGGGGACGAAAATTTCTGGAGTGGCGGCCACGTACCGGAAGACACAGCGCGTTGTAACTGTTGGAAGACCTCCCACAAGGCGGACCGATCACCTGGTGCGGGGTCGTGCGATGGCTGCGAGTACAGGACTGGTTTCGTTATAGTGACATTTGGGGAGGCCTATGTCCAACAGTGAACGACTTTCAGCTGAAATGATGATTATTTATTTTATTCTATTTTTATAAAAAGGAACAGAAAACATCTACATTTACATTTTTTTTTAATGCGAAAGTTGCGGTGTTTGTTACTATTGTTACTCATTCACTCAAAAACTACTAGACGGATGATGGTAATGATAAACGTTGCAATAATATAGCTTACAACAAACCTTATCTTTGCAGTGTCATCACGTGAGCAAGTTCAACACTTTTTGTTGAGCTACAGTCAAAATAACAAGTTAGTTAAACTATGATGACATAAAAATCTTCTCAACATAACAAAAAGGATACTTATATGCAACAGCGCCCTCAAATCTTAGAACTTTTTTCTTTCTGCACCGACTCTACCATAAAAGAACCTTAACGTTAGTTCCACATTACGCCACGACGGTTCTCTTTCTGCACGGACTCTAAGTACAAGTCAGGCGAACAGCAAACGCGTTGTTGTAATACACAAGCGTGCTCACCATTCGCCTCGATTGATATGTAAAAACGGCTTACTTTTATTTTTGCTTTGTTTGGCTAATGAGTTTGGAACAGGCATGGCCAAAGTTTGTCATCTTTGCGATTGGAACACTTGCATCTTAATCAGTGAAATGTTCCGGAACAGTGATATGTATCATTTGGAACATCGGCTCAAATGAATCGTGATCATAGTTACACTGAGACAGAGAAATGTTAAATGAATGTATCATTTGGAACAACGGCTCAAAAGATAAAAACACGATGTTTTATTCTATTTTAATCTATTTTAAAGACACAGACACAGATTGTTATGAATCATTATCTGTCACGTACGGTCATATACACTAGCAGTTTTATTTAATTGAATTTTGATCTAAGAACAATTTTAAGCAGACGTTTTTATTTCTGGTCTTTAATTATAATTAGGTAGGTACATTATTAAATTTGGATTTTAGAAAGACTGCAGGTGAAGTAAAGTGTTCCAATTGTTTCAAATGATGCATCTAAAACATTGCTGATACTAACGTTCCAATCTAACACTAAAATGTTTCGGAATTGTGAGTTGGTTCAGTAAAGAGTTACACACGTTTTTGGAATATCAAGTACCATGTAAATGCGTTCCAAATAAATAGGATCGATTGCCATGTTGTGACGTCACGTCATACTGTCAAATCGCAAGAAATTGGGCAAAATTAAGAACTCGGAGATGAGTAAAATTGAAGAACTGGATTCTTTCGTTTACAGTTCGTAAATAAATTAAATTTTAAAAATTTCTTGATTTGCTTACCATAATTCTTCGATTTGACAGTATGACGTGACGTCACAACATGGCAATCGATCCTATGCTTAATTGGAATGCATTTATATAATTTATTGGAACGCATTTGTATATTATTATTATACTTTTTGAACAAGGGTAAAAAAATACTTATTGTATTGTTTGATAAATACATGATCTAAGTTAATCAAATAACTGAGCTTTTAAATAGAATATTTTTCCAAATGTTTTGTCGGAAACAGTTCCGTGTTTAGTTTGTTTTTTATCATGTGGTACGTGAAACTCGACGCCCGCGCCCCAACCAATGGTTGTCATGTAATTTGTTATCGACGTTTTGTATTGTAGTTTTGTACGACGATGATATTGCGTTTACTGACACGAATTGGACTCGAAATTGAAGCCTTAGTATCAAAATATTGATTTACGCCAAAAATTTAACTTGTGATGCAAGCGATATCTAGGTGTAAACAAGTAAATAGTCAAACATGACGGATCGAGTCATTGCGGTAAGTGAAACGATCGTAGGCATTTCTATTTTTCATCAGATTCTCACTAAACACTGTAACTCGAACAGATCTTGGCGCAATTCGTGTTTACCTCTACTCATTGCATTGTCGCTTCGCTGATGATGAGGCGAAAGATGTTCGAATTTCGGCGTGAGTTCAATAAAACACGAGCATTTCTTGAACCATGTTATTAGACACAGCTATAACATAATGTATAGGTATAAATATGTCTGTATAAGTCAACATTTCTATCTTTAATAAGTTAGTTATGGTTTGCACTATTATCCTTTAGAAGATTTTTGATGAACTCTAGATAGATGATTAGTAGGGTACATACCTATACCATATTAGTTACCAGTGCTGATCAGTACATTTCAAATGTTTACACACTACTGCAGCAAGACAGGATTTCTGACACATAAGCTTCCAGGTTCAACACATAAACTATTTAACACTATAAAGAGCAATAACTCTTGAATCCGTTTTTATTTCTTTTAAGCTTTTTAAAATCCTAAGCTAGCCAGGACTCAGAAGCTGGGTGTGAGCAAACTATAAAAACAAACAATAAAATTCTAACAAATTATTGTGTATCTTCGGCATTGAAAGTGTCAAAGCACTAGCCAAACTAGTTTTCTACACTTAATTGGTTGTAAAAATATCTTTATTTATATTCAATCAAAATTTTTTCAGTCCCGTCCTAGTCTGGAGCAGGTGACAGCGATAGTGGACTTTATGGAGAAGCATCCTGCGCTAGCATTGGGTCAGCTGAGAGGACTTGAGGGCAGGGAAGAGAGCAAGAAACTTTGGTTCACACTGACCCGGGTTGTTAATAATATCACTGGTCCCACTAGGCCTATGAAGTCTTGGATCAAAGTAAGTTGGGCCAGTTTTAAATGCAATGAAAATGAAAAGTCATGTCACATTGTATCTATGTTTAAAATAAATAAAAAAAACAGAAGTTCCACAAAACACCCATTGTACATCTCTTTGAGTCACTAATGTTATGTCTAGGCATAAGAACAGATGTAACAAATACCCTACCAACACATTTGACTGGCCAGTTGGACAAGTGGTTAGTGGCCTTGACTGCTATGCCGAAGGTCGTGGGCTTGATTCCCACCCAAGACAAATATTTGTGTGATAAGCATGATCAATTTTGTTCTGTGTATAGGTGTAATTTATATAAATTAGATATACATATAGAAGTGTGTTTATCAGTTGTCTATCACTTGTAGTACAAGCTCTGCTTAGTTTGGGAATAAGATGGAGTTTTGTGAAAATTGTGGAATATTATTATTATACCTCTATCTTTGGTGCTCATGTGGATGGATGTACAGGGGGAGGGAGGCCAAAGAAAAGATGGATGGATAGTGTGAAGAGTGATATAAAAGAAGAGGAAGTTAGTGATAGCATGACAAGTGACAGCAGAATGGAAGAAAAAAATGTGAAGCACCAACCCCAAATAACACGGGACAATGCATCATGTTCTGTGATGTAGATAATGGAGTGTCATGCAAGTTGTCTCTCTGGTTATGCAATCTGCTGTACTAATTTCTACAGAAGTGCCTTTGGAAGCTATTTACTTCATTGGTTTGCAAGATAGATTGAATTGAATTTTTAGTATGCTTACTATTCTGTCTCCAAGAATGTGTTGATTGCTAAGAAGACCAGTAGTGGCTTCACAGCACAGTCACGATTTTAATCTTTGCCAAGGAATTTGTTTCTAACAGCTTTTCTCTGTTTTACTCAAGATTGAAAAAGGCTTAATTTTTTTTATTTTATTTTTTATTTGATATAAACCAATGCTTGACTGCGATCCCACCTGATGGTAAGCAGTGATGCAATCATTGATGGTGAGGCGCACTAGTTTATTAAGAGCCTATTCACTCTAGCCTTGAAGGCACCTAAATTATAGTTGGACGGGAAGACCGCAGCAGGAAAATTGTTCCAGTCCCTCGATGTACGCGGTATAAACGACGAAGCGAATCGCTTAGTCCATCTTTATTCCTGCAATAATCATTTTTTTTTTTTTTTATGGACTTTTTGAAAACCCCATTGTATGATTAGGGTAAAGGCCTTCTTAAGGGCTCGTTTACGAGGAGAAAACTTTCTAGCGGCCGCTGGCTGCATACTTGTTTCTATTTATATCAATTTCAACTCTATTGACGCGTCCTCCACGTGATCGCCGAACGACGTTCGCTTTGAGTAAGCTCGAATAATATAAAAGGTTAAACTACATTGGGCACACGTGGGCCACGTACGTCTATCTGGGCGTGTCGGTCTCCATACATTCTATATGGCAACTAGACTTGTAGAGCTACATTACACATGTGTGCGTTGGTCTAATTTCCCGCTCTATTCTTGAGCTATGCAATTATTTTGATTTCTTAAATATATATTTTTTCCAGTATTGGGCTGACAAAAAGTCAACAGTGAGATGCAAGGTGCAGGGTGGTGGCGGTGATCCTAATAACTTGTGTTCCAACATAGAGAAGAAAATCTGGGACTTGTTTTTAGCTGGTGACAAAGGCAGTAAGTATTATAATATTATTTTGAAGGGGTCGTCTGATAATTTTCCACCTAAAATAAAAGGTGTGGTTGCTGTAATTAGGCTAGTTAAATTGGTATTTTAAGAGTATTTTGTCTTAACTTCAGCAGAGCAATGCTTGAATATAAAACTATAGCATTTTAAATACCAGATGGCTGCAAAAAGCAATAAGATTTCCACCACTTGTAGCCAAAAAACCAAGTGGCTTTTTCAACTTGTTGCTAAATTAAACAACTAGTTCAAACACAGCTAACACTTTTTCGAGTCAATGGTAGATTCGGTAAAAGGTTCGAGCTCAGTAGGTAGCTATTTTAACTGCAGCATCGGTAACACTCATTAAATCCTCCAAGGCGCAGTGTATAGGCACTATAGCGTGTTAGCTCTTAGCTTATGTTCTGAACTGAGCCATCACACTCACATTGAGTATCCAACAGGTCTATGGAACCCCATTTTGCTAAGTTATTTTTGCAGTGGCCTACCTGGGTATGCAACCGATTTAGTACTTTCAATATTCTCGTCCAAGCAATGATCCTGGGGTTTTCAAGAAGTTGGATGGAGGTGGGTGATGATCTTCCCATAGCTTGGTTCTTTACTTGGGTGGTGGGTCAAGGATGGCCAATTAATACCTATTAAATAGAAATGCAGTACAGTTGCATTTGGACAGGCCCTCTTTTGTAGAGCCTGTCCAAATTATTAATTGTTACCTTTTGTTTTTGCCTATTCATGTTAAGACAATAGTGACTCATCAGTGCTACTTACTGCAAAGTAAAGGCATATTCATACTAGGGTAAAAGTGAAACCACTCATACTGAAGCAATATTTTATTACTCAGTATTTTCAAATATTGATATTGAGTAATTATTTTAATATTTAATCAGAATTGTTACAATTCTTTGCTTTTGTTTTTACGAATAGCTGAGGTATTTATTTTTATATTTTATGAAACAGGCGTCTGTACTGTCAAGAGCTTACTTCAACTGGTCAATGTGATCACGGCTTTCTTATTTACTTTTGCCAGCAGCTTCGTCCGCGTGAATGTTGGTTATTGCGGACGCGAAGTCGATGACAGATAAAAGTAGCCCATGCCCATCCTTGGAATTGAAGCATCCTCCATACCAAATTTCATCAAAATCGGTTCAGCAGTTTAACTGTGAAAGCGTAGCAGACAGAGTTACTTTCACATTTACAATATTATAAAGTATGGATGATCTTTTTAGTCAAGGGGTGTGGCTAAGCTAAGTGGCAGTAATGAGTCACTATTTTCTTAGACTCAATACACTAAACTTCTCTCAAACTCATGTATTTTAGCAATTTACAAAGTCGTCGTGTAGGTATTGAAAATAAAATATTGTGCGTTTTCAAATTCTCTAATTGGTCAAGGGTTGTGACTAAGCTGAATGACAACGTCACTATTTTCTTGATGCGAATACATTATAAATAATAATAATTATTATTAATAAGACAACATTTGGTCCACGATATCTGTTAGTAATTCTTACATCTACGTTAGCTCATAGTTTCAAACTCCTATATTTACGAAGCCGTCATGTAGGTATAGAAAATAAAATAAAATGTTTCCAAACTCTCTTCAGAACCCCGTAGTGTAAAGCAAGAATCTAAGTTCCTAGTTGAGAGTCTTTACAACGAGGAAAGCATGGACCAGAACCATGTGGAGGCAGACCCGGTGTTGGCCTTCGAGGAGCCTGTGGTGGATGCTGAAGAAAGGCAGATGGTGTTAATGGAGAAAATGGTATGTTTATCTCTTTTTTTAAACACAGGGAACCTGAATTAAGACGAACGCAACGAGACAGGTGGGCGAAGATCGTAACTCGTTGGACGCCTGAGGAAGGACGCGCAAGTCATGGTTGACCGTAGCGAGGATGGTGTGGCGATCTGATCTTGTTTGAGGGGAAAACTTGGCCAAAAAACACCCATTGAGAGTTTTGGAAGGAGAAAGCAGTGGCCTTTTCTCCCACTGAAAAAGTTGTGTTCCAGTTATAGTATAAAAAATATAAGCTGATTGATTATGCTTCTCATAAAATACCTTCCGATCGGCCGATGAGTGGTGACGTGTGAGGGTCGTGGGATCGGTTGTTGTGGCGTCATTTGGGGAAAACCTGTGTTCAACAGTGGACGTCAACATAACATAATCAGCCTCTAATTTTCCCACTGCTGGGACTAAGGCCTCCTCTCTAGTAGAGGAATTGGGCCGTAATCCACCACGTGGACCCAGTGCGGGTTGGTGAATGTCACATGTCTAAGAATATTTGGTTCTAGGACATGCTGATTTCATCACGATGTTTTTTCACCGTTTTGAGAGCAGCGGTGATGAAATAAATTACACAAAGTAATGCGCCTGCCTGGGTTTGAACCCGCGACCTGCACCTCTTATTAGTCGGGGCCGTTACCACTAGGCCACCACTGCTTTCTTTTTTTTATTTGTGTCTTGTATTGTGCCAAATAAATTAATTTACTTTCTTTCTTTCTAAATTGGCTTGATTGTAAGGAAGGTGAAGTCTGGAGGAACCCAAATTCTCCAGACTTCACCTTCTTTACAAGGAAGTTGGTAGTCATCAAATGGATGCAGTATCAACAATATGTGTTGCTGTAGACTGTGTATTGTATAATTTATAACATACTGCATTTCATAATGTTATTGTTTTTACAGTTTAAAGTGATGAGTGACCAAGCGGCGGCCATGACACAATTAGCGCACGCATCGCACGTGAACGCTCAAGCGATGGAGAGGCTTGCTGATGCATCACAGATACAGGTGATTTCATAAATAATACTCACCAGGCATATCAGGGACTATGATTTAACCATAATATTAATTTTTAATATTTTCCTAATCCAATTTATCTCTTGTTACATATGCCTACTAGGCGCGAGCGATAGACCGCCTCGCGAACACGTTCGAAACGATAAGCGCGGCCACACACGATGTCCGCAACGCTATCGTCGACATCGACGCGACGATGAAGCGATACTACGCCACCTCGCCAACTTAGCACAGGTACCTGTGAACTACCGAAGTGCTTCGGTGAAGTTCGTGTTGATTACAAATTGACTTTTGTATTAGTGAATCTGTACGCCATTATTGTGATGATAGGAATAAAGTCTAGGTTAGACTTTTTGCCCGTTAGGCTGAAAACGTACTAACAAGTGACTTGTTTAGTGCCTGAAGAAAGAAAAAATCTTATTTGCGGGTAATGACGCAATCTTAGAACTAACCTACAAATTATAAACATTCTATAGGAAAATATGTGCCACGTCTGTGCATAACGGCCGAACGCTCAGCATAATGCTGTGTCCACACGCAAAAGGCGACGAGTCTACAGCGCTAGTTTCCAGCGTGGGCCGGTGACGGTGCCGACACACGTCGGAGCGTTATTGCGGTATGCGGTTAAAGCTGTTGAACTCAATATCTATATGGCCCGAAGCCTAGCACAGCATTGCCCTAATGAATCAAAAAAGCGACACCTTTCTGATATCTGATTTCGGGCGCACTGCACACAACGGTACCTCCGCGAGTCGTGTACCGTGCGTGAGCGCAAACATTCAGCATTCAGCAAGCCATTTGTCACTACATTTTCGGCCTAAGTGTAATGTTGAATAAATAAGTAACGATAAAATCGTTCGAAAATTGTGATAGACAATGCTCGCAAATTGGCATTATAATGTGTACGTACTCTAAGATTTATTTTAGTATTAGATATTATTTTTGTTTATTAATGAGGGTTTCCAAGAAAATTCACACCACCAGTTGGCGCCACTTAGCCATCAGGTCTTTTCCTTTGAAATCGTATACATCAAAGACATTTTTATATACCCTACAGACACTCAATATGTACATGAAGTTGACGTCTAAAGTTTGACGTTGACGTCTAACTAATGTCATTAACATAAGCGTTTTGACAGGTGCCTGGACCTGACGACTCAGTACTGCCACCTGGCGAACGTCATTTTAGAACACTCTCATTAAAATAAGAGCCTTAATACTGTACTGTGGTTTTTAGATGTAATATTTTTATTTACTTATTGTGATTGACATGATATAAAATTGAATTGTATGAATCCGTAGCAAATACTGCCTTCGGCTGTTAATCCAAATTTCTTTGATCTCAAATTTATCATAAAGATTGATGATGTCTATTAATATTAGGAAATCAGTAATGATGTAATGCGAGATTATCAATGTATTTTCTTTTTATTACTTAAGGTAAACGTTTGACCACTATTGACCGTTTTCACATTAGGTGATAAAGATAAAGACAAGATATCGGAGGATACAACTGTATTCGTAGAATGTTGAATGTGACGAGAATGGATAAAGTGAGAAATGAGTCTATTAGGGGAAATTGGAATCGTTTGTCTTGGTATGGTCATATTTGTTTTTTTCGGTGGGAAAGTCATCTTATGACATCCCCCGCCCTTGGGCGGGGCGGGAGATAGTGTCAGACTTTTACTGACTAAAAACCCACTCCTGTTCCTTCCTTGCCTTTCGTACCAGGGCCGAGTCTTCCTTTCAGAATCGGACCCTTAGCCCCAGTAGGTTTCGACCCTACTAGGTCCCTACAGTTGTTGACATCTCCTTGAGGCGCGCGTGGAACAGCACGCGCCGTCGACGACTTGGGCTCGGTCCGGACGGTTACCGGACGGTCGGACGGCGAGCCACCCATTGCTCGCCGTCCGCAAGTCTGCGCCTACGATGGCCGGAAATCGGGATCGGAATCCCGGCGGCGATTGGGGCGTGAGGACCGTTGCCTCACGCGATCGGCCGCCTCCTTTGCTAGCATTACTGCTTCGCAGAAGGAAAACAGGGACACCGTGTTGCCTTTCCAGCCACTCCTCAAAGAGGGGACTTACCGCCATAATTATGGCGTGCCCAGCACGGGGTTTCGATAGTCGCTGTCGCTATTCCGCCATGAGACCCCGCCGGAGCTCTGTCCGCCATGCCGCGACTTGTCGCGGCAACGGAGTTTCACCCCGACGTTGCATCTCCACGCGTAGATCGTGCTGGTATAGTCATGTGAAGAGGAGGGATGAAACGCATGTTACTAAATGAGTTGTGAGTTTACATGTGGATGGATGGAGAGGGAGAGGGAGACTAAAGAAAAGATGGATGGATTGTGTGAGAATTGATATGAAAAAAAGGAAGTTAGTGATAGCATGACGAGTGACCGGGCAGAATGGAAGAAAAAAACGTGTTGTGGCCGACACCAAATAAAACGGGACAAGGGCAGGAAGATGATGATGGTAGTTATATTTATCTGGCGATATCGAGTTGACATTGACCTATAGCTTGTGTGCGTTATGCCACCGAGCAGTCTCGATTATCTAGCCGCTGGTACGGCTAATAGTGCCATACACAACATACATCTTTCATTAGAAAATGTATCAAACAACCAGTCCGCCGATATCTAATCGCCGTCTAATGTGAAAACGGCCATTGAGATCACTCAATGGCCGTTTTGGGAAATTATAAATCATCCTAGCTTGCTGTGTATTTTTATCAATCCAGCAAGTTTCTGGCGTTGTTAAGACGTGTTTTGCGTTATCTACTTAATAAAATGAATTTGAAATTTATAATATTAGAGTAAAATAAAATAATTTAAAAAAGAGAATATTCTATGTAATCAACTAAAGCTTTTGTAGAATATTTTTAATTTTTTAGGTACAGGATAAAGTTTATTATAATATGTAGTTTATTTGTATACGTTTATACAATTAATTAATAGTTAAACGGTTGCATAAGTTATAATGCCAGTTAAGGTAATACTTAGTCTTTTATAACAACCAGAAGTTGTGTTAGATGAGGAGTGATGTAACAAAGTATATAAAAAAAGATATATATAACTGAGTTAAATTATATAAAAATGATAATTTTATATTACGGGCCGTTCAAGTATTACGTAAGCAGAATTTTTGCAAATATTAAGTCTCCCTCCCCCTTGTCAGCAAAACTAAGCAAAGCTCTCAACCTCCTATATGCCCCCTCCTATATGCTTATGTAAACATTGGTACAAGCATTTGTTGATGTGTTGGTTTCGTTATTAATTTATGAGCAGTAGTTGTAAGTCTTGAAATAAGGAATAGGCTTAAAATAAAGGAAAAAACAAACTTCATTTAAAATTTTGACATATTAATTCAAATTAACAGTCCTCAGTCCATGACACACGAATCCATGACTCTAAATCTTCATTGACATTAGATGTTTGGTGCTCAGTGATGTGTGTCTGCTCACTTCTTGTGATTTTGGAACATAGACATAGTTCTTTTAAAAAATTAAAGAAAATATATACTGCTGAATGTAATCACCATCTAGACCCCCCATCCCCCATGTCATCAAAAATAAGCAAAGCAAAGACCCCCCCCCCCACCCCTCTGTAATGCTTACATAATACTTGTTTGGCCTCTTATGTAATGTTATAAATATACCTTTCAACACAATTTCACTATTTAGTAATTTGGTCCCACTAACTTTTGAAAATTGATCATTGCTGCGCCACTAATATTTGGCCTTTTTTTTATTCAGCATGAAATAATGATATTAATTGTACAACTATTTACAAAGTCCAATAATGGATTGATACTTACACTAGAACTTGTTGTAAGAGGATGGATGAATATTATTTTAGTACCTAGATATTAATCGTTGCGTTTTAGCTGCGGAAGTATATAAAATACGCACAAATTCAGCACACATTTTGTATCGGGATTGTTTAGCAAAAAAAGCGACTGTTCCCTGTATTAAACAGCCGATTTCGTTTTGTTTTTGAGTTGTTGAAATGATACTTAATAATATCTATCTGGTATATAAAGGTGATACAAAATACAATTGTATGTAAGATGCTGTAAAAATTGTAAATATATAGATATACTTGAAGGAAAATCCATTGAATAAAACAATTTATTACACTTAATTAGTTTTTATTTCACTTCAATAAGTAGTATATTATCGTATTTTACTGGTAACTTTCTGAAGAATATCACAGAGAAAATTGAATCTTATCGCTCATTCAAATAAGTCACAATATCTCGCAAGTGATCTTCCACCCACTGAACTCTATAACATATTAATATCCTATGCTTACATTATATCTAAAACACACACTTCTTAATAAAGTCTACAAATATGGCTGCTTATTTCTTTGGCTATCCATAGTACACGCACTACTAAAATTATATTATTTCTAGGATAATAAAGGGCTGACCAGACGGTTGCAAACCAACGTCCCAACCAAGGTGACCTTGCTGGTTTCAATCTGCGAAGACAGCAGTTGTAATCCATGATCTTCAACGCCCTTAGTTGGGAGGCGCGTTTTCCCAACCTCCGAACGTGTTGGCGCGTGGTTTAGATCCATGTAACCGCAACACAATACGAACACATATTGGAACGCTGGTTTGCAACCGTCTGGTCACCCCTTTAGTAAGGGTAATAGTAGTACCTCTAAATAGTATGCGGAATAGGGTCTAAAGTCCCACAAACCTCCATCGAAAAAGGAGGATCCTCCGGCCAGATGAGTGTTGTCTGGTTCGGGCGACTGTCCGCTAGTTGATTTCGGTCTGTTGTATATGTTCTAGTCGTGCAGAGAATTCTGATACCGCGATGTAGGATTTTGAATTTTTATTTCCTATGCTGTGACGTAGAAGTCGCTACAAGTACTCTTGTTTTAAAATTTCAACCCACCGCAACATTTTCTATTTTATTAGGCACAAATAAAGAAAGTGTCTATGTTTCTTTCCATATCTTGGTTTGAAGGCTCCATTATGAGCTATCAATGAATCTCTCAAGGAGTCCATGGTCAATACCACAAAGTATTGATGTTTTATTATTGATAGTTTCGCGTTTCACTATTTTCTCAACTGATGGTAAGCGATGATATGGCCGACGAAAGACCACGCTTACCTAACAGTAACCTATTCACTCTTGATTTAAATACCCCTAGGTTGAAGCTAAAAGAGACCTCAGCAGGGAATTTAAATGTTTCGCGGCAAAAAGACTCTCAGGTCGTTTAGCCTGAAAGTGTCTTTTTGAAGCTATGACCTTCGGAGGGCGACGGGTAGCATCAAGAAGACTGGAGCATGGACTGGCATGCGGTTGTAGAGGCCTATGCATGGGCGTACCCAGGGGGGGGCAGGGGAGGGCAGCTGCCCCCCCTTGGAAATTTCGCAGAACATGTGTGGACTCGCCTAATTACTAATTAAAGTGCAAACGGGGCCTTATGCTCTAACTTTTAAATAAACCGCGCAGTAGACACTGGCAAAATGCACGATGCAATTGCCAAAAAACCGCGCGCGACGATGGCGGACGTACATTACCGAATCTAGCCGAGCGTTCGAACGCTCGGCTCTATTCGGTAGAGAGTTGCGAGCGACTAGCATTTATTTTATTTGACATAGTCAAATTTACTTTTATTTAACTACCTTTAAAGCAGGATCATTTGCGGCTGTTTGCCCTACACACCACTACATATACCTAATGTTTCATGTAGGTGTGTTTGTGTAGTGTGTATGACAAAACAGCCGCGGACGATCCGATCTAAAAAATCTGACTTTTTTTTTAAGGTGGGAAATCATCAAAATGACTTCTCGCGCTCTGGGTGTAGCGGGAGGGCGTGTCAGACTTTTACTGACTAAAACCACACCTGTATCCTTCAATTACCCTTTGCGTTCTAGGACTACGGGTTTCCCTTTCAGAAATTCTCCGCGGTCCTAGCTAGCGGGCATCGGCCCTGCTGGGCCCCTACGGATTGCTGACATCTCTTTGAGGAGCGCGAGGATCACTACGCGCTGTTGACGACTGGGCTCGGTCCGGTTAGTTACCGAACAGCCGGACGGCGAGCTACCCAGTGCTCGACGTCCGCAAGCCCGCGTCTACCGTGGCTGGTAGTCGGGGTCGGAATTACGGCGGCTAGGGCGTGAGGACCTTCGTTCCCTCACGCGTGCAGCCTCCTCCTTCGCTAGCATTACTGCTTCGCAGAAGGAGGCGACTGCCTGCCATTCCTCCTCGCTCCGGCTAGGCTATGGTCCGGAGCCGGCGCGAAAGGGCAAGGGCCCGACGCGAAAGGTCGCTGCCACCAATTGCCTCCACGAGGACACGGCGGTGCTCCGCCCAAGCGGGGCACACCTCCACCGTATGCTCCACCGTGTCCTCTGGGTGGTCCGCACAATGATGACACCCGGGCGTTGCTTCCGCCAGAATCCGATGCAGGAACCTCCCGAACTGGTCATGCCCGGTGAGGACCTGCGTCATGCGGAAGGTGAGGACGCCGTGTTGTCGCTCCAGCCACTCCTCAAAGAGGGGACTTACCGCCATAATTGTAGCGTGCCCAAAAAAATCTGACTTGCCCCCTCCTACGCCAGAAGCTGCCATGAAGCCCATGGGCCTATGGGTTCTATCTTATGTATACGGGCTGCTAATAAAGAATAAAACCAATGTTTTGACTAGATACTAGTACCAAAAACGTTAGAAATATCTCAGAATTCGTGTCAGCAAAGGGTTTCTTCGCCTCCTAACTTGAGTTCCGTTTGGTTTCATACCTTCCGCACCTAGTCCAAATGGATGCTCTGAGCTGGTTCGCAGGTAGAAGTTCCCTGTGGCTCTGTGGATACAAAAACAGTATTGGTAAATTATAAATTATATTATCTCTTAGCTGCCAGTGGCTTCATTCAATTTCTATTTTTTTTATTTTTTTTTATTATTACTTATCTACATTGTGCTCAGAAGCGACAAGAAATATGTAACCAAGATTTATGTAACTCATATGATTTAAAAGAGAGAGAGATCTACGTTTTGGAACGTGCAATTTAGCTTCACTTTTCTTTTTTTTTGACGAACCGACATTTTGACATAAGTATTACAAAATATTATAGTTTTAGCAAAATTTTATGTTCGTGACGCATTGCTGTTTATCTAAAAGTGGAGCTTTTTTATGAATGCCTATATAATATAATAATATAATAATAATATTCCACAACTATCACACAACGCCGTCTAGTCCCAAGCTAAGCAGAGCTTGTGTTATGGGTACTGGACAACTGATAAACATACTTATATATTTCTAAATACATACATATATAGATAAATGACACCCAGACACAGAACAAATGATCGTACTCATCACACAAACATTTGTCCTGGGTGGGAATCGAACCCACGACCTCCGGCATAGCAGTCAGGGCCACTAACCACTAGACCAACAGGCCAGTCTATAATAACTAGCGCACAATAAATCTATTGCATATTTTTTTTTAACTTACGTTCATTTTTTTTTTTTGCCATTTTTTCCACTAAAAATACTAATTGTGCAGAAAAATATGCTTTCGGGGTGGTTTTAAAAAATAACTACGATGGGGATGGCGGGGTCTGTGTTTGCTCGCGAACTAAACCCCGTCATCCCCTTCTATCCTAACTTGTCCGAGTCGGGGTGCACCAAATCCCTTAATAATTGTAAAAAGTTCGTTAATATTTGGTATATACCAATAATATTAGTATACTCGGGTAAATTTGCTGTACAATCAGTATATTTTATATAAAAATCATATTTTTGTATTGTCGCGCATTTGAGGAAAAAATATAATATTCCGTTCATGTATACCTATTTTCTAAATATTTCTAGTTTTGTTTAATAATTGGTTTATTTCCAGTGAAATAATTTATTTAATTTAAAAATTATTTAATTGATGGGCGATAAGTTCTTTGATGTGCATTTAAAGATATACCTATTTGTTTTGACCACATTTAGAGGCCATAGGTTTTTCACCCGGAAATCAAACCGTGATGTTACTTCAGTAAGATCAACATTATTGGTTGATTTGACCATCATCATTGCTCGCTTGAAATTGAATAGATTGAGGTCAGTTTTATTTACGGAAAAAACATTACAATAACAATCTTCATTGCTTCAAGTGCCACAAAAAGTGTTCAAGTGCACAAAACATAAAATTATGGGTTTTTGTCCTAATTATGTATGTACCTACTTCTTGCTTTTATTATTAAGATTTGTTAGTAATCCAATAGACCTTGTTATTTTTACATTTGTTTTTATTTTACTTAGTAGATTAAGCAAGTCATTTTTATCAATTGCTCATTCATCTTGTAATGATTCGATAATATTTTATAGTTACTAGCTACACAGCAACATTTTTAATCTTCGGTTTGTACCATAAATCGTCAGTATTTTAATGTACCCATCTATTCTCAGTCAGTAATTGCAGGGTCATTTATGCTCTTTTTTTGAGATGGGAAATCATCAAATGTCTTATTCCACCCTAGGGTGGAGCAAGAGGGCGTTTCAGGCTTTTACTGACTAAACCCCACATGTGACCTTCAGTTGCCCCTTCGTTCCAGGGTCACGGTAACTCTCAAACGCCTGCAATGCCTGGCGTATTTGCCGAGAAGACGATGGTATTTTTTTATGCTGTGACGAGAAGGCGTCACATACTTGGGGGAGGCCTATGTCCAACAGTGGCCGTCTTTCGGGTGAAATGATGATAAAAACGTTTAGAGCATCATTTCATGCGAGATGACGAAGTTTAAGAACCGTGTAGTATGTCTGTGGCGCGGACTCGTATCACCTCCCTATAACTCCCTATAAAAATGTGCGTCTGTGGGAGGACCGCTGAGATCCAATGAGTCTTACGTCATTACTTTAAAATATAAGAAAGAGAGAGAGAGAGATGGTCCTCCCATAGACCTATTGGTCGACGGGGGTACGGCTCCACAGTTCAGTTATAATGACCCTTTAAATATTTTGTTTTAAATTGAATGAAACCTACCTATTGTTTGAGCAAAAAAATTACCAAATAGTATAGCATCATAAAATAAGCAGATATATATATATCCTTACCGTGTGCTAGTCAGGGGACCCACGTATATGCTCTGGTTGCTGTACTCTCCATGGGCGATCCATTCATTAACGTTCAACGCTCCTGCTGCTTGGAAAGCCGTCGGAGATTTGAGGGCTTCCACAAAGTATCGCCACGACCGATCGTGACTGCATAAATCTGTGAATTGAAAAGTAGGTAGGTAATTAGTATAATACTTTGGTCCGTAATCTAAGTCAGATTGAAGGTTGTCCACTCGATACATGGTAACGAAAAATAAACCCCTCTATTAGGTAATGACAATAAATAACAAGATATACCCGTATGGTGAAGTTTTTTTTTAGGTGGAAAGTCATCAAATAACTTCTTACGTTCTGGGTGCAGTGAAAGGGAGTGTCAGAATTTTATTGACTAAAACCCACCTGTGTTTATTCAGTCACCCTTCGTGTTCCAGAGAGCCGCTGTAACTCTTTCGTAGTACCTACAGGCTGCGGGATGGTTCATCCCGCAGTCTGTACTACAACTAGCTGTAGGTATGTTTATTAGGGTTCCGTATATCAAAAGGAAAAAACGGAACCCTCATAGGATCACTTTGTTGTCCGTCTGTCTGTCTGTCAAGACCCATTATCTCGGGAACGCATGGAGGTATCGAGTTGAAATTTAAACTCAGATCTGCGGTCCCTTGAAGCTGTGAAAAAAACAGACTTCTGAGTTAAAGAAATAAAAATTCAGCCCAAATACTATAACTTTATTCTGTTTTGTATTGGTTAGCATCACAAATCTTATTCGTTGGGTAGATAGGTAAAAGATATTAATTGCATATACACCGTTTTTAGGGTTCCGTTCCGTACCTCAAAAAGAAAAAACGGAACCTTTCGTCAAGACCGTTTATCTCGGAAACGCGTGGAGGTATCGAGAAGTCTGCGGTTCCTTGAAGCTATGAAAAAATCAAACTTCTGAGTTAACGAAAAAAAAAAAGATACGGTCGTTTATGTTGCAAAAAACGTATATTTCGACACTCAAGGAAATTCAAATTCATAGGTAGGCCTTTTCTAATAAGCCCTTTAAGTAATTGTACTAATTAAAAACTAGTGGTGTATAGATACTCAGACCCGGAACATGTATCTGTAGATAAGTCATACAAATATTTGTTCCGTGCAGGAATCGAACAGATAGACAAGGGCTTCTGATTACAATAATATGTCTAAGTGCACTAACATCAGATAATTTGAATAAAATGCTCATGAAGATAACCAATAATCATTCCAGTGCTAGTTTTTCTAACATATCTTGATTAGGCGCAAATTAGAATGGTATTGGGTCAATGGGTAATTAGATGACTGGATTCTATTGAATATGTATGACCCTCAAGTCGGTTCTCACAAGTATTTCGATCAAGTACGTTGCCAATTCGAAGCTATAGGGGCGTAAACCTATTTCAAATTTATGGAATAGGTTATATACAAATACTTTAGATTATAGTAGTGAGTACCTACTTTTTTTTTGAAGGATATCATCATAAAACTTCTCCAGTTCTAGGTGGAGTGAGAGGAAGTGTCAGAATTGTTCTGATTAAAACCCGCCCATGTTCCTTTGGGTAGCTCTCCGTCCCGTAGTCTGGTAACCGCTCCTCAAAGAGACTTTAGCAAAACCGTAGGGGCCCAGCAGGGCCAAAGCCTACTGGGGCCATGGGTTGTCCGAAAAGTAACCCCGGGGTTCATGAACGCAAAGAAGAAACATAGGAGTGGATTTTAGTCAGTAAAAGTCTGACACACGCAGCCACTCCGTCTTAGTGCGGGGGAAATAATTGGATGATTTCCCACCTAAAAAAAAGACCTCTGATCCTTCAGTTGTCTTTGGTGTTCCAGGGCCACGGTGCCCGGAAAATACCTAAATTAGTTTTTACTTTACTTTTTACTTAACCACGGCTCTGGTCATAGGTGATAGGTGTAATCAAATTTATGGTGACACACAGGTAGGTACATCACTCAATTAACCCTGATCAGAAAGGCTTAAACGATGGCCTACATTTTTAATTAGGTATTAGCTTACCATGATAAGTAACATTACGTTAAGCAGATAACAATATCCAGTGTATTGCCTAAGCCATTAGAAATGTGCCATGGTCTTTTAAAAAAGGATTATCGACATCATATAGATAACTAAAACATGGCATTTTTCATGGTCCGTCTAATATAGTTTAAAAAGATAACGACATTGCCTTTTTGTTAGGCAAACAGCTATTAAGATAATGTTAACAATTTATTCTAAGTACCTAATTATGCTAGGTAGGTAAACACCACTAATTTTTAATTAGTACAAATATTTAAAGGGCTTAATAGAAAGGTCTTGTTATGTTGACTGGCCTGTTGGTCTAGAGGTTAGTGACCCTAACTGCTATGCCGGAGGTCGTGGGTTCGATTCCCACCCAGGACAAATGTTTATGTGATGAGCACGATCATTGGTTCTGTGTCTGGGTGTAATTTATCTATATATGTATGTATTTAGAAATATATAAGTATGTTTATCAGTTGTTTAGTACCCATAACACAAGCTCTGCTTCGCTTGGGACTAGACGGCGTTGTGTGATAGTTTTGGATTATTATTATTGTTATTATATTATTTATATTTAAGTACCTAGTTTCATTAAATAATATTCATAAACAGCAAAGTTATTAGCGTTTGTTTATATCCCAAAATGTTGCTCAATTTATGGAAATATTCTACAGGCATTGATTATGAATGAATAAATGACGATCAAAATGGAAAGAACACAGCGCATAGTATTTTTTAGTAGCAATTGTTATGAATGATTGATTCTATTATGAATTTATTAATTATGTCAATTTTGTGATTTCGTTTTTTTTTTTACTTTTAACTATAAAATTATGATTTGTAATGGGTACGGATAGATCCCTATTATTTAGTACTAATTAAAAAATAGGGGTGTATATTCTAATAGCTCTTGCTTTTAGACATGGAGTCACAAACTACTTTCAGAGTGCCTACTCTGTGATTGCTGTAGGATGATGTGGGTGTCAGATGTCGGATCATACATTATAGCTCCCTATCCTTTTCTAGATGCATATTTTCACTCTGCTGTCATCCTACCCATGTTATGTAAAAAAGACCTTAGCGCAAGTTTGATTCGCACAATAAAAAAAAAAATTGAAAATATGACAAAACTGGAATAAAAAAAATGTCTCCCATTGGAGAGAGAAACATGTTAGAAAATATAAGCCAGGAGTTACTTTTTCGACTTGCATACGGTTTGTAAGAGTAAGTGAAGAAGCCTCGAAAATATTAGCGCTCCGCCTCCGATAGGTTAAATTTTCTTTTAATAGACAGGAAGTTTCGGGGCGGCTAGTAGAGTGTACCGTACTAGTTCACCTTGTAAAACGACAGGTTGAGGGAGACTTGCGTCGCCCCTGACAGTTCACACCGGGCTATGGCTCTCTTAACCTAAAGGAAAATATTCTACAGCCAAAATCCAAGCTTCCATAGCCTGATTACACGTAACGAGTTCAGTGGCGAGACAATGATGCTAGGCCGGGAGAGTCAGTTAAGTTTGATGCAGTGACGGAAGGTACTACTACTACACGTAATGGAAGAATCACGGAATTTAATAGAGGAAGAAGAGAGACGAGAAAATGGATAGCTGCAACAAAAACGTCCACATTTATATATAGGTATAGACAACAGCATCAATTGGGTATCCTTCTCACATTAAATATCATAGAAAAAGGGATAATCAGTTGATGACGCTATCCGTACTTGTCCGTCTACAAGAAGCAGAAAACGTCAAAGAATTTGGTTACCCTCACGAATAAATGTCTATCATGTTAAGTAATTTTCAGAAAATTAACTGACTTCAAAAAGGAAGAGATTCTTTATATTCAGCAGTAGATAAAAATACTCAAAAGGCCGATTCACACTGTAATGGCAGCCGTTGGTAGATACGCACGCGGGCGGCTGCTGGCAGTCACGCACGCCCGGCCGACACCGAGTGCTTTGTTTCCTCTTGACTAGTAAACTCTTGTGTTTTTAATGAAAATGATGAAATTGTTTAATTTAGCACTTATTTTAGAAGAAGAAGAAAATAACAAAAATAGGAAATAAAAGAAAAAGGGGCCGTGAATGGCCTCTCGTCGCTGTGGGCAGAAGCGGGCAGGACCGCTGACCAAGCGCGAGGCTGCGAAACCACTCGCGGCGCGGCGAGCAGCCTCTCGACACTTTTGAACTTTGCAACCGATGCTGGTCTTTTTGTATATAGATGCAGTTTCAAGTTATTTCACATTATAAGTGCTTCCTGCATCGCTGCTGGCAGCTGCCATATTGGTATGTATCGACCCTAAGCCTTCATACAGTTAGTAGAACTGAATAGATTTTGAAGTGGTATCTAGATTCCCTTTTCTGTAGTTTACACCGCCTGGCGTGGCGAACGAGTGGCGGGCGAGTGTTAGACTACTACCTATTCGATATGCGGTAGGAGGGATGAGGGTGGGTACCTACTCGCTCTAGCAAACAAACTGGACTGATTTGACTATTGACTCTCGCGCCGCACTGCTGAAAGCACTATCTCACCATTGCACTTGCTACGTGTAATCAACCCATTACCTTCAGCACTGAATTGCTTAAACTTGCCGACGGGACAGCCTGCCTGGGTACCGGCACTTCCAGTGTAGTTGGGCCAGATATCCACGGTGCCAGTGGACACGTCGGAGCCATAGCCGCCGGGGTCTGTGTGGATGATGTCCACGAACTTGGCACACGTACGGTCGAGACCACTTTGGATCGAGAATGGGCCATCGAAGAGGGCACGGGCGGGGTCTAGGCCGGTGATTCTGGAACGAAAGATAAATGTTTCATCAGATAATTCAGAAGTAACCTATTATTTAATTTATTTATATACAAACAATTACATAGTGACGAATTGGAGTGAGAAAGCGAGGAACCGTGATCGTTGGAAAGAATGTAGGGAGGGCTTTGCCCAGCAGTGAGACAATACGGGCTAGATATAAAAATAATATAATAATAATAATAATTATATAGGTATCCACAGGCATCTTCTAGGCTCGCTCGAGCCATCGTAGAACTTATTTGTCGCTTACTACAAGGAGACAGACTAGAGGTAATCAGACGAAAAGTTAATTTGAACATTAATTATTGATGAAATTATCTGACAAGGGGCATTACCATGACGTGATAAGGGAAGAATCCCCTCTTACAGTTTTCAAAACTTCTAAAAAATTAAACAAAAAAAAAATGAAGAACCTTGATAGATTTTTTTTTTAAGGTGGGAAAGTCATCTAATGACAAATCCTGCTCTTGGGTGGAGCGAGAGATAGTGTCAAACTTTTACTGACTAAAAACCCACTCCTGTTCCCTCTTTGCCTTCATCCCGGGGCCCCGGGCTTCGCTTTCACACTACCTGTGGAACCTTAATAGATGTGCCAACAATTTCAATGTGAGATATTTGCAAATCTATCCTTAATTACGAGAAAAAAAATTGTTCATATCTCTCAAAATCGGCTAAATCGACCTTTTCTATTTGTAGGATTTACTATTTATATTGTTCTCGAAATTAAGGATAGGTTTGCAAATATCTCGCAGTGAAACTGTTGGCATATCTATTTAGGTTCTTTATTTTTTTTTGTGTAATTCAGTGCGGTGTATTTTTTAGAAATTTTGAAAACTGTAACTGCTTTTGTTGGTGTTTCTTCAGGACTCTCCTCTTAAAATATATATCAAGCGTGGGGGCGAGAAAGAGACTTCACTTTAGATCGTCAAATGGATCACGTTAAGAGCTCGTGTTATCGCTTCTGGGGTGAAATTGTAGGATTTTATGTATAAGATACAATAGCTGAGATTGAAAAGCTGCTCAGCCCCCCTAGCCAAGTTACAATCGTATCGTTCGCGCCGAACGCCTCGAGTAGGCCACGCGTCCAATTCCTTTGTTCTGACCACCTGACTGAGCGTTAAGATGACGTCAGAACAAAGGAATCGGAGGCGCGGCCTACTCGAAACGAAACGATTGTAACTTGGCTAGGGGAGCAGGGTTATTGATTTTCCTCCATTTAAAATATACATTTATCACGAACAAGGAACTATGTCCATAATAATGTCTCTACGATTAATTAGGTATGTATGCGTGTTACTTAGAGAATAGAGGACAATCACTATTGCCTATTATTCTATCGATGTCCTTATTTATATTATAGAGGTCAAAACATTCATTGAATACCAACGAACTACCTAAGCCATCAATGAATCACATTATCAATTGTAATTTGTTGATCTATATTGAGGATGTTTTAATTCTCAACTGTAATGAGGCCTAGGGGTACCCGTCTCATTTTTATGTGGGTTTTTTTTTTAAATAAATTTATAATTTTTTTTTTATTTCTTAGAGGCCTAAATGGGCACCTCTTTCATCTGTTCCGTGATGGGCACATATAAAACGTCAGATGTTAGTGCACGGCACCAATTGGTCGTTTCCTATGGAGAAAAACCTGCAAGAAACTTAAAACCATGGAGTGTTATCATTGTCGTGGTGAATGACTGAGGATTGATTATGCAACTCAATCTATGAGAGTGATTTATGACAAGCAGAAACACCCAGCACCGAATGTAGGAATATGTATAGGTACCTATGCATCTTGATATGAATCTTAATTGATTTACAATAATTTAGAATGAACAAAAGCCAGTTCAAAGCAGCAGACAATGGCCCAAAGATTGCATCATCATCATAATTTCAGCCGAAAGTCGCCATTGGATTGGATTGGACATAGGCCTCCCCCAAGTGTCGCCACAACGAACGGTCCTGTGCATTTCGCAAACTTCGCATTCCTGCGACTCTCACCAGGTCATCCAATTTTTGGGAGTCCTTCTAACGCTGCGTCTTCGGGGCGCGGTCGCCACTCTAGAACCTTTTGGCCCCATTGACCGTCCGATTAAGATTTATGAGCAATTTGCCCTGGCCAATGCCACTTCTTCGGGCTGTCGATTTTTTTTGGGGATAAAGATTTAAGTTTTTGTAAAATAATGCTACTATTTCGGTGTAAAATAAAGTTTATTCAATTCTAATGAAGCATCAACTTGGTATACCCACCTTGCGACAACATAGCCGTACTCCCTAGCCCGCTTGCCAGCATACCCGAGGAGATGAGCTCCCAAAGAATGGCCCACCAGATGAATGTCCTCCATTCTCACTCCAGTTTTATTCAAGTCCATCAGCGCTTGGCCCAGCTCTTTACCAATCTAGATAGAGTAGATAAGATGACGCTTTGAAATATTTAGGTGTGTCTTTTGTTTAGGAATCTGAAGTTTTTTGATAAGAATACAGTCATTTCTTGATAAAATTGTATGCTGAACGCTAGTCTACTATTGTCATATTATGACTAGCCGAAAACGAGCCATTTTAGTAAATAGGAACCATTTACCCTATTGAAATTCTGGGCCTAAAGAATACAGGCAGTTTGATTTAAAAGCCCGAAAGACGCACACTCTCATCGATTTTACTGTGGCAAAAACTTAGGTAGGTAGTTGCAGCAGTTGCATAACTTAATTAACATACAAAGAAAGTAAACAAAGATGTATTGCATATCAAGGAGTATAAACATCGTCACTATCAGCCATTGAATTTAATTGTTCAAGCTAAGTTCAAGAACCTTTGAAAAGTGTGTCATCAAGAGAAAAGGAAACTCATTAACATTTTTCCGTTTCTTTATTGTTATTGTAAAGTTAAATTTCATTTAACTTTTTAAATGATTTGGTTATTTAGCCGTAAATAAAAAACAAACAAAAAAAAAACTCTTCGATCGAAATTCGATCAATCTCAATAGAGATTAGCCAAGTACAGCGTGTGTGCAAACACAGGTGCACTTCAGCCTCCCTAGCCAAGTTACAACTGTTTCGTTACGAATCTCTTTTCGTCGATCGCCTCGAGTAGGCCTCGCCTCCGATTTCTTTATTCTGACGTCATCTCAACGTTCAGTCACGTGGTCACAACAAAGGAATAGGAGGCGTGGCCGGCTTGAAGCGATCAACGAAAAGAGAATCGAAACGAAACGGTTCTAACTTGGCTAGGGGGGCTGTACCCCTAGCCAAGTTGATAACCTGCCATTGTTAACGCTAGTCGAAAACTAATCAAATGTATGGGAATGATATCATCTCAATGTTAAGTCACGTCGCCAGAACAAACGAATAGAAACTTCATAGCCAAGTTCACATCGTTCAAAATGATAGAATGAAATGTTATCGCTTTCTACAATTGCTGACAGGCTGACACCGAGGCGTTACCGATTGGAGAACGGAATTCGACACGAATTGTAACTTGGCTAGGGGGGCTGTTTCTTTGCTCTCGTTGTACGAGGAGGCGGCAATCATACACGACCAAAGAGATTTGGCACAGGACTGACGGCTTTATGTGCTTTCCGAGGCACGGGGTGTCACACCTCCTAATTCCAAACATCGGGTTGCTATAAACTAATTCTTAATGAGAAAACCAAATATTTAGCACTTTTTGCCCGACCCCAGGACCTAACGTTCAGCACGAGACCAACGAGGCAGTTACGAGGTATTTTGACTTGCTTGAGTTAATTACTAACTGACAGTTGCAAAGTGATAAAAGTGATCTACAATTTTGCAAATACCTGATAAATATTGCTTAGTAAAAAATCATATTCCTTATCAAGTTAAATCTTTCACGTTTTGAAAGTGCAAAAAATACATTTAGCCGAACATAGAACCTCCTCCTTTTTGAAGTCGGTTAAAAAATAAGGCTATGTTTGTAGTTTTTTTCTTCTTCTTATTCTTAATCTTAAAGTTATTTAGAATTTCTATTTACGGTTTTCTTATGGAAACCGGTTGTATTTTTTTGTAAAAAAAAAACCAATGTCTTTCATTCAACCATCACTGTATAAGGGTTTTTCTATACCCTGTTTTTATGGAGTTTCTCATAGAAATATACAACACAGACAAACCTTACTGATGTCTATGGAGTTTCTAAATCATTAGGAATGTACCGCCAACTTAATTCTACTTACTTTCAAATTTCACAAATAGGTTTCAAAAGTTATACCTTCTTAGCATTAGGAACAGCTGACAGCGCATACCCCAAGGATATGCCAAGCAGTCCTGCATCAGCCTCCTTCTCCCAGTCCAACAGTATGACGTTCCTCTTCTTCTGAGCCAAGTAAGCGGTCAGAACAGCCGTGGTTGCTGGTCCTGCAATCGTGCCTCTGAAGCCGAAGGTGTAAATCAAGGTGGGAAGTTCCGTGTTGATGCATGAGGATAGAGCGAGTGGATTGCTCAATGGTGTCTCTAGGTAGCGGGTCAGGGATCTGGAAAAGATAGACTTGGTTACTTAGGTACCAATAGTAAGGATTCAATTTTCGTTTTCGTAGCAGGAGAGTCGGTACTAAATATAAAGATTTTTGTGTATTTATTGATAATCTGAGATAAGTATTTATAGAAAACTAATATTTTTTTAATGGGACTATTCTGAATGAAGTACGGTGAGTGCAACATTGAAAAAGACTGTTACGCGATGATCGTAGAGTTTTTATTGTGTTTGACGAAATCAGCCTAATTTTCAAACTTTGCTTTGCTAGGATGTGGCTGCTGATAATCTCAGTATTTTATGTAGAGCCTACCATTTACTATATATACTAGTAGATACCTACATTTGTATATAAAGGAAATATAAACGCATTTCATACAATACACCTGGCGGTTCTGTTGCAATCAACGATTTCTAGTAGACATTCCGGATCCTCGGTAAGACCGTCAATTTGCTAGTACTGGTGCAAACTTACTTAGGTAAAATTCAAAAAGACAGAAAAATGTTTTTTTTTATAGGATTAATTTTACGCTAGTGGGTCGTGGTGCTGTTTGGACTGGGACCGCGATCTCAACTTTCACCTAGAAAAATAATATTTTTTTTGTATTCCAGACTCTAGATAGCTTCTGAGAAATTCCTAGAGGATCACACAATAAAACCTTAATTGCCCGACCTGGGGACCAAAACTAAGACCCAATGATCTGTTAACAGTCCATTTGCGATGCGACCAAAGCGACAATGAACGCAGGTTTTTCGTTATAAAATGTTTCCCAAACAATACCTTTAGCGGCCTTGACTTAGACCTCAACCAAAAAGGACAAAAAAGACATTCTTGTCGTCTAGATAACTTCGAGGTTTATTATTTACCTCTGACATTGAAATTCGATGTAAGAAAAATATCAATCACGTCAAATGGACTTGTTAACAAATTTTGTATGCAAGTTTAGTTGTAGGTCGAGCGTCATCATCTGTTTTACTTTTCCGGTTAGGGGGTCATCAGGGGGGTAATTCGAAAAACAAATACAGGAAAAAATTTTACAATCTATCTCCCGAGCAGTGCTATAAAACAGTGAATTTCTGAAGTCTTCTGCTTGGTCAATAGGCTTGATAAAAATAAATGTTTATTATAGATTCATGTACAACATTATCAACAAATGGTTTTTCCACAACACTAAGACATTTGCCAAAAAAAAAAAAAAAAATAACAACATGATATTTTTTCGATCTTTAGAAATATGTTTACACAAAAAATTTACTGTTTAAATGTTCTTCAGAATGAACATAGCATATTTAAGTCAATTAATATTTCGCAAAAAAAATGGATTTAATGGTCAGCGGGGCTCTATCCGGGCAGATGGTCAAGGGACTATACGCCTTAAATAGTAATTTGTGGTATTCTTTTTTTTGAGGGTGCGAAAGAATCACCGTGGGGTGAGTCTTTGTCGTGGAGAACGATTCCGCAGCCCTGGCTGGTCTAGGAGGCCGAGGCAATCATGTCTTTATTCTTTCGCTGTATGAAATCGGTGTAAGTACATGTTTACTTCTACCTAATTCCGACCTCTGTTAATAATATTCTAATTTATTTGCAGTATTTATTTTATTTATTTATTTATTGGCACACCAACAGCATTACATACATGATTTTTAGTGAAAAATAATATTAAAACGTATTATCTGGTATGCATGCCCATTATAGGTATGCACAGCTTACACCATTAAATTATTACCACAAAAATTAAACATACAAAATGGAAAAAAAAACATACAATTATAAAAATAAAATAAAAGTAGAAAGAAGACAAAAAATAAAATAAAATGTATCATTACAAAAAAAAAAGAGGATAGTGTATTGAAATTTATGCTTAAATTAACAATTGATTTGAATATTTGTACAATCTCATACCTCCGAGACTGCTCTCCGTGTATTTGGCAGCACATGTATCAAGTCTGCGTTCTGCGCTGAGGTAGTCATTACTACAATAAACGATATTTATTTTGCATAATAGAGTTAAAAAAAAACATTTTTACCAGTCAATTTAAACTAAATGAGGCTGACTATCCTGTCTGACGGTGATTCCTAGCTGACTGTCCTGAGAAGAAACATTGAAACAAACTCAGGGTTCAAAGTCTCTTTTAAAGTTCATACAGCAATCATGTAATGGTCAAATCATTTGATAACTATGCAGATTGGTTTCTGAGATTTACTTTTGGGGAAAGAACCAGTGGACCTGTCCAGTCAGTGCAAGCATTTGTCAGTATTCGAGTAAATAAAATTCATAGTTCTATTTTACCGAGTTCGCGCTTGTTTTAATGGAGTGTCCAGTTGTTTAGACACTTGAGATACAGGACTAGACTACACCAATTTTATATCACAATATCGACTAGGTATCAATTTGCTAATAAATTAAAACAGCCACTGATTGAACTATACTCGCAAAACAAAAAAAAAGTACCGTGTGTTGCAATTGGCACACAGTGCCAATTGCTATTGCAAAATACAAACTAAAAATACATAATTATGGACGTCAGTATTTGAAAGTCAGAATTTCTTGCATTTCACTTTAAGATGTTCTCAATGTCGATGTCGGCAGTCTCGTACAATTGGTTTCGTAATTAGCAGTATGAAGTACTAGGTATACTAGGTACTGTAATGGGTCTATGAATCTGTTGAAACACCAGATATTACTCATTTCCGGTACGCAATTAAAATTGTAAAGCAATGGCACTCTGTTTATATTGGCGTGCACTGGGCTCACACAGACCACAATACAGTTTTACCAGTGAATTTATTAAGTAGGGCTCCAAATTAATTAATTTTGTCCATGACCCTGAAGTTGTTTTACTTTTTACTTATAAAATTTTGATGTTATGTGTAATAAACTACACATAACATCACGCTGGTATTTATTCTTCATACATAAGTACAAACAATGACAATTCACCGTTCGCTGTTAAGGTTGCTTTGTGCCAAGAGCAATGTCTCACCAATCAAACCAGTCACTATACCACGACTTGAGCTGTGCGTGGCTTTAATTGCTGCCAAAAAATATATAAAAAAAACAGGGCAAGTGCGAGATGGAGTCGCGCACTGAGGGTTCCGCACAAACTTACCTATAAAAACAGTTCGATTCCCGAATCGAATTACGAAGATTTTTCCGAATTCTAAAAAAGTTTTTTTTTGTGACGTAACTACATTTTTACAGTTTTCAGATTTATTCCTATATCTATAATATAAGACCTTGCTTTATGCCCAATTTCAGGATTCTGGGTCAAGGAGAAGTACCCTATGAATTTTGATTCCTTTGAGAGTGAATGAAATGTACCTTTTTTGCGTTTATGTCGCAAAAAACGTACATTTCAATTATTATTTTTTTCGTTAACTCAGAAGTTTGATTTTTTCACAGCTTCAAGGGACCGCAGACTTGAGTATACGGTTTTAATTTCAACTGGATGCCTCCACGCGTTTCTGAGATAAAGGGTCTTGACAGACAGACAGAAAGACAACAAAGTGATCCTATATGGGTTCCGTTTTTTCCTTTTGAGGTACGGAACTCTAAAAAGAAATAGGATTGAACAAACATTCGATATTTTGAACAGTCGACGTATTGAGTGTTTGATATTATGAACGATCGAGTATTTTAGTGTTCGATGTAAAGTGTTCGAATAATTGATATTAGATTATTTGGAATTCGATTTGGCATAGTACAAATGGATCGAGTTGAGAGTTTGTGGTAGGGTCGTCTGTTTATCACATTCTCTTTAATTGGATATATTATAATAAGTATGTTTAGTCTGACTAGTCAAGGTTATTAATGCAATTTTATGCATTGAAATTCATCGTTCTTTTGAAAGTTGCTCACCAAGTTGTTGCGAAGCTATAGGTGCCCTAACATTAACACAGTTTGGAGACTGGTTAATCACTCTCTAGGCTTCTATTTATAACTACAAGTATATAACCTTACACAACAGTAAATCAATAAAAATATAGGTATATAAAATTAAAGTAAGGAAGCTCAAATACCAAAATAGACTAGATAATAAAATTTGTATATTATTAATTTCAATTGTATAAATTACACGTATGTTTTATTCATAGTATTTTTTTCTCATCAAACCTATAATGATTATGATAATTAATGGTTTATATTTTTAACCGATTTTTAAAAGGAGGAGGACAACCTCCTCAACAAACATAAAAAAAAAACAAACATATAAATGTTTGGCTGTGTTTATTTTAGTTTTATGTATGTTCACCGATGTCTCGGTCAAATGATTGTAAACCGATTTAGATCTTTTTTATTGATTGATACACCTCCGCATTGGTCGCATACAGATATTGTTCTGATCTGATAATGAAATTCGAAGATATGGAATGGAACTTAGTGGATCGGTCGTAACAAATAAAATTGCTTTATTTGTACGTGTAGTCGAGGATTTACTGAAGATATAAAAACTTTTTACAAATAAAAAACACAAACACCTTCAATGTTAAAAAAAACACTAAAAAGTGTCAAATAACTTTAATTTCGGAAGTCGGTGTTAAATAACCAAGAGTCCAAGTTAAAGTGGCTAGGTAAAAATAGAAACTGTGCTGATTAGCTTACTTGCACCGCATGCTCGTGGAGTAAAACGCAAAAATTTGGCACCACATCACTATGTGGTGTCAAATTTTTGGATGAATTCAATGATTCACATCACATAACTTTGTGGTGGAATCCACTGATTCCAAACGCCAAAAAACGATAATGCGGCAGGAAGAACAAGCGGGATGTACTCTTTTTCATAGGATTGGCCTGAAAAAGTGGAAGGGAGGCCTTTGGTCTGCAATGGATTATTAATAAAGTACTAATTTTTCTATGTACTTAAAAAAAAAATATTTTTGTTTAAATATATATGTAATAATGCTAGTTGCCAATATATCAATGCGAAACACTTAATCTGTAATATGCATTGGCAAAGTCCTGATTCATCAACGCCCAGTCCAAGCCCTTGGACCTAGAACGCTGAAATTATGCACAGAGGTTCCCTTTTAGATGTATAACAAAGAATAAGAAAAGATTTTCCAAAATTTATCCCTAAGGGATGAAATGGGGGTCTAAAGTTTGTATAGAAAAACCTATTTTTTCGTGGGAGCAGCCGCTGGCAGAAGCTAGTGTACCTATGTAATGTATATTTTTAACTTTATAAGAAGTAAAAACCGATAATGATATTAGACCAAGATAGCGTACCGTGTGAGTCATCCAATCGCTACTCATGCGCAACGCAACGTTAGCAAAGCCGCACGTGCTCTATGCCAGTGCGTTAGACACCGACGCGCATCAAGGTCGCTGCTTGAACTTGAGCTTATCTACATGTTCGAACTAGATTATAATTTTGCCTGTCCAATACAAATACCCCCTTTCTGATTTTTTAAGCATTTGAAGTTGAGTATTCTCTACTTTAGCTTGAAAACGTGTCAAAAGACTTAAGGGCATCCAACTCGACACAAATTTTCAATGTTTTTCATACAACCGCTCTTACGCGATTGTGGCGTTATTACACATTTTTCATTAGATATTTTGAAAATACAATATCTTGTGGATATTATCTAGGTTTCTGTTGAAATCAATTTAAAATTTTGTGTAAAACCAATGCAGTAAATATCTCTGAAAATCTGTTATTTTGCATGCACTTTGATGCACTTCATCATTTACTCAAAAATCAAAAAAAGTCAAAATAATATAACAATAGAAGCCTTGAAAATTTATTCAAGATTCTGAATAACAAATATTTTTTTTCAAAAACTTTTAAGGGTTTTAAAAAAACACATATTTCCTAGAACTCACGTTAAATCACGGAATCATCGAATGCTAACAGATTTTTCAGGCGTTATCTCTCTATTTTCGCGTTGCCTTTTCGTCAAACATCGCGTTTGATTACGTTAGATAAAGTAATAAGCTTTAAAACTATGCTCGACGTCGACGATAGGCGAGTGAAAAAGGACCCTCTTAAGTAGGGTTTGAGGCATTTTCAACACAAAATAATCAATTCAGAAAGCGGTCCTATAGCTAATATTTCTTGAAGGTGATAAAATATTTCTTTTTATTATTGACTAGCTTCCGCATGAAAGTAGAAAATAACATGCCTATGTAACTCAACGATAAAGAAGCATTCTACTAGGAAAAAAAAAAAAAATTAATCTGTCCAGTAGTTTTTCCAAAATACGTCCAGGGCTGGACGTAGGCCTCCCCGCAAGAGTCACCATAATGACCGGTCCTGTGCATCTCGCATTCATCGGTTTCCTGCGACCCTCACTAAGTCGTCAGTCCACCTTATAGGAAGGTCTTCCAACACTTCGCAGTCTGGTTTACGGTCACCATTCCAGAACTTTTCAGCCCCATCGACCATCTGTTCTGCCAGCAATGTGTCCTGGCTGCCATTTAAGTTATATTTCAGTATAATTTTATAGGAAGCAAACTTATTGCTATCAAAAGGGGAGAAATTCAGGCTCCTGTATCTTACTGAGAAATTTCAGATGGAAAAACAACAAATACAATAACTAGCTGATTCGGCAAACCTTGTACTGGCATATATATTATCAAAGAAAAAAATGGGGGAGGGGGCAAAAATCGATCAAGCAGCTTCGGAGGAGTTCGATATCAAACACGAGATTTTTATATTAGCATATAATATTAAGTATCAAGCTACAATCAGGGACGTAGCTACCTCTGATTCAATGATACGGGGCCCCGAGGTGCAGGGGCCCTGACAAAAGCCTAAATTCGTGACATATTATCCACAATCTTAAATTTTCATATTGATAAAAGGTCAGGAGTGAATGAATTATGACTATTTGATAAAAAAAGAAAAAAAAGTAAATAAAAGAAAAAATTAATAAGAAAAAAAAGAAAAGAAAGAAAAAAGAAGTAAATAGTTTTTAGCACGACAATAAAAACAAACTATTTTAATAAACACCTTCTGAATGATCCATTAAATGAGATTTTAATTTTCGATACCTCTCAAGGCACTATTTCTTTGCTTCTACTTCATAAAAAAAATACAAATTTCAAAAATATTTGATATGGAGTCCCATTAGGACTAGTTACGCCACTGCCTACAACACTATTATCACAGTATCTATTACTTTCATAAAGCTACATAGCTAATCTAAACGTACTTAAAGGAAGTCACTGTTATATAAAAGAATGTTCCTATTAATAGATTTGTTGTAACGTAATTTTTATATTTTTTTTACTTGACTTTTGATTTAATGTTTGCTTTTTTTTTAACATTTTTTATTGTTTTTTTTTATTATTTAAATTTATTCTCTCTTTGTGTTTTTGAACCGGGCTTCATTTTGTAATTTGTGCTTTTATAGATCTGCCCGGCATAAAATAAATATTTTTATTTACTATTAAACACTGGCATTATGTTGTGTTATTGTCTAGGTTACATATTTCGGATTTTTAAGAGAGTTCGAGTATCATGATAGTTAGCTGGAATGACAATAATGAAGATATAAAACCAAGTGTCTAAATACTGAGTGAACCTTTAAACGCTGAAAGAACTGATTGTATTCGCCAAGGTTTCATGAAAATGAGTTTTAAAACAAAGACTCGAAGTATAGGTATGTAGATTACCTACTTATTATTTAAATGTAGTTTAAAGTAGGAAACAAGAGGCGTTGTTTGTATAGTATAATTTTAGAATCTACGTATTTTGTTATCTGCTTGTTATTGTTATTAGCAAAAACTAAAATTTTATGAACCAAATTAAATCTCGTCTGGTTCACACTATAAATAAAATACCGGAAAACAAAAAACAAGAAAACAAAACCATTATTAGGTATATTTTTAACTAAATTAAAACCAGTAAGTAGCCCATAATATCAATAACTAACGAAACACCTCGGCTTTGCCCGGGTTATATATAAACGTAATAATTATATGTAGGGCCTATAGCAAATGCTCATTCAATTATATTTAATTTAACCTTTCATATGCCGTAATTAGAGACACAATTAAAAAGCCATTATGTCCTGTGTAGATCTGCATTCCGCCCATCATCATCATCATCATTTCAGCCGACAGAACGTCCACTGCTGGACATAGGCATCCCCCAAATGTCGCCACAATGAACGGTCCTGTGCGTCTCACATCCATCGGATTCACGCAACCTTCATCAGGTCATCGGTCCACCTTGTAACACTGCATCTTCCGGTACGTAGTCGCCATTCCAGAACCTTTAGTCCATCTGTTCTGCGAGCAACGTGCCCAGCCCATTGCCACTTAAGTTTGGCGATTATGCGTGTCATGTCGGCAACCTTGGTTCTCCTGCGGATATCTTCATTTCTGGGTGAATTTAAGCCTTCTGATGAGGCCCATTGTGAGCTACCGCGTTCCGGGCATACAACGGGTGAATCTACACTAATTTTATAAAGAGGTAAAGATTGTTTTTTGTTTGTTTGTAAGAGGTAAACTCTGAAAATACTGGTCATATTGCTAAAATTTTTTCACCGATAAAAGGCTGCTTTATTCCTGAGGCAAAAGCTAGAGAGTTTTTTTCCGACTGGAGGAGAGGTTCTTTGATTAATTACCCTTTACATATGCGTAATAAATTCGCAGACACTAGTATAAAGTAATTATGGGTTAAAATTATCAACAAAGTAACAGTTAATTAGCACAATTCACTTTTACATTGCAGCTATAAATAATAGCGGGTGTTAAACTAACTGTAGCCTAGTGTGTCTACATTTCATAAGAGATCGAGATTATGTAAATAAAGTAACTCAGGATAGAGAGGCCAGACCTATAGAAAAAAAGAACAAAGAAAAATGGTCGCATGGAAAATGGACCCTTAACATTTCGCTCATTTCTTGTAGGAAATTATTAAATAAAATCTCCCGCTCTGGGTAGAATGAAAGGGAGTGTCAGAGTTACTGAGTAAAACTGACCTTTTTTAATGTGGGAAATCATCTACTGTCTTCTCTCGCACTAGGGCGGAACGTGATGGTGTATTAGAGTTTTATTGACTAAAACAATACATAGGTATTGTTCCTACAGTTGCCCTTTGCGTTCCAGGACTACGGGTAACCCTTTTTAAAGTCGACCCATGGCCCCAGCAGGCTTTGGGCCTGCTGGGTCCCTACGGTTTTGGTGACATCACTTTAAGGCTCGCGTGATACACTCGTGCTCAGTACGGACGGTTACTGGACGGCCGGATGGTGAGGTCCCCATTTCTCGTCGTCCGCAAGCCCATCCATACCTACGGTGGCTGGTCTGGTAGTCAGGGTCGGTGTCTCGGCGGCTGGGTCGTGAGTATCCGTGCGTGCGGCCTCTTCTTCGCTAGTATTACTGTTTCGTAGAAGGTGGTGACCGCCGTCCATTCCCCGTCACTCCAGATCATGGCCTATATCAGGTCGCACCTACGGTGGCGCTCCGCCCAAGCGAGGCACACCTCCTCCGTACGCTCTACCGTGTCCTCCAGGTAGTCTGCACAATGGAGACATCTGGGCGCTTCTTCTACCTATATCAGATGCAAGATCGTCCTGAACTTATCATGTATGGTGAGGATCTGCGCCATGCGGGAGGTGAGGACGCCGTGACGCCTCCCCATTGACTCTTCAAAGACCCCTCTTTGAAGAGTCAATGGGGAGGCGTCACGGCGCACTTATCGCCATAATTATGGCGTACCCAGACTAAAAACCACCTGTGATTCTTCAGTTGCCCTTTGCATTACAGGACCCCGGTAACTCTTTCTGACCTAATCGCAGCCCGGATTCGGTTAAGAAGTATACTGATTATAATACTATCTAAGTACTTACATGAAATAGTGCATACCTATCTATCTACTGAATCTGAATATGTACCCATGTAATAACCACGTTGATATGATCAGAGTTGCAAAAATTATAGACAAGATTGGCAACTGGCGGCATGTTCCAACCGACCGGAACCTCGTTGATCATGCCTCTCGAGGCGGAGACATTATTTTAATAATGTCTTCTTAAAAACTATTGACGGTTTTTTAAGAATGACGCATCATATCGGCCTTCTAAGTTTACCTTTTTTTTTGTTTTTGGGGAGAAACCTTCGAGAGGCGCCCGAACTTTGGCGATAAGTCCAGGGAGTGTGGGATTTTTACCTCACTAAAACCACCCCGGTGATCACCATCAGCACATATAGAAGGGGCACCGTTACCTCTTAAAAGACCATTCCGGAATATGACACATAATCACTGTTTAATTATGAACATAAAAGATTTTTAACGCTGGGCCCCAGTTACCGTTAGCATCTATCTACACTAATATTATAAAGAGGTAAAGTTTGTTTTTTTGTTTGTAGGACGTAATCTCTGAAAGTACTGGTCCGATTGCGAAAATTTTTTCACCGATAGAAAGCTGCTTTATTCCTGAGTGACAGTTGGGCGAAGCCGTGGGCAAAAGCTAGTACCATATACAACATTAGCGAGGTTGTGATGCTACCGTACCGTAGATGTGTATGTTGCTGTCGCCTTAAAAGTGAAACCGTCACACCGATCATGGGTCCACGGCAGTGAGTTCTAGCTGAAGGTATCCTTTAAAAATATTGGCTTAGATTATGCAGGTCTTGGTTATGATGGCCGATAGGGCCGAAAGGTTCTGGGTGGCGCCCGCGTATCGGAAGACGCAGCGTTGTTAGGCTTCCCGCAAGTTGGACCGATGACCTGGTTAGGGTCGCGGGGATTCGATGGATGAGAGACGCACAAGACTGTTCGTTGTGGCGACACTTGGGGAAGACGATGAAGATGCAGGTCTTATACAAGCTGTGGTTCGACAGGCTGTAAACTAGTAAAACTATACAGGTATATACATGGTCAATTTTGTTTGTTAACAAAATCAGAACACCTTGAACTAGTCGGTGATTTAACTAGAAATACTTTTACTTTGTTGTTAAACAGATTTATCTACTGTCGGGGTCAACCGGACAATCTATTTTTAGATAATTGCAACTGGTTTGTTGGTGCGTGCAATGAACTGCTAAAAATTCTTCCAACTTTGCTACTTGTTATCTGAGGAGATGGTTACAGAAGGAATACTTATACAGCATTGCATCACTGCTTACCATCAGGTGGGATCGCAGTCAAGTTGCAGTTTATATCATTAAAAAAAAACTGGGCAAGTGTGAGTCGGACTCGCGCACTGAGGGTTCCGTACTAACTTACTTATGTAAATAGTTCAATTCCCGAATGGAGTCTCGAAGAGTTTTCCGAATTGCAAAAAAGGTTTTTTTTGTGACGTAGGTAAGAACAAATTTGCTATTTTCAGGTTCATTCCCATACCTGTGCTATAATACCTTGCTTTATGCAGTCTAACCCGCTAGTGATATTATCAAGATTTATCAAAATCGGTAATTTTTTTATGCTGTGCTATGTAATTTTTTATCCATAAATAGTTGTTGGTAATTTTATGACAAAAAAGATACGTCATTTAAAGATAGCTGAATACTTTTAATTATGAATCTATTCAATAAAATCCAGCAATATCCTTAAGTTTACCGTATGTCATTATTTACTAGATCTGGATCCTTATTAGTGACACTGCCAAATTTTAATGGTGTAATAATAGAGTGTTTTTCTAAATAAAGTTTTTGCAAATAATCGATTCTTGGCTAAAAATATTTATTTTTCAAAAATCCAATGATGCTATTAAAGTATTCATCAAAATCGAATCTGTGAGTTTTTGAGTGTATTTCACTATTCTTCTTAGTTACTGCGGGTTTGGCTACCAACGCCCACTTAAAAAATCACCCTGTTTATATTAATAAATAGATTCTATAAATAATTTTAAAACAAAAAACAATAACGTACTTCCTCAATCATAATCACAAACGTTAAAAAACACTGTTCATCAAACGGTGTTTCCAATTAAGTCAGAGGAAAAACACTGTTCATTGGTGTTTTCAATTAAGTCAGCGAAAAAACACTGTTCATTGGTGTTTTCAATTAAGTCAGAGGAAAAACACTGTTTTTTAGTGTTCTAAACAAACACCGTGTCTCAGACATCGACACAAAAAAGCATGTGCCATGTATCCAGTTTACATTCCGCCACTGGGAGGTCTAGAATTATGTACCTAAGTTCTAGATTAATGGTACATGCTTGTGCGTCGATATCTTTTTTTTTTGGTGGGAAATCATTCAATGACTTCTCTCGCTCTAGGCGGAGCAGGAGGTTATGCCAGACTTTTTACTGGCTAAAATTAGACCGGTGTTCTTCAGTTGCCTTTTGCTTACTAATACCATGGTTACCCATTTCAGAAAATCCCCTTGGCCCTAATATCGGCCCTACTGAGCCCCTACGGTTTGATGACATCTCTTTGAGGAGCGAGTTGAACATTACGCGTTGTCGACGACTTGGGGTCGGTCAGGACGGCGAGCTGCTTCTCAGAAGGAGGTGACCACCTGCCATTTCTCCTCATTCCGGACCATGGCCTGAACCAGCGCCCCGGTGCGCTGATGTCTGAGACAAGGTGTATTTTATTTTGATGCTGTGGTACTAGGTAAGGCTTAATTAGGGGCCTTACGTGATGACTTCAAATCATCATTAATCCGATTTAAAAGAGAGACAGAACAATATAAGCTGTATCATATTCTCACATCGAATTTGACCTGACGTGATATTTGGCAATAATGTTAATTGTTAAACGACAAATGGCGACTTTTAAAGTTAATTGAAGCAGCTTATTAATGAATTTGAGAATTCTATTAATAAAATGTATGCCAAGGTCCAATTAATACATATAAATAGATTCTAAAAATAGTGCGAAATGTCTTTTTTAGGGTTCCGTAGCCAAATGGCAAAAAATGGAACCTTTAAGGCTTCGTTATGCCTGTCTGTCTGTCCGTCCGTATGTCACAGTTACTTTTTTCCGAAACTATAAGAACTATACTGTTGGAACTTGGTAAGTAGATGTATTCTGTGAACCGCATTAAGATTTTCACATAAAAATAGAAAAAAAACAATAAATTTTGGGGGTTCCCCATACTTAGAACTGAAACTCAAATTTTTTTTTTCATCAAAAATATTTCTATGAATAGGTCTTCAAAAATGATTTTGAGGTTTCTAATATATTTTTTTCCTAAACTGAATAATTTGCGCAAGAGACACTTCGAAAGTGGTAAAATGTGTGTCCCGGTAACTTCTAAAATAAGATAACGATAAAGCTAAATGATGTGCTGATGTGCATTACCATGCAAACTTCAACCGAAAATTGGTTTGAATGCGATCTAGTAAGTAGTTTTTTTTAATACGCCATACATCGTACACCGGAATTTATCTTTCAAGTTTGTACGGAACCCTTAGTGCGCAAGTCCGACTCGCACTTGCCCAGTTTTTTGTTAATCTAAGAATTACTCCTGTATCGTAGGTGAGGCACACTGACTCAGAACAAGTGTCTGTAAACCATCTAAATATCTCACCTGATGGAAAGCGACGATGCAGTCGCTGATGGAGCGCGCTTAAAAGATTCCCGGGTTGTAGCCATCAGGAATTCAGGAATTCCACTCCTTAGCTGTGACAATGAATGTGTTCCCAAGATGTTTTGTGCGTATAGGTGGGATGTCCTCTATGTACCGTTGGCGCATTGCCGTACGCCTGGTGGTCCGATGATGGAACGAGCTAGGCGGAATTAGGTTATGCAATTCCGACACACCCTCCCCGAAACGCAACCGGTAGAAAGCCGACAGACTAGTAACTCGGCGTCGATGCTCAAGGCTTTGAAGCCTCGACTCAACGAGTGCATCATTGCCAATGATGCAATGATGCACTCGTTGAATGAATTTATTGGATAATGCTTAATTATTGCTAGCCTAGACATTTGAGAGAGAATCAGAATCAGAATTTCTAATTTATTATTATGAATTAACATCTGTATGTAACAGATGTAGAAATTTATTAATAAATTATACATAGTTCCATTATGTCCTGCCATACTAATAGGCATACAATAATTATAAATTAAACTAACTTACACCCCTAGTATTTAATTAGTACAAATACTTTAAGGGCTTAATAGAAAAGGTCTTGTTATTATTTAAGAAAAGTCTCAAAAAATTATGTTCATAAACAGCAAAGTTATTAGCGTTTTTTTTATATCACAAAAAGTCACTCAACATATGAAAATACCGTCTATTGATTATGAATGAATAAATGACGATTAAAATGGGAAAAAACTGCGCGTAGTATATTCTAGTAGCAATTGTTATGAATGTTGATGTTATTACGAATTTACCAGTTATGAAAAAACTCCGTCGACAATTTTAGGATTTTATTTTTTTACTTTTGACTACACAAATATGAACAGTAACGGGTACGCATAGAGCCCTATTTTTTTGTACTAATCAAGAACTAGGGGTGTATACTTTCAGATATTTAGAGTGAATTGAGTCAAGAGAATTATAAATACCAAAAATACATAACAATATTTAAGAAATCCTGGATCGTGTAGTAAGCCTTATCAATTAAAAAGTTACGGAGGCTGTGGTAGTCATAAAATTAAATTTGATTTGCGAACAGCCGCGAATGTGCTGACGAGGGTACTCAGTAAGATGAGTGGTCGGAGCTTGGCACGGTTGAATCAGTGGTCGAGCGTTTGATTGCTGCCCAATGATTGGTTTGAATCCCGTTTGGAACAAAAATTTGCATGTTCTATACTAATATAGAACATGCAAATTTTTGTTCGAAAAAAAAATTTAAAATTTAAAAAACATGGATAACCCTAAGGGTTATCAATGTTTTTTAAATTTTAAATTTTTGAATTTGCTCAAATTTTATTGATACCCTCACACACAATGTTCTCATACCAAAAATCACTATAATCTTTTAATATTTAGAGGTTGCACAACGCCAATGGTTTTCTCTTAAAGGTACGTCATCAGTGTAAGTTAAATTTTAATATTATTATTTTTTACAGTGGAGGGTAGCAAGTGTTACTAGTGTGTTGTTGTGTATAGTAAAACTTACTTCGTTGGCGTTGTGCAACCTCTAAATATTAACCGATTATGGTGATTTTTAGGGTTCCGTAGCCAAATGGCAAACAACACAACCCTTATGGATTCACCGTCTGTCTGTCCGCCCGTCCGTATGTCACAGCCACTTTTTTCCGAAACTATAAGAACTATACTATCGAAACTTGGTAAGTAGATGTATTCTGTGAACCGCATTAAGATTTTCATACAAAAATAGATAAAAGAAAAGTAATAAATTTTGGGGGTTCCCCATACTTAGAACTGAAAATCAATTTTTTGTATAAAACCCATTCGTTATATATGGATAGGTTTTCAAAAATGATGTTTAGGTTAATAGTATAACTTTTTTCTAAACTGAATAGTTTCCACGAGAGACACTTCCAAAGTGGTAAAATGTCCCCCCCCCCTGTAACTCCTAAAATAAGAGAATGATAAAACTAAAAAAAATATATGATTTACATTCCCATGCGCACTTCCACCAAATATTGGTTTGAACGAGATCTAGTAAGTAGTTATTTTTAATACGTTATAAATCGTAAACCGCAATGTACCTTTCAAGTTTGTACGGATCCTTCAGTGCGCGAGTCCGACTGGTATAAAGAATTCGAAAAAAATCAAATGAAAATCGAACCATCGTTAATAAAAACGTGACATACCTTATTCTTTATCCGCAGATAGATGTTCCGGGTCTGAGTGACTTGTGTGTATGAGTTTACAAGTTTGTGAACACACCTACGATACACGAGTAAATTCTATTATGAGGCAACATTAAAAAAAAAAGCATTGTTTAAAGGAACTTACAGTCAAGTTAATCCTTTGTTTTTGAGGTGACACTTGTGGGAAGCCTATATCCAACAATGGACGTCCTTCGGTTTAGTGATGACGATTATGGTTTAAGAAAAACTATGGGCAATTTTTTTTATTCAAGTATAGGTAATAAGGGCAGTAGGGCACGTGCATTATTGTTGAGTTACATTTACATGTCGTTTAAATATATACCTACTAGCTTCTGCCAGCGGTTTCACCCGCGTAAAAGTAGGTTTCTTTATACAAACTTCCAACCCCCGTTTTAACCTCTTAGGGATCGAGTTTCGTATAATCCGTTCTTAGCGGATGTCTACACCCAATAAGGAACCTACCTGCCAAATTTTAAGTTTTAAGTTTGTAAAAAAATTGGACAGTTGATGTACAAAGGCGAGATTAACCCACAATTGGGTTTTCTTACAGCAAACCTTAATATGTTTGTAAGAAATTTTATTTGAGAAGATAACTAAAACAAATGCACAACAAAAATCTAAGGATCACACTTATGACTAAAATAAACTACACACGTATTTAAGTGCACACCACAAAATACGTATATAAATACTATATACAATACATAAAACCTATACATATATATTTATGGGTCTGATTTTAAGTTTTTTCGTTTGTTTGTTTTAATTAGTGATTGGTATTTCGCTTTAATATACATATATAGATTAGTGAATGATTGAAATTTAATTATTTGCTAGAATATGGGTATATAATAACATGTTGAAATATTTTTTAGACTCACTATATTCGACTTATCAGTCGTGCAAATATTTTTAGAATATGCAAATAATAATAATGACATGAAATTTCATCACTGTCATTAGTCAAATTAGTTAAACATAATAAAACAGTCAATAATATTAATTGTGCACATGTCATTATAAAATATATTAAAATAGTGTAGAATTTACTGATTAGATAATTTATAAATAATGTCAAGTTATAATTTAAATAAATGTTAAATGTCATGTAGTAATACATACCTACATTTAAAATTTAAATAATCATCTATTGAAGAAAAACATCTGTCACAAAGCCAATTGTTAAAATTTCTATTAAATTCTAAGTCATTCAATTTTCTAATTTTTTCAGGTAGTTTATTATACATTTTCACCGCCATGGTGTAGCAGTTTCTGTTACATAACTTTAATCTGTTTCCAGGCACTAATAGAGGTTTTTGTACTATTTTCCCTTTAAATTGTGCCTTATCATCCTGCTCAAAGAGTGAAAGGTGGTTTCTAATAAATTTACACATTTCAAAAACGTATCGGGATGGCAGTGTAGTACAAACAGTATAGATATGTATTAATTGGTCATGCTTGTCACCAAACGATAGTGTTACGAAGTTGATTGTCATTCTGATTCGTATCTCCTGACATTACGCAGGTATTGCGTCGTTCAGACGTTACTATTGTCTTTAATTCTTATTCAAGAGTTTTGGATTTCCTGTCACGACCATTGTTATCTTACTGTGATGGTATGATCGAATTACTGATGACATGGAATACATAATTAAGAGTATATCTAAATATTAAATAGGTCCAACATATTCTCCCATAGTTGGTTTAAAATCATTATCATTTCAGCCGAAAGACGTCCATTCTTGGAAATAACCCTCCCCCAAGTGTCGCTACAACAGTATCGGTCCTGTGCGTCTCGCAACCATCGAAAACCCGCGACCCTCACCATGTCATCGGTCTATCTTGCGGGAAGCCTAACAACGCAGCTCTTATACAAGTAGGTTCTGGGTGGCAGGTTTCTGTTCTGCGAGCAATGTGCCCGGGCAGTGGCAGTGGGCTACTTAAGTGTGTTGTTGTTGTTACTTCTTTGGACTATGGCAAACTTTGGGATGTTGAACCCTTGGGGAAAATACAATTCCAAACAAAATTAAGTTAGCTTATTTAGTATAACGTTTGACGAAGATAAAGATATCTCTGAACAAGATACAAAAAATAAAGAAAGTTAAATTAAGAACCTCCTCCTTTTTTAACCTGTAAATACACGGTTTACGTTTAAATTTTCAGCTTTTTTTACAACTTTCGATTTTTTTATCCCTTTTTTTTGAGGTTAGAAATCATTTAATAGCTCCTCCCTCTCTGGGTAGAAGAAGTGTTAGACTTTTAGATAGGAAGAAAAAAAGAAAAACATTTATTTGGGACTCGCGCAGTAACAACAACAATTACAAAATGTTAACTAAACTATAAATAATCAATTTAAAAAAATCAACATAACTAAGAAAATCAAATAATAATAAAAGACTTGCGCGAGGCTAAATACTCCTATCTCAGTGTATGCTGTGATACATATTTTATTTTACTGACGGAAACCCACCCATGTTCCTTTAGTTGCCCTTTGCATTCCGGGGCCACAGTACAACTCCTTTCGAACAATTCTGCAGCTCGAGGTGTAATTATTGAGCAATGTGAACAAAAATCTTAATAATACCGTTTACTTACTGCACTTTTTTTTTTCATAAATCGTGTGTTTGCTAGAAAGCTAAAGCTATGCTGTTTGCTAGACCGAAGCACACGTGTGACACGCCTGATTTGTACGTGGAACGACGTCGCGTGGCGACGCATGGCGTGGATCAAGTATAGCTTTACAAGTCTAGTTTCCATATAAAATGTACACAGCACACGTGTGCGCAGCGTAGTTTTAGCTTTATGCCTTAAATAATTTTGACATTGATAAAATAAAAACATGTACAGACAGCTGCATCAATTGTGTACCCCTTCCACTTTAAAATACTTTAGAAAAGAGGGTTACTAGTTGCTGACGCTCTCCGTACCTAAGTACACAGGTATACAGGGTGTCTTTGATGTCGACGCACAAACGAATACCATGGGTCCAGTACATGATTCTGGACCCCCAGTGGTGGAATTTTTCATCGGATTTTCCGTAATTTTATTTTAAAAAAATCTTTACGTTTTTTAATTTAAACTATAAAATCGTTATTCTAACATTTTTAGTGAAAAATATGAATGAAATACTTTTAAAATTAAAAATGTCATCGGGGTTGATTAGAATAACGATTTTATTTACCCCGATGGCTTTTTAATAAATTTTTAATGTATTTTTTAATAACGAGTTTACACAGTTTACATTTAAAAGAATAGACTAAAAAAAATTAGGCAAAAGCCGACGAAAAATTCCACCACTAAGGGGTCCAGAATCATGTACTGGATCCGTGGTATTCGTTTGTGCGTCGATGTCAAAGACACCCTGTATATAATTGTACATACAAATTTTGTTTGGCGTGATTTCTTCGAGTGAATTTCAAGGGCAGTTTAAATTATTCGCAAATTGATTCCTAGTGGATATTGTGATGTAAAATTGGTGTAATTTTGTATTGCAAGGTCTGTGCAACTGGGTATTATATGTGGAATCATTGAAACAGGCGCGATCTCGGTAAAATGGACCTGAGAAATTTATTGTAGTGTTGACTACCTCAGCGAGGTTTGCCGAGAAGGTTGACTTTATACATTTGCTGCCAAATACTACGAAATCATTACAATGTGTACATCCATATTCTAATGGTAAACAAATTAACTATTCATATGAAGAAGTGGCTTAAAGGACTTAGTATCCAAGCAAAAAACATAAACAAAATACCTACAATTTAGTTTAAGATTCATAAAGTTACTAGTAAAAGAATAGAATTTCTAGGTTCTGGTTTTAATGTGGACAACTAACAACTTCTTTTTCACAGAATGTAATACTTGTACCACCTATTGACTTGATATTACATCAAGTGACGCCCTAATACATATTCCGCTTTTTGTAACCGGTCATTCGTTATTCCCATGTACAATGTGTGTAAATGTTCTTGTTAATCAAGTTTCGCGCTATTATGAAACTTTACTCAACTGATATTTAAAATAAAATATTTTGTATCATTTGTTTTTTTTTTTTGTTGTGTGTAAAAAATAGGAATAACTCTGAAAATTCTATGTATTAAGAAAACTATTTTATCCTCAGAAGCCAAAAAGCGGTAACTTAATCAAACGTCGTTTTGAGCAAGAATGGATAATGTAGAAAAATTATTTTAGTCTTCATGATGACATAATCATGTACATATTTTAGAATAGAATATCGCGAGTAATGTTGGTAATAAGTATAATATTTTTCAATACACTTACTCGAAAACCCGCTCTTATCCCACGCTTAAAGTAAGCATGTAATAGATTTTTTTCCACACTAGTGTAGAAAAGTGCGCGTGCTCTCCCCCGCCACAATGTAATTAAATTTATCTTATCAGGCTGGGCGCACGTTGTCGCCGGTCAACCCCCGTTTATTCATTTTGTAAGTGTATTGAAAAAAGTCGTTTGATACTGTCACTGCAGCCCTCGGCTCCATAACACACTCGCCTACGGCTCGTGCGAATTCCGCCTCGGTCGCAATGACAAACTTTCTGCACTTGTATCAAAATGTACTATTCTTTCTTTATTCCAATAAAGTTACAGGTTTTTCGACAAGCCTGCCTGTCGAGGAAAATTTCAAGCCTTTCGATGTGAATACACCACTATTTTTTAATTAGTACAAAAAAATGGGGCTCTATCCTTACTGATTATATTTGTGTAGTCAAAAGTAAATCCCAAAATTCTCCACGAAAATTGGTAATATTTGGTAAATTCATAATTTAGATAATCAATCATTCATAACAATTGTTACTAGAAAATACTACGCGCAGTGTTTTTCCGTTTTTATCACCATTTATTCATTCATAATCAAGTCTGTACAATGATTCCATAAATTGAGTGACTTTTTGGGATATAAACTAACGTTAATAACTTTTCTGTCTAAGAATATTATTTATTGAGACTTTAGATACTTAAATAATAACAAGATCTTTTCTAATAAGCCCTTTAAGTATTTGTACTAATTAAAATTAGTTGTGTACAAATATGAAAGGAGAAACTGACTGACTGGCATTTAAATTGACATATCAACGCACAGTCAAAATTACTATGACTAGGAGCGTGTTTTGCACAAGGTTTCCTTTGACGAGCACTAAGAGAGGATTTACTTTCACGCGAGTGAAGCCGCTGGCAGAAGCTAGTGTATAAAATGTTATTATATGTTATGTTACTCAGGAATAAAGCAGCTTTCCATCGGTGGAAAAATTTTCGCAATCGGACCAATACTTTCAGAGATACTACAACCAAAAAAAACAAACTTTACCTCTTTATAATATTAGTGTAGATTTTCGAAAGAAACATCTTTCTTTCGAAAAATTTTACCGATTTTGGACGTAAAATATTACTGATAGAAAGGTGGCGGTATGTAGGTTAGGTATTATCACCATGAAGTTCAATGTCACTGTACGTATGCTTGCTTGCCCATCATACAACTTCAAGGTCCATGTGGGTGACAGTTAGATATTCTATTCTTGTTAGTTTTCATTTATTTTTGTTTTTTTAATTGCTATACTGTACTCTTCAGAGAATCTCTAGTCTATTTTGTTTGTACTTTTGCATACTTTCTGACTGATTTTAATTATATTTTCAAGTTACCGTGCTTTGTACTCATATTTGCAAAATAAATGTCTTATTTTATCTCAACCTGAGATGAGTTAAAAAATTTCAGGGATTTTTGTGACAAGGAATTAATTTTGCTGACAACAATAAACTGTTTTCTTACCCGTTGTAGCATCGTAAAAATGCTGCTTGTGATGAATCCAGCAAACCTGAAATAAATTGGTATATTTTCAAGTAAAAGAAAAATAATTGCAAGGAAAAACACAACATTTCGTACTGTTACAAAATTTTCCCATTCTCGGTATTCATTTATTTATTTATTTCAGTATCCTGGGGTTTTGAACCTTTGGAAGGCGTACAGGGGGCCGAAGTCTAATAATAAGTTAATGCATGGTTTTGGGAGGTTCAAGTGGACTGATTACCAAGAACTATATAAAGACTGCCTGAACAATGTTATTAATTGTACATCGTTATTTTTATTTTCTTTGCAATAAATCTGATTATTTAAAATGAGTACGTCCTTTAATTACAATTTTACAAACCGTAGTACTAACCTATAAACACTATTGGGCACAATGACGTTAAAAACAATATTTTTTTTGCACTGCACATTTTTTTTTTTAAACACCCAATTTTTAAACACATTTATTTATTCCCCCCTTTTTTTTAAATTTCATGCCAGGATAACACAAAAAAATACGCCTGTATTTTGTGCCAGGACTTTTTTTTACATAGTCCTCTCTTTTCTTTTTAAACTTTTTCCCGCCACTATCTGCGTTAGTTTACGCGCGTTTGGTTAAGAATGCGCGCGCCGCCGCCGCCGCCGTCTAATATTACGTTAGAACTGATCAAATAGCCGATAATACAATCGCTCATGACTTCGAATTCACAGTCGCGGAAGTTTTAGTACCTTGAGGTGCTGTAAATGTAGGGGGAATCCGGGAGACTTGTCCAGGTGGGAGAGTTGACCTATCATATAAAATTGTATTTAAATTTAGCGCGAACGAAACGTCAATATGATCATTGGTCACTTTTGTATTAGGGCCTTTTTGTTTGACAATGAAAAAAAATGTGTTTTGGTTGCTGCGGAGTACTTTTTTTAAATTTATATAGATTTGCGATTGCTGTCGTGTTTATTGAGGTATTGTTTGTCACTACTATTATATTACCAGATAAATGTAGTTTGACATGGGCTAAGGATTTTTTTTTACGATTTTAGACGAGGGTTTTTTGTACCATAAGATAAATGTGAAACTAGTGTGAGCGGGAGAGTTGCACCACGGTGAGTGCGGGAGAGATGCTCAGTGGTCATTCATTAGGCCTTTTGTAAGAATTCAAATTTAGTTTACATTAAAGTGTTATAATTTATTCTTGGTACCTACATACATGATATAATGCACAAACAAAAATAATACCCAGAAAATTGGAGTTGAAAAATGCCAAAGATGACATTAGAATAATAATAATACGAATGTGATCAGTAATAGTTTCCTAGAGTCAATATTATTTTAAAAATGCATATTTGATTTAAAGTAACTTTTGGATCGATCAAAGATTTATTAGTAGTTAATTAATAGTCTCAAATAAGCACCTGAATAAATGTTTCGTTATTTTGTTAAAGTATTCAAATTTTTTTGAGAAAGATATACCTAAATTCAAAATTGATTCACAATAATTATTGCGACTGTTAAATGATGATTACATTATTAGAAACAAACTAAATAATAATAAAAAGAAGTAAATAAGTAAAGAACCAACAAATTTGCTTAAAAATTTGATTGTTGTCATTTTGATTATTATTAAGAAAATTTGTTGATTTTTTGCGTTTTCCTTGCTAGGAGTGAATTATTGTGAAATATAAGGTATTAAAACTATGATTAAAGCTGAAAAATATTTTTCTTTTCCCAAAAATAATAAGGTCATAGTCAAAGGTATTCCCCAGTTCAAGTGTCCTACCTATTCGGGTGACTTGACTCATATCCCATTTATTATTATAAGGACAATACAGTTTTACCTACACGTTATATTAAAAATACAATTATATACAAATGTACTTACTAAAGAAAGTGAGCGTAAAAATGTATATTAGATTCTTTAAAACCTATGAACAAGAAATTGTGACATTTTAAGTAAAAAGTGGTTCAACTCTCCCAGACTTCCCCTAAATTTTTATCAGTTTTAGAGGACACAAGTGCCATTTTTAAATGAAATTTTATAAGACACTAAGTGCTATTTAGTGTTACGTACCCATGTCGGCAAAAAAAGACATCTTATAGGATCACTTTCTTGTCGGTTTTTCCATTAGTCGAGACCCTTTTTCTCAGGAATGCATGAAGGTATGAAACTGAAATTAATATTAAATTCTCAAGTCTGTTATCCCAAGCAGCAGTGAAAAAATCGTACTTCAAAGTCAACGCAATCTAAAGATAGGGCCGTTTCTGCTCCGTTTAGGCTCATATTTTGACAGTCACTAGGAAATCGAAACCTATAGGGTACTTCCCGTTGACTTAGAATGAAGGAATTTAGCATGAAGGTCTCATAGCACAAGTATAGGCAAAAATCTGAAAACTGTAAAAGTTATGTTACAAAAATATATATTTGCGATTCGGAAAAATCTTCGTTTATTATTATAATTATATATTTTATTGCACACCTTAATTTATCACAGGACAAACATTTGAGAAAGCAGAAGAAAAATTACAGTGATAGGTAATGCTCCTTCACAATTTTTTTCTTTTTGGCTTTTGTAAATATGATTAAATTTCTACCTTTTGTTCTCAGTTTAAATGGCGGTCTATCTATCACAGCAGATCCCTCACATCCTCCTGCTGGCAACTCACTATTATGTAAGAACCTTGTGCTCTTGATTATCTAAAACAATATTTTAAATTATGGGGTAGTTCTCACAGCCTCCCCTCGAGCATCCAAACAGTTACTACTTCATATCAATCGCCTCACTCACTCTCAGAGTGGGGATCGCTTTGCGTACGCGTTTTATTTATTTTTTAAAATGTGATGTACATCTAAAAAAGTAAATAAAACGCGTAGGTACGCAAAGCGATCCCCACTCTTTCGCCGAGTGCTCAAGATCCGTGCCGATACCTGTAGCTTGGAACTTGCTTTGGCATCAAAAAAGCTGAGAATAAATTTTATTTTACCGGTAAAACTCATATTTAGAGTTCTCGTAACTAGTACATTCTTGTAGCATAATATTACATGTATTTTATTAGAATAGGAACATAATCATTATGATATTAATTTTTATATATATGACCAGCTACTCGCCCCGGCTTCGTATGGGTGTTTTTTTTTAATTCTTGTTATTTTTGTTTTAAACAAGCCTTATTCTGACAATTTCGAACACAACCAAAAATAATTAGCCAAATAGGTAAGTGCAGCAGCTCTAAATTGATGCGATGACATACACTCATGCACATACATTCAACAATTAAAAAAAAGTGATAAATATTAGTGTTTGACCGCGATCCCACCTGGTAAGCTATAATGGTGAATCGCACTAGTTTATTAAGAGCTTATTCACTATAGCCTTGAAGTAACCTAAATTATAATCGGGAGGGAAGACCACTGCAGGCAAATTGTTATTATTTATAAAATTAGTTTTTATTTTTATAGAACATTATATCATACGCTCATAGAAAGGCCCGCAGGCCTAGCCAAGTTACGACCGTTTCGTTTCGATTCTCTTCCGTCGATCGCCTCGAGTTGGTAACGTCTCTGATTCCTTTGTTCTGACTACGTGACTGAGCGTTGAGATGACTTTAAACATTATCACATTAAATATCTCCTTAGTTTCTGAACCTGATCATGAACTGCGGGCCGGAAAATTAAAGACTGAAGCTAAACTCATAGTTTAACTTTTTCCTATATTGCCCCCTGCTGGCGGACTAAAGGCCCATTATCTCCGAATTAGAGTAAATCCGATTTTTTGTTTGATGTTCCTGGCGCCCGAATTCTCTACCACTTTCTTATTTTCCTGGTACATCACCAACCCTCTTGCTTCTATCACACACACACACTTTTTTAATATATTACATTAGGCTAATAATAATAGCATAATCAGCCTTTTAATGTTCCCACTGCTGGGACTCAGGCCTCCTCTCTAGGAGAGGGAATGGGCCGTAATCTACCAAGCGGGCCCAGTGCGGGTTGGTAGATAGAGCTACGCTACCCTATATAGCTCTATCCCTTTAACAGTTCAGTTTAGGTCGTCAAATGGATCGCGTTAAGAGCTAGTGGTAGGGCTTCTGAGCAGATACTGCTTCGTTACATTTAAATCAATAATAATTCAAACAAACCTTTAACAATTTCGCTTATTCCTGTTACTTACTACAAACTAGTTCCGTTCCAGTGTCCACGAAGTACTGACTTGACATCTCTCCTACTGCCCCACCATAACTCGCCATTGCCGTCATTGCGATTCAGTTATGAAGGGAAGGTCTCTTCTCATCTTGACCCAAATCAATACAACTACTAAATAAACATATAAAATAGCTATCTAATAAAATAATAGTGCGTACATTTAAATATTTCGGATGATATGTTTTAGGTATCAAATTCATATAAATTTTTATGTCAATTTAACTGTTTCACTTCCATAATTATTTCAAGTCAACAAGTCACAAGCGTGTCTGTTCACCGCCAAAAGGAGCCCGTTAACCTTGGCTCCTGTTTTTTATAATGTATCCCTGGAGTGCACCGACCACCTTCAGCTCTTGAGAGTTGAAATTTCCTCAGACCTCAATTTTGGGCCAAAGCCAAGGTAGCTGCTAGAAAACTAGGCGTTATTGCAAAGGTCCGACGGTACTTCATACCGGGACAGCTTCTAATGCTATACAAAGCACAGATATGGGCTGGTGCTGCAAAATGCCATCTAGCAGCTTTGGACTCAGTGGAAAGGCATGCGAAGAGGCTAATTGGGGATTCAGATCTGGTTAAGTCCAATCTACAAAGCCCCGAGCACAGGCGCAGGGTAGCCAGCCTATCGGTATTTTACAGGTAGCATTTTGGAGAGTTGCGCGGGAATTTCATGACTTGATTCCGCCATCTCCTTTCTACCATTGGACAAACCGACGTACGGCGAGTATCTACCCTTACATTGTTGAAACTTCAACGGTCCGGACTAAGCGTTTTACTTCATCGTTTATACCGCGCACATCGAAGGAATGGAACAATTTGCCTGCTGCGGTCTTCCCGTCCAACTGAGGCTAGAGTGAATAGGCTCTTAATAAACTAGTGCGCCTCACCATCAATGATTGCATCTCTGCTTACCATCAGGTGGGGTCGCAGTCAAGCCCTGGTTTATATCAATTTAAAAAAAAGGTTTCTTCAACGTGTTTTAGTACTTTAATCACAGTCTCCTTTTCTGCAATATAACTACTGAATTAAAAAAATAAACAGCAAATTGCTTATTTTCATTAATAAGTTCAGTTAAACCACCCAGTGCCACCTTTTTTATGTTTTTTAGAAATCACAACCTTCAGACATCCAACTGCATGCAAATATCTGATGAACGCAGAGTGACGACATTCAAAATGACCCTGTTAATAAGTAAATATAGAATACTAATTAACGATAGCTAAAAATATCAATAACAAAATTGTATTTTTCTTTGTTGTGTTATTGAAAAAAAGGATGATTGAATGACACTGCGGTACAGGTCATTGAACATTTTGGCTCAACAATACCGAAGCGTCAGCAAGCACTATATACATATAATCTTGCATTCTTTAATTTTTGGAATTACACAGGAATTAAACTATGAACTGAGGCTAAGCGCAGACTTTAGTCACGACCGTTTCAAGACAGACTTTCCTCACATAGACAAGTCTGCCTCAAAACTAAAGGGCCTATTACACCACTCGATATTTAGACAATCTATGTAGCGTCACACAAAAAAAAGAGCAGCTAACGCTAATGTCGTGTAAAGGAATCAAACAGAACGATGAGATAAATAGATAAACATAGACTGAGACTGTCTGAATATCGAGTGGTGTAATAGACGCTTAAAACAAAACTGTTTTGTCTACGATACGTCGCACACCGGAACGGTTTTAGCGTGCACGTAGCGGACACCACTTGCGTCAATTTCTTTTCAGTATTAAAATGAACTTCGTCGATACTGTTGTATTAATTTTCTAAAAGTTTTTTTTTCTCCCGTTCCATTTGACAGGAGAATATCGCTTAGCACTCTTGTGCATCCGCCAGCGTCATACAGGATCAAGAATGTATAAAAATATATTACAAATTTAGTTATTAAAAATATTACAAAAAAGTACGGTCATGAACCGGACAGGAAAAGAATATATGGTTCAGATCCCCAGAATTTGTGACTGAATGCTAAAGTAGTACCTATTTCCCTTTTGAATTTTTTACAAGTTCTTCGTTTGTAAACATGATGCAACGAGTAGACAACTCTCTGAACGCTCGGACGAGATTACTAAAGAGGAGGTACGTCGCCAGACTAATTTGTCGTTCATGTGCGCGGACGCATACAAAGGGAAGCCGACAATCGTTAGTCAGACTGGTTGCTGTGCAGTTCTTGTAGGTATTAGACAATTTGGTCTATGAGACGTTTTGTTTGAAGTGTGCGCGTCTTCATATGTTTTGTAAAGCAATATTAGTCTGTCTTAAAACTGACGTGAGTCAAGTCTGCGCTCAATCTAAAGCATGACTATTGCCCGGATAACTTAGCGAAATTATCTGACCGTCTTAAAGGTGGACCAGACGGTTGTAATTCAGTATCCCAACAGGTGGTATGGGATGGTAAGCACGTTTTCCAAACCGCAGTGACTGATTTGCGAATGTGTTGGCACGTGTATTACGTCCATGCAGCCGCAACACAATCCAAACACAAAAGCCAAGCTCTAACCAAGGTGACCTCTGTTGGGCCGCTGGATTGTTTCTGTCCGGTCTATGCTTTAGTAACCTAGGTTTTAGTGAAGTCGTATGTACATCATAATCCCGAGGAAGATTTTAAATACTTCTAAGATCCATTTAAACTATTTTATGATCTCTGTTCCTTTAGGAAAGAAAAATCATGCTGCGCAAGAAACTGAAATGAATTTCTAAAAAAATTTGGCTAAGGTAACATAAAAGCTAAAGAGCCGTTATATACATAATTAAAGAAAATAATATCTAAAGTAGATAACCCTTTTCATAGACATGTCTAAAGTATTCCACCATGCAGGTATATTGCTGAACCAATTAGAGCGTTATGGAATTAGAGGGAATGCTTTAAAATTATTAAAATTTTATTTGTCTTACCGCATTAAAATTGCGACAATTGATAGATTAAGTAAGAGTTCTGGAATTGAACACACATATGTGTGTCCTTGCTGTTCACGAGAACAGCAAGGAGCGCCTAGGCGATGAGGACATCACTGCCGCTGTGGCGAAGTTGTCAACAGCCTCGGTCACCACGGCCTGTCATGCAGTCGAAGCGCGGGACGCTTACCGCGGCACGCGAATATTAACGACATCATCCGACAAGCCCTTGTCACCGTCGGTGTTCCGTCTATTTTGGAACCTCATGGTCTGGCACGTGACGATTATTATTTATTTCCGTGGAAGATGGGTAGGCCTTTACTGTGGGACGCTACCTGTGTCGACATTCTTGCTCCATCCCATCTTCCTAACTCATCGTGCTGTGCTGGTGTTGCCGTTGCGGTTGCGGAGTATCTCAAGCGGCGGAAATATAACAACCTCGTCGGCAGTTATATTTTTGAGCCCTATGGGGTTGAAGATCTGGACCGTGGGGTCCGAGTGCTCATATGCTGCTCAAAGAATTATTCAAACGCTTAGTTGACACTTCGCCTGACCCAAGGGTAGGTTTTTACCTCGATCAGAGATTAAGCATTGTAATACAATGTGGCAATGCCGCCAGTCTTTTGAGCACACTTCCAGGAGACTACGCAATGCGGAGGGGTTTTATGACGCCATATTTTAGCTAGGAGTTATTTATTGTCTTTAGTGTATATAGTTTTAATTAGATAAGTGTAAGTACCGGAAGACGTAGCGTTGGAAGGCCTCCTAAAAGGTGGACCGATGACTTGGTAACGGTTGCGGAAGTCCGATGGATGCGAAACGCGATGCGACCGTTCATTGTGGCGACACTTGGGGGAGGCCTATGTCCAGCAGTGGACGTCTTTCGGCTGAAATGATGATGATGATGATGAAGCGTTTTTATTTAAGAGTTAAATAAAAAAAAGATGTTTTTGTTCGCTGTCGACAGCACTATTCTATTCTCTTGTAATGACACCAATAATCTCAAGAATTACGTAAAAAATGATCTCAAAAATATAATAAATTGGATAGCTAATCTAAATGTGAATCTCAGTAAGACTAAAAGAATTTCATTCAATCAGAGAATCATGAAACCCGAGCTCAATATAAAATATGAGAACGTAACAATCTCTGAAAGCAATACCACTAAGTTTTTGGGTTTTTACTTGGAAGGTCATCTATCATGGAAACTTCATTGATGCTCCGTCAAAGAAGCTTAGCCAGTTCGCATATTTATGCTCTTTATAAACTATCAAAAACGGTTAACCACTTTACAGTTAACCATTAACCACTTTACAGTTTACGAAATAATTTTCTAAAGTAACTCTAGTGACAGGGACACTGGTTTTAAAGCCCAGAAAAATGTTTGCGATCACGTAAGTATACGCAACGGCTTATTTCTAGTGTGTTTCCATGGTGGTCTGGACTGTCTGACTCAACAGAAACATAATACTGGGGAACAGTAATGTTGTGGCACGGTATGTTGAAGTCAGTTTTGTGTAAGTTCAGTATGCTGAATACGAGAAAAATAGAACAAGAAAACGAACGAGAAAAATAAAACAGATTTGTAAATTGGCTTTAGTTTATGAATAGTATCTCATCATATCATATATCATTTGTTATTTACTGTTATTTACCTATACCGCTGTTTGGTAATTAACTAAATTTAAAAAATCTTTGTATGTCATTTATGCGATTTTTTTTTCAATAAAAAGTATACTCGTATCAAGATTGTTTACGTTTAGTTAACTATTAAAACAGATGGAGTATAGAAATATATAAGTATGTTTAACAGTTGCCTAGAACTCATAACACATGCTTTGCTTAGCTTGGGACTAGATGGCGTTGTGTGACAGTTGTGGAATATTATATATAAAACTGACTGGCCTGTTTGACTGGTCTGTTGGTCTAGTGGTTAGTGACCCTGACTGCTATGCCGGAGATCGTGGGTTCGATTCCCATCCAGGACAAATGTTTGTGTGATGAGCACCATCATTTGTTCTGTGTCTGGGTGTAATTTATCTATATATGTATGTATTTAGAAATATATAAGTATGTTTAGTACTCATAACACAAGCTCTGCTTAGCTTGGGACTAGACGGCGTTGTGTGATAGTTGTGGAATATATAAAAAAAAAGGAAACCTTGTGCAAAATTTCACGCACCTAGTCCCAGTAGTTTCAGGTGTGTAGATTTTAGTCAGTCAGTTTCTGCTTTTACATATACTTGTATACTCGTAGATGATGACTATTACTATTTCACTGAAAAAAGGACAAAATAAAAAACAAAATTTCATTTTAAAATAAATTATTTTTAGAAGCAGCTATAGAATAACGATAACAAATCTAAATAAATATGCTCTTAATACCAATGATAAACAAAATATTACAAAACACTTGGTTTTGTAGGCTTTTCTATTGTGTTCACGACAATTCCTTATTAAACTTGTGCAATAGTCTCCCATCATAATGGTCCCATCGGTCTTGGTATAGCCGTGTACGCACGTATGAACAGGGCAAAGTGTGTTATTTTTGCGATTGGAACATTTGGAACATCGACTCAAAAGATACAAACGGAACATTTGAAACATCGGCTCACAAGATACAAACGGAACGTTAAGAACATCGGCTCAAAAAATACAAATGGATCATTTGAAACATCGGCTCACAAGTTACAAACGGAACATTTGGAACATCGGCTCTAAAGATACAAACGGAACATTTGGAACATCGGCTCAAAAGATACAAACGGAACATTTGAAACAAAGGCTCAAAAAATACGAACACAGACACTGACTGTTATAAATCGTGATCTGTTACGTTGCGCCATATCCACCAAGAGTTCTATTTAATTGAATTTTGATTTGAGAATAATTTAAAGCAGATGTTTTTAGTTCAGTTTATTAAAATTTACACTATTTACGTTTTAATTTGAATTTTGTCAGATAGACCAGACATCAGGTCACTTAATGTAAAGAGTGTTTTAGTGTTCCAATTGTTCTAAATGATGCATTTAAAACATTACTGCTGTTCCAATCTTTCGGAACACTAAAATGTTTCGAAACAGTGAATCAGTTCAATACACAGTTACTCAAGCTTATTGCGTGACATGATACGCAACAATTTGGTTCGCACGTGTGTACCACTAACGAACATCGAACGCTCTGTTCGTCGAACATGATTGCGGCGATCCTATTAGTATGTTCTGTATGGACGATATTCTTCACGAATCAATGCAAACACTGATTTTTCCATAGTTTATAACTCCATACTTTGTTCTGCCGTTTTTACTTCTTCCACGCTAATTTTCCTCACCAGACCCATATTTGTTTGTATTTTTTTAAGCACACCATTTTCCTCATTCCTCTTGTTTTTTATTTATTTTGGTAAATAAACTGTCGAAGATCGACAGTTTATTTACCAAAATAAAATTTTACATTGACCTCTTTGAAAAGACCTTATAAGCATCTAATATAAATAAATAAGGGTAAGTATATTGTATCTGATCTAATGATAAGTATAGCTGCGGTTCATGCTGTACACTATTTTTAATGCGCCGTCAGTCCGGCTATACCCAAGCCGTATGGAGGTCGGTCCGCTGTACGAAAATAAAATAGTCCTCGTAAACTGTGAAAAGAAGATATAATTTTGTTATGAAAAAAGAGTCCTTGAAATGACCATAATAATAATAATAATAAGGATTGTTAGGAGGTTCCTTTCTCTGGAGCCCTGACCGCCGGTAGCTTGGACCCTGTTCCCGATACCGATGGGATGCTGTTTTTTATATTTTTAAATGTTTTATTTTTGAAATATTTAAAAATGTAACTAATATGTTTATATAAATGAAATAAAGGGATAATAATAATAATAATCTGTGGCTCGGCTGTCAACCAAGTGACAAGCAAAAATTTTCCCTGCACATTTTTTATACAACAAATTAATTTAATAAATCCCAAACGTTTCGGCCCAACGACTGTCGGATCAGGTGCGGGTTATCCAGCGTAATCATATGTTGGACGATACTGTACTTGATCGCCTCCGAACGGAAATGAGTAACCATGCCATTGTTCCTTCGTCGCAGTCTGTGGTACCACCGTCCTACCATCTTTCCGGGCATGCTGACGAAGAGATTACTGACATGGTTACACATGTAAGTACCCAGTGCAACAATGAATTGAGGAGTGCTTTGGACTGTGCTATTCGGGAGTATCGCAACATGCCACTCGAACTTAGGCCGCGCTTACCTCGTTTGCCCATGCATAACAAGAATAAGGCGCTGGTGGCTGCTCTGGATTTGCAGTTGTCAAACTATTTTGACGACTGCGAAGATCTCACTGATACACACTCGATAATGTACTGCGCAGCTGTTGCGGCATGTCGTGTAGCTCACGTCAAGTTTCCAAACTGTGACGTAGCTACACGACCGAAACCAACCGTGCCGGCTTGGCAGTGCAGAATCGAGCGTCGTATTGGTGGGGCCAGAGCACTCATCGGCAAACTAATCTGCTTCAGGGAGGGCAACACTCGCCCAAGAGTAATGCGCTTTGTGAGACGGGCGTTTTCAGGGACTGACATCAGCCCCCGAGACTATATGTCCCGTGTCACAGAGCGTATCGACTTCCTGAAGCAGAAGATGTATGCATGGGCAAACCGCATCCGCAGGTATAAGCGGCGGGTGGAGCGATACACCCAGAATCGCACATTCCGGAGTAATGAAAGGTGGGTCTATAGGTCTTGGGAGAGACCGGACCAAGGTGTGACTGATGCGCGCCTCCCGGATGATGACGCCATGAGTTCATTCTGGCGCAGCATCTGGTCGGTGCCTGTCAGTCACACCGAGGGTGACTGGACTCGAGAGGTCGAGCGTGCGTGCGATCCTATACCACAAATGGGGGCAATTGACATCAGACCCCAAGATGTAGCTCGTGCAGTCCGTCCGTTGCCAAACTGGAAATCTCTAGGGCCGGATGGACTGCACAATTTCTGGATTAAGTGGTTTACAAGATCGCACGCTCGCTTGGCATATCAGTTTCAGTCTGCCTTAGAGTCCGGGTCGCTACCGGAATTCCTAACAACAGGAATAACCCATCTGCTCCATATGTCAGGTAGTACTGCGGAGCCTAAAAATTATAGACCGATCACGTGTTTGCCGACGGTCTATAAAGTTCTTACATCCATACTGCGAAGCAAAATTAACAGTCATATTGACAAAAATTTCATCATGTCACCTTCTCAGAATGGATGTAGGAACGGGTCCCGCGGTACTAAGGAGCTGCTCCTCATTGATATGACCATTAGCCAACAGGTTCGACGTTCCCGAAAGGATCTGTCGACATGTTGGATAGATTATAAGAAGGCCTATGACTCTGTTCCTCATACATGGCTCATGAGGGTGCTAGAATTGTAAAAAAATTGATACAACACTACGCACCTTTCTGATGTCGTGTATGAGGCAATGGAGGACGGTCCTTCACTATCCAGGATGTCGACATATCCAGAGGAATAAGGAACCTGTAAGGATCGAGCGAGGTATATTCCAGGGTGATAGTTTGAGTCCACTTTAGTTTTGCCTAGCCTTGAATCCTCTCAGCACACTGCTGGAGAATTCAGGTCTAGGCTATCGGTTGAAGAGAGGTGGTCAGGTAATATCTCACCTACTTTACATGGATGACCTGAAACTTTTTGCCCCCAACAATCTGCAACTGAAACCTTCAGTAGTGCCATCAGGATGGAGTTTGGTGTGGACAAATGTGCGGTCATGCATGTAAAACGAGGGGAGGTTGTGGAATCTGTGGGAACTCAACTCACGGATTCCATAAACCTGAGATCCCTCTCTCCAACCGAAACCTATAAGTATTTGGGTATGTCGGAAGCTCTAGGCATCAATATCTCTGACATGAAGCAATCGTTGAGGGAACGTTTCTTTGGACGCCTGAAGAAGGTATTCAATAGCCTTCTTTCAGGCGGAAACAAGGTGCGCGCCTTCAACGGTTGGGTCATGCCGGTATTGATGTACTCTTTCGGCGTACTCAAATGGACTCAAACGGAACTTGACGCCCTGGATAGGAGGGTCCGCACACTGCTGACTGCATATCGAATGCATCACCCACGATCGTCGGTGATGAGACTGTATATCCCGCGGAAGTGTGGAGGTCGAGGTTTTTTAAATGCTAAGACCCTACACAACCGCGAGGTATGCAGTCTCAGGGAATATTTCCTAGCTACCGACGTGGGTATGCATCGAGATGTAGTATCAGTGGACAAGGGACTCACCCCGCGAGAACTGGCGCAAACCGGTAGTGCTTGACACTAACGATCGCAGGGAAGTATGGCAGAGCAAGGAACTTCACGGACGCTTTTTCCGGGCCCTTCACGGGCCCGATGTAGACCAATTGGCGTCCGTAGCCTGGCTGCGTTTCGGTGACCTCTTCGGGGAAACCGAAGGTTTTGTCTGTGCAATTATGGACGAAGTTATCATGACGAATAACTACCGGAGATTTATTGTGAAGGACGGCACGGTTGACATCTGTCGGGCATGTCACCGTCCGGGAGAATCAATTAGTTACATTATCTCTGGTTGTTCTCGTCTAGCTAACGGAGAGTACTTGCATAGACACAACCTTGTAGCCAGGATTATCCATCAGCAACTTGCCTTGAAATACTCTCTTGTGGATTTGGAAGTGCCGTACTACAGGTATGAGCCCGACCCAGTTCTTGATAATGGTCATATCACTTTGTACTGGGATCGGTCCATCATCACTGATAGGACTATTGTAGCCAATAAGCCTGATATAGTGGTGGTGGACCGAAGCGAGAGGCGTGCAATGATTGTTGACATATCCGTTCCGCATGACGAGAACCTCGTGAAAGCCGAGAAAGATAAACAAATCAAGTATATTGACTTGGCTCGCGAGGTTGTCGACATGTGGGATGTGGACTCGGCGATCATTGTACCGATAGTCGTGTCAGCCAATGGCTTAATAGCCAAGAGCCTCGACCAACACCTTAGGAGGCTCGCGTTAGGCGGCTGGATCAAGGGCTTGATTCAGAAAGTGGTACTCCTGGACACGGCTCGTATTGTTAGGAGGTTCCTTTCTCTGGAGCCCTGACCGCCGGTAGCTTGGACCCTGTTCCCGATACCGGTGGGACACTATTTTTTATATTTTTAAATGTTTTTTTTATTTTTTATTGAAATATTTAAAAATATAATTTATATGTACATAAACAAATGAATAAACGATAATAATATAATAATATTCCACAACTATCACACAACGCCGTCTAGTCTCAAGCTAAGCAGAGCTTGTGTTATGAGTACTAGACAACTGATAAACATACATATATATTTCTAAAAACATAGATATTATAGATAAATTACACCTAGACACAGAACAAATGATCGTGCTCATCACACAAACATTTGTCCTGGGTGGGAATCGAACCCACGACCTCCGGCATAGAAGTCAGGGCCACTAACCACTAGACCAACAGGCCAGTCAAAAAATAATATTCGTCTTCGAGTTCAAGCTAAGGTGTACTTACTCTATATGGTCCATGATGTTTATTTTTTAAGGCGGGAACTTGTCAAAAAGGGTGGAGAGAGAACACTCCTTGTTGAGGTAGAACTACATTGTGTACACGTGGGCTACGTACGCCGATCTGGGCGCGTCGGTCTCCATACATTTTATATGGCAACTTGACTTGCAGAGCTACATTAGATCCACGCTACGTGACGCCATACAATGCGCCGCTATAGGTGCACAAATCAGGCGTGGTTCACGTGTGCGTCGGTCTAGTGCAGTTCTCGCTTTAGACTTTCACTGATTTACACTACAATTGCTATATAGGATGGTACGGGTTGTTACCCGAACAATACCAATCCTTTTATCTCATCTTAAAAATGCATATTTTCGTCCTGCGGTCCTCCTATCCATGCTTTATAAAAAAGACATTAAACTCATCTATGTTCCTTCAGTTGCCCTTTGCGTTCAAGGGCTAAGATAACACTTTCGACTAATTTCGCAACCCCATCAAGTATCGGCCCCAGTGGGCCTATGTTCCTGTAAACGGTGTGATACTGTTTTTATATTATATGTATAGTATTTTTTTTTTAATTGTTTTGTTTTATCAAAATTATTAAAAATGTAAGGTAAGGTGTGTAAATAAATAAAACACCTGCCCAGCAAGTGCGAGTCGGACTCGCGCCCTGAGGGTTCCGTACAAACTTACATATGTAAACAGTTCAATTTCCGAATGGAGTCTCGAAGATTTTTCGAAATCGCATTTTTTTTTTTTTATTTGACGTAACAACAAATTTACAGATTTTAGATTTATTCCTATACCTATGCTATAAGAACTTGTTTTATGCAAAATTTCGGGATTCTGGGTCAACGGGAAGTCCCCTATGAATTTTGATTTTCTCGAGAGTGTCGAAATATACGTTTTTTGAGACATAGATGGCCGTATCTTTTTTTTTCGTTAACTTAGAAATTTGATTTTTTTCACAGCTTCAAGAGACCGCAAACTTGAGTATATGGTTTTAATTTCAACTTAATATCTCCACGCGTTCCCGATATAAAGGGTCTTGACAGACAGACAGACAGACGGATAACAAAGTGATCCTATAAGGGTTCCGTTTTTTTCCTTATGAGGTACCCTAAAAATACCTAATTAAATAAATGAGAAAATATCTGAAATATCTTTCTTAGAATTTTGCTAGTTACAAGGTCGTATCCAGGAGCTTTACTTGGGTCTAGCCTCTTTATCGCTGTTTTTACTTCTTACGTTGTGACCTTAGGAATGGGAGAATCCAGTTGGTGGATTAGTTCCAAAAATTAGATAATTTATGAGTTTTAGAAGAGCTCATATCTGGATTTGGTATAAGTGTAATAATAATACTTTCCATAGAGAATAATTTGTTTGTGCTGTTTAGTGTAAGTTTTTTAAGGATGTTTAGTAGTTCCTGAACAGATTTAGGATTAAATATGTAACAATTTGAAATAAACTTGTTTCTAACTACGGGTCCTCTCCCTCACGCTTTCTGCCACCTTCTTCGCTCGCATTACTGCTTCGCAGGAGAATACGACTGTTTTCTTAGACCAGGGCCTGACGCGGGAGGTCACTGCCTCTGACTCTACGAGTAACTTTACCTAACCCATGGCATGCAGGTGTATCTATGAAATACTTATCTCAGGTCTCAATGTACCAAGAATATTTTTTTTAAGAACATACGTTTGATTGATCGTAAATCCGATGCCGTTGACTACTACGGGAACGAAGCCAGGGCTTCCCCATTCGTCTCCGCTCAAAGCTTGAGCGGCCAGTAGCTGACTGTCAATTCCCCACGTCTCTATGCATATGTCCACGACTTCGCGGTGGCTGCATACATCTGAAAACAGTTATTAACCGTATTAAACTCGTGATGTTTATTTTTTTATGGCTGTTTAAGGAGGTAGGTTGCACAAAAGGCTATTGAGTTATATTTTTTTTGTTCCATAATCAAAGTCTTTTTTACATTGTTGACTTCCTTTGTACCATTAAGCCAGAATTGGTTTGTATTGATACTCACATTCGCATAACTACACTGCTTACGGCGGAATTCACCAATAACACTGATCGCGTTTTAATGTTTGGCTCGCATAATCGCGTTTAGCCGCTGTCACTAGTGTCACTTGTCTGTGTCTGTCATTTTTCTTTTGTTGTATTCTTACAAGTGACACTAGTGACAGCGGCTAAACACTACCCTACCCTACTCTAGTAGTCTACCCTAAAAAAGATAAAAATGAAAGATGATGATGATGTTTTTTTTAATGTTATATTATTTCATTGATAACTATTTTGTATGTAATTATTTTCCTATTACTGTTACACACGGTGTTTACATCTCTATTTTCTTCCAACTCTCCAGGCAGCTTGCAGGTGTGCTGGAAGAAATTTCTTTAGAAATAAGCATCACCTCTGTACCTATTTTTCTGTTTCTTTCTTCTAATCATTTATTTTGTGGGTGCATAAATCTTTAAATAAAAAAAATAGTTATACAATGCAATAAAAATTAATAAATAAAGAATTATTAATAATGAATAGCAAAAGAAAAAAATCAATTAAATTAAGTTAAATTAAGTCAAATTAAATTAAATAGGTGGGTACAGATACCGGCACGGATCTTGAGCGCTGACTTCTACAGTTCTACTTGCGCAAAAGCACGCAGAAGTGAAATATAGGGTCTCTTTAGTGGTACAAAAAGAGATGCGGGGGCGGGGAGTGCAATCCTTGTACAGTGATTGGCTCGCCGATGTTGTACGATGCGCAAAGCGATCCCCGCTCTTTCACCGAGCGCTCAAGATTCGTGCCGCTATCTGTAATATAATGTTATAGATCTACGAGTTGGTGCAAAAGACGTTTCCTAAACTGAGCCAAAGTGTTGGAGAAGATGTCAATGTTATGGGATTAAAATTTAGCAACCTTTGTTTCGTTTAGAATTCAACATGGCACCCGCAACTTAAAGATTATCTTTATCCCCTAGTCACATAATTTACTATAGCAACAAAGTGCCAAATGTTAGCATTAGAGAAAGATAACGAGAAACGGCCATTAATTGTACCTTTAGGAGACAAGGGTGGGTTAGCGATGTAGTTCACAGACTCGCATCCAGGCTGGACACCATTTTCTTTATAGTAAATGAAGTTCGCAATAAAGTCTGCATGGCCGGTGGGCGTTTCCATGCCGTATCTACCAGTGTCTGTGTGTATGTTGTCAACGAAGGTAGCACAGGTCTTGTCGATGCGTGGATTTATTGACATTTCTCCGTCATAAGAGGTTTTCGCAGGATCCAGACCCGTGGCCCTGGAAATTAATAAATATGAGCAATTCATCAAAGCGCTTGAAACCTGGAAATAAGGTCTCACTGAAACTTGCTACCGGATAAAAAATATCCTACGGCCTAAACAAAGTCATGTGCTGTTTTTACTATTTTTTCAGACTGATAAGTCTGTCTGTCAGTCTGTTAAGACCCTTTATCTCGGGAACGCATGGAGATATCGAGTTGAAATTAAAACCATATACTCAGGTCTGCAGTCCCTTGAAGCTGTGAAAAAAATCATACGTCTGAGTTAACGAAAAAGAAAGTTACGGCCGTTTATGTCGCAAAAAAGGTATATTTCGACATTCTCAAGGGAATCAAAATTCATAGGGTACGTCCCGTTGACGTCATGTCAACGCTCAGTCACGTGATCAGAACAAAGGAATCGGAGGCGTGGCCTACTCAAGGCGTTCGGCGCGAACGAAACGATTGTAATTTTGCTAGGAGGGCTGATTCTAGTGAACCAGCCTGACTTCGACGCGGTTGAAAGTTATATAAATAAACCTTCCTCGTATACTGTTCTTTCTATTATTGACAATCGCAACCGAATCCGGTGTGTTGTTTAGGAATTAGCGGGTAAATAGGAAAACGCGGAAAGCGTCTTTATAGACTTTGTTGGTTTGAAGACACACGTGAACCTTTTTTGTACAAATGCTGAATAAAATGCTGAGTAAATAATATATTAAAACGATTGTAACTTGGCTAGGGGGGCTGCACTTTGTTTAATTTAAACTGTGTACATTTTTAGTAAAAAAAAATTACTTTTAAAATTAAAAATGTCATCGGGTTGATTAGAATAACGATTTTATCTACCCTGATGACTATTAAAACTCTTTTTTTACTTCATACTTTCGGGTTGGTTAGAATAAGGATTTTACATTTTTTTTTTAAATTAGGGCAGCAAACGAAAAATTCCACCATTCAACTCCAAATTAGGGCAGTCTATGAAAAATTCCACCATTTTGGGCTCCAGAATCATGTACTGGATCCGTGGTATTCGTTTGTGCGTCGATGTCAAAAAACTTAGTATACTAGCTTCTGCCAGCGGTTTTCCTCGCGTGAAGGTATGTTTCTCCATGCAAACTTTGGACGCCCTACACCCTACTTAGTGCTCGTCTACGTCAGTGTTCCGCAAACTTTTCGTGTTCAAGACACACCTACGGCATTGAAACATTTTGGAGGCACACCATGAATAAAAAGTAATTTGAAGAGCAATGATAGCCGAGTGGTAACGGCCCCAATTTACGAGTTGTAGGTCGCGGGTTCAAACCCAGTCAGGTGCATTACTTTTTGTAATTTATTTCATCACCATTGCTCTCAAAACGGCGAAGGAAAACATCGTGAGGAAACCGGCATGTCCTAGAATTAGAAGACATGAAGACATTTACCAATCCACACTGGGCCCGCGTGATGGATTACGGCCCATTCTCTCTCCTCGAGACAGGAGGCCTGAATCCCAGCAGTGGGAACATTAAAAGGCTGATTATGCTTATGCTAGTAATTATTTGTTGATCAACAAACTTATAAACTTATTTAATTGAGCGTTGGTCCTTTGGCACGTGCATAATCGCGGTCGTAAGTCCTTTCTTTGAAGAGTGTTTGGAGAGGCGCCATGGCGTCTTCACCTTCCGCCTATCGTAAGTTCTCACCGGACATGCCATGACATGACCGGCGGAAGAAACTCCTGGATGTCACAATTGTGCGGACCGCCCAGAGGACACGGTGGAGCATACGGTGGAGGTGTGCCCCGTTTGGGAGAAGTCGCCGTGTCCTCGTGGAGGTGATCTGACTATAGTTCGGAGCGAAAGGGAAATGGGAAGCAGACGCCTCCTTCGGCGAAGCAGTAATGCTAGCGAAGGTAACGGCAGCAACCATGAGGGAATGAATACGTCCTGGGCATCGGGAATCACAAGGTGATCCTTGGCCACCGTAGGCGTGGGCTTGCGGATGACGAACAATGGGTAGCTCGCCGTCCGGACTTCCGGTAAGGGCCAAGCCCGAGTCTGCGAAGGCGTGTAGTGTTCCAAACGCCCTTCAAAACAGATGTCAGCAAAACCGTAGGGACACAGTATGGCCGATGCCTGCTAGAGCCGCGGAAATTTATTCAGAGTTACCGTGATCCTGGAAAGCAAAGGGCAACTGAAGGACTCAGGGTTTTATTCACCCGACTGGCCTGTTGGTCTAGTGGTCAGAGGCCCTGACTGCTATGCCGGAGGCCGTGGGTTCGATTCCCACCCAGGACAAATGTTTGTGTGATGAGCACGATCATTTGTTTTATTATTGTGATAAAACTAATGAGACCATAAAAAAAGTTTCTTTGGGAAAGTGTTTGTAATCATGAGTACAATCACGTGTTTAAGTATCGGTCACTAATTACCAGTCACCCTATATAAGTATGTTTATCAGTCGTCTAGTACTCATAACACAAACTCTGCTTCGCTTGAAACTAGATGGCGTTGTGTGTTAGTTGTGGAATATTACATTACATTCAGTAAAAGCTTGACACACCCCTCGCTGCACACTAGAGCGGCAGAAGTCTTTTGATGATTTCCATGGTATCTCAATAAAAGCGGTCCAAAGGAATTATCAGTCTGTCTACACTGCACACCAACCAATCACCACGGTCTACGTCACAGAAGGAAACTATGCAAAATTTCACGCTCCTAGTCCCCGCTAGCAGTCTTGTTTCGGCTGTGCGTTGATATATCAGTCAGTTTCTCCTTTTATACATATAAATAAAGATATTTAAAATAAACATATTTAATATTATAAATACCAATAATGTATAATATTATATACAAATTGAAAATGATAATATGAACAAATAATGAATTCAATAGGCATCAAAAACTCATTTATAACTTTATAGCAGTTCGGAGTTGAAAAATTAGGGCTAAATGCTCACTTTAACATTTTATAAAATTGATATACTTAATCGCATTTGGATTTTAGCGGCCTCGCCCCTTTAATTTTTTTGTTGAGAATCTACTGCGATATAGAATAGATACCACAGCTGCAATTTTATCAGCAATTATTAAACTGTTATAGTACATTTTGATACAAGTGCAGAAAGTTTGTCATTGCGACCGAGGCGGAATTCGCACGAGCCGTTGGTGAGTGTGTTATGGAGCCGAGAGCTGCAGTGACAAATTTGCAAGTGTATCAAACGACTTTTTTCAATACACTTACGAAGAAACGACTACACGAGGGTTGCCGTGGCTGTCTTCGTGCGCCCAACCTGATACGATGCATAAATTAAAATTGTAGCGTGGGAGAGTACGCGCACTTTTCTGCACTAGTGCGGAAAACAGTCTATTGCGTGCCTAAATGCGGTGAGATAAGAGCGGTAACTGTATTGAAAAAATCTTTTTATCGACATGGATTCAAATCATTGATCGCAATAATTGCACGAGAGAGAGACAACCCGTGGGGGGCATACCGTCCAATTTTTATGTTTGTTAGTTTGTAGAACGTCCTGGCAGCATTCCCGCACACTTGACCACCCAAAGAAAACCCCATCATGTGCACACATTCTGGTTTCATTCCATTTCGCCATAAAATTACCAGCGCTTGTGCTAGTTCATCTTGGACCTGGAATTTTTAGATATAGCTGCTGAGTTAATACCGCCATGTACCTATAATCTCCAAAATACGAGTAGTATAGAACAAAGTCAAAAGGAATACATAGAATATTCTTTAATAAACATAATAAATCTTTTTTCAAAATCATTCTTTCAAATACATACATAAGCAGCGATGCACGATGCAGCGATGAAGGTTCGGCTTCGCGTCTCGCATGCGCACTTATGTACAGATTATAGAAATTTTCTATACAATTTTTTTTTCTTTTCAATTTTCTTATTTTTGTTTCCCTAACTGGTACTAAGGTAAACCATATCCTGGAATAGAACATAGGATACTCTTTTGCTCGGAAGTATGTTCCCTTAAGATAATGCGCGGCAGGTCCTCACCAGACATGGTAAGCTTGTGAGGTTCCTGCACCGAATTCGTGCGGAAGAAACGCCCGCCCCAGAGGACACGGTGGAGCATACGGTAGAGGTGTACCCCGCTTGGGCGGAGCACCGCCGTGTCCTCGTGGATGCGATCGGTGGCAACGAACTCTCGTGCAGAGCTTTGGTACAGACCATGGTCCGGAGCAAGGAGGAATGGCAGGCGGTCGCTTCCTGCTGCGAAGCAGTAATGCTAGCGAACCCTGGTAATACACTTATATTGTGTCTATGATATGTCGACATCCTGGATAGCGAAGGACCATCCTCTATTGTCTCATTCATGACATCAGGAAAGTTCGTAGTGTTGCATCAATTTTGTATAATTCTAGCACCCTCATGAACTTATGCATAGGCCTTCTTATAGTCCTATACAACATGTCTAAAGATCCATCCGGGAGCACCAAACCGGATGGCTAATGGCTACATCGATGAGGAGCCGCTCCTTAGTACCACGGGACCCATTCCTATATCTGTTCTGAGAGGCTGACCATATAGAATATTGCTTATATGGTTGTCAATGTTACTTCTCAAAATGGATGTAAGAACTTAGTAGACCGTAGGCACTTACGGTCTACTAAGTGATCGTGATCGTTCTATAATTTTTGGGTTCCGCGGTGCTACCAGATTTGCGGAGCAGGTGGGTAACTCTTGTTGTAAGAAACTCGGGTACCGAACTAGACTCCACATCATCTGATGGCATCTCCCTCCCTTGGGCGGAGCTGAAACTTTCACTGATTAAAACCCACTCCTGCTCCTTCTTTGCCTTCGTTCCAGGGCCCCGGGGTTCTCTTTCGTACAACACATGGCCCCAGAAGGTTTCGACCCGCCTGGGACTCTACGGATGCAAAAAAGCGTGCGATCTATGTAGCCATTTTATCCAAAAGTTGTATAGTCAGCCCGGCCCTGGAGATTTCCAGAGATATATTATTATTATAATCATGAAAGGTGGATAGTGCTATTCGTCCTGTGTACCTCAATCTTTCTCTCACACCGGAATCATAATGGTTTTAAGACTTTAAAACCCCTAATCTCGTTGAGTATTGTCATGTTCCATCGAGTATCGGTGTGAGCTGAAACTAAAGAGCCTGTTATCTCCATATAAACGTTTAGTTACTTACCTGGTAAGCCTTTGCAACAACAATAGGGAAATTCGCAAATGGGACCGTGCCATAGCTAGCTTCATCCGGATAATCTACTGCACAACAATTCATGTCAGGCTTCTGAAGGCATGTATTAATCATCTTGTCTGTGCCCTGAGTTGTCAAGTTACCCATGTACCCATGAGCGTACACTAGTGTTATTTTGGTCACATTGAAGTATCCACTTGTTATGAGTTCTTTTGCACTTGTATAGATAACACTTTTGAAGTTACTTAAAAATCTGAAATGTTAAGAAGTTCTTTAAGTTTTGAATTGAAGTGAGTTGAGCCAGACTTGTGTAGGATGGTTTCCATAGTTCCATACTATTAATAATAATAATGCTTTATTAAGACTCAGAAATATCAGATAAGAGATAACAAAAATATCTTAGGTGTATTTAAAATACACACACACCCACACACACACCCACACACACACACACACACACACCCACACAACACACACACAATATAGCGCAACTGGCATCTTAGCTAAGTTACATAGTAACCTGTGTTAAAGATACCAGTTCCATTTCCCAAAGGGTTACAATTTTTATATTAGATTTAATAGCATTTATAATTTAAAATATCAATAAACAGAATATAATTATAATTAATTTGATTTCAGTAGGTTAAACAAATGATTTTGAATTTAATCAATTAATAAAGCAAGGTATTTAATTAATTGTCAATAATGTAAACAATAATAATTGAGAATAAAAATTTAAGAAAACAAGGAAAACTTTCCATTTTGTTGAGTTTGTGTGTGATGTGATAGTGGTATGTGTTTATTTGTGAGTGTAAATGTTTTGTGCGGGTGGTTTGTTAATAGGCCAAAGACTTTCTTATTGAGAGTTGCTTTTTGCGCATAATTTTAGGCTAAATTGCCGTAACTTATGGGTTTTGTGAGTGACTAAAAATGCGACGCTTTGAAAACTTGGTATGCGAGTCCAATTCACATTTGACAGGTTTTTATTTTTAACCGACTTCAATAAAGGAGGATTGTGTTAATTTGGTTATTTTTTTTTAATTTTTTGAACTAATTTGTAATTTTTTTATTTTAATTTTAAAGAAACTCTTTCAGATTACGCTCCGCTTCCAGATTACGCTAATTTCTATCAAAATTTAGTTTTTATGCTGGGATCCATGTAAAACTAAGGAACTCCTTAAATATTATAGGCACATCTATTGAGATTTTGGTTAAGCATTTGCTTTCACAAAGTGCCATTTGATGAAGTGGAACTAATGAAGAAGACCAGATAGTCAACGGAACTTCACAAACACACTTAAATATCTCAATTAAGATGGTTAAGCGACTATGATGAAACAAATTTAAACAAACTACACCGATAAAGTCCATCGAACTGATCTAATGATGTAGCCAGAAGGTGGATACTGGAACTCCGTAATAAAATAATGTATCCTGGTCGTGTTTGGGCTTGAACTTTGGCTATAAGGAAACATCAGACCGATTTGATGATGTAGCCGAAAGGTTCGGACGGAACTCCATAATAAAACAATATATAGTACTTTATTCTAACTCTATTCTAAGTCGTATAGGGCAGTTCAATTTGTCAGCAGAAGTACTTACTGAATAAAACACACAAATCGCCAGGCTTGCGTGATTTGGATGAAGACTGAAAAGTAATTACAATAAGTTAATTATAATATCTTCTCACATACGGAGAAGATTTAACGTTGGTCGCAAAGCGAAATACATTTTCTCGTTCCGTGTTGCAGATTTCAGACTCTAATATTGACGTCATCTCAGCGCTCAGTCACGTGGTCAGAACAAAGGAATCGGAAGCGTGGCCTACTCGAGGCGTTCGACGCAAACGAAACGGTTGTAACTTGGTTGGGGGGCAGATAATGGATTTTTTTTGCCACCATTGTGTCAGTGATATAGTAGAGCAATATAATAATTGCCTACATATAAATGTCCTTACTAGTTACAAGTAACGAATAAATAAGTACAAACTAAAAACATGGAAAGGAACCCCTCGGCATTTGAATACTTTAGTAAGTCCTTTTGACATTACCAATCCTGGAGTGACGGAAAGTATAACTTTTGATATAACCTAACCCTTGGTTAACATAACCCTGAAATTGCCAATCATGGATGTCCGACGTCAGAGCGTCCATTACCAATAGGAAGAGGTAAGCGCTGAGAGCCGACCCTTGATGCAAACCGACAGCCACATTGAAGCTGCCAGTGTGGCTTACTGTAGACCCGATAGTGGTTAATAAAGTAGGGCATTTCGGAAATTTTGATTACGTATTAAATTTTATAATGCAGTTATAATAGATAACTTACCAATTAAAATAAGAGATATTTTCCAGAAAAATGGCGTCATTTTAATTAATTTAATTAATTATATTTTGCGATGCTTCGTAGTCAGTCCCTTGAAGTCAAGTGTTCTGTGTTTTGAGCACTACTTATATACCAAAAACATTGTTCATAAAACACTTGATTTTTTATAGAAATGCAAATATTTTGTAATAAATTATAATATAAGTAATTATTTAGTTAACTGCTATGATGACTGTGACCTGGTATCCAAGTCTAGTATTTCATTATTATTTATTAAAAGTCAAAGTCAAATATTTGCTACACATTCCTACGTAAGTATAATGTTTTTTGTTTTTTCACTATGTACTGTTTTGCTAGGTATATAAATATTGTTTATCAAACGTTGGTACGACTTGCACCTGCACCGTACGTAATATACGTACATTATTAACAAATATTATATCATAAAAAAAAACCAGTAAAGTAATTAATTTTTAGAAAAAAAAAAAACGGCAATTGCGAGTCGGACGAGAGTAAAATATTGCAAAAACCATGAAAATTAGAAAAAAAAATCTCGTGTAAAAAGCTGAAATAAAGCTTCTCAGCTCGTTAAAACCCCAAATAACCCCCAAAGCTCAAAGGCTTCAAAGGCTTCTCCAGGCTTTAAAGACAGCGATTATGTAGCGTGAGGCTACATAATCGCTGTTGCTGAAAATTCAAACGCGGTAGCTTTCATATCAGTGTTGCTCAATTCATATGGGATCATTCGTTTCAAAAACACCTTGATGCAGTATATAGTTGGCCACATACATAGGTAAGGTACCTATGTATGTGGCCAACTATAAACTTCCATACTTCTACTGTGGTTTTATATGGGCTACTAGTTTTTCCGTAATACATACCTTTTTTACTTCTTCGAGCACACCATTCACTTATTTCCTTCGTTCATTATTTTTTGAAAATATATTGTCCATTTTTATTTTACATTTTCATCTTTGGATGAACCTTATAAGCATCTTAAATACAACATTATTTTTAGTACGTGCGAAACCTGGATACAGTTTTTTCAGAATAAGAATCTGAATCGATTCCAATAATTTTTACACTTTGTTATATTTTTTCCCAAAAATATTAAAAAAAGGTCACAAATTGGACACCACCGAAACTAAGTACAACACAGCTAACACAGGTCATGGCAGGTCATAGCGGGCATTAGGCGCCAGCGCACAGCTGGGTACGGGAGCAAAATAACTCCTCAGTTGCCCGGTTGGCCCGGTAAAAATGTATTTGTGCGGACAACCAGATAAATTAATAAATTTATAACTTTGTGATTTTTCTTGACAAAGTTATAATTTTTTTTTACATAGATTCTTTACATAAAAATACTAGACACGTATTTCGGCTTTCGTATATACTAAAACTAAAGTTGTATAGCTAAGCATAAATATTATATTGTATTTAATAATAAGAATAACACGTAATATAGCACATAATATAGCTGCACATCACTTCAAAACTATTCCAGCTATTATTGTAATTATATAAACTGTTTATATATATATATATATTTTTTATTATTTAAATCGTACAGTCCATTATACTTATTGCGCCGTCAGCCCAGCTAGACCCAAGCCGTATGGAGGTTGGCCCGCTGTGCGAAAATAAAATAGTCCTCGTAAACTGTAAGAAGAAAACAAATTGTTACAAAAAAAGAGTTCCTGAAAAATCTGATACATTTGATAAACCTTCGAGTTTATGCTAAGGTGTTATTGTTATACTGTCCATGTTTTTTTTTATTTCTTGAGGTGGGAAATCCTCTAAATGGGAAGAGCGAGAGAGAGTGTTAGACTTTTAGTGACTTAAACCTACCTGTGTTCTTTCAGTTATCCTTTGCGTTCAAGGACAAAGGTAACTCTTTCTAATAATCCCGCAACCATAGCAAGCATCGGCCCTAGTGGGCATAAAGTAAAAATAGCGATTAATTACCTTTTAATTAAAAATATCTTTGAAGTTCATTAGAACTACGATTTTATACACTTTAAAATAAAAAAGTACTGATTTTTTATTTTTTATTAGAAAAACGCCTACGAATAATTCCACCAATGGATTTCGTTAATCATAAACTGGATCCAAATATTTGGGCATCGATTTCTGAGATACGATGTAGTATGTATGTTTATTTTAACTATATACATATAACTAGCGATTCCGATAGATATTGTTCTGTTTGAAAGTTGGATTTTTGTTAAAAAAAAACCCTCCTGCCGGATCCAATTGTACTTTATAAACCATCCAGGAACCCACCCAAATATACACACAACATTTCATCCAAATCGGTTAAGCCATTTAGGAAGCGTTAGGTGACAAACACATGCAGAAGATTTATATATACAAAGGTACTTTTGACCCCTGTTTTCTCAGCTGCTACGTTGTCTCTCTACCACATTTGGTTGACTGATAGAGAAAGCCCACATTAAGTCCGTCTTTGTAGGAAAGTTTAAGCTCATGTGAACGTCTTTAATTACCACCATAATTGTGCCTGTTATTTAATATCTTGATGATAACATGTTTGTACGGACGCTGTCTAGTGAACCGCCCCGTTTATCATCGTACCCTCCTAAATGAGGTAGCAGGAAATCTGATAAACATCCAAACTCTTTGGATGATTTAAAGTTTGCTTTTTGTACGCTTTAGTCTATTCTGCAATTTCTTCCATTACAGTTTTAATGCAGACCGAATGTTGGCTTTATTCTGCATTGATATATCAACAATTTGTTTGTGACTGAGAGTTGAGATTTTTAACTCAATGGCTACTACATTGTGCATATCTATTGGATCATAGCCAATTTTGGCGTTTATCCAGATATATAACAAGATATTTGGCGTAATCCTCTCGCGAGAGAACCAATATAATATTAAAGAAAAACACAGTACAACGGTTCCAAACTCTAAGTAAAAGAAAATAAAAGCACATCATTATTTGTTGATAGTGACAAGGGGCATGTTCCTTTTCTGTTAGCAGAAATTACCTGGACGTAATTCGCCAGTTTTTGAGCCATTTAGATATTCGATCGAGTTTTTGTGCTGCAACGGCCGGTGAAGTGCCCATCGAAAGAACTGCTTTGTCGTTAGCAAATGATCTAGTGACTACGCCCTCAGTTGCTAAGAGGGCGCCAGTGACAAAAAAGTACTGCGTTGGGCCCAATACACTGCCTTGAGGTACTCCAGCTTGGACAATATGTAAGAAAGTTATCTCTTCACCTTGTTTTACAAAAAAGTGTCTGTCACTGGGAGAAGACTTTGTAAGGCTGTATAAATTATAATTTAGGTGTCTACAAGGCTAGAGGGCTCTTAATAAAATATTGCGCCTCACCATCAATGATGGCATCACTGTTTGCTGCTTGGTGGGATCGCAGATCGCAGAAGATAACCTGTTTTTTACCACTTTTTTGGAATTCTTTGTTTTTCAGCTAGCAGTTCCCGAACAGATTTGGGATGTATACAACAAAAAGAACTTCGTTCTTCGCCTATCTTATGTTTCGATACACCTAGAATAGATATTTTTAAGAACGTACCTCTGATTGGTTCTTTCTCCGATGCAAGTGATTACTTTGGGAACGAAGTCAGCGCTTGCCCATTCGTATTCACTTGAAGCCTGAGCGGCCAGAAGTTTGCAGTCACCTGTCCACGCGTCTATGTATAGGTCTAAGGCTCGTCGGTGGCTGCATGCATCTGAAAACAGTAATTATCCGTATTACACACGTGATGTTTATATTTCTACGGCTGAGGAAGAAGGACCTAGGTGCGTCTCCCGGGTTGGTCAAAGCGATATCGGGTTATTCCATTTGGAATTTCTCAGTAGCAGTCCTGAGCATATAGATTTGTGCCCTTTTTGCAATAGGTTCTCCTTTATAATAGAGGACTATTTACTGCTGGACTAGTAGACATAGGTATTACCTTAAGCCTATCCATAATTTAAAAAAAGGCGACACCTTTTTTTAATTATGGATAGGCTCGCGTTTGAATACTATCTCATCTAATGGTAAGCGATGATGTGGCCGATGCAGTGGCTGTTGATGGAGCACGCTTGCCTAGAAGTAACCTATTCACTCTTGATTTAAAGACAGCTAATTGTGCAATTCCAATGCACACTCCCCGACATGTAAACGATAGAAAACAGGCAGGCAGACAGGCTAGGAACTTGGCGTCGGCGTGGGCTTCAATACCTATTATACCCAGTTTTTTAAATTCAGTGTTAGAGTATGACAAATTATTACTCAAGTATTACTTTAGCATGAAATACTTAGTAGGTAAGTATTGATATTAAAGTCAGATTACAGGAAATGGCCATTAAACGTACCTTTAGGAGTCAAGGGTGGGTTAACGAACAGGTTCACAGGGTCGCATCCAGGCTGCACCCCAGTTTTTTGATACTCAATGAGGTTAGCAAAAAAATCTATATGGCCGGTGGGCGTTGCCATGCCGTATTTGCCAGTGTCTGTGTGGATGATGTCAACGAAGGTGGCACAGGTCTGGTCGATGCGCGGATTAATTGTGTAGTTTCCATCATACGAGGGCTTCGCAGGTTCTATACCTGTGGCTCTGGAAATTATAAGCAATTTAATCAGCAATTCGTCGTTTAAGTTCTAATACCGCGTAAGTCAAAATCGGGAATTGTTAACTGGAACTTCTCAGGAGAACAAATTAACTGTTTTATAGCACGTAACTCAGTTGCGCTGTTGCTGTGGCTTTCAACACTGACATACGTGGCGTTTTTCTTTTTTGAATAACGGGTCGCCATTGATTCATATTCTCGTATTTGATTCGTCTTGTGAATCCCTATCGAATGATATACGAAACGTATTTTGTAAAAAAAAAAACCGGCAGTAATAGCACGAGTGAGAGCTACGTATAGGGCATACCGAGCAATTTTCTTATTGGTCCTCCTGTAGAATGTCCTGGCAGCATTCCCACATACTTGTGCACCCAGAGACAACCCCAACACGTGCATGTATTCTGGTTTCATTCCATTTTGCCACAAAATTTCCAACGCTTCTGCTAATTCTCCTTGAACCTGGAATGTGGAGATAGGGCTTTAAGATGGTAACACAATAAAGATTACAGGGGCCTTACCATGACGTGTTTAAATGTCAAGCGTGTGAGCGAGAAAGATCAGTCGAACGAATGGCGCAGGGAGAGTCGTACCAGGCAGCGGTCGAACTAGCGACACGCGGGGTTGCGATAGTCGTGGAGAGGATCCAGCAGTTGGGACTCGAGGTGGCGCTGCACAAGTCCGATGCCATGTACTTTCACGGCTCTCGGAGCGCGCCACCACAGCGTTCCCAATTAACGATAGGAGGATTTCACATCGGCGTCGGGTCGACGATGAAATACCTGGGACGTGTTCTCGACAGCCGGTGGAATTTCGAGGAGCACTTCCGATGTCTGGCTTCTAAACTGAATCGGATTGGAGCTGCCCTCAAGCGGTTCCTGCCCAATTTCGGTGGTCCAGAAGCCTCTTGCCGGAGGCTCCACGCAGGCATCGCTCAGTCCATGGTTCTTTATAGAACGCCGGGTGTGGGTGCCGTCGCTGCTAAAGCGACCGAGATGCAACGCCGGAGCGCAGCTGCGCGGCATGGCGGACAGTGTTCCGGCGGGATCTCATGGTGAAATGGTGACAACAACTGTCGCAACCAAGTGCTGGGCACGCCATAATTATGGTGGTAAGTTGTCCTCTCTATGAGGAGTGGCTAGAAAGACCTCACGGCGTCCTCACCTTCCGTATGACGCGCGTTCTCACCGAACATGGTCATTTCGGGATGTTCCTGCACCGAACCTGTGAGGAAGTAACGCCCGGGTGCCACCACTCTGTGGACCACCCGGAGGACATGGTGGAGCAGACAGTAGAGGTGTGCCCCGCTTGGTCAGAGCACTACCGTGTCCTCGTGAGCGAGATCGACGGGAACGATTTCTCGCGCCGGGCCTTGGTTCAGGCTATGGTCCGAAGCGAGGAGGAGTGTTAGGTGGGCGCCTCCTTCTGCGAAGCAGTAATGCGCCTGTAGCAGAGCAGGAGGCCGCACGTGCACACGCGAGGGAGCGACCCTCACGCCCCAGTCACCGGGATCCCGATCCCGATTGCCGGCAACCTTAAGCGACGGCGCGTACTATTCTACGCGCGCCTCAAGGAGATGTCAGCAAACCGTAAGGGCCGAGCAGGGTCGAAGCCTACTGGGGCCAAGGGTTTGTTTCTGAAAGGAAAACTCGGCCCTGGGACGAAGGCAAAGAAGGAACAGGAGTGGATTTTTAATCAGTAAAAGTCTGATACGCCCTCTCACTGCGTTCAAAAGCGGGGGATGTTATTGGATGATTTTTCCACCTACAAAAACTACTATGAAGTCCCAATGCCTTCCATTGTGAGTGGTTTTATGACATTATAGTAAGGTTGGCCAAACATCGTCGTGCTCTGTCGCATATCGGTGTGAGTTGAAACTAAAGAAATTATTAGTTAGGAGCATAGTTGCCCTTATAATGTTCCCACCGTTGGGACTCAGGCCTCCTCTCTAGGAGAGGGAATGGGCCGTAATCCACCACGCAGGCCCAGTGCGGGTTGGTGGATGTCACATGCCTTCGAATTTTTGGTTCAAGGACATGCCAGTTTCCTCACGATGTTTTCCTTCACCGTTTTGAGAGCAGTGGTGATGAAATAAAATACACAAAGTAATGCACCTGGCTGGGTTTTGAACCCGAGACCTACAACTCGTAAGTCGGGGCCGTTACCACTTGGCCACCCAATAAAGGAATTAAAAAAAAAAAGAAATTATTATATCCATATAATTATTTAGTTACCTGGTAAGCCTTCGTAACAACAAGAGGAAAATTCGCAAATGGGACCCTGCCATAGTTAGCTTCATCCGGATAATCTACTGCACAACAATTCAAGTCAGACATGCTAAGGCAAGCTTCAAGCATTTTGTCTGTGCCCTGGGTTGTCAAGCTACCCCTGTATCCGTGTGCATACACTTTAGATTTTTTGGTTACATTGAAGTACCCGCTTGTTATAAGCTCTGCTGCATTTTTATATGTAACACTTTTGAATTTGTCTAAAGAGCTGAAATGTTAAAAAAACATTAAGTTTTGGAGTAAAGTGAGTTTAATCAGATCGCATATGGAGGGTTTTATACCATCGATGATAGAAAAGATTTCTTACAATTATTAGTTTTTGGTCGTCAGAAAGAAAATTTTCAAATTCCTTAAAAATTCGAATAATAAATCTGAACTCCTAGTCATTATTGATCCCATAATCGTTGTGAATTAGCTCCAGTACACGCCATTTCAAGAAATACACTGAATTACCACTACTGCACTATTTTTTATGTTTCTTTAATATATTTGAAGAAAACAACTTTTGTAGATAGTCGAAATTTTGACAGGGCTTAGTGAAAAGGATATAGCTAATGTTATAATCAGTAACTTAAGTTACTAACTAATGTTTACATAAGTAAGTATTAAATATCTAAATATTTATTATTTATTAAATTCTGGCATACAAAAATTGAAATTATAGGTATGTCTTTTATTTAATTTTCTCCAAAATACATTTTTATGGTAATTTTAATTTATTAGCAATTGTCTAATATGTACGGTATTAAATTTTGAGAATAGTATCTTTAGAGCAGGGGCTGTGTAAATTTTGTATTGGCCGTGACGAGGCTTCTTTATCAGCATAACTAGCTACTGCCGGCAGCTTCGCCCGCGTTATAGTAGAAAATTTATAGCACTTACGGATAACACCATCCGTAAGTGCGGCAGTGACTGAAAAGTTGACTAGCTTCTGACGTTTTAAAAGTGCCCATGTAGGCCTATGTGAAATAAAAAATTTTGATTTTGACTTTGAGTTCAAGGGGAATCGTTTGTCTTGGTATGGTCAGGTAAAGAGGAGGGATGAAACGCATGTTACTAAAAGAGTTATGAGTATACATCTGGATGGGTGGAGAGGGAGAGGGAGACCAAAAAAAGATAGATGGATTGTGTGAAGAGTGATATGAAAGAAAAGGAAGTTAGTGATAGCATGAGGGGTGACAGGATAGAATGAAAAAAAAAAAGTGTTGCGTCGACCCCAAGTAAGACCGGGCAGGAAGATGACGATGATAATGGTTCAGAATTTTCAGAGATTACCTCCTACATATAAACTTACAAATTTTACCTCTTTATAATTTCACTAGAGATATTCTTACCCAACATAACACACCAATCGCCAAGCTAGCGTGATTTGAATGACGACTGAAAAGTTGTAATGATATATTAATTATTTTACATACAGTGGGGGGATCGAGGTTGGTCGCAAGCAAAGGATACTTGCTTATTCTGTCTTACAGATTTAAGAATCTAATTTTCTTTTATATACAAACTTTATTTACACTCGTGTAGCCGTGTGATAAGCACTCACTATCTATTATATAAACGTTTAAAAAGCCACACTCACGTTTTATTTAATACACAGGTACAATATATATTTTACTATTTAATTAAAATGATAGATTTCTAATTACCTTAGTTAACATAGAAATGTGAAAAACATACATACGCCCAACATAATTTTGGTAATTTTATCATGTTATGCAATAGTTTCGGCGGCAACGATCTCTCGGGCCGGGCCTTGGCCATGGAGGAGGAGGCCATGAAGTGAGGAGGAGAGGCAGGCGGTCGCCTCAGCAAGAAGCAGTAATGCTAGCAAAGAAGCAGGCCGCACGTGCACGCGCAAGTGCGCGGCTCTCACGCCCCATCCGCCTTGATCCCGATCCTGAATTCCGGCCACCGTAGGCGCGGGCTTGCGGACGGCGAGCAATGGGTAGCTCGCCGAACGATTGTCCGGTAACTGTCCTGGGCTTGCCAAGTCGTCGACGGCGCGAACTGTTTCACTCGCGCCTCAAGGAGATGTCAACAAACCGAAGGGGCTAAGGGCCTGCTTCTGAAAGGAAGACTCCGCCCTGGTATGAAAGGCAACGAAGGAACAGGAGTGGGTTTTTAGTCAGTAAAAGTCTGACACACCCTCCGACTCCGCCCAAGAGCGGGTGATGTTTCCAATCGAAAAAAAATGAAATGGTTTCAATACCTAACTATTTTTTATATGACTATTTAACTATAATATTTTAGAATTTTTTTCGCGGTGTTCGTGTAGCGTTTTATCAACGTGCGGCGTGTGTGAGCGCGAACGCCGCGCGCGCTGTGTTCACGTCGCTCACACGCACGAAGAATGCGCACGCCTAATGCGCTGGAGGCTTTACTTATAAGAATCAGAGGAAACTAAAACAGAAAGAAACTCTTGGGATTTGGAAACTGCAGGCCAGGGTGACCTTTGACATTGACAATCTTGTAGTGAGCGGAAGTACAACTTTTACCTATGGGACCAACCCTGAAACGGTGAACAAAATCAGCGGCTGTTTTTTTTCATATTTCGGAGTTAATCCCGTGTTAATAGACAGACCTACGTATAAGCATATATTTTTATGCGAATCAAGAAAAAATCGTCTGTATTAATCAACTTTACTAACAAAAAAAGTTTTTTTTTTTACTCTAGGCTACAAATCTATCTAATGGCATATAAATCTATCTAATGGCAAAGTAGGGCGCGTTCTTAACACCTAAGCAACAATTTTATTTACACTCGTGTAGCCGTGTGATAAGCACTCACTATCTATTATAAACGTTTAAAAACCCACGCTCGCGTGTACAATATATATTTTTCTATTTAATTAAAACGATAGAAGTCTAATTACCTTAGTTAAAATAGAAATGTGAAAAACATACACAGGCCTAACATAATTTTGGTAATTTTATCATGTTATGGAATAGTTTCGGCGGCAACGATCTCTCGGGCCGAGCCTTGGCACAGGCCATGGTCCGAAGCGAGGAGGAGTGGCAGGCGGTCGCTTCCTTCTGCGAAGCAGTAATGCTAGCAAAGCAGGAGGCCGCACGTGCACTTTGATAACATAATAAAATTAATAAGGCGGTTGTGTTAGATAACTTACCAATTAGAGCAAGACATATTTTCCATAAAAAATGCGACATTATAATAAATTTAACTGGTTTGCGATGCTTCGAACTCAGTCTTTTGGAATTCAGTCTACAAATTTTTGAACACTATTTATATACCAAAATAATTGTTTACAAAACACATGTATCCTATTTACATACCGATATGCAAATGTTATAAATTAAAATAAGAGTCGTTATTTAGGTAACTGCTATGATGTTTGGGATCTCCGAAAATCGAGTATGGTTTTTCAATATAATTTATTCTTAAATTCAAGAACTATGTGAAAAACTTGTCAAAATGTAGGGAAATTGAGCTTACGACTTTCAAGAGTACCTTTAAATGGCTTACTTGAAATAAATTCTTTGAGTTATTTATTATATTCTTTTTTAGATGTAAGTTTTTTATTTAGTTTATTCATTTGCAAACATTATACCAAAAAGGCTCCTATCTCAGCATATGCTGTTACATTTGCAGCGATATTTAGTTAAGTTATCCTTTGTATTCCAGGGTTGCAGTCCCCCTTTCAAACATTTCCGCAGATCGAGTTTTTTTTAATGTGGGAAGTTGTCCAAGGAGTTTTACCGCTCTTAGGCGTAGCGGGATCGCGTGACAGACTTTTACTGACTAAAACCCACTCTTATGTTCCTTCTTTGCCTTGCGTTCCAGGTCCCCGGGTTTTCTTTTTAGAAGCGAACCCATGGCCACAGTAGGCTTCGACCCTGCTGGGCCCCTACAGTTTTGCTGACATCTTCTTGAGGCGCGCGTGGGACACTCCTCGATAAATTTCTTTTGTTTTTTTGAAGCTTTAAAGCGTCTGACAGAAGTTTTGGTCCATGGAAAGTGTCTGACACTTATGATACTACTTAGAATATTAATCTAATTCTACAAAACATATATAAAAATCAGCCATAAAAATTTAGGTTAAGTCACTCTTATTTTTAGTTCTATTTCTCACCTGGTACCTGCCCAGGGGCTCCAAGGGGGAGCTTCGCAAGCAAATAGGTATTAAAAGCACATCGCTACTGAGAACCTAAGGTTTCATCTATGTGAAAATAAGTTATGTCAGATCGCTCTGGGATCTTGGACAATATATAAATTTGAGAATAAATTTTTAGATACAAAATTACAGTGTGGAATTTTTTTTTTGGAAACCTAAACCAAAAAGGTAAATTAAAAACGCAAGAATGTAGAAATTGCACTGATTTTATTTTAAAACAATACAGTTACACAAATACACAACACGTATTTATAAAAATATTAGTAGTAATAAATTAGCCTTAATACTAAACAACACTAATCTGGAAAAATAACATCGCTGTCCTTATGTAATAAGTTTCTACAAATATTACTTTAAATATGACTAGCTTATTTAAGGCGTTACTATTAAAATCATATTATAACTAATTTTAACTGTACAATGGCTTATAAAATTCAGGGTCTACTGCAAGCGAGGCGAAAGTTTTTTACTGAGTTTAATCAAGCGGGTTAGGTCTTTAAATCACAAGGCACCTTTTTTATGAATGTAAATATCGAAAGCTTACCAAATAAGGCTTTTTCAATACATTCGTAAACCCTCTCTTATCCCTACCGCTTTCAGGCACGTAATTTACTGTTTTCCGCAATAGTGTGGAAAAATGCACGAGGTGGCCCCCGCTTGTTTGTATCGTATCAGACTGACTAGCGACCCCCACGAGGCGCCGGTTAACTCCCGTTTATTTATTTCTTCGTAAGTGTATTGAAAAACGTTGATTGATACATGTTGAAATATGCCACTGTGTAGCACTCGACTTCATAACACACAATTCCACATCGGTTCTAATGACAAAATTTCTTCACTTGTATCATAATGTACTATTTTTTTTACTTCTCATCTGTCCTTAAACTAAGGAAATCACTGAAGGACTTGTCCGCTAATATCGTCTGCTTTTTCTCCAGACCATTCTACTATGAGTTATCTACAACGATCATTATGCTGAACAGACATAGAAATTACTGTAATTTTTTAAGGCTTCGCATTTAGCCTGTGTTAAGTTTGGAAAGTATTTAATTTTTAACACTGAATGCACTCTGCCCCCCTCGACGTCATCTCAACGCTCAGACACTAGCCACGTGGTCAGAACAAAGGAATCGGAGACGTGGCCCACTCGAGGCGTTCGACGCAAGAGGTCGTAACTTGGCTAGGGGGGTGTTTTCCATTAGAAAGCGAATGTAATGCTTTTTTGGCAGCAAATGTATCAAGGCTGCCTTCTGGGCAAGCTTTGCTCAGGTAGTCAATATTACAATAAAACTCTCAGCTCGATTTTACCGAGACTACGACTATTTCAATGATTCCATTTATTGTCCAGTTGTGTAGACAGTTGAAATACAAAACAAAACTAAATTCACATGACAATAACTACAAAGAATGTGAATAATTAAAGTAGTCACCGAACTTCACTCGAATAATTCCTGCCGAAAATCCTAGAAAAGACTTATATATACCTGCGGGCAAATCCGTCGAGTGAATTTTCCGCTGGGTCTCCTATTGCAGCATTTATAATGATCTAATCACCCCTTTTCCACTTTGAGAACCTTGGCGTCTTTCAGTTGTCGACGAACTCCATTCCAAAACTCGATTGTAAAAATAACTTTTCTTTGCTGTTCTGTTTTAAGAAGGCTGATTATCATTTACCATATAGTCTAATTAAAATGCTAATCCAAAAATAATGCTATACATTGACATGATGATACTATGCATTTTGTCGCCCGTTTGCAATGAAACCCTTTATGACACATAGATTGCATATATGTTGGATAATACTGATTCTTTTAACACATCAAAATCTTTAATTTGTTAACCATCAGCGATTTTTTTATGATGATTTCAGTTACAAAAACCTGTTTCAAAACTTAGAGATATATTTACAAAATGTCTCGTCAAAATCGAGTAACAACCTGACCAACAAGTCGGTCGTTCTCGTCAGACGTCGACTCAAAGACTTCCGTCTTGTATCTTACATTTGTACACTGATTCCCAAATGCTTGTACGATCTCGCTCAAGGAGGTGCGGCTGATATATTGTTCGGAACTATTTCTGACACGTGATCAGCCGAGTCCTCTTCGTTTTCCTTGTTCACCGGTTCCTCCGGCTCGTCCCTCATGAGCGCGCGGTATTTCTTGGCGATGACCTCCCAGTCCACCACGTTCTCGATCTTCGTGGCGTTGCTGATGCTTAACTGGGAGCCCAGAGGACTGAGGTGTACCACGGAGAGACGTGTTGAATCTGGGAGTAGAAAAGAAATATTTACACATATGCTAATAAAAATGTACGAAATGACACCTCTTGGTGTGGTAAAACTAAAAAAAAATCTTGAATTTAGCTAAAGTATTGAGCACTGTTTGAATATTGGAAATTTTTGAAATAGAGAGTAATAAAATATGTAGTATGTCGCATTGATTTCAAATTATAATATTATGTGTAGGTATTGCCCCTAGGAATGTAAACGCGACGAAAAATGGTTATTATGTTAGTAGATACTGTGAACAAAAGGACTTTAGACATTTTTCCATGCATTTTCATCAAAAATTACCCCTTGGCCATACATATAAAAAATCTAGTTATCCTATGGTCGTCTTGGAAAAATAGTTATCGCCCATCTTGTTATAAATACTCTCTGTCGAAGCGGGTTCACGGACTTTTAGTATCTGTTTCCAAAGGCTCTAAAAAAAGTAAGTAATACGGGGAATTTGTCAAAAACTCACCCTTCGGCACAACTTGTCCCCTCTTCACCTTGGACAGCCACTTGGCACCAGCCTTCGACCGCGCGCTCATCTGGTCCTGTCTCTGCAAACCGATCATATGCACCAAGCTTGGTCGCTTCTTTTTGCTTATGCGATCCTGGTGCGAAATAGTTAGGTTAAAATGGAGTGTAATGCTGTATACTCAGGCCAATATACCTTGTGGTTGATTATGGGTGTGGTTGATGACTGTGTGGGTTTCAAGTTAGCTGTGTCTAGTCTACATGAATAAAATTTGGAAGTTTTGGATTCATGGCCGAATTAATCTACTAGGCGTCCATATTTTGAATAGTGTTGGATTGATTTTGAAAGCAAAGACAATGTGTCCATTGCAATGTGCACATAAAATGCCAATTTCACTTAATTTTGAATTAATAAAAGTTGTTTTTCCGAAGTAAGCTTTTCTACTGTGGCTCTTTTCGGGTGTGACGATAAAATCTAAGTGATTTATAGAGACTCAGTGTTTGTAAATTTAATGCAGAATAAGTATTTTTTTCTTAGGCATTTGATTTTTATGCAAAAACAATTGAAACATGTTATGTATTGAAAAAGTGGTCTGTTGTGTATTGTAATAATTTGAAGTGTAGCAGTGGAGTCATCTAAGACTAGGCTTAATTTAAATTATGATTAGTTGGGGTATTGTTTCTGGTGAACATTCCAAAATCTTCCTTGGTATTACGTACCAAAAGTAGAAATCAAATCTTTTTCGCCGGATCAGTGATTTTGTAGAATGTTAGTTTTATTGAAGGAGCAACTGAGCAAAGTCTATTTCACCGAGTCCTTATAGTAAAGTATTAGCATCGTCATCATCATCGTTTCAGCTAAAAGGCATCCACTGTTAGACATAGGCATCCCTAAGTGTCGCTACTACAATACCCGCCCCGCGCGACCCTCATCACCCTCATCAGGTGTTGTGCACCTTGTTTGAGGTTCTCCAACGCTGTGTCTTTCGATACGCAGTCTCTACTCTAAAACCTTTCGGCCCTATCGCCACTCTGTTCTGCGATTAATATGCTCACTATCGCTTAAGTTCGGCGATTCGTCGGACTATGTCGGTGACCTTGGTTATGCTGTAGATATCCTGCCTGATTCAGTGACGCAAGGAAACTCCGAGCATAGCCCTCTCTATTGCCCTTTGGGTCTCTTTAAGCTTTCTGACAAGGCTCATTATGAGCGATCACGTTTCAGAGCCTATATCATCACTGCCAACACGCACTGTTCACAGACTTTCCGTCTTCAGACACTGTGGGCGCAGCTTCCCGAGCGCTTTACAGCTGAATTAGACTCGACAATTGTATAAGAGAAATTAACCAGATAAATTAACCGGAAATGAACCGGAGTTAGTGAAACAGGCCATCAAATTGATAATCAGCGAATTCAACCTTTAATCCTAACTGCTGGCAAAAGTAACACAGTATTAAGTAAGTAATATATAGAAGAAGTGTCCTCACCTTACACCTGTGGATAAGCCACATGAGCCACGTCGTCACCAGGTTGAGCGGCGATGGAGCGGTGCTCGTCCGGTGCATGTTGCGGATCAACTTAGACAGGCCGTACTTCCATTCAATGTCGGATTGTGCCTGAAAAGTTTTGATTGTTGAAGCAGGCTGACTATGAGGATTTTCAGGAAATTCACACCACCAGTTGGCGCCACTTGACGAGAGATCTTCTACTTTTGAAAACGTATACATGACGTTGACGTCAATTTAGCTAATATCGTTAACTTAAGCATTTTGACAGGTGCCTAGACCTGACGACTCAGTGCTGCCACCTGGTGAACGGCAGTTTTAGAAAATTTTGAGAGTTTCAACAAACTAAGAGAGAAGTTTGGAAAAGAATTGGTGATCGAATTCAAGCCTTTTTATGCATTTTACATATTGTATTATGTACTAGAGTTAAATTTTAATATGCAGGCTTATTGGTCACTTGACATATTCCCGGCAAAACGGAAAAAAATTAAATGATCATAAAACTTTTCGTCAGTTGCTTAATCGTTGCAAACAGATCACACTATCATGTTTTGTCTGGAATACTTTGAGTAATCAATAACCCTGTAATAGCTAGTCTGAGTATCTGATAATATGTTTAAGAATATATTAGTTGACATAATAAAGGTGCTCACAGACATGAAACATCTTAAATGCTCAGTTTATGATACTGTAATAGTATTTAAAAGGTTAATCCATTTTCGGGTTGCAAGTTATGCTGCCTGTAATCACCTTTACGGTTAAGCTTATCATTTTAGTTTTGTACCTTAGTAAAATAGCTAATAACGTTTGTCTTATTTTAGTGACTTTAATTCAACTTCAGTAGGTCGATGCTTATTTAATTTGGATACGATTGTAATGTGCTGTAATTGCCTGATAATTTTAATGACTAACGTGTACACTCGAGTCTAACTAATTTAGCGAAAGACATTTTAATTTAATATAATTAATTCATCAATTCCACAACGTGCGTCATTTATTTAACTAGCTGTTTTATTATTGTGTTAGTTTCTTTGTTTATGAGTGCCAATATGCGCACAACGTACTAATTCATGTTTAAATCTTTTCACGTGTTACCTGGATCCTCTGATACGTGTCTGACATCATAGCGATGAGCAGATTGATGAGTACGACCACTGACACCAACATGTAGATGCCGAACACAATTTTAAACAGGTAATTGGTCCAGACCGGCTGGATGTTACTATCGTTACGGTGCACGCGCGTCTGGTCCGTCGTCGTCTGCCCGAACACCGCGAAGAACAGCAACTCGAACGAATACAGTGGGTTCATAGTAACTGCGAACAAAAGATCAGAGTTCTGGGGACACGTAGTTACCTGGATACGTTGGTAAGTGTCCGACATCATCGCAATGAGGAGCGTTATGAGCACCACGTTCGACATCAGTAAGTACGCCCCGAACACGAACTTGAATACGTGCTGCGTCCACAGCGGCCGCACGCTGGACACGTAGTTAAGGTCCGACAACGTTATCTGTCCGAAAAGTGCGAAGAACAGTTTCTCCAACGCTTCGACCGGTGACAACGTCGCTAGAAGACAACACTGAGCATGGACCACGGTCTGGTATGACGAGGCGCGCACAGGCACCGGGGTAGGTTGATGCATGGTTCACTGTGCCTATACTTTATTACAAGTACTTCGGTCAAATTCAATAATCACCGTTTTAAAAAAAACTATGTTTGATCTATTCCTGCATCAATCTTCCCGCAATTCTAAAATTCTAACACGACTAGACACCTATTTGTGTGGGAGAGACAGATTGATACGTTTGTGTAAGTATTCTGTACATTGGTATAAAGAAGTGTAGATGTGTGTCGAACTTAAGATTTGGATTTTAGTTTAGTGTTTTAAATAAAAAAATCGTGTAGATACGTGTAAGAATAATAGAGAATTGATAGCTAGATTTCCACTTATTATACCAGTGCATCAATCCACCCCGTCCCGACTACGGCTAGACATCGAGAGCGTAGGACAGACGCCACATTGACGACAAACAGCCAAACAAATCCGAAATACAAAATAGTACCTCGGAGTGGTGAAACAAACGCAGGACATTAAGCCAGCCGCGGCATGCGCAAATCAAACTTGCTCCATCAAATGCGGTGAGGTCGGCCACTCATTCCACTAAAACTAGAATTGTGACGCGCAATGCATGTTCTGTGTCCACATCTGGAAACCACGAGTCTCATAAAGCTGTGATGCGATGCAGAAAATGCATTGTGTACTTAATAGACATCAAGGTTTCTAACCACCAACCACTTACACGTGCCATAATATATGAAAATAAAACATTGAGATTATGGCGAGGCGAAGTGTACTTGTATATTACAGAAACCTAACATTCCACATTCTGAACGTGATGGCAACAGTTATCTAATGGAATAAAACACCAACGATGATAACATTCTCGATGTGACAAACACTGAAGCTTGCAAGCGGATGCACGTACTGTTTGTAACAAAAAATAACAAGTAAAACAAGCACATCGAGTTGTAATGCGATCATCGTACGGAAAATGGAATTCATATGCACTTAAAATTAAACAGTACAGTCTTGTTTGTATGTAGTGGACTTACGTCCTGTTGGACCTTGTTTCCTTCTGTATGATTCCCCGTTTAGTGTATTTTGCCATTGTGTATCAATCGCTTGTCGTTTCAACCGTAGGGTCTCTATTACGACAAGTACAACATTTAATATTTAAATGAACAGACATGAACTACATACATGAATGGACGAATTCTATAGTAGATGTTATGGTAGGCAATATTGTAAGTAGGTTGGATTCACACTCACCGTCGGAGAACAGTCTCTTCCTCGCTTGTCTTGCATACTTATTGTCTTCCGCCTTGTTAATATTCCTGAACGGCTGGTTTAATGCAACGATGTGCATCGAGAAGCCGAACACGAATATCGCTAATACAGCGAGGAACCTCCCGAGATCCTTCATGAGATCTCCGATGATAATAGCCCACGGACCGAACAGGTGGTGGAAGGATAAGAAATCTAATATTTGAACGCACGCTAATAGAAATGATAACGCAAAACATTGATTCCTACAATACATAAGCGTTGGCCAATACTTAGGTAATACGAATATCCAGCCGACGACGTGTGTAGCCACGCCGATCATGCCGCATAACAATACTGCTATCTTGATCCACCCTAAACCAGATTTATCACTGGGGTTGGTGAGCTCGAAGAGTAGGAGACCGCTCAGACAAATGAGCAGCATCCACTCATACCACCGCGGAATTAAACTATCCCTAAATATCGAATTATAAATAGGCGTTATCGCTACTAAGGCTAACAATATCATCAGGTAAATGTGTGAAGTTAAATACGACATGAACTTAATTATTGGAATCTTATTATATCTATGGCCTAATGGAAGAGAGAACACCACCCATACGGGCGGACATACTATGAACGCAAAAAAAAGGAACATAATTTTGATGCCGGTCCATTTGAGGCTCCCTCTCCAGAGTTCCTGTAAAAAAGCGAAGGAATGAACATCATCATATGTTTGCGGAGTCAAGGGTCTGTGAAGTAGGGAAGTTACCTATTTTTTACCTGAAGATATCTCTGGACCACTGTGTGGGCTATGACCTCCTTCTGCTCGTTCTCTATGAGCACGTCGAGGAACTCGATGTTCCTGTTGTCGGTGGCGGTGAGGATGTGTCCGGCGGACTCCGCTCCGGCCGCCAGCGCCAGCAGCTCGGTGGCCATCGCTTCACATTGTTTTCCTGCCGCTATAAGGTCTTTGGCACGCTCCTTTTCCTGTTACGGAAAACAACGTGCGATGAATATAAAGTGACTGATTAATCATAAAGCAAAAACTGAGTGAGACATACCTTAGTGGATAGAATAATGTAAATATTAGACAGTTTAGCCGCGGTGTCCACAGGCGCCGGCGAGACCAGCACGAACTCCTCGATGGGGATGTTGTTGTGGTTCTTAGAGCACACCATCAGGTTGTACACGAATCTCTTGTCGTCCATAAGGGACTGGGTGTCGTGTTCCTTGTGCAGTAAGTATTCGAGGACATCGTTGTGGTTTTCCGAAGCGGCGAACCAAATTGGAGCACAATTTAGGTTAGTCTCGCTCTTCGGGGATGCTCCTGATTCGCACAAGAGTTTGACCACGTTGAGATGTCCTGCTTTCGCTGCACAATGTAGAGGTGTCCAACCATTTTTATCAGTCGCGTTGATTTCAGCTCCCTGGCCGAGCAGTACTTCCACCATCTGGTAGTGACCGTGTGTCGATGCTATGTGTAACCCAGTTTTCCCGTGTCTGTCGGTGCTCTGAAGTAACTCTGCTGATCTACTGAGGAGGAGTCCTACAATAGACATGTGTCCGCCGAAGCACGCGAGATGTAGTGGATTGAAGCCCTGTAACGAGAGGAAGCAAAGTTATAAGTAACTTAATGTCTGTGCTTTATTTATTGTGCACACCTACCACAGTGTTGTCTTTTTAAACCAAAGTTTGACTGGTAGATAATGCCTCGTTGCATTAAGTCTGCCTATGTACCACTACTGTACATGAAATTTAAATAAATAAAGTTGCAATTTGAGTCATAAAATTTGTTTAAAAATTTTGAAGACTTACATTTTCATTGCTCGCAGCGTCGACTTGTACTCCAGCAGAGTTGAGTAGTAACCGTACGACGTTTTCGTTACCATTGTAAGCAGCTAGATGTAGTGGAGTTAGTCCAGATTCTGCACCTAACTCTGGAACTAATGATACACCAGTGGGAGCTTCTGATTTTACTGTCCCTGGTACATGAGACAGGAGTTCCCGGACAGTTTCTGTAAAACAAAAAATATAATTAAAACAATATTCAAGTACTTCCCTTGAAATAAAAGGTTTATCAATTAAGTATACTTACCAGCTTGTCCATAATAAGCAGCAATATGAAGTGGCGTCAATCCTAACTTTTTACTTGATATCCTTAGCGTGTTAGTCGACCTCATCACATCCAATACATTAGTATGTCCGTATTGCGCTGCTAAATGCACTGCCGTAAGACCTGTCCTGTTTTCATCGGTACAAGATGCTCCTGCTCTTACTAAAACCCTTACTACATCTGCATGACCACCCTCAGCAGCCAATTGAAGAGGCGTCGAATCATTCAACTTATTCCTAGCTGATATTACACCAGTCCTATCAAACTTCATCAGTTCTTCAATCACTTTCACTGAACCCTGAATAGCCGCTATATGAGCGCAAGTATTCCCATCCTTCGTGGTAGCCATTACTAAGTTTGGATGTGATTGTAGAAAAAGTTGGACTACTTCATTGTAGTTATTTTGTGCGGCTGCGTGAATAGGTTTTTGACCTAATTCGTCTGTCGCATCAATATTAGCTCCTAGTTCGAGTAAAAGCTTACACACTTCAATTTGACCGCTTGCTGATGCTAAATGTAAAGGTGTCTGCTTTTTTAGTGTTAGGACATCTATCATAGCGTTGTGGTCTCGTATTAAGAATTTGACTAGATGTGCGTAGCCATTCATTGCTGCTAAGTGAAGAGCTGTTCTACCATTTCGCGCTTTGGAGTTTATGAAGGCTTTGTTTGTAAGGAGAGCATCACAGACTTGTAGGAAGCCATGTTCTGCGGCGAGGTGGAGGGCTGACCTGCCTTCAGTGTCGAACACGTCCACTCTCGCGTGGTTCGACAGCAGCGTACTGACAAGTTCCATGTGTCCTCTATTACAAGCTATGAGTAAAGGCGTCCAGCCTATTGAGTTCTGTTTGTTGAGTGCTCTGCTCACGTCAGCAGGAGATATGTGCGCGATCATCTCAGTCATGACGTCATTGTTTCCGGCTATAGCACAAAAGTGGAATGCCGTTTCTAAATTATGTTTCGTTATTAACGTGACGTCGGCGCCATTTTCTATGAGGCATTTGACAACTTGTCTGTCGGCTGTTGGTATCTTGACTTCCTCTTTGGTAATTTTGCAGGCGAAGTGGAGTGCACTCGCTCCATCTTCGTCAACTGAATCGATGTATGCGGTAGCGACATTTTCGCCTTTATGATCTTTGACGAACTCTATTAGGTGTCGCACAACGTCTGGTTTACAACTACGACACGCCATGTGTAAAGGTGTTTCTCCAGTCTATAAATAAATAAAGCAATTTAATGTCAATACGTTATTCGGAAAAGAAGAATAGTAGAAGTTTATATAAATATAAAAAAAATATCTGTACATGTTATAAAAATAGTAGGTAGTATGCATATTGTTCATCATCATCATCATCATTTCAGCCGAAAGACGCCCACTGTTAGACATAGGCCTCCCCCAAGCATCGCCACAATGACCGATCCTGTGCTTCTCGCATCCACCGCACTCCCGCGACCCTCACCAGGTGGTCGGTCCACCTTGTGGGAGGCCTTCCAACGCTGCGTCTTCCTGTGCGCGGTCGCCACTCTAGAACCTTTCGGCCCCATCGACCATCCGTTCTACGAGCAATGTGCCCTGCCCACTGTCACTTAAGTTTGGCGATTCTTCGGGCTATGTCGGCGACCTTGGTTCTCCTGCGGATATCTTCATTCTTTATGCGATCACGCAAGGAAACTCCGAGCATAGCCCTTTCCATATATTTCCTTTTCTTTATTGTTCATAGATAATATTAACTAATAGAATTTGTCGAAATATTTTTACCGATATATATGTTTTACAGATGTGCATTATTTTATAAATACATATAACAACAATAAACTGAAGTAGTCCCAGAATTGAACCTTGAGGAACGCCAATCGCGCTATACCTAGTAGAATGGTTTTTTTTTAATAATGGGAAGGGAATCAGAATTAAACTTTCAAAACGGAGTAATTATACCGAATTAATATTATATTTACGTTTAAAAATCGAGAAGAATAGACACAATCTACGTACCTTAGTTTTCTTTAGTGGATCTCCTCCATCTTCTAACAATAGCACGAGAGTGGCGAGGTTGCCGTACTTGGCAGCCACGTGCACTGGGGTTTGTCCGTCTTCTGTCGCTTTGTTCGGACCTGCTCCTGACTTTAGCAACATGAGCGCGCATTTGTCGCCTGGTCAAAATAATATACAAAATTGACATACATATTACATACATTTCAAACACTAGAGACATTGAATGGTTTCCAAGGTCTGTGCATCATTATTGGCAGTGCGTATTAAATTTATATTTCTATTATGTTTATAAAAGTCGAGAGAATTTAATGTAACAGTGGATGTGATAAGGCTTGGAGTGAGATTGCATTCAGCAGTGAACGTCTTGTGACAGATTGTTGATAATAATATGTAGATATTATCATAAACAATAAAAAAAAATATAAATTTACAGAAACTTTTCTAACCAAGTTCCAGCAAAGGTTAGACATCGTCGAATATCTAAATATTCAGCTTACCATCAGGTATCCTGGCAGCAATATGTAGTGCAGTCTCTCTTTGTCTGCCGCCTCTCACATGGACATCAGCTCCGTACCCCAGCAAGGTTTCTACGACAGCAGGCTTACAGGATTCAACGGCTATGTGTAATGCGGTATAATTGTCCTGAAGAGACCATACAGAAAAATAAGTAAATTATGCAGGGAAACACCATCATATTGATAATATTATGGATCAAATCTTATGACCCGTATGATCGGATTTTCTATCACCATAGCCTCGTTTTGATACATGGAGATTGCCAAATAAAAATACAAAGTTGAAAAATCTTCAGTCTAAGTGGTGGGACTAGCTGTCTTAAGTAGATAAGACTAAGTATTTAAACCAGTGTTAAAGCAGTCTCATTAACGATAAATGGTGAGAGAATTAGATGATGGATGCAGTAAGATTCACCAGAAGACTTCGGCCTTTATTTGCACGAACCAATCTTTGCCGATTAGATTGAACATAATAAGTATTAACTTCAGAGTGAATTTCAGTCGCGGTGGTCAATCTTAGCGAAGACTAGGCCGATGGCTAGTCTACACTATGATGAAGAATATTATGGGCATAAATACAGGTACAGTATTTAATTTTGTTCGATCACTCTGAATGATGAGGATGATGATGATGATGCCTCATGGACCGAATTCGACGCGACCGGAGAGAGAACAGATACGGGATGGATAAATGGCTAGTCAATTCCAAACTCCAGACTGCTGAAATACCTAGTAGAAAAACCCAATAATATTTTTTCCGACTAGAGAATTCAGTCCGTGATCCCACGCTCAGCAGTCGCGAGGTAAACCAGGCTATTACATTATAAAGAAATATATTAAAAAGACATACGTTTGTGGTAACGTCGACACTCTCGCCCTTCTGTAGCAGTGTGTTGATGATCCCGACGTGACCATATCGCGCAGCCGTGTGGATACTGCGGGCGCCGTCCTGCAAACATATGATGATAGGAATTAGTTCTTGTGACCTCAAGTGGTTGCCAGTACGCTTTCTGACTACTCTGCTTGGGCCCCTATCCCCTTTTACCCCCTCTTTACCGCAAGAAACGTTTTTAGTTTCTCTGCGATTTCCACTTGTTTCTAAGGTCATTTGAAAATGTATTCCGTAACTTTCTTTTTTACTGTCAAGGATACTCGTCTGTAGTATATATATTGCCGGACCCAAATTTTTGCCTGTGTTTAAAAGACTTAAGCTAGAACTACATTAGACCGACGCACACGTGTAACACGCCTGATTTGTACGTAGAACGACGTCGCGTGGCGTGGATCAAGTGTAGCTCTACAAGTCTAGTTTCCATATAAAATGTATGGAGACCGACCTAGATCGGCGTGTGTGGCACGCGTGTGCGCAGAGTAGTTCTAGCTTTATAGGCTATAACCTTACCTACTATCACTTTCTTTCTTTCACTTTCACAGTCAAGTTCTTCAAGTGAAGTTCAGTGGCTGTTTTAATTATTCGCAAATTGATGCCTAGTGGATATTGTAATGTAAAATTGGTGTATTTTTGTATCTTAAGTGATATATGTGCTGCGAAATACTACAAATACAAGTGTACCTACATCCATATTCTAATGGTAAACAAATTACGAGACTTAGTTATCGAAAACAAAACAATGAACAAAAAAAAATTGGTTTAAAAAAAAGAATTGCTAATTTTTTATACATGTTTTATTTATCTGTGTATCTATTGTAATATATTATATTAAGATAATATTGGCATTGTTATACAAACGATAGCCTTATATCCAGGTAATAACTGTTCATTCAAAGTTGCCTTAAAGCAATTGCAGAATACGATAAGGCCGCCTACTGTATCTATGTTACATATTTAGTTTCTTTTTGTATGTTTATGAACCTCCTCCTTTTTGAAGTTGGTTAAAAAGTTTGAATATTATAGTATGGAATCTGCCATAAATCAAAAGTATAGAAACACACCTTATCAAATATATAGTTTTCACTGGTCAAGTCGAGGTATGCTCAGTTGCTAATAGGTACCTACTGTTCTAGCGCCATTTAGATTTTTTTTATTGTGTTACCTTGGGAATCTACTAGGTATGATGTTCTGTTAGTAGTAGAATAAGTATAGGAAAAAATCTGAAAACTGTGAATTTGTAGTTACGTCACAAAAAATCTTTTTTTTTGCGATTCGAAAAAATCTTCGTAACTCAATTCGGGACTTGAACTGTTTTCTTAGTTAGTCACGCACAGTACAGAATGCGCGATTCCGACTCGTTTGATTGTAATTTAGGTGTCAAGGCTGGATAGAATAAATAGGCTCAATATTATTTCAAACCACAGTTTCAAACCCTGTTTACTTAATTATTGCATACGCGAATTATAACTTCTTTTTCGTTTGCAAATTCCAGCTGGTTACATATTTAAGTGACAAGAACAAATGATGTATGAATAAAGTTGCACATTCTTTGAAGTAGAATGCAAATTAATACGTGGAAATTCCTTCATATTTTATTCGTTACGTTTCTAGTTTATATTATCACTGTATACAAAGGTCGACCCTTAGTTTCACTTCCGTCACAAGTACTACGATATAAAAATGACCTTTATACGCAACCCGCAGAGGAAATCCGGGCGTGTCACATTTAACTGGTAGATAATGACGATATATGTAGCTAAGTACTCGTAGATTTATGTATTTTAATTCTAGCAAGGATGATGACCGTGATGTTTGAATGTCAACCTAAAAGTAATGATAAGGAAAATTAACCTTTTGAGTACCGTAATTAGAGACACATTAGAAGGAAAATTTGCCGGGTTATTGTAAACTTGCTACATCGACTTAACGCGGCAGCGTAGTTTCACGGGAAACCGTGCGATATCCCGCGCCATCCGGATGGCCATGACCCTCTGGCATGCGTTCAGCTCGGCCACCGGTCACTTTCGCAGCGACGGCGCCCATACCGGCGCTCCATAAAGGGACCTAACGATTCCTGCGTAGAGCCTCCGGCAGGAGGCGTCTGGACCCCTTGGTTGGGCAGAAGCCGCTTGAGGGTAGCCCCAGTCCGATGCAGTTTGGTATCCAGACCTCGGAAGTGCTCCTTGAAATTCCATCGGCTGTCGAGTACGAGTCCCAGGTACTTCATCGCATGGCCTCGGACTTGTGCAGTGCCACCTCTAGTCCCAACTGCTGGATCTTCTTCACGACTATCGCAACCCCGCGAGTCGCTAGTTCGACCGCCGCCTGGTACGACTATCCCTGCGCCAGGACCAGCGTGTCGTCTGCGTAACAGACCACGTTGAAGCGCAACTATCAGTTGCGCTTTGAGGAATAATTTAGTTGCGCTTAAAAATAGCTGTTGTGCTTTGAAGAATAACCCGCTTTAAGGCTTTATGTCAGCAAAACCGACGGGGCCCACTTGGTGGCTTCTCTCGCTTCACCCAGAGAGAGATGTCATTTGATGATTACAAAATTCATACAACGAACACGAACATAGGTTTATGCCTATGTTTTTCTATGTTTTAATTAGAAACATAGAATAAGTATTTACATAAGTATATTCGCTTGTTTCCACCTGAGATGATGAGAAAGCTCAGCTGAGTAAATAGTTAGTTATTTCTAGTTTTATTAATTTTATTCCATTTTAATAAAGAAAGTGAGTTTATTACTATTTCATTAAAAAGATCATTGTGGTTTTTTTTTTATAAAAATAAAAAATGCTTTTTACAAAAATAGATAAACGGCGACGAAAAATTCAATTCCAACACTAAGGAGTCCAGAATTATATATTGGATCTATGGAACATGCTTGTGCGTCGATGTTCGAAACATGGTATATTATTGCAGCCGCACGCCGTTTTATATATTGGCGCGCTAAATAAAGTACGCCGTATTGAATGCGCACTTCATGTTCGTCAAAGTGGGTTAGTAACGTGCAGTTCACATATAAAATGGCGCATCGTCGATATCGTTTTTGTTTCAATTATCGCCACAAGTGACGCTACATAACAACAAAAATTACCATCTCAATCGACAACGATGTCGCAACAAAGTCAAATAAGTGTGTCCTTCGAAAAAGTTAGTTACGTACAGCATTAATAGTATTGTTTGTATCTAAAGTAGCAGATCTATCCCTTAAGAAGGTGATAGAACGAACCACAATCCGGCTGACCGTAAGGTAGCCACATTACATTACGGCGACGTTTTGCGATTCGGTGTGCCAATTTGTAATACGGCGTGTTATACGAAACGGCTTTGACATATAGATATAGTGAGAGAGTATTTTTACAGGATTCTTTTAACCCTCTACAATTACAATTTGTTCGTAAAGCCACTCCTAGCTTCAAAACAAGGCTAAGGTTGAACAACGTTCGTTCATATATTTAATTACGAATGCACTGCGATGAAATTAAACACGCAACGTCTTATTACAGTTTCGTGAGCAGGTAGTGAGTTCAGAACCCGTACAATGGAAGACGGTGTCACGGAAATACGGGAAATTAGGTAATATTTGATGTCGTTAATTACTTTATTGATGATGGTTATCTATTTTGTTTGCTGGTGGTTTTTTTATTATTTTGGCTTTCCTTTTTCTTACTATCTGTTTTGTTTTTTTAGGGTGGTAAATCATCAAATAATTCTTTCTGCTCTAGATGGAATGAGAAGGAGTACCATTTATTTCTATTCGAAGCGATCGACGAAAAGAATCAAAACGAAACGGTTGTACACGGCTAGGGGGGCTGCCTCCCTAGCCAAGTTACGACCGTTTCGTTTCGACCACCTGAGCGTTGAAATGACGTTAGAACAAAGGAATCGGAGGCCTGGACGACTCGAAGCGATCGACGAGAAGAGAATCAAAACGAAACGGTCGTAACTTGGGCTAGAGGGGCTGATTCTATAATGTTCGATACATTTTTCTATACATTTATTGCACCAATATTATAAAGGCGAAAGTTTATATACGAGTATATAACGTGTAAGTATGTCTGTGTATGTGTATTAATAATAATAATAATATTCCACAACTATCACACAACGCCGTCTAGTCCCAAGCTAAGCAGAGCTTGTGTTATGGGTACTAGACAACTGATAAACATACTTATATATTTCTAAATACATACATATATAGATAAATTACACCCAGACACAGAACAAATGATCGTGCTCATCACACAAACATTTGTCCTGGGTGGGAATCGAACCCACGACCTCCGGGATAGCAGTCAGGGCCACTAACCACTAGACCAACAGGCCAGTCAAGTATTATTTTTCAGTATTATTTTTACTACTCCACGTTCAAACGGCTAAACGGATGTGTTTAAGGCATACGGCTGACCATGTCCTGTTTACTTTGGATAATTTACTTTCACTCATTCGAAACTGCCGGCAGAAGTAAGTAAAAAAACAAAATAAGCAAGCAATAAATTGCTAAGCAAATCTATCAGCTGTAGGTATCCTTAACCTGCAAAGCTGTTTCAATATTAGCAATGGTTTTGTCTTTCATATTATTGTAATAAAATGCAATATTGAAATAATCCTTGAGTTCTATTAGCATAGTTCATGCAGCTGTAATAATATTCAATGCTGAGTGGAAACAAAGAAAACTGGAGACCTTTTTTTGGAGGTGTGAAATTATCAAATAAGAGAGAGAGGGAGGTGTTAGATTTGTAATGACTAAAACCCCCGTCCGGTAACCGTACGGACCGAGCTCAAGTCGTCGACGGCGCGTAGTGTTCCACGCGCGCCTCAAGGAGATGTCAGCAACCTTAGGGGCCCAGCAGGGCCGAAGTCTACTGGGGCCAAGGGTCTGATTCTGAAAGGAAGACTCGGCCCTGGTATGAATGGCAACGAAGGAACAGGAGTGGGTTTTTAGTCAGTAAAAGTCTGACACTGTCTCCCGCTCCGCCCAAGAGCAGGGGATGTCATTGTATAGTTATGGCTTTGTTTGTTACGGAGAATCACTGACTCCTAAGTTACAGGCCCACACCTAGTTTAGGAGTCAGAGTACCTACCTACATAATTGTTACCGTGTAATAAGCCTATATGTTCATAGTTTTATGATGTAAATGCTGTTTTTTTGTGTGAAATAATTTTTTATTTTTTTACTTTTTTTTATTGGCTGATTTTCCTAAAGAAAAATAAAACTGTGTTTCTTTTAGTTACCGTTTGCGTTCCAGAGCCACGGTAAGTCTTTCGAACAATCCCGCAGCCCAAAACTGGAGTCATAATTACTTACATGATAAGTTTACATTATGTTTAGTAGAGAATATGCATGCAAAAAACATTTGTTATCTTACAAGTTTATCAATAAATACAAGCAAGAGCACACAGCAAGAGTAGCAAATGCTATAACCCCTGCATGTTCGGGGGCCCCGCGCGTTCGGGGATCCCACACTTGATCGTATACAATTAGTCAAAGTATCTATAATTATAACTACAAGAAATCTAAATACAGCTGATTTATTTAGATGTGAGATTCAATTTACTTAAGAATTTCCTCCGATTAAAAGTCTACAGAATGGAACATCTCTTAGAATTCCCTCATTATCGTACATTGCACGCAAAGTGAGAAATAAGTATATTAGGGGAAGTTTGAAAGTGGCGCCAGTGACTGAAAAGTTGAAACGGAATCGTTTGTCTTCGTATGGTCATGTGAAGAGGAGGGATGAAACGCATGTTACTAAAAGAGTTATGAGTTTACATGTGGATGGATGGAGAGGGAGAGGGAGACCAATGAAAAGATGGATGGATTGTGTGAAGAGTGATATGAAAGAAAAGGAAGTTAGTGATAGTATGACGAGTGACAGGGCAGAATGGAAGAAGAAAACGTGATGCGCCGACCCCAAATAACACGGGACAAGGGCAGGAAGATGATGATGATGCACGCAACTAATCTTAAAATCCACCGGGTCATAGTTATTCATTGTAATTTTCACATAGACAAACAAAATGATTATGTAGTTCGATCAATATCCTTACAACTTCGGTCAAGCTTATTCTTAGTAGGGATAAGCTTAAGTGGCAGTGAGCTGGGTATATTGTTTGTAAAAAAGATAGTCGATGGGGTGGAAAGCGTGGCGACCACGTATCGGAAGATACAGTTTTGGAAAGCCTCTGACATGGTCGACCCATATCCTGGTGATTCGAGACGAACTGGAGCAGTCGTTTTGGGAAAGGCCTTTTTTTAGCAGTAGACGTCTTTCGGGCGAAATGGTGATGATTGTGTTGAATGTTGACATTTTGATGAGATCATTTCTCTCGGATTGATTATTCTAATTAAAGGATGCCTGAATCTAACCTCTCCGAGGAAAATGCTATGCCTAGTAAATCTTACCTCTTGAGCTTTTCTGTATAAAACCACTAAGGCTTCCTATTCCTGCATCATTTTCCAAAAGAAAACCAATAATGTTTCAAGAGATGCTTCTTTTTTTTTAGATATAATAGAATAATATGTAATACAAACTTTGGATTACTTCAGTGTGTGTTGTTATATTTTGCACAAAATATTAATAAAACAAAGTCTACGCATGAGGCCCCTTGATCAAATTTGCTACAGGCCCCGCTCTAGCTTAATCCGCCACTAAATAATTATACAAAAATATTAAACACGCAAAAATATTAAAATATTAATTATTAAGTGTAAACAAAAAACAATATCAAAATTGATAGAAAAACAAAGAAGATATAACAATTTTAAACAAATATATCTATATATATCTGTCTCTGACCCCAAGACGCCGGCCGTTTTCCATGGCAGCCGTACCACGGAAGTAATGTACTTTGACGTCAAAATCCGTATCGGACTTTTTATTCTTATTAGCAGCTTTGCAGCTTTATAACTTTGTTGCTGATGAAGATATTTTAAAAATTCTTTTTTATTGGAGCCATAAAATATTTACACTAGTGATTGATAAAATTATTTAAATAGGTGTCAATATACAACAATAAATAACATGTATAATATTTATTATCTATTGTTGTTTATTCACATAATTGTTAATTCTAATAATGTTTATTCACATAAACTGTTTTATCTGTGTAAAGTACAGGTCCTTTGTGTAACACCTGTTTAATATGACAACGTATTGTATCTAATATGGTGAATAATAATGTTATTATACTTTTAATATATTATTTACTCAGCATTTTATTCAGAATTTGTACAAATAAGGTTCACGTTTATCTACAAGCTAACAAAGTCTACAAAGACGGTTTTCGCGTTTTTCTATTTACCCGTTAGTTCCTAAACCACGCAACGGATTCGGTTGCGATTATCAATAATAGAAAGAACACAATATGCGGGGAAGGTTTATTTATATAACTTTCAACCGTGTGAAGTCGGGCTGGTTCACTAGTATCAGATATGTTCACAGTAGAAGTTTGTTGCTTAGTATCTGCGGAGCGGCTGGAGAGGCATCACGGCGTCCTCACCTTCCGCGGAAAAAACGCCCGAGTGTCATCAAAGTGCCGAACGCTCAGTGGATACGGTGGAGGAAACGGTGGAGGTGTGTGTGCCCCACTTGGCGATCGGCGGTGGCGACCTCTCGCGCCGTACCTTGGTTTAGGACATGGTTCGGAGCGAGGGGAAACGAAGTTCGGCTGCCTCTTTCTGCGAAGCAGTATGCTAGCAAAGGAGACGGCCGCACGCGTGAGGGAATGGACATCTTCACGCCCCAGCCGGTAGGAGCAGCAGTATAGGAGGCGCCGAGGGCGTTGGGAGTCACAGAACGACTACCAGCCACAGCAGGCGCATTGCGGACGACGAGTAACGGGTTGCTCGTCGTCCGCTCGTCTGGTAAGGATTGTGCCCCGGTCATCGACGGCACGTAGTGTTCCACGCCCGTCTTAAAGAGATGTTAGCAAAATCGTGGGGGACCAGCAGGGCAGCCGATACTCGCTAGGAAAATGGAAAATTTCTGGAAAGAAAACCCGTGGGCATAGAACGCAAAGGGCAACTGAAGGAACATGGCGGGTTTTAGTCAGTAAAAGTCTGACACGTCCTTTGGCTCCACCCTAGAGCGAGAGATGCTGATGACTTGATGCGTGCCAAAAAAATAAAAAAATATATCTTCCCGCATTGAACGCGCGTGGTGGTCCATTCCCTCTCCTAGAGAGGAGGCCTGAGTCCCAACAGTGGGAACATTATAAGAATGATCATTGCTCAGGAACTTGGGTTTGTCCTAGTTCAGGTTAGATCTAATTATTGTATTTTATGGCATTTTCGCTGAACTGGACTTTTTTGGCGCAAACGTGAGACACGCGATGTTAGTTTTTCTGTTATTTTAAGTTTCAACATGTTTTTTCTACACTGTGTGTATTGGTGTGCCAGATAAAATATTTTTCTTTCTTCCTATTCTTTCTAATTATTGTACCTATACCATTTTAATATAATCTTAAAGCCGCAATGACTGTCAACTTGTTTTTTATTTTCTTAAACAAAAATTATGTTAATTATACACTAGTATATCTATGTATATATGAACCCTATAATATATATTGTATTGTTCAATTCACTAAGTCCCATATCATGTAATATAATATAGATTTGATCTGACCATTTTATAAGGATGTTTGTCGTATTGCAAGATGCTCCTGACCAAAGGAGATCTGGACTACAATAAGTTGATGGCAGCGCTATAAAGGTAATCCAAAATCGCAATTTGATACAATTGGTAAATTCCCACGCGTTCAAACGACGTTTTTCAATACACTTACGAAAATATAAATAAACGGACGCGATATTACGCACTAGTGCGAAAAACAGTTCATTGCATGCCTAAAAGTGGTAGGGATAAGAGCAGATTTTCGAGTAAGTGTATTGAAAAACATTTCTTGAACAACCGCGCGTCAAATATGAGTGTACCTTATTAGGCATATGCAGGTAGACTCCTTTCTTAAACAGCATCATCGCACAGTCAGCATGTCCGTTGAGTGATGCTATGTGCATCAACGTGCTGCCATCCTTAGTCCTCTCGAAGATGGACGCTTTAAACTTGTCTGCGAGCAGCTCGATGATCGCCGCGTGGCCGTTTTCTGCTGCTAAATGCATTGGGGTTCGATCTGGAAAAGAGGTGGAGAAGAACTGTCAATATAGGGGATGGTTTACTAGAGCTTGAGGGTACTAGGACTTTTTTAGTGTCATTTTACAGGCATAAAAACATTATAGTATATCTACTTTGAAACTTGGGGTGTGAGCATCATAGAGAGACGAGTGTAATTAGGTTACAAGGGCCTGTGATAAATTTCCCTACCAAAAGTAATGAGGGCTTATATGTAAGAATGTATGTATGCTGGCGAGCAGTGGTGGCCGAGTGGTAATGGCCCCGAATCACGATTTGTAGGTCGCGGATTCAAACCCAGCTAGGGGCATTACTTTGTGTAAGTTATTATCACCCCAGATCTCAAAACGGTGAAGGAAAACAACGTGAGGAAACCAGCATGTCCTAGAACCAAATACTTCGAAGAAATGTGACATTCACATACCCGTACTGGGCCCGCGGGGTGGATTACGGCCCATTCCCTCTTCTAGAGAGGAGGCCTGAGTCCCAGCAGTGGGAACATTAAAAGGCTGATTATGCTTATGCTATGCTTATATGTAAGACACCATAACCAATGATTAGGAGCATAAATATAATCAGCCTTGCTAGGTTTGCCGCTGTTAGGTATGAAGCCCCCCCTCTCTAGGAGAGGAAATGGGACGTAATGCAACATGTGGAGCAAAGGGTGCTTGGTGTGTGTCACATGTCCTCGAAAGATTTTTTGTAGGACATGCTGGTTTTTTCATGATGTTTTCCTTCACTGTTTTGAGAAGCCCGGGTACCACTGCTCGATGCTCGAATGCTGTTGCATTCACTAAAGTTATTGAGCTTTATAACGAGTGGAGTTATATTAATGCTGCCAAACTGAACATAGTTGATAAGATTTTTCCAAAAAATCTGCATCAACTCACCTTCATTATCAGCAATTGCAGCATTAGCCCTGACTCCATAGAAGTACTTTACGAGGGGCTCATCTCCTTCCGCGGCAGCGATGTGCAGGGAGGTCTGACCGGCCCCATTGACGGCGTCCACCGCGGCGCCGTAGTCCACCAGGATGCGCGCCATGTCCACGTCGCGCCGGCGAGCTGCCAGGTGCAGAGCCGTGTCCCCCGCGGGGGTGCTCGCCTGGGTGGCACACGGGTTGTTAAACTACTGGGATTAGTATCCGGGTAACTCAGTAATGGGGGGCGAAGCATGTGTGTACGTGGCTGAAGCGATGGACGATGGATGTGGAACGTTTCGTCGACAATACTCTTGTTAGGTTATATTTACTTCTAGAACGTTACTTAGTGATAAATAATTACGCTAGAATATGTACGCTACTCTTCAATTCTACAATTAGCTTTATTTCTACAAAGTGGAGCAGTGACGAAACGTTTATGATATTATGTGAAGTAATAACTGTAAAGGCGAATAGGAAAAGTTTAAAAAATACGCAAGGAAAAAATACTTAGCGACAAAATATTTACATAATATATTTTGTTAAAGCTTCACGTAAGTTAATTTGTTACCAAAAAGGTGTGAAAAAACTTTCAAACAATGCAAATAACAGAAGTTACGAGTCTTGAATAATTCATAACATAATCTCGTGTGCAATTGCATAAGTCCTACACTATGACGACGCTTCTGGTCGTGAGTGACACAGGGGCACATACCTTGAGTTGCTCAGCGGTCTGCGCACTCAGCAACTCGCGCACCATGCTCTGGTTGCCGGCCTCCACTGCCAGCAGCAGCGGGATCTTCCCCCTCTGGGAACACACCATGTCGCGAATTAGCTTTTTCCATTCTTTCTGCCTGGCGCGCTCCTTGTTGAGCTCTATGAAACTGATCTCAAGTTTCTGCAGGTCCTTCGCCTGCTGGTTGGCGGGCGGCGAGCGCGGGCGGCCGCGACTGGCGCTGGCGGTGTCCCGGTCCGCCATGCCGGCTCAGCGCGGCACTGCATCCATACGACGCGCGCCGCTACCCCGCGGTGCAACTGCACGAGTCGCTTCCAAGACGTGACACCACAGACAATAACAGCCGATTTATGTGCATCGCAGTCTTCGCAGGCGACTAGACAATAACGTATAATCGATCGTCTATCGTGCTTCTCACTGAATACCGATGCATTCGAAATTGCCACGATTTCCGATTTACTAAGTTTAGTCCGTCACGCTCAGAGCCAATACGTACTTGATCCTCCATGAGTACTAGGTACTAGCTACACGAACGAACGTCGGAGGCCATGGCGAGCTGCCTTCCTCTAGTCGTGACGAAGGACCGACTGAGACGGATTGTATTAAAATTAGTAATTTTGAATTTCAGCGCTGACGTTGTAACTAATATTCAGCGGGTGATTTGCATTGTAAATTCGCGCTGTGACGTTTACTCGGCAGCTAAAGCTCGACGGATAATTAGCCAGTTTCTATTCGTACAGGGTGGCTCGTTCCTACTATCGGAATGTCCTTAGCACGTCAGACACGCGTCACGCGGCGCGCGGTGCGCGGCTCACCGTTTTGCTCGAATTTAGTCATAATTAGTGATTGTCAGATTGTTTTTATCAGTTGATGCGTGTTGCGTCAAACGATGACATGATAAGCCTGAAAGTTTTGTTAGTTGGTAGACATAGAGTTGATTCAGCTCACAGTGTAGACGTAGAGTTTTGTTTACAGGTTGTATTTTAGGGTGTTTTCGGGGGTAGTTCCTGAATCGTGCGGCTGGCGGTGCCAGGCGGCGCGCTGCACGCGAGCGCTGCGACGGCGTGCATCAGCGCCCGTTCAGTAGTCTTGTATTTACAAATCATAACTCTAATAACAGCGCTATAAAGCTTAAGATTTATTGTGCACAATTCGCATCGGTCGTTTAGTTTTACTATTTCCAATTTGCATACATTTATGTATTTGCCAGGTATACCTATAGGCATCGATGGAGGTAGGTATCGGTCGACGTCCTAACGAAAGACAGTAAATGACCTTTTTGCAAAGATGAATAAACTTTTGATTGCTTAAAACCAAAGAACAATTTCGGCTTTTTGAGTAAGTCTGGGTAATAACGTGTATCTATTGCTTTAAGACAAAATACTATAATTAGCCACTTATATGCTTACCAGGAGCTTAGCTTCCGCTGTATTACAGATATGGGGCCCCGGGCTACAGGGCCCCGACGTGTGCAAATATTCATTCCATGTTTGTGGCCTATTGCGACTCTGTCGTGCCGTTTCAGGACTTACTAGTTCTGTGTAGGAGTATATATTTAAAAAAAAACACTAGTATTCCTGTCTATCTAAACCACTGGTGCTTACCCCATCAACTCTCAGTCGGATGTCCTTCCCAGCAGCAGTTAGCAGTGCTCTGAGTATGCTGGTAGCTGTGCCAGTCTGTCTGCTGGCCACCAAATGCACGGCGGTCTGTTGTCGGCTCTGCAATCAACACGCTATGTAAAACAACAATTAATAAACCTAGGCAGCTCGGCCTGCGAGCAAAATGCAGTGTTTATGCGTTCTTTTTAAGTTATACAGGAACTCGAGTTAATTGTAGACCTAGTCCCTATTTTATTTTTATTTAGGAAGGCTCTTGTATATATACATATATATATATATATATATATATATATATATATATATAAATATAAATATTTGTGTTTGTGTTTTACGCTTAAACGATATGTCCAGGTTATTTTGGTATTTAAAACTGCTGTCTAACGATATACGTATACAAATAAGAAACTTAACCATTAACTAAGTATTTCTACTAAACCTAACTATGTACCTACATACACCCCTATTTTTTAATTAGTACAAAAAAAATAGGGCTCTATCCGTACCCGTATTTATATTTATATATATATATATATATATATATATAAATATAAATATTTGTGTTTGTGTTTTACGCTTAAACGATATGTCCAGGTTATTTTGGTATTTAAAACTGCTGTCTAACGATATACGTATACAAATAAGAAACTTAACCATTAACTAAGTATTTCTACTAAACCTAACTATGTACCTACATACACCCCTATTTTTTAATTAGTACAAAAAAAATAGGGCTCTATCCGTACCCGTCACTGATCATATTTGTATAGTCAAAAGTTAAATAAAAACCATATCCCAAAATTGTTCACAACAATTTGTCATAATTGGTAAATTCATAATTGAATCAATTTTTTATAACAATTGCTACTAGAAAATACTAAGCGCAGGGTCTTTTTCTTCATAATCCTGTACATGGGATATAAACAAATTCTAATAACTTTGCTGTTTATGAATATTATATATTGAGACTTTACTTAAATAATAACGAGACCTTTTCTAAAAAGCCCTCTTAGTATTTGTACTAATTAAAAATTATTGGTGTATATACAAAAACACAAAATGCACTCAGGCGTCGAAGTACTCCTCCATATCGCTGTCATCCGCAAATGTGCCCAGAAGACCGGCACCATTGCCACATTGAATGGCAATGCTAATTCTTTAGGCAAAGTTTTAAAAGTTTAATCGAAGTTCAAATTGAACAGATAATACATAAAATTGGTTTGGAAAAATTACCAAGAATTGAATGGAATCATTTTGTATTCACAAGTTTAATAAATCATTTACATTTTCATTATTTTCATTATATTGTTGAGTACTTTAGTGACTAGTGTTATGCAAATGGAGAACTACTTTTACGTGTAACAGTAAATTATTTCTATGTTTTAAGTAATTTATTAAATAAAACATACGCATAATCAACCTTCAAAATGTTGTAGTTGATTATGCGCATGTTTTATTGGCACTGTTGGTAAATATCCATCCAGTTTCTAGATAACGTATTAAATATCTATGTATAAATAAATAATGTAAATGTCTAAATATGTATTGTATTGTCATTTTAATTTATTGAACATTTTATTAGTCTATTTTATTTTATTGTTTTGTATATTATTATTTATATTTGATGATGAACTAACGTAGATATAAGAATTAATAACAGAATTGTGGACCAAATGTTGTCTTGTTTATAGATTATTATTATTATTATAAAATGATAATAGTCAATTCATTATTATTTGTGCTCTCACTGAAAATAGTAAATTGAGTTAGGGCGCTTATTGTTGGTAGGTTCGCGCATGGCCACTATCTCACCTTTTTTTTTTACAAAATTAGCGTCAGGCTTATTTACAACATGTAACAAGTAAACGATAAAACCGACCAAAAGTAATGTTTAGAATCGACTACTAAATCGACTTCAACTATTTTTATATATAAAATATCTATTTAAGATATTTTTTATCCTAAAATATTCAAGAATTATTGTTTTGATAAATTCTTGATAAATCTTGATTGTATAATTAGCGTGTTAGTGTGTACGAGCGTAGATATCAATAGCGATGCACTACCAATGTAGTGCGTCTTTGCCCATATAATTTCCTTATAATTAGGATAACTATTACAATTCCAAAAATATTACCTATGTATTATAATTGAAACTTTTTTGTAACTGAGATGTATAAAGAAGTGCATTATTTCAGTTACACGTTATACACCCCAATTTTTGAATTAGTACAAAAAAATAGGGCTCTTTCCGTACCCGGTACTGATTTACATATTTGTATAGTCAAAAGTAAAAAAAAATAAAATTCCCAAAATTGTCCACGAAAATTTGTCATAATTGGTAGATTCATAATTGAATCAATCATTCATAACAATTGCTATTAGAAAATACTACACGCAGTGTTTTTCCATTTTTATCACCTTTCATAATCAATGCAATATTTCCATAAATTTAGTGATATTTTGGGATATAAACAAACGCTCATAACTTTGCTGTTTATAAATATTATTTATTGAGAAGAATAACAAGACCTTTTCTAATAAGCCCTTTAACTATTTGTACTAATTAAAAAATTGTGTTGTATATTCTCTATAATGAGCAATCTCACCCCTCCGGTGGCGAATGGGTCGACTCCTCTTTTAGACAGCAGCAGTTTGACGATGTCCTCTCTCGAGTACATGGCTGATATGTGGAGTACATTGTAGTTGTCCTGGGAAGAGAAACAAAATATTACATTGCATTTTAATATAGTTAAATAATTACTAGGTATACGGAAATGTTCGAAAGAGCTACCATGATTCTGGAATGCCATGGGCATCTGAAGCAATATAGGTGAGTGTTAGTCTGTAAAAGTCTGACACGCCCTCTTGTGGAGTGAGCCAGAGCATGAGAAGTTAATTGCCGATTCCCACCTTAATAAAAAAAGAAAAAAAAGGTACACTATTGTATTGATCCTGTTTTTAATGCTATAAGGATCTCTACTCACATTTCGCCCATTATAATATAAAAAACCGAACCGAATATATAAAAAACCGGGCAAGTGCGAGTCGGACTCGCGCACTCATGGTTCCGTACAAACTTACCTATGAAAACAGGTCTATTCCCGAATTGAGTTACGAATTTTTTTCCGAATCGCAAAAAAGGTTTTTTTTTTGTGACCTAACTACAAATTTACAATTTTCAGATTTTTGTGCTATGAGGCCTTGTTTCATGCCAAATTTCAGGATTCTAAGTCAACGAGAAGTACCCTATGAATTTTGTTTCCCTTGAGATTATCGAAATACACGTTTTTTGCGACATAAACGGCCGTATCTTTTTTTTCGTTAACTCTGAAGTTTGAGTTTTTCACAGCTGCAAGGAACCGCAGACTTGAGTATATGCTTTTAATTTCAACTCGATACCTCTACGCGTTCCCGAGATAAAGGGTATTGACAAACAGACAGACGGACAACAAAGTGATGAGGGAAATGTATATTGCTCTTATCTAGACTCCAAGCTGCTTTTTTTTCATTTACAGTTTGTGCATTTAGTTATTGTAAAGTTTAGAAAGTATTTAGTTTTTAAAGTTATTTTGAGTTCCATTAAAATGCGCATGTGTTAACATTCAAATGTTTTTTCAGTATTTGGCAGGAAGTGTATCGAAGTCAACCTTCTAGGCAAGTTTCGCTGAGCTATTCAATCCTGCAATAAAATTCTCAGCTCCATTTTCCGAGGTAAGTGCCTGTTTCAATAATTCCAGACAATTTCCAGTTGTGTAGACACTTGAATACAAAACTAGACCCATTTTACATCACAATATCCACTAGGAATCAATTTACGAATAATTAAAACAGCCACTAAACTTCACTCAATAAAATCTCGCCAAAATCTCCGGGCTGTATTTCTCAACAACTTTTTTCGACCACAAAATTAAATTTTAAAGTGCTCAGTAGTCCCACATATAGGTAATAGATCAACAAGCTAGTATCAACGATACTTTTTTCTCATTATCGCATTATCTCATTTACATTATCTTGTATTCATACTGCATTATATTATCACAACTGGCGCCACCGGCTATATACTCATAAATAATCAACTGTTGGTACTAGTACCACCATCTATGTTGCAAATGTTAAACAAGTATCATTTCGTAAGTTCGCATTTTTGCCGTTCTTGAAAGTTATACCAACGTCTGTTGGTTAAAACGGTGTTCTACAATTTCAGGTTTTGAAACAACATAAGGCCACAAAATAAGTAAACACGAAACAGAAAAAAATATTTCGTGTTTTATTGAAAACATGACAATATTTTCCTGCTCATCGTATAAATTGAAAAAAAAATTGCGAAAATGTTGCCGTGTTACCTCTAAAAAATACAATCTACATTACCTTAGCTGATTTGATTTAATAAGATTTTTATTTCTAATAAGAGACGGCCTGGTACGAATCTAGATCGGCGACATTAGCCCCGAATAGCTTTTATTGGCAAAAAATGAAATAGAAACGTAGACGCCATAAAAATATGTTTTAAATTTCAGGGTTAGTTCCCTGGCGCCGTATTATTGCGACCATAAATACTAGGTTGTGGGGAAACCGAGCGGTTTTCTAAGAATTATTGCTTCATTTGCAAAAAGTTATGAAAACTGAGAATATGCCGCAACTATGTTTGTGGCGTAGTGCATCTACGGCGTAACATCGACTACGGAAACTGCTACGCGGCTACGAGTGAACGGTATTCGCTGCCCATATTCTTATCTCGGCTACGCGAAATCTACTTATACTTAGGGAAGATATGGTATTTTTCACGATGCAGAATGTACTCATATTATGAGAAGTTTAATATTAATTTAATTTGGTTGTGCTTCTAAATCAGTGTAGTTGTATGTTGCCATTTGAATAAGTGACTTATTTTCCACCCTTTATTCCGTATCTTTTGGGACCTTAAACACCAACCTTATTCCTTAATTTTTATTTATATAATTCTTTTGTTCGGCTCCTCCTAAACGGCTAGACCGATTTGGATGAAATTTTGTGTGTATATTTGAGTGGGTTCCTAGATGGTTTGAAAATAAAATCAAACCCGTTGGCGCTGCAATCGGGTTTTCAATGAAGAAAGCCAGCTTTCGGGAAGGAATATATGCAACTAAACGGTCTCGGCAGACGTGGAAAATGGTTATAAATAGTGCGATATTACATAAAACACAAAACAAAATGAAACCAATGAATACCTAATTTCGAAAAAAGAATAACGTACCTTGAATATAAGGTTTAATTAAACTTATAATTCCAAGTCAATCCAAAGACATAACACTTCAAAGCAACCCGTTTTAAAATTCGGCAATTTCATAGGTGATGAAGGTACTACCTATCTACCTATTGATTATATGGATACAAATAGTATATAGTTAAATTCTTAAAAGTTCACGTGAAACTTATATAGATTTTCTTAACCAGTTATCAAACCCGTGACCTTCATTCAAGCTAACGAACTTTCCGACCGGTGTGTCCCCAAATTACTTTACATATATTAAGTAGGCACAATTTCCCCTACATTTTTACGCGTAGTAAATATGTCCATACGGTCCATACATATGTATGTTCGTATGTTTGCCGATAGATCGCGTGCGCTCAAGTACAGGTCCTGCTAAGACATTAGCTTACTTAATCAATATGTATGCAAACTGGGGCTGTGTGCTACGTATACTAGTTTAATTATTGCTTACTTACGTTTTGTTCTGCACGCTTTTGTATAGCGGTTTGTTTTAAGGGTTTATTATAATATCTATAACTATATATCTATATATATAAAAGCAAAATACCACTCATTGATTAATCACGAAACTTCAGAAACTATAACACCTACAAACTTAAAATTTAGCAGGTCGATTCACTATAGGTTGTAGACATCGCTACGAATGGATTTTCCGAAAATCGCCCCCTAAGGGGATGAAACGGGCGTTCAAAGTTTGTATGAAGAAACCGACTTTCACGCAGGCAAAACCGCTGCCGGAAGCTACTATTATATAAAAGGAGAAACTGACTGACATTTCAACGCATAGCCGAAACTATTGAGACTAGGAACGTGATTTTTTGTGAAGGATTCCTTTTATGGTGTAGGCGAGCACTAAGAAGGGATTTTTGAAAATTCAACTTTTAAGTGGGTAAAAATGGAGAATTTCGTTTGTGTGCAAAATCTCTTTCCGTGTGTCTTTATACTTAAAAGTTAGTATAAATAGTAAACTCCGTTAGGTAGTAATAAAGATTGTCATTGTGACTGCTAATAGTAGAAATTAAGTGGCTTAAAGATTTTATAGAGGATCCTTATTTCTTGACTTAATATTCTTGAAACTTGGCACAAAGTCTAACCTAAGTGAATAATAAAGACAGCTATTATAAGTTGATAACACTACACTCAAAATATGGTTTAAGGTACGTTTTAACTTTGGGCAGATAGAGTAATTCCTTATATAAAAACCCAATAGCACTTTTATTGCCTGAAGGGGGACTCGAACCTAAGATCTCACACGCCCAGCAGTTGCGCTTACGATCATAAGGCCAACGAAGCAGTTATTAAGGCCAATCGTGGTTATAGAATAAAAAGCTTATGTAAGTAAGTAAGGCAGACACCTCCTGCCCTAGGGCAGAAGACATCCATGAGAATTTTAATACGCTAAAAACCAGGCCAGAAAAGCAGGGTTCAAGAAGCGGCGGAGGCAGGAAGTGTATACATGAGTATGCCTGAAATAAGCCTGTTAATGAAAATGTCAATCCCTGATGCCGGTGGTCTTGTTCTTAAAATATATTACAAAAAAAAAAACAAAAAAAAATATTTAAAAATTAATCAATATGTATAGCAAAATGAATAAACAACTATCCGTCACATCAGGGATTCGTAAATGAACGACTTCGAGAGTGGATAGGATTAGCAAGCTATATAATTAATTTATCTCGTGCGTCGTTTTTTTTCGGTGGGAAAATCATCCAATGACATCCTCCGCTCTTGAGCGGAGCGCGAGGGTGTGTCAGACTTTTACCGACTAAAAACCCACTCTTGTTTCTCCGTTGCCTTTGTCTTCTTCAGAAGTAGACCCTTGGCCCTAGTAGGCTTCGACTCAGTTGGACCCCTACTGTTTGCTGCTGTTTACATCTCATTGAGGCGCGCGTGGAATAGTACGCGCCGTTGACGACTTGGGCTCGGACCGAACGGTTCCTGGACGGTCGGACGGCGAGCTACCTATTGCTCGCCGTCCGCAAGCCCGCGCCTACAGTGGGCGAAAATCGCGTGAGAGCCACGCCCTCGCACGTGCACTTGCGGATTTACAGAAGACCTAGCAAAGTAAAAATTATCTTTACCCTTGCCAAAAGATCTACTATTGGTTCTTCTCAGAGATTGATATGGTAAAATATTACTGAACAGAACGGTCGGAGCGATATTTCATGGCACATTATTTTGTTGTTTGAAAACTTTGCCTCACACTAAGAAAATATTCTTGTATCGTGACCGATGTGTTCTTAAATATGTATAACCACATACACAAGACATTCAGACCCAGAATAATTATCTGTTTCATCATTCAATCAATTGTTCCGTCCAGCTTATAAGCACTGTCTTTCACCTCCCTATCTTCCTGTCTTTTTACGAGTATCTTATTGTCATCACCAGTAGCTCAAAGCTTAATTTGACGTGGTCAATCCAAAATATTTGTCAATTTTTAGGAAAATTCACACCACCTGTTGGTGCCATTTAGCCGAGAGATCATTTGGGTAAAGGACATTTGGGTAAGCCGCAGAAAATATTAAAATTGTCAGAAATACGTGAAAATTACTGAAAAGAAAAAAAAAATAATCCACATAGTCCTCACATTCATAATGATAAAAGAAAACAGGTGTATAAAATCAAGTTTGCAAAAATGTAATAATACCTAACAAAGTAAATATTTATGTCAAACATTAATTTTAGAAAATGTCAAGTTGTAAAGTAAAAATAATCAGCAGTGTCAAATTGTAAAAAATAATCATGCTTAACCAGCCGAATATAACAGATCAATCTGTTAATATTATCATTTGTGACATCACTTTAACAATTTCTAAATTGTCGCAACTAGTATTTCGCTTAACCACAGATTTGACTACTAGTGTGGCATTATTTATTGTTAAAGTTAGTTAGTGCAACTCACACTGAGGTCACTAAAGAACTAGACGAAGTATAAAAAGTTAGAATATTGACGTCATAGGCTACGTGAGGAAATGAGAGAAAAGCGTGATGCGAGTAAATTGCGTAGAGTAATGTGTAGGCACGTGTAATTCGTGGGTCGCGTGCTGAGGTGGTACTATGTTTTATTGGTCACCTCGCGCCATTTGTTGCTCTAATGTCACGGCCCATTGACTCATGGACCATGGACCTGTGGGGCTATTCTGTAAAAATCTAATTGTGAAAAGTAAGGTAATAAAATGAGTTGCCAATCCCTAGTATCAATAAATGATAATTGATTAGTTTTACATTTACAACTTGGTTAAAAATATCACTTTAAGACGTCATTCTTTTTTTGTCAAAATTACACTTGGAGAATCTGGTATTTCTTAAGGAACTACAGACACAAAATCAGAGGTCAAGGTCTCTATTAAAACCCATAAATCAGTAATCGTTCAATCACAATGAGAACCATACAGAGTCTGAGGTGGTCTTTTGAGGGATGCACTGACTGATTTGAGTGGATCTGTCCGGACAGTCCAAGCACTAGTCAGCTATCGTGCAGCTCAACTCTGAACTCAATGAACAGTGTGTATATGACGGTAATTATAATTTCGAGAAGGATATCATTCCTTAATTAGAAAAGGATATCACTACCCAAAACGATATGACATTTGCTAAAATTTTTCATCAAAGTATCATGAGACAGTTTATTTTGTTATTTTTAGGGTTCCGTACCGCAAAAGGAAAAAACGGAACCCTTATAGGATCACTTTGTTGTCTGTCTGTCAAAACCCTTTATCTCGGGAACGCGTGGAGGTATCGAGTTGAAATTAAAACCACACAGGTCTGTGGTCTCTTGACGCTGTGAAAAAATTAATCTTAGTACTTCCGAGTTAACAAAAAAAAAGGCCGTTTATATCGCAAAAAACGTGTATTTCGACACTCTCAAGGTAATCAAAATTCATGGGGTACTAGGATCCTGAAATTTAGCATGAAGTAAGGTCTCATAGCACAAGTAAACTATCTGAAAACTGTAAATTTGTAGTTACGTCACAAAAAATATAACTTTTTTACGATTCGGAAAAAAATTCGTAACTGAATTCGGGAATTGAACTGTTTTCATAGGCAAATTTGTACGGAACCATCAGTGCGCGAGTCCGACTCGCACTTGCCTGATTTTTTTGATGAGAAACCTACTCGTACACTATCTAATGTAAACAAACCGGTGTTTTATAGGCAGCATGTCTTTAATGGGTTCGATTGGGTGCCGCCATTGTGCGGACCGCCCGGAGGACACGGTGGAGCACACGGTAGAGGTGTGCCCCGCTTGGGCGGAGCAACGCCGTGTCCTCGTGGGGGCGATTGGCGGCGGCAGTCTCTCGCGCCGGGCCTTGGTACAGGCCATGGTCCGGAGTGAGGAGGAGTGGCAGGCGGTCGCCTCCTTCTGCGAAGCAGTAATGCTAGCAAAGGAGGCGGCCGATCGCGTGAGGCAACGGTCCTCACGCCCCAATCGCCGCCGGGATTCCGATCCCGATTTCCGGCCATCGTAGGCGCGGGCTTGCGGACGGCGAGCAATGGGTGGCTCGCCGTCCGACCGTCCGGTAACCGTCCGGACCGAGCCCAAGTCGTCGACGGCGCGTGCTGTTCCACGCGTGCCTCAAGGAGATGTCAGCAACTGTAGGGGCCTAGCAGGGTCGAAGCCTACTGGGGCCAAGGGTCTGATTCTGAAAGGAAGACTAGGCCCTGGTACGAAAGGTAACGAAGGAACAGGAGTAGGTTTTTAAACAGTAAAAGTCTGACACTATCTCCCGCCCCGCCCAAGGGCGGGGGATGTCATAAGATGATTTTCCCACCGAAAAAAAAAAAAAAAAAAATGGGTTCGATTCCCACCCAGGACAAATGTTTGTGTGATGAGCACGATCATTTGTTCTGTGTCTGGGTGTAATTTATCTATATATGTATGTATTTAGAAATATATAAGTATGTTTATCAGTTGTCTAGTACCCAGAACACAAGCTCTGCTTAGCTTGGGACTAGACGGCGTTGTGTGATAGTTGTGGAATATTATTATTATTATTAATTAGTAAGTTTATGTTGCTATATTATTTAATTACCTTACTAAATGTTTGACTCAGTAGGAACGGTTTAAATATAATACTTTTGAACGTAAAAAAAACAGTGTGCATTATTCAATCACAAAACTTTTCTTTCACGGGTCAGTAAACCTTTAAAAGAAAGGTGATGTTGCCAGCCATTACAACCTGGAAGCAGCTTTATCAACTTATCACAGGGACCAAAGAATTTTGTGTTTTCATTCGTTAATGTTTAAAAAATTGTTGCTTCGGAAAAATAAATAACTTCGGTACTTAATGAATAATGGCTACAATAATAAAACAGTTATTAGTATGTGCCTAGTAAATCATATTTTGAGGTCAATCGAACAGTAAGAAAGTTAAAATAGAAAACCCCAAGTCCAAGAAGTAGGTAATTTTCTTTCGCTTATCGCAATATGCAGCAATCAATGCGGAAAATAAACTACTTTTGTAAGTTTTCTAGCAAAGATATGAATCTAAAGAAAGCAAATCTAGCTCATTTTGTAGACTTAATTAAAAGATAAAAGTTATTGACCTTGTGCAAGTTTAAGGACACGAATGTGTAGGTTGTTTTATGCACTAGTCTCTTATTTACATAAAAAAATAATTAAGATTTTTGTAATCTTAAAAGGAGGAGAGGGTCTTCTTGGAGGAGTACCTACTGTTAAACCAATTCAACCAATCTAGTAGGCCACGCCTCCGATTCCTATATTCTGACGTCATCTCAATGCTCAGTCACGTGGTCAGAACAAAGGAATAGGAGGCCTGGCCGACTCGAGGCGATCGACGAAAAGAGAATCGAAACGAAATGGCTGTAACTTGGCTAGGGGGGCTGGACTCTATCGCGTTCTATAGAAGTAGTTCTTTCTGTAGAATAATTTCTGCGTAAACATTTATATAAAGTACCTAGCTTCTGCCAGCGTCTTAACCGACAAGATAGTATAGAATATATGCCTAAATTAGTGATAAAGTAAAGAAAGAATTTTCAAATTCGGTTCAGTAGTTTCGTAGTTTATTTATTCCAAACTAAAAAAACTGGGCAAGTGCGTTTCGGAGTTTTGCACTGAGGGTTGCATACAAACTTACCTATGTAAATAGTTCAATTCGCAAATGGAATCTCGAAGATTTTTTCGAATCACAAAGAAAGTATTTTTTTTCTGTTTTCATATTTATGCCCATACCTGTGCTATATGACCTTGCTTTGCCAAATTTTAGGATTCTGGGTCAAGGGAAGTACCCTATGAATTTTGATTCCTTTATGAGTGTCCAAATATACGTTGTTTGCGTCATAATCGGCCGTATCTTTATTTTTTTAACTTAGAAGTTTAATTTTTTCAAAGCTTCAAAGGACCGCAGACTAGAGTATATAGTTTTAATTTGTATCCGATACCTCCACGCGTTCCCGAGATAAAGGGTCTTGACAGACAGACAGACGGACAACAAAGTGATTCTATATGGGTTCTGTTTTTCTCTTTTGGGGTACGGAACACTAAAAATAACAATCTTTAAAATTTATGTAAGCAAAAACATCGCAAAGCGTCACTAAATTCAGCAGACTACAGACATTTTCAACTCATATTCCGTTATTATAATACTGGCGAGTCTATAATGCATTTACTTTTAAGTCCGTCCGCGCTTGAGTGCTGACCTATTACAGGTTATGAGCATAAATTGCCTGTGGAGGGTTTTATCAGGCCATCTGTGACGGTAGGCATGAAACCCCAGCTATAAGTTAGCGGTATTAGTCGTGAGTCTACTGCAGGCTAGGGAGATTTATTTTGTAGGTTAGCTTGAAATTAAAAGTCACTTTTTATATGCTTCTGTATGCGTAGTATGACAAACTCCGTGATCACGAAAATTTTTTTTTTTATAAAAGAATTATTTTTCAATATCACACCACAAGCTCTGCTTATTGTGGGACTAGATGGCGTTGTGTTAAAGTTGTGGAATATTATAATATACATGATGTACCAAATGCTTATTACTTTTCAAACAAGGATATAATAAAAATAGATAAATTAGATAAAACTGTTTTTTTTTATTGTTAAAGTGATAAATAGGGATTTTATGTTTTAAAAATCTTATCATCCATATGTGACTCATGGTTATTTTGACACTGCTGTAACCTAGAGCGAAAATTTTCAATGACGGCTTTACAGGTGTTTGTGAAATGTTCTGAATTTCCTCGCAAATACGTTCCTTTGATTCTTCAAGAGACAATGGGTTGCTGTTAAAATTTTTACTTTTAAGATATCCCCACAGAAAAAAAATTATTAGGGATAAATATGGGCTACCAGGTGGTCAGTTAATGTCACCTCTTTTGGATATCACGTTTTGTCTAAAAAATCAACGAACTGCATTCATTGAATCATTGGAGGTGTGACCTGTTACCCCATCTTGCTGAAACTACAATCGTTGACTAAAACTATCGAAATTGTGTTGCGCCTGAGCGAAAACGTTCGGTAGTATGACAATATACCGCTCTGTATTTTCTGTAACAGAATGTTCATAAAAATATGGACCAATAATGTATGTTGCTGACAAAATTGTCCATACGGCTTACAGTAACCTTGGGTGAATGCAGGGAGTTATTTTGGTGCTTCAATTAGGGTTAGTATCAGTCCAATGTCTGCAATTTTGTCTGTTCACTTGTCCATTTAGGTGGACACAAAACACTTGTAAAGCCATCATTAAAAATTTCCGCTCCAGGTTACAGCAGTTTCAAAATAACCATAGTTCACATATGGATGATGTAATTTAAAAAAATAAAATCCCTATTTATATACTTTTAGAATAATAAAACAGTTTTTATCTAATTTATCTATTTTTTTTTTATCCTTGTTTGAAAAGTAAAAAGTTTTTTGGATCATCCTGTATAATATAATATTCCACAACTTTCACACAACGCCATCTAGTCACAAACTAAGTAGAGCTTGTGATATCAGTACTAGACAACTGATAAACATACTTATATATTACTAATTACATAATATTATAGATAAATTATACCTATACACAGAACAAATGATCATGCTCATCACACAAACATTTGTCCAGGGTGAGAATATTACCCACGACCTCCGGCTTAGCAGTCAGGGTCACTGACCACTAGACCAACAGGCCTGTCATATCCTGTATGTTATATAAGTGGACTAGCTTCTGCCAGCGGCTTCGCTCGCCTAAAAGTAGGTTTCTCCATACAAACTTTGGTCTCCCGTTTCATACCTTTAGGAGGTGAATTTTGGAAAACCCTCTCTTAGTGCTCGTTTATGTCAACCTTGTGCAAAATTTCAGGTTCCTAGTCCCAATAGTTTCGGCTGTGCGTTGATATGTCAGTCAGTCAGTTTCTCCTTTTATATATATAGATGTTTATCGCAGACACCGTAATAATATTGTCGCTGTAAGTGGACGTAAACCCTTTCGGCGCCGGCTTGGCACGCCTTATAGGAAATTACCCCTCCGTTCTAGTTTGCTTTGTTTCAAGACTCGAACCTACTTACATGCTGTTAATTATTATTGCACCCTACACCTTTGTCAACGGTGTAAAATGCTTTAGATTAGAATAATTTTGGACAAGAAGTTTTAAATTAATGAAGCTTGAACTCGCGCACGAAAGGTTCTGTACCGTACGTATCAAAAAACGAGCAAAAAAATGACGTATGTTGTAAGGGGCTCCCATAGAGGGTCCCGTTTTACGCTTTGGGTACGGAATCTTAAAAGCAGAATAATATAAATATTTTAGGGGGCTCCCGTATAACAAAAGTGTTTTTTTTGCTTGTTTTTCGCTACGGGTGGTACGGGAACCCTACGTGCGCGAGTCCCACTCGCACTTGGCCGGTTTTTTAGTTTGTGTTTCTGTAGTGGCAACAGAAATACAATTTGCGTATCTAAGTATTCGTTTTGACAGATGTCAAAACGGGCCTATTATTTTTTGTCAACTTTATAATGCGTCTATTTCGTCAAAACAATCGCTGATGAGGTTACTGATATGATAACTAGACAATACTACATGGCCTACCTCGTTGGTCTTGTCAGCGCAAACGCGACTGCTGAGCGTGGGGTTCGATTCCCGGGTCGGGCAAAAAGTGCTACTGGATTTTATCATCAAGAATTATTCTGTAGCAGCCCGGAGTTTGCAAGATGGTTGTGTGATACCCCCGTTTCTTGGAAAGCAGGTAAAGCTGTTGGTTCTGCGTCTGACCTTTCCCCGATCGTGTTAGATTGTCGTCCCATCGGACTATGTGTCGCCGCACATGGGCCACAAATGCCGCCACGAGACGCTAGAAGCGGCCACAGGCTACTTGTTTAAAGGGGCTGCTACTTTTTTTAACCCATTCGCGTAATATCATAATAAAGTCTGACGAAGAGGTTTAAATGCGCGTGTGGCGTGTGCCCGCGTTTTGTATCGGCGTTTAGTGGCCAGTGCGAGCCACAAGAAGCGAGCAGCGGCGATTTGAAGCATGTGGCGACCTCCGAATCCATATAAGATGTATGAAACCTATAGGAAATATGCCGGTGGAGGCGTTTTGTAGTGGTGGCCGGTGGCCTATGAGGTAAAGGAACAGAAAGGCTTACCTGTGGTTGCGCACACGTTTACCCTACCTGGTTAACCTCTGTTAGAGACTTATATTCAATTAAAGGATTTCACTAGTAGCTATTATTTTGTATATTAACAACGACTTTCAATAGTATTGTTGTACGAAAAATTTTTGATACCTAATAAATAATTAGTTAATCAAATAATTTTTTAAATGAAAAACCTCTAGTTTATATATAGCTTTGGTAATAATATCAATTTTGATTGCTGATGTCGTTATAAAATTTGCTAGGTTACCTTGTGAGCCTCAGATATAATCATTCTAAATCAAATAATGAATCTATAGTTTAAAACTTAACGACTCACATTATTCCTGGCGCCGACATCGGAGCCTAGTTCGATGAGCCGCTCCACGAAAGATGTTCGGTTGTCCTTCACGGCGTACATCAGCGGTGTCATGCCCGTCGTCTGAAACAAAACAAAGGGTTTATTTAGCTATATATATACCTTTATAGATACCTCTTTTTATCTTATGTCGGCACGAGATGTGAAAGTACTTGATCTCATGTTAATGCGGTCAAAATGTGAATTTCTCTGACAGCGTCTTGTGTTCCCTTCCACATATAACCCTTCATCATCATCTGGACATAGTTCTCCCCCACGTGTCGCCATAACGAACGGTCCTGTGTGTCTCGCATCCCACCCTCACCAAGTCACCAGTACACCTTGTGGGATACCTTTCAACGAGAAGGCCTTCAGAGAAGAATTAATATAAAGTAATAGTCGCTCAAGGGATTAAAGTAAGAGAAATGGCAAGCTCGTTCTATCGTAGACCACACTCATCACTCCCATCAGGGAAGGTCAAGGTTAAGAGGTAGTACACCACAAAATAAAACCAAAAAATCCAATAACTAGGAATGTTATTATGTGTGGAGAACGCATAACCCTAAAATTACATACAAGTTAAAGCCAGGGTATACCGCAAAATTCAAATTTTCTTGCCTTTTGCATTAAAGTTGTATGTTAATTTAAAGTATGATTAGCAACCATAACATGTATTTATTTACGGAATTATATAAACAATTTTTTAATGATAGTGCTTCACTGCAATCCCACCTGACCTGAAGGTAAGCAGTCATGCAATCGTCGATGGTGAATTGCATTCATTCTAAGAGTCTATTGAAGACACCTAAATTATAATCGAACGGGAAGACCGCTACAGGCAAATTGTTCCAATCCAATTATGTATGCGGTATAAACGACGCGCGACGAGGCGAAACGCATAGTCCAGACTGTAGAGGTGTTAACAATGTAAGGGTGGACACTCGCCGTACGTCGGGTTAAAATCATGGCTATTTCAAATCATTCAATACTCAGTTTAGCTGAACTAAGAAGGTTTGAAAATCGTGGGTATCCTGGCGCTTCCTCCTTAATGACACAGGTGACTACAGCCCTGCGTTCAAAAATAACCAGAGTAGGGTAGGGTCGTTACTCTAACCGTTCAAAAATGCTTCGAGTTGTAACCCAGGTTCGTTATTTTATAACTCGAGTAGCTACCCTAGGGTTAACCCAACTAACTCTAACTCCGAGCAGAGTAGGTTGGTGTAATCGGCAGGAATGACAGTTGCTTGGCATTGACAGTTGAACTTTACGTTCGAGATCAAAAATGCGAGCTTAGAGTATTTACCCTGGTGACGTCATTAGAGTTAACTCTAACCTCATTTTTGAACGCAGGGCTGTGGTATCTGAAGGTAGGTACAGTACAGAAATTAGTTCTATACTTTGGCTACACGACACGCAACACTAGCCAACAAAGTGCCAAAATGCATTTTCATAGCAATTATAACTAACAAGCAACTACCGGTTGTTAAATGCAACTGCAAACAAGCAGCCAAAAGCAGAATGCATAAATTTCCTCAACTAGCTGACCGCATACCTACCGAATTAAATAAATAACATAGGTGTCAGTATAGCAAATATCCTTGAACTTTATAACCCATTCATTAAAAAGAACGATAACACTAACATATTAAAGTAAGTATACATTTTAAAACCGTTATAAATCACGATTACTGTGAAAAGACTTCAGGGAATAATTGTCCGTTATGGCCTTTTGAGAGTTTAGCTGGTTTAGCTTCGTACCGATAAACAGTCAAGCCTTTGGGTGTGACCCAAGTCATAGAAGATTGTACCGGTAAACTGTAACAAAGTGCTACAGTAATAGGAAATATCGTGCTTTAACAGATAAAAGTACCTTTGGTTTGGTGTCGTATACCTTAAGCGCGGAAAAGTGTTCAAGAGATATTTTTTTTTTATTAATGATAGGATCGCCTTTGACCACCATCTCACCTCATGGTAAGCGATGATGTGGTCGACGATGGAGCACCCTTGCCTAGAAGTAGCCTATTCACTCTTGACTTAAAGACCCCTTAGGTGTAGCTATCAGGTATCTGTTTTCCTTGGCGAGTGCGCGTGTAAAATATCTGTTGTTACAATAGGTACTTCATTACTTGGTCTGACTAAATTTCGATACGATTGTTTGACGATTTATTTATTATTGAAAAGAATAATCAAAGAAAATTTTAATCAACTTCTAACTCAAATGTGAAGAAAGGAAGGCAGAAAAATATCTTTGCACAAAATATCGTGCGTGTTGCGTTTCTTTTTTTTCATTTAAAAAACAAATCGAACATTTCGTATAAAATAAAAAAAATTAAAAAAAAATTGCAAATCTCTTTAGTGATTTTTTGTTAATGTTTTCGGCTTGCGTACTAAGTGCCCATGTCTTCGTATAAATAGTTAGAGTTGTCAATTATATAACCATTAGGTAATTACTCGTATATTAAAACACTTTATGTTTACATAATGTATATTACATTATATTACATTACATTACATTACATTATTAGACGGTTACTTAACGTAAATAATAAAAACATCAATTGTCAAAACGGGCCTTTTATTTTTTGACAACTTTAATTGTTTACCATTAGATTATGGACGTACACTTTCTAATGTTTCCGTAGTAATTGGCAGCAAATGTATCAAGTCAACCTCCTCGGCAAACTTCGCTGAGGTAGTCAAAACCACAATCTCGGCACCATTTTACCAAGATCACCCTCAAGATCGCCTTTTTTAATGATTCCACATATTATCCAGTTGCGTAGATACTTGAGATACAAAACTACACTAATTTTACTTCACAATATCCACTAGAAATAAATTTGCAAATAATTAAATCAGCCACTACTTCTTACTTCAACTTCACTCGAAGAAATCCCGCCAAAAAAACCACTGTAATAAGAAATATCGTGCTTTTATAGATAAATATCTATAAAAGCACTAAACCAGGCATACTTAGTATTCCTGGTTTGCTGTCTTTGAATGTCGTATAACTTACCTAAGCGCTGAAAAGTGTTCAAGAGATAAACTTTAGGCACCCACCTATTTTCCTTAGCGAGCGCTCGTGTAAAAAACATTTTTGTCTTATTCTGTTGTTGCTATGTGTAAATCATTACTCTGACTAAAATTCAATTTATTACTATTAAAAAAAAGACTCGCAGAAAATTATAATAAATGTGAAGAAAAGAAGGAAAAAATATCTTCGCACAAAACATCGTGCGTCTTTTATTTTATTTTATTTACTAAATAAATAGAACGTTTCGGTTCAAATTCAAAAAATTGAAAATTTTTTTGCCAGTCATATTAGTAACTGATAACATCTTGTGTAAAGTTGTTTTATTTTTCGGGAATTTAATAATCTGGCTACTCAGGGTCTTTATGTCTAATCTTTTCATTTTTGTTTTTAATCTTCTTCTTATCCTATTCGAATCGGTGCTAAACTTTTTAAATAGTTTGGGCCCAGTAGATGACTAGGTTAGCTGCAGTAACGGTGGCACTCATTAAGTCTTCTAAAATGCAGATCAGATACAGTCAAACGGGCTGAATAGGAATGCAGGGGTTAATAAAAACAAAACTTTGAGGGGATTTTCCACATTATTAATAATTTGTTGTCAGCATTGTAGGTATTACAATTCAAGAAAAATTGGATTTTTTTCTTGCATTGTAATACAAAAATAATTTAAGCTTTGCTAAAAACCAATTTTAAGAGAAACTAGTGAAAGTCCTAATTAAAGTTTCGTTTCTTTTCACGTTTCTGTTTGACGGTATATGGTAATCTACACCAATATTCTCTTAAAGAACTAATTCGTGAATAAATAAAACCGCTACGGAGCTTTTGTCGGTTATTTTTCGAGTAGATATAGTTCAATGACACTTTTAATATTAGTAAATGGATTCCCAGTGGATATTGTGGTATAGTTTTGCATTTGAAGTGTCTTCCCAACTGAACAATACGTGGAATCATTAAAACAGGGGCGATTGCGGTGAAATGAAGCTGATGATTTTATTGTAGTCTTGGCTAACTTAACTTGTCAAGAATGCTGACTCGATACATTTGCTACCAAATACTTAATAATAATAGTGTCTTGCCAGCCAAATGGTAGTAGTAAATGTTGTTCAGTGTTAGAGAGTTCCCCATAGACACATATTTTTAATCTACAAAGTCACTACACTATTTTGTGTGTTCATTATTTGAAATCTTGAGCGCAGTTTTTAGTCAGTGTTTTCAAAAGATTTTTAAAACAATGATGGTTTTATTTTTTACACTATTTTATAATAATGTGCTTAGAGTCATTTTAAAGCCTAGCGCCTACAGCAGAGGTGAGAAGCGGTCGCGATCTGAGATGGGATATTTTGTAATGTTCGAGTTTGTATGCAATCTGTTACACAGAAAGCGAGCGCGATCATAAACAGGAGATTGTTATCGAATCGCTTTCACGCGGCTCCCACCTCTGTGGACGCTAATTTTAAATGTTAAAGTAACTCTATCTGTTACGCTTTGACCAGTAAACTAGAACCGATTATGATGAAAGGTACCGAGTAAGCTTGAATCTCTAGGACTAGGCTACTTTTTATCCGGCTTCGATTTCGACTTTACGTCCGCAATAACAGACATACACGAGGACGAAGTCACGGGTTTGAAACTAGTATGTAATATATTATATAGCAAAGGAAACTTCGTTCCAACCAGGGGGGTCCAAGACACTGCTCGATTTTTAAGTCGCTTTAATCAGTCTTATGAAATCAGAAATCAGAAACGTTTATTTCAAATAGACCAATTACAGGCACTTTTGAATTGTCAGAATGTCGGTCAGTCAAAAAAAAAATACAAGTGAAGCTAAATTGCACGTTCCAAAGCGTAGATCTCTATGGAGAAGAACGTGCAAGAAACTCCATGGACACTCTTTTAAATCATATTATGAGTTACATAAATCTTGGTTACATATTTCTTGTCGCTTCTAATATGTGAGCACAATGTAGATAAGTAATAATAATTAAAATAAAAAATAAAATAAAAACTAATTAATATATACGATTTTCCTTCTCTAGGAACATCGTACCTTATATATGATGTTCCTTCTCTAGGAGAGGGAACGGGCGGTAATCCAAAACGGGGGCCCGTTCAAATTGATGGATGTCACAAGTCTTCGAATTTTTGTTTCTAAGACATGCTGGTGTCCTTTTGATGTTTTCATTCACCGTTTTGAGAGCAGTGGCTACGAAATACATTACACAAAGTAAAGCCTGGCTGGGTTGTAACTCGCGACCTGCAAACTCGCAAGTCTGGGCTGTTACCACTAAGGCACCACTGCTCGCTTACCGCCTCTGACTTGAAATCTTTCATAGCTGGATTGGCAGTCAAAGAGGTAAAATAAAACCCTCCTAGGAGTGATTAGTGAGGTGCAAGCGTGACCGATATAATTATCTTAATGATCCGTTACAAAATTACTGTTGTACTGTGCAGAAATGGCTTCTGCACTCCGTGTTCTTCATTAATCTTTTCCTGTCACGTATGGGTTTCTTTATGATTGTTTTCCTGGCGACCTTGTCCATTGGCTGTATAAAATTGTTATGTGGTTGGTTTGTCAGTGCTTTTATAATAATAATAATTTATTTTAGATTCCTCCATACCACGAAAATACTTAAGAGTTAGTAAACAAAACAAATGAGACAAAACATAATAAAACACTGATTTTGGGCCAATCCTACACCAGAACGCATGTATGCTATTTCACTGGCTGCAGTGGTATTCAGCGCTCAAGCATCGGAGAATACCACCGGTCCGTCAATTCGCTCAAGATGCTATTGGAACTAGCTCGCATGCTACTTAGTTAGGGTTGAGGTAAACGTTTTAAAGGTTAACGTAAAATTATCCGTGGACATGAAATATTCAGCGCCTCAGCTGTGATTAAGGTCCAGCCCTCTTAAATATTTATTTTATTCAGTTTTTTAGTATTTGTTGCTATAGCGGCAACAGAAACACATCTGTGAAAATTAAAACTGTTTAACTATCACCGTTCATGAGTTACAGCCTGGTGACAGACGGACAGACAGTTAGACGTACAGACAAACTGACGGACAGATAGACAAACGGACGGTCAGTCTTAGTAATGGTGTTCCGTTTTACCCTTTGGTAAGGAAAACTAAGAAATGTACTTAATGCAATCGAGAACATATTTTTGTTGTTTTAGTTTGGGCGCGCTTTAATTGTTTACTGTTTCGGGCGGCATCTATTGCCAGTACGAAGAAATGAATAAAAAACGCTACCGCTACCTAATTACAGATGGCGCTGAGGGGGTATGTTCTTGATTTTTATTTGAAAAGCGGTTTTTTGGTTCAAAACAAAATCAAAATCAAAAATATTTTTATTTCACATAGGCCAACATGGGCACTTATAAAACGGCAGAAGCTAGTGCACGGTTCCAAATTGGTCGTTTCCTATGGAGAAAAACCGGCAAGAAACTCCATCGTTACACTTTTAAAAAAAGGTGGTTGTTTACAATATTTTCATATTACAGTATTAATAGATATTATGTAAGAACAGTGTAGGCCAGTCAATATTGTACCCAAAAGCACAATAATCAAATTAAAAAAAAGTGAGTCGTAATAGGAAGTAATCTATTAAGGTTCGTACCCAAAGGCTAAAACGGGACCCTATTACTAAGACTTGTATGTCCGTCTGTTTGTCTGTCTGTACGTCTGTCATCAGGCTGTATCAGATAACTCGTGTAAGTTAGACAGATGAAATTATCACAGTTGGTATATTTATGTTGATAACAAAAAGTACAAACAAAAAAAAATAAATAAGGGGGCTCCCATACAATAAACGTGTTTTTTTTTTTTTTTGCTGTTTTTATAGATAATGGTACGGAACCCTTCATGCGCGAGTCTGACTCACAATTGGCTGGTTGAAACTTCTTTACGCACGCTTGACTTGGGGAGTAAGCTGGCGAACGCGTGACGTAAGCGTTACGAAAAGTGTGATCGGGCAAGGCGAACGGAAGTTAAGTGGGGGATATAAGCAAGAGACAGCAGTGCGCGCGCACATTTTCTTTCTCTCTTCCTCTCATAGCCAAATACGTTCCGTATATCTAAGCACACTGCAGGCTTATTGTCTGTATCACAGTGTAGGAGCAAGAGAGAGCAGTGCGCGCGCACATTTTCTTTCTCTCTTTCTCTTATAGGCGAAAGAAGTTTCACTTCAGTCGTGTGGTCATAAGCACACTCGTTTTTCATAGATAATGGTACGGAACCCTTCGTGTGCGTGTCTGACTCACAATTGGCTGGTTGTTTTTTTATAGATGACTCTATTGCTACAATGAGTCAACGTTTGTATTGGAATAGTGGTTTCCAGGACGTCGAAAAAGTGATTCGTGAAATGAGTTCTTATAAAATGATTTTGTTTTGGTAATTTACTAAAAGAAATATGAACTAAAGAATATGGTCAGAAGTTTTTCATTTGGGGTTACATCTAAACAGTACTAATTGCTGCCAAGGGTTTCGCCCGCGTGAATGAAGAAAATAAGTCCCAAGGGAACATACTCCCGAGATAAAACGTATCCTATGTACTATTCCGGGACATTTTAATCGTGTATATTTTCATCAAAATCCGTTCAGCTTCGAACAGCTGACTGGATTTCGGACGGAACGTGAAATAGTAACTCGCAAACTTTTACCTTTATAATATTAGTGTCATTTATTTATACGGTATTTATATATAATCTTCAGTCTGGCAGACCGCCACACCATAGAAAAAACTGGGCAAGTGCGAATCGGGTTCGCGCATTGAGGGTTCCGTACAAACTTAGCTATGAAAACAGTTCAATTCCCGAATATAAATACGAAGATTTTTTCGAATCGCAAAAATAGTTTTTTTTATGACGTGACTACAAATTTACTGTTTTCAGATTTTTCCTATACTGACCTACACGTCAAATTTCAGGATTCTAGGTCAGCGGGTCTACCCTATGAATTTTGATTCCCTTGAGAGCGTCGAAATACACGACTTTTGCAACATAAACGGCCGTATCTTTTTGTAGAAACTCAGAAATTTGATTGTTTCACAGCTTCAAGGGACCGCAGACCTGAGTATATGGTTTTAATTTCAAATCGATACCTCGACGCGTTTCCGAGATAATTAAGGGTCTTGAAAGATAGACAGACAGACGGACAACCAACGAAGTGATCCTATAAGGGTTCCGTTTTTCCTTTTTAGGTACGGAACCCTAAAAATGCAAAATTTGTGGTAGACTTTGACAAGTTCGCCCGCGTAAGGTGGAAAATATGTAGCCATGGTGGACCAATTTTCAGAATCGGTTCAGTAGTTTTAGAGATTACTCCCTACATACAAATTTTACCTCTATAATATTAAAGATAGACCGGTTCCGGAAAATGTTGTCATGCCCGAAGGCTTTTCATCAGAAAAAAATTGAGCACCCGGTTGTAGCGCCACCTACCGGATCCAATTTTATTTAATTTTTAGAGGTAAAGCGGAACAGAGAGTAAAGTCCCGCAAACCTCCGTTGAAAAGGGAGGATCCTCCGACCAGACGGGTGTTATGTCTGGTGGGCTACTACTGCCCGATAGATGATTTCGGGCTGTTCTATATGTTCTAATCGCGCGGAGAACTTTGATTGCGCGATGCAGGATTAGTTCTTATATGACGCCATAGATGTCGCTATATCATTGTACATCTATGACAGTCATTACCGTATTCAAAAGTCAAAGACATCAGTCTTTGACTTTGACCAAGGGTAAGTAATTATGTTACCCAGGGACCACCTATCTAACCTCTATAGTGGCTTCATGCAAAATACTGTAGGCAGGTGCACCCGATTAGTCTGGAAGTCGACCCTAATACAGTTTTGAAAAGGCTACGTGAATAGGCTCTTAATAAACTAGTGCGCCTCACCATCGATGACTGCATCACTGCTATTACCATCAGGTGACACTGGTTTATATCAATTAAAACAAAAAAAACAAAACAACTTATATTAGGTTTGACGGCACGGTTGGCGCAGTGGTTGAGCGATTGACTGCTGCGCAGCGTGGCATGGTGGGTTCGATTCCCAATATTTGTATGGCCGTATGTAAATTGACATGTATGTGAAAGCATCCATGATACAAAAGTTATTCCTAGTGTAGGGCAACGTTTTTTATAAAACAGAAATATTATTAACCTACTATAAATCGGCCCCAACTTACGAGTTGTAGGTCGCGGGTTCAAACCCAGCGAGGCGCATTACTTTGTGTAATTTACTTCATCACCACTGATCTCAAAAACGATGAAGGAAAACATCGTGAGGAAACCGGCATGTCCTTGAACCAAAAATTTGAAGAATTGTGACCTTCACCAACCCGCACTGGGCCCGCGTGGTGGATTACGGCCCATTCCCTCTCCTAGAGAGGAGGCCTTAGTCCCAATAGTGGGAACATTAAAAGGCTGATTATGCTATATATGTTATGCTATAAATCATTTTACAGTAGCAAAAGAAAATCGGTTTGTCGTTATTTAATGCTAAAACAAATGCTCGATAAATGTTCGCGAAAACTGGGGTTACACTAAGGTGAAATAGTTTATGTAAATTAGATTAAATTATAGTTATTTAGTTCAAGTAGGCACAACATGGATTTATTTGCTGTCTGCGTCAAGCTTACCTCGCCAGCTTAAGTGGACTGCAATGCTTTTTGTTGGGGTATTTATTTTTTAGCGTTAATCATAATAATGTTACCTGTCTGAAGTAATTTAGTGATGTGTGGCGTGTTTTAGTTAATGTTGTTTATGTGTTTTTTCGTTAGCTCTCATTATGTTCACACCTGTTTAATTGTACGCCCTACGTAAGTAAGTACTTCACGGTCTCAGTGACCGTGAAGTACTTACTTTTTTTTTCGAGATGGGAAGTCATTTTAATTATGGCTTCCCTTTCTCTAGGGTGGCCGAGAGGGTTTGTTAGACTTTTACTGACTAAAAGCCTACCCCTCTATGTTCCTTCGTTTGCATTTTGCGTTCAAGGGCTACGGTCAGGGGCGCCGGCTTTTAGAAAACCTCATGCTCATTTGATAGACTCGAAATAGTGGCGAAGTGTGAGAAAAGAAATGCACACTGATCGACCGACAAATAAATAAATGTCCTACATACTGCGTACTTAATTACTAATTGTGTTTGATAAAAATATAAAATGAAACCATTACATAAAAATGAAACTAATTTTTATTATCAAGAAATATTATAATTTATACGTAACCTAAAAGGCGATTACTGATCTGTTTCTTGATGTCTATTCGCAGTGGTGCTCGGCACCCACTGTTTATTTCTCATGGGTGCTCGAGCACCCACGGAGTCGGCGCCCCTGGTTACGGTAACTGTTTTAAACGTTCCCGCAACCGTGAAGTAATTCTGACATACCTATTTGTGTTTCCAAATAGCGTGTTTGTGTTAAGGTTTAAAACCGGTTCGTTTTAAAGATGACATATCTAAGATTTGTTTTTAGTGTATTAAATTGTATGTATCTGCTTGCTTGGTATAAGGTATCTGCACTTACGTAAGTCTTATCGAATTCATAACAGAAGACCTGGAAGGCAGACTAAAAACCATGTGTGTCCTTCAGTTGATCTTTCCGTTCCAGGACTACGGTTTTCCTTTCAGAAATTGCTCGTGGCCCTCGGGCATGCATTTGTACTTGGAATTGCGTCTAGTTTAAACTTTAAATGGGCGGAGCGCTACCGTGTTCTCGCGGAAGCCGGGTCTGCTGGACTCTGATTCAGACCGTGATCTGGGGGGAGAGGCAGCAAAACTGGTTGGGACCGAGCAGGGCCGATGGCCGCTAGGGCCACGGACCATGAGTCAGGTAACCCGTGATCCTAGAACGCAGAGGACAAATGAAGAAACATAGGTAAGTTTTAATCAGTAAAAGTCTCACACGCCCTCTTGCTCCGCCTTAGAGCGAGAAAAGTCATTAGATGATTTCCTAGCTCTAAAAAAAACGGTCAAGGAAATGTACTTAAACAACAATGGACATAAGTCGATGTTAAAACATAAGCATTGGCCTGTTCATTGATAGTGGGGTGGGCCTTAACTCATCTTACTCATGTAACTGTATAAACTGTTGAGTTTCCTAAATAAATAAAATATGATAATGAAATAAATAAGTTTTGAAGTTTCGACATTTTTTTTTTTTTCGGTGGGAAAATCATCTTATGACATCCCCCGCTCTGGGCGGAGCGGGAGATAGTGTCAGACTTTTACTGTTTAAAAACCTACTCCTGTTCCTTCCTTGCCTTTCCTACCAGGGCCTAGTCTTCCTTTCAGAATCAGACCCTTGGCACCAGTAGGCTTCGACCCTGATGGGCCCCTACAGTTGCTGACATCTCCTTGAGGCGCGCGTGAAACAGTACGCGCCGTCGACGACTTGGGCTCAGTCCGGACGGTTACCGGACGGTTGGACGGTGAACTACCCATTGCTCACCGTCCGCAAGACCACGCCTACGGTGGCCGGAAATCGGGATCAGAATCCCGGCGGCGGTTGGGGCGTGAGGACCGTTGCCTCACGCGATCGGCCACCTCCTTTGCTAGCATTAGTGCTTCGCAGAAGGAGGCAACCGCTTGCCACTCCTCCTCGTTCCGGACCATGGCCTGTACCAAGGCCCGGCGTGAGAGATCACCGCCGCCGATCGCCCCCACGAGGACACGGCGTTGCTCTTCCCAAGCGGGGCACACCTCCACCGTGTGCTCCACCGTGTCCTCCGGGCGGTCCACGCAATGGTGACACCCGGGCGTTTCTTCCACACGGATAAGTTTCGATATAGGTCCCCAGGGGGGACTATTCACCATACTTAGGTATCTGACTCAGATTTGTAACTGTTTTCCTACTTCTTTTGACTAAGTATTTATTGCACAGGGATTGTTTAGTAACCAGTTAATACTCCTACTACTTCCCGGTATTTGGCACACCTAGGTATATTTTGCATTCACCGTATATTATTTAAGGCGTGTTCCTCTAGTAATGGTGTATGTAATTAAGGGCAGATTGTTAGAAAGCTATTTCAAACTTTTTCGTGTTTTATATCGTGTAATTGAAGTGTTATGTTTGAATAATATTATTGTGTTTTTTCTAGTATAGTTTTAAATAGTTGCTAGCTTTTCTTAATAACTTGTATAATCATCTACAGTCTGATTATATAACCAGTCGGTCGCTATGACTATAAAGGTTCACGTTTCACCACTATCTAATAGAATGCACCATCATAAAACTTTATTAACAGACTTTAGACTTACTTTAGACCTTATCTACACATAAGTCTCAAGTATAAAAGTAACTTAAACTATTATAGCTATTGAAATTCAATTTACCGAGTGCATTTTGAACATCTCTCATTCAATATACTGAAGGAACATCAAAAGCCTTTTTTTATAAGCATTAGCAAATTAAAGAAATTTCCTCGTCCCATTAACCTATTTTTGCAAAAAAATTATAACCATAGGACAACTAACGTCGCAAAAACTTACTAAAAACATTAATCAGTGGCCATCCAATTTCCTGATATCCTGAAATTCAGGTCGATTCGCTTTTCATAGGAACTTCCTGTAGTTGGCAATATCCGGTGTTTGAAGGCTTTTAGTCGATTAGTACTCATCGGGCTGAAATGCTGCCTCACATCCGGTGGTTCGTTTGTGACCGGTTAGGGGTGCCGCCTAAGCGGTGACGAAACCTTGTGTAACTGTATGATATTATTTGACCATAGGAGTTAGTCATAATGGTGATGTCACATCGAGGGGTTTTTTGACCGGAGTTAGTCAGAATGATGACTGTAATGGGTTGCTTGGTCATTATTCAGGGTCAATGGTCAAAGTAAATGGCAAAAGTTGAATTTATTACCTACCCTTGCGAAGCAGTAACTTTCAAAGTAATCAACAGTAGTAGTACCTATCGATGTACCTAAATGAAATCACACTAATCACACTGACAACATAAAGGCAAAAGTTTGTGTATGTGTATGTTTGGTACTTCTTCACGCTCAAACCGCTGATGGGATTTTGATGAAACTCGTTACGCGGTAAGACCATGTCTTGGAATAGTACAAAAAAACACTTATCCTGGGAGTATGTTCCCTTGGGATATTTTTTTACTATCACACGGCTGAAGTCGCTGGCAGTAGGTTTTTTCTTTTTAGTTGGGAAAATCATCCAGTGACAGTTCTCGCTCTTAGGCGGAGCGCAAGGGTGTGTCGTCAGACATTTACTGACTAAAATTCCACTCCTGTTCCTTCTTTGCCTTCGTCACAGAGTTCCACTTTAACACTACCCGTGGCCCCAGTAGGCTTCGACCCTGCTGGGCCCCTACGGTTTGCTGACCTCTCCTTGAGGTGTGCGTGGAACAGTACGCGCTGTCGATGACTTGGGCTCGGTCCGGATCATTGCTGGAAGGTCGGACGGTGAGCTACCCATAGCTCGCCGTCCGCAAGCCCTTGCCTACGGTGGCCAGAAATCGGGATCGGGATCCCGGCGGCTGGGGTGGCAGCAGATAGTATCATAAAAACGAATGTTTGTGTGTGCATGTTTGTTACTTTTTCACGCTCGAGTGGCAGAACAGATTTTGATAAAACTTAGCCCACAGGTTAGACCATGTCCTAGAATAGTACATAGGATATTTTGTTCCAGGAGTATTTTTCCTTTGGGATAATTTTACTAAATCGCGCGGGCGAAGCGGCTGGCTAGTGAAGATCTTTGTTTAAATAACAAAATATTTGTACATAAATGAGTTAATTATTGACTAATTACGAATATTTATAGTTTAATTACGTAAGTACATGTGGAAATGAAAAATCAAATACACTTGGGCGTCGAAGTACTCAGTCATTGGGCACGCCGCAAACGTGCCCAGAAGACTGGCAGTATTGTCACGTTGTATGACAATGATAATTCTTTGGGCAAAGAACAAGCTAGCCCTCTCTCTACACTGTGTAGACACAGTGTGACCTAGCGAGGTGTGCACTGTGCACTGTGTAGACACAGTGTGACCTTGTGAGGGCTAGCGTGTTTCTCCCTGATAGATCAGACGGTGAGAAATATCTTTGAAAAGATGACGTATACTGCTGTTAGATACTATTCAAAATGTCACCAGATTTTCAAATTCACAAATTTGACAGTCTATGATGAATCACTACATGCAGGTGTTGGTTAGGCAGGAGTGATCCATCATATATGTCAATGTATCATCTGTGTAAGTGCTTGGTTCTGTATACTTTAATTGTGCCTTTGTGTGGCAACAAATAATTTTTTTATCTATCTGTCATATCTGCGGACAATCTTTTTTTTGTTTCTTAGTTATTTTTTTTTCTCGCTAATATAGTTTTTAAGTTTCTTTGTGATTAAACCGCGGACCTAAAGTTGTCCGAGTAAATAAATAAATAATAATAATTATTATTAAAGTTCTTCAAGGTCAACTTTTCGGTGACAAATCAAACGTAGTAGATATACTCTTACTACTCTAGCGAAGAACTATTTGAAAGATTACTCCAGAATTAGCCAGTTCCCAGAGAATTTTAAAAATTGTTTAAACGATTATAACTTGAAATGATGTAAAACCAAAGTAATTACATATTTTCTATTATATACATATGTTGTTTAATATACTCGTATGTCAAACTAACTCGCTAAAACCTCCCGGCTTCTGAAGCTAGAACTAATTGTTTTGACTTTGGAAGTCGTTGCAACAATTAGAAGATTCAATATTGCCATTTTCCACTGAATTAACTAATAATTATGTAAGTTATACAAAATTTCATACTTAATTTGATTAACATGGGTGGCTAGATTACATATAAAACCCACCCCCAAATAAACAGAACACCTTTAGCCACTGCTAACACTAATTACGTTCGGCGCGCGACTGATACAAACGTGCTCCCAAACACATCGACCCATCACTTCGTCAGTCAGAAAGACATCAACGAAGTGTCACATCCGTGTTTTTGACGCTTCGTTTGGAAAGCTCAGTTAACGTTCCAACGTTAACTGAGCTTTCCAGCAGATGTAAGTTCGGAAGCGTTTTCCTCTTCTTAGGGATGTACCCTAACAGGCGTTGCATAGAGAGGGTTACGGAGTGGTCTTTTAAGAGGTAATGGGGCTAATTCTATGTTCTGATCGCCGGGGTGTTTTTAGCAAGATAAGGTAATCTTCCTATACTCCCCGGATTTATCACCAAAGTCCGGGCGCCTTTTGAAGGTTTTCTCCCGAAATAAAAGTTACTGCCTTGCTCTAATAGGTGTGACGATGAAATTAAAACAAGGGTACAATAGGTATGTATAGGTATTCTAAAAGTTTTTTCTTCATAATTTTAGGTATGTTGTTATCAAGAAAAAAATAGAATAGAATCATTTTAGGATAGGTATCTTACTTAAATCAAAAGTGCCGTGTTGTTTACGTAAACGTCTATGTTTGATTTACACCTAGCCGTGTCAGTAAACTCATACAGATATCAAGTTAAATATTAAAACATTCGTTACATTCTTAAAATAGGTTTCTTATATTTCATGTATACATAGGTACATATACAAACAACCATACTACATAGGTATGTAGGTACATATTAATAAAATTGAAGTGTCTGTTGGTAATATCAAAATATTATTTTTTTACTAAATGCATATAAAAGTATCTTCGATCGAATTTTGATCTGTTTCTTCCGGCTAATCACTGAAACGGCGGGATCTATTTTGACGGAACTTTCACTGGTAGATAAACGGCATTGTGCTGTTTTATGAGTCTCACGCGGATGAAGGCGTGGGCACCAGCTAATCCTAAATAGAATATAGAACTATTGGTAGGTTTCTGTATGGTTTGTCTTGGTATGGTCATGTGAAGAGGAGGGTTGAAACGCATGTTACTAAAAGAGTTATGAGTTTACATGTGGATGGATGGAGAGGGAGAGGGATACCAAAAAAAAGATGGATGGATTGTGTGAAGAGTGATATGAAAGTAAAGGAAGTTAGTGATAGTATGACGAGTGACAGGGCAGAATGGAAGAAGAAAACGTGTTGCGCCGACCCCAAATAACACGGGACAAGGGCAGGAAGATGATGCGGCAGACAGTACAATAATAACGTAAGTTTGTAATAAATAGCTTTACTTGGAGTATTAATACCAGTCTGCTTTACTGTTGTGCCGTGTTATGAATTAACCTAAACATTTAAATAACCTAATATAATATTAACAGTCTTATAATATTTCCACTGCGGGGACCCAGACCTCTTCTATAGGCGAGGAAATAGGCCGTAATCCTTTCGCTGTTTCCCTGCACCATTTTGAGAGCAGTAAGGATGCAAAAAATAACACAAAGTAAAACAAACTTCTGCCTGAGTTTGAACCCGGATCGTGTACAACTTGTAAGACGGGGCCGTTAACACTGGGCCACCACTACTCAAATTGCATTTAAATTATTTTTAACCCGGGACCCTTTAGAAGGCGTACGAGGGGCCGAAGCGAAGTCGCAAAGATATCTTAGACACATTTCTTGGAATACGGTGCTAACCGACAATTATCCACGTGTGTGCTATGCTAGCGCACACAAGTACAACCCTCGACTGGTGGGAAACTATATAGGGCTATGGTTTTGGGAGGTTTTGACTGGCCTGTTGGTGTAGTGGTTAGTGGCCCTAACTGCTACGCCGGAGGTCTTGGGTTCGATTCCCACCCAGGACAAATATTTGTGTTCTGTGTCTGGGTGTAATTTATCTATAATATGTATGTATTTAGAAATATATAAGTATGTTTATCAGTTGTCTAGTACTCATAACTCAAGCTCTGCTTAGCTTGGGACTAGACGGCGTTGTGTGATAGTTGTGGAATATTATAATATTCTTATAATTGGTTTTAGTGAACTGGTTACCAAGAACTATGTTAAGATTATGTATGTATATGTGTATTATACCCCTGCCTGAACAATGTTATTAATATCAATCGATAAAAAAGATAGAAATGAACATGTACAACCAATAAATGGGCCCCCAAAAACGGTCGCTAACACGAAATGACGTAGTATCAAAAGGGAAACATATCTATAGTGCTTGAGAGTGAGTGAAGAGGTATACCATGGCTATCAGGACAATCCCGGAATTACAGTCAAAATCCCTATCGGCACCTTACTGGATTATACATCCTTCTCCCGAGTATGTTTGACATTTATTTATTAAAATTCATGTAGTTGAATTCAACACAACAAGGCATTCTCTACCAGTCAACCTTTGAGTTAAAAATATTCATTTGTTACAAATTTGATTTCCCTTTCTGATCTATAAACCAAGCGTGAATAATTAAAAATGCAACTTTCGCAACGGTCATCTACTAGCCCACACCTTAGGCAGTCGTTAGCTGCTATAAATGGCAATATAATCACTATAACCCTGGACTAGGGTAGGTGTGGTTTTAGCTTAACTATAGGTCATATCTAGACTAGCCTACATGCATTAGAACGGCGAATTTTTCAATTATGTGAAAGTTATGGAACTGACTAACTAAGTCAAGGTCTGCGCAAGGGCGGGCGAGACAGCTAGCGACGTCACTAGTATTGAAAATTGTTGAAAAAATTGTTTAACGTTTATTTATTTATTTAAACTTCATGTACAGTGGTGGTACATAGGCGGACTTAATGCCACAAGGCATTCTCTACCTGTCAACCATTGGGTTAAAAAAGACAGCTCTGTGGTAGGTGTGCACAGTAAATAAATAACAGATATTTGAAATAGGATGTATTATCGTTAAATTAAGTGGTTTATAATAATAAAATACGTATATATGCTAATATAATGATGATGATGATGATAATAAACTAATAAATACTATGATAAATATGAAATCATTGTAATTAAGAGAACTTAAAATATAACAGTTATGACAAAGACCGAACTAAGGTTGAGAGGAATTCAGGTAGTAGTTCCGATTTTTACGCTTGAAGGAAAATTTACTTACAGCTTTTTTGATGTTAACGTTGATTATAACAAAAATAGTCTTTTTTATTTCTGTTCTTAAATGTATTCAAAAACCAGCTCCGAAACGTGGTCGCTCACAATGGGCCTCGTCAGAAGGTTTAAAGTCACACAAAGGGCAAAAGAAAGAAGAAGTGATCGCATCAAGGAGAACCAAGGTTACCGACATAGCCCGAAAAATCCTCAAACTTAAGAACATTGCTCGCAGAACTGATGGTGGTTGGGGCCGAGGGGTTCTGGAGTAGCGACCGCGTACCGGAAGACGCAGAGTTGGAAGTCCTCTCACAACCGTTCGTTTTGGCGACACTTGGGGGAGGACTATGTCCAACAGTGGACGTCAAACAAATTTACTCACAACTACAAGAGATCAACATTAATAATCGGATACGGTGAGGTTTTTTTTTAATTCGTGTCGTAGGTGCGTTCACAAACATTATACTGAAGTAATACATGACACCCAAACAGTAAAATATAAAACAACAGACAGTTGTTACGGAACTATCTGTACACCATACAAAAGTTTTTTTCGAGCGGGAATCGAACACGCAGTACAGCAGCCGATCACTCAATTACTGCACCAAGCGTGTCATAATTGTTAAAAAAAAAAAAAAAAAACTATCAAACTAATTCACTATACTCCGTAGGTTTTGAGGCCCAAGAACCCACGCATAATATTAATAAACACAATCGTTCTTCTAATGTTCACACTGTTGAGTGAATGGGTCGAAATCCACCACGTGGGCCCAGTGTGGGTTGGTGGATATCACATATCTCCGAATTTTTGGTTCTAGAACACGTTATCTCTCGATGTTTTCCTTCACGTTTTTTGAACAGTGGTGGTGAAAGAAATTACACAAATTAATGTGCCTGGCTAGGTTTGAACCCGCAACCTACAACTTGTAAGTCGGGGACGTTACTACTGAGCCACCACTGCTCTCAACCCACGGGTATGGATACGGTACCCACGGATAGATAGAACAGACAGACAACCCTTTTTGAAAGAATGACTGACAATCTACTATTAACACACCGAAAAGTCAATGAACCGATAATATTAAATTGATATTGTCAGATCATGCGACTATATGATGATTGTCTGACTTGACTTTTTTTATTTATTTTGTACTGTAACTATAACTTGTAACCGCCTTCCTTGTGGATAGTCAATTTTGTAGGATAGAAATTGTCTGAATATTAGCTACAGCTAGCGGTTTCTCCCGCGTGAAAGTTGAAAATCATCTCGAGGGAACTAAAATGTACTATAATGTACTACGTGCTTTTTTTGGGTGGGTAAATCATCCAATGATATCCCGCACTTTTGGGCGAAGCGGTAGGGAGTGTCAGACTTTTACTGACTAAAAACCCACTACTGTTCCTTTTTTGCCTTCCAGGGCCCCGGGTTTCACTTTCACACGACCCATTGCCTCAGTAGGCTTCGACCCTGCTGGGCTCCTACGGTTTGCTTTGATGCGCGCGTGGAACAGCACCTACGCACCGTCGACGACTTGGGCTCGGTCCGGGCGGTTACCGCACGGTCGGACGGCGAGCTACCCATTGCTCGCCGCATAACTAATTCACCAAATTGTGAGGAGTGTGGCACAGTAGATGTTACACATCTGTTGACGGAATGTGTCAGATTTCAATCTGCAAGAATGGAATTGTATAAAGAACTAGGTACAAACATATACGATGTTGGAATGTTTCATCACATCTTGTCGACACCTAACTCAGAGGCTGCTTATAGCTTAATTAAGTTTGCTTTGTTACGTTTTACAATATAGGTAAGGTATTTACTATTATAATGTCCGATGGGACTGACATGTACATTTGTATAAAAGTCCCTAATACAAAATAAAGAGAAAAAAAAGCTATTTAAGTTACTCGTATAAGGAAACTAGTAAAATAGGGAAAACTCAAAATCACTAACATCTTTGAATTTTAAGAATATCTATGATTATCATGGATTATATTGCTATTTCTGTACATTACTGTTATTTTAAATTCTGTTCTCATTTATTAAAATATAAATTTATTTATGAACCCGGAAATCTAAGCCAAGAGTGAATAGGCTTCTTTCGCAAGAAGTTGGTAGATTCATCACACTCTTGAATGATTGTATTCGTTTTTCTCTCAATATCATTATTTATTTGTATATATGTATCTAAGTATATATTTACTATTCTTCTTATTTCCTCTCTGTAAGTTTTCTATTAAGTTGCACCTGCCATGTCATGTCTCTGTCGCCTTTGTACAATGTTTCATTAGTGCATAAAGTTTTAAATAAATAAATAGGTTTGTTCTAGGTAAGCGCGCTCCATCGTCGACCGCATCGTCGCTTTCCATCAGGTGAGATGGCGGTCAAGCGCGAACCTATCAAGAATAATAAAAAACATCTTTGACCAGAAAATGCTCAAAAGACTGATAGCTTTACCATATTGTCAAACAAAGCTGATTCTTTAGCCGAAAGAGGTTTATTTCATAGTTTTTTTTTCTTTTTTTTTACTTTCTAAATTCCCAAGGTCTTCGTGCCAAGGACCTGGTGTAATTTACAAAAGTAACAATCAAATCAAAAGTTGGTCGCGTTTCAAAGAATACAATTATAGGGAAAGTCATGCGTAATAATTGTATGTTGTATATGAGTTGGCGATTTCTGTAATTTGTGAAAAGTTTTTCGGGAAAAATAACGCTGCAGTCTAGTCAAATATGACTAATACCGAATGGGAGAAAAGTTTTTTTGCTTTCGTAGTCATCAAGACGACACATACCTACTTACACTCACGTGTTTTTTTGATAGAACCACAAGAAATGTTTTAATAATAAATAAGTTGACAATGACAAAAAAGCCGACTGCGAAAAACCACTAAAAAGTTCAAAATAAATCACTTTAAGCAGTCTAATACAGTTGGTGGAAATCATTTCAGTTAAATCATAGATTTGAAACCATCAAGTGCATCAGACTGTTTAAAATGACTCGTTTCAAACTTTTTTGTGGTTTTTGTAGTCGGCTTTTGGTCACTGTTTTTTGCTAAAATTCACCTTTGTTATGTAACATTTTTGTACCCAGTGTCAGTCTCACAACTAAGACGAAACGACACCATTTTTATCTTATCTATTTAAAAAACTCACACTTGACAATATGCCTCTTTAGAAGGGTTAAAGTCACCCAAAGGGCAATGGAAAGGGCTATTCTCGAAGTTTTCTTGCGTGATCGTATCAAGTATAAAGATATCCGCAGGAGACCCAAGGTCGCCGCCATAGCCCGAAGAATCACCCTACTGCCGTTAACTCTTCGTATTCTATCCAATTATGGTAATTCTTCGTATTCGTTCCATTCCATTCACGAATTTCCTTACTACAATTTAATAACACGGAATTTGAAACACATTCATTTACATTTCGTAAGTGTAACTGAAGAGTAGCAAAAACGAGTTCAACAGAGCGCACTTGTGAACTGAGGAATTTTTGGCTGGTTTGAAATTGTAGTTTGTAAATTGTATGCTATAAATACTAAACTAATTATTATTTATTTATTATATACTTTATTGTACACATCATAATGTTGACAGGGTAAACATATACAAAAACAAAGTGTACAATGGGCGGTCTTATCGCACAGGGCAATCTGTTACAGACATTCTTAGGATGGACTGAACGAAAGGAGATAGATTAGGGCGGTCAGTGTACAAAAAAACATACATAATATTAATTACACATAATAATAAAAATACATATATACAATATAAATAAATGTTAGTACATTTATTGATACTAATAAATATCAAATATAAAATTGAGCAAGGAGATTAGAGAAATATTACAGTGAAAGGTAATGCTCTTTCATCACTACAAAATAATAATATTATTATTGATTTTTATTATTTTTTTTAATTGGTTGTATTTTTGTAATTTTACTTAGTCATTTCTAGCCTCTCGCGGTCCAGCCTAAGAATATTTCTGGTACTTATTTGGCTTCGAAATGACAGTTTTTCCAATGCAAGATAAAGTTCAAAATCACACACCGTATAGGCGTTTCTCTCGTCTAGACTGAAATATTTTTAAGCCTACTCCAATAAATTATTGGCGTATTGTAATGCATTATTATATCTATACTCTTTAACTTGCATACCTTTTTTGGTGGGAAAGTATTAAATGACCCCTTCTGCTCTGTGCAAAGCGAGATCCCTCTCGCTTTGCACAGAGCAGGAGGAGTCATTCAGTGTGTTAGAATTTACTGACTAAATCGCGCCCTTGGAAAAAGGGCGCGATTTAGTCAGTAAATTCTAACACACTAAGAAAGAACTGAAGGAAATTCAGTTCTTTTTTTGAGATGGAAAATTATCGAATCTCTCGCTCTGGGTGGAGCAAGAGGGAGTGTCAGACTTTACTAACTACCGCCCAGTCGTATTTCTTCAGTTGCCATTTGCGTTTCAGGGCCGTGGTAACTCTTTCAAAACTTCTCGCTGCCTTGTATACCTACAATTCAATTCTCATTTGGCGCTAACCGTATTACCTAGTCTAGTATTGTCGATTTTGACTTGTTGATAGTGCTGTTAGATAGTGCTTCCGACAGTTAGCTTAGTACGCCATAAGCCAATAAATCAAGCAAATAAATATTGTCTAGGCTGAGGAGTTGGCAGTTTTCCATTAGATTGGTTTACGTGGGACAAGACAAGGCTTCTGTTACATAAATAACTATTGTAGCTGTGCACAAGGTTGGTTTGCAAACAAAAAGTATGGCTGAATGACAAGAAATTATAAAATTGTGGAACTTTAGAACGTATTTTGGATATTTCCGTCTTTTTAGGTCATGGCCGTAGTTGATTTTAACTGAACATAATAAAGTCTAAAAGTTTAGTATTTAACAAACGAATGGGTTAGCTTACCTATTGTATTAAAACTGGGCAAGTGCCACGTTTTTTGCGACATAAACGGCCATATTTTTTTCTTCGTTAACTTAGATGTTTTATTTTTTCACAGCTTCTAGGGATCGCAGACCTGAGTATATGGTTTTGATTTCTACTCGATACCCCACGCGTTCCCAAGATAAAGGGTCTTGACAGACCGACAGACAGACGGTCTGTCTGTCTGTCTGTCAACAAAGTGATTCTATAACGTTTCCGTATTTTCATATTGAGGTACTGAACCCTAAAAAACCGTTAAGTAGGTATACTTATAGGAATTAACCAAGTAGCTGTCTCTCGCGGTTTTACTCGCGCCTTTGGTTAACTACTGCCCCGCTCCCACGAATGGTAGCGTGATGTTGTATAGCCAATGGGCTATCTAACACTAAATGAATTTCAGTACTTCCTGAAATTAGCGCGTTCAAACAAACTCTTCAGCTTTATAAAATGAGGATATATTTAGCAGCCATGCAAAATGGAAAGAATTAAATTCTTTCTTTCTTTCTTTGTATAATGGTCTGTATTTTAATCACACGAATATAAAAAAGCCAAAGATTATATGTTGTTTGTTACTCCTTCATGCTTAAACGACTGAAAGAATTTAGATGGAATTCTTCGTTTATACCGTGTACATCGAAGGACTGGAACAATTTGCCTTTTACTGTCTTCCCGTCCAATAGTTTAGGTGTCTTCAAGGTTAAAGTCTAGCACAAGTTAACATAATTTAAAAAAAAATAGAGACAAGGATACACCATGTCCTGGAATAGCATATAGGATACGTTTTATTCCAAGGGTATTTTCCCTTCGGACCATTTTCATTTAAATATAGGTTATTTTTTTATGTTGGAAAATTATTTATGACAAATTGCGCTCTTGGGCGGAGCGGGAGATAGTGTCAGACTTTTACGGACTAAAAACCTACTCCTGTTCCTTCGTTGCCTTCGTCTCAGGGCCCAGGGTTTCGTTTATGTAAATTAAAACTCATGTAATTAAATACATTGCATAGTTTTGAAACAGTGTAATAGCTATGAATTAGGTTGGTAAGCTGCTTAATTTTCGTTTTTTAGGGTTCCGTATCAAAAAGAAAAAACGGAACCCTTATAGGATTACTTTGTTGTCCGTCCGTCTGTCGGTCTGTCAAGACCCTCTAGAACGCGTGGAGGTATCGAATTGATATTAAAACCATATACTTAGGTCTGCGGTCCCTTGAAGCTGTGAAAAAATCAAAATACTACGTTAACGAAAAAAGAGACACTGCCGTTAATGTCGCAAAAAACGTATATTTTGACATTCTAAGGAAATCAAAATTCATTGGGCACTTCCCGTTGACCTAGAATCCTGAAATTTGGCATGAAGCAAGGTCTCATTGTACAAGTATAGAAAAAAATTTAAAAAATGTAAATTTGTAGTTACATCATAAAAAAAAACTTTTACGATTCTGAAAAATCTTCGTAACTCAATTCGAGAATTGAACTGTTGTCATAGATAAGTTTGTGCGGAACCCGCAGTGCGCAAGTCCGACTCGCACTTGCCCAGTTTTTTTTATCGGACAACTTTAATTTACCCAACACTTAAAGGTGAATATAAAAATTGCACAGTCAGCTCGGTCTTGCTAGCACTAATTAATCGTCGCAGGGAAGTGCTAAATATTCATTAGATGCAAGCTACCGTGACCTCCATGGTACGCCATAGGTACCGCCATAAAATACTCACGGGTAAAAATATGCACGTATATAATAAATACCTATCTTGGAAAATTGAAATGCGATTTTTACTTTCATAACTTCTTAGGCTTTTCTCAACTACCGGGCCTTGGTACAGGTCATGGTCTGAAGTGAGGAGGAGTGGCAGGCGGTTGCCTCCTTCTATGAAGCAGTAATGCTAGCAAAGTAGGCGGCAGCACGTGCGAGAGAACGGCCCTCACACCCCAGCTTGCGGACGACGAGCAATGGGTAGCTCGCCGTCCAACCGTCCGGTAACAGTCTAGACCGAGCCCAAGTTGTCGACGGCGCGTAGTGTTCCACGCACGCCTCAAGATGTCAGCAAAACCATAGGGGTCCAGCACGGTCGAAGCCTACTGGGGCCATGGGTGATGCGAAAAAGAACCCCGGGGCCCTGGAACGATGGCAAAATAGGAACAGGAGAGGGTTTTTAGTCAGTAAAAGTCTGACACTATCTCTCGCTCCGCCCAAGAGTAGGAAATGTCATTAGATGATTTTCCCACCGGAAAAAAGCCTTTTCTCAACTAGTGTGGGGTCGGCTTCCAATCTAACTGGATGCGGCTGAACACCCGTGATTTACCACTCCATAACCCTGGGCAACCTGATACTCCTTATTGAGATTAAGGTCAGACTTTCTGGCGTCTGACAACCTATAACGGCCGAGTCAAAGATCTGCGAATGACAACCTGGACTAACGGTTTTACATGCTTTCTGAGTCACTTCACTTCCCTCGTGCATGCGAGGGATTTTTTTTCTTAAAATCGACTTAAAAGTTATGCGGTAGCAGACGTGAATACCTATTTCTTCGATTTAACTCTTTCGATTCAACCTTTTTCCTGGCATCATTTTTTTCACTGACCAACTTCTTAACATTCCGAAAGTACCTGTAAATAGTTTATTTGAAACTAGTTCCTGCTAGTGGCTACGCCCGCGTGAAAGTAGGTTTCTCCACACAAACTTTGTATTCCTGTTTCAACCCCTTAGGGGGCGAATTTTGGAAAATATTCTCTTAGTGCTCGCCTACGTCATAAAAGAAAACCTTGTGCAAAATTTCAAACTTCTAGTCCCAGTAGTTTCGGCTGTGCGTTGATATGTTACTCAATCAGTTTCTCCTTTTATATATAGATGAATGAATCCATTAATTTATTGATTGACAATTAAGTATAGTTCGATATTATCATCCTCGACTCCTGAGATTTTTTTCGTCATGACAACTGAGTGAAGGTAATTTCCTTCTAAAACACTTAAAATATTTATTTTAATATTTTAATCGAAACTGTAATTGTGTTTTGTTGAGGAAATCCTTTCCCAAAGTGTCCACATAATTTTGCTCATGAAACTACATCGGATAATAAAGTATCGAAAAAATTTAAGACTAAGCAACTTGAATTAAGTAGGTACGGCAATTTTATTGAGTCAGCCAACGTAAATAATTCATGATTCTAATATAAAGACTCCCATTAAAGTGACGGTGGAATTCCAAGGGGTAGATATATCAAAAAAAGTAAGCAGACAAAGTATTTTTGCTTGTGTTTATACGAAAGGAAAATATCTTGATCTATTTGCTATGGATAACAGTTTTCCGAGTGGTCTTCGATGCATTTCGCTGAGCTTACACAAAAGCTTTTATAACGGGTGTGGAACCTATAACCATTTAAATGGAAATGGCAATAGCGCAACGCATAGCTTACTATGCGTTGTATAGTTGTGCAGGCTTATCTGCACAACTATTTTAGATATCAATCCTTCTTGATTCAGATAACAGGATACAGAATAACTATGAAACCCATATTACTCAGTCACATGTCATGTCTAAGCACATATAAGGTAGTTTTAATTTCCATAAGTGCTTGATACGAATGAAATGTGAATCAACAAGACATCTGCATTCATTTTTATCGATTGATATTCTTTTGCACGATTTTGCAAAACAAATAAAATTCTCGTGAAGCATAATGATGACTTTCGGTATGTATTCCGTGCAAAGTTTTTGACAAAGCTGTAAAAATGTAATAAAATTGTACTTTTAAATCGATACACCATAAACTTGTCGTTTCATTCCAAATGAAGAGTGATAAAAAGTACTAGCTACCTATTCACCATATGTTTAGTACTCAATATTAAAAGCTCCTACCTGGAATATGAACGACTTAACACCTACATATTCTAAATACGACTTAAAATATCGGGAATTTCCAGTATAGTAAAGTTTCCTAACAGGTAATCGTACTTACATTTGTGTAACATACTTCCCAATTAAAACAGTGCCGCAGCCCGCATAGCCGAACAATCGAGGAACTCGCCGCTACCGAAATAATGTAGTAAAACACTCAAGAATTTCTGTGTTTTTATGAGTCTTCAACTTCCCTCATTCCACCAAACGGCATTCGTATAACAGTGGCCTTTAATATTAGACAGGTCAGCAGTAGCCAAGGATGTGGTGGACCCAAGGTCGAAAATCTCCCATCGATTACCAAGTAACGGGCTGGCAAGCACGCAAAACTCCTAGCTGTTATCCTTGACACAGAAATGGTCAGTTTGCGGCTTATATTGGATTTACACCTTAAATGTAGGCCGGGAGGTGAAAATATCGCTTTTAGGCGGAAATAGGGGTCGTTTGGTCCGCCTTGGCTTACGAATTACAAGTAGCTCCTCGACAGCTATTGAGACGATGAACGTCTTGATATTTATGGAATTTTGGACACTAACATTACTCATTCTGGGCTCAGTTTGTAATGTAATGGCAGGAAACTAGCAATTTTTCGGTGTTTTAGTACTTGGTTGTGGGTGAAATAGTTCGCATAACATTATATTGCGTCCTAGGTAGGTAATATAAGCTACATAGTATGGGTGTTAAAAATAAAACATTATCGAGAGTTGCAGGATTGTTCAAAAGAGTTAACTGAGGGAACACAGGTGGATTGTAGTCAGTAAAAGTCCGACATTACCTCTCGCTCTACCCAAATTAGGAAGATGTATAAATGGTCGAAGTAACGATAATATGGTAATGTGATTATTGTAGATGTCCGATCCAGAGAAAACGTCTGCCGTTTTTGCAAGATCGACGAAAACAGCTCAAAGAGCTATAAAAAAACAATTAAATGGAATTTCTGTCTCCGCTTGCACATAACCAGAAAAACATTTCAATTCAACTGGACGTATTTCTTTCGACTCATATGTACAAATCACCACGTTATCTTAAGATTTAATAGAGTTCTGTAACGATTTTCCGTTGAATCCATCAGCAAGTGGCACGGGCCGCCGTCTGGCACACTTAGAACACGCCAAGCCACCGCTCTATTAAGACTTAGCCTTTAATTGACCACCACTATTGCTCTAGCACGCGGCCATATCGTAAACGCGCCGCCAAAAATAGAATATCTTGTAATTTCCACACTTGAATGGTTTGTAACTAAACTATTTTACCTAGTTTTGTGGAAAGGAATTTTTACAAAGCAACATATAGCACATTCCTTTTCCTGTTTTTCCTTAAATGGCGCAACAACATTGGTAGTTTAATGTTTGAGAAATTTTTGGGACATATTTCAACATGTCCATTTTTCACTTGTGAGTCTGAGTTCCGTTAAATTTTTTGAGACATTCAAGTTAAGCATTTGGTCGACCCTGTACGCGACTAGAGATTGTCTGGTTTTCACCCAAAAATCAGCGTTACCATTCAAAGTGTCACTCCTGCCTTTTGATAATAAGTGAGCTTTTTTAAAAGTTCTGTACAATTACGAAATGTAACTTCTGTCATTTGTACAAAAACTGTATGTCAACCCTTTCTTAGGATATTGAAATGGTTTCTACCTCTCGCTTCAATAATCAGTCATTCATTTCATTAATATTCATTAGAAATTCAGTATAAATCATACATTTGTATTGTTTAAATATACTTCTATTTGTTGGCTTGGGAGCTGTATACCGGTTCCTAATTTGTATTATGGATTTCTAATTCTATGCGGGATTATTAGAAAAAGTTACAGTGGCCCTGGAACGCAGGCAACTGAAAAAACACATTTTCTTTCAAAAAGCACCTGATGTTTTCCCTTCCGAAAAAAAGACTTAATTTCGCAGAGTCCAATGAAAACAATTGTAGAAATAAAGTCCAATAAAAATATTGTAGTAATTTTATTAGATATCCGATAAATTCAATTCATTACTTGATTTTGCTATCCCAAGAATAGATAAAAGATACGTGGGTGATCTGAAATGTTTCCGACCCCAATGTAATAAAAAAAAATAAAAGCGTTGTGCATTTTTTGACGGTTACTCGCCAAAGTTTTATCCATTTTGCACACGCAGTTGTTATTTGATAGCCATTTGAGTGAGTCAATGTGAGGTGCAGGAAAAGAAATCCCTTTTTCATCAAGACAACGCGCCGTCTAATACCTCAGCGGTTGTCACGGCTAAATCTACAAATTTTTGGTAAAAAAAAAAGCATTTATAGAATCTGGCATTATAAGAATTTGGCGTTTATAGAATCTGACATTTTTAGAATCTGACATTTGTCGACTAAACCGATTATTTATTATCCGCCTTACAGCCCCCCTAGCCAAGTTACAACCGTTACGTTTCGATTCTCTTTTTGTTGATCGCCTCGAGTCGGCCACGCCTCCTATTCCTTTGTTCTGACCACGTGACTGAGCGTTGAGATGTCGTTAGAATAAAGGAATCTGAGGCGTGGCCTACTCGAGGCGATCGACGAAAAGAGAATCGAAACGTTACGGTTGTAACTTGGCTAGGGGGGCAGATCTAGCCCTAAGCAACTTCTTTTTGTTCCCTTATCTAATAATTGCACTCGGAGGATAGAGATTTTCGTTAAATGCGGAGGCAAAGTTCATGTATAATTATTTTGCAGAGAAAAACGCCAACTACTATTTGAATGGGTTAGAGAGATGGAGGCATCGCTGGGAGAAGTGTGTAGAGTTACAAGGGAACAATGTAAAATAAGAAAAATAAATTGTAAGGAAAAATTTCTTATATCTTTGTTAGGTCGGAAACTTACACCACCTAAGACAGCTGTTGAAAACAAACGTGACGGCACGATTGGCGCAGTGGTTGAGCGCTTGCTCCGCTGCGGGTTCGATTCCCGCTAGAGACAAATATTAGTATGGCCTACAGATAAATGTTCCGGGTTTGGGTGTCTTGTGTATGTGTGCCCCACGATACAGAAGCTTATCCCAGTGTGGGGCAAAATAAAGAAAGAAGACGAAATGCAAATATATTTAATACAATTTAAAATCACTGTTGCATTAAAGTCTATCTTATTGTGTCATTAACTCGAAAGGCAAACATACTCTCAAAGACCTTCAAACCCCCCATAAACATGCACATCGTCTAGGAAGTCACTGCCATATAAAGTACAGCCAACTGAATATTGATTTATGCTCACAGACACAAGAATTCAAAATGGAAAGCGGACTATCTCACGCGAATAGCAAAACAAATCATATATGGCGATAGTTCTGATCGATCCGGCTGTAAGGCATCCCCTGTAGAGGCAGTAAAAACGTAGAAAGATGTCTCGTGGAGCGACAGACAGACACGCGATCCGTTGCCAAGATATCGAACAGACAGCGAGCCCTCCACAGGAACTAACAAACACAAAAATTTAACTCGAACCCTCCTGAACTTCGCTACACACGATACTATTTATATTAACTTTGGAACACCATAATTTTTGAAAATTAGGACAGGGACCCCTCGCTAATGTTGTATCAGGGAATTATGTTGATATTTTACGTGATTTTGTGAAGCGATGATAACTAGCAGGAATCTTTGTTTGTCCCTATAGCATAATAATATAGCATAGCGTAATCAGCCTTGTTATATTCCCACTGCTGGGACTCAGGCCTCCTCTCTAATAAGAAAAAGAATGGGCCGTAATCCACCACACGGGCCCAGTGTGGTTTGGTGGATGTCACATGACTTCAAATGTTTTGGTTCTAGAACATGCCGGTTTCTTGACGATGTTTTTCTTCACCGTTTTGAGAGTAATGGCGATGAAATAAATTATACAAAGTAATGCGTCTGGCTAGATTTGAACCCACGACCTACAACCCGTAAGTCGAGGTTGTTACCATTGGGCCGCCATTGCTCTCCTCCTATAATCTAATAATCCTCATGAACTTTTATTACTGGACTTTGGGATGTTTAACTTACAATTTTCTAAAACGTTACCATACTGGAGAGGTCATTAAGGGCCTGCGCACACATGAGACAAGACTGTCTTAGACAGAATTGTCTACGACGTCTGCCACAAGACTGTTTTGTCTACGTCACAGCGCATGCTATCAAGACAAAACAGTCAAACGGCGTAAAGCCAGTGTTGCCAACTTAGTGGATTTTCCACAAAAAGTGGTGGTTTTAACCCCCCGTTTAATTGCGAAATATTGGTTTTAGTGGCTAGTGGATTTTTCTAGTACTTTAGTAAACTTCAATTTCTTACTAAAAATGCGACCACTCAGGTGTAAATTAGCACTATAGAATCCATTATTATCAATCTGACACCGACGTTGACGGTGCAAACAAAAATGATTCATCTGAAGAGGAATTAATACATAACTGTTATTGAATAATTGGAATGTCGAATTACCTACTAATGCTAATATAGTCACAAATGGTATTTTGATCAACTGGTTTTTAATTTTTATCACTTATTATTAAAGGAAACTAATAAATTATATACCTTCTTATTTTATTTCGACACATTTTTTAGCGGCAAATATTGCGATTTTGTTTGTGGGATAATCTTTTGTTAGTGGTTTTCTGGTGGTTTTAAAAGTTGATTCTAGTGGTAAGTTAGTGTAACTGTTGGCAACACTGGAGGTCTCAAAACAGTCTTGTCACAGGCAAGTCTGCGGTGTCGTAGACAAGTCTGCGACGTCGTAGACAATTCTGTTTAAGACAGTCTTGTCTCAAGCAGGCGCAGGCCCTAAAATGGCCCGTACACCAGCGGTGCGTATTTTTTATAATGTTTTCAAGTGTGTTTTGTACTAAGCTTTTTAAGCTATGTCTTCACATAGCTTAAAGAACTTAGTATCCAAGCTAATTTAATACGAAGGTATGGATTTGTCATTTTGTTTTCCATTAGAATGAGGATGTAGCACATTCTTATGTTTTTGTATTTAGCAGCAAGAGTCATGACGACAGATAATCGTGCAGTTTTAAGTGTCGTGGCTTATACATTTAAATGGTGGTGTCTACATATAAGACGACACGATTTATTGTAATTTACGACTTTTGTTACGATGACGACCGTTGTAAAACGACAACAACGAACGACTAAATTTTGACGGGAAATCGTGCATTGTTGTTGCAACTATCTGTCGTAGCCACGACTATCTTTCTTCTATCAAAGATGGAGAGTGTCATTCTTAAATAGTCACAAAACTTTCCATAGCCACTTTTCAATTTGTCTATATAACTCTGACATAATCCTAATAGAATACTTTCCAATCATTGTATGTATCTGTTTCATTTCTTTGCTTCCTTCATCTTCCTTTTTTTTTTTTTTTATTTCTTTAAATGTTTAGGGACTTTTATAACGCACAGCGTATGTCAGTCCCATCGTACCCTAAGACAATTATCACCTAACAAACGAGATCAATGGATCAGGGCCATGAATTCGAACAACTTTCTTGCATCATCGGAAGTCGGTTTACTTAATGTTGGATGGAACGTACCTATATTGTTCTTGTTCAACTTCAAAACCCTGAGCAACTCATCTTCCTTCTTTCCATAAAGTAATACATTATTAAAATTTCGTCTTCATCCATTAAATTATACTCAGCAGGCCTAGCCAGGTAACGATCATTTCGTTTCGAATCTCTTTCCACAGTTGGTAACGCATCCGATTCCTTTGTTGTGCCTACGTGACTTAAAATTGAGATGATGTCATTCCCATACATTTGAAGTTTTCTACTAGCGTTAACGATTGTAGATTATCAACTTGTCTAAGCCCTAAGGAGTATAAACAGCTTGAGACGACAGTCGTCGGACGATAACTTAACCGTTACGACATACTGGGAACGTGGCATTAGTCTTCTCGGCAAGTTTTCCGAGATAGTCAATACTACAATAAAACTCTCAGTATTAGTTTACCGAGATCGCGCCTGTTTCAATGATTCCATACATTCACCAGTTGTGCAGACACTTGAGATACGAAACTACATAAATTTTATAACCACTGCGAATAATTAAAACCGCAACTGAAATTCACTCAAAAAACTCCCGCCAAAAACCCGTACATTTTTTTAAATGTTATATATAATAACTCATGCTAAGAACCTTTTTGGCTTTGCACAGAATATTATTTAATTATTTTTTTTGTAAATAAATATGTATTAAATTTTTCCGTTCCTTTTTTATTATTATTTTTCTGTTCTTTTCTTTGCTTTTGTTTACTTTTTTTTTCTCTTTCTTCCTTTCTTCTATGTGTAAGTTTTAGATCAGGACTGCCAGGCTGTATATAGTCTAGTTTAGAGGATGGCAAATAAAAGCTGCTTTAACGATTGAACTAAAATGAAGAAGATTTAAAAATATTGCATAAACATATAGATGCTGCACTGATACATCCGACTTACATACAGAGTTGTGTTAATTATTTGTTCCGATTAATTACAATAGCTCTAGAAAGCATAAATTATTTAATGTCCCATTTTGTCGCACTGTAGCTCGATCTACCTACCGCGTAAGCTGGCGGCAACAGGCCTTGCACGCATGCACGGTCTGCGTGTGGAGATGCAACGTCGGGGCGAAACTCCGCTGCCGCGACAAGTCGCGGCATGGCGGACAGAGCTCCGGCGGGGTCTCATGGCGGAATGGCGACAGCCACTATCGCAAACCAGTGCTGTGCACGCCATAATTATGGCGGTAAGTCCCCTCTTTGAGGACTGGCTGGAAAGGCAACACGGCGTCCTTACCTTCCGCATGACGCAGGTCCTCACCGGACATGGTAAGTTCGGGAGGTTCCTGAACCGGATTCGTGCGGAAGAAACGCCCGGGTCACCGTTGTGTGGACCGCCCGGAGGACACGGTGGAGCACACGGTGGAGGTGTGCCCCGCTTGGGCAGAGCAACGCCGTGTCCCCGTGGGGGCGATCGGCGGCGGCGATCTCTCGCGCCGGGCCTTGGTACAGGCCATGGTCCGGAACGAGGAGGAGTGGCAGGCGGTCGCCTCCTTCTGCGAAGCAGTTATGCTAGCAAAGGAGGCGGCCGATCGCGTGAGGCAACGGTCCTCACGCCCCAATCGCCGCCGGGATTTTTATCCCGATTTCCGGCCATCGTAGGCGCAGGCTTGCGGACGGCGAGCAATGGGTGGCTCGTCGGCCGACCGAGCCCAAGTCGTCAACGGCGCGTGCTGTTCCACGCGCGCCTCAAGGAGATGTCAGCAACTGTAAGGGCCTAGCCGGGTTGAAGCCTACTGGGGCCAAGGGTCTGATTCTGAAAGGAAGACTCGGCCCTGGTACGAAAGGCAACGAAGGAACAGGAGTGGGCTTTTAGTCAGTAAAAGTCTGACACTAACGCTCGTTCCGCCCAAGGGCGGGGGATGTCATAAGATTTTCCCACCGAAAAAAAAAGAAAAACTGAAGATTTGAATCTTTTATTCATTCCAAGAATAAATCTTGGAATGAATAAAAGATATTTTTGAAGAAAAGAACAAAAACTGCTTAGGTTTTTGAACCAGTGGCTATGGATGAGCATATAACGTGATTGAAAGCTATTCAATAAAAATTCAACCGTAATCGCGGGGATCTGCCATGTTTCAAATATACGAGCGGTTTCTGCGGCAGGGTTTGTTCTAACTTTTTGAATATAAGGAAGATTCTATAAAGAAGCGAAGCCTTAAAACGTTTTTATACTAAGAATCAACGTAGAAAGTGAATGATTAAACCATTTTTTAGGAGTTGAGAGGGCAAACGATCTACCAATGAAACCGGCCGCAGGAGTGAGGGAACGTATATCCTCACGCCACAGTCGCTGCGACAGATGACACCTTGGGCGTCGTGAATCGCAGAGCGATCTCCGGCCACCGTTGGCGCGGGCTTCTGGTCGACGAGCAATAGGTAGCTCGCCGTCCTCTCGTCCTATAAGGACTGAGCTCGAGTCATCGACGGCGCGTAGTGTTACACGCGTGCCTCAAAGAGATGTGAGTAAAACCGTAGCGGCCCAGCAGAGAAGATGCCTACTAGAGCCACGGAAAAACTCTGAAAAGGATATTCGTGGTCCTGGAACGCAAAGGGCAACTGAAGGTACATAGTACCTGTTCCACCCTAGAGCAAGAGGAGTCATAAGAAGATTTCCCATCTCAAAAAAAACTTGTGTTTCTTCAATAGCCCTTTACGTTCCAAGGCTTCGGTAAGTCTTTCGAACAATCCTGCAGCCCTGGCAGGCGTAATACACAGTGGGTCTCGACCAGTTGCTGAAACTTCTTTTTCTTTTATTGATATAAACCACTGCTTGATGGTAATCCAACCTGATGGTAAGCAGTGATACAATCATTGATGGTGAGGTGCAATAGTTTATTAAGAGCCTATTCACTCTAGCCTTGAAGGCGACTAAATTATAGTTGGACAGGAAGACCGCAGCAGGCAAATTGTAGTCAGTAAAAGTCTGAAACGCATTCCTGTTCGACCCTAGAGTGGGAGAAGTCATAAGATGATTTCCCATCTCAAAAAAACTTGTATTTCTTCAATAGCTCTTTGCGTTACAAGGCTTCGGGAAGTCTTTCGAAGAATGCAGCAGCCCTGGAAGATGTAGACCATAGTCGCCCATACGTTGGTTGACTTTGAGGTTATCTGTGTTTGGTTTAGTTGAAGGATACACAAGAAACGTGTACATGAAGAAGGGAAGTAGTGATGATACAACTCTAAGAAAGTTTTAGCACGTGATTTCACATATATATGCTGTTAGAACTAAATAACAAAGTATCATAACGTAACAGATTTCAGTATAAACTTAGTTAATGACGATCGTCAATTCTTTCATTGTCAACTTTTTATTGGAGTTTTTATGTTTCCGGAAAAACGAGGGAAATTTAAATTACTGCATAATGTAGGTATTATTACTTTTTTAGGTAAAGGGAATAATAATGTGTGTAAAATATAACAAAGTAAAAAAAAAACCGGCCAAGTGCGAGTCGGACTCTCGCATGAAATGTTCCGTACCGCCCGTAGCAAAAAACGGCAAAAAAATCGTTTGTTGTAAGGGAGCCCCACTTAAATTTTTATTTTATTCTGTTTTTAGTATTTGTTGTTATAGCGGCAATAGAAATAGATCATCTGTGAATTGATCATCTGTAACTGTCTAGTCCAGTGACAGACTGACAGACAGACTAACGGACGGACAGTGGAGTCATAGTAATAGGGTTTTACCTTTTGGGTACGGAACCCTAAACATGGTTTGAATTAGAAAAATACATTCAGTCGACTTGAGTGTCACTTCCTTTTTTGAAAGTATATTAAAAAGGAAGGTCTAAATGGCAAAGTAACTGCAGTCACTTTATATAATATTTTTATTTTTTTTTGTTAATAAAGATAATTGTTACTTAATCATGTTTTATAATACGTAACCCAAATGACAGTTTACAAGGAAATAATAACAAAACAGAATGCAAAATTGAATACAAAACAGCATAAAAGACATTAGCAATGAAACACAATGCAACAAATGAACAACACAAGCAACAACTAGAAGTAATAAGCAATTCGCAAAACGTTGTAAAGTTTCATGTCTATCAGGCGTTTTAAATTTGTAATTTCGCAGGTTAATATAGTACTACTTGCTTTGTGGTAATAGAAAATTATTTATTTATTATTTATTTATTTAAACTTCATGTACAGTAGTGGTACATAGGCGGACTTCATGCAACAAGGCTTTTCTACCAGTCAACCTTTGGGTTAAAAAAGACAACACTGTGGTAGGTTAATTATCCCAAGGTAGGACACGACACTCTCAGGGGAATCAAAATTAATATGGCACTTCCCGTTGACCTAGAATCCTGAATTTTGGCATGAAGCAAGGTTTCATAGCACAAGTATAGGAAAAAAACCGAAAACTGTAAATTTGTAATTACGTTACAAAAAAAAACTTTTTTTGCGATTCGGAAAAATCTTCGTAATTCAATTCGGGAATTGAACTGTTTTCATGGGTAAGTTTGTACGGAACCCACAGTGCGCGAGCCCGACTCGCACTTGCCCGGTTTTATATTATTTAATTGTTGCTTTTGTAAATGACACCAGGTCTTTAGGACGAAGATCGTGGAACTTTCCAAAGTTAAAATAAAGAGTTGGGGCTTTTTTTGCATATGGCTGCAGTTAGATGGTGATCAACCTCATTTAGCAAAAAAGGTAATATTTAAATAATAATTTTTATCAATGGATTTCGTGGCGGTCATAAAGTTATTTTCTTTTGATTTAAATGAAACAACAAGTGTATTTCAAGCCAGTAAAAACGAACGTAGAGGGCAACTAAAAATTTCACTCGTCTTCTTCTTAGCGTGTCGGTGGCCAAACCAGTTTTTTTTTTCGTTTAAATTCCTTGACTCCTAGGCTGTATACAAGATGAAAGTGGCTAGTGGTCTATGGCCTCTTAACTTTTTGAGTATTTACTAACCACAGTCAATAAGGAAATGTCTTAAAATCCTTATTTACATACAGATACTATTACTCGTACAATCAATAATAATAAATAATTGCTGTGAATCAAATATCTCGACTTAGCATTCAAGGTTGTCTACATGCAGAATGAGGACTCGGCTATCATTGAGCTTATTTTTGTTACCGCCTAGGGCTTGATTGCCAAAAATTTTGATGACCGTCTTTCGAAGCTGTCGTAACCACCAGTAGCTTGGGTGTTATGGATCCATACCGGGAGACTATTATTTTTTATATTGAAAAAAATAAATATAATTAAAATATAATAAATATTTGTAAAATTATTTAAGCATATATAAAATATGTAAAGAGAATGAATAAAAACACTAATAATTGTTGGATTCAGATTACTATAGGTACTGATTATTATTAACTGAACCAAGAAGGTTGAAGGTTTCGCTTTGAATAAGACCTTTGGCGACCACGCGGCCAACGAAATTATGAAGGACATCTGTAATAGGTGTACCTGGAATTAATTTGGACTTAAAACAAGGCCACTGTTAGGTATGTGTAATAAAATAAGGTGTTGGGCTGGCTTCTTATTTTTATACGGGGTGGGCAGGAACATTATTTGTAACAAGTGTACACGTGCTTGATGATAAATGCTTTGTCTTGTAGAAGATAATGCAATTTCCATAGAAGAGAAATCACATTTACAGATAAGCTAGTGGTGTATGCTAACAAATTTATAGAATGAAGTCCTACATCGCGTGTCTTTCTGTATGAACACGATAAACTACTGAACAAATTTTCATGCGGTTTTCACCAATAGATAAAGCGATTCTTGAAGAAGGTGTACGTGTATAATAAATGCATTTTGTAGGAGAGAAAAGACGAGAATTCAAAAGAATTTTAACACTCGTACGAAGCTGGAACTGCTAGCGACCTGTCCCAACTTTAGGTTAATATACAACGGGCTGTCCCCCGCGGTTGAACCCGCGTCTTTGGTCCATGCTCCACTCCTGTGGATCGTAGCATGATGTTATATAACACAAGAATAAGTTTACAATTCGAACAAATAGTTTCTGAGATTAGCGCGCTCAAACCAAAACACTCTTCAGTTTTATAATATTAAGTATAGACACCTGTCTAGCTTAATTATAATACTAATTAAAACTTATTATTAATAAGCTGCCAACCAGCTACAACATAATTTGGAAAAGCATTTTTAACGATTTCCAAATTCTTCAAACGCAAAGGTGTCGAGAATTCCATCGCGCATTCCTTAAACAATATTTGGACAATGCTCAGTCACCGAAACAAAAACTAAGTCAGAGCAAACTACCTCTAGAAAGAAAACAAATAAATAATATAAAATAAATAATAGATCTGTTTGTTTGTTATCTGATATATCACATCTGTCTGAGTTGAAGGTTGTTTCAATTCCCACCCAAAATCTTTTACCAACTATCACCAGACGACTTCAGGTCCAGTTAAGAATTGAAGTAACTGGCTTGAACACTCAACAATCAGTCGGTAGATCTATCCTTTGGGTAACACTTGAAGTACCGACTTACAAAGCGTCAACAAGAAACCATAGAAACCATTTTCACCATGATGCCTACTTCATCGATATTAAGCAAACCCAATTTTAAACCAACAAGAGCATGAATATCGCTCACAATGAATTTTGAACTGTGATAACTAAAAATCACCATTTAATTCATAACGACATTAGATGTTAAAAGCGTTTCGTAACTAGACTTTCACAGAAGGTGCATTGTATTAAGCATAAAATAGAACATTACCGGATCCAGGATCCCTGCCATGGGCACAGAGACTGCATCCTCGCCGCCTGCCGCCACCAGCTTCTCCAGGACCTTGAGGGTCTGTTCCACTGCTGGCCATTCACCCTTCTGTGCCAGCGTGAGGATTCTAGCCGCCACCTCCCGGATGTTAATCGCAGCACTGGGAGGCTTGACCACGGTCTCAGCTCCATTGGGTTCCTTGACTTCCTTTTTATCACCGTTGACAGAAGAAGTCTCATCTTTGGCCTCGTCTGCGGCCTTAGCCGGCGTGATCTTGTCTTCGTCCACATTTTTCTTTGGGGGGCCCTTGCCTCCCTTCTTGCCGCCGGCGGCCTGAGACATCGTCACATAACCGTATCACATTCACGAGGCACTGCACAGGGTATCGCGGACGGCCATGGCTCGAGCTCGCGTATGTTATTCGTTGGGCGGGCGGAGCATGACTGCGGCACGGTTGCGTACCGCGAGCCGATTTCTTGCATGATTGGAGTAAATAAAGGCGGCGGTGCGCCCGGCTGGATTTACAAACAAACTCCCGAGCGATGTCTCAGAACGTCCCATGCATTGACCCATTTATTACTATTGTTTCGGGACCCCTGTTAGTAACTGTGATGACAAAATACCACAAAAAATCACCCTTTCTTACTACTTTTATTCTCCTCAATGTCAAATTCATAGATTGGCGGGAATTAACAGCTTCTTGAATAATATCGAATAATATGTGATAGCGCGACTTGCCTTTCGAAATGCAGCATTTCGCATTGCTGAGAATAAGTCTGAGACATACAGACAAACATGAAGTGAATCATCGTGTAACCTTTTACGTACAAAGTATGTCATGTAACAATATTTTTTCCATTTTATTACTATTAACTTCATTTGTAATTTCGCTAATAGACTGATTTATTAATTTTTAATCTTTTAGCGAAACTTGGGTTCGATATTCTGTGGAATTGTTCGGTTTGACATGATATGATACACTCGATATATTGAAAGGTGTTGCAATTTAGTAATGAAATTAAACAGCCAAGTCAGTGCTCGATGAGTTAACGTTTTTTCAGCGTCAGCATTCCGTAAATACCAACAATATTTTTGTTAAGAAATAATTACTTTTATTTTCTATGGTATTTTGCTTCATTTTGTTTAAGTAGTTTCTGTACCCAGTTTGTTAATTTGATTAGAATATTTACAACATCATTTTTAAAATATTTAAAAATCATTTTTATTTTCATTTGGATTGATTGAAACCACGTCAAATGCATAATGGTTTTATTTATCTAAAAAATCTGAAAATTAGGTTAATATCGGCATAATTACGAAATATATAATAGCAAAGGATCACCTAGATCTTTCACCTCGCGACCTTGTTAGAGAGAACAGGAAGGCGGAAAATATATTTGTAACGCATTTTCACCTACCTAGATCTGTATCGTGGCCTTAGGAGGTCGGGCAAATTTGCATGTTTCGTCACAGAGGGTTGCGGGGCGGCGGGGCGCGGGGCGGGGCGGCGTCGCGTGCGCCCCACGCGCCACTTCCGGTGCGGGGCGAGGGGGGCGAGCGGGGGCTAACGGGCCGGGGCGACTCGGCACTCGGCCTCGATTCAGCCACCGCCAAGATCAGATACCAAAAAGAATACAAAGTCTTGACCGTGGTCTGTTATGTTACGTATATAATTTGTGTGTAGTTTATTAGCGGTGTCCTTATGTAAGTACATAATAAGGAGTTCTATTACCCATGTTTTGGTTTAGGCTAACCAGCGGTATCACTTGCGGCTCAAGTCTTATTTGGCGTTTTTGATGGATGGAGTAAGTTATACTGAATTTGGTTGCTTCTTAAAGATATTAAGGCCTTTTGGTTTAGTGGTTAGTGGCCCTGACTGCTATGCCAGAGGTCGTGGGTTCGATTCCCACCCAGGACAAATGTTTGTGTGATGAGCACGATCATTTGTTCTGTGTTTGGGTGTAATTTATCTATAATATGTATGTATTTAGAAATATATAATTGTGTTTATCAGTTGTCTTGTACTCATAGGACAAGCTCTGTTTAATTTGGGTGTAGACAGCGTTGTGTGATAATTGTGGAATATTATTATTATATCTATGGTTGAATTCAAAATTTGAACCCCGCTATTAGCTTGGCTTTGTATCTCGTTTCAATGTTACCATCTGGGCAGCGGGATTGTTTGAAAAAGTTACCGTGGCGAGTTTTACTCAGTTTAGGCTGACACTTCCTCACGTTGAAGCGGGAAAGTTATTTAGTGATTTATCACCAAATAAAATATATAAGCAGCCTATATTGTATCCCTTGCTGGGATACAGATCTTCTCTTTGGGGGAGGTACTTAGCAGTGGCCCATAATCCACAAAGCGGTGTGTGTGCGTTGGTGAATGTCACATATCTCCCAATTTTTAGTTTTAGGACATGCTTTTCTTCTTTCTTTTTAATTTGTTTTTTTTTTTTTATGTTGAACTTAATATTACTTTATTTAGTAAAGTGCCTGCCTGGATTCGAACCCACGACCGTTAATACTGAGCGAACACCACCAAAGTTGCCGAAGACTGAGCTTCATAGTCAAAATAGAATGATAAGCTGATTTTTCATTTAGTTTTTGGAGCCGGCAAAATTAAGTGGTAGACCGCTAGGGTTTTTCCGAAGGTCATAGATAAGGTCACAGTTGGACACAGACACGGTGATGACAGTTTGAGTTAGGCAGTGGCGTCAAGGTCTGAAAATAGTACATTTTGATAAAAGTGGAGAAACTTTGTCATTGCGACCGAGGCAGAATTATGGAGCTGAGTGCTGCATGCAGTGACCAATTTCCACGTGTATCAAACGTAGTTTTTCAATTTAAAAAATTACGACGCATTTTTGTTCATTTTGTACTGAAGAAAAGTTTTTCAAAGTAGCCATACATTTTAGTTTTAATTTAGATGGCAGCAGGCTATCGCAAGTATTTTTTACCTTAATCACAATATCTGGCGGCGTAGCATTCTCTTCAAATATTAAATTCGACATCTTTTCACAAATAGGTAATACAAATTAGTATGTTAGTTAATAGTATTTAATATACTTTTTTTCCGCGCTTAACCTTTGCTGGTTGAAGGAGAAAGAAATTAAAATTTTTATTTTTCATCCTAATATGAAAAATAAAATAAAGTAAATAATCATATTTATTTATGATATTTTGTTCACAAACAAAATTTAAATTTTATAAAATATTTAATATTTAACCTTAACCTTAAAAATGTGTGCATATTTGCTTTAAAAAAAATATCGCCGTAGACCGTGACGAAATCTAAAAAAAAAACACGGGGGTGATATACATGACATGTTGAGCCTAATCGTGCGATAAGAGTCAGTTTTCGAGGAAGTGTATTGAAAATAAAGACTACTTCCGCACTAATGTGGAAAACAGTAAATTGTGTATAAGTAAGTAAAAGCGGTAGGGATAAGAGTGGGTTTTCGAGTAATTGTATTGAAAAAAACGATGTTGGTCGTTCGGGCGTTGTGGGCATCGCGGGTAGAACCTATATGAGGTAGATACAGATATATAAAGGAAGTGGAACAGGGTTTAAAGTACCGTAAACCCCTATTGAAAAGGGAAGACGTTCCAATCAGACGGGTGCCGTCTGGATTAGGCAAGTGACTTACAGTACTACTGTTTTCAGACTTTTGTATATGTTCTGATTACGCAGAGAACTCTGATATCCGCAATGTAGGATTTTGTCTTTAAGTTTCTATTCGGCGACTTAGATCCTGCTACGCCACGCCCCTCCAGAGATCGATGGTCGTTCACATATCTTGTGAAGCAGCCGTGTCCCAATTACTGGATGAGACAAAGCGCTGCATTATCCTCCAGTGAGTCGGATTTGGTGCAGAACTGCAATTTTGTGCACCGTTTAGGTTAACTGCTGGCATCGACCGGTACAGGATATTTAAGGGCTCTCTACAAGACTGATCATGCGCATCAGTGACCTTGGCTTATCAAGGTCGCTGAGGGTGATGACCCGGAATGACCAGTTATGACCAAGGAGAACTATATCGAAGGACACCGGTACAGAGGTTTGGTCAAAAAGGTGTCAAGTCCCGCACCCTCAGACCAGATGTCTCCTTGCTGGCCAGCCACAACGGGATCTGGAGTCAACAGTTCTTGCACGCATGCACGGGCTGCGCGTGAACGCTGGGGCGAAACTCCGCTGCCGCGACGAGTCGCGGCATGGCGGGAAGAGTTCCGGTGGGATCTCATGGCGGAATGGCGACAGCGACTATCACAACCCAGTGCTGTGCACGCCATAATTATGGCGGTAAGTCCCCTCTTTGAGGAGTGGCTGGAAAGACCACATGGCGTCCTTACCTACCGCATGACGCAGGTCCTCACCGGACATGGTAAGTTCGAGAGGTTCCTGCACCGAATTCGTGCGAAAGAAACGCCCGGGTGTTACATTGCGTGGACCTCCTGGAGGATACGGTGGAGCATACGGTAGAGGTGTGCCCCGCTTGGGAAGAGCAACGCCGTATCCACGAGGGGGCGATCAGCGGCGGCGAAATCTCGCGCTGGGCCTTGGTACAGGCCATGGTCCAGAGCGAGCAGGAGTGGCAGGCGGTCGCCTGCTTATGCGAAGCAGTTATGCTAGCAAAGGAGACGGCCGATCGCGTGAGGCAACGGTCCTCACGGCCCAACCGCCGCGCCGCCGGGATTCCGATCCCGATTTCCGGCCACCGTAGGCGTGGGTTTGTGGACGGCGAGCAATGCATCAGCTATATTATATAGTAGTGGCACTCGGTAAATATCATGCAAACTGATGGCTGAACACTATCCCCTGAGATACAGGTTAACACCTTGTTCAGAAGATAGGGTCAGAACTGTTTGAGGCATATCACAGCCACCACATTATAAACTGCAGTACAATATAAAAATTTTGCTCTGTATCGAGTACTTTTAAATTAAGCTCCTTTAAATTATAAACATTTTTGTGATAAGAAATAAACAATTATTATTTCGTTTATTCATTAACTTATCATATAAATTACATTTTTAAATATTTCAATAAAAGAATAAAAAAACATTTAAAAATATAAAAAATAGTGTCCCACCGGTATCGGGAACAGGGTCCAAGCTACCGGCGGTCAGGGCTCCAGAGAAAGGAACCTCCTAACAATACGAGCCGTGTCCAGGAGTACCACTTTCTGAATCAAGTCTTTGATCCAGCCGCCTAACGCGAGCCTCCTAAGGTCGAGGCTCTTGGCTATTATCCATTGGCTGACACGGCTATCGGTACAATGATCGCCGAGTCCACATCCCACCTAGATATTACCTGACCACCTCTCTTCAACCGATAGCCTAGACCTGAATTCTCCAGCAGTGTGCTGAGAGGATTCAAGGCTAGGCAAAACCAAAGTGGACTCAAACTATCACCCTGGAATATACCTCGCTCGATCCTTACAGGATCGCTATTCCCCTGGATATGTCGACATCCTGGATAGCGAAGGACCGTCCTCCATTGCCTCATACACGACATCAGGAAGGTGCGTAGTGTTGTATCAATTTTATACAATTCCAGCACCCTCATGAGCCATGTATGAGGAACAGAGTCATAGGCCTTCTTATAATCTATCCAACATGTCGACAGATCCTTTCGGGAACGTCGAACCTGTTGGCTAATGGTCATATCAATGAGGAGCAGCTCCTTAGTACCGCGGGACCCATTCCTACATCCATTCTGAGAAGGTGACATGATCAAATTTTTGTCAATATGACTATTAATTTTGCTTTGCAGTATGGATGTAAGAACTTTATAGACCGTCGGCAAACACGTGATCGGTCTATAATTTTTAGGCTCCGCAGTACTACCTGACTTATGGAGCAGGTGGGTTATTCCTGTTGTTAGGAATTGGGGTAGCGACCCGGGCTCTAAGGCAGACTGGAACTGATATGCCAAGCGAGCATGCGATCTTGTAAACCACTTAATCCAGAAATTGTGCAGTCCATCCGGCCCTGGAGATTTCCAGTTTGGCAACGGACGGACTGCACGAGCTACATCTTGGGGGCTGATGTCAATTGGATCGCACGCACGCTCGACCTCTCGAGTCCAGTCACCCTCGGTGTGACTGACAGGCACCGACCAGATGCTGCGCCAGAATGAACTCATGGCGTCATCATCCGGGAGGCACGCATCAGTCACACCTTGGTCCGGTCTCTCACAAGACCTATAAACCCACCTTTCATTACTCCGGAATGTGCGATTCTGGGTGTATCGCTCCACCCGCCTCTTATACCTGCGGATACGGTTTGCCCATGCATACACCTTCTGCTTCAGGAAGTCGATGCGCTCTGTGACGCGGGACATATAGTCTCGGGGGCTGATGTCAGTCCCCGAAAACGCTCGCCTCACAAAGCGCATCACTCTTGGGCGAGTGTTGCCCTCCCTGAAGCAGATTAGTTTGCCGATGAGTGCTCTGGCCCCACCAATACGACGCTCGATTCTGCACTGCCAAGCCGGCACGGTTGGCAGTTCGGTCGTGTAGCTACGTCACAGTTTGGAAACTTGACGTGAGCTACACGACATGCCGCAACAGCTGCGCAGTACATTATCGAGTGTGTATCAGTAGCTTGTAATAATCCCGACCTATATGAAGCAGATGTTAATAACGCTTTAACCTCTATAATCTCTTGGCTTAGTAATAATAATTTGAAAATCAATCTAGCTAAAACTCAAATTATGCACTTTGGCCATCGAAAACCTAGTGTTAAAGTGAACGTAAAGTTCAATATATATAGATAGTCACCTTAACTGGAAGGATCATATCGAAACATTATGCAAGAAGATAAGTAGCTCATCCTTTGCCCTATATAAACTTGCTCCAACAGTTAACACAGATGCACTACTCTCAGCCTATCATGGTATTGTTGCATCTATACTAAGATACGGCATCATATTCTGGGGCAACTCTACAAATAGAGAAGCTGCTTTTAAAGCGCAAAAGCGTTGCATAAGAGCAATGTTTGGGCTTCAGGTAACGGACAGTTGTGTGTCATATTTCAGGAAACATAAAATTCTGACACTGCCAGCTTTGTATATCTATGAGACTGCCTTATTTGTAAGATCCAATCCACATTTATTTCCTTACCTATCTGATACGGTCCAACGTAATAGGCGAAATGATATTTTACGCGGACGCAGAGCCAAGACCGCTCTTATGCGGAAAAGCATATTCTGCAGAGCTCCGCAAATTTATAATAAAATTCCGAAATGTATTCGAGAGATGGATTTGACTGGGTTTAAGAAAAAATTTAAAGAATTTTTGTGTAATAAATGTTATTATAATTTAAATGACTACTTAAATGACTCTTTGACATATTAATTTAATTATTATTTATATGATTTTATTGGCCTGACATTTTTGATTTCAATTATATTAACTATCACAATTTAATGGAACCTTTTTAATTTTGTACGCCCATGTGGCAGAACGTGCCGAGACTAAATGTTTAAACCTAAGACCATGTAATGTAAATACTTACCATGTTCTAACAAATAAATGATTATGGTTATGATTATTATGATTATGATCAGTGAGATCTTCGCAGTCGTCAAAATAATTTGACAACTGCAAATCCAGAGCAGCCACCAGCGCCTTATTCTTATTATGCATGGGCAAACGAGGTAAGCGCGGCCTAAGTTCGAGTGGCATGTTGCGATACTCCCGAATAGCACACTCCAAAGCACTCCTCAATTCATTGCACTGGGTACTTACATGTGTAACCATGTCAGTAATCTCTTCGTCAGGATGCCCGGAAAGATGGTAGGACGGTGGTACCATCACTGGTACCACAGGCTGCGACGGAGGAGGAAGGAGCAATGGTATGGTTACCCATTTCCGTTCGGAGGCGATCAAGTACAGTATCGTCCAACATATGATTACGCTGGATAACCCGCACCTGATCCGACAGTCGTTGGGCCGAAACGTTGACGGCTGGCTCAAGCACCTGAAACAAAGAGAGCATCCGAACACGGTACGCGGTCAGGTTGTTTCCTCCCTCTGTAGCTCCATAGTATGCGCGCATGACGTTCTCATTGATGGATTGCGTCCATCGCATGCGCTGCACACTTCCGCCGGGAGCTGGGACCCTATCAGAGGCCGGTGGGCCTCGAGGTCCTAAGCCACTCGGCGGCCGGCGTCCTCTCCGTCGACGCGCAGGTGGTGGTGACGTGGGCGGAGAAAAGTACTCGTCGCTGGAGCTCGACGCAACTGCCACGGCCGGTGTCACAGCACTCACGATGGGGCTGGATTCCGGCAGCGGCGAGGCGGAGCTGAGCGACGAGGCTGGAGGTGGTAGGCGTGCACGGCGAGCTGCGGCTCTGGTCAACATTTTTGCTGTCTTTTCCCTTTTCAGCTTCAATTTTCCATAGTTTCTATTATTTATACATTCAATTTTCCATAGTTTCTATTATTTATATATTCAATTTTCCATAGTTTCTATTATTTATATATCTTTGTTCTTCTCTCATATTTGTTATATCTTTTTATTTTCATGATTTTAGGGCGTTTTGGGATTTATTAGATTAATTTGTTGTAAAAAAAAATGTGCAGAGAAAATTTTTGTTTGTCACTTGGTTGGCAGCCGAGCCACAGATTATTATTATTATTGTCATTTATTCATTTGTTTATGTACATATAAATTATATTTTTAAATATTTCAATAAAAAATAAAAAAAAAACATTTAAAAATATAAAAAATAGTGTCCCACCGGTATCGGGAACAGGGTCCAAGCTACCGGCGGTCAGGGCTCCAGAGAAAGGAACCTCCTAACAATACGAGCCGTGTCCAGGAGTACCACTTTCTGAATCAAGCCCTTGATCCAGCCGCCTAACGCGAGCCTCCTAAGGTGTTGGTCGAGGCTCTTGGCTATTAAGCCATTGGCTGACACGACTATCGGTACAATGATCGCCGAGTCCACATCCCACATGTCGACAACCTCGCGAGCCAAGTCAATATACTTGATTTGTTTATCTTTCTCGGCTTTCACGAGGTTCTCGTCATGCGGAACGGATATGTCAACAATCATTGCACGCCTCTCGCTTCGGTCCACCACCACTATATCAGGCTTATTGGCTACAATAGTCCTGTCAGTGATGATGGACCGATCCCAGTACAAAGTGATATGACCATTATCAAGAACTGGGTCGGGCTCATACCTGTAGTACGGCACTTCCGATTCCACAAGAGAGTATTTCAAAGCAAGTTGCTGATGGATAATCCTGGCTTCAAGGTTGTGTCTATGCAAGTACTCTCCGTTAGCTAGACGAGAACAACCAGAGATAATGTGACGAATTGATTCTCCCGAACGGTGACATGCCCGACAGATGTCAACCGTGCCGTCCTTCACAATAAATCTCCGGTAGTTATTCGTCATGATAACTTCGTCCATAATTGCACAGACAAAACCTTCGGTTTCCCCGAAGAGGTCACCGAAACGCAACCAGGCTACGGACGCCAATTGGTCTACATCGGGCCCATGAAGGGCCCGGAAAAAGCGTCCGTGAAGTTCCTTGCTCTGCCATACTTCCCTGCGATCGTTAGTGTCAAGCACTACCGGTTTGCGCCAGTTCTCGTTAGCCATTGAGAGCGGGGTGAGTCCCTTGTCCACTGACACTACTTCTCGATGCATACCCACGTCGGTAGCTAGGAAATATTCCCTGAGACTGCATACCTCGCGGTTGTGTAGGGTCTTAGCATTTAAAAAACCTCGACCTCCACACTTCCGCGGGATATACAGTCTCATCACCGACGATCGTCGGTGGAATCAATTCGTCACATTATCTCTGGTTGTTCTCGTCTAGCTAACGGAGAGTACTTGCATAGACACAACCTTGAAGCCAGGATTATCCATCAGCAACTTGCTTTGAAATACTCTCTTGTGGAATCGGAAGTGCCGTACTACAGGTATGAGCCCGACCCAGTTCTTGATAATGGTCATATCACTTTGTACTGGGATCGGTCCATCATCACTGACAGGACTATTGTAGCCAATAAGCCTGATATAGTGGTGGTGGACCGAAGCGAGAGGCGTGCAATGATTGTTGACATATCCGTTCCGCATGACGAGAACCTCGTGAAAGCCGAGAAAGATAAACAAATCAAGTATATTGACTTGGCTCGCGAGGTTGTCGACATGTGGGATGTGGACTCGGCGATCATTGTACCGATAGTCGTGTCAGCCAATGGCTTAATAGCCAAGAGCCTCAACCAACACCTTAGGAGGCTCGCGTTAGGCGGCTGGATCAAGGGCTTGATTCAGAAAGTGGTACTCCTGGACACGGCTCGTATTGTTAGGAGGTTCCTTTCTCTGGAGCCCTGACCGCCGGTAGCTTGGACCCTGTTCCCGATACCGGTGGGACACAACAAAAAACCTCGACCTCCACACTTCCGCGGGATATACAGTCTCATCACCGACGATCGTGGGTGATGCATTCGATATGCAGTCAGCAGTGTGCGGACCCTCCTATCCAGGGCGTCAAGTTCCGTTTGAGTCCATTTGAGTACGCCGAAAGAGTACATCAATACCGGCATGACCCAACCGTTGAAGGCGCGGACCTTGTTTCCGCCTGAAAGAAGGCTATTGAATACCTTCTTCAGGCGACCAAAGAAACGTTCCCTCAACGATTGCTTCATGTCAGTGATATTGATGCCTAGAGCTTCCGACATACCCAAATACTTATAGGTTTCGGTTGGAGAGAGGGATCTCAGGTTTATGGAATCCGTGAGTTGAGTTCCCACAGATTCCACAACCTCCCCTCGTTTTACATGCATGACCGCACATTTGTCCACACCAAACTCCATCCTGATGGCACTACTGAAGGTTTCAGTTACCTTCAGTAGCTCCATCAGTTGCAGATTGTTGGGGGCAAAAAGTTTCAGGTCATCCATGTAAATTAGGTGAGATATTACCTGACCACCTCTCTTCAACCGATAGCCTAGACCTGAATTCTCCAGCAGTGTGCTGAGAGGATTCAAGGCTAGGCAAAACCAAAGTGGACTCAAACTATCACCCTGGAATATACCTCGCTCGATCCTTACAGGTTCGTTATTCCTCTGGATATGTCGACATCCTGGATAGCGAAGGACCGTCCTCCATTGCCTCATACACGACATCAGGAAGGTGCGTAGTGTTGTATCAATTTTATACAATTCTAGCACCCTCATGAGCCATGTATGAGGAACAGAGTCATAGGCCTTCTTATAATCTATCCAACATGTCGACAGATCCTTTCGGGAACGTCGAACCTGTTGGCTAATGGTCATATCAATGAGGAGCAGCTCCTTAGTACCGCAGGACCCGTTCCTACATCCATTCTGAGAAGGTGACATGATAAAATTTTTGTCAATATGACTATTAATTTTGCTTCGCAGTATGGATGTAAGAACTTTATAGACCGTCGGCAAACACGTGATCGGTCTATAATTTTTAGGCTCCGCAGTACTACCTGACTTATGGAGCAGGTGGGTTATTCCTGTTGTTAGGAATTGGGGTAGCGACCCGGACTCTAAGGCAGACTGGAACTGATATGCCAAGCGAGCATGCGATCTTGTAAACCACTTAATCCAGAAATTGTGCAGTCCATCCGGCCCTGGAGATTTCCAGTTTGGCAACGGACGGACTGCACGAGCTACATCTTGGGGGCTGATATCAATTGCCCCCATTTGTGGTATAGGATCGCACGCACGCTCGACCTCTCGAGTCCAGTCACCCTCGGTGTGACTGACAGGCACCGACCAGATGCTGCGCCAGAATGAACTCATGGCGTCATCATCCGGGAGGCGCGCATCAGTCACACCTTGGTCCGGTCTCTCCCAAGACCTATAAACCCACCTTTCATTACTCCGGAATGTGCGATTCTGGGTGTATCGCTCCACCCGCCGCTTATACCTGCGGATGCGGTTTGCCCATGCATACATCTTCTGCTTCAGGAAGTCGATGCGCTCTGTGACACGGGACATATAGTCTCGGGGGCTGATATCAGTCCCTGAAAACGCCCGTCTCACAAAGCGCATCACTCTTGGGCGAGTGTTGCCCTCCCTGAAGCAGATTAGTTTTCCGATGAGTGCTCTGGCCCCACCAATACGACGCTCGATTCTGCACTGCCAAGCCGGCACGGTTGGTTTCGGTCGTGTAGCTACGTCACAGTTTGGAAACTTGACGTGAGCTACACGACATGCCGCAACAGCTGCGCAGTACATTATCGAGTGTGTATCAGTGAGATTTTCGCAGTCGTCAAAATAGTTTGACAACTGCAAATCCAGAGCAGCCACCAGCGCCTTATTCTTGTTATGCATGGGCAAACGAGGTAAGCGCGGCCTAAGTTCGAGTGGCATGTTGCGATACTCCCGAATAGCACACTCCAAAGCACTCCTCAATTCATTGTTGCACTGGGTACTTACATGTGTAACCATGTCAGTAATCTCTTCGTCAGCATGCCCGGAAAGATGGTAGGACGGTGGTACCATGACTGGTACCACACGCGACGCACTGGACTGCGACGAAGGAGCAATGGCATGGTTACTCATTTCCGTTCGGAGGCGATCAAGTACAATATCGTCCAACATATGATTACGCTGGATAACCCGCACCTGATCCGACAGTCGTTGGGCCGAAACGTTGACGGCTGGCTCAAGCACCTGAAACAAAGAGAGCATCCGAACACGGTACGCGGTCAGGTTGTTTCCTCCCTCTGTAGCCCCATAGTATGCGCGCATGACGTTCTCATTGATGGATTGCGTCCATCGCATGCGCTGCACACTTCCGCCGGGAGCTGGAACCCTATCAGAGGCTGGTGGGCCTCGAGGTCCTAAGCCACTCGGCGGCCGGCGTCCTCTCCGTCGACGCGCAGGTGGTGGTGACGTGGGCGGAGAAAAGTACTCGTCGCTGGAGCTCGACGCAACTGCCACGGCCGGTGTCACAGCACTCACGGTGGAGCTGAGCGACGAGGCCGGAGGTGGTAGGCGTGCACGGCGAGCTGCGGCTCTGGTCAACATTTTTGCTGTCTTTTCACTTTTCAGCTTCAATTTTCCATAGTTTCTATTATTGTCATTTTTGTTCTTCTCTTATATTTATTATTTCTTTTTATTTTCATGATTTTAAGGTGGTTTGGGATTTATTAAATTAATTTGTTGTAAAAAAATTGTGCAGGGAAAATTTTTTCTTGTCACTTGGTTGACAGCCGAGCCACAGATTATTATTATTATTATTATTAATGGGTAGCTCGCCGTCCAAACGTCTGGTACGGAACGAGCCCAAGTCGTCGACGACGCATACTGTTTCACGCGCGCCTCAAGAAGATGTCAGCAACTGTAGGGGCCCAGCAGGGTCGAAGCCTATTGGTGACAAGGGTCTGATTCTGAAAGGAAGACTCAGCCCTGGTACGAAAGGCAACGAAGGAACAGGAGTGGGTTTTTAGTCAAAAGTCTGACATTATCTCCCGCTCCGCCCAAGAGCGTAGGATGTCATAAGATGTTTTTCCCACCGAAAAAAATCCTCAGACCAGTTGGGTACCTATTGCCTGATCTGAGTAATTACATGATTATTATTTCGGACTGTTGTGTGATTGTGTGAGAAGTGACAGAACAGAATGGAAGAAAAGAACGTGTTGCGCCGACCCAAAATAAAACGGGACAAGGGTAGGAAGATGATGATGATAATGACTGTTGTGTCGTAATGGCTCAGTGGTTAAGGCTCTCGCCTCTCATCATGAGGTTGTGGATTTGAAACCGGGAAAGTACCAAAGTGATTTTTCAATTCATATGTGCTCGTACTTTTCTAAGTTTATTTTGGCTATTACTGACCTTTGACAGTCGTTTCAGGCAGTCAAAATCCAGAAATTCTGACCTTCAGTTTATGAAAGGAGAAACATTATGGCCTAGTAACTGGGTAATGGAGGTCTGATAGGCAGTCGTTCCATGTAAAACACAGGTATTCAGACGCATCTGATTAGATTAGAAGACGAGCCCAAGCCTGTTGGAAAACGTCTAGAGTGATAACGTTGTATATGTTCTAATTGCGCGAAGGACTTTGATACCACAATGTAGTATTTAATTTTTTTAGTTGCAACTAGTTGACCCGACGAATTCGTACCGCCTAACAGTCCACCGATTGCGATAAAACAAAACCTAAGTAATATATCGACGGCGAAGTACCAATAACTCTTAACTGTCTGTGTGAAACCTGATAAAATAGTTCAATTTATTGAGAAGTCACAAATTTATAATTAATTTATTATCTTTTGGTCTAAATATTATACGCCTTTAATATATTTTATAAAAGTGTTTTAGTATCCTATGAAAAGGAAGTAGGTGACCATGAAATATACACGTTTGTTTACTTAAAAGACTATTTAGACGACAATTCTATAATTACTTCTTCAGAAAATTGCACATTACCCGACTTATTTTGATGATCTTGACTTTTATTGACATTGGCACTAACTTGATCTTTTAGACATTTAATTGAAACTAATTTTATATTTAATCTGTAATGATATGCATATGCTTATTGACATTGACTTTTATAATAATATAGAGTTTACATAATGAAGTTGCACATCATCCGACCAATATTGATAATTCTGAATTGTATTTGACATAAACATTAATATGACATAAACCTTAATCTCTGACATTTATTGAAACTAATTTTACTTAATTTGTAATGATATGCATGTGCCTATTATTATTATTGACTTTATATAAAAGTTGACCTATTTTGATGGTTCTGAATTGTATTAGACATTAATATTAATATGACATAATAACTTAATCTCTGTGACATTTAGTAAAACTGATATAATTTAATTTAATTTGTAATGATGTGCCGATTAATATTAATTTTAAATTTACGAGTATTAATGATGTTAAAGTTCACATAATCTCAGAAATTAAATGAAAACTGACAATGTTAATTTATATATTTGTACGCCTCTGGGTAAAACATAGAGGATCTACCTATTTTTAACACCTCACACTCTGTTGTAATCTGACCTATGTTTACAAATAAATTATTCTAAAATTCTAAAAAAAAATCTAAATTCTAAAATTCTTAAGGGGTATGAGTATTTCCACATTTTAATTTAACCTTTCGAATACCGTAATTAGAGACACAATAGAAAGACAATGAGAGAGCGAACGGCGTTCACTTGGGGTTTAATGCAGTTGCATCAAAAAATTCACTTCGGAAATTTTATTAAAACATGCGGAAAACTCTTTTAATTTCACAACGATAAATTATGATTTTCTCGAAAAATTATATTTAGAAGGTATTGGTACTTCACCGTCGATGTAAAGTTACACGCAATTTTAATATATAAAGTTATCTACATCGATTTCGTACATTTTACTTAATGCGCGTAAAACTAAAAATTTCTACAGATTTATTATATGTATAGTTATGCCAGCATATATGTAATATCCAGCCAGACAGGGTTTATCACAAGAAGATAAAGGCCTAATAAGGAGCGTTGTCGGGTTTAGGACGATAATGAACTAGATTTGGTTTTTTTTTTTGTGGGAAAATCATCTAATGACAAATCTTGTTCATGGGCGGAGCGGGAGATAGTGTCAGACTTTTACTGATTAAAAACCCACTCCTGTTCCCTTGTTGCCTTTGACTTCCTTACAGAATCAGACCCTTGGCCCCAGTAGGCTTCGACCCTGCTGGGCCCCTACGGTTTGCTGACATCTCCTTGAGGTGCGCGTGGAACTAGATTTGGTTCAGTAATTACACTGACGTGTTTAATACGGTGGGTCATACATCGGTGATAAGTCTAGTGCAACTCAATGTAATAATAATAATATTCCACAACTTTCACACAACGCCATCTAGTCCTAAACTAAGCAGAGCTTGTGGTATGAGTACTAGACAGCGGATAAAAATATATTACGAGTAGTCTATGTCCCTGTTTTTAAATACATACATATTATAAATAAACTACACCCGGACACAGAACAAATGATCGTGCTTATCATACAAACATTTGTCTTGGGTGGGAATCGAACCCACGACCTCCGGTATATCAGTCAGGGTCACTAACCAATAGACCAATCAATATATGTATTTCTTAACCAATCAATCTGTATAAAGTACTAGGCTGCCACCCGCGGCTCCACCCGCCTGAAATTACCTAGTAGGTACTTCCCACCTTAATAAATTATTATGACCTGGTACCAAATTTTATCCGATTCCGTTCAGCCGTTTGAACGTCAACATGAAACTAACGTACACACATACAAATAGTCGCCTTTATGGTATAGTGTGATACCTATCTATCATGTATTATCAAATATTTTTTATCATAATTCAAGATAAGTTGTGAAGGAAATGCTATAATATATAATAGAATGTTGGTTTGAAAAAAAGGTGGATCAAGAAGGCAATATTGTATTAGCAATGCAAGGTCCTCGGTCTCCAAGATACAGGCACCGCCTAGTTTGGGGACCATTGTAATAATTCTGGTAAAATACAACTCCTGTTATTGTTATACAATTATGTTATAATAGCTATGTTTAGGCTATGTTTGCTTGTAATAATGGTTAAATAAATTATATTTATTTATTTAATAGTAGATAGCATTTAATATTTGAATTCTTGACTTAACTAATCGCGTTTTAACGTTTGACTCGCATAATCGCGTTTAGCCGCTGTCACTAGTGTTACTTGTAAAAATACAACAAAAGAAAAATACAGACAAGTGACACTAGTGACAGCGGCTCAACGTGATTATGCCAGCCAAATGTTAAAACGCGATTAGTTTTTATTGGTGAATTCCGCCCTAAAAAACCAAATTATGAAATGATACCTATACAAAACGTGTTTAAATTTTTATTTAAATTAAAGAAAAAAAAACGCATTTTCAACAATACGCTTGCGGCCATAACCTACTCCCATAAATCATCTTACTATATTTTAAGAGGAACAAGCTAGCAAATCTTTATATTATTTATTTCTAGCACTTTTGCAATCCGTACCCAAACGAGCAATACTGGTATAGGTAATCATAGGTCACTATCTAACCCTTAGCACGTTCAGTGCAAAACGAGGTCTAATAAACATTGTTAATGTCTTCTTTGCGGTGCGGCTAAGAATAACATAGTCTTCTCTGCCGCGTGGAGACTGTAACCTAAATTTGGTTTTGTTTAGAAAAGAGATGAATATATAGGTACCTAAGATACCCTAATAAAACAGAATACAGTGGTGTATCTACTTTAATACGGGGTCAGTTTGACCTCGTACCGCTTTTAGCCAAAAAGATTTTTTAGTTTCTTAAACGCTACTGGGTCTGATAAGCCCTTACTATCATAATGATGGTTTTCAAACGAGGTTTTAAACGCCCCGTACCACAGGAATGGAAATAATTTAAAAATTAATTCCACTGTCAACGTGTTCAAACGTTAAAGCTTGCAAGAACCAATTCACAGTTAGAACAAATCTCACATCCACTGAATCAATCAATAACAATCTATTAATTCCGAATTCGTATGAACCTTAATTCGTCTGCGTTAGGAGATCTCCCACAAGGTAGACCGATGACCTAGTGAGGGTCGTGGATATTCAGGACCGGTGGTGGTTGCAGCGACACTTGGAGAATGCCTGTGTCCAACAATGGATGTCTTTTGCCTGAAATGGTGATGATGGTGAAATGTCTAAGCTGAACTCCAACCAGAACTATTTTTCTACCAGCCTGTATGCCGTTAAGTTCCTTCTTACATGCGACTTTCACAGAAATAATCAAGAAGAAAGAAAGAGGAAGAAGGGGTTGGGGAGGGGAGGGGTAGGAGGAAGGGGGATAGAAGGTTGACTGGTTATAAGGCAGTCCGCCTCTGTACCTTTATGTGCGTAAAGTATGAAATAAATAAAAAAATAGCTAAAACTTAGGAGTTATTAAGTCAAGAGTGAATAGATTACTTCTAGGCAAGTGTGGTCCATCGTCGGCCATATCATCGCTTACCGTCAGGTGAGATACAGGTCAAACGCGAGCCTATCCATAATAATAAATAAAAAAAATATGTGTGTTCCATCTGGTGATACCTGTACTACATTCACCTCTGGAATAATATAAACCGGTTGTGTCCCAATGCAAGCCAAAGTACTAGCTTCCTTTCGATGTTTTACGTTCCAAAAACAACAACATAATTTCAATAATTATCTTGCATCCACTATCTCTGGACTGATAAAAATGTTTATAAGGTAATGTGTACGGTACGCGATTGTCAGCTAATCAGTAGTCCGTGCGTTTCCGTCGGAGCGGTCGTGTCGTGATAATGTGGACGAAGAATGCGATACACGCTTCGAGGATCAGAAGTGCTGTCACTACGAGGTTTGTTTATTATTGATTTTTTAAATCTATTTATGGTCCTGTTTTATTATCCTCTGATTAGAGTTATGTAACAGATTTTGGAAAAGTTGAAGCGAAATTTTGTATGGTATTAAAATCTTATTTTGACAGATCTTTGATTCTAAGTAGTGTGTGTGGATTTACCACTGATTGCTGGTAGGTAGGTACAAAGGTACTAAATATGCTTTAAATTTACTATAACGAATATGAGCTGTCTTACAATTTATGATATAGGTACGTTGTACCAGAATGATAGATTATTCTTAATTTTTTTATGAAGCATATTCTATCTGGCACAACGAATAGGACATACAATCGACTTCCAAAAAAATAAACACTAATACTCGTAATGACACTAATACTATAAAAATAAAGTTTGTGTTTGTGTATTTGTTTGCTACGTCCTCACGCTCGAACGGCTGAAAAAATTTCGATAAAACTTAGTACACGGATAAACCATGTCCACACATAGTATATTTTTATTCCGGGAGTATGTTCCCTTAGGATAATTTCTATTATCATGCGTGAAATATAATTGAGTAGTTGACAATTTTTTTTTTAAATGATTTGTATCAAAAGGCTTGCAGATAACATTTGAAATAAACAAATAATCTTAAGATTTTTTTAGTTTCAAAACCGTTATTATGTTCATAATATTATTTTTCCTAAAACTTCGTAAAAGATTTTTATGATCTTATCAGTCAAGCTATCTTTCTATATAAGTATCAATAGAAATTATAGTACAATGATGATTAAATAATCATATTTATCAACATGCTAGCAATTTCACATTCTATACGTTATATAACGAAGTAACGATAGATTCGATTGTTGACATGGAAGCAAATAAAAACGTCAGCATAATGAATTTATTTATTTCAGGCAATAAAAGCCTATATTTAAATGGTGATTTTACATTAAATAACTTAAATTTAATTTGGCTGATATAAAACAATGAAAATTAAAATAAATAACTTTTTAAATGTAAATAAATTATTAGAAATTAAATTTCAAAATAAAAATGACAAAAAATTAAGGAAGCCACACATTTCACAATTCAATTCAAATGTTTCCAATAAAAATTAAGTAAGACAAATAAACAACAGGATTACAATTTATTAAACACACATTAAAAACATTACCTGCATCTTGCTTGATTTACCTACTTAAGGCTTGCCAGTGCTGTATAAAAGGCCCGTCTAACCTGTTTGCTACGACCGAAATACAAATACAGACCCTTGCTCAAGAGTCAGGGTTTCACTTATTTGTAACCCAGTGCTTTGCGTATAAAGAAATAATGTGTTAACGAAGGCAAAGACTCTCTGTTGTTGTCTGTCTATTGCCACTGCCCAGCACTGTACTGGCTAACAAGGACCCTCTTGAGTAAGCTGGTTTAAAAACAGTCAATGCGAACCTCTGCGAACATTCCCGATGAGCTGCAGATACAAGGCGGCCGCATCAGCACCCTCAGCGCGTTATTATGTCTATTAAATGCGGAGAACTCTGTGATTTCTGCAAGTGAGAAAACAACAGGCTGTTCGTATGAACGATGTGCCATAAGCTCGATCCAAGTTTGGAGCTACTGGTATACCAACGGGCAGGCATATTCGCCCTCACCGACAGCGTCTTCCTTTCTCGTTCATTATCAACGACGTCCAGGTCAGACATTACCATATGGTCCAGGTAGAGAGAAAGGGTTCGTTTTTAGCTTTTCGGTCACTGGTGCCCCTTTCAAACTTCCTCTAATAAACTCATATCTCACTTTATCCATTCTCATTCTACACTTTCATCTCAAAATTCTCACCTCAACTACATGCAATTTCTTTCCATCGGCCTATTTCACAGCTGAATATACAGTACTACAGATCTTACCACTGCCTTGTGACGTGTACCTTGAAGGGCATACGTTGTTCGCAATTTGTTCGAGTGACCTTTCGCCATTTCATCTATCCTGAGTTGGTACGTCTTTACCTTGCTATCCCCTTGGATAAGCGACCCGAGGTACTAAAAGTCATCTGAGCAGATTGTTAAAAGCATTCCAGCGAGTGTTAAGAACACAAGTTGGGAGAAACCACCGATCCTTGATATAAACCGACAGCCTCTGGTAACTTCAAAATGAAGCTTCCAGTGGTGCCTTCTGTATACCGGATTTCGGTACTACATCGACTGTTCCTCGCTCAGATCTCACCGCAGATCAGCCCGCGCTTTCTCCTTATGGGGCACTACGAGTACATACCTCACGAGGATTTTCGAGGTCAATGTATTCATTGAAAATCTAATCCCTTCAACCTATAATATAGTATTCCATGTTAAGAGATTAGATTTTTATTAGTCGCCTGTTTGTAAAAATACTGTAAAGCAGTTTTTTTTACACATACTAACTCAGATTAGTAGACTTAAGAGGAAGTTCCTAAACGGACTCGTGGTTGAGACCTTCCTGACAAACTGAAGCAACTTTAGTGTTGTTTGCTCAAGTGGATCGTTCCACTTGAACTCGATGCACTTGAGGAGTAGTATAATGGAGGAGTCTCTACTCCTACACTCCTACCTAATCCACTTCAAGCCGTTCACACGTTTATGGGAGGCACACATCATGAAGCTGTTAAGGTTTACAAACCGATATTTCGCAGTGAATGCAATGATGTTGTCGTGCAAAGAATGACAAATATTTCTTCACTCACCTTCCTGCCCTTGTTCCGTATTATTTGGGGTCGGCCGTAACACGTTTTTTTCTTCCATTCTGCCCGGTCACTCGTCATGCTATCACTAACTTCCTTTTTTTTCATATCACTCTTCACACAATCCATCCATCTTTTCTTTGGTCTCCCTCTCCCTCTTCATCCATCCACTTGTAAACTCATAGCTCTTTTAGTAACATGCGTTTCATCCCTCCTCTTCACATGATCATACCAAGACAAACGATTCCCTTTCGATTTTTCAGTCACTGGCGCCACTTTCAAACTTCCCCTATAATATTTCTTCACTATTGCTTCAATATTGCTTGCCCGAAAACACTACCGCATTGTTATAATTGAGCATTTAACAGGTATTGGTTTGTTAGTGATATGGTATGATATCACTAACAAAAGTTAAGTAACCAGAAAAGAGTATCTACGGGACTGTGCCACTGTACTAACATAGATATCAGACCGTAAAAAGACGTAAAAGTAATAATTATAGTCTAATCAGATAAAACTTATCACAGAAATATTATAAAGCCGAAAGTTTGTATGAATGTATGTACGTGTGTGTGTGTAAATGTTTGTTACTCTTGTAAATTATCATGCTATTTACTATGGGAGGTAAATAAATTTAGAATATTTCTTTTCTATTATTTTTATTGCACACTAACTTTTCACTTTGTCCTTGCTCTTGTAATTCACACCACTTTACAAATACATATTTGTTGGTAAGTATAAAAAGTAGTTAAGTATGTGGCACTTGACAATAGAGTCGCTTTTCTATTACCTAGTGAAAGTATCTTTGTAATCGAATCCGTACTTTCAGAGGTTAAAAAATCTTTAGATCATCACCTCTAAAAATAATTAGCAATCTTATTTTAATGTTTAAATATAAATAAATAAGTAGATCAGATACTTTCAATCGTTTTACCAATTTTACATCATTTTAAATATATTATAAGCCTAATCATAGCATAATCATAAGGCTTATAATGTTTCCCACTGCCGTAAAGCAGGCCTCTTCTCTAGGAGACAGAAAGAGAAAGCATAATATATATAGATCTTTACCTATGAAATTACGGTTTTTTAAAACAGGTTACTTTGAACTGTTATATCTTGGATTGGATTGACTTGGAATTATAAGTTCAAATAAAGGAACAATATTCTTTTTTCGAACTTAGGTGTTTATTGGTATAATTGTGTTTTGTATTTTCAGTAATATCGCAGTACTTATAAAATTTCGAAAAAAGAATAACGTACCTTAAATATAAAGTTTATTTAAACCTAAAACTACAAATCAATCCAAAGATATAATACTTCAAAGCAACCCGTTTTAAAAAAACGGCAATTTCATAAGTAAAGACCTATTATAAACATAGACTCAAAATATTTCCAGATGGAACAGTCAACTACAGGCAGCAGCCGGTCAAAGTTACTTGCACAACCCAGGATCCGAGCCCCTGGTATACGACACGCTTGGTGACGTTATCGCCCAGACAGTTGATAAGTACCCCGACAGCATCGCTATCAGATCTTCTCATGAAAACATCACTATCACTTATGCGGAGTTACTGAAACAGGTCAGTATGAAATTTTTCGAACGGACAATAAAATATAACAATTTAAGTCTAGTTGACCACGACCACCATATATTTTTAATTTGTATTATGGCAATTCCACAACACAAAAATTATAAGGGCTGAATTTTCAACAGCCACATATTTTTTAACTCAGGAATATAAATGGCGGTGTGACAGGTATTGTAAAGAAAATATATCAAACCACCACATTTATTCTTAAGGTAACAGTTATTTTTACTATTAATAAATCAGGCGTAAATGTAACGTATTTTATACTTGAATTAATAATTCCAGATAATTATGTACAAAGAGTATGTGTTGCAATCAAAGACATTAAATATATACTGTTGCAATGCAATTTGAACATTTTTATATAGGTATGTATATTTTTATATAAATCCAACAGTTATTGGCCCAGTGGTAACGGCCCCGACTTACGAGTTGTACGTCGCGGGTTCAAGCCCAGCCAGGCGCATTACTTTGTGTAATTTATTTCATCACCACTGCTCTCAAAACGGTAAAGGAAAACATCGTGAGGAAACCGGCATGTCCGAGAACCAAAAATTCGAAGACATGTGACATCCACCAACCCGCACTGGGCCCGCGTGGTGAATTACAGCCCATTCCCTCTCCTAGAGAGGAGGCCTGAGTCTCAATAGTGGGAACATTATAAGGCCGACTATGCTATGCTATAACAGTTATTTTGTTTTTTTTTCTTCAAATACCTACTAGGCTTCTACTAGCGGCTTCGTCCGCGTAACAGTAAAAAAACATTCCAAGGAAACTCTCTCTACTCTCAGGATAAAAGTATCCTATGTGGACATGGTTTACCCGTGTGCCTAGCGTCATCATAATCTGTTTACGCGGTGTTCCATTAGTGATTCTAAAATGGTGGCTCTATCCTTCATGCGCATAAAGTCGCAGCTACAGCCGCCATTAATATAAAACAAGTCACAGCATCGCAAGAGCGTCCGCTTCGCTTCACTCGTCACTGAATTGTAACCATTTGCGGTTGATCAGGTAAGCCACTGTAATAGGGTAGTAATTGTTTGTTCCATTCGCGCCGCATCGCTTCTCGTTCACGCCGTTCAAGGACTAACAAACACATATACGTACATACAACTGGGCAAGCCATAATTATGGTGGTAAATCCCCTCTTTGAGGAGTGTCTGGATGGACGTCTCAGCGTCTTCACCTTCCGCATGACGCAGGTCGCCACCGAACATAGTGAGTTCGAGAGATTCCTGCACCGGATTCGTGCGGAAGAAACGCCCAAGTGTCACCATTGTGTGGACTGCCTGGAGGACAAGGTGGAGCATACGGTAGAGGAGTGGCCGCTTGGGCAGGGCACCACCGTTTCCTCGTGCAGGTGATCGGCGGCAACAGCATCTCTCACCGGGCCTTGGTATAGGCCATGGCCCAGAGCGAGAAGGATTGGCAGACGGTCGCCAGCACGAAGACATGGTGGTACTCGCGTGAGGAAACGACCCTCACGCCCCAGTCACCGGGATCCTGAACCCGATTTCCAGCCACAGTCGGCGTGACCGTCCGGACCGAGTCGTCGTCAGCGCGTAGTATTCCACGCGCGCCTGAAGGAGGAGTCAGCAAAACCGTAGGGGCCTAGCAGGGTCAAAGCCTACTGGGGCCAAGAGTTCGCTTCGGAAACTGAAACCCGGGGTCCTGGAACGAAGGCAATGAAGGAACATAGGAGTGGGTTTTAGTCAGTAAAAGTCTGACACACTCTCGCGCTCCGCCCTAGAGCGAAAAAAGTCATTGGATGATTTCCCACCTAAAAAAACACGTATGTATCCAATCTTTCGACATTATAGAGTGATATTCTGTAACGCCAGGTAAATAATATAACTGCAATTAATAAAAAACAAAACGATTATCAAATAAATATCTGACATATGGTTTGCTGAGATTCTGGGAAGACAGAACATCACCTTTATTCATGTAATATTTTGTGTTTAGTTAACGTTTAAGTTTCATAAGTACATAATAATATGCTGGTCATCGCAGACGTATTTACATATAATGTATACGTATAAAAAGACATGTAATTACTCGTGACCTCTGCTGTCTTATGAACTAAACACTTAAATAATGATTATATGAGATGTTATTCTTTATGTCTGTTTATGGTTATTTTCTTTTACAAACAAATTGTCAAATTATACTGAAACAAAGGTCATAGGAACTATCCAAAATTGTCAGTATACTTATTGTGTCACTCCCAGTTTTCAAAATTGTATGTTAAACTAGCTTCTGCCAGCCGCTTCGCCCGTGTGAAAATAGGTTTCTCTATACAATTTTGGACTCCATTTCATCCAATTAAGGGATGTATTTTGGAAAATCCTCTCTTAGTGCTAGCCAATGTCATAAAAAGAAACCTTGTGTAAAATACGCTCTTATTCCCAATAGTTTCAGCTGTGCGTTGATATGTCAGTCAGTCAGTTTCTCTTTTTGTATATATCGCACGGTTAAGATTAAAACAAAGCTTTGGTCAATTCTCTAAGTGATTTGATCAAATCACGGAGGATGTTAAAATAACAACACTGTTTTAACAAATCTAGGGATTTGAACATATACCAGAACTGGTTCCGTGAAATAAAAAAAAAACATTTTCTATGGTATTTTAAACGTGTATTTGTAATTACGTACATAATTATAATAAATTAGTAGGTGTAGTCATCATATTGTAACATTGAGTCCAAAAATCAGTACTAGAACATAGATTTGAAGCGAATTAATAAAAATTTCTTAAAAACCTTATAGTTACGGATGGTACAAATAACAATATTTTATTAATTATTACGTAGTTGATTTAATGGCATCGTAAATTAAAAATATTTTTCTTACAAGCATCTATTCGTTTTGCATCGTATTTTGGACTGTTGGCAAGAACACTGTTTGAAGTATTCACTAAACCTTTATTTCTGTCTTTGTTTTTGTTTATTTATGTCTTCAACTCAAATATGTCCTAGTTTACTACTTTGAGTGATGGTTAAATGTATCTTTTACAGATTACAAACATGTAATTGCCTTCAAAAAATATCTGGTGCAAATATCAAAAGAAAACGAATAAAACCAGGCTGAAACTGAAAAGTCTGCAAAACTGCTATGAATATGTATGGGTTGAAACGTTATCTGACTGACCATAGAAAAGTTTTTTGTTATTTTACTGAACCAGTTCTGGTAATTGTTCAAATCCCTAGATTTGATCAGGGAAATGATAAAATAGTGTTGTTATTTTAACATCCTCCGTAATTTGATCAAATCTCGGAATAGACCAAATCTCTGTTTATTATCATGTCCCTGCGACATATACATCACTAAGTTTTAATTAGTACAAATACTTAAAGGGCTTATTAGAAAAGGTCTTGTTATTATTTAAGTACAGTCTCAATAAATAATACTCATAAACAGCAAAGTTAAATTAGTGTTTGTTTGTATCCTAAAATGTCCCTAAAATGTCACTCAATTTATGGAAATATTGTACAGGCTTTTGATTATAAATGAATAAATAATAATAATAATTTATTTCAAATTTCTCCATATAGATTGTTAGTAAAACGAAAATACTTAAGAGCTATGTTAGTAAACAAAACAAATGACGTAAAACAAAATAGGCAAAACAAGATAAAACAGATTTTTGGGAGAATCCGACACCAGAACGCATCTGCTGCGCTCTCTCTAAATGTCAGTACTGTCCTTTAAATCATCAGTGACCCAATGACCTAAATATTTAAATTTAGTAACCCTTTTAAAAGAATATTTTTTTGAATAAATGACGATCAAAATGGAAAAACACTGCGTGTACTATTTTCTAGTAGCAATTGTTAAGAATGATTAATCAATGTGTGTGTCGTGAATTTTCGTGGACAATTTTGGGATTTAGTTTTTTTTTTTACATTTAATTACAAAAATATGATCAGTAACGGGTACGCTTAAAGCCACATTTTTTTGTACCTTTAAAAAAATAGGGTTCCTACACATATAAAATAGGTCTAATCAACGGTTTGGCACGCGTGAAAAGGGAATATGTTTCCAGAACAAAAATCCTGTGTGCTATTAAAGGATATGATTTACCATACCATGCTAAATTACATGTAAACCAGTTTAGATATTTGAGCGTGAAGGAGTAACAAACACACACATTCATACAAATTTTCGCCTTTATAATAATATTATAGTGTGATAAGTTTTATCTGATTAGACCATAATTATTACTGTTATGTCTTTTTATGGACTGATATTAGTGTTACTAACTAGCACTAATATCAGTCCATTAAGTACAGTAATAGGTACAGTACAATAAGTTGCAAGTTACCTAACCGGTATGGTATCACCAACAGGCCAATACCCGTTAAATGACATTATTTATGATTTATGAATTAATTGATGAATCTTTAATTATTATTGGATACGTTGATAATTATGACATTATAATGATTTCTTTTATTTTTGGAATATGAAATTTATTTAGTTGTAAGAAGAATATAATTTTTAGGGTTCCGTACCTGAAAAGGGAAAAAAGGAACCCTAATAGGATCACTCTGTTGTCCGTCCGTCTGTCTATTTGGCAAGACCCTATATCTCGGGAACGCGTGAAGGTATCTAATTGAAATTAAAACTATATATTCAAGTCTGCGGTCCCTTGAAGTTGTGATAAAATCAAACTTCTAAGTTAACGATAAAAAAAGATACGGCCGCTTATGGCACAAAAACGTATCTTTCGACACTTTCATGGGAATCAAAATTCATAGGGTACTTCCCGTTGAGTCATAATCTTGAAAATTCGCATAAAACAAGATTTTAATGTACAGGTATAGGAATGAATCTGGAAACAGTGAATTTGTTTTTACGTCAGAAACAAAAAACATTTTTTGCCATTCGGAAAAATCTTTGAGACCTCATTCGAGAATTGAACTATTTACATAGTTATAGCATAAGTTTGTACGGAACCCTCAGTGCACGAGTCCAACTTGCTCTTGTCCAGTTTTTAATTATCAGTTAATTTGACACAATTATATTATTAAAAATAAATATTGCTCAATTATATACAATGTGTTGTCGAGTGAGTTATTAGGAAGCAAATATTTGTATTTGTAATCCTTCGCATGTGCAAAGGAAGACAACATCACAGCGAAGCGAAAAATTTGCTTGAAAACCAGCAGCTTCATGAAGCATGTCTTTATAATATTATTGTGTTTTTTTTTTAGCATTTTAAATATAGAGATTTATTTTACTTAATTATTCAATTACGCTAACGAACAACAAAACTAATAAATATTAATAATTTAATAGGAATATATACAAACTAAAAATAATAATATTTACAAACGGGTAGAATAAGAAATTATTGGGCATCCAAAAATTCATCCACATCGATATCAACGGGAAAAGTGCCCATAACGCTGGTGTTTAGAAACGTGTTGTTAGAAATGTGTTTGTTCAAAATATGCTCGCCAAGATTTTAGTTCAAAAATATATGTATTAGTTCACATTTCCTAACTAGATGTCGTTGACGTAGAATTAGAAGTCGGTGTTAAGCTTCTCCGCCGTTTAGTTAAGAGCCTTGTCAATAGAGTTCAATATGTGAATAAAATTAAATCAGTATCTAGTACTAGATTGTTTTATTTCACACTCGACCTTACTCAGATACACATTAAGATCAAAGTACTGGCTGGCCATCCGCCGCGTACGAGTCTCAACAGCTGGAAGCATCGCCACGTTGGATAGCAATGGTGATTCGTTGACCGAAGAAAAGCCCAGCCCTCTGGTGATTAAGTTTTTCATGATTGTCTGGTCTTCTAATATTTTGCTAACTTTTTCTCCCGCTCGATTCATAATTCTGATCTCGTAGTAGGTACGAGTACTTTGTGAGTCTTTACCGCTCATCGAGCCTGTCTCTGAATTTCTACTTCCACCTCGGTTTTCGCTAAGCCTTAGAAGCCTGTATTAATCGATGTTTCAGGGTACTTTATCTGTTCTAACCTATCTGTTCGCAAAATTTCATTTAATTCTGTTTAGCCATTTTTGTGCAATTGATCCACAAATATACAGTCATCAAAACATCCGGACACATACCTACAAACTTATAATATTAGTAAGATTTGTTGAATGGATTTTTGACGACAGGGTTGGCGCAGTATGGCGATCGGATGCTGCGCTATGTGTCGCGGGTTCGATTCTTGCTCGGTACAAATATTTGTATAGCTTACAGATAGTTGTTACGGTTCAAGATTTCTGAGTTCTTGTGTATGTAATTTTATATCTCTGTGAACACACCCACGATACTGGAAACATTCCTAATGCGGGGCAACGTGTTTAAAAAAAGGAAAGAAATTTGGATAGATGGGAAAGGCAAAAAGGAACTTTTTTACGAAAATTGGGAGAGATCTATATATATTATATCATATCAATTTTATTTTTAAATATTGAAATATAAAATTTAAAAAAATCCTTTAAAAATATACGACTATCGGCACAAAGATTGATCTATCCACTTACACATGTCGACAACCTTGCGAGCCAAGTCAAGAAATTTATTTATAATAATATATTATTATATCGTGCCCAGCAGTGCTGGGCCAAGCTTCCCTCCGTTGTTCCCGACTTTGAGCCACTTCTTGATAATTCCTAAGGAAGACATCTAAGTCATCCCGCCATCTTCTTGGTCTGCCGCGAACATGTCGTGCAATTTCAGAGCATCAACTTTGTGTCTTATATGCGGCAGAAATGTCCAACCCAGTCCCACTAAAGCTGGACAGCCTTCTGAGCCACGTCAATGATCTGCGTTTTGGAACGTATATAGTGTTTTGAACGCGATTCATTATTTTAACACCTAGTGTGATGCTGCGCTCCGTAGCTTTAGTTATAGTCAATGTATTTATTCCGTTGATGTGTTTATTTCAGGCAGACTCTCTAGGCTGTGCCCTTCGCGCCCAGGGTCTTCAGAAGGGCGACACCGTGGGAATATGGTCACACAATAGCGCCGCGTGGATGGTTGCCGTTGTCGCCGCCGCCAGAGCGGGCCTCATGTCTGTAAGTGTTACTGAGTTGTAAAAAATACCTGAAAAATAATGTTGGCTCAAAAAGCAAGATATTCTTAGTGTTTCCCAAAGTTCTTATAGTGTCTGAAACAGAACGGAAACGATCGTAATGTACCACTACGGCTAGCAACAGATGGTTCACCATTCAGTAAGGCCCAAGCCTGAACCCATAGGGTATAGCAGTCAGGGACACTACCACTAGACCAACAGGACATGTCAAAAAATCATCAAATGACTTCTCCCGCTCTAGGACTCAGACTTCCACTGACTAAATGACAGCGCGTAATGTTACACGCGCGCCTCAAGGAGATGTCAGCAAAACCGTAGGATCCCAGCAGGGTCGAAGGCCATGGGTTGTGCGAAAGAGAACCCCAGGGCCCCGGCGCGAAGGCAAAGAAGGATAGGAGTGGGTTTTAGTCAGTAAAAGTCGAAAGGAACACACGAAAGGGCGAGAAAAGTCATTGGATGATTTCCTCGTAAAACAAAATCACTGAGTCTACTTTGATTTCCTTTCACGCGGGCAAAACTGTTGGCAGAATGTAGAAATCAAACACCATAAATAATCCAACTTCTCTTTTCACTTAATATTGAATATGTGGTGATATTTCAGGTCTTAATAAATCCAGTATACGAGAAGAACGAGCTCAGCTTCTGCATAAAGAAGACTGGTCTGAAGAGCCTGCTGATAGGCAACAGATTGCCTAAACGGAATTACTATGACTTACTGTCTCAGATGATACCAGAACTGCAGAACAGCAAGCCAGGATCGTGGAAGTCGAAAGAGTTTCCTGATTTGAGCTCTATTATTACTACTGAAAAGGAAAAACTTGCGTGAGTGTGCATTAGAAAAAGGTTGTAGAGTAAATCAGCCCTTGAGAGTGCTTTTTTAAGGTGGGAAATCATCCAATGACTTCTCCTGCTCTGGGTGGAGCGAGAGGGAGTGTCAGACTTTTACTGACTGAAACCACAGCTGTGTCCGTCAGTTGCCTTTTGCGTTCTAGGACTACAGGTTTCTTATTCAGAAAATCCCCACGGTCTTAGCGGGCATTGGCCTTGCTGGACGCCTACGGATGTAAAGTGTTTTAGTTAGGATTTTTTTTCGGTGCTTATACGCAGTTAAATGTTCTTCTGATAAAACCAGGAACATCATCCTAGTGTTTTTTTTAAATGGCGAATGGGCGAAAAGAACCTCATGGAGACTATCAGCGGCCGTGACCTCTCGTGTCGGGTCCTGATTTAGGCCATGGTCCAGAGCTAGAGAGAATGGGATATAGTCGTGTTCTTCTGCGAAACAATAAAGTTAGCGAAGGAGATGATGACAGCCGTGAGGGAACGGGCATCCTCACTCCCTAGCCGCCGCAACAGAAAACGCCTTGGGCGTCTGGAGTCCCAGGGTGATACTCGGTTACCGTAGGCGACATTATGTACACACTTACATAATGTGTTTTAATTCTAATTCGAGCCATGAGAGTGAAATCGCAAGAGTTTTATTAAATTTTGTTAGTTTTATTTAAATATTAGTTAAGTCTGATTTTATAGTGTATTTACATATAGGTTACGTTAAGTTTTTTTTTTTTTTTTTTTTTTTTTTTATGTACTTCTTTTATTTTTATAGTTAGTAGTCTAAATTGTAATAGAAGTTAGTAGTTTTTAGATTTTTAAGAGTTAGTGTAAGAGTAGTACTTTTTCAATAATTATATATATATATATTTTTTTTTTGGTAACCATTATTGTATTAGGTTCAGCCTGTAAAGATAGTGTGTGTATATTTAATAAATAAATAAAATAAATAAATAAAAGTATGTGTATGTGTATGTCTGATAGTGTGTGTGTATGTATTTTATGACCTAAGAATCACTTTGACATAGCAACTTTTGTGACTGATGTGGATCTGTGAACCTTTAATTTAGCAATCTTTGAATTATTGTTCCAACAGGGGCACAACTTCATACGACTCCCTTATAAGTGGATCAGGCAGCCAAATCTCGCAGTACGGCAGCGAGGTGAAGTCGAGCGATGGATGCCTAATCCACTTCACATCGGGCACCACTGGTGAGGTCCCAGAGGTACTTAATATGACAGTACCTTGGTCTACCACACATAACAGAAAAAAGAGGTTAGAATGGCCTTTTTTCACGTGTGACACAACCAATGTCAAACTTGCGATCTAAGTGTGCGTGGTCTGCTAGTGTGCGTAATGCGCGTTCGTATAGGTTTCTTGCCTGTAGTGGAGTTAAAGGGTGGGAGATGGGCGGCGACGCTCGTTCTAGTACAAATCGGAAAATATTTCCTTTCTAACCTCTTTATCTGTTCTGTGGTCTACCATTACGTAATTAGATAGATAATAAGCATACTCTTTAATGTATTTCATAAAAAAAATACAGTAGGAACGAAAAAGACAGCCATTGTTTCACTTTACCTAATAGATTGCAATAATGGCTGTCTTTTTCACTGAAACTGGTTTATCGCAGACAACCTTTGGATGAGAACAGTGGTGGCCGAGTGGTGACGGCCGTGACTTACGAATTGTAGATCGCGGATTCAAACCCAGCCAGGCGCATTACTTTGTGTAATTTAATTCATCGCCACTGCTCTCAAAACGGTGAAAGAAAACATCGTAAGGAAACAGGCATGTCCTAGAACCAAAAATTCGAACACATGTGACATTCACCAACTCGCACTGGGCTCGCGTGGTGGATTACGGGCCATTCCCTCTCCTAGAGAGGAGGCCTGAGTCGCAGCAGTGGGAACATTAAAAGGCTGATTATGCTATGCTTATGCTTATAACCTTTGGATGGATTTGATAGAGAAAGAGAAAATATACCCAGGTAGTTCTTGGTTAGTTTGATCTGTTTTCAAGTCTTATTTATAAGGGGTGGGAAATACTGACCCATCCAAATACTAAGATTGGCAACCACAAAGTTGAGTAATAAGAGAAATGAAGATATTCTTTGCTTCAATTTATTTGGACGGGAATACAAATTCGATAATTTCGTCAATACGAATTTCACTTTTGTAATAAACATTATCAACAAGACTGCAAACACTTCTACATATAATTATATCGTACCATTCTGAATCACACACATTATATTAAAAACTCTTACGTTTGTAAATGTGTTTGTCACTTATTCACGTTCGAATGTCTGAAAAGATTTCAGTAAAACTTGGTACATGGAAAAATCAATCCTGGAATTGAACATAGGCTAGTTCTATTGGGATTATTTCCTACTTTCACGCGGCAGCAGCTATTTGTCTAGAAACATCCAGTTTTGTAAATGTAATCTGTTAAAAATTTCTCTTGGAGAATATATGAAAAATTTATTATGAAAATATATGCTGTCCTCTTGTGTAATAAAAAATATTTCAAAGGACTAAGGTAATAGACATAGCCCGAAGAATCGCAGGGCACGTTACTCGCAGAACAGACGGTCGATGAGGCTGAAAGGAGTGGCGAACACACACTGGAAGACGCAGCGATGTCGTGGCCTCCCATAAGGTGGAGAGATAACCTGGTGAGGGTCGCCGGAATCCGATGGATGCGAGACGCATAAGACCTGTCGTTATGGCGATACTTGGAGGCCTATGTCCAACAGTGGACGTCTTTTGGCTGAAATGATGATGACGATGATGATGATGATGATTTCAGGGGACCCGAAAGCAGCTGTAGACTCTCATCTCGGCGTCGTAAACAACACATACTTCGTTGGCAAGAGGAACACATTACACGAGGGACATCATAACATTTGTGTTCAGGTAACAAGATCGTGAGGAGATCAGTTCGTAAGGAAACCGGCATATCGATGCCAGATGTAATGAATTAACGTAAGGGTCATTTTTACGTTTTGCGCGAAATACCCTTACATCAATCATCGTAGGGTACATTTGTTACATTTTAGGAAAAAATCCCTTACGTTAATTCGTACTTCTGGTATCGATATCCTAGAACCAAAAATTCAAAGACATGTGACATCCAACAATGGGCCCGCGTGGTGGATTACGGCCCATTCCCTCTTCTAGAGAGGAGGCCTGAGTCCCAGTACTGGGAACATTATAAGGTTGATTACGTTATGGTAACAATATGAAATATATTTATCGTTGTAAAGCTTAGGACCATTTTTCATGATCTAACTTAAATAATGCCTAACATCATCCATCTCAATCCTCAGTTTAACTTTTTCACCTTTCCACCAAAATCGCTGGGCCTATAATAATTTGAAAAGTTCCCTCAATTTTTGACGTCACAGGTGGTGCAGTGGTTGAGCGATCGGTTGCTACGCTGCGTGTCGTGGGTTCGATTCCGGCACGATACAAATATTTGCATAGCTTGCACATAGTTGTTCCGGATTTGGATGTCTTGTGGATGTGAATTTACATTTTTGAGAACACACCCACGACACAGGAGTAATTCCTAGTGTGGGACAACGTTTTTGATGAAAACAAATAAATCCTCGTGACTCCCATCATCTGAACTGGATATTGATAAAGTTGTAACGATTTCACCTTTCAAATAAAAATAGTATTTTTCCAATCTCTTCATAAATAAAAGAGTTCTAAGATAAAAATATCGAAAAAAAATTGCAACCGTGTCGAAAAAAAAATTTAAGAAATATACAAATGATAGTAGCTAGTATTTTTTAAGAAAAAAAAATGAGAACCCAAATGCAGCGCCACCTACCGGGGCAATCTGTATTATCAAATCTTCCAGGAACGTACTCAAATCTACGCATAAAATCCAAATCGGCAAGCCGCTTAGGAAGAGTGAGGTGACAAATATACGTGCAGAAAGAAGAATTACATATAAAGGATGACAGGAAATTAGTGTACGATACTTAAACACGTGATTGTGCTCATGATAACCAACAACTTTTACTATGGGAACAAACTTTAAATCACGAAAAAAAATCAGCTGTTCAGTACATTTATGTTTGCCTAATGTACTGAACAGCTGATATTTTTTTCGCGATTTCGTATTTGCTCCCATAATAAAAATTGTTTGTTATCATGAGCACAATCACGTGCTTAAGTATCGTACACTAATTGCCAGTCACCCTATATAAAGATAAATATTATGGCATATGAAAAGACCAAAACAGAAAATGAAGTTAAGGTGGACCCTCGTTTCTATAACGTGTCTCTTATTTTCCAGGTGCCGTTATTCCACGCTCTTGGTTCCATCGTAACATTCCTGGGAGGCATCAGACACGGCAGCAGCTTGGTGCTGGCAGGTCCTGCCTACAATGTGGACGATAACATCAAAGCTTTGTTTGCTGAAAAGTGAGTTAGAAACCATTCAAGTTTTACTACATAAACAGAATAGTAAGCAAAGATCTAGAATAGAGCAGTGATGGCCGAGTGGTAACCGCCACTTGGATCTAGCTTTGGAACGTGTCAATATATTTTTTTTTTAATTCATCGACGTAATACATAATAGATACATAATTGGAAAATGCCTGTAAATGGTTTGATTGAAATAAACACTTCGAGTTTTTAATTTGTGTTTAAGTGGTTACAACCACTACAAATCACTCCGAAGTCCAGAGTCCAAAATAAAATGTCTTATGCTCGTTTTATGTGTCTACATGCCATTACACCGGATGGAACGTTGCGCGTTGCGTTGCGCGTTGCGTATGTGCATTTTTTTTAAGTATTTTTTTTCCAAACGCACATTCGAATTTATTTTATTTATTTTTTAATTGATATAAATCAGTGCTTGACTGCGATCCTACCTATTCACTCTAACCTTGAGTCTTCAATAATCAGATGCAGGCAAAATCAGTTCTTTTTCGGATTAACTCTTTCACAAAGCTATGTATGTCTTACATATGCATGTCTTGGTGGCTATGTGAGAGAGTCGCACTGGGCTCGCGTGGTCGATTACGGCCCATTCCCTCTCCTAGAGAGGAGGCCTGAGTCCCAGCAGTGGGAACATTAAAAGGCTGAATTTGTATGTATGTATGTATGTCTTTGTATTGTCAGTTTGCTTGTGTTGACACAAAATGACTTCATTTTCCATGTATTTTCTAGATGCACAGTGATAACTGGAACCCCCACGATGTTCGTGGATATGTTGGCGAAGATCAAGACGATGGGCACCGTCCCTTCCAAGTTGAAGGTAGCGCTCGCCGCCGGCGCACCTTGCAGCCCACAACTCATCAGAGACATGGAGAAGCATCTTAAAACGGAAGCTGTGAAGGTTGGTATCAACATCTTATTTAATATATCTTCTAGCTTCTGCCAGCGGCTTCGTCTGTGTTAATATTGAAAATTATTCCAAAGGATCTCTACGGATAAAAAGTATTCCATGTCCTAATTCAGGATATGATCTTCCCGTGAGCAAAGTTTCATCCAAATCTAAGATGTGAAAAATAACAAACGGCCAGACCAAGTTACTTCCGTATTTATAGATATTATTAATATGGAAGTATGGAAGCCATGATCAATCAATCATACCGTTCTATTCTGGATTTAAAGATACGAGTCATTACCCAATGAGGGTTATTTGTAATGTATAGAAATCTTTGTTTTTATACACTGGCACATACCTATATCCTGAATATTATGACAACCACCAACCATGGAATGGTTGGAACCATATCAACCATATCTCTGGGATAAAACACCTGCGACGACAGCAGTATTGCAGATGTTCATTATAAGTGTAATAACTATTTCTCCATTATATTGTGGCACTTTTGCCGAAAATGGGATGGGAATGGGATGGATGGGGCGAAAAGTTCTAGAGTGGCGACCGCGCACCGGAAAACGCAGCGTTGGCGCGGCCTTCCTCAAGGTGGACAGATGACCTGGTGAGGGTCGCGGGCATGCGATGGATGCGAGACGCACAGGACCGCTCGTTGTGGCAACACTTGGGGGGAGGCTTATGTCCAGCAATGGACGTCCTTCAGCTGAAATGATGATGATGATAATGACTTTTGCCCAGCCATAGGACACCATTTATAGGCTATTAAACTTTAATAATTTGCCTTCTACGATCTTCCCGTGCAATAATAATACAGGTGTCTTCGAGGCAAGAGTGAATAAGCTGTTAATAAATTAGTGCGCTTCACCATCAACGATAACATCAGTGTTTATCATCAGATGAGATCGCAGTCAAGCACTAGTTTGTAACATACAAAAAAACTTCTCTCGCTCTGGGTGGAACGAGAAGGTGGCTTTGTCTGACTAAAACTCAACTGTGTTCGTGCCCTTTGTGTTTTAGGGCTGCACTGGCAATACCGTAGCCCTTCCTTATATGGTCTGTGTTGGTGGTTGATCTAATACCATCATAAGTGCCACCAAATTGTATCAAAATACTTTGTCAATATTAATTTCTTATCCAGGCTTTATACGGAATGACAGAGACGACGGCGTGCATCTTCCAGAGCATCTCCGGCGACAGTACTGACGTGGTCGCGGAGACCGTGGGCTACATACAGGACCATGTGGAGACTAAGGTACAGACAAGTCTGTGACATTACCTACCACATGCGCATAAATATTATTTAGCATACAAGGATTAGTATTTAGATCCATTGAATGTCTATTAGTTAAATTGAATTTTTATTTCAACAGTAGACGTGTGTTTTGCGTGTGTATGAATTTGAATAGAGTAAATAATAATAATATTTAATAATAATAATAATATTTATTTATTTCACAAACAAAGTACTTATTATATTTTAACAAATAAATGCTCTAGACAGTAATGTACACAAAAGTTTTAGCAGCTGGAGCCGAACTAGAACGAGTCTGTATTTTGCTTACAGCGCTAACCCCCCCGCTTTACATTTCATACAAAATCTTAAATGCTCGCATTGTACAATACATGAAAATAAGGTACACTTTGATATAGTTCTGCTCTGTTCCTCTCTTTGTGTTATGCTAGGTGAAGGAGTGAGTGTGAGAGGGTGTGAGAGGGTGTGTAGGTATATAGTTGAGTATGAGTATGGTATGTGGGAGTTTATGAGAGGACATGTTATTGACTGAGATACTGTTTTATGTGTGTATAATGTAATATGTTTATAATTGCTAAAAAGATCGTAGCTCAAACTGAAAGTTTTTAGAAAATAAGGGCGGACCCAGGATTTTTTTCTGGGGAGGTACAAGAGGCGGACGCTAACTGTTAGAAATAAAGTTGAAGTATGATACTTCAAATTCAAGTTTTTATTCATATTTTAACAACTCAGATTTACTTCTAAATTAGTTATGCCGTCATGCGTGCCATATTGTACAAGCTATAAAAGTAATGTATTTTATTATTTCTTCAGGTTGTAGATGAGAATGGTGAAATGGTTCCATTTGGCAGTCCGGGTGAGCTGGTGGTGCGAGGCTACAACAACATGATCGGCTACTGGAACGATCCGGAGAAGACCAGGCAGACGCTCAGTGAAGACGGTTGGCTGAAGACTGGGTATGGTTTCTTTTATCATTACCATCATCATTCTAGCTTTTCTGTATCTGATCAAACTTTATGCGATAACGGTCAGAATGAATATGTCAATAAGTTTTATTTTGGTTATTTGAAGATTCAGTACAACTTAACCCATGTGGATGAAATAAAAATATTTATATAAATTAAATTAAATTAATAATAATTGAATTGAATTATATACTATATTAATTATGATTATAGAAATTAGTTTGAAGCTTTCGCAGAAGGCACTGTACTCTGTAAACTCTTACCACAGTCCTTCACTTCTTTTATTCAAATGTCAAGATGTGGACATTGGTGTGGGTTACATGTTTGTGCATCTAGTTTTAAGGTTTTTTTTTGTATTTCTCTAGCATGTAACTGTTTTTTGTCCCCAATAAAATAAAATAAAATGTGATGTTGAGGTGGTTACGGCCCCTGCTTACGAGTCTACGTCTTGAGTTCAAACCCAACCAAGCGCTTTAATTTTAATTCATAACATCACCACTGGTGTCGAAACTATGAAGAAAACCGGCATTTCCTAGAAATAAGACTTCGAATACATCTATCAACCCACACTGGGCTCGCGATGTAGATTACCTATGCCCATTCCCTCCCCTAGAGGGAGGAGGAGGAGGCCTGAGTCCAGTTGTAGGCAGATTAAAAGACTAATTATACTTTATGCTTATACATATTACTAATATATGTTTGTATTTTTAAATATGGACGTACTGAAATTTTGACTTTCAATTTTATTTTTACAATGTCTGGTTTTATAGCGGCTGGAATATTCATTTTCTTTTTGTGAGTTTATTTTTTGCGAGAATATACCTTTCTATATATAACTTCTTGAACTTCAAATGAGAAAAATACCTTTCTGCATTTTAATACTATTACTAGCATGATGGTCTAGTGGATAGTGACCCTGACTGCTATGCCGGAGGTCGTGGGTTCGATTCCCACCCAGGACAAATGTTTGTGTGATGAGCACGATCGTTTGTTCTGTGTCTGGGTGTAATTTATCTATAATATGTATATATTTAGAAATATATAAGTATGTTTATCAATTGTCTAGTACCCATAACACAAGCTCTGCTTAGCTTGGGACTAGACGGTGTTGTGTGATAGTTGTAGAATATATTAAAAATTATAGGGATAAGTTTACGATAAGTGAAGATGGGTACGGGCGCATTGTGGGCAGACTGAAGGACGTCATTGTTCGAGGGGGAGAGAACATTGCTCCGAAAGAGATAGAGGACTTGCTGATCACACACCCTGATATCGAGGATTGTCAAGTAAGAAATAAATTTAATACGTAACTTAAATAAGAATACAAAGGAGATACACTTGAATTGCTAGTGTGTAAGAGAATAGGATAAATTAAAGTTACTTCTATAATCCATACTAATAATTATAAAGAGCAAAGATTAGTCATTTTGTTTGTAACGAATAAACTAAATAATAAGCGTTTTGGGAACACATTCATATTGCGTACAGCTAAGGAGTGGAATTCCCTGCCGGAGTCTGTGTTCCCTGATAGCTACAACCTAGGGGTCTTTAAGTCAAGAGTGAATAGGTTACTTCTAGGCAAGTGTGCTCCATCGTCGGCCACATCATCGCTTACCATCAGGTGAGATAGTGCTCAAACGCGAGCATTTCAATAATAAAAAAAAAAAACACAAAAACTACTGGACCAATTTAAAAAATTCTTTCGTTAGTAAATTGCTACTTAACACCGAATCATATAGGCTATATAATACATCATAATGGTGGTCTTAACGCTGACAGCGATATCTACCAGACAACATCATGGACTGTAAAAAAAACAGAAAATAAAAAGGGGTAGTCTTTTTTTTAGGAGAGAATCATCCAGTGACTTCTCCAACCCTCTTGTGTCAGACTTTTACTCACTAAACCTACTACTCCCATGTTCCTTCTTTGCCTCGCGATCCAGGACCCCGGGGTTCATTTTCACTTAACCCATAGCCCCGGTAGACTTCGACCCTGCTGGGCACCTACGATTTGCTGACATCTCCTTGAGGCGCGCGTTACACTACGCGCTGTCGACGACTTGGGCTCGGTCCGGACGGTTACTGGACGATCGGACGAGGTGCTACCCATTGCTCGCCGTCCGCAAGCCTACGCCTAAAAAAGGGGGATAGTCTGCGGTGTACTGCTAGTAAATACAGAGAGAAAAGAGAAGAAAGACAGAAGAGCGAATAGTTAACGAAGAGATGCAATGCTTGTTTCTGGAAGAACTGAGGCCTTACCATGACGTCTTAAAAAGATATGGCCCTTCCCGAGCCATGTATTCATCCAACGCTATTCAATGTAATGTTTGATAAAGAGGCAACGCGAAAAAAGAGAGAACACCTAAAACGCTCTGAAGGCATATGTTAATTTTATCATTCATTCGAATATGCATCATTTTTCCGAATCTTAATTAAATGAACAAGTTTTCTATAGTTATATTTTTTTAAACTGTATTGTTTAAACATATTTTTGTGAGAAAAATATAAAGGGCTAAAGTTCAAGCTAAATAACGGATTATCAGAGGTCTTTACTAGATTAGTTTTACACAAATTCAGAATTCGATTTCTTTAGAAACCTAAATAAAATCCACAAAATATCTGTGTTTCCAAATTCTAGATAATTTGGAAACACAGATATTTTGTGGACAAAGATAATGTAATAATGACATGATCACTGAAGAGCGGTTCAATGACCTTACAGTTACAAGACGCCTCATGCTTGAACTAGCGCATCAAAACAATTGGCCAAGGTACGGGGTGCGGGATACTACGTTCTGATTGGTACAGGGGAGCGAGGTACTACGTCCTGATTGGTCGAGACATCAGATCTATAATCATATGTGTTGACAGACATGCGTCGCCTATTATTAGACGTCTAGTGGCTGTAAGGTCGTTGGAGCGGTTGTATGAAAATGTATCTTGGGTTAAGGGCCTATTACACTACGCGATATTCAGCACACGATATTCAGACTGTCTTTCTTTTTGTTCCGAGTAAGACCGGTCTAACCCTTATTACACTACGCGACATCGACTAAGACTGTCTGAATATCGAGTAGTGTAATAGGCCCTTTAGACGCTTTTAACGCGTTCGGCCCAGCGCCGCTATCGTGAGTTGCGCACATAATGACACAATATTTTCTCATATAAAATGGACATACGTTGATATACGTTCTGCTCTACAAGCAGCTATTTGATATTTGCAAGTGTTGCGGCGAAAGAAATTAACTAATAGAATTTACTATGGCTGCTTGGCATTATGAGATGTAGTGCAAATAATGGCATATTTTATTGGACATGATTAGACGTTGTGTTAATTAATAACAAATTTGACGTCATAGGACGTTGCTGGTCCGAACCGGTGGTGGTGTTAATAGGGATCACTATTTATTATGTACTGATACACTGAAAGAATGATCTGTGTGTCGGCAATGAAAACTAATAGGCTGATTATAACTAGTCAAAGAACAGTGCACACACTGTCTGGACACAAAAGAGTTCTGTCTAACATAGATGGAATAGTTGCTCCGGTCTACAAAGGGATTGTTTAGAATGTCCTATTTTGGATGGGTACTGTTAGAAGTCAGGGCCGATATCCCCGGCATAAGAACACATTTTAATGAGTAGCAAATGATAGAATAACTTGTCTCGGCTCTCTAACTTCACTGTGGGTGGAGCGAGAGGGAGTGTCATGCTTTTATTGACTTACATTCACCAGTTTTTCTTCAGTTAACTTTTTTTTATTTTTATATATACACATATATAAGAAAAAGATATGACCATCTGACCATCAGTCTATGCAAGAAGAAATATATACAAATATAACGTAGAAAAGAGTCAAAAGACGCGAAGTCGGCGAGGTCCTCCCAGCAGCTGAGTGAAAAGGCCCCACGCAGCACACAGCGGCTCACAGGGATGCGGCGGACAGGTCTCGCAGGGTCGGTAGTGTGTGTCGCTCAGTTAATGGGTTGTGGAGATCTGATAGGCAGCCGCTCCACGTACAACATGGGGATTTATCCGCATCCAGTTAGACTGGAAACCAACCCCAAGCTAGTCGAGAAATGGCTAGAGAGAAAAAAAAGATACTGCCGTTTGTATCGCAAAAAACATGTATTTTGTCACTCTCAAGGGATTCAAAATTCATAGGGTTCTTCCTGTTGACCTAGAATTCTAAAATTTGGCGTGAAGCAAGGTCTTATAGCACAAGTATAGGAAAAAATCTGAAAACTGTAAAGTTACGACACAAACAACTTTATTTGCGTTTCGGAAAAGCCTTCGTAACTCAATTCGGGAATTGAACTGTTTTCATAAGTAAGTTTTAATTTTTTAAATTTATTTTGGTATTCGGTATTTCTGTCATTCACTCTAATATGGATGGTGTTGGAAGGCTCCCTACAAGGTGGACTGGTGAAGGTTGCGGGATTCCGATGGATGCGAGACGCACAGGACCGTTTATAGTGGTGACATTTGGGGGAGGCCTATGTCCAGCAGTGGACGTCTATCGGTTGAAATGATGATGATGATGACTAATATTTCACAAAAATTGTTCCAGGAAATACGTGTTTTTTTTTAATAAGTTTGTATAAGTTTTTTTTTTTTTAATTCTTCATTCAAAATCTTGATTGAATGTGTAAGGTATCTATGGTTACCTATATTTTTTTACTTTTTTAATTTATACGTAGGTCCTGTACATTTTAAAAGGCCAAAGTAGTTTTTTTTGTTCACACAAAATAGCAATTTTCAGAGGTCTAAGGATTAGTTTTACAGAAATTTATGATTTATTTTCAATAGAAACCTAGATATTATCCACAAGATATGTGTTTTCAAAATATCTAGAGAAAGATGTGTAGTAACGTCGTAATCACCTATGAGCATTTGTATGAAAAATAGTCAAATTGTATCTCGGGTTCAAAGCTCGCGTGAGGGAACGAAGGTCCTCACGCCCTAGCCGACGTAATTCCGACCCCGACTACCAGCCACGGTAGACGCGTGCTTGCGGACGTCGAGCACTGGGTAGCTCGCCGTCCGGCTGTTCGGTAATTAACCGTACCGAGCCCAGTCGTTAACAGCGCGAAGTGATCCTCGCGCTCCTCAAGGAGATGTCAGCAAACCGTAGGGGCCCAGTGGGGCCGATGCCCGCTAGCTAGGACCGCGGAGAATTTCTGAAAGGGCAACCCGTAGTCCTAGTACGCAAAGGGTAATTGAAGGATACAGGTGTGGTTTTAGTCAGTAAAAGTCTGATACGCCCTCGCGCTCCACCCGGAGCGCGAGAAGTCATTTGGATGATCTCCCACCTTAAAAAAAAAAACTCGGGTTGAAAGCTCATATACAATCTTTTTTGCCATCAGGTGGTTGGAGTACCCGATGAAAGGTTGGGCGAAGAGTTGTGTGCAGTGTTACGAGTCCGTGAAGGTACATCCGTGACCTTGGACGAGGTCAGACGCCACTGCGAAGGACACATCGCCCGGTTCAAGATCCCCAGGGTTCTCAAGGTCATCGATGAGTTCCCCAAGACGGCATCCGGCAAGATACAGAAGTACCGCATCAAAGAAATGATAGAGTCTGGAAAATTGTAGTCTTATGTAAATACATTTTGTTATTTTTGTAATGTATTTTTTTCCATTTAATTGATTGCATGTAGTGAAGATGAATCAATTGCCTCAATTTCCCTCAAAGCCTCAATTTTGGGCGGTTCATTGAGTCCAAAGCCAAGGTGCTAGAAAACTAGGCGTGCTTGCAAAGGTCCGACGGTACTTCACACCGGGACAGCTTCTAATGTCATAAAAAGCACAGGTCCGATCGTGTGTGGAGAACTGCAGTCACATATGGGCTGGTGCGGCAAAATGCCATCTAGCAGCTTTGGACTCAGTGGAAAGGCGTGCGATGAGGCTAATTGGGGATCCAGATTTGGTTAAGTCCAATCTACAAAGCTTCGAGCACAGGCGCAGGGTAGCCAGCCTATCGGTGTTTTACAGGCTGCATTTTGGAGAGTGTGCGCGGGAATTGCATGACTTGATTCCGCCATCTTCTTTCTATCATCGGACAACCCGACGTACGGCGATTATACACCCTTACGTTGTTGAAACTTCAACAGTCCGGACTAAGCGTTTCGCTTCGTCGTTTATACCGCGTACATCAAAGGACTGGAACAATTTGCCTGCTGCGGTCTTCCCGTCCAACTATAATTTAGGTGTCTTCAAGGCTAGAGTGAATAGGCTCTTAATAAACTAGTGCGCCTCACCATCAATGATTGCATCACTGCTTACCATCTGGTTTATATCAAGTTAAAAAAAAATGAGAACGTTGAGATGGATGTGTGGTGTGATGAGAATGGATAAAGTGAGCAGTGACTGTAATAGAGGAAGTTTGAAAGTGGCGCCAGTGACTGAAAAGTTGCAAGGAAATCGTTTGTTTTAGTATGGTCATGTGAAGATGAGGGATGAAACGCATGCACATTAAATGAATAAAAAATCACATGTATACTTATAACTGTTAGTAAAACGCATACGCATTACTAAAAGAGCTATGAGTATACATGTGAATGGATGGAAAAAGAAAGGGTGGCCAAAGAAATTATGGATTTATTGTGTGAACAGTAATACCCCATATATTTTTTTTGTATTACAAATTTAGTATTAGTAATAGTAATATAAAAATATAAAAGTTGTAGAAGATCGGCCTTTGCCTAAGGACGCATGCATCCTAAGGTATACATGAATGTGAAAACAATGTTTTTTTGAGCGTCAATTTCTTACGAAGGAAGTATATATTAGTATCCCAACAGTATTAAGCGATTTGTGGAAAATTTCAAATAATTTTAAGCAATTAAACACTAAGGTGTCTCAGAGAGATACCTATAGCAGTGGTGAGCCAATTAACGGTCCCGACTTACTCGGAGTTGTATATCGTGCGTTCAAACCCAGGTAGGTGTTTTACTTTCGTATTGTAATCAGCCTTTTTTAATGTTTCCACTGCTGGGACTCAGGCCTCCTCTCTAGGAGAGGGAATGGGCCGTAATCCACCACGCGGGCCCTGTGCGGGTTAGTAGATGTCACATGTCTTCGAATTTTTGGTTCTAGGACATGCCGGTTTCCTCATGATGTTTTCCTTCACCGTTTTGAGAGCAGTGGTGATGAATTAATTTACACAAAGTAATGCGCCTGGCTGGGTTTGAACCCGCGACCTACAACTCGTAAATCGGGGCCGTTGCCACTCGGCCTCCACTGCTCTGCTTATGATGTTTTACTTTATGAAATTTATTTAGTGGGAAGAAAACGTCGTGGGGAAACCGATTTGGCCTAGAACCAAAAGAATTCGAAGACATGTTGACACCCACACAGTGCCCGCTTGCTGGATTACGGTCCGTTCCCTCTCCTTGGGAGTAGACCTGAATCCCAATATGAACATATACGGCTGATTATGCTTTATTATCATTCTATGACTCGTGGTATTGACAAAATGACCTAATGATATATAATTAGAAAACATAGATAGGGAATACAATAAAGAAACATGCAGACTATTGTACCTATACTAGTAACCTAACTTATACTTAGAAAAACCCTTCTGTTAAAAATAGTTTTTTTTTTTCGCAGATGTAATTACAGTAACTATGGCATAACTCAGTAAACTTTGACACAGTTTTCAAAGCTCAAAAAAAATGTATTCGAGCCATTTGTGGAGCCCACTTTTTAGACAGCTGTAAGCCACTATTTCAAAAACTTAAAGTTCTACCTTAGCCATGTTTATATATTTTTAAAAAAAGGTTAACTACAATTGTTTCGAAACGAACCCTGACAGGCCAAATAGCCGACTACGGCATAAAGACAGGCTTCGGCTGCCACAAATAAGGCTAAAATTATTTAAGACAAATGTATACTGCATGTCGATTATTATTTACAATCATTTATCAAATAGTTTACAAGAGTTACCACTGACAATGTTTTTAAAGAAAACTTTTTAATCTTGTATTATTTAAAAGATACTATACCGTTAAGGATTATTTAGAAGACAAGTCAATAGAATCTGTATTCTGCAAGTTATAGTAATTGAAAACACTGACTGTGAATATATTTGTACGCCATGTTTTGGCAGAATATGCTGAAACAAATGTACTGTAAGAACTTATATACCATATTCTAGCAAATAAATATTTTGATGGATTGATTGACAGAAACAATACGTATAGCACACACAGATTCACAAGGATGTATTTATTACTCATATAAAACATACATACAAATGTTTCATCACACATACACTACCACACACATACACACTCATGTAAGAAATTTAACTTTACTTTTACTAAAATTAATGATTTCTGTTTAAACTGATCTTTATTAGCATCAATCGTTGAGGTAGATCGGCACAGTCCACTATTGTATACCTATAGCATCTCCTTCTAAGCTGAATCACTGTCTCTCAAGATACAGGTTCCACCCTAGTTTGAGAGGCAGGGTTTCCCTTATGGTGTATAGATTATAGTCCCTAGATTGTATTGTATTGTGTTTCTACCAAAGCTTACTCAAATTGTTTTTATGTAAAACATGTTAAATCGGTATTTTTATGAAATAAAGATATTATTATTATTATGTCATACTTTTAAGACAACTATAAATAGGACAATGTACAGAAATAGTTCTTATAAACATTCTTTTGAGAGATAACAGTGTTCATCTCTCCAACAATGCTATATCTTAACAGGAATGTGTGAAAAAAAAATCGACAACTTGCTCTATGGACTCATTATTATGGACATCACAAATATCTTAATGTTCAAATCTGTTATCTAAGTAGTTATTTACCTAACTCATTAAAATCTAAACTTCAGAGTTCAATGATCTAGTTTCATGAAGAGTCGAACTACACTACCAAACAAAAGTAAAAGAGCACATCTGTTTTTAGGGTTCCGTACCTCAACTTTGTTGTCCGTCCGTCTGTCTATCTGTCAAGACCATTTATCTCGGGAACGCGTGGAGGTATCGACTTGAAATTAACCATATACTCAGTTCTACGGTCCCTTGAAGCTGTAAAAAAAATCAAACTTGTAAGTTAACGGAAAAAAGATACGGCTGTTTATGTTGCAAAAAACCTATATTTCTACACTGTCAAGGGAATCAAAACTCATAGGGTACTTCCCGTTGTCCTAGAATCCTGAAATTTGGCATGAAGCAAGGTCTCATAGCATAAATATAAAAAAAAAGCTGATAACTGTAAATTTGTAGTTACGACACAAAGAAAAAACTATTTTTGCGATCCGTAAAAATCTTTAAGACTCGATTCGGGAATTGAACTATTTTTAGAGGCAAGTTTGTACGGAACCCTCAGTGCACGAGTCCGACTCGTACTTCCCCGGTTTTTTTTTAAAGAAAAACAAAATAAAATATTGTCAAAAATAAACCATATTAAGTTTTTAAAGAAAAACATTTGTTTCATGAAAAACTTTTATCTGTACTAATCAAGATGATTCCAAAGAGCACAAACACGATGGGGTTATCTTGTTGCAATTAGTAGTTCCATCATCAGGCCAGCTCCATGGTACTTTATTAATGCATTGTCATCCAAGTTACATAGTTATACCAAAATTCAATTCAATCAGTTAAAGGTAATTGTGTCAAAATCCATTTTCAAGATTCGCCCTAAACATACGTACAAACATTGCAAATCAAATAAAAACTTGTAAAATAAGTAAACTAAGATTGAATACCGTATCAAAATATTTACACAAACAATAGAATTAGTTAATAATATTCCTAAGTGCGAGAATATAATAAAAAGAAAACGTAGACAATATGCAATGTGATGAATTTTTATTTTGTATTTTTTATTTTTGGTTATTTTTCATTATAAAAAAATTACGATTACTTATTTATTTATAACATTATATTTTTTTATTTGGTTGCTGCCAAATTATTGGCCGCCTGTTGGTCTAGTGGTCAGTGGCCCTGACTGCTATGCCAGAGGTCGTGAGTTCGATTCCCACCCAGGAGAAATGTTTGTGTGGTGAGCACGATAATTGTTCTGTGTCTGGGTGTAATATATCTATAATATGTATATATTCAGAAATATATAAGTATGTTTATCAGTTATCTAGTACCTACTCATAACACAAGCTCTGCTTAATTTGGGACTAGACGGCGATGTGTGATGGTTGTGGAATATTACTTTTGGACGCTAGTGCATGTTGTTCATTTTACACGACTGCCCCAAAAAGGAGTGTTATTACATTATTGCATGTTGTAGGTACTTTTGGATGCTAGTGAATTTTGTATGTTAGTCAGCAACATAGTACGTATTCGTTACGTCGCCTACACAGACCAGTGCCTAACTATTATCGAATATTGGTTCTTTTTTTTATAGTTGCATAATTACCTATAATTAAAACGAGCACATTAAAGTTATTTATAAATTACTGAAGATATGTTTACAAACAAATCCCAGAATGCCTTGACACAGAAAGCTGTGCATTTGCTGATGAATCAGTAAAATTAAAGTCGAACGATGACTGCAGAATACATAGTGACAGAAGCGAGACGTGACGAATTCCCTAATTTATCAGCAACTGTTGACGAATGTCCATATAGTCACGTTCTCATTGCTGGGCATTGCCTCCACTTTACGTGTACCACTTAGGCCATAATGGACCATGCTGGCCCATGTGCGGATGGAAGATATTATAACATGTAATACGTCATTATCTAGGTAGACCTGGGGCCTTACCATGACATGTTCAAATGTCAAGCGTTCGAGCGAGAACGAAAGATGGAGCATAATGCATATGGCATACACCCTATATGGATCTATCCCTTTAACCATAGATATCTTTGTTTTGCTACAGTAAGTTGCTTCATGAATAAGTAGTGCAATGAGGATTTGCTTTTCTTATTGGATTTTACATGTTGTTATTTAATGGATTTTTTCAATCAATTCAAGGTTTGAATTTTCTGTGACGTCGTTGCGAGCTGTTTCTGCCGCGTTAGTTCTGCGTTGGAATTCATTTTCAAAAATCACTCGAATTTTCGAAGTATTATATCTTTTTTGTCTAAGCTGAATAAAAAAACACCTGAAAGTCGATAATCGCATGTTGCACATTTTTTAAAAGAAGAACTTCATAGGTACCATGTGAAAAAACACTCACTCATCACTCAAAAATCTCAAACCATGAAAGTTCTATGTCAATTCGAAGTACCTATTACAATAAAACGGCAATTTCATACTTCAATCCCTATTAAACGCGTATTTACATTCTTTAAATGGCCAGAACGCAAGGGTTTGAAACTAGTCGCGTATAGATTGGAAATCACTTTTTAATCGAGGTCTTACAATCTATACAAGAGTAGTACGCAAATACTCGCGTATACTTAGTAGTGACCTAACTACCTAGCCTTATTCCATAATATACAGTGCCAGTACGAATATGGACTAATCGTGTGTAGATCGGAATAATCGCGCCTGGATTAGGTCATGTTAGAATAGTGACCATTAGACATTATGCGGAGCAACCGAAGCGATCATGTGGGTTAGGTTATGTTAGAACAGTGACCATTAAAGCGTGAAGGCGAGCGAGCGCAGCAAGCGTGCCGTGGCAGTGGCCGACGAGCGCCAGATCCTCTTCTAATGTTAGTGAATCATTTGGGTTTGGTTAAGTTAAAAGCCATTATTTTTTATCTAATTCTACATTAATAATGTTAAAATTTCATTACAATATATGCATAAATGATTTTATTAAACTATATCGCAATTTTGTCAGGCATAAGTGATGTTAACTGTAGCATAGTTTGGAAACACGATACAAACTATACAAGACTAGTGAGCAGAATTCGTGTATATGTAATTGAATATTTAAAAATAGCGATACAATATGTACGCAAGCAGTTTCCTATGGCTGCGTTCTGGCCTTGTATACAATGGAAATACGCATGTGCGCGCCTAAGTTACAAACTATACACGAGTAGTACGCAAAATTCGTGTATACATTGTAATCGCAAATTTAAAAACTGCACTACAATGTATACGCGAGCAGTTTCCTATGAATGAGTTTTGGCTATGTACAGAACGTAAATACGCATTAATTGTCGCCCTTGTTGTTGTCTTGTTGTCTTTGTATTGTATGTTGTTGTGTTATTACTTGTCGAGAAAATATTTTTTTATCACATTTGAAATTAAAGCCGTTTTACATGCAAGCAAAGCATGTTTTAGTGAAATCTCTGAAGTTTACTTTTAGTTGCAACAGCAAAATTAAAATGTAGAAATCATTGATTTAACATGATTATTTAATACATACTAAATAATATTTTAATAAATTCAAATACAATAATATTTTTTAAGTTTAACATTTAGGCCAATGACTGGCCCTTCACTGTCGATTAAGTGTAATTATTATTGATACATAAGTAATAATAATCGCCAGTGTACGCACACCCTTGGCGAGACCGATAAATGTAATGCCATTGCTTATTTTCAATCAGTATTTTCACAGTTGTCGAGACAGTACCATCTTAACGATGTTTCTTCTACTTCATTTCCTTTTGTTCTGCATTCTAGTTTTAAGTGTACATTTGTATTTCCGGTACAATCATGGAGGGAAGTTAATACATAGAATTAAAGGACCCAAGACGATGTTTTTGTTCGGGAATATTTTCGACATATTTATCACTCCTGGTAAGGGTTTTTTTTTAATTATTTTGTTACCTTTTTGAAGGTGAAAATTATGGTAATAACAAATACATTTTCATTGACTTTCATAATACAAATACCTACCATATCTGTAGTCCCAGTGATAAATAACAAACTTGTTTATCAATTCATGTTATTTACTACCAAAAACTTACTAACAAAAACACAACACCAAAGTATATGTGTGTGGGGCTACGTTTTTTATAAAAAAGAAAAACTGTTTCTTCTCTCGTGAATAAATTAAAGCATTTGTGTTCCTTGATATTCATTAGGCACTGTGTTAGGTCTGCATCTGTGGCTTCACATAGTAGGAATTAAAAAATTAAAAAAAACAGCATCGCGGCATTAGGCCTCGTTCCTACTATGTCGTAACGGTTTTTTATTTATCGTTCTCATTATAACTAATGATTGTCGTGGTCACGACAGATAGTCGCAACAACGACACATGATTTACCAACACGGTTTAGTCTTGACAATTTGTTATCATTTTACGATTGTCGTGCTAGCCGTTCCCATTATCATGACAATCTGTTGTCACTGCAAAAAAAGTCGTAGACGACGGTAAATCGTGTCGTCCTTGTAAACACCTCCATTTAAATATATAAGTCACAACAATAAAAACTACATGATTATCTGTCGTCACGACTAAGTGCGAATGCAGCCTTAGAGTCCTTTGTGTGATCAAAATATATACCGACAACAGCCTGTAAACAACTTTCGGGCATTTGCCAGAACCAGACAAAACATCCGTCTAGTCGGATAATTCCTTTGCAACGGAGCTTTGCGGTACTTTACAATCTATTTACATACCTTAAAATGGACAATAAAAAAAAAATTAGTTATTAAAGAAAATAAGATCATTTAAGGGATATCATTTATTGGATATCAAATGTACTATATCAATCTATCTTACCTTTTTCCAACTATTACTCAATAATATTTTTAAAATATTCATGAAATGCTCGCTAATTCTTAAATAACATTGTAGAACAAAGCGTGTCGGTGCCAACCTACTCGTACTAAAATTATTCGGAACGTTTATCTAATTAACTAAGGTGATTGCGCTAATTTATCGCTCAGTTCCACTATGTTCGTCCATTGGACTAAGCTGCTGGAAACACATGCGTAAAACTTGAATACAAATCTACCTATCCGCGCAAGTTTGAACTTTTTGCGATCCGTAATGTCTAAGCAACAGTTCTACTAAGATGAAAGTGTGATTAGACAATTAGCGAATTTAAAAAAAAAATAACGTCAGTAGCCATTTCGCTTACCTTGAAGAAACCATCGCGTTAGAAAAAAAATGTTGACGAGAAAAGTTCATGGCAAATTTAATTACTGATAAATCACCACACCACCACATTTTACGGAATATTTTTGACGTGACAACGTCTTATAAATTGGTTTGCCGGGTGACACTTCAAGAAACTGCGTTACGCTCCGCTCACGTTATGCGCTCACAATGAGAGCGAGTGAGAGGCACGCGTCCCTTCCACTCACACGATTTTACCACTCAAAGTCGTTGTCACGTAAAACTTTCGCCCGTATACCGACTTTACAGGCAACCAATTTTTTTGGCACTTATCTATGTCTACATAAGAGCATAATAAATACAATTTAAGGTGTTTTCATAGTTTTCCTATAGACAACTTAGATAAATATAGTGGACTAATACTAGCATACCAGTTTTGCAAACTATTTGGTTTTCGTCCACATGGATGAAAACACAATGTATGTGAATATTTGTAATGGTCATTTTATTTAAACTGACCTATAATAGTACAATATGATATAAGTCTGTATGTTAGTGATTACCGTCGAGGCGGTATTTAGACCCGAGCCGTGGCGAGGGTCTTAAGAGAGCCAAGAACTGTAATCATTAGTTACTCACGTGTGTCATACGACGTTTTTCTCTACACAATATACTTGTGAAGAAAACAACCGAAAAAGTATTTAAATTTTCTGTGACATGGCGGTAAAAATCTGTTTCCTTAAGCGCGCGCTTCATTTTTTTTTTACCCCTAGAGGAAGGCTAAGGTATTTTGACCATACTGCCTAGTCTTACGTTTATGTTTTCTTGCGTGAAAAGTTTTTTACGATAATGTCTTTCATAGTGACAATAGAATACGGATATAATATGTTCTAATGATTTTGTAGTATTTAATTTTATTTAATTAATACAGCCACTGAACTTCACTGGAATAAAAAAAAACACGCCAAAAACCGCGCGCGTCTTAAAATGGCGGCAATAGATCACAAAAAACAACAAATTTTATTTGATTGTACGATTTATTTACTAAATGTTTTTTATTATATAAATCGTTTGTACAAGTTAAATTTGTTAATTTTAACTTGTAAATTGGATGAAATAAGTAAGTAAGACACTAATTTATATACTATTGAACGGAATAACTTTTATTCGAATTCAAAATTTGTTTTGCGAACAGAGGTTAAACAAAAAGGTTTTAACTACATTATAGCACTTGTGCGTAATGGTAATCAAAATATCACAGTTTGGTAACGAGTGCCATTATATACCTAAGTGCAGTGCAATAAGAGTCACTTTCTGAGCAAGTGTGATTAAAAATATTGAATAATTTCTCTCAATATGATCTTTATTGCTATTGCATTAGATATTATAGTTTCCGTCCACTCCTTTGTTTGTTTGTTAGTCAGTGTTAAAAATATTTAAAGGACGTGGACGAAAACTAAAAATAGATTCTTTTTAGTTTTCTTTCATCCACAAACGATTACCGGGGTGGATGAAAATTATGAATTAGTTATTCTTTTAAAATCTTAAAACGCGCACACTGTCACTATTGACATAAATTCAGATAGTTTTTTTTAATTTGTATCTATACTGTAATAAAGTGAGAGAGTATTTTATTTATTTAAACGTCCTAATCTCTGGAACTACACGCGGAATTGTAAAAAATCACAGAAGCTATTATTAAATAGTAGATATGTTGTTGATTAAGTAAAATTATATAATAATTGGTTTTTTAGTTAATAATTAGCCTACACTCCTTTTTCTACACCGTGGTCGAAAACTAGCACACAATTGGACGAAAACCATTTTTATTTTTTTGACGAATCTAGCAAAATTCCTACTTTAAAAAAAAATATGTTTTATATCAAAAACCGTGAAAGTGCTATATTGTCGTGATGTTAAACTAAACAAGACTATATAAACAATAGAGACAAATACGATAAATTTATGTAAGGGTATTTCAAGATATTTATTTCGCATCACAAAGCTGGCAACTCCGATAACTGGACAAAAACCAGCGCAATCACCCTACTTGTTTACTATCGAAACTGACCTAACGTAACCTTTTGTGCCATCGACGGCAGCGACCTCTCGCATCCGGCCTTGGTTCAGGTCAAAATTCCCCGGTCGCTTCTTTCTGCTAAGTAAGAAGGGGTAATGCGACCGAAGGACAACTGGGAAGTGAACTAAGCGATCTTTGTACCGATAGTCATGTCAGCTAATTGCTTAATAGTCACGGGCTTTGATCAACACCTTAGGAGGCCATCGATAGGCAACTGGATCAAGGGCTTGATTCAGTAAACGGTAGTTCTGGACACGACGTGTATTGTTAGAAGGTTCTGATACCGGTGGGTTACTATTATTTTCTGTAATATATTTTAAGAAATAATGAAAAATGAAGTTAATAGGTAAAAACAAAAGTAACAACTAATTAAAACAGATGGCGTCACTGAGGCATCATTTTCTGATAGCCGCTCCATTGTATCTCTTTAAATCTCTTTGCTTGAGAATATGGTTTTAATTTCAACTCGATACCGCATTCCCGAGATAAAGGGTTTTGACAGACAGACAGACAGACAGACAGACGGACGGAAGGACGGACAACAAAGTGATCCTATAAGGGTTTTTATTTCGGTGGGAAAATCATCTAAGGACATCCCTCGCTCTTGGGCGGAGCGGGAGATAGTTTCAGACTTTTACTGATTAAAAAACCCACTCCTGTTCCTTCGTTGCCTTTTGTACCAGGGCCGAGTCTTCCTTTCAGAAGCAGACCCTTGGCCCCAGTAGGCTTCGACCCTGCTGAGCCCCTACGGTTTGCTGACATCTCCTTGAGGCGCGCGTAAAAAAGTACGCGCCGTCGACGACTTGGGCTTTGTCCGGACGGTTACCGGGATCCCGGTGGCTGTGGCGTGAGGGCCGTTCCCTCACGCCTGCGGCCTCCTCCTTTGCTAGCAATACTGCTTCGCAGAAGGAGGCGACCGCCTGCCACTCCTCCTCGCTCCGGACCATGGCCTATTACTACCAAGGCCCAGCGCGAGAGATCGCCGCCGCCGATCGCCCCCACGAGGACACGGTGTTGCTCTGCCCAAGTGGGGGGCACCTCCACCGTGTGATCAACCGTGTCCTCCGGGCGTTCCACACAATGGAGACACCCGGGCGTTTCTTCCGCACGAGTCCGGTGCAGAAACCTCCCGAACTTACCATATCCGGTGAGGACCTGCGTCATGCGAAAGGTTAGGTCATTCCAGCCACGCCTCAAGGGCGGGACTTACCACCATAATTATGGCGTGATCAGCACTGGGTCGCGACAGTCGCTGTCTCCATTTCAGCGTGAGATCGCACCGATAAATCCTATAAGGGTTCTGTTTTTTCCTTTGAGGTACGGAACCCCAAAATGATCTATTTTACAATATTTTCCTATTATAATACTAATAGAAATGAGATGACAGTGTAGACTTGTCAACATTGTACCAAAAATAATAAAAAAGTAGATCGAAATAGAAAATAATCCATGAACCGCGCGCGCCGCGGGGTGAGAAAAACAGATTATAAAAAAGAGGCTATAACAAAATAAAAACAAGACTATCAATAAATGATTTGTTTACAACAGTAAATAACTAATTAAGTTAAGAAAGGTGGATGTTGTTTAAATAATATTTAAAAAAAACATTGCAATAACAATGTCATAAAAAAGTAAAAATATCTTTGTTTTAATTTAAGTATGCAAGTTAAATTAAAACAAAGATGGAGCACATAATAGACGATTACACAATAATGCAGAATCTTTGAATGATTGATTTTCCAAATCTATTTAGTTTGAAGCTGCAGAAATCAATATTTATGTTTTTTTTTAAGGTGGGAAATCATCCAAGTGACTTCTCGCGCTCTGGGTGGAGCGAGAGGGCGTGTCAGACTTTTACTGACTAAAACCACAACTGTATCCTTCAATTACCCTTTGCGTTCTAGGACTACGGGTTTCCCTTTCAGAAATTCTCCGCGGTCCTAGCTAGCGGGCATCGGCCCTGCTGGGCCCCTGCGGTTTGCTGACATCTCTTTGAGGAGCGCGAGGATCACAACGCGCTGTTGACGACTGGGCTCGGTCCGGTTAATTACCGAACAGCCGGACGGCGAGCTACCCAGTGCTCGACGTCCGCAAGCCTGCGTCTACCGTGGCTGGTAGTCGGGGTCGGAATTACAGCGGCTAGGGCGTGAGGACCTTCGTTTCCTCACGCGTGCAGCCTCCTCCTTCGCTAGCATTACTGCTTCGCAGAAGGAGGCGTCCGCCTGCCATTCCTCCTCACTCCGGACCATAGCCTGAACCAGGGCCCGACGCGAAAGGTCGCTGCCGCCAATTGCCTCCACGAGGACACGGCGGTGCTCAGCCCTAGCGGGGCACAATGCCACCGTGTGCTCCACCGTGTCTTCTTGGTGGTCCGCACAATGATGGCACCCGGGCGTTACTTCCGCCTGAATCCGATGCGGGAACCTCCCGAACTTGCCATGTCCGGTGAGGACCTGCGTCATGCGAAAGGTGAGGGCGCCGTGTTGCCGCTCCAGCCCCTCCTCAAAGAGGGGACTTACCGCCATAATTGTAGCGTGCCCAGCACTGGGTTGCGACAGTCGCCGTCGCCATTCCACCATGAGAATCAATATGTATGTTGAGTTGTCAATATTTCTGAGAACTTGGTTGTTCAAAGGAACCCACAATAAAAAAAAACTCAATAGGAATTACCGACAAACTCACCTTGAATTTTGATTATTTATGATTTTAATATCCGTAATCAACGTTCATTATTTAAATTAATAAAAAGAATATCAAATCTTAAACCAAAACTTGTTTTTTTTTTTATTCTCAATAATTGCTCAATATTTTGTAAATCGATAAAAGACGTCTGGGATACAATTTCATACAATGCAAGGATTGTGTCATCGCGTTTTAGTTATGACACGGCCTGGCATGGCCTGGCACCCATCATCCATTTACTGTAGGTTCTGAGGCTATAAGAGTGCTTGTACACGCTAAGAAAAGTCACCGGGTCTATACAAGGATTCGAGTCGTTTCTACACACAAACTGTACCACACACCACACGCCGAAGCATTCTTCGGCGTTGACAAAGAACAAAAATCTTGTCTGTGTTAGACACAACGGCTCTGTGTTGTCGCATTGAAGAGAGGGGCGGAGTAGGTGAGGTGCTTCAAGACACTTTTATTAATTACTAATATAGTGTTTTAAGATCATATTAACAATTTTCTTGTAATAATAGAAAAAAATATTTTTAATATTATTTAGGTGGGGTATTATTGAGGTGGGGAATGATCTGCTTGCGTCCGTAGGATTTACTTAGTTCTGAACACCTTACACTTGTCCCCTGTGTAGTGCTAAACGAGCAATAAAGGCGGTGGTAGACCATAGCACCGGTTACCACCCATCAGACAAAGCCATGCCACCAAGCGATTCGTCGTGTACCGGCGTGATGTCTGGTGAAGCCGTATGGTGGAAGATGGGTCTGAGCAGTTGTGTTGCGACGTATACCGAGTATGATGCGCCAGCTGTTGTTGTGTCGGACGTTTGATCGTGGAGGGTAGCGGGATCCAAAGCACGGTGCTCCGCTGGCCGACCGTAGGTAGTTGGGGGCCCAAGTAGTGTGCCAGCCACACACAAAAGGCTGCCCCGCCAACTGCGAAATATCCCAGGGTGGCCCCATCGTGCCGGTTGGCAACCGGGCGAGAGGATCCGATGGCGATCCCTGGGGGGGGGTTCGGGCGTCCCCGCAGTCTCCAGATCAACCCTCCATTGGCGCAGCAACTCTGGTTGTGTTGTTAGGTTTAACATCGCATCACCTCGCTCAACTGCCATCTTCCATCTCTCCTATTCACTCCACAAGTCATTTTATGAAAGGTAAAAAAAAGTGTCAACAGCGGATGCACGTCCTCTGATTTCAAGTGCACCTCTCAAATATTATAGGGCTGCACTCTAATCTCGTTGTGGTCCACCACCATCTTGAGACTGACAAGCCACACTTGCTTTTCTTGACGGAGACCAAAATTAGATGTCCGTCAAATAAGGCGTACCTCAACTACCCGGGATACTCACTGGAGCATAATTTCCTGCAGCGTGCCGGGGTCTGTGACGTCCGTAATGACATCTGCTGCCAGCGTATCCGTCACCTTGAAGACACTGATTTCTCTACGCTATGGCTGTTGGTGGACACTGGTATGGACAAAATTGTTTATGCCTGTGTCTATCGTTCGCACAGCGGTGATCAGGAGACGACTCGGTTATTCGACCACCTCAGCGAGGCCACCGATAAGGCTCTGCATCGGCACCCTGATGCGCAACTCGACGCTCTGGGAGACTTTAGCGCCTGCCACCAAGACTAGCTTTTCCCATACCAGAGGACCGACCACACTGGGAGAGATGCGCGAAACTTTGCAGTGTCGATGGGCCTTTCCCAGCTGGTCAAACAAGCGACTAGGGTGCCTGATGTAGTTGGTCATACTGCCAATTGTCTGGACCTTTTGCTGACCACCGATCTGGAAAGACGTATCGTAACAGTTTCCTCACCACTTGGAACTTCAGATCACTGTCTGGTGAAGTCTGTTTCGTCCTTCTCCCCACCTGACTGCGACTCACGCGGCGAACGGCGACTGTGGCGTTACAGGTCAGCAGATTGGGATGAGATGCGGCATTTCTTTACATCTTATCCTTGGCAGCAGGTGTGCTTCTCTTCTGAATGCCCGTCGAGCTGTGTGGACGCTATATCCGATGTGATACGTCAAGCTATGGAGTTTTTCATCCCTTATAGTGACGTACCCATCGGAGGCTCAGCTCACCCATGTTTCAACGCCGATTGTGTTCACGCTGAAGAACGTAAGCATTCGGCCTTCAAGGCTAGAGTGAATAGGCTCTTAATAAACTAGTGCGCCTCACCATCAACGATTGCATCACTGCTTACCATCAGGTGGGATCGCAGTCAAGCACTAGTTTATAACAAATAAAAAAAAAAGGTTTTAGTATAAAATTTTACAGAAATAATTGTGTATGCCTATCATACACAATTACAAATAATAATAATAATAATCAAAAAATTATAATAAATATTATAAAAAATATATCTATCTATTGTTCGAAATTCGGAGCGGTTAAAATATTTCGGCGGCACTATATGTTCCGCACTCGATACCCTTCAATATTAAAGTACTTATTATCTCTACAAACCTACCACATTATTATCATGTCTATTCAAACTTGACCCCATGTCTGATCTTCACAGAAACATAGTCATCAATTGGTGGAATAGTTCTTTACTCTATCATCTTATCTCGTATTTAGACAAAGATAAGCTGAGAAGTTTGAGTTCATTGATACTATAATTAAATCTGTTTGCGCCGGCTTAAAACTTCAAGGCAAATTGTCACCTGCGTGTTTTGCGTCTACAGCAATTTTTTTTTAAATATTTTGTATTTCGACGGTGGAAGACGTCTATAGTCCGGTCAATCTAGACCAAAAAATGAGAGTTGTGGTACATAAAGTCCCAGTCCCTGAAAATCAGTAAAATTCAAAACATAATTATAAATAATATTTAAAAGTTCCCCATCATTCCCGTGTATGGAAAAAAATATATTCAAGGTCAAAGTTAAAAAAAATGAGTTTTTTTGCGATTTTCAGCAAATCGGTAAGTTTTATCATAAAAGTAACTTGGAAAAAATTGTAGATCATAAAATTATCTATAAAAAATGTATAAAACTTTTTTCATACGAGCCACCGTTTCTTAGATATAACGATTCAAAAAGTTATAAAAGTTGTTATCGTCATAATATGCATGAGTACTCTCTGTAGTCACTGTCACTGTCACTGTACTAAAAATAAAAAACTAGTTCAATTAGCTGGTCTTCCTCTAACCTCAGTTGCTGCTCATCAACATCTTTTTCGGGTATAATACCAAGTTCAAGCGTGGTAAAATAGTGGCAAATAAGATTAAGAATGTTAAAATAATTGTAAAATATGAGCAAAACTAGCGACAGAGATAGTATTTATTTTAATTGAAATCATTATTAATTCTATTACTGTTAATTATTTGATTTCCCAAGTAATATGTGTTCTCGCTGTTGAAGTAAAAATTATGTGTGTAACACGAGAGCAAAACTTTTTGCATCTCGTGCCTTTGAATCCCTCCCCTCGCTCAGGATTCTACTTTAGAATCACTCGCTAATGCTCGTGATACAATCAAAGAATCCTTCGCTTGCTCGGGACTCAAAATTAGCACTCGCAGCAAAAAACAACTTTGCTCTCTTGTTGCACAAATAACTATTTATGTTTGGAAATTGTCCAATAATTTCTCTCGCACGTGGGTGAAGCGAGAAGGCGTATTGTAATGACAAAACCACTCCTATGTTCCTTCTTTTCCCTTTTGCGTTCCAGGACCCTAGGTTTCCCTTTTGGTAGAAAAACCATGACAGCAGTAGACTTCGGCCTTGCTAAGCTCCTACAGTTTTGCTGACATCTCTTTGAGGCGCGCGTGGAATACTTTGCGCTGTCGACGACTCGGGCTCGGTCCGGACGGTTATCGGACGGCTGGACGGCGAGCTACCCATTGCTCGTCGTCCGCAAACCTACGCCTACGGTGGCTGGAAATCAGGGTCGAAGTTAGGCTGGGGCGTGAGGACGTCTGTTCCCACACGCGTGTGGCTTCTTCCTTGAGAAGTGTAAACAATATTTTGGAGATCAATTATTAGTATTTTTGTACAATTTGTGCATTTTGTCTATAATTATTTTAATTTTTTATGCATTTATCTATAATTATTTTAATACTTTTGTGATGTCTTTTCCTTTCTTGGTTTTTGCTTTGATTAGCTTTGGTAATTTTACGTCGTTGTTTTGTATTTATTTTTCAAACAATTTATAATATTTAAATGTAATTATTTAACAACAATCTACTCGACTCACGTGTTGGTTTTAACTGTTGGCGCAGGAGTAATGTAATAAATGAGTAATGAAGAAGAAAATACTTATAAATAAACTTATAAATCACGCTTTTAAACCAAAAGCAACAAATTTTCATAAAGAAACTTAAAATCTTTTCGCATCAATGGTACTTTTAGTTCGAAAGTTAGATGGTTTTAAGACCCTCTGTGGACCATATTTTAGTTCTTGTGGGCTACAAATGGTCCAGGAATGACAGATTGGGAACCACAGATCTAGTAGTTATAAGGGGGCTATTGAGTTGGATGTATGGAGTGGCGAGAATAGATAAAGTTAGAAATTAGAGAAAACGTTGCAAATAATTGAAAAGTTGAAAGGGAACCGTTTGTATTGGTACGGATATGTGAAGAGTAAGGATAAAACTCATTTACTAAGAGAGTTATTAGTATAGGTACATGTGGATAAACGGACAAAGAGAGGAAGGCTATAGAAAAGATGGATAGGTTGTGTGAGGAGCGATATGAAAGAAAAGTGAGTTAGTTAGGAGTATAGCGTGACGGTTCACAGGACAGAATGGAAGTAAAAATCATGTTGAGCTGACTGACCCTAAGTAACATGGGACAAAGGCAGGAAGAAGAAGTGACTGTTTTCGTTGACTGGGTAGAGAAAAAAAAAGGTGGAGTCGTATAATTTTAATTTTTGTTTTAGTACAAATGTTCCACTATCAAATAGAATGGCGCAAATCCTTTGGAAATTTATGGAAATTATGTGGTTTTAGCTTCCGTGCTGTGTATCTGTACAAACCTGAGGATATTGAGGTAAGCATATATAACATGCTTATTTATATGTATGTATTCAAGTATGTATTTATTATTGTTTATTATTGTACTTATTTCTTTTCTGTTTATCTATATATGTAGGTATTAAGTTGCACCTACCATGTTACGTTTCTGCACTACCCTAAGTTCGACTAGTAGAATACGCTTAAGGCATTAAGTCCGCCTTTGTACAGTATTACTTACTAGTGCATAAAGTTTTAATAAATATAGAAACATGCATATTACATCATCCTACCTGTTCTTACTGGAAAATTGGTATTGGGCATTCTCGGATACTCCAGATAACTTTTTATATTCTACAATCGCTATCTTCAAAAAATTGTCGCTTTGTTAAAAACTTAGGTCTCTTAAGATCTTTACCCCATTTATTATGAGCCTGGTGTGTCTCACTGCAGAGCATATTGTTCCCTTCCTCTCTCTCTTCTTCTTTCACTCTGTCCTTACCTACATCATTCTGACAGGTCCTTAACGTAGGAGTTTAATCAGTAACGCCATCTCTGTTTGACCCTTCCGCATCATTGGATCTTGTTGTTTGGGATCCAGCCAGTGGCTGCCTTTGCCCAATTCTGTTGCAATATGTGAGAGATATGGCCTGTTGAGTTGCATTTTAGTCTGAATTGCCTACATCTCTGATTTGTGTTTAAGTTGTTCTTCATATGGTCTGTGATTTTAACTCTGATAGTATTGTCTTATTGCTTGCTGGCGGACTTTGAGTGAATGTTTTCTCCATATTTATTTTATATTCTGTTTTGTTTGCTTTATATTCTATGAAATAAAACATTAAAAAATATTTATTTCACAATTATTTTTTTTCAGCTAGTGTTGTCGTCACCACGGTATCTAGACAAAAGTTACCCCTACCCATTTTTGCATCCGTGGCTCCATGAAGGACTTTTAACCAGCGCAGGTAATACATTAATTAATAAGTTTCTGCCAGTTGTTTCGCCCGCGTTAAACTTAGAAACTTAAAAGATTTTGGATTCACCCATTTTTATGAAGCAAAACTCTAAACGAGATATTCATGTAATTCTATAAAAGTTTGAGAAAGCGAAGATTTTTATATTTTTAAACCATATACAAATGTCCACTTCTTCATTTGATTATTTGTTAGCAAAGATAATAAAAGCAATTTCTTCGAATTCAATTTTTTAAAATTGCAACACGTCCTGCACCCACGATGTTCCGCACGGTTATGCGGCGCCCCGTGTGTGAGGCGGTACCGAGTGTTGATCGCCTTAAAAAGGATGTCTAATTTAAACTGCGTCAATGCGTGAAGTTTTTGTTCTACTACATGAAGACTTTTCTAAAAAAATAATGATAAACTTTATATTTTCAGGCGAAAAGTGGCAACATCGCCGTAAAATGCTGACTCCGGCGTTCCACTTTCTGATCTTGAAGAGATTCTTTGCGACTTTCTGTGAACACGCCCAGAAACTAATGAACACTGTACAAAAAGAAGTCAATAACGACGAATCTAATCTATTCCCAATTATTAGCAAGGCTACTCTAGGCGTTATCTGTGGTAAGATATACACGTGTACTTACGAGTTGAATTAACTCTAGCAAAGTAAAATGAATTCTTATCTTAGAGCACGAAGAAAAAAATGCACGTGATTCTGAGACAAGTACAAGGCTAAGGCGGGTTGCTATAACTAATCAGCAAGGCCATGATTAGCGTTATGTAAAAATTTAATTTAGGGCCAAAAAATATATATCTTGGTTACAGAAACTGCAATGGGAACCACGACTCGAGACGACGGAGATTCACTAGCTAATAAATATTTTAAACCATTACACACATTGGCGTCGACAATGTTATATAGAGTAACCAGGATTTGGTTCTACTCAGACTTCATATTCCAATTTAGTAGAGTTGCTAAGATTCAAAAAGACGCATTAAACACTTTGGAGAAGTTCACTACACAAATAATTCAGGACAGAAGAGAATATAGGAAAAGTAATAATATTACTACTGAATGCATTGATGATGATGAAGATAATGTATATGGCAAGAAAGCTAAGCTGGCCATGCTGGACTTGTTACTGGATGAAGAAAAAAAAGGGAACATTGATGAAAAAGGAATCACAGAGGAGGTCGATACGTTTATGTTTGAAGTAAGTTCTGAATGCTACACTTTATGTACTGAGTATATCTGAATTGGGTGATAATATTTCAGATATTGCTACTACCCATAGAAACGATCAACTTTTTTCAAGGAATTCATTACCTATTCCCAAAAAAATTATCATCATTCGACCAAATATAATTACTTTCTTAAAAATAAGTTGTTTGTTTTTATGGACAGAAGCAGTATTTAAAAATTACCCATTTCTGTTAGAGCCTGAACCCCTAGCCAAGTTGATAATCTGCAATCGTTAACACTAATCGAAAACTAATCAAATGTATGGGAATGACGACATCTCAACGTTAAGTCACATGGTCAGAACAAACGAATAGAAAATTCGTAGCCAAGTTCACATCGTTCAAAATGATAGAATGAATTGTTATCGTTTCTACAATGTTCAACGCTACATCATTTGTTATTGTAGATCGACATTTAGAACGAGCGGTCGACTCAGGCGCGTCAACATGGCTACCAATTTATCGTTTTCTAAAATTGCTGACACGTTGAGATGATGTCATTCCAATACATTTGATTAGTTTCGACTAGCGTTAACGATTGCAGATTATCAACTTGGCTAGGGTACGCTCCACACTGGACATACTTCATGACTCCAAGAACAGTCACAGATGGCGAAATACCATCAATAAGAAGTTAATCCAGCGGGAACTTCACGATCCTCAGTAATGAGGAATACGACTCGAGGATGGATGGATAAGTTAGAATTTAACGAAAAATAATAAAAATAAAAATATTTGTTTGCATTTCAGGGTCACGACACCACTGCAACAGCACTTTGTTTTATGATAATGAGACTTGCCAATGAACCTGATATACAGGTACCTACTTACCTACCTACATCTATATAAATTATGAAAAGAAAAACTGACTAACATATCTACGCACAGCTGAAACTACTAAGCTTAACTTCATTTTAGCTTTTATTTTGTTTATGATCATCATTTTTGTCATTGATTTTGGTTTCAATCAAAGCTTTTGATTTTAATCTTTATTTAAAATTTAACCTTGATTTTTTGCTTTTGATTTTGTCATTTTCTGTGATTTTTGTTGATAAAATTGTATCCATGACATGAGGAATGTATTGGCGTCTGAAATACAGTTTATAACTAGTTCAGGAGCCAGGGAATTTCATTTAAACGCTTTACAAACTCAGGTCAACAAATTAATTAATTAATATTACAAATTATTAAAAAAAAACGTTCCTGTGCGTGACAGATTGGGGTTTATAAAAAAAAAGTAAATTGGACTATGAAAGGAGTTCCTTCGTAGAATTAATATTGAATTAACGATAATATTAACTCCAAGGCACCAAAATATATGCATTTCAGGATAAAATAGCGGAAGAAATGAAGAGCATCTTCGGAGACAGTCAAAGACCACTTACCATCGAGGACCTGAGTAAAATGAAGTACTTAGAGTGCTGTATCAAAGAGTCGCTTCGTATCTACCCCAGTGTGCCTTTCATCTCTAGATTTATCAAGGAGGATGTCGAAATTGGTAAGTTTTAACGTATCTTTTGTTTTATACTTTATTCGTACAGCTAAGGAGTGGAAATCCGTGCCGGAGTCTGTGTTTCCTGATAGCTACGACCTACGAGTCTTTAAGTCAAGAGTGAATAGATTAGTTTAGTTAAGCGTGCTCCATCGTCGGCCACATCGTCGCTTACCATCAGGTGAGACATCGGTCAAAAACGAGCCTAACAATAATTAAAAAAAAAATTAAGCGTTTCCAAATTTTTTTTATTAAACATTGTCCATTCTAAGAATAACTCCTGTACCATAGATGCTTTCATCAACATTGTGAAATCACATACACAGGACACCCAGACCTAGATGAGCTATCTGTAGGCCTAGTAGGCCATACAAATATTTGTTCCGTTCAGGAATCGAACCCGCGGCACACAACGCAGCAGCCGTGCCATAAAAATATTTTATTTTTATTACAAAATCATCAGGGCATTAAACTTCATTAACTAAGTTTTTATGCTATCGAATTCTTGGGTTTTGGCATTTGAAAACTTGTTTGATTCTTAAATATCACGGATCAATAATTCGGCTCACTCTGAATCCTGACTATTCCAAAAATATTTGTTTTTTTTTGCTTGCAGGTGAACACACAGTTCCATATAATACGATGTACAACTTCAATGTGTTTGACATTCATCGCAACCCAGAGATCTTCCCAGACCCAGAGAAGTTCATCCCTGAGAGGTTTCTGCCAGAGAAATGTATCTCACGTCATCCATATGCTTACATACCATTTAGCGCCGGGCCTAGGAACTGTATAGGTCAGTAGAGGCTTTTTAGAGTTACCTCAATCGACAAAAACCCTTTATAGGATCACTTTGTTGTCAATCTTAAGACTCTTTTTCTCAAGTATATGTGGAGGGTGGTGTGTACCTCTACGCATTGCAGAGAAAAAGAGTCGGTAAAAAAGTCAGAAAAAAAATTTGTAAGAGACAAAAAAATAATCTGCAAAAAGTATGTTTATCAGTTGTCTAGTACCCATAACACAAGCTCTGCTTTTATTTAGTTATGCAGAAAGTTAAAACTCCTAAGAGTTAAAGCCTAAGCTTTGAACTACGTCCTCTGATATTTTTTATTCAGAGCCGACACGAGTGCACTATCAATTGTTTCCAAATTCTTACAATTTATTTCTTTAATACACACCTTAACTTATTACAAATTCTTACAATTAGTCAAGATCACATTACCTTTTCGAAACCACACATATATTCATTTCCAATTTAATATTTTTCAGGTCAAAAGTTTGCTCTGATGGAGCTGAAAACTATCATGTCGAGTCTCCTGAGAAGGTTCAAATTGGAGCCCGTCACCAAACATGAGGATCTCATTTTCACAACTGATGTGGTTTTGCGGACTACGCAGCCTGTCTATGTTCGTTTCCGTAATAGAATTAGTGCATTATGATTGTGTAAAAATAACTAAACGTAAAAAATAATAATAGTAATAAAATAGTTACTAAGGGCAGAATTCACCAATAAAACTAATCGCGTTTTAACGTATGGCCCGCATAATCGCGTTTAGCCGCTATCACTGTTATTTGCTATCAGCTCAACACGTTTTTATCCATTCTTTTCTGTTACCCGTTACGATATCACTATCTTTTCTTTCACATCACTCCTCACTCATCGCATCCATATTTTCATTGGTTTCCCTCTCGGTCTCCAATCTCCATCTATACACATGTATACTCATATGTCTATGAATAATTTAGTGGAAATAAATGCTTTGAGATTGACGTCTTTATAAGATATTAAGTTATTGTATAATCCTGTCAGACATAGACGGCAAAAAATCTACAAATGGTATAATAATAGGTCTTTACCTATGTAATTGGAGATTCTATAACCAGCATTTTCAGAATTAATTATCTGTGGATTGGCGCGCAATTCGAAATTCAAATAAATTTTATTCAAAAGACGTATTAATTTAATTTTAATTTCAGTCATTTGTTTTTAGATAGTTTTTTGTTTTTGTGACATTGTGGTAGTTTTTGGCGCTATGGATATACTGAAAATTCGTACAATTTTCGAATATGAGTTCCTACGTGGAAATACCGCTGCGCAAACAACACGAAACATTAACGACGTGTACGGGCATAACACTGCTTGCATAAACACAGTCCATTATTGGTTCAATCGTTTTAAATCTGGAAATTTTGAGTTGAAGAACGAGCCTCGCGGTCGGCCGGTAACTATTGTCGACAACGACGAATTGAAGGCGATAGTGGAAGCGGATCCATTTCAATCTACGGCTGAGCTTGCTGCGGGCCTTGGAGTTAGTGTCAAAACAACATTGAAGTACTTGCGTCAAATCGGAAAGATAAAAAGCTAAATAAGTGGGTGCCACACGAACTAAGCGACCGACAGCGAGATTTACGTGTCGAAGCATGCATAGCACTACTGAATCGGCATAGAAACGAGGGAATTCTTAATCGAATTGTTACCTGCGATGAAAAGTGGATCCTGTACGACAACCGTAAGCGTTCGTCTCAGTGGGTGGACCCGGGTACAGCACCTAATCAGTGCGCTAAAAAAAAAGATTACTCATAGGAAGATGATGGTGACTGTCCGGTGGACCAGTGCCGGACTTGTACATCACAGCTTCTTACCGAATGGCACAACAGTGACGGCAGATGTCTATTGCCAAGAATTGACAGACCATCGCAAAGCTACAAGACTTACAGCTGGAAGCTCTCCGTCACCCACCGTACTCACCGGACCTTGCCCCAACAGATTTCTACTTTTTTCAAAATTTAGACAATTTTTTAAGTGGGAAAAAATTCAACACCCGTGATGCAGTACAAAACGCTTTCGCTGACTTCATCGCCTCCCGTCCGGCAGACTTCTACAGTAAAGGGATAAACAGACTGCCATCAAAATGGCAAAATTGTATAGATAATTTGGGCCAGTACTTTGATTAGCTGAAATAAAAAAATTACCAAAATTTTTATATTTTAAAATTATCATACAAATCTCCAATTTCATAGGTAAAGACCTAATATAAGTGTCAAGTTAAATATGCTCTCTATTGGATGAAGATATAAATGAAGAGATGCCTTTCATTAGAAAATGTAAGGATTTTAAGTATTTATGTACGTTATGTACCTAAAAATGTACCGTTGTTCTGGATTCTAGATTATAGATTTTATAATGTATTTATTAGTATAGAAATCGTAAATAAATATATCTACAATATTTCTTCTTTTTAACCGACTTCAAAATGTTAGGCTGTTTTTTTTTTATGTACGTTCACCAATTCCTCGGTCAATTGTGACCGATTTTGAAATATGTTTTTTTTATTGAAAGGTTAATACTTCCAAAATGGTCCCATACAAATATTGTTATGGTTTGATAATGATCTTCGAAGATATGGAACGGAACTCCTCATAGAATCACAGCAGAACTGCCGTAAAGAGAAAAATTGCTTTGCATATACGTGTAGTCGATATGGTCGAATAAAGTGAGAAATGAGTATATTAGGGGAAGTTTGAAAGTGGCACCAGTGACTGAAAAATTGAAAGGGAATCGTTTGTCTTGGTATGGTCATGTGAAGAGGAGGGATGGAACGCATGTTACTAAAAGAGTTATGAGTTTACATGTGGATGGATGGAGAGGGAGAGGGAGACCAAAGAAAAGATGGATGGATTGTGTGAAGAGTGATATAAAAGAAAAGGAAGTTAGTGATAGCATGACGAATGACAGGGCAGAATGGAAGAAAAAAACATGTTGCGCCGACCCCAAATAACACGGGACAAGGGCAGGAAGATGATGATATACGTGTAGTCGATGACTAAAAGAAGAGGGGTGGGGATATATCGAACTGATCTGATGATGAAGCCGAATGGTAGGATCCGGAACTCTGTAATAAATCTACGTAACCTGTCCGTGTTTAGGATTATTAGAATTATCATGAGATGCATTTTGGCTATAAGGTACTATGGAGCTAATTTGATGATGGAAGGTGGGCACGAAAACTCCACAATAAAACAATGTATGCCGTGGCTTGGATTATTGGAATTTTCATGCAATGTTTGATTAAAACTTGCACACTATTAAAGTTACTGAGGAGTACTTTTACTTATGATACGTAAAAGTACAAAATAAAAAAACTACAAAAAAAAATACAATTGACATTGAAAAAGCACTAAATAGTGCAAAATAACTTTTATTTCGGATGTCGGTATTAAATAACGAAGAGATAAAACTATTATAGAAACACCGACTTCCGAAACTAAAGTTATTTTGAACTTTTTAGTGCTTTTTTACATTAAAGTCAATTGTATTTTTTTTTTGTAGTTATTTTTTATTTTGTACTTTTACGTATCATAAGTAAAAGTACTCCTCAGTAACTTTAAAAATTAATTTGGTTGTATTTTTTTTCTGATAAAAGATTTTTTATTATAACATTCTCGCAGGCATGTATCACATATCTTTTCATTTAAATTATATTTATATTTACACGAAAACGGCAACTTGAAATATGTTTTTAACTAAGAAATACTTTGAAAACTAATTTTCTAGCTATATATACTCTCGCCTAAAATACTGGTTAAGTTCCAAAACATTACTATTGTCACCATAACAGTACCAAACCACAAAGTATCACGATTGTTGTGTGGAAGCCCTCTTAAATATTTGTTTTATTTTTAGTATTTGTTGTTATACAACAGAAATACATCATCTGCGAAAATTTCAACTGTCTAACTATCATGGTTCATGAGATGCAGCCTGGTGACAGACAGACAGATGGATAGCGAAGCCTTATTAATAGGGTCCCATTTAGCCTTTAGGTACGGAACCCGAAAAAGGGTGACTGTTGGGTGAGATATTGAAGAAGAAAAAATATTACGCCAACGCCATATAAATTAAGATATGGGCAAAATAATGATGATAAAACATTTGTGAAATATCACATATCCAATGAAATGTAATCCATACATTTATAAGCGAAATACCACTCACTGATTAATCACGAAATCTCAGAAACTATAACCACTTAAAATTTTATGTGCGCGTGAACTGAGGGACTATACCGGTAATTAGCAAAAAAAATATATGATTTAGTACACTTAAAACAATTGTAGAATAAATGTGGGGGTCGTTTAGCGCTCAGCCTGATACGTTAAATACAACAAATACTGACAAGGGCAAGCTCGTGCACTTTTCTACACGAGTGCGGAAAACAGTAAAAAAAAGAAAGATTTTATTTTTTAGTTTCGGTAATATTGACATTTGTCTTTGTGAGGGACCACAGTTTAGTCGTTATATATTTTTTGGGTTCCTTCTATTTGGCAGAATCTTGATACTCCGATTTTTATTTGGCATAACTCACATGCCATAATCTATTTAATCGAATATTTTTAAGGCATAAAAATTATTTAGCATAACTTTTGTTTGGCAGAATATTTACGTGTCCGAATTTACAATGGCATACTTTTATCTTGGCAGAATTTTGTTTCGCATAATTACCTTTGCCATAATTAATATTATGCATAATTTTGTTTAGCATAACATTTATTTAGAGATACGATTATTTGGTATGGGTGAATATTTGAACATCAAAAATAAAAATAGATGTATCTTCTTGTAAAAATTAGTGTTCAAAACATCAAAAACTTATAATATATGGAATAAAACTGATAATTTAAATAAAGTAAATTTATGCTGTCGAATGGTTAGATAACCTACGTGCAATGTATTTAAAATCGAATGGTCTGCAAAAGTGACATAGAATGTTCTAAATATAGCATGTATTGGTAGCATTTTCAATATTAAATTAAATTTGTGTCATAAAAAGTCAATACGTTGTGCTGCAAAATTTTGTGACCGAAACGAATCGCTGCGAAACCGACTTTACGCAGTCTTGTCTGCCCTACCCCTAGAGTGTAATTTAAACCCGCGTAGGCGCGGAGGGGTAGGGCGGCCCGCGAGCTGAGGAGCAGGTGGTTTGAAGGCCCGCCACCGCGGCTGAGGCTGGCCGGCGAAGCTATTATGGCTATTATTTTAGGCTATTATGGATATAAACATTATGCTTAAAGATAATTCTGACTAACAAAATTATGAGTTTTGAATGTATGACAACTGAGTGTATGCGAAATGATTTTCTGCGAAATGAAGTTTATGCTATCCGTTGTTATGCAAAACAATATTGTGACGTAAAAAGTTCTGCTATAAAAAGGTAGACCCATATTTTTTATCTTTGGTGCTTTGTGGCCTGAAATTCAGTAAATATCTTTACAAACTCTGTACTAAATCTGTCGTCACGATACTTAAATTTTTCTGATAATTTTCGAGATCTGGCTGATGGTCTGTGAGAACTGGGGCTGTAGTTTTTTGTATATTGGTTTACAAATTCCCAGATTTGTTCTACAATTGTTTTAAGTGTACTACTAAATCCTATTTTTTTTTTTTGCTAATTACCTTTATGGTCGCTCATTTCACACGCACATGAAAATTTGGTTAGTAAGTTGCTTATAGGGTGTAGACATCCGCTAAGAACGGATTTTACGAAACTCCACCACTAAGGGGGTATAACAGTGATTGGAAGTTTGTATGGAGAAACCGACTTTCAAGCGGGCGAAACCGCTGGCAGAACCAGTTTTTCATATAAACTGTAGCTAACTATACCGAAACCAATTAGATTTTTTTTTTGGCAAGACATTTCTTGAATCATTTCACTTATCGATAGAAACCTTGAAGGTAAGGGCATGGATGAGGGAGACAGCATTCTTGCTGCTAAAACTAGAAGACCAGTGCAACAGCTGCGCGGGGTATCCTTTATTTTTTAGCTCCTCCTACTGTAGGTGGAGCGAAAGGGGGTGTAAGACATTTACCGACTAAAATCCACTATTGTTCCTTTATTTGCCTTTAGCGTTCCAAGGAAACCATGACTCTTTCGAACCATCCCGTGCGCACGTGGGGTATCCTTAAGATTAAGTACTTGCGACTTACAAAATCCATGAAGAGTAAATGCTCATAAACTAGTAATGTATACCTACTATTATATATATTACTCATAAAGTAAGAATGAAATAACATATTACTCCTGCCGGCTGCAGGGAAAATAAATATATACGAAGGCGTCTAAAGAACGTTAAGTAAACAATAGTACATTACGATACAAAATGGAGAAAGTTTATCTTTCCAACCGAGGTGGAATTCGCCAGAGCCGCAGGTGAGGGTGTTATGGAACCGAGTGCTGCAGTGTATCAAACGACATTTTTCAATACGCTAACGAAAAAATAAATAAAATGACGGCTGCCCGGCGACTCTTAGGGGTCGCTTAGTGTCCAGCCTGACACGATACATACAACGACGGCTGCCCGGCGACTCTTGGGGGTCGCTTAGTGTCCAGCTTGACACGATACATACAACGACGGCTGCTCGGCGACTCTTGGGGGTTGCTTAGCGCCAAGCCTTATACAATACATAAAGTGACGCTGACGGCTGCCCGGTGGCTCATGGGGGTCGCTTAGCGTCCAGCCTGACACGATACATACAACGACGGCTGCCCGGCGACTCGTGGGGGTCGCTTAACTAAAATTAAAACCATATACTCAAGTCAGCGGTCTCATGAAGCTGTGAATAAATTAAACTTTTGAGTTAACGAAAAAAAAGATACTTCCGTTTATGGCGTAAAAAACGCACATTTCGACACTCTCAAGGGAATCAAAATTCATATGGTACTTTCCTGTGATCTAGAATCCTGAAATTTGGCATTATGCAAGTCTCATAGCACAAGTATAGGAAAAAATCTGAAAACTGTAAATTTGTAATTACGTGACAAAAATAAACTTTTTTTTTGCGATTCGGAAAAATCTTCGTAACTCAATTCGGGAATTTAACAGTTTTCATAGGTAACTTTGTACGGAACCCTCAGTGCGCGAGCCCGACTCGCACTTGCCTGGTTTTTTTTTTGTCGTTGTTAATAAAAATACAAAAAGCTTGTACAAAACTAGTTTTTAATTTGAAAATCTTTTGTTTTTTTTTTTTGTAATATCAATCAGCCAAATAATGTACTGCAGTGCCTTGACCTTATTGTGTATGCAGTCGAGCTACATACTATAATAAATTAAAACAGGGCAAGTGCGAGTCGGACTCGCGCACTGAGGGTTCCGTACAAACTTGAAAGGTAAATTGCGGTTTACGATTTATGACGTACTAGCTTCTGCCAGCGGCTTCGCCCGCGTGAAAATAGATATCTCCATACAAACTTTGGACACCCGTTTCATCCCTTTAGGGGGTGAAGTTTGGAAAATCCCTTGTTAGTGCTATACATTATAAAAGAAAGCCTTGTGCAAAATTTCATGCTCCTAGTGCCAGTAGTTTCGGCTGTGCGTTGATATGTCAGTCAGTCAGTTTCTCCTTTTATATATATAGACTAGCTTCTGCCCGCAGCTTCGCCCGCATGAAAGTAGTTTTCTTCACACAAACTTTGAGCCCCCGTTTCATCCCTTTAGGGGGCGAATTTTGTAAAATCCTCTCAAAAAAAAAAAATTAGAAACCTCAATATAATTTTTAAGACCTATCCATAGATATCCCACACGTATGGATTTGATGAAAAAAAAAATTTGAGTTTCAGTTTTAAGTATGTATTTTATTTTTTTAGGTGGGAAAATCATCTTATGACAAATCTCGCTCTTGGGCGGAGCGAGAGATAGTGTCAGACTTTTACTGACTAAAAACCCACTCCTGTTCCTTCGTTGCCTTCGTCCCAGGGCCCGGGGTTTCGTTTTCATACCACCCATGGACCCAGTAGGCTTTGACCAAGTTTCAACAGTATAGGTCTTAAAAGTTTCGGAAAAAAGTGGCTGTGACATACGGACGGACAGACAGACAAACATGACAAATCCTTAAGGGTTCCGTTTTTTTTCATTCGGCTACGGAACCCTAAAAACCCGGTTTGGTTAACTGGGTATATTTTTGTAGCTCTAAACTTTAAAAATTTAAACATTAGTAAGAAGACATTGAGACAGTTAACAAGCTCATACAATATACAAAATGATTCTGCAGCTGTTATTAATAATTTGCTTAGTGATTATCTTTATCCTTTGTTTATCTTATTTATATTTTCGGTATAACCGAGCTGGGAGACTGATGAGCAAAATTCCTGGACCTCCAAGAGTGCCTTTATTTGGACACTTGTTTATCTTACGTAAAAGCTCGGGTATGTACTACATTAATTTAAAAAAAAATGTTATTATTATCCTGCTGTAACTACTTAACTTGTGAAGATTTTTTATTTTTAACCGACTTCAAAAAGGAGGAGGTTCTATGTTCGGCTGAATGTATTTTTTATGTATGTTTACCGATTTCTCGGTCAATCGTGGACCGATTCTGTTAATTTTTTCTTGATTGAATTGTTATGCTTTCGAGTTGGTCCCATAGAAATATTGTTATGATCTGATCATGAACTTCGAAGATATAGAACAGAACTCCACATAGGATCACAGCAGAACCATCGTAACAATTGAAATTGCTTTGTTTATACGTGTAATCGATGACTGTCTGATAGAAAAGGGGCAATATATCGAAATGATCAGATGATGAAGCCTTAAGTTATTTACTGGAACTCTGTAATAAATTAATGTAATCTAACCGTGTTTGGGATTATTAGAGTTGTCATGAGATTCACTCTGGCTATAAGGTATTTAAGTTTGGCTGAGGGGTACTTTTTAGTGGTGGCAGGTACCATAACTAAAAAGTGTTATATAAAAAACTTTTACAAAAAAAAAAATACAACCGACTTCAAAGTAAAAAAAAACACTGAAAAGTGCAAAATAGCTTTAATTTTGATAGTCGATGTTAAATAACGAAGAGACTAATCTATTATAGAAACACCTTCCGAAAGTTATTTTGGTTGATTGTATTTTTTTTTTAAGTTTTTTATTTTTTGCCTCATACTAGGAATTACTAATTGGAGTGTTGACAGACATGTAAACACACAATTTATACAAGACACCCAGACCAGGGAAACTCATACGAATAGGTCATACAAGTATTTGTTCCGTGCAGAAATCGAACCCGTGTTCGATGGGTGGCCCGCCGTCCGACCGTCCGGTAACCGTCCGGACCAAGCCCAAGTCGTCGACGGCGCGTATTGTTCCACGCGCGCCTCTGGGAGATGTCAGCAATTATAGGGGCCCAGCAGGGTCGAAGCCTACTGGGGCCATGGGTAGTGTGAAAACGAAACCCGGACCCTGGGACGAAGGCAACGAAGGAACAGGAGTGCGTTTTTAGTCAGTAAAAGTCTGACACTATCTCTCGCTCCGCCCAAGAGGTTCGATCGATTTAATTATAAATTTATAAATAAATATATTTGAGCAGTGGTGGCCGAGTGGTAACGGTCCCGACTTAAGAGTTGTAGGTCGCGGGTTCAAACCCAGCCAGGCGCATTACTTTGTTTAATTTATTTCATCACCACTGCTCTCAAAACGGTGAAGGAAAACATCGTGAGGAAACCGGCATGTCCTAGAACCAAAAATTCAAAGACATGTGACATTTACCAACCCGCACTGGGCCCGCGTGGTGGATTACGGCCCACTCCCTCTACTAGAGAGGAGACCTGAGTCCCAGCAGTGGGAACGTTAAAAGGCTGAATATGCTAAATAAATATATTTACAAATATAGTTGATAAAGCATAGCATAACATAATCAGCCTTATAATGTTTCCACTGCTGGAACTCAGGCCTCCTCTCTAGGAAAGAGAATAGGCCGTAATCCACCACGTGGGCCTAGTGCGGATTGATGGATGTCACATGTCTTCGAATTTTTAGTTGTATGATATGCCGGTTTCCTCATGATGTTTTCTTTCACCGTTTTGAGAGCAGTGGTGATGATAATAAATTACACAAAGTAATGCGCCTGGCTGGGTTTGAACCCGCGATTTACAACTCATAAGTCGGGACCGTTACCACTCGGCCACGAGCGTGGAAACTAAGATAGAAACACGCTTGTACGATACGACTACCTACAGAAAGCAATGCTCGCTCATAGAAATATCTATTCCTAGACAGCACGTTTCGCCGAAAACTTTGTTGATAGAAAACATTGTATGTAGCTATGGTATGTAGATATCTCGGTCCATAGGAAACACTCTTAACAGGGATGTCTGCTCGTAGACAGCACTTCTTGCCGTAAACTATGTTTATAGAAATCACTCCTCAAAGACTTACCTTAATGATTATGGTGTGCCCAGGTTTCCAGATACCGAGGTTCCCAGAAAGCACCTTTGTAGAATAAACTATTAATATTATGTTTTGCGATACATTATTTTCATTGCTCAGATTCAGTCACGTGTTAATTTAGTTGCTACGTTACATAGTATTCATACCACTGCTCATAATAAATATTTAATTACTATACTTATATTTGTTACGGAAGTGATTAGATAGGTACTATTGCTATGCAGACAGCCAGACAGACAGACAGTTATTAATAAACATAGAAATAAATTAATTTTACGATATTTCCATAAATCAATCGGAATCAGAATGTCCTCGGAATCACCTTTACCTGAGAACTGGTATAACTAGTTAGTGGTTAGATTATGTGCTTGCAACAAAAAGATTATAAATATTAACAATCAACATGATATTAACAACCTCAACAAGGATTTTTAAAAGGTCGTTCTTCTACATCTAATCTTGCTGTCTGTAGTGACTAATTGACGGAGCACATGTCCAGGAGGGCTCAAATCGACATTGTGTACACTGACTACAGTAAATGTTTTGATCATATCGATCATGCGCTTCTTTTGCGTTAATCACTACTGGCTGGAGTAACAGGTAATTTATTCAGATGGTTCTCATCATACGTGGAAAACAGGTGTCAGACGGTAGTTCTGAATGGGTTCACGTCAAGAGTGATGTACATCGCATCAGGAGTTTCCCAAGGATCCTTATTGGGGCCTCTTTTATTTAATTAATATTTTTATAAATTACATTGCTTCTTGTTTCTTACATTCGGAAAGTCACCGGAACGTTACGGTCGCTCTATCGACTGAAGAATCTTCTCCCTGCTCACATAAAGGCAATGCTTGTACAGTCCCTAATTTTTCCTATAATTGACTATGCTGATGTGTGCTACTATGACCTGAATGCAGATCTCCTCAATAAACTGGACCGCCTTCTGAATAACTGCATTCGATTCATCTTCAACCTTCGTAAGTATGATCATGTATCAACGCATCGATCACTTTTAAAATGGTTACCCATTCGCCAGCGTAGAGCGTTAAGGGCCTTGACAACTCTGTTTTCTTTTCTGAATAAGCCCTCTTCTCCTTCTTATCTGACTTCAGAAATATAGTTTCTTTGCTCTGCGCACAATAAAAATCTTCGATCCACAAATAATCGTCTTCTACGAGGTCCGACACTCCGCTTTGGGTTTGTCCATTCCTCTTTCTTTGTCCAGGCGATCTTCCTTTGGAATGCGCTCCCTCTGAACATCAGGATGGCAACCAGTCGGTTGTCCTTTAAAATGAAAGCACGACAACATTTTCGCAAGAAGTTGGTAGATTCTTGATTTGTTTGTTTTTCACTCTTGATTTGTTGTATTTTTTTTTTTCTTTATTTGTATGTATGTATCTAAGTATATATTTATTATTGTTCTTGTTTCCTCTCTGACAGTCTTTTATTAAGTTGCACCTGCCATGTTATGGCTCTGCACCACGCTAACGTCGACTGGTAGAAAATGCCTAAGGCATTAAGTCCGCCTTTGTACAATGTTTAGTGCATAAAGTTTTAAATAAATAAATAAATAAATTCGAACATTTTGCTCTAAGCGGATGATATGAAGATTTTTGATTAAATATCAAGTATAGAGGACGCATAACTTTTATAAGAGGATTCGGACCGGTTTCTCGTTTATTGTGCTAGTAATAGATTAGATTTAAATGTTTCGAAATGCGATGTATGTACTTTTTCTCGCAATCCAAACCCTATTAAATATGATTATAAGCTATCGAACACCTCAATAGCCAGAGTCAACATCATTAGGGGTCTTTTTGTTACTTTTGACTCTAAGCTTCTGTTTGATGAACATATAAATAAAGTAGTTAATAAAGCTTCTAAAGCTCTAGGTTTTATCTTTAGGATTTATACTGATTTTAAGGATATCAAGACAATGACAATCCTTTACTGTGCGTTTGTCCGTAGCAGTGGCGGACTAAGCCCGGGGCGGCAAAGCTGAATGAAGCCTGCTGAATGCAGCTTTAAAAAAAATGTAGGATCACAAGATTTATATATATTTCATCAGCTAAAAATTATACACATCAATATTCGCAGCGTTAATAAGAATTTTGATCAGTTCATATCAGTTTTAACTACAGTCAAATTTGAATTTGATGTAATAATTTTCACCGAATGCTGGTTAAAAGGTACCGGCCACTTCCCGACGTTGGATGGTTACACTTCGTATTCCACTATTTGCAATCCAATACAAAACGATGGAGTCATCATTTACATTAAATCTCAAATTCCGTGCGATGTTTCTGAGCCGCTTCTTCGAGATGCAAACTGTTTAGTGTGTAACATAGGAGATACCACCATTGTCGCTATTTATCGATCACCATCTTACTACGACCTTAATTGTTTTTATGATAGCTTAGAAACATTTGTGAATTCTATAAAATTACGCAAAAATATCGCCATTATTGGCGATATAAATATAGATATTAAAGATAATAGTGTAGACAAAAATGCTGGTGATTTTCTTAACCTCACTGCTTCTCTTGGATTTTTACCTGGACATCTCCATCCTACAAGGAAAGAGAACTGTCTGGATCATGTCTTGTTGAAAATTTCTGTGCCAGCGACCACAATGGTGTTAAATACTCATGTCACTGATCATCTCCCAGTGGTTTTGTGCCTTGGTAAAAGAACTAGCTTTAAAAACAAAACCACAAAAAGCTGGCTTAAACTGGAGTATGATACAATAAAAAGTGAGCTAGATAGTTGCAGTTTTAAACAAGTTACGGATGAAACCGACGTTAATAAGGCTACTGATTGTTTTATCTCTATAATTCAAACTATTATAAATAATAATACAAAAACACAAACAAAAACAAGAAAGGGTACTATTATAAAGCCATGGATAACCCCCGGTTTAGTACGCTGCATACGAAATCGTGATAACATGCACCGGAAGTTAAACAAAAATCCAGATAATAATACACTTGCTGTGACATACAAGAGATACCGCAACTTTTGCAACACCTTGCTTCGGAAACTGAAGCGGGTATACGAAACTAATGAGTTCACAAAGGCAAAAAACAACCCCAAGGCCACTTGGAGCTTGATTAATGCAATAGGTGGTAGGAAGACTTACTCTCAAATTCCTATTGAACTTCTTAAAATGGCTGCAAACGACAAGAAATCTGCTAACTGTGTCAATCAGTATTTTGTAAATGTTGGCAGAAACCTAGCTTCAAAAATACAGGTTAACATGACAAATATCTCCCCTAATACAGTCTTCTCTCCAAATCGAGCGCTGTGTAATTCGATGGGTATTATTCCAGTTAGTGAAGAACAAATCGATACCATAATTAAGTCACTAAGGGACGATTGCGCCACTGCTTGGGATAATATACCAGCAAAAGTCATTAAGCTTTCGCGAGTGGCTCTAGTTACTCCTATCACTCACATTTGTAATCTAGCAATTTCCACCGGCGTATTCCCGAAAGCATTTAAAAAAGCAAAAATTACACCAGTGTTTAAGAGTGGGAAGAGGGACTGTGTTGCAAACTACAGGCCTATTTCAGTACTAAGCGCATTGTCTAAAATTCTGGAACGTGTGCTTAATTGTTGCTTGACTAGTTATTTAGACAAAAATAATATTATATCAAGCAACCAATACGGATTTAGACGTGGACTGTCAACCGAAGATGCGGTTGCGAGTTTTAGTGATAGAACAACAAAATTACTAGACAGCAAGCTTAAATGTTTTGGAATCTTCCTAGATCTGTCAAAAGCGTTTGACACGGTCTCAATTCCTATTCTTATCTCCAAGATGGAGAGCATCGGTATACGTGGAGTGATTTTGAGTATTTTTAAGGATTATTTGTTGGGTCGGACCCAGTCTGTTTGTATCGGTACGGTAGTAAGTGATGAAGAGCCCATTGATTACGGAGTTCCCCAGGGTAGCATCTTGGGACCAACTATGTTTTTGATCTACATTAATGATCTATGTAATCTTAAAATTACGAATTGTGACATTTTAACCTATGCAGACGATACAGCACTATTAGCAAACGGGAAAGACTGGATTTCTGCCAAAAAACATGCTGAAAATGGACTGCGGGTCGTAATGCAATGGCTCTCTAACAACTTGCTAACCCTTAATATAGAAAAAACCAAATTTATCCGTTTTTATCTTCCAAATTCTCCTGAGCCGCCCGAAGTCACCGATACAATCAAAGCTCACATCAGCTGTGCCACGCCAGCAGACTGTGACTGTCTGTCTTTGACACGAGTGAGCAACATTAAATATCTCGGGGTTTTTCTAGACGAACGACTCGACTGGCACCCACAAATTAAGGCTCTCACGAGTCGGATCAGAAAACTTATCTACATTTTTAAGAATTTGAGACACAGTACTGATGCTTCAACTATTTACATGGTCTACACTGCCTTATGTCAGTCATTGTTAATTTATTGCATACCCTTGTGGGGCGGAACTTACAAAACTCTCTTACTAGCACTGGAAAGGGCGCAAAGGGCAATTTTAAAAGTGATACATTTTAAACCACGGCTTTACCCAACTGACAAATTATATACTGAGTGTCAAGTCATGACAGTAAGGCAATTATATGTTTTAAAATCAATACTTCGGAGGCATTCATTACTATCATTGCATAATGAAATAAATAACAAACGCTCTGGCGCCGTAGTTTGCCCTGGCGTACCTTGCAGAACTGTTTCTGCTGGTAGGCAATTTGACGCAGCAAGCTCGAGACTTTATAACGCGGTCAACAAAGCAATAAATATATACTCATGTACAAAACTAGAGGTTAAAAAAAAATTAAGTAGTTGGTTGCTAACTTTAGATTATGCGCAGACTGAGATGCTAATAACTGTAAAGAGGTAAAATGTGGAAATTATTATATTAATTATTATGTTTAAATTATTTATTATTAGTATTATTTTTGTTATAAAATATGGAGGACATTTATCTATTGTCGTTTGTATTTTTTTTTTTTTTTTTCTGTTGCTAGCTTTTCTTTTTCCTTTAATTATAACTAAAAAAAATGTAATTATTTACTAGATTCGATGCTCTAAATTAAGTTTTATTTTATATTTATATTATTATAGTTTTTCTGTAATTTGAAGTCCATCGCTTTACCTACAAGGTTGTGTAAATGTAAGACCTTTTTCCTAATAACCACTAACTCCCAAAACACAAGCTTGACTTAGTTTGGGAGTTAGTAGATCATTTACTGTGTGCTACTGTACAACCAACCAGCGAATTGTATGTTTATATGTTGTATACTTACTAAGATTGTACTTTTGGAGCGAAATAAATTATTATTATTATTATTATTATTATTATTTTTTATTTTATAATTGTTTATGTTTATTTCGTTAAAATCAAGTAAGTGAAATTTTAATTCGACTAAAATTATTTAGGTTAAATAAACATACATACCTACGATATGGAATGGTATGGAAAAGGAAAATAAAATACGAATCAATCGACAAAAAAAAATTAGATAAAATAAATCAAAGATATATTATATATACTTTTTATAGCGTGTTATATGTGTTTTCGTGCCTTCAATTTACTGAACTCCTCAATAACTTCTGTGAAAACGATTTCTTTTGAAATTTTTCTTTTTATTGAAAGCACGGCTAGATTAACCAGTCGCTCTTGGCCCATTGTAGATCAAAGATAATTTTTAATTAGTTTAAGTTTCGAAAAACTCCTCTCGCAAGATGCAAATGGTCGAGAAGTATTGAAGTATAAGCGATATATAGGGTAACGATTCACTGAAGTCCCATTTTATTATAAATTGAAGGATTTCTTGGGCTCCCCATTTGGCAGCAACTGCAACGTCCATACTCGTATCCTGCTATCCGGCTTTTACATGCCTGCGGTACCTTTTTTATTTCTTGGGAAACTTGCTCCTTGTCAAATTCACCATAAATTTGTATCAGATTGTCAACCGCTACAGCCAGAGCGTCATCTGAAGCTTCTAACATAAACTTTGTTTCAATAATTTGGAAAATATTTTTGATTTGTTTCATGGTCCCGTATTGTGTCGACAATTCTTGTATAAATCGGTCTATGCATTCATACGTTGACCGTCATATTTCTTCTTGAATTGATAATCCAGCATCATGAGCTAATTCACCCGGCATCGATCTTTTTACCTTCCTTCTTCCTCGTTTCTCGATGTTGATGTCCTTGTCATTGCATTTTTTATGCCAAAAGTTACAGCATTATCTTCAATCGTGGTTCGTTAGGTCACTAAAATAAATATCAACGTAAACTATTAAATATCATCGTAATGAAATTTAATATATTTTAAATGAGGCCAATGTTTTCTTTTCGACGAAAATAGAATGTAGTGAGTGAATGTACATGTAGGCGTTCAAGAGTGAATTATTTGCACTTCATTCGTTTAGGGATTCCTAGGTAAATACCCACTACAATGACAGGATTTCCCCCAGAGTATTGGACGCATTCAACAAAGTTAAAAGTATATTAGCACCGCGTAAAAAGTGTAGATGGCTGTAGTGTTTTGAGCTTGATGAAATGATGTAGGTACTAAGCACATTTTTAAAGTCTTGTTTTGGATTTGATCAGGTGAAAGCGGAGGCGTTTGGGGGCCCCCCAAGACCGGAGACCCGGGGCGGGCCGCCCCTTCCGCCCCCCTGTTAGTCCACCACTGGTCCGTAGCCACCTTGAATATGCTTCTGAAATTTGGAATCCCAATTATAATATTTATGTCACCTAAATTATTGTCAATATCGCTCAAACACCTTTCTTCCTAATTATGTGAGTCGGTGTAAAAAGTTCCATATTCTGCCCCTACATGAACGTAGGAAAATTGCAGATCTCGCTTTCTTATTTAGCGTCATGAATGGATCTACTGACATCCCTGAGTTGCTGAGCAAGGTTGGACTTCGGGTACCTAATACATGTGCGCTTCGCCGCAAATCGCGTCTCCTTCATGTTCCTATAGTTTCAACAAACCATCGTAAAAACTCATATTTAATAAGATGATTGTAAGATGATCGTACTTATAATACGGTGTGTCAGGATGTCGACCTAGATTTGTTTACAACCAATGTTAAAAAAGCTCGCTTCGCGATCGCTTTTTTGTTACAAAGTGAACAATTATTTTTATTTTCTTTTTTTGTATGGGTTGAGCGCATAGAGTTAACGCGAGACGTTAACTCTATGCTGTTGTCGTCTTAATTTTAGTTACTCACATTAGTATAAGTGAAAACTTGTAAATGGCCATTTTTTACCTATTCTAAGTAAAAAAATCTTTATTGTAACAAGTAGCTGTAAGTTTTCCTAATAGTAATAAAATAAAATTATCATTGGTTATTGATATAATAATAAAAATTGTGCGGACCACCCGGAGGACACGGTAGAGCATATGGTTTTTTTTTCGGTGGGGTATTCCCACCGAAAAAAAAACCATATGCTCTACCGTGTCCTCCTTAAAAAAAACCATTCCCCGCTCTTGAGCGGAGCGGGAGATTGTGTCAGACTTTTACTGACTAAAAACCCTCTCCTGATCCTTCGTTGCATTTCGTACCAGGGCTGAGTCTTCCTTTCAGAATCAGACCCTTGGCCCCAGTAGGATTTGACCCTGCTGGGCCCCTACAGTTGCTGACATCTCCTTCAGGCGCGCGTGCAACAGTACGCATCGTCGACGACGACGGGATCGGTCCGGAAGGTTACCGGACGGTCAGACGGCAAGCTACCCATTGCTCGCCGTCAGTAAGCCCGCGCCTACGGTGGCCGGAAATCGGGATCGGGATCCCGGCGACGGTTGGGGCGTAAGGACCATTGCCTCACGCTATCGGCCGCCTCCTTTGCTAGCTCCTCGCTTCGGACCATGGCCTGTACCAAGGCCCGGCGCGAGAGATCGCTGCCACTGATTGTCCCTACGAGGACACGGTGTTGCTCTGCCCAAGCAGGGCACACCTCTACCGTATGCTCCACCGTCTCCTCCGGGCGGTTCACACAATGGTGACACCCGGGCGTATCTTCCGCACGAATCCGGTGCAGGAACCTCCCGAACTTACCACGTCCGGTGAGGACCTGGGTCATGCAGAAGGTAAGGCCGCCGTGTTGCCTTTCCAGCCACTCCTCAAAGAGTGGCCTTACCGCCATAATTATGGCGTGCCCATCACTGGGTTGCGATAGTCGCTGTCGCCATTCCACCATGAGATCCCGCCGGAACTCTTCCCGCGGAAACGGAGTTTCGCCCCGGCGTTGCATCTCCACGCGCAAATCGTGCATGCGTGCAAGGACTGTTGCCTCCAGATCCCATGGTGGCAGGCCAGCAAGGAGACTCGCCACTTCGCGGGAAACTGTGCGGTATCCCCGCACCATCCGTATGGCCATGACCCTCTGGTACACGTTCAGCTGGGCCGCCGGTCGTTTTCACAGTGACGGCACCCACACCGGCGCCCCATAAAGGGCTATGGACCGGACGATGCCTGCGTAGAGCCTCCGGGAGGAGGCGTCTGGACCCCCTAGGTTGGACATGAGCCGCTTGAGGGCAACCCCAGTCCGATTCAGTTTGGGAGCCAGACATCCGACGTCTGGCTCTCAAACTGAATCGGGTGCTCCTTGAAATTCCACGGTAGAGCATATGGTGGAGGTACGCCTTGACGCCGGAGCACCGACGTGTCCTCGTGGAGGCGATCGGCGATGGCGACGAAAATGGAATGCGATCGCCTCTTTCAACAAAGCAGTACCTAATGCTAGCGAAGGAGATGGCTGCAATAGTGAGAGAACGGACTTCTTCACGCCCCAGCCACCGCCACTGGAGACGATCAATTTTCACCGATTCCAAAAATGCAAAATCCTCTAAAGTATATATATTTATCTAGTCAGTCCGCTAGCTAATAAGATAAATAACTTAATGCGATCTCCTTTCGATTACACAATACCTACTATTCCTTTTCATTAATAATAATTTTAAAATGTCGTGGTAGGGCTTCAGATTTGAATTCGATTGACTACAATCAATTGTACTACATAGGTCTGCATGAATTATTTTTTTTAATTATTTTTACAATTATTGCATTGTTTATTTATACAATAATGGCATTGTTTATACCTATTTTATATTTAGAATTTGACATTGACAATTACTTTTTGAAATGTATAAGTATTTTTTTTTTGCAATTTTAAATATTTATTTTTTTTATAAATTTTAGTATTGTAAATGTTGAAACTATGTGTATTACTCCTTTTTTTCCTTTAATTTTAACATAACGTCTAATAGTTTTGAGTACTTTTTGCGGCCTACCCAAATGTCCTTTCTTTGGTATTGTTCGTCAAGTCGTTGAGCTCCTTAGTTGTTCTGAGTTGAGCTACAAGAATACTGACAAATGCTTGCACTGACTGGACAGGTCCGCTCCGAACTGTGTGGTTCTTTCTCCAAAATACTCCAATCTGCATGGTTCTCAAATGATTTGACCATTACATATTTTTTTATGGACCTTTAAAAGAGACTTTAACCCCTGAGTTTGTTTCGATGTTTCTTCTCAGGGTAGGCTCAGGGGCTAGGAAACACTGGCTTCATCTAGTTTAAATTGACAAAAAAAATTATGTGTAAAAGTGTTATTAAAAACTTATTTGCAAAATAAATATCATTTATCATTGTCTGTCTCTTCTGTGCCAGTCTTGGAGAATACAGTCAGTATTGTTTTTTTTATTACAGAAGGTCTTTTTGAACATATGAGACTATGGCGCAAAATCTACGGCCGTCTGTGGAAAATGGACGGATTACACCGACGAGCGGTAAACTTATATCATTCTGAGGATGTGGAGGTAGGTAACTTCAGAACTGTGGCTTGTAACCGCCTGACCCGCTAGACATCGTTCTGTCAAACGTTATATCGTAAAGAGAAAAAGTATCAAACCTACGGGTAAATAAAAATAGTGTATAGTAAAGCATTAGCCTCACGGATGTAATCCAGACTTTCAACAGAGGTCATCTTGGTGAGCGCTTGGTTTGCCTCCACTGATTGTGTTGCGGGTACTCGGATCTAATCCACTCGGCAACATGTTCGCAAATCTGCGAAACTGCGTTGAAGGCCATATCATTATTTGAATTACATCTGCTGTCTACATGGATTGAAACTAACATGGTCCCTTTTGTTGGGACGCTGGATTCCATCTGCGTTGCCCTCGCTTAAGGATTGACAGCTTAATATTGACATCTAAGAATATTAAGAGTTTAAAAATAAATGTGTTTTTCACAGTTTTCTGATTAGCAATTTTTCCAATTTTCTCTTCTTATGAACTTTTCTAAGACTTTAACAAACAGCTTAAAAAAAGTCATCCAAATAGGTTCAGTCATTTTTGAGTTTGGCACTTAGCAACTTTGGCCACTAATTTATATTTATGTAAATGTTGCGTATACGTTAAATGTATTTAAATCAAATCAAACAATTAAGTTTGCAAATCTGTGTACATTATTAAGATGTTGCATGTGTTATATACCTACTATCTATATACTAGTATATATATTTAGAATCACCAAAAGCTATGAGCATGCAAATAACAGATCATAAAACTAGAATTGAACATAATAAATTGAGCAATCCGCTTAATAATTTGGTTTTTAAATTTCAACAATATACGTACATATTCTAATTTCCTTGTCCGCTATATTTCAGTTGTTACTGTCTCATTCTACTTACAATCACAAACACCTACCGTACACCTTTTTACAAGGTTGGCTCGGTGATGGATTACTATTGAGCAATGGTAAGTAAAACACTATTAAGTCCATTGTGGTACCCAAAAAAAATATTTGCATGAATAGGGTAAACAAAACTGCATTCAAGAGTTGAATACCTACTTTTCTAATATCAATACTCTCATCATCATTTGTTCACATGTAGAGATAAGCAAAGACAAGCAAGTCATTTCATAGGCTTTCAAAACAACTTGCCACAGTCAATTATAGAACTTAACACCCACTTAAACGTTTCTATCCTTATCAGAATATCGTAAATTACAAGATCAAAGACTACGTTGAAGACAAACTTGTTTGGTTACGACTATTTTATTTACGATTTTCGACATTTACTGCATTATCATGTAAACGTCTTTTACCTGCTCTAGTGCTTTAATTTATCATATGCAATGATTTTGTATTATTTAATTTAACTCTCAGTGTGTTGACTTACTTGGTTGGCCCGTCTTATAGTGGGGCTGGCCCTAAACCAGAGCACTTCGACCCTTCTGGATCTTTTGTGCTACTTGGTTGGCCCGTGCCTACGGTGGTCAAAAATCGTCTGGCAACTTTCAACGTCCAGGGCATCTTCTTCCGCAGCTGCTGGGGCGTGAGGATGTTCGTTACCTCAGAATTGTGGCTATCTACTTCGCTTACAGCACTGCTTTGCGAAAGGAGATGACCGTTTCCCATTTCCACTATGGCCATTTTTTTAGGTGGGAAATCATCCAATGACTTCTCTCGCTCTAGGGCGGAGCGAGCGGGCGGGTCAGACTTTTACTGACTAAAATCCACCCCTAGTTCCTTCGTTGCCTTTCATTCCGTGGCCGAGTTTTCCTTTCAGGAGCGAACCCATGGCCCCAGTAACATAAGACTAGATAGAGGCAGCCTGCGCCTGGTGACTGAAATACGCAAACGAACCTTAGGATCCCCGAAATCCCTCATTGATGCCCTGAAAAACCTGAGAGGCCTAATCTGTTTTTGGAGAGAGGTGGGTACGTTGGAATAAGCCCACCTAAGGGTATGGCCGCCATGGTCCACGTACAGTGCCGCATAGGACTAAGTGCGGAAACTATACTCAGACATAAGAAATCCATCCCTATGTTCCTTCTTTGTCTTGCATCCCAGGATCCTATTTAAACAACCCAAGAAACCATGGCCTAAACCAGGGCAGGGCGCGAGAGGTCACCACCGCCAATCGTCTCCACGAGGACGCGGTGAAGCTCTGCCCAAGCGAGCTCACCTCCACCGGGTCGTCCGGGCGGTCCACACAGTGGTAACACCCGGGCGTTTCTTCCACCTGAATTCGAAACGGGAGCCTCCCGAACTGGCCATGTCCAGTTAAGACATGCGCAGGCTGATGGTGAGGACACCGTGCCTCTCCAACCACTTTTTAAAGAAGGGACTTACCACTGTGATTTTGGTGTGCCCACAAAACTAATCGTGTAGATATATCTGGTTCTTCTTCACAGGAATCGACCAATTGCATCCGTGCATTAGCTTTTAACGTATTATAAGCGCTTATGAGAAATATTTTGAACAAAATCAAGTTAATGGCAAATAGGCTCCTCCCCTATTATGGAGCTAAAACATGACAAACGCAACGTGGATATACAGTACGTACTACACCTAACCATTTCCTTTTTTTCTGGCAGATGATAAATGGCATCAACGACGCAAAATGTTGACACCTACATTCCACTTCAGAAGTCTCAACAAATACCTCACAATTTTCTGTGAACACACCCAGAGTTTACTGGTTACCATAGAGAATGAACTTGATAAAGAACAAATCGATTTAGTACCATTGATATCTAAAGCATCACTACTTATTATGTGCGGTAAGATCATCATAAATTTTTATTTTAAATAACTGTTTACGGCAAACTTCATTAAACAAACTGAACATACTATCAGCATATTGTGATTTTAAACTGGTACCTGAAATAGAATCCTCTTGGTAATATTCCACAACATTGATGACGCTGACTGTTCTTGAACGTGATTCAGAAGTGATAATTCCCTTCAGTTTTAATAGTGAAGGTTGCTTTTAGTTTACACGTCAAGAAAACATTAGTTTTTGTGACAAAATAAAAATAAATTTATGGGGTGACCAAACGGCTGCAAACCAACGTCCCGACCAAGGTGACCTTGCTAGTTTCTATCCGTGTAGACAGCAGTTGTAATCCATGACCTTCAGCACCCTTGGTTGGGAGCCGCGTTTTTCCAACCACCAAACGTGTTGGCGCGTGGTTTACATCCATGTAGCCGCAACACAAACCAAACACATAAACCAAGATCACCTTGGTTGGAACGCTAGTTTGCAACCGTCTGGTCAACCCTTAAGAAACAATATATTTCTATTTTCAGAAACCTCATTGGGTGCTAAAGTACACGAAATACCTTCTGTCAACAGTTATTTACAATCCATTCACAAATTTGGTGAATGTCTTGTAAAAAGAATGATCAAGCCTGAATATTTCAGCAATTTTCTATATAAGCTATCGAGTACTGCAAGACGGGAAAAAACAATTATAACAGATTTACACAATTTCACAAAAAATATCATACAAAGAAGAAGGAGAAACAGAAATGGGAATAATACCATTGATCTTCAAAAAAACAATGTGAAAGAGGTCAAACCTACTATGCTTGATATACTGCTAGATGAGGAAGCTAAGGGGATGATAAATGATAAAGGAATTAGGGAAGAAGTTGATACTTTCCTGTTTGAGGTTGGTAGCCAATAAATAGTTAAACATACATATTATACCCACAGTGCATGGAATCGTCTTGCCCCGGGCAGCAACTAGTGCCGCCATTGTTAGTAATATTCCTGTACGCGATGTATGCTGAGCACTAGTTTCAACCGTAGTCCGAATTCTCACTGACTCTCAATTTATAAATATGTGTAGCCGGATGTATTGATGGACCGACGATAGAGGGCGGTGCTCACTGACACTCGTGGTTTATTTTTAAAGCGTACAAATTGCCGTATCTGGCAGTAACTGCCGCAGCGTAATTAAGTACTTTTGAGAATTCTGATGTCTTTTCATAGCACCAGTGAAGGTATATAAGTCATTATAACCTGATGTATTCCAAGCATTCTTATCGTTAGAGAAAAATAAAAACTGCCTATTATGTGACTTACTTTTCTGAACATTTGTGAAGTTACCAGATTACATTTATCTCTAAAACACAAACTCTTTACCAGGCCAATTACCGATTCCACACATACACCACAACCACAAGTATCGTTTCCGAATTCATTTCAAAGTTAATAAAGTTTTATCACTTCAAAACCAAATTACAGCAAAGACTAATCATAAAACTTTAACTTTAAATAACAGAAAACAAAAAAAAACTATCAAAACAATTAATCAACCTACAATACGATAAGCTCTCAAAGCAAATTTAAACTAATTTGTAGTTTGCGAAATTGTTTTATGCGTCATAGAGGGCGCCTCGCAGTTTGCGTAGTAAAAGTTCGCCTAGTAATAAAATTCATTGATTCAAAATTGCAATGATTTTAATAGAAAAACGTTTCATGAGTACTTGCACACAGTATCAAATTTTACTCACACTGACTCACATTTTTACGTTTTTTTTAAAGAGGCAGCAACACACTAGTGTTCATTTCTTTTTTTTATTAAGTGTTAGAGTGAGATCGGAGAGATTGCTCTGAGAGCGGCAACATTGCATAATGCATGTCATAGGTATCGTACCTTATGAATGAATTTTAATTTCGGATTGAACACGAAATGGCAACTTAGAGTATCCATGTAGGCGCGCGAAGTTTAAAAATTAGAGTTTTATTTAATTTAATTCATTTATTATGTTCTATGATATAGATAGATGTGAGGTATTATTTTCACATTAAGCTGGGCTTATTTACTTGTCCCTGCAGAAAAGTACTCTCACTTATAACTTTTTCAAAATATAGAGGGCTCATAAAAACTGATTTAGCTTTTTGCAAACATGGCCAACTTGAGTTTTTTTAGTTTAGTCCAGAATCAATCTGAAATCTAAGAAATATTATGGTCTTGACTTTCTTCACCGGTTTATTCTTGTACTGTATTTGAAGATTTTTTTATTTATATTTGCAAAGGACATATAGCATGGTAGTCATAGTATTTGTCAGTATTAACTTTTATATGCTTATAATCAATTTATTATATTTTCGAGGGAGTTATTTATATCCATTTCATAATTGTCTTGAATTTCGTCAGTGAAAAAAGCAGTACTATCGTCTGCAAATAATATCATGTCTTTGTTAATGACTTTTGGGAGGTTATAATGAACAAAAGCGGGTCGAGAATACATCCTTGGGGCACGCCGTAATTAGCAATGTTCGCTACATTATTAAAATTATGTAATCTTACAATAACAAAATAAAAAAAATATTTATATACTTACAGACACTAACCACTAGTATTATATAGAATCAGGAATTAAAATAAAAAACAACTGTCCTAACATTCAACAAACAAACTGACCGAGACAAATTTTGTGCTAGTAGTTAATTCATTATCAGTTGTTCGGCGTAGCTATACGGCACTGTATCTATAGTGCAGCAGCAGGCAGGTCTGCTACGTCACACAAGCCGCGTGCGTGAGCGAGACAGCGCGATCATGGTGTTGCGCTCGCACACGCGCATCGGCCCGCGCGTATTTATGACGGGCAGTACGTTTTGCCGAGCCTACCGCCTAACGTATATCCTTTCTGCGATATATTTCGCCGCGCGTAATTTATATTGTATGGCCGCTTACTTTCGTCTTTCCATCTTCTACCACTCCTTCTATCTCTTCTTAGTGGAACTCTTGTGTGAACGTGAACTGTAACCTGTGACCGTGTCTAATAAACTTTCAACTTCTTCTTGTGTACTTTGGACTTTCATTCTTCTCTTCACAGTATCTCACACGCATTCTACAGCAATTTTAGGCTCTGACTTAAACGTTTGTTCGAATTTTGTATCATCAGCTTTTCTTGATATTTCAGTTATTTGATACCTGTTTTTTTAAATATGACCTTATACGATTTAATTTATTTTCTCTCACTTCGTACTTTTCTAATTTATTTATGAGAATATTATCATCTACGTTATCAAAGGCTTTCGACATTTCCATAATATTGTTGTTAGTTGCCAAGTCCTGTCATAACAGTCCTTCCTTCCTAATATTTAACTGGATGTTATGAATGTGATAATATGTCTTGTGTGGTATGTATCCAGTTATACATCTAACCTTTTATTATCTACAAGAGATTTCCGGGGGCAGATTTCAATAACTTTTTGTGTCTGGTTTTCGGATTGTTGAGAAAGTCTCTTTTTGTATTTTTGAGTGACTCCCTCCCCCAGAGGGTATCTCTTGTTTTACAGTCAATATTTTTCGGGTCTCTTTATACGGCTTTATTGGTAATATACCAAGGTATATTTACAATCATGCGCAGTATTATAGATCCTAAAAAATCTTTTCAGTATAGACCTAGATTTGAGTTGCAACACAAATTTTATAAAACGGAAGCTATTAAACCAAAAACACAGAGTTGTTTTGTTAGAAGAAAGTTGTAGGTACGTATACTTTATTGATATTGCTTGCCCTTTGAAATGCCATAGTTTCTACGTTAGAACTCCAAATATGAAAAAACGGTTTTTATTATCTTTCATGGTTACTGCAATATTACAGAAAATACAAAACACAAAGAAACCAATAACTACATAATTTCGAAAAAATAATAAGTTTATTTGAACTTTATAATTCTAATTCAATCTATAGAAATAACACTTAAAAGCAACCCATTTTATTTGTAATCTAAAAATTGTACACTGGATCCTAGCCTCTATTTAATTATAATCTCTCTATTAATTTTATTCTCATTTACTTAATGATTTACTGGAAGAAAACTCAACTTTGAGTTAATGTTCACATGAACTGTTACCAATATGTTTTACAACTTTTTTTTTGAGTACAATAGAGAATCAAAGATTAAGAAGTTGCCTCTCTCTATCTGAAGCTTAATAACTTAGCAATATTTTGCTTGTTGCAGGGCCACGACACAACAGCAACAGCTCTCACTTTTATGATGATGAGGATTGCAAATGAACCAGAAATACAGGTCATGACCACACTCACCACTATTTCAAAATCGCTGTGATAAATATTACAATAAATTAATAAAATCCCTTTAATTCCTGGATTTCAGGACTCTATATATGAAGAATTACAAAACATATTTGGAGACTCCCAGAGCTCACCCACTATGGAAGATTTGACCAAGATGAAGTACTTGGAATGCTGCATCAAGGAATCAATGCGGTTATATCCCAGTGTGCCCTTGATTTCAAGATATGTCTTAAAAGAAGTTGTACTAGGTAACTGATATATTATATTAAATTTGCTATTTATCAACTAGATTTCTACACCATGCTGTGTGTACTAACGTACCATATGGTATATCGAGTAATATAGTCAAAGTTCGGCTTTGTGAAGCTGTATTCTTCTATCTTGAAAGGAATGCGACCTTCAGAGTAAAAATAACACCCTTTTTTTGGGAGGTAAGAAATCATCTTATGTCTTCTCCCTCTCTAGGGCGGAGCAAAAGGGCATGTCTGACTTGTACTGACTAAAACCCAACTATATTCCTCCAGTTACCATTTCTTTCTAGGACCACGAGTTTCCTCTTCAGAAATTCTCAATGACTGGGCATTGCTCCGTTGGGCCCCTACGGTTTTGTTGACATTCTTTGAGGTGCGTGTGAAACTCTATCATCGACTCTCCATGGACGACTGGGGCTAGATCCTTACCGGACGGCTGGACGGCGGGCTACCAATTGTTCATCGTCCACGTCGTCCTACGGTGGCCGGAGATCGCTCTGCGACTGCCAACTTCACACTTCACAGCATAGCACAGTGCGCTAGGTAAACGCACGCTGCTACAGCGTTATAAAGCTAATACGATATTCTGGCTTCCACAGCTGGCTATACGGTCCCAAAGAACACGATGGTTCACGTAAATGTGTTCGACATCCATCGTGACCCTGACGTGTACCCTGAGCCTGAGAAGTTCCGACCAGAGCGGTTCCTCCCAGAGAACACGGTTGGACGCAATCCTTACAGCTACATACCATTTAGTGCAGGACCCAGGAACTGCATTGGTCAGTATCAAAATTAATGTATATGGTTTTTTTGGAATTGTATCAATATTATGTCTTTTGATAATCTGGTAAGTGCTGGCATACATATACATATGTACCTCTAGAGATATATGTTGGTTGACAGCCGCCAACCCGAAGCATACTACCAACCATGGCCTACAGACCTGGTACATTAGGTATGAACATTTCAAAATCAATGCTACGCAGGTCTCATCTGCATTCTGTAGTTATAATAAACCCCCCCTTTTTCATCCATGTTCCACCTCTATCACACTATATTCAATCAATAAGTTCTCCCAACCCACCCTGCTTGAAAAATCTCGAAGTTATAAGCTTGTGTTACCTGCCAGGCGACTGAGGGGTTGTTTTACTTCCGCATCCAGCTGAGCGCTAGTGTCTAATGTCTGCTATAACCTGCCGTGACCTGTGTTGCACAGTGTTGGTGGTATCCAACTTGTGACTTTTTAAAAATATTTTTGGGGAAAAATATAACATGGTGTAAAAATTATTGGAATCGATTCAGTTACTAAGTCTAAACGAACTATATTTATGTTTCGAATATATTAAAAAAAATATGTGTATCTATATACAAAATAATTTTTTAATTAATAATTCATCCCGTTTTTTAATTATGAAATCCAAGTTTATCTGATGCCTACCTTAGAAGTCAAACTGACTTTATGTAAATCGCCCCATTGTTGATGCGTCCGTTTAATTACCTAATAATTAGGTGCTTGACTTTCAATCTCCGAATTTCAGGACAAAAGTACGCCATGATGAAGATGAAAACCCTGATGTCAGGAATTATACGAAAGTACCGGCTGGAACCCGTCACCAGACCAGAAGACTTGGTGTTCATCGCAGACCTGGTACTTCGCACAAACCATCCCATTTACGTGCGATTCCGACCGAGGGAAGACTTACCATACTACTCTATCAAAAAAGTACCGGGAAAAGATCAATAACACACAAAATGTTTTTTATTCATCCAAATTTATTTTATCACCTTCAAAATATGCTCCTTCAGAAACGATACACTTACGCCAACGAATAATCCAATCACGAAAACATTTTTTAAATGCTGTTTCCGGAATTGAGTTCAATTCTCGCCGCGAATTCTTTTTTGACATTTTATCCGTTGAAATTAATTAACAAATATTATGTGTTTTTAAATAAAATATTTTATGTTAATATAGTGATTGTATAGATTATGTGTTATAGCACTAGAAAAGTGTTATGCTATGTAATTGTAAATCCCCATTGCTTGTAATGTTGGCAATTCTAATAATATATATATATATATAAATTATGTTAATTATATTGTTTTCATACGAAATCAAAGAAACTTATAAAATTAAATAATATTTCGTGTTGTATTATGCCCAGTTTTAATAAACTGTACCGTATCGAGGAGGACTTAAGGTTTCTAATTTTAATTAAATTTTTACTAACAATTTAGATAGAAGTAATAATATAAGTAACTGTTGGAAGTAATTAAGACCTTGCAAGAGCCTGATATTTTATTAATAATAATAATAATAATAATTTTAGTTTATTTCTCCTCACAAAACAAGACCTTATGATTAACAAAATAAATATTCAAATAACTTGCAGGAACATTTTTGAGTCGAGTGAATGTGGGGAGCTGGTGTCTGTTATAGGTGTTAACCTGTATTACAGATCACCAGGTCCTCACCCCATGAACAGTAGGGAACATAATATAGATTATATAATAGAGCGTTCGATAGAATTTATACTTAATAAATCTCTTTAGTTGTTAAGGAGGCAGAACTAGAATAACAAAGAAAAAACCACTTAGCACAATGTGAGTGTGTACAGTGAATGTTATGGTGTGTGTGATATGAATGGGAGTTTAAACCTATACTTGAATCTACTCAACGAAATAATTATTAAATTTTGAAACTACAAAAAAACTATATAGCTAGATTTTACAAAGATCAAACAATTTTTTCTTAAGATTTACGAGTTTAGCATTTTCTCTGTGGCGAGGTAGTCCAGAGTCTGCAACCAGTCCCTTACTACAGTTTTACATTTGGCTATTGGGAGAGAGTATATTGACAAAATCCTGTTAGTTTTATTGTACAAGTTGCAGCCTTGATAACAGAAAAAACGATGAGCAAAACACGTTTTAAAAGAGGGTTTTGTGCAGACAATGTCCTTTCTACGCCGATTCTCAATCATTTTTGGATCATATGTAAGTAGAGAATGCTGCTTAGTAACAGTGTGCAGAATATAAAGCTGGCGAACCGTAAGAACTTTACTTTGCCTATAAACATCGATGGTTGGGTGAAAGAACGGTAGAAACCAACTAACTTTTAAAACAGCTCTTTGAGCTCTTTCGACTTTTAGCAAGAGGGTCTTTGTTGTTCCACCCCAGGTAGAGATACAGTAGCTAAGCTGTGACTGACCAAGCGCAAGGTAAACTGATCTTATTAATTCCTTGTTTGCTACATGCCGTAAATTTTTGAAGATAAAGATTAACTTACGCGTTCTTCCCGCCAACAAGTCAATATGTTCCTGGAAACTTAATTTACTATCCAGAATGACACCCAGGTACTTAATCGTATTCGTTCTTTCGATTTTTGGACACAGACACTGGGAGTCATTATAGTCGGTGCATTTATGAGATGTTATTGTAAATTGAGTAAAGTCAGTTTCTGGATTTCTCAGGGAAAACGTTATAAATTATTGATAGCAACGAGCGACGATGCATCCTGTTTGTTATATGGTTTTAAGTAGGCTAATTGATTAGATATAATATCTATCTGGTCAAATTCATTAGCACCTTTGTCCTTAATACGCTTATATAAAGTGCAAAGTAATCTTATATTTCTCCTGTTTTATTGGACACATATCCCAGTCAGTCCCGTAAAGTAACAATTAATTTTAATAAAATTTGACGGCGCATCCGTCAACGTCAGACGTCAGGTTGACTTTTAGCTGTCAAAGTCAGCCTAGCGAAGCGTCATTGTCGATGGTTGTGAGGGCGGACATCTGGACACGGTTGTTCGAGACAGCGCCTGCACACCACGCTTGTGACGAATCGCTTTGCATCCGAGTGATAGTTTAATCTAATGTTATAATTAAGTTGGTATCGTGTTGCTTAGACTGTACATTGTTCATTTGACTGTGCATTTCAATTATTAAACCCTGTGCTGATTAAACAACGGTGATTTTAATAAGGACTTGTGATTTATTTGCTCACGCCCACCTGCCAACCTACCTACCCACATATATCACACGAGATGAGTTCTGATGAAGGCCCTCCTGCCCCTTCATCAGAAGTGGGATTGGATGGGGCTAGAATTGAGCAAGAAACACCAAAATCGGATACAGAAAAATTGCTGAATAACATGGAAATGCTTTTATCTCGTGTTCTCGCAGCCCAGCCAACGCCAACTGTGAGTAACCAGGCAACACATTTCTTACCGTTTAATCCAGATGAACCAGACTGTGACATAGATGGTTGGTGCAATATTACCGAAGCGATCGTTCATAATAAGCGCTTAGAAGGAATAGACTTGCTCATGGCTCTTACTACCTCTTTAAAAAGACGAGCGGCTGCCTGTATCACTAAGCTAAACTTAGATGAAATGTCCTGGAGCGTTGTCAAACAGACACTGTTAGCTAAACTTTCAAAACCAAAGCTTCTTCAGGACTATTTCGACGAAATATTGCGATTCCAAATAGGAACTAAGGAGACAGCTTCAGAAGCCGCTCTTCGTCTATGGAACCTAATCGAACGAATACCTAAGACTGTGATGCCTGAAGAAGTGGTGACTGGATTCGTTATTTCTGTGCTTTGTCAGAAGGACAGCCTGATAAGACGCGAATTCATTGCGCACAATATCACAACTCGCACTCAATTGTTTCGAATCCTGGGAGGCGTATCTCTTAAGCGGCGTTCAGACGGTATCGAAGATAACGAACCTGAGGCGAAGCGTTTCCGTGCTAGCGAAAGGTTCACTGGCAGATGTAACTTTTGCGGAATATCGGGACATCGTTTTGCTGAATGCCGAAAACGTCGTGACGCGCTGGGATCAGCCGAGCCTCGAGACACTTCGAGTGCTTCCCGTCCGTTGGAGAAGAAGACCGATGTAACGTGCTACACTTGTGGCCAAAACGGTCATGTGACAACTAACTGTCCCGATAAAAGGAACGGTGGTAAAGCTGCGGCCAAAGAAGTCCATCATTGTGAACACCGTCCTTCAAGGGGCGTCTTGACAACATCTTCCGGTGAGTCTGTACCTTTTCTATTTGACAGCGGATTGTCTTGTTCTCTTGTGAAAGAAATGTAAATTTATGAAACAACGAATTGACTACCTAGGTTATTCTGTACAATCCGGTGAGATTAGGCCCAATTCACGGAAGATTCAAGCATTGGCAGATGCCCCAGAACCTAAATCGGCTACTAATGTTCGCCAATTTCTCGGTCTAGCCTCCTACTTTCGGAAAGAACAATGCCCACCTTCCATACATTTAAAAACCTGATGATGAAAGTATATGTATAGTTATAAGATATAGTAGAAATACTTCCCGTAAGTTTAGAAAGTAATGTCTAATAGTCATTTCGGCAATTTAAACGCCACGAAGTTCAAAAAATATGAATGTTTCTTTTTAGGTTAGGATTTGCCGTCACCAGAATTAATGAAACAAACGTGCATGAAATAATTAATAACGCTCGTAGTTTACTCTTTCTTGAGTTCACACAAATAGTCGGTCCCCTATACCCTCTTACAAAACTTAAAGGGCGAATTACTTGGACTACCGAACATGAAAAGATACGGCGCAAAATTGTAGGCATTCTCACGTCTGAACCGGTGCTAACTATATTCGACCCAGAACTTCCGGTGGAGCTACATACCGATGCTAGCTCAGAAGGTTATGGAGCCATCCTCCTGCAAAAGAAAAATAATCTTCCACACGTTGTAGAGTATTATAGCCGCCGTACAACAGACGCGGAATCTCGTTATCATTCATACGAGTTAGAAACTTTAGCAGTCGTTAGAGCTGTAGAGCATTTTCGCCATTATTTATATGATTACGATTTGTTGTAGTTACCGACTGCAATTCACTCAAGGCGTCGAAATCGAAGAAAGACCTAACACCCCGCGTTTACCGATGGTGGGCTTATTTACAAGCTTACGATTTCGATATTATATACCGCGAAGGAAGTAAAATGGAGCATGCTGACTACCTGTCCCGAAATCCACTGTCAGATTCTGCTGTTCCTATCGCTCCTGTAAAACCTAAGCCTAAAACTGTCAATTATGTTGAACTACATCAGGGCTAGCTGTCAGTTGAACAAAAACGTGACGCAGAAATCCAGGATCTTATCGCAAAACATAATAATAATAGCTTTCCCGAAACAGTAGGTCAAACATATGACGTTAGAGATGGCATACTCTACAGGAAGATTACTCGTAACAAAGCGGTTTCATGGCTACCCGTAGTTCCACGGTCTCTTATTTGGACATTTACTGACTTATATGTCTAAATGTGTACGAAAATTTATAGATTCGTGTATCATTTGTAAGGCATCGAAAGGTCCATCGGGAGCTCAGCCTGTTCAGCTTCATTCGATTCCAAAAGTATCCGTGCCTTGGCACACGATTCACATAGATTTCTCGGGGAAGCTGAGCGGGAAGAGTGACCGAAAGGAGTATTGCTCGGTAATAATCGATGCCTTTACCATATACGTTTTACTCGAACATACTTTGTCAGTCGATTCCAAGAGCGCAATATATGCCGTACAAAAAGCAGTGTGTCTCTTTGGAGCCCCGAGAAGAATCATCGCAAATCAGGGCCGTTGCTACATTAGCTCAGATTTTAAGAGCTTTTGTCAAGCGCATAAAATAGATCTCCATTTCATCACGACTGGTACGAGTAGGGCAAACGGCCAAGTTGAACGAGTGATGCGTACTCTAGAGCCTCCTTACTATCATTGAAAACGACCCTAACAAAGCGTAGCGTGACGAATTAGGTAACATCCAACTCGCTCTCAATAGTTCTAAATCTTCTGTTACCAAATACTCACCGTCAGAACTAATGTTTGGAATCCGTTCTAATTCTTTAGGGATGTCTAAGTTGAACGCCGATAATATAGATCATGAGGTTCGCTTAGATTTAGATTCGATAAGAACTGATGCATCAGCTAACATTTGCAAAGCTGCTGAATCTGATACCCTTCGGTTTAATCGTGGTCGGGCCACAATAAGACCTTTTTCTGAAGGAGACTTCGTATTTATTAAAAATTGTGAACGGAATAAAACAAAATTGGATAGGAAGTTTCGAGGTCCATATGTTATAGTGGAAGTACTTGAAAACGATCGCTACGAACTTAAAAGTTTAGGTGGTTCTCAGAGAACTTACAAATACTCTCACGAGAATTTGCGCGCAGTACCCCAGGGACATATCGGTTTGATCGAAATAGCTACTAGTCTTTTAAATTGTGAAGAGGCCGAGACGGCGTCGGAAGATGAAGAAAGTATAACTAATTCAAATCATGACAATGATAACTCTGACACCTTGACCGTATGCTCAAACACTGTTTCCGCCGATTCGAGGACGCTCACAGCAGGCTCAGACACTCTCAGTACATGCTTAGATCCTGAGACTTGGGATATGTTGCACGAAACTGAAATTCATACAGAACGGGACGATTCATAGTCGTAGGTAAGTGGAGCGACATGTAAGAATGAATCTCTTTCCTGCCAAATAGTCAGACGAAATATATGTCGTCCGAGTCAGTATCAGATTGACTTGTCTTCGTGCTTTTGTTCTATGAGACGAAATAGGTCGTCCGAGTCAGAGTCCTTTAAGTTGACTGACTTGTTCTGGATGTTTTGCAGATTATAGTAAGACGAATATTGTCGTCCGGGTCACATCCACCAAAGGATTGACTTGTCTAATAGTACCAATTGTGAACAGCTAACCTACACGCTGTTTAGTGACGAGGCTGTGTCATTCGGCTTAATTGTTGCGAGACACTCGCCTTAAGTCTTAAGTATCATAGCGCATTGTGACAATTGAAATTAGTCGTCTGTCAGGATGCCGAACGGACTATGTACGATTGCAACTCATTGTTTCAGAAAATCGCCCGAGGACGGTCGAGTGTCAGTCCGGCCGTGACGGCGCATCCGTCAACGTCAGACGTCAGGTTGACTTTTAGCTGTCAAAGTCAGCCTAGCGAAGCGTCATTGTCGATGGTTGTGAGGGCGGACATCTGGACACGGTTGTTCGAGACAGCGCCTGCACACCACGCTTGTGACGAATCGCTTTGCATCCGAGTGATAGTTTAATCTAATGTTATAATTAAGTTGGTATCGTGTTGCTTAGACTGTACATTGTTCATTTGACTGTGCATTTCAATTATTAAACCCTGTGCTGATTAAACAACGGTGATTTTAATAAGGACTTGTGATTTATTTGCTCACGCCCACCTGCCAACCTACCTACCCACATATATCACACGAGATGAGTTCTGATGAAGGCCCTCCTGCCCCTTCAAATTAATAAGCATGATAATAACAATAATGTCCATATAGCAAAAATATAAGATCTTTAATGTATATTTTCGACCTGCCGGCAGGAGTGCTGTTAGATTTTAACTTACTACCTTATGAGTTAAACTCCTCAAGGTATTTCGAAAATCTTTAATCTTAGATATGTATGACGATTTTATTTATGGCTGGCCTGTTGGTCTAGTGGTGGCCCTGACTGCTATGCCGAAGGTCGTGGGTTCGATTCCAGGATAAATGTTTGTGTGATGAGCACGATCATTTGTTCTGTGTCTGAGTGTAATTTATCTATAATATGTGTGTATTTAGAAATATATAAGTATGTTTATCAGTTATCTAGTACTCATAACACAAGCTCTGCTTAGCTTGAGACTAGACGCCATTGTGTGATAGTAGTAGAATATATTATTATATTATTTTCATCTCAGTCCTGGGCAAAGGCTGCCATTCCGTCCATCTTTTGCAAATCCGCGCTTCCTCCTTCTAGTTCTGTTGACATCGGTCTAGTTCGAATGACAATTACCTACAGTTTCAATAAAAATAAAGTTGGAGCAATTAATAGACGCTTTGAGAGAGAGAGAGATCAACACATAGAACAAAATAGTCTCAGATCTTCACTAATACAGTGACTTTGGTGTCTTTTAAGCCTGCCTGGAATACTACAACCGCCAGTCATTTTAAGGAGGGCGGAATAAACTTGTGGACCTGCCAGAATTCAAACTGTAGATAGATGTTCAGTAAATTACAGTGCACAAAGTTAAAGAGTACTTAGTTGGTGGATGCAGACCTCAAGGCCGAGGCTCAGGGCCGATGCCCGCTAACTTCCTAGTTAGCGGGCATCGGCGGAGAATTTCTGAAAGGGAAACCCGTAGTCCTAGGACGCAAAGGGTAATTGAAGGAGACAGGTGTGGTTTTAGTCAGTAAAAGTCTGACACGTCCTCGCGCTCCACCCAGAGCGCGAGAAGTCATTTGGATGATTTCCCACCTTAAACAAAAAAAAGACCTCAAGCACTGTACATAAGGAGAGAAGGATTAAGATTGAGTAGGAAGTAGGAAGTAATCCAGAACCGTTATGATCATATCACGATTCTCTCGAACAAAAAAACATTTGTTGTATGGGAGCCCCACAAATATTTTTTTTATTCTGGTTATTGTTGTTATAGCGGCAACAGAAATACATCATCTGTGAAAATTTCAACTAAACGCTTGCTTAGAAGTAATCAATTCACTCTTGATTTAAAGAACACTACGTTGTGACTCAGGAAAAACAGACTCCGGCAGGGAATTCCACTCTATATGCATTAAATCATTAAATTTCATTAAATCATTAAATCATTTATTAATTTGCAAACATGGGTAAAAATATACATTGATGTTTTGTTTTTAAATGAATAATAAAGTTCTCCATGTTTAACCATCACATGGGTATGCAAATATTGAAAATAGGTACAAGATAAAGAGTTGACAGTCACAGTTATGAAATTATTATAGTAATATTAAAATATCAAAATTAAATTAAGAAATCAAATACAAAATTAAATGTCAAAAAAAAAAACAATAAAAAATTAAATGTCAAATTAAAATAAAATAATCAATAAAAAAATTAAATGTCAAAATAAAATAAAAAAGTCAATAAAAAATTAAATGTCAAAGTGAAATAAAAAATACTAAAAATTAAATGTCAAAGTAAAATAAAAAATACTAAAAATTAAATTACTGGTAAATATATGTTAAATTCTAAATAATTCAAGTAGCAGTATAGTTCAGTTCAGAATAATACATCACAGTCTGATTTAAAAGTATTACAAATCAAATTGAAAATAATTAATTGATAATTCATAATCTTTATGGTTGTGATATATATATGCTAACGATTTTTCCCTAATATAATAAATCGGATGTAGTAGGCCTAGCATCTTTCATTTAAATAATCATTAATATGATAGTAACATTTTGCAACTAAAAAATCGTGTAGGTTTTTTTTAAATTGATCCAAATTTTTAATTTCGATTATGTGTTCAGGTAGCTTATTATAGATTTTGGGTGCCATACCAAGAAAATTTTTATTAAAAATAGCTTTTTTATGTGGTATTGTGCATATTTTATTTTTGTGGCGTAGACTCTTTGGGTGATTGTATATGTGTATATTTGTCTTAACATAGCTTGCAACTTCGTATATGTAAAGACAGGGAAGTGTAAGTAGCTGAAGCTTTTGGAAATGTGGCTTACAGCTGTCTGTGCTTTGAATGCCACATATTGCCCTTATACATTTCTTCTGTGCTTTAAACGCCATTTCTCTATCGGGTGAGTTCCCCCAAAATATAAGTCCGTATCTTAATGTAGATGATACATATCCGTGGTACGCCATTAATAATGTTGACATATTTGAAATTTTCCTTAAGTTATAAAGGGCATATGAACACTGGCTAAGTTTTTTGCATACATTTTCAATATGTACTTTCCAGTTCATCTTTTTATCGATCCATATACCTAAGCCAGTTTATTACGTCATTTAAATTATTATTTATGTCATTTTCGAGGTTCTCATCATTTTCGCTTCTGAATAGTATTGTGCTATCGTCCGCGAATAAGATCATTGGATTAGAAATAATTTTAGGCATGTCATTAATATATACGATGAAAAATAATGGTGCTAGGACACCGCCTTGCGGTACCCCAAATAAGGATTTGCGATACTCTGACGTATATGTAATTTCTGTTTTAGTGTAGGGGCAGATTTTCTTTACGCATGTACATTGTTGCCGATTCATTAGGTATGATTTAATAAGTTGAAGGACATTACCTCTTATGCCACATTTTTCTAATTTGTTAAGGAGTATTTTGTGGCAAACGTGGTCAAAGGCTTTAGTCATGTCCATAAATAATGCAACAACAGGATTTCTGTTGTCCATATTTGTGAGTACATGTTTGACAAGCGCATATATAGCAGAATTAATGCTTTTACATTGCCTAAAACCATATTGTTCGCTGATTAATATTTTATTAGTTTCTAAGAACGAATATATACTTTTGTAAATTATTTTTTCAAATATCTTAGAGAAGACTGGAATAAGAGCAATGGGTCGGTAGTTGCTTGGATCTTGCCTGTCACCTTTTTTAAACATTGGTTTTATTATAGAAATTTTTAGTTTTTCTGGGAATATGCCTTTTTCAATGCAGTCATTGATAATGTGACTAAGTATGGGTGCAATAATGATAGATGTAGCTTTAATCACTTTGGTGATTATGTCGTCATATCCAGCGCTGTTTGTGTTTTTCAGAGAATTTATTATTTTAATAATATCAGCTGGTACCGTTGGTATCATAAATATTGAATTAGAAATTGTGTCAAATGTCAGCATATTATTATAGTTAATGTCACTCTGAGATTGAATTTGATTAATAAAATATTCATTAAATGATTCCGCTATTTGTTCTGGACTGTTAATAACTGTATCGTCAATAATCATCTTGTCTATTCCTTCTCTTGGATAATTTAGTTTCTGTTGATTAATTATACTCCATGTAGCTTTGCTCTTGTTTTCAGAATTCTGTATAGTATGAGAATTTTGGGCTTTTTGCGTTTGTTTAATAATGTGTTTCAATCGATTAGTGTAGGTTTTAAGTTTATTTTTGTTTTCTGGGTTGGGTGACTTTCGACATTCCCACAGCATGTCCCTTTTCCTTTTTGAACATTTTTTTATTCCTGTTGATATCCATTTAGGTCTTTTAATTACCGAAACTTTTATATTATTAATTGGAAAACATAAGTCATAGAATAATTTATATATGTCATGGAATTCATTAAATGCATCATTGGGATCGGAGCACTTATATACATCATGAAAAGTGAGACTTTGAAGACATTCTCTAAACTTATTGATATTTTCATCACTATAGTCACGTTTCTGAATGTACCAATGGGATAGTGTGCAAGTTTTCTTGACACGACATTTTAGTAGTTGCGCCGTGTGATCCGATAATGCAAATTCTTTAATCTCACATCTGCTACCTCTGGTATTATGAATAATGTTGTCAATGCAGGTCCCACTGCGTAAACGTGTTGGTGATCGAGTACCCAGAATTAAATTATGGCTGCGTAGTATGTTTTGGAAGGTGAAAGAGGCTTTGCTTTTTTTGCAGATGTCTATGTTGAAGTCTCCACATAGTATGATCTTATTATTTGGTTTCAGACAAATTTCTTTTAAGATCATGTCCAAGTGATCAAAAAACATAGAGAGTTTATCTTTTTTATTATTTGGCGGTCTATAAACACATATGATTACGATAGGGTGGGACAAAAGCTTAATCGCACAACATTCTATTAGATTGGATATGGCCCATTTTGTTACATTAATAACCTCAAATTTATGTGTGTTTTTGATTAGAATGCATGACCCCCCATTTCTGTCACCTCTAGTGTAGGATGTAGCAAGTGAGTAATTAGCAATATGTAAATGTTGAAGGTCACCCTGTTTCATGTTGTGTTCTGTTATACAAAGGATGTCAATTGACTTACCTTCTTCTGAGAGTTCATTTAGATGTATGCCCAATAGATCCGATTTACTTATTAAACCGTTTATGTTTTGGTGCATTATAAATATGTGATTATAAACGAAAAAAGTCGTTACTATCTATAACCTTATCTACATGCTTATATGTTATTGGTATTTGGTCTTCCTGTTCATATAAATGTAGATCGTAGAGTATATTGCTTATAATTCGCTCGTGTATGTTTTTAATTCCGTATCTAGTTATTTTACCAGTTCTGTGGGAGAACATTTCAAGGGTCAGATCATAGTTACTATCAAAGAAATATGCGTATTCATTGCTTTGTATATCTGAATATAGGAGATTATTGAACATGTCTACTTTGTAGTTATATATAGGAGCACCCGCCACATAGGTGGCTGCACATACTATTAAATTTGTATGGTTTACTCTTTGCAGGCATGTTCTTATTTTGTTTATTATGTCTTTGTAGTCTCTTTCTTCTTTTATATCATTTTCTCCGATGAAAAGTATGCAGTAGTCGTTTTTATTGAACCCTTTTAGTTTAAGTTCAATACCGATGAGAAGGTCAGCTGCGGTGCTGTTAGTCCTGATGTAGCGGCAGTAGTGAGAGTAGTTTGAATAAACTTCTTGTATAGTAGATAATGACCCCTTAGTTGTCCTGCTGCTCAATATACACAATTTGTTTTTTTGTCTAGGTTTTTTTGTCTTATCAGCCGTCTCCTTGTCATCGTCATTTAATATTTTTTCGTTTAATGACGAGATGATGGGAACTTTCTTCAATTTACTCGGTGTGATAGTTGTTTGAGTCTCTTTATTGTCCTTGACGCTTGGTGTGAAAGTGGTTTGAGTCTCCTTATTTTGCATGTTGGTCTCAGTTTTTGAGCAGTTGAATAGTGTGTCACTTATAAGCGCTTCATTAACGCTTCGATGGCTTCGTTCTTTATTTTGGTTTGGAGTTTTATTACTTTGCATCGGTGACATGGTTTTTCTGCATGGTGTTGAGCATATTTTCTTGTATGTGTTAGTGGTTTTGATCATTTTTTGCAGGTCAGTTTTTAGACGAAAGTTTTCAATGTTTAGATTTTCTATTTCATGATGTGCGCTCGCTAATTGCATCTTGAGTTTTTTTATTTGTTCATTTAAATCGCCTATAATGTAGCTATTATCATGCAGACTATCTGGAATGCTCATCATAGTGGCATCAAAAATAGCTTTTTCACTGCTATTAGTTACGTTGGATAGGTTGGTTAATGAACTCGATCTGTATGGTTTACGATAAGTGATATTGTCATTCGGTGAAGCCATTTTCCTCGACTATTAAATTTTATATTTGTTTTAAAATAATTTTATTATTATGGTTTTTGACTCCTGCAATTTTACACAGATTTCTACCAAACCCAAATATATTTTTTCTATGTGGTATCACTTTTAATTCTTCTACTTGCCACTGGAGGTCAGAATGGCGTTAGTTGTACTTTTTTTATATAGAATGGTAACACTTTTTTTATAAAATGGTAACACTTTAGTTCTTCTACTTGGCGCTTGCGGTTGGTAGTACTAATAATTAGTTTGTCTATTCACCGCTTGGGGAAATTATGGCGTTAGTTGTTGGATAATATTAGAGATCAAAGTCCAAATTTTGAAATGTTTTTGATAACTGTCTTTTGTTTCAATAGTTTTTCAATATAGTAGTAAAATATTCGCTAAAACTTATTTATTTCGTCACTGTTTGTAGATGAACGTTATTGTACTGTCATGATCAAAGATTGATTGTTTAGGATATTGTTTTGTATTAAAAACTGAACTTTTCACTGAACATTGTTTTAGATACTTCCGCACTATTTTTTTTTTTTTTTTTTTTTTTTTTTTTATGCACAAAAAATAAAACACCATGGCATGTCTTATATAATGACACGGTTATATACTTAGTGTACATAAGACCTTCATCCTCAGGCTATTTTCATTTTTAGACATATTCCTCCCACCGCCAACGCCTGGTTAGTGGTCTAGAACGTGGTGTTCAACAATGCTATTCTGACAACTTTACTCTTTACTGAGGAACTAATGTGAAATGAACTGTCTTCGATCCTTTGTATTAGGTGGGATTGAAGACTGCTCACTTAGGTAAAGTCAACCCCGCTTAAATTCACGGTGAAATAATACAGAATAGTCCTCCACGCATTTCGCCAGTGTGAATTGAGCCTTAACGGAACTCATTAAGGCTCAATTCACACTGGCGAAGTGCGTCGAAGCGTCGCGTCTCGACTAAAGGCCCTACCCCGAGCTCTTAACACGATCCATTTAACGATCTAAACTGAACTGTTAAAGAGATGGAGCCATATAGGCTGTACAGCTCCATCCTTCTTTCTCGCTTGACATTTTAACACGTCATGGTAAAGGCCTCTATTTGTCAACGACGTGTGACGACCCTCGCATTAGTAGGCTCGGATCACAGTGCTGGGTCAGTTGAACATTCGTGCACTCGTGCTCGCTGAACACTACGCGCGAGTAACGCACGGTGATGTGTGAAACAGCTCAACTCTAACAGAGCGTTGACGCGCGAAGGCGCGAGACTTCGTGCAATTTAATTATTTACATAACACACCTTTATAAGTAAAAAAAAATAGAGATGAATCTATGCTATCCCGACGGTTCGATTCTGCCAGTGTGAGTTGAGCCTTAGTCTAATCAAATCTAAAGTAAGACCTTGAACACGCATGGTAAATTCCATCACTGTACCTATATTTTTGGAGAACTAGTTGAATCAGTTAGTGGTTAGACTACTGCGGCGTAGGCCCTTCGATGATAAATTAACGATAATAAATATGAAAGATTGATATAATAATTAGAAAACAAGACTTATTTGTTGGCCATTACGAAAAAAACTTAATACCTTGAAAAAAGGAAACTTATTTCCTGAAGTATTATAAATTTCACATAAATAATTTATATAATATACAAAATATTGACTGATATTTAGTTATTTACAAGAACTCCTCGGATGAAGGTCTCCTCCAGTGACGGAAATCAAACATAGCCAATGTTGTTGTGTTTGCCGATGATTTTAAGATTTATCTTCAAATAAAAACTCCAGAAGGCGTTACTCTGCTCCAATCCGATCTAAATTCGTTGCAGAACTGGCGTGTGGCGAATGTGATGGCTTTGAATGCCAGCAAATGTCATCACATTACCTTCACGCGGAAAAGGCACCCCATACAGGGAGTAAGTGGATGGTATGGGGAAATATTATAAAGCTAAAACCCTTCCTCAATAAATGTGCTATCCAACTTTAAAAGAATGTTTTCAATTCGTACTTTTAGGTCCTGAGATACTAATTGCACTATAGTAAACACTTTTTTTTTTCAAAATCAAGATCACAATTTGCAATCGGTAAACTTTTTTGTACATATTAAGCAACACATGTCACATATTCTTTTTAAACTCATCCACAGTAAAAAAAAATCCGAGGTAAAAATCCCCGGGCACTGGACTAAATAGAATTCACATATTTCGACTGGCTGCCATCAAATCTTTTAAACATTCCTTAATTAAAATGTATGTCTATGTTGTTATAGGTACTATTTTTAAATTAATTACACTTGTATATGAGTGTACAAAAATCATCAAATAAATAAATATCTTTAATAATATCATGATAACCCTTAGCATAGTTATTAACTCAGCCACATTAACCTTACTACTTAGATACTGTCTAGCTACTTATTAAAAAAAAAACCTGTTGTTTTCCTATTCTGTAACCATTTAAAAGTTATTACATTAGTGAGAAGACGTGAAAACAGCTTAATCGTAACAAGTTTATACATAATGATTACGCAATTTTTATCAATACTATGCTTAGTGATTGTGATAGTTGGTGCCTATTTTCGGTATAACCGCGCTGGGAGACTGATGCACAAAATCCCTGGGCCTCCAAGAGTGCCCCTAATTGGACATATGGTTACCATGTATAAAAATCCAGGTATGTATCTAATAAATATTAAAGTGTGTATAAAAATATAAATCAAATGATATGGTATGTCTTCTATAATAGCTCGATTATGTACTCAGTGACTGTACCTAACACCTTTATCCTCTGGTTGTTTTCATTGGTACATATTTCACGAAACTTTAATAAGATAAAATACTGATAGACTTGTGTTTTCAAGCCAAGATATTCCTTAGTCTGCTTTAGCATTTTTCTGGCTGCCTGCTGCTGTTATTTCCATCACTGTATCGAAAATCGGTAGATACCGGTTTAACCAGTTAGTGATCAGACTTCTGCGTTCTAAGCGGAACGATGATAATTTTTATGAACAATAAGTATAATAGTGGACAAAAGGGGACTTATTTGTTAATGTGTTTTAAATTTGGCAATGAAATAAAGTCACTGTTTGATTACAAGTGCCATTATGTACCAAAGGGTAGTGCAATTATAGACACTTTCTGAGCAGTGTTGAAAAATAAACTATAAACAATAATATATATTGATTGATATTTAGTTATTTATAAGAACCCCTTTTCGGGTGAAGGCCTCCTCCAAAAGATTTCATTCTACTCTATCCTGCGCAATTTATATCTATTTGTGATCCGCTGTCTTTGCTATGTCCTCATGCCAACTTGTGTGCACTGTGCAGTCTTCATCTGCATCTCGAGGCAAGGTAATGATAGAAACATAACCTTATTCAAAGAAAAAAATATAATGTGACAGATTACTCTTTTTGCAGATAAACTTTTTGAACATTTGAGAATATGGCACAAAATCTACGGTCGTCTGTGGCGACTGGACGGAGTTCACATCCGTACGATACATTTATATCATCCTGAGGACGTAGAGGTACCTTCAGAATTAGACCATAAGTAATACTATATACCTATAACGAAGTAAAATGTATTATTTGCAAGTTCTTAAAAGTTTTTAGATATTTATTCATTCATTGAAATAGGTATACACAATTTTTATACAACTACATAAGAATCTTTAGAAATTGTATTAAGAATGAGGTTAACAGGTTATTATGGGTCCCAAACTAGTTAGCCTAGGCAAAGCCTGTATCTTGGTGACCTAATAATTATACAGAGTTAGCAAGATGATATGGCCTGCTGGCGCTACGCACAAATTTTTCATAATAAAAATACTAAACGAAAGGAAGGGGTAAAAAAATCTAAACAAAGACTAATACTACCTGTTAGCAACGATAGTGCAAAGGGCCAGTTAAGTGTGTGCTTAAATGTGAAGTGTGAGTGAGGGTGTGTGGTGTGTTTGTGTCTATCAGTACTTATTAAGCAACAAAGTAAGGTTTCTGTCTCCTCGTAAGTTCTGTCCAACAACCATTTATTTAGTTTCACTTTGCCTTCAGAGAAGTCACTCGGTATTGCCAAAATTCTACTCACGGCGTTGAAAATACGTATGGATCGAAAACTGGGCTGCAGACAAGGTCTTCAGTTTTGGAAGGCGGATTCTATCATGTGGTGCCCTGTCCCTTTTGCTGCAGCCAGTGTGAGCTGTCTTGTCTTAGACCAGTTTTAATAGAGACACGAAAATAAACAGTTGTCGAACGCGTACAACCCCTGTCTCCCTGTATAGTTCATCTGTAGAAAAACGCCTTGGGTTTCCCAGGAGTAATTTAAGTGCAGCAAGCTTTAGTAAATAAATTTTTAGTAAATAATATATAATATAATATTCACACAACTCTCGCACAACGCCGTCTAGTCTCAAGCTAAGCAGAGCTTGTGTTATGAGTACTAGAAAACTGATAAACATACTTAAATATTTCTAAATACATACATATTATAGATAAATTACACCCAGACACAGAACAAATGATTGTGCTCTTCACACAAACATTTGTCCTGGGTGGGAATCGAACCCACGACCTCCGGTATAGCAGTCAGGGCCACTAACCACTAGACCAACAGGCCAGTCAAAGCTGAGCCCGTTATAGCTCCAGCATGCAGGTGTTGGTGGCGCCGCCCCAGACGCCGATACAGTATTGCAGTACAGAGTGACACAGAGCAATATACACTAGGATGCACAAGTTTTTAGGAGCACAAGTCCGTAAAAGTTTCGCTACATAAATGAATTTAAGCGTTTTTTTTTACGAGTGTGTGCACCCCTCGGCCACCAGTGCTCTATTCATAAATGATGTATCTACAAGATCTATCATTCTATTTAGGTTTGTTTATTCAAATTTTTGCCTGTCTCTTTCAGTTGATACTGTCCACAACTACTTACAATCAGAAAGACCTACCGTACACCTTTTTACAAGGTTGGCTCGGTGATGGATTACTAGTGAGCAATGGTAAGTAGATCACTAATAAGTCCGTAGTGGTTCCCACAGATTTATTTGCATGAGTGGCTGAACTAAACAACATTCCAAAGTTAGGTACGTTATCCTCTTTTAAATTATTTATACATTAGGTGATGGTCCCGGGTGGAGCACTGTTGTTGAGTTTTCTGGGGAAAAACAAGTTCAAAACTCTAGGTGGGCCTAGAGTTTTGAACTTGGATTAGCGAAGACAAATAAGCAAGTCACTTCTTCTAAACAGAAATGAAACTTTTATAACAACTTGCTAGGGTTAGTTTAAAACCCACATCGAACGTGCCTTTATTAAAATAGCGTATTACAATATCAAAGACTACGTTGAAGACAAACTTGTTTGGCGCTGACTATTTCTGCACATTTGGCTTCCCTAGTAGCTCACTAACTGCATTATCTTGTGAACATATGGATGTTTACACAATAATGCAGTTTTTTTTTTTCGGTGGGAAAATCATCTTATGACATCCCCCGCCCTTGGGCGGGGCGGGAGATAGTGTCAGACTTTTACTGACTAAAAACCCACTCCTGTTCCTTCGTTGCCTTCGTCCCAAAACCCCGGGTTTCGCTTTCACACTACCCATGGCCCCAGTAGGCTTCGACCCTGCTGGGCCCCTACGATTTGCTGACATCTCCCTGAGGCGCGCGTGGAACAATACGCGCCGTCGACGACTTAGACTCGGTCCGGATGGTTACCGGAGGGTCGGACGGCGGGCTACCCATTGCTCGCCGTCCGCAAGCCCGCGCCTACGGTGGCCGGAAATCGGGATCGGAATCCCGGCGGCGACTTGGGCGTGAGGCGGCCGATCGCGTGAGGCAGATCGGCCGCCTCCTTTGCTAGCATTACTGCTTCGCAGAAGGAAGCGGCCGCCTGCCACTCCTCCTCGCTACGGACCATGGCCTGTACCAAGGCCCGACGCGAGAGATCGCCGCCGCCGATCGCCCCCACGAGGACACGGCGTTGCTCTGCCCAAGCGGGGCACACCTCCACCGTATGCTCCACCGTGTCCTCCGGGCAGTCCACACAGTGGCGACACCTGGGCGTCGCTTCCGCACGAATCCAGTGCAGGAACTTCCCGAACTTACCGTGTTCGCTGAGAACCTGCGTCATACGGTAGGTGAGGACGCCGTGAGGTCTTTCCAACCACGCCTCAAAGAGGGGACTTACCGCCATAATTGTGGCGTGCCCAGCACTGGGTCGCGACAGTCGCTGCCGCCATTTAGCCATGAGAACCCGCCGGAGCTCTGTCCGCCATGCTGCGATTTGTCGCGGCAGCGGAGTTTCGCCCCGGCGTTGCATCTCCATGCGCAGATCGTGCATGTGAGCAAGATCTGTTGCCACCAGATCCCATGGTGGCTGGCAAGCAAGGAGGCTCGCCGCTTCGCGGGAAATCGTCCGGTATCCTCGCACACAATAATGCAGTTGATGTTTTAATTCCTAGTATAGCTCCAGATGCTTAAAAACATGTAAACATTTGAACATCGGCATCATTTATGTAAAAATTGCGTAATGTACAAATAAATATACAATATGTAAAAATTTATAACTTGTACTGACCCTACAGGATATTCTCCTTTTTTCAAACAGGTGATAAATGGCATCAACGACGCAAAATGTTGACACCAGCATTCCACTTCAAAATTTTAAATAAATACTTCAGTATTTTGTGTGATCACACTCTGGGTTTACTGGACACCATTGAGAATGAACTTGACAAAGGAAAAATCGATTTGGCACCATTGATATCGAAAGCAACACTACTTATTATGTGCGGTAAGATCATCATATACATTTATTTTAAATGGATATTTAAGGTGAATTTCATCAAACAATTTGAACAAAACAATCAATGAAATCAGCACACTTTAAACTGCTATCTAGAACAATAGGTCATTGACCATATTCCACAACATCAATGACACTGACTGCTCTCGAACGCGATTCAAATGTCATGATTCTGTTTTAATTTTGAAGTTCGTTTTCGAAGAAAACTTTAGTTTTTATGACAAAAAAAGAATAAATTAAGAAACCATGTATTTGTATTTTCAGAAACCGCATTGGGTGCTAAAGTCCACGAAATACCTTCTTTTAACAGTTATCTAGAATCAATTCACAAAATAGGTGAATGTGCTGTAAAAAGATTAAGCAAGCCTTGGTATTTAGTCAATGCCATTTACGGGCTATCATATACCGCAAGACAAGAAAAATCCGTTTTACCAGATTTGCACAAATTTACAAAAAATATCATACAAAGGAGAAGGAGAAACAGAAACGGGTATAATACAATCGACCGTCAAGAAAATAACGTGAATAAGGTCAAACCCACTATGCTTGATGAGGTCAAACCCACTATGCTTGATGAGGTCAAACCTACTATGCTTGATCTATTGCTAGGTGAAGAAGCTAAGGGGAAGATAAATGATAAAGGAATTAGGGAAGAAGTTGATACTTTTCTGTTTGAGGTTGGTAGCCAATAAGTAGTTCTCTCGGCGAGCCTAGCCGTAGTCAGAATTGTAACCGGCAGTGGCTTGCCAGATACCTTTATAACGGGCAAGCCAAGGAACCTTAACTTATCTACTACCTACTTACCGCCTAATCCGCCGTCACGCAAAATCAGTGCAAAAATTCTTGCTGTAAAGATTTATTTACTGCATTATTATTTGTTGATAAAAAATTTAATTACTGCATTATTATTTGTTGATAAAAAGATAGAAATTATGTAAACATCATACCTATATTAACCAACCCGCATTGGGCCCGCGTGGTGGATTACGGCCCATTCTCTCTCCTAGAGAGGAGACCTGAGTCCCAGCCGTGGGAACATAATAAGGCCGACTATGCTATGCATACCTCTATCATAAATAACGTAAATGATATATGAGCCATCTATTGATATTGTTTTGGCAACTCTTGCTCGCTCACAACATTCTAGCTGGCCACTTCTAAATCCACTAGATAGCGCACAAAAGATTCTAGTAATCAATCATTGGTTTACTATGTTGATAATACCTATATAATTAGCTCAGTACTCACAATTTAAACTGCCATTGCTCTTCATTCTTTGCTTCTTTATCACACAAGCAGCAACACACAGAAAGCATACTATTACTCGGTAGATTTATAAATAATATCGCTGATTCTGATCAACTTACAAAATGAATCTACTTAGAAATTTCATCACCTAACTGTCGAGAAAAAGAAGTTTCTATTCGCGTTTTACCAAAACTACAAAATGAAATAACAGAATTACATAAAGTCCTTTTGAAAATTCTGATGTCTTTTCATGGCACCAGCGAAGTTATTCTAACCTGATGTATTCAAAGCACTCTTATAATTTGAGAAATATAAAATCTGCCAATTATTTAGTTTTCTGAGAAATATTCTAACCAGAGGTAGGTTTAGGTGAAGTTACATCATTATCACTAAACTCAAACTCTTTACCTGGCCAAGTATCGATTCCACACATTTTTATCCGTCACAACGAACAATCGCATGCGTTTCCGAATTCATTTCAAAGATAATAAACTTTAATTACTTCAAAACCAAGTAAGTTACAGCAATAACTAATCATAAAACTTTAATCAACTTTAAATAACAGAAAACAAAAAAAGAAAAAACTATCAAAGCAATTATTTATAAAACGATAACCGATCAAAGCAAATTAAAAATAATTTTTGTAGTTGGCACAACTATTTTACGCGTCATTGAAGGTGCCTCGTAATTTGCGTAAAAAATTCATTCATGCCTTTTCGAAAGCCTGGCTTATTTTAATAGAAAAATGTGTAATAAGTACTTTTTTTATTACTTGCACACAGTATTAAACTTTACTTACACAGATTTATATTTTTATGTTTTTACTAGCTTCTGCCCGCGGTTTCACACGCGTGAAAATAGGTTTCTCCATACAAACTTTGGACCCCCGTTTCCTCCACTTATAGGGTGAATTTTGGAAAATCCTCTCTTAGTGCTCGCTTATGTTATGAAAGGACACCTTGTGCAAAATTTCACTCTCCTAGCCCCAGTAGTTTTGGCTGTGCGTTGATATGTCAGTCAGTCAGTTTCTCCTTTTATATATATAGATAGAAAAATGAGATGTCAGATTAAGCCGGATACAAAACCCTTTCGGTTAGAGTAAGATCGGAGATCGTGTACAATTTTTACGAAGAACCGTGTAGAGTGGCAACGTTGCATTAAGTTGCATAGTGTTATCAGCGTATCATATCTTATGAATGAATCTTTAATTACGCAAGTTTAGATTTTTATTTTATTTAATTCATTTGTTAAGTTCCATGATTTAGATGTAAGGTGTTAAGTATTTTCACATAAAAGCCGAGCTTATTTAATTTGTATTGATTGTACGTCCCTAGTAACCGGATCTCAATTTATATATGTAGCTGCTGGACAGGCTTTAGACTGTGATGTTCACTGACCCTTTATTGGTTTGGAAAGTTTTCCCATTGCTGTCTCAAGCAGTAGCCACGGCGTCTCCATATTCGGTGACTGAACCATTAAGCGCTACAGATGGTGCTTCTCTCTATCTAAAACTTTATAATTTAGCAATATTTTGATTGTTGCAGGGCCACGATACAACAGCAACAGCCCTCACTTTTATGATGATGAGGATTGCAAACGAACCAGAAATACAGGTCATGACCACACTCACCACGATTTCAAAATAACTGTGATAAATATTATAATAAATTAACAGGGACGTTGTCATTTCAGGACTTAATATTTGAAGAGTTACAAGACATATTTGGAGACTCCCAGAGATCACCCACTACAGAAGATTTGAGCAAAATGAAGTACTTGGAATGCTGCATCAAGGAATCACTGCGGTTATATCCAAGTGTGCCCTTTCTTTCAAGACATCTCACAAAAGAAGTTGTAATTGGTAAAAATCTATATCTAAATACATAATAAATTTGCTTTTTATTAACTAATAATAATAAACCGGGGGTTATCCTTGGGTGCACTAGCATAGCGCGTACAGGGATAATTGTCGGTTGTTATCACATTCCATTAAAAGTGACTAAAGGGCCTCTGCGAGATGGTTTCGGCTCCTCGTACGCCTTCCAAAGGTTCGGGATCTCAGGGTTCCAAGATATACTGGAATATAATAATAATATTCCACAACTATCACACAACGCTATTTAGTCTCAAACTAAGCTGAGCTTGAACTAAATGCGTTAAAGTTAAAGTTTAATATTATATATGAAATATTCCCATATTTTATATGGAAACCTGATATACTTTTCTTATAACAAATATGTGTGGCGATCTCCTAACAGCGTAAAATGCGTTATATAGACACGTCTCCTGCGTACTTCTGATTATTATGAAATAATGAAATTAATTAATTAATTAATCATTTATTTACGTAAAACATATACTATGTTTTTGATGTAAAATAATATAGAAACGTTATAAACATGTTTAGCTATTTTATGACAAAGTATATATTTGAGAGTTATAAGCAATATTTTGTGAGACAAGGAAACAACATTTCGTATCTGTGAATCCTTTTAAATTCTAAAAATCACGTTCTTTTAACCATTTGTGCTATTTAATCTTAAACAGTCTTGTAGCATAATCAGCCTTTTAATGTTCCACTGCTGGGACTCAGGCCTCCTCTCTAGGAGCGAGAATGGGCTGTAATCCACCACGCGGGCCTAATGCGGGTTGATGAATGTCACATGTCTTCGAGTTTTTGATTCTAGGACATGCCGGTTTCCTCACGATGTTTTGATTCATCGGTTTGAGAGCAGCGGTGATGAAATAAATTACACAAAGTAATGCGCCTGGCTGGGTTTGAACCCGCGACCTACTACCGTAAATCAGAGCCGTTACCACTTGGCCACCGCTGCTCTTGACTAGTCAACCCATTAATAAAGTAATGTGAAAAAAGTAAAAATAAAACTATTACTTTTTTAAGCAAAAGTCTTCTACTTACTTTAAATATCGTAAATTCATGTTCATACATCGCATATGTTTCAAAACACATACCTACTATTTTTGTGGGTTAAAAATAGCAACAAGGTTAGAAAAAATATCTATACTAATTAAAAGCTGAAGAATTAGTTTGTTTGGTTGAACGCGCTAATCTCAAGAACTACTGGCGAAAATCACCAGCAAACTTTAAACCCACGATTTTGTTACAGCTTCTTATGTCTTTACATGAGCTCTATTAATCATAGTGCATTCATCTCATATGATTATACAGCCCCCCTGGCCAAGTTACAACCGTTTCGTTTCAATTCTCTTTTCGTTGATCGCCTCGAGTCGGCCACGCCTCCTATTCCTTTGTTCTGACCACGTGACTGAGCGTTGAGATGACGTCAGAATAAAAGAATCATGGGCGTGGCCTACTCGAGGCGATCGACGAAAAGAGAATCGACCATCCAGTCACTCAGGTTTGTCACCAGGCAGGCTTGTAGGTTTAATGACAGGAATGCTATCGTAACATTGTATTATTCGTTTGTGCGTAGCAAAGTTGAGTACAATTCGCTGGTGTGGGATCCGCACGTGCAAAAATATAACCTGATGATAGAACGGGTTCAACGCAAATTTGCTCGCTACCGTTACAGAAAGTTATATGGGTACTATCTCTATTTATATCCGTCTATGTTTGCATCATTACATGGAATGGTGGGCATCAACACGCTAGAACTGCGACGTAAATGCGCGCTTCTGATGTATTACTATCATCTTATGTATAATAAAATCGATGACACGACCACGCTGGCTCGCTGTTCACTTTACACTCCGGACCGACCGTGGGTGTCGAGGACCTGTGCTATACTGTGCCTGTTCGTTGCACGTACGTCACGTACTTTAACGGCTCGATATGCCCCTACAGCCCAAGTGCTCAATCTGCTGAACGCCCTGGTTGCTCAGGAACCTAAGTTTGATATATTGTTTATAGCAGTAATGAAATCATAAATTTTTTAATCAAGTAGTTCGTTTGTTAGTTTGTTGAATTGCTATACGCATTGGTGCATACTGTAAGTATAGCAAGCAATTGATAAACAAATAAATATTATAACTTAAAAGTATATATCCAAACTAAAAATAATAATATTTAAAACGGGTAAAAAAGAACTTATTGGGCATCAAAAAATTCATCCACATCGATGTCAATGTTAAAAGTGCCCAGAACGCTGACAGAATTGCCACGTTGGATAGCAATGCTGGTTTGTTGAAATAAATAAAATCAATCAAAAAACGTAATAGAAACATTTTCGACTTCTACTCCGACGAAGTCGCGGGCAAAAGCTAGTTTAGGAATAAACTAACATAGCCTTCTTACTAAAATTTTAATGTTTTTACTGTATCCCACTTTGGAACCCCCTTGAGTCGGGTTGAAAAGTATTGACAGTGCTGAACATTGTTGAGGAAACCGTTTCACCAGTTCTTGTTTCACTGATATGTAATTTTTGCAACATAATGTGCTTAATATATTTTTGTTGACATTTGATATATCATTTTATTATTAACTGGCATTTTATTATTAATTGGCAACTTATTTGTTTTCTGGATATTCATACTCGTATTACTATATAAATATTTCTTTAACTTTTCTATAAAGCTTTAAGACTAATATAATATTCTGACTTCCATAGCTGGCTATACGATCCCAAAGAACAGTTTCATCGACATCCATGTGTTCGACATCCATCGTGACCCTGACGTGTACCCTGAGCCTGAGAAGTTCCGACCAGAGCGGTTCCTCCCACAGAACACGGTTGTACGCAATCCTTACAGCTACATACCATTTAGTGCAGGACCCAGGAACTGCATTGGTCAGTATCAAAATTAATGTATGTAGTGTTGGTAGTTTTATCATTATTATGTCTTTAGATAAACTGCTAAGTATTTATCATGACCCTGTTGTGTCCAACTGCAGGGCAAAGACCTGCCTTACATTCCTCCATTTTTCTCTGTCCTTAGCTATATCTGACAAATCTAGGAATCATCATCATCATCATTTCAGCCGAAAGACGTCCACTGTTGAACATAGCCCTTCCCCAAATGTCGCCACAATGACCGGTCTTGTGTGTCTCGCATCCATCGGATTCCCGCGACCCTCACCAGTTTATCGGTCTACCTTGTGGGAGGCCTTCCAACGATGCGTCTTCCGGTATGTAGTCGCCTTCCAGAACCTTTCGTCCCCATCGACCATCTGTTCTGCGAACAATGTGCCCTGCCCACTGCCACTTAAGTTCGGCGATTATTCGGGCTATATCTGTAACTTTAGTTCTTCTGCGGATATCTTAATTTCTGACGCGATCATGCAAGGAAACTAATAGCTCAGCCCTTTCCATTGCCTTTTGAGTGACTTTAAACCTTCTGATGAGACCCATTGTAAGCTACCACGTTTCGGAGCCATATGTCAGCACTGGCAACACGCACTGGTCATATATTTAATCTAGGAATAAGAAAAAGTAATGGGTTCCAACTGGTGGTCTGTGGTTTACCCACTTCTATTTAAGTTTGGCGACTGAGTTGCCTACGTCTGCGATTTGTGTTTTGGAACGATGTATGGATACTATTGCTTATGCGGTGTGTGATTTTGACTCCGAAAATACTTCGATCCATAACTCGCTGGCAGACTCCGAGTGCAGACTTTTGACATTTCGTAAATGACTACGTTTGTATTACGTAGGTCAGGGTGGGTTGTGGTGTACCCATTGGAAAGCGGGTACCATCACTGACAGGTTTAGAAATTTCAAAATTAATTATAATGCAGATTTCACTCTTTTTCGTTCATGATCCACCAACTGCAGTATATTCAGCCATTATTGTTTCCTCTACTGGGACATCAGCCTCCTATTTGTTGTTGGAAGCGTTGTTTAGTTGTCATTATCCATCATGCGGACTAGCAACTATTTAGAGACTTTTTATTAGATAGCTTTATTGCTTACCATCAGTGCAGCACTATTTCATATCATTTAATTTTAAAAAGTCAGACTGATTTTATCTCAATCGCCGAAATAATAATTAGATACTTGACTCTAAATCTTCGAATTACAGGTCAAAAGTTCGCCATGATGATGATGAAAACTCTAATGTCAGGAATTATACGGAAGTATCAGCTGGAACCCATCACCAGGCCAGAGGACTTAGTGTTCGTCGCAGACCTGGTACTTCGAACAAACCATCCCATTTACGTGCGGTTCCAACCGAGGGAAAATCTTAACAGAAAACAGAAAATGAAGTGAGCAAATTTTGGGAGTTGGTGTGTCTCCGAGATAAAAAATAAGACGTACCTACATAGTTTTTTTAATAAACAGAAAATCAAAGAAACTATATTAAAGACTATATTTAAAAAAAAAAAAGTAGTAAGTATGGTAGTAGTAGTAAGTAATAAGTGTTTTTTAATAAATAAATTCCATAGATGTAGGTATATGTATGTTGACGTCTACCATCAAATTTAATATGATCATAATGTTTCAATCATCTAAAATATAGTCCTATCCTATCCTCTTTGCCTGAGTCACACATAACAGATATAATATTAGACATTATATAGCGGCTATTTTTATAATGTACCTATTCTGACTACTATATAATAAACACACACACACACACACACACTGAATCTTACCTTCTATAGAGATCTCTCACTCAATAGTTTACTGGGATAAAACTCAACTTTGAGTTAAGCTCGCTTAAGTACAGTCACGAGCAATAAGACAAAATAATACATTGTCACATTTTCTAACTACTTTTTTTTCTTTCTTTTTTTACTGCTCGTAACTATACGTGAACTTTGTTATCGATGTATTATATACAAATACTTTTTTAGGAGTATAGTTTTTTATTTCACAGTTTGGTATTTTTTTTTTTTGTTTGTATACATCATAATGACTTTCACGCTTCAGACAAAGAAAAACGCGATACACACGATACAACTTACACATATTACATCTAGTTGACGCTTCGTTGTTTGAGATTCTTAATTTGGTCAGTGTTTACTCAACTTGATAATATGATGTTGACTTTCTACGTTGAGAGTGCGTGCTTGTTTCAGATTTTTCACTTCGTACATTTCGTTTTCTTAGTTTTCCTTCCCAGAGCTTCTGCAAATATAGATATGAATCTATATCATAACTACGTTTTATTAGATAAGGCAGAGAATATAATCTCAATGTGAATTACCCTTCATAAACGTTTATTGGTCAGTCACGACATAAACGATGATAAAATTACGAAATTGTCGCATAGTAGAAGATCAAGAGACTTTGCTAACGAGTTCAACAATAGTATTTACGAAAATATATTTTTAAAATTTGTAGTTACTATTTGTTGTATTTATTATTTGTGGTATCAAAACATCTTAATTTTATCAACATGTTTTACTTCCAAAATGTTCGTGTAAAAGTTTTGTTACTATTTTGGTGTATTATAAAGTTTGTTCTATTCTATTCTACTCATTATTTCGATGATGAGCATAAACCTCTCCCAGGAATTACTAGTATGTACCCTTGTGGTATTTTATCCTATGTTTCAAAAGATTTCTCCTTCTAGTTCTACTTTTGGCCAATGGCCCACTCACGTAGGCTACTCATATAACTATAATGGTAATGGTTTTTCTTAACATACCTTAAATGATTTCCTGAACTTGGTGGACATGGCGCTGAACAGCAATGGGTTCAGTACCGTGGGTAGCCAGCTGTTAAACATCGCAAACTTGTGCACCGTTGACCACCACTGGAACCACAAATTCATTGTCAATAAAGTATATATGTTTATATATATAATTCTTCTGTGCGTGTGTTTATCACCTAACTCTCGTTTAGTATGAGTTAGGTGGTTGATTGATTGGGATGAAACTGCTTGTATATATTTGAGGGGGTCCCCAGATGGTTTAAATACAATTGGACCCGGTAGATGGCGCTGCAATTGGGTTCTAATTTTTTCTCTGATGATAAATCAGCTTTCGAGCAAGACAACGTCTGTCGGGACTGCTAATACTAAGATAGTAAAGCAAAAGAATTTTGTTGTTGATAAACGAGCTGATCTCTGGAACTACCAGGAGTAAACAGATAACTGAGGAATAGTATGGGTGTGTAGGTGCGTTTAGCGAAGCAGTAACCAAAAACGCGAGTGTAACCGCGGGGGACAGCTAGTATTTATAAATATAAATAATATTTTAGATTCCTAACACTAATTTGCTCAAACTGAAATACAGAAGACTCCTTGACAATGAAATTTAGATATCAGGCTCATTTGAATTTGAAGTTTTTCTTGCTTCTAGTTCAAAAGTAACTTATACTTTTTGCCACAAAATAGAGTACCATTAATTTTTGGATTAAAAAATCCTTAATGTCTTGCGCATATGAGCTTACACATTTGTGAACGTAACCACGATGCGAGAGTAATTCCTAATGTGGAACAATGTATTAAAAAAAGAAATTTGACATACACGGTGAAGATGAGCAAATTTTTCATAGTCGACTGCAAACATCAGCGTTCTGAGTAGAAAGAACGGAAGCCAACAAATCACGAATGACACCGTCAGGGCCACTGAATAACAAAATATTTCATTAATGACTTAACAATTTAAACACTATTGTCTAACTTACACTGGATAAAAATAACTTACCTATTAGTTTATTGACTTTCCTTCGTTTAAACCCACTATTGAATACTGAGCCTTTAAGCTTATACATTTCATTAGTATTGTTAACCCTGAATGCTATCATAGTATACACGAAAGTCATAATAGCCAACGGCACAATGAATGTGAGCACTGCACTTACTCCACTTACAACCCTTCCAAACCAAGATGGCAGCGAAAAACAAATCAAAGTGTTCCCAGTGTCGAATATTTCTAACATCCAATATTCTGGTAACGTTTCGATGATTGCCACCGTCCAAATTATGCCAATAATCTTGCCCACTCTTCGCCACACCGGCGTGCCTTGCAGCATCATTGGATAGCACACTGCGATGTATCTTTCTATCGATAAAGCTGTCATCACCATGATGCTGTTGTTCCAGAGGATACTTATAAATAATAAATGGATACATAGGACGAAGTTGCATGAGAACACTCCGTAGTTGAATTGAAAGAGGTCGTTCCTTTGAGTCAGGAGCTGATAAATAATTAGCAAAATAGGGAAGGTGACGAGCAAGTCCGACACGGCCAAGTTGAAGAGGTAACAGTTGGTAGCGGTGTGCATGCTCTTGTCGTAGTAGATGACGATACACGTGAGTGTGTTGCCGACGAGGCTGGCCACGAAGATGATGAACAAAGCTACGCAGAATATGACTTGAGAACTGTAAGGCACTTCAGTAAGAGCCAGCTCCACATAGCTGTGCCAATCTTGTGTGATGTTTACGTCTGATTGGTTCATTGTTTTGGATGTTGTTAGAACTATTGTCGGATTTTTAATCACAGTATCACGTTTTCACGTCACGCACAAGTTTGATGAAACTTTGCGTAAATTCACAAGTTTCACGCAAGGTATTACGTGCTCGACTGAGCTAATGCTGCCGGTACTGGTCAGTGTTTATCTAATACTGTATATTAGTTATCAACGAAGTAGTGTGTTCAGCAATGTACATAAACGATTAACTGGATTAATTCTTGGGCCTGATGCGTGGGCGTGGGTTGAATATTAAATTATTTAATTTGGGGATGAAAGACTAATACATGTATAATAAAAGCACCCGATTACCGTAAGTACGCTAGGCTGTAAAAATTACAGGTCATAAAGAAAAACTGCGATATCTTCCAAAGTTATGTATATAGATTGTTCGTATTGATAACCCACTAAAAACATAAATGTGAAAATGGGAGCCCATATCAATGTTATGATATGGTGTCCATTTAGATTCCAATTTTTTTATCGGTAAAGTCAATAACCAAACTATCATAATATTGAACTTGACTCCCTTTTTTACATTTACATATGTTTCTGTGGGATATCAATACTTTTTGAAACAAAAAATTATGCTTTATCTATAAAAAATATTTTTTTAACCATATAACTAATTCACCTTTGTTTGCTCTATTAATTTTGCAAGGCGCTTTGTTTTACCTAATAAAATCGAATGAATTAAAAAAACAAAAACGAAATTTAGAAATTTAGTCTTCTGTTTTTTCCTTTGCATACACACAATTCACTTAAGTTTTCTAACAACAACTTTCTGAGTCATCTGAAAATGAGCTAGGTTTTGATCTATAGGTATGTCAGTTAGAAAAATGTCGATTTTCGGACATTAATATCTATAAGTATGTAGCCATATTGCTGTAATAAAATTCATGGTATGAGGAAATAAAAAATGTTTTTCTGTACGATCAACTGCGATGTGTATTTGTTTATGTAAGTTTAAAGCTTTTTTAGTATTTAATTCATTAACCAAACCCCAAGCAAACGCCGGCGTTCGCTTGGGGTTTGGTTTAATGAGAGATCATTGGCTTTCTATTGTGTCTCTACTTACGGTATTTGAAAGGTTAAACACAAATAAATTGTTTTTTCTTATGTGAATTAATCAGACTCCTACAACATAACTACTATAGTTTTAACTTTTATGAATTCATCTTATGTATTTAAGAAACTATTACACTTTTTATTTTCGAACAGGAATTTTTGCAGCCCAGTGTATTATTGGGATCTAATAAGCCAAGTAGGGTGTTTATAGCAGCCTTTACCCTCATGACACATTAAGCAAATTACTCGATAGTATCTCTCAATTACTTTAGGTTGTACGTACCTATCTAGTTATTTTATTTTTATGGAAGCTGTTTTTATTTACATAATACCGCACCTTTAGTATTATTTATTTAATTAACACATTACGTAGTCTCTGCACGCTTGGATGTCATCATTGTACGAATCGCCAGGAGGACACGGTGGATAGAGCGTACGGTGGAAGTCTACCCCTCTTGGGCGATGCACCGCCTCTTGCCCCCAGCCCTGATGCAGCCCATAGTACGGAGTTAGAGGGAATGGAAAGCAGCCGCCACTTTCCAAGAAGCAGTAATACGAAACAAAAGACAGTCTTTGCACATATGGGTAGCAGTCCCAACGTTCTAATGCATTAATCAATTAGAAATACAAAACACTCACTAACTTATGAAATCACAATCATTCTTCGATTCCAATGGAATATAAAGACGTAATTGAAATAAAGTGAATATGTACACGACGTACGATCAACAACAAAAGTGGTTCGATACTGATATTTTTCATGAAACATATTATTTGTATCACAGTTTTTTCAGCATTTATTGAAGCAGAGAGAATAATAATTTTAACGTGTAAGTAAACTATCTGTCGTTTGCATTCTGAGAAATCCTATTTTTATAAGACAGCGTACACTAAGAAGCAATGTTTGGAGGCCATCACAGTGAATGAAATACTTACACATAAATCATCGCTGGCCACATCTAGAATGTTAGTGTTTACGTTAATAATAATTGTTTATCTTATGTTTTTAGGGTTCTGTACCCAAAAGGAAAAAACGGAACCCTTATAAGATTACTTTGTTGTCCGTCCGTCTGTCTGTCAAGATCTTGGGAACGCGTGGAGGTATCGAGTTGAAATTAAAACCATATATGTACTTAAATCTATGGTCCCTTGAAGCTGTGAAAATATCAAACTTCTGAGTAAACGAAAAGAAAAAGATACAGCCGTTTATGTCGCAAAAAAAACATGTATTTCGACACTCTCAAGGGAATCAAAATTCATAGGGTACTTCTCGTTGATCTAGACTCCCGAAATATGGCATGAAGTAAGGTCATGTAGCACAAATATAGGAAAAAATCTGAAAACTGTAAATTTATAGTTACGTCATAAAAAAAATACTTTTTTTGCGATTCGGAAAACTTGGCGTAACTCTATTTGGGAATTGAACTGTTTTCATAGGTAAGTTCGTACGGAGGGAGTTCCGTACTACGAGTACGGAACCCTCAATACGCAAGTCCAACTCGCACTAGTCCGGTTTTTTCAGCATTCCGTAACTAAACGAAGTGACTTGGCTAAATTTATAAGCCAATATGTTAACGCGTTTTTTTTTCTAATATATAAATTTGTATCTGACTGCGATCCCACCTGACAGTAAGTAGTGAAGTGTAGTGTGTGTGTAGTGAATTATAATTGGACGGTAAGACCGCAGCAGGCAAATTGTTCCAGTCTTTCGATGTGTATAAAGGACGTAATTTTTTTATTAAATTAATGTCTCTACCGGTACATCGTCATCATTCGCAGAACATAGGCGTCTCTATTTACATATTGTAATAAGGAATAAAATAAAACCAAATAACCAAACTATTTCCACTTATTTATTAAACATGTAAAAATATTCCATACACTACATTTATTTATGTATCCATATTCACGATATCTTCACTTGTCACTTAAAATACAAAGAACTTGCTAATTAATATATAAGCAAACACAGTCTTGAGCTCTTGAACAATACAAAAAAGCCAATGCAAAATATGGGCATGATTTATTATTTTCTTTTCGCCACAAATGAAACCTAGGTTATAAGTTAGAGGTCAATACGAGGAATCGATAGCAAAAAAATCCGGTCTTTAAACCATAACCGAACGTAGATACAGGCGTTACCTTTTTTTCTTATATTATAATTAAGACGACTTGAGGACTCGAGTTCTTTTTAACTCTAGACGTCCCACTACCACACAGAAACCGTGTAGCATATTTAACAATGGGAAACTTAAAATATCAGACACGGAGTATTTTTTTTTAAATAACGCCTGATAAAAAACAATAGCGACTTACTAAATAGTCTAACTTCTTTCGGCTAAGGTTGGTAGACATAATTTTTTTGCCATTCATTTCTCATACGGTTCTTTAAGATATGGCCTAAGTTTCGCTATTGGTGAAAAGAAGAAATATATATATACCAGCTATATATGGCAAAAGTTTCATTTCCCTTCAGGATTTTTTACAAAACTTAGTTCATAATGTTTGGATTTTTTTTCTATATCCAAATTATGTTTTAAAAATTTGTTATTTTTTCATTTAAGTAATCTGCTTATTATCAATTATTTTAGTGTGAAAATAATTAAGAATTTAAAGTACAACATGAACCGTTCTGAAGCAATTTTGATCTCTTTTTTACAAGTTTGCACTGAGACTTGAAGAGACATGACAGCTGATATTTGTAGGTTGCATTTACAGTATTCCATTAACTCCCAGTAGGCTTTCAACTTTGCTGGCTAGCTAATTAATTCAGTCTGCATAAATTCCCGCATACCCTGGTATGCAATATGAACCATTAGGATATTTAATTCTCGATTAAATGCAATTTTTTATAGCATTCATTCAAGAGGTATAACAGTTTTAGAGATGACTCAAGCTTATTTCCACATAAACTGAGCATCGAAGACCAATATGGCCCCTAACCGTAGTCCCACCTTATTTTTCCGTCAAGAAAAAGTAAAATATTTAACGACATTAAAATATTTAAGCAACGTCTAAACTTCTTTAAACTTATTGTTAAATCATATTCCTTCAATTAAGAAAAGATTTCATTAGCCGTTGGTTGGTAAGAACCAGCCGTGTAAGCACTTTGGAGCTGGCGATGGAGTGTGGAACGTGGCGCGTGCTAGTTCGCACATGGTCTTGGCGTCTAGGACTAACATGGCCACTGTCTGTGTTATGTCTCCGCCCCATACTAGCACGACAAGGAGAACACCGTCGTCTTCGTCCTAGAAGAAAAGCTTGGTGTAATTAAATGTTTATATGATATTCTATAGATATTGTGATATCGAAGGAGATTGCACAAAAAGCGGTCTGACTTGTGTGGCCTGATTGCACAATTATACTTTGAAAATCATAATTTTTGCCGAAAGACGTCCACTGTTTGATATAGACCTCCACAAGTGTCGCCACAACGAACGGTCCTGTGCGTCTCACGTCCATCGCATTCCCGCGACTTCCACCAAGTCCTCGGTCTACCTTGTGGGAGACCTGCCACTCCGGAAACTTTCAGCCCCTTCGACCATCTGTTTTACGAGCAATGTGCTCTACCCACTGCCACTTAAGTTTTGCGATTCTTCGAGGTTTATCGACGACCGCAGTTCTCCTGCGAATATTTTCACTTCTGATACGATCACGCAAGGAAACTCCATAGCCCTTTGTTTGAAAAGGTTATACAAATTTAGAGTAGGTTTGGAATTTGATAGGAAAAGAACAATGAAAAAGAGTAATTGTGTCCCGAGTTCATCTGAGTAACGGTTGGGTATCCACCACGCGGACCTAATGAGGATTGGTGGATGTCACATGTCTTCGATTTCTTTGGTTCCAGGACACGCCAGTTTCCTCACGATGTTTTTATTCACCGTTTCGAAGAAATAAACTACACAAGAAGGCATTCTGCGTCAACCCCAAATAAATCGCGGTAAGATGAAGCGATGTTGACTGATGAAATTATTTACCGGCATTCAAAATGAAGTAAAAGATCACTATCTTTCCTCTCAGCTGTGATAATATGTATATATCTTTATATAAAGTACCTTCTGTATGTGTGTTTGTCACCTGTACGGGTTAAACGATATGGATGAAATTTTGTGTGTATATTTGAGTGAGTCCCTAGAAGGTTTGAAAATACAATTGGACCCCGTATGTGGCACTGAAATCAGGTTCTCAATATTCTGACGAAAAGCCCGCTTTCCGGCAGGACAACGTCTGTCGAGAGTATATTAGGTAAGCATGGCGTAGTCGGCCTTATAATGTTCCCACTGTTGAGACTCAGGCCTCCACTCTAGAAGAAGGAATGGGCAGTAATCCACCACGTGGGCCCACTGCGGGTTGGTGGATGTCACATGTCTTCGAATTTTTGGTTCTAGGATACGCCGGTTTCCTCACGATGTTTTTTGCACCGTTTTGAGAGCAATGGTGATGAAATAAATAACACAAAGTAATGCGCCTGGCTGGGTTTGAACCTGCGACCTAGGACTCGTAAGTCGGGGCCGTTACCACTGCTCTTCATTAGGTATATAGTTGTAGGTAAGTACTTATTAATATTTACTTTGTATGGTTTATTTGATACTATAGTTTAAGACTTCACATACTCTTCTTCTTATGTTTTTTCACACCATTCTACATTTCTTTTTAAATTCTCCTTTCTTATATTCTTACAGAAACAAACAATTTCTCTGTATTTATAATGTATTTTATACATTTCTGTTTCATTGCGTGTACAATAATTGAAAAAGAAATAAGACCAAGTGGTTACCAAATGACAGTACACTAATATGGCTATAAAATTATTTTGCCGTGATTTTAAAGTAGGATAATCTGCTTACAATTTTTTTTTACCTACAATTATGCGTAATAAAAACTTCTGTGTATGAAATTTGTTGCCTCACCTTAGCATTAGGCGTTGGTACGAAAATCGGCTCGCTGGGGTAACAGTTGAGGTTGCACCAAGTTTTGGTCTCGCCAGTTTTAGTGTCCACCTTAATGACCTGAAAAAAATATTTTCATACTTAAAACGGTCAGAGTATAACGAGGTCTAATACACCTCGTACGTGTCTTGAGGTGCGCTTAAGAAAAACATAGTCTTCTCTGCCGTGCGGAGGTCGTAACTTAAATTTGGTTTAGTTTACAAAAGAGATGACTATATAGATATACCTATATTAAAACAGAATGCACTGGTGTACCTTTTTAAATACGGGGTCACTTTGACCTCGTACCGCACTTAGCCAAAAAATAGTATTTATTTAGGTTCACAAACGTTACGGAGTCTATAATAATAAGCTCCTTACCGTCATAATGATAGTTTTTAAACGAGGTCTTAAAGGCCCCGTACCGCAGGAATGGAAATAATACAAAAATGGGTGCCGCTGTCGACGTATTAATAACTACATATTACTTGACAAGTTTTTATTTAATTTTCTATTTTTGTAAGTGTCTTTGTTTTGGACAAATCTTGCTAATGAATTTTAAAACCCCTAACCGGTTGAGGTGAAATTTTACAAACATGCTTAGTTTGGATGGCAATGCATGGTTAGATTGGTTAGCAGTGTGACGTCATTCTAAATCCAACATGGCAGAACACCCAAGATGGCGTACTAGTTATTTTTAATACACCCATACAATTTGAGTATGAAAGGACTTGCTGGGAATACGAATGAGAATAAAAAACATACTATATACTAAAAAGTAAATAATAAATTAAAAGAATTAAATAAAGTTTTCCTTTAAACTTTTACTATCTACTTGTAACGTCTATTTATAATACCGTTTTAGCGCATTTAATTAAAAGTTTTTTTAAGTCCTGTGTACTGTAAATCTAAATAAATAAAAGTCACAATAATATTACACAATAACTATCATTTTTAGTTATTATGTAATATTATTGTGACTTTTATTATGATTTATTATTATTTTGTAATTTGATTTCTATTTATTTGTTTTCCCGTATTTACTTTTGATTATTCTTTATTATTTGACATTGTATCATTGTATGTAATTATTTGTTGACTAAGTGTAATGTAACATTCTGTATATGACTTGTAAGAGTCCCTATGACTATGACTATGTTTATTATATCAAGGGTATATGCCATAGTTGCCATATACCTGATATATTTCTGACTGTTTTTATTACGCAACGAAAAGATCAAATGACGTCTTCAGATGGCTTAGGAATTATAACCTAAACACAAGGAAGGCAAGCTGGGCTAAAAAGTGCTAAATGTAATAAGAATAAATGTAAGTATCATACCGTTCCAGGATTCTCAGCATCCACATCTGAGCTAATGGCGTAGAAGTATCTGTAGGGTTTACCTGAAATAAAAAACAGGTATAGATACTCGATGTACAGCGTTGAACCACCGGTACAAGGAGGAAATCCGACCCATACGTACAACACATTTTGGGAACATATTTATAGTGCGTACAGCTAAGGAGTGGAATTACCACCTAGAGTCTGTGTTTGCTGCCCCAGAAGAAAGAGTGAATAGGTTACTTTTAGGCAAACATGTTATCAATTCTACACTAAGTAGTAAAAATATTGATTCCAGGCAAGTACTCTTGATACGAAAACCCAATACCAGTTTCGTGCAATATATTTGAACTTTAACGTGATTGAAACGTCCACCGCGTTTGACACTCTGATTGGTTAAGAGCTTGGAGCGAGCCAATCGGAGCGCTGAACGTCACAAACGTGTCAATTGCGGCCCTACCACTAGCTCGAATTTGACGATCTAAACTAATAGCTCCACCCCTCTTTCTCGCTCGAACGCCGTGATAAAACCCCTCACTGGTTTATTTAATAGAATTTACTTTACAAAAAATAATCCTTAACGTACCATTATAAAGGTCGTAGTGAATCCTGGGAGTTTCACAGCCGAGATCCGCGATCGTCTTCGCCTCCACTTTGGTCAAGTTGGGAGCATCCAGGGACACTTCCAGCCTCTTGGGTCGCGCACGGAACCATTGCGCGTAGTCGGCGTTGGTTTGCATTGACTAGAAGTATGAGTAATACGGGATAAATAAACGGAAATCAAATATAGAATCAATTGCGTTGCATTCTATTATAAAATTAGCTTCTACCAGCGGCTTCGCCAGCAAGAAATAAGTTTTTCCATACAAACATTGGACACCGTTTCACGCCCTTAGGGGGTGAATTTTGGAATATCCTTTCTTCTCTTAGAAATTGATCTTCATGATATGACCAAGTAAAACTAGCCAGATCGTTTTAAACGTTAAAGTTTGATGGTAGTTCAATCTTAGTTTAGCCTACTTTCTTTAGACCTTTTATAATCGTGTAAATTCTACATCAATTGATATGGGCAAAAGAGGATTGACATATCATCAAATGTTAACGTTCAAACGATCTGGTCAGTTTTACTTGGCTCTATCATGACATATACATCATAAAAGGAAACTCTCTGCAAAATTTCAGCGTTTTTGGTCCAAGAGTTTGAGCTGGGCGTTGGTGAGTCAGTGAGTCAGGACTTTGCCTTTTATATACAACACTAGCTGTCCCGGCGAACTTCGTACCGCCAATAGTAAGGATAACGCCATCTATTGGCAGCATAAATAACCATTTTATAATGACATTTTAATTAGAGATGGCGTTGTATTCGATTTTTTTTTTCGTAAGTTTTTCCATATTTTCTGACCGTTTAAACCTTCCCTGGACTATCACGAATATTTCAAGACCAAAATTAGCCAAATCGATCCAGCTGTTCTCGAGTTTTAGCGAGACTAACGAACAGCTATTTATTTTTATATATATAGATTAGTTTTAGTACGAGTATATGCGAAACCCGAAACACGTGTCTAGTATTTTTATATGTATATTTTTTATGTAAAAAATCTATGTACAAGATTTCACAGTTGCATAATGAAAAATCACAGAGTTACATAATTGTTAGCTTGTAATGTCACCTGGTTAACCGCACAAATACATGGTCACCAGGCCATCCGGGTGGCTGAGGGGTTGTTTTGCTCCCGCACCCGGCTGTGCACTGACACCTAATGCCCTGTGACCCGTCGTGACTTTTAGTAAACAACTTGTGATTTTTTTTTTTAATTTTTTTGGGAAAACAATATAACATGCTGTAAACATTATTGGAATCGATTGAGCTACTGATTCTGAACAAACTATATTCAGGTTTCGCATATACTAAAAATAAGGTTATATTCAGAAAAAGTATCATACCATTAGTTTTTGTCTTTTTTTTTCTTTTCTTTTGTTGCCTTACATTAGGAATTATCGAGGGTGTACGTTTACAAACATTTAAACTCACATAACTAATAACTATCTGTAGACCCAACAAATATTTGTTCCGTTCTGGAATCGAACCCGCAACAAGCGCAGAAGCCAAACGCTCAACAACTATGCTTACAATGCCGACATAATTAATCAGCCTATAAAGTTCCGACTGTTGGGACAAGGGCATTGTTTCTCTCACAGGGAGTGGGCCATAGTCCACTACGTGGACCCAATGTAGGTTGGCACACCTGGGACATGCACTAGGGCTGCGGGCATGGTTTTTGACGGGATTTCTTCTAGTGAAGTTCAGTGGCTGTTTTAATTATTCGTAAATTGATTCCTAGTAGATATTGTGATGTAAATTGGTGTAATTTTGTATCTCAAGTGTCTGCGCAATTGAACAATATGTGGAATCGTTGAAACAGGCGATGCTAAAATGGAGCTGAGAATTTTATTGTGGTGTTGACAACCTCGGCGAAGTTTGCCAAGAAGGCCGACTTGATACATTTGCTGCCAAATACTATAAAAACATTAGAATGTGTACATCCATATTCTAATGGTAAACAAATTAAATATTCATACGAAGACATGGCTTAAAGGACTTAGTATCCAAACCACATCATTAACAAAAAATATGGGCTGCGGGAATGTTCAGTTTTAAAACTCATGACTGCGTTTGGGTTTATATAATAAATCTGAAAGATGAACCCAAAAATATAATATCTAATGATTATATCCAACAAGATAATTAGCATTTTATTGACACCTAGGTGTGAATGAGGAGTTGGAGAGTAGATGGATTATTTTCAGTCCATGGTACGGTAAATCTACATTTTCACCAGATATGTCACGTAGACATACTCATATCACTCAACATTCGCGTGGCAGCTTTGTGTTAATGGTTTTTTTTTTTTTGTGTCATTCGTCACTTGCCTTGTTCACACTACCCAGTGGTGAAAAGAATATCGCCCGAGGAGGTAGGTAGACTCAGTACCGTAACTAGAGCGGTGCCAGCGGTGGCCAGACTCCGAGCTTAGTAGAGCGTAGTAGTAAGTAAAAAAACACATTTTCAAAAAAAAAACTTTATGTTTGTATTATACTTTTTTCTAGGGGAGCAATTTTAGAAGCTCGCACCGGGCCTACAAAAGGCTTGCCACGGCACTGGGTACCTACTGCCGTACCTAGTGCCTAGTAACCGGTACCAGTACAGTAGTAGTGCCGTTTTGTGTGTAAGTGGCAACTTGAAACACAAAACGACACTCGTCCTCACTATTCAAAGCTTGTCGGGCAACTGTCGAGGGACACGGAGGTCGCGCGTGCAAGTCCGTGCAAGGCAAGTCCCGTGACGCTTATACATAATTATGTCGTAAACGACTTCGCAAGAATTTCTTGTCGAGCAACAGCGGCGCAAGGCTAATGTCTCATAGTGAAAACTTATGTTAGGAATAAATAACCATATAATATTCCATGGTCTCCCTATATATAGACCATCTACCCTTGTATCCTTTTCAGTTTATATAGCAATATCAATAAAAATCTACACACTTAGCCTCAGTATTTCTGGTAACGGTAAAAAATTACTTTCTATAATGACTCACCTCTATAGCATGCACATACATGGCATCAATGACCTTGGCGTCCTTATAGGCACAGAGGTCTACCACCAGCCTCCCGTCTTGTTCGAAGGCATTGATGATGTGTAAGTAGAATAGAGGGTCGGTGCGGAACCGCTTCACTTCGCGGCCTGTTGACCGGCTCAGCAGGACTATGTGCGTCTGTGAATGATAATTTCTTTATTAAGTATTTAAATGTTATATTTCTTAACTAGAATGTAGCGACATCTATGTCCCACATAGGAACTAAACCTCAGGATCCTATATCGTGGCATCAAATTTTTTCAAGCTTAGAACGTATGTAACAGCCCGAAATCAAGTATCAGGTAGTTGCTCGGAGCAGAAACAACAGCCATCAGTCGGAGGACCCTCCCTTTTGAATGCAAGTTTACGGGACTTTAGACCCTGTTTCGCATACCTCAAAAATAATATAGTTACAGGTTTTTAAACTATAGTAGAATAATAAAGAGGAAAATAATTCGAAATTAAGACACCCTACCACTCCAAATCAATATCACCGCCTTCCTAACTTGCCCTTCCACTGCTTGTGGCGCTGAGTAGCTTTATCCGTCACGATAATATAAAATGAGTCACAGCTCCAAATATCCTGTCTGTTTAATTGTGGTATATGTATGTTTTATGGCATTGAATGTTTTGACAATTATAATATTTATGTACTTTTATTTTTTGTTTGTTTTAGTCCAGTATTAATCCTTCAATTTCAATCGAAGATTTCTATATCTTAGAATAGAAATTTAAAACAACATAACGCAGCGTAAATTGATTAAATGTCAAAATATAAGTGATTGTCCATACAATTGTGTTAGGAACCTACGCAGTTTGGCAATCCTGGGCCTTCGAATACCAAAAAATATGTGGAATATCCAAGCAATAAATTCTTTCTCGTATGTCCAAAAAATAGATGTGTAAGATATAAGAATTACAAACCTCATAGTCGGGGTTCCACTGCAGACTGGAGCACAGCTTGTCATTCGTGATGAGGCCGCGCATAAGTCCAGTCATTGACACCGACAGTGGCTGTTCTACTATTATGAAGTAGTTCTCTGTTATACCTGAAATATATTAGTTGATTGTGTAACTAGGGGATAAAGCAGTGTCTTTAAATCGTGGGCGGTAAGTTGGATTCCGAAAAGAACGAAGGTTGCTAGGTTTTAATCCCGAACGCAGCGAGGGATTTATATAATTAAGCCAGGCAGTACACCCGTCTGGTCTAAGGATCCTCCCTATTCAATGGAGGTTTACACCTTGGTAACCTCGGCCCTGCATACGTCTATAACTTCGGCACTTGGATAGTGACTATACACTCGTAATAATGGCAGGGTCTAAGTTTTGGTAAAGTTAGTAAAAGAAACTGGACGTGTATTACTTACCGAAAGTGTGCATGTAAGAAGGATTAAGTGTCCATCGAGGCTTCACTGAAGCCACAATACGTGCGCTTTTGAACATGTCACCTGGTAAACAAACATAAATGGTAAATATTACGTTTTATTTAATTCCACATGGTTTTTCGGAGTTGTACTGGCCCTGACTTACGAGCTGTACGTCGAAGGTTCAAACACAGATAGGTGCCTTACTTTGTGTAATTTATTTCATGAATCCTGCTCTAAAATCGGTCAAGGAAAACATATTCTACAACCAAAAAATCGAAGACCTGCACTGGGTCCGCGTGGTGGATTAAGACTATTTCCTCTCTAAGAAAGAAGGCCTGAGTCCCAGCAGTAGGATATAGGATTTTAAGGCTGATTATGCTTAATCTTTTCAGCTGAAAGCTCTAAGATGATAATGATATTTACCTTTCTCCGTGAATGGGAATTTAGCGACGACATGTTGTATTCTACCCTTCACGATAGACATACCGAGGTTGTAGACATCTCCTGAAAATATAAAGTAAATCATTGACGTTTGGTCATCACTATTTATTAATATTATTCAAATATATTTAAATATCTGTTTAGTATTTTTGTTTGTTTTTGTGTGTTTATCTATATATATAAAAGGAGAAACTGACTGACTGACTATCAACGCACAGCCGAAACTACGGGGACTAGGAGCGTGAAATTTTGCACAAGGTTTCCTTTTAGAGACGATTTTACAAAATTGACTCCGTAAGGGGATGAAACGGGGGTCCAAAGTTTGTATGGAGAAACTTACTTTCACGCGAGCGAAGCCGCGGGCAGAACCTAGTCTATCTATATAAATAAAAATAAATGGCTAAATGTGTTGCTAAGCGCAAAACTCGACAATGACTGGACGAATTTGGATGAAATTTCGTTTAAATTGTTTGTTTATGTCTCAGAAAGATTCATATAAAGAGAAAATTGGAAATTATGCTCGGAAAATTGTGAAAAGTATTTATGGTAATATGTTAATTACAACTATTCTATTAAATTAATAGTTTAATTAATAATAAGTTATATTTTTTTAGGATTACTTTATCATTAATGTTTCTGTAAATAATCCGTTATCCAAAATGTGCAATAAATATTATACAATATGCCCTAAGGTTGGCTAATTGTTCTTGAACAGTTTTAACGAATGTAGAAATTGTTTGTATAAATTGTAATTACATTAATGTCATTTATTAACTTCTCCATATTACTTCACCTGTACTGTATCCAATGAACCATATTAAACTTCGAATGCTGTGTCCAATAATAATTGAACTTTAGATTTACGTACTGTATGTTATTTTAACTGTGCTGATTGTCTTAGTCTGTAGTCTGTGACTGCACTTAATAAAATAAAATAAATCATAGATACTTTTTAATTATGGAAGATAAAACCCATTCCTGCAAAAAACGCATACTGTCACTTACGAATTTCTTTTTTTTAAATTATTAATGATAGGCTTGCGTTTAACCACCATCTCACCTGATGGTAAACGATGATGTGGTCGACGATGGAGCACGCTTGCCTAGAAGTAGCCCTTTCACTCTTGACTTAAAGACCCCTAAGTTGTATCTATCTGAAAACACAGACTCCGGCAAGGAATTCTTCCCAAAAAGGGTCGATATACGCCAAAGTCTGATAACGACTATGTCTACTGTTCATGCATGTCCTCACCGTTGGGCATGACGTGCGGGTGCGAGGTGTGGTTGACGAGTGCCAAGCAGCTCGTCATGTTCTTCCTCTCCAGTGTGTCCAGTGTCACCGTGTCCACCCTGGAGAACCCAGACATTTTGTTACTAACTCGTTTGATTTAAAACAAATTAATATCAGGTTCTAGGTACTAAGCTTATCATGGCACAGCATGTCTTCTTTTTGAATAATTTCTTCTATCAGTCACTGTTACATTAAAAAGGACTGTACTGAAGGAGTCACTTTTGTCTTTTTTTTAACCAATTTTGGTCACACAAGTGAAGAGCTATGCTCGGAGTTTCACATTGTTCATAGAACGGATGGTCAATGGAGCCGAATGGTTCTAGAGTGGCGACTGCGCACCGGAAAACGCGGCGTTGGAAGGCCTCCCACAAGATGGACCGACGACCAGTAAGAGTCGCGGGAATGCGGTGGATGCGAGACGCACAGGATCGGTCACTGTGGAGACGCTTGGGGGAGGCCTATGTCCAACAGTGGACGTCTTTCAGCTGAAATGATGTTGATGATGGGTCACACTAAGCAGAGACTATATAATTAACTGTATTATCTAAACTGATTAATATTTTAAAATTATCTAGCGACTCGCCCCCGCGCTTGGAAATCTGCATGAAACTCCGTTAAGTAGTTTTTGAGTTTATCTCGTTCATACATAAAAACATACGCAGTGGGTTACTATATTTTATAAATGTATTCCAACCACTGAGTATTTCTTTCATAGTAACTTCATACACATGATCAAATCTATCTTTTCACTAAAGATCTAAAATATTTTGAGAAAAAATAGATTTATGAAATGATTCTAAAATCTGTGAAAATCTAATTTAGTCAGCTTCAAAAACTCTTTTCATCTTTAGTTTCTTACCTGTGAATGATAGGCCCTTCTGTGAAAGCGTACACTTCATCTCCGAACGGATACAGGGATATCATTGCGTTATCAGACATGTGTTCTGCTGGGTTGAAAATTGCTGCTACCCTGAAAATATTTACAGCTCTTAAGATATATTGCTTAAGTAGAGCACTATACTTAAGGACTACACTCACACACTTCACACAGTTCACACTTACATGATCCGATTGCTTACGCATACAACTACAGTTAGAGAAATGAACAGTCAGGATTACGATTAGGCATAAAGTGGAATAAACGATTTTATCAAATAACATTTCCTTGACTTAATAATAATAATTATAAAGTTATATAATATTGTTTTTGTAATCATATTTTAATTGTAATGTTAATTTTGTATTGCTGTATGTTGTTATTATTATCATTTGTAATCAGTTATAATTGACACTCTGCACCTGTTGGTGTAAACAGTGAGTACAGAGAAAAGTTGAGTTCAGCGCCATCTATCATCATCGGCGAGAAAATGGCCCCTCTCTGGCCTGTAGCTTTCGAGCATACGGTGGAGGTGTGCCCCGCTTGGGCAGAGCAACGCCGTGTTCTCGTGGGGGCAATTGGCGGCGGCGATCTCTCGCGCCGGGCTTTGGTACAGGCCATGGTCCGGAGCGAGGAGGAGTGGCAGGCGGTCGCCTCCTTCTGCGAAGCAGTAATGCTTGCAAAGGAGGCGGCCGATCGCGTGAGGCAGCGGTCCTCACGCCCCAACCGCCGCCGGGATTCCGATCCCGATTTCCGGCCACCGTAGGCGCGGGCTTGCGGACGGCGAGCAATGGGTGGCTTGCCGTCCGACCGTCCGGTAACCGTCCGGACCAAGCCCAAGTTGTCAACGGCGCGTGCTGTTCCACGCGCGCCTCAAGGAGATGTCAGCAACTGTAGGGGCCCAGCAGGGTCGAAGCCTACTGGGGCCAAGGGTCTGATTCTGAAAGGAAGACTCGGCCCTGGTACGAAAGGCAACGAAGGAACAGGAGTGGGTTTTTAGTCAGTAAAAGTCTGACACTATCTCCCGCCCCGCCCAAGAGCGGGGGATGTCATAAGATGATTTTCCCACCGGAAAAAAAAAAAAAAAAAAGCTAAGGCTCTCGACGAGTGAGTAAAATCGCGGTGTTATGGCTCGTCGGTAAAGCTTGCCGGTGTATCATTGCAATACCGTGGTTTTGTGAGTTGACGAGCCTGGCTCGCGGCTGGTCATGTTTGCCTCTTTTTTTACTCGGCTCGTCGTTCAAAACCGCGTGTCGATTATGACCGGCGAGCCACAACAAGACAACAAGAAAAAGAGTTTTGTTTTTGCCAGACTCTTTTAAAAAACAAGATTTATTATTTTATATAGCTTTTAAATATTTCCGTGACGTAATCTCGTCGATATACACGTTTGAAATAATAAGTTAGGATCAGATTCGTGATTTTTTTTTAATCGATCCAATAAAATATCATGTTTTGATTTTTACCCAGTGGTTGGTCATATGGTCACTTTTAATAACATATTTTTCACGGTGTTCTCTTTTATATTTGTAGATTTTCAAATGTAACACTAGGCGTGACCCAAGGGCTGGCTTTTACTTCGGACAAAAGATAAGCCATTCAGCGTGGCAATGCCGCGAGTCTTTTGGGTGCATTACCAGTCGACAGCGATGTGGAGGAGTTTTTCGACGCCGTACTTTAGATTGTTTTTTTTAGTACTTTAGACCTTTTATATTTATTTTGTAAGTTAATTCTAATTACGTTATGATTAGATTTAAGTTTCTGTTGAATAAATGTTTCCAGAGGTTCAAAAAAGTTCAAAATTAATTCAACCTCGCCCTAATACTGAGCTGCATTCAAACAATAGTTCCATGGTTTCTTCTCTCGTCATCTTACGGCATAACTCTTAAAACTGGGTTATTTACCTGTCAAATATCGAGTGGCACGGGTCCGGTGCGGATTTGGTGCCGAATTCAGAGACGACGATGCGGTTGGCAGCGCGGTTCTTCTTCAGGGTGTTTGTTCTGAGGAACCGGCACTGGTACGTCACGTGACCATCGTCCATCGCGAACCTGGAAGTGTGTTTACAAAGAACTGGTTAATGGATTCTTGTTGGCCTTGGACACCACCAGTCATGAAGATTTTAACGAACTTAAGAACCCTTAAACTTCTGTAGATACATGAATCCATTACTCATAATATTTTTTTGCGACATAAGTATTTTTTCATCTAAGTTTGATTTTTCACAGCTTCAGGGGATCGTAGACCTGAGTCATATGGTTTTAATTTCAACTTGATACCTCCACATGTTCCCGAGATAAAGGGTCTTGACAGACCGACGGACAAGAAAGTGATCCTATAAGGGTTCCGATTTTCCTTTTGAGCTACGAAACCCTAATAACGACCATTTGTTTAGACGGAATATTCAAAACCACAGGATCACACAGGATCGGTCGTTGTGAAGACGCTTGGGGGAGGCTTATGTCTAACAGTGGACGTCTTTCGGCTGAAATGATGATGATGACGATGATTCAAAATCACATACCGACTACTCGAATAAAAATCTTTTGATAAGAGAATTATTAGATAAGTTATATGGACATTGCACTCGTAGGTATTATTTTGGTTCGAACAAAAATGATTGAAACGCGAAGATTTATCTGTTCAAGCCAATTGAGGTTATGTTATGATTCTGATTGTACCTTTTTTAAACTTGAATCGTCTCGTTAAGTTTATCAGTCTCTAAGAAAACGTGACCGTTGAGCTCTTCCACATAGATACTGCTTAATAAATCTTTCTACGTTTTTAGTATATATATACGTAAAAACGAAATACAAAATACGAAACGAAATATACTAAATACGTTGATTATAGCCAGCGGGGGAGGCGACGTCATCTCCACGCTCAGTCACGTGATGAGAACAAAGGAACGAAACGGTCATAACTTGGCTAGGGGGGCAGGGTAAACCTTTGCTACCACATTCTTTGTTAGATAATTTTAAAAGCTATGAATTTTGTACTCTCTAATAGCTGAAGTTAACCATGATGTATTTTAGTGAAAATGGCAGATTTACAGATACATCATGGTTAACTTCTACTAACTGATTTCTCGGATAATAAAATCTCAAATTCCAAGATATCAAAGGAATAGGAATTGACAAAGCTATAATTTTTTAAGCTATATTTTTTTAATTCGTGCTCCATCGTCGGCCACATCATCGCTTACCATCAGGTGAGACTCAGTAACAGTTTGAAACTAAACTTGCCGTTTATTTCATGGTATAGGTGCACCTCGTTTTATTTTTCACTTTTTTATTGACGTTGAAATTCATCAAATAACTTCTCCCGCTCTGGGTGGCGAGAGGGAGTTTCAGACTTACTGATTAAACCCACCTGTGTTTCTTCAGTTACTTTTTGCGTGTCACGGTAAGATTTTCGAACAATTCCGCAACCCTAGTAGGCATCGGCACTACGGGGACCTGCCCATTCTGCTGACCACTCTTTAAAGTGCGCGTGGAACACAACGCATCGTCCACTTAGGCTTGCTCCTTCCTGGACGGCCGGTCGGCGAACTATCTATTACTCGCCATCCACAAGACACAATATTTGCACCTCTGCCTAATCTCTGAGGCCACGGGTAGCGTGAAAGCGAAACCCGAAACCCGAAACCCTGGGACGAAGGCAACGAAGGAACAGGAGTGGGTTTTTTATTCAGTAAAAGTCTGACACTATCTCCCGCACCGCCCGGGATGTTACATTAGATGATTTTCCCACAAAAAAAAAAATAACCTCTGCCTAACCATTCAGCATACCTACACGTGTGTTGATCGAATAATTTACGCTAAAAGTCTTTGTTTTTAACCGATTTAAGAAAAGACAGAGGATCTCCTTTCGTTTGTATTTTTTTTTTAATAATATTAATATTCCTATTATTCTCACTTGCTGTGCAAACTTGTGTGCAATATTTTATACTATGAATTGGCAGATATATATACATTCCACACACCGTGGTCATTTTTCCAAAATTCCAGGCACCTTTGATGGTTTTCTTCAGATAACAAAAAATTTACCAAATAATGTATCGGTGTAGTCATAGCGCTAACCTGTGTAAAAGCGCAGAGCTGTCGAAAAGATGTTCAAATTGCATGTCCCCAACTTTGAGGGAACCGGGCCCGTTGCGTAGCAATGTGCCGCGAAGCCATGTCGGAAACTCACCTAAGGAAACAATAAACATTTAATATGGCTCTCCCTAAGTAATTATAATTGTTTATTAACAAATACTTGAATACCTAGATAAAATGACATCCATAAAGCGTTAGTAAAGCATAAACCACGTTGATCATATTCGAAATGCGAAGTTTTTTTTTATAGCTTTATGCGCTCTTTTTTCATAAACTTTGAACATGCCAAATCTAACATCTCCGTGCTCACAATTTGCATAAAAGAGTTTTAAAGAGAGAGAAAAAGAAGAAGAAAAAGGAAGAAGAAGTGGGAGAAAAAAAGGAAGAGTTTTAAGAGTTGTAAAGAGTTTTTTTTCACGTAGTAGGTATATAAACAAATATTTTGTATTTTATTTAAATGGGTTTTGGGCGCTCCTTCTCCTTAAACCTTTTTTTTTAGTGGCTGGGAAATCATCACATCCCCATCATCTGCCAACTCAGAGCAGAGCGAAAAGGAAAGTCAGACTTCTACTGACTAAAACCCACCTGTGTTCTGACGGTTACCCTTAGGGCAGCAGTGATTATTAACTCACAGCTCAGGCTCTACTGTGGCCATGGGTGATGCGCAAGAGAACCACAAGGCCTTGGAACGAAGGCAAAGAAGGAACAGGAGTGGGTTTTAGTCAGTAAAAGTCTGACACGCCCTCCTGCCCCGCCCAAGGGCGCAAGGTGTCATTAGATGATTACCCACCTAAAAAAAAGCTTAAACATTTACCATTTCAAATCAAACACTTGTTATTTATCGTTTTAAATATCGCAGCATATGCTGAGTTAGGCGCCTTTTTGACCTTGCACAGATCATACAGTTATTATTATTATTATATTATTTTCTTTTAAGTACTTAATTCTACTATATTTTAATTCTAATGTATTCTACTGTTTTTATTTAATTTTACTGTATGTGTGAGGTACGAATTTTCTTTCTTTCTTTTCTTTCTTTCTTTCTTTTTCATGTAAAGGTAAACAAATATTTTGGAAATTTTGACAATCGCTATTTGTGATAAGATGTAAATTTTTTCTATAAGTATAGTATATAAGAAAAGATGGATGGATTGTGTGAAGAGTCGTATGAAAGAAAAGGAAGTCAGTGATAGCATGGCGGGTGACAGGACAGAATGGAAGAAAGAAACCTGTTGCGCCGCCCGCGCCCCCAAATAACACGGGATAAGGACAGGAAAATGATGATGGTGCCATGTATTGTGTAAAGGATGTCTAGAAAACCACTCAAACGGGCTGCCTATGCACGTGCATGCATTGTCGACCGCAAAGCATTGTTGTGGGTTTGCAAACATGCATCGGATTACAAACACGAGCGAGCTCACAGTGACTATGTCAAGGAAATTACCGCTGCTTAGGGATCGATTACTTCATTGCGTGGGTATCAATTGAATGGAGTAATAAAACAAAATTTAAAAAAATAGCATTAGTAACAAGAAGGTTCCAAGAATTAAGACAGTTTGCCTGCTGCGTTCTTCCCGTCCGATTATAATTTAGGTGTCTACCAGTTCATAACAATGGAAAAAAAAATGTGTATAGGCACGAGCAATAAGCTAACTATATACCTTGTGACATTTTCTATCTATTTTAACTTCTGCCATTCAAGAAATAAGTGTACGAAAAAAGGTTCTAAATTATCTGTTTGATGATTAGTTAGGTAGGCTAGCTGGATCAAAAATGGCAATTTTCCAACTACGTTTTTTTTTAGACAAGCCAGACGTCCGTAATAACTACAAATAAAGACAATTACTATAAACTAACGTGCAATCAGGGAATCTATTTTTAGAAGGAGATCATGACTTTATTAATTTTATGGATAACTGAGTTGCGTAAAAATAGCACAGACTTTTGAAGATACAAGCGCTAAAGAAGAGCATTTACAGCCATTAGGTACGAAGATAAAAAAATAACTAAAGTGAATAGTGCAAGGAGGACTCCAAAATAACTAAGAAAAATAGTAATATGATTGGTCAAGAGGGGTTGTATATAGGTATGTGTATTATTTAATTATTTATCAAAACGTTTTGCCTTTACGGTTGGATTCCCCATCGCATCTTTAAAGGAAAATGAGGCATTTATAAAAGGAAACTGTTTGCTACATTTGAAGGAAAAAATATCCAAAGATATAAAACGGATAATTATTTGGAATCACCAGCATCTTTTATAATTTATACGACGTCATTGACAGAACTGTACAGACTGCAAAACACTTGTCAGAGAAAATTTAATCCGAGTCTATCGTCATGAGAAATAAGAGACAAATTTTATCGAGATTTTTTCAAGCGAAGTTCAGTAGCTGTTTTAGCACTGCATAACATAAACAGCCTTTTGATGTTCCCACTGCTGGGACTCAGACCTCCTCTCTAGGAGAGGGAATGGGTCGTAATCCACCACGCGGGCCCAGTGTGAGTTAATGAATGTCACATGTATTTGATTTTTTTAGTTCTACGACGTGCCGGTTTCCTCACGATGTTTTCCTTCACTGTTTTGATGGCAGTGGTGATAAAATAAATTACACAAAGTAAGGCGCCTGGGTGGGTTTGAACCTGCGACCTACAACTCGTAAGTCGGGGCCGTTATCACTCAGCCACCACTGCTCTTTTAACTATTCGCTAACTGAATCCTAATAGATTTTGTAATGAAAAATTTGAGTAGTTTTTTTTCACAATGTCTACGACTGGAATGTGAAAACACTCCAACACTTGAAACAGTCACGATCTCGATTAAATGAAGCTGAAAATTTTATTGTAGTATTGATTACCTCAGCGAAATTTGCCAAGAAGACTGATTCAATACATTTATTGCCTAATACTACAAAAATTAGAATATCTTACATCCGCATTCTAATGGAAAGCAAAGTGACTGTAATACTGTATCAAAAACTAAACACTTTCTAAATATGATGAAAACTGGGCAAGTCCGAGTCGGACTCGCACACTGAGGGTTCCGTACAAACATTCCTATGTAAATAGTTCAATTCCTGAATAGTCTCGAAGATTTTTCCGCAGCGTAATTTTTTTTTTTTTGGTGACGTAACAACAAATTTACTGTTTTCAGATTTATTTCTATACTTGTGCTATAAGACATTGCATTATAATGTCAAATTTCAGGATTCTGTAGACATACAGACATATACGTTTTTTGCGATATAAACGGCCGTATCTTTTTTTTTCGTTAACTTACATAATTATAAGTTTTACACAGCTTCAAGGGACCGCAGACCTGAGTATATGGTTTTAATTTCAACTCGGTACCTCTATGCGCTCCCAAAATAAAGGGTCTTGACCGATAGGCAGACAGACGGACAACAAAGTGATCCATAGGGTTTTCGTTTTTCCTTTTGAGGTACGGAACCCTAAAATAGATTTATCTTTGACAAATACCAATAGTATGATTAATCATTAGTTTTTAATAATTAGATTTATTTAATCTTGTTGTAATCTTTTCTTAATCTTGTTAGTATCTAAAAACTTCCTTATTTCTTAATCAAATAATAATATTCAAGAATCTACACTAAATTTAATCGATACACTGTCTGTGTCTAGGGTTTCGATTACAATAACAATAAACATTTAAATGAACATCAAGTTAACATTTTGCTATCTATTCAAATATTCAATATAGTTTCCCTAATTTCATACACACTTGACTGATTCTTCTCTGACTAGTTTAAAATCATTTTAGAGCGGCATTTCCCAGCTGGACGGTTAGAGCAACAACCTTGAAATCACGGCCGGGCTGAATGAATTATATGTATCGGGAATTATGGAATAGGGAGGGGTCTGCAGTACACCGAGTTAATTTATGGGCTAGTAAATTTCGGTACATACCTGTCATTTTCCCCTCTAGGGGTTCGTCGACTTCCTCCTCACAGGATCGAAGCCAAACAGTAGCATCACAGTTAGGATACAACTTCTCTTCTGTGGCTGCCATATTAGCTAGAACTACACACTTCAGTTATATCATGCGGCCAAAACTTATGGGTGACCAAGAAACGCACGTTATTTGTTTTAATTCCACCGGTTGAGTAATTAATTAGTTAAGGTTTTCATTAGGAGTGTGAGTTTCACTCAAATATTTCAAAAGTTATTTTCACGGATAGAAATTGTGTGCGTAAATCCTTTCAGAGAAAATCTTTTTATAAGGTATAATTTCAGGCGTAAGGACTTTTTTTTTAAATTGTATTATTCAGTTTGTAAATCAACACATTCGGTTTTATTAAAACCAAACTTTGATACTCCTTATGTTTCAAACAGCTTTTATTTAATGATATTTGTAATTGAAACACTTTCAGTAAAATGTCCAAATAAAAAGCCAATCAAAAATTTTCTTCTAAAATGTATCGTTTACCACTATATTGACAGGATGAAAAATCAGAATAAAAATATAGAGGGGTGCAGAAAGAAAATTTAGAAAAGTGCAGTTATTTAAAATCTTTTACTTACTTCATTAAAATTCAACCGGCTTCGTTAACGGAATGCTAAATACCTATTCGTTTAACACAATGATTGCGTGATGAAAATTCTGTTGGTAGAAATAATTAAAACTGCCTAGGCTGCCCAATTTACTCGACAAATGCTTTTGCAAAAATAATTATCATTTGAGACCGAAAATGAATACGCGAGCTTTTGGCCGGCAACCAACAGTTCAATAAATTTTCGCACCACAACAACCAAGACCTTGAACGAACATGCCCGAATGATATCGTACTTACTTCGACTGCACAGAAATCCTAAAGAATAGCACTAGTTCGAATTTTAAATATTTTTGAGCACAAACAAATGTATTTTTTTAACTTTTGTTTTTCGACGCGGGTTGTCTCGGCAGCCGCAGTGATCAGACTGTAGGGGTTGGCTTAGACTCTCGTAGTGCGTGAGCGACCTTCACCGTCGTCGTTGGCTGCGCGATTCGATGTCTACGACTCGTAAAACAACAGTGCATTAAATTTACACCTACACCCGGACTTATATTCACAATTGCCGAAATTGAGATTATGACATGCTTGTCGGTTGCCGCGGCGATGCTTGTGCCATATTTTTATTTTATTTTTTATGAATTTAAAATTTTCATACCAGTAGGTACGTGTTTGTTATCCCATCAACCTCAACCCTTTATCTCAATTATTTCAATAGTAATAGATATCTCATTGCAAACAATACAATTTTTGTTCATAAACATTCTGCTTCAATTATTAACTGCTTACAATCATCATCCATCACCATCATCAATTCACGAAGGACGTCCACTGTTGGACATAGGTCAAAGTCAAAGTCAAATGTTTTTATGTCACATAGGCCTACATGGGCACTTATAAAACGTCAGAAGCTAGTGCACTGTTCCAAATTGGTCGTTTCCTATGGAGAAGAACCGGCAAGAAACTCCAGGCCAGGCCACCTCCAAGTATCGCCACAACGAACGGTCCTGTGTGTCTCACCAGGTTGTCGCTCCACCTTATTGGAAGTTTTACAATAATTATAATAAACGCACACACGCCTCGTCTTTAATAAATGGTTATATCGATGGTTATATCTATATATTTTTTTCCAGCACAGAGTATTGAACTTCATCGATTTCTATTGCACATATATACAAGAAAAAAATTCAGTCGAACTCAAATCTTGATAAAAATTTAAAACAACATAATTTTCTTTCGGGAGAAATTTAAAAAAAAAAATCCGTAGTTAATTATTTATTAGTTATTAATTAATTATAGAAAGTTTGAAAGAGACGCCAGTGACTGAAAAGTTGAAAGGTATGTTACTTAAAGAGTTCTAAGTATACATGTAGATGGATGGAGAATTGGAGAGAGAGAGGGAGGCCAAAGAAAAGATCAATGGATTATGTGAGGAGTGACATGAAAGAGGGAGTTAGTGATAATGTGACGGGTGACGGGTTGGAAAAGGTAAGGCAAATGGACTCAATGATATTTTTAGTAAAACATCTCAGCAATTATTCTGTTGATAGGTTTGTCCTTTCTTACGTAAATAAGGTCATCCGGGGCATCCTGACAATACAACAATCTTGCCAGGCTCAGGCCTGAAGCCATGGTTCGGAGCGAGAGGGAATGGGAGGCGGTCGCCTCCTTCTTTGAAGCAGTATTGCTAGCGCCGCTCTGCCCAAAAGCGGGATTTGTCATTGGATGATTTTCGCACCTAAAAAAAAACACGCCCTCTCGCTCCACTCTTGAGCAGGACCAGTCATTGGATGATATCATAGCATAAGCATAGCATAGCATAATCAGCCTTTTAATGTTCCCACTGCTGGGACTCAGGCCTCCTCTCTAGGAGAGGGGATGGGCCATAATCCACCACGCGGGCCCAGTGCGGGTTGGTGAATGTCACAAGTCCTCGAATTTTTGGTTCTAGAACATGCCGGTTTCCTCACGATGTTTTCCTTCACCGTTTTGAGAGCAGTGAGCAAGCAGGTGATGAAATAAATTACACAAAGTAATGCGCCCGGCTGGGTTTGAACCCGCGACCTACAACTCGTAAGTCGGGGCCGTTACCACTCGGCCACCACTACTCTCAAATGGATGATATCACAACAAAAAAAAATTCTGACCAGCTAATTATTTCACCACATCGTAGCAGTTTGCTTTTTTATATCACTCGATACTGCACATTAATAAAAGTCTCACAAATGATTTGATTTGTTTTTGTAAATCATGAAATTCGGAGCCATTTTCCTTCTTCAGGAGCTATGATAATGCATGTGAGTATCAATGGTTCATCCCGATTCACGCGACATTGTTACATAAAGGAATCCTAGAACCAAAAAAAACTGGGCAAGTGCGAGTCTGACTCGCGCACTTAGGGTTCCGTACAAACTTACCTATGTAAACAGTTAAATTCCTGAATGAAGTCTTGAAGATTTTTCCGAAACAAAAAATAATGTTTTTTGGTGACGTAAGAACAAATTTACTGTTTTCAGATTTATTCCTATGTCTGTCCTTGGTCACGCCACAATTATGGCGGTAAGTCCCCTCTTTGAGGCGTGGTTGGAAAGACCTCACGGCGTCCTCACCTTCCGCATGACGCAGGTTCTCACCGAACATGGTAAGTTCGGAAAGTTCCTGCACCGGATTCGTGCGGAAGACACGCCCGGGTGTCGCCACTGTGTGGAACGCCCGGAGGACACGGTGGAGCACACGGTGGAGGTGTGCCCCGCTTGGGCAGAGCAACGCCGTGTCCTCGTGGGGGAGATCGGCGGCGGCGATCTCTCGCGCCGGGCCTTGGTACAGGCCATGGTTCGGAGCGAGGAGGAGTGGCAGGCGGTCGCCTCCTTCTGCGAAGCAGTAATGCTAGCAAAGGAGGCGGCCGATCGCGTGAGGCAAGGGTCCTCACGCCTCAACCGCCGCCGGGATTCCGATCCCGATTTCCAGCCACCGTAGGCGCGGGCTTGCGGACGGCGAGCAATGGGTGGCTTGCCGTCCGATCGTCCGGTAACCATCCGGACCGAGCCTAAGTCGTCGACGGCGCGTATTGTTCCACGCGCGCTTCAGGGAGATGTCAGCAAATCGTAGGGGCCCAGCAGGGTCGAAGCCTACTGGGGCCATGGGTAGTGTGAAAGCGAAACCCGGGGCCCTGGGACGAAGGCAAAGAAGGAACAGGAGTGGGTTTTTAGTCAGTAAAAGTCTGACACTATCTCTCGCTCCGCCCAAGAGCGAGATTTGTCATAAGATGATTTTCCCACCTAAAAAAAAAAAAAAAAATGTCTGTCCTATAAGACTTTGCTATATGCCAAATTTCAGGATTCTGGGTCAACGGAAAGTACCCTGTGAATTTTGATTACCTTGAGAGCGTCGAAATATACGTTTTTTTGCGACATAAACGTATCTTTTTTTTTCGTTAACTTAGAAGTTTGAATTTTTTCACAGCATCAAAGGACCGTAAACCTGAGTATAAAAGGCAGCCTTGTGACAAATTTCACGTCCCTGGGTTCAATAGTTTCGCTGTGTGTTGATATGTAAATCAGTCTTAATAAACTAGCGCGCCTCACCATCAACGATTGCATCACTACTTACCATCAGGTGGAATCGCAGGCAAGCTCTAGTTTATATCAATAAAAAAAAAACTGTTTCTCCTTTTATAAATAGATACCTAACCATGAACCGTTTGTTCACTCTCGTGAGAATTGATTCATCAGAGAAGGATTAATTGTCAACAAACCACCAGGGACCTTTTAAAATATATTAAGCACGTGCTTTGCGTACACTTTGCATTGTATACAACTATAATATGTAATATAGCACAGATAATAGTAGATAATGTGACTAAGGGATAAAGCTGTGTCTTAAAAGCGCGGGAGACATGTTGAATTTCAAAGTGCAAAATAACTTTAATTTCGGAAGTCGGTGTTTCTACAATAGTTTTGTCTCTTCGTTATTTAACACCGACTTCCGAAATTAAAGTTATTTTGCACTATTCAGTGTTTTTTTTTTTTACATTGAAGTTGGTTGTATTTTTTGTATGGTAATTTTCAAAATCGGTCCACAATTGACCGAGAAATCGGTGAACCTACATAAAAATAAATACATTCAATCGAAAATAGAACATCCTCCTTTTTGAAGCCGGTTAAAAATGAAATACCTACTCACTTAGGATGACTAATAGAGGGGTACCTCGGTCTAACGGGTGAATCGAAATAAATAATTATACCCAGCCCGAGTTGTCGAGTGTCGAGTCACGTAGTATTCCACGTGCAAGAGATATTAGCCAATCCGTAGAAAAGGGTCGATGCCCGCCAGTGTTGCAGAGCGGGGGGAAAAAGGTGAAAGGAAAAAAGAAATGGGTTGGGATTTTCACTTCACGATGCTTCGATTGATTGCTTGATATACACTTTATTATACACCATAAATATCTTTACAGTAGCAGCTTAACACGTTCAGATCGGCACCTCATGAGCCGCTGGTGGTACATCGTCGCCCCATGAACCAAAAGTCTTGCCGGGCGGGGTGCGCCACCGGTGGACACGGACAGGATTAAACAGGAATTATTCTTTATCTCTCTTTCTATTAAGCCATTAATTGTAATATAATGTACCAAAAACCAATAACAATAAAAAAAAAAACAATAAAAATAGGTGAAATCAATGTACTCGTAATATACGATTTATACAAAATAATTTTCATAACTATTAACTTTTCTTTCATGTCACTTTTTATACAATCCATCCATCTTTTCTTTGGTCTCCCTCTCCCTCTCCATCTATCCACATGTAAACTCATAACTCTTTTAGTAACATGCGTTTCATCTTTACATGACCATACCAAGACAAACGATTCCGTTTCAACTTTTCAGTCACTGGCGCCACTTTCAAACTTCTAGGGGAAGTTACATACCTACTCATTTCTCACTTTATCCATTCTTGTCACACCACACATCCATCTTAACATTCTCATCTCCGCTACGTGCAATCTTTTTTCGTCCGTCTTTTTCACAGCCCAACATTCTGATCCATACAATATGACAGGCCTTATCACGGACTTGTAGATTTTACCCTTCAACTTGAGGGGCATCCGTGGGTCACATGTTGTTCCCGTGACCTGTCGCCATTTCATCCATCCTGCGTTGATCCGATGTGTAACGTCCCGGTCTACCTCACCACCCCCTTGGACGAGCGACCCGAGGTACCAAAAGTTGGAGCAGATCTGTATGGGCGTTCCAGCGAAAGCTAAAGGCACTGGATTGGAGAGACCGCCGAAATCGCATAACAAGTTTTTTTTTTGGTTCTACTCAATTTCAGGCCAACGCTCTCCTGTCTGTGCCACCACACCTCCAATCTGTTCTGGACCTCAAGGTCACTTTCGGTATATATTTTTAAAATTTTAATTTAATTTTCTAATTAATTATTACGTTTTCTCAACGTAATTTGTCAGAAATAATTATTTGCAATTCGTACAATTTGTCATGATTATGTCAATTTTTTTCTATAAATTTTTCAATATAAACTTTTATTCACTTCTCAAAAAATATTCACCTCCTGAGCTGCACAATGAAAATTTGACATTTTTACTAGGCGGGGACGGTAAGTACCACACTTACTCTCAAAGCGGCGAGAATTTCTTAGTATATTGAAAGTTTAGTGTACCGATGGTACACCCCGCCGTGTCAGCAAATACTCTATACTCCACCAGTGATACACGCCGGTCTGAACGTGTTAAAATTAATAGGGTGGGTGTCACGATGGGCGGTCTTATCGTTAAAAAATCGGAAAAAAAATACAGACAACCTTTGGATGGATTTGACAGAGAAAGAGAAAAAGTTAAACAGGTAGTTCGTGGTGTACCAGTTACATACATATATACAATAGCAAATAAAAACATATAATACAAACAATATATATTATTCATAAGTATATTATTCATATTCATATTACATGTATATATGAAAGCAGAGAAAAATTTCAATTCAATTAAAAAAATTGTTGCCAAACAATTTTTGAATAATATGAAAAAAAGTTTTCTTTTTCTTTAATCCATTTTTTCTATTTACTTCCACTTATTTACTATTTGCCTCGTTTTACGTTATATAAAGAGAAACGATTTTTGTACCTATCCCAAATAAATCGGGATAATGGCTGATAAATCTCATAATCATCATAAGGTCTGTAGGAGGCCTTCCGACGTTGTGTCTTCAGGTTTGTGTCGCCACTCCAGAACTTTTCGGCTCCATCGAACATGTCTTCTGCGAGCAATGTGCCCTGCCCACTATCAATGATGATGTTTAGCGATTCTTCGAACTACGTTATATTAGAACTCTACATAATATAACTCAACTATTATTATTTACATGTATACCTATGTTTAGATATGTTGAAATCGATGAACGGTGATGAATTTGTAGCGACATCTATGGCGTCACAAAAAAACTAATCCTGCATTGCGCAATCAAAGATCTCCGCGTGATTGGAACATATAGAACAGCCCGAAATCATCTATCGGGCAGCTGCCCACCAGACATAACACCCGTCTGGTCGGAGGATCCTCCCTTTTCAATGGAGGTTTGCAGGCCTTTACACTCTGTTCCGCTTACCTCCAAAAATTATATTTATAATTTGAATAATTAATCTTATCATGTAATTAATACGAATTCGGTATCGTTTAACGCTGTAATTATACAGATAATTAAGGCCGATTGATAAGACGGTATAAGAAAACATAGGTAATATAATCGGACTATTTCGCCTGCTTTATTATTTTCTATTAATAATAATATGTATTTATTATAAAGTACATATTTGACACCAAATATAAGCACAAAAAATATAAGCAATACAACAGTCAATTTAATTTGAACACCCTGACTCCTAAACTAGGAATATCCTGTATCTTAGGAGGCAGTGTCTTCGCAAAAATAGTGGACGAACAAAATAATGAGCGTACAGCGTAGAAATTAATGCCAAAATGTGGACTAATGAAGAAAGAAATATATAAGTATATAATTACTAGCTGACCCGGCAAACGTTGTTTTGCCATATAAATATTTAAAAAAAAATTTTAGGGGTGGACTACCCCTAACATTTAGGGGGATGAAAAATAGATGTTGGCCGATTCTCATAGATACCGGATAAGCACAAAAAATTTCATCAAAATCGGTCAAGCCGTTTCGGAGGAGTATGGCAACGAAAACTGTGACACGAGAATTTTATATATATATTTACTGATAATATGTATATGTATAGTGTATGTATGTGTATGTAGAGTATGAGTATAGTGTACATGTATTTTTTTTTGGTGTCGTGTCATGAGCAAATGTAGTGTGAGTGCGTGTAAGCGAGAGGGGTGTGTGGTATGGTCTAAGTGATTAGCAGATCCAAGTAAGTAGACTTTCAGTAGTATCGTAGTCTTGCTCTTTTAGCCACTCCTCAATTTTGAGTTTAGCCCTATATGTATTTAATGTAATTATGTTTACTTTTTGATTTATTTTAGTGTATAGTCACACCTATACACTAAAATACGCTTAGAACGTAGTGCTGGCGTTTAGCGAAAGTGGTATTTCCCTCGGTCTTGTTCCCTAGGTTCAATGATATTTTGTAACATGATATAATAACATTCACCCTGTGTTACTTCAGTTGCCCTTTGCGTTTCAGGGCCGAGGTAACTCTTTCGAACGATCCTACAGCCCAGGAATCGGCTCTAGTAGGCCCCGTCCTCCATTACGCAATCAGGAACCAACTAACAACAACCAACCAACAAGGATCTAAACCCAAATATTTTCCACGTTAAGTAAAATCCATGCACAAAACTTTATAAAAATGTAATTTATATGTATTTACAGTTATGTAAATACATATAAATTACATTTTTAAATATTTTTTAAACGTAATCACAATCAAATATTACTATTATTATTACTGATAGTAAAGTCATAAGTTTATTTCGATCTTAAACATTATTAGTTTACTGATATGAAAATATTATTACTTATATATCTGTTATTATTCAGAAACAAGAGCAATCAATCGGTTTCGATGCAAACTAGATTACTTCTAGGCAAGCGCAGTTCATCTCAATAATAAACCACGTGCGCCTCAAGGAGCTTTTTAGTAAACCGTAGGAGCCCAGCGGGGTCTAAGCGTACTGGGGCCAAGAGTCTGCTTCTGAAAGGACGACTCGGCCCTAGTATGAAAGGCAACGAAGGAAAAGGAGTGGGTTTTTTGACGGTAAAAGTCAGACACACCCTCTCGCTCCGCTCAAGAGCAGGGAATGTCATTGGATAATTTTCCCACGGAAAAAAATATATCTCAACAATAAAACAAAATAAGTTCACACCTAAAGATATTGGGTAGCTTGAAGTAAATTTTAGAACTGTAGTCTACAATATATTTTTTAAGACACTGACAATGTTTCAGTGAGTCACTGCAGTAGAATATTCATGAGTATAAACTTCTTTTAGAATGAACTGAACACTGAAATTGAGAAGAAGAAATCAGTTTTTCCCTACATTTGGTCAATGTTTTCGATCATAAATGTACTAAACATACAACACATATTAATTCTGAGTTCATAGTGTAATTATATCTATTTTTATTGTTGGCTAGCTTTTGCCCGCGACTTCGCCCGCGTACATAAAATATAGCCTAAACCACTCAGGAATAAAGCAGATTGTTATCGGTTAAAAAATTTCGCAATCAGACCAGTATAGCATAACATATTCAGCCTTTTAATGTTCCCACTGCTGGGATTCAGGCCTCTCTAGGAGAGGGAATGGGCCGTAATCCACCACTCGTGCCCAGTACGTACTGGTAAATGTCACATGTTTTCGAATTTTTGGTTCTAGGACATGCCGGTTTTCTCACGATGTTTTCCTTCACCGTTTTGAGAGCAGTGGTGATGAAATAAATTACACAAAGTAATGCGCCTGGCTGGGTTTGACCCCTCGACCTACAACTCGTAAGTCGGGGCCGTTACCACTCGGCCACCACTGCTCTACTTTCACGCGTTCGAAGCTATTTCTAAATAAATGCCTTGATTTGAATCATATAACTTGTAATACGTTTCTTTCTGGAATGAAACTAAACAAACACGTTATAAGTACGGGATGAAAGCCGGCGCGGTCGGATCGATCCTGACTGTGACATTGAAACCCGAGCGCGCGTGGGGGCACTGTATCTACCATCCTGGGGCACGGCGCAAGTTCAGGCGGTAGCGTTTTGTTGTTCAAATATTGGAAGTGTGTAACTCCCTACGTGACAGTCTTTCTTTGGAAGTGTCCAAGAGGAAAATTAAAGAGCATTTCCTCTCACAATGACATAGTACTTCCTTTTCTTAGTCCTCTCCTGTTTCCATTATTTGGGGTCGAGACTCCTCACATGACATAGTACATAAATATGTAACATATAAGTAAGTTTGTATTTATGTATTATTTTTTCCGTATTATTTGTAATTTTAATATCTTACACTCCAGTGTCAGAGAGAGATCATAATAGAAAGTAGGATGGATCCTACCTTCTATTATGATCTCTCTCTATCACTCAATGGTTTGCTGGAAGAAAACTCAACTTTGAGTAAAGCTCGCCTATGTACATGAACTCAGTCATCCACTTATATTATAGCTGTTATGGTGTGCAATACAGAATCAAAAAATTGTTCAATTTGACCACTAGTGTAGCTACCGAAGGGCTATGTGAAGCAGTGACCCGGGGCCCCCAAGCTCAGGAGGACCCCAAACCTGATTAACAAATATCTTATTGAACTAGCGAAAAATTCTTTCACCTTCGAAATCTAAACAAAATAGGTTGCAACACATTTTAGTCAAAAAAAGTTAAGTCTCTTTAAAATATTAGCATAGATAAAAATAGGTTTACCGATACATTTTAAAGGTACCCATATAAAAATATCCAACTACTCAGTCTAGATCAAAAACACTAGTCTCATCGTAAAATGTCTACGAATTGTAGGTGTCTTGTATCGTATCACTCAACGATGCCGAAGACGCCAGGCCAGTCGTAGTAACCCGTAGCTGTCGTAGCAGGTAGTCTACGAATCTTCGTAGCGTAGTCTACGAATCTCCGTAGCGTAGTCTACGAATCTTCGTAACGAGGTCTACGAATCTTCGTAGCGAGGTCTACGGATCTACGCAGACTTCTTTATTTTAAGATTTTGACTTTTTATTAGATAGTAGATAGACTTAAAAACTTGTGGTCAGTGCTTTCGTATGTTTTTTTTTCACTATACGAGCCGCTAAGCACATAAGTAAATACAAGGTAATAAGATAATTCAAATAAAGTAGATACGTACTCATCCACCGTCAAAAATTTACATTAATATGTGTTCTTAAAGTGCTACTATTAAAGGATTCTAGATGCTTGTTAATCATCATCATATTCCTGCCCTTGTCCCGTTTTCTTTGGGGTCAGGGCAACACGTTTTCTTCCATTCAGTCCTGTGTGTTTTTTCATATTATCACTTCTCACACAATCCATCCATCTTTTCTCTTTTTTTCTTTAGATGCTTGTAAATCAATCACGCTATAATAGCTGCACGGTTTTGAATGAAACTTGGCAAGCAGATAGACCACGACCTGGATTAGGATAGTCTTTATCACGGTAGTACGTTCTCTTGATTTTGTCAAACCCTTATTACGCGGGCGAAGTCCAAGCACGAGCTAATGCTAAACTAATTTTGGTCCAGTAACGATAAAATACAGCGATTTAGATATCACTTGGACCACTTCAGTATCACGTATAAGGATAATCCCCCAGAGAGAGGGAGGCCTTGCCCCCCGACCTTACCCGAGGTGAGGTCACGTTTCAAGTTCAGCTGTACTTCCTATTCGGAAAACAACGCCATCTTTTATCTTCTGTGTTTAATTTTATTATGCGGGTTTTACAAGTTCAAAAACTTAGTGCAGGACTTTCCTTTGTACTTTTTATTTAATTGATATAATCTAGCGCTTGACTGCGATCCCATCTGATGGTCAGCGGTAATGCAATCGTTGATGGTGAGGCGCGCTAGTTTATAAGAGCCTATTCACTCTAACCTTCATGATACCAAAATTATAAATGGTTCCAGTCCTTCGATATAAGCGGCATAAACGACGAGGCGAAACGCTCAGTCCAGACCGTAGAAGTTGTAGTTTTTTTGAGGTAGGATTATTTTTTTATTATTTATTTATTTGTTACGGCACTCCAACGAATAGTTCGCAAAAACATTTACAAAAGAATAATCGTAACTGTCAACAATATCACAGCGAATTCTTCACTTAAAGGTGTGCACAGCACTTACAGAATTTAGTAAACTAATTATTACATTTTTATTACATTTTGAATCAATTGTACATTTAATAAATAATAATAAGGTACAAAAAAGACAACAGAATCAATAAAATAAGGAATTATTATAAATCAATCAATTAAATAAATTAAGTCAAATTGAATTAAATTACATTAGTATCTATTAATGAAATGATGTCAGATTAAATAATACTACAATACAATTAAATTAAATAGGTGAGTAATATAATATAATGTCATTGATCTAAGAGCTGGTTCAAAAGATGCTTCCGAAACTGAGCCAAGGTATTGGAGAAGATGTCAATGCTATTGGAATTCATCAAATGACTGCCGCTCTGGAGCGAGAGGGAGTGTTAGACTTTTACTGACTAAAACCTGCCTGTGTTATTTTGTATTGCCCTTTGCGTTCCAGAACCCGGTAACTCTTTCGAACCTTCCCGCGACCTTCAGACTTTCTTTTATACTGCCGTAAAAACATAAGTAGGTAATGCTACTCGTGAAAGGGATAACCAATAGACCATCGAGAGGCACGGGAAAGCGCTTGCCGTTTCCCTCGACCTCTCGAAGGCTTTCCATAAGGTCTGGTACGAAAGCCTTATAAGTAAGCTTCCTTCTTTCGGTTTACCTGCTGGATTGTGTGTTTGGTTCCCAGACTTCCTGAGTGTCAAAATAAAAAAAAAATCTAATGTTTTTATTTCACATAGGCACATATAAAACGTCAGAAGCTAGTGCACGGTTCCAAATTGTCGTCGGGACGCCATTCGAGAATTGAACTGCGACTAACATTAAAGTTCATAATAGTCAATAGACACTGTTTCGATTTCAGCTCTGCTGCGTGTTAGGAGACTGAAGGTTGCTTGAAATGATAGGCGATACCAGGAATTGCTTTTAACTTGAATATATTGCGAGTATTACATGAAATAATGGATGAAAAACGTATATGGTATAGTGCGTGCGATGCAATGAAAAAATGGTGATTGATCACAAAAAAAGGGTGATTTTGAAGAAGACGTTGATGCGTAGCTCGGTGGTGATTGGTCGATGGCATGCGTGGGTGACCAATCGCTGTGAGGTAGATGGCAGCTCCAGTCGTTAAGGCGATGACACTATACCAATAGAAAGTGAACCACCTGTATTCTTTGACTAGCTCATTTTTTTTAATGAGCGACCAATAACGCAACGCTCCGTAGATACTCGTACATAACGTGCAAATTATTCACGTACCTACAAGTTCACGTACTAATTGATGTTTACGTTTCTTTATCTTGTGAGATTATTTTTTACCCACAATGGTGTATGAATGTTTTTTGAATTTCTGTATTAACGCAATTGAGCTCTCATTTTTGGTTAGCATTACTGATTAAGCAGTTGTAATGCGAATGTGAGTACCAATACAAATCAATTCTGGTTTAATGGTAAAAAAACCAAAACTGTAAAAAAGACTGTATTTATGGAACAATAAAAAAAACTATTTATATGTATAGGTAAATTTGTACGAAACCCTCAGTGCGCGAGTCCGACTCGCACTTGCCCAGTTTTTTTATTTGTGTGTACCTGTTGATTGTCGCCAAATAAATATTTATATTTTTTATTTTTTACTTCTTTTTATTTAAAGCAAGTGATGCAAGGAAGTTAGTGATAGCATGACGGCTGACGGGATAGAATGGAAGAAAAAAACGTGTTGCACCGACCCCAAATAAGACGGGACAAGGGCAGGGAGATGATGATGATGATGACTTCTTTCTATTTATGTTTTGGATCACATACGCTAGTTTACAAGTACGTACTACTCACCTGACCTCTCTAGGTCAGTGACGAATTGACAATCGATTAAATCTCCCCTCTCCTACCGGAAATGTGGGCGTTGATCCGTTTTAGTTGATTAAATCCGTTTATGTTGGAAATCTATTAACACACACTTCCTTGAAATAGACTACATGATGCGTTCTAAGCACGGATGTTTTGCGTTATTTTAGGTATATGTTGTAAAAAAAAAACCGTTGCCCACACTAGGAATTACTCGTGTATTGTGGGTACGTTCACAAACATGCAAACTCACATACACAAATACACAAGACACCAAGACCAGGGCCTCACGTCTGCTATTACAATAGTGTCAGAAAGGTTATTTCATCACCACTGCTCTCAAAACGGTGAAGGAAAACATCGTGAGGAAACCGGCATGTCCTAAAATCAAAAATTCGAAGACATGTGGCATCCACCAACCCGCACTGGGCCCGCGTGGTGGATTACGGCCCATCCCCTCTCCCAGAGAGGAGGCCTGAGTCCCAACAGTGGGAACATTATAAGGCCGACTATGCTATGCAGAAAGGTCTATAATTGATGTCATAATTGTTGATTTTGTCAAGTTTGGTAATCTACAAATATAATGGCGTCATTATGACGTTCCAATAATCAACCACTGATATTTCATTAAAAGAAATGGCATAGAATGGTAATCTCGTACATAATGACAAATGATTGTCTGACGTATGCGGTAATCTGCTGAAATTGCGACAGTTCCTTTGATTAGTGACCAACATTAGAAATTCATTGTGCAGTCATTGATTTTAATAAGCTCGATATTGTCATTTTACCACAACTCTATTACGAGACCATTGACCGATCAGTGATCAATCATTATGAATTATCAGATTACGAACTTTTAGCAAAATGATAATGGGATCGTGTTGGAATGACGAATTTATAAAAATAGCAGACTTGGGCTCCAAGAACAACTATCAAACTAATATTTTTTCCGTACGAGAATGGAACCCACGACGCAGTGTGCAGCAGCCAATCACTCAACCACTGCTCCAACCGTGCCATAATTGTTATAAAAATGGCTGATGGCTTAGAGACTGCAAAAATTCATAAACGTAATAATTTTTGTAACCGGAAGATTGTCAGGGAATCCAATATGGCTTTTTTTCGAGCTGCGGCTCCAGGGTGAAGGAAAGCGTGTCAGATTTTACTGAATAAAAACCACATATGGCCTTCAGTTGCCCTGTGCGTTCTAGGGCCACAGTAACTCATCGGCATCAGGCATCAAGCCCCACTGAGCCGCTTCACTTTCACTGACATCTCTTTGAGGCGCACAAAAAACACTAGGTACTCATACTTGGTCCTTACCGGAGGTCCGGACGGCAAGTTACACATTGCTCGCCTTCTGCAAGTTCAAATCTTTGACGGCTGCGTTTACAATCAGTCAACACGGCCCAGACAGTTGACATAGTTGGACATGAGTATCAGCAGGCCAAAATTTCACTAAACTTTGATTTCTGGATTCTACATTCCATCTCTACCTGGATATTTATTTATTTTATTTATTTATTTATTTATTTTATTTTAAAGAAGGCTCACAGACAAATAGAAGAAAAAATGATATAAACATTGTAACATTATTAAATAGCTAATTACGAGCCTCCACACATAGATAAGAAAAAATATATATCGATAATAAGGAACTACACACAAATCAATAAATTACTAACGAGAAGTTAATCACAGAAAAAATTCTGTGCCATTCGCCGTCGTAAGGTCGCAACACTGGTGTTAAACAAGTCGATATCAAGGTCCCTAGAAAAACTATTGAAATCAAGTGCACTCCTTATTGAAAAAACATTTTTCATATAATTGGTCGATGCGAAAGGTACACTTAATATTGGTCGCAGACGTAATCCCATTAGGTTTGTGCGTAGTGCTAAATTAGAAACGAGTTCAGGACAGTCAATGTGGCCATTTGCGATACCCATCAGCATACTTAAGTCTCCAATTTGACGCCTCATCTCCAAAGGAAGGAAGTGGTACCGTTTACAGCGGTGCTCATAGTCAACTGAGTATTGCTGTGCCCTATAATCTAGGTAACGTAGAAATTTTCTTTGGACGCCTTCAATACGGGACTTATAAGTCTCATACTGCGGGTTCCAAACCTGAGATGCGTATTCTAAATGGCTACGTACGAAAGAACAATACAAAATTTTAACTGGTTTAAGAGATCGGAAACAGGCCGATCGGAAATATGATTGGACATGAGTATCACCAGGCCAAAATTTCACTAAACTTTGAATACTGGATTCTACATATAATAAGTAGTCAGCCGTCGTTTGTAAAAGAAAAAGAAGTCTACAGGAATTTAACTCTTTTTTCTTAAAAAAAAACTTAGCCCTAGACTAAAATCGCGTGCTCCTGTATCGTAAGTGCTGCTAATATTTAAAGTCAAATAAACAAAATACCCATACTATAAAAATGGTTTTCCATGCAGGAATCAAACCCGCGACATGCAGCGCAACAGCTACTCCCTCATCCATTGCGCCAACTAGTTGAATTTTTCATAGGATACTTATCACTGAAAAACAAGGCCTACGTGCTATCTGAGCTTAAAAGTGCATTGGCCTCTTATCATTGATACTTATAATACATTGGCATAGATCTATAAGTCTGTGATAAGACTCGACGCTTGACTGGCAAGCTTCTAAAAAGGTCAATGGAACTTTGCAGTGTCTGTATCGTCTGAGGAACTTTTTGTCTGCAAAGACGAAGACAAAACTTGTTCAGGCTTTGATTTTCCCTATTATCCACTATGGTGACGTGAGCTACTTTGACTTGAACGCAGTCTCGCTGGATAAGCTTGAGTCTATCAACAACTGCATTCGGTTCATATTTATCCTGAGGAAATATGATCATGTGTTGAACTTCAGATATATATCTTTTTATTATTTATTTTAACTATACATATACTTTTTGAGTTATTCCCTGAGTACCCCGATCCATGAGGCCCCCGTCCCGTAGTACCCCAATTTATATTTATCTTGATAAACTCTATTAAAAGTCAGTTTAGCTTAAAAGTACCGTCAACAGATGATATGTTACATACAATTTTATTACTTACTGAAATTATAAGATTTAACTTTAAAGATCAGGAAAAAATTATAAAGTCTTGCGTAGTTAAGGTAAACATATTCTCCAAGAACCAAAAAAAAACTAATCATATTATATTAGGGGACCTCCGGGACGGGGGCGTCGGCGATTGGGGTACTTAGGGAATAACCCTACTTTTTACCGTTGTCTTTTAAATAACATTTTCTTTTTTATGTACTCGTACCTACCATATTGACTCTTCTCCCTAGGTTGACTGGTAGAGAATGTCTAAGGTATTAATTTGATCTTTGTATTGCTTGAAGATTAAATAATGGTTGAAAATGACCCGTTTAATATCCCCTTCAGTAACAGGGTGAAAAGAGAACGAACTACAACTTGGTAGTGGAAGTTTAGAGAGATTATTAAGAGTGGAAGCTTTAACGTTGCCATCCAGAACAACAGGAGATTCAGAAAAAATAAAATTAATTGTGTTTAGATCAATATCAGGTGAGCTGTCATCAACAGCTTTACCAATACCAAAAGATTTGAGAAATTGCCAAACTTGTGCTGTATTGAAGTTTTGAATAGAACTGTAGATATGGCGCCAGCATCCCCACACATCGGACCGCAGCGATTTTGCAGCTTCTTGTATGGAGACCAGTTCTCATCAGTTGGATCTCTTTTGTACCGTCTCTTAGCCTTATCTCTTTTAGAAATCGCTTCAGATAACCATGGAGCTGAAAGATGCTTCAGTCTGACCTGCCTTTTCAGCCGAATAAATTTTGTACACCCGTGTGTACCGTACGACAATTAAGCGTTTTTCAAGGTCATTCAAGTTGTACAATCGTATGTACAATCGGCGCTCGAGGGGAAGTGCCTGGGAAGTAAATGGTTTATTTGAAATAAATGCTTTGACTTGACTTATCATAATATTTAGTAACTGAAAAAGACTTCCCCATAATCTTCCATTCTTACTTGCTTGCCGCTTTTTGGTTAATTTTATTAATAAATAATTTACATAATCATCACATCTACAAAGCCTGGAGCACAGGCGTAGAGTAGCCAGCCTTTTGGTATTTTACAGAATGCATTTTAGAGAGTGTGCGCTGGAATCGCATGACTTGATTCCCTACGTACGGCGATTTTCCACCCTTACGTTGCTGAAACGGCTCTACGGTCCGAACTAAGCATTTCGCCTCGTCGTTTATACCGCGTACATCGAAGAATTGGATCAATTTGCCTGCTACGGTCTTCCCGTCCGATTATAATTTAGGTGTCTTCAAAGCTAGCGTGAATAGGCTCTTAATAAACTATATGATATACTAGATAACTATATACTAATAGTTATAGGTAGCATTTTGCGTGTGGTCACGGCATTATGCTGAGCGTTCGGCCGATTTTGCGTGGATGTGGCGCATATTTTTTTTCACTTAATATACTTATAATTTGTTAGTTCTAAATTTGCACCTTGTTCTGCCAAAGAAAATATTTTTCTTTCTTTCTTTCTAATAGCACTAGCTTATACCAAATAAAAAAATGAAATGAGAACATTTGTAATCCAAGTGGGTACTTGTTTTTATTTTTTAGTACATCTGCACTTATTGGGTTATCAAGTGCAAAGGTTAATACAGACAACATAACATCAAAAACATTCCAAAATTAAAGACGTCGATAATTTCAGAACAAAGATAAAAAAATTGTTTATGTAACGTAATCGGTCTGCACCAGTTAGACATAGCTATTGTTTATAATTTTAAGAATACACAGGTCTAACTTCTTCTACTAATTGACTAGCACTTTCCAGGCGACTTTGTTCGCAATAATAATAATAATCGGTCCATCTTCACTGACAGGACTATTCTAGCCGATAAGCCTGATAAAGTAGTGGTGGACCGAAGAGAAAGGCGTATAATAATTGTTGACCGTTCCGCATGACGAGAACCTCGTGAAAGGCGAGAAAGACATACAAAACAAGTATATTGATTTGGCTCGCGAGGTTGTCGACATGTGACTCTGTGATCATTGTACCGATAGTCGTGTCAGCCAATGGCTTAATAGCCAAGAGCCTCGACCAACACCTTAGGAGGCTCGCGTTACGCGGCTGGATCAAGGGCTTGATCCAGAAAGCGGTACTCCTGGACACGGCTCGTATTGTTAGGAGGTTCCTTTCTCTGGAGCCCTGACCGCCGGTAGCTTGGACCCTGTTCCCGATACCGGTGGGACACTATTTTTTAAATTTATAAATGTTTTAAAAAAATTAAAATGTTTAAAAATATAATTAATAATAACAAAAATGAATAAACGAAAATAATAATAATAATGAGTTTATTCAATTAAATTTACAGTTTTGCAACAGATTTGTAGGATAAATTATTGTAGAACAAAAGAATGAGACATCTGAAGCCGAACTAGACAAAAGCCTGTATTTCGGCTATCAGCGCTACACCCCTCAATTATTAAAAGTTAATATAGTAGCCATTAGCCATCAAGCAAAATTACAGTCAAATTTATACTAATAAGAGGTAAAGTTTGTTTTATTGTTTGTAGGAAGTAATCTCTGAAAGTACTGGTCTAATTGCTAATTTTTTTTCACTGATAGTAAGCTACTTTATTCTTGAGTGACATATTTTATGTATACGGACGAAGCCACGGGCAAAAGCTATTGTTTTCATAAAAACTTTAACACACCTTATACCGTATTTTTAGTTATTATTAGTTCAGTAAACGACCTTTGTTATCTATATATATGAAAGGAGAAACTGATCGACTGACATAACAATGCACAGCCGAAACTACTGAGACTAAGACCGTGAAATTTTGCACAAGGTTTCCTTTTATGATTTAGGTGAGCACCAAGAGAGGATTTTCCAAAATTCACCCCAAAGGGGATGAAACAGGGGTCCAAAGTTTGTATGGAGAAACATTCTTACCGCGGGCGAAGCCGCTGGCAGAAGCTAGTTAACTTATATAACATATATAACTATTTGTGCTAACTTTCTAGTATGAATATTGGCACGTAATCACGGAATGTGATTTTGCAAACAAAAATCTCTCTTTAGGGGTGTAAACTTTTAAGGTTGAATTTCCAAAAACCTCTTTTTAGTGATTGCCTACGTTATAAAATAAAGCCTTGTGCAAAATTTCACGTTTCGGCTGTTTTTGGTGGGAAAACTTTGAGGAACTAAACCCTTATCTATATATATAAAAGGAGAAACTGACTGACTGACATATCAACGCACAGCCGAAACTACTGGGACTAGGAGCGTAAAAATTTGCACAAGGTTTCCTTTTATGACATAGAGGAGCACTAAGAGAGGAATTTTCAAAATTCACCTCCTAAGGGGATGAAATGGGGGTCCAAAGTTTGCATGGAGATATCAACATTTACGCAGGCGAAGCCGCTGGCAGAAGCTAGTAAACCATAAATCATGAATACTTACTAAAAACTTCTACCTTGAAAAAATCTGAAATTACGAAAAAACACGAAAAGATGTCTTCTTACCTGTCGTATTATGCTAACATCCTGAAAAGTAATAATAAATATCCATACACATTGCCGAGTTTTACGATATAATGTTTAGTGGAGACCTGATTTCTTTTATTCTTCTTCTTTTTGTGTCGATGGACTCATTTCTTTTTCTGACCAGTATTTAGCAACCTCTACAACTCTGTTATTGGTCTCATATAAATCCTAAAAACTGCAGTTGGTTGTGCAGGATGGGCAGCATAGCAGATGACGCATCATGTTCTATGCAGCGGCTCCACACTGCCACTGTGTTAGGGATGGGTCCTGAAAGCCCCATGACTCAAACTCATTTCTTTTATTAATGCGGTATTCCTATAGCAAAAGCTTTTCATTTTCATGAATAATTTCACCCTTTAAAAGAGATGGCGAGCAATGGGTGGCTCGCCGTCCGACCGTCCGGTAAAACTGTCCGGACTGAGCCCAAGTCGTCGACGGCGCATACTGTTCCACGCGCGCCTCAAGGAGATGTCAGCAAATCGTAGGGGCCCAGCAGGGTCGAAGCCTACTGGGGCTATGGGTAGTGTGAAAACGGCCCTGGGACGAAGGCAATGAAGGAAAAGGAGTGGGTTTTTAGTTAGTAAAAGTCTGACACTATCTCGCGCTCCGCCCAAGAGCGGGATTTGTCATAAGATGATTCTCTAACCCAATAAAAAAAAAACCCTTTAAAAGAGGCCATCCAATTAACATAATTATACCCTTTATAACTAAGCTACTTAGACAAAAACGATTAGTACCTAATGTTATAAATAGCACAATGTTTTGTTCGTGTAGAACTGTAGACGATTAGAGAGCACACGACGAACAACGTGCTCCTCACTCCCCTTACAGGTGAAAGATGACGAAATCGTGCATTTTCACTTGCGGTTTAAGTCTTTTACCAAAAATATACCTTTGTTTAACACTGGAAGCGCGGACTATCAATTTCAATTTAGGCTATTTTATTTTTACTAAGTACAATAATATGGAGATACTATCTGTATACAAATGAAAGTGGTAACAGATAATACAATATTTTTATTATGTACTAGCTTCTGCCAGTGGCTTTGCCCAGCGTCAGTAGGTTTCTCTGAGCAAACTTAAGGGGTGAATTTTACAAAATCCCCTCTTAGTGTTCGCCTACATCGTAATAGGAAAACTTGTGCAAAATTTCACACTCCTAAGCCCTTTAGTTTTGGTTGTGCGTTAATATGTCAGTCAGTTAGTTTCTCCTTTTATTTTATATCTACAGATATAATATAGATTACACATATTTTGGTGTATTTTATTCTACGCATAATAAAACTAGAGCTAAAAAGAAAATTTGACACATTCCTTTGTTCTGCCTGAACAAAGGAATGTGTCAAATTTGGGGGCCCCCCTTTCTAGTGTTAAAGATTTTCTGTTTTTTATAAAGGATAGGAATTAAAATCCTTTTTGACCACTATAATTATCACCTGCAAGTAAACGACGGATGTGGCCGACATTGGAGCACGCTTACCTAAATGTAACCTATGGATTTTTTAGGGTTCCGTACCCAAAGAGTAAAAACGAGACCCTATTTACTAAGACTCTACTGTCCGTTTGTCTGTCACCAGGCTGTATCTCATGAACCGTAATAGAATTTTTGCAGATGATGTATTTCTATTGCCGCTATAACAGCAAATACTAAAAACAGGATAAAATAAATATTAAAGTATACAACAAACGTGACTTTTCAACAAACCAAAATCGGGAAAGGTGAAACTAAAAAAAAGTTATAATATAGTGTCTAATGTTATATAAATGGTCCGACTTGCACTTGGCCGGTTTTCTTCAGATGCTTTCTGTAGTCAACTTTTTTTATTCCAATTTTGAGCTGGCTCCGCCCTTCCTCCTTTCAGTCACTGCAAAAACTTCTTGTTTTTTGTTTAGTTTTAATTCTTATTTATTCCCATATAAAGGATCGGAATGCTGCCGGTAGTTGATGCTTATTCATAATCGTTTCTTCAAATGCCGTTAATAAACTATTAGATGAAAATTTATGTGACTTTGTAATATATAGACTGTAGCGACATCTATGGCGTCACATAAGAACTAATCAAAGTTTCCGCGCGATGATAATAGGTACTATGGATATTTTTAATGTCATGCGGATTTCATCACGCATGCGGGTTTGCTCCGCACGAGTAACCCCCGCAAATGTTCATTTCATACAAGTATTTATTGTAATGCGTGGAATACGAGACGCGTTTTTTTAGCATTTTGTAATTTTCTGCATGCGGGGCAAATCCGCATGCGTGATAAAATCCGCATGATATTAAAAACACCCTCAGTCGTTATTTTAAGCAATAATATACAGGATTCCGAAGCAGCGTTGCATGACATGCTACAAAAATCAGGCTTTTCTGTAAACTACACCAGAACATTCCTACAAACTAAGCTCGTAACACTTCCAGTTTGTATCTAATTCCATAGGGAAGCCGTACGAAATTGCCGACAATCACGTGAAGCAAAAACGTTTGAGGTGGGCGCATCTGAACACTCGTGCTGGAAAACTTGTGCGAACAGCGTTTCATTGCACGTGAGCAGTGGCGCAGCTAGGTGAACAACGACCCAGGTGCAAAAAAATTGGGGCCCTTATTTACGTGGGAAATCATCAAATACCTTCTCTTGTTCTGAATGGAGCGGCATGGAGTGTCAGGCTTTTACTGAATAAATGGGAAAAATGATTCTTTGAAACCGAAGGAATCTGTCTCATTCATCTGGCCTAGTTTTCGTATCTATCTATTTTGTGTCGTTGCAATTGGGCGCAAATCAATGACTTTCATAATAATATATGTAATACTTATTTTTTTAAATTAATATGCAAATAAAAATATGAAATTATTTAAAAAAAATTAGGCCATACGAATGAGTCGTATTCCCTCGGTTTCAAAGATTCACTCAAAACTAGTTGCCACGTAACAACAAGCGAGTAGTGATGCAATCTATTTTATTTACATTTTGAAGGTGAAAGATTTTTCCGCTAGTTTAAAAAGAGGTTTGGTGATCAGGTTTTGGGAGCCCCCGAGCTTGGGGGCCCCGGGGCGTTGTCCCATCCCGCCCTTCGGTAGCTACGCCAGTGCACGTGAGTCGGTAACGTGGGGGTGTAATTCTAAATAGAACCATGTTGTTAGCAACGTGAGGAAAACTCATGCTTACTTAGCTTTTAAGTATTAGTGTCGGAGATTTGACGCGGCTCGTGTGTCTCACGAGTCTTAGGAAAATTGTAATACATCTTATGTAGATTGCTTCGACTATGTAATTACATAGCAATAATTAATGCGTTTTTTTTTTATATTAACGCTAAATATAATCACACTAATATTATAAAAAAGAAATATTGCATACATATAGGGTAACTGGTAATTAGTGAACGATACTTAAACACATGATTCTACTCAAGATTACAAATAACTTTCTCAAAGAATCATCTATATATATAAAAGGAGAAACTGACTGACTGACATATCAACGCACAGCCGAAACTTCTGGGACTAGGAGCGTGAAATTTGGCACAAGGTTTCCTTTCATAACGTAGGCGAGCACTAAGAGAGGATTTTCCAAAATTCACCCCCTAAGTGGAGGAAACGGGGGTTCAAAGTTTGTATGGAGAAACCTACTTTCACGCGAGCGAAGCCGCTGGCAGAAGCTAGTTTTTTATATTCTCTTTAGTTTTATCACAATAATAAAACAGCTGTTTAAATACTGACCGCTCAGCTGTTAGGCGCATGACGCCGTCGTACCTACAATAGTGATAGAACACCCGCGCAGCTTGCAAACCCATAGGTGTACGTACCTAATCAGTGAATGTTCCAACAAACTAGTGAGTATATTAAAAATTTCTTTGGGAAAGTTGTTTGTAATCATGAGTACAATCACGTGTTTAAGTATCGGTCACTAATTTAAACTCACCCCATATATCTCTGAGTGTGAATGTTTGTTACTTCTTCACGTTCAAATGATAGATAGGTAGACCATGTCCTGGGATAGTACCTACATAGGATGCTTTAATCCCGGGATATGTTCCCTTAGGATATTTTTTTTTCTAACACGCGTTTTTTTTTTGGTTGAGTAAATCATCTAATGACATCCTCCGCTCTTGGGTGGGGCGGGAGATAGTGTCAGACTTTTACTGACTAAAAACCCACTCCTGTTCCTTCTTTGCCATTTTTCCAGGGCCCCGGGGATATCTTTCGCATCACCCATGGCCCAGTAGGTTTCGACTCTGCTAGGCCCTTACGGTTGCTGACATCTCCTTGAGGCGTGCGTGGAACACTACGCGCCGTCGACAACTTGGGCTCGGACCCATTGTTCGCAAGCCCGCGCCTACGGTGGCCGGAAATCGGGATCGGAATCCCGATTTCCGGCCGGCGATGGGGGCGCGAGGGCCATTGCGTCGCATCTTACTCTCAAAATATTACTATTAATTAATGATTTTCCACCTGTTAGTACCAGTAGCGACATCTATGTCGCCACATTGGAATTAAATAAAAAAAAGTTCGCGATATAGGAGTTCACCGTATGATTAGAATATCCATGCATCATGCAACATGCATTACCCATAGAAGTAAGGCATGCTCAAACGCTACCGACCTAAAACAATGGTGAAGACGCAGAAGACACACACACATACAGAAACTTTCGCCTTTATAATATTCATGTGATTTTTACCCTACCAGGCAATGGCAGGATTGTTTTATGGATTGCTTAACACACACACACACACACAACAAACACAAAACATGAAATAAAAAGTGAGTAGGTACACATTTTCACAAAGACTTTATTAATATACGATTTTTTTATTCCTCTTTTATAGCAGACACTTCTGTGTAAATGTTCATTTTACAAGTTTTTTATGTTTTTTTTTCGAAAAGTATCATTTTGTACAGGTTCGACTATACCAGTGTTAATTATATCATTTGTTTAGTTTCAGCCATAAGAATAAATCTGTTATTGTAATAGTGCAGTATGATAAAACCTAAGATATACTGGCGAAACTTAATATTTACTACGTTGGCACAAATGCATTGATTGCATGGGGATTTCATAGGTAAAGACCTAATATGTAGGCGTTAATTTTATTTCTGTAAAAGTACAATAAACAAATAATTCTGAAATGTAGAACCTACTTTGGTAATCTTTTTTTTTTCAGGCATTTTATGAGGCAAATCCTGTCTTTTTACCATTTACCAAGTGAGTGTTGTAGCAAAGTCCAAAATTTGCGATTATGTCATAAAAGTTCGGACGTTTACCTGTAAATCTTGGGTAAATCTTAGGTGTTACAGGGAAATATTGAGATTTACAAGTGATAAACCTTTTATAGTAACATTATCATCGGTAAAAATTTTAAGTTAAAAAATTGTGGTTTACAGGTGTAAACATCTGTAAATAACAATTTTGAATCAATTCTTTTAATTTACATTGTGATACAACGCAGTGTTTTTGTATTTGAGCATCATCTAAATATTAAAAAAAAAAAACTATCAAAGCAATCCAGACATTATGATGCGATGTTTTGAAATCCAACTTCGTTGGTTCCAGCATCTAAGTAAACCATATTTTGATTGCACTTGACATAAACAACTCTTTCTTTCTGCGTACGAGAATAAGGTGTCCCCATTTTACTTGGGAGATAGGACAACATAAGGTGCATGTGCAGTGATCGCAATTAAGCACAAGTAAATATCAAATTAATAATCAACTCACTATGCTCGCTGCTGTATCTTTCACTTTGAAAAGGCTAGCTTTAAACATCTGTAAATAACAATTTTGAATCAATCCTTTTAATTGACATTGTCATTTCAGCATCATCTAAATATAAAAAAAAACTATCAAAGCAATCCAGACATTATGATGCAATGTTTTGAAATCCAACTTCGTTGGTTCCAGCATCTAAGTAAACCATATTTTGATTGCTCTGGGCATAAATAATGTTAATAAATAGGAAAAAAGCAACGGCCTATTGTTTGGTTCACGGACACTGCCGCTACGGCCATCCCATCTGAAATACTAAACTCCCAATAAAATTCTTGCTTGCCATCGCGCAAAAACAAGTTCTGATTGGTGTATGTCACAATGGCCTACAAGATTCTTCCAGACTTTTGAACAAGTTACATACGGATATGTAATTAATTTGGGCCTTAAACATCATAGATGTATTATCATCCCCGAGACCAGTGATGGACTAGGCTCTTGGATGGGCCCGGGGCGAGAAAGCAAAATGAGGACACCCCACTCTCTCTCCTCTTTCTTCCTGCGTACGAGAATAAGGTGTTCCTATTTTGCTTAGGAGATAGGAAAACATAAGGTGCAGCAGCGATCGCAGTGAAGCACTAGTTAATATCAATTTAAAAAAACTCACTATGCTCGCTGCTGTATCTTTCACTTTGAAAAGGCTAGCATTTCTTTTATCTTGTATATAAAAGTTATTTAGTTATACTGGGTTTTAGCATTCTGATGAAGTTACTTACTTTTTGTTGTTACTATTGACTAGTTTGTCAACCTAAGTAGAAAAAATCGATTATGAAAGCTTGTAGGATGCAAGAATTGGCGACGCGAGCTCGATTAGTTTCTAACCCTATTTCTTTGGACAGGTAAGGTTTATTTAACCATTCACAGCGAAATAGAGGTTAATAGAGCCTACTTTTTTGTGCTAAGGAGAAAAGTTCGAAGATTCAAGAGAGCGAAGGATACCAGAGCGAGCGAAGCGAGCTCGAATATTTTACAGTATCCCACCTAAGATAAAGGCCAATAGTTATCATCTTACGTAGCAAGTGAGCTCGAATATTTTGGCACACTGCCTTTATATTTCTCATAACTAGGCGCCCTCCAGCTCCATTCTGCGTATTTACTGCTTATATCAACATATTATGACTTCCCAATTTTTGAAGACCGCCCAAGACCGAGGGTCTGGGGCGGGCCGCCCTTACAACGCCGCTGACGGAGTAAGGTCCATCAGTTCTTGAGACAGAGCTGAAAAGTCCCATGTTTTATAATTATTTCGCCGTACTCGATGAACCGCCACAGTGTATAGTTAACTGTTAGAACATACTGACAACAACACTTTGACAGCACCATTAATTCGTAGCAATAGACTTAGATACTACTTGGACTTCGTTACTAGTGACGCCAGTTTAACCCTATGAGTCTATTGTTTTTCCTTATACATTATCCCTAGTTCTTAGCTCTCTGTTCGCAAGGCTGGCACACTTTATACTTGTTGAAGCACCATGGGGCTGGGAAGAACTTGCAAGGGTGCATGTAGTATTCCTCACCAAGAGCGAAGCACTTGCCCAGGTTCATCATGTCTTCCAAGTCACATCTGGTAACAAAAAAGAATGTGTTTATCAAGTTATCGATAGACTTAACTATTTAAGTACCTACCTGCTTAACGTAACAATAGATACTTAGGTCCAGAACTAGGAGCACCAGCTTTTAGAAAACCTCATGGGTGCTCCTGCTCATTTGATGACTCGAAAAAGTGGCGAAGTGTGAGATGAGAAATGCACACTGATCGACAAACAAATAAGTAGTTGTCCTACTTACATACTGCGTACTTAATTACAAATTATGTTTGATAAAAAAACAATAATAAAAAAATAAAAATAAAATATATTTTTTTTGTGTATACAAGGGAAAACCTTGTACTATGGAAACTAGGAACAACGAAGGTTGGTACCTGCGGTTTTCAAACACCTAGACCCAATATACTAAGATCCCAGAGCTGTCAGACATAACTTATTTTCACATGGATGAAACCTTAAGTTCTCAGTAGCGTCTCATGTGCTTTGAATACCTGTGTACTTATGGAGCTACCCCTTGGGGAACTTTGGCAGGTACGAGGTGAGAAAGGGAACTAAAAATAACAAGTTACTTAACTTAATGTTTCATGGCTGATTTTTATATATGTTTTGTAGAATATTATTCTAAAGTAGCATCATAAGTGTCAGACACTTTCCATGGACCAAAACTTCTGTCAGACACTTTAATGCTCAATAAAAAGTAAATAAACTTTACTTATTTTTCCATGTCTGATTTTAAATATGTTATTAAGGTAACTATTACAAGTTATATTCATTAGTCAGACAAATTGTAGTGTACGGGTAATGAAAAACACCCATCCCTTAAAGGCGATTACTGCCCTCCTAGCCAAGTTACAATCGTATCGTTCACGCCAGACGCTTCGAGTAGGCCACGCCTTCAATTCCTTTGTTCGGACCACGTGACTGAGCGTTGACTTCAGAACAAAGGAATCGGAAGCGTGGCCTACTCGAAGCGTTCAGCGCGAACGATACGATTGTAACTTGGCTTGGGGGGGCTGATCTGTTTCTCGATGTCTATTCTCAGGGGTGCTCGGCACCCACAGTTTATTTCTCATGGGTGCTCGAGCCCCCGAGCACCCACGGATTCGGCGCCCCTGTCCTGAACTACTTATATAATATGAATTATTTCCTTAATGATGTCGTAATCTTTGGTTTTTGGTGGAACGACAGAATATGTGTCGTATGGCTACCACACGTCACATGACGTTTTTTAAGAGAAATGTATGTATCTTGTTCTAACTACGTACGAAAAACTAAATCTGGCTAGTCAAGCAGTAGCGTTATTAAGCTTAGGTCAAGAGGGACAAGACTCAGGGCAGCACAAGCGTAAGCGACCGCTAGCCAGTTTTAGTAAGGTAGGCTTTGAAATTATCAGAAAAAAAAGCAAAATTGTAGATATCATCAAGTGGGATCGCAGTCAAGCACTATTATAGTTTATATCAATAACAAATCTCTTTTTACTTTGCGCCCGTCAAATTTATCATTATCATTTCAACCGAAAAACGTCTACTGCTGGACAAAGGCCTCCCCCATGTGACGCCCTAGGCCTCAAGTCTGCTATTACAATAGTGTCAGAATGGTCCATCATTGATTTCATAATTGTTGATTTTGACAAGTTTGGTAATCTACTAATATAATGGCGTCATTATGACTTTCCAATGGAAACCACTGACACTTCATTGAAAGAAGTGGTAATCTCGCACATACTGACAAATTAATACCTGACGTATGCGGTAATCTGCTAAAATTTTTGACAGTTCCTTTGATCAGTGACCTACCATTGGAACGTCATTGTGCAGTTATTGCTTTTAATAAGCTCAATATTGTCATTCTACCACAACTCTATTACGACACCATTGTCCGATCATTACGAATTAGCAGATTACGGACTTTTAGCAAAACGACAATGGAATCGTGTTGTAATAACGAATTTGTAAAAATAGCAGACTTGGGCCCCAGAAGTTCTGTGTGTCACTGTCGTCATCGGTCCACCTTGTGAGAAGGCTTTCCAATAATAGCGTCAAAAAAAATCAAATGTTTTTTTTCACGTAGGCCTACATGGGCACTTATAAAACGTCAGAAGCTAGTGCACGGTTCCAAATTGGTCGTTTCCTATGGAGAAGAACCGGTAAGAAACTCCATGGTTACCCTTTTAAAAAAAAAATTCGGTCTTCCGGTAAGCGGTCGCAGAAGCTCTTGCCCCCCATCGACCATCCGGTCCACGAGCAATATCCACTGCCACTTATGTCAATAACTTTGGTTCTCATGTGGAAATCTTCATTTCTGATTCACTCACGCAAGGAAACTCCGAGCATAGCCCTCTCTATTGCCCTTTGGATGACTTTATTAGTTCAAAAACGACAAAGTTTATCTACAGGATGATTAGATTTTAATATTGAGTCTCCTTGAAGAAAGTTTTCTTATAATTACTACAGTTAGTGTCGCTGCACATGGACCAAATGCCACAGCCACAAACGCCGCCACGAGAAGCTAGAAGCGGCCACAAAGGAAACTGAAGCGCGGGACAGCTACTTGTGGCCGGTGGCTGCTACTTTTTTTAACCCATGCGCGCAGTATCATAATGGACTCTGTCGAAGAAGGTTTAAATGCGCTTAAGGCGTGTGTGGAGTTGTTGTATCGGCGGTGATTTGTAGCGTGTGGCGGCCACCGGTGTCAACCGTGTGCGGCGAGTCCATATAAAATGTATGAAAACTACAGGAAATATGGCGGCGTTTTGTGGTTGTAGCCGGTGGCCCATGTGCGGCGACCCTTAAGGTAGCTTAAGAATGTACTCATTACATTGGTTTGAATAGTAAAACCACTTAAACTAGAGGCAGAATTCTAAAATTTTCGAGCTCGATTTCCTAGGTCTCGTATACTTTTTCTATATTATTGATAGGCACATGATAGCTTATCATATGTATGTATATATAAGCAATTATGTGGTCGACGTATTAAGTAAGTAAATATTCAATCTTGACAGACGCCCAAGACTAGCTATTAGGAAAAAAGGATATTTTTTTTTATAGAACTGTCATTCTTATTTTACCCAAAAAAAACCCTTTAAATACGCCAATGTAATAAATTATGCTTACAATAAATTAATAACAGTCAGACCAATCAACACATTTTAATCTACTGGGAGAAAAAACGATTGATTTAAGTCTTTTGTGTTCTTTTCCTGTATATTCTTTTTACTTCTAAGTGTTTTGTGTGTAGACAAATAAAATAAAGCCATCTACATTACCGATCGTATTTCGATGTAATATTTCACGCGTGCCGCATGCGGCTCACTAAGCATTATTCTGCGGCCCGAATCAATTTCGAAAACAGCCAAACAATGCGGGCCAAAAGCATGTTAAAAACCATCCACTATCAATATTGATAGCTGATGGAAGAGGATAATTATCATTTTTACATTCGAATTTTATAAGTACTTGCCTATTCAATACCAAGATGTGAGAAAATCATTGACAGGATTTTACGTGTATGGGAAGTACATATAAGTGTGAACAATCTTTTTTATCCGTACCTCGAAAGGAAAAAACGGAACCCATAAAGGATCACTTTGTTGTCCGTGCGTCTGCCTGTCTATTTATTTATTTATTATTTTTAAATAGAACGGCCGAAGTCAATTACACTATTTAAACTAATACCTAATTTTTTAACTTGGTCATGCATCCTTCTCACAAAAATTCAAACATTCAGACATTATCATTTTCCATTCATCCGCAAACACATCAAGACCTGTGTTTGAGTTCAGGAGTATTGTCCGAGGAATAGGCGACTTGGACTGTGCAATAGTACGGGAAGTTGGAACAGCCAGTAAACGGTGTTTTCTGCCACGACAGTAATTGTTAATCCCCCTAAGAATTTTAAATACTACAGTCATCTGATCGCGCGCCGTCTTACTTCTAGGGAGTTGAAATTTAGGCAACCCTATCTGTCTGTCCTTGGCAGGCCTGTCCGGATTTTTTTTATAAAGGTCGGAAATCTCCCGCAACGTCAAGAATGGTACGGAACGATATGGTGTACCATAAAGAGTGGTGTTAAATAACGAAGAGACAAAACTTATATGTATCTATCTATCTATCTAGAACAGAGCGTGGCAGTTCGAAGGCTGAACGCCAAAAATACCATCCTAGAACCTGAAGACTTACCTGGGCCAGCACCCAGGACCTGGTCTCTGAAACTTTCGGGCCTCGACATCCTAAGGGACTCTCCTAGCAGCATGCTTGAAGAGGAGCCAGTTCCCACTTCATTGGAGGACGGGGAAACTAGTCTTCATTCGAAAGCCTAGTGGCTTGCTAACTCTCCGTCCGCATACCGATTACTAAGAAGCTCTTTGAAAGAGTCATTGCGGGTGCCTGGTGCAAGAAGCGCTGGATCTGTCAGAGAGCCAGTTTGGTTTCCAAGAAGCACTCTACGATGGACGCCATCATACGTGTGCGAGCCTTCACAATGGGAGATGCGATGTCCCGGGGTGTGGACGTCTTGCCGGTGTCTCTTCTCTTGATATCGCCAATGTCTTTACTACCCTGCCCTGGAGTTACATTGAATTTACGCCACAGATAGACAACTTAATGGAAAACAGATGTCAAATATTTGGCAAAAGAAGTGAATGTTTGTACTTACCTACTCGTATTTGTAATGTCCTTTTTAAATATAAGAGTATTTTTCCTAAAATAGTACTGTTTTTTTAAGATTTACAGTAGTTTAATTTCTATTATTATTATTCTATAAGATTAGGTTTTGCGGCCCGCCTAGCCTGCTGTCTTTATGCTTTTGGCCCGCCAGTGACTGAGTTTGACATGGCTGGTATAAACCATTTCATAACATGACATCACGCCCGTACGCTCTCAAGAGATATATTATGCTGATGTGTACCTAGTCCTAAGCCGTTATGGGCATTTTGTTATCCCTATAGGTACCGTAGAAAGAAAAATAAAAATCATTTTCACAAAAACAATTGAAAAATGTTTTTTCTTTTTTGTATGGATTGTTTCCGCGTGAAATAAAAGTGTGTTTGTATTTTTCAGATAAATTTATTGTTTACTTTATTTTTTTAGATTTATTACTTATTTTTTCTATTTTTATAACACTGGGAGGTAAAAAAACTAACAATGAACCAACTAAACAACAATTTTCATGAAAAATCACCATGAATTTTGGTTGGATGAGTTAAAGTCATAAAAAATATCTATTAAGTGGGTGGCTAAGTCGGATGTATACAACTTTTTAATGAGTTTTTTTTTTTATAAAACAAAACTGAAAAATAATACAGGTATTTTCTTAATTAAGTGTATTATTCAAGTTTAGCAATTTTGCATACCAAACAACATCTACCAAATCTGTACATGCTTGCTGGCCAAACATGTGCTAGTTTATGGTCGTGGTTTTTATAAAATTTTCGAATTCTTTATTAGGTATACCACAACTAAAGCAACAAATATTCTGGTTTAAGTGTTCTAAGATTGACCACTGACATCCCTTTAGATAGTCACAAAGAAAATTAATTAATACTTGAAAAAATAATTCTAACTGGGATTCATCATCGACAGTCGGTGGAATTTCGAAGAGCACTTCCGACGTCTGGCTCCCAAACTGGATCGAACCGGGGTACGCTCAAGTGGCTCCTGCCTAAACTAGGGAGGTCCAGACGCCTCCTGCCGAAGGCTCTACGTGGATATCATTCGGTTTATGGCCCTTTACGGAGCATCGGTGTGGGAATAGAGGGTCATGGCCATCCGCACGATTCCGCACGGTCTCCCGTAAAGCAGCAAGCCTCCTTGCTGACTTGCCACCATGGAATCTGGAGGCAACAGTCCTTGCACGCAAGCACGATCTGCGTATGGAGATGCAACGCCGGAGCGAAACTCGCTGCCGCGACAAGTCACAGCATGGCGGACAGAACTTCGGCAAGATCTCATGGTGAAATGGCGACAACGACTGTCGCAACCAAGTGCTGGGCACGCTATAATGATGGCGGTAAGTCCCTTCTTTGAGTGTGTTGAGTGAGTGGCTGGAGTGGCTATACGGCGTCCTCACCTTCCTCTTAACGCAGGTCCTTACCGGACATGGTAAGTTCGGGAGGTCCCTTCATCGGATTCAGGTGGAAGAAACGCCCAGGTGTCATCAGGGCGTTCACCCGGAGGACACGGTGGAGCATAAGGTGGAGGTATGCCCCGCTTTGGCTCGTGGAGGCTAGCGAAGGAGGAGGCCGCACGTGTGAGGGAACTAACATCCTCACGCCCCAGCCACTGAGATCCCAACCCCGACTACCAGCCAAAGTAGACGCAAGCTTGCGGACGTCGAGCAATGGGTAGCTCGCCGTCCGATAGTCCGGTAATTGACCGGACCAAGCCCCAGTCGTTGACACCGCGTAGTGATCGACGCGCTGCTCATAGAGATGTCAGCAAACTGTAGGGGCCCAGCAGGGCCGATGACCAGTAAGACCGCGGGGATCTAAAAATCAAACCCTGTAGTCCTAGAACGCAAAAGGCAACTGAAGGACACAGGTGTGGTTTAAGCCAGTAAAAGTGACACTAAAAGACCGAGAGAAGTTTACCATTAGATGATTTCCCTCTTTAAAAAAACACTATCAGCTCATTAAGTTTCGAATTTAACTTTGTGTATTTTAGGTTGTTTTTAAGTGACTAAATAGTCACCTAAAAAAAGAAAGAGAAGAAGAGAGATGTCAGCAAAACCTTAGGGGCCCAGCAGGGCCGATACCCGCTAGGGCCGGGGTAATTTATGAAAAAGTTACCATAGTCCTGGAACACATAGAGCTACTGAAGGGCACAGATGGATTTTAGTCACTAAAAGTCTGACACGCAGTCTCGCTCCACCCTAGAGCTGGAGAAGCCATATGACGATTTCCCACAAAAACAAAATGTGTGGCATAGAGTATATTGTTTCAAAATTTAATCAATCAATCAGTCAAACATAGTGAATTCGGGGGTACATTTTTTTGATACCCAAAAAATATTTATAAAATTTTGGTGGTCCTACAATTCACATTGTAACTTTAAAGTTATTAATTATAGTGTTTTGGCAAAAAAACCTTTGTTGACAATTCAAACAGTTACAACAGATATTAAAAGTGGCTGTTGTCTTAAAGGAGAGCAGTGCTGGCCGAGTGATAACAGCCCCGACTTACAAGTTGTAGGTCGCAGGTTCAAACACAGCCAGGCGCAATCAATGTAATCATCACCACTGCTCTCAAAACGGCGAAGGAAAACATCGTGAGGAAACCGGCATGTCCTAGAACCAAAAATTCGAAGACATGTGACATCCCCCAATCCGCACTGGGCCTGCATGGCGGATTATGGCCCATTCCCTATCCTAGAGAGGAGACCTGAGTCCCAACAGTGGGAACATTATAAGGCCGACTATGCTATGCTATGTGGTCTTAAAAAACGATTCAATAAAAAATAATAACTCTTTAACTGAAACTGGATATCATACAACAGCAAAAAATAACCTCAAATCGAAATGGTGGCAATAAAAAGTTGTATACATCGGATTTGATCTGTGAATCACATTTTACGTGGTAACTCAGAATAATGTTAAAACTCATAATGTCATAAAACAACAATGCAAAATGCTTTTATATTGTACCAAGCGTCATCTAAACAAAAATATCTTAATTTTTTTATTACAGCGTTATGAAGTTTTGTAATTTCTCGTCATTTTCGACCGGTTTGTGGTCCTACTATCAAGCTGTACAATTAAGAGAGTACACCTGTGCTTGACCTCCAAGACCGAAATCCGGTCAGGACAATACGATGACTCCAGTATCGTAGTAAACCATAATTTTTTAATTGGCACTCATGGAAACAAGCTGAAGACTGGGTTTCGTGGTCCAGTGTCCTTAGCTCGTAGATCTCTGCTCACAAGGCTGGCACACCTCACAGTCCCGGTAGCACCACCAGGCGGGGTAGTACTTGCAAGGGTGCATGTAGTACTCGTCACCGAGGGCGTAGCACTTGCCCAGGTTCAACATGTCTTCCAAGTCACATCTAGTAACAAAATAATTTTGTGTTATTTTGGTAGATGTGTTTATACGAAATGTGGCATAAATTGTTACACAACACAAGAGTTACAGCACGGAGCCGTCTTCAGCATATTTGTGGTCCTGGTGCGAAAGTCAGCTTAGATCCCCATTCTTAAATTATTATGTCATCGTTACATTCACCATTTAAGAATTGCTTGATTGCGCACTTAGAAAATCTTTAAAACCATGAGAATTATATGCAAAGTGTACTAGAAAATCTTTTCTACTCCTGAAAATAGATTTTCTTTTGACTTACAGAAGTAAGAAGGATGTAAGCTCTTTGTCAACTTATATTGACAATCTTTGAAACTAAGAGAAAGAGAGCGAACGAAGCATACTCGAACATTTTAGCAGCCAGTCTCAATTAATGTGACATAAGTTTGCACAGATGAAGAATCAAAGAGCGAGAGAAGCGAGCTTGAAAACTTTATTAACCAGTCACAGCTAGGATAGACTCTTAGTTTGTTACCTATATTATGAAGTCTTTTTTCCGACTTTTGGTATATTTTATTTGAAACATGAGGCCGCCCCTGCATCTATATCTGAGCATATAACTTAGCACATCAAGTGGACTTATGGTATTTTTTATATAGAAAATAATATACATCGGCAAAAATAAATTACTCGTAATTGTCAAATAGAACTTTCTCATTAAAATCTGACCTATGTTCACACTGTGTGCTAGCGAGTATGCTCACGAGAGCTACAGGGTTAGACAGAGTTAGTACTATTGTAAGTATAGGTAGGTTTTTTCTTTAGGTGGGAAATCATCCAATGACTTCTCCCACTCTGGTAGGCAGGTACAAGGACGGATCCAGGATTATTTTCCTGGGGAGGCACAAGGGGCGGACGGGCAAAAAAAACAACAATAACTTGAACTATCATCATCATCATCATTTCAGCCGAAAGACGTCCAGGACCGGTCATTGTGGCGACATTTGGGGGAGGCCTATGTCCAACAGTGGACGTCTTTCGGCTGAACTATCATACTTCAAGTTTATTTCAACAAATTGTTATTCATATTTTCACAACTCAGATAATTTGATTTTCTTCTAAGTATGTAGCATAGTCGGCCTTATAATGTTCCCATTGTTGGGACTCAAGCCTCCTCTCTAGGAGAGGGAATGGGCCGTAATCCACCACGCGGGCCCATTGCGGGTTGGTTCTAAGTATGTACTTTGAAGGAATCTACACAGTACAAAAAATACCATCTTGGGTAGGTATCAGAGTGAACTAAGTTTTGTGGTTGTCGGCTTATGCCTTCTGAACTCTACTCCACCCGCACCCGGCATTATTTGTATACAAAGGCCGCAAAAATCCTGGATCGAAGACCTAAAAAACTAAAGATATACATACTACTATAGTAAATAAGTTAAAAATATTTCATAAAATAAAATGTAACATATCACATTTTATTTTATGAAATATTTTTTACCTATTTACTATAGTAGTATATTTCTTTAGTGGACGTGTCAATACACATCCCGTCAAGTTTTTATTGGGAAATGTATCTTGTATGACTGTATGATCTATGTACATGCAACTAGTCCATTACCGTTCCTACCAATCTACGGCAATGTCATTTATTTTGATAATTAGACTATTCTTGCGTTATTTATGAGCAGTGTTTTTTTAAGAATTTATTTCAAAATGCATCCAATTGTTATAGAAATTGTTTTACTCAAATAGGTTAAAGTCTTTATTTGCGGTGGAAAATCATCTTATAGCTTCTCCCGCTCTTGAGTGAAGCGCGTAGGAGTGCCAGGCTTTTGGAGACTAAAACCCACCCGTGTTCCTTCAGCAGTCCTGTGCGATCCAGGGTTTGCGGTGACTCTTTCGAATAATTCCGTATCCCTAGCACGATCTCTTTAATACCCAAGAAGAACTAACTTATTTTCATATCTGTATATACTTACACTACTATTATCTATATATAAATAAAATTGAAATGTCTCTTTGTAAATCTAAACTATAAATAATCTAACTTTTCTATCGTACACTCTAAATAAGGTTCAGTTGAAAACCAGCGTCAGGCAACTACCACGAAGTTGTCTCGCATTTTTGCTGAACTGGACCTATTTGGTGCAGGCGCGAGACAAACAATGTTAGTTATTTTATTTTCTTATATTTTTTTTATCATAAGTGTTTACAGTTTGTTTCTACATTGTGTGTATCTGTGTACGTGTGCCAAATAAAATATTTTTCTTTCTTTCTTTCTTCTTTCTAAATTACAAACAGACACTATGTGCGTATAATTTTTTGTATGGTTAGTCTGTTGATTTGTCTATCTGTCGAATTTTTACTGACATATACTAATATGACAGATGTTACAAGGAGTAACTTAGGCTACTTTTCGTTTTCCTGCGGGAACGGGATTTCAAACTATGTTAGGATACGTCTTCAAACGGTTGAACACAATTTGACGGGACTTTCTAGGTAATTTTATAGTTGGTAATTTAAACTACTTTTTTTCCCACGGACTTAATATCCGGGAGCCCACCCCTGGACATATCCGAAATAGAAAACATTTTTTTGACGATTGCCCTAAAAAAAAAGTAATGTTCTTATACTCTACGCAAACGCGTGTTTGGAGCAAATACACAATAACCAAATTAAGTACGACTGCATATACGCTTTTATTCTTAACCTCACAAGAGAAAACCCTCGAAATGCCAAAAACTGTAGGTTCATAAGCAAAATACCTTTGTATTTTTTGTGCATTTTTTATTGATATAAACTAGTAAAGTAGTGTGTGTCTACTGTAAGTGTGAGGTACGAATAAACGTTTTTTCTTTCTTTCTTTCTTTTAGTGTTTTTACAATACTCACTTGCTCTGCTCTAACAGTTCCATCTCCGCGGCATTCAGGGCCGGAATCTCGTACTCCACGACGCCTCCCTTCCCGACCTTCACTGGCGTGGCGCAGTACTGCATGCCGTAGCACTTCTCCGGGTTCCCTTGCTCCACCAGCGCGCTGTCGATGAACGCCGTCGTCTCGAATAGGCCTGGACACCAGATAGTTATACGTATATTGACTAACCCGGCAAACATAGCTCTGCTGCGGCCCAAAGATTTCGTGTTGCAACTTAAGTGGTAGTGGGCAGTGCACAACGCCCACAGAACAGATGGTCGATGGGGCCGAAAGGTTCTGGAGTGGCGACTGCGCACCGAAAGAAGCAGCGTTAGAAGGCCTCCCGCAATGTGGACCGATGATACTCCTCTAAAACTCCTCCGAAACGGCTTGACTGATTCTTATGAAATTTTGTGTGTATATTCAGTAGGTCTGAGAACAGGACGTAAACTATTTTTTACCCTCCCATCCACACCCCTCATTTTTTTCTTTAATTATTTATATGGCAGAACAATGTTTTCTAAGTCAGCTAGTATAGACAAAACACGTGATAAGTACAACAGTGATGAAAGCTACGGTCCCAACCGTGGTCATGTAGTCGCTAGATGGCGCTAAACTCAACCTTTTAGTTTATTATGGTTTTAATGTTTTTTAGGGGGAATCATCTAATGACATCTCCGTCCTAGAGTAGAGCGGAAGAGCGTTTCGAACTATTATTAAATGATAATAAGCACACCTATGTTCCTTCAATCGTCCTTTGCATTCTAGCAGACATCGGCCCCGCTGAGCCCCTACGGTTTGGGTGACTTCTCTTTGGTTTTAGTGTATGGGAGCAATACCTATATTAAGAGCGCCCAACCCGAGATACGTTTCCATACAACCGCTTTTATGTGACTATGACGTTAATACACATATTTATCTTATGAATATTATATAGGTTTCTATTGAAATCAAAAAATTGTGTAGGTACAATTAAACCAGTTAAGACCTTTGGAAACCTGCTATTTTACGAAAACTTTGGCTCTTCGGAATGTACCTACCCATAAATTAAAAAAGAAAAGAATATACTGGAGGAACCTTGCACATTTAATCGAGATTCTGAATGATGAATTATTTTTCCAAAAACTCGGCAACACGCACTGATCATAGACTTTCGTTTTGAGACACTGTGGTATATTGGACGAGAAGATACCGTGCAGCTTCCCAAACGCTGCCCAACCGAGTCGGATTCGACGATTGACCTCTATGGATGTTAACCATGAATTTGGTTTTGTCCATATTCATTCTAAGTCCCATTCTTTCGGAAGCACTACTGAGGTCACCGCGCATTGTATTCAGCTCCTCCGTACTCTCTGCCATGACTACTATGTCGTCGGCAAACCGAAGGTGAGTGATGTACTCGTCATTGACATTAATGCCTAGCTCCCTCCATTCCAGAACCTTGAAGACATCCTCCATTGCGGCCGTGAACAGTTTCGGAGACATGACGTCTGCCTGCCTCAAACCTCGCTGCAAGAGGATAGGTTTCGAGCTCTGGTCTTGAAGTCTGACTGACATGATGGCGTTTTCGTACAAACACTTCAGCACTTCGATGTACCGATAGTCAATCTGGCACCGTTGGAGAGACTGCAGTCCAGCCCAGGTCTTGATACCATCAAAAGTTTTCTCGTAGTCCACAAACGCTAAGCAGAGAGGCTGATTATACTCCTCAGTCTTCTATATAATCAGCCGCAGCATATGTATGTGGTCCACGGTGCTGAAGCCTTTTCGGAATCCGGCTTGTTTGAGAGGCTAGAAGTCGTCGAACCTGCACACGCGACGGTTCATGATGACTCTGGAAAACTGGCTGTGTCCGATAGACAGATCTCGTGCGAATACTTTGGATCCTTTATTCTACTCAATCGCGTCTTTAATCCTCTCGGTATTAAAGCGGCGAAGGCCGCGTTTCAGAGAATTCGAGGTCCGTCTATTGAGCTGCCGGTATCTGCACGTATTGTCTGAAGACTGCAGAATCATCTCACGCCTCTTCCTCATGAGCTTGTGGGTCAGATCAGATCGGCCTTTTGTTCTTATTTATAGGGTGAGTCTTGAAAAATTTAGACCCGACCGTATGTACATTTTCCACGAACCCTTCTTTATATTCGTCCACGGAGCTCCCTAGGCACTCGAAATGATTGTGGAGTTCAAGCTGAAAGCTCTAGAAGTTTTGGATCTGGATCTTTGCTGGACAGAGCGTAGATTTTACCAGTAGTGATCTTTCAAGCTTGATATTGACTTCCAGTTTTCACCGCATTAATCATAGAGATATCATAGTATAATTGCTTCTTCATCGACAGGATGAAGTCAATTTCATTCATATTTGCACCGTCAGGACTTTGCCAAGTCCACTTTTTAAAGAAAGAGTTCATCATGTAGAGGCCCTCCTTCTCCATAAATTTAGCCAGTAGGTTTCCCCGGTGGTTCCGACGTCCTAATCCAAATTGCCCCACTTGTAGCTCGTCACCATCTCGTTTGCCCAATTTCGCGTTAAAGTCCCCCATGACCACGGTGAAGTGAGTCTTATCATGCATGGCTCTGGATACGGCGTGCGAGCGAGAAAAAGAGCTTTATACCCTACATAGCTCTACCCCTTTAGCAGTTCAGTTTAGGTCATCAAGTGGATGGCGTTAATAGCTTTCACTTAAGAGAGCATGGATAAAAATACAAAACCTTTCATCAGGTTGACTACAAATCTTGCCGTAGAGAACCCTATGGAGAGGTGTCCTTGCTCGTTGTTGCTCTTCACCCTGCAGATGAGGTCGTCTGCTTCGCGCACGAGGCGAGACAGGCAGTTACACTAGGCAAGAAAGAAAGAAAGAAAAGAAATAGAAAAGAAAGAAAACACATTTATTTTGCATACAGACACGCACAATGAAGACGCATGTAACAACATGAAACTTGAATAAGAATTAAAAATTCAACATTGTGTGTCTCACGGCTACGCTAAATAATTCTAGTTCAGCATAAGCCAGACTTTTACTGGTGGTTTTTTTTAATCGGTCCAGTAGTTCTTGAGTTTATTCATTACAAACAAAATTACAATCTTTCCTCTTTATAATATCATTATTAAGTATAAATTTATTTAAGCTTACGATTGTTACTTACGATTGACTGTTCCAGACCTTCGCAACACTTATTGGATTTACCGACGGAGAATACGGGTACCCTGGTACAGCGGCCACAGCCACACACGACGGGGATACTGCACTTCGAGGGGTCGCTGCCAACTTTGTTGCTGAACAGCTGATTGGCGCGCATAGCGTTTATCGCGTTCACGCCCAAAACTCGGCGCTTCTCGTATACTTGAGCCAGCTTTAGGGTCTGCGATTTAAAAGAGGTTTGATACAATAATAATTAAAAATATATATATATATATATATATTCTTTTATATAATATATATAATAATATAATGTTTTTTTTATTCATCAAAGTAATTCGAAACAGTTTTAAGGGAGCACAGCGTTAAAATAAGTTACCGAAAGAAATAAAAGATTCTCCTTCAATGAACATTATTATAACACTTAATAACGACGACCGGCGTACTCGATAGAATAGAATAAACTTTATTATACACCAAAAAGTAACACAATCTATACACAAATTTAAATCTATGGGTACAATGGCGGTCTTATCGCTGGCAGCGATACCTGCCCGACAACTTTAGGATGGACCGAAAGAACTTAAAATAATACAAGGGCAGATTGCGGTATACCTACTGCTAACAAATTAATCAAACACTATAGATAATCATATACTATGAAAAAGTTATATGCCTATATAAAACACAATACATAACTTTGCAATTTATTTATTTATTTTATTTTATTGTAATCGGAAAACAAACAGTATTAACAACTAATAAAAACAACAAATTATGCAACTATAAACCAATGAATTGTTTTCGCATTTTGAATAGCTATGAAGATATAGTTTCTAAAGGTGTATAATACCCGCGGCTTCGATCCCGTCAACAGACTATTCTATTCTACTCATAGAGCAAAGGAGATTCTACTCTACCCTACTCTAAAAGAATAAAGATCGAAGGAAACTGATATATTTATTATGTAAATTTTCTCATATCTAAGTACCCATGCCGTAAAGTGGGGTTACTTTAGCCCTGAGGCATAACTTTGACCCTAACTCAATAACCAATAGAAACACAGTAAAACATTTCCTCATGTTCCTATTGGTTAATTGTGTAACCTCTCGGGTTCATAAACTTCTTAATATTTTTTAAAAATTGCGATACTCTGCAGATCACACTATTTAAAACTGTAAAGTTCTGTCTGTTAGGCAGCTCTTCGTACTTCAAATAATTATAATAATAATAATAATAATCAATTTATTTCAGGCAACATGTACCCATATCATAAATACCTTATAGACTAACATACTTATGATAAATCATTTTGTTAGTAAATATGATTTAAAACTATGTTAGTAACACTTCACTTCGCACTATTCGTCTTGGTGCTGTCCTGTGGTATTTGTCCGCGGAAGCGACGGAACACCACACCCTGTGGCCAGAAGTCTTCGTCCATAACAAGGTGTAGAAAACAGTTCGGTACTCGCACCACAAATGCCTTAAAATTGACATTCCGGTGCGACTCCAGCAATTATGCGTAAACACATGTCGCTGAAGTACGATGCCAGTACTCGAGACAAGCGCCAACGCTATAGGGTATGCCCTACTCCAATCTGTAGAACGGCACTTGCTCAGAAATATTTCTACGGCATTTGAAGCCACTTATATAATAAAACCAACAAATATTGCTCCATTTATACCTCTAAATTACAGGAATGTAAGAGAAGGGTTTATGACTGGTTACTGTTGCAGAGTTATAATGAAACAGAAGAGCTCTTAAGGTTATAATTCCAGTAATACACGACCTACACATGAATACTCTGTGCACAAACAATTACACAGCTTCACAAAGTGACAGCATCACGTGCGCCACACTAATTGCACAAATGAAAGGCTCGATTTTGATTTTGACCTTTTGGCTTTTGGCTTCGGATTTTTTTGCCTTCTGATTCTACTCTTTTAATGTTTAAATTGCGTGAGAATCCTGGTACCCATAACAAAAGTTAAGGAAAAATTTCCTTGGGTACCAGATAATAGTTCTTGTTCTCTAATATCTCTTAGTTCTCTGTGTTGTTTGTAAATGTTTGAGTGTACAAAATGTTTTAGTTCAATAAATTATTATTATTAATAAACTTGTGCCAAAGGGCCCTGTAAAGTATAACCCCAGGACCAAAGATAACCCACTTTATTCGGCACTATGTGTTTTTTTGAGACATAAATTTCTTATCGGAATGTATAAAGTACGGCTACATTTAAGAACTGTGAGACCCTGACTTCCAAACTAGGCACTTACACCGTAGACTACCCCTTTTTTATTATAAGTTCTTACAGTCTATTTAAGGTTATCTAGTAGATATCGCTGTTAGCGATTAGACCATATATAAGTACCATTATATCCATAGATAAGTTAGGTAGTTTAAAAGTTTTGTTATTATTTTGGTGTACAATAAAGTAATCTATTCTATTCTCTTGCCCTAATTCAGATTATGGTCTGCCTGTATCATCATCCATCCACTAACATGAGCGCATAACGCAAAGTTGCAGTCGACCGGCGGCGTCTGAACCGCTACGATGGCGTGGGGACAGAACTGGGCGACCGCTAGCGACGCCGTGCGCACGTGTTGCATGTTCTGGAAGAAGAGGTCGCGATCCATCGTGAAGCAGTGCGGCGGCGGGAGGTACGCGCCGCCGCAGATCAGGACCACGTCTGCTTCCTGTACAAAAACATAATTCACCACAAATTTAAATACACGGTAAGATAAGCCGACGACATTGTTTCACGAAGATAAGATCAAAGTGGGGTTACTTTGGCCTTGAGATATAACTTTGACCCAAACTCATTAACCAATAGAAACACAGTAAACATAGCTTCTCATGTATCCTAATTCCTTTTTGCCAAAGTTATACCACAAGACCAAAGTTACCCCACTGTACCATAACTACCTTTAATCAATTCGGTTTTGTAACACCTCCTTTAAATGCAGTGGCGTAGCTAGCCAATGGGGCCCCATATAATAATAATAATAATAATAATAACTTTATTTCACGAAGAATATACAGATTTCACAATGTTAAATAAGACAGTTAAAAAGAGCTTTGGTGGTAACACGATACAATACAGTCTAAAAACTAAAATCTGTACACAATATAAGGAAAACCCTGCCTCTCAAACTAGGAAGCCTGTATCTTGAGAGACAGTGAGTCAGCCTAAAATTGATGCTATAATATTTATAGTAGACTGTGTCGATCTACTCGAGCGTTCTGGGGAAATAATTATTATAAAGTAAGAAAATGTATTTACATTCACTTGGTAAGTGTGTTTGTGTGTGAGCGTATATGTATGTGTGTGGGCGCGGGTGAGTGTATGTTTGTGTGTGCGCGGGTGTGTGTGTGTTTATATATGTGTGTGTGTGGGTATGTAAATAGAGATATGTACATAGATAGTTAGACGACATACTCGAGTAAAGACTCTGTTTTCAGGTAGTCCTGTTTTAGTAGCCATTCCGTTAATTTTGATTTTATTTCATGTTTATTTAGATCGACTATGTTTAAATTTTTGTGAATTTGTTTGTAGATGTATGTACTTAATGTGTAGTACTGGTGTTGAGCGAAGGCGGTTTTGTGGGGGGTGCTAATAGGTAATTTCTTCCTTTTTTTAGGGTCAGTAGGGGGAACACTACCATGTTTTCTTAAAATAGACCGCAGTAGAAAGAGCTGGCGAACAGAAAGCACTTGTGAGTCAGCGTATAGTTTCGTAGTGGGATAGCGATAAGGTTTGCGAAACATTACCTTCAGCACGGCTCTCTGCGCTCTTTCAATCCTCAGGAAACAGGTTTTGTTTGCACCACCCCAGACTGTGATGCAATATCCAATAACAGATTGACATAATGCATAGTACACCATCTTCAGGGTTTCAGGCGCTGCCGAGTCTCTGAGGGATTTGAAAGTATGCAGCAGTTTCATAGACCTAGCAGCAATAGCGTCAACCTGTTTGTCCCATCGTAGTCCTCCGTCTATTTGGATACCCAGATATTTCACATTATCTGTTCTTGTGAGTTTCGGACATAAACAGTGTGGGGATTGTGTGGAGCAGGTGTGAGCTGTTATGGAAAATGACTTTTCTGGTAAGTTGTTTCGTCGAATAGCGAATGGAATGTACGAGGTTTTATCGCAATTCAGGGTAAGCAAGTTTAGGTTAAGCCATGTCATTATGGTTGTTATTGCCACTTCAGCGTGGCATTTAACGCTATCCCAACTTGGTCCGTAAACTATGACTGCGGTGTCGTCTGCATACGCAAAGATTTTAGAGTTGGGGATGGTCAGATTACACAACTCATTGACGTATATTAGAAAGAGGGTCGGGCCTAGAATGCTTCCCTGAGGCACACCATAAGTGTTTATTGTTATTTCATCACTCACATGTTCTCCTATTTTTACTCGTTGGGTCCGGTTGCTGAGATAATCTTTGAAAATTTCGAGGGACTTTCCTCGTACCCCAAGGAGTTCCAATTTAGATATAAGTTTAGGAACAGACACTGTGTCAAAAGCTTTAGAGAGGTCCAAAAATATCCCTAGACTTTTAACGCCACTGTCAAGGTTCCTCGCAACCAACTGTGTTAGATCCAGAACTGCATCCTCAGTTGAGATTCCTGAGCGAAAACCATACTGATTATCTGCTATGAGCCGATGTTTGTTGAGGAATTTTTTTAGAGCATTATTCAAGATCCTTTCCAGTATCTTAGAAAGCGCTGATAGGACTGAAATGGGTCTATAATTATTGACACAGTTTCTGTTCCCTCCCTTATGAATTGGATGAATAACAGCTTTTTTAAGTGCATCAGGAAAGATGCCTTTTTGAAGGCAGCAGTTAAAAATATACGTCAATGGTGGCGCCAAGATCTGGCGGCAGCTCTTTAACACTAGGGGAGATATGCCATCCCAACCTATTGCGCTATCATTTCGCAGTTGCAGAATAAGTGACTCAACTTCTGATTCATCAACCTCAAGTATTACAAGAGAGTTGGCGGGGTTGCGTGTTGTATTATCACTCAATCTTCTTGGAGGGTTTGTAGGTTGATGAGACTGGGACAAGATTTTTTCTGCCAAGTTCGTTCCTATATTGCTGAAAAATCTACACACTTCGTTTGTGGATGATATAGTGTTGTCACAGATATCCAACAGTTCGACCGGGCTAGTTTTCTTTTTGGTGGTATTTGTGATTCGTTTTATTGTTTTCCATAGTGCTTTAGGGTTATTCCGTGATTTTTCAAGTTCACTTTTCTCATAGGCAATTTTTAGTTTTCGTATCAAGTCATTACAAAAATTCCGGTACCGCGAATAGGTAATTTTCAGGATAAGATTATTGGGATCTTTCCTTAATCTGTTATGCAGTCGGTCACGGTTTTGTATACACTTTAAAATGCCTGTGGTTATCCACGGTTTTATTATTCTTTTTTTCCTAGGGATTTTAATTTGTTTTGTGTGCTTGTCAATAACTGAGGAGATGATCTTTATGAAGGCATTCATGGATAAATTGGGGTCAGTAAATTTGTATAAGGGGGAAAAATCAGAGTTTTCTAAATCTAACTTGACTGCTTCGTAATCTATGCGGGTAGCTATGTGAAGTGGTATAGCGTAAGGGTTTGTGTTAGCAATATTAAATAACACTGGTTTGTGATCCGTGACGTGTGAATCTAGTACAAGGGTAGTAACAGGCAGGGTACTTTTAACAAATACATGATCCAGACAGCTATCCAGTCGGGTGTTGAATCGGTGGGTTGGAAGTAGGCCGTGGGAGGCATTTAGCATGAGATATTCAAGACAGCGGTTATCTATACTATTCGGTTTAAGATCTATATTTATATCCCCTACGAGAATTATATTTTTAAAGGAAGATAGGCTTGCGTAGACATTATTTAAACTATCCAAAAATTTTTCGGTACTCTCTTTGGAACTGTATGATGGGGATCGGTACACTGCCACGATAGCTATATTTTGGTTAGCCATATTGCATACCAAGCAATTCCCACTCACGAATTCTGGTTCCCATTCTGAGGTTTGGAGAGTGTGTTTTGTGTAGATAACAATCCCATCATTTTGATTATTGTTTATAGTGGTCCAATAGGAATCATATCCAGCTAAAACAGGCATATTGCTGACTTTACTAAGCCAGCATTCTGTAAGGACTACCACGTCTAAATCAAGTTTCAGTGAGTGTAGTAATAGCTGGGCTTGATCAAAGTTTTTATTTAAGCTACGGATGTTTAAATGCAGTATTTTTATGTTGCTGTTAGTGTTAGTAACATAGTCCATACAATTTTCTGGGGCACAGTTAAATGAGTCACCTACTGTTAGCGAGTCAAGCTCGCTGCTTATGCTGATTATGCTATCCATTGGGAGAGTGTTTAGAGAGCAAGAGGTAACTCAAAGCGAAGTCTTGTATAGTTAGGTCTTGCCTACTATGCAGTATGTCGTTTATTATTTGTTTTCTTGTGTAAGGTTGAATGATATAGGAAGTATCTTTGTATGAGTGAGTTGTAAGTGTATTCTTGTATAGGATATATGTGCCATTTTGAGATTTTATCTGTGTGGTTAAGTGAATGTTACATAATTTGTTTAAGTATTTAGAAGCAAGTACAATTTTTTTAAAAATTAATAATACTATAAAAACGGATGCTAATATAATAAAGTTTTTGACAATATGGATTACTAGTCACTTGCCAGTGTAACCTATATTTTGTAGACATTTTTCAGAACTAATTAACATTTGTTTGTCACCTTCTTGTTTGCGTAAAAATATGTTACCGTTTGAGACCCAACAGAACTTAAAATTGTGGTTTTTCGCAAACTCTCGTGATTGAAAATACAGTTTTTTGGTGTTACCCGGAAGCTGTTCCGTGACGTAAACCGGATGACAAGTTCCGGAAATGCCAATGAGGCTAGTATTCAGTTTATCTTGCTTTTCCCTGGTTTTGTTGAAAGTTCGAACTGCAGATATGAGTGTGTCCTTTATCATAACTGAAGAAAATTCTGCTATAATCGGTCGTGATATGGTCGATGGGTTCGATGACTTCCCCGGCAAGCGATAAATATCCCTCAGTTCAGAGTCCTTAATGTTCAAAAGTTATTGAGGTTTTTTTTTACAACATAGACCTTATTAGCACAGAGAAATATGATACGTAGTCGCGACAGGCCACGACAGAGATAACAGAGTAACTGAATAGATTTCGGTCATGTAAGACGAAGACCGATGAGCTCCTTTATTGGAGCTTTTTGAAATAGAAGTGAGGTTAAGTTTTTATTGTGATCTTAAGTTGAGAATGCTAGAAAGAATGAAGCGAGCTATAAAAATGGAATATCTTATCATTTAGTAATTGTAAAATTAACTACCTACGCACCTCTCATCAATAAAAGAATTGAAGGTTGTGGATAACATGTTACGAATTTTTACATATGTTTGGGCCCCAGTAGCTTGGGGGTCCCGTATCATTGATACGGCTGATAAGGCGGAAGCTACGCCCCTGTTTAAATGGATAATGAGCAATTTATTGTTTAATCTTACATGCAAAGCGTCCTTGAGGAACATGCGTCCCTGGAAAGCTACTACTCGACAGCTAGTGTCAATGTGCGCAATGTCATTGGCTACCCCGAGGACTCCCGACTCCGGGTATTCGTCGTACATGGCCAGACACTTGACCACTTTCTGCTGCTTCAGGAACAAGCAGGCGATGCGACCAACATCGCTCCCAGCGCCCACGACGGTCACCTAAAGGGCCAGGTTGTTTGTAAGTTATTTTAATGCAGGGCGGAGTATCTAGGTACCTATGCAGCTGCCTACAAAACTAAGATGAGACATAATACAGAACTAAGGGCATCTTTCTAGGCCTTGTACGAATTGCCAGCATTAGATAAAGTAGCAATAAGTAGGTAACGATTAAAAATTTCTAGTTGTTAGGCTTGTAGCTTGCTCGACTAGCTTTTGCCCGCGAAATTGTCCGCGTGAATGTCGGTTACTGCGGACGCGAAGTCGAAATCGAAGCTAGATAAAAACTAGCCTATTACTTCCTTGGTGTTTTTTTTTCTTTTTAATTGGCTGTGCAGTAATCCTTTTTCAATACACTTAATCGAAAGCTCTTATCCCTATCGTTTTTAGGCACGTAACTTACTGTTTTCCGCACTAGTGCGGAAAACTGCACGTACTCGCCCCTCCACAATTTTATTACATTTATCGTATCAGTCTGGCCGTTAAGCGAACCCCACGAGTCGCGCGTCAAGCCCCGTTTGTTCATTTCTTCGTAAGTGTATTGAAATACGTTGTAAATATGTCACTGCAGCCCTCGGCTCCATAAAACCCTACAGCCTACAGCTCAGCCGATTCCGCCTCGGTCGCAATGTCAAACTTTCTCCACTTGTATTAAAATTTTCTATTTTATGAATCCTATGGCGAATGCATAATGCGTATTTTAATTGTAAGTTCGAACGCCAACTTCAGAATAACAAACATATTTTGAACGTACTGTAGTGTTTATTATGTAGTATAGTCCTTGTTTTTATGGGTGACAAATCATCACTTCTTCCGTTATTATGGATGGAGTGAGAGGGAGTGTCAGACTTACACCTACTGGCTAAAACCCACCTGTGTTGCTTCAGTTGCCATTTTCATTCATGGGCAGCAGTAACTCTTTTAAACAATCGCGCTGCACAGGTGGTCTAGTCTTATGGAGAGCTGCAGGTAAATCCGGAGATAGAAATGGCACCTTTGGCTTTAACTTACGGTAGGCTACTCTAGGTACTGCACAACACTAAGTTCAAATCATATTATTTACTTAGGAATGAATACCAATTGCAAAACCACATTATCGTAACAACTAACTGCATAGTATACCAACATAGCTATTACATATCAACCACAGACCTTCTGTATTGGAAACCGAGGTACCGGGCAGTACCTCTCGCAATCCTTCTCAAGCTGCGCCAGGGTATCATTCATCACGAAGTTCTTGTAACCACGAGTCAATTGTTTCTTTAGGCATGGAAGTTTCGGCTGCCTCTGATTTGCCTTCCAGAAAGGCTTCAAGAGCCTTTCAAAGTTACAAAAGGATGGACGGAACATAGTCACTAAGGATTTTGCGAATTAAATCTTTGTTACATTAAAAATATGGCTACGTTGCCTTCCTCTTCGCAAAGCTCCTTAAATTGTACATTCACTTACATCTAAGTTTTATTTGAACATTGGATTTGGGTCTATTTTTGCATTGCCTGTTTTACTGACATATTTTGTTAACTGACATTGAAAGTATAGCACAAAGAGTCAAACTGGACTCAGAGACTAAAGACGGCCATTTTCCGATTCTTTGAAAAAGTTTTCTTAAATTTATTTCTCTTTTATTTATTTATATTTTGGTTAGCCTGAACTATGAATAAAAAGTGCATTGGAAGAACAGCCCCGTATATATATTTTTATATATTTGATTTTCATTTTTATTTTCATATTTATCTTTTTGTTGTGCGATTTCGGTTATTCTTCTTTTAAAGCTGCCATTTGATGTCCGTGAATACAGCAGGCTCACCATCACCAAATAAATGACTTCTGGTAGACCGAGAGAGCGTGTCAGACTTTTCCTAACTAAAACCCACAAAGGACACATGCTTATCACTTGCGTTCTAGAACAACGGGATTCCCTTTCAGCAGTCGAGCCATGGCCCCAGTAGGCTTCGGCCCTGCTGGGCCCCTACGGCCGTAGGACATCTCTTTGAGACGCACGTGAAACACTACGCGCAGTCAACAAATCGGGCTCGGGCCGAACCGTTACCGGACGGTCGGACGGCAAGCGACCCATTGCACGTCGTCCGCAAGCCCACGCCTACGGTGGCTGGTAATCGGGGTCGGGATCTTGGCGGCTGGGGCGTCCCCACGGGACCTTCTGCTTCGCAGAAGGAAACGGCCGGCTGCCATTCCTCCTCGCTCTGGACCATGGCCTGTACATTGGTCCCGGCGAGAGAGGTCGTTGCCGCCGATCGCCCCTACGAAGACACGTCCACCCAGCGGGGCACAACTCCACTGTATGCTGCACCGTGTCCTCTGGTCGAATTTCGCCATCGAAACGGACATGCAGATCCTTTGTACTCGTATTTACTGTTTTCCATTACTGTGTTTCAGTGATTACTTCTATCTATATTTCTATATCTACGTATGTGTGAACGTTTGTGTGTTTCTAATACCTACTAAAGAGTATATTATAGTATATTAAAAACTACTGGATAGATTTTAAAAACAATTTGTACAATTTGCTACTTTAGAGGTAGGCGGAACAGAGAGTAAAGTCCCGCAAACCTCCGTTGAAAAGGGAGGATCCTCCGACCAGACGGGTGTTATGTCTGGTGGGTTACTACTGCCCGATAGATGATTTCGGGCTGTTCTATATGTTGTAAACGCGCGGAGAACTTTGATTGCGCGATGCAGGATTAGTTCTAATGTGACGTCATAGATGACATATATTTTCTACTCTACTACTCATTAAATAAGACTTTTTTACCCAATTACGGCCAAGCCAAAGGAGGGTTATGATTTTGATAGGCTACGTATGTATGTATGTATGTATGTATGTACGATCATCTGTTCCCTCATAGCTCCTAATCTTCTTATCGGAACTCGACATATGAGGTATCTTTAGGACCGTCTTAATTGTCCGCTGAACATTGACTACGTGACGTGTCACAAAACTCGATATGGCGCCCTGTAGCGGACAAAAAGTAATGTATAAAAAAAATAAAAATGGAAATAAAAACGCCTTGTTTGGTATCATTTAAAAGGGCTTCATTGTACATTTCCAAAATAATGCTCAAACTTAAAGTGACGCCCTCTAGCGGACAAAGTCATGCGTTAAAAGACCAAGATAAATACACTATGTTTGATATCAATTGAAAAGGCGTCACTGGTATTTATCAAAAAATATCATCAACTCTCAATATGGCGCCCTCTAGTGGATAAAAAGTTGTATTGAAAAAATAAAGATAAATACGTCGTGTTTGGTATCATTTGAAAGGGCTTCACTTGTACATACCAAAATAAATAGTATAGCAACACACTGATTTAACACCAAAATTATTTAAATAAATAAAAGTAGTAAAAAATAATACCCGACTACGACAAAAAAAAGACCCTGAAAAAGAATGAAACAAGATTTTCAGGATGTTGAAATAAACAAGTTAACTGGAAAAACAAGAACAGAACAGAAAGAAAAGCCGTAGTCACACGGTTGGGTACCTATAACGTGTGACTGCGGCTTTTCTTTTTTTTATTATTATTGATAGAGCTCGAGTTTGAATACCTGACAGATAGTAAGCGAAGATGCGGTCGGCGATGAAGCACAAATAAAACAACACATAGAACAGACATCAATTTAATAGATATAAGTTTCACCTATATGTTATGTTTAACATTCATATTGATTATTATTATATTGTCTACCCATATACAGGCATACTTGTTTATGTATAGATACAACACGGAGGAATTAAAAATGACTAGAACTATAGAGAGTGAAAGCCGCCAGACAACTTTACGTATCAACAGTATTGTAGGTAAGTACGTGGCTAGAGTGGCTCATCGGTCGGTGTGTATTTATGGCTGAAAGTAACTATAACCCCTCGAGCGCTTGTCTAGCAAACGCAAAAAAAACATGGCATTTTGAGCCTACTGCATAACCATCACAACGCTCGAAATATCAGCCGAACACTTATATTCTTTCTTTCTTTTTAAACTTTGCTCACACGAGCTATAATTTCTGTATCGTAGGTGCGTTCACAAACTTGAAAGTCACATACACAAGACATCCGCACCTGGGACACATATTAGACACACAATAGGCTGGTCTGTTGGTCTAGTGGTTAGTGGCCCTGACTGCTATGCCGGAGATCGTGGGTTCGATTCCCACCCAGGACAAATGTTTGAGTGATGAGCACGATCATTTGTTGTCTGGGTGTAATTTATATATAATATGTATTTAGAAATATTTAACTATATTTATCAGTTGTCTAGTATTCATAGCACAAGCTCTGCTTAGCTTGGGACTAGACGGCGTTGTGTGATAGTTGTGTAAATATTATATTATATCTGTAGGCCATACAAATATTTGTTCCGTGCGGGGATGATTGTGACACGCAACACAGCAGTCACTGAACCAGTCGTGCCGTCTCGCCGTCTCTTGTGAACATATGGCGTTCGGCTGACATTACGAGCGTTGTCTCTTATAAACGTAAGCGGTTCATACGACATTTGAGGGGTAGGTGGTTTTTGTAATCAATTGTAAAAAAACCTATGATGGTAAGGTCACAATTCACAGAAATATAACATGCAAGCATGGCTGCCACAATAAAACTGAGCTTTCGAATTCTTAGTTCAAATAATAGTCAACGCTCACGTACGTTTGGCTCAAGAAACTAGTCTTGTACGAAGCGTCTCAGACATGTCGTTTATTTGATTTGGTGACACACGGTTCTTATAGTAGGTAATGTATTACTTAATTGCAAACAGCTGACAACGTTCCAAATAAAATCTATAATAAATAACAAATATGGGAGTTTAGACCTGTGTTTAACAACGTGATTTAAACGATTTCTATAAACAAAACTGTCACAGTAATCATATCACACTAATTTGATACCATCACAAAACTTTCGGATCAAAATCACATCGTATCACACAGGCCTTAAATAATTTTAATATATCATTATCTGGCACACAATTTACAAAAAAAAAATATCTAACTGCTAACAGATCTTTGCTAATATTTCAATGAGTGCGACTAAAATCTAGAAAAATATTATATAAATCAACAAACAAAAATTAACAACATCAAAATCCTTTTAAACATGCCTCTTAAATATACAAATGATTCGCACAAAACATCACGTAAGTTTACTTAAAAAAAAATGCCCGCGACACTTCAGTCGGTATATTAAAATTAAACAATTTGAGAAAACATTGTGTCGTTAAATTAAACCATACAATTAAAACACAAATTATATTACAATTAATCAACTGTCTTAAATATTTCGAATAGCAGTACAATACTTAGTATCCCATCTTAAAATTATAATAAGACGAGGCTTCAGTAACAATTTAAAATCATTCTGAACCTCTACAATGAATGCTGATTAAAATTATATTATACTTAATTTTAAAATCACATTGTTGTCACACAAAAACATCGTGTTTTATCCTGTTTTATATTGTTTTAAAATGAAACAGCATAGCTACTGATCTACTGATAACATTAATTGTAACTTAAAATTGATAACAGCAAGTGGTATTGTTCACGAATTGGTTAAACCTCTTCTAGTTTACACTTCAACACAACACAAACAACTTTAGGGTATCTAATATCGGTGACTCAATTATAACTTAAATAAACTAGTATAAATATGTTAAAATTATTTAGCATGCTTTTAGTTAAATAAGTATTAGCTGTATGAGCCGAAAATAAATGTCGATCCGACCTTTTGTTTGATTCCAATCAAGCAATAGTAAGATTATATTTAAGTATTTTTCACATGCCAACTTTTCTGTACATTATAATTATATATCGCACAACATAATCGAAACCGAGTTGCACAAAGCTTTAAACACTTACACGTACGCAATTTTGCGAGTTTGGTCGAAAATAAAAACACAATAGCTGTTTTAAGCTGAAATTGCAAATAGATGTGACCTAAAGGCCCACTTACACTAGGCAGTTTCCAGTAAAAATGTCTAGACCGTTAAACAATTCAGTTCGCAACCATAGGCGACTTAATTGGCATCAAGTGATACGATCGGTGAACACCCAAGCAGTCATTGGCATACCGAAATCTCCAGACAACCTAATGTAAACAAGCCATCGTAAGTTTAAAAAAATACTAATAAAACATTTTTGTAATACCATATCGACCGATCAACAACGTTGTTAACCTAGCAGCGGCAGACGGCTCTCTAGGGAAGTGAGACAGGGTTCTAACAGTCACCCACTGCAGCTCCGAATGTCGAACATTTACAGCTACCTCTCATAATATTCACAACCCGTCGCTGGCGACGCTTATTAAGTAGATCATAAGAAATGTGCCGATCACCTGATTCTACTCCGCTTGATAATGTATGTGGTCACAGTACTGAGAAACCAGAAAAACCAAATACCTAGACTTTTTACGATAGTAATAGGATCTTTTGGCGTTTGTATGAGGCCAGGAGGCGCCATTTTGCTATTATTGGCGAAAATTGCATTGGTAAAATAACATGGCGGAGCTCGTTCCATTTTTGACCAAGCAAGAAAAAATCCAACTAATATTTATATTAATTGCGTGTGTCAGAAAAGAAAAAAACAATAAATGTTTTTTTTTTTTTTTTGGTACAGTACTATTACAGAATCTATCATGATCTTATTCAAAATAATATTTAAAAAAATAAGTATTTGGATATTGTAAGACGTGGCTGTGGACAAAATCTACAAATGTATCACGTTGCAAGGGGGATTTGTTAGTCGGCCACAACAAACCCCACTCCAAACTTTAAAAGCGACCGTCACATGCCGCCTTCGCAACTTTCACAGAAGGCAATACCATATTTGGAAAATACATTTCAAGCGGAGTCATAGTACATACCTATTCTTAGTAACTAGGTAGATAGGTAAGTATATACATTTTACAATGGCATGACTCATAACACGATTAAAGAGACTTCACATAATCTAGACTTTATAATAGACATAATTAAAATTTGTAAACATGTAGGAAACAACATCAAAAATATAGATTCTAAAATTGGTTTGAAAAATACAGGTTAGTCAGACATCTGCATAACAATATGGAAGAACAAGCCGAAAGAAAAATACAGTCATAATATTGAGTCTTGTTTAGTTGTGGCGGATAATAGCAGATACGCAGATACGCAGCAACTGTGAATAATATGTAAACTTTTCTAAAAATCCACAATGTATAACATCGAAAACGTATATAGAAGCCGTAAGCAGGGAGGATCAATGAGAGTAGATTCAGTAGAAACTATGAGCAAACAAGTTTAATAGTGTAACTTATATCATGACGAAGCAATTGAAAAGTTAAAATACATCGAAAAACTAGTCGGTGTTAGGCGTGGAGTAACGTTGGTCAAGGAGTCGGCTTAGCTATAGCTGCTTTGGAATAGCCACACGCGCGGATCAGCTGCGCGACGCAACACGCGCGGATCAGCTGCGCGACGCAACACGCGCGGATCAGCTGCGCGACGCCGCACCCGCAGCCGGCGCCGCGCACTCCCGCCTCCTCAACGTTAAGGCTCCAACAAATTGCTCGCTAGATATATCAAACACAAAAGCAACACCTATTTAGATTACACACTGAAAGTCTTTGATTTCACCGCAACTTAGCTTACGATCTTACTTCACTCGTTTTTATTATGATAATTATAAGGATAGTCTAGAAATATAAATATTAGAATATACATAATCAGATAACTCTTTCAAAAATAAATAATCAATATAAAATTCAACAAGTATACGAGTTTCACTTAGGGACTACTATAGTGTAAACTAACACTCACCTAACAGGATATAGTACGGTGACACCACTCTGACATACATCACACTATCGAAGCTGCAGTCGGATTCAATTAAACGCTACGAGATAACTCTTAACATCTAGTTGGCAGAATCACACGAACTTTTAATAATGTATTAATATTATAATGTAGCCAAACACGGAGACCACAGCGATAGAATACACAAATAAATATTTTAAGCAGAGTTGATAATATAATTTAGAGTAAAATATATCAATATATCCTTAAATAGCCAATAAATATAGTTTTATAAAAATATTGGGGCAATTTTGGGGCAGTCATTGTACCCGTGTTTAGAGAGTTCAGAAACTACACGAAGGTAATACAAGACAAATCGAAAAATACATGAACCATTGAGAATAATCTTTGAAGTCTAAAACTGAAGAGAAGCTTAGGCCTTCTTGTGAAATTAAAGACATTAAACGTGCAAAACTGCTGTGGTTCTAATACAGAACAGACGTGACCTACTTCTTAAGACAATAATTTAATTACACAAGGCAAGAACAAGTCGTGTTTCACTTTAAACATCCGTATATCTACTCGTTACACTGATATTAGTCTATCTATTAATTAATTCAATCATTTGTATTAACGAACGGAGATAACAATGCCAAAAACGGGTCATTAGAAGAGATATATTTATTAAAATTTAGTTGTGGACGTCGGGAGAACGTTAAAATCGAGCTGATAAATTCAAATATCCGCCGAAACTTCAATCATCCGTCAGACTGTAGCGGCGCCCACTGCGCTCAGAGCCCGGAGACACAGTGTCCCCACTACGAACAAGAAAGGCCACTTACTAAAGCCGCGTCAGTGCCCACTCACACACATACATATTCTGATATTTCCCACACCTAGAACGACTATATCCATTACTGCAGACTAGATGTGTGCTAAGATCGTCCCTAAACTATCCGTAAATGTGCCTACTGCCAAGACCTAAAAACAAATAGATTTTGTATTTACCACTGACCCTAAACTACAGATTCAAATTACAAAGTGTAGAATTTCTCATTTGTGCTTTTTTCACGTACCAGTTTATTCATAGAGGGCGATTTGATACCTCTTTTTAAGCTCATCAGGTCGTGTCAATCTAAACAAATACTATTCCGAGCTACCGCGCACTCAGCCATCCATCTCAGTACTACCGGGGAAGTGCCTAAACGTTACCAACCTAATCATCACAAGTTTCCAATGGAAATTTTACTAAACCCATTATAATTAGTATTATTAAATCTAAACACATTGATATTACCTCACACTCCTCTATATTAAATTTATCAACTATTGTGTCAAGTACATACATCATAGCAAAGACAGATCGATAAATATAGTCAAGAGATAGTAAGAGGTTCCCTGTTTCCATGTTTTACTTTCTTTTTAAAATTAGAATTATTTGTGACGTCTTTCCGAGAACTAGAGATAAAACACGATTTTTATCTGTTTTTAGAGTAATATTGTATTATAACTCAGTGCTTTTGGAGTTTTTATCCTAATCCATGCAAGATAATAATAACATGTCACAAATAATCTTAACTGTATTTAAAGTTTTATTTTAACGATAATAAATGTATTATAAAGTAGATTTAAAAGTTAATAAATACGTGGGACCAAAAAATCATTATATTCATGGCACTTATACGATAACTAGGTTTTTGTACAATAAAACATTATGATAAATACAATAAAAATAATGGCCACTCTCTTATCTCGCTGACTAAAGGCGAGTAAATATATATTGAGAGCATCATGCCATAGACGCGATATTTTATGTAAGTTCACCGTTGAAATAAAGATTAACAACCGATCAGGCATAAGATGAAAAAATTATCGAAGTAGATGCGAAAGAATGGCCAGTGTTCTTGATTGAAATCTTAGAAATCCGCCCATGGCAAGATGCACTTTAAAAATGTATACTTTAGAGCAGACAAGGCAAGTACAATAGGTCAAGACTTGAAATCTTACTATCGAATAACCGTCTAAAATCGACTAAGACTCCAGCAGTACGCCATATTGCCGTAGCTTTAAATCTAAACGAATTTACCTAAATTTTGGCAACTACCACTTAAACGGTACGGAGAGTGCATAAGTCAGTATTTTAGCGACAACCGAGTCATAAGTTAATATTGCACTATTTAGTTACATGAAGTGCTCATTTTGGATACTTTCCGTTTATCCTACAATTAAGAGGCAAATGTTGATCAAGAATTACTCTGAACTTTTTAAAGAAAATGTATCCAAATGAACACTCGCCTTAAATCTATGTAAAGTAGTGAATATCATTTATTATTATTTATTGCAAGTTTCGTTCAGAAGAGACGGATGTAAATACTATTTTATCCTATATTATTGCTGATATTCATTGATCAATTCGACTCGCAAAAATGAAATTCACTATGAACCACTACAGGGAAGGACAAAATGAATGGAAAGCATGGCTATGATATTGTTTCCAATCTATTTTCGAACGAAACGAAATTGTGACGAATCAAATTCCTACCCTCTAGCATATGTTGTGAAATTCAGTAACATTAAGTACTTTGAGCCTATGCGAAAGCACCATTGAAGTATAACTCACTCTATTTTAAACAAAACCCGTATTTATAGTTCACTGTCTCTCTAAAAAAGCCATATGAATCGTTAAACATTGGAAGTAATCCTATAGAAGTATACTTATCGAAACCAAAGTGAAGACATCTTCAACGAAACACGCTATTTGAACTGTGTTCTAGAAGGTTCCCTATGTACTTTGAACGTGTTTTTAAATATTTATTTTCTTACCTATACGATTGGAAGTAAATAAGATGTGTGAAACATTCGCACGTCGCTAATATCTACTGGAGGCGCTTGTCTAAGGCTGCGATTATTCTAAGACCTCACACAAGCCTCTGATAATACTATTGGCAGTGAATCGTAACTTAAATATCTTAGATGGTGTTGCTATTGGCACATAACTCTTTAAAATTATCGGAATGAAAATGACATGATTGCCAAACATTTTATTAAATATTTTCGTCTGGAACTTTAGTGTTTTAAGGGGGACCTTGTATCAAAATTCGACTACTTAAGTTTTGCACAGATTCTATTTGGTTTTCGTAATATCGACTATTACTACGCTGATTGGAGACGCTTACAACTACTGTTACACTATTCTCTAGTCTAAGTTTGTATTGTCTATCAGTAGTAGTGTTTGAAGCTTGTCTTTCGTGACTGACTAACTATATTTGGAGTTTCCCCACTAGATCGGATAATCAGTGCAATGGCCCATTATTACTAATACCTAAACATTATTGGCGTTTAATGACTAAGCGAAAAATGGAATGTTAACCTACAACCTACTGTTACTGACATCTGTTAGTACGATTAAATGATGCAAAGAAAACATTATACATAATATTATACGATACTCATAATTACTACACAGATGCTATATAAACCCACGTTAATATATTAATATGTTGTGACAATCAGAAAAACGCACGTGAAGTATTATGTTCGTACCTAATTTGTAACGAATGCATTACACAAATTTAATTTCAATTCCAATAAATCAACCGTATTTTGAATATTACAAATAAATTAATTTAATCTCTTCGCTCGAAACGCGTTCACTAACCAGAAAACATTGGAATAACCATCATAAGAATCAATTTCATAATAATTTATTTTTACAATATATGGAATTAATATAATTAATAGCTAACATCTACAAACATGTATACAAAGGAAGATCTATTAGTGAGATTGTACGAAAGAATTAGGTACGAGATAAATTACCCACTGAAAAACCAGCATGTTGTGCATTAGATATGTATAAAGTTAAACACGGCATGCGGCGAGCGGCCGCGTGACGTCACAGTACGTACGGCTCGCACGTCCCGCTGACTAGGACGTCGAACAAGCGTTAATCATGCAAAATCGCTATCGACTAATTCAATTAAATGCAGTAATACAAAGATTCCCAAGACACACTTATTATGATAAAAATAGGTACAATACGAGGACAATCTTAACGTTAAACGAGAAATATTCGCGGGAGCTAAGAAAGGCGAGCCGCCGAGAACTCGCGCGGGACAACTAAAACTATGAGATTGCAAACGTAGAGAACAATACTGTCGAGACTCACGGGCCGGAGACGACACGAGCGCCGGCCGTACGGTTTGCTCCTTAGGCGATAATATCACAGATTTCTAAATGAAAATGAACTCCGACGAGAGAGGCGGCCGAGAGGCCGAGAGTGGGCGAGAGCGGCCGAGCGCTGCCGAGTAGACCCGAGCGGCCCCGAGCGCAGCCGAGCGACGTCACACAGCGACGCGCCCGCGCTCTAGCCCTCGGGCGCGCCGCCGCACATGCGCTCCAGCTCCAGCAGCTCCTGCAACGTGGACAAACGCTTCGATCAATGTTTTTTATTTTTACTTGACTCCACGTAACAGGGAATCCTAGTGCGGGTGTTTTTTGAGTCGATAATATTACTAGTTTACAATTTTTTATTTTTTTTATTCACCGGGTGCCATAACTGTTTTGTTATATTTGAAGGCTCCTTACATCGAATTAGATTTTCAGTTGCATCTTGTAAAGTTTCTCGAAAATTTTCAGTTTAATATCCATGAACGCCGCAGGACCCGACGGCTTACTCAAAGACCTGAGTCCTGCAGTGCTATTCTCTAAGGAAACAGCCTTGAGCGTAGCGCTGGCCGCAGCGATGAAATCCAAATACGTACATAGGATTAACAAGTCCCCATTTGGATTTCGTCGTTGCGGCCAGCGCTGTGCTCAAGGTTTTTTTTTTAGAGAATAGCACGGCTGGCCTGGCATGGAGAGGGTTCCTCAATTATTTTTTTCTGAATATTGTACCTTTACGAACATCTATATACTCATAATAATATTATGAAGATAAAACATTTGTAATTTTTAATAAACTCAAAAACCGATGTGTTGTATGAATTATTTATGATTATATATATATATTATATATATAATCAATTTATATATATATTATATATAATTATATATCAAGAGTGAATAGGTTACTTCTAGGCAAGCGTGCTCCATCTTCGGCCACATCATCGCTTACCATCAGGTGAGATAGTGGTCAAACGCGAGCCTATCAATTAATAAAAAAAAAAAAAAAATATGATTTTTTAGTTAATTTCCCCGAAGGAGTCGCCCAAACGTGGCCAGGCCACGGACGCCGAGAAATTTACATCAGGCCCATGGAGAGCCCGATAGAAACGTCTGTGAAGCTCCTTGCCTTTCCATACCTCTTTGCAGTCATTAGCAGTAAATACTACAGGTTAGCTCGCGCCAATTTACTTTAGCCATGGACAATGGGGTGAATCCCTTGTCCACAGCGACCGCATCACAGTGCATAAACACATCGGTTTTCAGACGCACTTCTGCAGGATATACAGACTCATCACCGATGATCGTGAGTGATGCGTCTGGTTTGCAGTCAGCAGTGTACGGATCCTTCTATCCAAGATCATCGATCACGGTCTGAGTGCATTTGAGTATGCCGAAAGAGTAAATAAAAACCGGCATGACCCAATCGTTGAACATGCGCACCTTTCTTTCGCCCGACAAATATCTTGAATCTAATACTTTTTTAGGCGGCCAAAAAAGCGCCCCATAATTTTAGTAACGCATTAATGTTATGAGCATCACTATTGCTGAAGGTAAGTCGGAAAGGTTAGGTGTTAACTTTACGCTTCCAACTTACCTTAAATACTTGTAAGTTTCGGTCGAGGAGAGGGATCTCAGGTATATGGAATCTTAGAGTTAAATTCCCTCGGATTCCATAATCTCGCTTTACATCCTGATGACACTAGTGAAAGTTTCAGTTACCTTCAGTATATCCTTTTGTTTCTTATTTTGAGTCCAAAGCACATACCCTATTTGTTTTTCTACAACCGTGGTAAACGAGGTCTAAGCTCGTTCGGAGAGGATCTATAATCGCCTAGTGCATCCTCCACTGCGCTTTTCAGTCAATCGTCGCACTGGGTACTTATTGTGACAACCAATCATCTCCCTTATCACCGACATGATTGGACTGCGGAGTGATTGCGTCAGTAACTGACGGTACCGCGATTTGTATCGGAGTCGAGACTATATATTATGCTTGCTCAGTACTTCTAAGCGCAGCCTATCAAGAGCGGCGTCGTCCGACCGAGGTGGTTGCGATTGATGACACGCACCTGATCCGATAATCATTCGCCGTGACGGAACCGGTCGGTTCTAGGTCTTGGAACAGAGACGGCATGTGGACACGTCCGCAGTGCGGATAGTTCTCGCCTCTTTAGACTCGTACTCTTCTCATTCATGAACTGGGCCCATCCCATGCGCTGCACACAACCACCGACAGCGTAAACCCAGCTCGGAGCTTAATTATTATTATTATAATAAAGATTTATGGAAGTAGTTAGGTACCTGATCTCGGTGCTTGAGCAGCAGCTGCAGCAGACGGTCGTGCGTGCGCGCCAGCTGCTCGCGCCGCGTCGCGTACTTCTGCTCCAGCCGACAACACTCCGCCACGCCGCGCTCCACTGACTACACAAACGACAGATTTCATTACAGGCCTACCGCTTATTGACCTTTTAGGCGTCATTGTCACATAGTAATATGTAACAAACGAAAATTTTAAGCTCCTGTCCGTATTTTATTGCATAGAACTAATTAAATAATTAGTTGGCGTGGAAGGTTTGACGCCGAAGCGTTAGTACTCGGCGTTCAAAAAGTTAACCTTAACAGAATATAAACATCAGACCAGGGTATGAACCGTGTCGCGTACGGGACACGGATCCAACATTTTAGGCTACGCCGTGCGGCGCTCGAGTCTTAAACCCTACAAATCATAGACACGATAACCGCTGGAGCCTTCCCTATCAAGCTATGAAGTTAACACGAGCAAAAACATGGGAATATTGCGGAAAAGTACAATTAATATAATACAACCAAAGTTCAACTTTATTTAGCAGCAATATGGCATATTGGTAATTTACCTGCGAATGTATCTCTCGCTTTATTCTATTGATTTCGTCTTTATCTCGGTTGGTCTTCTTGGCTAACGCTTTTACGTCTTCCTTCCGCGAGTTCGCCAACCTATTCAGAATTTCTTTCTTCTCCGTTTCTAACGAGTCCTGCAACAAATACTAACGTTAATATATAACTATTCAATATAATATAAGAGATAAATTAAAATCAGTATAACAATAATTACCATATGTAAATCAAAAGTGAAATAATAAAATCTTTGTATGATTAATATTATCTTTAATGTGTCAAACTTATAAAAATGTATAATTACAAACCATTTTTAATTATAATTAACCAAAAACCAGTCATTATTTGAGAACAGTCTCAATTCTCATCCGTGTATTTATTGAGTACTTCCAGCACATCTACTTGTGACTTTTCCAACATTGTTCGAACTTATATTGTCTTATCTAAGTGCCGGTGTGTTAGGCTTTTCTGGTGTGAAACTTCCTGTTTTTGGTTGCTTCAATCGTCTTTTTTTCTTTGTGCTACTTTCGATTTAATTTTAGGGATTTTTTTACCTTAGCAATTTTATGAAAGTATAAAAATGCGCATTTGATGGGTAAAACAGTCTATGCAAGCAGAGCCGCAGTCGACTATTCCGCCAATGTTTTAGGTAAACAAAATAAAGCGAGACAGCAACTGTAGACACTGTTGTTGTTAGGTTAGGCTGGCCTCACACATACGTAATGGCTCTTTGGATTCCAAATCTAAAATTTATAATCTAAATACCTTGCTCACATATATCTTAAAAATTCAGATTGATCAGTAGTCTCGTGATTCCGGGCATGCAAGAGGAATTAGAACTAATCGCATTGCTTTTGGCAGTGTCAACTGAAATAATTCATAATTTGATTCCAGTATGAGTGTGCTGCTCTAATAAAATGTATGGAAATATGCGCGTTATGAAATCATAATTTCAACGCTCCGATCCGAAAATCAGAACGTTCGTTAGTACCATTCTAACAGATAGATCTGATAAATTCATAATCTGAAAAAATCTGAATGTGTGTGGAGCATATTGACATTGTATGGTATTCCACTTTTATTCCCATAATTTGCCTGCTGCGGTCTTCCCGTCCAACTATAATTTAAGTGTCTTCAAGGCTAGAGTGAATAGGCTCTTAATAATCAAATTTTATCCTCAAACCGTGCCCAGAAGTAGTGTTGTCTGTGTGTGTGTGTGTGTGTTTAATTGTTATTTGATTGTGTGATTTAACTATTACTATTGACATGCATAATGAATTTATTTATTTAATTGATAGAGATATATATGCACTAACACTAGTTTATAAGTTGTGTATGTCTTTACTAACCATAATGGATTGTATTATCTTGAAAATAAATTATTATTGTTATAAACTAGTGCGCCTCACCATCAATGATTGCATCTACCGAAGAATCGCCAAACTATGCAGGGTACATTGCTAGCAGAACAGATGGCCGATGAGGACAATAGGTTTTGGAACGGTGACCGCGTACCAGAAGACGCAGTATTAGAAGCCCTTCCACAAAGTGGATCGATGACCAGGTGAGAATCGCGACAATCTCATGGATGCGAGACGCACAGGATCGGTTGTTGTAGTAATACTAATAAACCAGTGCGCCTCACCATCAATGGTTGCATCACTGCTTACCATCAGGTGGGATCGCAGTCAAGCACTGGTTTATCAATTAAAAAAAAAAACTTGAGAGATGCCTATTTTATCAGTCTAACCCCAGACGAGAATTGTGGGAGAGATCAGCTACAGCTGACGCATCATCCACCAAGGTATCGGTACATATATGTCCTTATTGCCATAATGACTTGATATTCAGACTAACAGAACTTCCTTTTCAAAACTAACAAGCTGTTTTTTTTTTTTGTGATGAGAAAGCACATGATTTCGAATCATCCAATGATTTCTCTCGCTCTAGGGTGGAGCGAGAAAGCGCGTCAGACTTTTACTGAGTAAAACCCCCTTATGTCTTTCAATTTTCCTTTGCGTTCCCGCGTCTTTAGCGGTGTTCTCCGGGCGGTCCGCACAATAGTGACACTCGGGCTTTTCTTCGTTTGAATCCGAAACAAGAATCTCCCGAACTAGCCAAGTGAGGACCAGTGTCAGGCGAAAGGTGAGGATGCAGTGGCGCCTCTCTAGGCACTCGTCAAAGAGGTGACTTACTGTCGCGATTGTGGCGCAATTAAAAAAAAACAATATGGTCGATGATTTTGAACATAAATACTCTATTTAATTCTTTATAGTACACTAAAATAATTACACATAAATAATTAAATTTGAGACTAGGTTATAGCTATCAGGAAACACTGACTCCGACAGGGAATCATGAACAATAAAAAGTATTGTGGTAATGAATATTACGTCATTGGACCTGTGATTGTAAATTACGTTTAAATCTACCCTTTATCTTGTCCTGTATTATTATGTGGAATCATAATTTTCATATTTGTAATCATATTACATGTGGGTGGGTGTTATCTGCGTAAAAATAAAATTTAAACAATTAAATTGGATATTAAGAGTTTGGATATTAAAAAATGGTATCACCACAACTTTGCTAAGTTTGTACTATGGATGAATTCGGCAAATAAACAAGTGATAAACAAACCGACAGACTTTTGTTGTTTTATAGCCTCGACTACTTCTACCTTCATCAAAATGGCGATTATATCATTTACTCACTTGTTTTCTACGAAGAAAATAAGTAAACTTGCACGATGATTATGATACATTTAATTGCGCTGACATGCGTTTACTATCCAACGGTTTTAATTAACGCCTACATGATTTTGAGTAGTTTAATTAATGTTAACATTATTAATTAGGATGTCGTATTGCGTAACTCTGAGGTCCATTTGGTAATAGAATCGAGGTAAAGGAGGTTCGTGAGTCAGGGTCCAATTGGTACTAGAATCCGGGTAAACGAGGTTCGTGAGTCAGGATCCAATTGATACTGTACGGTTAATTCAAAGTCAAAGTCAAAAGTTTTTTATTTCACATAGGCCTACGTGGGCACTTATAAAACGTCAGAAGCACGGTTCCAAATTAGTCGTTTCCTATGGAGAAGAACCGGCAAGAAACTCCATTGTTACTCTTTTAAAAAAATTGTTGTTCTTACAATATTTCCATATTACAGTATAAGTAGATATTATGTAAGGACAGTGTAGACCGGTCAATATTGTACTAAAAAGTACAATAAAAATAATCATAATAAAAAGTGAGTCGTAATAGAAAGTAACCTAAGAAGTCGCGGAGTCTACAGTGTTCTCACATTCACATTATAAAAAAAGAAGCTATATAAATAAAAACAAGAAAAATAAAGAAAGAAAGAAATAAAAAATACATTTTATTTGCCGGAAAAGGCGCAAACTTATAACTAACATATTGCAAACATTTTGCAAGACAAAAACATAATTAACTAAAAATAACATATATGCGCCACGTCCGAGCAAAACGGCCGTACTCTCAGCAATAATACTGTGTCCACAACGCAAAAATGCGACGAGTCCACAGCGCTGGTTTTCAGCGTGGGCCGATGACGTTATCGACTAACAGACGTCGGCAACGGTATATTGTGTATCAATAGATTTGAGTAACACCTTTACAGATAAGTCCAAGGCGATGTTATAACTAACACTTAATATATGTACATGGTTAGGATATTCTATTAATTAGGATGTAATGTCCACCACAGATATTGACAGATAAATAAATTTTAAGGACAAACTCATACATGTAAATAACAGTAATAAATAAATAGACATACGTATAAAGTGGCAACATTACGCCACGTCTTTAAAGGGGCGGTTACAGGTCAAAATCTCTACAAAAAAAGAAACAAAATTTATACCTGCGTTCCGAGGTGCGACAACAGCCAAAATCATGCGAATCCGACCAACGCGCGTCATCACAGTTATTACTTAAGCCCTGTTATACAACGTGTAACAAGAAGCGCTAAAGATCATAGGTGGTATAGAATCTCTACACAAAGTTTCAGCCCAAAATAAATTACGCAAAGACTAATTAGAAAAAAAACCATTGGTATAATTGATATTATTTCGTAATATTTGACAGTATTTTGACAGGTTTCACTTTGTACTTGTTGATAGTAAACAACCAAACGCCAATTTACAAAATTGATCAAAAATTTTATTTGTTTTTTTTTTTTTTGTTACGAGAAAGGAAACGCAAATAAGTTCAGCACGAGTTCAGCGCGCGTGTTTTGAATGGTGACTTTTCAGTACTGTTCGTTCGCTTTGCAGTCGAGATCGTTTTACGCACTTCTGTTCAAGTTCTACAACATTGTGACTGACTACCATGGCGTCTTCGAAATCTCAGTGCTCGGATTTCACTGTTTTGCCTGAAGAATCGAGTGTAGTGCAAGTTTTGGACTCAAATAAACCGCTTGTTACGACCTCTTCTTCACTGCCCAGTAGTGCCCAAGTGATTATACAGACACAGAACAAATGATTGTGCTCATCACACAAATATTTGTCCTGGGTGGGAATCGAACCCACGACCTCCGGCATAGCAGTCAGGGCCACTAACCACTACACCAACAGGCCAGTCAAACTATTGTTGATATAGTTAATATTTCTCAGAACCCTGGGGTCCTGGACCTTTGGAAGGCGTACGAGGAGTCGAAACCAACTCGCAGAGGCCCCTTATACGCTTTTACTGGAACGTGGTACCGAGCGGCGATTATCCCTGTATGCTATGCTAGTGCATCCAAGGACAACCCCCGGTTAATGAGAAACTATTGCGACATATGGGAAACTAAAATATAGGGCCATGGTTTTTGTAGTCTTAAGTGGACTAAGTGGTCTATGACCCTTGCCTGAACAATTTTATTAATTTCCATCGATAAAAAGACAGGGGATGACTTGCACACTCAATAAATGGGCCTCCGAAAACGGTCGCTAGCATGAAGTGACTTAGCAACAAGAAGGCAACATTATTGATATTGTCATTATGGTTAACACCCCGATTCAGAGCAATCCGACTTGGATAGGTTATGTTAGAAAGTTAAAACGGGTGCGGAACGGAGCTCCCGCTTTAATCTTTGTGGTTATTTTATTTTATAACCACTAACCAAACCCCCCACCCTCCTCTTAAACCAAATGCAAATTATTACTTTTTTTTCCTAACCTCAAAATTTCAATCTTGAATATCTCCAAACGCATACGGTGTTTCTCCAGTTCGGTTGGGGGTTTGGCACCCCAATAAACCCAAAAATTCGACAGCCGGTATGGTACAGTTTTACCACTAAACCTTCTCTTAACTGGGTGTCGCCGTCGCGCTGGCGACGGCCGACAGTCGTGAAATTTTGTGTCTCTGTGATAACCTCCCCGTGAGAATGAAGGTGAAATAAGCGCGAAAGATTTGTTGATTTGTTTATAATCTCAGGTTAAAATTAAACATAAATAGTAAATACCTAATGCTGATAAAATATTTTAATGATGACTTTTATTAACTACGAACCTATTTCTTCTTAATAGAGAATATATGTTGCGCTGTAAGGAGTGTATCACTTTCAATGTATGCGTTTTAAGTTAAACTAAATTGTATTAATTTCTACGTCATAAGAAAAAAAGTTTTGATTTAAATTAACGATTTTTTTAAATCATTTAATTTTAATCGATATTTAAATTACTTACTATAATCAATTGATTCAAATCATCTCATGCGTGCAAAAAAGTAAGAACTTATTAACTCCTCGTCCTCTAATTAAATTAAATTCAAGAACGGAACCCACTGGGAGTTTACTTGTACTAGGAGAGACATAAGTTGCTTAGAAATGATATTTTGGGTTCAAATATTATGATATGAAATCCTTTTTCGTAGCGACTTTCGCACTTTCATCTAAGTAATTAATTTCTCGCAAACTATGTACCTATCTATGTATGGCAACCGACATAAAAAGAATTAGGTACGTAAGAAAATTTATAGGGATGTAGTTACTAAATTAGGTATTATTTACTGTGTTGTAGGTACTCGATTCTATGGTAGATTATTTTGTCGATAATTGTTACGTTCACTCATTTGTTTGTTGCTATCGTATCCACGTAAAACAATAAAAAAAGTAGGTATTTCTTATTGTTTCACGTAGATACCAGAGAGGTACTTATTCCATATCCTTATGAATACCCTTATCTATTTAGTCGCCTCTAAAAGCGGCGTGGGTCGCACGCTTGCGTGTCTAAAATTTTGAAAAATTTAATGAGCTGCGCGCTAACGAACACATCTCTACACGGCAGGCGGGATTTCCTTCACAGATGTCCGGCGCCACGCACTCGTTCTAGTTCATAATCATCATCATCATCATCATTTTTGTAGGAAAAACTTTTTTCTTCTCAAAACTATTTTTCTTTAAAAAAAATTGTTAAGAAAAATAAATATCCGGAACCCTTTATCCACTGTTTGAAGAAATACCAGGAGTAAGAGGTTTGTTTTTATTCATGAACAGTTCACTGACACCGATCAGCTGACTTTTTGCTAGTGATGTATTGATTTCAGTTTGAAATGTTCGGTTTCTGGTATCATATGTATTGAAATAATTCATAACTTCCTACCATGTAAACATAATGTTAGAAAACCCTTCCCGTATCGTTTGTTATCTTATCAAGAAGCCGTGCACTTGGTATGTATATACCCTTTTTGTTACACGTTGTATATTACATTATATTTATATATATATCGCGACACAAACAATTCTATCGCAGTTCGGAACGCTGGGTAACCAACCAGGACGCGATGACGTATAGCTAAAAGGATGTGACGCTTAGCAAAGCCTATGACGCCACGCCATTATGACGAAACAGTGTGTGAGTGGAAATGGAAATTCAAAATTTCAAGGCCGCAATGCGATATTTACAATGCGTTCCAAACAAGAATAGGATCGATTGATACCAAATAAATCATTACAATTATTAATAAATGATACGTTAACAAAACAAATTACTAACGAATTTGTGGTGGTTGGGGTCTAATAATATAAAAAATATTGCAAAAGCAATGAGTTAAAAAAAAAAAGAAAAAGTATATATTACAACAAATGTGGAGCATTTAATAATAAAAAAAAAGACATTTACACAATATTATGAGTTTCCAGGGGGCCACATGTGCAGAAGCAGTCATTGCCAAACAAGCGTGTCTTCGACATAGTCTTTAACCTTATAATACGCTTTTTAGTTAGGACACGCTTAATATAGGTTTTGAATTTTCCCTCGCTAAGTTCAGTCACCACCTTTGGCAGCTTGTTATAAAAGCGTATGCTTTTTACTAAAAATGACTTGCTGGTCTTAGCTAATCTCCATTTGGGTAATACAATTTCGTGTTTACTACGCGTATTTATGTTATGAAAATCGCTTCTAATTTTGAAGAGTCCTAGGTTTTTACGAACATACAAAATACTTTCTAAGATATAAAGAGAAGGCATAGTCAGTGTATCGATTTCTTCGAATTTATTTCTGAGGAACTCCCGAGGACCCATTTTATAAATAGCCCGGATTACTCTCGTTCGCAATTTGAAAATTGAGTCTACATCAGCTACAGATCCCCACAGTAAAATGCCATAAGGCATAATACTGTGACAATAAGCATAGTAAACTAACCTAGCTATGGCTACATCTGTCAATTATAATATAAATTTATAATTTAAATAAAATTGAAGCAACACGGGAACGGGATTTCTAAATTCCAAACGGAAAAAAAATTAAAACGGTAGAAAAAGATTTTGCGGGACTGCCACTGGGATATAGCTAAACCACGCTGACATAATTAGGAGGCCCTCACAGAAGGCCCCCACGCGGGCGCAGTGTAGAAAATAATAAGAATATCACATGTCTTCAAATTTTATGGACATGCCGGTTTCCCTATGATGTTTTCCTTCACTGTTTTGAGAGCTTTGAGACCATTTTAAGAGCTTACTTAGCATAAGCAGCCTTTTAATGTTCCCACTGCTGGGATTCAGGCCTCTTCTCTAGTAGAGGCAATCCACCATGCGGGCCCAGTGCGGGCTGGTGAATGTCACATGTCTTCAAATTTTTGGTTCTAGGACATGCCGGTTTCCTCGCGATGTTTTCCTTCACTGTTTTGAAAGCAGTGGTGATAAAATAAATTACACAAAGTAATGCGCCTGGCTGAGTTTGAACCCGCGACCTACAACTCGTGAGTCGAGGCAGTTACCACTCGGCCGCCACTGCTCTCTCACATAATGGTAAAATAAATTATTATTATTATATCTAGCCTATACTGACCCCCGGCTGGGCAAAGGCCTCCCTCCATTCCTTCCATTGTTCCTGGCATTGAGCCAATTCTTGCTAGTTCCTAAGAAAAACATCTAAGTTGTAAAATAAATATCACAATAAAAATTAGAGAGCCCTTGCCCTGTATTTATTGAGTGTATTTAACAACTCTGCTTGTGCTTCTAACTGTAAATCACGCGGTAATTCTCCCAAAGCTATTCGAATTTGTCTACAAAACAGGTCTAATTCGTTTTCAATCGTGTCTGAGCTACGCCTTTTTGGCTTTGCATTGGTCTTTTTATATTTGTTACCCTTAATTTTTTTTTGTTTTTTGTTAGTTCGTATTTTCTGTGGCCTTTCTTTCTTTTTTTTCTGCACTACTTTTTTGGTGGCAGGTTTTGGAGCAACCGGAGAGTTCTCCCAAAATCGCTGTGGGGTTCCTTCATTTTTATTATTAGAGCCAACATTTATATTTACTTGCACAGATGAGTGTTGCTGCCCAGTATTACTTGGCTCACTTATTGCACTTGCTCTTGTAGCTTCCGGACCAAAATCCTTATGAATGCCTTTTTTATTTTATGAGTCAAGATTATTTTCTAAGCTTTGTTGTTGATTTTCATTACGTTGTTGTTGATTTTCAATTTTATGTTGTTGCCATATATTATTTTGTTGTTGATGTTCATTGCGTTGCTGTTGATTTTCAATTCTTTGCTGTTGACTTAAATTATTTTGCTGTTGATGTTCACTGTGTTGCTGTTGATTTTCAATTCTTTGCTGTTGACTTATATTATTTTGCTGTTGATGTTCACTGTGTTGCTGTTGATTTTCAATTATTTGTTGTTGCCATACATTATTTTGTTGTTGATTTCCACTACTTTGTTGATAATATGTATTGTATTGTTGTTTTCTGTTCATGAAATTCATAAGCGTGAAGAGTTCCGCATTGGCAGACGAGCGCTTACTATTACTTGTTTTATTATGGTGGTGAACGTAACATCTTTTTAACTTAATCCATTCCTTTTTACAGGCTTTACCTGTAATATATACATATATATTTATATGTCATAAAAAAAAATAACAACACGTATAAGCAGAGTTTTGTACTTTTTAGACATCTTTATTATTGCAACATTCAAAAACGTATAAAATGAAGCTTCAGTAAAAAAAAAAAGAAATTTCGATAAAGCTGTGAATCATTTTTTCAAGCTTACGTATCAATGTTTTTGGCCTCGATACAGTAATCCGATAAGCTATCAGGAGTATGAATGCGATTCACTATAAAACGATCTATGCCAATATTATAAAGATTTTTAATTGTATTTTTGTTTGGAATGATTAAACTCAAAAACTTCACAAACGATTTTTTAAATTATATAAAAAAAAAAGATAAAAATTCTTTTAATAATAAAATGCTACTTTATGAGTGACAAAGGCATAGGTTTTTTATTTTCAAGCGGGCGGCCACCTCCAGTGGCTATTAATAAATTAATATCCGTAAACGATTAAAATACCGTAGTGATCAATATTTTAAACTTAATAATAAAAAACTACTGTTTCTACTTACCAGTTTCATTTAATTTTTTGCCAATGTCTTCCCATATTGTTGCTTGCTTAGCATATTTTTTTGAATTGGGGCTGTTCTGATCATACAAGTCAGGTTGTTCAGATACCAATCTTATCAAACGTTGCTTGGTGGAGTAGTGAAATGCTTTTTCTTCCATGACGAACTTCTTTCACTTTACAAAATAACTTTACATAAAAAAACGTCAGAACAAAAAAAACACAAACTCTGTATGCACCGCACCGCAAATGACTTAGCAAGAATAAACTTGAGCGATACGTTCGGATTACTGACTGATAAAACGTACTGCGTAATATTATGACGCATCACACACATATGAGCATACAAATTAATTTATCAATCACAATCACATATGCAACAACTCACGTAACTTCGTGTTACTGAGTACAATTTATTAACTATTTTGTTTTCATATTATTTTTCTTTAAACACAAGATTATAATATAAGACTGATATTTTGATAACGATTGGCAAATCTTATCCAAACTAATAATGAGCTTAATGTCTCGCAATGAACCAGAAAATGACCGAAACCTTTTATATTTTTACATCTACATTTCAGTTTTTTAGGGTTGCGGACCTCAAAAGGAAAAAACGGAAACCTTATAGGATCACTTTGTTGTCCATCCGTCTGCCTGTCTGTCTGTCTGTTAATACACTTTATCTTGGGAACACGTAGAGGTATCGAGTTGAAATTAAAACCATATACTCAGATCTACGGTCTCATGAAGCTGTGAAAAAATCAAACTATGTCGCATAAAATGTGTATTTCGACACTCTCAAGGGAATCAAAATTCATTGGGTACTTCCCGTTGACCTAGAATCTTGAAATTTGGCATGAAGCAAGGTCTCATAACTCAAGTATAGGAAAAAATCTGAAAACTGTGTAGTTTGTAGTTACGTCACAAAAAAAAAACTTATTTTGCGATTCGGAAAAATCTTCATAACTCAATTCGGGAATTGAAAAGTAAGTTTGTACGGAACCCTCAGAGCGCGAGTCCCGACTCGTACTTGCCATGTTTTTTTATTAGGTATATGTTCGCGTTTGACCACTATCTCACCTGATAGTAAGCAATTATGTGGCCGACGATGGAGCAACCTTGCCTAGTAGTAACGTATTATCAACTCTTGACTTAAAGATTCCTAGGTTGTATCTATCAAGAAATACAGACGCCGGCAGGGAATTCCACTCCTTAATCCTAAATAATAAATGTGTTCCCAAAACGCTTTGTACGTGTGGAGAAAACCGCCAGACTAGCACTCGGCGTGTCAGCATTTCCTGACCAGGAGAAGAGTTAAGTTACAAACATACCGAGAGCGCCTTCATCTGGTGGTGCTGATCGTTGCGCACGTGCTTCTCGAGCGCGGCGTACACGGCGTGGTGGCACTTGAGGCGCAGCTCCCGCTCCAGCGACAGGAACTCGCCGCACGCGCCGGCCTCGTCCGAGCTCACGTGAGCTTCGCTACTCCTGGGAACCAACACCACAAGCTATCAATAACATTGAAGCCGTAAGACGGTGTCTGAGCAATGCTGCCGTGTCTTCCTACATATACATAGATATATCGAAGTGCTGTCAAACAAATAAGAGAACATTCTTTAATTACAACATTTAGTCTATCAGTCAGATCGGCAAATATATTTGGCACAGGTGCACTTGGGAGCAAGAAGAGTGTTGGGGATGGGCAAAGGAGGACCGCGGTGCAGCGGCTCAGCATTTTATCGTCGCAGGACGCGAGCACTCCCAGCACAGGTGCACTTGGGAGCGAGAAGAAAGTTGGGGATGGGCGGAGGGGGATTGCGGTGCAGCAGTGCAGCGACGCAGCATTTTGTCGTGTCAAACCAAAAGAGGTGCACTTGGGTGCGACAAGCCAGGAGGGGAGGAGGGGAGGAGTGGAGGAGGGCTGCGGTGCAGCGGCTCAGCATTTTATCGTCGCAGGAAGCGAGCACTCCCAGCACAGGTGCACTTGGGAGCGAGAAGAAAGTTGGGGATGGGCGGAGGGGGATTGCGGTGCAGCAGTGCAGCGACGCAGCATTTTGTCGTGTCAAACCAAAAGAGGTGCACTTGGGTGCGACAAGCCAGGAGGGGAGGAGGGGAGGAGTGGAGGAGGGCTGCGGTGCAGCGGCTCAGCATTTTGTCGTCGCAGGAAGCGAGCACTCCCAGCACAGGTGCACTTGGGAGCGAGAAGAAAGTTGGGGATGGGCGGAGGGGATTGCAGTGCAGCGGTGCAGCGATGCAGCATTTTGTCGTGTCAAACCAAAAGAGGTGCACTTGGGTGCGACAAGCCAGGAGGGGAGGAGTGGAGGAGGGCTGCGGTGCAGCGGCTCAGCATTTTGTCGTCGCAGGAAGCGAGCACTCCCAGCACAGGTGCACTTGGGAGCGAGAAGAAAGTTGGGGATGGGCGGAGGGGGATTGCGATGCAGCGACGCAGCATTTTGTCGTGTCAAACCAAAAGACAACATCTCCACGGGCAAGTCTCACGATCTTTTCTGGTTTTGGGTTTTTGAGTGGAGATAGCCATCACAATACTTACATATTTTTCGAGGACAGTCTTTTCACTAGTTTATTGCTAACGTAGAACTTGGAAGTGGGTGGCTTCTTCTCCTTGTCGAACTTGCGTCGCAACGCGTCTAGCTTCCGCGCGAGCTCTGCATGCTTCTCACGAACCACCTTCATTGATAGAAGAGTCTCAAGCGTTTCTGCTAAAGACTCATCTGATGTTCCGTTCGTTTTAACGTCCGCTTCTAAAAACCATAAAGATACATTTCATTGAGAGAATTCGATTTAACTCCTAAGTTTAAATTCCGCGCTATTTTCGAATTCTTTTACTTTATCTAAAAAGCCTAATTTTCATCGCGTCGTGATCTAGCCCCGTGTATTAAGTAAATGGTGAATGTCTGCTTTGAGTAGGGTATAAAAATAATATGTTATGTTTTTCTAACAATGCGCATACACGATAATAGTCTGTACACATTATTGTAAAAACATAGAAACCGGGGATGACAATAAAACAGCCGTACAACACTAGTTGATACTTTTTAAACAGGCCTTAAATTGACGGTCATTGTTTTACTAGACATCAAAAAATTCGATTGTAATTTTGAGACAAAAATTAGCAAAGTTATCATTTAAAAATTATTTTATGTGTAGTCTTTGAATCTCAAATGTCTACAGCTGGACAATATGTGGGAATCAATGAAATAGGCGGTTTTTGCGGTTAAATGGAATCAATGAAATAGGCGGTTTTTCCGGTAAAATGGAATCAATGAAATAGGCGGTTTTTTTCGGTAAAATGGAATCAATGAAATGGGCGGTTTTTTTTCGGTAAAATGGAATCAATGAAATAGGCGGTTTTTTTTCGGTAAAATGGAATCAATGAAATAGGCGGTTTTTTCGGTAAAATGGAATCAATGAAATAGGCGGTTTTTTCGGTAAAATGGAATCAATGAAATAGGCGGTTTTTTCGGCAAAATGGAGCTGCGAATTATAGTAGTATTGACTACCACAGCGAGGCTTGCCGAGAAGGATGAATCGATACATTTGCTGCCAAATACTGCAAAAACATTAAAATGTGTTACGTCGACGTTCTAAAACAACTCTTAAGTGACTGAGAACTAAATCCTTTCTAAACTGACAACTGACATTGGCTAAATGAACAAATAATAATAATAATAAATTGTTTATTTTCGGACAACAATGGAACGAAGAGAGCGAAACCAAAAAAAAAGATCCTATCTATATTTTATCCCAGGAGATTGTCTAGCCGTGTGTCAAATACTTGTAAACGCCATAGCAATCTCACCATTAACATTGGGAGGTAGCGGTGAAGGTATGCCGCAGCTGGTCTCTGTCTCTATAAATTTCTTGGATTCCTTAATCGACTCCTTCGACGGACTGCCATCTAGCTGATCGTCTACTTTGATCTGAAAATAAAGTAAATCAATTACAAATGACTTCCTTCCGGCAGGTTTACAGGGATTCAATAGTTATTTTCACACAAACATTTGATTTTGAGCTGAATGTAGATGACAGCTGGTATACATTATACCTTACCTTCCAAAGCGTAGATCTCTATGGAGAAGAACGTGCAAGAAACTCCAGGGACACTCTTTTAAATCATGTTAAGAGCAGGGATCGGAATTAGGTATAGTTATTTAAGTACTTATACTGATTTCATACGGCGAAAGAATAAAGTGGATATGCCTCAAATCCCGAGATTCATTTTAAAGAGCAGATTTTTTTATGACACTATCAGAAATATAGCAGAAAAAAAATCTTCCTGAATTAATGACTAGGAGCATTTCTTGACCATGGATACAAAGTCCTAGGCGGAATAATAAAGATTGCATAGAATTTTCAATTTAATAATCGACCAGAACATATTTCTTTTTTTTAACATCATTTATTATATCAATATTATGCATTTAATTCATTGATAAAAATGCTGTCGAAACACAATTATTTTGCCTATGTTCTTGAAAAAAATATTAATTGTGTCGTTTAAAATGTTTGGGTGTTTTTGGCGGGAGTTCTTGAGTGAAGTTCAGTGGTTGTTTTAATTATTCGTAAATTGATTCCTAGTGATGTAAAATTAGTGTCTACAACACTTGAGATACAAAACTACACTATTTTTTTCACACATTACATTTAAGTAGAATTTTGAAAGGGGCGCGATCTAGGCAAAAAGCGCTGAGTATTTTATTGTAGTATTAACTAACTGCCGAGAAGGTTGACTCAATACATTTGCTGCCGAATACTGCATAAAAACAAACTCAAAAAAATTACTAAGGATTCTGAATCTGCTATGTACGACAATGACCCCGGCCGCTCTATCTCGGACTTTGTTTCTACTTCTCTAAATAACTCCAGCGTCCGACAGATGGAAACCGACTCGTATACACCATATTTCGACCAGCAGACGCCAACGCTGTGACTAGTGCTTTAAATATAACTCCAATAAGACGACATTCTTTGGAATTTGCTGAAATCCGATCTGTGATACATCATCATCATCTCATTATCTCCCTGTCCCGTGTTATTTGGGGTCGGCGCAACATGTTTTTTTCTTCCATTCTGCCCTGTCACTCGTCATGCTATCACTAACTTCCTTTTCTTTCATATCACTCTTCACACAATCCATCCACCTTTTCTTTGGTCTCCCTCTCCCTCTCCATCCCTCCACATGTAAACTCATAACTCTTTTAGTAACATGCGCTTCATCCCTCCTCTTCACATGACCATACCAAGACAAACGATTCCTTCTCAATTTTTCAGTCACTGGCGCCACTTTCAAACTTCCCCTAATATACTCATTTTTCACTTTATCCATTCTCGTCACACCACACATCCATCCTAACATTCTCATCTCCGCTACGTGCAATCTTTTTAAGAATGGATTTATCCACGACAGCTAAGAACTATTTATTTTGTACCAATACTTAACTAACACAAACATAAAAAGATGTAAATAAAATACTACAGATGTTGACGTTGAATGATACTTGTTGATCAATAAAATAGCTAATACTTAGAAGTCACTTACATAATGTTTTTAGACTCTGTTCTGATTTTAAACGACGAAGAAAATTATAAACCAAATTAATAAAAAAATGTTGTATTTACAAATTAAATAATCTGGTATAATTTAATTTGCAGTGCTTCATCCGCCATTTTGACTGTAACTATATAATAATATAACAATTTGAAACTGATTTAACTCCTTTCCTCCAACTTATAGTTAAAACTGTAATAGCTGTAACTGGTTTATTATTTCATAAACTATAAATCGAAGTCATCTATATGTCCACTGTTGGCCGAAGTTTGTATGAATGGTGGGCCCTTAAATGGTAACCCTTTGTTAACCTCACCTCACTTGACGTAGATAGATCTTTTACCAATGAAAAATACTAATAAAAATTGTATGTTATCTTTGTTTTATTTGTCTTATAAATCTCTGAGGATTTTATTATTATTTATTTGTAATATGGTTGGCCACACAGGATTTTTTAATTACAAAATAACCCGGAAAGATCAATATTTTTTTTGTAGTTGGGAACGTCATCCAATGACATCCCTCGCTCTTGGGCGGAGCGAAAGAGCGTGTCAGACTTTGACTAACTAAAACCCACTCCTGTTCCTTCTTTGCCTTCGTCCCAGGGCCGAGTTTTCCTTTCAGAAACAAACCCTTGGCCACAGTAGGCTTCGACCCTGCTGGGCCCCTACGGTTTGCTGACATCTCATTGAGGCGCGCGTGGAACAGAACGCGCCGTCGACGACTTGGGCTCGGTTCGGACGGTTACCAGACGGTCGGCGAGTTGCCAATTGCTCGCCGTCCGCAAGCCCATACCTACGGTGGCTGAAAATCGAAATCGGGATCACGGCGTGAGGGTCTCCTCCTTTGCTAGCATTACTGCTTCTCAGAAGGAGGGGACCGCCTGCCACTCCTCTTCGCTTTGGATCATGTCTTGTAGCAAGGCCCGGCGCAAGTGATCGTTGCCGCCGACCACCCCCACGAGGATATTGCGGTGCTCTGCCCAAGCGGGGCACACCTCTACCATGTGCTCCACCCACCATGTTCTCCAGGGGAGATCCATATTAATATCAACATTTCGAGATGCAAGTACATGAATAACTCTACCTAATTCCTACCTCTGGATAAGAGCGCCCTGTATGTAATGTGCGTGTACGTACCGGGTGTGCGACCGAGCGGCGTGCGTCGTCCCTTGCTGGCGCGTCGGAGGCGCGCGTGGGGCGCGAGGGCAGCGCGTCGCTGGGAACATCTGTGTCTTCTGTCAGCTTGGCTAGCTGGTGCTCTCGCTTGTCGAGCTCGCTCTGATACTTGATCGGGTTCGCCAACGCCTCCGCTAGTTCCGACAGCTGGTCTGGCACGTAATCCTGGACAACGAAAAATATTATTAGCTACGCGACTACATACGAGATAAAAACGCAAAGGCTGTGAAAGACGACATAAAATAATCAAGAGTGTATTCGGACAGTAGAAGACGACTGTGGTGGTCTTTCGAGCAAAGTACATACACTGTCTGAAGAGGTCCACATAGAAACAATATAATATTCCACAACTATCACACAACGCCGTCTAGTCTCAAGCTAAGCAGAGCTTGTGTTATGAGTACTAGACAACTGATAAACATACTTATATATTTCTAAATACATACAGTCATATTATAGATAAATTACACCCAGACACAGAACAAATGATCGTGCTCATCACACAAGTATTTGTCCTGGGTGGGAATCGAACCCACGACCTCCAGGCCAGTCAAAGCAATGCAATCACGTGTCAGTGTAGTATCGTGTAGCTTACCTTGACCACGACGAGTAGCAACAGGCTGGCGGGTAGTGGTAGTCCAAGCTCGGTACGCAGGTTCACGGAGTGGTAGCCGGGACAAAGACCCAAGACTGGAAGCACGCGATGTCCTAACAAACGACCACTCTCTTCGTGTGCCGCGATGCGCAGCATGGCCAGTTCTGGCAATACTACCTGCGAGCAATATGCCACCACATCACACAAAGGACCGTCCAAAACACGCATCATAAAAACGAGAGTTGTGTACGTCAAACTAGAAGAGATGGTGGTGTTCTGTGTGATCTCTTGGCGGAATCCATCTCCCTCACCCCTCTGGGTTCCACCCGAGTAGTTCCGTAACGGGTGTTGAGGTTTCGGGAGAGGGACAGTGGTGCAATGCGGTTTCTTTAGAGGACTAATGGGGTGAGATTTAAACTAGAATAACAACGCTTCTTGGCATGTGGAATAAGTCTTATCAAAAGATAGGGAAAAGATATTCAATGGTATAACAAACAATTTTAAAGCTATATTCGAAAGTGCCATAACATTCCTAAAGTTCACACATTACACTGCTATATTATGGTAAAAAATATACAATCGTTCTTCTTTTTAAATCTAAACGCCTTATCGACGGTAAAGTACCAATACCTCCTAACATTTTTCATTGAAATTCATTATTGACTGCTGTAAATTATTATTTTTGTTGCAACTGCATTAAATTAAAACGTGGAAATACCTCCTGACTAAAACAACGTGTCTATTTCATGGTTACCTACTTCCTAAATTTCATAGGATACTACAACATTATTATAAAATATATACCATGTCAACGACATCGACGCACAAACGAATACAATGGATCCAGTACATGATTCTGGACCCCTAGTGGTGGAATTTTTCATCGGCTACAACGGAGACAACGTTCTGCACTTATTTATTTTGTGTCTATACGTCATTACTCCAGGAAAATACTTATTAATATTATATATATTTCAGGACATTGTTAAATAAATACACTTTTTTTTTTGAAAGCACACAAAATAACAAAAAAATTTAAGCTAAAGCTATATATAGCTCGATCCCTTTATCAGTTCAGTTTATAGCCCCAACCGTCATGACAAGGACATTAGTCCACTTCTTAGCAAAGGTTTCCTCCTTTTCTTCCATCGATCTCAATATTGAATTTCTTTTATTTTAATTTTATATATTCTGTACCTTTATTCTGAGTTGATTGCTTGGTTACCATTGCATATATAATTGCAAATATTCCTTTGCGTTTGACAGAATACGTCAAGGCAAATGACGTATACACATCGATGTAACATCGTCATTTCAGTTAAGTACTTACGTTCACTTTGACACGTAATTTACTTACTGACAACAGGAAAAATTGTTCATCGTTAAACGACTGATATTTTTAAAGGCGTGTTTACTGTTTCGTAAGGTATCCATCCACATAGCTATTACAATTCAGGTAAAAGGAAAGCGATTACGGAAAAAGTGAAATATGAACAAGACGAGCTATATGAACAGAATGAATGGAGCACGCTGGAGTTCCTTTTGCGTTTAGCCAGTTGAGTTTATAAAAAAGTTGATGAATTATAATTTTGAATACGATAAACAAAAAACATTTCATGTTTCTAGCGACATATTTTTTTTAACGGGCCAAAAGCTTTCTCTAAATCCCTCTACACATTCTTCTCCCGCGGCGTTTTATTCTCATGGTACGCGTTTAATCCTTCTCGCAATCTCTTTCTGGGCCGGCCTTGAGAACGAACAAACACACACACATACGCACATACCTTTTTAAAAACAAACGGTTCCTCTTCATAAACGGGATTTATTCCATTGTTAGGCGCGACTCTAGTGCGGAACTTCTTGCGCACGGTGTCGGCGGGCAGACCGAACATGTCCACCTCGACGTACGTGCCGCAGCGCTTGTCCGTGAGCAGCTGCCCCGACAGCACGGTCACTGATAACGTGCCGGCTATGATGCCGTCCACTGTGCTCTCCGCGAACGGGTCTAGGCGACGATCCTGGAATAGAAAAAAAGATGTTATTTTTGTGTTTGAGTTGTTGAAAGAGTAACTAACCATTTTGATGATGTATGCAGTGCCGGAGCAGCCACGTATTCGTAGCAAGAGTAGTAAATGCTACGGACCCCGTGCATTGCGATGGACCACTCTTAAACGCACAAAAACAAGGCAACATTCCTGTGCCATATGAAATCTAAACATTTTCCGATTTTCCATAAAAACAATGAAGGCCTATGAAGAGGCCAATGAAGAGAGAGAAAACTAATTTCAATAAAAACTACCACTAAGTTTCGGTTTTTTAGTAATCAAAGAATTATGGGTAACTCCTTAATAATGTAAATGGTGAGGTGCCCTCGACGAATGATGAATACGGGAAAAACGATCTAAATGTAAACAACAAAAACTGCATAAATTCTATGGAAACTAACAATTCTGTTTGTTTTGACGGTATACACAACTAATTTTTAATGAGTTCAAATATTTAAAGGGATTATTAGAAAAGGTTTTGTTATTATTTAAGTAAAGTCTCAATAAATAATATATAAACAGCAAACTTATTAGCGTTTGTTTATATCCTATAACGCAGGCCATTGATTATGAATGAATTAATGACGATAAAAATGGAAAAATACTGCGCGTAGGTAGTATTTTCTAGTAGCAATTGTTATGAATGATTAATTCTATTATGAATTTACCAATTATGACAAATTTTCGTGGACAATTTTGGGATTTCGGTTTTTTTTTTACTTTTGACTACAAAGACATGAAAAATAATGGATACCATCATAGAGGAACATTATCCTCTTAGGGTGAAAGCTACGGGTCCGACTGCGGCCATGTCCTCACTAGATGGCGCTAACTTCAACATTTTTAGTTTATTTTGTTTTTAGTGTATGCGAGCGTTATTATATCAAGGAAAGGATATTCGCTAAAATCGGTCATTCAGCTTTTTTTTAAACTTAGGTAAATTACTGCCTAGAAATCCATCTAATTCTGACTACTCCTATATATCTAACTGTAGTCCATAAGTATAGCGCTCTACTTAAAACTATTAAATCTTAAACATAATGTATTAAGATAATATTTGAAACTTGATTTTGTTACGCAAATACTTAATTTATAATTTATTAATAATAAGACAACTTTTGGTCCACAATATTTGTTAGTAGTTCTTATTTTAATATTAGTTCATTGGTATAAATTAAAATAATAATATAAATGTCAATGAAGTTTTACCTCGTAAGGATGACGATTGTTACGTAAATCACTACGTTTAATAAATACGTTTTGCAAATACGATTGACGACGAAATAGGGAAAATAATTGAATGACTCAAGGTAAAGGAACTTATCTTACTGAAGCGATGTTTTTACTCTTTTTTACATAATTTATATTAAAAGTCAACATTTTTGTTAAATGCATTTTTCCAACACACTCATGTGTATATACATTAATTTATTAAGATTATGAATTCAATTTATTACGTAGACGTTCATACAAAGTTATCGCGGCATGCATAATGTGAAAATACAAACCGGACTTCTTTAATTGTAAGCCGTGTACCGAGAATTGATCAATCCGATTCGATTGTTTATTATCGATTTTTTTTTATAGCAACTAGTTTTTTTTTTTTCATCTTTATATTTAACTAGCGACCCGCCCCGGCTTTGCACGGGTGCAACGCTGATACCACCGCAACCGCTGTGTCCCTACATTTTAAATCTGTAATATCTTCGAAAATATTTATTTAAATTACATGCTGTAAAAGGTCATATCAATCTATATTAAATGTACAATGGTGAAATATTATAGTACTTAATTGGGTAAGGATTAATAATGTATTGTTTAAAAACCTCTAAAATTACCAGTGTTTCTCTAACCTACCTTTCTCTTGATTCACTCTATATTCTATTAAAAAAAAACCGCATCAAAAACCGTTGCGCAGTTTTAAAGAGCATACATAAGGACAGACAGCGGGAATCGACTTTGTTTTATACTATGTAGTGATATTGAAGCAAAATGTTAAAATGTAGATAATAGTGCTAATTTAATAACACTCATTTCCAAATCTTTTGTTGTGTTAATATGAGGATAATGTAATGCAAATATTGTTGACACTTCTTCCTATTTGTAATGTAGATGATTATATTGCTCCTAAATAAATACCTAAACTTAGGCTTGTTTGATCACTATTAAGCCAGTATAAAGTCTAATGTTATCATCTAACAACTCGGAACTGGTCAATTATTATTATCTGCAGGGCAAACGCACCTAGCCTCCTTTCTAGTCCTCAACTTTTCTCTGTACTTAGCCACATCTGCCCAAACCTTTTGGTAGGGATCTAACTCGTCAACCATCCCCGGAGTGCAACCATGAGCTCTTACCGATCCATTTTACGACCTAAACTGTTGTTCTTGTTCTCGTTCGAACGCCTGATATTGTAACTCGTCATGGTAAGGCCCTTGGAACCGGACAAGATCTGTAAAAAACTGACCTTTCTCCGCATGAACTCCGGCTTGAGTAAATATCCACATCGGCGGTTGTATTCATAAGTTCCCAAGTTCAGCTGCATCGCCAAGTCTAACGTCTGATAATTCAGTGCAACTAGTTGGCACCCGGCGTTCCAGAAAACCTGTCGAACATATGGACTATCAGTATAACAAGAATACTCGGAATCAACTAAAAATAGATCATTTCCTAGTATAATAATTATTATCATTAGAGCTAAGTGGTTGAGAAATTAATCGAACTAAAAGGTTGTTATCGACACATTTATTTAATTAGGTACTTGTTTTAATACAGTGTTATGGTCTAGTTTTTTTCTTGGTAGATAATGATATATTCATGTTGAACCAATGATAATAAGCGACGATGAGACAAAACTATTTTGTTAAATAATTACTTCGATCCGAAAATTAAGTATTAAAAAACACCTTGTATTCAAAATTATTATGTTTGTATCACATAAATTACATTTTAAATATAGCTGACATTTAAAATTTATTATAGGAATCAGATGTTCTGATAATCATGTCTAATTTTGTTTACAAAGCTCATCAAAGGAATCCGCGCAATAAAAAATAATTGAAACTTCGGAATACTCGTAATGTATTTATTTATATCAAAGTATTTTTTATTAATTATTACCTGAGGCATAAAGTTGGAGGAGTCGAACCTGGTCCCCGCGGGGTACACGCGCGACAGCTGATGCTTGTTGTAGTTCACAAACTCGATGGGGCGCTCCTTCAGCAGCGTGGTTGCCTGCTTCTCGTCGAACGACGACATCTCGTAGAAGCGGTTCTTCTCTACACATCACACTCAGTTTAGTCGCAGAACTTACAGTTATGGGACAGGACAGAACAAGATGAAAGATGACAGAGATTAATGTAGACAAACCAGTGTTTGGGGCTCAGTAGTTGCGCTTGTACACTGCACAATTTTGAAAAAAGAAGCATGAAACAAAAAATGCAAAAAAAAAACAAAAATAATACTAACTGTCAGCATTCTCGAAGGAGCTGAAGTGTACAGGTTGCACGTAGTTGACTATGGCAGAGATTTCTGCGGCCGCGTGCGTCCTCGGTCGCCCTCCCCGACCTACACTTATAGCATTAAGAAGAAGCTGCTCACTCTCGGGCGTAAGGGGGAAGCGCGCCTCGTCCTGCTTCCCCTAACGTCAACCTAGCAGATACACTAACGGGACAATTCTAACCGTGGAAACTTTCGGCTCAGCAGCTACAGTTACAAAAAAGGGGCTTTTTGGGGGGCCTAAGGCCAGCTAAGCTATTTCAGAGTGTTGTATAACTCACTCTCGGAGTTCTCAAAGGAGCTGAAGTGCACGGGCTGCACGTAGTTGACGAGTGCGGATATCTCGGCGCCCGCATGCGTCTCCCGCGCGTCCTCGCCGACCGCGCTGTCCACGCCGCCGGCCTCCTCTTCGCCTGACGAGCTTTCCGAGTCCGAAGATTCGGATGAACCTTGGCGTGTTAACTGGCGACAAATTATTAATAATTTATAATACACGGCTATAATTGTTGTACAGCGAGTCGTGTGTATGTGTGTCAAGTGTTTACTATCATTGTGTGTATGTATTATAAATAAATAATTAAAATGTTTATGTATAAACAAAAACAGACGCTCGGTTCTGTGCCAAGAGTTGAAAATCCAACATTTTTACACGGGCATTACTTTTCATCTTAACCTAAACAGGGTAACAGTCATTACAGAGCTCGATTTGGCATTTTATACAATACGCTGACATATCAATGACATCTAAAGATAAGATTCGGTATAAATGTAATTCCTATTTTGATCTCATAGCACAACAACGTATGGATAAAGATAGATAGAACTAAGTAGTTAATAAAAAAAAAACCTGATGCGGAAAGTTATCAAAAAGATCCTTATGTAAGTGCAGTACTCTTTCATCGAGACCTCTTTAGATTGTTTGGAAGTCCAGACAAATTATAAATATATAAACAAAATAAAAAGAAATAAACGTCGGTTTTCTATCGTTTATATTTCGGGGAGTGTTCACTGGAATTGCACAATTTAATTCCGCCAAGCCCGTTCCATCATCGGTCCACTAGACATACGGCGTTGCGCCACCGGTACATGATGGTGGCGTCCCACCCATACGTACAAAAAAACCGGGCAAGTGCGAGTCGGACTCGCACACTGAGGGTTCCGTACAAATTTACGTATGAAAACAGATCAATTCCCGAATTATATTACGACGATTTTTCCAAATCGCAAAAAATGTTTTTGTGACGTAACGACAAATTTCCAGTGTTCAGATTTTTTCCTATACTTGAGCTATAAGACCTTGCTTCACGCCAAATTTTAGGATTCTAGGTCAACGGGAAGTATCCTATGTGTTTAGATTCCCTTGAGTGTCGAAATACACAATTTTTTGCGACATAAAAGGCCATATCTTTTTTTTCGTTAACTTAGAAGTTTGATTTTTTCACAGCTTCATGGGACCGCAGACCTGAGTATATGGTTTTAATTTCAACTCGATACTTCCATGCGTTCCCGAGATAAAGGATCTTGACAGACAGACAGACAGACGGACGGACGACAAAGTGTTCCTATAAGGGTTCCGTTTTTTCCTTTTTGAGGTACGGAACCCTCAAAAAATTGGAAACACATTTATTATACGTACAGCTAAGGAGTGGAATTCCCTGCCAGAGTCTGTTTCCTGATAGCTATAACCTAATATATAATAATATACTCTTTAATTCAAGAGTGAATAAGTTACTTCTAGGCAAGCATGCTCCATCGTTGACTACATCATCGCTTACCGAGAGTGGAATAATAAAAAAAAACTAATTCGTATTTTATTTAAAATAAATAATATCGTCAGAAAGATTTTAGGACGACTGTCGCGTTGACAGGCGCGAGGGAGTTTCAAAGATGTCCAGCACGGCCTAAATATCATGACCGTACTGAACTTCGAACAATTGGCTGCGCACGGCCTGTTGGTCTAGTGGTTAGTGGCCCTGACTGCTATGCCGGAGGTCGTGGGTTCGATTCCCACCCAGGACAAATGTTTGTGTGATGAGCACAATCATTTGTTCTGTGTCTGGGTGTAATTTATCTATATGTGTATGTATTTAGAAATATATAAGTATGTTTATCAGTTGTCTAGTACCCATAACACAAGCTCTGCTTAGCTTGGGACTAGACGGCGTTGTGTGATAGTTCTGGAATATTATTATTATGTCCTTTATTTCATTTATATAAACATATTAGTTACATTTTTAAATATTTCAAAAATAAAAAATAAAACATTTAAAAATATAAAAAACAGCATCCCACCGGTATCGGGAACAGGGTCCAAGCTACCGGCGGTCAGGGCTCCAGAGAAAGGAACCTCCTAACAATGCGAGCCGTGTTCAGGAGTACCGCTTTCTGAATCAAGCCCTTGATCCAGCCGCCTAACGCGAGCCTCCTAAGGTGTTGGTCGAGGCTCTTGGCTATTAAGCCATTGCCCGACACGACTATCGGCACAATGATCGCCGAGTCCACATCCCACATGTCGACAACCTCGCGAGCCAAGTCAATATACTTGATTAGTTTATCTTTCTCGGCTTTCACGAGGTTCTCGTCATGGGGGACGGATATGTCAACAATCATTGCACGCCTCTCGCTTCGGTCCACCACCACTATATCAGGCTTATTGGCTACAATAGTCCTGTCAGTGATGATGGACCGATCCCAGTACAAACTGATATGACCATTATCAAGAACTGGGTCGGGCTCATACCTGTAGTACGGCACTTCCGATTCCACAAGAGAGTATTTCAAAGCAAGTTGCTGATGGATAATCCTGGCTACAAGGTTGTGTCTATGCAAGTACTCTCCGTTAGCTAGACGAGAACAACCAGAGATAATGTGACGAATCGATTCCCCCGGACGGTGACATGCCCGACAGATGTCAACCGTGCCGTCCTTCACAATAAATCTCCGGTAGTTTATTCGTCATGATAACTTCGTTGATAATTTATTATTATTATTATTATTCCCTTTATTTCACATATAAACATATTCGTTACATTTTTAAATATTTCAAAAATAAAAAATAAAACATTTAAAAATATAAAAAACAGCATCCCACCGGTATCGGGAACAGGGTCCAAGCTACCGGCGGTCAGGGCTCCAGAGAAAGGAACCTCCTAACAATGCGAGCCGTGTCCAGGAGTACCGCTTTCTGAATCAAGCCCTTGATCCAGCCGCCTAACGCGAGCCTCCTAAGGTGTTGGTCGAGGCTCTTGGCTATTAAGCCATTGCCCGACACGACTATCGGCACAATGATCGCAGAGTCCACATCCCACATGTCGACAACCTCGCGAGCCAAGTCAATATACTTGATTTGTTTATCTTTCTCGGCTTTCACGAGGTTCTCGTCATGCGGGACGGATATGTCAACAATCATTGCACGCCTCTCGCTTCGGTCCACCACCACTATGTCAGGCTTATTGGCTACAATAGTCCTGTCAGTGATGATGGACCGATCCCAGTACAAACTGATATGACCATTATCAAGAACTGGGTCGGGCTCATACCTGTAGTACGGCACTTCCGATTCCACAAGAGAGTATTTCAAAGCAAGTTGCTGATGGATAATCCTGGCTACAAGGTTGTGTCTATGCAAGTACTCTCCGTTAGCTAGACGAGAACAACCAGAGATAATGTGACGAATCGATTCCCCCGGACGGTGACATGCCCGACAGATGTCAACCGTGCCGTCCTTCACAATAAATCTCCGGTAGTTTATTCGTCATGATAACTTCGTTGATAATTTATTATTATTATTATTATTCCCTTTATTTCACATATAAACATATTCGTTACATTTTTAAATATTTCAAAAATAAAAAATAAAACATTTAAAAATATAAAAAACAGCATCCCACCGGTATCGGGAACAGGGTCCAAGCTACCGGCGGTCAGGGCTCCAGAGAAAGGAACCTCCTAACAATGCGAGCCGTGTCCAGGAGTACCGCTTTCTGAATCAAGCCCTTGATCCAGCCGCCTAACGCGAGCCTCCTAAGGTGTTGGTCGAGGCTCTTGGCTATTAAGCCATTGCCCGACACGACTATCGGCACAATGATCGCAGAGTCCACATCCCACATGTCGACAACCTCGCGAGCCAAGTCAATATACTTGATTTGTTTATCTTTCTCGGCTTTCACGAGGTTCTCGTCATGCGGGACGGATATGTCAACAATCATTGCACGCCTCTCGCTTCGGTCCACCACCACTATGTCAGGCTTATTGGCTACAATAGTCCTGTCAGTGATGATGGACCGATCCCAGTACAAACTGATATGACCATTATCAAGAACTGGGTCGGGCTCATACCTGTAGTACGGCACTTCCGATTCCACAAGAGAGTATTTCAAAGCAAGTTGCTGATGGATAATCCTGGCTACAAGGTTGTGTCTATGCAAGTACTCTCCGTTAGCTAGACGAGAACAACCAGAGATAATGTGACGAATCGATTCCCCCGGACGGTGACATGCCCGACAGATGTCAACCGTGCCGTCCTTCACAATAAATCTCCGGTAGTTTATTCGTCATGATAACTTCGTTGATAATTTATTATTATTATTATTATTCCCTTTATTTCACATATAAACATATTCGTTACATTTTTAAATATTTCAAAAATAAAAAATAAAACATTTAAAAATATAAAAAACAGCATCCCACCGGTATCGGGAACAGGGTCCAAGCTACCGGCGGTCAGGGCTCCAGAGAAAGGAACCTCCTAACAATGCGAGCCGTGTCCAGGAGTACCGCTTTCTGAATCAAGCCCTTGATCCAGCCGCCTAACGCGAGCCTCCTAAGGTGTTGGTCGAGGCTCTTGGCTATTAAGCCATTGCCCGACACGACTATCGGCACAATGATCGCAGAGTCCACATCCCACATGTCGACAACCTCGCGAGCCAAGTCAATATACTTGATTTGTTTATCTTTCTCGGCTTTCACGAGGTTCTCGTCATGCGGGACGGATATGTCAACAATCATTGCACGCCTCTCGCTTCGGTCCACCACCACTATGTCAGGCTTATTGGCTACAATAGTCCTGTCAGTGATGATGGACCGATCCCAGTACAAACTGATATGACCATTATCAAGAACTGGGTCGGGCTCATACCTGTAGTACGGCACTTCCGATTCCACAAGAGAGTATTTCAAAGCAAGTTGCTGATGGATAATCCTGGCTACAAGGTTGTGTCTATGCAAGTACTCTCCGTTAGCTAGACGAGAACAACCAGAGATAATGTGACGAATTGATTCTCCCGGACGGTGGCATGCCCGACAGATGTCAACCGTGCCGTCCTTCACAATAAATCTCCGGTAGTTATTCGTCATGATAACTTCGTCCATAATTGCACAGACAAAACCTTCGGTTTCCCCAAAGAGGTCACCGGAACGCAGCCAGGCTACGGACGCCAATTGGTCTACATCGGGCCTGTGAAGGGCCCGGAAAAAGCGTCCGTGAAGTTCCTTGCTCTGCCATACTTCCCTGCGATCGTTAGTGTCAAGCACTACCGGTTTGCGCCAGTTCTCATTAGCCAGGGCGAGCGGAGTGAGTCCTTTGTCCACTGCCACTACATCTCGATGCATACCCACGTCGGCAGCTAGGAAATATTCCCTGAGACTGCATACCTCGCGGTTGTGTAGGGTCTTAGCATTTAAAAAACCTCGACCCCCGCACTTCCGCGGGATATACAATCTCATCACCGACGATCGTGGGTGATGCATTCGGTATGCAGTCAGCAGTATGCGGACTCTCCTATCCAGGGCGTCAAGTTCCGTTTGAGTCCATTTGAGTACGCCGAAAGAGTACATCAATACCGGCATGACCCAACCGTTGAAGGCGCGCACCTTGTTTCCGCCTGAAAGAAGGCTATTGAATACCTTCTTCAGGCGTCCAAAGAAACGCTCCTTCAACGATTGCTTCATGTCAGTGATATTGATGCCTAGAGCTTCTGACATACCCAAATACTTATAGGTTTCGGTTGGAGAGAGGGATCTCAGGTTTATGGAATCCGTGAGTTGAGTGCCCACGGATTCCACAACCTCCCCTCGCTTTACATGCATGACCGCACATTTGTCCACACCAAACTCCATCCTGATGGCACTACTGAAGGTTTCAGTTACCTTCAGTAGCTCCATCAGTTGCAGACTGTTGGGGGCAAAAAGTTTCAGGTCATCCATGTAAAGTAGGTGAGATATTACCTGACCACCTCTCTTCAACCGATAGCCTAGACCTGAATTCTCCAGCAGTGTGCTTAGAGGATTCAAGGCTAGGCAAAACCAAAGTGGACTCAAACTATCTCCCTGGAATATACCTCGCTCGATCCTTACAGGTTCGCTATTCCTATGGGTATGTCGACATCCTGGATAGCGGAGGACTGTACTCCATTGCCTCATACACGACATCAGGAAGGTGCGTAGTGTTGTATCAATTTTATACAATTCCAGCACCCTCATGAGCCATGTATGTGGAACAGAGTCATAGGCCTTCTTATAATCTATCCAACATGTCGACAGATCCTTTCGGGAACGTCGAACCTGTTGGCTAATGGTCATATCAATGAGGAGCAGCTCCTTAGTACCGCGGGACCCGTTCCTACATCCATTCTGAGAAGGTGACATGATGAAATTTTTGTCAATATGACTATTAATTTTGCTTCTCAGTATGGATGTAAGAACTTTATAGACCGTCGGCAAACACGTGATCGGTCTATAATTTTTAGGCTCCGCAGTATTACCTGACTTATGGAGCAGGTGGGTTATTCCTGTTGTTAGGAACTGGGGTAGCGACCCTGACTCTAAGGCAGACTGGAACTGATAAGCCAAGCGAGCGTGCGATCTTGTAAACCACTTAATCCAGAAATTGTGCAGCCCATCCGGTCCTGGAGATTTCCAGTTTGGCAACGGACGGACTGCACGAGCTACATCTTGGGGGCTGATGTCGATTGCCCCCATTTGTGGTATTGGATCGCACGCACGCTCGACCTCTCGAGTCCAGTCACCCTCGGTGTGACTGACAGGCACCGACCAGATGCTGCGCCAGAATGAACTCATGGCGTCATCATCCGGGAGGCACGCATCAGTCACACCTTGGTCCGGTCTCTCCCAAGCCCTATAAACCCACCTTTCATTACTCCGGAATGTGCGATTCTGGGTGTATCGCTCCACCCGCCGCTTATACCTGCGGATACGGTTTGCCCATGCATATACCTTCTGCTTCAGGAAGTCGATGCGCTCTGTGACACGGGACATATAGTCTCGGGGGCTGATGTCAGTCCCCAAGAACGCCCGCCTCACAAAGCGCATCACTCTTGGGCGAGTGTTGCCCTCCCCGAAGCAGATTAGTTTGCCGATGAGTGCTCTGGCCCCACCAATACGACGCTCGATCCTGCACTGCCAGGCCGGCACGACTGGTTTCGGTCGTGTAGCTACGTCACAGTTTGGAAACTTGACGTGAGCTACACGACATGCCGCAACAGCTGCGCAGTACATTATCGAGTGTGTATCAGTGAGATCTTTGCAGTCGTCAAAATAGTTTGACAACTGCAAATCCAGAGCAGCCACCAGCGCCTTATTCTTATTATGCATGGGCAAACGGGGTAAGCGCGGCCTAAGTTCAAGCGGCATGTTGCGAAACTCCCGAATTGCACACTCCAAAGCACTCCTCAAATTATTGTTGCACTGGGTACTTACATGTGTAACCATGTCAGAAATCTCTTCGTCAGCATGGTCGGAAAGATGGTAGGTTGGTGGTACAATTTCTGGTACCACAGACTGCGACGAAGGAGCAATGGCATGGTTACTCATTTCCGTTCGGAGGCGATCAAGTACGGTATCGTCCAACATATGATTACGCTGGATAACCCGCACCTGATCCGACAGTCGTTGGGCCGAAACGTTGACGGCTGGCTCAAGCACCTGAAACAAAGAGAGCATCCGAACACGGTACGCGGTCAGGTTGTTTCCTCCCTCTGTAGCCCCATAGTATGCGCGCATGACGTTCCTATTGATGGATTGCGTCCATCGCATGCGCTGCACACTTCCGCCGGGAGCTGGGACCCTATCAGAGACCGGTGGGCCTCGAGGTCCTAAGCCACTCGGCGGCCGGCGTCCTCTCCGTCGACGCGCAGGTGGTGGTGACGTGGGTGGAGAAAAGTACTCGTCGCTGGAGCTCGACGCAACTGCCACGGCCGGTGTCACAGCACTCACGGTGGGGCTGGATTCCGGCGGTGGCGAGGCGGAGCTGAGCGACGAGGCCGGAGGTGATAGGCGTGCACGGCGAGCTGCGGCTCTTGTCAACATTATTCCTTTCGTCTTCAATTTTCCATATTTTCCATCGTTATTTTTTCAGTATGGTTGCATTATGTTTAGATGTATATGATGTAATTGTTATTTCTTCCGTTTTATTTTCATTATTTTAGATCTTTTGGGATTTATTTAATTATTAATTGAAAAATGTGAAGAGAAAAAATTTTTTCCTGTCACTTGGTTGACAGCCGGGCTGTTATTATTATTTTTAAGAATCATATGTCGAATGCGTATGCTCAATAAATAGTTCGAAACGCCAACTTCAAAATGGCCAACATATTTTAACCGTACTATAAAAGTAATTTAATAGGAATAAAAACTCATTGTGCAGATCTATTCGTTCTGCGTATTTTACGTCAAAGCACGAAAGAATGTGCCTAGTAGCACAGGATAGGTGATAATTTTAGTATTCTGACGTTCTATAGCGACATTGAGAAATTTCTCATATACCTACATCATTACGTTTTTATGTTTACCTATGTAGATTGGAATGGTGGAAAGGAAACCAACAAAATGTTCTAATTTTTTTTACAACTATCACACAAGCCGTCTAGTCCCACGCTAAGCAGAGCTTGTGTTATGAGTATGCCTACTAGAAAACCGATTAACATACTTATATATTTCTAAATACATAGGTACACATAATACATAGCATAATCAGCCTTTTAATGTTCCCACTGCTGGGACTCAGGCCTCCTCACTCTATGAGAGGGACCCTCATAGGTACACATTATGGATAAATTACACCCAGACACCGAAAAAATGATCGTGCTCATCACACAAACATTTGTCCTGGGTGGGAATCGAACCCACGACCTCCGGCATAGCAGTCAGGGTCACTAACTACTAGACCAACAGGCCAGCCAATTCATAAATTGAACTACTACATAGGATTGAAACGAAAATGTTTTTTTTTACTACCTCTATCATAAATTTAAATTAACGAGATCAATAAATCGTTATGAAAAAAAAATCTGCTAAATACTGCACCTACCATTATAATTTCGAAGTACGCAAACGATTTTCACGTTCATGTTATGTTTGATCCGCAGCCAAAATCTGGTTTTCGTTGAATAAATAGAGCGATCTTTTTATGTTGATAGCTATTACATTTAATGAGTTGGAATTAAAAAAAGATGTGTGACACTAACACGTTAAAAAACCATAGGAAAATGCAGCTACAATTATTTAATTTTGTCATTAATACTGAATGCGAGTTGTTGTTATGCGATTGGAACGTCCACCGCGTTTGGCTCTCTGACTGGCTGAAAGCTTGGAGCGGACCAATCGGAGCGCTGAACGTCATAAACGTAACCATCACGTTAACTTTAAACAAACTCACACTAGATACTCTGAACTCGAAAGGTATATGTGGTGGCCAGATCTTAGAATATGATCACTTCATGAAATGGTCAAGTAAAACTGGCCAGGATCATTTTAAACGTTAAAATTTGATGATATTTCAATCTTCCTCTGGCGTACTTTCTTTAGACCTTACTGTCGTTGAAATCCTACATCAATGATTTGGCCAAACGAGGATTGATATATCATCAAATGTTAACGTTTATACGATCTGGCCAGTTATGTCGTGGCCAGATCATAGAAATTGATCATTCATGAAATGGCCAAGTAAAACTGGCTAGATCATTTTAAACGTTAAATTTTGATGATATTTCAATCTTCCTCTGGCGTACTTTCTTTAGACCTTTTATTATCATTGAAATCCTACATCAATGATATGCCCAAACGAGGATTGACATATCAAATGTTAACGTTTAAATGATCTGGCAAGTTTTAGTTAGCCATATCATGAAGGGATCAATTCTAAGATCTGGCCAAGACATATATAATAAACATCATTCTTTGATAGTCGTTAAATAATTTCGCAGCACAGGTATCACTGCAGGATAGTTCGAAAGAGTTATTGTGGCTTTGGAACACAGGTGAGTATTAGTCAGAAGTCTGAAAATCCCTCTCGCTCCGCCCAGAGCGAGATAACCATCAACAGCATTTGATGTTTTCCCACAAAAAAGGTATCATTGGTTTGTTTATTTTTCATGTGGCAATGGAGAAACGTGACGGAATATTTTTTGCCTGGGCATAACATGAATTTGTAATGGAGAGTGTGTGTGTCATCATTTTACTCCGATAAACTTCAACAGTAATAGGTGGCACAGATGGGTCACCGTGCTTGGTAGATACATTGTCGCTCGAGCCCAGTCTACTGTCCCTCGCAGACATTTCGGCACTAAGTCCGACTAAAATGTGTTCGTGGAATGATGCAAGAAAATCATGTATGTATGTTAGTAAGTATGAATATTGTGTTGAGCATTGGGACTGTTAGGGCGCTTGTACACGCCAAAAAATATGACCGTGTCTATAGCAGATAGGACCAATTCGTCATCTACACGATAAGAATTTTGTCTGGGCACGAAAATTTATTGTGGCACCCCCTGGCCCTCACCAACCCCACCTTCCCTACGGCACCATAGCAAGTTCACACGTCGTTTTTAGCGCAGACAAGATTTTTTTTCTTGGTCAGCGCCAAAGCAGTGTACAGGTGTGTAGAAACGTCGCGAATTCTTGCATACTACTACACTTTTGTTAACGTGTACAAGCGGCCTGATGTTATAGTGGGACTGTGGAATTTATCTGCGTTTGTCTAGAAACCTAATTTAAAAAATAAAATTCTTACTATCCTGAAAATTGAATGATACCCGCGTTACCTCCAACCAAAACATGTCAAAAGTTTTATTCTTACATAAAATGTACTGCTCACCGTAGCGGCAGTAACATCTCCGTTGCCCTGCGGTACTTCTGGTCTAGGCTCGCTCTCCTCAGAAGCAACAGAGTCATCTTTCTTGTGATGATGATGATGTTTCTTCTTATTCTTTATTATGATCTTGTTACGCAGCAAAGATGGCGGCGGCAGCTCCCCTCCTTAGTGACAGAAACAAAAGCACATTAGTTCGTGGAAGAGACCAAGATAATGATATAAATATCGCAATGAGACTACGGCAGTCATAAAACTTCTATTTATTATTACTATTTTCATAAATACGTTTTTAAAGTAGATCAATAGCGCATTACTTTTGTTTTTAGAAGCTACGCTCTTGGCACATATATTGATGTTAGAATCACAGATGCAAAACCTCGTTCAAACAAATAAAGTTAAAAGGTCAAAAAACTACAGTCGGTGCTAATAAAATCCTAAAGCTCCATCTACCGGAGACGCATTTATTGACCAATGATTTATATCTTTTCACACCCAACTCTAAAAACGACGACGAAAATACGCATCTCTGTCGAGTTTCATTTTAAATAGTACGACTATTACTCGCTTAGCAGTCCAACCAAATAAAATGTGAGCATGCCTTAAAAGTCAAGGACCGATTAAAAAAACATACACGGTGGACGTTTGAACTCATACACGCGTGAATAGTGAAAACAGTGTCCCATCGTGTTTACATGTCATAACGGCACACGCTTGGTCGTACGCCAACGTAAATACTGCAGGTTCCCATATACCGACTTCAAAGTATCGAACGCTGATCGTCTTGCGTCAATGGGCTCGACTAGATTATCTCAATATTTATGATAATAATTATAATATTAATAAGCCACCGAAATAGCGCTGACAATTAAGCCATTGCGTCACCGATACGCTAGATAAAAGTTCCAATATGTTTCAGAATTAATCTGTACTCAACCCTGCGTTGACAAGAACCTGTCGACTGATACGTTGTACGTCATTTCCTTTCATAAAATCAAATGAAAATCATCTGGCCTTCATAAGCATTCAATAAAGTTTGATGCACTCCTGATGTTTGGATGGGTTGGTTGAAAGATTAATAGGCGCTGAACGCAAACAATTTGTCTGATCTTAAACAGCGTCTTTAGTATCGTAGATAAACAGTAATCGTTTACCTTCTGACCTACCTCACCTATCCTGGTTCTTGTTCATAGCAATTTTACAATATTCGAGAAAATAGTTTTATCATAGGCAAATCTTGAGTACTTTATGCGGCCTAATCAAATGTCTTTTCTTTAGTATTGTTCGTCTAGTCATGAGCTCCTTAGTAGTCCTGAGTTGAGCTACACCAATACTAACAAATGCTTGCACTGACTGGACAGAACCACTCAAATCCCCTGTTTCTTTCCTCTAAAGACAATCTCAGATACCAATCAGGGCATGAGCAGGGTTTTCATATGATCTGACCATTACATGTTTACTATATGGATTTTAAAAGAGATTTTGCCATCTAACAAAAAAAAAATGATTAAAAGTGTTTTTATAAACTAATGCAAAATAAACATTATTTATCAATAAATTCACTTAAAATTTGGAAGCAAAAATACCAAACATATTTCAGTCAAATATTCATAATAGCCCGATGATGGCTTCTGCGGAAGAATTATAGATGTTATTGCTTTATAAGCCTTCTTTACTAGGAATCAACTTTTAGTGTGTCGATGGCAAATATTGTTTAAACATTTTATTTTGTTTGATCACGGCAAGAGAAGCATCAGGTAATAAGTAGAATACGTAAGTACTTATCTACACTAATATTATAATAAGATAAAGTTTGCTTTTTTAATTGTAGGAAGTAATCTCTGGAACTACTAAACCGGTTTTGCGAATTCTTTCACCAGCATCAAGCCAAATTATTCCTGAGTGACATAGGCTACATTTGATTGTAATGAATATATATATAAAAAATTACCCGAAAAATATTTCACGCCGAACAAAGTGGGCACGGGTCAGCTAGTACATATATTTCTCTAACATAGTCATTATATGTCACGGTCCTTGAGAAAATATAGTATTTTATAGCACACATGAGTGCTAAATTGAATTATTCTATTGTAGAAGAATAGAAATGAAATAAATGCATTCAGCAAATATCCAATCAAGGGTAATTTTCTTTCGATATATGTATTTAATTTAAAACAATGGCAAAAGCCTCGATTGAGTCCATAGAAAAGAGACTTTATCGTATTTTGCGTAAGATTTTTAGCCGTCTGAGACATGTTGAAGAAATCTCTTGTCTCAGGTTCCCTAGCAAAACCCTTCTACGATCACCATTCCGTCATATTTTGTTATGTAGGCGCTACGACATTTAACATAACATAACAACCTCATCAATCTTACAATGTTCCCACTGCTGGGACTAAGGCCGAGGCTGAGGAGTCTGTAGAAGAGGGAGCGGGCCGTAATCCACCACGCGGGCCCAATGTGTGTTGGTGAATGACACATGTCTTTGGATTTTTGATTCTAGTTTGTTTTGAGAGCAGTGATGAAGAAATAAATTACACAAAGTATAACGCCTGGCTGGGTTCGCACCTGCGAGTTACAACTCGTAAGGCGGGGCCGTTACAACTTGGCCACAATTGCTACTTATTTAAAGGTGTTTTATTTATTATCTCTTTGAATTATTTAAATCTGACTAGAGTTAGACAGACGATCAATAAGAATAAAAACAACAGCCCGTAATTTGCGCTGCTTATGTTTTTAAAGCCCTTTTTTTTTAAGTGGGAAGTCATCAAATAACTAGTCTCGCTCTGGGTAAAGCGAGAGGGAGTCTTAAAACTTTTATATATTAAAACCCACCTGTGTTCCTTCAGTTACTCTTTGCGTACCAGGGCCACGGTAACTCTTCCGAACAATCCCGCAGCCCTGGCTTGTTTTTCTGTGGCCTTTTACACAATGAAATTGTGCAATGAAGCGATATATTTATATTATTCTTACTAAAAACTTACCCGGCTCCAATTGATGAGAATCAAGCGGTTTATCAAGCAGCATGTCTCCAAATATTTCCCTACAATAGTTGGCGATCTTCGCTTGCTGCCGGGGATTGCAGTGGTTCTCAAAGCTCAGGATGACAGGGTAATCAGACGTCTTGAAGGCACTTTCTGCTATCGCTTCCAGTACCTCCTTGGCACTGATCTCGGGGACAAAAGTGTACCCGTGCACGATGACGGGCTCGTCCGTGCGGCCGTTCCAGAAATCAAGCTCTACGCATCTGTATGGAATGGAGACAGATAAGCACAATTTATATATAAATTTCAATATAAAAAGATAATACACCGTCCGATAAAAAAAAACGCAAATTTTTCCTAAGTCGTATTCCAAAAAAAGATGTTTTCAGTTTAGTTAGGAAACTAATAAAAACAAGAGCGCTTCAAACTCTTCAATCGCGGCATACAGACAGCGTAAACGAAAACGTTTTACTAGAACATCTGATATTTATTTATTGCTCGCCTCTTTAAAAATAAATCGCTTACTCATTTGAGTGCACAGCCATTATGTCATAAAATTTCAAATTCCTTTATACAATATGTTTAGTACGTATACGTACTAAATAGGTAAATTAAAAGACAAGCATGGAAGGTACATTAAATCTAGTCAAGCGAAAATTAGACACGCATGTGGAGCGCGCAATAAAACATGTTTTCCAAATATTTACATTTATTTTCAAACGCTAACACGATAATTAAGCTCGATTCACACCGATAATGTCGATAACTGAACGCTCGATACCGCTCTAATTGGATTTATTATTAAAAACGCATTTGAAACATTATGTATAGATTTTTATAAACAAATTAATATCGATAGCGTAGTAATTAGCTTTGAGCAAGTTCGGGCGGTATGCGGCAGCTTGTACATATTATACAAGCGTACCATTCAATCAAGTTTGCATATAATAACTTTTTTTTTTCACTAACTGGTTTTAGATTCTAAGTAAGTACCGCACGTTTTATAATATGCTATAGATACGGCGATGGGATTTCCTAGTTTTAAACGACAATTGTATTTTCGCAGATTGTTGAATAAAAAAATTTAAAGAGTGTATTGAAATGCAGATATTTCGGTTAAGTCGTACAAATAAGTGGAAGTGAAAGTAGGAAAGATTGTGTTCCCGGTATTATTTTTGATGATATAACATGGTAGCAGGGTTCTAGAGCTAAACATTTTACGAGCATTATTAATTCGTTTTTTTTTTTTTTTTTCAAAAGGTCATAGTATAAAGCGTGGTTGTTCAACAATAGTCGAGTCTCGAATTGTCAATAGATCAAGTCGACTCAAGGTCACTGGTTTGAGTCATCGCAGAAAGTGGAACCTCTCTCCACACCTCCGACACAAGGTCAAGTCTGAAGGCTTACTACATGTTCTTGAACTAGACATGAATGCTATCTCTAACCACATTCGTCACGCCTATAATTCCGTTTTCCTATACATGCTATTTTGGCTGTTAAATAATTGAGTAGTTGACCATTTTTAGAGTATCGTAGCCAAAGGGTAAAACGTAACCCTTTACTAAGACTTCGCTGTCCGTGCGTCTGTCTGTCTGTCTGTCACCAGGCTGTATCTCATGAATCGTGATAGCTGGACAGTTGCAAATTTTCACAGATGATTTATTTCTGTTGCCGCTATAACAACAAATACTATCTCATTCAACAAACGTGATTTTTTTTTCGTTTTATTTTCTACGGACGGTACGGAACCCTTCGTGCGCGAGTCTAACTCGCAATTGGCCGGTTCTTTATTATTATTATTATTTGTAACATAATGTGACTATCACCTCCGATTTCTTTGTTCTAACGTCATCTCAACGCTCAGTCACGTGGTCAGAACAAAGGAATTGGAGGCGTGACTTACTCGAGGCGTTCGGCGCGAACGAAACGATTGTAACTTGGCTAGGGGGGCTGAACTCTTTAAAGGTTTAGAATGTGATCGCGGAAAAGTACAAGGAAGGAAGGGATTTGCCCTGCAGTAATTTAAAATAGTCTTATAATGGGTGAGTATTGACTTCTTCTTCTCTTTACTATTATGTGTTTAAGTTGATTTTTAAGCAGAGTTGGAAAAAAAGCAGTACTTTTTTAAATTTCATAAAACAAACAGTTAAAATTGTTTTAAACAAGTGTTCTTTTTGTTTTGTTGTTTTTAGTTTAGGGCTCTATTTCAAATATAATGTTTCATTTCTAGACTAGATCTTTTCAAATTCGCCATAGTAAATTAAATATATACAAAAAACGATCAATGGATAATCATTTATTTTATGTTGCACATCTCTAATCAATACTCAACGCTTTAAATTAACCTGTATGATCTAGCTAATGTTGATTTTTAAATTGAGCGACATTGGGACTTTCCTACCGGCTATTTTATTGTTTTAAAATTGAAACTTTGAATATTCTAATGCATGTTTCAAAAATAGGTGTTATCTTGTCCCATATAAATTCTTGTGGGTAGATACTTAGATCTTAGATTGATCGAATACATTACTTCTAATAAAATTCACATAAACAAAATTATGTTTTATGCCAATAAAACTTCAAAAATATAAAACAGCAATGGCATAAACTCAACTGGTTATATGTCAAGCTATTTAGACTTCTAAATATTAATTTATTTTCATTTTATATCGATTCATTCACCATGAAAAGTAGTTTAAATGCTTGTTTTTTTTTTTCTAATTGTTATAAACAATGCTTAAAACTTGTTTTAATTTGTGTTTTTAAAGATGTGACAAAAACGCGGTTTAAATTCAAACTGTTTTAAACATCTTGTTTTAATCCAGCCAACCCAGTTTATAAGTGACAATTTTTAACAAAAGAACCTAATAAGTATGACTTGCAAAAATAATTTGAAACGTGTCACGTTTAGCATACAGTTGGTTGTTATTTGATATTTTATCTCCTATTTTAAATTCAAATATAGTTAAACTGACCTGCATCCAGCCAGCAAACTCTGGCGATATATCTCGACGCTAGACTTCCCGGTAATCTGGTGTCCAGTGAGGTAGGTATTATGCGAGCTATTTATGAAGTAGTGCGCTAAAGGCTGCTCCATATCGTCGCAGAGGTCCATCTTACTCGGTGCCACTATCGGGTTGTCTTCTGACATGATGAATCTGTAATTTAAGAGGCATATAACCTCGGTTTCGGAACTAAGAATTTGATAACACGAATTTTTTGGGCTGATGTCACTCAGCTACTTTACAAAATGTCTAACATCTAGTTTCTGAACTGAGAATTTGAGTTTAATAAGATTCCCATTTTGTCAAGTTCTCAATACAGATAGCAGGTGTTAGACGCCTTGTGAAGTAGCTGATTGATTTTATAGCAAACAGTTGTAGGGCCTGTAGATTGAATTGTTCCAGGTTTACGTTTACAATATAACTATTTTAAAGAAATCAAACGATAATTCGAACATAATAGCGGTTAAAGTTTACATAAAATAAATGAACATGTAACCTAATTTACGCAAGTATTTTTGATGACCAAATTACGCTTGTGACCAGATTACAATAACCCACAATATAACGCTCTAATAGATTAACGTTATTACATTTTAGCGTTTAGTAACAATAAAGTTTATTACACAAATTAATCATCGTAAAAAAAAAATTAAACACAAGTTAAAAGAGTACATTTTTATTATATTACTGTCTGGTGGAGAGTTTATTAAACACTCTTTTTATTATAAACCTCCATAGTAATAAAAATAACAAATCTATTCAGATTTTTAAACGTTTTATGTTGTAAAGTAATTCATGATTAGGTACTTGCTTCGAATATTATGTAATCAAAAACTCGTTATTTGAAGGTATCCGAGTTTATTTCCGCGAATCATTATAAGTACACAATACATCATTGCATGTATGATTTCAAATTTAATTTTGTGTCTTAAAGTACGGACTATGTCTGAATTAAATGAATCAATAATAATAATAGAACATGTTTTATTTTACAAAATATTTAGTGGTTTTTGGCGGAATTTCTTCGAGTGAAGGCTGTCTTAATTATTATTCGCAAATTGATTACTAGTGGATATATTGATGTAAAATTGATGTAGTTTTGTATATCATGTAAAACAGGCGCGATCTCGGTAAAATGGAGCTGAGAATTTTATTGTAGTGTTGATTACCTCAGCGATGTATGCCGAGAATGTTGACTTGATACATTCACTGCCAAATACTACAAAAAAATTAGAATGTATACATGTATAATCGAATGGTAAATAAATTAACTATTCATACGAAGACTTGGCCTAAAGGACTTAGTATCCATGCCAAAAAAAAAATAACAAAAAAAAAATATTTTGAGTAGAATACAAACCTCAAAAACCCATCAAAGGTAAGCTGTGATCTTTGCTGATGGTACTTGTTGTGTTCATAGGTCTTGATAAGGTCCTTGGCCCGCTGCAGATCGGCGTAGGGATGCAAAATCTCATTGAGTCTGGGGTCCCTCTGCACCTCGTTTAGAAAGTCGACCAGCTGATTTGCAGATAGATGTGGTTTCCCATCCGTACTGTAAACATATGTTTTCGTTATCACTGGTAACCTTGACCGACTAATGTCATCTGCTGTTGAACAAATTTCCTGTTGGTTTTGCCCTTACCAGAACTATAGGCACCCACATGTTTTAAGTGACACGTAAACTTTGGATTTCATTCGTATTTACAGCCCGTTCAACCTTACCGCTATGAGCGGTAGCTAAGCGCAGGGCGGTGAGCGGTAAGATCAAAAGTTTGAAAAAATATGTATGTTTGAAGCATGCCACGAGATGCTGCACATAGAGTCGCGCGCCCGCGTACCGATGCTGCAGTCATGAACAGGCCGGTGATTTATAATCATTGGGTACTTGACTTTTTTATTGTTTATAAAGTAACATATTGCAAAATCGTAAACAAAAAGAATTTTTCAAATCCGTTCAAAATTAAGTGAGTTAGAATCCTTTTAAATCCGGTGGAAGGAGAAACTGTCAAGTAACAGAAAAGGGATGCACAAACTACAATGTGATGTCTCCACCATTAAAGTAACGCATGTAGAAAAGAGATAATGAGATGTTCCAACCACGCGCTCACTATTTCTCATACAAATTGAAATGCTAATTGCTGGTTGATTTTTTTAACCGATTTTAATGCGATTTTAGGTAAGTAGCGTAGAGTAGGGTAGAGTAGGGTAGAGTAGGGTAGAGTAGAATAGAGTAGTCAGTTGACGGGAGCGAAGTCGCGGCCAAAAGCTAGTAATATTATAAAGCCGAAGAGTTTATTTGTTTGAACATGCTAATCTCAGGAACTGGTGGTTCAAATTGAAATATTCTTTTACTTTTGGATAACCTATTTATCGAGGATATACAATTGATAGGTATAATAACATCATGCTACTTCCAAGAGGAGCGGAGCAGTAACAGAGGACGCGAGTGAAACGGTGAGGGTCACCTAGTTATTACGAAATATTTTTAGGTCTAATAAAGAATAAACTAGTACTCTTAATAAAATAGTGCGCTTCACCATCAGCGATTGCATCACTGCTTAACATCACGTGGTATCGCAGACAAGCACTAGTAAAAATCAATTTAAAAAAATCCTTTCTATAACAAAAACTTGTTACTTAAATCCCTAGCACAAGCACATCTGCTTACTAAAGGGCAACATCTTGATGTATTAAGAACTGGATTGACGACATTTGCTACCTACCCTCAGGAAATACAGGTTTCTGCAATTATCAGAGTAGCGAGCGTAATCCCTCATCTTACAAGAAATGAATAGGGTGACATTTGCTTAGCCGGTAACTAAACGTAATATTGCGCAACGTTATGCGAAATGAGAATCGCAGAAAGCCCCAACAATTCAACTATTTATAGAAAAACTAGCTTCTGCCAGCGGCTTCGCCCGCGGTAGGTTTTTCCATACAAACTTTAGACCCCATTTCATCCTGTAAGGGGCTGAATTTTGTTAAATCCTTTGTCAGTGCTCGCCTACGTCATAAAAAGAATCCTTATGCAGAATTTCACGCTCCTAGTACCAGTAGTTTCGGCTGTGCATTGATGTCACTCAGTCAGTTTCTCCTTTTATAATAGATATATTAGGTCTTTTATACGAGTATATGAAGTTGCCGTTTTATAAAACTAGACACTTTTTTTAGGTGGGAAATCTTCCAATGACTCCTCTCGCCCTACGGCGGAGCGAGAGGGCGTGTCAGACTTTTTGACTAAAACCACACCTATGTTCCTTCTTAGCCTTGCTTTCAGGACCCTGGAGTTCCCTTTCGGACTACCCACGAGTTACATCGAGCTGTGATAACTTCGGGTTGACTTCAAATTATAAGTTCAATTAAGTTCTTTTTTCAAAATCTGATGTTCGCTTTTTTTTATTTCAGTTTTATATTTTCTTTGATATCGCCATTTATAATCAGTTTAACAAATACACTCGTTTATTTTTTAAATTATGAGTTCTAACGTGGAAATAATGCATTTTAAACGGTAGGTAATATTATTACCGTATACAGGCTTAGAACTGCTAAAAAACGAGCTGTGTGCGTGTGTTTCAATGACTTTCGTTTGTGAAATTTCACCTCACAAATTACCCTTCTTCTTCAAGCGGTTACAACATAAAATTTCCAAAACGAAAGCCCATAGTCATTGAAATTGCGTGCCAATAAAAATGCATTGTTTTGTTACGTACATTAAAACTCGTATTATGTTAAAACCTATTTATTTTTAGATTACCATATTAATGACTAATATTTGTTTCTTACTTACTTTTTACAATCTTGCTTTTTTAATATTGCCATCAATAATGAAGAAAAAGCAATAACGTAAGAAAACATAAAGAATCGTGTAATTCTATTGATTTTGCTGGAATAAATAGTAGATTTCAAGATTTATTTTCGATATATTGACTATCTCAAAGTATCACGTGAATTCATTGCTGTGTGTAAAACTAAGAATAAAAGTACCAACAAATGTACAAAACTCATCTTTAAGAATAGATTCATAATTTTTTTTTTTTTGTATGTCAACAACTATAGAGGACTCATGCCAGGGACCAGGGGTCATGGGTTGAGGTTATTACAGATTTTCAGGAAAATCGCGATTCAGTCAAATTTGTAGCCATCAACTATCCTTTTAAAGTTTGATGACTGCATAATTAGTTTATTTAGGTACATTGAAGACTTTTATGTTCAAAGCGAACATGAATACAAAAATAAATATTTTTAACTGAATCTATTTCCTGTGAGGGTATTTTTAAGTAATGATGATTTGAAAACTGATACATCATCGCTTACCATCAGGTGAGATAGTGGTCAAACGCGAGCCTATCAATAATAATAATAAAAAAAGACCTAGTTAACAATAATCGTTATTTTTAATAAATATATTTTTAAACAAAAATGTTAGTATTTACATTTCATCAAACACGACATCATATGCCATATAAACTATACATTTCATGTGAATGTTTATGCTGGCCACGTTGCCTATGGCCGTTTTAGGCAGGCTCTCGGGCAAAGCGGTTTTTAAGTCTTGCTTTTTTTAATATTGCCATCAATAATGAAGAAAAAGCAATAACGTAAGAAAATATAAAGAATGCTGACCCAGCAAACGTTGTTCTACATAAATTAATCAAAGAAAAAATGGAGGTGGGGTAGGAATTGTAAAAAAATAGCCTACGACCTTTTTTCAGACCTACCAAATATACACAAAAAACATCATAAAAATCGGTCGAGCCGTTTCGGAGGAGTTCGATAACAAACACTGTAACACGAGATTAGACGAGATTTATATAGAAGAAAAACTGTTTATTCGCTCGAAATGACGCGAAATATATTAGATTTTAACTTAACTTAATACAGTTATCACACCTTAAAATTACCCATTTCAAAAAACGGCAACGTAATAGGTAAAAGTTTAATTAATGATAATGATAATTTCCTAGCATGCGACCGAATAAATAATTCAATAGCATATATCGTAAACCAACCGATAACCTGAAATTCTTCTTTTCGTCGTCGTACGAAGATATAGATTTTTGTATGTGATAGACATTATCTATATATGGCTTTACCTATTATCATTCTGTTACTTTATTATATCTTTATTATATTCAACAAAAGAAAAACTCCGATACCGAATCATATTTTTTTTTTTTTTTTTTTTTTTTTTCCGGAGACATTTGGAAATGTCCGGGGACATTTGGAAGTTTTTCCTTACACATTTTTTTTTTATTTTCATTACACAATTTATATGATAGGAAAGCTTGACGCGAGACATACCTGTGTAGATAAACAAGTAAATAAATACCTTAACTTGATTGATGTTCATTTTCAAACTAAGCAAATACGAGTACTTAAATCTCGCGACAAGCTTTTATATCATCTAAATTGTGTAATGACGTTATAAGTTGAAGTCAATTAATTTATATTATTTAAAAATAATAGAAATTAATTGTAGGATGTCGAGTGAATGTCAAAAGATTAATATGTCAACAATTACTTTAAACTTAAAAAACTAATCTATATATATAAAAGAAAGTCGTGTTAGTTACACTGTTTATAACTCAAGAACGGCTGAACCGATTTGGCTGAAAATTGGTGAGGAGGTAGCTTAGAACCAGGAGACGGACATAGGGACGGATATACTTTTTAACGAGTAGGGTAGAGTAGGGTAGAGTAGGGTATTTTTTTTTTTTACTAAATTCCGCTTTTGGGCAGAACAACGTCTGCCGGGACCGCTAGTAAATAAATAAAAGAATGTCAGTACAAACACAAAGATAAAAAAAACAAACGAGAAATAAAGAAATAATGATGTCAAAGATACATTTTTTATGACAGTAATAATCTATTATCATGTCACAATTAGATTTTTATCTGTCAGAAATTCCGAAATACTGTAATATGCTTTAACCACCAGCAAAGATTTCAGCTGTTTCTTAGAAAGATTTAGATTTAATTCTTTAATATTGTCCGTGGTGTGGTTAAATATGATTATGATTACAAAATACACTTTTATGCGTTAATGCTGTCTTAGCGCATTTAATGAAAAGCTTATTTTTTAAAAGTTCTTTGACTTTTAATTTTATTATTGTAAAATCTCAAGCCAAAAAGCTATCTCCTTTCGTTCAGTCCATCCTAAGGTTGTCTGTAAGAGACTGCCCTGTGCGATAAGACCGCCCTTTGTACACTTAGTTTTTGCAAATGTTTATCTTGTCCAGATTATGAGGTGTACAATAAAGTATATAATAAATATAAAAGGGGAAACTGACTGACTGACTTATCAACGCAAAACCGAAACTATTGGGATTAGGAGCCTGAAATTTTGCACAAGGTTTCCTTTTATGACGTAGGCGAGCACTAAGAAAGGATTTTCTAAAATTCACTCCCTAAGGGGATGAAACGGGGGTCCAAAGTTTGTATAGAAAAAACTACTTTCACGCGAGCGAAGCCGCGGGCAGAAGCTAGTAATAAATAAATCTCGACAAACCACAAATAAAATTACATAGTATGATTCAGGTAGACATGTACTTAGTGAGATAGGTCGCAGACACGCAGTCCTAGGTTCAATTGTGATTTATGTCCGAGTCAAATGTTTGATGAGGTTAACACGGGCCGGCAACCCGAACAATTATAACTAATTGTCGCCGCCAACCCGCGACCTTTTTAAACGCCACTCACAGGACCTGATTCGCTCTATTTATAGTACACCGTATATTTACCTGCTCTATATTATATTTACATGAGCAACGCTAATCCGGGAGGTGGAAGAAAAATGGCATTATCAGCTTTAAATAATCTGTTGGGACGTAAATGTCGACCGGGAAAAAGAGTTATTATTGTACAAGCGGATGGCAGGGCGATGGGCTGGCGAAATGGCAACTGACACTAGTATGCTGTATTTATTTAAAGATTCCCAGACCCTTTAATGCTTTTTTTTTTGGGTGGGTTATCATCAAATAAATTGTCATGTTCTGGATGGGATGAGAAGTAGACTTTTAGTAACTAAACCACCTGTGTTCCTATTTCAATTCCTCTTTGTTTTCTAGGGACGTGGTAACTCTTTTATACAACTCTAAAAATCCGTTTTGAGGGTTTCGTACCTTGAAAAGAAAAAACGGAACCCTTATAGGATCACTTTTTTGTCCGTCCGTCTGTCTGTCTGTCAATACCCTTTATCTCGGGAACGCGTGGAGGTATCGAGTTGAAATTAAAACCATATACTCAAGTCTGCGGTCCCTTGAAGCTGTGACAAAAATTAAACTTCTAAGTTAACGAAAAAACAGATACGGCCGTTTATGACGCAAAAAACGTATATTTCGACACTCTCAAGGGAATCAAAACTCATAGGGTACTTCCCGTAGACCTAGAATCCTGAAATTTGGTATGAAGCAAGGTCTCATAGCACAAGTATAGCAAAAAAATCTGAAAACTGAATTTGTTGTTACGTCACAATTAAAAAAAAAATGCGGTTCGGTAAAATCTTCGTAACTCAGTTTGGGAATTGTACCGTTTTCATATTTGGTTTTATGTATCCGTCTCTGGAACTTAAAGTACCATTGAAGAATACAGGTAGATTTTAGTCAGTACAAGTCTGAGGGTGCAGGAAAAGTCATTTGATGACTTCTCACCTAAAAAAAAATGGTAATGAATATTATGACCGAATTTCAAATTAATAAATCAGTTCGTCTTAGTTTGATTTTGACGAGTTTACGGACGGCAAAACAAGTACTAAGAATGATATAATATAATAATAATATAATATTCCACAACTATTACACAACGCCGTCTAGTCTCAAGCTAAGCAGAGCTTGTGTTATGAGTACTAGACAACTGATAAACATACTTATATATTTCTAAATGCATACATATTATAGATAAATTACACCCAGACACAGAACAAATGATCATGCTCATCATACAAACATTTGTCAGGGCCACTAACCAATAGACCAACAGGCCAGTCAATAATATTGAAACATCACGAGTTGCATATAACAAAATAATATGCATCAAGCTATAAGACGTCAGGTTTTTCTCTGGTGAAAAATTATCAAATAACTTCTCCAGCTAAGGTTGGTGCGAGAGAGATCATAAGACTTTTACTGATTTAAACCCACCTATGTTCCTTCAGTTGCCCTTTGCGTTCCAGGGCCGCAATAACTCTTTCGAACAATCCCACAGTAATCTTGAAAGCTAACAAGCGATTCACATAACATACGCAGTTAATTTCGCAAACATTAGTCGGCTGAAAGCTGAAAACATGAGATCGAAGCCAAAAAGGGATTTTAGAGAAACCATGACAAGAGTAAAGGAATCGCCAACCGATTAACTACCCGTTTGATTAAAGCATTGATTCTCAAACTGTGGTCTGTAAGTCAAAATATGATGCACGAAAGGTTTAAAAGAACACTGATCATTTTAAACTTCTTAACTTGACTTCAGGTCTCTGCTGACCGGGCGTCGGGGATCGTAGAGCGATCTCCGGCCACAGTAAACGAGGACTTGCAGACGACGAGCAATTGGTAGCTCGCCGTCCGCTCGTCCTATAAGAACTGAGCCCAAGTCGTCGATGGCGCGTAGTGTTCCACGCGCGAAAATCGCATTAAAGAGATGTCAGCAAACCGTAGGCATCGCAAAAGGCAATTGAAGGAACATAGGTGTAGTTTTAATCAGCAAAAGTCTGGCACGCCTTCTCACCGCACCCTAAAGCGGGAGAAATCGTAATATGATTTCCCACCTCAAAGTCTCTGCTAACAGCTAAGAAATCAAAGTGTTCCCAGGTCAATAAAGGTTGGAAGCCACTGACGTGAAAGGTCATGACTTAGTCTCAATGCGGAGCAAAGTTTGTGATTAAGTTCTCGAAACATTTAGCTGAATAGACCGCTCCATTCAAGGGTGGGCAGAAATTTTTAATTGAGTTGATTGAACTAATGCATGGTAGCGGCCATTATTATAACAACGCACGCCGTTCATAAAGTGTTGTTGTTTTGTGTTCAAGTAGGGCAGCTTAATCGTGCGGACGTACTGGTGCTTTATATTGATGATCTTAAAACGTTTTGCTGTACGCACGATAAGCAGCGCCAGATGAATTAGTAATTTATATATTTTGGACCACCCTATATATAACTCCATTTGAAATAGGATTAGACATTTAAACAAGTCTTTTTTACTGTCGATTCATCTGATTTTGACTTTTATTGCTATGTGGCATAATAAATGGCGGCTGCAGGAAGTAGTTGGTACTGGAATCACTTTTTAGGGTTCCGTAGCCAAATGGCAAGAAAACGGAACCCTTATGGAATCGTCATGTCTGTCTGTCCGTTCGTATGTCACAACCACTTTTTTCCGAAACTATACTGTTGAAACTTGGTAAGTAGATGTATTCTGTGAACCGCATTAAGATTTTCACAAAAAAAAACCAATAAATCTTGGGGGTTCCCCATATTTAGAACTGAAAATCAAACATTTATTTTCATCAAACCCATACGTGTGCGATCTATGGATAGGTCTTCAAAAATTATATTGAGGTTTCTAATATAATTTTTTTCTAAATTAAATAGTTTGCGCGAGACTTCCAAAGTGGTAAAATGTATGGTGTCGTCGTCGTCCCCCTGTAACTTCTAAAATAAGAGAATAATAAAACTAAAAAAATATATGATGTACATTACCATACAAACTTCCGAAAATTGGTTTGAACGAGATCTAGTAAGTCGTTTTTTTTAATACGTCATAAATCGTAAACCTTTCAAGTTTGTACGGAACCCTCAGTGCGCGAGTCCGACTCTCACTTGCCCAGTATTTTTGCTTTTAATGCCATCCTTATTGCCTACGGAATAGAAATTAAAATCGGTTGAACGGACAGCAAAAAAGGTTTGTTTAAAAGTCTCATCCTATTTCGAATGGAGTTATTTAAAGGGTGGTCCAAAATAAATAAATTACTAATTCATCTGGCGACATTTCGAATCGAGTATATGCCTCTGTATCGTAACGATGTAGATTTAACGTGTATCTATATATATTTAAGTAAGTCCCGTCAGTAATCCTTATTGCCAACTGAATTTATCTTCATGTTAATTTTAAATGCAAAAGTTCTATGTTCGTATTCTGTGTAAGTACAGTCAACAAAGGAAATAAGTAACCAGGGTCGTCACATATAGATCAATTAAATTTTTAGTGAGTTACTTATTTACTATGAATTTAATTATATTTCAATCATATCCATCCGTCGGCGTTGGTCGGTTTCCATGAAAACTTCAGCTATATCGAACGACCCTGGAAAGGAGATAAGTAATATCTCCTTTTTTGACTGTATATGCTACGACTACTGACTATGTGCTATGTTTTCAGGTCGAAACTGCAGCTATATTATTTCGACGATGTTAAATTAATATGACTGATACGCGGTTAAAATGCTAGAACTCGATTATTTTTTTCTAAACAGGAGAGTAAATAGTAAACAGAAGATTCTGATGACCTTCCACTCTTTCCGATGTTTTGCCTCTAAAATATCAGCGTGATAGTGATTGATAATATTTTTTACAGAGAAGTGGGTCAGCTAGATTTTTGTAAAGTAATAATTACCATACAGGTACACCGAAGAAATAAAGCGTGGGCATCGTAAGTGGCAGATCAGGAATATAATTAAGAAATGGTAGTACTCTTCGGAACACATCAATAACAATTCGATTAGCATGCAAATGGAACATTTACATAATAGACCAGGTAATAAGTACTAATCAGAGACACGTTGGTAAATTCTAAGTGACACCACGACTTCAGGAGTCGTTAGGAACTAAATTATAGTATCATTAAACACCTGATTATCTACTAACAGATCTTTAGAACAACAATAATTTTCTTTGAATTTTTCCTCAAGTTGACGAAAGTAGTTTGGAATTTTTCACAATCACAATATGCTACCGTCGAACGGGGTGAATAGAAACGCAGGGGTGGATAGAACCAAAATTTTGATTATTGCTTTGATAGGTATATATTTATTGTAATTTAAGTGATTTGTATTTTTTTTGCATTGATTTTTATTTCAATTAATGAATAAATACGGTACAATAGTATAATAACAAGTTCTTATACACAGTCCATCCTAAGGTTGTCTGGTAGATATCGCTGTCAGCGATAAAACCGCCATTGTACCCACAGATTTAAGTATCTGCAAAATTGTTACTATTTCGGTGTATAATAAAGTTTATTCTATTTTAGGAATATTTAAATGCTGTCTACTACCACCAATCTTTTCCATAGTTTTTTTTTTCAGGAAACAATTTTTTCTTCCCCCTGTAAAATTTTATTACATGTTCTTACGAGGTTTTCTCTGTCGAACGATATTACTGGGAAGCTTATTTTTGTTTACTTTCTTCTGTCTCAATGTAGGGTAAACGACTTCTTCGTTAACAAAATATTTTTATGTCATGCCTTCCTTTTAGTTAAAGGTTTTCTAAGCCTGCAAAGACTGAAGTAAGTACCGAAAGATGTAGCATTGGAAGGCCTCACACATCACACAACACTCGATGGATGCGAGACGCACAGGATCAGTCGTTATGAAGACACTTGGGGGAAGCCTATGTCAACCAGTGGACATCTTTCGGCTGAAATGATGATGATAATGAGCAGACCAAAGAAGCAGAGTAAAAGACTTACAGATTATTAAATATCTTCTGGACCTCGGTCCTCTGCGTGAGGTTTTTGTAGAAAGCGAAGAAGTCTTCAAACTGGAATTTGGTCTGACTGATGGTGTCATTCTTGCCGGTGGGCAGGCCCGACTCACTGAGCGCCTTCTCCACGCGTTTCTTGTCTTCTTTGTTCTGTGCTAGCAGCTTCACGATGCTAAATCAAACAAACCCATATTAATATCGAAATCAACATTGAAATAACGTTTTAATTTAATAATAGAGGCCCTACCACGAGCTTTTAAAGCGATCCATTTGCCGGTCCAAACTGAACTGTTAAAGGGATGGATATAAGGTGTATAGCTCCATCCTTCTTTCTCGCTCGCTCATTTGGCATGTTAAAACGTCATGGTAAGGCCCCTGGGACGTCCAAAAGCGCATTAGGCTGACGATATCGCCCAGTCGTGAGAAATATTTGGACAAGGGACGCAATGATTAAAAGAGTAACCATGGAGTTTCTTGCCGGTTCTTCTCCATAGGAAACGACCAATTTGGAACCGTGCACTAGCTTCTGACGTTTTATAAGTGCCCATGTAGGCCTATGTGAAATAAAAAATTTTTGACTTTGACTTTGACTTTGAAATGATTTATGATGACGGTGATGCAGTAGGTAATAACCATATAAAAATATCAGAAAAGGTGCTGTTACTTTGCCAAATTTTTCAACTTTAAACATATCAAGCCCCCACAGTTCAAAGTTCTTTTGAAAGTCGACGACGCGCGAGGAGTCATGAAAAGTTACAAGATGCAGCGGAATTTATAACTGAATAATCAAATCGAAATAAACAAAGCAAGGAACTAACTGACTTTTCCATTAACACAAGTGTTGACACGGTGTCCGTTGGTCAAAACATACAGCCTGATATTTTTCATCGTCATCCAAATTCCGTTATCAATCAGACACGATAAACGCAAATATGAACTGTTCAAAAAGGGAAAAGAACATGCCATCAAATGTTGACCCTACATTTTATCGCCTTATACCAACAATATTTTTTCCTTTATTACGAATTACTATGTAAATTAAATTTTGTATATATTTTTTTTATAACCTTTTTTAATAACGACGCCGCAGAGCTCCACCTGGGAAAAGGTGGCGAGACGACCTAGATGCCTACCGCAAGGACTAGTTCGAGGTGGCTCAAGAAAAGAATACCTGGAAGAAGTTGGGGGAGGCCTTTGCCCAGCAGAGGGACAGTATAGGTTAATTTAAAAAAAAAAAACCCTTTAACCGCTTGCGACTGTTTTCGTGTCCTATTCGCCAAGGTCGTGTGTTTGCGACTTGGCACTCCATCATCATCAGCTCATCAATCCCCATAGGTGACGGAAAAGCTGACGAGTCTGAGTATTTGGTCGTGGATGTACGACGCTGGCGCAATAAACGCGAGTTTTTGTCGGATATATTCGACGTAGGCTGGTAACAAGGTTAATACGCAACTTCTAGAAAATTAGGCTGATTATAAAGAAAAAACAGGTTTTATTATCATGGTAAAAATGTCAAATGTCAAGTGCAAACTCAACAAAATGGGTGGATTCTTCTAAACACGTTCCGACTACAAATGACAGTTGGCCCTTCACATGATAAAAACTTTGTTCGTCTACAGGCCATTACTGAACTTACGAGTCGGGTACGTCATCGCATTACGCAAGAATCTTGGAAAAAAAGTTTACAAGAATATTGTTGACTAGCTTCTGCCAGTGGCTTCGCCCGTAAATCCCAGAAAGTAGTAAATTATCCCAAGGCAACATACTCCCGGGACAAAATGTATCCTATGAGCTATTTCAGAACTTAGTCTACCTCCACGGGTAGTGTAAAAGTGAAATCCGGGGCCCTGGGACGAAGGCAAAGAAGGAACAGAAGTTGGTTTTTAGACAGTAAAAGTCTGACACTATCTCTCGTTCCGCCCAAGAGCGGGATTTGTCATTAGATGATTCTCACACCTACAAAAAAAAATTTAGTCTACCTGTGTGCCTTTGATCCAAACCCGATCGGTCTTCTTGAACGTGAAAGGTAACAAAAAAACATACACAATACATACATTACAAAAATTAAACAATATTTGCGTGATTACAGTATCTCAAGTTCTAAGCATTAATTCTGCTTTCTCTAAAACCGCTCAGACACTAGAACGGCATAATGAATATAATTATCAATAATCATGTATTATCTAGCTAGTTGGACATTATGTTTTCAAAAAAAGATGCAAAATATCCTGTGGAATATTTAAACAAATAGCAAGTTGTTAGTGTACCTATAATGAGCTGTACCTATGTATTATGCAGCTATTGTTTTAGTGTGAAAACATCACCTGGTATTACCACCTTACATTAATTCTCAAGGAAACATCCCAACAACGGTATCAACTCTTAATAATCCTACTAATATTACAAACGCAAAAGTATGTATGTATGAATGTTTGTTACTCTTTCACGCAAAAATTACTGAATGGATTTTAATGAAAATTACAATTTATAAAGATATTGTTTCTAATCTTGCGCAGACGAAGTCGCGGGCACCAGCTAGTAAGAAATGATATGCCAAAGGCTCATACTTTTTACCAAATTCTAACACTACAACAATCAAACTTTTTGCTGTAATGGCATTTAACAATAAACAAATTCGAGCAACGATACAAAAAGCATCGAAAAATATCAAAAGAAGTTTTTAAAGTTTCAAGGCAAACTGCCCTAACAGAATTTTAAAACTATAATTTGTGTTAAATTATCATAACAGGCGGAGACTGACTTGGAACTATTTATCTTTAATATATTACCCGCAGAACTGACGATTCGACGTTATTTAACTAAAATATTCACACAAGAATGTACCACTGAGTTGTTTAACATAACACAGTAAAGTATGGCGTGCAGTTAAAAGGCTACAGGTAAACTCGTCGGTAAGACGTAAATAAACAATACTTGTTCAATATTATGTGACGACGAACATCAGGGAGGCGACAGCCTTCATGCGTTTGTTATGCATGAACGGTGAACATCTTACACTTTAGGGTTCCTCAATAACAGCATCCAAACGGAAAATTCTTGCTCACTAAAATAACGTATTTGTTCAATATTAGCAGCTCAGGTTTATTAAAAGATATAAACAAATGTAATTCTGCACACTTAATCCAAAATCGCAAATAGGAAGATTTTTTCAAATTCATTCAATATTAAGTTAAGGGGATGCAAATCGACTTACATTTTCACTGTTTCCCATACAACCGCTCTTACGCGATTATGACGTTATTACACATTTTTCATTAGATATTTTGGAAACACAGTATTTTGTGGATATTATCTAGGCTTCTATTGAAATCAATTTATAAATTTGTGTAAAACTAATTCCAGTAAAGACCTCTGAAAATCTGCTATTTTGCATGAAATTTGACACTAAATTTTTGAGTAAATTATGACTCAAAAATTTAAAAAGTCTAAAAAGTATAATAATAGAAGCCTTGCAATTTAATTTCATTCGAGATTCTGAATGACGACAATTTTTTTCAAAAACATTTAAGGGTTCAAAAAAAACACGTATTTCCTGGAACAAGTTTTGTAAAATATTCGAGTAAATCACGGAATTACCGTGTGTTAACAGACTTTTCAGGCGTTATATCTATTATTTAGCATTGCCTTTTCGTCAAACATCGCGTTGGATTGCGTTAGATGAAGTAACAAGCTTTTAAACCATGCTCGATGTTGACGATAGGCGAGCGAAAAAGGACCCTCTTAAAAACCTTTCAAATCTGTCAAGTAACAAAATAAAGATGCACACACACTAAAACATGACGTCACCGCCATTAGGTTACATGTGTACAAAAGAGATAGCGAAATATTCCCACCACGCCCCCACTCTTCCTCATAGCAATATTTGAATGCTATCAAATTGCCGCTTCATTTAATACCCATTTTAATGCTGTTTTCAAAAAAAGATTTCTTTTGAGTGTTATTTATTGCTTAGTATAAAATATTGTACAACAAAAACAGACACAGGACAATACCCAATTGCACAACTATCGCCAAATCTCCCCCGGTCCCCGTGAAATGAGAAACGAAGAAAACGCACCCGTATTTTCCTTAACTCCGGGACAGAAGCCGGACGTAAACATCGTAAACTGAAGTTAAGATCTGTGAAACACGTACCAAACTGAGTTTTGGGTAAATATATTAACATCCGATAAGTTTGTCACCGGGTGTCAGCTGTAGATTGACGAAGGTTTGTGCTCTGCGCAGTCCAATGAACCTCGCGTGTTGTGAGATGACAATGACAGATAGCGCTACTATCACTAACATCACCTGACAACCAGAAACAAGGAAATCGAACTCAAACAAAAGAGAGACGGGAACATAAAAACTGAATAGTGCTTGAAAAAGTTTTTGTACGGAACCTAATCGCAACGTAGACCTCGAGGAAAAAAAATAGCAACCACTGAACAATCTCAACATGAAGTTTACGAGAAGTAAATAACTAATCATATTCATAGCTATGTACATTTGCTTCAGTAATGATTTACAACACTGCATTTTAAGAAGCGATTATTTAATAGTAACGGTTGCGATTTATAGCAAGTCCGTCTTGAGCACGACATAAATTAAATAAAACAACTGTTTATCTTCGAGCAGCTCGTAAAAGTCATAGGGTTAGTATATTGCTAACTGTTCAGCTAGGTCTATTAGTGCAACATCGTTATCATTAAATTATTTTCGCTTCATTGTCAAGAGCTCTCCTCTTGGAATGAGGTCAACAAATACTAAACGCGCTGTTATACATCTCAATCTCATTAAACTCCCTATTGTTCTTTAATCCTTTAATACTTTACTCTGAAAGTTTTAATGGTATTTATTGACCCGTTACAACCCATCAAATGCCGGAGAAAGATAAAAGAATCCATACCAAGTTGTAAAATAAAACAGTTCTTATCATTGAACGTTAAAAAACTATAAATATGTAAGATAACGTAAAGCGTAGAAACTTACTTTTTGACGAGAATTTTCCCGGACTTGTCAGCTTTGAGTGCGATCTTGGTGTGTAACTTCTCGAGGAACTTGATCGTTGGGTTGTTGAGCTGGTTGAGGTTGTACGCCAACGCAAACAATCCCTCGGTCCAGAGCTGCCAACAATACCAAATTACTCCATTAACCGTATCCAGACGAGGGAAATCAAAGAAAGCATAAACCTAACTCCGACGTAAAAGTCGACTGAAACTTTAATCTCGGAAGGAATCGGTAATTAATTACTCAAGACATCAGTATCACAGTAAATAACTCCAGTCGTTATCGTCAGATAAAGAAACCATTACCGATGAATTCAAGAACATTAGATGCGTACGTTACGGAATAAAATATCATCTATTGGTAAGAGAGAAGGTTACAGCTGCTTGGGAAGCTACATTAAGTAAGTAGTCATAAATTTAAAAGCGGTTATGTGTCGTGAGGGTACCGCATAAGACGCCTCTCCTGATAAAACGTTAAGTAACTATGACAGCAAATAAACATGAGATCAAAATCGATGGAGTCACCTAAGTGCTTTCAGAGTAAGGGACTTTCAACCATTACTTTGTCAAAACATTGAACAAGTCTTATTTACACGGAGGGTAGACAATCGAGCAACTGTATAATGTTAGACAGTACCTAGTCTAGTATCAAACAAAGTTTTCTTGTAGAAGTTAATGATTACATTAGTTTGATCATTAGGTACAGTTAATATATAACTGTAATAACATGCAGCTATAACCTTACTGATTTAATATCATATCTACAGTAAACAGTTGACTCAAATCATTTGTTTCTATACTAGCATATTGCAAAACAAAGTCCCCCACTGAGTCTATCTGTCTGCCTGTTCGCAATAAACTCAAAAACAACTAAACGGATTTTCATGCGTTTTTCACCTACAGACAGAGTGATAAATGAGGAAGGTTTAGGTTTATAATACATAGGCATTTAGTAAAGAAAAACTGTGAATTTCAAAGATTTCTAAAACCCGTGCGAAGCTAGGGCGGATCACAGGTTTATGTAAAAAAATAAGTTCAACCCAGTATCCTATTAATTAGCAGCTCAAAAGCTCACACATTAACGGATTAACTCAATATAACAGACATCACAATGGCTTTACATTATAAAGCAGACACAATGGTTGTCAAAATAAGAAGAGATATAAATAAGAGCAACGTTCGCATTTATTATTATATGTATACGCCAGCCTTGACCCCGGCGGGCTGTAGCCATATCGTGGCATCAGACATCATCGCGTACTAATATAGATATTCTTGTCATCTTCTGTCATTCTACCACTTAAAATTATAATCTGGGTGTCTTCAAGGCTAGAGTGAATAGGCTCTTAATAAACTAGTGCGATTCACCATCAACGATTGCATCACTGCTTATCATCAGGTGGGATCGCAGTCAAGCACTAGTTTATTTCAATTAAAAAAAAAAAAAAAACGATTCTTCAATAACGGCATTTGTGAAAGACCACCACCACAATGTTGCACGCGCGTTCTATTAAACCATTAAATACTGGAGAGTAGTCATTTAAAAAAATATTAAAATTAAAAATAGAAGAATTTCTTCGCAGACGCAGACTGCCGGTATGACTACATGACAAAAACTAGTAAGAGTGAAACAGAGAAAAAAATAAAAACCGACTCAAACTATTACAACTTAATTTTAATAATTTCAATGAATTTACATAGTATAAATATAAAACGCGTGAACACAAAATTTGACAATTGAGGAGAAATAATTTTATGAAAAGAAAACCACAATGCGGGACAGGTGAAAAGTAAACAACCACCGTAGTCGGTGTTTTTCACCGACACCACATAATATGCTGTCAAGAAGACATCACTTTTTCCACTATTCGTGAATAACAAAACGTATAATATGATGGGCCGTGATTGTGTGTTCGACCTCGTTTTACTAAAATAAAACATTTCAGTTTAATCATTGTCGGTATTATGATTGGAGTGAAATGAAAGAGGTGAAGCTTCTGGCGCTAGCTACGAGCAAGACTTATTGTATAACTACTTTTTTTTAAGGTGGGAAGTCATCCAATGACTTTTCTCGCAGCAGGGTGGAGCGAGAGGGCGTGTCAGACTTTTACTGTCTAAAACCACACTTGTGTCCTATAGTTGCCCATAGCGTTCTAGGACCACGGCCGGGCCCCTACGGTTTGGTGAAATCTACGCGCAGGAACCTCCTCAACTTATTAAGACTAATGTGAACCTGTGTCATGCGAAAGGAGAGGACGCCGTGACGCCTCTCCAGCCACTCCTCAAAGAGGACTACCGCCAAGATTATGACATGGCCAATTGTATAACTACTGGATTCTACATTTTCATAGTCACTTAGCTATAATATTTTAATAACTATTTGATTGCTATACTAGCTGCTGCCAGCGGCCACGCCCACGTGATAGTAGAATATTATCCCAAGGGAACATACTCCTGGGATAAAATATCCTATGTACTATTCCAGGATAGGACCTACTCGTGTACAAAATTTTATCGAAATCCACGCAGCCATTCAAGCGTGAAGAAGGAACAAACATACAAACTCACAAACTTTCGCATTTTTAATATTAGTATGATTATTACGAATTGTACTTTTATGACAAACTTATACTAATATAACAAAATATTTTTACAGTAGCTGTTGTTTATTTGTTTCTTGTTGTTTCCTTGCTGTTGTTGTTGTTGCTGTTTTTCAGTAACTGTTAGTTTTTTATAATATTTTTTACAGTAACTGGTAATATTAACATAGTAATTTGAACAGTGATCCCCAAACAGACGGCGCTCGTATCTTTGGGCTCGAGTTATAGTGCAATAAAGTATTAAGTATTGAGTTATGTAATAATATTAATTTTATTTGGAGCCTTATATGTCCCACTGCAGGGCCTATGCCACCGTTCCATTCTTCCACTCTTCCCTGTCCTTAGCTATATCTGGCCAACCCTTTAGGTTGTGTTAACTTACTTTTTTACCCGACTACGGCAAAGCCAAAGGAGGGTTATGATTTTGACAGGCTATTTACATGTCATGTTTACGATACTTAATTTTAACACTTAAGTAATATTAACATAGACAAACATAATCCAATCTTCAAGTGGCTGTTAGAAATAAGACTAAAACAAAATAAAATATTAGTATAACTTCTAGTGTATTTATTAAGAGGCAGTTAAATATCTACTGCTATTAATAATATACGATTTTCAAAGCTGAACAACCGAGGTATTTATTATAAAGTATCAGTTACAGTGTAGTTACATAATTTACTTGCAGCGACTAAACTACTGGCCTATGTTTATTACTGAATACCAACATTAGCATAGCATTTCCTGAAACATACAAGATTGTAACGTATCTTTAAATGGTTATACCGACTCATGTTCCAATTATCGGTATCCCGTTGCGTTTTTTTTTTTACAATGTTTTTTGGTCATTCGATCTCTTTTCAGCATCTTAACTTTAATTGTAAAAACTTTTTAATTTCATTATTTATATACACTTTTTTTTCCTCTTTTGTGACATTGTTTTTGTAACGTTTTTTTTATATTATTTAAGCCACAGCCACCTTAAAACCATTAGTAATTTATTATTGTATACATCTATGGTTTATTTTTATTTTTGTACAGCCTCTTTTTATAAAGTGAATGTGATCCGCGGATTTGTAGATTACTATTTTTATTGTGCCTTTCGGTACAAAGTTGACCGGTCTATATTGTCCTCTCATATTTATTGATATTATAACATTGTAGAATCATTTTTTCTTTTTTAAAGAGTAACCATATATTTCTTGCCGGTTCTTCTCCATAGGAAACGATCAATTAGATCCGCTGGGAGATTCGTTTTTGAGTTAAGCTCGCCTTTGTACATAAACTGTATGTATCACCGTGTACTATGTATGTTTTTGTGAACAATAAAAGATAGAATAATTTCAATTTATGGCCACCAACTCGAAATATCGACTTGAGTTGTGTAGTTTAAGTCAAGTTTTCAGTGAAGATTCGTAATAAAAATTCCATATAAAAAGTGTGAGTTCTAATGGAATTTTGAACTTTATCTGAGTTTGTTGTTCCAAAATTAGAATAATATAGAAGTCTAGCTGCATATAGGCTTCCTCGAGAATCGCCACAGCACTTACGCAGCTATTCCAACTTGCGTAAAACGGAAGCGCGTTTACAATCGTTTTTTTCTCTTAACTTCTTACAAGTTCAGTCTTCAGCCTTCCTAAAGAATTTTCTGGTCAGTATTTCTTCGAAGTGTGAAGTTACAATTGGCCGTAACACTTGAAAAACGACTTATTCGTTGCGTCACATGCATCGTAACTTTTCGGACCGATCTTCTGAAAGCTTCCGAAATTTCTTTGCAATTTTTCAAATTTATTTTGCCTACTCGTATCATACAAAAATTTGCCTACTATATTTTCAATATATGTATGTTTTTGTGTTGTTATTTAGCACAAAGAAGACAAAGAAATGTAATTCTTCTTATTTTTGACCTTCAACCTAAAATGTGGGACCACGTTTTCACCGTTGAGTTCGCATTGAGACAAAAAGGCACTAGAGTTAATTTTGTAATGCAATCGAATTGTTATTCTATGTGTGACTTGATAGAATCTCGAACACGTGAAGCTTGTAAATTGGACCAAAGCCGCACTCAATCCATTTAATCCGAACAAAAAGGTTGCTTACAGTCACAGACGAAACAGTCTGTAGCTTTCCGCAACTAATGAAATTGAATTCAATCACGAAATTGGTTCAAACTGTAAACTATGCCAATATGCGAGTGCATCCACAACTGACATTCGCATGGAAGAACATAAAGCAACAGAGAAAAGTTTCAAGCGGCACCGGTGTTACCTCCGCCTACGATATGGATTCGGTCCGCTTCGCTGGGCACAGCTATCAGACAACGTGAAATCCGCACTATTGTGTGGACACCTTTACGAGCAACTCGTCTACGTGCACCTATTTGTTATTCCAGCGGCATAGCCCCATGTTGTGTTAACACCACTCATCACGACTTTCCATCATATTGCGTTAACGAAATGCCGTTTGCTGCTTTAAACAAATTGGTAAAAACTCTCTCTATGTTGTGTTTTGTGAGTTAGTTACGTTTAGGAATGGCGATAAAAAATCGAACGATTTCACAGGCTATAATCATAACAGCAGGTAGAAACATGCCCGACTCAAAACAATCTACTGATTGACGTGTTAATAGCCCAGCCGCCACCCCCTAGTGGTGGGTTCTAATGTATTTGTTATGTTAGTTAGCTATCTACTCACCTGTGCAATTTCCTTTCTAGTGCAGCAGAAATTGATGAACGTAACATTTACGAAGTCGGCGCCATGACACACGGTGACAGTTTTTTCCTCTAGAGATCCTTGAGACCCAATCAGCACTACATTACGTATTTTCGGATCCTGCAAAGAAAGTTAGTTTTAAGTCAATACAGAAGATTCGTGTTCAAAGTGGAAACCCGGGTAAAAGGACGCATTTAACATTAACACAAAGTACAAGTACAGTAATTTCGCCAAGTATACTGCAGGCTAAGAACTTGTTACAGTCTTTGATAAATATAAAATTTATAAGTATCGATTGAACTTTATTAGCGGGCGAATAATGGCGCTGAACAAGAGAACGATTTATTGATTTTAACCCGGCTGAACACGATGGATCGCTAAACCCAGCTTATTACAGATGTGTTCGCACTTTTCCTCGCCAGTTGCCACCGTATCGTCAGTCAAATCAAACCTCGCGTGATCAAACTCCACAATAACGGTAATTTGAGTTGAACAGTGGCACCGGCCGACCTCGAACAACAAAAGTTATCAGATAAGTCTAACGATTGTATGTACAAATTGGCAGCATCAAAATATACGAAAAAATCTTAAGGAAAAACATGTATTACTGTTGCATTGTTGAAATAATAACAATGACATAATCCGTAGTCTATACGCTTGCTGTGATATGTAATCGTAAGTTTGCATGTAAAACATATTTTTTTATTCCCACGTTCGTTCATTCAGTATTATTTTTGTTCATGGGACTTGCGGAGTTGTGGGTAGCTACATGCCCCGAAGCATTTACTGTGTTTTCGCTCATTATATCAGATGGAGCAGGAGAGAGTTTATCAATATAAAAGTACCGAACAGGTTGCTCTGAAGTTTGAAACTGTGAAGTTTAATTAAAATCTGACGAAGGTACAACAACCAAGACCTAGGCAAAAAGTCATTAAATTATTGAATAGAGACATGATTCTCGGTGAACCTCGATGGAACTGAATTGCACGCCATTGAGATTCTAATGTTGAACATTTAGACAAACGTACTCTTTGATAAAAACTATTCTGTAAGTGTGGATGAGTACAAATAGTATACATAAACTACATATCAATTAGCCCTGATAAAAATATTGCCTGAAAAAGACTTTAAAAACATTTCAAGATAATTATTTAAATTCAATGGCAATTAAAATTAGAAAGGGAGCTTTACTGTCCATACCTTTGGAAATTCTATGTTCTGACCGTAATAGTGAGCGTCCCAACGGTCCCCGCCGCGCCGTAGACGTCAATTAAAATGACGTGACAGTAACGGTATAGCGTACCCGAGGAAGTAGGTCACCAGTTAGGATCGGGGATTTTAAATTTTGTAATATTTATGCGCTGATTATCTGACAGCTTGAGGAATCCGACGAAATGAGATGCTTGTTATTCCGAACAGACCGAGGCAAAGCGGCGGAAACCGTCAAATATACAGCTTTGGTTAAAGAAATTGTAAGAAAACGTGTACAAATATGTTGACAAGTTGCGATTTGGTAAAGTAAACATCTCGAGCCATGATGGCAGCAGAGTCAGATCATAAAATAACCGACTATTCTTTGTAACCATAACAACACTGTCGAACATTGAAAGCTTAAAGCCTGTTCAGCAGTTCTAAAAATCGATAACCCTAGTCACATCTGGAAATCTAAAAGATTGTAGTTCAAATGCGCCATCATTTATTTCTGCAAGCTCGCGCCATTAGCGCAGAGCCAGTAGCCAGGACTCTTGAATTATAAATTCTGCACTTTCAATAGTGACACGATTTATACTGCACTTCTCTATGATGCTCTTGCTCTGAATACTTTCATGAACTGTTTTACATACATAACTTATCCAAGAATTTTAGTATTGGGTAATGGGAATGTGTGTCAAGTATTGTCTGGGTTGTGGCGACCTAAGCAGAAACTCTCACAGGTCCCCCTACCGAAGGACGCTGAACGGTTTTGTCGAGATGATAATCAAGAGTGCTCAGAGAATTCATCCTCCTTCTCCAGAAATTCTATGAAATTTACGATATGGCGGAGGATGCACGATGACGAATATAACGATAATGATAAACAAGCGAGTTACTCATACGGTGACGTCCGTAATCGACTTTTTCGCAAACAAAATAAAAGGAAGTTGGTTAAAAAAATAGCTCTTGATCTGGGACGAATCGCAGTTTATACTTTATGCCTAGCGTGGGAACAACGGAAACTCATAATCATACAATAAACCACCACGGTATGTCTTCGTAATATACGTGTTAAATCAAACCTACGCGAATAAGACAACAGACATTATTTTATTATGGCTACTACTGAACATCTCACGCTCTTGAATGAACGAGTACCTAATAGCTTTCGCATTTCAGGTGCCTGTCCACTTGAGTAGTTCTTGACTGAATTAATAACATTCCCCTTTTCCATTCGGTGACGTAAAGCAACCATTATACTTCCACTAGTTTGGTTGCAATATCTACTAACACACACATACTAAGTTATAACTAAAATTATGTTATAACGGCTATCAATCAATCAACCTCGTCATAGATTACGTCAAGCCGTCAACGAATTTTAATTAGAACGTTTACTATTATCTCGTCATACAACAAGAAAACGAAGATTTACTGTGGAATTTTATTAATTACAGCATCAGATCAAAAAGTATTTTACATTTATCTTCAGCACATGGTTTACCCGGTGTGAATTCAGATATAGAAGAACAACAAACACTTAAGATGAAATAAAAATCAAAGGTTTTGTGTTAATATTTGGACAAGGACAAATAGTGCACTCAATCTCATTTGTGTTTTTCACACGTCAATCATAAGAACATTCCAAGACGAATCCCGTTTGATTGTACTAGAATAAGTCTTTGTTTGATTCCTAGTATCGCATCCACAATTAACTTTATTGAAATGAGCTCATATTTCCAGAAATTCTCGGGAAAATTGACGGCTTTTAAAAATATGCAGGAAGAAGCGTACAATTCAAAAGACAACCGAGTCATGAGATTTGTTTTAAATTTATACATTGCAAACGTTTGATACTTCAACTGTCCTAAATAATAGGCAAAATGTATAAATACAAAGCGATAGAACCGGTCCCGTCGGTGTCGAAGCTATAATTTATAACATAGATTTTTCTAAAATTAGTGCATGACACGGAATCGATAACGATCGGTCAGCTGGCGGTGGCGGTAATGTTAGCGCACCGGCGGCGGCCTGGGCATATAACAATCTGCTGAAAACTGGTTAACATATCGTTCATTATGTCAATAAGTTCCACTTACATACATGTGTGTGTAATATTTATATGTTTATATATATAATAATACATAAAAAAAAACAATACAACTTATTGAGCTATATCATCGAAAAGCTATACCAGATTACAATGATAGGTTAAGGCACTATAAGATGGTTAGCTTAAAAGAAAGACGGATCCATTCTGACTTACTTCTACTACATAAAATTATAAATAGTTCCATAGATGCGGAGTTGGTTAATTATTTTAACTTTAGGGCTAGCCAACGCAGCAAGCGACATCTTCGAATTTTTCAATTGCCTACATCCACCTAAAATATCACTTTTAATAGTCTTCTTACACGTATGGCAAGCCTTTATAATGAAAGGTCCAACTTGATGGATTACCCTATCGATGTCTTCTGCATGAGTTTCGCTTCATACAAACGCTGCCTATATAAACAGTGCGAATAATGTACGTCTTTGTGTGTTTTGTCTTTGTAGTGTTCTAGATTTAGGTATTCTGGACAAACTTTTTATTCCGTGTTTGTCACTAATGTTCATTTGGTCAATGTCATGCATACCTGTTATTTGCATGGTTACTGAAATGCCAATTTTAGATGTAAGTTTAATTGAACTGTAAGTGACTGTGCTGTTGGTGTGCTTATTATAAATAAATAAATAAATATCTATATGTATAGTCTAGTATATAATTTTAATCTAATATTTACTTTATTAGTTTGCAGTACACCACAGACTACCCCCCTTTTTGTATTTCAATTTCTTACAGTCCATCCTAAGTTTGTCTGGTAGATATCGCTGTCAGCGATAAGACCGCCTTTGTACCTATGGATTTAAGTAACCTAGTGTAAAAGTTTTGTTACTTTTTTGGTGTACAATAAAGTTTATTTTAATCTATGTCAACGCGAATTACTTATACATGCAAAAATGCTATCTGACTATCATTAATAGGTATTGTAAAAAAAACAAAAAATGCTAGACAAAAATAATGAGACTGGTTTCCAAAGTCAAAATTATTAATGGAACACAGTATAGGTTAATCTCTTCCACCGAAACTCATGATATATTGAGATGAATATAGAACATGTGGGGATTAACTCGTACGTGGGGAGCGTACTACGACACCGCACGTCCAACCAAGACAGCTTAGGGATATAACCTGCTATATTCCAATATCAACATCGGTCTACATTATATCTTCTTCAAGAATCATATTGAATACAAGCTGCTGCCAGCGGCTCAAAGTAGATTTCTCCATATAAACTTTGAACCCCATTTCATTCCCGCGGCGTTTTTAATATCGTGCGGATTTTCATCACGCATGCGGGATTAGCCCCCGCAAATGTTCTTTGCATACAAGTATTTGTTGTAATGCGTGGAATATGCACGAGGGATGCAGGGCGTGATATCGGGCAGCAGCCCCGTATGCGGAGGAATTCCACATGCGTGATAAAATCCGCACGATATTTAAATCGCTCTTAGGGGGTAATTTTTTTGAAAAATCCTGTCTTAGTGCTCGCCTACGTTATAAAATGGAACCTTTTGCAAAACTTCACGCCCCTAGGCCTGGTAGTTTCCGCTGCGCTTTGATATGTCAGTCAGTCAGATTCTGCTTTTATATATATATATATATATAGTAGATTATTTATATGGATTACAATTTATAACACAATGATAAAATCAATCAATCAGTATGCAAAAATAAAATACTAATTGTGAAAACAATACCAAAATTTGTAGGAAAGCTAACAAGATATAACAATTTTAAACAAATGGAATCTGTCTATCTCGCCATGATGCCGTTTTCTATGGCACACGTACGGCCGTACGGGTGTCATGGCCTTTGACGGTAAATACCATGTCGGACTTCTCTTTCATAATAGCAGCTTTAAAGCTTTATAACCAGAGATCGGAATTAGGTAGAGTACTTGCATCGAAATGTTGATATTAATATGGATCTTACTGGGATTTCTAATAAAAAATCCCATGTGGCCAACAATATTACAAATAAATAATAATAAAAACCTCAGAGATAGATAATACAAATAAAACAAAGATAATTAACATACAATTCAGACCTATTTATTTGTACTTTGAGTGAAATTAACAGAGTGACACTTGCGGTTATATGCTATTGTAATCAAGTAGGTTAAGTAATCAATTACCTATATGTACTCGTATATAATTGTATTGGTTGTTATTATTGTTGCATTAAGTTTTCCTGTAAAGATGGTATACTTAAGTTTGATAAATAAATATTTTTTTATTTGTATTTTTTAATTGAAAAGGATCTCTCTACGTCAACTGAGGTGAGGTTCACCTCCTCGTCATTAATACAGGAAGAAATTTTTTCTGTTATATTTCTGAAAGTATCATAAAAAACTGCTCTTGAAAATTAATCTCGGAATTTGAGGCATATCCACTTTATTCTTTCGCTATATGAAATGTAAGTACATGAATAACTCTACCTAATTTGAACTCTTTTTGTAACTTCGTTGTTGATGATGTTTTTTTTTAATTGTTTGCCAGAGCTACAAAATAAAAAAATGCATGCACATAATTCTCTATTGCTCTTTCCGCCCAATTTAAAACATATTATCAACTACGTATCGTAGTGGATTAAAAACCACAAATTACCCTAACAATCCGAGTCCACACTAAATCGGTCCCTACATTTATTTTATTTTGAGCTAGACGAGGTAAAGTCACAGTCAAAATCATCTCCAGAAATGTTTCTCTAGTTGAAAGCAATACCAAGGAAAACAAGGATTTGGCGATGTTGCCCTGAAGGGACTTCATTAAGACGTCTTTTCCCCTCTCAAATCTGGAGTTGGTTGATACTTTTCAAGAACTCTATAAATGTGAATATCTATACGTTAATTATCACGAAAAAGCAAAATAATCCGATGAAAAAAAAGAATGTCGGTTATAACGGACGCGAAGTCGATGTCAAAGCCAAATAATAAGTAGCTTATGTCCTTCCTTGGGGTTCAAGCTTACTCTGTACCAAATTTCGTCAAAATCGGTTCAGTAGTTTATCTGTGAAAGCAAGCACAACAGACAAACAGAGTTACTATATATATAAAAGGAGAAACTGACTGACTGACATAGCAACGCACAGCTTAAACTACTGGGATTAGGAGCGTGAAATTTTGCATAAGGGTTCCTTTTATGTCGTAGACGAACACTAAGAGAAGATTTTTCAAAATTCACTCCCTAAGGGGATGAAATGGGGGTCCAAAGTTTGTATGGAGAAATCAACTTTCACGCGGGCGAAGCCGCTGGCAGAAGCTAGTAATATTATAAATATTGATACCATCCATTCTTATAGTATAGATTGTAGCACTATTTGCACATGCACTTTGTATCTTCTTACGAACGTTAAATAAACCAATGGAAAGATCACAAAGCAAAAAGAACATTAAAATGACGACATAATTTATTTCTACCGCATAATGCATGCGTAATGTGCTATGCATGTGAGGTCGGGATAAAAATGGGTCATCCCACTTCATTTAGCGAATGTTAAAGACGACTTAGAAATTCAAACATGCTAATTTTGAAATGTCGAGAATCTAAATGACCAATCTTCACCATTGTAATGGGTACCGTAGTGGCCCAGCAGGGTCGAACCGCCTACTGGGCCAAGGGTGATGCGAAAGAGATCCCCGGGGCCCTGGAAAAATGGCAAAGAAGGAACAGAAATGGGTATTTTAGTCAGTAAAAGTCTGACACTATTTCTCGCCTCGTCCAAGAGCGGGGGATGTCATTCGATGATTTTCCCACCCGAAAAAAAAAAAGAAACCATTGTAATGAGGAGAGAGAGTATTGAGATTTTAAATGATCACCAAAGTAGTGGTCCTCGACTGGAACTTATAAACTAAAAAATCCTCATTTAGGAACACAAACCTGCTGGAGTCTGTGTTTCCTGATAGTTACAACATACGAGTCTTTAAGTCAAGTAGGATGCCACCTCGGAACAAAAAATACTTTTTACAAAAAAAAATACAACCGACTTCAATATAAAAAAAAAAACACTAAAAAAGTACAAAATAACTTTATCTTCGGAAGTCGGTGTTTCTATAATAGTTTTGTCTCTTCGTTATTTAACACCGACTTCCGAATTAAAGTTATTTTGTACTTTTTAGTGTTTTTTACATTGAAAATGGTTGTATTTTTTTAAACTCTTTAGTTGTGGCAGCACAACTAAAAAGTACCCCTCAGCTAATCATCATCAGATTAGCTTGATTAGTACCTTATAGCCAGAGTGGATCTCATGACAATTGTAATAATCCCAAACACGGTTAGGTTACAATGATTTATTACAGAGTTCCGGTGTCTACCTTCCACCTTCATCATCAGATCAGTTCGATATATTGCCCTCCCCCACTTCTTTTAGTCAGTCATCGAATACACGTATAAACAAAGCCATTTTACTATGAAGAGTTCCGTTCCATATCTTCGAAGATTCTCATCATATCATAACAATATTTTTATGGGACCAACTCGGAAACATAGCCTAACACTCAAAAAAAAATCTCAAAATAAATAAAAAAGCAGTACATTCAGTTGAACAAAGAACCTCCTTCTTTTTGAAGTCGTTTAAAAATAGGTCATCCCACTTCATTAAGTGATGTCAAAGAAGACCTCGAAATTCAAACATGCTAATTTCGTAATGTCGAAAATCTAAATGGCTAATCTTTACCATTGTAATGTACCCACACGTGTAAGAGTATTGAGATTTAAAACTATCCTCAAAGTAGTGGGCCTCGATTGGAACTTCAACTTGATCCTCATTTAGGAACAGAAGTCCGATAACTACAACCAAGGGTCTTTAAGTCAAGTTTGATGTAACCTCTGAATAAAAATGGGTCATCCCACTTCATGTAGTGAATGTCGAAGACAAATTCTAAATTCAAACATGCTAATTTTGTAATGTCAAGATTCTAAATGATCAATCCTCACCATTGTGGTGGGTAGCGAAGAGAATTTAGATTTTAAATAATACGTAAACTAGTGGTTCTCGACTGGAACTTACAGATAAACTAGCTCTCATTTAGGAACACAAGTCTGCCGGAGTCTGTGTTTCCTGTCATGATCAGGTGAGATAGTGGTCAAACGCGAGCCTAATTAAAAAAATGTTACAAGACAAGAAAGAGGGTTTTTGCCACATCATGAATTCTATTAAAACGTCTAAATATTCTAATATTTGTGTCACCGACAACTTTGCCCTACGACTTCCTTCGCGTCATTGTCGGATATATAAAGCGAATTCAAAGTCAGATAAAAACTACCCCACGTCCTTTCTTGGGGTTCAAGTATATTTCGTACCAAATTTCATCAAAATCGGTTCAGTAGTTTAACCGTGAAAACGTAACAGACAGACAGAATTGCTTTCACAACTATACATCTAAACATAGTAAATAAAAATATCTGGTTGTCTGTTACCTCTTCACGTCTTAACGGCTGAAAGGATTTTGATGAATCTTGGCACACGCGTAGACAATTTCCTGGAATAGGACATACAATACTGTTTAACCCGGGACTACGATCCCTTGGGATATTTTTCTACAAGCGGGAGAAGCCGCTGGTAGAAGCAAGTACAAAATAAACGGAAAACATCGCATAAAATTTAAATCTCCCGAAACGTTAGCATAGAACGACAAACTTACGTTGTCGTAAAGCTGTTTGTCATCCGGACATCACGAACTTACCCATTAAAACGTCAACGTCAACCTGGTAAGAAAGCTTACAGCATTGGAATACTTCCAAGATATCTGAGACATACGACTGAGTATCAAGTAAAGGCTAACGGATATATACATTTGGGCTGTGATAGCCGCTGGTTTGCGGTCGACAAACAACGGGTAGCTCGCCGTCCGGCCGTCCGGAAAGGACGTTCCTTACCGGACAGCTAGACGGTTCGAGTCGTCAATGGCGCGTTGTGTTCCAGGCGCACCTCAAATAGATGTCAGCCATCAGAAGGGGTACTTTCAGTATGCTGGCCGATGGGATGGGATGATTTCAACAGGCAACTGAAAGACGCGAGTGTGATTTTAGCCAGTAATGGCCATCCCGCCCACCCTTGAGCGGGTGAAAAAATTGGATGATAACCCAATACAAAAAAAAATACCCATCTACACAGACAGACCTCGGCAAGAGTTGCTTAACTTTGGAAATCGATTCATGAGGCTGTTATTATTTCAGCAACGAGCTCCTCCTAGAGCTACTGCTAGAGATGGCATTGGAAGAACGGTTCAACATACAGGCCTACTGTCACAGACAGTACAGGCCAGTGACAGACAGGCCTACTGTCCACGGACGCGTAGCTTTATAGACGCGTAATCTTCCGAGCCGTCGTGTCGTTGCCGTTTCGTCAAAAAAGGTTCATAGTTTTGTATGTAAGCTTCACGCAGGCGTACACCAAGCGTATAATGACGAATACGCCTCTATGAAGCTACGCGTCCGTGGAGAGTAGGCCATGTAATAGGCCGTGTCGCCGTTTGATATAGAAGTTGACGACCTGTGACGATTCTGAACAGTTTTTTTTTTTTTTGAGGTGGGAAGAAATCATCAAACATCTTCTGCTCTAAGGTGGAGCAAGAGGCCGTGTCAGACTTTTACTGACTACATCTGTTTCCTTCAGTTGCCTTTAGCGTTCTATGGCCACGGTAAATTCTGGATGGCTGTGACAACCGAAAATAGCACATTGAGTCGGCATTAAGATTATTGGTTTGGGGGTGCAAGTGCGGCGATTCCTTACTCTGTGACGGCAACCGTATAGGTAAAATATCGGTCTACGCCACTTCAGCAGTGTTTGATTTGGGCCACCTTATACAATGTTGATATCGCCAATGTCCACAGCGCACACCCCCATTGCCGTAACTGCTATGTAGTTAACGTGAGGGTGTGACACGTTTGTTTGCAACAAACCATTACCTATACATCTTTGAGGATGTCTTAGGTCTTTCAAGTTTTCTAAAGTGTTTCAATCTTGGCTACAGATCAGTCTCAAAATAAATCCAAATGGCTGTTTTAAATATTGATTCTAACACTATTAAAGGTTTTCCTGAGAAAAGCTTCTTCTTCTGCCTTGCCTTATCCCTTCATTCGGGGTCGGGTCTCCTCGTTTTTAGGCGCCAGGATAGTCTATCCTGGGTTGTCTGTGCGTTCAGCTGAGCTCGTTTCAGATCTTTGGATACGGTTGTCCACCACGTAGCTAGAGCCCTCTGCCTTTTCTCCTTTCCGGGATAGCTAAGGCCTTCTTTACTGGGTACTCTTCGTCCCTTCTCATAACATGTCCGAACCAGCGCATACGTCTCTCTGACATCTTATCTGCTATGGGTGATGGGTGCAACTTTGAAAGAGCCTCTGATGTATTCGTTGCGTACCTTATCAAGTCTCGTAACGCCAGCCGACCATCGCAACATTTTCATTTCATTGAAATTTAATTTCCTGAGAAAAGCTAAGCGGTAATAATTGCCTTGTTATAAATTACGACATAATACCTATATAATATTAATCCTAAGTCCTGACTCATACTTTCACAGGCGTTATTGTGGTAGAAACCATGTACTGACCACGGACTAAGTTTCAGCCCCGACTAAGGGCGGAATTCACCAATAAAACTAAACGCGTTTTTACGTTTGGCTCACTAGTGTCACTTGTCTGTATTTTTCTTTTGTTGTATGTGACACTAGTGACAGCGGCTAAACGCGATTATGCGAGCCAAACGTTAAAACGCGATTAATTTTATTGGTGAATTCCGCCCTAAAAGTTCACAATTTTAGCATTTCCTCGTAAATTAAGGATAAAGATATTTAATTAGCGAATTCATTAATAATGTCTGTCTCTACTATAGTGTACTGTATATAAACCGAACAATTTCCAACGATAGAATTCAAAAACAAACATGACTTTACCGCACATAACACTGTGTACTTACTCAATTAACAGCTAGCATATATACACCTGATTCTGTACATGTTAATAACCATTAATTAAGTTTGAAAAATGGCTTATAAACCACATAAGCTATTACACATAATGTGATAGGGCGCTAACGCTACTCTGTAATTAATTACTAACGATAAGCGAATGATATTAATGTTCTAATTTTGTCGAAAGTTTTTTTTTTTTGTTAACAGCTAAAATTCTGTTTTAAATAAAACGAGCGAATTGATATCTGAATCATTAGAGTTCAATTTTTCTTTAATAATAAAAACTAGTGCTTGACTGCGTTCTCACATGATGGTAAGCAGAAATACAAAAACAACGAGGCGAAACGCGTAGTCTGAACCGTAGAGGAATGTCATCAACAAGGAAACATAGTAGAAATTACTGTCTACTATTACTAGGTAAACAGATCTTAGTCACTATGTTTGGCAAGGAGACTAGTGACGTGCCAATATTATTCCCGCATCATTTAACACTGCCCGACAACAAATGAGGAGTTTCATCGGGCATGTGAGGCGATTGATCTGCAGCATCCTTACCACCTCTCGCTCATATAGAGCTACATTAGTCTAGGGCATTTTTTTTTGTTTTTTTAGTTCAGAATCATCAAATAGGTTATCCCGCTATAGGTTCTCCGCGAGGAAGTGTTAGACTTCCTTCAGTTGCCATTTGCGTTCCAGGGTCACGGTACTCTCGTACCATCCGCAACCCAAAATTCAGCTTCTTCAAATGACAAATGCACAAATTGGTCTGGCGCAACCTAGCCACCTCTCGCGCATACAGAGCTGCATTAATCAGGGTCCATACCTCGTGCATTTAATTTGAAATTAGGACGCTGAATGTTCCATGTTACCTCCATATACCAAAGGTTGATGGCAGGCAAGGTTGATAATATATGCCAGTGATATTTAGCAAAGGTCAGATAGCCGGAACAAAGTTCACATCGAGCAGAACTAATGTCTTTAGACATAGAATCTTGCACCTCATCAAAAAAAAAAACCATTCATAAAATGACTTCTCCCGCTCTAGGTGGAACGAGAGAAAGTGCCACTGATGTTCTCTCAGTTGCCCTTTGCATACCAGAGCCGCGGTAACTCTTTTAAACCATTCCGCAGTCCTGGCTGGTCTACTTTGCCGCCATCTCTTTGAGCGACGAGCTGTCAACCAGGGCCTGGTCCTCATCGGAACTACCCATTGCTCGCCGTCCGCAAGCCCGTGCTTACGGTTAAAAGGAATCGCCCTGTGACTCCCGATGCCCGAGACGTTTCCCAGCATCTAGGGCTTGAGAACGTCATCTCTCTCACGTTTTCCGCCACCTCCTACGCTCACATTATTACTTCGCAGAAGGAGGTGCCTGTTGCTCCGTACTATACCACTTCGTTTTATTCAAATCAAATAGTTTACCTATTTGCTTTGGTAGTCTGTCATTACTCAACTGACACTTGTACAGAAGGGTAGTTATTTGTTGAAGGAATCGTCGTCGGGCAGCGTTAGTCTTAGTTAAATTACAAGTTACCGCGCCCTATAATTTTATGTCCCGTCACGGCACCACATCACAAGCCACGCCGCAACATATACACGTTATTGACAGTTTATGGTTTCATAACATGAAACGTCTTAATGAATAACCTGCCTGACAATATTTATGTCAACAGCTTAGCCGATGACCACTTTAATAATTAATTAATTAATGTATTAAATTGTGTGCAAATAGTCGTTGTAGATGGACTTATTTAGAACCACTTTCTTATTCAATTAACGTTATTTCAAGTGTAGTTTTCCCGTACATTGATAGAGGTTTCTGTTCTGGTCATCTGAATTGCCTAAAATACATACGGGGTAAAAAAACAGTGCATTTCCATTTGTGTATCTTCCAATATATGCTAAGAGTAGGCCTACAGACTGCGTAAAGTCCATGTTTTGAGGCAGGTAGGTAAATACGGCTATTTTGATCGCCTAAATTACCTACGTCAAAGTTGACACTGCCCAGACGAGGCTATACTAAAAAAAAGAGATTACTTTGCGGACTTCGGCATAAAACGGACGTTGATGACGACGTTAAATCTTTAACAGCGATACTGTTATATACAGCTACATCAACTTCTTACTTTTGAAACTTTTGAAAATCTATACTTTCAGAAATACCACTTTTATTACAAATGCTGAAATTATGTGAAGAGGCATTTGACCAAATAGAGAGTCGCGTGTCGGTTGATACTTATTTTAAGCGGTGATCGTATTGATCACCGCTTCGCGGAATTATTTAAAAATTCATTAGGTTCTACCTTTCGCAGCGTTTGGAGCTCGTAGCAGAAAAATGGCGAAGAACATGCAGTGTTATTTTTTAATTTTGAACGAAATAAGCATAACTTAACGTGAATATAATTACGACATTTGACAAAGTTTCAAGTCTGCAATTATTTTTGTTAATTGCTAGACGGCCGCGGGCAGTTTCCACTTTATCGTATTTAAATCGCACTGGAGTAGAACTCGAAATCCAAGTACTTGTGAGCAATGCCAAGTTTGTGGACCACAGCAAACGACGCAAGATATCGAAGCCGTTCGAACTCCGCCTAAAATATATAAAGGGTAGTTTTTGATTGCTGTTTATTGAGTAACAATATTGATAGCCAAACAAGGACATCAATATTGCTTAAGGGTAAATTCGATCCTCAGAAGCGAATAGCTCAAGAACCTATTTAAACCGATCAGACTATTTGTCGTTATTAGAAGATGCGGCATGAAAGCAGCGAACAAAACACCTACTAAATTGGAAGTTCACAAATTCAGGGTCCGCCTGGCGTACATCCAGCACACTGGTCCAGGTTAATAAGAAAAAATAAATTCTGTTTAGCCTTCTTCATCTTCTTTGTCCTGAGGTTTTTCGGCAATGTGCCAGGATCCGATTTGCTTGATAGAGCTTAGCAAAGAGCACGTCACGAATAATAAGCTAGGTAATTTATTTCTACGTTTCGAGAGCCAAGACTTCTGTTTGAAGAAGCTGCACAGCAGTATATCGTTTTGACCTATTAACGAAAACTAGCGGTTGTTTTGAACTTTTGGAATCTGGAAAAACAAATGGCAAAAATGGCCATACTTGTGCAATGCCAATTTTATCTTGGATTCGGCTTTTTAGGACGCAAAACTTTTTGGCTGTATATACTCATCGTTCAACTGATTGAATGATATTAGACTACCCGCGCACAGATGCGGCCACGGTTCCGAACCATGTGCTCGGTTTAACCTTCATCTACATGCAAATAAAAAACCACCACTTGTTGGACGCTTTCTAGTTTCTGAAAAGCCACAAGATGAGATCAGAACCTCATATCGTCTTTTCGAGAATAACAGTTTAGCTGTTCGAAGTCCTTCCAGGCCTTTTTTAGGTGAATTCTGCACAGCTCTTGCAATCCTGACATTCTGAATGAAAACGTCCTGAACTTCAGTGGATAAAAACGTACATGAGAAAGAAAAAAAAAGCACTCTCGTTGCCAAAGGCTTTACGAACTTCCTGCATTTCTTTCTCTATGACCACAATATGATCAAAGTTATGACGTAGTCAAAGATGTGCTCTCAACCTTACCACTCTTGACTTGAAGACAATACTAGACTTTATTTTTAATTTTGGCAAAAACTCGATTAAAAGACCGAGTTTTCTTCTTAGTAAAAATAAAAAGACGACGCCAGTCGATCAACCACAGAATGGATCAATCGACGTCATCAGCAGTTGCTACTACACCAATCGACTGACAATGCTGCTGATCAAAGATTGATTATTGTGGTAACTTAAAGACTTCTACCATGGGTGGAAATTGAAGAAAAAGACGTTGGGTTTTTCTTGAGTTAGAAATTCAACAAGGAACTTCTCCTGCTCTAAATGGCGCGTGATTCGTTCGCATTGCTTGGTAGAATGTGCCTGCTTCCCATTACCTCTCACTTTGTACCATGGCCTAAACCAGGGTTGGGCCTAAGAGGTCGCCGTCAATCGCCTCTACGAGGACACGACGGTGTTCCGCCTAAGCAGGGCAGACTTCCACCGTATCCTCCAACCGATCCGCAAAATGGTAAGACGTGGACCTTACGAATTGAATTAACTGATTCTGGTAAGGTGTTTCACTATTCAACAGGACGCATAATAAACGCATTGCCGAAACGCCTTTACGTGCGCGTGACACGACTCGACACGCAAAGACCTACCTACAGTCTTCACCATACATTTATATACATACCTAGTTTCTATTACAGCCACAAGTGGTTCAGAAGGTGATGCATGTGTATGTAATAATAAGTTATTATACTTTTATTGTAGAACAAAGAAGTATTCTATACAATAATTATACATTTAATGAAAACACACAGTGTTTTACATGTTGCACATTTGAACATTTTGTGTCATTTGTTGAATCAAAATGAAATTAAATAATGTGTATATTGTAAATATTATTAGGTAGTACACATAGTTATTGAAGGTTTTACAATACATATTACATATCATTAAAATGATATCTTTCTTTCTTTTTCTATCTATCTTTCTGAGGAGCATCTGCTGTTTTCTATAGTAGTTTGATTATTACATTGTATTGAAGGATTTATTTAACAGAAAAAACATGAGAACTTCACAAGAATTCTAGCCCAGATTAAGAGGAGGTAAATTAGGGGAAATGGGACTTACCTTCGGAACTTTAGCATGTCCTCCAGTACGGACATCCCTGATGGTGGCAATGTCCAGCATCTCTACTTCCATGTTCTGGTCAGTCCAGTACAGGAAGTACCCCTTGGGATCCACCCGTAGGGTGACCGGTAGACCAGTGCCTGAGTCCTATACAGACAAGTTCATATTAAACATTAAATTAGAAAAAAAGTTTACAACACCTTTCCAACTCTCTGTTTACTTTGATGAACTTTTAGTAATTTTGGTGCAATGTTAAGAGTGCATTTTTTTGTTTACCATCAGGTTATCACAATAAAAAATACAGTGTTAGAATTGTACCTGACCACAAACTTATATCAGATCATTATTAAAGATTTAACTCAACTGAAATGCTAATTAAACTGATAAGAGAATGCCAATTGTTAATTTTCCATTGACATTTAATCTCATTAAAAATATTCAACTTTTATATCAATCCATCAACTTTATCTTATTATATTTTCTAAATTAACTTATTCATCATCAATCAAATAAAAAATCATCTAAAATATTGAGCAAAAAAAATAAAAAAACAAATACAATTTAAATTTAAAAAAGAAACTGTTCACAACATAAGCATAAAATTACACTATAAAATAAATATATAGCAACATATTGATACAAATATGTACAAAAAAAATCGTATTAGATTCTAATAAGAAACTATTGCAGTAAAAAGTAATGGTTTAACAGAGGAACATAATTATCGGCATGTAAGGGGCAAACTAATGTGAAATCTAATGCAGGTACTACAAAGGAACACTTTTCAAAACCAAAAATTTAGCAAGTTAAAAAAATACCTCATCCCACTTGATGAACTTTTCTCCCTCCTGTAAAGCCTTCGGCACTTCAATCGGCTTCAAACTGACTCTAGCAGATCTCGTAGTTGAAGTCATCATGAATAATAAACACAATTATGCGGAAATAATATCACTATTGTAGATGAAAACCGTCATCTTCCTCTCTGTGCACAGATCTATCTGAGAAATCTATGAATGGCACGCTCAACAGACGAATACCGAGTGAATGCAGACAAACTACAACTTGATATTAAATCAATAATGACTAACATATTAGAACATTATCCGCGATAAATAACACCTGCCTAATTACTAACAAACAATGATTTTTCCCACATACTATATCTCGACGAGACCACCAAAAATCCAGAATGTCAAAATGTACTAAGAACCATAGTGATGGAACAAAATAATATCGATATGTGATAAATCAAAGGTTGTTGACGAAAAATGTCAAATAAGAATAAGATTTCAAAATAGCAAATAATAATATATCTTAGGAATAAAATGAAATAAAATTTAAATACATGTGAAGCAGCATGAAGACTTGAATTCAGTACTTTGTATGTTGACCGAGACAAGATTAGTAGGAATTCTACAGAAAAATTGAATGATTGTACTAGTTTATTTAATGATATAGTTTATTAAATCAACTTGTTTTATTTATTAATAGACCATTTTAACCAAAGTCTTAGTAAGTTATACCCCAAGAGCGTTCTATGCACTATCATTTTTCTAATGCAAAACCCTTATTGAAACCTGTAAAATTGTTCATCGATATTTATTTGTTAAATCACTAGCAGCCGTGTGGCCAGAAAAACAAAATGTAGCCATTAAAAAAATGTATAGTGATGCATTATTTTAATCGACTCAATAATAGTAAAAAGTTTATTTTAACTATTGCTATTTATGCTACAAAATTAAAACACAACTCACAACTATTGAAATCAGCACAGCGGTAACACATCACAACCGCAGTCATAAATCTATAAAAATTGTAACCAACGATATTTATAAGATTCTGTTCCCGAAAGGCTAATCACAATATTCTCAGTTCAAATCAAGACCCAAATGATGTATGCGAAAGAAACTGACGGTTTCGAATAGTATTTGAGTAACCAGTCTGTGCGTTCGTGAGGCGCGCGCCGCACACCATCCCACTATTAAAAAACAAAACGATCATCCCGAAAAAATGCGACCCGAACATGAATATACGAATAAGGGTACTTTTTCATTTTGTCATACAAATGAACTTGACGATCGCTTATTTGCGTGATTATCTTAGTATTTGAATGATTCCTAACAGAAGAGTTTCTTTATTCAATGAAATCACAAAATTTAAGATAAAATAAAAGAATTTTGAAAATCGTACCATTTTCGTTTGATCATTTAAATCTAAATTGATCCGAAATCAACGACTACGGTAAAAAGAGCAAAAAAGATAGATGAGAGGACAAGGACAGGTTTTATCAGGTTTAACTGCGAGAGAAAAGGATTTCTGACCTTTTTTTTTCATGCATGTTCTCTGACCGGTGGGCAAGAGTCTCCAAAAAGTGGGTACCTGAAGATGGACGACGCCGCCAAGGTAGACCTGGGAAGAGGTGGCGAGACGACCTAGATACCTACCGCAAGGACTGGTTCGAGGTGGCTCAAGAAAAGAATACCTGGAAGAAGTTGGAGGAGGGCTTTGCCCAGCAGTGGGACAGTAAAGGCTATAAAAATATTATTTTTTTCAACACTTATTAGTAAAGCGTTAGCTTCACATATTCATTGCTTATTACTCGACTAATTAGAATAAAAGGTGCAACACTGACCAAAACTAAAAAAAAAAAGCTGTCAGAAATGACGTTTGTCAAAAACTAGCGAGTAATATTGACAGTTTCCGAAATTTCCGATGTTCCCGCGGACGACTTGAGTGAAGAAGCGATTTGTTTCAATACTTTCAATATATAATTTGTGTTGAGTAAGTCATAAAAATATGCTTGTAATAGAAATTCATTCACATTATTCAAAAAAACAGTACGTGATGGTTAAAATAAATAATTGCTATTTGTTTCAGCTCGATCAATTAAACCATGTCGGAGTCGGAAACTGCCGAAGTTGTTGATCAAGAAGCAAAACAAGAACATAGCCCCAGAAAACGAATACGGCATCGTAAGAAACAAGTATACGAGAATATTCTTAAACAAATGGAGTTCTACTTTAGCGATGCTAACTTAACTAAGGACAGGTTTTTGGGAGATCTCGTAAAGAAAGATCCATATGTGCCTTTAGAAATGTTCCTGAAATTCAATAAAGTTCGTGCGTTAACGCAAGATATTACCGATATAGCGAAAGCGATGAAGAACTCTACTCTCTTGGATTTATCAGAGGACAGATTAAAGGTATAGTTAAGTTCATGGAATGAAAACAGTTTGTACACAGTTTAGCCACAGCTTATACAAAGCTTATCAAGATTAAAATTGCCTTTTAGAGGATGAGTACCATCCGAATCACTTCCCACACTTTTTGGACTCATAGCTCAGAGTATATTAATGTAGCATATAAGTAGATGAAAATCAAAACACTAAGTGATACAAAAGGCATAGTTATTATTTTACTTACAGTAACATATTTTTCTAGGTGAAAAGAAAGACCGCTGTTCTACCATATGATGCTGACTCGAGAACAGTGTATGTCGAGTCTATACCTGTGACAGCCAGCAGGGAGTGGCTGGAGCGAGTGTTCTCGGACTACGGCCATGTTGCTTATATATCACTGCCCAAGTTTAAAAACTCACAGAAGATTAAGGTTTACTGATATTATTTATTTATTATTTTTTGAGCTGAAATTAGATCCATTGGTTCTGTACACTCCATTCAAAGTAATATTAGACATAAAGAAACCTTTTTTTACATATTCAACTGATTTTTACTTTTATTTGTTAGTTAGTGGCATGAGTAATGGCAGCTGCAGTAAACAGTTTGTATTGTAACCAGTTTTATTGCTTTTAATGCCATCCTTATGCCTACGGTATAGAAGTCAAAATCTGTTGAACGGACAGAAAACAAGGTTTGTTTAAATATCTAATCATATTTCGAATATGATTGATTGAGTGATGGAGTTTAGTTATTTTTTGTCTGTGCAGTTTGTTTTAACTGTAAATATTCAAATCTTCTATACATACATAAACTCTGTAAGGGGCCATTGAAATATTACGTAAGCACTAGAGGGGGTGGGGGTCTTTGCTTTCCTTATTTTTGATGACAAGTGGGATGGGGGGTCTAGATGGTGATTATGTCAGGAGTGCAATTTTTTTTTAAAGTTTTTTTAAGAGAACAATGTCGATGTTTCAAAATCACAAGTAAGTGAGCAGACAAACGTCATTAAGCAGCATACATCTAATTTCATTGAAGACTTAGTGTGTCATGGACTGAGAACCGTTAATTTGAATTAATAATGCCAGAATTTTAAATTAACTCTGTATTTATCCTTTATTTCAAGTATTCCTTTTGTCTAAACTTACAACTACTGCTCATAAATTAATAACCAAACTGGCACATTGTCAAATGCTCGTACCAATGTTTACATAAGCATGATGTGGGGGGGGGAGTTGAGAGCTTTGCTTACGTTTGCTGACGAGGGGGAGGGGTGGGTTAATATTTGCAAAAAATCTGCTGAATACTTGAATGGCCCATAAAATATTGTTCTGGATCAGTGTACTGTCTTTTTGACATCAACATTTATCGACATTACAGGGATTTGCATTCATAGAATTCAACAGGCCAGAGGATGCCCAAAAATGCATAAACACATTTACTAAAATGGGTTGTAAGCTTCCGACTTGCATGCCTCCTGAAGATCTATCATCTATAAAGATGTTCTCAGTAGATGAACCATCAAATGACTTGCCAGAGAAAAAGGTAGAAGAAGAATATGAGCCCCCAACTAAGAGGAGGAAAAAGAAAGACAAAAAAACACCATTGAAGAGTGAAGTCGGAAAACTGGAGTTGAAGTTGGGGAACGAGTCAGAAAATGAGAAGAGAATGGAAACTCCTACTGTGAGTATACTTGAGATATTATAGAAGATACAGACATTCATATTACACTTAATGAAACATTTTTATGCCCCATCCTCGGCGAATCGTCATCCCTAGCCATTGTTTAAATGGGGAAACCCCGTTCAAACAAGTTCAAACCATTTAATTAACTATTTTTCTGCCATATTTCTGCTAGTGTGTTTATGGACCAAATACATCTAAAATAAAACGTTTTTTTTTTTTTAAAGAAAATTTGCTCTTTAAAATTTATTTCGGGGTTTGAGGCATATCCACTTTATTCTTTTGCTGTATGAAATTGGTGTAAGTACCTGAAACTGGTAACTCTACCTAATTTTGACCTCTGATGATAAGGCTAAGGTCTTTGAAGCACTCTTCACAGAATAGCATAATTTTTGCTTGCCTTTCTTTGATCTTTGTTCATCAGAGTGATGATTTTATTAAAATGTGGGTGGCGACCGAGTACTGAAAGACGCAGCGTTGGAAGGCCTCCTACAAGGTGGACCGATGACCTGGTGAAGGTCGCGGGAATCCGTTGGATGTGAGACGCAAAAGACCGGTTGATATGACGACAATTGGTCCCAGGCCTATTTCCAGCAATATATTAAGAGCAGTGGTGGCCGAGTGGTAACGGCCCCGACTTACGAGCTGTAGGTCGCGGGTTCAAACCCAGCCAGGCGCATTACTTTGTGTAATTTATTTCATCACCACTGCTCTCAAAACGGTGAAGGAAAACATCGTGAGGAAACCGGCATGTCCTAGAACCAAAAATTCGAAGACATGTGACATCCACCAACCCGCACTGGGCCCGCGTGGTGGATTACGGCCCATCCCCTCTCCTAGAGAGGAGGCCTGAGTCCCAACAGTGGGAACATTATAAGGCAGACTATGCTATGCTATTTCCAGCAGTGGATATCTTTCGGCTGAGATAATGATGATGAGATGGCCATATTCTAAGACAGGTCTTATGTATGTAGGTCTTGTAGAACTTAACAAAAAATACTACTTAATCACTTTTAAGAGTGAATAGGTTACTTCTAGGTAAGCGCGCTCCATCGTCGACTGCATCGTCGCTTTCCATCAGGTGACATAGCGGTCAAGCGCGAACCTATCATGAATAAAAAAGAAAAAAAAAACTAGATTTTTTTATTATGGATCGGCTCGCGTTTGACCACTATCTCACCTGGTGGTAAGCGATTATGTGCCCGACGATGGAGCACGCTTGCCTAAGAGCAACTTATTCATTCTTGACTAAAAGACACATTAGGAAACAGACTCCGGCAGGGATTTTACTCCTTAGCTGTATGCATAATGAATGTGAGATATGTGTGATTTAGAGTCTGATGCTACCAAATTACTTTTCAGGAGGAGAATAAAAGCATAACAAGTGTATCAACACCAACAGAAGTGAGTACATAAATAACAGTTTTTTTTTTTTTGGTGAGAATATCATATTATGACAAATCGCGCTCTTGGGCGGGGCGGGAGAGTGTCAGTCTTCGTCCCAGGGCCCCGGGTTTCGTTTTCACACTACCCATGGCCCAGTAGGCTTCGACCCTGCTAGGCCCCTACGATTTGCTGACATCTCCCTGAGGCGCGCGTGGAAAAGTAACAGTTGCATTTATTTACATACCACAACTAATGACTACTGTTTTTCCTGAAGATACTACAGTGTTTTTCGGGCATTACTTTGGATGCTAAGATTCAATTGGGTCCCACATATAGACTAACTTGAGAAAAAAAGGCTCTACAATTGTTGTCATTTTCTTCCACTTTGAGTTTTTTTTATATTTAAATTTTGCTTTTTTAATTCTTTTTTCAATTTGAAATTGATAGTTATTTTTTACGATTTGACATTGATACTTGTTTTTATTTTACAATATGAATTAATTTATTTTATAAATTCATTTTTGACAGAAATATATTCCGTATTTTTACGTATGTCTGGCAATTTGAGTATTTCTGCGGCCTACCCAAATGTACCTTGGTATTGTTCGTCAAATCGTTGAGCTATAGGTACGAATAATGAAAAATGCTTGCACTGACTGGACAGGTCCACTCAAATCTGTGTGGTTCTTTCCTCAAAAGACCATCTCAGACACTAATCTCATATGATTTGACCATTACATGTTTGCTGTATGGACTTTAAAAGACCCCTAGTTTGTTTCGGTGATTCTTCACAGGGTAGTCAGCTAGGAAACACCGGTTTCATCTAGTTAAAACTGACAAAAAAAATGACGTGTAAAAGTGTTTTTATAAAAACCTATTTGCGAAGTAAATATCATTTATCCTGAATGGTTGGCAGCGAGGTTAAAATATTCCAAACATATGCATTTTGAGGATTCCGTACCCAGGGGTAAAAACGGGACCCTATAAGAGAAGCTAAAACTCCACTGTCCGTCCATCTGTCACCAGGCTTTATCTCATGAACCATGGTCTAATGTCTCTCTGTTACCGCTATAACAACAAATACTAAAAGCAGAATAAAATAAATATTTAAGTAGGGCTCCCTTAAAACAAACGTGATATTTTGTCGTTTTTTTTTTTTGCTACGGAACCCTTTGTGAGCGAGACCGACCCGTACTTGGCTGGTTTTTTTTTAAAGGGTATAGGCAGATACAATTGAATGCCATGATTTCTATACTGTTAATAATATTGTTGTTTCAGGAAAATAAACTATTAGACCTGGAATCCAAAGATGAGATGACCAGTCACGATGAAGGCAAAGACACTGGAGATACACAAAGGAAAAAGAAGATTCGAAAACGTACTGCGAAGGAACGCAGCAAAGCCAAAAATAACCTTACTAAAAACGAGGCTCCAAGAGGTGCACTGTGGGGACTACAGGTGTTGTCCAAGACAGAATGGAAAGCACTGAGGAACAAGTACTTGAACCTTCAAAGAAAGTATATGAAAGAGATGAAAACTAATCTACATAATAATAAACATCAGTACTCGAGTATTCCTGCGCCCGCCGCGCCGTCAGTTGAAGTACCAGGTATCATCATCATCTACTTGCCTTTGTCCCGTTTTATTTTGAGTCGGCGCAACACGTTTTTAGGGTTCCGTACCACAGAAGGAAAAAACGGAACCCTTATAGGATCACTTTGTTGTCCGTCCGTCTATCTGTCTGTCAAGACCCTTTATCTCGGGAACGCGTGGAGGTGGCAAGTTGAAATTAAAACCATATACTCGTCTGTGGTCGTAACGAAAAAAAAGATACGGCCGTTTATGTCGCAAAAAAACGTGTGACACTCTCAACTGATCTTTTGTGCGTCGATGTCAAAGACAGTTTAAGTCGTCAAATGGATCGCGTTAAGAGCTCGTGGTAGGATCGCAGGGCTGCGGATTATTCGAAAGAGTTACCATGACCTTTTCAAAGAGGAACTGAAGGAACACTGAGTTTTAGTCAGTAAAAGTTGGGCACTCTTGCTCCACGTAGTGCGGGAGAATTCATTTGACGATTTTTTTTTATTGATATAAACGAGTGCTTGACTGCGATTCAACCTGATCCCACGTAAAAAAAGTCTGCTGGATAAAATTTCTTTTGAAAACAGCAGCGTCTTTATTTGTTGCCACAACGATCGGTCCACCTTGTGGGAGGCCGCGCAACCGCTGCGCCTTCCGGTACGCGGTCGCCACTCTGTTCTGTAAGCGATAAACGAATAAAGCGCTTATTTGAACTGTTTACAGGTTCGCCTTCGGGGCAAGTAGACGCGCCTAAAGGAATAGCTTCCATAGAAAAAGTACCAGGATTATTCGTCAAAGAAATTTTGCTTGAGCCATGCTTAGATGTGAGGCTGACAAAAAGAACGGTAAGCGCAAAATTCAATATAATTATACCTCTCGGTAATGTAAGTCTAAAGTAGCTTTAGATTTACACGACCGAGAACTATTACTTATTTATGTATTTGTATTTAATTTCGGGCTGGTGTCAGCAACTCTACGTCCAAAGCGCGTATTTTGAGGAAGGGTGGAACTATTGTGTCATTCGATCTATCCCAGCTCCTCAAGTAAGGCCAGTAGCACCTTGGTGTCACTGACTGTTTCACGGAGGGTAACTGGGTTCTCGAAGTACTTTGCTCTGCATCCAGCGACGACTGGGCATTCTAGAAGCAGATGAGCTCATCTGCTTCTAAGGTTACTCCAATCAATCGATTTTCTACAATATCGCAACGGAAAGTGTGTCAAACAGCCTGTGCTAATAAAAATGGCAGTATCCCACGAGAAATAGCAACTTTTCTTGAACTTCCAGAACCTCCGTTGTACTCGGGTCATTGTTTCCGACGAACTTCAGCCACACTTTTGGCTGAAATTATAACTCCAGCCTTTAAGTAGGTATATCGTGCAATAATTATTACACAATTGTCTTTTCAATTCAAATCAATGTAGGAGTCTCCTAGTTTTAATGAAACCGTACATAACTTTTGGGGTAAATCTGAAAATTAAAAACTGTTTTTCTCGCTTTTTTTTAACCGTGTGACATATCCAATGAAATGAGTGTAAGATATTGTGGTTAAAAAGTTTTTTTTTTCAATATTTAAAATAAATTGTTTACACTTATCTCTTAAACTACGTAATCTAAAATCTTAAAAAATACGTTAAATTTTGTTATTTACTTAAGAGTCTGATTAAAAAATTATATAAAAAAACGGATCGGTTTGAACTTGCAGTAGGTTGATTTTTTTATGTTAAAATTTTCATGTTATAGATCAGGAGTAATATCCACGCTTTACACGTTGATGTAAAGGAGGGACAGTCAGAAGCAATTATCAGATTTGATACTCCGAAATCAGCGGAAGAGGTAAATACGATCTAACATATTATAATATTACTAGCCGACCCAGCGAACTTCCTACCGCCTAATAGTGAGGATAACGCCATCTACTGGCATTACCAGAACAGCATAATTCATTTTATAATGACATTTTAATTAGAGATGGCGTTGTAGTCGGATTTTTTTTTCGTATTTTTTTCAAAGCTGCGAGTGCAACCGCACGTGACAGCTAGTGTAGTATAGTTTGAACTCTTTGACCGTCACTATATACATGACAAAGCAAAATGTGTCCAGCACGCCACGGTCACGCCTATTCGAAAAGATGAAACGTAATCTACTGTAACATGCTAAGGCATTAGCGATAGAGTACCTAGCTATTTATGTCAATAAAATACAATCTTTTTTTTTAATTTAGTTAAATATTTTAATTAGGTCATTTTAATAATTATTATTTTATGTCTATTTCATTTTTGTTACTTTTTCTTTTTTAACACAATATATTTCCATCTCTGGAATCCTGTCGTGTTTCTCTCTTGGGCGTTAATAGTTGCGACTCAGTTGTAACTGATGCAACTACAATACGGCCGACGTATCTTGGCGAGTCCGAACTTTGTGCAGAAAACTATCTGCGAAATTTTTTATTCTTATTATGGTTTAAAAAAATAAATGTCAATAACAGTTTTATTACGAGTGTACATGCGCTAAAGTTCACAGAGCCACATGTTCAGACTCGGCAAGTTACGTCGGCCGTATTGTACTTAAAATGTTTTTATGTTCAAATATTGATTTATTATTATTATGAATACCGGTTTATTAAAAATTCTTTTCAAGCTTTTAGCAGCTTTGCCGAGCTGCAACACAGCTCATTCAATCTAAAAAACGAATTCTCACTCTCATTCTATTATTTAATAGCGGATAATAATCAAAGACGCTAAAAATAAATATTTCTGAAAACATCTTCAAAATTGCTTTACCTAATTAAATTGCCACTTCAGAAATGAATATTTCTGGAATGAGTAATAATACTCGTAGGTGTGCTGGGAACATACCGCTCTCTTTCGTTACACGTAACCTTATAATGGTGAGTCACTTTGTGTGTATCTTTAATCTGTTACTTGATACTTTTCCGTTCCACCAGATTTTAAGGGTTTCGAAGATCCGGTTCGGATCTCTTTACGGATACCGATGTAGGAATAATATTATACCGGTTTCGGATATGAAATTATTTCGGATTATTCGCTAATTTCGGTTACGGATATTAGAATTTTAAAGTTATAAAAGTAAAATACTAATTCTTTCTAATTGTGATTTTTGATAAAGTCACTTTTTTTATAATTTGTATCAAAATATACAAATTATAAAGAAAAAAAAGTGAGTCAACTACCCTATTCTTTATTGTGTTTTTTTTAATATTTATTTTGTTGGAGGATCTCAATATTAACAGATAAATAAAAATAATTTTTGTAATCAGGTCAGTCACTTACAGAGACTTCTATCTCCATCTACCTTTTACAAATACAGAATCTCAATTATCTGGATTAGTGACTGCCTCCTTAGTTGCATTGAACCCTATTTTACTGAATTAATTTTACAGTATGGGGCAGGGCACTCTCAATAAAAACTGAATTATAAATGTCTCATTCCAGTACTGCGCAAACGCCGGCGCCCACGCTCGTGTCCTGTCGGGCGCGGAGGAGCAGGAGCAGTGGGCGCGCGCAGTGGGCGCCCTCGCGCACCGGCGGCCGCGCGGCCGCTGCCGCCTGCTCGCGCAGCACGCGCAGCCCGAGCCGCGCCCACTCGTACCAGCTTCGCCTCAACCCACACATACGCATATACGATTTGAAGATGAATAACGTTGTGCGGCGTACCTATTCATTATAAGTGTTCAGCCAGACTGCAAACGCGGGCGCGGGGTGGGTGCGGCGCAGAAAACTCAAACGTAACAACTTCTTTGGAGTGTCTATAGTAGGCATGTGAGAGAGAGTGCGGGAAGCGGCGCGGGTGGCGAGCGGGAACTGCGCGGGAGCGAGCCTCTCAAACTAGTTCAAGCTAACCGCCTGCGTTGTTATGATGGCTCGACTGCGGACAGGCACTACGCGCGCGTTCCAGCACCTGCGCTGCTCCTCGCACCGCGCAGCCAGTCTATCTGAGCACTAAGCGTCTGAGACTTCACCCGCGTGCAAGTAAAAAATATTCTACTGGTGAAAGAGTTTTCAAAATTGATCCAATAGTTTTTGAGTTTATTCTTTACAAATATAGTATAGATTGTATTGCATGCTTATATGCTGTAGGTTTTCAAGATGTATCAGGATTCCAAGACTAAATAAAGCACAGTTCACAAACTGTGTCGAGGTGTTGTAGCATGGAATACACCAATCACGACTAAGGGCCAACGCTGCGTTAAGCGGGAGGACGCGCGGGCACCCGTCGCGCGTGTGTCGTGTGCGGTAGTCCCCGTAGCGGAAACCGGATTATTACCTACGCAGTATCGCTAGTTCGACTTTAACGGTGTGCATGTAGTCGTGTCGATGGAGAACTTTAATCTATTATTACGTAGCAAAACGGCCATTTGACGCGACTGCCCGCAACAGCCCGCGCGGCGAGCTGCGATGGTGCACTTTTGTATGGGACCGCGCTGACGACCGCGAAAAACAGCGTCGGCCCTTAGTTATGTCAACGATTTTTGTAACTGCTCAAATTAGTCAGAAGGCGCAACACAATAATTTAAACCCAGCTGTACGCCTACATAATCGTTTTGTCGAATAAAGGTACATAGACACACATCCGTCATTTTACCGTCACATAGGTGAGATAGCAGTCAAGCGCGAACCTATCAAGAATAAAAAAAACCGCGCATTGTGCATCGTCCGTCGGTCCACATGTCATTAACAAATAACTATTAGATTAGTTAACCCTTAACCGCCCTCGTCGGATTGGTCTGACCAGTGTTTTCGCGTCCTATTCGCCATGGTCGTGAGTTTGCAACTGGGTACTCCATCACGTTTAGCTCTTCAATACCCATAGGTGACAGAAGAGCTGATGAGATGGAGTATTTGGTCGTGGATGTGCGACCCTGGCGGAATAAATGCAAGTGTTTGCAGGATATATTCGATGTAGGCGGTTAAAGGATAAACCAATTTTTCCACTGTTAAAACTACATTACATTCTCGTTTTGTCGAATAAGTGTTGTCTTATAGGTATTACGTGAGTCTTCTTTGAATGTTAAGTAGTTATGTATCTTAATAAAATAATTTATAAGGTTATTATTACTTGTTTTATTAAAGCATGTTATTTCAACATAAGGAGAAATACTAAAATTAGGAAGCTCTCATTTTTAAATAAAGTTATTTATTCAGATTTGGTAGATTATGAATCAGCACTTCAGGGATGAACGCGAGAAGGAGAGTTACTTGCTAATTTATTATCAAACTAGCTGTTACCCGCGACTTCGTTCGCGTGGAGTTTCAGAACACGGAATATTAACTCTCCTCCTTTTTTGAGTCAATCTGAATAGTGTATCATTTTAAGTCCTGTTCCCACAGTAAAATTAAAATAGCCTAGTTACTCCTTGTAGAATCAGCTATCCGTCACTGAATACCTCGAAATCGGTTCAGAAGTTTCCGAGATTAATCAAACATACAGTAAATATTTCTAAAGTTGCATTTTTGTCGTAGGTATTGAAAATATTTTCATAGGCATTTAGTAAAAAAAAATATTTTGATATTATAATCAGATAATTTCATTTATATGTATGGGAAAAGAAACCACTTGAATATTATAAAAGAAAATTTATTACGTCAAATAAATGCCAACATCAAGTTCAGTCTTAAAAATAAGTTTGCTTATCTTAATAATACAGGAGGCACTGGCACTTTAGTTTTTTTTTTTATAAAATTTTAATTTATATATCGTCTTATAAGCTAACACAGAAAATACAACATATAAAACTTACGTATTGCTAATAGACCTGTATGATACAACCTGATTCTGTTTACCTTAGCATACTACGTTTATCAATGAGCTGCCAGTAATAGGATAGAAGCAAAAACTTGTTAAAGCATTTCAACAAACCAACATTAAACACTTTGTTACAGGCCTATTACACTACTCGATATTCAGACAGTCTTAGTCGATATCGCGTAGTGTAATAAGGGTTAGACCGGTCTTGGAACAAAAATAAGACAGTCTGAATATCGTGTGCTGAATATTGCGTAGTGTAAAAGGCCCTTTATTGTTTGATCTAAATGAGGCCATTACAATCAAGTAGTAAGATTATCTTGATTAAGATTAGATTAAGTACCCAGTATTTAACAAATTATTATTTATCTTATGTATACCAAAATCATTTGTACATTGTCTGCAGCAGTTTAATTTATCATGGAACATCAAGTCAATAATACTATTATATTGTCATAAAATTATAAAATGATTCTTATAACGAAGTACATAAAGAGCACCAAATATTAAGTAAAATTACTAACTGTACCATATTGAACAATTATTAAAGCTAAGTACTTGATCAAGAAAACTGGAACATATAAAACTGTTAGCAAATAAAATTCATCACAATAAAAATAAACACATTAACAATTAAAATTGTAATATATACACAGAGGTAGATTTATTAAATGGACTTAAATATTACGAAGCTTCCATGTGTCTGTGAACAGTGACAGGAGCTATTATGCTGTTCTTGCCACAAGGCAGGACAGTTATATTTAAATCATTAGCTTTTAATCTAGGTTTTATCTTTGCTGGCAGAGGACAACTTACATCAGACTTGGTGTCATCTGATAACACAATTGGTTCATTCACTGAGAACCCAGTAGCCTCTGAGTCTTCATGGGGAGTCATAGTTGAGTACCCATGATCAGAACCACCAGCTGTATGTGGTCTCCTATATCCTGTCACTACCCTGTACGGTGATATAGGAGCTTCTATCTCCATAGCTGGCAACAACTTATCCTGTCCAGACTGGTCATGCATATCATCAGACTGCAAATGACTCATTTGAACGTCTGCATCATGCCAGGTTTCTGCTGGACCGTCTACATACAAATTATGGCAACTGGCTGTAGTAACATTCTGCCTGTAGCAGTATATGGCAACAGCTACGACTAAACTCGCGGTGACGATACAACCTGCGATTGGCCCAATAGCTGAGTAGTTGCCGAAGGCGTCTCTATTGATGTGGCCAAGAGTGCCTTCCCCGTAGGGTGTAACGGCGCCTAACACGCCATTGAAACATGTCGATTGAGAAGTACAGAACGGTGCCGAGAGTGGAGTCCTACCGTCAGCGTCTATTTGACACCATTCACAACCAACAACGCCTAAACAGGAGGAGTGGGACAGATAGGTTTCGCACTGAAAATCAAAACACGATTTTAAATTCTCTGCAAAGTTGTGAAAGTAATGCGATTTGTGGTTGTTGTTCTCCAGCATCATGCCACAAAGAGGGATCTCAAGATTGAAGTGTGATATGTTTGAGTTGGGACACTCGTAAAGTTCTGAGCTACATTCGCAGGGGCACTCACACTCAGTTTGTTCCATACGATTGCAATTTAGACAAAGACGGTCGACCATACTACAGGGGCAGAAAGCGCCAACACTGCATGATGCATTGACTAGACCTATAAATGCATTAGTGCCTGGAATGGCAGCAATGTAATAGTGAACACAATGATCTCCTGATACTACATTAGAGAGCACATTAGGTAAAGAAGTATTAAATTCGTAAAATCGCTGTATAGTTTTATCATAAAAATTATTACACAGTCTTTTTGTAACAAAACCCTTATGATTTAACATGTCAATTGCAATCATGGATTCCTTATGAGTGATATGCTGTTGTTCAATGGGGCCAGAGCTATTTGGATCCATAAGACCAGGGTGTGACACTAGATAACCCTTATTATTCATGATGAAACATTTAACATAAGACATGGCACAGAGAGGCATACTATCTATGAGAAGCTTGTACAGAAAGCCCATAGTGACATCCATCGACACAACCATAGTAGGATAGAAGGAACTTTTTACTGCATAAGATATAGAAACCACATAACCAGCTCCACCAACATCTAAATTAGGAGGAGTTAAAATAATTTTGTCAGGATTCTCTAAAGCATATGTGTACCATGGCCTCCTCACTGGCTCATAATCATACTCTAACACAGTACCTGGGAACATAACTAGCACTCCACTCTCTGTCACTGCATACCTCCTGACTATATACTTTGAATAAGGCCCATGCAAATGTTGTCGTTTATAATATGACAAAATAGAGTTCAAAAAACCAACGTCTTGCTGAATTTCATTCTTAAGACCAGGATTGGAGAGTAGGCCATGAGCAACACTTTTTAAATAAGCTAAATAGTTCTGCATGTATGTTACAGCTTCCTGACCATCACCCATATCATATAAATAAGTAAAAGGAGATTGGAAGCTAGATGGGCTTAAGTACACAGTACCCTGATCTATTGTGGCTATTTGTTTGAAATGTCTGCACATTTTTCCCATTTTAGGAGGGAACAAATCCAACCTATGGAACAAAATCTCCTTGTTACTTCTAGTGAAAAATATGTTTGTTTTGTTAAATGCAGCAGGTTCAGTTATTTCAGATACAATACAAATAATATACAAGTTTCCTATCCATTTCCAAGAGTAAATAATTGATTTAGTAGAGTTAAGTTCAGACATAGTTAAATTACCAGAGTTATTAGTTAACATTTCTGCCTTTACAGTTGCAATGAATGTGTATGTTTCCACACTTTCCAGTTTTGTGAATTTAATCTTATCTGAAGCAGATTCTGGTCTTGGGAAAAATGTATGCATTAGCACTGTACCTGAAAAATCCATCACAAAAGCTCTTTTTCTTTCATTTGTACCCTTGAAATACACAATGTCTTCTGCAAGATCTGACCAATACAGGTCTATTCCAAGCACACCGCTTGTTGTCGGAAGCACTAATGATATCATGAAGTCTCTTTCTGTTGCCTCCCAGACTGGACCTTCAATTTTAATCCTTTTACTGCCGTAATGCCCAGGAAGTAGTGATATAAATGCTGAAGCTACTTGTCCAACAACTCCACTGTCATTTATGTGCAGTCTCATAACAGAATGATTGTTTGTATGTGTGTGCCACTTGTCAATGTGCAATATTCCCAAAGAACTGTTTTTATCTGCTTGATTCTCATAAATTAATCCGATAGCAAATTTTAAGCTTTGATCTTTATTTGAAGAATATGGAAATATTTTCAGCCATGTTTCATTTTTCAAAACCTTTGTGTCTGTCAGGAAAATGAATAGCTTTTGATTTGGTAAATCCCTCTGGAGTAACAATTTTTTGAGCTCTTTGTTAATAGCTAAAGGAGACACATTTGTAGGTGCAACATCTAAAGATGTTAAGTATTCTTTAAGCAGTAGTTTATTGTTTTCTGTGGCATTCCCCAGGTCAGACATCCCATCTGTGCTGCAAGTATCTTCGAATTTGAGGAATTCTGTCATGTTTGTCATTTTCAGAGCTATCATGTCTGTGTCTTGCAGGGCAAACACAGTCTCTTTAGCAACATGGACAGCATGTTGTAATGAATCTTCTTTCATATTATTATCAATTATAAACACTACCAATTTTGGTTCAGGATGCACAATTTTATGATAGAGGTACCTCAAATTAGAGTGGGGCATTGTTGCACAATCCCTATCAGTGGCATAGTCCATGTGTGACAGAAAATACTGTCTCTTAACTTTTAAATCCTTAAAGCGACCCAGCATATTATTTTTAGGATCCTGTGAAGGCAGGCTGTCGTATACATTGGAACTTTTTATAAACACAGACTTACGAATAGAGTTGAACGGGCAAGGATGTGTGAAGGACGGAGTACTGTTGTCGCTTATAACGTTGTTCATGTCGCGAAGTATGTTTATAGCTGATGATAGCTTGTAGCTCAGTTTGTCAGCGATACTGGTCAACACATCGTTGTCGGAGGTTTGGTATCGGCTCACTTTATAAGCGGTCCGGATTTCGAAGCGCGCTGTGTACTCGCTGCCCAGTTCTTTGACTACAATTTCACTAAATTTACTTGCTAACGTATCTGATAGCTTGCGAACACATAGTTTATAATCACCACGACTGTTAGTTCTAGTACAGTTATCGCTTTGAGCGAGGATCACACAGACGCCGCAACTCGTCGTAATCATAAATAACAACGATAAAACCTTCATCTTGTCGGCATTATCTTTGATCCGCACACACTTTAATTGTCATCACGGTAGCATATTTCTGAAGTAAGACGTCCTTTGTGTTATTTGCGTTGAAATTTGCACATGGTTTTCTTTGATAGACTTCATCGATGGTTTTTGAAACAAATGTTTATTTGGGAAAAAACAAGTAACGCAATACCCACAGCACAACCCAAGGTGATATTGAAACTGTGAATGACATTTACAAAGTAAACATGGCGGACAGCTAAACACGTTCCGTTTTACACTATGCTATGTTGCGTGAGCGTTTGTGTTTTATATTTTGTACGATTTATACTATACGTTTGATTTTTTATTATTTTAAAATATTAAAATTATTTGTTTACGAAATCCTGCCATACATTTGTGAAAATAAAAATTGAGATGCCATTTAGGTTGAAAGGTGTAAAAGGTTCGGTACCCAAAAATGCAATTTTAAATATTTTTGTCGGTCTGTTTGTTCCGGCTAATTTCAGTTGGACCAATTTTGACGAGACTTTCACTGTTAGATAGCTGATGTTATAATGAGTAAAAGTTATCTACATATATCTTAGCAAAAGAATTAAGGTTCCACCTGCACCGAAAGGGGATATGTCCCCTCTCGGGAAAAAAGTACATAGACCATGCCTTGGAATAGGGTATGGTCTACACGTGCGCCAAATTTGATCGAAGTGAAGGAGTAACATTATTTAATAACTCAAAAATATCTATTGGAAGTTCCAAAGCAGAAGTTCATAGGTATTAAGAGGTATGCGGAACAGAGTGTAAAGTGCCACAAACCGTTGAAACGGGAGAATCCTCCGACCAGACGGGTGTTGTGTCTGTTATGTATGGGCAACTGCCCGATAGATGATTTCGGGCTGTTCTTTAGGTTATAATCGCGCGGAGAACTGCAATGCAGGATTAGTTCTTATGTGACGCCATAGATGTCGCTACAGGTATTTTTCTTTTATTTTCTATGCAATCAAAAATGAATCACCCTTTTTTTACGAAGTTTCATCAGCAATCATCTTCGATTCCTCGGAAGGAAACTTACTTAAAGGAAACCTATTATTATTACCGATACGTAATAATAATAGGTAACCTAAAATGCCATCAACATTTTTCAAAGAAAACACATAAATACTTAATTCAACTTTTTTGTTTTTATTTTGGCATCAAACAGACATTACAAACAAAATAATTCTTAACACAATTGGTGCCTTACATACAATAGACCTAGGCCGACGACCGACATGGCGACATGGATACCTATCTTCAGAGTATTCAAGACAATAATGTAACTAACCATTGAATCTTTTAACAAAAAATCTCATCATCAAGTAAATTAACATCTTTCCAGCCCAGTTTTTTTTCAGGAATGCTTTCCTTGGAGCAGTGAAAAAATTAAACGTCTAAGCCAATGCAATCTAAAGATAAGGCCGTTTATGGCGCATTCTTTGACGGTCGTAAGAGAATCAAAACCGACTTTTCGTTGACCTAGAATTAAATGCCATATATAATAAATGCCATATAGCAAGCTTGTAGCACTTGTAGGTACCTAAAGAAATAAATCCAATTTGTAGGTTCATCACAAAATAATTTTACGGTTCGGAAAAATCGGAATTGAAAATCGGATTGGTATGTTTGTGCGGAACCCTCGGTATGCGAATCCGATGCGCACTTGATCGTTATTAGGGTTCCGTACCTCATAAAAAACGGAACCCTTATAGGATCACTTTATTGTCCTTCTGTCTGTCTGTCTGTCTGTCTGTCTGTTAAGACCCTTTGTCTCGAGAACGTGTGGAGGTATCGAGTTGAAATTAAAACCATATACATACTCAAGTCTGCGGTTCCTTGAAGCTGTGAAAAAATTAAACTTCTAAGTTAACGAAATAAAAAGCTTATGTCGCAAAAATCGTAAATTTGACACTCCTAGGAAAATCGAAATTCATAGGATACTTCCCGTTGACCTAGAACCCTGAAATTTGTCATGAAGCAAGATCTTATAGCAAAAGTATAGGAATAAATCTGAAAACCGAAAATTTGTAGTTACGTCAAAAAAAAAAACTATTCAGAAAAATCTTCGAGACTCGATTCGGGAATTGAACTATTTACATATTATAATATAAGTTAGTTTGTACGGAACCCTCTGTGTGCGAGTCCGATTCGCACTTGATCGTTTTTTTTTCTATGATGATCACGTACGTTTTTCAGTAGCCGTTCTCTGGATTTATAACCGGCTATGTTGAGGCTAAGACAGTGAGGACTCTATAACACGAGACCCAATACCTTGACAGAAAAAGTGTTACAATGAATACCGTAAGACACAATAGAAAGACAATGAGAGAGCGAGTGTTCGCTTGGGGTCTAATGAATTAAACCATAGTTTAACTTAAGGAAACAAATAAAATTAAACTAAATCACTTAAAGCTAACTACAAATTTCACACAATCGGTGCGAAAGAATTACTTCCCTAGTCGTAGATTTTTAGCAAGTTGTTGGGCATTGTTTCCTAACGCACCCCAAGGCCTTCCTGAGGTGTAAACCCAAAGGTCTCGGCCTTGGTGTCAGAATGACCTGAATTCTTATCAAATGGATTGATATAAAGGCTATACAGAACGATAGAGCAATAAAAACTAATAGGGCTATATAGATTCCCTTTTCGACATATTAAACGCGTAGGTTGCTGAGAAATTCAAATAATTGGATCGGTATTTAGGTGACAATAAGTAGGTAAACCAAATCAACCGTAGTGGCACCTCAGGCATTTTGTTTAGGGTGCCCTACTAAATGATTTTATTACCTAATCACATATTCGCTATACTTGATCTACATTTCATAATATGTATTACATAAGTAACTGAACTTTGTAATTCTTACTTTTTACGTGGGATATCTTTAATTGACTACCTCCCTAATTCTCGCTCTAGATGGAGCGAGAGGGACTGTCAGATTTTTAGTGAATAAATCCCAGAGTTTCTTTAGTTGCTCATTACGAGGGCACGGCAATTCTTTCGATGCATCAGCAGCAAGCGGCAAGCTTTATAATTCTACCCTCCAATTTTTGCAAAACATGCACGTGCAAGTTCTTCACAGCAAAAGTTTTCTCCACGTTTACAACCTTTTAGTTTCAGTAATAAGCAGGTTAGAGCAAGTTATTAATATTTATCGCCTGTAAACTTAGAGGAAACGTAACAGTTTTGCTGACTTGAGTATTATTCCATGCAAAATAGTATTATGCTAATAATCGAGTATTATTAAGTCGCAAGTAAGTGCGCGTATACGTGAATGTGTACGTGTGCCGTAGCCGCTTACACGTAGCTATGTGTTTCCATCGATTGGTCAGGGGCGGCGTGGCTTACCGTCCGACCATTAACCCAGTTGTGTGGCGCGACGCGGCCCGGCCGGGCACGCGAGCCCTCGCCGTCAGTCCACCATCATGCAACTGCCCGAGACACCGCCGCCGCCTCTGGCTCCGCTGTGGGACCGCGTGCAGCGGGCGCGCGCCCTGCCGCCCGACCTCGACGTAGAACTTCTATACGTCGCCATACGGGACCGCCTCACACATCCCGAGTGGGAAGTTCGTCTCCACGCGCTTCGTGTCCTTGCAGATCTTTTACCGCTCTCCGGGAATGCGCTATCGTTTCCGTTCGATCAAGTCGTCGACAACTTAGGACACAACTCTCCCAACGTCCGGAAAGCTGCGCTAGATGCACTTAAAGTCTTCTGCACGCATTGCGAAGATGTTGAATGTGCAGCGCGAGCAATTTTAGATAAATGTTCCTACCACAACATAAGGCCTCATTCCGCGAATATTGACACAAAAGTGAACGTTATCACAGGCCTAATATTATCAATACCTTCGGTGATGGGCATATTAAAGAGAAGACACTCACACTTAGATATGTTACCAATATTTCAAGTTCTAGGCGAGAAGCTCTACGACCCGGTGCATAGAGACGTCGCGCAGAGATCTCTACTAAAACTCAGACGAGCTTGTGGACCACGGGATTACATGATATATCTTTCTAGATTAGACCCCAAAGTTCAGGAAAAATTTCGACTCATGTGTGAAACTTATGATGAAGATTCAATGGACGTTTATTACGCTCCGAGAAAAACTGCCTATAGACATAATAACAATCAACCTCTAGTAAAAATTAATCATGTTTTTAATAATAACCATACGGGCCCTATTCGGGTGTCGACTGATTCATCTTCAGAAGATTCTTTTGGGCCTATACCTTTTTATAATAATAATTTTGCAAAAGTTATCATTGAAACAGAAATTAAATTTGATTCTGATACAGCGATCACAATGACCGTTTTAGAAGAGAATGAGACTGAATCGGATAAGAATACAGGAAGTGAGGACGATTACGATAGCTCAGACAGGAACATGTTAAAATATAGTGATGGTGACTCCGAGGATACGGATGTTGTTGTTAAAAGAGTGCGTTTTGGTGGTGAGAGTGTTAAAATTAGGACCCCTGACAGCGATAATTTATTAACAAGCGAAGATGACAACAACATTCATGAACAGAAGAAAAGAAAAGATAATTACAAAGAAATAGTGGCACCTGTTACTCCTGGAATAGTCAGTAGGATGAATGAAATAAAACGCGAGGCTTTAGAAAGGGAGTCACAACTTAAACAAGGAAAAAAGAGTGGTATACCTCTGCCTGTAATCCACAATAAGGTGCAACAGAAACCAACATATATCGCTAAATACAACGGAGTCAAAGTCAAATCTAAGTCTTTGAGCGAGTTGTATGATTACTTTAAATCAAAAAACGACGAAGAGGAAGGTAAACTGCCAGAAATGTCAGGGTTGGCGCTATCATTGGCAGAAGTGCGTTCTCCGGAAAAATCCGGGCGGAGTTCTCGCAGTCCTGTGGAGCCTCATAAGGAGGTGGAAGTTCTGCATAACTTGCAGCGAAGTCCATCTGTGTCACCACGTCGTCATCAAACAAGGGTAGAGTTGGAGCGCGATGGGTAAGTCCAGATCTATGTAGATGAGTCATTTATTGTTAAAGTATTAGGTCTTAGTGTTCCGAAATCTTATTGCTCAATTTCTTGTTGCTCAGGTTCGTGTTAAGTCTCTTGGCGTCGTCGCCGCCGAAGGAGACCGACATCTTAACTCCGCGCACTCCGACTCCATTGCGTGCTCACTATGACTGGGAAGAATTGGGAATAGTCCCGCAGCATGTGTCCGATCAGCTGCATAACACGGTAGAGCATCATTGTTTTTAAAGTCTCCATAATTGAATAGTTAGACATAGTATTGTAGTTATTTCCATGTTGACTGTACAGTTATTTTGGTATAATATTATTCGATAATGATGTTGTTACTAGATACCTTTTGTCTAGTATCTAAATTGATCTAGCTTAAAATGTACTTTGTAATGTCCAGTACTAGTTATGATGTCTGCGCGATTGGGAAAAGTTGTTATTGAGTTTTTTCATTATTAACAGTTTCTTAGTAGCAGCCAAAGGTCTGGGTGTACAAATTTAACCTTTCGCCAAGTGCTTTTTAAAACACTCATACATGTTCAACATAAATTTAAAAGTTTATTAACACTGAAGTTACAAGTGATTGAGCCATGGAAGTTTATAAGCCTTAAGGAAGTTTTTATCTCCACTCCTGTTATACAATTTATGGGGACAAAATTTGCAATGAATTTTCGTAAGACCGTGATTGTCCAGCGTTTATTCATTACTAGCTTCTAGGGGTTTCGCCCGCGTGTAAAAAGATAATATATAGCTAAAGCACTTATTGGTTCTACTAGCGAACGAATTTTTAAAATCGGTCCAGTAGCTTTTAAAGCTCTATTTTTTTTAATCTTTTTTTATTTGTAGCAGTAGTGACCCAATAGTAACGGTCTCGATTTACGGTCGCAGGTTTGAATCCAGCCAGTGCATTCCTTTGTGTAATGTATTTCATCACCACTGCTCTCAAAACGGTGAAGAAAAACATCGTGAGGGAATCGGCATAAAATTCGAAGACATGTAACATCCACCAATCCGCACTGGACTCGCGTAGTAAATTACGGCCTACTACCTCTTCTAGAGAGGATTATGCTATGTTTTATTTCTGCAGTGGTTTTTAAATTTATTCATTAAAAACAAAAATAAAAATCTTGTTATAGTATAGATAAACACTGAACAATCAGGGTGATCATATTATCATTCAAAATTACCTCGGCGAGTGTCTTCGAAAAAATATGTTTGTGTCCAATATAAATGGGCCATCTTATGCTTTTATAGTATAGGGTGGCCCATTTACAGTGTGTCCAAAACAATTTATGAGACCGTTTGGTAACTCCGTGGACTTGTTTTATCAGGTGACTCATATAATAATTTCACTTCAATAGGAAAACTGGATAGCAGCCGTGCGGGCGGCGGACCAGCTCCACAGCACGTTACTAGAAGCCAGCAGCGTGAGGAAGGTGGAGCCGGCCGCACTCTCCCTCGTGCACCACATGTGGGCTCTTAGCGATGAGGTAGAATCAGTTCGTTGGTATCATTTTAGTGCATAAACCTGTCCTGCGTCTAGAACGAAGATTTTCTATTAGCATCATCTTTGTCTTTTATCACACTAATATTATAAAAGCGAAAGTTTGTAAGTATGTGTATGTTTGTTACTTCTTTACGCTCGAACGGCTGAACAGATGATGATGATGATGGAATTTGACGCACGGGTTGACCATGTTCTGGAATAGCACACTTCTTATCCCGGGAGTATGTTCCCTTGGGACCATTTTTTACTCTCACGGGGCTGAAGCGGCTGGCAGTAGCAATAAATGATATTTATTTTTTTAAAAACACTGTCACGCGTCAATTTTTTCGTCAGTTTAAACTAGATGAGGCCAGTGTTTCCTAGCTGACTATCCTGAGAAGAAAAACCGTAACAAACTCAGGGGTCAAAGTATCTTAGCAAATATGTAATGGTCAAATCACATCAGAACCATGTAGATTAGTGTCTGAGATGGTCTTTTGAGGAAAGAACCATACAGATTTGAGTGGACCTGACCAGTCAGTGTGAGCATTTGTCAGTTTTCGCAAAGCTCAACTCAGAACTACTAAGGATAGCTGGTGAAAAATATTCTTCTTGCTCCTGAAAACTGTTTTTTTTTTCTAGGACATTTCGTTGCGGGATCTAAGAAAGTTCACTCGTTTCTTTGGTTCTCATCGAACTTCATTATTTTGGTGCTTTTCTGGTGGGCGCCATTATTGATTCTGACCCTCAGGAGTTGCAATTGTTGTGTAGTGGTGCGAGGTTGTCCCTTATTATCTTTAAGGTTCTAAGGGCCACTCTCTGAACTTGGCCGGAACTTCTGCAGCCAAGGTTGCGGCCAGTAATGCGACCATTCTCGGTCTTGGTCGCGTATATGTGCTCTTGGCGAATTTCAACGATAGACTTAACCTTTGATAACGTTTATCAAAAATATTTTTTAGTTGGATACGTAGTCTCTTTTTTTTCTAACTCTCTTTTTAGTTAGAAATAAGCATCACATTTGTGCCTATTTTTCTGACTCCTTCTTATATTTTATTTTATGTATGTACAGAAATAGTTATAAATAAATAGTTCTGTAGGAAAAAATACAGTTAGAGTTGGGCAAACCCGCTTGCCCGCATTAGCATTTGGCACTGCCTTTGTAAGCCGCCTTTTATGATGTATCGCTCACATGATAAACTAAAACAAATAGTTATGATAATTCATGCGCAAACACGGGGGAAACTTAAGGGGAGTACCTACTAACGACTCAAATTATGTAAAAGTTACAGAATTTATTTGGAAAAGCGATGGTCAATTGCTTTATTTTTCGGGAAAGCGTTGCCATCCCAGAGACAAGCACCTTTTGAATTTCGAAGAGCTTGTCAAATGTAATTGTTAATTGAGCCTGAATAATTGAAAAGTTCGAATCTACTTTTAGAAAGGTTGATAACTTATGACTTTGGAAAGGCTAAGAACCGAAACTAGGCAATGAACTTCCAAAAGTCAAAAGTAATTATTACCTACGTAGACTTTTGGAAGTTCACTCGCTTATTGCTCGTATGACAACAGCCACCGATATCTAGGAAGCTATTGTTAGAATTATAGCGCTTAAGTTAACGACCCGTCTGCCACTATTATTGTCGTAGTTAAAATATTTATCTAATGGGGACGAACCCTATTCGCGTCGCGTGTTGAAGTCGCTGATAAAAATACTTACCTGTATCGCGTATTGCGTTCAGTCATTATAAATACACTTTTAGAATTTCACAAATAAGTACTTAGGTGACAGACTGCACTTATATATTTGCATACGACCTATAATTTTCTTGTGCGGTTAGCAGGTGCTGAATTTTTAATCAGAACTTGATCAAAAGCAAACTCGTGTACCTATGGTAAAGAAAATTATGAAATTGCATTTCTGAAAAAACAAATAGAACTTGACTACCACCTCTCAAATGTAAAAACAGGTTTCGTCAAATCCAAAATTCTGCATATCAGTCTAGACTTTACAAAACTTGAGACTAAAGAGTTTGAGGTTTGAGGAACAGAACACTTGAATTATTTTATTGGGTGCCATTCAATTCATTTCGGAGCATGGACTAATAATAGATTCCGCAACAAAGGGATAAAACAGTGTTTTATGTCACGGACATATTGATTCCCGACTGCATTGAAGAATTCCAGATTTAGCTACCGAGCGCAGCAAGGGAGTTTAGAGTTTACCTCATGACATGAGCGAAGCGAGGAGTACTATAATTCTGAATGCAGTGCGGGAATTACGCTAGCCTAAGATAAAAACCTTTATCGCTGAGGGGGAATACTTACTACCAAATAATGGAAAACATGCCTTGAGGAAGAATGGCTTGTCACTGCAGCCGAGGTCGCAGGATCATATAGTTTTCATATTAATGTTTAGTTGAGGTTCCATAATCAAATCACATTATTACTGGAAGCTTGCCTGTGTATATTCTGCCCTCCACTTTGGGTTAGCATTGTATGACATATTTAATTATAACATGACGTTTTCTAGCAGATAGTCATTTCCCTAGCTTTTTCCCAAATAGCTTAGGATCGGCTTCCAGTCCAACCTAATGCGGCTGAAAACCCGTGTTTTACATTGAGCTTTAAAAATTGAGGATCTTAGCTAAGGTGGGACGGTACTTCACGGAGGAATAGTTGCTCAACCTTTATCAAGCGCAAGTTCGATCGTGTATGGAATACTGCTCTCATCTTTAGAATAGGTCTGGCAAATATCAGCTTGATGCACTGGAGTCGATTGAGAAGCGAGCCAAGAGAATCATCGGTGATGACGCATTTGTCGAGTCAAAACTCCAAAGCCTTGAGCATCGACGCCAAGTTGCTGGCCTGACGGTTTTCTATCGATTACATTTCGGGGAGTGTGCATTGGAATTGCACAATTTAATTCCACCAAGTCCGTTCCATCATCGGACCACTAGACTAAACGCGAGCCTATCAATAATAAAAATAAAAAAGGAGCGACTGCATATCAGATCTCCGAAACCCAGTTACTGGGCAACATTATATTCCTTGGATAGATTGATGGTCAGACTTTCTGGCGTCTGACTGCTTGTAACGACAGTTAGAGATTTACGAATGACAATCGAGACCAACGGTTTTTCGTACTTTCTGAGGCATGGGGTGTCAGTAATATCCGTTTGTCATTTTATCTTCATGTCAGTTTATCTAAAACTTAAAGTGTAAAAATCACATAGCTACTAGCCCGGTTTTAAACCCGCAACCACATGCCAGAGAGACAGGTCATCACAGCAGTGTGAAAACTTTTTTATCTTTTGTACAGGTAGCAGCCGCAAGAGCCCCGGCAGAGGGCGCCGTGTGTGCGCTGGTGCGGGGTGCAAGTAGCGACTGCGCACGGCAACTTCTTCCCGCACTGATCTCGCGCATGGCACGGGAACCTCTCCCTGCAGCCTTGCCACACGCCTTGCTGCAACGACTCGCATTGCATCACATCGTTGATCTAATTTTTGATCCGAGTATGATTGGCGTAAGTACGGCACACTTCTTTTTATGGTCAAAAACTATTGGACTTTGAAAATATAAGACCTTTTCAAAAGACTGGCATTTTTTTCGTATTCACGATAGTAGCCAGCCTGAAGACGTGTTTCATAATCTTTTGAAGGTTAATCTACTCTCGGGTACACTAATTAAAGGCGTTTACTTCATCCGTCAACAAGTTTCAATAGTACATAGTTCTTATAGTTTCGGAAAAAGTGACTGTGACACACGGACTGACAGACAGACTGATATGACGAATCCATAAGGGTTCCGTTTTTTGCCATTTGGCTTAGGAACCCTAACAAATCGCACTGATGCGTTTCAACGCATGGTCTTTCTCCTCCGCTTTCAACGTATTCACAAGCGTATACTCCTTCGCGCACGATTACTGTTACTTGCACGAAAAAGTGACTGTGTAAAGCCCGCTAATCTCTCTTCTCTTTTGTGCTAGGTGGGTGGAGATAGGGACGTGATACAAAGCGCTCAGCTGCGCGCCACGCTGTGCCTGGCGAGGGCAGCAGGCCCGGCCGCCGTGCTGGCAGCTGTGCGCAGGAGGCTGGCGGGGACAGCCAGGGCTGACGTGTTTTGTAATAAGGTGAGTGGTACAGACAATGGGATGTCTAAGACTACTGACTGGCCTACCATATCCAATAAATAATTAGTACTAAATGAGTACTAAATAGTACTCGAACAAAAAAAATTAGTACAACCGAATTAAAAAAAAGGTAAAGCGTTTCACGGTACTTTAGCTTTAACTAGTTTTCAAGAAAATCGACTTCGTAGGTGGGGTGGCGCGGTAGTCACATCATTCGCAGTCCGCAAGTCCACTTTGAACGATGACAAAGGGGGATGACGAAACATAGCTATTCTAAGTATACAATTTAAAAAAAGCAAGCCCACTACATGCAAGCACACGTACATGAGAGTACCTTGATTTATGTGTAATTTCGTGAAAAAATTATAAGCATAACGGAAACATTTGTAGTTACCGAGAAATCAACGGCAAGTAAGTTCTTGCGGGCTCTTTCGGTCCGCAAGACTACGATATTGAATGTCGATTCCGAAGTTTAAGCTGGTCGCCTGTCTCAAATCTGAACAACCAAAATTGAAAATTAGTGTTCCGGTAGTTTACACGCGATAAGTAGGCTTATGTGGTCTTGATGAAAAAAATATATTTCTTGATATCCCGCCGCCGGCGTTCGCTCGGTCATTGTCTTTCTATTGTGTCTCTAATTATAGGTTAAAAAATCTGAGTTCTTTTTCACTTTTTCCTTGAAAATCACTACTCCTAAAAGAAACTCCTAAAATTAGTCCGATCTTTCAGTGACTCAGTGTATCAATTAGCTTTCATTAATTTTCCATACTAAATCTCAGTGTTTAAATTAAATGAAGTTGTCACGGACGTCTGCTGCACGCTGTGCTGTGCCTGCAATTTAATAATATTACCGACAGATATCAAACAACTAGAAAAGATATACGGGTATTAGCTAAATATTAAACAATCCCAAAATTTCTTGAAAACACAAACCTATTATCCCCAGCAGAAGCAGTGGTGGCCGAGCGGTGACGACCCCGACTTACGAGTTGTAGGTCGCGGGTTCATACCCAGCCTGGCGTATTACTTTATGTAATTTATTTCATCACCACTGCTCTCAAAACGGTGAAGGAAAACATCGCGAGGAAACTGGCATGTCCTAGAATCAAAAATTCGAAGAGATTGGACATCCACCAACCCGCACTGGGCCCGCGTGGTGGATCGACGGCTCATTCACTCTCCTAGAGCGGAGGCCTGAGTCCCAACAGTGGGAACATTATAAGGCCAACTATACTATACTATAACCCAAGATTCAACAGTTTTCTTTCTTGCAGTTGAGAGAAAGGCTGAGTCGACCTATAGAGAACATCAGGCCATGTCACATAACCAGGTTAGTACTTCACTTCACATTACCACTTGTGGACAGAGGCTCTACCACGAAGTCTTAACGCGATCCATTTTACGAACTAAACTGAACTATTAAAGGGATGGAGTTATGTGGGGTGTATAGCTTTACCCTTCTTTCTCGCTCGAACGATTGGTATGTTAACACTTCATGGTAAGGGCCTCTGAGAACAGAAACAGGCTTCAGTCACGTGATGATGTTGTGTATTCCTTTGGTGCAGGAGCTCACAGTTACCAGTTCCAGTAAGACGTCGCGCCAGGTCTACCCCTCCGCCCGCTGGGCCGCCCCCTCCCAGAAGACTGAGGCCTCTGCCGGACTCCGCACCCCTGCCTGGTAAGACTATAAAGAATAAATATCGTGAAAGGTTACCTTGGAAGACAGTCCTACAAAGTTTCTTGTAGTAAAAAGTTTCAATGTTATATGTCCTTCTTAGCGTGTGGATGGCAATGTACATTGTGCCTAACTAAAACTTTGCCTTATGTGTTACCCCCATAAAACAGCAGGGCATTATGTAAATTATACCAGCACTTTCAGTACTTTGATCAGTCAGAGAGATGTGATGTGTTGCCATTCTAGGCAGTTTATAAATATAAGGCCTAAAGACTCTAGCGTAATTTCTAGTATTAAATTATTAATTTTTAGTATATATTTTGTGGCAGTGGGCAGGGCTCATTGCTCGTAGAACAGATGGTCGATGGGGATGAAAGGTTCTGGAATGGCGACCACGTACCGGAAGACGCAGCGTTGGAAGGCCTCCCACAAGGTGGACCGATGACCTGGTGAGGGTCGCGGAAATCCGATACGCACAGGAGCGGTCATTGTGGCGACATTTGGGGGAGGCCTATGTCCAACAGTGGACGTCTTTCGGCTGAAATGATGATGATGATGATGATATGTATTTCGTAGTAACCAGGAAGTGGTCAATCAAGGGCGAGTGGGCCGTGTGTTGGGGACTGTCTTACGTGATTTTGCTATTCAAAAAGTTCTGATTCTCAGCCTTATTTAGAGAAATGATCCGTTTCCATCCATCCATTCGTTCTTCCATTTTCTTTTCTACTATGGCTTTTATACGATTTTTTTAAATAAAAAGACATATTAAGATTGTTTACGTTTAGTTAACTACCTAAACCGATGGAGTATACGTTATTGAATGTCGATTCCGAAGTTTGAGCTGGTCGCCTGTCTCAAACTTAAACAACCAAAATTCAAAATTAGTTTTCTGGTAGTTTACATGCGATTAATAGGCTGGCGGTGAACTTGATGGAAATTGAAAAATTATCCATTTCCATCCATCCATTTATTCTTCCATTTTATTTTCTACTATGGCCAATTTGTTCTTCCCACAGGTGTGTCGCAGCCAGGCAGGGACTACATACCATTCCAGCGGCTATCGCCGATTCCTCTGAGCGACAGGTTAGTCCTGTTTTATACTTCCCAAAATATTTCAGATGAAGACTGATCTCTGTCGTATATTCCCTAGTGTTACTATCGGATTTGCGACCAGTGATAATTGGGAAGAAACTCCTAGCGATTACCAGTAAGTACGTACATACACAGACAGTGCCAGACCCCGATGGGGCGCAGAAATGATCAAACCAGTTTTGTATCATTCATTTCATCAGAAGGAGGTTACCGTTTCCCGTTCCCTCTTGCCACATACCATCGCCAGAACCAGAGCCTGACGCTCAGGATGCTACTGTCGAACGCCTCCACGAGGGCACGGTGGGGCTTCGCCCAAGCGGGGCACGATAAGCTTCACCGTGTGCTCTGAGCATTTCTTCCGAAACAGTTATGTTCGGTGAGGACCTGCGTCAGGCGGATTAAACTTACCCAGCTCGGTCTCGTTTCATAAAAGGTTAGTTACAGCCATGAAGGACAGTGGTTTAATTCTCTTTGGTTACAGCACTGGGTACATTGTATATATATATAGTATAGCCCCATTTGTCGGTACAATATGACTTTATTGCCACTAGGGCCTCAAAGCCAGTGGAAAGAGCTGATAATGGACTATCTCTGTTCCTAGACAGGTTACTGATATCTCGACAGGTTACTGACAGAAATAAGTGAGATTCTATGTTTTATTAATCGACTTAAACGAAAAATAAAATTTTTTATTCCGGAATTCGGTGTTTTTTGTAAATGTTTTTTTTTTTCACTTTCAGTGTTTTGACAGACAAAAAGTCTTGACAGACAGACGGACAACAAAGTAATCCTATAAAGGTTCCGTTTTTTCCTTTTGGGGTACGGAACCCTTACAGGATCACTTTGTTGTCCGTCGGTCTGTCTGTCTGTCGGTCAAGACTTTTTATCTCGGGAACGTGTGAAGATATCGAGTTTGACAAAAAAAAACTTTTTTTGCGATTCGGAAGAATCTTCGTAACTCAATTCGGAAATTGAACTGCTTTTATAGAGAAATTTGTACGAAACCCTTAATGCGCGAGTCCGACTCGCACATCTCCGGTTTTTTTTTTATATTGAAGTCAGTTGTATTTTTTAACCGACTACCAAAAAAGTAGGAGGTGCTCAAGTTGTCTGATTTTTAGGGTTCCGTCCAAAAAATATAGGATCAAATTGTTGTCCGCCTTTCAAGTCCGACTCACATTTTCCAAGTTTTTTTTTTTGTAATATGTTCAGAGATAATTTTGCCAAATGTAAACCGATTTTGACGATTCTTCTTTTGCTTCAAAAAGTTTGTCTATTGGGTGGTCCCATTTATATTTGGTGAAGATCAGATGAAAAACTACGGAGATAGACCATGGAACACATCAATAAATGATAATATAGATATCTTCTGGCATTGTTACAATCGCATGGTGGTTAGTTCACAACACAAAATCACGCCAGTACAATGTAAAGTCCGCAGAAGTGTAAAGTTCACGCTGGCAAACCCGCATTTTTCACCAATTATGTTCAAATTCCATGTTATTTGGGTTGTTATTTCTAGGTTTATGGACCGACCTTGATGATTCTTTTTATGTTGGGTTAAGTTAAAAACTCTGTAGTAATCCCATTACCCTGGATCGGGAGAAGTCATTGAATGATTTCTCATCTCAAAAAACCCTGTGGAACACCAAAACACAAAGCCCTAAGGAAATGTCAGCAAAACAGGGGCCCAGCAGGGTCGAAGCCATATGGTCATGAGGCAATGGGTTGTTCGAAAGAGAACCCCGGGGCCCTGGAACGAAGGCAAAGAAGAAACATAGGAGTGGGTTTTAGCCAGTAAAAGACACCGCCCTAAAGCGGGAGAAGTCATTGGATGAATTCCCACCTAAAAAAAATCGACTTCAAAAACAAAAAACTAGAAAATGGAAAATAATTAGGAAAGTTGGTGTGAAAAAATGACAAAACAAAACTAGAAACACCAAAGTTTTTGTAAACTAAAGTAAAACTTAACTTAAACTTAAGTAAATGGTCTTTGGCAATGTAAATATCATTCTGAATAGTGAATCTAACTTAAAAAGAGGAAGAATAACTTATAATTTTAGCTTCTTTTGTCTGACCGATGAAGAATAAAATTCAGTGCTTCCCCACTGAAACTTATCGACAAAAACTATGTTTGCTTTCAAACATTATTTATTCAGCATCTAAACAGAATTACTGAATTGGATTCTAGAGCTTTCTATATACCTACTCGTTTTTCATTCGAATGGCGATCGAACCGTTCTTTTTCGCGTTAACACACACCATGACACGAAGTGCGATCAAGCACTTCTTCTAACTTGGCGTCAAAAACTTACCTATAGCGGCTATAGCTGTAGGTAAGTTATCTCCCAAGTTAATACCCGAAAATATAATACATATAATAAAGCAGCAATTTTCCTAATAAATAAATAACTGGCAGGCAATAATAAATTCAAGAAACAAAACTTTTCTACCCTATAAGTAAAGTGCTAGGTCTAAATGCTTTGACCTTCGAATTATGGGAACGAACGCACCTGACAGACAGGCGGCCCATCCGTTGTACATAGTTTATATCGTAAGCTGAACTTGACGGAATGATAGCTTTATTGAATACCTAATCATAGTTGTAGGTAGCGGTTAAGGGCACTTAAGGTTTAGGTACTTACGCAGGCGGGATTGTACGAAAGAATGACCGCGGCCCCCCTAGCCAAGTTACAACCGTTTCGTTTCGATTCTCTTTTCTTCGATCGCCTCAAGTAGGCCACGCCTCCGATTCCTTTGTTCTGACGTCATCTTAACGCTCAGTCACGTGGTCAGAAGAAAGGAATAAGAGGCGTGGCCGACTCGAGGCGATCAACGAAATGAGAATCGAAACGAAACGGTTGTAACTTGGCTAGGAGGGCTGGAATGCAAAGGACAACTGATGGAACACACGTGGATTTTAGTCAGTAAAAGCCTAACACTCCCTATTAGTCCACCTAGAGCGGGAGAAGTTTGATGATTTCCCACCTCAAAAAAGGTACGTAGATAATACCAGAGCATGCGAAAACTAGGACATCAGAGGCAAAAATATCTCAAATCTCCGTTACACAGCTGACACCAGGCTTCTGGCCGCCGGTGAAGCGGAAATGGTTCAGATCCTAGGTACGTAATGGAGTGCATCGGCCTGGAAATGGGTTTCAAAATTAACCACAGCAAAACCAAAGTGATGGTGATGGACTGAACCAAAAAGCTATATAGCTCACGTGTACTCTTGGACTTGGAACTCTTGGAATGGGAGATAACTTCATATATCTCGGCGCAAACATCAGTAACACAGGTTCTTGTAAAAAGAAAATCCGGAGGCGTATAGGAATGGCCAATACCAAACGCAATGGAAAAGTGCAATGTCGTAGTTACCAGGCTAGAGACCATCAGAAAGAGGCTGATCGAACGGGAACTTTATAGCCCTCAATACTGAGGAGGAAGAGATTGTTGTCAGATTTTTATAGTTTTAAATAGAATCTGAGAGAAAAGAACGAGAAGTAAGTCTCGGAACATTTCGCAGTCTTGGCATTTCAGTGCTTTGAGTGCGAGTGGTCGCGCTTGGCTCTCTGATTGGTTAAGAGCTTGGAGTGGGCCAATCGGAGCGCCGAACGTCATAAACGTTTGCACTAAGCAATCTAGATACTTCTCGAATCTACTTCTCTTGTCTACTTTCAAGATTTACTTTACTGTTCTAATTTATTAAATTTTGAAAATGATTTTTCCTTAATTCACGTCGAAATGCCTTATCAAAACACATGTAATTGAGTAAACCTTGAACAGAAGTGATTGAGGTCTAATCTTTCAATAGAATCACGGGGTTAATTCGTGCTCCAATTTCGATTTTATATCACCGGCTTGGCTACCAGCTGACCACTACTGCGCGATATTATCTATGTAAATCTACTCGCCGATTACGGGCGCCAATTACACAGTGAAGTCACTCACCCCTATTTCGAAGTCTGACTAACAATCGATAACATAATGGGGCAAAACGCTCGTAATGTTGTATTTGTAACACTTTCGAGAAAACAAGTCATTCGACCTCGAAGAAAATGTCAACCGTCAAACAAATTATATTAAGATATATGTAGTGAATTTCAAGAACAAAGTAATTCTGGTAAAGTTTGGGGTGTGAATGGTGTTGTCGCGTGGCAACGAGCGGCATGCATGACGCGACGCAATGATGTGGCACGCAGCTCGCTCCTAGATCGCAGATTGAAAGCTTTCGCAAGTGTTTCACTTGTTGCGAAAATATTTCCAAACGTAAATGTACTTACAAACTTGAAAAGTACCCTAAAGAGATTATTATAATGCTAGGTGCTGCCAGCAGCTTCAGCCGCGTGAAAGTAGAAAGTTACCCCAAGGGAACATGCTCCCGGGATAAAATGTATCCCATGTGCTATTCCAGGATCTGTACCATGACGTTTAAAGTAAGATTGTTTCATTCTCATTTCCAGTGTGGGTGAGAGATGGCGCTTGACAACCTGTATAGCTCTGTCTCTTACCCACACTGACATAAGAATGAAACAATCTTACTTTGAACGTCATGGTAACCCCGCTGGACATGGTCTACCCGTGTACAAAATTTTTTATAAACCCATCCAGCAGTTCGGCTGTGAAGAAGTAAAACACATAGTTATAATAATATCAAACACACTTAGACACAGTGGTTTTGCCACTTTATTTAAATGTATTTGTCACCTTATTTTTTAAATTTATAATTCATATTTATTTTTATTTCCTTTTCTATCCAAATCTTTTTGTACACTGCACCGTTTCGGTATCTTTGTCGACACCGCCACCGGCCCACGCTGAAAACCAGTGCTCATCGCATTATGCGTGAGGCCGCAGCTTTATGCTGAGCGTTCGGCCGTTTTGCGCGAATGTGACACATATCTATATCTATTGATTATGTTTGTTAGCTAGTTTTAAGATTGCATCATTTCGCGTAAATAAACTGTTTTTCTTTCTTTCTTAAATATAACTCCCAAACTTTTGACGTCATAATATTAGCACAATTTTGCCGATAGTGTCGACAACCAATATTTAGCGTACCAACGATTTCTTCTGACCAAATTATGGCTCCTTTAACCAAATGTTTCAGGACAATCGTTCCAAATAACAGTAGCTGGCGCCAAATTCCACTTAAAATCGTAACGGGGCCTTCAATTTATCGAATTGAGTAAATTGAATACCTAACCATATCGACCCGCTTAATATTTAATTCCTAAAGGCTAGCAATCAACAAGGGCGCTAATCAACAACGATTTGCTTGGTTTAGGTATGAACTATAGGCTCGACGTGTAACTTGACGTTGAAGTACCAATGCCCTGCCTTCAGTACCCAAGAGTTGTAATAGCGTGCCTCCACTAACCTACATTTTGTAAGTTAAATTATTGGCCCACTTTCATTCAGAGCGTTTATGAACCACTGACGAGACGACCCATTTTCCTTATCGTAAGATCGTTCCACTTTCGTGTTCAGCAAACATCACGTAACAGTCCTTTAACGTCTATTAATAATTCAGAAAATTATGGACCAGTTACACCTTCACCGATGGTCGCCTTCGTAAATTAAAATTCATAATACTTTTCTGAAATGATCTGAAAAGAATAAAATAAAATTGTTAGGAAGTTTAAAAAGTCCTAATGAATCCAGTCTTATTAAACGAGTCTTACTCATACCAGTATTATAAACTACACGGATCTAATGACTCTTTTACTGCCCTGCGACCGCTACAAATTCCGTGAAGGTGGCTAATCTGCATAATATGCAGGTAGAGTGAGTTCATCAACATAGAGCCAATTGATCGCGGGGCTGGGTGTACACCTCACCTTACCTACACTACACATGGTGCCGGCGTGACCGCGTCAGTCGCGGAGGCGCCGCGGCGGCAGGCGCGCGCCATGTTGCGCTGCTGCTGCCCCCGCGCGCCCGTGCGCCCCGCGTGCCCCCCGCCGCCCGCACTCGCGCTCGACCTCGTGGCCGACCTGCCCCCGCACACGAGGTACTGCCCACCCCCACTGGCGCTGCGACCCCCATGTAAACAAAACAGTTTCCGTGACGCTATAGTATTTATTTCTGTTCACAGAGACTCGAGCGCGCTTACCAGTTATGAGGACGGAGAGAACAACAAAAAGGCATCCGCTTCTAAGGAGTCTGATCAGAGAGTTTTAATAGATTCTACAACCGAAGTCGACACCGCACCAGACCAGGTTCAGGATATAGTGCCATCTCCGCCACGTTCACCTTCCATTCACGTCGAGGACTATTCCGAGAGATCTAATCCGACACCTGTCAGTGGACGGTCACAGTTACAAGTCCAACCCCCGACACCTCAGCCACCAGGGAGCGCGGGGGCTTCCACTGGGCGCGAATCTCTGGAATCCCGTGCGAGTACCGTCGTCGAGGTGTCGCCAGTGCGTGCGACAGTGAGCGCGCGCCCTTCACCTACGCCACCCAGAAGCAGCGCTCCGTCCCCGGCGCGGAGCGGCGTGCCCACGCCAGAGCCCGCTAGCGACGTGTACGACGAGCGGCCGCGCCCCACCGAGCGAGACGTGCGTACAGCACTCGCCGAGTGTATCGTGCCCGCGCGACACGAAGACTGGGAGATCATCGTCAGCGGACTCGTGGAGACTGAGAGGCTCGCAGCCGACCCGGCGGCTCGCGCTCCTGCCGTCAGCTGGCGTGCGGCGACGCGCTCGGCCGCTACGCATGTGCGCTCGCTGCGATCCCGCGTCGCACGGGCCGCGTGCTGTACGCTGGGTGCGCTCTTTGAGTATCGTGGCCGTGCACTCGACCCCGAGGTTGAGGAAGCAGTCAGCGCGTTGCTGGAGCGCTGTGCAGACGTCAACCGGTTCCTCCGCGCAGACGCTGCCAGTGCGCTGGTGAAGGTGGCATGCGGCGGCAGCGAGGTGCGCGCGGTGGTGGCGCTGTCGCGACGCGGGGCGGCGCACCGCGCGGGCCCGGTGCGCGCGGCGGCGGCGGTGGCGCTGGCGCGGCTGGTGCGGCGCGGCGGCGCGGCGCGCGCGCTGGCGCTGCCGCCCGACGTGCGCACGTCGCTGCTGCGCGCGGCCGGCGAGCTGCTGGCGGACGCGAGCGCGGACACGAGGATGCACGCGCGCACGCTGTGCCTGGCGCTCGGGGAGGATGCGCGTTTCAATCAGATGCTAAAGGAAGCGATACCACCGTCACGATATCGCGCCATTGAAAAATATGTCGATAAATTGCGCTATCGATAGGAACCAGGGAGAGCCAACTTTAGGCTCCCGAAATAAAGAGTTCCTCTCAAAAGTCGTAACCTGATGGAAAATGGTTACTTAAATTGTACGTGAAACTGTGAAATGATGACTGAAACATGCGAAAGGTATTTTTGTAGTAAAATTAATTAAATATAAGTAGGTACTGTACGACGATGTGTTAAATGAAGTTGATTGTTATCCTCCAATGGAGCGAACTTTATTATATGACAATTAATTTATAAACTTTTATTAGGAAATAAATATTCTGGTCTAAGTGATGTTTTATTTGACAGTAGATAGGAGTTGGGTATAATTCTGATTTTTTATTATCTGGACTAAATTAACAGCAGTGGACAATGTCCAGCTGTCGATGAACAATTCCTTGATGAACAATTCTTTGGTGCATCTTATTAAAAATTATTGATTATAAATTTATTTATTAAACTTTATGTACAGTAGTGGTACATAGTCAGACTTTATACAACAAGGCATTACATTATTATGGTATGGATACTTTTAATCACCACCTTGGTTGCTCTCACGGTCTGACCCTAGTGAATGTTCAGCTCTTTATGTAAAAGTCCAATCCGTATAATGAATCCTAAGATTTGCCGTAAAAGTCCCGAACTGGGGGCCTTACGATTAGGTGTTAAAATGTCAAGTGTACGAGCGAGAGAAAGAATGGAGCTGGCGTGCTATTCTCTAAGAAAACGGCTTTGAGTGCACCGCTGGCCGCAGCGACGACATCCAAATACGTACATACGATTAGCAATCCAATGTGTCTAAGTACACATTAAATTGTTAATCCAATGTACCTATTTGAATTTTGTCGCTGCGGCCTACGCTGCGCTCAAGGCTGTTTTCTTAGAGAATAGCATTGCTATTCACCCCGTTCACCCTATATACCTCCACCCTTTAACAGTTCAGTTCAGGTCGTCAAATAGATCGTGTTAATTGCTCTTGGTACGGCCTCTGTTCTATGACAGTCGTCAGTAGAATGTTTGCTAACGGCCCTACGCTGGATCATTGACGTCAAATTAATTATTGCAAAGATATGATACTAGGGGAACCAGTTCTTACTTGGGTCAGACAAATAATAGAAAAGATCGAGAAGGATAGAGAGAGAAGAATAAAATAGATCGATCACTTTTATAAAGTCCCACAGATACATGACTATTATTCTACACTAGCTTCAGCCAGCGGGTCCGCTCGCAAAACTAACGATATGAAAATAATTTATAGCTTATAGCACTCAGGGATAATAGTGACTACCTACATTTACAAGTGAAAGAATTTTCAGGATCGGTTCTGTAGCTTCAGAGATTTCCCCCTAACCTACATACAAACTTACGATTGATTTTATAGATTTACGAGTCTCCGAGGTAAGTCTGAAATAAGCGAATTACACAGAACAGGTCGGACTTTTATCAGTAGGTAAGGTATATATAATCTTAAGTTTTACTGGTTACTCCTAGGACTTACTATACTTTGGGTTTATACAGTAGGTATCACTTAACGATGGTGAGGAAAAAAAGTCATGGTTTTCCAGAATAAGAAAAAGTCGGAATTAAAATACGAAGCAATTTCGTTACCATAGAGAAAAAAAAAAACCATCACACATGTCAATCTCAACTGACAGTTAACTTCAAAAACTTTCATCATTCAGACAACAAATTCTCAAAAAAAATACCAAAAAAATGCTTCATAACCATGAATTCTGACGTTGAGAAAAATCTCAACATTTACCCACTATGCCCAAAATCTGATTGGCTATGTCGAGTTTACTAAGACATCATTTATCAAACGCGTCCCTGTTCAAGCTATTGTCTTTCTTGTTCTGGAACTGGATATATTTCATGACAGTTGAGCATGCCAAGGAGCGGGGCCCGGAATGGTGCTCCCGGGTGCTGACGGTGCTGCATGGTACAGTGGCCGTGATCGTCGGCTACACACAATGCCATTTGCCTTTGTCGACATTAAATTTGTCCAGTTAGTTTGTTTTAATTTTCTTTTTTTTATCTAAGTATTATGTGGGATTTTTTTTTTCGGTTGGAAAATCATCTCATGATATCCCCCGGTCTTGGGCGGAGCGCAAGATAGAACTGTAGCGGAGAGCTATACTCTCCGATTATAAAATTTATTTTACAAAGGGTAATGGGTACTAACACTAGATAATAAGTTATTTATTAAGTTACTTACACTTTATGGATCTTTGTGTCCGAAATAAAATAAATTCTATTCTATTCTATAGTGTCAGACTTTTACCGACTAAAAACCCACTCCTGTTTCTTCTTTGCCATTTGTTTTCCAGGGCCCCGGGGATCTCTTTCTCATCACCCATGGCCCCAGTAGGCTTCGACCCTGTTGGGCCCCTACGGTTGCTGACATGCGGTGGTCTCCTTGAGGCGCGCGTGGAACATTACGCGCCGTCGACGACTTGGGCTCGGTCCGGACGGTTACCGGACGATCGGACGGCGAGCCACCCATTGCTCGCCGTCCGCAAGCCCGTGCCTACGGTGGCCGGAAATCGGGATCGGAATCCCGGCGGCGGTTGGGGCGTGAGGACCGTTGCCGTTGCTTTGCTAGCATTACTGCTTCGCAGAAGGAGGCGACCGCCTGCCACTCCTCCTCGCTCCGGACCATGGCCTGTACCAAGGCCCGGCGCGAGAGATCGCTGCCGCCGATTGCCCCCACGAGGTCACGGCGGTGCTCTGCCCAAGCGGGGCACACCTCTACCGTGTGCTCCACCGTATCCTCCGGGCGGTCCACACAATGGTGCCACCCGGGCGTCTCTTCTGCACGAATCCGGTGCAGAAACCTCCCGAACTTACCATGTCCGATGAGGACCTGCGTCATGCGGTAGGTGAGGACGCCATGAGATCTTTCCAGCCACTCCTCAAAGAGGGGACTTATCGCCATAATTATGGAGTGCCCAGCACTGGGTTGCGACAGTCGCTGTCGCCATTCCACCATGAGATCCCGCCGGAAAAGTACTATGTGGGTAAGATAGGCCTACAATTTGGGCATTAGCTACAATTACAGTGTTACAATTGTTGAGAAAAACGTACTGCCAGTCATTTGGAGTAGGTACACCACAGTACCGACAAAGTGGGATATCATGACGTTCAAAGTGAAATTGTTTCATTCTTATTTCAGTGTGGGTAAGAGACAGAGCTATACAGGTTGTCTAGCGCCATCTCTTACCCACACTGAAGTAAGAATAAAACAATCTTACTTTAAACGTCATGGTAACCCTGTTTAGACTTGAACTACTCTACCTACATTATCTACTTAATAATTATCCTAAATTTCTTTTTTAGGGAGGATATTACCAAGCCAGTACATGCTAATGATTTGGTCGTGGGGTTACTTCGCTTTCGACCTGCTGTGGTGTTTGGTGTACTGGTCCGAAAGTCGAGTGATAATATTCCACCACCTGGCCGCCCTCTTGTCTGTAACTAGATACATGCACAAAGAACACACAGGATGTACGTTTGCATGTACGCTGGTTCTCATGGAAATGACCAATCCCCTGTTGCAAGCACGATGGTTAGTTTTTTCAGCTGTTCTATTTAAATGTAACTTGTTATGGACATTGTTGCGACCGTGTAATTGCCGCATGGTTAGGTAGACCAGCGTCTGCAGGTGTTAACCCATCCGGAGGCGATCACATCTTTAGGCTAGCACAATAGCATTGTGATGTGATGTTATGACCGATTTACCGATTTCATTGGCCAAGCGCAGCATTTCCCGATCCGGGAATTGAACCCAGAGGGGTTCAATTCCCGGATCGGGAAATGCAGATGTCAAAATATTATGTTAAATCCTAGTTGGGTCTATTTTATATATAATATTTTCAGTGGTTCGAATCATATTTTTGAAACGCACGCCGCGCGCTGAGTTGGTTCAAAAGACATGGAGTTGCGTCAAAATTTTCGCACCCGCGTTTGTCGTAAACAAAAGATTTTAACCAACTTGGTAGACACATTCTAGTTAAATTTTACTAATTGAGTTCCGAACTTGACTGTGCCTTCTTGATTGGCAAACGTGGGCCACAAGGATTATTTTCTATACTTACTTTGACGGCATGGTAGGCGCAATGGTTGGGCGCATTGGCTGCTGAGCCGTGTGTCGCGGGTTCGATTCCCGCACGAAACAAATATTTGTATGGCCTACTGTTAGATTACGGGTCTGGGTGTCTTGTGCATGTGAGTTTACATGTACAGTTAGATCCTAAAAGTGCAGTTGCACTCAACCGATGCTAGTGTCTAAAATTTATTTGTAGATGAGTGATTAAACTAGTTGTAGACCATTGAACGTATACTACAAAGAAATTTTAGACATTAGCGACATCTATGGCGTCACATAAGAACTCATCCTGCATTGCGCAATCAAAGTTCTCCGCGCGATTAGAACATAAATAAAACAGCCCGAAATCATCTATCGGGGCAGTTGCCCACCTGACATAACACCTGTCTGGCCGGAGGATCCTCCCTTTTTAACGGAGGTTTGCGGGACTTTACTCTTTGTCCCGCATACCTCCAAACTGGTGCGGGCTCCGACGTGCTTTAGCATTGTTATGTATAGTTGCACTCGGCTCAGGAGTTATTCCTAGTGTGGCGCAACATTTTTATTAAAAAAAACTACACTCGCCTATGTACCTACTACGTTGTAATATTCCACTGTCCTTCGAATTTTTATTGTCATTAACTTGGACCTACCTAATAGTAGGGCCAACGGAAACGCCATTTGTTAATTACCATACATAGGTGGGCCTTGAACTTATGTAGCTACCTATCCTGCTATCGTTTACATAAAGGGTAAAATAAAAATAAATTTTACTTTCATGTAGACTGTAACAAGATACCTATTGTGGATAAAGAAAATATGTATAGACTAACTTTTAAAATCTATATAAATAAAAATTAATCCCTATTTCTCTTGGCCAACCATTGGCCATCGCGCGGGAACGGCTGGACCGATTTCACAAATTTTTTATTTTTTTTTATTTTGTTTTTGTCAGGAAAAGGATCTTATGAAAGAAAAAATTTAAAAACATTGTAGTAGGGTAGAGCAGAATAGAGTAGTCAGTTGACGGGAGCGAAGCCGCGGGCAAAAGCTAGTAGCATAATAATATATTTCCATTGACATAGCAAATGACTTCCTTGAATTTGATCCTTATTAGCTACACTATCAAATGGCGTAATAATAGTGTTATTTTGACGTGACAACGTCTTATAAATTGGTTTGCCGGGTGACACTTCAAGAAACTGCGTTACGCTCCGCTCACGTTATGCGCTCACAATGAGAGCGAGTGAGAGGCACGCGTCCCTTCCACTCGGGCATGGTTAGCCCGCCTAAGAGCGAGAGAGACAGACATAAAAAGTGAAAGGCACGCGTCCCCTATTATTTCATCCTTCTTCCTACTATACGAATGAATATTCACATTAAAATTATTTTACCACTCAAAGTCGTTGTCACGTAAAACTTTCGCCCGTATACCGACTTTACAGGCAACCAATTTTTTTTTTTCTACTACTACTGCTTACTTTCGAATATTGATTATCATCCCATCAGGAGGATCAGAGCTCCCACCCCTCTCTTGTCCTGTATTGGCTAGCTTGAGTGTAGATTCGCAGGAGCCAAAGTGCTCGGGAAAAGGATGTATAATCTGGTAAGGCTGACCGCACTCTTGAGACAAGAGTCTTAAGACTGACTATTGCTTTATATACAAAACATATAAAGACGCGCACTTGCGACAAAAGGTCTCATAGACAAAATTGTCTAGGGGCCTGTGCAAACTTGAGACAAGACTATTTTAGACAGACTTGTCTGCGACAAGACTATTTTGTCTAGGACATAGCGCACACCATCAAGACAAACTTAGTGGATTTTCCACTAAAACTGGTGGTGTTTACCCCCACTTAGTTGCGAACTATTGATTTTAATGGCTAGTGGATTTTTCTAGTGCTTACTAAAATTCAATTTCTTACTAAAAATGCGATCACGCAGGTGTAAACCAACTATGGTGTCAGCACCATAGAATGTGAAAACAGAAATTATTCTTCTGAAGACGAATTACATAGCTGTTATTGAATAATTTGTATGTTGATTTACCTACTAATGTTAATTTACCCACAAATGGTATTTTGATCAACTGATTGTTATTTTTTATCAGGAAACTAATAACCTTTATGCCTACTTATTTTATTTCGTACACCACACATTTTTTTAGTGGGAAATTTTGCGTTTTTATGTGTGGGATAATTTTTTGTTAGTCTCTAGTGGTATGTTAGTGTAACTGTTTGCAACACTGGACGTCTCAAAACAGTCTTGTCGCAGACAAGTCTGCGGTGTCGTAGACAACTGTATTACAGTCTTGTCTCAAGTGTGCGCAGGCCCTTGGTGTGCGCCGTGTCGTAGGTAATATACTACTGTCTAAAGACTTTTATCTCAAGTGTGCGCAGGCCCTAAGGTGCTGGTAGGGATCTTGAACGTGCTTCCGGTATTGTCCTGATAGCCATGGTATATACATATACCTACTTCTCCACTCCTCAAGAACCTGAGCTTGTTGCTACGTCACAAGTGCAATCAATAAATGGGCTTCCAAAAACGGTCGCCTTTTTTGGAAGCCCATTTATTGATTGCGCAAGTCACTCCTTGCCTTTTTTATCGATGCCGACCGATTTTGATGATGGCTAGTCTTAACATAGTTCTTGGTAACTAGTCCACTTAAGCATGTGACTTAAGCCTCCTATTATGAGCTACAGTAACCCTGGTGCAGACCATGGTTCAGAGAGAAATGGAATGGCAGACGGTCACCTCCTTTTGCGGAGCAATAGTGCTGCCGAAAGAGGCGGCTGCGAGTGAACGGCCCTCACACCCCAGTCGACGAGATCCCGACCCCGATTTCCAGCCACCGTAGACGTGGGCTTGCGGACGGCGAGCAATGGGTAGCCCGCCTTCCGGTCGTACCGAGTACCGAGCCCAAGGGGACGATTTGGGCTCGGTACTGGACGGCCAGGACTCGTAGTGTTTCCGTCAAAATCGGTCCCGAGACACCTATTTATCATCTCTACTCGACGTGCGAAGTCGCGAAAAGCGGAGACTTGAATTGTTTTTTAGCTAGGGTGGATAACCACCAAAGCTCATCTTTACCGTGACGTGTCAAAATGAGATGTGCGAGTGACAAAGGGGGATGCATCGTGCAGCTATACACCCTGTACAGCTCCATCACTTTAAATGTTCAGTTTTGGCTTCAAATGGAAAAAATAAATATCGTCATAATATGTATTGAATTATGATGTCATGCCTCCGATCTGACAAGCTTGCTGCTCACAACTCACAGCACCACCGCTCTCGTCTCCTTGTCTTTGGTCCTGTTCTTTTCATATAAAATAATACGTACGTACGTGCGTGGTGGATTACGGCCCATTCCCTCTCCATTATAAAACCGACAATGCAATGCAATGCAAAATAATATGAGAAAAGCTCACCGGTTACATATCTCCCTTCATCCATCATTTCTCTCCACTCTACCGTATCCAATAAAGCTGTGTGGAGACGAAATAAGTTCATAACGAAATACATCTCTCCGCCTCGTAGGTCTTTGCTTCGGTGCAGCAATCTGTGCCGTAGTTTGTTCATGCAGGGCTCCGTAGATCGGCCATGCATCCGTAGTATCTACCAGTATTTAAGGTCAGTTCACACCGAGACGCGACATGTGATGTGAATTGACCCTTAGACATTAAGTCCATTATACAAACTGATTTTATATACTTACCTACATAACGCTGTTACAGATTCTGATGTAATATAACTGTCTCAATTAAAGGCTTTTGTGCGATGCCAATGTAATAAATGTTAAAGTGTTTTGTTATCTGCAGGTTTCTCAAAAAACTGGGATTGGGAAGTACATTGCTGTACTCAGTAGTCGAGGTCATGTATCTGGTACTGTTTCTCTTTCTACGAGGAATAGTGGGCACCGTCGCGATGTACTGGATCTTCACATCAAATTTCTTTGATTTAGAAGAAAAAATCATGTCAGCCGCTCTCTACGTTGTGTCAATGATCTTCATTTACGATATAGCTGGCTATATACGTTACAAATACAAGCATGAAATCGTAAGTTGGTTTTGTTTTAACGTAAGGGTATGTCCACATCTGGCGATTGCGCCGCTAGCGACCCGCTCGCGAGTCGCGTGCTTGCATTTTAAGTTCGCACGCCGTTCTTGCGCCACGAATGCATGCTGCTAGCATAAACATCATAATAGCGGGACCAACAGTATCTCTTGTATTTGAATGATACTACCACGTATATTTAGTACGCTTTAGTACTATTTTTTTATACCCATCCTGAGATCTGATAAAAATGGCATTTTAAAGTGTTACAATGGGCATGCTTGTAGTCCAAAACTATAACGAATTTCATCATTCTGATCACACTAGTGTTAAGTACTGATTTAGTAACTCCAAAAATCAAATCAATCAACAGTAAGTGACGGGAGATATTAGTAATTTTTTACAAAATAAATTTGCTACGCCTGAATAATTTGACGAGCAAAAATACTTCAAGTAAAAAGTTGCAGTTACATTTCGTCAGGCAGTTTATTATTAATTATATTGTTACACTTAAGGTATTTTATAAAGTTTAATATAAATAATCTGTACATCGTATCGAATTCTATAATTGTACTATGCGTTCCAAATAAGAATAGGAAAGTTAATAACCTCGATTTGCCTGTCAAGTGTTAATTGATAAGTAGGTACGGCTTGCAAAGAAAACTTATTTGCGTATCAATAACGGTTTTTTTGCTTTGTGTTAGATAGATAGATAGATATATTCTTTACTGTACATCAAAAATACAAATTACATTAGAAACTTAATTAATATTAATATGGTGTCACAATGGGCGGTCTTATCGCTAAAAGCGATTTTTTACAGACAAGAAAAAGGAATGAAAAAAATGAGTCTTAGTTAAATCTAGGTGAAGTAAAAACGTTATTGTTTAGTCCAAATTAGCTAAATATATTGTTTAAGTCATAATTAGTTTAAAAAAAACAATTTTCATTCTTATTTTCATTGTTAGGAACATTCGCGTTCTTCTTCTATATACTACTACTCAGAAACTTCACACACTGACGCAGAGATGAGCGAAATTGAAGAACTGGATTCTGATTAAACTTTTTTCGTTCATGATTCGTAAATAAATATTACATTTAAAAAATCTTGTTTTGCTCACCCTACCCATTTTTTCGATTTGGCAACTTTGACGTCACAACGGCGTAAAAATCGATCCCATTCTTATTTGGAACACATTGTATTTTATTCTTTTATTGTAAGTGGCCAGATCCAGAGACTTTCAGTAGGTATGCCCCACGGCCCACGTAACATATTTTTTACAGAACAATATTGTCAAGTAATGTAGACACTTTTGCTTGTGATACAAAACTGCTTCAATTTTACACCACATCACTAGGCTCAGCCACAGAACTTCACTCGGAAAATATATCGCTAATAACTCAAAATTGTTCTTTCATACATAAGATAGTATAAACCGCGCCAATAAAGAAAGGAGGATGGTTGACAAGAGGCATTTTTCGCCCATCACATACTCAAAAAAATAAAAGTTTCTGTTTCCGACTATTTTCGGATAACGGATAAAGATAAATATTTTTTTATTCCTTGACATTTATTGTCCAAACAGAGAGTTTCACCTCTTTTTTTTTTGTATTTTTTTCCATTTAAGTTATTATTTCTGAAACGAGCGCTGCATGAACCATATTCATTTTGATTCTCAATAAATCTACTCATATTAAGCTTTTATGTGAGTACTAAATTATTTTGGTTTTCTGTGCGCATTTATGCTATACGGAAAAATAAACTATGGCGTATCGTTGCGTGCACCGCATCGCATCCATCGTGAAAGTGTATATTTTTTCCATATAGGATAAAAGCGCTCTGTGAACCAAAATAAATTAGTGCTCACATGAAAGTTTATGATGAGTAATATCATTAAGACTCAAAATTATTTTGGTTCATGGAGCACTTGTTTCTGAAACAATAACTTAAGCATTAAAAAAAACGCAAAAATGTACAAAAAAGGCGAAACACTCTGTTTGGGCGATAAATGCTTTACTTACTATATTATTTATCACGTGAATGCCACTGAATAAAAAAATAAATATCTTTAGCTATACAAATGCATTAAAAACAGGGTTAGAAAAAGATTTTTGGGTCTTTTTAGTTTCAAGGCACTATTTCAAATTAATTCGACTTGTAATGTTTCATTTCTAGAATAGATATTTTAAAATTCGCCATAGTAAATTAAATATTTACAAAAAACGATCAATTGTAAACATTTATGTTATGTTGCGTATTTCTAATCAATACTGAACGCTTTACATTCACCCTTTAAGTAATAACTAATGTTGATTTTTAAATTGGACGACATAGGGATTATCCTTACAGGACTATACCGGCAAGGAATTACCTATGACCTATGAATTCTATTCTATGAATAGGAAACATCAATATTTATATTTAAGTAAATGAGGGGAATAGTGGTCTAGTCCAATGAATTACTTTCTTTCGACAGCTGACATTAGGTACTTCTTTAACAAAATAGTGTTATATAATAATGTAAATAAAACATATAATTAATAATAAAGCGCCTGCACGAAATGTAACTGCAACTTTTTACTTGAAGTATTTTTGTTCGTCAAATTATTCAGGCGAAGAAAATGTCAAAAATGTAAAATTAATTTTGTAAAAAAAATCAGCACCAAATATTAGTTAGATCAGAATTATGAAATTCGTTATATCTCCGTCACCTACTGTTGGTTTTAGATGCTAAATTAGTATTAAATACTAGCTAGATCAGAATGATGAAATTCGTTATAGCTTTGGAGTATAAACATGGCCCCGCCATAATAACGCGTTTTAATGGCGGTCATTGTTATCAAGAAATTCCGTTTATGCCGAGTATAAGAGAAAATTTCAGGATGGGTACAAAATAGTACTAAAGCGTAGGTACTAAAATACGTGGTAGAATCGTTCAAATATAAGAGTTGGTCCCACTATTATGATCTTTATTTGCTAGCAACCCGCACGCGAGCTGCTCGTGCCCTGTACGCGTAAATTTACTGCAATTGTTTAGTGCGCCTCTCTAGCGCAACTCGGGCAAGGCACAGTGGGCGCGCGGATGCTGTCGAGTCTGCTTTCGTACTCTGTCTGCGGGTCCCGGAAGTAGAAGCGCGCACAATGTAGGGAACGGTGGGCAAACTTGAAATGTATGCACTCGCAGCACGCAGCTGACGAGCGGGTCGCTAGCGGCGCATTCGCCAGGTACACCCAAGTTCCATGAGGTTTTGATTCTGCATTTTCTGTAATGGAATAGTAACTTCTACCTAATCTAGACCCGTCATGAACAAATTTTCTTTGTGTGACAAATTGTTAATTTTTTCATTCTTATTTTTTTTAGACTGAAATCAAGAGGGAATTCTTCTATGCAACAGAACTTAGAACTACTAATGAAATGTATGAAGATAGACTTCGTGCTGAGGCTGAGAGACTTCGTGAAGAAGCTGAAGCAATGATGGCAGAAAATCCGCCTTTTTATAGAAGAATTTGTTAAAATTTTGTTCATTTGTGCCCATTTACTTCTCGTGCGTAAATAAAACGGGGCTGATTTTGTCCTATGCAACAATGTACTCCATGAATGGAGGTATGAATATTTATAGGAATTCAGTAACTTGACACTTCTAAGCTATATATATATTATTGCTATAAAAATGAATGATTACAAACTTTTGCCATACATAGATAGCATATATATTTTTTCTTTTCGCCAAAAGTGAAACCTAAGCCATATCTTAAAGAATTGTATGAGAAATCAATAGCAAAAAGAATTATGTCTACCAACCGTAACCAAACGAAGTTAGAGACTATTTAATAGATTGCTATTTTTTTTTATCAAGCATTATTCTTCTTAAATTAAATACTCTGTCTGATATTTTAAGTTTCTCATTGTTAAATATAGTTTTGGTTTCAGTGTTTATGGTGGGTATGCATTAGAACATCACATAAAAAAAATAGTGTCAATCACTATAGCAATACTAATGCATATCTTTTCGTTTCGTTTATCACTCCTTTTTTTTACTAGTTTTAGTGATGAAAAAATGGGAGTGTGAAAAAATATAACCAACTGAAATCTATTTTATCAATGGAAACCTCAAAATATTACGTATTATATTTCCATTTCATATAATAAAATATAACACATGGAAAATAGGTAACGCCTGACAAAAACATACTAGCAATGCTTCTATAGATATCTTCATTCGTTTACGGTTTAAAGATCTTGTTCTTTTTGTTATTGTTACCTCATATTGTCACCTAACATATAACATAGGTTTCATTTCTGGCGAAACATTAACTTAAAATTTAAACTTTATAAAGTGAAGAGTTCACAAATTCATTTTTTTCACTGGCCAGTTTTTTGTATTCTAATACTACTAGTTCTTAAAATGTCAAGTTACTGTACAAACTTTGTTGAACCTTAGTTCTCACATAGCATTAGTGAATATGGGCAAAGTGGTTAAATCATTACTTTCCTTCAAAAGCAATCTGGTAAAACAATGTAAACATAAATATTACTATTTAATTAAATGTAAACCAAACCAAATTTTAAAATAAAAGAATATCAAGCTTTAATTTTATCTATAATGATAAAATCAAAAAACAGCTATTTGTTTTTGAATTAGTATTTGGTTACAATGGCAAATACATTTAATTAGTTTTAATATAGCACTTCACTATATTGTCATTATACTGAAAAAATATTATTAAAAACCAAAAAATACAATTATGAAAGAAACATCTTTTTTTGGTGTATCCCTTTTCACTTTACTGACAAGGAATATATAAATAAATGTATTAGAAAAATATGGAAGCACTTCTACTGTAATAGAATCTTGTTCTTAATTAATAATTTAATATTCATTATGTCTTTCACACACAAATAATGTATAGCATCCTTATATTTCAGTATGTAGTATGTATACAATGTTTTTCCACTACATGCAACCTCTACCCTCTACCTGTGGTAGTTTTTCTTGTGGTTTCTTCTGTCTCTCCAATTGCCTGAATGTTTATTCCTATTATCTTTGTTTCTATTATAGTTGTCATTGTGTGCTTCCCTGGGTCTGAAGTCATCTCTGTGTAGTTTGTCTTTATTCCTGTAGGGGTGATGCCGATGAGACCAGTTACCCTGTAAGCTGGCCATCACCAATCTGTCAGTAGGATCGAGTGGCGGGCGAGTCATACTGACAGACTTGAAGTCATCTTCTTTCAAATGCTCCGTCATGTCAACGAACTGTTTGGCGATGTTTGTTTGTTGAGGAAACTCTATAGGTGGCTCCAGTCCGTAACATCTGATTGGCGGCGGCAAAGTTACCATTCGTCCACGACTCTGCAGTGATAACGTTCTATGAAATAAGGAGGTACCTCGAAATAAGTTTAACGCGTAAGGCACTGAAACTTCGTGACAGTACGTAATAAAAGCAAAGTTCTTTTGGCGTCCATCGCGATCTCTCGGAATCCTAACTTTCTCCAACGGCCCCGCCTGCAAATGCAAATGCGATAGAATAATGTTAGCAATGATTGGAAAACCCAGAATGTGTACACCATTGACTACAATGACAACTAAATAAACTGAAACAAACCTGCAAGAACAGTTCGTAAAGTATTTCCTCGTCAACTTGTTCAGGTAAATTACCGCACCATATTGTTTTATTATCGTCTTCCGCCATGATGATTCTAATTGGTTAACTAATAGCCGATGTTTTTGGAATTCCAAGCAGTATTTTAATGTATCACACGCATATAAAGTGTCGCGTCCAAGTCAATAATTAATATATTTTAACAAAGACAAAGAAGATGTCAAATTGCCAAATTGTCAACGTTGACAACGATTCAATAATGTTGCTATGCAATAATAAAAAAATGTAACATGAAATTACTAAAGTCAGTTAGTCGATTTTTTTAATACAAGTATGTTATTGAAAAAACTCTATTGCTGATGGCTGTCGATCCGCCAACCCGCATAATCAACTGCCTACATTTACAGTTTTACTACAGCAGGCCTAGCCAAGTTACGACCGTTTCGTTTCGAATCTCTTTCTACAGTCGGTGACGCATCCGATTTCTTTGTTTAGACCATGTGACTTAAAGTTGAGATGATATTGACATTCCCACAGGTCATTCCCATATACATTTGAAATTTTCTACTAGCGTTAACAATTGTAGATTAGCAACTTGGCTAAGCCCTCTGAATCTTCTCTAAAATCTGAAATTTAGTTGAGAGAGAAAACTTAATCATCATGTTTATTGTAGTGGACGCACTGACACAGGGGGTAAACACATTGGCTCGTTACGTAACCAGCAGTCAGGTTCAATACGTCCGTCTTCAACAACGGCTAACAAGCGACTGCACGTGAACTCAAGACAAGTAGGTACACAAACACTACATTTATGATTCAATTTAACGTCACCTTATCATCTACTATCAGTCAAGGATCTTATATACCCTACGGATTTCAGCTTAGATTAAATAGTAAACACTTCATGGCCGCACATGGGACAGCACTATAAAACATCAATGAGATTATTACGTAAACTTTTCCAAAATATGACCACTGATTAATACTAAAAACTTAAATATTGGAGTCTATTTCTCATACATACACTAAAACTATTACTTTAATGAGGATCAGTCATGATTTTTGTGGAGTATGCAGACATATAGCGTAAAAAAAAAGTAAATATTGTGAAGAAATTATTTAAATCGGACCAAAAATGACGAAGATACAGCAATTATAGTATATTAGGTCTAGAAACGCGCCCGAGAATGTAGCGAGTCGCTGTGACGTCATCTGTTGTGATCGGTCTCCACCGGCGAATGAATACGGGGGCATTTCACGTCAAGCGGACCACTAAAAATTTCGATGTTTCTAATTTTCGCAATAAGTATTTGAGCATGTTATATATGTCTATATACGTAATATTTCTTCAATACACTTATTCGAAAACCTGCTCTTATCCCACCGCTTTTAGGCACGCAATAGACAGCTTACCACACTAGTGCAGAAATAGCGCGTGCTCTCCCCCATCACAATGTTATTACATTTTCCGTATCAGACTGGGCGTGCGACGACCCCCGCAAGTCGCCGGTCAACTTCCGTTTATTCATTTCTTCGTAAGTGTATTGAAAAAGTCGTTTGAAACACGTGCAAATTTGTCACTGTAGCCCCCTAGCAGAATTCCGCCTCGGTCGCAATGACAAACTTTCTGCACTTGTATCAAAATGTACTATTATCGTGTTTCGTATGATTTACGAGTTATGAGGGTTTGAAGATTTGACAAACTCTCAGGTATGCGCTACTTCAAATGCCATTATCTATCTTAAAGAAGTTGAAATTAAGTAATGGATTTTATGCTTCATTTAATGCGGTTTTAAACTAAATATTCGATAAAGAAAAAAAAAGTTTTTTTTTTCAATTTTCAACTTCTCCAAAATCTTGATTATAATAGAATTGGTTATGTTAGTTATATATATTTTTTATGTTATGTTTTGGTCTTTTTTTTAAGTGGGAATATCATCTACCGACTAATCTCGCTCTTGGGTGGAGCGGGAGATAGTGTCAGACTTTTACGACTAAAAACCTACTCCTGTTTCTTCGCTGCCTTACAGTTGCTCACATCTACTTGAGGCGCGCGTGGAACTGTACGCGCCGTCGACGACTTGGGCTTGGTCCGGACGGTTACCGGAAGTAAAAATGGTGGCAAAACTTGAAAGTTGTAAAATGTTACAGTGTCGTATTTTAAATCGTCGGATATCATGACAATACTGCCGTGTTTAAACTCTTCTTATTTTTTATAATAATACACAGATAATGTTTTGTGTCTTTTTTCTTACTTATTTTGTATATTTATATAGCTTCTCACTTCTGCACTTCCCTACAGTCTCATGACATCTCCTTGCGTTCAATAATGTGAGCATACCCAGGTTCTGGGCCACGATTTTCGCATTTAGTCAAATACTTAAATAAACCTAAATTAAAATTGGTATTTTTAGGGTTCCGCAACTCAAAAGGAAAAAGCGGAACCCTTATAGGATCACTTTATTTTCCGACCGTCTGTCTGTCTGTCAAGACCCTTTATCTCGAGAACGCGTGGAGGTGTCGAGTTGAAATTAAAGCCATATACTTAAGTCTGCGGCTCCTTGAAGCTGTAAAAAAAAACTTCTATGTTAGTGAACAAAAAAGATATTGTAATAAACGTATATTTGGACACTCTCAAGGGATTAAAAATTCATAGGATACTTCTCGTTGACCTAGAATCTTGAAATTTGGTATGAAGCAAGATCACAAAGCACAAGTATAGTAAAAATCTGAAAACTGTAAATTAGTAGTTACGTCACAGAAAAAAAACTATTTTGCTTTTGATTCGGAAAAATATTCGTAACTCAATTCGGGAATTGAACTGTTTTCGTAAGTAAGTTTATACGGAACCCTCAGTGCGTGAGTCCGACTCGCACTTTCTCGGTTTTTTTTAAACAATTAGCTTCTTCAAGCGGCTTCGCCCGCCTGATAGTCGATTTTTCCATACAAAATTTAGACCCCCGTTTCATCCCTCGGGTGAATTTTGTTCTCTTACTGTTTGCTTTCAGCATAAATCTTGTGCATAATTCCACGTTCCTAAACCTAGTAATTTCAGCTGTGCGTAGATACGTCAATCAGTCAGTTTCTCAGTATACTTATATCTGTATGTTACCGGTAATCTGTATTATCCGGTATTCTATACAATACCTAAGCAATGTCTATAATATCAAAAACGTGTAATGTTCGAATTATTATTTATTTTATAGCCGGTAATGTGTGTAGAAGACGACAGTAGGGAAGGAGGTTACGAGATTTTATGGGACCCCGACACGGACAGGTTAGATTAGAAGGCTAAGGTGGGAGCGGAGCTTCCGACCTAAGCCTTCGTCGTTATTTTTTTACAACCACCCGGAAATAAAAGCCATACTTTAAACCTCACAGACAGAAATAGGGTCTGAGTGGGTACTTGTGAGCAAATTAAATTATGTTACTAACTACATAAGTACTCAGGTCCTATTATTTCTGTTCACGGGGTTTAAAGTAAGGTTCTGTTTTCGGGTGGTTTAAAAAAATAACTATTAATTTTAACCTAACCTGTATGTGTCGGGATGTAAAATTACGTCAATTCCTTCCCTGCTCTCGTCTTTTACACACATTGATTTTAGGTAATAGAACATGTTTCATTTGCCCGTCATTTTATAGGTAGGTTAATATAGAACAAAATCTATTTATATTACACATTGCCAGTGGGCCAGCTGGTACTCTATACAATCTCTAGGAATTGTATACATTACCTAGGTAAAGTATGCAATGGACAATATATCATAATACTTCATAAATTACCTGCACGCCTCAGGTATTCTATACATTGCCCAGGTATTGTACAGAATACGTGAATTATACAGATTGCCGCTAACATAAATATAGATTAAATAATTATGCAAAGTCTAAATAATTTTCGAGGGTCTTCAGATAAAGGTTAATGACGTCTTCTGTGAAAGAATCGCCCATAGCGTTAATAAATTTCCTATGTAAACTGAGCTTATAAAACCCTACAATGAGATTTTTAAAAGTTGTATATTGTATTGCAAATGGCTAAAAGTTTTTTTTCCTTAACTTTTATCTACAAAAGTGCATAGTTAATAGGGACGCTAACAAAGTCCCCGCCGCCCTCTACTGGGTACGCCCACCGCCCTTGCTAATGACGTCATCGGGATAGATACTCTACGCTCGCATTTTTAGGGCGTGTCAGATTTTTACTAACTTAAGCCACACCTGTGTTCTTCGGTTGCCCTTTGCGTTCTAGGACTACGGATTTTCTTTTCAGAAATTCCCGGCGATCCAAGCTAGCGGGCGTCCTTCCTGCTGGGCCTCTACGGTTAGCTGACATCTCTTTGAGGAGTGCGTGGATCACTACGCGCTGTTGATAACTGGGCTCGGTCGGTCGGACGGCCGGACGGCAAGCTACCCATTGCTCGACGTCCGCAAGCCCACGTCTACCGTGGCTGGTAGTCGGGGTTAGAATCTTGGCGGCTAGGGGGTGAGGACATTCGTTCCCTCACGCGTGCGGCCTCCTCCTTCGCTAGCATTACTGCTTCGCAGAAGGACGCAACCGCTTACCATTCCTTCTCGCTTCGAACCAGAACTCGAATCAAACAGCATGTAGGTTGAGCATAATGACACAGCGATAGTAAATCAATAATTTTTAAATATTGCATTGTAAAAAACTATAGAACATACTAAGGACGTAACGACGACGAATCAGAAATGAGATCAAACTCTTTTTCTTTTATTATTACACAGCAAAAAGAAGTATTTTTGGAAGTTATCTAACCACTTCAGATAGTTAATTTGGTTCCGTTAGCTTTTACGGGTAAAAAGATTTGTAAATTTTTCTTATTAAAAAGATAAATTAAGTTATTAATTTAGTACAAACATAACATCAAGTCAAAAACAACTTTAAACTATTTGATTCGTTCAAATAGTTAAAAGATTTTTTTTTAGAAAAAAACTCATTTATATTAAAATTTTGGCGCTTTAAAACTAAAAGTACGAATGTAATACTATAGCATGAGTTAATCTAACTCGAATACTAGATTCGAGTCAGTTGGACTCCCATAATAGACTCGAGTCAGCGAGTACAAAAACGATTCTTCCTGACTCGAGTACTGGAACCGAGTCCGGCGTATTCGAATCCAAATAAGTTGGTCATCGAATAATCGAGTCCAAATTAGGAATCGAGTCTGACTTGAGTCAAGGCGTACTTGACATCATCGCTGCTTAGTGCTTAACAGTATTTAAAGGCCTATTACACTACGCGATATTCAGCACACGATATTCAGACTGTCTTATTTTTGTTCGAGTAAGACCGGTCTAACCCTTATTACACCACGCGATATCGACTAAGACTATCAGAAATACGCGTAGTGAATAGGCCCTTTACTACTTTTACTTTACTTTACTTCTACTTTACTTTGGCTAGTCAGTCTGTGGTCTGTGTCAAATAGTCAAATCTAAATTCTAAATATCCTTATTATTTATAATACTCTTTGCTCTTGCTCTATCGTCTGTGTTCCAAATCTGTCCAAATCCTCTTTAAGTCTCTGTTTACATACTCTTTGAGTCTGTGGTCCAAATCACTAAAATCTAGTCTGTGACTAAAATCACCAGAAACAAAATCAGAAATCACTTCCCATGCGATAGCTGATTTTGTTGATATTTTTTATTCATAACTGCAAATTACATTTGTTACAATAATAATCCCGAAAATGTGTGGATCTGTATGTATAAAGAGTGCTAGTTATTAGTGGCGTACATTATATTTCTGGTTACTACGTAAACGTTTTGGACTGCTTTAAGGTTAAACTCCGAGCGGCAACATGGAAGATTCTTCTAAGTACCAGCAGATGCAAGATGAAATGTCAAGGTTAGCAATGCTATTTATGAAACCATGGAATCTACTCCACTTGCCGTTCTTGCATTTGCCAAGGCACAACTCTCTACGTCGACATGTATAAAAATAATGTTCAGCAACTTGCCGTTCTTGCATTTGCCAAGGCACAACTCTCTACGTCGACATGTATAAAAATAATGTTCAGCAAAGCATTTTCTATTGTGCTGATATAATAACAATATAAAGCGAAAATCATTTACAGAGTGTAGTAACAATGCTAACTTAAGAATCGAGTATCCAAAAGTAGTCGTATTTTACTAGATACCATTACTTTTGTATAGCAAGAGATATGTCCCTTGCTTCAATAGGAGCTTGCACAAATTTACATGTTAAGTCTACTTTGAACCTTTTGATGCTACAGCATACAGGTTTGGCAGTTTTGTGCTAGATATAAACTAGGGCTTCCCAACTCCTAACCCAAGTGGCTGGCTACTACACAGGATGATATTAATAACGATGATCCATTCTCAATTTTATCCATCACTAGCCACCCACCTCTTCTTCCTTTTGAGTACCGTAATTAAAGACACCATAGAAAGACAATGAGCAAGCAAATGCCGGCGTTCGCTTGGGGATTAATGAATTAAATGTTAGAAGTCATTGAAAGGCCTGGCATTTCTCTACTACAATATGCATATACCCCTAAACCTTTTTCATAAATCAATGTAACTATTGGTGAAAAATCGGTCTAGTACTTTCTGAACTTATTACAAACAGACAGGTGGAGGTACTTTGTTTTATAAATGTTAGGCTGAAGTTATCTATAACTAGTTAGAAATTAGATAGAGAAAAGAATAAATTTCTTCAAAAATTGCTTGTTGTTTATTAAAGTATTGTTAAATTATGATAAACAAGTATTACAATGCTGTAGTTACAATGGTCCACCATCAGGCTGACTTAAAGAATACTAGCTGCTGCCAGCGGCTTTGTGTGAATGTTGGTTATTGTAGACGCAAAGTCATAAGCGGATAAAAAGTAGCAGTCAGTATGTCTATTCTTGGAGTTCAATCGTCCACCATACTAAATTCAGCAAGATCTTATCAATAGTTTAACTGTGAAATTATAACTACTTTCACATTTAAAATATTAGTATAGATGGTATGAAGACTATGCTACACTTGCTGTGCAACTGTGCAGCACTAGGCTCCAAAAGACTAGAGTATCTGGGCCAACCATTTCCAAGACCAGTGGACTACAGGCTCAGCCCCATCAAGGCCATACTGGTACTCATGAAGAAGGTGCACGGAGGGCTAGGGGTTGAGTAGGACAGGAGGGGCATAGCACAAAAGATCCAGAAGGATTGAAGTGCTCTGGCCAGCCCCACAACAAGATAAGGTGGATTAGTATGAATTATGGCTACTTTCAGAATAAGTTGGGTAGCCTTGATCTAAATAAATATTTTAATTAGGTTAAGTTAAAATTTAGTTTCAAGGTTATCAAAGACAATCTCAATCCAATGAGCTCCAATGAGAAAAATAAAAATGTTGATGAAAATTATTTCCCCAGTAGAGACCTTTTTTTCTTAATATGCTTGGATTCTATAAGTTCTGCCACAGAAGCAAAGCAACAGGAATAAAGTAGTAACAATTTAAATTCTTATTGTCAGATTTGAGGCGGAGATCTCTGGTGGAGACGGCGGAGTCAATGTGGTTTCACGTGCCGTGATAGGGGCAGCCACATTTGGCGCTGTTCAGCAACAGTTGGAGCGTGCTGCTGCGCCCATGATGCCTGCCTTCGACATATCCATGATGTACCCCACAGTACCGCCTCCACCACCACCACCATCCATCATGGTGCCCTCACAGGTGACTTTGTGTTTTAATATTATAATATTCAGGGTATTATATAGGTATTTATTTATTGTATATTTATGTTTATGTATAGTGTGCTGTACAGGTATATGCTTATTATATTTTAGTTTTGAAGTTTAGATTTAATTTAAGTGTTTAATTTTTATTTTTTTTTTGTTGTACAGTTCCTCAAAACATATAAAATTTCTCTCTTACCAACATGGTTTGCTGTTAGAAAACCCAGTTGTGGGTTAAGCTCGCCTATGTACATCAACTTTCATATTTTATTGTTTATATAAAGTTATGTGTACAATAAAGAATACAGAATACAGGGTTGTTGTTGTTGGTTGTGTTTTAATATAACAATAATCTTGCTCTCAAATATGTTGGGTATTGGTAACTTATGATTTGATTTAAATTAAGTTCACCATACAACTTATTTTATCTCCTGAGGTCACAAGCTCTTAACAAGATCCATTTGACGACTTAAACTGAACTGTTGATGAGATGGAATTATATAAGGTGTAAAGCTCCTTCGTGGCTCCATGCCTCTTTCGCGCTTGTTCACTTGATATTTTAACACGCCATGGTAAGGCCCCTGTTTTGAAAAGCTGTTTGTTCTACTGTCATAAGTCATATCTGGAAAAAAATAATGTAGTTATTAGTTAAAAAAATAATATAATTATAGTCATAGATATTTTTAATATTTTTGAAGCACTTCATCTGAAATCTTCCTTTACAGTGTTGGATTTTGAAGCAGAACCCTGGTAAACTGTTTAGTCGGCGATATCTATATATTTAAAAAGAGAAACTGACTGACTGACACAATATATCAACGCATAGCCGAAACTACTGGGACTAGGAATGTGAAATTTTGGACAAGGCTTCCTTTTATGATGTAGGCGAGCACTAAGAAAGGATTTTCCAAAATTTACCCCCTAAAGATGTATGGAGAAACCTACTTTCGCGTGGGCGAAGCCGCGGGCAGAACCTAGTTTAAACTAAAATTGTAGGATCTGAGAGCCCTGCCACACCTTACAGCAACCTCGGACACCATCTTAATTAAACTGAGGGCGCGAATCATTAACATTCAAAATATATCTGACACTGCTTCATTGGTGTTATTTATTTAAAAAAAAACTATGCAAGTGCGAGTCGGACTTGCACACTGAGGGTTCCGTACAAACTAACTTATGTAAATAGTTCAATTCCCGAATCGAGTCTTGAAGATTTTTCCAAATAGAAAAAAAGTTTTCTTTTTTTTTGTGATGTAACTACAAATTTTCAGTTTTCAGATTTATTTCTATACATGTGCTATAAGACCTTGCTTCATGCCAAATTTCAGGGTTCTAGGTCAACGGGAAATATACCCTATGAATTTTGATTCCCTTGAGAGTGTCGAAATATACGTTTTTTACGACATAAACAGCCGTATCTTTTATTTTCGTCAACTTAGAAGTTTGATTTTTTCACAGGTTGAAGGGACAGCAGACCCGAGTACATGGTTTTAATTTCAACTCGATATTTTCACGCGTTCTCGAGATAAAGGGTCTTGACAGACAGACGGACGGACAACAAAGTGATCCTATATGGGTTCCGTATTTTCCTTTTGAGGTACGGAAACCTAAAAATTAATAACTTTAATTCCAACTTTAAGCCTATCATACATCGGTGGAACTGAGCAAAACTGAGGCAATTACTTGATAGAATATTTGCTATAAAGGTGGGTCCATGCTAGAGGAGCCAAGTACGAGCGACACTATACGAGTTTGAGTACGGCTCGAGCTCCGCTAATGCTTGGTTCCTCTAACGTAGACCCACCTTAATGGTATGGTGACATATTGAGCTCACACCTCCAGTACTCTTGACTATAAAAACACGACGCCTCTCTGACAGGTTCGCATACGCCCCGGCGTTACGGATGGCGGGTTTCCACCCGCCCTAACGTTCCTCCGCCCCGGCCTGCCAGGACCACAGCTGATCCCACCTCCACCGCCCAAGCCGCAGCCTGTGGTGCTCTCTGCTGCACCCAAGCTTTATAAGCAGCCCAAAGAGGAAGATGAGAAAAAGGAGAAAGAAAGCCGAAAGAGGGTAAGGCAGATACTTCCTTTTTTAAATCCATACTAATATTATAAAGGCGAAAGTAAAGCTAGAACTACATTAGACCGTATAAATTTCCTTTATTATTATTTAATTCATAGTTCTAGTATCGGTAATGTGAATGTCGTGTCCCAGAAGCGCACGCCGCCGCCGCCGCCGCCGCGGCCGGAGCCGGTGTCGGAGGCGCCGCCCGTGGCGCCGCCGCCGCCCCCCATCTGCGTGCCCGACGCCGTCGCCAAGCCCAAGAAGGAGAAGAAGAACAGGAAGGTTTGTACTCTAGTTTAAACTCCATTGAACTGAACTTAACTTGCAGTAACTAAACAATTTTTGCACATACTCGAGCGTATTGTATCGAAAAAAAGCGGTTTTTTCATAATGGTCACCAGACAGCGGTTATTCAGTTTCAATACAAATTGATGTTTACGTTAACGCGATTCAGCATGCTTGAAACAAAAAAAAAAGTCTGACACTCCCTCGCTCCACCCAGGGCGGGAGGAGACATTTGATGAAATGCCAGCTCAAAAATAAAACAAACAATTTTATCTTTAGATTATAAGATCAGATTCAGATATATACCCTCTATTGTGATTACTTCCTATCTCTATCACTCAATTTGCCGATATAAAACTGTACATTATATTATATCTGCGTGATATACATAAGTATAATTTTAAAAACAATAGCAGTAAAAAAAATAAAATTGTAGTAGGTAATATATACAATTAGAGGGGATCGGCACTGTTACTCCTTGATACAGGCTAGCAAGCCTAGCAAGGAGAGCAGCACGTCACCCATTTGATTGCCACAGATTTTATACTACCCACTTTGTTAAAACTGTTACATGTACTACAATCTGTTTTTTTTAATATAAATAAAAATTATTAAAAAAAAAATATATATATATGTGTATCAAGATTTGACGGCACGATTGCTTGAGCGATTGGCTACTGCTCTGCGTATCACGGGTTCGATATCTTGGAACAAATATTTGTATGGCCTACTGATAGCTGTTTCTGGTCTGGGGGTTTCTTTATGTGATTTCACATGTTGGTGATCCATGGTACAAGAATAATTCCTAGTGTCAAACAACATGCTGAAAAAAATAAATGATCTTTTTTTTTTCTCAGGTGGTCAGGACAGCCGGAGGTCAAGTTTGGGAAGATGTGACACTACTGGACTGGCCGGACGATGACTTCCGCATGTTCTGCGGAGATCTCGGAAATGACGTCACAGATGAACTGCTTGTGAGTATTTAATTTTACACTTTGGTAAAGTCTATCAACCAAGGCTGGATTGTTCGAAAGAGTTGCTGAGGCTCTGCAACACAAAAGGCAATTGAAGGAACACAGGTGGGTTTTGTTCAGTACAAGTATGACACTCCCTCACGGGAAGTGGAGGGGTTATTTGATGATTTCACAACTTATAAAGAAGAAATAAAGAATATTATTTGCAAAATATTGCATCTAAATATCTTTTCATTAATGTTTCTGATTTGCCTTTTAAAATAATAACTTATTGACATCTGACGTTTCTTTCTCTTTCGTACGACCTATTCTCAGACCTACCAAAGAAAACACATAAAAAAAAACATTAAAATCGGTCAAACCGTTTCACAGGAGTTCGATAATAAACACTGTGACATGAAATTTTTAAATATTAGAAATATATTTTTTTAGACAACGGTTTTTTCATAGTGTTTAGAGTTCCGCTTCTGCATACGTTTTCGCAAAAATTTACTTTTGGCATGTGTTTCTGATTCCGCTACGACATTTTCGCTGCATCACTAGATGACTCACATACTGTAATATCCCAACCTCCCATACACGTTACAGGGCCTGATGAACGCCAATCGTACTGCCATTAACGGGATGGGCCACCAACTGGACACAAAGTAAAAAAGAAAATAATAATAAAGAAGGCCTTGTACTAGATGTACCGATGACCTGGTGAGGGTTGCAGGAATCCGATGGATGCGCGACGCACTGGACCGTTAATTGTGGCGACACTTGGAGAAGCCTATGTCCAACAGTGGATGTCTTTCATATAGGAATAATTATTTATTAAAGTATTTATTTAATGTTATGATGTTCTTAGTTTTATCTTGTTCGTTTTAGACGCGAACCTTCAGTAAATACACTTCGTTCCAAAGAGCCAAAGTTATAAGAGACAAGCGGACGAACAAGAGCAAAGGTTTCGGCTTCGTCAGTTTCAAGGACCCTGGAGACTTCATCAAGGCTATGAAGGAGATGGATGGTAAGATATTTATTTAGAAAATACAACTTTAATGTTTTTTTCCTATATAATAGCAGGCACTCTTTGCCTATCGAAACGTTCTGCCTTATGAATTTTCAAAGAAATACGTAGTATCAAATCGGAATAAAAATACTAAAATTTCGATTAAATAATTGAGATTGGGGGTAGGGCTACTACGACCTATACCTAGTAAATAAATAAAAAAAAACATCGGTAAAAATCAGTGCGAACAAAAACACGAGACATTTAAATATTAAATGATAATATTCTCATGTGATTTGACCATTACATATTTACTGTATGGACTTTAAAAGAGACTTTGACCCCTGAGTTTGTTTCGGTGTTTCTTCTCAGGGTAGTCAGATAGGAAACACCGGCCTCAACTAGTTTAAAATGACATAAAAAAAAAACGTGTAAAAGTGTTTTATAAACCTATTTGCAGAATAAATATCATTTATCATTTAATCCTCCTGACCGAATTTGATCACGGTGGCCAATCTCAAATGAGGTAAGCCAAGTATGCGGGAGATATAATAGTGCACAAGCTGTACGAGAAGGTGCTGTTCTTATGCTCTCATAGTCCGATGGTACGGTAATCCGTCATCCGCGTGGAGAAACCAGACGCAGCAGCAATGGCGACACGTGCGCACCGAGGCACATGGATGTAATACATTTCTCAATTGCAGGTCGCTACGTCGGCAGCCGACCGATCAAGCTAAGAAAGAGTACATGGCGCACGCGCAGTCTCGACGTCGTACGAAAGAAGGAGAAAGAGAAGGCAGCTCTTCTGTCTCTTCTCATGTCCGGCAACAAGAGCTGACAACAATACTAACTTCATAATGCATCTGTGGTCTTGGGGTTGCCAATTTATAAACGAACATAAAAATGCGCTGACTCCTAAACAGATGTGCTTATTTTTATGGGTCTTATTTTGTGGGTCAATAGTGCTTGTACGTGTGAGTTTATGGCCCTCAGACTTTTCTTTCTCAACCGTATATAACTAAAAGCTGCTGTAAACTCGGTTTCAGAAAAAAAAAAAAACTGGTGTGTGCTTAAGACCATACGACAGAAGTGAAATTTTCGTCAAGGCAATGTGTAGTAAGTCAGTCAGTCAGTAAGTAAGTAATCGTTCGAGTAAGGTCAGCCGACTCGAGCCGATCTTACCCGAATGAGTGTTACATAGCCGAGCGTGACGGTCTAGTCTCATTTAATAACCGCAAAATAAAGTGCTCAGCCCGCCTAAAAAAGTTTTTATTTAAAAAATATCGACGTGTCACAAATTAAACGCAAAAAAGGTTTTTGGCTGTTACAGAATCATTCACCCGCATGTAACGCGTGTTTGACAATTTGTGACATTAATTTCGTTCCAGAAGCTGAGCCTAAGACTAGTGCAAGGCACGATTTTACGCAACCAAGGCCTGGCCACCATGATGCGGTGTCGTGTAGTGAAGCGGTGGGTTACATTCGTAACATATGACTGCTGTACGATGCCGCGCATAATATACGGTACTGAGCCGTGTTAAGCTGCACGGTGTACCGTGCATGTGTCAGTTGTTCAGGCGCTGCGACTGCGACATTAAGAATTTTGCTATCAGTCAAGGGTTTTAAAATATTGCCGTATTGTGTAGTTGCACGACAAGACGACGTGACGGAATGAAATGCCGAACTGTTTCACGTAACGACGCCGCACCACCCTGGTAATGTGACCAGGGTCTAAGTTACGTAAAATTGTGTCAAGTTTTATTCAGACAATCAACAGCTACAAAGATATTTATTTTTACAAAATAAACATCATTTAAATCTCAAGAACACAGATCTGCAATTTTTAAAGATGCAAGTCTATTGAATTGTTTTTTATTTTTTCGTTTCATTTTACAAGAGTGCATTTGATTTTTTGTTCTTACGAGTAGTGGCCGTAGAAATGCCTTGAGTAGCAAAAGTTGGTGACAAAGAACATCAATGGATAATATAGGTAGTTAATATTTGTTGGCCTATAATATTTTGTAACTATACTCGCTTGTATGTAAAATAGTTGTCGATCGATTCCTCAATAAGTATATAAAATGGACCGTTTGTAATATATATTTATTTCCATCTTTTTATAATATGAAATGTGAGAAGTGCGTGATGTGTATTTGTATTGTTTACAAAGCAGGAGGGTTGATAAGAGACATTTTTCGCTCATCACACACTATAAAAAAATAAAAGTTTCTGTTTCCAAATTTTTAAATGCGAAACACTGTTTCGGCAATAATTGCTCGGACTTACTAAATTATTTATGACGTAAATGTCATTGAAAATAAAAATATATAGCTTGAACTACATAAATGCATTTAAAAATAGTCAGAAACAGAAACTGTTTTGTGTGTGATGGGCGAAAAATGCTTTTTATCAATCCTCCTTCTTTATCTCTTCTTTTTGGGAAGTGGTCACTTTTAAATTCAAATTTGCTTTGCAAGATTCAAGACTGGTAAATTTTTCAAGTTCAAAGTTTGAGTGATAATTTTGCTAAAAAAAGATCGAGAGAGAGGAAATTGGGAGGTATAGTTTGAAATTAGGTATGGCGTCATCCTTTTATAAACAATGATGGCTTTTAAAACTTATAACTATAGTTTTTTGGGTAGGAAATCATCAAATAACTTCTCCTGCTCTGGGTGGAGCGAGTCGTGCCAGACATACTGACTAAAACCCACCCATGTTCTTTCAATTGCCTTTAGGTTCGAGGGCCACGATAACTTTCGAACAATCCCGCAGCCGGTACTATGGCCACTGAACAGATAAGTTATAGCAATGCAACTAATAGTACTTACAGTATCTACTATTAGCTAAGTAAGTGCTGTGTCAAAATTGTACATGGTTGTTTAATGAGTAAGGAAACCTACGATGTGATTTAGTCCTTATATTAATTGTATTAAATAAGATTTATTCTAGAACTTGTGTTTATTACTTGACTCCCTTATGAATAGGTACATATGGTATGCGCCATATAAATCCGTACAAATATTATAAATGTGAAAGTAACTCTAGTCTGTTTTTGATTTTTATGAAAGGTGTGGAGTAAGCTTGAGCCCTAAGAAGGACATAGGCTATTTTTTATTAGGCTTCGACTTCGACTTTGTGTTCGCAATAACCAACATTCACGTGGACGAAGTCGTAAAAAAACTAATTCCTACATTTATTGATATTCCTATTTTCATTGTGTGTTCGTTTTATCTACTCGAGAGATATTAAGAAAAGGCCAATGTGCTTTATGGCAAATTTATCTGACGCCTACCTGTTAGCGTCAGATTGGCTGGTTGCCTATGGCAAGCGGCTCTGAAAGTAAATTTAAGAATTGCTACCTAAATGCGTATATTTGCTACATTTCTTCAATAATTGCTACATATGATACATTCAGAGAAATATTAATATGTACCTACATAATTTGGTCCGGATCGCCAAATCTTAAATACTCCACTATGTAAAGGTGTTACTATTTGACAACCCGACGTGCGGCGAGTATCCACCCGTACGTTGTTGAAACCTCTATGGTCTAGACTAAGCGTTTCACCTCGACATTTATACCGCGTACATCGAAGGATAGGAAAAATTTGCCTGCTGCTGTCTTCCCATCCCATTATAAATTAGGTGTCTTCAAGGCTAGAGTGGATAGGCTCTTAATAGTCTCACCATCAACGACTGCATCACCTCTTACCATCAGGTGGGATCGCAGTCAAGCACTAGTTTGTATTGTATCAATAAAAAAAAAGATTTTCATATCAAAGTAATAATTTATTCAATATTACTAAATGGTAAGATTTTCTTTGGCTAAACTTCTCCAATCTATAGGTACACATTTACACTTATTATATACAGATTTATGTAATCTGGTAAACTTATGGGACATTGTATTGATTTTCAGTACGTAATACTTACTTTTTTTTCTTATATTCCATTGCTAGATTTGCACTTTGTGGAAACATTTTTATTATTTCAATAAATAAATACAACTTGTAACATGTTAATACCAAAAATATAACAAAACTAATTGCAGAATGTATTTGTACAAAGGTTTAAAGCTGATATTTTTCGACTTAGGTATATTAGGTAGGTACACAATGTTCTCACTCCCATAGACTAACATATTTTGCACACGTCCTAACGAACAAATCGGCGTGTTTGCTGTCTAAATTCTCTTCATAGCTTTGTCCAGAATGAAGGTGCGGTGACTGCGGGCGTCTATAGAGGCGGATTTCTAAATTGAGTATTTTAAGATCTCAAACTCTACTGGAATGCCGAAATTTGACAGGTATTCCGGCTAAAGTTTGAGAAACAATCGACTTCAAATGCTTAAATCAGTAATCGGGGGTAACTCGTCGTCCTATGAGGGCAATTAAACACGATTGTGGTTGCGAAGAATCCTATGCGGCAGCTCGTGTCTTAAGTGCGTACGAAGTCGCCGCTTCAGCCACCATTTATATAAAACAAGTAGCCGCACCGTAGTTTTCTAAAATATAAAACTAACTGATCGCGACCGCTTCGCTTCGCTCATCGCCGCCATAGGCCACCGGAATAGTGTCAATTATTTGTTTCATTCGCGCCAAATCACATCCCCTTGCCGTCGCTTTGAATCATCTACCCCTGTAGAGTGCTCGCAGCGCGCAGTTGGAGAGATGTGTTTGTGCGGCGATGGGCGAAGCGAAGCGGTCGCGATCAGTTGGTTTGATATTTTCGCGCTAACTCTTGCGGTGCGGTGACTTGTTTTATGTACCTAAATGACGGCTGATGCGGCGCCTTGTTATATGTAAATGCACTTAGGACAGAGCCGCCGCGTCGCGTTCAATTCACGTGAACAGCATCGGATCGCTTCGCAACCGCAATCATGTCAAAACAAAAGACGATCCCATCACGCTAGGCCCCTTCCATAGCTTTTTGAGCACGGATGCACACAGCGGTTTCATATGTTTGATACTTCGCGCCCGCCTCAGCACCCGCATAAGCTTCTCACCCTGGTCGAGATTCTAACCTTAGAGGCTAGACTACAGTATTAAACTCGCTATCATTACGCCTACGTGGCCCACGTAGCCGCACCGGTCGTGGCTTCTTGCGCGGCGGGTCCGCAGTGGCCGCGGCGGCGTACAGCTCGTCCAGACAACAGCGGTGGTCACCGTCATTCAGACCCGACGTGTACGGGCAAAATGGTGTCGAGAAGTCTTCTAGGCAGTAGGCGCCTGATGCACTGGGAATTTGAATAACGGCACATTTGAATTTGGAATAATTAAATATCTATAGGGTTATTTTTAATGAACAATGATTTTTTGTTTGTCAGTTTTTTGTTTTGATCCCCTCATCAAAACAAAAAAACAAACTCATAATCATATAGATAAACCGGAGGTAAAAGAATAAGAGAAAGCACTAACCTCATAGGCGCAGGTTGTCCTATCGGCACGGGCAGCGCGGACGCCCTCGAAGGCGGCACCTTCACGGAGCAGCGCCGCCCGCACGGCGCCGCCTCGCGCGCACGGAACAGACTCTCCGCCTGGTAGCAGATCGACCAGATGTGGCTGCACAGCGCCTCGTCTGCACGGATATAACAAATAGAAAATTTAGGTAGATTTGACGAAAATCATTCAGCATCAATTTGGTAAAAGAAATCATCCTCGTTTGTTTTAGAACCGCTATCCATTTTACGACCTAAACTGAACTGTTAAAGGGATGGGAGCTATATAGGGTGTTTAGCTCCATCCCTCTTTGTCGCTCGCTCGACTGACATTTTCTCACATCGTGGTAGGTCCCTGGACGAACAAAACAAGCAAGAATGTAACTGCACTCTTTCAAAGTGATGATTTGATGGCTCAATGGATTCTCTAAAAATTGTCTAATAAAAAAAGTTTAAATGATGGATCAAATCACAATTCCTTATTTTATTGTCGGGAAATCTTGACGAAAAGTTGTGATCGTTTCTTTTGCTGATGATGAGGCGAAAGTCACATGTGCTCCTCACTTGGTGTATCCTCGCAGTACGGCTGACTCCTTCCTCCATTTAAGCAGAAGTCAGCATGTCCCAAGCGGGCCGCCTCTCCGTAGCGACCTGCATTCGTGTGCAGTACGTGCACAGCTCGCGCGTCGCCCGGGTCCAGCCGCAGGGCTGGCGCTGAACGGATCAGGGGACGCGCTGGGTCTAAACCTGAAGTATGAATGATTGATGTAGAGCAGATTTAATGGGTAGAGAAAGAAAGAATACATACCGTAAAGTGGGGTTACATTGGCCCTGAGGTATAATTTTGACCCGAAAACACAGTAAACAGTTTCTCATGTTCCAATGGACTACCCATTGGCCAAAGTTATACCCCAGGGCCAAAGTTACCCCACTTTACCAACTCGATACTTAAAATGGTTTTGATAACTAAAAGAAAGGCTATGATTTGAACCCAGAACATTATGTATGTTCATCTGTACCCAAATAATTATAAAACTAAGTAAAACTTTTTATAATTTGACGAATGTTGATTATCCGCTGGTTCAAGCTAGTAACGAGCGGTAATACTAAATTTAAAAGAAAAATACAACCGACTTCAATGTAAAAAAGACACTGAAAAGTGCAAAATAACTTTAATTTTGGAAGTCGGTGTTTCTATAATAGTTTTTTCTCTTCGTTATTTAACACCGACTTCTGAAATTAAAGTTATTTTCACTTTTTAGTGTTTTTTTTTTTACATTGAAGTCGGTTTTTTTTTTGTAAAAACTTTACAATTTTACACTTTTTAGTTAACCACCACTAAAAAGTAGGTACCTACCCCTCAGCCAAACTTAAATACCTTATAGCCAGAGTGCATTTCATAACAATTCTAATAATCCTAAACACGGTTAGATTACATTAATTTATTACAAAGTTCCGATGCCTAACTTCAGGCTTCATCATCAGGTCAATTCGATATATTCCCCCTTTTCTTTCAGTCAGACTACACGTATAAACAAAGCAATTTTACTTGTTACGACGGTTCTGCTTATGAGATCTGTTCCATATCTTCGAAGTTCATGATCAGATCATACCAATATTTCTATGGGACCAACTCGGAACGATAAATTTCAATAAAAAAAAATATATTTCAAAATGGGCCCCAATTGACCGAGAAATTGGTGAACGTACACAAAAAATATAAATATTTAATTATATATATTCAGCCGAACATAGAACCTCATCCTCTTTGAAGTCTGCTAAAAACATAGCGTCTTTACAGCACAAGTCCTGAATTGATTACTCATACTAGTAAGCTGTGGATAAAATACCTGGGCAATTCAAATCAGGTAAAGAATATACTACAGTTTTACAAAGTAGGTGTCAGAAAAAGGGAGAAGATCGTAACTATATGTTTTTATCAGAACATTTGGACCCATGGATTTGGGGGTTAGAGGATTAGGGATATTCCTGCAAAAAAGGAATCTATTGGCAAGCAGTTCGTTTATGCAGATTAGCTATTTGTTTTTAGTCTAAACATAAACTCCCATAAAGAACATTCTCCTTGGGCAGCGAGTGGATGAGTCGAATCATATGAGCAGGGTACATACCAATAATCCTATTCATCCTGAACGTGAGAAAGTTAGCAATAATCCCACATAGATGCGCTCCCAGTGAGTGGCCCACACAGGTAAGGTTGTCGGTCCTCAAGCCGGCGCGTCTCAAAGCGGCTAAGGCGTCAGCCACGCAGCGCGCGACGGGACGCAGGTTGTGCACGGCCGCCACGTAGCAAGGAGGCTGGCACAGCGCGCCCCAGTCCAGCATGAACACGTTGTAGCCACCGCGCCGGAGGTACGCTGAAACAATATTTGATTGATGAATGCTTGACCTGAGGAGCAGTGGTGGACGAGTGGTAACGACCCCGACGACTTACGGGTTGTAGGTTACGGGTTCAAACCCAGCCAAGCACATTACTTTATGTAATTTATTTCATCACCACTGCTCTCAAAATGGTGAAAAAACCGACTGAAGGAAACCAGCATGTCCTAGAACCAGAAATTCGAAGACATGTGACATCCACCAACCCGCACTGGGCCCGCGTGGTGGATTACGGCCCATTCCCTCTCCTAGACAGGAGGCCTGAGTCCCAACAGTGGGAACATTATAAGGCCGACTATGCTATGCTGACCTGAGGTCCTAACACGAACTCTTAACGCGATCCTTTTTACGATCTTGGGAGGCCTATCACAAGGTGAACCGATGACCTGGTGATGGTCGCGGGAATCCGATGGATGTGGGACACACAGGACCGGTCATTATGGCGAAACTTGAGGAGGCTATGTCCCACAGTGGACGTCTTTTGGCTGAAATGATGATGATGATGATTTTACGACCTAAACTGAACTGTAAGAAGTGGAGATATAGGGCTAAAAAAAAGATTTTTTTTGTGACGTTTACTACTTTACAGTTTTCAGACAGAATTCTAGGTCAGCGGGAAGTACCCTATAAATTTTGATTACCTTGAGTGTCGAAATACACGTTTTTTGCGACATAAACGGCCGTATGTTTTTTTCGTTAATTCAGAAGTTTGATTTTTTCACAGCTTCAAGGGACCGCAGACCTGAGTATATGGTTTTAATTTCAACTTGATACCTGACGCGTTCCCGAGATAAAGGGTCTTGATAGACCGACAGACAAACGAACAACAAAGTGATCCTATTACATAAGGGTTCCGTTTTTTTCTTTTGAGGTACGGAACCTTAAAATGACTACAGGTCCGCCAAAACGGTAAAGGTGGTTCGCAGTCGACTGTAGACAGCAGCACTGCAGAAGACTACATGTCACAACAGCGACACATACGTCGCTGCAGTGCAGTCATGACTTTAAACCCAGCTGCAGATAGCTGGAGCAGACCGCAGCTACTACCTGTCTGCCTGCATAATGTCTTTAAAAAATGTCAAAAATCTATAAATGAACTTACGAACCACTTTTTAGCAATAAGGGACCTTCCATCAGATGAATAACAACGGTCTCTGGATACTTAACGACAGTTTTCCCTCATGACGCAATACACAGTGTAGTGATACAATTTCCACAACTGTCACTATTGATATACAGTTCAATCAACTGGTACCTACTGCTACATACATACATAGAGAAAGCCGTGGGAGCGACTCCGCGCATTGTAATGAAACGCGTGCGCAACTCACGGTTCCTGCCGAAGTTATTAAGTACCATATATACTCTGTGGACATGGCTGTATACAGCACAAAGTGTAAGTATCTCACTTTCGCCTTAGTTGGCACATTCATTATGCGTATAGCAAAGGAGTGGAATTCCCTGCCGAAGTCTGTGTTTCCTGATAGCTATAACCTAGGGGTCTTTAAGTCAAGAGTGAAATTAGGTTACTTTTAGGCAAGCGTGCTCCATCGTCGGCCATATCATCGCTTACCATCAGGTGAGATAGTGGTCAAACTGAACTGGACCTATTTGGCGCAGCCGTGAGACACACATTGTTTTTTTTTTTCTTCTTAGTTTAAATTTTGTTTTTTACAGTGTGTGAATCCATGTGTGCCAAATAAAATATTTTTCTTTCTTTCTTTCTTTCTTTCTTTCAAACACGAGCCTATCTATAGTGAAAAATAAAAAATAACGATCCACAGGAAGGTCTTTTATATCAGATACAAACCGCATATTTTACACCACGAAGGTTGAGGAGATCGTGGAGTATGTAATGTACGTGTGGAAATGAACTGACTACCACAACCACTACTGATTTCCCCAGTCCAGTTACTGGGTAATATAACACTGCTTGGTAAGACTGATCTTCAGGCTTAGGGCTGCGGGATACGGAAAGAGTTACCGCGGCCCTAGAACACAAAGGGTGACTGAAGCATCACAGGTGGGTTTTAGCCAGTAAAAGTCTGACACGCCCTCGCGTTCCACCAAGAGCGTATGCAAGATGCGAACTTACACTTTCACCTTAGTTGGCACGATCCAGGGGAAGCTGCAATAAAAGATGCGGTTTGCTTGCAAATGACTGTATTTTCTTTGCAATTAGATAAGAGGCATAATATTGACGGTACGACTGGCGCAGTGGTTGAGCGATTGACTGCTGCATTGCGTGTTACCGGTTCGATTCCAGTAGGGGAACAAATATTTGTATGGTCTATAGATAGCTGTTCCGGGTATCTTATGCATGTGAGTTTCCATATTGGTAAATGCACCCACGATACACGAGTAATTCCTAGCGTGGAGTAACGCTTTTAAAAGAAGAAGGGGACCATTTCTTAAAAACTACGTTTGTTATCCATAATGTGAATAAGTTATGCCATCGATCAAAACTGTATGGCTTCTGCGGAAGTGAAGAATATGTAGTCGCACTACAAACTGACATGCCAATGAAAATATTCACTGCGCATACCATCCTACCATAAAACGCTGATAGAAATACTGCTCCCATAATAATTATAAATTTTTATATACTTACCTACTGTTTTACATTATGTAGTTAAGAAATTATTTTTTTCCTACTATTGTAAGCTAGGAAATGTTGGGTAAACGATAACAGTCATCGTTTGTTTGGGTAAAAGATGACAGAATGTCAGTCGTTTGAAATAGAGATGGAGCTAAATACGCTATATAGGGTATCTTTGACATCGACGCACTAAAACTCAGTCGTGAAATTTTTCGTCCTCTCCTATGTTCCTTCGTTGTCTTGCATTTCAGTTCCGGGTTTTCCTTTCAGAAGTGAACCCATGGCCCCAGTAGGCTTCGACCCTGCTGGGCCCCTACGGTTTGCTGACATCTTGAGACGCGCGTGAAACACTACGCGTCGTAACCTACTGGCGGTTACGTCACATTTCAGTATGGGCATCCTTATTCTGTTACTTGACTTCTCCTTCTTCCAGATTTGAAAGGTTTCAACTTAAAATTCTTTTTATTTACGGTTTTGGATAATGAAAATAAAATTTAGGCAACTACCCTATTAAAGTGGTTTTTCGATATAAACCGTCAGAGTCCTTTCTTTATGAAGTAATTATTCCTTTTTTTTTAAATGATATAAACTAGTTCTTAACTGCTAGCAGTAATGCATTCGTTGATGACGAAGCACTCTACTTTATTAAGAGCCTATTCATTCTAGCCTTCAAGGCACCTAAATTATAATCGGACGGGAAGACTGCAGCAGGCAAATTGTCCTAGTCCTTCGGTATAAACGACGAGGCGGACCCCCGACCGTACCGGCCCATAGATGTGTTAACAAAGTAAGGGTGGGTACTGGCCGTGCTTCGGGTTGTCCATTGATTATATTGGTATGTAAAAAGCGTCTTACTTACCATCTCTAAGAACAACGATTGGCAAGGTGTCATCTCCTCCAGCGTATCCATGTATCAACAGAACAGTCTCGTGAGCCGGATCCCAGCCGCTCTGACGCAGCCAGTCTTGACTACTGAGATCCACCTACAAATAAAAAGCATATTGTTTTATTCTGAGTCTTATACAAAATATTACGAGACGCATAAAGATAATTGGAGAAATATGGTTTTTTTTTTAAGTGTGGAAATTATCCAATGATTTCTCCAGCTCTTGGAGGAGAGTGTCAGACTTTTACTGACAAAAACCACACCTGTGTCCTTCAGTTGCCCTTTGCATTCTAAGGCTACGGGTTTCCTTTTCAGAAATTCGGTCCTAGCTAGCAGGCATCGACCTTGCTGGGCCCCTACGGTTTGCTGACATCTCTTTAAGGATGCTCGACGTCCCCAAGTCCAGTAAAAGCAAAATCTACCGTGGCTGGTAGTCTGGGTCAGAATCTCGGCGGCTGGGCCATGAGGATATTCGTTCCCTCACGCGTGCGCCCTGCTCCTTCGCTAGAGAGAAAGAAAGAAAGACAGACAGAAGAAAGAAAAAACGTTTATTCGCACCTCACACATGCAGTAAAATTAAAATACAGTAGAGTACATTGGAATTAAAATATAGTAGAATTAAGTACTTATAAAAAATAACATACATACACACTAGCATCACATAGCGCGCGCACAGCGTGTGCGCTAGCATCTAGCATTACTGCTTCGCAGAAGGAGGCCACCGCCTGCCATTCCTTCTCGCTTCGGATCATAGCCCGAACCAGGGCCCGCGACGCGAGAGGTCGCTACCTCCGATTGCCTTCACGAGGACACGGCGGTGCTCTGCCCAAGCTGGGCACACCTCCACCGTATGCTCCACCGTGTCCTCCGGGCGGGGTCCACACAATGGTGACACCCGGGCTTTTCTTCCGGACGAATCCGGTGCAGGAACCTCCCGAATTTACCATGTCCGGTGAGGACCTGCATCAAGCGGAAGGTGAGGACGCACGGTTGCTTTTCCAGCCACTCCTCAAAGAGGGGACTGACCGCCATAATTATGGCGTGCCCATGTTTGTTCCGTGCGGGACAATTCCCACACGATAACCCACGACAAGCAAAGCAGCAGCAAATCGCTCAACAACGGCGCTAACCGTGCCGTCAGATTCATTTACTACACGATTTCGAAGTATATTAAGATGCTGAGTTGGTTGAATGTTGATGAAGATAAACTAACTTTCGAGAAATAAGCAACATGACAAACCAACGTCTTTCAACGTTCGGGTACTTATTTTGGAAGATTTAGTGACCTAACAATTGACGCTCATCATTCGCAAAAAATAACAAGTGTCCACCTTTGCGTTAATTGTTGGCACCTCTAGCTACGGTTCGAACTAAATGTTTCGCTTCCTCGTTTAAACCACGTACGTCGAAGAATTGGAACATTTTGCCTGCAGCGGTCTTACCGTCCGATTATAATTTTGATGTCTTTAAGACTAGAGTGAATAGGCTCTTAATATACTAGTCTCACCATCAATGATTGCATCACTGCTTACCATCAGGTGGGATCGCAATCAAGCACTTGTTTATATAATTTTAAAAAAGGACACAGAGCTCGCAGACTTCTACGATTCAAGAACAAACCAAATATCAAATGTAGGTTTCTAACCCAATATTCTTGAATAGTTATTGTAAATTCAGTGTCACTGCCATGAATGGGTGGTATGTGAACACAATAAGTTATGAGCCCCGCGAAGGAGAATCGAGTCCCCCTAAGGAGTTGAGGACGACTAGCGGTATTTTGGACGCATTCTTGCATTCAGCCGCACTGTGTACATTGTAATGAGAAAAGTGAAACTTAATTCGACTGTGTAGTCTGTCTGTTTAGTCACCGGTTCGATCCTGAGTAAAGACTGAATGGAAACGACACTGTTGTTTAAAAGTTTTGATTTGAAAACTGATGTCATCTATACTTATTATAAACGAGTTTGTGTTTTTTTTTTAGATATCTATTAGTGCTTGACTGCGATCCCACCTGATGGTAAGCAGTGATGCGATCATCATCATCATCATCATTTCCGCCGAAAGATGTCTACTGCTGGACATAGGCCTCCCCCAAGTGTCGCCATAATGAACGGTCCTGTGCGTCTCGCATCCATCGGACTCCCGCCACCGTTATCAAGTCATCGGTCCACCTTGTAGGACGCCTTCCAACGCTACGTCTTCCGGTACGTGGTCGCCATTACAGAACCTTTCGGCCCCAGCGGCCATCCGTTCTGCGAGCAATGTGTCCTGCTCATTGCCACTTTAGTTTGGCGATTTGCCGTGCTATGTCGGTAACCTTGGTTCTCCTGCGGTTATCCTCATTCCTGATTCGATCACGCAAGGAAACTCCGAGCATAGCCCTTTCCATTGCCCTTTGGCTGACTTTAAGTCTTCTGATAAGGTCCATTGTAAGCGACCACGTTTCGATGATGCGATCGATGATGGTGAATCGCACTAGTTTATTAAGAACCTATTCACTCTAGGCTTGAAGACACCTAAGTTATAATCTGACGTCAAGGCCGTAGCAGGCAAATTATTCCAGTCCTTCGATGTACGCGGTATAAAGGACGTGGCGAAACGCTAGACGGAACGTAAAAGCGTCACAACAATTTAAAGGGTGGACACTTGACGTACGAATTTGTTTTTTTTTTTAGTTCTGATAGTCCATTTATAAGAAGGCTAAAGCATACCTAGTGAATAGGCTCTTAATAAACTAGTAAGCCTCACCATCAACGATTGCATCACTGCTTACCATCAGGTGGGATCGCAGTCAAGCACTAGTTTCAAATTAAAAAAAAAAAACTTCTATATAACATCACGTTATGACCTATAGAAGCGGAGTAGTAACCAAAGACGCAGGTGAAACCGCGGTCGCTAGCTAGTAATTTAAAAAGTGATAACATTATTTGATTGTAGGAGTTAAATATTAGAAATCATAATCCGATAAAAGAAAACTGGGCAAGTGCGAGTCGAACTCGCGCACTGAGGGTTCCGAACAAACTTAAGTAAATAGTTCAATTCCCGAATGAAATCTCGAAGATTTTTCTGAATCGATTTTTGTGACGTAACAACAAATTGACTGTTTTCAGATTTATTTCTATATCTTTGCTTTAAGACCTTGCTTTATGTCAAATTTCAGGATTCAGGGTCAACAGAAAGTACCCTATGAATTTTGATTCCCTTGAGTGTCGAAATGTACGTTTTTTTGCGACATAAACGGCCGTATCTTTTTTCTTCGATAAGTCAGAAGTTTCATTTTTTCACAGTTTTAAGAGACCGCAGACCTAAGCATACGGTTTTAATTTCAACTCGCATTCTCGAGATAAAGGGTTTTGACAGACAGACAGACGGACAACAAAGTGGTCCTATAAGGGTTCCGTGTTTTACTTTTGAGGTTCGGAACCCTAAAAAAATAAGCTTTTTACGGAATAAGCTCAATGAAGTAAAGTCGTGGGGAAAATCTTGCTCAAGATGTAAAAATCTTCATACAGTTTTTTTTTTTATTATGGAGAGGATCGTGCTTGACCACTATCTCACATGATACGACGATGGAGCACGCCTGCGCTTACATAGATATTTAAGTAACCTATTCGCTCTTGATTTAAAGACCCTAGGTTAAAGCTATCAAAACACAAACTACGGCAGGGAATTCCACTCCTTAGCTGTACGTACAATGAATATGTTCCCGACCCGTTTAGTGCGTGTCTAATGGTCCGATGATGGTCCAATCCACACTCCGAAACGTAGAAAATGATAGGCTAGCAAGTCGGCGTCGATGCACAAGTTCCATTGAGAGTCCTACCTTCCTTGCTAGATTCAAGGCAAGGGTTGGACCCTTTGAACGCCATGACCGTCCGGTCAGAGGCACTACACCACGAGCTCTTAACGCGATCCATTTGACGACCTAAACTGAACTGTTAAAGGGATGGAGCTATATAGGGTGTTTATGTCGTGGCCAGATGTTAGAAACTGACCACTTCATGATATGGCCAACTAAAACTGGCCAGATCTTTTTAAACGTTAAAGTTTGATGATATAATATTTATTATAATATTTCAATCCTAGTTTGGCCTACTTTCTTTAGACCTTTTATTATTATAGAAATCCTACATCAATGATATGATCAAACGAGGATTGACGTATCATCAATGATTTGGCCAGTTTTAGTTGGCCATTTCATGAAGTGATCAATTCTAAGATTTGGCCACGACATATAGCTCAGCCCTCTTTTTCGCTCGCATGCCTGGCATTTTACACGTCATGTTATTTCCCCAGATTTTCATAATCTATATATATAAAATGAGAAACTGAATTACTGACATATCAACGCACAGCCGAAACTATTGGGACTAGGAATATGAAATTTTGCACAAGGCTTCCTTTCATGACGTAGGCGAGGATTTTCCAAAATTCACTCCCTAAGAGGATGAAACGGGGGTCCAAAGTTTGTATAGAAAAACCTATTTTCACGCGGGCAAAGCCGCTGGCAGAAGCTAGTCTTTCATAAGCCGTGGTTATAGTTGACCTTGAATAATAGATTTGAAACATAACATGCCATCAATACGAACACTAAATTATGTATGCGGAAAATCGATTTAAAATTACACAAAAAAAAATCTTGCATGACTATTGAAGCTTACTCAATGGGCGATACGATATAACTAAACAGAAGTGCAAACGTGGTCACAGCTGATGAAACACGAAGGTGAGCGACTTTCGTTCATAATGCACATAATTTAATATTGAAATATTACAAGATAGCGTCGTTTTTGTTTGTTTTTAAATTGTACTTTTTTTTTAGGTGGGAAATCATGCAATGACTTCTCGCGCTCTTGGGTGGGGCGTGTCAGACTTTTACTGAATAAATCCCACTTCTAAGTTCCTTCTTTGCATTAACGCAATGCAAAGGGCGGTTTTCCTTTCGGAAGCGACTCTGCTGGGCCCCTACGGTTTTGCTGACATCTCTTTGAAGCGCGTGTGGAACCCTACATGCCGTCGACGACTCGGGCTCGGTCCGGACGTTTACCCGGACGACCGGACGACGAGCTACCCTTTGCTCGCAGTCCGCAAGCCCACGCCTCCGGTGGCTGAAAATTGGGGTCGGGATCCCGGCGGCTGGGGCGTGAGGGCCGTTCCATGTACCTATCATTCCTCCTCGCTCCGAACCATGACCTGTGCAAGAGGTCATTGCCGCCGATCATGAAGACACGGCGGTGCTCTGCCATAAATATTCTAACTACCTACTGCTGTCGGCAACCCGCGCGACGATTCCATGTTCATCATCAATGTATCCTAGCCATGTTTGGGCTTATTAAAATTGTGATGAGATGCTTTGGCAGGTAGGTACTATCGAACTGACTTGATGATGGGGCCAGAACGTGGAAGTAGTAGTGTTTGGGTTAATTGGTCTTGTCGTGAAATATAAGTACTCTGGCTATAAGAGTATCACAACAAAAAAGTGTGAAATCGTATCACTGACAGAGCTGAGGTTTTTACATATTGCAACTCTAGAACGTTTCAGCCCCATCGACCATCTGAAATGCTATGTTCGGAATTTCCTTGCGTAATCTAATCAGCCTCCCTAGCCAAGTTACAATCATTTTGTTCGCGACGAACGCCTCGAGTAGGCAACACCTCCGATTCCTTTGTTCTGACCACGTGACTGAGCGTTGAGATGACGTCAGAAGGAATGAAGGAATCGGAGGCGTGGCGTACTCGAGGCGATCACCGCGAACGTTACGATTGTAACTCGGCTAGGAGGGCTAAAATGAAGATATCCGCAGGAGAACCATGGTTATGGTCATAGCCCGAAGAATTGTCAAACTTATGTGGCAGTGGCCAGGGCTCATTACTCGCACTGAGTAACGATTATAGCGAATCTTGGGATTTTCGTATTGATTTTCAGGAATTATAGATCAGTCAGACCAGGCGTTTTAAAACTATCGGTGTCTAAGGACCCCGCATATGGGTCATGTGACTGGCCTGTTGGTCTAGTGGTTAGTGGCCCTGATTGGCTATACTGGAGGTCGTGGGTTCAATTCCCACCCAGGACAAATGTTTTTGTGATGAGCACGATCATTTGTTCTGTGTCTGGGTGTAATTTATCTATTATACTCGTATGTATGTATTTACATATATGTATATAAGTATGTTTATCAGCTGTCTCGTAGTCATAACACAAGCTCTGTTTAGTTTGGGACTAGACAGCGTTATGTAATAGTTGTGTAATATACTTACTTAGATTCGGACTCGCTAGACGGGTCCCGGGAGCTTACTATCAAATGTGTTAAAATATCAGTCGTACGAGCAAGACAGAGGGAAGGAGCTATAGGTACACCCTATATAGCTCCATCCGTTTAACAGTTCAGTTTAGGTCGTAAAATGGATCGCGTTAAGAGCTGTGGTATCACTGCTGGGCATGAACCCTAGTCAACAATAACTAGATACGTATAACAACGACTCGAAAGGCGGGTTTCTTTTTTGAGGAGGGAAATCATCAAATCTCCTCCGGCTGTGCGCAAAGGGCAACTGAAGAACACAATATGAGTTTTAATCAGTAAAAGTCTGACACAGCCCCTCACTCCCCTATAGAACAGAAGAAGTCATGTAATGATTAGGTACACACCTCAAAAAAAAAGTCATCGGAGTAAAAAGCTAATCCCGACTTACGAGTCGTAGGTCGTGGGTTCAAACCCAGCCAGGCGCATTACTTTGTGTAATTTATTTCATCACCATTGCTCTCAAAACGGTGAAGGGAAACATTGTGAGAAAACCGGCATGTTCTAGAACCAAAAATTTGTATAAACGAGCACAGCCCTTTCCATTGCCCTAGGTGACTGTAAGCCTTCTGATGAGACCCATTGTAAGCGTCAGCGACCATGTTTCAGTGCTATATGTCATCACTGGCAACACGCACTGATATATAGACTTTTGTCTTGAGACACTGGAGTATGTTGGACGAGAAGATACAGGGTAGCTTCCCGAACGCTGCCCAGCCGAGTCAGATTCGAAGATTGACCTCTTTCTCAAAGTTAGACCTACCCAACTGGATAACTACCCAACTGGATAATGGCCATAAAGTTACAAAAGCAAGCAAAGGCATGTGGTCATTTTATAGTATGGGAGTTGCAAACCCTAGGAATTGTATGTATGATGTTTTTGCGAGGTACTTGTACACAAACCGTGGGAACTTCCTTTTTGTAAGTACAATGCATACTTAGATCTATTGGATTAGTATTTAGGTAAACATGACACTACAATGCTGATGTTTCTTACAAAAAATTGAGGTTGCATAGTCATTAATCATTATGCAATTATGTAGTGAACCTTGGCAATAGCCATAGGTTTTTCGATGTTGACACCTGGCCTCACACAATCGTTCTGTGGGTAACAATAACATCTCATTTCTCGTAGTTTATTTTCTCTAAAAGACTCGGCTAATCGGCTTCAAATACTACTGATAACCAAGTCAAAAGAACAGTATGGTTCTATACTCACAACGTTCTTGACGGGATCCGCTTCAGTATATAGGTGCAGGTTCACGTTAGCATCAGGACAGGCTTCCTTGTCTCGTCTCCACACGCAGTCCTCAAAGGTGGCGTTACCGTAGGCATCGGTGTGAAGTAATAGAGCCTCCTTGATCGGATGCCGCTGGGAGAATGCACCTGTGGTAAGAGAGATAGAGTTGAGAGAAGATGTTAAGAGTTGGTAACGAAGGGCTTATTTGGAGCTGGTTGCAAAACTATAGAACATTAGTTCATTCAGATTCTTTGTAAGTCTTTGAAGGTATTTTTTTTAAGGTGGGAAAACATCCAATGACTTCTTCCGTTCTAGGTCAGGGCGCGAGGGCGTGTCAGAGTTTTACTGACTAAAACCACACCTATGTTTCTCCTTTCTTTTTGTGTTCTAGGACAACAGGTTTCCCTTTCGGAGGTAAACCCATGGTCCCAGTAGGCTTCGGGCCTGCTGGGCTCTTACGGTTTTGCTGACATCTCTTTGACGCAACACTATGCGCCTTCGAAGACTCAGGCTTGGTCCGGACAGTTACCGGACGATTGGACGGCAAATTACTCATTGCTTGTCGTCTGCAAGCCCACTCTTACGGTGGCTGAAAATCGGGGTCTTAGTCCCGGCTGCTGGGGAATGAGGACGTCAGTTCTCTCATGCCATTCCTTCTCGTTCCGGATCTTGGCCTAGCTGTACCAGGCCCGGAGCGAGAAGTCGCTGCCGCCGATCGCGCCTACGAGGTTTTGGCGGTACCGGGGCACATCTCTTGCTATTTATTATTATAGTCTATACATATATTGGAGTCTATATATTCTAATATATAGATTATAATAATAAATAGCTAGACATTGTGGCATTATATGATCATGATGTAATAAATCCTGAAATTATCCATATATTTGTGTGATTATTACGTAAAATAGATGCATAATATAATTGATGGTGTGTAAATAACTAACTATTATGGCTGGCTATAACAGCTAGTTGTGCAACAATTCCGTGAAAGAGACTGTACGATTCTCTAGCATATATAATGACATAGGAACGTAGAGTCAACGAAAGGGAACGGATTAGCTAATTGTCACTTGAAATTACACCAGAAATCATAACTCAATTATGCTCGCTGTTGTAGCTGTGAAATCATCCAATGACTTCTCGCACTCTAGGGCGGAGCAGGATGGTATCTCAGACTTTTAGTGATTAAAACCACACCTGTGTCCTTCGGTTACTCTTTGCGTTTTTTAAACACGGGTTTCCTTCTCAGAAATTCCTCGTGATTGATGGGTAAAGTTTGGGTTGACTTTTTGTATTAGATAATATGAATGAATTATTCAGCGTCGATTGTATCTATGAAAATTTCACGGAAAACGCTCCCCATATCGCCACGGCATCATCGAGGGCACCGGAAGGGGTACTGTTGTACCCCTGTCTTCTAATTTAATATTCTAGAGCTATTCACCCTATATAGCTCCATTCCTTATTAACATTTCAGTTTAGGTCGTGAAATGGATTGCGTTAAGAGTTCGTGATAGGGTCTCAGCAGTAAGTGAAAAACATCATCGCGTTTCTAGCAATAATATTATCTTTCGCAAAATACAATCTTTTTTATTGAGGTTTTGGAATCAACCGAATAACTTCTCCTGATTTTGGTACAGCGAGAGGATATAATTATCAGACTTTTACTGTCTAAACCCAACCTTTGTTCCTTCAGTTGGTCTTTCCGTTCCAGGACATGGTAAGTCTTTCGAACAATTTCGTATCCCTAGCAGTCATCGACCCTAGTGGACCTACAGGCCATTCGTTGCTATGATCTTGGTCTACCTCAACAACAACCCATATTGATACTCTATGTTACCCACAATTTCATACTGCTGCAATGCTTCCTTTGGTCGATTCGAGTCGGTGATGATTCCTACTATTCTGTCCAAATTATGCAGTCTTTGTGAGAATTGAACATCACACAAACACCTCTCGTCTTCAGTACGACAATGTTTTTGGGGGCCTGGTGACCTGACACACAGGTTTTGGGAAAAACTTAGTTCAGGCACCAGTCTTCCACAAATTAATTTTAGTATATTGATTGTAGACTGTTTAATTAATTTCTCTGTAATTTAAAATTATATACCTATTATTTAAGTGCCTAAGCAACTACAGTAAAATATTACACTCACAATTACTTCTAGGTACCTATCTAGGCTGTTAAAAAATATTCTTTGATCCTTGTTTTCTCAGTTTACGTACCCAGAAAATTGCCGAAATCTCAATGGTTTCAAAACATTTACAAATCGCTGCTAACAAACTAGGCCAAGATAATATAAATAAAAAACACCGAATAAAGTGTTTTGCAAGCCGTCCACATATTAAACGTACCTTGTACGAGGAGTATGGTCGCAACACAAACGACCTGCGCGGGCGCACGGACACGCGCCATCCTTGCCGGGCACTATGCGAGTTACTGGCGCTCAGTGGCAGTGGGGGCACTGCCTACCCCCGTACGGTAGCACACTTTGCATATACTTGCCAAATGACAGGCATTGAATACCGATGAGCAAGTGAAATGGGTGAACTTGACTTGTAATCTACTGACTGTCGTGCAGTGTAAGTGCGCCAGTAGAATTGCCACATTTGATTTGATTTGATTTGAAATTTCTTTATTTTCACATAAATAAAACAGTTAAACGACAATTAGATCTTATTCTAAAAGCATTAAACATAAAGAATGTGTATTTTCTGCAGACTATGACGCCTATATAAAACATTCAAGAATACTCAAAGTAATGTACAAAACTACTTGTTATAAATCTTCGGTATCTTTTTACTAACGTTAAATAACTAATGTTTCTACTTACAGCGCGATGATAAGACACAAAACGCACTTTTTTAACACATACACTATATATAAGTAATAGTAACAAGTACACTGTTACTTAAGAATAATTTTACTTCGACTAGGCTTAATAATGGTAATGACGTTATCTAAAATGCAAGTGAACTTCGTGTACCGTGCGAGTCTCGCTCAAAATCTACCCTACATTTCTATCGAACTTGTAAAAAATGTCCGATCATGGAGTCGTTCCGTCTTTGTTACTCATATAGCAGTAAGTGATGTGGGAGGCGGTATCGATGATATGTGTCGATGTATTTTAAATTTTTAAATCGTGTCTGTCCAATATTAGAAATAAGTGGATTATGATGTTTAGGGTTGGTTTTAAGGTAAAACTTTTTAGTGACTTTTGTAATAAACTGTTTCAATGTTGGGAAATTTAATCGATTGTGTAACCTTTTAAGATTAGTTCTTAAGGGTGTATTAAAAGATATTTTTATAGCCTTGTTTTGGACCACTTGTAGTTTCGTGTAATTGCTGTCGCTTGTACTGCTCCAGACCGGGGCCGCGTATGTAATGCAAGGTCTGACTAGAGTTGTATACATCTTCAATTTTGTATTTGAGCTGACTTTGGACCGGCGGTTTAAAATTGGATGTAAGCTGTTAAGGGCTTTTATTCCTTTAATGCGGAAGTAATCAGTGTTTTTAGTCCAGTTCATTTTATTGTCCAGTATAACTCCAAGGTACTTGGTTGATATACTCCATGGCAAAGTCGTATCTCCAACTTCTATGTGCCTTTTTGGTAATGATCTCTTCCTAGTGAACATTACGACTTCTGTTTTTGTGGAATTTAATTTTAATTTCCACTTAGTAAAATATTGAACTAGAAGTTGTAATGATAACTGGAGCCGTTCCACTATTAAATCAGTGTCTTTGCTTGTTGTAAATGAGGCTGTGTCATCAGCAAAACAAGCAAGGTGTGTGTGAGGCTGCTTGGGCATGTCATTTATGTACAGTATGAATAAATGAGGACCCAGCAGCGAACCCTGTGGCACACCTGCAGATATAGATCTCGGTTTAGACACAATATTACTGATATGTACACAAAATGACCTATCTGTCAAATACGCCTGGATAACTTTAATAAGTCCAATAGGTACATCGCACTTTATGAGCTTGTGCAAAAGTCCAGCATGCCAGACGGCATCAAAAGCTTTTTCTATATCAAGCAACATCATACCCGTAGATTCACCCATGTTTAAGTGGTGTGTAACGTGCTCAGCAACCCTAGCTAGTTGTTGAACAGTAGAATGAGCCCTTCTGAAGCCAAACTGTTCAGGCATTAGCAGGTGGTTTGTGGCTTTTGCTAAGCGCGACGATATTATTCCTTCGAATAATTTTCCTAATGACGGGAGGAGACTAATAGGTCTATAACTTGTTGGTATAGTTGCATCTTTACCTGGTTTCTTAAATGTTATTATTTTGGCTCTTTTCCACGTAGAAGGAAAATAGCCAATAGCCAGACAACCATTAAAAATCTTGGTTAAGTATACTATGCATTTACGTGATAAGTTTTTCAATAAGCAATTATGTATACCGTCGTCTCCCGGAGACTTACGAGTTTTAAGATTTTTAATTAATTTAAACACCTCTCTCGGACGCACCAGTGTGGGTGGAGTGAAATTTTTTACATTATTAAGTGTATTTAAAGACTCATTGACGGCAGCCTCAGTAGTGTTATCACTAGACCAATTCATAGTCAAACTCATATTATCACAAAACGTGTCAGCAAGCACCTCACACTGTTCAGCTGCAGAAGCAGTCAATTGTCCTCCTACACACCTCAAAGGTGGAATCACTGTTGGTTTATATGTAAGAGATTTAACAATCCTCCAGATATCAGTCGATGGATTATCAATTTTAGTTAGTTTGTCATTCCATATTTTGTCATTATATATTTGTATTTGGTTTTTTATTTTAGCTTTTAGAACGTTAATATCTTTGTTTATTTGTAGCTTGATTGTAGGATTAATTTCTTTTGCAGCCATATTTCTTAGTTTGTTTTTAGTAGAAATTAAACCTTTGACGCGTCTCGGCAAGGTGTAGCGCTTAATAGATGAAGAGCCTGATGGAACGTTTATTTCGCGACTTTTTAAAATGGTGTTTTGAAGGTGTTCAACGGCTGCATCAATAGTTTTCATAGACGTATAAGTTGTGGACGCTAACGTAATATTTTTATTCAAATAAGATCTATATTCCACCCAATTTGCTTCAGAATATCGATATTGCTTAAAGTTAAGACGCGTAATGATACAACCCACTGAAAATAAGACTGGAAGATGATTGGATGATAATGCTGGCAGAGTGCGAAGTTCAGACACGAATGTAACGTTATGGCTGAGAAGTATATCCGGTGTGGAAGGAGTATGTGAGTGGTTATAATGCACTAATGTTGGAGAGGTAGGTCCATAGACTTGATAATCATGAAGTACCATATGATCAAACAATACTGTACCGCGGGAGTTATTTTGTTCACAATGCCAATATTCATGTTTGGCGTTGAGGTCACCCATAATTAATACTTTCGTCCCTAACTGGAACAAAATATCCAAATCACTGGAAGATAAAGGTAGATTTGGTGAATTATATGCAGCCACAACAATTATGTTGCTCTCACGTAATGTTAAGCGGATTCCTACACATTCGAGGTTATACATTGGAGGAATAAAGAGCGATGTATGAGGAATATCGTTTTTAACTAGGATAGCGACCCCCTGGCCAATACCATTAGATCTCTTATCCGATCGATAACAAGTGTATCCAGGTGTATGTAACGTATTATTTTCACTTAATCGTGTTTCACATAATGAGATAATATCGACACAGTATTCGCTAGTCAAATCCAAAAATTCAGATAGCTTAGAACGGATCCCGTCAGCGTTCCAATAAAGAAAACGAAGCTCACTTGCATTATCGAACATATTGACCAAGATGAGTTAAAATAAGTATAACCTTGTCCATCATGTTATCACAAGCAATGAATTGGTCTTTTAAAGATTTTATAGTTTTAAGGATGCACAGCATTTCTGACGTAGAATGATCAAGGGGTGCATCGCCTAGGGGTTTATATTTAGAGTCCATATTTGTTGTAGATGCAATTGTAGCCCAGGAGCGACCGTCGACTTTGGAGTAAACTTTAGCTTGACGTTGTTCTTGCACTGTTTTGATTTTTACTTGCCGAGCTTGTAGAAGTTGTAGATAGTTCTGACGCTCTTTACAATGCCGGAAGTTCGCTGGGTGATCTTCTCCACAGTTACAGCATTTAGCAGGCTCCAAACGATTACTTTTTGGGCATTCAGCGGTAAGATGGGCTTCAGGACACTTGACGCAGCGAGGTTTTAAATTGCAGTTTTTAGATGAGTGTCCAAACGCTTGGCATCGGTAGCACTGGGTTCCATACATGTTTTTATTGCGATACTTCACGATTCGAACAGCACAGTTGCTTAAATATTTTATAGATTTAAACTTCGAAACGTCGGCACCAGCTTGTAGTTGAACCAAATACGGTGGGCATGATGCATCTTTGCCCTCAGCGACTTTCATTTTGCGAACTTTAGCGTTAGGGTACCCATTCGCTGATAGCTCTTCCGAAAGATGTTCTTCGACATACTCGGGAAGGCCGAAAACTACGACCTTAGGCATTCTTTCATCCTTGCGAGAGAAAGTGTGATAAGGAATGCTTTCTGATCGGAGACCCTCCTTTAGTGCTTGATGGCCATCTGATGTATGTGGGTTGACAGAGATTTTGTTGTTACCCTTGTACTCCAGGTGAAACCCTTTCGTGTAACGGGAAATCAACGTTTTCATGTATGAGTGGGTCCATTCAGGTTTCAGATTAATAAAAATAGGAGGTATCTTACCCGCTTTTTTGGTTATGGCTGTTGAACTGCTGCGGCTATGCGATTTCAGTGGATCGTTTAATGTATGTTCAGTAGTTAACTTACTGAACCTGTTGGTGGTGTTGACAGGAACTTCAGGTTGGAGCTTTGAAGGGCGCGCAGGTCGTTTCGGTATATTCCATATATTGGGTTCAATTTCATCACTCTCAATTGGGCGCTTTGCGGCCAGAGATGGATTTGAGAAGCTTCTTGTAATAAATTTGTCCATATTGACTTCAGGACCATCGATACTTTTTTATCGATAGCAAGTGCTTCCATCACTAGGACAAAGATGACGTAGACGAGAGGATAGCTTGGATAACGTGCGACGAGAACAAGTGCGCGCACCGAACGCCACATTAACTTATTGGATATTTAGCATCCACCCACCATCCATTAGCCCCCCTTTGTTATACCCTATTAATTTTACGCTCTTACTTTAATAATATTCCACAACTATCACACAGCGCCGTCTAGTCCCAAGCTAAGCAGAGCTTGTGTAATGAGTACTAGACAAATGATAAACATACTTAAAAATTTCTAAATACATACATATCATAGATAATTTACACCCAGACACAGAACAAATCATCGTGCTCATCACACAAACATTTGTCCTGGGTACCACACTAGACCAACAGGTCAGTCGTTCTTAACTGTATAGGGGATATGCACGGAAAAACTTTCAGCTTTTATAAAGTAACTAAGATCTGACCGTCGTTTCTTTTTTCTTTCTTTCTTTCCTGTTCCTTCTTTCCCTGCGTCCCAGGGCCCCGGATTTCGCTTTCACATTACCCGTGGGACCAGGACTCTGGCTCTATAATTTTTCATGGAGTACAATAAAGAGTATAACCATCTAGCTTCTGACAGCGGCTATGCCCGTGTGAAAGTAGCTTTCTCCATACAAACTTTGGATCCCAGTTTCATCCCCTTAAGGAGTAAAGTTTGTAAAATCGTTTCTTATTCTTTGTAACAAAAGAAGGAACCTCTGTGTACAATTTCAGCTTTCTAGGTCCAAGGGTTTGTGGGCTGGGCATTAATGAGTCAGTGAGCTAGTCAGGACTTTACCTTTCATATACCTACAACATTAGTTTTAGTATATGCGAAACAATCATGAAAAATCACAAAGTTTTAAGCTTGTAATGTTACCTGGTTGTCCGCACAATTACATGGTCACCGGCAATCCGGGTGAGTAAGGGGTGGTTTTGCACCCGCACCCAGCTGTGCACTGGCGCCTAATGCCCGTTATGACCTGACGTGACCTGTGTTGTACTTTGTGTCGGTGGTGTTACTTGTGACTTTTTTAAATATTTTTGGAAAAAATCTAACATGGTGTAAAAAATATTCAGGTTTCACATATCCTAAAAATTATGTTGTATACCAGATGTGGCAATGCCAAATGCTCCTGTTAGGAACTATTGTTTCTAATAAGAGTAAGGAACACCTGTGGGGTTTTACTTGGTTAGAGACTGAAATTACCTCCCTTTCTCTCTAAGATTACAAGGGATATTACAGTATTAGAATACTAGCAAAAAAAAGCATGAGGTGTTGAGACTTTGCTGGGAAGAGAAGATTAAAGTACATAGGTAAGAAATAGTATTTTTGAGTTTTCGACTAATGTGACGCCTAACAATATTTCCTTTTAGTTTTACTGCTAGGCACATTGCTATTTGAATGCGACAGGGGCCGAACATGGTAGAGAGTAGAGTCGAGTCAATCAAAGTAGGGATAATAATTAGTCATAGCTCGCAATAATTTCTGTAGATAGGTATCCATATCCATGGCGAAAACCGTAAAGCTGAAAGTCAAGTGATTTATTTCAAGGTTGACATTTATTTTTTTGTTGCCGATAGTGTAGGATGGTGTGAATCGGGGTCGACCTCGCAGGCATGATATCTTCAATGTCATCAGTGTTGGACAAATTACCAGTATCTATTCATTTGATTAGCCGTTGTTTGACTTTAAGGCGATTTAAATATTGGGACTATATACTATGTAATAACATGGCGTATATCTGAGTAAGTACGCATTCGATCTTCCTACCCAAGTATTTTGCTGTAGGTACGTAGAGGCATTGAAAGTTCTCTTTCGCTACTAAACCATTGTTATCATACAGAGGTACGCGATTCAATCAAGAGTATGAATACCGCGAGTGATCGCTCTGCGCCCGTGTCGTGTGTGACGCGCAGATGCTGTGTGAGTGTCTCAGTGTGGTTCTGCTCGGAGTCAATGATTGCGCATCGTAAAGCGCTGTGTCTGTGTGCGTGCACGCAGGTGAGATGGCGCGCCAGAGCGGGACGCCGCGCGCGAGCCTCCGCGCAGGTAGCGCCGCGCGCCAGTTCAAGACATGCGCCCCGCGCGCCCGCGTCGTACCGTCGACATACGGACACGCATAACCTGCTTTTTCAAAACAACATCACATAAACGTGCCAAACAAGCGTCCATCTCATCAAAACTCTGACCAGAAATAGTTCATAGTGCTCCCAAACAGTGTCTAACAAGTGCTTTTCGTGAACACAAAGAACCACGGTTGAGTTAATTGCGCGAATGCCACGCTCTACAGCCTACGCAGCCGGCGGCGTTCCCCACCTCTGTTCATTCAAGGACCAATCGTTGAACTTATGCCGCCGTCTCGTCTTTCGCATCTACGTGATCTGCAAGATTTGGAAATGAGCTCCAAAACAAAGCGATGTATTGACTGAGCTGGTAACCAAAAACGGTTCCATCGACAATGTCAATCAACCAGAACGCAGGCCAATTTAATAAACAGAAGCAACAACTAGGTAAACAGGGCCCAGAACCGGTCAACTTTCCACCGCGTTATCATCCGCCTCCTCTAGCCGCGAGCGGGCCCAAGCTAGCCACTATCGACCCGGCCGCCAAGGAGTACAAACCACCATACGGTGCGGGCAAATCTATCGATCCTAGTAAGTCACAATACCCAGGTGCGCATGGTGCTGTTCCGAGTTCATACAGTGGAGGATCTATTCATTTTTTGAAATATCCTCAAGGTTATCCCCAGGGATACCCTCAACCATCGGGAGCACTACAACGTATGCCACGGCCGTCTGAGGTGGTGACGAAAGCTGTTGTGCACGAACCAGTAGAGCCAACTGCACGAGCGAGAAGTGCAGACGATATCCAGCGAGCCCAGCGTAACATTGAAGAAGAACAGATTCATAGAAGATCTGCGGACATGCTCAAGTTTACTAAACGCGTAGAACCCGAGGGACCTCGAGGGTCGACTGATCAGAAAAGCCAGATTCAAGCACTCTTAGCTCAGATAAAAGCGCTGAAAGAAGCAAATCGACGACTAAGCGAGGACAACCAGGAACTGCGAGATTTGTGTTGTTTCTTAGATGACGACCGACAGAAGGGTAGAAAACTAGCTCGAGAATGGCAAAGATTTGGAAGATACACTGCATCTGTCATGCGACAAGAAGTATCTGCATACCAGAATAAATTAAGGCAGTTAGATGATAAACAGCAAGAATTAATTCGTGATAATTTAGAGTTGAAGGAATTGTGCTTATACTTAGACGAAGAACGTGAGAGGAGTACGTGTAGTAATTGTGGCCGAGCAGCAGGAAGAGAAAGAGACGATGGTGACGGCAGCAGTAGTGGGACAAATGCAGAGGAAGGTATGCGGACTGCACCTGCGATACCGATCACTCATCCACAGCTTGCAGAACGAACAGTACAATACGTTAAAGATTTAGAGCAAAAAGTGCGGCGATTAGAGGCAGAAAAGGGACTTGGAAATGGTGGAAACGAACGCCCTGAAGCAGTAGTACGTGCCTTACAAGTTCTGGAAGTGAGAGAACGCGTGGAACGTGAGCGAAGAAGACCAGCTCCAGACCTAGACTCTGGAGAGCAGGCTCTAGTGCGAGAAATGTGCAACGTGGTGTGGGGCAAGCTAGAGGATGCGCCGCCGCAAGCTCCGCCGCGCTAACACAACATAAACAATAAACAGTTTAAGTTTCCTAGTTTAGTGTCAAAGTGGGTTCGATCGAAGGAGGTGAACGAGTAAATAAAAAGTTGTTAAAAATAAACGCAGATGGAATCCGACTTGATTGAGGTCATCGGTCCGCTGTCTCGTGACCTAAACAGCAGAACTGTGTCGACCTTATAAATTATAAAAGAAACTTGAATTTAGTTAGCGTTAAGGCCCTTAAAGAGTGTGATGTATAACTTGCCACGACAAAATAATGTAGCAGGAAACCGAAAAGTACAAAATTACTTTATGAGTTGTAACTGTAGGTCTGTAGATTTAGGGACTTTTGAATTATTTCCTTCTTGCTTTCTTATATTGTTATGTAATGATTAATTTTATAGAAAATATTTGAAAAATTGGTTAATTATGAGGCTATAAATTAATATTATTGTCTGTGATTTTCCTGTGAGCTGGAATAATGCTAAGAGTTTTGTTATTGACGCTTGGGTCCATAGGATTGAAGGCTTAAGCCATTTATCTTATTGTATTCTTAAAAACAGCATTTAAGACATTTTATCGATCTTGTTATGGAACTTTGTTTCCTCACTTGAGCTCTGAAGCTGAACTTGTACTATTGCCTAGAGTCTAGTCAGCCATTGATTCACACGGTTTCATGTTCTACATGCTTATCCCAGCTCACTTAACTCGTTCCATTTGCATAGCTTGCTTCAATTTTGATATAATGTGTTATTAATTTATTCAGACATGGGTGTGTGAGAAATAAAGCTATTTCTGTTTATTTTTATTATTTAAATTCTTGACTGAGTTTACGTACCTACTTGAAACATAAGATCTATTTACTGTTATTTCGCAACTGGTGGTTATTTTGTTTTTCGACGATGATGATCTATTACATTACATGTCACGTATCGAATGTCAATGATCTGACAATTATGTTTTAAAATTGTATTTTTAAACAAAATCAAATATAAAAAATCATTGCTATGACCGAAGAAAAAGGTGAACGAGGAGAGGATGTTGATACCATCGGGGTAACTGATATCTTCTTAAACAGCTGATACATTATTTGCAAAATTAACAAAACCGAACGTTGATTTAAACCGTGCAAGTAGATTTCCGATATATTTTTTTATTGACTGTACTGTTATACTCGCTAAATATTCTCCAGCGTTTGACGGTCTTTATTAATAGTTTGCACATGTTATTGGCAAAATTCTGGAGTCTCTTCTCTTGTTAAAGTTGTATAAATTCTACCTGTTGTAGGATTTTGGTATCTGTCTGCGCAATACCAACTTTCTGAATTGGTTGTTATTTTGATGGTTTTGGTTTATTCGACGGTTATGGTTTGATATTGGTTTAGTATAAATGCTACGTTATGGTTTTATGGTTTAAACAACTAAATTTAAAAGTAAGAAAGCTAAGTTAATTTAATCTAAAATATGGTTTGAATGGTTTTAGTATGGTTTGAGTTACGCGGTCGACGGCCGAATACGCACTGACTTAAATAATTTCCTTTGCTAGTTTTATAAAAATGCACTAAAGCAAAAGTGCTTAGCTGTTCGGTTGTATTGCTCCGAACACCTGTTGTATTGAAGACTGAAGTACTTTGTCTGTAGAAATAGAAATAATAGTCCGCAAGTCTGTGGTTTCGCTTCGTATTCGATACTTACAGGTACTCGGTACACACTTCTGTATTTTATTACAAACTAGCGGTCCCGGCAGACGTTGTTCTGCCCAAAAGCGGGATTTAGTAAAAAAAAAAAAATTACCCTACTCTACCCTACTCGTTAAAAAGTACCCTATGTCCGTCTCCTGGTTCTAAGCTACCTCCCCACAAATTTTCAGCCAAATCGGTTCAGCCGTTCTTGAGTTATAAACAGTGTAACTAACACGACTTTCTTTTATATATATAAGATAGGTAATGATTCTAAGTTTTCATCATTATAATCTGCTGCTTCCCAACTATGTGTGGGTGGGCTTTTGGTCGTATTGAACGATTCTAGGTTTTAGAAGCCTTGTATTAACTTGCAATGTTTGTTTAGCTCAAATTTTGGTAGTAAAAAAGGTAGCCCCAAACAGATTGAGCTGAAATTTTGCAGACATGTTCAGTTTTGATGACAATGTATGCTAAGCTAAGTGACGTCATTCTAATTCCAATATGGCGGACGTCGGACTCCTGAAGATGGACCATAAATTTCATACACCATGAGCTATGGGTATAAATTAAAAATTTTTGAGAAGAATACGAAGAAATACTACGCCACAGTAAATTCAATATGACGGACAAATTTTTGAAAATGTTTTAAAAATAGGCTTTGTGCCTACATAAACTCACCCCTCTTCGTATTGAGGTAGGCAGAAACTAGAGAATGCCATCTGCTACAATTCTTACATTACACCTAGTTTTAATTTTAATTTCCAACAATTCCCGATCTTTCGATACCTAATAAACAGTATTTCCTAGATATACGTGGGAAAGAGGAACCCTCAAGGTGACAGACATGGCGAGGGTTGGGCAGTCCTTCCAAATGGGGATTACTACACAGGGTGCTATTGCCGCGGACAGAGGAACGGAAAAGGCTTGTACGTGTTTAAGAATGGAGCTCGGTATGAAGGTATGGAAACCTGAAACCTATGGGAAAAGTAAACTAACTTTATAAAATAAAGTAAAGAATAGTAACTTTGGTAGATACATAAACGGTTCAAGTCGGTACCGACATCTTAAAAATTCGTTTTTTTTTATCTTAGTTGACTCAAACAGGATTCGTATTGTAAAAGGTAAATGTAATCAGACGCTCGAGGACTATGTGCTACAACAATTCCTCAGGCTGCACTGTTTGAAGTTTTGAACTAGGATGCATATTTTATTTCCTGTTTCTAGGCGAATGGCGAAGAGCCATGAAATACGGAGTCGGCCGCATGTTGTACCCAGACGGCTCTCACTACGAAGGAGACTGGAGACACGACGTCAAGCAAGGGTTCGGAGCCTACTACTACCCCAATGGTGACATCTATGAGGGAGCCTGGTTCAAAGGCAAACGACACGGCCTCGGGACATACTTCTTCGCTGAGTATCAAATCAAATTCATGGGAACTTGGGTAGAGGGGACAATCCAAGGTCCTGGACAAATTATCTATCCTCGTTACCGTTATCATGGATCCTGGTTGAAAGGCAAGCCAAAGGGCCCTGGGTGCTTCGTCTTTGACACCAATTGTATGCAACATGGGTTCTATCTGCTTATCAAAGACCCGACTTTAGAGGAATTTGGTGAGGGAGAGGAGGAGAAAGAAGAAAAAGAAATTAAGGAGGAGAGATTGGAGGAAGAGTCAATTGACTTTGATGAGACAGCAGGTAAGAATAGACAGTGGCAGGTACCTTTATCAAGTAGAAGAATTGAAAGAATCTTCAACGGTTTTAGCATGCTACCAAGCTGTGAAAGCGTTTGAATTTGTGAACGTTTATGGTTGCTTCAAAGCTACTAAGGTAGACAGATAGTGACAATATTGAGTGTGTTATAAACTTGGACTTTAAATCTCAGTGCCACTGCCATTTTTGTAGCAGTAGGTAGCTACCAATATATAACAATATTTATGCAAATGTAATGCAAGCAAGTTTTTACAAGACTAATTTTATTTTTGATTGAGGTCATCGTCCGCATAAGACCTCGAACTGACATCATTTTAGACAAACGGGATTTATAGGTTGTATCTGCAAATGTATGCTTTAAACAGCATTATTTGTAAAGAAATCTAACCGCACGATTAGTTTAAACCGTGACTGATGATTAGTTGAAATATTAATTAACAGATTCTTAATTAAAATTTTCTTTATAGAACTTGAGTTTTAGAATTTTTGTTTATAAGAGAAAACAGTTGAACAATAGATAGTTAAATATCCTCAATGCGACTAACGGTAGATTTATGTCCCCTCAAACAAAAGATGAATTTTATTTCAGAACTGATATTTTAAGGAGGAATCTCTGGTCAGATTATGATTTATTTGGCAGACTAATGCCTTTTATGTTGGATTCGCGATAAACACATTAGACACTGCTGCTTGCTTGCACCTACACGATTCTGTGACGTCGTATTATCGCCATCTGTAATTTGTAGTTAGCTCGTTGGTTGCGTAGTTCTAATGTGGCTGTATAGATGTCGCTACTACAATATACAACCCTTCTAATTCTAACTGACCTTCTTCGTCGTTATTTTATAAAACTAAAGTGCTAGGGTAGCCCGCATTTTGCAGGTCAGCGTAAAGTTGTATGTTGATTAAACTGTCATTTGCGACCGAACACGTATTTATTTACGGAATTATAATCATTAAAACAACGCCTATCAGTTCAGCTCACCCTATTGAATAGCTATTTCATGAAATAGTCATTCAATAGATGGTGAAATGCAAAAAACTTACGATTTGAATTTCGCGGGTTACGCTTTGCGTGGACTTGCGGATGACGAGCAAAGGGTAGCTCGCCGTCCGGTAATCTAGTAAGAAAACCGTAGGGGCCCAGCAGGTTCGAAGCGTCATAGAGGCAAAGAAGGATCATAGATGTAGTTTTAGTCAGCATAAGTCTGACACGCCCTCCATAGAGCGGAAGAATATAATATACCACGACTATCACACAACGCCGTCTAGTCCCAAGCTAAGCAGAGCTTGTGTTATGGTTATTAGACAACTGATAAACATACTTACTTATATATTTCTAAATACATATATAGATAAATTACACCCAGAAACAGAACAATCGTGCTCATCACACAAAACATTTGTCCTGGGTGGGAATTGAACCCACGAAATCCGGCATAGCAGTCAGGGCCACTAACCACTAGGCCAACAGGCCAGGCAAAAGAAATCATTCAAAAAAGTCATTGGATGTTTTCTCACCTTAAAAAAAGCCCTAGTTCCTACATACCTACCTAACCAACTGATCACTCCATGGTCGTTACTACAGTCAAATGGGGTAAATAGAAACAAAACTTCAAAGGGTATTTTCACGATATTTGAATATTTTTTGCAGCATTTAACTTTTTTTTTTTATTGTTCAGTATTTTTACATTTTTGGTTTCTATTGTACCATTAAACCATAATTGGTTTGTATTGGGGTACTCACATTCACATAACAACACTGCTTAATCAGTAATGCTAAACAAAGATGACAACTCAATTGCGATAATACACAAATTCATATACTCATAAAAAAAAATAATATCAATTTATTAATGAATTGGTATTCTAAAAAGTCGATGCTTTGTTAGAAGACGACAATATGGCATCAAAGTGAAAAACCAAACTAACGTTTGGTTTCTGTTCACCCCTGCGTTTCTATTCACCCCATTTTACGGTATTGCTTATTTGCTGCTAATATATGTTCTTACCTCGCAGGCAAGATAGCAACATGGCGAGCACGCAACGTCACGGCTTACATCGCAGAGTTTTTGCCCGAGGAGCCAGTCCCTCTACCAGTCTGTGACTCCGTGCCTTCTCTGACGGATGAGAGTTGCATCATTACTGACGATATGCAGTTCGAACTGCCATCGGTCGAGCTTGAAGATGAAGGTGGAGATGATAATGATTCCTGGCTGTTACATAGACAACAGTTCCTTGAGGAAGCTGAGAAAGCATGAACTAACATTATGTAGTTTTTATATTGTCTCCGTGATTAATTTTGTCATTGTGTTATATTTATGAAGTATTACATTTCGTCAATAGTTTATGTTTTAGGTTAAATAAATTGACTTAAATGGTTACAAACTTTGTTTTTGTTTCTTACTTTGATCAAACATTGCTAAAATTTACAGTCAATTCTTCTTTTCATTTTTTATTTCCTTCAAACACAATTTGCTTGAATGTGTTAGAACACAGGGTGTTTATAGATCTTTAAAATCAAAATCATTTAATAAATTGCACATATGATAAAATCACAAAAACAATTATTCCAAAAGTGAGGCTGTGATCTCTTCTTACCTTTCTGAATGATTAAAATAACAATGTTTAGTCTTAGATTATTTATTTTAAATAGAAAAACAAAATTACTTCTACATTACTCCAACTTATGTTGAGAACTTCGTCAAGAACTTAGTGATTATCATTTAGATAATTTAAGGTTCAATTATATACACTGCTGTATCATAAGACTATTTGAATGTAATAACATGCATAAAGTTATAATCTAAAGACTCATTATTTTCTTCAGTAGTAGTCTTTGTGAACAATAATTCGCTTTATGGTTTAGAATTGGAAGTGGTTCCAAACTACTATTAAAACACGAAATGAGTACATAGCTAGCGGCCATGGTAACTTGAGCAAGTAATTGACTAGCAAAAATGCTATTAAGTATTGAGATACTTAGTTTTTACATTTTCACCGAGATCTCTTTGCTGAGGAGCAAAACTGATCATAACAACTAATATTGTTGTAACAATAGTTTGGATTCCTATTACTAGCTATTTCTAATTGTAAGAAAATTATATTCTGCCATATTTCAATTAACTCGAAAATTCTTTTGTTACAACATTTAAAAAACACAAATTGTAACCTAGATGTATGTATATGCATATTATAACTGTACCACATGCTTGTGCTGTTCATCTTACAACTGTGGAAGTATTATGGTTGAGGGTTAGGTGGAGGGTTATTGTTGGCAGAAGTGTTGCTCTCGAAGGTACTCTTGTTCTTCAGTAAGTATGCAGCTAAGTAGTTGATCGGGTCTGGGGGCCTCTCCTTCGCCAGGGCAGAGAGACCTTGCAATAGTATTGGCACTACTGTCTGGTCGAGGTACTGACGAGTAGGAAGCGCGTTTAGGTCAATCCTGGATTTTCGATTGGCATTCGACTCATTTTCCTTTTCCATTGATATTATTTTCTGAAAATGCGAAATGTTTGAAATGTTGTATTTTGGTAATACGTTCCTTGGTATGAATCGGTTATGCATGACAGGATGTAATATATTGTTACGGTTACTTAATTAAAAACAATAGCAGTATTTTAGTAGGTTCAATCGTACTAACCCTTACGGATTCAGGTATCTTGGACGGAGGTTGCTCTTCCTTGGGGGTTTGTAATGAAGCCTCTGACATCGGTTGACACTATCAAATTAACATCCAATTTGTCTAATTTGTTTTTAATTAACTTAATTAAGTAGACACAAAAATTATTGAATTGAAAATTGAAATGTTTATTTTCAGAATGTGAAATGTCAAACTTATGACAAAAAACTGTCAAGCATTTTATTACCGGTATAGGTATAGATACTTGTCTTTTAGCACATACATTTTTTAAGTTTGTACCTGTGTGACTAGATTACAAAAATAAATGTAGAAATATGTAAATTAGGTTAGGGATTTTTTTCGTAAAAATATACTTTTTCACAACATCATTATATCAACTATAGGTATAACAAAAAACTAGCACGCACGTAACATCTTGGTGTGTGATTCGAACGAGTTGTTAGAAACCATTATTTCCTATGTCAATGCTCGAAACTAAAACACAAGACCAGCTGCTTCATAGAAGTGAACTCGTATACAATATATGACAGCTGGGCACGCCCTGCTTTACTTTACGGCTTTTAAATGCGCTTGCACCCGTAGTGCAATCTATAGCTGTTAATACTTAGTTCGAATTGTACCTACTGCACAAAAAAGTTCCGTAGGTATTATTGTATAAAGTTTCCATGTGTAATAGCTACAGAGTAGGTAACTGCCGCGCCAGTACCGGTGGCGGTGGTGTTTTATAGATGGCAGTAGCCAGTACTTATCTACTAACTAATAAAATGCGTGGGGCACAACATTCAATAAGTTCGTTGAACACTTTTGTCATCTTCAGTAGGTATTCCAGTCCGTCAATTTTTACACAGCCTAGAAGTTATTATGCGGGTGAAGCTGTGTAAAAATCTTTTATTTGTGGTCAAGATTGGAACTAATGCTACAATTTGTGCTTATATTTTAATTTCTACGGACTATTCCATAAATGTTTATTTCTAATAGCTTCCCCAATTTAATTCAAGCATCAAAAATCCTACCTATATTTTGTAGATCTGTGAATGTTGACATTCTTAATTCTGAAATGTATCGACAGTGTCGCCTTCAGCGCTGAGGCATCTCTGTAGTAAAGTTCCTACTCATCTTATTTTGAAATTTTAAGAGATCGTTTACTAATTTTGTAGTTAACTCATGTTCATTATGGATAACTGTAAGAAACTGTACCAACCTACTGTCATTAGCGCCGACAAGACCATTTTCAAGGGGTGCGAAAGTACGGCACCACACATCGAATAGATAGGTTTTCTTTTGTCTATTCATACAGCGATAGAACTAACTGCCGATTTATGTTGAAAAGTTTGGGACCAAAAGCGCTAAGCTTTTAACATTTTTTTATACTTACAAAGGTTTTTTTTGTTTTAAAATAGTATTATACATTTTATTAAAAGCACACCATAAAACCTATATTTTTATGGTTATTTAGGTGGAAAATCATCCAATGACTTCTCTGGCTCTAGGGCGGAGCAAGAGGGCGCATCATACTTTTACTAACTAAAATCCACTCCTATGTTCACTTTCGGAATACCCATCGCCCCAGTAAGGTTTGGTTCTGCTGGGCCCCTACGGTTTTGCTAACATCTCTTTGAGGCGTGCGTGGAATACTATGCGCCGTCGACGACTTGGGCTGGGTTCGAACGGTTACCGGACGGCGAGGTACCCATCATTTGTCGTCTGTAAGCCCACGCCTACGGTGGCTGGAAATTGCGGTCGGAATCCCGGTCGCTGGAGCATGAAAAAGTCCGTTCCCTCACGCATGCGGTCGCATAAGGAGGCGACTGCCTGCCATTCCTCCTCGCTCCGGAACACGGTCTGTACCATGGCCCGTCGCGAGAGGCACTGCCACCGATCGCCCCCTCGAGGTTACGGCGGTGCTCTGTCCAAACTGGGCACACAAACCTTATGAGGGGTGCGCTGAAGACTACGCCTCCTGTTATGGCTTTAGAATAGTATGGGATCGAGTTCCGTTCGAAAAATTTGGCCTTGATCGCTGCACTCCAGCATCATTATCATGATAAATGCCCTGTCATAGTCTGCATTGGCAGAGTTGATGAAGCCTCGCTGCACGGCGTTATTTCTGTAAGCAGATTTGAAAGTGCCTAGGTGATCAGCAGTAGATATGTTTCACTTCAGCCTTCAGTTGTTTTTATTTTATTAACCGCTTTGCAGGAATGCAAATCATATAGGACCTATTTTAATATAAAGCAACTGTTTCCTTAACTTAAAAAAAAAACACTGAAAGGAACAGCGCAGTGCCTCAAAGAGCAATTAACCATACTGCCCTCTCGAATTCACTTGTAAATTCTCAATTTGAGCAAATACAACTCTACTCGTAATGTTATGAAAAAATGGTAGGTGCCGAATTTTTCGTTTTCTTCTCAATATTAGGTAGGTACTCGTCGTATTATATTTTCAGTCTATATTTTTATGAGGTACGTTAAAGGTGCATTCCTCTGGTAACTATTAGTTCACCATAAGATATCTATTACATTATCAGTATTTCGTGTCTTGCGGCTAAAACCAACTACGATGTTCTTTCTTTGCAGTATTCACCCGATATAGTTACCCATAATTCTGATTGTCAGGGTTGTGGCTCATTTTTATTATTGACTAGCCTGTGCCAGCAGCTTCGCCCGCGTGAAAATAGTTTCTCCGTACAAACTTTGTAACCCCGGCGGTGAATTTTCAAAAAACCTTTCTTAGTGTTTGCCTACGTCATAAAGCCTTGTGCAAAATTTCACGCTCTTAGTCCCAGTAGTTTCAGATTATTATTTTTGTTTCATGGAGGTAGCTCGATGAAACAAAAATAATTATTATTGGTATTATAATTATAATGTACCTGCGTACGCACATTGAATTTCGTTAAAGGTACATTCAAGTACACTGCTGGTAAAATTTTTTTTTGTTTATCATACATATTCACTTTTGCAATATTCAACCGTTATTCTAACCCACACGGTTTTTACTGTATTTAGAATGCTTGGATTTCAAAATAAGTTGATTACTTATTAACTAAAACATAGTTATTTAAATGAGAGGTCAATAACAACAACAGTTTATTTACAAGAGTTTTAATATAACTTAATAAATACAATGAAATTGTTCAATCAACATTGTTAGAGACAAAAAACTCGTGAACCACACGTTACATCGGCGCTGGGATTGCCATAACAAACACCTAAAATTAATTTTAGACAATTTGCTGCCTCTGAGCTATATTCTTTTCCACTTTGGGAGTATACAAGTACAATGACTATCTCGAATCAGCTTAAAGTAGCCCACAGCTGGACATTTGCTGCTTCTAAGAAATCTGAAAAGCTCAATTCTCTTTTATTGCTATGGCAACCCAGACTTGCAGTTGAACCCTTATCAGTCCTTGGCTCAATTACTATGACACTGAACACGTTCTCCACTATTCGAGTACAGATTCAATCAAGCTTAACACAATACTTGACTTTATACAATCGCCAACAAGCACACGTAGGTACACATTTCTCCAAACACGCGTAATTTTTATGACGTAAACTTATTTCATGGCTTTTGTATATGTATTTATGAGACACAGTTTCGCTTGTGTCTCATAACCTTAGTTTTTGAGTCACTATGTATAATTAAAGTTTGGCGTTAGCGTTTAATGTTTACATTATAGAGTATTTTAGCTTCAGACGTTCCCATAGCAACCATCTTGACGTGGTGTAACTTTTGCACAACAAAAATCACCCTTACTGCTAAGATGTAAAGGTGCTCTCAATGTCAAATTATTACTACTGATATCTGCGGTTGAGTGTACGGTCAAGAAGCTGTATGCGACCGATGTCTTTATCACAAGAGCGTTCCTCGAAATTATCCGTTAGCTTGCGCCTGTCGCGAAACAAATATGCGACAACCATTTCATATAAATAGTTCTACGGCTAATATATCCGTGTAAAAATTTCTTTTAACACGCGTGTGAACGTTTGCTGACGGATGTGGGAAGTCAAGTGTCTAACGCTGATGGAGTGGCTATGTCCGAAGGTAGTGCGGCGGCGGTGGAGGCGGCGGTGCGGGGCGCAGGCGCGGCCCTCGTTCTAGCTGCCGTCGCCAAGAAGCCATTGCTTCGCTCAGCGTCCAGAGCTCGGACAAGAGAGATAGGTCCAGCTGCCGTAGACTCGCCTGGAAAAATAGAAATGATGCGTTATACTACGAGTACTGTCATCTTGAGGAAAGTGTTTGATCAGTCAGTTGTCAGAATTGGTTAGTTGAATGCTAAAATTGACAAATTAAAAGTAAGGGAAAACCTATTCGATATTGAAAATAAGACATGGCACAGATTCATACTACTCAAGCACAACAAGTTTCAACTAAATTATAAATTAATGAAAGTAAAAGGAAGTGAAGTCAAACAGGAAAAGCAATTACGCCGAAAAACATAAATATGGGAATTCAAGTATCGGCGGTTAACTTGATTTCTCGAGCGTACCGAGAGTCGGTCAGAGAAAGTAAAGAAATTATCAGGATCCTAGTTTACATACGAAAGATACAAATTAAATATAGCTAAAAATTTAGTCCGCAATGGCAGCTAAATTTCGACATTGTAAACAAGAACTAACTGCTCCGCGTTCAATTTAGCCGTTTATTACCATGACCTGATAAACAGGTATGTTATTTAAATATACTCTTAGTTAATTATCGAACCGCTGAGTCTACTGCCTACACTGTAACACGTGGGCCGATTTATTCATTCATCGACATCATTATCATCATTTCTATCAAAAGATGTCCACTGTTGGACATAGGCCAAGTCTTCTGGTAAATCATCATCTCCCTGCCCTTGTCCCGCGTTATTTGGGGTCGGCGCAACACGTTTTTTTTCTTCCATTCTGCCCTGTCACTCGTCATGCTATCACTAACTTCCTTTTCTTTCATATCACTCTTCACACAATCCATCCATCTTTTCTTTGGTCCCTCTCCCTCTCCATCCATCCACATGTAAACTTATAACTCTTTTAGTAACATGCCAAGTCTTCTGGTACGTGGTCAAAAATCCAGAACCTTTCGGCTTCACCGACCTGTTCTGAGAGCAATATGCCTTGCCCATTGCCACTTAAGTATGGCGATTCTTCGGGCTATGCTGTTTTTTATTGCATACATGGTAGTCATTGCATATTACATGTCCTTCCTGTCAGTAGATGATTAATCAAGAGATAATTGATTTTAACTTTTGGAACGAATTCTATTCGAAGGTTGGAGATTAATTCAATTCTATGAGATGTCTAGAGAATGAAGCTACAATTAAAATAAATATTGTAAGCTGTAACAATTTCCATGACAAATTAACGACAACAGTGCTTGAAGCGACCTTCCGCGAGCGTTCTGGTCGATTGCGTTAGATAGGAATGCAGCACGATCACGACTGTATGTGGGACGCAGAAATAACCGAACAACTTATTGATATTAGCTACACAACGCCGACACATTCGCGACGCACGCGGATCTGGACGACAGGCGACAGGTCTATCTAGATCCGAACTAGGTGAATAGGTAATAGATGTAACCGTAATATCTTATAAAAATGAATCTCATAAAAAATATTTAGTTCGCTAGAAACAGTTTCTGCTTAGCCGTTAGAATCTTCCTAATTCTGCTAAATCGTCAAAGCTTTTCAAATTTATAGTTTTGCTGACATACTTTCAGCGTTGCCAATTTTCATTGAAAGTATATTAAAAGAAATTATCATCGAAAAAAAAAAGGTAAATTGCACTTATCTAACTGAAATTAAGCAAGGAAACACCTTACAAGATGTAATTAATAATGTTTTATTAAAGAAACGTAATAAAATTGGGCACGTGTCACATAATACAAAGACGTTACAGCTATTATTCAATGAACAATTAAGTCACTGATCAAAGTGAAGCATTCAAGGAGATTAGAGAAAGAAATGCAATGAATCATTGCATGAAATTCAATGCAGCACGAGAGAAAATTAACGCAGCTTGCATTCCCGTAGAGAATGTTTCAGAAAAGAGGGAAAGTGCCTATCGAGTCTACGCTTCGCTGGAGACGCAGCCATCGAGGCTGTCCCGTCAGGCTAATTAGCATGCACTCGCCAGCTCCAATCATACACAGACAAGATGATAGGCATGAAGAGAAACTTGATTGCTGCTCAAACAACAAGAATTGATCACAAGCTTTTTTCTTGATAAGATATAATTCAATAAATTCCGCGATGACGTGATTGAGTTATAAAACAGCAACAAATTCACTCGTGCATAAGACACTTTTACACAACGACAGATTTAGAGACGTTAGAATAAATTGATATTTGTCCTCAACAAGTGTATGAATGCCTGGAACCAATTTCAACCACTTTGTATTCAGATTGTAAAGTGCTCGACAAGTGGCACAATGGAATGTAATTTGGTATAGAAAATAAATCTCTGTACAGAAACAAAAACCGATAATTTTTCAGTGATGTTAGTGTAATATGCCAGTTGTGTGGATAAAGAAAAACATGTTCTTCTGAAAGAAATTATAAATGTGCGCGTTGTGGAGACGTGTAGTTGAAATGTACTGTAAACATTTGTATCTGCCAGCTTTGCCAAATGGTTTCCATGTTAATGGATCAAATAAACAGAATGAAGGTTAAATAATTATGATCAAAGGAAATAAACGAATTTATGTGATAGATGAATAACCTTTGTAAAAGATTGTAAAAGATGACTTTCTAGCAATAAAAAAGTTGAAATAAAGCTCTTCTCAACATTTTCGAAAACGTTCGTGACAAATCATAGTTAAAAATGTAATCATTCTACAGATATAATGGAATATCGTGATGGCCCTTTGAAATGGATCGTAATAACATAACGGCCAAGGGGTGGCGAATGGTAAACTAATTGAATTAGCTTTCCCGCACCCCTTCAAACTGCCGGACATTGAAAAAGCTTTCAAAAAAAAAAAAAAAACAGAATTTCCTAAATGGCTTCAAGGCAGCAAAAAGAAAACAACTTTGTTACACTTAAAATATTGTTGAAATCTCTCGTAAAATTTTCAGCACCCAATTGATACTTTAAAGAAATTCTTTTCCAAATAAGTTTCATCAAAGAGCTTGAGTGGAGCACCTAGAGAACCGTAAATTAAGCTTAATAGTTTCTAGGAAGGAAAGCAAGCGGTTACATTAACAATTGTGGCGTTGTTGTTACAACAACTAGTTCAAAGGAAACTCCTATTTGTGCAGCACTGCGTCCGGTCTATTGTGTACCAATGCGTCTATAGTTGGACTTTATTTATTTCAGGCACTGAACTGTTCAGAGTCTCTTGCGTCAGTTATAAAATGGCTTGCAAGGTTCTTATAATTAGCGAAATGTTATCTCTGCAACGTTTTCATGATTTTCATCTCAATCATTTGTATCAATAACGTCTTTCTCATTTTCATTCATATTTAGAAAGTTTGTTGCTTCTATTTCAACGTATTCAAAAAAATCATTAGTAGATAATTGCTCGAGGCGTGAAATTATATTGTTGACCACTAAAACGCCAAAGCATTACGCATTGACAGTGATTGCAATAAAATACTTAACTACAATAAATGCTCATTCAGTATTTCCAATAAGCATTGAAACTGAGTGTAAGTGAAATTATCCCACGCAGATCTCGTCGAGATCAAGTGTAACCTAATAGCTGACACAAGTTCCGGTAGTGTCCAGCGCTCAAGCATCAGTTTCATTCACGCAAACTTTCTTCACAACGTGTTATTTGATCAGTACTGAGCAAATCCTGCGGTTTTATAGGCAATAAAGCATGAAGTAATTTAATTGAACTGCTTTATTTATAGACCAGAGGAAATATCAGGTACACTTCATATTAAATATATTTGCCTGTGCACCAGTCGCATGATACCAGATGATCCTTAATTGGCTTGGTTTCAATTTCACATGCACACATTTGACATTAATATTACATACGAAACGAGAATAGCACAGAAATGGGAGCCTGCATGAGAAAATGATGGAAACCACTGTAATGTGCGCGACAAAGTTTTTTTAAACAGGTTATATTGCGTTTTTGCTACGATGAGATTACAATCAGGTGTAATAAGTACACTACTAAAAGCCCTTAAGCCGAACATGATAGGGCATAAATTGAAGAATGCCGTTACACGGTTCCTATTTCTCTATGGTTGTGTTTCGGGAGCCGGCGCCGGCGCCACCGAAGCACCCACGTGTCTCCCATATAATTTACATTCAATACCAGGCAAGATGTCTACATGATAATACTTTGGACCGGAAGAGAGTATTATCATACGTGACTCCCGTTATGGTGTGGGCTGAGCTTGTTTTCTTGTCATATAAGCTATCAAACGTCCAAAACGTAAAATTGTATGACAGTTTTATTTCGAAAATCAGATAGTAACTGGTTTTGCAGTCCATTTGGAGTAAAATTATTATGTAATCTTTTAATATTATATTGTGACTTTCACGATTTAAATTAGTTATTTTAATGATTATGATCTAATCCTTGGTGGTGATATAAAACAACAAAATAGAAAGTTTGATAAATTTTCTGTATTACACAGAAAATTGATCAAGCATTGTGTAATTGTGTTTGAATGATGTAGAGTGCGTTACTGTAATGCATTACGAATGGGTCAATGCATTGCGATGCTCTAAACACCATTGGATTTTGTCAACTTGCCAGCGCGTACCTGTTCAATGTTCATGTATGTTTAAGTATTGAGTACAGTTAGCGCAAGAGGGCGTTAGAAAAACGTGTGGCCTCGTGGGACAGGTCCACCCACGGCCAACCAATCCAGTCCTCGTGTTTTTCTCCATGTTTGTACACTTGCCCGATCATAGAACGTCAACTATTCAATGACTAGCTCTTACGACGATTAACGATAATACTTTATACCATCCCAATTTTTTTAAAATATAGAGCACTAGGTCTGTTGCTTCGAAACGTAGATTAAATTTTTTCCTTCCAAACTAGCTCACCTTAATAAGTTTTGTAGAATTTTAACTCCGTGTGTTGAAGGCGCGGCACACGCACGTTTTTGCAAAGGATATACTGGATCCGGTTTCGAAGTTACATTATTAACAGTGTAGAGAATTAGGCGATGAACAACATAGAACCCTTGCAGTTGAATTCAAAATCCCAGATGTACTTTTGGCACACGTGTGTTCTGTTGGAGATTTGTATGCTAAAAAAAGTACACAAAAGGATGTGGTGAAAAAGTAAGTTCTGTTGTGTAGTTTCCAAAGCTTCCGTCGGTGATGCGCTATAAGGTTCAATTTCCTCCACACGCTCCTTATTCTTATGCCTCGGATCGCCCCGGGCGTCAGGCGCAGGTTGTGCGCGTGCCGTCGCAATTAACAACATGTCCGCAGCTGCATCTACATTTTTTACTGCACTCTGATCATCTCCAAATAGTACTTTAGTTGTGACATTACACCAGTATTATAAGTTGTAATTCTTGTGGAGTGTGTTCGTGCATGACGTCATTTATCGTCGTTCCCTACACAATGGGTAGCAGGCAGCACACGCCCCATTTTTGCAATGCAGTCTGACCAGTTTGGGCGACCACGACTCAACTGACAGGTGTGTTCTTTATAGGACTTTTTGAGGACTTCAAGGTGTTCTGTGGCGAATGAAATATCAATCTTTCTTTATTTACTAGGTAGATCAATCTAGGTGCGGTGCAAAAGTCCTGTCTCCGTACAAGGTCGTCAACAGGTTGATCTGGCCGATATAGCGGAAGTCTGCGGACCGTTAACATAATGGTGGCCTATCAATAAAGGTGCGCCTTACGGTTTATCCATTATACTAGAAACGCTGCCAACATTCTTATTTGGACTTATACCACAGTCGTTCAAACAAACTAGATTCTTAAAGCTGCCTGTTAGAGCGGAAATTTAGTTGAAAACACTAAGATAGTGATATGAAATGAGTTTTTTCTTGTTTGATAAGCTAAATGAGTCAACAATTAAGATATATCGTTCATGGCGTGCATTTTTATAGAAGTTTTCTGTTGATAAAAATAATGTCACATGAACTCGCAGCAATTGCATACTTTTGTTTTTAGATGCAATTAAAATGTGAAATATTGTAGCTGGAGAAACATTACATATATTAATCTTATTTACGTCATGAAACGACTATTAACTTTTTTTTTCGTTAATCTGCAATCAGTTTCACTACTTTTAGCAGGTGTGTTGGAATGTGATTTCATGGCGGGATGAGCGTGACTCCAGTGAGCCAACTACCCAATCAGTTGCTAAGTCCCCTTGTGCAATTGGACTATTTTATGTCTTTCCTTTTTAATCTTTTTGAATAACTTCTGGTTTTAAGAGCCGCCGCCAGTTCATTAGGGTGCCTTTCCAGTCTCTCCTGGTACTTTTGCGAGTATTTTTGGATTTCCTTCAAGACAGTATTCATCTTTAGTTCGTCGTGGATTTCGGTGTTGGTGATGAACCAAGAAACATCAGAAATAGTCCGCAAAATCATGTACGACTATTAACTTTAGCCAATTTACTCCTTTCTGTGATAAACGTAACAACTTGTATGATGTAAAGCCTCATTGACGCATTAAAATTCCTGTTCATGAACGTAACTAATTTATCACTAAAACGTGTGATTTGCGGCATAACCCTCAAGAATACGACAATAAGTGGCGAACTAATATTCTGAGCTGCCATGCCGATCGGGTGCCGTCAGTTGAGACTGGTCATCTTTTAACTGCCAGTTTCTTTTCTATTTTTGAATATATATATTTATATTTTTAAACATTTTTGTTTTTCATACCATGATTTAAAAGAGTGTCCGAGGAGTTTCTTGCATGTTCCTCTCCAAATAGGTCTACGCTTTGGAATACTACTAACTTATGTATTTAATGTCAGTGTATTGCATGACCATTAGATATAATTATTGTATTTTAACTATGCACCGAATTAATAATAAAGTTTTTTTATGCCTCAATGGCGGGACATAGCAGAACCTGTAACTAACATAACTTCTTATGAACCCAAGATCCAAAATAAGCGATTTGAATTTGAATGTGCAATTGGCTTAACTTTTATGACTAACCGACTACTTTACAGTTCAAAAATGCCAAGTGTGTAAATTGTTATTTGAGACATATGCTTAGTTTTTTGTTTAATAGCTGGTGCATGAAAATATTAGCCTACGTAGCTAAGGCAAATATTTCTATGCACCAGCACAAGGTATCAATGACAAACAATAGTGGTTTGACCAGTCAAGTGCCGTTCAGAGTAGAATAGATAGTATCGCGAAGGTCAGACCTGCGAATGTTGCGAACAATAAAATGGAATAGATTTACTGTCTTTATATATCTACTTGCAATTACTGTTTAATTTATAATGGTATTTATTTGTAGGTATGCCGATAACAAAAGATACCAATGCTATCAGACATCCACTTGTGTTGATTGGATTTGTAATAATTACTTTTTAAATGAATTCTACTAAATCCGATGTAGCGCTAACAATAGATATCTTGAATATTTACACATCTGTAGAAAAAAATCTGTATCGGCAATCGGAAGGTTAAATGAAATTCGCTAGGTCATCTATGTAACCATTTATCAGTGAGAGAGGCGCGATTGAGCAATGGTTATAGAATAAATTGTTGGCAGCCGAACACTGAAGACTAAGCAGTATTATTGTTTCCCATGAATTGCGGGAAACTGAGATGGGAATTTTTCATGGGCACGACACATAAATTCATAGGTGATGGGAGTAAGGAAATAGAGATGATATCCCCACTGTATTTAGCAGCAATTGTGAACACTAAATAACAACCTATCCATAATTGCATATCACATAGCAGGCGGGCTGCTATTAGTAAACAAACATGGCCTCATGTGAATCATCACTATACTTGATATTCCTCGCTAAACGTGAGCTTCTGTACTGACAACGGAATATGAACGTAGCTCGATAAAAAAAAAAAAAACTGTAAGATATACTGAGATTTTGCATAACTTTAGTATGTATTTCATCAACGTATTAGGCTTTATTGGCAGTTAAACAGGTGCAGTTGAATCAGTATTATTGGCAAGCCTTATAGTCGAATGAGCCAAGGGCGCGACCTGAAAGTTGCACCAAACGGTAATGAACTGTCGAACTATATCATTGGCAACTGGCATGTGATCAACTAACTGGCCATTATGTTCGATAACCATATCGAAGAGCTGCATCGGGAAACAAAGCGTGATACAAACAAAACTAAACAAACCTTCAAAGGACGACTCATATCTCGCAGATAATGCGTGTGCCGTGTGGGCAGTGTATAAAGCAGACATTATCCCATCACTCACGTATCTTTGTTATTGAAGCAAATCACTGAACATTTAGCTCTGTTTCGCGTTCATCAATGATTCAATCTGGAATATGAATCAGGTGGCTATTTCAGTACCAGTTCGGTAGTCACATAATCGTGCCTACCTGGGTTAGTGACTCAATGGAATCTATCCGTTTTTAATGAACGTCATTCACCTAACCAACCAGTCATAACGTTTTTGTTAGGTTTTTATGAGACCACGCCAACGCTTTCTTTTTGCTATCTCCAGTAGAAGCCTATAACCGCCCAAGAAGTTGTATTTTTGGAGCTGTTTGAGTTATTTATCGTCATTAAATGGAGAGAACCAAAAGCCCACCGGCATGTAAGTGGAAAAATTTAGATAAACACTTTTGTTCAACAGCCATCGCGTAGGTTCGTGTAAAAACAAGGAAATCAGACTCCAAATCGTGGAGTCATTGGCCGCGCGAAAGTGTGTGTTTACACAGCCCATCGATCAATCCGTGGGGTGACTACAAGTAGTGTTCAATTTATCAGTGCAGTCGGATCAAAGCGTTGGAATATCGCTCATCCCTAATGCCAGACTATGCACATTTGCTACCATGTTGATTGTAGATAAACAGTATCGTATTAACACATTCTTTGAAGTAATATGAATCAGGCAAGTTCTTTTGTTTGTTGCGTTTAGGAGCAGAGTGCATGGGACATCCGTGCACCCGAAGTAAATAGAAAAACAAACCATTGTGTCGCCATTACGGAATATAAAGAGCCACACTGTCTAGCGAAGACAATGACAGCATGGACGATGGACGCAGGCGGCAGGACAGAGGAGTTTTGAATAGAACGTGTCAGACACGCCGGAGCCAACGACGCTATACAATAGACTAGCGTGACAGAATTATTTAATTACTAACCAAAAAATATAAAAGTTATTATTTTAGCACCAAAAGTTACCCAATACAATTATTAAAAGCAATTTTGCTGTTGCAACATCATGTGGTATTTTTTTCAAAGACAGCGTACATATTTTTCTGTCAAAAGCGGTTTGATGTATGGCATGGCGTATAGCGTTGGGGAACAATGACTTTTTAGAAATTTCGGTGTCACGTGCTCGTCAGCTTTTGGCCGCATCATATGAAAGCTGCGTGTGTGTGTGGTGTACAAGAGCGGCATAAATAAACAATCCCAATAATTTAGCATTCGGTGCATGCTCGCCTCAGATTTGGTCGGCCATCCGCTGTTGTGAGCCGAGTAGCCGACCTTAGCTAAGTGGCACAAGGCGTGCCGACGCATCACGGAGATTCACTACACTATGATTACACTTAATCAAATATGATGAGAAAGTAACTATTGAAAAATAATTAACAATTTCTAACGTTTATGGAGAAAATCAGCAAAGATCACGTTGATATAATAGATGCTTACGAAATTGCCTTGACGGTAATGGCGAAGCGATTAGCATTTAGGACAAACACCGTGAACTTTGGCGGAGGTCGGAACGAAATGGGGAATTGGAAATTATTAAAATGAAAATCTGCTGAAGATAACAAAGAATTTTGAATAATAATTACATGAAACAACAGACCAGCATATAACTAACCATTGTCTCTATATGACATTTAGAAACTTGAAAAGAAATGCAAAACGTTTTGTAAAGATCTATTGGCTCTTGCATTCACAAAGGAAAATGAAAGTGAAATGTGCGTACGGCTAACATAATCAAGCCTAATTAATGCGATCTTAATGATCAATTAAGGAGCGGCATGGCTTGTGCGGACACCGCGGCGTCGGTCGTTGGCAGCGCGAATTTAGAAGCGGGAAAGGTCGACAATGACTCACGTTATGATTCGTATATGCCACTCGGACACCGCAGCGTTTATGCAGCCGTCGATAGTTAAAATAAAGGTAACTATTACATAAATAAATCTACGTTATCTGCGGTTGAATGATAATGATTTTCATTTACCGTTTTGATTGCTGAAGCTTTTAACTGAAAATAACTAACGGTATCGGAGGTAAATTAATTGGTAAGACGGAATATACAAGCGTTACACCTGGTTACGGTAGTAGACGAGATTCGGATTTAGTAGGCCCAATGCCGTGAAAATCATGTACAATGGATTGATCATAAGAGTTTCGGTGGCCTTAAAACGCAAAGGGCTACTGAAGGAACACAGGACAGTTTCAAGTCCGAGACTACCTTGCGCTTTACCTTTGGGTAAGTTAATTCATGAATTCCCACCTAAAAAACTGGAAAAGTGCGAGAGGGCGTGTCAGAGTTTTACTGACTAAAACCATTCCTTTATCGTCCAGTTGCCCTTTACATTTTAGGCTCTTGCTCTTGGGCGGAGTGGGAGGGTGTGTCAGATTTTTACTGACTAAAAACCCACTCCTGTTCCTTCGTTGCCTTTCATGCCAGGGCCGAGTTTTCCTTTCAGAGTACGAATGTGAAACAAAACTAAGTGCCGAGCTGGTTATCTTTCCGCAGAAGTTGTAAAAAGCATGTAAAACTGGGTATTGTGGGACTTGTTAACGATGTGTTACTACTAGTAGTTCGCTACAGTCGTCGTTAAAACCTTTTGCTTTTCGTAGATTTTCCATTTAGTTTTATGTTTTAGGCGGCGCCAAATTCTTGGTATTGGACTTAGGATATTGCTACACTATAAGTTTGACGAGCCAGCGAAACTAATATACATATAAACTATGCTGCATGACTGCATTATAAACTGCACCTACCTAATTTTCAGAAAACATAACCACTAGTCTCGGGCAACTATTGTAGAGATTGGAGATAATAAAAGGATGATAAGTTTATTCCTACCAAATTACTCTTTTACAATAATATAAAAAATCAAATTAATGTAAATCTCGATTGTTTCTTTTATAATGTGCCATTAGTAATAGAACTGGAATCCAAATACTCTAAAGAGGTACCGATGAAAGAGAATCTCTACTCGATTAAGGCGTATAGTCCCTTAATTATCTGGACGGAGTTAAATGCACACATACTCGTACTGCCGCGCCTGCACTCCCATGCGCGACAGTACTTTTAAAACCTGGTTTCTTTGTGAAATATTGATTGATTTACACGTGCTATTTTTTTCCGGCAATTTTTTTTGTGTAAAAAAAAATAATAAAAAAAAAATTGCTGCTTTGTTTTTAAAGATCAAAGCGATTTGAACGGAGTAGGGAAAACAAGCGAAAAAAAAAATATCATGTTTTTTTTTTAATTTTGGTAAAAGTATTAAGTAGTCATACGATAAAATAATATGTTGATAATGTTATACAAGTTTTTCAAATCTATTAATTCAGCTGTTACCGAGGAGTATGCTTCAGAAAATCAGTTTTATGGCACTAAATGGGAGCAAGGGGCTTAAGGACACGCTACTCACGAATGCCAAAATCATTCTCATAAAAGTTTAGCAACAAAAACCCAGTGATTTGTACATTTTTCAATCTGAATGTGTAATCGATTGACCCGCAATATCGTAACACTCCAATATTGCCGAGGAAATGGAATTGAACGGCAGCAGATTTGTTTTGATAACATTTCGCGGAGATTATCGTAAAGCTGCGGCCGGCAAAGCAAAAAACCGGTAAGCTTTCGCAACTTCGCAACCGTATACCACACAAATAAATCAATGTTTGGCAGAATTGGATCATATAATATAGACTAGACAAATTCGCCCATGAATCATAAAATTCGTTGAAGCGGTTGCCACCGTCGAATTAGATTACATCATCTCTCACGCGGTCTTTAGGGGAAGATTTAAGAAGACTGAAATTGAGGCTGCGCTAACGTCCAAAGTCGAGGGTCACCAATGTAAATCCCTCCTCCCTCCGTTGCAAAGAGAGAATCGACGGCAATCGCCAGATATTTATTTTGGTGCTAATACCGCGATGAGCAGTGGTGGCCGTTTAGTAACGGCCCCGACTTACGAGTTGTAGGTCGCGGATTCAAACCCAGCCAGGCGTATTTATTTGTGTAATTTATTTCATCACCACTGCTCTCAAAACGGTGAAGGAAAACATCGTGAGGAATCATAGAACCAAAAATTCGAGGACATGTGACATCCACCAACCCGCACTGGGCCTGCGTGGTGGATTACGGCCCTTTCCCTCTCCTAAGGAGGAGGCCTGAGTCCCAGCAGTGGGAACATTATGAGGCTGATTGTGATTACATCGCGATGCAAGATTTTTGCTGCTTTTTGGCTTAGTTATTCGGGATGCATAGATACACACGAACACACACCTCTACCATCCATATCAATACATGCCTTCCTGAGAGCGTGATCAAGTCACAAACATCAAAAAACCAAATCTTTACCATTTATAATAATATTAGTGAGATTAACATTCAGGAAATGTATTTCCTCACTTAAAGTTTCCGGCCTATTCGTTCCTAATACCTCAAAGTACAATCAAGTTCTATAAAATCTTTATAATATGGTTAAAAGCGGAGATCCTGTCGCGGTTTAGATGAACGAACGAAAAACGATCCCCGCGAACGAGTTTGTGGTGCCTTGTTGGTTCTGAACAATGCATCATAAAATTCATTGCGAATGTTATATATGTTGCAGTCAAAACTCTTAACCAGTCAAAAGTACTATTGACTAGCAAAATCAGTCAAAAGTACTTTTGATCGTATGCTTGTCAATAATACTTTTGACAAAAATAACAGTTCAAAGTACTTTTGCCCAATGGAGCTGGTTAAAAGTACTTTTAACTGTTATTTTAGTCACTATGTGGTTTTACTTTTGACTGATTTTGCTAGTCAATAGTACTTTTGACTGGTTAAGAGTTTTGACTGCAACATTTACATTCAATATCCATTTCAGTATATTCTGACTGACGTAACATTCCGTAATAAAGCAGGTTTATACGCCAAATTACAAATATTGAAACAGAAGTTGTTATTTTTCTTGGCAAGGGGGCAAATCTAACGTTTGTATTTCAATGACAAGACAATAGACACTCCTATGGGTTTCTCAAATAAAAAATGTTTGATCAATGACTCAAGGAAGGTTTCCCGTGATAATACTATAACAAAAACTGTTAGAAAAAGTGGTGTTTTGTGTTGTACAGCCATATAAACGCTGGCTGAGTCACAGCGCCTAAGGCCTCGAGGTCTTTAGTCGCGCTCCGGTGAGCTCTATGACGGAATAGAAACAATAGCCTTCTCACGGAGCACATTATATTTCACCATCTAACAGAAATCTTTACGTTGGATAATACAGTAAATATTATTTCCTGTACAATTGATATTCTGCTGCTCTGGTCGCTTAAAGCTATGCTGGTGAAAACTGCCTTTTGCTCTCTCAACGTAATACCACTAAACAAAGCATGAAAAACTCTTGAAAAACCGGCCAAGTGTGAGTCGGACTTGCGCACGAAGGGTTCCGTACCGTGCGTACCGAACGTTTGTTGTGTGGGAGCCCCTTAAATATTTATTTTATTATGTTTTTTAGTATTTGTTGTTATGGCGGAAACCGAAATACATCACCTGTGAAAATTTCAACAGTCTAACTATCACGGTTCATGAGATACAACCTGATGACAGACGGACAGCGCAGTCTTAGTAATAGGGTCCCGTTTTATCGTCTGGGTACGGAACCCTCAAAAAGTAACATGAAACGCATTTACTTGCTTAAGTGTGTTTTAAAAAAGTTCATTTCATAGTTTAGTATCATCCTTAACAATGTAATGGCTTATTGTTAGAGTTATTGCATTATGCGAAAACCCGCCTAGCCGGTAGGAACCGCTTATAAAATAACATCTCATGGCCGTTATTCGGAACAGTAGGTAGAGGTAAACGAATTCGCTCGTTCTACATTATATTGGTAACGGATATGCTCGTATATTAGGATGCAGTAATTGCGTTTCCTTGGTCAGCATATTGATCACGTGTGGTGCAGCGGGAAACATGCACTGCATATTGAAAATTTGTAGACGTTAGCGTGGATTCAATTATTGAATGAATTCATTCTGTACTACCTTTGATTTACCGATTGGGAGAAGTAAGTAGGTTTTATTGTATATGTGCTTAGTTTTTATAATTATTGCGCTTTTGTGTAGGAATTTTCAGTGTTGTAGCAAATAAATGATTTATCTATCTTATATGTATAGTCTTACTTATCTAGTCGATCAATTATAGTAACCTCTCTGAATATAAAGACTCGTACAAGTATGACCGAACGAAGTGCTAATTTCTGACAATCAAGCCCTTTTTACCTTACTACTGCAAAGCCAAAGGAGGGTTATGATAATCCTCATAGCTCCTAATCTACTTGTTGAACCGTCTTAATTGTCCGCTGAACATAGACTACGTGACGTGTGACAAAACTCGATATGTCGCCCTCTAGTGGACAAAAAGTTACGTGTTAAAAATAAAAATGGAGATAAATACAAGGCGTATTTATCTCCATTTTTATTTTTTTTGGTATCATTAGAAAGGGCGTTACTTGTACATTTCTAAAATATTGCTCAAAATTAAAATGACGCCCTTTAGCGGACAAAAAGTCATGTGTTAAATTTAACACCAAAATTGTTTAAATAAAAAATCTCGTTTTTTTTTTGTCGTAGTCGAGTTTTTAGGTTTTTACTTTTATAAAAGTCCTCAGGTACTACCTGAGTTTCAGAGGCAATTGTCCAATAGTATGATCGTGGGAATCAACGGCAAGTAGGCTTAGTCTTCTCGACCCGGTTTCGTTCACGTACTCCGGCACTTGAGCGACTCTCTGAATGGCAAGTGAACGAATTTTGTGCGTACCGCCAACCGTTGACATAAACTTTACTTTCTCGTGACCTGGCTGTGTTCGAGTTGTTTCGTGAAGGTAATGTTGCTTTTCAAAAGACCTAAATTGCTATTATCATAATATATGAGCTTGCTGTTGTATTTAGCGATTATACAAAAGTTGCAAGTGATTTTGAGTAAGAAATAAATTGTAAAGGAAAATGTATTCTCAAGAAATCAAATAACTTTATTACTCGTAGAAGTAGGACAAGTAATGAATGCTTCATGGGGTACTTTATTGAGCAACCTCTGCTTAATGTTTCTACATTCCTTATCAGATAATTTTGAAATTCTTCACTGCTACGTTGAAGGTGTGTATAATCAATAGAACTGAGTACAGCTATCAGTGTTGTATGTGCATATGTGATAGTGTCTGCGGGAGTCGTGAGTCACGCCACGACTCCACGAAGCCCGGCCGCCCTGTATGAAAGAGACCACATGAATGGGTCATTAGGGAAGCCTGCCTAAACGCTTCCTACTACGACGTTGATGTATTACGATTCACGTTACAAAATATTCATACAATCTAGAGCAGGAAATGAAAAAGCATCACGTTTCCATGCACACCCATTGAGTACACCATGATTTTGCAATTACACTTTATGTAAAAGCCATGAAGTACCGTTGCAAATAGACCCACGATCCATCGTTAATTTTGATTTAACGTGAAATTTACAAGAAACTGCATAATTTAACGAAGATTAGATAATTATTAAGCAATAATTGCTATCGGAGTTAAATAACAGCTTTGCTGATAATTTGTAACAAATTGACACGACGACACTGAAAGCAAACATTTGTTTTTTTTATGAAGGTCGCCTTTGACCACTATCTACCTGAAGGTAAACGTTGGAGCACGCTTGCTTAGAAGTAACCTTGACTTAAAGGCCCTCAGCTATCAGGAAACTCAAAACTTCGGCAGTGTATTCCACTTCTTAGCTGTACGCGCAATGAGTGTTCCCAAAAAAGTTTTGTGCATAATGTCCACCGGTGGAGCATCGCCGTACGTCTGGTGGTCCAATGGTGAAACAGGTTTGGCAAAATACAATATCGGTCGGTAGTTTGAATGCGTTTTCCAAAATAACTGAAGAAAGCGTGACAGAACAACGTACAACAGAGGACAGTAAAAGTGTTGCTAAACGAACAGCCTGACACGTGATTGATTGTTTAATAAACAGAGAAAATGAACGGATAATGTTAGTAAAACATTTCGTGACCTGTCACGCGCTATTTAGTACCTTTCATTTTTGTCTGAGGGTTAATTATTATCGAGATCAAGATTCGACAGATTATTAAACTAATATCATTACAAGTCAACTATATCATGGGTATTTATTACGGGTTGAAACTGGTAAACAGGCCAACATGAAATGTAGGTACATATATATTTCTGAATTATAATAATATATTCAATAATTTTATCTGACTTGGCATGGAAAAACAAAATCTTTGTTCTGCCAAAATTAATTTGGTAGTCTCAACTTGTGATTTGTGATTCTGAATATTCTCACCAAAATATTTATGACTAATTATTTTGGGACCGAGGTCAACCACTTCAAATATCTCGGCTTGTAATAACTTATTATAAATTATAAGTAGTTATGAATAATATGACCGTCCTTCATCTGACTCGAGCCAGAACTCAATAGTAAACACAGAAACACACTAGTTAAGTATCATTGTTATTTAATAATACATCTGTCTAATGTTCTTACATTTCAAGATATTTATTTTTATGTTCACGCGTTGGAAGTGTAATTAAATGTAACGAGTTGAATCTAATTACTTTACCAACTCAACATCTGACAAAATTAAATCTATTTAGTCTTGATGCAGCTGGTTTATTGTCAATAACGATTTATTCAATTCGTATGTGTAAATAAACATTAAATCGAATAAAATATTTAATGAAAACTGACGGTTGTAATTTTTTTTTAGCCAGTTGTCTGTTTGATTAAAATACACTTGGGAAGTAACGCAAACGATATCAGTTTCGGACACTGCATAATGGTTTATACCATTTAATTTCCGAGGTCTTAACAGCCCATTGTTAGATTTAACGGAACATTACCGCAACGGAACACATAATTCTATTGTATTTTAAATCATTTTTACTATTCCACTAATCAACAATGGGCCGAGTGAGAACCCTGTGGAATTCCTTGAGTTCCGTGGCAAGAGGAAAAATTGAGGAATATGCAAAGAACAGTGTACCAATAGGGTCTTTACATAACCGTTACAAAATGATAGAAAACAGAACGAAACAGAATAACGAGCGTGGCTCTTCGGATTGGCGACACATTATGCAAGAAACCATAAGTATCACAGACTCAAGTGATCTCGTGCATGTCATTAGCCCACATCGATGATGTCGTGAAACAGTAATTCTAAGATCATATTTTTTATGTTAATTATGCCATTAATAGACTGTGGTAATCTGGAACAGCGGTCAGAGATGCAACACATGCTATTTTGTAAGCGAACATTGAATGGACAATTAATATCTACAACCATAACAAACATTCCCTGAACTGTTTGCTATGAAATGCAAGACACCACACCACACGGAATACTTTCAGTCTTTTCGTTGGAGTAATTCACAGAGAAACATTTATTACAGCATTCCACTGACCGAAAGAGGTTTAATCCAAATGTAGGTGAAATTGTGTACGAATATGACATGTGAAAGTAGTCAGAAGCGTGCGTGCGCGTGCGTCCGGCGGCGGCCATGATGCGCGACCGCCACGCGCCATCGCACGCGGACAGATGCACCAAAGTGATTCAATCAGCTGGCTATATCATAACACCATGCACTCCAAAACAATAGCAATCAACAAAAAAGTTATCAATGCAGTACTTAGGAATTTTTCAGGGATTAAGTTAGCTTGTTGCTGAGTATTGACCACATGGTAAAGGTCGTGAAAATTAGTAGAATCCGGGGAGCAAAGGATCAGTCGTTATGGCGATACATGGGAGGAGTAATTCTCATCATTCATGGGAGGATTTTGAACGGATGAACGATGCTGAGCTAACACAGACATTTGTATGCGCGCTAACCGGAATGTTGCATATTGAAAGTAATTATTTGCATGAAGTTTAGAAAAGTAATAAACATAAATCATTTGATTATTGGCGTGTGCAAAATGAAAGTGACTGTAATGGGCAAACGGTTTTTTTATAAAACTGATATTCGAATTCGACTGATCAATGCTCTTAAATGTGATATACTTTAGTTATACGAGAGCAATCATGCTAAATTGCTATTAAAATTTATGTTTCTATTTTTCGAAAGACTGGATTTCTCTTTTTATCATTTACACCTGCCAAGATATATTCAATTGACAGAGGACGTATAATTCGCTATTGAATGTATAGTCGTTTCCGAGTCATTTGAAGTTGTGATTAAGATATTATTTGCATCCGTTTTGATCATCTTAGAATTAATAATTACGTCAACTTTCTCAAAAGTAGAAGAGAGCGAGAGAACTAGCTGTTTCCCAGAAGAGCCGACAGGACTATTAAGATAAGAAAACATACTGTGAGCAAACAAGAATAAGAGTCAATTACGACACGTGAGCACAGCGGAGGATCGCTAATGGAACAGATAAACACGTGCACGGACTGCGTCGAGCCCAGGGCACAGGTGCGAACGATGCATGTGCAATTTAACGACTTACGGTGTGTGAAGCAACTAAAACAAGCCCCCATTAACCAAGTGTAACTAAACCAGTAGCTCGATAATCCACGTACTGAATAACACTGTTTGATATATTTGACGAAACAGCAGAAAAAATAGCCTACTTTTGAAAACCAATCGCCCAGATCATTTGTATTTAGACTTTAAAGAAATGCTTCCAAAAGATCACTTGAAAGTGAAACAGTTTACGATTATGAAGCCATTATACGAATAGCAAATACTTCGCAATAATTTATTTTAGCAGAAGTCATAACTGTAAATTTTTCGTCAGACATTACGAAATAGACAGGCATCAAATTAAATAACAACACTACTTCAGCGTTGACTAACGCACCAGATTTATTTTAAGCACCTCTCAGAATCCTGAAATAAATAAAACCGTGTAACAATAACACAGATAGTTTCTGTATTAGTTCTAAATTAGCCGTGTGTGGCGTGGACTGTTGAATCCAATTACATATGTTATTAGTTTAGTCAGCGAGTCAGCGATAGTCGGTAGAGTCGGCAAGTAATTGATGAGTTGTTAAGTTGTCAGTAATCCAATCGTGGCGCATTATGTCAGTGCTGCCGTGGGGTCGACGGACTTCCATTCTACTGCTCCGTGGCCAGTGGTTGACATAAATTTTTATGATGCTGTCTATAATGTAATGCTCCCATTAGCCAATTTAGTTCAATTTGTGGTTATAGCTGAGATTGTTTTGATTTTCAATGCAGCATTTCGTTTTGTTTATGGTAAGTGATAAATACTCGTAGGAAAATGTCTACCGTGTTTAGAATAATCAAAGGAACAAAAAATTTAAAAATTGAAATTCGATTGCAGAAAAAATCACAATAGTTCCAAAATTTATAAAAGTAATAAATATTATATAGTAATATTTTTTTAGATTGCTTAGTTTATTTTTATTTTGTACTATTTGTATAACTCCAAATTTTCTCTCTCTTCATTTGAAATTCCACTTGAAATGACTGCAATCCACTTTTTTGATAAAAATAGCTTTTTTTAGTTAATCGCTTCAGTATTTTAACCGCTACCGAGGAACATACATAGATTACTAAAATCATAACCCTTTCTTTTAGTCATATTCGTGTAAAATTCAGGTTATCATGAGGATTAAAATTGTGAAGACTATTAAAACAACAGTAGATGTCACATTGTCATAAGAGAACGCCGACAAAAAAACGTTGGATGAAAGAGCTTGCAGGAGTAAACGAGCCGTGTCGTCTATATTAAACATAGGTTCAGTTTGTTTTGCTTAATGCCCCGTTGACTCCGTTATTTATAGATGATATACTACATTACGGAGCCGTCCGAAATGTCTCCATGCGTCTACTAAAGTCGTAGATAATCTGATAGCCTAATAAACTAGGCGAGTGACATTTTATCACATCTTTCTCCTGCGTCATTGGGGTTTATTACGCCTATTAAGCCCTCGTATCCACGAGGGGTTAAATGTTCTTTGCAGAGTAAATTTTCCATTATATCCGAACCTCAAACATCCCAAAGCAATTTCTCGAGACTGGCTAGTGATAATTGTAATAGGTCGAGTGGGTTGAACACTGAGATTATTCCGGCTTTTAGGCAAAACATATGCTAAAGGTAAACTGGTATTATACAATGTGGTACTAAACAACACTTATTTGGGTCCAGTGATAGCGCACGTCCTACGCGTCACGAGTAGCGAGGAACTTGTACCCTGGCGTCTAATCTCTGTAATGGACGGAAACTTTTAAGAACAATGTTACACTAAGTACACCTATTAAAAACCTGGCCGAGTACTTTCGGTAGGATTAGTCTCTTGTTTCCGTGTCGGTAATGATTGTAGAGGTTTTCTTAGTATAAAGCGTTTGTTTTCAAAGTTTAACTAAAACGCTTCAAAATTGAATATAGCAATAAATTTTAATATCTCACAATACCTTACGGGGAATTCCTGATAGGAATACTTTTTTTTTAGGTGGGAATATCATCTAATGACAAATCCCGCCCTTGGGCGGAGCGGGAGATAATGTCAGACTTTTACTGACTAAAAACCGACTCCTGTTCCTTCTTTGCCTTCGTCCCAGGGCCCCGGGTCTGATCGGAATATTGTGATCCTAGAAAGTAATGGGCAACTGAAGGACACAGGTAGGTTTTACTCAATAAAAGTCTCGCGCCGCTCTAGAGCGGGATCAGTCATTGGATGATTTCCTACCTCAAAAAAAAAAAAAACAACAAATAAATTATACTAGTAAGCAAATCAAAACATGTTCCAAATCATATAATACTAGGACGACAGCATCGTTCTTAAATGCCATGTCGTTTGATATCCCATTCTAAATTATCTCATCTAATTTTTCATTACTGTTGTCAACGGAGCACAGCCGCTGCGCTGTCCATTACTCGATCTGATCGAACTTTTCGTCTAATCCGGTTACAGTATCTGACGTAACCCGCCCCCGGGTGTCGCTCGTGCTAAAAATACCAGCACGTGCTCCCTCCAGGCTCGACATACTCTCGATATACGATGGCTCCTGGCTCCTACCATATCACACATGCTGAAATGACATACTATAGGCAGAACTCCAAAAACTTTGTTCGATTTGTGCGTTTGATCTTTTTGGATTACTATGTAACTCTGATCAAAGCCATTTTCTAACAAGAAAATTTTGACTCTGTTTTGATGTTATAAACATATTATTTGGCAACAAATATTATTTAATCATTTATCGCTTTTATTACAATTTGGTTTTCCTTCAACGTTACTGCGATGCAATATCATTATTTGAATTACAATTTGTAAATACCTATCTAATTAGTATCGAAGATAAATTGGAAAACTAAGTTTCGATTTTACATTAAATTGGATTAAACTCCTTCTAAAACATTCTTCCTGAGTGAATGTACATAGATGATACGATTAAAAATAGTTGACACACAAATCTGTAAATTAATTATAAGATGAAACGTCTATATGCACACGATTATAATGCAAGGATATAGAATGACGTCAAACAAAAGACGATAAACGTAGAAAAGTGAAATGAAGACAGTAAAGGCTTTTGACTTGTCGAAAGAAACGGTGACAACAACACTAACGATCATAAACCCGTGTCATTTACGCGAGTTATTCTCGTAGTAGGGGTTCAACATCCTGGCGCTGTGGTTGCCAACGCGGATGCGCAGCCACAGACAATGCGGGTAGAGGGTTAACGCCAAGGAGACATCAATCGTCACCCGTGCATTCTTCAGGCGTTTAGAGGGGCACAGACGTAGGCTACGATTGAATTACATTGGCATTATTAGTTAAACGATTTATTGGCACTTTTAGTAGTTCTCTATAAGCGTCGTGGCTTTACTGCCCTAATTATGTAGCGCTGAAAGACGGATGCTCTCCAAATGCACACAATTAGAAAAATCTTAAATAAGAGCTAATTTCACATAATTAAGAATAAATCAAAATGAGCTGGCAAGCTATCAATTTACGAGCAATTACATATACAATGTTATTAGTTGTAAAGTAAAAGCACATCAAACTGTTTATGGGTTTGTTAAAACAATTGCGTGGGAAGACGACGTCGTCGTACAAAGACATAGAAAGTTGTTGTCTCTTTCGGATGTCCAGATAACAAGCTTTCATAATATGTCTAAAATAGGCAACGTGAAGATGTCTCTGGTTGTATCTATAAAATCTTACATTAAATAAGTGATTGATCACGTCACTTGTGAGACAATTGCATGGCATTACCAATTTGCATGCATGCAAATACAATACAGACTTCCCCATTGACGCATATTTCACTATTTTACAGTTAAAACCTTGTAATGTTTAGGAAAACGTTAAAGGAAAACGGCCGCTATGACGAAATGTAACAATGACTTCGTCACGTTTTGAACCGCCCAATACAATGAGGTGCTCCCTATTATCATTTATGAACTGATCACGCTTGCTCAAGCAGGAACAAAACGAATGGACGGTGAATAGCGGTCAACTAAGTCTATTGTCAACTGGGACCTTTATATACCAAAGAGTTAAGTTTTTTGCAGAGCTAGCTTTAGCTAGTTCTCTGTCTGGCAGACGAGCGTCTTTGTCGTCATCACCATGTAATTCCACCTTTCACATGTCCATAAAAAAATTGTTAACATTTGACCACTTCGATTTGTTTTGAATTAAAAAGTTTCTCAGCTATGCAAACTTTTTGCTGGTATTTTTATCAAGCGATCGCTTTTATACAAGGATGGCATAACTCCTGACTGCCAGCTCCACAAGTTAAAAAATCGCAACGTGATTTAGAAACCGGTTCAACTTAATATCAAGTTTCTGTACCGCGTAAGGTACAAGTTAATGGCGCTTCTAAGATTTATTGATTTGAACGTGCGATATTTAGGTGAGGTCTGTGTCTTTGGCTTCGATAATTCTTTGCTTGTTATTATTACCAAGTATCTACTGAGTATATCTAGATTTGATCCTGAAAAATGTACCTTATTACATAAATTTTTACCTGTGAATGGCACTTCTAAGATTTATTGATAACGTGCGATATTCAGGTGAGTTCTGTGTCTTGGTTTCTATAATTATTTGCTTGTTATTATTGCTAAGAGTCTACTGGGTATAGGTATCAAGGCCTGATGCAGAAAAATGTACCTAATGACACATATCTTTGTTTACACACGAGTTTGCAGCTGTTGTTAAACCACCTGTATGCATTATAAGCAGAATAGCTTTAAAAACCTTTTTATTGCTGTTGTGTCTATGTCGAATAAATGTTTTCTATTCGATTCTGTTCTATTCCAAACATTCAATTTCACGGCACGTCGTGCCACGTCTCCTTATTCAATCTAACAAATTTGCTAAAAGCGATATTAGACTTTATTTACTAACAGAACTACTCAGGATAATAAACAATCGCCTACGCATGAAACTGAAAAAAAAAAATTGTTGAATATACACATACAATGACAACCGGTTACCACGTGCTTCTCACCTACGCAAATGTTAACGAAGATTCATATAAATGCAAACGAGATTACGACATTCACGTAACTTAAATTGTAGCTTGTATGATGTTAAACCGGATCTATCACATAGATGCAGTTACATTCAAACAGAAGATATGTCTATAATAAAATATTCATTAAATTCAATATGTTACGTTTACGTCTGGTTATGTCAATCTATTTTGAATGAAGACGATCAATTTAGCGTCTCTATATATCAATTTGTAGTTAATTTGATTGCCAATCAGTTTGTGAGAGAATATTCAAAGATTGGGAGAGCAGATAGAAAATCGGTCAAGTAGAGGGTTGTGCGGGTCATGCCGATGCAGCAAAGCGATCTGCAATGTTGATTGTTAAATGTATGCTTGATGGGTGCCAAGACTATAACTGTATAGTACATGAAGAACAGATTGTTTTGTTAACCAAAAGCCTGGCGAACATTCTCCAATAATACTATTCTATCAAAAAAGTTTTTAGCGACAAGAAAAGCGCCTTACATAGATCGCGACTTGATCGTAAATAGTATGTCGTGCAACCACCTCGGTGATATCACCCTTCGGCTTAGTCCTACAAGTATAATTAGCTAAGGGGAATACGATTACAAGGTGCAACATAATTATATTACATTTTCTTTGCTATTTGCACCTGCGTACCTGGTCCTTAGTCTAGGTTGGGACACAAGGTTTACATTTTTCAATGTTACTAAAGTAAGCAGGACAATATTCAATGTGGCACGTAACAAATGTTTCTTTTAGTTTCAAATTAGTAGGAAAGCTAAGATATAGCATCTTAAAATAAGGTAGACATTAATGAATCACACAAAAATAAACTTGATTAGACAAGAAGAATTAGATAAATTCAAGATGCTCCCAACAAAATAAGGATTACTTAGAAGATACCCTAGCTTAATTCTGTTATAAAGAAAACGTGACGGGAAACCTCAAGTCCTGGCATTTTCCGATACTTTTATTGGAGAAAGTTATATCTTAGCCTTTTTAGAAAGTTATTTTACCTTTCATTTTATTGGCAATTTGTATGTTATAAACAATAATAATATTACGTCGTAAATGTGAAGTGTGGGATGGAAATGATTATGATTACGAGTTGTTCAAGGTTGTAGCGGGTGATAATTGCCATTAGAGCGGTATTGTACACTGGCTACGACTGCTACAAGACTCTATTACACGTCTAATATTATGTCTACTTTGTGAAATACTAACATAGAACTATTTCATATCGCAAAATATCGCAATGCTTTAATTTCATTATTTTTTGTTGATTTTCACAAGAATGAACCGTAGATAATTATCGCGATAACTTCGTAATTTCCTGCCTAACATTTTTGAAAATTTATCCTTAATTTATTCCATATATTTCCGTGTACAAATTTCCATATTTGGATTGCGTCCAAATAATATCTAACAATACTCAAGTATTTATATGTTTATTTATATATTGTCTTTAATTTATAATAACTATATTATATCTATGTACAGTACAGTATATAATTTTAATCCAATATTTACTTTATTAATTTGCAGTACACCGCAGACTTCCCCCCTTTTTCTATTTCAAATTCTTACAGTCCATCCTAAGGTCGTCTGGCAGATATCGCTGTTAGCGATAAGACCGCCTTTATACCCATAGATTTAAGTTAGTGTAAAAGTTTTGTTACTATTTTGGTGTACAATAATGTTTATTCTATTCTATTCTATACTCGTGAACAAGGTACCGTTGATTAACACAAATCAGATGAAACCGTCCTAAGGACTTGAACTGATTACGTACAACAGACGTGACATGAAGAAGGAATCGACCGACGATTAGGAAGACCTATAAGGGCGCAACAAACAATATCACGGCGTCATTCAACTGAACGCCTTTGCTACATCACTATAAGAATAAACTCGGTGAGACCTTTCCCATTGTCAAGCTTATAGAGGCTATGAAGCTTCATATAATCAAGTATATACGTGACAGTAAGACTATAAGTTATAAGTTTTTGCGTCAGGCACCAAGTGCTGTGCAATGCGTTAATGATAAGCTATTATCTATGACTACCATACCACGTGTTTCTTGGCAAATTTTATTAATGGTTTTTTGCAAAGATTTCGGCTTCGTAAGCAAATAAAAGTCAGTGTAAATTGTGCAATTTCCCTAAGAGACACGAGTGAGGTTTCACATAGTTTACAAAGTGTAACAGGTATGGCATTTCCGTCTGATGACTAGCTCGGGAACATAGCGGTGGAGCTTAGTAGAAGACCAAATTCAAACAAAGGTGACACACATGTGGTCTTCGACGTTATGATGAAGTGGGTAGCTTCAAGGCTTAATCAAATCAAACAAACACTTATCAACTCAATATTGGTCAGCTGAATTGCATTACATGGAATCAATTGTTTTTATTATGTACACGTAGCGAAGATAAGCCTCTAAACTATCTAAATCGACATATAAGTTGTATCTCTAGCCCACTTTGATATGAATTTCATGTTTCGTTTGATTATTGAGTAATGAAAAAAATATCGATAGGTGTCCTGATTTTCAATTTCCTACATTGCCAAACACGTTCGTGAGACCAAGTAAAGGGAGCATTGCACGTCTCTCCGTACATAGCATTCGGCGTATGGGCGAGAAGCCCAAATGTATGAACAACATCTGTTTTTTAAACTGCGCTCGTGTCTGCTGTACATTATTTATTCCATGTTGCCATGTTTGTATTGAACACTGGGCTAGTCTATTTTTGGTGGCATTACTCCTAGTTTCTATAAAATTGCTGTCATTATGACTGTAGATCGGCTCTCGATACAAATAACTCCTTATTTTAATCCTTATTTAGCGATGGAATTTGCCAACTTTTTCCTTTTATCATCCTCAGTCGTTCAACTACCAAAAAAAGTCATTTTAAAACGCGCAATTCCCGGTGTGTTGTTTTATTTTAAACAACAGACCAGGAATTGTGGAACATCACCCGTTTCCCGTATACATATAAACTTTATGGCATATAAACCTGCGGATTACGAAACCGTAAAACACGTGTATGGTATTAAAAAAAGGGTTCCTAAAGATATTCGAATTATATTTATAACATTAAGCGTCGTGATTAATAATGAAATCGTTAAACTTACCATTTCTTTCTTGAGATAAGCAAGTTGTGAGTCGAGATCTGTAGGTGGTTTGTCCGAGGGTGGTGAGGGTGTGTCCTGCAGGTCAGGCTCGCCCTCTGCGAAGCCGCTGAGGCTCTTCGGGAGAGGCGGCAGACCTTGCAGGGACATGGTGCTGATCGCGCGGAACTGCTTGCGAAGTCTGTTCACAAAACTTGTTCTTAATAGGAGGAGCTTTGATTAGATTTGTTCCATAGAGTTCATTGTGAGACTGCAGTCAAACAACTATAATACGAGGATATTCAAAGTCGTAAAATTATGTGAGGAATTGAGAAGAGTGGTGACTTTGAACAACATATTTTAGGAGACGTAGAAAGAGTTAAGCACCGGATAGATATTGATTTTTTACAGTCACCTTGGAAGAGTACTTCAAATTATGGTATGTTTATATGAGTCATAATTAGTTTACAGGTCATTCGATCTATTATTAATAGTGGTAAATTACTTTTGAATAATGACTATTTATTCAAAAGTAATTTACCACTATTATAAATAACTAAAGACGTCAATTATTTTCAGGTTTTTAACGACCTAGAAATTGTGCGCAGTATTGACGAGTCTGTCAGCGTTCAGCGTTCGTAACCGGGTTTAATCAAGTCGTATGACCTTTTAACAAAAAACCCAACATACCCGAACCACGGAAGAGAATTACAATGTAATAATTTATTCACACGATAAGAAATATTAATTTAATTTGTTAATTTTTGAGAACCCACCTAGACTTGAGGTCATCATCGAGTATGTACGCATAAGCCTGATCATCGTCCGTGTTCCCGCTTGTCACTGAAGACATGGCGTAGTTCTGTTCTTCTGAATCCTCAGCCTCAGAATCACACTGTCCATTTGTTTCTGCGTACTCGGGCGGGTCCAAGATTTCCGGCACGTTTGATTGCGATCGCATTGTCTGCAGTTCATATATCAACATCTCATGGTTGTTCATATCCTTCATCATTTCCATCTCCGGAGTGTCGTTGCCGTTAGTCATGTTCCCAGAATCTTTCCCTTTATCTATCACAGTGTGTGCTTCATCTTTTTCCTTATTATTGTTTCTACTAGCTATGATCTCTGAAATTAACATTTCTGTGACTCTCGATGTTTTTCTTTCCAGTGAGTTGTTATTTTTATTTACATTATCGTCCACTTTTGGACTTCCGGGGTCGGTTTGTTTAACTGGTGGGGTAATGACTTGTTTCGATGGACTATTCCGTAACCTGTCATCAAATTCTTGAACTTCTTCAACAGACGCGTATGGCGCTTCTGAAACTGGGCTTTGTGGGGGCTTTGCATCAATAGGGGAAGAATACGGGCTTATTTCCGGTGAGATCTTTGTTTTATTGCTATTTACAGGGCTTTTATTTACAGGCAAGGGCTTCATTGGCTTTAACTTAGGTTTCGGAGATAACGGTGGCGGAGGGGCTTTCCGTAAAGGTAGAGTCTTCTCTGCAAAACTAGAAGATTTTGAAACTTTACATTTAGAATCTTGATCTAACTTGTTCGATGTTGAGAGTGATCTTACTAATATTTGTCTGCACGTTTTGACTGCTTTCGAGTTGAGCGATTCATTTGACTTCTTATTCGATGTCGGAGTTGGAATAGAACTACTGTCGCTAGAGCTTCTTCTGGAATTTTGACCGCTAGACTTTCTTTCATCAGACGAAGAGCTTCGATCACTGATCACATCTCTGATGAAGGACTTGACCCTTGCTAATCCGTTTTGTTTAGGTGACACTGTTGATTCACTGACAGTATTAGCCCTATCCAAGGTTTTAGATTTTGGTGTGTAGTGTTTTTCCTGTTTGGAGAAGGCACGCGATTTTGTAAAGCTAGCCTTCGAGTCAGCCACGGCCTTCCTCGTTTTAGCCAGTGCCTCCGCCACCACACTCTGGTTGGGCCGCGGAGGCACTGGAGGGGGTCCTTTGATCTTGCTGTTCTTCATCGGTTGTGTGTTGGTCTGTACCATCAGCATGCTTGAACGAAGCGTCACTCGAACAATACTATAATATGCGTACTATAGTAGAAGGAGCGCGTTAACACCAGCACGTAAGTCACACACTCGAGAGCGCTCAGTACGCAGGGAGACACGTCCGTCCCCGCGAGCGCGCGGCACTCACTGTCTGCCTGCGACCACCGGCGTGTCGAGCCGGCTCACCGCTACGCCACACGTCGCTCCGACGCTGACTCGAACAGGCGCACAAAACTTCGTAATAATTACCACCCGACTTGAAAATGACTGTTCTTGACTGGCTTTGCCATAGCTGTTGCGTGTTGTGTAGTTAGTGCAGTAGGTACCATACGCCTAACAATGAGTTGACCCACACTTTTAATAATGTAAAAGTGATTGTTTACTATGAGAATGAATGCAACAGTGGCTACCGGTCTGCGGCGCACACGACATGGCTATTGTTGGCGATGTCGAAAGCACTCTCTGACCTATTGTTTCACGCCAATCAAAATGTTACACTACAGTTGTTGTTTATAAGTATTTGGGTTGGAAGAGCTGTTTGTCATTTGTTAACATACTTTTTTTTAAGGTTCCGTACCCAAAGGGTAAACGTGTCCTTATTACTAAAACCCTGCTGTTCATCCGTCTGTCACCAGGCTGTATCTCATGAACTGTTACAGTTAGACAGTTGTTTTAAAAGATTATGTACCTATTATTTATTGTAATGATTGTTATATTTTAAGTTCTCCTAATTACAATGATTCCATAAGCATATATACGTATTTTATTATTATAAGCCACTTAATTTAACGATACTACATTCTATTTCAAATATCTGTTATTTATTTATTGTGCACACCTACCACAGTGTTGTCTTTTTTAACCCAATGGTTGACTGGTAGAGAATGCCTTGTGGCATTAAGTCCGCCTATGTACCACCACTATACATGAAGTTTAAATAAATAAATAAATGTTTTTCTGTTGCCAATTACAACAATAACTAATAAACAGAATAAAATAAATATAAGGGGGCTCCCATACAACAATTTTTTTTTTTTTTGCCGTTTTTTAGATAATGGTACGGAACACTTCGTGCGCAAGTCCGATTCGCACTTGGCCGGTTTTTTATTTAAAACTTGCAACATACCACCCTGTTTACACAATTAAGTACTATTGTATTTTAATTATTTTTTTGCTTACATGCTTAGAGATTTGTAATAATGATTAACGAATAAAAGTAACCCTGAAAATTATGATTTAAATCTAACTGAAACAATGTGTAAAAAAATAAGTATTACTTCAAGGATCATGTGATAATTTCATTACAATAAAACCGAACATAACCGATTACATAACTAAATCAAATGTTATATATTCTTGTGTTTATGGTGCAGAATTGCAAATTCACCAATACAATTCATTCTCTAAATTCTATTATTTTAGAAATCTGGTTCTTACATAAGCTATATATAAATAAAATTAGTATTTTGTAAAAATAAGATAAAAATATTCAAAGATGACAACAAAAGCTGTCATAAAAATGCTAATTAATATATACAATGTATCAGCATTGTATATATTAAGCTGATCATAGCTTAGAACTGGAAATATAATTGAAAATTCAAAATATTTTTATTTTACATAGGCCTATAAGGGCACTTATAAAATGTCAGAAGCAAGTGTATGGTTCCAATTGGTTATTTCCTATGGAGAATAACTATCCTATGGTAAGAAACGCCATGTTGCTTACCTTTGCTATTATGTGAGGTACAATAGTAAAACATATGCTATTATTATGTAAGTGGACTATTGGTTTCTAAATAAAAAAAAAACCTAGTTACATTTTAAACTAATTAATTTAATTAGTTTACTCAATTCATATCAATCATTGTTCATTTAATTTAATTTTAATTTGTGATTTGATTTCTATTTTTTTTATAATTGTTTATTACTTTGTTTTGCATTTTTTATTATTTGAAATAGTAATGTAACTTATTTGTTGACTATAATGTAATATTCTGTATATGACTTTAAGAATCCCTTCTATGACCTGTATTGATTATAATGCCCAAGTAACACCATAATGATTAAACTGCCAACAGTTAAATGAATAGATATCCACATTGGATGACATACTTGGACTACCCCAACCCCTCAATTCAGCAGAAAGAGGAATTAAAAAATGTGAATAAAATATTTTCTGCTATGTGGGGGTACTGGGTTTTTCAAAACAACATATATAGTCATTGCATTTTTTTTTTAAACTAGCTTTTGCCCGCGGCTTCGCTCCCGTCAACTGACTACTCTATCCTACTCTACTCTACTCTACCCTACTCTATTTGATTTTTTCTCGCCGTAAAAACCATTCTTGAACTTCAATGAACATTTTAAAAAAAGAATTGGCCAAATTGGTCCAGGCGTTGTTGAGTTATGCGCTTACCAACACATTTTGCGATTCATTTTTATATTATAGATTATTGTCACTGTCAATTAATTTAGAGGTAGATGGTATGGTGTAATGAGGTCACGTCTATAGCTCTAGATCTGTGTGTGTGTATTAAATATTTATGGTAAAGGTATTGTAAGTAAGTACAATACTATTTTACAGGTCTGTTGCTTTAGTGATCAGTGGTCCTGACTGCTATGCAGTAGGTTGTTGGTTCAATTCTCATCCAGAAAAAATATTTGTGAGATGAGCATGATCATTTGTTCTGTGTCTGGGTGTAATCTATAATATAAAAATGAATCGCAAAATGTGTTGGTAAGCGCATAACTCAACAACGCCTGGACCAATTTGGCCAATTCTTTTTTTAAAATGTTCGTTGAAGTTCAAGGATGGTTTTTACGGCGAGAAAAATTCGAATAGAGTAGGGTATAGTAGGGTAGAGTAGGGTAGAGTAGGGTAGAGTAGGGTAGAGTAGGGTAGAGTAGGGTAGAGTAGGGTAGAGTAGGGTAGAGTAGGGTAGAGTAGGGTAGAGTAGGGTAGAGTAGGGTAGAGTAGGGTAGAGTAGGGTAGAGTAGGGTAGAGTAGGGTAGAGTAGGGTAGAGTAGGGTAGAGTAGGGTAGAGTAGGGTAGAGAAGGGTAGAGTAGGATAGAGTAGTCAGTTGACGGGAGCGAAGCCGCGGGCAAAAGCTAGTCTATAATATAAAAATGAATCGCAAAATGTGTTGGTAAGCGCATAACTCAACAACGCCTGGACCAATTTGGCTAATTCTTTTTTTAAAATGTTCGTTGAAGTTTAAGGATGGTTTTTACGGCGAGCAAAATTCGAATAAAAGAAAAAAAAAACTGCCACGTTACAAATCTTTATGACAGGACGAAGTCTGTCGGGTCCACTAGTTTATCTATAATATGTATATGTATTTAGAAATAAATTTAAATATATTTATCAGTTGACTAAATGGTGTTGTGTGAAAATTGTGGAATATTATTATTATATAGACGGTTGAAAGGCTAAATGATCAAAGCGACATTTAAAAAAAAAAAATTGAAATCTGACTCAAACGACAGAGAAAAATTTGCTGATTCCGAATATGTAAATAACTCAATATTGGAAAAAATGTTGTTTAGATCAGTTAGCCTTTCAACCGTCGATATTATTATTTTTGAGTTGCAGAAATTGAAAATGTTACCAGATTTAAGTTCTATAAATATAAGATGGATGTGTAATACACAGAATACACACATAGGCATTGTTTCATTGGACTTCATTACTGTGTCAATACTTACCTAAATTTTATCAGAAAATCTGAGCTAAAGCTCTGCTTGTTAATTTTTATTCTTAAAACAATTTTATCTTCTTAAGATCATGGGCTACTTGTAATGAGATGTGCTACTTACGTTTTGTCAATCTACTTGTTGTTGAACTTCCAGTCTTGCCTGCACATGGGGCACTGCTGCTGGGGTTGCGAGTGCAGCCACTTGACGATGCAGTGGATGTGGAAGCAGTGGGAGCAGGCGCCCCAAACGAGGGGACAGTCGTCACCAGGGAGCTTGCAGTCGGGACAGCAGCTGTCGAAGGGCATGCGGCAAATTCCGCAGTTGTCGTCGTTGGCTACCCACCGCCAAGTCGCAACGCCCGTCCAACCTACACAAATTGACGTTTACGTAAAAACTAGGGCACGATTAATCATCTAAATAGTAATGAAGGTTGATTTTGACAGGTTATTTTATACTTACTTTTAACGGTTACTTTCATATCACGAAACTTGCATTCCTATGCTAAACTGAACTAAGATTTAGAACATAATTTACTAAAATTAAAGCCTACTTTTAAGTTTGTTTGAATGCTAATTTAAGACGACAAATGCACAAACAAATGTAGCAAAATTATCAATCAACAACAACAATCGATAAAGTTGACAGCATGTTGACAGTTTAGATTGACACTGACAAACTTAACTTTTTAAGTGTTTTATGTTGGGGTACTAAGTATTTTAAGCCATGTCTTCGTATGGATTAGTCACTGCAAGTTCAATGCGGCTGTAACATTTTCTAATGTTTTATCAGTATTTGGCAGTAATTATTATATCGACATCAGACTTCTCATCAAGCTTCGCTGAGATAATCAATACTACAATAAAATCACAGAGTACCTTTTTATGAATAAAATGCACAGCACCATTTTACCGAGATCGCACCTGTTTCAATGATTCTACACATTGTCCAGTTGTATAGACTTGAGATAAAAAACTATTTAATAAATTTTACTCACGTTCACGAAAAGTAAGAATTCCAGCCTTCCGGCATTTTGCAGAATAAGAATGTGCGCAGGAACTGCATGACTTGGTTCCACCTTTTCAATTCTACCATCGGACCACCCGATGAGAGGCGAGTACGTTACATTGCTGAAACCTCTACGGTCCGGACCAAGCGTTTCGCCTCGTCGTTTATACAGCGTACATTGGGGTACTGGAACAATTTGCCTGCTGCGGTCTTCCCGTCAGATTGTAATTTAGGTGTCTTCAAGGCTAAAGTGAATAGGCTAATGCGCGATGACATCACGCGCGACTGCCGGCGTTAGCTTGACTCTCACCTCACCATCAACGATTGCATCACTACTTACCATCAGGTGGGATCGCAGGCAAGCACTAGTTTAAATCAAATAATAAAAAATATATAGTTTTTATTTCATGAAATTGACGTCAGTAGTAAAGATGAAAAAATAATCTAAATAGATAGCAAAGGGAAAGATAATAATACGAGAGTTTATTTCGGCAGATGTATTTTATTTCCTGTTTCCAAGTGTGTTATGTTATTTATATGCGTATGCAGATATAGAGTGGCAACACCATATTGAAATGTCACTGAAATAAATCTTATTGAGTGTTTGATGTGTTGGAGTTTATTTATTTTATCCATATTTTATTGTGTTAAAATAGGGTGAGCTTAAAATCGAAGATGACCTCGTTTGACACAAAATATGATGTAAGTTTATTTTCTTTTAATGGTAATGTAAATCAATAAATAATACGTATTTAACTCACGTATAAGATTCCGATAGTTCCACCCAAAATAATCGCTATTTGGTCATCAAAACTGCAATCCTAATGATATTTAATCAGTCGCTGAGGTTAGCCTCATAGTCTTAAAACCAAAAATGATGATTATTGTTTATTTGTTACCAAAAATTTAGTTTCTATGAGTCATAGTCTTTTTCACTGTTATCATCCTATTCTAACAGGTTCTGCGTTGATAGTAGCGTTATGAATACTTTTTAAATTAATTTTATCTTTTCAACCCGTGCACAACATCCTCTGAACCAAAAAATCTGGTCTAATTAATGACTGGTTATGATTTTAGAATGTTTTAAATAATGAGTATTTAAGTAGGTAGTTCCGTACTATCTGTAACAATATTTATAATGTTGCTGTATAGATGTACCCTGCGGGGGATGTTGGGGTGGTTGAGGGGGAGATGAACATACCTTCACAAGGTGTGCCCTCCGGCAACAGTATGGAGTTCAACACACTTGATGAGCCTATCAAAGAAACTTTTGTAAGTATATCCATTATTAGAATTTAATCTTAGTATAGAAATTATTTGTTTGTTTAACCTTTTCATTACCGTAATTAGAGACACAATAGAAAGACAATAACACTATCTATAACACAACACAATGAGAGAGTGAAAGCTGGTATTTGCTTGGGGTTTAATGAATTAAAAACATCAAAAGCTTTTTTCACAGTTGATTTTAGTAATAATTATGCAGTGGAATCTGTTCAAATCAAAGGGAAATAACAAATATGTCATACTAAGCGGACAACATACAAAGCATTTTGTAGAATATAATTAAATTTCTGTTTGTTAATAAGTATGCATTTATTTAATCAAAATAAAAATTCTATGTAATAAGTACAATATACGAAACACTGAATTAATGCTTGATCATGATTTTCCTTTCACGACTTTTGAAACCTCTTCGGTTTCAAAACATTCAGATTGAATGATTCCTTAATCTGATTCTTGTTTTTGAAAATCATTGCGATTGACGAATGACCAACCAATAATTTATTATAATATATAATTATGGTATAATAAACGATGAAAGTAGAAGTAAGCAATACATATCTGGCAATATTTTAAAGTAGGTCAGGTCTAATCATTTATTTAAATACTGTATATAAATGTTGGCAACACACACCTCCGATTCCTTTGTTCTGACCACGTGACTGAGCGTTGAGAAGACGTCAGAACAAAGAAATCGGAGGCGTGGCCTACTCGAGGCGTTCGGCGCGAACGAAACGATTGTAACTTGGCTATTGGGGCTGGTGTCAAGCTTATAGAGTAGGTTCTTGAGAGCTTAAAGATAAAAAACGGAAGAAATCAAGCACACAAGTCAGAGCTTACAAGAATAGGTCAACAACCCATCCTAATATACTGGCATCAAATTTGATGAAAACCAGGACTTTCAGGAGGCCACTAGACTTTATACTGTGTCAGCAGAATCTCATAAAACGGACTTATGTGTGTGCACCAGTGTGTGCATACTAAGCTTGACAACATTTATTTGAACACAACAGATGCTGAATGACAATGAGTGGACAGATTGCATCAGAATAAAGAAAAAAAAATATGACGCTATATGAAATGATCCTTGGTGTCAAGAACATAGAGTAGGTTCTAGGTTACATTGTTAGTATTAGATTATGATTGCTCTGTAATGGAGTGTTGCTACAATTTGTTGTTAAGATGCAGTTCCATTTGTTGTGGCAAGTGGTTATTTTTTGATCACAACTCTTACTATAGTTTGTAAAGGTTAACAAACAGCAGTGGAATAGAGCATGGCAATCGAATTCAAGTCTATGATTTGAATCACATTTTTACTGGTTTCTGTGAACGCTTTTCTACTGCTATGAAGACACATTAGCCAACAAACATAACTTAGATCACAACTTGGTCTATTTAAGTTGGTTACAACAACTAGTCAGTGACAATGGATCAGCCATTTATTTTTAACACAAGATTCACAAACATCGCTGGCTTGCGGACGGCGAGCAATGGGTAGCTCGCCGTTCGACCGTCCGATAACCGTCCGGACCGAGCCCAAGTTGTCGACTGCGCCTAGTGTTCCACGCGCGCCTCAAGGAGATGTCAGCAAAACCGTAGGGGCCCAGCAGGGTCGACGCCTACTGGGGCCATGGGTGATGCGAAAGAGAACTCCGGGGCCTGGAACGATGGCAAAGAAGGAACAGGAGTGTTTTTTTAGTCAATAAAAGACTGACACTATCTCCCGCTCCGCCCAAGAGCGGGGGATGTCATTAGATGATTTTCCTACCGGAAAAAAAAAGATTCACAAACATGTACATAAACTCATGCACAAGACACACCCAGATCTGGAACAACTATCTGTCAGCCTTAATATGATGTGTTCCATGGGGAAATTGAAGATATGCCACGCATCGCACGCACACCCTATTTTCAATAGACAAAACTATAACTTTAATAAAAAATAAAGATGCAAAACCATTTTAAATTTCGGAAGTGGGTATTTCTGGTTTAATTTCTTTGTTATTTAACAAAACCTAAATAATGTGCAAGTTCCATAGTAAGGTACCATAACAAGTCTGTCTATAAAGTTTGAAGAGTTACCTCGTGTTCTTTAGGATCCCATCATCGGATCCTGACTTTGAGACTATGGGAGCATAGACCGAGAAAAAAGAATTTTCCAAATTGGTCCAGGCGAGTAATCGGGATAAAACAAATTCCGATGAATTGAGAACCTCTTCCTTTTTAAATTCGGTTAAAAATGATGTTGATAAGTTTCATTCATTTAGGCTGTACCAGAAAAATCTACAAAAGGCCATACATAGCAACTATTAGAGAATTATATGTTTTTTTTTAATGTATTTATTAGAAAAATAGATTGTAATATATTTTTAGGTGGTGTGTTTTAGTTGAATGTAGTTATTTATCTAAAATTAATGTCTATTATTTATTATTTTAGCTTCGAGATCTGAGAGCAGTGGGAAATAAATTTTACCATGTACTAATTCCTAGAGAGAAGACTAGTTTGTTAAAAGAATGTGAGTAGTTTTTTTAAATTTATTTTTAAATAGTGTTGCAATAGTTAATAATCTTTTAGTTTGTTCTATATTTTATAGTTATACCTAAGTATCTAAATAAATCATAAATTATTCCGCGGTAGGACGACATCGTCCATCAATAATTGTTGTAAAATTAATAGTGTAACTATAAGAGTTTTGTGGTTGTTCACTGTTTCTCAAAATACAGGTTATAACCTAGTTTGAGAGACAAGGTACTAAAAAAATGTTTAGTACAGATTTACAACATACGTACCTAAAGAACTGTATAACTTCTCAACCTACTGTTTGTTTAATTATGTATCTGTAACTTTTTCGTAAATTAACATATTATTATTATTATTATTATTATCTATATCGTGGCCAGATCTTAGAATTGATCACTTCATGACATGTTTGGCCATTTCATGAACTGGTGCTATTTGAGCTAAACGTATCTATGATTATGTCATGATGTAGTCAAACATGGCTGATCATATAGCTATATAGTTATGTTGTTCAGCGGTAGATAGTCCACTGTTCTTCAATGTATTCCTGTTTTCTATTACAAAATATGTTTTTGTTTCATCAAAAGTACTAATTGTACACTAAAATATGCTCTTCTGGGTGGTCCATCCACATTTGCCAGCGTGAGGCACACAACTATATTTTTTGCTTCTTTTTTATTTTTGTTTCATGTTAAGTACCTACTTAATTTTGTGTTTGTGCCTTGTGCTCTACCAAATGATTTTTTTTTTTCTTTTTCTTTATTTGCAAATATTAGCAAAGTTAACATTTAAACGATCTGACCAGTTTCAGTTGGCCATAATATGAAATTATCAATTCTAAAGGGCGTATTACACTTACTCGATATTCAGACAGTCTTAGTCGATGTCGCGTAGTGTAATAAGGGTTAGATCGGTCTTACTCGGAACAATATCGCGTAGTGTAATAGGCCCTTAAGATCTGGCCACGACATCTACAAAAAGCCATTTTTTCCACTAGCTAGGTTTGTTGTCATAGAAAACATTACAACAGCCATGTATAAAAGTATAATTGGTTTTTAATGCTTAGATTGTTATCGTCGATAATAACTGTTATCAAAAGTAAGTAATGAGTATTTCCCAGTTTACAAGCATTACTTTATAATTAATCATCAATGTCGCCAAGGTTACTGTAGTATTTATTTTCTCCTCTTTTATGTCAGAATAGGGAAAACGCGTGCAATTTTTTAAAATTCTTTTTAGCTTACTAAATAGCCTTTATTAACAACGGAGTTATAAAGGTCCAAAGCTGCTATTATGAAAGAGAAATCCGACATGGTCAATGACGTCAAAGGCCATGACACCCTTACGGGCGCCATAGAAAACGGCGTCTTGGCAAGAGAGACAGATATATTTGTTAAAATTGGTAGGAAAGCAAACGAGATATTAGTTTGCTTTCCTACCAATTTTAATATTATTTTCAAAATTAGTATTCTATTTATGTATACTTATTTATTGATAAACAGGTTAGTAAACAAATATTTTTTTCATGCATATCCCGTATTTCTCCAAAAAACTAACATCTTCAATTATTGAAACGAATCCGCCCTTTATTGCTGTTGTTTACTAATTCCTGTTTTTCAAACAACTTTTTTCACTTTTGACTTGCGTAGTAGATAATGTCGTGGCGGATCGCGCGTTTACTTGACACCGCCACTTGTCCCGACATAGGCTCGACTACACGAAGTAAACTCACCACGCGGCCGTCTTTTTTTATTATTATTGATAGGCTAGTTTGACCACTATCTCACCTGATGATAAGCGTTGATGTGGCCGACGATGGAGCACGCTTGCCTAGAAGTAACTTGACTTAAAGACCCCTAGGTTGTAGCTATCAGGAAACACAGACTCCGGCAGGGAATTCCACTCCTTAGCTGTACGCATTATGAATGTATATTTTCGAGAGCGGTCATCTCGCCGTGATTCTCGCATGATGAACACGTAACAACCAATGTGCGGACGGCCCCATCTATAAGCTTACATAAATGAATTTCCCTATGTTTCCAGGGGATCTATGGGGCCCTTTGCTGCTCTGCACCCTGATGGCCACGATTTTGCAGGGCACAGAAGTAGCCGACAACACTAATGATGGAGGCCCTGAGTTCGCCGAAGTATTTGTACTAGTCTGGATAGGGGCTGCAGTTGTTACAATCAACTCTAAACTGCTTGGTGGGAACATGTGAGTTTGATCTTAATTTTTTTACTGTAGCTATCAATCAAAATTACCCACTTATGTCACAACCAAATACTCCATCTCGTCAGCTCTTCTGTCACCTATGGGGATTGAAGAGCTAAGCGAGATGGAGTACCCAGTTGCAAACAACCGACCTTGGCGAATAGGACGTGAAAACACACATCGGACCAATCCGGGCAGCCAACGCAGGCAGTTAAAGGGTTGAGAACATTTAATTTTTTACCATGTGCTTCGAAGAGGCAGTCATACTTCAAAGTACTTGTTATAAATATTGAATTCGGGCCCTTAAGGAGGCCGAAGAAAGTATGGATAGATTGTGGATAGCATGACGGTTGACAGTACAGAATGATAATAATATTCCACAACTATCACACAACGCCGTCTAGTCCCAAGCTAAGCAGAGCTTGTGTTATGAGTACTAGACAACTGATAAACATACTTATATATTTCTAAATACATACATATTATAGATAGAAATTACACCTAGATACAGAACAAGTGATCATGCTCATCACACAAATTTTTGTCCTGGGTGGGAATCGAACCTACGACCTCCGGCATAGCAGTCAAGGCCACTAACCACTAGACCAACAGGCCGGTCATGAATGCAAGAAAAAAATGTGTTGCGCTGACACAAAGTAACATGGGATATGATCAAAAGTATTATTGTTTATACCTTACAAAAATGCTATTTCAATTCTTACTTTAACAGCTGGCAAACCCACAAGTTGTGTAAACATTTTGTTAACTTTAATGACCTTTTGCATTCAATGTTGAAGGTAAAATTAGTAAAAGAATACCTATCGATATTAAAATAGAGTTTAAAATTCTACGTAAAAAAAATCTTCATTCTCATGTACTGTACAATGTATTTTCCTTTACTGGCGAAAGGTCCACAGGAATTTAACACTTATTTCCTTCTCTTACAGTTCATTTTTCCAGTCAGTGTGCGTGCTGGGCTACTGCATGTTCCCCGTCGCGTTGTCTTTGGTGCTTTGTCGCGTGATACTCTTCAGCACGCAGACCACCTTCCTCTTCTTCCTCAGGCTGGTGTTATCTATGGTTGGCTTCATCTGGGCCACTTTTGGTAAGTTAACGTTACATTTTTATTAGTGTACAAGGTTTTGGTTATTGTACAAGGTTAAGTCAACGGCCGTCAATAACCCACCCGCAAGGTGGTCTAACAATACGTGCTTTGTTTTGGTTGCGCTACAGTAAACCTCAAATAGCATAGTCGGCCTTATAATGTTCACACTGTTGGGACTTAGGCCTCCTCTTTAGGAGAGGGAATGGGCCGTAATCCATCACGCGGGCCCAGTGCGGGTTGGTGGATGTCAAATGTCTTCGAATATTTGGTTCTATGCCGGTTTCGTCACTATGTTTTCTTTCACCGTTTTGAGAGCAGCAGTGATGAAATAAATTACACAAAGTAATGCGCCTGGCTGAGTCTGAACCCGTAACCTACAAATCGTAAGTCGGGGCCGCTACCACTCGGCCACCACTGCTTTTGACACTAGGCCACCACAGCTCTGTACAATATATTATACCTACTAAACAATAAATAACACTAAAAATAAATCTTTTTCTGAAAACTGCATCAAAATTGATTATTAAATGATACAGTAATTACCATTCCAAATATTGGTATTGATTACAACAGATATGAAGAAGAATGGGAGCGTGGTGGGAATATCTCGCTATATCTCTTTTGTACGCGCGTAACCTAATGGCGCTGACGTCACATTTCAGTTCGTGCATCCTTATTCTGTTACTTGACAGTTTCTCTTTTCTAGCAGATTTGAAAGGTTTCTAACTTATTGAATTTTGAACGAATTTAAAAAAATAATTATTTGCGATTCCAGATAAAGTTACTATTGGATTCAAACAGTAAAAAGAATTGAGTCAACTATCCAATTATTTATTCCATTTGTTTTTTATTTATTGCTAACCCAACCCAACTGTTTGGGTAACCATCTATAGATTCATCTAATTTATTTTAAATGAATTTCCTACTTTATTCAGTTTACCTAAACGCGTTATCTGTTCAATAGATACGCTCTAGTTTTACACATCATGACACTCGAAGGCTGCCCTAAGGGCTGTACAAAGGTGTATTTTTAATATCTTCATTAGTAAAGATTATTTTGGGTTGGTAACACGTTTTCTTCTTCTTCTTCTTCAATGCATTTCTTCTTGCTGACATTTCAATATATCACCGCCTTCCAAGCCATATCTTCCACTAGGAAAGAACACTGGGCATGCCAGTCTTTTATTGACTAAAACTCACCTGTGTTCCTATTATTATTATTACTTATATTTTTGATGTTTCAGCTGCGACAAAGTTCCTCGGAGACAGTCAGCCTGAAGGCAAGAAGGCGCTTGCTGTGTACCCCATCTGCCTGTTCTACTTCATTCTCTCGTGGCTGGTCGTGTCGCACAGTAACGTCTAAGAATTTATGTGATATACAGACTTTTTAGTGTTATTATTGTGAATAAATTTTTAATTAAGTGGATCACTCTTGACTGTAACTAAATGTATTTATTCATCGGATAATAAATTACGGAATTACGGCCTACTTTCCACGGACGCGTAGCTTCGTAGACGCGTATTCGTCATTATACGCTTGGTGTACGCCTGCGTGAAGATTCCATACAAAACTATGAAACTCTGTCGACGGAAGCGGCAGAGTCGTGCCGTCGTCTTCACGGCGTGGTCTTGGTCTGAATCTACGCGTCCGTGGATAGTAGGCCATACTTTTGTATGTAAGCTTCACGCAGGCGTACATCAAGCGTATAATGACGAATACGCGTCTATAAAGCTACGCGTCCGTGGAGAGTAAGCCTTAGTCATCAATGTCGACATGTTCGGTTCTTTTGGATACACTTACGCATATATTATGGTATATGGCACAATGTAAACATTCCAGTTTTAGAAACGTTGACTTGAGTCACTTCTTTGATAAGATTGTAGATGACCGTTTTTGTATATATTATCAATTAAAAAAATATTTTCCGTCTCATGAAATTTTTATTGGAATCCATAAAAACATATATAAAAATACTAGGATGACACAAATTCGAGACATTTCAGTGCGTGTTTTGCCACTACGGCATACTAGCACGTACATCATCTAGACTAGTACAATATTATGAACACTGTATCACATTATTTACAAGATCTCCAAGATTTTTAGTAACTAACATTTTAGAGTTTTGATACGAATAAAATATAAGTTATGTTTTACATTTAGAGTAAGATTTTAATAGTTAACTTTTTGACCGCCACAGTCATAAATATATGACAAAGTAACATATGTCCAGCACGCCACGGTCACGACTACATGACCGATTAAAGTATGAAGTCATAGAGTACTTTCCGCTTCGGTCTTTCTGTTTGCCCTCCCGTGCGAAGCGGGGGCGGATCACTAGTACAACAATGAAACACTATACTTCATAATAAAATGCTCAATGTTTAACTATTAAATAGCCGGAAAAAGGCATTGATCGATCGTTAAAATTGTGCACTAATCTCATTAAGTTTTACTCACGTGTGTTTAAATATAATCATTAGATAAACTTACAAACAAATTATCACTAATCTATCACATAAATAAATTGGTAACACTAAATGGCATGCAACGTTACGCTACACGAAATGAGTGGATCTACACGAGGCGACAAGTAACATTGTTTATATGAGGGCGCCCATTTTATATGAAACTCCATTAACATCCAATCATTTCCAAATAATGTCAGGTCCTCAAGAGTATAATTTAGAAAAAATAATTTATAAATACTATTCAGTCAATTTTACTAAATTATGATTGCAGAGTTATAACTCTATATGCTCAATTTGATAGTTATGAATTTTGGAAATTGCAGATAAGTGCGACGTATTTATCTCCTAAAGTTATAAATTGCAGGAACAATTGTTTTTCAATACTGACTAACTCTATTTTTGTGGCATTGTATAATGATATAAAAGTGCGATTAATACATTCACTTTATATACATCGAAATATTTTATATGAACATATTCAATACACATCTGAAATATATTTGGCAAGGTATAGGACTTATGAAACATTTCATGAAACTCAAAACTATAAAATTGTAGTCAATTAAATAAAAGTATTATTAAATGGAATAATTAAGCCTCAGCTTTGCTTTTAGAACTTAATAGATAATATTGAAATAAATCATTGAATGATATGAGAAATTAATAACTACCTATGGAATTAAATAACTTGACGCTTAAGTATTACACTGATAGGGTAAATGACGTCGATGTACTGACGAACTAGATGTGGTAGGTACTCTTCACAAAACTTAGGATAATCTTGGCATCGGCAAAAACAACGTACTTGGGTAATCTTTTGGGGCGTGGCCAAATGAGAACGAATGCCGTCAATATGTTTTTTCCACCACCACTCATCAGTGGGGGTGGTCTACCGTTATTCTTGCGGTAAAATATCCTTATAGCACAATACTATCCATTTTCACCGGGTTTAAAACAACGTTCGATTTACATACCGCTTCTAGTACGTCAGCACAGATGTAGATTAAGACAGGAGTTCAGTTTAACTAGACTCGGATCCGCTGGAGTTTTTATCGGGCGTACGGGGAGGGGTGGGTCTTGGAGACGTCTTCGCCGGCATTTGGTATGACATGTGCATCTGCATGCTTTCTCGAGCCTTCCTCGCGTTCTTGTACGTGAGGGAGTTGGCGCGCGGCTTGCGGCGAGAGAAGTGTCGCTCCACCCACTTGAGCATGGCCAGCACCGAGTCCGTGGACGACAGGCGCCGCTCCGCTGACGTCTTGGTGATGTGCGACGACGCGATGCGGAATGTGGCTGCCATACCTTTCAGAGCCTAGAAGAGAAATAAAGTTTATAAAATAATAGAAATTTAGAAGTCTTTGCCTAACGGGTGGAAGAGATTCATCATAACAATTAATTCACATATTTGTATGTTTGTTACTTTTTTACGCTTGAACGGATTTGTATGAAATGACACAAGGGTAGACCATGCTCGGGAACAGAATATAGGATACTGTTTATGTCAGGAGTACGCTCCCTTGGGGTTGATTTTCTAATTTCACGCGGGCGAAGCCGCTGGCAGAAGCTAGTATTATTATAATTTGTTCGTCAGTAAATTTGAGTTCAAATGGTCCACTTCAAGATGAGCGGAAATATTAAGAATAGACTTTCAAAAATGTAAAAGTTGCTTATGTTGACGGTACTTACCAACATGGCATCTTCATCAGTGACGTCATCACCCGCATAGATAATCCTAATCCTTTCACTCCAGTCTAATCCGAACGCCGTCCTCAAAATATAAATGGATGCACGACCTGTGAATAAAGATAACATCAGATTTAGTCAAGTGTCTCTGTAAGTAGGTCGGAATCTAACTATAAAATGTTCTTTGGGCAAGCATAATCAGGCTCAAATGTTGCCGTTGCTGGAACTCAGGCCCTGACACTAGGAAAAGGAATGCGCTCATTCCTTCTCCTTCCACATGCGGTCCTAGTGCGTCTTGGTACCAAACTGCGTGGTGGATTTGGAGCAACTGCGGATAAATAATGTGCTAAATCTGGTCCCCAGATCGGGTAGTGTTTAACTCGAATATTCCAGTCTAGGCTTGTGCCCAGTTGCCGTCAGTAATACTGGCACGAAACGAATACAACTATGACTTGCGAAATATTTTTTCTATTGGTTGGTTCACTTCTACCTAACACTGTGTTATAATAAGTATACAAGAACAAGTGGAGATTCAATTGTGTGTTGCAGGAAAAGCCAAATAAAAATAATAATATTTGTTTGAAGTGAGAAGGAAAACAGACCGAACTCCTCAACGGAGATCGCATTCAAGCATTTCATTAAAAAAAACCAGCAGTCAATTATAATAAAAGAAAAATTTCTACTAGGCAACTACATACCTTTGTCCCACTCAACAGGCGGGCGCGCTTCTAGCGCACAATGAGCCGGCGCGGGCGTGAACCCTGACGCAGTGATGAGTTTCCTCGCTTGTTCTGCTAGTGCCGCACGCTTGGCTACCGGTGTCTCCCGGTAGTGGAAGGTTAGGAGGGCTCCCTTGTTCTCCACCCACGCACCGTCCTTACAAACCTGGAGAATGATGAAGAGGATTGAGTAAAATAAATAAGATAAATAGATAAAATAGATTTATTAGCAAACATGTACAAATAGAGTGAGGCCCTGACTCCTGTGCTAGGTGGAAACACCTGTGTTACAGGAATCAGTGTATCAGTCTTCTTATATAAATTGGTATATCTTAGCCTTATTTGAGCTCAACTGCTGAAAGAGAGGACAGTAGAGAGACTACAGAAACTAGAGTCGTGTCTGTTGAGTTTTCTGCTGGGCTCTGTGTTTCCTGATAGCCGCAAGCTAGGGTCCCTAGGGGAGCTGAGTCTTTAAGGCAAACGCGCACCATCATCGATCACATTATCGCTTACCATCAGGTGAGATAGTGGTCAATCGTGAGCCTATCAATCATCATTTCAGCCGAAATACGTTCACTGTTGTTCATAGGCCTACCCTAAGTGTCGCCATAACGAACAGTCCTGTGCATCTCGCATCCATCTGATTTCCGTGACCTTCAACAGGTCATCGGTCTACCTTGTGGGAGGCCTTCCTCCATTTTTCCAACACGATATAAAAAGCCGCCACCTTTTGACAATTTTATTCTTTCACTAATAGGATCAAAGATCTTCTTACCTGTTCCTGTAACGCTTTGAGCAGCTTGACGACGGCATCTTGCAGTTCCATAGGCATGGGGTGAACGAACTTGCTGCCGTCAGGGTGCAGAATCTCCAGACCGTGGTTACCCGCGTACGTGATGCCTTCAATCCCAACCTGGAAAAAGAATAAAAAATTATTGTTATCATGAAGCCAAAAGATTAGAGGTAAGCGCGGGCGTACTTATATCATTACTAGCTTCTGCCAGCGGCGTCGTCCGTGTGATAGTAGGTTTCTCCAAACAAATTTAGGACCCCTGTTTCATCCTTAGGGGGGTGAATTTTGGAATATCCTCTCTTAGTGCTCGCTTACGTCATAAAAAAGAACCTTGTACAAAATTTCACGTTCCTAGTGCCAGTAGTTTCGGCTATGCGTTGATATGTATGTCAGTCAGTTTCTCCTTTTATATGAATAGATTAACGTAGCTTTTTACTCACTTTATGGGGGTCGGCTGTATAGCCGCATGCAAGTAAATACCAGTGCATAAAGTAAGTCCTTGTTTGACCTTCACAAACCAGCGAGGAGCAGTTGTGGCCTAGTGGTAAAGGCCCCTATTTAAGAGTTGTATTATTTCATCTCCACTATTCTCAAAACGGTGAAGGAAAACATCGTGAGGAAACCAGCAAGTCTCAGAACCAAAAATTCGAAGACATGTGTTTCCTAGAGAAGTGGTTTGAGTTCTAGCAGTGGGGACATTATAAGGGTCATTATATTATGCTATTATCCTAGCTCACTTACTTGATGTGAGCTAACGACTGTCACAATGGCAAGCGGGACCAATAACTACTTTTTTTCCGAGGTAGGTACAGATAACAATTTCTACTAACATAGCTGCCTTAGTTATTTTGTAATTTTCCTGCCGGTTACTATTGATAAAAATCACGGCTCATATATTATAAACCAACCTACTGAACAGCAGATTGATTATCATGTTTAGCACGTGGATGGTGTAATACCTACACGTGTTAGGTAGGTATGCGTTGGCCATCATGTTTTATGGGAAATCAATAACGGTGACGCATGCCATCTGGATAATTATATTTTATACAAGGGAAGGAACCAATACAGGTGTATATGATAGGTACGTGGTAGTGTCCCCCAGCATCCAAAATATAACGAGCAATTGAGAAGATGGAGTGTAATAAAGTTTCAATAGCTTAGGCCCTACACGAGTTGTTAACGCGATCCATTTGACAACCTAAACTGAACTGTTAAAGGGTTGGAGCTATATAGGTTGTATAGCTCATCTCCTCTTTCTCGCTCGCACACCTGGGCCTCAAGTCTGCTATTACACTAGTGTCAGAATGGTTTATCATTGATTTCATAATTGTTGATTTTGACAAGTTCGGTAATCTAGTAGTATAATGGCGTCATCATTGATATATATGTACTACGCACGTCATTATGACTTTCCAATGGTCAACAACTGACACTTCATTGAAAGAAGTGGCATAGAATAGTAATCTCGTACATATTGACAAATGAATCTCTGACGTGTGCCGTAATCTGCTAAAACTTTGACAGTTCCTTTGATCAGTGACCTGCCATTTGAACGTTATTGTACAGTCATTGCTTTTAATAAGCTCGATATTGTCATTATACCAAAATTCTATTACGAGACCATTGACCGATCAATGATCGATCATTATGAATTACCTAGCCGATTACGAACTTTTAGCAAAATGAGAATGGGATCGTGTTGGAATGACGAATTCATAAAAATAGCTGGCTTGTGCCCCTGACATTGTAACACGGAATGATACCCCGATTTATACTAACTGACACAAAAGCGACATCGGTAAGAAAGGGCCGTTTTTTTTTTGAGGAGTTATATAAAATAAGGAGGAGTGAGAGGGAGAGTAAGACTTACTGACTAAAATCCACCTGTGTTCCTTCAGTTGCCCTTCGCGTTCCAGGGCTACGGTAACTCTTTGTTCGAAAGGGTTACCGTGGCCCTCGCAAAGGGCAATTGAAGGAACACATAGGGTATGTAGGTTTTAATCAGTAAAAATCTGACACTCACTCTGGATCCAACGATGAGCGGCCATATTGTGATATTGTTGTCAGATTGACGACAAGGTTTTATTGCAATTGTAGTGGTATCTATGTAGATGTAGATAATTTCGTACTTTTTTAGCCGACTTCAAAAAGGAGGAGGTTCTATGTTCGGTTGAATGTATTTTTTTATTTCTTTTTGATTGTTCATGTGTGTGATAAGAACTAAATATACGAAATCCTGCATCATGCTTAGTATCAGAGTTCACCGCGCGATTAGAACATAATATAAGACAGTCCAAAATCAACTTACAGACTGTTGCCTAAACTACCTATCTGGTCGAAGTATCCTTCCTTTTCAACGGAAGTTTGTGGGACTTTACACTATTCGACATATCTTTAAACAAATGTTCACCAACGTAAATAACTGTGGCGTCCCACATAATATTACAGTACTATGTGTAGGACCCACCTTTTGAAACATATTTAGTCTGTGGTATAACAAAAGTTTCCTGTCTATGGTCTTACTACTGACACTTCATCAGACCTCAATTTTTGGCGATCAGGACGAATATATAATTTGCTCGACAATACCGACTTTTATTCCAAGTAAGAATAATATTACTACCTAGTTAAGGTACTATGATTAAACGGCACAAAACGCCAAATAACCTAGCCAACCGTAACCTGCCTAAAAGAGGTAGCAGTTCTTATACAGAAAGTTTAAAACTTGCTTGCGTAGACGCCATGCATGTTTTCAATAGGATTACGTTAGCAAACACACATTAAAAACCAATATTACGTAATAGCCACACAAATGACACACGCGGTACGGGTTCATAACCCGGTTGTAATAAACATTATCAAGGGTGCTAGGTATGTGTACGACGAACAATGTAAATATTTTTGTTTTAACTCTGATATTGCCTGTCAAAGTTCAGGTTGATACCGAAGACCTTGTTATTTATTTGCAAAGCCACCAGATAGTTTCAATGAACGTTCTCCTAGGCCACAGCTGATGCTGCGATAGCAGATGCGTTCTGATTAAATGTTGCAATTATTCATCCCGAGGGCAGAGAGGGAAGAGAGGGAGCTCTCTTCCCTCTCTGGTTCCAAATCTCTTTGACCCCAATTTAATGATATCTATTTATAATATATAAGAGGCAAAGTCCTGCCACACTCATTGATTCATCAACGCCCAACCCAAACCCTTGGACCTAGAAGACCTAAACCTTCCTTTTATGAAGTAGTCAAAGTAAGAAAGGATTATCCAAAATTGACACCTTAAGGGGATGAAAGGGGGTCCAAAAATTGTGTAGAGAAAACTACTTTCACACGGGTAAAGCCACTGGTAGAAGCTACTGTAGATAAAAATATTCTTCCGACTGAATTTTGGCCATGGTGGCAAATTACAAAAAAGATTAGCTAATTACCTACGTAGGAAATATTATAGGTCACAAGTGTGTGTGCAAACACAGGTGCACTCTATTCATTTAATCTTATAGTCCGATGGGTCAGCAATCCGACACGACCGACACGGGGTTACGAGCTTTTTGAGGCACCCCCTGTGCCTCGAAAAGCTCGTAAACCCGTGTCGTTCACATCACCAACTTCCAAACTCAATAACACTTTTTGCCCGATTCGAGAATTGAACCTAGGACCCAATACTCTCAATAGTCGCGCTTGCACGGTGGTCCGGGCTGGTCACGAGGCCAACGAGGCAATATAATTAATGATAAATATTAATTTAATAATACAGTCAGTCCGACTGCGTATCTTCCGATCAACAAAACCTACCTACTATAGATTTTATTACTGACTAGTTGCCCTGCCCGCATCTCCGCCCATGTGTAACTAGTAGATACGTACAAGTTCTTATTCAACTTGCAATATATATACGTAACTATGTTTGGTCGGGCGAAATCTTGCAACTCAATTTTGAAGCAGATATCTTTAACCGATTGAGCTGAAATTTTGAATAGACGTTTAGTTTGGATGACAATGCATGGTTAGCTGTGTGACGTCATTCTAAATCCAAAATGGCAAACCACCCAAGATGGCGGACTAGTTATTTTTAACGCACTCCTACAATATGGATGACAAATGAAAGGGCTTGCTGAAAATAACTCCATAAATAAAGTGACGTCACTCTAAATCCAATATGGCAGAATTTCAAAGATGGCAGTATAAGTATAGGCATGTCAAGTTAATAGTAATCATGATCAAACAATTTATATGATATAAAAAGCTTGTCGCGTGATTTATCTGTGTAGATAAACAAGTTTTATAAACTTAATCTAATTGGTTTTAGTCTTCAAATTAAGTAAATACCTACCTACTAAAATCTCGTGACAAGCTTTTATATCATTATATCCCAAGTGTTACTACAGGATATAAGCTATCCTGGTACCTAATTTCATCCAAATTAGTTCAATCATTTGAATGTGAAGCAGTAACAAACATTTGCCTTTACAATATATTAGTGTGATAGCTGTTAATAAAAAAAACCTACTTGTGCCTCTGAGGCTTTGATTTCGATTACCGTATGTTTGGTATAATTGTTGGTCATGTAAAGAGGAGGGATGGTACTAAAACAGTTATCCATCCTAATATAAAAAATTTGAAAGTGTGTGTGTCTTGTTTGTTCTTCCGTCTTTCACGGCAAAACGGAGCGACGAATTGACGTGATTTTGACGTGACAACGTCTTATAAATTGGTTTGCCGGGTGACACTTCAAGAAACTGCGTTACGCTCCGCTCACGTTATGCGCTCACAATGAGAGCGAGTGAGAGGCACGCGTCCCTTCCACTCGGGCATGGTTAGCCCGCCTAAGAGCGAGAGAGACAGACATAAAAAGTGAAAGGCACGCGTCCCCTATTATTTCATCCTTCTTCCTACTATACGAATGAATATTCACATTAAAATTATTTTACCACTCAAAGTCGTTGTCACGTAAAACTTTCGCCCGTATACCGACTTTACAGGCAACCAATTTTTTTTAAGTGGAGATAGTTGAAGAGATGGAGAGTGACATAGGCTTTTTGCTGCTTACTAACCCCCCACTCCCCTAAAGTGGAGGGTGGAAGTTGGTATGGAGAAAGCTACTTTTACGCTGGCGAAGCTGAAACTAGTTGAGTATAAATGTGGATGGATTGAGAGGGAGAGGGAGGACAAAGAAAAGATGGATGGATTGTGTGGAGAAATCAGAAACGTTTATTTCAAATAGAAAAATTACAGGCACCACTTTTGAATTGTCAAAATGTCGGTAAGTCAAAAAAAAAAAACAAGTGAAGAAAAATTGCACGTTCCAAAACGTAGATCTCTATGGAGAAGAACGTGCAAGAAACTCCATGGAGTATGAGAGTAATATGAAAGAAAAGGCAGTTAGTGATAGCATGACCGGTGACAGGAGAGAATGGAAGGGAAAAATGTATTGCGTCGACCCCAAATAAAAACCGGACAAGGCCAGAAAGGTGAAGATGAGGTGGTATACTTGTAAGCATGATTAAACGTGACTTCTGCGAATGACTGCCAACTTTAACTAGTTATCGGTAAATGTACGAACAAAGGCGGCAGGTCTTCAGATCAAAAGTTACATAAATACTAATTTAAATTATCGTTTCATTCGTTAATGTTTCCTACAGAGATCCGTTATGCATATGTTCTAAGAATTACGATAACCTTTATTAAAATTCTCGTCACTCAAGTAATTTTTCGCCGTATTCGAGTTGCTCATGTTTTCGGTATAAACATGTAATAATAATAATATTCCACAACCATCACACAACGCCGTCTTGTGACAAAATTAGCAGAGCTTGTGTTATGAGTACTGGACAACTGATAAACATACTTATATATTTCTAAATACATACATATTATAGATAAATTACACCCAGGTACAGAACAAATAATCGTGCTCATCATACAAACATTGGTCCGGGATAGGAATCGAACCCACGACCTCCGGCATAACAGTCAGGGCCACTAACCACTAGACCAACAGGCCAGTCCAAACAATGAGTAACTCGAAATTTTCTTACAATGTAAGGTTCTGAAGTAAAACCCCTGTTACGCGATCTAGGTAAATTAATTAGGTTATTATCAAGGAGGAAGAAAAAGCGGATAAACCCAATATCGTGTTTTACGTAGTTAAAATTTAGAGTGAATAGGTTACTTCTAGGGAAGCGTGCTCCATTGTCGGCCACATCATCAGGTGAGATAGTGGTCAAACGTGATCCTATATCTTTTTTTCTATGTTATATATCGTTTTGTGGTTTTATATGAGAGCTATAAAATATATATGAGATATGTTCTAGGTTGTTCAAAATAAGATGACGGGAGCTTGGTCATTTGTAAAGGATAATCTGACGTCCTAAAGACATCCTTAGAAAATGTCAGTTGGGTCTTAATAAATATTCGTAACTAATCCATTCATACTTTATGTTATAAACGTGAATTTAACTATGTATGTCTGTTACGCTTTCACGGTTAAACTACCGAGACGTTTTTGATGATATTTGGTACGGAGTACGCTTGAACCTTAAGGAAGGACAAAGGCTATTTTTGGCGATGTCAAAACCAGATTGGCTTTGACTTTGCCTTTACGTCTGTCATAATCGACATTCACGCGACTGAAGTCGTGGGCAAAACCTAGTCTGAAATAATATACGCCTTAGTGGAATTTAATCAATAATACATACATATGTCTTAGTGGAATCTGATCCACAATATACTCATAGGTACAGGTAGCCTTCAGTTTACCAAGTAACAAAATCCAAGCTCACCATATTCTTAACATTGTCCACATTTCTGCCGGAGATGATGGCTATGTACACGTCGGACATATTGGATAGCCTCTGCAGCGTGTGCTTGGTCTCAAGAGGAAGGGTGGCCAGGTCAGGGTGAGGCGCGATGGGTGCTAGGGTACCATCGTAGTCGAGGAGGAGCGCCAGCTTCTGCGTGTAACCGATGTACCTAGGCAGAGAACATGAAATTTTCAAGAGGATTCGTTTAGTTGGTTGCACACCAAAACACACATGGATGGTCATGAGAGCAAGCTGTTTTCACTATAGTGAAGAGGAGAGGATCTGTTTGGAATCCTGAGGAGCTGTCTAGGTTTGCAATATTTTCATATCGATCTATTCAGCTTCAACGGAATATATACAGTTTTTGCTTCAGCGTAAACCGGACTTATCATCCTTATCAATACAGTCTCAACTTTGTTTAGCAGATGTAGTTAGTATTTTAGTGTATACGAAAACGTAGATGACTTTTCATAGTCTTGTTGTAAAATATGCCATGGTTCCTCAGAAAACTGGGATAAATCATATTTTTATTATGGTTGCTTAGACTCTTGATAATGTCTTGTCTTTATGCAAGCTAAAGTATTATTGAAATACATTACTATAACAGCAGAGGCAACAATAAATTCATTATATTTTACTCACTTGGATAGATATTCATCGAAGTCATCAATAGTGACTGGCTGCATGGAGGTAGCTCCAATATCATCAGCTTCCTCCTCCAGCGAGTCCATAGCTTTTAGGAAGGCCTTCATCCAGCTATCGACGTCATTGAGCTGCTCGCGTCGCCTCAAGTGGTTCATACGGACTATACGCTCATCTTCCGGCATTATCAGGGCCCTGGAATGAAAATTCAGCACATTTTAAACACAATTTTCGATACACTCTCAGTCTTTTGCCCTTTGGAACAGTCCAAAGACCATATGCCAATAATTAAACATGATTTAACGGTCGAGATTCTGTTTTTACGATTCGTTCAACAACTCTAGTGTCATTGACTACGATAACCATTGACCGAGGAGAAATAAACGCTTAATAATAACTTAATAATCGTCATATATCACACATCGCGACGCAATTGTAGTTTTGATTGACGTCATATAGTTCTCAACGATAACATTTGCTGTAGGTATAGACTTGCTAGGAGTATCTGAACCTCATTAAGTATGTACCTTTAGTAAATAGGCCACGTTATTCTATGTAATAACAATATGCAGCTATCACTAGTCACGTTGCGATTTTAACACTGGAAAAACTAAGGACTAAGTTATATTCACCTGTGAATAACTTCAGCAGCATCATCCAATTCATATGGATTGCAGATAAGAGCCTCGTGCATCATCTCTCCAGCTCCAGCGAAGGGTGACACGATCAGCACTCCTGGTGGTGTGTTGATCTGGCAAGCGACGAACTCCTTGGCGACCAGGTTCATACCATCTCGCAAAGGTGTGACTAAAGCCACTGCTGCATCACGGTAGAAAGCTGCTAGCTCGTCTTGACCAACGCACCCATAAATATATCTGGAAAATATTTCATCTCATGATCATAATGGTACAGAACCTGGATCCCGTTGGACCTAGCTCTCCACAAAATGTAAGGCGGTTAGTTAACTTCAGAAACTTACCTAATAGGTGACCAGTTGGGCGTCGTAAAACTTCCATTTATTCTACCAACCAGTTGATCCATCTCCTCCTTCAAGTCTTGGTACTCCTTGACATCCGTTCTGGACGGCACTGAGATCTGCAGGAGCACCACTTTCTCTATGTGTTCTGGATATTTCTCCAGTAACCTCTCGAAGGCTTTTAGTCTATGTACTAATCCTTTGGTATAATCCAGTCTGTCGACTCCTAATATTACTTGCTGGTTGGCGTTAGAGAGCACTGGTTTAGCATTTTGCGCTAGCTGCACGAATCTGTCGAAGGGTACTCCGATCGGCAATGGTCGGACACAGATGGTGCGACCTCCCAATTCGACTAGAAGATTCTTTCTGTCCACACGACAACCTAAGTTTCTTTGGCAACAGTCGATGAAGTTTAAGCAGTAGTCTGTTATGTGGAATCCGACCATGTCACAACCTGTGGAGATGAGAAACACCCGATATAATTTTACGATCTTTCCAGCATCAGAAGCTCTTAAAATTTAAACGCAGAGTAATACTTACCAAGAATGCCCTGCAAAACTTCATCAGACCAAGGGAACAGTCTGAAGATATCCCATGGCGGGAATGGAATGTGTAAGAAGAATGCCAGCTTGCATTTTATATCGTCTTCTTCAACTCGCTGAAAGAGAAATGCATATATATGATTAAATAAGTCCATTATTTGAACTGTGAACAAACTTATGAAAATGTTTTCAGAGTGCTTAGTACGAGACTAACGCGTTCAACACGTTAATGACGTTCGGCGTTCCGATTGGCTCGCTCCAAACTCTTAACCAATCAGAGAGTCAAACGCGGTAACCGTTTCGAACGCCTAAAAACACACAAAGCGCACAGATTAAAACAAACCTGTCTGATCCAGTTAGCAGCTAACATAAGATGATAATCATGGACCCACACAATTGGCGGAGAGTTTCCATTCTTCCCCTTCTGTTGTTTGAGAAGATGCAAGGCGTGCACTGTCTTCTCTGCAAACTCCTCGTTGCATTTAATGTACGCCCTCCAGTGGTCTGCGATGAAGGTGGCCCTGTCAGGCATGGAGTGGAACAGAGGCCAGAAGGTACCGTTGCAGCAGCCATTGTAATAACTGTCGAAGAGTTTTGGGTCTGCGTAGATGGGGACTATCTGAAATGAGGAAAATGAGGTTTCTTACAACTGTGTTCAATTGTTTTTACTTTCTTTTGGGTCTTGAAGCAATCAGATATAATTATTTATTTGGCTATCAAGAATATATGATTAGGAAGCCTTTGTAATATCTACGTATCTACTTTATAATGTAGTGTTGGTTCTCCTATGATTAAATAAATAAATAAATAATGCATAATTTATATGTTTATGCGTTTTACGTGTATAATATTGGTTTAATGCCCTAAGCCTTATATAATGTAGATATTTACTATTTACCTAAAGCAATACAAATTATAAATAGTCAGCTTAGTAGATATCTGCGGTCACATTCATCTGTTATCAGATAACTCACTATTATCACAATGTATGATTGGAAAATAACGAGGAGCCTGTACTTCCTGAAAATTTTCTTTGGTGGTGGAAAATAGTTCCAAACAGATACAAGGAGATATTAAGATAATTGTACCTACACGGTAACGTAACTCGTAAAGTAATGCTAATTGCCATAATTATCTGAGTATACGATATTAATGTTTTTTAACTATGGCTAAAGTGGTTTTATAGCAGAAATAATTAAAAGTAATTGTGTAGATAAATTATAATTAGTAACCGTTGATATTTGTACTAGTGGTGGCTCAGTGGTAATGGCTCCTACTTACGAGTTTGTACGTCATGGGTTCAAAGACAGTAGGCTTTATTTTGTGTAATTTATTTTGTCACCACTGCTCTCAAAACGGTGAAGGAAAACATCGCAAGGAAACTGGCATGTCCTAGAAACAAAATTCGAAGATATGTGACAGCCACCTACTCGCATTGGGTCTGCGTGGTGGATTACGGCCCATTCCTTCTCCTAGAGAGTAGGCCTGAGCCCCAGCAATGGAAATATTATAAAGTTGATTATTATACTATACCTATGCTAACCATTGATATTGCTTGCAATGTTTGTTCTTAACTAAAGGATCTGACTAAGTAATAGTGTTAACACGCGCACTAACTCGGTACAACGGTTTTGGTCCGTCGTACCAAGATCGTATTCCGTCTGAACCAAGGTCGAACATGACTCGCGCGTAATTAGTATTAACACAGGCTCGAATTTGATATGACTGAGTAAACTTACGCTTACGCAAAGTCATGCTCGACCTTAGTACGGACGGACCAAACCTGTCGTACCAAATTCGAGCGTGTGTAAACACTAATACGTAAAGAGGTAAGCTTGAGCACGTCAGTGAATACACTGGCGAGCAAATTGACAAACTATTTGCACAGTGCAATACAGTACACACACAATGGAACACGCTGGTCACGCGTGGGGCAAGGTCGAGTCTGTGTGTCACTTGTGTCGGCAAACATTTTTATAATACTTCACAAATTTTTATATTTTGTGATGAAAGGTGTTCGTGGATAACAGGCTTAAATATAATAAGGAATGCTCAATACTCAATTCTTTATTGCATTCCACTACGTAGGTTTAGTTATATAATATAATATTCACAAAACTATCACACAACGCCGTCTAGTCCCAAGCTAGCTAGCTTGTGTTATGAGTACTAGATAACTGACAAACATACTTATATCTTTCTAAATACATACATATTATGAATTAATTAGAAGGTAAACATTTGCCAATACAAACAATCGTGTAACCCTGTTGGGTACAGCAAAAGAAGGAGATGAGGACTTATGCTCCAGGGTAGCTCGCGAAATTCAAATTTACGAACCATTTAGGTGTCAATGTGGAGCTCGCTCTACAGGTTTCGAGTTTGGACTTGGATTTAATTTCTAATCAGATTTTTTGACGACCACAGAGTCTGGGGAAGAATGATGAGTAAAACCGACTCCAAATAATATGTAAAGACAAGAAGAGATGATGTTGTCAAACCTTAGGGCCGATGCCCACTAATACTAGTTGAAAACCAGCATCAGGCAACTACCACGAAGTTGTCTGGCTTCTTTGCTGAACTGGACATATTTGGTGCAGGCGCGAGACACACAATGTTATTTATTTTTTTATATTTTTTCTTTAGTGTTTACATGTTGTTTCTACTTTGTGTGTATCTGTGTACGTGTGCTAAATAAAATATTTTTCTTTCTTTACTTTCACTAGAGCCACGGGAATTTCTAAAACGGATACCACGGCCCTGGAACGCAAAGGGCAGCTGAAAGACATATGGGTTTAAGTCAGTAAATCTGACACGCTCCCTCGCTCTACCATGGAGTGCGTGAGATGAGTAGGTAGGTAAGAAATTCAACCAGGAACAAGGAGAGAGACCTCTAAAAAAAGTCAAGGTTCTATTTATTTATTTAAACTTCGTGAACAGTGGTGGTTGCCGCAAGGCATTCTCTACCAGTCAACCATTGGGTTAAAAAAGACAACACTGTGGTAGGTGTGCACAATAAATAAATAACAGATATTTGGAATAGAATGTAGTATCGTTATATTAAGTTGCAGTTCAGTATCGGAAAAAAATATAATAGGGGTTAACGTATGAAATTGCTGCAATGATGAGTACCTACTCATCTCAAAAAGAAACTTGACCTCCTTTATCTACTTATTTAGTCAGGAATATTTTCTCTTTAAGCAAATGGCCAGTTGTAACTTTTGGAAAATATAGCACACATTTGAATTTTTATGATGCATAAAGATTTAATGGTAAGTACCTACGAGCTCCGTCCTCGTTGTTTACAGCGTTATATCGATGTTATTCAGAACAGTTCAAGGTACAGAATTGTCACATTGCCGGAATTTTCCTTTTATTAGGATTCCGTACCTCAAAAGGAAAACACGGAACCCTTATAAGATCACTTTGTTGCCTGCCAAGACCCTTTATCTTAAGAACGCGTGGAGGTAATGAGTTGAAAATAAAACCATACATTCAAGTCTGCGGTCTCTTGAAGCTGTGAAAAAATCAAACTTCTGAGTTAGCGAAAAAAAAAGATATGGCCGTTTATGTCGCAAAAAACGTGTATTTCGACACTCTCACGGGAATCAAAATTTATTGGGTACTTTCCGTTGACCTATAATCCTGAAATTTGGCATGAAGCAAGGTCTCATAACACAAACATAGGAAAAAAATCTGAGAACTGTAAATTAAAAAAAAAAACATTTTTTTGCAATTCGGTAAAATCTTCGTAACTCAATTCGGGAGTTGAACTGTTTTCATAAGTCTGACTCGCACTTGCCCGGTTTTTTTTTTTTGTTACTATCAGGAAATAGTTTAGATTCTCTTGAAAACAGTTACTTTTTTGCTGTATTTGTTGTCTGATCTTTTATTTGACTGTTACTGGTAGGACCATTTTCCTCGATTTTAAATCGTGTCTAGAAGCAATTTACTGTGCACGTTCAATTTGCTCAAAGGATTGGTAATGCACACTTAGACATGCGTTTGACCGATTCCGGCATAGGTATACAATGGTCAATCATGTTTCTTATACATACATTTTGTTTAGATGATTACATTTTAAAGTCGTTGATGAGACCCAAAAAGTAGTATTACCGTGGATATTTAATAGCATAGCATAATCAGCCTTTTAATGTTTTCACTGCTGGGACTCAGGCCTCCTCTCTGGGAGAGCGAATCAGTCGTAATCCGCCACGCGGGCCCAGAGCGGGTTGGTGAATGTCACATGTCTTCGAAGTTTTGGTTCTAGGAAATGCCAGTTTCCTCACGATGTTTTCCTTCACCGTTTTGAGAGCAGTGATCATGAAATAAATTATACAAAGTAATGCGCCGGGCTGGGTTTGAACTCGCAACCTACAACTCGTAAATTTATGGCCGAGTGGTAACGGCCCCGACTCTGCTCTCCATATGGGATATTTAATAGGTTCCTAATATCCAGGATATCTAATAGTAATAGCTATTCAAGCTGCTATGCAGCATGCTGGTTTTTTTTGAGGTGGGAATCATCCAAATACTACTCGTGCTCTAGGGTGGAGTAGGAGGGCGTCAGATTTTGATTAATTAAAAAAGCACCTATGCGCTCTAGAACGCTTCCTTTTCAGAAATTCTCCATGGCCCCCATTGGCCCTACTGGGCCCCTACGGTTTGCTGACATACCTTTGAGCGATGACACGCGCTTGGAACACTACGCGCCGCGTCGATCACTTGGGCTCGGTCTGGGCGAGCTACACGTTGCCTGACGTCCGCTAACCCTCGCCTACCGTGTCTAGTACTAATGGTCAGGGTCAAGGAGCGGCTGGGGCATGAGGATATCCGTTTCCTCACGCGTGCGGCCGTCTCCTTCGCTAGCATTAAGTATTACTTCTCAGGAGGTGACCGCCTCCCATTCCTTCTCGCTTTGCAGTATGTTCTGAACCAGGGCCTGGCGCGAGATGTCACTGCTTCCGATCGCCTCCACCAGGACACGGTGGTGCTTCGCCCAAGCGGAGCACATCTCCACCATGTCCTCCGGGTGGTCCATGTCCGGTGTGGACTCGCGTCATGCGGAAAGTAAGGACGCCGTGACGCTCCAGCCACTTCTCAAATGGTGGAGGGGACTTACCACCGTGATTATGGCGATGCAGAATGCGGGTGAAATTCTTAATACCACAGTAGTAGTAACGTACCTTCTCAGAGAGCAAGCCAGCTGTGGGGGTCTTGTCGTTGGGATTTGACTCGGGGATCTTCTCGTTGGGGTCGTCCAGGTGAATGCCTGGCCATCCCACCCATATGCCACCCCCTCTGATCACCACAGGGGCGACAGCTGTAACCAACCCACCGGCGCTGTGGACAAATAACAAATTCATTAGGACCACATAAAGAATAATGTCTCCCAAGTAATTTTCAGGGGCTTTTCAACAAATTGCTAATATTCTAAAAAACAACTTTTTAAAACTCTAGTAATTTTTGAATTTGTGTGATGGTACAGAATGGTGGTGTATGTGTGGATGTTTATGGAAGGAATTTTCGTAAAATTTTGATTAGGAAATTACTCATTACAGTTTATTCGGTTTCGACGGTTGACCTCTTTCTCGAAATTAGCAACTAAACATTTTTTTCTACATCAAACTTATGTTACAAAAATTAATTTACGTCAATGCTATCCCGTCTGAAGACAGATTTTTAATTGTATGTGTCACAGTGGGAACTTAAATATTAACTATAAATACTAACCTAACTATGTACATATAATACAAACACACAAAATAAACTCAGGCGTCGAAGTACTCCTCCACATCGCTGTCATCCGGAAATGTGCCCAGAAGGCTGGCACATATTGTTATTTTGTAGGTGGCTTTTTTATTTAGAAGGGACTATAAAGTTAGAAATTATTAGTTCTTAGAGAATCCCCAACATAGGGATTTGTGCTAGAACATAGAGTGCTGTGTAGTCCCCTGGAGGACCTTCGATTCACTTGGAATTCAACATGCTGCCCGCGACAGACACTGCTTTATCCTCTAGTCACATAATCTACTAATCAGTTCTTGTACAGCCTTACGTTCGATGAAATAATAAGAGAAATGGCTGATGATAAGGGTTTGCATCTACTTGATCATTCTTTTTTTTTATTCTTTTTGATAGGCTCGCGTTTGACCACTATCTCACCTGATGGCCGACGATGGAGCATTCTAAAGCTAGATCACACCGACCGAATTAATGGAACCGGCCAACCCTGAATATTCTCGCGGAAACCGGTGGCCCCTACAGCTAGCTGCACAAACGAATTCAATCAACTGTATCCCCGGCAATTTGTGTGTGCGCCGTGAGAAATCATCTAATGTTAAAAAGAGGTAAAGATTGTAAGTTTGTTTGCGGGAAATAATTTCTGAAACTACTGAACCGATTTCGAAAGTTTTTTCACTAGTTCAAAGCTATATTATTCTTGAGTGACATAGGCTATATTTCGATGCAAAACTACGCAAAAAAACCCTAACATATTTTTTGGGTAAAATAGTAGATATTACTACAAAAAACAATAACTATTAAATAAAGTTTTTAATATGTTTCTTTTTTTGGATGATGGGTACATACCTCCATGACTTTTTAATGTATTTTACAAGTGTATTTTATCTATATGGGTATTTTTATTGGCTGAAATAAACGATTATTATTATTATTATTGCTTACTAGCTTTTGTCAGCGGCTTCGCCCGCGTTAAAGTAGAAAATATATGCCTATGTCACTTAGTGATGACGTATCATTCTGTTGATTAAAGAGTTTTTTAAATTCCGGTCTAGTAGTGTTTTTAAAATATATTTTCCTCTTTATGGAAGTATAGATCAGGTACATCCAGCGTCTAGTACTGTGATCACTAATTATTGATTACTTACATAATCCAAAAACATCGGTTAAAAGTGTTTCACAAATTTATTTATATTTATATTACACAACAATCACACAACGCTGTCTAGTCCCAAGCTAAGCAGAGCTTGTGTTATGAGTACTAGACAATTGATAAACATACTTATATATTTCTAAATACATACATATAATAGATAAATTACACCCAGACACAGTATAAATGACCAGAAGATGATACTAGAATATATGATGATAGAAGAAGATGATGATGATGATGAGTATGAATTACCTACTTATATCATTAACAATTATAAATAGGACTCCTGAAAAATAAAACACTTTTTGCTCTATGACCTTAAGCGTAGGAGGCATCGATTTAACTGTGATAAAAATTGTTTTCGCCAAAAATATTTGTCACCCAATGAAGTGGACACAGGTCAGCTAGTTTTTTTAATTGAATATTGTTTTCTATTGGCTTCAATATTTACTGAGTGTTAGAAAAACAATGTCAATTTCGATCACACAGTAAATATTGTTTCAATAGGCTGTTGGCCGTCAGGAGATTAGAACAGATAGCTACATGTTAATATGCTTCGTTATCTAGTTTCATTAACTCGTGAACTAACCCGAATAATTAAAGAATCACTATTTTATTGTTACGTAAGAGGTTCGTAATTAATGAATGTGATTTAGGTACATAACATATTTTAAACAATTATGGAGATAAGTCACAATGACTCTTAGATTTTTCGTATTGAATCATTCCAATTAAAATCGTGCTAGACAGTTATTTTTTTATTTATTTTTGTACCAATTCGATGATAAATTGTTAGTATCATGGTTTGATGATTCTGAATTCATTTCTTCAAGAATTCCTACGTCATCTTCTGGTTCTTGCTGAATATTGTCGACATTTAGAAAGATAGTAAAATTTTGCTCGTTTACAAAAGTTGCCAGGAAAGTGTATTACAAGACTACGTTGAAGACACGCTTGTTCGGCAATGACTACTTCTGCACATGTTGCTTCTCTGACTCATTAAGTCGATAACATTATTTTTGCATTGTTTTTATATTATTTAAACCACAGCCACCTTAAATTCAGTAGTAATTTATTATTAGAAACATCTCATTTATTAATAAGTTTATTTTTATTTTTGTATAGCATCTGTTTATATGCGAATTTAAGAACACTGTAAACTCCGCGGATTCATAGAAATGATTACTTTTTTATTGTGCTTACATAACAGTATCATTACCTTTTTAAATTTAGTTAATACTTTACCACTACTGGGCGAAAGCCTCTTCCAAATCATCATCATCATTAACATCAACATTTCAGCCGAAAGACGTTCCCCGTTAGACCATAGGCCTCTCCTAAGTGTCGCCACAACGTTATGTAGCAATTTGCCCTGCCCACTGCTGTATACGTTTGGCGATTCTGGTTATATCGGTAACCTTGGTTCTCCTGCAGATATCCCAAATCCTTCTAGATATTTTTAGTCGAGCCATTCGAACTACCCCTTGTACCAGTAAGTGTCTAGGTCTCGTCGCCACCTCTTTCCAGAACATCCCAGGCTTTCGGTGGCATCGTCCATCCACAGCTTTCCACTTTGTGGAGACTCTTGCCCAGTGGTCCTTGTGTATTATGCTGCTTTCATGCACCCACTCAATCTCTTTTAGGATAGTATTAATTATTATTATATTATCTATTACTCTGTGGTCTTGGTTCTTTGGAATTCGTATGAAGGGCCGAAAGCAACTCGCAGAGGCTTCTTAGGCACTTTTCGTGGAACGTGGTACCAACCAACGATTTTCCCTTTACGCGCTATGCCAATGCACCCCAGGACAACCCTCGTTTGGTGAGCAAATATTGCGACATATAGAAAAAAATATAGGGCTATGGTTTTCTGTGTTAAGTGACTGTAACAAAGAACTATGTAAAGACTATAGCCCCTGTCTGAACAGTCCCCTCTTTGAGGAGTGGCTGGAAAGGCAACAATGAATTTTTAGTTAGTAAAAGTCTGACACTATCTCCCGCCCCGCCCAAGAGCGGGGGATGTCATAAGATGATAATTATTCTCACCGAAAAGAAAAGAAAAAGCCCCTGTCTGAACAATGTTATTAATATGCATCGATATAAGGCCTTCATACTCAATAAATGGGTCTCCAAAAACGGTTGCTAGTATATAACTATGTAGAAGTGACATAGCAACCAGAGGGCAACATATTTTATAAATATTATTATTATTGATTAATAATGTTTTAGCAGTTACTTTGTAAGAAAGGATCAATATCATACCAATATTGCGTGTGTTTTCGCAATCAAAATAAAAGTCATTGGTCAATTTATTACGGTAATGATAAGCAAACAATGGGAGGTCTTGTTTATTGTAGCACCGACTTAATAATCGATCGCTTTGCACAAAAATATTAACATTTAATACAACAATGTTTATAACCAAGAATTAGTTATTAATTACGCGTCATAGTAGGCTGTGTCAGTATTGGCAAAAAGGTAATCAGATTAACGATTAAAAAGTTGATCATGATTGATAATTATGATTAATTAATTTTAGTAGAATTGTTTATGATTATGATTAATTATTAATCGTAATCATTAATTGTTAATCAAAATTTAAAAAATATGTTGCTAATTTGAAGAAAAATGCATAAATATTATTTATTGGAATAGGTGAAAATCACAGCAATTAGAATTTCGGAAGAATAGTTTTATTTTTCGAAATACCTAAGCTAAATTAGATTTTAGCCTGCCGTCCGACCGTCCGGTAACCGTCCGGTAACCGTCCGGACCGAGTCCAAGTCGTCGACGGCGCGTATTGTTCCACGCGCGCCTCAGGGAGAAGTCAGCAAATCGTAGGAGCCCAGCAGGGTCGAAGCCTACTGGGGTCATGGGTAGTGTGAAAACGAAACCCGGGGCCCTGGGACGAAAGCAACGAAGGAACAGGAGTGGGTTTTTAGTCAGTAAAAGTCTGACACTATCTCGCGCTCCGCCCAAGAGCGCGATTAGTCATAAGATGATATTCCCACGGAAAAAAAAGCTAAATTAGATTTTATGATTAGGTACTCTTTTCTCAAATAAATCGTTCAATATTTTGTGCGACCTTCGTAAATTAACAAACTTCTTTTAAAACAAATCATAATAGATGTTAAATTTCAGATTAACGATTATGAGTGATTCATTCAATAAAGAGAAAATAGAATCTGATTAAAATTAATCATATCATGTAATCGATTAAAGATAGAAAATTATAGAAAGAAAGACAATCGATCAATACCAGCACTGGACTTTAAATAGTAGGTTGACGAGATATTTCAAACATTCTCAATTTTCCAACGAGACGACGTCGTATTAAGTTATTACGATGGCCAACCGTGACCTCATTCTAGAAATATTTAAAGCAGATGCCAGGATTTTTTTACCATTTTCAGATAATTAAAGGTCAAAAGAATAAGAAATGAAACACTAGTTCACTTAAGGTTTCTTAATTGAGTGGTACTACGAGTATTTGAAGTTAAGTTACCCTTTTTAATAAGGCTTGAAAAACTTTGCACTAATTCTTAACTACGACTTTTTCTTTCTGAACTCTTTCTCACGCATATGCACATAACATGCACGTTTTTTTAAACAAAAATTAAGGAAAAATAAGTTAAACGATTTTTTTTTTTGTTTTAGTGAATCTACTTGACACTTTGCGTGACCCAAGGGCTGGCTTTTACCTCGGCTAGAGTAAGCATAGTACAGCATAAACAGTCTTATAATATTCCTATTGAAGATACTCAGGCCTCCTCTCTAGGAGGGGGAATCGGTCGTAATTCTATATATGTATATACTGCTAAACAACGTGTCAATTCCGCCAGTCTTTTGGGCACAATTCCAGTTGACAGCGATACGCAGGTTTTTTTATCCCTATTCGGTAAAATACTACTGTATTATAATAGTAAATTATCTATAATCAAATATTTTCATATTAGGAAAATTCTATGTAAAAAAACGATGTTGATATCTAAAAATGATTAAAGTTTTAATAAAGAGGTTTTCTGACTTATGTAACGTACGTAAAGTGATATTTAGCAAATCGATGGGTGCAAAGTGTAAAAATATAACTGCGATTTTGCGATTTTCTTGTAATTGACAGTGACATAAGATATCATATTCCACAACATGGCATATCTTCTTTCACGCGTTAAAAATGTATTTTTAACCGACTTCAAAAAGGAGGAGGTTATATGTTCGGTTGAATGTATGTTTTTTTTTATGTATGTTCACCGATTTCTCGGTCAATTGTGAACCGATTTAAAAAATATTTTTTTTAGTTGAAAGGTTATGCTTCCGAGTTGGTCCCATATAAATATTGTTATGATCTGATCATGAACTTCGAAGATATGGAACAGAACTCCTCATAGGATCACAGCAGACCCGTCGTAACAAGTAAAATTGCTTTGTTTATACGTGTAGTCGATGACGGACTGAAAGTACAGGTGGAATATATCGAACTGATCTGATGATGAAGCCTGAAGTTAGGCACCAGAACTCTGTAATCAATTAATGTAATCAAACCGTGTTTGGGATTATTAGAATCGTCATGAGATGAACTCTGGCTATAAAGTTTAAGTTTGGCTGAGGGGTACTTTTTAGTGGTGATACCATAACTAAAAAGTGTAAAAAAAACGGTTGTATTTTTTTTTGTAAAAAGTTTTTTATTAATAAACTATCTATTATTATCTACATTTACATCCTTACATATTTATATTATATTATAAAACAAAGTCGCCTGTCCCGTCTATCTGTCTGTTTGCGATAAACTCAAAAACTACTAAACAGGTTTTCACATATGAACAGTGATTCGTGATGAAGGTTTTGGTGTTACAATACGTTATCGAGAATTTCAAAGATTCGTTAAACCCGTGTGAAGTTGGGGCGGGTCGTTAATTAATATTTATAATGTATATTTTTAGATAGATTTTATATGCGCCGAACGAAAAGCTTACTCTAAATTAACTTTTATAAGGAGAAATTTACAGAATATTCTGAGTGTTTACTACGAGTAGCTTTATGAGATTGAATGTCGGTGATCTTTTTTTAGATATTTATAATCCCGAGGCCGCTGTGACATATATGACTATTTAAGCGATATTGTTGTAAAAAAAATAGCTTTATTGTAAATAATAAGGAAAATAGCGAAAAGGGGAGTCTTCCTTTTCGCTATTTTCCTTTCCTTTGACTTAAAAAAATAACTATTCTCCACCATTCAATATGTAAAAGTTGTCGAAGCTTTTCAGTTTATTTTAAATTATTATTTTAAGGCTCGCGTTTGACCACTATCTCACCTTATGGTAAGCGATGATGTGACCGACGATGGAGAAGAATAAGAACGCCAAATAAATGTATTTACGTATTACCTGTATACATACTTATTTTATATTTTACATGGTTCGTAGGGGTTCTACAAAGACTTATTCTAAAAAAATAAATAACGGAACACAAAAAAAATATCCAGAAGTGTCAAGTACAAAAATTTCTACAAAATAAGATAATAGCTTTAACTAGATACAAACAATTATGACAAATATTGTATTGTTACGTCTGATTTATTTGATTTATATAACAACTAGTTGCTGCCAGACGCGGTTTCACCCGTGTAAAAGTAGAAAATAGTTTCAATGAAAACTTACTCACTAGAAAAAAGGTATACTATATCTTATACTATTCCAGGACATGATCGACCCGTGTGCCAAATTCGATCTATTTTTGAATTTCATTATTTTAATTAATTACTTTTCTTGAAACCAAAATTGACATTTATTTATTGACATTTTTTACGCAACAATTATTATTTTTAAATTATTTATATTTCAATCTAATTTATCTGTGATTATTTTTTTCAATGTAATAGTCTTTTTTAATGTTTTGTGCGTGTTTTTTTTAATATAATTTATTGATTTTTATTTTTTATGTGCTCGTATGGATCGTATGGTCTGACATAAAGTTGTTTAAAAGCCGTTCAAGCATGAAAAAGTAGCAAACATACACACAAGTTTTCGCCTATACATATAATATTACTGTGATAGCAATGAGTCGCGATATTATTGTGTAGGTTTGATGATTTCGCATCCAAAGGTTATCACCCGTCCATAATATGTCTTAGTATAAATATAACTTCGACTTGCAAGACGATCGTGATTGTTGCTATCTCAAGACCTAATTAAATTATCTATTTTAATTATTATTAAATTAAATATCGTAATGTTAATATGCGTGCGTAATATGTGGGGATGTTTCTTTAAAATATTGTGAATTATTTGGCGATAAAAGTATTGTGCGAGTTTCGTTTGTAAATTACAATTCATGTAGTGTGTTATGTTTTGTGCGTGTGTTTTTTAAGGAAATTTATTGGTTTTTGTTTTCCATGTGCTCGTATGTATCTTATAGTCTAAAATAAAGGTTATTATTATTATTGTTATGCATCAGAACCTTCCTCTTGAATCACTCTGTCTATTGGTGAACATCGCATGACAAACCGTGTAGTAGTTTTTGAGTTCATCGCGAACAGACAGACATGCTGACGCTGTGGGGGACTCTACTGTTATTTTGTGATAATTATGTGAGGATGAGGTTATTATAATTTAATAATAATTTGATTTGATCATTTCGATAGTAGGTACCTTATAGCCAAAGTGCATCTCATGACAATTCTAATAAGCCAACACACGGAGATACATTGATTAGTTACGGAGTTCCGGTGCCTATCTTCCGGTTCCATTATCATCATTAGGTTACTTCAATGATACTATTTCAACATAACTATTTAGAACCATTTATTTATTTGTATTGTTAAAGTTGATTAACTATCTTCATTGTGATATCTATGTGAGTATGAAGTTCCGTTTGCCATTTCTGGTCTTCTTCATCAGTTCCACATCACCAAATATTACTTTTTGACTGTAAGTGCCTAAGTTCTCGATGAAAATACCAAAATTACTATATGGTTGCCTATAATATTTGAGGAGTTTCCTCGATTCCTCTTGGATCCAACCATCAGAACTGGATTCTGAAAAAAATGGCACCATTCGGAAAGCATATCCCCTAAGTTCTAAAAAATTGCAAATCGGTCCATAAATGACGGAGTTCTGAGTTAACAAATAAAAATAAAAAAGTACAACCGAATTGATAACCTCCTCCTATTTTTTTGAAGTCGGTTACCTCCTCCTTAGCCGGTTAAAAAGGAGAAACTGACTGACGGACATATCTACGCACAGCCGAAACTACTGGGACTAGGAGTGTGAAATTTCGCACAAGGTTTCCTTATATGACGTAGGATTTTTCAAAATTTACCCTTTAATCCGATGAAACGGGGGTCCAAAGTTTGTATGGAGAAACCTACTTTCACGCGGGCGAAGCCGCTGGCAAAAGCTAGTTTTTATATAATTATCATCTATGTAACAATGCTTGAATGCAACAGTTTATCTATTAGTGAATTAATTTATTGATTAAACAATCTATTTTCCTTATTTATATAAACACAGTGCACATAACTTGTAAGCAGTGTGTTAGGTAGGTATGTATCTACTTAACCTAAATACTTTAATCAGTTCGTATAAACTCAAGTAAATGGGAGCGAATTTACGTTATCATCATGTTCAATATTTAGATGAACTTAAATAACCACAAGGTCCGAATGCTATCAGTGTTTTTTTTTTTAATATTTTGCATCATAAACTATAGTTTTTTTTTTTTGTTTGACAACATGAATCAAAGCGATTCATAGTAATGGTTGTTAAATAGCGGCATTGTCAATGTCATGATGAATCAATTAACGGTGCAGTGTGACACAAGTCGACCTTGAAACTATAGATACATTCAAGTCCAAGGTCTTGGGTACTATAGTATTTAACAAGTACACGATGTAGGTAGGTATTGTGCACAATGTCATAAAGCCCATATAATGATAACACGGTCAACTACAATACCCTACAAAAGATTCAACGCATCATTAAATCACTATAATAAATACATCTTTTTAAACTAGTCGTGTAATGTGTATGTTGTGAAAATCCAACAACAGCTGACGATATCTCGTTCTGTATTTAATAAAGCTGGTTTAAATTCGTAAATGAGAACACGCAGTGTTATACAAAATTCCTAACGGTATCCATGAGTACCTACGGGTTTTATGCAGTTTTGGTTTAACACGAGCCATGAAATGCATTTTTAAAACGAATTCAACGTGGAAACTTCCCGAAACGTATTGATGTGTTCCACGCATTGTACCGAATCTCAGGTTTTCTCGAAACCGAAAGCCATTAGCATTTTAATTGATTGTAAACACAACATTAATATTTCGAGTAAAATCTAACTTCTATTTTAAGCTGTAGTTAAACACAGTTTATTTATAGGAGTTTTACACAAAACATCCGTTTTCAGAGCACAATGATTACCGCAACACTAAAATTTAATAATCGCTGTAAATGTTATTGCTAAATGTAATCGCAACTGAAAAATTTTTCAGACATTTATTCGTGTTCGGTATTGAAATGGTCACAGTACCTGGCTTTTCTCTCAAGTTCGCCGGTTTTCTCATTTCTCTTCAGAATAAAAGGCAGCCGGTTAGACACTACAATCATGCTTCCTTTGCTGTTGCACGCCGAGCGACTGACACTGCCGCTGTTGTCCGTTCCACTCATGTTTTAGCTTTCTTTGCGAACGTTCCTATTCACAGCCAATCACAGCGGTGACTGCACGCATGCGCGTCCCAAACGGAGGGATTTTTAAATGAAAATATTTATTTAGCACTGTTTGTATCGTTTTTGTCACTGCAAATTACTTGGATGTTTGAACAAATTCTCGCGTTGTACTGAATCTCTAAATTGACATCATGGCCGGAGATCCAAGGCGTACTGTTTCTTTTGTATGCGTCGGGTGCCTTTATAGACTATTGAGCCGCGTTGCGTCGCAGAAGGGCGAAGTTCTCGTGCGTCTGTGAGCCGTCGGTCGAGGCGGCGGAGGTCCGCGGCCTAGTAGAGGTTATCACTGCTGACCCATCGTCAAGAATTGTCTTGCATCTTATCCGGCTGAAATGCGAATTCGGTGTTTTGTAATGATTTAGTGAAGAACCAGGCTTCACTGTTGTGTTTGAATTTTGATAATAATAGGAGTATCATTTGACTCAGATTTGTTTAATTAATTTTGTCGGTTGTCAGATAGAGATAATTATGCTGTTAGTGTTTTTATGAAGGTTTCGTTCGATCGTAATTGTTTGATAAAACCGTCCAGCAATAATAAATAGTCGATAGACGATAAGACTTGGAAAATGGAAACTGCCGAGGTTTTTCATGCCACAGCCACGACAAATGTACAACAGACATATCAGACATTGCATCTTCAGAGAAAGGTCGAAACTGTCAGCCCTCACGAGCGACCAATGGTCAGTACCTACCTATGTATCAGCTTCGGCCTTTTATATTTAAAGGAAAGACAAATGGCCCCATCAATCTGCGCTGTATTGTAAATTGATATAAATTAAATAATGATAATATAATGAATGAAGACCACAAAGAGGCGCGTAGGTTCATGAACAGGCTGCCATTAACGATCAAAGTTATTGTTAGTAAAACCTTGGAGCGGCTGTTTACACTGGTAACAGGATACTTATGTTTATATTATGAGCCTGTTGTGGCCCACAGCAGGGCAAAGGCCTCCCTTATATTCTTCCACTTATCTCTGCCCTTAGCTACATCTCGCAAATCCTAGGTAGGTGTAAAACTCGTCACGCCATCTCTTTCTGGGCCTATCGCGCCACCGTCACCAGTTCATGTTGTTCCAGATCCTCTCTTTCACACAATTTTGTTGCAACATGAAGCAGATATGCAACTGTCACATTTCCAAAAAAAAAAAATAAACAAATTACATTTCATTTTTTAGCACACGCTTTGTAGTTATGGATATACATAATTATAATATTATAAATTCACTGGAAATTGTTGTCATGAGTAGATTCATTTCTTTGACTTAACTTTATTATATAAGTTCTTATTAAATATTGACAATCGTTACTATGTAGCACGTAATAGGGCGATCTCCGCCTGGAGATCAGATTTTTTTATATGTTTGCCTCTCACTAGGAGTAACTCCTATTTCGTGGGTGCGTTCACAAACATGTAAACTCACATACAAGACACCCAGATGCGTAGCACCTATCTGTACGCTATACAGATATATATTGTTCCGTGTGGAAATCGAACCCGCACCAAGCATCTATCGCTCGACCACTGACGCGCTCGAAAACCTTTTCAAAAAAAAAAAAATAACCAACTTTACTAAAAAAACACAAAGGATCAAAATAACTTTAATTTCGGAAGTCTGTGTTTCTCGGTAATGTTTGTTCCATCTTTTCTTTGGCCTCCCTCTCCCTCTCCATCCATCCACATGTAAACTCATAACTCTTTTAGCATCATGAGTTTCATCCCTCCTCTTCACATGACCATACCAAGACAAACGAGTCCCTTTCAACTTTTCAGTCACTGGCGCCACTTTCAAACTTCTTCTAATATACTCATTTTTCACTTTATCTATTGTCGTCACACCACACATCCATCTTAACATTCTCATCTCCGCTGCGTGCAATCTTTTTTCATACCCCAATATTCTGATCCATACAGTATGACAGGCCTTATCACGGACTTGTAGATTTTACCCTTCAACTTGAGGGGCATCCGTGGGTCACAAGTTGTTCCCGGGACCTGTCGCTATTTCATCCATCCTTCGTTGATCCGATGTGTTACGTCCCGGTCTACCTCACCATCCCATTGGACGAGCGACCCGAGGTACCGAAAGTCGGAACAGATCGGTATGGGCGTCCCAGCGAGAGCTAAAGACGCTGGATTGGAGAGACCGCCAAAATCGCAGAACAAGTGCTCCGTTTTGGTTACTCAATTTCAGGCCAACACTCTCCAATCTGTGCCACCACACCTCCTGTCTGTTCGGGACCTCTAGGTCAGAACATATCGGAGGTGTGCAACACGGCTAGGTTACATTGATTAATTACGGAGTTCCAGTGCCTACCTTCCGGTTCTATCATCATCAGTTCACTTCGATGATACCATTTTCAACATAACTATTCCTCGTAGATCCCATCATCAGAACTGGATCAGAATCGGTCCATAAACGATGGAGTTCTTAGGTAACACAAAAAAAAACAACTGAATTGATAACCTCTTCCTTTTTTTGAATTCGGTTAAAAATATGTTAAGGCGTATAGTCCCGTACGTACGTATACGGTTTACGGGTATATCTGCATTTAATTCCGGCCAGCTGCACCTGGATAGAGCCCTGCTGACCTTTAAATCCATTTTCTTTGCGAAATATTGATTGATTTTAATATGCTCTGTATATTCTGAAGAACACTTAACCCGAATTTTTTTTTGTGTATACATATTGAATTTCTAAAGATTAAAGCCGTTTGAAAGGAGTAGGGAAAACGACTGAAAAAGGTATCTACAAAATATTTTTTTTTTGGCAAAAGTATTAGTCATACGAAAAAATCATAATTATGTTGATAATGTTGTACAACATGAGTTTATAGTAAACATATGTTTTTATCAAACCTATTGACCTAGCCGTTACCGGGCAGTAGTCTTAAATATATATATATATATACTTATTTCTGGGTTTGTTTAGACTTCAAATACTTATCCCACAAAATACAATCTTTTGGCTAAACTATATATCCATTTTAATAATAACTAGTTTTTTTGTTGGTCTGAGCTAGCTAAATAAACTGTGGAGATAAATGAACAATTAAAAAGTAAATATATTTTTTTATTTGTGTTAAATTTTTGAGTGTACATAAAAAAATATTTTTAAATATCGATTGTGTAAGTATTTTTATCCAGAATCGTACCGTATTTAATTTATCAAACATCAATTATTTGTGTAATCTATTTGGCGCCCATATTATCGCTAGTATCTAAAGACCTACATATCTACAGACAAATCCCGTAAAATTTCAGTTTAATGCTACCGGGAATAGTTTTTCCGCGTTTCCGAGTCATGGCGTGACCGTGTGAACCATATGATGCGTGCGTGGAGCGCACGAGACTGACGCGTGCGTTGGTGACTCCTGCGCATGGCTGAGGAGGCGCTCAGTGAATGACTTCTCGCCTCCTGAATGACTGGTGTCTATGTTATGCTCACAGAATGCCACTGATGTGTTGTAATGAAGCATGTGCTTCTGTTTATTTGTGACTTATTGGTAGACAGAAGAACTCGTGGACTTTTCTTGACTTTGTTACATAATTAGCTAGCTTACAACTTGGTACTGTAGCGTTGTGACTTTGACAAATCTATACTAATATTATAAAACTGGAGAGTTTGTTTGTTTGTTTGAACGCGCTAAACTCCGGAACTTCAGGTTCAAATTTAAAAATTCTTTTAATATTGGATAACCCATTTATTGAGGAAGGTTCTATGCTTTATAGGATCACGCTTCAACGAAAGATGCGGGTGAAACCGCAAAGGACAGCTAGTTTTATATTTGACTACCTTCTGCCTACAGCTTCGCCCGCGTGATAGTAGGTTTCTCCATACAAACTTTGGATCCCCGTTTGGGGATTAAACGGGGGTCTTGAGGGTGAATTTTGAAAATCCCATTCTCATTCTTTGTATAAGTCATAAAAGGAAAATTTCAGCGTTCTAGGTTTAAGGGCTTGGTTTTGGCGTTAATGAGTTAGTCAGATTTTAGCTTTCATATACAACATTATTTTTAGTATATGTGAAACCAGAATATAGTTTGTTCAGAATCAGTAAATGAATCGATTCCAATAATTTTTACACCATGTTATATTCTTTCCCAAAAATATTTAAAAAAGTCACATGTTGGACACCACCGACACTAAGTACAACACAGGTCACGGCAGGTCATGGCCCGGTGACTATGTATTTGTGCGGTCAACCAGGTAACATAGCAAGCTTATAACTTTGTGATTTTTCGTGATACAGTTATGAAGTTTTGTGCATAGATTCTTTATAAAATAATACTCGTACTAGACACGTGATTCGGGTTTTGCATAATATGTTAAAACTAAAGTTTTATACAGACATGTTAGCAATATTTGTATACAAATGATCACGTAACCTTTTCGTGAGTTTGTTACAGCTGTTGTTTGGCCTTCACCAACTGAAATTCTCATTTCGGTTCTTCATATTCGCCCTAGAAAATGTGATTTTATTTTCATTATTTTTCACGGATTATTCGTATTAGAATTAAATAATTTCCCTTGCGCTTCTTCTTATTTCGTGTCGATGAACTCAAACAATTTTTTTTCTGATCACCATTTTTTTTTTGTTTAGCAACCTGTACAGCTCTGTTATTATGCTCAGATAAATCCTGAAAAGTGCAGGTGGTTGTGCAGGATGGGTAGGATAGCAGCTTTTTTAATATAAACTACTGCTAGACTGCGTCCTACCTGATGGTAAGCAGTGATGCAATCATCGAGGCTGACTAATCTTTCGTCACGATGAATCCTCACGATGTGTTTCAAACTCAAATCATTTCCCTTCAAAAACGGCCAAGTGTAGGGGTTCTTTTTTCTATTCTTCATGCTAATCAATAATGCTTAGGGAGAGGTTTCATTAAGTCCTCAAAGTATCCTCTTTACGAACGATATGCAAGTGTAGGATTAAAGACACTTAAATGTTCCCATTATGATTCACATTAATACGTTTTGTAATCATCACTAATGACTGCGCGGGTACATCAATCGCGGGTAAAGTAATTAACTCTGAGTTTTCCAGTAAATTACTTGTTATGTAATAGTGTCAAAGTGCTTAGTTGTTGTGGTTATGTTTGGGGGAAGTCTATGGATATTTTTCGACTAAATTCCTACTATCTCGACTAGTCGGCGAATATTTCTCAATACATAGGTATATAGGAGGAATTCTTGATCTGGCTCAAAAAAAAAAGGTGTATGATCATCAAAAAAAAACGACAGCTGATTCCATATTTTTATCTTTAAATAATTGACATATTATGCAGTAGTATAAGATCAATTAGTGTAATCAGAGATTGTGATTTTAATTAAGTGTTAAGTGAAAAATTATAAATAATTGTAATTTATGTTATATCTAAGCAGAAACCGGTTTTTTTTTCCGAAAGTTTACGTAAAAGCATATTTATAAGTTCAATTTTAGGGTAGCTATACCTAAAAAACCATGTTAAACAAATTGCAATTTTAAATGTAAATCATAAGCGTGCTCATACACGATTTCTTTTGGAGTCGTTGGGAACAAAACATTTTGAGCGCTTTTTTGGCATTATGAAATTTTATGTGAGCCCTTTCACTTTAATATATGACCGTAACGTCTTTATTCACTTATTTTTAACCACTCTGATCAGAGCAAAAGTAAAAAGCAAGAAACAATGTAAGTAAACAATACATGTTCAGTTCTGTCACTCTCGCAGGCTGCTGTCTCGATTTTGAGCACGAATCAGCTGTAAACGAAGCGCCGCGGAAATTGCCGAATCCTCTCGAAACCGTGATTAGCGTAGCCAAAAGCCGACTAGTCGACCACATCAAAACCGACTAATCGGCTAGTCGGCGAAAGTCGTACTCGGCCATCACCTGTACGAAGTAGGCTGCCATATACTAGTGTCATGTAAATCAAGACATGGAAATTTTATTCAGTTGTAATAAATCACTAAGTGCAGCCATTGGCCGCATGATTTGAATTGAAGTAACGATGACGCCTTTATATGAATCAGACATAGGATATTATCACAGTATACTATCAATACATCAACTATCTGACGGAAGACTCTGGAGACGAAAGTTTCTGGAGTGGCGACCAGGTACTGGCAGCGTTGGAAGGTCGTCCGATGACCTTCACCAGGTCATCGGACCTCCTTGTAGGGTCAGGGGAACCCGATGGATGCGAGACGTACAGGACCGGTTATTATGGCGGAGGCCTACGTCCATCCGTCGATGTCTTTCAGCTGAAATGATGATGACGATGTCAACTAACAAGACCTCATAGATACGCGAACAAAACTATGCTTATATGTGGAAACATAACTGAAAAAAAAACCGGCGAGTGCGAGTCGGACTCGCGCACTGAGGGTTCCGTACAAACTTACCCATGAAAACAGTTCAATTCCCGAATTGAGTTACGAAGATTTTTCCGAATCGAATATACTAGTAATATAATAGAAATGACGTAACTACAAATTTACAGTTTTCAGATTTTTTCCTATACTTGTGCTATGAGTACCTTGCTTCATGTCAAATTTAAGGATTCTAAGTCAACGGGAAGTACCTTATAAATTTGGATTCCCTTGAGAATGTCAAAATATACGTTTTTACGGCCGTATCTTTTTTTTCGTTAATTTAGAATTATGATTATTTCACAGCTTAAAGGGACCGCAGACTTGAGTAAATGGTTTTAATTTCAATTCGATACCTCCGCGCGTTCCCGAGATAAAGGGTCTTGACAGACAGACATACAGACAGAGAGATAAACGGACAACAAGGTGATCCTATAAGGGTTACGTTTTTTCCTTTTGAGGTACGGATATATAATAATTCTATATATACCTATATATATATAATAACAATTATATTATCAGTAGTGGAAAATCTACTGTTTGTCGTAATTATTAATATTATGGTAACAATAGGTACAAGATCGTTATCTGAATAAATGTAAGTAAACAGTCACAGTGCAATATAAATATGCATACATATTTACCAGGGATGCGATAATAGTAAACGAAATTTTCGGATATCTGAAATGATAGTATCCGTAACCGAAACCGAAATAGTTTTGGATAAAGACGGAGTCGAAATGATAGGTTATGACTGGTTTTTGTTCGTTTTGCCCAACCAAACAAATGATAATTTAGACTAGGATTAAAAATCGAATCTCGCTGTTTGTATGTGACTTTTATAATTTTAAAACTCTGATATCCGTAATCTGAAGATGGACGACGCCGCCGAGGTCAAAGTCAAAAAGTTTTTTTTCACATAGGCCTGATAGCTTCTGACGTTTTATAAGTGCCCATGTAGGCACTTATAAAACGTCAGAAGCTAGTGCACGGTTCCAAATTGTTCGTTTCCTATGGAGAAGAACCGGCAAGAAACTCCATGGTTACTCTTTTAAAGTAACCATGGAGTCTCGACCGAGGTCGACCTGGGAAGAGGTGGCGAGACGACCTAGATGCCTACCGCAAGGACTGGTTCAAGGTGGTTCAAGAAAATACCGGATACAGATACCTGGAAGAAGTTGGGGGAAGCCTTTGCCCGGCAATGGGACAGTATAGGCTATTAAAAAAATATATATCCGTAATCGAAACTATCCGAAACTAACGGATAATCCAAAACAATTTAATATTCATAACCGTATTCAAAACCGGTGTAACAAATATTCGTATATTCGAATCCGAAATAAATGCATAACATCCGTGATATTTACCACACATGTAGTACATTTCCATATCAATTTTTGAATGAAATATTCCAAAACTATCAAAAGTTTATCAGAATGTAAACATATTGTGATGTCATCACATCACAGTGCAAATAAAAAAAAAATCGGATGACAAATCATGTTGGTCGCATAATCACTGGTAACATGACTGGTAAACAAACACATTACGCTTTTGTTTCTTGAAGGGATAGCCAGAAGTGTACGATGTGCATCCACATATTATATCCCTATGTTTTATACTGTGGCTTCGTCGATGTAGTCTAACTAAATTTTATCTGACCAGTATTTGTCAATCTCTACAGCTCTGTTACTGGCCTCGTATAGATCCGGAAAAACTGCAAGTGGTTGTGCAGGATGGACAGCATAGCAAATGACGCATGTCCTGTGCAGCGGCTCCACACTGGCACTGTGTTAGAGATGGGTCGAGCAAGCCCCATTTGGCTAAATTGTTTTTACAGCGGCCAACCTGGGTCCGCAGTCGGTTAAGAGATTTCCAGATTGGCCAATTTGGCTACATTATCGGGATTCGGCAAATATTCGCGTTATCGCGACTAATGTGACAAGTGGTTTGTCGGATCGCGAAGTATTGCGGCGAACACGAATGCTTGACACTTACACAGCCGCACAGAAATGCGATTGACTGCTAATGTAGACAACAACATCGCTTATAGGTACGATTAAATACGAATATGAATACGATGTTTTTATTTGCGCAGTAATGTAGCCACAGCATTAGACATCCACGCCTTTTGCTATCACCACCGTAGGCACAGGCTTGCGGACGACGAGCTATAGGAAGCTCGCCATCCGGTCGTCCGGTGTACGGCCGGATCGAACTCGAGTTGTCGATGGCGCGTAGTGTTCGATGTGCGCCTCAAAGAGATGTCACCAAACTTTAGGGGCCCAGCATTCCATGAATTGACTTCTGAAAAGGTTACCCGTGGTCCTAGAACGCAAAGGCCAACTGAAGGAACATAGGTGTGGTTTTAGTGTAAAAGTCTGACACGCCCTCCCACTCCGCCCTATAGCGCGAGATGTCACTGTATGATTTCCCACCTCAATGCCTTTTTTTCCTTATTTTAATCTTGCCTTTTAAAAATACCTTAAATACCTTATCTCTTGTTTCGTGAGTGCTTTCATATACACTAGACACCCAGATGCGGAACAACTATCTGACATATTTATAGCAAATTCAGCCTTTTTTACGTTCCCACTGCTGGGACTCAGGCCTCCTCTCTAGGAGTGGGAATGTGCCACGCGGCGGGGTTCTTGTATATGCCGGTTTCCTCACGATGTTTTCTTTCACCAGTTTGAGAGCAGTAGTGATGAAATAAATTACACAAAGTAATGCGCCTGGCTGGGTTTGAACCCGCGACTTACAACTCGTTAGTCGGGGCTTGCCACTCGGCCACCACTGTTCACTACTATCTGTACGTCATACAAATATTTTTTCCGTGGGAATTGAACCCAGTGACACGGAGCGCAGCTGTCAATCGTTCAACCACAGTGTCATCTGTGCCGTATCTGGCACTGTCAGTAACGCACAGACACTATACACGTCAGAATCAGACTGCGAACAGTTACTGATAAAATCGAAATGGAAAAACCCGGTAACTACTGTATTCTAAACTTTCCGTCAAAGGGTTACCATAATATACATTGTTTAGGCTGTCAATAGAATGAGTCAGTAAGGCGAGTTTATGAATGAGTGGCCTACACGTACTTACACCTAGCGTGTTTAACTGTGGTGTGACGTCAGACTCACGCAGGGGCGTAGCGTGGACTAATTTAGACGTGGGCGAACACGTATCAGCGAGGCCTTTGAACAAGTGACAGTGACTGTTGCAACCCAGTGTTCAACCACATCTTCACTTACTATTAGGTGAAATAGTGGTCAAACGAGAGCTTATCAATTATAAAAAAAAAACCTAGTTCTTAAAGAGCCCTCGCTTGCGTACGCGTGGCCCCGTTCGGTGCGAGGCCGTGGACGAGGGGCCGGTTCGGCACGCCTACACACGCAAGAGGCTTCAGTGGTGTACACTGAAGCCACTTGCGTGTGTTTGTCACCATCTATTTACCCACAGAAGGTGCGCTGTGAATTAGATACATAGCCTTGGAATAAATGAAGGTGTTCGATGCTTGTGTTTACAATCGTATGTTACTATAAAAGTAATTGGAATACAAGTGATTATTCTACTGATCTGAACTAAAGATTATTCGCCTTTTTGCTTTAAAAGATAATTCAGTCTGTTTAGGGTTTGTGGTTCGTTTTCCAAAAACGAAACCCTTACAGCAGATATGCACTGACCGCGGGCCGCATGCGGCCCCCCGACAATACGCCAGTGGCCCGCAAGCAAGCGGGCCACTTCTTTTCAGATCACAAATAAATTACAATCATTTTCCAAATTACAAGAAAATTACTGAAAGTTCAATAAAACTGCAGTTAATCTTAGCTTTGTAGAAAAGTTATATAATTTAATACAATCTTTTCGTGAACGATTTTCAATGACCCCTTCATTGAATTTTTTGCGAAAATCTTGACTCGCTGAACTTTTACTGCTGCATTGATAAAACTATATACAAAGAGTTACGCACAAATACCCGCCAGCTTAGTTGGTTCTACTTATATAATTAAAAACTTTTTCGTTATTGAATAATAACAAAACAAGAAATCGAAACTGCCTTGCAAATGAAAGTTTGGAAGCAATTTTACGTGTAAAGTAAATATGAGCCAAATATAAAAAATATTGAGAGCACAATGCAGTGCCACGCTTCAAATATATTTTTTTTTTTATTAAAACTTTAGCTATTTTTGTTTTTAATTTTTGCTGGTGGCCCGCCATTAGTTCATCATTTGCCCAAGTGGCCCATAGTCTCAATAAGTCTGTGCTTCCCTGCCTTACAGGATCACATTGTTGTTAGAAAAAGGGTCTTGATAAAAGGACAGACATCCTTTTGTCAAGACCCTTTTTCTAAAGAACGCTTAGAGGTATTCAACTGAAATTGTGATATCTCTTTATGCTTAGTCTATACTGTCCATAATATTGGTTAATTCATTATTCTTTTGAGTTAGGTAGGTACGTCAATCAACAATTGGATTCTACCATAGTTCAAATTAAAAGTAATTGACGAAACATTCGTCTCATTGATGTTTGTAGATAGGTATAATTGTTGGTCATATTTGTAAGTAGGAAAAACGTACCGAAAGCCGCAGCGATGGAAGGCCTCCCATAAGGTGGACCGATGACCTGGTGAGGGTCGCGGGGATCCGATGGATGGGAGACACACAGAACACACAAAGTAGGCCAAACGAAGATTGAAATATCATCAAACTTTAACGTTTAAAACGATCTGGCCACTTTTACTTGGCCATATCATGAAGTGATCAATTTCTAAGATCTGGCCACGACATATACATAGGTACATATAGAAACTTTTATTTAATTTGTAATTTCTTTCTAAACGTCACTACAAAAATCGCCTAGCTAAACCTAACTAACCTATAAGTACATAATATCAATGGCGGTATCGTCAAAGGTAACAACGATGTCACTCGACAAATTGGTGCGGGATCTTATGCAGGTAGTGGTGACCCACTTGCCATCGTGACCGGCGATTGCACTGCATCGCGCTAACGACTCAACTCACGCGGTTTGCACGTGCAGGCTCCTAGCAACAGGTTTGTTATTTTACTGCAGCTGTTTTATTAATACAAGTATGAATCATAAGAAAACCTGTTTCTCATTGCGATCTTCGGAAAAACTGTTCTTTGAGTTCAAATACATATTATTATGCTTTTTTGTTTTAATTTAGAAATACCTCTTTATGTGTGTTGATCAGTTGTCTAGCAAAACTAAGCAGAGTTTGTGCTATGAATCATAGCACAAACTCTGCTGAGTTTTGGACTAGATGGCATTGTGTGAAAGTTGTGGAATATCACCACCATTATCATCATCATTTCAGCCGAGACGTCCACTGCTGGACGGAGGATTATGTCCAGCAGTGGACGTCTTTGTTGTGTGGCCACAGCGAACGATCCTGTGCGTCTCGCATACCTTTGACTAGGTTGTCTATTCTTCCTTTTATATACAGTCCATCTATCTGTGGAATTTGCTTCTTCTCAATATCAGGATGGTCACGAGTCACTCGAATCAGTTTGCATTTCCTACAAGCAAATAGGATACCTTTTATTTCGGGAAAATGTTTCTTTATGATAATTTATATCTAACTATCTAGATGACAACTACTTATCCTAAAGACAGAAAATACGGCTGGCAGCTGCAAGTTCCGCTTTAAAATAATTTAATTCGCATATTCTATCTAAATCTACGTAATAAAATCGTGGAATTATAGTTTACAAACACACCTGTTTCAACTAGTATTGAATAATGATAAACATCATCTTCCTGCCCTTGTCCCGTTTTTTTGGGGTCGGCACAACACGCATTTTTCTTCCATTCTGTCTTGTTACTCGTCACGCTATCACTAACTCCCTTTTTTCATATCACTTCTCACACAATCCATCCACCTTTTCTTTGGTCTCCCTCTGTCTCTCCATCCATCTACATGTAAACTCAGAACTCTTTTAGTAACATGCGTTTCATCCCTCCTCTTCACATGACCATACCAAGACAAACGATTCCCTTTCAACTTTTCAGTCACTGGCGTCACTTACAAACTTCCCCTAATATATTCATTTCTCACTTTATGCATAAATTGATTAACGATAAACCATTATAGAAAAAACTACATCAATAAGTAAATGCCATGAATTCTGTTATTATGCAGCTGGTATTACAAAGTTAAATGTTTCCGATTATTGCAGTTAACAGGAAAACCCTTCAGAATAACAGTCTATGGAAAACGCCATAATAACAACGTAGAAATTATGAAATGCTTTTCAATTACGACAAAACGTTGCTTCCGTTTTCATTGGACGACCAAGGTTAAAATAAATGCTGAAATTATTAATAATAATATTATAATGCCTATTTATAATAAGCACACCAAAAGCACATTTACTTACAATTCAAATAAACTTACATCCAAAATTGGCATTTCAGTAACCATGCAAATAACAGGTATGCATGACATTGACCAAATGAATATTAGAGACAAACACAAAATAAACAGTGTGTCCAGAACACCTAAATCTAGAACACTACAAAGACAAAACACACCGAAATATATTATGTCCACCAGAGGGCGTCTTTTAGCTGAAATGATGATTATGATGATGATGAATATTATAATACATGGTCGCTTACAATGGGCTCCATCAGAGGGCTTAAAGTCACCCAAAGGGCAATGGTAAGGGTTATGCTCAGAGTTTCCTTGCGTGATCACATCAGGAATGAAGATATCCGCAGGAGAACTAAAGTTGCCGGGCATAGCCCGAAGTATCGCCAAACTTAAGTGGCAATGGGCATGGCACGTTGCTCGTGGAACAGATGTGGCTGAAAGGTTCTGGAGTGGCGACCGCGCACCGGAAAATGCAGGTCATCGGTCTACCTTGTTGCCTTACAAGGTAGACCGATGACCAAAGAAATAAAACAAACGATGAAAGCAGTAGCAGATTGTTAAAAGAACGCAGATTCTTAGCGTGTGAACAGCAAATATATTGAAAGTGAGTTATAAAAAGAAGGAGGAGTTAGCGGGTTGAGCAGAAAGAAATAAGCGGCTTTAACCGCTTTTTTCTTTCTGATCAACTCTCCGCGCAAACTTCTTCTATGTAGGCATCCATTTAAGCTTAGATCTGAAGCTCGACACAGGGTCAAATTTCCTCAGGGTAAATTTAAACCGGATACAGTTGTTATTATAATTTATTTGTTTTTAAAAACAAGGGTTTTCCTTAAAAGTAAAAAGGACCACAATTAGACCCCTGGGGTCTGTCTTAGCATGCCATGACCTGATATTTTTCCAATGCGCTATTAACTGTTAAGTTGCAATTAAGTTGATGCAGTGTTCTTTCAGCCGAGGTTTTATTATTCATTGAGTCTCTGATGTCTATATGTATTTGGTTTAATAAATTGGGTAAATTAAATATTATTGATAAAAGTAAATCTTAGCGAAAGCGAAAGCGAAAGCGAAACCGGAAGCGGAAGTGTTAAAATTATGAAAGAAAACACATTTTTATTTTTTAAGATTTGTTTAATTAAATTTGTATTTTGTACTTTACTTACAGTACTCTAAATTAAACAGAGGCAAATTATATGTAATAAAAATTTATTTGGCCGCTTTTAGACGTTTCAGTCTGTTTCGGTGTTCTTCACATATTAAACTAGCTCCGCTTAATAATTGCTCACTGGCTACACTTCTAGGGTGAGCTGATAAGTATTGGCGAACTATTAGCAATAGAAGAACCAAACAAATAACAAACATAAGAAAAAAACAACAGAAGATTTACGTGCTTACGCTAAACGTTACGAGGCGCGATGATGCGTAAAATAACAAAAAAAAATATAATATATTATTATAAACAAAAGAAAGTCGCTGCGACGCGTTTGTGTACTGCCCCCCCCCCCCCCTTCCTCCATGCCTTTTCCGTCGTATCCAGTCGTCTATGGACTCCCCACCCCCGCTCTCCACGTTATATTCTTCTGTAAAGAGCTCTGTTATAACATTTGCAGAACCAGAAATGGAAACGGAAGTGAAAAAGCTGGCGGAACTTCTGCAGAAACGGAAGCAGAGTTCTGTTGCAACACTATTAAATATCATAGAGTCATATACTTACTAGTTACTATGTTACTTCCACGAACTTTACGTAAATATATTCTACCTATTCCGACTTCTGATTATGAATTAATCATAGTTTCCCAACATTATCGGAAATAAGCAACATTGAACTACATAATTTGGTACTAATTATATAGTTCAGTGTTGTTTTTTTAATTAACCGTCGCATGTTTTCTTTGTAATCATAATGTATACATGTTTACTCAAAACTGTTTATCTTACTTCTAGATAGGTATATAATTTGATTTTATTTAATTTTTAACCGACATCAAAAAAGGAGGAGGTTCTCAATTCAGTAATATTTTTTTACATGTTTTTTACCTCAGTACTTTGTCATTTACGAACCGATTTGGAAAATACTTTTTCAATACAGTTAGTCGAAAATCTGCTCTTACCTCTACCGCTTTTAGGCACGCAATGTACAGTTTTCCGTACTAATGCAGAAAAGTGCGCGAGCTCGCCCCCGCCTCATTATATTTATCGTATAAGGCTATTTATGTCTTCGTAAGTGTATTGAAAAACGTCATTTGGTAGAAATTTGTCACTGCAGCACTCGGCTGCAGCTCGCGATGACAACTTTCTCTACGTATACTTTAATACAAGGTACGGCAATTGTTCGCCGTCCGCAAGTACGCGCATACCTTGGCTGGAAATAACCCTGCGACTCCTGACGCCCTGGCGTCTTCTGCGGCAGCCGAGGCGTAACAATGTTCTTACACCTTCGGCCATCTGAGTTATAATAATAACTATGCGCCTTCGTCGACAGATTTTAAATTGAGTCAGACAAACCGTTGACCATTTTAAACCGAGGACTAATAAAATAGCTTTATTTTATAAGGACATGATGATGCAATGTTGGTTTTCTATTTCACTTTTAGAATTTCCTAAGTTTACCCATTACGTTAAGTGCAGTTTATCTATGGAGGTTAACTGTTGAACACGTCAGCTAATTCCTATCACTTGTGCTTTACAATGTCACACATCCATCCATTGCATCCTTTCTAATATAACGCATAACGCAACAAAAAAAAATAGTTGCCACCTGTTATGTTATATTGTCTATTAATATATCTTATTTCATACAATCTTTCAGGTACGATATTGCGATTATGTTTAGATAAATCTCTGGGTTTTCATCCCAAGTCTCGAAATTTTCGAGAGTCTCGACATTTTCCGTGACTTGAGAAGAAAAAACAAAACTTTCAAGACTACTTCAAAAGTAGGTTTTATACTTACGGGATTAGCATTTAGGCAGTTAAGCCAAGATATTTCAACCAAATAATTTACTCAACAAGTAACGAACTCATAGGATAAAATTAAAAATGACTTATAGTTTTCATTTTTCATTATAAATGGGGCCACGAACGATATGAAGGTATTTCGTATGGTTTCAGCGTCTGTAGGTACCTAATTCCCGATATCTCATCCATTTTCAGTGCGAATATTTTCCACGTGAGGTTATTTGAAGTCATGGATAGACATAGTACTTCCTTATTATATACGTATTTGTCTTTGGTCTTCTTGGTAGTTTCACATTCCAGCTGAAGTTTTGTCTTTACACTTATGAGCTCCACAACCGTCCTCTCATTTGGATCACTGCTATTTGCGGGATAGGTAATTGTCGTGGTCCATGCTATTGCAAAAGTACGGGAATGTCTTTTTTCCTTTTTTTGGTATTTACAAAGAAAGAAAGAAAGAAGAGAAAGTAAAAGCACCAACCGTCTTTAAAGCACGAATAGGTGGTGGCAAGTTATTCCACACCTTCAAGGCCGCTTTGAGTCTCGATTTTTTTCCCGGAATGCAGAAGGGTAGTAAAACTGTCAGCTCTAGTAGGCAATGCTATTCTATAAAGATTTCTCCATAAAATCTTTGGTGAAGTTCACTTCTCATATTTTTCCGGCAGATCGATATTTTCGATTAGGGTCAGCAATTTTATCTGAATTTGAATTTGTAGAAACATAAAATAGCTTTTCTGATATCTATGGTTGGATTAGTACTAATCACGTCATTACGAAATAATAATGTCATGTCATGGGAAAATCTACGATTTACTTTTTATTGTATGACTGTAGGAAAAAGCCACAACAGGAAAATTTGTTTGCACTGTCATTAGTTACTTATCATGGGATCTGATTTGATCACAAACAACACCGTCAGATTGTAACCAATTTTATTAGAGTTTAAAAACTGGATAAATTATGAATATGATGGCTCAGGTGGCTGATCACAGTAGAAGTTCTTTCCAGAGACCCTATTTTGTGGGCGATGGGTGAATAACGAGCAATAAACAAATTATTGTAGACCACACAACTGATTTACTATGAACTAGCTGACCCAGCAAACTTCGTACCACCTAATAGTAAAGATAACGCCATCTCCTGGCATTACCAGAAAAGCATAATTCATTTTATAATGACATTTTAGTTAGAGGCGTTGTAATGGCGTTGTATTCGGATTTTAAACCTTCCCTGGACTATCTCGAATATTTTAAGACCAAAATTAGCCAAATCGGTATTTATATAACCGTTTTTGTGTTTTAGCGAGATTAACGAACAACTATTCATTTTTATATATATATATATTTATGATGTAAGCTTTAGGTATTCACTTCACAACGAGCCATGAGACAGTTTTTAGAGCAATGTTGCCCACGCCGTTGCTGACAGAGTAAAAAGGGGCCCCGTCTATGCCAATTTTAACTGCTCGACTCTCGCGAACTCAGCCAAGCGGCAGACTCTGTCAAGCGGTGTGACGTATCCGCTGACGTCCCGTTGTCAAGCTGGCTTCCATACGATTGACTTCATTCACCGACAGTTAGCCATCATCCAGGAGTTTCTTGTTTCTTCCGCCTGAATCTGAAACAAAAACCTCCCGAAATTATAGCGTGCCTTTTTTTTTAGGTAGGAAAATCATCTAATGACAAATCCCGCTCTCGGGCGGAGCGAGACATAGTGTCAGACTTTTACTGACTAAAAACCCACTCCTCTTTCTTCGTTGCCTTCGTCCAAGGCAACGAAGACATTTCACACTACCCATGGCCCCAGTAGGCTTCGACCCTGCTGGGCCCCTACGATTTGCTGACATCTCCCTGAGGCGCGCGTGGAACAATACGCGCTGGCGACGACTTGGGATCGGTCCGGACGGTTAACGGACGGTCAGACGGCGAGCCACTCATTGCTCGCCGTCCGCAAGCCAGCGCCTACGGTGGCTGGGAATCGGGATGGGGATCCCGGCGGCTGGGGCGTGAGGACCGTTGCCTCACGGGATCGGCCTCCTCCTTTGCTAGCATTACTGCTTCGCAGAAGGAGGCGGCCACCTGCCACTCCTCCTCGCTCCGGACCATGGCCTGTACCAAGGCCCGGTGCGAGAAATCGTCGAAGCCGATCGCCCCCACGAGGACACGGCGGTGCTCTGCCCAAGCGGGGCACACCTCCACCGTGTCCTCCGGGCGTTGCACACAGTGGCGACACCCGGGCGTTGCTTCCACACGAATCCGGTTCAGGAACTTTCCGAACTTATCGTGTTCGGTGAGAAACTGCGTTATGCGGAAGGTGAGGACGCCGTGAGGTGTTTCCAACCACGCCTCAAAGAGGGGACTTACCGCCATAATTGTGGCGTGCCCAGCGTGCCCTGGAACACGACGCGCCTTCGACGACTCGGGCTACACGCCTACGGTGGTAGGAAATCGGGGTCCAGAATGCCGTCGCCTGGGGCGTGAGGAAGTCCGTTCCCTCACGCGTGCTGCCGACGATTTAATGCCGCTGTCAATGTCAGATTGTTGCGGTTGACTGTACTTGCAGCTATTTGTTTGTATTTGTAAAATAAATTAAAATTAGATGCTGTTTGTTTTTACAGCCTCTTTGTCACTTGCTAATTGTTTAGTAAACGGTTTTGACTTTAACTTTGAAGCTGACATTGTATCACTCTTAACATTTATAATTATTTTCCTCGTTAAAAATCTTTAGGTACACCAAGTAACTTTAAACATTTTGCAGTCTTTGTAAAAGCCGTACGAACAATGTTTACAAAACATTGGTCCTAATTGGTGTTTAACCTACCGTACCTTGGTTCTTAAAAGTAAATCATTGACTACTATCAAGTACATTATACGGCGAACATCAAGGTACAAATTTCCAATTTACGTTAGCCTTGCATTGTACGGAGAGCCTATACAATCAGAGACTAGGTTATAGTGGCGTTGTAGCTTGGTAAAGTCACCTATATTATTACGAGAACATTCAAGAACGCCGCGTCGGTCCGTTTCATTAAGATAACATTAACTATCTATCATATAAAACGCGAAGTGATTATCGAGACTATCGTCGTGTGCCTAGCTGTACGTATATGCGTAATGATTGCACATTAGGACCGAGGCTGTGAAGAGAACTCTTTGTTAAAGGAGTCTAGAAGCTTAGGAACATGATAAAAGAGAACTCTTTGTTAATGGAGTCTAGAAGCTTAGGAACATGATTAAATTTCTAGAAATTTATTAGTGGAATAGTTGGATAATTAAACATCTGTATATATATGAAAGGCAAAGTCCTGACTCTACCTGATCTAAACCTGGTGTTATTTGTTTCAAATGTCAAAAGGTTGGAGTGACATCTAATCTATTGTTTGTAACGTACACAATAAAAACTCTAGTGAGTCAAAAAACTGATTAGGTCACATCGAGCCCTGTTATAATTATAACCTCGAGTGGTGTCTCGATGAACAAAAACTTTGTTAAATGTCACAAACTTTATGAAGCTGTACGAATAGCATCATCAAGTTGGTGACATTTAACAAAGTCAAAGACAAAGACTTTGCAAATTGATTGGTTTATTTTTAAAAAATCTTCAAAATTTACAAATCCGCTCCGGTTTTATTTGCTAAACATAGACCATACCTTTTTTATTACATTTTTTTTTTCATCAATCCCCGATCCATACTCTTGGACATAGAACACTGAAATTATACAGAGGTGCCTTTTATGATGTATACAATGATAAGAAAGGATTTTCCAATATTCACTCACTAAAGAGACGAAATGGGGGTGCAATGTTTTGTATGGTGAAACTTGCTTTCACGTGGGCGAAGCCGCTAGTAGAAGCTAGTCTATAAAAAATCTCAAATATAAGTATTGAGAGGTTTTTTTGATATAAACGTAAATATATCACATACGTAGGCAGCCTTTCCGGCCATCGTAGGAGCGGGCATGCGGACAGCGAGCAATGGGTAGCTTGCCGTCCGACCGTCCGTTAACCGTCCGGACCGAACCCAAGTCTTTGACGGCGCGTATTGTTCCACGCGCGCCTCAAGATGTCAGCAAACTGTAGGGGCTCCCCCTGGAACAAAGGCAAAGAAGGAACAAGAGAGGGTTTTTAGTCAGTAAAAGTTTGACACACAATCTCACTCCGCCCAAGAGCGAGACATGTCATTGGATGATTTTCCCACCTAAAAAAAAAGATATATTACATGCAAAGATATAATATAACAAATTAAAGCTCCGTTATAAAGCGGATGGCGAGCAATAGGTAGCTTGTCGTGTAATATGACTTAGGGTCAGATCAGAGGTTCATGATGTGTTCCATGCGCGCCTCAAAGAGCAGTCAGCATGAGTGACAGGGTCCGCTAGAGACGGTGCTTGCCCGAGCTGCGCGAATCTTTGAAAGAGTCACTGAGGTTCTGGAACGCATAGGGCAACTGAAGAAACGCGGGTGGTTTTAGCCAGTAAAAGACTTACGCTCTTGCTAAACCCAGAGCTGGAAAAATTATTTGGTGGTTTCCCACCATCCCCAAGAAAAGCCTCTTTATGAATGCAAGCAAATATGCACCGTTGATATAGAAGGTTCTGCTGCCTTACTCATCATTGGCGAAAAGTGAGTGTGTGTGTGCTACTATGTATGTATGTTTGTTACTTCTTGACGCTTGAATGACTGAACAAATTTCTATAAAACTTTGTACACGGTTAGAAAATATCCTGGAATAACATAGGATTATTTTATTCCGAGAATATGTTCCCTTGGGATAATTTTCAACTATCACAGCAGAGAGCACTTTACGAGTTGTAAGTCGCGGGTTCAAACCCAGCCAGGCGCATTACTTTGTGTAATTTAATTCATAACCATTGCTCCCAAAACGGTGAAGGAAAACATCGTAAGGAAACCGGCATGTCCTAGAACCAAAAAGTCGAAGACTTGTGATATTCACCGACCCGCACTGGGCCCGCGTGGTTTATTAAGGCCCATTCCCTATCCTAGAGAGGAGGCCTGAGTCCTAGCAGTGGGAACATTAAAAGGCTTATTATATTAGATACAAGGGTGAACCTGCTGGGAGCAGCTAGTTATATTTCACAGTATTAGAGTAAGTCAAATATTTGCTGTTTTAGAGCAAATGGTACACTCAGCGTGTCTACCAAGGTGCTCGCATTACTTGGGCATCGTAGAATGAACTTTATTAGAATGAAAATAGGTTATAGTTTGTATTGCTCAAGCAGTGCGAGTAATTTGATATTTATTTATGTTTTCATATTTACGCAAAAATATTTGAATGTAGCGGTTTATTGTTTGGATTGTTGTTTTGTAGACTCATAAGTAATATAAAGCGAGCGTATCTCGCCCACAAACTGTAAAGTTTGGCGAGGAAATTATGCATAAAAGCAACGAAAACTTTAGAGAGCTAAATAATAAAGAAAAAATAATATTTATGACTAAAATACAGTTACCACGCGATCTCTCAGCACATTTATTTAAATCATTTTGAGTGTAAATACATTGTTATAAACAATAACTTCAAGTCACGTGCAGCAACCTCGGCCGAGAGGGTATGTGTTATCAGCACAAGTGCGACACATACATAAATAGTGCAATGAAATAAATAAAAAAAAAACATTTTCATAGCATTGTTTACAGACGGGGGTTGTCAAATTAAACCATCTGGGAGTTACCGGGAAGAAAAATAGCTTGAAAGCAAGAACAATGAAAATACTTATCTTTTGAAATAAGAAATTAATGTTTTTTTTTTCGGTGGGAAAATCCCCGCTCTTGGGCGGAGCGTGAGATAGTTTCAGACTTTTACTGACTAAAAACCCACTCCTGTTCCTTCTTTGCCTTTGGCCCCGGGGTTCTCTTTTGCATCACCCATAGCCCCTGAGTAGGCTTCGACCCTGGGGTTCCTACGGTTTTGCTGACATCACCTTGTGGCGCGCGTGGAACACTACGCGCCGTTGACAACTTGGGCTCGGTCCGGACGGTTACTGTACGGTCGGATAGCGAGCTACCCATTGCTCGCCGTTCGCAAGCCAGCGCCTACTGTGGCTTGAAATCGGGATCGGGATCGGAATCAGATGCGATATATATATAAATAGTGCAGTAAAATAAATAAAAAAATCTTTTTCATAGCATTGTTTACGGACGGGGGTTGTCAAGTTAAACCATCTGGAGCTCCCAGATGGTCCGGACGGTTACCGGACGGTAGGCGCGGGCTTGCGGACGGCGAGCAATGGGTAGCTCGCTATCCGACCGACCGGTAACCGTCCGGAGCGAGCCCAAGTCGTCGACGGCGCGTACTGTTCCACGCGCGCTTCATGGACATATCAGCAGACCATAGGGGCTCAGCAGAGTCGAAACTTACTGGGGCCAAGGGTCTGCTTCTAAAAGGAAGACTCGGCCCTGGTACGAAGGTCAACGAAGGAACAGGAGTGGATTTTTAGTCAGTAAAAGTCTTACACTATCTCTCGCACCGCCCAAGAGCGGGGGATGTCATCGGATGACTTTCCCACCGAAAAAAAAATCTACCTAATATAAAAAATCCCCCAAGTAATATGATACTAATACTAATAATAATTCTCTTGAATAATTTAAATGACTAATAACAATTCTCTTGAATAATTTAATTTTATGAATAAATAACAAAGAGGCGGCAAACTTCCTAGTAGGTAATTTTTTTTTCCTAAGTTTGATTTATTATGCTATAATTAAAAAAAATATATTATATACGTTGAAAGGTAAAAATAAAATATTATAAAATAACCATTCATTGTAATAGCACAATATATAGGTAACTAAATTCCAAATACATTATGCCATGAAAATCGGAATGTCGTTTTTCGGTCAATCGAGCATTTGATTCTTCAAACTTATAAAAATCGGTAAACAAACAAATCGCATTTATGACTTAATTAATGCGTTATTTTTGAAATTCAGAATAAAAAATATCCGATTACTTTAGTGTTCCCAGTTAGTACATACTTCCAGAGATTACCTCTAAGAAACAAACAATTTTGCCCGTTTAAAGCATTAGTGTAGATGCGCTCTCGTGATCATTTACGTGCTGCTACGTTACCTCTACGTGTTCGTGACGTTTCTCTACTGTTACGGTCGGGCGCCGTAGCAGATGTTTCAGTGCTGCTACGCCGTCTCTACGCTACTGCTACGAACTGCTACGGTGCCTATATGTACGCGTCCGTAACGCGCCGCTACGCATTTACCTCTTTACGTTCGCAACGCGTCTCTACGCACCTACGCTATGATCGTGCGCTGTATCAGAAGCGTCGGTGCTGCTACGTATTACTATACCGCTACTACGCGCCTTCTACGCGCCTGCTACGCACATGATTCGTGCCTGCTACGCGCCTGCTACGCGCCTGCTACGCGCCTGCTACGCGCCTGCTACGCGCCTGCTACGCGCCTGCTACGCGCCTGCTACGCGCCTGCTACGCGCCTGCTACGTGCCTGCTACACGCCTGCTACGCGCCTGCTATGAGTAGCATAACTATGTTTTGCATAAGTTCGACTCAATAATCAAAGACATTCCAAGATAGCGAAGGTGTTTAAAAACATCAAGATCTGTTTTTTTTGTATTTATTTATCTCACGACCCTGAAATTTTCGAAGACATTCGGGAGCCGAAGTCAACTCACTCCAACTTTTTTTATAGAATATGGTGCCAACCGACGATAAGTCTATACGCGCTACGCTAGTTCACCCAAAGACAACCCGCGGTTGGTGGAAACTATCGGGATTTGTTTATTTTTGTGCGTTGAATTCTGAGAAGGCTAGTTAAAAAAAACAAATATAGTCGATACTATGTAAACGTCTATTACGTAAACCTCACGCTGTTATTGTTTTGATATTAGCGTTAATGAATGACTGGGTCCAGTTGCGGGTCATGCCGCAGTCACGTTGCGGGTCAATTCAAAGGCTTCACGTGTTTAGAAGGGACTCGAGCGAAACTAAACATCCCCAACGCGTCCTATTAAACGTAAATATTTTTAACGTAGTATTAATAACATAGCTCGTCTCGTCAATAAGTGACGAACTTCTAAGATATCTGTATTATCTATACATAATTATAAAAAATCTGTAGAAGTTTTTAGTTGTGCGCGCATCATGTAAAATGTACGAAATCGACGTAGATAACTTTTATACATTAAAATTGTGTGTACTTGATATACTTAGGCTTTATTCGCAATCGGTTGACTATATCGAAAGATTCATCATCATTCATTTTTATTTTGTATGCCTTTCGGCGGAACATTGGATGGACCAAACATATATTATAAGATCATTGTACCCTTTGTTCACAAAATTAATAATGAATTGAATTGAATTGACTTCATTGACAGTTAGGCGGTACGAAGTTCGCCGGGTCAGCTACTTTGCTATAAATATTTTTGGCGAAATATCTAATATTCAATATGACTTGTTGAAACCGTGTTTGCTCGATATGAAATATGTGAATGGAAGAGGTGTTTATTTCTGGCGACATTTTATTGATCGTAGCTTTCATAGCTACAGTGTGGGTTTCAGGTTGCTACCATTAGCGAAGGGATGAAGTTGACTTTAAATTTGACGTTTTTATAACTACATTTTCAGTGGGTGTTATACTGAAATTGGTATGGACTCTATCACACATACCGTTTTTTTTGAGGTACATTATCATCGTATAACTTCTTCCGCTCTGAATGGAGCGAGAGGGAGTGTCAGACTTGTACTGACTAAAACCTACCTGTGTTGTTTCAGTTGCCTTTTGCGTTCCAGGGTCATTGTAACTAAACTCTTTTAAATAATCCTGCAGATATCACGCACACCTAACGTGTCCTCCACCCTCCTCCTTTTCTACGACACACGTATGTATAGGTACCTACATACAAAATTATTGATTTCTTTCGTGGCATTTGAGTTATTTCGTCATATATCAACAATGCGTCTGCTAACACTAAGGTTGTTTTATTTAACATAAATAATTACAATAATGTAGCAGTTTTCTAGCATATAAACTGTGTTATTTACCTTACTCACGATCTAATCGGTTTTAATTATAATTTATTTATTTGTATTAAAAGATATTAAGGACTATTTAGAAGACAAGTCAATTGAATTTTTAATTTGTAAGTTAGATTAATTGATTGTGAATACATTTGCACGCTATGTTACGGCAGGATATGTAGAAAAAAATTTTCAATACGCTTTCTCAAAAACTGACTCTATCGCACTACTATTAGGTTCAACATGCAATGTAAATCACACTCGGGTTTTTTTTTACATTTATTACAAAGGTTTTATTTTTTTCAGATTTTGTCAACAATGGTGATTTTTTTTTCAAAGCGTAGAGGCGGATTTTTTTAAAGCAATTTAATAAAAACTTAAATTGTGTTTATGAACAGAATATCATAAATATAATATTATATGATTATTTATACAATAATTTGCTTTTACGGACCAACTCGTCGACGGTGCGTAGTGTTCTACGCGCCTCAAGGAGATGTTAACAAACCGTAGGGGGCCCAGCAGGGTCAAACCCTACTGGGGCCATGGGCTGTGCGAAAGTGAACCCTGGGTTCCTGGAACAAAGGCAAAGAAGTAACAGGAGTGGGTTTAGGGCCAGTAAAAGTCTAACACGACCTCCCGCTCCGCCCAAGGTCAGATGTCATTAGACCCACCTAAAAAAAAACGGACCAATTGACATTTATCTGTGGACTAAATTCAAAAATATTTAAATTTCTTATTTTTAATATTAAATTAAATCTTATTAACTTATTTGTGTTATTGGTCAAAAAACTGTCGAATTTAAGTTTTGAAGGGAATCCTTTAGATACTACGCCACGCCGCCAGATATTGTGATTTCATAGAAAATGTTTGCAGTAGCCTGTTGCCAACTAAATCAAAACTAAAATGTATGGCAACTTTGTAAATATTTCTTCAGTTGAAAACGAACAAAAGTGCGTAGTAATTTTCAGAGAAATGATTTCTTCGTAAGTGTATTGAAAACGTCGTTAAATACACGTGGAAAGTCACTGCAGCACTTGGCTCCCTAACACCCTTGACAGCGTGTCGTGCGAATTTCGTCTTTTTAGCAAAGACATAGTTTCTCCATTTGTATCAAAATCTATATATAGGTTTATAGTGCCGTAACACCTTATATATATATTTATTCTTGATAAGTTCGCGCTTGTCCGCTATCTTTATAGGGTGACTGGCAATTAGTGTACAATACTTAAACACGTGATTGTGCTCATGATAACAAACAACTTTTACTGTGGGAGCAAAGCCGGAATCGCGAAAAAAATATCAGCTGTTCAGTACATTAGGCAAACATAAATGTTCTGAACAGCTAATTTTTTTTTTGCGATTTCAGGTTTGTTCCCATAGTAAAAGTTGTTGGTTATCATGAGCACAATCAAGTGTTTAAGTATCGTACACTAATTACCAATTACCCCATATATACCATATTCTAACAAATAAACAAATATTGATTTGATTGATAAAGTAAACAATGAATGAACATGATTAATTATATGGCTAGGACTCCTATTTAAATAATAAATTGTTATTTATTTTGGACAACATAGAAAACATTTTTGTATGTTCTCTTAGGGCCAGTTTCTGAATTGACTACTTCGTCACAAACCCTACTTAAGTGTAGAGTTTGAGAAATACTCAAGTGACAAATGCTTAAAATCAGAAATCGGGGGTTTGATACCAAAACTTATACACTAGGATCCACAATACCTCAGCACAGGAGCGCTCGGGTCCCCAGCCACGACTTTCGTTCGTTTTTGAGCGCCAACCGTGCCGAGCTGTATTTTGTTTTTAGGTGGGTAATCATCAAAAGTCTTCAATCGGTCTTGGGCGGAGCGGGAGGACGTGTCAGACTTTACTTACTAAAAACACTCCTATGTTCTTTCTTTGCGTTGTGATTTTTCTTTGAGAAGCGAACCCATGTTTGGTTTGGAAATCAAACGGCGAACGCAAGTTTTTAAACGTAGTAGCTCCTGTACAGCATCTCATTCAATCCCGCGGAATTGATATACGAGATTACTCAATCCCGCGCGGGATCACGCGGGTTCCCGCATATTTGAAATTATGTTCTAAAATCAAATTGAAACTGCAGATTTTTGTGTAAAAATCACCTTTAAATAACATGCAACAATGTAAAGTATAAATACGATCTGTATTTTTGGCTTTTTCGTCTTACTTTTTCGGATTTTGCAAATAAATCAAAACTCTTCATCATGTAGAGTCTGTGACAACCGGTTACTCAACACCATGTTTTGTTGTTGCAATTTATCCAAAATAAATCGAACTGTTGTGTTCGCAGTTATAAGCGTTGACTCTTACCTACAAATTGCCGCCACTCCTAATTTGAAAGGCTGCAAGTTAGCAATGAGATCTTTAATTATGAACCACTCATTGTCTGTGTAACAGCAACAGCTAGTTGTAAGTCGTATGTAAAACAAATTTGCTGGGAACAACGCAAAAGTTTGCCAACCTTCACCAACACACTAGCGCCGTCCGTTGTAATTGCGATGATATCTGTGTCTAAGTCTAGATTAAAGTCGTATTTTACGCGAAAGTTTTAGCGCCGAATTTTTAATTTGCCGGATCCGCGGATCCGCGCTTTCAAGGTGCGGGATCCAGTAGATTAATAAAAGCAGTGGGATTCCACGCGAATGCGTGATCCGTTTTGTAGGATTGCAAACCCTAATCCTGTAACAATAACTTGCATTAGTTACGAGACGAAAAGGAACAGTCATCTTTTAAAATACTAAGTGAAAGGATGTACAGGTACATAATGTGTTTATTTTAAGAAGCCTGAGCCACGGCAATATTATATAACATTACCGTGCCTAACCACAGATAAGCCCGAGCGATGGACCAAGCAGACAAACAGACGCTAAGGTGTAGGTCATACAACATACATGTGTAAACTTAATGTTCCACGATATAGACACACTTACCTATCTTTTTTTTTTTGTTTGTGGCATATATTCTTTTTTAATTTTTTTTTCTTTATTGTTAATAAAAAAACCGGCCAAGAGCGTGTCAGGCCACGCTCATTGTAGGGTTCCGTAGTTTCCCGTCTCTCACAATAAGACCCCACGTTTTTTTTAGAAAGGATTTTTTTAGAAGAATGACAAATCTCGCTCTTGGGCGGAGCGAGAGATAGTGTCAGACTTTTACCGACTAAAAACCCATTCCTGTTCCTTCCTTCCCGGGGCCCCGGGATTCGCTTTCACACTACCCATGGAAGTGTCCCCACTTAAGAGTTAATGAACGACAGACAATGAGCAAGAACAAATACCACCAATGCCAACGAGAGACCAACCAAACAATTCGACAATATAATATCTGTCTCGACCCCATCAACTCAGGAAAAATCTTAATAGCGCGAAGTAGCCCAAAGTACAGCGGCATATCTAGGGAAATTGGGATACTTATTTATACAAACTAGACTACACTACACTTTATGTGTAGGGGCTTACCCTAATAAAACATTTTTTTCAATTTTTATTTGACCACTTTGTCGACGTGATTGATATACCATATTAGTACCAAATTTCAGCTATCTAGTACTAACGGTCTAGATCTAGATTATCCGCGGACGGACGGACAGACAGACAGACAGACTTGGTGAAACTATAAGGGTTCCTAGTTGACTACGAAACCAAACACAGAACTAATGATCATCATCACACAAAAAAAAATCCTGGGTGGGAATCGAACCCACGACCTGCGGCATAGCAATCAGGGCACACTATACTCAATACTCAATTATTTATTGCATTCCACAATGTACCTACATGATCAGGTGGTAGGTGAAAACATTGGACACAATCGTGGACCCTGTTGGGCACAGCAAATAGAAAACTTATTCCATCTAAAACACTAGAGCAACAAGTCAGTCGTGATAGCTAATTTTCACAGATCATCATCACCTTGCTGCCCTTGTCTCGTGTTATTTGGGGTCGGCGCAACATGTTTTTTTCTTCCATTCTGCCCTGTCACTCGTCATGTTATCACTAACTTCCTTTTCTTTCATATCACTCTTCACACAATCCATCCATCTTTGGTCTCCCTCTCCCTCTCCATCCATCCACATGTTAACTCATAACTCTTTTAGTAGCATGCGCTTCATCCCTCCTCTTCACATGACTATACCAAGACAAACGATTCCTTTTCAATTTTTCAGTCACTGGCGCCACTTTCAATCTTCCCCTAATTTAATATACTCATTTCTCACTTTATCCATTCTCGTCGCACCACACATCCATCTTAACATTCTCATCTCCGCTACGTGCAATCTTTTTTCATCCTTCTTTTTCACAGTCCAACATTATGATCCATACAGTATGACAGGTCTTATCACGGACGTGTAGATTTTACCCGTTGTTTGAAATTTTTACAGATGTATTATGATATATTTCTGCTGCCGTTCTAACAACAAATAATAAAAACATAATAAAATAAATTGTGTAAAAAAGTTGAATAGGTATAAAGTTGTGTATATAAGTACGAAACCGAGTCCAACTCGAACTTGGCGATTTTTAATTTGTAAGTTTCCTCTGTAATGTACATATGTTGTACAAGTACTTGTTAATAAATATTTTAGTATTAATTTAGATGAAGAAATAAAGAATTTTGGAAACAGTCATGCTTTATAATGATTGTTTTGTCTCCTGAAGGTGAACGCTATCCGGCTATCATTTCATGGCAGGATGCAAAGCAGCGTGCGCTCTCGTGATCACTGGTGTGAGGAGATAAATAAGATAACCGTGTATCTCCGTATTGCATGTTTATCAGTGCGTATGGGTTACGTGTGTGGTATTCACGTAATCCATGCTTGAACCCGGCTTATGAGTTGTACGACGTGGTCTCCAGGTTCGCACTTGAGTTTGTGTGATTTATTTCATCAACATTGCTCTGAAAACAGTGTAGTCCGAAAACTGCATGTCCTATAAAAAAAAATGACATGCAACAACCGTAGTACCTACATAGACCAAGATCCCAGAGCTGTCTGACATAACTTATATTCACATGGATGAAACCTTAGCTTCTCAGTAGCGTGTGCTTTCAATACCTGTGTATTGGTCCATGAAAAGTGTCTGACACATATGATACTACTTTAGAATAATATTATACAAAAAATCTATAAAAATCTGCCATAAAAATGTAAGTTAAGTTACTCTTATTTTTAGTTCCCTTTCTCACCTGGTACCTGCCCAGGGGCTCCAAGGAGGAGCTCCACAAGCACACAGGTATTCAAAGCACGTGAGACGCTACTGAGAACCTAAGGTTTTATCCATATGAAAATAAGTTATGTCAGACAGCTCTGGGATCTTGGTCTACAATGAGCTTTGTTAAATTCCGAGTACTGTGCTTTTTTTAAGTAGGAAATAATCAAATGTCTCTTCCCGCGGGTGGAGTGCGAGAGAGGGACTTTTACTGAGTAAAGCCCACGTGACAGCCCGGTTAGCGCAGTAGTTGAGCGATTGTATGTTATCGATTCATCTTGTGGGAGGCCTACGAAGGTCGCGTGTTAAGTACGCGGTCGCCACTCCATATCCTCAGGAATGAAGATATCCGCAGGAGAACCAAAGTGATTGTCAGAACCCGAAGAATCGCCGTAATTAAATGGAAGTGGACCTGGCACCTTGCTTACAAAACAGATGGTCGATGGGGCTTTTTTTAGGTGGGAAAATCATCTAATGACAAATCCCGCTCTTGGGCGGGCGGGAGATAGTGTCAGACTTACTTTTACTGACTAAAAACCCACACCAGTTCCTTCTTTGCCTTCATCCCGCGGCCCCGTGTTTCGCTTTCACAATAACCGTGGCCCCAGTAGGCTTCGACCCTGCTGGGCCCCTGCGATTTGCTGACATCTCCCTGAGGCGCGCGTGGAACAGTACGCGCCTTCCCGCCGTCCGGAACAGATGGTCGATGGATCTGAGTTCTCAATACATTACATTTTTTAAACAAATTGACCTTGCTGAAGGCTTTCCTATAAATGATACAAATACGGATTATTTGACAAGGGAGAATATGTTTTATGAAAACCATTTTAAGATGATAAGTGAGGAAGTACAGTAATCAAACTCTGTCAACAGGACGAGAAAACTTATAGATTTCACTTGGGAAAACCTTATCAGCATTCTGTCCACCTTATCACCGTTGTTCCTCGTGCATAGTGCCCTACGAGAGATTATCCAGTCCTTGATACTTCTAATTATAAATTACGATAATGATTGACGTTGGTATCACGAGCACAAACATCGGTAGATGCATGATATGTGGCCATTAAGATGAGATATTAAACTATAATAAACAAACGCTGTATCTAACGTTAATGAAGCCTTGATGAACCTTTGGTAATGACGGCTTAATGCAAGTTCAGTTTCGTGCGCGTTCATTAAAATACGTGTGGGTAAAAGTGCCACTACTAGGTATTGGTATTTTTTTTCAGGGTTCCGTACCTCATAGGGCAAAAACGGAACCCTTATAGGATCACTTTTATTTCCATCTGTACGTCAGCCTGTCATGACACTTTTTCTCAGGAACGCAAGGAGGTATCAAGCTGAAATTAGTACGAAATACTCTAATCTCTACTCTATCTACTTGGTGCAGTGAAAAAATCAAACTTCGAATTCAATACAGTCTAAAGATAAGGCCGTTTATGGTACATATTTTGACGACGCTCGCAAGGGAATCAAAACCAATAATGAACTTCCCATTGACACTTTTGGGCGGAGCGGGAGATAATGTTAGACTTTTCCTGACTTTAAACCTAAATAGTTCGATGCAGTCAACAAATTCAGGCCTTACAGTCGACGAACCTCAGAAAAGAAAACCTAGAGTAGTAATTATCGGAGTGCCCTCATCCATGCAAGAGAAGGAAGTTTTTACTTGTCTGTTCAACCAAAATCTAGCCGATAAACTTCAGGATTGCAGCCTCGAGACCTTTTTGTCCTCCATTAAGCTAAGCCACAAGTCAGGTAAGCAGGATGCAGACACCTGTAACTTTATTATTGAAGTTTCTGCTCAGATACGTAAAGCCCTGATATGTAAAGACAGAGTATTTGTTAATTGGTCTTCCTGCCCTGTCAGAGACTTTACCCTAGTCACACGTTGTTATAAATGTCAGCAGTACGGACATGCGGCTAAATCATGTCGGGAGACCGCCTACACGTGTGGCCACTGTGGTGAATTGGGTCATTCCATCAAAGAATGCACTAAAAAGGCAGAGGAACCAAAATGCGCTACTTGCATGCACTTTAAAAAGCCAAGCAATCATAAGACAAGTGCAGCGGACTGTCCGGCGAAAATTATGGCAGAAAATAGGTACATAAACTCTATTGATTATGGAGGCGCCTAAGAGCGCCGTAAATTACGATTCTTCTTGGCCTTTGTTGTTATTTTTATTAATATTTTAATATGATTAATCATTTAATTAGTGACATAGATAATTTCTCTGTATCTCAATCACAAGTTTGTGACGTTGAACACTGCAAGCAATATCTCTCCTCTTACACTAGTCCATTAACCATATTAACCCAAAACATTCGTAGTGTTTTTAAGAATTTCGATAATTTTAGCATTTTTCTAAAACGTCTAGACATAAATTGTGACATTATTGTCTTAACTGAATGTTGGCTTGCTAAACAATATAACATACCACAAATTCCGGGATATTGTATGTATAAGAGTAACTCAACTTCCAATCAGAACGATGGGGTGATAGTTTATGCAAGAGATCATCTAAATGTGTCTGTCGTAGAGCCAAACATGCACGACTGTAGCAGATTGTTGGTTAAAATTGGAGCAGATTTTGCGATATTAGCTGTATATAGATCTCCCTCTTTTACGAATATAAAAAATTTCACTGACTCTCTAAACGACACCTTGCAGAACCTATCATCGTTCAAAAATACCATTTTAACTGGAGATATTAATATCAATATTCTTCCGGGAAGTGCAGACGCTTCCGCTGAGGAATATCTGAACCTATGCGCGTTCCACAGTTTGCTTCCCGCTCACACGCTTCCTACACATCAAAGTGGCTCCTGCTTGGATCATATAATGCTCAAGGCCAACTTCCCTGCACTTACCCTTGTAACTAATTCAACAATAACCGATCACAATGCTACCCTACTCATTCTTAATTGTAAATTGCCTAAGGTGGCCTCTCGCACGGTCTCTAAATTAAATTTACATAAATTTGAAGAAGACTTATGCAATATTGGTTTTGTCCCAGTCTACAATTCCGATGATCCGCAGTTTTGTATGTTGTACCTAATTAAAAAAGTGCAAAATGCTATTCAGAAGAACACGGTCATATCTCGGTTAAAGAACAAATACTGCAACATAAAGCCATGGATCACGGCTGGTCTTATACGTTGTATGAAAAATAGAGATAAACTGCATATGAAAGCTAAAGCTAATCCGAATAATTTAATATTGCAACTGTCATATAAGCGATATCGTAACTTTTGTAACGACCTCCTAAAAAAAGTAAAACGCAATTACGATAACACAGCACTAAAAGAGGCTGGTACGAATAACAAAAAGATCTGGAAAATTATTAAAAATGTGACGTATAATTCAAAACAGAATCAGTCTTCTTCAGGTTTATTACAGGCACATTCATCACAGTTAACAACTGCGAACATTGCAAATAATTTCTTTGTTAATGTGGGCAAGTGTCTAGCTGAAAAACTTCGGGGACAATCGCAGTACCTAACAAGCTCATTGTTTGCATCTAGCACTAGCTTATCATCCTTTGTGTTACTTAATACTGACGAGACGGAAGTAGAAAGGATTATTATGGGTCTAAAAGACGACTGTGCAGTTGGCTGGGATAACATACCTAATAAAATTATTAGGCAATTCAAAGACCTTTTAGTACCACCGTTAACTTACATTTTTAATAAATGTTTAACTACAGGTGTGTTCCCCAAGTGCTTAAAAAAAGCTGTTGTTGTCCCAGTTTACAAATCAGGTAGTAAAGATCAAGTGACTAATTATAGGCCTATTTCCTTACTGCCTTCTATGTCTAAAATATTAGAAAAGATTATAAACAACAGGCTTTATAAATATTTGGAGGATAAATCTATTCTCTCTAAGCGGCAGTTTGGATTTAGACCTAAAATGTCTACAGATGATGCTGTACACCATTTAACTAACTATCTAGCACAAGAACTTGATAAAGGTAACCACACCCTAGGAATATTCCTGGACCTTGCCAAAGCTTTTGACACAGTTTCTGTTTCCATTTTGTTGCGCAAGCTTGAAGCCATAGGCATTAGGGAAACGCAGCTGAAACTATTTAAGAGCTATCTAGAAGAACGTACGCAATGTGTAAAGATTGGTAATATTATCAGCGATGATGAAAAAAGCACAGCTTTCGGAATTCCCCAGGGAAGTATTTTAGGGCCTTCACTTTTTTTAATTTACATAAACGATCTCTGTAATCTAAATTTAGATCACGGCCATATCGTTTGTTATGCTGACGACACTGCTCTTTTGTTTTCGGCTGACTCAGAAGAAAATGTCTACAAGTTTGCGCAACACGGATTCAATGTTATTAATAAGTGGCTTCATAATAATTCACTGACTTTAAATGCTGACAAGACAAATTACGTCAAGTTTTCGATGCGCAAGCAAAAACTAACTGGCACTACCTCAACATTGTATGCTCATAACTGCACATCTAGCACAAATAACCAATGTGTTTGTCCCAATATTAAAATGTCAAATACTGTTAAGTACCTTGGAATTATAATCGATGAAACACTTTCGTTTAAACATCATATAGAAGCTGTAAATAATAGAATTCGTAAATTGATATTTGTTTTTAAAAAGTTACGCTACATTGCAGACCCAAAAATAGTTAGACAAGTCTACTTTGCTTTATGTCAATCGATAATAACATACTGTATTACCACATGGGGTGGAGCGGGTAAAACGTTGTTACTTATCATCGAGAGAGGTCAGAGGGCAATTCTCAAAGTGGCTACTTTTCGCCCATTCCTTTTTCCCACTAACCTCCTATACAAAGAATGTGAAGTACTAACAGTCCGACAGCTATTTATAATGGGTATTGTATTAAAACAGCACGCAGATCTAACATATAGCACGGAGTTTACTAACAAAAGACGTAAAGACCTAGTCTGTCCTCAAAATCATACCAAACATGCTTTCTCATCAAAATTTTACCTGTTTCTCGGTCCTCTCCTCTACAATAGGTTGAACGCGAAAACAAACATTTATAGCTTAAATCAAATTAACTGTAAGAGAATTCTTAAGGAGGCTCTTCAAAGAATGTCCTACGATGATACAGAGAATTTACTGATTGTGCTAAAGTGATTTTTTTGTCTTTATACAATATTTGACCTAGTTTAAGTATCTTGTTAGTTAAGAAACTAGAAGTTAAGATTTGGTAACATTATAAATTAATAGTATAAGATAACTTGCCTACTTTACAGATTTTTTACACGTTTGTATTGTACTATAAAATCCTTTTGATTATTTGTTAATTTTAAATTATTTTAGCTCTTTTCGCCTGAAACACAGGATTTCCTAGTTCAGGCACGTAAGACTCAGAATTAAGATTTATATTTAAGACTGTATTACTTTATCCTGTAAAGAATTTTGAATAAATATTATTATTATTATTATTATTATTATAGTATGTAAGTTATAAAATAAGTTACATAGAGAATATAATCATTAAGTTTGGTGTACCAATAAAACTTGAAGAGTTTCTTCGATTTCTCCAGGATTCCATCATCAAATCCTGACCTGTTGACCATTGGACCACCTGGGAAGTATTCCATATCAAACAAAAACGATTTTTCCAAATTAAAAAATTTTTTTTTTTTGGTTTAAGCGTCATCAAGTAATCGAGTAACATAAAAAAACAGGGCAAGTGTGAGTCGGATTCGCGCAACTTACCTATGAAAACAGATTCCCGAATTGAGTTACGAAGATTTTTCCGAATATTAAAAAAAGTTTTTTTTTTGTGACGTAACTACAAATTTACAGGTTTCAGATTAATTACTATATCTATACCATAGGACCTTGCTTTATGCCAACAGGATTCTGGATCAACGGGAAGGGCCCAATGAATTTTGGTTCCTTAAAGAGTGTTGAAATGTACGTTTATTGTGCCATGAACGGCTGTATCATTTTTTTTTCCGTTAACTTAGAAGTTCGATTTTTCCACAGTTTCAAGGGACCAGAGATTTGAGTATACGATTTTAATTTCAGCATGATGTCTCCACGCATTTCTGAGATAAAGGGTCTTAAGGGACAGACAGACACACAGGCAGACAGACGGATGGAGAGCAAAGTTATGTTATAAGGGTTCCGTTTTTTCTTTTGAGGTACGGAGCTCTAGAAAGGATTCTGACGTATAGCGCACCTTCATTTTTTGAAGTGGATTAAAATCGGTAAGTGCCTTTTCACACGTACCGGTTGCCGGGTAGCCGGCGCCGACTGTCCGGTATCACATTTAGCTTTCACACGAGCCGATTTTATATCCAGTAGCGTCTTTACTATCGACGCGAGTATAGTCGCGTAGTAACGCGATACATAATTTAATTTTCACTCTTCTCTAATGAAAATGGAACGAACAAATAATTACAATGTGGATTTTGTACAGAAGATACCGCCGCCAGAAAAGAAAGTCAAGAAATTATTGGGTTCATCCGATTAACATGAAAAGAGCATTTTACAATTTTAATACTATAATAGGACGATACGAGGGTGTGAGAATAAACGACGTGCGCGTGCTCTCCCTGTGATTGTACCTGGGCGACTACGCGCCGGTGCGAATGAAAGCATACTGCGTCTTCCATATAGCACTACGCGTCCGGTCGCCGGCTAACCGGTACGCGCCAACCGGACGCACAGTGGTGGATCCGGTGCGCACCCGGCGACCGCTTGCCCGGCAAATTACGCCGGTACGTGTAATAAATAAAGTACATGGCCATACACTGCGCCGCCGGGTACCCGGCACCGGCTACCCGGCAACCGATACGTGTGAAAAGGCTCTAAGGCTATCTCTGAATTTATATTATTATTATATTAATATCAACATTTAGATGCAAGTACATGAATACCTCTACCTAATTTCGGCCTATGATGATTACCTACTAGAAAAAAAGTCTAGATGATGAAATAATTTTTTCATTCCAAAAGGTAACAACTACATACTCCCGATAATTTAATGTAATTAATCACAATAATAATTAGTGTCATTCTTATCTGCTTTAGAAATAATATTTTACCCTCTGCAGTGCCTCTGTTTCGTCTTGTAAACTTGGCTTAATTGTTTTATAAGTTAATTAATTTAAAATATAAACGCATGACTTATTTTGTCAAGGTTTGAACGCAGCATTATGTGGAGCAATGATCAAATCAGTATCAACTGGGATTAAACGGGCGATAACGGGTGATAACGGGTTTTGAACAGGGGATAACCCGTTTTGTTCGGTGTAAACCGGATCAGCTATCGGCGACGCGTGGCAGACTTGTGGAAACAAAGTCGCGTTAAGTATTGTGATTAAATAATTACTTAATAATAAATTAATAGGAATCACTTATGTAAGTTGATTCATTGATTGGATGTTGGCGCGTGTTATGTTGCACGTCAAGACTTTGTTTTTTGTTTAATTCCATCGGATGATGTGAAATATTATGTATCTACATCATACAAGCATTTTACCTACGCTTTACTTTTTTTTGTTTATTTATCTAAAGTTTAAAGCAGAACGCTCATTAAATGCCTAAAATTGACAGAAATTACTGATAATTAATTTAAATTCTAAATTCTTACCTTCTACAAACAATTATTTGTTTGTAGAAGATAAGAATTTAGAATTGTTTATACAAAAAAAAACATACTTTACCTTTTTATATGCGGTATTCGCTACCCAGAGCGGTAACGGTAAACTTCAATCGGTTTAGCGCGGTATTCCGCTAAGTATTTTGTATGGAGTTCCGCAGCTAGAGCGAAATGAGCGAAGCCAGTATCGGCATACTACCTAATTAGACGGCAACTTTTCGCTTGCTTTGCGAAACAGGTTTCGCCCTAATGGCGGTGCGTTAAATAGTTTTGCTTGTAAGTTTTGCTACCGTTGGTGGTAGTATTCGTTTAGTTTTGAATAGGGTTATACCGGATACCCACTCGGTTTTCACTATCACTCTTGGTACGAATACCGCGTAGGCCTGACCAGGCCTTTATATAGTACACACTAAACAAATCCATAACCAATGTCAAGAATAGATTAAACATGTTTTTATTAGAATAGCTTCTTATTAAAATGTTCAATTTACAATTGAATCTAGTCACAGGATTAAAAAGCAAATGAAAACACGCAATAGGCAGTCGTTGATTAAAAAATATAAATAATTTAATTAATATGAATTAAAAAAATAAAGTGAAGACACATAATTAATTAGTGATCTTTTAAAAGTAACTAAAATACGTTTGCACAAAAAAGGGTTCCCAGCCTGCCCTTCTAAAATGAAATAATATTTTTACAACCTTGAAAAATATGCTAAAAACAAGACTGGATATTTGAAAAGGGATAACTGGATTTGCACAAGACAACATTCCAAAACCGGACAAAACGCTTTACAATGTTTTTACACAGCAAAACATATTTAAAAATAAATAATGAAAAAAAAAAATGGCCTAATTTCTAGACATGCATAGTCGATCATAATCTTAATTTATACAAAATAAATGTCTTTCATCCTCCCATATGATTTAAGTTCACAACAGTAAACAAACTACCGATCGGTAAAAAATTGATTAAATTAGTCATTAAATCTTATAAATATGTGTTTTTTTTTATTATTTATAGGCTCGCGGTTAACTACTATCTCATCTGATGGTAAGCGATGATGTGTTCGACTATGGAGCACGTTTACCTAGACCTGCTAATCAATTCACTATCTTCTGAACTTCTGGTTCCTGATAACAACAAATAAACGAAAGCGGTCCCCGATCAAACAGGTTTGGAACCACTGATCTATACTCCATTTGAAATAACATAAGACATTTAAACAAACCTTTTTACTGTCCGTTCAACCAATTTTGACTTCTATTCTGTAGACATAAGGATGGTATTAAAAGCAAAAAAAAAGTGGTTACAATACTATTTACTGCAGCCGCCATTTGCCGTGCCAGCAACGCAATAAAAGTCAGATTTGGTTGCACGGACATTAAAAAAAATTGTACCATCAATAGTTTCAATTGTACCATCATCAAGCTTATCTGTAAATTGTTTACTGTGTGTACATTATCATTAGTGTAGATTGATGGATATCATGTTAATTATTACAATAATCCCGAGTTGATAGGTAGTTATTAATATTTTATACAACCCTTAAGAACCCAGAAAGCTTTTGTTACTTAGCTGTCCAGTTGTGTCTCACAGACACAATATAGGAAATGTAAGGTATTTAATAAAAAGGTTCGTTATATTAATATGATACGATGTTTTATTTTACAGTGTCATCTATTAGTCAAGATAAAAAGTATATTTTGTTATTATTTTTTGTCTCTGAAAGTACTGGTCCTGGTAAAAATTTTTCACCGATAGAAAGCTGCTTTATTCTTGTGTGACTTAGGCTATATTTTATATGCGCAGGCGAAGCAGCGGGCAAGAGCTAGTGTTTCATATACAGCCAAACAGAAATCATGAAACAAACTTTTACGAACTTTTTAATAAAATTAATGAACAGTTAATCATTTTCTTTTCTTGGCCTTTTAGTATCGTATATCTTTAAATTTAAACAAATAAGTTGGCTGTATAATTCACATGTCCTCTGAGAGACATTTAATTTTCTATCATTTATCTATTTGATTTATTGCGTTTGCGATTAGTATTACTTTTTGTGTGGGCTTTAAGTTTTTCCTCTGATACCCATTTTTGAACGTCGACTTGGATTGACCCACCTAGACTTATTATTCAAGAACTTAAACTTGGTTGGCTCGCCGTCCGATCGTCCGGTAACCGTCCGGACCAAGCCCAAGTCGTCGACGGCGCGTACTGTTCCACGCGCGACTCACGGAGATGAGCAAAACTCGATTTTGCTCACTGCGTGAGACAAAGTAACTTTTAATTATTTTTTTTAGCCATTCCATTCGAAACATTCGAACTGCATTGTACTCTGTCTCTTTCTCGCCCTTATAAAAAAGCGAGTGAGAAACATGCCATTTCGAAGTTCATTCCGATTTTGAAATTCCACCACAAAGAAAAACACATTCGGAAATGCGTAATAAATAGAAAATATTTGTAAAATATAAAATTGTTTCTTTTTTTATAAATAAATTATTGAATTTTAAATTTGAACAAAAATAAGAGTGCCTGAGTACTTATAGCAGCAGATAAAACTGGCATTTAACCTTTAAATAATTATTTCTTTGACTGTTTTAGAACGTGCTTTAAAAAAACAGCGGAAATAAAATAGTGGCAAATAAGATTAAGAATGTTAAAATAATTGTAAAATATGAGCAAAACTAGCGACAGAGATAGTATTTATTTTAATTGAAATCATTATTAAATCTATTACTGTTATTTTTTTTATTTCCCAAGTAATATGTGTTCTCGCTGCTGAAGTGAAAAATTATGTGTGTAACACGAGAGCAAAACTTTTTGCATCTCGTGCCTTTGAATCCCTCCCCTCGCTCAGGATTCTACTTTAGAATCACTCGCTAACGCTCGTGATTCAATCAAAGAATCTTTCGCTTGCTCGGGACTCAAAATTAGCACTCCCAGCAAAAAACAACTTTGCTCTCTTGTTGCACAAATAACTATTTTATTCAACAGATGGAAACGAAACACTAGATACCTATCTATCTTCTTTCTTTTCAAATCTATTCTTTCTTTACTTATACTTATATTAATATTATGTCAATAATGAAAGGAAGTGCTCTTTAAATTTCCTCTTGAATACATCTAGAGAAAGGCTGTCGCGAAGAGAGTGTGGCAGAGAGTTCCAGAGACACACTGCAGTTACAGAAAAGGAACCGCCATAGCAGCTGGAAGTGTGACGCGGCGTACGAAGGAGAATAGAAGAGGTAGTGCGACAGAGTTTACCCCTATGGACGAGATACTCAAAGCGCTCACGAAGGTATTGAGAAGCATTAGAATTATGCAGGATAGTCGACGCCGAATTGGCAGCTACTTTAATCTGGTCCGAAACTCCTACTCGTGGTTGTATTTGCGGAGGCCAAAAATAAAGCGGATGCACAAATTCTGCAGTCGTTCAAGTATGCTTAGAAGTACGAGTAGGTATCTCCGTGGCTCCTTAGCATCTAGATAACAGACATCCGCATAATCTATGAGCAGTAGAAGAAGAGGTTGAGCAAGATTAAGTTTAGTGTGAAAATCACATCATCTATAATCTATATATATATAAAAGGAAAAACTGACTGACTGACATATCAACGGACAGCCGAAACTACTGGGACTAGGAGCGTGAAATTTTGTACAAGGTTTCCTTTTATGACGTAGGCGAGCACTAAGAGAGGATTTTCCGACATTCGCTCCCTAAGGGGATGAAACGGGTGTCCAAAGTTTGTATGAAGATATCTACTTTCACGCGGGCGAAGCCGCTGGCAGAAGCTAGTTTATATAAAACGTTATAAAGAGGGAATATTTGTGTGTGATTTGTCAATTAGCTTCTTAACCGATTAAAAAAATATTTTCACCAGAAGAATGCTACTTTATCAATGAGTCACATGCATATATTTTTTTACTTTTACGCTGTAAAAATTACTGGTAGAAAAAATTTTTGTAAATAAATAAAAACCCTAATTTCCTTATTAAAGTAAGTGAAGAGACGAAATAAAGAGGTTAATGGCCTAAGATATGAGTCTCATTTGAAATTAATGTTATCAGAATGTTAGGTAAACTATTAAATAAATAGGTTACCGACCTATTTAAATAACCTTGTTACTTATTTTATTTCATATTATTATTGATGACATTGAAGATATCCTACTAGATTGAATTTTTTACGCAAAACAATAATAAAATACTTTAATTTGACTTTCTCATAATAGAGAAATATCAAACAATTATTGCATAAGGTGTAAACAGTAAATACAACAACAGTAAAAAATTGTCGAGTGCAACATTTAATCTAGCTTTTGTAGGGCAGGGACGGTGAACCTTTAGTAGAGAAAGTGCTATAACTACAACCTAGGAGTCTTTAAGTCAAGAGTGAATAGGTTACTTCTAGGCAAGCGTGCTCCATCGTCAGTCACATCATCACTTCCCATCAGGTGAGGTAGTGGTCAAACGCTAGCAAGGGCGGATTTAAGAACAGTTATTATTGTAAAAAAAACAATAATAACTTTTCTTAAATCCGGCCCGTCCACAACTGTACTATTAAATATGGGTTGACAATATACCTACATAAAGATAGTACGAAAAAAATTAAATCTCAATTGTAAATTTAGAAATTAAAATAACCCACTGGCACGTAAGAAATGATGACCAGTCTCAACTGACAGCGCCCGTTCACGGACATGATGTCGATATACGCGACACCACTCAGTTCAACCACTTTGAAGGGAACCGAAAGGCCCAACACAAGCGCCACCTTCAGTAAGACATTCGAGTGAGCATGACATACTATCAACCACCGTGCTCATATATGACAAACTAGTCCAATTGTGGCCTAACTATTAAAGCATGAAAATTTGGCCAGGAAACGCCAAATATATGAAAAAAAAATTGTCATGACGTGCCGCCAAAGAATCTTAACAAAAAAAAAAAATGTATCTGGATGCTATTAACTCTTAATTCGTGACTCGAATTTGTATATGGTAGCGTTTACAGTTTTGTGGTCAATTTATTATTTCTTTATTTATTTTTTATACATATTTTGTACATTTTTAAATATTTTTCAAAACACATATAAAAAAAAAAACATTTAAAATATAAAAAATAGCAGTCCGCCGGTGTCGGGACAGGGTCCAAGCTACCGGTGGTTAGGGCTCCAGAGACAGGAACCTCCTCACAATGCGAGCCGTATCGAGGAGTACTGCCTTCTGTATCAGGCCCTTGATCCAACCGCGCAACGACAGCTTCGACAGATAGAGCTACCTAGACCGAATCGAATGTTTTCAAATTACCTAAATGTTAAATATCTTTTATTGGCACGCGTACCTACAGGTTCGCTACCCCTGTTGTAGGGCAAATGACCAAGATAAAACTTTGCTAATTTAAATTGCGCAGGCGTTTTAACTCTGAAACAATCAGCTGATATTTAAGTAAAGTTTACTTACTTTAAAGTCAAGCTGACATCATTTTATAGATCTTTCAATAGCATTACTACTCTTTGTCTGATTACAAACCTGAAATTGTACATTCATATAAATTAAATCTAATTTCAAGCGCATTTCTTTGTGTAATTTATTTCATCACCACTGCTCTCAAAACGGTGAAGGAAAACATCGTGAGGAAACCGGCATGTCCTAGAACCAAAAATTCGAAGACATGTGACATCCACCAACCCGCACTGGGCCCGCGTGGTGGATTACGGCCCATTCCCTCTCCTAGAGAGGAGGTCTGAGTCCCAACAGTGGGAACATTATAAGGCCGACTATGCTATGCTAGATCTAATTTTAAGCATAGTAAAGGCATGAGATGGAACTGCGCCTAGCTGACATGTTATATCAAAAACGCATCGACTTAGAAGTAAATGAATAACTTTGAAGTGAGAAACGTGTTTGTTGGAGTTGAGGTTTTTATCTACTATTATTTATTCATTTAAACTTCATGTACAATAGTGGTACATAGGCGGACTTGATGCCACATGGCATTCTCTACCTTAAGGTATAAAAACACAACACCGTGGTGTTGTGGTCGGTGCACAATTAATAAATATTAATGATGAAGAAATTGAATGATAGAAATTGGCTGCTTATAGTAATGAAATGCATATGCTCAAATAATAAACTAATAAATACCATAATAAATCTCCTAGAGAGAGGAGGCCTGAGTCCCAGCAGTGGGAACATTAAAAGCCTGATTATGCTTATGCTTATATAATAAATGTCAAATCATTATAATTATAAGAACTTAAAATATAATAATGATAAAACGAAGACCTAATTAAAGTTGAGAGGACTTAAATTAGAAGTAAACAGAAAATTGAATAGGTATTTAAACTAATTAAGATGACATAGGGCTAGTACACAAAACTGCGAATCGGCACGATGCGAATTCACAACGCAGAGAACTGCGACACGAGTTGCTGCGATGCGATTTTCTCCCTTCCACGCTTCGGGTGACCATTTTTTCGACGACCGTCAACTGTACTGAAAGTATATAATTATATAAGTATATAATTGTAAACTAGGTCATGACGTGGATCGTAAAAGAAGTGCTTACTTCTGTCATCGCAGAAATGCGCGATGCGAATTAATTCGCAAGTTCTCGCGATGCGTCGCGCGAGCTCGCAGATTTTTACGATGCGACGTCGCATCGAAATTTTTTGAACAAGCCTATAGGCCCCACAGCACCAGCCACAACAGGCAGCAGGTAGTCAGCGGCAGGAATACCACATAGAATTTCATTTGGCAGATTCCCGCATTCTTCACCATTTATTGGCTTACCGTAAATCATTTAATGACACTCCTCGCTCTTGAGATAGTGTCAGACTTTTACTGACTAAAAACCCTCTCCTGTTCCTTCTTTGCCATTTTTCTAGGGCCCCGGGGATCTTTTTCGCATAACCCATGGCCCCAGCCAGGGTCGAAGCCTACTGCTTCGACCCTGCTGGGTCCCTACGGTTGCTGACATCTCCTTGAGGCATTGACGACTTGGGCTCGGACCGGACGGTTACCGGACGATCGAACAGCGAGCTACCCATTGTTTGCCGTCCGCACGCCCGTACCTACGATTGGCTTGCCATGTGGAAGAAAGTTCAACGCTGCGGCTTGGTATGGCCCCGCAGGAACCCTGAGCAATGTGCTACACAGAAGTCATTTGATGATTTCCAAAACAAGTCTTCATTGTATCAGTAACTAACTTTTGCCCGCGGCTTCGCCCGCATACATAAATAAAATATAGCCATGTCATTCAAAAATAAAGCAGCTTTCTATCGATGGAAAAATTTTCGCAATCGGACCAGTACTTTCAGAGATAACCTCCTACAAACAAAAAAAAACTTTACCTATTTAAAATATTAGTGTAGATTGCTAAGTTCAATGTTTTTATTATCTTGTAAAGTAGGTACCTGCCAGGTCAGCGTATGCAGGTCATGTCATAGAAACCAGTTTTCAATGTCGTCTACCATAATATTGAAATTGATCATGGCTAATGTCATAAATATTTATTGTCTTTTTCCTCAAACAAAGCAGGGATCAAAAGCGGACCTTTTTGTACTCCTAGATTATTGTGAAACATTATTTCGAGTGATTAATTAATGCGATTTTCTTCTAAAATTTATTTAATTGTTATTAGGGTTCCGTACCCAAAGGGTAAAAACAGGACCCATTGCTAAGACTCCACTGTCCGTCTGTCACCAGGCTGTATCTCATGAACCGTGACAGCTAGACAATTTTCACAAATGATGTATTAAAAACACTAAAAATAGAATAAAAATATAATGTGTGGGGTTGCGAAACAATACAAGTGATTTTTTGGCCGGTTTTTGTTAAGGAATAATAATATTCCACAACTATTACACAACGCCGTCTAGTCTCAAGCTAAGCAGAGCTTGTGTTATGAGTACTAGACAACTGATAAACATACATATATATTTTCTAAATACATACATATTATAGATAAATTACACCCAGACACAGAACAAATGATCGTGCTCATCACACAAACATTTGTACTGGGTGGGAATCGAACCCACGACCTCCGGCATAGCAGTCAGGGCCACTAACCACTAGACCAACAGGCCAGTCAAGAATGTACGGAACACTTCGACCGCGAGTCCGACTTGCACGTTCCGGTTTTTATCAACAGCCTCAACAGCACAAAACCACTGAACTTCATGCCTACACAAGAAAAATCATCTGAAATTACCCCTTATCTATTCTGTACTAATTGTGGCGACCCACATTTATGTTGTATTAACATTTATACTGTAACATGATTGAACTGTGTGTGAACTATGGTTTAGTTTATGCTTTAGCTTAGTGCTCTATGATTTAGTTCTCTCTATGGAGTGATTTTACTCTCTGGTTTGTTCTTTTCTCGAGACATTATAAATGGCGGTTAAGCATACATATTTTACTCAACAATTTAACGACTTTTATTGCAAGTCCCCTAAAACTAAACGGCGCTAAACGCCAAATTGGTGACCCCTACAGTGAAAACTATCACACGCACCGCCCGACAGTGAAAACTATCACACGCACCGCCCGACAGTGAAAACGTATCACCCGCACCGCCCGACAGTGAAAACTCTCAGACGCACCGGACGACAGCGTGCGGAGGCCTAGCCCGCGCGCCTTTTGTCAACACTGCGTCATTATTCGTCGTTCGAGGGCGCTCCGCTCAAGCAAGCGTAGCCCCACATCACGGCGCTACGAACGTGCGGGTGCGCTGACCGCTTTCAATCGGCTTCCATCGAACAAATATACCTAGCATGAACATCGCGCTGAAAACGCCGACCTAATAGCAGTGCTCATAAGTGTAAACGAAGTGGTTTTTCCCGTGCTATAACACAAAGTAAAAACACGCATGTACGTTTCAAAAAATATTGTTTTTACAACTCAGTGATTCAAGGTCAAGCAGACATTTTTGTCTCCGATTTTTTATTACTCAGTTACGAAACTTTTAACACTTGAAAAAAGAAGCATGTTCGAGTTTATTTTTTTTAAGGACAATAGTATTGTGATGTAGGTAATTCTATATTTTATATTTATGGCAATAAGTGGGTAGGTACAACCTTCTTGCATGTGTGAGCCAGTCTCTCAATAAATCTGTTACGCGATTGACGTGGTTTTACTGTAGCCGATTCCCCGGGGTTCCAGTGTCCAGAGATTCCTCAGTGGCGACGATTAAGCGATTTCACGCGTGAAAATTTTATGTTGCGACCAGAAAACTCTAAAGGTGCTGTGGATATTTTTATTTTTTTCGTGCGAACTGTGCGGTGTAAAGTTGAATAACGGACTTAAAATGGCGGTTGGAAAGATCGGTGCGTTTGACCTAACGAAAGACAATTGGGACACGTATGTGGATCGATTAGATCAATACTTTATTGCCAACAGTGTAAAAAGTGAATTAAAAGTCGCAACTTTAATTACTGTCGTTGGTAATAGTGCATATGAGTTGATGGTTAATTTATGTACACCCGTTAAACCATCCACAAAGACTTATTCGGAGTTAATAGCGGTAATGAAAGGACACTTAAACCCCAAACCGTGTATGCTCGCTGAGAGGTTCAAATTTCGGCAACGGATTCAAAAACCTGGTGAAAATATCGCGACGTACTTCTCGGAGCTTAAAAGACTGAGTAAAGATTGTTCTTTTACGGCGGACAGTTTAAAAGAAAATATGAGAGATCAATTTGTGTGCGGCTTAGTAAACGATGACATTCGGCAGAAGTTGTTTACTGAAGACGACAGCATCAGTATCGACCGGGCGTATAAGCTGGCCTTATCGATGGAGGCGGCTGAGACAAACGCGGCAATAGTGGAAGACGGTACGAGAAGAAGGACCGGCGGCAGTGCAGCGGATGCGGAGTCCATACCCGTTCATAAGATCGGGCATGACGGCGGCGGAGGAAGGCGCGGGGCGTTGGGAGGCGGCGGCGGCGGTGGCTATCGGCCGGCCGCGAGGCGAAACACTCGCTCGACGCGTGACTCACGACAATCCGGCGGCGGCGGTCCAAGTACCATAAGCGGAGCGGGTTACAACTTACTTCGATCGGGCACAAAAAATGAGGAATGCAAAGTATGTGGAGGCAAACACAATTCGAATACGTGTAAATTCAAACTGTATGTGTGTAGAATTTGTACCCAGGAGGGACATTTGAAGAGGATGTGTCCAAGGTTGACCAGGAATAATTTCATAAATAACATACAAGAAGACGGGCATGGCAGCGACGACAGGTGTGGCGCTTACTCGACGGGGAGCGACAGTGACGAGGTAATAGTACCTATTAATCGCTTATCACTTGGACAGTGTGAACCTATTATGATTTCTGTAAGTGTGCACGGTTGTGACTTAAGAATGGAATGTGACACGAATTGATGAAACCGTATTTTAATAGGCGACACGAATTATATGTGGAACGGGGTTGTGTTATGTGGGGCTACAGAATTGTTGTACCACCAACTCTTCGGAACACAATACTAAAAGAACTTCATGTTAGCCACATGGGCATAGTTAAGACCAAGTCGATGGCTCGAAGTTTTGTGTGGTGGCCCAATTTAGACGCAGACATCGAATCGACATGCCGCTCTTGCGAAACATGTGCGATGGAGGCAGCTGCGCCGCCGCAGGCTGCACCACGTAGTTGGCCGTATTTAGCCCAGCCGTGGAGTAGATTACATGTAGACTTTTTAGGCCCATACCAGGGAAAAACGTTTTTCGTAATTATAGATTCCAGTACAAAATGGATTGAAATTTTTGAAATGAATAAAACAAATGCTTCGACAGTCATTAAGGTTATGAGGTCATTATTTGCGCGATTCGGTTTGCCTTTGGAGGTTGTATCCGATCAGGGCCCACCATTTACGAGTACGGAGTGGGGAGAATTCTTAAAATTGAACGGTATTAAGCAGTCGTATTCCCCAGTATATCATCCAGCTTCAAACGGGGCAGCAGAAAATGCCGTCAAATTATGTAAGCGAACAATAAAAAAGGCAGTCCGAGAGGCAGTAGACATCGACACAGCTTTACAGACATACCTACTAGCGTATAGAAATAGTATTCAAAGCACTACAGGGGAAAGTCCCGCCATGCTGTTGCAACGTAGGTCGTTGCGTTCCCGGTTAGATCTTTTGCGCGCAGACCGCGCGCGTCAGGACCGAGTGGAAGGGGTGCAGCGTCAGCAGTCGATTAGTTCGGGCACTGAACCATTACAACACACCGTTGGTGATACGATATGGGCCAGGAACTACGGTAGCAAAGACAAGTGGTTAAAAGGAACGGTAGTAAACCAACAAGGTTCACGTAGGTATGTAGTAAACAGCGATGATGGTCGACTTCTCACACGGCATAGCGATCAAATTAGGCAGAGAACTCGACGTTCAAGTATAATGTACCCAGACGTTATGTCCGAAGGACAGGTCAGTGGGGATGTCGTTGAACCGCAACAGCAACAGCTGTCTCCAAGTATATCGGAGCCAAGGGTTCGTGAGGGGACGAGTAGGGGCGAAGTCGGGGGTGACGGCCCAGTAGTGAGTGACGCGGTGGATACAGCAGTCACTGAGACCTCACCAACCCGTAGGGCACCATCGTCACCACCAGTCGGCAGTAAATCATCGCCGACGGCCGCGACCGTTCCGGATTCCGTGAACCGTCCCATCCGTATTCGCAAGAAACCGGTTAGATATGGATTTGAGTTCGATTAGATGAAAGAATATATTGTTATATTTATTATTATAGTACATAGAGTAAAAGTCTAATTATAATTAGGTTAAGTTAGTGTGTAAGTTAATGTTAACGTTTAGTTTATATCTTCCTCTATTAGTTATATACTAGAAGTTTAAGTGTGGAGGTGTGATGTAGGTAATTCTATATTTTATATTTATGGCAATAAGTGGGTAGGTACAACCTTCTTGCATGTGTGAGCCAGTCTCTCAATAAATCTGTTACGCGATTGACGTGGTTTTACTGTAGCCGATTCCCCGGGGTTCCAGTGTCCAGAGATTCCTCAAGTATAAATATATATTTTTAACATATTAGATAAAGGGTGTTTGTGCATGTTGACTAAGGTGGCTTATAATAACGGTTCTAATTAGAAAATAACATTGCAAATTCTGTGTGAGATCTAGCTATTGTTTATAATACTGGTGTGTGTCCTGATCCTTCTTGGTGTGTTCCCTATTTTATTTTCGTCTCTGGCTTAACACTATCAAAATGGCACAAGAGCATGTTGTTAACCACATTGCTGTCAAGCTCCCTCCGTTCTGGCCCAGTCATGTGGCAGCTTGGTTTGCGCAGGCCGAAGCTAGTTTTGACATTTCAGGTGTTAAAGCAGAGGATACCAAGTACAGTTATGTGCTCAGTATCTTACCTGAGCGGACAGCAGCTGAAATGGAGGACATACTCACAAATCCACCAAAAGAAAATAAATACCAATATTTAAAGTCTGAATTAATCCGCAGGCTTTCTTGTTCTGAAGAGAAGCGTCTGAACCAACTGCTCAGCGATGAAGAGTTAGGTGACCGGTCCCCATCGCAGTTCCTGAGACACCTGCGCTCACTTGCTGGTGCCAACCTGCAGAATGAGACCATCCTACGGCAGCTGTGGCTGAGACGGCTGCCTCAGAATGTACAAGCCATCCTTGCTGCACAGGCTGACCTGCCACTCAGCAAGGTTGCAGAACTAGCCGATCGTATCTTGGAGGTAGCCCCTACACAAACTATTTGTTCCACCAGCACATCAACGTCAACTGATTCTGTTTTGCAAGCTATTACTCGTAGATTGGATGAGCTGACGTTACATGTGGCTGCATTAGATGGAGGTCGCAGCAGCCGCAACAGAGACAGGAGTTCTGCGAGAACATCAACACGCTCTAAGTCCAGAGGTTTTCCACAGATAGATCTCTGCTGGTACCACCGCCGATTCAAAGAAAAGGCTACCCGCTGCACTACACCATGCAGCTGGAAAACCCAGCCAACGGGAAACTCGCCCGGCGGTCAGTGATGGCGACTTCTGACTGCCAGCAACCACAAGACCTAGTAAGTCGCCGGTTATTTGTTACAGATGTTTACAGTAAGCGTCGATTTTTAGTAGACACTGGTTCAGACATTTGTTGCTACCCTAAAACTTTTCTGCAAGAAAAAGGCAAGGAATCCAATTACCATCTCACCGCTGCTAATGGTAGCACCATCAGAACGTATGGGTTGATTAATCTGAATTTAAATCTTGGACTACGCCGTGATTTCAGATGGCAATTTGTTATAGCTGATGTCAGTACCCCTATAATCGGGTCAGATTTTTTAGCACACTATCACCTTCTACCTGACTGTGCTAACAGACGCCTAGTTGATGGGAAAACGGGCCTCTCAACTCGTGGCAGTATAGCTATGATTGAGCAGGATAGCGTTAAAGCTGTAAATACAAATTTTATTGATTCACCATTCTCAAAAATTCTGTTGGATTTTCCAGACATCACACGGCCACCTGGACTACCACACGAGGTGAAACACAATACCTTGCACCACATCATTACCACTGACGGACCTCCCGTCGCAGCAAAACCACGCCGCCTTGCACCAGAGAAATTACGTGCAGCAGAGAAAGAATTTGCCAACATGGTTGAGGTAGGTACTGCTCGGCCTTCTAAAAGTTCCTGGGCATCTCCCTTGCACCTTGCCCCCAAGAAAGATGCTACTTGGCGCCCTTGTGGAGACTACAGGGCTTTGAACGCCCGGACAGTGCCTGACCGCTATCCCGTTCGTCACATCGGAGACTTTGGCCACAACCTTGCTGGAGCAACTATCTTCAGCACTTTTGACCTGGTAAAGGCATACCAGCAAATACCAGTAAATCCTGCTGATGTGTGTAAAACAGCCATTATTACACCTTTTGGCCTGTTTGAATTCCCATTTATGACTTTTGGGTTGCGCAATGCTGGCCAAACGTTCCAGCGATTCATGGATGAAATCACGAGGGGACTAGATTTCTGTTTTCCCTATATTGATGACATCCTTGTTTTTTCTAGGAACGCAGATGAGCACAAAGGACACCTTCGCATTCTCCTGCAAAGACTGGCAGACCATGGTGTAGTCATCAACGCTTCCAAGTGTGTATTGGCTGCCTCCGAGGTCATTTTCCTTGGCCACTCAGTATCAAAAGATGGCATCCGTCCACCTACAGAGAAAATCGCTGCTCTTCGTGATTTCCCTCTTCCGAAAACCGCTCAAGGTTTACGACGGTTCCTAGGTATGCTTAACTACTACCGTAGTTTCCTACCTAGGGCCGCAGAGACACAGGCCCCACTGGTTGATTTCCTGACAGCAACAGGTTTAAAAGGGTCAAAACCTATGCCTTGGTCACCTGAGCTAGAACAAGCATTTTATAAATGTCGCGATAGCCTCACTGGAGCTACTCAACTGGTACATCCAAAGGCAAATGCTCAGCTCAGTTTATATACGGATGCATCTAGCACACATGTGGGAGCAATTCTCCAGCAGTTGTCAGAGAAAGGTTGGGAACCACTTTCCTTTTTTAGCAAAAAATTGACTGTTTCCCAAAGCACCTGGCCTGCTTATTATCGCGAACTGTATGCTGTGTATTCTGCGGTTCATCACTTCAGGCATATATTGGAGGCACAACATGCCACCATATACACTGACCATAAGCCGCTCCTGTACGCTTTTACACAGAAACGAGATAAGCTGCCTCCGGCACAACTCAACCAGCTGACATATATCTCACAATTCACGACAGATATACAGCACGTCAAAGGTGAAGAGAACGTTGTCGCAGACACCTTATCTCGTATCGAATCCATCACACTGTCTGATGACTATGTCTCTCTTGCTGCATTGCAGCAGTCAGATGCAGAATTGAAGACCATTCGCGAGAATTCATCACTGAAATTAGTACCGACGCTCATTCCAGGCACAGATACCACGATCCTGTGTGACGTCTCTACAGGCAAGCCACGGCCGTATCTACCACCACAAATTCGACGCGCTACATTTGAGCGTCTGCACGCGCTGAGCCACCCTGGTCCCCGCGGGTCTGCACGCCTAGTATCGCAACGATACGTATGGCCTGGCATCAATAGAGACTGCCGTGTCTGGGCACGAGCCTGTATAGCATGCCAGAAATGTAAGGTGTCTCGCCACATCTCGACGCCGCTGGGATCGTTTTCCACACCATCTGGAAGGTTCAGGCATGTCCATCTCGATTTTATTGGTCCCCTCCCTTCTTCTGAGGGCTTTACTTACTGTATGACCGCGATAGACCGATTCACCAGGTGGCCTGAGGTCTGGCCTTTAACGTCCATCACGGCCGACGATGCAGCAGAGCAATTTTTCCGCGGTTGGATTGCGCGTTTCGGTGTGCCCCTTTGGGTCACAACAGACCAAGGTCGACAATTTGAATCGGCTCTCTTCAACAGACTCTTAGACTTTGGTGCAACAAAACGCATAAGAACTACCAGCTACCATCCGCAAGCGAATGGTATGGTAGAACGCTTCCACAGACACCTGAAAAGCGCATTGATGTGTCATATCAACACCTGGCACAAGGCTCTTCCATTGGTGTTGCTGGGTATCAGGACCGCTCTAAAGGAAGACCTCAATTGCACCGCAGCAGACCTCGTTTATGGCGAGCCGCTACGTCTACCAGGTGAGTTCCTGGTACCTAGCAATGCCACACAGGAGAACTCCGAAGATTTTGTTGCACGTTTACGTGCAATGATGTCCAGCTTACGGCCTGCACCTATTTCGCGCCACTCTGTTAACAAAACCTTTATTTTCAGAGACCTAGATCGCGCCTCACATGTTTTCTTGCGTGACGATTCTGTCCGGCGCTCACTTCAACCTCCATTTACTGGGCCTTACCGCATTCTCAAAAGAAGTGACAAGACCCTTACCTTACAGGTAAACGGGAGAGAGACAACTGTCAGCATTGATCGTGTTAAGCCAGCTTACCTAGATTCCGAACTACCTTGCTCTCCTCCTATTTCAGTTCCTGTTCCTAAATCTTCTCCTTCCTCTGATCAGACGCGTATCCTGCAATCTCCAACTACTCCAATACCTACAACCTCCCTAACTCCTCCACTACCTACAGCTCCTATCACTACCAGGACCGGTAGGAGAGTAAAATTTAGGGATGTGCTAGATTTGTAAGTTGTTTGTTATTTTTTATTTTCATTTTTTTTTATTACTTTTGTCTTCGCCTTTTATTTCTCTACAGATATGATAAGCTGTATTAATGTTGTTATGTATACCGTTTGTTTCTCCGTAGGGGGGTGGTGTGGCGACCCACATTTATGTTGTATTAACATTTATACTGTAACATGATTGAACTGTGTGTGAACTATGGTTTAGTTTATGCTTTAGCTTAGTGCTCTATGATTTAGTTCTCTCTATGGAGTGATTTTACTCTCTGGTTTGTTCTTTTCTCGAGACATTATAAATGGCGGTTAAGCATACATATTTTACTCAACAATTTAACGACTTTTATTGCAAGTCCCCTAAAACTAAACGGCGCTAAACGCCAAATATCATAAATATAATTTTATAGCACGAAGAATCGCCAAACTTGAGTGGCAATGGGTATTGTGCAGGGCACATTGCTCGCAGAACAGATGGCCGTTGGGGCCGAAAGGTTCTGGAGTGGCGACCACGTACCGGAGGACGCAGTGTTGGAGGCCCCCTACAAGATGGACTGATGACCGAATACACACAGGACCGTTCATTGTGGCGACATTTAGGGGAGGCCTATGTCCAGTAATGGACGTCTATCGACTGAAATGATGATGATGAATTTCAGATAAGTTTTTTTTTTAGGTGAGAAAATCATCTAATGACAAATCTCGCTCTTGGGCGGAGCGAGAGATAGTGTCAGACTTACTTTTACTGACTAAATACCTACTCCTGTTCCTTCTTTGCCTTCGTTCCAGGGCCCCGGGTTTCACTTTCACACTACCCGTGGCCGCAGTAGGTTTCGACCCTGCTGGGCCCCTACGATTTGCTGACATCTCCCTGAGGTTTCAGATAGATAATGTCAGCAGCATACCTGCCTCTCAGCTTGTATTGCGAATTGTTGATAAGCCTGATGAAGAACTTCAACCTCATGTGCCACGTTTCTATAGTCTTACCTACGATATTCTGAATACGCCCACCTGGCTCGTTGGCGACAATAATAATAATAATAATAATAATAATAATATTCCACAACTAACACACAACGCCGTCTAGTCCCAAGCTAAGCAGAGCTTGTGTTATGGGTACTAGACAACTGATAAACATACTTATATATTTCTAAATACATACATATATAGATAAATTACACCCAGACACAGCACAAATGATCGTGCTCATCACACAAACATTTGTTCTGGGTGGGAATCGAACCGACGACCTCCGGCATAGCAGTCAGGGCCACTAACCACTAGACCAACAGGCCACTCAAAGAGACAATCTATCAGCTGTCTCTCAGTCACCACGTCCTACGCCTGCACACCTCCATTTCGAAGTGATTACCTGTATACATCTTATATTGCTACGAAATACACTACCAGGGGCTCCGTGGCTGCTCGGGGGCTCGAGCATCCATGAGAATAGATATCAAGAAACAGATCAGTAATCGTCTTTTAGGGATGGGCGTTTTTTCATTACCCGACGACCCGTTTAGCGCAGTGGTTTATAGCGCCGGTTGAGAGGCAAGGGTCGCGGGTTCGATTCCCGCACCAATACAAATGTTTGTTGATGAAACAGATATTTGTTTTGGGTTTGGGCGTTTGTAGTACCTTCGTTATTCGTAGTTCTAAAGGAAAACCTTAGTTTGGGAACAGGACAATGTAAGTGATGTTGTCTCAATTTATCATTAGTTATTAATTTATCTGTCGGTCGATCAGTGTCATAGATTTCTATGATCAGTGTGGATTTCTCTTCTCACGCTTCGCCATTTTTTCGAATTATCAAATGAACACCCATGAGGTTTTCTGAAAGCCGGCGCCCCTGTACACTACTGCATACACTGCAGCTTTTTTTTACATGATATAAACTAGTGCTCGACTGTGGTCCCGCAGTGATGCAATCGTTCATGGTGAGGCGCACTAGTTTATTAAGAGCCTATTCACTCTAGCCTTGAAGACACCTAAATTATAATCGGACAGGAAGGCCGCAGCAGGCAATTGGTTCCAGTTCTTCGATGTGCGCGGTATAAACGACGAGGCGAAACACTTGGTCAGGACTATACATGTTTTAACAATGTAATGGTGGAATATGTTGTAGTTACATACTTAATTGCTATTTGGATGAGTCGTTTTCTTTCGTGGGAAATCATAAAAAAACACCTCCTCCTCCCGCTCTGGGTGAAGCGAGAGACCACCTGTGTTCCTTCAGTGGCCCTTTGCAGTCCAGGGATAAGGTAACTCTTTCGAAGAAAACCAAGGCTAGAGTGAATAGGCTCTTAATAAACTAGTACGCTTCGCCGTCAACGATTGCATAACTGCTTACCATCACGTGGAATTGCAGTCAAGCACTAGTTTATACTATGAAATGTAAATTGTCAGTCATGTGAGCGAGAAAGGAGGGAGCTATACAAACTATATAGCACCATCCCTTTTACTATCAAATCGATTCCGGTAAGGGCTCATGGAAGGGTCTCTAAATGTAGGTACTATGTTCACAGAGCTAATTAACTTTACTCGCCTTGAAAAAAATCTAGGTACCTAAAAGTATTCTTCAATACAAAGGAAAAAAACATTATAAAGTCTTGAATAAAAAAAAACATTATAAAACGCTTTTATAAAAAAAAAAATTACAACCGACTTCAATGTGAAAAAAAAACTGCACGAGTCCGACTGCGAGTCGGACTCGCGCACTGAGGGTTCCGTACAAACTTGAAAGGTAAATTGCGGTTTACGATTTATGACGTATTAAAAAACTAAGTACTTACAAGATCTCGTTCAAACCTATTTTCAGTGGAAGTTTCCACGGAAATGTACATTATATTTTTTTTTTAATTTTTTCATTCTCTTATTTTAGAAGTTACCGGGGGGGGGGGGGGGTGACACATTTTACCACTTTGGAAGTGTCTATCGCACAAACTATTTAGTTTAGAAAAAAATGAAGACCTATCTATAGATACCCCAAACGAATAAGTTTGATAAAAAAAAGTATGGGGAACCCCCTCAATTTATTGTTTTTTTTCCCTATTTTTGTGTGAAAATCGCTTACCAAGTTTCAACAGTATAGTTCTTATAGTTTCGAAAAAAAAGTGACTGTGACATACGGACGGACAGACAGACATGACGAATCCGTAAGGGTTTCGTTTTTGGCCATTTGGCTACGGAACCCTAAATACACAAAAAAGTGCAAAATAACATCCACAATAGTTTTGTCTAAGTATTCATTTACAACTGGGACTCGGGCCTCCCCTCATGACACCAAACTGGACCGGGTTGGTGGATGTCACACATCTTCGAGCTTTTGGTTCTAGGACATGCTGGTTCCCTCACGATGTTTTCCTTCGCTGTTTTAAGGGTAGTGGAGATGAAATAAAATACACTGTGCCAGGGTACCAACCCGCCACGTATTACTTGTAATTCGGGGCCGTATTATTAGGCTAACACTGCTCATGGAGCCTTTAAATGAAAACAAAACGTATGTACCAAAATCAAAAATTTTATTGTTACAAAAAACATATTTACAAAATTATCACCATATAATTCTTAGTTTTCTAACTATCTACATATAATAGTTCAGTACAGCCTATAGGTTTATAGATCAACTCCTAGTTACAAATAAATACCTAATTGAGCAACTAACATAGGCAAGTATACTACTAAAATAAACGCCAAGACTCGCGACTGTCGCGGTCATGTGCGAGCAGGACAGTGAGTATTGGCACAGAGGACATTTTTCTTTTCTATCGATAATTGATCAAAGTCCCTAGTGCGACTTTATTTTACGTTAACGCCATCAATATGTTTGTGACTTTCGGTGCTCCGATTGACCAGCTCCGAGCTCTTTAAGTCTTATAGTCTTTTGAACATCTGGCCGGAATTAAATGCACACATACTGACCTTTAAAACCATTAATTTTCTTTACGAAATATTGATTGATTTACATATGCTATGTACATTCTGAAGAACACTTAACCAGCAATTTTTTTCAGCAATTATAAAAGGAGTAGGGAAATCAAGCGAAAAAATATCATGTTGTTGATATTTTTTTTTTTTGCCAAAAATATTAGTCTTACGAAAAAATCATACGTTGATAATGTTGTACATGAATCTATAACAACCATATATTTTTTTACGCCGTTACCGAGGAGTAAGCTTCAGAAAGTTACTATTTAATAGCATTGCTTGGGAGTTAGGGCCTTAACCAATCAGAAGAGCCAAACGCGGTAAACGTTTAGATCGCGTGAACGTAAAAATAAGTCACACTCGGCGCACAGTACAAAAAAGCGTGACAGAGGCGTACTTTGTTCACTCGGTCACACAATTTTTTTAAAAAAGGTAACTTGTTTTATTATCTAATATAAAACCCTTGGATAAAGTATGTATTTTACAGATAAACTTACAATAAAAATTTCAAAGGTAAATATGATATTTAATTTATTTTCAAGGGTACGAGCAACTGTCGATAGAAGGATAAAACTTCCGACGTACCTAACTACTATCTCTGTCTGTGTTACGTGTCATCTCGCTCACACGATTCACGACTGCAGCTACTAAAGCATTGGCATATATTATAACACAAAAATTTGTGTACATTACGTGTCCTAACTAGTAGGTACAATATCATGTCATACAACAATTTAAAATTATCCATTAAATTACCCTATTTTAATTAAGAAGGCTGATTGGCAAACGTTTTGATTACAAGAACGTTTTAATTAGCTTTCTTAAGTATTTTACGTGAAAGGTACAGGCCTGAGCGGCCATACCATTCGCCTATACTCAAGCACTATTGTTATTTTAGGGATTTTTGGCGAATTGGGCACTTGCATGAGTATTTTTGTATAATATTTTGCCCTAAACAAAAAAACTTGGTTACAAAATGAAGCAACAATTAGCATTTCAAATATTGGTATCCCCACTACGCCCTCACTATTCCTGAGTGAGGGCGTGGTGGGGATATCTCACTATCTCTTTTGTACGCATGTAACCTAATGGCGGTGACGTCACATTGTAGTTTGTGCATCCTTATTCTGTTAATTGACAATTTTCCCCTTCCACCAGATTTGAAAGGTTTGTAACTAAATTTTGAACAGATTTGAAATATTCTTTCTATTTGAGATTTGGGATCAAATTTTCTTTTAATACAATTTAAAAAAAAAGGTTAGTGAAGTACCCAATTAAGTGGGTTTTTGATGAGTTAATAATTTCACTAAATTAGTTGTACAGTGGAATGTCCGATTTTTCCGGATACAATTTTATTGACTTAATAATGCTTCAATCATACTAATATAAAATAAACTAAACATGCTGACTACAGCGCTACCTAGCCAGAAAATGGCTACCCTCGGGCTCGCAGCTTTCATCTTCAAAAATGACTAAAATTTATGTTTTAATCAATGTTTGTAATTAAATTTTATTTCAACATTAAAGGTTTCGGGGTCGAACCGAGTTCGAAATTATGTAGTGTATCGCAAGAAATTGGGCAAAATTGAAGAACTCAGAGATGAGCAAAATTTAAGAACTGTATTCTGATTAAACTTTTTTCGTTCAAAGTTTGTAAATAAATTAAATTTTTAAAATTTCTTGTTTTTTCACCATAATAATTCTTCGATTTGACAGTATGACGTGACATCATAACATGGCAATCGATCCTATTCTTATTTAGTACGCATTGTATGTATATCGACTCTAGAGGAGCCGAGCACAAGCGACACTTTAGGTACAAATTTGAGCTCGGCTCGTGCTCACTCGAGCTAGCAATCTCTAGCGTAGACTCACCTTTATGCCACAATTTGACGTAGGCACTTTTTCTTTCATTCATTTGCAATATTTTTGTCTACTTACGTCATAACTTGCTCTTAATAAAGATAGACCCCACAGCCTTAAATTTTGTCGATACATATTTAAAAGTTGCAGAAATTGAGAAGTTACAAACTTATCAAGAACTTTACGTAATAAAATACCGATTTTGTAAGAAATAAAATAAGTTTATAAGGTATCAAAAAACTGAAGTGAAATGAAACAAAATATTTTGGAAACTTATCACAGTTTTGTTACCTTTGGACCCTTAAAATATATTTTAATCTAAATTTACATTAAACTTTCGTTAGTGAAAATAATAGATATAATTCAGTAAGTAAATGCTTCCTAGCTTAGATATTTAAAACAAATATATCTTTGATTTTTATTAGGCATTCAATTATAGAAATGCGTTCTCCAATAATATTGCACAAGCCAACTTATTTCTTTCGTACTTTTAAATTTTTTCAATAAAATATAGATATTTTTATGTTTTTGAATATTAATAATAAAAACGTGATATTTGATCAATGTGTTACCTTCCGCGTAGCCGGGTGCTACGAAGCTACGAATCGTAGACAAAAACGTAGCAGAGGTATCTACAGGAGTCCTGACTTTGGTTTTTGTACAAACAACCGTCTACTAAAAGCTCAAAAGATCACTACAGTAGGGTGTTTGACTATTAAATAGAAAAAGCGTGAAAACCCTTCATGTTTACCTTATTGTGGCAAAAGCCACATTCCCCTGGAATGTTTTCCACAATTACGAGTATGTTCGTCTTTTTTCAACTTCTACCAAAGAAAGATATGTCGAAAAAAAAGATCTATAAATAAACAAGCTTTCATAACTATAGCAACCACATTCTTTTTTTAAAGAAGATGATAATATTAACAGTCAGAACACCCTTTTTTCTTTTATATAAATGACACATGAATGACTTATGTTCCTAACTCCCAGTAAACTCCCCCCCATCACTTCATCTCATTTACCGCACGGCATCCAGCTTCCACTTGAGCAGGAAGAAGGCCGTGATCCTGAGGGTCACCACGAAGATGGACAGCGCCATCACGTCGAACCAGAATTCGTCGGGAGACATGGCGACTTCGTTCAGGAACGTACGGGGATGCCTGGTGAAGATAAAGAATATTAGCAGGTGATAATTTTTTGATAGTAGATTCAGTGTATTTTTTAGGACTTATATTCTAATTATATGATTGTTATGATTTGTAATTTTAAAAGTAAAATTTACACTAATATTATAAAGAGATAAAGTTTGTTTTTTTGTTTGTAGGAGGTAATCTCTGGAAGTACTGGTCCGATTGCTAAAATTTTTTCACCGATAGAAAGCTGCTTTATTACGCGGGCGACGCTGTGGGCAAAGACAAGTGATAGATAATATGTAATTTATTTTGTCTTAATTTTATATTCAATTTTATAAATAACGTCTTTTACCTAAATTATATTTCAATGAGTGGAATGAAAATGGAAAAAGTCACTGGCTCCTGAAATACAAGCACCTAACCTAGATTAGGAGTCAGGGTTGCACTGATTTGCTTACGTGTTACAACAATAAAGAATTATTATTATAGTGTAAGTAGGACTTCGACATAGTAAGGTGCTAAAGATTTTTGATACCGACATCCCAACTTGTCTCCAAAATCGGTTTTTTAGCCAAGCCCCCTAGCCAAGTTACAATGATATCGTTCGCGCCGAACGCCTCGAGTAGGCCACGACTCCGATTCCTTTGTTCTGACGTCATCTCAACGCTCAGTCACGTGGTCAGAACAAAGGAATCGGAGGCGTGGCCTACTTGAGGCGTAACTTGGCTAGAGGGGCAGGTTGGCCGCTGCAAAGATAAATCTGGCCAAATGGGATATCCCTGACCCATCGTAAAGACAAAGCCAGTATGGAGTCCTTTCACAAGATATGCATCAGCTCCTGCCTAGCATGCATATACGAGGCCAACGACAGAGCTATCCAGATGGCTAAATATTAGTCGGACAAGATTTGGGGACAAGGAAGAAGTTGGAATTAGGTCGGTAGTAGGGTAAAAACTGGATAGCAGCCTCAGTGGTGTAGATCTACTAGGGCTATGGGTTGTGCTTACTGGGGCCACGGGTTGTGGAAAAAATTACCCCGGGGTCCTAGAACGAAGGCAAAGAAGGAACATAGGAGTGGGTTTTAGTCAGTAAAAGTCTGACACGCTCTCCCGCTCCGCCCTAGGACATGAGCAGTCATTGGATGAGTTCCCACCCAAAAAAAGGAGTGTAGATGACTTCATTTTAATTACCATGGTTTAGATTCAAGATTAGCGAAGAAGTTAACGCAGCCCTTCAAAGAGTCAAAGAATTTAATTTCAAATAAAACCATTTACAGGCACTTTTGAAATAAACCCGTGTTCCTTCAATTGCCTGAAACGCAAAGGGCAACTGACGGAACATGGGTGGATCTTTTTCAGTTAAAGTCTGACACTGCACTACAGTCTCGCTCCACTCAGAGCGGGTGAAATTATTTGATGATTCCCTACTTATAAAATAAGTATCTGTATACAAAAACTGCACTAAAAATAATACTTACCTGCCAGTTAAGGGAAAGACATAAGTTTAAGTTTATCTACTTGGTGACTAATATACTTTCAAAAAAATCTGATATGTGGTAGTGTTACTTCAAGAAAACGTCATCACCTAAAAAAAACACTGGTTTAAAATGGGACAAAAAATAACTAAAGAAGAAACTTACTTGTAATGACAATACAAGGCTTCATTGCAGTCCAGGATGGGCCTGTCAAGCCCGTAGATAGCTCCGATGAAGCCCTCCAGTCCATATCTGAGGTAGGACACGTAAGAGCCCCATCGTAAGTAGCTGGGCAGGTCACGAAGAGTCACTCCGAAGCCAGCGAACATCATCATTGGGACGGACAGAGTTGGACCCAAGAACGTGCCGTTCTGGATGCAAAAAATGTTTATTTACTATAGTTAAATATGAAAAAAATGTAGAAATTTTCATATATCGACGGCGAAGTGACAAGAATTTCTAACTGTCGAAGTCGATTTTTTTTTGTCCTAAAAACGTTAGGACTATACTAAAAATTTACATGTTCGTTTGGTTAGGTTGTGTTTCCACAATTTAATTTGGTGCAGTTTCAACTAAATATTCGCTTCAGAGATTTCACACAAACATGCGGAAACACAGATTTGAATTAAAAGCGCTAAACAATCATTTTGTTAGTTAGAAGGTATTGGCACTTCAACGTCGATATGTACTATTTGACCCGGCAAACATTATTCAACCATAATAAATAATGAAAGTGAAAAATGCGGGGTGGGGGTAGGAAGGAAAAAAATAGCCCACGACCTATTCTTAAACATACCAAATATACACAAAAGCTTCATAAAAATCGGTCAAGCCGTTTCGGAGGATTTCGATAACAAACATTTTTATAAATAAATTCTATGCATAAAATGGTGCTTAAGGAGGTACATATTTATGAATTTCTACTTTAGCCTGGAATCCTGTCGAAATTCGGCATTAAAGTAATATTCGACACGTGCTCAACCACAAACACTCAACTCTGAAACCGGTATTTAATGTCAGAAAAGAATTTATAAGCAGTGAGGAAATGCTGTATGCTTAATTCCTGACATGGTTGTAATGTGTTACAGATAACAGGTTTCAAAACTATCGTTTTTTGTAAAGAGCCATTTGATTGGAAGATATTTAAAAAAAAAATATGTTAGCAGTATCTCTAATGTCAAGGCTAATACTCCAGTGAAGCGGAATACACTACATCGATCATAAGCGAGTTCATACTCCGGCTCGCACTTGGCCGATTTTCTGGGAGCTGTCAGCTGTGACCACAACTTTTTTTCATTTTCTACCACACCACCGTGGTGATCTACTAACTATCAGAAAGGTCTACTTACAACAACGCTGAAGACGGCACCGATCATGAGTCCGAAGCTCTGCGCCACCAACACGGTGTACAACGAAATGGCGAAGAACATGCTGAACCGGACAAAGTCCAGAGGTTGCGAGGACATCGTGTACACTATCACACTGAACACTGCACAGCCCACTATCTGGAATACAATAAATAATGTTGTTAATATATAATATAAGGCAGACTAAACTTGTCCTTGAAGTTTTAACGAATTTAGAAATTGTTTGTTTAAATTGTAATTACGTTAGTATCCTTAATTAACTTTTCCATATTACTTCACGTTTACTGTTTCTAATGAAGCATATTAAATATTGAATGGTGTATACAGTAATAATTGGACTTCAAATTTATGTACTGTATATTGTTTTAACTGTGCTGATTGTCTTATAGTCTATCACTTTACTTATTAAAATAAAATAAAATAATACAGTCTAGCTTGTAACAATAGGAATAGATGATCGTCATCATCATCATCATCAATATGACTTTTATTGTAATTTTATTTACTAACATTTTCACATATTTTAAGTACTCAATTTTTATTATCTAATTATTCAATGAATTAGAATCATGGCACATCAAAAATGCATGCTGAATTTAGTAACCGGGTATTGAAGTACTACCAATGATTATAATATCTGTAAATCAAATATAGGATTATTATCTCTTTATTGTCATTATCTTCCTGCCATTGTCCCGTGCACAGTGTTATTTGGGTTCGGTACAACACGTTTCTTCTTCAATCTGAAGCAACCGTCTCGCTATCGATGAATCCCTTTTGTTTCTTAATACTTCTCACACAGTCCATCCATATTTTCTTTGGCATCCTTTTCCCTCTCCATCATACATATAGGTATACTCATATCTCTTTTCGTCTCATCCCTCCTCTTCATATGACCAAGAAAAACGACCCTTTCAAAATAGTGCAGCACGAAAACGCGAACATTTTCGTCAAACGATTATGCGAGCAGTTACAAAGGGAAGGGCAAAATACTTCAGTATTTCTCCAGAAGATACACCAAGCATGCCAGGATTTAGATCCTGTTACAACCGTTCATATAGATTAGGCGTATGTAAGTAAGTCTATGAAATCTATCATTGTGGATAGCTTACCGATACTGGTAGATCGACGATCGTAATGGATATGTAATAAGATCCCAAGGAGTACCATCTATTGAAGTGTTCTTTAGACAAAATCGACATCTCATTGGGAACTGCAAATAAACAAATACGACAATGTCAGTAAGACCTCAATGTGGTAATTATTATCGGTTTTTATGACGCCACCCTAATCAATAATAATTATTTACATTCATAAATAATTAATATAGTATCTAAAATGATAAAAGTAGTCAATGAACAAAATAGAAAATATATAGACAACTTCCCAACCTATTTCTGTACAGATCTGGAACTGTTTTATAAAACTTCTAGTATCATCGAATTAGACATAGTGATGTGCCAAGTCAGCTATTTTTGGTATTTTGATATTTGAGTAGGTCAGTGGACTTAAGTAAACATTTTTTGATCTGAGCTCGGAAGACTCGATCAGTAGTCAAGTCAGCCTGACTTGGCACATCTCTAATTGGATATCCACTAAGAATAAAGAAAGTAAGAACGGTATACTTACACGTAAGAATAGTCAACATCATAGGAGACATCATATGGTGCATGAGGATGGCAAACAGAAGGTTATAGTTCTCCAACACGCGGGATCCCTCGTTGCCAGCGTTGATGAACAGACTCCCCAACATAATACCGACGACTACGTTCACGATCAAACGCAAGTGGGTCATCGTCTGGAAGTAGATAATAGTTAATATGAGAACAGCGGTTGTAGCTTAGCTCGTTAAACACATTATGAAAATACGGCAGCATAAAAGATAAACAAAGTTAAATTCATGAGGGTTTGGAAGCAAATAGCAAGTGCTTAAATTAACTTTGATTCCCCACTTCTCGTTTCTACAGTTACTACTGTTCAAATCAAAGCTTGGATAAGTCTTTACTATGACGTGTTAAGATGTCAGTCCTGCGAGCAAAAAAAAAAATAGATCTATAAACCATCGAGTTAAGAGCTCATGCTAGAGCAGTAGTGGCCGAGTGGTGACGGCCCCGACTTACGTGTTGTAGGTCACGGGTTCAAACCCAGCAAGGCGCATTACTTTGTGTAATTTATTTCATCACCACTGCTGTCAAAACGGTAAAGGAAAACATCGTGAGGAAACTGGCATGTCCTAGAACCAAAAAATTCGAAGACATGTGACATTCACCAACCAGCACTGGACCCGCGTGGTGAATTACGGCCCATTCCCTCTGCTAGAGAGGAGGCCCGAGTCTCAACAGTGGGAACATTAAAAGGCTGATTGATTATGCTTATGCTTATGTCAATCGTACGAGTGAGATTGAGGGATAGTAGAGCTTATACACCCTGTATAGCTCCATCCCATTAACACTTTGTTTAGTGTTCTTTAAATGGATCGCGCTATGAGCTCGTGTTAGGGCCACAGTGCTACCAATTATAGAACGATTACTTAAATAATTCTGATAGCGTTAAAGTGTTTGCCTTAATAAGACTCTCCTACATAACTTATAGAGTAGAGTGTGAACAGTCAACATAAACCCTAGCATCATCATCATCACTTACCGCGTCCCTCTTTGCCTTCATAAACCCTCTCCTCATGAGTACTTTGAGCTGGTTGGTCTGGCTGGTCTCCTCGTCGCCGCCTGTGGGCTCGGTTTCCCTCAGAACGCTGAGTGGTATCTGTTTGCGGAGACCCTCCATCGAAGGGATGGTCTCGAAGTCGTCAAACCAGTCCAATGCCCGACCGTTCTCAGATTTGTTGGCCATCAGATCGATTTTGTCTGGCCCGTATTCACCGCATGACAGCTCAATAACTATGGACACAAGAGTATTATTTTAGCTTTGAGCACCATTTAATTTTGTTTGTCTTATTTTTGCCAATAAATTTTGAATACTCTAACATTATGCCTTGTTTCTTTTATTTTAGTCATAAATATTGTTTTTGTTGTTTGACTAAATACTATTAATACTTCCTTAAGATTTTTTTTGGTTTTTAATTTTGTTGAACGGATAACATTGAATTATATTGGGTACTTCTAAGAGTCAAAGTTCAAATAAAATTAAGAATTTATTTGCTGTTTACATTTCAACGTTCCGTCGTAGATTATTTTGTTGATTCATAGTTTAAATATCATTAAAACAATTCTAGTTTCCAAGCCAAGTACCAGGAGAAAATAAAACATGAGAGGTTACGAACTAAGAAAGCTACTCTAACTTACTGTAATCAGCAGGGTTGTGATACAAGGGGCAGGGAATCCCACCCTGGTCTAAATAAGACACCAGATTCTTCGTAGTGCCCTGGTACATGCAACGGCCGGCCGCCAGCACATACACATGGTCAAACAGTGCGAACAGGGAGGCTGATGGCTGATGCACCGTGCACACAATGGTCCTACCCTGGTGGGCCAGGGTCCGGCATAGTTGCACTACTTGTGAACATGATGAGCTGTCCAGACCGCTGAAAAAGTAAAAGGGATTTTGTTAAAGTCGATAATGGCAATCATCAAGTGAGTAAGATTCTTCTTTTCATGACATCATAGCTATAACCTAGGGGTCTCTAAGTCAAGAGTGAATAGGTTACTTCTAGGCAAGCGTGCTCCATCTTCGGCCACATCATCGCTTATCATCAGGTGAGATAGTGGTCAAACGCGAGCCTATCAATAAAAAAAATAAAAACATCAGCGGAGATACCATTACTTTGTTTGGGGATAGTGTTTACGTCATTCCTCGGTCACCAGAGTCAAAAAGTATGTCGAATCAACTAGCATACCTACCATAAACTATTGAATCTCCAAAAATTAGTATCTATATATTAGTTGCTAAATATGATGGACCAACTTAGTTTATGTAGCTTACTCACAACGTGATCTGTCTGATCTACAGATCGAATCCTAGCAGCCGTTTGAGCATGAAGAAGTAACAAACATTCACACATACTCACATATTTTCACCTTTATATATGTTAGTGTGATCTAAATAACTTTTGAATTGACTGGCCTGTTGTCTAGTGGTTAGTGGCCCTGACTGCTATGCCGGAGGTTGTTGTTCGATTCCCACCCAGGACAAGTGTTTGTGTGATGAGCACGATCATTTGTTCTGTGTCTGGGTGTAATTTATCTATAATATGTATGTATTTAGAAATATATATGTATGTTTATCAGTTGTCTAGTACTCATAACACATAAAGCTCTGCTTAGCTTGAGACTAGAAGGCGTTGTGTGATAGTTGTGGAATATTATATCATATTTTATATAATAGAAAACTGGGCAAGTGCGAGTCGGACTCACGTACATAGGGTTTCGTACAAACTTACATATGCCTAAATAGTTCAATTCCCGAATGGAGTCTCGAAGATTTTTTCGAATTTTTTGATGTAACTACAAATTTACTGTTTTCAGATTTATTCTTATACCTGTGCTATAAGACATTGCTTTATGCCAAATTTCAGAATTTTGGGTCAAGGGAAAGTACCCTATGAATTTTGATTCCCTTGAGAGTGTCGAAATATACGTTTTTTTGCGACATAAATGGCCGTATCTTTTTTTTCGTTAACTTAGAAGATTGATATTTTCACAGCTTCAAGGGACTGGCAGACTTGTGTATAGGTATGTTTTTAATTTCAAATCGATACCTCCACGCATTCCCGACATAAAAGGTCTTGACAGACAGATGGACAACAAAGTGATCGTATAAGGGTTCCGTTTTTTCCTTTTAAGGTACGAAACCCTAAAAAGAAGATAAGGTTGGTAGTTGGGTTACCTATATGTCAAATAGAAGGCCATGCTGATCTCAAGCATATCTTACGTTTTCTCATCAGTAAATAAAGCCAGTTTACTTGGCAGCGTGACCCCAATATGACTATAACAGTTTATAGTCACGTGCATCCAATGTTTGCATATTGCGGCTATCGTTATGTTCAACACACAGGGGTAAAAGTTCAAGTCATGAGGAAATTATTCTATTCTTAGCCCAAAATACTACGCACGTGCAAGTTATCAAGGAAACTAGATATTATAAACTTTGTAGATAGTTTATTTTAGGTAGGAAGTCACCCAATGACTTTTTCTGCACTAGGGCGAACCGGGAATGTCAGACTTTTCCTGACTAACATCCACTCCTATGTTCCTTCATTACATTGCGTTCCTGAGAGGGTTTTCTTTTAGAAGTGAACTCATGGCCCTACGTTTCGGCTCTGCTGGGCCCCCTACGGTTTTGCTGACATCTCTTTGAGGCGCACGTGGAACATTGTACGCCGTTGCCGCCGATCTTTGCCACCGGTCACCCCCACGAAAATACGTCGGTGCTCCGCCCAAGTGGGGCACCCCTCTACGGTATGCTACACCGTGTTCTCCGGGCGGTCCACACAGTGGAGACACTCGGGCATTTCTTCATCACGAATCCAGTGCAGGAACCTTCCGAATCGTAGCTAGTGGTGTCGAAATTAATCAAATCAGCAAAATGGTAGGGGCCTAGTAAAGGCCTGCTAAATCTGCTACGAGGAATTTTCGAAAAGGAATTCTATGGCCATTAACGCAAAGGCAACAGAAGGATACAGGTGTGGTTTTGGTCTGTAAAAGCCGGACACGCCCTCTCGCTTCATCCTAGAGTCAGAGAAGTGACCTCAAGAAAAACATCCAAAAATACTACACACGTGCATGTTATCAAGGAAAGTTAAAATAAACTTCATAGATAATGATGTCAAAATTAAATATCAGTAAATTATTATCGGTTAATCTGTGTTTAACCTTGATTAGCCCTTTCTAACTGTGCAATCGTTTAAATTATAGTGGTGTATTCAATACAAGATAAATTCAAAAGATATCTAGAAAACTTCTGACACTGTTAATTTTTAGGTAATAAATGGAATTCTATCGATGATATTGCAAATCAACATGTGTTTTATGATCTTCTGATAAAAAAAGCGTGGAGAGAGATTAAAAATTAATTCGATAATTAAATCCATCGTAAAATTATTTTAAGCTGCAGCTTTATTTGTAGGTCATTGAGATAACTTAAAACTATTAAGTAATGCTCTTGAAAATCATACACAATATTCGAACCTTTTAAAGTCGTAAGTCGGTTTGTGTTTGCTTGCCCGAGCTATATTTTATATTACTTATACTTTATCACATTACCAGCCCACACCTGGACATAGACTAACCTCAAGAACAAAAAAAAAAAAACTTTTAAAATTCAAGTTGAAGTAGTCACGTCACATCACAAGCTAGTGCATGGTTCCAATTGGAGAAGAACCGGTAAGAAACTCCATGTTTACTGTTAAAAACAAGATACGCACGAAAAATATAACCCTTCCTGCAGTCGGGTAAAAAATGAGTGTTTTTACAAAATTTTCATATTACAATATTAATAGCGACATCCACAAACCCGAAAGTTCTCGCATCTTTTTTGCACTTTTACTTTGTGTCAGTGCAGAGAAGATACAACCTTCTTATTAATTTTCTTTGCAACATCATCCACCTATCCTACCTACAATGGAGAAAGATGATACAGAAAAATTTAATTATGATTTTAATTTTCCTATACCATCTTTTTCCCTTGTCCCGTGTTACTTACCATCTTAGCATCAGTTCAAGACGTTTCCATTTCGTCATGTTATACTATCACTGCATATCAGCTATCACTAATTCGGTGATTATTATTATTTTTTGATAATTAATTACTTACGTGGTAGGCTCGTCGAGGAACATGATGAGAGGGTTGTTGATGAGCTCCAGCGCGATAGACAGCCTCTTCCTCTGACCTCCCGACAGCTGTGCGCCGCGTGTGTTCATGTGCTCGTACAGACCCAGGTTTGTGAGGATGTCCTCGATCTGGTAACATCAGAAATACATTTTAAATACAACAAGAAAGAGAATATTCTCGGGAGAGAAACTTCATTTTAATTCCTCGGGATAGGAGACATCTTCGAAAAGGCTGGACCGATTTTGACGGGAATTTCACTTACGGAAAGCTTTTTTTTTAGGTGGGTAACCATCTAATGACTTCTCTCGCTCTAGGGCGGAGAGGGAGAGCGTCCCTGACTTTTACTGAGTAAACCACACCTAGGATTTTTCAGTTGCTCTTTGCATTTTAGGACAACGGGTTACCTTCGGAGAATTCCTCCCATGGCCCTAGTAAGCATCGGCCCTGTTGGACCCCTACGGTTTGGCTGACACCTCTTTAAGGAACGCCTAGTATACGACGCGCTATCGGCAATCTGTCCGGGCCGAGGACAATAGCTGGACGGCCGGACTGCATTGCACGTCTTCCGAAGGCCCGCACCTACAATGACTGGTAGTCGGGGTCTCAGAGGCTGAGGCGTGAGGAAGTCCATTCCCGCACGCGTGCGGTTGTGTCCATCACTAGCATTGCTGCTTCGCAGAAGGAAGCGCCCGCAACTCATTTATCGTCGCTCCGGACCATGGCCTGAACCAGGGCCCGGTGCGTAGGTCACAGCCGCCGATTGCCCCCACGAGGACACAGCGATGCATCGACCATGCGGGCTCACCTCCACCGTAAGCTCCACCGTGTCCTCCAGGCGGTCCGCATAATGGCGACACTCCCGAGCGTTTTCTTCCGCCTGAATCCGGTGCATGAACCTCCCGAACTTATCTTCTCCTGTGTCATTTGGAAGGTGAGGTGGATTTTCTAGTAGTAATTGTTATAAATGAGTGATTCAATTATAAATTTACCACTAAGACAAATTTTCGTATTTTGGGATTTCGTTTTTTTTTACTTCTAACTACACAAATATAATCAATAACGGGTATCGATAGAGCCCCATGTTTATTCTTGTACTAATTAAAAAATTGTTGTGTACATATTTATTATATATCGAATTCCTATTCATTGAAAGAAAGAAAGAAAACATTTATTTGAGACTCGCACAGGGCAAACAACAATAAAATAAAAAGTAACTACTTAATATATAAATACTTAACTAAAAATAAAAAATAAAAAATTGGATTACATAATCATAATTTCTCAATTATTATACCATGAGTCTACGTTGCATTCAAAAATGAATGTCACAGATTACGCACTTACGACGTCTGCACACCAACATACTTTTACCGCTGAGTTGTGTAAAACTGTCAATTTGGAAAATTAGGTTACAGCATAACAGACTGTATTGGTCGTGTTCATTAGCTTTGGTACGTAATTTTGTGCAAATAATATGCAATGCAATAAATACCATGTCGTTATAGTATAATAGGTACCTAGTTAGTTACCTAGTTTTTTTGTTTTGACTGGCCTGTTGGTCTAGTGGTTAGTGGCCCTGACTGCTATGCCGGACAAAAGGACAAATGTTTGTGTGATGAGCACGATCATTTGTTCTGTGTCTGGGTGTAATTTGTCTTTATATGTATGTATTTAGAAATATATAAGTATGTTTATCAGTTGTCTAGTACCCATAACACAAGCTCTGCTTAGCTTGGGACTAGACGGCGTTGTGTGATAGTTGTGGAATTATTATTATTATTATTAGTTATGGATTCAGTGAACTACAAAAGTTATTTGTACAGACCCCGATTACTAAATAAAAAAAAACACCTGAAAACTAGTTAAGCATCGTTAGGATTAAAGTAGGATTAAATACGATCTTAACTCCAAATGCGGAATAGTTCCAAAAATTTAATGCGGTCGTGGAACAAATAGGGCAACTGAAGGAATACAGGTGGGTATTAGTCAGTAAAAGTCTGACATTCCCTCTCTGACATTACACCAAGAGCGGGACTCGGGAGTCTATGTGGTAGTATCCGCAAAAAAAGCTTCAAGTAGTCATCGTTTGGTTTCAATTTTAATCGGTTCGTAAACCAAATAACATCACCGTAGGCGCAGGCTTGTGGACGATGAGCAATGGATAGCTCGCCGTCCGGGCTTCCGGTAATAACTGTCCGGACCGAGCCCGAGTCGTCAACAGCGTGTAATGTCACACGCGTGTCTCAAAAAGAAGAAGCTTGCTGGAGCCAAGGGTTGACTTTCAAAAGGGAAACCCATGGTGCTGAAACGCAAATGGCAAGTGAAGAAACACAGATGGGTTTAGTCAGTAAATGTCTGACATATTCAAGAAATATGTTTTGTCACGTTTCCATTCATTATTCTTGCTATATTATTTTAACCTACTTTTGTTGCTGACTTTTACAACAAACAACTGTTTTACGAGTCCATGCTTTGTTTCATCGCTTTTGTCATTCAATAATGGTGCGTCTTGCAAACGTTCATTGACAGATGACGAAGGTATTTTGTGTCCGAATCCAAATACACGGACAAACAAAGTATAAGTAAATATTCAAATCACGTTCGTACATGTGTATTATTGGTCCTACGTGATTCATATATTATCACCATGATTACGTTAGTAACGACTGTGCGGAACTTAGATCAAAATGAGGAAGATAGTGATCACTTTATTGAGAGACACGAATACGAATTTTTTCAACTGGAATAACCTGTTCTCTTGTAGATCAGAGTGGCTTTTTTCGCCACTAATTTGTTTAATTCATGCAAATACAACATTGACAAATGGTAATGAATTAGTGAACTGCAACAAGTTTAGGTTTTTTAGAGTTCCAAAGGAAAAATCGGAACCCTTATAGGATCACTTTGCTGTCCGTCCGTCTGTCTGTCTTTCTTTCTGTATGTATGTCTGTTTGTCTGTCTGTCTGTGTGTCAAGACCCTTTATCTCGGGAAGGCGTGGATGTATTAAGTTGAAATTATAAACCATATACATAAGTTTGCGGTCCTTTCAAGCTGTGAAAAAATCAAACTTCTAAGTTATCGAGAAAAAAAGATACGGCCGTTTATGTCGCAAAAAACGTATGTTTCGACACTCTCAAGGAAATCAAAATTCATAGAGTACTTCCCGTTGACCTTGAATCCTAGAATTTGGCATGAAGGAAGGTCTCATAGCACAAGTATAGGGAAAAATCAGAAAACTGTAAATTTCTAGGTAGTTACGTCACCAAAAAATTTATTATTTTTGCGATTCGGAAAAATTTTCGTAACTCAATTCGGGAATTGAATTGTTTTCATAGAGGTAAGCTTGTACGAAACCCTCAGTGTGCGAGTCCGACTCGCACTTGCCGGGTTTTTTTTTTAGTTGGGAAATCATCCAATTTCTTCGCTCGGTCTAGGGTAAAACCACACCTGTGTTCTTCAGAGACCTTTTGTGTTCTAGAACCATGGGTTTCTTCTTCAGAAATTTTGCGTGACCCTAGCGGGCATCAGCCTACGGTTTCGCTGACATCTCTTTGAGGGGCGCGAGGAACACTACGCGCCATCGATGACACGAGCTCGCCTTATTATTGTAAAATTTTCATTCGGATTTAGTCGACGATGCGTCAAATTTAAAACCCTAAATTATTACAAACTTCATGTATACTTTTTTCAAATTCCTCTACATTATCGACCGGGGTTTTCTTATCAACTGTGTTAAATCAACTCACAACTTCTCCTTTCTCGTATTTGTCTAGATTGGTTGGCAGCTTGAGGTCCGCTGCTAGCATCATGTTTTCTCCCACGGTGAGGAGTCCTTGCAGTCTGTCGTCTTGCTGGATGTAGCAGGACATCCTCTTGAATCTCTCTGTAAAAAGCAATAAAATATGTTTAAAATTGGGGAGGAACGACATCAGAATTACTTTTTAATAAACGGAGACCTGTCATATTGCTAAGAGGTTTATAATATTCTCCATTCTCCACTTTCTTCCAACATAGGGACTATATTAGGAAGTGGTGAATGGTGGTCTTCTTAGACTCTCTTCAGCATGCGATTGATTGATTATCATCATCATCATCATTTCAACCGAAGGACGTCCACTGTAAGACATAGGTCTCCCACAAGCATCGTCATAACGACCGGTCCTATGCGTCTCACATCCATCGGAGCTTCCTTGCGTGTTCGTATCAGAAATGAAGATATCCACAGGAAAACGAAATATACCGACATAGACCGAAGTATCGACAAACTTAAGTGGCAGTGGGCAGGGCACATTCGATCGATCAAACTGAATAATTTTGAATTTAATTCATCATCCATATCATCAACATCAATTTTCTTCTGTAATGTAAATCACAATAATGAAATCATGTCTGTTGCTTTTATCTAATTAATTAACGTTTAAAATCACAGAACAAAATTTTAAATTAAATGACATGGAATCATTGAGTAGGGGGCATGAAATCCCATAATTTTTCCTATGTCCTATTTCAGGACATGTTCACTCGTGTGCCAAGTTTCATCTAAATCCGTACAGTTTTTAAAAGTGAAGAGGTAAGAGACGGACAGAAGATAAATAAAGTTACGTCGCATTTACAATATTAGTCTCGATATCACATCACTGCTTACCATCAGGTGGGATCGCAGTCAAGCACTGGTTTACACCAATTAAAAAAAAAGTGGATTTATGACAATTCGATAAGCTTATCGTATAATCTAATCAAATTAGCATCAATTCAGTCATTTCGATATGAAATCATGCATGCAAAGACACGTGAGCAATGCACTTGCTTCGTTCCAATCCACTTGATTTGTGAAGTTGTTTTGTCTAAGATTGATTATGGTGTACTTTATAACTCGTTAGGCCAGTAAGATACTCGTGTAACTTACACGCAAAAATATAAGTTGTCTTTGACATCGACACAAAAACGAATTCCACGGATCTAGTACATGATTGTGGACCCCCAAGTGGTGGAATTTTTAACCATGCCATTAATTGTGGTGACATTAGCAAACATTTCATTTTTTTTTTTACGAAAACATGTAAACCTGCATATACATGATACGCCCAGCCACCGTAACAGCTATCTATAGGCTATGCGAATATTTATTCAGTGAGGGAATCAAACTTAAGACACGCATCGCAGCAGTCAATCGCTCAACCATTGCGCCAACCATTGAATTGCATTGTCCTCTCATACATAAAAACTCATAATCATCATCATCACTTCAGCCGAAAGACGTCCACTGTTGGACATAGGCCTCCCACAAGTGTCACCACAATGAACGGTCCTGTGCGTCTCGCATCCATCGGATTACCGCAACCTTAACCAGGTCATCGGTCCACCTGGTAGGAGACCTTCCAACGCTGCATCTTAAGGTACACGATCGCCACTCTAGAACCTTTCGGCCCCAATGGCCATCTGTTCTGCGAGCAATGTGCCCTGCCCATTGCAACTTAAGTTTGGCGATTCTTCGTGCTATGTCAGCAACCTTGGCTGGGGCTCATTGTGAGTGACCGACGTTTCGGAGCCATAAGTCATCACTGGCAACACGCACATAACAATTGTAATATGGAAATATAGTAAAATATTTTTTTTTAAAGAGTAGCAATGAAATTTTTTGCCGATTTATCTCCTTAGAAAACGACCTATTAGAACCGTTCACTAGCTCCTCACGTTTTATAAGTGCAAGTGTTTATCTAAGGCCTTTGTGAAATAAAAAGATTTTGAATTTGAATCTGAACTGCACTTATAGATTGAGATTATTGATCTGAATCGAGTAGTAAACTACTACGAAATGGTGGCTCAGTGGTAACGCGCCTCGACTTACAATTTATACGTCGTGAGTTCAAATCCAGGCAGGCGCTTTCCTTTGTGTTATTAATAATTGCTCTCGAAACGGTGAAGGAAAACATCGTGAAGAAACCTGAATGTCCTAATACCAAAAGAATCGAAGACATGTGACATCCACCAACCCGCGCTGGGCTCGCGTGATGGAATGATGCCCATTCCCTCCCTTAGAAAGGAGATCTGAATCCCAGCAGTAGGAATATTACCAACTAGCTGATTTTTTGTTACCAGTGAAGTGAGTGCTACTTATTGTAGTATTTTTAAATGGGAGCCCACAGTTAGGTCAAAAACACTTATTTTAACAATAAAACATTACTAGATATTTTTAAATACTTTTAAAACTCAACTTACGTATGTTTATTTACAGAATTTATCGATTTATGTCGTTTTTCACATAACCATGGCATGTGAGTACTATTGGTTGGAAAGTAATAAAATTTTACATATTTGATGTAAAATTTAATTACTTTCCAACCAATAGTTTTATGATCATTTTTCTTTGATGTATTGAAGTATCCAAAAATGCAACAATGCATTTTAATCACAATTTACGAATGTGTTATTTTTCAATCCCAAAATAACACATTAGATGTAAAATACGATTAGTATAAACTAAAATCAAAAAAATTGTTAGGGTAAATGTTTCGGATTTGCGCGACCAGGCAGCAGAGCCTTCGTCGTGAACATTCCCTATAATTGATTGTGTTCGAAAAACAAATAAAACTTCAAAGATAACATCGATATAACAAAAACGAAATTGTAGCTGGCTTTTGTTTGATCAAAACATTCGTTTAGACACAAAACACGGAGACCACAATTGCAACATGTCATAGACAATAAACAGATTGCAGCTGGCAGTTAATGCTATTCTATTAACAAATGTCAACTTGTACGCAAGACAGTGGGTAAGTAAATATTTACGACAATATTAAAACAAAATAGTAGGTTCGAGTACTTATGCGTAAAAGCGTATTTAGCATGGCTCCAAAAATTTATAAAATAATCCTTTAAATACTGGGCAAGTGCGAGTCGGACTCGCGCACTAAGGGTTCCGTGCAAACTTGAAAGGTAAATTACGGTTTACGATTTATGACGTATTAAAAAAAAACTACTTACTAGATCTCGTTCAAACCAATTTTCCACACGTATGTATGTGGGTTTGATGAAAAAAAATTTTTGAGTTTCCGTTCTAAGTATGAGGAACCCCCAAAATGTTTTGTTTTTTTTTTTTCTATTTTTGTATGAAAATCTTAATGCGGTTCACAGAATACCACTTACCAAGTTTCAAAAGTATAGTTCTGATAGTTTCGGAAAAAAGTGGCTGTGGCATACGGACGGACAGACAGACAGACATGACGAATTCATGAGGGTTCCGTTTTTTGCCATTTGGCTACGGAATCCTAAAAAGTAGGTTATAAATATAGGTAGGTAAAGTTTATTACAACTTTATTTTTTTTGTAGTTTTTTCGTGTTTGTAGTAGCTGTTACCAACAAATTGACAATTCTCTGGGTTCTAAATTAAAAAATAATTATTTGAATTTATAATTATATTTGCTTCTCCTTCAACCTACAAAGGTTAAACGCGGGAAAAAAAGTAACATTCGTGATATTTGTGAAAAAAAGTCGAATTTAAGTTTGGAAGAGAATTCTCTAGATGTTAAGCTGCCAGATTTTGCGATCGAGGTAGAAAATGCTTGCGGGTACCCTGTTGCCATCTAAATAAAAACTAAAATGTATATTAATATATATTGTATGGCAACTTCGACAAAAAATGTAAAATATGCGTCGTCATTTTCAGAAACAGTAAGTGTATTGAAAACCTTTGACGAAACGTCGTTTGATACATGTGGAAATTAGTCACTGCAGCACTCGGCTCCTTAACAGAATATCACCTCAGTTGCAATGACAAAGTTTCTACACTTGTATCAAAATGTTATTTTAATATCAAGACATTTGTAAAATAATTTTACTCAATGAGATATTCTATAATGATAATTATATTTTGACTTATATTAATATTTATGACATCATTTTTAATTAATGTTAATATTTGCACATTTTTTTCAATGATTTAAGCTAAAATTATTTTATTTTTTTTGAATTTGTATTATTTTATTAATATTTGCATACCATGGTACAAGGCGGTACTCATGTTTAAGCAAATAAACCATCATCTTATCTTGTATTTAAATCTATACATTGTAAATCTTCAGATTAGAGGTACAGGTATAGAAAGCAAGTATGAGCTTTATAGTAGGAATTTGGGTACAGACCAAAATACCGGGTACATACCTTAAAGGCATGACGTTACTTAAATATATTAAATACTTAGTTTTGTCGTTTTTGTATCTTTAATTTGTTTTAAATGTGTAATATGTTCGTGTAAATGTAATTTGTTTATGTATGAGTAATTTTGTTTCTTTATGTGTAATTTATTTCTGTATGTGTAATTTGTTTCTATATGTGCAATGTTTTATAGTCTCTGATTGTCCGAAATAAGAATTTATTATTATATAGCCAGTCGGCGTGGCACGCTAACGAAGTTACCCGAAAGCTTACGGTAGAGATGAGACATACAGATCTGCTAATGTCAATACGCATGTATACGTTTACTTATCGAGATCATAATATCAACCGAGATACTTGTAAGTATTTTGAAACCCGGTTTTTGTACTGGATATTTGGCGTATTGAGATTAAAACGTATCTATGTTTCATCTCTACTTCAGACCAGGGGCGCCGGCTTGTAGAAAACCTCATGGGTGCTCATACAAGTTCGATGGACTCGAAAAAATGGCAAAGTGTGACAAGAGAAATGCACACTGATAGACCGACAAATAAATAAATGTCCTACTTACATACTGCGTATTTAATTACTAATATAAAATGAAACCATTAATAAAAATGAAACTAGTTTTTAGTATCAAGAAATATTATACGTAACCTAAACGGCGATTACTGATCTGCTTCTTGATGTCTATTCTCAGGGGTGTTCGGCACACACTGTTATTACTCATGGGTGCTCGAGCCCCCGAGCACCCGCGGAGTCGGCGCCCCTGCTTCAGACTAGAGATTGACCATGACGCATTGTTTTATTACTATCTACCTTTCCTCACATCTGTAGTCAACTGTTATGTTGCACGTGAATCCATGTTACATCACGGCAGCATGAATGTAGTCTAACCTAGCCTGTTTTATCTAACGCCTAGAATCCGGGTCCTTGGTTCATTGCTAATTATTTTCCGCTGATAAGGGCTGCGTGGACGCAATCTAATCGCTTACTGATGCTGTTTGTGTTTGTGCTTACGAAGATGCTAATGAAGTGCATTTCGTAATTAATTATATTGGAAATTGTTTGTTAGACCTTTTATTTTTTACTTAGCTTATGTGTTTACGTTGTGTAGCGAAAAACTTTGGGGAATTCACCTTTTTTATATATTTAGCAAAATTATATTTGAAACCGGCTGAGGTTGAATACGTTTGAATGTTATCTAAATTAAAAAGCAAAAAATTATCGCAGGATCGATCGGCTTCAACGTTGCCAACGTTTGATAGGCCGGTTGGTCTAGTTGTCAGTGGCCCTGACTGCTATGCCGGAGGTCATGGGTTTGATTCCCATCCAGGACAAATATTTATGTGATGAGCAAGATCATTTGTTCTGAGTCTGGGTGTAATTTATCTATAATATGTATGTATTTAGCAATATATAAGTATGATTATCAGTTATCTAGTACTCATAGCACAAGCTCGGCTTAGCTTGGGACTAAAAGGCGTTGTGTGAAGGAAGCAAAAAAAAAATGGAAGCCTTTTTGTTTTTCTAATTTATGCTCCATGTTCACATCTTTCGAATTAAAAATGATGGTACTCACTCATAATCCTCCCTCTGCCATTGACGAAAACGGCTCCCCCGACACCAGTGATACGGTATCCTGACAGTACATCCAGTAGGGTAGACTTGCCAGCTCCCGAAGGTCCCATAATGGCGACCAGCTGGCGGGGACGAAGTCTTCCGTTAACTCCATGGAGGATTTGTTTGCTGCCTGTAACAATTTAAGTTCGATTTAGAATATGAAGCTGTATCTAATATCTTAGAGAATTGATAATATGCTGACAATGATGAGGCTATGGGTTGAAAATGAACCCCCGGAGCCCTGGAACGCAAGGCAAAGAAGGAACAGAATTGACATGTTGATAATAATGAGCTACCTACTTGGACGATTTTGGTTACAGAAACGAGATTCCTTAATAACCCATGATAGTTAAGAGCTTAAATTTATTGTTTTTGATTTGACAAGCATATCCCAATTCTGACTAAAGAATTCCACGTACAAAATTGACATATCAAAACACTATTAACTCATGATGCATTTAGAAAAAAACCCCAGCAGGTCAAATTTAGACACCAACTGATTTATGCATACTTTACACCATATGACCATACACATAAGATCATGTTTCTCTGCCGAATCATTCAAAACTCAAAGCATGTATTCGATTAATTCATCAATACGGCATAGTATTTTTTTTAAATTACTATGAATTTATAAACAACCACTTATAAATCTAGATAAAAGGACGCATAAGAGATAATTCCATAAATTAATGTAACTGGTTATTCAACTATATTTAAATTTGCGTATGCTTATGGAAATCCCCGCTGCAAAAAGCCAATTGGCTGATTCTGCGAAAAAAGCTGATCGTAAAAACTTAAATGAATCGAAGAGAACTGTCATTACAATTTAATGCTGTATTGCCTGCATCGAATAAATATTATTCTATTCTATTCTATTCTATTCTAATGCTAGAGGCTCACTTCATTCAAATTATTACTGATAACATGACTGCAGATTGTTACAAAAACATACTACAGTTCTTTTACAAAATACGCACTTTTAATGAAGATCTCAAGTACCATGCACAAGTGTTAATCCAAAATATATATTCTGAGTTGTTTCTTTAAATTGTTGAATTCATATTGTTTTTTGTTCATTATTTTGTATTGAGTTGCGTACTTTTCTTGTAATATATATAAAAAGCAATCTCACATTTCTCAGCAATTTCACATTTTTTTATTAATTTAAAAAGTATCCTATAGTAAGATGTCACCTGCATTTGCGAATGACGCAAATTTGCAGCTCATAGTTCTCTCGTAATGAAATCCTTACATATTATTATTACAAACGGATTTTTATATAAATAGACAGAGTGATTCATGAGGAAGGTTTAAATGTATGTATTGTATAACACAAGCAAATTATAGTAGACAAAAGCCACGAAACTCGAAGATTTGTAACAGTCGCTAACAAATAAATAATTTAATAATGCTCTTTCTCAGGTAGATACTCGTAGATATCTCTGTTGAGAAAGTCAACAGAGAAAATAAAACTCTTTTCTCCATATTCCTCAATTTCCCTTAATTTGCTCAAAAGGGTTATGGAAAAATAGGTATGAGAACTAACAATAAACGGAAACATTACTTATGGTATCCCACAGGGGAGTGAGCTAGGTCTTCTGTTGATTGGAATACTTTTGTCAACTTCAACGATCTAGGGCTGAAAAGGCAAGCAGATTATAAGGCTAATTTTATAATAACGTTTAATATACAACACCTTAAAAATAAGCATCTCTTTCACAACTACATCCCATAATCATCATTGCATGTCATTATATCGTATCAATATTATGTATAATCTTTCTGGGTATTCCATGTTACTTAGAACCTGCGCAGCACGTTTTTTTTTATCGTTCACTCCCTTTCTTTCCTATCATTCCTTCACACATTCCCTCACTCTCTATAATCGATGTTGCAATATTCAGGCCTATATTCCGTTTTAGTAGTTTTTCCACTGAAATTCTATAAATAACAATAATTCTTCATTTTCAGGCAACTAAGGCCCATAGACACAAAAATAAAAGAAAAAGATAGAGATAGATAAAAGAAAATAGAGATAAAGTTAGAGTGGATATAGATATTTGGTGGTGGTGGTGGTCAGTTATAGGGATATACTTAGATAAATATTTATTTATTTATAACAAAAAAAAGTCTATGATCAGTGCGTGTTGCCATATGGCCCCGAAACGTGGTTGCTTACAATGGGCCCCATCAGAAGGCTTAAAGTAACTCAAAGGGCAACGGAAAGGGCTATGCTCGGAGTTTCCTTGCGTGATTGCGTCAGAAATAAAGATATCCGTGGGATAACCAAGGTTACAAAATAGCCCGAAGAATCGCCAAACTTAAGTGGCAGTGGGCAGGGCACATTGCTCGCAGAACAGATGGTCGATGGGGACGAAAGGTTTTGGAATGGCGACTACGTACCGGAAGACGCAGCACGCGCACTAGGAGGACCGATGACCTAGTGAGGGTCGCGGGAATCCGATGGATGCGAGACGCACAGGACCGGGCATTATGGTGACATTTCGGGGAGGCCTATGTCAAACAGTGAACATCTTTCGGCTGAAACGATGATGATGATGATGATGATGATTTATTAACACATACAATTGTTTTGTATTGTTATATTACGAAGATGATGATAGTGATAGTTCTACAATTTCTTAAAATACACTCAGGCTTCGAGAGATGGCACAACATTCACCTATTTACTTGTAAGTTTGACCCGTAATGGTCGCTCGCAGAGTTTCCGCGGTTCACCTCAACCCCGATAACCCCGACGAATGACGTCAGAGATTAAGCCAGAGCGTTCTGATGCACTTGAGGGAACGAAGTTACTTGTCTAAGTACTTTAATTAACGCTTGGTGACATCCTGTCATTAGAAATTCAAGGCTGAGTTTAATCTAGAATTTGTTACAGCAGAATGTGTTATCGCTGTGTAGGCAGTTTAGTTTGTAGGACTACGAGTTTGTGGTTTCTTTTGTCGTTTTCAGTACATTAGTTTGTGTTATAAAATGGTCATTATTTACTTTATATTTTCACTTAATGCGTGAATAAGTAAATAGATACAGAAAAGTTTCGATGTCTTTGACAGAGTTGGTGGATTTTATTTTAGTTCAATAATAGATTTGACGCTATCCGCCAACTTTTTAGTCGTTTTTTTTGCGGTCAGGTATTTGATACTGTGAATATTTTTTTATTTCCTTTAGATATTTGTATTTTTTTTTTCGTTGGGAATTCATCCAATGACTTCTCCCACTCTTGGGCGCGGCGAGAGGGCGTGTCAGACTTACTGGCTAAAACCCACCCCTGTTCCTTCTTTGCCTTCGTTTTAGGGCCTGGGGGTTCTCTTTCGCACAACCCATGGCCCCAGTAGATTTTGACTCTGCTGGGCCCCTAGAGTAGGTACCTATAACTTTTGGAATACTACTTGGCGCCAAAATCCCAAGTATGGTTACAGTTACTGTATTCCTTTAGCCTTGCTTAGAAGCACACGTCTCACGTAATATTACTGAAACACACCTTCCAATATAAAGTAAAGTAAATAGTTATTATTCAAATCCTTAAAACCGTGTTTGCTTTGGTGTCCACCCCAACAAGTGTCACTCTCACAATTCGAATTTAACGACACCTCTCAAGCTAAAATGCAACAGGCTGTGATGGTGTGTCAAAATGTACGTATCTAGGGTTCCTTTAGGCGTAGTCGGGAAGAAATAAAATATTAAGCTTCAAACAAATAAAATGAATGCTATCAAAAATATAACTTGCAAAAAAAACAAGTCTCACAACTTAGTTATTCTACCGTAAAAAATTGTGAGATCCATGTATTACCAAGTTTGTTAATTGATTCAGTCTTAGTGACTACAACAATGTAACCAATTTTTTATGTTTTAAATAAATAGATTGACTTGGCAATTCAAATTCAGGCTTCTAGTTTTATACACAACGAAGTTACATGGGGTTGAAAATGACCTGAACTGTTTTAAGAAAAGGATAGTACGACCGCGCCGCTTTTTTGCTCGCCTTGGCGGGGGCACTACCGTGCCCCCTGATTTGTGTTTTCTTACGGGGTCCACAATTTCAAAGCAAAAAAAAATTAATTAAAATAAAATTTGTTCTCTCGTCGAGCAACACTGTGTGATTACGGGCTGGTTTTACCGGACACATGTTTTATGTGTACCTAAAAAATGAGAGATTCATTTTGCGAACAGCTTAAGTGTGGAACTCCTCGCCGGGGCGTCTGTGTTTCCTGATACAACAACCTAGGGGTTTTTAACCAAAGATTGAACAGGTTACTTCTAGGCAAGCGTACTCAATTGTCGTCCAAATCATAGCTTACCATCAGGTGAGATAGAGGTCAAACGCAAGCTTATCCACAATAAAAAAAGGCATTTGAGAGATCTGGGTGTCGCGTGCAGGCAGATAAAATTACACTAACTAATAAAGAAACGACAGATGAACTCAAGATTTACAAATAGAGATCAAAACAAAAATGAAGAGCTGCTGATTATACCTTTGTTACCAATACGAGAAGGTCGATAAGTCATCTGTTTGATATTAGTTAATAAAAGATAATTTACAGTAAAAAATATGTATCGTTATCGTAATTTGATCGTTCTAGCAACCACTTGTATTTTTGACCGACCTTCGGGCTGTTATTAATGAAGGAATTTTTAATCTTATCAGAAATTTTATACACAATTTTATAACTGGCTTCTGCTAATGGCTTCGCCCGCGTGTCAAGAAAATTATCCCGAGGAACCGTACTATTAAGATAAAAATATAGTAGGTATCCTATGTAGTATTCCAGGATATGGTCTACGCGTATGCCAAATTTCATCCATATCCGTTAAGCCGTTAGAGCATGAACGACTAACAAACATATATACAAACTTTCATCTTTTTACTATTATTGTTATTGCACAATTTCACCCTTAATAATAATAAGGCGGTTGGTAAAAAATCGGGTCAATATTATAATTTATTTTATTGGCCAATCGTACATATACACTGAAACATACAAAAAAAAAAATACGATGTAGGTTAGTGTTACAATTTCTTAAAGGTTAGCACCGCATGTCAAAATGTAATTCATATAAAGAATATTTTTAAATAAAGTGTAATATATAACTGGTTTTTTTTTTGTGAAGGATAATTAAATAATAGGATTCAATTCCGTAATGTGGGCCTAAAAATAGGTAGGTAATGTGAATGTGTTGCAATCTGCATGGTACAAATAATTACAAGTTATTAACTACAATAAATAATTGCATGTCATTTAAGATAACTTTGCTGCGTTAATGTTTTCAATAAGTCATGAATCTGCGTAAGGTCCTTAGTGGTGCTCGTGCTTAAGGGTGTAACGGAAGATTTTATATCGGAATCGAAACCGAAATCGTAGGCGGAGACGGAGGCAGAAACATCACATGAAACACTACTAAAACTAATTAAAATTCAATCATAGTTTTTGTTATATAACTTTTTGCTTCGTTTGTAATTTTAGGAGCAAGACAAACGTAATTTTAGCACGATTCCGACTCGCACTTGGCTGGTTTTTCATTTGTCTTATCCGTATGTGTAAAAACATGAAGAAAAAGATTTCTGTTTTGTTAGGATATCATAATATGTAAAGTAATACAATATGAAGCAATTAAGGCCAGGCTCATAAGTCAGGATCATATGTTATGGTCTGGGTAAACTGATATTCTTTTAATGGTCATTAACGACCGTGAATGATTAAATTGACGTTGAGTGCGTATGTACATTAATAAAGACTGAGTTGAGCTTTGCGAATACTGACAAATGCTTGCACTGACTGGACAGGTCCACTCAAATCTGTATGGTTTTTTCTTCAAAAGACCATCTCAGACAAATCTGCATGGTTCTCATGTGATTTGAACATTACATATTTACTGTATGAACTTTAAAAAAGACTTTGACCCCTGAGTTTGTCTTGGTGTTTCTTCTCAGGGTAGCCAGTTAGGAAACACCGGCCTCATATAGTTCAAAATGACGAAAAAAAAAATTGACGTGTAAAAATGTTTTTTTAAACCTATTTGCAAAATAAAATATCATCATTTAACATCAAAGAAAATATTAATAAACAAAGACAACCTTGCATTTTATTACAAGAAAAACATTTTGTATAAGAGTTAGTTGATGTTTTCCGAAAAGAAAATTTACCTATTCTGAAATCGGGTAAATTAACTTCCTCATGTTTAAATATCAGCATGGTACATTAGTAACACTAACACAGCAATGTTCGGAAAAGTTACCGTAAACCTGGAATGCAAAGAGTAACTGAAGTAACACAGGTGGGTTTTAGTAAGAAAGTGTCATACGCCGCTCGCTTCAGAGAGGAGATTTGACGATTTGATTACAAACTTTAAAAAAAAATGTATGTGTGTATTACCGATTTCAGTAAGAAAAAAGGACACAAAAGGAAAGAGATTTCAGACCTTTTTATGAAGATTTTCCTCATGATAATTAACTTCAGTCTTAGAAAATAAGCTCCTTTTTTGCGTCGATTGTTATCTTTCTTTCTCATCTTTTATTCTTCTATACGTATGTTTGTCACGTAACGCCTCCTAAACCGCCTGACCAATTTGGACGAAATATTCCTATATTTATTTTGAAAAAAAAAAGCCAGCAGATCGCTAGTTTTTTATATATTTTGAGACATTAACATTCAACATATACGATGGCTACGTAAATAGCAGCGTCAGCAACATTGATATATAAAATACATCAATGGTCAGCAAGTAAGATTTTCAAAAATGCAGGTTTTGGCACTTGACAAAATAAAGGTAGGGACGACAACAAAAAAATTTAAATAATAAAAACTCAATCCACTTAAACATGCAATTGGTACTGCGCAAAAAGCTCGCAAGTCGCATGTTAATTGACAAAACAAACACGTATGTAAGTACCTATTGTACTTGTATATAAAGTGATGCATCAACATGCGCTTACGCCGCTCGATAACATTGTTTATAACTGAAACGAGTTGAACACAACGAGTTAAACAGTTGTTTAGCTTTGATGGATTTGCAAAAAAGCAGAAAAGATGCACAGTTGTCATGACAACTTGGTAAGTGTCAGCTATCTATATTTAATGTCTTTGGTACCTACATACCTACATAAAACAAAGTCGTGTTAGTTACACCATTTATAAACAAAGATCGGCTGGACCGATTTTAATGATCTTAGCTTTATGGCTTTGTTGGATTCTTTTCCGCCACGAATAGCAGAATAATAACTATTAAAATATTGAAAACACGTAAAAAAATATCTAGAATAATATCGAAATACATCGAAAAATGACAGGAACTGTCAAATAAATTCGTCTGTCATTCCATCGTTCGATCAATCAGTCCATCATTCGTTAACTATTATGCGGTATGAAGTTAACCCGGTCAGCTAGTACTGACATAAACAAAGAAACAAAATCAGAAACAACGACTTCCGAATTATTATTTTTTAAAGTCGATTGTATTTTTCTGTCATTTTTTTTTTAAATATTTATGTTTTAAACTTGAAATTATTTTTAACATTTGCTTGAAAACAGTAAAAAATTATAGGTACGGTCAACGGTCTTCAATTTGTATCTGATTGTGGTATAGGTATGTATTTAATTTTTTTGCAAGTGTATTATTAAGAAATAACTCGAAGATTCAAAGCAAAGTATGAAGAATCGTGCTAAAATTACTTTTGTCTTGTTCCTAAAATAACAAACGAACCAAAAACTTACAACAAAAACTATGATTGAGATGATGCGTAATCGTCCAAAGGATAATAAAACTGTAATCATAATTGATCAAACTTCTTTTAGCGTTTTTTTTTTTTGTTTTATAGTTACATATCTAAGATTAACCAAATAAGTGCATTTTAATTTTTTACAAAAAAGAGAAGATCTTTATAATAAAATAATAAGACAAAGTCACTCACTGCGTCTGGCGGTCTGTTCGCGACAAACTCAAAAACTACTGAACGAATCTATATGCCCTTTTACCAATAGACAGAGTAATTCATGATGAAGGTGTAGATGTGATAATCAAGAGATAAAAGTCAAGAGTTCAAAAGATTTATAACTTTCGTGTGAAGATGGGATGGGTCGCTTTTTTGAGGTGGTGAATCACCTAATGTCTTCTCACGCTCGATGGTGGAGCGGTTGCTTTTTGTGTTCCAAGAACTTTTCAGAACCGTTCCTATGGCCCTAGCAGGTATCGCCCCTGATGGGCTCCTACGGTTTGCTGACATTTCTTTGGGGTGCGCGTGGAACACTACGCGCCGTCGACGACTCGGGCTTGGTTCTCATAGGACAAGCGGATGGCGAGCTACCCATTGCTCGCCGTAGCTGGGACGGACGGGTCGCTAGGTAATCTATGAATATTTTGATCTTCATTAGCGGTGATGGTTTTATCTTCAAATTGTTTTGATACATGCTATAGCGTACATACATACATACACGTGTTGTGTGTAAATACCTGTAGTATTTACACACAACACGTGTTGGAGACAAAGCCAGGTGACAGAGTGACAGAAAATCAACATGGCCGACAGTGGAGAAGTTAAACACCTTTGTTTGCCGCTGTTGGCCCACGTGCTGGTTGATTCACGGAAACACACCATAACTCAGCTTTCTTAGTAACTGACAAGAGTTCGGGAAATAGTTGACGGTTTCTGCAGAAATTTTGTTGAGGAAAAGGATTTGAAAATACTTACTAAGTACTTACATCTACTCATTAAGGGGGCAGAAATGTATAAATGGATGGACAGATACAATTTTAGATTTTAATTTCTATAATTATTTGTATCTACTCAATTACCTTTTCTTACATAAATAAACTCTAGTGAGCAAAAGCAAGGGCAAAAAAGAAATAATAATAACAGGTGAGTAAAACAATAAATGTTTTAAATAATATTTATTTACGAATCATGAACGAAAAAGTTTAATCAGAATCCAGTTCTTAAATTTCGCATTCATCTCTGCGTCACTGTGTGAAGTGTCGGAGTAGTGGCAAATGGAAAAAGAAGGCGAATTTTGTCATGGACTAACAATGAAAAAAGACAATAGTTTTTTTTAAAACTAATTATGACTTAAGTAATATAATATTTAGCTAATTTAGATTAAAAAATAACGTTTTTAGGTACTTCAACTAGATTTAACTGAGATTGAGTAATGCAAATCAAATAAAAACCGTTATTAATACGCAAATAAGTTTTCTTTGCAAACGAAACTTTTCACGAGAACTTTTTAATCAAAATTTGACAGATCGAGGTTATTGACTTTCCTATTATCATTTGAAACGCATAGTATCAATTTATATTATTGTTCAGTTCGAATTCTCAATTACACCGTAAATATATTAATGAGCTGATTAAATGAAACAACAAAATCTAAACAAACTTTAGTACAGATAAATTACCAAACTACCGTTAATATTTCTACATTATCGCATGTATAATATTGAACAAGAATCTAGCTTCTTCGATTGATAGACTATCAATATTAGATAGATTTTCAATTAAAAAGCGCAATGTGGAACCAATTGCAATTGGAGTCGTAACCATATATCCGTGGTCGTAACCTTAAAAGAAATGACAGCCATAACAGATATAACAAATCCGCGCCAAGTCGCGGCATGGTGGAAAGACTTCCGGCGGGATCTCATGGTGGAATGGTGACAGCGACTGTCGCAACCCAGTGCTGGGCACGCCATAATTATGGCGATAAGTCCCCTCTTTGAGGAGTGGTTGGAAAGACCTCACGGCGTTCTTACCTACCGCAACTATATTGTAAATCTGAACTTTTTTTTTGTGTTGTTGTTGCCTATTGCACTGTATTGTATTGCCTGCATCGAATAAATTCTATTCTATTCTATTCTATCATGCAGGTCCTCACCGGGCATGGTAAGTTCGGGAGGTTCCTGCACCGGATCCATACAGAAGAGACGCCCGGGTGCCACCATTGTTTGGACCGCCCGGAGGACACGGTGGAGCATACGGTAGAGGTGTGCCCCGCTTGGGCAGAGCACCGCCGTGTCCTCGCGGCAGCGATCTCTTCACCGGGCCTTGGTACAGGCCATGGTCCGGAGCGAGGAGGAATGGCAGGCGGTTGCCTCCTTCCGTGAAGCAGTAATGTTAGCAAAGGATGCGGCCGATCGCGTGAGGCAACGGTCCTCACGTCCCAACCGCCGCCGGGATTCCGATCCCGATTTCCGGCCACCGAAGGCGCGGGCTTGCGGACGGCGAACGATGGGTGGCTCGCTGTCCGGTCGTCCGGTAACTGTCCGGACCGAGCCCAAGTCGTCGATGGGGTGTAGTGTTCCACGTTTGCCTCAAGGAGATGTCAGCAACCGTAGGGGCCCAGCAGGGTCGAGGCCTACTGGGGCCATGGGTGATGCGAAAGTGACCCCCGGGGCCCTGGAAAAATGGCAAAGAAGGAACAGGAGTGGGTTTTTAGTCAGTAAAAGTCTACTATCTCGCGCTCCGCTCAAAAAAAACAGATATAACAAATAAGGCAAGTCATAACTCACAACAAACTTTACTATACATAGACAGTAGCGTAACAAATTATAATATAATATTCCACAACTATCACACAATTTATTCATTATCTAACAGAAAGCGCTCAAAAATGGCTTATTGTTTTTATACCGTAATTTTTTTTTATTAGAAGGATAAGATACTAACTAATTAGTTATCGAATTAATTTTGACATTATTTTATTTTTTTTTATTTTTTGACATTATTATTTTTTTCAAACTTAATATTAATATACTTTTTTTTTACATTAGAATAAATGTACAGTTATTTATTAGACAATTTATAAATCAAATTGTTTGTTGTTAAGAATTAATTATATTTTAATAATTGTTTAAAAAAAATTTTTTTTAATTCGCGTGCTGATTATGAGACGGAACGTGAAAAACCATGTAGGAACTTATTGTATTTTAAGATCATACAAATCTTAAAATACCACAATGTATCAGGCAAATAAATTATTTATTATTATTATTATAAAAAACATCTCGATAATCTTCTTATAACGAAACCAAAGAAAATACTTAATTACAAAATTGAATAAAGAGTGGTTCAATGTTCGTGAACAAAGGCGTGAATTTCGCATGTAGTGTTACGTCAGAGGTCGCTGTGTGGTGGCGATTTAACTTGATAGTTGATACAACGAGTACGACCCATATTCGCAGGTATCAGCTGGCGTGACGTCATGAGGTTGCTGACACCGAGATAATGGCCGCCACTTGCCAGCTGCCGAATGTTAACGAAACTCCTTTTGTTTGTTTAAATAGTTGCGAAACGATTTTTAATGTCGGAAATGTAAATGAAGCACCCCATTTGCATAACGTGGAAAAAATCGTGTACTAAATTGAATACCTTTTCGAGTAAAGTAAAATTATTTACGCCATAGACTCTTAAAATTATGATCTATGCAATAAAGCAACGGCAGACAGGAATATACAAGTGTCCCATTTATTTTAGGTGAGAAATTATCCAATGACTTTAAACCACACCACGAGTTTCCTTTTCAGAAAATGCCCGCGGCCCTAGACAATTCCCATAGATTTATGTACACTGTGGACCTGCATGCTGTTATACTTACAGTAAAAGAGAATATAGTACGTAAAGTGCACGAGGAAATAAAAACATTATCCGTTATCTATATTCTGTATGACCTTTTTCATCCGCTTTCCCGATCGTCAAAGTCAAACAGTGTAAGTAACATAGATAATAGCATGGTATACTTCAGTGCATAGGCTCTGTAAGCAATCATCATCATCATCGTCTTTCTGTTCTTGTCTCATATTATTTGGGTTCGCCGCAAAACGTTTTGTTTTCCATTTTGTCCTATCACCCGTCACGCTATTTAATGGAGTCTTTAACGATAGTTTTTTTTTTTGTCAATATTTTAAAGTAATTCAATATTTTCAATTATATCGGGAGCTATAATATATACATATATATATATATAGTTTATTCTTGATAGGTTCGTGCTTGACCACTATCTCACCTGATGGTAATCGATGATGTGGTTGACGATAAAGCATGCTTACCTAGAAGTAACCTATTCACTCTTGACTTAAAGATTCCCGGGTTGTAGCCATCAGGAAACACAGATTCCGGCAAGGAATTCCACTCCTTAGCTGTACGCAGAATGAATGTGGTTCCAAAACATTTCGTGCGTATAGGTCGGATGTCCACCATGTACCGGTGGCGTATTGCCGTACGCCTGGTGGTCCGATGATGGAACGGGCTAGGCGGAATTAGGTTATGCAATTCCGACGCACACTCCCTGAAATGCAACCGGAAGAAAACCCGGTATTATTATATTTAAGTCGCTTGGCATTGTAACACTAGGGCCATGAGCTCCGAGTACTCATAGAGTTATTCAGGATATCAGCAACGCAGCATATACATATATAGATACTATATACTTATAATACACAAAACATATATCGACAGGCATCTAGATAACGATGAAGAATTAGGAATAACCATATAATAATAATTAATTAAGATACCGAAACGAGTCTCTGGTTCATCAATACTTTTTATAAATAGTTAAAGATTGAACTTTAATTGAATAATCTATCAGAATTCTGATGTCCGGGTTAAAGACTAGTCATTTTCTTAAAGATCTAACGTAATTGATATGACCTTAACTTTAACAGATATTAAAAGAATATGCATTGGCAGTCATAACCTGTCTAGCAATTTGGTCTATCAAATTTTTACTATTTAGACGGAAAATGCTAACAGCTTGTCCGCTATATCTACTGAGACTGACCAATATGTATAAAGATAAAATGAAAAGTTACATAGATTCAATTCGGTTGCATCAATGTAACTTTTAATTTATAATTTTAAGTTTCAAGCAAAAACGTTGTGTTTTCTGTTCTGTATTAATGATCGATGTATTTTCTATAACATGCTTTAGATTTTATAGAATAGACGGGCTCCAAGTTGAATTTATGATAAGTATAACTTTTTTTTAATTTAAAATTAGAATTTTTCCTTTGTATTCCTTGCTATCAACAAAGAAACCAAAGTGCTCTCTAATCAAAAAAAGGTTTGAACCTCTATTATAGAGGATGACCAGAGAAATGATGAAGGGGTTGTGTGAAAAATGATATGACTTCAAAAGAGGTCACTATTGAGATGACAGCAACAAGATGGCGCGGCGACCCTAAGCAAATTGACCCCTATAACAATTTATTTGAAATCGCCGCACATATTTTCTAGGAGTCGTAATATTATGATGGATGTCGTGTACATCTCCGCCCAATATCAGATCATTAATCATGCCGACTGAGATTAACCGAAGGAAATATTATAGTATACAAGTGTGTGAATACAGGTGCACTCTCTGTTCCATTACTCTCATAGTCCGATAGAATGGCTTTACATGCTTTTCAAGACACGGGGATGTCACACTACCAATTTCCAACTCCGGGTTGCTGAAAAGAAATTCCTAACAGAAAATGCCAATACTTAACACATTTTGCCCGACCCAGGAATCGAAACCGACCACGAGACAAATGAGGCGACTATGATTATGTAATAGTAATACAATAAAATAGTTAGTTCCTAGCTACCTAGTTGAATGAACCCTTTATACCTAATTTACTTTGAATAATTTCAACAAACCGATGAATAAAGATCCATAGCACAAAACACCCGTTTACCTGTAAACCAGTCAATAAGTAGGCTACAAGTCCTGCAAATACCAAAAAAAAAAGGAAACCGTCCACTGGCCGGAGGACACGGCGTGGCATACGCTGGCCAAATGTGCCGCATGGGAGGAGCCGCGCCGTGCCCTCGTTGCAGAAGTTGGTAGCGATCTGTCTCTGCCAGCCGTGGTTTATTCCATGGTCGACAGCACAAGAGTCCAGGGAAGCTGCGGAAAGGGAAAAGGAGACTACGAGTTCGCTCCCGTCCCGTACCAGGCACACCGGGCGTTGTGGCCTTCCACACTTCCACGTGTTTAGGGAGTTGGAAGAGAGTGTTGTACAGGCCGTACAACCCTCTCATCCAACCCTTTTAAAAACATCCAAGGACGACTTACGCAAGATTCGTCACCCCATCAATCTGGACGATCTTCGTGTCTCTTAGACTTATAGGGGAGGCACTTTCCAATACGGGACAAGGCTAACACAAGCCCGGGTCAGCGGAAGTCACCCTAGAACCCATACTAGAGTGAATTACCGAGAAAAAAAAAATTTAAGCCGGGAGCTCCTCAAGGGAGGACCAAGCTTATACTGACTAAAACCCCCAAGTACCGTGTTCCTTCAGTTGCCCTTTGCGTTCCAGGTCTGCGATGACTCCTTGAAACAATAATGCAGCTTTGGCAAACCAGTTAACAGTCTGAATTTCAGTCACAATATTATTGGTAGAGTCATAACTGTATGCATGTAAGTGGTGTTATAATAGTTTGATAATAATGTGGGTCGTAATTGCAACACTGTGGTTGTCCTCATTAGTAAAGGATTTGGTAATTGATAACATTATTGCGTGTTAGAAATTATCATTATCAGATATAGATTTGGATATATCTATTTGGGTGTGGTTTTAATACGATAATCCATAATTATCTTGTGAAAAGGAATTCATCATCATCATCTTCCTGCCCTTGTCCCGTTTTATTTGGGGTCGGCGCAACACCTTTATTTCTTCCATTCTGTCCTGTCACTTGTCACGCTATCATTATCACCCTTTTCTTTCATATCACTTCTCACACAATCTATCCATCTTGTGAAAAAGAATTAATACTGGGCCAATCTTATGTTGATTAATTTTTCAAGTCATAAAATGCCAATGATCAAAATAAAGGTGAGAATTAGGATGTTAGAATAAGTAATAAGCAACTTTACAGAGCAGTCATATTTTTTTCCCGTGACCTTGAATTTAATGTACTTACGTTTTATGATTGCTAATAAATTACAGTCGCAAGTTTATTATCTAATCACATTGAATACTTCCTGCGTTTAGTCACTGTTTATGACTTAGTGTGTACAATTAGCACAGTACAGATACTGTTCGTGTGAGTTAGTTCATTAAAGAAATACCAATGAGCCAATACTTTTTCTTTTGGAAGTTATCTTTAGCCTTACACATTATAAAATTGAGGTCCCCCACCACGTTAACCTGTCTGTTCGCGATTTACTTTAAAACTAATAAACGGATTTTTATGCGACGGCGTTACGTGCATTCCGAGGCACGAGGTACAATTTTACAGGGGGTAGGTAAATATTAATAAATGGAACCAATTATGGACTTACTTTAATAATTTCCTTTAGTTCTTTATTGTACATTACAACAGCACAAGATAAGTGGATGACAGAGTTCATGTATTATTATTATTATAGCCTTTATTATTTCCTTAATATAATTTAACATTTCATTTACATTAGTATTTTTAATAATTTAGTTAAATAGATAATTTACAAATTCAATAATTTAAACATTCACATAAAATATATTCACTAATTCAAACATTCATATAAAATAAATTAAATAAGTTTATAGTTTACATAAAATTTATTATTTTATCTTGTCTATCCATCTCTCCTTTGGTCTTCCCTTCTTCCGATTATTGGGTGGTCCCGGCCAAATAGTTATTCTTTGAGCCCAAATTGATCTTTGTTCATACGAGCAATGTGACCAGCCCACTTCCATTTCAGTTTCATGCTATGTTCTAAAGCGTCTAATACTTGCGTTGTTTTCCTTATTTCTGAATTTCTTATCCTGTCTTTTCTTTTTAGATTTAATATACTACGTTTAGAGTTCATGTACACTCAGGGATCAAAAGTGCAGTTGCACTCTACCAATGTTAGTATCTAAAATTTCTTTGTTGTAGAAGTTCAATAGGCCAAAAGTTAATTCAATACTTTAGATCCTATGCTACCGATTAAATCAGCAGTCATGAACCATTTACCCTCTTCTACAAAGAAATTTTAGACATTTTAGCATTGGTAAGGTAGGACTGCACTTTTAACCCCTGACTGTACATAGGCGAGCCTAACTCACAGTTCGTTTTATTCTAGCAAACCATTGAGTGATAGAGAGAGATCATAATAGCGGGTAGGATCCAGTGTACAATTTTAAAATTTTCCTTAATCAGTATACTAAAGTATTGTGTGTTCATATTATTGGATGTTCAGTACCTTCGCACTCCATTCTGTACTATCTTGTATCTTTTAATCTCTGACGCACTTAAAGGGTCATATAATATTGCCACATCAATCTGTATTAGAGGCAACCTTTAAGGGCAAGGTTGATGATGAAACCGGTCTCGTAGTTCGAAGATTATCTAATACTCAACATGTCCAACACTCACAACATAATACTCCTTATCTACCTTTTCTTGAGGAGGGAAATCGCCGAATAACTCCTTCCGCTTTGAATGGAATGAGAAAGAATGTCAGAGTGTTACTAATTAAAACCCACCGTTGTTCCTTCTGTTGCTCTTTGCATTCCAGGGTAAGTCTTTCGAATAATCCCGCAGCCCGAGCAGGTATCATCATAATCATCATCATTTCAGCCGATAGCCGTCCACTGTTGGACACACGCCTTCCCCAAGTATCGCCACAGTAAATGGGCTTGTACATCGCGCAACCCTCGGATTTCCACGACCCTCACCAGGTTGTCGATCCACCTTATGGGGTCGCTTTCCAAGGCGTCTTGCGGTACGTGGTCGCCACTCTAGATCCTTTCGGCCCCATTGCCAATCTGTTCTGCGGGTAATGTGCTCTGCAGATTGGCACTTAAGTTTGGCGATTATTCGGGCTTGGTCGGTAACAATGGTATCGGCCCTTTCTGTCTACCTACTACTCAGTTTGCGATCAAAGTCCACTTAACCACGTCTTAGCCGCAAGTTTCAAAGTTCAACGCGGATGAAAACATTGGATATATGCGGAAGTGTGGCAATCTGCCGGTCGATATGAGCCATGACTGTGGATGTTTGTGGGGGCTTCGGGTAAGTCTGATTATACCGATGCGATATGGGCATCCTGTGCTAATAGTGCTGTCATTATTGTTTTTATGAAGTTTGGACTGTTTATCAGGAAATCCAGAACAAATTGTTATGTTTCTGTTATTTTTTTACTTTATTCTTTTACTGACTGAAAAAATAATCGCATCTGGTAGATAGTAACATTATACTTATTATCATAGAGGCGACAGTTTGTATGTATGTGTGTATGTTTGTTGCTTCTTCACGTTTCATCGGCTGAACTGAATTGGATGAAATTAGACACACGAAGACAGGAGAACTTTTTATCTCGGGGGAATGTTCCTTTGGGATAATTTTCTACAATCGCTCGGGTGAAGCCGTAGGCAGAAGCTATTATATTTATATAATAAAAAGAATACCTACCTAAAAAGTTCTCGTGCATTAATAATTCATGCATTAATGTAACTATTGCATTTTACCAAAATAAATTATAGTAATAATAAATAAGCTGTGCTCGCTCATAAGATCATATCTTCTCCATCTATCATATTTATTATCTACTAGCTGACCCGGCGAACTTCGTACCGCCTTAGCGTAGCAATGATGCACTACTTTATTTTGGAACAAATGATGCTCGAATTTAATTAAGCAACCACGTTTCCGAACAAACAATGCTCTTTCAATATAGTCTATGGCTGTGAATGACATTGACATTCGTTACGCGCGTTTTTTTAAATATGCAAAATCAAATGTATATTTTTCAATATTTCTGAGAGATTTTCTTAATATTTTTTTCCGTAAGAACCTTCTCCTAATAATAACAAATACAACAAAAAAAGAATTAGTGAAATCGGTCCAGCCATTCACGCGTGATGCCGTGACCAAGGAAAACGGGTTTCATTTTTATATATATAGATTATTGAATTTATACTTATTATTTATTTATTTATCTATGTGATAAATTGTTCTTTTGTGTCAATTTAAAATAGTGAAAATAAAGTGCGTAACTGTGTATCAATTAACTAAATTTTCTCTGGTTTGAATTAATATTTGTGAAGGACGTTAACGTACGTATTTACTCTACGATCACCGGAACCGGATATCAGATTATTTATAAATTATGATAAGTAGGTAAATACTATTCAGACAAATTGCTTAGAATGCTTGATCCTATTAAATATATTTTTAGAAAGAGTGGGCATGCCCAGCAATTGTTTCAGTAACAAAAAGATACGAGTACCTAACGAATCAATGATATGTAGGTATAACCGAACACTACACTGAATGCTCAGCTAAACCAGTCTGTCTAAGTCTAAGATCTTTGAAAAATAGCAGCAAACCAGTCTAGAAAGCATCATTTTAAAGTAAGGCAGTACTACTACACTTTCTATTACTCTAACCTAGTAACTACTAAAACCGCTTTAGATATAGTATACCTATGATAGCACTACTATATATACCAGTATTAGTGACTCAATGTCCTACCGAAGGCCGTCGACATGGTTGACCCACAGAAGTGAGACGACAAACGACGTATGAGTAAGTATACAAGTTTGGCATTTGTAACTAAAGACCTTTAGATTTAGTTACAAATCTCCAGTTCGCTGTTCTTTGTAACTTGTGGCGTCATCATACGAAGTTATTAATTACTGCTGCTACGCGCTGAGTGTAAGCTGTTTTTTTACGTTAACGCGATTGACGCGTTTACCAATTTGGCTCTCTGCCCCTCTAGCCAAGTTACGACCGTTTCGTTTGCGTCGAACGCCTCGAGTAGGTCACGCCTCCGATTCCTTTGTTCTGATTACGTGACTGTGCATTGAGATGACATCCGAACAAAGGAATCGGAAGCGTGGCCTACTCGAGGTGTTCGACGCAAACGAAACGATCGTAACTTGGCTAGGGGGGCTGATTATTTAAGAGCTTGGAGCGGGTCAATCGCAGCGCCGAACCTCATTAACGATCGCGTGTTCAAACGTACAAATATTATAAAAGCAAAAGTTTGTGTACTTGTTTGTATACTTGTTACTTTTTGACGTTTGAATAAATGAATGGATTTGGATCAAATATGGTCCACGGGTAGACCATTTCCTGTATTATCTCGGGATTACGTTCCCTTGGGACATATACATATATCCACTTTCACGCAGGCGAAGCTGCTGGCAGTAGCATTACTATTATTTTTTTACAAACAGGTTATAAATAACATTTTTAGGTGTCATTGTTTTTCGTTAATTTAACTAGATGAGGCGGTTTCTAGCTGACTATCCTCGGAGCGAGGAGGAATGGCAGGCAGTCGCCTCCTTCTGTGAAGCAGTAATGCTAGCGAAGGAGGAGGCTGCACGCGTGAGGGAACGAAGGTCCTCACGCCCTAGCCGCCGTAATTCCGACCCCGACTACCAGCCACGGTAGACGCGGGCTTGCGGACGTTGAGCACTGGGTAGCTCGCCGTCCGGCTGTTCGGTAACTAACCGGACCGAGCCCAGTCGTCGACAGCGCGTAGTGATCCTCGCGCTCCTCAAAGAGATGTCAGCAAACCGTAGGGGCCCAACAGGGCCGATGCTCGCTAGCTAGGACCGCGGAGAATTTCTGAAAGGGAAACCCGTAGTCCTAGAACGCAAAGGGTAATTGAAGGACACAGGTGTGGTTTTAGTCAGTAAAAGTCTGACACGCCCTCGCGCTCCACCCAGAGCGCGAGAAGTCATTTGGATGATTTCCCACCTTAAAAAAAAAAAAAAAAAAAAAAAAAAAAAAAAAAAAAAAAAAAAAAAAAGCTGACTATCCTGAGAAGAAACACCGAAACAAACGCAGAGGTCAAAGTCTCTTTCAAAGTCCATACAATAAACATTGTAATGACTAAGTATGATATATACTATGTATAATATAAGAACCATGCAGATCAGTGTCTGAGACGGTCTTTTGAGGATAGAATGACACAGATTTGAGTGGATTTTCTATGATCTGTCCCAGTCAGTTTGAGGTGTTCTTTTGAGGAAAGAACCACACAGATTTGTGTGGACCTGTACAGTCAGTGCAAGTATTTGCCAGTATTCGTGTACTTAGCTCAACTTAGTTCTAGTAAGGTTAGGAAAACCTTTAGCTTAACACAAGCACAATAGGTATAATCAACCAAAATCATGATGTTCTCACTGCTGGGTCTCAGGCCTCCTCTTTTGAAGAGTGGCAGTAATCCACCACGCAGGTCTATATAGTGAGGGTTGGTGGATGTTACATGTATTAACATTTTTGGTTCTAGGACATACCGGTTTTCTCATTGTTTTTCTTCACTGTTTTGAGAGCTTGAAGAAGAATTAAGATTTTTAATTATCTTTTTAATTATGTTTTGTCTAGACAAAACTAGCAGTAATTTTGATATTAAGTTTAATTTTTTGCTATACACTAAAGCTACGGCAAATTGTCAATTACTTCTGATACCTTCTATGTTATTAATATTATGTTTATTATTTTTGTCACAAGCCAAGGTTGTTGGACTTTGATCATGTTTTTATTTGATCACGTTCGCAGAATAACACCCACTTAATACGTTAGCGGTAAAACGGCGAAATATTAAAAACTGCACGTAGAGACCTATTACAAACTTAATAGGATTTAAAGAGATAAAACGTTGTTCTGCCCGAAAGCTGGCTTTACCCGATTGCAGCGCCAATTGTATTTTCAAACTATCTTGTGATTCACTCAAATAAACACACAAAATTTCATAAAAATCGATCAAGTTGTATACCTCCTATACAACTTGATGAAATTTTGTTATACGATATAAGTTAGGTGAAAAAAAACGTAAATAAGAATTAACCTACTCATATTATGTCGCAGGGATAAGATAAAAACCACGGATATCGATAAAAACCGAGATTTGGTCAATTCTCTCAGTGATTTGATAAAATCACGGAGGATGTTAAAATAACAACACAATTCTATCATTTCCCTGAACAAATACCAGAACTAATTCCGTGAAATGACAAAAAAAAATGTTGAAATAAAATATTCCATTTTTTGGAAAGTAAGTAGGTACTAGTTTATGTTAAGGTAATAGTATTTTCTTGAAGCCAATCGGTTTTAATGTTAATTCAAAAGCCTTCTTCCTGCTTTGGTTGTAGTATACAATCCTAATTACCTACATTACACACATACACTACACAGCTACACAAGTAATAATAATAATTAAAAAAAAACAAGTATCTTGACACAACTTCAGTTAATTATTCTCGCCTCCCTAATATCTACTACTACTTTTGCAAGACGAAGGAGACTAGTCTCCACAACACAGGATCCTAGTGTGGAGACCAGGGCCATATGTGAAACATTTTTCTGAACAATAAACATAATTTATATTAATTAGTAAAGTGTTTTTGTTTTTCTTGTTATACTTTTTTACACTTACGAATAGGAAAATTTAATTGCAGAAAAGTATGTACTATTCTAAGGCAGCATTGTTTTCTTGTAGCCTATCGGATTTGATGTTAATACAAGCCTTTCTCGATAAGGCTCTATCAAAGGTCATAATATCCAGTGCTTGTATGTATTATACCTTATCAAGCATTAGTCATAACTAGGAATTTTAATTTTATTAGTATACTAGCTAGCACATTCTGCATAAAAGTAGAAAATATATGTCTGTTATCACTCAGTAATAAAGCAACATTTTACTGGTGAAAGAATTTTCTGAATTGAAAAGAAATTCAGAGTTAAAACACCCTACATACAAACCTACAATTTTTACCTTTTTACTTAACTCTCAAGTATCAAAAACAGAAACCTATACGATTGGGACGTTATTAGGGTGAGTTGAACTCAAAAACAATCATTGATGTCAGACGATACACGTTAATGTCCTTGCTGCATTAAGTGTGAGACTAGAGCAATGCTCGATGCAGTACGGGCGAAGACCGATCGTAGATGACGGTGTAAAAAATCACAAAACTTCAGTTACTTATGAAGGAAAGAAACGAAAAACCGGCCAAGTGCAAGCCGGACTCGCGTACATAGGGCTCCATACCATTGTCTATACAATATTAAACACTATATTATACACATACACTACATTTTTTTTTGTATCGGACTTAAATTTAGGTACCTATATTTTATTCTGTTTTAAGTATCTGTTATCATAGCGGCAACAGAAATACATCATCTGTGAAAATTTTAACTGTCTATACTCTTACCGCGATATCATTAGATAGAAGGTAAAAAAGGATGTTTTAGGGTACTTTGTAATAAAAGTACAATATCAGAATTTGACTGGCCTGTTGGTCTAGTGGTTAGTGACCCTGACTGCTATGCCGGAGGTCGTGGGTTCGATTCCCACCCAGGAGAAATGTTTGTGTGATGAACATGATCATTTGGTCTGTGTCTGGGTGTAATTTATCTATATGAGTATGTATTTAGAAATATATAAGTACTTATGTTTATCAGTTGTTTAGTACCCATAACAGAAGCTCTGCTTAGCTTGCTTTATTACAGTTAAGATTGATGTTGAATTTATTATAATCAACTTATCTACAACAAAAAATAGTAAATGAATTCATTTGAACTAGCCTAAATTTATGAGGCTTTTAACTAAATATCTAAATTATTTAATTCTTACTTAAACTACTAATACTAGTAGTTTACCATGTTAAAAAAATAAACTTGTCGATAGGCCATTTAAAAAAAAATGTCATGAAGGGAGTATAGCTATATCACGGTTCATGAGATACAGCCTGGTGACATACAGACAGACGGACAGTGGAGCCTTAGTAATAGGATCCCGTTTTTACCCTTGAGGTACGGAACCCTAAAACACGGTTCTTACAAGATAATAACAGTCAGGTAGCTTTATATTATCTGCAGCTTATTTCACAAAACGATCAAATAATAAAATACGTGTAATATAGGTACGAACATAATTATGTAGAAACATAAACGGGCAAAAAATAAAACCAGTGGCAGCTATTACTGACGTGACAGGTTTCTTATGAAAAATCCCCACACGTGTGGCTTGAATGAAACTATCATAATTACTTACGGACTTTGACTTTACACCTAACACAATTATATCACATATCACTCGATAACACAATGATATCGCTAGGATCAGTTCTTGACTTGTGGAACGTGCGTCAATGTTTATTTATATCACACGATCTAAGAAATCCCAAAAATCATTTATTTTATTTGAAAAATTCGTGGGAACGTAGTATTCTTCATCTTAAAATTATCTTGCCTAACAGTATCAGTAATCATAGTACTAAGCTTTTTGAAAAATAAATTATTATTACTAAGTATTCAGAGATTTTTTAACAGAGAAGACTTTGAATTTAAATTTTAAAACATTCTTGGTTAGTACAACTCAATGTCACAAGGCTAGAAAATTAGCATAAGGGCAGGTCAATGACTTAATATAGCAACAAAAAAACTAATTTCATAAGCTAAAACCTTATCCCAAATCACACAAGATTGAAATCTTGTGTCGATTGTGAGTGAGAGTGGCGATTTCATTTGAACTTAGTCTGGACAATAAGCAGAGAAAGACAAACAGAAAAAGTATTAGGTATGGTTTTAGCCAGTAAAAGTCTGACACCTAGATAGAGATATAGAGTCGAGTCGAAAAAGTCATTAGATTACTTCCCAACTTAAAAAAAAAAACCGAAAAAGTAACAATCATTAAACTAGCGTGCCTCACCATAGACGATTGCATCACTGCTTAACATCACACACACACACACACACACACACACATTAGTATAGATCAATTTAAAATATTAAAAAAGAACAATAACATTATGTGTTCCTCACGGCTGAGCCAAAAAAGTTAATTTCAGAAATGCTAGCAGACAGATATTGTCTGACTCTGGTTAGAGGTCGATAAATACATTAATAGTTTTTTTTACCGAATGCGCATTGAAGTTGTAATGTCTACATGATGTTTCTTAAATCAGAATAAACTGATTAATATCATTAACATACTGGAAAAGCTACTTCAAGATAATGCAGTGGAAATTTATCTAAACGTGACATACATTGATTTAACCTTAGTATAATTAACTTATCAATGGATGGATGATATTTCTTGCAACGCGCTCGCAAGGTCGAAAATAAATTGACTTTATTTTATAATAGTCTTCATCTTGGTGCAAAACTAAATCATTGAGTCCGGGGAAAAGGCAATAAAAATGCACTTTAGACATTACTTGTTCATATATATTTATTTATTAAAAATATAGGCAATAGACACTGAAGAAAGGTGGACTTAATACCTTAGGAATTTTCTACCAGTTGATCTACATAGGTACAAATAGCCAATATTATTTTTATGAGACACGCATCCAACAAATCAACGTATTATTGGATGGGTCTGGGAGACAAGGAATTTGAGGGTTTTGAGGATGAGGAAAATGACAACCACTCCATGCAAATTGACAACTCAAAATTAACATTGTTTTATTACTCCTTTTAAAATTATTTACAAAAACAAAAAAGGTTTATTAAAAAAGGTTCCATTCCCAATGGATCAGCTCGAGTAGGCCACGCCTCCGATTCCTTTATTCTGACGTCATCTCAACGCTCCGTCACGTGGTCAGAACAAAGGAATAGGAGGCGTGGCCTACTCGAGGCAATCAACAAAAAGTGAAACGAAACGGTTGTATCTTGGCTAGGGGGGCTGAACCCAGGGTTTCTCTTTCGGAAGCCAACCCAAGGCCCCAAGGCAAAGCTGGTAATATTACGATCTGCATAACAGATAACATACATACAACAGCTATGAAACTAGTCATTACGCTCAATGTAAATTTTCTAGCCAGCTTACTAGCTATGCTAGGTAGGTAGTTATATGACTAATAAACTTTGCACCGTCTATAGTCCATGTTATGTTTAGACGCTTGTGAAACAAAAGGCCGCTGGCTTATCTGTGCACCATCCAACTTGGAAGCTACAGTTAAGTATACTAACTGTAATGTTTTATTAACAAAACAATAATGATGTTCGTGATTCATCAGCTAACAAGCGAGATATCTGTATGTCTTTTAGTTCAAAAAATATACCTTAGCACTCATTTTTACCAATAATAACACATTGGATAGAAGAGTAGTAAATCGTTAGCAACAAAATAATCATTCAACAAGGGCTAAAAGTACGCCATATTTTTTCAGTAACTTGAAGAGATAATTATGTTACAATATCTACAAGGTGAATTAGAAGAAAATGGTAATAGACTCTTGCTTGCTTCCTTGTCTAAACTACGGTTTACAAACTATATTTAATAACTAAACCAGAGTCGTTGGTCATTTTGGATTCTATTAATCCAAAATGACCAACGACTGAAATGAAAATGGGCAGGACACATCGCTCGTCTTCCTGATGACAGGTGGACAAAACGACACCGGAGCAGAGGTCGCCAATACGAACGTTGGTCCGACGAATTAAAAATAACAGCAGGAGTTGACTGGACTAAGGTCCCCCGCGCCCCGGCCTTGTTAAAGGGACCTATACCAATCGCAATCATATTATTTACCCCGTTTTTATTATTACTATTTTTTGTTATTTTTTTTTATCTTTTAACTAGCGACCCGCCCTGGCTTCGCACGGGTGCAATGTTGGTCACTTCATAGTATAAAACAAAGTCGCTTCCCGCTGTCTGTCCCTATGTACGCTTAGATCTTTAAAACTACGCGACGGATTTTTTCGTAAAAAGTAAAGCATAAAATGGTTATTGTGGGTTATACCTAAAAGGTAGACATATACCATCGCGGACTTTTTTGTAGATCTTTTTAAGGTGTATAATACTGTAGTACATTATTTTGATCTATCTCTTAGGGTTCCGCCAGCGTTTGCAATATAAGCGCAAAAAAATGTGTTTATTTACGACATCACATAAGAAACCTCTAAAATCATCAGTGTTTCTCAACTATAATGAGCGTATATTATACTTTTAAACCTCCCTCTTGAATCACTCTATATGTTAAAAAAAACTGCATCAAAATCCGTTGCGTAGTTTTAAAGATCTAAGCATACATAGGGACAGACAGACACGAAAAGCGACTTTGTTTTTTACTATGTAGTGATTAGCTTTGGAAATAAAGGCTATATTATTATTATGAGTTTAATAATTTGTAAATAATTTATTAGTTTATACTAATTGTATTGGTATAGGTATTTCTGCGTTGTCATAATTGTTAAATATTAATTGCAATCATTGTGTTTTTTATATATTTTGGTAACCGAGCTAATGAATTGCTCGTATTATGTAAGTACGCCATTATTGTCACATACATCTGACACTTGTGAAAGAAGTGTTTTTTTTTTTTCATAAATATTAAATTTACGTGAAGTGATAATTCAAACTCTCTCGAATAAAAAAATAATAGAGGTGAAATTAAATTAAAAAAAAAACGATTTATCTATGTATTTTAATGACCAAACAATACAGTTGGGCGTGCTGCTAATGCAGCTATTTTCGTTTGCCATTAATTTGTAAATACATATTCCAATAAAAATTATCCATTATTTTCGTTCATTTACCTTAAATAGATACAATCACACTCTATGAAGATATGATAGCATTTAACTATTCTATAATATGTTTTTGCATTGCTTTTATTTTGTCTCTAATTTTATAAAAAATATATATTTATTTAATACTAGGGAGAAGGTTTATTTAATACTAGGTGTGCTACTATGGTTAAAAAAATACATTATTTGTTAATTTTTTTAACACATGGTTTTTTTTTAATAATTATAGGCTCGCGTTTGAATGGTGGTCACACGGTTTTAGACCATTGAGATCATCTTTGCCAGTTTTCGGTTGCCAGGTTTCAAGGTCGTTTGAATGGTTTCAAAGTCTATAACGTAAATATAGAAACATTTTTTGTGTGTATAGGTATCTACCTATATCCCATGTATATGAATCAAGTTATGTTGTTGTTAGTTTATTTATTTATTTATTCTTCATGCACGAAGGACTACCGAGGCGGACTTAATGCCTTAAGACATTTTCTACCAGTCAACCTTTGGGTGATGCAGAGACAAATTGTGGTTGTTTAGTTGTTGTTAGTTATGTGTTAGTGTTGTGTTGTGTTAATTGTTGTTTAGTTGTGTTTGTTGTATTGTTGTTTTGTGTTTTTATCAATAAAGTTTACTCTATTCTATTCTACATGTATAGGTAATACACACAAAAAATGTTTGTATATTTAAAATACCCATGTAAAATCTAAATGTTACATGGGTATAGGAAATATACAGTAATAAAAACGTGGATAAGTACCCATTTTATATTTCGGATGATTTACAAGCAATCTTCTGCGAGCAATGATAAGAATTGTATTTGTAATAACAAAAATATTATTACTTTTCGTAAACAATAAGATTTTTTGCGCATAAAACTGTGTCAGATATCTTGTCTCTGGGTTAATTACTGTTCGGCAGTTCAAACGATTGTTTTTAAAACCTGTATGACTGTAATTACGTGTAGCAATTAAGTGTGAAGGATGATATGACTAGAAAAGGGAGATAGTAGTTTAGTCCTGATCAACTGACTTTTAGAAAACCTCATGAGTGCTCATGCTCATTTGGTGACTCGAAAAAGTGGCCAAGTGTGAGAAGAGAAATGCACACAGATCAACCGACAAATAAATAAATGTCCTACTTACATACTGCGTACTTAATTACTAATTATGTTTGATAAAAATATAAAATGAAACCGTTATATAAAAATTAAACTAGTTTTTATTATCAAGAAATATTACATTTTATACGTAACCTAAAAGGCGATTACCGATCTGTTTCTTGATGTCTATTCTCATGGGTGCTCGAGCCCCCGAGCACCCGCGGAGTCGGCGCCCCTGGTCCTGATATAAAAAAATAAATAAATAGCCTTTCTCGATAAATGCCAACACTAGAAGAATATTTCAATACGAACCAGTAGTTTTACGATTAGCACCATCAACCAAACGAACAATCTCTTCAGCTTTATAGCATACATTTAACCATTTAACTCACCATCATGATTTCTGCTGAAAGACGTTCATTGATGGACGTGAGCTTCCCCCAAGTGCTGTCACAATGACTAGTTACCAGTATGTTCATCTCGCATTCATCGGATTCTTGCGACGCTCACTAGTACACCAGCCCCCCTAGCCAAGTTACAACCGTTTCGTTTCGATTCTCTTTTCGTTGATCACCTCGAGTCGGCCTCCTATTCCTTTGTTCTGACCACGTGACTGAGCGTTGACGTCAGAACAAAGGAATCGGAGGCGTGGCCGACTTGAGGCAATCGACGAAAAGAGAATCGAAACGAAACGGTTGTAACTTGGCTAGAGGGGCAGTTCATCGTTCCACCTCGTGGGAGGCCTTCTAATGCTTATTTTTTTCAGTTACGCGGTCACCACATCAGAACCTGGCTGGTTTAAGTTTGGTGAATTTTCGGGCTGTGTCGGTAACTTTGGTTCTCCTGCAGCGGATATCTTTATTTTTTATTTGATCACACCAGGAAAGTCTTCATACTTAAAATGTGCTGTTTAGCATCATCATCTGTAAAAGTCTGTAGTGAGCAGCTAAGCACAGGCTTTCAGAACAGAAAGTTTGGTGGAATCGTAAACCAATTGTAGATAATAGATTGGGATAATATAGTAACGTAAAGTCTTAAGTTATAATGACATCTATGTAACTGATTAGTTAATGGGATTGGTCTTATGTCGTAATAGACACTAGGGCCCAGTTTATGCTGTTTATTGAACAAGCGATGCAGAATGGTTTGAAAAAGTCACCACGACCCTGGAACACACGGGGCAACTGAAAAAGCACTGATGGGTTTTAGTCAGTAAGTAAAAGTCTGACACTCTCTCTCTCTGCACCCAGACTGGGAGTAATTGGATAATTTCCTACCCCAACAACAATAAATGGACCGAAAATTATGACCATGACCCAGAACTTAAAATTCGAAGGCATGTGACATCCACCACCGCATTGGGCCCGCGTGGTGGATTACGGCCCATTCCCTCTCCTAGAGAAAAGGCCTGAGTCCCAACGGTCGGAAAGTTATAAATCCGACTATGCTATGCTAGGCAATCGCATAAATTGACTTGGCTTTAATTATTGACGCGTTAATAATTTATTTTAAGAATCGTAAACAATCAGATATTTTTAATGTAACCTTGACAGAATTGCAAACAATTGCCAGACATAACACTATACGAGTAATAACTCCCAGCCATAGTCCATCAGCTAATGAAGTTTGTCACGCTAATTATTTCCTAGACATTGTCGGGTTACAAAAACAATGTCTTGTTGCCACGATAAAGTTGTATCGGGTAACGCTAGCTACCTTATCAATATCACACAAAACGGTTCTAAGTTCAATAGTAACAACAATTTTACGTAATTACTTAGTTTATTGCTAAAGGCCTATAATTATAATTAAAGAAATAATTGGTTTTGCATTAAAAATATATGAAACGGGAATAAGCACGTACTTAGGTATATTTTTTATTTTTCTGTTAAGCTGATATAAAATAATTTTAAAATATGTTCTTCAACAAAGAAGTTATAAAGCTTCAAAGCTTTTAATTAGAAAGAAAATTCCGAGGGTTGCCATGACGTTCAAAGTAAGATTGTTTCATTCTTATTTCAGTGTGGGTAAGAGACAGAGCTATACAGGTTGTCTAGCGCCATCTCTTACCCACACTGGAAATAAGAATGAAACAATCTTACTTTAACTTCATGGTACAGGGCGTTAGACTCTGACGTCAGACCAACACGACCATAGTGCGAAACACTTTCCTTATAATTTAATGTCTCATTTAATCCCATAGTAAAATATTTTCGGGTAAAGGTCAGCATACACTTGAAGTTTTAATGCTGATCCTAGGTTGGAATCTAACGATATAAATCTAATTTACAAGAGAGTTTGACCCCTGAGTTTGTTTCGGTGTTTCTTCTCAGGGTAGTCAGCTAGGAAACACCGGCCTCATCTAGTTTAAAAATGACTGAAAAAAAATTTTAACGTGTAAAAGTGTTTTTTTAAACCTATTTAGAAAATAAATATCATTTATTATTTAAAGTTATGTTATGTTCAATGGCTGGCATACATGTGGGTCATGGTCACTGAGACAATAATTAAGTACATGGTGGTATTTATTCATGGTAAATATTGTAAAACTGTAAACCATTGTAATTGGAGAGTTAGTTACTGACTTTATTTTCCACATAATCCACCCACGGTGGTTTGATTTTTTTATGAATTTACTAGCTGCTGCTATATACCGGCGCATTGCTCGCGTGAAATTAGAAAATTGACCCGAGGGAACATACTCCCGGGTATTACAATAATTTGTATCCGATGTGCATGGGTAAACCATGTCTTGGAATACCAGACATGGTCTACCCGTGTGCCAAATTTCATCGACATCTGTTCAGCCGTTCGAGCGTGAAGAAGTTACAAACATACACACACACACTTTCGCCTCAATAATATTAGTGTGATTGATCATTCGTTCGTTCCATTCCAAAATTAAAAAGATCATTCGTTCGTTCCATTCCAAAATTAAAAAGATTGCCATGCCTGCTGTCGGTTTCAAAAATCCTTTGTTGCTATCTAGACTCTGCCTCATGCAATTCCAGTCTTAAATCAAGGCCTCTATCCCCCATGGCCAGTTAACACTCAAAATTGTCTACATCCTACATTTTGGAGGGGACAGCATTTAAACTGGACAATTGGATTGGGTTGAACGAACTGTTCAGTGCGTTTATCGAACACTTGTGTTTGTGATGGTAAGGCGATCTAGTGTGTTCTTATCACTGCTATCTCTGATTTGGCATTGATACATGATGTGTAGTCGTACTTACTATCTCATATCCGGGAGAGTTGTAGCATAGAGGGCATAAAGGTATTGCAAGTTTGCAATTAATTATGTATGTATATGTGCTAGCGGAGATTGGACTCTGTACGTACTTTTTTTATGTTGATCGTGTTTTTGGACTTCGGTTGTAGTTTTTTGTACTTACACCAATTTTTTCTCAATGTTGTTTAATTCATTGGAGCAAAGTACCTACCTAATTAATCTCATAGTTTATAAAGAACGAATGTGAAGACTTAAAAAGCTTCTGTGTTAGCCTTTAAAGGACTAAAAAACTTAAAACAAAAGTTTATAAATAAAATGAACAATAAAATGACATTATATTATATTTATTTATTTATATTATATTAAGTACTTATGTATGTTTATTTTATATATATTCATTTGTTCTCTTGTCTTCTTATTGATCCTCTCTTTTTTTATGCACCTACCATGTTTTCTCTTCACTACCCTTGATTGACTGGTAGAGAATGCCTAAGTCCGCCTTTGTACCTTGGTGTTGCATGAAGTTTTAATAAATAAATAAATAAATTATCCTACAGTTTTTGATAGAACCTTGCATTTTGATAAAATATCAAGAAAAACTCGTGATACAACGTTCAGGTATTTAATATATTTCAATAGATATCTTTGTTTTAATTCCCTTGTATCCATGTCACGATAATGCTGATAATTTGGTTAATCCATGGATAAGGATAGATTAAATAAATGTTAAAATGTATGCAATCATCAGTCTTTGATACACATCGCATGTTCAATGTTCAAGTAGATGAAGCAACCATTGAAGTTACTGTAATACAGTTTTCAGCAGATAAAAAAACAACAATCTTTTAACCGTTCTGAACAAATAGCATAGCATAGCATAGATTAGCATAGCATAGCATAGTCGGCCTTATAATGTTCCCACTGTTGGGACTCAGGCCTCCTCTTTAGGAGAGGGAATGGGCCGTAATCCATCACGCGGTCCCAGTGCGGGTTGGTGGATGTCAAATGTCTTCGAATATTTGGTTCTATGCCGGTTTCGTCACTATGTTTTCGTTCACCGTTTTGAGAGCAGTAGTGATGAAATACACAAAGTAATGCGCCTCGCTGGATTTTGAACCCGCGACCTACAGCTCGTAAGTCGGGGCCTTTACCACTGGGCCACCACTGCTCTCACTTCTGAACAAATATAATTATGTTTATTTGAGGTGGGAAGTCATCAATGACTTTTCTCTCTCTAGGGTGGAGCAAGAGGACGGCTCAGACTGGTACGGACTAAAACACCCCTCTCCTTCAATTACCCTTTACGTTCCAGAGCCACGGAAACATCTAAAAGAGTTGCTCTTTTAGATGTTTCCGCAGCAAATAAGTATATGGGCAGGTACCGCTTTTTTTGGGCCATGTGTGACTGCCTGATCAGTAAATGGGTTATGGACGTCAGATACCGGGCAGCTGAGCTGTGACCACCGTTTCACAGTCCAGCTGAGTATTTACTTTATATAATAAGTATAATATTTAGTATTTGTCTCACAAGAAATTGTAAACAGTTACTAAGTATAACTAATTTAGCAATTACTAATGTATCCTGCGATTTTTTCCTCGTGAAGTCAAAAGTCAAATCCTGACGCTAAAGATAATTTAACATTACAAAGTAGATACTACATTATTATGATAATTTGTGTAAAATTATAAAGATTTGAAAAGACAATTGAAAAGACAATAATTCAACGCCGAAGCATACATCAATGAGAACGATTGTATTTTAGCCACTGACACACATGTACATTAGATCATTATAAAAAATTTATAAGTCGTTCTACCATTTTGTAGGTTAAGTTTAAGTAAATCTGCAACCATTCGCTATATATAAGTTTTTTTCAATACACTTACTGGAAAACCCGCTCTTATCCTACCGTTTTTAGGCACTCAATAGACTATTTTCCACACTAATGCAGAAAAGTGCGCGTGCTCTCCCCCGCCACAATTTTATTACGAATACATTTATCGTATCAGGCTGGGCGCGCGTCGACCCACGAGTCGCCGGTTAACCCCCGTTTATTTATTTCTTCGTCTATCAAAAGGATAATATGAATTTACAAAGTAACATACAGCCTCCCTAGCCGAGTTACAACCGTTTCGTTTCGATTTTCTTTTCGTCGATTGCCTCGAGTAGGCCACCCTCCGATTCCTTTATTCTGACGTCATCTCAACGCTCAGCCATGTGGTCAGAATAGGAGGCGTGGTCAAATCGATGCGATCAACGAAAAGAGAATCGAAACGAAACGGTTGTAACTTGGCTAGGGGGGCAGATTTGAGTTTTTGTAATACCTTTACGGGTTTTCTGCAACAGCAAACGTTTCTTCGTAAATTGCTCACGTAATCAGGAAACCGGTAACGTATCTACAAGTTACCTTGCCCTTTGGTCGTTATATGCTGTTTTATATGATTTCTTACGACACAAAATTGTTATAATGTAGACAGAAAATAATTTATCTTCGCTCTTACGAATTAAAACTTTATGCACTAGTAAAAACACTGTAACTACTGAGGTGGATTTAATGCCTTAGAAATTTTTCATTCAACCCGAGACGTTAGGGTGTGATAGACTTTAGCCCCAAGACATGTGACCTCCACCAATCCGAACTGGGCCCATTTCCAGCCCATTTCTTCTTCTAAAGAGGAGGCCTGAATTACTAGTAATGGAAACATTATAAGGTTGATTATGTTATACCTACTTCACTTGCCAATTGCAATCAAGTTTAACAGATATAGATGAAAATAAAATACTGTGGGTAGAATCAAACACTCATCAATGATTTATTTATTAAAAGTAATTCTATTGAGCTGGGATTGTTTGAATGAGTCACTTTAGCCCTGGAATGCAAAGGCAATAAAAGTCAAAAAATAAAAGGTTTTTTAAGGGTGGAAATTATTAAATGACGGAATTCTAGGATTTCGGGTTTCCTTTTCAGAAATTCCACGCGAGCTAGCAGACATTGGCCCTGCTGGGCCACTACGGTTTGCTGAAATCTTTTAGAGGAGCGCGTGGATCACTACGCGCTGTTGATAACCGGGCTCGGTCCGGTCAATTACCGGACGGCCGGACGGCGAGCTACCCATTGCTCGACGTCCGCTAGCCCGCGTCTACCGTGCTATTTTAATATCTATATTTAGTTTTTATTTTTACTTTATTTACATTGTTCTCACATGATAGCGACAAGAAACATGTAACAGAAATATTTGTAATTACAAAACATGATTGAAAAGAGTGTCCATGGAGTTTCTTGCACATTCTTCTCCATAGAGATCTACGCTTTGGAATGTGCAATTAGCCTAATTTTTTTTTCTGACTGACGGACTTCTTGACATTTCAATAGTGCCTGTAAATGGTTTATTTGAAATAAGTGCTTTTTAATCTTTGAGAGTCAACTTACTATACGAGTACCTATAGTAACTTGTGCAATGCACTTTTTGTTTACATCTCGTTCTTATACGGATCGAATAAAAAGTCGAATGAACTTGACTTATAAGTCGTAAGTCGTAACCGTTATGATGTAGCAATCGAGTCAAGGCGAAGCATTGTGATTATTAACTGCGGTTCGATCGATAAGAGCCTTAATCGATGCAAGAAGCACTTTAAAAGCAATGAGTGTTGGTCGATTGCAATATTGACCTTAGAGTTGGTATTATGAAGATCTGGATTGGCAGGATAGTAGGTTCTTGGTTTTTTTTAAGGTGGTAAATCCTGCCACTCCTTCTCGCTTCGGACCATGACCTGTTCCGGACCATGGCCTGTACCAAGGCCCGGCGCGAGAAGTCACTACCGCCGATCCACGAGGACACAGCGGTGCTCCGCCCAAACGGGGCACACCTGCACCGTATGCTCCTCCGTGTCCTCAAGTTCTTGGGATGTGGTGCAGATGAAGTCACTCGCAGGGCAAAGCATATTTCAATACTTTGTATATTCGTTACATCTCTTAGTACAGTATCAAACCAACCATCATCTCTCTAACATTTTCCTAACTAGCTTTTTTTTGTACATGAGCAAATCATCCAATGACATCCCCCGCTCTTGGGCGAGGCGCGAGGGTGCGTCAGACTTTTACCGACTAAAAAGCCACTCTTGTGCCTTCGTTGCTTTTCATACCAGAGCCGAGTCTTCATTTCAAAAGCAGACCCTTAACCCCAGTAGGCTTCGACACTGATAGGCCCCTACGGTTTGCTGAAATCTCCTTGAGGCGCGCGTGGAACAGTACACGCCGTCGACGAATTGGGCTCGGTCCGGACGGTTACCGGATGGTCGGACGGCGGGCTACCCATTGCTCGCCATCCGCAAGCCCGCGCCTATGGTGGCCGAAAATCGGGATCGGGATCCCGGCGCAGCTGGGGCATGAGGACTGCTCCCTCGCGCGTGCATATGCGGCCTCCTCCTATGCTATGCATTACTGCTTTGCAGAAGGAGGCGTCCGCCTGCCACTCCTCTTCGCTTCGGATCATGCCCTGTACCAAGACCCAGCGCGAGAGATCGCTGCCACCGATCGCTCCCACGAGGACACGGCGGTGCTCAGCCCAAGCGGGGCACATCTCTACCATATGCTCCACCGTGTCCTCCGGACGGTTCACACAGTGAGAACCTGCGTCATGCGGAAGGTGAGAACGCCGTGAAGTCTTTCCAGCTACTCCTCAAAGAGGGGACTTACCGCCATAATTATGGCTTGCCCATTCCCAACTAGCTTGGAGTTGACTTCCATTCTAACTGAATGCGGCTGAATACCCATATTTTACATGGAGCGACTGCCTCTCAGACCACCACAACCCAGTTACTGAGTAACACGACACACCTTGGATATTGTCTAACCAAACACTGACTTAAAAAACAATCCATTTTTTTTCCAATCAAATTAAAATCTTATTCTAAACTAGTTGACCGCATAGACGTAGTCCTATCTTAGCTATGATGTCTCTGAATAGCTGGTAGTGGACTACAGATAGAAGTAGTTATAGGAAGACGATGATGGATAACAATGAGCTTAAAACGAGATATCCGTGTTTTGTTACTTTACTAGTCCTAAAATTAACCAACGGAACTCTGTATCTGTCATATCATCTCGGTCCGTCCATCCGTCCATCTGTCTGTGAGCGTGGTGTATATCTCATGAACCGCTACACAGCTAATAATAAAATTGTTTTGGAACCCCTTCGTATCGTCAATCTTGCACTTTACCGGTTTTTGTAAGGTTAATCTGTTATAATATTAAAACTAACCGAACACGGAAATACCAGTTGTTAGGTACTTAATCATCGATCGTGATGTTTTATAGTTTGGTGCTATAAGACTTGATCATAACCGGCATTGTCTCTAATTGTGTTGTTTACAGTTGGTCTTTGTATGTCACTTAACATTTTCTATTATCTATGCACATTAATCCAGCATCATTAGTAGACTCGTTGGGCATGAACTAATAAAAGCAATCGTACCTATTGTTGCTCCTACAATCATTAGATTGTAAATGATATATCAATTATACGGGCATTAAATAAACGAGAATTATGGAGCAACCACAACGCACTACCTCCTGTAAAAAACTAGTCACAAAAATCAAGAATGTAATATACCTAAGCTCCAGTGAATAGTTCTTTAACATTATTAACCACCAAGATGATGTAATCCAGTAATCATGCATATATTTATTTTCTTTAGTCAGTAAATCAGATGCAGCTAAATAAAATAGCGGAGAGAGATCCGTTTTGATAACGAAGAAGGTTTTATAGTGAGCTGTAGGATGAGAGACAGCCAGAGGCTGACGTTGAGGGCTTAAAAAATATCAGAATTAAGATGGGAGTGAAGATGAAGACCAGAAAAGTAAACCCCACCACAGCGTAGGATTAAAGCTGGGATATGATCGAGGGAAAGAGGGAAGAGAACATAGTCTCATGTTAGGGCTAATTCCTATAACTGTTAACAAGTCCTACTTATTTTAAGATCAATAAAAACGAGGGCCCTGGTACTCTTAACACAAGTTGAATCTTAATTTGTGTACCAGAGTTTAACAACATTAGCACGTCAAGTATATATATAATAATATTTCTGTGTGTGTAGGTTTAGGCTGTGTGTTGTTATTGCAACAAAAAATATTATTATACTTACAGCACTTTATGTAATTTATTTCATCAACTAGCACTGGAATCGCGTGGTGTGTTACGGTCCTCTCCTAGAGAGCAGGCCCAGTTGTGGGAACATTGTAAGGCTGATAATATTCAGCTATGAAGATCATCATTTCATGACATGTGCATCAAAACATGATTTCCTGTTGTTGATTGATCGCTCAATGATTACCACATGAGTAGATAATCTGCTGGGGATTAATTAAGTCTTTCATGATTGATAAGTATTTTATAATAGATTGTGACAAATAAGGTAGGTCAAACTTTCTGTAATTCATAAGATACTGTCAGAGCATCATCATCATCATTTCAGCCGACAGACGACCACAGTTGGACATAGGCCGCCCCCAAGTGTCGCCATAATTACCAGTCCTGTGCATCTCGCATCCATCGTATACCCGCGACCCTCACCATATCATCAGTACACCTTGTCAGAGTCAGAGCATATTGGAGTTAAAAATCTCTTTTTTAATTTATACTATTGGGGTTATTATCATGTGGTTCATACAGTAGAATATTCAGCTGCGAGTATATGAACGATAAATATGTTATTACGGCAATAGGGTTACATACTATGAAGTAAGAATTCCTATTTTCTATGGTTTCCTGGGAAGGAAATATAAGGAGATGGCGTGGATGACTTGGACTCCTATCTAGGATTGGTCAGAAATAGCTAAGGACAGAGAAGAGTGGAAGAATGGAAGAGAAGCCTTTCCCCAGCCGTGGGGACACAACAGGCTCATAATAATAATATGTTGTCAGCTAGCAATTAAACACTCAAAAACTACCGCATAAAAATAAAAATCTTTACATCACTTAGTTAATTGTTATTCACATCGAATAATTTATCTAAAAACCACATAGATACATAATAATAGGTACATAAGATAAATACGTAAGTAGCTAATGTTGTCAGTAACTTATTAAGCAATTAAACATGTTTCCCTAAACATGGTTTAGTTGTTATGATGATTCAAAAGTTTATGGTCACTTAACTACATAGGTAAACTCTTTACACAAAGGTTCTAAGATATTATTGATATTTATTATCACGTTACTGACGATATAATCATAACATATCCATACATAGATATTTATAGCAGCATATCGAATAACATTATCACGACTTGAGGAGTTGTAGCACACAACTTCAATTCTCTTGCACCCATTTTTTAAGTAGATCTATGTGCTTTATCTAGGACAGTTCAGAACCTTTTAATTAAATAGTTGAATAGGGATCACTGGGCAAGGTAGTCAACCATGATTTACTTTTAATTTGTATTGGTTTGTTTTTAATTTTCAATGCTGGATGAAAATTTTAATAACACATAACACTGTTCAGAAAACATCCTTCAAGGAAGAAATGAAAATTGACTTCTTCAGATGATGATTTTGTGGATATCTATAAGTTAATGGTTTTATTTACCTTTAGTTATTCCCAGTTTGACTGTGCATGTGATATTGCTGAAGTGTATGTCCACTGGATCAAGTTTAGGGATCATATGGAGTCCCTGACCGGGTGCAGGTTCCGAGGCAACCGGCTGGGCTTCCCGGGAGGAGCCCTGGACGGGATATATGGGGGGACTAGTCCCTGTTGTCCCAGACGTCCCGGTATTCCCGGGATTACCCGTTGTGAACGCCACACTAGTTTCGTCAACAATTTGCGCGCCTGCGAGCATCATTGCGATCGCGAACTACACTGTTTCTTCGATATAACTTCGGCGCGTGCGCGCTACGATACGTCGCGCGATCAAATGCGCCCGCACTTCACTCCGACGCGAACTGGACTATTGGAACCCTTTGTCCGAAGCCGGTAAATAATTGCACACGCATTTGTTTCACTGCACGTTAATTTGTAAATGAGTGTTGGATGACACTCTATTAGCAAGCATGTGGGTGTGTCTGCATATGTGTGAGTTACTTAGTAGCGCGGTGAACAATACCCTTTATTGTAATGTTACTGCGTTAATATAAACGTGGAGACAAAGATGCGCATTTCTTCCTAATTTTACCAACAAACGCGTTCTTTGTTTATATAAAAAAAAAATGGAGTACAAAATATTTTTTAACGGCTAAGTCAGAACGGGTGCTAAGCAAGTTACTGTCGAGTGACAATCATCAATTCGACCATAATTTAATCACGTTCTAATAAACATTTTTCTGCGGGCTACGTTAAACTTATCGCTTGGTCAGTAAATAAAATGTAATGCGTAAGTATATGGCGCACCAAGTAAACTGGGTTCCTTTAAAATTGTAAGGACCATCCCTTTTCTCCCCTCTACTAAAGATACTAATCTACTATTTCTAAGCTCCCGAATAGATTAACCAAGGATAGCGAAATCCTAGCCAAGAGTTTTATAAATCATTACAACTGCAAATTGAATTTCAGCTTCATAATATATCTAGCCTATTTTTGTAAAGCCATATATACCTAAGTATTCTCATTCCGGACCCAAGGCACCCCTAGAAAATAGGTACCCCAAGGGGTGCCACGGGGACTTGAATTCGGACCCGTGGTACCCCCAAGTTTATTTAGTGCAGCGCTTGGTACTTTTTACTAAAACAAACACTACGGCATGGTATTAAAACAATGTAAACAATGTATGTATGAAGGATTTAATGTTATGTTAATGAATGAAATAAGCAAGTGACAAAAATATTGCCAGTACAACATAGGGTCTCTAGCGTCCTCTCTGACTGACTCAAGAAACTATTTACATATTTACGTATATATCATATCTACAACGTAACTCCTTTAGATCTATACTATATAATCTGTGCCCCATAAAAGTTCCAAGAGTTGAACATAGATGGCGCTACGCATAGCGTCGATCGATGTTATTTTGGCCAGTCCAAGGTCACAGAGCTCGTCATTGACCCAGACTAGGTCAATAAACTGTTACAATCTCTTCAAAGTAAATAAAGGCCATTTTTCTGTTGACTTTTTTTAAGGAGAATCATCCAATGATTTCTCCCGCTCTGGGTGGTGCAGGAGGGTGTGTCAGACTATATTGACTGTCACAACACACCTGTGTCCTTCAGTTTCCTTTGTGTTCTAGGACTACGGGTTTGCTTTTCAGAAACCTGTATTTTCTACTTTTAGAGTACTTTTCCACCAAAGATGTGCTATACTCCGTTGCTATGGAAGCGTTTGATATTCACCAATCATATTCATTGGTGCTTAGCTTAGCACTGTTTTTTTTAGGTGGGATAATAATCTTATGACAAATCGCGCTCTTGGGCGGAGCGTGAGATAGTGTCCGACTTTTACTGACTAAAAACCCACTCCTGTTCCTTCGTTGCCTTCGTCCCAGGGCCCCGGGTTTCGTTTTCACACTACCCATGGCCTTAGTAGGCGCCATGGCCCCAGTAGGTAGGAAATAGATTCAACTAAGATAGGTTTTTATATGGAAAGGTGCGTGCTATACCTACTGCTATGGATGCGTGCTATGGATGTGTGCTATTGATGCGTTCTATGGATGGTCGCGAGTGCTAGCTATGTGCCGCTTATCTATACATTGCTTGGTTCGAGCTGCGCATCTTCCCCACGCAGCTACTTTGCGGTGACGCATCTTCATAGCACATCTTGCACGCACCGCTACATACTCGTAGTTTAGTATCAGTGGAAACGGTCACATAGTTTCACAGCATAGCTATTACATCCTTGCAGCATAGCTGTATAGCACACCTCTGGTGAAAAAGCAGCCTCATGCGGGTAAAGCCACTGCAAGAAGCTAATTATGAATATGAACAACTTTTGTTATGAAGCCATCCCTAAAATCGCAAACAAAAATCTAAGGCCCTACCACGATATATATGCCTCTTCACGCGATCCATTTGAAGATATGGGGTGAAGAGCTCTATCCTTTTTTCTCGCTCGCATGCGAAACGTCTTGGTAAGGCTCCAGTTCTCAGTCGAGTTTGCGAACATTCCTAATCGGTTTTTTTTCCTACTACAGAGTTTGTCTAATAGTCAAAAATTTTCTTATTCTTGAGAACTTTTTACCTCGAAAGATTGTCAGATGCTTTATTATACCGTTTTAAAAAAGATAAGATCACGCATTGTTACACTTGTGTAAAATACCAATGCCCATTCCTTGCAGCCAACAGTTCATGTGAACGATTGAGAGTACGGTTTTATATTGACACCTATTGCATAACTGAACTACAGAACGGTACAATAACGAAGTTATTTTGTGGTAATTTTAGTAACTAATTTACATACATTATAAGATATTGTAAAACCGGCATTGAAATACAATTTTCGGATTTAGAAAAAATCCGTATATAAAATTTGACTCCTCCTCACCTTTTGATCTTGTAGGAAACAAAAACGAACAAAAGAAGTTTGAGTAGTAAACTAAACGTTAAGTAGATAAATCCAGTTAAAGGTCTTGTTATTTGGGCACACCACAATCACTTGCGGAGTAACTAGAGAGCCACGGCGTCTTCGCTTTCCGCCTGCCGCAGGTCCTCACCGGACACGGCTTCAAGAATTTTTTCGGGCCATGGAAGGAAGCGAGAGGGCATGGGAAGCAGTCACCGGCTTCTGGGAAGTAGTAATGCAAGCGAAGGAACTGATGATACGCGTGAGGGAAAAGCAATCTTCACGCCCAGACCCCGTAAATAAAGCCCTAGCGTCGGCTGGTCATAGAGCGATTTTCGGTCACCGTAGGCGCAGGTTTGCGGACGGCGAGCAATGGGTAACTCGCTGTCTGGTAAAGACCAAACCCGAGTCGTAGGCACGTTGCGTTCCAAGCGCCTCAAAGAGCTGTTAGCAAAATTGTCTGCTACCAGGACTGCGTAATTGTTCCGTAAAGATGCCGCGGTCCTGGAACGTAAGGGCAACTGAAGGTACACAGGGCTCCACCCTGTGCAGAATGGGTTACAATTACAATAATTTTCCTCTTTAAAACGGCTACGAAATAGCGAAGAACATTTTTCATTTTCAGGCATTTAAATAACGATTACAGCCTTCTACGACCGTTAGCGTACTATATTTGATTTGAAACCGACAAATGTCAGTCCACAATAGCCATAATGCCGCCGGGATCCTGATCCCGTTTCCGGCCACCGTAGGCGCGGGCTTGCGGACGGTCAGCAATGGGTAGCTCGCCGTCCAACCGTCCGGTAACCGTCCGGACCGAGCCCAAGTCGTCGATGGCGCGTACTGTTTCACGCGCGCCTCAAGGAGATGTCAGCAACTGTAGGGGCCCATTAGGGTCGAAGCCTACTGGGGCCAAGGGTCTGATTCTGAAAGGAAGACTCGGCCCTCTGGTACGAAAGGCAACGAAGGAACAGGATTGGGTTTTCAGTCAGTAAAAGTCTGACACTATCTCCCGCTCCGCCTAAGAACGGGGGATGTCATAAGATGATGTTCCTACCGAAACAAGAAAAAAAAAGAAATAACTATAGTCATAATACTACTTTACTACAAAATCGGATCATTTTCGACTCGCATATAATTTGGAACTTAAATCTGGTTTCTCAGCGCACACGTTCTTTAAAAACGTGCACATACAAGTTTCGAATATAGGTAGGTACAAACCTATATCCATCACACCCTGGTCAGTCAGAACTGTATTGTTGACTGGGGTATTGGGAATATGTTTTTAATAACAACAAATATACCGACGTACGGCCTTAACCCTTACGTTGTTAGAACTTAAACGGTTCTAACAACGTAAGGGTGTACGGACTAAGCGTTTCGCTTCGTCATTTATACCGCGTACATCGAAAGACAGGAACAATTTGCCTGCTGCGGTCTTCCCGTCCAACTACAATTTAGGTGTCTTCAAGTAGCCTAGCCCGAGTGAATAGGCTCTTAATAAACTAGTGCGCCTCAACATCTATGAATGCATCACTGCTTACCATCAGATGGGATCGCAGTCAAGCACTGGTTTATATCAATTTTAAAAAATATATTATTTAACGGCCTACAAAATTCGTAGGACTACATTTCGGCGCTGAAGGCCAAAAAATCCAAAAACCGTAAATAAGGGAAAAATACAACTCTGATAGCTGGTAACTGTAAGATCTTTTAAGCATGAGTTTTTTAGAGTTCCGTACGGGTAAAAACGGGACCCTATTACTAAGATTCCAATCTGTCTGTTTTTTTTTTCGTTTTTTTTTTTTTTAATTTTATAGTACGGAACTCTTCATGTCCGAGTCCACCTCACACTGCCAGTTTTTTTATCGTTCCGGCAACAAAATGCGAGTCAGTCTGTCTATCATTCACATCCTGACAAAAAATAACGTAACTTCAAATAGTTTTTGTGGTCGGTATGGTGGACTTAGTATTTTAGCCGTGTTGAACTGTAGTCGTAACTATTAAATCAAAAGCAACAAAAACAGTTCACAAGAAATTTGACACTCGGTAATTTAGCCAGAATAAACCTTGGATGGCCTTTTTTATGGGAAATCATCCAATGACTTCTCCCGCACTAGGGCGGAGATAGAGGGCCATGTCAGACTTTTACTGACTAAAACTCACTCCTATGTTCCTTGGGCCATGGGTTGTGCGAAAGTGAACCCCAGGGCCCTGGAACGAAGGCAAAGAAGGAATAGGAGTGGATTTAAGTCAGTAAGACACGCCCTCGCGCTCCGCCCTAGGCCGATGATTTTCCATCTAAAAAAACTCCCTTTTGTTTTTTCCCTTATTTATGAAAGGTCCACATTCTAGTTTATGGTTTCTGATTAGTAAAATTCAGGTTTGGAAAAACAACTTTTCGGAAATTCTTTTTAATAAACCTGCTTAACTTTTTAAGGCGTATAGTCCCTTGAATATCTGCCCGGAATTAAATGCACACATACTCGTACTGCCGCATGTCGTCTGTGCCCGCATAGAGCCCCGCTGATCTTTAAAACCATTCTTTGCGAAATATTGATTGATTTACATATACTATGCACATTCTGAAGAACACTTAATCTGCCATTTACAAATTTTGTGTTCTAAAGATCAAAGCCGTTTGAAAGGAGTAGGGAAAACAAGCGAAAAAATACCATGTTGTTAATTTTTTTTTTGGCTTAAGTGTTAGTCACTTACGAAAAAATCATATCGCACCTCTGCTCAAATAGTGTCAAAACTAATTATTAATATATATTTTTTTAATCTTATAAACCAGTCGTTACTGAGGAATGGGCTTCAGAAATTCAGTTTTATGGCACTAAATGGGACCAAGGGCCTTAATCTGAACACATTCACATCCATATCCATCTACAAAAACCTGTATAAAAACATATTCCGCTCAGACTCTACCTACAAAAGACTGTGGTGAACTACTGACCTCTGTTTTTTTTTTTTTTTAACAAAATAATGTAAAACAAAAAGTTACACGTAGTGCTTTTTTATTGTGATTTCGATTTTTGAACCATGATGAATGATCATTTTCTTGGTAATAAGTAGGTACGCCAACAAAGGAGGAAAAAAAAACTGCATTCATTTTATTTATCATTACACTTATTACCTACCAGTACTTATCCAATTGTAAACCTGAAAAATAATGAATTCTTTTGATTTTCAAAGTTTTTGCTCAGCGAAATGTGGAACTATAAATCTATGATCCCTTGATAAATAATTTGATTAAGTGCCTATATCCTAATAAGCCTATATCCTATCCACGTCATCATTTTGGCGATAAGTACCCTCTTTGAAGAGTGGCTGGAAAGACCTTACGGCGTCCTCACCTTCCGCATGAAACAGGTTCACATCAGACATGGTTCGGGAGGTTCCTGCACGGGATTCGTGCGGAAGAATCGCCCGTGTGTCACCAATGTGTGGATCACTCGGAGGACACGGTGGAGCATACGGTATAGGTGTGACCCGCTTGGGCTGAGCACCGCCGTGTACTCGTGGGGGCGATCGGCGGCAACGATCTCTCGCGCCGGGCCTTGATACAGGCCATGGTCCGAAGCTAGGAGGAGTGGCAAGCGGTCGCTTCCTTCTGCCAAGCAGTAATGCAAAAGCAAAAGAGGCGGCCGCACGCGCGAGGGAACGGCCCTCACGCCCCGCCGGACGAGGATTCCGATCCCGATTTCCTGCCACCGTAGGCTTGGGCGGACGTCATCTCAACGCTCAGTCACGTGGTCATAACAAAGGAATCGGAGGCGTAGCCTACTCAAGGCGTTCGTCCGATTGCAATAGTATATTTTGATACAAGTGCAGAAAGTTTGTCATTGCGACCGAGGCGGAATTCTCACGAGCCGTAGGCGAGTGTGTTATGGAGCCGAGGGCTATAGTGACAAATTTGCACGTTTCTCAAACGACTTTTTCCAATACACTTACGAAGAAATGAATAAACGGGGGTTGACCGACGACTTGCGGGGGTCGACGCGCGCGCAGCCTGATAAGATAAATATGTATAACATTTTGGCGGGGGAGAGCACGCGATATTTCTGCACTAGTGCGGAAAGCAGTCTATTGCGTGCCTAAAAGCAGTGGGATAAGAGCGGATTTTCGAGTAAGTGTATTGAAAATATTTTTTCACTAATAGAAAGTTACTTTATTCCTGAGTGACAAAGGCTAATGTGAGCAGTGGTGGCTGAGTGGTAACAGGCCCGAATTACGAGTTGTAAGTGGCGGGTTCAAACCCAGCTAGGCGCATACTTTGTGTAATTTATTTCTTATTATTGGTCGCGTGGCCTATTCCCTCTCCTAGAGAGAGGAGGCCTGAGTCCCAGCAGTGGGAACATCAAAAAGGGCTATATTTTATACATACCATATTTGTAATATCGTTGTGGCGACGCTGTGGGGAGGCCTATGTCCAACAGTGGTCGTCTTTCGGCTGAAATGATATTTCAAGTACCTAACTCAAGTCGAATAAAAATAGCCGATTGGCTAAACGATTTGAAATAAGTCAAAATAGTGTAGTATAATAATATTTGTCTTTATATCTATGTCTATAAAAAAAGTCCGCCACGGTATATTTGTAACTTCTATGTGGAAGTCACAATAAAGCTTATTATGTAAAAAAAAATAAAAAATTGCTATGTTATGTTTAAGCATATTTTTTGGGGTTTAACGCATCAATTCATTTGAAATAAATAACTTTCACATAATGAGCGATAAATAGAGATGAATTTTGCCTTTCATTGCATGTCATTTGGTGGTACGGTTTAGAAGATAATGACTGTATGTAGAATATACCATGCATAATTAAGTTTAATTACTAACTTACTCGATAGATGGCGCTGTGCTAATGACGATTTTTTTTCTGAATCTCGGTGTTAAGATTTTCCGTGGAATAATGACCTTCGCGACGTTCGACGTTCGATATTGAAAAAGACACCAAAAAAAAAAGCACTGTTAAATTATTTAAGAGGCACTTTTTGATGGCTTTTTTAATTATTAAAATTTCTTTATATAATTAAAATTATAATTATGTAAATAATTATAATGTGTCCTAAAATATGAGTTGTTACGTTTGATTTATAAATGAGTAGTCTTATTTGTTTTTGGTAGCATAAAAATTATACTAATAATCACAGGCTTTTCTTTTTAGGTGGACGTGTCAGAATTTTACTGACTAAAACCCACTATGTTCCTTCTTTGCCTTGCGTTCAAGGATCCCGGGTTTCCCTTTCGGAAGCCAACCCATGGCCTCAGTAGACTTCGGCCCTGCTGGGCCAGCCCCCGCCCCAGAGATCGTTGCCGCCGATCGACACGAGGACACGGCGGTGCTTCGTTCAAGCGCGGCACACTTCCACCGTATGCTTCACCATGTCCTCCGGTTAGTCCACACAATGGTGATACCCGGGTATTTCTTCCGCACGAATCCGGTGCGGAAACCTCTCGAACTTACCATGCCCAGTGAGGATCTGCGTCATACGGAAGGTGAGGATTCCGTGACGTCTCTCCAGCCGCTTCGCAAAGAGGGGTCTTACCGCCGTGATTACGGCGTGTCTAACACTGGGTTGCGACAGTCGCAGTGGCCATATCACCATGAAATCGCGCCGGAACCCTGACCGCCGTGCCACGACTTATTGCGCCGCGGGTTTGGTCCCCACGTTGCATCTCCATGCGAAAAATCACAGCTTGCGATGTTTTTTCCACTGAGATTTGATGACTGATTTTGATATTTGGTTAGACCTCGATCCATCAACCTCGCGTGGTGGAGAACGCGTCGTAGAGAACAGCCTGCCCAGCCCAGCGGTGGGGACATTATAAGGCTGATTATGCTTTTCCTTAAACGGTGGTCCATTTTTACGTATGGAACAAACTGACTGATACTACTAAAGATATTGTTAGTAGGTAGTTAAGGTGTGTAAAGTTTTACCATCATGCAAAGAGAGAGAAGTATTTGTTATGGAAAATCGTTTTAGCAGATATGCTGTCCTGTTCGTTTGTAAATTCAGTTTATATATACCTACATAAAATTCCAAAACATGAGGACTAATTTTAATGTAAAGTTGACAACGAGCGCTATTTTCATGAGCTTTTTACCAAACTAAAAAATAAAATGTTTTGCTCGTGCCAATCAGAGGGCCGGTGACTTCAAAAAAATATAGTGCTAGGTACATATATTTTTTCCATTTTTATGACGCCTTTTTTTTTTTTTTTTTTTTTTTTTTTCAGTTACCCTTTGCGTTCTAGGACTACGGGTTTCCCTTTCAGAAATTCTCCGCGGTCCTAGCTAGCGAGCATCGGCCCTGTTGGGCCCCTACGGTTTGCTGACATCTCTTTGAGGAGCGCGAGGATCACTACGCGCTGTCGACGACTGGGCTCGGTCCGGTTAGTTACCGAACAGCCGGACGGCGAGCTACCCAGTGCTCAACGTCCGCAAGCCCGCGTCTACCGTGGCTGGTAGTCGGGGTCGGAATTACGGCCTGGCGCCATATTAGAGTAGGAATGACTTCGATTAAAAGCACATTACAATACCATTTTATTTTTAAAACCAAAATTATGTAGTTTAACTACTTCCACGCAGGGTAAGCCGCGGGAAAAAGCTAGTTTTTTTTTAAATTATATTTGTACCTAAACAAATAAAAAGATAGAAAATTTAACTGGGTAGACAAGAAATAATTAAAGCATTGAACTTTTTAATATTTGTGACGGATTTTTTCCCCACTCGTTTTTAATAATCGTTGACTATCTTCGTGATCGTCAACAGTATGTATGACTGCGTCTGTACAATTATTATCGGCAGTATGACACACGTTCAGGAGTCAGCCAGGGTTTCTTTATTAAAAACGACATTCCACAAGACAAGTTCTGACTATATATAAACTATACGATACTGAGATTTGAGATACAAACTCCAGCAGGTTGTGTAGCCCATCAAAAAATCTCTTTCGTTTAGATTTTTAAAATCTTTACTTTAAAAAAATATAACCGACACACCAGATGCAAATATTAAATATAATAGGTACTTAGGCAAGTTTTTTGCGTCTCATTTTAAGTGAACAGTAATATTTAATTTTCCTATATGAAACAAACTCTTTTAACCTATATAGACGTACGGACTATTATATTTAAAAATACCGTTTGAAAAATATCAAAGACTTACTCAGGGATTGGCCAATATTCTCTTTCTGATGACTCCGTAAAACTGGTTTAAAAACGTTTTACTGAGTGATAACCGAATAAACCTGTCGATGAATTTAAGCTGCCTACTAAATTAAAATCGCAAATCTTTTTTCAATGCTCAAAAACATTTATTTCAATACTCAAAAACACGCTCTTCCCACCGCTTTTAGGCACGCAGTAGACTGTTTTGCGCACTAGTGTAGAAAAGTGCACGTGCTCTCCCCGCCACAATTTTATTACATGTATCGTATCAGGCTGTGCGCGCGTCGACCCCCACGAGTCGCGCGAAGAAATGAATAAACGAGGGTTGATCTTGATCCCTTGTTTATTTATTTCTTCGTAAGTGTATTGAAAAACGTTGTTTGATACACGTGCAAATTTGTCACTGCAGCCCTCGGCTCCATAACACACTTGCCTATGGCTCGTGAAAATTCCGCCTCGGTCGCAATGCCCAACTTTCTGCACTTGTATCAAAATAGTACATTTTGATACAAGTGCAGAAAGTTGGGCAAGATAGGCGTGATGTTTGCAATTTCGTTCCAAAATTAAAATGCGTTACACGCTCCAATGACAAGTCTCCTATCTTATTCAACTTGAAATCAAATCGATATGTGAAACGTGTACTATAAAATACGAATAAATTGTCGTAAAGGATTTATTTATCTAATAGGTAATTTATGAAAGTGTTAAATAATATATTACGTCCATTGTTCGTGCCGAAAACGGTTGTAGGAAACACACATAAATTCGTCAAGAAAAAATACTGATAAATTTATTAAAACTAATTAGCTAATGTCTTGCGATCGTCATTAGTTATCATTTATTGTGTAATTTATGTTTATTAACCACTGGAATTTGGAACTCTAGAATAGACTATTTGTCGAGTAATGCCGGGGTTCCCAAAAGTATATTGCAATGTTTTTTTTTAGTTTACTCAAAAAGTCACCTTACGAAAAAAATCAGACGCAGATTCATGGACCCCTATCCTTTGATTTTTCTCTCTCTCAATAAGTAGACAGTACCTTCAGTACTAGTTTTACTAAATTGTCTTTTAATTATCACACAGATGGTGTAAAAAGTAGAGTAACCACGGGGATAAGGCTGTCTTTGTCTTGGGCGGCACATTTACCTACTATTACTTATCATAATTTTGTCATTTTATAATATTCCCATGAATATTTTTTTAACATTACATTTATTATATAGAATTTGATATTTCTTAGTGATAGTAGATATCGGTGACTTTGATTTTTATTATTTTGACATTTTATCAATATTCATGGACCATTAAATTATTTTATAGCAATAGCAGGTATTGGTAACCTCTGATGTCATATTATTATGACATTTTTAATAAATTTAATGAACAATGTATTAATATTTAGACATAAAAAAACCACAAGTTATGATAGAATGTAAATGGGCCTCATTTAAATTAAGATCATACTACTTTGTATTTGTACACCTACATTCTGGCAAGTAAATAAATTATTATTATAACTTTTAAATCGTACGTACTTGGAAAATTTTGTACTAAATACAAAATCTTTAGAAAAAGTTAAGGCCCTATAACTTGTTCAAGCTAACTTAGTCACGATACGTTTTCTTCTTATTTCGTTATTTATACCACCGCCACTTTTATTTCAGAGTTTTTCAAGCCAACAGTTTAGTTTGAAGTAGACACTTGGTTTTCACAATTTTCACTTTAAAGTTTAACGTTTCGCAAACAAACCACTAAATTGGAAAATAGTCTTCACACTCCCTCAATATTTTTGAAACACCTATCTAGATATATACTTACCACAGTATTATGGGATAGACGAGAAAAAAAATATCTCTACTTTACGCGTGGCCCAAATGTTTGTTTTAAAAATGCTTAATTTTTGTTCAAGAGGAAGAAGAAGAAAAAAACAATTGTTCATATCATTCAAAAACAGCTAAATCGACCTTTTCTATTTGCAGGAGTTACTAAATTTTAAACAATTACTTTTATTTTTCAAAGACCTCCCTCCAGTCTTCCAACGATCACGATTCCTCGCTTTTTCTTTCCATTTCTTAATTCCATTCAGGTCATCCCGCCGTCTCCTTCGTAGTCTGCCTTGGCCCCGTGTCGCTGTACCCGGGTACCACACCAATCTTGTGTTTTACGGACCCACAGCTCATCCGGCATGCGGCAGACATGTCCTGTCCAGTCCTATTTAAGTTGTGCAGCTTTTTGACCTACATCAACGATTTGGGTTTTGGAACGCAGTATAGTGTTTCGAACCGTAACTAAATAATTAAAAACGTTTTACTTATCATAACAACATTCATCATTTCAGTCGAAAGACGTCCACTATTGGACATAGGCCTCCTCCAAGTGTCGCCATAATGACCGGTCCTGTGCCTCTCGCATCCATCGGATTCCCGCGACCCTCAATCATCGGACCACCTTGTGGGAGGCTGCGTTTTCCGGTACGTGGTTGCCACTCCAGAACCTTTCGTCCCCATCGACCGTATTAGTTCTGCGAGCAATTACTTACCATAACATTTAATTTAAATGAATGTTTAACACAGCGGCATGCAATGGGTCAAGATGTCAGTTTAAAGATAAACTCAGTAGGGTAATTAGCTAGATAACTGTAACCTGCATGGTCGTCGCATGAGATAATCCTAGTCGTGGCATGCGTTTTATATCGCTTAGAAACTAATAATTAAGTTAATTAAGTAAAACTACTTAAGAGGGTCCTTTTTCACTCGCCTATCGATAAAATCGAGCATAGTTTAAAAGCTTGTTACTTATTTCATCTAACGCAACCCAAGGCGATGTTTTACAAAAGGCAACGCGAAAAAAGAGAGATAACGCCTGAAAGCTCTGTTAGCATTCGGTAATTCCGTGATTTACTCGTCTATTTTACTTAAAAGTTTTTGAAAAAAGTTGCCGTCAATCAGAATCTTGATTAAATTTGCATTGTTACACTTTTTGACTTATTTATTTTTCGAGTAAATTATGAAGTGCAAAGTTCATGCAAAATAGCAGATTTTCAGAGGACTTTACTGGATTAGTTTTACATAAATTTATAAATTGATTTCAATAGAAGCCTAGATAATATCCACAAAATATTGTGTTTCCAAAATATCTAATAAAAAAACTGTAACAACGTCATAATCGCGTAAGAGCGGTTGTATGAAAAACAGTGAAAATGTATGTCGAGTTGCACACCCTGAAGTTGAATCGAGCCTCCTTCGTTCGGCAAAAATCACGTTCAGCTCGGTCTCCTGTCACTGAGCCGATTTTCCCTTCTGTCCCGCTAGATCTAACCATTACTTTCTTGATCGAAACCCATCACCGTTACCTCCAATAGTATACCGCCTCCTTCATTTATTATCAGCGTTCCCCACATTTCCTTAAACGATTAGAGTTCAAATGAGATAAACCATAAACTATCATAGACCATGCCACGAGCACATCCTATATCAAAGGGCAATGTGTAATCTGCCCGCGGTAAAACGCACGCCTACGCGTCACTTGTGTGTGCCGACATCATACAGTCTGGACTCAAGTAGATAAACATCTATTTATCTACTTATATACTCATAAATTTCTACAGTAAGCTGATATTATTGATCGTTGCAACAAGTGGCCTTCGTATGGGTCACATTACCGTTCAGTGTCCATTCCACACGGTAATAAGCATTAAATATTTATACAATAGGTTCCGCTAGAAACGATATTTCATTGTTACAAAATTAATGTTCTTTTCACCAACTACTTCCATATAGTGGATAGGACAGGAGAAGAACTACTTATTTCCTTTTATTGCAGTAAAACTTAAGTACTTTATAAGTAAGTAACTTAACCTATGCAGACTGATATTTGATTATTTTTTTTAATTACCTGTAGGTAATATTTCAAATATTGTGCTAACCAAGTTTAATATTAAATTCAATCAACATTATGTTAATTTTTCTGTATCGCGCGTAAAAACAAAAAATAAATTTAAAATTTCATACGGTACAAATAAATAATTAAGACATCACGGTACTTCTACCCGATGAATGCTCGAAATGAAACAAGAAAACACCCGCGCTTCGAGCGCCGGCAGTCTGGTGACGACCACGCGTTGTTTCGCACAGCACGCCGACACGCTGCACGAGCAAACACACGCAACGCCACGGTCCTACCGAGTTCCAAATACAAAATATATAAAATAAAATAAAAAATTGAAGATCCTAAAAAAAAATAACGAGACGCGATCAAATTTTGAAAAACTTTTACCGGGAAAATTAGAAAACATTTTCCAATAAACCTAATTTTCTTAATGTGGTGATTTGGTTTCCTTAATGAAAACAATTGAACTGGTGTTGTTTTAAACTTGTTAATTACTAAATAAGTGCACGTGTTGACAAAAATGGCGAAAGCTATGGCTGTGTTGCAAGGGTTGGGGCAAAAAGTGAGCGGGAAGGAGCAGTCGGAATGTCGGACGCTTCAGGTGACCATGCCGCCCCCAAGGCCTGTTGACGTAGAGTTTAACAACATCACGCTGACAGTTTCAGAAGGATTGACCTCAAGAAGTAAGTGGCACAAAACACACTTTGTTAAACCGCGGTTTCTCTTGACTCGTGTAAAGTTTTGATTTGAAGAGATAGATAGCATAAAAGTGATACAAATCTTTTTTATTTCGTTACGATGCCTTAGGACTGAGATCATATTGTAGTTTTGTTGGACACCGAAATTGCACCTGTAATATGTACTTATATAAAGTTTATAATTAAGCTCAGAGGTTAGGGAATTTCATATAGGTTTAAGTATATATATAACCAATATAAAATTAATAAATAATAATTTGTTTATGATGTGACAAACTATAGTAGCAAATGAACCATGATAAAAAACTAATTTCGAGGTTTTCATCTAATTAATATTGGATCAGGGTAGGATCGATAATACGTGAGTAGGTAGTTAGGACAAGTCAATCTCATGCGATAAGAATGGAGCGGTAGCTTTGTTTATATTTAATCATCTGTATTTCAAGACAAAGCTGCATTATAAACTGCATGCATATGAGGACGAGATAAAATTTTGTTTTGATACAGTTCTTAATATTCGTCTCATTTAAATATTATCGTTTCATAAAACACAAGGTGACACTTAATGCTGTACTTAATAATTCCTATTCTATATTATTTTTTTATTAATGGCAGCACAGCCAATGTCAACTATTCTTCCAATGTCAAAAGTGAATTAGATAATCAAGTGTGTAGGCATTTCATTAATAACTTAAACACAACAGCTGTAGCCCGCTGTAGATAACAAAAATCTTCGAGGGATACAGTTGCACTTGATGAATTCGTACTGGACTGAACACAAAAATAAAAGAAGGTGCCAACATAAATATTATAATTTATTATAATGGCTAAATAATTATGTTTTAGAGTTATGAGTTTACATGTGGATGGATGGAGAGGGAGAGGGAGACCAAAGAAAAGATGGATGAATTGTGAGAAGAGTGATATGAAAGAAAAGGAAGTTAGTGATAGCATGAGGAGTGACAGGGCAGAATGGAAGAAAAAAAAATGTTGCGCCGACCCCAAATAACACGGGATAAGGGCAGGAAGATGATGATGATTATAATGGCTAAATAATGGGTTAATGTTTTTACACTGCGCAACATAAGGTAGGTATAAAAAATAAAATACCAAACTTTTGTAACTTAACTTATTTGTAACATAGAAATAAGTAGGTACTTACAACAAAAGGGTTCCCGAAACAGTTAATTGCGATTCAATACATTTACGTGATTTGATGCAAAAATTGATCGTTTACTTAGGTTAAATGCTCTAAGTCTACTTTAAGCGATTGAAGCAATAGTCAATTTAATATTGTCATTATGATTCACGGAAATATGTTATATACCTATAATAAGGGACACGGTCAACCGTGTCCTTTAACAAATAGTATGGACCAAAAATTTATTTTTTGTAATAAATTATTTTATTATGTACTAATATAATCGGATCAGTACTTTTAGAGATTACCTCATACAAAAAAAAAAAACTAATTCTTTACAATATCAGTGTAGATAAAATTATAATAATTGCCATTCAAGGAGTTTATCGCCTAATGTTAGTGAAAACGGCCATAACTGTAGGTAACTTTGTCAGATACTAGCCTGGACAGGAAAACATATCACACTAATTGGTCCTACGTAGGTAAGTAAGAGAAAACTACCTCTAATGGATTAAGAAAAACGTTTTCCCCCCGGCCTTAAATATATATAGTATCACGATCGATATTATGATGTACCTAACAATTGGTATTAATTACCGTGTTCATGATAAAACAGTTAAAAGTGATGATATTAGTCTGTTCGGTAATTAAATTGAAGCGCAGAACATTATGAACCTCATTAGAAAAAGATGAAGTCAAGTTTTTTATTTGTTTTATTGTGAGTTGAGGTACGCTGTGCTGAACAAGTAGGATTTATGAAAAGAGTTCGATGACCACTTATGTCGAAACTAAATTCAAATATGAAACGTTAGAATAAATTGAAATACCTAAACAAATAATAACTGCATGCAATTCAGAACTTTCTCAAATTAGAGTGGAGATGGTAGGTATACGACTCGAAAAAATACAAGTCTGCATCTTTCGAGGCTGAGTAGAAAGCGGTGTGACTGCGTTTCATAAGGTCAAAGCATGCCAGTGGGATGATGTTATTTGCATTTCCTTAATAAATTCGGATTAATTGTGACATCCACTATGCTAGAAGTTCTTTTATTGAACAATTGCTCGACGAAGAGGCGTTATTGCCGACTTCCGGAGATACTTTTTCTTATTTGTTCCATAATCATCAACTTAGCCTTATTTCAATGTAGGTCACTTAGACAACTAGACTAGTAGACGAGTTTAAGTTAATATTGATATCGTTATTCACATAGTAAAATATTCCTTCCTTTTATCGGAAGCGGACGCAAACGAATGCAAAGTTTTGACGTTTTGGACATTGAATACATTTATTTATTTATTAAAATTTTATGCACTAGTAAATTTTACACTACAAAAGTGGACTTAGGTTTTATCTAACAGTCGAGATCTTATTAGATTAAAAAACAAAAATGTTTATGGAGTATGGCCTCTTTACGTGCTTAAAAGTAGGTATGTCACTAACACAAGTACTTACGTGCCTGTGTTGAATTATTGCCGGAAGCAAGTACCAACCAATGCAAAATTTGGACATTTAGGATATCGTAAATTCAATAGATATGTTACCGGCCAAACCTGATTTTAGGATAAACTAGTTTAGCCTAGGCCAAACCCGTAATATTAGTCCACGAGTGAGCGAAGCGAAATCAGAATTTTAGGGCACCCCAATACGGACAGGTTAGGTTATGTTTTTTTTAATCACCCAGAAATAAGAACCTCGCGGAACGGGGCTCCACCCGTGTACGGGGAACTGGTTTGGCATAGGCTAGTTTATCCTTAAATCGAGTTTGGCCGGTAACAGATATATAAACTAAAGATTTATTAAGAACACTAACGCATCTGCGTCTGCACTATATTTTGGCTGGTGAATCGTTCGAAAGAGTTACCGCAACCGTGGAATGCTAAGGCCAACTGAAGGAACTCAGGTGGGTTTTAGTCAGTACAAGTCTGACACACACTCTTGTTCCACCCAGAGTTGGCAAGTTATTTGATAATTTGCCACCTCAAGAAAAGAGCTGGTTATATATGTAAGATGTCTTCTCAAGTGTTTTCGACAATCCTACTGATACAGAACAGTGGGATAGTAAACATCTTAATTTATAGAAATACTGAAATAACCTAATCACAATACAATATTATGTTAAACTTTTTTGTTCATTTCCATAACAAAAGTTTTTAGTCAGTAAAAGTGTGGCACTTCTTGTCGGAACGAGAGCTGCTCAACCCAGAGCGGGAGAAGTTCATGGATGATTTCCCACATAAAGAACCTCTGTTTATAATGTAAGCAAACCACTAATAAATATCAAGTTTCTTATATATCAAGTTATCAAATAACTAGTTCGTTTTCCAGTCAACCATTCAGCAAATCAGTGAAGCAAAAGAAACATCTTTCGTAACTTGTACATAATTCCAACTTTATTACAGAAATTTTCTTAATTTCCTGTAACATAAATATTTTACAACATTAGTTTTAGTATATGCGAAACCCGAAACACGACTTTGTCCAGTATTTTTATGTAAACAATCTAAGTACAAAATTTAAGTGAAAAATCAATAAGTAATAAGCTTGTTATGGTTACCTAGTTTCTCCATACAAATACATAGTCACCGGGCCATCCGGGCAACTCAGGGGTTGTTTTGCTCCCGCACTCAGCTGTGCGCTTGCTCCTAATGCCTACTATGACCTACTGCTACCTGTGTTGTACTTAGTGTCGGTGGTGTCGATCTTGTGATCTTTTTTAAATAGTTTTGGGAAAAAATATAACATGGTGTAAAAATTATTGGAATCGATTTAGTTACTGATTCTGAACAAACTATAGTCAGGTTTCGCATATACGACAAATAATATTGTATAATTATTATGTATATATTATAATAGAAATTTCTTTTTGAAATAAGCGGTACCTACCTTTGCACAATTTTTTTTTTATAATAATGTATCTTCTGTTTATGTGTGTGTACATGAATTGTAAAATAAATAAATAAATATTCTAAGTTTTCTTTGAAAATTATAATATATTTTTTTTAATTTTGCGCTCAGACCCACCCTAGGAATTACTCCTCTATCGAGGGTGCGGTCACAAACATGTAAACTCACAGACCCGGAATATCTACCTGTAGGCTATACAAATACCTAAAATGTAAAAATATACCTTACGATGATTGACGTAAGGATATTTTATGCAAAACGTAAAAATGTCCCTTACGTTATTTCATATTTCCAGTATCGATTTGTCCCGTGCGGGGATCCAAGCCGCGATTCGCAGCACAGTGAAAAGAAGAACAATACGAGGAAGCAACAGCTAAAAGAACCAAGTCATTAAACCGTAACCGAACGTAGATACGTATAGAAGCATTCCTAGTACTTTTTTGTCAGGCGTTACCTGTTTTTCTTATATTACAATTAAGACGACTTCAGGACTCGAGTTCTTCAGCCAATCGCTCATCCGTGCTGTCAAATAAGTAACATAGTACCACCACTATCTCTCAACTAAATCTGTGAGTGTTGTGCGTGCCTGTAATTGTTTTGTTTACATAGAATAATTTTCTGAACGTTTGATGTTGGATTTATTTATAAACAAATTGTTGATGTGCCTTATTCATATCTATAAAAAAAAATGACCACCGATTTTTTTAGTATGCAGGTATAGTATTTACACGGCTGTTACCCTTTTTGCTCAAACAAGTGAGACAGTGACTTCTTGATCTTTAATTTATGCACATAAATTTACGTATTTATGTGCTAGCTTCAGCCAGCGGCTTCGCCCGCGTGAATTTTGAAAATTATACAAAGTGAAATATACTTCCAGGATAAAAAGTACCCTATGTGCCATTACAGGACATGGTCTATCCGTGTCACAAATTTCATCCGAATCCGTTCAGCCGTTTGAGCGTGTAGTAACAAACATACACACAAACTTTCACCTTTATAATATTAGTGTAATAAAAAGTTTTGAAAAAGGAAATATTATCATATTAGTAACCTAATGAAGTTTATTGAAATCTAATGTAACTTGCAGACAGCAATAATTACAAAATAATTACGAAATTAACTTTAGTGTTGTAAGCTTAGGAAACCTGTAAGACTAAAAGTGTAATATTTCTTTAGGTCAAGCCGTAGTGGAAGAATCGGTTATTATTGTTTATAGACGAACGAAACAAACCGTTACCTTAATGATGCGTCACTCTTACTCAACTAAAACTGAGGATTTGCGAGATTTGTGACCCAGATAGCGAGATGTTGGCTGCGGGAATGTAGGCTGCAGGAATGTTTGAAAGATTTACTGTGGCCTTGAAACACAAGGAGCAAAAAAAGGAACGCAGGGGTTTTAGACAGTAAAAGTCTAACACTCCCTTTCACCCCAAGCAGAACGAGAGAAATTGTTTGATGATTCCCAATCTCAAAAAAAAGATAGCTTACTATGTCTTCTTAAGTGTTTTCGACTATCCCACTGTTCTATATCAGTGCAGTAGAAATTGCTAATTCAAAATCTTAATAATTTCTAGAAGTACCTACTGAAATAACTCAAACACCGAACAAAGTTATGTGAAACTTTTTTGTTCATTTCTATGACAAAACTCTTACTTAAATAACAAAGACGTTTCATTTTTAGCATGTTTTTGAAATGCAAATCAATCGTTTCAAAACTGCAGTTATGGCCATCGACTTTGCGTCTACGAAATTGGCTTACTAAATACCTACCTATCAAGTCCTACTCACCGTACCACAAAGACACACCAATTTAAGAAACAAAAAACCTATAAATATGTATGTAAACAGCTATGCTGATTATTCCTTGGTGACAATGACACTTTATACTGGTGCTATGTTAGGTACCTACTTAAGCTTCAGATACATAAGGTGACAAATTGGCCCCCAAAATGACGCGCAACAACGCTTAATGTGACGCATGACATTTTACAACGCATTGACGTGACACGGGACCTGTTGTTGGACAATTTGACATTGTTGCGCATCATGTTAGGGTACATTTTGTCCCTCGGTATATCCGAGGTTTTATGCCAGCATGTGTTGCCCGAGTCACCTTGACAATGACGTATAATCTGTCAAACGTCTTTTGACGTCGACGCTTTTTGTTTTAGTTCTGAAGCTTCTGGCCATGGCTTCACAAGCGTAAGTTTTAGAATTATGGTTTCTAAAACTTACGCCTGTCGACTAGATAAAAAAAAGAGAAAAAATCGAGATAAAAAATATCTAATTTCCTAATCCAGGTCATTATCTAGCCATGGGAATTATTGGAAAGATATAGGTACCCCTGGATCGCAAAGGGCAACTGAACTTCAGGACACAGGCTGGCCCTAACAGAATACCAGCGCTGTATTATTTATCGTTTAAAATATCGCAGCATATGTTGAGTTAGGCGCCTTTCTGGCCTTGCACAGATCATACAGTTATTTTTTGTATTTAATTCTAATAGATTTTAATTCCAATGTATTATAGTGTATTTTAATTTTACTGTATGTGTGAGGTAGGTAAGAATAAACATTTTTTCTTTCTTTCTTTTCTCTTCTTTCAGATGGGATTTAGGATTTAGTCAATAAAAGTCTAACACGACCTCTCGCTCCACTCTAGAGCAACAGAAGTCATTTGATTATTTCCCACCTCAAAAAAATAAAATATAAAAAGGATATCTTGGATAAATTATGAATATATCCAAGATAAATATAAATCTTTTAGCAATCGAGTCGTGATTGGTTAACAAACACACATACTTTCACATTTCTAATATTAGTAGTCGGATTTCGCCACATGTAAAATGTAATATCTCAGGTGTTGATATTATGTCGTATTTAATTGTGTAGAAGTTCGTAATTCAGTGACTGGCATTATGCAAACATTGTTTTGTTACAATGTCAAGGGCGGCCCTAATGGCCACAGTATTAAAGATAAAATGAAAATAATAAACATTGTTTTGAATAGATAAAGTATCCAGTATCTACATAACAAACAACACATACTCGGAGTAGATAGATATAGGTATAATGTAACATATAATTGCATTACTGATATACTGGAAACAAGCATAAGACAGGTTTGAAACGGGTTTTATAAATATTTATGAATTTGTCATTTCTTTCCATTTTAGATCGCACCTAAACATGGAAAACACTCATGAGTAAAATAAAATAATATTTTGAAATATTGCTAACCACATAACAGAAAGTACGTAGGTACTACGTGACCAGAGACGCGGACAAAATCAATTAGTAAAAACATTTATATCTTAATTTTTATTTAATGTCATTGTAATTTGCAACCATAAAACGTTCTTTAATTATCTTGAAGTCATTATAACTTCTGAATGACAATTATTATTGTTATCGGAATATGATGCTGCCTGCGCCACACAGCGAAATGGCTTGTTAAGTATTTCATTGAAGATACCCAGCGCCTCCACCACTTTGTCGCACTCTGCGACGGTAGCTGAGAGGTTTGGGATCTTCAATGAAATACTTGTCAGTTTTCTAAAAAAAATATCTATACTTTTTTTTCAAGAATTCAATATTAGTACATCGCGCTACAATGGTTATGTCCGAACTAAAAAAACTAGACATTTCTTTGTTCTACTCAATTTTCAAACCTATTCTAGAACAACAAAATCCTTAAAAGTATATTTTACATGCCAGTTCGTTAACGTAACTCATGCGATCTCCTTTCGATGTGTGTGAGTGTGAGTGTGGTCACTACATACACTTAATCGTCGCAACCGACGTCGATCGACAAATCTTACTTCACGATTTAATCGATGTACGCGAGTTGATGACATCCATCCGCCGTAGGAGACGCTCGGTCGTCAGGAGTTACAGGGTTATTTCCGGGCACCGTAAGCGCCGGCTTGCGGACGGCCAGCAATGGGTAACTCGACTTCCGATTAGGATCAAACCCAGATCAATGGCACGATGATTTCCACGCGTGCCTCAATGAGCTCTAGAAGAATTGTAAATAGCTCAGGAAAATTGGTATGGCCCGTTAGCGCCTGCTATATAATTATGCCTGCCAGAGTTGCAGGACGGTTAAAAGAGTTACTATAGACCTGGAACTTAAAAGACAATTTTATGAACACAGATGGGGTTGGGTCAGTTAAAGTCGGACATACCGTCTAGCTCCAACTGGTGTGGGAGAAGTTATTCGATGATTTTCCACCTGAATGTGGTTGCTATTGTAGATTTTGAGGTTTTAGGGGTTGCAGTGGTTGGGAATAGTGTGGCGGGATTATCTTAAAGAAAATGTGATACGACGTCTGAAAAATTGCCTTATTTTCAAGTAGGTAGGTACCAAAATAGAAGCCGTATAATTTTTATTTGTATAATTACCATATATATTTTTTTTAGTGTACCTATTTAATGCGTTGACATTGTATCAAAAGTTATTTTTGCAATTTAATTGCTATATCCTTTAATTTACTAAAAATAATTGCCAATAATGTCAATGTTTCGTTATTTTTAAATGACGCGTTTTAATTAAATTGTCACGTTTTATTTTTTCTTATTTTTATATTACGCGTTTTAATTAATTTCTTGTTTTATTTTTTTATTTATTATAAATATATATAATAATGAATCTGGTTCTTTCCTCAAAAAACTATCTCAGATACTAATCTGCATGGTTCTCATATATTTCGACTTTAATCTCTGAGTTTGTTTCAATATTTCTTCTCAGGTTCTAGTTTAAATTTATGAAAAAATTATCGTGTAAAAATATAAATAAATTATATTATTTATCGAACCTTTTTATTTTCGGTGTTATAAAGAATAGATTATAGAACCCACAGATACACAATCCTTATCTAGAAAAATAGTTTTCTTTCATATATTACTTTTTTTGAAAACCGATTTTCAAAAAAAGAAGGTTATCAATCCGCGCTTAACCTATTTTGTTTATGAACCGATTTTGATGATTATTTTTGTGTTGGGTTAAGTTATAATTAACCGTGATAATCCCATTATTTATTGTCCATTTATCAATCCCAAAGCGAGTTGTAATTTAGTAATTATGAGTATTTTGTTATTTGTAATATATCTGATAACTTGCTCACAGCAGTGAGGTACCACAGCTAAAACTTAGTAAGACTCTGTAAAAGTCTGGCATGCCCTCTTGCTCCACCCTAGTGCGTGGATAAGGATTTCCCAAAACGGAAAGGTACCTTACCAGAGAACTGACTCACAATTTCGTTTGAGCTGTGGAACACTACCACTAAAAAGAGAAAAATAAATATTTTTTTTAATAAAAAAAAAACAATTAAAAAAAAAAAATGCAATATAACTTGCAAATTCAGAAGACGGTGTCAAAAAGCTGAGTTTACAAGATTTTTTGTGTGGAACAAATTTAATCTAGTATTTTTTTCTAATTTGTTTACCTGATAAAGCAATAGATTTGAACAAAGTTTTCTCACCTAATAAACAATCGCATTCGCACCTAATAAACAATCACTAATTGGTGATGTATATTGTAAAAACAACATGAGAAAAACTTGCGAAAAAACAAATAAATCTGATGTCACGTACACATAATAGGATACATAATAATTCCTTAGTAACGAAGTAACAATATCTGCTTAGTGCATTATGCATGACCACTACCTTAGGTCTTGGATAGTTTGGCACTACTTGCATTTGCGGTGCCAAAGAATCATGTTTCAATGTCCGTGTTTGGAGTCAAGAACCTTCTCACCACAGCATGAATCATTTCTGCAATATAATCTTCACTATCAAGTAGGTAAAAAATATTAAAAACAATCTTTGCAAAAAATATGAATAATACTGATTCTGTACCTATAATCTCTTTAAGCATGTCCATTGTCCAGTCATAATTTCAGGAAATATACCACATTTTAAAAAATACTTCAAGTTGGGTTGTTGAACTCATTCCATCCAGTTATTTTGTTAAGTTGTTGTACCTAACGTAAATTTTCTTCTTTATCCGTTTAAGTACTTACTGTATTTTTAAGCTGAGCTTTTCACGAATTTTCCGCAGAGTACGCCTTGTGACATGTGTAGGTATGATAAATATGGCCACTTCAACCCACTTAAGAGCGTGCTTTTTGAGGTACATTCTCATACAACCGCTCTTACGTGATTATGATGTTTATCACACATCTTTATCTATATATTTGTATACACAGCTATCTTGTGAATATTATCTTGGCTTCTATAGAAATCAAAACATAAAATTGTGTAGTTAAGACCTCTGAAAATCTACTATTTTACGTAAAATTTGGCCCTCCATAATGTAATATATTAAAAATATAAAAAAGTAAATCAATTGCTTTGCACATTTAATTGAGATTCTTGATGACGGCAATTTTTCTGAAAAACTTTTAAGGATTAAAAAAAAACACGTATTCGAACAAAATAAAGCGTCGGATTGCGTTAGATGAAGCAATGAGCTTTTAAATCAAGCTCGTTGTTGACGATAGACGAGTGGAAAAGGACCCTCTTAAATGATAATTCGAAGGAGTCGGTTAAATAAACGAGCCGGTTTTTCTTTGTAAAGTTCTTGAAAAAAACTTTACAAAGAAAAACCGGCTCATTTATTTTTTATTTCAAAATCAACTAACAAAATAATCTTCCATCGCAGCCTCCAAAAATCTAGTTTTAATTTGGCAATTAAATATTGCCAAATTATAAGTTTTTTTGCAGTTTTTGTTTTTGAAAACGTGCCATCAAACGTGAAACGTGAGTTATTCGTCAAACGCGAGCTATCAATAATAATAAACTTAAAAAAAAACTGTTTAACATTACCTGACTATCCAAACAGGATTTTAATCATTTATATTATCATATTACGTCAGCTGTAACCTATATAACCCACACTTCTAAAACAAAAAAACTAAATGTTGATAATGTTGAAAGTCGTTTTGGCACGTAATAATATCCAATTGATTTGTCACGATCATTTCAAAGTACGTATCAAGTATCTAATTACCTATTTAATTAATAGCTTTAATATATTTAAAAAATGTCTTTCAATACTGTTGAAACCAGTATTATTCAAATATTCATCCTTCTTGATTTTGATTAATGAACTAACTTATGACTGAGTGAAAAACTCAAAATGAAAAACGACTGAATTCTTTGTTCCAATTAATGTAGTAAAGAGGTACAAAAAAGTAAAGTAAACAAAAATCTTTTCAGAACAAATAGTTCAAGTGAATTATAATTTTGCTAAGTAAAGTACATATAAGAAAAATAAACATCCGAAACCCTTTATCCACTGTTTGAAAAAATACCAGGCTTAAGAGGTTTGTTTTTAATGATGAAAAGTTCACTGACTCCGTTCAGCTGACCTTTTGCTAGTGATGTATTGATTTCGGTTTGTAATGTTCGGTTTCTGGTATCATGTGTATTGGAATAATTCGTAACTTCCTACCATTTAAACATAATGTTAGACAACCCTTCTCGTATCGTTCGTTATCTTATCAAGAAGCCGTGCATTTGGTATGTATACCCTTTTTGTTACACGTTATATAATAATTAAAAAATTATGCTGCCAGCAGGTAGTATAATTATAAATACACCTAAATTTCGCCAGTTATAATAATATACGAAACGCAGACGCTGATCAGTAAAAACATGTGACCGCCCCGAATTGACTTTTTGTTGAGAAAATCCTTTCCTTTTGCGGTGTCAATATTCTTTAAAGCCAAGAGTTCAAAAACTTTGAAATTTTTCGAGATCGCATCCAATTTACCCTGCACAAAACTAGATTTGGGCTGGTACAGTCAACTGCATTTCAGTTATGTTTTTTTTAGCTCGGTATACCTACGAGTATACATACCTATATAATAAACACTTATCAAAACCATTCCAAAAAGTTTAAACACGATAGGGTTATCTGAGTTCCTGTGGCGACCTTCCGATTCCATAATTAGATCAGCTCCATGTCATAATAATTTTGCATTGTCATCTGATTACACATGCATGCAAAATTTCAGTTCAATCGGTAACCGGGAAGTAGATCAAATTTAATTTGCAAAATTTGATTACAGACTAACAAAGATCGGGACAGGTGAAACTAAATAAAAGATTGTAATAAATAATATACTCTTCAGCTTTACAGTACTATTAGTACAGATTTCTGACTTCAAAAAATAAACAACGCAAAATGATTTGACTAGGTTGCAAATCCTTACTTTTATTTAAATTGACGGAAATTTAATCAAAATTGCAGGTTTCTTTATAGTCGTTTATAGATCCGTTGTCCCAGTTATATGTCCAGCAAGGTTGTTGTTAAATAATTACAGAGCCATTGTATTTTAATGGTAACTGTTAAACTACCTTTCATCCTGTAATTAAAAAGATCAATTGATTCATGGGCAACATTCTAAGTACTAAGTCAGTAACTGTAACACTAGTTGGAATTAATTGTTGCAGTATTGACGCGGGTGAAAAACGCAATGGAATTTTCCTGCCTGGTGAGAAAATAAACCTGTTTGGATTAATAGGTGATCACCAAAGGAAACGCTGTTTCAAGGATTTCAATAATAATTTATCCTTTTCTTACCAAGGTTACCGACATAGCCGGGAAGAATCGCAAAACTGAAGTGGTAGTGGCTCGCAGAACCGATGGTCGAGGAGACGAAAGGTAGAGGTAGAAGTAGAGTGGCGACCACGTACCAAAAGACGCAGCGTTGGAACGCTTCTTACAAGGTTGACCGATGACTTTATAGCCTGATGAAGGTCGCGAAAATCCGATAGATGTAAGACGCACAGGACCGGTCGGTACAACGACACTTGGGGGAGGCCTATTTCTAACAGTGGATGTCTTTTGGCTGAAATTATGTCAATGATCCATGTCTTTACATACTGGAAAGTGTGTTTCACAAATATTACGTGAGACGTGTGCTCCTTATGTATCTACCCGAGTCACCCGCGTTTCAACCGGATTTTTGGTTACTACTCCGGTCCTACTGGTCGTAGTGTGATGTTATATAGGCTAGTTTTGATAAATGAGCTATCCAACACTAAAGTATTGTTTCAATTCAAACCAGCAGTTTCTGAGATTACCGCTTTCAACCAAACTTTGAGTGAAACAATATAACTGACCTACATATTGTTTTATTTAACGTAAAAACCGTGTGAAAGATAAATACAACAGTACTTAATATAAATAAATTAAATATTGTTCGTACAGACATTATTCAGAAATCTACTAGTTTGATAGGTTTTCTTGTGATGAATCATTCAAATTCAAATGCAAGTTGTTTGTATTGACAAATATAATACCTAACGGTGATTTTGTTGATTATTTTAAAAGTACCTACTTTCCTACGATAGCATTATACGGTACTTTGACACAGACTGAGTTTTTAATAAGTTTACGTATTTTTCAAGCCAAAAATGTCACCAGCACAGGTCACCAGTGTTTTTGAATACGTTCATGTGTGTAATAAGTAAGTAATAATTATTAATAGTAATAATTCTTACTATATTTTTGTGTTACTGACCTATCCTCATTTTTTTCTTTCGATAACTTCTATAATAATAATTTATTTAATTCTGGGTGTTTTATTTTTAGTGATGCAGCTGTATAATAAGTTTACTAAGTTAATTGATTCTCAAACAATGACTAAAAATATAAAAATGATACTGACACGATTTGTTACATTGGTGGCAAAATAATATTAAATCACAAAAGGAAAATAAAAAATCACCAGTTGAATAATTAATATAAACTTTATTTTGGCTTTTTTAATTCTGGAAAGAAAGTTAAGGTTTCCTGATGTGCTGTTTGCCGAAAAACCGATCCTTCACTTTCCCCAATATCCCTACAGTAGAACCTCCTGAAAACTCCAGTTTTCACATCCAAGCTCCATTTCAAAATCATATTACAATAAAATCGTTCGTATCTAAATAATTCTATCTTCAATTCCATGAACAAGGTCAAGTAACCTTGTTCTTATCATAATCACTTAAATATTTTCTTGTTACAAGCAAAAAGTATTTTTATACATACACTGGTCAATAACCAGTGTATCCAGCGGTGGACGTCATTCAACTCAAATGATGGTGATAAAGACAATTCATTAGACTATTTCTTCGCCTTTCATATCAAATGTGGCCACTTCAGCTTGTTTGTGGTTCACAGTAAATTGCCATGATATTGTCAGAAGCGATGATTCAACAAACCACTTGGCCACGTGTCATTACTACACACGTGTACAGTATTACATACATATTTACCAACACCATAATACAACTAGTATAGACTTAGACCATGGCCATCACGCTTGGTATCCTAGCATGCCTCTTCTTGGATTCAAGTAAAGATGTTTAGTCATATGATCGTGCAGTATTGTTAGATACTAAGTACTAATTAGCAAACATTCCTATGACCGATCCTAAGATCTTTTAAGTTGAATAAACCGAATAGACCTAAGGCCTAGCGCCACACCGGTACATGGTAAACATCCACTCTATCACATGCCTATGTACAAAAAGTTTTGGGAACACATTCATCGCGCGTAGGTGTAAGAAGTAGCGTTCCCTCTATGGTGGTTCCTGATAGCTACAACTAAGGGATCTTTAAATAAAGAGTGAACAGGTTACTTCTAGATAAGTGTGCTCCATCGTCGCTTACCAGCAGTTGAGATAGTGGCCAAACGTGAGCCTATCAATAATTTAAAAAATGCATTTATTTCGGATCTGCAATCCTAGGGTCCAGATTCCTTGTAGTAACCGATTACCTCAAATTTTAATGGAAAATTAACCCAAGAAAACCTACTCCTACGTCGTCTTATTACAGGACATGGTCTACTTGCGTGCCAAGATTGATCCAAATCCAATATGGCAATTATCTTTCCATTAGCAGTACACGTAAGTCCAGGAAACTAATACAGCTCGGATGTTACGTCGTATGTTAATGCTCTCGCATTAAAAATACAGAGAAAAACAGTATACACAATATTGTTTATGTAACTATTTACTAAATAATTTTGATACGATGATATCACATTTTTTATCTACGTTGCCTGTCCTACTATTACAAGCGTGTACATTTTTTGTGTTAATTTTTTTTTTTGTACTTATTCCGCTAGAGTTCACTTTATGTTATGAATGAAGGCCAAACGTGTTCATCACGTGTTGACTAAAAGTACCAATAAATTCAATTATGTTTTTATTTATTCAAAAATTACTGATGAACATTATAGTTTTATGCAATAGTCATAATGCTATTGTCACACTAATATTATAATAGATAATATTATAATTTGACTTTCCTGGTGGTCTAGTGGTTAATGGCCCTGACTGCTATGCCGGAGGTCGTGGGTTCGATTCTCACCCAGGACAAATGTTTGTGTCATGAGCACGATCATTTGTTCTGTGTCTGGGTGTATTTTATCTATATGAGTATGTATTTAGAAATATATAATTATGTTTATCAGTTGTCTAGTAGGTACTCATAACACCAGCTCTGCTTAGCTTGGGACTAGACGGCGTTGTGGGATAGTTATTAAATATATTACTATTATTATTAATAGGTGAAAGTTTAATGTGTGTTCTTTTTTATTACTTTTTTTATTTACGCTCAAACGCCTGATATCTATGGCCTGACGGAGTTGGATGAAACATTGTACAAGGGTCGAAGATGTTATGGATCCCATTCTAGGACATACTCTATGTCTTAATATGTTTACAAAAAAAGAGACAAAAAAAAAAAGGAAGCACAAAATGTGTAGGTACAAAGGTGATGCTTATTCTATAAAAATCTTTTCCAGACTCTTCTTTTGCATGAATAAAAGAAGAGTTTCGAAAAAAAAGAGATGTAGACACTGTTTCTAAGAGTAATAGGAAAATAAGTACACACAAAATGGTACTGAAAAGATAATAATAGTAGTAAATAGTACTTATTATTCCGGGATACTCCCTGAATTAAAAATATCAAAGTCTGGGATAAATTTCGACTTTAGCTGTAGGAAAATTATTGGCTGGAAGCTAGTGTTGTTATAAAACTTATCTTTATCTCTATCTCTATCTCGGAAGATAGTTTGCTATTAGCTATAAATAATGTTGGTGAAGAATAAGACGAAGGCTTAAAATTTCAGATCTTCATTTTCATCTCCATCATGCCTACCATACCATGCCATCATGCCATACCTTTGCTAGATAGGTACTTTATTTTCAGTACCTCAAAAGAAAAAAAATCGGAACCCTTATAGAATCACTTTGTTGTCCGTCTACCTGTCTGTGTTTCAAGTCCCTTTATCTCAGGAACGCGTGGAGGTATCGAGCTGATTAAAACCATATACTCTGTTTTATGTTCTCTTGAAGCAGTGAAAAATTCAAACTTCTAAGTTAATGAAAAAAGATACGGCCAATTTTCTCAAAAAAAAACCGTATATCACGACACTCTGGGAATCAAGATTGATAGGGTACTTCCCTTTGACCCAGAATCCTGAAATTTGGCATAAAGCAAGGTCTTATAGCAGAGGTATAAAAGGAATAAATCTGAAAACAGTAAATTTGTTGTTAGGTACGTCACAAAAAATATACTTTTTTTTGCAATTCGGAAAAGTCTTTGAAACTCCCTTCGGGAATTGAACTGTTTACATAACTAAGTTTGTACGGAACCCTCAGTGCGCGAGTGCGACTTGCCCAGTTTTTTTTTTTAAGAATAAGATTTCTCAGGATTGTTTTTTAAAAGATTCGTTGTCAGTCAATATCGTAATCTTTCAAAAAAATTAAGTATTTTGAAATGAAAATACATAATGTATTTATTTACAAAATCCACAAGCTGTCAGCGTGGTTATGTCTACTTCAGAATGACTTCCTCCTCCATCATTGTGATTGAAAAGACAAGTCAATATTGACATTGACGATACATTGTTATTCTTTGAAATGGTCTTCAAGGTAGCAGGAGAACAACACCTCTTGACCCTCGTAAGCTATTTATATTTAGGTACTTACACATACCATGGATTGAACAAAAACTGATGGGTAAGTATCTGCATATAAAGGTTCATGTGACTGATACAAACAAAACCAAATGAGCAAAAAAAAATTCCTTTAACTACCTAATCATAATTTCTTACTTAAATATTACAAACTTAAGTTACTTAAGTTTGTTTGTAACCTTCTCACGCTTAAACTACTGATCCGATTATCATGAAATTCTGTTAATCGGTACCTACGTTGTTAGAGATAGATAGATGATAGATAATTTTAACATTTATTTGTTTCAACAAAAAACGTACCAAGGCACAATAAAATTTAAAAAAAAACTAAGCACTTCCAAATGAACCAAAAAATTGAGAAATAAAACAAAATATGAAAAAAAACAAAAAATATTTTTATACATAGTAATACCGATAAATATAAAATAAAAAGAAAACATACAGATTAGAGGTACAGAAAAGGTCCTTTCATCCGGAAAAAAATACTGTTCTTGAGAAAAAGAACAATAACATTCGACGGTCAAAATTTATTGCAGATAAGTAAACATATTTATTGGTCAAAATAATTTAAAAGTTACAATATCTTTCAATGAATTCAATAATTACGAAAAACATAAAACCAAATTTAAAACTTTAGAACACTAGACGTCGCTACGTGTATTATGACTCGTGATTGAATGATATTATTTAAGAACTTTAGTAGTTTGTTTTAAGTTAATTTAAGATGATACATGTCCTATATCATATTAAGATAACCAGTTAAAGTAAAAAATAACGTTGCCGGTTAGAAATGTAAAAAATCTTTCGTATCGTCTAGACTTAGTCTGGAAACTTTTTTACTTTCTACATACGTACCTAATGACTGAAGTTTGTATCTTAGAGAAAGTAAAACTCGTACACTTGATTAAAATTTCTTGACCGCATCTAAGCAATGCAAGTTAACTACGAGAAAATTTACTAAGTGCTACAAGTTAAGGCGTACAGTCCCGTGAACATCTGGTCGAAATCAAATGTAGGTACACATAGGTACCCATTTTCTTTGCGAAATATTGATTGATTTACATAAGCCATGTAGGTAACAATGTTCTGAAGAACACTTAACCAGAGTTTTTTTGTGAAAACTTATTTCTAAAGATCAAAGTCGTTTAAAAGGAGTAGGGAAAACTAGCTAAAAATATCATGTTGTTATTTTTTTCTTTTTTCAAATGTACGTACGTACGTACGTACTTACGAGAAAATCATATGTTGATAATGTTGTACATCAACCTATAATAAACATATATATTTTTCAAATCTATTGACCTAGCCGTTACCGAGGAGTAGGCTTCAGAAAGATCATTGTTTTATAACACTGCTTGGAAGTTAGGGCCTTAAGTGAAAACTTAACAAATATGTTATGGAAGTGAATACCAATAATGCAACTCTAGAAGTTGCAAACCTGGGCAGTAAGACTGTGCGAAATTGTTGCCTTAGTCTTAGATCGCAAAGAGGCTGAAGCAACACCAGCCCACCTAGCCAAGTTACGATCGTTTCGTTTGCGTCGAACGCCTCGAGTAGGCCTCGCCTCCGAACATCTGACACGCTCTCTCACTCCACCTAGAGCATGAAAAGTTATTTGATGATTTTTTTATCTCATAGCAAGTCTGACTATTGATTATGGTGTCCTAGATTTTCAGTCTGAGTCATATAGTTTTTTCTGTTTTTCTCATAAGGAATTTTTCAGTAGAAGCCCAGAATTTTGCCCGATATAATAAAGAGCTAGGTATGCTTTCTAATCATAAAGAATTCTTTGACCGGATCGAACGTAAATGCATCGTGAACGCGTGTGACCTCTTAGAATGCAGTAAAAGTCTGATACGCCCTCTTGGTCCGCCAGAGCGGGAAAAGTCATTGGATGATTTGCCACCTTAAAAAAAATAGAATTTTAGACACAGTATTGTTTCTAAAATGAAAACTTTTTGTAAACTGACATCAAAGAAACATTATATTTTCTAAGTTTCTGTGATAATCATATTATTAAATGTACAATTAATTCCATCGATGTTAAGTCTTGAAGACCAGTCACAGGTTAAAGATGACTCGGTGTTTAAATCTTCTATTATACTCTTAAACTCTAGAGAGGTTTATAACAGTTATTATTTTAATATTTCAAAGTATTAGCTTTTGACAGATGAACAATAATTATAAACGTAACTAAGAGGATTATCAAGCAATTAATAATCTCATTGATAGGTATCAGTTTCAGGAAAATCCTATACAATTTATTAGCTGTCAGGCTTACAGATAACTTAAAATTAAGAATATTATGTACCTTCTTAATTTATCAAAAATCTCATATGAAGAGTTCAAAGGTGTTAAAATTATATAAAACAAAGTCGCTTACCGCATCTGTTTGTTTATCCGCATACTCATAACCTCGCAATGGTTTAACGCGATTTTTATTAGAAAGAGCAAAAACAACGACGATTTATGTATATAATCTGCAAACATGCCGACTGATGTGGCGGCACGTCCAACAGTGGACGTCGTTTGGTTGAAATGATCACGATAAGGAATATAACCCGTGCGAAGTTGGTTATTCAGAAAGCTGGTTCAGCCAGAATTTCAAACGAAAATCTCATTTGTTTTTTTTAGAAATCCTTGGTCTCTAGACTAAGTCTGCTTATCTGTTAAAATCCAAAATGTATGGGATTGATATGCGCTACATACATTGCATCCCATACATTTTGAATTTTTTGGCAGTCACTATCGTGGACCCACCAGAGCCTACCAGGGCCGATGACTGCTACGGCTGCAGGAATATTTGAAAGACTTACCTTTGGGTTTTTAGTTGGTAAAAGTCTGGCATTATCTCTCGTGAGCGGGGGGAGTATTTTGATGATTACCCAGTTCAAAAAAACAAAGTTTTTGAGTGAAGACCAAGCGTTTCGCCTCGTCCTTTATACCGCGTACATCAAGGGACTGGAATAATTTGCTTGCTGCGACCTTCCCGTCCGATTATAAATTATGTGTCCACAAGGCTCTCAATAAATTAGTGTGCCTCACCATCAACGATCGCAGTTAAGCATTAGTTTAAGTTAGGTTGACTTTGTTTACAGTCTCAAGTGTTTAAAATAGCAAAACTTGTCTACAGAAACTGGTGAAGATTAATAACGCAATTACTAAGATAACCTGACAAGTCGCCGAACTAGTTTCTGTAGTATGTACATATCTATGCAGTTAGTACCTACTTGTGAGCACTTACATGGGCATCTAGTTCGCAGTGTAGAGTTTATTCTGTCATTGCTTTACTTAATGTATGCCAACTTGATGATAATAAAGCACTGTATCCTTAAAAAAAAACCTGTGCACATAATCACGTTTATTTTCTTATATATTCTTGCTAGTTTCTGCCACTGGCTTTGCCTGCGTGAAAGAAGAAAATTATCCCAAAGGAACATACTGCCAGGTAGAAAATTATCCCAAAGGAACATACTGCCAGGTAGAAAATTATCCCAAAGGAACATACTGCTAGGTAGAAAATTATCCCAAAGGAACATACTGCTAGGTAGAAAATTATCCCAAAGGAACATACTGCCATACTGAAAGATATGTCTTCAAAATTGGAAATATTACTTTGATCTCCGTTCAAGGGAAAAAGGCATTTGGTATAGAACAATCTAGTCTCAACGTTCATATTTACCGTTATTCGTTCAAGTCATTGTATGCCTCTCAATAAACACCACCTGTTTGCAGTTTATGTAACGAAGACGATGGACACATATCATATTTTGATGTGATGTGTCCGAAATCAAACCGTTTCAGATGAAATAATGAATAAATTAATATGGTCAAGTTCGCTCTGAAAAACCGACCCAAAACCTAACTGTATTTTTTATTTTCTTAACACTTATTTTGTTTAATTAAGTTTTGCATACCAACAGAGTGACATATTCGCACTAGCGAAAATACTCTTTAAATAAATATTTATAAAAAAAGTATCTTAAACGCCATTCCAAGACACTGTCACTGTTTCTTGCACATTCTTCTCCATAGAGATCTACGCTTTGGAATGTGCAATTAGCATCATTTTTTTTTTCTGACTGACTGACTTCTTGACATTTCAAAAGTGCCTGTAAATGGTTTATTTGAAATAAATGCTTTTTATAATTAATAATAATTCAAAGATTCAATCTTTGAATCTTTGAATCTTTGTCAGCTCATTAATCTTTTTAGCCACTTGAGCGTGAAGAAGTCAAAAACATACATACCTTACCTACACAAAGACATACATACAAACTTTTACCTTCATAATATAAGTGTAATACTGTAGAAGAATTGCATAGGATGTCACGTCCTCCAAACGTACCCAAGTTTTCAAGTGCTTAGTTCCTCTTAAGGAGGATCACGAATTCACGATTCAATTCCATTCCAATTAAACTATTAAGTAAGTCGGTTTCAACAGACAATCATTTCGTCATTTTTTTTTTTGCGCTACGAATTCATCTAATCAGTAATTGTCGAGTACCAGGACGGAGCGAGAGGGCGTGTGAGACTTTTACTGACTAAAACCACACTTATTTTGTCCCAGGACCACGACTGTCCCTCTCAGAAGTAATAATAATATTCCACATCTATCACACAACGCCGTCTAGTCTCAAGCTAAGCAGAGCTTGTGTTATGAATGAGTACTAGACAACTGATAGACATACATTTATCTTTTTGTAAATATTTACTACCTTTTTAGTACCTCAACATATATTTTTTTCAACTTTTTTTTAGCATACATGAAAAAAGTTAGGAGTGAAATATTTTTTTCAAAATGTATATTTATTTGACCACATATGTCATGAGATATCTGTTGTTTAGAAAAAAACCAAAATACACTTACTTTTATGCTACTACTTGGTCCCTAACGTCAATTACTTAATACTTCCATTAACAGCGAGAAAATGCATGAAGAAAGTGTCATAAGGTTGTCTGGAACATTTGTTTTTTCATGATTCGCGACAACGCTGTAAATAGATACCAAATATTTGAAGGTAGGTACCAAATACTAGCAAAAAGGTAGTAAATTTTGGTATTCTCTAAACATCAAATAGTCGCTAGTGGTTCAGGGGTTCTGACGTTTACAAAAAACTAGCTCTAAAATAGCATACATTTTACAATTGAACTAAGATTTTATGTATCCTTTGGTACATAAAACACAAGTATGTAAGTACCTCATTACTTTTATAGTTACTCATTTATACTACATGCTTTGTTGTATATCAAGATAATATTTTTGGTAATGGGAACCATAAAATACCAAATGACGACCAATTGTTTGACTATTTTAGTGCAGGTATGTAGTTTATTAATTTAAATGTAATTTAATTGTATAATATCTTTGGCTAATCAGTATAATATCTATTCTTGTATTCGCCTTTTTCTCTCTCTTTTATTGCACCTACCACTATTTATCTCTGCATCACCTAAACGTTGACTGGTAAAAAATGTCAAGGCCGCCTCTGTATTTTTGTGTGCATTCAATAAAAAGAAAAAAACACATGCAGTTGGCCTTATCACATTCCGCTGTTTCTTACCGTAATGGAGTACGTTAGCAAAGTACCTCAACAAAGTAACATAAAAATTATAATTGACAATGACTAAGCACGCAGTAATTAACTGAACTGTTGAAAATATTTTTTATTGTAATTTAATTAATTTAGCAGCACGCGGTTTAATGTTGTTAACAGATTTTAGGATCCTGTAATATTGACGAAATTTTGGGGCCATGGGTCGACTTCTTCTTCGACTGCCCTGTTGGTCTAGTGGTTAGTGGCCCTGACCAGCATAGCAGATGCTGGTAGATTCCTACCGAGGACAAACGTTTGAGTGATGAGCACGATCATTTGTTCTGTGGACTGGGGTGTGATTTATCTATAATATTTATGTATTTAGAAATATATATCCTGACGTCAGAATGTCTGGCCACTTTCTTCAGGCGTTTTCTCGCTGTCACCAAATATTTGAAGGCAGGTACCAAATAGTAGCAAAAAGGTAGTAAATTTTGGTATTCTCTTAATATCAAATATCGCTAGTGGTTCAGGGGTTCTGACGCTTATAGTCTTTTGAGGTTGGGTTTCAACCATTTTCTAGTTTTTCAGGAGCCCTTGTTTTTCTTTAGTCAATTTAGTCATCCCTTGCCATTTGCCAAATAGTGTAAGGCGCGGCGTTGAAAGGCTTCTCACAGGCTAGACCGACGACTGAGTGAGGGTCGCGAAAAACCGATGGATGCGACACGCACGGGACTGGTCATTGTGGCGGCACTTGGGGGAGGCCTACTCCAGCCGTCCTTCAGCTGAAATGCTGATAATGACCCTCTGCATTATAAACATTGTAAAACCTACAGTGCTATGGCAACTTAACTAATATAAAATCATCATTCAACATTGACAGCCATTTGCTACCGATCTTTACGCACTTAAATGCACTCTTGAACTCGTTACAAGTCGGTCAGTCAGTCACTGTCAGCATGTCATTATAAAGAACGCAATGCCAGTTATTGTGGTAACGACTATCATCAACGACACGCTACTACTAATATTATAAGATTATTTAAAGTTTAATGTGCAGCTTAACGATTCAACTCTGCTTATTGTTAACTAACTATTATTTATTAATTGAGAAAATTAGGCTTTTCGCATAGGAATCGTGCATCTTTCTGGAGTGAAAAGTTTTTGTAGTTTGGTAATTCAAAATGATCACATAGATAGAAATATTTTTTTCAATACACTTACTCGAAAACCCGCTCTTATCTCACCGCTTTTAGGCACGCAATAGACTGCTTTCCGCACTAGTTCAGAAATATCGCGTGCTCTCCCCCACCACAATGTTATTACATATATCGTATCAGACTGGGCGCGCGTCGACCCCCGCAAGTCGCCGGTCAACCCCCTCCTATTCATTTCTTCGTAAGTGTATCGAAAAAAGTCGTTTGAGACACGTGCAAATTTGTCACTGTAGCTCTCGGCTCCATAACACAATGACAAACTTTCTGCACTTGTATCAAAATGTACTATTATTGTACACCAAAAATACAAATTACATAAGGAACTTAAAATTAATAGGGGGTGTCACAATGGGCGGTCTTAGCGCTAAAAGCGATTTTTTACAGACAACCTTTCACATCATCATTTCGACATAGACATAGGCCTCCCCCAAGTATCGCCTTAACGACCGGTCCTGTGTGTCTCGCATGCAACCTTGTGGGGATCCTTCCAACGCTGCGTCTTCCGGTGCGTGGTCCCTACTACTGCGAGTAATCTGCCCTGCCCACTGCCACTTAAATTAAAATTCAAAATATTTTATTTCACATAGACTTAGGTACATTCTGGGCACATAAAAAAATTCAGAAGCTAGTGCACGGTACCAATTGGTGGTTTTCTAGGTATAGAGAAGAACTGGCAAGAAGTTCCATAGTTAGGTACCTACTCTTTAAAATAAAAATGGTGATTTTTACAATATTTTTAACGACTACAAAAAAAAGGAGGAGGTTACCATTTCTTTTTTAATTTTTATGTTTGTTACCTCTGAACTTCGTCGTTTATGAACCGATTTGCAAATTTTTTTTTCCTCTTAGAGGATATGCATTCCGATAGGTGCCATTTTTTTCAGAATCCAGTTCTGATGATTGGATCCATGACGAATCGAGGGAACTCCTCAAATATTATAATATATAAAATATCAAAATCCTAAGAGAACTTCAGCACTTACAGTCAAAAAGTAACATTTGATGAAGTGGAACTGATGAATAAGACCAGAAATGGCCAACGGAACTTCATACTCACTTATATATCACAATGAATGAATGAAGATAGTTAAGCGACTATGACAATACAAATAAATAAATGGTTCTGAATAGTTATGATGAAAATGTTATCATTGAAGTGACCTGATGATGATGATGGAGCCGGAAGATAGGCACCGGAACTCTGTAATTAATCAATGTATCCTAGCCGTGTTTGGGCTTATTAGAATTGTCATGAAATGCAGTTTGGCTGTAAGGTACTATCGAACTGATCTGATGATGGAGCCGGAAGGTGGAAGGTAGACACAGGAACTTCATAATAAAACAATGTAACCTAGCAGTGTTTGGGTTAATTGGAATTGTCATGAGAAATAGGCACTCTTGTTATGCAATATAAGTGTATCACAACTAAAAAATGTAAAATAAAAAACTTTTATAAAAATAACCGACTTAACTAAAAATAAACACTAAAAGGATCAAAATAACTTTAATTTTGAGTGTTTTTTATTATGTTCCTAGTAGTTGTAGGTCCTTACCTTCTGGGCTGCGGGATTGTTAGGAAGAGTCACCGCGACCCTGGAATGCAAAGAGTGCTTATAGGAATTTATGTGGGTTTTAGTCAGTAAAAGTCTGATACTCCCCCTCGCTCTACCTTGAGCGAGAGGGGCAAAGATATTAATTTTCTTTGTGTAAAAAATAAATAAAAAGAACCTTAATTAACTTAAGTTTTATACGTTTTATATTTTTATATTTTTTAACGTTTTATATTTTTTACTGCTCTTATAATTAAATTAACTATTATAATGAATCTAACAACGTAAGTAGGTACCTACCGAAGCATTAAAGGAAAATGTATCAAAATAAAAAAAATATACAAATAATGAACAACAAACAAGAGACGATAGCTAATTATCTATGGTAGGTCAACAGTTTCATCGCCTGATTGAACACAATTAAAATCATATTACTCCTTCGATGTTAACAATCAACTCCCTGTTTGTTTTGCATCTTTATTATAAAAAATACAACAGAAACAACTACATATTAATATAATATTTATTCAAATCAACTGACCTTTTTTTTGTTAGAAGGATATTTTTTATATTAAAAAAGAAAATAGACTTCTCTAAGTACCGCTAACCGTTCTCATTTGTAGGATTTGGCACAAACTGGTCATTTATTTACTCAGGGTCGCCAACTTTTAGAAAACCTCATGGGTGCTCATGCACATTTGATGGACTCGAAAAAGTGGCGAAGTGTGAGAAGAGAAATGCACACTGATCGATGGACAAATAAATAAATGTCTTACTTATGTACTGCGTACTTAATTACTTATTATGTTTGTTAAAAATATAAAATGAAACCATTATATAAAAATTAAACTAGTTTTTATTATCAAGAAATATTATAATTTATACGTAACCTAAAAGGCGATTTGGGCACGCCACAATTATGGCGGTAAGTCCCCTCTTTGAGGCGTGGTTGGAAAGACCTCACGGCGTCCTCACCTACCGTATGACGCAGGTTCTCACCGAACACGGTAAGTTCGGGAAGTTCCTGCACCGGATTCGTGCGGAAGCGACGCCCGGGTGTCGCCACTGTGTGGACCGCCCGGAGGACACGGTGGAGCATACGGTGGAGGTGTGCCCCGCTTGGGCAGAGCAACGCCGTGTCCTCGTGGGGGCGATCGGCGGCGGTGATCTCTCGCGTCGGGCCTTGGTACAGGCCATGGTCCGTAGCGAGGAGGAGTGGCAGGCGGTCGCTTCCTTCTGCGAAGCAGTAATGCTAGCAAAGGAGGCGGCCGATCGCGTGAGGCAACGGTCCTCACGCCCAAATCGCCGCCGGGATTCCGATCCTGATTTCCGGCCACCGTAGGCGCGGGCTTGCGGACGGTGAGCAATGGGTAGCCCGCCGTCCGACCGTCCGGTAACCGTCCGGACCGAGTCCAAGTCGTCGACGGCGCGTATTGTAGCACGCGCGCCTCAGGGAGATGTCAGCAAATCGTAGGGGCCCAGCAGGGTCGAAGCCTACTGGAGCCATGGGTAGTGTGAAAACGAAACCCGGGGTCCTGGGACGAAGGCAACGAAGGAACAGGAGTGGGTTTTTAGTCAGTAAAAGTCTGACACTATCTCCCGCCCCACCCAAGGGCGGGGGATGTCATAAGATGATTATACCACCGAAAAAAAAAAAAAAACCTAATTGGCGATTACTGATCTGTTTCTTGATATCTATTCTCAAGGGTGCTCAGCATTCACTATTTATTTCTCGTGGGTGCTCGGGGGCTCGAGTCCGCGCCCCTTTATTTACTAATAGGTAATCATAATATACAAGACCTGTTGACCAACTGCCAAAAAACCTTGCAAGTAACTTTAAATAATCCGACTTCCGTAGTAGGTACGTAATAATAATATTCTTATTCTTTTTATTGTTTGAGTAATCTTTATAAGTTAAAATGCATGTAAAGAAGTAAATTCTGGCAATTTTTAAATTATTTCAAAAATGGTTCAATTTTTATGTAATAAGAGCCTATAATATATATTTCCACGATGATTTCAAAAAGAAGCTTAACTCTATTCTTATTCTAGATTTAACATTATTAAAATGTGATTTAAATTTTACTTACTAAGTTTTTTATCATCATACTCATTTGAGCCGAAAGACGTCCACTGTTGGATATGAGCCTCCCCCAAGTATCGGCTTAACCACCGGTCCTATGTGACTCACCAGGCCATCGGTCCACCTTGTGGGATGCCTTCCAACGCTACGCCACGCCAGAATTTCGTGGAGGCGATCGACGGTGGCAATCTCTCACGCCGGGCCTTGGTTCAGACCATGGTCCGGAGCAAAAAGGAATAGGATGCGGTCGCCTCGTTCTGCCAAGCTGTACCTAATGCTAGCGAAGGAGACGACCGTAGACGTAAGGGAATGGATATACACACACCCCAGCCGCCGTCACATGCCATGCTCACGGCGTTCAGAGTGGCAGAGCGATCTATGCCTGTTAGGACCACAGGAAATTTCTGAAGAGGTAACCTGTAGTCCAAAACTGCAAAGAACAACTGAACTGGTGCTTTTAGTCAGTGAAAGTCTGACACGCATCGCTCCACTCAAGAGCGAGAAAAGTAATTGGATGATTCCTACTTTAGAAAAAAAAACGCCAGAACGCCAATCTGGGCAATGGAGAGGAGTGTGCTCTTAGTTTGTGATCGAATCGGGAATTAAGATATCCGCAAGAGAACCAAGGTTATCGATATAGCTCGATGAATCGGCGAACTTAACTGGCAGTCGGGTAGGCACTGTGCTCGCCAAAGTTGCTCATCATAATAATTGTATTAAGCTTCAAGCATTCACAACAACTAGGTAGGTACATTGGCCGTCTATCATCACAAAAAATATCATCGGCGCGTTTCCGCAAATTACCTAATTACAGGAAACAATACGTCTATTATTCTCGGATGATAAATGATGATAAGTACCTTAATGAGTTCACTTATGGCGAAATACTTGTCATGGTGGATGAACATTCATGATTTACAACTAGAGGTTTTTATAGAGTTCAGTACCTCAAATGGAAAACGGGACCCTTATAGGATATCATTCTTTTCCTTCAGGTCTGTCTGTCTAGAACCTTTATTTCGGGAACATGTGGAGGTATCGAGTTGGAATTAAAACCATATACTCCGGTGTGCGGTCCCTTGAAGCTGTGAAAAAAATCAAACTTCTGAGTTAGCGAAACAAAAAAGATCGGCCGTTTATGTCGCAAAAAACGTATATTTCGACACTCTCAATGAAATCGAAATTCGTAGGGTACTTCCCGTTGACATAGAATCCTGAAATTTGGAATGAAGCAAGGTCTTATAGCACAAGTATAGGAAAAAATCTGAATACTGTAAATTTGTAGACACGTCAAAACAAAAAATTTCTTTTCGGAAAAATCTTCGTAACTCAAATCTTCACACTCGGGAATTGAACTGTTTTCATTGGTAAGTTTGTCCAGATCCCTCGCGTGTCCGATTCGCACTTGCCCAGTTTTTTTTTATAATTGTCGCAGTTTTTTTGAACAATTTACGTGACGTCATGGTTTATCTTAGCGTGTATCGCAATAAGAAAACCAGTGTTTCTGAAAGCTGCTACAAAAGAAACTATTTATTCATTCCCTCGCCGTCGAATTTTAAATTTAAATAACGGCTCCATAAATTTTTACAGTATCTAAATACAGAGCCCTATTAAAGACTTCAGTTAATTATCTTATATTTCAACTCAACTTTAATGGATTTGTTGAAAAACCGAAGATTCAGCACACATGTTCATGGCACACACCGCACATACAATGTATGGTTCAGTACAAGTATGTTGACGAGTAATTGGTTTATGTTAACAGTCGATAAGCATGAATAGTAGCTGGTGTGATAAAAAATACTAACAAAGTTAATTTGCCATATAAAATGAAGGAATTAAGAGCCCATAAAACGTGTCGTAATCGTTGTTTATTAATTAAATTATTATTTATCTGTAGAGGTTTTAACTTAGTTTATTTTATTCTGGTTTTCCTGTATCTACTTCATCTGTCTAGGTGATAATGATTTAAAGTAGGTAATTAACCTTAAAAACTATTCTTTAAAACGCTCTAAATCTAGTTCACATTGAATCTATGGAAGTTATTAATTTAATTAATTTATATTATGAAAAATGTTTATATTTTTATTTGTGTTATATATACTTTTGTAATCTTTGATTTCTAAATAATATTTTCTTTTTTTATGCACCTGCCATATTGTCTCTTCACCATCTAAGGTTGACTGGTAGAGAGTGCCTTAGGCATTAAGTCCGCCTTTGTACCTTTAGTTGCATGAAGATTAATTAAATAATGTCTTTTTAATTGGCTTTTAAAAATTTATATATATTTTATTGTCTATTAACTAGCACTTTACATATTAAATAATAATATAAAAAAATATTCGTTGCCAAAAAAAATTGACGAACCTAGCGATTAGTCTGCCATGTTTCAATGTCATTGTTGAAGGCCTAATTGAACAAAATTATATTGTACGTACCATTCCTACCTCAATCTAATACTAGATTACATTTTGGTCTAATTACGATGGTTATCTATAGTCATATTATATTTCCAAGAGATTTATATTATGATTGTAGCAAAACAAAACACGAACTGGTACAGTATAAAATAGGATTCAGATTTTATCTAGTATCGTTTATGGAACGTGATCAGAATGTAAATCAACCATTTATAAACATTGCGACGATTTAATGAAGATGTTTTTCTCTGAAAGTCTTATTTTGCAGTTCATGATATAATCGCATATTAAAATTATTTAATTCGTGCATATTGTTCTAGAGAAAAAGACCATCCTAAAGAATGTCTCTGGACTGTTCAAATCTGGCGAGCTGACCGCCATCATGGGACCATCGGGCGCCGGAAAATCTTCACTCATGAACGCACTTACAGGTTTCTCGTAAGTAGAGTTTGTATTCTAATAAGCTTAACTATCTTATTATACCAAAGACGATGACATTTACTGTAAGCAATATCGATAAAATAATAATATCACTAGTTTACATGAGTTTTGTTCATGAAATGAAATATATATACGGTTACGTTACTTTGGGTATCTACATCTCGGAAAAAATATTTAAAAAAAAGTTTTTTTTTAAATATTTATTAAGATTTAAAAAAAAAATCTACATCTAAATAAACATCTGTATCTTTCACAACAACAGACCAACATTAATCACCTAGCATATTTTGGCCCCAAAAACGTTGATAATTTTGCTCAAATGATTTTTAAATCTTGGTGAAATCGCTCACCGTGTACATCACTCATACTACCGATTTTCTGGCAAAAAATCTAAATGGGAACGCAAAAAATGAATTTTTAGTGACATATTTACACCCATTCGCTCTTATTTTTGAAAAAGATTTTCAACAATCTTTTTGTAATTATCACTTGTTTATTGCTTAAATATGTTCCAGTTCCAAGCTGCTTTTTCTTCCTCGGTTAAAAGGCTCTCAAATTTTGTATCGTTCAATATTCTCCTGATTTGAGGAATCACAAATATTCCTTCCTTTAGTTTACCCACAGACATATTAGTAAATACAGAGCAGAGGATTGAGAATTGACACGTGCTACGACAAAAAATAAAAAAATTCTTAACTACCGCTCATAGCCTACATAAATAATACAAATGTATTATCTATGAACAAAGCAAAGAAAAATGTAAACTAGTGTAATAATTTTTCCGGCCACCGTAGGCGCTTGCGGACGGCGAGCAATGGGTGGCTCGCCGTCCGATCGTCCGGTAACCGTCCGGACCAAGCCCAACTCGTCGACGGCGCATACTGTTCCACGCGCGCCTCAAGGAGATGTCAGCAAATCGTAGGGGCCCAACAGGGTCGAAGCCTACTGTGGCCACGGGTAGTGTGAAAGTGAAACCCGGGGCCCTGGGACGAAGGCAAAGAAGGAACAGGAGTGGGTTTTTAGTCAGTAAAAGTCTGACACTATTTCGCGCTCCGCCCAAGAGCGGGATTTGTCATAAGATGATTTCCCCACCCAAAAAAAAAAAAAGGGAAACCAAATATTTAGTAATTTCTCTACACATTATTATTAAAATGCAACAGATGCGACCATAACTGTTTCGTTATATTTGAATTTTCAGTTAAATCTTAGTAAATTTTTTCGAAAATTGTAATAAAAATACTTACTTAAATTTAAATTTTAATTGAATTAAAATTTAGAATTCATGGTGTTTATCTTATTATTTTCATGTTTTTTTTTTATGCAGACTAGAGTTCTGATGTTGATTCATTCAAGGTATCTAAAATAGTTAAGATATATTGACATAGTTTATTTTGACGAGAAAAAACTTAAAAATATAGTCCGCTGATGTACGTTAATTATATTTTTATTTGGTTTTTGAGGTAAAAAATCTCAAAAATGATACGTGATATGGACTTTATAAACACGGAACCACATTTGGTATGCATTAATTAATGTAAAAACCGTAATGACCACTCTGTTGCATTTTCGCCGTAGGCACTAGCCTAACGTTACACTAGTAACGAGCGCAAAAAGTGGTAATGTCTTGATAATGGGAACAAGGAAGGAACAAGAACGAGATTCACGTTCTTGTTCAAATCTAAATATCTAATTATGGCGTGGGTGCATTAAAATTACCTTTAAACAAAAGACGCAATATGAATCATTGAATAATATATCCTGTTTTTCAGGACACGAGGCGTGACGGGCAATATACGTGCGGGCGATACTATTTGTGAATTGGGGCCTAAGAACACAATGCGTTCACTAGAGGCCTATAGAAAGAAATCATGCTACATCCTACAGGATGACAGACTGAACCCGCTGTTCACTGTGGCTGAGCTTATGAAGTTTGCCGCAGACATGAAACTAGGAGATACACTTACTGACAAACTGAAGTTGAGCGTGGTGAGTTATTTTCATAAAATAATATATATTACTGCCATCCAATGTGGCAATGCTGCCAGGCTTTGACGCCTGAGTGTATTTTGTGTTTCTGTATTATATGTACATAGTTAGGTTTAGTATTTAATAAAAGAATTTAGTTAATATTTAAGTTTGCTCCGTAGTTTGTTAAACCAATAAAATAAATAAAATTTATCCTTACAATTCGACGGTTGAAAGGCTAATTGATCTAAGCGACATTTAAAAAATAAAATTATAAACTGATTCAAACGACGGAGAAAAATTGGCTGATTCCGAATATGTATATAACTCAATATTAGAAAAAAATTTAGTTTAGATCAATTAGCCTTTCAACCGTCGAATTATATATTATCAATAATTATAAAAAGAAATCAGAAACTTTTATTTCAAACTTTTGAATTGTGAAAATGTACATGTCTGTCAAAAAAGTGAAGTTCCACGTTCCAAAGCGTTCTCTGAAGAAGAACGTGCAAGAAACTCCATGGACATTCTTTTAAATCATGTTACGAGTTACAAAAATATTTTTCCTGCGGCCTATCACACAGAAACTGAGCATTTTTTCGGGACAACAGTATAACTTCATATTTGACAAAATTTTCGTAATTCTTCATTATTTCCAGAAATTATATAATTATAAGCAAACAATTTTAGTTTTTACTTCATAATATCAGATAAGGTAATAATTATCTACTTGTTTATACAAAAACTTTTTTAACTGCAATAATTAGATGATATCTCTGTTCGACATGCATAATTCATTATATTATGTAATAGACCAATTAGTAAATTCAAAAAGGACCAAATTAAATAACGTCTAGAAAATTTATCTAGAATCAGACTGGTTCTATTTTTTGTTCGTTTTCAGTATCTACTGTCTGTCTTCTATTTTACGCTGTCTTTTAAATTATATGTATAAACCAGCACTCGACTGCGATCCCACCTGATTATAAGCAGTGATGCAATCGTTGATGGTGAATCGCACTAGTTTATTAAGGCTAGAGTCAATAGGTATATTAAGAGCCTCATCTAATATTCACTCTACCCTTGATATCGTCGTTTGACGGGAGCACAGGGGTGCCTATATCGTTGGCATTATGTTTCCATTATACATTGTCGTCATTTATTTTTATTTTAGTGTGTTAGGTAAATTAAGCACCAAATTAGTATGTTCTAAGAATAATTATAAAGTTGTCTGCAAATAATAATTATTTATAAAGTATTAAACAGCATGGTAGTCCGGTTCTTAGAGATCAGGGCCAAATTAGAAATTCTGTCACTAATATTACTAAAAAATTATCCAAAATAGCTAATCAATTCTTTGAAATATTAGCTAAAATTTTACATAACAAAACATCTTTGATAACAAGATTGTATTTCTTCTTTCGCTTTCAGTGTTTAAATCGAAAAAAGGCTATTAAGCCTTTCAGATAATGCCATAATTTTATTACAGTATATAAGGTAAACTAAGCATCACACGCACGCACACTTAAAAACTCAACATAATCAGAACACATTGCAATAGTGATACTAACACATGACTTCATTGTGTCCTAGATAGCCGAAATTCTCTGCACGCTAGGATTGTCCGGATCAGAAAACACGAGATGTTTGAATCTTTCTGGTGGACAGAAGAAACGGCTGTCGATAGCTATGGAACTGATCGACAACCCTCCAGTGCTATTTCTTGACGAACCTACCACGTAAGTATAGAAATAAATTTATTTTAATTAAAGGTCCAGTTTGCAAGTACAGCGTCATCAATAGGGGCCTATTCAATAAAACTGGCATGTAACAAATTGACAACTTTATTAGTTTATTATACAGCTCAGAAAGACAAAAAAAAAGTAACAATTATAATATTTTGTGACAACTATGTCGCTATGTTGTCACAAAATATTGTGTTGTTGTGTTATATTTTATTAAATTAAAAAGGCCCCTCAGAACCCCTTTTATAAATTAATGTAATACGCTTCCAACTGATGAAGTTGTTTCTGTTGTCTGTATTTATCTACCTACATGAGATCGTTTATAAATAAGTACTTATTATATAGTTCGGATTTTCAGTTAAGTTCGGCTATATAATGTATATTCTGCCATATTAACACAGGTACCCTTTACCTAAACTTGTATCCAATAACTAGCTGCCAATTAAAACTAGTTGTAAACTGCTTCTCCAATAAAAAATGATTCTAATGTTGCCGGAAATCGCTTATTACTTACTAATTTTATCATCGGCTTTGCAAAAATATTGATGTCAGGCATTTTAAGAATAGCATTCTTAGAAATGGAGATTATTATGGATAGATACAGGTTACATACTTATATTACTTCGGTAATATTAATGTTTCGTTTTCTTTGTTGGGAAGACAGAATAAATAAATAATTTGATTTTCACATGATATTAATACGAGTATTATATTTTCAAAATCATAATCAAAAATTAAAATTTAAGTCAAGTGTCATTAATACATTAGACAAATAAAACTATTATAATTTGAAATAAATAAATAATGATTTTCCATGGTTTTTCTTGAATGGTTTCGGGTCTGATTAATATTGATTTTTTAATAAAATTGAGTCTCGGATTTTCTAAATATGTCATCGGGTTATTGTAATCTCCTTGAGATTGTAATAAATCTTACAATGTATGAAATTCTCAATAGTTTGTGAATATATAATTACAAACACAAAAAAAAAAATTGATAGTTAGTAATCTAGCGGTGTCTTATCGAGAAACGAAGATTTTATGTAATAATTTTACGAGATTTATTGTAAACTGTCCGATTCTACATAATGATATTTACATAATCTGAGCATCAATAAAAAAAATCAAAATTTTTTTGTAGGTAACTAATTTGCAAATACGTTGAACAGCAAAGCAGTCTCAGATTAATTTTACATAACCAGGATTCAAACAAAAACCATTTTAAATAACTTGATGCTCATAATTTACGTCATTTACAAAAACTTTTTTGTTTTGTTAGCTTGGGGATAATAACGTGTCTAACTAGCAATTAATCTGTCAAAACTATCTGTGCATTGTAAATCACCTTTTTTTAAAAAAAAAAAAAATCGTCATTATATAATTCTTACAGAGATGAGACTTTGAACTTGTTCAAATTCGGAAATTGGCCTCCTACCACACCTAATCTTTACCTAAAATACAAAAATTCTGTCCAAAATTAATATTATCCTATGTAGACTAGAATAACAAAAAATTGTTAAAATAAAATTGAAAATAAGTATTATTTAAACAATCAAATAAGCCTTGTACGTGATAATGAAATAAAATAAAGTCTTTACTGACTAGTCTGTTAATTGATGTAGCGTAATTACCATAATTATTTTCATCTACGTTCATTCTTTGCAGTTCCTCTTCTAAGAATATTTGATAGCAATTATTCCCAGACCAGGTATTATTTTTTTACGTGAGAAATCATCAAATAACTAAAAAAAATACATTTGTTTGAGAAAAAAAGATCAGAACATAATATATCTTTCAAAAATATTTTTCTTGAAAATCTTTACAGAGAACAGATATTCAAGAAAGATAAATCTTGTTATATAACGTTTTCTTTCACGAAATCTATTATTTTTTAAAATTTTATTGAATATCTAATTTTTACTGATTGTAAGAATTGAATTAACTTAATAGAGTTTTAGCTTAATAGAAATTAATAGGCTTAATAGAAATTAAGAAAGAACTTAATAGAAATTTGCAACATTATATCTTAGTAACAGAACTCAGTCGTTAATTAACTCGAGCCAACCCTGTCCCAAAGTTATCAATATTGATGAACGCATTCGCCTCTTAAAAAAATATTAGAAACGTCATAAAGTCTTCTATCTATAGTATTTTTGCCGTGCAATTTGTTTTAAATAATCATTATGAATCAATATATATATATATATATATATCGATGAATATTCTATAAACTTAAATCAACGTTTAAATGCAAGTACATGCAACAATTAAAGCTATGTCTCTTAATAATCGAATTATATTTACGCGTTTACCCGAATAACAACTAAGGCCGGAACGCTACAAGATTGTGCGAAAGATACACCGCGGCTCTGTTATGTAAAGATCAACTGAAAGAACACTAGTGGGTTTGACTCGGTAAACATCCGACACTGCCTCTCGCTCCACCTAGAGCGGGAAATGCTAGTTGATGATTTATGAACCCGAATAAAAAAAAAATTGTGGTGTATACCTACTTTTTTTTATTGCAAAACAGAAATTTAGATGCACATTGCTTAAAATTCGGTTTTTGATATAGACAGTTTATAATAAAAATATAAATAAATATTATCAAAAATTTAAATCATGATATTATTTCAGCCCTAAGACGTCCATTGTAGGATATAGGCCTCCGCCAAATGTCGCCACAACGAACAGGCCCTGTGTGTTGCATTTATCGGATTCCAGCGACCCTGATATATCAAAATCAAAAATATTTTTATTTCACATAGGTAGGCCTATGTGAAATAAAAATATTTTTGGGCACTTAGAAAACGTTAGAACTGTGCACTAGGTTCCAAATTGGTCGTTTCCTATGGAGAAGAACTGGCAAGAAAATCCATTGTTACTCTTTTAAAAAAAGTGGTTGATTACAATATTTTTATATTACAGTATTATGATATTACGTATACCTTATACATAATATCTTTTATACCTTTTATAATCCACATCATAATGATAGATCATACGAGTTACGGAAAATAAAACAGCCTATACCATTTCGGGAACCTTTGTACATAGCATGGAAAAACAACACAATACGTCTAAAAAATTAATTAGGCACCTAATATCTTGTAAGCTTATTATGGTAGAAAAAAAATATTAAAATATTCAAACAATAATTTCAATAAATTGACAGTAATCATAAATTATGTGACTTATATTTCTGTTCATAAATTTTTATAGTAGAGGTTGATTTGATTAAAATGTTTCTCACTATTTTGTGCAGTGGTCTGGACAGCAAAACGTCAGCTCAGTGCATGGATATGCTCAAGAACTTGGCTCGGAATGGGCGCACGATTGTCTGCACCATTCACCAGCCACCTGCTTCAATCTACTCCATGTTTGACCAGGTAAGCTTTAACTGTTCTTTTAACTATATTACTTAACTTAAAATGAAACATCTTGTTCAAGAACAAGAGAATATATTAATACATATGACTGGCTGTCTTAAACAAAGGTTATTTTATTAACGAATGAATAATGTTTTTATTTTTGAAACACTGGTTTTGCTAAAGTTCCTATGCTTCTTGAGCCAAGAACTTATCAGCATGCACTTTGACGTCGTCATCGACCACCATGCTGATCCGGTGACGTCACCCAGTACTCCAACCTTGCCCTCGACCATCATGGCAATCACCCTTAGCCTTGCTAAAAGAACAAAGCGATCGCCAACTTAAGAATATATCGAGCCATCTTAGGAAGAGTGTCGTAAACGACCATTTGCATTTTTTGGAGTAATGGAATTCCTCTTCCATAATTATAAAGTTTCACTGGAAATATGTTAATAACAACTAATTCTATTAGATCAGTATTTATATGAATAATAAGTAACATTCTTTTTTTAATGATATTATCATGAATACTTTTTAAATATGGATGAGAAAAAAAGATATTCATCTTAAAAAGGGTGGATATTTTAATTTACTAGCTATTAACTTACCCCGTGTTTCCCTTCGCCTATCCTGAAAGAACCGTATTGAAAGTAAAGTAGCGAATGGGACTCAGCAATTGGGTTACTTTTTAACAAAGAAATATTTTTTACATTAGATCTGTAATTTAAGAGATTACTACTATAAGCATAATACAGACATTATTCAATTTCTTTATAATAGGTATTAATTTAGTTCATTTTAGTTTTTGTATAGCCCTATATCAAAAAGAACCTATTAATCTGTTCACTAAGCCTTTATTAACAATCCTCACAATTTAGTACAATGATTGTTTTTAATCATGCCCCCCCCCCCCCCTAGTTATGTTATTGTAGCTGTTTGCTGTTCCTTTTTATAAAAATAAAAAATAAATGTTTGGCGAATATTAAAAGATTGTTCTCCGACATCGTTTCAGAAGAATCTGAACTAAAATTTGCTTTAGCATAAGCCTCCCCCATATTCTTCCTCAATTCCCGATCATGGGTTTTTTTCCACATTGCCCTGTTTACATCGTCTAGTCGTCCTACCTTCTTATTGGGTGTTCTCCCTTCCTCTTGTCCTCAGAGATGACTGAAGTAATTTAGTGAATTTCTCCGCTTTGTCTCTCATGCACCTATAAACGTAAAAAAAAACTTGCAACCTGAATTGAACGTACTACATAAACGTATCTATTGCTATGCGTGTTGTGATTTTTCTAGTTCAAAGTTTATTTGAACCAATTAACAGTTTGTTGATAAATGTTGAAATATAAAATGCTTATCTTTCATCTTAAAAATAGCGTCATTTTAAACGTGAATTGTAAATAAACGCCAGTTAGTAGTTTTATTTTTAGAATAAAATTCAACACTTCTGTTTCGTAAATGTTTATTTAACGGTGACAAAAAATTGGTCACGCACACCGGTATAGCAGTTAAAGCCATTATTATCAAGTAAATAATACTTTTTTTAGCATAAACCTTTTATTTTGTTGACGGTATAACGTGTGAAGATGTAAACGTCATTAGCAGTGATGGCAGATATTTATTGTTTACTCCGAAAATATTCTGAATACCTACTATTATGTATGACACATACTATGTAGGTAAACAAACTGCACCTTATGACCGGTATTTCATCATACATATGAAAAAACAAATCAATTTTTTTTTTTTATTTATCGTGGGAAATGGTCAAATAACTTCTTCCACTCTTGGGGGAGAGAGAGGTGTCATACATTTACAGACTACAGCCCACCGCGGTGACACTTTCAAATATTCCCGCAGAAAGATGCTTGTTATAAACAATGCTTGATATAAATTTGTCTTAATAGAGCCCTGATAACGAGAAGTCTGAATTAGGTAGAGTTATTCATGTACTTGCATCGAAATGTAGATATTACTATGGATCTTCCAGGGATTTCTAATAAAAAAATCCCATGTAGCCAACAATATTACAAATAAATAATAAAAAATACCTCAGAGATAGCTAAGACAAACAAAACAAAGATAATTAACATAGAATTTTTATTAGTATTTTTAATTGAAAAAAGATCTCTCTACGTCAGCTGAAGTGAGGTTAACTAGCTCATTAATGTAGGAAAAAAAATCTGCTATATTTCTGAGTCACAAAAAAAATCTGCTCTTTAAAATTAATCTCGGGATTATCATCATCATCGAACATAGGCACCTTGCTCGATGATAATACTTTCCGCCTCGCTGCTTCCTTACGTCTAGGCGCTCCCTGTTGTTCTCCTCATCGCTGTCACTGTGGCGAAGTCGTCAACAGCCTCAGACACCACGGTCTGTCATGCAGCCGAAGTGCGGGTCGCATAGCACGACACGCGAATATCAACGACATCATCAGACGTGCTCTTGTCTCCGTCGGCGTTCCAGCCGTATTGGAACCCCATGGCCTGGCACGCGACGATGGCAAGAGACCGGACGGCATGTCGTTATTCCCATGGAAGATGGGTAGGCCTTTAGTATGGGACGCTACTTGTGTCGATACTCTTGCGCCATCCCATCTTCCTAGCTCGTCGTGTTGTGCTGGTGCTGCCGCTGCGGCTGCGGAGAACCTCAAGCGGCGAAAATATAATACCCTTGTTGGAAGTTATATTTTCGAACCGTTTGGGGTTGAAACTCTCGGTTCGTGGGGTCCGAGTGCTCACAAGTTGTATAAAGATCTGTCAAAACGTCTAGTTGACACTTCGCGTGACCCAAGAGCTGGCTTTTACCTCGGACAGAGGATAAGCATTGCCATACAGCGTGGCAATGCCGCCAGTCTTTTGGGCACATTACCAGTCGACAGCGATGTGGAAGAGTTTTTTGACGCCATATTTTAGTTTTAGTTAGTTGTAATTAGATTAGGGTTTTTATTATTATTTATTTTATTTTATTGTAATTATAGTTAGTATTTTTAAATGTAAATAATGTAATATGTTGCCTATAATAAAGTCCTCAAATCTCGGGATTTGAGGCATATCCACTTTATTCTTTCGCCGTATGAAATCAGTGTAAGTACATGAATAACTCTACCTAATTCCGACCTCTGCTGATAACCCTATTTCATCATTGAGACTATAACTGAAAAATGTACACCCATTAGGTTACTACTCTTACACTCAGTAAGATCCAGGAATCAAAGACAAAGCTTCACCTCCATTACTTGCGAGTTTGCGACTTCCCATTTCATTTACCAAACAAAACAGACTTTTTTCTACGTTTATCTATAGGACATGTTTACGTAAAAGGTTGTATGTTATGGACAAGGCGATTATCATAATGCTAAGGCTATCGTATATTAATATTCAATTTAAGCTGTGATTACCATTCAACTAGCTTGATAAAGCGCTAGTAACCTTTCCAAGATTTTATTTATACCTGCTTTGTTTGCCGCCGAAAGCAGGTTTCATTTATTAAATAGGTCCCGCTATATCAACAATATACCTAGAAACAACGTAACTATTATTAACAAAGCGTAACTGACTGTACCTTATATGTATATGTTACCGACAATCTGTATATTCCAGTGTTCTATACAATACCTAGGCAATGTATAGAATATCTAAAACGTGTATGTATGAAATATTATTTATTTTATACTTTGCCTAGGTATTCTATACAATGCCGAATGCACAGCCGGCAATGTGTATTTTACACACATTACCGGCTGCCGAGAGCAGGGAGGAGGTGCGTTATTTTAGGGCTTCCCGACACGGGAGTATTTTTTTTTTATAACTACCCGGAAATAGTTGACAGAAACAGGACCTGAGTACTTGTAACGTGAAATTAAATATTCTTCTGGCCACGGTCAGCCACATTGGGTGCCCTAAAATTTTGCAATTCTTTCCCTGCTCTCGTCTTTTACACACATTGATTTGAAATAATAGAACTTGTTTCAGTTGCCGTCATTTTATGGGTAAGTGGGTTAACATTGATAAATATAGACCAATATATTTATCAATGTTAATTTTATTTATTTATAATAAATATAGACCTATTTTGAATTATTTTTTTTTGTTGGTGGACCAGCAGGTACTTTACACAATCTCTAGGAATTGTATATATTACCTAAGTTAAGTATGTTATTGTCCATTACATACTTACTTGGACAATAATATTCTTAATATTTCGTACATTACCCGGACGCTTAAGGTATACCATACATTGCCTAGGTATTGTATGGAATACCTAAATTATACAGATTGCCGTTAACATATACACGTAACTTAAAATTGGTGTAATTTTGTATATCAAGTGTCGGCACAAAAGCGCTAAATATTTTATTGTAATTTTTACTACCTCAGTAAAGCTTGCCGAAAAGGCTGACTCGATATATTTGCTGCCAAATACTGCAATGAACACAGTACGGAAAACAAAATGACTATATTCTCTATCAAAAACTAAATACCAGCCAATGTCTAGTTATGCAACTCGACACTGGCTTAATGCATAAATCGAGCTAACCCAAAAAAATGTAGGTCGATGGGAGATCTAAAGGTCGATTTTCGATATTTTTTTTAATGTTTTGTAAGTCCTTTAAACAATGTTTTCATGTGAATAGTCAATTTCTTTACTAATAGAATATGGATGAACACATTCTAATGATTTTGTAGTATTTGACAACCAATGTATCAAGTCAACCTTCTCGGCAAACTTCTCTGAGGTAGTCAACAGTACAATAAAATTCCCAGCTCCATTTTACTGAGATCACGCCTGTTTTAATGATTCCACATATTGTCCAGTTGGGGTCCGAGTGCGCGTCTCCTTTTCAAGGAAATTTCACGCCGACTGATCGACACTGCGTGACCAGAGGGCTGGCTCGTTCTTCGCCCAAAGAATTAGCATTGCCATTCAACGTGACAATGCTGCCAGTCTTCTGGGCACATTTCCGGATGACAGCCATGTACTTCGACGCCTGAGTGTACTTTGTGTTTTATTTATTTTTATTTTTCACATTTGTTTTCGTATCACATGTTCATAATTAAGTTTTAGTATAAATAATTTAGTTAATATTTAAGTTTTTTATGTACATTTGTAGATATAAAATAAATCTTGTCCAGTTGCGCAGACACTTGAGATACAAAACTACACCAATTTTACATCACAATATCCACTAGAAATCAATTTGTGAATAAACAGCCACTGAACTTTACTCAAAGAAAACCCGTCGAAAACTCCAGGTCGATTGTCAATTTATCAACAATCTTTAAGAGAGGCAAAGTTCTCATGAATATAAATAACTTCAATACGGGATTAATTCTGAAATATTAAAAAAAGGATACATTTGTGTTCCTACTACAACAACACAAAATATGAGAAACAACAGATCTTTTTATGTTTCACACGTTCTGATTTCAGCGTAAAGAAAGAAAGTAACTTTGACAATGTGCCATGCAGGTTGCACCTTGACCAATATTGTATTTATAAAATCCACATTACTGAACGGCAGTATTAACAGTCTTTCCACATAATTTTAAAAACATTATATTAAAGTATATTAAAGTATATTAAAGTATACTAAGGCAAACCGCCTTCATATTATTTAAGTATTTCGTATTTTTTGCATTACTCTTTGACAAAACTGGGATTTTACACGAACAACAATAGCCTTGAATAAAGTCCAATCAAACTTAATTTATGTACTTATCCAATTTTTTTTTTCAAAATTGCTAACTTAATAACTGGTTTCATATTTTGTAAAATAATGACACTAATCAAACCATATTCGACCTTAGTAATTGGACATTGGAAGTAGGTACAACGTGACTTTAAAAAAAAGTTTTTGCAAACATTTGATGGTATTACAATTAAACAGGAAAAAATATTTAAAGACAGAAACAGGTTGGGTAGGTACTAACCACTACTGATGATGTAATACCAATTTTGATAATTTTGATAAGCATTAGCATGATCAGCCTTTTAATGTTCCCACTGCTGGGATTCGGGCTTTCTCTCTAAGAGAGGGAACGGGCCGTAATCCACTACGCGGGCCCAGTGCGTATTGGTGGAAGTTACATGTCTTCTAATTTTTAGTTCTTGGGCATTCCGGTTTCCTTACGATGTTTTCCTTCACAGTTTAAGAGCAGTGGTGATTTAATAAATTACACAAAGTAATGCGCCTGACTGGGTTTGAACCCGCAACATACAACTCGCTGCTTTTGCTTCTACCCAAATTCAGTTCCTTCATCACTAACCCATCTTTTTGTATTATTCTTTTTTTTTTCTTTTTTTCTTTCTTTGGAATTGTGTAACATTATTTAACATAATATGTACATAATTATAATATTTCATGAGTTTGTTTTTTGTCTTTTATATATAATAGCTACCTTTATAATATAATTTTATGTCTATGTATAGTCTAATATACAGGGTGTTTGGTGCATTGTGTGCAAAATTGAAATGGTCGACGGAATTGGTCATCTGCTATCGTTTCAGACCCCAAAACACTTCTCATACCCTGTGAATTTTTTTTCATCGTCTTTTTTATTGTTTTATGAAAATAAGACCCAAATTTTTCATTCAAATACAAATTTAAAAAAAAATATATAAGGCGTAGTCTCTGAATTTTAATTTTATTTAGATGTGTATTGTATTAAAGTACTTTTAAATTTAAAATTAGTGAAATTAGCTATCTAGTTTTTTTTTAATTTACTCGCAAAGTTTTGGACTTTAATTAAAGCTACCCGTCGACCATTTCAATTTGGCACACGATACACCAAACACCCTGTATATTTTTAATGTTAAATTTAATTTGCAGTAGGTACACCTCAGACTGCCATCTTTTTATGTTAAGTTCTTACAGTCCATCCCAAGGTTGTCTGGTAGATATCGCTGTTAGCGATAAGACCGCCATTGTACTCATAGTAGTAGTAGTCATTTTAAAAGTTTTCCTACTAAGTATTTTGGTGTACAATAAAGTTTTATTCTATTCTATTCTAACTCGTAAGTTGAGGCCGTTACCACTGGGTCATCACTGTTCCTATATTCCTATATAACTAGCTTCTGCCAGCGGGTTCGCCCGCGTAAAATTAGGTTTCCCCAGACAAACTTTAGACCACAGTTTCATCTTTTTAGGAGATAAATTTTGGAAAATCCTCTCTTAGTGCAGTGCTCGCCTACGTCATAAAAGGCAGCCTTGTACAAAATTGAATGTTCCTGGTCGCAGTACTTTTTACTGTACGTTGATATGTCAGTTGGTCAGTTTCTCCTTTTAGGTATATGTAGGTAAAGATTCTCTATTATAAGCTTACTTATCATAAACTGTTTTGTCCTATTCAGGTGTACATGCTCGCAGAAGGCTTCTGCATATACCACGGTTCCAGCGAGAACACAGTACCCTACCTAGCATCCGTCGGACTTCAGTGCCCTATGTATCACAATCCAGCTGACTACTGTGAGTATTTATTATTGATGGACTTGTGTTTAGCCAATGTAATCACGTAATGGTAAGTGATAATGTGGTCGACATTGTAGCACACGCTTTTCTAGAAGTAACTTAATAACTTTTGTCTGAAAAGTTCTCTGGTTACACTAGTAGCTATCGCGGAATTGGTCCTTTTGTCTTGAAAACACTTGGATTGTTAAAGTTCTCTTAATAACAATGATTTCATATTTATCATAGTATTTATTAGTTTATTATATTAGCATATACATATACGTATTTTATTATTTTATGCAACTTAATTTAACAATACTACATTATATTTCAAATATATATTATTTATTATTGTGCACACCTACCACAGTGTTGTCTTTTTTAACCCAATGGTTGATTGGTAGAGAATGCCTTGTGGCATTAAGTCCTATTTATTTATTCATTGAATTTCAAGTTATAATAGACTCATATTACATACTTACATCGTAACATTATATTCCAATTAAAGTAACATTATGTCATAAAATTTAAACCATCACCGCTACCACCACTGCACATGAAGTTTAAATAAATAAATAAATATCAAAGTACTCGTAGCTGGTCCTTCTGTCCATGAAAGTACTACATTAGAATATCACCATTACTCAGTCCTGCAGTGCTACTACGAGCCTTTAACGCGATCCATTTTACTACCTACCTAAACAAAACTGTTAAAGGGATGAATCTTTCTCGCTCGCACGACTCACATTTTAACACGTCATGGTAATTTCCTTGGACTACCTGATCGAGAAATTAGAGGTAAATAACAAGTTCTACCTAAAATAACAATCTTCACAAGCAGGTGTCAGAGCTGGTCGTTAAACCGAAATGCATCCTAAACAATTGTTTTTTATTTTTTAAATAATACCACCTGCAAATACACATACCCATTTCGAAAATAACGTTTTATGACGCTTAAAATTAAAGGAAGCCTTTGAAACAAGGATTTGCTTTAATTTTAAGTGTTTTGTTATTATAAGATAACAGAAGATAACATACAATAAGCATATTAGTTTGCATAATGTAGAGGCAATTTACATTCTTATACTAATATATTTTATACATAGTAGCGTCAACGTGTAATTAATTAAAACTAGGCATAAGCTTAAAAATAAAATCTCCAAAAATCCACATTATACGAGTTATGCAAATCTTTTTCAATTCTGACATTATTTATGACTTGCTTATTTATTTTTCTCAATGACAAAAGATTCCATCGTTTCTATTTAAAAATCGAACAACTCTACTCTTATTCTATCCCACAGTCCCAATTAACATTTTTAGGCGTATCCGTGTGAACGACGCTGTAATTTCGAAATTGAATCTTAACTACGAGACTTGCATTTTAAAATAAAACACGAACTTTTTCATCAGGTTTTTTATCAAGTGTAAAGTACTAGCAGCCATTACGTATTCATGGATCAAGATCATCCATAAGTTATTGTTAACTTAAAGAGCATTAAATCAGCGAACGAATTGTTCATCAATCATTTTGCACGGCTGGTTTACAAACCGATTACTATGCAAAGCATTCATTGTACTAATGTAAACTTGAGCTTTATTTTATTTAAATTGGCTATAACTGGTGTTAATTATATTAAAAACTCGTGATAAATGTTCTATTGAGACGTTTATATAAAATATAGTTATTTGCCAATCTATCAATCTGCATTGTAGCCTTTTTATCAACTATGTTGGGATCTGTTCCAATCTGCCGGTTGTAGCTGTGTATCAGTATTCTACCTTGAGCGACTGCCTATCTAACCTCCACTACCCAGTAACTGGGTAAGACGATACGATCTTCTGGTTTCTGACTTTCTGTAACGACTGTCAAAGATGTTTAAATTACAGCTAGGACCAACGGCTTAGCGTGCTTTCTGAAGCACAGAGGATACCCGGGATGCAATGGATAGTCACCTATCGACGAACTGACCTCGGCAAGCTTAGCTTAACCTCGAAAATCACGTGGCTAAAGATTAAAGTCGTACCTTTAATTTTTAGCCACGAGATTTTTAATATTTAATAAAAATCAAATCTATTTATATATCTATATAGGTAATAATCCTACTGAAATATGGCACAACAGTGGACATAGACCTCTCAGCGATAGTTCATCATTCTGGAATCAGATTAATACTCCCAGAGATAACCATATAAACTCAAAACATAGGATTGATTTTCATTACTTATAATTCTTTATGCTATTGGTTTGCGGTAGCCCAGTGGTAACGGCCCCGACTTTGAAATTGTAGGTCGTGAGTTCAAACGCAGCCAGGGGCATTACTTCGTGTAATTTAATTACATCAACATTTCTCTCAAAACAGTGAAGGAGAATTTGAGCTTCTAGAACAAAAATATCGAAGACTGGTGATACTATCATATTTTTTTTAGTGTCAGCATGAGCATTCCTTACTATCTAACTTTCTTTTATATATGGTGACTGGTAATTAGTGTATGATACTTAAACACGTGATTGCGCTCATAATAACCAACAACTTTTACTATGGGAACAAACCTGAAATCGCGAAAAAAAATCAGCTGTTTAGTACATTTATTTTTGCCTAATCTATTAAACAGCTGATATTTTCTCGCGATTCCGGCTTTGCTCTCTTAGTAAAAATTGTTTATTATTATGAGCACAATCACGTGCTTAAGTATCGTACACTAATTGCCAGTCACTCTATATATTATTCTTCAAAAATATTTTGTGTGAACATATTTTTTGATACAATGACAACAAAATTAAATGGAGCGAATTCAATTCATAAGCTATTCTACTCTTGTTTACATATATTATAAGAATGTAAATTGCCCAATCAAGAAAACGTTCATATATAACGTGTTTAACAGGTTATGTAGATAAGTTTATACAAAATCAACTCTTTTATACAATATTTATTCATGAACCTAATGCATTTTATAACCTATTCGCTTATATCTACCATTTATTTACCTACCTTTTGTAAATTATGTAGGTAGATATTTATCACAATTCATTGTCTTTGACGGCTCTATTAAAAGTGATAATAAATATTAACCTATTATTAATTGTGTTTCCATCTGTTTACTACTTAATTTATTAGTTACTTACTTACCGTTACTAAGTACTTAACGTTTTTTCTTCCCTTCTGTCTTGTGAATCGCAACCGCGCTATCACTAACTCCCTTTTCTTTCAAATCACTCCTCACATAGTACTAGTATTTATTATAGCCTCCCTCTCACTCTTTCTCTCCATCTATCCATATTATATATGTGTGTGTGTACTTATAAATTTTTGAAGAAGATGCGTTTCATCTCACCTTGCAACTTTTCAGCCACTGGCGCCACTTTCAAACTTCCTCTAATATACCTACTTAATTCTCACTTTATCCATTCTCGTCACACCACACACCCATCTCAACATTTTTATCTCCGCTACATTCAATATTTTTTCATTCGTCTTTTTTACAGCTCAATATTCTGATTCATACGTTATTACAGTTTACTAATTAAATAATAAAACAAATTTTCTCCAGTTTTAGAAATAGCGACCGGTGAATATGGAAAATTCAACGAGTTCCTAGCAGAGAAATGTTCAAACCATGAATGGGCAGAGAAGCCAGCAATTCCACTGGGGACTGAAAGACTGAGCGAGGTGATATCTCTTGGCAAAACCTCTGTCATCATCAACCCACCTCACGAACTATACAAATTCGGAAAACTGTTCAAACGGTGTATAATGCAGCAATATAGAGACTGGGTAAGTTTTTTTTTTTCATTTATTTTATGATTATACCCACACGCGACTCACGCGACTAGTCGCGTGAGTCGCGTGGTGGTATTCTAGGTAGAATGCGTACTGAGTCTTAGAAGTACGCGCCCGCCGAAATACTTATTCCAAAAACTAGGTATTTAGGCGTATCGAGTTTTTTGACGTTCCAGTGTATCTTCGTACGTATAAGTATCGAGACGATCAAATAATGCAGTATTTTCGGTTTAAGAAGCTTAGGATTGATACCTTTTTTATTATAAAATATAGAAACTACATATAATAGAAAAGCTGTCGTGTTTAAAAGGTTTCAATTCGTTTTATGTACAAAATTAATTTCTAATTATCTAGGTTCATATTAATATTTTTATGATTTTTATATTTTTTTGTTTATATAATATATTATTATTATTTTCAATTATTTGGTGTTTTTTTTAATTAGTATTTCCTGCACGTTTCTTACACCTAATCGTGTTCATCGAGTAGGTAGTCCATCAAGTATTTACATTGTCAGACGCCATACGCCTAAATACTCGAGACGCATTTATGTGGTGCGCACTGAATAAGACTGCGCGTCCAGCCACAGACTTACTCCAAAAACCTGTTCCAGTATATACGTTTCATCTCTACACGCGACGTCGTTCTACGTACAAATCAAGCGTGGTGCACGTGTGCGTTGGTCTAATGTCGTTCTAACTTTACTTTCACGGGGCCAAAGCCGCTGGCTGTAGCTAGTTAAGAATAAATTTCAAATTTATAGGACGAAGGATTATTCCTTTATCTGTGCCCTAGATGTATGTCCTTACCTTAAATGGTGATCTAGTTATAATAGGTACCTATGAAGCAACTTATGGACCCTTTTCCTGTTTGGTTATGTCGCAAGAGCTGCGACGAATATAAACTTATCGTAACATCAACTCGTCCATTTATCTATTTGCGTTTACGGTTTATTTATCCATTTGCAAGCAATGTGCATTTCCAGCAAAGTGCTAATGAATGACAAATAAATATTATTTGTTAAATATTACTGTATCAATTATAATAAATTTTCAGTAAGTATAAAGTACTGGAATCTTAACTGTTATACCGTGGCCCAAGGAGACTACATTGTACTTCTTTGTAAGAGTAGGCGATTAGCTAAAGATTTTTTTTAAATCTTAAAATCAAATCAATCTTTCAAAACCATATACTTCAAATATACCATTTACAGGCACTTTTGAATAGCCATAATGTCGATTAGTCAACCAAATTAAATCAGCAATTGGAATTTATTATATCATCTACGTCTTTATCCCTTTAACTTTTGCATTTTTTCTTCACAAGAATAAGAATAAGAATAATGTTTATTGTTCATTGTTACAGTAAATAAAGAATACCTTAAAACTATTATATAATGATTAATATTGTCTGTAACTAATTATTAATTATACATATATTTAGATGGTGGTCCCCAAACTAGGTAGAACCTGTATCTTGGGGACCTGAGTTGAGATAACTTTAATCTATAATAGCATTGTATCGGGCGGACATGTAGAAATTCGGTTTATTTTTTTATATTTATCGAAGAGGTTGTTGTAAACAATGAAACAACAAAATGAATAATAAAAAGTAAAAATAGGATAAAAACAAGCTAACTTAAAATAAAGGTTTTTGTGTGTAGTGTATGTGTGTAGTGTATATGTGTAGTGTACGTGTGTAGTGTATGTGTGTATTTATATGTGCCATATACTATTGCCATATTGTGTTTCTTTATTGCTTGACTGGAGTAGTTCTGTGTTACTTTAAAATTTCCTCTGTCTGTTCGTACGATAAAAGAGCAAGCCAGTTAATTAAAGGTTTTTTTACACGTAAAATTCTTTAGGTCTTTGATATTGAAGCTCTTGCTGATTTTATTGTAAATTTGAAAATGAGAGTAAAAGGGGCATCTCCTGACCAACAGACTGTCTGCTTCGGGAAGAGGAATATGGAGGACGCGTTTAGAGATTATTTTATTGTAATCGGATCTGTATTTTAGGGTTTTGTGTACGTTTAGTGCAGCACTTAATATATATAGTTGTCGTACTCTTAAGACCGCAAGCTCACTATAAATTAGATCTGTAGGGAAGCGGAATGGCTTTCTTAAGGTTACTTTAATAACAGCTCTTTGAGCTCTTTCTAGTTCTTTAAACGTACTTTTTCCAGCTGCGCCCCAGATAGAGATACCATACTGAAGAATTGACTGACACAAACCGAGATAAATTGTGCGGAGAATTGCAATGGGTGTGCAGTCTCGTAGTCTTTTCATAACATATATTAGTTTCCTAACTCGACTAGAGAGGCGGTGTATGTGTGGTTTAAATGAAAGGTTTTCGTCTAGTGTGATGCCAAGGTATTTGATAGAAGGAGCATGTTCAATGATTGTGCAGGAGCAGTTTGCAAGTAGTGGGGACTGGTTTCTGCTGCAGGTATGGTATTTGAGTAGTAACTGTTGTGGGGGTCTCGACGCTATAGTTTTGAAGAAAGTGACGAATGTAGTTTTTTTAATGTTAAGAGTTAAAAGATTTGCATCAAGAGCTTCGGAAATAGTGAGTAGACCATTCTCTGCAAGGCGGTATACTTGGTTCCACGTTTTAGCGTGAAATACTATAGCAGTATCGTCGGCATATGATAGTATTTCTGCATCGTTTAATTGTGTATTTAAGATGTCATTCATATAAAAACTAAACAGTGTCGGACCGAGAGTACTACCCTGCGGAATTCCGAAGTCGATGGGAAGCAGGTTACTTGAGAAGTCACCTAGTTTGACCAATTGTTTTCTGTTAGATAAATAACTCCTGAACCAGTCAAGTGAAGTTCCTCGAATTCCCGAGCATTCTAGCTTTTTTAAGAGGAGGTCAATCGAAATTGTATCGAATGCCTTTGCCAGATCTAAGAAAACCGCCATAGCCTGCTCTTTATTTTGAATGTATGTAGCCACCAAGTTGGTTAGTAATGTAGCTGCGTCTTCAGTTGACTTTCCTCGCCGGAATCCAAACTGTCTGTCTGATATAATCTTGTGTTTCTCAAAAAAGTTTACTAGCCGGCTATTAACTATTTTCTGCAATATTTTGGATAAAATGGACAAAAGGGCGATCGGACGATAATTTTCCGGTAATTCGGCAGGGCCACTTTTGTGTATAGGTCTAACAGATGCAACTTTCCAGCACTCTGGAAATTGTCCAGACTCTAGGCTCAAATTAAAAATGTGAGTGAGCGGTGTAAGGATAGTATTTTTTATTCTTAGAATTAGTCTTGTAGTGATACCATCAAGTCCAGGAGCGCTGTCGATTTTAAGGTGATAGATAAATTTAGTTATTTCGATTTCGTCTGTTGGGTGAAGAAAGAAGGAATGTGAAAAATTTTCACGCGGTCTATATTTACTGGCCAGGGATGCCTGAGTCTCAGAAATTCGGTATAATATCCGGTCCGATAGATTTTTTCCCAGCGATGTAAAGTACGCGTTACAGCTGTTGAGTGCATTAACAGGATCCTCTGCATTAGATATTAATTTAGTTGAATCACTTCTTTGATTATTTGGGTTATATATTGATTTAAGTGTGTTCCACAGTTTTCTGGGGTTTTTTTGGTTTTTATTTATACGTTGGCTGTTGTAGTCTGTTTTCAGGTTATGTAAAAGGTTATTGCAGAAGTTTCTATATCTAACGTAAACCAAGTTTTTCATTTTATCGTTAGGGTGAGAAGTTGCAGATTGATGAAGCTTATCACGATGTTTCATGCATCTTACTAGGCCTGGAGTAATCCAGGGTTTGATTGTGAATGTACTTCTGCTAATTTTAACTTTTTCTGTGTGTTTACTTAATATGTTAGTGAGAATGCTTACAAACATGTTTGTGGCGCTGTTGACACAGTTAGAGTTCAGGATGTCCGACCAGTCAGTGTTTAGTAATTCTTGAGTGATTGTGTCGTCGTCGGTTTTGTTGGTCCATCTGGATCTAGTTGGAGACTTCGTGCTACTGTTTTTTTGTGTAGTGGCAGCCATAGCCATTTCGTGATCTGTTATGGAACATTTTCCGATTATTCCCACGGACTCTTGACTTGATTTTATGAAAATATGATCCAAACAAGCGTGCCCTCGTGTTGGTTTAGTGATAGCAGGTAGAAGACTATGGGAGGCCATCAGGCACAAGTATTCAGCGTGATTTGAAACAGCGGTGTTAATTATGTCGAAGTTTAAGTCTCCGGTTACTACTATTGTGGGATATTTCTTTATTTGTGTTAAAACAGAGTCTAGCGATATGATGAAATTATCAAGATTCGTAAAAGATGGGGACCGATATATTCCCAGAATGGCTATTTCATTATCTAATACAAGTAAGAGACTGTCAGCTTCTGCCACGCCCGTTTCTATTATCTTAACGTTCCTACTAGTTTTCGTGTAAATTATAACACCTCCATTTTTATTAGATTGATAATTAGAGCGATTCACAGAATAGCCTGGCAGCGGCTCCATTATTGACCCTTCGCTTAGCCAACATTCTGTCAAGACAATAGCGTCGAAGTCGGTGTCAAGCCGTTTAAAAGCTATACAAAAGTCATCAAAATTGCGCTGGTAGCTACTTACATTAAGTGTGAGTACTTTACAATCATAGTTTTCCGGTATTAGTTTCCTACAATCTTCCAAGTTTTCGCGAGAGTGACAAGTTATATTTACGTTTTCATCAATATCCTGCATTACTTCAAGTAAAGCCATTGATAATAATATTGTCATTTCCTTGTTGATCGCATTTCGCCTGATTGATAGTTTGATTTACAGTCTGCATCTTTGACACTCAGTGTTCTTGATATTCCTCAAGGTAAAAAAATGTCACGCCGTAAACTTTAAGAATAACATTTCCTTTGAGATTTTAATTTTAATGGCATATCTACATAATTTGGCGGAAACACAGGCCTACCTTATACTCATATTTCCGCCTACTTAAGACTTCATTTTATATACACTTATTAAATTTTATCGAACCATTAATCATTAGAGTTAATTTACTCTTCACTGCCCATTACCACAAAAAGGGGAATCTCATAAAATAGAGGGTACCAAGATATAAAGTACAAATTCCACTTTACCTACTAATTAATATATCTAAGTAATTTTTATGTGTTCACGTGTGGAAAACGTGTAGGTAACCATATATCAGTGGTTGCCAACTTGTGGTTCGCAGACAACGACGTTGGCAGACAGGCTGTATGGTCATTGTTCGCAAACAACTGGTGGTCCTTAAGAACTTAAATACAAACTTAAAAATATATGGTCCGCAAACTAAAAATTTTAAACTTGCCAACTCAAAAGTAATCTTGATGCGATTCTAAGTTTCTATCAGGAACATTGTGTTTTCTATGATAACGCTTGTTACTTTAGATTTTATAGAATAGTTATTATTCTATAAAATCTAAAGTAACAAGCTACAAGTTTTGAACTTATGATTTATATCATAAGTTCAAAAATTAAATAAAAATAATAATTAAATAAAATTCTAAAACTTATGTTTTAGAATTTTATTAACATTTAATAATTAAATAAAATTCTAAAACTTATGTTTTAGAATTTTATTAACATAATTAAGTTTTTTTCTGAACTTCTGGGCATTGCTAACAACAGAGAAACCAAGGTTGTGAGCCACTGCCGTATAGTCATAGGTAGATGTAAAATATGTCTAAGAATCTGTCACGTAGTCTATCAAACGAGTTTCTTTATAATTAGTTCTTTATTAAAATTTCTCATAAACTCATAATTGGAACCCTTCGGAAATACGCAATCATTAGTTACGATCTTAGCTTACAATAAAAACAAATTTTTTTTTTTATAAACGTGTTATAATTGCGAGTATGGTTTTTAATAAACAGTGTTAATAATTATAGTACCTAAGTACCTACCTAACTACTCTGACTAATATATTAATGACGAATTTATGAACAGAAAAAAAAATTTGCTGCATTTTCGTTGTTTTCGTAGACGTGGTAAAAAGTAGATCGTAGCTAACTTATTGCCCGCAACGCGATCCCCGGCCACCCTAGCGGCGAGAATACGGACAACGAGCACTGCGTAGCTCGACGTCCGGTCCAATACCCAGAACCCGACGGCGCTTAGTGCTTCACGCGCGTTTCATAGTGATGTCAACGAAACCGTAAGGCCCCAGCAGGGCAGATGCCCATTAGGTCTACGGGGAGTTTCTAAAAAGGAAACCCGTGTCCTAGAACTCCCTCTCGCTCTACCCAGAGCTGGAGAAAATATCTAATGATTTTCCACCCTCAAAAAAGGGTAATAGTGTCTGAAGTATAATGTGCAACCCATTTTTCAGCTTATAGATGTAGATAACTAAATCTAAAATTATCTTAAGCCAATTTTTCTTCAACAGACAGTATCGCACCTCAAGTTACTAATGCACATGGTGATCGGGGTCCTGCTCGGGCTGCTGTACGAGCGAGCTGGCAACGATGGCTCCAAAACCGTCAGCAACCTCAGCTTCCTTCTGGTCAGCACAGTCTACTTGTGTTATACATCGCTCATGCCTGCAGTACTTAAAAGTAAGTGTCCTACAACGTATATACGAGTATTTGGGTGATGATGAAGTGGAATGGGATATAGTAGGTCCACTACCAATACAAATTCTTTAAAAAAGATGTTTTTTTTTTTAATATTATATAATTGTTGATATGCTTGCGCTTGACCATTATACCTCCTATTATTAAGCGACAAGCCTAAAAGTAACCTATTTATAAATTCCAGGTTGTAGCTATCAGAAAACACGGAATCTGTGTTTTCTGCCCCCTTAGCCAAGTTACAACCGTTTCGTTTCGATTCTCTTTTCGTCGATCGCCTCGAGTAGGCCACGCCTTCGATTCCTTTATTCTGACGTCATCTCAACGCTCAGTCACGTGACGTGGTGGTCAGAACAAAGGAATAGGAAGCGTGGCCAACTCGAGGCGATCAAAGAAAAGATAATCCAAACGAAACGGTTGTAACTTGGCTACGGCTGATAGCAACAACCAGAGGATTCCACTCCTTAGCTGTACGCACAACGAATGGTCCCAAAACGTTTTGCACGTATGGGTTGTAGATGTTGTAGTCACTTACAACATCGGCAAGAGTGTTCAAGAGTCGCATACAGATTTGTGCGATTATAAACAATATATAAATTATTAAGAATATTCTTATCACTTCTTTAGATATTGCTATAGACCTAAAAGAATGAAGAGACGTAAATAATGCACTAAAATACACAAAAACAATGTCCAATCTCTTGTTTAACAACAAATACCATCTATTTTTTACCAGTTTCCTAACCTAACCTAATTAAAAGCTGAAAAAACCTCTAAGTAGGTAGACGTAATTTATTAATAATAATAATAATAAATGCTAAGACCCTACACAACCGCGAGGTATGCAGTCTCAGGGAATATTTCCTAGCTGCCGACGTGGGCATGCATCGAGATGTAGTGGCAGTGGACAAAGGACTCACTCCGCTCGCCCTGGCTAATGAGAACTGGCGCAAACCGGTAGTGCTTGACACTAACGATCGCAGGGAAGTATGGCAGAGCAAGGAACTTCACGGACGCTTTTTCCGGGCCCTTCACAGGCCCGATGTAGACCAATTAGCGTCCGTAGCCTGGCTGCGTTCCGGTGACCTCTTTGGGGAAACCGAAGGTTTTGTCTGTGCAATTATGGACGAAGTTATCATGACGAATAACTACCGGAGATTTATTGTGAAGGACGGCACGGTTGACATCTGTCGGGCATGCCACCGTCCGGGAGAATCAATTCGTCACATTATCTCTGGTTGTTCTCGTCTAGCTAACGGAGAGTACTTGCATAGACACAACCTTGTAGCCAGGATTATCCATCAGCAACTTGCTTTGAAATACTCTCTTGTGGAATCGGAAGTGCCGTACTACAGGTATGAGCCCGACCCAGTTCTTGATAATGGTCATATCAGTTTGTACTGGGATCGGTCCATCATCACTGACAGGACTATTGTAGCCAATAAGCCTGACATAGTGGTGGTGGACCGAAGCGAGAGGCGTGCAATGATTGTTGACATATCCGTCCCGCATGACGAGAACCTCGTGAAAGCCGAGAAACATAAACAAATCAAGTATATTGACTTGGCTCGCGAGGTTGTCGACATGTGGGATGTGGACTCTGCGATCATTGTGCCGATAGTCGTGTCGGGCAATGGCTTAATAGCCAAGAGCCTCGACCTACACCTTAGGAGGCTCGCGTTAGGCGGCTGGATCAAGGGCTTGATTCAGAAAGCGGTACTCCTGGACACGGCTCGCATTGTTAGGAGGTTCCTTTCTCTGGAGCCCTGACCGCCGGTAGCTTGGACCCTGTTCCCGATACCGGTGGGATGCTGTTTTTTATATTTTTAAATGTTTTATTTTTTATTTTTGAAATATTTAAAAATGTAACGAATATGTGTATATGTGAAATAAAGGGAATAATAATAATAATAATAAATTTATTTCGGACCTATATTAAAAAGCAATTTAATTTTATTGGTATGTACCTACTTCCTTTCTTGACCTTTTATTCGAGGTGATGGAGGGTTTGGAATTATTTACCACTTAAATATTTCTTCGAAAATACAAGTAAGTCGACCTCTTTGCATACGTTTGGGTGTATCCAAATACATTAAAAGTTTGTCTGGTGGTCATAACCTCGACATTTCCTTAAAAAAAAGTACCTATATGATCCACTGCAGCAAACAGAATCAGACAAATATATGTTATTCTTCAGGATGGATAGTGTGTTCAAAACATAAAACATCTAGTTCAGTTCGCACTATAGAAACGAAGATGCCTCTGAAAATTATTTTATCGATTAAAAACCTGACTAATAGGTATTTATGCAATCATTGTTATTGTTTATCAGATTAATTATTCTACAAGCACAGTTTTACCCGTTATAATGTATTTTATAATCGTATCCAATCATGTTAGTAGATTTTTAGTAAACCACTAAAATGAAAGAGATGCATGCAAATATGCTTCATGATCATTTCATCTATTTTGTATGCTGTCCGAGAGTGACCGCGCTCTAGGTCCAACCCCCCTAGCCAAGTTACAACCGTTTCGTTTCGATTCTCTTTTCGTTGATCGCCTCGAGTCGGCCACGCCTCCTATTCCTTTGTTCTGACCACGTGACTGAGCGTTGAGAGACAAATTCAATTAGCTACACATCTATAGTTCTTTACATAATGTGGAACGAGCCAGTAAATAGCTCATACGGAGGTAATTAGATTTAATCGTCAGCGGCTAAGTACCTGCGGATGTCAGGGTTAGAGAATCTAGTAATTTTCTACAATATCTAATTATATCTTTACGAAGAAGTCAAAAGCGAATATCTATTTTCGTATTTATTTTGTTTGGAAGGAAGGAACAGGAACTTCTCAGAAAACAAGAGAATTTCCAAAATGTTATTAAAAAGATTACAACAATATATTTTACTTAATTGACTGTAGTGACTTCGAACTTAAATAAGCAATAATTTTACAAAAAGATCCCAGAGTACCTCTACATACTTCCTTCCTTAAATCCTTCCTTATTTAGACATAGACATGGTCTTCCCGTGTGCCAAATTTCAACTAAATCCGCTCAGCCGTTATGACATAAAAGCGTAACAATAAAACGGACGAACACACATTCGCATTTATAATATTATATAAGGATAATAATAAAATCTTGCGTGTAATTTCACGCTTTTAGACCCAGTAGTTTAAAGTCCGTCAGGGAATTAAATAATTTTATTAAGTAGATGTGACCTTTTTAAAGCCCGGTACTGTATGAACTGTATCCAATGTCGTAGTCTAACGTATACAAGCAAGTCAGTAATGTGATGTAACATCCTAATAAAAAGTCAAGCTCCTACACCTTCTTGGAAGTATTTTTAAATTATGCATAATTATCTAATTTTGTCGTTTCCAAATTATATGCAGATAAAACTTCTATAACCTTCCTAACTACGTTTGTTTTATTTTTATTTAATTAAATTGGTGTAAACATTTTTTGCAGTAGGCAGGTAATTAAACCCAAATGTGCTTTTATTAATTTCATGACTTAAAAATTTATTTATATAATTATTAATATAATTATATATATTTTTTTTATTATAAAATATTTTTGAATTTGGAACTATTGTGCGTAAATTACTCTGAAATTTTAGCATTTATGCAAATCTGATTCAAACTTGTGTTTTGCTCATTGAGCAACTTCGATCTTTGAGCGTAACATATCGACTAATTATGCTCATCAGCTTGTTATTTCCTGCTACGATAGTAACTAAGTAATTATGTTATTATTTCACGACGTTAATACGAAAACTAGTACTTAGTACGAATATGTGATTGAGATTAATTCTTAAATAATATGTTATCATCATCATCGCATTAAAACAAAATCACTTCCCTCTGTGTCCCATAGATATAAGAAAGGGGTCTGTCGCTTCCCTATGTATGCTTAAAATCTTTAAAACTACACAACGGATTTTGATGCGGTCTATATGTATAATACAAGCATAATAAAGAAACACTGATCATTTTAGAGGTTTCTCATTTGATGTCGTAAGTAAACACATTTTTTTGGGCTTACATTGCTGGAAGCCTACGACTACCTCGTATCATCAAAATAATGTACAACAGTTTTTGGACACCCTGAAAAGGTCTACAAAAAAGTCCGCTATGGTATATGTCTATCTCTTAGGGATAACCCACAATAACCATATTTTATCCTTTACTTTTTACGAGAAATAATGTTATATTTACGAAGCGAGTTTAAGTAATACAGTATTAATCCTTATCCAATTAAGTACCATAAATACATTGTCCATTTAATATAAATCAATATGGGCCTTTACACCATGTAATTTAAAATAAAATTTTCAAAGATATTACAGATTTAAAATGCAGGAACATATTGGTTGCGGTGGTATCAGCATTGCACCAGTGCGAAGCCGAGGCGAGTCGCTAGTTTTCTGTATATATATGTTCTTTTTATCTAATCTCACATCATATAGTTCCAATTATTAAATAAAAAATCTGAAAATAATGTTAATCTTTTTTTTGTTGGTCGTTGCGTAACTTTATTTAGCCTGCCTTCCTCGATAAATAGGCTAGCTAACCCTAGAATAATTTTTCAATTCATACCAGTAGTAGTTCCTGAGATTAGCGCGTTCAAACATAAAACTCTTCAATTAAAAAAAAACATACATCTGAAAAACAGCTGACACCTCTTTTACACAGCTGTTATTTCTTATTTATTCAGACAAATGCATATAGATATTGTTATTCAAAAATTAATATGGTCCCGTTTTACTCTTTGGGTACAGAAACCTTAAAAACTGCGCTATTTTATTTATACTTTGAAATATACATGTACCATTAACAATCTTCCAAAACAATGTAAGTAACACTTAAGTCTCAGGATCGAAAAAAAAATTAAATAAGAATTAAGTATATCCTATTATATTCGGTCGTTTTGTGCGTCATCCGGTAAGTACATCCGGATGCTACTATATTTCAATGCCTTTTCTTTACCACCTGACGATTATTAAAGGTATTATACCAGTCAAGTATAATAATTATGCTACCATTGTACAAAAGAAATGAAATTTAAATCAAGACAAATGTTAAGGACTTGACAAGACTTATCGTGTGAATGTTGCAGTGAACTAGCTTAATTCGCCATTCAATTAACGGCCTGGCCTAGCTAACTAAACGGTAACTAGCGGCCTAAATGATATTCAACCGATGCGTCTAATATATCATTTAATGAACTCGCAGTCTAATACTTAGGACATTCATACATCTATGCCACTACATAGGACGGACGGCGAGCAATGGGTAGCTCGCCGTCTGACCGTCCGGTAACTGTTCGGACCGAGCCCAAGCCGTCGACGGTGCGTAGTGTTCCACGCGCGCCTCAAGAGATGTCAGCAACCGTAGGGGCCCACAGGGTCGAAGCCTACTGGGGGCCATGGGTGATGCGAAAGAGATCCCCGGGGCCCTGGAACAATGGCAAAGAACAAGAGAAAGAACAGGAGTGGGTTTTTAGTCAGTAAAAGTCTGACACGCCCTCACATAAGGAACTAAAATTCAAAATTCTGCATCGCAGTATCAGAGTTCTCCGCGCGATTTGAACATACAACAGCCCAAATCTATTGGGCAGTTGCCCAATCCAGACGCAACAGTCGCCTGGTCGGTGGATCCTTCCTTGTCAATGGAGTTTTGCGAGACTTTACATTCTGTTGTCTAAAATACAATACAACCTTTGTAACGAAAAGAGTTTTTCCCTATAAAGTTTTTATCAGGATTACACGAATAGAGGTCCTACCACAAGCTCTTAACGCGATCTATTAGACAATCTAAAGTAATACAAAATTAGATTTAGTATATGCGAAACCCAAAACACGTGTCTACTATTTTTATGTACAATCATGAAAAATCGCAAAGTTATAAGCTTGTTATGTTACCCGGTTGTTCGTACAAATACATGGCCATCCGGGCGACTGAGGGGTTGTTTTGCTCCCGCACCCAACTGTGCGCTGGCGCCTAATGCCCACTATGACCTGCCGTGACCTGTGTTACATCATTCTTATGTGGTTACACTTAGTGTTGGTGGTGTCCAACTTTTGACCATTTTTAAACATGGTGTAAATATGATTCAGTTACTGATGCTGAACAAACTATATTCAGGTTTCGCATATACTAAAAATAATGTTGTATAGGGTGTAGAATTGGTCTAGCTTTCTTTCTCTCTCGCCCGCCTGACATGATATGATAAGACCCCAGTTTATGTTCGAAGGAGATGACCACATGTCAGCTTCCTTTAAACTCAGCATACGGAAACACGGATCCCCGCAAACCAGGGCTCTGTCGGTTTATCTTATTTAACCGTCAAAATTTGTCACTGCCACAGCCTCTTTCCGGGTTAGGCAAGTAATTCAACTTGAATGGCGCCGTTTAGTAAAAAGCTAGGCTGTTAATTGAGCGATGAATTAAACTATTTGGCTGCGACATGTGTATATTGGGTCAACATATATTGATGGCATTCGTAAGACAGTAGATACGATCCAGGCCTTAACTTCATCAACTTTCCCCGGCCGAACTGTAATTGTTCAGAGTCAGGTTTCTGTCGCTCAATCACCAAATTATCTGTTGTCACCAAATTATAATCGCCAAATTTAAGTGGCAAAGGGCAGAGCACGTTGCAGGCAGAACAAATGGTCGATGGGGACGAAAGGTTCTGGAGTAGCGACCACGTACCGGAAGACGCAGCGTTATTTTTGATTTTGCGTTATTTTATTGCCGATATAATTCTTTTTTAGCGTTTTGTTTTATAGCAAATACTTAGATGTTGTGGGCATTGTTTGATCCTCTACAACTAAGGTACATTTTCGTTTCACTACGATTAAATACGTAAACCTACTAATTGCAATCCGTTGCCTTAATCGGTTTACCTATCTTCATTAACACGAAACACTATCCAAATTACCTACCCAATTTTATCGTTATCATAAAAAACAATCCTAACCATACAATCATTATATATGATGTACGACTGAAACTATCATAAATAATAATTTATTAGGTATCTGGTTTTTTTTTTTATTAATTATAATTATGCTTCTACGCAATTTAGGACAAAAAAAAAACATTTTTTTCTTAGTTTGCATCAATAAACCATACTTCGCTAAATTTTTAATGAACTCACTGCTTTAAAAAAAACATTATAACCAGTTATATTATAAAAAAGATATTATATCCCATTTTATAGTGACACGAATTCACAGGAATTTTTTTTATCTAGATGATTTATTCAATATTTTTAGGGCTCCGTACCTCAAAAGGAAAAGAAAAAAACGGAACCCTTCTATCGATACTTTGTTGTCCGTTTGTCTGTCTGTCAAGACCCTTTATCTCGGGATCGCGTGGAGGTATCAAGTTGAAATTAAAACCATATACTCTGCGGTCCCTTGAAGCTGTGAAAAAAATTAAACTTCTAAGTTAACGTTAAAAAAAGATATGGTCGTTTATGTCGCAAAAAACGTATATTTCGACACTCTCAAGGGAATCAAAATTCATAGGTTACTTCTCGTTGACCTAGAATCCTGAAATTTGGCATGAAGCAAGGTCTCATAGTATAAGTAAGTATAGGAAAAAATCTGAAAACTAAATTTGTATTTACGTCCCAAATTGTTTTTTTTGCGATTCCAAAAAAAAATTCCTAGACTGCTTGGGTGGCGCAGTGGTTAAGCGATTAGTGGTTAGCGCGCGACACACAGGGTAGCAGTACCCTGTGTGTCGCGCGCTTGATCCCCGCACACACACACATATTATCTTTATGGTCTACAGATATCGGGAATTGAACTGTTTTCATAGGTAAGTTTGTACGGAACCCTCAGTGCGCGAGTCCGACTCGCATTTATCCAGTTTTTTATTGATAAACGTGCCTATGGATTAATGCAAAAAATATCGACTTTATGCCTAGTTGACTTTAAAAACTGGTCATAATTGCGTAACATAATATATGTATAAGCAAATGTAGCTAGTTGAATACGAGCGCGAGATGAAGGCGAACCACCACAAATGCACCGTGTTGGTATTGGAATTGCGTAAACCATAAAAGCATACCTAATTGGTCATGATTAAATCAAAACGCGATAGTGCGTCTTTAAATGGCCCTCAACAAGCGAAATAATAAAGGTATAATCTCTTTGACGACCAGAGGCCCTTCCATTTGACGACTTACGAGCTGGTTGTGGTCACTGAGTATTTTGTTTGATCTCCGCCCGGGTTTATGTCGATTTCGCGGCCCCGTAACAACGGTTATATTTTTAAATAAAAAAAAAACAATAGCTATTTAAGATTTCTGTTTTTGCGCTTTTAAAAATTAAGTTTTATTATTTTTTATAACGTTCAAATATTTCCGTGACGTTATCTCGTAGATATACACGTTTGAAATAGTAAGTTAGGGTCAAATTCGCGATTTTTTTTATCGAGCCAGCACATTTATATCATGTTTTGATTTTTGTCTGGCGGTTGGTCATATAGTCAATTTTAATAAAATAATTTTTCATAGTGTTCTCTTTTATATTTGTGGATTTCCAGAGGTTTAAAAAAGTTCAAAATGAGTACAACCTGGCCTTAAACTACACTGTTAAAGGATTAGTGGTTAGTGGCCCTGACTGCTATGCCGGAGGTCGTGGGTTCGATTCCCACCCAGGACAAATGTTCGTGTGATGAGCACGATCATTTGTTTTGTGTCTGGGTGTAATTTATCTATAATATATTGTATGTATTTAGAAATATTATAAGTATATTTATCAGTTTTCTAGTACTCATAACACATGCTCTGCTTAGCTTGAAGCTAGACGGCGTTGTGTGATAGTTGTGAAATATTGTTATATATATTATAAATAATTTTAATATGCATTAAATTCTAAAACAAATAAAACATATATCTACTACCTACCTAGAAACAGTCGGAATATTATATAAAATACACTAGCGCGCTTCACTATCAACGATTGCATCACTGCTTACCATCAGGTGAGATCGCAGTCAAGCACTAGACTTTACACCATTAAAATACGGTACGGTGGTTTAGTTACGGTATTTTCCTAGCGGACACCATATTTGGAATGAAAAGTTTTTCCATTTACGGAAAGCTTGTTCGTATCGTAAATAGTAGTAGGTATTAGTAATGAGTTTTCCTTTGTTTCTAGTACCCACCGAGATGTCAGTATTGAAGAAGGAAAACTTCAACAACTGGTACAACCTAAAAACTTACTACGCAGCGCTACTAGTCACTGGCATGCCGTTACAGGTAAAATATACATGTTTTTCTCCTTCATTGTATTAAATTGATGATTTTTTCACTTTGTTACCTACTAGATTCAGCTAGCAGCTTCGCCCGCATAGCATAGTCTGACTAAGGTTGACTGGTAGAAAATGTTTAAGGCATTAAGTCCGCCGCTGTACGTTTGTGCATAAAGCATTAAATAAATAAATAAATAGTCGGCCTTATAATGTTCCCACTGTTGGGACTCAGGCCTCCTCTCTGGAGAGGAAATGAACCGGCTTCGCCCGCGTAAGGGTTGAAAATATATAGCCCTATGTCACTCAGTTATAAAGTAGTATACTACTGACGAAAGAATTTTTAAAATCGGTCCTGTAATTTTTGAGTTTATATTAAACAAAAGCCCTGGCTGGCAGATAAATTATAATATTAATATAGATATATGTGTTGCTAGATATAAGCGAGATCGATCATTCGAAAGAGGAGGAAGGAACACAGGAGGTACACGTATTTCCCATCCAACAAAAATAAAACTTATATGTTAGTAATGTCTTTAGTAATGTGTATGTCTTTAGTAGTATATAGACCAATGCAAGTGTATGCCGGAAACTTTTCTCGTATTTTCCTAGGGGTAATAAGGTTTTCGTTTCGTCCAAAATTTAACCACATCGACACCAAACTTCCCAAGCAATAGAAAAAAGCCACTAGCATAGCGCTCCTCAAACCGGAAAACCCTCAAAGAATCAAGCTGTCGCCCTGTTTCCTTACTATAATAAAACCAGGGAAAACGTTAACTTTTTTGCAAACTAACTCTTAAGAGGGCACTTCCCGGTTTATATATCGTCAACGTAATCATGGTTGAAAATATTATTTTTCAGCCAACGCAATGTTTAATAAAGACGCAACTTGAAATAAGAGTTATAGCGCCTGAACGCTCATAGCTTTTGGTAACAGTGCCAGCTTCCCCTATGAATATTTTCTTTATTTTTTAATTTCATAAGTACATCATGATGTAAAATTTGGGCATAATAAAAGATTTTTAGAGATCTTAACTGCAACTTAGTTTAACGCAAATTTTTTAGTTTCCAAAAGAAACCTACATAATAACCACAAGTGTTTCCAAAATATCTATCTATCATGAAAGAGCGGATGTGTGGGAAGTATCAGGGTTGGGCGCTCTTAACGACACAAAGCTTTTTAAGCAATGGAGGAATCCCATCGCTCTTCAAACTGGAACAACCTCAAATAGATATTGAATGCTTTTATTTATTTATTTAGTTATTTATTTATTATTATTTATATATACTTTATTGCATACCAAGATTACACATTTACAACTGATATTATAATACAAAAAAAAACATACAATTGGCGGCCTTATCGCACTCGGCGATTTTATTTATTTATTTATTTATTGGCACACCAACAGCATTACATACATGATTTTTAGTGAAAAATAATATTAAAACGTATTATCTGGTATGCATGCCCATTATAGGTATGCACAGCTTACACCATTAAATTATTATCACAAAAATTAAACATACAAAATGAAAAAAAAACATACAATTATAAAAATAAAATAAAAGTAGTAAGTAGACAAAAAAATAAAATAAAATGAATCGTGACAAAAAAAAAGAGGATAGTGTATTGAAATTTATGCTTTTACGCCATATTGCCATCTTACGACTTATTATAATAATAATTGATTACACCAAAGGCTAGGCTTAGGTTATTTTTTACGCCCTGACTCCTAAATTAGGTTTATGTGTCCCTGTGGCTGAGAAGTCAGGACATGCAGGATATTGGCACTCCATTGCAATGCACGCAATATTGATGCATGAAACAGTATCTACGACAAAGCAAATTACCGTAGTGGGTCAATCTGCGAAACAATTAATTTCCCTGACAGTACCTTTGATCTATAATTAACTCATAATGAACTGCTCGTCAACAGCAACCCGCAAACCTATGCAGGTAAACTACTGTAATTAAATCATAATGTGCCATAATTGTGGAGTTAACGAGCTCGTGAACAAAACACGTGCTGTGTAATGGAAAATGTCACAGGGTATGTAGTACACATGTGCACGAAGGCCGTACGGAACGGTGGTTAGCTTAGGTAATGACGTTAATACGGCAAAAAAAGTAACTTGCTAGTGATGCATCAATTTGTAAGGATATTTACAGGCAGGCTGCAGCAGCAAATGCGGTGGGAGGTTTGTTTTATAATAAAAAAATAAACTCCCCCACTGTCTATCTGTACGCGATAAACTCAAGGTCCACTGAATGAATTTTCATGCCATTTTCACCAAAAGAATAAGTAATTCATCAGCTTCCTAATTTAAGTGTATATTTAAGTTTTTATGTGAAAAAGAAAAGCCGATAATTCATTATAGTACAAAACGTCAAATATGGCGCTCAACGTTCAATCTACATAACGCTGCAATATTGCCTTGGAACTTGCCCCATAACATTTTGCGACGCTTTTAGGTAGAACTACACTGCGCACACGCGTGCCACACACGCCGATCTGGGCGCGTCTGTCTCTATACATTTTATATGGAAACTAGACTTGTAGAGCTACACTTGATACACGCCACGCGACGTCGTTCTACGTACAAATCAGGCGTGTTACACGTGTGCGTCGATCTAATGTAGTTCTTTCTAGCTTTTGTGACGCGGGATATGTTGTAGGAAAATTTTACTGCGTTGCGCGTCATGTAGGGGGATATTTTGTCCCCTAAAATATATTTAAGGCTTTATTCTATAAAAAGTGGTGAGGAACAATAAAAATGGTTCTTCTTAAGTATAGGAAGGAACATTCAGCATCATCATTATTATGTTATTACTTAGCGCAAGGAAAATACGAGACAATTTTCAGTATGTATGCACAAAAAGTAATTTAGTACTTCCGAAATTATATTCAACTTTAATAAGAATTTAATGTTTTTGCTACTTGTCATAAAAAGTTTAATGACTATGTAACCGGTTATAAACCTTCGTCCACCGAACGAAATGATATTACCTAACTCCGGTTAGCGGTTATGACGTGATAAAAATTAATAAAAAATAACCCCAGTAAAAAAGCTGTCAAGTTTTGCTGATTTCTTCATTCATAATATAAAAAGCTCTGTTCATAATATCTTTGCTTGTCAAACCAGTGAAAGCTTAAGGGCCATGTTTCACCGGCGCAACCAGTCGCCGCTATTAAAAAAATGTATACAGCTCTATAGAGAGTTACCTACTCGCCTGGTGTCCGTTTGGTTGCGAAACCAATTTGGCGGCGCGACCAGCTCGGACGCCAATCCGGCCGCCAGGGACGCCCCCACCAAAGGGCTAAGTACATTTCACCGGGACACCATGGCGGCGCGACCAGTTGCGCCGCCATGGTGTCCCGAAATATAGCCCTTAGATATGATAATGTATCAAAGTGCCAATATTTTTTACTGCTTGTTAAGGTATCCATTTCATCATTCAAATTCTTATGTTTAGTAGTCGGTATCTGAATTGAAAAGGAGTTAGAAACGTGTCAGATCAAACCCTAATTTAGTATACAACGTCTTACCGTCGACGACGGCTGGCGCTGAAAATCAGCGCTATGGCTCTGTCTTGTACACGAGCCCCAGCTTGCTGAGCTTTGCTGAGCGCAGACAGTTTATCGTAGATGTGACGCATATCTTACTAATAAATAGAATTGTTATTGTTATTTTTAAGGTATGCGCCATGTTTACCGTAAATAGACTCGATTAGAACATATAAAACAGCCCGAAATCATCTATCGGGCAGTTGCCCACCAGACATAACACCCGTCTGGTCGGAAGATCCTCCCTTTTTAACGGAGGTTTGCGGGACTTTACTCTCTGTTCCGTATACCTACCTCCAAAACTATTTTTCTTTCTTTCTATTGACAGAGGTTGGCTAAAGATTTCAGGCTATCACCTGTTTGACAAAAACTGAACTTTAAATTCCTGAATTAAGATTTTTTTTTAAAAGGGAGTTAATCACTTGTAATAGATTGAAAATAAAAAAAACAGTTTGCAGAATGAGGCCAGCGATATAATTTAAAAAAAAACTAAATATTTTTATTTCACATAGCCTATATAAGGTACTTATAAAACGTCAGAAGCTAGAGCACGGCTCCAATCATTCGTTTCCTATCCAAGAGAAAGACACCAGCCCGAAATTCAAATGCAATTCTTATGTAGAAGAACCGGCTAGAAACTCCACGGTACAAACAGAAATCATAAATCTTTACTGCTACTGACCCTCTTTCTTTTCAACAGATAATCTACAGCTTCGTGTACTCAGTGCCGTCATATTTCCTCTCTGGTCAACCGTTGGAGCCGCTTAGGTTTCTCATGTTCGTCATTACTCTTGCCAACGTCGCGCTACTGGCTGAAGCCATGGGCAATGTTATTGGGACCTGCTTTAACCCTGTTGTAAGTATTAATTTCAAACAGCTCTAATGTTTTATATATGTATTTTGACAGAATGTTATGACAAAGAAAAGGGCCGAGAACTGAACCTTGGAACCTTGGTGTACTCCAATAAAAAAAAAAAACCACAAGCTTTGTTCTATGCCTTTTCAGATAAGTATTATTTGGTAAATAAAAGGCCTAAGGATGAATCCTTGTGGCACTCCGTCAAAATTAAACTACTAACCACAAAGCACTTTATGATTCATTATACCTACTTATTGAAAAATTAATATATTAACCGCTGCTAACTGAACTGGAAGCTACCCAATCAAAGTAAATAATTGTATGATGTAATAATAATTGTAGGATGATAATATTGATGATAACTAGCTTTGATTAGAGAACGTATTCCATGGAACCACCATTCTTGACACGGTAAAAACTATGATTTTTAGTAAAGTGTGATGATCACACTAACAAAAACATCGTTGTAACGTACTCGTAATATGAGTTAAACCTAGTGAACCCGTTTTATCTTTTGGTTTCTCTCTCCTCTCATGAAATTATTTTGATGCACGGGGTAGAGGATACACAAATTAGTCGCCCATTATTTGGAAAAATTATAGAAAACTAGCTTCTGCCAGCGGCTTTGCCCGTGTGGAAGTCGGTTTCTCCATACAAACCTTGGACCCTCGTTTCATCCCCTTAGGGGGTAAATTTCGAAAAATCCGTTCTTAGCGGATGTCTACACCTTAAACGGAACCTACCTGCCAAATTTTAAGTTAAGTGTTTTAGTTTCTGAGATTTCGTGATTAATCAGTGAGTGGCATTTCGCTTATATATATATATATATAATAGATGTATTGTTGGTTAGGTTAGTTGAGGCGTCCGAGGATAACCTTGGACGTGCAGCTCTACCAGCTAGTTTATGCTGGACTTAGACCTTCCAAAACATTGTTATAGCTACCGATCTTGAGAAAGCTGCGACTCAGAATTATTTTAACTCTAGGTTCTCTTCCCAACCTCTTCTAAAAAAAAATCTAATCCTAATCTATTTGGTGTCTGCGCCACATGTCCTCTTCTTCTATTATTGTAACTTCTACTAGCTGACCCGGCAAACATTGTTCTCCCAAATAAATTCAGTAACAATTACTGTGATACCTACGAGATTTTTATGTATTAGATTTAGAATCATCTCGATAGTTACTGTCTATTTAGCTCTATCATTTTTACACAATCGATCCATCGTTTCTTAGGTCTTTCTCTACCCTTATTAGTGTAGAGTCTCCGATCTTGATAGGAGTGGGTGCTTCATGGCTGTTAACAGTGCAAACTGTTTTTGCTTTGAATGCCATCCTTATGCCTATGGAATAGAAGTTAAAGTCAGTTGAACGGACAGTGAAAAAGGTTTGTCTAAATGTCTAATCTTATTGCGAATGGAGAATAGGTATTAACTATTATTATTGATTGTTCCACCCCAGAACGGCACATTCCTGGGCGCCGTGTGGACGTGCGCCATGATAGTGTACGCGGGCTACCTGGTGCTGCTGGCGCACATGAACCCGGTCATGCGCGCCGTGTCGCACGCCTCCTTCCTGCGCTACGCCTTCGAAGCCTTGGTGCTGACCATCTACTCGAATGGGCGGCAGCCTCTGCTGTGTCCTGAGGATATGACGTACTGCCATTTAAGGTGAGATACCGAGTAAAGTGGCGTAACTTTGACCCTTGGGTATAACCTTGGCACAAGCTTATTAACCAATAGGAATATGAGAAACTATGTTTACTGTGTTTCTATTGGTTTATGAGTTTGGGTCAAAGTTATACCTCAGGGCCAAAGTAACCCCACTTTATGATACTTGTTCTGGTTAGTTTACTATTCCAGACTAGGCTTTATACACACTCAGAGGAATTAGAAAACTTATGGTCTGTGAACACCTAATGGATTATCTGGATCATATAAAAAAACCTTATATTCCTAACCTATGATTAGCACCTCGTGGGTATCTGTACTTACAGCTAGCGCAGTTCTGATTATCTTGCCTAACTCTGCTTTCATTTTAATTTGATCAATAGACTACTGCCAAATATCTGTATCTCTAAATGGCATATGACTATACCAAAGCTGATTATTGTCTACGATACCATTTACTTCTTGACTATTCCTCATAGTAACTTACACATCATCAATCCGTGATTTACAAATGTATTATAAGTAAAAAAATTGAAATCTCGATACACAGCATAATCTCTGACCTCAAAATGGTGGTACTTCCCTCTCCACCCCGCGCGATGTATAACAGTCCTTACATTGCGTAATAAATTCTTTGACTCTTTAGCTATCCAGTGACGTAATTGAATTTTGAATAGCAATCATTGATATGAAGCTGTGACACCAAACTGTATCCCCCGATTTTGTTATCATTTTTTTTTTAATTGCCTCCATGAGGAGGCAATTTATAGAAATAATCACGTCAAAAAACAATAAGTAATGATTTATAATATTGTTTTTTTTTTCTTTTACAGACATCCCAAAGCAGTGCTCAATGAGTTCAGTCTAGAACCGGACAACTATTGGAACGACATCGCAATCCTCGGAGTGGAACTCATTGTGATCAGAATATTAGCTTACTTCACATTGAAAAGAAGCGTCAAGTCGTCCGGTTAACTGTCATATAAGTAGGTAGTGACATTCTTGAACAAACTCGTTAGATAATAAATTAATACCATTTTAATTATGGTAATTAATTATTTGGAAATTGGTTCACAAACTTGAATGGTCAGGGCTTATGTTACAATAGTGGTATCGAATTCAAGTTTGTTAAATACCATGGAAAATGGACGACACGTGTCTACAGCATGTCGAAGTTAAATAACATTATACATTATTGTAAACTATGCATGTTTATGTATTTATTTTAAATAACTATGAGGTTCTTTCGGATACGTCGATAGGTCCAATACAAATTAAATGAATCTTCAATCCATACTATATGGATTAAACAGTAAGGTAACACACGCTTGTACCTACTTACTTAAATTGGTACGACGGATTTGGTCCGTCCGTGTCCTATTAATACTAATTACGTTGAGTCTTCGGTCAATCTTGGTAAGGACGGATCACGACCTTGATACTAAGGACCAAAACTATCGTACCAAATTGGAGCGTGTGTTAACTTTAGCTTTAAACTTCATTTATGTTTATATAGATTTATGAATTTGAATTTAGAATTCGAAATATTTTCAAATACATAAGTACTGAAACAACAAACTCTATGGTAAACCTCTAACAGGAGATAGTTCAAAAATTATAACATAGAGCCTTTTTAATAAAAGTTGATACTTGAATTTGTGGTGATGGATTGAAATTATCTCGAATTATGGATTCAAGTAGTATGCAACAAAATAATAGCGTCACGCCGGCACCGACCGGAGTGTTGAAGACAAAGGTGCACATTATAGCGCACCCACATTATGTCAGTTGTGTGTTATGCAGCTAGTTCTGCCTAAAATACACGACTTGTAGCAGTGTCAAAAATGTACACCCACAATACTGTCGTCCAAAGAAAGAAGAGCACATCTGTCCTTTTTGACAAAATTGTGTTATTTATTTACATATTCGGATTAAGGATAACGAGAAGAGCATCTATAGTAATATGTTTTTTATATATTTCCACAAGCCATCTACGCTCAAGTTACACTAGTACCTTAAGTCTAGTTTCGTCTAGTTCCTTATAGTACAGACTACATTAATAATTAAGTCGCATGTAATGAGGTACCTAATAGGGAACGAGTCTATCTTTCACCGTGGACAAATTGTTCGCTCATAGTGAAACTTTTTAATATTCTAATTTCTATCGTTTATAATGACCCGTTCACGACCTTGCCACTGTGAGCGGGAGCTAAGCGCGGGGCGACGAGCGGTAAGAACAAAAGTATGAAAATGTTTGAAGCACGCCACGAGACGCCGCGCCGCTCACAGCAGCGACGCCGACGCCCGCCTACCGATGCCGCTCCGCTCGCCGCATCGCTCGTCGCTAAAAGACCTATTTATTACACACACGATATTCATGCCATCTTATTTTTTTTTCGAGTAAGACCGGTCTAACCCTTATTACACTACGCGACATCGACAAGACTGTCTGAATATCGAGTAGTGTAATAGGCCCTTTAGACCGAAGTCGTGAACAGGCCGTAAAACAGCATGACTTCTTATATTGTTTCCACTAGTGCCTATTCTGCTGGCATTTACTTTATTAACTATTATTTATATTATATTAAAAAATCTTCTATCCATTATAAATACCAGATACAGAATAATATTTACTTATATTTAGTTTATTAGATACATTATACATATTTATGCTTCTTATTTATGAAAAAATAAGCAGAGAACAGCTGTGCGGAAACTTGAAATTGCCTTAATCTGTAAGATAGACTAAATGGCGATATGGGTTCATTGTTAGTAAGGTAATTTTATTATAGTTTAATTATAAAATGCATTTATTGTTTCATACAGCATTGTGAAAATGTTTGAATTTCAAGCCTAAATAAATATAGGTAATAGAATAATTGGTTTTCAAGTATTAATTTAAGTTAGGTAGAAATAAGGAACTATACAAGTTCCTTGGAAGAAGGTAGTATTTTAAGAATGCATAACACGCATGGCATTAGCAAGACGGTTATATCGAATATGACAGTTCATTTCACTGTAAGGTGTTACCACACCAATCGGTTGGTCGTCGACCGATCATAGTAGGATAGATCAACTAAAATCGATTTATAGCTCCTATTACACTTAAAACTACACTATTTGACCGAATACGATCAATGTCATCGACGATTGATTAAGGTTCAATCGATTGGTGTGGCAACATTCTAATTTACATAAACATTATATAACAATTTAAAGGTAGGGTTTAATAGAAGCAACTAAAAGTGCCTTAGGTTATCATAAAAAGGTGTGATTTGGTTAGATATAATTATGATTATAACGCTTGTTACCACTGCATTGTCAAAGAATAATGTTAGCAAGTTGTACCATCCTGTGATAAGTTTTCTATTAGATATAAGTACTTAATAAATATTTTTCCAAGTGAATCTTAGAAATGGTTTAGACAGCTTTATATGCACAAATAATACAGTTGTTATACTAATTAATATGAAACTTGTTAATCTTAAGGTACATATTTACAATGCAAATTATTTGAAATGCTAGGTACATTATGCTTGAAAAATGTTGATGGGAAGTGATTTTTAAATATATTTTTAATTCTGAATCAGCAAACTTGATAATGTCACGGCCATCAAATAGTAATATGACACGCATATTTTAAAACTATGAATGTATAGAAATAGCATGCAATTGTTATTAAATACATTTAGTTTTCCATGATTATTTAATGAAATATGTTTTGTTAACAGTCAAAGAATGAAAATATACTTTTTTTAAAGAATTCTAAGTCGAATTATTTATTTATTTAACATCTGTAATCTTTCCATTTACTCCCAAATGGGCAGGTGACCCGAGTCTAGAAGGATGGAGTCGGACAAATCGGAAGCCTTTTGTTCTCATAAAGTCACAAACCCCGGAAATTGCCTCACCTCGGCTATCAAATATCGTGGTAGGAGAGAAGAGGAGTTATTCGACGATATAGAACCTCAGACGGGACTCGTACACGACACCCAGTGGTAGTATATACCTACGGGCTACACTTCCAGCGGTTGGGCTGGCTCCCGATGGACACAGCGAACGTACTCACGACGCTATTTAATTAAAAGCACCTGTAGGGTCAGACAAAATACGTGGTGTAACAACTTTCATCTAACGATAAAGACTGTCTAGGATTTGTATGTTATGTGGTGATCAATGTAAGCATATGTATCTCAAATGCCAAAGACTACAATAGTAATTATACTAAAAATATAGAATTAGTAGATATACTGGCAAATTCACTCCTTATAATGCAAGAACATAACAAGATCGTCATCCGCTCGTTTTATCGCCTTGGTTAAATTAGGACAATCAAACACTGGACGATGAATGTAATCGTAGGCGATGCGATAACCACAATCTATTGCTCGTTTATCATCATAATAAAGATTCCTTTATACACGATGTATTCATCGAATCCTGAAATGGAGACACGGGATAAGCTTGTTTCAAAGTTGCAGTACTGCTTGGGCTTAGTAAGGACATAATAGGACCGACAACCACCAACCGGAAGTCAGTGCTGATTGGTGAATAAAAAAAAACCACAATATTTGCGTACTTATTTAGCTAACAACTTTGACATTCATATCATAGTTTAAAATCATAACAGTTTTACTAGCTAAGTCTAATAACGTTGTTAGCTTCTAAGAACCGATTCACCCTGTTCCCCGTACTAGTATAAAAACTGTATTACGGTGGAAATTTTTTTATCGGTCGCGGTATAGATTAGTTCATACATTCGACTAGTGCCACTTCGGTAATGTAACAACAAATCAAAGTAATACGTTATTAACGTAATAAAGCAGGTATACATTAAATATTGTCATGTATTATTTTATAAAAATTGTAGGTAGTTCTAAAAGTTGACATAGATATACTATATCAACTTTTAGAACTACCCACAATTTTAGGCTTATAGATGCTTCGTTTGTTTACATTGTTGATAGGTACACTTTTTGTGATCGATAAATGCATCTTAAATGTTTTTGATTTCATGTTTCCAAATAATAGGTATTTGTTAAATGTAAGTTAAAGAGAAAACAAAATTAATAACAAATTAAATTAGCAAAAATATAAATAAATAAATTAAAAATAGGTCGCAATTATACCGATTATAATTTTTGGAAGTATATGAGGAGAGTATGTATGTATGTGTATGTATATATGTATGTATGTGTGTGTATAAGTAAAGGGGTGGGTGTGTGTTGTGGAAAAGTATCTGGTGATTTGGTTACGCAGTGGTTTTAATCAATTGTTCCCTAATATTATAATTCAATGATACATAATAACAGTTTATAATTTCGACTTTTCGGATGGAGGTCCCAGGTATATACCAGCTTTCACCAGAGCTGGCACTTAATTAAATGACTTACATGATTGCTACATGTAAAACGAATTTGTTGACATAGGTGGATTCTCCTGTACCTACCGATGAATGCGGCCTTGAAGGCAATGTTTAAAGATATTACTTACTATTCAAGTTGATCTAGATACCTCGATACCTTACCTACTGTTACCACTATTACAAGGGGCCGTCAATAACGGTAGTAGGAGTTCACATCGGCGTCGGGTCGACGATGAAGTACCTGGGACTCGTCCTCGACAGCCGATGGAATTTCGAAGAGCACTTCCGACGTCTGGCTCCCAAACTGGATCGGACTGGGGCTGCCCTTAAGCGGCTTCTGCCTAATCTAGGGGGTCCAGACGCATCCTGCCGGAGGCTCTACGCAGGAATCGTTAGGTCCATGGCCCTTTATGTGGCGCCGGTATGGGCACCGTCGCTACAAAAACGACCGGCGGCCAAGCTGAACGCATGCCAGAGGGTCATGGCCATCCGGATGGTGCGGGGATATCGCACTGTTTCCCATGAAGCGGTGAGCCTCCTTGCTGGCCAGCCACCATGGTATCTGGTGGCAACAGTCCTTGCACGCATGCACGATCTGCGCGTGGAGATGCAACGCCGGGGTGGAACTCCGCTGCCGCGCCAAGTTGCGGCATGGCGGGAAGAACTCCGGCGGGATATCATGGTAGAATGGCGACAGCGACTGTCGCAACCCAGTGCTGGGCACACTACAATTATGGCGGTAAGTCCCCTCTTTGAGGAGTGGCTGGAAAGACCACATGGCGTCCTTACCTACCGCATGACGCAGGTCCTCACCGGACATGATAAGTTCGGGAGGTTCCTGAACCGAATTCGTGCGGAAGACACGCCCGGGTGTCGCCACTGTGTGGAACGCCCGGAGGACACGGTGGAGCACACGCTGGAGGTGTGCCCCGCTTGGGCAGAGCAACGCCGTGTCCTCGTGGGGGCGATCGGCGGCAGTGATCTCTTGCGCCGGGCATTGGTACAGGCTATGGTCCGGAGTGAAGAGGAGTGGCAGGCGGTCGCTTCCTTCTGCGAAGCAGTAATGCTAGCAAAAGAGGCGGCCGATCGCGTGAGGCAACGGTCCTCACGCCCTAACCGCCGCCAGGATTCCGATCCCGATTTCCGGTCACCGTAGGCGCGGGCTTGCGGATTTGTCATTAGATGATTTTCCCACCGGGGCCGTCAAAGCTTCTGAACGTATCAAAGTAATGATAACAGACGCCATACCCAAAACTCTAGACGTGATCAATTTTACGACCTAAACTGAATTGTTAAAGGGATGGAGCTATATAGGGTGTACAGCTCCATCCCTCTTTTTTGCTCCCAGGACTGACATCTTAACCCGTCATGGTAAGGCCCCTGTTCTGTTCTCTCCTGAATAGTTTTTGCTACGTCTTCTATTTCAAATGGGGAGTGTGTGTTAGTAAAATGATCCAAGGTCCAAAAAACAAAACTTATTCGCAATTATTATTTTAGTTTTCATTACCTATTACAAAGATAAACTATTACATGGTTTACCATGTTTCAGATAATTAATTTTGTTCATGATACCTAAATTGATTATCGATGCTTGATATCAATGTTGCCCTCTCTATTTTATTAAAGTGACGTTTTGAATTCTCAATTCAACAGTTCAACTCTGACAACTCTATTGTAGGAAGTTCATCATACTTTACCAACACCTACACGAAAAGCGCGGGAAACTTTGAGCGGACCGGTGCATTTTTTCTTGTTAGAAAAATCAATTTTAATTTTTCACTATTTAAGGATCAGTTTTGTATTATATTGTAAATATTATTAATATTTAGTGTACAAATATTAGTTTTAGTGTATAGTTTGCCGGATTCGGTAAGTATTTTTTCAATATTCAATGAACGAGCCGCCTGACTTGGCGGACCCGGGGGTCTTTGTACCCCCGGCTACTAACTTTGTAATAGTTGCTTCGTCAACTTTATCAAATGAATCAGGAATGGAGACGGATGGTTCCAATGCCCAACGTGGGCGGAAAAGAAACAGACTGCATAAAATATGCAGAGTGTGCAACAAGAAAAAAAGGAAGCACAGTCAGGCTATTGACGGTAAGACAGGATGTTGCTGTGCTAGTGCAGATAGTGAAAACAGTGACTCTGCCCCTGCTGTAGATACTTCAGTCAACATTGTCACGCCGATTAGTATTCCGAGCCCTCAGGGTTCAGTATCTGGTATTGCAAGGAACAAGTATGAGGCCACTGACATCAGCCCGTTTATTGTTCATGTACAAAAAGAGGTCAAGTCACCTAGTGATAATACCACCTTACACCCGGTCACATTTGGTAAGTTTCTAAAAACCCATGGCATTCACAACATTGTAGATGGATCAGTTAAGAGGATAGGCAGAAATAGAATTTCTTTGGCGTTTTCGAACATTAACAATGCTAATTCATTTATTTCCAACACAGAATTAGCAAAAAGTAATCTAAAAGCTTTCATACCAAGTTTTCACATAACACGAATGGGTCTTGTACGTGGTGTTCCATCAGATTGGTCGCCTGAAGAAATAATAGAAAATGCTTCAGTGCCAGATAATTGTGGGAAAATTCTCAAAGTTAGGAGGATAAATTATAAAACTATCGTAGAAGGATCACCTGTTTGGAAACCAACGCAGAACATTGTGATTACGATTGATGGTCAGATTCTTCCTAAGCGTATATTTATGTGCTACAACTCATTGCCTGTGGAGTTGTATGTATATCCCACTATCCAATGCTACAATTGCTGTCGCTTTGGTCACACGAAAATTCAATGTAGATCAAAACCTAAATGTTATAAGTGCGGTCAGGAACATACTGGTGAATCTTGTGACGTTGAAGAGGGAAATATATCTTGCTGTCATTGCTCTGGCAAACATTTTGCTACGTCTAAATTATGCCCAGAATTTTTACGACAAAAAGAAATTAAGACTATTATGGCAGAAAAATGTATTTCTTATGGTGAAGCTGCTAAATTAATTACGCCCATTTCGAAACCCTATGCCGATGTAGCTAGCACTCCTGTGACTACATACGCTCACCCAGTCTCACAATCTTCGTATACACAACATTCTCCTACACATAGCTCACATAAAAAAACAGTTTATATACAACGTCGTCCTCCTCCCAAACCGGGTAAAAGTTACAATCGTGAAAAACACCAACAGATTCTTAATGAATATAGTTTACCGAATCCACAAAATGGCTGTGCCTTAAACACAGATACTGATCCTAAAATGATGTCAGTATCAGATATTATTCAAATTCTAATTCAAACACTAACACAATCCAATATAGAAATACCGTCCAACGTTGCCTCTATAGTCAAAATGTATAAAAATCCTAAACCGATCCACAATGTCAGTTCAAACTCAGAACATTTTACAATGGAACTGTAGAAGTGCAGTTTCTAAAAAAAACGAAATTATCTATTTGTTAAATAAATATAATGCTTCGTTATTTGCAATATCGGAAACCTGGTTAAAACCAGGCTCCATTTTCAAAATTAATGGTTTTTCTTGCCTAAGAGATGATAGGTCTGATGGGTATGGCGGGGCTGCTATACTCATCAGAAATTCTGTCTCTTACTATCCTCTATCCCTTCCCGTATTTAATGATTTTTCTGTGGTAGCTGCACAAATAAATAATACTAGTATTGTTTCTGTGTACATTCCTTCTCCTTCTTCGTCAGTCCTTCAACAATTCAACAATCTTGTATCTAGTCTTCCTCGCCCTTTTTTAATTTTAGGTGACTTCAACTGTCACCATATTTCTTGGGGTTGTACTCTTTCATCATATTGTGGTGACATACTATTAGATATATTTGACCATCATAACATTTGTGTACTAAATACCGGCTCTCCAACTCGACGTACAGGGCCTAAAGAAAATACGAGTGCAATAGATCTTTCCATTTGTACCCCTAACTTAGCTTCATCTCTTATATGGTGCACTTTGCCATCTTCTTATGGAAGTGACCACTTTCCAATCCTTATATCGCCCACACGTCCTTGCAGGTCTCCTAGTGTGTCGAGGCAGCCACGTTTAAAATATAAACTTGGTGAGGATGGGTTATGGGATAGGTTTAGAACTCTTGTAGAAGTTAAGCTTTCTAATTTACAAAATAATTTATCAGACGATCTTATTGATTGTAATGATAATTTTACGAATGCACTTATACAAGCTGCAGATGAAACTTTCCCTTTAAAGAATTCAGCCAATGGTCGCATTCCTTCCCCTCCTTGGTGGGATAAAGAATGTTCCCAAGTAGTGAAAGCCAGAAAGGAAGCGGAAAAAAAATACAAAAATAACATGACAGAAGATAATTTTCAAATTATATGTGATGCTATGGCCAAAGCACGTAAATTGTTCAAAGAAAAAAAAATTGAAGGATGGAAAAAATTTTGTCTTTCGATCTCCCCTAATGTCAACGCTTCTATTGTGTGGCAAAACATCAGAAAATTTAGAAATGGAGTTACTCCTTCTAATGTTTCTGGCATTCCCCCCAATTTAAGGAACTCTTTTCTCAATCGGTTAGCTCCGCCATCTGTTCCAGAGCAAGATCTTATTTATGATAACATTCCTCCTTCTGTCTCTCATAACCAAAGTCCACTAAATTCTCCCTTCACAATGCAAGAGTTACAGGGCGTTCTATCCTCAGTTAAAGATTCCGCTCCAGGCGAAGACGGTATTCCTTATTCATTCCTGGCTAATTTAAATAAAACTGCACTTGAATTCTACTTGGACTTAATTAACAAAGTTATGTTATCAGGCAAAATCCCTCCGTCATGGAAATCTCAAACTGTTATTCCTATTTTAAAACCAGGTAAAGCACCATTAGAACCTTCATCTTATCGCCCAATAGCTTTATCACCCGTAATTGCAAAAATAGCTGAAAACTTAGTTAAAAATCGTCTTGAATGGATTATCGAAAACCGCGGAATTTTACCAGAATCACAATTTGGATTTAGGAAAGGCAAAAGTACACTGGATAGTGTGGCTACGTTTGTAACAGACATTAGAGTTGCGTTTTCTCGAAATCAATCGGTACTCGCAGTATTTTTAGATCTAGAATCAGCATATGACAATGTTCTCCTGAGTGTCCTTAAAGAAAAATTAAAGAAGCTTCACATCCCTGAAATGTTGATTTGTTTTATAATTAACCTCCTCTCAGGTAGAAAAATTAACTTAGATCAAACACAGGATGACAGTAGGCTAGTATGGAAAGGTCTCCCACAGGGTTCAGTTCTCAGCCCTATATTATTTAATTTGTATACGTATGATTTACATTCCTCACTTCGAAATTCAACAAGCATCCTGCAATATGCAGATGACTTAGTTTTGTACGTCACGGGGAGTTCATCAAGTTCTCTTTGTACTCTGCTATCTAACTCTCTAGTCGGTTTAAAAGTTTGGATGGACAAAAATGGCCTGAGCATATCAGCGAGTAAGAGTTCACTAGTCTTATTCACTCGCCAACGTATTCACCCTCCGATATCTATAGATTGTGACAATAATGAAATACCAGTTAAAAATCATGTCAAATTTTTGGGCATCATTTTGGACTCCAAACTTACAGGTATTCCGCACTCTGATTACGTTCTAAACAAATGTCAAAAACTCCTAAATTTGATGAGGTGTCTATCAGGTGTTTGGTGGGGTGCGCATCCGTTTTCCTTAAAGCTTCTTTACAACGCTCTGGTTCGAAGTGTTCTTGATTATGGAATTTTCTTATTGGAGCCTTGTAACGTGGCTGCCCTTGGGAAACTGGACTCCATCCAATCACGCGCCTTGAGAATAATCACAGGAGCTATGAAATCTAGTCCTATTAACGCATTACAAATTGAGTGTAACGAACCTCCGCTCTGTCTAAGACGTCAATTTTTGGCTGACCGATTGTTTTTCCGTGTTTTACAGTTTACTAATAGCCTTTTAATTCAAAAACTTCAAATACTTGCTGATCTCATTGACTCATCAAATTATTGGAATCACAAATCTCTTCCTTGTTTAGTTAAAAGTTATATCCGATTTAAATCATTTCATGCTCCCACACACCGGTCTCCAAAACTTGATTTGTTTAACAGTGAATACGAAGCCCTGGTTAATACGCCATCTGTTAAGTTCATTGTAGATATTGATAAAAATAACGCTAATCCACATTTTAATTTTATTGTTCAACGAAATTGGCCTGAGTGGCATCATATTTTCACTGACGCATCCAAACATGAATTTGATGATTTTGTAGGGGTAGGAATTTACCATGCACAGTACAATATTGTTCAAAAGGTAAAGTGCCCACCTGAAGCAACTGTTTTTACTGGTGAATGTCTTGGTATCCTTAAAGCTTTAGAATACATTTTACTTTTAAAACTTAGAAATAGTTTAATTTTAACTGACTCCATGAGTGCCCTTCAGGCGCTCCTACGATATCCTTTTAAGTCTAAACCACCAATTCCTCTTATAGTACATATTAGGAGTAAACTTTTCGACTGTGTTGTGAAGGGCTTTTCTGTTGTTTTTGTCTGGATTCCAAGTCATTGTGGTATAAATGGTAATGAAAAAGCTGATAGACTTGCCAATGAGGCTGTGGTGTGTGGGGACACTGTTCCATTTAAAAATTATACTCAGGACTTGGCTACTCTTCCTAGACATTATCTTAGGAATTCCTGGGATAGAGTTTGGGTAGAAAGTAGCCTTTCAAAAGGGAAATACTACTTTAGTATTCAATCACAAATTCCACGTAAACCTTGGTTCTCTGTCCTCAGACTTGGCAAAATTGCGACAACCATTTTAATAAGAATGCGTTTAGGTCATACTACTTGTCCAGCGCACCTCGCACGCTTCCATATTACAGATAGTCCTCAATGCGAATGTGGACATGACTTTGGGGATCTCAACCATATATTCTTTTCCTGTCCGATTCATGACCGTACTTCCTTTTTGAATAGTTTGATATCCCTCCGTGTCCCTTTCCCTACATCAATAAAAACTCTTCTTTTTTCTTTTAACCCGTCCATATATAATGTTCTTTCTAATTATATTTATGACAACAATATCCATCTGTAAAAATATATAAATATTTATTAGCATTTCAACAGACTTCTGTTTTCTTTTTTATTTCTTTATTAACTTTTAATAACTAAGTTACTTATTTTATACTTAGTTACTTAGTAGTATAGTTACTTAGTTATACTTATTTTTTTTTATACATTCCTGATCCTGTATCCATGTTGTTCTAAATTCCGTTTCTTTTCATTTTCGCGTTAAATGTTTCCCTACCTTTCTCTTCAAACCTCACCCGAAATAAAGTCCTATCGATAAACAACTTGACGCTGGCGGATGCACAAGAGTGCTAGCCATAACCTCTAGTCCGACGGGCTGAAAAAAAAAAAAAAAAAAAAAAAAAAACACCTACACAAAAAGTAAACAATTTAGTTTTATCTCATTTTCTCATGTGAATTGTGTTATCTAACGTTGCCTAATTATTAAATGAGTGATTTATTAAGTGCTTCATACTTATTAGTGTCACTAGCCAGTTATCCCGTCTAATTTTAAGACCGTTTTGTAGACACTTAAAAATGTAAGTTTAACTTGGTTTAAGTTCAATTTTATCAATGAAACACCTTTCTTTTCAATATGAATTTCAATTATTATATTGTTTTAGGTTAAAACTGATAGTTATCAGTTGTTTTCTGTTCGGTGCGGTTAACCTAACAGATGTTTCTTACTATGAGATTTTAGGGGTTACGAAAAAAGCTTCGGCTCAAGAGATAAGACAAGCATACAAAAAGTTAGCTGTAAAGTATCATCCTGACAAGAACCCTGTAAGTACTTAATATCACTTTAGAAACATTGAAAAGCAAAAAAAAAACTGACTAGTTTTGCAATGCAAGTGCAAAAGTAATTAAGTTGTATAAAAAATTATTTTAAAAAATTGATAAAAAATCATGTGTCATGTGTGTGACTGAGAGACATCTCTCTGTTGAGTCACAAATATCTTAATTTTTAGAGTAATATTGCTTCATCGCTTACACGAAGAATGGAATACATATACCTGGTCTATATGACTAGGTATTTGTTTTCTTTCATACCATTTGTATTATTGTGAAAAAATGTAGATACAATATTATAAAATTGATCTTATTACTCCACATTTTATTTTGTAACTTTCTAGGGTGAAGATGAACAAGAGAAGTTCTTAAAAATCACAGAGGCTTATGAAACCTTGAAGGACCCAGATAAAAGAAATAACTATGATCTGTATGGATCATTCTCATATGCCAAGAAATATGACTACCGGTCTCAGTCAGAATATGACAACTTATTCTACAATGGATTGTATCATAATGATCCATTTGTGGACACACTGTCTGGAGCTAGCTGGAGTAAGTATTGTCACTTGATCCCAATTTGAAAACTTCAATTCTCAAGTTGATGTGGCATCTGTAGCATGCAGGAGTTTATGTTCCTTAGGCACTGGCACTTTCCTTTTTGCTCTGTCAGAAACGCGCTTATCTGTCCAGCGATCTGATGAACAATATCGACGGTTGTAAGGCTAATTGATTTAAGCAACATTTAAAAAAAATATTGATACCTGACTCAAACGACAGAGAAGAATTAGCTGATTCCAAATATGTATATAACTCAATATTGGACAAAATGTCGCTTAGATGAATTAGCCTTTCAACTGTCAATATGATTGTGCCTATAGGCTATAGTAAAAGATAAGACTGGGGACACATCAGATCTTTCAAACTACAGGCCCATATTGCTTGCTACTGTCACAGCCAAAGTGCTTGATAGCCATATAGCAACCATATGCACAATTTGGATTCCGCCCTGGGCTCTCCACAGTCTCTTAAGCATATGTCTAGGAAAATGCCTGTTTCAAAGACTTTTTTAAAGGGTTTGATCTGGTGTTGTATGATTTGTAGCAAAAATTGTTAAATGATACCTCAGGTGTTATATCAATATTGTCACTGCATTGGTAAAACAATGAACCAATTGTATGCACTGGCTCGTTATCATATGAGTACAGGCTGGAGTGTGATGAGATAGAGCGGCTTGACAGACTCTAGCCTCTTTAGTTTGTATATAAACTAGTTGATCATTGAGCTCAGCAATACTTATTAGGTTTGTGATGCTGATGATATGGTGCTGCTGAGCCTTTTCATTACAGCAATGATGAGTTTACTCAATATGTAAGTGCTATAAAAGTGAATATACCAGCTGTATCAATAATTTATCAACCTAGTATAACACACAATTTGTAACACCAATACTGACTAAGTACGTGGCAGTAAGTAGCATTAATATAGCGTAGCTAATATCCTTGTCTAATGCGCGTGCTTATTGAGATCCCTACAGTAACGGTTCTTTAAGATGCTGTTGACCATATTTAATTTAACTTACCTGTTTTATCAGAGCTCCACTACAGTGGACATAGTACAATTATATCCCTTAGAGCATCAGCATTTTTTCTATGGGGTACTGTAAACATATAGTGTATCTGTGTAGGCAGTAGTGGTGGCCCAGTGGAAACCAGCATGCCCTAGAACATATTCGAGGATATGTGACATCCAACAACCGGCACTGGACCTGCATTACAGCTTACATTCCATTTATTTTCTTAGAGAGGAGACTTAAGTCCCAGTTATGTTAGTGACTGTATGTCCAATATCTATGTCACTTAAGGTAGAACTACACTGCGCCCACGTGTGCCACACACGCCGATCTGGGCGCGTCGGTCTCCACACATTTTATATGGAAACTAGACTTGTAGAGCTACACTTGATCCACGCCACGTGACGTCGTTCTACGTACAAATCAGGTGTGCGTCGTCGGTCTAATATTGTTCTAGCTCTAAGATTGTGGGAATATTTGTATAAGCTATAAAAAATTTAGTAGAGTAGACATCAATATTTTTTTTTTTTTTTTGCAGAAAATTACATGAAGGATGGCTTCTACTTTATTAATTTTTATTCGCCATTTTGTCCACCTTGCCAAAATGTGGCAGAGCATTGGAAAAAGCTGGCTGAAATATACAAAGGAATTGTAAGTCCTATTTAAATCATAATTAGGGGGAGATGTTGATTGATGATTTCCCACCCTCATAAAAGGGGTCGTGATGTCAAAAGTATAAAGTGTCGCCCATAATTCAGCTTAACTGAGAAGTAGATAAGTCTTAAATTATCTAAAGCCGTTTTTATTTAACAAACAGTATATTTGACGGCACTGTTGGCGCAGTGGTTAAGCGATTGGCTACTGCGCTGCGTGCCACGGGTTCGATTCTCGCACGGAACAAATATTTCTATGGCCTACAGATAGTTATGCCAAGTCAGGACACTCACAACATATTAATTCACCTTGCATGTCTGATTAGTCAGTTTTAAATAAATTATCTTTCTTTTTTTCTGGGTGACTTGTGCGTATGAGTTTCATGTTTGTTAACGCACCGACGATACGGAAGTAATTCCTAGTGTGGGGTAACATTTATTATTTAAAAAACACAGTTTCTCACCCCCTTATATTTATTATAATGTTATATTTTTAAGATTATCTTATATCTCCTTTGTTTTAATTGCAGGTTAAAATTGGTGCTGTGAACTGTAAATACCACAACTCATTTTGTTACAACAACATGAGAATAGGCAGCTATCCTACACTACTTTTCTACCCTAATGTAAGTTCTATACTTTTTTTTTATTAAACTATTACGAAAATTGAACATTGTAGTTCCTAGCAGGTTGTATGCTGTAGTTTGTGCCTATCTCCATAGAAAAAGCGTGAGTTTTGTGTAATTATACTATCTGGCCTATACTGTTTCAATGCTGAACAAAGACCACCCTCCATTCGTTCCATCGGTCTTGACTGAGTGACTTGGTGTGGAAGTTCCCACATTGAACTGCTCAAAAAATATACAGATTGGTTAAACAGACTAAATGTAAAAAAAAAAACTAATAACTGCTCAGTGGATGCATGTTTCAAATAGTTACACTAAAAATATAATAATAATATTCTACAATGCCATCTAGTCCCAAACTAAGCAGAGCTTGTGCTATGAGTACCTACCTTCTAAACAACTGATAATTATACTTATATATTTCTAATTACATATATATTATAGATAAATTACACCCAGACAGAACAAATGATCATGCTCATCACACTAACTTTTGTCTTAGGTGGGAATTGAACCCACGACCTCCGACATAGCAGTCACTAACTACCATAGGGCCACTAACCACTAGATCAACAGACCAGTCAACTAGCGTATGTCGTACCAAAATAATAATAATAATAATTAAGTTGCCTTTAACCGGTGTGATTTCTTGTCAGGGTAAAAATGGCAACTTCGTGTACCACAGTGGGGAGCGAACCTTGGATGCTCTCGACGAGTTTGTGATGATGTTCCTCCGCAACGCTGTCCACGTGCCAACTGTGGTGCAGCTCAGGAGCACAGACAAACCTATGGCGTATGTACTGGGCGCCAATAGGATTGCTAAGAATGCACTTACGAGGATCGCTTTTCATTTGGTAAGTATTTAATAAAATTATTTGACTTTCACAGTTCCATAAAGCTTTAAAAAGTTTCTGGGAAAATTCAGGAATCGGACAGGTTGTGAGCCCATTCAACAAACTACCTTTTAACACGTTGAATGCGGCATTCATTGTTGTATTAATTCCATTCTCGCATTCAGGACGTCGTTTCAAAACTATCATTATGACGGTAAGGGGCTTATTAGACCTCATAATGTTTAAGAAACTAAAAGCTTTTTTTGGTTAAGCGCGGTACGAGGTCAAAGTGACCCCGTATAAAAGTAGATACACCACTGCATTCTGTTTTAATAAGGCATCTTAAGTATTCTTCTTTCTTTTCTAAACTAAACCAAATTGAATTTACGGCTTCCACACGGTAGAAAAGGCTGTTTCTCTTAGCCGTACCACAAGGAAGACACATACGAGGCGTATTAGACCTCATACCGCACTGAACGCGTTAAATCTATATACATAAAAGGAGAAACTGACTGACTGACATATCAACGCACAGCCGAAACTACTGGGATTAGGAGCGTGAAATTTTGCACAATGCTTCCTTTTATGGCGTAGGCGAGCACTAAGATAGGATTTTCCAAAATTCACTCCCTAAGGGGATAAAACGGGGTTCCAAAGTTTGTATGGAGAAACCAACTATTATGCGTGCGAAGCCGCTGCCACAATCTAGTAAACAATAAAGGAACTCTTTACCTCGAGGAAAGTCTTTGGTTCTATATCCCATAACATCCACCAACTCGCAATGGACCGCGTTTGACCACTATCTCACCTGATGGTAAGCGATGATTTGGCCGACGATGGAGCACGATTGCCTAGAAATAACTTATTCACTACAAAAACTACTCACTCACTTTACTTAGTACATTTGTTGGATACGAGTATGGCTCACTCCCTCTCCTGGAGAGTAACCTTGTATCCCAGAAATAATAATATCACACGACGCCGTCTAGCCCCAAGCTAATCGAGCTTGTGTTGAGAGTACTAGATAACTGATAAACATACTTATTTATTTCTAAATACATACATATTATTGATAAATTACACCCAGACAGAACAAATGATCGTGCTCATCACACAAACATTTGTCCTGGGTAGGAATCGAACCCACGCCCTCCGGCATAGCAGTCAGGGCCTCTAACCACTAGACCAACAGGCCAGTCCAGTCCAGAGCAATAGAAACTAAATCTTTACATATTATAAAACAAAGTACGGATTTTCATGCTGTTATCACTAATGGACAGAGTAATTCATGAGAAAAATTTATATGTATAATACATGCATATTATAGTAGAGAAAAAACCAAGAATTTTAACGTCAGTGGGTTGATAAATTAATTCCTAAACTGGTGAAAATAATCGTGTTAATTTTACAGTCACGCGTCATGACAATGTCGCTAGATTTAAATAAAATCATTTGGTCATTTGCGTCGGCCGCACAATTTAACTACAGCTTTTTTTCTATTTTCCTTTCAGAAAGATGTAGTGACAGTAGAAATTATAGAAGACGACGATCTTCGCAGTAAACTAGCCAGCGATGACTACACGACTGTCGTGTTTAGGCACAAGAATATAAAGAAAGAAATAGAGAGCACGGACGAGAAGGAAATATTGCAGGAGATTGTTGAAGCTCTGCCCAAGACTGAACTTATAGGACCAGAGAAATTAAAGGTATACTTTCGATCCGACTGAATTTCGATCATGGTGGCCAATCTTAACAGAGATTAGCCAAGTACACAGGAGATATTATAGATCACAAGTCTGTGCGCAAACGCAGGTGCAGTTTCGGTTCCTTTACTTTATAGTCCGATGGGACGGCAATCCGACAGGAACGGAGAAAGATGAGGCGCAGGGACAACGGCTTTACGTGCTTTCCACAATATTTTTTTTTCCTCTTTAATGGAACGAATCAGATAATCTGAAAATTAACAAATAAATCTCCACTCTAACTGATTTAGGCACATTAGCGTACGTACGGGTCCAAACGTGGCTATGTACTCGCTAGACGGCGCTAAACTCGACATTTCTAGTTCATTTTGTTTATAGTTTATGGGACCATAGTAAGTGAAGTAAATGGTATTTGCTAAAATCGGACAATCCAGTTTATAGAACTTAGTTAAATTGGCCCAGTGGTAACGGCCCCGACATATGAGTTGTAAGGTCGCAAACCCAGCTAGGCGCATTACTTTGTCATCACCACTGCACTAAAAAAGGTCAAGGAAAACAACGACCGGCATAATTATCCTGTAACCAAAAATTCTAAGACATGTAACATCCACCAATACGCACTGAACCCGCGTGGTTGGTGTACAGCCCTTTCTTTCTCCTAGCGAAGAGGCCTGCATCCACATTATAAGGCTCATTATGCTTATGTTATGTTAGTCAAGTTATTGCCTCAAAATCCACCTAATTTGCCAAAAATACCTCAACTAAACATCCGATTCTAAGTAAACTCGTACTTGAGGTCAGCGCCATCTAGTGAGAGCATTGCCACGCAACTTTCACCTTAATTAATTGGGTCCGAGCGAGACGTCTCGCTTCCACGTTTTACGACCAAATTGGCACGAACGTTAGTAAATAAGTTCTTTGTTTTATAATTTACAGGAAATTCGGAATAGTTTACGTACGGGCTCACATAAGAGCTGGGTTTTGTTCTTCTCGAGTAAAGAAGAGAATAGATTGCAGCTACACCAGATGATTGCCGCATTTCCTAATATGAACTTTGGTAAGTTAATTTTTTGTCTAATTTTGAGTCACGTCAGTTTAAAGACAGACTTTACACATATAGACAAATCTGTCTCAAAACTTAAACGAAACTGTTTTGTCTACGACACGGCGCGCACCTAAAACGAAACTGTTTTGTCTACTACGACGACGCACACCGTTTGCGTCAATTCCTTTTCAGTATACGCTCGGACGAGACTACTATAGAGGAGTTACTTCGCTAGACTGTTTTGTCGTTGATGTGGGCGCCCGCAAACATACATAAAGGGTTGACCAGACGGTTGCAAAAACTTGTTCGGCTACATGGATGTAAACCACGCGCCAACACGTTTGATGGTTGGGAAAACGCGCCTCCCAGCCAAGAGCGTTGAAGATCATGGATTAAAACTGCTGTCTTCACGGATTGAAATTAGCAAGGTCACCTTGGTTGGGACGTTGGTTTGCAACCATCTGGTCAACCCTTTAAGGGAAGCAGACAATCGTTAGTCAGGCGGTGCAGTTCTTGTAGGTATTAGATAATTTTGTCTATGAGATGCTTTGTTCGAAGTTTGCGTGTCTTCATATTTTTTTTAAAGCAATAGTCAGTCAGTCTAAAACTCGTGACTCATGTCTGCGCTCAGCCTAAATCAAATATTGTTTTCTTCTACGTATTCTTTATTGGAAAGTTATGTCCATTGTCAAGGGTCGATATTAACCCCTCTAAAATACAACTCTGTTCTCGTCTTGTTGCGCTCCTTTTGTTGAATCGTTTTATTAAAAGTTTACAATTTATTTACTAATCGGCAGTGGTGTAATTACCAAAATGATGTTACCAAAGTGACAATACATTAGGAATTTATTAAGATATAAGCAATGTACCTTTGTACGACATCTTGCTTTTATTAATCTCTTTATAGTGTGTACCAGTAGTACATGAATCATCATCATCTTGTTGTCACTGTCCCGTGTCTGGTACTTGGGTCGGCGCAAACTAAAACAGTTATGAGTTCACATTTGGACGGATAGATGAATGGAAAGGGAGGCCAAAGAAAAGGGAGTCAATGATAGCATGACGGGTTTACAGGATAGATTGGATGAAAAAAAAGTGTTGCGACGACCCAAGTACCAGACACGGGACAGTGACAGCAACCAAACTAGTGGAGCGAGTTCTCGCCGGCAGTGTGAACAATCAGCGATCAACTAATATATTATGCATCTCTTTTGTTTACACGGAATTTATTATCTCATTGTACGTTTCTTGAGCGAGAAAACAGCCGATAGTTAGTCGCTTCCTCGCCGGCATTGGAACAACTGTCTTATACTTACATGGTTACCTTTCAGGTGAGATTGACTGCGACAAATGGTCGGAGCTATGCGCGTCCCTGCACGTGCCGTCTGCGCCGGCGTGGGCGTTACTGAAGCGCGGCGGCGTGTACCAGCGCGCCGCACCCAATACTAACGTCAAAGACTTCATACACACTGCCTCTGAAGCACATAAACTGCATACATTGTCTACTTCGGATTTTCAAAGGATTTTTGAAAGTGGTAAGTAGCTAGCCAAAAAGTGGAGCGAATAATACGAATACGAACATGTGTTTAGAAACAAGATTAAATCTTGTATTACATGAGCAAGTAAACACCAACGTACGATTTGTGAATCTCGCACAGAGAAGCATAAACAAAAGTGATGAGCAAAAGGTTAATGGGCGTATCATACGCCCGTTAAAATAGCGCGATATTGAACGCTTTCAGACCGAGAATTCCTATCGTTTGCCTTTTTTGGTAACATAACACTTGAAATTAACCAGATGGTTTCCTCTCTCAGTATTATCCTCTAACAGACATCACTTTATCAAACTATATGAGTAGCTTACGACAAAGTATGTAAGTACACACCCTGGTCCTTCCACAAAATAATCATCTCGACAAATCAATATTTTTCTTTTTTTAGGAGATTCAGATGTCTGGGTGGTGTTAGTGGCGCCGCATGGAACAAAATGGGAACACATCGCCGATCCTTTCACACGAGCCAGCTTAGAATACAATGAGGATGAAAATATTAATGTAAGCTATATAAGAGAAAGTTTTATTTACATTCTATTTCTGTAAGAAACCCTGTCAAAATATGCTTGCTGGCTAAACTTTATTTTTTCTGCATAATTAAATACAAGGCATTCAGTCCGCCTATGTACAGTGAACCTTTAGAAGTGCTTGGATACCTTAACGCCTATTTTCCCTTGCACGTTAAAGTTCAAGTTTTACAAAATTAAACTAGATGGCGTTGGTTTCTTCACAGCTAAGTAGCGACCAAAGGCAATCTCACAAAGTATAAACTTGACTTTTAGTTCAACAAATAATAGACACTTGCGTCATCATTGTCGTCAACAACTGATTGTAGTTCATAATTTCATCATTCAAACTAGAGTCATGTTGACCTAGTGGTTTAGCATGTGCAGATAGATGCGTAAATCAATGAGCCGTGAGTTCAAATCTCACGTAGTACTCACACTTTTTGTAAGTTATGAATGACAAACTAAAGAAATCGGTAGGAATATTATATCAAAGTTAACAAGTGGATATTTATTTGTAATATAATATTCAAGTGGGTAGTTACTCAGCAAGACGAAAAAAATGCTGGTAAACAGGCTCATCAAACAAAAAAGCACTATTAAAAAAATAATATGTTTATTTCTTACAATTTCTTATTCAAATTTAACAATCACCGTTTATTAATCACCGAATAAGATTATGATATTATATATAATTTCTTATTGAGGCCATAGCTTAAGTATTCGTTTCCAATATTGGAAAGAGGATTGAAGCTTATGTAACCTTAACAAAAACAAACAAAAGACCAGATAATTTTATCACAAAGATCAAAAAGATTAAATGTAGGCTAAAAACTATAAAATTGCACAACAACATATCAAGTGTTCATAACTTTTTTAATGTATTAATTACGGATATTAAGTTAAACACACATAACAAGGTCTCCAGTTAATACAGAGAATAAGTACTGAGTGAATAATATTAAATCAGTATTATAATTATTTATTATCTTGTAGCCACAAACAAAACCGTCCGTGTTCACTGGACTTAAAAGTTTTTTCATGAGTAAACATGATATTACTCTAATCAAAGTTTATGTGATCCAAAGCAAACTGCAATCTTGCCCTTTTATGGTTTTCTGTAAGCAAGCCTCCGACGGACAGTGCCAACGCTTGTGTCAAATAAACTAGCATAGTGGTTCGTCGACAGATGTCCGTTTTCTTCGTATACTCCCTTATCTTGGTTTGATACTGCAATATGTTTATTAGTTTTAGTCTGCCAGCTTTTTGATGGTGTTTTAAAGAACCCTCTTCTTCAAATCGTCATATCCATAGAACAACTTTTTTTCTCTGCAACAATAAAACATAAATATATAATACCCAATAATGATTATTATATAGGAGTTTTTTGTTATATAAAAGAGTTAAAAAAACTACTTACATTTACACTGGTCTCTCTGGCGTCTTCTGACAAGTTTTTACCTTGATTATGCTTAGCAATTATTGGAGCTCTTTTTACTAAATCTATATAACAATGCATATTTACTCATTTTGGTAAAATAAGTAGACAATACACCTGGTTAAAAAAAAAAATTAACGAAAGGCGCTGGGACGAGATAATCAAAATTAACTTGGCAAACAACCAATTGAGCTTAGTCATAATTTTTTGGTCTAAGTATCATTTATACTCCATACTACCTACTAGTTATTATTTATAAATCCTTATTCAACCTACCCTCTCAAGTTTGAAAACTAACACATAGATAATCAAATATTTATAAATTGATATTCAATTTTAATATCTTCATCTCTTTAAAATAAATTATAAATTATTTCAATATTTAAAGAAACAAAAAGAAAGTACTACAAAAATAAGCATTAATTAAGCACAGTGACGCCATCTATTAACAGTATAATGTAATGTTATCAATAGCAACATTTGAATCTGGTTTTACGCTAGATGGCGTCATTTCTCGCTTCACACGATTTTATTTCTGTACTTACTATGGACTTTTGCTTCTTTAGTGTACTATTGTGTACAAAAAGAATTTAATAAATATACATATAATAACTGGCTCGAATTTATTATACACTATCTTTTATACGAATAGCAGTCGTGCAATAATACCCAGACCGACCCAGTCGTTTTAAATTAACCCTTTCAACGTCATAGTCTGATATACGTGACAAATCAATTTGAACAAATAAATGGTTTAAATTATAAAACAACAAATATAAAAACAATAAAATAAATATTTATTTAATTTATAATTATTCCACAGTTCGGCATACTGGCTTGCACAGCGAACATAGACCAGTACTGTCGGCAAGTGGCGTACAACCAGCCAGTGATCATCGTGCAGAAAGGCGCCAAAAGAAATGCGTACAACGGACGCGACTACGAGAATCAACTGCTTGATTTTATTGACATGATCATTGAGAGTGGAGGTAAGAGGCGTACAATGTACACGTGTGCAGCGTTATGTTTTTTGTAATGAACTTAAACTTATATTTTTTTTAACATATAGGAAAGCGGTAAAGGGAACCATGAGTAAAGTTTTGAAAAATAATTAAACTACGTGTTTAGTTTTACACAAAAGCTCAGTTATCCAAGTTTTTTTTTTTTTCCTCCTTATTAAGAATAAATTTCTTAATAATTGATTACAATCTAGCCTAAAAGACTAATAAGTAATTTAACTCTAACTTATTTTTATACGGTTTTGCTTAAACTAAAAATAGCGTCCTTTAGCACTTATAGAAGTCCATAGCACTTTCTTAGAGTCTGATATTGATAAAAACACTTTGTTCATGTGTAATATGCATAGCACAGCATTGATCACTATTATACACTAACTTTAAACACTACACTAACTCAAAAGGTTTAGTTCTCTTTAGTCTACGCACTAGGTCCATATTGTCTAACAGCTGTATAGCCTCAACATTCACGTGTCGGTGAAGTCTGTGTTCGTGGGCTTCAGCAAATTTTTGAATGATGGTGGTGACGAGTTCCATTTTGAGGTCACGGTGGAGGTCGTCATTTCTGATGTACCGAGGTGTTTTTACAGCATCCCTAAGTACTTTATTTTCGAACTGTTGTATTATTTTGATGTTGCTCCGTTTAGTACAGCCCCAGAGTTGGATACCATACGTCCAAATTGGCATCAAGATATGCTTGTAAATAGTTATCTTATTGTGTATTGATAGACAGGATTTCTTTCCGAGTAACCAATACATGCTTTTATAGCGTATGTCGAGTTCCTGTCTTTTCTTTTTGACATGAGCTTTCCATCGCAGCTTGGCGTCGAGAGTTATGCCAAGATATTTGGCTGTATTAGCATAAGGCACTTGCGTACCGTTTATGTAGATTGGGTGGTAGTTGCACTGTTTGTTTGTGAAGTCAACGTGAATTGATTTTGACTCATTCAGCTTAATCTTCCATTTTTGTGTCCAGTCATAAATTTTGTTCACTGCTAATTGAACTTTTTCTAAGAAGTAGTAAGAGAATGCGAGGAACCGTAATCGTTGGAAAAAATGGAGGGAGGCCTTTGCCCAGCTGTGGGACAATACGGGCTACTATAATAATAATAATAATAATTGAGCAAGTGTTGCCAATATTTTTTTCTTACTTTATTTTCTACTGTATTTTTATTTGAGATCGTAGATTACGCACTAAGAATAAACAAATCAGAATAATTGACCAACGTCTTTATTGAACAGATTTGGAGTTGGACGAAAAACAAGTTCTAGAAATATTAGACGCATCATCACGGGAGCATGCCTGGCTGGTGGCCTACCTGCCGGCGCACTGCGGCAGCTTCTGTGACGACCTGGCTTACGAGTGGATGCTCGTCGCTAAGAAGGTAACGACGATGTGACATCTTATGATAATCTCTATGCCTATCTAGATACGCGGCAACGTACAACATCTCCTGGATGTTAATCCAGGAGATGTTGTACATAATTATATAAAATGCACTATCACCTCACAGCTCAAATCACTAAACGGATCGCTCGATTATGAAATCGTAAGACCCAGCAGGGCCGATGCCCGCTAGGGAATTTCTAAAAAAGAAACCTGTGGTCCTAGAATGCCAAAACTGAAGAACACACTTGTGGTTTTAATCATTAAAAGTCTGATCCCGCTACACTCTCCAGCGGGAGAAGTCATTGGATGATATCCCATCTCATAAAAAGATAGTTATCATGCGCTAAAGATTTTCCAAAACTTCACCCCCTAAGGTGATGAAACGGGGTCCAAAGTTTGTATACAGAAACCTACTTTCACGCGGGCATAGCCGCTGGCAGAAGCCAGTTAATATTATAAGACAGAACGAGTAAGCACAAAAGCACATTTTTGCAACTTTTTAACAGATTTTAGATTCGTTTACCACAAAAATAAATTGATGCAACACAATACAACGATAAGGTACTTGAGATTCGAGATTGGCTGCCTATTTAGTTGACTGAGCGAGAGAATAAATCTGAAATAATATATAATTATATCTATCTACAGCTCCGGCCGCTAGGTTTCGTGCGAGTCGGTGTCCTGAACTGCGCGAGGAGCCCCTCCGCCTTCTGTACTAACATCCGAGCGGCCACCGCGAGACTCTACCCGATAGCTTCGGGACAACACTACAGGTTAGTCAGAGAGCCTAGTGCGGAATTTTGGCGAAATTTTTTCGATTAAGTTTAGTGGCTGTTTAAATTATTCGCAAATTGATTCCTAGTGGATATTGTGATTTACAATTGATGAAGTTTTGTATCTCAAGTGTCTACACAACTCGACAATATGTGGAATCATTGAAACAAGCGCGATCTCTACAAAATGGAGATGAGAATTTTTTGTGGTGTAAAATTGGTATAGTTTTGATTCTTGAAGTGTTTACACACCTCGACAATATGTGTAATCGATGAAACTAGCGCGATCTCTGCAAAATGAAGCTGAGAATTTTATTTTAGTGATGACTACTTTAACGATGTTAAGCTTGCCGAGAAGGCCGGCTATCGATTCGGCAGCAAAATTATAGGTATTTGCCAGCAAAATTATCTATATTTGCTGCTAAATTTTAAAGTAACTACTTCATACGAAGACATGACTTAAAGGACTTAGTATCCAAGCCAAAAACATTTAAAAAAGGAGTCCAGTGCAAGTTTTTTTTGCGGGGCAGTGTCAAGTCATATGTTGATTTAAATATAAACTATAATCATTAAAGTCATCAAACAACCCTCTCAGTTCATCTTACCGTTCGTTGTTAAAGGTTGTCTGTAAAAAATCGCTTTTAGCATTAAGACCGCCCATTGTGACACCTTTTTAATTTTAAGTTCCTATGTAATTTTATTATTGGTGTACCATAAAGAATATATCTATCTATCTATATTACCTAATTGAATGGCTATTTCATGAAAAATAACTTTTAATTGAAAGACATTTTAATGAACCCATAGTAGATCTGAAGTAAGCAGAAAAAAGTCTTACTTAGATATTTTATCTGGCCCCCTAGCCAAGTTACTAACGTTTCGTTTGCGTCGAACGCCTCGTGTAGGCCACGCCTCCGATTGCTTTGTTTTGACCACGTGACTGAACGTTGAGATGACGTCAGAACAAAGGAATCAGAAACGTGGCCTACTCGCGGCGTTCGACGCAAACGAAACGATCGTAACTTGGCTAGGGGGGCTGGTCTTTTAATTAATGTTTTTTTTTTTTTTTCAGTGTTAGCTTACAGCACTTATCGCAAGCGCCGTATATACTGGAATGGGCACTTGGGTTCATTGACGACTCCGTGCAGAAGCTCAACTGGCAAACATTCTCCAAACAAGTCATTGCTGAAGAGTTGAACCCCACCGGGTAATAATACCAGCTATTATTTAGATCAGGAGCCCATGCGAGGGAAAAAGAGGCATGGAGCTATACACTCTATATAGCTCCATCCCTTGTAACAGTTCAGTTTAGGTTGTAAAATGGATCTCGTTAAGACCTCGTGGAGAGCCTCCGGGGTTTTATTGGTATGAAATGTGTAGGATTGTATGGTATCGGATGTAAAGAATAGTACCATCCCATATCTTCCCGTGGGTGTCGTAAGAGGCGACTAAGGGATATTTAGAGACTGTGCATACTACAGCACCTTAGGTCACCCCGTGGTGGCGGGTAAACTACCAACAAAAGCATTCTCAAGGAGGGATGGTGTCAGGCTGGCGGCCGACTTTAAAAACACTAGCCAAATCCCTCTGCAACATGTTCGGTCTTAATGGAGTGCGCGATACCCCACAGGCGACGCGCAGGGGCAGCAGCCGGCTCCTGTGGGGGGACAAGGAAGTTAGTGATAGCATGACGAGGGACAGGGCAGAATGGAAGAAAAGAACGGGTTGCGCCGGCCCCAAATAACACGGGACAAGGGCAGGAAGATGATGATGAAATGTGTAGGACTAATATTATATCGATTTCGGATTCGGTTATGGATATGATTTCTTTTTCGGATAGTTTCGGTTACGGATATAGGAATTCTAAAATTATAAAAGTAAAATATTCGTTTAAATAGTAAGATTTGACTTATATTTCTATTCTAGATTGTCTTTTGTTTGGCCGGACATAACTCACAAGAACTTGTTGTAGTCTGTCATCATTTAAACTGCGCCTCTATCCGAAACTTTTATATCGGTTTCGGTTACGAATATTTTTTTATTTCGGATATCCGATAGTTTTTTTTTTCTACAACTATCACAACGCCGTCTAGTCCCAAGCTAAGCAGAGCTTATGTTATAGGTACTAGACAACTTATATATTTCTAAATACATACATATATAGATAAATTACACCCAGCCACAGAACAAATGATCGTGCTCATCACACAAACATTTGTCCTGGGTGGGAATCAAACCCACGTCCTCCGGCATAGCAGTCAGGGCCACTAACTACTAAACCAACAGGCCAGTCAAATTTCTAAAAAATAGTTTCAGTTACGGTTACGGCGCTCCATAAAATCCTTGATTTAGATCCACTTTTTAGAAAGTTATTATAGAATCTAGATGACCCAAAAATTTCAATAGATTGAAAAATATGGAAAGACTAAAAGTAGGTTTTTGCCTTTTCTTGGATGGGAAATCATTAAATAACTCCTCCAGCTTTTACTGACTAACACCCACCTGTGTGTCTTCAGTGGCCCTTTTATCGCAGGGCCTCGGTAACTCTTTCAAATAATTCTGCAGCTTTGGCAGTCATCGGTCCTAATAGGCCCCTTCAACAGAGCTATTGGCCCTGGAGTGGGTCACCTCACGCCATAATAAAAATAACATCATAGGCGTTTATTTCAAATTGCCCTGCAACATGCTGATCGGAGTAGGAAGATTGATTTTTGGTACTTGTATCATAAATGCACACAGAAAGAATAATGTGGATAAGCCATTTTTCCGGAAAGTAATTCCGGTATTTCCGCATTCAATTAATTATTGTTAATGTTGGTAGTGTTACTACTCAATTCAAAGTTAAAAGGAAGGTATAATGTTCTGATTGGTCGTTAGGTTGCGTCAAATCATGACTGTGTACCGTTAAAAAAAAATTAAGAACATAATATTGCTCATTTTAATTCAATTCCTACCTAAGTACCGGTTTTTTTTTAATAATCAACCAATTCCGGAGGAATGTCCATATTAATGTATACGTTTCGGATCAATCACCCCAATTCAATCTACCTATTCCGATCACTGCTCATCTCACAAATACCAAGCAGTTCTCATTAAATAAGTAACTATTATTCTTTTTTACAGAACCAAGAAACCCTGGCTGGTTTACTTCCATTCTCCAAGATGTTACAGCTGCTACGAAAAGTTTTCTGACTTCGCCGTGGCAGGCATTGTAAGTATCATTCATTATACTGTATACATTGAATTAAATACGAGGGGTATTTAATTCAATTTATTGATTGAGGTAACCATTAGGTATCTACTCGTGGTTTTTGTACAATATTTTATAGTAAACCACTTAGTTTTTTTGTACAATGTTTTGTAGTGTAGTAATTTAGGTGTCTTCAAGACTAGAGTGAATAGGCTCCTAATAAACTAGTGCGATTCACCATCAACGATTGCATCACTGTTTACCATCAGGTGGGATCGCAGTCAAGCACTGGTTTATATCAATTAAAAAAAAAAAAACAAATAACACTAAAATCTTTTTCTGAAAATAGCATTAAAAGTGGTTAATAAATGAAGCAGTAATAAGCATTTCAAATATTGGCCGTGTAACCGTCCGGACCGAGCCCAAGTCGTCGACGGCGCGTAGTGTTCCACGCGCGCCTCAAGGAGATGTCAGCAACCGCAGGGGCCCAACAGGGTCGAAGCCTACTGGGGCCATGGGTGATGCGAAAGAGATCCCCGGGGCCCTGGAAAACAAATGGCAAAGAAGGAACAGGAGTGGGTTTTTAGTTAGTAAAAGTCTGACACTATCTCGCGCTCCGCCCAAGAGCGCGGGATGTCATGAGATGATTTTCCCACCCGAAAAAAAAAAAAAAAGCTCTTGGGCGGAGCGGGAGATAGTCAGGGCCGCGCCGCCCCTGTGTGCGAAGTGTGCGGCGCACACAGGCGCCAAGACAATCCAGGAAGAGCTCCCGGTCCAGCTGTTTTAGTGCCCACCGCGGGCCACATGGGTTCTGTCGGACCGGCGCGGTAAAGGTCTGGGCGGAGACGTCGAACCGGATGTACCGGTGGTCTGAGTACGTCTCCACCCCCTCCTTGACGCGCCAGTCAATGACGCGCGGAGACAGAGCGGGGCTCGCGAACGACATGTCCACCACGGACTCGCCCTGCATCCGCACGCACGTGGGGACAGAACCCCGGTTTAGGACGACCAGGCCTGACTCCAGGGCCCAGTCCTCCACCATCCGGCCCCGTGCATCTGTATACCGAGAACCCCAAGCCAAGTTCTTGGCGTTGAACTCCCCGCAAACAACCACAGGGAGGGATTGAAACCCGGCGACGACGATGTTCAGCTCCATAAGGCACCTACCACTGCGATGTCCCCGAACCGTGCTGCCACGCAACCTCATCCCCTCTTGACACCCTCTAGGGACGGGGTACCGGCGGCGGCCGACGAAATCAATGTCACCGAGCCGTTCAGATCCTGCACCCAGCCAACCCTGGGTGGGACGTAGTACGGCTCAGTGACCACGGCGATGTTGATCGACCACCCCGGCCGGCCGGCGGTCCGGCTGTTTGGTAACTAACCGGACCGAGCCCAGTCGTCGACAGCGCGTAGTGCGCTCGCGCGCTCCTCAAAGAGATGTCAGCAAACTGTAGGGGCCCAACAGGGCCGATGCCCGCTAGCTAGGACCGCGGAGAATTTCTGAAAGTGAAACCCGTAGTCCTAGAACGCAAAGGGTAATTGAAGGATACAGGTGTGTTTTTAGTCAGTAAAGGTCTGACACGCCCTCCCGCTCCACCCAGAGCGCGAGAAGTAATTTTGATGATTTCCCACCTTAAAAAAAAAAAAAAAAGGCGCCAAGACAATAGATGCGCCGCCAACGAAATTATTAACCGACTTCAAAAACGAGGAGGTTCTATGTTCGGCTGAATGTATTTTTTTTTTTATGTATTTTCACCGATCTCTCGGTCAATTGTGGACCGATATCGAAATTTTTTTTTGATTGTATGGTTATGCTTTCGAATTGGTCCCATAGAAATATTATTATGATCTGATTATGAGCTTCGAAGATATGGAACAGAACTCCTCATAGGATCACAGTAGAACCGTCATAAAAAGTAAAAGGGGGGTATTTCGGAAGTCGGTGTTTCTAGTTAGTTGTCTTTTTGTTATTTAACACCAGGTGTTTCTATAATAGTTTTGTCGCTTCGTTATTTAACATCGACTTCCGATATTAAAGTTATTTTGCACTTTTCAGTGTTTTTTTTACTTTGAAGTCGGTTGTATTTTTTTTAGTAAAAAGTTTTTATTTTACACTTTTTAGTTATGGTACCACCACTAAAAGTACCCCTCAGCCAAACTTAAATACTTTATATCCAGAGTGCATCTCATGACAATTCTTATAATCCCAAACACGGTTAGATTACATTAATTGATTACAGAGTTCCAGTGCCTAACTTCAGGATTCATCATCAGATCTGTTCGATATATTTCCCCTCTTCTTTCAGTCAGTCATTGACTACACGTATAAAAAAAGCAATTTTACTTCCTACGACGGTTCTGCTGTGATCCTTTGAGGAGTTCTGTTACATATTTTCGAAGTTCATGATCAGATCATAACAATATTTGTATGGGTCCAAGTCGGAAGCATAACTTTTCAATAAAAAAAAAATATATTTCAAAATCGGTCCACAATTGACTGAGAAATCAGTGAACATACATAAAAAAAAAATACATTCAGCTGAACATAGAAACTCCTCCTTTTTGAAGTCGGTTAAAAAAAGGTGCTTCATAGGTTTCGCACACAGGCGCTGTGGGGATTCAGCGCGGCCCTGGAGATAGTGTCTTTTACTGATTAAAAACCCAGCCTGTTCCTTCGTTGCCTTCGTCCCAAGGCCCCGGGTTTCGTTTTCACACTACCCATGGCCCTAGTAAAATGGGGACATGGTGGGGTTATCTCACACTAACCTAATGGCGGTGACGTCACATATCAGTGTGTGCATCCTTATTCTGTTACTTGACAATTTTCCCTTTTACCAGATTTAAAAGATTTCTGTACTCCATTCTAAATAAGATTAGACATTTAAACAAAACCTTTTCACTGTCCGTTTAACCGATTTTGACTTCTATCCCGTAGGCATAAGGATGGTATTAAAAGCAAAAAAGTGGTTACAAAACTATTTACTGCAGTCGCTATTTATCATGCCACCAACTTAAGTTTATTTGCTGTCTAATTGCTTATGGCGTATAACTTACTTAATATTGAATGCTATTGAAAAATTCCATTATTATATTCTTTCAACTTGTGGTTTTAGATAAAGTTACAAATAATAATTAAAAAAACGGGCAAGTGCGAGTCGGACTCGCGCACTGAGGGTTCCGTACAAACTTGCCTATGAAAACAGTTCGATTCCCGAATTGAGTTACGAAGATTTTTCGGAATCGCAAAAAGGTTTTTTTTTGGGACGTAACTACAAATTTACAGTTTTCCTATACTTGTGCTATGAGACCTTGGTTCATGCCTCAGGATTATATGTCAACGGGAAGTACCCTATGAATTTTGATTTCCTTGAGTGTCAAAATATTTTTTTTTTTTGTGACATAATCCGCCGTATCTTTTTTTTCGTTAACTCAAAAGTTTGATTTTTTTCTCAACATCAAGGGACCGCAGACCTGAGTATATGGTTTTAATTTAATTTCAACTCGATACTTTCACGCGTTCCCGAGAGAAAGGGTTTTGACAGACAGACAGACGGACGGACAACAAAGTGACCCTATAAGGGTTCAGTTTTGTCCTTTTCAGGTATGGTACCCTGAAAAAGTCAACTACCCAACTGATGACGCTGTCCACCCTTCTGCAATATATAAGAACTATTCATCAACGTAAACTTCCTTTTTCACAGTTACTAAACAACGCCGTGCAGCTGGGCAAAGTGAACTGCGTGACCGAGCGCGGCGTCTGCCAACACGAACAGATCATGAGCTACCCATCTTTAAAACTATACCTCAACAGGAACCAACGCCAAAGATTCAGCACAGTGATAACCATTCAAGTCAGAGACTATGAGATGATGCTGCAGGAGATTAAACCTCTTTTGAGGAGATATGATGAGAGTCTGCTAGCGGGAATAGAACCTAATGTTAGGAAAAGTTTTGATATAAAACATGACGAGTTTTAAACCTCAGATAGATTAGGAGACAAAATGTCTCCCAACGTGACATTTTGACTGGCCTGTTGGTCTAGTGGTCAGTGGCCCTGACTGCTATACTGGGTTCAATTCTCACCCTGGACAAACGTTTGTGTGTTGAGCACGATCATTTGTTCTGTGTCTGGGTGTAATTTATCTATAATATTTATGTATTTAGAAATATACAAGTATATCAGTCGTCTAGTACTCATACCACAAGCCGTTACAAGTCATGTTGGGGGACATTTTGTCCCCTAGAATATCTGAAGCTTTACTTGTAATCTCTGTAAAGTTATTTCCATGTACACCCCGGTTTACAGTATATTTTAGTTCCTGTAAGACTAGGGACATGGAAATCAGAAAACGCCAACCCAGCATGATATTGGTATAGAAGGCGCCAAATAAACGTGGAATAAAGTACATTGGCCTTTTCCTAATATCTCTGCGAAACCCGAAAAACAAACAATGAACTGTTTTTCATTACAAGATTATGTAAAGAATCACGAAACATGTCAATTCAAGATAGCTTTGTCATTATTTCCGTTTTTGAAATTAAGAATGTCAACAAATGCAGGAGGGTCAATGACCGTTATTCCAAGTTTATCTGGCGCCTACCTTAGTCATGATCATCATCAATTCAGCCGGAAGACCAATACTGGACATAGGCCACCCCCAATTGTTGCCACTACGACCGGTCCTATACGTCTCGCATCCATCGTATTCCCGTGACTCATCAGGTCAATAGTCCACCTTGTGGGAAGCCTAACAGCGCTGCGTCTTCCGGTACGCAGTCTCCATTCCAGAACCTTTCGGCTCAATCGACCATCTCATGTCCATGGTCATAAAATATGTGAATTATATAGCTAACATTACTCTAACACGGGTTTTTGGAAAATACACATTCCTTGAATCAGCAGTTTTTGAGTCATCTCGCTCCCGCGTTTTATGACCTCGATGCTGATGAATAAATGAATGTTACTGCGTATTATACAAAATCATAGTACATAAGTAGATTAATTATAAATTAATATTGAGGCTTACAACTCGAAATCACATCTCGCATAATTATTTCTAATTTATAATATGGCAGTTTAGTTACCTTTTAGAATAATAAGTAGGTTTCAATTTATTTAAATTATTATTCATATTAACTGCATTTACTTATGAAAATAATTATTGTAACATTTTGTATCTTAATATTGTACTTATATACAATTTCTCTTATCTTTATAAATAATTTTGTAATCTCTTCTCAAATCTCTTTAGATCTTATTTATGACATAATTGCAAATTTAGTTTTTATAGATATTAGCATTTGTGATATTACGCTACTGTAAATTACTATTTTTAATTGATATAAATACTAGTGTATTATTATAATATGTAGTGCCTTTTGTACAGTGCCAATGTAAGTACAAATGACGAAGCAATAGCCATCCAAGTGTCACTTTTTTTTTTCAGAAGTTGTTTGTGGTATCAGGGCATAAGTAGCATGCAATTCTTACAAGCCACCCTGATACAAGTGCAAATAGTACTCATTTTTTATTGTTAATGCGCTTGGCTACTAGTTCCTGAAAAAGTGTCCATCTCAATAATAATCAGAGGTGGAATTAGGTAGAGTTAAACATGTACTTACACCGATTTCATATAGCGAAAGAATAAAGTGGATATGCCGAAGTAATTTAAAAAAGCAGATTTTTTTTATAACACTCGGAAATATAGCAGAAAAAATTTCTTCCTGCATTGAGGTACAAGTTGGTAGCGGACGACATGTAGCTGCAGCAAACGACGTGTCGCAGCGACACTACTGGTTTCTACGTATTTCTATGAAATTCCCTCCGTAGTTAGCGACATGAAGCTAGCGACGCGTCGTCGAGCGTCAGACGGCAATGTCGTCCGACTGCAGATCAGTAGTGCCGCTGACGCCGGAGCAACGACACGTCGATTATTCTCGAACACGTCAGACATCTTCTTTCACGGAGCACTCGGAACCAACTGGATGCAGTCTGCAGTCGGGTTCGAAATCATGACTGCAGCGACATGACGCAACGACGTGACGTGACGACATGAAGCGACGACATGTCGTCTGCTGCTGCTGCGTGCAGTCGGCTACCAACTTGTACCTTTAATGACGAGGAGGAGGAAATGTATAAGTTTGTTAACCTAACCTCAGTTTACGTAGAGATCTTTTTCAATGCAAAATACTAATAAAGTTTTTATGTTAATTATCTTTGTTTATTTGTCTTATCTGTCTCTGAGGTTTTTATTATTATTTATTTGTAATATTGTTGTCCACACGGGATTTTCATTAGAAATCCCCGGGAAGATCCATATTAATATCAACATTTCCATGCAAGTACATGAATAACTAATAAAAATAGAGCAGTGGTCCCCGAGTGATAACGGCCCCCGACTTGTAGGTCGAGTTGTAGGTCGCGGGTTCAAACCTAGCCAGGCGCATTACATTGTATAATTTATTTCATCACCACTGCTCTCAAAACGGTGAAGGAAAACATCGTGAGGAAACCGGCATGTCCTAGAACCAAAAATTCGAAGATATGTGACATTCACCAATCCGCACTGGGCCCGCGTGGTATCCACCGCGGCCTATTATTATATTATATTCCCTCTCCTCGAGAGAGGAGGCCTAGTCCCAGCAGTGGGCACATTAAAAGGCTGATTAAATTACATGAATAACTCTACCTAATTCCGACCCCTGATAATAATAAACAACTCCAAACGCGATTCCTTATACTCCATTCGTAATAAGATTAGACTAAAGTGGTTACAATATCAAACGACCACTATGTTTTTTTTCTTCGGAGTGAAGTTAGCGACGGTGCTGTCACCCACACCGGGAACCCGCTACACGCAGCGATGTTCACGCTGCAGAATGGTGACGACTTTCGCCGGTAGATTGCGTTGTAGGTGTATTGAACACGGTTGAACAGACAGTAAAAATGGTTTTATTTCGAATGGAGTATAGTTTTCTAATAAGGGCGGAAATTGCGATCAGTTTGGTTCTACCATTATCAAATAAGTTATGTATTCATATACCCAATTTTATGTTTGTATATTAATTAAAACCCAGTGTTTTATATCATAGCACTAGTCAGATATGGTTATGGAATTTTTAACCAACCTCCTAAAAAGAAGGAGGTTCTCAATTTGGTTGTATTTTTTTTTTATGTAGTTACCTCAGAACTCCCGTCATTTATGAACCTAAGAAAACTCTTTTCTGTTCACCCTTTGAACGCCAAGCGCAGGATATGGGAAGTATGCTCTCTAAGGCCCCTCGCCCACGACGACTTTTTTAGCGCTACCGTCAAACGGGATGAATAGGAACAAAACTTTGGTTAGGTTTTTCACATTGGTATATATTTAAATAAATGATTTCTATCAAAGCATCCGTTTTTATTACAAACTAGCGGTCTCGGCAGACGTTGTTCTGCCCAAAAGCGGGATTTAGTAAAAAAAAAAATTACCCTACTCTACCCTAAAAAAAAAAAGTAAAAAAAAAAAGTACCCTATGTCCGTCTCCTGGTTCTAAGCTACCTCCCCACCAATTTTCAGCCAAATCGGTTAAGCCGTTCTTGAGTTATAAACAGTGTAACTAACACGACTTTCTTTTATATATATAGATAACTAGCGGTCCCGGCAGACGTTGTTCTGCCCAAAAGGGGGATTTAGTAAAAAAAAAAATTACCCTACTCTACCCTACTCTACTCTACCCTACTCTACCCTAAAAAAAAAAAAAGTAAAAAAAAAGTACCCTATGTCCGTCTCCTGGTTCTAAGCTACCTCCCCACCAATTTTCAGCCAAATCGGTTCAGCCGTTCTTGAGTTATAAGTGGTGTAACTAACACGACTTTCTTTTATATATATAGATGAATAAATAGGAGTATTTAAATGCTGGGTAAAATTGTTAATTAACGCGAAGATCCCCTTCAAACTTTTGTTCCTATTCACTCCGTTTGACTGTACTAAAGCGCGTGAGTCGCATTTGCAAGCGCTACAGAAAAGATGCCAACGCGCTACAGCATCGCGACTGTATCGATGCGAACACACAACAAAAAGTCGCCGAGGGCGAGGGCCCTAAGCCAAACCTTTTATTTGTCTAAAAAATCCTAGTGAATGAATATACTACATAGAATAATTTTTAACCAATTTTAATACTTGATTATGATGCAAATCTATTTGTCGCCTAAAGTCGTCGTTGGCGTTCAAAGGTTTAACAAATAAGTTTTCGAAAGTCGGTATTTAATGACGAAGAAACAAAACCAGAACAACCGACTTTCGAAATTATTCTGCATTGTTTCGTGTTTTTATATTCCATACTAATTGCCTTATCTTAACCAGCAATAAAATAATTGTATTGCAGTTAGTTTTATTTATTTAAGCTTTGAGAATCAAATTCTAAATTATTCTAATGAATTGCTGGCATCTTCACAAACAGCATCTGAAACCCACAGAGAATTCAGGTGTAAATAATACCCACATACATATTCATTTGATTTCTTTTTTGTCCATCAAATTCCTTTTTTTATTATATAGGCTCTCGCTTGACCACTCTTATAACACTTGGCTAATAAAGCAACCTCAGAAGAGGCATAATGATTCAAAAATAATAAGTTTAGTACTTATATATGTCGTGGCCAGATCTTAGAATTGATCACTTCATGATATGGCCAACTAAAACAGGCCAGATAGTTGAAACCTTAAATTTGATAATAAGTCAATCCTCGTTAGGCCATAACATTGATGAAGGGTTTCTATGATAATAAAAGGTCTAAAGAAAGTAGGCCTAATGAGGATTTACATATCATCAAACTTTAACCTTTTATATGATCTGGCCAGTTTTACTTGGCCATTTCATGAAGTGATCAATTTCTATGATCTGGCCATGACATATATAAGTAAAATAATAAAAACCCTAAGCTAGGTTTGTTTATATAAACTAAGCTAACTATGATTTGTAAGAAGTACGAAGAATATGACAGTGTGCAAGTATGATGTAAAGTCAACAAAGGAGATAAGTAACCAGAGTCTTAGGGTCATGGGTTGTCCGAAAGGGAACCCTTGGGTCCTGGCAACGACGAAGGCAAAGAAGGAACATAGGAGTGTAAAAGTCTGAAAAATAATTAAATTCATAGTAAATAAACAACTCATTAATAAAATTCATTCATTTAAAGCACGTCAAAGACTGCAAAGTATTGCCAAGAGAAGACCTAGTCTTACAACACAGACTCCTGGTTATGACATCAGTGGTCAAATTACTGTCTAACAAAAACAAAGAGCGTCCTCCCCCTAAAATAAAGTGGCATATGTTATTGTATTGTGCGAAGGAGTTCAGGGAGCGAGTGGTAGACAGGATGATAGAGATGGGAGACATGAATGATCGAAGTATAAACAAAAGCTGGAATGAGATGGTTGGGTGTATCAGGCATGCAGCCATAGATATTTTGGGAGAGACCAGCGGAAAGGGCATAATGGATAGGGATTTATGGTGGTGGTCGACAGAAATTCAGAGTGTATTAAAAAAAAAGAAGAAAAAATTCAAGGATTGGTAGCCAGGAAACGCTAGTTTAAAAGCTGAAAAAAAGAGTGAGTATTACGTTTTAAAGAGGAAAGTCGTGGAAATAGCAAAATTAAAAGCTCAGGACAAACTATATGACACACTGGACAGTCCTGCAGGCCAAAAAGGGCTATACTGTCTTACTAGAATAAGAGAGAAAGGCAATGGATGTTTGCCAGGTAAGATGTTTATGAGAAACTATAATAGTTCTATCGGATGATGAAAAAATCAAAAGGAGGTGGAAGGAATATTTTGAAAGATGAATGAGGAAAATAATTGGAGGTGTTAGAGAATGAACCAGTGAATGTGGGGTTAGTCAGAATGGTTAGTATGGATGAAGTCAGAATTGCTGTAAATGGAATGAAGAATGGTAATGCCATTGGTCCAGATGGAATACCAGTTAAAGTATGGAAGTTATTGCGAGTGGATGGATGGACGTGGTTAGCTTTGTTCTTAAATAAATTGTTGAGGGAAGAAGTCATATCTGATGAGTGGTGTAATAGCTCTTTGGTGCCGATTTTTTAAAACAAAGGTGCTTGAGTGCTACAATTATAGAGGAATAAAGCTAATGTCACTATGAAAGCCTGGGAAAAAATTATTGAAAGGCGACTGAGAGAATAAAGTGAAATTTCACAGAACCAATTCGGTTTTATGCTGGGTCGGGATACAGCGGATGCCATTTTTACTATACATCAGCTGTACCTGTGGTGGGCGCTTAAGGAGAAAGGTGTGCCTGGGAAGTATGTGCAGTTAATCCAAGCGATGTACAGTTAATGCAGTACCCCAGTCCGGTCTACAGTGGACACCACTGGCAGCTTCAATGTGGCTGTCGGCTTACATCAAGGGTCGGCTCTCAGCCCTTACCTCTTCCTGATGACAATGGACGCTCTGACGTTGGACATTCAGGAAGAGGCTCCCTGGTGTATGCTTTTTGGCGATGACATTAACACAATGTTGATGGCCGTGAGTGGCCTAGAGGACCGGCGCAGACTGGAGAGTGTTGGCCTAAAATTTAATGGAACCAAAACGGAATACTTGTTCTGCGATTTCGGCGGTCTCTCCATTCCAGTCCAGTGCCTTTACCTTTCACTGGAACGCCCATATCGATCTGCTCCGACTTTCCACCGGAACGTAACACATCGGATCAACGCAGGATGGATGAAATGGCGACAGATCACGGGAACAACTTTTGACCCACGGATGCCCCTCAAGTTGGGGTAAAATCTACAAGTCCGTGATAAGATCTGTCATACTGTATGGATCAGAATGTTGGGCTGTGAAAAAGACAGATGAAAAAAGATTTCACGTAGCGGAGATGAGAATGTTAAGATGGATGTGTGGTGTGACAAGAGTGGATAAAGTGAGAAATGAGTAAGTGGCGCCAGTGACTGAAAAGCTGAAAGGGAATTGTTTGTCTTGTTATGGTCATGTGAAGAGGAGGGATGAAATGCATGTTACTAAAAGAGTTAGGAGTTTAAATGTGGATGGGTGGAGAGGGAGGCCAAAGAAAAGATGGATGGATTGTGTGAGAAGTGATATGAAAGAAAAGGGAATTAATGATAGTGTGACGAGTGACAGGACAGAATGGAAGATTTTTTTTCCATTCTGTCCTGTCACGCGTCATGTTGCGCCGACCCCAAATAAAACGGGACAAGGACAGGAAGATGATGATGATCTCCTTTGGTGACTGTACATGTGCATATATTTATGAATGTACCTATGTAAAATATGAGCAACTTACATTATCATTCCTATTCAACTGGGCTTCAGTGATATCCTGATCCACACTGCATGGCAGGAAGAAGTCTACCAGTTCAAAGACTCCTTTGGAGTCCAATACGAGACGGTCTTCACCAATTTCCAAGTTCAGATCCTTGAGATTCACCTAAAAGGTGAGTTTTAAAAAATATTAGATGTTTTGTAATCAAAAATACAATAATCTCTTACTATTTAGTACAGTACGGTCAAAATATGTTGGCCCTTCGGAAGTTGGAGCATACTCGAAAAAATATGCAATCTGAATTTGCCACGATTATGGTTCTTAAAAAGATTTATGCAGCCAATTTTTCGGAGTTTGGAGCAGGAGCCATACTGTAATGCAAGTATAATAAATGGTACAATGTTTCTTTTAAAAAAAAAAAACAATTGGCTTTATTGTTGGCTATAAATATCTGATTAGATATCATGTCTTTTTATATTCATCGTGGTTTTAGTTTGCCTATCCATGCCTACTAGTAAAACATCACTCTACAATCAACCCTGCAGATGTCGATCTTCTAAATTGCTTTTTTTTTTTTTTTCAAGCATGTATTTATGTTTTTCCAGTTATTTTCATATTTATTTATTATCATTTTTATTTATAAATAGAATGCTAAGGACCCCAAATGAAAATAGACATAAGTATTGGTAGAATATAACATTCTATTTTATTCTGACATTAAAACAATACTTACAGAGGAAGGTATCTTAAACTCGGCCAGCAAGTATTCAATCTCTCCAGTGGGTGGCTCACGTCTAAGCCTATACCCAAGTATCCTCTTCACAGCTGCAGGGACACCAGGTTTCTGAACGACACCCTTATCATCCAACTCTTCAATAAGAGGCGCTTTCACTTCATTCCCTGTTTCAGTCTTTATTCCTCTAATTTGAATTCTATGACACTGTAAAGTACCAATAGACTTTCGATTTTTCAAAATTGTGTACTTTTGCATGTCTATTTCAAACTGATACTTATCTTGCAGACCCTCAAACACAACAGTGAGAAAGAATGTTTGGAATAGATCATCCTTTTCAATCTTCTTGAAGAATTCTGGGTTTATAGCAACATCATACACTGTAGCTGGTACTCCCGACTTATCAGGTTCAGTTCTACCTTCACCAATACTCATGGGAACTCTATAAGTGGAAGGATCTTCAGAACTGAGGATTTGCATGAGCTCTTCATTGCTGATGTCTCTCGGGCAAATTATGGCATCAGTCAGGCATATGTTTACGAATACCTTCTTGTTATCTGGCTTTGTAAATGTTTTCACACAAAAGCCTGTAATTAATTAATTTTATAAATGTGAGATTGGAAGTATCCTGTGTGCATCACAGTGTGACAGGGTCAGCTACACGATTGAATTAAGTAGAATTAGCCGGTATTATTAAAGGAGTCGGTTACCTACCTGGTGTAGGTTTCACCAGTTTTGAAGGTACTGTTTCAACATTAGATAGAAGCTTGTTAAATTCTTCCTCTACTGGATTCTCCTATAACAAATATTCATATTAAAAATGCGACTTTCATAATTAAAAACTACACCAGTGTGGTTTGTATTCAATTGTAGAATACGTAAACAGCATAATCAATAACTTACTCTTATAATTCTCATATTCTTTTCCATGATGGTTGGATCGACGTCCAAAGTTATTGACTTTTTTGTCATATTGTTTAGTTTCTAGGCAGTTTCGCTCTAGCAACGAAATTAAAAACGAAATCAACTAATTATTTTCCAAAGAGACCCAATATCCAAAACAAAGTTTTATCGATTTTTCGATATCATCCTGTCACTGCCAGTCTTTTTTTTTTTTTGGCAATTTATCCGGTTGCGGCCACTCTGCCACTGTCAACCGGATGGTGAAGTTGTCAGTAATCGGCTGACATTGACAGTGACATTTGGGATTAACAGTTTTTTGATTTAATCCTTTATTTTCAGTTTTATAAGTTCACTGCAAGGTTCACAAAAATAATGGTAGCTAACTTTGAAAAATAGTATAAATAAAATACGGCTATAATTGTCACCACAATCCAAAGTAATAATCTTCATCTTTCAAAATCAAAGTTTGAGTAGTCAGTTTCTTTCTCTCGAGTAGTCAGCATGCTTAGGCGATTATCAAGTAAGCATAATTACTCGATAGTCACTTCGTTGATTTTTCACTGGCTGGTTATTCCATGATTTCCTCCCGTATACGATAATATCATTAAAAAAAAACTAAACTGAGATTAAACATGGTTCGAAAAGCTTCTCTGACATGGAAATTTAAATCACAACCAATACCTCAGAATAAACAACCTCTAATAAAGGATAATGCCAGGATTTCTATGAAATCAGGGCCTACCTTCCAATGGCTATGTGTTTTGAACGGAATAAAAGTTACTATGACGCCAAGTTCGAAAATTTTAGTCCTTTTTAGTAGAGTTTTTCAAGAGTTTTATTTTTAAAAATAAAACAATATTAACTTAATTATTTTAAAAATAATCATTTATTTAATTACTGCTACGTCTATAATAACGTCATTTATAAATAAGGCTTTTCCTACAAATCCCCCATGTCTCATGTGTCATGTCTGGCGTACCCTAGGTACTGAACGATTGATATAATAATTATGCGCACAGGTCCCTACAGTAAATTTTGCAGTCATGCATGTACAATATATATCGTTAACTAATAAGTAACACACTGTATACAACCACGTCAGATTGGGTCTAACGTGGACAAAATTTTCGATTTCTATGAGTATATATCAGTACCCAAATAACAAAACGGCATATAATTTTTTTTGGACATATGACATTTTTTAAATACTTGCTGTCTCTATGTACAAAATAAAAATATTTGATGTTTGTTCTTCTGATTCATGTAACGCGTCCGTTTGCCATTTTCCGAAACAAAATGGTCGATGTCGCATTTTACCTTTGATACATCAATATGAAATATAATTTTATCGAAAGGTAATGAATTGACTTCTTACAAAAAAAAATGTGTACTAAAACTATATTAGCGTGTTTATAAAAAAGTAAATAAAAAGTAGGTATCCAGCGTATAATACTGGCATAAACTACGCTTGACCGTACTTGGTCGTGTAATAATAATAATGAGATTGCCTTCCCCGCGCGGAGGGAAGCCTAGCCAGTCGTGCAACGGACGAACTAAAAGGTGGACGTACGGCGCTGATTGGCTTAGATCCTGGTGTTACGAAGGTAATTATCTGATTAGTCTGTGTTTGGTCCACGTGGCATTCTGATTGCAATGCCTACATTATAAAAACGATTTTATTGTTTTAAAACTTCAATCTATGTGATGCTTTTGTGTTAGATTCGTGTAAAAAAATTAATATAATGTATTGTGTATGTACATATATTATGATGAGTTATGCGTGATCCTAATTCGTATGTACCCCATATGAATTATTATTTAATTTAGTTTTTCTCTTCTCTAGCACTAAAGAAGCGCTTTTGTTACGTAATTTTCCATAACCAATTTTGGGCCGCGTACAAGTCAGTAGTTCTATATTTGTGATAGCATTAGACAGAAGTTAAAAAAGGTGGTTTTAGGGTACACTTTGTAATAAAAGTACAATATATGTATATTGTGCTTTATTACAGTTACAATTGATGCTGAATTTATTATTATCAACTTATATACCAACTATTATACTTAAATGAATTCATTTAAACTTCTGAATTTATGAAGCTTTTAATTTAAAAAATATTTAGTTGTTACTTCTACTACTAGTGTCCATGTTAAAAACCTAAAAGAAGCAGGAGTTGTCAGTACCTGGAACGTTTTTCATTATAAAATAATATTGGTTATTTCTATTTGTATGAATGTTAAATAATTATCTTATTGTCTTGCACAATGCGCTCCAAATAAGAATAGGATCGATTGCCATGTTGTGACGTCACGTCATCCTGCCAAATCGCAAGAAATTGTGCAAAATTGAAGAACTCGAGAGATGCACAAAATTGAAGAACTGGATTTTGATTAAACTTTTTTCGTTCACAGTTCGTAAATGTTATGTGTTTTGCTCACCATAATAATTCTTCAATTTGACAGTATGACGTGACGTCACAACATGGCAATCGATCCTATTCTTTTAATTGGAACGCATTGTATTGTGTAATATTCACATGTTTTGTAAGGAGGAAACTTATTGATAAACCATTTTAAAAAATAAAATAAAATTGTTTGAAATAAAGTTATGTACATTTGAAGAAAAAAAAAACATTTCATTCACCTAACTAAATGTTTAGTACTTAACTTACAATAATCAAATTTATCTAAGAAGATATTATTAAAACTTTATATTGAAACCTTTATTGATTAAAATTGTTTTAATTTATCTTGAAAAATAAATGTTGTGCACACCTGTTTCTATGAACCTTTTTTGTCTAATACAGAAGTGAATGGAGTAAGTCCTATTTATTATATTTACGAAGCTATAACCTTTTCAATAATTAAAAATCACATGAATATAATCTTGTTCTAGATATTTTAGATAGACCGTATGTCTTACTCTTATTTAGAATTAACAATTATAACTGACGGTGTATTTGTTAATAACAATAAAGTAATAAAATTGAGACTTATTTAAATGGTCATAAAAACCTATTCTTTGATTAGTTAAAGTTTCTATTTAATTTTTGTTTATGTCACATGTGTAACAGTGTCGAAAGTGTAATTAAATTTTGAGTTCTCAGTCGAATAATCAAATTTCGAAAAACTACCTATGTAACGTCTACCTTATTTCGGTGACGAAAGCTTGTGCGTATTGACTATCTTTGATGAGTAGGTATAAATTATAAATGTGGTTTGTGATAGCAGCGACTATCGTGTACTCAGTAAACTTATTATGCGGAAAGGCATTGTTGAAATATCATTGACGAAACAGTTTAAACTCGCGTTTGAACCTGGATCGAGATTCGTTGGTAGTCAGTGATAAGTTGCACACTTTGTTATATACTGAACTTATGCACCATGACATGTATATAACCACATGCTTCTACAAAGTTTAAGCTGTTCCTAAATTCTCGATCCATTAAATGCGAGCCTGTCAGACTGATAAAAAAGTTGAAGCAATTGATAATACTACGCGTTAGAAGGACAGGAACCAAATATATTACATGCACTATTTGACTATTACCAAAACTAACACTTTTAGTAAAGAATAACTCTGACTAAGATTTGGAACTACCTACAGTAACTTATATTTAGCTCAAAAATATCTATTTGTTGGATAAATAGCTATTTTAGCTATTAGAAGGTAGGCCCACCCAGAATTTGCATCCTCCTTTGTACACAATGACGGTAATAAAATATTGTATTGTTAACCAATTCGTAGAATTTGTCCGGCTGTGTCAATAGGGTATATAAGATTTTTTGGTTATGATTGATGTTGTAGGTTTTTTAAGTAATGTTTGAAATGAATTTTGTATACCTTTTATTAGGCGTGGGAAAAGTGTGTCATCTTTGGGATTGGAACATTTGCTTTTGAATCACTGAAATATTCCGAAACTGTGATATTTGACATTTGGACCATTTGGCTCAAAAGATACAAAGGGAACATTTGGAACAACGGCTCAAAAGATACAGACACTGACTGTTATGTATCGTTACGTCGCGTCATATATACTAAAAGTTTTATGTAATTGAATTTTGATTTCTCAGTCGAATAATCAAATTTCGAAAAACTACTCTATGTAACGTCTACCTTATTTCGATGACGAAAGCTTGTGCGTATTGACTATCTTTGATGAGGAGGTATAAATTATAAATGTGATTTGTGATAGCAGCGACTATCGTGTACTCAGTAAACTTATTATGCGGAAAAGCATTGTTGAAATATCATTGACGAAACAGTTTAAGCTCGCGTTTGAACCTGGATCGAGATTCGTTGGTAGTCAGTGATAAGTTGCACAGAGTACTTTGTAATATACTGAACTTATGGACCATGACATGTATATAACCACATGCTTGTACAAAGTTTAAGCTGTTCCTAAATTCTCGATCCATTAAATGCGAGCCTGTCAGACTGATAAAAAAGTTGAAGCAATTGATAATACTACGCGTTTGAAGGACAGGAACCAAATATATTACATGTACTATTTGAATATTACCAAAACTAACACTTTTAGTAAAGAATAACTCTTACTAAGATTTGGAACTACCTACAGTAACTTATATTTAGCTCAAAAATATCTATTTGTTGGATAAATAGCTATTTTAGCTATTATAAGGTAGGCCCACCCAGAATTTGCATCCTCCTTTGTACACAATGATGGTAATAAAATATTGTATTGTTAACCAATTCGTAGAATTTGTCCGGCTGTGTTAATAGGGTATATAAGATTTTTTGGTTATGATTGATGTTGTAGGTTTTTTAAGTAATGTTTGAAATGAATTTTGTATACCTTTTATTAGGCGTGGGAAAAGTGTGTCATCTTTGGGATTGGAACATTTGCATCTGAATCACTGAAATATTCCGAAACTGTGATATTGGATATTCGGACCATTTGGCTCAAAAGATATAAACGGAACATTTGTAACATCGGCTCACAAGATACAAACTGATCATTTGAAACATCGACTCACAAGATACAAACGGTTCATTTGAAACATCGGCTCACAAGATACAAACGGAGCATTTGGAACAACGGCTCAAAAAATACAGACACTGACTGTTATGTATGGTTACGTCGCGTCATATACACTAAAAGTTTTATGTAATTGAATTTTGATTTGAGAATAATCTAAAGCAGATGTTTTTAGTTCAGATCATTAATTATATTTACACTTTACGTAATAATTTAAATTTTAAAAAGATTGCTGGTCACTTCAAGTAAAGAGTGTTTCAGTGTTCCAATTGTTTCGAAATGATGCATCTAAAACATTACTGATGTTCCAATCTTATGGAACACTAAAATGTTTAGAAACAATGAGTCGGTTTAGTAAAGAGTTACACACGCCTACTTTTTATTTTACACTTTCTTATGATAATCTCTTACGATGATAAATAAATAAAAAATAATACAAATTTTTATTAACAATACTTTAATATTAAACTAATCGATTCTTTTAGTTACATAGTAACTCAGCGCTACTCTACTTGATTAGTATGGTGATAACACGCCATCTCTAAATTAAACGTCATGGGAACTAGGTCGAAGGAATAGTCCATGTCTAACTTATTGGACTATTTTATTACTTTAGCGAGCCCTTCTCCATGAAATTATTATCTAATTAGTGCGCCTGAAAATCGTACTGACGATGACATTTATTTCTGAGACATAGTTGGGTTTGTTAGAACATTGGTGGGGAATCAATCGAAGGTAAGGGTATCATTCAGTCTTTAAAATTGTTTGCCATATTTTATCTATTTGAACTTTCTTTTATGAGTTTATGTTGCAATTAACTTTATATTTTTGCTGTTTAAGCAGTATATTATTGTTTAAGAGATCAACTTGTGTTCTATTTTACTTCAAGAAATAAATTGTGTTGTGGCGAAAAAAAAAATTTAGACCTAGTTTGTCAGCTGTGTTAGTGAATGTAGAGATACGTATGCATAATAGGTACCTGTGTTGGTGTATTTACTTGTATTACAGGTATTTATTATTGATAATACAGCCAAATCTGGGTAATGCCATATACATATTCAATAAAAATTTAAATAGATCAAATATTCCAACTGATAATTGATTTAATTTTTAGAGTAAAGATTTATTTTATTATTTTAATTTATAGATATTTGATAGTATAAAGTATCCATATCTAAATCAAGTAGTTTTCTACACAAATAATTAACTAATTTTGAAATAATCATGTTAACAGAAATTGTGTAATCAAGTCTTGTGGTCACATAATTTATACAAAAAATAAAAATTGGGTTCAATTCATATAATGCAAATCAAGTAAGTAGATAAGTTTATAGAAATCATAGATGCTAAAGAAAGTTCTAGGAATCTAGGAAGTAGACATATATAGATAGGCACAATAATTGCAGTTACATGATAAATGCATGCTTGTAACCCTGTAATTTATTTAATGCAACAACCAGCTATGTTATAAAGTATTTCTTAACTTTAAGCTGAATAGCTGGGTACAGTGAGCCGCACCCTTTATAATTCTTAAAAGAGTATATATGTGGCCAAAACTTCAACCCCTAAAGAAATAATCATGTTAAAGTAACACCACATAGTGATAATTTCTCAAACTTGAACTTGAGTAAAATCTGAAAAGAGAAAGGTTCCAAAAAACTTCCAAGGTTTGAACAGTGACTTAATAAATGAATGCATGAGTTTACCTAAATAAGTTTACTGAAACCAATATTGCTATCTAAGTGACATTCAGGGATAAGAAACTAGTGTAAACCATTTGACTGTACTAAGCAACATTGCATAATGTTATAAAGTTCATAACTTAAGACATTTTTATTTTGGGCAGCTAACATTGATTATATAGCATAGCATATAGCATAATCAGCCTTATAATGTACCCACTGTTGGGACTCAGGCCTCTTCTCTAGGAAAGGGAATGAGCCGTAATCCACCACGCAGGCTCAGTGCGGATTGGTGGATGTCTTTGAATTTTTTATTCTAGGACATGTCGGTTTCCTCATAATGTTTATATTTGGCAACTATTCCAACCATTCCCAATGACTCCACATGATTTATTCATTATACTGTACAGGTATGCCTTGTACACAACAAATATAATATATAATGACTAGATTAGACTATAATTATTTAGGATGCTAGTAATAATTTACAAATATACTAGTTAATTTACAATAGGATATTATTCTTTATTGCAGTAAGTTATATGCAATAATCTATCATTATACATGTAATACTGAAACACCTTTCAGTTATAATATGGCACAACACGACTGGCCAGAGCAATAGAATAATTAAACAGCCCGATTTTAGATGTGATTTAAGTTACATGTAATACAGGGCAAGTCTTTGCCATCAGCTGGTTATTCAGCCAGACTCTGGACTATTACTAAGAAACACATTCAGTGCCAAAAACCCAAAACCTGGGTTGTACAATAATAAAACAATCTTAAAAAACGCAAGTATACTAAACATACAACTCGCTACTCCGTCACTGGGCATAAACAGGTCAACAAGAGATAAATCATATAGCAACAACTTGGGTGGTGGATTGTCAGCTCACAAACAAATTATTTTATGTTCCTGACACTGAAAGTGATAGTAAAAAAAAAAAAACTAACAATAACTATTTATAAAATAAAATAATCTTTAATTATAATCTGTGTGTGTTATTATTATGTGTGTGTGTTTTATTCTAATGTGTGTTTTCTTTTTTAGGTGACAAGTCTATTTATGGCATAGCCAGCGGGTCACAATGGCCGATAAACACAGCCTGAACTATGATGTGAGAGAGTTAAAGTTAGGAGCTAGTTTCACTAACAACAAAACTTCTCAATACCATACAATTAAATGTAAGTACCATTTTAGTTCTGATCTTTTGTTAGAATAGCCAACAAAGATGTTTCAAAATTGTGCTATGAAGGTTCTGTAGATTTGCATTTAAGTTTTAAGTAATTTTATAGAAGAATGTTTCATTTTACACTGACTTTTAAGATATGCGTATGTCGTGGCTAGATCATAGTAATTGATCACTTCATGAAGTGGCCAAGTAAAACTGACCAGATAGTTTTAAATGTTAAAGTTTGATGACATTTCAATCTTTGTTTGGCCTATTTTCTTTAGACCTTTTATTATCATCAAAATCCTACATCAGTGATTTGGCCAAACGAGGATTGACATACCATCAAATGTTAACGTTTATACAATCTGGCCAGTTTTAGTTGGCCATATCATGATGTGATCAATTACTATGATCGGGCCACAACACCTGTATCTTAGAATTCCATGTAATCTGCCTAGTTTAAAAGTGAGTGTTTCATTGATTGTAATTTTAGCTTTGGTTTGTACATTCTACCACTTTTATATTAGTTTTGTATGACTTTGATTAATAAATAATAGCTAAATATATTTAAACAATAAGACAGGAGCTGCTTCCTTAGCTCTTCTAATCCAATTGTTTTTTTGCCAAAGTAAGTCTTAAGTAAGCTCTTATGTTTTAACTTCTAGAAATTGTTCAGGTAAAAATAACCATCATTGTACTATTTTTTATTATTATTGATAGGCTTGCGTTTGACCACTATCTATCACTATTTTACATATTACTAATATTCTGCCAGCGGCTTCGCCCACGTAAAAATATATAACTAGTATGTCATTGATACAGTTGAATTACTACAGAAAGAATTTTTAAAATTGGTCCTGTGGTTTTTCAGTTTATTCATTACAAAAATCTATAGATGAGTATTAATCACTTTTGATTGTAAAATCAAAGTAGTAATGAAATCTGAAATCATTACAATAAATCTGCATTCATTAACGGTTTTTTACTAAAATTTTCCTTATAAAAATATCGATTTCTATTGATCATAGTTTTTGCTGTTTAATGATTCTAAAAAACCAAGCCATGATCAGCAATTACAAGTTCATTCAATGTTATTTCATAATATCTTTTAGTTGATTCAGTTTGGATCCAATGATTGTTGACACTAATTAAACAATTACAATAGTTAAAAAGGTTTGATTAGCATTATATGATTAAGTGTTAAGTATTGATATTGGGCTGCGGCATTCTTCGAAAGAGTCACCGCAGCCAGGGAACACACGGTCACTAGTACGGGTGGGTTTTAATTGTCAAAGTCTGACACTCCCTCTCGCTCCATGTAGGAAGGTAGTTATTTAACGATTTTCCTTAAAAAGTAGTGATTCTATTGACGCAATGTAAACTGTGTAACCCAACATAACTTTATCAAGGATTGCAATCATGCATCCTTTGCTTGGCTTTCTGCCAGTACTTATTAAAGTAACCTATTCAAATTACGTCCATGCCTGACATTTTAAGGTCAATGGCCCATTATTTATGCAAGGTAGTTAGTATTATTTATGCTAGGTAGTTAGTATTATTTATGCAAGGTAGTTAGTATTATTTATGCTAGGTAGTTAGTATTATTTATGCTTGTTGTTGGTAGTTAGTACCAATTAGTATTTGAAGTGAAGTTACTCGATTTATTATATTTATGTAATATTCGACAACTTTGACACAACGCCCTCTAGTCTCAAACTAAACAGAGTTTCTGCTATGAGTACTCTGGACAACTGATAAACATGCTTATATATTTCTAAATAATATAGTACATATCTATTTATATATATAAAAATGAATTCCTATTTCCCTTGGTCACGCCATCACGCGTGAACGGCTGGACCGATTTCACTATTTTTTTTTTGTTGTGTTTGTTATTGTCAGGAGAAGCGCTAATGAAAAAGAAAATTGGTAGTAGGGTAGAGTAGAGTAGACAGTTGACGGGAGCGAAGCCGCAGGTAAAAGCTAGTTATAGATAAATTTCACCAAGACGCGTAACAAATGATCGTGTTCATCGCACAAACATTCCGTCTTGGGTGGGAAACGAACCCATGACCTCTGGCATAGCAGTAAGGGCCACTAACCACTAGATCAACAGGCCAGTCAATTAATGTATGTCGTTAATATTTTCCAGATGACTTCAAGCCGGCGTCAGTTGACGTTAACAAAATGGCAACGGTGGATGTTGGAACAAATAATCAAGTGACCGTCACTGTGCCGCATTTGGGTTTGTATCTATTCATTTGCTTTTAAAGCCAGGTACAGACTGCTGTATTGTAACATGCAAGGTAGGTTGAGAGCACGAACTGAGCGTGTTACATACTCTCTTAGTTGAAATGCTCTGTTCGCGCGCCTAGTGGGGATGGGAATTCTGTTACATTGCATGATTTTGCCAATTCTTTCATTGTGTGTTACATTGCATGTTACGTTACAGCAGCCTGTACCCGGCTTAACAGTTGTCTTTTTTTATTTGGTGCACTCTCTGCTCCTTGTCATATGCTTATCATTCATACTCGTAATTAGGGTTGTAACGAAAGTGATTATACCGGCCAAATTCGGAATCGGACTTTTTAAATTTGGATTGACGGAATTGGAACCGAAATCAGAGGCAAAGTAGCGTCAAATGAAACACTACTATAAAAAAATCATGGTATAAATGAAGAGTGAACTCACAATATTCCAAATACGAAAGAAAACAACAAGTGAAAAAGTAATCGACAGAATTTCGACCCAGGAATGAACGAACAGTAATATCTTCCCCTTTACGCATTAGCATTTCGACCGACGCACAAGTGTAACACGCCCGATTTGTACGTAGAACGACGTCGCGTGGCGTGTATCAAATGTAGCTCTACAAGTCTAATTTCCATATAAAATGTATGGAGACCGACGCGCCAAGATCGGTGTGTGTGGCACGCGTGTGAGTAGTGTAGGTCTTCTACCTTTAGTCTTGTGAACTACGTGAACGACTTCGTTAGTTCATATCATCATCTCCCTGACCTTTTCTTTTCTTGTAAAATTTGGATGAAGCTATATAGGTTGTATAACTCTATACCTCTTTCTCAAACGGACGACTTAAATCACTTAAACTCGTCATGACGAAACGGTCGGTGACACGCGGCTACACCCTAAACATTACTATGTTTTGAGGTGACCAATATCGATTGAGCGACGTCGATCGACCGCAATCTAATTGCATCACAAGTAATCACAAGTTGCACGTTTTATTAATTGTGATGAAGGCTTCATTTTTTATTTTCTTCTTTGTTCATTGTGAATTATGACAAAATTGAGGCACAGTCAATACGTCTGTCAATCCTCTATTTACTGTCCAGCTTCAAGAGCTGTTGCTCATCTACTAATATATAAAAAGCTCGTGTCACAGTGTTTGTTATCGAATACCTCCGAAACGGCTTGACCGATTTCTATAAAAAAACCGTGTGTATTTGGTAGATCTGAGAATAGGTCGTAGGCTATTTTTAAACCTCCCATCTGGGGATAGGATGGTAATAAAACTGGGCAAGTGCGAGTCTGACTCGCGCACTGAGGGTTCCGTAGAAATTATTCCCGAGTCTCGAAGATTTTTCCGAGTTGCAAAAAAGTATTTTTTTTGTGACGTAGATTTTTTAGACAAATTTTAGACAAATTTACTGTTTTCAGATTTATTCCTATACTTGATTGCTATAAGACCTTGCTTTATGCCATATTTCAGGATTCTGGGTCAACGGGAAGTACCCTATGAATTTTGATTCCTTTGAGAGTATCAAAATATACGTTTTTTTTGCGGCATAATGCAAACGGCATTGTCTTTTTTATTCCTTCATTTAGAAGTTTATTTTTTTCAGAGCTTCAAAGGACCGCAGACCTTAGTATATGATTTTAATTTCAACTCGATACCTCCACGCGTTCCTGAGATGGGGTCAAGGATCTTGACAGATAGACGGACACAACAAAGTGATCCTATAAGGGTTCCATTTTTTCCTTTTTTAGGTACGGAACCTTAAAAATAGATTACAAACCCCATTTTTTTTCTTTGATAATTTATATGGCAGAATAACATTTGCTCAATCAGCTAGTAACACAATAATAAGTTATAGAAATGTATTGCAGAAAAAGAACAAGTTAAGGGCATTTTCCACCTGTTGAAAACATGGCTTTCCTCTTTCAAATTTAAACTTCGAAAATTATTTCTATAATTGAAGCTATTTTTGAATATTTTATAGCATTCCTTCATCATTCACTTTCAAGATTGGCTGTAAATCGCGCCATTTTTTAGACCACTCTGAAGTCTTGATAAATGGAGCAACGCCGTATAATGACAATCAAATAAACATATTAGCTTTATAGTACTCATCTGGTTTTCTGAAATAAAGTAATAAATCTTGAAGAAACAGCTGACTGCTGTTTATTTTTAGATTCTTACTGATATTTCTGTTAGTGCTAGATTTAGTCTAATTTTAATCCCTCATTCGCATTTTGCGTTAATACAAACTTGAGACTGGCTTCTGCCAGCGGCTTCGCCCGCGTAAAAGTAGGTTTCTCCATACAAATTTCCAAGCCCCGTTTAACCCCCTTAGGGTGCGAGTTTCGTAAAATCTCTAAAAGTTCTTAGCGGATGTCTACACCCTATAAGGAACCTACCAGCCAAATTTTAAGTTTGTTGGTGTTATAGTTTCTGAGATTTCGTGGTTAATCAGTGAGTGGTATTTCGCTTTTATATAATTATATAAAATATCGCTATTCGGGTACAAAAATATTATTCCTTTGGAATTTTCCTTACTGTTGATCTGCATAGGATCTATTGTTTTCTGGGGCTAATTTAATACAGTTTCGTAAGAGCATGCTTATTTGAGAACAATCGATTTTAATATTCCAAATAATATAAAACCCACAAATAATATTAGTACTATGAAATTACCGTTTTAAAACGAATTAATATGAACTCTTCTAAATTGACTTATAATTATAAATTGAAATAAACTTTATGTTAAAGATATGTTTTTCTTTTTTCGTAACGTATTTGTTTTCTTTTGGTTTTGTATTTTCTGTAATATCGTTGAATTTATAACCGTTTCGTACGAAATCTAAGAGAACTCATATTATTTTGGAATATGAGTTCTACCGTGGAAACAATGCGTCTCAAACGGTATGTTGTGGATGTACCAAAAATTAGCTTTGAGATTAGATAAATATCATAATCTAATCTATCAATTAGTAAAAAATATATAATAAGTAATAAACCGGGAACAATGGAAGGAATGAAAGGCGAACTTTGCCCAGCCATGTGACAGTAAAGGCTGAATATAGTAGCTTCTGCTAGCGACTTTGCGCGAAAGTAAGTTTCTCCATACAAAAGGAGTAGGGTTGATAAAAGGCATTTTTCGCCCATCACACACTCAACAAATAAAAATTTCTGTTTCCGTCTATTTTTAAATGCATTTGTAATAGTTAAAGATATATTTTTTTTATTCAGTGACATTTACGCGAGAAATAATATACTAAGTCAAAGCAATTATTATCCAAACAGAGAGTTTCGCCTTTTTTGTACATTTTAACTATAGCCATATATATAACACATTTTTAAAATATATATATAACTATATATATTTTAAAAATGATCGAAAACAAACTTTTTTTTAAGCGACTTCAAAAAGGAGTAGGTTCTATGTTCGGCTGTATGTATTTTTTTGAGTGTGTGATGGACGAAAAATGCTTCTAATCAACCTTCCTCTTTTGGACTCCGTTTCATCTTTTTAGGGCGTGAATTTCGGAAAATCCTTTCAGTGCTTGCTTACGTCATAAAAGGAAACCCTGTGCAAATTTTCACGCTCCTTAGTCCCAGTAGTTTCGACTGTGCGTTGATATGTCAGCCTATTTTACTAAGTGCACTAAGTGCAATGCTTATGGTGTTATCCTTGAATTGCAAAAATCTTTAAAATTGCCAGGAAAGCCTTGACATTGTATTTCGGAATTTCCTAGCAACATTTTGGTTTTTCCACAAACTTACGTTGGTTGTTTGAATGAGTCTTCATTGTATTTAAAGGAGGAAAATTACTGAAGAATAGAATAATGACTAAATAAGGCAATCTATTCAATTCTAGACCAATAGAAATGGAACTATCGTTTTCGGCTTATGACCAGAGGTCGGAATTAGGTAGTTCGATCGATTTCATACAGCGAAAAAAGTGGATATGCCTCAAATCCCGAGATTAATTTTAAAGAACAGTTTTTTTTATGCTCTATCAGAAATATAGCCAAAAAAAAATTCTTCCTTCGTCAATGACGACGAGGAGTGTATATTTTTTTTAACCTCGCCTCAGTTGACATAGAGAGATCTTTTTCAATGAAAAATACTAATAAAAATTGTATTTTAATTTATCTTCATTTTTTTATTTATTTCTTTATTTGTGTTATCTATCTCTGAGATTTTTATTATTATTTATTTGTAATAATGTTGGACAAATAGGATTTTTCATTAGAAATCCCGGTAAGATCCATATTAATATCAACATTTCGATGCAAGTACATGAATAACTCTACCTATTATTACTATTAATAAGTTAATAGCAATAATTGTTGAACTGAGTAATACCTCCAAGAGCTATCGTGGTTTTACTCATTTGGTATAATATATTTGTGGAGATAAGATAGACAGTCGCTGGATGTAGTGCTGCTGCACCCAGTGGCGTAGCTGGGTGACTAAGGACCTTGGGGCAAAAGAACTGGGGCCCCCTTTTTAACCATAGGTATTAACGGTAGGATATTATCTAATAAATTCTCCTGCCCTGGGTGGAGCGAGAAGGAGTGACCAACTTTTAGTAACTAAAACGATTTGCCATGATTAAAGTAGTGTTGCAACTTATTTAATTTAGAAAGAAAGAAAGTAAAAGAGTTTGTTTGTGTCAAACATGACGCATACCTTAAAAAAAATAACAATAACAACTTTATTGAAGAAGATACGCTTATTTAGATTTTGAAGTAGCGAAAATTTGTATTTTATTTACTTTTATAATCATCAACATCATTATCATTTATCAATCTGAAATAATTTCATATCTGCGACCGTAACTGGTAGAAACCGGTTTTCCTATATCGGTTTCCAGATCATCTATAACATATCAGTTTTATAATATACGTAATTATAAAGAAGATCTAATAGTGTTATTTTTTTTGACTGACCGACTGACTGGTCTAGTGGTTAGTGGCCCTGACTGCTATGCCGGAGGTCGTGGGTTCGATTTTCACCCAGGACAAATGTTTGTGTGATGACCACGATCATTTGTTCTGTGTCTGGGTGTAATTTATCTATATATGTATGTATTTAGAAATATATAAGTATGTTTATCAGTTGTCTAGTACCCATAACACAAGCTCTGCTTAGCTTGGGACAAGACGGCGTTGTGTGATAGTTGTTGAATATTATATTATAATATATTATTTTTTTCCTTTGACAGACGGCGCCGGAGTACCTCAGACAGTTTTCAAAGGCAACCAGAGGCCTTACACAAAGGAATGTGTGCTCATCATAGACAGAGTTACTGGTGAGATTACACTGGAGAAGCTCTCTAGCAATATTCAAGTTAAAAAGACAAGGTCAGTATCAACTAGCTCTAATTTTTTTTCCGGGATGAAAATTCTCATGGATGTCCTCCGCTCTTGGATGGGTGAAGGGGGTCTGTCGTACTGACTAAAAGCACCCTGGTGTTCCCTCGCACACTTGTGTCGGGGGCTGCAGGTGCAGACTACCACTACCCCGGACTAAACTCAACACTTGTTTGGTCGATGGAACCTCCCTTTTCAATGGAGGTGGGCGGGACTTTGCTCCCCTGTTCAACACCCTAAACAGTACCAATGCTGGCCTGTTGGTCTAGTGGTTAGTGACTCTGACTGCTATACCAGAGGTCGTGGGTTCGATTCCCACCCAGGACAAATGTTTGTGTGATGATCACAATGATTTGTTCTGTATCTGGGTGTAATTTATCTATAATATGTATGTATTTAGAAATATTTAAGTAGGTTTAGCAGCTGTCTATTACTCGTAACACAAGCTCTGCTTAGCTTGGGACTAGACTGCGTGATGTGATAGTTGTGTGAATATTATTATTATTCCTTTTATTCATTTATATACATATAAATTATATTTTTAAATATTTCAATAAAAAATATAAAAAATAGTAGCCCACCGGTATCAGGAACTTATTATTAATAAAGCAGGGCAAATTAAATACCTCTTTTCATTTTATAGTAATTCATTCATTCATTGTCGATTCTATTACTAAATAGCGATTTCTATTGTAAGAGTTGAACTGTGGATAGCAGAACAGATTCAACCCATATCCGTGTTGGATTTCTTCTCGGAAATATCATATTAGCACCGTTTATACTTCTGCCCGTCATAGTTTACGTCACAAATATGCAGTTAGAAAGTACAGGGCAAGCAAAAGAATTCGAAGTGTCACTCCTTTACAGTATGGTCAATATATGTTGACCACTCTGAAGTTGGCGTTCTGGAGTATTGAGCATACTCGAAAAAAATAAATACCCCGTATGCATTCGTTCGGTCAAGTTCGGAGCGGTCAAGATATTTCGACCGTACTGTAACTTTCCACAAAAAGAAAAATATAAAACATTGTGTAATACATTTAGGTAGATGCTGTGAAATCCGCTATAATTCGAAGTAACTGTTGCTATAGATATGTATTGAGGACACCTACATAATATTTGGACATACACAAGGTTAGGTGTTATTTAAAATAATCATCTTTTATATAATTCAGTATGTTTGTTTGTCACCTAACTTTTTCTAAACGGCTTGACCGATTTGGATGTATACTTAATTTTATTTTTGTGTATATACTTAAGTAGGTCTCCGGATGGTTTAAAAATACAATTGGACCCGGTAGGTGACGATACTATCGGTTTTATTTTTCTGAATAATGCCAACTTTCGGAAAGGAGAACGTCTGCCAGGACTGCTAGTTATCATTTAATGATTTGTTTATCACCACGGTCATAATTATATTAAGCTAGCTTCTGTCAGCTGTTTCGTCCGTATGATTGTTATATTATAGCGGAGGTGAAGTTGAAATCGAAGCCAGATAATAAGTAGGCTAAAAAAATATATCCTTGTGTGGAGTTCAAGCTACCGGCTGCCAATTATATTTTAATCAACATGCAACCACGTTCATCGCATCGTTCGTGTTCTTTTTTAGTTTAAGTTCTTATAGTCCATCCTAAGGTTGTCTGGTAGATATCGCTGTCAGCGATAAGACCGCCATTGTACCCATAGATTTAAGTTTCTGTGAAATTTTTAGTATTTTGGTGTTCAAAATAGTTTATTCTATTCTTTGCAAATGCAAAATACTAAAAACTTATTTTGGATTTCATCGGCTACCCTTTCAACTTAAGCTTAACATTAAATATTGTTTTTCGAGTGTATTTAATTATGTATTATTTTTCGCAGACAAGAAACGTCTCAAAAGCCACGGCCGCTGACGCCGGTGACGACAGACTTCACAAACACGACGCAGCGTTCGACGTCACGCACGCGCGTCGCCACCAACAGACGTAGTGCCACTACCGCAGGTGAGACAGGGAGAAAAATTGAATATTGCATGACCATGACTTGATTATCATCTCCATCTACCATCGGACAATATGGTGTACAATAAAGTTTATTCTATTCTATCGGACATCGCCCGTAAAAGTTGCAAAAAACGTGTATTTCGCACTTTTACACTCTCAAGGGAATCAAAATTCATAGGGTACTTCCCGTTGACCTAGAATCATGAAATTTGGCATGAAGCAAGTCATGCAATTTGGGAATTGAACTGTTTTCATAGGTAAGTTTGTACGGAACCCTCAGTGCGCGAGTCCGACTCGCACTTGCCCAGTTTTTTATTTTTTCATGATGTTTTACCTAACTCCTAATTAGTGTGATTGCGAGACGAAAGTCTATGACCAGTTCGTGTTGTTGACATATGGCTCCGAAACGCTTACAATGGGCCTCATCAGAAGACTTACAAGTCACCCAAAGTGCAATGGAAAGGGCTATGCTCGGTTTCCTTGCGTGATCACATTAGAAATGAATGAATCGCCAAAATTAAGTGGTAGTGGGAAGGGCACATTGCTCGCAGAACGTACCGGAAGACGCAGCGTTGGAAGGCTTCCCAGAAGGTGGACTGATGACCTGGTGAGGGTCGCGGGAATCCTATGGATGCGAGACGCACAGGATCGGTCGATATGGGGACACTAGGGGGAGGATTATGTTCAACAGTGGACGTCTTTCGGCTGAAATGATGATGATGATGAGAACGGTGGTTTTGGGATGGGAAATCATCAAATAAGTTCCGCTATGGGTGAATCGAGTAGTAAAACGGTACCCTATCAAAATGTGACAATAATATAATATAATATTTTCCAGTACCTGGCCCCGCTCAGCCGAACAACCCGGCGGCGCGGTTCAACGGCACGGGCGGCGGCATGGCCAAGCCGCCGCCCACGCTGGTGCGCTCGCCGCACAGACAGAAGACCTCGCCTCCACAAGCCGCGCCGTAAGTACATACTAGCCATTATGAAAACATGTAGCGCATTCATAATTTATATTTTAGACGAACTGATTACGCTGAATGGGAACTACATTAGACAGACGCGCACGTGGGCCACGCCTGATTTGTACGTAGAGTCGCGTCGTGTGGCGTCGCGTGGCGTGGATCTAATGTAGCTCTACAAGTCTAGTTTCCATATAGAATGTATGGAGACCGACGCGCCCAGATCAGCGTACGTGGCCCGCGTGTGCCTTATGTAGTTCTACCTTTATTTTAATTGAGTCATATACATTCTGCTAAACTCATCGTTCTCTTTGCGGTTTTAGTGATGTATTTAGTCGAAGATAAAAAAATTATGTATTTGGTTAAATTTAACCACATTATTTCTCAACAGACAATTGTCTGTTAAGAAAAGAAAAGGGGAAAAGTTGAAATTTAAATTTCATCTTATAATTTTAAACCGGCATTTTATCTATATAAATAAAAATGAATAGCTGTTCGTTAGTCTTGCTGAAACTCAAGCTAAAACTCAAAAACGGCTAGACCGATTTGGCTAATTTTGGTCTTGAAATATTCGAAATAGTCCAGGGAAGATTTAAACGGTGAGAAAAATTAAAAAAAAAACACGAAAAAAAATCGGAATACAACTCGCATCTCTAATTAAAATATCATTATACACTGAATTATGCTGTTTTTGTAATGCCAGTAGATGGCGTTATCCTTACTATTAGGCGGTACGAAGTTCGCCGGGTCAGCTAGTTATTGGATAATAAAAACAATAAACAGTTTGCACTGGCTCAATATTTGAAAATGAAGGAATAACGAGTGTCAGAAAAAAATTGGGTAGGCATACCCTTTCAAGATCCGCGTCGATATGAGTATTAAGAAACAGTGTGGTGTTACTGGAAAGGTTTAACGAGCCTATTGATAAAGCCTGGAGAATTCAAAGGTCGAATTTAATTTGTCCTATGATGTAATTAAAGACATTGACCTGACCGAGGAAGAAATGTTGAACCGTGTAGGCTAGAAGCCCAGTGAGTCTGTTCACCTATGGGAATTGAAGATTTAAACGAGGATGAGTATTTGATCTTAAATATATGGCCCTACGGTCGATGGGGCCGAAAGGTTCTGGAGTGGCGACCGCGCACCGGAAGACACAGTGTTGGAAGACTTCCCAGAAGGTGGACCGATGACCGAGGGTCGCGGAAATCCACAGGACCGTTCGTTGTGGTGACATTTGGGGCAGGCCTATGTCCAACAGTGGATATCTTTCGACTTAAATGATGATGATGATGATGATATTATGACCCTGGTGGTAATGAACACGAAAATATTTTTCGGATTCATTCGACGTAAGGTTGAGTAGACAAAAAAAGCTAAACAAGGTGATTTTAACGCTCACCATACGATCTGGCCTACGAAACCGAATAGCTGGGTTCCCAAATGTACGATACCCTCTTGGAAAGTAATTTTATAATTTTAAATGTTTGTTGAATTTCCACACGTATCAAATTAGTTAACAATTAACTCCTAACATTTTCATATGAAGTAACGTTGCTACTTTTCACATCGCGACAAGATTGAACTGGACCACAACAAATAAAAAGTTGGTTTTGATATTTGTAGGCTCTGGCTTGACCACTATATCCGTAACACGTATTTATTCACGAAATTATAATCTACACTAATATTATAAATAGGTAAAGTTAGTAGTTATTTGTAGGAGGTAATCACTGAAAGTACTGGTCCGATTGAGAAAATTTTTTCACCGATAAAAAGCTGCTTTATTCCTGAGTGACATAGGCTATATTTTATGTATGCGGGCGAAGCCGCAGGCAAAACCTAGTCATAAATATAACCCTCTCAGTTCTGCTTACCTATTGATTGATTTTTCATGAAATGGCCTTTTCGTTTTTTTTCTCAAATGATATATAACTTGACTGTTACACGGAACTGAATGAGTTGTATTAATAATTTTAATGATTATAATGCCGTAAATTAATCCGTGTTATGTTTGCAAATCATGTCTAATCAACATAAAAGTTGATAATGACCCAAAAACAAAAAACAAGACTACTATCAAAATAAATATGCAAAAAATTTAAGAAAAAATATGAAATTCGCGGGCTACCCTGGATCATTTACCTTTTCACCTTAACATGTATTTTCGGTATTTTCGGTGACGCTTATGAGTGTTTCGTGTAATATTTCGCGAGTAATGTTGGCTTCTAGTTCAGACGTACCTACGCGGCATATGGACGGACGTCACGTAGTTTTAAAAGACAATGTATAGGGACGCCATTGGATGTAGGTTTATAGGTCCGAGGCGAGAAATAAAACAGATCCCATGAAAAAAAAAACCGGCCAAGTGCGAGTCGGACTCGCACACAAAAGGTTCCAGGCGTCCGTAGAAAAAAACGGCAAAAAAGATCACGTTTTTTGTCCCCACTTATATTTATTTTATTCTGTTTTTAGTATTCGTTGTTATAGCTGCAATATAAATAAAATTTTAATTGTCTTGCTATCACAGTTCATGATATACAGCCTGGTGACAGACAGACGAATCTTAGCAATAGTGTCCTCCAAATGAATTACACGATATTAGGCAACAATTAGGAGTTACTTCCTTGGTGTGTAGGTATTTGTTATTTAAAAAAAAAGAAATCTATCTAATAATGGAGGTAGACTCGGTTTCATTTTATAGATTTACGTGCTGCAGTTTAGTTCAAGGTAATCCTTTTTCGGCACTGTTTTTTTATAATTAATTTAGCAATATAATTACTATTAATAAAACAATAGTATCAATAGTAGTGTCAATAGTATCATATATTTGTGTTTTACATATATATGTCTGTGATATTCATGGAATGATGTTGGAAGTGGTAGATAATGTGAAATATTTGGGACTATGATTAGAAAGATTCTTGCGCTGGGCGAAACACATTAAAGAACTGACAGGTAAAAATCTGAGATTATTAATAATGCGAGGTTAGGTACCCGGGTACCTTTAAAATAAAAATTAAAAACATAAAACTATGCTTTACTTCGTAAAGGCTTGTGATTTTTTGAGAGTTTCTAACTTTTAGCAAATTATGACTTTTGTATGTTTTGATGCAATTAACCATACTTACCCCATATTTTGAAGAAGCTAAAACATATTCAGTATCCATAATAAAGTGACCCGGGTACCACTAATGACTTCTGCGGCTCTAGGCGGGAGCAAGAGGACGTGTCCGACTTCCTTTCCCTTCAGTTGCGCTTTACGTTCCAGCGCCACGATTACTTTTTCGAACGTTTCCGCAGCTGTTCTCGTGTAATACTCCATAAACCGTATTTTGAGGGTAGTTTAAAAAAATAATAATTACAGTTTTAGGGTTCAGTACCTCAAAAGGAAAAAACGAAATCCTTATTATAGGATCACTTTGTTGTCCGTCGGTTTGTCTGTCTGTCTGTCAAGACCCTTTATCTAGGGAACGTGTGGAGGTATTGAGTTGAAATTAAAACCACATACTCAGGTCTGCGGTCCCTTGAAGTTGTGAAAAACCAAACTTGTTTTTTTTTTTATCAAACTTTATGTCGCAAAAAACGTCTATTTCGATACTCTCAAGGAAATCAAAATTCATAGGGTACTTCCCGTTGACCTAGAATCCTGAAATTTGACATGAAGCAAAGCAAGGTCTTATAGCACAAGTATAGGAAAAAAACTGAAAACTGTAAATTTGTAATTACATTACACTTTTTGCGATACGAAAAAATATTTGTAACTCAATTCGGGAATTGACAGTTTTCATAGGTAAGTTTGTACGGAACCCTCAGCGCGCGAGTCCGACTCGCACTGTTTTCTTATTGTTAATTTTCAGTAATTTCAAGTTTATGAACCCAAGAAAAAAAATATTCCATACAGTCTTTAAAACCTCCTAAGAATTGTTCTATTAGGGAGTTTTTTTAGTGCTCACATACGTCATAAAAGGAGGCCTTGTTTGGTTTTACATTCCTAGTCCCGGTAGTTTCAGGTGTGCGTTGATATGTTATTCAGTCAGTAATTGATACATGCTTCCAAAACTGTCAATGATAGTAAAATAGTGCTAAAAGCAACTGAACCGAAAACATAATGATTTTCGGTATTCTGCTAACAGCTTTATCCATGTTATCAACTCCCCTTTTAATTGTATATTATAATTTAATTTCCTCCTAACAAGTTTCTTTATTTCTTTTCACATGTGCAATATCGTAATGTTTAGAAAGAGCAACAAAAGTACCCTAAATTAGTTACAATTCACGATAAATTTAAAAAATACCTTAGCTTATTCAAAAACTCTGTAAGAAATGTTTTCTTTCGAGCTTATGACCATTTGAGAACCGAAACACCGATGTAAGCCTTGTGAATTACATCAGATTTGTTTTTGTTTAATACTTCAGCAGATTTTTACCAATTATGCACAAATCGTTCGATAGTGCTTGTCATGATAAATGTCTTGTCACTTAATGTGCCAAACCGCACTGTATGTGTGGTTTGGCACTGTATGATCCTCGAACAAATAGTTTTTTATAAAGTTTTTATAATGTATCCGGTGTTGATAGCCAAAACTTAGGCTATTTCTCATGACAGGGAAATATGTAATTTTTAATTCATTCCAAAAATGTTATTCATCGTCTGGCTCGATGTATTTCGGATTTTCAGGCAAACTGATAGCCATTTTGCAATCTCTCCGTAAACTAAGAATTACAAATGAAATTGTCAAAATGCCCACATGTGAAGGCGTGCGCCTTAGCAAGAAATGAAGAGGCTGATCGCATGGTCATTGAAACTAGTTTAAAAAAAATCCTTATGGTAATATCCTTTGCTCTAGATTGAAGTATATAGAAGAGTAGTAGGCTCCTTGCCTTGCAGTGGGAAAATAAGGGCTAAAGTTTAAATTGTATTGTTACAGGTGGTCAGGCGGCGGCAACAGTACCCTGGCGTCTCTACCCATGATCGGCCTGGACGACGCACTGGGAGGCGCCGCGCCCCCCGCGCCCCCCGCGCCCCACGCGCCCCCCGCGCCCGCGCCCGCGCCCCCGGCCGCCCACAACGGCTACGCGCGCGCCTACGAGCGCCCCGAGCGGCCCGCGCCCGCGCCCGCCCCCGCGCCCGCTCCGCCCGTGGAGAGGCCGCACCACAGTACCAATGCGTATCAACCGCCCGTACCGCATCATCAGGTACGAACGTTCATTTTAATCATTAGACTAAGTTCAATAAAGTGGAATGTCCAATTTTAGTCAATACTAACTATATTTTATTTAACTGTAACACTTTTGCACATAACGTATCGCAATAGCGAGCGTACTTAGAAGTATTAAATCAATCATCTTCAAAACTAGCTCACCATAGTCCAATAGTTCGAAGCACGAGCCCAATAAGGCATGGAGGTGTCGATAACACGATCACATGTGCGTGCCAAAGCCCGTAGGGTCGCCATGTAAATACGAAGGCATTGGGAGAAAAATGATACCACTGGCTGCTCGAATAGTACTCTCCTAAATTATAGGATAACACACGATTACATAGTTTTGATGAGTACACACACATAGATAGGTAATACGTAAGTACATGACATCAATTACACACTATAGTTTCCTTGAATTTGAGCTCAATGCCATCTTACAAGAACATGACCCGTAGTTTTCACCTTAAGAGGACTGCAGCACTTAATGCGCAGACAATCTCGGACTGCATACAAAAGAAAAAGAAATGCACAATGCTGGCAAATATGAAGCATTTTAGCGATTCACTAAAAGTTTTTATTAGTTAGTATAATTAACAGATTTAATTATAAAATTAAAACAGTGGATAAAACGTTGCTTTTAAATAATTTGACAAACAATCAAGGCATGGGCCCCTGATTGTTTGTTGTATATATCTTTCTGCTATTTTTATAAATTGGTCATTCCAACACGATACCATTGTCATTTTGCTAAAAGTTCGTAATCTGCTAATTCATAATGATCGATCATTGATCGGTCAATGGTCTCGTAATAGAGTTGTGGTAGAATGACAATGTCGAGGTTATTAAAAGCAATGACTGCACAATGACTTTCTAATGGTAGGTCACTGATCAAAGGAACTGTCAAAATTTTAGCAGATTACCGCATACGTTAGATATTCATTTGTCAATATGTACGAGATTACCATTCTATGCCACTTCATTCAATGGAGTGTCAGTGGTTGACCATTAGAAAGTCATAATGACACCATTATATTAGTAGATTACCAAACTTGTCAAAATAAGCAATTATGAAATCAATGATAGACCATTCTGACACTACTGTAATAGTAGATTGGAGGCCCAGAATGATTGCATGTATATTAGTCCGGGTTTGACAAAAACAATTTTTAGACCCATTTCCGTGATTTTTTTTCTATCGTACAAAATCAACTGTATTATGTTAGACCACACTATCTGTCTAGCATTTGTCCTGAAGATTAATATATATTTTTCTGATTCTGTTTACTGCAGGGATCATATTCTTTTGCGTATTATAAAACTTAGCTCCTGTAGTCCCCTTAAGTCGCTGCCGACGCGCCAATTCTGTTCTGCACGTCATGTCCATGCTATCAATTTGACATTGTGGCAGCACCTTTATATCGTAGCAATAAAGTTGATTTTGTCATATCGTACACTCTTAACATATAGGCCAAAGAAAAGATGGCTGGATTGTATGAGGAGTGATTTTCATATCACTCCTCATACAATCCAATCGAAAAGGGAGTTAGTGATAATTTGACGGATGACAGGACAGACTGTAAGACTGACGACTGTTTCCAACTTCAAGTCGTTCGTAATACGAGTTCCAACCCACCATCTATAGACCTTTTTGAGAGAGGACTTTTGGCCGAAAGGTGTCATGTATCGACATTTCCGAGGATGGCGACGCGACACCACGCAGCGGAACACGACGCCGATGTTACGTGTACAATTATAGTTAATTGTTTGTGATATTTTTAATATGTATTAGTTTATTTTGTTTATAAGATTGTAATATAATTTATTTTATCTATGGGCCTTGGTTGCCTGACAATAAAGAAATAATAATAATAAAAAACTGACCCGTAATATGGGACAAGGGCAGAGAGAAGAATAACGTTCTTAACATATTCATTTAATTACACAGCCACCGCAACAAGAGGACAGCTCTTCGAGTTCGTCTAGTGAAAGCGGTAGCGATTCGGACAGCGGCAGCGATAGTGACGACAATGATTCCAGCGCGCACCACTCTATTCCCAACGGTTAGTACTTTATCGCTTTCTGGCCAATATAATCTGAAACCTACAGAACCTAAAAGCTCCTTGTGTCAGTCCAGTAACACCGAATAGAAACACACACCCTGCAAAGGCTATGTGGCCATTATTGTCACGCACCTCACACTACTCGTAAAGCAATTGTCATTTTAGGATTCTGTACCTCAGTTGGTAAAAACGGAAGCCATATAGGATCACTTTGTTGAGCGTCTGTAAAGACCCATTTTCACAGGAACGCATGGAAGACAGAACACAAATGTATGTGATGTGGCAGTACTCACAAATGAGTGCAGAACTTCCATTTTGTACCTTTTTGTGATTATGTTATACATGACGAATAGATTTGGTCCTTTTTCGCAACAGAAAATAACTTTATTTGCAGAAAGATTATGTAGGGTTCAAAACCATTTGGTAAATGATCTTTAAAGCCTTCTGTAGCATCGCATCCAATGAACTGATAAAACAGTGCAAAAGAGTTACCATTTATACCTATTTGCGAACAGGAAGACACTAAAATGGTGAAGCTGCAATATGTCGAACATCTAACGACTGATGATCTTCCAACCGGCAAGGTGCTTATAATAGGACTTAAAATTATCAAATCATATATATAGGCAAGGTGCTTACAATAGGACATACCCACCTGTGTTCCTTCAGTTGCTAAGGCCTCAGTAACTCCTCAACATTCCCGCAGTCCTAGCAGGACAATAGGTCTTCCTTGACATGAGAGTGACCGCTTACTTGTTGTGCAGGTACGGGCGCGGCGGCGACGGCGGCGGCGGCGCTGCCTGCGGACGTGCTCAATGATGATCTCTGCCTGTCTGAATCCGGCAGCGATTCCGACTGACCTCACGATAAACGTTTATTTCATCGGGTTTGGGTGTATTTTTTAAACGTTACTCTACTCGCCCTCACACAACAGATTGCTCGTCAAACTTGGCAAGTGACGTCACTTATCATGACACTTCCACACCTATTCTAAGACCTTTTGGAGGATACTTCCTCCACTCCACTCGACTGAATCACGACGATAACGGAAGAATCCTTCTCAATTAATATATAAAAAATAATTTATTGTATAGCTAAAAAGTTACACAACGTTTCTTTCTTTTTTTTCTTCTCTTCTCTCCTTTATGTTATTAAATAACAAAACTATAACTATCTTATTGGATTCAAGAAGGTTGAGTCGAGTGGAGGAATTTACATAAAATATAGAGGTTCTCCTTCCTACCTTACACGGAGCAATCAGTAAATGGAGTCTTAATACGAATATTTGTCACTAGTTTTATAATTGCGTGATGCGGCAGAAAATTATTCTATTGGATGCATGCGAATTACGATATAAAAATTACTGTTGAGCCAGTAATAAGAATTACGATACAAAATACTGTTGAGTCAGTAATCAGTGTTTACGTGAATAATGTTCAAGAACTTATCATATCGCTCCATTTACCATCTAATCCGTGTCCAAATGATATTACTTAGGGAGTGTATGGTTTGCAAGAAAAGACAAAAGTTTTGGTTTTTCAGGGACTTGTGTAAGATATAATGTAGTGGACGAACGCTCCCCTCATCGACACTCGTTCGCTCTAGTGTTACATGTTGACTTGCCATGTTTTGAAATATTTTTGTAATGTAAGAGATGGTACATTAAAGTATAATATTTTTATGTCAGATTTATTTTATTCATACTTTTTAAGTAAAAATGAATTTAATTGTTATGTATTGTTGACATAATTAAAGATAAACGTAACGTGCCTCATGTGAACATAGATATTTTTTTTATTTTATGCCAATATTTGTAAAAGTTAGGTTTAAGTAAGTACGTAATGATTGGTAATGATTTTATCGCGATTTCATTTATTTAAATTTAGTTAATATCTAAAAATTGCAATAATCCTTTGTACAGGAAGATTACGAGAATAAAATATTGTAATATAATGACGGACATGATAGTTTGTCGAGAGATATAAATCGTTTTGTATGTACATAGATATGAGAGAACTTAATTATATTATAATAGGGTTGTTGTGGTGTAAACTCGCAGAACCTGGAATTGTGTGCCTTCAGCAAACTACATTGCTAATTTATTTTGGATCATTACGTCGTCTAATATTGATAAGACGTTACCTACCCAATTATGTCCACATGCTCTTTTTACTTATGAGAATATAAACAAAAATATGAAATGAACAAGTTTTTTTATTTAGTTTCTAAACCCTTTTACGTTCTTCTTCAGAATTTTACTAGGTACATACTAAACTCAGACGCAGTTTGTAAAATCGACCAGAAAGTAGACCTTAACCATGTTAGGAGGGCTTTCTAGGTACCTGACTTTTTCAATATCTGATTAGTGTGATCAGTACCGTGATCACGTGTTGACCATTGACCGCAAGTTCAATTAAGACAATAATAAAACCTTAAGAATTACGTTTTTATTTTCGAACCAGTGTTTATTATGGTTACTTTCTGAAAATAGTAATACAAAACACTTATTAGTATTGTTACCTATGACTTCGTTCGCGTGAACTTTAAAAACATTACTCTCCTTTTTTGGCAATCGTGTAAAAAATCGTTTTTTTAGCTGGCAAACTTTACAAAAAGTCATATACCTATTTATGTTCCTCGTAATGAAATACCCACGCTAAATTTTATTCTCATTCTTCATCTTGGTGAGGGAACCCTGATGAAGAACCGGTACCGGTAACGATGAATGCTTAGTAGGTACTAGGTACCCTTTCACACCAAGTTGTAATTGTGTAAGATATTTGTGTATGAATTAATTCATTAAATCCCAAGCGAACGCCGTCGTTCGCTCTCTCATTGTCTTTCTATTGTGTCTCTAATTACGGTTATTCGAAAGGTTGCTGGGGTCTCATTTGCTATGTCACGAAGCGGTTCGTGCTGAATGTTCATGTGTTTTACTCTCTATATAAACCCAGATCACAAATTAATATCTGCAGATCAAATTAATATTTGTTCTGTTTGAGAATCGAACTGAGACGCGCAGTTTAAGTGTATTGTTAACGACACCACAATCATACCACTGCACTGGAGTGTCATTTACAATTTTTTTCTGGTCAGTCAGTCGCTCAGCCATTAAGCCAATTAGCAGCTGTGAAATATGTAAACCTCCATTATAAATGACGGCATTCACCCTCTACTTTCTGACACAGTAACAAACCAGGTAGATTTGCTTAACAATCACAAGTTCACAATCCTACTTGGCACCGAACCACTTGATGATTACATATGTTGAGAATATCATGCTATTTGTGGTTTCTCTATGAAATACTTTCGATAGTTATGGAATAGAATGTCAATGTCAAGCTGTCAGCAATGTCATAAATGTCAACTAACCGTCAGTTTCGGGGAAATAAAGTCAGCGCTTCGCATTTCATGTTACCGTTCTTTATCAATTTGTTTGACTTGAATTGTTTACGTGACTACTTATATTATAACAGGCACAGTTTCGGCAAATCAAAAGTAAATCATAAACCATATATATCATGTTGTGAGTACTTCTAGGTGATAGTTACAAATGAAAATGTCTAACTCACTTTCGAGTAATAAAAGTCACTCGAAAAAAGCAAATAGCAGCAGAGAACGTGATAGAAACAAGTCTGTAGCCTCAGAATCAGGGGGTTCCAGTCAGTGCGACACTCCTCCGCTCAATGAAAAGGTAAATAATTTATATAGTTGAGGTTATCTCAATAATTACTTGTAGCTCTATACTTGGCGCCTATTTTATTCTTTAGCGTAAATGCCAAGTTTAAACACTTAAGCCATCATGCCAGTGTTAAAATTTGTTGGTTTTAAAAATGAGTATTTTTCCAATAGAGTTCTTAAATATTTCATAAATGTTTTCATTTAAAACACAATTCTTTGTCACACAGGATGGTAGTTCTGCGCAAGGCAAGTTTGCAGGTATCGGTCCTGAGTCCGTGGCCTGCATGGCAGAGCAGGCAGGGCACGAGGTCAATTCTGAGGCCATCACTACACTGGCTGAGGATGTCAGCTATAAACTAAGGCAGGCCATTTATGTAAGTGCCTGGATACCTGCATGATTATTTAGCAATGTCTGTCATTCTAGTTTGAATTGATTGCTCCCGCTTGGGCAGTATTGGGTTTACTGCCTGCCTGTCTTAAATTCTACTACTTACAACTAAAACAATAACACTTAAATTCTTATATTATGCCAACTCTACTACAACTTAATTTTTTTTTTATTTCCTATGTCTACTACAATTTAAAATTCTGTTACTAAGCCAACTCTACTACAACTTAATTTTTTTTTATTATGAGTGATGACTGGAACAACCTACTCTCTCACTAGGAGTCAGTCTTTGGTAGATGTGGCAGTTTTAATTTTTCCAGCTCTTTTCGTATTTTTTTTGTTTTCTCAGTTATGGAAGAAACAGGGGTCTTTTGAAATTACAGTTTTGTGAAACTGGACAATTTAAACTTGTTTACTTGAGATTTAAATTACTAAAAAAAATGTTGCTTCAGTTTAAGAATAACTCTTGTGTTATATGATGTACCTATAAAATTACAGGCAAATTAAACATGTTCTATTACTTAAAAACAATGTGTGTAAAAGACAAGATCAGGGAAAGAATTGACGTAATTTTACTTGTTGTTAACTTTTATGAATTGGCAACCCGAAATCAGAAATTGGAATCACGTCACCTTCTTCCCTGCTCTCGTCTTTTACATGTATTACTGACTGCACATTCGGTATTATAAAGAACACCTAGGCAAAGTGTTAGGCAAAGTATAAAACAAATAATATTTTATACATTACCTACACGTTTTAGGTATAATATACATTGCCTAGATATTGTATAGAATACCGAATTATACAGATTGCTGGTAACATGTATATAATCATTATTATAATACTTAATATTATAAAACGTGATCTAATATTATATTTCTTAATATTTATTGTCTTAGTCAACACTTGTTTTTTAGTTTATTGAACTAAAATTTTACTAAGATGAATAAAGTTTTTTTTTTAAACCCAGAAAATTCCAAGTGGAAGTGACAGATTGACCTCAAAAGAGAAACAGCTTCTAAATAATTTATTTATCACGTGCAGAAAGGCTGAAACATCACACCTGACATTTTATAATTAAACAATTCTTATTATTATTTATAAAGGTACTAATTTTGAGGTCCAGCCTCATCTGTGTCTCATCTGTCATCAAATAATTCCTCCGCCTCTGAGTGGAGCAAGAGGGAATAATTTACTTACTGTATTAAACCTACCTGTGTTCCTTCAGTTGCCCTTTGAATCAAGGGCTGTAGTAATTAATTTAACCTTTCGTATGCCGGAATTACAGACACTATTAAAAAGCCATTGTGTCCCGGGTACATCTGCGTTTTGGCATACAACAGGTTAAACAATTCTGTAGCCCTTTTCTAAAGGCCCATAGTTAAACTGTTGTTGTTATTATTCCAGTCCCTAGCCCTGCATAGTGAAATGATGAAGAAGTCAACTGTGGACAGCATGGATATGAACACACTGCTTCAATTGACTGACACAAGTCCTGTTGTAGGATCCTGTGTCACACAGTATGCCACAGTTGGTGAAGAAAAGCTTTGTGTACCCATGGTGAGTGTGTTAAAATTTGTGATGTATTAAGCAGTTATAGTTACTCTATTTCATGGAGACGGGTAGAAGCTCTGAGTGCTTGGTGTCATAGAAAATAGTTTACGCAACCAGAACTTATGATTGTAGGGCTCTCCAATAGGACCTTCACAGTAAATGTCACCAAGTATCAATGTATTAGTTACACGCGTAAAAGAATCCCATTGTTTACTCATATAATTTTAATGGAATTGTTGTAAACAAAATTAAGATAATTTGGGACTTCATTCTTAGATCACATAGATCTTATTAGCGCAAAAGCCTATAAGAACCTGGGATTTGTACTTAGGTCTTGTAAGGAATTTACTAACATTGAAGCATTTAAATCGGTATATTTTGCATATGTGCGTAGCGTCTTAGAATATGCGTGCCCAATCTGGTCCCCTCGATACATCATTTATAAGAATTAAATAGAAGAAGTTCAACTGAAATTTATTATTAGCTAATGCTCAACTATCATAAATAACAAATCAGGGTAGTTGAAAAAGGGGTAATAACTTTATTGTTTAACATAATTAGTACCAGATTTAGCTAGGCAACCTATTCGCAATGTGTTAATAAACGCATTATCTAGCATATAATATTAATCATAATCTAATAACAGATGAGCGAAGATATTTCCTCTACTTGGATCTCGTACTTTATTGAACATGTGTTTGTTTTACGATATACTCATTGGGCGGCTGGACTGCCTGGAGTTGGTCGTACAGCCCTGCGTTCAAAAATAACCAGAGTAGCTTTAAGTTGCAACCCAGAGTCGTTCTTTTATAACTCGAGTAGCTACCCTAGAGTTAACCCAACTAACTCTAAACTTTTAAACTCTTAACTAATATTATGACAAATTTTGACAATAAAATTCCGCTATGTGCAAATTTGACTGATGTGACTAAAGCATTCGACTATGTAAACCATGATGTACTTTTAAAGAAACTTTACACCTAGAGTAAATATCCAAGATCTAATAAAATCATACCTACGAGGCCGATTGCAGTACACAGAAATAACGAGAGTTTGCCTAAAAACTAAACGTGAGTTTAAATACACTTCGAATTGTAGAGAGGTCAAACATGGTGTACCAAAAGGTAGCGTTCTGGGACCACCTTTGTTTCTCTTCATCCCATGGTGCTGTTTGCTGACGATAGAACTGTGATAGTAAAATGTTCGGACTTAAAAAAATATGAAAATGAGATTAATGACACATTAATTTGATCATAAATTTGCAAAAAACTAAGATAATGCATTTTTTATCAACGGGCAAAATTGATTCAATAAATATAGCAAGATTCCTGGGAATCTTAATTGACAGCAATCTAAGTTGGAAACCTCATTCTGAAGATGTGTGTAAAAAATTGAGTAAATTAAATTAAATATACTGCACAATTTATCGCATAAAGTAAACATTACTACACTTCTAATAGCTTACCATGGTTTTCTGGAACAACTGTAGCGAGAGAGAGGAGATATTTAAAGCACAAAAACGATGCATAAGATCAATGGCAAATTTAAAAAGTACTGAAAGTTGTGAGCCTGTGTTTAGCTTACTGAAAATACTAATCTTCCTGTCTCTTTACATATTGGAAGTGTCCATTTTTGTTATCTCAATATCACCCAATTACATCCCCCGTTCTTGGTCCGGGCGAGAGGGTGTATCAGACTTTTACTGACTAAAAACCCAAATCTGTTCCTTCGTTGCCTTTAATACTAGGGCCGAGTTTTCCTTTCAGAAACATACCCTTGGCCCCAGTAGGCCAAAGCCTACGAGCCTAGCGTAACCCCTACATTTACAGGTCCTATAAGACTACAGTATAATAAATTATTACATACAGGAAAATACAAAATAGCACTATTAAGAAAGAGTAAAATGTCAAATTTTATTATATATGATAAGGCATCATATATAATAAAATTCCGCATAGTTTAAATGACCACCCCTTAATGGTAAAGAAATAAAAAAGATACAATAATAAATATATATTTAGTTTAACAAAGTAATTATGAGAAACAAATCCAACAAATCGACGCTGTGATGATTACTCCAATTTCCTGCGAATTTGTTCACGTGCCTTCACCTTAAAAAGTGAACTGACTGTGACTTTGTTATTCAATAGAAAGACAAAAACATTTCATTTCATGACATGTATTCAATTTTATTTTTTAAAGTTATTCCTTTACTGCAGGACAACCTGGTGAACGTGACAGACTTCGCACTAACACCTCAGAGCTATGTGTTTGGAACAACAGCCACTGTCTCAGTAGAATGGATCACAGATGACAAGAGCCTCAACAATGCCAGTAACATCAGCGTTAATCTGCAGAATTATTATACCAAAGTTGCTAGAGGTATGTTTGTTTGAGATTTTGACTTTGCAATCCCACTTTTTACTATAATAGTATAAAAAATATGAAAGTCTCTATGTTAAGAAGTTTGTTTCTCTATCACATTTTCAACGAATTCCGATATTAGGTAAAGCGGATGTTAATCAAATTTTGTATAGCAGTGTCGTCGCAAGTATACAAAGTGTTGCCAACAATATAATCCTATCGGTACATAAACATGCAATGCAATATGGCAACAGGCTTCTGGAAAGTGTTGTGAAAGCTCCCACATTGATCTGCTTTAAAAACGTTGAAACACGTTACATGGTGGACATCCCATCTATACGCACAAAACTTTTTGATAACACATTCATTGTGCGTACAGCTACGGAGTGGAATTCCTTGCCGGAATCTATGTTTCCTGATGGCTACAACTCGGGAATCTTTAAGTCAAGAGTGAATAGGTTACTTCTAGGTAAGCGCGCTCCATCGTCGACCGCATCGTCGCTTTGCATCAGGTGAGATAGCGGTCAAGCGCGAACCTATCTAGAATAAAAAAAAAACACATGCATCAGCTAATAGCTGCTAGTGTGTGTCCAAATAATAATAATGAGAATTATTATTATTATGAGCCTGTTATGTCCCACTGTGTAAGGGCCTCCCTTCCGTTCTTCCACTCTTTTCTGTCCTTAGCCACTTCTGGCTAATCCTTTAGGTAGGAGTCGAAATTTTCACGCCATAATAATCCATACTAATATTATAAACTAGCTTTTGCCCGCGGCTTTGCCCGCTTACATAAAATGAGTGGCATAGGCTATCTATGCCACTCAGGAATAAAGCAGCTTTCTATTAGTGAAAAAATTTTCGCAATCGGACCAGTACTTTCAGAGACTACCTCCTACAAACAAAAAAACAATATTTACCTCTTTATAATATTAAGTGTAGATGTGAAAGTAACTTGGTCTGTCTGTCTGTTACGTTTTCACGGTTAAACTACTGAACCGATTTTGATAAAATTTGGTACGGAGGAAGCTTGAACTCCAAGGATGGATAATACTTCGCGTCCGCAATAACCAACATTAACGCGGACGAAGTCGCTGGCAGAAGCTAATAATAAAATAATAACATGAATGTTGCGCAATATTTGTTTTCATAAATATTAACATGAATGTTGCGCAATATTTGTCTTTATAAATAATAACATGAATGATGCGCAATATTTGTTTTAATAAATAATAACATGAATGTTGCGCAATATTTGTTTACTTGAATAATAACATGAATGTTACGCAATATTTGTTTTAAAACTTTGATAATAACCAAATTCCAATATCCACAGCCATACTAAACCTCAGGAAGAAACCAAAAGAGCTAGCAGTGGAAGACTTAACAACGAATACCCGCATCGGCCCGATATTCCCCAACCTGTTTAACTTGGCCGTTCTCGTGCTAAACGATGACAATCTGAACGCTCTCAACGTGCCCGCTAAGAAGCCGCTGCAGTCCAACGTGCTGGATATGGTTGATGCGCTCTGTTCTAATCCCTGTAGCTTGGATACTAATATACAGCAACAGGTGAGATACAATATCATTTCAGGATCTATTTTCAATTATAGTAGTTCCGTATATCATTTTTTACGTTTATTTCACCGCGCATATGATGGTAGAAAGTAGCAGATTGTAAGATAAACAAATAATAAATAAATAAATATTAGTGTTATTTCTAACCATAGTGCAGAATAAATATAATTAAATCTATATATCTATGTATATAAAAGGAAGAAGCAGACTGACTAACATATCAACGCACAGCCGAAAACTACATGGACTAGGAACGTAAAATTTTGCACGAAGTTTCCTTTTATGACATGGGCGAGCACTAAGAGAGGATTTTCCAAAATTTACCCCCTACTTTTATTTAAAATCGCTGGCAGAAGCTGTCCATTGAATAAGCCTTCCTAGAGCAGCATTAGTCATGAGTGCATGCACTCATAAAATATTTCTATCACATGAATAATGATTATTTTAGTTGTTTATTAATAATCAATGTCTTGTTGCAGTTCCAGAGGTTATTTCCAGTGATGGTATCAAATATACTTGGCAACGGATCTCTTGCTGAGAAAATGGTCGCAATACTCACAAAAATCACACGTACCTGGCCTTCGTTTATTACTATAGGTAAGTTCACTGAGGTTGACTTTTTTTTTTTAATTAGATGAAATAATTAAACATTTCTCCCCTTCTGGGTAGAGCGAACTTTTACTGACTGAAACTTAATTTTACTGACTAAAACTGAATTTTACTGACTAAACTTACTTTTACTAACTATAAGTGTACTGACTAAAACTTACTTTTACTGACTTAAACTTACCATTATTGACCAAAACTTACTTTTACTACAAAACATTACTTTTACTGACTAGATCTTACTTTTACTGACTAAAACTTATTTTTACTGATTAAGACTTACCCGTCTTCATTTAGTTGTCTTTTTCGCTCCAGGGCTGAACTGCGGTAACTCTTTCGATCAATCCCGCAGCCTACTGAGTATAAGACCTAGTTTACATAAATATAAGGTCTAAATTCTTATCGTTTCTTATCAAACGATTTAATCACCCTTTTTTTTAAGTGTGAAATGAAATTAGGAGTAATTAAACACTTGCTCTCCCCTAGAGCGTGACTTCTCCCGTTGTAAGGTGGAGCGAGAGGGCGTGTTTACTGACCCTTAAAGTGCCAATGATTGAGTACATGGGTGCATACTGCCTATATGTATCTGCTAAAATTTTGTCACATGAGCGGTCATGGCGTTCTCATCCACCAGCCGCACACCGCATCTGTCTGTCTGTTTGCGATAAATTTACTGGACTAATAGACAGTGATTGATAACGAAGGTTTAGGTATATAATATATAACATATATCTATATTATTATAGTAGAGAAAGAGCCATGAGTTACAAATATGTCGCATTGAGTCTCAAGTCAAGAAAAAATATTATTCGAACACACTCACCTAAAAAAAGTCACATTAGACCCCTCTTAATGATAATCCTTTCTTTTTTTAGGCAAAGGCATTCTCTTCGATTACTTAGCACAAGGCACGAAGGAGCGGCTCACGGCGCCCATGATCAAGTGTGTGATGGCTCTCGGCAGGCAAGCGCTAGTGGAGTGCCTCGCCGATCATCTGGACCATCTCGACGACTGCATACACGCGCCGCGGCGGAACCATCTGCAAACAGACCTTAGGGAAACCATACTTGTGAGTAGAGACTTCACAATAATGTGTGTGCGGGAACTGCATGACTTGATTCCGCCACCTCCTTTCTACTATTGGAAAACCCGACTTACGGCGGTCAGAACTAAGCGTTTTTAACAGACTTCAAAAAATGGAGGAGGTTATTCAATTCGGTTGTATTTTTTTTTATCATATTTTTTTATATTTTTTATTTTTGTTACCTCAGAACTCCGTCGTTTATGAACCGATTTGCAAATTTTTTTTTCCCTTTATTGGATATGCTTCCAGATTGGTCCCATTTTTTTCAAAGTTCAGTTCTGATGTTGGGATCCATGAGGAATCGAGGGAACTCCTCAAATATTACCTATAGGCAACTATATGGTGATTTTGGTATTTTCATCGAGAAGTTAAGCATTTACAGTCAAAAAGTAACATTTGATGAAGTGGAACTGATGGAGAAGACCAGAAATGGTCAACGAAACTTTATACTCACATTGATATCACAATGAAGAGAGTTAAGCGACTATAACAATACAAATAAAAGAATGGTTCTGAATAGTTACGTTGAAAATGGTATCATCGAAGTGATCTGATGATGATGATGGAACCAGAAGGTAGGCACTGGAACTCCGTAATTAGTCAATGTAACCTAGCCGTGTTTGAACTTATTAGAATTGTCATGAGATGCACTTTGGCTATAAGGTACTATCGAACTGGTCTGATGATGGAGCCGGAAGGTAGGCACAGGAACTCCGTAATTAATCAATGTGACCTAGCCGAGTTTAGGCGTATTGGAATTGTCATGAGATGCACTTTGGCTATAAGATACTATCAAACTGATCTGGTGATGGAGCCGGAAGGTGGAAGGTAGACACAGGAACTTTATAATAAAACAATGTAACCTAGCAGTGTTTGGGTTTATTGGAATCGTCATGAGAAATAGGCACTTTGTTTATAATTGTCTCGCAACTAAAAAGTGTAAAATAAAAACTTTTTACATAAAAAAAATAACCGACTTCACTATACTAAACACTAAAAGGATCAAAATAACTTTAATTTCGGAAGTCGGTGTTAAATAAGAAACAAACAATACCGAGAAACACTGACTTCCGAAATTAAAGTTATTTTGATCCTTTTAGTGTTTTTTTTTAGTAAAGTCGGTTATTTTTTTTTATAAAAAGTTTTTGCTTCGTCGTTTATACCGCGTACATCGAAGGACGGGAAAAATTTGCCTGCTGCGGTCTTCCTGTCCGATTATAATTTAGGTGTCTTCAGTGTCGTCATATTGTATTTGTATTTCGGGCTGGTGTTCGCAACTCCACGTCGCGGTTTCATACAAAAATGTCCCGTGCGGGTCGTCGCAACGGAGCATTTATGTATGGAACCGCGCGAGCTCCTGCATTACTCAGTTTCAGGCCCAAAGACGGTATTTTGCGTACGGTCATATTATGTTAACGGTATTCACAATTTACTTTACAATAAAAATTATTTCAGAAAAATGTCTTTATTACCTTCTAATAAAGTCTGATTTCCGCTAAACATACTTGAATTGTGTCACATTTCTTGCTACCAGGACGCGTCAACCTACCTCCTCAGATCTGAACCGATGACGTACTTAGAAGACTACGTGATAACGGACTACTCGCTGTACGACATGCTGGGAGACTCCATCCTGCCCAGGAGAATGCTGTTCCCAATCACAGGTATCAAAGCATTCCGAAGCCCCTCCGCTTAAGCTTGTACCTCCCACAACTTGGACTGTGCACCTGGTGAGGATCGCAGTAATCCAATGGATGCGTGACGTACAGAACCAATAGTTGCGTTATGGCGATAATTGGGGGAAGCCTATGTCCAATAGTGGACAGTTTGTTGATATGCGTATAAGCGTGGTAAAGAATTATTTGTATTATTGTGGCAGCAACTTTATTTTTAGTACAAACAATTCACGTGGCATTTATACAGTAATGATGAAAGTATCCAAAAAGCACCCATTTTTTTTCGGGGGGAAATAACTTCATCCGCTCTGGGTGAAGCGAGAAGGAATGTCAGACTTTTACTGACTAAATCCCATACGTGTTCCTTTAGTTGCGGTGACTCTTCCGAACAATCCCGCAAGCTTATATAACTTTCTAAACAGACGAAAAGGCGCCTTTATTTAATTCCTTTACAAACTAACAAAGACATTGTACAGTTCAAAACCCCACCCTATTCTTTCAGACAAAATTACAAACGAAAATGCATCACCAGAGAGAAGCACAGATGATGATTTGGCATACACGACGACGGTGCGGCCGGCCATGAGGTGGCCCAAACTGCGTCTGGTCCCCAGCCCTAGCAAGCTTAGGAATGGACTACATCGAGAATCAGTCTTCGAACCAACCAAGTTTAAAAGTGATAAGTGTATTAGAATCAAAATCAAAAATTGTCGGACACAAGTGATGAGACCATTAAGAACTCAAGTGTCGAACTATGTTATCAACCCGCCTCGCCCTGGTGTCATCGTCGCGAGCGGGTTCCTCAATAGATTTAGGTATAAATTAAACAAACCTAGTGATCCGTTTCCAATATTTGGAGCTGTTGTGTTGTAAGCTTTATTATTAATATTATTATACATAAATTATTACTTTTCGATGCTGTTGTATTATTTACTTACAAAGTATTTGGCTTTTTTTTGAGAAAGGAAATCATTTAATTAAGAAGTTATTCCACTTTGTATGGAGCGCGAAAGCGTGTCAGGTCTTTACAGACTCAAACCGACCGCTAGCAATGTGTCCTGCCTATTTGCCACTTAAGTTTGGCGATTTTTCGGACCATGCCGGTAACCTTGGTTCTCCTGCGGATATCTTCATTTCTGATGCGATCACGCACGGGAACTCCAAACATTGCCCTTTCCTTTCCTTTCCTGCCCTTCGGGTGATGAGGCCCGGATGATCGACAACGTTTCGGAGCCATATGTCATCACTGGCAACACGCACTGGTCATAGACTTTCGTCTTCGTCGCTCGCAAAACAGATAACGATGGAAACGAAATGTTCTGGAGTGGTAACCATCGGAAGACAGCGTTCTACCTCCAAGACCGAACCGTTGACCTGGTGAGTGTCGCGTGGATCCGATAGATGCGAGACGCACAGAACCGATTATGGCGAAACTTGGAGGAGGCTTTGGGTCTTTCGGCTGAAATAATAATGATGAACCCACCGTGTTTCTTCAGCTGAATAGGAGGAGGATTCCAGGAGACCGCAGTATTAACTCTTTCGAGCAATCTCGCAACCGGCCAGTGTAGCAGGGCCCACTAGGGCCGCTGACTGCCAAGAACACATAATTTTGTCCTCTTTTCAGTCCGACAAAGAAATGCAGAATTTTTCTTGATTCCAAGTACTAACTAACAAACTCTGAACATAAAAACGTTCTCTCTATTCTGTAGCATTCTATAGTAGATATAAGCGTAATAATAGTAATTGGCCTGACTTTCGTTGCTAACCATACCTTTGAATTTTATTTATAATCCGAGATAATTTCAATCCCATTTTTAACTCAAATATGGTCTTTAGTGTTGTGGATTTTAAGTGACCATTTATATTATGAAGGCCCATATAAAGCTACAATTGAATTTGGACTTTGTCTTGTGTGACATTGAGTCTATTGTATCTCGAATTCTGAATTTAAATTTTGGGTTGTCTGTTACTAAGGGGTCCATTACACGATAGGTTTTGCTGTCAGTTTTGCCACAGTCAAATATCTTGACTAACGAAAACCTACCGTGTAATGCGATGACTGACTTTTGCATGACGAAAAATGTAAGGCGATAAAATTCTGTCAGTCAAGCTTCATTCATGATTGATGGTTTTGATTGACGATTGCATGAACGTGTAATGGACCCCTTACAGTACTCAGTAACACAGGCGTCATTCAAGACGAGCTAATTCGGGCAGTCTTATCTCTGATTTCCCCCACATTATGCTATTTTGACTGACCGAATCATAGACGTTATTCAGGCATCTTCCAATGTCGAGGTCACCTGTGACTTACTCCAGATGTGGATGACGATGAGTATCAGAACTTCTATTTAAGTGCAGTATTGATAAATATTGTATCTTGTTATAGTCTCGAATTAGTTCAGCTCATCACTTCGAGTGTCGTGACTAAGGGTTTATATCAAGAGAATGGCTAGCTTCCTTCATACAGAAGTATAAACATCCAGGCGTTGTGTTGCTAGATTTATCGATAAATTAGATTAGTAATGGTATTTATCTTGTGGACCTTGAAAAGGCTGCCTAACCGAATGTAGATGACGGAAATGTGGTTGTGACGAAACTAGTGCGATTTTTATAATTGCATGTACTTATTCTGTATCTACACTTAATAATATAAAGAGGTAAAGTTTGTTTTTTTGTTTGTAAGAGATAATCTCCTGGTCCGATTGCTAAAATGTTGTCACCGATAGAAAGCTGCTTTATTCCTGAGTCACATAAGCTATATTTTATGTACCTACGCTTGCGAAGCTGCGGGCAAAAGCTAGTAATATATAAAACGCAAAGTCCTGACTCACCAACTCCTAGACCTGGAACGCTAAAATTTTGCACTGAGTTGTTTTTTATGCCGTAGGTATACCAAGAATAAGAATGTCCTTAAATTCACTCCCTAAGGGGATGAAACGGGGATCCAAAGTTTGTATGGAGGAACCTAATATCACCCAGGCGAGGCCACTGGAAGAAGCTAGTGTTAATATAATTATGTATCCGCACGTAATAAATAAACTAGGGAAGGTCTTATTGAAGAGTGGAATAACTAATTTTGGGTTTGTACCATTGTTTGCATCTTTTCAAATATCTGTCCACATCCTTACACCCTAGCCGCCGTAGGTTGCGCCCCGGGCATCGGAAGACGAAGGGTGATTCCCGGCCAATGTAGGTGCGGATTTTTGGACCGCAAGCAATGGCTACCCAGTCCGAAAGTCCGCGCCGGTAAGGTCCAGGCTCAACGTACACCTGAGCCTCAAAGCCTTCAGCAAAATAGATGGGACGCGTTAGGGCTGACACCTGCCAGGCCTGCGGGACTGTTCGAAAAAGTTACTGCGGCCCTGGAACTCAAAGGGAAGGTAACTGGAGGAATCAAAGGTGGGTTTTTGGACGGTTTGTCATCCAAGAACAAAACAAACCTTCAGTCGGACACGAAATGATAGGAGTACTTACCTCGCATGTTATTAAAACATTACAAATTTTGTTTGAAAAAATTATCAGACCATTGAAAAGTCAGTCCTAACCTCCATTAAATAACCTAACCTAGGTACTAAACAAATGAAAAAAACAATGATTACACGCAGACGACCGCGACAGTAATTTTTAAAGTGTCGATCACAACTTACAGCTCTAAGACGCTATACGGTTGAGCTGAATATTTGGCTAGTTTTTGACCAAAGCCAAAACTCCAATCATAACTAGATATTTTAACATAGAAATATGTAACTCATAATATGATTTAAAAGAGTGTCCATGGAGTTTCTTGCACGTTCTTCTACATAGAGATCTATGCTTTGGAACGTGTACCTTCACTAATTTTTATTTTTTTGAAGTGAAACTTCTTTACGCACGCTTGACTTGGGGAGTAAGCTGGCGAACGCGTGACGTAAGCGTTACGAAAAGTGTGATCGGGCAAGGCGAACGGAAGTTAAGTGGGGGATATAAGCAAGAGACAGCAGTGCGCGCGCACATTTTCTTTCTCTCTTCCTCTCATAGCCAAAGATATCTGTCTAATTTTAATTCTAAAATTTATGTATCTTATTTCTCATACCATAAGCCTATTGTCTCGGTTTTACAATCAACCACAGTAATTACTGATGTATCCAATAATGAAAATGATGAATAAAAATAGAAGATCTATGCAAAAATATTAATTTACCAATGAAACCATGAAATAAATTTAAATATTTGTAGAAAATTAATATATGTATATGTGTATACATGTATATATTGTACACACATATATATATATATACATACAGATGGAGCGAAAGAAGTTTCACTTCAGTCGTGTGGTCATAAGCACACTCGTTTTTTTTTTGACTGACCGTTATTTTGACCAAACAAAAAAAAAGTCAATTTTTTTTTATTTTCTTATGCCTACATGGGCACTTATAAAACGTCAGAAGCTAGTGAACGGTTCCAAATTGGTTGTTTCATATGGAGAAGAACCGGCAAGAAAAGTGCCTGTAATTGGTCTATTTGAAATAAACATTTCTGATTTCTGGACACCTTCTAGAAAAGGTAGGCAAGGAGGAGTCAGGTGGGCCGTATGAGCATTCAACCCAGGATGTTGTGCTACCGATTCGAAATTCTATGATGGACGCCAAAATACTGATACCATCGCATAAAAAAACTGGCTAAGTGCAAGTCTTTTCTGTACAACAATATTGATATCGAGCAAAAAACCTCAAATATTTATTTTATTTAAATTTAATTATTTAGTTTTGTTTATAAAGTGAATATAACTACAACTAAATATTCTGTGAATATTTCAAGCGTCTAACGGCAACACCGTTAATAATATCGAACAAAAACCGGCAAAAAAATCACATTTATCGTATGGTAGCCACATATTTTTTTTTCTGATCTTTGAAGGCAAAGAAGGAACAGGAGTGGGTTTTTAGTCAGTAAAAGTTTGACACTATCTCCCGCTCCGCCCAAGAGTACTTATTTGTTGTTATAGCGGCATCAGAAATGCGTCAACTGTGAAAATATCAACTGGCCTGCTATCACAGTTCATGATATACAGCCTGATGACAGACAGGCCGACCGTGAAGGCTTAGCAATAGGGTCCCGTTTTTACTCTTTGAGTACAGAACCCTAAAAATCACGCATATCAGAGCTCAGGCTACCCTTAAAAAATAACCCTAAATACGTTCGCCAGTGTGTATACTGCAGCTTCGGCCTTGACAGACTTTATGGGTAAGTACTTATTGGGTATGTCGGTCAGGAAGCTATTTTGATGTCTGCATTATAACAGACTCGTCTCATGTCGGGCCACCGACGTCGATTGAATATGAGATGCATTAGCAAATTAATATAAATTGATTTAACTAGTGTAGTTTAAACCAAATGGAAGATTGGTATAGTTATCTACTTGTATTTATAGTTATGTTACAGTTAATTGGGCCAATTTTTTTTTTGTTAAGTTCCTGAACCGAGAGACGTTTGTCCTTTACATACCTACAAATGTCTTGTTTAGTTTTTCCTAAAAACTTTATGCAGATTATCTTCCTTATCGTGTTGAAGATACTACTTGAGACAAAAACAAAAATTCGGTTTCGAATCAGCCCAGTCGTTCTCAAGTGATGCGCTTACCAAAAAAAAAGCAGCATTTATTTTTTAAGATTTATTCTAACAGGAAATACGAGCATATTTTTTCAATGCGAGCACAGGTAAAGAAAGAAAAGAAAGAAAGAAAAAGAATTTATTTGGTACAGCACAAGGCACAAACACAATATAGGGTAATCACGAAAAAAAATATAATAAAAAAAGAAGCAAAAATGTAGTGGTGTGCCTCACGGCTGCACCAAAATAGGTCCAGTTCAGCATGAATGTCAGACAATTGGTGCTTGACGTTAGTTTTCAACTGAACCTGTGGTTGTAACGCAACGGACGTAAAACAGTTTTGGAGTGTTGTATATATCTATCGGTGATGCATACTTATATAATATAAACTATCAAAATAGCAATGCGCATGTTTAGTTTGCGCCTTTTCCGGCAAATAAATTGTTTTTCTTTCTTTCAATGCGTGGCAATGGGCAGGGCACATTGCTCGCAGAACGGATGGCCGTTGGGGGCGAAAGGTTCTGGAATGGCGACCACGTACCGGAAGACGTAGCGTTGGAAGGCCTCCTACAAGATGGACCGATGACTTGGTAACGGTTGCGAGACGCACATGACCGTTCATAGTGGCGACGCTTGGGGGAGGCCTATGTCCAGCAGCCGTCTTTCGGCTGAAATGATGATAATGATGATGATGATCAAAATAGTGTTGTTTATGATAAATATGTGTAACATAGTGTTTAAAGGTCCGGTCGCTGTGGCTAGGTTTTCTTTTTCGAGGTGGGAAGTCATCAAATAACTCCACCCATTCTGAATGGTTTGAGAGGGAGTGTCAGATTTTTACTGACTTTAGTCATCACCCACCTGTGTTCCTTCAGTTGCTCTTTGCGTTACATGGCTGCGGTAACTCTCTCGAACAATCCTGTAGTCTTTATGGCGAGGTTCAACAGGCTAATACCTGTAGTTCTATACTAAGACTGTAGGTACAATGCGTTTCAAATAAGAATAGGATCGATTGACATTTTGTGACCTCACACCATACTGTCAAATAGAAGAAATTGGGTAGGGTGAGCAAAACAAGAAATTATTAAAATTTATTTTATTTACGAATCGAGAACGTTCTTCAATTTTGTTCATCTCTGCGTCACTGTGTGAAGTGTGTGGCACATGGAAGAAGATGGCGAATTGTTCCTAACAATGAAAATGGAAAGAAAATTGTTTTTTTTAAGTATTTATGACTTAAAACAATATATTTAGCTAATTTATTTTAAACAATAACGTTTTTACTTCTTCTAGATTTAACTAAGACTTAGTAATACAAAGCAAAAATAAATCCTTTATTGATACGCAAATAACTTTTCTTTGCAACCCGTACCTACTTTTCATTCAACATTTGACAGATCGAGGTTATTGACTTTCCTATTCTTATTTGTAACGCGTAGTAGTACCTATTATTATTAATAATAATAATATTCCATAACTATCACACAACGCCGTCTAGTCTCAAGCTAAGCAGAGCTTGTATTATGAGTACTGACAACTGCAAAACATACACAAATATTTCTAAATACATACATATTATAGATAAATTACACCCAGACACAGAACAAATGATCCTGCTCATCACACAAACGTTTGTCCTGGGTGGGAATCGAACCCACGACCTCCAGCATAGCAGTCAGGGCCACTAACCACTAGACACACAGGCCAGTCTTACCAACCAGTCAGTTTACCAGTCAGTATTACAGAACTTTAACAGCAAGTTAAGTTTCTTATATCTTAATTCAATTCAAACACTCCATTTGAAGAATCCGATTACCTCTCACAGGAAACACCTACGCGTAAAAACATTACCCTCATTTTATAAAGTTGGTTAATTGCAGTGCGTCTCGACGTTTTGCAATAACTATAGTTATTATTGGATTCAAATCTAGTCCTGTGCCGCTCATTGGCTATTGATAGGACTTCCTATCTCTGTGTTCTCCATTAATATCGAGGTGACCAGGTACAGGAGATCTACCTACATGGAATGAATGACGTTAGCAAATAGGTTGATAGGTCTATCTATTTATTATGTAGACATTCAGTCAGAAAAGTATCGGAAATGGATGATTTGTTTATGGTTCCAAATTCAAATTTTTGTTTTTTTTTTTTTGTTGTGGGTAGATTGGCACAACTGTTTTCCATTTTAGTACGGAGTTTGAGTTGCATCTGTTATTTATATTAAATACAGTGCTGTTTTTAGTTATATCATATCTAGTGTGTATTGCGAATTTCATAATGGACAAAAACATCGAACAAAGAGTTTGTCTTAAATTTTGCATCGCCAATGGAATTTCGTGTTCGGAGTCACTGAAAATGTTACAGAAGGCTTACGGTGAATCGATTTTATAAAAAAAAACACGTGCTCATGAGTAGTAGAAAGCGTTCAAAAGCGGGTGAGATGTGATGGAAGATTTGCCTCGCTCTGGCAAGCCATCAACGTCTTCAACTGAAGTTAACATCGCTAAAGTGAAGGAAATAGTGACTGAAAAACCTCATTCAACTTTGAGAGAGATAGCCGCCGAACTTTCGCATCTCACGACTCGATCCATACTATTTTATGTAATCATTTAGGTATGAAACATGTTACCGCTCGGCTAGTCCCAAAAGACCTGAATTTTCTCCAAAAACTCAATCGTATGAGAGTCGGTGAGGACATGCTAGAACGAGTTAATTCCGACCCAACAGTCATGAAACGCATTGTTACTGGTGACGAGACGTGGGTTTTTTTTTTTTAGGTGGGAAAATCATCTTATGACAAATCCCGCTCTTGGGCGGAGCGAGAAATAGTGTCAGACTTTTACTGACTAAAAACCCACTCCCGTTCCCTCCTTGCCTTCGCCCCAGGGCCCCGGGTTTCACTTTCACACTACCCGTGGCCCCAGTAGGCTTCGACCCCGTTGGGCCCCTACGATTTGCTGACATCTCCTTGAGGCGCGCGTGGAACAGTACGCGCCGTCGACGACTTGGGCTTGGTCCGGACGGCTACCGGACGATCGGATGGCGAGCCACCCATTGCTCGCCGTCCGCAAGCCCGCGCCTACGGTGGCCGGAAATCGGGATCAGAATCCCGGCGGCGGTTGGGGCGTGAGGACCGTTGCCTCACGCGATCGGCTCGCCTGCCACTCTTCCTCGCTCCGGACCATGGCCTGGACCAAGGCCCGGCGCGAGAGATCGCCGCCGCCGATCGCCACCACGAGGACACGGCGTTGCTCTGCCCAAGCGGGGCACACCTCCACCGTGTGCTCCACCGTGTCCTCCGGGCGGTCCACACAGTGGCGACACCCGGGCGTCGCTTCCACACGAATCCGGTGCAGGAACTTCCCGAACTTACCGTGTTCGGTGAGAACCTGCGTCATGCGGAAGGTGAGGACGCCGTGAGGTCTTTCCAACCACGCCTCAAAGAGGGGACTTACCGCCATAATTGTGGCGTGCCCAGAGACGTGGGTTTACGAGTTTAACATGCATTTGAATAGTTTATTCAACAAGCTTCGGAGTGGCGCCTTCCAACTGAACCGAAACCGCAAAAACCACGACAAAGTCGATCAAAAGTCAAAGTCATGTTGACTGTTTTCTTTGATTATCGCGGTGATGTGCACTTGGAATTCTTACCGTAAGGTCAAACGGTAAATATTATTTGAGCGTTATGCGGCATTTAAGACAGCAAATTCGGCGAAAAAGGCCAGATTTGTGGAAAGAAAATTCTTGGATTTTGCACCACGATAATGTGCCTCCGCACAAGGCTATCATTGTAAATGAATTTTTGACCAAACACTCAACAAATACCATCAAGCAACCACCATATTCACCAGATATGGATCCAGCCGACTTCTTTCTTTTTCCTAAATTCAACTTCACTTTGTGGCACCCGTTTTCAATCGGTAGAAGACATAAAGGAGAATTCACGGCGAGAACTGAACTCAATTCCGGAAACAACATTTAAAAAATGTTTTGATGATTGGATTATTTGTTGGCGTAAGTGTATCGTTTCGGAAGGAGCATACATACTTAGAAGGCGATAAAATAAATTTGGATAAATAACAAAAATTTTGTGTATTATTGATCTTTTCCCGGTACTTTCTTGACAGAGTAGTAGGTACATGGATTTGTCATTATTGTAAGATGGAAATGGTAGAACCATCGAAAGGTTGCAGGAATGTTTGAAAGAGTTACCAGGGTCCTAGAACGCAAAGGGCAACTCAAGGAAAACAAGTGGGTTTTAATCAGTAAAAGTCTGACACGCCTTCTCACTCCACCCAGAGCGGGAGAAGTTATTTGATGATTTCACACCTCAAAAAAAAAAAAGAATGAACATTTTAGCGACGCTAGGAAATGAATCGGACAAAGTGCTTATAAAGTTTTAACCTAACCTAACAAATTCAGATCCAAAAGATCGATTTGCTAAAGATGATCTGACCCAGCAGGTACCGAGTCCTAAAAGTATAGGCAGACTGATAATAATCCTACAATGCATGTGTGTTTCATGACTCTTGACTTTGAGGCATCAGGTGTAGGTACTTGAGCAAAATGGAAGCTTTTTTTTTAATACTAAAATTGCAACCAGCATTCCGCAGGAAAAAAATCGAATCTCAATTTCAAATGTCTAAGACACTTTCGTTTCACGGAATAGATCATTGTTGTAAGATCTATTTCAGAAATTTTAGATATTTCTTATGGGTATTTTTATTTAGTGTATCTGATAGAAATTGATCACTTCATGATATGGCCAACTAAAACTGGCCAGATCGTATAAACGTTAACATTTCATGATATGTCAATCCTCGTTTGGCCAAATCATTGATGTAGGATTTCGATGATAATAAAAGGTCTAAAGAAAATAGGCCAAACGAAGATTGAAATATCATCAAACTTTAACATTTAAAACGATCTGGCCAGTTTTACTTGGCCATTTCATGAAGTGATCAATTTCTATGATCTGGCCACGACATTTCTATAAATATATTTATAATGTTAGTTAAGTGTTTTTTTGTGGATGGATGGAGAGGGAGAGGGAGACCAAAGAAAAGATGGATGGATTGTGTGAAGAGCGATATGAAAGAAAAGGAAATTAGTGATAGCATGACGAATGACAGGGCAGTATGGAAGAAAAAACATGTTGCGCCGACCCCAAATAACACGGGACAAGGGCAGGAAGATGATGATGATGATGATGATTTTTTAAATAAACGAAGTTTTATTCTTTCAGATATTGATATTTTTACCTGTAAAATCGATTCTTCAATTAATCGTCTCGAGTTCTAGACAGGTAGGTAACCGTAGACTATGAATAAAACCAAGAAATAATCCCCTGCTTGCAACTAAGTATTAGAAATGTATTCAATTTAACTCAGAATACTTACAGTAACATCAGAATCATAAAATTCTGAAACTCTGAAAGCTTTTTATCGTTATATCGCTTTTACGTCTTTCGCATTTCATAGCACTCTTTTATTATACAACTTTATTTTGCAGGTTAAAATTAAGCACAGGTAGGTACTAAGTTACCATCCTCAGTTCGGCACTTTTATTCTTAGAGATACTATAGTTGACCTAGCAAACACTGTTATGCCATATAAATTATTTTGGGTCATCTATGGGTGAAAAAATAGCCTAAGATATATTCTCAGGCCTACTAAATGTACACAAAAAAAAAATCATAAAAATTGGTCAAGCCATTTCGGAAGAGTTCGATAACAAACACTATGAGGAGATTTTTATATGTAGGACTAGCTTTTGCTCGTGGCTTATCCCGCATACAAAAAACATAGCCTATATCACTCGGGAATAAAGCAGCTTTCTATCGGTGAAAAGATTTTCGCAATCAGACCAGTACCTCCTACGAACAAAAAAAAGCTACCTCTTAATAATATTATAATAAACACTTCTAATTTATTCTGCTAGTGGTCTTCAAAGGGATGATAGAAGGAAGATAATTAAAACTACAAATGGGTGCCAAAACCGCTTGAAAGTTGAAACCGCATTTGGCAGAGGACAATGCGATTCTATCAATTTGTTTCCCGCAATGGTTTTACATAGGATTTCATTGTGAAAAGGGAGACTTACTTGACAGACTCACAGTTTCTGTCCCCTCCAATTATCATAGTTGGCAATCTTAGTTTGTAACAACTACCTTATAGTCACTAGACGTCTAATAACAGGCGAAACATGTCTGTCAACACATATGATTATAGATCTGATGACTCGATCAATCAGGACGCAGTACCTCGCTCCCCCGTACCTATCAGAACCAATCAGAACGTAGTACTCCGCTCCCCGTACCTCGGCTTGTTGACAGAATTGTAGTGGTGTGCTAGTTCAAGCTTGAGGCGTCTAGTGGCTTGTAATTACAATCTCTATGTTCTTAGCATAGCATATTCTAGTCGGCCTTATAATGTTCCCACTGTTGGGACATGTTCTTGCCTTTTACATTTTAACAGGAAATTATTAGGTTCCCGTGAAGTTATAGTTTTATGTAACTGGTCACTTTGAGCTGTGGATAAGTTCGGATCAACTTTTAGCTGATTTTAAATATCTGTGTTTCCATAGGCGGTGTTTTCACAGCGGCAATATCTAAAATAAAATAAAAAAATGATTTTAATTTTTTATTGATAGGCGTTTCACCGCTATCTCATCTGATGGTAACCGAAGATGTGGTCGGTGATGGAGCATAGTAATATAGCGTAGGTATAAGTAGGTGTTTTTCGTTTTTTTTTTTTTAAATTTCTTTTGCCTGTAATTAAGCTTCACATTATTTTAATCTAGAGGAAAACAGGTTCCAGTACCTATTACGAATATAAAGTTTAACGCTGTGCGTCCTCGATTCGCTAAAGAAATTCGAGGAAAAATACTTGCACCAGTCTTAGTTGTCTTAGAAGACAATACCTATCAGTTCACAGTTGTCTTCCAATTTAGATAGTGTGCGTCTACGTCGCGTCGAGTACGAACTACGGATGTTTACAAGAGGAGGCTGGCGTCGCGCGTCGCCGTCGGCGCCCGTCGTATTTCACCTGCGCGGCGACGGCGAGACTCGGCTGGCGCTGTGTCACACCGACGCGTAATGCATCGACAATCGCGATTTTTTTTTGTTTAGTTTAAAGTGTGTCATGTTTTTTTTTGTTAATGGTTTTGGCTTGAATACCAAGTCCTTCAAGTCATGTCTTCGTCTGAATAGTTAATTTGTTAACCATTAGAATATGTCCATATTTTTGCATTCTAATGTTTTGTAGTATTTGGCATCAAATGTATCAAGTCAACCATCTCGGCAAACTTCTCTGAGGAAACAGTTCAATAAAATTCTCAGCTCTATTTTACCGTGATCACGCCTGTTTCAATGATTCCACACAATGTCCACGTGTGAAGACACTTGAGATACAAAACTAAACCAATTTTACATCACAATATCCACTAGGAATCAATTTGCGAATAATTAAAACAGCCACTGAACTTCACTCGAAGAAATCTCGTCAAGAACTCAATGTGTTATGAATTCATGATCTAGTGAGAGTTTATTGGGATGTACGTACACGTGTGCTTAGATTTTTAGTGTTTGAAATTAAACATAGTGAAGATAAGTAGACCTATTTATTAAAAGATTTTATTAAACTTCCAATATTTTATGTTAGTTTGTTTAGGAAAAATCTTGTGAATGACTTTTCAAACAGTTACTCCTAACCGATTGAGCTAAAATACAGACATGTTCAGTTTGGATGACCAATTGACAATGCATGGTTAGTTAAGTGACGTCATGTCACTCGGAATCCGATATGATAGACTTCTAAAGATGGGAGACTATTCATTTTTTTTATGCATTCCCATGATATGGATCTAGAATTATCATTTAAAAGGGAGAACTTTGTCTAGCGGTAATTTATAAATAAACTAATAATAAAAAATATTTTTTAAAATAAGCTTTTTTTTGAACAATTAAATATTGATTTTAATATTGTTGATGATTGTAAAAGTTCAAGAATGTAAACATTGACTTGTTTGTACTTTGTACCGACGTGTTGTGAATAGAAATTTGTTGTTTGTAGAATATTAGGACGTGTTGACAAACGGGACTCATTTTACAAATATTTGGTATTCTGAAGACATATTTCGGTGCCTTATTTGGCAAAGTTGTAAATATATCCGCGGAAACTTTTTGTTAGCACCTACATCATTATTTATAGCTGGCGTCTTATTTCTAACGGTGTACGCGTAAAATTGTAGAATGAATTTGCCCATGCATTAAACATGAGACATGATACTTGTCTTGCCTATCTATAAATTAGTGTCATTGGCATAATGACATACCTATCGGATTTACCTACAATACACATTACGAATATCTCAGCGACTGTCACGACTCAGTGCTGGGCACGCCATAATTATGGCGGTAAGTCCCCTCTTTGAGGCGTGGCTGGAAAGACCTCACGGCGTTCTCACCTTCCGCATGACGCAGGTCCTCACCGGACATGGTAAGTTCGGGAGGTTCCTACACCGGATTAGTGCTGAAGAAACGCCCGGGTGTCACCATTGTGTGGAACGCCTGGAGGACACGGTAGAGCACACGGTCGAGGTGTGCCCCGCGTGGGCAGAGCAACGCCGTGTCCTCGTAGGGCCGATCGGGAGCGGCGATCTTTCGCGCCGGGCCTTGGTACAGGCCCTGGTCTGGAGCGAGGAGTGGCAGGCGGTCGTCTCCTTCTGCGAAGCAGTAGGTAATGCTAGCAAGGGAGGCGGCCGATCGCGTGAGGCAATGGTCCCCACGCCCCAACCGCCGCCGGGATTCCAATCCCGATTTCCGGTCACCGAAGACACGTACTTGCGGACGGCGAGCAATGAGTAGCTCACCGTCTGACCGTCCGGACCGAACTCAAGTCGTCGACGGCGCGTACTTCACGCGCGCCTCAAGGATATGTCATCGACTGGAAGGGCCCAGCAGGGTCGAAGCCTACTGGGGCTAAGGCAAAGAAGGAACAGGAGTGGGTTTTAGTCAGTAAAAGTCTGACACTATCTCCCGCTCCGCTCAAAAGCGGGGGATGTCATAAGATGATTTTTCTACCGAAAAAAAAATGTCGGTCTTGGATCAAATCATTATTGCATTCCTATGTGTCCCAATAGTTAGTCATTAAGGCGAGGTTGTACTAATTTTGAACTTTTTTGAACCTCTGGAAATCTACAAATATAAAAGAGAACACGATGAAAAATTATTTTACTAAAACTGACCATATGACTAACCGCTAAGTAAAAATCAAAACACGATATAAATTAGTTGCCTCGATAAAAAAATAATCATGACACTGACCTTAACTTACGATTTCAAACGTGTATATCTACGAGATTACGTCACGGAAATATTTGAAAGTTACATAAAATAATAAAGCTTGTTTTTTAAAAGGGTTTGGCCAAAAACAAATCTTGAATCGTTTCAACATTCTTTTCATATAAAAATAAAATTGCTGTCACGGAGCTGCGAAGTCGACATAGACCCGGGCAAGTAGATACATAGAACTCAGTAAATACAACCGGCTCTTAAGAGATGGTGCTTTTAGGAGATCAGGAAAGAAGGACCCCTTCCCGATCCGTCTATATCGTCAACGTGAGCGGGTTGAGAAGCTTGTTGTTTCTTTCAATGCAACTTAAATAGAATGTGCAATAGTTAGAAACGGTAACCTCAGAGTGACCAACACATTTTGACCGTACTGTACTCAGTGGCGTAGCATGGACCAATTTAGACGTGGGCGAAGGCACATCAGCGAGGCCCTTTTCTTTCATAAATTCTAAAATAAGACAGAGACTGTCGCAATCCTGTGTCGACCACATCATCTCTAACAATCAGGTGAAATAGTGGTCGAAGGAGAGCCTATAAATTATAAAACAAAATCCTCGTTGTCAAAGAGCCCCACGTACACGAGGCTCCTTTGGGTGACTGTACTTGGTTGATAGACCAAAAAAATGCTGTTTGTACCTGAATTTTTATAGCTGTTAGCTTTATTTCTGTTTATATGTTTGGTATTATTTGGGTTCAATGGATCACTATGTGCCGCGTGTTACTTGTCTAATTTATTTGCCACTACCAGTTAGGTGAGCAGTTGCAGAAGCTGCGGCGCATTTAAACGACTATTTATTTAAGAAACTACTTAACATTTATTTCTAGATTTACTAATGAATCTTTGTGTCTTTAAACCATTTAGTGTACCACTGCATTTTAACAAAAAATATATAGTAGAACTATGTTTTTTATTGGTCGACGATGGAGCACGTTTACCTAGAAGTACCTAACGTTTACACTCTTGACCACCCTTAGGTTGTAGCTAACAGGAAACACAGACTCCGGCAGAGAATTCCGGGTCGTGAAGCTCTTTGGACCGGGAGGTCCTAACTTTCAGCTATAAAGAATATATATACTTTTTTAATAGTATTTTGGAACCACAGAGAAAAGGCTTTAACGTACAGTTACCAAAAAAGCTGTATTTATTTTATTTGTGGTCCCATAATACTATTCAAAAAAATTTAAGTACTACATATTTTTATAGGTGGAAGTTGGGACCTCTGTTGTGCATAGACGATGGGGGCCTTTACTCCAACCAACCCTCCTCATTCCAGAAACAGATGAGTCTCTTCAGTTTGCTCAGTAACTTATTAACAGTGATCGGAATAGGTAGATTGATTTTTGGTACTTGTATCATAAATGCACACAGAAAGAATAAAATGGATAAACCACTTTTCCGGAAAGTAATTCCGGTATTTCAATTTCGATTAAAAGATTCAATTAAATATTGTTAATGTTTGTAGTGATATTATTACTACTCAATCAAAAATTTAAAGGAAGGTATCAAACCTAAATTAATTTATTATTTATCTGTTGAATAATAAAAACAATCGAATTCCGATCGAAGCACCAATTCCAGAGGAATGTCCATATTAATATTAGGTCTTTACCTATGAAATTGGAGATTTGTATGATAATTTTAAAATATAAAACTTTTGGTATTTTTTTTATTTCAGCTAATCAAAGTACTGGCCTAAATTATCTATACAATTTTGCCATTTTGATGGCAGTTTGTTTATCCCTTTACTGTAGAAGTCTGCCGGACGGGAGGCGATGAAGTCAGCGAAAGCGTTTTGTACTGCATCACGGGTGTTGAATTTTTTCCCACTTAAAAAATTGTCTAAATTTTGAAAAAAATAGAAATCTGTTGGGGCAAGATCCGGTGAGTACGGTGGGTGACGGAGAGCTTCCAGCTGTAACTCTTGTAGCTTTGCGATGGTCTGTCGTGAAGTGTGAGCTCGTGCGTTGTCGTGGAGAAGCAATGGGGAAGAGCGATTGACTAGTCTTGGTTGTTAAATTGCGAGCTTCTCCATCATTGTTTGCAATTCTTGGCAATAGACATCTGCCGTCACTGTTGTGCCATTCGGTAAGAAGCTGTGATGTACAAGTCCGGCACTGGTCCACCAGACAGTCACCATCATCTTCCTATGAGTAATCTTTTTTTTAGCGCACTGATTAGGTGCTGTACCCGGGTCCACCCACTGAGACGAACGCTTACGGTTGTCGTACAGGATCCACTTTTCATCGCAGGTAACAATTCGATTAAGAATTACCTCGTTTCTATGCCGCTTCAGTAGTGCTATGCATGCTTCGACACGTAAACCTCGCTGTCGGTCGCTTAGTTCGTGTGGCACCCACTTATCTAGCTTTTTTATCTTTCCGATTTGACGAAAGTGCTTCAATGTTGTTTTGACACTAACTCCAAGGCCCGCAGCAAGCTCAGCCGTAGATTGAGATGGATCCGCTTCCACTATCGCCTTCAATTCGTCGTTGTCGACAATAGTTACCGGCCGACCGCGAGGCTCGTTCTTCAACTCAAAATTTCCAGATTTAAAACGATTGAACCAATAATGGACTGTGTTTATGCAAGCAGTGTTATGCCCGTACACGTCGTTAATGTTTCGTGTTGTTTGCGTAGCGGTATTTCCACGTAGGAACTCATATTCGAAAATTGTACGAATTTTCAGTTTATCCATAGCGCCAAAAACTACCACAATGTCACAAAAACAAAAAACTATCTAAAAATAAATGACTGAAATTGAAATTAAATTAACACGTCTTTCGAATAAAATTTATTTGAATTTCGAATTGCGCGCCAATCCACAGATAATTAATTCTGAAAATGCTGGTTATAAAATCTCCAATTACATAGGTAAAGACCTATTATTATATACGTTTCGGATCAATGACCCCAAATCAATCTACCTACTCCGATCACTAGTTATTAATTAGCAACATTGTTCTATCGACGACGGTGTGAATAGCGGCCGATAGTTTTGTTACTATGTCGGTACTCACCAAGTTGGGTGTCGTATAAACTTTTTGGAACATTGCCTATGTTTGCTTGATGCAAGACGAAGTGTACTTTCATTTGCCCATTTAGTTCAAGGATCATAAATATATTTTAAAATACCATTAAAGAATAAGTGTTTGTTATCCGTATTCGAAAAGTATCGAAGAGGATTCAACTTTATTTCTGACGGGCATAAATATATAAATAAACCAAGGTTTCAATGTTTGCATGTACCTACATATTTATAATGTACTTTAATGTAAGATATCTTAGTGTACAATCTATATATAAAAGGAAAAACTGACTGACTGACTTTCTTCCTGCCCTTATCCCATATTACTTGGGGTCGACGCAACACGTTTTTTTCTTCCCTTTTGTCCTGTCACCCGTCACATTATTACTAACTCCCTTTTCTTTCATATCACTCCTCCACAATCCGAAACTACTAAGACTAGGAACATGAAACTTTGCACAAGGCTTATATATTTATTTACATATTTAGGTTCATCCACAGCACATTGTTTTTCCGCAATATGTAAGTATTTTTATATATATTTATTCATTTGTCGGTCCATCACTGTGCATTTTTCTTCTCACACTTCGCCACTGTTTCGAGTCATCAAATGAGCATGAGTACCCATGAGGTTTTCTAAAAGCCGGCGCCCCTGTTTTGTACGTTGTGTACTAAGACTAGGAAAATGTAACTTTGCACAAGGCTTATATATTTATTTACATATTTAGGTTCATCCACATATACACATACATAAAAATAAATCATAGGTACGCTAAGTTGGCTTCCTTTTATGATGTAGGCGAGCACTGAGTAGGGGTTTTTCAAAATTCAACCTTCACTCGCCTATCGTCAACTTCGAGCATGGTTTAATAGCTTGTTACTTCATCTAACGCAATCCAACACGATGTTTGACAAAAAGGCAACGCGAAAAAAGAGAGATAACGCCTGAAAACTCTGTTAGCAATCGGTAATTCCTTGATTTACTCGAATATTTTACAAAACTTGTTCCAGGAAATACGTATATTTTTTAAAACCTTAAAAGTTAAAAAAAGTGTCAACAGCATCTTGATTAAATTTGCAAGGCTTCTATATTTCTTTGACTGTTTAAATTTTTCAGTAAATTATAAAGTGTCAAAGTTTATGCAAAATAGCAGATTTTCAGAGGTCTTTACTGGATTAATTTTTAAATACAAATTTATAAATTGATTTTAATAGAAGCCAAGATAAAATCCACAAGATACTGAATTATAAAAATATCTAATGAAAAATGTGTAATAACGTATGAAAAACAGTGCAAATGTATGTCGAGTTGCATCCCCTTAAGGGGGTAAAAGGAGGAATGTAGTATATGTATATGCAAAATCTCATTCCGTGTGCCAATATACCTAGTTGAAAGTTACAGATAGTAATCTAAGGTAGGTTGTAATTATTTGTTTTTAGAACTACACCAAATAGAACAATTTAGGGGGGTTTAAAGATTGTGTGGAGGATACTTATTTCTTAGTTTAATACATTTGAAACTTAGCATCAATTTTAATCCAAATAAATAATAAAGACTGTTATTATTAGTAATTAAAATTACCCTCAAAATATGGTTTACAGGGTGTTAAAGATTTTATGAAAACATTTTCACAATATTTTATTATCTTATTTCTTTTCTGGTTCTTTATCATTAATCTGTACCGACCATGTTATGTTTCTGCACCACGCTAAGGTCGACTGGTAAAAAATGTAGTGCACAAAGTTTTAATAAATAAATTTTTGCGAACGAAGTCACTGGCAAAGCGCTGTAATATATATATAGATTATAGGTACATAAGTAAATAATTATACACAGATCTCCTTGCAAGCAGTTCCAGGTCACAATGTTACTGCCATTGTTTATTTATTGTGATTATTTTTGGCGTAACTTTAGTCTCAGCCACACACTCGATTGCCTTGCAATTTGGTAGAACTCTAAATAATTTATTTTATTTTCGTACAAAATTCTTTTTCATTAAACAAAATCTATCTCGGTGATTTTTTTGTTTCACGCTTGATTGGTCTATAAGGTACATACAGACCAGTATCGCTAGAAAGTTTCGCACTAATGCGGAAAAGTGCGCCAGCTCACCTCCGCCACAGTTTATTGTATCAGGCTGGTAAGCGACCACCACGTGTCGCCGTTAACCCTCGTTTATTAATTTCTTCGTTCGTTTATTTATTTATTATGCAGCACAAGGCTCCATAATATGTAATGACAAACTCTCTCCACTTGTGCCAAAATGTACTATTTCCACATGATGGTCTCTCTGCACCTTTCTTGGCGTTTCAAGGGGCTTCAAATCAAATACTGAAAAATCAGCTCATACCGAATGTCAATAGCGTGATCTCATTGGCCTGCCTACCCACCCACATAATAATGACGTCACTATGATACATGTGAACATCAGACGGGGACCGCCATCACAATATGACATCAAATTGAATATTTATGGGAACATGACGAAAGGATATTTGTATTTAAAAATTTTGCAAATCAGTACCACAGTTGATTGTGCGCAGAAGGTTAGGTTGGTTTCACTTTTTTAACATTTTTTTATTGCCCCACTCTAGGAATGACTCGTATATCGTGGGTGGGTTCCCGAACAAGTAGGTATACTAACATAAACAAGACAGGTAAGAAATCATCCAATGACTTCTCTCACTCTAGGGCGGGGTGGGACTGTCAAACTTTTACTAACCAGGTTTTCCTTTTGGAAGCGATCCCCTGGCCCCAGTAGGCTTCAGCCCTGCTGGGCCCATACGGTTTTTCTTGTCATCTCTTTGAGGCGTGGAATACTAAGCGTCGTCGACGATTCAAGCTCGGTCCGGACGGTTACCAGACGGCCGAACGGCGATCTGCCAACAATGGGCAGATCGCTCGTCCTTCACCCAGACCTGGAATAACTAAACGAAACCACTGCCTGCAGCGCAGCAACGAATCGCTCAACTGTTGCGCCAACTGTGTCTTTAAAGTAACTCAGTACTAAAAATTATGAAAAAAGGACCCAGCACTTACACTTCACTGAACGATGCGGGATTGTTCGAAAGAGTTAGCTGAAGGAACACAGGTGAGTTACGCTGCGTTAAGCGGGCGCCCGCGCGGTCCCATACAAATGTGCACAGTCGCGGGCAGCCGCGCCCCGCGCTCTTTTTGTTTCGTAATAATACATTAAAATTCTCTATCGACATAACTACATGCACACCGTTAAAGTTGAACTAGCGACACTGCGCAGGTAATAATCCGGTATCCGCTACGGGGGCAGCCGCACACGACACACGCGCGATGTCACGCGACGGGAGCCCGTGCGGGCGCTCGCTTAACGCAGCGTTGGCCCTTTGTCAGTAAAAGCCTGACACTTCTCCTCGCTCCTCCTACAGCGTGAGAAGTTATTCGATGGTTTCTTACTCCAAAATCAAGGTGTCTTTTGTGGTATAGCCGATTTTGTTTATTTTGCTTAGCATTTCTTAGTTAAGCAGAAAATAAAATATTTATAAATAGGAAATAGATGATGTGTTATCATACCATATTATTCGTATGATGTTTTTAAATAATTATGCCGCTTACGTCGAAGGACTGAAACAATTTTCCAGCTGCAGTCTTCTTATAATTTAGGTGTCTTCAAGACTAGAGTGAATAGGCTCTTAATAAACTAAGTAGTGCGCTTCCCCATCAACGATTGCATCACTGCTTTCCATCAGGTGGGATCACAGTCAAGCACTAGTATATATATACTAGTGCTATATATGCTAGTGCTAGTGATATATATATATATATATAATATACGTTTGTTCATAAACGTTATAGGTTTCAGACAAAGAAATTTTATGTTTTCGAAACATATCTCATTATTTCAGCCAAAAGACATCCACTGTTGGACATAGGCCTCCCTCAAGTGTCGTCATAATGACCGGTCCGTCTCGCCACCATCGGATTCCCGCGACCCACTACTATCTCTATTTACTCTGTAACATATAATCGCGGAATTTATAGCCCCTTTCTGTAAAAGTGCAGGAAAACATGTTTTTTTCAGGATTTCCTCGTCACCTTACCCCTGTGAGTACGTGATATAATTTTATAGTTAGATATCGCATACATTTAATCCTAGAAATGTTTTCCTTGTGCCAAGAATCTTTCTCTTTATCTCGTCTAAGTTCGGAATAAATTGAAATAAACGAGTCTGTTGATGACGGTGTCGCGGACCGCCCGTCTAATAACAGATTAGGTACTAATAATTAAATAAGGCCAGTGATGACATATGGCACTGTAACATGGTCGCTTACAATGGGCCTCATCAGAAGGCTTACAGTCATCCAAAGCTATGCTCGGAGTTTCCTTCCGTGATCGCATAACGAATGAAGACATCCGCTGGAGAACCAAGGTCGCCGACATAGCCCGAAGAATTTCCAAACTGAAGTGGCAGTGGGCAGGGCACATTGCTTGTAGAACGGATGGTCGATGGGGCTGAAAGGTTCTAGAGTGGCGACCGCGCGCCGGAAAACGCAGCGTTGAAAGGCCTCCCACAAGGTGGACCGACGACCTGGTGATAGTCGCGGGAGTGCGGTGGCTGCGAGACGCACAGGATCGTTCGTTGTGGGACGCTTAGGGGAGGCCTATGTCCAACAGTGGACGTCTTTCGGCTGAAATGATGATGATAAATTAAATAAGTACCTCTATATATACCTAACGAACCCTTGTAATTCATTTTCAAGTTATATAACTGTCATTATATCGACAGTAGAAAAGCGTCTTATTAAGAGCCGGTTGTAGTCACAGAGTAATTTGTATGAACTCCGCCAAGGTCTATCTCAACTTTACGGCCCTGTAACAGCGATTTTTTTTTAAATAAAACGTAGTAATTATTAAGTTTTTTTTGCCAGGCCCTTTTAAAAAATACCACACGGCTACAACTGCTCTATGACTCACGAGTTATAGGTTGCGAGTTCAAACTCAGCCAGGCGCATTACTTTGTGTAATTTATTTCATCACCACTGCCTTCAAAACGGTGAAGGAAAACATCGTGAGGTCATTCGAATTTTTGGTTCTAGGATATGCCAAACCGGCACATCCAACACACACGACAACACAACAACATGTGACATTCACGAACCAACATCGGGCCCGCGTGGTGGATTACGGCCCATTTCCTCTCCTAAAGAGGAGGCCTGAGTCCCAGCAGTGAGAATATTAAAAAGGCTGATTATGCTTATGCTTTTAAAAAATAAGCTTTATTTAGATTGTATGTAACTTTCAAATATTGCCGTGACGTAATCTCGTAGATATACACATTTGAAATCATAAGTTAGGGTTAGACTCACGATATTTTTTATCAAGCTAACAAATTTATATCATGTTTTGGTTTTTACCCAGCGGTTGGTCATATGGTCAACTTTAATAAAATATTTTTTCATGGTCTCTTTTATATTTATTATTTCCAGAGTTTCAAAAAAGTTCAAAATAAGTACAACCTCGCCTTAAGAACTAACTAAAAGTAAACAAAAGTACAGCGTCTAAAAACTCTTCCGCATCGCTATCGACTGGTGATGTACCCAGAGACTGTATGGCAATGCTTATCCTCTGTATACCTTCAGCATGTTTTAGCTACAAGGGTTGTCAAAATTTTTAAATTAATAAATCGAAGACTTAAAAGAATGGACTGCGAGCGTGCGCTCTGATTGTTTAATGAGCGACGCCCTCGCCTCATTTACCACTGCGGCCGTCATTGCCATTGCAAAAGAAAAACAAAAAAAAACTGGCCAAGTGCGAGTCGGACTCGCGTACTGAGGGTTCCGTACAAATTTGAAAGGTAAATTGCGGTTTATGATTTATGACGTATTAAACTACTTACTAGATCTCGTTCAAACTAATTTTCGGTGGAAGTTTGCATGGTAATGTACATCATATATTTTTTTTACTTTTATCATTCTCTTATTTTAGAAGTCACATGGGGGGGGGGGGGGGGGGGACATTTTACCACTTTGGAAGTGTCTCTCGCGCAAACTATTCTGTTTAGAAAAAAATTAAATTAGAAACCTCAATATAATTTTTGAAGACCTATCCATAGATACCCCACCCCACCACACGTATGGGTTTGATAAAAAAAAAATTGATTCATTTTTTTTTCTTTTCTTGTGTGAAAATTTTAATGCGTTTCACAGAATACATCTACTTACCAAGTTTCAACAGTATAGTTCTTATAGTTTCGGAAAAAAGTGGCTATGACATACGGACGGACAGACAGACAGACATTTTAGTTTTTTGCCATTTGGCTACGGAACCTTAAAAAACAGTGTTGCCCATTTGTTTGATTTTTGCAAGCATTTTGTTCTAACGGTCGATTTACTAAATTCTTTTCTAGCGGTAGCTTTACCAAATTCGCCTTCCTTTTTTTACTACCACCCAACTGCTAAGTACTGAGTCCTTGATCTAAAAAGTTTGGGCACAAGACCTAAATCAAAAAAGAAAAAAACAAAAAGAAAAAAATGAACATGTGTAGTATAATAAATGTACATCTTGAAATTAGTGTTTTGAGAATCGATTTCAGCTATTTTTACTAGCTTTTATTTAGTTTCGCCGATGTTTGTAGGTTTGTCTGTAATCAAATCTTGCAAATTAAATTTGATTCACTTCCCGGCCACCGATTGAGCGAAATTTTCATGCATAAATCAGATGACAATGCAAAATGATTATAACATGGAGCTGATCTGGTGATGGAACCGGAAGGTGGCCATAGGAACTCAGATAACCCTATCGTGTTTGAGCTTTTTGGAAAGGTCTTGACGAGTATTAATTATATACCGCGCTTTAAAAGCTTGCTATTTTTTTTTAATAGGTGATTGTAACTTAATTTTCTAATGAAAGCGTGCGTTATTCCAGTTAAGCACATGTTGTATATTCAATTTGGATTTAACAACTTAAGTTTTTTCAATAAGTTTTACCAAACGACATCGGAATAAATCTAGCTTGTAATAGAAAATATTTAAGGAACACGATACGTTGGCAAACATTTTCGTTTTCGTATTTCGAATCTGTTTCTAACTAGTTTACTTGAAACTCGTGCCAAACTTTGCATATGTTGGTTTCATGTTAGATACTTGAATTGGGCTATCTAGGTAATAAACTACTTTCAAATAAAAAACCTGGTATAGCGATTGTAAAACTAGTTTTAGAAATTTTAAGAAACAATCTTTTTTGTATCCCGCATGTATCGGATTCCCGTGACTCGCACCAGGTCGTCGGTCGGAGCAGCGCCGTGTCCTTGTATCTGAAGTGGGCCCCGACCTGTCGCTGCCGGCCGTCGTTCGTTCGATGGTCGGGGGCGTCGAGTCGTGGGATGCGGTGATCTCCTTCTGTGAAGCTGTAATTTCGCAGAAGGAGGCTGCGGAGAGAGAGAGGGAGGCCGTGGCCACTCTTCCGTGCCGCAGCAGGCGAACCGGGCGTCGGCGGAGGGCAGACAACGCCCTCTTCCAGCCCCCATAAAGAGGTCTGGAGGGACGGTGGACTCGGGGTCGTCCGCCGTCCCCCATCCAGCAAGACCCGAGGCGGCGGCGCGTAGTGTTCTACGCGCGCCCCTATTGGACGTCGCGGGGGGAGGACACCTCACACTCCCCGCGGGCTTGAGGTGGCCCGCGTAGGCGGGCCGGCGCTAGCCGGGGATCATGGATGGCGCATCAGCTCCCACAATCCCCGGTCCAAGTGTGGGAGGGAACACCGAGGTGGTTTTTAGTCAGTAAGAGTCTGACAGACCCCTTCGTCTGCCCCAGGTTAAGGTCATCGGTCCATATTGTGGGAGGTCTTACAACGCTGCGTCTTCTTGTGCGTGGTCGCCACTCCAGAACTTTTCTGCCCCATCGACCATCTGATCTGCGGGTAATGTGCTCTGCCCACTGTCACTTAAGTTTGGCGATTCTTCGGGGTATGTCGGCAACCTGGGTTCTCCTGTGTGATATTTTCATTCCTGATGCGATCACGCAAGAAAACTCCGAACATAGACCTTTCCTTTCCAATAGCATAGCATAGCATAGTCGGCCTTTTAATGTTCCCACTGTTGGGACTCAGGCCTCCTCTCTAGGAGAGGGAATGGGCCGTAATCCACCACGCGGGCCCAGTGCGGGTTGGTGGATGTCACATGTCTTTGAATTCCAATGCTCTGTATAAATATCCGATTTAATAATGCGTTCAGGGTTCTTTTAAGACTGTCACGCTTTTGCAGCGATATATAGCGGAATATTTGATGACGCGCGCACCGACCAGTTTGAAATTTGCCTCGACGCTTTGCAGGGCAGTCTTGGACTCGATGGCCATCCGGGTGGATAGTGTTGTGCTAACGCTGGTTGATCAATACTAATAACATGGGCAATTGGAATTGGATTTTTTTTATTAACATAACGGACATCTGTAGTCTAAATTAATAAAAAATAAATATTATTATTATTATCAGGTTAGTTGCGCGGCTTAGCTATAACTTCAAAAATAAAAACTCCTTAGCAACAAGGACCAAAAATTATTGCCAGATCTCTGACTCAATCGTTAATTAATACAATTGTCTTACTGAATGTGCAGCATCATGGTGCAGCTTTATCTGAACCCGGTGGGTGTCACAGCGTCAGTTTTTTGACAGACCTCGGCCGACAACAGTGACGAATGAGTTCATTGTTGACGTCCACATATGTCAGTGATCTGTCGGTACAGTTGAGGACAAAATTATCGTTCCTATGCACTTTGCTAGCTAAGTAAGTGTCGTTTCGTGTGAGGAAAATACGTGAGGTCGATAATGTTAATTTACGAAAGTATATGTGTAGATACCTATTGTTAGCGATTTTTATAATTTGTTGCATACCCTAAGTGATTTTGTTATGTATTTGTAAGATTTAAAACGTATATTTTGTACTGGTAACAAAAATGGTCTGCTACAGGTCAACGCGAATTGCCACTTTTAAATAAGACTTATTGATGTCAATATGCTGTGACATGTCTTATACACTAAGACTCATTAATGAAAATCTGGTACCTAAATCTCATCTTAGTAGTAGATAATGTTTATTTTTTTTTAAATTAAATGTTGCCCACACGCGACACGCAGCGTAGTGTTCAATCGCTCAACTACTGCGAAAAACCTAACCGGCGATATACCTATATGATTTGATAACCTTAAAAAAATGGTTTAGGAGAAAATTGCTGCTGAATTTTACTAGCTATAAGTGTTGCCATATTTTTGTCCTTAACTGTACAAAAGTACACTGGTTTACATAATACAGCCTCGCTTTGCCAACTGTCGTGTTGGTTTATCTCAATTTGCTGACGAAGCGGCGGCGACTTAAGGAATTGGATTCACTTGTAGATTGGAAATGCTCCGTTTGTTGACGGTTTACAATTGCGAGATTGTATCCCGTCTTGTAAAATATTTATGTTTTGTCTGTAATTTATAAAATTGTGTCTTTTAAAAGAATATAGATGCGTTGAGAATAAAGTTCTATTTTAGTTTGTTTGTAAGGATTTCATTTTGTGAATGGGTTTGTTTTTAACATTAGTTTATTTTCATTTTTTAAAATTTTTAAATTCAGACACAATTTATGGAATCTTTCAAGAAAATGTATTTGTTTTTTAATTTTTTGGTATTATAGTGAGAGCTGGCTATTGGCGCTAAAAATTTTTTTCGTGCAAGTAAATTGTATAAATTCATATTTTGATACGTTTCAAAGGTTATCTGACACATCTATCATTCCGATACGTAAACAAAGATGGATCAGAAATACTTATGAAGATAAGCATATCATACCAAAGACTCAGAATATTCCCGCTGCTGGGACTCAGGCCTCCACTCTATCTAGGAGAGGGAATGGGCTGTTATCTACCATGTGGGCCTAGCGTGAACTGTTTTCGATTTTTTTGGTTAGGTCTAGGACATACCGGTTTCCTCACGATGTTTTTTTTTTACCGTTTTGAGAGCAGTGGTGATGAAATAAATTAGACAAAGTAATGCGCCTTGCTTGGTTTATACCAGGGTTGTTGCTGATGCAGGTTTTTACTGTTTCAGCAGATGTTGATGCTGATTTTTCCAGATCAATATCACCGAATGCTGATGCCATTATTTAGGGCCGACGCTGCATTAACCGGTGCCCGCGCGGTTCCATACAAAAGTGCTCCGTCGCGGCTCGCCGCGTGGGCACCCGTCGCGGCTCGCCGAGTGGGCACCCGTCGCGGCTCGCCGAGTGGGCACCCGTCGCGGGCAGCCGGCCCGCAACAATGCAATTAATCCGAGGATGCTGATGCTGATATTCGCAACAATCCTGGTTTAAACCTACGACCAACAACTCGTAAGTTGGGGCTATTACCACTGGATTGCCTGTTGCCATTTGGACTGGCCTGTTGGTCTAGTGGTCAGTGGCCCTGACTGCTATGCCGGAGGTCGTGGGTTCGATTCCCACCCAGGACAAACGTTTGTGTGATTAGCACGATCATTTGTTCTGTGTCTGGGTGTAACTTATCTATAATATGTATGTATTTAGAAATATATAAGTATGCTTATCAGTTGTCTAGTACTCATAACACAAGTTGTGAAATATTTATACAATTCAAGCATCAAGCATTCTGTAACAATATGTAAAAATGTTTCGAAGTAGTAATGTTTTGAAGGCGTTTTATATTGAAACAGTTAAAATGTTTACCCGCACGATGTGGGGCGCTTGAGTGATGTGTCTGTATGTATCAGGGATATTATGTAGGTACCTATATGGGATTTCGAATCTCCGGTATATACGGATACAGGAATATGGATACCGGTTTCGGATACAGTAACGGATATTAAATTATTTCGGATTATCCGCTAGTTTTGATTAGAGATATTAGAATACCTATCATAGTTTCAGTCGAAAAACATCCGGACATCGGCTAAGTGTTGCCAAAACAAACGGTCCTGAGCGTCTCGCATCCATCGGATTCCCGCGACTCTCACCAGGTCTTCGGTCCACCTTGTGGGAGATCTTCCAACGCTCCGTCTTTCGGCTCAAATAATGATGATGATGATGATGAAAATACAAATAGCCAGATTTCTCCTGTTCTAGATTATCATTTGTTTGGACGGTAAAAACAAAAAAAAAAAGGTACCCGTCATTTAAACCGTAACCGACTAATATCGATAAAGACAGACTTTAAATGACGGGTTACATTTAAAGTCTGTCTTTATCCGTAACTTTGATTTATTCCGTTCTAATACCAAAACCGGGCAAGTGCGAGTCGAACTCGCGCACTGAGGGTTCCGTACAAACTTACCTATGAAAACGGTTCAATTCCCAAATTGAGTTACGAAATTGAGAAACGTTTTTTTTTTTAATGACGTACAAATTTGTCATTTTGAGATTTTTCTATACTTGTGTTATGAGACCTTCATGCCTAATTTCAGGGTTCTAGGTAAACGGGAAAGTACCCTATGAATTTTGATTCCCTTGAGAGTGTCGAAATACAAGTTTTTTGCGACATAAGCGGGCGCATCTTTTTTTTTCGTTAACTCAGAAGTTTTATTTTTCATAGCTTCAAGGGACCGCAGATCTGAATATATGGTCTTAATTTCAACTCGATACCTTCTCGCGTTCCTGAAATAAAGGGTCTTGAGAGAGAGACAGACATGTCTGTCTGTCAACAAACATAAAATGTCACAAAATATGTGTTGACAGACAACAAAGTGATCCTATAAGGTTTCCGTTTTTTCCTTTTGAGTTACCCAAAAACTAATACCACTTGTTCTTATGTTTACACACAAAACATTTTTATTGACTGTACCACCTTATATCTTTGGACGTGTTTTTAATATAACATGAGTCCAATCAAATACCAGTGGTATTAGTTGTTGGTATTAAAATTGAATGATCCGAAACTTTTAAATCGGTTTCGGTGTTTTTATTTCGGATATCCGATAGTTTCGGTTACCTCTCCGGGCGCCATAACATCTTGTAGTACCTATAGGGAGTTTATAGGCACTGAAGTTTTCGCATTGCCTCGCACATTGACGGCCGTGCGTCATACCGCAAACCATTTAATACGGTTCCCTCAGACAGACGTGGTCCAGTGACGTTGTTATGCAATACAATGCCATTCAATGTAGTTTTATGGATGAACATTTTAACCTACTTAATTAAACTGTTAGTTATTTTATTTTTATTTTATTTTATTTTATTTGGGAAAATAAACGGTTACACATTACAATATGGTTAAGTGTTGGAATATAACAAAAACAAATCTATCCTACTTCAACACTATGGCCTTTCTCTTTCTAACCAATAAATATTGCATTTAATTGGTCTGACCCCCTTGTCGACACTTGACTGAAATCCCTAGTATGGTTACAGTCACTGTATTCCTTAGCCTTGCTTAGAAGCACACGTCTCACGTAATATTACTGAAACACACCTTCCAACATAAAGTAAAGGATTAATAAATAGTTATTATTCAAATCCTTAAAACCGTGTTTGCTTTGGTGTCCACCTTAACCCCAACAGGTTATGGGCCCAGAGCGCTAAGCCAATGTGCGAATAAACGAACATTAAATAATAAAAACATTTTGTGTATCAAATTAAATAAAAGGGACATTAAACAATTTGCTGGTGATAACTACGTGTGTCGAAATTTCGAATTCAAAAATTATTAAGTGAATTACCTACTGAACGTTGTTGGCGTTGAAGTTCAGGTAGAAACAAGTACTAAGTGAAAAATGCGTGGCGACACAGCTGTCTTTTAATAAAAAGTTGCTGAATTTGAAACTGATTAGAAACACCATACTAACCAAATACTTTCAAGAATTTGATGACATCGTCACTGAACCTATGGCTGCAGGTGCAAAACAAAAATTTGAATCTGATAAAGTGATCCGCCGTTTTCAAGACTCTACCAAACGAGTACGGAGGAGCAGCATTGTCACCGCAATCGAGATACTGACTGAAGACAACGTGACGTCAACTTTGGAAAACGAGATTGTGAGATCATGAAATCCAACTTACAAGGGACGTATGTGATCTTTGCCTAAAAGTACTTCAGGCTGAAACTTACGAGACCACAAGTCACACCTTCAAAGAATTCAAGAGATGATCGACAAAAACAAAAGTCAATAAAGAACAATTTGGAACCCAAGAAACGATACCTCTAGCAAAAAAAAAAAAAAAAAGGGTGATTCGAAGAATTGAAAACAATGGAGCCAACAATAAAATGGTATAGTTGGTTACTTTAAAAAAACCAAACTTCTAAAATACTTTTGAATTTGCTTTTATGGCGGGCCGTGATATGATGGAAAAACGAATTTATTATTGTTTGGGATTCTGGAGCAGATCATTTGAAAATCAAGACAAATTGACAGTAAACTTCACTGAGCGTGTGAAGCCAAGAAGTGATTCGGTTGCTGTACTGGCGCGTTTAAACCAGCGGCGAAGAATTATCAAGTGACCAGTAATTCGGGCGTACCAGGTATACTACAAAATGTTGTTTTTGTGATGAAGATGGTAAGCTGGTAATAAAGGGTAAGTCTTTGAACAACCTATTCAGCGGTAACTGGTTAGTGCTTCAAAATGCTTTAAATAGCGTATGTTCGTCACAAATAGTATTTACGAATTATTGTGGAATAAAATAATTGCAAATCAGAAAAGTGGAAATAAAATGAATGAAACTATTTTTTTTGATAATTAAAGAACTTATAATATTGTACCTAAAAGTACACTGTGTAAAGCTTGATTTGTATAGTGTGACAAATAAATTGGTCTGTCATTTAATAAATTGGAAACAAAAGGTTTGAAACGAGAAGTCGTTTAATCTCAAGTGCACACAGATGTTTGCGGTCCTAACAGTTTTTTTTATTCGTCTTTTGAAGAGCAAAAACTATGTTGTGATTTTAAGAATAAATCAGATAAGTTAAGTTTAGAAAACATAAGTTAAGTTTCGGAACTATGTTGCAAAATGTGAAGTTCATTTTGGTCTAAGAATTGTTAACTTTATATTGTGATAATGAAAGGGAAATTATATCCAGTTATTCGAAAAAGTTCTGAGCTTGAGAAGGTATTGGTCATCCCTAAACAGTGCCGCATACTCTGGCTGTAAATGGTATTGCCGAAAGTATGATGAACAATGATAGAACGGGTCTACATTTAAAAACAAAAGGTTCTGGAATCAGATTGTTCTGGGGAGCACTGAGGTTAGATTATACACCTGATGATGAGTTATGGCATAATAATAAGCCAAAACCATACATTTTAAAGTTTTGATTCTACTGTTTACTAAGTTAGTAAAAGTCTAAAAACGAAATTTGACAAAGATGTTGTCAAAGGGAATTTCGTTGATGAATCAAATTTAATGGTTATAAGGTGTGGGATGTGGTAGACCAAAAATGTTTGTGGGAGTCAGAGATGTGAAATGAATAAGATTAAGTTCATATCAAATAGGCCAATGAAAGTTGAGCCTGAATGTGTTATCAGCTTTAAATAGCATAACTTGGTAACTCTGACTTGGTACACCCGTTTGAAAGGAGGTGTGGATCTGATAAGAATCAATCAGTTTTTAAGCAAACAAACATAAAACAATACCTAGCATAATTGCAAATAAATCTGTTTGGGAAACAGAGGAGAGCTCGAGATTGTCATATCACAATGGAAATAAGTTGACTTTATTTAAGATCGAGAAACATTATATAGTTAGAGACAAAATGGTAGGATGCAAAACCTATTTTCTGTTTCGTATAATGAATACGATGGCGATAGTATTATTGATAATATGTTGTTACTTATTGTGTGCTGGATAATAAAAAAGGTAAATGCTGATATGATAAGCATTAAAATGAAGAATGTTTTTAGTAATTGATTCAACTAGGAAACTATTGAAAATGATACCTGAAAAACTGTTACTAAAAAAAAAAAAAAAACAGATAAAAGAAATATTAATTCGATTAAATTAAATCGATTGTCAATGAGTACAGTTGAAAATTGGTTGTAAAGCGAGTTTAGTATCTCGTGGTTGTAGTCAGCTATATGTTAAAGAAACTTTTGTATCAGTTGAAAGAATTGCAAGTTTTAGTTAAGCCGTTATGAATCAATGTAATTTCTTGGTTAAGCATGTGGATATAAAAGCATAATTTTTATTAGGAATCTGGATAAAGTAATTTTAGTGTATGAATATTCCTGAGGGTATTCTGGCTGACAATTAATGGTTTGTACATTAATGAAGTCATTATATGGATGTATGTAGTTTGTATACTGTTGGTTCCTAATGTTTCATTGAGCTTAGACAAAAAGGCATTTAAGTTTGAATGCAGGTCATGAATTAAGTCTGGTAGTTGCTCAGTTACTGGATTGTGGAGGTCTGATAAGTAGTCGCTGCTACTAGTATTTAGCCGCATCCGGTCAGACTGGAAGCTAGGGAGATGATGATGCATGAAGTCTGGTGCCTGCTTAATGGGTATAGTTTGATCACCATTATAAGGTTTGTTATTTATTTTATTGGTGTACAATAAAGTATATATAAATAAATAAGGGAATTAAACATAACCGATGAAATCTGCGTGTACTATAGGTGCACTTCTGCCTGACCTTTTTGGGTAATAAAGGCGTGATGTTTATGCTATAAAGAACGAAGTTTTACTTGATGTCTATGTTATTGCATTTTAACAACTATGTTATAACGTAGTAGTTGAGTAAAACATACCCAATCAACATTTTTTTTTAATCATTTCTAATAATATATAAAATGTTTTCTGTGAATCAATAATAAACAGGTCAGAAAACATAATTACTTTAGATCAGGAAATGTAGATAAACAACAGTTCTTGAAAAGTTTAACTTGAGGGATGCTTGAGGGGCAATAAATCAGCCAATTATATCAGCCTTTGAAAATCAGATATAGGTATAGATTACAAAACATCACACAGAGTTCGTGTGAAATTACAAGACCCCTTTGTAGAAATCTTATAAGGTGCTTGAATCATGCTGAGCTTAATCTTAGTTTTCTGTTTACATCATGATTCGATATGCAAACAAAAACTATTTGTAATGGTTCCACTTAGGTACAAGACCCTTTGTCTTGAAATATTTAAAAGGAACTATAAATCTCAAGTTAATTTTTAAACATAACGATTTTAAAATTTTATAAGTGGGTGTTTGTTAATTGTGACTGGAGTGATAAAATGAACTGTGGGTTATTTGTATAAATGATTTAAGCAATATATAATTTGCTGGCAAACATAGTGGCAGCAAAGAATGGTAAGATAGTATACAGTAGTAATGCAGAGTACGGTTTAATGTAAAGCAGTAAAAGATACTGTGATTAAAGTCGTTGGTGACAAATATTGTATATTAAGTATTATTTATAGTTATAGCGATTACTATAGCAGATGCTGTTTTTATTTATGATGTTAATAATAATAATAGATGCATTGCGAATAATCCAACCAGTCACAAACGAACACATAGATACTAAGTATCAGGTTGAGAAATATGTTACTAAAATATTTTATTTCTACAAGTTAACCAGATAGCTGGTATCCTGTAAAATTGACAACAGTGCGTTATACCTAGATAAGAATGAAATTCGGGGTGACCTTGTAAATACATGAAAGGTGCCTAAGAATATGTTATTATTATTATGTTAATAATAAGAGCTTGGTTATAATAAGTTGATGAATAAGATTCATAATTTTAATAATCAATTAAATGATTGATTGGTCTGATTAGGTTTTACTGGGTTTTCCCTAATCCTGCGCAACGAATGTTGGACCATGATGATATTGTATTCCCGGAAAGAAAAAGGAAGGTGTGTGTTTTTATTATTGTATAAAATTGTTTGGTATAGTATTATGTAATAGATATTACACCGTGATTAAAGAGAAAAGGATTTATTTTTGAGGGGGGCGTGTTGGAATATAACAAAAACAAATCTATCCTACTTCAACACTATGGCCTTTCTCTTTCTAACCAATAAATATTGCATTTAATTGGTCTGACCCCCTTGTCGACACTTGACTGAAATCCCTAGTATGGTTACAGTCACTGTATTCCTTAGCCTTGCTTAGAAGCACACGTCTCACGTAATATTACTGAAACACACCTTCCAACATAAAGTAAAGGATTAATAAATAGTTATTATTCAAATCCTTAAAACCGTGTTTGCTTTGGTGTCCACCTTAACCCCAACATTAAGAACTTAAAACTAAAATGGTAATATAAATGTATAACCAACAACATTTTCCACATAATACAAAAAAAAGTTAAACTAACATGAACATCGTGCGATGTAAAGTAGATAGACTACAAAGTATGAATAAATGTTAAAATAAAACTAAACTGAAAGTTATACATGCAAAAAAAAAAGAGAAAGAATTGAACCATGATTTTAAATTATTATGTACTTAAGCCTGCTATGGTTTTAAGAGCAATACTTCTAAATTTCCCAGCCGAGACAGCAAAGAACTCAATATCCTGGAAAATCCAATCCAAAAAGTTATGAGTACTTAATATTTTTGCAATAAGGGTTTTTTTTTATTTTTATTTTTCTAATGACATCCCCCGCTCTTGGGCGGAGCGAGAGATAGTGACAGACTTTTACTGACTAAAAATCCAATCCTGTTCCTTTTTTGCCATTTTTCCAGGGCCCCGGGGGTCACTTTCACATCACCCATGGTCCCAGTAGGCCTCGACCCTGCTGGGCCCCTACGGTTGCTGACATCTACTTTTTTTACTGCGAAGCTATCTTTGTAAATAACTGTCGTAGCTAAGTTTTACCTGTAGATTCATCTTGATGATGCGAATGGATTTAACTTTAATTTGGGTAAAATTTGCAGATAGTTGGTTTTTATGGATATGCAGTTACCACCTTTTTTTGAAGTGGGAAATCATCTAATGATCTTCCGCTTTAGTGAGGGCGTGTCAGACTTTTACTAACTAAAACCACACTTATGTTCCTTCATTTGTCCTTGGCGTTCTAGGACCACGGGTAACCATTACACACCAGGCATTGGCCCTGCTGGGCCGAAGCCCTACGATTTTGCTGACATCGTGGAACACTACGCGCCATCGACGACTCGGGCTCGGTCCGGACGGTCGGACGGCGAGCGACCCATTACTCGTCGTCCGTTAGCCCGCGTCTACGGTGGCTGGGGCATGGGGATATCCGCTCCCTCACGGATGCGGCTGTCTCCTTCGCTAGAATTACTTCTCCGCAGAAGGAGGCAATCGCCCGCCGCTCATTCTCCTTCGCTCCGGACTACGGCCTGAACCAGGGCACGCGCTGTTTCCTTATGTTGTTGTTGGTGGCCTCATTGTATTTCGGGCTGGTGTCTGCAACTCCACGTCTAAAGCGCGTATTGGTGGTCTTATGTTGGTTATTGGTGTGAATTGACGTGACAAAAAAACAAGAAACGTTACAATAGAATGTACTACTACTACTGTATACCAATAAAAACATAACCATAAAAAAATACTGTAGGAGCATAAAACTCAGAATCAGTAACTGGATCGATTCCAATAATTTTTACATTTAAAAAAGGTTACAAGTTGGACATCACGGACACTAAGTATAACACAGGTTACGGCAGGTCATAGCGGGCATTAGGAGCCAGCGCACTATTGGTTGCGGGGGCGAAACAACACCTTAGGCGCACCGCGCACGGACGGCCCGGTGACCATGTATGTGTACGGACAACCAGGTAACATAACAAGCTTATAAATTTGTGATTTTTCATGATACAGGTATAAAAATTTGTACATATAATAAAAAATAAAAAATATTTATACACTAGCAGTCCCGACAAATGTTGTCTTGCTTAAGAACTGGCTTATCGTCAGAAAAAAAATTGAAAACCCGACTGCAGCGCCACCTACCGAGTTCAATTATATTGTCAAACCATCCAGGGATCCACTCGAATATAATTACACAAAAACACAAATTTTCAACCAAATCTGTCAAGCTGCTTAGGAGTTTGGTGACAAAAATATATACAGTAGAATTATATATACATATATAGATATATATGAAAGCAGAGAAATATGTACTTGGTCCTTTTACTTCTACTAAGTTAGTGAAACATCACTAATATTTTGTTCTGATAATTAATTTCAATTTAAGAGGGACTCCTCTAAATGACCATGGCGCCAATCGAACCATCTGCAGAATTAAGCTAACTCGTGAACTGACGATCCTGTATACGGACCCCTCAAAAAGGTCCTAATGATTGTTGGTTAGTCAGAAAAGGTTAAGACCAATTAACTTCGATAAACCTCGAAAGGAACCGACAGAAGAATCGCCACGCTGCGCTTAATATAGGAGATCATAGATGCAGGAAAATTGGCTACCAGGCTAAAATGACATTCGGAGAGCCACGTGAATTGCATGCACATTGATCTCTGGGCAAGTCTCCACAGCATGAGTACTTGAGGATGGACGACGCCGCTGAGGCCGACCTGCCCCCTTAGCCAAGTTGGGAGACCTACGTCCAGCGGACGTGACGTATGATGTGGACGTCTTTCGGCTGAAATGATGATGACAATGATGGACTTCAAAAAGGAGGAGTTATATGTTCGGCTATATGTATTTTAGTTTATTCTAAATATCAAAAATGATATATTTATCAGAAAATAAAGTCTCTCATATATATAGCTTTATTTACACCTTCTACGAAAATTCAAGACATTGATGATAAATGTATTCTACTTGTATGGAATAATAAATACAGTCTGAACACCAACAAAAACGGCTCTCAAAGGTGAAATGCAATATATGGTATTTTAGGCAATCCGATGGGACCAACCTAGCGGTCTTTAAATTTAATAAGGCATACATGGCCCTTATACATATACATACATAGGTACATATAAATAAAATTGAAATTTGTGTTTGTACGTAATTAATTCTACTACTTATAAAAAAAAATTGCATGCCTCACGGTAGAATGTATTGGATCCTTTTCTTACTTAATACCATATTTCTGTACCTATATTCATAGCAAATAAATTACTTCATTTCATTTCATTCGACACCTCTAAAAAAAATGCAATTAAAAAAAATATATCTGTCTGTTTTTTCCGGGTAATCTCCGAAACGGCGGAACAGATATAAACGGAACTAAGTAGATAGTTGTACTTGGGTTTCCGCACAAAATCATTCTTGAAATTGTGCTGTTTTAATAGTTTGATGCAGCCGAAGTCGCAGACAGCAGTTAGTGCAATATGTAACTTAAAATAGCTACTAGAGACTTCGTGACAGCATTCGGAATTTCGTTGGCGCCGCCTTAAAAAACATGTCAGAAAACTTATATGTCGAAATGACATATAAAAGATTTGGCTTTATATTTAGTAAAAATTAGTTTTTTCCTTGCAAGAATGTAGATAAGACAGTGCTTTTAAGGCTGGGTTAACCATTTTAATTGGAATTGCATAAATGCGTACATTTGATTCAACATGCGATTATGTGATTCAATAGAAGACGCCGATAGACGTCCATCCATAGAGACATAGGCCTCCCCCAAGTGGCGCCATAACGAACGGTCCTGCGTCTAGTATCTTTAGGATTTCCGCGACCCTTACCAGGTCATCGGTCCACGTTGTGGGAGGCCTTCCAACGCTGCGTCTAGAGGTACGCAGTCGCCATTCCAGAACCTTACCACAATATATCTACTTATTTTATATACTATGTCTGATGGCCCATGTTTTAATTTCTTCCCGCAACTGTAATTTTGTTTTGTGATCCTTATTGTCGATGTCCGATCCATTTTCACTTTCATCACTAGTTTCATTATTGTTTGAATAATCGAAGTCGTAAAAACTACTGCTGTCACTTGGTACGGAACCATCGAATAACTTGTTACTTCTAACATTTTCCGATTTTTTTTATGTACTTTCCTTCAATATGCTCCACTTCTTTTGCTTCCTTTTTTGTAGATTCATTTAAAAAAAATAAAAACAATTCAATTTAAGTTAAATAATGCCATATCTCTTGCAAGATCAAATGGTCATATGAAAGTGTTCAATAATTATTTTACTCTTTAATATGACTTACGTAAGACAAATTATACTTAAGGTTGGTTTTCTCTGAAGCAGTTGTATACAAAACTTTAGTAAGAGCAAAAGTCTGATAAGAATCGCCTCCAAACGACGAACCGCTTCGGATGGGGCGACTGCGTAACGCAGTTTCGGCCCTTTGTAGCGCGTGGAACACAATGCGCCATCGACTCGAGTTTGGTCCTTATCGGCCGGCGAGTTACCAATTGCTCGCCGTCTACAAGCCCGTGCTTATGTTGGAAATCGTGGGATACCTAGGATTAGAAGAATCCTTTTTCATTTTTGGTTAAGATTCAAAGATTCAAAAGCATTTATTTCAAATAAACCATTTACAGGCACTTTTGAAATGTCAAGAAGTCAGTCAGAAAAAAAAAATATGCTAATTGCACATTCCAAAGCGTAGATCTCTATGGAGAAGAATGTGCAAGAAACTCCATGGACACTCTTTTCAATCATGTTTTGTAATTACAAATATCTCTGTTACGTGTTTCTTGTCGTTATCATGTGAGAACAATGTAAATACAGTAAAAATAAAAACTAAATATAGATATTAAAATAGCAACTGGCAGCTAAGAGATGACCAGTCTCAACTGACAGCGCCCGTTCACGAACATGACGCTAATATTAGCACCACTCAGCTCAACCATTTTGAAGGGAACCGAATGATCCAACACATGTGCCACCATCAGTGAGACATTTAAATGAGCATGACAAACTCTCTAAAGACCACAAAGCAAACACAGACTGAGTTATTGTCGAAATACTTTCCATCGGATCAAAAATCGAAGAAGATACCGTGACCGAAGGCGTGAATTAGAAACTGCAACATACATTGCAATGCTGATTCAAATTCTCACAAGCAACACCAACGATTGGTCCTTTGGTACCTTGTGGTTTAAACCTTGTCGGTACAGCGAGACGCTAGTCGGCTTGAGATGATATTTTGCGGTCAGGGTAAAAATAGAGAAAACACCGTGCGAACGTTCAACTCGAGTAACAATCGATACGGAATCGAAGTGTTGATTGCCATTAGATATGTAGTCATACGCAGGTGTGCGGATGTACCTAGTGACGTCAGCCACGATGTTGATACTTCTTCTGACTAAACAAACCACGTTCGTGAATTATTTTTAGAGAAAGGTGACATTTTGGCCATGAAAGCAGGAAATGGAATGGTAGACCAAACTTAAAGAGCACTTCCTTTCAATATTGACATAATATTAGTATAATTATATGGATGGGTGGAGAGGGAGAGAGAGGCCAAAGAAAAGATGGATGGATTCTGTGAACAGTGATGTGAAAGAAAAGGAAGTTAGTGATAGCATGACGGTTGACAGGATAGAATGCTATTTAATGAATGCTATTTTAATATCTATATTTAGTTTTTATTTTTACTGTATTTACATTGTTCTCACATGATAACGACAAGAAACATGTAACAGAGATATTTGTAATTACAAAACATGATTGAAAAGAGTGTCCATGGAGTTTCTTGCACATTTTTCTTCATAGAGATCTACGCTTTGGAATGTGCAATTAGCATCATTTTTTTTTTTCTGACTGACTGACTTCTTGACATTTCAAAAGTGCCTGTAAATGGTTTATTTGAAATAAATGCTTTTGAATCTTGAATCTTTGAATGGAAGAAGAAAACGTGTTGCGCCGTCTCCAAATAAGATGGACAAGGGCAGGAAGATGATGATTAGACCTACGAATACTATAATTATATATTAGATTTAGTAATATAGGTTTATATTGTGCACTGGATCCTACCCTCGAATATGTTCTCTCTCTTTAACTATGTTTGTTTTTATGTACAATAAAGAATTAAGAAGAAATAAAGATTCACTTCGATGGTTCAAAAATAAAGAATTGGAAATCGAGAACGCGATGAAGGAATGCGTTTCTAGTTATAGAGGGAACCTTGTCCCAATTGTGAAGGTTTTAATTTGTAATTATTTGGTGTTAGAGGATTTTCTAGCAGCTTTTGGGATGTCCTACATGGTACAAGATTGGAACCATGCTGCGCTATATTTAGATATTATGGCGAGCATAGAGACCATACCTATATTGCTGGCTTGCATACTGGCAGAACAGAAATACCTTTTAAGGTTTATGTAAAAAAAAGCTTAGGTATTCATATTTAGATGGAAGATTGTTTCTAGATGTCAAATAAGTAAAAATCTTCTTGAAATAAACGGAAAAAAATCACGTTTGTTGTATGGGAGCCCCACTTAAATATTTATTTTATTCTGTTTTTAGTATTTGTTGTTATAGCGGCAACAGAAATACATAATTTGTGAAAATTTCAACTGTCAGTGACAGACGGACAGATAGACAGACAGACAGACGGACGGCGGAGTCTTAGTAACAGGGTCTCGTTTTACTCTTTGGGTACGGAACCCTAAAAATACACATTTCGACAGCTGATGATGATCATTATAATATTATTGGAACACCTAAGAAAAAAAGATGCCAAACGCATGTAGGTTTCTAAGCAAAGAATCCCTGGGCTAATTATAATGCTGATAAGGCGGTGTTATGGCGCCAACGCAAGCAGAATTAATTCTACGCGTACTATTACATAATTTGGCGCTAGACGCCGGCGCCCGCGCAGACGGCGCCACGGGACGAGCGTCGTGTTGCCAGTCATGCAGACTATTTATGATATACTTAGATCGTCATATATCAGACCGTAAATGTGAGTGTCACTTGTGAGATTATAGGCCTTCTCATATGTCGCTCTGAATTAAATGGGGGCGTGATTTGTGGTGTCATTGTTCACAATGCTTTCATGACTAATTGGGTCATGTCAAAGATGTTGAAGATCGCAAAAATGAACTATAGGTAATTTTCTACAACTGGTTTAGGAATTAAAGGCAATAAAGAACCAACCATTTTTATAGATTTATCGAAATTTACAATTATGTATTTTTGGCGCTGTGACACATATAAAAGAAAACAATAATTTAAATTATTTAAATAAACATAAACATTTGAATAAAATCAAATAAAACGACTGCACATAGATGTTAGTAGAAATCCAATATCCCAAAGCTTAATAAAAATAAGTATAACAACGTAAAACTCAGCAACACTGGCAACACCGCCATCAAGATGCTAGCTAATAGGCGGTGAAATATCGCAGTAACGATAAACTTGAGTTAACTGCCACCGCCCGCGGATTGCTCCGTACTTACGCTCTAAAATAGATAACAGATTGTACAAGCAAAGTGTATGAGGACAGATCAAACGTCTCGAATGCATCTACCATGTTTTATGTTAATTTGACAAATGCTGTTACACATATTTTGTAGTGATTTATCGTTTGATGATGGTGGGTCGACCGCGTGCAGTTTGTTAGTGCATGCTTAGATGTTTAAGTAGGTAGAACTTTATTTGTTTATTCTTTAGTGTAGGCAGTATTAGAGCATCATTGGGAGGAGGACTTATTGATTTTCTAGGTTGAGTTGTATTTGCATTGGCAAGTATTCTCAGACGTCCACGCCACGCTTCAATACATGGCTAAGTATTTTTTGCTCATGCACTCCTTGCTTGGCAGATCATATATTTGCCACTATGGCACTGAACGTCAAATCTCAATTCATCTATTTATAAACATATAAAAAGAGAAACTAACTGACTGACATATCAACGCACAGCCGAAACTACTATGACTAGGAGAGTGAAATTTTGAATAAGGTTTCATTTTATGACGTAGGCGAGCACTAAGAGAGGTTTTCTAAAATTCACCTCCTAAAGGGATGAAACGGGGGTCCAAAGTTTGAATAGAGAAACCTACTTTCAAGCGGGCGAAGCCGCTGACAGAAGCTAGTCATGCATGTGACAGGACAGCAGTCCAGTGTTGCCAAAAACTTGAATATCGGTAACCTAATCTTAGTTTGAGATGAGGGCATTATTTTAGAGTGACGGATTGGCAGTCGATCCAAATGAAATATTTATGTTTAGTCTATTGCATTTGACTATCAGTAGTGGCAACTGATTCCAATATTACCTACTAGGACGAAACGAGATTGAAGAGCAGTGCCTTTTTTGACCTGGTAAATCATTAAATGATTTCTTCTGCCTAGAGTGGAGTGAAAGGGCTTGTAAGATTCTTACGGACTAAAACTCACCGGAACCTTCGGCTGCCCTTTTCTTTTCAGGGTCACGGTAACTCTTTGAAACGTTCCTGCAGAGAAGTATTCTGTAATCTATATATATATATATATATATATAAAAGGAGTAACTGACTGACCGACATATCATTCTGCGTTGATACGCACAGTCGAAACTACTGGGACTAGGAGCGTGAAATTTTGCACAAGGATTTCCTAAAATTCACCCCCTAAAGGGATGAAACGGGGTTGAAAAGTTTATATGGAGAATCCTACTTACCACGAGCGAAGCCGTTGGAAGAAGCTAGTTTGTTGATAAACATTGGTTTGGATTCGAAAAAGGATGATTATCAATTTCCCTAACTGGGTAATTTGCCTTATTTAAAAACTTTCATTAAAAATTGCAATGAAAGCTCTTGAAAATATCCTGGGACAAATGAAAGAAAAAAATACAAAACATGCGTTGGGATTCGTGTCTGTAAAATTGCTATTTCAAATACCTATATGTAAATAGATACCTACCTAAATTACACAGCTACACGATAAACCGGTTCAGCACAGCTTCCGACATAAACGAACTTACTAAACAACAGACTCGAACTGTTTACTCACAGTCCCACGATCTTCACTTATCTCCAGTCAACTTCGGCAATCTATACGCACATACTATGAAACTTTCACGTTCAGCCGTTCAGGAAATGCGAGACGTTCGTCAAAGAGTCGTTCTCCTCCGCGGGACGAACGCGTTGCTTTCGAACACTCCGGGATTTAGGACCGAGAATATTTGTTAGGACTCAAGGATTTTTTGTAGTTATAAAGGACCTTTTTAGTGCAAAGATGTGGCGAGTGTATTGTGCTGTGTATTAGTAAGATTTGAAGGTGAGTGGTTGGGTTTAAATTGTATTTTTTTTGTTAGTTCATAACTTCATGATAGAAACTTATTTCAGTATTCTGAATTGTTTTTGACATAATCCTTTGAAAAAGGAGACTATCTATGTTTGTGATCATTTTAGGAGCTGAATTTGCTTGCATAATTTATGATATTCTAATTTAAAATGGATTCTGGAGAGATGTGCTTACCTTGCCTTTTTGAAAGATCCACAGCAAACAATGCGGTGACCATCGCAAAGAATCCAATGCCTATTATGTCATTTATATTGATAATATCAATATTTACAATAATTGGGGAAACACAAAATACTAAACTAACAAAAAACTACAGTGCCTCGTATAAATTGATATTGTTAATATTACAGATTAGCGTCTTTTTGATAATAATCTGTAAATGGAATCAGCAATATTTTCCCACAAGTTTTTGTGTTAAAGTTAATGTTTAATGTCAATAAGTTTGTTTAGATCTTACCTCGAATAAAACCAAATGCATACTGTAGGAAGCGTCAACTTTACGTGGGTGCAGCAGAAAATTGGTTAAATAAACTTGTAATCCTATATTTGATGATTGTAAGTAGGTACATATCTACCTCCTACCTTATAGCATGTTAGGTAATATTCTACATATTTTAACTATCAAAGTATCTCTTGGATAAGAAACGTTTCCTTTAATCTAAAATGGATTGATTTTTAAAGCAATAAATACCTACATGATGAATGATTGATCAGTTCCGAATTAGTTTTACTATGTGTAAATTTAAAACTACTCATATGAGTAGGCGATCGGTAGGTACGCAAATAAAATTGTTTGCGTTTCATTGAATGCCAAGGATTTCAATAAAATATTGTATATGAAGGTGCACTTCGTTTTATATCTAAATTCCATCTTCTTTTATGTCTAATTGGAACCATCTTTGTTAAAATTCTGTAAATAAGTCAAATAAACAAATCAATCAGTTCTGAAAATTTTAAAACTGAACAATATGATGCAACTCGCATGGATAAGATTAGCATGGACGCCACACACTTTAGCAGTTTTAATTTATCTGTCAAAATCATGGCCGCCAATATCAATAGTATTCTATTTTTAAATTTTATTGAGGGCTGTCAGTTGCTGGCGCTCCGAATTTGACAGGTGCTATTTACGAGGTATTTCCCGCCAAAAACATAAGTGCTGCCATTTGCAAAATCTGTCAAATCAAACGATTTTGAATAGCACTTCGGAGTAACCTTGCCAGCATTAAAATAGTAACAGGTGCATTTTTAATGGTTTTAAAATCTGAAATTATTTTTTGATTCTGATTTGCTCAATTTTCTTTTTATCTTGCTAGGTATGTAAAACGAAGCTAAGATTTACTCGATGAAAACTGTGCTTCTCGATATAGTCACAGAATAAGTAATAGTACAAATATGGTTTAGGTCTAAACACCAGCCATGTTTACAACAATTCGCTCAAATTACACGCAAAGATTGCTGCCTACTGTCAAAATCGTGTCAGCCGTTTCATGTAACTCCCATTCTTATTGTGTTATGATTAATGTCCAGGATTGCGTACAGGAATTTGACGATCGTTCTATTTCTGAAATCTGTCTATACATACGTAGATAGTTCTAACAACACGAGCGGCGCCAACCCAATCAACTTTCAACTATTATTGTCTCATTTCAATAAACATAATAATTAGCTGAACAAGTTTTATCTCGCGTTCTCTAGTAATAAAATCACGGCACTACACTAAACGATTTCGCCTTGATAATTATAACAAGCGTGTTATTTATGCTCTCTTTATTGTTACTACACATTTCTGTCAATGCCCGTTTGCAACGGTCGTTTCGAAATGGATTTTATTTGTTTTTACAGATTAATTTCATTTTGATTTCTGTTACAATGTATTTAATGATTATTTGGTTTAAAACTGTCTGAACTGGTCTTTTTAAGTTTATTGATTTTTTGTCCTCTCGACAACCTGTGATTGGAATATATCCCAATTAGAAAATTAAGTTACAATCATAATTTAATCTTTGACACAAACACGCTATAGTGATAGATTTGACAAAAATTTATCAAAATATGCAATTTTTTTATTCTGAAATAATTCTTTATTAGTTTAGGATAAACAATAGCCAATTTAATGAAAAATACATTCAGCCGAACATAGAAACTCCTCCTTTTTGAAGTCGGTTAAAAATAGCTGAAATTGATTCAGTAGCCAGTAGTTTTTTGGTTGTTTTGTTTGTTGTTGTTATGTTAGGTATCTACCTACTTCATTGAAATCCAAGTCTGAAATGTGCCTAAGAGCTACGAATTCACATTATCCTTTATCAATGTCAGAATATTTTTAAAATTTTACCTGTCAAGTTTTGGTCTATCGATTGTCTTTATCGTGATGCTACAAGACTGAAAAAAAATAATTCTGTACTTACGTTAAACCGTATCTCACCGTTGTTCGTATCGTGTTTACTCAGTAACTGGGTTGTAAATATCAAATAAGTGGTTGCAATAATTATATAATATGTAAAATACCTACTGGTATTAACTGCGTCCGATTGCACTTTTTCTTTTAGCTGGGTAATTGTCCAATAATTTCTTCCGCTAGGGATGAGCGAGAAAGCGTGTCAGACTTTTACTGACTAAAACTCACTTGAGTCTTTCAGTTGCCCTTTGAACAAAATAGAAAAGAATTTATTCGACACAGACAAAACAATAAAATGGCAATAACACAAAATAATAAAAAAGAAGAACAGAAATGCAATATAGTTGCACTGAGCTTGCTTGAACCGAAAGGGCTGCCAACTCAGCAATTGCTGGGCGCCAGACACCCAGCGTAGCTCCCCTAGCCAAGTTACAACCGTTTCATTTCGATTCTCTTTTGCCAGCTGAAAACCTACCTCCCTAGCCAAGTTACAACCGTTTCGTTTTGATTCTCTTATCGTTGATCACCTCGAGTCGGCCACGCCTCTTATCCCTTTGTTCCGACCACGTGACTGAGCTTTGAGATGACGTCAGAACAAAGGAATCGGGGGCGTGACCTACTCGAGGCGATCGACGATAAGAGAATCAAAACGAAACGGTTGTAACTTGGCTAGGGAGGTAGGTTTTCAGCTGGCATCCGCTCTGCGTTCCAGCGACTACAGCATCTCGTTCAAAACAATTGCCGTGGCGCATCCGGAATCTGGATAGACTGAAAGTGTACCTACTTAATGTAAAAGCTGGGCAAATGATGATTTCGTACGTGAAAATTGAATCCTGTAGAAATTTCTTAAGACATCCAAATGTTAATTTTCTTTATCTCTCTAATCTACAGACGAGATAATCTCTATCAGCTGTATGTAATGTCACTGCTGACGTCAAAGCTGACGTTCTTTGGGTATCGCTCGCCTACGCGGAACACATCAAGTGCGGATTGCACTCGATTAAGTATTATGGCAGATTTTTTACTAAACCATCGACCAGAGAGTAAGGCAACGCATAGAGGGGCACCACTACTACTATTACAGTAACTTACGCAAGTAATCAAGATACTCGTGGTCCTAGAACGCAAAAGACAACTAAGGGAACATAAAGTCAAAGTCAAAAGTTTTTATTTCACATAGGCCTACATGGTCACTTATATAACCTCAGAAGCTAATGCACTTGCATAGTGCATAGGCGTACTTTAGTCATTGAAAGTCTGACATGCCCTCGCGCTCCACGCTAGGGCGTGAAAAGTCAATAGATGGTTTCTCAACTTTTTTTTCTTAAGGGGATGCAACTCGACATATATTTTCACTGTTTTTCATACAACCGCTCTTACGCGATTATGACGTTATTACACATTTTTCATTAGATATTTTGTAAAGACAGTATCTTGTGGATATTATCTAGGCTTCTATTGAAATCAATTTATAAATTTGTGTAAAACTAATTCAGTAGTGACCTCTGAAAATCTGCTATTTTGCATAAACTTTGACACTGCATAGGTAACAATAGAAGCCTTGCAAATTTAATCACTTAGGAAAGTTTTTGTCTAGTAGTGGACGTCTTTCGGCCGCAATGATGATGATGAGTCGAATCTTCTGCTCAGCGCAAATTGCACGGCTAATTTTGTCACGAAGCATTATGTTTCCTAGTAAGATTGATGAGATAGGCATTCGCTCCATGATAAAATACTAGTTTACAACTTCATTTTTCTTAAACTTCATAAACCCAAGCGAACGCCGCCATTCGCGCGTGACGCCATCGCGCCATTCGGTCGATTCCCAAGCGAACGCCGGCGCGGCGTTCACATCAGGTGAAATGGCAGTCAAGTACTAGTTTATATCATAAAAAAACTGGTAGGATCGAAACGGAGTGTCACACTTTTACAGACTAAAACCCAGAGTGTTCCTTCAGTTTTCATTTGCGAAAGCCATGGTTACTCATTCAAATTTTCCATGTAATACCAATGTTCAAACACCTGCACCAATTGGGGACCAGTTGATGACAATCCATACATAGCTTCTGCAGCGGCTTCGTTTGTCAGTAAAAAATCCTCCTAAAAAAGTTGCCCTTTTTTTAGGTGGTAAATCATCTCATGACCTCTCTCGCCTTTGGGCGGAGCGTGAGGGCGTGTCAGACTATTACTGACTAAAACCCACTCCTGTTACTTCTTTGCCTTCGTTCCAAAGCCCGAGGTTCACTTTCGCACAACCCATGGCCCCAGTAGGCTTCAACCCTGCTGAGCCCCTACGGTTTGCTGACATCTCCTTGAGGCACGCGTGGAACATTACGAGCCGTCGACGACTTGGTCTCGGTCCGGACGGTCGGACGGCGAGTTAGCCATTGCTTGCCGTCCGCAAGCTCGCGCCTAAGGGAATATACTCTCGGGATAAACAGTCCTATATCCTAATTCAGGTTCGGTTGGCTGGAAGTTTGATTTTAGTTTTAGACGTTGCCAGTACTGGAATTCTGTGGTCTGTGCCATCCACTATCTTACTGTGAAGACGTCTAACTGAATGGTAATCCCGGTGATTCATATGTGATACATAATTACTGAGTACATCACATGATTCTATTGAAATTATCTCATAAAAAGTGTTTAATTGTTTCATGATGTCATTGTTATGTCAAGATTCGTATTGTGTATGATTTTTGCTCGTACATACCATTTTTTTGCCACACTACCCGGACTTTGGGCATAAGTCCAGGCAGTGTGGGATTTTCACTTCACTAAAACCACCCCGGTGATCACTATTGTTTCCGCTAGAACGCCTACTCGAAAGCACATTGCCACAGACGGTCGAATTGCGATTTTTTATTTTTGTGTTTTTTTTACATGGGTTTACCCACATATTGTTTTTATGAATATATACACTTTTACATTTACTGGAGCAAGTCTTTTTTTCAATCTTCCCCTTAAAACTAATACCTGGATCAATCCGCAACAACTATCAGCACATAAAAGGGGCTCCGTTACCTCTTTAAAGATCACTCCAGAACCTCTCAGTGCAATAATAATAATAATAATAATTTATTTATTTCAGGTAACAATTCATATCATAAATAACTTACAGACTAACATACATAACTGTTCTACTTTAATGAATCATTTTGTTAGTAAACATGATTTAAAATTATGTCAGTAACACTTCACTTCGCACTATATTGTCTTAGTGCTTTCCTGTGGTACATGAATTGTCCGCGGAAGCGACGGAACACCACACCCTGTCCCCAAAAGACTTTTTGCATAACAAGGTGATGAAATCAGTTCGGTACTCGTACCACAAATGCTTGAGATTCACCAACTCGTACTGGGCCCGCGTGGTGGATTATGGCCCATTCCCTCTCCTAGAGAGGAGGCCTGAGTCCCAACAGTGGGAACATTATAAGGCCGACTATGCTATGCTATGCTATGAGGTGTGCGAGAAAATTGACGCGCTGTTGATTCGGCCCTGTTCCTTATCAGACGACTACCCTCCCCATTGCTCGCCGTCCTCAATTCTACTCGTCAGAGGCAAGAAAATTCGGTAGGTAGGTGCACGTTTGATTAATTTCCTAATTAATCATATTGTTTATACTTTTCTCGTTTCGCATCTTGCGATAAAGAATCCAGGTAAGTTATACTTACTGAAAGCCATTAATATTAATAGGCGACGGAGTTTTAGAGAAGTTTACAGTTACTATAATAATTCGACTATTTAATTATTTAAGTCGTGGTGCAAGGCATTCTCTACCAGTCAACGTTTGGGTTTAGAAAGATTACACTGTGGTAGGTTTGCGCAATAAATAAATAACAGATATTTCAAATAGAATGGACTATTATTAAACTAAGATGCGTATAACAATAAATACACACATAATTATATAAAAACAAACAAAAACAAAGCTGAAATTATAAACTAATAAAATCCTATGATAAATACCAAATCTTTATAATTAAACTCAAAATATACTTAATAATTACGACGAAGACCAAACTACGGGAGGAGTTCAAGTCTTAGTCTATGCAAATAAACCGCATCCTACCGCTAAAATCTGTTAATCCTAAGCTCAATCGAAACGATCTATACATAATATGTGGGAGGCCTTTGTTCAGAAGATCTTGATGAGCTGATAACATGACCTACCTTGTACTTATGGGGCCCTAGTAACCCACATACTTGAGATGAGTAGCTACCCTCATTAGTATGGAGATGTACCAGATAAGGCAGCTAAGGTGACTTTATAGTTCTCACAGTTCAATGTCGAATCTACCCTGCATGGTAAGTAGTGTCCGACTGTATATTGATCTCTGTCTGCATCTTCGGGTACCTGCGACCAAACTATCGGCTCCGGCCGAAATGAGCCGACATTTTGACCGATGCCGAAGATTTTTAACAATTGCCGGAATTGAATGAATGACTTGATCAGTCGCAAATAATTTTATAAACTACTAGCTTCTGCCGGCGGCTTCGTTCGGGTAAACGTAGAAAATTATCCCAAGGGAAAATGCACCCAGCATAAAAAAAATAATTGCATATGTTAGGACATAGGATACTTTTCCAGAACATGATCTACCGTAAGTTAGCCTATTGTGTCCCACAGCTGGGCGAAGGCCTCCCGCTCCCACATACGTCTGTCCTCGGACATTGCGGCTCAGTCCCTCCAGTAACTGTCAAGCTCATCACCTTCACCTTGGTCTGCCGAAAAAGTGATTCTTTTAGCCCACAGCTCATCTGACATGCGGCAGACATACCCAAGGGATATTACAGTAGACATTCAGCATCGGCTGAAGGTTGTAGCGATAACTAAACTGCCTTCGACCAGAAATCAAAAACATGAGTCAAAGTCAAACTCATACGCAGTCTTTGTACTTAAAACTTTTTGCGTAAAACTTATATGTGCATGACAGCTATCTATCATAAATTGGATTCATGCCAGCCAGCAGTACCTACTTAACGATGGAATCAGACGGTTCACTCATGAAATAATGTTCACTGGAGTGAGCTTTATTTCGAATGTTTCATTTTTCTTTTATTTCATGTTCACACGGCTTAGCTAGAATGACATAGAAATGAACATTCACCTGCTATTTTCTTAAGGTGTGTCCAGATCTGGTGAATGCGCCGCTCACGAGCCGTTTGCGAGCCTCTTGCGAACTGCGCGCGTGCATTTCATTTTCGTACGAAGTGCGCGCGCCGTTCGCAAGCGGCTCGCGAGCGGCTTGCGATCGGCGCATTCGCCAGGTCTGGACACACCATTACAGTATGTCTTGGAATTAGTTGGCTGCTATAGGACTTGAGATAAATTGTGGTGATTCCGATTAAACATTCTCCTTGTGTTTAAACTGTTTACTTTTGTTTCATTTGGAGAAGGAGTGAATGAAGATGGATAGAGAGAGAGAGGGAGGCCAAAGAAAAGATGAATGGATTGTGTTAGGATTGATATGAAAGAAAAGGAAGTTAGTGATAATGTGACGGGTGATAGGACAGATTGTAAGAAAAAAGTTTTGCAATTACCAAGTAATATGGGACAAGAGCAGGTAGAAGTAGGAGTGGGAGTGAATAATGCCGAATGCAAAAATCAAACATTATTGAATCACTTCACTGATGAATTCATTCCTTTTTTTGCGAGTTTTATTTATTTTGACCTGTCTCGATGTTTGTCTGTAATCAAATCTTGCAAATTAAATTTGATCCACTTCCCGGCTACCGATTGAGCTGAAATTTTGCATGCATGTGTAAATCAGATGACAATGCAAAATTATTATGCCTTGGAGCTGATCTGATGATGGAGCTGAACGATAGCCATAGAAATTCGGTAATTAAACGAAACAAACCCATCGAGTTTGGGCTCGTATGATACGTGCCCAAACTCGATGTTAGTGCTAGATGGTAACCAGGGTCTGTTGATAGAGTTGGAAGATGGCCATAGGAACTTGGTAATAAGCACAAAATGATAACAATATCATGTTTGAACTTTTTGGAACGGTCTCGATGAGTATTAATTATTACCTACAGACCGCGCTATAAAAGCTTGCTAAAAATGATTTTCAATGAAAACTTGCATTTCATGTTTCATTCCTTGTTTAAATGTTTATTTCGAGTGCAGGATACTAAACGAAAGACACAAATGAAGGAAAAATAAATCGTCTGATTCCGCCTTAACATAGTAGATAAGGTTGTGGATACGGTTGAGAAAAACTTAATTGTTTCATGAAATATAGGGTTAAGATTGGACGTACATTAGTCGGTAAGTAGCGATAGAGTAGGGAATAAACTGTTTTCGTGAAAAATGGTTGTTTACAAACCGTTTTTGTGGAGATAGTGTTCCTCGTTGAGATATTTCAAATTAAAGCGATGATTTAGTAGGATCTTAGTCCTTGCTTGAACTATGTAGGTACCTACGTATTATTACAGATTTCGTTTCTGGTAATTGCTCTATAGAACAATTTTTTTTTTTTACAGCACCTACTCGATTGGGCACGCCACAATTATGGTGGTAAGTCCCCTCTTTGAGGCGTGGTTGGAAAGACCTCACGGCGTCCTCACCTTCCGCATGATTCAGTTTCTCACCGAACACGGTAAGTTCGGGAAGTTCCTGCACCGGATACGTGTGGAAGCGACGCCCGGGTGTCACCACTGTGTGGACCACCTGGAGGACACAGTGGAGCACACGGTGGAGGTGTGCCTCGCTTGGGCAGAGCAACGCCGTTTCCTCGTGGGGGCGATCAGCGGCGGCGATCTCTCGCGCTGGGCCTTGGTACAGGCCATGGTCCGGAGCGAGGAGGAGTGGCAAGCGGTCGCCTCCTTCTGCGAAGCAGTAATGCTAGCAAAGGAGGCGGCCGATCGCGTGAGGCAACGGTCCTCACGCCTCAACCGCCGCCGGGATCCCGATCCTGATTTCCGGCCACCGTAGGCGCGGGCTTGCGGACGGCGAGCAATGGGTAGCCCGCCATCCGACCGTCCGGTAACCGTCCGGACCGAGCCCAAGTCGTCGACGGCGCGTATTGTTCCACGCGCGCCTCAGGGAGATGTCAAATCAAAGGGGCCCAGCAGGGCCGAAGCCTACTGGGGCCATGGGTAGTGTGTAAGCGAAACCCGGGCCCTGGGACGACGGCAACGAAGGAACGGGGGTGGGTTTTTAGTCAGTAAAAGTCTGACACTATCTCGCGCTCCACCCAAGAGCGAGATTTGTCATTAGATGATTTTCCCACCTAAAAAAAAGCACCTGTTCGATAATGGGCACGCCACAATTATGGCGGTAAGTCCCCTCTTTGAGGCGTGGTTGGAAAGACCTCACGGCGTCCTCACCTTCCGCATGACGCAGGTTCTCACCGAACATGGTAAGTTCGGAAAGTTCCTGCACCGGATTCGTGCGGAAGACACGCCCGGGTGTCGCCACTGTGTGGAACGCCCGGAGGACACAGTGGAGCACACGGTGGAGGTGTGCCCCGCTTGGGCAGAGCAACGCCGTGTCCTCGTGGGGGCGATCGGTGGCGGCGATCTCTCGCGCCGGGCCTTGGTACAGGCCATGGTTCGGAGTGAGGAGGAGTGGCAGGCGGTGGCCTCCTTCTGCGAAGCAGTAATGCTAGCAAAGGAGGCGGCCGATCGCGTGAGGCAAGGGTCCTCACGCCTCAACCGCCACCGGGATTCCGATCCCGATTTCCGGCCACCGTAGGCGCGGGCTTGCGGACAGCGAGCAATGGGTGGCTCGCCGTCCGATCGTCCGGTAACCATCCGGACCGAGCCTAAGTCGTCGACGGCGCGTATTGTTCCACGCGCGCCTCAGAGAGATGTCAGCAAATCGTAGGGGCCCAGCAGGGTCGAAGCCTACTGGGGCCATGGGTAGTGTGAAAGCGAAACCCGGGGCCCTGGGACGAAGGCAAAGAAGGAACAGGAGTGGGTTTTTAGTCAGTAAAAGTCTGACACTATCTCTCGCTCCGCCCAAGAGCGAGATTTGTCATAAGATGATTTTCCCACCTAAAAAAAAAAAAAAAAACCTGTTCGATAATGTCCATTTGTATGTCATACTAAAGCAAGTCCTTCTGTCCCAAGGGATCAATGTAGTGTGGGCGTACTCTAGGGAATAATGGAATTTGAATTTTGAACGACAAAGACATAAAAAAAACTTATAAAGAGAATTAAATTGTACGTGCAATAAACGAGTTTATTCTAAAATCAAATTGGCACTAACCAAAAAAAAACCGGGCAAGTATAATAATAATAATAATATTAGTTACGAAGATTTTTCCGAATCACAAAGTTTTTTTGTGACGTTATTACAAATTTACAGTTTTCAGATTTTTTTCTATACTAGTACTATGACCTCGCTTCATGCCAAATTTCAGGATTCTAGCTCAACGGGACCTGGGGTACCCTATGAATTTTGATTCCCTTGAGAGTGTCGAAATATACGTTTTTTTGCGACATAAACGACCGTATCTTTTTTTTCGTTAACTCAGAAGTTTGATTTTTTCACAGCTTCAAGGGACCGGAGACTAGAATATATGGTTTTAATTTCAATTCGATAACTCCACGCGTTCCCGAGATAAAGGGTCTTGACTGACAGACAGATAGACAAACAGACAGACGGACAAAAATTTATCCTATAAGGATTCCGTTTTTTTCCGTTTGAGGTACGGAACCCCAAAAAAGAATAAAATGTGGTTACTGTTGCCTGTAAAAAGAAACCGGGTAAGTGTGAGTTAGACTCGCGCACTGAGGGTTCCGTACAAACTTACCTATGAAATTAGTTCAATTCCCGAATTGAGTTAGAAAGATTCTTCCGAATCACAAAATAAGTTTTTTTTGTGACGTAACTACACATTTACAGTTTTCAGATCTTTTCCTATACTTGTACTATGAGAACTTGCTTCATGCCAAATTTCAGGATTCTAGGTCGGCGGGAAGTACCCTATGAATTTTGATTCCCATGTGTGTCGAAAATGTTGTAAACGTCCGTATCTGTTTTTTTTCGTTAACGCAGAAGTTTGATTTTTTCACAGCTTCAACGGACCGGAGACTAGAATATATGGTTTTAATTTCAATTCGATAACTCCACGCGTTCCCGAGATAAAGGGTCTTGACTGACGGATCATAGACCTGATTATATGGTCCGATTTACATTCAAAAAGGTAGGATCACGACAGATCATATAATCGACAGCTTTCTATGTTTATTTCCGTTTTAGAAATTAAGAATGTTAATGCAAAGGCAAATTTAACTGGCGCCTACCATACCGTATAAAACAAGAAAAAATCTTCGCAAAATCAATCATTACGAATGTTTTGTCATCACTGACTCACATCGTCTCAGTTACACAATATTAAGGAAAAAACATTGCATTAAAACAATAATACCACCAATATCTCGGTAGGGGAAAACGCCATGTGTACCTAATTAATGTGTATTTATTCGTCTGTCAATCAATCAATCTTCTGTTGACAGTTGACATTAATCGAATGACGCGGCAGTAAAACACAGAATTATTTCCTTTGGATTAGTACAGGAAGGAAATAACATAACATGACTGTGCAAACTGTTGGAGATTGTAGTAGGTTTTTTCTTGAGGTGGGAAATCATCTAATGACTTATCACGCTCTAAGGCGGAGCGTGAGGGCGTGTCAGACTTTTACTGACTAAAACTACACCTATGTTCCTTCAGTTGCTTTGCGTTCTAGGACCACGGGTTTTCCATCCAGAAGCCAACCCATGGTCTTAGTAAGCTTCGGCCCAGCTGGGCCCTTATGGTTTTGCTGACAATCTCTTTGAGGCATGCATGGGATACTAAGCGTCGTCAACGACTCAGGATCAGTCTGGACGGTTACCGGGTGTCAGGGTCTTGGCAGCTGGGTCGTGAGGATTTCCGATCCTCATGCGTGAGGTTGTCTCCTTCGCTAGCATTACTGCTTTGCAGAAGGATCATACCCTGAACCAGGCCCTGTCGCGAGAGGTCACCGCCGCCGATTCCCGTGCAGGAACCTTCCGAACTTCCTGTGTTCGACGAGGACCTGCGTCATGCCGAAGGTGAGAACACCGTGACGCCTCTCCAGCCATTCCTCAAAGAGTCACTACGATTTTAGCACGCTCAAATATTTCCTAACCCTGGTTTTATAACCCAGGTAATAATTACCCTGGGTTATTAATAAAAAAGGTATAGCTTTAAATAATGTACGCAAATATCATGTATTGGTGCTACGCTACGGCCTACAGAAAGATATTCTGACGTTAATATGAAGATAATGTACTAAATTGATTGTATATTGCCGTCATAATGTAGCTATGATATTTGCTATCTATTTTACATAGTATATGGATGAAGTGAATTTGTTTACATATTTGGTAATAATTATAATACACTAGGCTTAAATACAGGAAGAAGTAACAAACTTAAGTGGCAGTGGGTAGGCCACATTGCTCGCTGAACAGCTCCCCTAGCCAATTTCCGACCGTTTCGTTTCGATTCTCTTACGTCGAACGCCTCGAGTAGGCCACGCCACCGATTCCTTTGTTCTGATGTCATCTCAACGCTCAGTCACGTGGTCGTAGTCGTGGTCGTAGTCGTAACAATATTTCAAAAAGCTAATTGCTACTTTATTTAATAAATAATTTTGATCCTGTTTTCAGAAAAAGATTTGCTATTCTATGTTATTTGTTATTTATATCTACATACATAAAAGGAGAAACTGACTGACATATCAAAGCATAGCCGAAACTAGAAGACTACCTTTTATAATGTAGGCGAGCACTCAGAGAAGATTTTCCAAAATTTACCCCCTATTCCTTTAGGGGGTAAATTGCAACGAGGGTTCCAAAGTTTGTACGGAAAAACCTACTTTCACACGGATGAAGCCGCTGGAATGAAGCTAGTTTTATATAAAACATTGTTCAAAAATAAACACAAACCAATTCCAAAATGAACACAATTTATCAATCTTGTCATTTTACTTACTACTTCTATTCAAAATGACATAATTAAACGCAACCTTTTCAACAAAGGAATTAAATCTAGGTTATATCTTAGTAAAGGCTTTTAACTTCAACCATGGGTGACAAGATGACGCCATCGCCGACAATACGAAATATAACCAGCCAACTAAAACCATTGTAACGGGTTTTATATTCTGTTGTTATTAAATTGAAGAATTTTATCTGCGTTTGGTCGGCACGAGCTATGTGGTAACAGGTCCGTTTTTGCTGACGCTAAATGACGTGTGCACTTACCTACCTAAATGGGAACGGGAATTAGTTAGGACATGGTAGTGCTGGCTTAGATACTTTGCTGACCCTCTGTCTGTCTGTCAAGAACCTTAATTTCGGGAACCCATGGAGGTATTGAGTTGAAATTAAAACCATATACTTGAGTACATGCACTGCAGACTTGAGTCTGCAGTTCCTTGAAGCTGTGAAAAAACTAAACTTCTGAGTTAAATAAAAGATGCGGCCGTATAAGTCGCAAAAATGTATATTTCGACACTCTCAAAGGAATTAAAATTCCTAGGGTACTTCCCGTTGACCCAAAATCCTGAAATTTGGAATAATGCAAGGTATAGAAATAAATAGTGTTTTTTTTTGTTACGGCATCAAAAATTCAACTCTTTCCCGGACTAAGCGTTTCGCTTCGTCGTTTCTACCGCGTACATCAAAGGACTGGAACAATTTGCCTGCTGCGGTCTTCCCGTCCAACTATAATTTAGGTGCCTTTAAGGCTAGAGTGAATAGGCTCTTAATAAACTAGTGCGCCTCACCATCAATGATTGCATCACTGCTTACCATCAGGTGGGATCGCAGTCAAGCACTGGTTTATATCAAATAAAAAAAAAAACTTTTTTGCTGTTTTAGAGACTCAATTCGGGAATTAAACTATTTACATAGGTAGTCACTACGGAACCCTCAGTGCGCGAGTCCGACCCGCACTTGCTCAGTTTTTATTTTTACTTCCAAAATGGAAATCCGGGGTCCTGACACGCAAGGAAAAGAAGGGACATAGGTGAAGGTTTTAGTCAGTAAATTCTAATACTATATATGCCTCTCGCTCCACCTTAGGGCCAAAGAAGTCATTGGATGATTTCCCACCTAAAAAAAAAATCATCACTGTTGTGCCACCGGCTTTCCTGGGTCATTCGGTAGGCGGATAGAGAATAGCATCAACAATGAGCGCTTGGGTCTCCAAAATCCCGCCTGCAGGCGAGATCGGCGTGCTATTAGATACCTATAGTAAAAATGGGACCCATCAAACTTTAAAAGGACTTAAAACTTGATCGAGTTTATCTAATAGTAATGAGAGCTTTATCTAATAGTAACGTAAGTAGTCCTCGTAGCAGTCCTACATTACAGGTGTATTGTATGCAGAACCGTATCGAAAGCATGTGGGAAACACACGCTTTCGATACTTTTCGGCATATATGAAGTTTTTTTTACTGCTGATAGGCTCGCGATTGACCATTATTTTACCTGAAACGCGACCTGGAAAGCGACAATATGATCAGCGATGTAGCATGTTAGTCTAGAAGTAACCCGTTCACTCTTGACTTAAAGATCCCTAGATTGTAGCTATCAGGAAACACTCAACGGCAGAGAATTCCACTTCTTAGCTGTACGCACAAGATGCAAATAGCATTTAATATATTGCCATAGTATATCGGGTGACTGGTAATAAGTATCGGTCACTAAGTACCAGTCACCCTATATAATTAATGATCATCTTTAACAAAATCAATAAAACATAAACAATAAATCACCATCAAAATCAAATTGAAATGTGTCCAACAGGAGCAGAAATTATATAGAACTTAAAACCGCACGCGTTGAATGCTCGCTCTTTGCCATTTTTTTACTAAACCTAAAACGAGTAGTAGACTGTAATTATCTTTAAGCTGCGAACTTTACAACGATAGTCATTAAATAACAAGCCATAATATAACGTCATAGCATTACAAATAATTATGATGTCACCTCACTTTTTCGCGACTTTTTTTTAACACATTTTACGCTTGATCACAAGTAGATTAACGTCTATCGCTTGATCTTTCACGTTTCGTATTGTTACTGTTTTTTTACGTCGAGAGTACGTCATGGTAACGAGAGCTAAGCGTAGGCTACACCGCGAGCTAAGCTAACTTAGCTTAGCTTTACTCATTTAGTGCCATATCTATATTGAAAAATGCGAGGTATTTTCAAAGCTGTACAAGAGTTAAATGTTTTTAACAGATAAGTTGATGCGTAAAGAATATTTAAAGTTTTCAGACAAACAATGGCATTCTTTGCAATCTTATGTTGAAATAAATGCCTGTGATATAACTGTGTTTGTTCAATATTATTTGATAATAGTAAGAAGTCAGTAGAAATTAAGATATAGACGCTGCAAACTTTCTAATTTCTTCTGCGAGATAGGTAGGTAAGGTTATACGATCGAAAAGACGATTTGAAAGTTAATACCTTTAATAGAAGGATGATTTCACTTAGTTTCGCAGAAAACCTTGGGCTATGTAAATGCACTCTATATATACCGACATGCATAAATAGCTCATGATACAAAGTTCAGTTAGCTAGCAAAGCCTAGTCCAGTTCGTTATGTTTTCTAAAATATGAATGAAACCACACGCAACATCTTTGCTAAGCTAGTTCGGCTCCCTGTGTGGCCTGAGCCTAAGGTGACGTAATGATGATGGTTGCGAAGCGAGCCATCAAACGCCGCCGCGCGCCCTCGCGTGACATAATTATTATGTCTAATAAAGTGTATGTGGTCATTAATTATGCCTGATTATTGGTTCTGTTCACTACTCTGTGGTATAGAGTAGGTACCTACCTATTATTTGTGATGTCATATTGGAGACGGATATTTGATATAGGTCTATACTTTTACGAGAATATGCGGTTTTATTCTGTCATTCTTTCGTGTACAATCGCGGTAGGTTAGTTTTGTTTGGAGTTTTATAAACAGACAAATTTATTCGTTTTTTTTTTTTGGGTGGGATACCAAATGAGACCTCCCGCTCTCGGTGGAGCATGAGAGTGACTTTTATTGACCTACCTGTGTTGCTTCAGTTGCCCTTTGCGTTCCAAGGTCACTCTTTCACGGAGCCCTGGAATTATCCACACACAAGCAGAGCACTTATGGTCCTCGACACCAGAATGTAGGCAGGCCAAGGAGGCCATGCCACACCTTGGTAAAACCCTTACCAAAAGTCTCATCGACTGAACAGAGGCAGCCTGCGCCTTCAAACTCAAAGACACACTTCCACACAATAGGACCTGTGCAGAGCATGTATGGAGAGGGAGGAGACAATTGAGCATGTGCTTCTTGACTGCACAGGTGTTATGGTACACGCATGTCAACTCTAGGATACCTGAATTCCCTTACAGAGGCCCTGAAAAGGATGAAAGTCTTAATTTTTTTTTTTGGAGAGATATGGGTTGGTTGGTATCCCACCAAAGGTTTGTCACTATTTTTTTTTTTTAGATTGACATCTCACGCGAGTGGGTGGGGCGAGAGCGCGTGTTAGACTTTTACTGACTAAAATCCACTCCTGTTCCATCTTTGCCTTCATTCCTGAGCCCTGGGGTTCTCTTTCGTACAACCCATGGCCCCAGTAGGCTTCGACCTTGCTGGGCCCCTACGGTTTTGCTGACATCTCCTTGAGGCGCCCGTCGAACACTACGCGCTTTCGACGACTGGGGCTTGGTCCGGACGGTTGCTGGACGTTCGGACGGCGAGCTACCCATTGCTCGCCGTCCGCAAACCTACGGTGGCTGAAAATCAGGATCCCAGTGGCTGGTAAGTGAGGGCCGTTCCCATACGCGTGCCTCCTTTGCTAGCATCATGCCACTCCTCCTAGCTTCGGAACATGGCCTGTACCAAGCCCCGAGGGATCGCTGCCACCAATCACTACCGGCGAGGCACACCTCTACCGTGTCCTCCGGGCGGTCCACACAGTGGTTGCCCGGGTGCCACCACTGTTTCTTCCGCACGAATCCGGTGCAGGAACCTCCCGAACTGACCATGTTCGGGAGGTTCGGACATGCGGGAGGTAAGGTCACCGTGTTGCCTTTCCAGCCACTCCTCAAAGAGGGGATTTACGGCGGTAACCCAGTGCAGGGCACGCCACAATTAAGGCGTTAATTGTGGCGTACCCAGCGCTGGGTTGCGACAGTTGCTGTCGCTATTCCACCATGAATGTTGGTCGATATGACCCACGCAAAATAGTCCGCATAGCACTAAGTGCGGAAACCAGACTCCTATAGACAGTTGCGTCATTGTCATCGTGATGCCTTACGGCAAATTGCAATAAAATATTATTGCAATTAGTGATAGGTATTTAGCGATAAAACTGGAAATTACCATGGTAGTATATATATATCGTAGTCTTGGTAATTAGGTCATCCTTGCATTCGTTTTAATGGCCTACATAACTTCTAGTAACAATAGGACATGATAATATTACAAATTTTTGATCGACTAGTGGTCCACTAGGGCAGAGGCCTGCCAGAGCTGCGGAATTGATGCCCCAGCCGCCGGCATCCCGACCCCGATTTCCAGCCACCATAATCGGGGGCTGCCGGTCGGCGCCATCCGGGGCCGGTAATCGGAGTTAAGTCGTCGACGGAAGCAGATTAGCAAGACCGTAGGGGCCCAGCAGGGTCGAAGCCTACTGGGGCCATAGGTTCGCTTCTAAAAGGACAGCTCGGGGTGCTGGAACGCAAGGCAAGGAAGGAAAATAGCGTGTTTTAGTGAGTGAGTTTTAGTCAGTAAAAGTCTGACACGCCTTCTCGCTCCACCCCAGAGTGGCCGAAGTCATTGGACGATTTCCCACTTAAAAAAAGGGAAGAGCAAAGTCACCCACCGCGTCTGTCTTTCTGACTGAACGGATTTCACAAATAAGTAGACAGAGTGATTCATGGAAAAGGACTAAGCGTTTCGCTTCGTCGGCTCTTATTAAACTAGAGCGCCTCACCATCCATGATCGCAGTCAAACACTGGTTTATACATGTATTTAATAGTAGAAAAATTAAGAGAATTTAAAAAAAAATAATTATTAATATTTATGTAGACCTTTCACGGAAAATAGGTGCTCCTTCTGAACTACACAATTACGAACTATCCAGGAGACCAAGTCTCCTATATCTCAATCTCTGCGCTCAACGCTCTCTTGGATGCTCAATCTGATAGTGACGTGTTCGCGGATGAATGGAAAATGATCTTGTCTGTATGTCCAGAGTATCATGAGATAAGTGTATGTATTTCATTGATATTTTCTTCATATTTTAGATCAAATTATTTTGAACGTTTTAGTGTTTTTTGTAGTGAAGTCGGTTGCATACTCTTTGTAAAAAAAAATATTTTATACTTTTTAGTTGTGATACACTTATAACCTGAGTACATCTCATGGCAATCTAATTAGCCCAAACACAGCTAGGATTACTAGGGTTGTTTGATTGTTTATTACCCGTGCCTGTTTTCCGGCTCCATCATCATCATCAGGTCACTTCGATGATACCATTTTCAACATAACTATTCAGCACCATTTATTATTATCACAGTTGCTTAACTATCTTCATTGTGATATCTAAATGATTGTGAAGTTTCGTTGGCCATTTTATTTTTTCATCAGTTCCACTTTCAAATAATACTTTTTGACTGTAGATGCTTGAGTTCTCGATGAAAATACCAACATCACTATATGCCTATATTTGACAAGTGGGCTCCATTCCACATGGAGCATAATAAAAAAAAAAAAATAGAACCAATCTGAAAGCATAACCATTTTTTACTTAAAAAGTAAAAAAGAAATACAACCGAAATGTAAGTCGCCTCCTATTTTTGAAGTCGGTTGGAAAAAGATCAAATGTGAAAATTAATCCAATACGGCAGACAATAAAAAAAAAAGATTTTGAAAAAGTTTTTTTTTTAAATGTAATGGCGTTGGGCCGTGTGTATTATGTTAAAGTAGATAAACAAAACTAGGAATCAATAAACAAACCTATTTAAAGCAGACCACCTAATGCATAAGTGGCAAATGATTGTCAAGTTAAGTCTTATTTAAAATACGACTGACATGGCCCCAGTTACCGTTCAACAATTTGTTGGTTAGAATTATCCAAATGGAGCCAGTTTTATCAGTCTGGGTGTAAATATTGTAAATAAATTCTATTGGTTATTTATTAAAGTTTATGCTGAGATGCTAGTAGGTCGCGTCATGCATTTGTCTAATGATAACAAACTGTCCCGTCAGGATTAAGCTAGAACTACACTGCGCACACGTGTGCCACACACGCCGATCTGGGCGCGTCTGTCTCCATACATTTTATATGGAAACTAGACTTGTAGAGCTACACTTGATCCACGCCACGCAATGCCACGCGACGTCGGAATACGTACAAATCAGGCGTGTTGCACGTGTGCGTCGGTGTAATGTAGTTCTAGTTTTAAGGTACCTCTTCCTTTTTTTGGAAGTCTACGCTTTCATATGGGTTACGTACAAACTTATCCATGAAAACAGTTCAATTTTCAAAACGAGTCTCAAATATTTTTACGAATCGCAAAAAAGTCTTTTTTGTGACGTAACTAGAAATTTACAGTTTTCTGATTTTTTCTTATATTTATGCTATAAGACCTTACTTCATGCCAAATTTCAGGATTCTAGGACTGCGGGAGTACCCTACTAATTTTGATTCCCTTGAGAGTGTCGAAATATACGTTTTTGCGACATAAACGGCCATATCTTCTTTTTTCGTTAACTTACAAATTTGATTTTTTCATAGCTTAAAGAGACCGCAGACTTGAGTATATGGTTTTAATTTCAACTCGATACCTTTACGCATTCCCGAGATAAAGGGTCTTGACAGACAGACAGACGGACGGACCACAAAGTGATCCTATAAGGGTTTCGTTTTATCCTTTTGTGTTACGAAACCCTAAAAAAATTGGTTTACTTAGTTAGAAACGCACAAACCACAACACTGACAATATAAATAATTACGCATTTCCTTTAGCATACTTCAATATTAATTTCTGCACTCTTAAATATTAATTAGTATTATTTAGTAATAAATAATATCTGGATAGGCAAAACCAGGTTATTGAGTAAATTATTTGTCACCTGATGTATCTATTTAATTGAGCTGTGTCCATGAGTGACGGCTGTGACAAATTGTAAAGTTGTTATTTTATTGATTTGTTATAATGTTTTGTTATTGAAGACTAGCTGACCAGGCGAACTTCGTACCGCCTAATAGTAAGGATAACGTCATCTACTGGCATTACCAGAACAGCTTAATTTATTTTACAATGACATTTTAATTAGAGATGGCTTTATATTTGGATTTTATTTTCGTGATTTTTTCCATTTTTTCTCACCGTTTATACTTTCTCTGGACTATCACGAATATTTCAAGAACAAAATTAGCCAAATCAGTCCAGCCGTTCTTGAGTTTTAGCGAGACTAACGAACAGCTATTCATTTTTATATATATAGATAGATGGGGTGAAACCAAGAAGCATACAGCCACTTAGACCTCACACCTTCGGAATTTTTCCTTACAATAATGATCCTTTAACCATTTGAATTAAATAAAGGCGACATTAGGCGACGTTTGAATAAAGTTATTGTTAAGAAGTATGTTTCCTATGTCTTATATGTTACCGGTTAAACCCGATTTTAGGATTCATGAACTGGTTTCGCCTAGGCTTACCGCGACATTAGTTTAAAAGCGAGCGAAGCCAGCTCGGAATTATAGGGCAGCCCTATACGGACAGGTTAGGTTAGAAGGTTAAGGCGGGATCGGAGCGGAGTGGAACTCCCGGCTAACCCTTCGTGGTTATTTTTTTGTAACTAGTGACTGTGGGGAGAACTGGTTTGACTTAGGCGAAACTAGTTAATCTTAAAATTGGATTTGGCCGGTAACGTATATACGCGTTAAATTTCAAAATCAGAAACGTAAATTTTTTATGCTTCTGTAATAGTGAATTATTTCTGAGACACCCTTTACGCTATTCCATGTATGCTTCGCTAAATGAAAAATTTGTGAACTTCTAGAGAGTTCAGGGATTGTTTTAGACAGGTTGAATTGTTGTATATCCCAAAATACACCGCACGCCGTGTAATTTAGTTTACATTTAATTGTAATACATACAAGTAACATGGTTGAAAAAAGTGTCCATGGACTTTTTTTTTGCACATTCTTCTCCATAGAGATCTACGCTTTGGAATGTGCCATTAGAACAATTTTTTCTTATTGATTGACTTCTTTACTTTTCAAAAGTACCTGTAAATGGTTGCTTTGAATTATTTTTTTTTTTTTTTTCGGGTGGGGAAATCATCTCATGACATCCCCCGCTCTTGGGCGGAGCGGGAGATAGTGTCAGACTTTTACTGACTAAAAACCCACTCCTGTTCCTTCTTTGCCATTTGTTTTCCAGGGCCCCGGGGATCTCTTTCGCATCACCCATGGCCCCAGTAGGCTTCGACCCTGTTGGGCCCCTACGGTTGCTGACATCTCCTTGAGGCGCGCGTGGAACACTACGCGCCGTCGACGACTTGGGCTCGGTCCGGACGGTTACCGGACGATCGGACGGCGAGCCACCCATTGCTCGCCGTCCGCAAGCCCGCGCCTACGGTGGCCGGAAATCGGGATCGGAATCCCGGCGGCGGTTGGGGCGTAAGGACCGTTGCCGTTGCCTCACGCGATCGGCCGCCTCCTTTGCTAGCATTACTGCTTTGCAGAAGGAGGCGACCGCCTGCCACTCCTCCTCGCTCCGGACCATGGCCTGTACCAAGGCCCGGCGCGAGAGATCGCTGCCGCCGATCGCCCTCACGAGGACACGACGGTGCTCTGCCCAAGCGGGGCACACCTCTACCGTGTGCTCCACCGTGTCCTCCGGGCGGTCCACACAATGGTGGCACCCGGGCGTCTCTTCTGCACGGATCCGGTACAGGAACTTCCCAAACTTACCATGTCCGGTGAGGACCTGCCTCATGTGGTAAGTAAGGACGCCGTGAGGTCTTTCCAGCCACTCCTCAAAGAGGGGACTTATCGCCATAATTAAGGCGTGCCCAGCACTGGGTTGCGACAGTCGCCGTCGCCATTCCACCATGAGATCCCGCTGGAAGTTTTTCCGCCATGCCGCTACTTGGCGCGGCAGCGGAGTTTCGCCCCGGCGTTGCATCTCCATGCGCAGATCATGCATACGTGCAAGGTCTTTTGCCTGCAATTCCCACGGTGGTTGGTTAGCGAGGAGGCATGCTGCTTCGCGGGAAATCGTGCGGTATCCCCGCACCATCCGGATGGCCATGACCCTCTGGCTTGCGTTCAGCTTGGCTGCCGGTCGCTTTCGAAGAGACGGCGCCCAATGGCCAGTTAGGGCTGCGGGATTGTTCGAAGAAGTTACCCCATGATACGCAAAAGGCAATTAAAAGGAACGTAGGGGGATTTTAGTTCTTACAAAATGCCTAAGGCATTAAGTGCGCCACTGTACAGTGTTATGTGCATAAAGTGTCAATAAATAAATAAAAGTCTGGCACTCCTTCTCGCTTTACCCGGAGCGGAAGATTTCTTTTTTTTTAAATAAAACGTTGCCCCTGACTAGGGGACTGACGTATCGTGTGTGCGTTTACATGAAAACTCACATAAACAAGACACCCTGACCCAGAACACCTTTCTATATTTAGGCATACAAATGTTAATTCCGTGCGGGAATCGAACCCGCGACGCGGAGCACAGCACCCAATCCCGCGCCAACGGTGTCGTTGACTTGACAATTTTCTTTAATCTTTCTTTCGTTCATTTAAAACATAGTATGAAATGTAACGCGGGGGGGTTGGCGCTGTAAGCCGAAATATAGGTTTCTCCTAGTTCGGCTCTAGCTGCTAAAACTTTTGTATACCTATATGTATATTACAGTTTAGAGCATTTATTTGTTAAAATACAATACATATTTGTTAAATACAATAAGTATTCCAAAAAAAGAGTTCTCTTAAAATCTTCAAGTCCGTGTAAATGTCGTGGCCAGATCTTAGAATTGATCATTTCATGATATGGCCAACTAAAACCGGCCAGATCGTTTAAACGTTAACATTTGATGATATGTCTATCCTAGTTTGGCCATATCGTTGATGTAGGATTTCTATGATAATAAAAGGTCTAAAGGAAGTAGGCCAAACGAGGATTGAAATATCATCAAACTTTAACGTTTAAAACGATCTGGCCAGCTTTAGTTGGCCATTTCATGAAGTGATCAATTTCTAAGATCTAGCCACGACGTAAACACCGTCCAAACTTCTCTTCAATAATGGTGCGTTAATTATAGCTTAAATATGTTTTTCACTAAAAAACTTTCAATATTAAGTAAACAGCCAATAACATGCGCACGAGCAAGTGGGTGCGCTCGAGCATATCTCGCTGCGTATCTGTTGTAGAGGTAGAACTCATAAATCTTACGTATTTATGTGCGTCGCACTTCAATTAATAACGAATAAAATTAACACCTGTCTTAAGGGCCACAGAGTTCTAAGTACAGTATAGACAAGACTTTGGGTGGAGTTGAAAATGAATATCGTGTCGAACTTTTATTGCACATAAAACCCTTTTTTAGGGTTCCGTACCTCAAAACGAAAAAATTGAACCCTTATAGGATCAGTTCGTTGTCCGTCTGTCAGTAAATAAAAATCTGACACGCCCCTCCACCCCAACCTACAGCGAGAGAAGTCATTAAATGATTTCCCACCTCAAAAAAACTGGGCAAGTGCGAGTCGGACTCGCACGCTAAGGGTTTCGTACAAACTTTTCTTTGAAAACAATTCAATTCCCTAATCGAGTTAAGAAATTTTTTCCGAATCGGAAAAATTGCTTTTTTTTGTGATGTAACTACAAATTTATAGTTTTCAGATTTTCCTATACTTGTGCTATGAGACCCTTGCTTCGTGCCAAATTTCAGGATTCTAGCTCAATGGGAAGTAGGTACCCTATGAATTTAGATTTCCTTGAGAGTGTCGATAATTTTGATACACGTTTTTTTGCGACATAAACTGCCGTATATTTTTTTTCGTTAACTCAGAAGATTGATTTTTTCACAGCCTCAAGTTTTAATTTCAACTCAATATCTCAATATCTCGCGTTCCTGAGATAAAGGGTCTTGACAGACAGACTTTTACTGAATAGATCCCACCAGTGTTTCTTCCGGCGCCCTTTGCGTTCTAGGTCCGTGGATATTTTTTCAAACAATCCCATGCGACTTCTATGCATTTGTTGAGGCTTCTATGTTCCCCATAGTGTCGCTATTAAAACAATTTGCGCTTCAGGTCCCGCTTACGTGTCGCTCTGGTATTTATTAGTTTTGTGTTCTTGTGATCTAGTCATTGTAATCGTAATGTCTATTTTAACACCATTCATAGCCTTTAGCCTCAATAGCCGGAGTTTGCAGGCGCGGTGGTCGAACAAAGCTGTATTGAACATTCTGTTGTGTTTAATTCGTGTTGGTCTGGTGTTGATCTACAGTAGTCTTGTATGCAGTAAATGTCAATTGGTTTGTGAGCTTTTTGTTGAACTGAATGCTGCTTTGTTGGTTTAGTTAGAACTTAATAAAGTTTAATGTTACTGTTTAATAGGATCTTAAGGCTGTTTTTCCAACAAAAATGTGCGATTTAGTTTTGCGGAGCGAGGATTTGTCACCACCAATCCTCACTCCAGATCAGAAAGATCCGTCTATCGCTAACGTGAGCGTAGTTTAAAAGCTTGTGGTATCATCTAACGTAATCTATATCTAATGAATAGCTGTTCATTAGTCTCGCTAAAACTGGAGAACGGCTGGTCCGATTTGGCTAATTTTGGTCTTGAAATATTCGAGATAGTCCAGGGAAGGTTTAAACGGTGAGAAAAAAAATCGCCAAAAAATAAATCCAAATAAAACGCCATCTCTAATTAAAACGTCATTATAAAATGAATTATGCTGTTCTGGTACGAAGTTCGCCGGGTCAGCGAGTGTTTGATAAATACGCAACGCGATAAAATAGAGTGAATAGGCTTCTAATAAACTAGTGCGCCTCACCATCAATGATTGCATCAGGTGGGATCGCTGTCAAGCACTGGTTTATATCAATAAAAAAAAATTGAGAGAGTTAATGCCTAAACACTGTTGGCATTCGGTAATTCCGTCACTCAATCGAATATTTCACAAAACTTGTTCCAGGAAATATGTGTTTTTTTTTTATAAAAAACTTAAAAGATTTTGAAAAAAGTTTTCGTCACTAAGAATCACGATCTATATTACATATATTTACACCTTGAACATTTAGTGCAAGGTCTCCGTAAATATATTTCCATAACTTTTTTAATTATTGTACAGTTAGTATTAATATTAATTTTAGTAAAATAGTAATAAAATCTTGTTTAACATCGTATGCTGATGGTGCTTTCAAGTTAAACTGACTCTTATTTGAAGTTATCAAGATAAAAACAAATCGTGTGCCTCCGGTACGGGGCTCTCGGGGATCAGGGCCAAAGTTCACAAAAAATAGTTGATTTTCAGAGGTCTATTACTGCATCATTTTTACACAGATTAATGTTTTGATTTCAATAGAAATTTACATAATATTCACAAGATATCTATGTTTCCCCTAGAGAAAGATGTGTCATAATCACTTTAGAGCTGCTGTATGGAAAGGATTCTCTGGTAAGGTGCTCTAAAACCGCTGCCCAAATCAATGACCAAGCTATTGATGGTATTGAAAAAAAGCATAAGTAATATATGTTTAGTCTCTTTTTTTTATATTATGAAGGTGAGAACACTAAACACACCCAAGCACCCAAAGGTTGACTGGTAGAAAATGCCTAAGGCATTAAAGTAAGGCATTAAGTATTAAGTCCGCCTCTGTGCATTTGTGTGCATAAAGCATTAAATAAATAAATAAACACTGTAGACTCCGCGAATTCTAAGATTATTTCCTATTACGACTCACTTTTTATTATGATTATTTTTATTGTACTTTTGAGTACAATATTGACCGGTCTATGGAAATATTATAAGAACAACTTTTTTTTAAGAGAGTAGCCATTGAGTTTCTAGTCGGTTCTTTTCCATAGGAAACGACCAATTTGGAACCGTGCACTAGCTTCTGACGTTTTAGAACAACATCTTTTTTTAAAAGACTAACCATGGAGTTTCTTACCGGTTCTTCTCCATTCGAAAGGACCAATTTAGAACCGTGCACTAGCTTCTGACGTTTTAGAACAACAATTTTTTTTTAAAGTTTAACCATGGAGTTTCTTACCGGTTCTTCTCCATTCGAAACGATCAATTTGGAACCGTGCACTAGCTTCTGACGTTTTATAAGTGCCCATGTAGGCTTATGTGAAATAAAAACATTTGAATTTTGAGTAGAGCTGAGCTGCCTACATACCAATCTCTTTTGTTTCTCACACCATTACACATCCACTTACCATTTTAGGGAATACGAGAGTGGTCTAAACGACTAGCTACCACTTAAATTATTGTATTGAGTCTTGTATCTCTTTTGTCCGTATTAGAGTTATTTTCATATAAACTACCAGTGGCGCCATTGAATATGCTAAGTTACGATGTTAATTTAGCATGTTCAGCGTATATTACAAGACTGCCAACTTACTAACACTCAGGGAATTAGGTCAAATTTATCAATGATCACCGTTTAAAGTCAAATTATTGAGATTTATAGGGTTGTTGACTTTCTTGTCGAACTTGTTCGGTAACCTGATTCCCTGGTAGGTGTTTTGAAATGGTTTTGGGAACCACATTAAGAGGGCTTTAGGATCTAGTCAAAGTAATTTTATAAAAGCGAATGTAAAGTCTAAATGATTTGAAGTAACATTTCAGTGGCGTTTGTCAATTCTTGATGAGCTGTGGTAGATCAGTAGTAAAAACGATAAACATTTTATTTTGTTTTCAGGCATTAGAGGCTCATAGAAAAAATACATAAAATTATCTTAAATAATAATAAACTAATACATTTTATAAAAATAAAACTTATTTAACTATAATTATACACGTAATCTAGTCGGCGTCGTGTTGCGCTGCGTGGTATTGCTTAACCGTCGTCGGAAACGTCAGTATACGACACCTTTCGGCAAGAAGTCGTCTTTTAAGAAGGTCTGTAGCTGTTGGGTTGGAACTCGTACCACGAACGACTTGAAGTTGACGTCGTGGCGCGCTTCCAACATTACGACCCTCAGAGTCCAGTTGGTCTTCACTTTCAAATACTCCACGACTTCTTCAATTTTCGTGTAGTGATGCAGGCGTGAAATGTATAGCTGCGTCGTAGGCACTGCAGGATGCAGCAGCATGTTCGGACCACTCGGTGCGGTACCGCACAGGTTACGGGAACAGGGCTTCTTCTTCTTCTTTTCTACTCTCGTGAAACCCTCTTCATCCACAATGGCTCCGACTTGCGTGGGTAATGTAGGTTCGGCAGGACCGAAGCCTACTGAGACCATGGGTTGACTCCCGAAAGGGAAACCTGTGTTCATGTACCGCAAGGGCAAAGAAGGAACATAGGTGTGGTTTTAGTCAGTAAAAGTCTGACCGTCCTTCCGCTCCGCTCTAGACCGAGAGAAGTCATTATATGATTTCCCACCCTAAAAAAAGACACACGGTTTACTTTGTGGAACTCAGATAGTCTGGTAGATATCACTGTCAGCGATAAGACCGACATTGTAACCATAGATTTGAGTTGGGGTAAAAGTTTTATTACTATTTTGGTGTACAATAAAGTTTATTCAGTTCTACTCTATTCTTATTTTCATTATCACTACTCTCAAAATAGAAAAAAAAACCGGCGTGTCTTAGGATATAAAAATTCGAAGACATGTGACATCCACCAACCTGCACTGGAACCGCGTAATAGATAACGGCCCATTCCCTCTCCTAAAGTGGAGGCATGAGTACCAGTACAAAAAGCGTTTTTTTTTGAGGTAGCATATGATCCAATCACTTCTTCCGCTCTAGGGTGTAGCGGGACGCTGTCAGACTTTTACTGAGCAAAACCACACCTAGTTGTTTCCCCCAGCATCTCCTTCGTATTCGAGGACCATGAGTTTCCTTTTCAGAAAATCCCCGTGAGCATAATAATGCTTATTAACAAGCTATTATAATTACTTTTTTATATACCTACCATGTCGTCTCTCCAGCACCCTAGGTTGACTGGTAGAGAATGCTTATAAGGCATAATGCGAAAGCGTTGTGCGTCTGTGATGGAGCGCATGCGGGCCAGCTCGAACAGCCTTCTGAGCGTGTTCGTGGGTCGCTGGGACTCGCCGATATGGCGGCACTGGATGCGATTACACACTGAGGGTGGTCGCGTCCAGGGCCTGGCATAAACTGGTGCTACTGTGCGGTGCAGCTTTGTGATTGTCTTTGTATGTAGGTACTAACAATAGCTTTATAAAATTTCTTGTGTTACTAACAATATATGGACTTTTGTCTGAAATAAATGTCATATTATTATTATTATAAAATCCGCCTTTGTACTTTTAGTTGCATATAGTTTTAATAAATAAATATCGATCCCATACATTTTGGCAATCATACTCTCTGATCGGATGTAAAACTGGTCTATAACTCAAGGTCCAACAACGACATATTACTCGTATACCTCTATATTTTGATAAGTACAAAAAAAATTGGGCTCTATCTGTACCCGTTACTGATCATATTTATGTAGTCAAAAGTAATAAAAACGAAATCTCAAAATTGTCCACGAAAATTTGTTATAATTGGTAAATTCATAATTGAATCAATTATGCATAACAATTGCTACTAGAAAATACTACGCGCTATTGTTTTTCATTCATAATCAATAGCCTGTACAATATTTCCACAAATTGAGCGATATTTTGGGATATAAACAAACGTTAATAACTTTTCTGTTTATGAATATTATTTATTGAGACTTTACTTAAATAATAGCAAGACCTTTTCTAATAAGCCTTTTAAGTATTTGTACTAATTAAAAACGAGTCGTGTATTTTCTTTGTTAAGTTCGATTCAAATTCATCTCGTCGTCGCCTGCGCAGTTTTGTTCGGCACTTAATTTAATAAGTTAGGTAGCCGAAGCTTTTAAGTCCATTAATTATGCGACCGACAGAGTTGACTAGCTCAATATTATTCAATAATAATAAACATAAATCAATAATTAAGATAAGTTACTAATTTCTTGAGTTATGATATCGTTGGTGTTTTGTAAGTAAATAGCAGGGCGTTGTGGCAGGCAGCCTTCAAGTTGCGCCTGTAAATTCTCTATATTGGGTTTGGGCTATTTATCTGTATACATAAAAGGAGAAACTGACTGACTGAGATATCAATACACAGCCGAAACTGCTGGGACTAGGAACATGAAATTTTGTACAAGGTTTCCTTTTTGACGTAAGCGAGTACTAAGTGAGGATTTTCCAAAATTCATCCCTTAAGGGGATGAAAAGGGGGTCGGAAGTTTGTATGGAGAAACACAAGCTAATATTGAAATATAAAAATGATTGGAATACGAAGATAAGTTAAAAAAATAAATAATTACTAAGCATAATTTATTAATTCATGAGATAACATTGCTCAGTGTTTATTAACTAACGACTGGCCTGTTGGTCTAGTGGTTAGTGGCCCTGACTGCTTTACTGGAGGTCGTGGGTTCGATTCCCACCCAGGACAAATGTTTGTGTGATGAGCACGATCATTTGTTCTGTGTCTGGGTGTAATTTATCTATAATATGTATGTGTTTAAAAATATATAAGTATGTTTATCAGTTGTCTAGTATTCATAACACAAGCTCTGCTTAGTTTGAGACTAGATGGCGTTGTGTGATAGTTGTGGAATATTATTATTATATTATTAAAAACTTAAAAAAAAAGATATCATATTTGAAAAACTAATTGAACTCCTAACTCAATTCTGTTAGAATAAGCTTCAAAATATGGTTAATATGATCCTGCTAAGACTGCGAATTGTTCGAAAGAGTTACCGTAGCCCTCGCAAAGGTCTACTGAAGGAACACTGTGGTTTTTAGTCAGTAAAAGTCTGACACGCCCTCTCGCTTCACTCAGAACGGAAGAATTAATTTCATGATTTGGCACGTAACTAAAAGGGTTAATTTGATGCTTTAGTATCATCATCATCATCATCATCATCATTTCAGCCGAAAGCCGGTCACTGTTGGATATAGGCCTCCCGCAAGTGTCGCCATAACGACCGGTCCTGCGCGTCTCGCATCCATTGGATTTCCACGACCCTCACTTGGTCATCGGTCCACCTTGTGGGAGGCCTTAAATTCCAACGCTGCTTGTTCCGATACGTTGTTGCCATTCCAGAACCTTTCGTCGCCATCGACCATCTGTTCTGCGAGCAATGTGCCTCACCAACTGCCACTTAAGTTTAGCGAATGCTTTACTATAGGGGAGTCAAAATCAGTGCGACCATCAGAATGCCAGTGTTGTTAGCTTAATAAGGTAATACCAAAATAATTTTATTATGATCAAGTTTGGAGGACTTGACGGATTGGTTGGATATCGATAGAAAAGATGGATGGCTTGTGTGATGAGTGATATGAAAGAAAAGGGAGTTAGTGATAGTGTGACGGGTGACAGGACAGAATGGAAGAAATAAACGTGTTGCACCGACCCCAAATAACACGAGACAAGGGCAGGAAGCCTAAGTCTCAACAGTGGGAACGTTATAAGGCCGACTATGCTATGCTATGCTAAGGGCAGGAAGATGATAATGGTGATGGTTGGATAGATCGCTTATAATTATGCCAAAATACGGCTACTCATCCATTTGTATGTGACTGCTGCTAAAAAGGTCCTCAAGGGTACCATATAAATGTTAAATCTGTCTTTTTATACTTAAATAAAGTATAATAAAAAAAAATACACTTTTTAGTTATGGTACCACCACTAAAATGTACCCCCGGTAATCTGGCCCCTGTCTAATCCGGCACCCCCTGTAATCCGAAATGGTCTATTATTTATTATTGAATATTTTTTTGATAATAAGTATGTACGTTCGTTTGTACACAATTATTTCCTAATGTAAAGTTATTGCATATTTTTTGTAAGTTCTATAGCATTTATGACGTTAATTTTATAATAAAACGTAAGCTCTCTATTGTGCTGTTTTATTTACTAAATTTGACATACATAATGAAGAATGATTTGTACTTCAGAGTAAGAATAAGATTTTTTTTTATGATATATAGTAAAAAAAATCTTATCATTGGATCTGTAATTTGTCGGATTACAAGGTACACTTTTGTAAAAAATTTGGGACTGTAGGGGGTATTAGGCAGTACTCTATAATCCGACAAATTCGATAGTTCGACATTGCCCTGTGAAATTGTTTGTCGGACTACCGGGGGTCCACTGTAATCCCAAACACGGTTAGATTACATTAATTTATTACAGAGTTCCGGTGCCTAACTTCAGGCTTCATCATCAGATGAGTTCGATATATTCCCCTCTTCTTTCAGTCAGTCATCGACTACACGTATAAACAAAGCAATTTAACTTATTATGACGGTTCTGCTGTGATCCTGTGAGGAGTTCTGTTCCATAACTTCGAAGTTCATGATCAAATAATAGCAATATTTCTATGGGACCAATTCGGAAGTATAACATTGCAATAAAAAAAATAAAAAATAAATTCGGTCCACAATTGACCGAGAAATCGGTGAACATATATAAAAAAAAAATCAGCCGAACATAGAACTTTCTCCTTTTTGAAGTCGGTTAAAAAGACAAGGGGAAGCGTAGATACCAATGCTGATAAGGCGACAATTGCAAAAGATTTGAAAACATGAGGTCGAGTTTCTATATAATATACTAGAAGTTTTATGGCAAACCAGTTTCTTCTTGCGGCTTCACTCATGTGATTGAAGCCGCAATTGAGATAAAAATGTAACTTATGTCTTATTCCTGGACATGGTTTTCCTGAGTGCCAAATGTAATCCATATCCATTCCGCCGTTTGAGCGTAGCGTAAAGAGAAACAACACACAAGCGGCAAACTTTCGACTTTATAATATTAGTATGTTATATCTTATATCTACATATTATATAAAAGGAGAAACTGACTGACATATAAACGTACTGCGCGAAATTTAGCAAAAGGTTTCCTTTTATGACATATGCGAGCACTAAGAGAGGATTTTCCAAAATTCGCCCCCTAAAGGAATGGAACAGGGGTCCAAAGTTTGTATAAAGAAATCTACTTTCAAGCAGGCGAAGCCACAGGCATAAGCTAGTGTATTATATTACTATTATAGAAGTACCTACGTAGTTGGGCTGTTCTGCTAATGCGCGTAGGCTCAAATCAGCGACAGATTAAAAGCAAAAACGTAAAAGTTTTTTATGTCTAATTAATTTTTTTAATACAAAGATTTCATATCATTAAAATGTGATAAAACGATCCCAACAAAACGATTTCATAGTTGACAATCAAGTCACCGTTACACCATTATGATTAGGTAATAAAAATCCGTTAAAATAATATATTTCGTCTGCGTTTGAGTCGCGCCCAAATCCAGTAGTTTTCCCGATGTTGACTCATAGAACCACATTCGATTATTTTTTGCGCTTCACAAATTATTCGATTATAAAAACTTCAACAAAAAAACGTTAAAGTGCTCTCTTTTAGATTGTGTACACGTGTTAATTTAATATGCCGTCATTTATGGTGAAAAACAATGTTATGATGTCACTCCCAAAAATGGTCAGCGTGGTCGTAGATTACAAAAGTTTGGATAAGGAACTCTCGTTCGATCTCTCACGATCGGTTCACCGTTCGATAATTAGTTTCTTATCTTCCATGTTTTCCCGTTTGTTTTCAAGTTTGAGATTATCAACATTCAGTAAGTACAATGTAGGTGGTTGTGGGTTCGATTCCAGCGGAGGTAGTAGGCGGATTTGTAACAGCGGTTGATGCGTAGTGGGCTGATAATTTTAATTTATCATGTATTTTGTAGCTTGTAAACTTTGTACTTATATCTAAGTTAGGTGAGGGCGTTGTTTTGGCAGCTGTTGTACATTTTTTATGTAACAAGATTTTATTTTATGGCCGAGGGTTAGGATAATGGGAAGAATTCGATTCAGTTGTGATTTACGATGGACATTAACAGTATCCGTGCAACTGTTGCCAAGTTTTATTCAATTGGATATTCGACTATATTTTAATAAATTATATATTTGTATCAAAAAGTAACTTTATCTAAAATTGAAAATAGAAATAATTTTTCAAATCCGTTCAAAATTAAGTAAATTAGAAATCTTTCAAATCTGGAAGGGGAATCTTTCAAGTAACGGAAAAAATTCACAAACTACAAAATTACGTCACCGCCATAAGGTTATGCGCGTAGAAATAAGATAGCAAGATGTTTCCACCACGCGCCCACTCTTCCTCAAAGAAATATTTGAAACGCTAATTGCTGCTTCATTTTACACCCAATATTGATGCGGTTTATAGAAAATGTTTTATAAAATAATAGTAATAATAAGTTTATTTTCAGACTTTAAATATGTGCATAGTTTTGTTAGTATTGGTGTGTTAGTAACAATAGTGCTTAAATAATTAGGTTGGTATTGTTAGTTTTTATTTATTATTTATTTTTAAATAAAACTTATTCGATGTTGTTTAGTTCAAAATATTATACATAATACAGGTTAACCCAATTATGTTTATTATTTCTTTAGAAATATGTTTGTATCATATTCCGCCGTATTATAGCCGTCTGTAGCAAGTGTAAAAAAGTAAAATAATAATAATATTCTATTACTTTCACACAACACCATTTATGTAGTTCCAAACTAAGCAGAGCTTGTGCTATGAGTACTAGAGATTAGACAACTGATGAACATAATATATTTGGCAGGTCTTGTTTATTATTATCGTTTTTGAGTTCATGATTATTCGTAATGGCTAAAGTATCCAAATATAACGTATTTTTGCCCAAGGCTTCACCACGATATTTTGGGTTATGACAATTGTTTAAAGATACAGGTAGCGCCGCCAACATCTAGCGTCCGAAAATAATTGTGACCGTCGAAAGTTACTCTTTTTTCCTTCGGGAACAGTACTGTTTTTCTAATTAAAATACGTTTTATTTTTTTCTTTAACCCTGATAATTTTCATGATAATCGTTTCAATGGTTTAGGCGTGAAAAAAACAATAAAAGAAATACTTACGAACAAATACTCAAAGCAGAATTAAATAAATATTTATTTATTTTATTCTGTTTTATTTTTTTTTCTCTTTTATTATCTGTGAAAATTTCAACGGTCTAGCTATCACAGTTCGTGAGACACAGTCTGGTGACATATAGACAGACAGTGGAGTGATAGCAATAGGGTCCCGTTTTTACCCTTTGGGTACAAAATCCTAAAAAGTAGAATAAATATTTGACAAAAATATTTAAGTATACCTAATTAGTCTGATACCAGAAACTCTGATCGTCTGTCTATACAAGAAGCATCGTGTTGTCCAGTAACTGGGTTGTGGAGGTTTAATATGCAGTAGCTGAAAGCCGACCCCAAGCTAGTTATTAATAGGTAAGGGAAATCATGTTTTAAGTATAATTCGATGGCGTTGAAGATATATATGTCACCGTAAAATTGTAAATACCAAATTAAAGTTGTCAAAAAATAATAGAATACTTAATACTTACTTACTTACTTAGAATACTTAAATACGCAAAAAGAATACTCGCAATATATTGCATCACATTATTTAACGCGCCAAAAAATGTATGTATTTTTTTAAAACACTGTTTAATCAATTATTATTTTATTGTTTCTTTCAGTTTCGTTCCAAGTTACATTCTAGAGTATTTCTCAAATGTCAAAAACGGCCTTTTTATTTTTTAACGAGTTTATAATTATGTAATCTAACTGTATTTACAATTTTAGGGTTACTATATAAATACGTAGAATCACGTTTGTACAGTTAAGGAAAATTTCCAACACTGGTTGTTTTGTAGGAATTATCATAACCTAGGGCAATGGGAACTTTATGCTGAATAAGCGTGATTGGATGATTAATGTAATTACCTACATATGTTGATGACGTCAAGTACCATCAACACTTGTTACTACATGTGTTGATGGTACTTGACGTCATCTTTTGTCGTAGATTTTACTTGGGAAATAAAATTCCGCGATCTATTTATTGTCAAGTACTACGTGATTACTTGCTTTTTGTACTTCACCATGGAATATTATTTATAACTTCTATATAAGATAATCTATACCTGCGAACGTTACTGGTCGATTTTAATCTTTAATGATAAGGAAATAAATGCTAGATTTTTTTACAATATTACAGTACTAAAAGCAAATTACCACTGCCACTCGTATACAAAAATAATATTTTATATATTTTATTAATTTCCATATGCCAGCTGTAGGAAACCATAGCTGGGCATAGGTCTCCCCGAAAGCCTTCTAAGTATTATTTTATCAAGCAACCTCGAATCAGCCCTTACGGTAAGGTCGTCTCGTTACCTCTTCCCTAGATCAACTTCGGTGGTACGGTCTTACCTCAGGTACTCACTTTGTGGTAACTATTGTCGGCTGACTTGACTTACCCCATCCCATTTTAGTCTAGCACTCTTTTTTCCTATAATTGAATCATTCTTATCCAGTCACAAACCATCTAAGACAATCTCAAGCAAAAAATACAGTATAAATAACACCATAAAAATATTACGTCAAAATAATATATAACATAATTAGTCTTGAAAGGTGTGTGTTAATCTAAGCAGCTAGCCTCACGAGCCTGACATACAGTTACCGAACTTGTTACATTTTGCTAAGAGATCTGCGACTGAATTTGTGAGATATGTCCCAGTTGTTGTGGCTAAGTCTGCATGGCACGCCACTCACGTTCGTCTTATCTCACATCAAATGGTAATTATTATTGACTGCTATCGGTTAACTGTTGTGTTAGGGAATAAACTAGTTTTTATTTAAGGGGCAGCTTGTGCTATGTTTGGCAAATAGAAATAATGTTAACATTGGAAAATTAAATTGGGTTGCTGGAGATGGCCTTGCCGTCGGGAGTCGCAAGGCAATTCCTGCCCCTCTAACCAAATTACAACCGTTTCGTTTCGATTCTCTTTTCGTTGATCGCCTCGAGTCGGACACGCCTCCGACTCCTTTGTTCAGATGTCATGTTAATGCTTAGTCACGTGGTCAGAACAAAGGAATAGGTGGGCAAGGCACCGTAACTGCGGGCTTGTGGACGATGAGCAATGGGTAGCTCGCCGTCGCGTCCGATAAGGATCTGACTCGGATAAATGTCGCGTTGTGCTCCACGCGCATCTCAAAGATGTGTCAGCAAGATTCACGGGGCCAGGTAGGGCCGATGCCGATTCGGAAGAGTTACTGTAGCTTTCACAAAGGGCACTGAAGGAACGCTAGTTTTAGTCAGTAAAAGATTCACACTTCTTCTCACTCCACCGAGGGCGAGAGAAGTCATTTGGTGATTTCCCATGTAAAAAAAGGTTAATTATTTCATCGAAATATTTTTCACTTTCAGTTTAGGTACCTAGTTAAGGAATTAGGTATTATTTTGTAAAGGACTTTATGTTGAGAATGTTTTTATGTTGAGCGCAGTAATTGTGGGAACGGACTAACAATAGCCCATAAAGACATTTTACTGATGAGAGTTACATCACTAGTTTGGTTGTAAGTTTTTATGAAAATTAAGGAGAATTTTTTGAAACGTTCTTTTTAATCATATACCAGGTCACTCAGAAAGTTTTGCGAAAAAAGTTTTTGTCTGTCACAAAAATTGTGTGTATGTCACTGGTCACTTGTAATTATTTTGAAAACTTTGGTTACTTAAAAGTAAAAATACCATTGTTCGAATTTTGAATTTCCTTCCACGACTTATGCGAGGCCAACGACAGAGCGGTCCAGGTGGCTAAATATAGTTCAGACCAAATTTGAGCCAGATCGACACGAAAGAAGAAGAAGAAGGTGAATAAACATTTTATTATTATTTAAATTATTAGTTTATATTTTTTAACGCGTCCAAGATACAGGAACAAACAAGGAACCCTCGTGACCCAACTAATAAAAAAAATTATATATATATTTTTTTTTAAATAAGTGCTTGACTGCGATCCTACCTGATGGTAAGCAGTGATGCAATCGTTGATGATGAGTTGCACTAGTTTATTATGAGCCCCATTCAATTTAGCCTTGAAGACACCTAAAATATAATCGGACGGGAAGACCGCTGCAAGCAAATTGTTCTTCGATGTACGCGGAATAAATGACGAGGCGAAACGCTTAGTCCGGATCGTAAAGGTGTAAGTAACGTAGGGGTGGACACTCACCGTCCGTCGGGTTGTCCGATTACTACCAAAATATAACCCAATAATAATAACATGTCATAATATTGTAATATAACATCTTATTGTAACATATTCCCCTTAACAAGGACGATATTATGGGTTATGACTTCACTGCACAAAAACTCGCCACTCGCAAACGTGCCGATCCGTTCGACAGTCCCAGCCGAGTGACAGATATGTCGCAATCGGTCCGTTCGACATGGTTGTGTAACAGGCTAATCAGACTAATGATATCTTTGTTAAGCACCGAGTGTTATTCAAATTAAGTACCCATTACTAGCTTCTGCCAGCAGCTTCACCAAAAACTGAAAAATAGCATTCTATTGGTGAAATAATTTTTCAAATCGGTCAAGTAGTTTTTGAGTTTATTTATAACAGACAAAAATACAAACCGTACAAAAATACGAACATATAAAAATACAAAAATTTATAATTATAATTTATAAAAAATAAATACATTACACAATATGAGCAATATTTTCATATTGCATATATTGTGCATATTTTGACATTTTGATTGTGCATATAATCCGATGTCTAGTGATGAGTATTTACAAATAGGTACATACATAAGTATTGCAGCTCTTAATTTTGGTATCCTAAGATAAGTTGTACTTTTTGCCACAGACAGTTATTATTAAACATAGTCTTTATTAGCTGTAAATTCAAGATAAAGTCAGATTAAAAAAAAGTTTAATTGATTTTAACACGATTAAGGTCGTAATTAATTCACTTTATGTGCGACATATTGTAAAAATAAAAGATTATCAGGTTGCGTAATCTGGATTTAAGACAAAACTTGCGCCGTTTCGGGGCCTTTTTTATTATTGATAGGATCACGTTTGACCACTATCTCAACTGCCCCCCTAGCCAAGTTACAACCGTTTCGTTTCGATTCTCATTTCGTTGATCGTCTCGAGTTGGCCACGCCTCCTATTCCTTTGTTTTGACCACGTGACTGAGCGTTGATATGACGTCAGAATAAAGGAATCGGAGGCGTGGCCAACTCGAGGCGATCGATGAAAAGAGAATCGAAACGAAACGGTTGTAACTTGGCTAGGGGGGCCGATGGTAAGCGATGATGTGGTTGACAATGCTGGAACTACTGAAACTAGTAGTCCGGGTCGTCCTTGGTGCAAAGGATGGCCATCGCTATTCAGCGAGGTAATACGGCCAGTATTTTGGGCACTTTTGCACCGGGAACGATCAGGGGCGGGTTATTTATTGACATTTGATATTTTATATATTGTAAATTTTTTATTACATTATTATTATTAAAAGGTCTTAAATAATTGTATTTTATTTTATATTAAGTATTACAAGAATACCTATACAAACATAACACCGACATTTTCCTCAGAACCTTATCTGCAATTAATAGGCAATAAAAATGCAATAACATACATCAATTATATTTTAAACTTGTAAGAGGATTAAATCCATACATACATATTTCTTGTACAACAAGTTTCAATTTAAATCAAAGGCGGTAATGAAATACATAATGTATTACGTATTTACCTATTTTATAAATAGTGCATGAACTTCATGGAAACGCTTTCAATTGAATGTTGAAATTAATCTTAAGTAATATTATGAGTAAGAACTTAAGGCCCTTGCTCCAATTTTGTGTCATAAAACGGTGACTTTCTGAAGCCTACTCCTCGATAACGGCTGGGTTAATAGGTTCGGAAAAAATATTGGGGATTTCCTGTATGGAATTCTCTTGTCATTGTAAGCGCAGTCAGAGAAAATATTCCTTTAATAGAAGTAGGAAATAACTCTATGTATCAAAGGTTACGGAATAATTAATAGAGCGTCGTTGCGTCGCATCAGTGGCGTAGCGTGGACTAATTTAGATATGGGCGAAGGCGCCTCAACGAGGACTCTTTCTCTCATAAATTTAAAAACGAGACAGCGACTGTCCCAACCCAGTGATCGACTACATCGCCGCTTACCATTAGGTCTAACGCGGTCTCATTGTTTAAGCGCCCTCGCACACGCGAGGCCCCTTAGGGTTGCGAGGCCGTGTGTGAGGGTCCGCTTCGCTCACGCTTAGCTACCCTACTGCGTTGCATCTGGTTTTTGTCCGCTTAAATAGTTTTGTGGAATACTGGTGACCTGCCCCGGCTTTGCACGAAGGCAAACAAATCACACAAACTTTCCTCGTTTATTGTTGGTTCTATATTAGTAAAAACTGTATCAAATGTATCATCTTCTGGGGCTGGGGATTCTTCTTCTTCCTGCCCTTATCCCGGGATTGTTCAAAAGAGTCATTGCTGCCCTGGATCGCAAAAGGCAACTTAAAGAACACGGATGGTTTTAGTCAGTAAATCTGACACTCCCTTTCGCTCCAGAGAAATGTTTGATTCCTTGGCAAAAAAATAAATAAACCATCTTCAAAAAATATTTTCCAAAAAAAAAAAAATTACAACCGACTTAAATGTAAAAAAGAAACACTAAAAAGTGCAAACATTTAAGTTAGTGGTTTTTTTACATTGAAGTCTGTTATCTTTATTTTGCAACAACTAAAAAGTCCCGCAGCCAAACTTAAATGGTTATTAAAACATTCCATGACAATTCCAGTCAGATAAGCTACGGCTAGGATACATGGTTTTATTACGGAGTTTTTCTGCCTACCTTACATTATCAGATTAGCTCGATGATACCTTATAACCATTGCATCTCATAACAATTCAAATAATCCAAAACACGGTTAGGTTACATTGATTTATTACAGAGTTCCGGTGTCTACCTTTTGGCTTCATCATCAGATCAGTTCGATATATCCCCTCCCCTCTTCCTTCAGTCAATCATCGACTACACGTATAAACAAAACAATGTTACTTGTTACGACTGTTCTGCTGTAATCCTATGAGGAGTTCCGTTCCATGTCTTCGTAGTTCATCATCAGATCATAATAATATTTCTATGGGACCCACTCATAACCTTTAAATCAAAATAATAATTTTCAAAATCAGTCTACAATTGACCGAGAAATCGATGAACATACATAAAAAAATAATATTCGGCTGTATCCGAATATATAACCTCCTTCTTTTTGAAGTCCGTTAAAAACAGATGAAAAGAACATTTATTATTGTTGCTGAAACTTTGTGTTATTTATTACAAGATCTTACTATAAAACAGACAGTTGCTTACGTAATGTAATGATATCAAGAAATGATGACGTTGATGTCCAGTGTCGTGATGGCCATAGTACTCATACATGTGAATTTATCCATTCATGTGGATTTTTTTAAGAATACCGTGTCACGAATACCATGTAAAGCCATTGGACCCGGTTGTGATTGGTAGATCTCCAGAAAGTCTGACCATCGGTTTAACCATGCAGTAACATGTTGCAGTTGAGTTGTGAAGGTTTGAAATGCAATGGTCCATGTAAAACATGGGTACTCAGCCGCATCTGATTAGACTTATCTTAACATTAGTTTTATCTCAACATCATCTAAAATAGAACTGAAAAATGTAATATTAAATATAATTAGATAATTTTGTTTTTTCTTTTCTTGGTATCTCTTTTTTTTGTAAGTTGTTATTTATTTTTTGTCTTTTTTTTTTTGCTGTTGTTTTTACTTTTTATTTTTTTATTCTGTACGCTAGGCCTTTTTTCCTGCTCTGTCGTTGGTCTCGTATAAGTCGTGAACTCAAACTCAGGGAGACGATGGTGACGGTGATATCCACTCGTATCAAATAATCCAAAATCATATTAAACAAGTAAATATCAGCTAGTTCATGGCCATTACCAAAAGCCCGGAACTGGTGAATCAGGGCCCATATATTCATCGTTATCTTTGACGATGGCACTATGATTATATGCTCGCTAGCTTGTGCGTGTATATCTCGGTAACAGGGTGTTCTGGGCAACCGATTAGAGTATAAATCTTACAGGCGGTCTGATAACAGCGGCTCTCCTGCCAAATTTCACTGCGCGCATTATGACGTCTGTCTGGGAATTGTGTCCACTGTGGGATGCGATACGGAATTTTTGTTTCTTTTTGCAGTTTTTAATGATTTTTTTAGCCTGTGCTTTTCTTTTCATGTATTTAGCAAAGGCATTCTATTGACACTCAGACTCAGTTTTTGATTTCTGAAAGGTTTCGCTCGGTGTAAAACACGATACGCCACTGCAATTGATTACACTATTGCAAGTCGACCTCAAAATAGTACCTTAGTTCAACAATACAACGCCGTACGCGTGTACAATATGATAATGCGTTCAGGATGCTGATAAGGCTGCCACAGTCCTGTAGAGCATCGGGGATGTTCGTAAGCGCCTAGCACATTCTTAGTGCGCAGGATTCGTGCCGGCGCCAACGGCATCCTGGGGGCATTCGCACAGAGGTTCGACTGCCGGTACTTGAACCATTACTGTGTGGTGTATGTACTGAGTAATCGGAGCTTGTAAGGGGTCCATTACACGATAGGTTTTGCTGTCAGTTTTGCCACAGTCAAATATCTTGACTGACGAAAAACCTGCCGTGTAATGCGATGACTGACGTTTGCATGACGAAAAATGTATGGCGATAAAATTTCGTTAGTCAAGCTTCATTCATGATTGATGGTTTTGATTGACGCTTGCATGACCGTGTAATGGACTCCTGTGTGGGCTGTGTGAAGTGTGTGTACCTATTGTTTTTATTTCTTGTGTGTGTAAGAAAATATTTGATGTTGTATGATCCATGTTGGTCGAAATAAATTATTATTATTTAAGTTACTCATTATTTATTTTGCTTTATATGATCTAGTTTTAACTAAATGTAGTTGAAAAACACTTTGGTCCTTATTATTTATTTTACTATTTATGTACACACAAAAAAACAGAAAAAAGACAATATATAATAGACAATAGTACAAAGGTACTGCTTATTTCTAAAGAAATTTCTTCCAGCAGACCTGCGAATGGAGAAATTAAAAGAAATGTAGACAATAGTGTGTAGGAAGCAAGAGAAGAATAATGTGAAGAATTATATCATCTAATCGATTTTTTTCAATCTGTATCAGTCTGTTTTTTTATATTCACCGTTCTTCAAGATGTAGAATTTGAAACCATTGGATGACAGGGATCTTATAAACATAACAAAATACTACTTTCGTTTTTGGAGTTTCATCACTAATCATCAGCTAATATTTTTGCGCAATAAATGTTTACTTACTTACTTTTAAGATGCAGTTTACTTTTATAATCGAGGACGCAACGATATAGTCAGCATCTGAGATTCTGATGCGGAGGTAAGATGGGCAGTGGTTCTGATCAACCTTGCCATTGATTTGCTTGCTGTTAGACTAGAAGCTAACGCCAAGTGTAATTGGGCAAACATAAGCAGGTTTTCTATCGATTATATTTCGGCAAGTGTGTGTTGGAATTGCACAATTCAATTCCACTAAGTCCGTTCCATCATCGGACCACGAGACGTACGGCGTTGCACAATCGGTACATGGTGGACATCCCACCCATATGTACAAAGCGTTTTGGGAACACATTCTTAATGCGTACAGCTAAGGAGTGGAATTCCCTGCCGGAGTCTGTGTTTCCCGATAGCTACAATCTAGGGATCTTTAAGTCAAGAGTGAATAGGTTACTTCTAGGCAACCGTGTTCCGTCGTCGGCCACATCTTCGCTTACCATCAGGTGAGATAGTGGTCAAACGCGAGCCTATCAATAATAAAAAAATAAAAATAAGCAGGTGATGATGAGGACTCAACGATACTAAGAACTTTAGAGATACTGAATTTGAGGAAGGAAGTAATATTGTTCTTCTTTGAGAGTACCTTTCACTTTAACTTACATACATTTTTGAGACAGCTACAACGAACACACACAAATATTGCCCTATAACAGTTACGAGTACATTACAAACTTCATTCATTCCATCATTATTTCACCCGGTCTCTATCGTAATCCAAAATTTATTTACGTCTCTCATATTAGCTCATATACTTTTTTCTGTTTCAAAAACAGTGCATCTGACTAGACTTGTTTCATTTCTAATCTCAAGTGCAATGGACCCGGTGTGTTTCAGGCTAGCACATCGACATGTGGATGGATGGATGAGTCAGTGTGTTCATTCGCTTATCAGCCATCGTTTTAGTACGATCTGCAACGGACAGATGGATAGTAAATTGTTCGACGGATTTCTCACAGCAAAATGTATGCGTTATGCGGATTTTGTTCTTTAAGAGCTGTTATTGGTTATGGTTGTTGGTTTTGCAGAAGTATCTGTTTCCTTGGTAGTTGTTTTCTATGTTTAGGAGTTATTTTGTAAATCATATGTATTGCATTCCTGTCGATATCGCAATTTATTTGATAACCGTATTTATTTGTTTTGTCTTCAATTTATTTCAATATGCTCACACAGATATATATCATACTTCCTTCTAATAGCCAAAATCTTACCGATATACCAGTTGGTATTGTTTGTGGTGTTAGTTTTGCAGAAATGTCTATTTCTTTAGGAGTTTGTTCTTAGATTTTAGATTTAATTGATCTGTTCTTGGTTATGTTAGGTTTGCAACTTTTCAATTAATAATTTAGATTTAACATTAATTTTATAGATTATCGCTATAACATTCCTGTCGATATCCTCTTTATTTGACATATGTATTCTTGTCTGCATTTTTTTTTAAATCTTTATTTAAAGAGCTTTTTTTGGTAAAGCTTATATGACACTGTGTAGGTATACATAACAGAATTAAATGAAAATTAGTGTTAGCTCAACAATAAACAAAAAAAATTAGAGCTAGGTCGGTTCTTCAGAGCGAACTTAACTACAAGTCGTTTTAAAATTCTGTCACGGATATTTACTTCTTTCCAACAGTCAAAATATAGTCCATAAACTCGCTGTTTTTGATTCTGTCGCTGCCTTTGCAGACTGAAGTTCAGTTCATATTTAGATTTTACATTAATTTAATAAATCACTGCTATTATATTCCTGTCGATATCATCATTTATCTGGTGTGGTATCTATTCGTTTCTATATATTATATAATAATAATAAACATTTATTTCAGGTACGATACCCATAGGGAAACACAAAAAAACACAAACAAAAACATACTAATAACTTTCATGAATTCATTGCTATTATATAGTTGACATTACATTAAATAAATAAATCATAAAAATTTAAAATATCCGATTGTAATTAAATTAAAAACTAAATCAATTTGAATGAATACAATTTAAGTTAGATTGTCAATGCAAATTAGATTAAATTCAATATCAAATAAATTAAACAGTAAAATACTATATTATTAATCTGAATAAATTTTAAATTTTATACTAAATTTATGATTTCATTAAATTAATTAGATGTCACTTACGTCCGTACGTGACACAATGCGTACAGCTAAGGAGTGGAATTCCCTGCTGGAGTCTGTGTTTCTTGATAGCTACAATCTAGGGATCTTTAAGTCAAGAGTGAATAGGTTACTTCTAGGCAAGCGTGCTCCATCGTCGCCCACATCATCGCTTACCATCAGGTGAGATAGTGGTCAAACGCGAGCCTATAATTAATATAAAAAAAAACTTAAATTAAATTTACATGTATCATACACAGCTTGGATTGTGTTCCTAATTCGGTCCATAAAGGAAGCGGTCCGCTTTCTCATTGCTGCGTAGAATAATTCATCTATGTCCTATATATATAATATCTACTTACCCTTCGTTGTTGACGGTGTTCTTGATTTTGCTGAAGTGTTTATTTCTTTTAGCTGTTGATGGTTTAGGAGTTAATTTTCACCGCGGTCTTTAAATGCAAAGGGTCGGAAGTTGAAGGATCATCAAACACAGATTGGTTTTAGTCAGCAAAAGTCTGATACTCCCTCTCGCCCCACCTAGGGCGGGAAAAGTGCTCTTGGACGGATCGAGAGGGAGTGTCTTGAGAGACTTTTACTGACTAAAAACCCACTCCTGTTCCTTCGTTGCCTTTCATACTAGGGCCGAGTCTTCCTTTCAGAAGTAGACCCTTGGCCCCAGTAGGCTTCGACCCTGCTGGGCCTCCACGGTTTGCTGACATCTCCTTGAGGTGCGCGTGGAACAGTAAGTGCTGTCATGATTTAAAGGCCCTCAGGTTACAGCTATCAGGAGCTAGAGACTCAGGGACTCCGACAAGAAATTCCAGTTATTAATTTACTGAAGTCTGCCATGAATTAGAACAGTGTAACACTAAATATCATAACTGGCGCCGGTCCACCTAACAGCCAGATAATGTGTGTTTATGATAAAACTAAAATGTACTTACCGCATACTAAGTTTAGATCTAATGTTGTGAATTAGGATTGTGGAGAACATTTAAGTATTATTAGAAGCATAATATTGCAGCGTTGAGATTGAAGTTAAATGTGGGAAGGTAAACACTAAAGGGCCTATTACACGACTCGATATTCAGACATTCTTAGTCTATATTTATCTGTTTATCTCATCGTTCTGTTTTATTCCTTTACACGACATTGGCGTAACTTGCTCTTTTTCTTGTGTGACGCTACATAGACTAACGGGGTTACCATGACGTTCAAAGTAAGATTGTTTCATTCTTATTTCAGTGTGGGTAAGAGACAGAGCTATACAGGTTGTCTAGCGCCATCTCTTACCCACTCTGAAAATAAGAATGAAACAATCTTACTTTAAACATCATCGTACAGGTCTAAGACTGTCTGAATATCGAGTGGTGTAATAGGCGCTTTAGTATCCTTTATGAGACTAGAGTTTTGCGATAAATCAGCTACGAATTCTTGAGCAGTTTCCCTACAAAATATGTAGGTACAATGAATACGTGAAAGATTATCTGAGTATGTCTAGTGATTTATAAGAGAAGAGTTTGAATTCCTTCCTCAAAGAAAAGCTATAATAATATATAATAACTAGCCTGTACCAGCGGCTTCGCTCGCGTAAAATTAGGTCTCTATAGAGAGACCGAAACGAAACGACGAAACGGGGGTTCAAAGTTTGTATAGACAAACTTTGAACCCCCGTTTCATCCTCTTAGGGGGTGAATTTTGGAAAATCCTCTCTTAGTGCTCGTCTACGTCATAAAAGGAAACCTCGTACCAAATTTCACGTTCCTACTCCCAGTACTTTCGGCTGTGCGTTGATATGTCAGTCAGTCAGTTTCTCCTTTTATATATATAGATTAATAATAGTAATATAATAATTTTTTAAATGTTTTTATTTGTTTAAAAAATATTTAAAAATGTAATTTATATGTATTTATAATTAATAAAGGAGATATAATAATAATTATTATATTCCACAGTTTTCACACAGCGCTTTCTAGTCCCAAACTAAGCAGAGCTTGTGATTACTAAACAACTACGACTAGGTAATATCGTGAAATAAGCTTTTAAATCAAAACAATAAGTTGCACAACAGTTAATTTATCTTAAACAAACAACAAACAGAGTCCTCATCGCACGCTGACATGTGTCAATCGTTTATATTGTTATGTCAATTCGTATGCTAATTCCATAATAACAACATAAACACTTGATTATTGAAAGAATTTAAACGCGCAATTCGATATACGTGCTATTGGAATTTCAATGGTTTATTAGTTCAGTGATGTAAAAAATGATATGTCGAGAAAAGTAACTGCTAAAGTAAACACACCAATAAATCTCTTCTTTAGGGTTCCGTACCTAAGTCGGTAAAAACGGAACCATTATAGGATCACTTTGTTATCCGTCTGTCTTTATGTCCGTCTGTCAAGACCCTTTTCCTCAGGAACATGTGGAGGTATGAAGCTGAAATTAATATCAAGCATTCCGAACTGCTACACCAAATAGTAGTGAAAAAAAATCAAACTTGTAAGACAACGCGATCTGACGATAAGGCCGTTTATGCTCCGTTTAGGCGTTGACTTAGAATCTTGAAATTGGGCATGGAGCAAGGTCTCCTAACGTAAGTTATATAGGAAAGCATAAATCTGAAAACTGTAAATTTCTGGTTACGCCACAAAAAAATACTTTTTTGCAGACTTGATTCGGGAATTGAACTATTTACATAGATAAGTTTGTACGGAACCCTCGGCGTGCGAGTCTGACTCGCACTTGAGTTGTATCAGGTCATGAAATCATCAAATAACTTCTCCTTCTCTAGATGAAGTGAGAGGAAGTGTCAGACTTTTACTGACTAAAACCCATCTGTGTTCCTTCAGTTACCCTTTGCGTTCCAGTGCCGCAGTTACTGTTTCAAACTATCCCGCAGCCCTTGCAGGCATGACAATGACTTCCTAATCTTTTGACAGGCTTGTTGGTCTAGTGGTTAGTGGCCCTGACTGCTATGCCGGAGGTCGAGGGTTCGATTCCCACCCAGGACAAATGTTTGTGTGATGAGCACAATCAGTTCTTCTGTGTCTGGGTGTAATTTATCTATAATACATACGTATTTAGAAATATTTAAGTATGTTTATCAGTTGTCTAGTACTCATAACACAAGCTAGACGTACACATAGACGGCGCTGTGTTATAGTTGTGTGAATATTATATTATATTAATTAATCACTCAGTCTATAAGTGAAAACCGCATGCAAGTCCGCTCAGTAGTAATTGAGTTTGTCGCAGACAGACGAAAAGATGCAGTGGGTGACCCCACTTCAATCAACTAAGCGCCACGCATAGTCATCTACAAACAAAGCTCGCACTAGTGATGCGACACCGCTGTTTACACGGGCGTCATAATATCTGCATAATTAGCACTGCCGTCGCATAACACACATTAATTCATTATAAACTATTCTCGCTTAAATTGCACCTGTAATTTGTACTGTGCAGTCGTGCGTTAACACGACAAAGTGTCATTATGTCATGACATTTAATGCGCCAACTCACGATTTAGCATAGCAAATAATAGAGGTGGAACTTTAGTTCTAGTGAATGCAGAGCGTGGAATGTTTCCGCGTGGATGTAAACCGATGGACATCTCTGTACATGATTTTTAGGTACACAAGTGTAAAATCTTCAAACAATTCATCCTGATCTGAGTGGATCGAGTGGGAGTGTCAGAATTCTACTGACTAAAACCCACCCGAGTTCCTTCGAGTTACTGACGATTCGGACACAGTGCCCGAATCGACACATTTTATTTTCTATATTTTTTTACTGACGATTCGGACACCAAATTTATTGAATAGTACAGTCAGAAAAAATAGTCTTAAAATATAGTATCTAAAATTGATTACCCAATGTTTCCGCATTATATTACGGTTCAGTTGAAAATCAGCGTCAGGCACTAGTTGTCTGACATTCATGCTGAACTGGACCTATTTTGGTGCAGCCGTGAGGCACAAAACTACATTTTTTGTTACTTCTTTTTTTATTTTTTTTTGTTTCGTGTTTACCCTATATTGTGTTTGTGCCTTGTGCTGTACCAAATAAATTCTTTTTCTTTCTTTCTTTCTTTCTAAATCCTCGGCGGTACGCAATGGGTAGCTCGCCATCCGACCGTCCGGTAACCGAGCCCAAGTCGTCGACGGTGCGTAGTGTCCCACGCGTGCCTCAAAGAGAGCAAAACCGTAGGGGCCCAGCATGATCGAAGCCTCTGGGGCCTTGAGTTCGCTTCTGAAAGGAAAACTTCCATTCCGGGGTCCCAGGCCCTGGAGTGCAAGGCAACGAAGGAACATAGGAGTAGGTTTTAGTCGTTAAAAGTCTGACACGAAAAGCGGGAGATTTCATTGAATGATTTCCCACCTAATAAAAAAAGCCTTTATATTTAAAAAAAAAATATCTGACTGTACTAAACAGTGTGTGTCCGAATCGACAGTGAAAAAAAAATTGAAATAAAAACGTGCCATGTCAGACACTGTCTGAATAGTCAATAAGTAGTACCTTCAGCTGCCCTTTGCGTTTCAGAGCCGCAGTAACTCTTTCGAACAATAACCACATTCCTTTCCTAGGCTAAGCTTTCTGTTGCTCAGCGACTAGACGACATGGGAACTTAGTCATCACTTATAAGCGTATATTTTTAACAAAAACTGGCACGTAATATGACACCGACCATTTGTAAAACAACTTTAAAGATCACCTAAACATTTAAGAACGTGTTTATGACTAACACCACAATTAGTTTCATGTTTTATTTAATTTTAATGTCGATAATAAATCATGTGAACTGACCACAAGGTTCGGTGTGAAATTCCCGACATTTCTATTGTAAGGCTGTGAATACTGAGTCAACCTGACCTATCAGTGTGACGTTTCGTATTTTTAAGGTTTTTTTTTTAAATTATTATTTCGTTTATTCAATATTCTGGCTTATTTACGCTTGGGTCATGGGGTCCAAGTGCGCGTGTCCTTTTCAAGGAAACACACCGACTGGTCGACACTTTGCGTGACCAAAGAATTAGTATTGGCATTCAACGTGGCAATGCTGCCAGTCTTCTGGCACATTTTCAGATGACAGCGATGTGGAGGAGTACTTCGACGCCGGAGTGTATTTTGTGTTTTTGTATAATATTTATGTATATTTTTAGGTTTAGTATAAAATACTTAATTTAGTTTAAAATTTATGTATTTTGATAATAAATTAATAAAACAACTGTTATAGTACATTTTAAAATATTCATTGTAATTATTAAAAAAAAAAACATTTATAAAAATAAAACAGTAGCCCACCGGTATCGGGAACAGAAGTTACCAGGATAGGGCTCCAGGGAAAGGAACCTCCTAACTATACGAGCTGTGTCCAGGAGTACCGCTTTTTTAATCATGTCCTTGATCCAGCCGTTAGGCGGCTGAGCCTAAGGTCTTGGTCGAAACTCGTGGTTATTAAGCCATATTATTATTATAGGACATATTCCCGAAACAAAAATCTCTTAGGTTGAATTAAAGAAAGAACCTCTCTTTTTTATTTTCTTCTTAGTGCTCGCCTAAGTTATCACCGGTAGCCTTCAGAAAAAAATCACATTCTTAGTCCTGGTACTTTCGGCTGTGCGTTGATATGTCAGTCAGTTAGTTTCTCCTTTTATATTTATAGAAGACTAGCTACTGCCAGCGGCTTCGCCCGCGTGAAAATAGATTTCTCCATACCAATTTTGGACACCCGTTTCATCCCCTTAGGGGGTGAATTTTAGAAAATCCTTTCTTAGTGCTCGCCTACGTCTTAAAAGAAAACCTTGTTCAAAATTTCATGCTTCTAATCCCAGTAGTTTCGGCTGTGCGTTGATATGTCAGTCAGTTAGTTTCTCCTTTTATATTTATAGAAGATATAGCATGGAGAGGTACCACGAGCCCAGTCATTTTATGTAGAGTTTTTTATGATAGTCATGCATCAAAGGATACCAGACGTACCTAACAGTTGAAGGCAGACAATACTTCATCATTCAGGTCTCACACATTAGTGGTTTCCCATGAATTCGTAATTTGTTGATCTGAATACCTACCCGTTAGAGTTCATTAGGTAGCATTCATCTTTTCAGACCCACTTCAATTTATCTGAGTATTCGTGTCGGCATTTCCGAAGTATTATTAGGAACATTACGTGTAAAAATAACTCGGATTTTTTGTAAGGGATTGTTTATATCGGCATCTGAAATGAAAATCAAGATTTTCACATTTGTATTGATTGTTAAAAGTTAAATTAAGGTGTTTTAGTTTTTTTTTTTAATAATTCCCGGCCTCATCTAGTTTAAAATGACAAAAAAATTGACGGTGTTTTATAAACCTATTTGAAAAATAAATATCATTTATCACCTGGATTTGGATAACAATTTAAAATATCCACTTTTCCGTTGGTAAATTAAGGCTTTTTTTAAAATTATATTCGTAAGCCACACATATCTTTACTGGCCACATGATCATACTTTATTGGCCACGTGATCATACTTTACTGGCCACGTGATCATATTTTACTGGCCACGTGATCATATTTTACTGGCCACGTGATCATATTTTACTGGTCATGTGATCATACTTTTCGTTTTATATATCTAAGCAACGGGAAAATAGGATAACCTCTAATAAACAGACGTATTTTTACGACGTTAATTAAATATTCTTAGTCCAAGAGCGAGCGAAGCGAACTCAGAATTGTAGGGCACTCCGATAAGGACAGGTTAGGTTAGGTATAACCACCCAGAATGTAGCTTACATAGAAGATAACTAGTGGCTAAGATAGTATCATTCAGACGCTTGTAAATTCTGGCTGTTTTAGTAATTTAGAGGGCAAAGTAGATCTGTATAGGCAAATAATGCTATTAAAAATGTTTTTTTAATTGGCACCCTTTTTTAAACTTGCCCCATAATAGGAATTGCTCACGTTTCGTGCGTGCTTTTACATATATGTCACTTCACATTTAAAATTGTTTAGCTTGTTTTGAAATGAACCAAGTGCAACCCCGTTTTGTATTCAGGCTCGAGGTCGCCTGGATAGATAGAGAGAAATGGAGGGAAGTCTAAAATTTTATAATCACGCAAAAAAAGTTTTAATATTCAATATGTTAATCGCAAGATCGACGGAACGGCCCTCACACCCCGATTTCTAATCCCGACCTCGATTTCTAGCCACAGTAGGTGCGGGCTAGTGGACGGCGAGCAATGGGTAGCTCGCCATCCGACCGTCCGGTAACTGTTCGGACCGAGCCTCAGTTGTCGATGGCGCGTATTGATCCACGCGCCTCAAGGAGATGTCAGCAAACAGTAGGGGCCCAGCAGGGTCGAAGCCTACTGAAGCCATGCTGATTATATATTATTTATTTAGACTTTATTGTACACCTCATAATGTGGACAGGATTAACATATAAAAATAAACATACACGCATCGATGCATACACGAATATAATATATTCGTGTATGCATCGATGCGTGTATTATGGACACATGGATATATGTTCCGAATTAGATAATTTTCTAGTTTCATACAGGCAAAAATGCTGCTAAGAGCTAGTATAATAATAAAATAGTTTACCAAAGCGAAAAACAATTCCTACCTAATAAATAATATGACGACGAAAAGTGGGTAAAGATGACAAACAAACTAAACTTGTGATTTATTTTATGACGCGAAGGTTTTATCGCTGTGTGACGTTTTTTTATTCTTGTCATATTTCTTATTCTCACAGTGCTTTTGTTTTTATTTTTGGTAGATATTACATTTTTATTAAGATTCAAACTTTTTTTTTCTTTACAAAATTATTTTTGCAAAGAAATCTTTACAAAAATAATTATTATAACTTTTAACTTTCGCAAAAAGAGGAGAGTGAGAATGTTTGGAACTGTAGTTTAAATATTAAAATTTTTGTTTGTATTATAGAATTATAAATTAATTTTTGTTTTGTAATTTTATAAAAGACGATAATTTATTCATAATTACAATTGAAAAACCATAGTATCGTACTTATTTATTTGATTAACCATTAAATCCTAATAAAAACGTAAATATTGTTTCTATCATTTATATTCGTTACAGATTTTGAAACTATCCAACCGGTAATGCAAAGATACTCGTAATTAAGACCATAAAAACAATACATTTAAATACATTTTTTTTCCAATAAGTAACATCATGTATTTCTTTTTTTATCGTAGTAGTATATCCGCTAGTATATTTAAATGAAATCTAAATATTTATTTTACAGGTAAGTATACAAAGGTGTAACATAGCATAGCATAGTCAGCCTTATAATGTTCCCACTGTTGGGAGTCAAGCCTCCTCTTTAGGAGAGGGAATGGGCCGTAATCCACCACGCGGGCCCAGTGCGGGTTGGTGGAAGTCACATGTCTTCGAATATTTGGTTCTAGGACATGCCGGTTTCCTCACAATGTTTTCCTTCACCGTTTCGAGAGCAGTGGTGATGAAATAAATTACACAAAGTAATGCGCCTGGCTGGGTTTGAACCCGCAACCTACAACTCGTAACTCGGGGCCGCTACCACTCGGCCACTCGGACATAACAGGTATGCTGTACCCAATAAAGTATGAAAATTTGTTCAATTTTATTTTAACAAAACAAGAATTAATAAACCAAATTAAAATCACATAAATTTTAATTAAAAATTGTATGTCATAGGTAAAAAAAAACATGACTCATTTAGTACCCGCCTATCCAATAATCAATATCTGTATCTAAATATATGTTCTAGCTGTATTTTGGTGTACAATACAGTTTATATTATTAATCTTACTTTATACACTAACTAGCTTTTGCCAGCGGCTTCGCCCGCAGATAAGTAGGTTACTCTATACAAACTTTGGACCCCCGTTTCATATCCTTGGGGGGTGACTTTTGGAAAATCCTCTCTTAGTGCTCGCCTACGTCATAAAAGGAAACCTTGTTCAAAATTTCACGATCCTAGTCCTAGTGGTTTCGGCTGTGCGTTGATATGTCAGTCAGTCAGTTTCTTCTTTTATACATATAGATGAAACACTGTACAACGGCGGACTTAATGCCTTAGGCATTTTGTACCAGTCGACCTTACCGTCTTCAGTGGTCAGTAAACCGTAGGGGCCCAGTAGGGCCGGTGCCCGCTAAGGCCACGGGGATTTTCTGAAAAGGAAACCCGTAGCCATAGAACGCAAAGAGTAGGTAATTGAAGAACACAAGTGTGGTTTTAGTCAGTAGTCGAAAGAAGTCATTGGATGATTTACCACCTTAAAAAAAACAGTCTTCAGTTGTTTATTCTGTTCTATTCTAATTTCAATCACTCCAAAACGAAAACTATAATTATCCTCACATATATCAAGTGTATTGGCGTATTAATTACTCGCGGATGACGAATATAACAATAATCAATAACGCGTGACGTCATAACCCTATGTTCGGTATTAGCACCCACCGCAGTTGCGTCAATTCTAATTGATCGAAAAGCCTGGTGGTCTACCACCAAACTGGGAACTTGGAACAGGGAAATGAGCCAGGAAAGTGGAGTTTTTATACAACATTAGTTTTAGTATACCCGAAACCCGAAAGACGTGTTATTTTTATGTAATTTCACCTCCACATTTTTTCGAGAGCCAGATCAAATTATTGTGTTTCATTTAAAAATGGAACTGCATCGAGAACATTTTCGTGCGATTATTTTCTACAATTTTAAAGGTGGCTTAAAACCTAATGAGTCATTTGATCTACTTCAAATCGCTTTTATGGATGAAGGACCTTCAAAAGCAATCATCTACCGTTAGTATATAGAGTTCAAGATGAACAAAGGAGTGGTCTTTGGGGGATTATCAAGGGATTGGTCTGTCTACAACGGCTGTCAGAAAGTGTGCTGGCAGTAAAAATTTAGTATTCAAGAAAACAGGCTAATTACATACGAAGAGATTCAGCATACACTGCAGATTGGTTCGGAATGCGTTCACAAGATTCTACACGAGCACCTTCGCGTGAGGAGGATAGTTTGCCGCTGGGTGCCGCACAATCTCACCGAAGCTCAGAAGCAGGATCGTGTGGAGTGATACCGTGATATGATTTAAAAATTTAATGTAGTCTCGTCTCGGCACGTTTACGACATTGTGACAGGTGACGAATCCTGGATTTATCAATACGATCCAGAAACAAAGCGTCAGTTGACAGTTTGTCGGTTTCAAAACGAATCAACGCCTACGAAAGTGAAGCGATCGAGAAGCGTAGGGAAAATTTTGATCGCTAGTTGCTTCACTTTGACGGGGTATCTGATTTCCATTCCATTACGAGACCAAAGCAGCATCACTGACTATTGGTATACCACCAAATGCCTGCCAGAAGTTTTGTCTACAATCCGGGCTCCGCGGGGTACTGCTTCACCATGACAATGCGCTCGCTCACTTAGTGCTCAAAACTTCCTGGACACCACACCGGTCAGAGTCTTGGGGCACCCTCCTAACAGTCCTGATCTGGCACCGTGTGACTTCTTTTTAATTCCCTAAAATTACAAAAATCAGCTGAAAGGGCTCCAGTTTTTATACCGGAAGACGCGCTAGCAGCTTTCGAGAAGGCCGTGGAAGAGGTGTCTGCGGCGGACTGGAAAAAATGTTTCGAAATATTGGTTCAGACGCATGAGACTTTGTATAGAGGCTGGTGGAGAGTTCTTTAAAAAGACTTATTGAAAATATTTTATCCATAGAAGTTAGTTTTTAGTTTCTCAAAACTTTCTGAGTGTCCCACGTACTAAAAATAATGTTGTAAATAGTTTCTTTGTTCAGTTGTTCCTATTAGATTTTGGTTGAGTTTGACGAATGCTAAAATTTCTGTCTGAGCACATTGCTCGCAGAAAAGATGGTCGATGAGGCCAAAAGGTTCTGGAGTTACGACTGTGTACCTGAAGATGCAGCGTTGGAAGGTCTCCTAAAAGGTACCCCATGACCTAGTGAGGGTCGCGGGAATCTGATGGGCGACACTTGGGGAAGGCCCATGTCCAACACTGGATGTCTAACGGGTGAAATGATTATGATATTGAAATATCTGTGAGCGTCATCCCGTAAGTTATGGGTATTTACGTAGGTCTACATGAGTCATATGAATGTACAAATATAAATAAATATTTTTAACATAAAGGCTTACTTATGTCATGCGGTACTTACTGGAAATTAGGGTTTTTAAGAAATCCCTATTGACACAACCAACATGAATGAAAATAGAGGCCTCAATGAACAGTCAGTGGGTTTTTGGGTACTTTGTACCTAAAGAAACATAAAACAAAAGTAGTGGGTATAGATAGGAGGAGCGGTGGTTGGCCAGTGGTAATGGCCCCAACTTATCAGTTGTAATTAGTGAGTTTAAACTCAGGCAGGCGTATTACTTTGTGTAATTTATTTCACCACCATTGCTCTCGCAAGGAAAACACCGTGAGGAAATGATGCACGAACGAACTACGATATTAAGACTCAATATTTCGATTTCGACAGTTGATTACGACTCATTCCCTCTCCTAGAGAGGAGGCCTGAGTACCGGCAGTGGGAACATTGTAAGACTGATTAAACTATGATAAATGTGTAAATTTTTTCAAAAAAAAAGACACCGCCAAGACGACTCTGCCCCGGGACACCACGTCCCCCGTCGTGAGGGTTCGCACGCTCATGATTGCGTCCTCCGTGGAGCGCCCCCTGCGAAAGCCAAACTAGTCGTCTGCAAGATCCGGCCCTACCTCTACTGGGTGCGTGACGAGGCGGTCTGCAATTGCTTTTTCAAAGAGCTTGCACACCTCGTCGAGCAGCATGATGAGCCGGTACGCAGCCGAAGAGTCCGCAGGGCGCCCCGGCTTCACGATGAGGATCAGTTTCCTCGTCTTCCAGTGAAGTGGGAACTGGCCACTCTCCTTGCGTGCGCTGAAGAGCCCTCTTAATCGAGGTCCTAGAGCCTCCATGGTCAGAACCCAGGCTTTCCCAGGCAAGCCGTTGGGTCTTGGGGTGTTATTTTTGGCATTCAACCTTCGTACCACCACTATCATCTCTATCTCGTTCACAACTGGAGCATTGCCGTCGTCGTTGCCGTCGTGGTCCGCATCGCCAACACCGCTGGTGGCGAAGCCATAGGCAGGGGAGACTGTTCCCCTTGCGCAGGGAACAGAGTGCTCTCCACACCCTCCACAAGAAAAAATGAATGAGTAACTCATCACTTTTGTGGTGTCGCTAATTACTTTAATTTGATACTGTAAAATACTAGGCAAGTAGTGCATGCCATGGTTATTTGTCAATTTGTTCCTTAATTTGGTCAATAACTAACCTCAACATCAGCACAATTCTTTAACAATGACTAATACCATCACAATCACACTAATATTATAACGGCGAAAGTTTGGGATTGTGTGCGTATGTATGTTTGTTACTTCTTCACGCTTGAACGGCTGAACGGGTTTTGATGAAACTCGGTACGTACTTGGATAGTCACGTCGTGGAATAGCACAAATGATAGCATCTTGGGAGTATGTTCCCTTGAGATAATTTTCTATTATCACGTGGGTGAAGTTGCTGGCAGCAACTAGTCACATAATAATATATAAAATTGTTTGAATTTATGTATGTGCGTGTGTGTATATTTGTTGCTCTTTCACGCACATTTTTTTCTCGCAGGTAGACCATTTCCTAAAATAGGATATAGATATATCGTGGCCAGATTTTAGAAATTGATCACTTCATGAAATGGCCAACTAAAACTGGCCAGATCGTTAAAGTTTAATGATATGTCATTCCTCGATTGGCCTACTTTCTTTAGACTTTTTTATTATCATAGAAATCCTACATAAATGATATGGCCAAACGAGGATTTATATATCATCAATTGTTACGGTTTAAAGATTTGGCCGGTTGGTTATAGTTGGCCATTTCATGAAGTGATCAATTCTAAGATCTGGCCAAGACAGATAAACAATTTTTAACCAGGACGTGTATTCCCTATACAATTTTCGCTCGGGCGACGCCACTGGCAGAAGCTAGTTCATATAACTGGCAACGTCTTTAGCACGGTCAAAGTGATCATGTACCGTTGATTGCATCTATAAAATTTACAATCAACCATTGGTCTTGGACACTGGTAGATTAATTATTGCACAGTTACAGTAACGTCTGCACAATATAACAATACAACAGGAAAAATGTCCGTGTGTTTATAACAATTGCACTCAAATTCTGTCCCGTGTCATTCCCTACGCTTATCGTGACGCAATAAAATAAATAGATATTTTTCCTTACTATTTTACACTACTATTATGAAGACGTAAAATGGTTTATATAACATTTAGTAAAAGGTAGATATATTATAGAGGTCGATGGGGTCGAAAGGTTTTGGAATGGCGAAGAGGCAGCCTTGGTAGACCTCCCACAAGGTGGACCGATGACCTGGTGAGGGTCGTGGATATCCGATGTGAGACGCACAGGACCGGTCATTGTGGCGACACTTGGGGGACGCCTCTATCTATCAATGTATTTTTTTCGGTTGAAATGATGATGATGAGTAAAAAGTTGCATCAAGAAGTACAGTGGCCATATCATGACGTCTTAAAATCTTATTAATGCCGTTGTTAGACAGAGACGGAGTTTTACACACCGGAATTATAATGATTTAGGATTTATTTTGATTTAATTAATTTAATGATACTACATTCCACTTGATATTTATCCGTTATTTATTTATTGTGCACACCTACCACAGTGTTGTCTCTTTTAACCCAAAGGTTGACTGGTAGAGAATGCCTTGTTGCATTAAGTCCGCCTATGTACCACTACTGTACATGAAGTTTAAATAAATAAATAAATTTAGAGACGTCAGCGTGAATACGAAAATTCTTGCTGTGATAGACACTAAACTAAAGGCTAGAATGAAGCCCGCCGAATGATGGCCGCCGTGGCCCACGTACAATGGTCCATCATGGAATAAGTGCGGAAGTCGAACTCCAATAGATAGCTAGACACTATCTACACTATAGCTGAGTGTAGCAGGCGAGTTTCAATCTTAATAATTCAGCGGAACACAGTGGATATCCCACACATGCGTAAAAAGCGTTTTGGGAACACATTCATTGTATGTACAGTTACTGAGTGGATTTCTCTGCCGGAGTCTGTGTTTCCTGATAGCTATAACCTAGGGGTCTTTAGGTCAAGAGTGAATAGGTTACTTCTAGGCAAAGCGTGCCTCATCGTAGGTCATATCATCGCTTACCATCCAGGTGAGATAGTTGTCAAACGCGAGCCTATGCATAATAAAAAAATGCATAGTTCCGGCGATACAGGCTACGAGAGTCAAGTCACGTGTAAAAGCTAGAAGTGAATAAGGAAGAAGCTTGGTAAACCAGTAATGTGTTGCATGCAAAGATCATAATACTACTTAAGTGCCGTGATACTATTATTGGCGTGGAAGCTCCATAATAACCTGTTTCCCGATCGAGACTACAACGCGCGCGGGAAGCGAAGTATTCTATCTTATGTTACTTTCTATCTCTTTAAAATGAACAAAAAGGTTTAAGAGTATTTATAGGGTTGTGTAGTTAAGTTAATAACATTAAAGGCGATAAGTATTGAAAAAAAAATGGGCATTTTCTCAGACTATTTAATATGTTTTAATTTAAATCATTTTCTATGAAGGGCTTGCGGACCGCAAGCAATAATGTACATGATATATTTTTTTTATTTTTATCATTCTCTTATTTTAGAAGTTACACACACATTTTACCAATTTGAAAGTGTCTCTCGCGCAAAACTATTCAGTTTCAGTTTACCCCACACCTGGGTTTGAAGAAAAAAAAAATTTTTGAGTTTCAGTTCTAAGTATGGAACACCCTCAAAAAAATTTTTTTTTTCTATTTTTATGTGAAAATCTTAATGCGGTTTACAGAATACATCTACTTACCAAGTTTCAACAGTATAGTTCTTATAGTTTCAAAAAAAGATGCAGTGACTTACGAACGTACAGACAGACAGACATGACGAATCCATAAGGGTTCCGTTTTATGCCATTTGGCTACGGAACCCTAAAAAGAGTTATTTTCTATGAAAACATGTGGTCGCATAACCGAGTCGATTCTGCTTGAGGAATCCTCAGAGTAGATGCTTAACTGAGTCTTTTCAACAACTGAAAGTAATCTGCGTTTATCAGTCCATCTGCCATGATCGGTGATTATATAGAAACCTGTGTTTAACCTTACAATGAAGCTACCATCATCATCATCTTCTTGCCCTTGTCCCGTGTTATGTGGGGTCGGCGCAACACGTTTTCTTCTTCCATTCAGCCCTGTCACTCGCCATTAGTATGGCGAGTGACAGGGCAGAATAGGAAAAGGAAAAAAATGAAGTTAGTGATAGTTCACTAACTTCCTTTTCTTTCATATCACTCTACACACAATCCATCCATCTTTTCTTTGGTCTCCCTCTCCCTCTCCATCCATCCACATGTAAACTCATAACTCTTTTAGTAACATGCGTTTCATCCCTCCTCTTCACATGACCAATTGAAACAAAAATAATCCAATCGTCCTTGTTCATTTACGGGTTAAATAAAAACGGCTAAATAAGTAAAGTTGCCACGCAGTCTGAATGTTCTAGGCTTCCTATCGTCTGAAACCGAGCTGCCTCCCTAGTCAATAAGTATTTTTAGGTTAGGTTTCATACTAATTGATACGTTCACATGTTACTAAAAATAAACGCTCTTTGTACCTAGGTTCCAATAGGTATTATCTTTATTGTCTAGATGACGAGCAGTCTAGACGCGTGTCTGTTCACAGCACCATATCAAATTTCCCTTGAAACACAAGTGAGTAAAATCGCTTTTATAGAGTTATTAATATAGCGTTACTGAGCATAGATAATTCACACCGAGATATAGCTGATTCTTGCCTGAATATTAAATTTTATATTTTTTTGAATTTTTTTTTTAATTGTTAAAAACCAGTGCTTGACTGCGATCCCACCTAATGGTACGCAGTGATTCAATTATTGATGGTAAGACGCACTAGTTTATTAAGAGCCTATTCACTCTAGCCTTGAAGGCACCTACATTATGATCGGAAGGGAAGTAGGCAAATTATTCCAGTCCTCCGATGTACGCGGTATAAACGATGAGGCGAAACACTTGGTCCAGACCGTAGAGCGCGTAACAACAGCGTAAATTTTATTATTATAAGCAACTTATTTTAATGATATTTCACTTTATTTGAGCTATCTATTTTTTTTTTATTGGGCACACCTACCACAGCGTAGTCTTTTTGAACCCAAAGGTTAACTGGTAGAGTATACCTTGTTGTATTAATTCCGCTTATGTACCACTATCTTTAAATAAATAATGAATAAGAATTTCATGAAGTTAAATAAATAAATATTTATTTCAATTCAAAATGTTCCATGCTCGTTTTTACCCTACTTACTCTATTGTGGAATTTCGAATCGAATAAAATCGTTTGACGCCGATAAATAATTTTGTTTATTACATTAATACTGAGGCAGGTAACATAAGTTTCAATTAATTAATATTAAATCGATTCGCTCACACCTTTGAAAAAAAGGTAGAAATAAAAAAGCGTTTTCGCGTATCACCTAATCCAATTTCCCAGAATCATATTTTAGGCAGCCGCGGAGGCATGTAAAGCTGATCCTTTATGCGAGCAAAAAAATTAAGATATTTTTTGTCACACCTATCACGTCCGTCACTAATTGTTCCATTCAAAAAGAAACTAAAAGTGTTCTTAATCCTATAATGTTATTCGATGCGTGGCGTCGGCTGCGAGCGCCGGCTATTCACCGTCCATGTTTTTTTATTGGAATCCGTGTGAATAATAAAGGATTTTATGTCATAAGTTGTTAGAGGTCTCGATTTGATTTATACGTCTGGTCGCATTAAACGGCTGTACCTGGCGTTTGAGGAGTTTTACCTTTTTCTGTTCCCGTTTTTTGTGTGAGTTGAGCACAATGCGGGTTGCGGTGTGCCGGCGCCGCGACCGAGCGCTGATCAAAGCGATTTGAGACGATTAAACTTTCCTGATATAAGTACCTATAGATGGTCAACAATATGCAGCGGCGCCTCCCAGTCGTGGTACACATTTCAAATGACGAATGTCCCTTCGCTGATTAAATGCTTTTCTTGTAATGCATTCCTGTTGTACTGTATCGAACCAACCATAGTACTTATATCTTATTTATTTGACTGTGATGTGAACTTGATGTATTTTAGTATAAACTAACGACGATGATGTAACCGATGACTGAATGAAACTAATTAATGAGTGCAGTTAACAACTTCAGACAATTTAACTTGTAATTTATTTGTGGCAAAAGAACGCCGAATTATGTGTACAGACTGTTCCATATAAATATTAAACCTTGATTAACAAAGCCTCACACACACACAAAACAAACAAAAAAGCCTCGAGCACAGGCGCAGGGTAGCCAGCCTATCGGTATTCTACAGGTTGCATTTTGGAGAGTGTACGCGGGAATTGCCTGACTTGAATCCGCCTTCTCCTTTCTACCATCGGACCACCCGACGTATGGCGAGTATCCACCTTTACGTTGTTGAAATTTCAACGGTCCGGACTAAGTTTCGCTTCGTCGTTTATACCGCGTAGGTACATCGAAGGACTGGAACAATTTGCTGCTGCGGTCTTTCCGTCCAATTATAATTTAGGTGTCTTCAAGGTTAGAGTGAACAGACTCTTAATAAACTAGTGCGCGCCACCATCAACGATTGCACCACTGCTTACTACCAGGTGGGATCGCAGTCAAGCACTGGTTTACATCAAATAAAAAAAAAACCTCAGACTTTTAACAGGCTACGTCGGATAATATCCGACAAACAATCTCGTGTTTATTCCACCATGGTTGCTCATCCACGACCAAATACTCCATCTCGTCAGCTCTTCTGTCACCTATGGGGATTGAAGAGTTAAACGAGATGGAATACTCAGTCGTAAACACACGATCCTTGCGAATGGGACACGAAAACGCTCGTCGGACCAATCCGTTGCAAGAGGTTAAAGGATTTTTTAAATTTAATCCTTTAACTTACCTAATCCGAAAAAAAAACGAAATCTAAAAATAATATTTTCGGTATTAATAATGTATCGGTAAATTTAAATATATATAAATTTCATTTGCAGAGTCATTCACTTTATATATGGAGACTGTGAACTTTACACAGTCGTCTCAATAATTATGAAAATATTACCTATCCTGTATTTACCTACAGTCATAGTTATTTATAAAATAATTAACTGACACCTACAATTTACAATAACATCCGGGACGCTTCATAAACTATAAAATATTACGATTGAACAATATTGATCTATGACATCATTTAGAACACTAAAATGTTGTGATTCCTGAGATTCTTCTTAGAAATCGGACGCACAAACACGTAAAGGTGTATCGTCTATACATCACTGGACCCCGATAAATGTATACAGGCTGTTGCAACATTAGATTGAAGATTAAAGCTAAACTGTTTATAGACCAATTGTTTATTGTATTTTAAGGCTACAGGAGCTAATCATGAGTTTTATAATGCGCAAAAGTATATGATCGACTGCAGTAAACAGAATCAGAAAAATATAGGGTGACTGGCAATTAGTGTACGATACTTAAAAACGTGATTATGCTCATGATAACCAACAATTTTTATTACGGGAGCAAAGCCGAAATCGCGATAAAAATATCAGCTGTTCAGTACATTAGGCAAACATAAATGTACAGAACAGCTGATTTATTTCGCGATTTCAGGTTTGTTCCCGTAGTAAAAGTTGTTGGTTATCATGAGCACAATCACGTGTTTAAGTATCGTACACTAATTGCCAGTCACCCCATATATACCATTCTTCAGAATAAATACTAGATAGTTTTTTTTCGGTAGGAAAATCATCCAATGACATCCCTCGCTCTTGGGCTGTGTGGGAAACAGGATCAGATTTTTACAAACAAAAAACCCACTCCTGTTCTTTCGTTGCCTTTCATACCAGGGCGGAGTCTTCCTTTCAGAATCAGACTTTTGGCTTGGAAGTAGGCTTCGACCCTGCTGGGCCCCTACGGTTGCTGACATCTCCTTGAGGCGCGCGTGGAACACTACGCGCCGTCGACGACTTTGGCTCGGTCCGGACGGTTACCGGATGGTCGGACGGTGAGCTACCCATTGCTCGCAGTCCGCAATGGGTAGAGTGTGTTCAAAACATAATACAGCAAAAATATAATGAAAATGCTTTTAAAAATACTTTTATAGATTAAAAACCGGACATGCAATCATTCTGATTGTTTGTCAGATTATTCTACAAGAATAGTTTTACCATTATAGTATTTTAATTTTGTAATTAAATTTTTAGATTTTTAATAAATCGCTAAAACGCTTCAAATTTGCATACTTTATTTACGCATCGGTTTTTTTTGTATGTAGTCTGAGAGTGACCGCGCTTTAGATACTATTTTTTTAAAGATATAAACTAATGCTTGACTGTGATCCCACCTGATGGAGGAAGCAGTGATACAATCGTTGATGCTGAAGCGCATTAGTCTATTAAGAGCCTATTCATAAGCCTTCAAGGCATTGAAGGCTTATGAATAGGTTCTTAATAGACTAATGCGCCTTCCCAGCCGATTAAAATTTAGGTGCCCCTAAATTATAATCGGCTGGGAAGACCACAGTAGGCAAATTATTCCAGTCGTTTGATGTTTGCGACGACGCAAAATGCTTGGTCCGGACCGTAGATTTGCTGTAGTCCTTAAGGAAAAAATCTAAAAGTTTTTCACAATGTTTTATTTATGTGTTCTTAATTTAACGTATGTAGGTTTTTTATCAATATCAAAGCCTCAGTTTCAATGGAACTAACACATTGCTTTTGCATCCCACTATTAAAATTTATGGTAAGACAAATAATGGTTTTGAATACTCAATCAGTCGTGAATTGTAATTGTGTTTATCATTTGTCAATAATAGTGTAGACATTATTTATTACTATAGTTATTTATTATAATAGTGTTCATCTGCATAAAAGCCTGTAATCTTTTATCGTAAAACTTAGCAATGATGAATAATAAAAATATTTGCAACTTGTCATAATAATGTATTTATAGATATTTTCATTTTATTTAGACCCGTTCATGTTGTGAAGTTTCATATGTTTATCTTTGAACTAATTGCTTTCTGTTAAATTTAATTGGGTGAATAAATTATTATGAGATGATAAGCGAATTAGATGAGTCATTAGTTCATATTTTAAAATGGTATTGAAATAGGAAAAAGTCAATAACGTCCCTCCATCCATCGTCGGTCACATCATCGCTTACCATCAGATGAGATAGTGGTCAAAGGCGAGCCTATCAATAATAAAAAAAAAAAACATAGGTATAAAACATTTGGAAATAGATTATCATAGAACCCTACAGTATGTAAAGATTGTTCCTTATAGGGAAAACATGCATGCTGCTGCCAAATTTTCGTGGAAAGACAAAAAATAATCGAAATCAAAATATAAACGAAAGTGTAACCCGCTGTATACGCGTGGGCGATGTAGACGGCCTGTCGCTAAGGGTCGTCTTGACGCCTATTATGCTCCCATTTTTTTGACAGCCCTACGCGAACAAAACGCTCATGAATGAAATAATGAATGAAATTCCACAGCCGAGGAATGCTAAGCGCCCCTGTAGTAATAGAAAAAATAAACTAACCATTTAAAAAGGACTTCCTTTTGTCGTAAAGTTTTTCCTTTGCGCCATGGAATGCGAGTCCTTTACAATTTATAATCCGACTGTTATTTATAATATTGGAATAATTCTTCGAAATAAACCGTACCTGAATATTTTATATGCATGTCTTATTTACCTCCCAGCATCTCTCATAACATGTATATTCATGTTAAAATGACTCGAACAATTTGCACAAGTTATATGTTAATACTTAATGGATTGATTGCCTTGATTATAAATCAAACCTCTAATTAAACCTTTACAGAAACCAATAAAGTGTAGGTAGCATATACTTATATATTTTCTTTCAATTAACTGTATTGAAGATGTACTCAAATTATTTGTTTTATGGTTTTTTAGGTCTGTGTGTGTTTAGTTGTCTAGGTAGTTATTATTTATTTATAGTCTGTGTCGTATAAAATGAAACCTCCTTGGTTTGTCTATGACAGTTAACTTTGCAAAAAAAAAACATCACAAGTATTATGCATTTCAACGGACTTCCTGTCTGTTTGAATAAAGAATGCCGTCGGTACTACAGAGAAGTTTTCAAAAATATTGTTAAAAATTTGTAATTGAGCATCAGCACCCACACGTAGCGCCTACGGTTCGCAGAAGGCTGCGGATGGTATAGAGACCAATCTATAGAACGTTCACGTTTGTATGGCCATTGTGGGATGCACAAATGGGCGGAAGCGCGTTGATTCGAGATGGCACCATGTGCGCCGGCGCCTATAGCCCGGGCAGGCGCCGCGCCGCGCACCGCGATACGTGAGGAAATCTCTCTGATCATACCTGGCGCAATACTACAACAGGTATTCTGCCTAAATGGTGGACACCTCTACGGGGACTTTTATTGTATTGCTTGACTGGATGTAGATGGTAATAAAGAACGAGAAAGACCAAGGAAAACGTATAGAAAGGGTATTGCTAAGGTGAATAACACCCAGAGTCTATGGAAAAAAAAGACATAATTATTGGTTCCAAGCTTAAATAAATTTATAACAAAAGCAAGAGAATAGTGATGCTTTATAACCCCAGACATTAGCTTTTTTCGGCTCAACATAATAGAATTAAAGTGAGGTAAAATCAGAATTTTCCAAGTATCTCGCAGCTGTCGTTAGTTGACACTTAATCGGCTTAAACAGCTCACATTTATCGGCAACTTTACTGATTACTAAGAAAGCGGGCTTTACAATTGTTTGCAAACAGATGGTCGTAACGTAAAGAAAGCGCATTGTGAAAGGATCGGTTTTATTGTGGCTGTAGTAATCCGAAACACATGTGGGTCTGTGAGGTGTGAGATGGGACTGGTGAGAGGTGTCGCGTCTGCGGTCGGTGCCTGTAGTAACGGTTCTGTGGCGGAGGCGCGGTGCGTGACTCATCTCTCGTTCATTGAGCGCTGGTCCATTGAGCCGCTCGCCTCATTACCGCTCCGCCGGCCGGCCCTGCGCACACGCTCACAGCGCGCGCTCGCGGACCGACTCCACCGACGCACTGCCTACGACATGCTGCCTCCCATCTCTAGATACAACGTGAGTTTAGCCTACGACATCCGCTCGTAAGCCTACGGACTAAATTAACGCGACGCCTTATTTGAACGAACGCAATTTAATTGCTGCAAATTTATATATTTTTATTAATGACCACTTTTGTTTGTTGTTGCAGATGGAGAACTTATCGAAATCGCATATTTGGCTCGCGGCTGCAGCCCTCCTCGCGGCCTGCGGGGTGTGCGCTGGCGCAGGTGTCGGCAACAGGAAACCATTTACCCCGACTGACTCTATCCTGGACATCATCGACACCGAACAAGTGCAGAGGTTCCTCGCGGAGAGACAGCGAGCGGAACAGGCCACTGCATCGTCATCAACGTCTTTTGTGCAAAGAAACGAACTCGGAGATGGCAGTTCTGAAACGGGCATGGTAGTGTCTTTGCCAGAGCAAGAAGACACAACGGAACTGCCCCCGGGAGTCGAATTCAGAAAAATATTGAAATCCTCGAAAAATGCCTTGGTCGTCACCAAGAAAGATTATCTCAAAGAAGATTGGTGTAAAACGGAGCCTTTGGTTCAGAAAATCCGAGAACCGGGCTGTCTGCCCACAACAGTGATAAACAAATTCTGTTACGGACAGTGCAACTCGTTTTACATACCGAAGGGCCCGCGGCGGCGCGACAACAACGCGGACCGGCCACAGCCAGCCTTCAAGTCTTGTTCGTTTTGTAGGCCGAAGAAGTTCACCTGGGTGACGGTGACGCTGCGCTGTCCCGGACAGAACCCGCCCTTCAGGCGCAAGCGGTTACAGAAGGTCAAACAGTGCAAGTGTTTACCGGTAGGAGTGAATTGACGCTGCTAGTGTGACGGACCCTGCAGTAACCGAGGCGGTGCGACCGCCGCTTGCACACCAGTGCGACACCCAGCTCAGGGTAGCAGGTGGCACACGGGAATCGGGAGTGAGGCCGAGGCTTGATGCTCCACATCGTTACAGCTGATTGTTTTCGATCACGCCAGTGTATAGACTGTGTATGAACTGGTCAAATAAATTGAGACGCCGTGCTCTCATACGTCAATGCGAATGACGTAATGTGATGCATAGATTAGATGCCTATTTAGAGTTACATTGTAATAGAGCGGCTTCTACTGCAAGCCGTCGAGCAAAAGCTTTAATTGTTCGTAGCGAAACTAATTAGCTAGTGTGTTAGAAAAGCGGTGTAGCGGAGGCCTTCCAATCGATTAAGGATTTGTTTTGGTACAAAACTTGTGAATTATGTCCGTTTATTAAAAAGTGATTATTCTGAGAGTAAAGTTGTGTTTTTAACGTCAGCAGAATAATGTGTGATACTAGTTTATAATTTGACAGTTGATTGTGTTTCTATGCGCGTATCGGTGAGTTGTGACGACGAGGTCGAAACGAAATTTAGAACTAGCGACTTTATTCACGTCAAGTTTAGGTGTGTTATTTATTTATTTCGTATCATAATAAAAATATTGTAGCTAAAACAGAATACGCTTATAACTAAGTTCGTAATTTAATGTCGATCTTAGTTTCATCTTGTTATCTTGCAATAAACATGAGTAGGTAGGTAGTATACGATATGTATTTAAATATATTTCAACGCAGTACCTATAAAGTTAGGTTTTATGATAATTCGATACAAAATTATGATCTCCGTTTGCTCTCAAGAAGTATAATGCATTTGTTTTATGTATATCTGTTAAAATAATATATCCATTTACATGATCTGACATAAGGGCCTATTACACTACTCGATATTCAGACAGTCTTAGTCGATGTCACGTAGTGTTATAAGGGTTAGACCGGTCTTACTTGGAACAAAAAATAAGACAGTCTGAATATCGTGTGCTGAATATCGCTTAGTGTAATAGGCCCTATAGTGGACTGTGTGCCTATATAATATCGTACAAGCTATAATGAATATGTACTTATTACTATAGATGTTGTAACATGTTATGTAGAGATCTAAAGCTGATTGTTCATAGCTAATCATGTCACGTACTTATTGTAGAAATTTAGTGAAGTCGCCGAAGAAAACTAGATAACGTTAACTGTAGTTGGATTTAGAAATTAATATTGTAGGGTTGTAGAAATTCTTGCCAATGCATTTTATTGTTCCATACGTTTTGTATGAAAGCGTACTTGAGCATTATGTTACTACATGAATTTATAAGTAATTGATTTCCTGGCCGTATATGCAATTAATATAGAAATAACTAGAATATGTTTATTGGAATGTCAGAAAACTAGTAATAGTGTCAATACGGTACCGTGATTAGTTATTTAGTCACAACGCCGTGAACTCACGATAAATTAATTTTATTACTTTACCAAGACAATATTTATTAATTTTCATATTTATAAATACCAACGAATTAAGGTTTTGAAAGGTAGCCTAATCGATTAAAATGTCAAACGTGTTTTTGAATTGTTAAATCTTTTACAATAATTCTCTTTGCATTATAATCATTTCCTTCAATAATATTTTGGTTTTTATTTCATAAATTATGCAGTTTGATAATTTTATTTATTATGGTAAACCAGACATATATGTCCCAGTCGGTAACGTGCTTCACTTGCAAAACTTAAGATACGGATTTAAAATTTTGTGCTTATTGGAGCTAATATGGTTAGTTTTTATTTATGACGGCGATGTAAACTATTTAATGCAAGTTTAACTTGCATTATATAGTTTATATAATTTTAAATGCGTGTCTTAGTTTTGCAAAAGGGGCACGTTATCGACTGGGGCACGTACGCTTGGTTTACCTTAAAACCTACTTTCAATAGTATATCAGAAACACTTTTAATTGTCAGTATTCTTCTCGGAACTAATTTAATGGATAAAATATTTGTATGAAATTCTATGTATTTCGCTTATATGTCTAAATAATAATATAATGTGTCCTCACAAGATTCTTATGTCATTCGCAATATAATCATGGGACTTCAACAGATCTTGATTAAATAAAAACCTGTTTTTCCATTTGATAAAGTACATGCAACAATTGCTGTTATTTATCAAAATAGTTGAGGCAATTAACGACATTATTACATGCATGTAGAGACCATAATTGCGAAAACATTATGTTGTTGTCATGTTGTGATTGTTTTATACGGCTGTAAATTCATATCTGTTACATTGTCGACTTATTTTTTATTATTTAGAACATAATACGAAAATGAAGTCGATGTATCAAATTGTCTTAACATTCGTCCAATTTTTCAGAAATAAACAATAGTTCATTTGATACTTTCGTGTTTTTTTTTGTCCCTAAAAAGTCTGCTTGAATGGTAATCTAATTTTGGTGTTGTGGTATTACAAAAGGAAAAGTACTTAAGCTGGACATTTTTATGTGCTTTTTTGTAAAGCAAGATGTGGGTGGTAGAAAGAAGAGAGATAGAGCTGTCGCAAGTTATCATTTTTTGTTTTTAACTTTGCCCCCATACTATGAATTACACCTGTTGGTTCCTGGTTGCGTAAAATCACACACACAAGACACACTATCTGCCCCCCTTGCCAAGTTACGATCGTTTCGTTTGCGTCGAACGCCTCGAGTAGGCCACGCCTCCAATTCCTTTGTTCTGACGTCATATCAACGCTCAGTCACGTGGTCACAACAAAGGAATCGGAGGCGTGGCTTACTCGAGGCGTTCGACGCATACGAAACGATCGTAACTTGGCTAGGGGGAGTGTTGTTCCATGCAGGAATCGATCTCGCGACAAGCAGTAAATCAGTCACTCGCTCAACGGCTGCGCCAACCGAAGATTTCTTAAACTTCATCTGACTATAGAAAATATACCGCTCTCGTCTCTTCGAAGGGTCAACCCTTGCTAGACATTTTGCCGATCGCTCGTCGATTCTGCCGCGTGCGATCGCAGCCGCGCTCTTTCTCGTAGTAGTAAATGACGGTTCTAAGTGATATAAGCATAGAATTGTGCGAATTGGTCCAGATTTACATTAAAGCTGTAAGTAGAACTATAAAGTCCCTTCTCTTGGTGTTTTAGTGTTTGTGTAGTTTTTGGGCTCCGGGTGAAGCGAAAGGGATTGCCAGACGTTTGCTGACTAAAAGCCACCAGTGTTCATTCGGTTACCCTTTTGTGTAAATGTTCGGGTGGTTGATCTACTGATATTTGTAAGAAGGCAATCAATTTGAATAATGTAATGAGAATTTGTCTTTATTTTTATATTTTTTTACATGATATAAACCAGTGCTTGATTGCGATCCACCTGATGGTAAGCAGTGATGCAATCGTTGATGGTGAATCGCACTAGTTTATTAAGAGCCTATTCACTCTATCCTTGAAGTCACCTAAATTATAAATGGATGAGAAGACTGCAGCAGGCAAATCGCTCCTATCCTTCGATGTACGCAGTGTAAATGACTAGGCGAAACGCTTAGTCCGGACCGTAGAGGTGTTAACAAAGTAAGTGTATTTCACTAGATAACTGGTACTCCTGAAGAAAAAGGTGATATTCTATAAGCAGCAAAGATTGACGGAAATATTAAGAAGATCTCTAAGGAAACAGGACTAATTTCAACATAGGGTAATTAAGAAAAATAAAACAACACAAGTACACAGATAATATTGTTTTATTAAAACGAAGCCTATGATTATTTAAGCGATACACGATTACCAATGATAAAGATTATTTTTTCACATGGTGTTAAACATTCATAAGTTTCAATATTAACGGATCCTACAACGCTGGATTTGTTAAGCTATTACAACGATTTTCGAGTGAACAAAACCTTTGTATGTACATAGTTCAAGTCGGGTGAAGCAATTGATATTAGGTTCAATGAATTGTAATGTCAAAACCGTACTGCTCTCAAGAACTTAACCGGTAGTAATGTACAAATACTGAACCATTTTCCAAAATATTAATTACTCTGACCCGGATTTATAGATAGATAGAAAAAACATTTATTGTACATCAAAATTGTAACACAACAGATACATTTAAAAAATACATGCTTGTTATGGATTTTACAAAATTTCAGCTTCCATAAGATATGTTACTAGTGATTGGTAGCGCTATGACATAAACATATTATTAAGCTTGAATTCGAAAGGTAAAGCAGAGATGCTCATTACAACCAGATTGCATCAAATATGTTGAAGCCCTGTCTGAAAGTTATGTACATTCAGTCAGAAAAGTATCAGGAATGGATGATTTACTTATGGTTCCAAATTCAATTTTTTGTTTTTTTTTTTCTTGTTGGTAGATTGGCACAACTGTTTTCCAATTTGGCGCGGAGTTTGAGTTGCATCTGTTATTTATATTAAATAAAAATTTACATTTTGTGCATTATTGATCTTTTCGTGGTACTTTCTTGGTAGAGTGGTATGTTTATTACTTATTACTCATTCACGCTCAAACGGCTGAACGGATTTATATGGACACTGGCAGAAGATCGTTATTTGTTCAATTAATATGTGTGTGTGTGTGTATATGTGTGTATAATGTGGTAAAATTTTGAGACATCTGAAATTTATTGAACATCTATATTTTCAGTGTGTGTTATTAAGATGTAAGGCCGGATATTGGAGATTTTGTTTAAAGACAAATCCTAGCAACAGGCCGAATTAATGCCAGGAGTTCAATTTTATATGGTATGGATCTTTATGTGGGTATATCCGTTTGAGTATTTTTTTTATTAGGTATTGGCTTGCGTTTGATCAATATTTTATATAAGAGAAGATGTAGTCGACGGCGTCGGTGGGGCACGCTTGCCTCGAAGGACCTAACCTATTCACGCTTGACTTAAAGATCCTCAAGCTTTAGCTTACAGGAAACACAGGCTTCTGCAGGAATTCTATGATGCTCATCTGATATAGCAATTAGCTGTAAAGTAACTGTGTCAGCTAAAATAGTGCTAGAAGTCAACTTTTTTTTTGCTTCCCCGGTGTAAAATTACTGGCAGAAAATTTTGTTTATTCGAAAACGAGGTTCCTTTTGACAGCTTTCAAACTTGTACCTACGTATCATGTATTATCTGTCATGTATGACAAAGATTTTGATGGTAAGTTGTTTGCAATTTTAGAATGGCTGTTTTTTCATTAATTAGCTGTATCTCTATTTTCTGTTCTATTGCCTTTTGTGTTTATATTAAAGCCACTTGTTATCTATCTTGATGTTCTGTTTCCTTTCGTAACCGTCACTATAGTCATGTAAGTGGTACTTGTTTTTTTAAGTAGCATCATTTCATCATATTTCTTTTTTATCGCTGGACTACTTTCTTAATTTTCTGATTTTGTTTCCATATTTTTCCATTAATGTAATTTGTCAGAAAAATAAGTTCACATGTCGTTGTTTCGTATGTTCTGCCTTTTTTTTCATTTTTATTCAATTTTGTGTCCTTCCTTAATATTATATTTTCTGAATTTTGTATCTATGTCCATCCTTAATTTATTATATTTTATGTGCAATTGATTATAGCAATTTTTATTTTTTTGAGAAACCCCTTGTCGTTTTTGTCATGATTCTTAATGTGTTTTGGTTGGTTTGAGCTGCTTTATTTACCCGCGTTTTTGACCCATCTATTTTATTTGATGGCTATTGAGCGACTTTTAGTCCAAGGAAAGGTTGAGGGTACCAGGCCACGAGGAATATCGCTTATGAGGTGGACTGACCAGATTAAAGCGGCAGTAAATGGCTCATCATTACTGCACGAATGCACGAGGAAGGCGGCCATCAGAGAGGAGTGGCAGCGCGTTGTGAAGCTTGCCACCAACACCTGAAGTGATGACCACGACCACTCTGTCAAGAGTGATATCGACAAGGAAGAAGAAGAATTTTATTTGATATCCAAAGAATAAGTACTATTTACGTTCAAGTCAGTCTATTACAAACTGGTACGTAAGATTATGCATCATTTAGTCTGCTGGTTGCAAAATTGAATCGCTCCTTAAGATTTGAGCAAGAGCAAAAGTCCAATAAATGATTTATCTCCCAAACCACAGTAAGTAAGAGACTGAGTATATTGGTAAGATGGTATCCCATAGCTTTGTAAACTTAAGACACTATTTCATGTGCATCGTAGCCTGCTCAAAAACCTGTCTAAGGTATTGACTTGTGTTTTGCTGAAATTCTAATCTTGATGGCTGTTGGCATGAAAATGTCTCGATTTATTTTTCGGGAGGGTTGTTTTTTAGTTTTATACTTATTGCGTTGTTTGATTGTTTTATTGCCATATGACAGTCCGCGTTTCATATATCGGCAGTTCAGTTCGCAACAATAGATCAACAATAGATGGTTAGTCTGGAGTTCTAAAACAATAAAATGCCGTGATTTTGGATGTCCCCTGTTTTTGCTTTAAGATATGATATTTACTTTTGAAACACTATTCAGTTATGCTCGGTAGACACGGCTAAGTTCACAGATGTATTAATATTTGAATGACCTTGGAATTTAAGAATTTCTCAGCGAAGTAAACATCAGCTAAAGAGTATCGCTACACAGCGAGAAGCACGTTATCTAGAAGGGTAAAATTTACAATATAAAAGGCATAAGAAAATAGATATATCTATACAAAGACTTTGTGATGTTATGTACCCGATCATTCTCCAAAATATTATTAAAAGTTCAAATATAACGTCAGATGAAGAAACACGTTTAGATAACATGTTTGTCGAAGTGTAAACTAGCTTAGGGCGAAAAGGAATTTAATAGCCTTAATATTTCAGATGTTTGCCATGTTTAACCAGCCTTTATTAAGTATTTTTGTGTTTGCATCTTTGGAATCCTGATGTTCACCAGTATCTAAATCGAGGGTTATATGCCTGAAAACCCAATGCGAGTCGGAATGCAGCGTTGGTGTTTGGCGGCAGAAACATAATTATATGGTGGTAAACTTCTCCAATCTTTCTCTAACGCAATGAATTCAAATCGTAGCAAGGTGTATATGTATAAAGCCTCTTGTCTCCTGTGCCTTTATTAAATCTATTACACAATAGCTATGTGACGATGATGATTATTCCATTTAACCGATTTTAACCAAAACCATTGTATTCCTTGGGTCCTTCTGATGGTTGGGAGTTCATGTATGCTGTGTTGTTATGTGACTGAGTCGACGTATTATGTCATAGCTGTTGATGATCTAGATTTGGGGTTGTCGTGATTGTGGTCTAATTTGAACCTTCTTTTGTATTCAAACGCCTGCACATGACACCAGTTGTATGTCTATTTAATATATAGCTAGGTACTCGTATGTATGGTGGTAGTGATGGTAAGATTTTTTCGCAGCCTTTTGCTAGGAGTTCTCTTACAACTTGTCGCATATGCTGTTGGCAGAAATGAGGTATAGTGGTAGCGTGCTAACACTTTCAAAGACAAATACTTTTGCTACATGATCTACTGATTTTTGCAGTACCGTGGTTTTTTAATGCTGCTTGTCTGTTATGAGTATGGTAGCAAGATTGTTGGCACATTGTAGTGAGTTCTCACTTCTTTGAAAGATCCTTAATCTGTAGCAGATGTTGCATGGTCAAGATTTTAGTAGCATTACCTAGCATCAGACCCTCATAATGCTAGGCAAAACATTTTACGTGGTTTAGGTCTTTGATTATTGCAGATCTACTCACTACTCAGACTGGACTTCAAATTGTGGTATCAGAATCCTATATCTCAGATGGTGCGTTTTCTGGTATAAAACCTTGTGGACCCATTATCCGTCCTTCAACCATTTGGCTTTGTTCTTTACCGATTTTCAAATCATCCCGATCTTATCCTTACATTCATTTCAACTTTCTCAGATGACGACCATGTGTCCACCAGTTTAAGTAATTTCGTTTTCTTCTATGATCTTTCATTATTAATTCCTGTTTTTTTTAACGCTCCTTCATTTACAATTTAGTACTGTCGAATCTATTTATCGGTGGTGCCTTTACGAGTACATAAGTTGGATTGGATCAGTAGGTAATACTATGGAGTGTTCCATATCTGGATTCGGTATATTCTCATATAGCTCTGTCTTTGGACTGTTCTATTGATTTATTCTTTTGATTTTTTCTTATCTTCCTGAGCTTAATCTATATTATGCCGATTAGTTTAAGTTACTGGCTCTTTTAAGATCAGTTTTCTATTACAAGACAATGCTATGAAATTATGAAACTCACTCTCACATGCTTATAAAGACTGCTATTTTTAATGTTGTTGTTTTTCTTGGTATCCAAAGCAATGGGAAAATTTTATTGAATGTACAAGTCAGCATGTTATAAACCGATGTCTGAGATAGTGACTCATCTAATCTTGATCTTGTAAAAATTAATCGCTCTGTAAGATCTAAGTGAGAGCAAAAGTCCATTAGGTAAATGGTATCCCAGACAACAGTAAATAAAAGCCTGAGTATTTTAAAAGGATGTTATCCCAGAGATTGGTTACACAATAACCCACTCAATCATTTAGGTATAGGCTTGAGTTGACGGTGTGCTATATAAATACTAGTATTCAACTTCATTCGATCAGACTGGCAGCCGACTCCAACATAATTGGGTAAAAGCTTGTCAGATGATTAGGGGTTATGCCATTTACAAAACTTTGTATGACGATTGGCGATTATAGCATGTTGTTCCTAGTGTGTAGGAGGCTGATGTTATCCTCTTAATACGGTCCCTTAGTCGCCTTTTACGACACCCAATGGGATGAGAGGGGTGGTACTATTCTTTGCCGGATACCACACGGAGATTTGTTGTTTTTTCTTATTTTTCAGAGTTCTATAACATGATATATTACATCGTATTTCATTGATTATTATCCGAGATAGGCATCTAGTGCAATTTTTGATCGTATTTACTGTAGAATGGATTTTTTATTATTATTAATTATTATTATTATTATCTTTTATTATTAATTCCTGATTTTGTTTAACGCTCCTTCATCTACTAGTTAATATTGCCAAGTCATAGTCAAAAGTTTTTTATTTCACATAGGCCTACATGGCCACTTATAAAACATCAGAAGCTAGTGCACTGTCGAATCTATTTATCGGTGGTACCTTTACGAGTATATAAGTTGGATTGGATCAGTAGGTAATATTATGGAGTGTTCCATATCTGGATTCGGTATATTCTCATATAGCTCTGTCTTTGGACTGTTCTATTGATTTATTCTTTTGATTTTTTCTTATCTTCCTGAGCTTAATCTATATTATGCCGATTTGTTCAAGTTACTAGCTCTATTAAGATCAGTTTTCTATTACAAGACAATGCTACGAAGTTATGAAACTCACTCTCACATGCTTATAAAGACTGCTATTTTTAAACTTGTTGTTTTTCTTGGTATCCAAAGCAATGGGCAAATTTTATTGAATTTTCAAGTCAGCCTGTTATAAACCGATGTCGGGGATAGTGACTCATCTAATCTTGATCTAGTAAAAATTAATCGCTCTGTAAGATCTAAGTGAGAGCAAAAGTTCATTAGGTAAATGGTATCCCAGACAACAGTAAATAAAAGCCTGAGTATTTTGATAGGATGTTATCCCAGAGATTGGATACACAATAACCCACACAATCATTTAGGTATAGGCATGAGCTGACGGTGTGGTATATAAATACTAGTATTCAACTTCATTCGATCAGACTGGCAGCCGACTCCAACATAATTGGGTAACAGCTTGTCAGATGATTAGGGGTTATGCCATTTACAAAACTTTGTATGACGATTGGCGATTATAGCATGTTGTTCCTAGTGTGTAGGAGGCTGATGTTATCCTCTTAATACGGTCCCTTAGTCGCCTTTTACGACACCCAATGGGATGAGAGGGGTGGTACTATTCTTTGCCGGATACCACACGGAGATTTGTTGTTTTTTCTCATTTTCAGGGTTCTATTACATTACATATTACATCGTATTTCATTGATTATTATCCGAGATAACAACATCTAGTGCAATTTTTGATCGTATTAACTGTTGAATGGATTTTTATTTTAACCACTATTTAATTGCTAATCCAAGACAGGATTAGGACAGGCTAATGAATAACAGCAAAACGATGATTAATGTTAATTTGGGTAAACGAGACACTGTTTTAAGTCTTATAGAGCACTAAAAGGTTACCAGACTCAGCCAGAAAATTTAGCATTTTATTTCCAAAAAAAATCTGAACTCCTGCCAATAATGTAATGGTTGATTAAACAAAACTCTATCAAAATGTTCAAAGACCAAATGGACATCTTGTAAATGTAATAAAATTAAAAAAAATTAAATCTTCAAGAAATCCTCTTAACTATCCAGTCATCGTAGCTATTATTCCGGGGCCTTACCATGCTGTGTCAAAATTCAAGTCGTCCAAGCGAGAAAGAAGGATGGAGCTATATAACCTATATAGCTCCATCTCTTTAACAGTTCAGTTAAGGTCGTCAAATAGGTCAAGCTAAGAGCTTGTGAAAGGGCCTCTGGTGTTGTCACTTGGTATGTTCAAGAAAATTATTGAAACAATATCAAAAACTAACCGCTCTAAACATAGTCATAATCAATACACATTGCACATCAAGATATAGAAGCTGAATTATGGTTTGCCAAAGAAGGAGCAACACTGGTTTTACAATCATATAAAAAACCTTCGAAACTGTTATACCAAATGTGTGATATTATTGGTCAAGGACATAATATTTTTCATAATATGTTAAACAAATTCCATATGGTGTATTCTAAGTTGATATAGGTTTTTTTTAAAATGTCTCTGGCATCTTTAGATCTGTTAGAAGTATCAACACACACTTGGTAGTAACTAAGTTCCTGAAGTTAAATCTAAATATGACACTTTACAAGCTTTCATATAATATAACTTTCTTTGTTTATGTAACAATGGCACCCACTATCCCTAGATGAGATGGTAAGTGCACCTTGTATCTGCATATACAAAGCGAGTTGTTTGATAACAAGTTTACAGATGTACACAGATGCTTTACAATATTAACATATATAAAATTTTAGAATCGCTTACTGTTTATGTTTCAAATATCTATTTAATCTCTTCCATTATTTTGATTTCTAACTTATCATTAATGATAGTGCATCGCTTATTAAAAAGACACCAATAATATGTTCTGTTACAACCTCATATATGCCCTTCATTCTTTACTACTTTCTCTTCATATTCTAGTTTTCGAAATTGTTAATAATTTGGGTGTTAAAAAGTTTGCGAGCAGGGATAGATTTACTGTAACATTTTAAAAACTAAGTTATTTGCAGTCCTATTATTTATTCTTTGGGTATACTCAGTGCCTCAGATGCCTTGGGTCTTATACGATAGTTTAGTATTAAGTACTTTTAGAGATCACATTTTGTGCTTCTCCTATTCATGAGATCATAACTAGATCTATTATGGCAAGACACAAACTTTCGCTGACTTTATGCGATTTTGCTTAACATAATTATATAATAATTTATTCGTTAATATATATACATCTAATTTATTTGCTGTGAGATCATCGCGTTCTTGAGTTCATCATATTTACATGATTCCTAAATATTTCAAATATTATAAATAAATATATATTATATATATTTTTATGCTACAACTTAAATTATCAACTACGTTTTACGCAGTAAATGCCTACTGGTTGAATTAGACGTCTGCGGTCCGATATAGACAAAACTTAATCTATTATTTAGGTTAGGTTAGTTTAGCATTGTTTTTACAATTTATGAATATTTAGCTCAAAACGTATCTTACAAAAATAATATTATAAGATATTTAACTGGGAAATATATATTGTCACCGTTATTTTGCCGGAGCTTAACTGATTTGCTGTATTTTCTAAATCCTGTTTTTATTTCTTCACTTCACTAACCTAATCAACAGTGTAATACAAAGCTGCTGATGTCATTATGCCATCGTTTTTCGTCTGTTGATGGTTATTTGGGGATAAAAAGTTCATGTTTTTGGAATATGGAGAGTTCTTTGACATTATTGCATGTTCCCGTCTTGCCTTTTTTCCATTCCTCGAGCTGTCTCGTATACCTCTGCGACCTCTGGTTCTATATATGCTATCATAGGTGTATCCAATTCTTATATCATACTAGTACAGAAGTTCATTTATTTCAACTAGTATACGGTTATCGCAGGTTTCATCCGTGTTTTTCATTTTATTCGCCAACTGATGCATACGTCCTTACTTTGTTTTTGTTTTTTCTTGTTTCAAGCTTTTTGAATTATTATTTTGTTGGTGTGACATTTGATTTTAGACAGTTTTCATTAGTGTTTTAATATAATTTTTGTAAATATAACGTCCATTGAAATCCTCGTTACATGCTTTTTTTTTATGCCTACAATGACAATGTGTTTGGTTGGTTTATCTGATAATCTTAGTTCGTTAATGAATTTGGTTGGAATCGTTCTGGTTATCATAGAATCTAGTGTATTGCAAGCTTCAATCGGAACTATGCTATTCTACTGATGCCAATTCTAGTTTGTATCCTTAAAACTTCTGCATTCTTTAAACTTTATAGTCTCAGCTTCAGTATATGATGCAATAGGTTTTTGTTTTTGACTTCTTCTGTTCGTCTTATTGATTGTTACATTGAAAGTTTGTATCAACATAGTTAAAAGATTCGATGTTGTTCAGAGATTTTGAAAAAGGAGCGACCGTACTCAGAAAACATTTCACCTGCTTTAGTCTCTGCATTGTTACATTTATAAGTTAATGTAATATGTGGAAAAGGCTTGACCTGCTTGACCTTGTTGTTATTCTTCATTGATTGAGTTGGACAACTTTTGACTATCCAACATAGTTGTTGATTTTAGTATTGATTGACTTCAAACTGAGCTTTGTTGATTCATTCTTATTGATATGATCTATTGACTACGTCGATGTACGTTTCTGTCTGTCCGTTTAGCCGTTTGAAGGACTGCGTTGAAGTTCTTCTATGACAAAGTTAATATTCTTGAGTTACTGAGTTGCCAGAGGTGTTGTCATGCCGTATTGGCCGAATAGATCTGTTCCTGAATCGTTACACTAATGGATAGATTGATACTAATAGTTTATTTTTATTTTTTGATTTACTTTTATGATCCATAAATATATTTCCTTAAATTTCTTTGGATGAGTTAAAAAAATATATATATAGGTTTTGTTTGCTTCCATTTGTTGACTTATTTTGATCAAACTTCTTGATTTAAGACTTTTTTCATTTAAAGAATTAATTCATTATTGAAAGTAAAAAGTTTTTACTACGGTTGGATAATATTGTCGCCGATGGCTTATACTATAAAATATTATGTATTTTTTTATTTTCTTTGAAATTTTAGTTCATCATGTATGATACCTTTTGAGCTTATAATAAACGTTACAATTACCTTAGAATCTTAGATGTAGACTCATTTCTTATATTACTTATAACGATTACGACGTGGAATTTTTGAAAATTTACAATTAAGTAAGTTATCTATCGGGTAATGGTTTTATATAAATTAAAAATCATATATTTAAATTATAATATTTTTAGTATTGATGATGAAATTCAAGTTGAATATGTATATTATTATTGTTGTTATGTTGCGTATTAATTGTCATTTTTGTAAATTTAAAAATGACATCCATTGGGATGAATTTTTTGAATGAAAACTTGATCTATCTGCATTCGTTTTAAAGCATGATAAGCTGACTAGAAAATTTTAGGTAGCAGAAATATGCACCTACTTATGTAATTGTAACAAGAAACTATAGGTTTTTTACAATGATGTTTGAAATTTGAAATTTTCGTCTATCAAGGAACTGAACTATAATTTTATTATGACACTTGGCTCACAGCTGTTGCTTTACTTATTATTAAATTATTATACGTATTATTAAGCTAGTATAGTCTTAAGTTAACTAACTATGGAAACGTCATTGGATTTTCTAATTAAATCACTGACTAAATCGCTTAACACAAAATTAATTATTTAACAACGAGGGATGAAAGATATCCTTCACAAAAAGTACAGCTCTTATTTTAATTTTTAATATAAATTATTATTTTAAAGAACGTACGACGGACACACGTTACATACTGTATAAACACATAGATAAAGAACACAATAAACAAATAACAACAACGTAATTACTTCATGCCTTTGGCACCCTCTCATAACACCTTTCGTTTTTGCGAAACCTCTAAAATTATGATTAGGGATTATTAAATAGGTACATAACGAATTAGGTTACACAAATAAAATAGTTACAGGACGTAATTATAAAGCGTAAAAGCCTTTTTTATAACTACAAATGTAAGTTTCGACTACGCAATTTTAAATATGTATTCACAAACGACTAACACTTTCAATAGATAGATTTTACAAGTCTTCGTATTTTTCAGAACTGCGAAAATGCTTGAATATTTGGAAAGATTTTAATATTTTATTGTTATTTGTTCAAACAGATGTCGATTACAGCGCAATTTTCAATACTTATAAAGAATAGGTATATGTTTTAGTTTTTTTCTTTTTAATTAGTTAATAAGAGAAAAAAAAACAATAATTTGAAATACTTAGAATAACGGGAAAACGAAAATTGTTCACAAAAATCCATCCACACTCACTCACACTAAAAAAACACTGACAAGGTACTGAGATTATTTGGTTGGAATTTAAGTTAAATTTGAACTGTTCTTACCTTTTGTTTTCCTGCTATCAGAATGTACTTTATTTAACAAAGAAAATTTACAAATTTAAAAATATATGTTTCGTAGTTTTGAAACGCCTGGTAGGTATTAAAATTAATGTGTCAATAATCCTGTCTCAAATATGCATACTTATACATATTTTTTTGTTATTTCATAGAGTTTTTTTTGGTGGCTGGCTCATTATAATCTTCCAAATGAACACAAAAAAAACTATTAATTCTAGTATTATTTTTCACTTTCTATTTGAAACGAATAATCACGTGATCAAATTGGAATAAATTTGTTAACTAAGAACTTAATTGATTTTTTAGATTATAATTTCAGGGAATCGACGTGGGTCATTTATTAGGCCTGCATATACTTATTTTATTTGATAGCCTGAAAGTACTTATTTTTGGTTTTTATAGATTTTGGATTATTATCTCAGTACCTATGTAAGGTTTTTTTTTTTTTTTCGGTGGGAAAATCATCTTATGACATCCCCCGCCCTTGGGCGGGGCGGGAGATAGTGTCAGACTTTTACTGACTAAAAACCCACTCCTGTTCCTTCGTTGCCTTTCGTACCAGGGCCGAGTCTTCCTTTCAGAATCAGACCCTTGGCCCCAGTAGGCTTCGACCCTGCTAGGCCCCTACAGTTGCTGACATCTCCTTGAGGCACGCGTGGAACAGCACGCGCCGTCGACGACTTGGGCTCGGTCTGGACGGTTACCAGACGGTCGGACGGCGAGCCACCCATTGCTCGCCGTCCGCAAGCCTGCGCCTACGATGGCCGGAAATCGGGATCGGAATCCCGGCGGCGATTGAGGCGTGAGGACCGTTGCCTCACGCGATCGGCCGCCTCCTTTGCTAGCATTACTGCTTCGCAGAAGGAGGCGACCGCCTGCCACTCCTCCTCACTCCGGACCATGGCCTGTACCAAGGCCCGGCGCGAGAGATCGCCGCCGCCAATCGCCCCCACGAGGACACGGCGTTGCTCTGCCCAAGCGGGGCACACCTCCACCGTGTGCTCCACCGTGTCCTCCGGGCGGTCCGCACAATGGTGGCACCCGGGCGTTTCTTCCGCACGAATCCGGTGCAGGAACCTCCCGAACTTACCATGTCCGGTGAGGACCTGCGTCATGCGGAAGGTAAGGACGCCGTGTTGCCTTTCCAGCCACTCCTCAAAGAGGGGACTTATCGCCATAATTATGGCGTGCCCGGCACTGGGTTGCGATAGTCGCTGTCGCCATTCCGCCATGAGACCCCGCCGGAGCTCTGCCCGCCATGCCGCGACTTGTCGCGGCAGCGGAGTTTCACCCCGACGTTGCATCTCCACGCGCAGATCGTGCATGCGTGCAAGGCCTGCTGCCACCAGGTCCCATGGTTGCTGGCCAGCAAGGAGGCTCGCCGCTTCGCGGGATACCGTGCGGTATCCCCTCACCATCCGTATGGCCATGACCCTCTGGCACGCGTTCAGCTGGGCCGCCGGTCGCTTTCGCAGTGACGGCGCCCACACCGGCGCTCCATAAAGGGCCATGGACCGGACGATGCCTGCGTAGAGCCTCCGGCAGGAGGCGTCTGGACCCCCGAGGTTGGGCAGGAGCCGCTTGAGGGCAGCCCCAGTCCGATTCAGTTTGGGAGCCAGACGTCGGAAGTGCTCCTCGAAATTCCACCGGCTGTCGAGGACGAGTCCCAGGTACTTCATCGTCGACCCGACGCCGATGTGAACTCCTCCTACCGTTAATTGGGAATTCCGAGGTGGCGCGCTCCGAGGGCCATGAAAACACATGGCCTCGGACTTGTGTAGCGCCACCTCGAGTCCCAACTGCTGGATCCTATCAACGACTATCGCAACCCCGCGTGTCGCTAATTCGACCGCCGCCTGGTATGACTCTCCCTGAGCCAGGACCAGCGTGTCGTCTGCGTAGCAGACCACGCTGACCCCGTCAGGGAGGTCGCCGCGCAGCACGTAGTCGTAGCCGATGTTCCACAAGGGCGGTCCTATCCTATCCTATCCCGGTACCGATCCCTGCGGAACACCGCACGACATCTCTCGCCGTTTCCACTCACCCTGGTGACCAGGGTAGATGATGTACCTGTCCGACAGGTAGGCCTCGATCACACGACAGAGGTAGTCGGGCACTCGGTGATACCGGAGTGCCCTCCTAATGCTACTCCAGGGCAGGGAGTTAAAGGCGTTAGCGATGTCAGTACCTATGTAAGGTAAAAGAATGATTTTTCCATAATGATAAATCACAACAATTTTAAATGACTAGATGAACGCCTAGTGGGACGTCAAGGGGAGCTATAAATCCCTAGCTTTTTTCTAGTGAGTGCTCCGTCCCTAACTTTCCAACAAGACAAATTTAATAAGAATCATTTCAAATATAATCCTCTCACAAGAAAATGTATACATGCACGCCACACTAAAATTATTGCAACACTCTTGTCCCTCGATCCTCAAAATATACAGCCTAAATAATACCTAACAAACTACGTTATATGGACATCAACCAAGTGTTTGTGATCAAATGACTGATGGGTCAATTGTCGCATTGCAGCCCGGGAATGGACGTGCAATCAATTTTATTGTTTACAAGCGGTGGGGAAAAATCGTAGCAATTAACACCCATTGGGTCGCAAATAAGTACCGATCGGATCAACTAAACGCTTTGAACATTGATACGAACTTCTTACTGTTTCGGTATTGTTTGAAACACATGTTTTTGTTATATTTACAACGTACATAACTGTTTATTTTTAAAGAGAACGCTAGCTTTTAATCGAAAATTAAGTATTTATGAGGCAAAATTGGTGAAAAAATTACAAATTTTTAATACAAGCCGAAAGCTTCGGCTGTTATCCATAAGAGACATACTTTTGTTCGTTCAACCCTCGCAAATAATAATGTTCTTTGGTTGACTGCTTCATTTGCCGATTGGGCATCTTTAAACTAACTTAGTCTAACGTCTTTAAGACCTAGGCTATTTTGTTTACCATCAAGCACTATCCTAAAGGGCCAGCGAGTTGCGGTGTCTATGTACAATAAGTATTTATTAGTAGTAGTTACTAGTTTAGATTAAAGCCGCATATCCACAACCTGCAACTTGAAAACATACTGCAAGAATACTGAGATCCGAAGGTCTTCGATATCGAAAAGCGAATACTGGGATTTAAATGGTGTTGAGCAGGACAACTGGTAAGGTGCAGTAGTAACATGTGGAGTAATACGGTCATCGAAGGATCAGAAAAAGTGTTGGTCGAATAAGATAGGCAAATGACGTTGTTTTGGTCCAGGAAAGAACCTAGAAGTACTTGGTACAGAATAAGAAGTAGGAATTGGACAAGAAAAGAGAAATTGGTGCCAAATAATGGGCGAGGTCCGCTTGAAGATGATGATGCAAGTACGATGTTATTATGGTACAGCTCATTTCAATCCATGGCCTAGAACAAGTGTTGATCGTCTGGCGGTGAGATAGGCAGTGGACATTGTTACCATTGTGGATAAAACCTGGAAGAGATTAGCACAAGAAGGATCGGCATAAGAAAAAGGAGACCTAAGCCATGCATTAGGCAGAATGATGCTGGCAGAATAGATGGTCGATGGAGCCGAAAGGTACTGGGGTGGCGACCGCTTACTGAAAGCTTGTTGGTAAGCCTTCCAAGCCTTCTAAGCCTAACAAGGTGGGCCGATGATCTGCTGAGGGTTGCGGGAATTCGATGGATGCTAGACGCACAAGACCAACAGTGGTAGTCTGTCGGCTGAAATGATGTTGATGATGCAAATCATTGGAAGAAATCGGGTCTTGATTGATCAGTAGACCGTCATTTACCAATCTGATATTGTTTTGGCACAGTTCCTTGCATACTGTTGTCCAAGTTACAGGCAGGTTGCAGCTTAATTTTTTATTACTAATTCAAAGTTAGTAGTTAGCGGCCCATATGCCCATTCTATCACTAATCTACATATAATTCTACTTCAACGACTTCCTGGGTTAATTCCGGCGACATATTTACAGGAACTTATTCGCCTCGTTTTTCTTATCTAATTTTTGGATCATTTTGTTAGTTTTTATGTTTATTACATTTGCACAGTATGTTACATATATGTAATCTGTATATCATTCACTTGGAATATTCATAAATAATTTTGGTTTCAATTTTGAATAAGAAAATTGGATTGTTTTTTTTTATGTTTTGACTTGTATTGTGTAATCTGAATCATTTATTTTCTTGCTTATAATTTCCGCTGTTCTTCATTACATGATTGACATTGACGATGGATGTTCATATACATTGAATACTGCTCACTCTTTGTTGAAAACAGGCGTAAATGTGAAATTAATATGTGCCCCTCTCGACATATGTGGCAAAGATGGACGATTGCTAAACGTGTTCATTTATACCTGTAATCATTGGTAAAGTGAGGGGAACACGTCAATTCATGTTTTTTGTAGTACAAGTATATACCCGATACGATAGATGACTATTTTGTTTATACATTGTTATACATATTGTTTATATTTGGTGATAATTTTATTTATGACGTAAAACGGGACCCACCTTCCACCCGCTCGTAAGCTCGCCATAATTTGATATAAATTGTTTACTTTCTTTTATTATTATTGATAAAATAAATAATGTTGTTAAAATTGTTAATGTGTCGTCGACCCTATGTTGTGGTTCTTAGACTTTACTTTTGTTTGTGTCCCTAATATATTTTGCTATGAAATAGCCAAAGACTAATGCCTGAAGAATATTTTTAATCGTAATATCTTTCAGGTTGTTGGTGTTGTTGTTGTTTATGTTTAATTGATGTAAGTCTATGCAAGAGTGCACAGTGATGCAATTGTTGATGGTGAATCGCATTAGTTTATTAAGAGCTTGTTTTGGATGGTTGTCACAGAATCTGTATAAGATATTAATTTTCACGAGCTAAATTGAATCTATTTCAACATCGATTGTTATTAACCCAATTTGTGCGTTAGCTAACACAACAGCTGCTGGTACAATTGAGTTGAGTTGTTGTTGGTAGATCTCTATATTTGGTTATTGCACACCTACATTTCACGGGTTTATGAATCCGTTTTTTAGTAACTAACTAACTGCTTCATAAGCTCGTACAAATACAAAAAGTTAAGCTTAACCAATCACGTGTACCATACGTAATATACGAGCTTATGAAGCTATATGTAAGTAACTGACATACAACTTCATAAGCTCGGAGAAACAACAAACACAAAAAGACCGAACAACTGTTGTTTTTTCTTTTGTTCTTTACGTACAGCTTCACAGGATCTTACATTTTATAGGATGTTATATTTATATTATTGACATTAATAATAATTGATGTTACAATAGATTCAGATAGGAAGATTTCTGGTGGTGCTTCTATCTGTTTTGTGTGTTCTGCTGGGGAAACATTATCAGCATTAAGTACGACAAAGTCGTTGCTGTAGTGGTTAGGTTTATTCATGGTTCTTATATGCTGACATTTCCACGTCTGCCAGCCTGTAACTCGCATCGCATTCAAGATTTCATAATGGAACACGTCTTGCAGTCATTTGGAGGTTGTCATTACTTGTACCTACATCAGCCAAGACTCCTACTCTGCTATAATAAACTGCATGGCACAATGGACAGTAGTATACAAGATTTTTTAGTGAACAATTGGTGCTTCTCCAAGGTAGGAGGCATCTCCCATGTTCAGTAAAACGAATGAATCCCAACCAAATGACGTATTTAAAAATCACGTCACCATTTGCACCACACGCTTTGTGTATTGCAAATGAATTTGTTACGCAACGTTTAACTCCGCGATTAGCAAGATTAATTCAGATCCTTTGCTACCGCTGAGACAAGATAAGCTGAAATGTATGTTGTGCCTGTAATTAATCCGGTACTCATACCCTTTAAACCGAGAAACAGCAAAACTGTTTGTCGGTAGAAATAGATATGGTGGTAGTACTTCCCCGGGTGAGCTCTTCACAACGAGCTCCACTACTACTTGTATGCCTGTGTTGATCTTGCAACTGTCATTAAGTTCAGTTGCTTCCACAAGACAGCTTAGTCCATTAATCAAGCTGCCTAGCCTTTCCCAATTATGATAGGGTCGGCCATAGACGCCATTTCTACGGGCGCGTGGATCGCTACAACTTAACGTTTTCCTCCACCGCATTGTGTGGAGACACTTCATAGAGTTGCCCGCTAGACACTCGCTCGTAGAGATGGCGGCTCACAATCTAACAAGATGCAGCTGAGTATCATTGTTTTACATGGAGCGATTGCCAATCTGTTCTCCACAACCCAGTAACTAGGTAACACGGTACCCCTGGCTAGACTGGTGTCAGCTTGATCATCTTGAATATCTAACCCTCGGTATGGAGTATTATTCCTTCATACGAGGGGATGCTTAGTAGGTTGGCAGAGTGCTGGACCATCGTAAACGCATTATACAAAATAATGCGTTTACGATGGTCCAGTAATCAGTTGAATCGAGTTTGTAGATGAGAGAACTAGATGTTAAGTTTCTCCGATCAAAGGATATTTGCCAGATGGTGATGGGTGCCTCAAACAGTGTACTGTGACGTAAGTGATGGTGGTTTTAGCAGGTTGAAATAGCTTGCGCTGATTCGGTAATGGGTCGAGTTAGTGGTGCACATACTCCAGAAGATATGGAGATGTGATGTTGCGCATACTCCAAAAGATATGAAGTTGTGATAATCTGCTTTGGCTGGCTGCTATACGACCGGAAAAATGTCTCTGTACTGGCGGATTGGCAGAAGTGTAGTATGTAGGGCCTAGTCACTGTTGTGTGGTTGAGTATGTTGTCCAGGAATGCGGGGTCTGCTACATGCTTGCACAAATTACAGTGTTATTCGAGGTGGTAGCTGAATGACTCGCTGCTAGAAAGCTAGCTATGAAGTTGTTGTAAGAAAAATTACATTCAGGTTCGAGATCACCCACTGGTTGTCAGATGTTGTTGAACTATTGTGAGTGTTAAGTGTGCACTGTTTTTATATCGCGAAGCAGGAGTGTGATTTCTGTGGCGTTTGAGACTTTACAAATACGGATTATTGCATAGTTTTGATCTGCTGTGATGTATACCAGCGCAGGTCTTATTTACGCTATTTACTGGCAATGAAGCCGAGTCCACCTGATTGTAAGTGGTCAAGGCGAAGTATAGAAATCTGCAATAGGGATAACAGGCATTGCAGATCCATTGCCATTTTGGAGACAAAGATGAAATGTCTCATGTGCCTGTGATTGGATAACGGCAACCATACCCTTCGCACCGGAACACAGCATAATGTTGCGCTGTTTGGCGGTAGAAATAGGTATGGTGGTAGTACTTCCCCGGGCGAGCTCTTCACATCGAGCTCTACTACTACTTAAATTTAGGTAAGATCTTGTAAAGATGTGATTTTGGAACTGCTAGTGTAATTTGGTGCTGAAGTAAGTGAGTTTGTTGAATCATGTTATTATACTCTTACTCTTATGCAGCCGTTGTGGCATGTCACCATCACCATCTTCTCTTTCATTATTCGTCAACATCTATGACGTCACCCCCTTATTATTTTTCACACAATTCGTCCATCACGTTACTGACTGACTTATCTATGAACACAACTCTAACCACTGATCAGATTGCGCTGTTTGGTACGGATATAGTTATGAAGTAAGCAAGCGCTAAGTAAAAGTTTTTTATTCACACCCCTAAGGGCGGTTTCCCGCTGCGTTAAGCGGGAAACCGCGCGGTCGCCCGCGCTTGTACCCGGGTGGTGCACTTTTTGATCTTTCTGACGGTTCGGCCTAAGGGGACGGAACTGGGTTCCAAAGTTTGTATGGAGAAAGTAATTTCTACGCGGCCGCGGGCTAAGCCGCTGACAAAAGCTAGTTTCAAATATAAGTATATTGTACTTGTGTATCTGATCTATACTTTTTAAAAAACGTTGACGTTTTGTATGTCTACACACTTTTTTTTAAGACTGTTGGTTTAAGAGTTTTTGGTCAACTAGACCCATTCGAAATGGACCCGCGGCGTCACTCAACCCAATCACATTTGGAATGAGGTGACTTGACCCACTGTGCAATTTCTTTACAAGTACAGTCACGAAGTGTATGGAGTGAGTGATCCTGTGGGTCCATTTCGAGCGGGTCCAGTTGATAAAGACCCCGGTTTAGGCTACCAAATTTTCTGACTAAGGTTTTATTATTTTATTTTTTTGAAAGATTATTGTTAGCATCAAGTTGTATATAATTGTTATGTAGGATTATGAAAAAAATACATATAAAGCTTACATAAATGTAACAACTGTGGCTTTCCCTTAACTTTCTTATGACTAAATAATTATACTTAATTAGTCATAATATGCCTTATGAAAAACTTTTTACATTATAATCTACATTGACAATTTTATTTGACCGCATTATATGTAGGTATGAGTTACTCCATTTATCATTAAGTTGCTTAAGATTACAATAAATGACTTAATAGTAATAACATAGATCTTCGTCCAGCGTTTTTATTTTTAATAACTAACTAATTGAATAACCTTATTTCTTTTAAATATATTTTTTTTTTACCCACAATTCCTTCAAGAGGAGGTTTGTGTTTTTTTTTTTAATTTTTTTTCTTATGTATCCTATATTATAAATAATCCTATTTTATCTTAAGAGGTTAGTTAGTCTGCCTTTTAAAATTTTCGTATCAATAATTATGAAAGTTAAGTAATTAATAAAGAATTAAATAAATTAGAGTTATTTTTAATAACTAACTATTAATGAGTAACCTTATTTCTTTTAAATATATATTTTTTTTTTACCCACAATTCCTTCGATAGGAGGTTTGTGTTTTTTTATGTTTTTTTTTATCTATCCTATATTATAAATAATCCAATTTTATCTTAAGAGGTTAGTTAGAGCCTGCCTCTTAAAATTTTCGTATTAATCATTATGAAAGTTAAGTAATTAATAAAAATTAAATAAATTAGAGTTTTATTTTTATGATAATAATAATTGAATAAAAGCTATTTAAAATTATAAAAATGTTTGAAAAGATGTTTTTGTACCGGCGCGTTCAATAAACTTACAAAGTATTAATTATTTTCTAACGTTAATAAAATAATTATTTTTAAGAAAGAATGTTATACCGTATAATTATATTAATGCTTTTAAAAATTTATATAAATTAAAAATTTATAAAGTTATCCTAAAATAACTTACTAAAATAATAGAGACGTTACCAATATTAGAACTAATTGAAAATTATTCAATGAAAAATTAAATAAAAGTACGACAATAATTTATACTGAATGTATTATAAAAACAATAATATTTTTTTAAACTATCAAATTATTATTTTTTTAATAAATAAAATTACATAAATTAATTATAATTAACAATCCTACATTATAAACTGTTTTGAGAGGTATCGTGGTTCTATCAGTATTTGATTATGTATATTGTAAGTTTACTGCTATAGAGATACGATACTATTGTCTCTTTTCCCGAGAAATCTTACACGTCATATTATTTAATGTAGCGGGTTAATTAAATTAAGTTAACCTATGTTCCAGAAATGTCTTAACTACAAGTTACGACGCTTGCACGTGTTATTATATTGAGTTTTTTGAGGTAGTATTCGAGTTTAGTAAGTTACCACGACATTAAACATGTACACCGCGTTTTAGTATTGAGGTATTTTTTGGTATTGTATTTTTATGTGTTTTCAAAAACAGCCCGCCCTTAACGTCGATGTTGCTTGAGTGCCTAGTACGAATCTGTTTGACACGTTTATGACGTTCAGCGCTCCGATTGGCCCGCACCAAACTCTTGACCAATCAGAGAGCCCAACGCGGTAAACGTTTTGGTCGCGTTAACGTGAAAGCAACTCACACAAAGGCCTCTGATGTCCACGATGGAATTAGCGGGCCCAGTAGATGTCTGAATACCAGAGGTCGGAATTTGGTAGAGTTGTTTAATTACTTATACTGATTTCATACAGCGAAAGAATAAAGTGGATATGCCTCAAATACCGGGATTAATTTTAAAGAGCAGATTTTTTTATGACACTTTCAGAATTATAGCAGAAAGTTTCTCCCTGCATTAATGAAGTGCATAAATTGGTTAACCTCACCTCACTTGACGTAGAGATTTGTTTTCAATAAAAAATACTATTTTTTTTTTAATTCTTGATAGGTTCGCGCTTGAGCGCTATCTCACCTAATGGAAAGCGACGATGCGGTCGACGATGGAGTGCGCTTACCTAGAAGCAAACTATTCACTCTTGACTTGAATTGTATGTTAATTATTTTTGTTTCATTTGTCTTATCTATTCGTATCTCTGAGGTTTTTATTATTATTTATTTGTGACATTGTTGGCCACACGGGATTCATTATTAGAAATCCTGGGAAGATCCATATTAATATCAACATTTCGATGCAAGTACATGAATAACTCTTCCTAATTCCGACCACTGCTGTTTACTCTGGTTTTGATGACTTACGGTTTAACAATAAGCCCATAAAGACTATACAAGGTAAAAAGTTACATAAGGATTTTTTTTTACCAATAAGATTAGAGTTTTTCGCCTGAATTCTATTAAGTACTAATTATTAAAAACCACGGTATCCACAGAATTAAGATTAAACATTAATTATTGCAGAACAGATAAAGCATAATTATTATTAAAAAATGCCAAGCGCCAAAACGAATAGAAGCTTATTAAAATTTTTAATTATTGCAATTATATTAAAATTTAATATAAATTTAACTTATATTTCTATAAATTATTACTTGCGAAAATACGTTTTTTTTATTATTATGCAATGTGTTTTTAAACCTACTTAATCTAAAGACCTCCATCTTCTCTTGTCTATTCATTCTTTTTTTTTTTTTGGTTGGTTGTTTAGAGATATTATTTTAACCTTTATGTTTGCCGTTTTAAGTAATTTGTTGAAATCTAGGAACTAGGTGACTCTGAAAAAGATTAGCTGATATTCCGCCATTTAACCCTTCCTCTATATATACATATATATATTTACTTACATTATACCTAATCTAAGAGATGAAAGTCAAACCTTAACTATTTACATTCAGCCACATGGAAAAATATTTCTATTTATAAAAAAATATAATTATTTCTTGTGTTTATGTATTTTTGTCGGTTTTTTACAAAAATATATTCCTCTCAACTAATATTATTGTTTCTCTATAAAATAATGTGTGAAGTGCTGAAGATACTTAGATATAATGAGGACTTGAAATGCAGTCTAAAATTATGTGCGTCGCGATGCAGTATAAGGGTGTTTTTAATATCGTGCGGATTTCATCACGTATGCGAAATTGCTCCGCATGCGGGGCTGCTGCCCGATTCCGGGCTGGCTTCCAGTCTAACAAGATACGGCTGAATATCTGTTTTTTACATGGAGCAAGATCAGGCCTCCACAGCTCAGTTACTGGGCAAAACGATACTCCTTGGATAGACTGATGGTCAGAGTTTCTGGCATCTGACTACCTGTAACGACTGTCAAAGATCTGCGAATGACAACCGGGACCAACGGCTTTATGTGCTTTCCGAGACACGGGGTGTCAGTAATGTCCTAGATAAACTTGGAAAAGTACATATGAATATAAAATTCATATTGGTATAGATACCGGCATGGATCTTGAGCGCTGACTTCTACAGTTCTACTTGCGCAGAAGCACGCAGAAGTGAAATATCGGGTCTCTTTAGTGGTATGAAGAGAGATGCGGGGGCAGGGAGTGAAATCCTTGTACAGTGATTGGCTCGCCGATGTTCTACGATGCGCTAAAAGATCCCCGCTCTTTCGCCGAGCGCTCAAGATTCGTGCCGCTATCTATACTTGCCTTGTTACAAGCGGTTTTGAACCCTCAACCCCATGTTTGACAGGCGGGTGCCTTAACCAATTGGCCATCGCGACACTTGCCTGCCGGAGCCTACAGTTTTGATATCAATCTTTCAGCACTCCTCATATTATTTTCTTGGAAATCTAACTTAACTATTAAGTACATAGTCGTCACTAAGTTGATTACATATTTACAAGCTAAATTTCTGACTAGAGTAACTCGAATCTTTTGATTGTGGCTCATTGCCTTAAAACTAACACTACTCTTCTATTTTTTTTTTACTTTTTTTACTTTTTTATATATATTTTTTACTTTTTTTTATGCTTTTATAGTATTTTCAACGTCTATCTGCACCACAAGAGTTGGTGTCTGAATTAGGAATTAGGAAGAAAGAATGTATCGAGACCAGTGCCAATGTCTGAGAGGTTTTCAGCATAATCAGCCTTAAAATGTTCTCACTGCTGGGACACAGGCTTCCTCTCTTATGAGAAGGAATGGGCTGTAATCCTCCACGCGGATCTTGTGCGGGTTGGTGAATGTCACATGTCTTTGAATTTTTGTTTCTAGGACATGCCGGTTTCCTCACGATGTTTTCCTTCATCATATTGAGAGCCGAGGTGATGAAATAAATTACGCAAAGAAATGCGCCTGGCTGGGTTTGAACTGGGGTCGTTACCACTAGGCCAACACTGCTCAACTATGGCTTTTGGCTCAACATTCAACTTCAAATTCTTCATTCAAAAACCGGGTGGATGTTTAATATTAATACATAAATATGGTTTTATTATAATTAGGTTATTCTAATCTTATGTGCGTCGCTGACTAGATAGGGATCAATCACCTTTCAAAATTAAAGAAAATGTTATCTTATACGGATCCCTTCATTATTTTTGCTGTAAACTTTTGTTGTTTTTGATAATTCAATTCAATTCAAAATACATCGAATCGTCACCACTATTTCACCTGATGGTAAGCTATGATGGATAACGCTTGCTTAGAAGTGACTTATTTACTCTTGACATAAATAGATAGCTATAACCTAGGGGTCATTGTAGCTATATCTGGAAACAGATTAGTGAGGGAGTTCAACTCCTTATCTGTACATATTGAGATAAATTGGGTAATTAAAAAGTTTTTACTTTAATTCTTTTTCTTTGCTCCTTTTGGGCTGGATAAGGTCTTAGATCATACTGCTTCGTCATTTATAGTATATACATATCTAATTATGTTTTTTGAGTTACTTTAGAATATGGGTGTAAGACATTCTAATGTTTGTGCAGTATTTGGCAGCAAATGTATCGAGTTAGTTTTCTCGGCAAGCTTCGCTGAGGTAGTTAATATTACAACAAAATTGTCAGCTCAATTTTACCAATATCGCGCCTGTTTCAATTATTTCACATTTGTCCAGCAGTCACTTGTGATAAAAATACACCATTTACATCACGATATCCACTAGAAATCAATTTGAGAATTAATTAAAAACAGCCACTGAACTTCACTTGAAGAAATCCCGCCAAAATATTTGTAAATCTTGAAATGAATTGAACTCTCACCAATTTGGTAAAGGTCATAATCAGAATGTTTCGTGACTCTAAATTGCTGTTCAGTTTTACTAAAAACATCACTGTTTATTGCAAAACTATATTATGGTTATATGAACTGTCTGAAATGGCTCACCTGATCTTAAGTGGTGCGCCTCAATTATCATTACTGACATATCAACTGTCAGTTCTAAAATGTTATAGCGACGACGCCCGTTGTCAAAAAATAAGTTATATTTGATTTTAATTTCACTGACATTATCAAACAGCAATATTTTAGTTACCATTTTTTTAAATTATCAAAGTGCAGTTTTGAATTTGGCAAAAGTTTCAATAGGCTAAATGTTAGTGATTCTTGAACCGAATTAAGAATAAAATGGGGAGGTATTTTTTTTAATTTTATTCTTGTTTACGAAAATCGACAAAAGCTTTTGGTAGAGTAAGTAGGCGAAGCCTCGTACAGGCTGTCGCATTCACACACATTCACGTGAAATGACGCGCGATTAATCGCGACGGGTGATTTTTGTTTTCTTGTTAAAAGAGGACCAAGTATCACATTTTTATATGATTATTTTACGAGATTTATACCTCCTGAAATTTTATGCAGATACAAAACGGCACTTTGTTTATTGATTTCGTCCTCAATCCGTTTATTTCCAAAGTAAATGAAAGGTGATTGTGTATTAGCTGTCATTAAATACTTATAATCTAATATCTACTTCGTATATGCATTCACAATATTTTGAATTTATTATTTACATTTTTAAATATAAGTATAACTTAACTCCTACTTATTAGTCCAGAAACTAATCTAAGTTATTTACCAATGACCTTAGTTTTTATATCACCTAAGCGACAAAAGGAAGTGGAATGAGATGTACCGTCTAATGGGATGAATAGAAATGCAAAGAAAAAAAATACTGTTCCACGCGGGCCTCAAGGAGATGTTAGCAAAACCGTAGAGGCCCAGCAGGGTCGAAGCCTACTGGGGCCATGGGCGATGCGAAAGAGAACCCTGGGGCCCTGGAACGAAGGCAAAGAAGGAACAGGAGTGGGTATTTAGTCAGTAAAAGTCTGACACTATCTCTCGCCCCGCCCAAGAGCGGGGGATGTCATTGGATGATTTTTTCCGCTGAAAAAAAAAATGGAAGGAACCAAACTTTAAAGGGTCATATCATTATCTGTCTAAACTTTCTCAACTAGTTTGGGGTAACCGGTTGTGGCTGAATATCCATGTTTTACATGGAGAGATTGCCTATCAGACCTCCACAACCCAGTTACTGGGCAACACGATACTCGTTGGATAGACTGATGGTCAAACTTTCAGGACGTCTGTCAAAGATCTACGAATGTCAACCGAGAACAACGGCTTTACGAGTTTCGGGGTGTCAATAACGTCCTAGATAGAAAATTATATATGAATTGAAAAATTCTCATAGGTATTTGCAATCCACAACCTCATGCATGAGAGGCGGGTCCTTAACCATTGGGGCATTAATCAAAATTTAAATGGTATTTTCACTTTATTGAAATAATATTTTTTACAGTATTTAACTGCATTAATGAATTGTGTTAAAAAAAAACTATGTTTTTTTAGAAACCAGCAATATGGTATCAAAACGAAAAACCTGGTCTTTTTTTTGTCTGTTCACCTTCTTACATAAATAAATTACTTTTATAACTTCTTTTACTGTAGGTAGAGCGAGAGAAAATGTCAAATTTTTAGTGACTAAACTCTTTCGACGCAGCCCTGGTAGGCATCATTCTATTCACCCGTGCCTTACTATTCACCCCGATAATAATTTAGAGATTTATGGCCATCTACTTCCTGGAAACTAGTAATTATTCAAAAGGGAATTGCAAAATTAGAATCTTTCTTAACCACGACGGTAGTCAATAACTTTTCGAAGCGGAAAACTAAATTCTAGGTTTTTTATATGTCCAATTACTAATTTTTTTTCGAAGACAGACATTTTTTTTAATATTATGTTTATTTTTTAATATAAGTATAAATGATTTTAATCAAATATATATATATATATTTAAATTTTATGTTCAGACATAATTTGAATTGTTTTTTAATAAATGAAATGGATTGAAATCGTTTAAACTTTTGAATATGTTAACTACACTTTCATTTCGAACAGATTGCTTCTAGAGGGCCGTTGATAATTAATATTTGAATTTTTAGTTCCTATTTTAATTTTTAATATTGGGAAACAATAAAGAATATATCAATCTATCTTTAATAAATACAATTTACGATAATTATAAATAGCCTAATATTATTCTAAAATTTTTATCGATAGCTATAGAATGTCCGTAATGAGAATCCAAAAAAATAAATAAAAAAATATTACTTAATATCTAGGTATATAATTTTATATTAAATTTAACTTTTTGAAGTGGAAAACTAAATTCTAGGTTTTTTTTATATGTCCAATTACAAAAATTTTTCAGACAGATATTTTTTTAAAATTTTGTTTATTTTTTAAAAAACGTATTAAAATAAATGATTTTTAATCAAATATATGTATATTTTTAAATTTTTGTGTTCAGGTATAGTTTGAATATTTTTTTAATAAATGAAATGGATTGAAATCGTTTAAACTTTTGAATATGTTAACTACACTTTCATTTCGAACAGATTGCTTCTAGAGGGCCATTGATAATTAATATTTGAATTTTTAGTTCATTTTGTAATTTTTAATATTGGGAAACAAATCTTTAATAAATATAATTTACGATAACTATAAATAGCCTAATATTATTCTAAATTTTTTATCGATAGTTAGAGAATGTCCGTAATTAGTGTCCCAAAAATAAAAAAATACATTTATGAAATATCTAGGTTTTTTTTTTTAATAGCCTAATATTATTCTAAAAATTTTATCGATAGCTATAGAGAATTTCCGTTATGAGTATCCAAAAAAATCATTTACTAAATATCTAGGTATATAATTTTAAATAAAATTTATTATTTTAATTATTATAAGTACTTATAACTTGGGCTAATAAATAAGTAGGCTTCAAATAATTTCTTTACAATGTAAATACTAAGGAAGACATTTATTGTAATAAAACCTACAGTTATTATATTCTTTACAGTTATGAAAAAATTAATCCTTTATTTTTTTTATCACTTAATATAGGTTTAAACATTAAGACGCATAGTTTTCAAATAGTTGAGATTAGAAATGAGTTATAATGTGTTTTTTCCGGTTAAGAATTTAACATTTTACAACGGAGATTTTCAAATCAATTTTGGTTTATTGTACTTGTTATAATTTATATTATTATCCAATAATACTTCGCGCCAGATCGAATAAAACTGTAACCTAATTAAAATGATTTTAATATTGGTATTATAAAGATAATCGAACTGTCCTATGAATACAGATCACTTTAACTGACCTAATCTGATCTTACCAAATTTATAATTTTCGCAACACTTCTTTTTATATTTACAAATTTTAGCAAACTCTATCTTGTTTTCTATTAAGTACATTTCTTAATTATATCATCATTTGAAACACTATTTTTTTTTGGAACATATGTAAACACCCTTTCCTAATTTCCTAATTATTTATTTATATATATATATATAAGAAATAATAAGATTAGTGAATATAGTACATATAATAAATATCGTACTTTTGGTTTGTAATTATTATTTTAAATAAATTTCTGTGACCCGAAAAGAAATGTAATAAAACTAATCCAATAATATAGATTAGTAAAGAGTTAAATACTTATGTATTTACAACTAACGAAATTCACAGCTTCAACGTTTATATAATTTCAATCATGACGCTTCTCACAAATTGCAAAAATGTCAAAATTAATAATTTTCAATGATGATACTTTTAGGCTGCTACCATTATATACCGATGGTCCGTTTAAAAATATTTCATATTTTTCAAAATATTAAAATTAGAAGAGATCAAATGGAAATTTAGGAGATAGTTTTTTATTGGGATTACAAAAATATATCGCTTTGTTTTTTTATTCACTTCTCGATTCGTATCCGCAACAATTACTTTTCAAACATGCTCATCAGTTTGAGTATCACAAACTAATGAGCAATATGGTATTTCCTACTCTGCGTTTCGTCAAGTACAGGCCGTCGCAAATATGTATGGCACATAGCTTATTCGAAATGAGGTTGTAACAGAACTACAATACTTATTATATAAAGATAATAATTATGCCAAAAAGAGTGGGGTAGAAGATGATAATACTATGCCCACGTTCCGACAAGATAGACACTAACTAATATAGTATACATCTATTTATGACTAGTGACTTAGTACACATTAACATCAAAACCTTTTTTAGCTGCGATCGGTAAGCGTTCGCCCGTCAAATAAGGATTTTCTACCTGGAAACGGAAATGTTAGTTTAGTATCATAAAATAAGACGAGGGTTTTGAACCTTGCATATCGTCGGTTTTGAAACTAAAACGGCTTTATTCAAAGTTAGAAAGCCACTTTTAGTTACTGAAAGTGGCTTTATTCAATGTTTTTGTCAGTTAATGAATTCTTGCAGTAAGCCGAAGAATATAATTTTTTAAAAAACGTCCGGTTTTGAACTGAGTAAATCGCTTCCAAATGACAGGAGATGGTGAAAAGATCTTCTAGTGTCATAAAAATTCTAAAAATAGTTTGTGTAAGACATTGATTTCCGAGAGATAATTTACAGAATTAAACCATGCATACTAACAGCAGGTTTATACTTCTTCGCGACGAGACTCTTGTGGTGCTCGGGGAAGCGAAGATCGGCGAGGTCTGAGGAGGAGTCGGGAGGGCAGCTGAACATGTGTTCTCTATCACACATGCAGCGCTGCGCCAGCTGGTACTCCCGACTGAAGGCGGCCGTGTTCTCGAACTCGCTGATGCAGCCTTGCTCCTCTGGTGAAGATCTCAGATTAGATGCCGTATTGGCACACGATGGAAATGAAATTGGTTGAAGAGGAACTAAAATTGCAATGATTGATGATAAAATAGTGAATAATGAGTGTTCAAACTAAAACTCTGAGATCAGAATTCAATAAAACCATAAATAAATTCCTGAATATGAACCGCATTATTTGAAAAGTTTAGAGACCTAATCCTAAAAGATGCTGTGACCTTTAGTATAATGATTTAAAGGAACTAATCCTTTTAAAAACTCTCTAATCCAAACACAGTACCTGTATAACCGACGGGGCAGGGGTTCGGCGGGTTGCAGTAGGCTGGCAGCACGCCATCGGTCTTCACCATCTGCCGGTTGGGCACCGCTCCAGAGGGTTGAAGGCGCTGCTCACCCTCGCCAGCGCCACCTGTTACGTATTGATGCCCCCATAGCGAGCTGTCGAAAAGAGAAGAAGGGATTGTAGAGATGGAACTTCATAGTGATGAATAATAGGGTGGTTTTTTCAAGAAAGGATGTCCAAGGTGGAACCTATCCTAGATATAAATTTTCTTTATATGTTAATGTAATATGAGAGTGGAAATCTAATGAATCAATAAATTGATTATGAAAAATAATAAGACCAATGAGTTTCGGCATAAGGCCTCCCATAAGGTAGACCGATAACCTGGTGAGGGTTGTGAGAATCCGATGGATGCGAGAAGCACCGGACCGGTCGTTTTAGCGACATTTGGGGCAGACCTATGTCTAGCAGTTGACGTCTTTCGGCTGAAACGATGATCTTGATAAAAGGGATGATAGATTACTAGGCAGCTGTTTAAACATCAGCTAGTAGGTAGGTTGCCATTTAGTAAAATAAAGTCAATAAATTGTTTGATCCCAGAATTAGATTTATATAAAGGGGTCTTGACTCAATTAAGCCATTGATGGTACAAATACTTAAAGGCATCGTTCCAAGATTACTTACTGGCCACTGTATAAATATTATAGCTTTCGTTATCTTTGGCTAAGTGATAATGTTGACGGCCCATTCTACGATTAATCACTCGCAGAGATTTCAAACATTCTGCTTCGACCTCTTTCCCGTTAATCTCGTTTCGCTTCATGCGCGATAAAGTCTAATGTGTTTGATGAACCTGCTGCCAATGTAGAGGAATAAATGGAGATACTCGGAAGCTATAAATAGCTTGGCTTGTGGAACAACCGCACCTCAACCATATTGTTTAATCGTGTTATCCGTCAATCTTAATGTTGTTAATTCGTTCTAATTTCTTGTCTAGACTTGATTTGTCTTTTTAAATTAGGACGGCTTTAGACAATGGACCACTTCTATTGTTATTGAGTGTTTGCACATTAATTGTTTGCCGGTTTTCAATTGTTCTCGAAGGCGGTAGTAAACAGTTGAGCCGGATTAATAATACGTATTTACTGTGATCGCGGAATGACCTAACTAATCTATTCCTTAAATTCAAACTTAATAATGAAACAGAAGTGGTACTAATACTGATAACAGTTCAGTGGTGTACCAGTAGTTGAGATTCAGTAATATCAGAAATAGTACTGGTAATGTACCAGTTATAGTAGTACCAGTAGTGCGAGTAGCAGTAGTACTACAATTAGTACTAGAAGTGCAATTAGTATTAGTTCTAGTAGTAGTACTAGAATAAGTACCAGTAGTACGAGTAACAATAGTACTAGAAGTGTCATTAGTAGTAGTACCTACTTGAAGTGGTACTAGAATTACTATTAGAAGTGTAATTAGTAGTAGTACTAGAATTGCCAGTAGCAATAGTACTAGAATTTGTACCAGAAGTGCCAATAGACTACTATAAGTAGTTGTAATAACAAAAGGAGTGCCTAACCGTAGTAGAGTCAGAAGAAGTATCAGTTCCCGTAGTACTAGACTTAGTAGAACGAAGGGACGTTCGCTTGCCGGAAACTCGAGGTTTCTAGTTCCAATAGAACTACCAGTAGTAGTACTACCAGTATAAATACTACAAGTAGTAGTTGTACTAATACCGATTACTATAACCAGAAACCAGTAGAGGGTAACACACCTGTGCTGCAAGTACTCTTGGTCGCGAAGGCTGGGGTTGGGGTTGCCGTCGATGAGCGAGTCGTAGTCCAGCTGCTCGTTCTCCAGTTCCTTGTTGGCGCGCGCCATCAGCGCAAGGTGACGCTCGCTCGCTGGATACTCGAGATAGCTGGACGCCGCGTCGTTGAACTCTTTGCCCATACGCTCGACGACTTCACGAAGCAAAGCCTCCGTTAGCATATGATCCTGTATGAGGAAGGATGTTTTAATTTAAAAAAAAAAACAATCTCGCCTATTGGAAAGTGATAGGCGTGAGGGAAGAATCGTCAAAGAAACTATGACATGTTGATATGTTTTTGAACCGCCTAAGAGTAGTGGTGGCCTAGACTTGACGGTCTCGACTTACAAGTTGCAGGTTTAAACCTACTTTAATTTATTTCATTACCACTGCTCTCAAAATGGTGAAGAAAATCCTAAATGAGTTTCTAAAAATAATAAATAATGTACGAATAAATAATAAATGAAATAATGTAGGACAAACTAATGGTATGCAAACCTTTTCCCCAATAGAACCATGGGGGATAAAGCCCATGGCCCCGACGATGCTTATCGCCATAATTAACACTTCTTGCCGGCCCATTGCGAATCTGAAAAGAAGAAAACCGTATTGATCAAGCAAAAACCTCATCAAAATTAATCATAATGATCTTTGATGACTTGAAGTGTTTCGGAAATCAGATAAAAAAACTTCATAAATCCATCAACATTTGCAATTAGTCATCATATAATGCAAATTAAGAGGGTTTTTATTAATCCTCATCGGTGAAGTACAATTCATATCAATCAAACGATACATGACATAACATCATTGTCTGATGGTTATGTTGGTAAAAAACCAGCATGGCCCATTGTGTGAGGCGGCGTGGGCGGAGAGATTAAGATGCTATCAAAATGTTTATACCGGCGTCCTTTGATCCGCTTAGCGTCAAGTACATAATTGTTTTTAATTACTTCGTAATTAGATTTCTGTATCTATCTGTATATCACACATAACTACAATGAAAAAAAAAGAAAATTCTTTCCTCAATGTTGTCAGAATTAGTTAAGTTATGTCCGAGAGATTTAAAAAAAAAATGATATAAACCTGATGGTAAGCAGTGATGCAGTCGATAATGGTGAAGCGCACTAGTATATTAAGAGCCTATTCACACTGACCTTGAAGACACCTAGATTATAATCGGACGGGAAGACCGTTGAGGGAAATTGTTCCAGTCCTTTGATGCGGTATGAGCGATTTAACAATGTAAATGTGGACACTCGCCGTACGTCAGGTTGTCCGATGGAAGAAAAGAGATGGCGGAATCAAATCATGTCATTCCCACGCACACTCTCCTAAATCTATCCTATAGGATACCGTAAGGCTGGCTACCCTACGCCTGTACTCCAGGCTTGGACTTGGTTTGATTGGTGGCCGAGTGGTCATGGCCCCAACTTAATAGTTGTAGGTCGCGGGTTCAAACCCAGCCAGGCGCATTACTTTGTGTAATTTATTTCATCACCACTGCTCTCAACACGGTGAAGAAAAACATCGTGAGGAATCCGGCATGTCTTAGAACCAAAAATTCGAAGACATGTGTCATCCATCAACCCGCAATGGGTCCGCGTGATGGATTATGGCCCATTCCCTCTCCTACAGAGGAGGCCTGAGTCCCAGCAGTGGGAACATTAGAAGGCCGACTATGTTATGCTAAATAAGTTTAAAAACAAAGGAATACGTTTACTTCGTGACCCCCTGGTGTTATCTTATAAAACTTTTTTTTATTAGTTTGTCGTCGACCCTGCAGAAAAAGTAACAAATTAATTATTCCTGATTAATCAACAACGTCTTAGCAAAAAGATCAATATCCTTTATGAATATCGTATGGGTTTTCTTAATGTGTTTACGTATAAAATGTAAAATGTATTGGTCTGTCTGTCGTGGCGTCCGCTTGTATCTCGAGACCCGCTGACTTGATTTTCATTCAGGTTTCGTTTTCCGACTATCTGTCCGGCCAATTAGCTTAATGAAATCAATTTACTATTCGCAATATGTTTATTTCCTATTAGAAAACCTATTTAATTAAAAGTGTAGTTGTAATCTAATAAATAAAAATCTCGGGTCACAGTGTTTGTTATCGAAGTCTTTACAAACGCCTTGACTTATTTTTATTTGTGATTATTAGCCTGCTAGGGAGAATAGGTCGTTGGCTATTTTTTAACCTCCTACCTCCATTTTTCTATTTGATAATTTATATGGCGGAAATAATAATAAAAAAATTATTAATAACCAGTGTAGATTAAAAGAAAATTAATGATAAAAATAATAAATGTAAATTGGAATTGTCAAGGAATATTAAATGGCTAAAAATAAAATAATAATAATTTTTGCTGGGTCAGCAAGCCTTTACATGTACCTATAATTTTTCTGTACGTTTGTTTGTCACCTAACTTCTCCTAAACGGCTTGACCAATATACATGAATTTTTTTCGGTTTAATTGACTGGCCTGTTGGTCTAGTGGTTAGTGGCCCTGCTTGCTATGCCGGAGATCGTGGGTTCGATTCCCACCCAGGACAAACGTTTGTATGATGAGCACGATCATTTGTTGTGTCTGGGTGTAATTTATCTATAATATGTATGTATTTAGAAATATATAAGTATGTTTATCAGTTGTCTAGTACTAACAAGCTCCATAACACAAGCTCTGTTTAGTTTGGGACTACATGGCGTTGTGTGAAAGTTGTGGAATATTGTTATTATTACTATCATTTGACACGTACGTGAATAGTTATTAGGAAGAGTTTACCGTGGTCTTATAGCGCAAAGGGCAACTGAAGGACACAGGCGGGTTTTAGTCATTAAAAGTTTGACAACCCTTCTTGTTCCACCCAAGAGCGACTTCCATTTTACAATATCCTATTTTAAAAAATAGTTCTTGCTCAAATATCATTTACAAATATCACCTCCGGCATAGCAGTCAGGGCCACTAACCACTAAACCAAAAGGCCTTTCAAATAGTATCTAACAGTATGATGTCTACAACTACAAAACAAATGACACATCGGAAATGCAAACAGCAGACATAAAACTATGAACGTAAAAAATAGTTGGTAGAATTGCGTTGAGATGCAAGAAAGCCTGGTAATATAATATCAATGCATATGGACTAAGTGGTGATAAAGTACCGGTCTCGGCCGAGTCGGTCGAACATGGCCCAGACATGGCCTAGGCTCGAATCAGGGCTATGCACTATGTCCATTCACCAGTGTTCATTCAAGCTTTCTACTGCCAAAGAGTAGGTAAGAGGAGCTGTGTAGATGCGACATTAACTAACATGGCTTTTTAGCCTATTGAGTAGCGTAATTAGAGACACAATAGAAAGACAATGACCGAGCGAACGCATTCGCTCGGGGTTTAATGAATTTAATGGTTGAAACTGATTGTATATAAAAAAACCAGCCAAGTGCGAGTCGGACCCGCGCACTAAGGGTTCCGTAATGTCCGTAGCAAAAAACGGCAAAAAAAATAACGTTTGGTATTCTGTTTTTAGTATTTGTTGTTATAGCGGCAAAAATTGTTTTTTATTTTCACGTAGGTTTAATATTTACGTATCTAATATTAAATTATATTCATTTTGCAAACGGGTTAACGGGAGCTTATTAAAAGCAATGACTGCACAATGACGTTCTGATGGTAGGTCTGATCAAAGGAACTTTCAAAATTTTTGCAGATTACCGCATAAGTCAGACATTCATTTGGCAATATATACGAGTTTACCATTCTATGTCACTTCTTTCAATGAGGACGTGTCAGTGGTTGACCATTGGAAAGTTATAATGACGCCATTATATAAGTAGATTACCATACCAAACTTGTCAAAATCAACAATTATGAAATCAATGATAGACCATTTTGGCACTATTGTAATAGCAGACTTGAGGCCCAGGCCTGCTGTCTACGGAGGCGTAGCTTAATAGACGCGTATTCGTAATAATACGCTTGGTGTACGCCTGCGTGAAGCTTATATAAAATATGTACAATAAATAATGAAAGAACTGAAGTCTGTTCGTATTTATGATACTTGAAACCATTTTTTTAACAATTTTAAGTGTCTTGAAATCATTAAAACTTTGGGAAATAGTTGTTTATCATATTCCGTTGTACGATTGGTATTTTGTTCCATCGCTTGCATGACAATTAAAACTTCTGTCAACCGTAGAGGGTAGTTTTTGTACTAAAGTTTTCAAGATGAATAAGCTTCATCTTGAAAACTTTATGACATTAATTATGAAATCAATGTCATAATTCTAGTAACCAAGGACAGAAAAGATAATTAATAATTTCGTTTCGTTTGTCGTTTAGCGTAAATTAAAACACCATTTTTATTTTTTAATTAATGCTTATAAAGTTTGTCTTATTATCTCTTCTCTCTCAACAACCAAACGAAGCTTAAATCAATAATCCCTATCGTTTACTCTATGGTGCGTGCGGGTGTAGGGGGGCGGGGCGCACCTGCGCGGGCGCCGCTCGTGGGCGGACGATCTGTCGGCGCGTCCACGCTTCCTCCGCGGAACATGATAACGACGTGGAAGAAAAGGTCCAGAAGGCTTAAAAAGTCTAAAACATGAAAGAACTTACAAAATTCAATACTAAAGTTCGAGAGCTAATTCGTAAGAATTTGGCAGTATGATACTACTTTCAACTGACACTGACAACGCAACGTTAATGTTTTCCAATTGTCGATTTGGAGCAAATGTTAGTGAAGGTATATAGTTTATTAATTTGAATATATATGTATTGTATAATACGGCATAGCAGTCAGGGCCACTGACCACTGGAACAACGGGACAGTGTCAATTGCAAAGCCTGTAAGGAGTGGAATTTCTGAGTCTGTCTATCTAGGTCTTATACCTTCATCATTGTCAACGTATACATGCATTTTGTTTTTAAGTAGATTTACTAACACGAACTGATTAATGTATTCCACTATCGTATTTCATGGCCAGTAGAAATGATACTTATATTTTGACAATTTCATAAAAACTTTGTAACGAATAAGTATATTTTATTTATTTATTTTATTAACACATATAATTGTTTTAACAGGTGCCTACCTATGGACCCAAGGTAGCAAAAGTAATCGCAAAATAACCGCAGTCAGAGATGCTACTCATAAACTGATCACGTGATCAGTTTGTGAGTGGCATCCTATCATTGATCCTAGCATTACCTTACTATAATTGCAGGCAACATACATAATAACTATGAGTAAAATAATTCATAAGTAAATATAATTCTAAGGCAGTTTTAGGTTTTAATTTATTAGTTTTGCATATATATTTGTCTAATAAAAGATAATATAGAAAAAATAATTATATGATTAATCGGATGAAACAAGTACATAAAATGTTTTAAAAAATTAAATCGAGCAATTACAAAGATACCCTTCACATTAAATGAAGCTTATCTTAGATATGGTTTTTATTTCTGAAGATTAAAATTATAATCGAAAAACATTAAAGCGGTGGGGTCTGATATTATAATTAGCCAAACAAGAAATAGTTAATCTACTTAATTATTTGTTATTGAGCTAACTGCACCTACCTATGTTTACGCAGGATACTCAGGTAGGGAGGTACACTCGAATCGTATTAAGATTATTATCAAAATCAATGACCAAACAGATGTTAATAAAAATCGCATAAAAATGTTTATTGTTCCAAATGAGTTTATTCTTTTAATTACAAATCCTTATTTAAAAGTAAGTTTTACTACAGTGGCAACAGATACCAAGTTATTTGTGTGGGCGAGTTCATATACTAGATTTTTTTTATGATTTCGTAAATAAATGTAAAATCAATAAAAAATGTTATTGCAAATTTTTAGTGCTTCAATACTGTTTTGTTCATCAGATAAAGTAGGGATACATTTAAGGGGTATTTTATTGATTTTTAATACTTTTAACTAAAACTGGGAATGAAAATAAAAATGGAGTGAGTGGTTTTGAATTCTTTTAAAATTCACACGTCCTTTTATGGATATTTAAACTGATACACATCTTGCGAGGACCATGTCGTAAAAATTGCAATAAACCTGCCTGAACAAAAGAAAGGCCATAGGTCACCCACCATTCCCTGGTGGTCTAGAATCGAGAGAGGCCTCCAGTTAGCACATTTGCTAAAGACGATAACCCAGGATAGAATATCCTGGCGCCGATTAGTGAGGAGACCCGACCCGAAATAATGGGAACTGGAGAGGACAAAGAGAGATAATGATACTCATCTTGCTAATAAAAGCATTAAAACCACTAAATGACATCAACAAATATCAGTTTTTACTTGTTCAAAGTAGGAAACCAGGTCAATAAACTCGACCAACAATGTCAAATCGATAAATCGATTAGAGCTTCCATATTGCGATCGATTCAGAGATAGGGCAATGCGTACAGGCAATGTAACTTTGTATGAAGTACTAACAAGTGCTGAAGTAAAATGTGTAGGTTAATTTTATGCAGAAGCTTTTTTTTTAATATGTTTTGAAAGAATCCTTTTTGACCACGCACAATATTAAGTTGTTATGTTATTTTAGTTAGTCATTATTTTTAATTAATAATTAATTGTATTATTTTGTTTGTCACGTGTGTATTACAAACAAACTTTTATCTTGCTTTCTTTTATCTAATTGAGAGATAATTATGATCATAATGTGTAACCGTGGTTTTTCTGAAGTGAAGTTCAGTGGCTGTTTTAATTATTCGCAAATTGATTTCTAGTAAATATTGTGATGTAAAATTGGTGCAGTTTTGTATCTCAAGTGTCTACGCAGCTAGACAATATGTGGAATCATTGAAATAGGCGCGATTTCGGTAAAATAGAGCTGAGATTTATAGTAGTAGTGACTACCATAGCGAAGCTTACCGAAAAGGCTGACCCGATACATTTTGCCGCCAAATATTGAGAAAAAACAAAACACTCAAATTGTCGTATCCTACGAATAAGGGCGTAACTGCATAATAGCAACTTTTCAGGAGACACATTTTGTATTTAATTAAATTAAATATTATCAAATGTGTACTAGTGATTTCATATAACGTGTATCGATATCTTAAGATTTGGCTAAGATTATTTTCAATAAATTATCTTTATAGTTTAAACGCATTTTGTCCCTTAAATCCTTATTCTTTGTTGTGTTAATCAATTTTCAATACTGGGTACATAGAAAAGAACTATAATGGTGATTTTGGCCGTGTTCTATGCAATGGCTATATTGCGAGGCGAAGCCCTAATTACGTTTGTGTCTTTCTTCTGTTTGAAATTATGTTTTTGTCTTTTATTCTTCCGCAGATAAAAGGCATAATGTAACTTATTGCTCAAGTCCAGCACTACTTCGCATTATGTAATTAGAATGACTTAATTAAGTACAAATTCGTTGATGTTATGATATTTGAACTTATTCAATACTACAATTAAACAAAACGCGTTCCGCCGACTAGTGCCCGAACGGCGCTAGTACGCTCTCTCCGCGCCCGCGCACCCCCATTACTTGCGAAGAAAGAGGGCGCGACGGCGATTGTAGCTTTTTTCTTCGATGAAAACGTAGTGCTTAAAATTTCGGCTTTTTATAAAACCTAATTATTTGATTACCTGTACCGTTTTTAATTGTTTTTTTGAACTGGTTATATGTGGTATGTTGAGCAGAATTGGATGATGCAATAAAAAAAAGGCCCTATGTTCATTAGGGCACTATTCGTAGGATACGACGAAATGTGCTAAGTCTGCGTTCTAATGAAACTCAAAGTAACTTAAAGTGAATGAAAACTTAATACATTTTAAACTTGATACTGGCTGGCACAAACCGTACGAAGTAAAAAAAAAAAAATATGACTACGCGTTCATTCTACCGTCTCATAGAATTCTACGTGTCTTCATAATTAACGCACATTTGCTTTTCCATACGATTGATTGGGTAAATAACCAATAAACTGTGCAGTCAATATCCGTGTGTGTAGGTATATGATTGGTGGCCTGTGTCCTTGATAAGGCACCCTGCTGGCGTATGAATAGTCATAGATTTCTATTGACTGCTTAATGGAATAATTATAATCGGAGGTTTATGGTATTTTAGACTACTATTCTTAGTTACTTACTCGACAACGGACCTGAGCAAGTTTACCTAAGCATAGCATAGCATAGTCGGCCTTATAATGTTCCCACTGTTGGGACCCAGGCCTCGTCTCTGGGAGAGGGAATGGGCTGTAATCCACCACGCGGGCCCAGTGCGGGTTGGTGATTGTAACATGTCGAATTTTTTGGTTCTAGGACATGCCGGTTTCCTCACGATGTTTTCCTTCACCGTTTTGAGAGCAGTGCTGATGAATTAATTACACAAAGTATTGCGCCAAAGTAAAGTCGAGGCTGTTACCACTCGGCCACCATTGCTCCAAAGATGAGTCAAATAGTTGGCCAGATCAGCTCAAATAAGCACCAAATTTTAAATGCGTTGCTTCTTAGTTTTGCAAGTGTAGCATGTTACCTACTGGGTCACGAAAGCCTGCTTTACTATACAGCTATTATTCTTAAACAAAACTATGACGTGACTATTATGCAATAACTATGAGGATACGGATGCATAAATAACGCTCAAAACCGCTACACATCACATAAGTAAAAATAGAAATGACAATTAAGTTAAACAATTGATCCCGGATCCCGGAGTTAAACATGCCTAAACGTATCCTACGAGACCTGAATACTGATGAGATCCGGTGACTGATACCAATCAATTACTGACAAACAGTACCGAATGTTACCTCTAGTATAAAAATGAAGTGTGATGAATAACGATCGAAAAGTGTTTTAGAATGCTAATGTGGAATGTTTTGTTTTTTGACATGATCAATCTAGCTGCAGCTATCTACACTTACGTTTTTTTTTACCAATTTAAACTATGTTTGGCCGGTGTTTCTTAGATTACTACCCTGAGAAGAAACACTGAAACAAACTCAGTTGTCAAAGTCTCTTTTAAAGCCCATACGGCAAACATGTAATGGCCATATTGAGAACTATGCCGATTAGTGTCTGAGATGGTCTTTATAGGAAAGAGCCACACAGATTTTAGTGGACATGTTCAGTTTTTGTAAGCATTTGTCAGTATGCGTGTAAATCAGTTAGGACTAGTAAGGAGCTCACCGCCTCGATAAACGAATATTTTATTATTCATAAACCAATATACAAGTTATAGACTATAATATATGCAAGACACGAATTATATTCAATGCCTATTTCCTGCTCAATATCCTAAGTCAACAAAATATAAGAAAAAAATAAGGTTTTTAAACCATGAAAACCATTCATTTATCCATTCCATTCATTTTTTTTTTGTTTTTCATTTCATCTTTTTTTGGTTTTTTGTGGAATATTTTTTCAAAATCTTAACTCTTATTTTATTTTAAAGTTGCATATTTGCTGCCTATTCTAACTGATTTATTTAAATCTTATTCACCGTAGCGGTACATAGGCAATATAGGCAGACCTTGCAACAACGCATTTTCTACCAATTGAGTGACTGGTAGAAAATATCTAAGGGTTAACAAGAAATAAACAATATTTGAAATCGAATTAAGTATCATTAAGTTTAGTTACTTATAATAATAATAAAATGTCTTTATATGCTAAAATAATAGACTAATAAGTAAAAACTGCTATAAATACAATGCATTATAATTAGGACAACTCAAAATACAACAATTACAACGAAGAATAAATTTAATTATACAGGATTTTAAATTTTAAATAGTGGTTACGAATTTTACGAAAAGGTAGTTAGTGATAGCGTGACGAGTGACAGGACAGAATGGAAGAAAAAACGTGTTGCGCTGACGATGATGATGATGGTTACGAATTTTACGCTTAGAGGAATATTTAAGTACCGTCAAACGGGGTGAATAGTAACTAAACTTTAATTAGGACTTTCACTCATATCTCTTAAGATTGGTTTCTAGCATAGCTTCCATTCATCATCATCATCATTTCAGCCGAAAGACGTCCACTGCTGGACATAGGCCTCCCCCAAGTGTCACCATAATGAACGGTCCTGTGCGTCTCGCATCCATCGGACTCCCGCAACCGTTACCAAGTCATCGGTCCACCTTGTAGGAGGCCTTCCAACGCTACGTCTTCCGGTACGTGGCCGCCATTCCAGAACCTTTCGGCCCCAACGGCCATCTGTTCTGCGAGCAATGTGCCCTGCCCATTGCCACTTTAGTTTGGCGATTCTTCGTGCTATGTCGGTAACCTTGGTTCTCTTGCGGATATCCTCATTCCTGATTCGATCACGCAAGGAAACTCCGAGCATATCCCTTTCCATTGCCCTTTGGGTGACTTTAAGTCTTCTGATGAGGCCCATTGTAAGCGACCACGTTTCGGAGCCATATGTCATCACTGGCTACTGGCACTAGCTTCCATTACTTTTTTATTACAATGCAAAAAAATAAAAAAATGTAATGTTTAAGTGCTGGAAACAAATATTTAATAATGTGGAAAATCTTTTAAAAGTTTTTGTTTCTATTCACCCCTGCGTTCCTATTGACCCCGTTTGACTGTACTCTGCTTTTTAAATTTCTATTTGATAATAACGCTTGTTACATATTTTTATCTTCTTTCGTTCAGTTCACAACGTTGTTTTCCAAAAGTTGTCTGTAAGCTCATTGCATTGTCCACTTGTTTTCTAAATTTTTGTCCTTTATATTATTACTTTAGATTAATATTTATGTCTATTATATTAAACATATGTACATGAGAGCAGTGGTGGCGCAGTGGTAACGGACTGACTTACGAGTTGTAGGTCGTGGGTTCAAACCCAGCCTACTGTGTTTAATTCATTTTTTCACCACTGCTCTCGACACGATGAAGGAAACATCTCGAGGAAACCGGCATGTCCTAGAACCAAAAATTCGAAGACATGTGACATCTACCGTTCCACTCTGGGCCCGCGTGGTGGGCCATTCCCTCTCCTAGAGAGGAGGCCTGAATCCCAGCTGTGGGAACATTATAAGGCTGATTTTACTATGCTTATGCTTATAGTAGGTATATGTATTTTAACTTGTATTTTAACTATACGTATACTTATTTTTACCCTGGGTTTTTAAATAACTTTTTCTTTTTTATGCACCTTCCATATTATTGTCGCTCCATCACCTTAAGTTGACTGGTAGAAAATGCCTAAAGCCGTGTACGTACGAATTTTGTTACGTTGCATGATACGCAACAACTTGATTCGCACGTGTGTACCACTAACGGACATCGAACACTCTGTTCGTCGAACATGTTTGCGGCGATCCTATTAGTATGTTTTGTATGGACGGTGTTCTTCATGAATCAATGCGGACACCAAAAAACTTTTCGGTACTTCACAATTGATCACTTCCAACGACGCCGCCATGGCTATTAAGAGAGTTTACGACTGTTGTGTGCGAATCCGATTCAAACTATGTTCGCGTTCGTGTTCGAAAATGCCATCCATACGAACAAATCCAATGTTCAAGTTTAGTGTTTGTGTTCGCTATGTTCGTGTACGTACACGGCTGTAAGCATTTTAAGTTCACCGTTGTAGTGCATGAAGATTAAATAAATAAAATAATTAACGCAATTGTAACAAATATTTATAGACGTTACGTACTGAAACGTTAATTAGTTCTGACACAAATGCTTTTGTGACCGTTGCCTGAAAATTAAAGGGAGGAACAATCTCGAGCCGGTTGATTAAGATTTATAAACACTTTACAGTCCGTTGTACTATTTCTACTCGCTATTAATTAGTGTCATCTAAGTCACAGATCAGAGACTAGGAATGTGAACGGAGATGATACTGATTGACAGTGTTATGGTACAGTGTTTATATTGTACACTGATTTTTGAAACAATATCCTCCCCAATAATACCAACAAATTTTGTGTGTACCAATATATTTTTTTATTTTGCATTATAATCTTTATCAAAATTATATAATAATTATTATATAGCATAAGCATAAGCATAATCAGCCTTTTAATGTTCCCACTGCTGGGACTCAGGGCTCCTCTCTCTAGGAGAGGGAATGGGCCGTAATCCACCACGCGGGCCCAGTGCAGGTTGATGAATGTCACATGTCTTCGAAATTAGGTTCTAGGACATTGCCGGTTTCCTCACGATGTTTTCCTTCACCGTTTTGAGAGCAGTAGTGATGAAATAAATTACACAAAGTAATGCGCCTGGCTGGGTTCGAACCCGCGACCTACAATTCGTAAGTCGGGGCCGTTACCACTTGGGCACCACTGCTCCCCTTAATAATTATTATAATAATTTTAATTAATTAGCGCGCCGCGTAATGATAGTCGATGTCACCATCCCACATGACGAGAATCTCGTGAGCGCTGAGAAAGAGAAACAAATATCTCGACTCTTAGCACACGAGGTTGTCGACATGTGGAATGTAGACTCGGCTGTCATTGTGCCAATTGTCGTGATCGCCAAAGGCCTTATAGCCAAAAGCTTCGACGACCATCTTTCGAAGCTGTCATTGCGCGGTTGGATCAAGGGGCTGATACAGAAGGCAGTACTCCCCGATACGGCTCGCATCGTGAGGAGGTTACTGTCTCTGGAGCCCTAACCACCGGAGCCTGTCTCGACAGCAACGGACTATTATTATTTTTATTTTTAAATGTTTTCTTTTTAAATATGATTTTGTTAATAAAATATTTAAAAATTTAATTTATATGTATATTGAATGAATAAAGTGAATTATAATAATAATTTTATGTAGGTAAGTTTGAAGAAATATTTAAAAATGTGTAAAATACGTAGGTACAGAAAATGAATAATTTAAATAATAATAGTTAGGAGGCTTCTTTTCCTAGAGCCCTGACCCGGTTGCTTGGACCCTTTTCCCTCTTCTCTTTAAATTGTTCTAGTCCTTCGATATACTTACGATATATGAAACTTTCCGTCAGGCCAGCAATAAATCAATATTCCCCAGGTACTATTAGAGTCCCAGGCTTAGCTCTATATGATTTATTATTAAGTGCAGTGCACGCCTGCGCGTTGCACAGATGTTTCTAACACCCCACATAGAATATTCGACTCTATTTCGAATTACTAAGGTTCAATTTACAACGCGGTTGGCAAAGTGCGTTTTCAGGCTTGTGTGGAGATTCAGTACTGAGTACGATGTACGCGGTATAAACAACGAGGCGAAACGCTTAGTCCGAACCGCAGAGGTTTTAACAACGTACGTTTTAACGTAATGTAAGTATTTAATGTTTTATTGGTATATTTAAAAATATAGGCAACGACTTTTTGCATATTTATGATAAACAAATAAACGACTTAATCGCATTAAGCATTATCAAAATGTTAGAGATCATCGCAATAAAACTTTGACGTCATTGGATTGTTATCTAAAGCACCGGAAATACACAATGGAAGATAAAGAAGAGACAAAAGAAGACAAGGCGAAAACATAACTGACTGACATCGATATTATTAGCCAACGCTAAGGAGGAGCGGAGTCTCCTAATACAGGCATCATCATGCTTAAAAGGAGACTCCAATCATAGACTAATGTAAACTACTTGTTATAGAAATAAAACATTTTGTATTTTGTATTTGTATTATTAATCAAGAATCAAAGCATTAAATTCAAGAAGTCAGTCAGTCAGAAAAATTATGCTAATTACACCATTCTAAAGCGTAGATCTCTATGAAGAAGAATGTGCAAGAAACTCCATCATGGGCACTCTTTGAAATCATGTTAGGTATTACAAATATCTCGGTTATATATTTCTTGTCGCCTATGTGAGAATAATGTAAATAAAGTAAAAAAAAGCAATATGAAATCATTATATCCCAAGCCTGTTACCAGAGGCGGCCTTACTCATTGCATGGCTCCGGGCGGCAGGTCTTTGCGAGGCCCTTTGTCCTTCGTGAAAAAAATCTCTCAGTGTACATAATAAATTTTTCAATTATGTTTTGAATGAATGAATTAGTTAACTAACTTTATTTTAATTTACCGTTATGTTATAACCTTAATAAGTAATTAAGGATCAAAATCAAAAGTTTTAAATAAATAAAAAAGAAAGTTATTTTTTTTTATATTTTTTAAAATTTGCTTGTTGTTGTTGCGCGAGGCCCCTGTAAGAGCGAGGCCCCGGGCGATTGCCCTGTTCGCCACCCCCTAAGGCCGCCACTGCCTGTTACCAACTGGCTTGTGCTCGGCATCTAGTTTAATCGGATGCGGCTCAAAACCTGTGTTTTACATAGAGCGACTACCAATAAGACTTCTACAACACAGTTACTGGGTAACCAGATACTCCTTGGATAGACTACTGGTCAGATTTATCTAGCGCCTGATTATCTATATTTTTTTAGGGTCCCGTACTTACCTCAAAAAGAAAAGACGCTTTATCTTAGAAACACGTGGAGGCATCGAGTTGTAATTAAAACCATATACTTAGGTCTGCAGTCCCTTTAAGCTGTGAAAATATCAAACATCTGAGTTGACAAAAAAAAGACGGCTTTATGTCGCAAAAAACATGTATTTCGACACTCTCAAGGGAATCAAAATTCATAAGGTACTTCCCGTTGACCTAGAATCCCGAAATTTGGCATGGAGCAAGGTCTCATAGCATATAGGAAAAAATCTGTAAATTAAAAATTCGTAATAATGTTACAAAAAAAAAAAAAAATGCGATTCTGAAAAATCGTCATAACTCAATTCGGGGATTAAACTGTTTTCATAGATAAGTTTGTACGGAACCCTCAGTGCGAGTCCGACTCGCACTTGCCCGGTTTTTTATTATGGATAGGCTTGCATTTGACCACTATTTCACTTGATGGTAAGCGATGATGTGACCGACAATGGAGCACGCTTGCCCAGAAGTAGCCTATTCACTATTGACTTAAAGACCCTTAGGTTATAACCATCAGGAAACACAGACTCTGGCAGGGAATTCCACTCCTTAGCTGTACGCACAATGAGTGTGTTCCTACCTATATCAACTAACAATTCCAAAACAATTCAAAATATAGGAATAATATAGTAATATCCAAATAAAGAAATACTTACTGAACTGATACAAGATTTACCAAAATCTACGTGATTATCTTCACACCCTTCTCCTTCAAGTCAACATTTAACTAAGTAAGCCTATCATCGAACGATAAACGATATAACACATATGAACTAATTGAGCATTTATCGATCGGCCTATCAAGGCTGCCCGAAGAGAGAAGGGATGGAAAGCCGCGGGGGTGAAGCCTGGGGGGCAAGAGGCAGGGCAATTCCTAGGATATGTGTGGAAGCTCTATTTTCATCTGCGCACAACGATAGAATAACCGGAACTGCGCAGCTCTAGGTCCAATCGATAAAATCTAGGCACCTACCCTGAATCGAGGCACATAAATATAGGTCCTATATTTAAAAGTAGCAACTGACAATTCAACTAACTATAGAACTATATAATTACAGGTTGTTACTTCATAATTGTCACATAAAACTGACATTATTCGCTGACGATTAAGCAATTAAACCTATGGTAGGTTTGCAAAGATACTTTGTTGAAATTACGAAATTGCAGTAATTAAGCAATCTCTGCTTGAATAAGGATTGATAAAAGCGATTTATAAATATTGTTAAGTGCAACTAGGTAGCTTATTATTCAAGAATAAAGCCTGCTTCATAAAGTTTTTGACGTGGAATTATATAAATCAAATATTGAATTGATAATGGCTCAATTATGTGAATAGATATGAGGTGGATTAACATACCTTTAGTAATTGTCCGTTGTTCAGTATATATTCTACGTAAATACGAACTGTTTTGTTTATACTACACTTTATTAAATTTTATTAGACAAGATCATTAATCACAATCAAGCTCCCGGCGCGGCGAGACTTGTTGCGTCCAAGACGTCGCGAACATTTCAGGCTCTTTCAACGCTCCTGAGCTTTTCCGACTATTGATCGCGTTCTATATTAAACTTTACTCCTACGCTATACAGTCGTTTATTGTTCGCTATTGAGCAAGAAGCTTTTATCGAACGCGCAGGCGCGTGACATTTCGAGATCTTTCCTAATCTCTAAAGGTTTATTGAGGCGTAATAATAGTTATTAAAGTGTATAGAGAAAATTTTGTTATGCTTTCCAACATGTTCGAGTAATTTATCAGAACTGAATTGTATAATTATTTTAACACACTTAGAGTTCCTCCTTTAATAAAACTGTTTTATCAGATGCATAAAATAATTTCTCATTATTTTATAAATGTCTACACAATAATGTAGTAAAAACCAGAAAATTAAAATTGAAATGTTTAATTTAGTATATGCACTTACGCGTACTCTGACCAGACTTGCTACGATTATAATTATTGCTACTGCAAGATACATTATCAATCACGTTTTTTTAATAGATTAACGCACAAAATTTTTCCCGAAAACATATAATTTTATTTAAAACTTTTGTTTATTAAACAATTTTTTATTAAAATTGTGAGTTACACACGACACGGACTTGTAGACACATTTGGTCAAAAATAAAGATATATTTTTAATTTAAAGTCCCGTTTACGTCCCGTAACGAGTAGTGACGGGAAAGCTGGGACTACTAAATGCTGCACGAGACGCACCTTGCAATCCTTGTAACAGGGACAAAGGATGGCGTCCATAAATAACCTTCAATATTCAACTTTATGCCTGTCGTATAAAGTTCCGTATTGCGTGCCTTTTAGGCAGCGCGCAGGCGCGGGATGCTGCATTCGATTGATGACTAATTTATAGGTGTATCTAGGACGTTCAGGTCAACAGGAATCTGATATGCGTGGGGGTGCCCACCCCACCAGTAAAACATTGATTTTACATTACTTGTAAACAACCTGAAGTAACATTATATATCGGAGAAAATCTCTGAAATTATTGATCTATTTTAAATGAAATACGTGTTATAGAAAATTCAAATTCAAAATGTTTTTTTTTTTTCACATAAACCTGCCTACATGGGTTCTTATAAAATGTCAGAAGCTGGCGTACGGTTCCAATTAGTCGTTGCCTATGGAGAAGAACCGGCAAGAAACTCCACGGTATATAGAAAAAAAAAGATTATTTTTAAAATATTTCCATATTACAATATATGGAATAATACGAGTATATAGTGCCAGGCCACTCAGAAAGTTTTGTTTCTGACAGTTACCAAAAAAACTGTATTTATATTATTTGTGGTTCCAAAATACTAGTCAAAGATATTGTGTGTGTATAGGCAGCAATTACGCCGAGTGACATAAGATAGTTTATATTATTATTAAAAAAAAATAATCTTCCCTATGAAAAAAAAACGGGATCAGCGAAGTTGACAGTCTTTTTCTTGTGAACAGGTATGAAACCCATCTATCATTGACTGACTAGGACATTCTGTATGCGGCTTACGGAAGTCTGCATGATGTGGCGCAGCTTGTGGGAGGCCTATGCCATGCACTGAACTGCGATAGGCAGGATTTATAATTATTTTTTAGAGTCATCTTTGACCATTGTCTAGGCAAGCGTACTCGTTAACACTATCATGATTGCTTTTTTTTTACTTTGATATAAACTTGACTGCGATCTCACCTTACGTGACGATAGTGATCAAGGGCGAGCCAGTAGAAAATAAAAATCTCACTTAAATATAAGTTAGTAGCCAAAGGCTTCACACAAATGAAAGTATATAATATGGAGCCTACGAGTATGTCGTTCAGTGATAATATTTTACTAGGGAAAGAATTTTTAAAATTGGTCCATTACCTTTGAGTTACATTAGATACAAACAAAAATACTAACGTTTTTCTTATTAATATTAGTGTATAATATAAATAGATGGATTAAATAAAAAAATAATTAGTGCTTAAAATAAACTTAAAAATATGACTTACGTGTATCCGGAGCAAACTGGCAATAATCACGATAAGACAAAGTGCGAAATACATGAACTTGTTTTATCGAAAAAATTTGAAAATGGAAAACGGGACACAACGCGTAAACCCAAAATGGCGGATTGAAGTACAGTAGGACACGTTTGTTCAATACTGTGCCCTGCAAAGCGAAACGCGGTGTACGAGCTTTGTAATTAAGAACAGCTAATTTGTACTTTTACACTTTATCATAAAGTCCTTTATACAATACTACAACATTACAACTTGGAGACCGACACTGAACTGTTGCACGTAATGACGTCGCGCGCAGTGCACAGCCTTATTTCAGGAGTCAGGAAACGCAAGTGACGATCGCAGGGGATGTTGTACCTTATTTCTTGCGCTATAAAGCTCGATATTGTGTGCTTTTGAGATGGAGGCCGTGTGCAACGCGCAGGCGTGGTTAGCTGCATTGGATTGATGGTTATTTTGAGCTCTGTCCAGGGGCCTAGTGTCCCTGAGAAAGTATTGATTGATAGTTTTGTAAGTACTTTCATAGAGTGGGGTTATTATCTTGCTTTAGATGTACTTGCGTATAAAAATTAGGGTTAAGGAAATACATTTTTCCTATTCGCTATTTAAAATTGATGTCTATAATGCATATGTTACGCGAAATGCCCCTTCCTTGCCAAAGGCCATTCCCAATCTTATATTTATTGAAATATTGAATTTATTGAAAGAAAGGTTTTGGAATGACGACCGCGTACCGGAAAACGCAATGTTAGAAGGCCTCCCACAAGGAGGACCGATGACGTGGTAAGGGGCGAGGGAATCCAAAGAATGCGAGATGCACAGGACCAGTTATTGTGGCGACACTTGGGGGAGGCATATATCTAACAGTCCAATGTTGAACATAGGCAATTAACAATTAAGTAGGACAATGCGTCTTGAATATGTTACTCTTTAGTACCTAGAGCTAAAAAGTGGAATTTTATGCCGAAGTCTGTGTTTTCTGATAGCTACAAACTAGGGGGCTTTAAGTCAAGAGTGAATAAGTTACCTCTATGCAAGCGTGCACCATCGTCACCAAGCGCGAATCTACTAATAATAAAAAAGGTAGCTCCACCAGCAATCAAGCTGATCAGCTAATTTTGTCACCAAAGCACCAAAGATGTATTTTTTTAAGTTAGTTTTTGTTTATCTGTTTTATTTGTTATTTCGAAATAAATAAATATTAAAACAAAAGCTATTTAGGTACTCGTCACTTATGGCGTACTCAGGCAATCCAACTTCCAACTTAAATATTTGTAATTTTTGTACGTTTATTGACTGAATAATAAAAGATACTGTTTATCTCGGTATTACGTTCACATGGGGAGGCAGAAATATTTCTCACGTAAGCAAAACCACGGGCAACAGATAAAAATAAAAACATTTTAAAGAACATGTACTTACATGTGACTTGATCAGAATGCTTAACAATACCAACACTAAGCAAATGCTCAAATAAATGACTGTGTTTTGAAAGAATTTTGAATATAAAACTATGGTGTAAAGCTCCATTGACTCATAAATAAAATGTCACAAAACTTTTGTTTTCAATGACGTGAAAATAATTATCGCATGACGGAAAATACTTTTCTAACACGCAAACGAAATTAAACTGTAATCTGAATATGTTAAACTAGATTTTTGCTTAAACTTAATGCAACGACTACATTAGGGGAAAGTGACCGTGAAACTACTGTGCATTATTTCGGGCAACGCTGCCCTGTGCACAAGCCCTATCCCGGCCATCGCGTTGGAAACTGAACTTTAACTCTATCTCATAATGTTGGGAGTCCTTTGCAGCAGTGATAGACGCCTTTGTGCAACGCGCAGGCGTAGCTGTGCAATTTATAGATGTTGAACGATATGCGTGTATCTAGGAAACGGTTAGGATATTGATTAAATACTATTTTAGTGCGTTACTTTTCGCTAGTGGTATTTTTCACTCCTCGTTTTTATTTTAGCATAATTTTTCTTTTACTCAGTTTTAATTTTACTTGTAATATTAAGTTGTTAAAAGAACTAATTAACCTTATTTCTTGTTAAATATTTGTTTGTCAGAGCATTTTTTTTTTAATCCTAAGCGATGTTTTTAAATAAAAAAAATATTAGATTCTATTACAAAAACTGTTAGTACGTGTATTAAGATTTTGTTTTTTTACACATTAGCAATGTACAGTGCCACGTGTACTAACTTATTTATCTACTTCTGACAATAAAACACTGCGTGCAGTGTTTTTAAATTTTGATAGATTTTGAGAGTATTTTCTAGTAACTATTGTTATGAATAATATAATTCAATTATGAATTTACCAATTATGCCGTGGACAATTTTGAGATTTCGTTTTTTTACTTTTAACTACACAAATATGATCAGTAATGGGTATGGATAAGCCCCAATTTTTTTTACTAATTAAAAAATAGTGGTATCTACCTTAGTAATTTAATTTATTCCCTAGTGGCAATAAATTAAACTCTCACAAAACGCTTAGAGAAAAATGAAGTTAGTAGTACTAGTCGCGAGCTCTCACTCGACCTTAACCATTGTCAAAGCTTGCTGTCATCCCCTGAGCGCAACAAGTCTATACACGCTTCTGACAATTGTGGGCTTTATCACTATAGTATAGAGTTGAAAATTAGTCAAAATGACGTGAAAAAGGGAGTGCTTCCTTACATGAAAACTGATTAGAGTACTGCGGATTACTCATACGATATAGCCGATAATTGAAAAGTGTAATAGGGTCAAAAAACTGGCCAAGTGTCCCAAAAGCTTTATTATTTTAAACTACTTTCGAAATACTGTTTAAAGGGTGTTAAAGTTTATAATGAAAACATTTTTGTGAACGCAGTGGCGGGGACAGTGCTAGTTATAATTATATAATATTGACAACAGAAACCGTCTCGAAGCTGTTAAATGTCATCGTGAAGGTCAGGTACTCAGTACTGAAGCTTCCCACACAAGCCTGAAAACGCACTTTACCAACCTCGTTGTAAATTTAACTTTACTGGTTCGAAATAGAGTCGAATATTCTATGTGGGGATGTTAGAGGCATCTGTGCAACGCGCAGGCGTGCACTGCACTTAATAATAAATCATATATAGAGCTATGCCTGGGACTCTAATAGTACCTGGGGAATATTGATTTATTGCTTGTCTGACAGAAAGTTTCATATATCGTTATGTCATTGGATAATATCCACAGTTTTGACAAGGATAATGTTTATTTATTCATTGTTACAAAAAATACCTTACAAATATTAAGGGCGGAATTCACCAATAAACTTTTTTACGTTTGGCTCGCATAATCGCGTTTCACTTTTACAAGTGACACTAGTGACAGCGGCTAAACGAGATTATGCGAGACAAACGTTAAAACGCGATTAGTTTTATTGGTGAATTCCGCCCTAAGCAATCATTGTCTGTAACTATTTTGAGAACTAGTTATTTTTAGATGGGGGCCCGTAAACTAGGTAGCACCTATACCCAGGGTAGCATAATTTTTATTTTTTTCATTTAGACTAGCTGGCTGAGTTAAACGTTGTTCTGTCCTATAAATTATCATAGAACAAATCAGGGGGTGAGGGTAGGAGGATACAAAATAGCCTCAGGCCTATTCTTAGACCTATAAATTTGCAAAAAAAACCCATAAAAACCCGTCATACCATTTTAGAAGAGTTCGATAATACATATTGTGAGACGAGAATTTCATTTATTAGAATAAACTGATGATTGAGGTTATAAAGCAACGATTTAAATATTGGTCTAGAAATAAAATAATGCAAAAACGATCTTTGAAAAAAAAAGTGTTGTGTCCGACATTTTTTCGAAAAAAAAATATGTACAGAAAATAGACGTTATAAAATGGTGTCTTTAAACAACAATTTTTAATTAGTTACTTAACTAAAAATTTGGGATGGATGGCGGATAAGACAAAACCACCGACATAGACAATATTTTCCCGAAAAAAGAACTACATAAGACTACACGAAATCTCAGAAGCTCAGCCCCCCTAGCCAAGTTACAACCGTTTCGTTTCGATTCTCTTTTCGTGCATCGCCTCGAGTCGGCCACGCCTCTTAGTTCTTTGTTCTGACCACGTGACTGAGCGTTGAGATGACGGAAAAAGGAATCGGAGGCGTGGCTTACTTGTGGCGATCGACGAAAAGATAATCGAAACGAAACGGTAGTAACTTGGCTAGGGGGGCTGAGCGCAACAGGCTCTTTACGATCGCATGGAGTTTGCACTCATTTACATAACCGTTCGTCAATCTATTTTGATCTTTATTGCTTGAAGATAAAGCTTTCAGGATTGATTTTGTGATAATAATATATAGGTGAGTTTTTATTAAAATAATTATGAGAGTTATATTTATTTATTGTCCGTAAGTCGAAGTCGTTAAGAAGCTCTTGTCTAAAATAATAATATACATTTAGTGGAAAATCATCGAATGACTCCTTTTACTCTGGGTGGAGATAGAAATTGTTTCAGACTTAAAACCCGTCTTTTTTAAAGTGGAATAGCTCGTAGCTCGGGCAAGTCGCTAATTATACATAATTCTAGGTTAATAAAGTCAATTTTGAATCAAAGATGAAATAAAGATTATTATTACTATTATTCGCCTTTTGCGTCTCAGGACCACGAGTAATCCTTTTAGAAGTTGACTCATGGCCCTAGGACTATAACCCGTCTGAGTTACTTTAGTTGACCTTTGCGGTCTGGGGCCAGGGTAACTCTTATGAACACACTACAATCATGACAATCCCGACTTTATTAATAAACGATGATATTAATGTATTTTTTTTTTAATTCTTTATTGTTTCGCGCTTGACCGCTATCTCAAATGATGGAAAGCGATGATGCGGTCGACGATGGAGCGCGCTTACCTAGAAGTAACCATTTCACTCTTGACTTACAGATTCCCGGGATGTAGACATCAGGAAACACAGATTCCGGCAAGGAATTCCACTCCTTAGCTGTACGCACAATGAATGTGTTAGATACGTATAGATGGAACGTCCACCAAGTACCGGTGGCGCATCGCCGTACGCCAGCGGCTTCAACCGTGTAATAGGAGAAAATTATCCCAAAAGAATATACTGCCTGGATAAAAAGTATCTGTCCTAAGTGCTATCCAGGACATGGTCTAACCGTATACGAAGTTTCGTCGGAATTCATTCAGCCTTTCGAGAGTGGAGAAGTAAGAAATATACAAACACACTTTCAGTGTGAGATTATTAGTAAGATAACTTACATGTATCCTGATCAAGCTGGCTATGATGATGATGAGACAAAGTGCTAAATACATGGAGTCGTTTTATAAGAAACTTACTTAAAAAGAAAATGCAACTATCAATTTATGATTTTTTTTGCACAAATTGGGTAACGAAATCTTTGATATCTAAAAGCTGAGCTAACTGAGCTATGTAACAGCGTATTGTGTAAACAATTATAGGCTTTATTTACTGTAAGTTTAAGTCTTTTATTGTTTGTTACGACTTATCAAACCGGACACCGACACTAAACTGTTGCACGCCTTCAATGCACAAGGCCTCTTTTTAAAACCTGAAAGCGCATCGTGCAATTTTGAACTTTAAACTTTATATGTTTACGGTCACTGTTGAGTGATAGCATGTTAGATGCCTTTGTGCAACGCGCAGGCGCGAGTCACAGTACGATTGATACCTAATTATAGCACTATCTAGGGTCTAGTTAAAGCTAGATACTGAATAATTTATTGGAAATATTTCGATCGGAAACGGAGAAATAGCCTACACAGGTCGAATCAGGAAGAAAACGTTGTGTGTAGAGTATTTGTAAATGTTGTCGAATTTGTGTTTTGTCTTTTTCTGGAAATTAGACCGAGAGACAATAGGACAGGACAGACAACACAGGAGGATTTGACAGGAGGAAAATGCATTATTTGTATCAGTATTGTATTATTGTGATAGGCGGAGACACAATTGAAACGGCTTCTATATATAGTTCTTAAATACTTATATTGTATTGCGAGAAGCGTGATATTTTAGCATTATTTATAAAACATTCTTTTTAATAGTTTTTTACTTATTTACAATTTCAATAAATCTTCAATGGAAGAATATTAATACCTAAGCTTTTTTTACATAAAATTTAAAAGATACAACTATGCTGCCAGTGTGCAAGTCAGCAATATATGTGTAGCCTTTATGGTCGCCTAATATATATTCAAAGGTATGAAGTAATTGGGCTGCGGAATTTTTTGAAAGAGCTACTTGCCCTGTAATGCAAAGTGCAACTGATGGAACAGGTGGGTTTTAGTCTGTGAAAGTTTGACACGCCTTCTCGCACCACCTAAAGTGGGAGAAGTTGTTTCATTATAATCCACTTCATTAAAAAAGTTAGTATAAAGTATTTAAATTCATTATAGATGGCATTACTTTTTAACTTTTCATACACTTTACAAAACATGTGCTTTGATTTTGTAGCATACTGTTTAAGTATAAGTTTGAGAGCAGCGGTGGCCGAGTGGTAACGGCCCCGACTTACGAGTTGTCGCGGGTTCAAACTCAAGCAGGCGCATTACTTTGTCTCAAAACGGAGAAGGAAAACATCGTGAGGAAACCGGCATGTCCTAGAAATAAAAATTCGAAGACACAATTCGCGTGGTGGATTATGGCCCATTCCCTCTCTTAGAGAGGAGCCTGACTCCCAGCAGTGGGAACATTAAAAGGCTGATTATGCTTATGCTTATAAGTTTGATAAAAGTGACCAGCTTTAAGTTGACTTGCCTGTTGGTCTAGTTGTTAGTGGCCTTAACTGCTATGCCAGAGGTCGTGGGTTCACTTCCCACCCAAGACAAATGTTTAATGTTGTTATGTTTGTGTTGTGGGTGTTTGTGTGATGAGCAAGATCATTTGTTCTGGTCTGGTATGTTCTGTAGTATGTTTATCAGTTGTCTAGTACTCATAGAACAAGCTCTGCTTAGTTTGGGACTAGATGGTGTTGTGTGAAAGTTATGGAATATAATATTATTGCTAGCGATCCTGACAGACGTAGTCATGTAACAAAGGTAAAATTGAGAACCCAATTGCAGCGTAACTTATCGGGTTCAATTATATTTTCAAAACATCCAGGGACCCACTTAATTACATACACAACATCTCATTCGGTCAAGCCGTTTAGGAGGAGTTAAGTGATAAACACGTACAAAAGATATAAAGATAAGTTTGCTAGTTCCTCGTCAGTGTCCATCTAAAGTGCGTGGTCATTGTTTGTCTGCCAAGACTGACGGTAGATATGAAATGGCCATCCATTCACAGAGAGACCCTACGATCCCAGCAAGTGGCCATTGATCTATATATATAATGCCACCGTGAAAATTTTTTATATCGCTAGATTATAACCTATCTCGTGAGATTGTAAACTGTCGAAAGATTGTTAACTGTAACATACTGCTTATAATTTAACACATTGTTTTTCGGTAAATTAAAATCTATCTGTTTGCGTTTTATGTTAATATCCAAACAGAACCATTATTATCTAAAATTGATCTTTCTAACAACTACGTAGAGTCTACTTTTGTTACTCAGGGAAAAGCGCGCAGGCGCGCGACGAATCAGGCTGATTCCCAAAATAGAGCTCTGCCTGGGTAGTATAAGGTTCGATATTGAACGGGGACTATTTTTGGATTATGTCTGCGTCTTTAAGAATCAAAGCTTTGTTATTGTTTACGTTTGGATAATATGGAAAATTTACCCACCCCCTTTAAAGTTGAATTTCTAAAAATCTCATCTTAGTGCTCACTTATGTGATAAAAGGAAGTCTTGTGCAAAATTTCACGTTTCTAGGCCCAATAGTTTCAGTCAGTTTCTCCTTATTTATATATGTAGATGAAATGATGAATGAACTATGTGGTAGATGTTATGGCTTAAAAATGGGGGTTACTAATATGGGAGAGAGAAATATGGAATGTTGCGTTAAACCTAAGGCCTGAATCTGACTGACTAAGATGCCGGTGGTAGCGCAACCGGTCGCCTCATAAATTTCAAGTAGGGTAGCTCACCCGGTGTCCGCATGGTTGTGCAAAAATGAATATATCGAGCGTTAGAAACATTGCGTTGGATGAAACAAGAAGATTTTAAGCCATGCTCACTTTGACGATAGACGAGTGGGAAAGGACCCTCTTAACAAATCGGTATATGGGCGACAGAATTATAAAGATATTTGTTTGTTATTATTTATGTACTCGTAATACACTCACCTTTTGGCTGGATGTTGGTTGTCCCTAGCAGAGTCGCTCAGAATTTTACGCGGCTTAAGATAATGTATACACATTTCAAAAAATTAAAATAAACAATAAAAAAAAATTAAGAACAGGGTCGACTAATTTTTTTTTTAAATTAAGCCATCGAACCAATCAAAGCCAACAAAAACCTTTTCAATTTACTGGCAATATAAAAAGTTAATTTTAGACCAAATAAACTTCCGATCACAAGTATCACAATAAAGATTCGATCACTCCAATAGTAAATATTGCCAGAATCATAAATCAATTCGAAGTGCGACATTGATAAGCACGCGAATAAACGAGAATTTAATCGTTATAAATTTAAGCTCTATTTCTTGAATAATACGGTCCTATTTTATTTACAAGCACGTAAGTCCGTTCGAGCCGAAGGTAAGTGTGAAACTGTTGCACGAACTCAATTTAATCGTTATAAATTTGAGCTCTATTTCTTGGAAAATACGGTCCTATTTTATTTACAAGCGCTTAGGTCCGTTCGAGCCGAAGGTAAGCGTGAAACTGTTGCACGGGCTCACCGGCTCAGTGCAAGGGGATAAAATGGGAATGCGTTTGACGACTGTGTTCCAAATTCAACCATCCTGCTTTCACATAAAATACAGTTTTGTTTGTTATGATGTTAGAGTCTTAATGTAAAAGCGCATGCGCGTCACTAGAGGGATGCTTTTTTGGGGAAAGGTAGTATTGATAGATAATATGATAGTTAATAAAGGTAATATTGGAGATATTATTTCGCAGAATTTTGGCTAATAATTAGGATAAACAATAGCATAGCAGAAAATCATAGCTTGAGCGGTGTCGAATAACAACGAAATTAAAGAAACAGTTACAAAAGTATCCTTTATCTCGGGAACGCGTAGAGGTATCAAGTTGAAATTAACCTTTTAAGAACCGTAATTAGAGACAGAATAGAATGACAATGAGTCTGATTTTTTCACAGCTTCAAAGGGCCGCAGACCTAAGTATATGGTTTTAATTCCAACTCGATACCTACACGCGTTCCCGAGATAAAGGGTCCTGACAGATAGACAGACGGACGGAAAACAAAGTGATCATATAAGGGTTCCGTTTTTTCATTTTTAGGTACCTACGGAACCCAAAAAAATAAATACGAACGCTGAAGTCAACGAAATGTCTTTTAAAGGCAATTAATTGGACATAGTTATAACCTTTTTTATTAATTCTGTTAACTAGCAACATTTTACTGCAATTCAGCTGTTATTTAATTATACGAGTACATTATACAAACATACATATAGAATGTACGAGAGTATCATATTATATTTATGTTAAAAATATTTACACTTGGGGCAAAAAGGTAAGCCGATTTTTTTTAGTGTGTGTGTGTTATTTAATACAGAAAACGTAGCGGTCGATGAAATTGCCTTGAAAATTTTGGCGTAGCACTTGACGTAGCGCTACGCAGCTGCCTACGAGAGTTACGCCTACGTTCAAATGTACTGAAAACGATTTGAGGGAATTTTAAATATAAAAGAATTTGCTGTTTTTTGTGCACTTTTCCAAATAAGAATTTTATATAGGTAATACACACATCCTGTCCGTAAGCTAGCTTTTAGTAAGAATAAAAAATTGATAACCCGATTATAGCGGCACCTACCTGGTCAAATCGTATTTTCAAATTATCCAGGGACTCACTCACATGTATACACAAAATTAAATCCAAATCGATCAAGCCATTTAGGAGTTAGGTGACAAACATACGTATAGAAAAATCATATACATATAAAGAATGATAATTGCTGTTGTATCCACGTGGGAGGCATTTGGTGACGACGTAGGTCTCACACATGCGAGCACGAATCAAGCTTACTTCGTGTAACAAATGATAATTCCATACGATATTGGGCTTTATGACTAATAAATAGAGTCTACGATTGTTTGCAACGATGTTAGAAGCCTGTGATGCAGAGCGCAGACGCGACCTTGTGATCTTCTAAAAGGACCTAGGACAAGCTTTTGTTATATGTGTTTTAAAGGTCAATTTTCGTACTTAATATAAGTTAAGTGCACTAGCTTCTGACGTTTTATGTGCCAGTGTAGGCCTATGTGAAATATAATATTTTGATTTTTGTTTTTTGTTTAAAATCTATATCGTACTGGTAACCGTCCGGACCGAGCCTGAATCGTCGACGGCGCGTAGTGTTCCACGCGCGTCTCAATAAGATGTCAGCAACAGTATTTATTCTCAATACATAAAGTATTGATAATAAATAATTAAGAAATACATTTCCGCATTAGATAATAAACATAAAAATAACTTTTTGTGTTTAGAATATAGTGGTTAAATGACACATGGCATCATGGTGCATTTTGAGTATAGCAACATCACTAGAAAAAGCATGCCATTAAGTCATTTCAACTGCCATCCAATCTTATAGAAAAAAAAAAACTATGACAAGCATGACATCTTGTCGTTCGTTCAAGAATGCGTTTATTGATTTTTAAAATTCATAAGGAGGTACGTATGTATTACTGACATAATATACGTAATCTCATCAACTTTAAACTGGAATGTATTTAATACGACGATTATATTAATAGTAATGTCTAAGACAAAATTGTTTGGAAATTTAATCTATATACTTTTGTATATTTTTTATCACTTGACGCTAACATAATATGCCAGCAAAATTTTGTTCGAGAAACTGCCATCACTCTTGAACGATAGAAAAAAAGTGTAGGAAAAAATAAAATGAATAAATAGATAGAATTGAATGGTTTAAGTTAGATTTTGGTAGACTACGTAACAGGAGTGCCAGAAAATATGAGTACCTATTGAAATATTTGGTTTGGAGTTTCTTTTCAAACACATAAGATCCCTGAATAAGGAATAAGGCTCCACATCTCAAGCGCTTATGGTGTAGGCACACCATACGCGTATACTAATAATCTCTAAATAAGGTAAACATCCATAAAACAAGATACAGACAGTATTGTATTGTATGTCGGCCTGGTGTCGTCAACTCCACATCTCAAGTGCGTATTTAGCGTACAGGTGGGACAAACAGAGGTGTAGCGTAAACTAATTTAGGCGTGGGTGAACTGATGGCGCATCAGCAAAGCCTTTTTCTTAAATTCGAAAACGAGATAGCAGCTGTCACAACCCAGTGTCCACCACATCGTCGCTTACCATCAGTAGAAATAGTGGTCAAACGTGAGCCTATCAATTATATAAAAAAAACCACTAGTTCTTAAAGAGCCCTCACTTTGGGTGCGAGGCCGTGGGCGAGGGGCTGTTTCGCCCACGCCCAACTACACACAACACGTGGACAAATGTTTCATTCGATCCACCCCAGCACCTCAAGGAAGGCCAGCAGTACCTTGGTATTAATGACCACTTCGCGGAGAGTACCTAGGCCTAGGGCTAGGCTGATAGATATCGCTGTCAGCGATTAGACCGCCATTGTTCCCATAGATTTAAGTTTATGTATATGTTATGTCACTTTTTTGGTGTACAATAAAGTTTATTCTATTCTAATGTGTGCCCTTTTAGAGTGTGTATATATTCAGGGAAAATCTTCAGATATTTGCATAGATATAGTCAGTGTAAATTTCAACTATGCATAATCGTAGTGCGCATGCTACGTGGGTGGATACGTCAACGTGGCATGGTGGCATTCAACATGTGGTTTTATGGAGATTACGGTATAACAATTAAAAAAAACTTCTAAACAAACACTATACAACAAATAAATAGGCAATATTTAAATACTTTACGTCACACATATATAGGCACATATCGACAACTCAAAGTGTCGTTTTAAATATCAGTCACAGTATCTTTGCGTATCAAACGTTATCAATGACACACATCGTGACGTATTCACACGTTTAACTTGCGTTCGATAGCGTGGCTTGACGTTTTGCGGTCAGAACACCAGTGCAAAAATGATAAGCAGAAATCGATAATATTTACAAAGATACCCCTGGAAGTAAGAGGATTGAATGCGTGCTTGAACTTCAGTGAAAGGGATATCAGTAGTAGAAAGCAGAGAGCAGATCTCAGTTTAAAATTTAAAAATGACTTACATGTAGTCTGACCAAACTTGCTATAATTATGATTAGCGCCACCGCAAGATACATGCACTCCTTTTTAGCGTCTTTTAAATGGAATCTGATCACATTGTCCGAACACGGGCTTAAATGTTTTGCGTACTCACCGATTTGGTAGATACCGGCCGAATGAGTGCGTCTCCACGATGCCATGGGTCGATAGCTTCGCGCAGGCGCTTTGCGATCAACTACGCAGGTAATTTTTAATGTGACTATACTAAGTATATGGTTGGCTTGAAAAATTTCAGACCAAAGAAAGATGAGACGACACTTAACGACAGCAAAATGAACCTAATCTACACTTCTGTCACGTCATTTAACAAAAAATCCTTTGGCGTTGTCTCGGTTCAAAGTACATACGACATTTCAGATATGTTTCGCAGCTAAGAAAACAATTTATATTTGCTACCCGATGTTTTGTGGATTTCGGCACGTGGCAGGGCTTAAGAAAATTTTAAAGGTCTTTCCTTACCTTCTTTTGTAGCTTTTGATTTCATAATCTAGTAATATTTCTCTTTGAAGCGATGTTATCAAATTGTGAGTTGTTTTCATTTGGTTCCAATTTGGTTGGATAAAGGCCACCCAATCTAGCTTACGGATAATCTTAGTTACTACGGTAAGACATAATAAAATATAATTTAATATCTTTGTAAAAAAACAAACGGAATTTTTTTTTTTTTGGTATTGTCAATGCTTTTCTTAAAGATTTGGTTTGGTGTGTGATTATTGTGGGCAAAAGTAGTGTTTATAATACGACCACATTTTTTGTAACACTCTTTTTTATGTGGTAAATTATCAAATAACTCCTGCTCTGAGTGGAGAAAGAACGAAAGTCAGACTTTTACTGACTGTCACGACAAATTGTGGCATTAGTCATAGTCATAGTAGTCATAGTAGTTTAATGGTCATACTAGTCATTTACAGAATGTTATATTATACTTAGTCAGCAAATGATTACAATATTTATACTTTTATTTGTTTGACATTTTATTTTATTATTTGTCATTAATAATAAAAGAAAATGTCAAACAAATAAAAGAAAATACAAGAAAACAAATAAATAGAAGTTAAATAACAAATTAAAATTAAAATATATCATAAAAAAAAAGTCACAATCATTTTCAGTCCAAATTAATATTCGCGTCAAAGTTAAATTAAATCTACTATATAAAAATAAGTCGGGTTTTCCTTCCTGACGCTATAACTCCATAACGCACGAACCGATTTCCACGGTTTTGCATTCGTTGGAAAGGTCTCGGGCTTCGTGTGGTTTATAGCAAAGAAAAGAGTAGGGTAGAGTAGGGTAGAGTAGGGTAGAGTAGGGTAGAGTAGGGTAGAGTAGGGTAGAGTAGGGTAGAGTAGGGTAGAGTAGGGTAGAGTAGGGTAGAGTAGGGTAATTTTTTTTTTTTACTAAATCCCGCTTTTGGGCAGAACAACGTCTGCCGGGACCGCTAGTTAAATCATAAATTCGTCAAAACAATAAAAAGTTTGATTACGAAAAGAGTTTTGGCGGAAGCGAGATATAGCGACTGTCGCAACCCAGCGCTGGGCATGCCACAATCATGGCAGTAAGTCTCCTCTTTGAGGAGTGACTACAGTAGTGCCACGGCGTCCTCACTTTCCGCCTGATGCAGGTCCTCAATGGACATGGCCAGTTCGGGAAATTCGTTCGGATTCCATCGGAAGAAAAGCCCGAGTGTCATCATTATGTGGATGCCCGGTGGATATGGTGGAGTTTACAGTTGAAGTCTGTCCCTTGGCACTTGGGCGAAGTACCGTCATTTCCTCGTGTCCTCACGCGCCTAGCCCTGGTTAAGACCATGGTCGGGGATCGAAAGGAAATGGGATGTGGTCGCCTCCTTCTGCGAAGAGTAATGCTAGCGAATGAGACAGTCGCAGTTGTGAGGGAACGGACATCTTCACGCCCCAACCGCTGCAGTAAGAAAAGCGTATAACGTAGGCGTGGGTTTTAGGACGACAAGCAATGGGTAGCTCACCGTCCGGACGTCCGGACCGAGGCCAAGTAGTCAACGACGTGTAGTGTCAGTTCAAATGTACGGACCTAGCATGGCCGATGCTCGCTAGAGCCAAAGGAAACCCTGTGAAGAAAATCCGTGGTCCTGTGAAGAAAATGAAAGTTACAGGTGAGGTTTACTCAGTAAAAGTCTGACACGCCTTTCCGCTAAACCCTAGAATGGGAAAAGTCATTGGATGATTTCCCAACTCAAAAAAAACCGGGCAAGTGCGAGTCGGACTCGCGCACTGAGAGTTCTGTACAAACTTACCTATGAAAACGGTTCAATTCCCGAAATGAGTTACGAAGATTTTTCCGAATGGCAAAAAAGGTTTTTTTTTTCGTGATGTAATTACAATTTTACAGTTTTCAGATTTTTTCCAAAACTTGTGATAAAAGATCTTGCTTCATGCTAAATTTCAGGATTCTAGGTCAACGGAAAGTACCCTATGAATTTTGATTCCCTTGAGAGTGTCGAAATACACGTTTTTTTGTGACATAAACGGCCGTATCTTTTTTTTTCGTTAACTCAGAAGTTTGATTTTTTCACAGTTCAAGGGACCGCAGATTTGAGTACATGGTTTTAATTTCAACTCATAATCTCCACGAGTTCCCGAGATAAAGGGTCTTGACAGACAGACAGACAGACGGACAACAAAGTGATCCTATAAGGGTTCCCTTTTTTTCTTTTTAAGGTACGGAACCCTCAATAAGACTTATTGCATTTGAAAATTATCCAATGATTTCTCCCAACCCATCTGTGTTCCTTCAGTCGCCCTTTCAGGGTCACGGTAACTCTTTCGAACAATTCCGCAGCCCTTCCGATACACCCTGTAAATGTAATAAAATATTGATTTAGTTTAAGAAGGCACCTTGAATTCATTCAAACAGATCAGCTGATTTCTCATTCACGAATTCAGTATTGCCAAATATTCAAAATTCAAAAATTCAAAGCATTTATTTCAAATAAACCATTTAAAGGCACTTTTGAAATGTCAAGAAGTCAGTCAGTCAGAAAAAATGATGCTAATTGCACATTCCAAAGATCTCTATGGAGAAGAATGTGCAAGAAACTCCATGGACACTCTTTTCAATCATGTTTTGCAATTACAAATATCTCTGTTGTGTGAGAACAATGTCAATAAAGTAAAAATAAAAACTAAATATAGATATTAAAATAGCAACTCGCAGCTAAGAGATGACCAGTATCAACTGACAGCGCCCGTTCACGGACCTGACGCGAATATTAGCACAACTCAGCTCAACCATTTCGATGGGAACCGAATGATCCAAAACATGCGCCACCATCAGTGAGACATTTGAGTGAGCATGACAAACTCTCAACTGCTATGCCCATTTATGTCAAACAAGTCCAATAATAACCTAAAAACCATAAAATAGCTCCATGGTACTCACATTTACAAACTTTGAAAAAAATGCTTCTACATTATACAATACTAAATACAATAATAATTAACTACAATAATATTTAACAAATAAAAAAAAAAAAAAACATTAAAGAATAATAATAATAATAGTTTCAAAACTAATGAATTTGTACACCCCGGTGGTAGCACCATCATTCCATGTTTAGTTTCTGCAATTAATTCAGTGATTACATGAGAGAGTGACCGCTTACAAGATATTTAAGATCCTCTGAAATAAATGTGAAAAACAGGGTTCTAAATAAAAGTAGACATATAAAGATAGGCTTTGAAGATATAGAACATTATTTTTAGTATATGCGAAATCTGAATATAGTTTTTTCAGAATCAGTAACTGAATCGATTCCAATAATTTTTACACCATGTTATCTTTTTTTTCCAAAAATAGTTAAAAAAGGTCACGACTTGGGACACCACCGACACTAGGTACAACACAGATCACGGTAGGTTATAACGGACATTAGACACTAGCGCACAGCTGGACGTGGGAGTAAAAAAAGCCTTCAGTCGGCCGGATGGCCCAGTAACCATGTATTTGTGCGGACAACCGGGCAACATGACAAGCTTACAACTTTGTATTTTTTCATGATACAGTTATGAAATTTTGTACATAGATTCTTTACATAATAATATTAGACACGTGCTTCGGGTTTCGCATATACTAAAAGTAATGTTGTATATCTTCCTGAAAAATTGCAAACGCCGTAGGATTGTAAAATCATTACCATTCATCATTTAAGCCGAAAGACGTCCACTGTTTTATGACTGGTCCTGTCCGTCTCGCATCTATCGGATTCCCACGTCCCTCATCAGGTCATCAGTCCACCTTGTGTCTTGGACTTCCAACGCTGCATCTTCCGGTACATGTTCGCTAATCCAGAAACTTTACATCCTCATCGACTATCTGTTCTGTATGTAATGTGCCCTGTCCACTGGCACTTAAGTTTGGCGATTCTTTGGGCTATGTCCGGCAACCTTCTCTTTTTAGAGGAGAACGGAGAACCAAAGTCTCCTGCGATTGTTTGCTTGGATTGTAAAATATCGCAAAAAAATATAAACAATTTTTTCTAAATTATATACGGTTATGTTGGAAACCAGAAAGAGGAAAATGGTGTGGGTGTTAAAATAAAATAAAAAATGCATAGAAACCAAATTGTTAGCTTTTGAGCATTCTCTGATAGAGTTGCCATATTAGAGATAAAAACATCACATAATGTCATATGGTCAATAATTCAGGTTTACGCACCCACTGAAAAATACAAAGAAGAGGATATTTATACAGAATATATAGAATAGAGATTCTAACACAGTTGAAAAAGCTCTGCACCTCTAGCCAAGTTACAGCCGTTTCATTTCGATTCTCTTTTCGTTGATTGCCTCGAGTCGGTTCTTTTGTTGTGACCACGTGACTGAGGGTTGAGATGACGTCAGAACAAAGGAATCGGAGGCGTGACAGACTGAAAGGGAACGGTTGTAACTTGGCTAGAGGGACTGAGTTTTGTAGATTTCAAGTATACAATTATGATGGGAGATTTCAATGCTCAAATCGGAAAGGCTCTACAAGGTGAAGATCGGGTTCTCGGCAAGTATTCGTAAGGAAAGCGAAGCCCACATGGACAAAAATTAATTGAGTTTGCATTAGAAAATAATCTTAAATGTTTGAATAGTTGTGGACTTAGAGGTCCCCAAGTGGTAGAGACATAAACGAGATCGATTATATATTTGCAAATAAATAATTCAAAATAGAGAAGTTCAATATTATCAAAACAAAAAAATTTAATACCAATCACCAAATGCATCAATCATCATGCAAACTAAAAGTAGAAGAAACAAATAGAAGACATAAAAAGAAAAAGGAACAAATACAAATATGTAGACCTGGGCTGGGCATAGGTGAGACTGAAAGAAGAGATTTCGCATTAGGAAGGGAGTCAGGCAAGGGGACCCTCTGTCCCCAAAAATGTTCTCCGCTGTACTAGAGTCTATATTCCTGAAGCTGCATGGGACAATATTGGTAGGTGGAGAGTTCTTAAACCACTTTAGATTTGCGGACGATATAGTGCTTTTCGCACACAATGCAGTCGATCTAGGATACATGATTAATTATTTATCAGCGGAGAGCAGAAAGGTAGGGTTATCCTTTAACGCCTCTAAAACCAACATCCTAACAAATGGCGAAACCACAGATATTGTCGTGGATGGGTACAAGGTTGAGTACGTAAACGAATATTTTTATTTAGGACATTCAATTTCGTTCAATAACTGCACTGAAAATTAAGTAAATAGAAGGGTCTCAATAGCATGGAAAAAGCATTGGAGTTTAAAAGAAATTATGAAGAATAAGAATGTAAACATTAACACAAAGAAAAAGATTTATGAAGTAGTGATTCTTCAAGTATAACCTATGGATGTCAAACTTGGTTTCTGAAAAAGAAAGAAGAAGAAAAACTAGCAGTCTGCTAGAGAAAAAATGAAAAGAAGCATGTTAGGTGTTAAACTGATGGATAAAACAAGTAATAAAAAAGTTAGAGCAATAAAGAAAATTCAAGACATAAGAGAGAGGATTCGGTTACTGAAATGGAACTGGGCTGGTCATGTATGTAGAAGGGAAATTTATAGATGGACAAAAAAGTAACAGAATGGCTACCAAGAGAGGAAACAGGAATTATAGGGCGACGAAGAACTAGTGTTGCCAGTGATGACATATGGCTCTGAAACATGGTCGCTTACAATGGGCCTCATCAGAAGGCTTACAGTCACCCAAAGGGCAATGGAAAGGGCTATGCTCGGAGTTTCCTTGCATGATCGCATAAAGAATGAAGATATTCGCAGGAGAACCAAGGTCGCCGACATAGCCCGAAGAATCGCCAAAGTAAAGTGACAGTGGGCAGGGCACATTACTCGTAGAACGGATGGTTGATGGGGCCGAAAGGTTCTAGAGTGTCGACCGCGCACCGGAAGACGCAGCGTTGGAAGGCCTTTCACAAGGTGGACCGCCGACCTGGTGAGGGTCGCGGGAGTGCGGTGGATGCGAGAAGCACAGGATCGGTCGTTGTGGCAACGCTTGGGGGAGGCCTATATCCAACAGTGGACGTCTTTCGGCTGAAATGATGATGATGATGATGAAGAACTAGATGGAGAGACATATTTACACAAAAAGTTGGACCGAATTGGATGACAAAAGCTAGAGATAGGGAACTGTGGAAAACACTGGAGGAGGCCTACGCCAAAGAGGCGACTACTACTTAAAAGTATTGTTATTTAATTTAATGTTATGATTATTATGAATTATTGTTTTGGATTATTATTATGGATTATTATATGACTTCTCGCGCTCTGGGTGGAGCGCGAGGGCGTGTCAGACTTTTACTGACTAAAACCACACCTGTATCCTTCAATTACCCTTTGCGTCCTAGGACTACGGGTTTCCCTTTCAGAAATTCTCCGCGGTCCTAGTTAGCGGGCATCGGCCCTGCTGGGCCCCTGCGGTTTGCTGACATCTCTTTGAGAAGCGCGAGGATCTCAACGCGCTATTGACGACTGGGCTCGGTCCGGTTAATTACTCTGCGACAGTAGCACTTCGGTAGGGGGTCTTCTACTTGAATAAAACTCTTGGGAGTCTATCACGTTTTACTTATACTATTATATTACTATTCTTCAGGATTCGATATCAGCTCATTGCGCTAAAATGCTTATGTCCGAACTGAAAAAAAAAACTAGACATTTCTTTGTTCTACTCAATTTTTAAACCTATTCTAGAACTGTAAAATCCTTAAAAGTATATTTTACAAGTCAGTTCGTTAGCTATAAATAACTTAACTCATGCAATCTCCTTTCGATATCACAGTATCTAATAGAATCATTGCAATAATTAATTGTCATTCTAATAACTAAAATATAATGTTAAACTGATCAAAATGAATTAAGAAATATATGTGTTACTATTATATTTCAATGATTTATATGCGGGAGAGATACACTGGCTGGAATGTCATTTACACAGATGGGTCCAAAACATCTGACGGAGTAGGTGCAGCTTTTTGTGATTTATTAAACAAGTGTCATGGAACTTATAGCATGAATAAACACATCTCCATTATGACGGCAGAACTATTTGCCATTTCTGAAGCCTTGAGATATGTGCTGGACCATAATGCAATGAAAGTTGTGATATGTACCGACAGTAAGAGTGCCCTACAACATATTTCAAAATGTGTACGCAAAGGGTCTAAGGGTTTAGCGATTGCATATAAAATTCTGGAACAGTTACAATATCTCAACCAAACAGGTCGAAAAGTTATTTTCCAGTGGGTACCGTCTCATGTTGGACTTCTGGGCAATGAGGAGGCTGACAGATTAGCCAAAGAGGCCATTCTGTTAGGCGCACAAACACCAAGTATATTACCTAGTTATTCGGAAATATTATGTAAATACAGAAAAATAAACAATTTGTCTTGGAAGGAACATTTTAATGAAAGGTCGAAATCGAAAGGAATCTGGTACAGAAGTATACAATGTGAGCATCCTCATATACCTTGGTTCGCCGGGGCGAAACTAAATCGTAGACAAATTGTTGCTGCACATCGCTTGCGGTCAGGACATGCTCCACTAAACAATTTTGCTTTCCTCATGCGAAAATCAAACTCTCCCAACTGTGAGGTGTGTGGTAAGAAAGAGGATGTACATCATGTGTTGGTGGAATGCGTCCGATACACGTATAAGAGAAAGGCACTTCTCAACTTAATGAAATTATCTGCAATGGATGTTGGAGTGTTCCATGGCATTTTGGCTAGACCTACCTCTAAAGCAGCAAAATTTTTGTATTCCTTTTTATTAAATAAGTAATTAAGCTAGTATATAAGGTAACCCTTTATTAGTTGTTAAATTTGTGTGAAAGTACGATGGGATTGACATCGTCACTTATTGTGTACAAAAATCCCTTAAATAAAGAAGAAAAAAAAAAAAAAATGATTTATATGTAGAAACAAAATATGTAGTAAATAGATAAATATAATTAATAATCGAATAATGTTGTGATTTAAACTAGTTCATGATGAGATGTATAATTAATGAATTTAAAATATGTTTACCTATTGTTAGATATGGCAGTGGAATAAAAAGCTATTTTATTTTCTATTTATGTTGAAAGCTATTTGGATGTGATTTATCGAATACAATTCCGTAATATATCGAGGAATTATAATCTTATAAACATTTGTGACATATGTATAGAAGATTGGTAGCATCAACAAAACACGTTGATTAAAAGTAATTTACCACGGAATTTCACCATCTTTAAATCAACATGGTTTTTAACCTACAATGTAACTCATTGAATTTGAAAGACTTCCAAAACTTTCCTGTAACAACAACATGTTACGACACGGTACAAGGATATTGTTTCTCAACAGAAACAATACCTTTGTTTTACTGGAATGAAATCCGTAAAATTCATTTCTCTTTTCAAAAATTTAATTACACAAAATTCTTTTCATCAAAAATAAAGCGACTCTCGTAACACCACGTTTGTCTACCACGTGACTCCAAGTAATATCGCTCACGGGGATTGGGGGAGTTTGTCCCCTTTTGTAAAATAACGTGACTTTGTCGAGTTATTAATTTTAGAAACCCATTCTCCTATAAAAGTGGGAAAGGAAAATGAACAAATATTGTGCTATAATGAAAGGTCACATGGAAAATACGGTCGTAAGTCTAGCTCACATTTCTATGCCACGTGTCCGGAAATTGACTGTGGTTGAATGATACAAATAACTTCAATACCTTTTTTTTGTTTTGGAATAAAGTTTGTTATTAATCCAATTAATAATACTCGATTAACTAAAAAAAACTATTGCACGGATTTCCATGCGGCTTTCACGAATGCACTTAATGATTTTTATGGAATATTTGGAATTTGAACTTTCATTATGAATTATTCTAAACTTTAGATGTAGGTATATAAACACAGATAATAATAATAATAATAATAATAATTTTTTTTTTGATCTTCGGTGATGAGACTGTACATCCCGCGGAAGTGTGGAGGTCGCGGCTTTTTGAATGCAAAGACTCTACACAACCACGAGGTGTGCAGCCTCAGAGAATATTTCCTCAAAACCGATGTGGGTATGCACCGCGATGTGGTCGCAATGGACAAGGGACTCACCCCGTTGTCCATGGCTAAAGAGAACTGGCGCAAACCTGTGGTACTTACTACTGATGACCGCAAGGAAGTATGGAAAGGCAAGGAGCTCCACGGGCGCTTTTATCGGGCTCTTCATGAGCCTGATGTAGATTTTTTGGCGTCCGTGGCCTGGTTACGTTTCAGCAACCTCTTCGGAGAAACTGAAGGTTTTGTCTGTGCGATTATGGACGAAGTTATTTTGACGAACAACTACCGGAGACATATTATGAAGGACGGGACGGTTGACATGTGTCGGGCATGCCATCGTCCGGGTGAGTCCATCAGACATATAATCTCACGTTGTTCTCGTCTGGCTAACGGCGAGTACTTGCATAGGCATAACCAAGTAGCCAGGATTATTCACCAGCAACTTGCTTTAAAATACAACCTAGTGGAATCTGAGGTACCATACTACAGGTATGTGCCCGACCCAGTTCTTGAAAATGACCATGTCACGTTGTACTGGGATCGGTCTATCATTACTGACCGGACTATTGTAGCGAATAAGCCGGATATAGTGGTGATAGACCGATTAGCGCGCCGCGCAGTGATAGTCGACGTCACCATCCCGCATGACGAGAATCTCGTGAAAGCTGAGAAAGAGAAACAAATCAAATATCTCGACTTAGCACACGAGGTTGTCGACATGTGGAATGTGGACTCGGCTATCATTGTGCCGATTGTCGTGACCGCCAATGGTCTTATAGCCAAAAGCTTCGACGACCATCTGTCGAAGCTGTCGTTGCGCGGTTGGATCAAGGGCCTGATACAGAAGGCAGTACTCCTCGACACGGCTCGCATTGTGAGGAGGTTTCTGTCTCTGGAGCCCTAACCACCGGTAGCTTGGACCCTGTTCCCGACACCGGCGGATAACTATTTTTTATATTTTTAAATGTTTTTTTTTATTACTTGTTCTTTAAAGAAATATTTAAAAATGTAAATGATATGTGTATAAAAATAAATAAAGAATAATAATAATAATAATTTATTTGCAAACAAGTGACACTAATTACATGAATTCTCTGCCTCCTGAACTAGGTAGTGAACCTGTATCTCAGGAGACAGTTCCTTCCCTATACATATTACCATCCGTTTACAAACAATGCCAATTGGTACTTATATCAAGATTCAAAAAAAAAAAATGTAATGAAATGAGACACGTAATTATATAAAAAAAAAATTGATCGTGATATAGATAACAAAAGAAAAAAAATAGTAGTATAAAATAACAATAATATAATGGTTACTCATGTGTGCGTGTGGTGTGGTGTGTTATTCATGATGGTGTGTTTTTGTAGAGTTCTTAAGAATTATGATGTGTTTGTGTGTGTGCGTGTTGTTGTTGTGTTATGTTTTCAAAGTACAGTCCTTTTATTTGTTTGGGTTACTGGTGACTAGATTTTCTATTTGTTCGTACTCTAATTTACTGAGCCAGTTTAGTACACTTTTCCCGAAGTTGTGGTTATTTAAATTTTGTGCATTTTTAAAAGGAATTTTGTTATATAAACGCGGTGCAGTGGAGTCGTAGTGTCGCTTTGCAAACGTGGATTTCACGGAAGGTGCTGGACATATAAAACGTCTCTTGGTGGTGGGTAGCAACTGAGGAATTGTGGTGCGGTGGAATCTGCGAAGTACTCGACTTACGAAGAGTTTGCGGACTGTAAGGACACCAGTACGATTGTATAAATCTGTTGTGGGGTGCCGGTAGGGGAGGAACATTAAAACTTTGAGGAGCGTACGCTGAGCACGCTCCAGTTCAATTATGATTGATTTGGACGCGCCACCCCAGGAGCAGATGCAATAATTAAGTACACATTCGCCCAGCGCTTTATATGTTGATATCAGAAGCTTTGTGGGTGCAATATTTCTTAGTTGTTTGAATATATAAATTAATTTTCGTAGTCGAGCACTTAGGCTGGAAACATGGTGATTCCAGTTTAGATTTTCATCAACTGTAACGCCCAGGTATTTTATAACATTTGATCTTGTCAAGACATCACAGGTACATTGAGCACTCCCGCGGGGATTTCGGTTACACGGGAAAGCATGAATTTTTATATTAAACCTCGAGTCCGGACGAGAGATAGCAGTCTTTGTAAAACATAGATATTTTGTCTTGGACGTATTCAGCGACAGCAGGTTGTCTTCGAGCCACTTTGTGACAATCGCAAGACCATTTTCTGTTACCGTCTGCACCTGCTCCCATGTTTGGCCATGAAACAAGATGACTGTGTCGTCTGCAAACATAATAGTTTCCGCGTTGGGAATGGCAATCTCCGCTAGACTGTTTATGTAAGCCAAAAAGAGAGCTGGGCCAGTCGTACTTCCTTGCGGAATGCCAAATGTGCAAGTTGCAGCATCACTGAAGTGGTTTCCTACCCTGACACGCTGTTTCCTACCCGCCAGATAGTCCTGGAACCACTGAAGGACGTGTCCCCTTATACCCATACTGCAAAGTTTTGCTAGAAGTATAGGAATCGATACAGTATCGAATGCTTTTTTTAAGTCGAGGAAAACACCAATTACTTTCTCTCCTGCATCGACATACTGTGTAATAATTGATGTCAACTTTAGTAAGGCATCATTTGTAGATATTCCCTTTCGAAATCCAAATTGGCGATCGCTTAACAACTGGTTTTTCTCCAAGTAGCTGACGAGTTTTTTTGTTACTAGCTTCTCAAGAACCTTCGATACACACGAGAGCAGCGAGATGGGCCTATAATTTGAAGGTCGTTGCTTATCATCAGCCTTGTGTATAGGTGTAACTATTGCCTGTTTAAAAATGTTGGGAAAAGTGCCGAGTCCCAAGCTTAGATTGCAAAGGTAGCTGATAGGTTCTGCCAGTACGTCTTTAGCTAACTTGATTAACCTACTAGAAATATTATCGGGGCCAGGTGCACTATTTATTTTCAGAGATGCAATAATGCTGCCTATTTCTGTTGCGTCTGTAGGCGTGAAAAACATGTTGGTTGGCGTTGTGTTTGTATCTGGTGTGGTAGCTAATTCGGCTTCAGTTTTGTTTAACCTTCGGAGAGTGGCAACAGCTAGCTCATTACCAATAGAAGTAAAGTACTTGTTTACCTGATTCAGCGATCTAATTGGTGTGCTGTCTATATGCAGTAGTTCTTTAGGTGTATCATTACTTTTTTTCATATTGCAGATGTCCTTTATGATACTCCAGGTTTTTTTGATATTATTACTATTAATTTCCAGTTCCGCACGGTAGTATTGAGATTTTAATGATTTAATAATTTTATTGCATGAATTTCTGTAGGTAGTGTATATCTGGTGCAGCTGTTCGTTTTCGGGTTGTTTTTTTGATTTTTGATGAAGCTTGTCTCTTTTACGGATACTTCGAACAACGCCTACAGTAATCCATGGCTTCAGTGGGGCTTTTCTTTTAGGTCTGGACGAGATACTTGTACAATTACTCACAATACCCTGGATCGTCTCTACCAAGTACTCCGCGGCGACGTTAGCATCATCTAGCTTATAAAATTCAGACCAGTCCACTTCTTTTAGCTTTAAATGTGCGGTAGCATAATCTAGTTTTGTACTTCGATACACCAGTTTACTTTTAGGTAATCCTGCGTGCCCAATACACAATAGAATAGGACTATGGTCTGTTAGCTCTGGAAAGACGATTGTTTGCCATCGTTCTTTTGATCTTACCATAAAATGGTCCAGGCAGGTGTTGACTCTAGTTGGGTATATTATGCCCTGTTGTAAGCCATGCGATGCCATGATACACAAATAGTCATTTGCATGACTGTTATTTACGCCACAAGGCAACGTATTGATATTGATGTCCCCAGTAAAGACTATTTCCCTGTTACGAATCCCATTAAGAATCTTGTCAAGTGATGTTAGGTAGAGTTGCGGGTTTTTGTAGCTAGGAGGACGATAAGAGCAAATTATACTATGCCGAGCCGTGTCCAATTGCAAACAATTACCCTCCAACATGCTTGGCTCAGAAGCAACAACACTGATTTCTGTTCGAACGTATGCTACTATACCGTCATTCTGGTTCAGGGTGTTCTTAGTGTAGTACACGTTATAGTCATTTAGGCTGGGAGGTGCAACTCCTTTTTTTGTCCAACACTCAGTTAGTACTATGATATCTACTGTTGTATTGATGGTTGCTAAAAACGAGAGCAGCAAATCAAAGTTACAGTATATACTGCGAATATTCAAACAAAGAATACAAATGGGATTCAAACTCGTTGTCTTATTTAAAATAAGAGAACATTGAGATGAATCTGAAGATATATAGTACCTACTGAAAAAATATAGTCATTATCAAAATATCTACCTAAAGTTGGTATTTTTAGTTTTTTTGCTCGATCGAACCTAATAAATAATAGTAACCTATATTTCTAGCTGTTGTCCGGAAGATATTGTCCAGTCCGAAAACTGGGTTTTAGAACCCGATTGCATCGCCACCTACCGGGTTCAATTGTATTTCCAAACTATTCAGGGACCCACTCAAATATACACAGAAAATTGCATCCAAATCGGTCAAGCCGTTTAAGAGTAGTTAGGTGACAAATTAATTATAAATGTAAAGATACTAATATTATGAAGAGAAAATATTTGTATTTTTGTTTGTAATAAACTTAAAAATTTCTGGAACGATTTAAAAAATTCTTCCACCAGTACATACTGATGTATGTACCGGTGGTGGTAGTGGTGTGGGGAGGCCTATGTCCAACAGTAGACGTCTTTCGGCTGAAATGGTGATGATGGCTAATATTTGTATGACTTTGTTGTAGAAAACGGAGACACTTTTTGTAACTCCTAAATAAATTGTACCATTTTTTTTATATTTTTTATTGTTGATAGGCTCGCGTTTGACCACTATCTCTACCTGATGGTAAGCGATGATGTGGCCGACGATGGAGCACTCTTGCCTAGAAATGACCTATTCACCCTTGACTTAAAGACCCCTAGGTTGTAGCTATCAGGGAACACAGACTCCGGCAGGGAATTCCACTCCTTAGCTGTGTGCACCTACATAGGCGTACCTAGCTTCTGGCGTAGGAGGGGGCAAGTCAGACTTTTTAGGTCAGACAGATGTTTTGTCATACACACTACACAAACACACCTACATGAAACATTAGGTATGTAGTGTAGTATAGTGTAAAGGGCAAACAGCGGCAAATAATCCTGCTTTTTATGTAGTTAAATAAATAAAAGTAAATTTGACAAGTAAAATAAATGCTAGTCGCTCGCAACTCCTTAACGAAGATTACCGAATACAGCCGAGCGTTCGAACGCTCAGCTAGATTCGGTAATGTACGTCCTCCATCGTCGCACGTGGTTTTTTAGCAATTGTATCGTGCATTTTACCAGTGTCTACTGCGCGGTTTATTTATAAGTTAAAAGCATATGGCCCCGTTTGCACTTTAATTAGTAGTTAGGCGATTTCATACATGTTCTGCGAGATTTCCAAGGGGGGGCAGCTGCCCTCCCCTGCCCCCCCCCACCCTGAGTACGCCCATGTGCACCTATAAACTTATTTTATTTCACAACACGAAGCATATTGCTCGCAGAACAGATGGGGCCAAAAGGCTCGGCCCCGCTAGCTAAGTTACAACCGTTTCGTTTCGATTCTCTTTTCGTTGATCGGGACGAGTCGGCCACGCCTCCTATTCCTTTGTTCTGATCACGTGACTGAGCGTTGAGATGACGTCAGAATAAAGGAATCGGAGGCGTGGCCTACTCGAGGCGATTGACGAAAAGAGAATCGAAACGAAAATGTTGTAACTTGGCTAGGTGGGCTGGAGTGGCGACTGCGTACCAGAAAACGCAGCGCTGGTAAGCCTTCCACAAGGACAGAGTGGACGGATGAGTAAGTAGCTCGTCGTCCAATAAGGACCAGGCCCAGGTGGACCGCGCGTTGTGTTCCACGCGCACCTTAAAGAGATGCGATATCAGCTCAATTTACGGAGGCTGCTAGGACTGCCTGAATGCGGGATGGTTTAAAAGATTCATTGGAACGAACATGGACACTTGAAGTAACACTTGTGGGTTTTAGTCATTACTTAGTTAAGTTTTATGAAATTCCCTCTCCCTCCAATCAGGGTGGGAGAATTTAATCATCCGAAAAACGTCCACTGTTAGACATAGGCCTTTTTTTTTGTTGCCGTGTTGGAAAATCCTCATGGATGTCCTTCGCCTGGGGCAGGCGAAGGGGTCTGTCAGATTCTTACTGACTAAAAACCACCTCGGTGTTCCCTCCCACACTTGGACCGGGAATCGTGGGAGCTGATACGCCATCCATGATCCACGGCTCTCGGACCTCTTTATGGGGGCTGGAAGAGGGCGTTGTCTGCCTTCCGCCGATGCCCGGTTCGCCTGCTGCGGCACGGGAGAGTGGCCACGGCCTCCCTCTGCCTCTCCGCAGCCTCCTTCTGTGAAATTACGGCTTCACAAAAGGAGATCACAGCATCCCACGACCATCGAAGGAACAACGGCCGGCAGCGACAGGTCGGGTCCCACTTCAGATACAAGGGCACGGCGCTGCTCCTCCCATGCGGCACACTCTGCCAGTGTGTGCTGCGCCGTGTCCTCTCGACAGTCAGACATAGGCCTCCCTCAAGTATTTTTTTTTGGGTTACAAATTCATCTAATGAATCCTTCGCCTTTGGGCGGAGCGCCCTCCCGCTCCGTCGTGTCATACTTTCACTGATTAAAAACCCACTCCTATTCCTTCTTTGCCATTGTTCCAGAGCCCCGGAGATCTCTTTCGCATCACCCATGGCCCCAATAGGCTTCGACCCTGCTGGGCCCCTACGGTTGATGATATCTCCTTGAGGCGCGCGTGGAACAATACGCGCCGTCAACGACTTGGGAGGCCTCCCCCAAGTGTTGCTACGATAAACATCCATCGCATTCCCGCAACGCTCATCTGGTCAGACCCACCTTTTAGGAGGTTTTCCAATGCAGCGTCCTCCGGTTTGCGGTCGCCACTTCAGAACCTTCTGTGCTGCTAGCAATGTGCCTTGTCCACTTTAGTTTGGCGATGTTTCGGGTTAGTTCTCACGCTTCGCAGTAGAACCAAGGTTACCGAACCTTGGTTCTACTGCAAAGCGTGAGAACTTATTTGATGATATACGAAGCCTCAAACAAAACGGCGGACCGACGATCTGGTAAAATTACATCAGGGGTCAAAATGTCCCACACAAGACGCGCAACGCTTAATCTACATGACGCTGCAACGTTGATCAGTATCCCCCAACTTGCCCCCCAATATTTTATTACACATTCACCTGACGCGGAACATGTTTTTGGAATATTTAACAGTGTTGCTAGTGTTGTCGTGGGACAAATTGTCTCTTAATGTATCTAAAGCATAAGGCGGTTTTTTTTTTTATTGGGTGTGAAAATCTTATGACAAATCCCGCTCTTGGGCGGAACGGGAGATAGTGTCAGACTTTTCCCGACTAAAAACCCACTGCTGTTCCTTTGTTGCCTTCGTCCCAGGGCCCCGGGTTTCGTTTTCACACTACGCATGGCCCCAGTAGGCTTTGACCCTGCTGGGCCCCTACTATTTGCTGACATCTCCTTGAGGCGCGCGTGGAACAGTACACGCCGTCGACGACTTGGGCTCGGCCCGGACGAAAGCATAAGGCCGTGGGAATACTTTAATAAAAGCCGCACCAGGGCCCATCAATGTAGCGACGCTTGGGAGAGGTTTTTCAATATTATGAAGATGTTTTATGTTATTCACATACATCAGGTGCAGAGCAAAAGGAGTTTTAAGGATCGTAGTAAATGGCGTTCTGAGCTTTCAGTCTACCCCATAGAAAAAAATTTTTTACAAAAAAAATACACGGCTTCCGACTTCCATGTAAAAAAACCGGGCAAGTGCGAGTCGGACTCGCGCACTGAGGGTTCCATACAAACTTACCTATGAAAACAGTTCAATTTCCGAATCGAGTCTCAAAGATTTTTACGAATTGCAAAAAAGTTTTCAGATTTTTTCCTATGCTTATGGTATGAGACCTTGTTTTTGTACCAAATTTCAGTATTCGAGGACAACGGGAAGAGTACTCTATGAATTTTGATTCCCTTGAGAGTGTCGAAATATACGTTTTTTGCAACATAAACGGCCGCATCTCTTTTTTACGTTAACTTATAAGTTGATTTTTTTACAGCTTCAAGGGGCCGCAGACCTAAGTATATGGTTTTAATTTCAAATCGATTCATCCACGCGTTCTCGAGATAACGACTCTTGACAGACATAGACAGAAGGACGGACAACAAAGTGATCCTATAAGGGTTCCGATTTTTCCTTTTCAGGTACGGAACCCTAAAAAACTCAAAAAAAGTGCAAAATAAGTTTTATGTTTTTATAATAGTTTTCTCTCTTCTTTATTTAACACCGACTTCCAAAATTAAAGTTATTTTGCATTGTTTTTTGTGTTTTTTATTTTACACTTTTCAGTTGTGGTACCGCAACTAAAAAGCACCCCTCAGCCAAACTTAAATAGTGTGCTAGTTCTATAGCAAGGTACCTACAGAATTTATTAATTAAAACATTGCATAACAATGCCAATAAGCCAAGCCACGGCTAGGATACATTGTTTTATTATGGAGTTTTCGTGTTCACCTACATCAGATGCATCTCATGACAATTTTAATAATCCCAAACACGGTTAGGTTCAATATATCCTTTCCCCCTATTCTTTTAGTCAGTCATCGACTACCATAAACAAAGCAATTTTAAATCCTACGAAACTTCAGCTGTGATCCTTTGAGGATTTTCCTTCCATAACTTCTTATATTTTTATGCGGCCAACTCATAAGTATAATCTTTCAAACAAAAAAATAATTTTCAAAATCAGTCCACAAGTCAAAGAAGGAGAAGTCTGTGAACATACAAAAAAAAAAACATACAACCAAACATAGAATCTCCTTCTTTTTGAAGTCGGTTAAAAAGGCGTAAGCTTATGGTTGGAATTCTCAAGTAGGCACTGATACAATTACAAAAATTATTTTACAAATAAAGTTACAGTATCGATAGACTACTTTATCCCAGAAAATAGTTCCACTGCTATTAGCAAAGGGAGCGAAGACGTAAATAGATTGTATGAAGTTAACAAACTGTTGTTAGCGACATCTGTTTACAGTACCCCGAACTAAATCGAACCCAACAACAACTTGCTCTACTTACGAAGTTTATATTACAGTGAGCAGATGGCGCCACAAGCATGCAATCAATACAAACTGAACATTTTCAAGTTTTCCTCAAAGCTTCTTCATCATTTTAAGGTACACCAATTAGTTCCGCAGTGTAAAAGAAAGATGGTGTTATATTCAGCATGACTTTGTAAAAATACCATAATTTTATTTTAATGCCTGCCGAACATAGGGCTCCCCGATGGGTCGCAAATTGCGATTTATAGAGGATATTGCTATAATTCTGTCACTTATTGCAATATCTTGGGAAAGCGGAAATTGGCTGGTTTTATGCGGAGAGGAAAAGGTTTATTTTGGGTACCTTCTTTAATTAAAAATTATAGCAGATTGTCGGTATTATTTACTATAGGTAGTTGCAGAAGTTTAGGTGTTCATAAATGTTATGAATAGCGTGGGAAAGAGCAGTCGCAAATATAGTTTTAATTTGTATAGTGAACTTGTTGGTACAAACTTGTGGGTGCATAATAATACAATTTGATACAATGGGTTGTTCGGTATTGTTAGGAAGAGTTACCGTGGCAACTAAAGGAACATAGGTTGGTTTAAGAGGATCCTTTTCCACTCGCCTATCGTCAACATCGAGCATGGTTTATAAGCTGGTTACTTCATATAACGCAATCCAATGCGATGTTTGATAAAAAGGCAACGCGAAAAAAGAGAGGTAACGCCTGAAAACTCTGTTAGCTTTCGGTAATTCCGTGATTTACAATATTTTATAAAACTTGTTCTAGGAAATACGGGATTTTTTAAACCCTTAGAAGGTTTTGAAAAAAAATTTCGTCATTCAGAATCTGGTCTGTCTGAGTCTTTACTGGGTTAGTTTTACACAAATTTATAAATTTATTTCAATAGAAGCATAGATAATATTCACAAGATACTGTGTTTCCAAAATATCTAATGAAAAATGTGTAATAACGTCATAATCGCGTAAGAGCGGTTGTATGAAAAACAGTGAAAATGTGTGTCGAGTTGCATCTCTTTAAGTCACTGAAAGTCTAACACTCCCTCATGCTCTACCTAGAGTGGGAGAGTTAACTAATGATTTAGTATCGAAAGATAGGGTTAATTTTTTATCACGATTATAGCTATAATAACAATAAAGTTACAGTTAAAGATAGGAAATTGATCTCGAGTTCGAAAGAATCTATCATTCTGACCACTGTTAAACAATCTGGCCTAGCCTTTTTCCAACTAGCTTGGGGTCGTCTTCTAAACCAACGAGACGCGGCGGAATACTCGTGTTTTAAATGGACCGACTGCCTATCAGACTTCCACAATTCAGTTACTGGGTAAAAATCTTGTAAATGTCTACACCTATTTTAATTTTTAATTTTTTTTGAGATTGTTTTTTTATAGTGATTTTTTTTAGAGCTCAACAAGTTAACATTTTGTTAATCTCTAACACCCTTAAAGATTCATTTCACCTCCAAAGTCGCATTTATCGCCCGTCTCAAGTAATAAAGTTATCACAAGCAGGGGCGTGCTGTCTCCAGTCTTAGTATTGAACATAAATTACGCTCCAACCCCGGACTGTAGGTACAGGTGCTGCATATTAGGTAGGTACAAGATAGAGATGTACCGATAAGACGAATAGTCGGCGAGCAAATGGCCGACTAGTAGCCGAACGTAATTGTGGTCATATAATCCGAGACTAGTCGATCCACTTCTATTAATTATTTTTTATTTTCATGGTTTGCTTTACGCAATAATGTTGTCAACGACAGATTAAAAAAAAAACTTACGGTCCCCTACTGGGCAAAGGCTTTCTCTAAGACCAATTAAATTCTTAAATATCGTACTTCTGGTATAATAATAATAATAATAACACGAGGTTGTCGACATGCGGAATGTGGACTCAGCTATCATTGTGCCGATTGTTGTGACCGCCAATGGCCTTATAGCCAAAAGCTTCGACGACCATCTGTCGAAGCTGTCGTTGCGCGGTTAGATCAAGGGCCTGATACAAAAGGCAGTACTCCTCGATACGATAACACCGGCGGACAACTATTTTTTATATTTTTATATGTTTTTTAAAGAAATATTTAAAAATTTAAACGGTATGTATAAAAAATAAATAAATGGAATAATAATAATAATATTCCACAACTATCACACAACGCCGTCTAGTCTCAAGCTAATCAGCTTGTATTATGAGTACTAGACAACTGATAAACATACTTACCTATAATTATATTTCTAAATACATACATATTATAGATAAATTACACCCAGACACAGAACAAATGATCGTGCTCATCACACAAACATTTGTCCTGGGTGGGAATCAAACCCACGACCTCCGGCATAGTAGTCAGGGCCACTAATCACTAGACCAACAGGCCAGTCAATTCAAATCAGTGTATTACGTTTATACAATTATGTTATTTATTGGTATACTTTAACTTATTAATTGTCGAATAAGTAGTCGATCTATTGCTAACTAATCGCCGACTACAGAATATGTGGTTGAATAGTCGGCTTTCTAAACTAGTCGGTCCATCTCTACAACTAGTCGTTACATTACATGTAATAATAAATTACTTTGTACGTAAAATGTCTTATGTGCACTGGGATATTAATTTATGAAGGAGAATGTAGATGTTCGTTTTTTAAACGGTGTGTGAAAGTTGATTAAAATTTTAATTTATGACTGAATAAACTTTTAGAGTTTACTGACATTCTTTATTATTTTTGTAAGGCTGCCTCTCTGACAGGTGAAGGCCGGGTACATATTCTTTGTAGTCCTCTTTACCTCTGGTAGATGTATTTAAAATATAACCTTATAAATAACTCGCCTTATACCTCTTTCTAAGCTCTTTCTTTAGCTGGAGAGTGGTAAAACAGGGAAAAGCTGAAAAAAAAGTTGACACAAAAAAAAAGTTTCTGTAATGTTACTGGAGTGAAAACAGACACAGCTGCCTATGCCAACGGTAATGAGTTTATTTTAGGTAGGAAATCTATATATATAAAAATGAATAGGTGTTCGTTAGTCTCGCTAAAACTCAAAAACGGCCGGACCGATTTGGTTAATTTTGGTCTTGAAAAACTCGTGATAGTCCAGGGAAGGTTTAAACGGTGAGAAATAATGGAAAAAAAAACATGACAAAAAAATTTGAATACAACGCCATCTCTAATTAAAATGTCATTATAAAATGAATTATTCTGTTCTGGTAATGGCAGTAGATGGCGTTATCCTTACTATTAGGCGGTACGAAGTTCGCCGAGTCAGCTAGTCATCTAATAATATCTCCCGCATACAGGTGTGGAGCGAGAGAAAGTTTCAGACTTTTATTGATCTAAGCCAGGGAAGCACAGACTTATTGAGACTATGGGCCACTTGGACAAATGATGAACTAATGGCGGGTCACGAGCAAAAATTAAAAACAAAAATAGCTAAAAATTTAATTTAAAAAATTAAATATTAATTTGAAGCGTGGCACTGCATTTTACTCACAATACTTTTTTATTTAGCTTAAATTTACTTGTAAACTACACGTAAAATTGCTTCCAAATTTAAATTTTTTGTTGTGTTATTATTCAATACGGAAAAAGTTTGTTTATATAATATAAGTAGAACCAAATAAGTTGGCCCATTTCAGGACATTTGTGCGCAACTTTTAGTACATAGTTTTATCAATGAAGTGGTAAAAGTTCAACAATTCCCCTTCATTGAATTGGTTAAAATCTTGATCGTTTTAAATATTCATTAATTCTAACTGCATTGACTCTGGTGCAGTTTCAGCTGAAATGGTGAAAGGATTAATAAATATGTCCAATAGAGGTTTAACTTTTTGGAATTCAGAAAATCGTTCACGAAAAGAGTGTATTAAAATATCTAACTTTTCGACAAAGGCATTTTCTCGTAATTAGGAAAATGATTTTAAATGCCCGAATTTATTTGTGATCTGAAAAGAGCTAGTTTGCTGGCGGGCCACTGGCATATTACCGGGGGGCCGCACGCCACCCTTAGGCGGTCTGTGCATCTCTGATTTAAACCCACCTGTGTTCTTTCAGCTGCCTTTTGTATTCCAGGGCCGCGGTAACCATCTCGCAGCTCTGGCTTATTGCTTGAACTCAGGTTTCAATAGAAGTAATCCACTACGTTGGCCCAGCACTGCAGTTGCTGGTCTTCACTTGTTGCAAAGCTATATCGGCATATTATTATCTAAATAGAAAATTAATTAGAAATCACAGAAAGGCAAATGTTTTTGAGTGTGTACGCTCGTATGTTTGTTATTTCTTCACGCTCAGACCACCGAAACCCAACTTTCAAAATTAAAAGTAATTTGGCATTATTTTTTTTTTAGTTTCACGGCTACTGGCCTGTACGTACAATCCATTCAGCAAAAACTTTTAATGCTTAATTAAACCTACTTACTTTTAAATAATGCCATGCATGAATACTATCTATTTCTGTATGGTTTCCGCACTTAGTCCTATGTGGACAATTGTACGTGGGCCATGGCGGCCTTGACCTTATGTGGGCTTATTCCAACCAGCCCACCTCTCTCCAAAATAGATAAGACCTCTTAGGTTTTTCAGGACATCAATAAGGGAGTTCGGAGATCCTAAGGTTCGTGTGCGTATTTCAGTGACACCTGTGCAGTCTAGGAGCACATGTGCGCTTGTCTCCTGCCCCTTCAAACTTGCTCTGCACAGGGCCTATTGTGTGGAGGTGCTTATTCAGTGTGCAGTGTCCGGTGATGGTCCCCGTCACCAGGCGCAGGCCGCTTCTGTCCAGTCTTATGAGTTTTTTAGTGAGGGCTTTATTGAGATGCGGCAGGGCCTCCTTGGTCTGCCTGTATCCTGGTGTCAAGGTCCATGCATGCATGCATGGTAGCAGCATGAAAACTATTTAGACTATGTTTTGGTATAGCACATAGGATACTCTTTGTCCCGGGAGGGGTGTTTCTTGGGGACAATTTTCTATTTTCTTTGGGTCGAAGCCATTCGTAGCTGCAGGTCTTAAAAATAAAAACCTTCTCATTAATTAGGAATGATGTTATAACCTCGTGTTTAACAGAAAACTCTATCTAAACCATTACTCCCTTCATTTTAGCAACAACATTGAATTCAATAAACAGGCAAATTCATGCTCCTACCGGCTATAGACGTCGGCTATCAGGGATAGCCATAGACCAAGGAGACGCTTCAGTGGCTGTTGTTAGATGTGCCAATGTCATTAGATACTTCCCATCTGTCTGTATATATGAAAGGCAAATTCTATTTAATTTTCGCAATTCTTTGGGCTTTGTCTGTAACCTTGGTTCTCCTTGGATTACGCAAGGATACTTCGAATGTAGCCATGTCCATTGCCCTTTGGGTGACTTTCAGCTTTCAAGTGTTATTCTTTATTCGAAGTTCGACAGAATTTATGCATCACATATCACACAGTACTTTCGGAGACGTGAATGTTAGGTCTAAGTAAGTGGTACATTTTCTTCTCTTGGTATTGATTGGCTACCATACATGTCAGGCCAGTTTGTAGTTACTGGGCAGCTTTGTAATTAGTGTCTTTCAAGTCCTGAAATGAACAGATGGTTGAGCGAGACAGTCAGGAAATAAATAAGTGTAAATACTGCCGTTTGCCGTATGGTGTGACGACAATGGATAAAATGAGAGGAAGTTTGAAAGTGGCGCAAGTGACGGAAAAGTTGAAAGGGAATCGTTTGTCTTGGTATGGTCATGTGAAGAGGAGGGATGAAAAGCAATATGTTACTAAAAAGTTATGAGTATACATGTGGTATGTAGTAATGGAGAGGGAGATGGAGGCAAAAAACAAATGGATTGACTGTGTGAGGACTGGTATAAATGAAAGGAAAGTGATAGCGTATCGGATGAGAATGGAAGAAAAAAACGTGTATATGTGACAAGAGCAGGAAGATGATAAAGATGAAATACTGACGTTTCTAGACAGTTCCGTGGTCTATGAAGCTATCAATACGGATGATAAATGACGATACGCTAGATAGACAGGACCTTTGTGTCCGCGTGTCGGCACGGACATTGTTGCGTTCAGCAACTGGTAAATAATCACTTTATTGTGTCGGGAACTAAGGCTACCTGGTGTGAATAACATGAAGTGGGTATAGAACTAAAATTTTATTTTGTAGGTTGAACGAGCCTTGATGAAAACACATCGCGCTGAAATGTCTCTATTGTGAATATGCGACCAAGATTGATTTAATAATGGATATAGTTTTGAATGGATTATTACTACCTTATGTTCCTTTGGCCTACGCCGTAGAGGCGACCGCTATGATTAGCGATGACAAACCAGAATAGAAGAAAAAGATGAAGAAACGAGTTTATGTAAATAGATTGAGAAGAAGAGACACAAATCTGTGTATATTTTTTTAAATGTTTTTCATAAGAAGAGAAAGAAAAGAAGTAAAAAAAAGAAAGAAAGAAAAGAAAGAATGAAAAGAAAGAAAGAATAAAGGAAAACAGTTTATTCACGCGAAATGACGCAATCATAAAACTAGCTAACAAACATAATCGATTGATAGGGAAGATATGCGTCACATCCGCGCAAAACGGCCGAACGCTCAGCATAAAGCTGCTGCCTCACGCATAATGCGATGAGCTCACAGCGCTGGTTTTCAGCGTGGGCCGGTAGTGTCGACATAAAGACGGTGCAGTGTACAAAAACATTTGGATAGAAAAAGGAAATAAAAATACATATGAATTATAACTAAATAAGTTTTCTAAAATTGTAAGTAGTGGAATAAAGGGTATTATTATTTATTTTATTTATGTTTCTTTGGATGGCCCGGTCGGCGCAGTGGTAGAGTAAATGTCTGCTGCGCTGTGTTTCGTCGTTCAATTCCCGTACGCAATAATTATTAGTAGTTAGTAATTATTCTGGTTCCGGGTGCCTTTGCTGTGATATATTATAATTATATTTACATATCTATTATTTGCGTAGCAAACGGTGGATGGGGTAAATTCTGAGCAAAGTTTGCAAGAACTGTACAATTTGAAAATAGCCTAATGACATCCTAATATCAGTTACCTATCTGGTCTCCACATCTTAGTAAAGGTAGCGGAAATCCTCACGCGGCACGCCCCAACCTCCGCGACAGGAGACGCCCTGGGCATCAGAAGTCGCAGGACAACTACCAGCCACCGTAGGCGCGGACGACGAGCAATGGGTATCTCGCCGTCATGCCGTCTAGTGAGAACAGAACCCCAGTCGTTGAAGGCGACGGTGCGAATTGTTACACGCACGTTTCAAAGAGATGTCAGCATAACCGTAGGGGCTCAGGAGGCCGTTGCCCACTAGTGCCACAGATAATTTCTGAAAAGAAAACCCGTGGTCCTAGAAACGGGTACACTACATAAATACGAAAAACTTTATTCCGACAGTCACAAATACGAATTTCAAAATATCGATTTTCATCATTCCGAATGGTTCAAAGTTCCGAATATAACAACTCCGACTTATCAGTACTCCTATTTTTATAATTCCAAAATTTCAATATTCCTAACGTTTATAATTACTATTTTCAAAGTTTCAATAGATCGAATAACAAAAATTCCGACTTAACGATAATTCGAAACATCAAAAATACGAATTCCGATTATTAAAACTCCAATACGACACTCTCAATTGTTTCAGTCCTTCGATGTACCTACGCGGTATAACCAAAGAAATGCTTTGTCCAGACCGTGGAGGTTTCAACAACGTAAAGGTCTCACCGTATATCGGGTTGTCCAATGGTAGAAATGAGATGGCGGAATCAAGTCATGCAATTCCCGCGCACACTCTCCATAATGCAACCTGTAAAACACCAAAAGCCGAATCTACGGCGGTGAGCGTTAAAACTATCTGCGACGATAAACTTGCGTGGGGCCGCCCAAGCCCCGCAGCGCCAGAGCTGTGACAGAAACAATGCTTGATGCATGTTGCATGCCTGCTTGCTTGGTGCTTGTCTGCTTGTATGCTGCATGCCTGCTTTCATGCTGCATGCCTGCTTGCATGTTGCATGCTTGCTTGCATGTTGCATGCTTGCTTGCATGTTGCATGCCTGCTTGCATGTTGTATGCTTTCTTGCATGTTGCATGCCTGCTTGCATGTCGCATGCTTGCTTGTATGCTGCATCCCTGCTTGCATTTCACATGCTTGCTTGTATGCTACATGTCTGCTTATGCCTGCTATACAGTTTTACAAGGCGTTTTTATTTCGAAATTGTATTAATCGGTATTTTAATAATCGGAATTGATATTTTTGATGTTTCGAATTATCATTAAGTCGGACTTTTTATTATTCGATTTATTATAACTCGGTATTTTGAGAATAGTAATTATAAACGTTAGGAATATTGTAATGTAATAAAAATAGGAATAATGATAAGTCGGAGTTGTTATATTCGGAATTATGAAAATCGGTATTATGAAATTTGTATTTGTGACTGTCGGAATAAAGTTTTTCTTTTTTAATAAAGTATTTATGTAGTGTACCTCTTCAAGAGACTGCAGATTTTAGTATATGGTTTTAATTTCAACTTTCACGAACGCGTGAAGGTGTCGACCTTCACGCGTTCCCGGGATAAAGGGTCTTAACTCTTAACACACACAGACAGACTGACAAACAACAAAGTGATCCTATAAGGGTTCCGTTTGTTTTCCTTTTGAGGTAAGGAACCCTAAAAGCCTTCTCGGTAAGCTTAACTGAGGTAATCTCTATACTTTTACTTAATACTACGCTAAAAGTACAGAACCAACATAGGGAAATAGAAAAATATTATTTTCGTGTATCTTGAAATCATAATAACACAATGACACAGCGCTTAGTGTGTACAAATTCAAGTTTCGGATTTGGTTAGGGTCTTAGCATTACAGATCTTATGTATTTTGCAAAAGGTTGGGTCTGACTCAGAAATGTTGATAATATTAGATAAGTCCGATTACTAACTCTCTGACATAGTTGCGTTCCTTCACTAGTTTCCTATTGTCTAAGTTTGTTCAAGTTGTGTTAAGTCTCAGTGAGTGATTGGGGTAACTTGCTTTAGATCTGTACAATGGGATGAAAATAGCTTGTTCCTGAAATATCTCTTTGATTAAGGAAGTCTTTAAGTGATTTCTGAAGTGTCTCCTCAATTAAGAAAGTTTAGAATCAAATTAACTTATACCTGAAATATCCTATTGATTATGGAAATCTTCAGGTTCTTCCTAAAGTACTACGTCGATAAAGAAAGTTTTTATCAAAATAGCTTGTTCGTCAAATATTTTATTAATTGCGGCAGTATTTAGAGTAGTTTTTAAAATATACAAAAATCAAGTAATTTTTAAAGTACCACAATTGTATGCTTCTGTAAAAATATATAAATAACAGCCATATCCGTCAGCCAGATAAAAACTTCAGTTGGACGTCCGACAAGAACTGTTATATATTTCAATAGCATTCAGACTTTCGTAAGTGACAATTAGGCGCAGACGGGGCGCCTGAAAAACCAGACCAAAGGTTTCTTTAATTCCATTATTCGTTCGGATAACTCATTGCGCACCTCCTTAGGATTAGTGGACATGGGCTGTAGGATTGTTTGAAAGAGAAGGAAGACAGGTGGGTTTTAGTCAGTAAGTATATACCTATCAGTCACGCCCTCTCTTCACTCAAAGTGGGAGAAGATATTTGGTGGTTTTTTCACTTTAAAAAAACTAGGCAAGTGCGAGTCCGACTTGCGCCCTGAGGGTTCCGAACAAACACCTACGTAAAGAGTTCAATTCCTGATTGGAGTCTCAAAGTTTTTTTCCGAATAGTAATAACTTTCTTCTTTGTAACGTAACACAATTTTTTTTGTCAGATATATTTATTCCTATACTTGTGTTAGAAGACCTTGCTTTATGCAAAATTTCGGGATTCTGGGCAACGGGAAATACTCTAGAATTTTGGTTCCCTTGAGTTCCAACAGTCAAGGGAACCAAAATTCTAGAGTATACGTTTTTTGCGACGTAAACGTCCATATTTTTTTTCCCGTTAACTTAGAAGTTTGATTTTTTCACAGCTTTAAGGGACCGCAGACTGCATATGGTTTTAATTTCAACTCAATACCTCCACGCGTTCCCGAGATAAAGGGTCTTGACAGATAGACAGACAGACGGACAACAAAGTAATCCTATAAGTGTTCCGTTTTTTCCTTTTGAGGTACGGAACCCTAAAAACAAAAGTTGTTGTGAACTAACCCTTAATAGTAACGAAGTCATAGCTAAGGCTTCTAGGGTAGTAGGGATATCGATAATTAGTAATTAATGGAATGGAACGACATTGGCCGCCATTACACTAATTTTCAAGATAATGATACACTTTAGATATAATGTTCAGTACCTACCTATTATAAAGAGATTGTTAAGCTGTGTGTTTTGTAGTCAGAAATGTTATTATTTCAAAGAAATCTATACTTTGATTACATGATTGGCGCAGTGGCTGAGTGTTTGGCTGTTCGCTTCCTGCACTGAACAAATATTTATGTGGCCTTCAGAGAGTTGTTCTGGTTTATTTTGTTTTTTTTTTTTGGAGGTAGGTAACTTAAATCTTACCACTACTTATTTAGTACAAGATTCCAAAAATATTTCACAAATATAAAACTACAACATCGCTTAGTGAAGAAAGAAAGTACATTTATACCGCGGGGTTGAAGTACCTAATCGTTAATATTCTGTTTTATGGTTCGGTCGGCGAAACCAGAATCCTTATAGGATCACTTTTTGTCCGTCTGTCTATCTGTCGTGACCCCGTTTGCGGGGATACCTCCACCTTAGGTGAAATTAAAATCAAATAAAATTCAATCGAAAAAATAATATCAAATAAATTTGGTCTGCCGCCTTTGTACTATTTAAGTTAGTGTTTAAGTTTTGTTACTTTTTTGGTGTTTAATAAAGTCTATTCTATTCTATTCTATTCTATTCTATTCTATTCTATTCTATTCTATTCTATTCTATTCTATTCTATTCTATTCTATTCTATTCTATTCTATTCCTTGGAGCAGTGAACAAATCGAACTTTTAAGTCAACGCAATCCAAAGATAAGGCCGTGTATGGCATATAACCTATAGAGAAGCAAGTTTTCGTAGCAAAAGTAAAGGAAAAATAAATACTTAAAACTCTTGTAGTTACACCACAAAATAATTACTTTTTTTGCGATTTGGAAAATCGTTGAGACTCAATTCGGTTTCAAACTATTTACATAGGAAAATTTGTACGGAACTCTCAGTGCTCGACTCTGATCCGCACTTGCCTAGTTTTTTTTTAATTATTAATATACGCGCGCTTGACTACTATCTGACCTGATGGTAAGTAATGATTGGGTTGATGATGGAGCACGCTTGCCTAACAGTAACCTAGTCGCTTATTATTATTTACTCATTTGGAAATTATTCAGTATTTTAGTACTAATGGCGTGGGTGACCTTATCTATCTAATAGGCATGCCTAAGCCTGTAATACATAATATGTGTTAACATTTAGGTTGTATCTAGTTTTAGGATTACTTTTCATCATCATCATCGTTTCAGCCGAAAGACGTCCTCTGCTGGGCGCTTATAGGCCTAGATGGGCACTTATAAACTGTACAAACGTAGATATAAAAAAATATTAACAGATATTGTTGACCAAATTTTGTCTTGTTAATATATAAATTATTATTATTATTACGTACCTTCTTGAATATTAATATGAGAGGAGGAATATAGAGGTATGAAACATATTATTATGCGTATCATAAAATAAGCAAACTGTAAAGTGTAGTACCTAAGTATAGCAGCATAGTCGGCCTTATAATTTTCCCACTGTTGGGACTCCTCTCTAGGAGATTGAATGGGCCGTAATCCACCACGCGGGCTCAGTGCGGGTTGGTGGATGTCACATGTCTTCGAATTTTTGGTTCTAGGACATGCCGGTTTCTTCACGATGTTTTCCTTCATCGTTTTAAGAGCAGTGGTGATGATATAAATTTAAATAAAAAAACACAAAGTAATGCGCTTGACTGGGTTTGAACCCGCGACCTACAACTCGTAAGTCGGGGCTGTTACCACTCACTGTTGCTCTGACTCGTGTAGTAAGTAACAAAACTATTGAAAGTAGTAAAAATTATTGAAAGTAGTAGGATTTTTTATTTTATTTTATTTATTTATCTAAATACCCCAGTGCATACAACAGATGTCAGAAAAAATCAGAACTCCAGAACATTGAATTTCAGCGTTCACTGAACAGCCAGTTAATCTGGTCATAACCATACAGATGAAATGTATGCGTCCATGAATATTAGTGTGGAATCTATCTGAATTATTCCAGCAAGTGTTAATTTAATCTGTTCTCAACAATTCCCTCCAGGTTAGGGTTAATTAATAGATTCAGATCGACCATAACTTGAGCCTTAGTGCTACGAAATAGCCTTGAATTAAGTGAAGAAGGTTGCTTTCTGACTTGGCTAGTATCGCTGTTTGAAAGTAACTGTAAGTGGATTTTATTGAAGAAATGAAAAGGTTTAGGGTAGGACGTGGACACATAATTATGTCTATGGTACAGCACCGGCCACCGTGTAACGGCGCGACGCCGCTATGGGAGACGACACGGCATCGTGGCACGTACGGTGCCGTGTTTGGTGCACCGCGGGCACAAGGCAGCACCAATCGTTCAGTTTTTCTGTTGATATGGACCGCGAAAGATGTACCCATTATTCTGCTCCTGTTACTAAGGCGACGACTGAAGAAAAATTTTAATTCAAAGAAAATATTGGGTGACTCCATATCTTTCTATAATGAACCATGATGGAACTCATTATAAGAGGAAATATGAAGTGTTGGAAATATGTGGTGATGAAAAATTTTTACGAATATTTTAGAATGTCCATATCAAGTTTTGAAGAACTACTAACCAACGTGTTTAGAGAACCTGTCCAACGCGGTGCACCGTACGCGGCTCCGTGTCTCGGCACGATGCCGTGTCGTCTCCCTGTAGCGGCGTCATGCCGTTACACGGTGGCCGGTGCCGTACCGTAGACATGTGTCCACGCCGTAGGTCGTGGTTGCCTCCTTCTACGAAGTACTAATATAGCAAAGGGTATGGCCGCCATCGTGAGGGGCGTCTTCACGTCCCATCCGCGCCGCAGAAGATGCTCCGAACGTCGAGTCACGGGGCGATTTCCGGCCACCGTAGGTGTGGGCTTGCGGATGGCGAGAAATTGATAGCTCTCCGTCCAGCCGTTCGGTGATAACTGAGGAGTCGCCGACGGTGTGTAGCTTACTAAGCGCGCCTCAAAGAGATTTCAGCAAAGCCTTAGGAGCCCAGTAAGGCCGATACCCACTAGGACCATGGGGAATTTCTGAAATAGATACCATAGCCCTGGAATGCTAACGGCAACTGAACGATACAGGTCAGTAAAAGCCTGACACGTCCTTTCGCTCCTCCCAGGGCAGGAAACCATTAGATTATTACCCACCTCAAATAAAAAGTCGTCTTGTCATATTAGTGGTTGAGCAAAATTATTTATGGAAACAATCTCAAGTAAATAAAATGCCCACAAAAATATAACTTGTAAAAAAACCAAGGGTCGTAACTCAGTTCTTCTACCGTAAAAAGTTGTAAGATCTATGTTATACCAAGTCGATTAATTTATTAAGACCCTATTTGAGCTTTTGCAATATCTTATATTGACCATATCAATATTACAAACCTTTTATGTTTTAAATAAATATATTGACTTGGCAATCGGACAAAACAATCTAATTTAATATAAAGGGAATTAGGTATACCTAACTAGTAGAGAAAAGTCGACAAAAAGCGAGTCGCTAGTCTGTAATAGTGGTATTACAGACTAGCGACTGTCAATACCCTCTGTCTATTGTTGAAAACCACATGGAAAATTGTACAGAAATTTTTGAGTTTATCATACTAATAGATTTTTTGCTTGACACGTACCAGAATCCAACAATTTTTCGTTGTTTGATGAAAACTGCGGTTAAAATTACAAAAATGAGAATTGATTAAGCTTAAAATAATATCATCGAAGTTTTAATGGTGATAAACACTTATTCCCAAGCTTTCAAAATCTTACGCTCAAAAAACTCCTTAAAAAAAAAACCGTCTAACCAACGCAAAAAGATGGATAGACAGCCATCTTGATTACTACAAAGTTCACGAATGTTGTAACTCGTCCGCGGGTCCGCTGACTTGAATGTAGAATGAGGTCGTAAAGCCCCCCCCCCCCTCCCCTCACACCACTCGGTCGGATTCAAAATAAATAAAATGCTAATCCGTTCCCGTTTTACTGTCGAACTTCGACCAATAACGTTGATCTCCATTCTCTGGTGCGGTGCCCTTAAGTGATATTGTTTAAGTTCACTCGTAATGTTACCTCCCTAACGTTGTTTACTTTCTGTGACAGTTTTGTTGTAGGTAAATGCTATCGTTTTTTACGGCTTTTCCTTTGACCCGGCTTTTTGTTTTGCTAGGAATGAAGATAATGTAAGGATCATTAACTGGCTATTTTATTGCAATTGTTTCTTTGTAATAAAGGGTTGGATACCTGTTGTGCCTACCTACGCATTTATTGATAGATTTTTTTTTTTGACCACGTACCGGAAGACGTAGCGTTGGAAGGAGTCCTACAAGGTGGACCAATGCCCTGGTAAGGGTTGCGGGAATCCGATGACCGTTCATTGTGGCGACACTTGGGGGAGGCCTATGTCCAACATTGGACGTCTTTCGGCTGAAATGATGATGACGATATTTTTATTTTTGTATAACCTGTTTTTTATAATGTGAATGTGAGTACACTGTAGACTCCGCGCGTATGTATATTGTAGTATGAAAATATTGTACAATTTTTTTTTTTAAAGTGTAACCTTGCAGTTACTTGCCGGTTCTTCGCCATAAGAAACGGCTATTTGGAACCGTGAGCTTGCTTTTGAGGTTTTTTTATAAGTTCTCATGCCCATACTCAAACTCTAAATTATTTATTTCACAAACTACGCAAAAGTCAAGTGTTAACATGTTTGGCAAATGATTTTTTGTTTTTATGTGTGATATTATCTGAGCAGTGCAGCAACCGTCTTGTTACTCTTTTAGTGAACTCATACGTATCTTTTCAAGTCAAGTCGATAGCAGTTACATATTCTTTATTGTATCTAACTTTTTTATTTATGATTTTTTTATTTAAGCTTGTATGTTTAACTAACGTTTGTTCTTCTTTAATTTGCTTTATGAAATCTCTTCTTTAAATTTTTTCAAAGACCCGCTGGGACGTGTGCGTGTTGAATAACAATTAACAATTAATTTTCAGAGTCACTGTGATTCACTGTCTATATGTATGTATATACTTAGGGTGTATTGAAACTTTCTGGATTCTGATAAATAAGACTAGATATAAGACTTACGATACATTTATTGCTGCAGCTCTAGTGCCATATTATGTTATCAATGCGACAACAACAGTGGAAGAAAGAGACGGAACTATAGTCGTTTGATACCATCCCATTTTATACTACATTTTTCTACTACTTTGTATCATACTATGACCGTGACCGGTCCAGGCATAATAATGGTTTGTACTTAGGGCATACTGAAAGTTTCTGGTTTCTTATAAATAAGACTAGATTTATGACATACAATATATTTATTGTTTTTCAAAATATATTCCTTCGCAATTAATGCATTTTTGCATTCGCTGAAACTACTGTATAAAGTTGTTGGACCGGTCTGTTTTAGGGACATTTTCAGTGAAAACGTGTGCCTCTAAGTTTGTTTTTAATTTTTGGAAACAAATAGAAGTCGTAGGGTGCAAGGGCCGAGCTATAAAGCGGATGCGTCATCAGTTCTACATTTGAAGTCTTCAAATAGGCTTCTGTTACCTTAGCGGAATGTGGAGGACGCTTCGAGGACGCTTTTCATGTACTTTTTCTAAGACTCTGGGCAAGCAAGTATTGACGTAGGAATCTGCAGTTACTGTCCTTTGATCTTCAACCGATACTGTAGTGTAATGTCCTGATTTGCCGGAAAAAGAACTATCCATTTTTTTTTTACCAATACTTCGACTTTTCTTAACTTTCGTCGGCAAATCTTCAAAAGAAAAGCCCTAATCTGCCAACTGGCTTTTTCTTTCGAGTTCAAAGCCAGGTTTCGTCATCTGTTACGATAATAGAGACCGCCAATGACTGTCCTCCATTAAACTTTTTTTTATCATTTCACGGCCCCACTGGACACGCAATCGTTTCTGGTCCTCCGTCAAGTCATGTGGTATCCATCGAGTGCAAAGCTTCCAAACCTTCAGATGCAGATGTAAAATATTGCACTTGACTCATTCCATTGCCTAAAAAGCACAAATTTACTGGCAAGTAATTTTTTTGTCAGTTTCAATAAGTTGTCGCACAGTGCCAAAATTCGAGTCTGTAGCCGCAGTCGCCGGCTGAATTTCACGTATCTCGTCATAGAGATAATCATGTCTACGTCTAAATTCTCCAAACCACGAATACACAGAGCACACATGGTGCTTCATCGTCAAAAGCCAATTGAAGTCTCTGGCAACTCTCTTGTTGACTTATGCCACAACGAAAATCATAAAAAATCATTGAACGAGTTACATTTCGATAGCGATACACGAATCTTCAAAAGGACGCCACCAGACGCCACAGTGAAAAAACAAATGGCAGTGCTGCAAATTAAAAAGTAACATGCTCGCAAAGAGTTCCATTTTCGAATTTTATAATTGTTTTTCATTATTTTCTTGTAAGTGGCCAGATCCACAAACTTTCAGGATAACCTTTTTGTTGACATGTCATTTATTGATAATTGTAATTACTTATTGTTCTTGTTTTTTTTTTTTTATATAGCTTCTTTTTTTTAATGTGAATGTGAAAACACCGTGGACTTCGCGAATTCTTAGGTTACTTCTTAATACGACTCACTTTTTTTTTTTAATATGATTATTTTTATTGTGCTTTTGGGTACAATATCGACTGGTCTACACTGTTCTTACATAATGTCTATTAATACTGTAATATGAAAATATTGTAAAAAAACATTTTTTTAAAAGAGTAACGATGGAGTTTCTTGCCGGTTCTTCTCCATAGGAAACGACCAATTTGTAACCGTGCACTAGCTTCTGACGTTTTATAAGTGCCCATGTAGGCCTATGTGAAATAAAAATTTTTGACTTGACTTGACTTGACTTGAACCCCTTCTGTCAAAAAAAAAACGCAAATCACTGATTAATTATTCAACCCTATAAAAATAATAATACCTATGAAAATGCTGTTTTTTAAAACGGGTTGCTTTGAAGTGTCAATCTTTGGATTGACTCGGAATAAACAAAACGGAATAAATAAACTTTATATTAAATGTATATACCTTATTCTTTTTTCGTAATGAGGTATTTATTGGTTTTCAACTTTTTAAACCAAACCATGGACATTCTCACAAAGAACAGCCAAGTTGCTAAAACCAAGATACTCACACAATGAAAATTCAAATCGCTACCAGTAATCGGAAACTGTCTAATTAAGCCAAAATAAAGGATTCAGTCGCCGTCAAAATTAATTCAAGACTTTCAGTCGCTCCACGTCAAAGCTCTGGACATATTAATTGGCAGGATTACTGTTATTTGAACATTATTAAAAAGGGCACCGAACTTTTTCCACCCCACTTTAATAAATCCGTTTGAAAAAACTTTTCTCGTAAATCAACAGAGGCACAGATTATTTTTAAGTCTACCCTAACTTACTTCGACATTTTTTTTTAATGTAACAAAGTGCCGATTTGGCTAAAAGGCTCTTTGACTATGAAAATTTAATGTTAGTGTGTCGAAGTAAACACATAAGCGAATGCATTAAGTCTATGCTTCTTTATTACGTTAATGCATTAAAGTTTATAGGTAAGAATTTAACTTTATTATCAGATAAGTACCTAATGGAAAAAAACAGTATGTTGATTTTAACAACATGAAGGATGTTTGTTATCATGAAAACATATTTTTTTTACTTGACGAATCATCTATTAGTCAATCACTTCTACGGTCCAGACAAAGCGTTTCGCTTCGTCGTTTATAGCGCGTACAACGAAAGACTGGATGGAACAATTTGCTTTCTGCGGTCTTCCCGTCCGATTATAATTTAGGTGTCTTCAAGGCTAGAGTGAATAGGTATATAAACTAGTGCGCCTCACCATCAACGATTGCATCGCTGCTTACCATCAGGTGGGATCGCAGTTAAGTACTAGTTTATATCAATTAAAAAAAAATTGCTTGTCCTGCTCTTAGTGGAGTGTTAGACTTTTATTGACTAAAATCCACCTGTATTCCTTTTGTGAGGGCCACGGTAACTTTTGAGCCTGGGCTAACATTTTTTTTTTATAAACTATTAATTCGCACCTTTAATCCAATACCGTCACTAAACGAAATTTTTCAAAAAAACTGTTTTTAACGTCATCTGTTTGCTGAGCGCTAACTTTACAGATTGCGTTAAAAACAGATTTTTTGAAAAATTTCGTTTAGTGACGGTATTGGGTTAAAGGTGCGAATTTATTTTTTAAAATTTTAATAATTTAATGAAAGCTACAATTTTCATTACTCCATAGACATTAAAAAAAAAAGAAATTTCGTGATAAATTCTTATAAACGCCACAAAAAGCGGTTTTGTTGCCAGAACAAAATAAAAGAAAGCAAAAGTAAATTGAATTTAGAACGTTGACAACACCGCAATATTCTAACTTTATATGAATATTATTCAACGAGAAAGAGTTTTTGGGATGCTGTGATGTAAAGAGATATTTAGATGGTAATATAGTTGGTTCTACGACACAAATATGCTGAATATGTTCGTTATGTTGGTGTTTTATGTAGAGATTTATGTAACTCGCAAAGAATGTGTGTAAACACTTTACGACTTTATTTAGGCTTAAATTTTTTTTTTCTGTTTGCCGAAATACAAAATGTACGTATATTTTTTTTCGGATTACCTGAAATTCTACGGTTACTGTAAAGTAACAAAATAAAATACGAATAGGTTTTCGTAATAGACGCCCAAAATTCACCTCCATATTACGTAATTCAAAATTATGTTATCACTTTGTGCGCATGTCTCAAATTATTCTGTAGTCCAAGCGCAAATGGTTAATTAAACTAATGAATTCTCCCACGAGGGAATAATTAAATTCATGTTAGTATTATAAAAACTACAACATAAGTTTTCTTCGACATTTTTCACAGACATAAATGTCACTTAAACTTAAGAGGGCTTATTGGTAAACTATAATAACGTTAATGAAATTTTCGATAGCAACAAGAATAAATAGACCTCATGCTTGCGTCATTTTGCGTGAATAAACTGCTTTTCTTTCTTTCTTTCCATTTTCTATATTATTGTTAAACTAGCGGTCACGGGCGGTTTCACCCGTGTCATTAGTTTCTTTAAGGTGGGAAATCATCCAATGCATTCTCGCACTCTAAGGCGGAGCGACAGGGCAAGTCAGACTTTTAATGTCTAAAACCACAACTATGTTCTTGTGTTTTTTGCGTTTCATGACCACGGGTTTCCCTTTCAGAAATAAACCCATGGCCTCAGTAGGCTTCGGCCCTGCTGGGCCACTACGGTTTTGCTGACATCTCTTTGAAGCAAGCGTGTAACACGACGCACTGTATTCGTGCTCGTTACTTACTACTCGGCTCTTATATACCATAACGTGATGTCAAATATGCCCATAACCTTTCTCGATAAATAAGCTATCCAACACTAAAATATTTATTTATTTATTTATTTAGTACAGCAAAAAAGCCATTAATACTAAACTAAACTAATTTAATCCTTTCACTCTGTCTTCTCACAGAATCGCAAACTTTCTAATAATATTGTCTTCCATTCATCAGCAAACAAATCCAATCCAGGTTTGGTCTCCACGAGCGCGTTGAGCATCGTTAGCATACGCGGTATAGGGGATGTGGATCGAGCTACAGTGCGACAAAATGGGACATTAAATAATTTATGCTATTCGGAACAAATAATTGACACAACTTAATTCTTCAATTCGAACCAGTAGCAGTAGGTTATCGCGTTTAAACAAACAATTTCTTCGGTTTAATGCCTCAAATATATTAGGGGCAAAAATGTCGCCTACATTCCGCGCAACGGTATCCAATTGTACAACAACATTTCTCGTGTCATGTGCATGCATCATAAAATCATGAAATTCATAAATAATAATAATAATTTATTTATTTCAAGTAACATTGACTCATATACAATATAAAAAAAGAATATTAATCAAACCAGTCACAATTAAAATCATAGTTTGTACAGCTAAAAGCAAATATTGTGCAATGCAAATAATTAAATTAAATTGAAATTATTTATATACAATTAGAATATAAAATAAAATTGTAAATATTTAAATTTAATCAATAAAAAATTAAATAATAAGATCAAAATCAAATAATAAAATCAAAATTAAAATGTTTACCTTCCAGGTTTATTTATGAAAGCATATTGAAATTTGAGTTTAGCATCAGATTGCTATTGTATTTAAGACAAGCTTTGATATCAAATTCAATAATTCCTAAGTTACGAGTGCTCATTACATCTTGGGTTGGCAATGAAAGTAGAGACACACAATTTCGCCTTTATAATTATAACTGTGATTACCTCATCATAGTTATAATTATAAAGGCGAAAATTTGTGAATGTGTGTTTGTTGCTTCTTCATTCACACTCGAATGGTTGAACGGATTTCGATGAAACTTTATACAAGGGTAGGCCAGGTCGTGAATACTTTTGGCCTGGGAGTATATAGTTTCCTTGCGATAATTCCCTACTTTCACACCGGCGAAGCTGTTGTCAGCAACGAGTAATTTAATAAAAACATTTATTTTTTTAAATTTTACTTTCTTTTCTACACTGGCCAGTGATTAGAAACTAGGTCAAAGACATCACATTAATAACCAGAGGTCGGAATTAGGTAGAGTTATTCATGTACTTATGTTTATTTCATACAGCGAAAGAATAAAGTGGATAAATGCTTCCAATCCCGAGATTAATTTTAAAGAGCTGATTTTTTTTTATGACTCTATCAGAAATGTAGTAGGAAAAATTTCTTGCTGCTTTAATGACGAGGAGAAAGAAGTGTATAGATTTGTTAACATTACCTCAGTTGACGTAGAGAATTCTTCTTCTTCATATTCTATGTTAATTATCTTTATTTTATTTGTCTTATTTATCTCTGAGGGTTTTATTATTATTCTTTTGGTAATATGGTTGGACACACGGGATTATTCATTAGAAATCCCGGGAAGATCCATATTAACATCAACATTTCGATGCAAGTACATGAATAACTCTACCTAATTCTGACCTCTGCGAAAAACACTAATATTATAAAGGCGATGAGTGTGTGTGTATGTTTGTTACTTCTTCATGCTCGAACGAATTTCTATGAAACTTGGTACACGGTTAGACGATGACCTGGAATAGCATATAGAATACATTTTATCCCGAGAGTGTGTTCCCTTGGGATAATTATCTACTATCACGAGGGCGAAGCCGCTGGCAGCAGTTAAACCTTATTCATCTGGGCTTGAGATAAAATGTAAACAAACAAAACAATGTAGGTTCAGTCTCCTGTTCTGTTAATTGCATTGGCGTTTTCTTTGCACGCTTTTTCTTCGGCGAATAACAAGAATTCAACGAAAATATATGTAAGTGGCACTCTTGTATCACATTGTTGAGATGTCAAGATTGTCAAGATGGCGGATTATAACCCGTTCGATGACAAAACCTCACATTGTAATGTAAAATTTTTGCGGTATCTGTGGTTATAATTTAGTAGTAAATATGGTTTGTTTACCTTTGTCTCACGGCTCCCTGAATAGGGTATAGTATCCAAAGGCAGGTAGCAACGACCTTACAGCCACTTGACGTCTAATAACAGGCGACGCATGTCTTTCTACACATATGATTATAGATCTGATGTCTTGACTAATCAGAACGCTGTACTCCGCTCCCCATACGTCGGCTAATTGACAGAATTGTTTTGGTGCGCTAGTTCAAGCATGAGGCGTCTAGAAAGCTGTAATGTCCTTGGCAGGTACCTACTTAGTTAGGGCTGCGGATTCGAAAAAGTTGCCGAAGCCCTATCAAAGGGCAACTGAAGAAACACATGTGAGTTTTAGTCAGTAAAAGTCTGACTCTCCCTCTAGCTCCACCCAGAGTGGGAGAAGTCATTTGACCATGATTTTCTACGTAAAAAAAATCAGAAACTTAGCTATTTAAAAGGCTGGCTTTTGAAAGCGGCATCGTCCGTGTGAAGAAATAAACAGTTCTATGAACTATTTTAAAATATGGCCTACAGGTGTGCCAAATTTCATCTAAGTCTGTTCAGTTGCTGTTCATTTTGCCTTTATAATATTTATTTATTTATTTATTTATGGCACACCAACGACTTATTTACTAGTACATTTTATATACAACAATCAAACTTAAAATCTAGAGTGAATTAGTCACTTACAAGTGTGAACAGCATTAACATAAATTTCAAGTCTTACTAGCCTATATATTATTATATAGGCTCAAAAAACAAACGAAACTACAAGAAACAAAAAAAAAAAACTAAATAAAATAATTAAATCTAGTGTGGTACTCAACATATTAATGATGACCACTGTGGGTCAATAGCAATTGCTTACGAAACTCCAAAAGCTTGCTGGCAAAGATGTCAACGCCATATAATATTATTATAATAGTACTCGTAGGTATTACAGCAGTGTAACAATTTATTATAGTAAATAATTAATGATATTCTGTCTATCTAACAAACCATAAACCTTTTACAACATATAAAAAACTAACAAGAGACCTTTATAATACAAGAGACCTCTTTCACCCACAAAAACTCTAAAATCCGAAATGTCAGAATGTGCGAAAAGGCTTGTGGTTACAAAAACTACCATAATTTAGAATAAAGCGGGCCACACAAGGGACTGCTTAAATACGTAATTGGCGAATGCGTAGGTGTATTATGAAAATGTCGCATGTAGTTACAAGCAACGGAAATTACGTATTATATGTTACATGGTGAAATAAATCGCGGGTCCCAGGGGCATGTTTGTGTTAAACGTGGCGGATAAAAGCTGATTTTTTTCTTATTAGAAAAAAAAAAGCTATCGAATTATAGCACTTCAATAAGTGCTATAATTCGATAGTACTTGTATTTCAAAGATTATTGTAAAACCCGTGTGAAGCTAGAACGGATCGCTAGTTTAAGGGGATTTTTTTTAAGTTGGGAAAATCATCTAATGACAAATCGCGCTCTTGGGCGGAGCGGGAGATAGTGTCAGACTTTTACTGACTAAAAACCTACTCCTGTTCCTTCGTTGCCTTCCGGGCCCGGGTTTCGTATTCACACTACCCATGGCCCCAGTAGGCGTCGAAGCCTTCACACTGGTTTTACAAATCTTTGAAATACAAGTGCTATCGAATTATCAAAATTTGTTGTTTCATCCAACGGAAAATGCAATGTATGATATAGAAGCAATATTAAAAAAGATACATAGATAGCACCTGAATGTTCTGTTGTCATTGATTAGGTAATTACTTCATTAACTCGAATATTCCACAAAATTGATTAGTTTTACTCTTTTGATAATATCCCCAAGATTTGTTTATTTATTATTTTAAATAGAACGGCCGAAGCCAATTACACTATTTAAACTTATACCTAATTTTTTAACTCAATCATGCATCCTTCTCACAAAAATTCAAACATTCTGACATTATCAGCTTCCATTCATCCGCAAACACATCAAGACCTGTGTTTGAGTTCAGGAGAGCGTTGATGGCGGCTATTGTCCGAGGAATAGGCGACTTGGAATGTGCAATAGTACGGGAAGTTGGAACAGCCAGTAAACGGTGTTTTCTGCCACGACAGTAATTGTCTGGGACGAACAGATTGTATATTTGATTATGCAGATTAGGATCATCAATAATTCCCCTAAGGATTTTAAATACTACACTGACTTCTGACTTTCCAAAATATCTAGAGAAAGATAACGTCGAATGTATCTCGGTTTGGACGCTCTCAACATGAAGCACGGAAGTTCCGATATTGGCTTGAGGATGTGTGTTCACAGGTACTACAAACACAAGATAAACGTAACTAAAAGCATCACACAAGTCTACAAACTGCGCGGGTCTGAAGTGTTCCTCGTTAAACATACTTCACGAACTTTTATGACGTTCCGGGAGTACCTGAAGTGGGGTGACACAATTTTGTGTGTATTGTGATAACGGGTTGAGAGAAGGATCATACCGGGGACTTCTGACGGTGACAGTGAATAAAATATTATCAGGAGGCCGTTTGTGGTCGTGAACACTGTGAACAGTATTCAGTTTTGAGTGAAGGTGGAGTTATTTGAGTAGTAGATCGTCTATAAAATAGAATATATGAACTTACACGCTTTTTGCGTATTCTGAGGGCACGCACGCACTAGTACTTTTGATTTGAAAGCTAGATCTTATCTATTACGTCTCGCTTCACGAAAGCATATTAGATTGAGTTTTGGCTCAGATATTAGACGCAGATTACGTATCAGAACAAACTAGCTAATGAAAATATTTTTAACTTTCTTAAAATAAGGAACTTGGTAACAGGGCGTTATTCTTAACCCTTCATGATGCAGACCAATTTTAGCACTTTTAAAGTATTTTCTTAAAAAATGAAAGAAGTACGTTAGTACTCTTTAAACGGTGTGTTTTTGCCGTAAACGCTCATCGCAATTTAGAGTACCGCGGGCAGATGCAACGAAAATTCGTCTCCGATACGGCGCCAAGGTCCATTTTTTATTTATTTATTACAGCTTCCAGGCCTTATAATAAAATGAATAAAAAGAAAAACAATCATAGAAGTCAGCTAGCCAATTACAAGTCCTCACGTATAGCATCAGGCTTAATATTGAGAAGTGAGTATATTCAGACCATAACACAATGAGTTAAACTTCTCTGGATATCCTTGTCTGTAGGGGCCTTTATCTTTTAGCTCAAGAGCGATCTATTTATGACCCCTTTTCTAACACATTTGTTTCTTTTTTACTCTCATATTAGCGTTGTAGCCAGCCAGTATGTATAATGCACCTGTGGCGTAAAAATGAACTCGATCGGATGCACTTCAGAGGCCGCTTTGATGCGATGAAGGCTTAGTTAAGCGCTAGCCTACAGTTATGCTATTAAAGTTGTAGCAAAAGCTGATCTTATAAATACTTGAGTTTTAAATAAAATCTGCCATATCTTAAGGCGGATTTACGCTAGACGAGCCAAGCACGAGCGGAGTATGAGCCGAGCACAAATTAGTGTGTAGTGTGGATCGACTTTAGAGGAGCCGAGTACGACCGACACTACACGAATTTGAGCTCGGTTCGTGCTCTGCTCGTGCTCGTGCTCCGCTCGTGCTGAGCTCCTCTAGCATACTAGTAGAACCACCTTCACAACAGAATAGGTATAGGTAGCAAATAGTCACTGAATCACAAACTATAGGTTCCGGCGACTTGGTAGGCACAGACGAAGATGGCGTGACGAGATATACTGCATTTTTCTTTTGAGATGGAAAACTATTAAATAACTTCTGTCTCTATCTAATAATAATAATAAAAGCGGTACTCCTGGACACGGCGCGCATTGTTAGGAGATTCCACTCTCAGGAGCCCTGACCACCGGTAGCTTGGACCCTGTTCCCGATGCCGGTGGGCTACTATTTTTTATATTTTTAAATGTTTTTTTTTTTTAATATTTAAAAATGTAATCAATATGTATATAAATTTAATAAACGGAATAATAATAAATATAGAGTTTCAGACTTTTACTGATCAAAATCTATCTATGTTCCCTCAGTCGCCCTCTGTGTTCCAGGTGTTCCAGGGCCACGGTTACTCATTCGACCAATCCCTAGTTCTAGCAGGCATCGGCCCTAGTGGGCCCCGTCCATTTTGTTGACATCTCTTTGAGGCGCGTGTGGAATGGCATGGACGGCGAGCCTCTCATTACTTGTCGTCAGTAAGTCAGCGCTAGATACCAGGGCTGTCTCTGCAGTGGACAAGTTAGACTCCTATCTGAAGGATATTACCAGCCCTCCTAGCCAAGTTACAACCGTTTCGTGTCGAATTCCGTTGTCAAACCGGTAACGCCTCAGTGTCAGCAATTGTAGAAAACGATAAGTTGGTAGCCATGTTCACGCGCCTAAGTCGGCCGCTCGTTCTACAATGTAGCGTTTGTATACCAAAGGATGTAGCGTTGAACATTGTAGAAACGATAACAATTCATTCTATCATTTTGAACGATGTGAACTTGGATACGAATTTTCTATTCGTATGTTCTGACCACGTCACTTTCCGTTGAGATGATGTCATTCCCATACATTTCATTAGTTTTCGACTAGCGTTAACGATTGCAGATTATCAATTTGGCTAGGGGTGCAGATGTCGCTAAACACAGAAAAAAAGTTGAATTGAACGGAAAGGAGGCATTTTTTCTATGTAGTGGGATACAACGTGCTTAATGAAGCAAGGACAATTGAAGTTAAATTTATTATTTCTTGATTACTGAAAACACAAAGCTTATGGTTGTATGAGTGGTTTCATAGAACTGGTTGAAACAAGATGGTTTATTAAATATTAATAACATTGCTTTTTTTACAGTACAAAACAAACACAAATAAATTTGTTATGTAAGCTTCCTGTTCAACGAGAAAAAGAATAAACCTTCTTTATTAATCATGAGCTTGAAAGTCAATTTGAGTAAATTTTTATGAAAACAAAGATTATTAAATTTTTTATAAAGACGGCTTTTTCATGACAGAACTTACTCCATAGCAAAAATATTTCTGATCATAATATCCTACTTGATAATAATCAGCAAATTAACAAGCACATTTTACATCTACGACAGAGGGCCCAAACATAAAACAGTGATGCGACGTCGTACCATAAAAATCTCTGACCTCGCACAACGCAACGCAAAAAGTTGCGAATTTATTCGCATCGCACATTCTTAGGTCACCTGAACCGATGCTTTGCCGCACGAAATCGCATCGCAGGTTTCTGCGTATTGCGGCATCGTATCGCATCGCATCGCAGTTTTGTGGAGCCCATACTTCTGATAATAAAATATAAAAAAGTCGCTCTAATTTCACTTAACAATGTCAACGTTAGACAGATTTCAAAGCCCAGCTCCGTATACAGACTTAATTTGGAATATTTTTAAATCCACTTTTTCTAGATTTTTCTAAGGAGAGTTAAAATCTTTATTCTTAAGCAAGAGTTATATTTTATGACAAGTTGAAGCGAAGTCACGTCTGTTGCAGTAATTCTGTGAAATAAGAAATTTTCACTCAGATCGTAAAAAGAAACCACAATGCTTTTATAATTCTTGACACAAAAGATATTTTTTAAATAGCTCATTATCTTCGACTATATTATATAGTTTATTTTTTCTTGGCTGATTATGGAGTAGTAAAACTTGTTTTATTTTTATTTATTTTAATTCTATTGCAATTTAATTACTTAATTTAAAAAACAAAATGGTTGTAGTTATCATTGCAGCGCGTTGTTACTATAATAGTTTTCTTTGTTAGTGTAAATAACGCCGTTGATTGCATTATTTTTAATTTCAATTACATCATTGTTATTTATTTTTTTTAAATTTGTAAACGGTTCTGTTCTGGTTGGTGGGCCATGGCAACTCGTGTCCAGGAGAGAGGGTCTCCGACGGCTCGACAAAATCTGAACAGACACCGCACCCAAGTTGGACGCAGCAAAGACAATCTCCACAGATGGGGGTTCTCGGACGGTTCCGATATTCAGTGTTTGAGCGGCGTCTCTCCGCAGACCATGTCCCACCTTCGATCCTGCATCACGTGCCCTGTTACCTGTTCACATAGAGACCTAATGACAGCATCAGCGGCATTGCCGTGGCCGAATACTGGGCCAGGCAAGGAATTTAACTAGTTTTGCCATCGATACGCTAAGAAGAAGAAGTTCTGGTTCATTCACGACCTGACAGATCGTGTCCAGGGCCAGTTACCAACAAGCAACAACAAAGATTAAGGAAATTTTGAGCATGAATGTGAAGTATAGAAAAATAAGAACCGTTTAGTCGATCCCATATTGAATACTAGTTGCTGCCAGGCTTCGGCCGCTTGAAAGTAAGTACAAAATTGTTCAAAGAAAATATACACACGTGATAAAAAATATTATATGTGCTACTCCAGGACATGGTTTACCCATGTACCTACCCAGTTTCGTCGAAATCCGTTCAGCCGTTTAAGCGTCAATAAGTAACAGACATACACACACTAACAAACTTTCACCGTTATAATATTAGTGTGACGATAGATCCAACAAACAACTTTTATAAAAAAAATATAACTGACTTCAATATATATTAAAAAAAAAAACTGGGCAAGTGCACACTGAGGGTTCGGTACAAACTAACTTATGTAAATACGTCGTTTAATTCCCGAATCGAGTTTCGAAGGTTTTACCGAATAGAAAAAAAAGACGTAACTACAAATTTTCAGTTTTCAGATTTATTCCTATACTTGTGCTTGATTCCAAATTTAAGGGTTCTAGGTCAACGGGAAGTACCCTATGAATTTTGATTCCCTTGAGATTGTCTTGTCGAAATAATATATACGTTTCCGCCGTATCTTTTTTTTTTTTAACTTAGAGTTTGATTTTTTCACAGCTTCAAGGGACCATAGACTTGAGTATATAGTTTTAATTTCAACTCGATACCTCCATGCGTTCTCGAGATAAAAGTTCTTGACAGACAGACAGAGACAGACGGACAATAAAGTGGTCCTATAATGGTTCCGTATTTTCCTTTTGACGGCACCCAAAAAGCACATAAACTGCAAAATCTCTCTGATTAAAAAAGGAAAACTCTTTTATTTTACAGTTTACAGTTTTGTTGTGTACCCCATAGTCCTACGTGTAAAGAGCTAGAAACTTAGTTATTTAAGACTACGTTTAGTAAATGGTGTGCAAGTTCTATAGTAAGATTCCTACATAATATGAGGATTAACTACAACTACTTATAGCTGGAGTACCTCGTATAGCTGACACTGACGTTGAGCACTGGGTAGCTCGCCGTCCGGCTGTTCGGTAACTAAACGGACCGAGCCCAGTCGTCGACAGCGCGTAGTGATCCTCGCGCTCCTCAAAGAAATGTCAGCAAACCGTAGGGGCCCAACGAGCCGATGCTCGCTAGCTAGGACCGCGGAGAATTTCTGAAAGGGAAACACGTAGTCCTAGAACGCAAAGGGTAATTGAAGGACACAGGTGTGGTTTTAGTCAGTAAAAGTCTGACACGCCCTCGCGCTCCACCCAGAGCGCGAGAAGTCATTTGGATGATTTCCCACCTTAAAAAAAAAAAATAAAAAATAGCTGACACTGGCTTGGGTGACCAAGCCAGTGTCAGAAATTTTGATAACACAAAATTTTCGTTGCTAATTAATCGATATTTGTCGCCCGATATAAGAATTTGTCGGTCATTGGTTCAAAAGTTAGAGGTGACCTATCTAGTGAGAGTCTTCTCGGTTAACCTTTCGAATACCGTAATTAGAGACACAATAGTAAGACAATGAGAGAGCGAACGCCAGCTTAATTTAGATTAGGTTTAATGAATATACATCTGATGACAATTCCAAAACACGGCTAGATCGTCCGGCCTATCAAGGCGACCTTTATTTATTTATTATGGTTTTTAAAAACAATTAATATAATATAATACAATAATATAATATAATATAATATTCCACAACTAATACACAACGCCGCCTAGTCCCAAGCTAAGCAGAGCTTGTGTTATGGATACTAGACAACTGATAAACATACTTATATATTTTTAAATACATACATATTATAGACAAATTACACCCAGACACAGAACAAATGAACGTGCTCATCACACAACCATTTATCCTGGGTGGGAATCGAACCCACGACCTCCAGCATAGCAGTCAGGGCCACTAACCACTAGACCAACAGGTCTGTCAAAAATTATAGAAACCCTACTGTTTTCATCAAACCAAACGAACAAAACAAAACCAATAGTCACACCTCTAGAACCAATTTCAGGGAACTACCTGTAGCTTCTGAACAAAGAACAATGCCGGTGGCAATGTGATATAATAATTCTGCCAACAAAAGCCAACAGGTTTGATAAAGCGATAGAAATATAATCCAACTAACAGAATTTGATTACGTGCGTAATGAAATTATGAAGGGGACTCAGGAATTGGGTGAAGGCTGTTTAATGAGGTTACGAAGACGAAGGGCCAGGTGTCAGGACAGACTTCAACGTAATGGCGTAAGGTGAGGTTTTTGGAAGAGTATTTTTATTAGCATTTTCTTTCTTAACTCGTTGGGATTCTGTGCGTCTATCAAGATGTTTATCATAAATGCAGTACCTTAGTTTCTAACATCGAGTCATGAGAGTAGTAGAGATGATGAATACTTAGACAAAATATTTTATTTCAAAGAGAAAACGACGGTCATTTAAAAGCAGAATCCATGGTTCTTTTGCGTTAATTTTTCCATGTGGTATGGCGAAGGTATTTCCAGTCTTTATTGAAAATACCTATAAGAAAGTGAGGTCGACGTTGTGACTGCCTTTAACAACATCCTGACAATGATAGCGGACAGGACGGTAGGACAGGCCCATACTGGCACATTGGATACACCTACATGTTAAATAATGTGACGCATAAAAAAAAAAACAAACCATTTAAGTGCGAGTCGGAATCGTAAAATGAGGGTTTCGTACAAACTTATCTATGTAAATGGAATTCCCGAATCGAGTGTTGAAGATTTTTCCGAATTGCAAAATAGTAATTAATTTGTAACGTAACTACAAATGTATGGTTTTCAGACTTTTTACTTTACTTGTGTTATGCTTTCTTGCTCAATACTTTGGTCAATGAAAAGTAACGTATAAGTATTTAACTTCCTGGCGAGTTTCAAATAAATGCATATAAACGAAGCAAAAACGGTCTTACCTTGATTCTTTCACTGCTCCAAGAAGTAAGTCATCATCATCATCATTTCAGCCGAAAGACGTCCACTGTTGGACATAGGCCTCCCCCAAGCGTCGCCACAATGACCGATCCTGTGCTTTTCGCATCCACGGCACTCCCGCGATCCTCACCAGGTCGTCGGTCCACCTTGTGGGAGGCCTTCCAACGCTGCGTCTTCCGGTGCGCGGTCGCCAATCTAGAACCTTACGGCCCCAACGGATGTTCTACTAGCAATTATTTACGAGCAAGGAGTAAGTATTTGATATTAATACAGTTTAAGGCCTCCACGCGTTCCTGAGAGAAACGCTGACAGACATACAGGTGTAGGTATAGTCAAACCACAAAGTGACTCTATAGGTTTCGTTTATGCCGATGGAAGTACGGAACCCCAAAAAATGTTTTTTATGTCGGTAAGTAATAAATACTAAAATTAGTTTTTATTAAACTACTACTATGGACTTAACCTGATATATTACATTTTTTGTTTATGTTTAAATGCTGGTATCTACACATTTCTATAAGCATGCTCTATATAACCTATGTTACGACAATGACTAAAATAGTCCTTTCTAGTCTTCATTTACGTAGGTCTATTTAGGTTTACCTCAATGATCTCTTTGTAGAGCAAAGTTCAAATAGTATTTAACTAGAGCTGTTCAATTAAGGCGATTAGGTATCCAACCAAACCATTGGGTAGTCATTGGGCCCTCTAGTAATTTACTTGGACTGGACAAAATGTCCTGCTTTTTACTTTGACTTTGAGTCGTACTTAACTAAGATTTGTAATCTAATTGTTTGGTTTGCTTTTTGAAAGGTGGATGAAATTGAATATATTTATCTATCTATCTATTTATTTTATTTCATAAAAATCTTTACAAACTAATGAAAACTTTACTCCAGAGCTAGATATTAATATCTGCATTTCAGAAGTAGGTCTCTTCTTCCTAAATACATGGTGCTATTTTGGAATTAAAACAAAAAAAAAAAAACAAATTGGAACAAAAATAAATTAGCTATTAAATTAAGTTCAATATACAAAAGATTATTATATCAATCTAACCTTAGATAAGGGTTAAATTGATATGCAAATATATTTTTTCAAATTAAAATGCATATGTCGATTAAGGAAAAATAAAAACGTTAATTAAAAATTATAAATTTAATTAGAATTTCATTACAACAAATAAATGAGAAACTGAGTAAAATAAATTTATGATAATTAAATACATTTAATTTCTCTCTCTCTGACTCCTGTAACACAGGAAGTACCACCTAGCTCAGGAGTTAGGGCTTCAATTGAAAATATGACCTTTATGTCAATTAAACTTATTATTATTAAATAAAAATAAAAATATTTTCTGCTCTATATTTTTATCAATCTAAGCAATGTGACCATGCGAAAAACAATACGGCGAGGCGTTTACATAACCATAATTTCAGTGAAAAGACGTCCACTGTTAGACATCGGATTCCCGCGATCCTCACCAGGTCGGGTCGGTCGCTTCGGTCCATCTTATGGGAGGCGTTCCAACGTTGAGTCTTCCGGCTCGCGGTCCCCACTTGAGAACCTTTTGGCCTCATCGACTATCTCATACATCCGAACAATGTGCTCAGCTCACTGCCCCTTAAGTTTAGCGATGCTTTTGGCAATGTCGGTAACCTTGCTTTACATTATACTATTATTTTATGTACAGAGTAATTTAAGAATAATTTCTACGAGAACGTCTTTAAAACCCGTCTGGGGAAATCTTTCCAATGGATTATTTCAAGCTTGGGGGCTTAGCTTGCTTCTTTTCTTCTAAATTATTTTTCTCTCAGCACATTTACCTTTATAATTGTAACTTTAAAAAAATTGTCATTACAAAAAATAATCTATAAATATATAAAAGGAAAAATTAACTGACTGACATATCAACGCACAGCCAAAACTATAGGGCTTTCTTTTATTACGTAAGCGAAAACTAATAGAGGGTTTTCTAAACTTTGTATGGAGAAAATTATTTTCACATAGCCGAAGTTACTAATAAAGCACGTGGTCCGCGGGTGGTGCTAATCAGGCCACCCACAGAGCAAAGACGTACCGCCAAGCGGCATGGCCGTGTTCCAGTATGACGCTCATGTAGCCAGTCTTAAGAAATTGGGTCGAATTGGCTTGTGCTGATATGGACGTATCTGGAGACTAGTCGCGGAGGGTAGCAGGATCCGAGGCACGGTGCTTCGCTGGCCGACTGCAGGTAGTTGGGGGCCCAAGTAATGTGTTAGCCACACATGAAAGGCTGCCCCACCAGCTGTCAAAAATCCTGGAATGCGCCATCGTGCTGGTTGGCGACCAGATGAGAGCCCGATGGACATTCCCAGGGGGCTCCAGACTGTCTCCAGACTAGTCCCCTAATGATATCGTCCTTTCAGTGCATGCCTGAAGGTTAGCTGCGTGGAATCTCATTTCACTTCTTTCTCCTCTCTTCTCTTCACTTTTAAAATGAAAAGGAATAGAAAGTGTAAAGGTAAACTAACATACGACGTCTGCAATCTAATCTCGTCGTAGTCCAACACCATCTGGAGACTGAAAAACCAGCTCTCCTATTCCTTTTGGAGACGCATATCAGACGTCCGGCCGACCTGACGTATCTTTCATACCCAGGGTTTATGTATCGATGGCTCCTAAGTATACTGAGTCAACTAACAAATTTTGAGAATTGCACTTTTTAGTGTATTAACAACAATTAAATCATTTACTATTAACCTGTAAAAAATAAAATTCATATCTCCATAAATAACTAAAAAAAAATAGCGTATACTGGATCAAATATACTAATTTATTTATTTTATACTCTGTATACTGAGTCAAGTGTTTGCTACCAGCTTACAACAGGCCAATCCCAATAGATAAAAATAAACAAAGATTTAATAGACATGTGCAACAAATTGGTGATACCTAAGGAATATCACTTGTTTTTTTCTAATTTAATTAAAAGTGACAGCAATAGAGTTGAAAGCGATTCAGAATAATTAAAAATATAATTTCTTTTTTCTTTTTCTAGATTTCTTTTTTGTAATTATTGAGTACTTACCTCATAAGTTAATTTTTGAGACTGATTTTATTCTCAGCAATAAATACTAAGTATAAGGATAATTGTATACTTACTGTGTTTTTTTTTTAATGTAATTAAGAAAGATTACTGTTCCTAAACTATTGTGATTTCAAACAATTAATAAAATAATTCCCCTATTTTACAGAAACGTGCAATTGATACAATCAATATTTTGTATTTTTGTTACCTAAGACTAGACCAACCTAAGCCTTTGTTTTTATTATGTCTAGTATTGTTGATTTTTGTTAATTTTATAGATATCCTAAAGTTGTGTTAATGTTACCAATACCATTTCGGATCTCGAAATGGTTTTTGAATCTCTTTAATTAAAATATTAAAAAATAAAGGCGTTTTTTATTATTTTATATAAGTTCTACCACACTTGACTCAATTTAAGGATGGTTCACTTTTAAAATTATGTCCATGTATAGTGAGTCAACTTATTATATTTTAACAAAATATGAATTTATGACACAAACTATATTATGTAAAAAATCCAATAAGTAAATAAAAATATTTTTTGCCACACTTGTTAAGTAATTTTTCCGAAAAACGTAGATTCAATAATGCGATGTATAAAAATATAAGTGGTAGTTGATCCATTTTTAATAAACAAAAAATCGCCGTATACTAGTATATCTACATTATCTCAGAAATTAATAAAATAATATAAAATTTATTTTATACAGATGAAAGGTTTTATTATATTTAATTAATTTTGATTAGTTATTTTTTCTTGGTTGTATTAACAATTTTAATATAACCATTCGCTCTTCTTATCGCCTTCCTGTAAAGTTATTAGAAGTATAGTTGACTCAGTATACTTAGGAGCCATCGGTATTACGTATGTCCGCCCGGGACTATATCTGCTATCGGCGTCTCCGCAATTTTGAAGACTCCAGGTTCTCAACGTTTTGGGCTTTGGTTGACACAGGCTTAGATAAACGAGTGATAGACACAGCGAGCGATATCGCTTGCACAGTAGAGATCAGGAGATGTCCGGGCTCACACAGCATCTGAGTGAGGCGGCGGATACGGCTTAGCAACGGTACCTTTCCGCCCAGTTGGTGTTACTGGGGGACTTTAATGCCCACCATCAAGAGTAGCTTTTCTCATAACAATGCACAGATCATGCTGGTCGAGAGATGCGAAAGCTGGCGCTAGCATTATAGCAGGGGCAAATACCTGCTTGACTAGTGCATCAAGCAGACATTTGCCTCTTCTCTCAGTCGATTGAGAAGCGAGCCAAGAGGAAAATCGGCAATAATGCACTTGTCAAGTCAAAACTCCAAAGTCTTGAGCATCGACACCATCATCGACACCGAGTTGCTAGCCTATCGGTTTTCTATCGTTTAAATTTCGGTGACTGTGCATTGGAATTGCACAATTTAATTCCGCCAAGTCCGTTTCATCATCGGACCACAAGACGTACGGCGTTGCGCCACCAGTACATGGTGGAATTCCCTGCCGGAGTCTGTTTTTCCTGATAGCTATAACCTAAGGGTGTTTAAGTCAAGGATGAATAGGTTGCTTCTAGGCAAGCGTGCTCCATCGTCGGCCACATCATCGCTTTCCATCAGGTAAGATAGAGGTCAAATAATAAAAAAAAACTTTGTTATTCCGGAAAATATTATGTTAAGAATCCTTTTTATGTGAGATACTAAGTGTAGTTAGAAACAGGATTTGTTTATAATTTTTTTTTTACAGAACCCTTTTTTTATTAGCATTTCATGGGCGTTATTAAGTGCAAAGTTAGTTGCTATAACTTTGCCAAAACGACGCGTCGTCAATTCCGCAAAATCAATATCTGTTAAAAACTTGAGCTCAAAGTTATATTTTAAGTTCTCGTAACTAATGATTATATATTTATCATAGTATTTATTCATTTAATTTTTTCAGCATATAATTATTATGTGTATTATTTATTATATAATTTATTGTACACCTCATAATGTAGACAGGCTAAATATTTGCAAATCTAAGTGTACAATGGGCGGTCTCATTGCACAAGGCAATCAAGCCGATTAACATTCAAAATTAAAGTTCGACAGCTAATTTTGTGTGCATAAAGCATTTAATAAATAAATAAATCTCTTACAGACAACCTTAGGATGGGCAGAACGAACGGGTTAGGTAATTTTATGATTATAAGTAGGAAACAAATCTTAATCATGATAATTACATTGTATTTCAAATATTATCATTTATTCATGGTGCACATTTACCACAGTATAGTCTTTTTTAACCTAAAGGTTGACTGGTAAAGAATACCTTGTTGCAGTAAGTCCACCTACTCGTATGTGTCACTAGTGTACAAAAAGTTTAAATAAATAAATAAAGTTCGATTTTTGGTAGCTATTGTGGCCGACAGGATGGACAGCCCGATAATGTGGCACTGGATGACGACTCATCGTGCGTCATTTAAGTACATAAAATAATTTTGGCGTTTTTTGTATATTTATTTTGTTTGTGTATGTGTAGTATATTATGCTTGTGTAAATGTAATACGTTTGTGTAATTGCATTTTATTTCTGTATTCGTAATCTGTTTCTGTATGTGTAATTTTTGTTTCTGTATTTGTAATTTGTTTTCTGTGTGTGTAGTTTGTGTCTGTGTGTGTAATTTGTTTCTATGTATATTGTTTTTGTATGTGCAATGTTTTATGGACTCTTAATTGTCCGAAATAAAAATTTATTATTATTATTATTATTTATTTCGTAGCGATTCAGGCTACATGTGTCTAGGAAAAGAACTAATTTATATATTTCTGCCTGTACTATCAACAATAACGCCTTTATCTAGCGTTCAGTATCACAAAGCCCTTTGGCACTGTCTGCGTTTGTTTACTTTGCTTTTAGTGCAGAAAAAACAACGACCTTAAAGGTTGGAACAAATTTTACTGGCGTGATTCTGGAGGTTTTGGAGTTATTGCAATGCTTATACAGCAAGATACACTTATAAAATGCCGATCTTAAACCATAAATAAACATAAAAGTTTGGTCTGTATATCATTGTTGTATTGGTGTCTCGGACCAAAAAAAAATGTTACAGTGCGTTAAAATTTCACATGACGTCATGACTTTTTTTCAGGTGAGAAATCATGCAATGACTTCTTACGCTCTTGAGACTTCAGACTTTTACTGACTGAAACCCACTTCTGTTCCTGCTTTTCCCCGAGGTTCAGTTATGACTTAGTTACTCTGTTTACTTAGGAGTGACGTCACAAATCCAATCTCTAGAACTTTGGTAAAATTTATTTACTTTCATCAATTTTAATTGAGTTTATAAACCACAAAATTCTAGTTTAATACTTTTTGACAATCTAAACGACTGACTAAATAAAATATTACCCGTGCCCAGCTTTGCACAGGCTTTTTTTGAGGTCTCATCCCCCGCCCTTGGGTGGAGCGGGAGATAGTGTCAGACTTTTACTGACTAAAAACCCACCCCGGTTTCTTCTTTGCCATTTTTCCAGGGCCCCGGGGATCTCTTTCGCATCACCCACGGCCCCAGTAGGCTTCGACCCTGCTGGGCACCTATGGTTGCTGACATCTCCTTGAGGCGCGCATGGAACAGTACGCGCCGTAGCTTCGCACAGGTAACAACCGTGCGAACCGAGAAATGTTCAAAATTCTCGACTTTTCTCAACTATATTGTATATATATATGTATACTTGTGTTATACACGTGAACCTTCCTCATAAATCATTATGTCAATTAGTGAAAACTGCACAAAAATCCGTTCTGTAGTTTTCCAGTTTCTCTCTGACAAAAAGACTGACAGACACAGTGGGGGCTTCCACTGTGTCTGTGTATGTTTGTTTTATGATATTCTCTTTGTTTTATAATATGAATAAAATGAAATACAACTTTTAAGGTGAAGGCACGTGAACACATTCGAAGGAAGTTGGTGTAATCATCACAGTGTTGATTTGTTGTATTCGTTTTTTATAATTACATTGTTAATTTGTATGTATGTATCTAAGTATATATTTATTATTGTATTTCTTTTCTATTTCTTTACCATAAAGCTGCACCTACCATGTTTTGTTTCTGCACCACCCTAAGGTCGACTGGTAGAAAATGCCTAAGGCATTAAGTTCGCCTTTGTACAGTGTTTATTACTAGTGCATAAAGTTTTAATAAATAAATACCTACTTACCCGTCTCTTAATTATATGACATAATAAATATTAAATTTAATCTAAAATATAAGACAAAAACGAAAACTTTATTAGTCAGGTGTTAGTGTGACACGATTTGACACGTGTAAGCCCCGAGGAGGTGTCCCAAAACTTTAGACCCCATCATAACATCCACGGAGAGAACAAAATAACTTAATTTAACTTTCGCCAAAGACCCTTCCGTGTCGACTATGAAATAGAAAGAAAATACCGGGCTGACTGATTGCCTCATCAACTCAAAAAGCAAAGAAACACGAATCCTTCGAATTATTTTCTTATTTTAAACCAAAAAGTTTTCTTATGGCCGAGGAAAATTGGCCGTAACTAAGTTCAACGGAGGCCTTTAAACCTCAACCAGACCTGGTTAAATATTTGCATTATTTACACGAAGTTGTGCGAAAATCAACAATTCGTTATAATAGAATAGTATTTAGTATTCCTGTACGAACTAGAGTATAATATTATGAACATAATTTATGCTGGGTTAAAGGTTAAAATAATGTTATTAGCATAAAGGAGGCAGATTGGGTCTGTGGGTGAGAGATAACTTTTGATAGGTAGGGAACCAGTGTGCAGTGATCCGTGCCAGTCAGAATAGGTTGGGAGCCGGTCGAGTGTGACTTGTGCCGTGAGCTCGATCCTTCATAAGCACTTGGCTATACAAAGGGCCGTTTTCGCATTATTGGTAGTTTTGGTTTACAGCGCTCTTTTCAGCGTGTTTTCGTATTAACCTTCATTATGTATGTTTTTAGGGATCTAGAAGTCCGATTTAAAAAAATGGAGCCCTTTTAAAACCACTCGTGCGTCTGTCTAACACAACAATTTTTTTTTAATCTTAAATAAGTATCAATTTGTTGTTTTTACACTATGTGTAGGTATACCTATGTGTGCCCATTATCATATTATTTTTTTGACGTGACAACGTCTTATAAATTGGTTTGCCGGGTGACACTTCAAGAAACTGCGTTACGCTCCGCTCACGTTATGCGCTCACAATGAGAGCGAGTGAGAGGCACGCGTCCCTTCCACTCGGGCATGGTTAGCCCGCCTAAGAGCGAGAGAGACAGACATAAAAAGTCATCCTTCTTCCTACTATACGAATGAATATTCACATTAAAATTATTTTACCACTCAAAGTCGTTGTCACGTAAAACTTTCGCCCGTATACCGACTTTACAGGCAACCAATTTTTTTAATTATATCCTTTATTGTACACCAATACAAACATAAAAGGAAACTAAAACACATACGTACATACAATGGGCGGCCTTATCGTATTCCGCGATCTCTTCCAGGCAACCTGGAATGGACAGTAATTGCCTGGACAAGAAATGAGGCTGTCATTGGTGTGACAAAAGTAGCATTAAACATATTATATTATAAAAGATACACAGATATATACATATGCTATATAATAGATACATATATACATTGATAATTATTGAAAACTATAAACAGAAATATGAATCACGACTATCGATACTCACAGCGAAAGGTAATGTTCCCTAACGAGTTTTTAAAAACAGGCAACGATTGAGCGCGTTTAATTGTGTCTGGTAATTCATTCCACAGACGAGCAGCCTGGACAGTAAATGATTTATCATAGAAAATCGTGGTATGAATTGGCAGTTTAAGTCGCAAGTTCTCTGATGATCTTAGCAATTTTGTATGTAAGTTGCAGAGAAACTTAAAACGTTTTTTAAGGTAAAGAGGCGTGAAGGACATGTGATATATTAATCTTTCTTCTTTCTCTAATTTGCGCGGATTCTACTAAACCTATAATAATATTTTTTTATTTATTAAGACACTGCATATTACATAATAAGCACAACAAATAAAATCACCACAATATTTTTTTTTACATAATAACTTACTTACAACACACCAACTAACTACACACAACTACCTTGTACTACCCCCGCCCCCCCCCCCGTGTACCCCTGTGTGTGTGTGTGTACTGTTGTATGTAACTTACTTACATACTTTACTAAGTAGCCCTAGATCCCACACTAGGATACCCTGTGTCGTGGGATCTAGTTTTTTCTTTCGACTTTCGGGACACATTATAAGTACACTAGTGGGTAGTTCACTAATGGTTAGGTTACAAAACTAAACAATATTTAAATTTAATTAATTAGGGGAATCATGCACGAATATAATTTAAAAGATGTATGAAGAGTGTAAATGTGTGTAAAAAGTATAAATATAACCTATTGAGATGATATGAATATCTATAACTTAAACACTGTGACGTTAGTAAATTAATTTGGATTTCAAGGGTGACTTTATGAAATAAAGTTTTTCAAACTATATCAAGGGACATTAATAAAATGTATTTTTTTTCAAACTATTAAATAGTTCTAAGGTTTTTTATGATTAGTTTCTACCGACCGCAGTTACAGTTATTGTCGAATTTTATAAGATCATACCCGCTGCTGCCCGCGGCTCCGCCTTTGTTTCTGCCCGCGTAAAATTAGCACTCTTACATTCGTCGTCGGTTACCTCCGCTACGACAAGATCTCATCAAGATCAAGACTCTGAAAGCGTTTTATTCCAAAGAGGAAATGCCAGATAATATCATACAATACATTAACTAATGATAAAAACTAATCAATTTTAATCTATTAATTTCAATGACAAACATTTTTTTTATTATTTATTCTTTTAATAATTTAAATAGTTAAATAATAAAATTAAAGTTATTATTTACAAAGAAAATCTAAAAGTAAACGTCAGAGTCCCAAAAACATTTTATTTGTCACACTAATATTATAAAAGCGAAACTTTGTGTGAGTATGTGTGTTACTTCTTCACGCTCAAACGGCTGAACGGATTTCGATAAAACTTGGTGAATGAGTAGACCATGTTCTGGAATGGCTTATAGGATACTTTTTATCCTGGGAGTATGTTCCCTTGGGAAAATTTTCTACTGTCGCGCGGGCGAAGCCACTGGCACTGGAACTAGTCTACCATTAATATTATAAAGAGGTAATGTTTGTTTTTTTGTTTGTAGGAGGTAATCTCTGATAGTACTGGTCCGATTGTTAAAATTTTTTCATCGATAGAAAGCTGCTTTATTCCTAAGTGATATAGGCAATAGTACGCAGGCGAAGGCGCAATAAAAAGCTAGTAATTTCTAAAACCCTAATCCACTGTAAAAAAAAAAAGATTAAAAAGAAATTTTCATCAGCTTGAGCATCACATAGGAATCTCGAATGATGTCGGCACTCGACTCACAAATTCGCCAAACGAAGTTTCAAACTTAATTTGCATTCAGAATAGAAATAAATAAAAAAATGACAATCGTGCTCAGGGAAAAACGCGGAAATCGAATGAAGAGCGAGAACGCAAGATAGCATATTTATTCATCGCATTTCACAATTTACTCGTATTACAACATCTCAATGCCATCGGAGCGAGAAATCAAAAAATTATGAAACATAAAAGGATGAAATTCACGTAGAAATTGCTTATTAGAAATGAATAAAGAAAATTCATGGCGTACCTAAATATAATCGTTTTGGTTCACCCACAGACATACATAACAAAGGTAAGTTAATCCATTTTGATTGACAAAATTAGGGTATCATGACCTTTAACAAAACATCTGTGAACAATGCAGAGTCCGTGAATTGAATAATTAGCTAGCTATAAGATTTACGTTTTTTTTTTGGTGGGTTCTTCGGTCGTTTCTTGGGCGGGGCGTGAGATAGTGTCAGACTTTTACTGACTAAAAACCCACTCCCGTTCCTTTTTTGGCTTCGTTCCAGGGCCCCGGGGTTCTCTTTCGCATCACCTATGGCCCCAGTAGGCTTCGACCCTGCTGGGCCCCTACGGTTATGCTGACATCTCCTTGATCGGGATCGGGATCCCGGCGGCTGGGATAATCATCAGGTGAAGTGGGACTTTATCAGACCTTTACTATCTGAACCCACCTATGTTCCTTCATTTGTCGTTTGTATTTTAGAGCCACGATACCTCTTTCTAATGTTCCCGCAGCCCTTAGGCACAAATGGCTTCTGTGTGTGGGCTAACATATATTATCTTCCAAGGTGTATGTTCCCTGAAACCAAAAATCGAACTATAACAAAGTCGGGGTATACAGATTGATGTTGCAGTTACATATTATCATTTCCATCCAAAATTAAATTACACTACTGGATAGCTAAAAGATCAAAGGGTTCGGTACGCTAAGTGAGGACTGTGATGCATTCTGTGTCCGTCCTTTTGTCCGTGCGTTCTTCTGTCCGTGTGTGTTTCTGTCAAGAACCTTTTTCTCAGAAAGCATGGAGGTAAAGTTAATCTAGAATTTTTTTCGGGAATGGTACTATTTATTTACATATGTAAGTTTGTATAGTACTTTCGATTCCGGAGCTGAACTCGCAAATAAACTTAACCGGTTTTTTTACATACACTTGTCTTTTTAAAATAAAATTTAGATCTTTCAAAGTAGGCACCTAAAAAATTACTTGCATTTAAAACGATATTCGATCATAGGTTTGAATAATTGTTGACGTTAGCATGCTTAAGTATTCCTAAATGAATAGTTACGGGACGACAATGGAGCGCTTCTCTCGCAAATGAAAAACACGCTTGCAAAGTGAAAGGCACTCTTAGTACATACGGTCTAGGTCCCATAGACAGCGATACAATGACTCTTGTTATAATTAAAAAAAAATTAAAATGTTATTTATTTTTAAGAGTTACTAGAATCTCAATTTATTCAGTGTTGCCTATCTTTTGTTTCCTATATTTTTGATAAGTACCTACAAAGCTAAATCTACACTTGATACATGTTTGACAGACTACGGGGTAAAGGGGTTCATATATGTTAAATTACTTCTTCACGATCGAATTCGATGAAATTTGATACACGGGTAGACAAATGTATTTGCATAGCACATAGAATACTTTTTACCTCAGGAGTATGTCCCCTTGGGATAATTTTCTACCATCATGTGGGGGAAGCCGCTGGCAACTGTTAGTAATAAAATAAAGATTAAAAATAAATCTTTAATTCATTAAACCGGTAGGGGTTTAATGAATTAAAGCTTTACTTTTATTTTAAAATACAGTTGATTATGGAGAAACAGATAAAGTATATTTTAGTTTAACCTTTCAAATGCCGTAATTGTAGATACAGTAGAAAGACGAGAGCGAACGCCGGCGGCCAAGCGAAAAGAATAAAAAATTCGAAAGGAAAACTAAAATATACTTTATCTGTTTCTCCATAACCAACTGTATTTTCAAAGTAGGATTAAGTTTATATGATTTTAATAACATTGCTGAAAGCTAACAAAGCAGGTTCATGGAAAAATGTCTTTTCTTTAAACAGTTGAGCTAATTTAGCTTTTCCTCGAACTCATTAAGAACCCTTTGAGTTTGTTCAATCTTACTTTTAAGAAAACAGCGAATGTTTTCAGTGTCAGGAAAAACAAAGAAAAGAATATTAAAAATAATATTCTTATAATATATCGTAGTGTTAATCTGGGTACAGACTGTTGTAACGTAACATAGCACTTCATAAGTGTGGACGCAGCGCGCGCTCGAACCGAGAATGTATCTACTCACCACATAGTTGAAGTGCTCTGCATTCCTAGCCAAGTTGATAATCTGCAATCGTTAACGCTAGTCGAAAACTAATCAAATGTATGGGAATGACCACATGAATTAACGTTGAGATGATCTCAACGTTAATTCACGTGGTCAGAACAAACGAATAGAAAATTCGTAGCCAAGTTCCAGCCAAGAATTGTTATCGTTTCTACAATGTTCAACGCTACATCCTTTGTTATAACCTGTTTGACGTTTATAGGAACGCTCGCCATAGACTAAAAAATAGGTCGTTTTTCTTGAGACATTGTAGCACGAGCGAACGTCTCAGGCGCGTCAACATGGCTACCAACTTCTAGTTTTCTGCAATTGGTGACACCGAGGCGTTACCGATTGAAGAATGGAATTTGACACAAAGCGGTTGTAACTTGGATAGGGGGGCTGTTCACATAGTGTGCACGGTTCGTGCGCGCAAGGCGTCCAAACTATAGGAATTCTGTTACATTGCATGATACATAGCGACAATGTTAATTATGTAATTCTTACATTGCGTATTACATTGCATGTAAAACAATCAGACAGCAGTCTGTAACTAGCTTTAAACTAAACAGTCGATGAATGAGTGCATCCCTATTGCCGCCCGTCTCATCGCCCCCCGCACTATCATTTGACAGTCCAACAGAGAATTACGCGCCCTTTTCACAGTGTTATCGTTTTCAAGTTGTATTTAAATCTTTTATGTGTTATTTATTTCTATTCAAGGCTTTATGCACATAAAAGTACAGAGGCGGACTTAATGCCTTAGGCATTTTCTACCAGTCAACCTTTGGGTGATGCAGAGAAAAATAGTGGTTGGTGCAATAAAGAGAGAAAAAGCCGAATATAAGAATAGATATACTAATAAACCATAGAATTAATAATAATAAAAATACTCAAATTATTACACTACATACATACACTAAATTAACAATTGGTCCAAACTGATAATGGAAAAACATTAACGCTGTGATGATAGTACTGCCAACTTTTTACGAATTAACTCGCGAACTTTGGTATTGTATGTTAATCGGTTTGTAGCCAACCTGATCTCCTGGGGGAGCGCTTGTGTTAAAACTGCGTTTATTTGCGTTTAGTTGTTTTTTTGTGGTATTGTTTGAAAGAATTATCACGGACCCAGGACCCCATACTGAGCAGTCGCGCTTGCGACCTTGAGACCAACGAGGCAGTCAAAACGAGGCAACGAAAAAATATTATAATGAAAATCGAAAGTGCTTTCCCGCTGTCAAAGCGACCATAGACAACGTCGGCACATAGATAACTCCCCAAGCTTTGTACCAATGACAATACGAGCACTTACTATAACTACGCACTGCATTGCGTTTGTACGCGTTTGCGGAAATTATGTATTCAACATTCTGTTTAGACGCTAAGAATTTGTATGAGCCAGACTTTCATAGTTCTTTAAACAGAAAGTGTTTAAGGAAGCAGTTGCATGACTTAGCGATGTTAGGTACCTAGTTTCTAAGTATAGTCTACTTACTATTATCAAGTGACTTCATCGCTGTTTTAAAAATAGAAGTTGAGAGATCCAATTTGTAACAATATACCTTAATGATAAAAATTAGTGTAGGTAGGATATTGTTATCTAATGGACTCCTAAAATACAGGCATTTCTTGCCTAGTTTGCTTAAAGTCTCAATTAAATAGTTCATAACTAAATATAAATTATCCGTAAATTAAGACAACAATTTGGTACACAAGATTTTAATCACAGATTCTCTATGAAGTACCTAGAACAAAACAATCCAGAGTTATCTCTGGATTGTTTTGTTCTTCTGTATAATTTAAAGTTATTGGATCAAAAAAAAAAAAAATTGCTAAATAATGGTATATTACAGTATACAAGATATACAGGGATTTAAGCATAATTGTCGTTGTCGTTGAGCTCCTTAGTAGTTCTGAGTTGAGCTACACGAATACTGACAAATGCTTGCACTGACTGGACAAGTCCGCTAAGAACTGTATGGTTCTTTCTTCAAAAGACCATCTCAGACTCCACCCTGCATGGTTCTCATATGATTTGACGATTACATGTTTGCTGTATGGACTTTAAAAGAGACTTTGAACCCTGAGTTTGTTTCGGTGTTTTTTCTCAGGGTAGTCAGCTAGGAAACACCGGCTTCATCTAGTTTAAACTGACAAAAAAAAAAAATGATTTGTAAAAGTGTTTTTAAAAAACCTATTTGCAAAATAAATATCATATATCATTTATAATTTATGTAAATAATAAAATTTGTAATCTTACTATTTATTTTGTAAACACTCTCTTAAAACTTATGCAAATGTTGATTAAAATACCAAAAAGTGATGGAAGAATTGTCAAGAGTTTTGATGAAAAAGAGATGACTACTGAGATGGCGATAAAAAACATGATGATAAAAATCTCGAATAAATTAAATTGACTGGATGGAAACTGGATTGCTCGATGCGAGTGACAACGTCAGTATCAAAACACGTAGTAAGTTTGTTTAGGTATTGATAACTTTATAAATAAGTAAGTAAATAAAAGATTAAACCATTACAACTTTTAACAGTCTTAAGGTCGTGTTCTTCAGTGTAGTGCATTCATGCGTGATAAAAGCCTGAGCGTAAGTGACGCCACAATATAGAAGCAAAGGAATCCGGGCCTTAACTTATCGCACACCTGTAATATATCTCATATAACTCAGCAATTTGGCCTAAATGTATAGAATGCAAATTATAATAATCACTACGATTAGAAATTGCTATGAAATTATGATCAGGCGTTTTCTAACATTAACATAATTCTAACATTAATTTTTTAAGGCCACCCAGAAGTGGGAGCCCGGTCTGTCAACCGGTCCTCCGGTGACTAGGGCCATAGGGAGGGTGAACTTTTCCTTCCAGCCATAAACTAGGCATATGATATAATTATTGTTATCTAAGTAGATAAGTGATTATGAAACCGAATAATTTCTAAAATATGTCCGAAACTCTTTTTAAAGGCGTCAGACTGTTTTGTTGAATTTTACAAAAATTAAGTTTACGAACAATGAAAGCTATAAATAAACTAGAAAACTCATTGTTCTAACTCAAGTAATTTTACTTACTTGTATGTTGGAAGTTGAATGCTGTATTCAGTTAAATTCTAAATAAAAGCTTAACGCTCAAGTACTTAGGTTTTTGTTGTATTAAGTACTTATAAAAGTGGTGGGTACTTAAGTTTATAACTTGAGAGTGATTTTAAAGTTACAACTTGAGTTGCGACGCAAGTCAAGTTTATATTTTGAACGTTTAAATTTCGAATTGAGAGTGAATGATAGAATGAATGGTTGAAACAGGTAGTGGTTGATGAAAACAAAAGTGTTTATTAGTTCACGAACAATTGTTTACACGGGTCTATGTTAAGTTAACATGCAATTAAAAGAGTACAATGGTGTAACAATCACTTATAGGTAAACTGGATAAGTTGTACGTTGTATAAGAAAGGAAAATAAAAGTAAAGTTAACTAAACTAACGCTGTGTGCAGTGTGTGTGTGATGCACTGTTCTCAAGTAACATGGGACATTAAACACATTATTAATAACATCATGTACTTACAGTAATAACACGACATAAACAAACGGCACGCGCACCGAATAGCCGATCAAACTTAGTTACGCATAGGTAGGTAGGTAGGTAGGTAGGTAGGTAGATAAATAGATAGACAGACAGACAGACAGACAGACAGACAGACGTTCTAAATCTAACGTTACAGTGTAATGCGTTTTATTTATCATCAATAACAATAATTTCTTTCAGGTACCCATCTGAAGAACACGGCGAGCGAGGGCGAAGGCGAAAGACAACTACGTTAGTTAAGGTTAAAAATGTATATAGGTACTTAATCTGTAAGCAAGCAAACAAGTAAATATGTAAGTATGTAGGTAGGTAGGTAGGTACGTTAGCTAGTTCGTGTTCAGTACTCTTCTATTAATCTAATAAGACCACGACCACGTGGACCACGTACGCCGATCGAGGCGCGTTGGTCTCCATACATTTTATATGGCAACTAGACTTGTAGAGCTACATTAGTTCCACGTGATGCTACACGACGCGGCTCTACGTACAAATCAGGCGTGGCCCATTTGTGCGTCGGTCTAATGTAGCTTATATTATTGATAGGCTTGTGCCAGTTGACCAATATCAGACTATCTCTGAACTAGATGGTAAGCGATGGTGTGGTCGACGTTGGAGCACGTTGCCTAGAAGTAGCCTATTCACTACTGATTTAAAGATTACATTCTCGCTCCACATTAGAGCGCGAGAGGTAATTGATTTGTCGATGATTTCCCACTCCAAAAAAGAACTTTATTTTGAGCCCAAGTGCGGGAAAATTATGACGATTTATATTGTTTTTTGGTAAGTGCGAATTGAATCAAAGTATGTACCGTTCTCGGATAGTGATAAAAAAAGAAATACGTTTGACTTTTGCATTTTCTTTTTGTCATAGAAATAAATGGTTTGAATAATAATAAAATGTTTTCCATTAAAATGGTTAAATCTAAATAAGTGCCGTTTTTATATTCTGAGTGCTCATAGTGGATACATTATTTTAAGTAAGACTTTGCAAGAATTTAGATTTTCATGAATATGATAAGATGAAAATAACCACTTGAAGATTTCGCCGCCTCTATGACACTACACAGGAACTAAATTTTTTTTGGGTGGGAAAATCATCTAATGACAAATTGCGCTCTTGGGTGGAGCGGGAGATAGTGTCAGATTTTTACTGAGTAAAAACCACCACCTGTTTCTTCTTTGCCTTCGTCCCAGGGCCCCGGGTTTCACTTTCACACTACCCGTGGCCCCAGTAGGCCTCGACCCTGCTGGGCCCCTACGATTTGCTGACATCTCCCTGAGGCGCGCGTGGAACAATACGCGCCGTCAACGACTTGCGCTCGGTCCGGACAGTTATCGGACGGTCGGACGGCGAGCCATACAGAAGCCTGAAATCAACTATGGCCAGTTGCTGACACAGAACCCATTTGGGCGGTGGACCCTCCCATTTCAACGAAAGTTTGCGGGGCTTTGTACTCTGTTGTGCATAATTCTGAAGATACACAGGATGCATTTTGGAGAATGTGCGCGGGAATTGCATGACTTGATTCCGTCATCTCATTTCTACCATTGGACAACCAACGAATGGCGAGTATCCACCTTTACGTTGTTGAAACCTCTACGGTCTAGACCAAGAATTTAGCATCGTCGTTTTTACCGCATACATCGAGGGACTGGAACAAATTGCTTGCTGCGGTCGTCCGATTATAATTTAGGTGTCTTCAAGGTTAGAGTGAATTGGCTCTTAATGCATAAATGCGACTCACCATCAACGATTGCATCACTGCTTACCATAACAATAAAAAAAAAAAAAACTTGCACGTCTCTGTGGGAAGGAATGGGGCAATCCAACACGCGGATCTCGTTCTGGTCTTCGGCACATGAGAAAGATCTTGGAACTAAGAAAAGCAAAGTACTTTTTTTTTATAAAAAGAAATTCACATTGACGAAGAAGACTCCACTCAAATCGAGTTTATACAACGAAATGTAAATTTTATTCTATTAAATCGGTCCCAGGGGCGGTGTTTACAATACAATTTACACGTAATTTAGTGGAGTGTACGTGGGTGTTATGTGGGGTTCCGTCAATTTCACAAAATTACCACTTTCCTTACCAAATGTATGGGTGTTACGCTCTTTTGGTTTTTGGAAAGATTTGCAGACTAATTTTCAGGAGTTGGAACATTGAATTATGCTGTCACGTACATGTTTTTTTTATTCTTATGAATAGGCTCACGCTTGACCGCTACCTCACCTGATGGTAAGCGATGAAGTGGTCGATGTTGGAGCATACTTGCTTAGAAGTAACCTATTTACTCTTGACATAAAAATCCCCTGAATTAATGATTTTCGATTTTTTGTTTCTAGAACATATCAGTTTCCTCACAATATTTTCCTTCACCTTGACCATTTTGGGAGCAGTGGTGATGAAGTAAATTACACAAGTAATGCACCTGACTGGGTAGGTGCATTACTTTACCCTTGTCATGGGATCAGGCCGTTACCACTGGGGCACTACTACCCTTACCACTAGACCAGCTGCTTTTACAACACAGACACGATTAGGTACTCATTCGTTTTCGAAAATTATAAATCTTGTTTCTCGATTACATTCTTCAACAAGTCAAGCTGTTACCAATACGCCACTACTGCTCCTCCAAAAAAACGTAATCCTTATCCTACCACTTTATAAAACAAAGTACCCCGCTGCGTTTGTCTGTCTATATGTCACTACAAACTAAAAAACTACTTAACGGATTTTTATGCGGTTTTCACTGATAGAAGGAGTGATTTATGAGAAAGGTTTGAGTGTATAAAAAATTGCATGTTATTATAGAAAAAAGCTGAAAATTTCAAAGATTTATACAACTTATAATAAAAATTTGGTACTAAAACCTTTCCAAGCTTTTCATTCCAACAAGACGATATTGAGTCGTACATTCAACATAAATTACTTTGTTGCCCCTCTACTAGGCAGGTCTTACATCTAGTGAATTAATGGAACTCTCCTCCTAATGAGATAACTTTGTTCAACAAGTTGTTCCAGTGCGTTCTCGATAAGAATGTTCAGCCTCCTTTGAGCATTCATGTGATACTTAGAACTTTTTCTCTCTGAATTTATTAGTTATGTTCGTCTTTAATGTTCTTGAACTTAGTATTAATGTCTATGACCTAATACCTAATGTGGTACTAAGGCTTAGTTGGTTTCAGATTTAGCAGAGAGAAATATCCAAATGTTAAAATTGTGCGGATTGCCCAGAGAACACGGTTTTTTTAAGGTCAGAAATCATCCAATGAATTTTCACGCTCTAGGTTGGAGCGAGATGCGATGTCAGATTTTACTAACTAAAACCACACCTATTTTCCTTCCAGGACAACGTGTTTCACTTTCAGAAGTCAACCCATGGCCCCAGTAAGCTTCAGCTCTTCTGTAAATAAATTACTACCGCGCCTACGGTCCGGAGAACACAGTAGAGTGCACGGTAAAGGTCTATCCCGCTTGAGCTCACCGTCCGGCCGTCCGGTAAGAATGAAGACCAGGTCGATGGCGCGTTGTGTTCCACGTGCGCCTTGAAGAGATGACAGCAAAATTGATGGGGTTAGTTAGAGCTGATTGATGAATGGCAGGTTGTGGATTGTTCGAAGAAGTTATCGTAGCCCTCGCAAAATGGGTAAGTGAAAGAACACTGGGTTTTTGTCAGTAAAAGTAACTCCCTCCAGCTCCACCCAGAGCATAGCATAGCATAGTCGGCCTTATAATGTTACCACTGTTGGGACTCAGGCCTCCTCTCTAGGAGAGGGAATGGGCCGTAATCCACCACGCGGGCCCAGTGCGGGTTGGTGAATGTCACATGTCTTCGAATTTTTGGTTCTAGGACATACCGGTTTCCTCACGATGTTTTCCTTTACCGTTTTGAGAGCAGTGGTAATGAAACAAATTACACAAAGTAATGCGCCTGGCTGGGTTTGAACCCGTGACCTACAACTCGTAAGTCGGGGCCGTTACTACTCGGCCACAACTGATCACAAATACCCCACCCAGAGCGTTAGAAGTAATTTGATACTTCCCCACTTAAAAAAGGCGTTAGTTTGTTCCTGTTTTATTATAGTACCAGAAATAATATCAGCTATGTATGCAAATCAAATCGTCAATTTGTAATACGAGGGTTACTTTTAGTGTCAGTATGATTTGACAGGTGCCGTTAGAGCCGATGTCTGCTAGGGCTGTTGGTTTGTAAAAAGAAAAAAAAGAAATGCAGCCATGGAACGAAAAGGGCAACTGAGGGAACACGAGTGGATTTTAGTGAGTAAGTACAAGAATACTTCCTCTTGCTCCATCCAAAGTGGGAGAAATTGTTTTATGTTGTCTCACCCTCAACAAAAAAAAAACTGGGCAAGTGCGAGACAGAGTCGCGCACTGAGGGCTCTGTACAAACCTACCTATGTAAACAGTTCAATTCTTGAATGGAGTTTCGAAGATTTTTCCGAATCGCATTTTTTTTTGTGAGGTTACAGCAAATTTACTGTTTTTAGATTTATTACTATATCTGTCTTACAAGACCTTAGCATAGCATAGCATAGTCGGCCTTATAATGTTCCCACTGTTGGGACTCAGGCCTCCTCTCAAGACAAGACAAGACCTTACTTTATGTCAAATTTCAGGATTCAGCGGCAACGGGAACTACCCCATGAATTTTGATTTCCTTGAGAGTGTTGAAATATACGTTTTTGTCGACATAAACGACCTTATCTTTTTTTTTAGTTAACTTAAAAGTTTGATTTTTTCACAGCATCAAGGGACCGCAGATTTGACTATAAGGTTTTACTTTCAACTCGATAACTCTACGCGTTACCGAGATAAAGGGTCTTGACAGACAAACTGATAGACAGACTGACAGACTGACAGACAGACTGACATACAGACTGACAGACAGACTGACAGACAGACTGACAGACAGACTGACAGACAGACTGACAGACAGACTGACAGACAGACTGACAGACAGACTGACAGACAGACTGACAGACAGACTGACAGACAGACTGACAGACAGACTGACAGACAGACTGACAGACAGACTGACAGACAGACTGACAGACAGACTGACAGACAGACTGACAGACAGACTGACAGACAGACTGACAGACAGACTGACAGACAGACTGACAGACAGACTGACAGACAGACTGACAGACAGACTGACAGACAGACTGACAGACAGACTGACAGACAGACTGACAGACAGACTGACAGACAGACTGACAGACAGACTGACAGACAGACTGACAGACAGACTGACAGACAGACTGACAGACAGACTGACAGACAGACTGACAGACAGACTGACAGACAGACTGACAGACAGACTGACAGACAGACTGACAGACAGACTGACAGACAGACTGACAGACAGACTGACAGACAGACTGACAGACAGACTGACAGACAGACTGACAGACTGACAGACAGACAGACAGACTGACAGACTGACAGACTGACAGACTGACAGACTGACAGACTGACAGACTGACAGACTGACAGACTGACAGACTGACAGACTGACAGACTGACAGACTGACAGACTGACAGACTGACAGACTGACAACAAAGTGATCCTATCAAAGTGCAAAGTTCGACGGCTCACATTACGGCGCTACCGTCTCCACATGACACTGGCAGAATAGTCGATACCGGCTCAGTTGCCAAAAAAGAAAAAAAAAAAAGTGATCCTATAAGGGTTCCGTTTTTCCTTTTGAGGTACGGAACCTTAAAAAAGTGTTTTACATGAAGTAACTGCCTATCTGACGTTTACAACCCAGTAACTGAATAACACGATACCCCTTGGCGCAAACAATATCCGGAATTTATTTGTACAGCACAAATAAACTAATCAAAGGATTTTGGAGTCCTCAATGTTATTGAAACTGTATTTCCAAAATTCGCCAGACATATTTGCTACTCCTTACAGTTATTTAGTTCATAGGGAGCGTTCATTGAAAACGCTGACAAATCCTTTGGAGATATAACAATATATTGTATGGTGGGATTGTTCCCCTTCCATAGGTCTATAGAAAAATCCGCAATGGCATATGTCTATTTTATGATATAGCTTAGTATTAGTTTACAACAATAATATATTATAATGCTACACGGAAGCAGAGCAGTAACTAAAGACGCGGGTGAAACCACGGAAGACAGATGGCCGTGAACTTAGCAGATGACACTGAAAATATTCATGATTTTTGTTAAAGGCCGTCTTCAACCATGCTCTGCTGATACTTGTGTCGGAGTTTTGGATTTGATTTCCATGTTTTCATATAGGTTTGATACAGCCGTATAAGAAATCGAGGAATTCTCAGTTTTGGGCGCTTCCAGAAGTTTCTTATGATTTTTTTAACTTCAACACTCAAAATATTCATGGTTTTTTTGCTAATCGACATCTTCAACCACGCTCTGCTGATACTTGAAATCGATTACCGTTATATTTTGTTTTTTTTTTTGTTTTATGTTCATTACTTGTTTTTTTTGCTGTGATTAGATTGATAAGTTTTTATTTTTTTGTGAGCTCTAATTGACAGAACTATTACTAAAAGTAATTAGGAACTATAGGACTCACCTTTGTGCACCGAAAGCACTTTTAAAATTTTCGTTTTGGAAAAAATGATCTGCCACCGGAAGTTAGCAGATCATATTTTCATTTCAAATTTTTCCAGGAAAAACACCAGAACTTTTTCTGAAAAGTATCAGGATCTCCAGAACTATGCTGCATACAAGTAGAACTCTAATTTTTTTGTGTTCTGCTGGAAAATGATCTGCTAAGTTCACGGCCATGGAAGACAGCTAGTATAATAATAATTTTATGTTGTCTTTCATTTCTGATATTGTATTTTTAAATAGGATTTGTAATAAAGCAATAACTAAAAAAGCAGGACAAGCCTCTAAGGGCATTTTTAGTTGAAAATTCTTAAAAATACTAATGCTGTCCCTCAGATTGATAGCCCAGTATTTTTATATACAAAAATAATATTCATGAAATAGAGAGCAAAGATTTAAAATTCTTGTAATTCTAAACCCTCCATCTTGATCTTTCAACCGTCCATTTTAAATGGTTTTGTGACAATCTTCTAACTTAATAGCTCCGTCCCAATTGTCCCTCGTAATTTAATTTCAGATATTTAAATAAATTGTGGGCAATTCGGTGGGTCCCTTATAGTTAATGTTACACTTATCACTTGGGAGGCATTTACCTTAAATTAATGCTTTATGTTTTAATCGTTTTTAGACTAATTTCAGCTATTAATGTTGATTTGAAGTTAAGATTGTGTTCGATTCGGAAGTCAGGAATATAATTATTAAACAAATGATCGGTAGGTAATTTTAACAGGTACATCTTTTAGATACAAAGGTTTTTTAAAAGCTTTTATTAATATACAATGTTTGTATGTATGTTTGTTTAGGGCAAATCTTGTAAATAGATTTGGAAACAGTTACCCCTCACTGTTTGAACTGAAAAATATTTTATCTCACATACGCCTATATACGCACTTATATTTATGTCATAATCTAGGCGTGATTGTAATAAAAAAAGTAAAAAATATTTTTTTTTTGTTTTCTATCGAGAAGAACTGACTGGAAACTTCATGCTAAAAAAAAGAACCGATTTTACGATATTCCAATTTCCAAGTTTTACAATGTTGGAAATACAATTATTATTTTTTATTTAGTCTATACTGTCCTTCTGCTGGACAAAGGCGTACATAATTAAAATACAATATTGACAATGAGGACAATGGAGTCTACTCTCATGTCGCAAGTCAAATAAAAAAATAACAAGGTTGCTGTCACTGGAAAAGGCCACGAAAGTGAAACGGCAGAAAAAAAACCAGGCAAGTGCGAGTCGAACTCGCGCACTGAGGGTTCCGTACAAACTTACCTATGAAAACAGTTCAATTTCCGAATCGAGTCGATTCGGAAATTGAACTGTTTTCAGATTTTTTCCTATACTTGTGCTATGAGACCTTACTTCATGCCAAATTTCAGGATTCTAGGACAACAGGAAGTACCCTATGAATTTTGATTCCCTTAAGAGTGTCGATACGTTTTTTTGCAACATAAACGGCCGTATCTTTTTTTTTTCGTAAACTTATCAGTTTGATTTTTTTACAGCTTCAAGGGACCGCAAACTTGATTATATGGTTTTAATGTTGTTAATTTCAACTCGATACCTCCACGCGTTCCCGAGATAAAGGCGTCTTGTCAGACAGATAGACGTACAACAAAGTGATCCTATAAGGGTTCCGTTTTTCCTTTCGAGGTACGGAACCCTAAAAACGAACTCACACGTTTATCTTAATATTTTTGTTTTTAATGCAGTATCATGTCTACAGAGTCTACTTTCTTGTCAAAACTTTTTCAAATAAAGCTAGTAAAGTTAATGTAACCTGTCACGTGACACGATACGAATATTTAAACAAAAAGTGCAAAGTGATGTTACTTTTGCAATTAACGTTGTCTGAACTGTCTTCATATTATAAGATAAAAATATAGCGAAATATTCTTTGGAAATCCAAAAAGTCTACCATTATATATAGTTTAATGGTTCACGAAGAACTATTATTTTTATTTTGATCTGATAGCACCAGGGGGGTTATGTGTTTCAAGTATATAATGTATCTTTATACGTAAGTAATAATCGGAATGGAATGGCGACCACGTACCGGAAGACGTAGCGCTGGAAGGCCTACTACAACTTGGACCGATGACTTTGTAACGGTTGTGGGAGTCCGATGGATGCAAGACACACAGGACCATTCATTGTGGCGACACTTGGGGGTGGCCTATGTCTAGCAGTGGCTGGACTTCGGCTGAAATGATGATGATGATGATGTAAATAATTCTTCTGTATTTGTGTTTGTAACCTAACTCCTTCTGAACGGCTTGACTTATTTGAAAGTATTTTCTGTGTGTATTTGAGTCTTGTACATCCCTGGATGGTTCGAAAATAAAATTGGTGCAAACGGGTTCCTAATTTTTTTTTCTGACAATATGCCAGTTTTGGGCAGAACAACGTCTGTTGGAACCGCTAGTGTATGTATATTTCTTTGGCACGACCTAATTTAACGGCTAGTTGCATTTCGGTATGAGAAGTGTTGTTAGATTTGTTTTATATTTATGTGAGTGTAAACTAGAGTGGTAAAAAAAAAGTTAAAAGGTAGTGTCAAAAACTTAATAGCAAAAAACGAATACAAATTTCTAAACCAGTCACTTTAAGCAGTAAGATTTTTTCACTGCTGCTTGGGGTAGCACACCTGAGTTCTAGCTATTAAATTCAAATTCAAATTCAAAGCATTTATTTCAAATAAACCATTTACAGGCACTTTTGAAATGTCAAGAAGTCAGTCAGTCAGAAAAAATGATGCTAATTGCACATTCCAAAGCGTAGATCTCTATGGAGAAGAATGTGCAAGAAACTCCATGGACACTCTTTTCAATCGTGTTTTGCAATTACAAATATGTCTGTTACATGTTTCTTGTCGCTATCATGTGAGAACAATGTCAATAAAGTAAAAATAAAAACTAAATATAGATATTAAAATAGCAACTGGCAGCTAAGAGATGACCAGTCTCAACTGACAGCGCCCGTTCACGGACCTGACGCGAATATTAGCACCACTCAGCTCAACCATTTTAAAGGGAACCGAATGATCCAACACACGCGCCACCATCAGTGAGACATTTGAGTGAGCATGACAAACTCTCAACTGCCATGCTCATTTATGTCAAACAGGACCAATAATAACCTACAAACCATAAAATAGCTCCATGGTACTCACATTTACAAACTTTGAAAAAAAATGCTTCTACATTATACAATACAATAATAATTAACAACAATCATATTTTACAGATTATAGTTTCAAAACTAATCAATTTGTACACCCCGGTGGTAGTGGAGCTGGACCAGCATTGAGCCAAGCATTTTTATCTTGAATATAATCCTCCAACTTATAATATGCTTGCCTGCATAGTGTGCGTTTAATACAAGATTTAAATTTCGTTTCATTGAGTTCTAATATTTGTGGAGGTATTTTGTTATAACATTTCAAACAGTACCCCATGAAAGAAAAGGCCACTTTAGCCAGTCTAAAACCTGGTTGAACTAATTGGTCCCTATTTCTTGTAAGATAATTATGTCTATCGCCTCTTTTGCTAAAAAGATGAAGATTTTTTCTAACGTACATGATGTTTTCATAGATATATTGACAAGGCACCGTCAATATGTTAATATCCTTAAACAGTTCCCTTAGAGAATCGCACCGGCGGAGATTGTAAATAGCTCTGATAGCTCTTTTCTGTAGAATAAAAATTGAGTCGATGTCTGCAGCCCGTCCCCATAGTAGGATACCGTATGACATGATACTATGAAAATAACTAAAATATACTAGTCTAGCGGTATCAACATCCGTAAATTGGCGGATTTTTCTAACAGCATATGCAGCTGAGCTAAGCCGTCCCGCAAGAGATGTTAAATGAGGACCCCATTGTAGCCTTGAGTCAAGCGTAATCCCTAAGAAAACCGTTTTATCGACAAATTCTAATTTCTCATTGTTCAATATTATGTCACAATTACTACTCTTAACATTCGGTAAGGAAAATCTTATGCATTTCGTTTTTTTCCCATTTAAAACTAGATTATTAGCAGTGAACCACTTTTGGACCTGCAGTAGGGCGTTATTTTCGTCGTCAAGATTATTAGTCTTTCTATTTATCTTGAAAATCAAGGAAGTATCGTCGGCAAACAACACCATATTAAGTTTGTTTTGCAACAAATAGGGTAAATCATTTATGTAAACTAAAAATAAAAAAGGACCTAAAATTGAACCTTGGGGTACCCCCATTTCCACATTTAATCTAGATGAATTGACACCGTTTATCTGAACTAGTTGCTGTCTGTCATTCAAATAAGATTTTAATAAGCTTAACGCTGTTTTGCCTAGTCCGTAATGCTCCAGTTTCAGGAGTAATGTTTCATGAACCACACAATCAAACGCCTTAGACAGGTCGCAGAAGATGCCTATAGCATCTTGTGCCTCTTCCCACGCATTAAAAATGTGTTTTAGTAAGGAGACACCAGCGTCAGTTGTACAACGTCCTTTGGTAAAACCAATTTCAAACTAATTTCAGCTTGATACCTCTACGCGATCCTGAGAAAAAGGATCTTGATGGACCCGAGATGAACAACAAAATGATTCTATAAGGGTTCCGCTTTTGGTAACTGAGGTACAAAAACCCAAAAATAACTAAACGAACCACTTCAAAAAATTACTTACAAAAAAATAAAATAAATTCTCCATAAATGTGTTTTGACATAATTTACCCGCACATCGCAAAAAGCGACAAGTCAATCAAGGTCTCTTCCCCCAACAATTTGATTCGTTTACTTCAATATACCGTTAAAGGAATAAAAACCTGTGACTTACTCAGGAGTTAATCTACCTTCGAAAACCGTAATTTCCGTAGGAATCTTTGCGTCCCGAAAAGGGGGACAAGGGGACATAAACATAATGTTAGCTGATTTTAATGTTCACATTCCCTTACATAATAAAATTAGGAACGCTAAATTAAAATATCAGGCAAGTTAAATTGGATTAATGGAGGCAGATGTTTTTTTTAGAGGTGGAAATCATCCAATAGCTTCTCACGCTCTGGGCGGAGCGTGAGGGCATGTCAGACTTTTACTGAGTAAAATTACACCTGTGTCCTTCAGTTGCCCATTGCGGGGGGGGGGGGGCGTTTCCTTTTCAGAAGTTCCCCGCGGTCCTAGCTAGCGGGCATCGGCCCTGCTGGGCCCCTATGCTTTGCTGACATCTGTTTGAGGAGCGCGTGGATCACAACGCGCTGTTGACAACTAGGCTCGGTCCGATCAATTACCGGATGACCGGACGGTGAGCTACCCATTGCTCGACTACTGTTTGGCAGAAGGCCACCGTAAGCCATTCGTCCTCGTTCCGAACCATAGCCCGAACCAGGGCCCGGCGTGAGAGGTCGCTGCCGCCGATTGCCTCCACGAAGACACGCCGGTGTGTCCTCCGGGTGGTTCACACAATGATGACACCCGGGCGTTTTTTTCGCCTGAATCCGTTGCAGGAACCTCCCGAATTGGCCATGTCCGGTGAGGACCTGCGTCATGCGGAATGTTATCATCATTTTTGGGGGCTGTGTCACCCGTGTCTGTAGAAGAATACCCATAGCCACGCCGTCGACGGACGTACCCGACGGCTTGAGACCACCACTGGACAAAGACGTACCGCCAAACGGCCTAGCCGTGTTCTGGTACGATGCCCAGTGTAGCCAATTTAGAGGAGTTGGGTCGAAGTGGCGGTACCAATGTATGCAGACCAGCCAGACTGGTATTGACGTATTGAGAACTAGTCGTGGAGGGTAGCTCGCTCGTATGGGCGTGATAAACCTTAATCCGCGTCGGACTTCGTTGGTGATATTTCAAAAATTCTTTCATATTTTTTTATTAAAGCTAAACATGATTTAAAATAACAAATAAAAATAAAATCATCACACCCCACAGTGGAAACTACTGGGACTAATAGCGTGAAATGCACAAGGTTTTTATTTATGGCATAGGCAAACACTAATAGAGGATTTCCCAAAATTCACCTCTTAAGGAAATGAAACGGGGGTTCACAATTTGTATGGGGAAACCTATTTTCAAGCGGGCGAAGCCACTGGCGGAAGCTATAGTTATTCATATTTCTGCTGGTAGGGCTTTTTGGTCCCTGGCTTAGTCGGTTGAATCGAACTTCTGCCGTCTCTCACTAACTGCTGAAACCCGACGTGTCGCTGGCCCATACCGCTGAGGAGAAAGCACTTTTGTTTGCTTTTCTCTTCGCGAAATCTTCGCGTCTAAATCCTGGTGACGCGCGACCCCCTGCTTATCCTGATGGTTGCGAGACGAGTATTTTGGATATTTGCATCCATCAGAAGGACGTCCGTAGGGTGTGGGGTAACTAACGGTTAGCGGCCCAGACGGGATACCGGCAATTGATTTAAGAACGTATGTGCCTGAACTGTCTCCGATCCTGCCACGTCTATTTAGGTTTTCATTTGAGGCTGAAAAAGTGCCGATTGCCTGGAAGCAAGCTAACGTACAGCCCGTGCCCAAGAAGGGTAGTCAGGCTGACCCAGTCAACTACAGACCAATCTCAGTAACGTCCATTCTCTGTAAGACTATGGAACGTGTACTCAACACTAAGCTCCTGGCATACCCAGAAGCTAATGACATCTTGTGTTGTCTAAGTGACCGGCAATACGGTTTTCGCCGAAATCAGTCAACTGGTGATCTTCTAGCGCCCTCCACATCTGTAGTGAGGCCATCGAGAAGCACGGGGAACCGCTTGCTGTCTCTTTCGACATCTCGAAGGCTTTCGATAGGGTCTGGCACAAAAGCCTTCTTCGTAAGCTCCTCCTTCCTTCTTTCGGTTTACCTGCTAGATTGTGTGCTTGGATCGCTGAAATTTCCTGAGTGACCGGTCCATCCGAGTTGTCATCGATGGCTGCTCGTCTCGTCAAATGGTCATTAATGCCGGGGTCCCTCAGGGGACAGTGCTTTCGGCAACACTGTTCTTGCTGCACATGAACGATTTGCTTAAGCACCTTTGGGTATGCACACGACAACATTGTTGTTGAGAGTTACATATCCAGCGCGCACGCTAGTGGGTCACAGATCCAGTCTCTCCGAGAGGCTATGGTTGAGCGCTTGAACTTGTCCTTGGAGGCAGTTTCTGAATGGGGCGATGCCAATTTGGTCAGGGTCAATGCTGATAAAGCCCAGGCGTGTCTATTTTCCGCTAAAAGGAGCTAATTCAGCACTGCTCCAACTTACCGGGGTGTGACCGTGCCGATAACCAACCATCTTGATCTTCTTGGTGTTACGTTGACGTCAACTCTCAACTTTGGAGCATACATCAAAGCAAAGGCTCAAAAGGCTGCAAAAAACTGGCAATCCTTGCAAAGGTCAGACATACCTTCACGCCGGAATAGCTGCTCAACTCTATCAAGCGCAAATTCGATCGTGTATGAAGTACTGCTCACATCCTTCCAAAGCAGTACCTTTCGGCCTTCCACTTCAGCGGGCCACACCAGAATCTTTCGGCCTCATCGACAATCTGTTCAGCGAGCAATGTCCTGCCCTGCCCACGGCTACTTAAGTTCGGCGATTCTTCGGGCTATGTCCGTAACCATATAAATAGGTACATATATTTTATTATTATTATTGAGTTGGGTATTCTATCGTGATTCAGATTTTTCCGTTTTGCCCCATATGATTGTCTGCGTAAATATCAGTAACTTTGGCATTAAAAAACTATAAAGGTAATGTAATGGCTTCCAAAAATACATTACCATAAAAAATCATGCCCTTTTAATGTGTAAAATACTTACCTGCATGTGGAATGGGTCCCGTATGTTTGTGATAAAAGATTCATTTACATGAAAATAGTAGGTACGTATACGAAATTCAAAGTTTGACCGCCATGATACGTGACCGTGGCGTTCTGGAAAACATTTTACTTTGTCTGGTATACTTTGTTTAAGGTGGGTAATCATCCAATAATTTGTCCCACTCTGAGTGGAGCGGCAAGGCGTGTCATACTTTTACTGACTAAAACCAAACCTATCCTTCAGTTGCCCTTTGCGTTCTAAGATCACGAGGTTGATTTTCATAACATCACCGCAACCCTAACGGCCATTGGCCTTGGTGGGCCCCCAGGATTTGCTGACATCTCTTTGAGGCGCACGTGGAACACTACACGCCTTGCCCGAGTAGTCACGGGCTCGGTCCAGACGGTTACCGAACGGCCGGACGGCAAGCTACTTATTACTGCTAGACACATTTTGATTTGTCCTGTATATTCAAGACTGTGGCGGTCAAGGCGAATGGTAATAAAAAAATGACTAAAAACTTTCTGAAACTTTTCCATTATACCTACTTTGAAGTCTTAAAACGTGACTAAAATATTTCTGGAATTCATGAAAAGCTTGTTAAAAAATAAGTCGATAATATGATTTGCATTGCTTAGTCTTAAAATCTTTAGAATTGTTACGCCTGCCAAAAGATGTCGCCACTGTACTGACAGCCAGCAAGCCCAACGCCGTAACGTCACGTCCCACCGCGTGGTCAAAGTGGAAGGTGACAGTTCCCACCAAACCAGCCAGCCAGCCATTATAAAAGCGAATAGCGCCCTTGTATGTGGTTCACGTTAGTTAAGTAAGCCTTGGCTGGAGGCTTTGATTCTTGAATTGAAGTCGCCACAGGCAAGCCCGGTTAAGCAGCCGACAACCTCCTAGGTTGACCTGCAAGAGGCCACACAAAAAAAAAAGAAAATGTATGTGGTTCATTACAATTTTGTAAATTCAGGAAATATATCTGATTGTTTTACAGTGTTCACTACGGCTGACCAACAAAGGCAAGCCGGAGATGAGGAACAAGATTTCTCTCGGAAGATCGGGTCCGTGGGGTCGTTAATGCCCAACAGTTCGCCACAAAACTGCCCTGCGGATAGTATCTCTCTTTGTATGGCCCCTCACCCTAGGCGTGTTATGGCAAAGCAAACGCTACCGATACAGACCTAGGGTATTTTGGAGCACGCAAGCCCCACCACGACGTCAACGTAGAGATACGGCGATGGGTATATGTTTATTAAATTGTTTGATTAAATACCTTTTGATTGTGACTCGAGTGACTTTTGTTGTTGCTTATCCACATTATCACTTATTGAAGACATCGCCAATTCCGATGATGTAAGGCCCATATACTTATTCTAGTTTCTGATTTTATTATTCAATATATGTATAGGTAAACACGTGTAAGCGTTGTTGTTATAGGCAAAACAAATACAAGGGTATCTATTTCAATAGCAATTGTTTCACTAAAGGATAAAGGGTGAGGTTGAAAAGAACTCGATAGGCCGCGTTCCCACTATGTCGTAATGGTTAATTTATCGTCGGACGACTATTGTCTGTAGCTGTTCCCATTATATCGACTATTTGTTGTCAATTTAAATTTATTTTTTAGCGATTAGCGTATTTAGCTGTTCCCATTGGACCGCAACGTCATTTTATCGTTTCACGGCAGAAGGTTTGTCGTTTGCAAATCAGTAGCTACAATTGTCGACAAAATTTAGTCGTGACAAATATTTATCGTTTTACAACTGTCGTGTCTGGCGTTCCCACTTTCATGACAATCTGTTCTCGCTGCAAAAAAAAATTGTAGACGACAGTTAATCGTGTCGTCCTACATGTGAACACCTCCATTTAAACACCACTAATTTTTAATTAGTACAAATACGTAAAGTGCTTATTATTATTAGAAAAGGTCTTGTTATTATTTAAGTAAAACTCAAAAAATAATATTCATAACAGCAAAGTTATTAGCGTTTGTTTATATCCCAAAATGTTAATTTATGGAAATATTGTACAAGCTATTATATATATATTATATTACAAATGAATAAATCACGATCAAAATGGAAAAACACTGCACGTAGTATTTTCTAGTACCAATTGTCATGAACGGTTGATTCTATTATGAATTTACTAATTATCACAAATTAGCGCGGATAACATAAAAAAAAATAAGGGTTTATAAGCCATGACACTAAAACTACACGATTATCTGTTGTCACGACATAGTGTGAACGCCGCCATATATACTGAAACACGAGTTTTGTTATACCAAGTTGATCAAAAGTCGAGAGATCGACTTACGCCCTGTGATGGCTACAAATATCCTGTTCGAAGGCTTTATGGAAAACGAAATGGTGGCCATGGGGTTTATGTTACGGAAGTAGGGGAACAGGTGTGGAGAATTGTACATTTAGATTTTTGTGTTGTTCTCCAAAAGGAGATGTTTTGTTAAGAGTAGATCCGTTCATAAGATTTTGGGAGAAATATTCATCTATACATATATAATAAATAAAATTGAAGTGTTTCTTCGTAATATTAAAATAACATTTCTTGGCTGATTTTAACGGGAATTTCACTGGTAGATAGCTGATGTTATATGAATTAACTTAGATGGCTTTTATTTTAGAAACAGAATCAGATGACATTGTGCTGTTTAAGGGTGTTTTTAATATCCTGCGGATTTCATCACACATGCGGGATTGCCCCGCAGGCAGAAAATTTAAAAATTCAAAAAAACGCGTCCCATAGTGCGTATTCCACATTGCAATAAATACTTGTATGAAATGATTTGCGGGGGTTACGCATACGAAGCAATCCCGTATGTGTGATCAAAACCGCACGATATTAAAACACCCTTAGACGTGTCTTACGTGGACGAAATCGACAGCACCAGCTAGTACTTTTGGTAAAATATTACACATCACACTATATAATATTATAACGGGTAAAGTTTGAATGTTTGTGTGTGCTCCAAAACGCCTGAATGGATTTAGATACTTGGCTTACGAGTAGATTATCCAGTGTACTATGTTTCGAAATAGTACACTGGATACTTCTTGTCCCGGGAGATATTTTCCCTGAGAATAGTTTACCTACCTTCACGCGGGTGAAGCCATTGGCTTCTCCCACGTGAAAGAAGATAGTAGATTTATAAAGAGAACACGCTCCTGGGATAATAAGTATTCTAGGTCCTATTACAGGACCAATGGCTTACTCGACTGCAAAGTTTCATCTAAATCCATTCATAACTACGATGTAAAGTCGCATCGTAAAAATCTACGAGTTCGCACGACGCACTGCACGAATCGATTTGCATCGCACATTGTATGGTCACTTGACCCCTTGCCAAGTTACAACCGCTTCGTTTCGATTCTCTTTTCATTGAACGCCTCGAGTCGGCCACGCCTCCTATTCCTTTGTTCTGACCACGTGACAGAGCGTTGAGATGACTTCAGAACAAAGGAATCGTAAAGAGAATCGAAACGAACGGTTGTAACTTGGCTAGGGGGGCTCAACCGTTGCTTTACCGGACGAAATCGCATCGCAGCAATTTGCATCGCAGCCCCCCTAGCCAAGTTACAACTGTTTCGTTTCGATTCTCTTTTCGTCGATTACCTCGAGTCAGCCACGCCTCCGATTCTTTTGTTCTGACGTCATCTCAACGCTCAGTCACGTGTTCAGAACAAAGCAATCGGAGGTGTGGCCGACTCGAAGCGATCGACGAAAAGAGAATCGAAACGAAAGGGTTGTAACTTGGCTAGGAGGGCAGGTTCCTGCGATGTGGCGTCGTATCGCAACGCATCGCAATTCACACAGTGTTCAGTTTCTAAGCTTTCGTTCCAATTTTCCTGCTCTTCTTTCACAATGTGCTCATTAACTTTCGGAGTACACTTCCTCCTGATTTCCCTAACCACCATAAAACCACTAAGCTACTTATCTTCAAGAAAGCTAATATAATGAAAATAGATGAACGTCTACATAAAACAGATTCCACTTCAGACCCGGTGGGTGCTATAATTACTTTGTAAACGGCTCCATTACGATGACTGACGGCTGTACTGGGACACATGAGTCTTTTACACTATCAATATTATAGATTCTTTGAACTTGAAGTGTAGTATGAGTACATCAGACTTTAAAGCGAAATTGTTATGCAGGTAAGACTGACAGAATTTTTAACATCATGCAAAGCATCATGAAGATACCTGGATTTAAAATAATAATAAAAAAATAACCCTTTATCAGGTAACTAAGACCCATAGATAAAATACACAAAGAATCTTACTAAATAATAAACTAATACATATAAAAGATACTATAACCAATTATTTAAACTATAAACTGTTTCACACGAAGTGACGGCATCGTGTTCCGCTGCGAGGTCGGTAGCCTTCTACGACCTCGTCGATACACGACACCCTTCTGCCAAAACTCATCACCACCACCACCACTCACCACCATTCACTCACTCACTCACCAATCTCACTTATGAATCCGAAATCGTAATAGCACCTTGAGCTTGAGCGTTATGCTTTCTTTGAATGCGAGGCCTTAGCTCTGCATTGAAACATAAACAGACTAATATTATATTGATTACCATAATTATATTTTGGAAGTATCAGGAACAGAGAGTAAAGTTCCGCTAACCTCCATTGAAAAGGGAGGATCCTCCGACCAGACGGGTGTTATGTCTGGTGGGCTACTACTGCCCGATAGATGATTTCGGGCTGTTCTATATGTCCTAAACGCGCGGAGAACTTTGATTGCGCGATGCATGATTAGTTCTTATGTGACGCCATAGATGTCGCTATAATATAACCGCGATTATCTAGATTTAATTACAGTTTACTTAATTCACTCAAAGAGTAATGGAAAGGGCTATGCTTGCAGTTTCCATGCGTGATCGTATCAGGAATGAAGATATCCGCAGGAGAACCAAGGTCACCGACATAGCCTAAAGAATCGTCAAACTTAATTGGAAGTGGGCAGGGCGCATTGCTCGTAGAACGGATTGTTGATGGGGTCGAAAGATTCTAGAGTGACCATCGCGCACCGGAAGTCAATCATGTAAGACGACTTCCAACGCTGCGTTGGAAGACGTCCGAGGAATGCAATGGATGCGAGATGCACAGGACCGTTCGTGATAGCGACACTTGGGAGTTATGTCCAGCAGTGGACGTCTTTCGGCTGAAATAGTGATGAATTACAGTTGCAGTGTCTCGCAGCATCTGTCTGTATGTATGAACGTGATAAACTCAAAACTACCAAACGGATCTTCACACAGATTGTCATCAATAGACAGAGTGATACATGAGGTAGATCTAAACATGCGTATTATAGTGGATAAAAATTACAGCGATTACTTTCGAAGCTGGGGCGGTACGCTAGTATAATTTCGGTACTATACAACTTGTTTTTTTACATCCGATAACTCTAAGGTTATGAATGAGACCATATCAAAAGAATTAACTGGCATATGAATTATTTTTATATCAATTATCTTTTTTTTTTGTTTTCATTTTCCATACATAATAATTCGATAAGTTCACGATTGTGTATACATCCATGTCATTATTTACGCTGTCATATAACTGCTACACTACTTAACTACGAAGTTTGGCAACGTCGCAAAAGTAAAGATTGGTCATTCGGATGAAAATGTTTTGATCTAAGTTAATTATGATTGATGATTCTTTGAAACCGTTCATTTTTGGAACACTTATTCTAGGACTTTTAGTATTATTTTTTTACTTATAGAATATAAACCTTAAGTTATGGGATATCAACAACAACACGTTGTATAATTTGAAAATTACAAAATAAAATTACATTAAAAAATAAAAGTTATATGGAAAGGCACTTAAATAAATTAAAAATAAATACATGTATCATATCATGTTGTAATTAATAAAAGTTGACGTTGACATCTTATTGTACGTTATCGCTGTGGTAGTGTGAGTAGGTGACAGAACTTGCTGAATGTTTAATAATCGTTGATGTGTGCTTTCAAAGTATGAATTAATGTGTGAGTAGTGTTGGCGCTTATATTGACGACTCTTATGTCACCAACTTCCTCTCACACTGGTTTATTGAGAGGAAGATTCCTATTTTTAAATAAGAAGGTACTTAGTAAACCGGTGATTAAAGTCAAATTCATGGAATTGAGACAAAAGTCTCAAATTAACCATTTTCTATTACTATTACTAGTCCTTATTGTCCCACAGCTGAGCAAACTCTAGACTCCCTTCATTCATTTTACCAAACATGATTTTTTGCTTTTTTGTTCGATTTTTAAGAAAGACAATCATACAGGTCGTCCTGCCGTCTTCTTCGTGGTCTACTAGGGTCACATGTCGCTGTGTTAGGGCATTACCATGTATTTTACGGGCCACAGCTCATTAGGCATGCGGCAGACATGTCAGTCCTGTTTAAGGCGGACAGCCTTTTGAGTCACATCAACGATTTACGTTTTAGAGTGCAGTGTAGTGTTTCGAACGTGATTTGTTACGCACATAGAGAGCTATAGAGCCCATGGCTAAAATGACAAACCGTTTTCGTCGACAATCGTTTGGACTTTCAAATATTAGTCAAAGACCAAGTCTGTGAACCTTAGGTTAGAATGGGGAGAATGCATATCTCCGTCATTTTATGTTTCAGTAGCAACTTTAATCATAATCGAAGGTAGACATTATAATCGAATTTGCTAAAATAAAAATAAAATAGAGACACAGTCATCATTATCTCCCTAGCTTTTTTTAACTGTCTTGGGGTCGGTGTCCAGTCTAACTAAATGCGGCTGAATACCCGTGTTTTACATAGAACGACTGCCTATCATATCTCCACAACCAGACGGTCAGATTTTCTGGCAGCTGACTACCTGTAACGACCGTCAAACATCTACGAATGACAACCGCGACCAACGGCTTTACGTGCTTTCCGAGGCACATGGTGTCAGTAATCTCCTAGATAAACTTAGAAAAGTACAATCAGGAGTCAAAAGTGCAGTAACACTCTACCAATGATAAAGTGTCTAAAATTTATTTGTAGTAGAAGTTTCATAGTTCACAACTAGTTTATTCAATGCTATAGATTCTATGCTACAAATCAAATCAGGCATGAACCATTGACCCTCTTCTACAAAAATATTTTAGACCCAATTTTTGACCCCTGACTGTACATATGAAATGAAAAAATCACGTTTGTACTTGCCCGGTTTTGAACACAGAGACCAAAGTCTTTAAATTCAACACAAACCTATATTAACACAATTATTATAATGAATTAGTTAATCAATTAATAATCACATACTAACTTTACACACCCCACAAAGCCGAAGAGTTAATAAATTAATGTTTTACGCTTTTAGCTAAATCACACGAGATGAATTCTTAATTATATTTAAAGTGAACTCTCAGGGAACTCATCTAACTTGAAATGAACGGGCGCCGACGTTCCGTCTTAAGCGCAGGACACACCGCAAGCTTAGCTAACTTAGCTTAGTTGACGCAGCTAAGCATGCAACCAGCTATGTAAGCTTTATTAAGTTAAGCAGAGGTTATTATGTTGTGTCGAAGTATGATGTATCGAAGGGTCTTGACTGATTCAGAGGTAAACGAAGAACATTGTCATTGAACTTTTTAATCCGGTAACAGATCTTTTAATGACTCTTCTCACTCTGGGTGGAGTTAGAGAAGTTGTCAGACTTTTACTGACTAAAACCAACCTGTGTTCTGTAACACAGGTTGCCTACGCCCACAGCGTTTGCGCTGGGCCTATGCTTATGGTAACGCTTTCGAATAATCCCGCAATCGAGGCGTACCTAGTCATTGGCCTAACTTATTAACAGTTCAGTAAGCTCAGCTCTAGTACCATATTGTGTGATCAATACGGCAACAACAGTGGAAGAAAGAGCGAACTATAGTCGTCTGATACCATCCCAGTTTTACACTACATTGTTGTGTCACACCATGACCCTGACCGGTCCAGGCAAAATATTGGTTGTCATACTTTTATAAACAAACCAATTTTTTACCACTAGATCGTTCCATTACTGACACACCTTCGTATATCATACGCGGAGTATATCGGCACCGGCCATGCATTTCGGCAACGTTTTGAGCTATCGAGAGCTAACCTGAAACTAAAGAACGGGTTATAACCGCGTAAAAGATTTACCCGTTTTAAAAGATGGTTTAACGTGGTTTCTCCTGTGGTGTCATAATATTGTCAATTTATTTTAATAATCATTTTTTGTACATAATAGACTAAGTGTCATCCAGTACTCACCGAGTATGACTAGCAAATGTAAAACAGAGATAGAGAGTGAGATACATATGCGTATCGTACGTGGATGCTACGTTTACACGTTATACTCAGATATTCGCTGTTAATACGTCCATAGTAGCCACTGTCATATTTTTTTCTGTGCTTGATACGTCCCTAGCACGGTTATGGTATGATGTAGGGGTGTAAGGGCAGAAGGTTTGATATTGTATAATGTAGGTAGTATATAGTAGGTAGTAGTAGTGTTCATGATACAGTTTCAGGTTTCTAGAGTGACTCGCTCAAATTATAAGAGGTTGCAGCTTTATGACCTAAACTGAGCAAGGTCAGCTTAGCTCGCAGTGTAGCTCTCGCCTTTAACTCGTTGCTATAAATAAGCCACACTCAAGTGAATGCGTGTCGCCCATTTTCCGGATAAACATTCTGAGGAAATAAAGATGTTGGATGGCTGTGTGACGTAATTTATAATAATATGTTGTTTGCAATGTCGGAAAAAGGAGAGCAGCAGGTATTACATAATGGTTAGGTATACTAATATGTAAGGTAGTAATTTGTGTTATACCAAATAAAAAAATGTATAGGAGAACCAAGTTGCCAACTTAGCCAGAAGAATCGTCAAGTCGCAGTGGGCAGGGCACATATTGCTCACAGAATAGATGAAAAATGTGGCTGAAAGGTTCTGGAGTCACGACCGCGTACCGGAAGATGCAGCGCTGGACTTCTAAAGCTGACCCGATGACCTGGTGAGGGTTAGAGGTTTTTGATGGATACAAAGCGTAAGTATCGCTCAATGTGGTGATACTTGGGGAGATCTATGTTCAGCAGTGGATGTCTTTCGGCGGAAATAATGATATAGTGAACGTATTGTTGGCAACAGTGAGTAAATATGCAACAGCCAAGTCTCTGTGAGTATGGATAGCATGGTATTAGCGCATACCTCCAAGACGACTCTGCCTTGGAACACCGCATTCTCCGTCAGATTTATCAAAAATTTGTTAAAATAGGAATTGTGTTTATCAAATAATTATTCTTGATTATTTTAGAATAAAAAAATACCTTTTTTGAAATTATATAAACCAGTGCTTGATTGCGATCTCACCTGATGGCAATCGTTGATGGTGAATCGCACTAGTTTATTAAAGCCTATTCAGTCTAGCCTTGAAGACACCTAAATTATATTAAGTACCTATTTTAAAAATAGCAGAAATCGATTCAGTAGCCAATCCTGACCATACTAATTTCAAGATGTGTGTTTATTATGTTAGATGTTATATAGTAGTCGATCTGACGGATCAGCGAGTTGTCGATTAACTGCTTTGGTCAGCTACTTATTTCAGGATCTAAGATGGCGAGTCCAAACCCGGTCATAACTTTCCAAGTCGCTGACTTTGAGTAAATCGAAGCCAAACTTTACATACCTTTTAATAATTTCAGATGCGCTACGCTGATAAATTTTTAAAACTTAATCCCTCAAAAACTTAGTTGTGCATCTTCCATCATCGCTTTAGATAAGTGGCACGTGTCAATCAGGTGACAGGTCACGCAAGAGCATCTACAATTACTACCCCAAAATACATCAACGTGAGAACAATTTAATTGGCTAGGTTCGTGATAGTATTCTGAGCTCAAAGTTGACAGCTCCGAGTGAACCCCAAGCCTTAGCTCCGGGATGAAAAGCATTACTCTAGATTGGTAAAAATAAACTGTTAAAATGTAAAACTGAAAGTTATCGCTAGCAATATTTTGTTGTACCGTCCAGCATCTACTATATGTTAGCTCCCCATTCCTGCTAGTAACAACTGGAATGACTCGTGTTGTTCCACTAACCGATCTCACTCTTTCCCCTTGTAGGGCTTAACAATGACAATTGCCCAAATCAAACAACGTTTTACAATACAAAAAAAAAATACATTAACAAAATATGTACATAATTAGTAACAAATTATTGAGAGGTATAGCTCGCAGTTTTTTTGTGCACCTTGTTCGGTTTTTGTGTAGGCTGACCAGCAACCCATGGGATTGGCTGATTGAATAGGTTGAAACGACCGTCACTTTTTTCCGCACAAATGCGAAAAAACTAAATTGAAAGCCTAAAAGCGGTGGAGGTTGGAGTCAGATATCAAATAGCATGTTAAAAAATCACTTTTCCATGTTTTCGTGGTTAAAGTACCTGTGTATATTGCAAATGGCGTATGTTGTGTTACACTAGAAGCCGACAATAATTAATTAATTAAACCCGATGAAGCCTGAGTTGGGGTTAATGGTTTGGTACTTAATATGATAATAGGAGCCGTCTGACATTAAGCGAGTGTAATTATAACTACATGGCCACTTAATATACATATGTCTTTATAATGGGCGCTGTCGTTACTCGGAGATGGTAATGACTTGGGCTCGATTAGAACGTTGGATGGAATTTGATTTAACTGAAGTAGGGATAATTAATAGGAACAGCTAAACTATGCGTAGGATCGGTGAGGTTCTATGTTTGAATTTGTTTCCTTAAGCGTCGCGTCGTATCGAATAAATCCTATTCTGTTCTATTCTATTCTATTCTATTCTATTCTATTCTATTCTATTCTATTCTATTCTATTCTATTCTATTCTATTCTATTCTATTCTATTCTATTCTATTCTATTCTATTCTATTCTATTCTATTCTATTCTATTCTATTCTATTCTATTCTATTCTATTCTATTCTATTCTATTCTATTCTAAAATGTGTTCCGACGAACATGAACATATTCTAAAATGTGAGTCTGCAGTCTTTCAATCTGTATCTATATCTAATACTCTAGGAGAAGGAATGGACCCTAAACTACCTCGCGGGTCCACTGCGGATTGGTAGATGACCCAATATGTCTTCGAGTTTTTGGTTCTAGGACATTCCGGTCTCCTTCACTGTTTTGAGAGCAATGGCGATGAAATAAATTATACAAAGTAATGCGCCTAGATGGGTTTGACCCTGCCACCTACCAACAAACGTAAGTCAGAGTCGTTACCACTCGGCCACCACTGCACGATTTTTATTCTTAATTCTTTACTGTACAGTAACACAAAAAAAATATAACACGACTAAACATTATTCTATTCTAATCTTTTTTAAAACAAAATTGAAACAAGTTACCTAAAAATATACCTAGAATATCAAACAATAGATTTAATTGAAATTGTGGCAAATAAAAGTTTAATACGTTGGATTTGGTCACAATATAGTTAAAAAAAACTAGCGACCATGACGTGTTAAAATGCCAGCCCCCCTAGCCAAGTTACAATCATATCGTTCGCGCCGAACGCCTCGAGTAGGCCACGCATCCGATTCCTTTGTTCTGACCACGTGACTGAGCGTTGAGATGACGTCAGAACAAAGGAATCAGAGGCGTGGCCTACTCGAGGCGTTCGGCGCTAATTAACTACAGGCTTCTTATAAAGAAGAGAATTTAAGTTGGTGGATAACATGTTACGAATTATTGCACAATATGGGGCCCTTAGCCCGGGGCTCCATATCATTGATACGGCTGATAAGGTGGTAGCTACGCCCCTGGTATTGAGGGACTTTTTTGTAATTTGTAAGGATAGAATTTTACCTAATTATCTACATACCACATCTTAACTTAATTCTCGTATAGGTTACCTAACAACAACAAAATATTATTAGGTGAAAGCCCAAAGGAACTAACGCAGACAAAATTTTAGCTTCCATTGTACAAAGTAAAGCTTTTACGAGTACCTATGTAAAAATATCGTTATTTCACAACAATACAGCAACAAGTTGGCTTACGATTGTTAGATTTTCTTTTATTAAAAGAAAAGTTGTTCAACTTTGCATTGTACTTAGATATTCGATAATAGTTAAGGGCCATAATCTTAACATAGTTCTTGGTAACCAGTCCTCTTAAACCTCCTTAAACTACAGCCCTATATCTTGGTTTTTCATATGTCGCGATAGTTTCCCACGAACCGGGTGTTGTCCTTAGGTCAACTAGCATAGCACGTACAGAAATAAGATAATCATCGCGTCAGTTAGTACAACGTTCAACGAAAATTGTCTAAGGGGCCTCTGCGAGTTGGCTCCGGCCACTCGTATTTCTTTCAAAGGTCTAGGACCCCAGGATTCTGAGATGTAGTAGCCTATAAATAATAATGTTTTTTATTGCAAGTAACAATGATGAATGAGACTTTTTAGGTATAAGTAAAAATAAAAAAACTTACAACTATGTTAGTGAAACAATTACAACCACCCTAAAAAATAATCATTGCTTCAGCACTCCAACTGAGATACATGATAAGTTCTTTTTTTAGGGTTCCGAATCGTAAGGGTAAAATCGGACTCTATCACTAAGACTCCGTTATCCGTCCGTCTGTATATATTGTAGTTTAGTCACAAAAGATTTTTTTTTTACGATTCAGATAAATCTTGGAGAGATTATAAAATCGAATTATTTCTGTAGGTAATTAGTGCGAAACCCTCGGTGTGGGAGTCCATCTCTCACTTTTTTTTTTTAAATTGTAAACATACGTCTTACATAAAAACTAATTCCTGTTCGATTTCTGTAGAATGAGCTACGTGACACCACGGAAAAATTAGTGTAATTATACTGATGAATGCTATAAAGGGTGATTGATAATTAGTGACCGACATTTAAACATATAAATTAAAATAATTAAAAAATAATTAATTATTAATTAATTATCTAAAGAAACTTCTCATTAGTTTTATCACAATAATAAAACAGCTGTTTGAAACAGCGCGCGCGCCTGCGACCGGCAACCGCTCAGCTATACAATAGTGATAGAACACCCGCGCAGCTTGCAACCCATAGGTGTACGTACCTAATCAGTGAATGTATCTAAAAACTAGTGAGTATATAAAAAAAAATTCTTTGGGAAAGTTGTTTGTAATCATGAGTACAATCACGTGTTTAAGTATCGGTCACTAATTACCAGTCACCCTATATAGTATATCTACGTAACATAATAAAAAATAAGGGTTCTGTTCTCGTGTACTCAATCATCTCCATGTAACTAAAGGTAGAAAGGAGATGATATATGCCTAGCCATAATTATGCGACCCGACGAAATCTCCGTTAAATTTATCTAGCCATTAAACTTAGCTAATAGCCTGATAAGTCGCGTTTATAATAGCTAATATTAGCATCTAAGCTATCTGAGATTCTAACAGTATTCATTGCTTTATATTCCAATAATGCTATAAAAGTTTTATTACCTGAGTTTTCCTTTGTGTGTTGTCGATTTTATTTGCATTCATATCTTACTAGCTGTTGTCCGCGGTTCCACCTGCTTTAAATTGATACTTAAAAAAAAAACTTTATTTAAAAAGCTTTGTCACAAGTGCGAATATTACATTGTGTAGGCATACAAAATATTAGAATTAATAAAAATGTGATTAACAATAAAAAAAAAATACAGCTAGGTTCTGGGGCGGTTCTTCAAAGCGAACTTAACCATATTTGTTATTTCAAACAAATGTTGCGCGGTCGATGATTATGCGTCATGGCGTTTATCATTGCGCCGCGTGTCGGCTGATGTTTTTTATTAGAGTATTGTGGGTACCACGTAATTTTATAGTTTTATCGATTTATCCAATGTGGTACAAATTTCATTTTATAGTATTGTGTTGTTATTTATCAAATATTTATTTATGTATTTTGTTTCAATAAAATTGTACTCCAGTAGGTACACAATATCAATATAAATTACATACAAGTATTATGTTTATATATGTTTACCATATGTCACTGCGGGGTGCCAACTGAAAACCAGCGCTGGGTGTCTAACGCCTAGCAAATGCTGAGGTGGGTCACCCTTTCGGTGCGGGCACGCTCGGCGTACTTTGTGCTTTGTTCTTTTTTTTTTACTTTTTGTTTATAACCGTTGTGCTGTGTCTGTCCCGAATAAAAGCATTTCTATTCTATTCTATTCTATTCTATTTTCAGTTTTGTTAGATAAACGTTATACCTACCTCTTATTATCGGATTTGGTTACACATGACTTGAAAAATTGACCCTGTATGAAAAAAATAATACACAAGGCACCTAGGTACCTACCTACCTATGTACTTACCATGTCCCCGCCATGTTCCAGTGTGTTTTGTGTGAAAAACATTTTTTGTGCATTTTTAAGGTTCTGTATCTCAAAAAGAAAAAACGGAACCCTTATAGGATCAATTTGTTGTCCGTCCGTCTGTCTGTCTGTCAAGATTCTTTATTTCGAGAACGCGTGGAGGTACTGAGTTGAAATTAAATCCGTATACTCAAATCTGCAGTCACTTGAAGCTGTGAAAAAATCAAACTTGTAAGTTAATGAAAAAAAAGAAACGGCCGTTTATGTTTTAATTCCCGTTGACCTACAATCTTGAAATTTGGTATGAAGAAAGGTCTCATAGCATAAGTATAGGAAAAAAACTGTAAATTTGTGGTTACGTCACAAAAAAAAAACTTTTTTGCGATTCATAAAAATCTTTGACACTCGATTCTGAAATTGAACTGTTTTCATAGGTAAGTTTATACCCTTAGTATGCGAGATCGCCTCGCATTTTTAAAAAAAATATTAGTTTAACTCGGTACCTACATAATAAAAACAAATACAGAACGTAGATAAGGCAAAAGGACCCCACCCCAACATCAGTATACACTGCAGTTTACGACGGTCTAACATTCACTTGATTCGCAAAACATCTAACGTTACAAACCCGGGAATGTTTTCCCGGAACCACGGGAGTATTTCAGCCTTATCTGGAACAAGTAAAATAATTTCGTTCACTTGACGGGCAATAAACGGAGTTTACGATATACTTCGGGTATAAATATGTCGGGTTGAGCGAGTAGGAGGAAGATTGTCTGTCGTCTGATGTATGCGCCTAATGTTTGGCTGGTCTGTGCTTCCAAGGTCTTTTTTATAATTGATTTATATAGACCTTAGATTCCTTTTTTGGTGTGGGATATAATCAAATAGCCTCTTCCACTCTGGGTTAGGCGAGAGAGTGACTAAATCCATCCGTGATCCTTCAATCCAGTAGCCTTGCTTAGACATTAGACCCATATTATAGGGTTAAGTTAAGAAAGATATAATTAGCATTTTGGAGTGTGTAAGTGGGAAGTTCATGACTTGATTCCGCCACTTTCTTTTTACCATCGGACAAACCGACGTACGGTGAGTATCTATCCTTACGTTGTTGAAACTTCAACGGTTCGAACTAAGCGTTTCGCTTCGTCGTTTATACCGCGTACATCGAAGGGCTGGAACAATTTGCCCGCTGCGGTCTTCCCGTCCAACTATAATTTAGGTGTCTTCAAGGCTAGAGTGAATAGGCTCTTAATAAACTAGTGCGCCTCACCATCAATGATTGCATCACTGCTTACTATCAGGTGCGATCGCAGTCAAGAACTGTTTTATATCAATTTAAAAAAAAAAACACAAATTATTATATCAATTACCTAGGGTCGACAGTGATGCTGCTAACTAAAATCAGATGCAAACTCTAAGCTACAGCTAAGAATTTTCCATTGGAAGAATACAACAGCTTTTTTCCAAAACCAGGGATTAGGATCCTGCCTGTTCTACAGTGTTCCGACGTGGTTGGTTACTAAGTCGGAAAATTTTCGCCTTGGGGTTTGTCAAAGAGCGTTGCAGCGCAGCATTCTGGGTGTTAATTAAAAGAGCCGACAGAACTAAAAGCATCAACGCTGCGCTTAAAAAAGGGTTTCATGGACGTGGTAAAAAAGGCGGCCAGGCTAAAATAGGATTAGGCGGGTTATGTCAGCCGCATACAGGTTGCCCACTGAGAAAGAGTCTTCTCAACGTGAGTTTTTTTGGCAGAATGAACTACGTCACCGCAGCCGACCTGGAATAGGTGTTGAGATGATCTAAAGGCATACTAAGGGGTAGATTGAGAAAAGAATATCTGGAAGAATTTTTCGTACGCCTTTTATTTAAAGAGCAGTAGTAGCCGAGTGGTAACGGCCCCGACTTACGAGTTGTAGGTCACAGGTTCAAACCCAGCCAGGCATCACTTTGTGTAATTTATTTCATCACCACTGCTCTCAAAATGGTGAAGGAAAACATCGTGAGGAAACCGGCATGTCCTAGAACCAAAAATTCGAAGACATGTGACATTCACCAACCCGTACTGGGCCCGCGTTGTGGATTACGGCCCATTCCCTCTCCTAGAGAGGAGGCCTGAGTCCCAGCAGTGGGAATATGAAAAGGCTGATTATGCTTCATGCTTTTATTTAATTACCATGACTTTAGTCGAAATATATCTGCTGTTGGTTATAAGCCTCCCCCAAGTGCAACCACAATAACTGGTTCTGTGCATCTCACATCTATTGTTTGTCCACAATCGTCACCAGGTCTTCGCTCCACCATGTGGGAGGCCTTCCAACGTTGCATGTGTCCGCTACTTGGTTGCCACTCCAGAACCTTTCTGCCCCATCGACCAGCTGTTCTGCGAGCAATGTGGGTCACTGTCCACTGCCACTTAAGTTTGGCGATTCTTCGGGCTGTATCGGTAGCCTTGGTTCTCCTGCGAATATCTTCATTCTTGATGCGATCACGTATGGAAACTATTTATAATAAATACTGATAATCGAAATATATTTCATCCTCTTTAAATTTTTATGGGTATTTTTTAGAACGTCTTTCTTAAAATTACTTAAAAATAAGTACTATATTTTCCATTTGAAGTGTTTTGATCATGTTTGAAGTTCAGATTTTGATATTCTTTGATACGTTTATCTTAAAAGCTCCTTTAAATCAGATTTAAAGAGCATTTAAGATATCTTTAAACCTTTCAACAAGATGACTGACGTTAGTCATCTTACTTGAGACTATTTTAATTAATACAATTCTGTGAAGTTTGCAAATAACAATTCAAAACAGTATTCTGATTTTAGTGAATAAATTATCTTTAGATATAAATGGAGAAACTGACTGCCTGACATATCAACGTACAGCCGAAACTACTGGGACTAGGAGCGTGAAATTTTGCACAAAGTTTCCTTTTATGACGTAGGCGAGCACTAAGAGAGGATTTTCCAAAATTCACTTCCGTAAGGGTATGAAACTGGGGTCCAAGGTTTGTATGTAGAAACCTACATTTACACGGGCGAAGCTGCTGGCATAAGCTAGTCAAGTATAAGATTTTAGTTCTAAATTGCTCTGTTGGACTTTCTTGTTTTAGTTTTAGTAACCTAACTTGATATAGGACTTCCAATAGGATCAGAACTGACGAAGGTTTTCGCAATAATGTCTATTTAAGGTGTATTGTCCCTTGAACATCTGGCCGCAGTTAAATGGACACCTATGTGTGCAGTTAATTCCGGCCAGCTGCGCCCGGATGGAGCGCTGCTGACTTTTAAATCCATTTTCTTTGCGAAATATTAATTGATTTACATATGCTATGTATAGTGCGAAGTGAAGTGTTACTAACATAGTTTTAAATCATGTTTACTAACAAAATGATTTATATATAAGTAATTATGTATGTTAGTCTATAAGGTATTTATGATATGGGTACATGTTGCCTGAAATAAATTGATTATTATTATTATTCTCTTTATTCCTTGTAAACACATATAAATTACATTTTTAAATATTTTTTTAAACAAAATCATACAAAAAAAAAAACATTTAGAAATAAAAAAAATAGTACCCCACCGGTATCGGGAACAGGGTCCAAGCTACTGGCGGTCAGGGCTCCAGAGAAAGGAACCTCCTAACAATGCGAGCCGTGTCCAGGAGTACCGCTTTCTGAATCAAGCCCTTGATCCAGCCGCCTAACGCGAGCCTCCTAAGGTGTTGGTCAAGGCTCTTGGCTATTAAGCCATTGCCCGACACGACTATCGGCACAATGATCGCTGAGTCCACATCCCACATGTCGACAACCTCGCGAGCCAAGTCGATATACTGAACACAAGCACGAGTAATTTTTGTGTAAACATATTTCTAAAGATCAAAGCCGTTTCCGAGGCCGTAGGCTTGAGAAAGTCACTGTTTTATGGCACTGCTCGGGTGCTAGGGCCTTAAATGGCTCCTATTTCGTACCCGCACAGTTCTCGATCCTGTATCAACTCGCCCGTCAAATGTAATCCACCCAGATTTCTGGCAATGTGAACACCTGTTTTGTGGTATCTATTTGGTTGTATTCCGGAAAGGACTAAATCTGTTGTATTTATGTAAGTAAAATGAGCAGACGTTTTTGTTTTCTTTCTTTCTTAACTGGCTCCTTATAGGTATAAGGAGCCAGTTAAGAGTAAGTAAAAAAGTAAAAGTATTTTACTTCAATATCAGACTTCTGCTGATTCCAGTCAGTTGAAGTGGGTTCGAACCCACCGTGTTTCTTTATTTGCCAGGGTCAGGGTATCTCTTTCGAACCATCCGATAGCCGATGATCGGACTCGTGCCCTTAGGGTTCCGTACAAACTTACATATGGTTCACGGTTTATGCATAAAAAAAATTCATAAACCTTATGGTTTATGTTTATGTTTTTTTTTTTTAATATTTGAGTTGATTTAATGAAAGGTAAATTGCGATTTACGGTTTATGACGTATTAAAAAAAAACTACTTACTAGATCTCGTTCAAATCAATTTTCGGTGCAAGTTTGTATGGTAATGTACATTATTACATTATACAAAATTACATCTATGTAGTATTTAGTGTTTAAGCTAAGCTAATTCGACAGACGACGGATAGTTAGTTTAAGTAAGCACTATGGAGCCCTAAAAAACGTGCAATTTCAAGTTGCATCCAAGAAATAATTTGACAACACAAAAAATATTACAATATTTAAGACGTACAGCCCTGCTTGTGTGTAGTGGAGAATAGATAATTGCATTATAGATCTAAATAGTGGCCACGTCACACGTGGTTGATGATGAAACAAAACAGTTAACCTTAAATATAGAATGAAAGAAAAAATAAGAAGAGTAAACAGGGAAAAATATATAATCCATGATTATCCTTAGCCGTGTCCACTGGTAGCACACTCTGCCCGGTGGTTTACGGGGCAGTGAAGTACAGTACCACCGGTGGCCATAAGATACTAAATACCTAAGTATATGGTCCCTATCTGAACGCGTTGAGGAAATTAGTATTGTATTTTAAACATTAGACTGAGATTCTTTGAAATTTCACAACTTCCGCAACATTTATTGTGCGTACAGCTAATGAGTGGAATTCTCTCCCAGCGTCAGTGTTTTCTAATAGCTACAACCTTCTCGGAGTCTTTAAGTGAAGAGTTAAGAGTTTACTTCTAGTTAAGCGTGCTCCATCGTCGACCATAGCTTACAATAAAGTGAGATAGTGGTCAAACGCAGGCGATAAATTAATAAGAAGTTATGCTGAAGATAATGATGATCCAAAACAAAAAATATATTATCAGTAAGAATATTTTACAAAGCTCTCAAAACCAAAGCATAATATTGCCATCAAAACAAAATTGAAAAACTAAATAACATAAAATAACCGAGATTCTTGAATAGATTAATTATTTACGACACCAATTTAATAGATCATTCCCGTCGAATAGCTACTGGAGGGTTTTCAATTATATAATTTTCTCGTAACCTCATCTGTTTCGAGCATGTTCGTTCCCAGTAATCGCCTATTAATTTAGTGAAACCCTTTCCCGGTATGTGGAATAAAACGGGATACCCTAATAAAATACTGGTGTCGTTATCCCGTAAATTTTCTCATAAGAAGATAATGTTGTAAACATGCGGCACGATCTATAATTTTGTGTCCCTTTTGTGACGCTGTATGATCCATTTTGAAACTCTTAGGTCTGCTGTTCACGAACGCGTAGCTTCATAGACGCGTATTCGTCATTATACGCTTGGTGTACGCCTGCCCAAAGCTTACTTACATAAAAAACTTAAAAAAAAAAAAAAATACAACCGACTTCAATGTAAAAACATTTTTATTTTACACTTTTACCCCTCAGCCATACTTAAATACCTTATAGCCACAGTATATGTCATGACAATTCTAATAATACCAAACACGGTTAGATTTAATTAATTTATTACAGAGTTCCGGTGCCTTGTTACGACAGTTCTGCTGTGATCCAATGAGGAGTTTTGTTCCATATCTTCGAAGTTCATGATCAGATCATAACAATATTTTTGTGGGACCAATTTAGAAGCATACCCTTTCAACCAAAAAAAAAAGTTTTTCTAAATCGGTCCACAATTCATCGAGAAATCGGTGAACTTACATAAAAAAAAAAACATTTAGCCGAACATAGAACCTCCTCCTTTTTGAAGTCAGTTAAAAACTATGAAATTCTGTCGACGAAGTGGCAACGTCGTGCTTTTGTGTCGTTGCAGTTACGCGTCGGTGGATAGTAGGCCTTATTAGCCAATCCGACTGTCTAAGTTAAGCACGTCGTTGGTCCCGGATTTCATTTATACATCTTTGACAGTTGTTTTGGGTAGTCATAAGCCCGAAACTTTGGCCAAGGGGTATCGTGTTGTTTAGTTTCTCGGTTATGGATGATAAGCAATGGCAAAAAAAAAAACTGAAACTGAGTAGAGTGGAATTTCCTAAGGAGTCTGTTTCCTAGCTACAAGCTAATGAGTTCTTCCTGCTCTAGGGTGGAGCAGGAGGGCGTGTCAGATTTTTATTGTATTAAACCCACCTATGTCTTTTCAGTAGCCCTTTTCGATTTAGGACCACGGGTTTCCTTTTCAGAAATTTCCTGTGGCCGTAGCGGGCATCGGTCCTGCTGGGCCCTTAAGTTTTGTCGACATCTCTATAAAGCGCGCGTGGAGAACTATGCGGCGTCGATAAATGGAGATCCACCTAGAGCGTGAGAAGTTATTTAACAATATGAAAATAAAGGGTTAAGTTAAGTTCATTAGCAGTACCTACTGATGTCAAACAGTCCCACAAAATGGCATCAAATAAAAAATCTTGAAAGGCTGACAGTTGGTAGACACGTTTATTAAACATCAATGTCAAAGTCAAAGATTTAATTGCAGATAAATATGGATAAGTTCTTACAATGGTTATATATATAATAGTAGCTTAACATATTCATTCATAACATAATGACATGTCAATTTTTGTTATAGGTAAAACTACTTAGATATTATTTCAATTGTAGTAGAAATAAACAAATCATTATTATTATTTATATTTGAACTGGAGGAATTATTTTATAATATAAAAGGGATTCTCAATCAACCACCTGCGTAAAGCCCTTTTGAAGTGGACCATTGGAAGTTTCAATATTCGATGAACCTTTATTTCAGGTTTCGACGTCAATGTTACCATGGAAAACCCTGGCTTACTTTACCCACACAGTTAATTACAACAAACAGACTTAACAGCTTCATAACAGGCTCGATAAAACAACAACAAAATGCAAACTGTTTAAATGTTAGAAAAATAAACTGGGAATAAAGTAAACAGGCAGTTTCATTCTCCGTTCCAAGGAAAACAATAACAATACCGGTTGTTTTTCAGATATTTTAATACTGGCTTTTACCAGCGGCTTTACTTGCTTAAAAGTTAAACTGTATACCATGAGTATATTTTTAGGTAGGAAATCATCCCGCTCTAGGGCGGAGCAGGAAGGTGTATCAGACTTTAACTGACTAAAACCCACTCCAGGTTTTCTTTTGCTACTAGGATATACCCTATCTACTAAGTATCATCTCTCATCCAACTCTTCTGTCGCAGGTATATATATTTTTTTCGGTGGGCAAATCATCCAATGAGATTCACGCTCTTGGGTGGTGCGCGAGGGTGTGTCAGACTTTTACTGACTAAAAACTTACTTTTGTTCCTTGGTTACCTTTCGTACTAGAGCCAAGTCTTCCTTTCAGAAGCAGAACTTTGGCCCCAGTAGGTTTCAACCCTGCTGGGCCCCTACGGTTTCTGACATGTCCTTGAGGCGGTTTTTTTTTTGGTGTTTATTTGCCTTAATGAGATAAATGATATTTATTTTGCAAATGAAACTGGTCTGACAGCCAATTATGTGGTTCGATTATGTCCTACATATCATTGGCAAGCCGAAATTAAAGAATCTGTTTTTGTTGTCGCCCAGGGGCTTAGCAATCTTTGTATCTTTCACAAAATATATGAGAAGTCCTTGTCAGATATTATACAATATTTATATCATATACAAAACAAAATGGGCAAGTGCGAGTCAGACTCGCGCACTGAGGGTTTCGTACAAACTTACCTATGAAAACAGTTCAACTCCCGAATTGAGTTACGAAGATTTCCGAATCGCAAAAAATGTTTTTTTTTTGTGACGTAACTACAAATTTATAGTTTTCAGATTTTTTTCTATACTTGTGCTATGAGACTTTGCTTTGTGCCAAATTTCAGGGTTCTAGGTTAACGGGAAGTTGAAACCCTATGAATTTTGATTTCCTTGAGAGAGTTAAAATATACGTTCTTTGCGACATAAGCGGCCGACTTTTTTTTTTCGTTTTTAGTAGTTTGATTTTTTCACAGCTTTAAGGGACCGCAGACTTAAGTACATGGCTTTAATTACAACTCGACACTTTCACGCATTCCCGAGGTAAAGTGTCTTGACAGACATAGACGGACGGACAACAAAGTAATCCTATAAGGGTTCCGTTTTCCTTTTGAGGTACGGAACACTAAAAATAATGCTTAAAACTATCCTACACATACAATACGTTCTTATCACATACCACGATCTCTTCCGTGCAACCTGGTATAGATAGCAATATCTTGTTTTATTGCTTGGACAAGTAATGAGGCTGTCATAAGAAGAATATAGAACATAATATACACAATTTCATTTGACACTTTTTGTTCTCTGATTAATTTTTAAAATTAGTTTAACATATTTGTAGCTCGCCAAACTTTATAGTTGGGTTTATCGTCCACAAGTCCTTTGTGAACAATGTGGTGAGGATCGAGAGTGTGTCGACCAGGGTAGCGTATCTTATACTCAGAATATCATGGCCTCCCACAAGGTGGACCGACGACCTGGTGAGGGTCGCGGGAGTGCGGTGGATGCGAGAAGCACAGGATCGGTCATTGTGGCGACGCTTGGGGGAGGCCTATGTCCAACAGTGGACGTCTTTCGGCTGAAATGATGATGATGATGATGAACTTTATAGTTCGATGTACAATCACTTTTGTATAATTAAAATATCATTTAAAAACAGTAAAAGCATGAGTGTTTTGCTGTCTCAGGATGTGTACAACATATATGTAAACGATTTGAGTCACTTTGGATCGCCATGGAATCGTTCGGAAACGTGATTGTTTTGAAAATATATGTTTTTTATGTACATTTAATACCTAATAGTGTATATTTAAGTAAGTAATGTACATTTGTTATTTATTTTTAACAAAATTAACAATGCACTACGGACGATGTACGGAAAGTACCCTATAAATTTTGATTCCTTTGCGAGTGTCGAAATACACGTTTTTTGCAACAGAAATGGTCGTATCTTTTTACCGTTAACTCAGAAATCTGATTTTTCAAAATCAAATTATTCAGAAAATAATGCTTATTCTTTATTATACACAAAACTTAATATTATCACAGTGATAATATTACAACGCAACAAACATTATCGCAATTCATGTACAAAAGCGAGCTGAAATCAACAATGAGTTTTCTCTTAGCAAACCTTTGAGTGACAGCGAGAGATCCTATTCGAGGGTAGGATCTAAAGAAAGAAAGAAAGAAAAATATTTTATTTGGCACATATGGATTCACACACTGTAAAAAACAAAATTTTAACTAAGAAGAAAAAATAAACAATGTGTGTCTCACGGCTGCGTCAAATAGGTCCAGTTCAGCAAAAATGCCAGACAACTACATGGTAGTCAGTGGTAGTTGCCTGACGCTGGTTTTCAACTGAACCTTATTGAGAGTGAACGGCAGTTATTTACTTATTAGCGTGTGGATCTAGTGAACACTATAAACTTACATATAAATACATACCAATATGTACTAATATTATGTAATTTGCTTTCATCCTAAGCCAACCTGCAAGGGAACAGTATATTTAGTCACTAAGTTGGAAGACTTCGTGCTTTGTTCTCATGTTTCCCCCGAACCACTTTGTAAACAAGGTAAGTGTGGAGTTCAAACTGTATATCGTACTTATATACCTACAATTATTTTATTTTTTGAAGTGTAATTTACTACTTATTAATAAAATAAGATTTGATAGCAGTGGTGGCCAAATGGTAACGGCCCCGACTTTCGAGTTGTAGGTCGGGGGTTCAAACCCAGCTAGGCGCTTTACTTTGTGTAATTTATTTCAACACCACTGCTCTCAAAACGGTGAAGAAAAACATCGTGAGGAAACCGGCATGTCCTATAACCAAAAATTCGAAGACATGTGACATCCACCAACCCGCACTGGGCCCGCGTGGTGGATTACGGCCCATTCCCTCTCCTAGAGAGGAGGCCTAAGTCCCAGCAGTGGGAACATTAAAAAGGCTTATTATGTTATGTTATGTATGTAATAAAATAAGTCATTTATTAATCTATTAGCTGTGCCCCCGACTTCGTTCGCGTGGATGACGAAACTTATCAATGAGTTTTTTGTGTAAAGTGCTATTTGTGTAGAACGTTATCTATCGAGCATTACGTTATTAATACTTCTGTCCCGGCGCGGGCCGTACATGGCTTATTACAATAGAAAACCAATTGTGTCTCATTATCGGTGATTAAGTGGCTATAATTATGATATCTTCGCTCGCGTTCTGTAAGTTTTTTGTAGTAGATTTCTACTTCGGTACCTATTTAGCAGGATAACCGATAGCGAAGCTGACGTTCATTGCAACGAATGCTCAAAAGATAATGGTAAGAATTATAGGAATACCGATTTTTAACTTAATTTATTAATCTATGAACAAATAATTAAGTCACCTAGTGCTTAGATAATTCAATGTGAGCATCTCAAAGCCATCGTTATCATCCTGCCCATGTTCTGTGTTATTTGGGGTCGACGCAGTACATTTTTTTCTTCCATTCTGTCTGTCAACCGTCACGCTATCACTAACTCTCTATTATATTACTCCTCGCACAATCCATCCATCTTTTATTGGTCTCCATCTCTCTCTTCATCCTTCCACATGTATACTCATAACTCTTTTAGTAACATGCGTTTCATCTCTCCTCTTCACATGAATATACCAAGACAGTCGATTAACTTTTCCCTGTGTGTCCCTCTAAACTTTTCCGTCATTTTCTTTACATCTCGAAGGAAATTGTTTCTTTTAATTTTATTATTTTGTTTAATATTTGATCAGCCAATGAAAAAACCACATGGCGTTTTTTTTTAGGTAGGTAATCATCCAATGAAATCTCCCGCCTTTTTCGAGACTTTCATGACTAAATGCCAGTCCTGTTCCTTCATTGCCTTCGTTCTAGGGCCCCCGGGTTCTCTTTCGCACAACCTATGGCCCCATTAGGCTTCGACCCTTCTGCGCTCCTACGGTTGATAATATCCACGGTGGATAATATGGCAGGGCTACAGCGTTGTTCGAAAGTATCAACGCGGCCCTGGAACGCATAGAGCATCTGTAAGAACATGATAGGTTTTAGTTAGTAAAAGTCTGATACTCCCTCCCGCTCTATTTAGAGCGAGAGAAATTATTTAAGGCCCTTGCTCCTATTTAGTGCTATAAAACAGTAACATTCTGAAGCCTACTCCTAGGCAACAAATGGGTTAATAAATTTGAAAAATATATATAAGTATTTATAATAGATTCATATATAAACATGATTTTTTTGTATGATATGATATTTTTTCGCTTGTTTTCCCTACTCCTTTCAAACGACTTTGATCTTTAGAAATATGTTTACACAAAAAAATTGCTGCTTTAGTGTTCTTCAGAATGTACATAACTTATGTAAATCAATCAATATTTCGCAAATAAAATAGTTTTAAAGGTTCTAGGGCTCTATGCGGGCGCAGGTGGTACGTATACGAGTACGTGTGCCGGCTAGATGTCCAAATGACTATACTGAATATTCTTTGCGATTTGGAAAAATCTTCGTAACTCGTTTCGGGAATTGACAGAAATTATTTTTTAGGTAGTCTTATACGGAACCCTCAGTGTGCGAGTCCGACTAGCACTTGCCCATTTTTGTTTGGGTTTCGTACCTCAAAAGGACAAAACGGAACGGATAGGATCACTTTGTTGTCCGTCCGTCCATCTGTCGGTCTAGACAATTTGTCTCGAGTACGCGTGGAACTATCGAGTTGAAATTAAAACTATATACTTAGGTCGACGAATTCGAAACTGTAAAAAAATCAACTTTGTAAGTCAACGAGAAAAAAAGATAGTTCGGTTTTTGTGGCAAAAAACGTACATTTCGACACTCTCGAAGAAATCAAAATTCATAGGGTCCCGTTGCCCCAGAATCCTGAAATTTGGCATAAACCAAGGTCTTTTAGCACAAATATAGAAATAAATCTGAAAACTATAAAGGACATTGCTCATCGTCCATACATAGCTCGCCTAAGATCCAACAGGGAGGTGTATTTACTCTTTGGGTTTTAGATAATGTATATATTCGATTAAACCTAAATTAAAACAACGGACACTTGAGAATTCTGAAAAAATCAAAACACTTTCGGATTTTGAGGTTATAATTACGTCAATAAAAACATTCGATACGTAGCAATAACTTAGCATGTATTACTGAATGACATTACTACCAAATGTCAAATGTTGTCATCTGTCAATTGGTCAACTGTCAGTGTCGATATTATTGCTCGTTTCAAACAGCGCTTTCAATCGAGTTTTTTGATGAGGCTTATTATGATTCCGCGACATCATAGCGGACTGTTTGTAACTAAAAATCATTATCGTATATCAAGTGTTGAGAATACTGACGCTTGTCTGTGTCAAACTCTTACTAAGAGTGCTGTTACAAAGACTTGGCTGTATGAGCTATAATACCTTTGCCTATTAAAAACCTCAAATTGAACCAAAAATAATAGAACTATCACCGTGGATTATGACGGAAGCTAAGGACGAAAGTGACTACTTTTTAAAATGTTTTCCGAAATTAAAAAGTGTCCGTTTTACTAAAATATAAGTAATGTATATTATTAAAGGAACTAGTAATTATAGTAAATATTTCATAGGCCATTTTTTACCATGTCCTTTGTTGTTACGTCCCCTTTTTTGTGATTCTGAAAATCTTCCGACATTCCATTCCGGAATTGAAATATTTACATCAAGTTTGTACGAAACCCTCAGGGCGCGAGTCCAACTCGCACTTGCCCAGTTTTTTTTTTTAACTTTGAGCAACTTTTTCGTGAAAAAAACACTTCTTATCCAGAATAAAAACTCTAAACTCGTGTACTCGTAATTATCATTTCTGTGAATTAGTTAATTAATAAGGTGATAACATAAAGCAACACAAACATGTAGATAAATCATTTACAATGTCACTATGTATTCCCCAAGGGTTCGAATAGTGGTGTACTGCGTTTCAAAAGTTTACCAGTGACGGTGTTAGATCCCTTGTTACCAATTAAACAAGCCTCTAGGGCTGAGCTTAATTCCGTACAGCAGTTTGTCACGATAAACTTTGGCTACCGGGAGGTACTGAAAACTTTCTAAATATAATCTTACAGTTACCTTGCGAATCAAATATTGAAATTCAAGTTTGGTAGTTTGACCTCCTTTTTATCGAGGTGTCAAATTATCTAATAACTCGTTCCGCTCTGATTAAAGCGAGTGTTAGACTTTTGACTTCTTTTTAAGGGTTCCGTTCCTCAAAAGGAAAAACGCAACCCTTATAGGATCACTTTGTTGTCCATCTGTCTGTCAAGACCATTTATCTTGGGAACGCGTGGAGATATCGAGTTGAAATTAAAACCATATACTCAAATCAGCGGCTTCTTAAAGTTGCAAAAAAAAACAGACTTTTGAGTAAACGAAAAAAAAATAAAAACGTATATTTCGACACTCTCAAAGGAATAAAAAATTATAGTTTATATATATATACTTCCCGTTGACCCAGAATCCTGAAATTTTGCAGGAAGCAAGATCTCATAGCACAAGTACCTATAGGAAAAATTCTGAAAACTGTTTTGTTGTCACAAAAAAAAACTTTTTTTGCGATTCGAAAAAATCTTCGTAACTCAATTCGAGAATTGAACTGTTTTCATAGGTGAGTTTGTACGGAACCCTCAGTGCGTGAATCTGACACTTCTTCTTTCTTTTTTTAAAACTTAGCTTCACACTAGGAATTACTCCATTATTGTGAGTACGTTTATAAACATGTGAACTAACATACAAACAAAAGATACCTAGACCGGAACGACTATGCTATACAATTTGTTCCCCTCAAACCTTCAAACCCTTGGCACATAGCTCAGCAGCCAGTTGCTCAACCACTACCCTAAACGTGAAGTCAAAACTTCAGTTGCCCATTGCGTTAATCAGTCCTAACATCAAAATCAATTAACGCGCCGTCTATCCGAGCTTGGAATTCATTGGACGGTGTGCTACCCGGTGCTTGCCGTCCATAAGAACGCGCCTATTGTGGCTAGGAACCGCCCTGTAACTCTCGACGTCCGGGGTATCTCCTGCGGTGGCTGCGGCGTGAGGATATTTTTTTTCTTCACACATTCCACTACCTGCTTCACACATATTATTGTTTCGCAGGAGGTGACTGACTCCTATGCCTGTTAGTTTGAGCTTTGTGAAACACAGGACTGAGCAGTGGAAATCTTTCACTTGTAATGATGATGATGATGATGAGTTTTAATAATAATATATTTATTTCCAAAATAAAATGGTGACAAAAAATAAGTACATAATTCTTGGTTCATAAAGAGGACATAGTAAATAACTACTGGCTCTCAAACTAGGATTATAGCCTGTGACTTGGGGAAGAGTTTTCTTCCCTTTACACAGGTCATCCACGACCAACCACAAATAGTGAGGAGCAAGCCATGGTCCATGGCCATTTGGCGAAGAATCGCCAAACTAAAGTGGCAGTGGGCAGGGCACATTGCTCGTAGAACGAATGATCGATGGGGCCGAAAGGTTCTAGAGTGGCGACCGCGCACCGGAAGACGCAGCGTTGGAAGGCCTCCCACAAGGTGGACCGACGACCTGGTGAGGGTCGCGGGAGTGCGGTGGTTGCGAGAAGCACAGGATCGGTCGTTGTGGCGACGCTTGGGGGAGGCCTATGTCCAACAGTGGACGTCTTACGGCTGAAATGATGATGATGATGATGAAGCCATGGTCTGCACTTTTTAGGACCTTACGTATTCCTCAGATTAGATTTAACGTGGCCACTTGACCAACTACTGCGCTGAAAATAACGTAACAAGTAAACATCGACATGAAGAAGAAGGTGAAGTAAAATCTTGAAAATCGATTTATTGAAGTTTCCCAGTATTGCTGTTCTCTTTGGCCTTTGTTCCTTGTTACTTGAAGTATGCGCAATACATTATTTTATTTTATTCTGTCCTCTCACTCCTCATGCTATCACTGACTCCCTTTTCTTTTATTTCAATCCTCACACAATCCCTCCATCTTTTCTTTGACCTCTGTCTCCCTCTCCATTCATCCACATGTGTACTCATAATCAAATTTTTTTACTAACATAATTTTTTATGCCTCTCCTACAAATGAACGCTGTTGACTCCTAAAATAATTAGTTTCAAGCAAAATTGAAAGACTTGCTTTTCATTATGAGAGCTATTTATTTCAATTTAGTTTAAATACCTCTATGTACCCGAGGCCTGCGTGTCTTGAATTCTATATTTATATTGTGATTTGACAGGATCCTTGCTTAGACTTTGAATTTGAACTCAATTTCCGCTAGCTAAGCGAACTTGTTAGTTCTATAAAATAATAATAATCCACAACTTTCACACGAAACCATTTAGTCCTAAACTAAGCAGAGCTTGTGTTATGGCTATTAGACAACTGATAAACATATTTATTTATTAGGTCTTTATCTATGAAATTGGAGATTTGTATGATAATTTTAAAATATAAAAATTTTGGTAATTTTTTTATTTCAGCTAATCAAAGTACTGGCTCAAATTATCTATACAATTTTGCCATTTTGATGGCAGTTTGTTTATCCCTTTTCTGTAGAAGTCTGCCGGACGGGAGGCGATGAAGTCAGCGAAAGCGTTTTGTACTGCATCACGGGTGTTGATTTTTTTCCCACTTAAAAATTTTTCTAAATTTTGAAAAAAGTAGAAATCTGTTGGGGCAAGGTCCGGTGAGTACGGTGGGTGACGGAGACCTTCCAGCTGTAACTCTTGTAGCTTTGCGATGGTCTGTCGTGAAGTGTGAGCTCGCGCGTTATCGTGGAGAAGCAATGGGGAAGAGCGATTGACTAGTCTTGGTTGTTGAATTGCGAGCTTCTCCATCATTGTTTGCAATTCTTGGCAATAGACATCTGCCGTCACTGTTGTGCCATTCGGTAAGAAGCTGTGATGTACAAGTCCGGCACTGGTCCACCAGACAGTCACCATCATCTTCCTATGAGTAATCTTTTTTTAGCGCACTGATTAGGTGCTGTACCCGGGTCCACCCACTGAGACGAACGCTTACGGTTGTCGTACAGGATCCACTTTTCATCGCAGGTAACAATTCGATTAAGAATTCCCTCGTTTCTATGCCGATTCAGTAGTGCTATGCATGCTTCGACACGTAAATCTCGCTGTCGGTCGCTTGGTTCGTGTGGCACCCACTTATCTAGCTTTTTTATCTTTCCGATTTGACGCAAGTGCTTCAATGTTATTTTGACACTAACTCCAAGGCCTGCAGCAAGCTCAGTCGTAGATTGAGATGCTCCACTATCGCCTTCAATTCGTCGTTGTCGACAATAGTTACCGGCCGACCGCGAGGCTCGTTCTTCAACTCAAAATTTCCAGATTTAAAACGATTGAACTAATAATGGACTGTGTTTATGCAAGCAGTGTTATGCCCGTACACGTCGTTAATGTTTCGTGTTGTTTGCGCAGCGGTATTTCCACGTAGGAACTCATATTCGAAAATTGTACGAATTTTCAGTTTATCCATAGCGCCAAAAACTACCACAATGTCACAAAAACAAAAAACTATCTAAAAACAAATGACTGAAATTGAAATTAAATTAACACTCTTTCGAATAAAATTTATTTGAATTTCGAATTGCGCGCCAATCCACAGATAATTAATTCTGAAAATGCTAGTTATAGAATCTCCAATTACATAGGTAAAGACCTATTATTTCTAAATACATACATAATGTTTTTTATGGTGCGTGTGTCAGACTTTTACCGACTAAAAACCCACTCCTGTTCCTTCTTTGCCTTTCATACCAAGGCCGAGCCTTCTTTTCAGAAGCAGACCCTTGGCCCCAGTAGGCTTAGACCCTACTGGGCCCCTACGGTTTGCTGACTTCTCCTTGACGCGCACGTGGAACAATACGCGCCGTCGACGACTTGTGCTCGGTCCGGATGGTTACCGGACGATCGGACGATGAGCTACTAATTGCTCGCCATCCACAAGCCCACATACTGTAGATAAATTACACCCAGACGCAGAACAAGTTATCGTGATTATCACATAAATAATTGTCTTGGGTGGGAAACAAACACACGACCTCCTACGTAACGTCTTGACTAAAAGATCCCCAGGTTGTAGCTAACAGGAAACACAGACTCCGGCAGGGAATTCCACTCCTTAGCTGTACACACAATGAATGTGTTCCCAAAACGTTTTGTGAGTAAGTGTGGGATGACCACTATATTCGGTGGCACATCGCCGTACGTCTGGTGGTTCGATGAGGAACGGGCTTCGATCTCGTAGAGGCAAAGGAAAATGAAAACTATAGCTCGGTTTTGTACATATTTTGTATTACATGCTAATAATTGTTGTATTGTTCTATAGATACATGGCAAAAGATAGCTATAGTAAGGAGGTACGAGGTAATACCATTTTTTTTCCGTACCTCAAAAGGAAAAAAAACGGAATGGGAAGTATCCCATTAACCTAGAATCCTAAAATTTCGCACGAAGTAAGGTCTCATAGCACAAGTATAGGAAAAAATATGAAAACTGGAAATTTGTTACATCACCAAAAAAAAAACACTTTTTTGCCATTCGGAAAAATGTTCGCGACTCGATTCGGGAATTGAAATGTTTTCATAGGTAAGTTTTGTAAGGAACCCTCAGAGCGCGAGTCCGACTCTCACTTGCCCGGTGGTTTTAAGGGTAGAAACTCATTAAATAACTTCTTCCGCTCTGGGTAAGGATACTGACTAAAACCGACCCGTCAGTTTTAGTCAGTAGTTACTTAAATTGTGTTGCTGCGATAACTCGTTTGAACAATTCCATATAATGATTGTTACATAAGTCTCATATTGTATTGTAAACATGTAAAAAAAATTAAGTTAAGAATGTCTATTAATATAAAAAAAAAAACTCCGAGCATAGCATATAGAGTGAGTCAATGGACCTACATTGACTCACTCTATATGTTATGCTCGGAGTTTCCTTGCGTGATCGAATCAGGAAAGAAGATATCCGCAGGAGAACCAAGGTTAGGGACATAGCACGAAGAATTGCCAAACTTAAGTGGCAATGGGCAGGGCGTACCTATTGCTCGCAGAACAGATGGCTGTTGAAAGGTTCTGGAATGGCGACCACGTACTGGAAGACGTAGCGTTGGAAGGCCTCCTACAGGGTGGACCGATGACCTGGTAACAGACACAGGACCGTTCATTGTGGCGACACTTGGGGGAAGTCTATGTCCAACAGTTGACGTCTTTCGGCTGAAATGATGATGATGATTTTTTTTTCTCTTCTCTTTTATCTGCAATCAGCTGTTTCTATAAGCAGATGTGTTGTGAGATGTTGTCGCTTTGAGCGTGTCTTTCAGTAAAGGCATCTCCTCTTTCTCCTCTTCAGTGGGCCATATTAATCTATACGTTCAATATGTCTTTCCTCTTTAGCCTTTTTTGGTAGCTTCGAGTTGTCAGCCTTACAGCAAACGCATTGGGATGTCTTTTAAGCCTCCCGAGGTATATTTCTTTAGCTCTGTGAATTGGTTTATTTGAAATAAACTTCTTTGAATCTTCGAAACTTTGCAACAACTTAGATACCTAATTCATTTTGTATCCAAGAATAATGAAGTGATTTATAATTTTGTTTTGTAAAATGAAGTCTTTTCAGTTCAGGCAGCTCAAAACTATCCAAAACTTATTATAAATGTCCGTCACGCTATATTAGAATGTTAAGAGAACAATTTGTCTGCTGCCAGAACCCGCCTGGACTTCATTTTATTATAATTAACACAACCATTAATCTCAAAGTGGTGACATTCTAGATTGTACAGATTACACGGCTTACAGCGTTGAGAAAAACACTTTTTTATTGAAATTTATTCACTAAGTAATTTGAGGTGCTTCGGCATTCAATTTCGTGGTACTTGTGGAGGTTTTATTAAGAACAGTACAGGAGAGATGGAGAGGCATCAGGTCATTTATCATGCTCAAATAGGTCACGGTTTATAAGACTTTAAAAATTTAATTTTTTTGGGGAATAGAATAGGCATTGTTTGGTTCAGAGGCTACAGATAAAGTAGAGAACAGACTTAAATGAGGGTTTACAGGAAAATTCACACCACCACCGCGCGTCTCAAGGAGATGTCAGCAATTGTGGGAGGGCCCAGCAGGGTTCTTCGGGATTCTGAATGGAAGACTCGGCCCTGGTACGAAAAGCAATGAAGGAATAGGAGTGGGTTTTTAGTCAGTAAAGTCTGACACTATCTTCCGCCCCGCCGAAGAACGGGGGATGTCATTAGATGATTTTCCCACCGAAAAAAAAAAATCACCAATTGGCGCCACTTAGCCGAGAGGTCTTCTACTTTTGAAAACGTTTATATGACGTAGGCGTCAATTTATAACTAATGTCATTAACATAAGCATTTTGACAGGTGCTTGAACCTTTTTTTTTTTAATTTTTATTCATGACCATAGATACAAGTCTTTCAGTCGAATACATATATGGGTACAATACAATGAAGGGAATGACGACTCAGTGTTGCCACCTCGGGATTTTAGAAAACCCTTATTGAATGCTCGCTGGACTATTAAGTTTGAATAAAACGAACTTGTATGCCTTTGGGGGAATAGTTTCCTTGTTTTATTTCCCTTACCGGAGCCGTTAGCAATAGCCGGCAGCCTGTGCTATTGCTCGGACAGGCATTTTAAAAGGCAAAGCTATGAGGCCTACCTGTCAGTTTATTTGAACGCGTATACCAAGAGCTTTCAGCAAGCTTTTTCTGCGTTTAATAGTTTAAGAGGGTCTTTCTTCACTCGCCTATCGTCAACATCGTTACTTCATCTAACGCAATCCAAGGCGATGTTTGACGAAAAAGCAACACGAAAAAAGAGAGATAACGTCTGAAAACTCTGTTAGCATTCGGTAATTCCGTTATTTACTCGAATATTTTACCAAGCTTTTTCCAGAAAGACGTGTTTTTTTTAAAGCCTTAAAATTAAAAAAAATAATTGGCCTTATTCAGAATCTTAATTAAACTTGCAAGGCTTCTATTGTTATAATTTTTTGACTATTTTAATTTTTGAGTAAATTATGAAGTGTCATAGTTAATGTAAAATAGCAGATTTTCAGAGGTCTTTACTGGATTAGTTTTACACAAGTTTATAAATTGATTTCAATAGAAGCCTAGATAATATCCACATGATACTGTGTTTTCAAAATATCTAATGAAAAATTCGATAGTCCCGTAAGAACGTTGTATGAAAAACAGTGAAAATGTATGTCGAGTTGGAAGCCCTTCAGTTGGTTTTTTGACTTTAACCATTATTTTGGAAGGCTATTCTAGCTTTTATTTCCTACGAAAAATTACTCTAGCTCAAAATAGCTCTAGCAGCTATACAAATGTGAGTTTTGCTGCTGGTTGGAATTTGCAGAAGTTGTTTATTAACTTCTTTTTTATCCGTAGTACGCCTAACCACGGGCCTAGTGGAGGTCACATGTCTAATTTTTGATTCTAGCACATACCGGTTTAATCACAATGATTTCCTTCATCGTTTAAGAGCAGTAGTGACAAAGTAATGTGCCTGGCTGGATTTGAACCGACTTACAACTCGTAAGTCGGGGTCGTTATTGAGCTACCACTGCTTTGTTTTAGGTGGAAAAATCATCTAATGACAAATCCCGCTCTTAGACGGAGTGAGAGATAGTGTCAGACTTGTGCTGACTAAAAACCCACTCCTGTTTCTTCTTTGCCTTCATCCCGGGGCCCCGGGTTTCGATTTCACACTACCCGTGGGAGCTAATACTGCAGCATTGCGAATCTGTCGTAATTTTGTGCCAAAATTAATTTCTCTCCCTGTGTAGTCATTCAGCTTAACGCAGGATTCCACACGGAAATCCACGTCAAAGCTTGTTATTAAGGGCGAATGTGCACGAGATTATTTATATAGGCACGACTGTTGATTGATTAAACACTGAGTCGAATTGACGCGGTGTGGATAACAGACTGATGGCTGCGAAACGAAGCTTGTTTTTGAACATAAACAAGGGAAATGAAAAACATATTTTTATAATAATTTGACGATGTCATGATTGGACTTTCCTGGAACGGCTCTTGAAGTTTTTTATCTCTTGATAATTGTATCGAGAGATAAAAAACTTCAAGAGCGACTTTATGTCGGTTTTCAAGTACCTAGCCTTCGAAAATGTAATTTAGGCTGGTTGATACCATAAGATCACTCCATTTTATAAGCTTGACTTAGTGCAGCTTTGTTGTACAAGATCTCGCAGATCTGTCACTCTAATATTATAAAGTCAAAAATTTGTGTTCTTATGTGTATGTTTGTTATTTCGTCATGCTTGAACGGCTCAATAGATTTCGATGGAACTTGAAACTTGGTACACTCGTTCAGAATATGGCACATAGGATACTTTCAACTCGAGAATATCTTCTCTTGGGATAATTTTTAGGGTCCCGTACCTAAAGGGTAAAACGGGACCCTATTACTAAGATTCCGCTGCCCGTCCGTCTGTCTGTCTGTTTGTCTGTCCGTCTGTCACCTGGCTGTATCTCATGAACCGTGATAGCTAGACAGTTGGATTTTTCACAGATGATGTACTTCTGTTGCCGTTATAAAAACAAATACTAAAAACAGAATAAAATATTTTTTTTTGTCGTTTTTTGCCACGGACGCTACGGAACCCTTCGTGCGCGTGTTCAACTCGCATTTGTCCGATTTACAAAAAAAAAACATAACCAACTTTACTAAAAAACGTTAAAAGGATCAAAATAACTTTATTTTCGCAATTCGGTGTTTCTCGGTATTGTTTGTTTCTCATTTAACACCGACCTCCAAAATTAAAGTTATTTTGATCATTTTATAGTGTTTTTTTAGTGAAGTCGGTTATTTTGTTTTGTAAAAAGTTTTTAATTTCACACTTATTAGTTACGACACAATTATAGCCAGATTATTAACCCAAACACTGCTAGGATACATTGTTTTATTATGAAGTTTCCTTGTCCACCTTCCACCTTCCGGCTCATCATCAGATCAGTTTGAAAGTACCTTATAGCCAAAGTACAGCTCAAGACAATTCTAATAAGCCCAAACACCGCTAGGATACATTGATTAATTACGAATTTCTGGTGCCTATCTTCCGGCTCCATAATCATCATCAAATCACTTTGATGATAACATTTTCAACATAATTATTCAAAATCATTTATCTATTTGTATTGTGATAATCGCTTAACTATCGTCATTGTGATATCTATGTGAGTATGAAGTTCCGTTGGCCATTTCTGGTCTTCTTCATCAATTCCACTTCATCAAATGTTACTTTTTGACTGTAAGTGCTTAAGTCCTCCATGAAAATACCAAAATTACTATATAGTTGCCTATAACATTTGAGGAGTTCCCTCGTTTCCTCATGGATACCATCATCAGAAATGGACTTTGAAAAAAAAATGGGACCAATCTGGAAGCATATCCTTTAAAGGAAAATAAAAAAATTGCAATTTTTTTTTATTTTTTCGACGGAGTTCTGAGGTACAAACATAAAAATAAATAAAAACAACCGAATTGATAACCACCTCTTTTTTTTGGAAGTCGGTTAAAAAGGTGCGAGTAAAGAATGTGTGACAGAGACACTAGTGAGGAAAGTATCCAACTGATTGTACAGACTAAACACAGCATAATTATAGCTGAAAAGAATGCGCTCATCGTACCACTCAGCTTCAGACCATTTCACAGCTTCGCATGCCTGCATCGCGTCAGCTTATCGCTCAGTGCTTCTACAATAAGATTCAAATAAGAATAAGATCATGAACGGAAAAAAAAAGAGAAGTACGAGTCGGACTCACGCACTGAGGGTACCCAAATGCTGCTTACAAATACCAAGAAAACAGTTCAATTCCCGAATTGAGTTACGAAGATTTTTTGTTGTGTTTGACGTAGCTACCAATTTACAGTATTCTAAGTTTCAAGAATATCGAAATAGAATTTTTTTGCGACATTAAAGGCCGTATCTTTTTTTTCGTTAACTCAAAAATTATATATTGTTTTAATTAAAACTCGATACCTCCACGCGTTTCCGGGATAAAGGGTCTTGACAGACAGACATACAGACGGACAACAAAAGGATCCTAAAAGGACTCTGTTTTTACCTTTTGAGGTACGAAACCCTAAAAAGTATTATCAGAATCTAGTTCTTCTATTCCGTTCATCTCTGCCTATTGTTGAATGGAACAACAACAACAACAATCAAAATAACAACAACAATGAAAATAAGAAAGAAAACAGTTTTTTTTTAACTAATTACGATTTTTTTAAAATAATGAATTGGATAATTTTAGCTAAGTACAATTAAACTGTAACGTTTTTTCTTCACTTACATGTAACTAAGACGCGATTAAACAAAGTATAGCACAGCATAGTCGGCCTTATAATGTTCCCACTGTTGGGACTCAGGCCTCCTCTCTAGGAGAGGGAATGGGCCGTAATCCACAACGCGGGCCCAGTGTGGGTTGGTGGATGTCACATGTCTTCGAATTCTTGGTTCTAGGACATGTCGGTTTCCTCACGATGTTTTCCTTCACCGTTTTAAGAGCAGTGGTGATGAAATATATTACACAAAGAAATGCGCCTGGCTGGGTTTGAACCCGCAACCTACAACTCGTAAGTCGAGGCCGTTACCACTCGGCCACCACTGCTCTTAACTGTGTTTGGAATGGTATTACACTTTAAATAGCAACGATAATAACAAAGAGGATGCCATGAGCAAATAAAAACAGAAAATTAACTTGCTACTGACGCCTGGCAGTGAGACAAAACAACATTTAAATAAAATAACGAACAGAGGTAAAGAATATTTTATATTTATTCGTACAATGTATGAGCAATAAAAGAATTAAACTAAATTGCATGTCAGTGAAACTAAAAATAACTACATTCCCGCTCTCTGTTCACGAAATGCACGGTTTTAAACAAAGTAGAGTTCCAGAGTTACTTTGAAATTCTGAACGTATTTTGGACTGGACTTTAAAGTAACATTGTCTACTGAAGGGGGTTTTTAGTGGGATTTTTTCGAGTAAAGTTCATAAAGTATTATAATTTTTCGCTACTTGATTCCTAGTGGATATTGAGATATAAAATTGGTTTTGCAGCTCAAGTGTTTACACAACAACACGATATGTGGTTTTATTGAAATAAATAAATAAATAGTTCTCAGTAAAACGGAGCTGAGAATTTGATTGTAATAATGATTGCCTCAGCGAAGTTTGAAAGGAAGGCTAACTTGATGTATTTTCTAGTAATAAAAAACTTTTTACAAAAAAAAAACACCGGAAGTGCAAAATAACTTTAATTTCGGAAGTCGGTGTTTTTATAATAGTTTTGTCTCTTTGTTATTTAACACCGACTTCCGAAACTAAAGTTATTTTTTACATTTTTAAGTGTTTTTTTACTTTAAAGTCGGTTGTATTTTTTTTTTAAAGAGTTTTATTTTACACTTTTTAGTTATGGAGTTATGGTACCACCACTAAAAAGTACCCCTCAGCCAAACTTAAATAACTTATAGCCAGAGTGCATCTCATTACAATTCTAATAATCCCAAACACGGTTAGATTACATTAATTTATTACAGAGTTACGGTGCCTAACTTCACTTGGAATAAAGTCACTGTTCCCAATCAGTACAAACCAGAAGATTTGTAAGTAATTCATTTCAGAACGACTTGCATTTTATGTATTTTAAAATCTGTAACTTATATCAGTAAACCTAAAATATTATTATACATTTGATTAAAATTAATAAACACAAACATTAATGAATAATACAAATAATAATTTTATTATTTATTAAGAATAATTTAATAAAAACAGAATAAATATTTTTTATTCTATGTTATAAAATTATTCATAAATTGTTTGCGCGATATAATTAAAAACAAAACAAATAATAAAATTCAGGCAAAGACGATCGATGAACCCAATTAAGTAAATGATATCAAAGGTATGAGAAAATCGATCAATAGATCACGGATTACCTTTATCCTGGGATCAAAGGTTTTTTACCTGATAAAAAAGGGCTATTTTCAAATTATTGGAACATTGAACATGGTTCCCCAATAAGTACCTTATAGCCTCCGAGTAATTAGAACAGGTAGGAGTACCTAATTACGCTAACTTTTTAGAGTTTCTGGATCTAAAACGAATAAGTGTAAATCTCAACTCGTCGAGTCGAGGCTTCAAAGTCTTGAGTATCGACGCCGAGTTGCTACCCTGTCGGTTTTTTACCGGTTGCATTTCAAGGAGTGTGCGTCGGAATTGCATTGCCTATTCCGCCCAGCCCGTTCCACCATCGGACCACCAGCCGTACCGCGATGCGCCACCAGTACATGATGGACATCCCGAAATATTGTACAGCTAAGGAGTGGAATTCCCTGCCAGAGTTTGTGTTTCCTGATAGCAAAAACTTGGGTATCTTTAAGTCAAGAGTGAATAGGTTACTTCTAGGCAAGCGCGCTCTATTGTAGATCACATCGTCGCACGAGCCTATCAAAAAAAAATATATATATATACAACATTAGTTCTTGTATATGCGAAACCCGAAACATGTGTCTAGTATTTATGTATAAAAAATCTATGTACATTTCATAACTGTATCATGAAAAATAACAAGGTTAAAGCTTGATAAGTTAACTGGTTGTCCGCAGAAATACATGGTCGCCGGGCCGTCCGGGTGACTGAGGGTCGTTTTGCTCCCGCACCCAACTCTGCGCTGGCGTTTATTGCCTGCTATATCCTGCTGTTACCTGTTTTGTATTTAGTGTCGATGGTGTCCAACTTGTGATCTTTTTTTAAAAATTATTGGAATCGATTCAGTTACAGATTCTGAACAAACTATATTCTGGTTTCGCATAAACTAAAAAAAATGTTATAAACATGTAAAATTTCATTGAAGGTAGGTAACTACGTTACGAGTATGATGTTAAAAATATTATTGTTGTATAACGATATTATTCGTTGAAATCTTGTCACTGCTGAGATAATTGCGGTATTGCGGTGACCTAGTGGCTTGGTATGTGGCGATGGGAAAAGATCAGGTGGCATGACTTGGGCGCGATGGAAGGTGAGTAAATCTCGAGAAAGTGTGGAACGCAACCTGTGTCAACACCCTTGAACCATCTCATGTTCCAAGTACGGCAGGCTGTACGGTTTCTCAGAAATAAAACAACTGTTATCTCCACCGCGTCGGGCGCTGTTGAAAACCGCTTCGTGAGTTCTTAGCTACTTTCTTTTATCAGGGAGCTCCAGTATGTGGGCATCCCAACACAATTTTATATCTCGTTTACAAGACCGGGACGAGAATGTCGCCGTTTATGCTTTGGAATTTACAAAGTTATCATCATTAGTCGTCAAGCATTTTTTTTAAGGTGGTAAATCATCCAATGAGTTCTCCTGGTTTGGGTGGGCGGTTCGTGTCAGAATTTAACTAGCTAAAACCACACTTGTATCCTTCAGTTGCCCTTTGCGTTCTAGGACTACGGGTTTCAATTTCAGAAAATCCCTGTGGTGCTAACGGGCATCGGCCCTACTGGACCCATACGGTTTGCTGATAACTCTTTGATATACGTACTGTCGACGACTGGGGTTCAGTCCCATCGATTACTGGGCTGCCGGACGGCGAGCTACCCATTAAACGACGTCCGCAAGTCTCCTCCTTTGCTAGAATTACTGCTTCGCAGAAGGAGGCGACCGCCTGCAATTCCTCCTTGCGTGAAAGGTTGCTTGCTACCATCGATTGTCTTCACAAGGACATGGCGGTATTTCTCAAATATTATAGGCAACCATATAGAGATTTTGGTATTTTCATCAAGAACTTAAGCATTCACAGTCAAAAAGTAATATTTGAAAAAGTGGAACTGGTGAAGAAGACCAGAAATGATCAACCTCACATAGATCACAACGAAGATAGTTAAGCAACTATGAGCATAAAAATAAATAAACTGTTCTGAACAGATATGTTGAAAATGTTATGATCGAAGTGATCTGATGATGATGGAGCCGGAAGGTAGGCACCGGAACTCCGTAATTCATCAATGTATCTTAGCCGTGTTTGGGATTATTAGAATTGTCGTAAGATGCACTTTAGCTATACGGTACTGTCGAACTAATCTGATGATGAAGCCGGAAGGTGGAAAATAGACATGGTAGAACTTTGAAATATATCCTAGCAGTGTCTGGGGTAATTGGAATTGTCATGAGGAATAGATACTCTGGCTATAAGTGTATCACAACTAAAAAGTGCGAAATAAAAAACTTTTTACAAAAAAAAAAAAAATAGGTACTTCACCACAAAAAAGAACTAAAACGATTACAATATCAATCAACGATATCAACATTAGTTATTTTAATCGTTTGAGTGTTTTTTTTTTTGTGAAGTCCGTAATTTTTTTTTTTGAAAAAAAAAAATATTAGAAAATATAATTTTTTATACGATATTATTTTACCTTGAGTTAATAATTATTCAAGAGGATGTTAAGCATAAGTTGGGTCCTGTGAAAATATAATTTCGAAAGGTATAATAACACAGTCGCCAGTACTAAAGTTACCAAACAAAAACGTTGTAAACAAAACAGAAATATGTTAATAAGCGTTTGCTATATAGAAAACTTGTAAATGTGTAATAACGTAGGAGTAATTTACTTGCCTAATGTACCTATGCGTGAGAATATGAAACGTTTTACAAGCAGCGAAAATAAAATATCCAACATTGTTGAATTGTTTTTACGAAAATTATCACGGTCTGTTTACTTGTGTTTTCATACTTCTGGGTAGTGGTAGCCCATTTATCTATTTATTGTAGGTATATAATATTTTAGGAGTAATGTTCACTTAAGAGGGTCCGTTTTTCACTCGCCTATCGTCAACATCGAGCATGGTTTAAAAGCTTATTACTTCATCTACCGCAATCCAACGCGTTGTTTGACGAAAAGGCAACGTGAAAAAAGAGAAAACGCCTGAAAACTCTGTTAGCATTCGGTAATGCCGTGATTTACTCGAATATTATAGAAAACTTGTTCCAGGAAATACGTGATTTTTTATAACCCTTAAAAGTTTTTGAAAAAAAAATGTTGTCATTTACATCTTGAATAAATTTGCAAGGCTTAGGCTTATGCTTTTTTGACTTTTTAATTTTTTGAGTAAATTATGAAGTGTCAAAGTTCATGCGAAGATTTCAAGATTCAAGATCAAGATTCAAGCAGATTTTCAGAATTTACAGGATTAATTTTACACAAATTTATAAATTGATTTCAATAGAAGCCTAGATAATATCCATAAGATACTTGTTTCTTAAATATCTAATGAAAAATGTGTAATAAAGTCATAATCGCGTAAAAGCGGTTGTACGAAAAACAGTTGTAATGTATGTCGAGTTGCATCACGTTAAGGCCCTAAACTCCCGAGCAGTGCTATAAAACATTGGTTTTCTGAAGTCTACTCCTCGGTAACGGCTAGGTCGACAGGTTTGAAAAAAATATATATTTATTATAAATTCATGTATTACATTATCTACATATGATTTTTTCGTAAGACCAAACTTTTACAAAAAAAAAAAAAAATTACAACATGATATGTTTTAGCTTGCTTTCCCTACTCCTTTCAAACGGCTTTGATCTTTAGAAATATGTTTACACAACAAAATTGCTGGTTAAGTGTTCTTTAGGATATAGATAGCATAATATGTAAATCAATTAATATTACGCAAAGAAAATGGATTAATAGGTTAGCGGGGCTCTCTCCGGGTGCAGCTGGCCGGAATTAAATGTACAGATACTCGTACTGCTTTTTCTTTTCACGAGAGAAGTTATTTGATGATTTTTCATGAAAAGAAATAGTTTTAATAAAAATTTTTGTTACTCGATAAGGAAAATCTTGATATTTTCTGTAGTTACCTTCAGCGACCTCGGTTAGGATGAAAATTAAATAAATTAGAATAAGTATTCATGTTTAAGCGTAAAACATGGTAAGAACTTTAAGGGTATATTAAACCTAATTTCACACGTAAATAATTAATTAGCTTAAGAGCGTCCAACCCGAAATACTGTTACACATCTTGTTTTAAATATTTTGGAAACGCAGATATATTACTTATTTTTAATTATGTTTGTCCTTCTTATTGTTTATGTGGTGTACAATAAAGAATATAATAAATAAATAAATATCTAGGTTTCTATTGCTGCCAAAACATAAGCTTGTCTAAAAACTAATTGAGTAAAGATCTTTGAAAATCTGTTATTTAGCGTGAACTTGACTAAAGTACACTCAATGTCAAATTTCTTCATAATGTACTCATGAATTAAAATATGAAAATAAAAATTACAGAAACTTTGCACATATTTTAATCGAGAATCTGAATAACATTTTTTTGTCCAAAAACATATAAGGATTTTTTTAAAAAAAAAACACGTATGTGTACCTGAAACAAATTTTGAGAAATATTAAAAATGACGGAATTACTGGATGCCAACAGAACATTCAGGCGTTATGATCGCTCTTTCTTCGCGTTAACTTTTTAAGAAGCATTGCGTTGGATGATACAATAAGCTATAAAACCATGTTCACGTTGACGATAGACGGTTCGGGAAGGGCCCTCTTAAGATTACTATGTACTAAAAAGTATTCAATATGAAATAACAGTAGCGTGAATAGTCAACATTCCTTGTTAAAGCTGTTTAATTAATGAAGTTCTCGGTAGTATAATTATCATAAAATTATTATCCTTACGGAGCGTGGAAACGATTAACTTCGTTTCTTGGAACATAGATAATTATGAAATAAATACTCTAAAGAATTAAAAAAAACACTCGTTCTTTTTCCTACTCATCTTCGGGTCCTTACAAGTTCGTTTTTAAGTTTGAAAGTTGGAACTTTTTCGTAGTATACCCCCTGGCAAAACAGTTTCGGATAGCCAGCCTTAACCTGACCCCTCATCTACCCTTTGCCTAATTACACTAATATTGTAAAAGCGAGAGTTTGTATGTATGTTTGTGTATGTATGTTAGTCCTTCTCTTCCGTATGTGTTTGTTACTCCGACCTTTCAAAATGGTTGACCTGAGTAGTTAATTATCATGTTTGTAAACGGACCCCGTCAGTTAAGACTGTAAAAATAAATAGGCAACTACTATTATATTTTTTTAAATTGCTTATTATGATTTATTTATTTGCATTGTGACATGAAGTGACAAAAAATATGTAACCAGAATTTTTTGTAACACATAAAATGGTTTAAAAGGGCGTCCATGGAGTTTCTTGTACATTCTTCTCCTTAGAAGTTTACGCTTTGGGATATGATATAGCCATCGACTCAAAAGTACATATATTTCGATGAATACAGCTTAATTTTTAGGGTTCCGTTCCTCAAAAGGAAAAAACGGAACCCTTATAGGATCACTTTGTTATCTGTCTGTCTGTCTGCCCTTTATCTTGGAAACGCCTAGAGGTATCGAGTTGAAATTAAAATCATGTACTCAAGTCTACGGTCTCTTAAAGCTGTGAGAAAATCAAACTTCCAAGTTAACGAACAAAAAAGATACGGTCTTTTATGTCGCAAAAAATGTATATTTCGATACTCTCAAAGGAATCAAAATTCATAGGATACTTCCAGTTGACCCAGAATCTTAATATTTGGCTTATAGTAAGGTGTTATAGCACAGGTATAGGAACAAATCAGTAAGCAGTAAATTTGTTGCTAGCTACGTCACAAAAAAAAACTTTTTTATTAGGAAAATCTTCGAGGCTCCATTCGGGAATTTTTGTTTGTACGGAACCCTCAGTGCGCGAGTCCGACTCGCACTTGCCCAGTTTTTTCTGACTTAACAATTCAAAAGTGTCTGTAAATGCTTTAATTTAAAATAAATGCTTTGATTAATTACTGAAATTAATGGTACACGCGTAGATTTGTGATTGTTCCCTTGTTATAATTTTTTTCTTTCACGTAGGCAAAGCCCATGACAGAAACTAGTTTTACAATGAGTTTTTAATTGCTATTAGTTAACGTTAAGTAATTTTAGAAGTCGCATTAAATAATATAAAAGCTTCAAACTACGGAGAAATGGATGTTTTAGTTGTTAAACTTTTGTAATTAGTGAAACATGATGATAGAGGCCTTTTTCTGAGAATTTGTCGTATTTTTAGATTTTCTAAAAACTTTTCAAGATTTTTCTTTTCTCTTGAGACTCAAACCCTGGTTAAAATTCAAAGAGAAATTTTTGTAAAAAATCGTCTGCTACTTGATTAAGTTTTGAAAATGGAGCTTACGTAAATACTAGTAAAACCTCTATAGATAAAATATTAGCATATGAATAGTTTAAGTAGACAATAAATAGCTACATATAGTTTAAGTTAAACTATATGTACCTACCTATAAACTAACTGTATGCCGCGCTTTCACCCGCGTCTTTGGGTACTGCCCCCCTAGCCAAGATACAACCGTTTCGTTTCGATTCTCGTTTCGTTGATCGCCTCGAATCGGCCACACCTCCAATTCTTTTGTTCTGATCACGTGACTGAACGTAAAGATGACGTTAAAATAAAGGAATCGGAGGCGTGGCCTACTCAAGGCGATCGACGAAAAGAGAATCGAAAAGAAACGGTTGTAACTTGGCTAGGGGGGCTGGTCTGCTCCCGTGGGTTGCAGCGTGATGTTATATCTGAGGCCATGGGTTGACTTATAAAAGAGAAACCAGGGGTCCTGGAACGCAAGGCAAAGAAGGAACATTGATGTGGTTTTAGACATTAAAAGTCTAACACGACCTCTCGCTCTGCCTTTGAGCGAGATAAGATATTGGATGATTTGATTTCCCACCTTAAAAAAAGCGTGATGTTATATAGCCTTCCTTAATAAAGGGGCTATATAACTCTAAAAGCATTTTTCATTTCGGACCAGTAATTCCTGAGATTTGCAGATTGCGCTGCGTTTAAACACAAAAACTTTTCAGCTTTATAATATTTGTAAACATAGATTGTCTTAAAAATAAAAACGTACACATATCGACAAGAATCAGAGTGTTATGACGCATAACACCTTAAACGAGAGAGATACATTCACCAACACCTGTTGTTCGGTTACACAGCGGATTATTTCGTCCCCTTTCTGAATGCAAACAAGTTCATAACTTTGGAATAACAACGTTTGTAACATTTGAACTAAAACCGGATAAAAACAGCAAGCCCCTCCGGAGTCAGGGACGTTTCCGGACCCCTGCCTTCAATTCATTCCTGTACGATGTACAAGTATCCAGTATTTACATAATAAGATGGAATATTCGTGATTTTGTTTCGACTCTGACGCGGTGTTATTTGATAATTTCAACCGTATGCCCTTCAGGACAGATATTATTATGTTCTCAAGAATATATGGTTGAAATTATCTCTATTATGCTCTACCAACAAATTATCATAGAAAATGATTATGTAGGAACTTGTTTGTATTTCGTACCCTTCAGTGTGTAGCCTCTTTTCGTACTTTAATAAACCTTTCCAAATAAAACAGGCATAAATTTTATGTTTCGGAAATTAGTCGAACAAAGCCGAAAGTCAGGAATCATCGTAATCATCATTCCAGCCGAAAGACGTCCACTGTTGGACATAGGCCTCGTCCAAGAGTCACCACAACGAACGGTCGAAATACGGAGAGCCCGATGGAATATATACTTTCAAACCATATTAAGACTAAACTACCTGATACTGGAAAGCCTCCCGCAAGGTGGACCGATGACCGTGTGAGGGTCACGGGTATTCAATGGATGCGAGACGCACATGACCTTTAATTATGGCGATACTTAAGGGACGCCTATATCTAACAGTGGACGTCTTTCAGCCGAAATGATGATGATGATGACCTGTCCCCCTAGCCAAGTTACTACCGTTTCGTTTCGATTGTCTAGCGTCGAACGCCTCGAGTAGGCCACGCCTCCGACTCCTTGGTTCTGTTGTCATTTCAATGCTCAGTCACGTGGTCAGAACAAAGGAATAGGAGGTGTGGCCTTTTACTGTAATCGATCTTTTAACAAATTTTTCAATAAGTATCATGTAACAAACCCAATATAGCGCAAATAACAGAGTAATAGACCCACTAGTACTTGCAGGATATTCAATAATCGTAATCCTCTGGTCCCATGTGCTAACCATTGATCGGACCAATATCCAGGGCAAAATTTTTGCAGCAGAAAATTCCAATTAGACGTTCAGCTTTACGTTGGAATTAAAACTATGTTCCGACGTGATTTAGTTTACGTTTTGTGATCGTGGTCTTGCACTCCCATTTGAGTTTGGTTTTCTATCTTCTATTTTTGATAGGTACTTACTTTATTAACTTGCACTTTGAAGTACCTACACCATCAAATGCAACAGATGATGACGATGATAGGTTCTGAACTCGGAGCAGCTGTTCCTCTGGTTATTTTATCTTTTTTCGCTGTTTGTTGTTCTTCTTATAAATTCTGCTCTTAATTTAATTATGAGATACTTTTACAAAAGGAATTAATTAAATGAACAGCTTCTGTGAAAGTTATTGTGTCTAAAAACGGAATTCCTCCTATTTATTTCTTAATATTTTATTAAATAATTTATTTTCAAGTTTAAAAGAGAACTTTGTTACTAGTTACATTGGTTATTAGGTATGTTCGTCAAATTAAATTTGCCCAAACTTGTTCCTTTTTAATCAAGTCGCTTAAAAATGAACAAGTTTGGTTAAATTACATAAAGAAGTTGGGCTGTATGTATATTTTTTATGTATGTTCATCGACTTCTCGGTCCGATTACTTACGACCGATTTTGAAACTTTTTTTTTACTGAAAGTCTCTCTTGAATTGTTTATTTTATGAAGGTAACATAGCTGACTTATAGGTTGTTATTTTTTTAGTGACGTATAGACATTTCAAAACTGCATATTTTTGCTAGCTTATTTGATTCGGTAGTAATATAGAATCCGTTCAGTCTATGGGATTGAACCATTTCGTGGTAACTGTGTATTGATTTCTTTGCCTTAGTAATGTGTTGTTGTCAAAGGGACTAATGAGATGGGATTAGGTGGAATGTTACTCATGGCTCCGTTGCAAATGAAGATGGTTGCTTGGGTTCCCGGTACAGGATATTTTTTTATGTAGAGACATAAAAAATGAACTAGCTAGTTCTCTGCTAGTGTACTAGCAGAAACTAGTACACTAGCAATAAAATAGATTGATTATATTATCGCATAGATCATCATCGACTGACTGGCCTGTTGGTCTAGTGGTTAGTGACCCTGACTGCTATGCCGGAGGTCGTGGGTTCGATTGAACCCAGGACAAATGTTTGTGTGATGAGCACGATCATTTGTTCCGTGTCTGGGTGTAATTTATCTATATATGTATGTATTTAGGAATATATAAATATGTTTATCAGTTGTCTAGTACCCATAGCACAAGCTCTGCTTAGCTTGGGACTAGACGGCGATGTGTGATAGTTGTGGAATATTATTATTTAGTTATTTATTATTATTTATCATCATCATTTCAGCCGATAGATGTCCACTGTTGGACATAGGCCTCCCCAAGTGTGGCCACAACGAACAATCCTGTGCGTATCATATAGATACAGTACTCCTTGAAGTTTGACTTTACATTCTTCAACATTAACATTATCATAATTATAGGTTTAAAATCTGAGATGCCAGTCCTATCTTTCAAAAAACTAAATAACTTCTCCCTTTCTGGGTGGAGCGAGAGGGGTGTGTCAGATGTTTTATATGAGTTTTATTTGTGTTCCTTTAGTTGCTCTTTTCGTTCCAGGGCCACGATAACATAACACTTTTTTTTTATTCTTGACAGGTTCACGCTTGACCGCTATCTCACCTGATGGAAAGCGACGATGCGGTCGACGATGGAGCGCGCTTACCTAGAAGTAACCTATTCACTGTTAACTTAAATATTCCGTTCGGGTTGTAGCCATCAAGAAACACAGATTTCAAAAACACTTTTAAACAATCCCGCAGCTCTGGTAGGTATCGACCCTTCAGTGCCCCGTCAATTAAGCTGAAACCTCTTCGAGGTGCACATGTAACACAAGCAAGCATTTTATAAGAGAGATCCCTTACAGACCCTGCTGGGTGACTCTAACAGGCAGTGTGCCTGTATTTTGCACATTGCATTTGTATATTTCTATGTATATACAAATGCAATAATCTATGTAAGATTTTGAAAACCTAATATTATTCAGTATGTAGTCAGAGCAGTGGTGGCCGAGTAGAGTAGTGGTGGCCGAGTAGAGCAGTGGTGGCCGAGTAGAGCAGTGGTGGCCGAGTAGAGCAGTGGTGGCCGAGTAGAGCAGTGGTGGCCGAGTAGAGCAGTGGTGGCCGAGTAGAGCAGTGGTGGACGAGTAGAGCAGTGGTGGCCGAGTGGTAACGGCCCCGACTTACGAGCTGTAGGTCGCGGGTTCAAACCCAGCCAGGCGCATTACTTTGTGTAATTTATTTCATCACCACTGCTCTCAAAACGGTGAAGGAAAACATCGTGAGGAAACCGGCATGTCCTAGAACCAAAAATTCGAAGACATGTGACATCCACCAACCCGCACTGGGCCCGCGTGGTGGATTACGGCTCATCCCCTCTCCTAGAGAGGAGGCCTGAGTCCCAACAGTGGGAACATTATAAGGCCGACTATGCTATTCAGTATGTATTATTGAGATTTTTAGTCTACTATATAAATCTTTATATTGTATATTTCAATAATAACTGTTTTGTTTTGTTTGTACTTTTCTATTTTTTTCCTATTACTCTTACACACGGTGTGTTTATCTCTTTTTTTTCAACTCTCCTTTCGCAAGTATGTTGGAAGAGATTTCTGTAGAAATAAGCATCAGCTTTGTACCAATTTTTTCTGTTTCCTTCTTCTTTTCTTTGTCGGTACATGAATCTATCTATCTAAAAATTAATAGCTGTTCATTAGTCTCACTAAAATTCAAGATCGAGTGGGCTAATTTTGGTCTTGAAATATTAGTTTACCCTTAAACCTTCCCTGCCGTTTCCTTCCTTACCATCACATCCTTTCTTACCGTTTAAACCTTCCCTGGACTACCTCAAGGAAAGGTTTAAACGGTGAGAAAAAATGAAAAAAAACACGGAAAAAAAAACGGAATACAACGCCATCTCTAATTAAAATGTCATTATAAAATGAAATATGCTGTTCTGGTAAGGCCAGTAGATGGCGTTATCCTTACTACGGTATGAACGTTCGCCGGGTCAGCTAGTTGTTAATTAAATTAATATTTTTTATGAAAAAAAAAAAAAAAAAAAAAAAGGGTTAGAACTAAATTATATATTATATTAATAATGATTATAGAAATACATTATTTTATTATACATAAAGCTTTCGCAGAAGTCCTTCACTTCTATTATTCATGTGTGTATAAGATTGTGTATCTAGTTTTAAGATATTTTTGTATTTTCGCTAACATGTAACTGATTTTGTCCCCAATAAAATAAAATTAAATAAACTGGCAAGGGCTCCTGCAGGGTACAGTCAAACCATGGGTACGAGATGAAGCAAGAGGAAAATCTACGTAGCTACACAGTCATGCTCAAAGGGTACACGAGGAAAATGACAATATTAACATATTTTTCTGAGGTTTTCTGCTTTCTGTTGCAAAAGGATTCTTTCGTTTTGATTATGTAGATGGAAAAAATAATCTGTTTTGAAGATAGGCTTGTCGGGAAACGAGAGTTACGTCAAAATAAATAAAATTATTAATAAATATAAAATCAGAAGCTGAATACAAGGGAAAATCACTAAAAAAAAAAAAATTTAAAGTAATTTTTTGCGGCTCTGGCACTCTTTAAAGCGATTTCTGACATTCATGAAAACGCGCCTCAGAATGTTTTTAATTTCTTGTTTTGTTTTCCTTCTTCCTCTTCACGGAGTTCAAACTGATCTGAAGAGTAAGGTGTACAACAGTAATTCATCAACCATATCCACTCTTACGTTGTTGAAACCTCTACGGTCTTTTTTTTTTTTTTTTTCGGTAGGAAAATCATCTTAAGACATCCCCCGCTCTTGGGCGGGGCGGGAGATAGTGTCAGACTTTTACTGACTAAAAACCCACTCCTGTTCCTTCGTTGCCTTTCGTACCAGGGCCGAGTCTTCTTTTCAGAATCAGACCCTTGGCCCCAGTAGGCTTCGACCCTGCTGGACCCCTACAGTTACTGACATCTCCTTGAGGCGCGCGTGGAACAGCACGCGCCGTTGACTTGGGCTTGGTCCGGACGGTTACCGGACGGTCGGACGGCAAGCCACCCATTGCTCGCCGTCCGCAAGCCCGCGCCTATGGTGGCCGGAAATCGGGATCGGAATCCCGGCGGCGGTTGGGGCGTAAGGACCGCTGCCTCACGCGATCGGCCGCCTCCTTTGCAAGCATTACTGCTTCGCAGAAGGAGGCGACTGCTTGCCACTCCTCCTCGCTTCGGACCATGGCCTGTACCAAGGCCCGGCGCGAGAGATCGCCGCCGCCGATTACCCCCACGAGGACACGGCGTTGCTCTGCCCAAGCGGGGCACACCTCCACCGTATGCTCCACCGTGTCCTCCGGGCTGTCCACACAGTGGCGACACCCGGGCGTCGCTTCCGCACGAATCCGGTGCAGGAACTTCCCGAACTTACCGTGTCCGGTGAGGACCTGCGTCATGCGGTAGGTAATGACGCCGTGTTGCCTTTCCAGCCACTCCTCAAAGAGGGGACTTACCGCCATAATTATGGCGTGCCCAGCACTGGGTTGCGATAGTCGCTGTCGCCATTCCACCATGAGATCCCGCCGGAACTCTTTCCGCCATGCCGTGACTTGTCGCGGCAGCAGAGTTTCACCACGGCGTTGCATCTCCACGCGCAAATCGTGCATGCGTGCAAGGCCTTTTGCTACAAGATCCCATGGTGGCTGGCCAGCAAGGAGGCTCGCCGCTTCGCGGGAAACCGTGCGGTATCCCCGCACTATACGTATAGCCTTGACCCTCTGGCACGCGTTCAGCTGGGCCGCCGGTCGCTTTCGCAGTGACGGCGCCCACACCGGCGCCCCATAAAGGGCCATGGACTGGACGATGCCTGCGTAGAGCCTCCGGTAGGAGGCGTCTGGACCCCCGAGGTTGGGCAGGAGCCGCTTGAGGGCAGCCCCGATCCGATTCAGTTTGGGAGCCAGACGTCGGAAGTGCTCCTCGAAATTCCACCGGCTGTCGAGGACGAGTCCCAGGTACTTCATCGTCGACCCGACGCCGATGTGAACTCCTCCTACCTTAACCTCTACGGTCTGAAAAAGTGTTTCGCCTCGTCGTATATACTGCGTATGTGAAGGTTTTTAGGAATTTGCCTGCTGCGGTCTTTCCGTCCGATTATAATGTGTCTAGAAGGTGTCTTCAAGGCTAGAGCGAATAGGCTCTATTAAAACTAGTGCGCCTTACCCTCAACTATTGCATCACTAATTACTATCAGGTGGGATCGCAGTCAAGCACTAGTTTATATCAATTTAAAATAAGTATATCTGCTGCATTATTTTACTATTAAATATCGTAGCATATGCTGAGATAGGAGCCTTTTTGGCCTCGCACAGGTCTTTTATTTTTATTTTTAAAATTTTTTTTCTTTTATTTTAAGATAATTATTTATAAGTTACTTTTTGTTTTATTGTTATTTGTCCTGTGTGAGTCTTAAATAAATGTTTTCTCTCTTCCTTTCTTTTAATTGAAAAAATAAAGATTGTTGAAAACATAATATTCTTATCCATATTATAAAGCCATGTTTCATTTAAAATACCAAGCTTTATTTAAACAAAACCAACGAAACTAGATCTGCCGCGATCCAATCATCCAACTCAGATCACTTATTGGCACTGCGGTAAATAAACTAAGGCGTATTCACTCACATGTTTTATCAGCGAGTAATCACTGGTCTCGTGTTTGGAAAAGAAGCCATTTTGAAATACGAACCCTGTTGCTTTCGGTTCAAGAATTTATTTCTATTCATAAAATATATAATAATTTAACGTGGATTTTTACAAATACTTACGTTACGATTTGCGTAGTTAGTTCTAAATGGTTTATTTTACTGCTTCTCTAGTTTGAACGAAGCACAATATTCTCCTATACGTTTGTTTAATATAAAAGTTTCAGAGGCTTTCCTCAGAATTTTCACTACGAATTTGGAAGTTTAGATTACTTTTTGATATTCAAATAGAGTTTTGTTTCTCATAGTAATATGTTGGGAAATAGGTTTTTTAGTATCTAATCAGTGAGAAGTGTTGTTATCAAGTTGAGGTCTGACGATGAAGATATGAAAGCTTTTTTGTTACTGCCAAAATTGTCAATTGAGAGATAGTAGTCCTGAGTAGAGTTTTACGAATACTGTCAAATGTTTGCACTGACTGGACAGATCTACTAAAATCTTTTCTCAAAAGACAATTTCCGACACTAATCTGCATGGTTCTCATGTGATTTGACCATTATATATCTGCTGTGTGGACTTAGACTTTAACCTATGAGTTCGTTTTGGTCTTTTTTCTCAGCTAAGGAAAGCCGGCCTCATTTAGTTTAAACTGACGAAAAAATTGACTCGTAAAAGTGTTTTTTAAACCTGCTTGCAAAATAAATATCATTTATCACTGAAACTTTATTAATACAATTTAACCAGAAACTAAATTGAACAACGTATCACGAAAAATTGAGTAAACATTATCCATGATAGCTCTCATTCTATCGAGTAGGTATGTCTTTAACTTAGAATGGGGAACATAAGCATAACTTTTTATGAGCTACTTTGTTAGCAGGCAAAGCCGTCTCTATATTGCGTTTAATACACTTCTCAGAAAACCCGATATCCTCTCTCCTGATACATTCGATATTTTGCAATTTTCGAATATAAATACTATCGTTTACTCGGTCAAAACGGCTGCGTGGTGCATATAAAAAGTCTATAACAGTAAGTACAACAAGATTTTCGCCGAGTCGAGCCGAGGGATAAAACAGAAGGCCCAATTTGCCCTTCGAACGCGCTTGACTGATCTCCGGCATTATCCTATAGGCCAAATCTCACAAAATCCGAGTGTTTATATCAGTTCAAATCTGGCGGGACGGTCCTCGATGAAGGTCGGCCGGGCGAGTTAACGACGCGGAGTAACAACTTTACTGTTCGACTCTCAATTGTTTTGGATTTATTTCTTCCAAACATCCAAAGAGCTCTAAACGCGAGCCATTTCGGAAAACTATTAATGTAGGCCATCAAACTTTTCCTTAGAAATGTGCCTTTTTCTTTCTTTTTGTATTATAGGCGTGTCTCTGTGTGCAAGTTCAAATGGTTCACTCGTTTAAAAAGTTTTGGTAATGAGTAAAGCCCTTGGGTGTTGTAAACGGCCGTGGGTCGCCAAACGTTTATCGTCAAATGGGTCGCGGGAACTTTCTACCTATTTTATTAACTTCTCTCTCGCAATGTTCTTTACTGTCTGCATTAAAAAAGCTATTTAGTTGAAACAGAATTACGCCCTTTTGTTTCTTAATTTTGTGATAAAATGTCCGACAGTTAAGTTGCTTTACAGTCTGTTAACTCTTACTTAAAGCTTTTGATTTAGTTAAGTGACATCGTTTAGAGTTTTGAACTGCTCGTTTGTTTATTATCAAGGGAACATGAATTTGTTTGTAATTTTATGCGATTAATTAACGAAATATGAAAAGGTATACAAAGTTTAAAAGTACGTTCATAGGAAGTTAAATTGGGTTAACAGCGTCGTTATTTTTGTTATTCTTACTTCTGACGAACTTTATAATTAGATTTTGATATACCTTGATCGCATTTTCAGACTATTCAAGAAAAGTTTTTTTTTAATCTTTATTTTTTAGGGACTTTTATCTCATAGAGTCAGCCCCATCGTAACCTAAGTTTACAATAACAACTTAACTTTATAATCAGCACAATGGATTTTTTGTTTTTTTTTTTTTAATAAAGGTTGAGCTACGCCATGTTAAACGTAATTTCAGCAGCATCACTTCTACGACCAGTTTTTTTTTAGGTAGGAAAATCATCTTATGACAAATCCCGATCTTGGGCGGAGCGAGAGATAGTGTCAGACTTTTACTGACTAAAAACCCACTCCTGTTCCTTCTTTGCCTTCGTCCCAGGGTTTCCCTTTTACACTCCCAAAAAAGTACCTATATCTATTGAAAGCAAAAACGTTGTGTTTCCAATATTAGTTATCTAAAAATAGAAGCATCCTCTTTCGAAAAATAATATTTTTCATAAAGATAGCTCCGTAGTTTACGAACACTAACTTTTTACCATCCTTTAAAATTGCCTTAAGTGGACTGATATTTTAGGACGTCTGGAAGTAGCTTCGTCCGCTGTGTTATCGCAAAGAAGGCGGGAATATTTAATGGTGTTAGTTTTTTCACAAAGTTGGTCTAGCCACTACTTGCGCTACGGTGCAAATGTGTGTTTATTTTATCTTTGCATTCAAAACCTTACCAAGTATTTGTGTTTGATTTAATTTGCAACCACACTGGAATAATTGTGTTTGAACATTTCACAAATATGCAGTATAACGTGAACTCATTAGTTATGCAAATAAAACCTTTTATGTTTGTTTCATTTTCCATTATGAAAACTGTAAAATTAAATTGTATTATTACAGCAAATTGAAAAGTCGACGAGAACCGTAAGGAACAATCTTAGGGGAGTGTTGAACTAAATCTTTGGACTTACGAGTATTGGAAGGCTGTGGCAGCCAGATTTAAAACTGGAATATAATTGAAGGAAGCAGCCACTGAGAGTTTTTTTTTTAATGATATAAACTAGTGCTTGACTGCAATTCCACATGATAGTGAGCAGTGGTACAATCGTTGATTATGAAGTGCACTAGTTTATTAGAGGACTAGCTTCTGCCCGCGGCTTCGCTCGCGTGAATGTAGGTTTCTCCATACAAACTTTGGACCCCGCTTCATCCCCTTAGGGAAAGAATTTTGGAAAATCCTTTCCTTGTGCTCGCTTACGTCATAAAAAGGAACCTTGTGCAAAATTTCACGCTCCTAATCCCAGTAGTTTCGGATGTGCGTTGATATTTCAGTCAGTCAGTTTCTCCTTTTATATATTTAGATGTCGAGGGATTCTATTATTTATATCACACTTTCAAGGCCATAAGGATAAAGAAAACAAAATATAATTATGTGTAAACCAACGTGTAATACATTTATATTATAAAGAGATAAAATTTCACATCTTGTAAATATTAGACATAATTTTTCATACAAATTCAGCGCAACAGACTGTTACTCGAAACACACGATATAATAACATTTATTTATTATCTACTATCGGCTCAGCTAACTTCACATAAGTGTTTGATTTCAAACAAGGTATAAAGAGAAACGCACTAGGTGGAAAAACTGCGCAACACAATCTAACACACAGAAACATTGCCGAAATGGCTGAGTTACCGCAGAAATCTATATTCTTGGCAGTTAATCTGCATAGTGCGTCTTTTGACTAGAGAAGGGATTCAGATACATTACACGAAGAATAAACATATGCTTTGGTTTCATTGATAATTATAATAAGACTTCAATGATTTTTTATTATTCACAAAGAGGCATAAGAATAGTTGTTTCGTTTGTTTCATTTTCATGTTCTTCTCTTTTATTCATTTTGAAAGCAGTATATTAAGCAGTATCCTCTTTATTCTTTTAAATAATTTGTAAACATTTCTTTTGAAAAATTAGGGGTACGGTCTAAGCTATCGGTAGGGCTCCAGACACAGAGGCCTCACTACTATGCGAGCCGTGTCAGCCTTCTGTACCAAGCCTTTGATCCTATAGTGCAAGAACAGCTTCGACAGTTGGTCGTCGAGGCTTTTGACCAGTAGGCACAAAGAAAGCAATCTGCTTTCGACATGTCGACACCCTCGTGACTTTTTTTTTTTTTAATTAATTTTTTTGATAAGCTCGCGTTTGACCATTATCTCTCCTGATGGGTAAGCGATGATGTGGTCGACAAGACACAAGACAAGGCACGCTTACCTAGAAATTACTTATTTACTCTTGCTTTAGACCACTAGGTTGTAACCATGGATGTAGCTATCAGGAAACATAGACTCCGGAAGGTTATTAAGGTTATTAGGTACGATACAGTTAAATCAATGTAAGATTCACACTTCTCCGTGTAATATATCTGAGCCTTTAAATATAACCACAACAGGTTAACAGCTAAAATGAATCGAATAAAAAATATCGTCACAAATAAATTACATTCGAAATATATTTAAATACATCTCACATTTATATACAATTTATCCTAAAGGGAGGGGGTAAATGATATGAATAATAAAACCTATCAATACGCATGTACTTTTTTTACAATTATGCGTAATTGAAAATTACACAATAGACTCAGTAATAGCTATGAAGCAACACATACTGTATATATCTAGGATAAAATAAATATCCGGTTTCACAGTAATTACATTATAACTATTACAATATAAAATCTAACTTACAATAGTACTTAAAGTTTATATAAAGAGTGTATAGCATAAGGAAGACATCAATAGCCTGCATGAATTACATCATCAATATAGAAAATACCGTAAATTATCTTTTGATTTCAATGCAGTTTCTAACTTATATAAAGTCACAGGAGTAACCAATGTAGACTAGAGAATCGCTAGAGACAGACAAATCGATTTATATTTCAGTGATCATGGTAATCTTATTCGTATTTGAACAGAAACATCGGCGAAGGGAAGAATGAGGAATTTTTATCAGTGTTCGCTCAGAAAGCAAATATGCATGTCTAGTCGTATTTACATACCCCTGTGGTATGTTTGTCCTACTTCTTTAACAATAGTATAAGGCTAAAACAAAATAAAGGAAACGAAAGATTTATATTGGTATCAGAGAATAAAGTTGCATAATTTTTGACAAATTTAATACATTTTCAGGCTAGAACTACATTAGACCGACGCACACGTGTAACACGCCTGATTTGTACCTAGAACGACGTCGCGTGGCGTGGATCAGGTGTAGGTCTACAAGTCTAGTTTCCATATAAAATTTATGGAGACCGACGCGCCCAGGTTGGCGTGTGGGCCACGTGTGCGCAGTATAGTTCTAGCTTAAGCCTACTGCCAATGAACGCGTAGTTTTATAGACGCGTGTTCGTCAACGACACAGCGGCAACTTCGAGCCGTCTTGGGTGTGTCATGTTTTTACCGCTTCGTAGTTTTTTTTATTTTAGCCGTGAGCAGGTGTAGACCAAGCGTATAATGACGAATATGCGTTTATGAAGCTACGCGTCCTTGGTAGGCATTAATGAGTTTCAACCCTTCCTAAGATTCCTAAGATAAGAGTAATATCTGTAAACCAACGAAACTGTATTCTTAATATTTATTTTTGAAACTGCAAACCGATTGGTATATTTAATTTTATGTCCATTGTAATTGGTTTTGTTTATCGGCAGAATCATTTCAATGATGACTTGTGTCTACTTGTGTCATTATTTTAAAACGCAGAAATTTCTCGCTTCACATTTAACGAAAACTACTTTATTTTTGCAGGAGAATTTAAATAAAGGGGCTTTACCATGTCGTATAGAGCGTGTGAGCGAGAAAGAGAGATGGAACTATACACCCTATATAGCTCCATCCCTTTCACACACAACAGTTCAGTAAAGGTCGTCAGATGGATCACGTTAAGCGCGTGGTAGGGCCTTTGTTTCGATATATTTCAATGAAAAATTTAAATCTTCGACTTGTTTTGTGTAAATGTATGTGTAGTTATTATTTATCTTATATGAGGAGACATACTGTCTTACATTCATATTTCTTGTTCTTTATTCTGTTTACTGTAGGCATTGTACGTCACGTCATATAGCACATACATAATTATATAATATTCCATTATTCTTGGAAACAGCTATATACATTTGGGATATAAACTCTAACATAACATCCAGCAGTTATATAAGAAATTAGATATTACAAACATTGAATAAAATAAAATACGAGTACTTCGTTTTTATATACTTAGGAATAAACACAGTTATTATTTTCAATTGATATATCCACAGAATGTATTAGCCTATATATTAGCATTTACTTACATTTTATAAGTTTTACACACAATATAATGATCTACCTTATTTACGCTTTAAGCTTTTGCTAATTACAAGATTATGTTAAAAAATTAAGTCATTCAGATTATCTATACGATACATTTATTCTTGTTTTCTATAACCTTTAAGTTTGGCTTTAGAAAACATTGAGATACAGTTAATTAATTGATTTTAAACATTTACTATACGAACCGAACGATATGTAAGCCTCTTCATTTAGACAACATTTATAAAATTGTTTATAAATATGCACTCCTAATCATGATATGTTTTTGTTACACAATTGCTCCTAAATATTCTCATTAATAAAATATTCCATCGCGCAACATGCCTGCTACATGGAAAATGCCTTTGCAAAAATAAGTCGTGGATTTATGTGAAAATTATGCATATACTGTGCATGAAACGTGTATTTAGTGCAATCATTATAACTAGTTGCAACGAACCAACCACATATTATTACCGTACATGATTATGTAATTTCTAAAAAAAAAACTCATTCGAAATTCAATTTCCATTTTTTTTTTATTCATTTCTAAACACGTCTGCTCAAAATCCTGGCCGTATACAATCGAAAGCGCAATGATTGTATAATAACTTAATCGAAATTCAATTTTTTTGTTTTTAAATTCATTACTAAACACGTCTACTCCGAATCCTGACCGTGTAGAATAGAGAGCGCAATGTTTTTGTAATAACTTATACGAAACTTAATTAACATTTTTTAAAATTCATTTCTAAATACGTCCACTCAGAATCCTGGCCGTGTACAATCGAGAACGCAATGATTGTTAGATCATTAGGCAATGCGTCGCTTGCTCAGTCTGCAGTGTATGCAGACTCGGGCTAACACCGCACGTCCCACAACACGGCTTTGTCTACGCTAACACGGATTTCACTACTGAGCGACTACTGGGAGTGGATGGCGCTATACCTACCGAAATATAAAGTGTAGCTGCAGATTGCTGAATTTAAAGTAGAATTTTGTTTATAGTAGGTAAGCATGATGCACAATAAAACCTTTAACTAAAATGTTATAAAAGCTCATTGATTATCTCTATGCAATTTGCACACCTTATTTAATTTCAGTGCGTGTTGCCAGTGATGACATATGGCTCCGAAACGTGTTCGCTTACAATGGGCCTCATCAGAAGACTTAAAGTCACCCAAAGGGCAATGGAAAGGGAATCAGGAATGAGGATATCTGCAAGAGAACCAAGGTTACCGACATAGCACGAAGAATCGCCAAACTAAAGTGGCAATGGGCAGGGCACATTGCTCGCAGAACAGATGGCCGTTGGGGTCGAAAGGTTCTGCAATGGCGGCCACGTACCGGAAGACGTAGCGTTGGAAGGCCTCCTACAAGGTGGACCGATGACTTGGTAACGGTTGCGGGAGTCCGATGGATGCGAGACGCACAGGACCGTTCACTGTGGCGACACTTGGGGGAGGCCTATGTCCAGCAGTGGACGTCTTTCGGCTGAAATGATGAATGATGAATGATGATTTAATTTCAGTGCTTCAGGTATATTGGCCGATGCGCACACAGGCGATAACTTTGTGATTATGCGAAAAAAATTGGCATTGATGATACGCAGAGTTAGAGGAAATACCAACAACATCATGAGGGTGTTTGCTGAATAGCTAGATGTAGCTAGGCCACATGGATAAAATTATCAAGCTACATGTCCTACGTGGCGCTTGATAAAATCTAACTGCGACTGATTTATATTTATGTATTCTCTTAAATTGTATTTAACTAAGCCCATTTACATAGTATGGTTATTTCTTATTACACTAACACAATGTGGGCCTCAAAATAAAACTTTAAATAAAGATTTTAATTTTTTATTATTATAATTTATATAGCTGAAGATATACATATATAATGCATCACATACTGATAAGACTAGATATTAATAAATGATAACAACTTTACAACACTTATTCGAAAACTCGCTCTTATCCCTACCGATTTTAGGCTCGCAATGTACTGTTTTTCGCACTAGTGCGGAAAAGTGCCCGAGCTCGCCCCCGCTACAGTTTATTATATTTATCGCATTAAACTGGCCGCTAAACGACCCCCATGAGTCATCCGTCAAGCCCTGTTTATTTATGTCTTCGTAAATATATTAAAAAACGTCGGAAACACTTAACTCCTTAACATAACTTTCAATTTTAAATTACAATGACCAACTTTCTCCACTTGTATCAGAATGTACTATTTCGCAAGATTTATGAAAAGTCCAACCAATAGGTGTTTTAAACACTAGCATGTAGTGTGAAGTGTGTCGACTCGAATGTGCACTGTGCGCCCCTAAGAGCTTTCACACGGCTTTGTCTTTGCTGGCATAAATTGCACTTCTGTGTAAACATGCTCGTAGCTTACATACTGTAGGGGGAATATTTAGGGAGCCGATAGAGAAACGGTCTATGTTAAAAACCAACTGTCATCAGAAGTATTTCGCGTACAACGTACGTATGAAAAATTTAATTACCATCAGCTTAATTAGCATACGGCAGTCCGGTACGACTGACCAAAACCACACCTATGTTCCTTCTTTGCCCTTGCGTTCGGGGACCATGGGTTTCCCTTCCGGAAGTAAACCCATGGCCACATTTGGCTTCGAGTTCGGGTTTTGCTGACGTCACTTTGAGGCGCGTGTGGAATACTACGAGTTGTTGATGACTCGGGCTCGGTCCAGACGATTGCCGGCCGTCCCGGATGGCGAGCTACCCATTGTTCGTAGCTTTTAGGTACCTACCGTAAAGGCTAATAGCTTTTTAATAATATGCTTAAATTTATAAAAATTCCATTTAGAGGCATTGATTGCGCGATGTCTTATCCATCATATCATGTACTCACGAGCATCATAGTCATTTCAATTCAATTTGACTTCACTTTGTCGAGATTTTTATACAAAACAATTGACGTTTATAGCAATTTGTGTTCAATCAAATTTTATCTTCATTTTTTACATTGTCTACGACAAATGTTGAGTTTGTATGTTATTGACATATTTATGATTAAACAAATCAAAACAATCAAACAGAAATTATTATGAATTTACTGGATAGTTTATTTTAAAAGGTAAATTTTACTAAATAAAATCACGAAAACTTTTAAAGCCATTAACAATTTGTATCAAATTTATTTTGCTTAAAATAAATATACTAATCTACAAATAGTACACAAATATGTCAGAAATTGGGAAATAAATTAATATTAATTTTCTAATTTAGTTTTTTTTTTTATTTACATTCATAACGAGTCTATATTGAAGATTCCACAAGTATCTTAAGTTTAGAAATGAGAAAACACAAAAAAATCACTCACATTCAGATACAATTTTCTACTGATATGTAAAAGCCAATGCAATCATTTTGAAACACACGCAATTACTCAAATACTATGTGACTATTAAACACGCTTTTACTGTCTCTGGCTTCGCCATTACATTATATTATATTACAAAATGGACATGGGCTCTCTAGCAATTGATAGGTGGGTGTCAATCGGATCATTTACATATCTCTAACTTTCTAATTCAGTCTCATAATGGCGCATACATAAGTTAAAAGGTAAATATACAAAGGATATGAATAAGCGCTGAGAAGCTCGTCGATAAAGTTTTAATTAAAAAAGTAAAACTGCGTCGAAAATGTAAGCCATCTTGTACAAAATATAAATGAATAGACGTTTGGTCGTTGATTCCTTTTCAAAATTTAAATGTGCAGTTAAAAATAACATGGCATTAAAGTTTTGTATAAAATTCACATATGTTCCATGTTCAATTGGCGCTATATTTTAAACGTTAAGCAACGCCATTAGCCGGCGCTGTGCTTGCTTTTATTGTTCACTGTATAGTTCGTAAAAGCGTCTATATAAGTAGGTACGTATATAAAACACAGTTGCGATTTATTTCCTTGCAATAAAAACGGTATTTGAAGTCTTATTGTAAATATTATTGGAATTTAGTGTACAAAATTTAGCATGAAGGAAGCAAAGTTTGAGAATCCTTCCTTAAATTCCATTGCCATTCTTCATTATACCCGTTTTGCTATTGGCGACTCCAATAAATCTTGCCCGGCGTCTTTCACTTTGAACAGATTTACTTAAAAAGTCCATAATAAGATTATAACCAACATTGATCAAATTAATATTTGTTTGCAAGAGGAATCGCGTCATTTAAATTTATTTCAACAGATTTTAATAGCGTTTAAGCGAATTTGGTTGAATATTGCTGGAAATTGAGTTGTTACCGAAGTTTATTGTTCGGAAAATTAGAACGAAAATGTTGGTTAAATTGCCAATTTATCTGAAAAATTTGCTTCTGTTAAATATAAATACAAAGGTGTTTTAATCAAATGGTTACATCTGTTTCTAATGGCTACTGCGTTGCTATTAAGGCTAAAACAAAAGAAGGAAGTTTTTTTTTAAAATAATGGGCCAAAACAATACTCTACTGAAATTCTTTTGATTTATTACATCAATTAAAAATAGATTAATATCGACATATTGTTTCTTCATAATATTTTTTTTATAACACCTGTCAAATTGTAACACACGAAATATGTAATTAGTCACACGCAATCAAACGCTGTATTGTCTGAAGTAATGAGAAATATTGATCGAAATTTTAGAAATCAGTTTAATAACGTGTTTACATAACCCGGAAAAAACACCTGAAAACATAATAAATTCAGAAGGTTAGCACCACAGTCAATTCACTCCTCACAATAATCAAACTATATGTACCCAGTTACCGTACTATATATTACTAAGCTCATAAAATACGTACTAGTAACATTCGCTTGGGGCGACACTGCGAATATCAAATATCAGGAGTTGATGTGCATGCGTTATAAAGGCTCTCACATATTATTGCTCAGAGGGTTTTAATGCGGCGAATCGCAGCCATTTGGTGCCACCTCGCATTAGTCCGACCTGCCCCCGCAATAATATGGATTCGCCTTTATGAAACATTTACTACGGCTGTACAAAGCCGATGTTAACTTACATTATGAGAATCATGAGAACAAATTTGACAGATGTTATGTTATATACATACGTCACATCCGAGTTTAGGAGTAAATATGGCACACAAATATGACTAAAACAACCAACATACGTTCTACATGACATCGAGCCGATAAATTTAGTTGGGAACTAACAATTTTGACAGGCAGCTGAGTCGGCGCCGGTTCGATGCGAACCACGTTGACTGAAAAAGAAAAATGTTTTTAAAATAAAAATGATGACAGAAATTTTTCATCGCTGGAAACGAGGATAATTTAGCCTGCCTGGAATTTGTGCTTAAATTCGCCTCAGGGCTTATTTTTGAGGGGTGCTCCAACCGTTATAATTCCCGGGTTGAATCTTTTTGCTAGAACTTTTACTTAGGATTTTTTTATTAAGTTTGCTTATATTATGAATAACTCCTTATTTACTCAAGTTTTATCCTACACACGAAAAGACAGGTGTATTGTTTTTACAATCAACCCTTCTGACGTTTGATATATTGACATGGCCAAGTGACGTATCTAATTCACATTTGTCACACGTGATCGAATTTAGATTGCTTCTCGAATTAAGAGTGATGTAAATCGATTAACGCACATCCTTGTTATATTTCCCAAGCGACGGAAAGTATGCGTTGAATATAAAATACAAAGTCACTTTTGGATATTTCATTGTCAGAGGGAAAAAATCCGAGGATTGTTGTTTTTACAGGAATTGATGTTAAATAAAAATTATACTTTCACCGCAACTTTTAAATTTAAATATCTTGTGATAATGCTTAATTACTGGGTAACTAAATATGCAAGTAACGTAATTTAAAAAATAGAATCTTTTAAATTTCAGCATCTTCCACAAACTAGAATTTTAAAATAAAAGTTGCATTTGAAATAAGTTATTTTTTGACCATTTTAGCACTTTATAAAAAGTAAATATTTATTTACTATTTATTGTTTTACAAACACAAGAGTAAAAAATGGATTTAATGTCTCAGATATTGTTAATTTTCTTGAGTGACCAACGTTTGTTTTAAAATAGTAAATAAACCTTGGTAGGTGCAATATTGAATAATCAACACTTATATATCGGGCGGGGGGGGGGAGTGTCAGACTATTACTAAAACCCACAGTGTTCTTTCAGTTGCCCTGTAGCGTGAGACTGTGGTAAATTTTTCTAACAATCCGCAGCCCTTTCGCTAACAATTCTGTGAGGCGCGCGTGGAACACAACGCGCCGTCGACCCGGGTTTGATCCGTATCGGCCGGTCAGACAGCGAGCTACCTATGGCTCGCCGTCCGCGAACCCGCACCTACAGTTAACGGTAGTCGTTCTTTGACTCCCGATCATTCTAGAATATAATATACAACCTGCCAGCCTTGGAGGCAAACGGTGGCGGCGCGCCGCAGCCTTGTCCATCATCAACAGCCACGACCACTCCGACAAGAGTGCCCGACTAAGAAGAAGAGAGACCCTTTTAATAAAAGTCACAAACACCGAAATGAATATTTCCAACAAACCTGTAACAGTACTATTCTGAACATCAGCAAACCCTTCCCCCATACTCGCGTAGCTCGGTATGGTGCTCAGACAGGTGATGTCCACGGTCTGGTTGGGGTACAGCTGCAGGTTGGTCAGCGGGTAGTGCAAAGAAGTATTGGTCACCGACAGCGGTATGCCGTGGTGGTGACGGTGTACCTTCATCGTCCCGTAGGGAATGGTATGGCTTTCATCTACCTGTGAACAGAAGTACAGTTTAGAGTGTGTTTTTGTAGAGATACAGAAGTTTTTTAGATTAGCTGTAAGGTTCCATAATACACATATCTGTCAATGTCACCAATCAGTTACGTCATTTATTATGAAAATTTAATTATTATTTACTAGCTTTTGCCCGGGGCTTCGCCGGCGTACCTATGTCACTCAGGAATAAAGCAGCTTTCTATTGGTAAAAAATTTTAGCAATCAGACCAGTACTTCCAGAGGTTACCTCCAACAAACAATAAAAAACTCTTTTTACAAAAAAAAAAATAAAAAAAATAACCGACTTCACTAAAAAAACACTAAAAGGATCAAAATAACTTTAATTTCGGAACTCGGTTTCTCGGTATTGTTTGTTAACACCTTTTTTAGTTACCACCGACTTCCGAAATTAAAGTTATTTTGATTCTTTTAGTGTTTTTTTTTAGTGAAGTTGGTTATTTTTTTTTATATAAAGTTTTTTATTTCACACTTTTTAGTTGCGATACACTTATATACCTATAACCAGAGTGCCTATTTCTTATGACAATACCAATTAACCCAAACACTGCTAGGTTACATTGTTTTATTATGAAGTTCCTGTGTCTACCTTCCACCTTCCGGCTCCATCATCAGATCAGTTTGATAGTACCTTATAGCCAAACTGCACTTCATGATAACACTAATTAGCCCAAATACGGCTAGGAAACATTGAATAATTACAGAATTCCGGTTCCTATCTTCCGGTTCCATCATATTCATCAGGTCACTTCGATGATACCATTTTCAACTTAACTTATATTCAGAACCATTTATTTATTTGTATGGTCATAGTTGCTTAACTATCTTCATTGTGATATCTATGTGAGTATGAAGTTTCGTTGGCCATTACTGGTCTTATTCATCAGTTCCACTTCATTAAATGTTAGTTTTTGACTGTAAGTGCTCAAGTTCTCGATGAAAATACCAAAATCACTATATAGTTGCCTATAATATTTGAGAAGTTCCCTCGATTTCTCATGGATCTAATCATCAGAACTGGATTCTGAAAAAACTAAAACCTATCGAAAAGCATGTCCTCTAAGAGGGAAAAAAATTGCAAATCGGTCCATAAACGACGGAGTTCTGAGGTAACACATAAAAAATTAAATTAAAGTACAACCGAATTGATTACCTTCCTTTTTTGAACTCAGTTAAAAAAAATATAAAAATAAACTTTACCTCCCCCTCCCCTCCCCCCTCCCTCCTCCTTTCCTCTCTCTCTCTTTTTTCTTTCTTTTCCACCTTTTTCTTTTTTTATAAGATTGCGTCATTTCGCGCGAATAAACAGTTTTTCTTTCTTTTTTTTCTTTCTCTTTACCTCTTTATTATTATTAGTGTACATTAATAATATAATTAATACATACACATACATGTACGTACATACACAAGGGTTGACCACATCGATATATATGTACTACGCACTAGATTACGCGTGCCGTACACTTACTTCAGTCGACTCAGGTGCAGTGTCTTCTATGCACCTTGATATTGATGACATTAGTACAGTTTTGACGTTCATGCAGTGTGAGTGCGGCGCTTATAAATTCAAATTAAAGGGAATCTGGACGTAAATAATAATTCTGTACTCATGTAAGTAAAATTACTGGTTGTTCGGACAATTTAATAGCTTCTAATATCGTAATAGTATGTTAGAAAATGTATTATTTGATTTAAAAGCCTTTCCATTTTATAATCATAGACTAAAACATGCAGATGGGGACATCTGCATGTTTTAAATAAAAACCCGATTTTTACCTACAACTGGTTTAATGAACTTTGCATGATGTTTTATTCCGTTTGTTTTTTTTTTTTGAATATTTTATTTAATGTTTTTCTTAAAATCAATGAATTCCGTCAATTTCAGAAATTATGACGACGTGCGTTTTTCGATACTGTAAAAACTCAGCAAGAAATGTCAGCAAATCATCGGGTATCAGTTTTCATCGGTAATCACTCTGGTCATCCGAAAAGGGAAGAATGGATTGGTAACATCAGTTCGAATATGGCATCACAAATTAATTCAGTTAAAATATATGGGCGGGCTGTGCTACTCAACAGAAGATGTATACAAAATTTGTTTAAAAACTGAAACGTTAATACGTCATTTAATAAAATATAAAGGATACGGCAAAAATTTGCCGAGGATGTATAGCAATATTAGCAATATCAACATAATTGTATCAAATACACTGAAAACGTTTATAAATACATCTACATTTGACTCATTAAATTTACACTCTTTACAGCAGCCAGGTACACTAAATCATGAATTTAATCAGAGCTGTAATCGAAAAATACGCCTAAATAAGACTACACCACGAAGCCAAAACTGATCCCGGGGTAAATTATATAACAAAAAGACAAAGATTGACCAAATTAATCTAATTTGAAGGAAACTAGTCTAAAATTTTCTATTTTAGAAATGCAACAGATATGACCATAACTGTTTATTTATTTTACACTTCATGCAAATAATGGCACAGAGGCGGACTTAATGCCTTAGGCTTTTTCTGCCAGTCAACCTTTGGGGGTGTTGCAGACAAAATTAGAGGCAGGTGCAATATAAGAGAGAAAAAAGAGCTGGATATTAAAAAGATATCCAAACGAATCGTAGATACAATGCAATTGTATAATATATATACAATTTAATAAACTAAATAGTTTGAATTTGATGGTAGAAATATTCCATCACGTCTAGATTTTCAATTGCATCTTAGTAAAATTTCTCAAAAAATAGTAAGAATATATACCCATAGATGGCACTAATAATATTTTTATTTTTTGTGTTTATTCTATTATTTATTGTTTATTTTCAAAGTAAATGATGTTTACATAAAACTGTTTTAAATGTGTTGTATACTATGTTTTTTTTTATTATAACAGTGTTGCAGTTTGTTTTTTACCGTTATTGTTTGTTTTGTTACTAAATATTACCATCTTAGAGTCTTGATCTTGATTCACTCAGGATAGCTGAAATAGTGGAGATAATTAGACGAATTTAGTTTATTTTTAAAGAAAAGATGTGTTCATAAAACTATTTTAACTGTGTTTTAGTTTGTTTTTTATCGTTTTTGTTTGTTTTGTTACTAAATATTAGCAGCGCAATCCTGATCTTTTTGATTAGTAGTATTAGTCTCTTTGATTTACTCAGGATAGTTATTCTTCAGAGTGGTTAATGACAATAAATGGTTTTTATATTTTACACGATTTTGAATTCACTTATTTATTAAATTTTGAAAAGTGTTATTGTAATAAAGTATTGTAGGCAAAAAGCTGTGTCGCTTCTGCGGTATAAAAATCTATATGGATAACCTGTCATTACAGTATGTTGAACGAAACGCGTAAGTGTCACGAAATTCATGGCGCTTAAGACGTTTTTGTCGCGAAAAAATATGCTCTAGAAGCCATTTAAGCGCTGTATGTTTTAATAGTTTTATTAGACGACATACTGGCAATAAAGCGCTGCAGCGAACTTTTGTTTTAACTTTTCAGTATTTTGACAAATAATTTCCATGAACGTGCTTGTCTATCGCTAGAATATAAGTCGATGGTTGACCATTTCTTTATGATATTAACAACAAATTCTACAAATTTATTTACATATACATATAATAGATGCGAACATCTTAATTTACAAAACCCGACTTAATACTTTTTAATGACAAAATACAAGAAATCGGAACGGTAATCTCTAAGGCCCGTATTACAGAACCTTACTCAAGTACTACTTAAACTGCGTTCAATAGATTACAGCTTGAGCGAAGAGTTTCGACTTAAGCGTTCAGTTTATTTTAGAACTATCCTCAAAGTCAAATCAAATGAAACTAAGCTTGAGTAGAGATTTTGATCTCTGATTAATCCACAACAATTTCTATGAGAATCTATGCTCAAGCATGGTCTCGACTACACTTGCGAAAACAAAGATAATCTCGCCTCAAGCAGAGATTCTGAGCTAATTTTGATTTCAAAATAAGGACACATTGAGTGGAGCTCACTCAAGCACTGTTCTATAATACGTAAAAAATTACATTTTAAAGTGACATTGCTCAGGTGATTATTGATTGTAGTTTCTCTGCTCAAGTCAAGTTCTAAAATGAAAACTCCAACTGAGACTAGTTTTAAGTAATGCTTGAGTCTTGATTGTAGATCTGTAATAAGGGTCTTAGACTCTAAAGCGGAGCTTCTAAGTGATCGTGAATGTACTTACGGACGAGAGATCATTATTTTTCCTGAAATTTCCGCTAACTTTCGGTTCTGGTTAATTACGCTAAGTAAGATATTGGAGATACACTTTTCTGGGTTAAAATACTTTAAAATGTACATATGTATTTACAAGTGTAAAATCCCACAACCATTCATGGAAAAAGTAATATCCTGAAAGCAGACGTGTATTGTATAAAGGTCCAGTTCGGTCCAAGCAACTACCTGATTGTTGATTTCGGGCTGTTGTATGTTTTAATTGCGATGAGAACTCGAATACAGAAACAAAATAAATAAAATGCAGGATAGGATACAACGCAAAGTTTATACCATGTACCATATTACCTATGTTCAACAAATCAAATACTTTGACTTTGAATTTTAATTTTAGTTCTTATGCGGCATCAAAGATGGCGCTACAGATATATATGTTCTAAATCAGCATCAATTTAAAAAGTTGGCCATCGACGGATAATTTTTGTTCAGCGATCATTTATGTGTGGTTGTTGCTTTGAAAATATACGATTTTGAGCTTGTATAAAATACTTTAAAGGGGCATTATAAAATTCTAAATAAATATATGTGCAACTTTCTTTGGTTTATGGTATTCAGTTTTGTACAAACTTTTTATTTTATTTATTGTCTATATTTTTATGTATTTATGTATCTCTGAGGTTTTAATTATTATTTATTTGTAATATTGTTCGTTACATGGGATTTTTCATTAGAAATCCCGGGAAGATTCATATTAATATAAACATTTCGATGCAAGTACATGAATAACTCTACCTTATTCCGTCCCCTGGTAATAATATAGGGGAAGAGGGGTAGACAAATGCTCAAGGTATCTAATAGGAACTAAGGTAGAATGACTTATGATCAAGCAAGCCTAATTGCCAGAACAGACTCCTCAAGACTGAACAACTTGGCACTGTAAAGTGAGGAGACCCCACCCCAAATAAGGTGGCTCGCCGTCCGATCGTCCAGTAACTGTCCGGACCGAGCCCAAGTCGTCGACGGCGTGTAGTGTTCCACGCGTGCCTCAAGGAGATGTCAGCAACCGTAGGGGCCCAGCAGGGTCAAGGCCTACTGGGGCCATGGGTGATGCGAAAGTGACCCCCGGGGTCCTGGAAATATGGCAAAGAAGGAACAGGAGTGGGTTTTTTAGATTTTCCCACCCGAAAAAAAAGAAGTCTGCTATTACAATAGTGTGAATGGAATGGTCTATCATTGATTTCATAATTGTTGACAAGTTTGGTAATATCTACTAATAAAAGGGCGTCATTATGACTTTCCAATGGTCAAACACTGACACTCCATTGAAAGAAGTTGTAATCTCGTACATGAATATCTGACGTATGTGGTAATCTGCTATAATTTTGATCATTGACCAAACATCAATGATGTATTAGAACATCATTATGCAGTCATTGCTTTTAATAAGCTCGATATTGTCATTCTACCACAACTCTATTAGGAGACCATTTACCGATCAGTGATCGGTCATTATGAATTATCAGATTACGAACTTTTAGCAAAATGACAATGGGATCGTGTTGGAAGGACGAATTTATAAGAATAGCAGACTTGGGCCCTTGAAGACTTTCCATGATGTGTTAAAATATTAATCATACGAGAATGAGGGATAGTGCTATACACCAAATTATAATGATAATAAATTAGTACAAATACTTACTAGATATCCGTAGTAAAAGTTACGTTACGAACATAGTTCGAAAAATCACCTAACTTAAGTGACAGCGGGTAGGGCACATTGCTCGCTGAACAGATGGTCGATGAAGCCGAAAGGTAAAGCTAGTGGTAAAACTAGTCAAGGAATATGAAGCAAACAAAAGCTCTAAGTATACATATTTAAATGTCAATGTATTTCAGTCCCACTTTAGACAAAACCAACAAGAAGTACGACCACGTGTCGGAGTTTCGGACCAGATTGAGGTGGTTGCCGATTCGGCGTCGGCGAGATACCCATATCCTATCTCTTCTCTACACTATCCTACACAATCCTAATTCTCCGCTATACCTTCGTGAGCGCTTTGAGTACTTCGTCCCGAGGGGTAAACCCTGTCGCACTGCCAACTCTCTTCTTCTTCGTACTCCATTTCACAATTCTAGCCGTTATGATGGTTCTTTCTCTGTCACTGCGGTGCGTCTGTGGAACTCCCTCCCACACTCCCTACGTGACAGCCCTTCTCTGGATGTCTTCAAGAGGAAAATTAAAGAGCATTTCCTTTCACGATGACATGGTATATATATATATTATATTATATGTTTATAATATATAAGTATGTTTGTATTTATATATGTAGGTATATTTATGTATTATTTTATTCGTATTATTTATAATTTTAAAATTGTACACTGGATCCTACCCTCTATTGTGATCTCTCTCTATCACTCAATGGTTTGCTGGAAGAAAACTCAACTTTGAGTTAAGCTCGCCTATGTACATGAACGTTGTTATCTACCTATTTTATAAGTTGTTTTAGTGTACAATAAAGAATTAAAGAAGCCTGAGGCTATACCTGAGATCAAAGTACAGAAACAGAAACAACAAAATTGTCTTAATTTACATATAACAACTAAAGGCATTTTATTAAGGCACAGTTCTATATATAACTTGAATAACTTAGCCGCACCTAACCTTTATTTTACAGCGTTCAATTGAAATGGAACTAAATAACTTTATTTTCACACGCGTTATTTTTGGATGTCTAGTCTACCTTTTACTAAATAACTGATCACCAGTACTTTAATTTAGCGTTTGTTTTATTTTTGGTAAAGGTTGGAAATATCGACATACTCGATGTCTCCTTGTTTTTGATGTAGAAAATCATGAATTACTTTTCCCGGTCCATCCATGAGGGAGTATCAGACTTTGATTGACTAACACCCACCCGTATTCTTTCCGTGACTCTACGTTCCAGGGCCGCGGTTGAGCATGCTATGATCATGGTGATAAGTCCCCTCTTTGAGGAGTAGCTGAAGATTCGTCACGGTGTCCTCACCTCTCTTATGATGCAGGACGGTAACGGACATCCTTACGCCCCAGCCACCGAGATCCCGACCATTACTATCAGCCATCATAGGCGTGGGCTTGCGGACGATGAGCAATGGGTAGCTCGCCGCCCGGTCGTCCACCGTAGGGGACACAGGTGTGGTTTTAGGTAGTAATGGTCTGCCACGCCTTTACGCTCCTCCCTAGTGCGCGGGAAGTCATTAGATGATGTCCTAATTTAAAAAAAGGGTCGCGTTCACTCTTTCGAACAATCTTGCAGACTTTTATTTTTCTTGTAGAACATCTTCATATAACTTCTACTGCTCCTGCTGGAGGGAGTGTCAGATTTTTACTGAATAAAAACCCATACCTGTTCCTTCAGTTGCTCTATGCATTCTAAAGTCACGGTGACTTTTTCGAATAATCCAGTTAAAAATAAATAAAAAACGGTGTGTAGTTAGTACAGCCAATTTAATAAAATTATTTGTATCCACACATGCATTCAATCAATAAAAAATTAAGTTTTAAAACCAGTTTAACCCTTAAAAAATAAATAAGTCAGTTACTAAAATACCGAGTGCATTGCTGTCGATAAATTTATAAATATCGTGGATTTCATGGTGCAAAGTTAGTTTCGGTAATTGACATACACGTAAATTTGTTTGGCCACTAACGTTTTTAACGTGGCTATTTTGAAACCAAATTGTGTAAGCCTATATCTGTTTAGGCATACGAATATATTTAAGACGATTTTCATGCAGTAGGTATTCATTCTGAATTTAAAAAGCTTTGCTTAGGACACCACTCTATGTTATTACACTTCCGGAGGACATGGTAGAGCATACGGTAGAGGTGTACTCCGCTTGGGCAGAGCACCGCCGTGTCCTCTTGGGGGCGTTGGTACAGGCCATGGTCCGAAGCGTGGAGGAGTGACAGATGGTCGCCTTCTTCTGCGAAGCAGTAATGCTAGCAAAGGACGAGGCTACACGCGTACGCTCGAGGGAGCGGCCTTCACGCCCCAGACGCCGGGATCCCGATCTCGATTTTCAACCACCGTGGGCGCGGGCTTGCGGACGGCGAGCAATGGGTAGCTCGCTTTGCCTCGCTTCGCTCCCGCCTCCTAACCTAACCTGTTCATGTTGGGGTGCCCTAAAACTAAGTCACCGTCTCCTCTGCTCTCTCCCCCTAGCCAAGTTACAATCGTATCGTTCGCGCTGAACGCTTCGAGTAGGCCACGCCTCCGATTCCTTTGTACTGTCATCTCAACGCTCAGTCACGTGGTCCGAACAAAGGAATTGGAGTGGATTCCAATTGGATTGTAACTTGGCTAGGGGGGGCTCGTCTTTTACACACATTACCGACTGCGCATTCGGTATTGTATAGAATACCTAGGTAAAGTACGATATAAATCATATTTAATATATTACCTACACATTTTATAGAATAGTGGATTATACAGATTGCCGGTAACAGATACATAAGATACAAAACGACACCATTTTTATATCACCATATATATAACTATACATAGAATTTTATTACAAAATATCCCGCCAAAATCTTGAACTGTTCAACTGTTAAGCGCCACTTTACAATCAAAATAAATAAGCTAATACAAAACCCTGAACAAAACGAAGTCTAAGTACTAAGTACAATAATGAGCAAAGCATTATTTCTTTCGGAAACGGTCAACCTCAAATTTAGTCGTTCTTGGTGTGGCTAAGTGTTTCCTTTAGCCACGGACCAAGGTTAATATTTCGAGGCACGCGATACCCTTTATAAACGGGCTTATACAATAGTTAGTGTTATTGATGGATCTGTCAATCGATAAACTTGTACATTTTCTATTCAGAGACTTACACAGACAAGTTTTTTTTTTTTTTTTTTTTCGGTGGGAAAATCATCTTATGACATCCCCCGCCCTTGGGCGGGGCTGGAGATAGTGTCAGACTTTTACTGACTAAAAACCCACTCCTGTTCCTTCGTTGCCTTTCGTACCAGGGCCGAGTCTTCCTTTTAGAATCAGACCCTTGGCCCCAGTAGGCTTCGACCCTGCTAGGCCCCTACAGTTGCTGACATCTCCTTGAGGCACGCGTGGAACAGCACGCGCCGTCGACGACTTGGGCTCGGTCCGGACGGTTACCGGACGGTCGGACGGCGAGCCACCCATTGCTCGCCGTCCGCAAGCCTGCGCCTACGATGGCCAGAAATCGGGATCGGAATCCCGGCGGCGATTGGGGCGTGAGGACCGTTGCCTCACGCGATCGGCCGCCTCCTTTGCTAGCATTACTGCTTCGCAGAAGGAGGCGACCGCCTGCCACTCCTCCTCACTCCGGACCATGGCCTGTACCAAGGCCCGGCGCGAGAGATCGCCGCCGCCAATCGCCCCCACGAGGACACGGCGTTGCTCTGCCCAAGCGGGGCACACCTCCACCGTGTGCTCCACCGTGTCCTCCGGGCGGTCCGCACAATGGTGGCACCCGGGCGTTTCTTCCGCACGAATCCGGTGCAGGAACCTCCCGAACTTACCATGTCCGGTGAGGACCTGCGTCATGCGGAAGGTAAGGACGCCGTGTTGCCTTTTCAGCCACTCCTCAAAGAGGGGACTTATCGCCATAATTATGGCGTGCCCAGCACTGGGTTGCGATAGTCGCTGTCGCCATTCCGCCATGAGACCCCGCCGGAGCTCTGCCCGCCATGCCGCGACTTGTCGCGGCAGCGGAGTTTCACCCCGACGTTGCATCTCCACGCGCAGATCGTGCATGCGTGCAAGGCCTGCTGCCACCAGGTCCCATGGTTGCTGGCCAGCAAGGAGGCTCGCCGCTTCGCGGGATACCGTGCGGTATCCCCTCACCATCCGTATGGCCATGACCCTCTGGCACGCGTTCAGCTGGGCCGCCGGTCGCTTTCGCAGTGACGGCGCCCACACCGGCGCCCCATAAAGGGCCATGGACCGGACGATGCCTGCGTAGAGCCTCCGGCAGGAGGCGTCTGGACCCCCGAGGTTGGGCAGGAGCCGCTTGAGGGCAGCCCCAGTCCGATTCAGTTTGGGAGCCAGACGTCGGAAGTGCTCCTCGAAATTCCACCGGCTGTCGAGGACGAGTCCCAGGTACTTCATCGTAGACCTGACGCCGATGTGAACTCCTCCTACCGTTAATTGGGAATTCCGAGGTGGCGCGCTCCGAGAGCCGTGAAAACACATGGCCTCGGACTTGTGTAGCGCCACCTCGAGTCCCAACTGCTGGATCCTATCAACGACTATCGCAACCCCGCGTGTCGCTAATTCGACCGCCGCCTGGTATGACTCTCCCTGAGCCAGGACCAGCGTGTCGTCTGCGTAGCAGACCACGCTGACCCCGTCAGGGAGGTCGCCGCGCAGCACGTAGTCGTAGCCGATGTTCCACAAGGGCGGTCCTAGTACCGATCCCTGCGGAACACCGCACGACATCTCTCGCCGTTTCCACTCACCCTGGTGACCATGGTAGATGATGTACCTGTCCGACAGGTAGGCCTCGATCACACGACAGAGGTAGTCGGGCACCCGGTGATACCGGAGTGCCCTCCTAATGCTACTCCAGGGCAGGGAGTTAAAGGCGTTAGCGATGTCCAACGACACCGCCACGACACACCTGCCCTGGGACACCGCATCCCCCGTCGTGAGAGCTCGTACGCGCATGATGGCGTCCACCGTGGAGCGCCTCCTGCGAAAGCCGAACTGGCCGTCCGCCAGATCCGGCCCTACTCGTGTTAGGTGCGCGACGAGGCGGTCTGCAATTACTCTTTCAAAGAGCTTGCCCACCTCGTCGAGCAGCACAATGGGCCGGTACGCGGACGGAGAGTCCGCAGGGCGCCCCGGCTTCGCGATAAGGACCAGTTTCCCCGTCTTCCAGAGAAGTGGGAATTGGCCCCTCTCCATGCATGCGCTAAAGAGCCCTTTTAATCGAGACCCGAGAGCCTCCATGGCCAGGACCCAGGCTTTACCAGGCAAGCCGTCGGGTCCTGGGGCGGTATTCTTGGCACTTAGCCTTCGTACCGCCACACTCATCTCTACCTCGGTCACCTCTGGAGCATTGTCGTCGTCGTCGCCATCGTGATCCACGTTAGACACTGCTGGTGGCGGAGCCATGAGCGGGGGAGAGTGTTCCCCTCGCGCAGGGAACAGATTGCTCACCACACCCTCCACAATCTGGGGCCGGAGACTCTGTGTGAGTGGGGGAGCCCAGGGGCGGAGTTTTTCCCGCACCACCTTGTAAGGGCGTCCCCACGGGTCTCCGTTCAGAGTCCCCAGCCACACGTTGCGGGCCTCCAACTTGGCCCGCTTTATTTCCGCTCGGAGGGTGCGCTTCGCCACTCTGTATCCCTCATACAGCTCCGCCTCTCTGACCTCCGCATCCGGCGGGCGGATGCGGCGACTGCAGTGTCTGGCGTACCGGCGCCGCGCGGCATTGCATGCATTCCGCAGTGCCGCAATCTCCGGCGACCACCAGTACACCTGGCGCCGGGCACGTCCTGGCCGGACTCGGGGCATTGCCACGTCGCAGATTTGCGACATGGCCTCCCGGAACCACTCTGCCTCGACGTCGATGTCGACAGGCCTGTCCGGTGCTTGCACCCAGGCCTGTACCATCGCGGCTTCCAGGAGGAGCTCCCGGTCCAGCTGCTTCAGCGCCCAACGCGGACCACACGGGGTCCGTGGGACCGGCGCGATCGAAGTCTGGGCGGAGACGTCAAACCGAATGTACTGGTGGTCCGAGTACGTCTCCACCCCCTCCATGACGCGCCAGTCGACGACACGCGGTGACAGAGCAGGGCTGGCGAACGATATGTCCACCACTGACTCGCCCTGCATCCGCACACACGTGGGGACGGAACCCCGGTTTAGGACGACCAGGCCTGTCTCCAGAGCCCAGTCCTCCACCATCCGACCCCGCTGATTCGTGAACCGGGAACCCCAAGCCAAGTTCTTGGCATTGAAGTCCCCGCAAACGACCACGGGGAGGGAACCAAACCCAGCGACGACGGCATTCAGCTCCATAAGGGAGATGTGGAGATCGGCGAGAGTTCTGTTCGGGGACAGGTAAACGCCCACCACTGCAATGTCCCCGAACCGTGCTGCCACGCAACCCCGTCCCCTCGTGACAGCCTCGAGGGTCGGGGTACCGGCGGCGGCCGACGAAATTCGGGTCACCGAGCCGTTCAGGTCCTGTACCCAGTCTCCCCTGGGCAGGACATAGTACGGCTCGGAGACCACGGCGATATTGATCGACCACTGCGCCATGCTCTGGAGCAACAGATCCTGAGCGGGGGCGCAGTGGTTGATGTTCGCCTGGAGGAGACGTAATGGAGCCGTTATTGGCATTCCATCACAATCTCCTCCCGAGCCCCACGTGAGGGCCCTGCCGCGGTGGTTGCGGCGGCGACAGCAGCAGCAGCCAAAGAGGAGGCTGCGGTGGTGAGGACATCGGCGGGGATGGGCCTCCCGACCTTGCTCTTGGCCTTGGCGGGGGGGTCGCAGGATCTGCTCCCAGCCCGGTGGTCGGCTGGCTTGCCTGCCGCCGCACATGCGTAACAGTGCGGCGTAGCACGGCAATCAACTGCCCTGTGACCGGGCTTACCGCATTGGAAGCAGCGGTCACTGCGGTCCACCTCCGCGGAACAACAGGCCCCCACGTGGTGCCCCACGTGGCAGCGATAGCACCGCAGAGGTCTGGGCTCCAGCAGTTTCACCTGCGCGGAGACCCAGCCCACCAAAAGCCGTCGGCCCTCCCCGGTGATAGTCTTGGCCGCCAACACGGGGCAGCTAACCGTCATGGCTCGCATGCCCGTGCTGTCAGCGCGGATGGTGCCCGTCCGAACCTGCTCGGCAGTGCATCCTCCCGCCCTGACGATGGCGGCCACCACCTCGTCCACCTTGACGGAGTCGTCCAAGCCCATGATGCGCATATCAATGCACTTGGTGGGCCTGGACACTCGGGCTTCTTCTGCATCCAGGGATGCCCTGATTTTTGCGGCCAGGGCATCCGCGGCGGGGCCACTGGCCGCACCGGGGACCTCCAGCATTCGGGCCCCGGTTACAGTACGCCTCATACGGAAGCCCCCAGAAGCTCCGAGCTCCTCAAGGTGGGGCAACACCGCCTGCTTCGCCTTCGCCATGACGGCATCATATGTCACGCCCCTTTTTACTGCATCTGGCTGTAGTGTTATAACTACAGCCTCGGAGTTCGGGGCGCGAAGTCTGGCCGCCATGGCCCGCTTTTTGCGCTGCTGTCGCCTCACGCGCTTTTTTGCCGCCCTAGCTGCCTTGCCCGCCTTACTTTTGGCACCGACAACCGTCCATTCGGCGCCAGCCGAGGGTTCTTCAGGCAGGGGAGGCCTAGTCACCGCCGCGGCAGGAGGTCCCGCCGATTTAGCGGCCGGCGCCGCCCTGCCCTTCCGCTGCTGCTGCTGCTTGGCCGGCGGGGCCGGCCTCGCAGGCTCCGACGCCACGGCCTCGCGGCTGGTTAGTCCCGACGGGCCCGCCGTGGCCGCGGCGGCAGCATAAGACGCCGCTTTTTTCTGGCCAGAGGCCGCCAGCGGAGGACGTAGCACGATGCCCTCTAGCACGGAAAGCTGCTGCTGCATCCTTTGCTGGAACTGCTCCTGTTGTTGCTGCTGCTGCTGCCGGAAGGCAGCCAGCTCTTGCCGCACCAGCACCAGCAGCTGATTCTCCGGCTCGGGCTGAGGCTTGGGCTGACTCGGCCCTAGCCCCTGCTCGCGTCCCCCTGCCTGTCCATAAGAGTCGCCCTTTGGCAACTCTTGCTGGACCGAGACCTTTCGGAGCCGAGCATTGTCGGCCCGAAGTTTGGTGAGCCCCTGCGGATTGGGTCCACCACTTCCTGGAGAGAGGTCCTGGCCTGGAAGATAGCGCTCCTCTTGGAGGACCTCTCCCTTTTTTTGGCCACGCCATTCAGAGCGGATGCCAGGACCGACTCAAGCCTATCGAGTGCCTCGTCGATGGCGGTGTCTGGCTCACTGCCGGATGGCCCCGAGAGGTCCATCCCAGCACTGGCCGCTCCAGGGTGACGCCCCTCCGCGGCGAGCCTATCAGCTCGCTGAGCGGACTCTTGAGCGGTGAGCCCTCTCCCCTTGCCTCGCGCCCGACCCGCACCCCGCCCATTGGTGGGGATTTTTCGAGCCGAGCCCATGTCTGCATCGGAGGACGATGCGTCCCCCGATTTGGAGCGCTTCAAGTAGGGGCGCAAGTCCCCACCAGAGTCGCCTACCACCTCCTCTACCTCCGAGCCCTCCGAGCTCCTTCCGGATGCCGCGTCGGACTCCGACCGCGCATCACTCTCAATTGGGTTTTTAAAGAATTTTGAGTTCATTATTGTTCCCACGAGTATTTTTCATGTTTTATTGGCTCAAGTACTATGGTTCGCACTAGAGACTAATTAAGCTACCCATTAGTCAAGCTAACAACCTCCCTCACGGTGCGCCGCCGCTTGGAGGTTTGGGGTGATTTTTTATAGAGGTTGTCTTCCTCGCGGCCCGGGCGGTTAAGCCAAGACCCTCGACCCCCATCAAAAGTCAGAAACATGACCTTGGACAATCTCTGGGGCTACGAGACTAACGGTGGCAGAAGGAGAAGCAAGTCTTCCTCCTGCCTGCCCAGTGGCAGGGTAAGTGCACACCGAGCCCGCTCTTACTTCGCCACTGTGCCCTCTACTATAGCAGAGGGACACGCGTTGAAGCGATCCTTCGGACAGAATATTCGCAGGCGGACATCGAGACCCCTTAGGCAGAAGTACCCAAGGGGAGTCGTTAGCCGCCTCCCAGGGTGCACCGTCCCGCAGACTGGCCTTCACCTCGGACGTATCCGCAAGGGAACTACAGCCTGCGGGCACTCGTGGAGGTTTTCTGTCGTAGCACCCCTACATAGACATGTTAGGGTAAGCTCTCACTGAGCCGTGACTTGGCGCTTTTTTAGGGATCTGTACCTCAAAAGGGAAAAACGGAACCCTTATAGGATCACTTTGTTGTCCGTCCATCTGTCTGTCTGTCTGTCTGTCTGTCAAGACCCTTTATCTTGGGAACACGTAAAGGTATCGAGTTGAAATTAAAACCATATACTCAGGTCCCTTGAAGCTGTGAAAAAATCAAGCTTCTGAGTTAATGAAAAAAAAAGATACAGCCGTTTCTGTCGCAAAAAACGTAAATTTCGACACTCTCAAGGGAATTATAATTCATAGGGTACTTCCCGTTAACCTAGAATCCTGAAATAGTTAAGCGATTCGTAAAAATCTTTGAGACTCGATTCCGAAATAGAAGTGTTTTCATAGGTAAGTTTGTACGGAACCCTTAGTGCGCGAGTCCGACGAGTCGCATTTGCCCGGTTTGTTTTTTTATTCTTGATAGGCTTGCATTTGACCCCTGATGGAAAGTGACGATTTGGTCAACGATGGAGCGCGCTTGCCTAGAAGTAACCTATTCACCCTTGACTTAAAGATCCCCAGATTGTAGTTATCAGGAAATACAGACTCCGGCCAGCAATTCCAGTCCTTAGCTATACGCACAATAATTATGTTTAAGCTATTGATAAATACGTTAATATTTTATTTACTACCTAGAAAAAAAGATGAGAGATTTTAAAGACGTTGCCTGACGTCACGATGCGCCCCGAGTTGTCCCGAGCCGTAGCGCGACGCAGCTATGCTTCACCGGTGCATGGCCTGCAGGAGCCTGCAAAACCCGTGCTGCATCTCGCGAATTCGAATACGTCCCGCGGTTTCACTATGCACCTATCGAGTTCTCGACACGTCTAGAGGTTTTTTTGGTTTCTCTGGGATGGAGCGAAATGGCGTGTCAGATTTTTTCTGCCTAAAATTACACCTATGTTCCTTCTGTTGCCTTTTGCGTTCTAGGACCACGTATCCTTTTCATACTTTTCCCCATGGCTCTAGCAGGCATTGGCCCTGCTTGTTTGCTGACATCTCCTTGAGGCCCGCGTAGAACACTATAACACTATAACGCCGTCGAGGACTCGAGCTCGTTCTTTATAGGACGATCAAACGACGAGCTACCCATTGCTTGTCGACCATAAGCCCGCACTTACGGTGGCCAGAGATCGCTCTGCAATTCCCGACGCTCGGGGCGTCTTCTGGCTGATGTTTTTTATTAGAGTATTGTGGGTACCACGTAATTTTATAGTTTTATCGATTTGTCCAATGTGGTACAAGTTTCATTTTATAGTATTAAGTTGTTATTTATCAAATATTTATTTATGTATTTTGTTTCAATAAAATTGTACTCCAGTAGGTACACAATATCAATATAAATTACATAGGTACAAGTATTATATTTATATATGTTTACCCTAGTCCGTGCGTCACTGCGGGGTGCCAACTGAAAACCAGCGCTGGGTGTCTAACACCTAGCAAATGCTGAGGTGGTCACCCTTTCGGTGCGGGCACGCTCGGCGTACTTTGTACTTTGTTCTTTTTTTTTACTTTTTGTTTATAACCGTTGTGCTGTGTCTGTCCCGAATAAATGCATTTCTATTCTATTCTATTCTATTCTATTCTGTTGAAGCGGCTGAAGCGTGAGGATGTATTCCCTTACTCTTGTGACTTTTCTTGTTTTTTTATTTTTATTTTTGTAATACTACAGCATCTGCTAGCCATCTTTACTATAGCTTCGACAAGCCTGGCTAGGACAATAAAGTGATCTTTGTAGATTTTTTCCGCTCATTCGCACCGTTTCGCTTACACATCATTCAAATTTGATGGAGTAGCAAGCTAAACCTCATCGCGAGTGCTGCGCGTGTTTGGCCAGACTGCAAACGCGGGCTTGGGACTAACACGGTGCGGCAAACTTAAATATAAGAACTTCTTTGGACTGTCCATAGGGGGCACGTGAGCGCGGGACGCGCGCGCAACTCAAGCCAAGCTCGTTCATATAAGTGTACAGTGAACAGGCATCTCAAACTGGTTCGAGCTAACCGCGCGCGTTGTTATGATGGCTACACTGCGGACTGGCACAACCCGCACCGCTCACCGATCCGCGCTGCCAGTCTCGTCGAGCACTAAGTGGTTATACTCGATACATAATTGTATCGGCAAGGCTTACTAAGTGCTGTGTTTTAACCTACCCCATCGTGGGTTGTAAAAATGAACGACTTTGATCCTTTATGTTATAGCATGATTGCCTCTTAGAGGTTCACGTGCTGGTTATCTTTCATGCAGTGTATCAGTCAATAATTATAAAAAAGTTGTATCTTATTTCCGACTACGCGAAGCTTTGAATTAAAATAGTACATTTTGATACAAATGGAGAAAGTTTGTCATTGCTACTGAGGTGGAATTCGCCCGAGCCACAGGCGAGGGTGTTATGGAGCCGAGTGCTAGAGTACATATAAATAAAAGGGGGTTTGCTTACCGCCCGACCTGTTTCGATAAATGTAATAAATTGTGGTGGAGGTCAGTTCGCGCAATTTTCCGCATTAGTGCGAAAAAGAGTAAATTGAAGAAGAAGACAGAAGACATGTGATATCCACAAACCCGCACTGGGCCCACGTGGTGGATTACGGCCCATTCCCTCTACTAGAGAGGAGGCCTGAGTCCCAGCAGTGGGAACATTATAAGGCCGACTATGCTTTGGAAGAAAGAAAGAAAAAACGTTTATTCGTACCTCACACATACAGAGAACATACAAACGTGTCTTGTAAATAGGTGTTTCAAGAAAATAAGATTTTTTTCCTTTGTAAGTTAGTTTGCTTATAGCTTAAAATACGTAGATATTACAGGTATTATCCATTTAACAAGCAACTTCACCGTTGACTCGAATAAATTTCCGTGGGTGCGTTCAAACATGGCGACGATACGTGTCACTTGTCAAGCAGCGGGAAATCTATTGTAATAAGGTTACACAAATATACACAACCGACCTTCGTACATAGGACCAGCTATTTATATACATTAAACATAGATTGAGAAGTTGAAACGTTTATATGACGTCCAGTCGGTCAAGTGTCACGTGACTACTGACTGGCTGGCAATAAGATTTCATAATACGGATAAGCAAGGCAGTTCAGTTTAGGGCGTATATTGACTGAAATTAAGAGATCATAATATTAAGTAAAAGTACTAATTAGTTTATGAACCACGGTATACAAGGTCCTTCACACCGCCAGAAACAGGAATGGATGGAGGAACATCATAAAAATGAAAGTGATGAAGCAAGGAGGTCTCGACTGCCAGCTTTGGAGTTTATGGAAGTTCTTTCATAGCTTTTCGCCAAGTGTCGGCCGTATTCATCCTGAAAAAAAAAAACTTTGAAGTTTTTTTTTTTCAGGATGCGATGAACCATACACGGTTGAATGAATTTAGACAAAATTTTGCACATGGTAGGACCATGTCCTAGAATGGCACATAGATGCACACACTACATATTTATTCCAGGACTATATTCACTTGTGATTTAAAAAAAAAGGAGTATTAGAGGCCTAGTGGTGACGGCCTCAACTTACAAGTTGTAGGTCGTGAGCAGGCACTTTACTTTGTGTAATTTATTTCATCACCACTACTCTAAAAACGGGGAAGGAAAACAACGTGAGGAAACCGGTATTTCCTAGATCCAAAAATTCGATTACATGCGATATCTACCAATAACCTAATAATGTTTCCACTACTAGACCTAGCAGTGGAAACATTATTAGGCTGATTATGGTTATTATAATGCCAGGCGAAGCAAATAGCCAATTAATAAATATTAATACCAAGTTTCTCTCGCATTATAGCAGTATATAAAAATGACCCAACACATACGGCTTATAGTCCAAGAGCAAAGTTTTCAATTCCTATTTCCTGCCTCAAATCATAGTACATCCTCACTTATTCCCTAAAGCCCCGTCTGCACTGTTCTCCATCTGACAGTTATGGGCGTAACGCGTTCACACCAGTCACGGCGACGTCCAGTTGATGGCTCAATTTACTGGCTGAGGCACAGAACATAGAATAATCTAGAGACGACATTGCTAGCGCTACTTGTGCCTGTTGTGCACTGAGCATAAGTCTCGGTTTCATATCGGTTTTCTATTCATTTATTTATTTATTTAAACTTCATGTACAGTAGTGGTACATAGGCGGACTTAATGCAACAAGGCATTCTCTACCAGTCAACCTTTGGGTTAAAAAGAAAATAATGTGGTAGGTTTGCACAATAAATAAATAACAGATATTTTAAAAAGAACAAATAAAATAAAAAATAAGTTATTTGTAATAATAAAATACATGTCGCATCATGGGTGGCCGAGATGCGAAACATCGGGTCTTCATCACGATCCGACATAGTTCTTGGTAAATGTGGGCACTGACTTGGGTACTCGAACGAAAGATAATTTGAATCAGAATAATTTTATTTTGATAACGGTTTTACAAAAGGAAACAAACACGTGCGTTGGTACTAAGCGCATGCCGAGGCTGTCCGAGGTAGAATGCCGCACCTCTCGGGCTTCCCTCCAGTCCTCGCTGCATCCCTCCTACCGACGATCGTGTCCAAGCGGTAGGGTGCCGCTTGCGTTTCCGGTGACGATATTATTAGTTTACGAAACTAATTGTTAGATGGCGCTGTCCGTCGCACCCTTGCGCCATCAATCCACGACACGGCCATCCCTGACTAGCACCCGTCCTCGGGTGTAGTACCTGGGGACAAAATATGCTCAGAGAGTAAACTAGCTCGGCTATCCTGCCAATAGACACAAAGGTGGCTGATTCTCATTAGTACTTTATTTCTACTAAATCTAAGTACAATAGTCAACTTTCACAACTTAAAATGCCTCGTAATTAAGCTTACGTACACAGTGCTCCCTGCACCATATATTTCACTAGAAAATATCCGACCAACAAGTTAAAAAAAACTCAACAAGGTAATTCTAACAATACTGTCTCTTTACCCATTAGCTATGCATACTCAACTCATTAAACTTTTACTGTTTCTGTGCACCAGCACAACCTGAATCGCACCAACGATTCCTTACAGACCCATCGCCACATGTTACTCATGAGGTGCGGTCTAGAGTGAAAACTCACCAACAAATTCTTGCAGACCCATCGCCACATGTTACTCATGAGGTGCGGTCCAGAATGAAATCGCACCAACGACTTCTTGCAGACCCATCGCCACATGTCACTCATGAGGTGCGGTCCAGAATGAAATCGCACCAACGACTTCTTGCAGACCCATCGCCACATGTTACTCATGAGGTGCGGTCCAGAATGAAATCGCACCAATGACTTCTTGCAGACCCATCGCCACATGTTACTCATGAGGTGCGGTCCAGAATGAAATCGCACCAACGACTTCTTGCAGACCCATCGCCACATGTTACTCATGAGGTGCGGTCCAGAGTGAAAACTCACCAACGAATTCTTGCAGACCCATCGCCACATGTTACTCATGAGGTGCGGTCCAGAGTTTCGAGTGTGAGTATACAAGCATTACTTAATCAGAGTTTGTTTCGCTACCACTGTCATCAACTATGACATCTAACTCTCGAGGAACTTGGTGATCGGGGATCTTCCTCACACGATCATGGGGGTATTTGTGTGTTCGCTTAGAGTCAAGCGCCTTTAGTAGGTACCTATCCCCATCTAACACATCAATAATCTTAAATGGACCTTTGAATTTAGGATCTAATTTTGTCTGATTTCTTTCCTCGTTTTCAATCAAAACATAATCATTGATAGCCAGCTTAGAAACCTGAGCCTTATTTTGATCGAATCGATTTTTATCATAATTTGCATTTTTTTCAATATTCTGTGTCGCTTGCTCTCTAATCTCATCTAAATTAAACTCTGACACATCATCATCAGCGGTCACTAAACCAAGTGGCCGTGCTACCCTTCCTATCATCAACTCGAGAGGGCTAGATTTAGTCACCCTATTGACAGTAGAGTTCATAGCTAACTGAACCTCTCCTAATGCGTCCTGCCAAGAGCGGTCACGACTAGTCTCTACAGCTGTCAACATACTTTTGAGGGTACTCATTACCCTTTCGACCTGACCATTTGCACGACTGCCTCCCGTAGCTATCAAGTGCAGCTCTATGTTGTAAGAAGTACAAAAATTAGAAAATTCTTTGCTAGCAAAACAACGACCTTGATCAGCTATTATGCGTTTTGGCGCACCAAACAATGCTATACAGAACTTAATAGCACAAATACTACTGCTAGTGTCGATGTTAAGCGAATGACGGAGCAATACAAATTTGGTAAAAGCATCTATGATGACAAACACGTACTCTTTGATGTCATTCTTTCCAGACAGTTTACCAGAAGCGTCAATGAATTGTATGCCATGGGATATTAAACTTGGGAATTGGATGAAGTTCTGCTTGCACTTTACCTGAGTGGGGCTTCGCTATTTTGCAAGTGATACAATTGTCTACAAATTTCCTAACATATTTCGACATGCCTTCAAACCAATAGTGTTCATAAATCTTTTCGAGAGTTTTCTCCCATCCCAAATGCATAACAGACTCATGGATGTTATTGATTACTGACCACCTGAGAGATCTCGGTACAATCGGCAGACAACGAGTGCGACCGTTCCGCTGAATCTTACGGTACAGAATATTTTTACGAATTTCGTAAGTTTTGCGAGTTTCCTCAGGAAAAACTTCATTACGGAGATCAGACACAATCTTACTAATCTCGTCATCCTTTTCCTGTTCAACTTGCAACCAGTTACTAGAAAGCTCAGCTAAATCGACACGCCTTTGTTCTACTCGTGTGAAAGCTCCTTTAGGTGTTGGAAGAGGATTTCTAGAAAGAAAGTCCACGTGGTTCATCCTACTGCCTTCACGATAAATATTGTCAAACTCAAATGATTGCATGTAAGCCCACCAACGATGAACTCGGGGAGACAAGTCAGTTTTATTTTTAGAGGCTTTAACCGAACTACAGTCTGTCACAACAGTAAACTTACGACCTAATAAATAGTGTCGAAAATGCTTTATTGCATTAAATACTGCTTACGTTTCTAACTCGAATGAATGATACTTCGATTCAGCTGGAGACGTACGACGACTATAATAATCAACTACATGTTGCTTCCCATTAATCTTTTGAATAAAAATGGCACCATATCCTTCGGCACTGGCATCGGTATGCAACTCGATTGGGTGCGCAGGATCGAAAATCGTTAGAACTGGCTCACTGGTTAAGTAAGAAATTATTTTCTGGCGAATGGCCTCATGACTGGGTTCCCAACTAATGGACCTATTCTTGCCACTCGTTAAACGAAACAGAGGAGCCATTATTTTTGAGAATTGTGGCACAAATTGTCTGAAATAAGTGGCCAACCCTATGAACTGTCTCAGCTGAGTGATGGTTTTAGGTGGGGGAAGTCTAGACAAAGCTGCAATTTTATTAGGGTTAGGTCTGATTTGGCCATCCTCAACAACAAAGCCTAAATATTCAACCCGTCGTTTAAGAAATGAACACTTAGCAAAGTTCAGGGAAAAACCAGCTTTTGTTAATTTATCGAGTACAGTGCGAAGACGAACTAAACTCTCCTCCACACATGATCCTATTATAAGAATGTCATCGACGTACGCAACAGCATAGCTATAAACAAGGTCACCTAAGGCATTCATCACTGCACGCTGATAAACTGAGCTCGCATTTTTTAAACCGAACGGCATGGTCAAATATTCCCACTGACCATCGGGTGTAACGAATGCGGTGCGCTCTATCGATTCAGGATGCACTGGGATCTGATGGTAGCCTGATAACATATCAAGGCACGTAAACCACTTAGAACCACCTAGCCTAGAAACAAGATCCTCTATCAACGGCAAAGGGAACCTATCCGATACAGTGTTGTCATTCAGCTCCCTGTAGTCGACACACATGCGATCTGAACCATCCTTCTTCTTGACAAGCAACACTGGGCTAGAAAAGGGTGAACAACTCGGCCTAATAATACCTGCTTCCTCTAACTCACGAACTTTAGCAGTAACAACATCGCGTTCGCTAGCACTAAGCCTGGTAAGGATGACGATTAACTATACGACTCGGATCTACAAGCCTGATTTGCAACTGTCCTGTTGTTACCCGGGATCTAGATACACCACTAGAAAACGAAGAAGAATATTCTGACAAAAGATTAATTAATTGAGAATGAAATTCTAACGGGATGTCGGTATTAACCTTGTCAAAATCAATTTGACAGTTAGAATCGTTTCCGAGTTTATTTGAAACGTCACATAACCTGATAATCTTATCACGGCACAAAACAATACTATCAGACGCCATACTAACGTTAAATCCCTGATCTAAAATCTCACGACCAATTAAAATATCATTTTTAAGGCAACTATTTGGAACAACATGAAATAATATCTCTAATCGTAAATCGTTAATCATAACCTCAGATAAAATTTGTAGGGTACTTTGCACACTACCATGACCGATACCTGTCAAATTGATAATGTTATTTACCCGCTTGCCACTAAGCTTTGACGCAACACAATCTTTGATAAGAGAGCATTCGGCACCAGAATCATAATAAAATGGATATGACTCACCAGATTCATCAGCGTACTACTGCTGGGATTGCCAACATAGCAAATTTCAACACGTCTCGTTGCGCTTTGCTGCCGCAGGCACTGCCCCAGAACTGCTCGGGCCTCCAGCCACACCGGCACCTCTAATGTTGCTTTATGGCATCAGGAACAGACGACGTCCGAAGGCTGCTTTGGTCTTGAAGAACTTCTTCTTTGGTTTGAAGTGGTAATATTGGTTGCCTTGCCCAAGGTGATGATCAAGGCACTTCCTTGAAGTGGTACTTCAGATAGGTACAGATCCGCTGTAGTACACCAGGCACGTGCGTCTACATCCGGCTTATCCGGGTCAAATTCAGGCAAAGAAATATGCTTGGTACCTGCCGGGCCCTTGATGGCTTCTATCAGGGACATCATGTTCCGATTTTGAGCAGCCAGCAGCGTACGAAGTAAATTCTCGTCGCACCGTGACGTCATGGCTCCATTCTGCAATATTTCTTCGGTTTCTTCAGCTCGAGTGTATCCCACTTCTGATGTCGCATCATGGGTGGCCGAGATGCGAAACATCGGGTCTTCATCACGATCCGACATAGTTCTTGGTAAATGTGGGCACTGACTTGGGTACTCGAACGAAAGATAATTTGAATCAGAATAATTTTATTTTGATAACGGTTTTACAAAAGGAAACAAACACGTGCGTTGGTACTAAGCGCATGCCGAGGCTGTCCGAGGTAGAATGCCGCACCTCTCGGGCTTCCCTCCAGTCCTCGCTGCATCCCTCCTACCGACGATCGTGTCCAAGCGGTAGGGTGCCGCTTGCGTTTCCGGTGACGATATTATTAGTTTACGAAACTAATTGTTAGAGGGCGCTGTCCGTCGCACCCTTGCGCCATCAATCCACGACATACATATATATATGCTAAAATTATAAACTAATAAATACTATGAAAAATATCAAATCATTAAGAAAACTCAATAATAATTCTGACGAAGACCAAACTACAGTTGAGAGGACTTCAAGTAGTAGTTCCGAATCTTACGCTTGAAGGAAAATTTACTTTCAGCTTTTTTGATGTCAAGGGGAAGCACATTCCAGAGTTTTATGGTGGAAACAGCGATTAACACACACACACAGCTATCGATTTTTTGGAGAGTGTGCGTCGAAATTATTATAATATATTACAAACTGGTGTCCTCGACATCGTCCACGTTAAACAAACCGCGCGTTTCGAATTAAGATATCAGCCCCCCTAGCCAAGTTACAACCGTTTCGTTTCGATTCTCTTTTCGTTGATCGCCTCGAGTCAGCCACGCCTCCTTTTTATTTGTTCTGATCGCGTGACTGAGCGTTGAGATGACGTCAGAATAAAGGAATCGGAGGCGTGGCCGACTCGAGGTGGTCGACGAAAAGAGAATAGAATCGAAACAGTTGTAACTTAGCTAGGAGGACAGTACTGTTAGCACGTCAAAAAATCGCCTGGTGTATGCGTTTACGGTAATTTGGAACGACTATTGGCGCGCTATTATTGAAAATATCGTAATTTGGAACGCGGGGAGCATAATGCCGTTTGGTAATTCAAGATTTTTTTCACTTGGGTTCCTTCAATTGCCCTATAAAGAAAGAAAGAAAGATAAATATTTTTTGAAACTCGCATCGGACAAATAACGGAATAAAATAAAAATGTTAACTGATCAAATAAATTAAAAGAAAAATAACAACAACATTTCACCAAAAAAAAACCTGTGCAAAAAGGCTCATATCTCACTATTTGTTGCGATGTTTTAAAAAAAAACAACGCAGCGCTGGTGTTCTGGAAGGGCCTGTGATACCTCGGACACACTCACGGTACACAGACTAGAGATATAGGTAACAAAAGAAAATAACATAACAATGTTAAAAATGATAAATAAAGTGTGAATTAAAAATACAATATACAATTAACCAAGGAACACCTTTTCCCGTTCAAAGGCTAAAATAATTCTGTCAAACAGTCCTGTGGTCCGATTTAGTAGATACATAGGCGTTTCGATACTCTATGAATAGAGGTCACTCATTGACAATCTAATGGAACCTTTCAAGTGATGTCGAAGCTCGACAGTTCCCACAACCAAACGCTGAAATGTTACCTACTAGAATATTTAGATGTTAAAAGGGCCATTCCCAAGCAGTCTATCATTATATGCATGGTTTAAAAGCTTGTTGTTTCATCGAATATCAATAGAGAGGTAACGCGAAAAATTAAAAATAACGCGTGAACGTTCGGTTGGTGTTCAATAATTCCGTTGCTCACTCGAATATTTCATAAAACTGGTTCCATAAATTAAGGGTTTTTTTTTAATCCATTTATATTGAAAAACTTTACTAAAATCTTTTATTAGAGAAGACACGAAGCTAAATTGTACTTTACTAGGAAAAAAAAGAAAGGAGAACCTCTGTATCTGTTAATTTAGGGTCTCACTAAAAACCACTCGTGTTACGTCAATTACCCTTTGCATTCTAGAGCCTCGGTGATTCTTTCGATTAATCCCATACGTTTGGTCGGCCGTCGCCCGTGGATTTCGCATTCTTTGAGGCATTCATGGAACACAACGCACCATCAACCTGGGCATTCCGGTTTTCAAACAGCCAGCTATCTATTAAACCCGATAGGAGGAGAAATCTCAGTATTCACAATTTATGTTCATGGGTTTAAGGTGTGAAAATCATCTAATGACAAATCGCTCTTGGGCGGAGCGGGAGATAGTGTCAGACTTTTACTGACTAAAAACTCACTCCTGTTCCTTCTTTGCTTTCACACTACCCGTGGCCCCAGTAGGCTTCGACCCTGCTGAAACTCTACGATTTGCTGACATCTCCCTGAGGCGCGCGTGGAACAATACGCGCCGTCGACGACTTGGGCTCGGTCCGCACCTACGGAGCCCCCCCCTTTAGGTTAGGGTTTTAGTTTCATTAGGATCATAAAATGATATGCTCGCCCTTGATGACTATCTCACCTGATGGAAACTGACAATGTGTTCGACGATGAAATACGCTTGCCTAGAAGTAATATACTCTTGACTTAAAAACCCCCAGGTCGTAGCTAATGGTGGTGGCAGGGAAGTCTACTCATTAACTGTTCACGTAATAAAAGTGTTCCCAAAACGTTTTATGCGTATGGGCGGGATGTCCAGCATGTGGTGGCGCATCGCCGTACTCCTGGTGGTTTGAAGATGAGAAACCGAATTCAAAAAATAAATAAATATTTATTCCTAAATATAAATAAATATTATTTTTTATATTCTTTTTTAGTATAATACTTTAATATATATTTCTTCGAATTCATGATTTGGATGCTGAATTGGTTTAGAAATTTATCTTTTAAGATTAATCCCCCTGATTTATTAAAAAGTCATCACACATCAATATAAAACATATGCAAAAACAGTAAGCACACACTTATCATATCATCTGAAAAGATTCATCACATCCATTGAATGATTTCAATATTCAAAATCATTCACTGAAGTATCTCTATTGAATTCACAGTTTGATTTCATAAATATTCATTTCATTCGATCATCTGTACCTAAAGGTATGATTCGAGTTTTCGAATGCTAATCAAACATTTTCATTTAAATTGATAGGAATTTCTGAGCGTATTTCGCTGTAAAGGTTTCAAATTATTCTAATGAGGACGATGAAATTATGACTACTTAGCGACAAAATATTCATGGTTTTGTTGAAATTGGATCAGTTTTTGATAACGTAGTCAAGTTGAATCGAAACACGTCAAATTATTCAATCTTTAGATTTTTATCTGATATTTCGTGCTACATACAGGGTTCTTTGTAAAACACTTACAACCTTGCAGGACTGTATTACTAACATCAAAAACAACAACTTTTGTTCCATAACTTTTTATGTAATTCTATACACTGTCACTTATGTGAAAATGTAGTTTTTCAGGAGAAGCATTTAAAACTTTGACACCTCACAAAACAATGACTTAAGAATTTATAGATGAGATGAACAGCTTATACTACAACGTCAACTTTTAGCTTTAGCTAGACATTTGAGATATAAAACAACACAAATTTTACAATATAATATCCATTAAGAATTAATTTACAAATAATTAAAACAGCCACTGAACTTCACTCGAAAAAATCCCGTTGAAACAAAACCCAGTTCAATTCAATATGTTTTTATTTCACATAGGCCTGCGGCCTACATGGGCACTTATAAAGCCTCAGAAGCTAATGCTGGTTGATATGAGACGCACAGGACCAGACATATGGCCCGACACTTGAGGAGGCCTATGTCCACCAGTGGATGTTGTTCAGCCAAAATGGTGATGATATACATATATATTTTCTAAAATTGACAATGTATACACTGAGCAAATCCAAAAAAAAAAGTTCGAATGTAAAAAACATTGTGTCGTACAATCCCATTTTTCCGTGTTCTATTTCATTCACGCAATAAAGGCTAATACAAAACGTGCTTCATTTGATACGGGTACTCCACGGTTTCAAATATTCATATAACTTGCTTGTAATATCTTTGTAGGCATATTTGTCGACACGTATTAACCGGGTTATGATTTCTACGGAATAGTAGAGAGTTCACTGCCTCGTTGGTTCAATGGTCGGAAGGTTTAGCTGAGCATGAGGCCTTGGATTCGATTACCGGGTTATGCAAAATGTTATTGGGACTTTTAAATAAGAATTTCTCTGAAGCGTCCCATAGACTGGATTTGGAAACGGTTGGTTATTATAGCATAATCACTTTTATAATGTTACTATTGCTGGGACTCCGGTCTCTTCTCTAAGAGATGGAATGGGCCATAAACCCACTACGCGGGCCCGGTCCTGGTTGAAGAAGACATGTGAAAATATCGAATTTTCAGTTCTAAGACATGCTGGTTTTAACGACACCACGATGATGATGGTGATGAAATGAATTTTACAAAATAAAGAGTTAGCCTAAAGAACTCATGATGTTACAACTCGTAAGTCCGTGTCAGTGACTGCCCAACGGTAACGGCCACCGTTGGGCAGTCACTGCTCTCAATAGACAGACTTATTTGTTGAAAATAATCGGCCAAAATATGGATTTACTAAAGGTACAAAACCTTCGGTTTATGTTTATGGCTGTAACAGAATAATACAGGTTACCTACATTTAATAAAATTCTATAATTAGAAAAGCTCCACGTACAGTAAAAAGTGTGTTAAAAGTTGAAACAACTGTTTTATGTTATGGTAGCAGACGGCTGAAATGTGTTTTTTAAAAAAGAACGGACGGTCATGTCTCGGTATTCGTGTATGATTTTCCAGTTTCCTCTTTTAACCGGTAAAGGCTTTTCTACTACGCTTTGATTTGCAGTACATTTGTGTGACATTGTAGCGAAAACTACGTCACCAATTTTTTTTTTTCGGTAGTAAAATCATTCAATGACATGCTCTTGGGCGGAGAGGGTGTGTCAGACTTGTACTGACTAAAAACCCACTCCTGTTCCTTCGTTGCCTTTCATACCAAGGCCCAGTCTTCCTTTCAGAAGCAGACCCTTGGCCAGTAGGCTTCGACCCTGCTGGGCCCTTACATTTTGCTGAAATGTCCTTGAAGCGCGCGTGCAACAGTGCGCGCCGTCGACGACTTGGGCTCGGTCCGGACGGTTACCGGACGGTCGGACGGCGAGCCACCCATTACTCGCCGTCCGCAAACCGGCGCCTACTGTGGCCGGAAATCGGGATCGGAATCCCGGCGGCGGTTAGAGCGTGAGGACCGTTGCCTTACGCGATCGGCCGCCTCCTTTGCTAGCATTACTGCTTCGCAGAAGGAGGCGACCGCCTGCCACTCCTTCTCACACCGGGCCATGTTTTGTACCAATGCCCGGCGCGAGAGATCACTGCCACCGATCGCCCCCACGAGGACACGGCGGTGCTCTGCCCAGGCGGGGCACACCTCTACCGTATGCTCCACCGTGTCCTCCGGACGAACCACACAATGGCGACACCCAGGCGTTTCTTCTGCACGAATTCGGTGCAGGAACCTCCCGAACTTACCATGTCCGGTGAGGACCTGCGTCATGCGGTAGGTAAGAACGCCATGTGGTCTTTCCAGCCACTCCTCAAAGAGGGGACTTACCGCTATAATTGTGGCGTTCCCAGCACTAGGTTGCGACAGTCGCTGTCGCCATTCCACCATGATATCCCGCCGGAGTTCTTCCCGCCATGTCGCGACTTGGCGCGGCAGCGGAGTTTCGCCCCGGCGTTGCATCTCCACGCGCAGATCGTGCATGCGTGCAAGGGCGGTTGCCTCCAGATACCATGGTGGCTGGAGCAAGGAGGCTCACCGCTTCACGGGAAACCGTGCGATATCCCCATGATATGATATGTGAGAACAATGTAGAAAGACGTGCTGGTTAAAGTTGACCAGTGTAAAGTTTTATTTAATGAAGTCCATTTGGCTCTAGTTAGGTACAATCACAGGTACAATAGTGCTATGTACCAATAAGCTCTCTTATGTCTAAAAATGGGAAGCGTTACAAATAAATCTAATACTCTGGTATTTATTAAGTTTAAATATTAAATACCGTTTTTTTTTTGCAATCAGATATTAATATAGATTGCAACGTCTAGAAACAAAACCAATCAGTGATGGATAGAATTGATGTAATTGAAATGGTAATATGTCTAAAAATGTTTTTTTTTCAAATGATCGACACGTCAATGATTTTCAGCCCTTCCAAATTAAGCTAATAAAACAATCTTTGCACCAATTGAAAGTCTCATCCCGCATTTCAGTGTAGCACCTGAATACGGAAGGCTAGTACTATTACACCAGTGATACAAGAGAAAACTACTTTTCAAATCATGTACTTCAACTGACCTCCATAGCTCTTTTACTTATTTCCTCAGCTCAGAACTGAAACTTACCTTGTTATTATTTATAAACCAGGTGAGGTGGGGGGCGGGGTGCGCCGGCGCGCTCTGGCAGGTCGCTTCTAGGTGATCGCTCGAAGACAACTTTTTGTGTTTTATTTTTATCTTTGGACGGAATTTTTGACGTACTGAAACAATATTTATTGCGTTAGATATTGTTTAGGAGAAATTCTTCACACGTACTGCTTGGGAATAAAAATGCGAGTTGGATATAAAAATACCAGTAACGAGTTATCTTTATTTTTGCTTGACTGTGATCTCACCTGATGTACTTGATGTCTAATCTTTTGTTATTAGGCTCAGTTAGGCAGTTAGGCGCCTTTTGGCCTTGCACAGTTTGTAGGCATTTTATTTAATATGTATTTTCATATCACATATAACTAAAAAGATAGTTAGTGCCAGTCTGACAACCACTCTAGCACCACCCAGATGCAAAGGAGTGATTTGTTGATTTTCCATGTAATAGTACCCATTGCTCACCATCAGCGAGCCTACCAGGCGAACTTTTTAGACTCAATCACAGCAAGTTTAACAGCGATAAAGGACATACGCTGCCGAAATTTTCATTTTGGTTATGGCATATCCATTTAAAGTATATTTATCTAGGATAATGTACCTCATTCAGTGTACAAGTGACAAGCCAGTTGGTCTAGTAGTCAGTGACCCTGCCTGCTATGCTGAAGGTCGTGGTTTCGATTCCCTCTCAGGACATATGTTTGTATGATGAGCATGATCATTTGTTCTGAGTCTGGGTGTTATTTATGTATTTAGAAATATATAAGTGTAATTATCAGTTATCTAGTACCCATACCTCAAGTTCTGCTTAGTTTGGGACTAGATGGCGTTGTGTGAAAGTTGTGGAATATTATATATTATTATAATATTATATGTATATATTAATCAACGGTGTTACCCAACGCAGCGGTCTGTCTAAATAAAACTTTCCAACAATCCCATTAATACGATCCAAATCTTATGTTTTATCGCATTTTGATGTAGTTATTACTGTAAAAATGTCACTTTGTCTTAAATAAATTAAAATAGAGCTCTATTACTAGTAGTACTTACCAATGACATTCAGTTCGTGTATCTTGGACACTTTCGAATAGAGCGGCGTCTCGAGCGCGATCTCGCAGGCGTAGGGGCCCGACGCTGAGAAGTCTAGCCGCTCCAACGTTATAGATGTTGGAGACAGCTTTATTAGCTGTGGACAATGTTAATTTAATTATCAAGTGGTTATGACGGTTACCTAGTTATCTATACACCTCTAGTTTTTAATGAGTACAAAAAAAATGGAGCTCTATCTGTGCCCGTTACTGATCCATATGATCAGCAGTTGCAGTCAAAAGTCAAAAAAAAGAAATCCCAAAATCAGTCATTCATAACAATTGCTAATAGAAAATAATAAGCGCAGTATTTTTTTAGATTTTGATTATCATTTATTCATTCAATAATCAATAGCCTGTACAATCTTTTAATAAATTGAGTGATAGTTTAGGATTTAAATAAACGCTAATAACTTTGCTGAACGACTGACATATCAACGCACAGCCGAAATGACTGAAACTAGAAGGCTGAAATTTTGCACAAGGCTTCTTTCCATGACGTAGACGAGCACTAAGAGAGGATTTTCCAAAATTTGTCTCTCAAAGGGATAAAATGGGGGTCCAAAGTTTGTATGGCGAAACCTACTTTCAGACGGGCAAAGCCGCTGGTACTACAGCATCATCTTCCTGCCCTTGTCCCGTTTTATTTGGGGTCGGCACAACACGTTTTTTTCTTCCATTCTGTCCTGTCACTCGTCATGCTATCATGCCTCCCTCTCCCTCTCTATCCATCCCCATGTAAATTCATAACTCTTTTAGCAACATGCGCTTCATCCCACCTCTTCACATGACCATACCAAGATAAACGATTCCCTTTCAACTTTTCAGTCACTGGCGCCACTTTCAAACTTCCCCTAATATACTAATTTCTCACTTTATCCATTCTTGTCACACCACACATCCATCTTAACATTCTCAGTACACCTACTACCGCAAAGCCACTAAATCCTAAATACGTCATTGATATCTACAATATATAAGTACTCGAATGCATAAAACAACTAAAATGTTTTTTTTTTTAATATGTAAGCCCTTGTCCAATTCTGATTCGATACAATTCAGAGAAAAATAAATATTAACTTAAAGTTGCTTCATTTGAAGAAAATAAATCATATTATTATTATCTTCACGAATAGGGACTTATAAAATGAAAAATACTTTGACTTTACAAAGTTCGAAATTCAATTTACATAAAGTGCGTAGGCTGGATAAATTATCTCAGTACAAGATATTTTGAGATTGAGCAAGCTTTTATACAATATGATTGTGATCTGATTTTATTTTATAACAATTTAATTTTAGAGGCAATTTTGCAATAAATTTAATACTCGTAATCAGTTTAGTCGTTCAATTCTAAAGACCGATATTGGTCTGATATGAAAATCTGTTATTAGATATCACATATACACGCAAAAGGGCCATAATACCAATCATCATCTTTCTGCCCTTGTCCCGTCTTATTTGGGGTCGGCGCAACATGTTTTTTTCATTCATTCTATCCAGTCAACCGTCATACAATCACTAACTTCTTTTTCTTTTATGTACAATCCATCCATAATACCAATGATAATGCTATATGGTATTTATTTTGCAAATAGATTTTTAAAAACACTTTTACACGTCAAATTTTTCGTTAATTGAAACTAGATGAAGCCGGTGTTTCCTAGCTGAATACCCCAAGAAGAAACACCGAAACCAACTCAGGGGTCAAAGTCTCTTTTAAAGTCCATACAGTAAATGTGTAATGGTCAAACCATATGAGAACCATGCAGATTAGAGTCTGAGATGGTCTTCCACACAGTTCTGAGTGGACCTGTCCAGTTAGTGCAAGCACTTGTTTATTTATTTATATTTATTTAAACTTCATGTACAGTAGTGGTACATAGGCGGACTTAATGCAACAAGGCATTCTCTACCAGTCAACCTTTGGGTTAAAAAGAAAATAATGTGGTAGGTTTGCACAATAAATAAATAACAGATATTTTAAAAAGAACAAATAAAATAAAAAATAAGTTAATTATAATAATAAAATACATATATATGCTAAAATTATAAACTAATAAATACTATGAAAAATATCAAATCATTAAGAAAACTCAATAATAATTCTGACGAAGACCAAACTAAAGTTGAGAGGACTTCAAGTAGTAGTTCCGAATCTTACGCTTGAAGGAAAATTTACTTTCAGATTTTTTGATGTCAAGGGGAAGCACATTCCAGAGTTTTATGGTGGAAACAGCGTATGAATTGGACATAAAGCCAGTACGGTGAGAGGGAATATGAAGGAGCATGTTTTTGGATGCACGAAGGTTAAGATTATGAGAACTGCCCAACACTTGTCAGTATTCGTGTAACTCAAATTAAATAAGGAGCTCAACGACTTGAAGAACAATACCAAAGAAAGGACATTTGGGCACTCAGCAGTATTTACAAAAATTCTTTCATCATACAAATCATACAGTCGCGTTCTACTTTTATGAATACCAATGCCGGGGAGTTTTTTTTTTTTTTTAGGTGGGAAAATCATCTTAAGACAAATCCCGCTCTTGGGCGGAGCGAGAGATAGTGTCAGACTTTTACTGACTAAAAACCCACTCCTGTTCCTTCGTTGCCTTCGTCCCAGGGTCCGGGTTTCGTTTTCACACTACCCATGGCCCCAGTAGGATTCGCTGCTGGGCCCCTACAATTGCTGACATCTCCCTGAGCGTGGAACAATACGCGCCGTCGACGACTTGGGCTTGGGCCGGACGGTTACCGGACGGTCGGACGGCAGGCCACCCATTGCCCGCCGTCCGCAAGCCCACACCTACGGTGAATGCCGGGGTAGCCCATTCACTAAAAGATACATATTATTAACCGATATAGTTATGTATAAAAGTGGAATTAAATTGTTTACAGTACATGTTAAAAAAAACTTTCATATTGACGATTCAGACCATCTGATGTAGACAAAACTGGTTAGATACTGACTAGATAGATTTCAAGTGTAATCTAATATTGAATTCTAAAAAAAATATTTCTCATAGGCGTATATGGTAACTTATAAAACGTCAGAAGCTAGTCATGCTCATCATTTCAGCCGAAAAATGTTCACTATTAAACATTGGGCTCCCCCAAATGTTGCTACAACGACCCGTACTGTGCGTATTTCATCCATCGGATTCCCGCGACACTCACCAGGTCATCGGACAACCATGTGCTCTGCCCACTGCCGCTTAAACTAAGCGCTCTTCGGGCTATGTCGGTAACCTTGGTTTCCCTGCGGATATCTTCATTCCTGATGCAATTACGCAAGAAACTCCGTATTCTTCTATAGTTTGGGTGCTTTTAAGCTTTCTGATGTGGCTCATTGTTAGTGACCACGTTCAGATTCACATATTATCACTGGCAACACGCACTGGTCATAGACTTTCATCTTGAGGCACTGAGATATGTTGATATATTGGACAAAATAATTCCGTGCTGCTTCCCGAATGCTGCCCAGCCGATTCAGATTCGACGATCGATCTTTTTCCTAAAGTTAAACATACCCAACTAGACCGTCTGTCTCCAGTAAGTGTAATCGTCCTTGTTGAGTGGGTGCTACATGAATTTTTACAATGACTTTGGTTTAGTCCATGTTTAATTTGTAAGACCAACTCTTTCGGAAGCTGTACTGAAGAACTGTAGTACTCCGTAGACGTCCATTAACATTAATGCCGAGCACTCCCCATTCCAGAACCATACTTATATCATTAATAATATTAAAAACTCACAAAAACACCTTTTGCCTAACGACCTTATGCGTCGGATTTCAATCTAATTATAGAATAATAAGTACTAGTTTTTTACTACTACCCACAGTCAAGATTAATATTTTTTCCATCAATTCCCGTATATGTATGTACGAAAACCCTATTAATTACAACCATAACAAATGAACAAGTTTAAGGGATTATTCTCGTATGTTGTTTGTCTCATTTGGAGAATTTCAGAGCACTTGTGGTCGACCCGAGAGGAAAGCTTGTAGGGTCCCCCAACTTCGAGAAAATAATATTTACGCTAGTTCTGCTAACGAGAAATATATCGTAAATTGTTTGTTTATGTTGATTTATTTCTGGTTGCTGTATTATTGTGTTGTGTTCCGAAAATCCCTTTTCGATTTTAAGGGTGCAAAGGATTGATTCGTTTAAATAAAACGATAAATATTAGGCATTAGCTTAAAACAAATAGCATAAAATATAGCCTATGTCACTGAGGAATAAAGCAGCTTTCTATCGGTGAAAAAATTTTAGCAATCGGAACAATACTTCCAGAGATATTACCTCCTACAAACAAAAAAGACAAACTTTACCTCTTTATAATATTACTGTAGATTTATTTATAAGTAGTTCATTAAACCCGGCGGCGAACGCCGGCGTTCGTTCTCTCATTGTCTTTCTATTATGTCTCTAATTACGGTATTCGAAAGCAGCACAAAGCAGTGTAGCTAAGGAGTGGAATTCCTTGTCGGAATCCGTTTTTTCTGATAAGTACAACCTAGGGGTCTTTGAGTCAAGAGTAAATAGGCTACTTCTAGGCAAGCGTGCTCCATCGTCGACCACATCGTCAGATGATATAGTGGTCAAGCGCGAGCCTATCAATAATAATAAAATAACATTAAATTTAAAAAAAAAGTCATGAAAAAAATAGTTATTAATAATTACCTGGGCGAAACCGCGAAACTTATCATCTCTTCAACACACTTTGGTATATTAAAAACGAAAGATTCCCTACTTGATTTCGAAACTTGCTGGTTCGATTTTTATTATATCGAACATATTGTGTTGATAATTCAGTGGTACGGTGTTTTATTTCATCGATGCTTTTGATTTTATTGGTGCTAAGTAACGTAAGTGCGAAAAATCTTTTTGTGAAAAATCCTACAACGATTGCTATTTAGATCGGTAAATTATTACTTTGATAGTTTTTTGATTCGAAACGCATACTTTTCCGTGACATTTAATTAATAATAACCTTATTTTGCATTATAGACGTTAAGGAAGTACAAACCTTTTATTTAAAAAATATCAAGTTTCGAAATCAAGTAGGGAAAGACGAATGATTTAAGTACCTATCATTTTAGTTATTATTTTGTACTCGAGTACAGCAGTATTTGTTAGCAATAATTTTTCGTAAAAATATTTTCAGGTAATCTAGATAACAATTTTATTTGCTAAGTTATTGAACTATTTTAAGTAATACCTATTGTGTGAGACTCCTGCGTTGATGCAGATTTGTTGAATAAGCAAATTATTACTTTGACTTTATATAATTACTTACAAGTTTTGGCTATTTGATTAAACGAATTTCAGTGTGTGTAATGTATTGAACACTATAGTAATTTATCTGAGACTAGCTCCTGCCAGCGGCTTTGCCCGCGCGAATATAGGTTTTTCTATACAAACTTTGGACCCCCGTTTCATCCCCTTGAGGGATGAATTTTGGAAAATCCTCTCTAAGTGCTCGCCTGCGTCACAAAAGGAAGGCTTGTGCAGAATTTCATGTTCCTAGCCCCAGTAGTTTCGGCTGTGCGTTGATATGTCAGTCAGTCAGTTTCTCCTTTTATATATTATAAATATAGATATAAGTTTTGACCTAGTTCACAAAGAAACCAATATCATACCTTTACCAAGGTAAGATACAGAGAGTTTAAACCCCTAATGAACAAATATATATTTATGTAAATCCATTGCAAATCAAGTTCGTATCTTATCAAGAGAGACGATCAAGTCATATTCGTCAGGTTTTCTTCAGTCAAAAAATTCGATAAATAGTGCCAAAATAATGCAAATAATTTCGTGTTCTTTATTCGCAAATCCTAATAAAATTTATCCAATAAACTAAATTTAAAATTGAAGTCTAAATCACTAAAAACAAAACAATAAAATATTATTTTCCTAACATTAAAATAAAAATAAAGAATAGTGAACGAATAAGGAGGCGTCGCACTAACAGAAAATAAAAATGCCATACACCTACGTAAAACATAAAAGCGATATACGTTTTTATTACGGTTTCACTTCAGCCATATCGATAACTCTAAGATGTATCAGTAAAGAAGGAAAATATTTTACCAAGTATTTTTTTTTGTTCTTTTATTATTTATGAAGTAACAAGATGAAGAGTATCAAGTGGTACTTTGGTAAAGGAATATACACGTATAAATTGAAGTATTTTTTGTAGTGGTGTAACGTTCACTTACTTTGGTGTTAGATATGAAACCTGTTCTATAAAATAAAAACTGGTCAAGTACGAGACGGACTCGCGCACTGAAGGTTCCATCTTTGCAAACAGTTCAATTCCTGAATGGAGTCTAAAACATTTTTCCGAATCGCAAAAGTTTGTTTTGTAAATTAACACAAAATTTACTATTTTCAGATTTATTCCTATATCTGTACTATAAGACCTTGCTTTATGCCAAATTTTAGGATTCTAGGTCAACGGGAAGTACCCTATGAATTTTGATTCCTTTGAAAGTTTCGAAATATACGTTTTTTGCTACATAAACGGCCGTATCTTTTATTAATCATTAACTTAGAAGTTTGTTTTTTTCACAGCTTTAAGGGATCGCAAACCTGAATATAACTATGGTTTTAATTTCAACTCAATACCTCCAAGAGTTCCCGAGATAAAGGGTCTTGACAGACAGACAGACAGACGGATGGACAGCAAAGTGATTCTATAAGGGTACCGTTTTTTCCTTTTGAGGTACGGTACCCTAAAAATAAGTTTTTTAATTTATACAATAAATGGGTCACTCTATGTAAAGGATGTGACTGGTTGTACACTTTAAACCAGTAATTTAATAACGTTTGATAAGGGAAGTGTATTCTTTTTATAACTTAATTAACAACCATTCTAAGTTGAGATTGATTTTAATTTTTATAAGCTTTACAGATTTCGAGGAAATCAGCCGCAAGTACCGTAACGGGCGTAACTTGAATTTGCGTTATAAAAATTATTAAATTACTGGTTAAAAGTGTACGACCCGTTACATGGAATGACCCTAATATAATTATTTATGTAATAATAGTTAACAATCTCGTCTAATCGTTATCGATAATAATAATTGAACCAAAGAACAGAAAGGTGTGAAAGACAAAATCTTGGTGTCTTGACCAAGATTTTGCCAAATCTGTTTTTGTAACTAGCTACAAACGAAACTAGGGATATAATAATAATAAGAATAATATTTATTTATTATAAAGTACATATTTGACACCAAATGTAAGCACAAAAAATAGGTATAAGCAATGCAACAGTCAATTTAATTTGAACACCCTGACTCCTAAACTAGGAAGTAATGTATATTAATGTATATAATAGTAATGTAAGCATACCGTCAATTAATATCGTTATCTGACTCGTGACACAGAAAGAGCATTTATTTTTTATGCACGTAATATACAATTTATTCTCTTAAATAAATTAAAAAAATATGATAGAATATCGACGATTTAAAACAAAGAAAATTTTACGGTTATGTTACGAGCATGTACGCTCGAGTTGAACATCATTAAATGGCATAGTAAATATGAAGAAATGATCCATTGCTGCAAACATGTTCACTGTAATAACTATGAGCGACTTTTGTTTGATATGTGCATACAGTAAAAATAATTTATAATATCTATCTACACTACCAAAATATTAAACCCTAAAAACAAAACATTTTAACAAAGAGACCAATTAATATTATAATTAATATATGATTATTATTATAAAGAAACTCTAGGCAGCATTTGGTCCAAAATAGGTCAGTGTTCTTTCCCCGTAGCTAGCTAGTTTCACAAAGTACTATTGTGTGGATTACGGTAGAATCCCGGGACTCGAAACAGTCTGTATTCACACTGCATACTGTTCCAACAGAGTACGGGACGTGATTAAATTCTCCTGTTATAATTGCTGAGCAGTTGTTCCTCTCAATGAGGAAGGCACTATTATCCTTGCTTGCCATTATTTAATTCATTAAACATTTTATTAGTTTAATTAAAATTATCAATATTATTATCAAAATTATTAGTTTAATTCATTAAACCCATCATGATTATAGAAGTTTTTTTTTTGCATGGGCTCACGTTTGACAACTATCTCACCTGCCCCCCTAGCCAAGTTACAATCGTATCGTTCGCGCCGAACGCCTCGATTAGGCCACGCCTCCGATTCCTTTGTTCTAACGTAATCTCAACGCTCAGTTACGTAATCAGAAAAAAGGAATCGGAGGCGTGGCCTACTCGAGGCGTCCGGCGCTAATGAAACGGTTGTAACTTCCCTAGCCAAGTTCAATCGTTTCGTTAGCGCCGGGCTAATGATAATCGATGATGTGGCCGTCGATACAGCATGCTTGCCTAGAAGTAATCTATTCACTCTTGACTTAGGGAACACTAAGTTATAGCTTGTAGTTTGTTTTGTATGGTTATCGCCGGAAATAGGCTTTTAAGGAAGCAGCGATGAGCACAGTATTACTTGTTACTCCATACATCTCTACCAGATGTCAGTATTCATCCCTCTAGTAACCATTTTGACCTTAAGATAATCCATACTTAAAACTTTCCTCAAGAAGTAGTCCCACTTGCAACCTGTCTGCTTCTAACCACCACAATCACAAAAGAAATAAAAAATTTGAAATAATACTCCATTTTTAACCTACTAAAATACTACTTTACACGTCTTTAGTTTCAGAGTATAAAATGAAAACTTCCATCTCTAAAGAGCTACCTGTTGAATTAGATCTTACATTATAAATGGTTCACTAGTTAGCAGTCACAAACACGAATTTGGATGGAATAACTTCCTTGAGATAAGATGGATGAGTTTTGTGTGAAATATCACATGTCTGAGGAGGAAATAAAAGCTGAAGAGACGGCTGATAAAGATGAATGGATTGAGTATAAAGATGAATTTTGGTGAAAGAAGATATAATAATATATAATATTCTAACATGACAACATTCCCTCTCCTAGAGAGGAGGCCTGAGTCCCAGCAGTGGGAACATTAAAAGGCTGATAATGCTTGTGCTATATTATTCTATCAAGAACATAAAATAATTACACAATGGTTACCAAGATGTAAGTATTGCAAACAATAACGCTTAATATTATACAAGTGAAAGTTTCTATGTATGTAAGAAGTTTGGCACACAAGTAGCACATACTCTCATCCCTCGTGATAATTTTTACCGCGGGCGAAGTTGGTAATCTTTATGAAGAAGAATATGAAGAGAGATATAACGTATGTGAGGAATATTATGAAGAACATTGAATGTTGATAGATCCGAGTACACAGGGAGAGAAAATCCATAGATGAGATGGATGGAATGTGCGAAGTGAGTGGATTATAGCGTGACGTTTAGCATGGGTGGATGAAAGTGTGACGTCACAATTGGCACAGTATTTAAGTGATAGGTTACTCGAAATGAATTCCCTATACTCTCAGAACAAATGCCTATTTTTAATACAGCCTAGAGATAGTTGTACCGGGTCTAGATGCCTTGTGCGTGTGTGTTTAAATATTTGTAAACCAATCTACGAAACAGGAGTAAATTCTAAATAAAGGTAACGCTTTTTATTTTTAATTTAATTTAATTTATTTTTAAATTAATTGATTGTTTGTTTATTTTATTTTGATTTATAATTTATTTGACTTTAATTTGTAACTAAATTTATTTTTATTTATTCCTGACTTCAAATTATTTGCAATATTTCAATCTATTTAATTCGTTTTTAATATTTTCAATTCTTAATGTGTTTGACTTATTTAAATGTATTTTTGTGTTATATTATTGTTTTATTTTAAATTGATTATAAATTAAAATTATGTCATGACAGATTATATTCAGAAATATAATGGTGAGCGCTATGTACGCTATAATTGCCATGACGTGCATTAGTTCCTTTATTGTGCATTATTGTTATAAAGATTTTCCTTTTATGTAAAATGTATGTGATGTGGATATACTAAATTAAATAAATAAATAAACGCTTTAACTAAAAGAGAACAAGAAAAGTAAGAAGAATATGAGTTTTAAGATACATGGAGCGAAACCAATTCTATGATGACTAGACTCTACAAAGCAAATAAAGCAATCATAACCTCATATTTTTATACACTCATCATCATCTTCCTGCCCTTATCCCGTGTTATTTGGGGTCGGCGCAACACGTTTTCTTCTTCCATTCTGCCCTGTCCCTCGTCATACTATCACTAACTTCCTTTTCTTTCATATCACTCTTTTCACAATCCATCCATCTTTTCTTTGGTCTCCCTCTCCCTCTCCATCCATCCACATGTAAACTCATAACTCTTTTAGTAACATACGTTTCATCCCTCCTCTTCACATGACCATACCAAGACAAACGATTCCCCTGCAACTTTTCAGTCACTGGCGCCACTTTCAAACTTCCCCTAATATACTCATTTCTCACTTTATCCATTCTCGTCACACCACAAATCCATCTTAACATTCTCATCTTTGCTACGTGAAATCTTTTTTCATCCGTCTTTTTCACAGCATGACATTACAGTACATACAGTATTACAAGCCTTATCACGGACTTGTAGATTTTACCCTTCAACCTGAGGGGCATCCGTGGGTCACAAGTTGTTCCCGTGACCTGTCGCCATTTCATCCATCCTGCGTTGATCCGATGTGTTACGTCCCGGTCTACCTCACCATCCCCTTGAACGAGTGACCCGAGGTACCGAAAGTCGGAGCAGATCGGTATGGGAATTCCAGCAAGAGCTAAAGGCTCTGGATTGGAGAGACCACCGAAATCGCAGAACAAGTATTCCGTTTTGGTTCTACTCAATTTCAGGCCAACACTCTCCAGTCTGTGCCACCACACCTCCAATCTGTTCTGGACCTCTGGGCCACTCTCGGCAACCAATATAATGTCATCGGCAAACAGCATACACCAGGGAGCTTCTTCCTGAATGTCCGACGTCAGAGCATCCATTATCATCAGGAAGAGATAAGGGCTGCGAGCCGATCATATTTTTATACACTATCTCTAACAATACTATGTGAACTAACCAGCAGCATTGTATTTCCCGCGTGCCTCCATACTTGAAATACAAATGGAGTTTATCCTACGTGATTTTCATTCCATGTTATAATAATAATACATTGCTACGTCCGTCGGGGATAAATTTGCAACCGACTTCGGGAAATAGACAGTCTTATTGTGCTTGTAGATAAATGATGATGTACAGCATGCACCGTTTTATTTAATTTGTATTGTAGAAGCTACAATAGAACTGTTGGATCCAGATGTATTCAATTTGGAATGTTAGTCTAACGTGATTTTGTAAATAGATTGCAGTATTGTTGGTCTGTTCTGATTGGGGATGGTTTGTATTGGACTTAGATATTGCATTGTGATTCTGTGGTTCCTTTATTGGAGTAATTCTTAAAATATCAATTAGTCCAATGACTGTAATCAATCTTATTCTATTCTATGTGTATTTACTTAAATGATCAAATTATTCGTTGATAATATGAGTAGATAATATGAGGTTTTATAAAAAAGTATTTTTTTTTTTACTGTTTGGAAGTCATCAAATTACTCCTCCCATACTCTATCGAGCGAGATGGATTGTGAGACTTTTACTAATTCAATCCCTCTTGTGTTTTTTCATTTGCCCTTTACGGTCTAGATCCCCAATACCTAACCCTTTCAAACAAGCTTACAGACTTGGTAGGATTCATAAGTATCTATGAACTGCCGAGCAACCGCATTAATTGTGCGTAGCTTAACTAACCTTATAATGTTCCCACTGTTGGGACCCAGGCCTCTTCTCTAGGAGAGTGAATGGGCCGGCCCGTAATCCACCACCCTGCAGTGCGAGTTGCGAGTTTGTTTCTAGGACATGCCGGTTTCCTCAAGATGTTTTTCTTCACCGTTTCCAGAGCAGTGGTGATGATATAAATTACACAAAGTAATGCTTAGAGGCTTGGTTTGAACCCGCGACCTACGACTCGTAAGTCGGGGCCATTACCACTCGGCCACCACTGCTCAATTGCGCGTACTTAATGTAAATATCTCTGAAGAGAATTTTGCTTTCCAGTTACTAAAGTTTGAAGTTTTTATGTTATAAGACTGAATAAATAAGTAAAATTGTACTAACTGGTAACACCTAAACTAATTATTTAATTAAAAGTCAAGAAATAATTACGCAGTAAATACTATTAGTGGATAATAAAGTAATCCTTCTAAAAACTCAAGCCCACAAATTTAAACAATAAACCAATTTCATTACCTAAAATAAATTTCTTTGATATTTTTTTGTTTTTACTACAATCAAGCTTTTAATCTATTTAATACCTACAATTAACTTTTCTTTTAACCTTTTAAGACCAAAAGTCTAAATAATAAGTTACCTATTTTCTTGAAGGCCGATTTAATTTTATGTTGAGCTATGGATCAATAGGTTACTGGCTTAAGTACAGCCTGTGGGAGTTAATTAGTCAGGTCTGGCTAACTTTACTAAGTTGTCTTGTGCTTGGCAATTATTGAGCTAATTAATTTATACCGCTAGCAAATTAGGACGATAATCTAGGCACAAATTTTAGTATTACCTGGGGCTTTTGTTACTTTTTTAAGGTTAGTTGTTAATAACAAATTGTGTTACTCATTTTCGCACTTAAAGAACTTGAAAGCTGTGTAATTATAAATCTTGTCACAAAATTTAGGTAGGTATTCAAACATTGTACAATGTAATTCCCTATAGACTCAACCAAACCTTCGGGTAGTATGGGCTTCTGTATCTCATATACACAAAGTCCAGGCTGTTTCCGTTCCCCGAATACAAACAAAACATCTCCTAGATCTGAAATGATTCAAGACAATGATATCTTGGGTCCGACTGTGAAGTCGGTAGCCACTTTTGATGCTATTACAAAACAACGGTAGCACAAATGGTTAACATTTAGCCCTCAAACAAAATGACTGGTAGTCGTTGGAAAAACAAAATAATATAATGTTTAAATATTTATAGTTCATTAAATGTGAAGGCTTATATATATCTGTATCTTTTGTTTATTGCTTTTTTTTATTCTACCTTTTCTTTTTTTTATTATTATATTTTATACAAAAGGAAAATGTATTAAAAAGGGTTAATTATTATTATTAGGTTGATTGCTCTAAATTAAGTTTTTTGACGAAAGTCTATGACTAGTGCGTGTTGCCAGTGATGACATAATTGACACTGAAAAATGGTCGCTTGTAATGGGCCTCATCAGAAGGCTTACAGTAACCCAAAGGGCAATGGAAAGGGCTATGCACGGAGTTTCCTTGCGTGATCGCATAAGGAATGAAGATATCCGCAGGAGAACCAAGGTCGCTGACATAGCACGAAGAATCGCAAAACTTAAGGGGCTGTGGGCCACATTGCTCGCAGAACGGATGGTCGATGGGACGAAAGGTTCTAGAGTGGCGACCGAGTACCATTAGAAGGTCACCAACAAGGTGGACCGACGACCTGGTGAGAGTCGTGGGAATGTGGCGGATGCGACACGCACAGGATCTATCGTTGTGGCGACGCTTGGGGGAGGCCTATGTCCAACAGTGGACATCTTTCGGCTGAAATGATGATGATAAATAATAATAATAATAAAAAAACATTTATTTCAGGTACCATTATGACCCATACAAAAATCATTCACATTTAGATTATATAAAATTAAAAATAAATTAAACATAAAAGTTCCATTAAAAAAAGTTATTACAAAATACACTAGCCAAATATTCAATACATTAAAATTACAAAATTCATTAAATTATAAATGTAATAATTAATAAAATATCAATGCCATAGTCTCTTATAATGTGACACTGTAAGTAACTTGTCTGTCACAGCAGTGCCGCACATGAGGACAGTCCAACCTACTCGCTATCACTTTCAGAACGGTATTGGAGCTGGAGATGAAGGAGTATGAAGGATGATGAAGTTTTTCTTATTATTATTGTTAAACATTTGAAGTTCATCGCTTTAAACCAAGGTTATGTAAATGTAAGACCTACTTATGAAGAACCACTAACCCCCAAATACAAGACTTAGTTTGGGACTTCGGAGTAAGTAGATCATTTACCGTGTGCTGCAACTGTGCAACTAACCAACGAATTGTATATTCATAGACTGATTCAGGTTGTTGTACTTTTGGAGCGAAATAAATAATAATTATTATTATCTTAAATTATTATGTTACGTACCTATTCAATCAATACATTTGTACATGATTGCTAATAGATAAATATTTTTCTAAATACCGTTTAAAAAAAATATTATTATTATTATTTTAGTGTTGATACATCACTTGATCATTATCTCACCTGATGGAAAGCGACAATGTGGTCGACAATGTAGCGCACTTACCTATACTCATCTGTTTAGGTTGTAGCGACATCTATGGCGTCACATAAGAACTAATCCTGCATCGCGCAATCAAAATTCTCCGCGCGTTTAGAACATATAGAACAGCCCGAAATCATCTATCGGGCAGTAGTAGCCCACCAGACATAACACCCGTCTGGTTGGAGGATCCTCCCTTTTCAAAGGAAGTTTGCGGGACTTTACTCTCTGTTCCGCCTACCTCCAAACTAAAGGTAAAAAATCTTGACATGTCTTTTATCTAAAAGTTGTCTATAATTTTTATCTAAAAATGTTTACAATTTGTTATTTACCTATACCGATGTTTGGTAACTAAATTTAAATAATTTTTGTTTGTCTTTTATACGATTTTTTATATTTTATTTTTTAAATAAAAAGACATTAAGATTGTTTACGTTTAGTTACCTACCTAAACCGATGGAGTATAGAAGACCTATTCACTGTTGGGAAATTATAAAGCCTTTCCTCAGCAGTTGGATGCTGGTCATCTACTGACCAGCAACAAACAAGAAGTTGACTTACATTAATCTCGGCACCGGTGACGTTGTAAAGTTCGAAGGGAGGGTCCCTTCCTCGGACAAACTTCATGATGCGTTGACCATTCTTGAAGAACACTACCTGCAAATAACAAATTCAGTTTAGTGAGTATTAACTACTAATTCAAATGTTATTTATTTAAACTTCATGTACAATATTGGCACAACGGACTTAATGGAACAAGGTATTCTCTTCCAGTCAATCTTTGGGTCAAAAAAGACAACACTGTGGTAGGTGTGCACAATAATATTACTAACAAAATGAAGTAACATTAAATTAAATGGCTAATAATAATAAAACAATATAATTATATATGCTAAAATTACTAAATACTATAACAAATATCATAGCATATTACAGCATAGCATAATCAGCCTTTTAATGTTCCCACTGCTGGGACTCAGAATAGACAGTAATCGACCACGCGGGCCCAGTGCGGGTTGATGAATGTCACATGTCTTCGAATTTGTTGGTTATAAAACATTCCGGTTTCCTCACGATGTTTTCCTTCACCGTTTTGAGAGCAGTGGTGATGAAATAAATTACACAAAGTAATGCGCCTGGCTGGGTTTTATTCCGCGATCTACACTAGTAAGTAATAGGGGCAGTTATCACTCGGCCACCACTATTTTCTTAATATCGTTAATATCAAATCATTATAATGAAGAGAACTTAAAATAATAATTACGACGAAGACCAAATTAAGGTTGAGTAGACTTCAAGTAGTTGTTATGTCGCTTAAATAAGTTTTATTTACTCGTGTGCTTATAGATAATAAAGGTAAAGGGGAATACGATGAGACCCTCGAAGGCAGGTGTGCCAAGAGCAAGCCACAATCGCGGCGATTAGTCTCCTATTTGAGGAATGGTAGCGAGGGAGGCGGCCGCAGGCGTGAGCGAACGGCCCTTACGTCCCAGCCGCCAGATCCCGATGCCAATTTCCAGCCAACGTAGGCGTAGGCTTGCGGACGGCGAGCAATGGGTAGCTCACCGTCCAGCCGTCCGGTAACCGTCCGGACCGAGCTCGAGTCGTAGATGGTGCGTAGTGTGCCACGCGCGCCTCAAAAAGACAGATAGATATATTCTTTATTGTACACCAAAAATACAAATTACATTAGGAACTTAATATTAATATGGTGTCACAATGGGCGGTGAGAGTAGTAAGGTAAGCAAACTGTAGGGGCCCAGCAGGGTCGAAGCATACTGGGCCATGAGTTGTACAAAAGAGAACCCCGGGGCCCTTGAAAAAAGGCGAAGAAGGAACAAGAGTTTGTTTTAGTCAGTAAAAGTCAGACATGCTCCGCCCAAGACCGAGAAAAGTCATTGGATGATTTCCTACCTAAAAAAAAGCACTGAGTGGCATAAGAGTATATTTTTTTATTATCACCGGGATAAATTTTCAAAATTTTGACATTTAAGAAAAACCCTAGAAATAACTTGGAAGGAAACTAAAAGAAACAATAAAATAATAAGTAGAGGTTCGGTGTTGTAGTAGCTATTTTAGTAGTAGCTACACTACACTGAAAAAGCCGCTTGGTTGTCAAACCTCAAATGTCAAAACGAGCCTTTTATTTTTCGACAACTTTACTTTGATATAAATAGCAGAATGAAGTACCTACTGTATGAATTTCGACACAAAGTTTTTTTTTACTATTGATATGCTCGCGTTTGACCACTATCTCACCTGATGGAAAGCGACGATGTGGTCGACGATGGTTTATAACTTTTTCGATTCTAGAAAAAAGATCTGGGACATCAAGCTCCCTAACAACGACTGATAAAAACACCAGGACATCAGCTAACCAGTTACAAAAAAAAAAAAAAACTGGTCAAGTGCGAGTTGGACTCGCACCCTGAGGGTTCCGTACAATTTTACATAAGTAAACATTTCAATTCCCAGGTGGAGTCTTGAAGATTATTCCGAAACGCAATTTTTTTTTTGATGTTTAATTTTTTTTCCTATATCAGAATCTGTGTTATAAGACCTTGCTTTATGCCAAATTTCAGGATTCTGGGTCAACGGGAAGTACCCTATGAATTTTGATTCCCTCGAGTGTGTCGAAATATACGTGTTTTGCGACATAAAAGGCCGTATCTTTTTTTTTCGTTAACACAGAAATTTGTTTTTTTTACTGCTTCAAGGGACCGCAGATCTGAGTATATGGTTTTAATTTCAACTTGATACCTCCACGCGTTCCCGATATAAAGGATCTTGACAGACAGACAGACAGATGACGGACGGACAACAAAGTGATCCTATAAGGGTTCCGTTTTTTCCTTTTGAGGTACGGAACCCTATAAAGCAACAACAACATTATTTATTCAAGCGAACACCCTAAGCTTGGGACTAAACAACGAAACCGCGACAATTTACGTCTTAGTTTGTATGTTTTTAATCAATTTCTCGAAACGAAAATGGCTCTGGAGAAACCCTCGTAAACCCTGATCGTATTAATTCGGAGAAGTTCGGGTCTTCGGCTAATAGCCATCGATTTCAGTTCGTATGTGCGTGGTACATGCGAATGTCCTTATTATATGAACGGAGCTAGTTCATCGTGTGTTTCTGTTAAGTGCATGCATCGTAAGTGATTTGAGCTATTCAGTGTTTATGATGCTGAGCCAATAGAGCACGAAATATTTAGTAGGCAAAATTGGTCAGTGGCTGAGTTTTAAGTTTTAAGCTTACTGTCCACGGAGTGTAGTTCCATAGACGCGTATTCATCTTTATAAGAAATGATGATGATAATGAGGTCAAAATTACTTTATTTAAAGCTTTTTGCCAATCATTCTACACGGGCGGCCTGTGGGTCAATTATACGCGGAAGGCTCTAGATGCCCTGCGGATCCATTATAATAATGGTTTCAGGGTGCTGTTGGGGCTGCCTAGATACTGCAATGCATCGGGTATGTTCGCTTTAGCGCGTGTGGATGATTTCCACGCTATAGTAAGGAAGAAGGCTGCCTCGTTGCTAAGCAGATCTAGGACCAGCTCCAATGGCATTCTTCGAACCTTAGCCGATAAGCATGATGCCCCAGTGATCAAACACTGGTTGTAATTGTTAGTGCGGCATTAGTTTTAAGTTTTTTACTAACCCTTTTAGTTGATAAGTTTTTTACTAACCATTGGACCCATGTAGTCTTTAAATAAATAATTGTTATTATTATAAGCTTGGTGTACGCCTGCTTACAGCTTACATACAAAACTATGAAACTTTGTCGCTTGATCTTCGTTGACAGAGTTTCAAAATTTTGTACGTAAACTGTGAGCAGGCAGACAGTAGGCCTTACACTAGTAGCCTACCTACGTTTTGTTAGTTTAGTGCTCGAAGGTGGAACCTAAGATACAAACACGCTTGAACGATACCAGTATATACAGAAAGCAAAGGTGATAAAAATCCCTATTCCTAGGCAGCACGATTTACTCAAAACATTGTTGATAGAAAACCTTATAATTATAGATATCTCGGTCCATAGGAGGCATTGTTGGCAGAGATCTCTGTTCATGGATGGAGCACTTCTTGTCGTAAACCTTACTCACATACAAACCTGACCTATAAAATGATATGAAAATAATATTATTATTTACATATTTACAAAACACTTCACATAACTAATATATGCCTTCGACAAAAACGACTACGACAAAAAAAATCTAAATCTCCTCCGCATCGCTATGAACTGGTAATATGCCTAAAATTATGGCGACATTGCCACGCTACATGACAATGTTAATGATGAAGATGTGTACCTTCAGCATCATCATCATTTCAGGCGAAAGACGTTCACTGTTGGACATAGGCCTCCCCCAAGTGTCACTACAATGAACGGTTCTGTGCGTCTCACATCCATCGGATTCCCGCAACCGGTCATCGGTCCAGGTCATCGGTCCACCTTGTAGGAGACCTTCCAACGCTACGTCTTCCGTCTCCTACCTTAACCTTGCCTTTTTTTAAATAATTTATTAGTAGGTATTGTAACAATTTACATATTGTACTCAATCTCATTGAAACTGACATTATTTCGTTAAATTTTATGTGCCATAACTCAGGTAAACGTACCTGGCTCACTATATTTTTATAACAACTGTTGTACAATTCTATGCAAATAAATAATTTGATTTGAATTGCATAGCATAGCATAGCATAATCAGCCTTCTATGTTTCCACTGCTGGGACTCAGGCCTCCTCTCTAAGAGAGGGAATGGGCCGTAATCCACCATACGGGCTCAATGCGGGTTGGTGAATATCACATAACTTCGAACTAGTTCTAGGATATGCCGGTTGATTTGATACTGACATTATTCCAAATTTAATCGACTCGACTGAAATCTAGAAACTATTCAACCTGTCCGAAATCCGTTTAATAATATTAATAGTTAGTCATAATTAAAATCGTATTTACCACCGTATACAGCTATCTTTTCAAAACTGTGGAAAACACGCTCACACATGTAATTTATTTCCCATTAAGACTTTCCATGCAAAGAATTTTCGGGTTTTCGATAGTATTGGAACAAACTTCGCATTCAGAATTAGGTACGAATTTCAAATACGGAATTTCGGATTCTGATAGGTTCGTAGTAAATCCGCCTGGAACAATCCGGTCTAGGCCGATTTAGCGGGTGTTGTGTTAGTGCGCTCATGTTTTCACTATTAACACCCTGAGTGCTGTGATTGTTTCTTCGTTTGCAATGAGTGGGTGAGCTTTTAGCTTTATGGGTTTGGGTTTTGTTACATTGTTAGAGAGTTCATTAGTTTCTTTAGTTACTGAACCAAAAACAAGCCTGCGAACTTTTTCTATAGTAAACTAGCTTCTGACAGTTTTTCCAGGACATAATCTGCCCAGCCTCTTTCATCAAAAATCGTTCAGGCGTTTGAACGTGAATGTGTAACAAATATACACACAAATACATAGGTACAAATAAACATTTACATTTACAATACAAGTGTGAAGTGTTACTTCAAATATAGTAAATCACTTGGTAAACAAAACCTACTAGCTCAGACTTAATTTTATATTACTTTTTATATTAAAAAAAAACTCTTCGCAAAACAAGTTTTTATTTCACATAGGTCTACATGGGCACTTATACAACGTCAGAAAGTAGTGCACGGTTCCAAATTGGTTGTTTCCAATGAAGAAACTCGATGGTTACTCTTTAAAAAAAAAATGGTTGTTTACAATATTTTCACATTACGGTATTAATAGATAAATATTGACTGGCCTACACTGTTCTTACGTAAACAGTTTAGACCACCAGATATTGTACCCAAAAGCAAATTAAAAATAACCATATTATAATAAAAGTGAGTCGTAATAGGAAGTAACCTAAGAATTCGCGGAGTCTACAGTGTTCTCACATTCACATTATAAAAAAGAGGCTATATAAAAAAAAGCAAGAAAAGTAAATAATTACAATTATCAATAAATGACATGTTTATTGTGGAAGGTACCTAAACCACTTTCCAATTCAATTGTTGGAAGAGATTTCAGATAGAACTAGACGAAAGGCCTCGCAGTAATTACTAAATTTATTCACTAAATGTTCAAGGTTAAGTAATTGCGTGTAACAATAAGTTGTACAGTTAGCAACAACAAGTCTCTAATAAAAATAATGAACTGTGATTTTCCCTTTAAGGCAAAGATCTTATCTTATAATTATGTATTATATTATATGTTCTTAATATAATTATGTTATTTGCCGGGATTTTATCGAGTGACTGATTTGGCCATTCGTAAATTGGATAGGAGTATATATTGTATTGTAAAATTGGTTTACTTTTATATCTCAAGTGTGTAAACAACTGCATAAAACGTGGAATCATTGAGATCTGGGCAAAATAGAGCAAAAAATTTTATTTTATTATAGTATTGTCTACCTCAGTGAAACATGTCAACAAGGTTGTGTCAATACATTTACTGTCTAATACTGCAAAAATATTAAATTGACATTCGCGTTATAATAGAAAACAGTGTCTGCATTTTATTAGAAAAAAATATCTACTTTTTAAACTTGACGCTGGCTAAACGCAAACACAGTTTGAAGCAAAATAAAAAGTGGAAGCCGGACACACGCAGGATGGTTTCCGTACCAATCTATAAAAATGGCAAATAAATCATGTTCGTGTATGGGAGCCCCCTTAAATATCAATTTTATTTTAATTTAAATATTTATTTTTAAAGTGAATATATAAATCAATACAGTCGGGAATAAACGGGTAAGTCGGGAATAAAGGTATAAAGTAAACGGGGTGAATAGGAATACAGGAGTGAATAGGAACAAAAGTTTGAAGGTGATCTTTGCGTTAATTAATAATTTTTCCCAGCATTTAAGTGCTCCTATTTTTTATTCGTTAATTGAAAAAAGGATGCTTTGATAGAAATCAATTATATAAATATATACCAATGTGAAAAACCTAACTAAAGTTTTGTTCCTATTAACCCCTGCGTTCCTATTCAACCCGTTTGATGGTATTCTATGAATATTTCAAGCGTCTACCTGTTTCCGTTATCAATTTCGAGCAAAAACGAGCAAATAAATCACGTTTGTTGTATGTGAGCCCCCTTAAATGTTTATTTTCTTCTGTTTTTTAGTAGGTATTTGTTGTTAAAGCGATAAAAAAAACATCATCTGTAAAAATTTTAACTTACTAACTATCACGGTTCATGAGCCTGATGACAGACGGACCGACAGATAGACAGATAACAAGGTGATCCTATAAGGTTTCCGTTTCTTTCTTTTGAGGTACGGAACCCTAAAGATATATTTGTGAGTCCTGGATGGTCGATGGGGAGGAAAGGTTCTAGAATGGCAACCGCGCACCAGAAAACGCAACGTTGGAAGGCCTCCCACAAGGTGGACCGACGACCTGGTTATAGTCGCGGGAATGCGGTGGATGCGAGACACACAGGATCGGTCGTTGTGGCGACGCTTGGGGAAGCCTATGTCTAACAGTGGAAGTCTTTCGGCTGAAATGATGATGATGGTGATGAAAAAAAAATCTCTAAAATAGTCACGACTTAAAACTAGAACGTAAGCTGCTTACGTCCTTGTCTACACAAGTGTGTTTTTGTTTACCTATAGGTGTACACGGAGTACGAAGATGTACGGTTGGCAACACAGGTTACTCTCAATACCAAGTTTCTTAAGCAATCCGAAGACCTACATCGTATATGTTATTGTATTCTGAAATAGAATTTATTTACTGTGTAGGTTCGCATTGGAATATTTCTTAGTAACATTTGATAACAGCAGTCCAAGTGCCGTTGTATAACTAAAGTGTTTAGTTTTTGTAGGAGACTTTAAGGCTTTGAAATAATTTCATGGGGGAATGGCGATAGCGACTGTCGCAACCCAGTGCCGGGCACGCCATAATGAGGGTGTTCGGGAAAATTCACACCACCAGTTGGCGCCACTTAGCCGTCAGGTATTTTCCTTTGAAAATGACATGACGTTGACATCTAACATTTGACGTCGATGTCTATAATGCCAATAACATAAGCGTTTTGACAAATGCCTGGACTTGACGCCTCAGTGCTGCCACCTGGTGCACGTCATTTTAGAACACCCTCATTATGGCGGTAAGTCCCCTCTTTGAAGAGTGGATGGAAAGACGTCATGGTATCCTCACCTTCCGCATGACGCAGGTCCTCACTGGAGATGGTAAGCTTTTTCTTTCTTTTATTATTATTGATAGGCTTGCGTTTGACCACTATCTATCTGACGGTAAGTGATGATGTGGCCGACAATAGAGGAAGTTTGGGAGGTTCCTGCACCTGATTCGTGCGGAAGAAACGTCCGGGTGTCACCATTGTATGGATCGCCCGTAGGACACGGTGGAGCATACAGTAGAGGTATGCCCCGCTTGGGTGAAGCACAGCCGTGTGCTCGTGGGGGCGATCGGCAGCAACGACCTCTCGCGCTGGTTAGGTACAGGCTATGATCGCGGCGCCCCAGCCGGGCTCAAGACCCCTATTTTCAGCCAGCGTAGGCAGCGTAAGCCCATGCTTGTGGACTGCGAGCATGGGTGCCTCGCCGTCTGGACCGAGCGCAAGCCGTCGACGGCACGTTGTGTGCCACGGGCGGAAAGGAGATGTCAGCAAAACTGTAGGGGACCAGCAGGGTCGAAGCCTACTATAGTTTTCAGACTGAATCGATAACTTTGGTTTAACTACGGATGTCTTTTTTTTGTATAAATGTTTGTTTTATTTTAATCGAGGCTTATCTGCAGTCGTAACCATACCGAACTTATTTAGTTACGCGGATATTTTAATTGTTTACTCTTTATGTGGATTATAAGAAACGAAGTTTGTCTTTCCGAGCCTCTAATATCAATTGCTTATTCTGTACTTACTAATATGATATCCCACTGACAAATGGAGCTATACTGGACGAGTAGCCCTATCTCTGTATCAACTGATTCGTGATGCCAGTGACACACCATAGTAGGGGGCTGTTCATGTAAGTGACATACCTTGTAGAGTGATTCAGGATCAACATTGTGGTCGCAGCGAAGCACAGCACTGTGGCGATGTACCACAAAACGTGGCGCTCGCAGCTCCACCCATACTTCGGACATTCCTGCCACTGTGAACAAAGAATAAATAATTGTTTAGTATCTTCATTTATTTTATTCATTAACATTATCCGTTAATTTAAAATAACTTTTTCAAATCGAAAACCCGCTCCTATCCCTACCGTTTCTAGGCACGCAATATATTGTTTTCTGCACTAGCGTGGAAAAGTGCTGACGAAAAAATGCAGGGTGGAGGAAGTTGGTAATAAGAAGCGTAAAACCAATTTTTAAATCTACCAAAATAATACAAAAAAAAAACATAAAAATTGCTCACACCGTTTCAGAGGAGTTCCATAACAAACACGAGACACGAGATTTTATACATTTTCAAAACCGGTTCATAAATGACGATGTACAGAGGTAACAAACATAAATAAATGAGAAAATATGTTATACTTATATAAAACTTCACAAATACAATTAAATTGAGAACCACCTTCACTTTTAATTTCAGTTGATAAGTAAAATACATTTGACAAATTTCGGATGAGTTCTCTAACAAATACTGAGACAAGAGATTTTTAAATATTAGATTTTCAAAAACCATTCATAAATGTCAATTTACAGAGGTAACAAACATAGATAAATGAGAAAATATGTTTGTTACTCTAGAAATACAATCAAATTAATAACCGTCTTCTTTTTTTAAATTCAGTAGAAAAGTAAAATGCCTTTGACAAACCTTTACCACAAGACGAGACAGAAATAATAACATTATCCTCTTTGCTTGCAAAAGCTTTTACTCATATTATGCTAACTATTCGCAAACAGCAACATAACGCTTTGTCTTTTGAATTCTTTTCCACCATTTTTTTTTTTCTAAGCAATAGAGATAAACAAATGGTATTACATTAGTGGTAAATGGAATCGAAACCAGCATTTGAATCGAAATAGGCTGTTACAAGGCGGACTATTTGCTAATAGAAGCATTTTGGTATTTGCCTATCTTTAAACGTATTAGATGTAAAGCTAGCGGCAAATTAGTAGTCTTGGGATTTTAAGACATTTTTACCCGATTCATATTGTGGACCGATAACAACTTTATGATGTGGAGTACCCAGCCTTTTGGTATTTTACAGGATGCATTTTAGTTAGCGTGCGCGGGAATTGCGTAACTTGATTCCGGCATCTATTTTCTACCATCGGACAACGCTACGTACGGTGATTATCCCTTACGTTGTTGAAACCTCTACTGTCCGGATTAAGCATTTTGCCTCGTTATTTATACCGTGTACATCGAAGGACTGGAACAATTTACCTGCTGCGGTCTTCTCATCTGATTATAATGTAGATGTCTTCAAGGTTAGAGTGAATAGGCTCTTAATAAACTAATGCGCCTCAACATCAATGATTGCATCACTGCTTACCTTCAGGTAGGATCACAGTCAAGCGCTAGTCTACATCAATTAAAAAAAGAAAAAACGTTCATAGTAATTATTGACTGTAATTTTTAATTACTAAATTAATAGTGATGCCAATAATAATTATGATATCGTATAAAGTCAGTACAAACCACAACCTACCACAGTGTTGTCTTTTTTAACCCAAAGGTTGACTGGTAGAGAACGCCTTGTTGCATTAAGTCCGCCTATGTACCATAATAAACTTTAGTCCTTAGTCTATCCGAAAATCATACTTTCTATCATAATATTATTGTTGCGTCCAAAGTGCCTGAGGCTCGAGTCGGGATCCTATTTCACAATTTCATTGATTTCTCTAGCCACCTGTTATTGTTGTCAGGCCTTATTATGTTATAAAACAAAATCCCCACCGCTTCAGTCTGTTCACGATAAACTCAAGAACTATTGAACGGATTTTCAAACAGCTCACATATAGACAGAGTGATTCATGTGGAAACTTGACGTGTATAATACATGCATATTATAGTAGAGAAAAACCGAAAATGTTTTACATCCGTTTGAAGTTTTTGTTTTTTAGTGTTGTTATGCTCGCGTTTGACCAATATCTCATTTGATGAAAAGCAATTAGCTCTTGAATTAAAGATCTCCAGGTAGTAGCTATCAGGAAACACGGACCCCGACAGGAAATTCTATCCAAGCTGGAGCGGGGGGCTAGCGAATAAAAAATATACAAATCCATTGACAAAGTACCTACCTATAATAATTTTAAAGACGTTCTGTTCCGTACTGCCCTAGAGAATAACCCGAGTGGGCTGGCAGTCACATTGACCCTCAACAACTTAATTCAGTTACAAAATGCAATACCTATTGGAGGACACGGTGGAGCACAACGTGGCACTCGGAGGCGACCGATTGCGTGAGGCCTCGGTCCTCACGCCCCAACCACCGCCCGGATTCCGATCCCGATTTCCGGCCACCGTAGGCGCGGGCTTGCGGACGGCGAGCAATGGGTAGCTCGCCGTCCGACCGTCCGGTAACCATCCGGACCGAGCTCAAGTCGCGACGGCACGTACTGCTTCACGCGCGCCTCAAGGAGATGTCAGCAACTGTAGGGGCCCAGCAGGGTCGAAGCCTACTGGGGCCAAGGGTCTGATTCTGAAGGGAAAAACTATGCAACGAAGAAATGTGAGTTGGTTTTTAGTCAGTAAAAGTCTGACACTATCTCCCGCTCCACCCAAGAGCGAGGGATGTCATAAGATGATTTTCGAAACGAAAAAAAAGTGAATGATGGCAATTCATATAAGATTTTTAGCGAGGTGAAAAATCATCAAGTAACTTCTCCTACTCTGAATTGAGAAGTGAGAGGAAGTGTCAGACTTTTACTGTATAAAACCCACTTAATGTTCCTTCAGTTGCCCTTTGCGTTCTTGCCACGGTGACTTTTTCTAACAATTCTGTAGTCCGAATTCATGAAGGCAAAATAGCTTTGCAAAACAAAACATAAATAATTACAGTTGCCTACACAAAATTATTTTTGCAAGCAATTATAAGGCCAGAAGCATATGCAGTAACAAACGAAACAATGAGGTCCTTTGGCACTCAAGGTAACGAGGCACGTAAATGCAAAGCTTTAGAGCTAAGTTTGAGACATACAGCACATAATTACTGCTTGTTTCCTATTTAAGTTGGAATGTTAAGGAAGACCCCGAAGGGCAAGTACCTCATCATGATTTCAGTTGAAAGACGTCCACTGTTGGACATAGGCCTTCTTGGGGAAGACGTGACCACACTGACCCTAGCCAGGTTATCGGTCCACCTTATGGGAGACCTACAAACGCTGCATCTTCTAGTACGTGGTCAACACTTTAGAACCTTTAAGCTCTATCAATCTCCACCACCTGCCCACCTAGCCAAGTTACAACCGTTTCATTTCGATTCTCTTTTCGTTGATCGCCTCGAGTAGGCCACGCCTCCGATTCCTTTATTCTGACGTCATCTCAGGCTCAGTCACGTGGTCAGAACAAAGGAATAGGAGGCGTGACCGACCCGACGCGATCAACGAAACGAAACGGTTGTAACTTGGCTAGGCGGGCTGTTCTGAGAGCAATCTGCCTTTCTTACTGCCACTACTTAAGATTGGCGATTTTTCAGACTATATCGGTAATTTATGCTACAGATATCTTTTCCCTGATTCGATCTCGCAATCAAACTCCAAGCATAGTTCTTTCCATTGTGAGTGAATTCAAGCCTTAGAATGAGGCCCATTATGAGCGACCACGTTTCAGAGCCATGTGTCAGTCAGCCATCACCGAGTCATCGGTGCTCAGTGTTCCACGCGTGCCTCAAAGAGCAAAACCGTAGGAGCCCAGCACCCTAGCATTTTGCTGGCTGTTTTACGCGGATGTGGCGCGATATGTGATAGTTGTTGTTATTTTTATTTTGGCAATACACATTGGTCAAATCACTGTGCCCACTCTTGTCGGAGTGAGAGAGAGTATCTTCCCTTTTCTGAGTAAAATCAGTTACCCTTGACGTTCCGGGACTGCGGTGACTCTTCGAACAATCAAAGCAATATTTAGATTGCTTTTTTCTAGGGTCTCTTTTCAACTACTCATCCTTGATTATTTATTATTAGACGGAAAAAAGGCCTTTAGGTACTTCATTTAGTTACCGTGTTTAGTAATATGATCGTAACATTTTGTACGAATCTTTTTATCATAAGTCTCTAATGTAATATGCTACTACTTTGATATCAAATAAAATTATTCATTAAATTATTCACCAAATCAAAAACCCTTTTTGGTTGTATTGACAAAAATTTGAAAGAGAAAATGGCTGAGTGACTTTCTGAGTGACATTTCCTATTACGAGTTTGGTTATTTCACGGAATATATTATTAAAATAGCCTACATACTAAATATTATTATGTATGTACCAGAATACCCTATGACCAGTGCGTGTTGCCAGTGATGACATATGGCACTGAAACACGGTCATTGGTACAATGTGCCTCATCAGAAGGCACTGTCACCCAAAGAGTAATGGAAAGGGCTATACTCGGAGTTTCCTTGCGTGATCGCATAAGGAATGAAGATAACCACAGGAGAACCAAGGTCACCGACATAGCCCGAAGAATCGCCAAACTAAAGTGGCAGTGGGCAGGGCACATTGCTCGTAGAAAGAATAGTCGATGGGGCCGAAAGGTTCTAGAGTGGCGACCGCGCACCGGAAAACGCAGCGTTGGAAGGCCTCCCACAAGGTGGACCGACGACCTGGTGAGAGTCGCGGGAATGCGGTGGATGCGAAACGCACAGGATCGGTCGTTTGGGGGAGGCCTATGTCCAACAGTGGACGCCTTTCGGCTGTAATGATGATGATGACCGGAATGAAGTTTATGTAGATGACTGTGATATTTTGTATGCAGTTTTTAGATAAAAGTCGTATCGTTTTCTTACCCTTAACTCAATTTTATTATGTTAACAGTAAAAAAAATTGTTTAATCAATAATATATTATTACGTATTTATTACTTATTTTTATATATTTAATGAATATATAAAAATAAGTAATATTACAATTTACTGCACTAGTATTATATTGATTGACGTATTGCATTGTATTGATAATTTTAATAACTGTACCACTAAATGAATAGTTATTTTAATCTAATAAAAAAATATTTTATTTTTTAATTGACTAATAAAATTAATTAATTCTAATGTTTACTCAAATATAATAACAGTATTTTTGAGAACAAAAAAATTACCACCTTAGCCGACAGGAGTTTATTTAGGTAAAGATTTGAGTATCGTTGATAAAAAGGGGCGCAAAAATCTTAATCCAAAAAAAATAAGAAAAAATCCAACATCGAAAGTGCGAACTTAATATTTATTCTCGGAATCGTGTCAGGTCCCCAGTTAAAAGTGCCATGTAACGCAGCTTTAGCAGGCTAGAAGTGACTTTATGATGATCACTTTCTCGCTCTAGCCTACCGTGGCTAAATGACGCTATATTTCACCTCGCCCCCTGAGATCGGGAGCCGTAAAACCGGTGTAAATTTAATCTCTATCTAAATTTCAACCCCTGGTTAGGGTGCTTTTACATCGTAGATGTGCGAGGTAGCTAAGCGGCATGCGAGTATAAAATCCGCCAATGGGATTACTTTGCTAGCTTGGTATAGCGGAGCTTTACTGGAAAAACGATAGCGGGGCTGGGTGTACATCTTAAAAAACGTGAGTGGTTATCGCGGGACGCGAGCGAGGAATGTGTGCGCGTGTAGTTGAAAAATATTTGCTACGTATCTTCATACCGTATGGTGCAAAGATGCGTAGAGAGAAAAGAAAAAAGGGAACACGTTAATTTAGCACACAAAAACACACAATGAAAAAATAAGTATGTATAAACTTAAATAATAATAGAGGATATTCTTATAGCTATGCAGCTCACAACTACACACCAATGCATAGCTTTTGTTCTTCTTAAAATAACAAATTACTGTAGATAAGTGCAAAACGCACGCTTTTCGCATACTATTAGTAAAAAAATTACACATATTTATATCACCGCTACACATGTTCACACCGCCTTGCTACCTACGGTCTAGTGGAAAAGCACCCTTAATCTAGATTTTCACCGGATTGAAGATTATTTCCAAGGTAATTCCGTTTAGATATTGATTAACGTTAGTTGATACGAGTACATACGTCTAGCTTCCGATGCGGGAGTTGGTTGTCTAAGTATTAAAGTAGCTCTTAAGTAGTGGAAGTTTCAAAGTTATCGTTTTCTGTTTATGATATATGTTAGTTAAAACTTAATGATTAGATGCGATCAACACTTAACGAGTTTCAATTATATAGTAATAGCTACTGCGATAAAAAGTTTCTTTTTGATAAATTAGCTTTTGGCTCAGGAAGATGGGCATTTAGTAATAGTCTTCCTATAAAGTCTACGTAATACACAAAAATAATAAAATCGTCATGGATTTTGGTTAAACCTTAAGAAAAACATCGAACAAAATCCGAGCAACAGATGGCAAAATACAAGAAAGAAAATTACTTAGTTGATACGTTTGTTCTGTTTCTTTTGCAAGTTTTCTGTTAATATTGTTGTTGTTAGTATGATCTTTGTATTGTCTATATTTTTGCTAAATTGACTTATACATCAGATAATGGCTGTTATGAAAACTAGATGATTCGGATTTTGATCTAATTGTGCTTTTTATTTATTAGTATCTTAGAAAGTGGTAAAAGCCATTGGGTGATGACCTTATAAAAAAAGATGGTAACAATAAAAAGCTGCATTTACCTACCCTCCTTTTTTATGGATTATGATTGTGTGTACAAAGTGACTTTCAATTATTTGGCAATCATTTAGGTGATGATAGTTATTGATGCAACGAAAGTGTCTTAATGGAAGCAGAAACGGAAACAGATGTCAAAAGAAGCGGAACCGAAAGCGGAAGTGTACTATGAAGAAAAACATAACCGCCCAGAGGACACGGTGGAGCACACGGTGAAGATGTGCCCCGCTTGGGCATACAAACACCGTTCAAGCGCGAGGCAATGACCCCGCGCCCCAGCCGTTATTCCAATTTCGATTTCCGGCCAACGTTGGCGCGGGATTGCGGACGGCGAGCAATGAGTAGCTCGCCGTCCGAACGTCCAGTACTCGTCTGGACCAAGCCCCATTCGTCGACGGCACGTACTGTTCACGCGCGCCTCAAGGAGTTGTCAGCAACCGTAGGGGCCCAGCAGGGTTGAAGCCTACTGGGGCCAAGTGTCTGATTCCGAAAGGAAGACTCGGCCTTAGTATGAAAGGCACCGAAGGAACAGGAGTCAGTAAAAGTCTGACACTATCTCCCGCTCCTCCCAAAAGCAAGGGATGTCATTGGATTATTTTACCACCGAAAAAAAAACAGTCGTCGTCTGGTTTTCTATACTACTGGATTATAGAAAACTATGTATAGTGATAGCCCAAAATCAAACCTCCTTTAGGAATCAAATCTGAGTAGTTCGGCAAAAAAATATTATCATTTCATTCTACTACTGCTAATTTAAATATTCGATCAGCCTGTTCGTTACACTTCACACCAATGTGAGCCGGAACCTATTGCAATATAAATTCAATACCAATGATACAACTTGATACTTGGATACGGAGACCTTACAAAAGTGCCCATTGCCCTTTACTCAACGGTTACTTTTCCTAATATAATGCAGTAACTTAGCAGTAAGTAAGCTTTTATTTAAAGTCATCTATTCACCAAACAAAAACATAAAACTAATAGCAACGTTTATTTTATACGACCATAATAGTCATAAAAACCGGCCAAGAGCGAGTCGGACTCGCGCAAGGAAGGTTCCGTACCGTCCGTAGCTGATAGCAGTAGTAGCAAAAAATTGCAAAAATCACGTTTGTTGTATTTGCTGTTATAGTGGCAACAGAAATACAAATTAAAAAACAACAAAACAGAAAATTTCAAGTGTCTATAATGGTTCTTGAGATATAGCCTGGTGACAGACATATAGACGGACAACTAAGACTCCGCTAACTACTATTACTAAGAAGTGATAGGGTCCCGTTTTTGGGACCTTTGGGTACGGAACCCAAAAAATAAAATAATGAACTCGGCAAAACTTAATGGATCGTGACAAAACAAAACATAGTAATGTTTTAAGATTAGTGTTGCGAGCTGCGTGCTATACCAACCGCCATTACTCATAATCAATCAAAAACGAAAATTATTTGAAATACTCATTTAGCTTATAAATATCCGTAATTATAATTATTTATAAGTTGCTAGTAAGTTCACGGCTTTCTCGGCCAAATTGTTATGGGGAGGAATCATGCGATTGGTATTTCATAGTTACTTTAAGTGTTTTCATTAATTACATTGGTACATTTAATTAATCTAAAATGTAGTTTTTTTCACAAAGCGTTAGTCTTAAGTACGTATTTAGTTGACTTGAAAAATTACTTTAAAAAACATTAGTCTAACCAGTCATACTCTTTCTTGTATAAAAAAAGCTTAACCAAAATTCAAAGTAATCATTACAATTAAACTATTCTCAAGCACTTAGGAATTATCAAAGGGGTCGATCAGTCAAAAGATGAAGTTGCACATTTTTTGTCAAAAGTGCCGTCACATTTTCCACGTCGCTAATCGAATAACAACGCTCAAGTCAAAAATTGGAGCTTTTTAGTTTTGAAAGGCATTGAATAGAACTCTTTATCAAAGATTACAGCTTTGGTGATCATCCAAAATATTGAAATGGTTGTTACAGAGCACCATACATTTGCAACAGAAATTTATTTATTTTTGTAAAGTTAGTCAAGATGACTTAAGCGGTAGTGTTCGGTAAGTAACGCTATGTATGTATCATAGCCGTATCGTTCGTTTATATATTGTCGCGTCGGATTGAAAAACGTCACGGTTAAGTAATGCAGCTACCGTTTCAATACGGCGAAAATAAAGTACGCAGCATTAAACGCAAACTTCACGTTCGTCAAAACGGCTTAGAAAAGTGCAGCCCATATTTACAAAACGGCGTATCGTCGACCCTACACATTTTTTTTTTAATAAATTATATGCTGATTATACAGCTAAACATTAGACGCCGCTTTGTAGAACATATCGCTACCACAACATGGCTGAACGATTTTCGATACGGCGCGCATATATGTAATACGGCGTGTTTAAATACGAAACGGCTTCAACATATGTACCTATGCATGTGGCAATCAATACATAACAATGCTAGTGACCGTATCTTTGATTACTCATCATTCAAAACTAACACCAATTATCAATGCAAATTTGCAACCCCTATTCATATTCAAGCATTCATATGGCGGTCGTTAAAATTAATCGTTTCTCCAATTGCAACCGCAGTGGCCCTCTTTGGACAGCTGGCGAACAGAACTCTAACTTTCCACCGTAGTAAGTAATGCGTACTTAAAGCCAGGGCGCTCTCTGACCCAGTTTCTTACGTGAACTATGACCTGACTCAATTGCTGGGTGTTTGAATGTTACCACGTAGGTTTGTAGTTAAGAAAACTTTATTAAAACCTAAGGATATCTGAATACACGACGAAGTAAAAAGGCGTATGGCAATTTCCAGGTCTGCGATGGACAAGTTGAGGAAAATATGGAGGAATCACAACATATATATAGAGCCACAAAAATTCATATCATGCTCTCATCTCATCTCATAGAATGCTCGGAGTGGACTGAATTCCGTACCAACGAGTCTATACTTCGGGAACTCAGGATCGAGCAGCGTTTATCATCTTTGGTACAGTCTTGTATTCTCACCTTTTTGGTCACGTATGCCGTAGAGAGGAAGTGGCTATTGAGTGACTTGTAGTCCACGGAAAGGTTGAGGGTACCAGGCCACGAGGAAGATCGCCTATGAGGTGAACTGACCAGATTAAAGTGGCAGTAAATGGCTCATCATCTACTTAAAATTACTACTTAGAATTACTGTGTCAAATGTGACGGTCTCTGTACTTAGCCACTTCTGCATCCCGTCTATGCCACATGACCTATCTGAATCTAAAAATTTCACTATTCTGTGTAGTGTGTTAGGTACTACTCTTAGAAAAGAGCTAGACACCAGACCTACGCATATTTCATGCTAATCTTTCTTTTTAGATCATTTTTATTCCTAGAATTTTAATAACCTTGAATTTATGATGTTGTGATGGTAGTAATTTGAAACGAGTTTTGAGGCTATCCTTGTTAACCCGTATCAAGTCGTTGTCATTAACCCAGATACTAAATGACTAAAACAACGAAAATGCGATCAGTTCAAGGTAAACATAATTCCCATGTTTGTTTTGAATTAAATTGGGGCAAGGAAAAAAGTAATTAGTATAATTAATAGAAGGGTTAAGGTATGTAAGGGACAGACGACGAACAATAGATATCTTGCTATCTAGCTATCCGGTAATCGTCTAGACGGAGCCCGAGACGTCGATGGCGCACATTTTTTTTATCACTCGCAATGATCGTTTCAATTTTTATGTTAAAAAATATCCCAAGGTCCAAAAAGTTTATGGATTTCGGATTCCGAATTGAAAATCGCGAGAGCTTATGAATGTAAACAGCCCTAGACTGCTTGTTACTTCAAGTATTCCTCGGAATGTCTACATCGAGTTATTTTTGGCTAATATAAGGATACTTTAGTTCGTGAACAAGTTCTATAGAAAAAGAAAACGTGTTTTCTGATTTTGCGGTATATTCTGTACCTAAATTGTAATAAGTTCAAACAATGATTTTGTTCTTCTTGAAAGCTCTATGGTGAATTATTTATAGTAATAAGACGTTAAAAATTCTTAATTTTGTTGCTCAAAGTTGGTCACCTAATTAAGATTTTTTTTCTTTATATTTAAGTTCTTAATTGCAGAGTCTAGATTAGGTTTTATGCTAATAACCATAAAAGACTTTAATGGTTTATACATATTTAGTGAATTCGGAAATAAATAGTAACATAAATCGATTAGATATTTAAATAAGTTTTACATTTAAAGATGGTAGTAAATAAGTAGTGGCAATGAGCAGGGCATATTGCACGCAGAACAGGTGGTCGATGGAGACGAAAGGTTCTTGAGTGGCGACCATGTAACAGAAGAAGCAGCGTTGGAAGGCCTCCCACAAGGTGGACCGATGATTTTGATTGATAGATGATTTGAATCTTGAATATAATTAAGTATAACAAACTAAACTAACTCACTATGTGTAATTAAAAGAAAAAATCTTTTGTAATTCACTTCCTTATTTTTTAGGGTTGCAGAGGTATTTCTTTGAAAATAGAAATCACTGAATTAGAAATTTAAAAGTCCTGTTAAAAGCAAAAAGTTCTTCTTGAAAAGCACTTTCCATCGCTGTTTATCTTACGACTGTTAATCTTCAGGGCATCTTCCATAATTGTATATCCATTCATCATTTGTTATTTCAATACAAATACTTATTGATATTCTGTTGTTTATTTCTGATTGCAGGAGTCAGATAGATATACATAACACTGTGTAGGCGATATCCTGTCATCACACAACGTTTATTGTTTCTCGTCCCTCGTCCTTCTTTATGTTTTTTTTTTTAAGGTGGGAAATGATTTAATGGCTTTTCCTGTTCTAGGGTTTTTTTTTTTTAAGATGGGAATATCATCTAATGACAAATGCCGCTCTTGGGCGGAGCGGGAGATAGTGTCAGACTTTTACTGACTAAAAACCCACTCCTGTTCCTTCGTTGCCTTCGTCCCAGGGCCTCGGGTTTCGTTTTCACACTACCCATGGCCCCAGTAGGCCTCGACCCTGCTGGGCCCCTACGATTTGCTGACATCACGCTGAGGCGCGCGTGGAACAATACGCGCCGTCGACGACTTGGGCTCGGTCCGGACAGTTACCGGACGGTCGGACAGCGAGCCACCCATTGCTCGCCGTCCGCAAGCCTGCGCCTACGGTGACCGGAAATCGGGATCGGAATCCCGGCGGCGGTTGCCCTGTTCTAGGGTGGAGTTAGGATGTATTAGACTTTGATGTATGCTTATTTTTATGTTTTTTTTTTGTTATTGTTGCTATTAATAGGAAGAATACAATCTAGATATGTTCGAGAATACGTACATATTACGTATATATTCTAGTCAACAGAAATTAATTAAATCTAGATGCCATCACCACTGCTCTGAATGACCTGCCATCGCTACAACGACAATTCAAATAAGCAAAATGTGTTCAGGATACGGTTTTTTACACGGCTAGGGTATATGAATTTATTACAGAGTCCCGGTGCCGATTTCATAATTTCGATGTACGACTACATGTATCAATAAATCAAAGTTTTTCATGATGCAACAGTTCTGCTATGATCCTATGAGGAGTTCTGTTGCTTAAACCCAAAGTTCATCATCAGATGATAGACAATATTTCCATGGCACCAATTAGAGGGTATATACTATCAAACAAAAACAAATAATTCAAACTCTGTCCATTATTGACCAAGAAATCGATGATAAATTTTCTTTTCCTACGAAACTTATTTAGGTGCATATTATCTTTTTTCTGCAATAGAATTGAAGGTTGTGCCCATAGTAACAATTTAAGTATAAACTGAATCCTTTACAATGGCATATGCCGTAGCTCTGTTGGAGAATGAGCCCAATTTGTCCAGGATTTATGTTTTGGTCCAGGGTTTCCAAGCACCGCCCAGCTAGTGCAGGTATAATGAAATACCGGCTTGATGCGCTTAAGGCAATCGAAAAGCGAGCCAAGAGTATTATTGGTAATGATGCACTCGTCGAGTCGAAGCTTTAAAGTCTTGAGCATCGACGCTTAGTTGTTAGCCTGTCAGTTTTCTGTCGATTTCATTATTTATTTTCTTTAATTGATATAAACCAGTGCTTGACTGCGATCCCACCTGATGGTAAGCAGTGATACAATCATAGATGGTGAGGCGCAATAGTTTATTAAGAGCCTATTCACTCTAGCCTTGAAGACACGTAAAGTATAGTTGTACGGGAAGCCCGCAGCAGGGAAATTGTTCCAGTCCTTCGATGTACGCGGTATAAACGACGAAGCGAAACGCTTAGTTCGGACTGTTGAAGTTTCAACAACGTAAGGGTATCCAGCCTTACGTTGTTGCTCTCTACTCGCCGCATGTCGGGTTGTCCGGTGGTAGAAAGGAGATAGCGGAATCAAGTCATACAATTTCCGGGCATACTCTCTAAAATGCAACTTATAAAATACCGAAAGGCCCTGCACCTGTGCTCGCGGCTTTGTAGATTGGACTTAACCAAATTATTATTTCATTTCGGGGAATATGCCCAAAATTGTATAATCTAATTTCACCAAGCCCGTTCCATCCACGGACCACCGTACGGCGATTCATCACCGGCATATGATCGACATCACACCCTTACGCTCAAAACGTTGTGGGAATACATTTATTGTGAGTACAGCTAAGTAGTGAAATTCCCTGCCAGAGTCTGTATGTTTCCTGATAGCTATCACCTTGTCTTTAAGTCAAGAGTGAAAAGGTTATATCTAGGCAACCGTGTTCAATCGATATCCACTGAATTCCGAATGCTCTTTGATTTTTGAATGTTACCAAGATAAGTTGGGAACGTTGCTGTTTTTGCTTTAAGAGTTCAAGACGTGGCACCTCGAGAACACATATATTTTAAAATCGTCGAGCGTGTGAACTTCTTTCCAATATTTTATTTGGCGAATAAAACTCGTGATAAAATCACACATTTGTTTGAAAATCACCTTCGTTTCGTTCACGACAGACAATTTTATGTGCTATGCTTCTTTTTATAGGTCTTTGATATCTTGTGAGGCGGCACCAGTTTTCAGTAAAATACTAGATGTCTAAGAAGAAAGATAAGGGGTCTAAGGAAGGGAAGTCGTTGATTGACCTAATGTTTTTTTTTTCTGAGACTGTATATAAAATTTACCTAATTATTATTGTTGTTAAATATAAAAGAGTAAATATGATTAAAAGGCTTTGTATAAACCGATGCAAAGATGAAAATAAATGGTATTTGAGAATTTATGGCAGTGGGTTGAAAAGATATGTATGGTCATATTGATGCCATTGCTAAATAGCGCAGGGAATAACGTCGAACAACTTCATCTTCCTATGACCACCATTGTTTTGGGCTCCGTATCTCAAAAGAAAAAAACGGAACCCTTATGGAATCACTATGTTGTCCTGTTGGGCTTATAGTATTTGCTACTCTTGCTACATGGCTAATCCACCATTGAGTGCCGTCCAACCTTTGCAAGAATGTCGAGTTTCCTAGCAGCTACTGTAGCTTTGGACTCAATGAACCATCCGGTTTAAGGATTTTTTTATTCCAAGAGCTTTTATTTTTTTTTTTTTTTTTCGGTGGGAAAATCATCTTATGACTTTTAGTGTCAGACTTTTACTGACTAAAAACCCACTCCTGTTCCTTCGTTGCCTTTCGTACCAGGGCCGAGTCTTCCTTTCAGAATCAGACCCTTGGCCCCAGTAGGCTTCGACCCTGCTAGGCCCCTACAGTTGCTGACATCTCCTTGAGGCACGCGTGGAACAGCACGCGCCGTCGACGACTTGGGCTCGGTCCGGACGGTTACCGGACGGTCGGACGGCGAGCCACCCATTGCTCGCCGTCCGCAAGCCTGCGCCTACGATGGCCGGAAATCGGGATCGGAATCCCGGCGGCGATTGGGGCGTGAGGACCGTTGCCTCACGCGATCGGCCGCCTCCTTTGCTAGCATTACTGCTTCGCAGAAGGAGGCGACCGCCTGCCACTCCTCCTCACTCCGGACCATGGCCTGTACCAAGGCCCGGCGCGAGAGATCGCCGCCGCCAATCGCCCCCACGAGGACACGGCGTTGCTCTGCCCAAGCGGGGCACACCTCTACCGTGTGCTCCACCGTGTCCTCCGGGCGGTCCGCACAATGGTGGCACCCGGGCGTTTCTTCCGCACGAATCCGGTGCAGGAACCTCCCGAACTTACCATGTCCGGTGAGGACCTGCGTCATGCAGAAGGTAAGGATGCCGTGTTGCCTTTCCAGCCACTCCTCAAAGAGGGGACTTATCGCCATAATTATGGCGTGCCCAGCACTGGGTTGCGATAGTCGCTGTCGCCATTCCGCCATGAGACCCCGCCGGAGCTCTGCCCGCCATGCCGCGACTTGTCGCGGCAGCGGAGTTTCACCCCGACGTTGCATCTCCACGCGCAGATCGTGCATGCGTGCAAGGCCTGCTGCCACCAGGTCCCATGGTTGCTGGCCAGCAAGGAGGCTCGCCGCTTCGCGGGATACCGTGCGGTATCCCCTCACCATCCGTAAGGCCATGACCCTTATTCCAAGAGCTGAAGACGGTTGATGCGCTCCTAGGATACATTTTAAAAAACAGGAGCCAAGGTGAATGGGCTCCTTTTGTCAGGCTAAATACATAGCACAGTCATGTATATTTTTTAAATAAACATGCATCATAGATGTATCGCATACTTATTATTTTCATAAATAGTCAAAAGTATCAACTCCGTTTAAGCGGCATACAGCTAGGATGAAAAGCTTAATTTTTTTGTTAATGCGGCCTTTTTTTTTGTTGTGCCTTCTTTCGTTGGCCAGAGTCTAACCATTATATTCTAAGCACGAACAATTTTTTTTTAATTTTATGTTTATTATCTAATGTGAAAATGTATTTCATATGTATTTAATATCAAGCCAACCACTACCAACCACCAAGACTACTTACCAAAATTAATAACACCAAGATTTATATTAGTAGCCACATTAAAAGTTCAATTTAGCCAAAAGTCACGAATTCACCGCATCGTCGCTTTCCATCAGGTGAGATAGCAGTCAAGCGCGACCCTATCAAGAATAAAAAAAAAGTCAAGCCAGCAAAATAAAAACTAAGCCATCATTACTTATTTTCAATAATATTATATAAAGTCAATTTAATTTCAAATTATGACGTTTTTTTGCGAACCTCAGACTAGCCTTCATCTTGATCTGATAAAACTTAGTTAATTATTTCGTTGGTATATGTCATGGTAATTTACGTAGGCACTTAATAATTTCATCAACAATTTCCTCGCCATTGTTCTTTTGTTGTTACGTATCCAGGAAGATACTGTTCCTATGCCAGAACAAAACAAATCTTATGAAAATATAAAACAGTTCTACTAAAAAGACTTTCATTACAAAGACAATGGAGCCTTGGGCAAAACTACAAACCAAACTTTCACTTTGTATAAAATTTAAACAGCGCTATTCCGCAGATAAAATATTATTTCTTAATTACATAGTCGGTCTCCCAAGTGCCTGAGGCTGTAAAAGGGTCCAGTAGAATTGTTGGCCTAATAAAATAAGGGTGAAGTTTAGAATCCCATATCTGGCAACTAATTGTTTAGTGTAGACTATGTTCCTTTGTGCTAGTATTTTGAAAGTGAAAAGGAAATGTAAGGATCATTTTGCCGCGTAAGCTGTGGATTTGATCGTGTAAATATTTTGGTTTAGGACAAAATATTATTTACAAAAAAGTACAAACAAAAAAAGCAAAATAATTGGCCTCATAAAAAATATTTGCAAGAATTTTTATTGCCAGAAATGATACATTTTTTAAATTATTGTGCTATGTTGTTATCAAGACTAAAATGACGGGGGTGAATATCAATATATTTTCTTTTGAATAAGATTTTCATTTCTCAAACATAGCGTAAGCTAAGCTGAGCTAACAGCAATCATACTTATTCAATCTTGAGACTGGATTAACTGATATTAGCAGACTTCGTAAAGCTGTTTGGAAAGTAATGAATTTTTAAATCTCTGTTTATTTCGTCTGACTTTTGAGCGGTTTTAGATTAGTTAATCTCTATCAACTGTAGCCTGTATTTATTTGCTTTAAATTTTGAAATTAAACTTGTTTTAAAATACATGAGTTCTTACTTTGGATGTCTTAAATCTACTTGGTTTTTAATATTGGCTAGCTCTGCTTAGCTGGAAACTAGACGGCGTTGTGTGATTATTGTGGAATATATATATATATATAATAACCTTACTTTGTGTAATTTACTTCATCATCACTGTTCTTCAAACGGTAAGGAAAATCATTGTTAGGAAAGGTCATGCCAACCTTGAACCAAACATTTATCGACATTCACTAATCCACATTGGCTCCGCGTGGTAGGTTACAAACCATTTCTTTGCCTGAAGTAGAGGCCTAAGTCTCAGCCGGAATATTATGAAGCTGAAGATTAAATAAAATGTGTATTTTTTTTTTTATAGATTCTCTCATTATATAGTTGGTCGGTTTTTATTTTTTTAATGTAGATTCCCAAGTAGGCATTAGTTTGAAGGGTTATTTTTAATTAATATACGAGCTCTCTTTATTAACTAATTTGTCACAGAACATTAGCCACACGTAATATACACGTTTGTTTAAAAAATGTGCAAATATTCTTTAGTATTGTTAGTTGTTGCGTGTAGCACAAAATATAATGTAATTTTAACTAGATTGTCCGTGTCTAGTGCTCCTAATCACTCCTGATGAGGTGCCATTTAGTGCCATGTTTTCAAAAGAATTTAATTACTCCATAATTATTACCATTGTTGACCTATATCAGTCACGCAAGATTAAAAATATTATCTTAAATTCAGATTAAAAAGAATTGATCAAAGCAATTGATAAACGTAAACTTGTCAATGTGTAAATACATGTGTACCTATTTAAACTAATATTATAAAAAGGAAATATTTGATTTTGTGATTATTTGTTTGAAAAACGACTGGACCGATTTTCAAAATTCATGCACCAGTACATAGCTACTTTATTACTGAGTAACATTACAGGCCTAAATTTTCTATTTTCACTCGGGCCAAGCCGCTGGCAAAAACTAGTATGTAATAGAAGAGTTATGAGTACGAAAGAAGCTGAAGAAAAGAGCTTGGATTGTAACTGTCATGATGAATGACATATTATTTGACCCCAAATAATACGGGACAAGGGCAGGAAGATGATTATATGTATGTATCTAAACTAACATTTTATTAATTTATATATACATCCTAACTATTAAATATTATAACTTAATAAGTATTTAAACAAACTGAAAATAATGTTATGTACAAACGGGTGTTATGTACAAAAGAACTCATAGGGCATCAAAACATTTGTCCACATCGATGCCAATGGGAACAGTGCCCATAACGCTGGCTGCATTGCTTTGCTAACATAATTCGAGAACGAATTCTTGATGACTAGTAGTCAATTATGAACTTCGTTTGATTAAATAAATTATAGCGTTTATTCGTTTTTAACATATTTTTTATAAAAAAAAAAACATATAAAACCCACCAACCAGAGCCCCATTTCATGTCCAAGTAATTAATATCCATTTCAGATAGACTCAGTAGAGGTCCACTCAGTAGAGCTTCCGAAAGAGTGGGACTTAAAATAAACCTGGACAAAACCAAAGTCATGGTAAACATTCATATAGCACCCACTCCTATAAAGACCGGAGACTCTACATTCTAAGTTGTGGACGAATACGTTTACTTGGAACAAACGGTTCAGTTCGGTAGGTCTAACTTCGTCAAAACCGACTCGGCTGGGCAGCGTTCAGTAAGATTCGCGGTATCTTTTACCAGGTTACCAGTGCGTGTTGTCAGTGATAACATATGGCTCCGAAACGTGGGCGGTGATCATGGGCCTCATCAGACGACATTGCCCGAAGAATCGCCATACTTAAGTGGCAGTGTGTCATAGCCACAGTGACCGGCTATGTGCGGCTCGCATCCATCGGATTTCCGCAACCCTCACCAAAATCACCGGTTCATCTTTCAGTACGCAGTCGCATTCCAAAACTTTTCGATCCCTTCCATCTGCTCTTTTGTAGTTCTACTTTGACGTTTTTTTATAGAAATAGTGTTACCTAAACTATTGTCGTTAAAAGCTCAAAAACTAAATTCGTAGTAAGCAATATCTAAGCTCTTAATTTTCAGTGTTTCAAACCTAATTTAATTAGAACATGCTCCTTAAACTCTTGTTACGATTACGCGTTACACTTCAAAGGATTTCCACACAGGCTCTAGAGAGACGAAATAATTACGTAATTATTAACTAAAATACAATTAATATAATCCTATTAGAATAATTACTCTTTCAAAAGATCTTGAAATGGAACAGACAACTAATTCTAGCCCGAGTAAAGCCAACTGTGCACGGACGCGTAGCTTTATAGACGCGTATTCGACATAATACGCTTGGTGTACGCCTGCTTCTGAAGCTTACGGACAAAACTATAAAACTTTGTCAACTAAACGGTAATGACACGACCGCATGACGTTGCAGCTTCTTTTTTTATTGATATAAACCAGTGCTTGACTGCGACCTGTTGGTAAGCAGTGATGAAATCATTGATGGCGAGGCGCACTAGTTTATTAAGAGCCTATTCACTCTAGCCTTGAAGACACCTACATTGTAGTTGGACGGGAAGACAACAGCAATTCTTTGGCAGAGTTTCATAGTTTTGTATGTCAACTTATATTCTTATCAAAAACATAACTTCAAACTCAATACAAACTAACATATAACTAAGGAAAAAAACAATGTCACATAACCTGAGAAATAGATATAAAAACAAACTTGAAGTCATCAGCGTACGCAGTAATTACGGTAGAAAGACCATATTATTTGAAGGAGTAGGTACATCTGTTCAATGGATTACCGGACGATATTAAAGAGTGCAACAATGTGAATACATTTAAACAGAAGGTAAAGAAATATGTATGTACACTATAATCTGCTAATACTCTGGAGGAAAATTGTATTGTATCAAATTATTATGTTTATTACTTTGTATCTCATTTTAAGTGGACTGTATGTTCTTATGAGAAATAAATTTCTTTAAACCGAACTTCACGCGCAGACGTATGCTAAGCGTAAATTGACCAATACGCGTCTATGAAGCTATGCGTCCGTGTACAGTTGGCTTAAGAATTCATTGCTTTCAAGAGTGCGACATTTTATAGTCGTTGTTTGTTGTGTACATAAAACAATCTGAAGAACTCTCTTGTAACATTATTGCGTTAGATGTTCCCTGAACAACACAGCTGCTTTCTAAATTAACCCATTCTATGTACAACACTTGTAATATTCTAAAGTTATACCAATGTTTGTCACTTTAAGGGTTTGTAGAGACCATTAAAAGGGTCGTCACCTAATGTCACCCATGCCAGCAGGCAACGGCTACGTTATTAAGTAATATACTAGTAATTAAGGAGTACATAAGTCTTGTTTATGTCTTGTAGTCAAGATGAAATGCTGAATTAAATGGTTTGACATTTTGATTGTTTGGTTTTGTCTAATTGCTGTAATGTTTAGCTTAGGTTTTCCATCTCATTGCGATGATACGAAATTTAAAATTGAATTTTAATGTGATGTATTGTGTATTTGTGTAAATTGTAATTTGTAGTGTTTTAATATGGGAATAATTTCCTGACAATTAAATGATTATTATTATTATATTTTCATTTAATATAGTCTAAATATTATTCTTATATTTTAAACCTCTGATTATATACTTATGCTGTCAATTTGTCAGAAAAAAATAAGAATCCCATTGCAGACCCACTTACCGGGTCCAATTGTATTTTTAAACTTTCTAGGGGGACTTTAATATGCACACAAAATTTCATCCAAATCGATCAAGCCGTTTAGGAGGAGTTCGATAATAAACCAAAATAAAAATAAAAAACGTGTTTTGCACACGATTTTTATATATTAGACTAGATAACACGTTTTAAATATTTAGTTTGTTTGAAATCAATTCAAAGTTATCGTGGTTCTATATCTGTAGTTTCAAAAACCAGCATTTTCATTATTATACACCCCTATTTTTTTATTAGTACAAAAAAAAATGGGGCTCTATCCGTACTCGTTACTGATCATATTTCTATAATCAAAAGTAAAAAAAAAAAACGAAATCCCAAAATTATCCATGATTTGTTATAATCGGTAAATTCATAATAGAATCAATCATTCATAACAATTACTACTTGAAAATACTATGCGCAGTGTTTTGCCATTTTATCGCCATTCATTCATTCATAATCCTATACAATGTTTCCATGAATTGAGTAAGATTTTGGGATACAAACTAACGCTAATAACTTTGCTGATTATGAATATTATTTATTGAGACATTACTTAAATAATAAAAAGAACTTTTATAATAATCCCTTTAAGTATTTGTACTAATTAAAAATTAGTGGTGTATTTTAAGATTTAATATTATTTCGGAACGCCTCGGTTCCATGTTCTATGCAAGCTACATACCAACATACATTCTGTAGATGTAAAGGCCAGACAGAATTAATGGAAAGCAACCACATTTCATGTTAGGAGTCACGAATTGCAGCGAACATGCCACACGTGGTTTCATAGTATATTACATAAATTATTAGAGATAGTAAAACTACGTACTGAGTTCTAGTAAAATATTTGGGGAATAAAGCAAATTGTATAGTAGTTATAAAGGATTAGAATAAAATATGAATTATTCAGAAAATATAAGATGTCTTTGTGGTATTAACAAAAAGTACTTAGTGGATTAACTTGACCACTATCTCACCTCATAGTAAGCAATGATGGGGTTGACGATAGTACACGCTGGTCTTAAAGTAACATTGCGAGTAATTGTCTTATTACCTACTTTTTAATATTTAAATAAAGAACCACAAAGATAGACTAGACAGGTTTGTTCAAATCTGTGTGGTTCTTTTCTCAATTTAGATCATCACAGACACTGCTCTGCATGGTTTTTATATGATTTGACCATTATACGTTCACTGTATGGACATTAGAAGAGAATTTCAATTCTGAATTTCGGTGTTCCTTCTCAGGGTAGTCAGCTAGGAAACAATGGCGTTATTTAGTATAAATTAACGAAAAAAATTGTAAAACGTTTAAGCAAAATAAACATCAATAATCATTATTTATGGTTTCACAAAATCGCCCACTAGTAATAACAGAAGATCCGACGAATTTGTCGAAAAACTTCAAGTGAGATTACAGAATAAATACTCGAAGATAGGCTGTAAGAGCGTTGCCTTCGCCTTCTCGTATAAAAAACAAACCAAGTACGTCAGTTAATAAAAATGTTGACTTAGTTTGGAGTTGTTTGCTTTAAGAAGTGGACGTTCCTAAACCGACAAAATGTAAATTCTCTCCTCTTCCTTTATTCCTAAATGGAGATTCCGATTCGTCTTACGGAAACGAGGAATTGCAGCGGACGGACAATTCTATTCCCGATACTTTTATTTATATTCTCCGATACTGAATTTCAGGTTTCGTTTTACCTTTCTTGTTCTGGTGTAAGGGTTTTGTTTTCATTAGTCGAGCACAGTCTAGCAGTATTCTGTTCAAGGATAGAAATTTAATAATCTTTATAATAAAGATAGTAAAATTTTTATCTTTAAACTACTGGTTCGTTTATAAGACTGGCTAGCGGTACACAACGTCGCGGTTCACGGGTTTCTTTTAAACGTGGCGTGTGAGTTTCTTACAGAAGGAATTGAGTAGCAAAGACGTGAAAATTCGTACTAATTTTAATGCGAAATTTTGTGAGCCTCCGTGTATGTTTGTTAATTCTTCACGCTCGAGCAGCTGACCAGTTTTTGATGAGGTACACGGATAGACCATATACTAGTAAGCACATAGGATAGATTTTTTCTTGGGAGAATGAGAACACAGGAATGTGATCCGTAATCCTAAATATTTACCGAACCGTTACTTTGAATAATTCAAATGTACAGTTGACTGGCACACTGGATAACTAAGGTATACGATGCAGCAAGGCTGTCCCAATCAATCGTCAACAAAGGTGACGTGGCGCACTCTGATTGGTCAACGCAACCATGTTTGATTGCTCAAAACGCAGCCTTCTGCATAATGCATTTATACATGTATATAAATGAATCCTAGAATAGAATGACTGGTACAAATCCAGGCCAATAATTTCATATATTAATTCTTTTTGGTTATGTAATACCATTATATGTTACCATCTATTTAATATGTGAAATTGTTGGTCTATGCATAGGAAACGGAATGATAACAATCAACCATAATGCACAACACTTTTCGAACTACAATAATTAAGAATAGGATAGAAAAATCATTCATTGAATGCAATCATTTTATCGTTTAAGCCTCAGTTACGTTAGGGGACAAAATGTACCCCAACATGAAGTACAACTCATTCTAGGTTTTTTTAGGTGGGAAAATCATCTTATGACAAATCCCGCTCTTGGGCGGGGCGAGAAATAGTGTCAGACTTTTAATGAATAAAAACCCACTCCTGTTCCTTCTTTGCTTTCGTCCCAGGGCGCCGGGTTTCACTTTCATACTACCCGTGGCCACGGATCGAAACCCTGTTGGGCCCCTACAATTTGCTGACATCTCTCTGAGGCGCGCGTGGTACGCGCCGTCGACGACTTGGGCTCGGTCCGGATGGTTATCGGATGATCGGACGGCGAGCCACCCATTGCTCGCTGTCCGCAAGCCCGCGCATACGGTGGCCGGAAATCGGGATCGGAATCCCGGCGGCGCGCCGTTGCCTCACGCGATCGGCTGCATTACTGCTTTGCAGAAGGAGGCGACCGAACTCAATCTAGGTGATGTTGCCTAGTGCCCGCAACTTGACCCCTATCATTTTACAAAACATTCATGTGACTCGCAGGACATGTTTATGTACAATTTGACAACATTGCGCGTCACGTTGAGGGACATTTTGTTCCGTAATGTATCTGAGGTTTTATATTTAAAAAAAATATTCGGTCAATCGAGGACCTTTTTTGTACATGCGTAATTAAACAAGGTACATCCTTTGCCTTTTCAGCGAATTCTATAATTTCTTAGAAAAATTAGTTTGTTGTATACCGCAACAAGCTTATAGATCATATAAATTTTGCAATAACGTTCATAGGACAAGTGTAGGTATTTTATTCTTTTTGGTGAATTTATTATAAGGTTGGAAGCTTGAGAACGAATGAACGAGCTAGGTGAAAAGTGATACATGTCACTTTGACAGAATTCGGGCTGATGTTTGCACACACTGATCAGATAAAGGTGCCGACCGCAGAGGTGTGGGCCTCTTTCCTCTATCGGTAGCAGTGCGAACAACGTCTAGTCTCGGGGATTTTCTCACGGCTTGTTGTGTGAAGTGAATACCTAAAGATTGCTTCATAATAAATCAGTTGTGTGATCTGGAATAGTTTGTTTATTGCTCGATACCCAGCCATCGCCCACAAAACAGAGTTCCTGGACAGAGCTTCAATGATGATCGGCATCCTCAGCCGACATATATATAATTTTAAGGCACACTCCTGTACCATGGGTGCGTCCAAAAAATATGTAAACTCACGTATAAAAGACATACAGACCCAGAACATCTAGATAGATTTTCTGGGTCTGTATGTATATATATGTTGTATGGCTTACATCTGTAAGCCATACAAATATTTGTTTCCTTATCCATAAATTTATCTCAGAACCTCTAAAACTAAACCAATGTATCTTTATCTAAGTGGTTCATCCAAATATTTTCATAGTTCAGTGGTTCATCCAAATATTTTCATAGTTCAGTGGTTCACTGCAACAGACAGTTTGCTTTTCTTTCTTTTTGTTGTGGGGAATCATTCAATTACTTCTCCCACTCTAGGGTGGAGCTAGAGGGCTAAGATTTTAATTGACGAAAACCACATCTGTACTGAATCCTACCCTTGAATATGTTCTTTCTCTGTAACTCAATTGTTTGCTGGGAGAAAACTCATTGCTGAGTTAAGCTCGTCTTTGTACATGAACTTTCTGTATCATTGTGTACCATGTTATGTTTTTTTTTTATACAATAAAAAATTAAGAACCTATGGCCTTCAGTTGTCCTTTGTGTTCTAGGACCACGAGTTTTCTTTCAGAAATTCCCCCGCGGGCCTAGTGTACTAGGGCCTATGTAAACGGTAGGCCGTTTTGCTGATATCATTGTAGGCGTGGGCTTGCGGACGGCGAACAATGGGTAGCTCGGCCATCCGGTAACCGTCCGGACCGAGCACGAGTCGTTGACGGCGCGTAATGTTCCACGTGCGCCTCTTGTAGACGTCAGCAAAACCGTAGGGGCCCGCAGGGTTGAAGCCTACCCCGGGGCACAGGAACGAAGGTAAAGTAGGAACATGTTAGTCAGTAAAAGTCTAACATGTCTTCGCGCTTTGCCTAAGAATGGGAGAAGTCATTGGATGATTTCACACATAAAAAAAACCATTGGCTATATATCTATGTGACACCTATGTGTCGGCCATACAAATGTGTGTATCTTTATCCATGAATTTATCTCCGAACCTTTAAAGCTAAATCAATGTATCTTTATCTAAGTGTTTCATCTAAACAGTTTCGTAGTTCCGTGGTTCCCTGCAACTGACAGTAAGCTAACGGGCGGAAAACTCGCGTATCATTACACTACTCCAATTCCGTAGCTACACAATCGATACACGAATGTGGATATGTGGGGCAAAGCGTGATATTGGATGGTTTTGTGGTTGAAGACTCATCTTGAAAAACAATTAATGACAATTTTTTTTACATAAGATATTATATGAAATTGTGACCGTTCAAAACATCGAAAATTTAAATATTGAATGCCCATATAATCGAGAATTGAAATAACGTAAGTTAACCCACGTCCAATATATCTAAAATCTAATTTTCTATAAAAGTGACAAAATACATAAATATCGAAAGTGCAGAGTATCGAATGTCCTTAATATCGATGTACAGAGTATGGAATATCCTAAATATGGATATTTATTTATTATGTATGTCACAGTATAATTTGATCATTCGAATATTGCAAAAACCCGGATCGTTAGAAAATGGTAAAATTAAATCTGCGAGCAACTTGGACGAAACGTTCGCCGGTCGCTACCGCGGCTCCACTCGCTTCGCTTGCTTGGCTTACGCGCGGTTGGTCAGATCTAACGTCATAATTCGGTAAGATCGGTGATATGGGAATATTATCAAAGTGGGGCGCACTTAATGCCATCTGTTCACTTTCCGCTTTACTTGCGTATTAATATTCTATTGACTGGCCTGTTGGTCTAGTGGTTAGTGGCCCTGACTGCTATGCCGGAGGTCGTGGGTTCGATTCCGATTCAGGACAAATGTTTGTGTCATTTGTTCTGTATCTGGGGTGTAATTTATCTATATATGTATGTGTTTAGAAATATATAAGTATGTTTGTGTGTTTTCTTATTCTACAGTTGATGTTCAACATGGCCGCCTCTGTTTCTAATACATTGTCGCATCCTTCTACGGAGACCAGTCTTCACTACCTACTCCAGTAGTCAACGTTGCCCTCATTAGTTTTACTGCAACCACAATCCTTTCGTAGATATTTTAAAACATATCTGCCGAACAACTGCCATAATATTTTTTGAGATATCCCTTAGAGAAAAATAAACTTTCTAATATTTTTTTTTAATTTCTTAACTTTGACTTGTCTACTACGGCCTATTCAATTAACTTATGCACTATTTTAATGATTGACGTCCTAAAGCATCTTATTACGCATGTAAAAATGCAATAATAGTAATAATAAGACACACAAAATAAACAAAATTAAATTTAGTAGCCTAAAAATCGGCATTTTTAAATAAAAACAATAAAAGTCAAATATCTTGAAAAGGGGTAAGTTTAAGGTAGGGTGTTTAATAGTGAAATAAGTCAGAAATGATGGGTACTCTATGCTCTTAACGGATCTAGCACGACTTTTTCTGTAACCCTTAAATGGAAATCTGAATACAGCTGATTATTAATTTCATTGAATATGATAGTCAATTTCTTAGATTTCCCTCATTACCGTACTTTCCACGTACCTCACACGTCTACACAGGGGCCCTTGGTCGATTTTGCTACAGGCCCCGCGCTGGGTTAATCCGCCACTGGGAATAGTTAAGCTATTATGTGTTTAATCAACTGTAAATGTTTAAGAAACATAAATGTTCATTTGGAATCTGCTCTATTCTTGAGGCGGGAAATCATCAAATGACAACTCTTACTCTGCGACTTATACTGACAAAAAGCTATAGATACCGGCACGGATCTTGAGCGCCGACTTCTACAGTACTACTTGCGCAGAAGGACGCAGAAGTGATATATCGGGTCTCTTTAGTGATATGAAGAGAGATACGGGGGCGGGAAGTGCAATCCTTGTACAGTGATTGGCTCGCCGATATTGTACGATTCGCAAAGTAATCCCCGCTTTTTCGCCGAGCGCTCAAGATTCGTGCCGCTATCTGTACCTGTGTAGCCCTTCCTGTTCTAGGACGGCGGTTACTCTTATTCATTTAAATCCCGTGTGTTGCAATCTTCATTTTAAATGTAGACGTCATCAAATCCGTAATCGTGAGCAATTTGTATTAATAACAGTAACAATTCCATTACGTACTGAAGCCTTAAGCGTAATATGCTCAACATAACATAATATCTACATACTTGTATATATCAGCCCACGAGACAGTTACAAATGTAGGTAAGTAATCCAATTTGTTGATCATCAGCGTGGGAGGGGTTAATTAAAAAACATGTTTATACGTGTTTCTAATTAGAAACTCGAATTGTTTTGACTTCGGGATGTTACAATTTTATTTGTTTGGAATTTATTATGTGTTAAGTATGTAATTTTATACAAACTTTTTTATTAAATTAATTATTTTGTTGACTCTATTTATTTATTTGTATAAAAAGAATATTTTTCCGAAACCGAAAATGAAAGGAATTTTTCAAATCCATTCAATTTTAAATCAGTTAGAAATCTTTCAAACCTGATGGACAGTGAAACTGTAAAGCTGCGTACATTGAAATATGACGTCACAGTTATCAGGTTATGTGTGTGTTAAGGTGAACACACATTAATCCGAGCCGAACATGTCGAACGAATCGAAAGAATCGTACATTTTCATACAAGTGAAGAAAGTAATAATAATAATTTTCTTTATTCTTCCAAAAAGTACACAAAACACAATGTTTGTCATTGCAACCGAGGCGGAATTCGCACGAACCGAAGGCGAGTGTGTTATGGAGCCGAGGGCTGCAGTGACAAATTTGCACGTGTATCAAACGACTTTTTTCAATACACTTACTAAATGAATAAACGGGGGTTGATCGGCATCTCATGAGGGTCAACACGCGCCCAGCCCGATACGATAAATGTAATAAAATTGTGACCGGGGAGAGCACACGCACTTTTCTGCACTAGTGCGGAAAACCGTCTATTGCGTGCCTAAAAGCGGTGGAATATATATTCTTCATTCTGGAGTCCTTCCAGATTCGGACGATTCGATGCGGTTAGGTGTGCAGGATTTCATAGAATTTCTTATAAAGAATTTTAAAATTCTATTTTTTTGATTCGTTTGACGCGTTCAGCTCGAATAAGTGTGCGTTCACCTAAAAAAAGATAGCAAGATGTTCCCATCACGCCCTCACTCTTCTACATACCAATGTTTGAAATACTAGTTGCTGTTTCACTTAATAACCAGTTTTGATACGGTTTTTAGAAAAATATTTATTTTTAGTGTTATGTATTGTTTAGTTTGAAATATGGTAAAAAAATCGATAGATAGATTGATATATTCTTATTATTCTTATATATTCTTTATTGTACACCAAAAATACAAATTACATTAGGAACTGAAAATTAATAGGGTGTCACAATGGGCGGTCTTATCGCTAAAAGTATCGTTGCAAGCGATATCACTTCTTACTATTACATATAAGGCGTAATATCAATGACATTTGTTTTTTGGCAAACATAGCAAACGGATCAATTGATTGTCCTGAACTTCTTGGCAAAAATTTTCTTCACACTAATTAGAACAACCTACGTAAGCGGCCTCTATTACAGGCACCGTGCACATCGACAAAGTACAGGCGCAACGCCTTCTCCATACGTAGTGTTCTAGCCTTCAATAATTTACCGTCGCACCTAGAAATCGATCTGTTTTGCACCAGTGTACAAAATATAAAAAAGATCCTAACCAAGGAATTTTTTGGAGACAATCATAGATAACTTAATTAGTTTAAATTTAAGATAACTCTATGTAATCCTTTTCTTCATCTTTGATATCACTTGATTCGATTCAATTCTTATTATAGCTACTTAAATTATTTTTTAACTTTATCTTCAACCTAAAAGATGTCAACGTAATCTGTAGCTAGATATTTAAATGTGGAAGCTTGTTATTAGCAATTTTCATTACTTATGTAAAAAAATAATAATTGTTATTAGCCTATAAGCTTTCTTTAAAAATAAAATAAATATAAAAGCGATAAGCTTAGCGATAGCATAATAATTACGGGATAAGTTCAACTTTTGCGATTCTTTTATTTAAAAATGTTCAGTGATTTGGTTTTCTCATGTTCGTGTTCATACACTTGAGGGAACGGACATCCTCATGCCCCACCACCGAGACTCCAACCCTGACTACCAACCACTGTAAGCGCGGGCTAGCAGACGACGAGCATTGGTTAGCTCGCCGTCCGACCGTCCGGTAATCGTCCCGATCGAGCCCGAGTCGCAGACGGCGCGTAGTGTTCCACGCGCTACTGCAAGGGCAACTGAAAGAATGCTGGTGTGGTTTTAGTCAGTATAAGTCTCACGGTGGAGTATACGGTAGAGGTGTGCCCCACCTGGGAAGAGCACCGCTGTGTCTTTGCAGGAGTGATCGGTGGCAGCGATCTCTCACGTCAGGCCTTGGTACAGGCCATGGTCCGGAAAAAGGAGGAGTGGCCGCACGTGCACGAGCGAGGCAATGGCCCCCGCGCCTCAGCCTCCCGGGATTCCGATCCCGATTTCCGGCCACCGAAGGCGTAGACTTTCGGGCGGCGAGCAATAGCTCACCGTCCGACCGTCCGGTAACCGACCGGGCCAAGCCCAATTCGTCGACGAGACGTAGCCTCAGGTTCCACGCGCCTCAAGGAGATGTCAGCAACCGTAGGGTCCCAGCTGGGTCAAAGCCTACTGGGGACAAGGGTCTGATTCTGAAAGGAAAACTCGGCCCTGGTATGAAAGACAACGAAGGAACAGTATTAGTCTGACCGACCCTCCCGCTCCATCCTAGACAAAGAAAAGTCATTAGACGATTTCCCACCTCAAAATAAAACCGTGTTCGTGTAAAAATATTAAAACGTAACTGTTAATTGCTCTGGTTTAGGGGCAATCGCATTCATGTAATTAAATGCTTAGAGCAATAAATACAACGAACAATTCGAAATTTAGTAGCTCTGATAATAATCATCCGAGTAATTTATGTTTATTTCTGGATTCGAATTTAGTTTCAGAAATTCAAGTGGTTTTTAACAGTATACAATTGTTATTTTACAAGCTACCCCGCTTTTGTAGTCATTTCCGCCTAGCCCATTCCATCATCGAACTACCAGGCGTACAGCGATGCGCCACCGGTACATGGTGGACATCCCACCTTTACGTACAAAACGTTTTGGGAATACATTCATTATGCGTACAGCTAAGTAGTGGAATTCCTAGCCGGAATCTGTGTTTCCTGATTTACTGGCTGTCTTTAAGTCAAGAGTGAACAGGTTACTTCTAGGTAAGCGCGCTCCATTGTTGACCGCATTGTTGCTTTCCATCAGAACCTATCAACAATTATGAAAAAAAAAACAGGGAGTAAGTAAATAGAATGCCGGAGTCCGTGTTTTCTAGGGGGTCCCAACTTGTAGCTATGAGAAAACACGAACTCGGCTTTATGTCAAGAGTGAATTGGTTACATCTTGGGCAAGCGTGCTCCAAATCGACCACTGGTGAGCTTGAGTTTACCATGTGGCGAGATGGTGGTGAAACGCGCAATAATATTCTGCAATAGCTCGTTGTTATTGAATTAAGTGACACCGGTGGATTTTAGTCAGTAATAGTTTGACACGTTCCGTTCTACTCAGAGTGTGAGAAAAGATTTGATAATTTCCTACCTAAAAAAGGCACAGTTTTAACAAGGACGCGGAATAGTTAGAAAGAGTCACTGTGGCCCTAGATACTAATTGGCAATTGAAGGAACATGGGTTTTTTTAAAAGTGGAAAATCTTCCTATGACTTCTCATGCCCTAGGGTGGAGCGCGAGAGCGTGTCAGACTTTTACTAACTTTTTTTTCGGTGGGAAAATCATTTTATGACATCCCCCGCTCTTGGGTGGTGCGAGAAATAGTGTCAGACCTTTACTGAATAAAAACCAACTCCTGTTCCATAGTTGTCTTTCGTACCAAGGCCGAGTTTTCCTTTTAGAATCAGACCCTTGGCCCCAGTAGGTTTCGACCTATCTCCTTGAGGCGCGCGTGGAACAGTACGCGTCGTCGGCGACTTGGGCTCGATCCGGACGGTTACTGACTAAACCCACATCTATGTTCCTTATTTGCCTTGCGTTCTAGGACCCCGGGTTTTGCCTTTCGGAAGTCAACCCCTGGTCCCAGTAGGCTTCAGCCCTGCTGGGACCCTACAGTTTTGTTGAAATCTCTTTGAGGCGCGTGTGCATCACTACACACCATCGGTAACTTGAGTTCGGTTCGGACGTTTACCCGACGTCCGGATGGCGAGCTACCCATGGACTTACCGCCGTGATTATGGCGTGCCCAAAGAAATACGGATAGATTTAAGCTGGTTGAAGTTTGTTCCTCCTTTTCGCTACTCTCAGAGCGGGAGAAGTTATTCGATATTTTACCATCACAAAAATAAAGGCACTACCACACTGGGGCCCTGGAACTAAGGCAAAGAAAGAACAAGAGTGAGTTTTTAGTCAGTAAAATTCTGACATACCCTCACGCTCCACCCATGGTTGGGAGATGTCATTGGATTATTTTTCCATCTAAAAAAACCACACTAAGACGGTTCTTTGTGTAAATTCGTCTTTCAAAAGTCAGAAGACTCGTAATATTAAGACAAAGTACATAAAGTAAAGTTTCGTTGCCAAAAGGACAATTGCAATCCCCTGTAGAGTACAACAAAGCAAAATATAACACGAGTGTACTTACTTCTACAGCGAATTTACTATAATATTTTTGAAAAGATGTGTCGTTTGAAAAATGCTGAGATAAAACTTACTACATTCTTATATTTCGTTGAAAATTTTTGTTTGTTATTTTATACAATGTATTTTGAAAAGTTTCGTATCTGAAGTTAGTTTTTCTGTTTATCACGTGCTAAATAAATTGATGCTTAGAGTGCAGAAAAAGATATCTACCTTTGTTTTTTCTACATCTGATACTTAAAATTTATGATAATTTAGTACTATTGACAATTTCCCACCTTAAAAAAACACGACTATCCGTTTATTTAACTGCCTTTTTATTAAATTTATCATATACAAAAACAAACAAGCAAAAAAATGTTTACATTAAAACCTTCCACGCACCTGCACAGGGCACCTGCTACCAAAAGTAAGTAGTCTGTGAGACTACACGTGCTAGATAGTGTTGCAAAAAAAAAACAAATATCCTTTCTTAAAGTTTACTCTAAAATAAATGTAACATAAAACTAAAATATAAAGCGAATAAGACTGTAGGTGAGTAACTCAAAGCTACGACAGGTGTCTACGTTACGCTACGCTAAGCTCCAAGCGTAGCCAGGCGTGCCACGCTGCTGCGCGCGCTGATGCACAAAACGCGTCTCAAGAAAATGCCGCTTGGCATGTCATGCAAATGTTGCCGTCTGTGAGGGCACTAATAACCTCTCTTCACAGTATTTATACACAGTAAAATTATAATGAAGGAATCGTTTGTCTTAGTAAGGCCATACCAAGTTTTATTAACATCCGTTCACCGTTTGAGTGTGAAGAAGTAACCAACAGACACACACGTTTATAAATGCACATGCACACACACACAAACACATACAAGTATTCGCTTTTATAATACAATTATGATACGAAAACACTACACATTTATCGGCATGTAAAACTAGCCATATTAATAGCTAAAATTGCCCGAAAAGCTAAAATTAGTTTAAACCTAGAAAAGTTTCTTTCTTTAGCTAGTTAACGTGAAATTCTAAGACATTCTTTTTTAAATTATTTATTGTACACTAAAACTACTTATAAAATACATTCAAGTCAATTAAAAATATTGTATATCACATTAGTACTTAATATACGTCAGAAACTAGTGAACAGTTCCATTTGGTCGATTCCTATAAAGAACGAAAAGAAGAACCGAAGAGAAACTCGATGATTACTCTTTTAAAAAATGATTGTTCTTATTATTAATTTTTTTTTTTAAGGTGGGAAATCATCCATATGACTTCTCGCGCTCTGGGTGGAGGCGAGGGCGTGTCTAATCACCTTTATAATTTATTTTCCATCCATATATTTGTCTGCCAAGACAAGTCGTGGCATGGCGGACAGAGTTCCGGCGGGATCTCATAGTGAAATGGCGACAGCATCTGTCGTAACCCAGTGCTGGGCACGCCATACTTATGGCGGTAAGTCCCCTCTTTGAGGCGTGGCTGGAAAGACCTCACGGCCTCCTCACTTTCTGCATGACGCAGGTCCTCACCGGACAAGGTCATTTCGGGAGGTTCTTGCACCGAATCGTGCGGAAGTGACGCCCGGGTGCCATCACTATGTGGACCGCCTGGAGGAGACGGTAGAACACACGGTAGAGGTGTAACCCGTTTGGGTAGAGCACTGCCTTGTCCTCGTGGGCGAGATCGGTGGCAACGATCTTTCACGCCGGGCGATGGTCAGAAGTGAGGAGGAGTGGCAGGCGGTCGCCTCCTTCTGTGAAGCAGTAATGCTGGCAAAGGAGATACCGATCCCGATTTCCAGCCACCGTAGGCGCGGCCTTGTGGACTTTGGCTTTGGCTTTTTTAATTGATATAAACCAGTGCTTGACTGCGATCCCACCTGATGGTAAGCAGTGATGCAATCATTGATGGTGAGGCGCAATAGTATATTAAGAGCCTAATTTGGCCTTGAAGACATCTAAATTATAGTTAGACGGGAAGACCGCAGCAGGCAGATTCTTCCAGTCCTTCGATGTACGCGGTATAAACGACGAAGCGAAACGCATAGTCCGGACCGTTTTTTCTTTCAGCCCGCGTAAGTCAGATGCTTGTTTAATTTTTTAATAATTTTTAGCCCATGCTCCATACATTTATTGAACGTCTCCTTTCGAGCAGTTCTCAACCCTTCGCTTAATCCGCGCAAACACTAATCTAAATACAAGTCGGTGACAAGATCTTTTAATCTCACAAATTACTTATCTTAATTGTTCCATCAACTCATCTAATATCTACAATTTCGCTGAAGGATCACTTAATTAAAGTATGTACCCAACAAACATGATCAGCGCAAACAATATGGCGAGTAGTGATGAGCCAATTATCGCTAATTGTGTACCGTCTATAATGGGTATAAGTGAACCTGTGTATTACACAAGTTTCATAAACATACTTAGATATGATATACCTATAAAAGGTAGGTAATTTTCCATACGTACAAAGCGTTTTGGGAACACATTCATAATGCGTACAGCTAAGGAGTGGAATTCCCTACCGGAGTTTGTGTTTCCTGATAGCTACAACCTAGGGGTCTTTAATCAAGAGTGAATAGGTTACTTCTAGGCAAGCGTGCTTCATCGTCGGCCACATCATCGCTTACCATCGGTTGAGATAATGGTCAAACGCGAGCCTATCAATAAAAAAAAAAGTTTTGCAGACTGAACACTCGTTTTTAATATTTTTCATTTAATTTATCAAATATTGGTGAAAAAAAATAACGCCATTCTCCTTAAATAAATTAGGACGATTTTTATCTGAGGTGCGAAATCATCTTAAGACTTCTTCCGTTCTAGGACGGAGCGAGAGGGCGTGTCAGACTTTTACTGACTAAAACTACACGTATGTTAATTCAGTTGCCTTTGTGTTTTAGAACCATGGGTAACCTTTTTAGAAGTTGACCCATGGCCCTAGTACTGTAGACTTCGGCCCTGCTGGGCCCCTATGGTTTTGTTTACATATCTTTGAGGCGCGCGTGGAACACGATCAAGGAATGATCACAAGCAAGCAGTTTTTTTTTTTTCACAAACTTGTATCATCCTTTGAGAGATCCTTTCTTCAAAGATGTTTTAGTACAACGTTGACGAATCAAACAGAAATCATTATGTCCTGATATTGTATAAAATCACTTTTGGTATTTACGAATCCAACATACCAAAAATGCATAACTATTACTGAAGGAAAATAAGATAAATTATGAGTTAAATCATGGATCCACATCAACATCAATGGCAACAGCGGGAATGTAAAAAAATAAAACGATTAAACGAAAAAAAAGTAATTAAAATTTTATAGCGCACGAAGTGATCTGGCACGCCAATCACGTGGCCACAATAAAACCAAGCCGAAGTAATAAATGTCCGCTGAATATCAAATTTTTTTGCAAATGATAATGAAACTGTTCCTAGTAATGTTCCCTTTTTTTAAATGATATAAAACTAGCGCTTGACTGCGATCCCATTTGATGGTAAAAAAGGATTGTATCACCTTTGATGGTGAATCATCATCATCATCATCATTTCAGCCGAAAGGCGTCCACTGTTGGACATAGGCCCCAATGACCGATCCTGTGCGTCTCGCATCCACCGCACTCCCGCGACCCTCACCAGGTCGTTGGTCCACGTTGTGGGAAGCCTTCCAACGCTGCGTTTTCCGGTGTGCGGTCGCCACTCTAGAACCTTTCGGCTCCTTAAGAGCCTGTTCACTCTAGCCTTGAAGACACCTAAATTATAATCGGACGGGAAGACGGCTGCAGACAAATTGTTCTAATACTTCGATGGACGCGGTATAAGCGACGATGCGAAACACTTAGTCCGGATCGTAGAGGTGTTAACAACGTAAGGGTAACACTCACTGTATGTACGTCGGGTTGTCCGATGGTAGAAAGGTGATGGCTGAATCAAGCCATGTAATGTTGTCATGTACCTGATGAAAAATTTGTGTATTGTTTTTGTGTGTATTGCTTTTGGCAGTCTTTCAGGCTGGCTTATATTTCTCTACTTTATTCTACATTCGGCGGTTTCTGAAGATAATTTGTTAGCACAAAATAAATTAAAGGCTGGTCGCAAGGTATAAAATACCTACTGACTATTTTATTAATTTGTCTATTGTAATTAGGAATCCGTACCCAAAGGCTAAAATGGGACCCTATTACTAAGACTCCGCTGTCGGTCCGTCTGTCTGTCCGCTTGTCACCAAGCTGTATCTCATGAACCGTGATAGACAGTTGAAATTTTTACAGATGATAATTTATTTATTTATTTATTATTTATTTACAAGCACTTGTACAACGTTACGGAGGAAATCCAAGGTGTTGTACAGTAGAAACTTACAAACTAAAAAAATACATTAAATAAAAACCATAATAACACATTGAAGAATAAAAAGAAAATACATATACATTACCACTAAAATAATGAATATCACACAAACAAATGAAAAAAATGTTTACTTATTTTTTATCCATCTTCTCACAAAACCTTAGACATTCACGACACACATCTATCCATCTCCCAGCAAACAAGTCACACTCCGGTGTTAGACTCAGGAGAGCATTAAGCACAGAAAGCGCACGAACGAGCGGCGAGTTAGCTCGTGATACTGTATGCGATAAAGGATCAGCTAACAATCGGTGTGTTCGCGGCCTTAGGTGTTGTTTAGGTACGAGAGGAACAAACAATCTCACCAGCTGAGCAACTAATTCAGGACAATCAGATTCACCACGAAGAACTTGACAGGCGAAGATAAGCAAAAAGTAATTGCGCCTTACTTCTAGAGAATTAAATTTCAGCATTCCGAGCAAAAATTTTGTCGGATATAAAAATGGATAGCATCCAAATAATTTCTTATACATAAATCTAAGGAATGTTTTTTGAACTTTCTCTAGAAGCAAGACGTAAGAAGCCTCATAGGGGTTCCAAATAATGGAAGCTGACTCTAACTTACTCCTGACTAAAGCCATATAGACCAGTTTAATTGCCAAAGGGTTATTAAATTCACGCATATTTCGAATCGTATATCCTAGTCTGCGGTACGAATCAGCGGCAAGATTCCGCATATGTTCATGGAAGTTTAGTCTCTGGTCGAATAAAATACCTAGATCTTTAACAGAAAAAACTCGAGAAATCGGTTCCGCTCCTAAAAAATATTGTACATGCAGAGGGTTATGAGCTCGACTAAAGGACATAACACTACATTTAGCCGTATTGAATAAGAGCTTGTTTGCAATGCTCCATTGGAAGACCGAATTAATGTCCTCCTGAAGAGTTAAGGTATCGGCCATTTCCTCAACTCCATATATCAACTTCAAATCATCAGCGTAAAGTAAGCACCTGGCGTGTTTCAAAACCTTCTCGAGATCATTAACCATTATACCAAAAAACATTGGTCCCAAAATGGACCCTTGACTAACACCAGACCTAGTGTGATATGGCTCTGAAACGAAGCAACCATGTCTAACATATTGTAGGCGGTCCCGCATATAACTTGCAAAAAATTTGAATAGTTTTGGCGAAAAGCCAATGTTATTAAGCTTGGCCAGTAACACGTCATTATCTACGCAATCAAAGGCTTTTTTGAAGTCAAAATATATAACATCAATCTGTATGCCTTTATCTAAGTGCTGCGATATTAAGTCTACAAGCGTCAAGAGATTTGTACTGACAGAACGGTTCCACCGAAATCCATGTTGAGAGTCGGAAAGAAATGGTTGGATCTGGTAACCAATTAATTTATGTAATACAGATTCAAACAATTTTGGAAGTGATGACAGTATAGCTATCGGCCGATAGTTTTCTACATTTGAAGTGTCTTTAGTTTTAGGTATAGGGTGAACTCGTGAGACCTTCCAGCGTTGTGGATACTGACCTGTGGAGAGTGCTAAATTAAATATGTGAAGTACGGGTGTAATAATGTATTCTTTACATCCTTTCAAAATGTAAGCAGGAATGTTGTCTGGACCTACAGCAGTATTTGGTTTTAGTTTATTGATAGCCGATTCTAAATCTTGTAGTGCTATTTTATCAATATGCACAAGGTTTGAATCTTTGTTGTGAAAGATATTGTTTTGTTTTTTGTAATCAAGAAGGGGAATATCGGGCAGAAAAACGCTTGCAAAAAAGTTGGAAAAGGCCATTGCCGTATCTTTACCAACATGCTCGACCCCATTACACTTAATCCTGGGTTCAAAGCCTCCCCTAATTTTAAAACTATTTATATGCTGCCAAAAGATACGGGGATCACGACGAAGTTTGATTTGAATGCGTTTAATGTATTCGTCGTATGCATGAGATGCTCTCTTTTTAATACTAGACCTAAGAAGAGAAAACTTTTCATAAAAGTCACTGCTATGAGTTGTTTTCCACTTTCTATGTAGTTCAGCCTTACATCGAATGTCCTTAATTAAATCTGCCGTAAACCAAACAGGATAGCGCCTAGATTGCTTCTTAAATCTGTGTTTTTTGGGTACACATTCATCAAAAATGTCGTACATAATATTGTAAAAATATTCAACCGCAGAATCAACATCAGGCGCCAATAATACCTTTTGCCATGATGCTTCCGAAATTAGTTTATACATGGCTTCAAAATTGCCCTTGAAAAAATTCCAATCATTCACTGCATCCAAGTTACTAGGATCTACTTTTTCTGAGCTAAATCGGCACATAGTGTCAGTAGGTGTAAAGCATACCTCTAGAGGCGGATGATAAGCGTCTCGTCGTAGTACTAGACCCCCACCATCAATCTCTGTCACATCAACGTTGCTAATGCTATCTGATACCAACACCACATCCAACTTGCTATCATACGCATTCATCACCTCATTCCTCTCAGCCAGGCCACAAACAGTACAAAAATAACAGTAATAATTTAAGATATCCTTCGATGTGCGATTAGTATTTATGTTTAAATCACCCACGATAATCACAGCACTTTTTAAGTTGTCAATAACGGATTCGACTTTTTGAAACCAACTCATGTATATTTCATCAGAAGCTCTGGGATGAATGTACACTACACAAATATAAAACGTAGCGCAATTCGATGATGTACTTCTGTTGCCGTTATAACAACAAATACTAAAAAACAGATTAAAATAAATATTTAAGGGGGCTCCCATAAAACAAACGTGATTTTTTAGCCATTTTTTGCTACGGACGGTACGTAATCCTTCGCGCTTCTGCGCGAGTCTGACTCGTACTTGGCCGATTTTTTTAGATTAATTAGACTGCATGTGAACCAATTGTAACAAACAAGAGCTAATCCCGCCAACTAACTATTAGTTTGGTAGGTTTACAAAATGTACAAAAATTGTGGTCCAAAATAAATTATTTTTTATATCTAGAATGTCATTTATTTGGGACCTCAGATCAAGTAAAGTTCTCAACCTTTGCGAGAGGTTTGTTTACTGAATGTCGCGAAGTTAAAGGATAGAATGATCAGTTTATTCACTCATTTGTAATATATGAAATATGAAAAATATGAAATAGACATAAAAACCCGTCATGATGTAACCACTAACCATTTTGATAATTTGACTTCGTCCCATTTCGATTCCCGCTAGGGCCACGCACGGAGAATTTTGGAAAAGAATGTCGTAGTCCTGAAACGCAAAGGGTAAGTGAAGGACTCAGGTGGATTTTAGTCAGTCCTCTCGCTCTAGCCTAGGCCAGAAAATTCATTGGATGATTTCACACCTCAAAAAAAGTCGTCCTGGAACAGATAATTGAAGAACATGCAAACATCAAATATCTTTTTAAAATCGTAACAAATACATGAATAAAAAACTTTTTACAAAAAAAGTACAACCGACTTCAATGTAAAAAAAAAGCACTCACAGGTGCAAAATAGTTTTAATTTAGGAAGTCAGTGTTTCTATAATAGTTTTGTCTCTTCTTTATCTAACACCGACTTCCAAAATAAAAGTTATTTTGCACTTTTCAGTGTTTTTTTTTTACACTGAAGTCGGTTGTATTTTTTTTTTTGTCGAAAGATTTTTATTTTAAACTTTTTAGTTATGGTGCCACCACTAAAAAGTACCCCTCAGCCATACTTAAATACCTTATAGCTAGAGTGCATCTCTTGACAATTCAAATAACACCAAACACGGTGAGATTAAATTAATTTATTACAGAGTTCCGGTGCCTGATTTCAGGCTTCATCATCAGATCAGTTCAATATATTCCCTATCTTCTTTCAGTAAGTCATCGACTACATGTATAAATAAAGCAATTTTACTTGTTACAACAGTTCTGCTGTGATCCTATGAGGAACTCTATTCCATATCTTCGAAGTTCATGATCAGGTCATAACAACATACTACGGGACCAACTTGGAAACAAAACCTTCCAATAAAAAAAAATAATATCGGTCCACAATTGACCGAGAAATTGGTGAACATACATTAAAAAAAACTTACATTCAGCCGAACATAGAACCTCCTCCTTTTTGAAGTCGGTTAAAAATTAAAATGTTGGATAAACATTGATTCTCCGACAAAACTAGCAGACTTAGCCAAGTTGATAATCTACAATCGTTAACGCTGGAAGAAAACAAATCAAATTTAAGGGAATGACTCAAGAAAATTCGTAGCTAAGTTCAGATCGTTCAAAATGACAGAATTAAATTTAATCGTTTTTACAACGTTCATCGCTACATCCTTTAGTTTTATGGTATAAATGGTACTTACGCTGAGGGGTTATCGATTTTAGAAACAGATTCGACACGAAATGGTCGTAACTTGACTAGGCCGGCTGTAAGTATAACGCAAGTACACAAATGTACGTTAAAATCTTAAGTGGAATCTAATCACTCGGAGGGCAGTGGCAGCCTCTCGCGTCTCGCCCTGGTTCACTGGTGGACCATGAGAGGGTGTATCCCTAGATCGAGAAAAGTTATTAAATGATTACCAACCGCCCAAAAAAATATTAGGACATATCGATTCATGCCCACTCATTATAAAAATAACATTTCAACGAATCAACTTTATTTTTGTCATGCTCATTTTTATTTACAACAGAATGTAATATAATAATACAAAATGAAAATCATAGGAATGAATATTTTTGCTAGCAAGTCTTTTTATACACATTTGTACATTTTATTATTTTTAGTTTAGCCAAAAATGAGTGTTACGCTATCGTATGTCAAATTGTCGGCCATTGTTGTCGTCCAATTAAATCTGAAACGGTCCCATAATTGACGTTGAATAATTTCTACAATTACCATACAAACTTGTATACTGGGACGGTGGAGTGTTGTGGGGTGCCTTATAATGTGAATAAATAGAATAAAATGTTGGCTGTTTTGTAATGATATATAATAATGACGCAGAACAGTGGTGGCCCAGTGTTAGCCGCCGAAGGTAGGCACTTTAGTTTGTGTAATTTATTTCATCACCACTGCTCTCAAAACGGTGAAGACAAACATCGCAAGGAATTAGTCAGTAAAAATCGGACACGCTCTCTCGCATCATCTGAGAGTGGGAGAAGTCATTTGATGATTTCTCACCTCAAAAAAATGGAAGACTAGTTCCAGTTAGAGATACACAACAAATACGTTGGTGATCAGAGTTGGTTTAGATCAGCAGTTAAGCTACAATTTCATTCTTCCAGTCACCTCTCTAAAAGGGGTCTAATTAAACAGGCTTTTCTAACAGCATTATTCACGTCTAATAATCTTCATAGCCTTCTAAATTACTAAGTTAGCCACAATTAACAAGCGTTTGAATCATACTATCTTAGCCACTAGTTACCTTCTATGTAAGCTACTTTAACGGTGGTTATAAAAAACTAACCAAAAAGGCTAAGGCGGGAACCCCATTCCGTTCCGCTCCCACCTTCTTACTTAACCTGACCGTTTTGGAGTGCCCAAAGTGAGCTCGGAATGGTGGTCGCTTTGCTCGCTCTTGGACTAAGAATATTTATTTGGCGATGTAAAAAAGTCAAATAAGTTTATTAAAGGCTCACTTTTTCGTTGTTTCTTTTATAAATTGGGAAGTTTGTTCACGTGACTGATAAAATAGGTGGCTTAACATATAATACCTCTTTTTAAAGAACATAAAAGGTTAAAACATTGCAGAAACCATAGTAATTCAACTTAGAAATTTCTCGACATTTGCCTCTTTCAAATATTTTGTCTCTATATCTAATCTTGGCCAATTCGCTTCACAAAAATTTCAGGCGATGAAGATTAAAAATTCCATTGGATTCGTGTCCGAGAATTTTAGAACATAATGAGTAGATAGATATGTCATTTATCAAATTCCCCAAAACTGACTGAGAGAAGAAAACAAGAACATACATTTTATGTTATGTGTGCAAACAGAAATAGGTATACACCACTAATTTTTAATTAGTACAAATACTTAAATGGCTTATTAGAAAAGGTCTTGTTTTTATTTAAGTAAAGTCTCTATAAATAATATTCATAAACAAAAAAGTTATTAGCCTTTATTTACATCCCAATATGTCACTCAATTTATGGAAATATTGTACAGGCTATTTATTGATTATGAATGAATAAATAACGATCAAAATGGAAAAAAAAGCGCGTGGTATTTTCTAGTAGTAATATTGTTATGAATGATTAATTGTATTACAAATTTACCAATTGTGACAATTTTTTGTAGACAATTTTGGGATACCGGTTTTTTTTTTTTTAAATATGATCAGTAACAGGTACGGATAGAGAACCATTTTTTTGTACTAATTAAAAAATAGGGGTGTATATACAAATTGTGCAAATAGCATGATATAGATCCATTTCTAACTAGAGTGTCCTCGGCCAGGAAGTATGAGTAGCATACCATAAGCTTTCGCTCCACTCGGGGCGGGAGATGTTTTTAAGGTTCCGTACCTCAAAAAGGAAAAAATCGGAACCCTAATACTATCACTTTGTTGACTGTCTGTCTTTCTGTCAAGACCCTTTATCTCGGGAACATGTGGAGGTATTGAGTTGAAATTAAAACCACATACTCAGGTCTGCGGTCCCTTGAAGCTGAGAAAAACTTCTGAGTTATCGAAAAATACGGCCGTATAACGCAAAAACGTATATTTCGACACTCTCATGGGAATCAAAATTCATAGGGTACTTTCTGTGGACCTAGAATCCTGAAATTTGGCATGAAGAAGGGTCTCATAACAAAAGTATAGGAAAAATCTGAAATCTGTGTAGTTACGGAACAAAAAACAATTTTTTTTGCGATTCGGAAAAATGTTCGTAACTCAATTCGGGATTGAACTGTTTTCATTTGTGAGTTTGTACTCACAAAGGTCGACTTGCCCACTCGGACTTGCCCAGTTTTTAATGCCCTACCCAAAACAAAAGTAATAATACTTTACTCTAAATCAGTGTCTTTATACAAGTGTTATATTTTCTATTAATTTCAGCCGAAGGACGTCCTCTGTTGGACATAGGCCTTCCCCAAGAGGATGAGTCTAGGGGAATAACGAACGGTCCTGTGCGTCTCGCATCCATAGGACTCCCGCTACCTTCACTAGATCATCGGTCCGACTTGTGGGTGGCCTTCTAAGGCTGCTAAGTCTTTCGGTACGTGGTCGTCACTCCAGAACCTTTTAGCCCAATCGACCATCTGTTCTGTGAGCAATGTACCCTGCCCACTGCCATTGTACATGTATATAAAATCTCGACGAGATTATTCTCGTTTCACAAGTCATTAAATATTCGGGTCGCCGAGCGGGCAACACAAAAAATGTCATCTTCACTTCTTGTTTACACTGTTTGTCCGACTTCGCAGGCAAACCCGCGTGATTTTAATAATTCTTGTACCCGGATATTGTGCGTGGGTACGACCCTTTTATGCATATGTTATGCGCGAAAATTAGGGAGTGTGAATGTTAAATTGATGTTTTTGCTTGGTTTGTCGCTAATAATCATGATTTGCCCCTCAGATTTTAGCATCAGTATTTGTGAAGTAAGAATTATAGGGAAGTTAGAATACAAATTGCGTGAGAATTGTCAAGGAAACTTTGTTTTGTATAAAACTTAAAATGAAAAAGATTTCAATATTTGCCAAGACATAACTCAAAGTTCTAAGAGGAAAATCTTACACACTCTTTTGTTCTGCCCAAAGCAGGAGGAGATATTTGATGAATTTCTACCCAGGGACGCAAATTGTTCGAAAGAATCACTATGGCCCTAGAAAACAATAAAAAAAGTCTGTTAAAGTCGGACACTCCCCCTCACTCCACCAATCCGAAATACACACGAACATTGTAGATTGTGAAATACAGAAGAGCACTGTTCATTGTGTAAATCCATCTTTCAAAAGTCTGAAGACTGTCTCCTTTCGTTCTGGGTGGAGAGGAAATATTTATTCGATAGTTGCCCTTCTAAAAAAAAAAACCCTAAAGGCGCTGAATAAAAATGAAAAATAGTATGTAAGATCTTCGTTTTTGCCGATGGGAAATTCCAACGGGCACACGCCTTGTTTACCTACTTCTGATAACCTTTATACGTAGGGCTATTATCTGACCTTGACAGTACTTCGTTGAATTTAGTATATATTTTTTTTATATATTTCAGTACATTGTGTAACAAAGTTGGTTTAATGAGTTTGGCAGTCTTGTATGTTGGAAATTATCCCAAGAATATTTTTTTCCTGGATATTATATCTTGTGTGTCTGACTTTTACTGACTAAAACCCACAATTTTCCTTCAGTTGCCCTTTTCACATGGCGAACTGTAACTCCTCTGAACAATCCGCAGCTGTGACAGGCAACGGCCCTAACTGGCCCCGTCAATTTTACTGACATTTATTTATTAAATGCTTTATATGCGTATATGTACCACCTAATAAACCATAGACACGAGTATAATACATACATTATATACTCAAATTAATAAACTACATGATTGTATCTACACTAAAATCACTGACCTCTCCTATTTACCACACTGGACTGGTGGCCGTCAAATTGCTTTTAAGCCTGTTTGATATTCGCCAATTTGACACTATCGGCCGTAGCGAGTGTCTACGATACTAAAATTAGTAATGTCGCGCTACTTACAATATACACATTTTTTTTTTCGGATGGGAAAATCATCTAATGACATCCCCCATCTTGGGCGGAGCGGGAGATAGTGTCAGACTTTTACTGACTAAAAACCCACTGCTGTTTCTTCTTTGCCATTTTTCCAGGGCCCCGGGTGTCACTTTCGCATCACCCATGGCCCCAGTAGGCCTCGACCCTGCTGGGCCCCTACGGTTTCTTACATATCCTTGAGGCGCGCATGGAACACTACACGCCGTCGACGACTTGGGCTCGGTTCGGACAGTTACCGGACGATTGGACGGCGAGCCACCCATCATTCGCCGTCCGCAAGCCCGCGCCTATGGTGGCCGGAAATCGGGATCGGAATCCCGGCGGCGGTTGGGGCGTGAGGACCGTTGCCTCACGCCTCCTTTGCTGGTATTACTGCTTCGCAGAAGGAGGCAACCATCTGCTACTCCTCCTCGCTCCGGACCATGGCCTGTACCAAAGCCCGGCGCGAGAGATCGCTGCCGCCGATCGCCCCCACGAGGACACGGTGGTGCTCTGCCCAAGCGGGGCACACCTCTACCGTATGCTCCACCGTATCCTCCGGGTGATCCACACAATGATGGCACTCGGGCGTCTCTTCTGCACGGATCCAGTGCAGGAACCTCCCGAACTTACCATATCCGGTGAGGACCTGCGTCATGCGGTAGGTAAGGATGCCGTGAGGTCTTTCCAGCCAATCCTTAAAGAGGGGACTTATCGCCCATAATTATGGCGTGCCCAACAATATACACATGACCTTACTTTTCATAGGTTTTATATAATTCCTGAAGCAGGAATAACACAAAATCCTGTATAGTGGTAATAGTAAAGGTCAGTGACTAAAATAGTCAAACAATTTGTCCAAATCGACAATTGGAAAAAATTAACGCTGTGATGATACTACTGCCAACTTCTTACGAATTAGTTCGTGAACTTTAGTTTTGAATGTTAATCGGTTTTGGTGATGCGTGAAAACAAAGCGCGCGTGGAACACAACACGTCGTTGGTCCTTGTCGGACGGCTCGATGGCGGGCTACCGCCTACGGTGGCCGGAAATCGCCCTGTGACTGCCAACGCCCAGGGCATCTCTGGCGAGGGCGAAAAGTATCTTACATCCTAATTAAGGACAAGATCTGCCCGTGTGCTAACTTTCATTTAAAACGCCGTTTAGATGTGAAAAAGCAACAATTAGGTATAGTTGTATTTTTTTTTTCACTTATTCATAAACAATTTGCATTGTGTTGAATCCAGACATAAATATGCATGCAATTAACATAAAAATTAAGTCCGCCAAAGTACCACTACTAAACATAAAGTTTAAATCTACGAGTATATAAGAGTATATATACTAGCACAGTACCAATCGTTGTTCAGCCATATACATTTTAAAAGAAAAAAATGGTAGGAGGGTAAAAAATAGCCTCCCACCTATTCTCAGATTTACCAAATATTCCCAATTAATTAATAAAAATCGGTTGAGCCGTTTCGGAGGAATTCGATAACAAACTAACTGTGACACGTGATTTTTATAAATTTTAGATCATAATAAACAAGCGAACGTAAATTTTTTTTGGTGTAAGTACAATAAATTTTATTCTTTTCTATTATAAAGCTGATGTGATTGTTTATTATTTGGTTGTATGCGCTAATCTCAGGAACTGCTGATTCGAATTGAAAAATTTGTTTATTGTTCCATAAGTCCATATAATTATCGAAAAAGGCTATAATACCACACCACGGCCAATAGAAGTAGAGCGGTAAACACCGAAGAAAAACATCGTGAGGAATTCGACATGTCCTAAAGCAAAAATTCGAAGACATGTGACATCCACCAACCCGCACTGGGCTCGTGTTACGGCCCATTCCCTCTCCTAGGGAGGAGGTCAGATTCTCAGAAGTAGAAACAATATAAGGCTAATCACATGCTTATATATATGCTTAGTAGACATAAACGCTGATAAAACCGTAGGGGGCAGCTATTAAATAATATAAGAATAAAAAAGTATTTATTTTTCATTTATGTAGATATTCCGCGTATTTCCATTCACCCAAAATACCAAGTCCACAAGAGTAAGCACTAAATAGGTGTTCACTAGTGTGAAAATACATTAGTTATTTCACCCGAAACCTATCGCGTCACACTGAGTATGCCTCACAAATTAGATACAAATTGCTTCTAGTTTGTCCCTGACTAAAATGTTTGTCAGCCTTGAAAACCGGGTCGTTTTGTTTGGAAAACAAATGGCTATCGAATGCGTCTACCCTATCTAGTTTCTAATGTGTTTTGTTTAGGCTTTATACACGTCATACTTCTGTATGATCGAAGCATTCTGTTCACGTGTGTATGACAGGCGTAAGAGGCCTGCGTAGTATAGAATGTCTATTTGAATTAAGTAGCTGTTTTGATTATTTTTAAGATAACTTTGAGCATGATAGTATTGCAAATATTTGTCTAAATAAAAGGGGGAAAGTAGTAGAAATATTTCGGTATCTCTTTTCGACTGCGAAACCTAATGGTGGTGACGTCACATTGTAGTTTGTGCAACTTTTTTCTGTTACTTGACATTTTCCCTTTCCATCAGACTTGAAACATTTCTAACTTACTTAATTTTGAACGGATTTAAAAAAATAAACAAAAAAAGTTCAATATTATCCGTAAATAGAATATAAAAAAAAATATATAAAAGAGTAATTACGGAGTTTCTTGCCGGTTCTTCCCCATAGGAAACGACCATTTGGAACTGAACACTAGCGTCTGACGTTTTATAAGTGCCCCTGTAGGCATGTGAAATAAAAAAAATATTATGAATACCTATTACTTTTTTATAAAAAGTAGTAAAGTACCTTTGAATCCGTGCATTAACTTCTGACGTATTACAATTAGTGCCCATGTTGATCTATCTACTTACGTACCTATTACATTAAAATATGTTGAATTTAATTTTGAAAAATTACTTATTATTTAATTTTATCTAAATAATTTAATTGGAATAATTTAATTTAAACATTATATTTTATTTACTTATTTTTAATTTTATAATTTTACTTTGACATAAAAAATTAATTGAATTGAATTTTAATGTAATTTAGTATAATTGTGTAAGTTAACTGTATTTGTGTACAATGTAATTTGTAGTATCTTAATACGGGAATAATTTCCTGATAAATTAAAAATGATTATTATTATTAATAATCAATCAGGCTCAAAACACGTCTCGTTATTTGCATAGATCACTTGAAATTTCGGTCACGTAATCTCAGCTAGTGTCGCTCAACTAAGGCCAGAGCTGATATCAAAACAGTTTTCCAAGACACCAATCTCCTCGGAGTGCGTGCCAACGCCACGTGCCACTTTGACCACTATCCGATGGCAAGATCCAAGTTTGCAGTATTAATATTCCGCAGCGGTGCCGGACGGAGGCAACCCGCTACGCGAACGTTGGTGCCTTGATTATGAACCAGCTAGATATCTAGGTTTGTCACTATTTGATATTTTGTAAAACAGCGGTGTCATAAAGAGGCTTAAAAATTGGCTGTAGGTCTTGTGGAAGGCTAGTCTGGATTGGTAATCTGATATGAATCTGATGTATAATATAGATGCAGCATTGGAAGGCCTCCCACAAGGTGGACCGATGACCTAGTGAGGGTCGCGGGAATCCGATGGATGCGAGACGTACAGGACCAGTCGTCATGGCGACAATTAGAGGAGGCCCATTTGCAACTGTGGACATCTTTCGACTGAAATGATGATGACATGTATATTACATTCAACGGACCGGTTAGCGCAGTGGTTGAACAATTGGTCGCTGCACTGATTCCCGCACGGAACAAATATTTGTATGACCTACATTTAAGTAGGTGTTCCGGGTCTGGGTGACATGTGTATATCTACACTAGTCTACACTATACTACACTAGTCTACACTACACTACACTAGTCTACACTACACTACACTAGTTTTTGTTTCTAGGAGGTTATCTTTGAAGATACTGGTCCGATTGCTAAAATTTTTTCACCGATAGAAAGCTACTTTATTGCTGAGTGTCATAGAATATATTTTATGTAAGCGAGCGAAGCCGCGGGCAAAAGCTAATGAGTTTATATATTTGTGAACGCACTCACGATTCAGGAGTTATTCCTAGTGCGCGGCTTTAGTTCAAAATATTTTTTCGACCGTTTTTGATAGCCAAGGTAACGCAACAGTTGCCCCAGCCGCCGAGATTCCACAGTAGACGCAGGCTTACAGACGTCGAGCAATGGGTAGCTCGCCGTCCGGCCATCCGGTATTTAACCGAACCGAGCCTAGTCTTCAACAGTGCGTAGTGATCCACGCGCTCCTCAAAGAGATGTCAACCAACCGTAGGGGCCCAATAGGGCCTATGCCCGCTATCTAGGACCACGGGGAATTTCTGATAAGGAAACCCCTAGTCCTAGAACGCAAAGAGCAAATTAAGGACACAGGTGTGGTTTTATTCAGTAATAGTCTGACATGCCCTTACGCCACCTCCACCCATAGTTCTCTCACTCTGGGTGGAGCGTAAGAGCGTAAGGGGTCATTGATGATTTTCACCCTTAAAAAAAAATCCTAGCTCCCTAATCAGTTTAATCTGTAGAAAAAATATGGCGGTCTGACATGTTTTCTATACATTAGTTGTTAAATGGCCGTTTTTATTGTTTTACGCTTGAAAAATCAGCCCTAAATCGCTTTTCTTGATATAAAAGCTCCACTGTTAGCTATGTATACAGACAGTATTTCGTGTGTCGTATATTTCGTTCCTTCACGGTGTGTTATCTAATCGCGTCGGTAGTAAAACCTGTAAACTTATTGATTTTCACTAAAACCACCGTTTACATGTCGGCTGATAATTATAGCTTCTAAAACTTTATAAATGGAGCAGGTTCTAAGTTTTCTAAATGAATGCATATTAAATTCGTTACAAGAAAACTAAATTAACGTGAACTTGTTCCGGTACGGAGGTGAGAAGTTCTATCAAGGATGAAGGAAACAGAAAACTAAAAGAAACTGATGGTGAGTTTAATTTTGAGATAGATATCTAGATAGATAATATCTTTATTTTCTTCTTTTTTTGACTTTGTTTTCTTTTTTTTCGGTGGTCTGATCAGATCCGCGCCGCTCTTGACTCTACGCTATACAATGCCGTTCACACCGCTAGAGACAGAACAGATGGAGGAATATCGTTCGAATGAAAGTGATGAAGCAGGGATCAGGGTCACGACCCTCAGCATTGAGGAGTACGACGCAAGGAGGGGGAATCTCTTAATTGTAAAAATTGCAGTAGGAGCTTAGATTTAATATGGTGCGATAATAGGTGGTCTAATAGCTAAAGGCGATTTTTTACAGACATCCTTTGGATGAATTTGACAGAGAAGGAGAAAAAAATACGCAGGGCAGGTAGGTTTCTTCATGGTGTACTATTTATTTACATATAAAATACAATATAAATAATGCTAATATACGGTTTTCAACTTTCACGACGGAGCCACTATCAACAGCTAGGCTTAAAATAATCAAAAATTCTTTTCGGATTAAAAATACCTATTTTAAAAGTAATTGAAGTCTATGATACCTGAATAGTATGAATCGGCAGAACATCTCAGAATTAGCTACTGAATAGCCGATTCTGAGCTTACTACTTTCAATGTATGGTTATTATGTTACATCCGTACTTAATATTATCAATGTGAAACTAGCTCTGTCTGTTTGCTATGCTTTCATGGGTATACTATTTAACTGATTTGAATTAAATTTGGCATTGAGTAAGCTTGAGGCTCAAATAAGGAAGGCTACTTTTCATCTTACTTCGACGTAACCGACATTAACACGGGTGAAGTCGCCGGCAAAAGTTGAATATATTTTTTTTTTTTATTATATTTCATTTTTATTAAAAAAGCGTTAGATTAAATTTAGTTAGAATAAATATCAATAAGTTGTGAAACTAAAATTTTTAGGGTATAGTTTCTTCATCGTCCTGTAAAGTTATCTATATATATAAAAGGAGAAAATGACTGACTGACATATCAACGCACAGCCGAAACTGCTAGGACTAGGAGCGTGAAATTTTGCAGAAAGCTTCCTTTCATGACGTAGGCGAGCACTAAGAAAGGATTTTTCAAAATTCACTCTCTAAGGGGATGCAGCGGGGTCCAAAGTTTGTATGGAGAAACCTACAATAACGCGAGCGAAGCCGTGGGCAGAAGCTAGTTAAAGTATATAATAGCAGTACACTCGTATCCAATATATGCAATCTATATATTGAGCAGTAGTGGCCGAGCGGCCCAGCCTCAAAAATTGTAGGTCGCGGGTTCAAACCCAGCCAGGTGCATTACTTTGTGTAATTTATTTCATCACCACTGCTCTCAAAACGGTGAAGGAAAACATCGTAAAGAAAAAGGCATGTCCTAGAACCAAAAATTCGAAGACATGTGACATCCACCAACCCACACTGGGCCCGCGTGGTGGATTACGGCCCATTCCCTCTCCCAGAGAGGAGGCCTGAGTCCCAACAGTGGGAACATTAAAAGGCAGATTATGCTATACTCGTATAGTGTAGGTCAGACAAGCAGGTTTCTTTAAATTTTGGTTTCCCTTAATACCTCGTGACTGGAGTTAATTTACAAAACGTGAGCAGGTAATTACCTAACAAAAACTAAAACAATGAACTTAGTACCTAAGTCGGTTAGACTTAGTTCAAACAAAATTTAATTTCTAGGAATTTAAAGTCTAAGCTGATTATATTTAACGAGACGTTAAATATGTATTAGATCCATAGATATGAAATTGGTGTTTTTTAAAACAGTGTGATATCTTTGGATTGACTTGGAATCATATATCCAAGTATTTTTTGTAGTAGACTCTTTATGTTCTGTATATTCTGTAATATCAGTTTATATATAAACACGTTAATGTGAAATCTAAGAAAATTGAAAGATATCTCAATTCAAAGTATCCTAATTAAAAAAAAAAAAAAACTGGGGAAGTGCGAGCCAGACTCGCGCACGGTTTCCGTACAAACTTACCTACATAAATAGTTCGATTCACGATAGGAGTATCGAAGACTTTTCTGAATCGCATTTTTTTTTGATTACCTAACAAACACATTTATTGTTTTTAGAATAAATCTGAAAACTGTAAATTTGTTGTTACGTCACAATTCTTTTATTGCGATTTTAATAAATCTTGCAAGACTCAATATACATAGGAAAGTTTGTACGGAACTCTCAGGGCGCGAGTCCGACTCGCACTTGCCCAGTTTTTAAAAAAATTACGAGTAACATTTAAAAAGCCAAAATTCACGCAAAATATCCGATTTTCAGTGGTCTTTACTGGATTAGTTTGACACAAATTTAAGCTTTGAATTCAATAGAAACCAAGATAATATCCACAAGATATCTATGATTCCAAAATATCCAGAGAAATATTATATTAACATCATAATTACGTAAGAGCTGTTATATGTAAATGCGTCTCCAGTTGGACGCTCCTAATACAGTTCACAATAATTCTGAATTTCAGAAGTTCGCGTGTGAAACAATCATTAAGTTGTATCAGATATATTTACATAAACACAGCCTTCCCACGTTTCGCTAAAATCTTAACAAGTTGTTGAGCTTACTCGTAAAATAGGAGAGGTTTTAAATTACCCTTATTTTGTAAGTTTCCAGCCTATGTTTAAATTATAAACCTACCCTTTATGCACCTACCTATGTGTCTGCGAGAGTCTTCAATGGCGCATAGTGTTCTACGCGCACGCCGTCAAGTCTGCTATTACAATAGTGCCAGAATGGTCTATCATTGACTTCATAATTGTTGATTTTGGCAAGTTTGGTAATCTGTTAATATAATGGCGTCACTAAGACTTTTCAATGGTCAACCACTGACACTCCATTGAAAGAAATGGCATAGAATGGTAATTAAGTACATAATAACTAATGAATGTTTGAAGTCTGCGGGAATCTGCAAAAATTTTGACAGTTCCTTTGATCAATGACCTACCATTAGAACGTCATTGTACAGTCATTGCTTTAATTTGTTACGAGACAGCTCGATATTGTCATTCTACCACAAGACCATTGACCGATCAGTGATCGACCATTATGAATTAGCAGATTACGTACTTTAGCAAAATGACAATGGAATCGTGTCGAAATGATGAACTTATAAAAATAGCAAACTTGGGCCCCTGGTGGATCTGCGCTAGAGGAGCCGAGCACGAGCGGAGTACGAGCCGAGCTCAAAGGTCCACACTACACAAGTGTGGACCTTTTCTAGAGGAGCTGATCACGACCGGCACTATATGAATTTGAGTTCGAGTCTACTTCTATGAACAGCTTCACTTGTTTCCCCAAGAAATGTGCAGGCGAAACCTGTACTTCAAGTAAGTCAATATGCCGTCGTGTTAACTAGTTTCCAAAAGCTAAGACCGCGTGTGTGGCTTACTAATGAGTTGATTCCGAATGGTTTTCAAGGCGTTTGAAACGTTTGTCAAGAACAATTCTGGTTTACCTTATAATTTAAAGTCTTTGTCTAAACGAGCTTGATGAGAGTGTTTTATTACTTACTTAGGATTTGGATTTATTATATTATAGCTAGTTTTAAAATTTAATGAAATAGAGTTGAAATAGGACACTAGTGGTCAAGCGAGATCCTATAAATATTAAAAAAAAACTTCTAGAACTATTTTGGCAAACGAGAAGATTAAGTTTTATTCTTTCGATAAAATCCCTGATTACCTCTTTTTTTTTCGGGTGGGAAAATCATCTAATAGCATCCCCCGCTCTTGGGCGGAGCGCGAGATAGTGTCAGACTTTTACTGACTAAAAACCTACTCCTGTTCCTTCTTTGCTATTTTTCCAGGGTTCGGGGGTCACTATCGCATTACCCATGACCCCAGTAGGCCTCGACCCTGCTGGGCCCCTACGGTTGCTGACATCTCCTTGAGGCACGCGTGGAACACTACACGCCGTCGACGACTTGGGCTCGGTCCGGACAGTTGCCGGACGATCGAACGGCGAGCCACCCATTGCTTGCCGTCCGCAAGCCCGCGCCTACGGTGGCCGGAAATCGGGATCGGCGGCAGATTTCACATTCACACGTTTCACATTACCTCTTAAGAGTACCTAAAAACATATTTAGACCCAGACAATTTTCCCTAACGTTGAAGAAATCCACTAAAACTTTCACCATTACTATCACGGAACAACTACAGCTTTCCGAACATCTCAAGCATATTATTAGAAAGATCCGTCTCTCCATTAGAAAAGCGAAATACGAAAATAAACTTTTAAAGCGAACCCCACCTGCGTCCTTCGAAGAAACTTGTAGTCTACTGTGGAAGTAATTCGGGAAATCTAATTACAGTGTAAGAGTCTGGCACAAAGAGATCGGAAACTCTCAAGAGTTATAGGAACTATCAGATTCAGTGTTGCGTTTCTAAAGATATTATGCTCTTTCTGTTGGAACGAAGGGGGTTTTACTTTTGATAGATGTTAAAGTTCGTAATTTAACAAACTACCTTAACAAAGTACATACTTACAGAAGTCAATCTCATGTATGTACTTCACTTTTCAGACTTACGCTCGGCGATCGCGCTAGGGTCAGCGCGTGGCGCCGAACTGTCCGAGTGCGACCAGGCGCGGTGATAAACGCCTACCTAATCTAAATTGTATAATATTACATGGCCACAAAATTATCTTCTCTTCAAACAAACCATCAAAATATAAGTATATCTACTTACCTCTCTGAAACAACTGGTAGCTTAAAAAACGTCAATTCACTGTTTAATGTTGAATTTAAACAGTGGACGGTCCACTGAACAGTTAGAATAAGGTTTTTTTTTGTTGGTCCATTTTTCCAAAAAAAAACTTCACAGACGCGTGTCTCAAACGGATAGCACTCGAGCTCGCATTGAGCTGAATTGAGCCGAGATATCGTGTCCGTGAGCGGTGTCTATATGTGCGTTGCTCAAGCGCGCTTTGTATGTAGATCAATATAGATTGACTTCTGTACCTATCTATTTTGTGCTACCTTGGTCCGCTAATGTATCATCAACAACCCCTCTATGATATTCTCATCGTTTTAGTAGATTGTAAGCATTTGCGAACGCTCGAATACAGAAATTTCCTTTCAGGAATCGCAAAAACTACTAATTTTACGAAAATATTTCATCAAATATGCATATAAACAGCGGAAAGCTTCCTAAATGAATTATCGTAATTATTTATTATAAGTAGTAAACAATATAATAAAGCAAACACGAGCAAACAAATTCCAGGAAAAGAACTTGTTTAATTTCGCGCTTCATAAAACAAAAATGAAATTCACATTGCGCAAGTACAAAACGCAACGGTTCATTTATAATTAAAAAAATAATTAAGCAAATGTCACTCATTTGCGTACAATACCTTCTTTTATAATAGGTACCCAATTTCCTTAACTCGGGCAGACAATTAAAACCCTTCACAGTATCTTTTCGCTCTAATTGAAATGAGGATACGGCATAATACGATTTTAAAAGAAAAAAAAAGTCACTATTAACTTTTGTTCGAAAATTATCACTATTCTGTGCTTAAGGAGTTGATAAGTAAGAAATAAAAAGAAAAATCGTGCCAGTGGGATTTTAAGAATAATTTTCTCAGTTAACTTTTCTTCGTTTTAGCGTTGAATTAACAGCTGGCAACTTCTACGTGTTAAGAAAGTCATAACTTTATTTGTGCATTAAGTACATCATTATTTCGGTACAGGTTATAGTTACTATACCAACCTGCCCTAGTCCCGTTTTTTTGAGTTGGGAATTCATTTAATTACTTCTCTCGCCCTACGGCCGAGCGAGAGAGCGTGTTAGACTTTTACTCACAAAAACCACATCTATGTTCTATCAGCTGCCTTTTGCGTTTTAAGACCACGGTCTTCTCTTTAAGATGGCAACTCATAGCCCCTGCTAGACCTCTACGGTTTTGCTGTCTTCTCTTTGAGGCTCGCGTGGAACACTACGCGCCGTCGATGATTCGGGCTGATGGTTACCGGACGGCCCGTTTCCAAAGCCCGTATGGCACACCGTAAAAAAAAAACCTTTTCCACAAAAAAATCGCCCCTAAGGCCAATTTTTCAATAGCCAGATATATTAACTAAGGATTAAAAACTGGACAAGTGTGAGTTGGACTCGCGCACTGATGGTTCCAAGCCTAAAGCCCATTATCATTATCCATTATTTATTTAAACTTCATGTACAGTTGTGGTACACAGGCGGACTTAATGCCACAAGGCATTCTCTACCAGTCAACCATTGGGTTAAAAAAGACAACACTGTGGTGTTATTATTATAAATTAAACTGTTTTACAGATTTTATCTCTCTACTAATTCCATCGTTTGTCTTTAAAGCTGGAGGTGAAGACAAATAATTTTGTTGTGAACAATATTTCGCCATATTGTCCTATCTTCGGTGATGTGGATGGCGTCGCAAACTGTGGTCTCTAGTGTGGGTCGAATTTAAACTGACCAATGTAATTGGGCTCCCAACTTTGGGTCTTTTCCAATCTGAATAGGATACTTCTAGGCAAGCATGCTTCATCGTCGACCACATCATAGCTTAACATCAGGTGAGACAGTGGTCAAATGAGAGCCTATCAATAATTTAAAAAAAACCGGCCAAGTGCGAGTCGCTTTCGCACACTAAGGGCGGAACCCTCGGTATTATAAACATACCTATACATCTTATCTAGATACAAACTTATTTATTTTTCTTCTCTTCGTGTCGATGGACTCGTTATTTGGCAACCTGTACAGCACTGTTATTGAACTCCTATAAATCCTGAAAAGTACAGATGGTTGTGCAGAACGGGCAGCATAGCAGGTAACGCATGTCCTGTGAAGCGGCTCCACGCAACAAAGTGATACTACAAGGGTTCCGTTTTTGCCGTTTTAGGTCATCATCATCATCATCTGTCAACCCTTGTTCCGTTTTATTTGGGGTCGGCGCAACACGTTTTTTTCTTCCATTATGTCCTGTCACTCGTCACTCTATCACTAACTCCCTTTTCTTTTTTAGGTACAGAACCCTAAAAAGCAACTAAAATTAAATGATATCACAAAACAGTTGAGAATATTAAACTACGTACATAAAATCGTATTCATATAAAATATGTGTTTACTTGTTTAAATTATATTGTGACCTACTTCGACCGGCTATAACAACATTGTTTACAATGTCCACTCAATGTATGCTCGATATAGGTTACAAACTATATACGGAAATATGAAATACTGTTTATTTTATTTAATATGCTTCAATTTTTTATGTGGCTCGGTTTATCGATACCCGTAGCATCAATCACGATTTATCATTTTAGATTGACGTGAATTTTACGATATTCGATAGGAAGTTTGTTACGGAAAAGTGTACCCCGCTTGGTTGGAGCAGCGCCTTATTCTTGTGAAGGCGATCGGCGATGACGATCTCTTGTACCGGGCTCTGGTTCAGGCTATGGTCTAGAGCGAGGGGGGATGGGAGGTGGTGGCCTCCTTCTACGAAGCAGTAACTCACATCCCAACTGCTGCGACCCCGACCGGCCACGGTAGGCGCGGGTTTGCGGACAGCGAGCGATGGGAAGCTCACCGTTCGGTCGTCTGATAATAGTCTGGACCGAAACCAAGCGTAGTATTCTACGCGTGGCTCAAAAAGATGTCAGCGAAATCGCAGGGGCCCAGCAGGGCCGATGCCCGCTGGGGCCACAGGGAATTTGTGAAAAGAAAACCCAAGGTCGTAGAATGCAAAAGGCAACAGATGGACACAGGTGTGGTTTTAGTCAGTAAAAGTCTGACACGCCCTTGCGCTCTACCCTATTACGAGAGAAGTCATCGGATGGTTTCTGACCTCAAAAAAAATCGTCGCCCCTCCATTTCGCTCACGTGACTCATCAACAACGTCACGACGGCGCGCGACGTTCCCTCGCCCCGTTATTATGGAATCAATTGAGTACCTTATTATCGCTGAACTGCAATGATCGCTGACATACATACACACTTTCGACTTTGTAATATTAGTATAATTAGGATGTGATTTTGACAGCACAAACGATCCTAGAATACCTTTCCTGATAGCTACAACGTGAAGGTTTAAGAGACTGAACAGGTAACTTTTAGGCCAGCGTGCTTCAATGTCAATCACATCATCATTATCTTCCTGTTCTTGTCCCGTGTTATTTGGGGTTGGCGCAACCCTTTTTTTCTTCCATTCTATCCTGTCATCCGTCACACTATCACTAACTCCCTTTTCTTTCATAGCACCCCTCATACAATCCATCTATCTTGACTTTGGGCTCCATCTTTTCTCGATTTCTTTATCTCGTTAGATGAAGAGGGCTCCATCCATCCACATGTACATTCATATCATTGCCTATTAATAATAAAAAAATATTTTAAAAATCCTATTCAAAGAACTAAACATTGCATATCAACGATATTTCTATGAAAATGCATGCATTCCCTTATTTCAAAGTTAAAAATTCTAGAGCTAAAGATATTCCATGCATTGTTTATGCCGTAAGCAGAATGTGACGGAAATTGGATTGTTGTAGTGCAAGAGCTTGCATTCTGTTTTCAGTATCTAAAAGTCGTTATAAGTATAATAAGTTTTGTGTATGGTAGGCGCTAATAGTACATTTTGATACAAGTGGCGCAAGTTTTTGATTGCAACCGTGGCGGAATTCGCCAGAGCCGTAAGCGAGGGTGTTATGAAGCCGAGTGCTGCAGTGACAAATTTCCGCGTGTATCATACGACGTTTTCAATACACTTACGAAGAAACAAATAAACGATGGTTGACGCGCAACTCGTATAACTCGCTTAGCGCCCAGCCTGATACGATACATACAATAAATTATGGTAGTGGTGAGCTTGCTTTGCCGCATTAGTGCAGAAACGGTGAATTGTGCGGTTTTTGAGTAAATTGGCAGTATCGTTTATTTATTAATTATATTAACAAATAACTTTAATTTCAAATTTGTGTTTCTTCGTTTGAAAAATTTTTCTAGTAAGGTAACAACATCTCTTTGAGACACGTTTGGAACATAACGCTTTGTTGGCTCCGACTTGGGCCTTACTGAACAGCCAGACGGCGAGCTACCCACTGCTCGTTGTCCGCAAGCCCGCGCCTATGGTGGCTGGGAATCATTCTCTGTGACTCCCAACGCCAGGGTCGTCTCTGGAGGCCGAGGCATGCTGTCCGGTGAGGACCTAAGTTAAATGGAAAGTAAGAAAGTCTTGTACCGTGGCGCCTTTATAGCTATTCTTAAAGAAAAGCCTTACCGGTGCGATAGTGGTGTACCCATGCAAACATTAATCCAGTATTAATAAAATATGACAGAGATTTCAATTAAACCAGTAGCTGTTGAAAAGTCAATCAATCAAAAATATGAAACTAATTTCACATTCCAAAGAGAAAAACAAACCATTTAGAACCTTTTATTAACAGACTTTTTAGGTTAACTGGTGAAATATTTCATTTTTCGTGTTAAAAATCGGCTGTGTAATACCGTATCTGTTGGGTTTTTTCCCAATCACAAAAATACGTGGCTAAGAGCTGCGTCAGTCAATATTTTTGTTTCACATGGAATACAGAAAGGCGGTCGCTCCCGTTCTCTACGGGTTCGGTTACCTTAAAATGTGTTTTTGAGTGGAATGTCAAAGGCTAGTCTAATTTTAGCGATCCGCTTTTTGTTTCAAATGTTGATCATTTTTGTTGGTTTGACGGTTTTTTTTTTTAATAAAATTCTGTTTTAAGTTTGATTTTATTTTAGAAACCGATTGTTATGAATACTACAGTCGTTATAAGCAGACTGAATATCTGATAACAGTCTTGCCTAGTGATACGCAGTTCTTTTGAGGTTCTCGAGCTAGTAATATAAATTACTAGCTGTCCAGGTAAACTTTGTATCACCTAATAGTCAACGAATGATGGCAAGATTGACCGAACGATAGATTGACTGAGACGAATGACAGTTGCTGTAATTTTTTTATGTATTTGCATATTTTTCTAGTGTTTTCTTTTTTATATGTTGCCGATATTTTAATAGTTATTCGGGGTGGAGACGATCCAACAAAGCAATGATCATCAAAATCGGTCGAGCCGTTCTTGAGTTATAAATGGTGTAAGTAACACGACTTTTTTATGTATTTTGTTTGAAATCTGTGAAAAATACCTGTGTTCAGCTTCATCCGGTTATATAGAGAGTCTACCCCAATTTAGTCACGAAAAGACAGACACATCCAAATTTTAAGGATATATCAAATTAAATCAAAAAGTTTATTTGAAATAAACCATTTACAGGCACTTTGAATTATCAAGAAGTCGGCCAGTCAGAAAAAAAATAAGTTAACTGGATATTCTGAAGCATAGATCTCTATGGAGAAAAATGTGCAAAACTCCATGGGCACTCCTTTAAATTAGGTAATGCACACAAACTGGTAGGAGAAGGTTCTAAAACTTGTAAATAAATATATTAAATACGATATCTGGTCAATAAATTTTAATACTTGTTATGATACGTCTTTTTTAATGTTGAGTTTTATTCAGAAAACGGGTGATTCTGTTAACGAACGGAACAAAACAACACGTAACGATGATTCTGTTTCTGGGTCTGTTGATGGGTGATTCTGTTTTTTAAGGTTACCTTAAAAAACAGAATCACCCATTTGATTTATCGCGCTTCATATCACTTTGTACGCGAGTACGACAGCCTGTACGAGGCTCCGCCCACATTCTCTAAGAAACGCTTTTACAGATTTTTGTTACTTTGAATTTAATTTAAAAAATAATACCTACCTACGAATTTTATTTATTGATTCGGATCGAGAATCACTAGCTTTTTGCAGTTTTAAATCTGCAAAAAATTTCAGGACGCCATTATGTCCTGAATTTTTTTGCAGATTTAAAACTGCACCCTGTATAATGACTGGGGAGCTTGCCGTCCGGCCGTTCGGTAACTGATCGGATCGAGCCCAGTCGTCATCAGTGCGTAGTGATCCACGCGCTCCTCAAGGAGATGGCAGCAAACCATAGGGGCCCAGCAGGGCCGATGCCCGCTAGCTAGGACCGCGGAGAATTTCTGAAAAGGAAACCTGTAGTCCTAGCACGCAAAGGGTAACTGAATGACACAGGTGTGGTTTTAGTTAGTAAAGTAGTCTGATACGCCCTCGAGCTCCACCCAGAGCGCGAAAAATCATTAGATGATTTCCACACTAAAAAAAAAACTGTGTATATTGACTGGCTCCTTAAACCTAACAAAAAACTTATCTTTGCAAAGAAGGGTAGACGTTAAATCGATGAGCTTATATTAATTAACTAAAGCTCAATCCTTGGGGCTAACTTTGGAGCATAATGTGCAAAATTTTAATCTGAAACGTCAAAAGGCGGAACGAGCTGACTCAAACTTCGCCTCGCTTTCCTCGCAACAGGTAGCTTCATATTTTATAGAAAATAACAACTAGGATTTTGTATCTTTCAAAGTTGAGGATTACATAAGAGGTTTAGTAAATTTTAATAAGAGAACGCAAAAAACGTTGTGTGATTTAAATTTGAACATCGATACGTCACACATGACAAGTCAAACGATGCGATTGGCTGAAGTTTCTTTCACGCAATCATAGAAGCTTATTTTTTTAGGTGGAAATCATCCAATGACTTCTCTCGCCCTTGAGCGGAGCGAGAGGGCGTGTCAGACTTTTACTGATTCCAACCCGCTCCTGATCCTTCTTTGCCTAAGTTCCAGGGCCCCGGGGTTCTCTTGAGCACAACTAATAGCCCCAGTAGACTTCGACCCTGCTGGGCTCCTACGGTTTTGCTAGCATCTGCTTGAGGTGCGCGTCGAATACTACGCGCCGTCGACGACTTGGGCTCGGACGGCGAGCCACCCGTTGCTCACCGTCCGCAAGCAGACCGAGAGAGACTGTCGCACTTTTAATGCATAAAGCCTACCCGTATTACTTCATTTGCCGTTAGCTTTCCAGGGTCGCAGTAACTCTTTCGATCATTTCCACAAAATAATCTTACAAACTAATGACAGCGTGTTTGAATTTTATTCACATTACAGAAACTGAGCCTGGATCAAATATGTCTTCTAATGGATGAACAAATATTTCAGCGCTATCCGATGTCTTTAATACTCGAAAGTCTGCAGCCTCAAAAATAAAAAGAAAGAAAGAAGATAAGTTTATTTGACACAAACTTCTACCAGCAGCTTTTCCCGCGTACGTGTAGAAAATATAGCCTCTATGTTACTTAATGAAAAAGTGGCATTCTACTAGCGAAAAAACTGGGCAAGTGTGAGTTGGACTCGCGCCCTGAGGGTTCCGTACAAACTTACCTATGTAAATACTTCAATTCCGGAATGGAGTCTCGGATAATTTTTCCAAATCGCATAAAAATTTTTGTGACGTAACAAAATTACATTTTTTTAGATTTATTTGTCTACTTGTGCTATAAGCTTATGCCAAATTTCAGGATTCTGAGTCAACGAGAAGTACCCTATTCATTTTCATTTCCTCGAGAGTGTCGAAATGTACGTTTTTTGCCACATAAATCGAAGTATCTTTTTTTCTCGTTAACTTACAAGTTTGATTTTTTTACAGCTTCAAGAGTCCATAGACTTGAGTATACAGTTTTAATTTCAACTCGATACCACCACGCGTTCCTAAGTTCAAAGGGTCTTGACAGAGAGACAGACAGATAGACAGACAGACAGACAGACAGCCGGACGGACAACAAAGTGATCCTATTAGTGTTCCGTTTTTTCCTTTTGAGATACGGAACCCCAAAAATGTTTAAAATCGGTCCATTACTTTTCGAGTTTATTCATAACATACAAAAATATAATTACAAATTATTATTATTAGTATAGACATATATAATACAAGGCACATTAACACTAGTAAGGTGTAAAGGAAAAAAGAAGCAAAAAATAAAATAGTGTGCCTGATGGCTGCATCAAAATAGGTCCATCACATGAATGCAAGATAACTAGTGCCCGATGCTGGTAACGTTTCTCGAGCCTAATATAATTAAAAAATGTTTGAGTCATGCGCATCTCTCTGTCACGGAAATTTCTCACCGACTGATCGACATTTTGCGTGACCAGAGGGCTGGCTCGTTCTTTAGCATTGTCATTCAACGTGGCAATACTGCCAGTCTTCTGGCCATATTTTCCGATGACCAGTATTTTGACGGCTGAGTGCATTTTGTTTTTAATGTAGTATTTAAAAAAAATAATATACATAGGTATAAATAGTTAGTTAATATTTAAGTTTCTTATGTATTGTCAACAATAGAAATAAGCAACCAGGATCGTCAGATATAGTTGTTAAAGTTTTCATGGAAAACGATGGATACATATATAAATGAATATTATTGTTTTAATAAGTTTTTTTAATTTTTTTATTTGATATAAACCAGTGCTTGACTGCGATCGATTGATGGTGAGGCGCACTAGTTTATTAAGAGCCTATTACACTCTAGCCTTGAAGGCACCTAAATTATAGTTGGACGAGAAGACCGCAGCAAGCAAATTGTTCCAGTCCCTCGATGTACGCGGTATAAACGACGACGAAGCGAATCGCTTAGTTTTTCTATACTATGAATTAAGTTACCTAATGCATCGGCAGCTACGCTGGTCTGACATATTGTAAGGATGCCTGTTGAGTGGCTACCCTCTAAGCGCATTTTCTTTTATAAACGAAAGGTCGGTAAAGGGAAACAAGGCGGGCAGTTCCTCAGGTAAAAAGACGTTCAGAAAAGACATAAATATGAAGAAATGCAACATAGACTCCTCTCACTGAAAAGAGACGGCAAAGGATAGACCTGGATGGAGAAGCTTAATTAGGCAAAATGTCAATACTTTTAAAGACCAGCTGAAGACAGATGTCGATGTCAAGCCAGAGATAAGCCGCCCTCCAACATCTAATACCTATACATCAATGGTGCTTTAACGTGTCCGTGCTGTGATCGCACCTTTAAGGTCCTATTACACTTCTCGATATTCAGACAGTCTTAGTCGATGTCGCGTAGTGTAATAAGGGTTAGACCGGTCTTACTCGGAATAAAAAATAAGACAGTCTGAATATCGTGAGATAGACCCTTTTCAGTAAAGATAGGCTATATAAGCACTGTTGAGAGTAACTAGACACCGTAGCCGAAATCGTCAAGAGAGTATATTATATGAGTTAAATTAAAGAAAGAAAGAAAGAAAGAAAACATTTATTTGAAACTCGCACAGGACAAACAACAATAAAATAAAAATTAACTACTTAATCTATAAATACCTAACTTATAATAAAAGAAAACAATAAAAAAAGGAAAAAGGAAAAATAAAGAGAGATTATGTTTAATTGTATCCATCTATCGGTTTTCATGAAAACTGCGACTGTAGGTATCTGATGACCGTAGTTACTTATCTCCTTTGTTTAATGTGCATTTGTTTTTTGTCTAGTGGTTAGTGACCCTGACTGCTATGCCGGAGGTCGTTCGATTCCCACTCAGGCCAAAGTTTGTGTGATGAGCATGATCATTTGTTCTGTGTCTGGGTGTAATTTATCTATAATATGTATGTATTTAGAAATATATAAGTATGTTTATCAGTTGTCTAGTACCCATAACACAAGCTCTGCTTAGCTTGGGACTAGACGGCGTTGTGTGACAGTTGTGGAATATTATTATATATATTATATATTAATTTTCATTAAAAATTGAATCAGGAACCGACGATTTGTTTCCACAAGATCATTTATTATGCAAGCCTTTAAAATGCGATGCAAACTGTTTAAAATTCCAAAAGCCCAAGTCTTATTCTTAAAGATTCTCCGAAATCTCTTCTTGAAGGCAACGGCGGCTGTTGCAAATGGGCAGCCTTGGAGAATAAATTGTGGGTAATTTTATCACCAAGCTCAGGCAAACTTCTATAGTGAACACAAGAACTCAAAATTCGATAATGTGAGCAAAGTTTCCTGTGATGTAGGTATATGTAATTAGATCCAAGAAACGCCTGCATGTATGAAATTATGTTTTGAAGTCTTGGGATTTGCATGATTTGCTTTTGTGTGGAAGTTAACATTGATGATTACATAAATTATTATTCTATTTACGACGATCTAGTCCACCAATTTTTGTTTTAAATAAGTAAAATACAAGTCATAAAAATGTTAGAATTAAATTTTTGTCTGTAAGTACCTAAAAGGTCGCAACATTATAAAAAATAACATGATGGGACATAAAAAGATAGTCCGTCGATCATTATATCTTACTGGGGCTACCTCTAAGTCTGTAATGCAGTTGAATGTATGAGGAACAATAAAAGCATTATTTGATTTTGTTTCTATTTTTTTCTGAATGAATGTATTTTTTTGATGAAAATAATTTTAATGGCGAAAACATCTGTTTTCTTCGACCACAATGAAGGTGTTTTTTTCTTTTTCTAACACAACTGTTAACAGAGCTCCTAGTAAAAATATGGATTTATTATAAAAATAAATATTTTGATATTACAAACGAACATCAATTTTATTTATATGTTTAGACTGAACTTAACCAATGAAGACTGCAAAAAATGTGACATTCAAAGATTAATATTTGATGGCATGGTCAGCGCAGTCGTTGAGTGTTTAGCTGCTGCGCTCCGTGCCGTGGGTTCGATTCCCATTTGGAACAAAAAATTTTAAGGCCTACAGATTCTGTGTCTGGGTGTCTTGTGTATGTGGATTTACATATTTGTAAACGCAGCCACGATACAGGAATAATTCTTGTTCTGAAGCAAAGCTTTCCTGAAAAAAGAAAAAAAAAAACAATCCGCCATAAGCATCGCCTTTGATCTTAAGGAAGCTTTAAGACGTCCCATGTCTACAAATGAAAACCAGGTACAGACTGCTGTAATGTAACATGCAATGTAACACGCAATGAATGAATTCGTAGTCCACATTGTCGCAATGTATCATGCAATGTAACAGAAAGACGCGAGCGAACCGTACACACTACGCGCGCGAACACAGCACCTCAACTACGAGTAGGTGCATGCTTGGTTCGTGTGCACGCTACGTGTACACATATGAAATACTCCTTTCGCGTTACCTTGCATGTTATGTTACAGTAGTCTATACCCGGCTTTTCTGTGGTGTAGGGGCTATCCTCGTTGCTCGGGGCAACTCATTTCAGGTATCCAATTAATAATTACCACGATACCAACGAACTTTCTCACATTGACATCGCAAATAGTTTCAGGAGGTTCATTGATTTGCTCAAACTTTTCCCATAAAGGAGAAAAATGCGTTTCATTTGAGGGGTGGAAGAAAAGTTCGATAATTAATTTGGGTTCTTCTTTCCGAGTTGAGTTAAAATTAGCTGCAGTTCCTGTCGCTTCTCGATTTCTTTGTTCGAATATATATAGGCACGCGTGAAAGTAGATTTCTCACTACTATTTTTTGACTCCCGTTTCATCCCTTTAGGTAGTCATCATCATCATCATCATTTCAGCCGAAAGACGTCCACTGTTGGCCTAAAGGCCTCCCCCAAGCGTCGCCACATTGACCGATCCTGTGCTTCTCGCATCCACCGCACTCCCGCGACCCTCACCAGGTAGGTCGTCGGTCCACCTTGTGGGAGGCCTTCCAACGCTGCGTCTTCCGGTGCGCGGTCTTTAGGTGGGGTGCCTTTAGGTAGTGAATTTGGGAAAATCCTCTCTTAGTGTTTGTGCCTACGTCATAAAAGAAAACCTCGTGCAAAATTTAACATTCGTAGTTCCAGTAGCGGCTGTGCATTGATATGTCAGTCAGTCTGTTTCTCTTTTTATATTTATGTAAAAATTCATCTAGAAGCCTTTTCCCAATCAGATATTGCTTTTAGTAGAGCTTACTTCAGTAAATTGTTAATGTTACAAAAATGGTGTGCTATTTCATTTGAAGACAGATTCTGACTGAAGCAGATTTTCTAAGCTTAAATTGATGCCTACTGGGGCCAAGGGTCTGCTTCTTAAAGGAAGACTCGGCCCTGGTATGAAAGGCGACGAAGAAAAAGGAGTGGATTTTTAGTCAGTAAAAGTCTGGAACACCTTCTCGCTCTGCCCAAGAACGGGGGATAACATTGGATGATTCTCCCACCGAAAAAAAAGCTTAAATTGATTGTAAGATTTTTCCTAATATAAATTAAAGTTTACGTAGCTCATGCTAAAAAAGAAATGAACCTCGGTCTAGTCTAGATACTGGAGTGACTTAGCCATTCAAGTCAAAATTATAAAGACTCTTATCAGGACCTCTTCAAATAGCGCGAGTGATTTTTTAACAATACTTTAATATTACAAAGCTGAAGAGTTTGTTTGAACGCGGTAATCTCAGAAATCAATAGATGAATATGTATTATAGTTAAAAAAAACAAACATTTTTATTTCAATGACAGTTTTAGTGTTCCGTACCTCAAAAGGAAAAACGGAACCCTTATAGGATCACTTTGTTGTCCGTCCGTCTGTCTGTCAGTCTGTCTGTCTGTAAAGACCCATTATATCGGGAACGCGTAGAGGTATCGGGTTGAAATTAAAACCATATACTCAGGTCTACGGACTCTTAAAGCAAAGGCAAAAAACGTACATTTTGGCACTCTTGAGGAAATCAAAATTCATGGGTACTAAGAGATGTCCGGGACCCTAGAAGAGTCTGAGCTACAGGTACTGAACACTGGCAATACACCCACGTTCGACACCGTCAGGGGTGGGAAAACGCTCCGGAGCCACGTTGACGTCACGGCATGTTCGCTGGGCTTACTGGACGTTGGACGTTGTAGACAGTTGGCGAGTTGACACGAAAATCACGAGCTCGGACCACAACATAATTTTATTTAATATAAAAGTAAAAAGTGAAAAAGGAACTAATATAAGCAGAACTACAAAAAGTCAAAATAGCAAACAATTTAAAACTAGAAACTTTAAGTAAAATAGATAACAAACAGGAATTGGAAAACTTTATAATAAAATATACAGACGGGATAGAGGAAGCATGTATAAACTCGATCCCTAAAACCAAGCCAAAAATAAAACTCTCTATTCCGTGGTCGTCCGAAGAGCTCGCCGTGATGAAAAAGGAAGTCGCCAGGCGGAAAAATCGCATCCGCTGTGCAGCACCGGTCCGCAGAGCGATGGTCGTTTGCGCATACCTAAAAACTAAAGATGAATATGAATGCAAAGCCAAGAAAGCCCTAAACGCAAGTTGGAAAGAGTTTGCGGTAAACAAGATCGAGAGGGAGTGTGGGAGGGGATTTACAGGATCATCGGAAGAACCACCATTAGAAAAGAAGACTTGACCCTAAAAAAGGACGGTGCATTCCTAAACCCAAAAGAATCGGCAGCCCTACTCGCAGACACGTTCTATCCGAGGGACACGACAGAACAGGACAACGCAGACCATAAGCTCACCAGAGAGGCAGCTAGTAGGGTAAAAGAGTGGAAAAATGGTGAGCATCATGACCCACCGTTTACGCCGCTGGAGCTGAAGACCGCTGTGGCAGGTTTTAATCCGAAGAAGGCTCCCGGAGCGGACGGCTTCACGTCTGATATCTGCTGTCAAGCGATCTACTAGGACCCGGACGCCTTCCTTGCCCTGTACAATAAGTGCCTAGAATTGGCACATTTCCCGGACATCTGGAAAGAAGCAACGGTGGTAGTCCTCAGAAAACCGGGAAAGGATGACAACTTGAACCCTAAGTCATATAGACCCATAGGTTTACTGCCGGTCTTGGGGAAGGTCCTGGAGAGGACGGTAGTAGCACGGATCAAATGGCTGCTCGTGCCACGCAGTTTGGCTTTATGCCCCAGAAAAGCACCGAGGACGCCCTCTATACGCTAATAAAGCACGTACAGGATAAGTTGAGGCTAAAGAAGCTAATTGTCCCGGTGTCATTGGATATAGAAGGCGCTTTTGATAGCGTCTGGTGGCCGGCCATCAAGGTCAGGCTGGCTGAGGAAGAGTGCCCGGTGAATATCAGGAGGCTACTAGATAGTTATCTTGACAGCAGAAAAGTAAGGGTTAGATATGCCGGGAAGGAATGCACGAGAGAAACCAATAAAGGGTGCGTCCAAGGGTCAATAAGTGGTCCCAACCTGCTGGACCCTCTACTGAAGGACTTGGACAAGAAGGGGTACTTCGTGCAGGCGTTTGCGGATGACATTGTGCTTGTTATAGATGGTGATACAGGGGCTAAAGTTACCAGATGTGCCAATGCAGCTCTTGCCCATGCTCACAGCTGGGGTGTCAGAAACAAGATGAAATTTGCACTACACAAAACTTGTGCCATGGTAATAACCAACAAGCGTAAGTATGACACTCAAACTCTTAGCATGGCTTTTGATTGACATTGGCATGGTAAATAAGGTAAAACTACTAGATCTGACCATAGACCAAAAGCTGACCTTCAATGAGCACACTGCAAACATCTGCAAGAAGGCAGCTGATATTTATAAGCAGTTGTCGCGTGTGGCAAAGATCAGCTGGGGACTCAACCGAGAGGTGATACACACGATCTACACGGCTGTCATCGAGCCGATCGTTACATATGCGGCTGGCGCCTGGGCTCCCGCTACAAAAAAGTTGGGCATACGGAAGAAGCTAGGCTCTGTCCAACGAGGTTTCGTCGAGACGCTCACAAGCCATAGCTCGCTTCACCTGGCTCAGGCATTTGAACAGAGCAAAACTGTGGTTTTGTTCTGGGTAAAGGCTCACGCGGGGCTGCCGGGAAACGAGCGTGCGGACGAGCTGGCGAAGGAGGCAGCATTGTCGTCACGGAGGAAGCCGGACTATGATCGATGTCCGATTTCATTCATCAGGCGCCAGATCCGAATGGAGTCGCTTGATGAGTGGAATCGGAGATATGTAACGGGCGTGACAGTCTCGGTGACGAAAATGTTCTTCCCTGATGCCATAGCAGCCTACCGTATTGTGAAACAGGTTAGCCCAACGGGAACACTCACGCAGGTATTGACGGGGCACGGTGGATTCTCGGAATACTTAAACCGCTTTAAGTGTAAAGATAGTCAGTCCATCGTGCGCCTGCGATGCAGGCGTGAGTGAATCCATTCCGCATTTAGTCTTGGACTGCCCAATATACGCTGCTGTGCGCTATGATCTGGAGCAGCGACTCGATGTTAGTCTACGTAGACAAATAATAGCGGATATAATGAAAGGGACAAATAGACAGATTTTCTTAAAGTTCTGTGTGAAAATAGCTGAGCGTGTCATAGTAAAAAATAAGTAGCTGTACAAATTATGCTTTACAAAATATTGCAACATATTTAAAATAAGCATAGAAAAAGAAGCCAATAATGTAATGTCTATTTGATTAACAGAAATTAGAAAACCTTAAAATTAGCAAATAAGTAGTAACTTTAGAAATACATACATACTGTAAGAGCAAAAGATAAATAAAAAAGAAGTGCAACCATTACTTTTCCCAAAAAATACTAAGATTACTAGAATAATTAGAAATTTACAAAATGGTAAGATTACTAGAATAATTAGGAATTTACAAAATGGTAAAATTACTACAATAATTAGCAATTTACAAAATGGGAGCCCCACCCATTATAAATGAACGATGACGAAAGAGAGAAAGATAAAGTATGAAGTATAAAAGTACGAGAGGAATAATTGCGAGAACTGGTATGAAAGGGAATAGTCTCAACAAAGTCTCCAATGACGTTGGAGGTTGCTAGATTTTATATTAAAAAAAAAAAAATTCATTGGTACTTCCCGTTGACCCAGAAGTCTGAAATTGGCATAAAGCAAGGTCTTGTAGCACAAGTATAGGAATAAATCTGAAAACTGTAAATTTGTAGTTACGTCATATTTTTTTTTACATTCCGGAATTGAACTATTTACATAGGTAAGTTTGTACGGAACCCTCGGGGTTCGAGTCCGACTCGCACTTGGCCAGTTTTTTTATAGTAAAAATTACTACTATAATGGACATAGATCCATTTTCACTATAAAAGAACTACTATTTATTTTCTGATAGATCAATTTTGGAATATGACAACGGTTTTTCCTTAGAAAAACCGTTATTCAGTCGTCAATGTAATGATTTGTGCATAGCTCTACAAAATTTAGGGAACAGCTGATTTCTGGTTTTTTTTTACGAGTATTTTTCTGTCCTGGAAGTAATCCATAATAATCAATACTGTGAATTCTTACCACGTATTATTTTACGTAAGTGATATTAATTAATTGAGTAAGCAGGATACGCGCACGAACCATCCGCTCGAGCCAGCGTCTCTCGCTTACTGACGAATAAATGTTAAACTGGTACTTACGAGCATGCGCAATGAAGTCTGTCTGGCTACTAAATAATAGTACCTTTTCAATTATACATCCGTCTCATTAGAACAGGAAAACGGAGGGAAATTATCCTACTTCGACAGTATAAGATACCGAAGTAGGAAAATTTCCCTCTTTTTTCGTCGTGTCTATACTGCTTGATCAAATGCAGTTTTTTGACCACGGTAGTTAGTCATATCTTGACTATTTAAAAATAAACAATGAATATGTGTAATAATGTAATAAATTGGTAATAAAATAATAAAGTGAACCTATTGAGTATGGACCAAATACGTCTGAAGTAAAAAGTTTTTTTTTTTACTATTTTCATTAACGTGTTAATATTTAATTTTCATTATATTAAATATTAACACATGGAGGTATCGAGTTGAAATTAAAACCATATACTTAGGTCTGGGGTCCCTTGAAGCTGAGAATAAATCAAATTCCTGAGTTAACGAAAAAAAGATGCGGCCATTTATGTCGCAATAAAGTGTATTTCGACACTCTCAAGGGAATCAAAATTCATAGGGTACTTTCCGTTGACCTAGAATCCTGAAATTTGGCATAGAGTAAGGTCTCATAGCACAAGTATAGGAAAAACATCTGAAAACTGTAAATTTGTAGTTGCGTCACAAAAAAAAACTTTACTTAAACTATTCGGAAAAATCTTCTTAACTCAATTCGGAAATTGAACTGTTTTCACCCCTTTCTAGACCGGCCTCGACGGTGCTTTCCCTCTGCAGGAACCCACTGCGTGGTGATGCTTACCCAGCGGTATCAGTTCATTCCTATTTTAGCCTGGCAGCCATTTCGCCCACGTCTTTTATGCCCGTTTTGGAGTACAGCGTGTCATTCCGTATCAGGTCTATTTTTTTTACACCCATAATTCTACGCTCCATAGCATAGCATAAGCATAATCAGCCTTTTAATGTTCCCACTGCTGGGACTCAGGCCTCCTCTCTAGGAGAGGGAATGGGCCGTAATCCACCACGCGGGCCCAGTGCGGATTGGTGAATTTCACATATCTTCGAATTTTTTGGTTCTAGGACATGCCGGTTTCCTTACGATGTTTTCCTTCACCGTTTTGAGAGCAGTGGTGATGGAATAAATTACACAAAGTAATGCACCTGGCTGGGTTTGAACCCGCGACCTACAACTCGTAAGTCGGAGTCGATACCACTCGGACACCACTGCGCTCCATAGCTCTCTGGCAAACCCCTTTTAACCTATAGTAATTTTTAATTATTTTTTCTTGGAGTCAGAGAATCATGAAATAACCTCTCCCTTTCTGAGTGGAGCAGAAACTTTTACTGAGTAAAACCCACACGTATTCCTCTAGTTGCTGTTTGAGTACCAGGGCCACGGTGTTTCTTTCAAGCTTTTTAGGTTGTTTGTTGTTTATGAAAAAATATATTTGTAGTGTTTCTACTTAGAAGTAACTGCCCCTTAACCAAGTTACAACCATTTCGTTTTGATTCTCATTTCGTTGATCGCATCGAGTCGGCCGCGCCTCCTGTACCTTTGTTCTGACCACGTGACTGAGCGTTGATATAGCTTCAGAATAAAAGAATAGGAGGCGTGGCTGACTCGAGGCGATCGACGAAAAGAGAATCGGAACGAAACGTTTGTAACTTGGCTAGAGGGACTGATATGTTTGTTAATGTGTTGTTAATAACTGATTATTCATAAACTAGCTTCTGCCAGCGACTTCAACTGTGTAAAAGTGGAGAATATATGGTCTATGTCACCCAGTGATAAAGTAGGATTTTACTAATGAAAAACTGTTTTAAAATCGTTCCCGTCATTTCTGAGTTTATCCTTACAAACAAAATACAAATCGTTTCTCTTTACAATATTAGTATAGAAAACTGGTTTTATCTTCAAATCACTTTTTATACTCAATCATTAGAGGTTTTGACAGATTTAAAATAGATTTCTACAGAAAGATTTTTCAAGTAAAGCAATTTTAAGCTTCAGACTTGGAATAGTGCCCACTTGGTAAATAAAGTCGTTTAATATCACATGGGACCTCATTTTGTCAGCGACGGTAATGTACATGGATGTCCTTTGCTTGATTTTAAGAGCGTCTATTTCAAATGTGTTGTTTTTTAGCCCTTTAACCGCTGGCGTCGGATTTGTCCGACGAGTGTTTTTGTGTCTTATTTGCCAGGGTCGTGTGTTTGCAACTGGGTACTCCATTTCGTTTAGCTCATCAATCCCCATAGGTGACAGAAGAGCTGACGAGATGGAGTAGTATTTGGTCATGGATGTGCGGCCCTGGCGGAATAAACGCAAGATTGTTTGGATATAACCGACGTAGATGGTTAAAAGAAAAATAAATATATTTACATTTTTAATTTTCCTTCAAGCGTTAAAATCGGATCTACTAATGAAGTCCTCTCAACCTTAGTTTGGTCTTCGCCTTAATTGTTATTTTTAAGTTCTCCCACTTATAATGTATTTACTAGTTTATAATTTTAGCATATATAAGCATTTTATTGTTGTTACTTATTTTAATGATAATACATACTTGATTTATTATCTGTTATTTATTTACTGTGCACACCTATCACAATGTTGTCTCATTCAGTGTGTCAGGGTTAGGCCGGGTCGCATTAAATCTGCCTATGTACCACTACTGTACATGAAGTTTAAATAAATAAATATATTTCTCCACACTAGACTTAAATCTTGTTGTGTTAAATCGTAGATGCGTTTACGAACATTATAAACTCACATATACAAGACATCCAGACCCAGAACAGCTGGTTAGTTTTTCTGCGTCTAGATGTCTTATCCAAACAAACATTTGTTCCAATTCTCAATCCCTGTGTCAACCGTAACGTTTGGCACCCCTCACGACGGAAGATGCGATGTCCCAGGGCAGGTGTGTCTTGGTGGTGTCTTTGGACATCGCCAAAGCCTTTAATTCCCTGCCCTGGCATTAGGATGGCACTTCGGTATCACCAGGTGCCTGACTACCTCTGTCATGTGGTCGAGATCTACCTGTCGAACAGGTACGTTATCTAACTTGGTCACCAGAGAGAGTGGAAACGGCGAGAGATGTCGTGTGGTGTTTCGCAGGGATCGGTACTAGGGCCGCCCTTGTGGAACACCAGGTATGACTACTTGCTGCGCAGCGACCTCCCTGACGGGGTTAGCGTGGTCTGCTACGACGACACGCTGCTCCTGGCGCAGGGAGACTCGTACCAGGCAGTGGTCGAACTAGTGACACGCGGGGTAGCGACAGTCGTGGAAAGGATCCTGCAGTTGGGACTCGAGGTGGCACAGCACAAGTCCGAGGCCAAGTGCTTTCAAGGCCTTCGGAACGCGCCACCCCCGTGTTCCCAAATAACGGTAGGAGGAGTTCACTTCGGCGTCGAGTCGACGATGAAGTACCTGGGACTCGTCGATGTCATTAGATGATTTTCATTTAATTAAGATTAAGTTTGACATGCTAAAATTTTAATTTTAATTCTTATAAACACGCTAAGACCTCACGATTCTTGATTGGCTTTACCGCAAAATCACCAAAAACTTTCGACGTCACCTCACAAATTAAGAAGATTAGTGCCTTGCCTACCTATACAGAGCAGAAAGTCGCGAAACTTCTTAATGGCACAGACGGACGAATAAATTTTATTAGAAGCTCAACAAAGTTTGCATGGATGAATGTACGAGTACGTGAGTGTCAAGTTTGTCTATCGGTAAACGTGAACATGTTGGCAATGTTCTTTTGTTTGTCACTAGTTACAAATAGATAATGGGGCGTTTACACAGTCGACTTAAGAGGGCCCTTCTAGCCTGTCTATTGTCAACCTGGGCATGGTTTAGAAGCTTGTTTTTTTAGGCTGTAGTCTTCTCGTCCGATTATAATTTAGGTGTCTTCAAGGCTAGAGTGAATAATAGGCTCTTAACAAACTAGTGCGCCTCACCATCAACGATGACATCACTGCTTAAAAAAAGGTATTAAAACTCGTTGATTTTTGGTAGCAATTTGTAAATTAAAGAAAATTATTAAATAGGGTTCTAGATAATTTTCAAGTGCTTAGCTAAAAGCTGACAAGTTAATACATAGTCCCACGGAACAGATAAGTCAGTCCAATATTTGCTTCATAAATATTCAGCAAACTAGCTGCTGCCAGCGGCTTTGCCCACGTGACTATAAAAAAAAAAACTGGGCAAGTGTGAGTTGGACTCACGCACTGAGGGTTCCGTACAAACTCATCTATGAAAACAGTTCGATTCCCGAATTGAATTACGAAGATTTTCTTTTTAGATTTTCCTACTTATACGGCCGTAATTTTTTTTTTCGTTAACTTAGAAGTTTATTTTTTTCACAGCTTCAAGGGACCGCAGACCTGAGTATGTGGTTTTAATGTCAGCTCGATACCTCCGCGCGTTCCCAAGATCGGTCTTGACAGACCGACATACAGACAGATAGACGGACAGACAACAAAGTGCAAACTGCAAGTGCAAGTGTAACTCAAAAGGAAAAAATAAGGGTTCCTTTTTTCCTTTTGAGTTACGGAACCCTAAAATGAACCCAAGGAACCATGCTCCCAGGATAAAAATTATCCTAATAAATATATTACATACAAATATATTGTTAGACTCAAAAGTCGAGTACTGAGCCTTAGTTAAAATCTTATAAACTTATATAAAAAATAATATATTTTTAATTGTTATCTTGAACTTAATGTTTGAACGAATTAACTGTAGAAGTTTAAAAGTTATTGAAAGTATTAATTAGAAGCATGTTCGTTAAACTGAATGTACTGAAAGAAACAGGTTCATTGACCTATTGTTTTTGACTCCTATAAATAAATAAAATTTATTTATAAGTTCGTCTGGGAATTCAAAAGAGACAGGGCGGGTTCTTGTGTGGAAAATTTACGAAAAGAAATACCTATTTTTTCACACATAGAAACAGAGAAAATTCTATAAATATTATATTAGTGAATAAGTACCTATTGTTTATTTACTAAAGAAATTTCTTTTAGCAGACCTGTGATATTTGTTGTATATAATTATGTTTGTAACTTAATTCTTTGTATACAATAATGATGAACGATTGATATCGAGAGAATTGCTTGTCAGATATCAAGTTCAGATAGCGAACTATTAATCTTTTAACTCTGACTCGGCTACGGTGGCTAGTTTCTGATTATATTATCAGTGAAATTAAGGGTAGCGGTCATAATGCTCTAACGTGGTGTCGTAGATGTGTGGTGGTTTAGATGGTGTAGTGTGGTGATGTGTGTGTGGTGTGATGGTCTTCGCTGTAAAGGTGCATGTGCAGCGCGGATACGTTAAAACAATATTGTTTTATAGGTTATAAATAATGTTGGAGGATGGATTGTTTTTGATGGTCTCTCGCCTAACGTCGAGATCTGTCTTACACTGATCTTCAAACCTATAGACAATATAGACATTCTATCCAACCAAATCTATCCGTTGCCGCCATTACATTGCAGCTTACCATTATTTTAAATTTTGATCACTACTCTTCAGCCTAATTAGTCGTATAAAATAAATAAATATATACTTCAACAGATATTGCATGCCATGAAAAATAACATCAATCTCTCTAGCTTTTTCCCAACTCGCAACCAACTTGCTTGCTTGCTTGCTTGCTTGTTGTGGTAAACTTTTTTCTTGGGGTCGGGTCGATCTAACCGGATTCGGCTGAATACCCGAGTTTTACATGAAGCAACTGAATATCTGACCTCTACAAACCAATTACTGGGCAACATGATACTCTTTGGATAGACTGATGGTCAGACTTTGTGGCGTTTGACTACTATTAACGACTGTCAAAGATCTACGAATGACAACCGGGGCCAACAGCTTGACGTGCTTTTCGAGGTGCCTTCAAAAACAAACAAACAATACAAAATATTTACTATCATGTCAAACAAATTACGGCAAATCCAAATAAACCCAGTAATGACATCATAAATATCAATTAAAATATTTGCTTCAAAACAAATAGCTCTTTAAATTGCGACCATATATTAATTTACCACCCAATCAAATCACATATTATTTTAATTTAAATACTAAAACGATATTGCAGTAGTCTCATAAGAAAATAATTATTATTTTAACAGGTATTTTATTGCAGTCAAAATTAATTAATTTTATTACTGCCAGCATCTGAATTTCACTAACGTAGGTAAATAACTGTTTATTACTGGATCACACTGTGCCGTGTGTGTCACGGAAATTAATGTAGAACACCCTCTTGTTCTCCCCTTCTATCCATATGTTACAAATGGTACTAGTAGGTAATTGCGATATTGCGGCTTTACATGCGTGTTAGTAGATGAGTAAGTGATGTATTATGTTAGAAAACAGTATTTTCTAGACCCAGGCTCAGGTAAAGCCAAGATTTGCTCCATCTGTGTACTTAAAATTTATTTTTATCCGACTTCAAAATAAAGGAGGAGATTATTAATTCGGTTCTATGTTTTTGTTTTATGTTAGTTACTTCAGAACTGAGAGAGCAGTGGTGGCCGAGTGGTAACGGCCCCGACTTACGGAGTTGTAGGTCGCGGGTTCAAACCCAGCCAGGCGCATTACTTTGTGTAATTTATTTCATCTCCACTGCTCTCAAAACGGTGAAGGAAAACATCGTGAGGAAACCGGCATGTTCTAGAACCAAAAATTCGAAGACATGTGACATCCACCAACCCGCACTGGGCCCGCGTGGTGAATTACGGCCCATTCCCTCTCCTAGAGAGGAGGCCTAAGTCCCAACAGTGGGAACGTTATAAGGCCGACTATGCTATGCTATACTTCAGAACTCCGACATTTATGCTTTTATTTTTTCAAAATCCAGTTATAATGATGGGGTTCACGAGGAATCGAGAAAACTCTTCAAATATTATAGGGCAATTGGTATTTTCATCGAGAATTCAAGCATTTTGTAGACAAAAAATAACTTTTGATCAAGTGAAACTGGTGAAGAAGACCAGAAATGGCCAACGGAACTTCACACTCACATAGATAAGTAACTATGACAATATCTATAAATAAATAAATGATTCTGAATTGAAAATGATATCATCTAAGTTATCTGATGATGGTGATGGAGCCAGTAGATCTATAACTTTAAATCTATGTATGTTTTTAATTTAATATTTATCTTTGTTGTACTAGCAGAACATCGTAGACCTCTTTTTTAGTATAAGTTCTTACAATTGTATCCTAAGGCTGCCTGGTAGATATCGCTGTCAGAGATAAAACCATCAAACACACACACATGCATACATACACAAACCACACAAGAATAACAAAGCACAATATTTACAAAACTTGTATAGAATATGTCTGAGAAAGATTAATGAAGAGACAATATTTTAATCACATCCATTAAAAGAGGGGAAAACCTGGTGACCTGAAATACAGGCCAAAAGCCTACCTTAGATTAGACACCAGTCTCCCACAGTATGAACTCAATTATTGTCATTGTCTTAGTTTTGTAATTGCTGTGATATTGTGATGAGGAAAATAAATGAATCCATTCAAGTTTGTGTAAAAGTTAAAAGTTATATTTCTGTTTTGTTGTAGGTACCATAAAATATATTCTATTCTAAATTATTTTCCACGTTAGCATATTATCGCTAGTAATTTTTCATTCCTTGTTTAACCACGAGGGCTAAAACCAGTATTGTCTACGTCGTGTCAATTCCACGTAAATTGAAGTGATTACCACGTCCAACAGGCGTGAGCTGCGAATAATACTATTATTGGAATTAATAGGTCCGTATTTAGAACCCATGTCGGTATTTCGATTACTGGCGATGTAGGTAATGGAGTAGGAAATAGGGTTTAGTGTTTAATTTAATTACATTCAAAATATTTCATTACTTACTAGCTTCTGCCAGCGGCTTCGCCCGCGTAAAAATATTTTTCTCCATATAAAATTTGGACTCCCGTTTCATCCCCTTAGTGAATTCTGGAAAATCCTCTCTTAGTGTTCGCTTACGTCATAAAAGGAAACCTTGTGCAAAATTTCACGCTTCTAGTCCCTGTAGTTTCGGCTGTGCGTTGATATGTCAGTCAGTCAGTTTCTCCTTTTATATATTACTTATACAACGTCAGAAGCTAGTGCACGGTTCCGATTGGTCGTTTCCTATGAAGAATAACCGACAAAAAAACTGTTCGGTTACTAAGAATGATTAAATTTTTTACAATATTACCATATTGACTGGCCTGTTGGTCTAGCGGTTCTGACTGCTATGCCGGAGGTCGTGGGTCCAATTTCCACCCAGGACAAATGTTTGTGTGATGAGCACAATCTTTTAGTTAGGTATTTATTTTATTTATTAAATACTTGCACAAACGTACAGCGGCGGACTTAATGCCTTAGGCATTTTCTACCAGTCAACCACAACACAATCACAATCATACACACAATCTTTTGTACTGTGTCTGTGTGTAATTTATCTATAATATGTTTGAATTTTGAAATATTTAAGTATGTTTATCAGTTATCTAGTACTCATAACACAAGCTCTGCTTAATTTTGGACTAGACTTTTTAAGCACCATTGAAATAATAACCGGAATCATTCGGAATAAATATTAACAATTTACAAGCAACAGCTTGACAGGTCATGTAATTAAAAATCTTATTCTAATAAAATCCTCCACGATAACACTATTCAAGCAATAGATTGGCTAATGTTTTGATAGATTAGTAATTATACAGATAGCGGCACGAATATTGAGCGCTCGGCAAAAGAGCGGGGATCTATGTTAGTAGGTTTATATTTGAATAATATATAAAAGGCGAATGCGCCGCTCGCGAGCCGCTTGCGAACTGCGCGCGTGCTTTTCATGTTCGTACAAAGCCCCTGCACCACCTACGCGCCGCTTGCACGCAAGCTACACGCCAAACTCGTCTATTCGAGCGGCGCAAGAGGTGCACCCGCATCTCGCACCAACAAACTCGCTCAGTTTGTTTCTAAATGTCGGAGACTAAATACGTGTTGACATTGAGTGGACGAATGAAAATTGTTTACGATTAATTGAAATAAACAAAAAAAACCTGTTTTGTGTAACCCGAAAGATCCCCATTACTTTAGAAAGAATAGCTACGTGCGCAAGAGCTGCGCGCGCGCTACACGCGCGCCGCACACGAGCTTTGCCGAAGCTGCACTAGAGCGGCGCACCAAACTTAGGCTGTAACCGCACGCGAGCAACACGCGCGCTGTTCGAAAGCGGCTCATGAGTGGCTCATTCGCCAGGTCTGGACGTACCTTTAAACATGCTTTGACTTTGGTTAGTCAGTCCATATTACTTTTGACATAGGTAATATTTGACAATAAATAAACGTATAAAAATAAATATATACACTTTTTTCCGTGCACTCACTATCACAGAAACAATATGGACGTGAGTAAACACACATCCGAGACTAAGTAAATACCTATAAAAAACTACATCAACTGCATTTTTACTGATAGTGGTCAAACGTGAGCCAATAAATAATATATATATAAACAAAAATGTTTAAAAATCTAACCCATACAATCATATTCATGCGATAAGGCCGCCCATTGTATGTACGTATGTGTTTTAGTTTTCTTTTATGTTTGTATTGATGTAGCATATAATAAATAAATTAATATTTAGTGTCTTAAATACCTATTTATTTTAAAACTCACCCAGAATGACTCCAGAAAGTTGGGTGATCAGCAGCAACAGATGCGTGTCACGCCTCCAATTCATGTCGGAGGTTTTACGTTCACTTCACAAGTCACAACACAAAACTATCGAATATTATCACTATTATGCTGAAATAACACATGACTCCAATCCTTCGGTCGCACTATCTGTAAACAAAGAAAACTCACTTTATTATGGATGTAAGGAGAACAAATACAAACCGAGGTTTAAAAAATGGAAAAAAAAAAACAAGATTGGCATTATAAAACACTAAACAAAACAGTATCGTCAATCGACAATTAGTCGTTGTAAATAAAAATATTTGCACGAAATTAATAAACATTGCATTCATGAAGATAAAAACGATTCGTAGTCTTGTAAAAAGTCTTTGATTTCATTAGAATTTACACTAGATTTCAAAGTTTAGGATTAAATCATACCGTATTTACTAGTAAATAAGGTATATTCTCGAGAAGGATCTACGACTCCTGTTTCGAAAATAACAGGACCTGAACTGGCCTTGGTAAAGACCCGAGCTAACTGCGCAGGTATGCTCTTAATGCGTTAGATCACTTGATTGAAGAACGTGACGTCAAACCCACGTATTAACCAATTCATGGTTGCAATCTGGCTGATTGCCTCTTTGATGGTAAAAGACGCAAAATAAATCGCAATCTTATGAAGGAATGTAAGTACATTTTGATAAAACAAGGAGAAAGTTAGTCATTCGACCGAGGTGGAATCCGCCCGAGCTGAAATTAAGGATAGATTTACAAATATCTCACAGTGAAACTGTTCGCGCATTTATTTAGGTTCTTCATTATTTTAAAAATTTTTGCTATTTTGAAAACTGTAAGTGCCTTTTTGGCATTTCTTAAGGACTCTCCTCCTAACAATTGTATGGACTATTATTTGTTTTGTTGGTTGATTTAGACCGGAGATCATTTGTGAAACTTACAGATTACAAAAGGTCAAGTACCTTTGTAGGTGCCTTTTTAACATCAATAAATACCTAAAGTGTTCTTTATAATCTATTCAAATATTACATTCTTTAGATTTTAATTGATTACTTTTTATTTTTTTTGTGTCAGACTTTTACTGACTGAGTGGGTTTTACCACTCCTGTTCTTTCTTTGCCCTCGTTCCAGGGCCCCGGAGTTCTCTTTCCCATCACCCAGCCCCAGTAGGCTTCGACCCTGCGGGGCCCTTACGATTGCTGACATATCCTTGAGGCACGCGTGGAACACAACGCGCCATCGACGACTTGGGCTTGGTCTGAACAGTTACCGGACGGTCGGACGGCGAGCTATCCATTGCTCGTCCGCGCGCCTATGGTGGCCGGAAATTGGGATCGGAATCCCGGTGGCTGGGGCGTGAGGGCCATTATCTCGCGCCTGCGGCCACCTTCTTTGCTAGCATTACTGCTTCGCAGAAGGACGCGACCGTCTGAAACTCCTCCTCGCTCCGGACCATAGATAAGCCAAGGCCCGGCGCGAGAGATCACTGCCGTCGAGCGCCCCCACGAGGACACGGCGGTGCTCTGCCCAGGCAGGGCACACCTCTACCGTATGCTCCACCGTAAATATTGACTGGTCTACAATAGCACTGTCCTCGCATACATATTGATATTGTAATATGGAAATATTGTACAAACATTTATATATATACTAGCTGACCCGGCCACGCGTTGCTGTGGCTAAAGTTTTTGTTATATTACATTATAGTAAACAATCTAAGAGGAACAATAAGAGAACACCAGTCACGGAGTCCACTATGCTTTTTCACACAGATGGTATTTGTAAAAAAATATGGTGATCTCCTTATTTGACTTTCTACTACTATAACCCTTTAGTACAATGAAATTATTTACGAACAAAGACGAAAATGTTGATGTTGGTATACAAATTCACTGGATTGAGATTTGAAGGGGAAGTACGTTGAACACAATTAATTAAAATGTTCTTACACTTGATATTAAGCAGAAATCAATAGGTACAAAATAAAAATTTATCAGATTTATTATTTCCATTTAATTTTATAACAAATATAAGTATATTACAGTATAATACAGTAAATAACATGTGACGTTTAAACTCATGAATGAGGTAGGCAAGGCAGACAGTCTTAAACTTTTAAACATTAATATCTATTTTTTTGAATTATAAATACCTTCAATTTCAATTTAATTTAACACCAATCGGTGCAAAATGTTTTTGGTTAACCTGTTTTTAGCTAACACAAATAGATTCGACGGTTTCCCAACACGTGAACACGCAACATATAGTTGCCCATGAGAAAAACATGGATTTTCCAAATCTAAACCACAAATGGACATTGTTTGACCTTGAGATTTATTTATAGACATGGCGAAAGCTAAACGAATTGGAAACTGTAGCCTTTTGAAGGGTATGGTAGAATCTGATGGTATCATCGGAATACGTGGCAGCAGGACCACTTTTCCTTTAAACTTCCCAGCCAAAATGGTTGCTTCAAGAATGTTTCCGGTGATCTTTTTGATGACCAAACGCGTACCGTTACATAATTGAGGTGGATTCAAATTACGGAGGAGAATAATAGGGGAACCAATCTTTAATCGAAGATTATGTGGTGGCATTCCAGGGATATCTAATGAATTTAAAAATTCAATCGGAAAATTTACACTTTCATTTTCATCAACAACAGTATCGATTGATTTAAAAGACATCAGATCGCCTGGTAACAACTGTTGTATCTGGAAGTTAATTTCGTCAACATCAACGTTTTTGGCTGCCAAAATCGCCCATTGACTAAGCCATTCATGATTCAAATAATTATTCTGTATATCCGGGAAAATACTCTGAATCAATTCATTTTTATCCTGAACAACAGTGCAAAAATTGTCTGGTAGTTTAATGCATTGCGTATTTGGTTGCAGTTCTATTTTACCGTTCCCAATATCTAGTAGTTGTTCGGAAAATATTTGTGCTGATGGATCATTTTGCAATTGTACTCGCATATTTATGGTCAATCGAAGTGTTTCAACACTTCGCCATAAGAATGATTGTTTCAAACATGCATTAATCTCATCCGCGAAAGTAGAGCGAGGTATAACCGGTAAGGTCTGCCGGAAGTCACCAGACAAAAGCAAGATAGCACCACCGAAAAGTTTATTATTGCTGTTTAAATCTTGCATAGTTCTGTTTAATGCTTCAAGTGAATATTTGTGTGCCATTGTGCACTCATCCCAAATTATTATAGAACTCTTCCGCAACACTGCAGCTATTCCACTATTCTTTTTGATGTTACACATTGCATCTGGTTTATTATGACCGTCCAATGGCAGCTTGAATGTTGAATGTGCTGTTCGCCCACCATCCAGTAAAGTAGCCGCAATGCCTGACGATGCTACTGCTAATACGATTTTTTGTTGCGACCGTATTTTGGCAAGAATCAACGATATTAAAAATGTCTTACCGGTTCCACCGGGTGCATCCAAGAAAAAAAAACCGCCTTGTTCAGCAGCAACAGCCAGCATAATCCGATCATAAATAATTTTTTGTTCTGCTGTCAGTAATGGTTCACTGTTCATGATGATTGTTGCTAAAATTCCATGGTCATATTGATTTTCTCGTTGTAAATCGGTATTGACTAAGTCGGTGGCTGGACGATTAGGTGATGGCATACCATAATGATTAAGTGGTAAATTTGAAATAAAAACACATAAATCCTCGATCAAGACCAATGCTTCATTGTACATCTCTGGTGTATAATCTATGTTTTGGCATTGATTTGTTTGTCTAATTCGGTGCAAGATGTCTTCTGTCATACAATTTTTATATTTTTCCCACAAAGTTTGTGCTTGCGAGGGATAACATGTCGTCAAAATAATTGTAAACAACTGACGAATGTTATTCGGTGTTGATGTCAACGCAGCATCAGCAAGCGTTAAGTCCCAATGGTTATCGTCTTCTAGCAATTGCAGTTCACGACATGCATCCTGGTATGTATTGAATACTCGACCATTAACTGTTCGTAAAAATTCAAAATAAATTTAATGAATTTTATAGCGTCAACAACACGTGGTAATTATGCTATTAAAATGTAGCTTATATGACACGTTCGTAGATTTACCATAGCAACGCCATCTATTGATTACTTACTCAACCCAGTCGAAAGGTATCGACATCTGTTAGAATCATTTGGAGTTAACAGATAATTGTGACTGTCAAATAATAACAGACAAATAATTAGCAATAAATTAAAATTGCGACTATAATTTGAGATTTAAACTATCCTATCTCTCAAGTTGGATCGAACTGCACATGGTGTGCGAATTTTATTATAATCGGTTAAGTGGTTTAGGAGTCCATTGAGGACAAACATTGTGACACGAGATTTATATATATTAAGATTTTTAAAAGAGTTACCGTGGAGTTCTTCTCCATAGGAAACGACCAATTGGAATTGGGCACTAGCTTTGTGTAATGTCAATGTTTATTTCATGTAGGCCTACATAGGCCTAAATGAAATGAAAACATCTTGATTGATGTCTTTCTTTCTTGTTCTTCTTTTTTAATGATAATTATATAAGCTAGCGCTTGACTGCGGTCTCACCTGATGGTAAGCAGTGATACAGTTGTTGATGGCGAAGCGCACTAGTTTATTAAGTTATTTACACATTATAATCGGACGGGAAGATCGCAGCAGGCAAACTTTTGCAGTCCTTCGATGTACGAAGCATAAATGAGGAGGCGAAACGCTTAGTCTGCCCGGATACATTATAATCGGACGGGAAGACCGCAGCAGCCAAATTGTTCCAGTCCTTCGATGTACGAAGCATAAATGACGAGGCGAAACGCTTAGTCTGGTTTTATTTATAACTAGCATAAATATTTTCAATAAACATTAATAGCAAATTGAATTACATTGCTAGAATATGTAACTTATTACCTTGAACCCTCTCTAACACGTGTTGTTTATAAATCAGAATCCATTCACCACGATAAGAGCAGTTCAAAGGGATGTGATTTGAGCTCACGAAATCATGCCTTCATTCAGTCAACCCTAAGAGTCAGTTCACACCGAGAAGCGACGCTGCCCGAAGTGCGACTAAAAATATAACTTTGATTTACTACACGAAAAGATACACATTTCACCTCTAGTCAAGTTACGATCGTTTCGTTTGCCTCGAACGCGTCGAGTAGGCCACGCCTCCGATTCCTTTGTTCTGACCACGTGACTAAGCGTTGATATGACGTCAGACCAAATCGGAGGCGTGGCCTACTCGACGCGTTCGAGGCAAACGAAACGATCGTAACTTGGCTAGGGGGGCAGATCGAGATGCCTCGCGGCAATGCGCTGCGTGGTGCAATGTGTGATGAATTCTCACCATGAAATGTGAATCTTTTGTAAATAAAGTTATATTTTGAGTCGCTCATCGCACAGCGTCGCATCGCGTCGCGTGTTGGTCTGAACTGACCCTAAGCAGTTCACAAAAGATACCTATATAACGGCAGGTATGGCGTAGTTTATTGATCCTCATAGCGATATATCGTGAAATATGTTCCAAGCAACGTTGTATGATCAGATATATTCCTTTTGTGGGGAGCTTTAACTTTTCGGCTTTTGAAGCTTTTGTCGTCAAAGTGGTGAATGGATTCTTATTTATAAACAACACGTGTTAAAGAGGGTTCTAGGTAATTTTAATTGCTAGAATATGTAATAAGTTACTTATTCTTTTTCATTTTGTTTTTAATTTTTATTAAAAATATTTATGCCAGTTACAAATAAAGAATCCGGACTGGACTAAGCGTTTCGCCTCGTCCTTTATGCTTCGTACATCGAAGGACTGAAACAATTTGCCTGCGCGGTCTTCCCGTCCGATTATAATGTAGGTGTCTTCAAAGCTAGAGTGAATAACTTAATAAACTAGTGCGCTCTACCATCAACGACTGCATCACTGCTTACCATCAGGTGGGATCGCAGTCAAGCACTAGCTTATAAATGATTTAATAAAAGAACAAGAAAGATTGACATCAATCAAAATGTTTTTATTTCATTTAGGCCTGAAAACCGACCTGTGTTTCTTCAGTTATTTTTTGCGTTCCAGAGGGAGTATTTTTTCCAAGCCGCCGGGATTCCAATCCCGATTTACGGCCATCGTAAGCGCGAGCTTGCGGACAGTGAGCAAAGGGTAGCTCGGCGTCCGACCGTCCGGTAACGGTCCAGATCAAGCCCAAGTCGTCGACGGCGCGTAGTATTCCACGCGCGCCTCAAGGAGATGTCACAAACCGTAGGGGCCCAGCAGGGTCGAAGCCTACTGTGGCCATGAGTTCGCTTTTGAAAGAAAACCCGGCCCTGGAATAAAATGCAACAAAGGACACGTCCTCCTGCTCCGCCCAAGGGCGACAGATGTCATTGGATGATTTCCCGAAAAATCCCGCAGCCCAATCCTTTAAGCGTGAAGGAGTAATAAGTATATATATACATACAAACTTTCAACTTTGCAATAGTAGTGTGACAGGTTTAGAAAAGCACATGAGAATATATGAGAAGTGCGAAAATAATCTAAAAGAGTGTACACAATTTTATTAGTGTTTACTCTAGAGAAAAGTAGGGGTGGGTAATGGAAAATATGTATATTTGCTTCCCAACCGTATGAAAGTGTCGACTATTTGTCCGCCCACACAAGTTGGAAAGTACAGAAATATGTCCTGGAAAATTCCTATGATCTACTCGTTGTATTATTCTGCTATTTCATACTGAGAATTATAAAGCAATTCGAACAAAAATGTAGTCAGTGTTTTTTTTAGGGTTCCGTACTTCAAAAGGAAAACACGGAACCCATATAGGATCACTTTGTTGTCCGTCCGTCCATCCGTCCGTCCGTGGCATAAAGCAAGATCTTATAGCACCCATAAGAATAAATCTGAAAAATGTAAAGTTGTTAAATGTCACATTTTTATTTGTGATTCGGAAAAATCTTCAGAGTCTTCATTCCGGTATTGAACTATTTACATAGGTAAGTTTGTACGGAACCCTCAAAGTGCGAGTCCGACTCGCACTTGCCCAGTTCTTTTTTGTATTTTAGAACCACCATATAATCACTATTATGCTGAAATAACACATGACTCCAATCCTTCGGTCGCACTATCTGTAAACAAAGAAAACACACTTTATTATGGAGGTAAGGAGAACAAAACCAAATCGAGATTTAAAAAATGGAAAAATAAAACAAGATTGGCATTATAAAACACTAAACAAAACAGTATCATCAATCGACAATTGGTCGTTGTAAATAAAAATATTTCCACGAAATTAATAAACATTGCATTCATGAGGATAAAAACGATTCGTAGTCTTGTAAAAAAGTCTTTGATTTCATTAGAATTTACACTAGATTTCAAAATTTTTGTCATTTTTAAATCGACCCGGATTAAATCATACCGTATTTACTAGTAAATAAGGTATATTCTCGAGAAGGATCTACGACTCCTATTTCGAAAATAACAGGACCTGAACTGGCCTTGGTAAAGACCCGAGCTAACTGCGCAGGTATGCTCTTAATGCGTTAGATCACTTGATTGAAGAACGTGACGTCAAACCCACGTATTAACCAATTCATGGTTGCAATCTGGCTGATTGACTCTTTGACGGTAAACGACGCAAAATAAATCGCAATCTCATGATGGAATGAAAAATAGTACATTTTGATACAGCAAGGAGAAAGTTAGTCATTCGACCGAGGTGAAATCCGCCCGAGCTGAAATTAATCTCACAGTGAATCGCGCATCTATTTAGGTTCGTCATTATTTTAAATTTTTTTGCTATTTTGAAAACTGTAAGTGCCTTTTTGGCGTTTCTTAAGGACCTCTTAACAATTGTATGGACTATTATTTGTTTTGTTGGTTGATTTAGACCGGAGATCATTTTTGAAACTTACAGATTACAAAAGGTCAAGTACCTAAAATGCCTTTTTGTTGTGTTCTTTATAATTTATTCAAATATTACATTCTTTAGATTTTAATTGATTACTTTTTGTTTTGGGCGGGGTGGGAGGGCGTGTCAGACTTTTACTGACTAAAACCGGAGTTCTCTTTCCCATCACCCAGCCCCAGTAGGCTTCGACCCTGCGGGGCTCTTACGGTTGCTGACATGTACGCGCCGTCGACGACTTGGGCTCGGACTGAACAGTTACCGGACGGTCGGACGGCGAGCTATCCATTGCTCGCCGTCCGCAAGCCCGCGCGCCTATGTTGGCCGGAAATCGCGCCTGTGGCCACCTTCTTTGCTAGCATTACTGCTTCACAGAAGGAGGCGACCGCCTGCCACTCCTCCTCGCTCCGGACCATAGCTTGTACCAAAGCCCGGCGCGAGAGATCACTGCCGCCGAGCGCCCCCACGAGGACACGGCGGTGCTCTGCCCAGGCAGGGCACACCTCTACCGTATGCTCCACCGTAAATATTGACTGGTCTACAATAACACAGTCCTCTCATACATATTGACATTGTAATATGGAAATATTGTACAAACATTTATATATATTTTTTAAAAGAGTTACCGTGGAGTTCTTCTCCATAGGAAACGACCAATTGGAATTGGGCACTAGCTTTTGACATTTTATAAGTACTTATAAAATGTCAATGTCAATGTTTATTTCATGTAGGCCTACATAGGCCTAAATGAAATAAAAACATCTTGATCGATGTCTTTCTTTCTTGTTCTTCTTTTTTTAATGATAATTATATAAGCTAGCGCTTGACTGCGATCCCACCTGTGTGTAAGCAGTGATACAGTTGTTGATGGTGAAGCGCACTAGTTTATTAAGTTATTCAATCTAGCTTTAAAGACCTACATTATAATCGGACGGGAAGATCGCAGCAGACAAACTTTTGCAGTCCTTCGATGTACGAAGCATAAATGACGAGGCGAAACGCTTAGTCTGGTCCGGATACATTATAATCGGACGGGAAGACCGCAGCAGCCAAATCGTTCTAGTCCTTCGATGTACGAAGCATAAATGACGAGGCGAAACGCTTAGTCTGGTTCGGATTCTTTATTTGTAACTAGCATAAATATTTTCAATAAACATTAATAGCAAATTGAATTACATTGCTAGAATATGTAACTTATTACCTTGAACCCTCTCTAACACGTGTTGTTTATAAATCAGAATCCATTCACCACGATAAGAGCAGTTCAAAGGGATGTGATTTGAGCTCACGAAATCATGCCTTCATTCAGTCAACCCTAAGAGTCAGTTCACACCGAGAAGCGACGCTGCCCGAAGTGCGACTAAAAATATAACTTTGTTTTACTAGACGAAAAGATACACATTTCACCTCTAGTCAAGTTACGATCGTTTCGTTTGAGTCGAACGCCTCGAGTAGGCCACGCCTCCGATTCCTTTGTTCTGACCACGTGACTAAGCGTTGATATGACGTCAGAACAAAATCGGACGCGTTCGAGGCAAACGAAACGATCGTAACTTGGCTAGGGGGGCAGATCGAGATGCCTCGCGGCAATGCGCTGCGTGGTACAATGTGTGATGAATTCTCACCATGAAATGTGAATCTTTTGTAAATAAAGTTATATTTTGAGTCGCTCATCGCACAGCGTCGCATCGCGTCGCGTGTTGGTCTGAACTGACCCTAAGCAGTTCACAAAAGATACCTATATAACGGCAGGTATGGCGTAGTTTATTGATCCTCATAGCGATATATCGTGAAATATGTTCCAAGCAACGTTGTATGATCAGATATATTCCTTTTGTGGGGAGCTTTAACTTTTCGGCTTTTGAAGCTTTTGTCGTCAAAGTGGTGAATGGATTCTTATTTATAAACAACACGTGTTAAAGAGGGTTCTAGGTAATTTTAATTGCTAGAATATGTAATAAGTTACTTATTCTTTTTCATTTTGTTTTTAATTTTTATTAAAAATATTTATGCCAGTTACAAATAAAGAATCCGGACTGGACTAAGCGTTTCGCCTCGTCCTTTATGCTTCGTACATCGAAGGACTGAAACAATTTGCCTGCGCGGTCTTCCCGTCCGATTATAATGTAGGTGTCTTCAAAGCTAGAGTGAATAACTTAATAAACTAGTGCGCTCTACCATCAACGACTGCATCACTGCTTACCATCAGGTGGGATCGCAGTCAAGCACTAGCTTATAAATGATTTAATAAAAGAACAAGAAAGATTGACATCAATCAAAATGTTTTTATTTCATTTAGGCCTGAAAACCGACCTGTGTTTCTTCAGTTATTTTTTGCGTTCCAGAGGGAGTATTTTTTCCAAGCCGCCGGGATTCCAATCCCGATTTACGGCCATCGTAAGCGCGAGCTTGCGGACAGTGAGCAAAGGGTAGCTCGGCGTCCGACCGTCCGGTAACGGTCCAGATCAAGCCCAAGTCGTCGACGGCGCGTAGTATTCCACGCGCGCCTCAAGGAGATGTCACAAACCGTAGGGGCCCAGCAGGGTCGAAGCCTACTGTGGCCATGAGTTCGCTTTTGAAAGAAAACCCGGCCCTGGAATAAAATGCAACAAAGGACACGTCCTCCTGCTCCGCCCAAGGGCGACAGATGTCATTGGATGATTTCCCGAAAAATCCCGCAGCCCAATCCTTTAAGCGTGAAGGAGTAATAAGTATATATATACATACAAACTTTCAACTTTGCAATAGTAGTGTGACAGGTTTAGAAAAGCACATGAGAATATATGAGAAGTGCGAAAATAATCTAAAAGAGTGTACACAATTTTATTAGTGTTTACTCTAGAGAAAAGTAGGGGTGGGTAATGGAAAATATGTATATTTGCTTCCCAACCGTATGAAAGTGTCGACTATTTGTCCGCCCACACAAGTTGGAAAGTACAGAAATATGTCCTGGAAAATTCCTATGATCTACTCGTTGTATTATTCTGCTATTTCATACTGAGAATTATAAAGCAATTCGAACAAAAATGTAGTCAGTGTTTTTTTTAGGGTTCCGTACTTCAAAAGGAAAACACGGAACCCATATAGGATCACTTTGTTGTCCGTCCGTCCATCCGTCCGTCCGTGGCATAAAGCAAGATCTTATAGCACCCATAAGAATAAATCTGAAAAATGTAAAGTTGTTAAATGTCACATTTTTATTTGTGATTCGGAAAAATCTTCAGAGTCTTCATTCCGGTATTGAACTATTTACATAGGTAAGTTTGTACGGAACCCTCAAAGTGCGAGTCCGACTCGCACTTGCCCAGTTCTTTTTTGTATTTTAGAACCATTGCTTAATCTGGTTTTCAAATATTCGTCTGCTAGATTAAAAAAAAAATCGAAAAGAAAGGCCAGCAAGTGCCAGACTCGCGCACAAAAGGTTCCATACCATTATCTATACAAAATTATAACAACTATTAATATTAGGCAATAAACGGCAACAAAATTACGATTGTTATCCCATATAACAATCGTAATTTTTGTTGTCGTTTAAAAATTTATTTTATTCTATACAGAAATACATCATCCGTGAAAATTTCAACTGCTTAGCCTGTAACCATGTTATGGTTCATGCGATACAGCCTGGTGACAGACTGGCAGACGTACAATCGAGTCTTAGTGACAGACCTAAATGGTAACATTTAGGTACGGAACCCTAAAAATAACGCAATAATGATGCATCCCACTTTTTCAAATAAAAGAGATTGTCATATAGAAACATTTTCGAAAATACTTTGTGAGATACAGGGTGCATTTTAGATTTTAGAAGGGTCAGTAAGGACAGGTACCTGAACCGTTATAGTTACAGAAAAACGTTCCTAGGTGACCATTAAGGTACAAGTTGGTAGCCAACTGCACGCAGCAGCAGCAGACGACGTGTCGCAGCGACACTACTGGTTTCTACGTATTTCTATGAAATTCCCTCCGTAGTTAGCGACATGAAGCTAGCGACGCGTCGTCGAACGGCAGACGGCAGTGTCGTCCGACCGCAGATCAGTAGTGCCGCTGACGCCGGAACAACGACACGTCGATTATTCTCGAACACGTCAGACATCTTGTTATACGGAGCACTCGGAACCAACTGGATGCCATCTGCTGTTGCCGTCTGCGGTCGGGTTCGAAATCATGAATGCAGCGACATGACGCAACGACGTGTCGTGATGACATGAAGCGACGACATGTCGTCTGCTGTTGCTGCGTGCAGTCGGCTACCAACTTATACCTTTAATCATTTTTTAAGATATTCTGAAGTGCCTTCACAAATTTAGGAAAAAAAAACTAAAATAACAAAAAAAGTATGCCTATCGGTCCTATTTCATGTAGGGATCAAAAAACTATGAAGATATATGTATTAAGTATGAGTAATAGAAATAACAGAAGTCGTCAAAAAAAATCCCATACATTTTCTACAGAATAACGAAAATTTTACATTGAATTCAATGAAATATTTTTTATTGCCAAACAATCCTATTTCTCACTGTTTTCTATTCGAATTTCGTATTCTACATTTAAATAAATGTCAGTCGATTACGAAAGGCGAACGTGCTTTAATAATTATTGGTTACCTTAAGGTAAAATAGTAATCAAACACGATCCTATCAACAATAAAAAAAAGTTTATTTAGAAGTCCATCTTTTTTGCGGACGCGAATTTCTATCGGGCAACCGACTTGTAGTTAGATAAATAAAAATTGCCATTACTGAACAGAAAGAAAGAAAAAGAATTATTCATTTGTGGGAAATTACATAATTATGTAATGCTTAATATTGCACCTACCACAATTTGTCAGTGCATCACCCAAAGGTTGACTGGTAAAAAATGCCTTAAGGCATTAAGTCTGCCTCTGTACTTTTGTGTGCATAAATAATTAAATAAGAAATAAAACAGTGACGCAATCTCAGGACGAGCACAGAAAAAAAAACACATCACAGACAAAAATAAACACACAACAGCGAAAATAACGCGTTGGGCATTGAAGACTTATCAAATAATTCCGAGTGCTATCCAATTAAGGTTATGTCCTACCATCAAAATAATTCCGTAACTTCTGCTCCACCTAATACGGAGGAATCCTTGAGATAAGATACATTAAGAGATTACAGTGACGGATGTTGCGGGCGATACGTCTTGGGAAGAACAGGTGCTGCTCGATGTTGTGTAACGAAGTACCTACTGGTGAATTATAATTAATGGAAGAAATCTAATTATCTGTTGCGTGTAGACTTTTATTTAAAAATAATTTATAAAATAATAAACTTACTGGCTGACATATCAACGCACAGCCAAAGCTGGATCATCATCAGCAGGATCTAGGAGCGTTAAATTTCTAACAAGATTTTATGACGTAGGCAAGCACTAGGAAATATTTTTTTTAAAATTTACCTTATATGGGAATGAAACGGGGCTCAGAGTTTGTATGGAGAAACCTACTTGAACGCGGGTCAAGCCGCTGGCAGAAGTTAGTATATTTATATATGAAAAGTAAATGACAATATATCAAGACAAGAAATTTAAATGTAAACTATTAATTTAACTATTTAAACTAAACCTAACTTATTTAGCGTATTTACTTTCTTACAGATGCGATCTTTCGGCGTTTGCTTATAGTAAGTCTATCTAAGGTTTGGAGAAAGTAAATTTGTTAAACGGGCTCAAACCAAAGTTTTTGTTCCAGAATAATTTTAAACATTCACACAGGCAAGCAACTGATTTTTAAACACCTATTTTCCTTTTTATCAACAGAACCCGGAACAAATAAAAACCCAGCACATTCAGCCATACCTTTCCATTTGTTAAACGTATCTAACATATATCTACCTAAAATTGAAATTTCAACCACGCCCGTCAAAGAGTACGACCAATATAATCGAAGTTTTGGGGTTCGCTTCAATTCGTGTTCGGGTTGATAAATTGCACATTTGCTCACAGACACAGACACACCATAGACTCACATGTTTCAGAGCAGGTAACAGAGGAAAATCATAGGGTTTCATAATAATGGACATGCTCAATATCTCTGGTTGAACAAAACCATAGACTCTGTCAACTTTGTGGTTGGAAGTGAATTTTTCAACAAAGGGAAATTAAATTTTTCTGTTATGGATTTCTAGATAGAGACTAGTTAGTTTCTACAGTTTTCCCTCTTTTGCATTTGAAATATTATATAGCTATACTCCATCTGTTTAGGTAATTAACTAAATGTAAATAATCTTGACATGTCTTTTATCTAAAAGTTGTCTAAAAATATTACCTAAAAATGTTTACAATTTGTTATTTACCTATACCGATGTTTGGTAATTAACTAAATTCAAATAATCTTGGTACTTATGTCTTTTAAACGTTTTTTTTTTTTAATAAAAAGACATATCAAGATTATTTACTTTAGTTATCTACCTAAACAAATGAAGTATAGGCATCAATATTGTTAAAATAATAAATTGACTGAAAGTGCTTTCTAGCAATTAAACAAACATAAAAAGTATGTTCGTAATTGTTGGTAACAACCGTATTGAGTCAGCCTTCTCGACAAGTTTCTTTGAGGACTACCTCAATACAACAATAAAATTCTCAATTCCTTTTACCAAATCGCACCTTTTTCTATAATTCCACATATTGTCCAGTTGTATAGATACTTGAGATACAAAACTTTATCAATTTTACAGTACTAAATATACTAGGAATCTATTGTGAATAATAAAACCAACGCTGAACTTCACTATGACTTATGATTATCTACCCACACTAGTGGCACGGATTGCATCTACTCCGCGTATTTAAATAGTTTTAAAATAGTAAAAACGAAGTTTAGTTTCAAATAAATAGTTCCATACAGTCGCAGTAGTGCAATAGCCCAGTACAAGTGTTATCGAAGAATTATATTAAGAAGAAGTGTAAAACACAAACTTTATAAGAAACGGTGACTATGAAACAGTGTTTACAATGAATAACCAATATATTTAGCACTCAAAGATTTAATAATTCCCGTTATTTAGCCTATCTCGAAAGAACATTGAAGCAGACAGTGTAAACAGTGACCTAAAACCCATCAAACATCAATAATACTATTGTGAAAACTTTAATAGACCAGTGAAACAAACGACAGTATACAAAATAACAACACCGTCATCTTCTAAAAAAAAAAAAACATAATATATACTCAATCTACTAATAACGAACTCTGCCCTTTTTATCAAACCTCAAAAAAGGAGTCATAAAATTCAAATACGACTCGTAGCTACCAAATAGCTAAATGCGTGAACGCTTGGATCGCCAATACAGTGATTGCTAGTTCGAATCTCACGGACTACAACACTTTTTGGAAATCAATAGATTTGCCATATAAAGATTTCATTGACTTCCATAGCCTATTCTAGTGATTTTGATTCATAAACGCCGCAAAAAAATAACTTCAAAAATGAACTTCTTTGAGAATATCACTATGCGTCGTGCGTGAACTAAATCGGTTTCGAGTACCGCCATTAATGAATTAGAAAATGATATATTTGAAGATACCGTCAACAGCCTACCTGATCTATCCAGTGACAACATTAACGATACCCAACAACAACAAATAACAAAATTCAAAGAACAAATTGATAATCTGGAATTACAACTAAACAGCGCACACCAAGAAATCGAATCACTATCTTTAGAAAACATTAACCTTAAACAAATAAACGTTGATCTGCAGGGAAAAAACGATATGTATAAAAAACTAATACAAACCCCCGTCAAAAAACTTAAAAAATCAACCCCGATGAAGAAGTCTCTAAAAAACGACAAACAGACACAAACAGACCCTTCTGCCACGACAAGAAAAATTAAGATGACATCCACTGACATACAAAAACCGACGACTCTTGTACGAGAAATACAACAACATAGCTTTGATGATAATCGTGATATCTTTAGTTCTACGTTAACTAAGAAACAAACGTCACCACCTCGGTCCTACAAAACGGACACTATGAGCAACAGAAATAAATTATGTATTATAAGCAGCAACAAAATAAATAAAATTCTACCAATAGCAGAAGACATATTTCCCAACTTCCAATTATGTCACTACCTTACACCAAACTGTGGCATTGAGAGCTTAATTGACCACTTGCACATAAAATTGACAAACTACAGCGAAAAAGATTTCTGCATAATTTTCATAGGAGAAGAAGACTTTCGCACAACGAAGAATTACTCGAATCTCATTATAAACATAAGAGAAACCTTATTAACTATACAACATACCAACATTATCCTTTGTTTACCTACGTATAAATGCAGCGAATATACGTCAATGTTTAACTGGAGAGTAGAAATGTTTAATAACATGTTATACCTGGATAACCAAACTCACCAATACGCTCACCTCCTGGACTCCAATTTAGAACTAACGTACGAAATGTTCTCATACTATACCGGCAGATTAAATAACAATGGAATGAAAAACATATGTCATAATGTAGACATTTTAATTGAACAAATCAATAATGCTCCAGAAATCCCTCAATCATTGGATACCAATTTGACGTCTAAGAAACTACACATTAACTTCAATGACACAGATATATCCACCAATAGTACTGATTTTTTTCGTTCACAATAATATACGAATCCTACATCAAAATATCGCCGGACTTCTGAACAAGGCAGATTTACTCTCAATTCACCTACAAGAACTAACGATAAGTCGAAGAAATATAGATGTTATTTGCATTACCGAGTACTTTATTATGCGTGGTCAAGAACACCTATTAAAAATACCAAATTATAAACTGGCCGCATGTTATGCAAGACGTGAAACGAAACGTGGAGGCGCCTGCATCCTGGTAAACAAATCTCTTCAATTCACAGAACTTGGATATGCAACCAGACATTCAGTAACAGGTGTAATCGAATGTTGTGCTATTGAGCTGGTACAACAAAAATTGATAATCGTGTGTATTTATAGACCACCTAAGTCCAGTAATTTAAACATTTTTTATGATAATTTAGAAATCGTTTTAAAAACACTATGTAGTACTAACCATAAGAAAAAAATTGTTGTCTGAGGGGACTTTAATATAGACAGATTAAAAAGAAATAACTTTAGTTTAGATTTTGAATACTTTCTGTTAGGATTTAACCTCAGACTAGAACTAGATCAACCAACTCGATTATCTAGTAACAGCTGTTTGGATAATTTCGCTCATAATTCGAAGTATAAATGTAAATGTGAAGTGATAGACTTTGCCGTATCTGATCACTCTGCACAAATATTTGACATAAAAGTTAACAAAACGTATAGACTGAACTCATGGCATGTAAAGAAACGGGACCTATCACTGGAAAACTTGACAAAATTTAATAGTTACCTACAATGCCTTTCATTTACTGAAGTGTATGAGACGGAAAATGTTAATGAAGCATATAACATATTTATACAGCAGTTTAGTCTGTTGTATAAACTTTGTTTTCCTTTGAAGTCACTTAAAATAAGGCCAAATAAAAAAGTAAAGTGGATTTCAAAGGGAATACGAGTCTGTAGTAAGAAGCAGCGCCACCTTCTTTGGGAGCACAGGCTTAGGCCATCAAATGAAAGCAAAAATAATTTTAAAAATTATTCTCAACGATTTAAGAAAATCGTAAAGTTAACTCAAAAGGCTCAAAATAACTATTTTATCAGGAATTCATTAAATAAGTCAAAAGCATCCTGGCAGGTTATTAACAATAAAATATGTACTTATGAACCCATTTCTCAAATAAATATAAATAATTCAACTATTAACAAACCTAAAGAAATTGCAGACGCTACTACTTCATCAATCAAATTAAAAACACACCTAAAGTATCTTTTGAAACAAGTGGTTTACGCGAAAACCCACACACGATGTTTATGAATCCAATTGTACCTCAAGACGTACTCAGGGCAATAAAATCATTGAAAAATAAAAATAGTGTTGGTCATGATGAAATAGCAACAAAAGTTATAAAATTTGTATCAAAAAATATAATCGTACATATTAGCCACATTGTTAACTTAGCCTTCAGCACCGGTGTATTTCCTGATGCTTTGAAAACAGTTATAGTGAAACCACTTCACAAAAAGAATTGTAAGGAGGATATAGCTAATTATAGACCGATTGCTTTAATTTCTGTGTTCTCCAAAGTGATAGAAAAAATTATATATGAATTAATCAATAACTTTCTGACAAAACACAACATTATATGTGATGAACAGGCAGGATTTAGGAAAAATAAAAGTATTAATACAGCTATATATGCTTTTTTACACGAAGTAATGATAAACGTAGATAACAAAACACCTATATGTGCCATTTTTACAGATATGACTAAAGCTTTCGACTGTGTCAATCACGATATTTTATTTAACAAGCTTAATAGCTACGGTCTGAGAGGAAATGTGCTGAATCTCTTAAAATCCTACCTCAGTAACCGCACACAATATACGGAGATATCTAGAATATGTCTTAAGTCAAAATGTGAACAAAAATATAAATCTGAAGGTAAAATTGTAAAATTCGGTGTACCGCAAGGTAGTGTTTTGGGTCCTCCAATATTTTTGCTGTATATAAATGATTTGCCTCGTCAGATACCAAATCCAATGGTTTTATTCGCCGATGACAGCACAGCACTAATAAAATGCACAAGTATTGACAATTATGAACATGACATCAACATTAATCTTAAAAATATTATTGATTGGCTTGATTAAAATAACTTGGTAATAAACTTACCAAAGACTAAAGTGATGCATGTTCACCAACGCACAATCCCACCGGACGTCAATGTACAATATAACGGACAAGTGATCAATCAAACAAATGTTGCAAAATTTCTAGGTATTCATATCGACGATCAATTAACATGGAAACCACAAGCAGATGAGGTATGTAAAAAGTTAAGCACTGCAGCATATGTTCTTTTTAACTTGTCCAAAAAAGTTGACATAAAGACTGCTTTAGTAGCATACCATGGTTTAGTCGCATCAGTCTTAAGATTTGGAATCATTTTTTGGGGTAACTGTAGCCTAAGAGACAACTTATTTAAAGCCCAGAAACGTTGTGTGAGAGCCATGTGTAGTCTAAAACCTAGAGATAGCTGTGAACCTTCGTTTAAATCTTTGAAAATCCTTACTTTTCCGTCCTTATATATTTTAGAGATGGCAATTTTCGTAAAAAGTAATAAACATTTGTTTGCTAAGGTCTCAGACGCCAAGAAAGGTCCCGTGAGAAGCCAATACAAAAACCTTTTAATTGTCGGTAGTTATAAAACAGCACTACTTAGGAAAAGTGTTCTTTGCATGGGTCCAATAATATTTAATAAGCTACCAGACAGCATAAAAAATGACAGCTTTCAACAATTTAAAAATAGACTTAAGGCTTTTTTGATGCAGAAATGTTATTATTCGATAAGTGATTTTTTGAATGACCCTTTGTGTGACATTTCGACAATATAACATTATTGACTTTATTAGATTTGTATTTTACCTTGACTTTTTAATTATTATTATTTATTTTTTTTATTTAGTATTGTAACAATTTTCTTTATTTTTTAATTCTATTATTTTATTCAATCTAATTGATTATGACATTTATTATTTAATTCTGTATAATATTAATCATTTTGATAATTTAATTTTGCATGCCAAAACTCAGGCAGAATGTACCTGGCTCACTATATTTTTATAACATCTGTATTGTACAATACCTACATTCTAAGCAAATAAAGGATTTGATTTGATTTGATTTGATTTGACTGTCTGAAACTCCGTTTGTTTTAGAAAGAAAGAAAGAAAAAGTTTATTTACTTCAAACATGGCGCATACCTTAAAAATAAAAACAAATAATAACAATGACTTATAAGCATCACATCCGTGCAAAACAGTCAGCCCCCAGCAAAATGCTGGGGCTCTTGTAAGACAGAGCCTCAGCGCTGATTTTCAGCACCAGCCGTCGTCAACGGTGAGAAGTTAATCGGCCACATCGGTTGTTATTTAAATTCTAGTTTTCGCCTGCGTTATATGCCACTGGAAATATGTATTCTGGGATAAATAATCCTTTGGCATTCAACGATAATGCTAAAAATAAAAAATAAAAACAATAATTTGACAAAAATAAAATTGTACCTACATAAAATATTAGTTTTGATGACGATGTGACGTTTACTAGTCAAGAAAACAAAAAGCTAATTAATCAAAAGGGCTACCTCTTTAGTATTCTAAGATGGACTACTGTAACCAACTACCAATAAGTATTACATCGCCCAGATACACATTCCCACCCAGACGTTAAGTAACCACTCGGTGTAGAATGCCCAATCAGACGGAGATCAAACTGGTTAAGCCTACCAGCTGTATACCGTGCGAACCCAGTCGTTACGTGCGATCCAATCTTGCCCGGCTAACCTCGGTTTATTAGCTTGATACCACGGTGATGTACTCCGTGCGTTGTTGTGGTGTTGTCACGGTGACAGCGAGGAGCGAAGTGACGATAAAAATATTTGGAATAGAAACTTACGTTCTAATTTCAAAAATTTTGTTTTTTTTTCTACTCTGGCTAAAGGAATTTATGGTATAATTTGCATTCTAATTTCAAATTATTTGTTTTTTTATATGCTGGTTTTTTAGCTTTTGTGATATTATTTAACAACTAGCGGTCCCGGCAGACGTTGTTCTGCCCAAAAGCGGGATTTAGTAAAAAAAAAAAAAATTACCCTACTCTACCCTACTCTACCCTACTCTACCCTACTCTACCCTACTCTACCCTACTCTACCCTACTCTACCCTACTCTACCCTACTCTACCCTACTCTACCCTACTCTACCCTACTCTACCCTACTCTACCCTACTCTACCCTACTCGTTAAAAGTACCCTATGTCCGTCTCCTGGTTCTAAGCTACCTCCCCACCAATTTTCAGCCAAATCGGTTCAGCCGTTCTTGAGTTATAAACAGTGTAACTAACACGACTTTCTTTTATATATATAGATATAGAACATTTGGACACTCCTTATTGAAACGAATTTATTTATTTCAAAGTTACAGTATTTTAGCCGGCTAGCGAAAACTGTACCACTATACTAAACTGTACAGTTATAAGGTTTAACCAAACGTCACAATGAAATATAATATTACTGCACAAATCCTATTTATATTATTTATTTAAACTTCATGTACCTACAGTAGTGGTATATAGGCGGACACAAGGCATTCTCTACCAGTCAAACAAAAATTATATACCTATTATAAACATGAATTATTTATTTTACGCTATCGTAAGTCACACAATATTGTAGCTTTTCAATTTATTTTTTTTTCATTTCCAAATAGGTACTTGTTTCATCATTGTATGTATCTGTGTGCTAAATAAATGTATTTTTTTTCTTTCCAAATCAATTCAGTTTGTCAGAAATTCATCTACAAGGCAAGTACCTACTCAAGGAGCTTTGAAAGCTTTTCACAACCTCTACATAATATACCTAGGGGATCGAATACCTCATCTGATAGCAATTACCAATATAATCAACTAAAATCTTCCACACAGCATGAAATGGCAAACAAGCGAGCTTGTCAAAGGAACAGTTACTCAGGAACCTTTACCTAAGGATCTCTAGCGGTATCCGCGCTTTAAGTGGAACAAGGACCTGAGTAGATAAGAGATTGATCCTTGGCTCTAACAAAAATGGTTCGAACTAATCTTGTTAGGCGCTTAATTTACTGAGCCATTAAATTTTTATATTATCTCTGAGATTTTTTAGAAAATAACATCAAGTAATTACACCTTCAAACGCGTTTGAGGGTGTAGTTACTTGATGTTGTGCGATGTTATGCCTCGGCATTTTCAATTAGAGTAGAGTTACTTAAGTACCAATATTTTATGGTGCTTTGCCACTCCACTAAAAAGGCACATAAAAATCGTAGTTTCAACTTCACACTTAAAATATACAATGAACTGAAGTTTTGACGGCTTTTAAACTTAAAGAAAAAAGAAAAACCGCAATTTCTCGGTGCTTATCATAGCGAAGCAGAGAGTAATGGGGCGGCAATTTTTTTACAAGTATTTTTAATGCTAGACTGACTCGCAGTCTGGTCCTAGGAATAAATATCCACGAGTTAGTATGGTGCTGTTTCAAATGGACTTCTAAAATATATATTGTGTAAATCCAGGACACATTTTTACCCTTCATTCTTCTTTTTAGGGTTCCGTACCTCAAAAGGGAAAACGGAACCCTTATAGGATCACTTTGTTATCCATCTGTCTGTCTGTCAAGACCCTTTATCTCGGGAACGCGTAAAGGTATCGAGTTGAAATTAAATCCAATAAAATATAAACCATATTATAACCATATATAATATGCAGTCCCTTAAAGCTGTAAAAAAATCAAACTTCTGAGTTAACGAGAAAAAAAGATACAGCGGTTTATGTCGTAAAAAAAGTATATTTCGAGACTGACAAGGGAATCAAAATTCTTAGGATACTTCCCGTTGACGTAGAATCCTGAAATTTGGCATGAAGCAAGGTCTCATAGCACAAATTTATTTTTAAGTTACCAAAAAAAAAAACTAGTTTTTCGATTCGGAAAAATCTTCGAGAATCCATACGGTAATTGAACTATTTACATAGACAAGTTTGTACGGAACCCTCAATGCGCGAGTTTGACTCGCATTTGCCAGGTTTTTTTTATTTTTTCTTCCCTTTTTTCATGTTTTATATGTATGTATGTTTATTTTATATATATATAATATCTCTATACATTTGTGCCCTTGCAATAAGAAATTATTAACCTTTTCTTTTTTATGTACCGGCCATGTTTTCACTTCACCACTCTTGGATGACTTGGTGCCTAAAGCGTTAAGTCCGCCTATGTACCATTGTGTTGCATTAAGTTTTAATATAATTTTTTGCTTTAATATCTGTCGCCCAGCTGGGGCAGAGGGTCCACATCACCTCACTCCGTGTCATTCCGAGGGCCGTCGCGTTAGTTCACACGGTGTGGAGGACGACCGCGCTTCCTTTTCCCTTGAGGATTCCACAGTTTAGGTATGTGATCGGGATTTCTCCGGTCGATGGGGCCTTTGTAACGTTTCTCTAACAGATCTACGTCAGAAATAATCTTGGACCACCAAATCCCGAGGACGCGAAGAATAACACATCTGTTGATGAAAACCTGGTTTTGGGCCAAGACATTTATTTTATTGTTATTTGTGAATTCAGTAGAACTATATATTTTTTTTATATCATCAAAAAGTATCTACAAATTTTACGCATAACAATATTGTGTTACCTTCAAACAATTATGCTAAAGTTAAACTGAGCGGAATCTAGTACTGGGCACGCACGCCGATTATTCTTTAATCGTTAAAAAATCACACGAATATTTGCGCCAGTATGAAGGCATTCAAACAACGCAATAACGTCTTAAATCCCGCGCGGGATTTCCTTCAATTTAATCAGATCTACAAGAATTTTATTAAGGTGGGAAATCGTCCAATAACTTCTCTCGCTCTACAGCGGAGTGAGAGCCGCGTGTCAGACTTTTACTGACTAAAGCCACACCTAAGTTCCTTTTTTGCCTAGCGTTCCAGAACCACAGGTAGCGTTTCAGAAGGTAACCCATGGTCTCCGTAGATTTCGGCCCTGCTGGGCCCCAGAGGTTTTGCTGACATCTGTTTGAGGCGGGCGTGGAACACTACGTCCTGTCGACAAGTCGGAATGTTACTGGACGGCCAGACGGTGTGCTAGATTGGATTCTTAATTTCAGGTGATTTTACTTCATTTTAACTTACACTCAGCACAAGCTGTGAAACTCCAGCAGTAGCTCTGCATGAAATATCTTATTGCTTTATTGTTCCGCATTCAAAATACTAAGCATTTAAACTACCATAAATTTGTAATCGCATGAAAATCATAGATGATTTTCCCACCTAAAAAAAAAAAAAAAAAACCGTACGTAAGTTATTCTTACCAAATAAATGCATTGGTAGGTTGGGTGCTTTCGGGATAGTTTGAAAAAGTTACCGCGGCCTTGAAACGCAAAGGACAACTGAAGGAACAAGGGTGGGTTTTAGTCAGTAAAAGTCTGATGGGAGTATCAGACTTTCCGCTCTACCCACTCCAGATTGAAAAATTACTTAATAATTGACCACCACAAAAAGTTTTAACAGAACACGGCAATGATGTCGAAAGGGTTTTGAATGGCGACTGAGTACCGGGAGACGCAGTGTTGGAAGAACTTCTATAAGGTGAACGGATGCCCTGGTGAGGGTCGCAATCTGACCAGTCGATGTGGTGACGCTTGGGGGAGTTTTATGTCCAGCAGTGGATGTCTTGCGACTGAAATGATGGCGATGATGATCATGAGGTTGGTTGTGTTAGTAGCATATCAGCTACAAAATTATAAACCTTTGCATAACTCTATCGCAAAGTTAGGTTACCCAGAATCATCAGGCGTATGAATATACTGTTTTATTTTACGATATTTTTTCACATTAATATTTTAAAGGTGAAAGTTTGTGAGTGTGTGTCTGTGTGTGTGTTTGTTACTTCATCACGCTCGAACGGCTAAACGGATTTCGATAAAACTTGGTACACGGGTAGATCATGACCTGAAATAGCACATAGGGTACTTTATATCTTGGGAGTACGTTCTCTTGGCATAATTTTCTACTATCACGTAAGTGATGTCGCTGGCAGCAGCTTCTTCATTTTATAAATCAAAGAAACGTCAAATATCTTTCTCTTTTTTTAAAATATTACATTAAAACATTGTAAATGAAACATTTGTCTAAACTCGGTAGAAACATAAATTCAGCGGAACAAAAGATCCAAGACCGTTATTAAACAAACATTTTAATATGCCTGTTTTATGATGAAAAATAAATAAGGCACCGTCTTCATTGTAAGTACCTACTAGGTAAAGATGTGGTCAGAGTGTAAGCGACTATTTATGGCTAGTAATAATAACAATATTCCATAACTTTCACAACGCCATTTAGTCCCAAACTAAGCAGAGCTTGTGGCGTGAGTACTAGATAACTGATAACATAGTTACATATTTCTATTTTTTTTTTTTGCATAATATTATGGCGTTGAAAATTTATCCGCATCACTATGTACTAGTAATATGCCCAAAATATTGACGGTATTTCGACGTTGTATGGCAGTGCTTAAGCTAGAACTACACTGCGCACACATGTGCCACACACGCCGATCTTGGCGCATCGGTCTCTATACATTTTATATATTTTTTTTTTTTTATAATTTCCACAACTATCACACAACGCCGTCTAGTCCCAAGCTAAGCAGAGCTTGTGTTATGGGTACTAAACAACTGATAAACATACTTATATATTTCTAAATACATACATATATAGATAAATTACTCCCAGACACAGAACAAATGATTGTGCTCATCACACAAACATTTGTCCTGGGTGGGAATTGAACCCACGACCTCTGGCATAGCAGTCAGGGCCACTAACCACGAAACCAACAGGCCAGTCAGGCCATACACCATATGGCAACTAGATTTGTAGAGCTACACTTGATCCACGCCACGCGACGTCGTTCTACGTACAAATCAGGCGTGTTACACGTATGCGTCGGTCTAATGTAGTTCTAGCTTTATTCTCGCATCAAAGTTCCATTACACAGTGTTAACGGACATACAGTTTTATTAATAAAGACAAAATTAATGTAATTTTTTCTGGATGTCTGTTCATTTTTAAACAAACGTTGAAACTCCGGAAAAAATTAAACTCGTTATATAGGCACGTTTGTATTTATAGACCGTTTTATCTGTAGAATTATCTACCTAGTTGAAGACTGCAATTACTTTTTAAGCTTACAAAATGAAATTGCACTCGTTATAGTGGAAAACTAAATCTGGGACTATCCGGTACCAACAGTTAGGTTGCAAACGCGCAATTACTATAAGTACGTTTAGATGTAAAAACGCAAATCTGCGACGGCAAATCTCACCGCCTAAGGATATGAAGATGAAGGCCTTGCTTATTAAAAGCTTTTATTTAGTTCCACCTATACCGATGTAAGTTTATCTATAATAAAATCTTGCAAATTAAATTTGATCTACTTTCCGGGAATCAGATGACCATGCAAAATTATTATGACATAGATCTGATCTGATGATATAACCCAAACGTGGCCATAACTCGGAAAACCCCATCGTGTTTAAGCTTTCTGAAATGGTCTTGATGAGTGATAATTATATAGGTATATTATCGCATTATAAAAGCTTGCAATTATAAAAATACTTTCATTGATAACTTTTTTACAGTCTACTACTTTCAGATTGACTAGTCCATCCATAGACCGATTACCGGGCTGCATCCGTGCGTTAAAAATGCTACTGCTTTTTTTTCTTAATTCTTTATTGTACACAAAAAAAAACATAAGCTTAATACATTTCGACGGTTGAAAGGCTTATTGATCTAAGCGACATTTTTTCTAATATTGAGTTATATACATATTCGGAATCAGCAAATTTTTCTCCGTCGTTTGAATCAGGCTTCATTTTTAAATGTCGCTTAGATCAAATAGCCTTTCAACCGTCGATTTGATTTTTTTTCGGTGGGAAAATCATCCAACAACATCCCCTGCTCTTGGGCGAAGCGGGAGACAGTGCCAGACTTTTACTGACTAAAAACGCACTCCTGTTCCTTCGTTACCTTTCGTACCAGGGCCGAATCCACGAGGACACGGCGGTGCTCTGCGAAGGCGGGGCACACCTCTACCGTGTCCTCCGGGCGGTCCACACAGTGATGACACACGGGCGTTCCTCCGTACGAATCCGGTGCAGGAACCTACCGAGCTTACCGTGTCCGGTGAGGACCTGCGTCATGCGGAAAGTAAGGATCCCTCTCTAAATGAGGAGTGTCAGACTTTTACTAATTAATACCAACTTGTGTTCTTTCAGTTACCCTTTGCAGTGCATGGCTACGGTAATTCTTTCAAACAAACCTGCTACCTCGGCTGAAGTACTAAAGTGCTGCAGCTGCTGCAAGTAACATACATAATGTAGGCGTTATTAAAACAACAACTAACCTACCATCTTGGTATTTTATTCCTTTTTCTATATTACCTGTTTTTATAATTGACCTCTTCACAATACATACATATTTAATATCCAACCTACGGAATGGAAATTGATGTCCTCATAGGGACCGGGGCCGTTAAAATACTCCACCTCAATCAATGGGCAGGTCACGCGTGTGTCTGTCAATCAATGTTAGGGGATCCTGGTTTATGATACGTTGATTGGGGTGTGTTGTGGAAAACGAGGTATATTTTTAACGTGGGCGTTAATCCCTATTGATTTAAACTTATTTAAGATAGAGGTAAAATTGATTGTTTCAATTATTGTTACGGTTTTGGACCATTTGGGGTCGAAACGTTTAGGTTGTACTTTACTTTGCGTGAGCAGAGGGCTCTCTCGCTCTTAGTCCAAAGAATTATGTGGGGTAGCCATGTAACTTGGTAATGCTTCCAGTCTTCTGAGCGCATTTACGGTGTATCTAGATGACATATGAATGTAATGTATGCGATTCTACTGCCCCTGAGATTTGGAGTGTAATTTCCGGATCGAACATTTTTGCTATCTGCCCCCCTAGCCAAGTTATAACCGTTTCGTTTCGATTCTCTTCTTGAACAAAGGAATCGGTATGGGGTACCTTATCGGTATACGGGTAACTTGGCTAGGGGGCAGAAATGTTTCAATGGCAATTTAAGATTTTAAAAATTATAGCTGTAGAATTATGGTTTACGGCGATATTTTGCATTTTAAAGTATACAAGCGTGACTTTGACTACTTCAGATATTCTATCGCTCCAGGGCAGTTAAGTCTCGGTTATTTGTATGCGAATACTATTATATAGGACAATGAGCGGACCAGACTTCCAAACACAGAACAAAAAGTATACGTGAACATATACACACATTCAAGATCAAATTGGTGAGATAGAACACGTGTACCATAGTTCGACTTAGACTTATTCTTACGTTAGACAACTCCTATACACAATATTGTTTATCGAAGTTACACAAAGATATAAACCTATAATTAAATGAAGGTAGTATAAACATGATTCTTGAGCGCTCGCTTCAGGAATGATAATATCCGCAGGAGAACCAAGATCGCTGACATAGCCAGAAGAATCGCCAAACTTAAGTGGCAGTGGGCAGGGCACATTGCTCGTAGAACGCAAGGTTGATGGGACCGAAAGGTTCTAGAGACCGACACCGGAAAACGCAGCGTTGGAAGGCCTCCCACAAGGTGGACCGACGACCTGGTGAGAGTCGCGGGAGTGTGGTGGATGCGAGACGCACAGGATTGGTCGTTGTGGTGGCGTTAGGGGGAGGCCTATGTCCAACAGCGGACGTCTTTCGGCTGAAATGATGACGATGACGGTGATGATGAAGCATAATCAGCCTCATAATGTTCCCACTGCCGTATATGAGAGGAATTGGGCCGTAATCCATCAAGCGGGCTCAGTGCGAATTGGTGGACGTCACATCTGCGAATTTTTGGATCTAGAACAAGCCGGTTTCCTTATGATATTTTCTTTGACCGTTATTAGAGCAGTAGTGATGAAATAATTTACACAAAGTAAAACTTCTGCCTGGGTTTAAACGTACAACTCGTCAGTTGGGGCCGTACCGAGTGTGATAGCGCAATCACACTCGCCAATGCTCTTCACAGACAAGGTAGATGAAAACGTCGACACAAACGTTTTCACAAAGAACCTTGTTCACGATGATTGGCTGTTCTGTCTCGTTTGTCAATCAGTGATCGAAGGATTTCTGGGAGTTAGTCAGCATTACACAGCAACACGGCCATCAACAGGTGCGTTTCAACGAGCAAACCTAAGGTAGTTTACACATGGTTTTTATTTTAATTTGAATGGAGCTCATAATCATTCGACACCGTCACTTTGTGTGCAACGGTTTATGATTTGTTACGATTTTGTTTTTATATTGGATGATTAGCTGACGCGCTTCTCCGGGCGTGAAATATTTTTGGGGAAAAAAAAATATTATTTCACTCAGGAATACAGTTGCTTGATACAGATGAAAGATTTTTTTAAATCGGTTCAGTAGTTCCTTAGATAACTTCCTACTAACAAAATGACAAACTTTACCTCTTTATAATATTAGTAAAGATGATTCAAGCATGGGTTGGCTGCCTTTAAGCAATCTGCATGTTTCTATAATGTTAATATATTGTTTTATATTTTATTTTATTGTTCGGTCTACAAAGTACTAATTGTGTTTAAATAGCGTAGGTAATTGGTTTCGGCCGTTCTGTTTAAATTAAATAAATAACAAATAAAGACCTAAATACAAACACTGCCTGTATTCAAAAGGCTTGTGAAGGATCATTACTTGACACTGTGATCATGCCTTCGTTTCATCGCTTATTCCCTTGCTTAAATATTATATTTTGTATGTATGTATATGTGTATCTATTTTAGTATTAAGTATCTATTAAGTTTTTGTTTACTTTTATATTTGCACCAAGTGCAACCCCATTTTGTGTCCAGGCAATTTCTGTCCATTCTGGGTTGCCTGGAAGAAATCGCCGAGTGCGATAAGGCCGCCAATTGTATGTTTTTTGTATTAAAATATCAGTTTGTAAATTTGTAATCTTGGTATGCAATAAAGTATATATAAATAAATAAATAATAAATATGTGTAAAGTGAGTGATTGTTATCATTCACACAAATCAATCTTCATTATAAAATGTATATTTTAATTACTATCCATCAATTACGATGATTTCAAATCAAAGCACAACAATTTCAGCAAAGCCATTGTTAATTTCAATGACTAATAAATTTCGTAGTTTCGAGTGCTCTGAACATGCATTTTGATACAGTCCTATATTGTTCGTGTAATGAATTCAAAAACAAATGAGCAAACTTTATTGTTGTTGTTGGGGTTGTAATGCTCAACAGTGAAAATGTTATGTTATTGCGTTACCCAAAGGCTGGCTTTTACCTCGGTCAGAGATTAAGCACTTTCAGTCGACAGCGATGCGGAGGAGTTTTATGATGCTATAGTTTTAGTTAGGAGAAGCCTTTAGTGTATTTTAGTTAAGTGTTTATAATATTGATTAGATATAATATTATTAAATAAATTGATCACTGTTATTGTGTAAATGGGTAAACGAATGATTCACTTGATGGATTTATTGTTACTTAAAATAATTACATGTTTACATAAAAACTTTAACACCCCTTAAACCGTATTTTGATAATAATTTTGAAAAACTAATAATGACAGACTTTATTATTCATTTTGATTAGAATTTGTGCCAAGTTTTAAATTTATTAACCCACGGTATAAGATTTTCCCATACAACCTATAACACCCATAAATCGTTTTTTAAGGTTATCTGATCTTATTGTGGGGCTGGCCCTGGGCCAAAGCACTTCGTCCCTTCTGGATCTTTTGTGCTATGCCCTGTCTACTCAACTCCTAGCCCTCCGTGCAACTCATTCATGAGTCAAGGTTAGTTTTTAAAAACGATATTTATGCTAAATTTGAAGTATATGGGCCTAAGTAATAAAAGTCTGTATACTAACAAATTTTCCCCAAAACACCCCTTTAAAAATTAATCTTTCAAAATACCCTTCTTATTGCTCGCCTACATTATAAAAGGAACCCTTGTGCAAACTTTTACATTCCTAGTCCCAGTATTTTCGTCTGTTCGTTTGATGTCATTCACTTAGTTTCTCCTTTTATATGTATATATATATAAATTGTTGCATTGATATTGAATCTAAGTTCATAAACAAATGTAATAATGATACTTGGGCTGGCAAACCTTAATACAGGTTACTGTGTAACCTAGCTAGAACACCAGCCTCCCTAGCCAAGTTACAACCGTTTCGTTTCAATTCTCTTTTCGTCGATCGTCTCGAGTAGGCCACGCCTCCGATTTCTTTATTCTGTTGTCAACTCAACGCTTTTTCTACTTTGTAAGTTCGTCATATCTATTGTTACTATTTAGACCGTACCTCATTTTGTGAAATAAAATATGTTATTATTATTATTAAGTATTACATGTAGATGAAATTTCCGTATACCAGACACGTTTGAGAGACTTGGTTTCAACATACATTATCCAACAAAGCAAATAACTATATTCTCGGAGTCTCAAAGGAACATGCGGTCTAATAAATATAACAAAAATATGTGTTTTAGATTAAACCCGGGACACGCAAGCCATGTCGCCATAATATGGGATTTCTGATGGATGTGTATCGTATACACATAGGAGAATGGATCAACAAAAACCGTCATAATATTACATTCGAGGACATTCGCACAGAGGTCTGATTGCCTGGTACTTGAACTATTGACTTGGAAGATCGTTTCTTTTCTCGGACACTTTTCAAACCGTTTCATTCGCGGTCGGATAAGAAGCGCTCAATCCATTCCTCTTCGTTTATGGGTATCATGGTCCATAGATACAATTTCTGATAGAGGGGTATCTTGGCCCAACAGTTCACAAAGAGTAAAGGTAGGAAATATCTGTTATGGGTTATATTGATGAATGCATGAAGGCTAACCATCTCCATCTCTGCATCTGGATTTTTGTATGATGTGTATATTTTTTAAATATAATTATGTAAAATAATAATTATTTTGATCGTAAAAATCTATTTGAAAGGTTTCAATTTAACAAAGCTCACCTTTATTTTTTGAGCTTCAGTAACAACTTTTTTGAAGGACTTCCATTTAATTAAAAAACTTTTGTAAATAGAATCGGCCTCATTGGTAGATCGCTGATAGATACTGGTGACGCTCTAGACGATAATGGCGAAAAAAAAGCTGGGATTTATTTGTTTAGGTGGGAAATCATCCACTGACAAAAATCAACACCTATGTTCCTTCTTTGTCTTGCATTCCAGGGCCCCGGGTTTCCCTTTCAGATATCAACCCAAGGTCCCGGTAGGCGTCAGCCCTAATGGGCCCCTACGTCATTGCTGACATCTCTTTGAGGCGCGCGTGGGACACTACGCGCCGTCGATCATTCGGGCTCGGTCCGGACGACGAGCTACCCATTGCTCGTCATCTGCAAATTCACGAGTGGTGCCCCGACTTACAAAGTTGAACGTCGTGGGTACAAACCCAAGTAGGCGATGTCCGGAGGATACGGTGGAACATACGGTAGAGGTGTGCCCCGCTTGGGCAGAACACGGCCGTTTCCTCGTGGAGGCAATCGGCGGCAACGATGTCTCGCGCCGGGCCTTGTTACAGGCCATGGTCCGAAGCGAGGAGAAGTGGCAGACGGTCGCCTCCTTCTGCGAAGCAGTAATGCTTGCAAAAGAGGAGGCCGCACGTGCACGCGCGAGGGAGCGGCACTCACGCCCCAGCCGCCGGGATCGATCGATCGCCAATCCCGATTTTCGGCCACCGTAGAGGCGGGCTTGCGGACGGCGAGCAATGGGTAGCGCGCCGTCCAACCATCCGGTAACTGTTCGGACCGAACCCAAGTCGTCGACGGTGCGTATTGCACGCGCGCCTCAAGGAGATGTAAGCAAACCGTAGGGGCGCAGCAGGGTCGTAGCCTACTGGGGCCACGGGTAGTGTAAAAGTGAAACCTGATGCCCTGGAATGAAGGCAAAGAAGGAACAGGAGTGGGTTTTTAGTCACTAACTGGCACGCCCTCCCGCACTGTCTAAGGGCGGGAGATGTCATTAGATGGTTTTCCCACCTAAAAAAAAAGTAGGCGATCTGTGATGTGTGTGTTATGTATTTCACTACCACTGCTCTCAAAGTTAATAAGGAAAACATCGAGAGTAAATCAGCATATTCTAAGACCAAAAATTCGAAGATATGTCAAACACCAACCCGTACCAGGCCCACGTAATGAATGCCTCCCTATTGCCTCTTTCCTAGAGATTAGGCGTGTATCCTAACAGTGGGAATATTATAAGGATGAGGAGGTAAAAAGTAAAGAACACTACTTGCTACCATCCTTAAATATTCCTTTAGCTTCGTTTAAGTTCGTACTAGTAACCAAAAATCAAGATCGGTTAATAAATAAAAAAGTTATGCACGAATTGTTAATCACAATATTATGGAATTTGAATTGATGAAAGAAATGTGGGTTTACCAGTGACAACTTTACACACCTATACAGAGTAACCTGACGTGATATTGTTTTATGAAATGGTGTTAGCAAATGGTGTTAGACATGCGATTGTAGCAATCCCGAAAGATTTGCTATAATTTACTAAAGTTTTCCGTGGTCTATCTCCGTAATTCTTCATCATATTTTCACCATATTTAAAAGGGACCTGGCAAACAAACTCTTTGAAACAAAAAGAAGAAATGTCAAAATCGTTGAACTAGATACAAAAAATAAAAACTGACGACTTAAGATACTCCTCTTTTTTTGGAAGTCGGCAAAAAAAAATACAATTTCAGTTTCATTCCAAATAATAATTAAACTACGCAAAATGGAAAAATAATTTCAGAAAAACTAATTTGCTCTGAGAACAAGAACAAAAAAGATTAATATGGACTCAACAAAAAAATATTTCTAGCTTAGAATTTAATTTTATGTTGAATCCCCGTTAATACGTAAGTTCTTCTGTAGGCTAATAAAACCGTAGTTACTCAAAAATCATACAAATTAATCTCTAGATCAAACAAAAAGATATTTCATTTATCATCTTCCTGCCCTTGTTCCGTTTTATTTGAGGTCGGCGCAACACGTTTTTTTCTTCCAGTCTGTCCTGTCACTCGTCGAACTATCACTAACTCTCTTTTCTTCCATATCACTTCTCACATAGTCCATTCATCTTTTCTTTGGCCACCTTCTCCCTCTCCTTCCAGTCTTAACTCTTTTAGTAACATGCGTTTCATCCCTCCAATTTTCATGACCATACAAAGCCAAACGATTTCTTTTCAACTTTTCAGTCACTGGCGCCACTTTCAAACTTCCCCTAATATACTCTCGTCACACCACACATCCATCTTAACATTCACATCTCCGCTAAGTGCAAACAAAAAAAAAAATTGTTCGACGCAAATAATATAAATATTAGTCATTAAAAACAACAAAGTCGTCGACGGCGCGTAGTTGTTCTAAGCGCGCCTCAAAGAGAAGTCAGCAAAATCGTAATGGCCCAGTAGCCGAAGCCTACTGGCCCATGGGATGACTTCAAAAAAGGAAAACCCGTGATCCTGGAATGGAAAGGTAAAGGTGTACATAGGTGTCTTTTTAGTCAGTAAAAGTCAGACATTTCCATTCCCATTTCGCCCTAGCGTGAAAGAAGTTTGGATGATTTCCCAACTTAAAAAAAAAATTAGTCAACAAAAACAAAATATCACTAGCTAACAATTCAATTATTACGAAATCCCTGTCTAGCTCTCCATTGTTCTATATATGCGAGCAACAAGTGAAGTTGTAACGACCTACATTGAGCACGCCCTTTCGATATAAAATGTCACCCCTTACAGTAAAAGCTAGTGCTTTATAACCTGAGCAAACGGAGACGGGCCGAGTAAACATCTTGCCTAATTAAATGGCCGTAATTTGTTAGCACAGACAGTATAAACTTCTTGGCGAATAATGGAATTATTGTCAGAGTCATTTGTGTTAAATGTCTTAGATTATTTTGATGAATTAGGGGGGCGATGGTTAGGAAGTTGAGGAATGTTTTTTAGGTTAGAGATCATGAAATGGCTTCTCATGCTCTAGGATGGGATGAGAGGGCGTGTCAGACTTTTCATAATAATAATAAACATTTGTTTTGGACCTCTCCGTCCATAGGTAACACTAACAGCATTTATACAACAATATTAAAAACAACACGGCACAGAAATACCAGATGTTAGTAACACAAAAAAACTTAACACATTTTTTTTTTACATTGAGTGTTTCAAAAAATAAAAGAGTTGAAAGATGTTGACATGTTTCAAATTTAATATTTAAATTTAAAAACATGATACAATTAAAAAAAAAAAAAACATCACCGTATCCAATTAACTGTAATAAAAATCACAATTATAAAGCAATGTCAACACAATGGGAAATAATATCACAACTTCATCAAACAATAGTAACTTAAAAAATAATAGTGGACATGATCTGGTTAATATAATAACTACCAAAAAACACTTTTTTTTTAAACAATATAAACTAGAGCTTGGTAAGCAGTGATGCAATCGTTGATGGTGAGGCGCACTAGTTTATTTAGAGCCTAAACACTCTATCTTTGAAGACATCTACGTTATAAATCGGACGGGAAGAATGCAGCTGCAGGCAAACTGTTCCAGTCTTTCGATAATTATGTGGTATGAACAACGAGTACATTTAATAAAGATTGATTAAAACTTACTTCTAATTAGATATCAAGACAATATTTTATCCTGCTGTACCCTGTAATGATGGAGCGGCAAACTTCTAACAAGGTATCTGGTATAAAGTTAATTAGCAAAGTTACTTATATCAGGCCATACTTGTTCGCAGAGTCTGTGGAGCTTCATACCGCATGGAGTTCAAAACAAACTTCTTATTCATGTTTTGAATATACATGAAATGTGCGTAAATTATGCATTGAAAACAGAATTTCAGGTGTTGATTTTGATGTTAGTGTGTTGGTAAATGTTTCTGAATTTAGTTGTTTAATGTTTATATGTATATTTTTGGAACTTTTAGGTTATTCACAATGTTTGTCGTGGTATTGTCGAAAACTCTGAGTGACTCTAAACACTGTGCATCTTGTATGATATGTTAATTCTATTAAGTTATATTTTAGTTCCTGTGTTGCTGTGTAATTATGTGTGAAAAATAAAAAAATAAAATCAAATAATTTCTTCCGCTTTGTGTGGAGCAAGATGGTTTGTCAGCCTTTTACTGACTAAAGCTAACCTATGTTTCTTCAGTTACCCTTTGCGTTCCAGAGCCACGGTAAATCTTTCGTACAATCACACAACCCTTAGTTGAGTTGTGATTTTGGCAATACTGAGGCTTATTCATTAACTCATGAATTAAATACTCTTTCCTTGGAAGTCGAATATTATGCTAATGATGCGAATGATCTGATGTAAGCATTTTTTTCTTTCGTGTTTAATTTTACTCCAAGCTTGGAGTTTTGCTATCAACACAAATTATATGTTAGCGACTCACCCCAGCTTGAGTTGGGTGTTATATATAAATTTGAATTCCTCAGCATTTCTCTACTGAAATAGAGTTTTTTTCTACACATTCAAACTGTTCCTAGCTGTCAATATTAGTGTTAGTACACGTAAGTGCTTCAACGCGAACGAGAAGGCGAAGCGATGTCGGCGCGAATAGAACAAACAAATGCCGCTGTAGTTGTGGCCTAACTGTGAACAAACGTACGTGGGTGCGGTGCGACGAAAAGCTGTTTGTTTGTTTGATATTTTCGCGTAAATTCTTGCGATGCAGTGACTTGTTTTCTATAAATGGTGGCTGAAGCAATGACTTCACGCGCACATAGAAAAAAAGCCACCGCGACGCATTGAATTCGCATAAACCAAATCGTATCGCTTCGCAACCGCAGTCGCGTGGAACCGCACACTTAGACGCCGCGTTAGCTGTCAATGTCAATATTAATGTTAAGCTTTTAGGTTTTTCGTGGGATTTCTCCGAGTGAGGTTCAGTGACTGTTTTAATTATTCGCAAATTAGTTCCTATTGGATATTCTTATCTACGCAACAGGACAATATGTGGAATCATTGAAACAGAGAAATTTATATTAGTGTTGATTACCTCAGCGAAGTTTACCGAGAAGGTTGACTTGATACATTTGCTGACAAATATGTACTACTTTTGTAGTATAGTATATTAGAATGAGTACATCCATATTTTAATGATAAACATAATAATTACATATTTGAAAACATGGCTTAATATCCAAGCCAAAAACATTAATAAAAAAATATGTTAGCTGTCAATTACAATAGTATTTGAAAGATCGGTATCTGTCGGGCCAGTGTAAAATAAAGAATTCATTGACAATGGTAGAATGGTCGCAAACGGCTCCATTGCCATAGAAAAATAAAATAATTCATTAATATTTAATAATAATAATAATAACTGTGGCTCGGCTGTCAAACTGACTGACAGCAAATATTTTCTCGCCAAAATTTAATTTAATTTTATTCATCAATACACAAACAATTATGTACAATCACCGAAAAACACGCAGGAAAAAATAAAAAAAAAAACATCGCATCACCATCCATGATATGTATCCGAAAAAAAATATGCAAACCTGAATGACATGGCGAAGAATTGAAACGGAAGAATGCTGACAAGAAGCCGAGCACAAAAACTCCACACACACCCATCATCTTCGGGTTCGTCGCTCAGCTCCGCCTCGCAGCCGCCGGGACCAGCACCAACCGTGAGTCCAGAGATTCCGGTCGCTGCAGTTGCGTCGAGCTCGAGCGACGAATACTTCTCGCCGCCGACGACACCACCACCAGCGCGTCGACGGGGAAGAGGCCGACCTCCGGCCAGCTTGGGACCTCGAGGCCCGCCGGCCTCTGATAGGGTCCCCGCTGCCGGTGGAAGTGTGCAGCGCATGCGATGGACATCATCCATTAATGAAAACGTTATGCGCTCATACTTTGGGGCTACAGAGGGGGGAATTAACCTGACTGCGTATCGTGGTCGGATGCTCTCTCTGTTTCAGATGCTTGAGCCAGCTGTCAACGTTTCGGTCCAACGACTATCGGATCAGGTGCGGGTCATTCAGCGTAACCGTATGTTGGATGACGCCGTACTTGATAGACTGCGCCTGGAATCACAGAGTGGCCGTGTTTCATCTGCTACACCACCGGCCGCGGTGCAACGTCAACCCACTGCTTCACCGCGACCCGACCACGTTGGTGACGCCGATGATGACGCGGCTATATCTGTGAGTACCCAATGTAATGAACGATTGAGGGGCGCTTTGGAGGACGCATTTCGGGAGTACCGTACCACACCGCCGGAGCTTAGACCTCGTCTACCTCGTTTGCCCATGCACAAGAGAAATAGGGCGCTGGTGTGTGCTCTAGATTCGCAGCTATCAAATTGTTTTGATAGCAGCAAAGACCTCACTGATACCCACTCGATCTTGTACTGTGCGGCTGTAGCGGCATGTCGTGTAGCCCATGTTAAATTTCTTAATTGTGACAGAGCTACACGACCAGCTGTACCAGCTTGGCAGTGCAGGATAGAGCGCCGTATCAGTGAGGCTAGAGCACTCATCGGTAAGCTTATCTGCTTCAGGGAGGGCAACACTCGCCCTAGGGTGATGCGCTTTGTGAGGCGGGCATTCTTGGGGACTGATATTAGTCCTCCAGATTATCCGTCCTGCGTCACAGAGCGTATCGACTTCCTGAAGCAGAAGATCTACGCATGGGCAAACCGTATTCGTCGGTACAAGCGGCGAGTGGAGCGGTACACTCAGAATCGTACATTCCAAAGCAATGAAAGGTGGGTTTATAGGGATTGGGAGCGACCGGACCAAGGTGTGACTGATACGCGCCTGCCGGATGATGACGCCATGTGTTCATTTTGGCGCAGCATTTGGTCGGCGCCTGTTAGTCATACCGAGGGTGACTGGATTCGAGAGGTCGAGCGCGCATGCGAACTTTTACCAGAAATGGGGGCAATTACCATCAGCCCCCAAGATGTAGCCCGTGCAGTCCGTCCACTGCCTAACTGGAAATCTCCTGGGCCGGACGGGCTGCACAATTTCTGGCTTAAATGGTTTCAAAGGTCGCACGCTCGCTTGGCATCTCAGTTCCAGTCTGCCTTAGAGTCAGGGTCGCTGCCCCAGTTTCTAACGACAGGAATAACCCACCTGCTCCATAAATCAGGTAGTACTGCGGAACCCAAAAATTATAGACCGATCACGTGTTTGCCGACGGTCTATAAAGTTCTTACATCCATTCTGAGAGCTAAAATCAATAGTCATATTGAGACAAATTCTATCATGTCTGCCTCTCAGAATGGATGTAGGAACGGGTCCCGTGGTACTAAGGAGCTGCTCCTCATCGATATGGCCATTAGCCAACAGGTTCGACGTTCTCGAAAGAATCTGTCGGCATGTTGGATAGATTATAAGAAGGCCTATGACTCTGTTCCTCATACATGGCTCATGAGGGTGCTAGAACTATATAAAGTTGATGCAACTCTTCGCACCTTCCTGATGTCATGTATGGGGCAGTGGAGAACAGTCCTTCACTATCCGGGATGTCGACAGATTCGGGAGAACAGCGAACCGATAAGGATTGAGCGTGGCATATTCCAGGGTGACAGTTTGAGTCCACTGTGGTTTTGCCTAGCCTTGAACCCTCTCAGCACACTGCTGGAGGGTTCTGGCTTAGGTTACCGGTTGAAAAGAGGCGGTCAGGCCATATCTCACCTTCTTTACATGGATGATCTGAAACTCTTTGCCCCCAACAACTTGCAACTGGTGGAGCTACTGAAGGTAACTAAAACCTTCAGTAGTGCCATCAGGATGGAATTTGGTGTGGACAAATGTGCAGTCATACATGTAAAGAGAGGTGAGATTATGGAATCCGTGGGAATTCAACTCTCGGATTCCATACACCTTAGATCCCTCTGTTCAACCGAAACTTACAAGTATTTGGGTATGTCGGAATCGTTAGGCATCAATACTGAGGACATGAAACAAGCGTTGAAAGAGCGCTTCTTTGGCCGCCTGAATAAAGTACTGAATAGTCTTTTATCAGGCGGAAACAAGGTGCGCGCTTTCAACGGTTGGGTCATGCCGGTATTGATGTATTCTTTCGGCATACTCAAATGGACTCAGACAGAACTTGACGCCCTGGATAGGAGGGTCCGCACACTACTTACCGCAAATCGGATGCATCACCCACGGTCATCGGTGATGAGACTGTATATCCCGCGGAAGTGCGGGGGTCGTGGCTTTTTAAATGCTAAGACCCTGCACAACCGCGAGGTATACAGTCTCAGGGAATACTTCCTAAAAACCGACGTGGGTATGCACCGAGATGTGGCAGCGGTGGACAAGGGCCTCACTCCGCTCTCCTTGGCCAACGAGAACTGGCGCAAACCTATAGTACTGGATACTAATGACCGCAGGGAAGTATGGCAGAGCAAGGAGCTTCACGGACGCTTTTACCGGGCCTTACATGGACCCGATGTAGACCTGTTAGCGTCCGTATCTTGGCTGCGTTTCGGTAACCTCTTCGGGGAAACCGAAGGTTTTGTCTTTGCGATTATGGACGAAGTTATGATGACGAACAACTACCGGAAATACATTGTGAAGGACGGTACGGTTGACATCTGTCGGGCATGCCACCGGCCCGGGGAATCAATCCGACACATTATTTCTGGGTGTTCTCATCTAGCTAACGGAGACTATTTGCATAGACACAACCTCGTGGCCAGGATTATCCACCAGCAACTTGCTCTTAAATACAATCTTGTTGAATCAGAAGTACCGTATTATAGGTATGTGCCCGACCCAGTTCTCGACAATGGCAATATCACATTATATTGGGATCGATCTATCATCACTGACAGGACTATTGTTGCCAATAAACCTGATATAGTGGTGATAGATCGACTAGAGCGTCGCACAATGATTGTTGATATAGCGGTCCCTCATGACGAGAACCTCGTGAAAGCTGAGAAAGATAAGCAAACTAAGTATCTTGACTTAGCTCGCGAGGTTGTCGACATGTGGGAAGTGGATAGAGCAATCATTGTGCCGATAGTCGTAACGGCCAATGGCTTAATAGCAAAGAGCCTCGAACAACATCTAAGGAGGCTCTCGTTAGGCAGCTGGATCAAGGGCCTGATCCAGAAAGCAGTACTCCTGGACACGGCGCGCATCGTTAGGAGATTCCTCTCTCAGGAGCCCTGACCACCGGTAGCTTGGACCCTGCTCCCGATGCCGGTGGGCTACTATTTTTTATATTTTTAAATGTTTTTTTTATTTTATTTTTTAAGAAATATTTAAAAATGTAAATAATATGTACAGAAATTTAATAAATGGAAATAATAATAATATGACATTTATTTCAGACAAAAGTCCATATCTTGTTAGTAACACAAGAAATTTTATAAAGCTATTGTTAGTACCTACATACAAAGACAATCACAAAGCTGCACCGCACAGTAGCACCAGTTTATGCCAGGCCCTGGACCCGACCACCCTCAGTGTGTAATCGCATCCAGTGCCGCCATATCGGCGAGTCCCAGCGACCCACGAACACGCTCAGAAGGCTGTTCGAGCTGGCCCGCATGCACTCCATCACAGACGCACAACGCTTCCGCATGATGGCGTGAAAACCATCTACGCTTTTCTCCGCAAACATTGCCGAGGCGCTGCAGTAGCGCGGCAGCCCGAACAGTATCCTGAACGCGTTATTATATTGTACACGCAGAGCACTGTATGCACGCTGCGTGTACTTAATGTCTTAACTTTTAGGCACATATTGCAAAAGGTATTTCTGATCCGGCTGAGCAAAAGTTTTCTCCACAAATTATTTATTTATTTCCTGTCGCGTGCAACTTTTAAAAAGGGTTTCATACGTTTTGTTTTGTATTTTCCAGTTGAATTAATGTCAATGTTTATAGATAAAGTCACATTTTATTGAGGTATGAAATGGGAAAAGTGTACTTTAGGAACAGAAATGGGAGGTTTAGCTTCTATGTTCACATTTTCTCTGCCTGTTTTACTTAGGAAATCATCAAATATCAGTCATCAAATCATGACTAGAGTGCCATCACTCGGAGCGTTTTTTTTTTCGGTGGAAAAATCATCTAATATCAACCCCGCTTTTGGTCGGAGCGAGAAATAGTATTAGACTTTTACTGACTAAAACCTTTTACTGTCCTTTGCGAGGTTTTTTTTTATATGGGAAAATAATCTTATGACAAATCTCGCTCTTGGGTGGAGCGACTTTTACTGACTAAAAACCCACTCCCGTTCCTTCTTTGCTTTCGTCCTAGGGCCCCGGGTTTCACTTTCACACTACCCGTGGCCCCAGTAGGCTTCGACCCTGTTGGGCCCCTACGATTTGCTGACATCTTCTTGAGGCGCGCGTGGAACAGTACGCGCCGTCGACGACTTGGGCTTGGTCCGGACGGTTACCGGACGATCGGACGGCGAGCCACTCATTGCTCGCCGTCCGCAAGCCCGCGCCTACGGTGGCCGGAAATCGGGATCGGAATCCCGGCGGCGGTTGGGGCGTGAGGACCGTTGCCTCACGCGATCGGCCGCCTCCTTTGCTAGCATTACTGCTTCGCAGAAGGAGGCGACTGCCTGCCAATCTTCCTCGCTCCGGACTATGGCCTGCATCAAGCATCGTAAGGTACATTTTTACATTTTAAGTAAATGTCCCTTTATTTCATATTTCCAGTATCGTCGATACCAGAAGTTTGAATTAACGTAAAGGACATTTTTACGTTTTGCGTAAAATACCCTTATATCAATCGTCGTAAGGTACCTTTTTACATTTTTGTAAATGTTCCTTACGTTATTTCATATTTCCAGTATCAATATACAACAGACCAAAATCAACTATCGAGTAGTTTTCTGGTTTTCTTAATGTCTTATGAGACATTAAGAAAACCAGGAAACTACTAAACCCTTTTGGTTGAAGGATCCTTCCTTTTTAATGAAATATGTGGGATTTACAACCTGTTCCTATACCCATAAAAAATCCGCAACACATTTTATCTGTCTGGTTGTACAATATATAGTAGGTATTTAATGTGTCACGTGAAATAAAATAACTGACTACGAAACCACGTACCTTCATAATTGAATAGTGAGGAAAAAACTGAACGGATTACGTGACCTTTAAATATATCTTTGAAAAATGTTATCAACGTGAACGTAAAACGAAGCGTTGACTGGATATCGAAAAAAATAGTCGGGACCGTTTTATTAATCTAGTTTGCATCGCACCGCCGTCGGCACCAGTTATATTTGCGTTAGTTGCATGATCCTATGTAAACTCTAATTCCGTTATATGTTTGAAAAATTGAGAGTTAAATTGTGTACAAATATATATATAAAGATCTTAGTAAATTTTATTTTCAACGTGATATCGTCTACACTTTTTCCACTGGTTTCTGCTCGTGGCTGGCTTCGCTTGCAAGATTTAAAAAAAAACCTATTTATAATCAATTCCACTGAGACATAATTGATTAAAAAACTGAGCAAGCGCGAGTTGGACTAGCGCACTAAGATTTCCGTACAAAGTTACCTATGAAAACAGTTCAATTCCCGAATTGAGTTATGAAGATTTTCCCGAAACGCAAAACAGTTTTTTTTTTGTGACGTAACTACAAATTTAGTTTTTAGATTTTTTCCTATACCTATGCTTTATGCCGAATTTCAGGATTCTAGGTGAACGGGAAGTCTATGAATTTTTTTAATTCCCTTGAGTGTGTCAAAATATACGTTTATTGAGACATAAACGGCCGTATCTTTTTTCCATTAACTCAGAAGTTTGATTTTTTCACAACTTCAAGGGACCTCCGACCTGAGTATATGGTTTTAAATTCAACTCGATACCTCCATGCGTTCCCGAGATAAAGGGTATTTATTGACAGACAGACAGACGGACAACAAAGTGATCTTATAAAGGTTCCGTTTTTTTCCTTTTAAGGAACCTTAAAAACAACAAGCATAATCAGCCTTTTAATGTTCCCACTTCTGGGACTCAGGCCTTCTCTCTCCAGAAGAGGGAAAACAACAATAATAGTATAATAGACCACGAGGGTCGCGAAAATCCGATGGATGCGAGACGCACATGACCAGTCGTTGTGGCGACGCTTGGGGGAGGCCTATGTCCAACAGTGGACGTATTCCGACTGAAATGATGATAATGATAATGATTCAAACATACCGACTTCCGTATTCATGGTAGAAACACGTAGGGCTACGTGATTGTTCGAAAGAGTCTGCGGCCCTATGCAACGCAAAGAGTAAGCAACACGGGTGGATTTTAGTCAGTAAAATTCTGACACTTTTTCTCGCCTCACTCAGAGTGTGAAAAAGTAATTTAATTCCCTATACAAAAATAAAATAGCATACACACGTAGGAATAATCCTACGTGTGTATAATAATTCTACGTGCGGCTACATACACGTAGAAATAATCCTACGTATGTGTAGTCCTTAAGGATCAAGTAGCTGCTGTCAGCGGCTTTTTCCTCGTGAGAGTAGAGTAAATTGTCCCAAGGAAACGTGATCCCAGGTTACAAAGTATTATTTTATTTAATTTTCCTAGGATAACAAACAGCAGTATACAATACAATAATATCGGCACTTAGCCAGGAGTAACATATACACTACTAACGACGTTATCCACAGATAAGACTAAAAAGGAAAAAAAAGAAGAAAAAAAAAGAAAAGGAAGAAAAGGATACCAATTAAGAAAAAATAAATAGTGATCTAGGTCTATATGGACTCCGTAGGTAAGCATTTAAGCGACTCACAGAGTCAGCATGTATGTATTCTCATTGACAACTGTTGGACTTTTAAGATTATATGTGCTATCTCTGTCTCTCCGTTCAGCTATTCAAGCGTGAAGAAGTAACAAACATACACACACACACACACACTCACAAACTTTCGCTTATATATACGGTGACTGGTAATTAGTGTACGATAATTAAACACGTGATTAAGCTCATGATAACCAATAACTTTTACTAAGGGAAAAAACCTGAAATCGCGAAAAAAAATCAGCTGTTCAATACATTTTATGTTTGCCTCATGTACTGAACAGCTGATTTTTTTTCGCGATTTCGGCTTTGTTCCCATAATAAAAATTGTTTGTTATCATGAGCACAATCACGTGTTTAAGTATCGTACACTAATTACCAGTCACCCTATATAGTATTATTGTGTGATTTATTGCATTAGCAGCGAGTATCATGATAACACTTCATCGTTCTGAATCCTGGTGAGGAATGACAGTAAAATGTTGCATTTAAATATGACAGTAAGTATTACCGCCAACTTGCATTTGATTAATAAATGATTTTCTCACAATTGTACAGGATGAATACAATATCAAAACAAGTCAAGCAATTTAAATGGCGGTCAAGGTCTTTCACGAGTTCATCATTTCAGCCTAAAGACGTCCACTGTTGGAGATGGCCTCCCCCAAGCATCGCCACAACGATCGGTCTTGTGCGTCTTACATCCATCGGATTCCCGCGACCCTCACCAGGTCGTCGGTCCACCTTGTGGGACGCCTTCCAACGCTGCGTCTTCCGGTACGTGATCGCCACTTTAGAACCTTTCGTCCCTATTTTTCGTCTGGCCAAGCGTTGCACATTCTTCTCCATAGAGATCTACGCTTTGGAATGTGCAATTAGCATCATTTTTTTTTCTGACAGACTGACTTTTTGACATTTCAAAAGTGCCTGTAAATGGTTTATTTGAAATAAATGCTTTGAATTTGAATTTGAATTTGAATTTGCAATTATGGCAAACCTCCCCCAATCCCCCAAACATGAAGTTCACAACAATATGATATTCAACTTATTGAGCTCTGCCGCAGTCAGTTATAGTTTACTCTCTGGTAGGACTATCAAAAGAAAGATGCTAATACTCGTCCTACCTTCTATGTGTGTGCCGTCCGGCTGTTCGGTAATTAACCGGACCGAGCCCAGTCGTCACTAGCGCGTTGAGATCCTCGCGCTCCTCAAAGAGATGTCAGCAAACCGTAGGGGCCCAGCAGGGCCGATGCCCGCTAGCTAGCACCGCGGAGAATTTCTGAAAAGGAAACCCGTAGTCCTAGGACGCAAAGGGTAATTGAAGGATACAGGTGTGGTTTTAGTCAGTAAAAGTCTGACAGGCCCTCGCGCTCCACCCAGAGCGCGAGAAGTCATTTGGATGATTTCCCACCTTAAAAATAAAAACCTTCTATGTGTGTCTTCTATTCGAGTCTATAGTAATGTTGTATTGATTGAAAGCTCTTCGTATATTTATTTGAAAGATATTATTTGATCAACGTTAATGTACATTGTGTTAACCAATAGGGACCTTTATACTTCACGTATGGAGCTATCTATCAGTAGTTAGTAAAGTTTTATTCATTTGGGAATACTCTCGACATGGCATGAAGTTGGATGATTTCGCCGAACAGTAAATATCGCTCAGTACTAAAATTTAAATTATCTGTGAAAATAACACACACAACAGAAAATTATGCGCATTTTCGAAATGGAAATGATGATTCAGGGCTGCGTTCTCCGAATACGTTGGTTGAGCAAATATGCAACCGTTGTTGTGCTGGGAGCAATGGCTGGCTGGTTAAAAATTTGAAAAATACAAAATTTAAAAAGAAATACGAATTGGTCGATCGACGATCTCTGCTAGATCGAAATCGGTAGAGCATATTAAGATACCTAAAATTCGATAAGTTATTATATTGAAGAATCTTAATATACACCCCTATTATTTTATTAGTACAAAAAACATGGGCTCTATCCGTACCCGTTACTGATCATATTTGTGTAGTCAAAAGTCTGAAGAAACGAAATTCCAAAATTGTCCACGAAAATTTGTCATAATTAGTAAACTCGTAATTGAATCAATCATTCATTATTAATTGCTACTACGCGGAGCTTTTTTATCGCCATTCATTCATTCATAATCAGCCTGTACAATACTTTAATGAATTGAGTGATATTTTCACACACACAGGACCGTTCATTGTGGCGACATTTGGGGGAGGCCTATGTCCAGCAGTGGACGTCTATCGGCTGAAATGATGATGATGATGATGATTGATATTTTGGGATATAAATAAACTTTTATAACTTTGATGTTTGTGAATATTATTTATTGAGACTTTAATTAAATAATAACAAGATCCCCTAAACTAATAAGCCCTTTAAGTATTTGTAGTAAATAAAAAATAGTTGTGTATTTTAGACTTTCTACTAAAACTGCTAGATTAAAACAAAGCTCTTTCATTCAATATTTTTAGTACGGAACTCTAAAAACATAATACGATTCTTCAATATAATTATGTAGTTCAAATGTATTCAAAGCGTAAGTAATTTGCAATTTCATAAATTTCGGAGTTTAATCATCATATTTATGATTCTGGGATTTTAGAGGAGGTATTTGTCTATAACAGGGGCTTCGACTTTTAGAAAACCTCATGGGTGCTTATGCTCAACTGATGGTCTCAAAAAGTGGCGAAGTGTGTGAAAAAAAATACACACTGATAGATCGACAAATAAATAAATGTCCTACTTACATACTGCGTACTTAATTACTAATTATGTTAGATAAAAATATAAAATTAAACCATTATATAAAAATTAAACTAGTTTTTATTATCAAGAAATATTATAATTTATATGAAACCTAAAAGGCGATTACTGATCTGTTTCTTGATATCTATTCTCAGTGGTGCTCAGCATCCACTATTTATTTCTCATAGGTGCCCGAGCAACCACAGAGTCGGCGCCCCTGGTCTATAGAACTTAACGTAAATATGCTCTTCGTATTAAATTAGGTAAATTAACCGAATGTAGTCTCATGTATGTGCACTTTGATGACCTACACTCGGCAATGTATTGATATAGGCAGAGATATTGCATTCATTTATGTAAAGTACGAGTATTTTTACTTTAGTGTTTAGACGTGGTTTGAGACGAACTACTTTCCTTTTTATTTAGACTCATCCCGTCAGGCACGCAGTGACATTTACATTTGGATTGTATTCATATCATACTTATGTTAGGATTGCACCATACATTCTGCCTATTTCGATCTCTCTTTAGCAGTCAATACAGTTTTTTCACTTTACTATAAAAAAAAAAAAACTTTTACATTTTGTAATGACAATTAAGTAATATTTTCACAATACTTTTCCGACAGTTGACAAAAAATATAAATCATACAAGTTGATTATTATTGAAACTAAGAAGCCTTCAACTAAGGCATGGTAGCGTATAGCTTGAAAATCTACAGGTACTTTAAATTGAACTAAAATGCTCACTAAAGACTAGTGCCTAATTATATGAGCAAAACTGATATCCTCAGGTTAGTTGTTTTATCAATTAAAGGCTCGCATTTCACCACTATCTCACATGATACTAAGCGATGATGTGGTAGACGACAGGGCACGCTTGCCTAAAAGTAACATATTCACTGTTGACTTAGAGACGTCTAAGGGCGGAATTCACCAATAACAATCGCGTTTTAACGTTTGGCTCGCATAATCGCGTTTAGCCGCTGTCATTAGTGTCATTTGTAAAAATACAACAAAAGAAAAATACAGACAAGTGACACTAGTGACTGCGGCTAAACGCGATTATACGATCCAAACCTTAAAACGCGATTAGTTTTATTGGTGAATTCCTCCCTAAGTTGTAGCTATTAGGGAACAGAGACTCCGACAAGCATTTCCACTCCTGTCAGGCAGTCTGTCAGACTTTCAAGTTGAAAATCTGGGTTGAAAGTTTCAACCCTTCATTTGTTGGTAAGAAGTTCAGAAAAATACGCAAATGTAAATGAATTTTATATCCCAAATCTCAAGCTCTCATCGTCTCTTCAAATCAAATGTCAGAAAGATCTATAAGAACATCTTAAAGATAAGTGTCGTTTGTGATTTAAGGGGCTGTTAATTAAGTATAGACATTGATAACTGGGACCGACAGTTTATCTTGGCTTCTGAACCACAAAAGGGTTTCGAAGCGAATCACACCCTTCTAAGAATTGACAGGGACAAACAAATTGATCGGTTAAGCTTTCTATCAATCCTCTATGTTGTTAGCCACGAGACCCTCAATTTGTATCCTTATAGAAATTGTAACTAATAGATAGATTTATTAATCTCAATTAGTCTGATTTGAAATTTTGTGCATTGAAATTATCGGGTTTATTCCTTTAATGTATATATACCAATATACCATCTTCGGTCAGTGACTTCATTCGCGTCAATGTTGGATGCGAAGTCGAAGTCGACACCATATAAAAAGTACGTTATGTCCTTCCTTGGGGTTTAAGTACACTCCATACCGAATTCCATCAAAATTGGTTCAGTAGTTTAGAGAGACAGAGTTAGTTTCACATTTATAATATTAAGTATGGATTTAATCCACCTATCGACTTGACAGCTAGCACCACCTATCGGATTGACATCAACTTTATCGAAAACAATTTCTTTGCTTTTTTTTTAATCAAATTCAAAAATGTATTCTAATTATACATAATTTTTAAAAAATGTAATGGTCTAACCAGTCCGTAAGTTAATACAATACGATCTCTTTTGATATCACAATATCTACTCCAAAATACATTGTTAGTGATGTTTTGTAGTTGTAGTGTATTTATGATTTATTTGTATATCTTTTCTTTGCATCCTCCTTTTATTCTCTTTTATTGTACCTAACCCTATTTCTGCATCAAACAAAGGTTGACTGGTAGAAAATGCCAAAGGCATTAAATATGCTCCTATACTTTTGTGTGCACAAAGTATTTAATAAATAACCGACCTTTAAGGAAACTGAAACACGTGGACCACGTGAATCGAATGTGGACGAAGTTAAAATATTTGTGTGTATGTGAGAATCATAGCAGGTGACGATCCATGGGTTCTGTTTGTTTACCGTAACTGGAAGAATACTTAAGTTGAAATAATAGATACCATTTCAGATACTAATCAGTATGATTCTTATTTGATTGCTCTGATCGAGATATCTACTGACCTGTGCAGTTGTTTTGATATTTCTTCTTGAATTGTCAGGATACACCGACCATATTTATTTATTTTTTTGTTTGATTTATAAAGGCATTTATTTAGTCAGCTTCTGCCTGTGGATTCGCCCGCGTCTATGTAAAAAAATATCCCAAGGCAACATATTGTTATTTTGGAGGTATGTGGAACAGAGAATAAAACCCCACATACCTCCGTTGAAAAGGGAGGATCCTCCGACCAGACGGGTGTTATGTCTGGTGGGCAACAGCCCGATAGATGATTTTGGGCTGTTCTATATGTTCTAATCGCACGGAGAACTTTAATTGAGTGATGCAGGATTAGTTCTTATGTGACGCCATAGAAAAAGTCCTATGTGTTATTCGAGGAAATAGTATAATACCTTTGTGCCTTATTACATTCAAATGCGTTCAACTGTTTGAGCGTGAAGGAGTAACAAACACACATACACAAAAATACATGCCTACAAACTTTCACTTTTATAACATTAGTGTTATATACAAAGCCCAACACAGATCGCACTGAAGACAATCCACCGACCACGACACTATTAAGCTTAGTTCAGATAACTTGATATTACACGACTTCAAAACAACTGAATATCTAAGTCCACTACTCCTTTATAAGCTCTCTGTACCAGCTCTCTGCTATAGTAATTGGAAAGAGCGACGTAATGAGTTGCTTGTTTCAAATAGTATTTTCGCTCAATTAAATAGGAGTAGAATCTCGAGTATCGTTTGCAAATAAATTTGGTTTCGTGTGATAAAACGATAATGTTGATTATTTTATGTGCTGTAGTTTATTGGGGTTTGTAATGAACATGGAAACGATGTTAGGTATATTAAATGCCTAGATTATTATTGGGCGAGAATTGTTACTCACTGGACACGGCGCAGTCAAAGACGACTGTGGCGAAGGTGGTGTGATAATCTGATCATGTTCTTGAGACAAACTTGGCTAGAGATCGCCTTAGACAGAGTGATTTGAAAGGAGAAAGGGGTGGCCTTTGCCCAGCAGTGGGACACCAAATAAGCTATAAAAAAGATTATTATTATTCAAATAGAGTAGAATAGAATAGAATAGAATAGAATAGAATAGAATAGAATAGAATAGAATAGAATAGAATAGAATAGAATAGAATAGAATAGAATAGAATAGAATAGAATAGAATAGAACAGAATAGAACAGAATAGAATAGAATAGAATAGAATAGAATAGAAATAGTTTTATTCGAGACAGATACAGCACAACGTTTATAAACACACACCCAGATCCGGAACAACTATCTGTATTTGTAACAGAGATATTTGTAATTACAAAACATGATTGAAAAGAGTGTCCATGGAGTTTCTTGCACATTCTTCTCCATAGAGATCTACGCTTTGGAATGTGCAATTAGCATCATTTTTTTTTTCTGACTTACTCACTTCTTGACATTTCAAAAGTGCCTGTAAATGGTTTATTTGAAATAAATGCTTTTGAATCTTTGTAGGCCATAAAAATATATGTTCCGTGCGAGAATCTAACCCGCGACACACAGCGTAGTGACCGACCATGCTGTCAATGATGATATTCGTCTAGATGATCAGGTGATTGCAAATTACCACAGACTATAAAAACAAGTTGCACCAATTGTGCTACGGGCGCGTCGTGGTGTTGCCACTTTATATAAATGTTTTTTGTCACCTTATTATTTTTTAAACTTATAATTCATCTGTATTTTTAATTTCCATTTTCTATCCAAATCTACCCCCTTCCAACGTCTTTATGTCGACATCGCCACTGGCCCAAGCTGAAAAGCAGCGCCCGTAGTATTTGTGCAACTCGTTTTTATAGTCTGTATAAAAACGAGTTACACAAATTGTACTACGGGCGCGTCGTGGTGTCGCCATTTTATTTAAATGTATTTGTCATCTTATTTTTATTTTATAATTCATCTGTAGTTTTCCTTTTTCTATCCAAATCTATTTGCACACTGCACCGTTCCGTCTTCATGTCGACACCGCCACGGACCCACGCTGAAAACCAGCGTTGTGAGCTCATCGCATTATGCTTGAGGAGCTATGCGTTCGGCCGTTTTGTGCGGATATGATGTGATATATTTTCCCTATGTATTGATGTTTATTAGTTAGTTTTAAGATCGCGTCATTTCCAGTTAAAAAACTGTTTTTCTTTCTTTCTTTCTTGATTATGATACGAGTTACCCTAAGGCCTTAAATCGGGCTTAGTGCCAAACATGGGATTGAACTTGTAAGTATGTAACTGTTTTGTAGTGCAAAAAACCAATGAAAGAAAGAAAGAAAGAAAAAGAATTGACCACGGCCACGAGCAATTTTTGAAAAGAAAACCTGTGGGCCTAAAACGCAAAGGGCAACTAAAGGACACAGGTGTGGTTTTAGTAAACACGCTCTCGATACACAGGGTATATTGAGAGCAGGAGCAGTCATTGGATGATTTCCTTACTCAAAGAAAAAGAACCTCGGTACTTCTCATTGTAAAAAAGTCAAGGCGTCACATCAGTAACGTTCATGCCTATACCAGCTTCTTCCAGCGCCTTCGCTTGCATGAAAATCGAAAATTATCCTAAGGAAACATACTTATCATTCAGCCGAAAGAAGGAAACTACTGTATATGGGCTTACCCCGAGCATCACCACTCTGAAGTGGTGATACTTGGGTAATCTGTACTGAGAGTAATGTTCCCCGCCGCACTTAAGTTTGGCGATTCTTCGGGCTATGTCCAATTCTAAGATATGGTCTATCAGTGTGTCAAGTTCCATCAAAGTCCGTGCAGCTTTGCTTTTAAGCATGAAGAAGTAAGAAACGTATACATGCAATCTTTTAACTTAATATCAGTGTGATTACAAGCCATGTCCTTCAACTCGATTTCACGTTGAATAATCAAATTGTCAGTTATACCATGTTATTTATAGCCGAGTCCTTCAAGGCTACCGAAAAGTCTCATAGTCAATACCAAATATTTTGAACTCTTCGATAATTATAGGGCTAATGGAATGTTAATTCGAAGATTATTTCCAGTATGAAATGGTTGCCGTAGTGAACTTTAGTCGAAAGTACTAATTTAGACTAGGATATCAACAGAACCTCAGTTATCTAACATAAATACATTTAATAATAAATGAGAAATCATAATTCAAGCCACACATTTCTTTATTGGCTGCGTGATCAAACTTCTCATTTTATAACTAAGCGACGGGAAAATGAGATGAAGAATGAGAGAATTCGTTTTTTTTACAACACTAACTAAATAATCTAATTCTAAGAGCGAACGAAGTGAGCTCGGAAATTTAGGGCACTCCGACATGAACAGGTAGGTTAGAAGGCTAAGGTGGGAGCTCCACTCCCGCCTTAGACTTCGTGGTTTTTTTCACCCAGAAATAGTGGATTAATTTAGTTAATTGTGGCTGACTTAGTAATTTAGAATGTGTCTAGATTTTTAGAGGCGAATAATGCTATTAAAAAGAAGTTTGTTAATAAAATTAACAGCCATAATAAATTACTTTCTCTTTCTTTTAAACAAAATCACACTGATGTTGTGAAAGTGAAAGTTAGTATTTGGAGGTATGCGGAACAGGGTATAAAGTCCCGCAAAGTTTCCTTGAAAAGGGAGGTTCCTCCGACTAGGCGAGTATTGTGTCTGGTCCGGGCAACTGCCTGATAGTTTTATCAGCCTAGTCGGAGGATCAACCGTCCTAAATAAACATTTAGGACGGTTGTATAATTATGTTCTAATCGCGATGCAAGATAGTTTCTATGTGGCGACATAGATATCGCTACAGGTATGTATGTGTACTCTGTGTGTATTGTGTATGTTTTTTACACTACACACTCAAACGCCTGAACAGGTTTTGGAGAACTTTAGCACATGGAAAGATCATGTCCTGGAATAACAGAAAGGATTTATCCTGGAAGTAAGTTTCCCTCGAAAAAAAATCTACTGTCACATGGGCAAAATTGCCGGCACAAGCCGGTTATTCATAATACTTCTTCTATTCTATGGTTACTTGACTCTATATGTCGATGGTCGTCTTTATAATGAAAAAAACATGGAATATGATAATGGCAGGTAAGATTTATGAGTTTTTCTAAGAGTATTTTTATGAATAAAGAGTGCTCGATAAAAATATTTTGTTATCGACGTGGAAAGGGTCGCTTCTGTATTGATTCCACCTGTTTGCTTTGGTTAAAGGATATTGACGTAATCGACACGCTATGGTCTCCTCGAAAACATGAAGGAATGGACATCTTTACGCCCCAGCTACCGCCAAAGAAGACTCCCCGGGCGTCGGGACTCGCAGTGCGATTTTCACCCACCACAGGCGCAGGCTTGCGGACGACAAGCAATGAATAGCTCGCCGTCCAGCTATCCGGTAAGGATCAAGTTTGACTCCAAGTTGACGGCACATTGTGTTCCACGCGTGTCTCATAAATATGTCAGCAAAACTGAACAGGCACGGAGGGTCGATGCCTGACAGGGCAACGGGAACGTTTGAAAGAGTGACCTAGAACGCAAAAAAAATAACACGTCTTCGACCCGGGTTTGATATTTCCCAGACGGCCGGACGGCAAGATCGCTCGATGCACTTGTAATATGAGTAGCTGATTTCACGTGAAGTGTGGTTTCACATTTGCTAGGATTCGCAACTTTTTGGCAGCCAGCTGGGCCTTTGCCACGTTAATTACCCGAAATTGAGTGGATGTTAACATAACACCAAGAAAATTCATGTCGAAAGCCTTCAAAATGTCGAGGGAGACGGCAAGCGCTTCTTCAGTTGACTGATTTTCGCGGCAGCTTTTTGTCGGTCACTATATCATAAGGTTTTAGATTTGCCAGGAATGTACTATTCAGCACATGTTAACGAGTTACAGATTTTTGTAACTGGGTCTGTCGTTGCCCAGGTTAACCTAACTACCCTTCTTGGGCACGGGTTGCATGTTAGCTTATTTCCAAGCACTCGGCACTTTTACAGTCGAGTCAGAGCGAAACAGGTGTGTCAAGTTCGGAGACAGTTCAAGTGGACAAGTTCTAAGAACATATTCCGGTAACCCGTCGGAGCCACAAGCCTTGTTCACGCCTAACGTCTTTGTCACGTAAGTTACGCAGTATCCTATGGACGTCCTCCCGGACAAAGTATTAGATAGGTAAATTGTTTGATGATTTGTCACTATTTTCTTTCTCAATGATTTTTCTTTGTGCCAATATTATTCTAGCATTTGTTTCTACATGGGTAGTTCGTCGGTAGGTACACAGATTAATAGTGTTACTATTTCATGGCATTGTTCTTTTGTTTCCTATAGTGCCTATACAATGGCCATAATTAGACATACATACGTTAGCCGTAAGTGGGGCATCAAAGTGATGGCCGTTCTCAAATGTATTCGTGTAATTATGGAAGCCATGGATTTTATTAGAGTGGTGTTGGTATTATTAGCTTTGAAGCATGTGTTAGGAGGTTTAAGGTCACGGACAGTAAATATTGATAAAATATTTTCAATACATTTAGGTACTCGTAATTAAAGTGAGCAGCACTCCTTAACACTTTCGCTTACGGCGCTAGTCAATTCCTTCTCGGGTACATTGACAAACTTTCTACGCTTGTATCAGAAATATGTACCATTGTCGACCGCAGAGTTCTATAAATCAAATAAGACTGACTGATGAAAATCTGGTAATCTCATCTTATAATTTTTTTTTAAATATAATGTTGCTCATCCAAAGAATTACTCCCGTATCGTGGGCTTGTTCACAAACATGTAAAATATCATACACAAGACATCTAGACCTTGAACAACTATCTGTAAGCCATACAAATATTTGTTCCGTGCGCATGCGCAGCAGCAAATCGTTCAACGACTGCGTTAACCGTTGGTAACACGGTATTAAGTACCTAATCCTAATTAATAATAAGTAAGTGATTGTCTGAATGATTACTTTACGCAATGCTAAAATATACCTACATAGATATAAGTTAGTGTAAAAGTTTTGTTACTATTTTGGTGTACAATAAAGTTTATTCTATTTTATTATATTCTATTCTATTCTACATACATTTATTAATATATGATCCTGTGATTTTCCTGTAATTAGAATTGCATACACACCTTTAATCCAATACAATTACTAAGCTAAATTCTTCAAAAAAAAAATGTTTTTAACGCAATCTTTAAAGTTCGCAAACAGATGGCGTTAAAAACAGTTTTTTGAAGAATTTTGTTTAGTGACGGTATTGGATTAAAGGTGCGATATATTTAATTCACACGTCACCACGGCAACAACACAAAATAAACAGAAGTGCAATTCGGGAATGTTAAGTGCTGTGCGGTGTCCAAGGCAAAATACTTTTTAGGTAGGAAATTCACCAATGACTTTTCTCGCTATAGGAGCGTAAGAGTGTATCAGACTTTAGCTGACTTAAAGCCACGCCTATGTTCCTTCTTTGCCTTGCGTTCGAGGACCCCGGGGCTCCCTTATGACCCCAGTAGGTTTCGGCCAAAAGAGTTGCCGTATAAGCAATTTAAATAAAATATGGTTTCTATCATTATAGTGATCTATTTCATAAGAATAACTTATTCATTTATGCATGCGGTTAAGTCAAGTTCAAGTAAGCGTAGATCAATAAATTTGCTATCAAATCTCATAACAGACTCATCAAAATCAAAAGATACGCGGAATAAAAAAACCAGCGAAGTGCGAGTCGGACTTGTGCACGAAGGGTTCGTACCGTCCGTAGCATAAAACGGCCAAAAATCACGTTTGTTTTTAGTATTTATTATTTTAGAGACAACAGAAATACATCGTCTGTGAATCGTCTCGTCATCGTCTGTGTGTGTATTTTAACTATCTAGTTATCACGGTTCATTAGATGACAGACAGACGGACAGTGAAGTCGTAGCAATAGGGTCCCATTTTACGCTTTTTGCGGAACCCTAAAAAGATAAGCCTCTCTGAATACTCAAAGATCAAAGGCAAAGTAAAATATAAATTCTAATCCAATTCTCTCAGAACAAATACGCTGGAAGAACTCGAAGTAGGGTTTACATATACGCGAAGAGCTTCTTTTTAATCTGTGCACCGTGCAACTTCCCTGTTCCAGAGTCTTCGGTGAGAGTATGAATATATTTAACATACGTTATCAATGTTTGCCGACGTATTCAACAAGTACGAATAAGTGTGTTAATGCCATTTCTTTCTGAATTACTCCGCGGAATAAATGTTTGCTGATGAGGGATTGGTGAAGCGTAGAGGATTATGTTTACTTATTTTATTAATCTTTTTAAGGTTTTCTGTAAAAGATATTTACTGAGTTATTGAAATATTTGAACATACTTAAACATCATTTGAAATAAGATTAGACATAATTTTTTTCTGTCCGATCAACCAATTTTGACTTCTATTTCGTAGTCACAAGGATGGCTTTAAACGCAAAAAAGTTTCAACTATTTAGGTACTACAGTTGCCATTTGTCATGCCAGCAAAGTAGTAAAGGTCAAAATCGGTTGAACGGACAGCAAACAAAGTTTTTGTAAATGTCTAATTATATTCCGAATGGAGTATACATATGTATATGTGAAAGAGGCACAAGCTCAGTCTAACGATTACTAAATAAGAACCTACAAAGAAAAAGAGCCTGATTTATTTATTAGGTACAGAAATAACCAGACATTTCAGTCAGTCATTGTATATAATTCAAACAGTAGATTAATGTCACAGAATCCGTACAATAACAGACGGCTGAATCTAAATATAGATGTACCTACCCGATACCTAAAAGTATTTTGAAATCCAGTCCAAAAACAAGGATCGCTAAGTCCACACTCCGATACGCTTTACCATACGAATCCCATTTAAATTTGTAATCAGTTCCCAACTGCAATGGAAACCATTCGGGCCAACTTCACGTTTAGTCGTAAAAAATGTAAAAGTGTGTAATGCACGGCTATAAAATGTACAGAGATTTTGATAGGAATCACGGTTTGGAACTTCAAGCATTCGAAATTTAAATAATGGAATGTCACAAGCATGATCGTTGTTTTACGTTTTTCTTAACACTTTGATTGAATATACTGCGTAATTTGTACTGTTTAACTGTCAAATTGAAAGTTTTCTAAATTACTCGTACTATTTAACTTTTGAAAGACCCTTATTAAAAAAAATTTAACGTTCCTAATATTCAATTCTCCATTTCATCTGTCAAACATACCTCTTTTTTACATTTTTATAAAAAAGAGGTATGTTTGACATTAAGGATCATAGAACATACTCCTATGATCCTTAATGCCATGAAAACACCTCCTGGTTCACAAAGAATACGTTAAATTAATATTGCGACTTGACGCTGGCAAAATAGTCGATAATGTCCCGCAAAAGAGGAAAAAAAAGTACTAGGTAATTAAACCATTTTTTTAGCTGCCAATTTTTTTTTTTATTAAATTACATGCTGCTTAGCATTTCGGTACTAAAATATTTTTTATTCACGATGGAATTCAGCTTAAAAATGATAAAAAGGTTGCTGTTAAAACCAGGTCTCTCATACATAATTATTTTACGAGCCTTATAAAAGCTATGTCAAATCAAAAGGCTTTGATCAATAAGTTGATCGGCTTATTGGCTGTATCTGAAAATAATTTTGGAGGAACATTCCTGCTCTTTAAGCCAGACGTGGTGAGTTCGTAATAAAGTAGCTTTGCAAAAAATCCCACTTCTTCTTATGTCACATAGAGAAGAGGTTAAGTAAGCCCCTTCTGTGTGTAAGAGCAAAACCTTCATGTACAAACATTATCTTCGTACACCAAAAATCTATTGCAGGGGTGGCGAACTTATGGTATACGGCAAAATAATTCGAGCACGCCAGTTTAAGATATACATCATTTGAAACAGCAGTAATCACGGTAATTTTCTCTTTTATTTAATTAAATAAACAACCATCTGTAAACATTAGACTATGCTAATTGTGGGTTGCAAATAAAGAGTTAACTGCGTTTACTTTCAAAATTTGTCCATTAAATTAGAAAGACAAGATTCCCTGAGGGCACATCATCGTCATGACCACCTTATTTTTTAATTTTTCATATAGCGGCACATTCTGCAATGAGGGTTCACCATCCCTACTCTATTGTTTATAACCACACACGTGACTGTCCAACCAAGTCACAACTTCATTTACCAAACGTCACAATAACGCTACTAGAAGTGTTACTGCTTTTTGTTACCCCACCACATGTCCATGACACTAAGAATTATTGCAGAGCAAGCAACAATGTCTTAGAAACTACGCTCGCAAAAAGTGCCGTACCTAGTACACAGTGTGGATATAAATCATTGGTGGAACGAAGATATATAAGGGTTGACACACACGACACACACGCTGCAATGGTGCAATGTGTGGTTTGTTTGAACATAGAGCATTGAACGTTGCATTGGCAGCGACTAGAGACCCATTAAAAACATTACTTATGTATTTTCCAAAGGGTTTGGCAAGGTGAATCTTTAGTTCACACACATTTCGCCAACTACGATTTTTAAGTCATCTGTAATAAGGGGATATTGCCATCAAACGGGCACAATCCGATACTTCGAGCTGGTAATGAGAAACTCCTAACAAAAAAACCCAAAATAAATTTTACCCGATCCAATCTCAGATGTAAGGCTCGATTCCCGGGTCGGGTCTGAGCCTGCTCAGCAGTAGCCTACTAGATTTGCGACTAGAGATGCCATTGTTAATAATATTCAGGACATCGCAATAGTGGTGAGCACTTCTTTCAGCTATCATCACCACAGTTAGATCCGTAAAGAGCCTTAAACTATGAGTAAATGATGACACTTTGTCATAATTGGTTCTTAAGTTAACGATGGCGAGCAATGGATAGCTCACTACCCAAAAAGTACCAAGTGGGGTCCGGTCAGTAAAGGTCTGAAATTTTTTCTTGCTTCACCTGGAGCGGGATAAATTATTTTATGATCGGGGAGCCTAGTAAAAAAACTACTCAACTGCGCAAAACAATTGGAATTTCCGAATTAAAACATAGCATAAAAGAATTACCATAGTGTATATGATGCAGTTTTTGGAGTCACAAATAACTCGGTAATACTGGGTAAAGCTAAAAAATTTCAAACAAAAATACTTAAATGTTCCATACAAACATTAAACAGACAAACTCTGAAACATTGTCCATGCCACTAACATTGAAATTAACACCTGTAATTCTTTTTTCAATATATAATTCACACATAAGCATAAGCCTTATAATTTTCCCACTGCTGGAACTCAGGCCTCCTCCTCTAGGGGAGGGAATGGGCCGTAATCCACCACGCGGACTCAGTGCGGATTAGTGGATATCACATGTCTTTAAATTTTTGGTTCTAGGACATGCCGGTTTCCATAAGATGTTTTTCTTCACCGTTTTGAGAGCAGCGGTAATGAAATAAATTACATAAAGTAATGTACGTGACTGGGTTTGAACTCGCAACCTACAGCTCATATGCAGAAGCGATGCCCGGACGTCACCACTGTGTGGACCGCCCTGAGGACACGGTGGAGCACACGGTAGAGGTGTGCCCCGTTTGGGCAGAGCACCGCCGTGTCCTCGTGTACAGGCTGTCGGAAGCGAGGAGGAGTGGCAAACGGTCGCCTCCTTCTGCGAAGCAGTAATGCTAGCAAAGAAGGAACGGCACGCGTGAGGCAACGGTCCTCACGCCTCAGCCACCGCCGGGAATCTGATCCCAATTTCCGGCCACCGTAGGCACGGGCTTGTGGATGGCGAGCAATGGGTAGCTCGCCGTGCGACCGTCCGGACCAAACCCAAGTCGTCGACGGCGTGTACTGTTCCACGCGCACCTCAAGGAGATGTCAACAAACCGTAGGGCCCAGCAGGGTCGAAGCCTACTGGGGCCTAGGGTCTGCTTCTGAAAGGAAAACTCGGCCCTGGTACGATAGGCAACGAAGGAACAGGAGTGGGTTTTCAGTCAGTAAAAGTCTGACACTATCTCATGTTCCGCCCAAGAGTGGGGGATGTCATTGGATGAATATCCCACCGAAAAAAAAAACTCCAACTCATAAGTTGGGAATTTACACAAATTTCATGGAATATACATACATGAAAATGGGTTTTAGTCAATAATAGTCCGATACTCCTAGATAATAACTACATTGAGAGCGGGAGAAGTTATTTGGTGATTTTCTACCCTCAATAAAAAAAGAATGCAACTTTTGTCAATATTGTCTGTAGCAATCCGATCAGGCGTTTCGGGGTCTGTGGTTTTGAACGTAAGCTCCCAAGAGTCAGTGCAACTATTCAACTATTAAAATATTGATGGTACCTACCTTTGGTAAGCGCAATAGCCGGGCGATTGACTTTAGTGCTGTGAGTCGTAAGTTCAAATCCCGCGTGGGACATTATTCTTTTGTCCTACTAGTTGACAAGTTCTACAAGATTTTTTGTTGGTTTTCATTTCTACTTCAGTATTTCAAATGAAAAACGAAGAAATTAAAAGGAAGCTGGATTCTGTTATAAATATATTTTTGCAACACTAGTCGACAAGTTCTACAAGATTTTTTGTTGGTTTTCAGTTCCACTTCAGAATTTCAAATAAAGACCGAATTAAAATCTGATATAAATGTATTTTTTTCGACACACTCGCTCAGAAAGTGACTTGATTATAATTATGAACTAATGTAAAAAAGTAGTTATAACCTTTTATTAAACCTCATTGCTCTAAAAAAAGTGATTTAATAGTGATTTGATGATAACCATCTTTGGCTCTCTTAAGACTGACCTTCGGCTCAGGTCTAAAAACCACCTTAGCAGTGATAGATAGATAGATAGATATATTCTTTATTTTACACCAACAATACAAATTACATTAGGAACTTAATATTAATATGGTGTCACAATGGGCGGTCTTATCGCTAAAAGCGATTTTTACAGACAACCTTAAATAAGGGAAAACTGTCCCCCGCAATTTCATCTTTGATTACTGCCCCGCTCCTTTTGGTATTTTTTTTTCTTTTTTTTAAGGTGGGAAATCATCCAAATGACTTCTCGCGCTCTGGGTGGAGCGAGAGGGCGTGTCAGGCTTTTACTGATTAAAACCACATCTGTACCCTTTAATTACCCTTTGCGTTCTAGGACTACGGGTTTCTCTTTCAGATGTTCTCCGCGGTCCTGCTGAGCCCCTACGGTTTGCTGACATGTCATTGGGGAGCGCAAGGATCACTACGCGCTGTTGACGACTGGGCTCGGTCCGGTTAATTACCGAACAGCCGGACTGCGAGCTACCCAGTGCTCGACGTCCGCAAGCCCGCTTCTACCATGGCTGGTAGTCGGGGTCGGAATCACGGCAGCTAGGGCGCGAGGACCTTCGTTTCCTCACGCGTGCAGCCTCCTCCTATGCTAGCATTACTGCTTCGCAGAAGGAGGCGACCGCCTGCCATTCCTCCTCGCTCCGGACCATAGCCTGAACCAGGGCCCGACACGAATGGTCGCTGTCGCCAATTGCCTCCACGAGGACACGGCGGTGCTCCTCCCAAGCGGGGCATACCTCCACCGTATGCTCCACCGTGTCTTTCGGGTGGTCCACACAATAAAGACGCCCGGGCGTTGTTTCCGCCTAAATCCGATGCAGGAACCTCCCGAACTTGCCATGTCCGGTGAGGACCTGTATCATGCGAAAGGTAAGGACGCCGTGTTGGCGCTCCAGCCACTCCTCAAAGATTTGGTCGTAGCGTTATGTAATATAGTCTATAGCTTTCCTCAATAAATGAACTACCCAATTTTTAGAGAATTTTATAATTCAATTCGTTAAACAAACAAACAGTCTTCAACTAGATAATCTATATTTTTAAAAGGAGAAACTGACTTAGGTATATATCAACGCAAAGCCAAAACTACTGGGACTAGGAGCGTGAAATTTTGCACAATGATTCCTTTTATGATGTAGGCGAGCACTAAGAGAGGTTTCCCAAATTTCACGTGGGCGAAGCCGCTGACAAAAGCTAGTCTTTAGATTGTAAAAACAGAAACTGTCAGACTGACATATTAACGCACAGCCGGTACTACTGGGGCTAGGAGCGTAAAATTTTGCACGAGGTTTCCTTTTATGATGTAGGTGAGCAATAAAAAAAATGAGGGTTCAAAGTTTATATGGAGAAACCCATTTTCACACGGGAAAAGCCACTGGAAGAAGCTAGTATTAGTATAAATTGGTCACGTGACTAAGCCACTGGAAGAAGCTAGTATTAATATAAATTGGCCACGTGACTAAGCCACTGGAAGAAGCTAGTATTTGTATAAATTGGTCACGTGACTAAGCCACTGGAAGAAGCTAGTATTAGTATAAATTGGTCACGTGACTTTTCCCGTAGGTAAGTACGATAATTTACACTAATATTATACAGAGGAAAAGTTTTTTTTTTTTTTTTGTTTTTTTGTAGGAGGTAATTTTCGAAAGTAATGGTCCGATTGCAAAAATTTTCACCGATAGAAAGCTGCTTTATTCCTGAGTGACATAGGCTATATTTTATGTATGCGGGTGAAGCCGCGGGCAAAAGCCAGTTTCATATAATTTGAACTTATTGAAAATCGTAGAGAAATTGTCATTTGACCAACAGTAAGTTGGTCAATTGGCAGTTTTTCTATGATTAAAGGTAGATAATAGGGGTTAAAGTCTGAAATTGCCGTTTTTTAAAACGGGTTGCTTTGAAGTGTTATATCTTTGAATTGACTTGGAATTATAAGTTCAAATAAATTTTATTTTAAAGGCACGTTATTTTTTTCCCGAAATAAAGTATTTATTGGATTCTTAGTGTTATGTATTTTCTTTAATATCGCAGTTCTTATAACCGTGAAAGCTAATAAAAAAACGTATTTTTTTAATATTAAGAGTTCCAACGTAGAAACTAAGCATTTCAAAGGGCAAGCAATATCAATTACATATACCTACGACTTAATTCTAACAAAAAAAAATTGTGCTCTTGGTTTAATAGCTTTCGTTTTGGAAATTTTGTCTTGTTGCCGCACTAAGGAGAAAAGTTATTCGTGTGATAAAATTTCCCACGTCAGTGATTAAAACAAAAATAGACATCCCATTAATTAGCAGTTTCAAGTCCATATAAGTACATCATGAATATTGCATAAACCTTGAGACACATTGTTTCCACGGTAGAATTCATATTACAAAATAATACGAGTTTTCTTTTATTTCATACAAAAATAGTACTGCGATATTACAAAAAATATGAAACACAAAGAATCCAATAAATACCTCATTTCGGAAAAAGAATAACGTAACTTTAACATAAAGTTCATTTGAACTTTTAATTTCAAGTCAGGCCAAAGATAACACTTCAAAGCAAACCGTTTTAAAAAACGGCAATTTCAGACTTTAACCCCTATTATCTACCTTAAACCGTAGAAAAACTGTCACTTCAAAGCAAACCGTTTTAAAAAACGGCAATTTCATAGTTAAAGACCTAATAGTGTCCATGTTTCTCAACGAAACCCAAACAAAAGCTTTATAATTATACAAAGTTCGTAAAACAGTTTTCTAACATGAAATAAATTCGTGGTTCAGTTTTATTAATCGATTCTCGCGTGACAACCAAATAATGTAAAATCGATTTGTTAGTGAGCTTTGAATTCAAATAATAAAGCATCGTGGGTAATAATTGCGATAATTAGTGGCTTAGAATACAAAGCCAAAGATATAATTTTAATGATAACTTTGATACAACATGGCCACCGCTTTATAATAACACAACAGAAATCTCCTTTTACTATTATTTTACAACAAAAGATTAATGATGATAAAATATTCCATTTATCTTGAAACATAAAATTAATTCTCAGGAGTATTATTTCTCGTTCATGTAAAAACGAAACAAAGCGAGGTTGAGAGTGTTATGGCTACCTTTGGTCGGGCGAGTAGTGTTTCACGCGCGCCTCAAGGAGATGACAGCAAACCGTAGGGGCCCAGCAGGGTCGAAGCCTACTGGGACCATGGGTTGTGTGAAAGTAATAATAATAATATTCCACAACTACCCCATAACGCCATTTAGTCCCAAGCTAAGCAGGCCTTGTGTTATGAGTACTAGACAACTGATAAACATACTTATATATTTCTAAATAGATACATATTAAAGATAAATTACACCCAGACACAGAACAAATGATCGTGCTCATCACACAAACATTTGTCCTGGGTGGGAATCGAACCCACGATCTTCGGCATAGCAGTCAGGGCCACTAACCATTAGACCAACAGGCCAGTCAAACCGGGTGAACCCAAGTGAACCCCGGGGCCCTGAAACGATGGTAAGAAGGAACAAGAGTGGGTTTTAGTCAGTAAAAGTTTGTCACACCCGCCTGCTCTGCTCAAGTACAGAAGATGTCATTAGATGATTTCCTAACTAAAAAAAAATGGGCACCCTTGCACCGGGAATGATCAGAGGTCCTACCATGAGCTCTCAACGCGATTCACTTGACGGACGACCTAAACTAAACTGTAAGTTGAAGAGATGGGGCTATTATAGGATGTATATTTTTTATAATTTGTAATATTTAAATTTTTTTGTAAGTTTTATTATTGTGAATGTGGGGACTATGTGGATTACTCATTTTTTTCTCTTTAATTTAAAATAATGTCTGGCAGTTTTGAGTACTTTTTGCGGCCTACCCAAATGTCCTTTCTTTGGTATTGTTCGTCAAGTCGTAGAGCTCCTTATTAATTCTAAGTCGAGCTTCACGAATACTGACAAATGCTTGCACTGACTGGGCAGGTCCGCTCCGAACTGTGTGGTTCTATCTTCAAAAGACCATCTCAGACTCCAACCTGCATGGTTCTTATATGATTTGACCATTACATGTTGTGTTCTTGTGTGTGTTCTTTCTTCAAAAGACTATCTCGGATTCCAATCTGCATGGCTCTTATATGATTTGACCATTACATGTGACTTTAAAAGATACTTTGACCCCTGAGTTTGTTTCGGTGTTTCTTCTCAGGGTAGTCAGCTAGGAAACACCGGCCTCATCTAGTTTAAATTGCCAAAAAAATTGACGTTTAAAAGTGTTTTTAAAAAACATATTTTTTTTTTTTCCAGCCCGTCGGACTAGATGTTATGGCTAGCACTCTTGTGCAAATAACATATTTGCTAGATTAAAGGCATCATTATTTATCTCTCTATCTCGCTCGCATGAATGACATTTTAATGCGTCGTGTACACATAGTGTACGTGTACAACAACGTGTACAATAAGAGGCGGGTTATTGAATGACGTAGTTTAAAATAACATGTTATTTATTTAATTAATTCTGTAATATTAAATAAACGTTAGATACCCGCCGGAGAACCAAGGTTACGAACACAGCCCGAAGAATTGCCAAATTTAAGTGGCAGTGGTTAGGGTATATTGCTTGCAGAACAGATGGTCGTTGGAGCCGAAACGTTCTGGAGTTGCGACCGCGTATTTTATTTAATTCACTGTTTGTTTTTTTCTAATAAATCAATAAATAACGGTCTTCACATGAAAACTAGTACCAACGACTTAAAGTGCTTTTCGAGGTAAAGTTAAGATGGTCATCCATCTATAGACCAACCTCATCAAGCGTTCTTTAACCTTGAAGTTCTTTCTCTTACCATTATCTCAATGCATTAAGAGAGGAACACAAGTGAACAAGATTAAAAAATCTATAGAAACAAAACCTCATTCACCACGTATTGCATCACTTATTTCAGTAAAAAGGTTCTACACTGCCAACGTGCTTCAACTACCGTTAATAGTTCCATTTCGTCCAATGAATAGACCGCGTAGCACAGTGCTACAGAAATGTGTAGCTCGTAGCAGTTCGTAGAGGCTCGTAGCCACTCGTAGCAAGTTTCACTTGATTAATTAAGTGCAATGCTTGGTGCATTGAATATGAAGAATATATTAAGTCTAATAAAGTTTATTGAAACGATTTATTTGATATTTTTTATTAAAACAACTGTTTTTTGTTAACCGACTGCGCGGTAGCAAAGACAGGATAATGTTTCTCAAAAGTAATCTATTGACATACATCGAAGCACTGCAATTATTTGCGTGCTTCGGTCTTCCCGTCCGATTATAATTTAGGTGTCTTCAAGACTAGAGTGTAGTAGTGGACCTGACTGGTAAGCCGGAGGTTGTGGGTTCGATTCCCACCCAGGACAAATGTTTGTGCTCATCACACCACAATCGTTTAAACTAAATTATCACTAATTAAATAATTTAATTGAAATTTTCTGTGTCTGGGTGTAATTTATCTACAGTATGTATGTATTTAGAAACATATAAGTATGTTTATCAGTTGTCTAGTACTCATAACACAAGCTCTGCTTAGCTTGGAGCTAGACGGCGTTGTGTGATAGTTGTGGAATATTATGTTACGATATAATTACTTCTCGTTTAATTTTCAGTACCTACAGGTTATTTTCAAAAGTATCTTACTGTCACAGAAATATAAAGTAAAAAAAAAAAAACTGGTTCCTATATCTTCGTAATTTAAAAAAAAATATTTTTTACTTGTCTGTCAGTATGATGTACCTAATAATAATTTTATTTTCACCATAAAAATCCCAAGCAATAAAATAAAACTATAAGTGCCCATGCTGCTTTTAAAGCAGTTAAATAAATCTTGGTCAGTTTTATGAGCGCAAAGAGCGCTTGTAAAATAAAATTCTCTTTGTATTAAATTCCGGTGTAATCAGAAGATACACTCTGTTCCTCAATTTGAAGGTCCACCAGCATTTCGTTTCATTCTAGCATATATAGCATAGCATAGTTAGCCTTATAATGTTCCCACTGTTGGGACTCAGGCCTCCTCTCTAGGAGAGGGAATGGGCTGTTATCCATCACGCGGGCCCAGTGCGGGTTGGTATGGTTGGATTCACTCTAATTTACTTTTTTATAACCTAGTGCTAAAATTTTAGTTTGCTTGATTGCGGTCCAACCTGATGGTAAGCAGTGATACTATCATTGATGTTGAAGCGCACTATTTTACTAAGAGCCTATTCATTCTAGCCTTGAAGACACATAAATTATAATCTGACGGGAAGACCACAGCAGGCAAATTGTTTCCAGTTTTCAATTTTAATAAATTTATTTTTACTTGAGTTTATGTTTGTTTTGACAAGTTCACGTTTGACCACTATCTCACATATGCATGCTTGCATAAAAGTAATCCGTTCACACTTGACTAGAAACACAATTTATAGCTATCAGTAAAAACAAACGCCGCAAAAAAATTCCACTACTCACGACTGATAAGCAAAAAAAAATGTAATCAAATTTAATTTTCTGAAGCACTAAAATACCTGCCTACAAATGAAATTCATATATCCACAGTTCAATATACCTATTCTATCGTAATTAGAATATTTATTATGGGAGAGTTAATGTCAAATGTTACATTTTTATTCATAATATTGTGAAGGCGGAGACGTAATTAAAAAGCTTCGTCTACTTATTAAACTATATTATATTTTTAGAAGCTCTATTTATTAAAAGTTACGTTCGCGTATATTTTCTTATTTGAGAACTTCTATCAATCTTCAATCTAAATATGAAATCTATCCTTTACCATTCGATATCACAATATTAATCACCATATCATATCAATAAATACACAATATTAATCGGACATTCAATATTTCCGCGAAAATTGGCGTGTATTTAACCAATTTGCAAGTTTACATTTGTTTTAAATACTAGTTGCTGCCTGTGGCTTTGTCCACGTGATAGCAGAAAATTATCCTTAGGGAACAAATTCTAGGGATCAAAAGTATCCTATGTGTTATTGCATCGAAGTCCATTCAGCCATTCGACCGTGAAGACGTAACAAACATACACAAACACACTCACAAAATTTCACCTTCATAATATTCCTAGCGTCTGCCTGCGGCATCGCCCGCATAAAAGTCGGTTTCTCCATACCAACTTTGGATCCCCAGTCCATCCCCTTAGGGGGTGAATTTCGGAAAATCCATTCTTATTGAGTGTCTACCCCTTATAAGGAACCTACCTGCCAAATTTTAAGTTTGTAGGTGTTATAGTTTCTGAGATTTCGTGATTAATCAATTAGTAGTATTTCGCTTTACATATATAGATGTGTGATTTTTATAATACGTTGTCCCACACTAAGAATTACTCCTATATCGTGGGTGTGTTTAAAAACATGTAAACTCACAAACACAACACAACCAGACCTAAAACAACTCTCAGTGAGCCATACAAATATTAAAATTGAGGTACCCACATTATTATTATTATGATACCATCTTTCGACAACGCTGTTCCATTCAACCTCTTTTCAGAAATCCATTACACAAAAACCATTATAAACGGTAGATAATGACGCATCGATATTTCCGTACTACTTTATTTTCAAGAGCCACTATTGGAAAAATGGGTCAAACAGCTCGCAAAGAAATTGACAGTCTTAGTTGTATAAAAATGATAGGATGGACCTTTTAAGGACCGTCATTTATCAAGAATTTTCTGGAATAAAACCCTCTTTAGATTTTCGTCGGCGATAATGTAAAAGTGCGGAGATAACAAACGGATAAGCGACAGAAATGCGTGCCGTATTGATATAAATGGGCGACTGTGGCCACATATCATCAGGTGGGTGTAGGAATACTACTCATACGGCCAGCGTACCTACTGTTTACGACATCGACACTATGAATACGGACCTTCCAATTTTTTTTATTAATTTTTTTTGCGTTTATTTTTTTTATTTTTGTAAAATGTAATCGGATTTTTTGTTTAAATTTTGTTATCAGCATCACGTAATTTGTTAGCATTCAGAACAGCGTAACTTTTAATTAAAAAACGGTGATATTAAAAATTTTTGATGTCATCATGTAATATCACAGCAAGCCAAACTTCTTGAACAACAATAAATGCAGAAACCACTAAAACCAAATAATCATAAAATTCGTTAGCGAAAGTAACTTCCGAAGCATAACTGCAAACTCATAAAAGTTTAAGCGAACGATTTAATAAAAGTACAACAGAAGTAAGAATTATTGCACGGAATCACCATTTAGTGGAAGTTACAATAACGACCTGTTGAAAAGGGAGTTGATGTTGTCTCTTTCTGTCGTTGATGATTACGTATGGTTGTCTCGTTTCGTCGGTGTAAGGGCCTGAGTGCGAGGCGTCCGCGCGGGCCGGCACTTCGGTACTCACTGGTCGGGTTCCCTCGATCCATAAGCGTGGAACTACGCCCCCACAGTGAGCACTTGAATAAGTAGGGCGGTAAATAGCGGCGAACACCTGGCCTATAATGACGTACGCACAGACATTATTAGGGCTATCTCTGGGGGTGATTCTGCCGCTAAAGGTCATACTCATGAATGCACTTCGATAAATTTGAGGGCTTAAGGGTTATGATTTTTGTGGGGCTATGAAAAGTAATACCGGGAAAAAGGATCTAATGGATTCCTTCAGTAATGGTTTATTATTTGATTCATTATAAAAAGGGAGTTTAAAAAATGGTATTAACATAAATGTATGTATTAAAGGCAGGAAACAATTGAATGAATTTTAAAATTAAAAATGTGAGTATTAAAAATGTCACTGTAAATATTTTAGAATAGAGCCACAATTAATATTTATTGCAACTCTTAAATTACTTGAACCAGAAAAAAACATATTTGAAACAATACTAATTACAAAAAATAATAGTTTTGAAGGTTAGTGGGTTATTCATTTATGTTCATAATTGCAAACACATAAATTATTTGACCCAGAAAAAAACTAATTACAATAAAATAATGGTTTTGAAGGTTAATTGGACATTCATTCAAGTTCACAATAAGAGTTTTCTGAATGAGGATTCCGTCTTTAACTTGGGTAAGGTATGAAATTAATAAAATTTTAAGCGATCAAATTAAACTGGTCCATCTGGCAACTTCTGAATCATTCATAATGAAACTTTGCAACAACCAAAATTTATAAATAGCTCTATAGAAATGTTAGAAAATGGATTCAAAGTTATACTTCATTAAACTCACTGTCATTTCTTTTCGAAATCATATTTTATTCAGTGATTCAATTGATCAAAAATTGAAGAAACATATTTTGTTTGAATTCTTTTTGGCCAGGGATGAAGATGGTTTAAATATTTAAACAGTGTATTGTTTCTTTTTTAAATTGATGCTAATGAAGGTTGGGAATGACCTGTGTGATATGTAATTCTTATATAATCTATATAATATAAAAGGAGAAACTGACTGACTGACATATCAACGCACAGCCGAAACTACTAAGATTTGGAGCGTGAAATTTTGCACAAGGTTTCCTTTTCTGACGTAGGCGAGCACTAAGAAAGGATTTTCCAAAATTCACTCCCTAAGGGGATGAAGCGAAGGTCCAAAGTTTGTATGGAGAAACCTACTTTCACGCGAGCGTAGCCGCTGGCTGAAGCTATCTAAAGAATAATATACTGGACCATAAAAATAACGGGTCAAATAGAAAAAACTGTGATATCTCCCAAAGTTGTACAGAGGTTTTATGACAAATCTTGAAAGTGGTTACATTAGTACAAGTTAAAAAGCTTAAAAATGCAGGGTCTGTGTTTACTGATAGCTATAACCCAGGGATCGTTAAGTGAAGAGTGGATTAGATTGGATGAGAACTTCAAAGCAAGCCAGCTCCATCGTTTACCACATCTTCGCTTACCATCAGGTAAGATAGTCGTCGAACGAGAGCCTATCAATTATAAAAAAAAATGTAATGGTCCAAAGAGTGCTTTAGCAATTTCGAGAGATTGACATGAACATCAGAAGTTCAGAACATGGCAGGCCAAGGTATATAAGTTCACAAAAATACTGGTTCTTTACGAGTACATTAGACATGTGACGCCCAGTCAATATAATTCAAAAACTAACGCAAGAAAAAGTTTTTCCGTCGTAGTGAATAAAATTCTGGCTTCAGCAAATCGAAATTGAGAAAAAAATATTGATGTGTAAAAGAGTTAATTTTAAATTATTTGCAAACTAAAACTTTTTATAATTTAAATAGGTGTGTTGATAGTGTTTAAATTAAATTTAACACGCGGTATGGAATAAACCGTCAAGCCTTGGTACAGACTATGGCATGGAGCGTGGAGGACCGGCAGGAGGTAGTCTCCTTCTGCGAAGCAGTAATGCTAGCGAAGGAGGAGGCCGCACGCGTGAGGGAACGAAGGTCTCACGCCCCAGCTGCCGAGATTTCGATACCCATGGTAGACGCGGGCTTGCGAACGGCGAGCAATGGGTGGTTCGCCGTCCGGCCGTCCGGGAATTAACTGGACCGAGCTCAATCGTCAACAGCGCGTAGTGATCCACGCGATCTTCAAAGAGATGTCAGCAAATCGTAGGGGCCCATGCCCGCTGACCCGGGGAATTTATGAAAAGGAAACCCGTAGTCCTAGAACGCAAAGGGCAACTGAAGGACACAGATGTGGTTTTAGTCAGTAAAAGTCTGACACGCCTTCCCACTCTACCCAAAGTGAGAAAAGTCATTCGATGATTTCCACCCCTTAAAAAATTAAATTAAATTAAAGTATGGAATATAAAAAACTTGATATTTAATAAGGCTCATTTTGATATTCTTGTTTTAATGACAAACAAAAACAATGCATTTGAACATCGATTAACGATGTGTATTTTGCTATGTTTACGCAGCAATGTACATTTCAATAACTTTTGTGAAAGATTACTTGAAAAATATAAAAAATATTCTCTCTGCTATTCAGAAAAGGAAAATTCAGATGTTGGCAAAATTGTTAACAACGTTATCGCCGATTATTAAAACTTTGCACTTGGACGTTTTTATCTATGTGTTTTGTTGGTAATTTTCTATTACTATTACTGATAGACGCGCACTTGACTACTACGAATATCTCACCTGACGGTACACGAAGATGTGTTCAACGGACGGTGGAACTCGTTTTTTTTTTATTCTTGACGTTCACGAATGACCACTATCTCACCTGATGGAAAGCGACGATGCGGTCGACGATGGAGTGCGTTTACTTAGAAGCAACCTGTAACCACTCTTGACTTATAAAGTTATCAGGAAACGTACAGAATATTATTATTACTAGAATTTATTCATGAACTAGTTTCCTATTCCTCACTAATTTTATACTCGTAGGTAGGTTCTACCGTGCACTAGCTTTTGATGTTTTACGTTGGTTTATGTAAAAAAAATATATTTTGAATTGAAGGTATTTAATTTTTATGTTGGACAAGAAAGAGTATATCTTTCTATCAACCAACGCAACTCAACTGCTGGAAGAAATTAGTATGCTGACAGTTTTCCACATCCTTGTCTGTTATTTTCTTCAGTCAATCAGTCAAGAATTAGTCTTCAACTTAGTCTTAAACTTCGAACCATACTATACTTGAGTAAGCACCCATCATCAATTTTTTATAACAAATTCTGTGCTAAAAATAAATATACTGAAATTAAAAAAGCCAACGTCTTAAAATTCTGGTTATTCTTATATACCAATTAAGTCTTGAAAGACTAAGCAAGTGTTTTTATTAAAATATGTTTTGACGTTAACCTTTCTTTATAATTTTATTTTTGTATTCTTGGCATTCAGAGGCATTTCTTAGAAAACCACAATAAAAAAATAAAATACAATGTAATAACGCTAAGTCTCCCTTGCGGGAATAGCTACCCAGTGCTGTCTTCACTGGCATAAAACAGATGGTTTCAGAAGGACCATCTGTGGAAGATGAAATAATTCTTTACTAAAGCCAAATGGTGTAAAGAAGGGTCACAAATAGTCAGGATCTTTATACCGACGATAGAAAGGCTAATTGATCTAAACGAAATTTTTTCCAATATTGAGTTATACACATATTCGGAATCAGCCAATTTTTCTCCATCGTTTAAGTCAGGTTTCAATTTTTTTTAAATGTCGCTTAGATCAATTAGCCTTTCAACCGTCGATACAATATCCATATAAGAAGAATGAGAATTTATGAATTTATTTATCTCAGGACCCTGGAGTCCTGGATCTTTGGAAGGCATGCGAAGGGCCGAAACCAACTTGCAGAGGCCCCTTAGACAATTTTCATGGAACGTATGATGAACAATTTTCATTGTACCAACCGACGATTATACCTATACGCGCTAAGTATGTGCACTCAAGGACAACCCTGGTTGGTGTGAAACTGTTGCGAAAAATGGAAAACAAAGATATATGGCTATCTATGGTTTTGGGAGGCTTAAGTGATAAATGATGTTTAATTTGCAAATAGGTTATTTATAACATTTTCACACGTCAACTTTTTGAACTAAATGAGGCCGTTGTTTCCTAGCTGACTACCCTAAGTGGACTGACATTTACCAAGAATTGTGTAAAGAAAATTTATTATTATGCATTTATTTATCTCAGGACCCTGAGGTCCTGGACGGCTTGCAAGGCTTACGAGGGGCCGAAGCCAACTCAATTCAACATTTTCATGGAACGTGATACCAACCAACGATTATCCCTGTACTCGGCATTTTTTTAATATGTAAAAAGACCAAGAAAAAATTCCATCACTGGGGGGTCCAGAATCATGAACTGGATCCGCGATATTCGTTTGTGCGTCGATGTCAAAGACACCGTGTATATTCTGTACGAGAAATAAACCCGTGACCCGCAGTGCATCTGCCAATAGCTCAACCACTACGCCTAACGCACATCATACGATTATTGTTTGGAATAATACTTCTCTTATTCCTTACACAATGGTTATTTTCTCGCTTAGAATAATTTATTATTAAAACGCGGTTTTCTCGCGATACATTCACGCTTGAAGATAATGTTAAATTTAAACTGTGAACATGAGTTTTATTAACCTAACTTTCCTATTTAACTCTTACATTTTTCTAGACTTTGAGAAACGGATATTTATTTTCAAGTTGAAATTAGAGATCTGATCCTGGCATATATTATGCCCAAACAATTTGAAAGCTTGGTGGTACTTACCCTTAGTTGTTTTCTCTCACCAACGTGAGGAAACTGATATCCTCACGCCCCAATAACCATGTCAGGAGACATCCCAGGCATCGGGAGTCGCTTGGCGATCCCCAGCCCTCGGCGACGAGCAATAGGCAGCTTGCCATCCAATCGTACGGTCCACCAAGCCCTAGTCGTCGACGGCGCGTAGAATTCCACGCGCGCCTAAAGGAGATGTCAGTAAAACCAAAGGCAGGACCGAAACCCGCTATTGCCATAGGGAATTTCTGAAAAGGAAACCTATAGTCATAGAGCGCAAAGGGTAGCTGAAGGACACAGGTATGGTTTTAGTCAGTAAAAGTCTGACAAGCCCTCGCGCCCCAACCTAAACCGAGAAAATTCATTGGATGAACTCCCACTTTGAAAAAAAAAAAAACGTGATGTTATCACAGTTTATTTATTAGCTTACATGGCCACTGGTCCACTTCCACAAGCTAACAGTTATCATCGGGGTGATTAGGTGGCGCCCACGTACCGGACAAGGTAGACAGATGACCTCGTAAAGTTCGCAATTAGATGGATGTGAGACGCACAGGATCGGTTATAGTGATGACACTTGTGGAGTAATGTGGAGGCTTATGTTCAGCATTAGACATCTTCCGGCTTAAATGATGATGACGATAATGAGTAGGTGAGTTAAAAATCCCGCTCTACATAGTATTTTTCCAGGCGCCTTTTGTAGGATTCCTGTACATTACATACTATTACTAACAAACTGCCACCCAACCCATAACTATATCTTCATAGCATAAGCGTAAGCATACTTTCAATGTTCCCACTGCTGGGACTCAAGCCTCCTCTCTAGTAGAGGAAATGGGCCGTAATCCACCACACGGGCCCAGTGCGATTTAGTGAATGTCACATATCTTCGAATTTTTGCCGGTTTATTCACGATGTTTTCTTTCACCGTTTTGAGAGCAGTGGTGATAAAATAAATTATACAAAGCAATGCGCCTGGCTGGGTTTAAACTCGCGACCTACAAATTGTAAGTCAGGGCCGTTGCCACTCGGCCACCACTGCTCCTCCTATATATATATATATCTTACACTATATCTTCATCCAAAACAATAACATATTAAAAGTTTTACCTAAATCATCTATTTAAAATAACTTTCGAACTACATTTTGATCGATGGACAAAATACACCCTACCAAGGTAAGGTCATAAATGCATAGTGTCTTTGCAGATATTTACAATAGTGATTGCATTTTAACAAGGCAATCGTGATTGACCATTTAATCCAGTAATTGGAACCACTACTACTAAGCAAGGGTTTCGATTCCTGTTATGAACAAAATGTTATTAAGAGTTTTCTATCTGCATTGTCAGTGGTTACCCGAATTTTGGATTTTGCCTTGAATGCATGCTACTAATGGGTAAAAATTTTACGTTTTTTTTGTGTTTTTTTTTAAGTTTTTGTTACTATTTTGGTGTACAATAAAGTTTTATTCTATTCTATTCTATTCTACGATAGCTCACCGTCCGACCGTCCGAAAAGGACTGACCCAGACTCGAGGCTTTCGCTACGTCCCCGTCAGGGGGCGTGGCAAGCGGTGTCAGGGCTTCGCCCTCTGACCGCAGAGTCCAGCTGGGGCCCGTTACAACGGACCCGTCATTTTGGTGCCTAACTAAGCTCGGCGGTTGTAGAGCTGTGTGCTCTATGTGTATGTGTTTGTATGTGTATACTGTAGGCACGTCACGACGCTGCTGCACACAGCGCCGACTCTTCATGACATACCGGTGGTCAGTCCCCGCCAGGTGAGATCCCTAGGGGAAGCCCGGCGGGAGACCGGCTTGTTATTTATGCCGGCTTGTTACGGACCTACAGTAGGAAGTGTGACCCCCACACACAATGCCGCTCACACACATACACAAAACGTCCCTGCGGTCTGACTGAGCCAGAGTCTTCAATGGTGCATATTTGTACCACGCGTGCCTCAAAGAGATGTAAGCAAATTCGTAGAGGCCCAGCAGGGCCGATGCCGGCTAGGGTTACGAGGGAAATTTTTGAAAGACACCGTAATTCTTGAATACAAAAGACAATTGAAGGACACAGTTGGGTTTTAGTTAGTAAAAGTCTGAAACGCCCTATGACTCCACCCTAGAGCGGAAGAAGCCACTGGAGGCTTTCACAGGTCAAAAAAAAAAACATAAAAGGGTACATCACTGAATTCATAGGTAATCATAATTCATAATCATTTATTTGCTAAAATAAGGGTAATTACATAAAGTTATTGAAAGTATAGCATTATGCAAAAGCTTGTGGCTTTATTATTATAATACATTTTCCTGCAAAACAATATTTTTAATTAGTACAATCAAGTTTTATTCATTTCACCGTATCAAATAACAAAGAAAAATACTAAATGAAGTTGATAATGTCACTTGAAGAATTGAAGTATATAATGTCATTTGTTAAATAATAATGTCAAGATACAATTGCGAATAAATGTAAAAGTAAGAATAACAATTATATAAAAAAATAAAATCGTTGGTAAATTCGCTATGATAAATAATAAATTCATTCAAATATCACAATAAAACATAGAGTTATGGTACTTTAAAGTTGGCCTTACAAGAATAATAGCCCTTCACGCTTCATTTCTCTGTCTTCATTACAATTTAAATTATACGAGCATATTCATAACAAGGAATAACGTAAAGTTGTTTTGATACAAGTTTCAAAATCGGAAGTATCAGGATTTTTAACATATTTTACAAATTAAAAACAATACAAGTTTACTGTGCAGGGTACTTATCCTACAAAGGAAAAAAAAAGGCATTGGCCGCCATACTAAAGCGAACCAACTATAGATTGGTTCCTACACAAAATAAATGATCGGCACGACCAAGCTGTCGCTTCGGTTCCGAATAGCGACTACTGTAGCTGACAAAGCCATTCCATTTAGTGCATCGTCGGTTCGAGCTATATGCATCCATACTCCTATGTATAGAAAATTGTCTCAGTACGTCTGTGTGTAGACATTTATTTTGATTAATGGCGCTATGGTGAGATGGACAGCGCCATCTAGCAAATAGTTTCGTAAATTAATAATATCGTCACCGGAAACGCAAGCGACGCCCTACCGCTTGGACACGATCGTTGGTAGAAGGGATGTAGCGAGGGCTGGAGGGAAGACGGAGGAGGGCGACACTCTTCCTCGGACAGTCTTGGCATACGCTCAGTACCAACGCACGTGTTTGTTTCAATTTGTAAAAAAAAACGTTAGTAAAATAAAGTTATTGTCGTTTAAACCATCTTTCGTTCGAGTACCCAAGTCAGAGCCCACATCTACCAAGAACCATGTCGGATCATGATGAAGACCCGATGTTTCGCATCTCGGCCACCCATGATGCGACATATATATAATATTCATGAGTTTGTTTTTTTTTTCTTTTTATTTAATAGCTATATAATATAATTTTATACCTATGTATAGTCTAATATATTTTATATTTTTATGTAAAATCTAACACATCAATAATTTGAAGTACACCGCAGACTACCCCCTTTTTATGTTAAGTTCTTACAGTCCATCCTAAGCTTGTCTGGTAGATCGCTATTAACGATAAGACCGCCATTGTACTCATAGATTAAGTTAGTTTAAAAGTTTTGTTACTATTTTGGTAAACAATAAAGTTTTATTCTATTCTATATAATATGTTTGTAACAGTATGCCTGTATGTATATGTGTTTGTATAGTATATTTGGATGTGTGTATTAATGACATGGCTTGATTTCGCCATCACCTTTCTACCATTGAACAACCCGACTTTGCGAGTGTCCACCCTTGAATTGTTAACAACTCTTCTGTCCGAACTAAGCGTTTCGCCGCGTCGTTTATACCGCGTACATCGAAGGACTGGAACAATTCGACTGTTGCAGTTTTTTCGTCCGATTATAATAAAGGTGTGAGTAGGATCTTAATAAACTAGTGCGCTTCACCATCAACGATTGCATCACTACTTACCATCAGGTGGGCTAGCAGTAAAGCACTAGTTTATATTATTACACAATATAGAAATAATTCCTAGTGTGGGGCAACATTTTATTTTTTTTTAAAAACTTATTAAATTATTTATGGATTTTCTGGGACGTAAGAAAACCCGCAGGCTACAGTTTCATGAATTAAGAACTAAGTTTATTAAAAAAAAGTCAACACCATTTTTGGCTATAGTACCACAGATAAGAGCCAATATTTAGGTTTGTTTTATCATACAAAAACGAACCCTCAGTTTTATCAGGCTTTTGAGGCAAGCTTATCGAATATTTAGGAAATAAAGGGATTTTTCGAGAGCCTACAATATTTTTAAGTTTTTTTGGCCACGATTCGGATCCTAGATACTGACCTGCTTGTTATTACTACCCAATGTAGTGAATAATCTGAAATAGGATTAGATACATAATTACTTTCATTGTATACTAGCTAGTTCCCGCTAATTCATCCGCGTCAGACTCGTAAAACAATACAATGTAATTTGATCACAATTTCAAAAAGAATTTTTACGCGGGACCCTAATTCTTTTTCTGTAATATAAAATTAGCTTAAGTTAGAATAATATAATTAATAAGAATAATATAAATGATTAAATAATTAATAATTTGATTATTAATTCCTTACTATTTTAATTTAATTAGATTTAATTTAGGAGTTTTATTTTTATTTCTGTGTTACACAAGATTAGGGGTTTATACTGTAATAGTAGCTGGGTGATCTTCTAATTCAAATTATGATTTATTAAGTGGGTTACGGGCAGTAGCTCAGACTATTTTTTATGAAGTTAGATTAAGATTAGTTTTAATTTCAATATCTACGCCAACCAAACCTACGCCGACTCACGCTCCACTTTGGTACGGACCGGACAACACACACACACGACGGATTCGTCGTGTGTGTGTGTTGTGTGTGTGTGTGAGTGTGTGTGTGAGTGTGTGGTTCAGTTGAAGCCAGACCAGCGCCAGACAACTAGCTCGTAGCTTCACTGAACTGGACCTTTTTGGCGCTAGCGTGAGACACATGATATTAGTTTTTCTGTTTTCTAAGTTTCAACATGTTTTTCTACATTGTGTGTATCTATGTATATGCGCCAAATAAAATATTTTTCTTTCTTTCTTTTCTTTTTAACACTATAAAAGTCTACGCTAGAGGAGTTGAGCACAAGCTGTGCTCAAATTTGTAAAGTGTCGCTCGTGCTCGGCTCTTTTAGAGTCGTAGTCGGTCCACACTACATAAATAGCTCGGCTCATGCTCGGCTCGTGCTTGGTTCCTCTAGCGTAGACTCACTTTAAAGAAATAGAGAGTGAGCTATATAATATCTTTAGTATAGGTACCTACCTAATCTCCGTTGAAATTGTCCACCATAATAGTGACAATTCAATCGGGAGGATTATTAGAAAGCCGGACGTCGAGCAATGGGTATCTCGCCGTGCGAACGTCCGGTAACTATCCGGACCGAGGCCAACTCGTCGACGGCACGTGGTGTTCCACGCGCGCCTCAAGGAGATGTCAGCAAATCGTAGGGGCCCAGAGGGTCGAAGCCTACTGGGGCCATGGGTGATGCGAAAGAGATCCCCGGGGCCCTGGAAAAATAGCAAAGAAGGAAAAGGAGTGTGTTTTTAGTCAGTAAAAGTCTGACACGCCCTCTCGCACCGCCCAAGAGCAGGGGATGTCATTAGTTGATTTTTCCACCCAAAAAAAAAACAGTAATTGGAAAGTAACCCTACCTGTTTGTTTTGTATTAACGTCCTAATATCTGAATTAATTTTTAATGAATTTTGTTAAAGCGGGACTAGCTCTACATTTGCTTTTACAAATAATGATATGTTTATTGTAATTTTGATGCCGGGATCCCGACCCTGATTTCTAGTCACCGTACGCGTGGGCTTGCGTCCGGCCGTCGGGTAATCGTCCGGATCATGCCCCAGTGTTAGGCAAAATTTAATTTGATTGATGACTGATGATTGAAATGTTCAATCATGACTATCAATAAAAAAATTCAATCATCAGTCATGACTAAACTTTTCATGACTAATTTTATGTTTGCATTAAAAAAAAAAAATAATAGGTACAAAAAAATATCTAAAACCCAAATACGAAAAAATCACGATATGAAAAGAATGAAGCAAGAAGATATCCTTCATGTTCAAACTTTCAAATGATAGCTGTGTTCGTATTTAATCATTGGTCATTCAATCATAATGATTGAAACTTATGATGGATTTATTTAGTCATGATTATGATTAATGAATTAATAACCTTTGGTGTGGACAAAAGCTTACGGTAAAATAAACAAAAAACAATTAAAATACCTACTAAAGGTTTTATTTAACTTGTAATACCTTTTTTTTTTTAGTTGGGAAAATAATCTTATGACAAATCGCGCCCTTGGGCGGAGCGGGAGACAGTGTCAGACTTTTACTGACTAAAAACCACAATGTAATACCTACTGATTACCACCTTGTTCTCAGTAATTCAAGTTGGCTAGCTAGCTATTAAGAAAAACAAGGTATAACATTGGTTCCGCTTATTCGCTAAGTTGGCGCAACAAGTAGGATTAAAAGATTGCTAACGATGACACATTGGGGCTTTGGTCGCCACATTGAAATGAAAAATTCTCATTCACATCGTTGGTACCTGTATTAATGACACGATCATTAACACAAGTACCGACGATGTAAATGAGATTTTTTTTGAAGGCTTTCGCAGTCAACACAATGTGACAATACGACAACAATTTTTAATAGAAATTGTCCTAACGGGAGATCCATAAATAACGTCATTCGTCTAGGGGAGGAAAAGAGAACAACGAAGTGTGTGTGACATTGTGTGATGATAGCTGAGAAAGGGTCATGATTTTCGTGACGGCACTTTTTAAAATCAATATACATAAAAAATATATATCTCTCAGTAGATGATCTATCAATACATAACTTATATATATAATTATATATGCACTGAATAAAACATTAAATAAAAGACCCTAAAAAAAAAACTAACTAAAAATAAGCTAAAGTATAGCTTCAAAAACCTCCTCTGCATGATTGTCGACTGGTAATGTTCCCAAAAGGATGCCGGCATTGCCTCGCTGTATGGCAATGCTTATCTTAAGTAAAATCTGCCCTTGGGTCACGCGAAGTGTCAACAAGGCGTTTGGAAAAGTCTTTAAAGAATTTGTGAAAATTATTTAAATTATATAATTTATCACATTTAATTACATAGCCAATTTGTACAAAATGTCAAACAATTAAAAGCATATAACATAATTAAAAAATAATTAATAATATAAAATTGATAAATATTCAAGATTTCATTGATTTTGCATTAAAATTAAAATAAAAAACAATATAATAGGATTGATGATTAAATTAAAAAATAAATAACATAAAAATTGTATTAAATAATCTAATAAATAAAATAAAAATTAAATTAGCATGCATGAATTTCACACTTGGTGTGAGTGAAGGCCTCCTCCAGAGATGACCAGTGGTCTTCATTTGTGGCTTTTGACATCCAGTTTGTTCCTGCAACAACTGTGACAAATAAATAATGTTTTTTCAGGCAGCAGAGAGCACTACAGGCATTCTCCACTGCCGGATAACGGAAATAAAACAGGGTTACTAGTTCGTATGAAGTATACAACTAAAGTGCCATATTAGTTACTGGTTTTAAATTTCCGTAAAAATAAAGGATTAGCTAAGAATTGAATACCATAACTATCATGTAATTGCGTGGCAATGGGCAGGGCACATTGCTCGCAACACAGATGGCCGTTGGGGGCGAAAGGTTCTGGAGTAGCGACCGCGTACCGGAAGACGCAGTGTTGGAAGGCCCCTTACAAGGTGGACCGATGACCTGGTGAAGGTTGCGGGAATCCTATGGATGCGAGACGCACAGGATCGTTCGTTGTGGCGATATTTGGGGGAAGCCTATGTCCAGCGGTGGACGTCTATCGGCTGAAATGATGATGAATTGCGTGAAGGACATAATGTTGTTGCATGAAATGATATAAAAAATATCGGTACCTAACGTATCTTTGTTTATACTAATGGAGAATACTACTAAACTATTAGAAAAATCTAATTCAATTGCTATATAATCTGATTATGGCATAAAAAAAGTGTGGGATGTTAGATTGAACAACAGACAGTAGATAATGTACTAAGTTGATAGGCTGCCAACTTGTTGATATAACCGCAACGAGCAGTGACCCATATAAATTGGTCTTATCAACGTGAGATAGTAGTCAAACGCGAGCGTATCAACAATAAAAAGACGTGTCCAATGATTATTTCGAAAATTAATTCCTCTTAGATAATCACCAAAAGGAGTACATCTACAATAATATTTTATAGGGGTAAAGTTATTTTTGTTTGTTTGTAGGAGGTAATCTCTGAAAGTACTGGTCCAATTGCTATTTTTTTTTCACTAATAGAAAGCTGTCTTATTCCTGAGTGACAAGGCTATATTTATTTTATGAATGCGTGTGAAGCCGCGGGCAAAAGCTACTAACTTATAGTATAATGCATTCCAAATAAGAATAGGATCGATTGCCATGTTGTAACGTCACGTCATACTGTCAAATCGCAAGATATTGGGCAAAATTGAAGGACTCAGAGATGAGCAAAATTGAAGAACTGGATTCTGATTAAACTTTTTTCGTTCACAGTTCGTAAATAAATTAAATTTTAAAAAATTCTTGTTTTGCTCACCATAATAAATCTACGATTTGACAGTATGACGTAGCATCACAACATGGCAATCGATCCTATTCTTATTTGGAACGCATTGTAATGACCTTTGTCTATTTATTTTTTACGAGGGAAATCATCAAATAATTTCTCTTGCTCGGGTAGAGCGGGAGGAAGTGTTAGACATTTAGTGACTAAAACCCACAGTATAAGGGCAGCTGAAGGCCCTTTGTGGGGGCCACGGTAACTCTTTTGAAGGATATCACAGCCTTGGTAGGCATTGGCCCGTTAATAATGCTATCTACCTATTTGAGTCGCGCGTGGAACACAAAGCGCTGTCGACCCGGCTTGGTCTTTATCAGACAGCTGGACGGCTAGCTACCCATGGCTCGCCGTATTTACAATGGCTGCAAATTGCCCTGCGATAGGAATGCGCCTACTCTTATAATCTCGTTAAGCAACGCTCAAACTTTTATCCTTTTCTGGAAATATAGAATAGAAAAAAACTTTAATCTAATCTAATTGTATAAGTACCAAAATAAAAGTTCGGATACATTTTACTCAAATTTAAATCTCTGGGTAAGTACATATCTGTGTCTACAATACACAGAAAATAAATATATAGCTAAAGACACGTAAATATGATGTCGTGTATTTTGTAAACAAATCTTTATAAAGCCGACAAATTATAAAATACCGTGCCAAAATGAGCACCAGTTCACAAGTTCAATAAAACTTAAGAAACTTCTATCCAGTTACCGAAAATTACCCGAATCGAGTAACTCTAACAACTTCGTTATGGCCGTTCGAAAACGAAACATAAAACACTCGTAAAATGCTCATTTCAATCAAGCTTCGTACCCAAGAAAACAGGCACCCGAAAAATACGCAATTTTTCACCTACACAGCAAAACGAGCTATCAAAACCGACTGCAGCTTTACGAGATATTGCAGTAGGTAGGTACCCTCGTAATTTTATTTGATATCCGAATTTATTACCTCCCGGAAGGCTTTGACAGCTGACATTGACATCAGAGTCTACGCACTCCAATTTAAAAGCATTACCTTTGAGATTTATGGAGCTTTACCCCGTGCCTTTGTACTAAATTATTTTTAAAGCATCTACACTTATACCAAGAGTGGATCCAGCCCTCAAAAGAGGTTGTGGTCACGGCCGCCCAAAAACCAGTCAAGTGCGAGTCGAACTACGGACTTGCTCTTGTTGATTGATTTCTGAAAGCTTTGCTTGATTTGTGTTTCGAGGCATAAATCTCACAGCACCCCATTAAGACTTAAAAAAACTATTACATTTTGAAAGCCTATCAAATTTAGTTATAAAGGAGTGAGTGGTGACCTAGTGGCAACTTACGAGTTAATATAAATCGTATGTCCAAACCCAAGTAGGCATTTTACTATTTGTAATTTATTTAATCACTACTACTTTCAAAACGGTGAAGGAAAAAACGTGAACTAACTGGCATGTCCTAGAAACGAAAATCGGAAACAAGTAATTTAACCGCATGAAAGTGGAAAATATATAACTAATGGCACTTGCACCATTAGAAACAACACCACACAACACAACCACATTTTTTTCTATTAGGAAACGAGCTATGCAGACTGGCAGAGTTACCATTTAAGTATGTGTATTATTAAGATTTTTTTTTATGTCAATATTCGAATTTAGATCGAATGTTATAATAAAGTAAGCTAATTAATTTGAACTACCTATTGTTAAGTCATTGGTCGTCAATTAAGTTTGTGGACATGCCCACCGTGCCCAATATGCTGTATCCTCCCTTGACTTATACCATTAGGAGCCGCTTCCAAAAACTCGTTAATGAGTGCCTCGGGGCTCTCTAAGTACGGAGAGGCTCGGGTTTCGTTTTTCGTTCCATTACGGCCTGTACTTTTGATTATATTCTTATTATAGACAGCGGTGACAAAATTAAATGTTTATGTTGCTTTTAAAGCTGTATTGTTTCGTGTTAATCGGGTGCACTTTGTCTAGGTGCTTAGCAAAATTTAAACTACTAGGAATCTGCTTAATAATGTTTTAGTAGAATGGCAACATTAGGCTTTATTTAGTCTACCCCTTTTCCAACTACTTATATTGGGGTTGGTTTCCAATCTAATCGGATGCTGCTGATTACCAATATTTTATGCCTATCTGAACTAGTGATAGTATAACGAGTGACAGGGTAGAATGGAAGAAAAAAACGTGTTGCGACGACCCCAAATAGCACGGGACAAGGGCAGGAAGATGATGATGATGATGAACATCATCATCATCATCATCATTTCAGCCGAAAGACGTCCACTGTTGGACATAGGCCTCCCCCAAGCGTCGCCACAATGACCGATCCTGTGCTTCACGCATCCACCGCACTCCCGCGACCCTCACCAGAAGATGAACATCAGCCAGTAACCAAATAACCCAATACACTGTGTATTTTAATTTTTACTCTTCAGTATTTTTAGTTTTTGCATTTTGACAGGATTAATTTATTTTTAACAGGTTGTTATTATTTATTTATTTTTATTATTAATGATAGGCTCGCGTGATAGGATTGACCACAATCTCACCCGATGGCAAGCGATGATGTGGTCGACGATGGAGCACGCTTGCCTAGAAGTAGCCTATTCACTCTTGACTTAAAGACCCCTAAGTTGTAGCTAACTGGAAACACAGACTCCGGCAAGGAATTCCACTCCTTGGCTGTACGCATAATAAATGTGTTCTTAAAACGTTTTGTGCGTATGGGTGGGATGTCTACCATTGGCTTGTTAACTAAGATTAATTGATGGATTTGAATCTAGTACATGGTTCTAACCACTCGTTCCATACGGAGAAGAACCAGCATAAAATTCCTCAGATAACCTTTTAAAAAAAAGATTTTTTTTTACAATATAATTAAAATACATAACTTTAATTATATTGTAAAAGGCCAGTTTCTGAAGCTTAAGTAATTTCTTTAGATGTATGACTGATACGAAAGAAGAACATAGGTAACTATTACATATCGTAATACCCATTCAAAATTTGGAACAGTATCTATCTATTATCTGCCTGAAAAAATGCGTTCTCGTGAACCCACCCCTGTAGGTATGCACATAAGAAAAACGCGAAAAATCGTTGCTGTATAGCCACATAACTATTCGGTCACCATTAATTGCTATTGTTTTTGAAGTTTGTATACAATGTTAATATCTATTTAGCGATGAAAACTTCGTTTTCCCAAAGGTTTTTCCAACATTAAAAATACAACGACATTGAGAGTGTTTTACAAAGTTCCTAGACACTCAAAAGGGTTTCTTTTGTTAAACTTACCCTACACTAGTGTAAACTAAACACAAGACACCCAGACAATGAACACAAATCTGTAAACCATAGGTACAAATATTTTTTCAATACACTTTTTTAGGTACGCAATAGACTGTTTTCCACACTAGTGTTATTACATTTATCGTAACAGGCTGTGTGCGCGTCGACCCCCACGAGTCGCCGGTCAAACCCTGTTTTTTCATTTCTTCGTAAGTGTATTGAAAAAAGTCGTTTGATACACGTGCAAATTTGACACTGTAGCCCTCGACTCCATAACACACTCGCCTACGGCTCGTGCAAATTCCGCCTCGGTCGCAATGACAAACTTTCTGCACTTGTATCAAAATGTACTATTGTTCTGTGCGGAAATCGAAGCGGCCGACCGCGCTGCGGCCAATCGTGCCGTCTAAAGTGAGAAAAGACTACTCAAATTATACATTGCATCCAGAATATATTATATTCTCAAAAGAGGTACGCAAATTCCCTCGTAGGCACAAGTCGATAAATTCAAAGAATATTCGCGTCTGTTCGATTACTCTTATATCTGAAGTATCTGCTTATAATGTTGGAATAGTTATGGCAAGTAGAAGCACGTACGCCACGGGCAGACGCACGAGGGTGCTACGTGTGCTGAATACTCACCTTCCCCTTTGAATTTGAAGATTATCATCGCCCACCGAGCTACCAGTTTGCCGATATAAATTATTGTTCGTCTTTTATTTTGTGAGCGGGTTTGCTCGTTAATTTTAGTGCAATTTTCTGTGTTATATTTTAAATTAATCATTGTTTTTCGGGCGTGATTTTTTGTTTTTTAGTTAAGAGGATACAACTCGACATACATTTTCACTGTTTTTCATACAACCGCTCTTACGCGATTATAACGTTATTACACATTTTTCATTAGATATTTTGGAAACACAGTATCTTGTGGATATTATCTAAGCTTCTATTGAAATCAATTTAGAAATTTGTATAAAACTAATTCAGTAAAGGCCTCTGAAAATCTGCTCTTTTGTCTGAACTTTGACACTTCATAATTTAAAAAAAGCAAAAAAGAGTAACAATAGAAACCTTGCAAAAATCAAGATTATAAATGACGACATTTTTTTTCAAAAACTTTTAAGGAACAAAAATGTATTTCCTGGAACAAGTTTTGTAACATATTCGAATAAACCACGGAATTACCGAATGCTAACAGTTTTCAGGCGTTGTCTCTCTTTTTTCGCGTTGCCTTTTCGTCAAACACCGCGTTGGATTGCGTTAGGTAGATGAAGTAACAAGATTTTAAGCCATGCTCGATGATGACGATAGGCGAGTGAAAATGGATCGTCTTAAGTTCATAAATACCTACGCTTTTAGGTATAATATCACCAAATGACTTCTCCCACTCTGGGTGGAACAAAAGGGAGTACTTGCCAGATTGCTAGTAACTCACCTGTGTTCCTCCACTTGCCCTTTACGTTCCATGGCCACAGTAACCCTTTCAAACATTCCCGCAGTCCTGGTAGGCATCAGCTCTTTTTTGAGGTAGGCAATCATATATCAACACCTCTCGCTCTAGTTGAAGTGAAAGGGAATGTCAGACTATTACTGCCTAAAACTCAGCTGTGTTCCTTCAGTTGCCCTTTGCATTCTAGGGCCACGGTATTTCTTTGGAACAATCCCGCAGTTTCAACTCTAGGGAGGAGTTCATATACTATACCTTTCATGTTAATGCGAGTGCGTTTGACTGGCTTGTTGGCCTAATGGTTAGTGGCCCTGACTGCTGTGCCGGAGGTCGTGAGTTCGATTCCCACCCAGGACAAATGTTTGTGTGATGAACACATTCATTTGTTCTGTGTGTCTGGATGTAATTTATCTATAAGATGTATGTATTTATAAATATTTTAGTATGTTTGTCAGTTGTTTAGTACCCATAACACAAGCTCTGCATAGTTTGAGACTAGACGGCTTTGTGTGAATATTATATTATGGTTCTTGAAGAGTGTTTTCTTTTCGGGGTTTCTCCCGGTGATTTTTCCTTGCTCCCGCCCTGAGACCCACAGGGCAAAGGAGGTTCGGATCCCCTGCTAATTAGTTACAAATACTGTCCCCCCCAGTACTTTACTTAAAATATTAACTGTATGGATTGCTGCTTGCTTTTGTATTATATGAATGTTTATTCTTGAATCTAATTTATCACAATATCTATGTATGCTCTTTGCTACTATGCCTGCCTATATTATATTATATTACATTATATTATATTATATTATATTATATTATATTATATTATATTATATTATATTATATTATATTATATTATATTATATTATATTATATTATATTATATTATATTATATTATATTATATTATATTATATTATATTATATTATATTATGTTATGTTATATTATATTATATTATATTATATTATATTATATTATATTATATTATATTATATTATATTATATTATATTATATTATATTATATTATATTATATTATATTGTATTATATTATATTATATTTAGAAAATGTTTGTGAGTTTCGTGGCGTAGCTAGGCGTAATAAATTAGTCCCTACATTTTTGTAAATCATTAATCTAATAATATTCACTTTAAAGTTACACCACGATGAAGCAATTAGGTTCGGTAAAATATCAGTATTTAAATAAGGATCACACAGAAAAAACCAAGACCGCATTGCTTCAAATTAAATATAAATAAAACCAGAATTTAGGTTAAAGCCTTCTTTACAAAATTAAAAAGGAAACCTAAGTGTTTTCACTCATTGAGTCGAAAAGGAAGGGTTTCGTAGGTATCTGTTTTTGCCCTTTGTAGAATAATGCTAACGCTTAAAGTGATCTAATGTTTCCCTCCGTTGAACGCAAAAACTGACTAGTTTGATAAATCGAGCAATTTTATCTCACTTTTGCCTCATGCTTCTTGAATAATTCGTGGAATCAGCTATAGATCATAAAATTGGGTGATTTGATACTGATTTTGAAATATTAGGGCTATTATTGATGGATAGGAATTAGGTAGAAGGTATCCGATTTCGAATGAACCATTTAAAGACACTTTTAAATCGTCGAGAAGATGGTCAATCAACAAATCAAGCTATAGCTCATTTTAAAGCATAAATATCTATGGAGAAGAACGTGCAAGAAACTCCATTGGCACTTTTCTAAATCATGACATTATGAATTACAAAAATTGTGTTTAAATATTTCTTATCGCTTTGATTAGAGAATGATGTTAATAAATAATTTGAAAAAAATAAACATAGAACTAAAATTGGTTCAAAGTTCGAATAAAAGTTATAATTAGGACTCTTTTATTCATTTCAATAGGAATTTAAACGTGATGTTACATTTTTAAGTTATTGTTTTTTTTAAATAGTAATAATCCTTATCCACCAGTGTCGAGAGCAGGGTCCAAGCTACCGGTGGTTATGACTACAGAGACAGGAACCTACTAGCAACATAAGCCTGGGCACGCCATAATTATGGCGATAAGTCCCCTCTTTGAGGAGTGGCTGGAAAGGCAACACGGCGTCCTTACCTTCCGCATGACGCAGGTTCTCACCGGACATGGTAAGTTCGGGAGGTTCCTGCACCGGATTCGTGCGGAAGAAACGCCCGGGTGCCACCATTGTGCGGACCGCCCGGAGGACACGGTGGAGCACACGGTGGAGGTGTGCCCCGCTTGGGCAGAGCAACGCCGTGTCCTCGTGGGGGCGATTGGCGGCGGCGATCTCTCGCGCCGGGCCTTGGTACAGGCCATGGTCCGGAGTGAGGAGGAGTGGCAGGCGGTCGCCTCCTTCTGCGAAGCAGTAATGCTAGAAAAGGAGGCGGCCGATCGCGTGAGGCAACGGTCCTCACGCCCCAATCGCCGCCGGGATTCCGATCCCGATTTCCGGCCATCGTAGGCGCAGGCTTGCGGACGGCGAGCAATGGGTGGCTCGCCGTCCGACCGTCCGGTAACCGTCCAGACCGAGCCCAAGTCGTAGACGGCGCGTGCTGTTCCACGCGTGCCTCAAGGAGATGTCAGCAACTGTAGGGGCCTAGCAGGGTCGAAGCCTACTGGGGCCAAGGGTCTGATTCTGAAAGGAAGACTCGGCCCTGGTACGAAAAACGTATGTTATACTCTCAAAGGAGTCAAAATTCATGGGGTACTTCCCGTTGACCTAGAATCCTGAAATTTGGTATGTAGCAAGGTCTCATAGCACAATTATAGGAAAAAATCTAATAACTGTAAAGTACCTCACAAAAAAAACTGTATTTGCGATTCAGAAAAATCTTCACAACTCAATTCGGGAATGAAGCTATTTTCATAGGTAAGTTTGTACGGAACCCTCAGTTGCCGTGAGAGAAGACGCCCAGGCGTCGGAAATCGCAGAGCGATATCCGGGCACCGTAGGCGCGGGCTTGCGGACGTCGAGCAATGGGTCGCTAGCCGTCGGCTCGTCCTACAATTACCGAGTCCGAGTTGTCGACGGCGCGTAGTCGTCTTCGCAGTACATCTCTTACGCGCGCACTAAAGAGATGTCAGCAAACCGTACGCCCAGCAGGGCCAACGCCCGCTAGGGCCACGGGAAATTTCTTAAAAGGAAACCCGTGATCTTAGAACTCAAAAGGCAACTGAAGGAACATGAACAACAACCTATGGTTTTAGTCAATAAAAATCTGACATTCGCTCCGATATAAAACGAAAGAGTTATAAAATTATTTCCCATCGTATAAAAAAGCTTATTATATCGATTCATCCCATTTCTTTAATTGTTTTCCAAATAAACCAACATAAAAAACATAACATTAAAAATAAACTTTAAAAAGAATTAAGAATAAAAGAATAGGTATTAAGAATTCAAGACTAAAAAAGTAAGTAAGTATCCACAAATAAGCATAAATATCACGTTTCTTGTATGGGAGCCCCCTTATAAAATATTTTATTTTGTTTTTAATAGGTATCTATTTGTTGTTATAGCGGCAACAGAAATAAGTACATCAAATGTGAAAATTTCATCTGTTTAACTGTCACGGTTCGTACTGTATGGTGTCGGACGTAAAGAATAGCACCATCCCATTTCTTCCCGTGGGTGTCGTAAGAGGCGACTAAAGGACATTTCTGAGACTGTTAAGCACCTCAGATCACCGCGTGGTGGCGGGTAAACTACCAGCAACAGCATTCCCAAGGAGGGTTAGTGTCAGGCAGGCGGCCGACTGTAAAACAGTAGCCATATCTCTTGCAACATGATGAGTATAAATGGAATGCGTGATAGGGTTAGGGCGTACCCCACAGGCGACGCGCAGGGGCAGCACCCGGCTCCTGTGGGAAATGGACTAGGGTTGTTGCACCATCCCGGGCGGGGGCAACGTAAGAAGCTAGCTCGGGAAATGAGATTGAGGTATGCAAGTTGGAATGTAGGGACAATGACTGGAAGGGCCAGAGAGTTAGCAGATGTATTAAAAAGAAGACGAATAAACGTGGCGTGCTTACAAGAAACTAAATGGAGACGAACAAAAGCGAGAGAAATTGGTGAGGGATATAAGTTTTATTACTGTGGAAGTGATGGTAAAAGAAATGGTGTAGGTATAGTGTTAGACAGCAAATTGAAAGAATGCGTGATGGAAGTACAAAGGATTAATGATAGGCTCATAGTTGTGAAGATTATGTTAGAAAATGTAATATTTAATGTAGTTAGTGTGTATGCACCACAAGTAGGATGCGATGAAACAGTGAAAGAGAAGTTTTGGGAGGATTTTGACAGAGCTTTAATGGCCATCCCTGTACATGAGGAATTGATTGTTGGTGGTGACTTTAATGGACATGTGGGAAGAATGAGAGGTGTTTATGAAAGAGTACATGGGGGATGGGGTTTTGGAAGTCCGAATAGTGAAGGGGAGACGCTGCTGCAATCCGCTACTGCATTTGACCTGGCAGTAGCCAATACTTGGTTTCAGAAAGGAGACGAACACCTGGTCACGTACAAAAGCGGTAACCACAAGACGCGAATAGATTACTTCCTGGTTAGGCGTAACCAGCTAAAGCACGTCAAAGATTGCAAAGTGCTGCCAGGAGAAGACCTAGTCTCACAGCACAGGCTCCTGGTTATGGTGTCAGTAGTCAAGACACATAACAAAAAAAGCAAAGAGCGTCCTCCTCCTAAAATAAAATGGCATATGCTAGAGAAGAGTGACTGCGCGAAGAAATTGAGAGAGCGAGTGGTGGACAAAATGATAGAAATGGGAGACATGAATGATCGAAGTATAAATGAAAGCTGGAATGAGATTGCCGAGTGTATTAGACATGCAGCGAAAGATATTTTGGGAGAGACGAGAGGAAAGGGTACAATAGATAGGGATACATGGTGGTGGTCGATAGATATACAGAATGTGTTGAAAGAAAAAAAGAGGAAATTTAAGGAATGGCAGCGTATAGATCCGGAAAACACTAGCTTAAAGTCTGCGAAAAAAAGTGAATATGATGCTTTAAAGAAAAAAGCCAAGAAAGCCGTGGCAAGAGCAACAGCGACAGTACAGGACAAACTATACGACACTCTAGATAGTCCGGCAGGCCAGAAAGACCTATACCGGCTCGCTAGAGCAAGAGAGAGAAATGCGAGAGATGTTTGTCAGATAAGGTGTGTAAGGGATGAAACTGGAATGATTTTATCAGAAGATAATAAAATCAAAGAGAGGTGGAAGGACTATTTTGAAAGACTGATGAATGAGGAAAACAACTGGAATGGGATTTTAGAGAGCAAACCAGTGAATGTGGGTTTAGTGAGAATGATTAGTATGGATGAAGTCAGAATAGCTGTAAATGGAATGAAGAATGGTAAGGCAATTAGTCCAGACGGAATACCAGTTGAAGTGTGGAAGTTGCTGCGAGTGGATGGATGGATGTGGTTAGCTTTGTTCTTCAATAAGTTGTTGCGGGAAGAAGCCATACCTGATGAGTGGTGCAACAGTTCCCTGGTGCCCATCTTTAAAAACAAGGGTGATGTGCTTGAATGCAATAATTATAGAGGAATAAAGCTAATGTCACATACTATGAAAGCCTGGGAGAAAGTTATTGAAAGGAGGATAAGAGAAGATAGTGAAATTTCACAGAACCAATTCGGTTTTATGCCTGGTCGGGGTACAGCGGATGCCATTTTTGCTATACGCCAGCTGTGCGAGAAATATAGAGGTGCGCATAAAAACTTGCACATGGTATTCGTTGACCTTGAAAAGGCATATGACCGGGTACCTCGTGAGGTTCTGTGGTGGACCCTTAAGGAGAAAGGTGTGCCTGGGAAGTATGTACAGTTGATCCGAGCGATGTACAGTCGATGCAGTACCCAAGTCCGGTCTACAGTGGGCACCACTGGCAGCTTCAATGTAGCTGTCGGCTTACATCAAGGGTCGGCGCTCAGCCCTTACCTCTTCCTGATGATAATGGACGCTCTGACGTCGGACATTCAGGAAGAGGCTCCCTGGTGTATGCTGTTTGCCGATGACATTGTGTTGGTTGCCGAGAGTGGCCTAGAGGTCCAGAACAGATTGGAGGTGTGGTGGCACAGACTGGAGAGTGTTGGCCTGAAATTGAGTAGAACCAAAACGGAATACTTGTTCTGCGATTTCGGCGGTCTCTCCAATCCAGTGCCTTTAGCTCTCGCTGGAACGCCCATACCGATCTGCTCCGACTTTCGGTACCTCGGGTCACTCGTCCAAGGGGATGTTGAGGTAGACCGGGACGTAACACATCGGATCAACGCAGGATGGATGAAATGGCGACAGGTCACGGGAACAACTTGTGACCCACGGATGCCCCTCAAGTTGAAGGGTAAAATCTACAAGTCCGTGATAAGACCTGTCATACTGTATGGATCAGAATGTTGGGCTGTGAAAAAGACGGATGAAAAAAGATTGCACGTAGCGGAGATGAGAATGTTAAGATGGATGTGTGGTGTGACGAGGATGGATAAAGTGAGAAATGAGTATATTAGGGGAAGTTTGAAAGTGGCGCCAGTGACAGAAAAATTGAAAGGGAATCGTTTGTCTTGGTATGGTCATGTGAAGAGGAGGGATGAAGCGCATGTTACTAAAAGAGTTATGAGTTTACATGTGGATGGATGGAGAGGGAGAGGGAGACCAAAGAAAAGATGGATGGATTGTGTGAAGAGTGATATGAAAGAAAAGGAAGTTAATGATAGCATGACGAGTGACAGGGCAGAATGGAAGAAAAAAACATGTTGCGCCGACCCCAAATAACACGGGACAAGGGCAGGAAGATGATGATGAACTGTCACGGTTCATGAGTTAAAGCCTGGTGACAGACGGACAGACGGAAGGATAATGAAGTCTTAGTAATGGGGTCCTGTTTTACACATTGTGTAAGGAACCCTAAAAACCCAACGATTGTTAAAGTTGTATTATTGTAATATTTCAAAACGAATCTGAAACGAAACGTTTGACAACGTTTTAGCCAATCATAAGACACATCTAATAATTGTTGATAAATAGACGAATCTGATTGGTTTATAAATTGGACTGTCAAAAGAATGTCATTCTGTGATGAGTGTCAATGTTATACCAGTTTTATAGGTTACTTGCATCAAAATAATTTTAATTTTGTGTTATTTAATTGTTAAGATGTCTTTAATTGACGAGAGCAAAAGCAAAATTAAAATACGTACGTGTCGAATATGTCTTGACGCAAAGAGCGGTGATATGATATCCATAGAAGAGCAGAATGGGTGGTTATCACTTTTCGAGAATTGTTTTGGATTTACTGTAAGTTTTAATATAACAATACTTGATTTTGTAGATATTTCATGTAGAGTTTTACCATTATGGTTCATGACGTTTTTGTATTATGGCCAATTGCTTAGATTACATAAGGTTTCACTTATTTACAAGGTAATTTTGTAAAGGTCACTAAAGTTCCATGTAAGAATGATATTCTCTCTCTGTTAACATCCAGTTTTATTGGTAAATATATTTGTGTAGTAGTGGTTGTGTAACCATGTCCAATTAGTGACCAGTACTGTATTTTAAGTGCGTAGCTTTAGGTATATATTTGTAAGAAGTACATATGAAACAAATTTTGATTTATTTGTGACTGAAGATTATTGTTATAGTTAACCACTCAAGATGTACCGCGTTTACTGTGCCAATCATGTGCTGAAAAGGTCCAAAGCTACATCAAGTTCAAGGAGAAATGCCTTAAATCTCACAATCTTTGGAAATTGGTGATTTCAGATGTGGTTAGTTAAGTCATTCAATTTCATATTAGAATATCTAGATTCTTGCAACTTATGTATTCTTCTGCCTGATTGGATTGAATGCGAGGTATATTTTATAACTCTTGCTCTACAAGCTTACTCTGCAACAACTGATAAAATAATTCTATGCTAGGTATCTTAAACATATCAGTGGTTATCAACTTAAAATCTTTCAGGTTTAACATTTTTAGTGCAGGGAACAAATAATCATTAAATTGAATGCCAATGCCCGCCTAGCAAGTAATTTTTTTACATAGCTTTTATTGACTTGTGCTCAACCTCAATAACTGAGTAAGGAGTAGCAACTTTAAGTTTGCTTATTATTATTTTATTTAGATTTTTTAAGATTTCCGATTATTGTATGAGCTGATTCCGAAGTTTGCAGGCTGAAATGTGTTAAATAAGGCAAGAAAAAGAGCTGTAGGCTAGCAAGAAGCTATTTATATGAGTCAAACATTACATACAGTGTTTGTGATTTTATTTGACATGCCTATAACAGTGTGCATGGGTGACATCAATTTATTTTGTTATTTATTGCAATTACAATATCGTCAATGATTTTAATTTTTAATAAACCCTATGCTAGCTATTGTGTTAAATCAAATTTATATATATATATATTATGCATGAATGAATTAATGTTGGGCTGGTGTCCACAACTTTACGTCCAAGGCTCATATTTTACGTACAAGTGAAGCAAATGTGTTATTCAATCCATCTTATCTACTCAAGAAAGCACAGCATTGTGATTGTTGAAGTACACACTGAGGATGCAGTTGCTGGAGTCGCACCGGAATGTCAATTTTAAGGCATTTGTGGTGCGAGTACCGAACTGTTTTCTAGACCTTGCTATGGACGAAGGCTTTTGGCCACAGGGTGTGGTGTTCCGTCGCTTCCGCGGACAAATACCACAGGACAGCACCAAGATGAATAGTACGAAGTGAAGTGTAACTAACATAGTTTTAAATCATGTTTACTAACAAAATGATTTATTATAAGTAATTATGTATGTTAGTCTATAAGGTTTTTATGATATGGGTACATGTTGCCTGAAATAAATTGATTATTATTATTATTATTGTCTTGGCGTGACTACCTGGGATTCTGAAGTAATTTGCCCTGTGTACCTTCTTAACTGAAGCGAATACCACTGCAAAGTACTTAAAGTTAGTGTGATCAATGCTGTGCTATGCATATAACACATGAACAAAGTGTTTTTATCAATAGCAGACCCTAAGAAAGTGCTATGGACTACTATAAAAGTTCTAAAGGACGCTATTCTTAGTTTTAACAAAACCTATAATGTATAATAATAATAATAATTCAGAATTTCATTACTTATTAGCCTTTTAGGCTAGATTGTAATCTTTTATTAAGAAATTTGTTCTTAATAATGAAGGAAAAAGAAACTGCAAAGTAAATAATTATTTATTATCTTGAGTAACTATTCCACCTTTATTTTTTAGAAATGTTACATTGTCAAACATGAAAATGTTGAAAATAACAACGAAAACACTAATGAAACTTTTACAAATAAAACAGAAATTAAAGAAGAAACCTTTCATATTTCTTTTGAAAGTGATCATTTTTCTAATTATGATGACAATGAAATAGTTAAATTTTCACCGATTGAAGTTAAAATGGAGACACAGGAAGAAAATACCAGGGTTGAAGAAAGTAACGAAAACAAAAAGGATTGCCTTGTTAGAAATAAAGACGAATCTAAACTGATGAAACACAAATCAGTTAACGATAATGGCAATGCTAAAGAGACACATCAAAATATTAACAGTACTGACAGTTTAAACAGGACAGAAAAAAAAAATTACACTTGTTCGAAATGTAAGGAAAGTTACGGTGAGATCTTTAAGATTTTTTCTAAACTTCTCCCTTTACTTTTCACTGATATTTCAAAGGGGATAGCTTGTATATGTCTGTATGTTTATTATTATATTTCCTTATTATACACCGCATATATATAAAAAAGATACAGGAGGAGTATTACTTGTTTATGTTTTAACGGCTGAATGGAATTTGGCATATGGGTGGCAGAGTGGACCACGCCCTGGAATAAGATCTGGGCCTCCGTCTTGGCCTGTATGAAAGTAAAAAACTGGGCCAGTACGAGTCGGACTTGCGCTCTGAGGGTTCCGTACAAACTACAATTCCCGGAATGGAGTCTCGAAGATTTTTACGAATTGCCAAAAAGTTTTTTTTGTGACGTAGGTAACAACTAATTTACTGTTTTCAAATGTATTCGTATACTTGTGCTATGAGGCCTTGTATTTCAGGATTCTGGGTCAACGGGAAGTAACCCTATGAAGTTTGATTCCTTTTTGAGTATCGAAATATACGTTTTTGCGATATAAATGGCCGTATCTGTTTTATTCCTTAATTTAGAAGTTTGATTTTTTCACAGCTTCAAGGGACCGTAGACCAGAGTATATGGTTTTAATTTCAACTCGATACCTCCACGCGTTCCCGAGATAAAGGGTCTTTTCAGACAGACAGACAGACGGACAACAAAGTGATCCTATAAGGGTTCCGTTTTTTCCTTTTGAGGCACAGAACCCTAAAAATTATCCCAAGAAAACATATGCCTGGGATAAAAATTAACTTAAGTGCTATTCTAGGACATGGTCTCTCCGTGTACCAAATCCTCAGCCATTTGAGTGTGGAGGAGTAACAAACATGCACACAAATTTTTGCCGTTATAATATTAATGTGATTTAAATTAATAGACATCTATATTTCAGACAAAAAAGCTTGGTATGACAAACATAAAAAAATCGGTGTGTGTCGGCCAAAAAGAGGGAAAATTATTTACGATCAAGAGTATTCCTATGACTTGGGTATGGATTTAGATACTTATTACTATTGACCATTTTATTACTGAGTGACATAGACTATTTTTTGCAGTTATGCGGGCGAAGCCGCTGGCAGAAGCTAGTATTCCCATAAAATGCATAAAGCCTAAGTACGCTTTTGTATAATTATCTCAGGAGACCCGAGACAGTGTCAGCCTAGTAAATGCTAAGCCTACGTCGTCTGTTTGTACAGCGCGTAGTGATCCTCGCGCTCCTCAAAGAGATGTCAGCAAACCGTAGGAGCCCAACGGGGCCGATGCCCGTTAGCTAGGACCGCGGAGAATTTCTGAAAGGGAAACCCGTAGTCCTAGTACGCAAAGGGTAATTGAAGGATACAGGTGTGGTTTTAGTCAGTAAAAGTCTGACACGCACTCCCGTTCCACACAGAGCGCGAGAAGTCATTAGGATGATTTCCCACCTTAAAAAAAAAGTCGTCTGTATGTATGACACAAAACATTTTTTTTTAGCTCTATTTTATGGTGCCATATGTAGCAAAGTTCACAGATCGCGCGAGTCTTCGCCAATAAATAAGCAATTCGTAAAAATTTTAGGTAACTTTCATATGAGCAAATTCACAGAAAAAAAATCTTTTAATAAAATTCACATTAGCATGAGCCTTTTACTTTGCCTGGCAAAGTAAAGTCAAAATGCGATCTTTGAACTTAGTTATTAAAAGTTAGTTTTTAGTTAGGTACTTGCGGGGTTTTAGTGCACGAGTTTCTTGATTTTAGTAATATTTCTAGCGTTCGATTTTAGGTAGAAAATATGAAGACCAAATTATTGACAAGATAAAACGAGAACCACAAAATAAAATTGAAATTATTGGAAACGTAACCGACTCCTTATTTTCATGTGGTAATAACGCTTTCCATATTTCCATTTAGTGATTTCTATGCTGCCTGATTAGTGATTTCTATTGCTGCCTGATCTGGTACCATTTTACTTGGGGTCGGCAACAGTTGGGTCTTATTTCTTTGTGATAAGGATTGTTTTTGCTACTTATATTTCATTGTTAACACATTTCTATTCTAGACTGGTCAGATTTTTATAATTTTTTTAATATTTTAGGTCTCTGTTATCTCAGTTTTTCTAATGCTAAGGATGGTTTCATACATTTGAATGACCATTGGTCAAGTAATGAACTAGCATGCAAATTGTGTGATTTTGTTGGCATCGACCTGGCTGCTATAGTTTGTCATAGGTAAGCTATTTTCGTCTATTTCTTGTCTTTTTCGTTTTTCCTTATTACTATTGACTTGATGTCGCATAAAATTGTCAATTTTTTTATTAAAATCTAGCTGTTTCCCCGCGGTTTCACCCGCGTCATTGGTTACTGCTCCGCTCCCACGGATTGTAGCGTAATGTTATATAGCATATAGCCTTTCTCAATAAATAGGCTATCTAACACTAAAATAATTTTTAATTCGACCCAGCAATTCCTGAGATTTTATTAATTTAGAGCGCGTTCAAACAAACAAATAAATAGACTCTTGAGCTTCATAATATTACTACTATATTCAGTGAACATCCACGTGTCGGTCAATGTGACCGTAAGCGGTCATAACCAGTGAAAAGCATTTTATTAAAGTGATAAAGAGGAAGTTTTACTTTAAACAACCTTATTTGAGACCCACCACTTTCGGACTTGACACCGATTTTGAATGACATACTTAAATAGAGAACATGAAATTCATGGGGTATAAAAGTATAGATACACCGTTTTTATTATTAGTTCAGATTAAAGACAAAAAAACTTTGATGAAATCGGTTGAAAAATTCCTGTGCATGCGCTTGCGAGTTTCATAATTATCTTTTTAACCATTTGTCCAATTAGTAAGCAGTTAACAGGAAAAAATCCGATATATTTAGTAATTGTGCCGACAAACCTGCTTGTTTTGATATAAGGATCAATAAATTGTTGCTACTATGACAGTTAAATATCATCTGACAATTTCAATGATTTTCTATTGTATTTCTTAAATCATGTTTTTTCTCGAATGGAATCTCCAAATTGAATTATTCAAAAATTAATATACAGGCAATAAACCAGACTTAATTATAAAGTCATTTATTTTGATAACGATTAATACCAAGGTACTAATAAAGTCCCTTTTCTAGAGGCGTCGAATAAATTTAATTTTTAAATTTAAAAAAAAAGTAGATATTGTGACATAACTATAATAGTTAGATATATGGTGTCTCTACCTTTTTTTGTAGATAATAATGTGTTCAAAAAAGTTGTAGTACATAATTTTGTTCTATCGTCAATAGTTTCTGCAACGCACGCGATGTAAGGAAATTTATAGGTAATTGATTTACACCTTGGGTTACGTTATTGCAGTTTTAGTAAGGAACACTACTGTTTTTTTATATTCGATATAGCTTATATTACTCAAAGATAAAGTAGCTTTCTGTTGGTCAAAGAATTTTTAAAATCGGTCCACTAGTGTTTGTATTTATTCATTACAAACAAAAATAAACTTTTTATAATATTAGTATAGATAACCTGCTTATTAACTGGGGGCAAATGCAAATCCAAAAATAAATGATCTAATGACAAAACCCAATCACGCCCTACCTGGGAATATAACTTAGGACAACCAACCAGTCACATATACCCATAGTTAGATTATAGACCCTTACCAGAAAATGCATGTATCATATATCTATGGTGTACATCTTCACTTGACTACTGTTGGTCACGCAGCCAACATCACATTTTTTTTTAATGTCAAAACCTGGCTTCACTACCTTGGCGTTCCAGTGAGGCAAGGCCTTTAAGAGGGCTCTTACCCACTCGTCTATCGTCAACCTGAGCATGGTTTAAAAGCTTGCCGGTTCATCCAACGGAATCCAACGCAATGTTTAATTAAAAGGCAATGGGAAAACAGAGAGATAATAACAGACAATTCTGCTGGCACTCGGCAATACCGTCATTCACTCGAATATTTCTTAAAATTTGTTCCAGGCAATACGTGTTTTTTTTTTAAACTAAAAGTTTTTGGAAAAAAACTTCGTCATTCAGAATCTTCATTATTTCTATTCAATACAAATATGTTATTTTTTTTTTACTTATTTAATTTTTGAGTGCATTATGAAGGGTCAAAGTTCATGCCAAATAGCAGATTTTCCGAGGTCTGTACTGGATTAGTTTTATACAAATTTAAATTGATTTCAATAGAAGCCTAGATACGAGTAATATCCACAAGATATCTGTGTTTCCAAAATATCAAATGAAAACTGTGTAATAACGTCATAATCGCGTAAGAGCGGTTGTATGAAAAACAGTGAAAATGTATGTCGGGTTGGCTGCTCTTAATTCCAAAATATTTTCAGGTACTCACACGTGCCGCGCAATAAATTACGTTTCATATGCCACATTTGCGAAAAGAACCAATATTCGTTAATAGCATTGCACTTTCACTATAGAAAGGAACATTTGAAAAAAGCTGGTGGTTACTGTTCAAGGTGTAATATAGAATACAACAAGTTGCGATATTGGAAGAGACACGAAAGGGGTCACGTTCCTCCTAAGTATACGTGTGATATTTGTAAAAAAGGGTAAGTTTATTATATTTATTTAAGGTCGGCACAACGTGTCTTCTTCTTAAATTCTCTGTTCGCGAGTCGCCATCTCAGCAGTTACCCTTTTCCCACTGTAGGACAAAAGCCTCCTTATCTTTCCAGCCCTGTTTGTCTTGAATCTATGGTCAAGTTTGCCCCGCGAATAGGATCAGGAGCCTCAAGCGTGCGAGCGAGAAAAAGGGACGGAGCTATACACCGTATATAGCTACATCCCTTTAACAATTTGGTTTAGGTCGTCAAACGGACTGCGTTAAGAACTCGTGTTAGGACCTCAGCCCCCTAGCCAAGTTACAACTGTTTCGTTTCTATTCTCTTACGTCGAACGCCTAGAGTAGGCCACGCCTTCGATTCCTTTGTACTGACCACGTGACTGAGCGTTGAGATGACTCTAGTACAAAGGAATCGGAGCCTGGCCTACTCGAGGTCTTCGACGCAAGAGAATCGAAACGAAACATCGTAACTTGGCTAGGGGGGCTGGTCGTCACACTACCTTCACTGCGGTCGACTTCAACGTCGACGTTCGCTCTTAGACGTCCAATGGGTGATAATCTTGGCCCATACGTCCGTGTACATTCTTCCAACGAGGCCAGCCCACTCCCTTATCTTCCCAGCCCTTTTTTTCCCCAACTACAATTTATACAGCGATATATATTAAACTCGTAAACTTTGTGCTTTTTTTATTAGCGGATTATAAATTCTAATTCTAATAAAAAAAAATGGATTGAAAAACCTGCTTAACAGTGTTCAATTTAATTGCATAGTCTGTTAGGGATAGTCAGAAACTAGAAAATCTGACACCTATCTTGCCAAGGGGTATTGTGTTACCCAATTACTGGGTTGCCGAGGTCCGACAAGCACTAGCTCCATGTTAGATACAACTAATAAGACTGAAAGCCAACATAAACATAGCTGCCAATTGCCATGGTGGGCAAAGGCTAGGGAAATTGATTTATACTCCGATACTAAGACCAAGACTCAAGGTACGATACCTTGACTTTACTTTGCTAAGTATTTTTTCTATAAAAATGTGTTTTTTTTTTAAATAGTCTATTTGTTAGTTCTAAATTAGTGCCTTGTTCAGAAAAATAAAATGATTTTCTTTCTTTTTTTTTCTTTTATTAAGTATGCTGCCACTGCTGGGCGAAGGCCTTCTTCTCCTTTTTCTACACACGTCTGTCATCAGCCATTGCTGGCCTTCGTTCCTCCGATCATTATCAAGCTCATCTGTCCCACCTTCGCCTTGGTTTGCCGCGAAGTCGCCTAGCGTTTAATGGGACCCAATAAGTGGCCCTTTTAGCCCACAGCTCATCTGACATGCGGCAGACATGTCCGGTCCAATCCCAAAAATGTGATTTATTAAGCTTTTGAGAATCAAAGTCGTAAGAAACACTTGACCAGACAAAATATGTAAACATTTTTGGCAAAGTTAAAGAAAACAATTGTTCTTTTTTTAACTTTGCCTACCCCAAGAGGTTAAGGTGATTTTAAAAAAATCCTTTTTACCAAGGTCCTAAAAATATGTTTTTAATACTAATTTCATGTAATACAAGGGTACTTCGTGCCTTAGGAATTATCTACCAGTCAACGAAGGGTGGTGAAGAGAAAACATGGCAGGTGCATGAATAAGAAAACGGGTAAATCGGAAAGGAAATCGGGATCGGCATCCCAGCGGCTGGGGCGTGAGAGCCGTTCTCTTGCGCGTGCGCCTGCCTCCTTTGCTAGTATTATTGCTTCACAGAAGGAGGTAACAGCCTGCCACTCCTCCTCGCTCCGGACTATGGGCTGTACTAAGGCCCGGCGCGAGAGATCACTGCCGTCGATCTGCCCCACAAGGACACGGCGGTGCTCTGCCCAGGCGGGGCACACCTCTACCGTATGCTCCACCGTGTCCTCCAGGTGGTCCACACAATGGTAGCACCCAGGCGTTTCTTCCGCACGAATCCGGTGCCACCCAAACTTAAGATGTCCGGTGGATCTGCGTCATGCGGAAGGTAAGGACGCCAAGTTGTCTTTCCAACCACTCCTCAAAGAGGGGACTTACCGCCATAATTGTGGCGTCCCCAGCACTGTGGCGTCCCCAGCACGTATATACTTTAGTTTCTTTTGTACTTGTTTGGTATGAAAGTAATTTTGTTACCTACTCCGTTTTGTTACAGGTTTCCTTTTAAAAGTAGCCTAAAGGCACATATCATTGACCACATGCGGCTTGCTACGGCCATTTGTGACATTTGTGGCGTAGTTTTATCCCGTCGAAGGTACATTAAAGTAGGTACAATTATTTTTTATGGTTATTTTTAATTAAAAACAAGGTTAAATTTAATTAGATAGCGAACCTCCCCAGACACGATGATTTGATTGATACAATGGAATAAACAAATCTTTTAAACTTTAAACAAGTGACTACGCCCACGATAGGTTAATAGCTGCATATAGTCTGCTGTCGTTACCACTCGGCCACCACTGCTCTCTATTTAGTGCTGACGTAGAGCTATATACTAGAAACTGAGCAGTGGTGGCCGAGTAGTAACGGCCCCGACTTACGAGTTGTAGGTCGCGGGTTCAAACCCAGCCAGGCGCATTACTTTGTGTAATTTATTTCATCACCACTGCTCTCAAAACGGTGAAGGAAAACATCGTGAGGAAATCGGCATGTCCTAGAACCAAAAATCCGCACTGGGCCCGCGTGGTGTATTACGGCCCATTCCCTCTCTTAGAGATGAGGCCTGAATCCCAGCAGTGGGAAAATTTAAAAGCTGATTATGTTTACTCAGGTTTGCGGTTCCTTGAAGCTGTGAAAAAATCAAACTTGAGTTAACGTGAAAGAAGTTCAGTTTCAGTTTGTGTCGCAAAAAAAACATGTATTCGACAGTCAGGGGAAACAAAATTCATAGGGTACTTCCCGTTGACCTAGAATCCACAAGTATAGGAAAAAATCTAAAAACTGTAAATTTTTTAGTTGTATAAAAATCTTTTTTGTGATTCGGATAAATTTTCGTAACACAATTCGGGAATTGAACTGTTTTCATAGGTAAGTTTGTACGGAACTCTTAGTACGCGAGTCCGAGTCGCAGTTGCTCGTTTTTTTTTTTAGCCTGTTCTGTTCCATTTCTGGGCAAAGGCCCCCCTCTACTTCTTCCATCTTTCGCACGCCCGCGCTTCCTCTTGCCAGTTCTGGTGGAAGCTCTCTAGTGAGTCGCGCCATCTCCTTCGTGATCTGCCGTTACCCCGTCGCACTGATTTGACCATGTCGCCCAATACAACATTAGTTTTAGAATATGCGAAACCCGAAATGCGTCTACTATTTTTATGGCAAGAATCTATGTATAAAATTCCATAATTGTATCATGAAAAATCAAAAAGCTTTAAGCTTGTTATGTTACCTGGTTGTCCGCACAAATACATGGTCGCCGGGCCATCTGGGCGACTGAGGGGTTGTTTTGCTCCCGCACCCAACTTTTCGCTGGCACCTACTGCTCGCTGTGACCTGTGTTGTACTTAGTGTCGCTGGTGTCCAACTTGTGACCTTTTTTAAATACTTTTGGGAAAAAATATAATATGGTGTAAAAATTATTGGAATCGATTCAGTTACTGATTCTGAACAAACTATATTCAAGTTTCGCGTATACTAAAAATAATGATATATAATACCGATACCCACCACATATGTAATTTTTCGAATTAATTTAATTTGACCATGTAACTATTTATGAAAAAAATCAACGTTATATTTTTCTATGACTTTTCTAGGCACACAAAGAAGCCGTTCACGGTCCATCAGGACCAGTAAAATGTACCCATTGTAACAAAATTTTTAAGAATCAGTTCAATTTAATCGAGCATCAAAAACGTTATGCCAAGGAGAAAACACTGAAATGCGAAGTGTGCCATAAGGGTTTTGCAGGACCAAGTGCATTGAAGCTGCATATGATTTGCCACTCTGGTGAAAAGCCCTTTAGGTGTGATTTTTGTGGAAGCAAGTAAGTACTTATTAGCTCAATGTTTACCAGGGTGTCCACATTCTGGAAAGTTATGGATAAATCAGGAAAGCGCATGGTGGTTAGGGACAGTCAATGAAATCGAGAGGCTATCTGGAAAGACAGGGTAAATTTTTGGTATTACATTGATTTTATGTCTCAAAACTAGTCAGTGACTAAAAACAAAAAGAGATTTATTTAATTCATGCTCTAGTCTGACCCTGTGTTTGGATGGAGAATGACGGTTAACGGGACAGAAAAAAGCATGAGCGTGTTTTTTTAATGGTTTATTCAAGAAAATGTACATATATAGTTTTACATAAATGTTCTGCCAAACTGCAGCACAGTTTGTTGGTTCAGTTTATCTGACTGTGAATTTCTGATCAATAAATTAATTTGAAATTCAACTTGAAGATAAATAAATTAAATTAGACAGGTTTTCTTTAAAAGTAATATAGTTGATCAGGGAAATTAAAAAAGATAGTCAGGTGAAGTCAGGATTTTTTTTTAGATATTAGCAGTGGACACCCTGTATACATACAGTCTGAGTTCTCGAACGGTTGCGATCTTCATTGTTTGTGCGGCATCTCTCCGCAAACCAATGTTCATAAAAACTAATAAAATCACTTTTTTTCGACAGTTACAGACGTAAATCTAATCTGATTGACCACCTTTATAAGCACAAAGTGAATTTGCCGCAATGCCAGATCTGTATGAAACCGTTCTCGTGTCCAGCATCTTTAAAAAGGCATTCTGCAGTTCATACGGGCGTTCGAAAGTACGTTTGTACCGCCACCAACTGTGAGAAGAGTTTCAACGACAAAAAACAAATGATGATGCATTTACAGCTGCGTCACAAGAATGAAGTTTTAGAAGTGGTTTAGAAGAACGAAGAAAGAGAATGAGATAATTTTTGCCAGCATCATCCTGGCCGCCCTGTATTAATTGGTTTTTACCTATGAAATTGCCGTTTATATAAAGTTTATTTGAACTTATAATTATAAGTCAATCCAAAAACAGTTCAAAGCAACCCGTTTTAAAAAACGGCAATTTCATAGGTAAAGGCCTATTATTTGCGGCGCAACACGTTTTTTCTTCCATTCTGTCCAGCCCCTCTAGCCAAGTTACAATTGTATCGTTCGCGCCGAACGCCTCAAGTAGGCCACGCCTCCGATTCCTTTGTTCTGACGTCATCTCATCGCTGAGTCACGTGGTTAGAACAAAGAACTCGGAGGCGTTGCCTACTCGAGACGTTCGGCGCGAACGAAACGATTGTAACTTGGCTAGGGGGATGTGTCTCTTCACGCTTTCACCAACTCTCTTTTCTTTCATATCACTTCACATAGTCCATCCATCTTTTCTTGGGTATAGTATGGTAAATTAATAAATAATGTTGTTAAAAAAAAAGATTATTTTGTAATTTAACGAAAAAAAATACAATTAAAAATTAAAAACTGATTAATATGAAGGTGTATTATTTTTTGATGTCCGATCTCATTACCTCCTACAATGGTTACGATTCACGCGTAAGAATTCATAAAACACTCTCTAACTCCCATTCGTATGCAAAACAGCGAAATCGTTTCAACCAAGAAGCAAGAACAGTTCATTTTTAATTCAGCACTTCGGTTTTCTTAGAAACCGTAGCAAAGTTACAGCGAAATCCTATTTTCACCACGTAAGAAGGAGCCATGTTAGCAGTCTACTTCGGTCCACGGGTCTGGAAAATTTCAATAACCTAATATTTTACGTCGAGGGAGCTCCCAACTTTTGCATACACTGTTATTGGTCCATTTTTTACGCATTTCCTCTCGTCGTCGCGTTTATGCGAAGGGGAGAAAGGCTAATCCATCACCGTCGGGGAAACGCTCCTCGTTAGCATAATGAATTAGTGGCTCATAGTAGTGACAGTTGACGGTACTGCGATCACGTCATGACTGTTCATGGTAGTCATTTGCTATCTGAGCTTTGCAATTTATGTTAATCTTGTGAATGAGGTAGTAAGTCCATTAGTGAGGTAGAATGTTGTCGTGTCTTTGGTGTCATGTAATGAAGATTTGGCGCCATAGTAATCGTATTGGTAATGTGTGCAGAGTCCTTAACTTTCCATGGGTTGTCCGGAAGGAAACACTGGGGTTTCCTTTCCTGGGACGTAAGGTAAAGAAGGAACACGGGAGTGGGTTTTAGTCAGTAAAAGTCTGATAAGCCCTCTCGCTCCACCCTAGGCGGGAGCAGTCATTTGATAGTTTTCGACCTAAAAAAAGGTGCTTAGTTAGAACTTGGTATACACCAAGAAAACTGTAAACTGCCTATCTATAATAAAATTCTGAAAGAACCCAGTAAGGCCGATGCCTCCTAGGGCTACAAAATTGTCCGAAAGAGTTACCATGGCCATGGATCACAAAGAAGAACTACGGGAACAAAGGTGGGTTTTAATTACTAAAATTCTGACACGCTTTCTCGCTTCAACCAGAGTGGGAAGCTATTTGATGATTTACCACTTTAAAAAAAAATACCGTTCAAAAATTTTATATGTTGTAAGTATTTAGGTACTAATAGGTTCAAATGTCATTCATCAATATGTTTGAACTAAAGCACAGTTCACCGATTGTTGTTTTGATAAACAGTCCTACCCAATTACCTACTGTTAACTAATTACGAGATACGCAAACACCAAAAATTTAATTAACACAGCCATAGCCTAAACTGTTCTCTATTTGCACATACGACCTAGAGATAGGTACGCCCGGATACCTATGCCGGCTATTTCGACATTTGATTTAAAAATTCCAGACAATCATTCGATTTTAGAACAGCAAACTCTTGTGTCATAAAAGTCTTGTTCCATACCAATACATCCAATGGCGTGCGCTGCATTTCTTTTTTTTTGAGGTGAGGAGTCATCCAATGAGTTCTTACGCTTACGGTGGAGCGATAAGGCGTGTCAGACTTTTATTAACTAAAACCACACCTGTGTGTTTCAGTTGCCTTTTGGGGTTCCTTTTCAGTTATTTCCCGTGGCCCTAGCGGGCCTAGTACGGTTAGCTAACGTAACTGAGGTGCACGTAGAATACCTACTACGCGTCGTCGACAACTCGGGTTTGTGCCTTAGGTACCGAACAGGTGAAAGGCGAACTACTCATTGCTCGTCGTCTGCTAGCCCTCGTTTAACGTGGCTGGTCGTTCGGGTCGGGGTTGCCGTGGCTGAGGGCGTGAGGATGTCCGCTCTCTCACGCTTACGGCCGTCTCTCGCTAGCGTTACTTCTTCGCAGAAGGCGACCTCCTGCCTTTCCTGCTCGCACTGGACCATGACTTGGACTAGGGGCCTGTGCGAGAGGTCGCTGTTCCCGATCGCCTCCATGAGGACATGGCGGTGTTCCACCCAAGCGGACCGTATGCTGCACCGTGTTGTCCGGGCGGTCCGCACATTGGTGAATCCGAAACAGGAATCTCCCGAACTTGCCAGGTCCGGTGAATACTTGCGTCATGAGGGAAGGTGAGGACGCTGTGGCGTCTCACTAACCACCCCTTAAGGAGGAGAATTAGTCTTAAAAAGATGATTGTTGAGGTACTTACTAAATTAAAAAAACAAACGATAATTATGCGTATTTTTTTTTCTAATGCTTTGTTTTCGATAAGCATCATTAGTTAGCTCATTTAATGCCAACTAATCGGCGACTTATAAATGTGATCGCGACTAGTCTGCGATTAGTCGGTTCATCCCTAATAAGCACTTTCACACAGGCAGCTCACGTCGTTGCGATGCGGTTGACACTCTGTTTTGTTCCCGCTAAGTGCGGAAAGCTCCCGTTGTCGCGTACTCCGTGGCACGCCGCCAGTAGATACTGCAGGCAATTTGTACCTACTGTGTGTAAACATTTTATGAAGCTCACAATGTTTTCTCGCTATTTTTCGAGGTGTCGTTTTCATACATGCAGGTGCTGTTTGTGTTGAACAGACTTCGGTTGAAAGCATACCTACTTGCTTTTTGGTTACTGGAACATTATGTGTAACTTTCTGAAAGAAAAGTAGTTTAGTACCGACATTTAGGTACTCATATGGTTTGCTGTAAGAAAACACAGTTGTGAGTTAAGCTTACCTAGGTACATCAACTGTCTTATTTATAATGTCTGTATAAAATTGTGTGTACAATAAAGAATAAAGTGAGTGTGACTCCACTTAGGAACTAAAAAATTCAAAATCATGCATCTCCGCACGATAAGAACTACAACAGTCCGAAATCAAGTATCGAACAGTTACTGGTTGGAGAAGGACGTTCCTCCTTTTTCAATGGACGTGTGTGGGACTTTAGACCCTATCCCGCGTACCTATAAAGTTTTACCGCTAACCTACCTGGCCTATTCCTAAAACATAGGTAATAAACTTTAGAGGTGTGCAGAATTGGGCATGCCACAATCGAGACGATAAGTCCCCTTTGAGAAGTGGTTTGAAAGGCACCACGGCATCCTCAATTTCCGCCTAACGCAGGTCCTCACCAGACATGGCTAGTTCAAGAGATTCCTGTTTCAAATTCAGGCGGTAAAACGCCCGGTTGTCACCATTTTGCGAATTCTCTGGCGGACAACGTGGAGCGGTGGAAGTGAAAAAAAAAAGTTGTCCAGGTTGGGTTAACTTGTTTTCGCTTTGGATTCTTAACAGAGCTAATTCATATACTTAGGTTTTTAAAAGTTTGCTACTTGATACGAATTGTAGGTAGGGTTACTCAGAGTTTTTTTTTTATTGGAAAAATCAAAACTCACTCCTGTTAAGGAACAGGAGTGGGTTTTGACTCAGTTGCGTACCCTTACACTTGGCAAAGAAGGCTTTGCCAAGTGTAAGGGTACGCAACTGAGTAGGTACCTACTCAGAGTTGCGGTATTGTTTGAAAGAGTCATCGTGGCTCTGGATGCCAAAGGGCAACTGATAGAATATGGTTGGTTTTAGTCAGTAAAAGTCTGATATTTCCTCTCGCTCCATTCAGAGCGGGAAAAGTTATTTAATGATTTCTCACATACAAAAAAGGTAGCGTGCTTTAGGTAAAGTTCAGATATAATCATCTTTATTCATGGGTTGCTATTCTAGAATAGGTACTTGCAGATTTTTTTTGAATTCACTAGCGCTCCATTCCTAAGATCTTTCTACTCTCGTTTTTTCACCAGTCACACCATGTTTTTGTACCTCGTTTAAGCACCTGAAATGTTATTTACCTGTAACGTAGGTAGGTACGTGGAAAGGTATAGATAGATATTGTGTCGTATATTGGGTGCCTATCAATTTGTTAACAAAATGACATCACGCACGGCGGCGCGCGGCGCCGTCGCTCGTGTGAATCTATAATGTGGAGGAGTTCTAAGATGTAAGAGTATTTTATAAGGCAGGTATTTTTCAAAGTAAGGCAGAGAAGTGAGTTTTGTGTCTTTGTTACATTTCGGTGCTATTTGTCCGTGTCATTGACATCGGTGAAGGAAAATAAATTGACGAAACCCGGACTTTTTTTTTGTTAATGTACCTAAGGCTGAAATCGCCAATCTACGGCAGATTGGCGATTTCAGCCTTACATTGGAGCAAGCGTGGTGATTAATTTTCGCGCCTTTCTATATTGTCGCCATAAGGTTAAAAACCTCAGTAATTCGAAAGATGTAACTTTACACAAGGATGAAAAACTACAAATATAGGTACACAGCTTATTTATTTATCTGTTTTAGTTTACAATAAAGATGCTTAAAAAGTTTTATACTTGCGACCTTTTCATAAAAACACAAAGCGAGCTTCGTGTGTGTCTTAACGGAAGCGGAAACAAATGCCAAAAGTAAATCTTTGCGAATGCGGAAGCGGAAACGGAAGTGTTAATACTATGAAGAAATAGCACAATTTTATTCTTTAAAAACACAGAAGGTTTACGTCGTAATCACGTCACGAGGCGCGGTGATGAGCAGAATAAACGAAAAAAATTAGTATATTATTTTAAACACTCTTGTCGTTGAAAAATTTTAAACAAACGTGCAGCGACACGTTTGTTTACCGACACCCCCCCTCCCCTCCACATCATTTCCGTCGTGTCCAGTCGGTTATGGGCCCCCCACCCCCGCGCTCCTCGTTGTATTCTTCTGTTAAGAGTTCTGTTATAAATTTTGCGGAACCAGAAACGGAAACGGAAGTGAAAAGCTTGCGGAACTTCTGCAGAAGCGGAAGCGGAAGCAGAGTTCTATTGTAACACTGCTACCTACTTAGTAAGCATAACTGCTTTCATACAAAATTGAATGTTAAAATTATTAGATATCTACGAAATCGGGTTTCAATTTGCTATCCCATGTACCTAGACACATTTTAGGCGTAGGTAAGATAGATATTCAATTAAACAGTTATGTGTTTAGGCACACGGGCGTCCGGGGTGTGCCAATTAACTAAGAAATTTGTAGGATATTAAATTAACGGTTTCTTAGAGATTAGAGCTAATAATGTCATAGGGTTAGTCGTACTGCTGTATTTAGTAGAATTAGTAATTACACTAGCATCGTCCTTATGGCGAAGTTTTCAGCACTTAGTTACCTACCTACAAAGGTTGGTAAGCTCGCCATCCGACCGTCCGGTAACCGTCCTGACCGAGCCCAGGTCGTTGACGGTGCGTAGTGTTCCACGCGCGCCTCAAGGAGATGTCGGCAACCGTAAGGGCCTAGCAGGGTCGAAGCCTACTGGGGCCAAGGGTCTGGTTCTGAAAGGAAGACTCGGCCCTGGTATGAAAGGCAACGAAGGAACAGGAGTGGGTTTTTAGTCAGTAAAATTCTGACACTATCTCCCGCCCGGCCAAGAGCAGGGGAGATTTCATTGGATGATTTTTCCAGCGAAAAAAAAGAACAGGTTGACTGGCCTGTTGGTCTAGTGGTTACTGGCCCTGACTACTATGCCAGAGGTCGTGGGTTCGATTCCCACCCAGGACAAATGTTTGTGTGATGAGCATGATCATTTTTTCTGTGTCTGGGTGTAATAGAAGTATGTTTATTACCACAGTTGTCTATTACTCATAACACAAGCTCTGCTTAGCTCGGAACTAGACGGCGTTGTGTGATAGTGAAATATGATGACAAATGTGATACCTGAGACGGCCAATCTAACTCGGAAAAGAAGGAGAGTCGGCAAGGCAACCGCCTCGATGACTAACGTGCCGAAACCCCACTTGCACCATCCAATTCAGGTGGGACTTTGGAATCACGGGCAGATTGGGGACTCTGCTAGCCCATCGAGTGATTCCAGGGAAGACGGTGGCACAGTGATCACGTGCTACCGTGCACAGTGAAGCTCAGGTGAGACCGTTGTAAAATCTCCTCAGGGATGCGACGTAACAGGCGTTGCACAGAGGTTGTTACGAAGTGATCTTTTAAGACGTAACGGGGCCCCTTCTATGTAATAATGTTGATCAACAGGGTGGTTTTAGTTACGTAAAAATCCCACACTCCCCGGACTTTTTTGGATCCCTAAAGGACGGGCGTCTTTTAAAGGTTGTCCTTCGAAAACAAAATAAATACACTGGCCGGCAAAGAAATTGAGCCAATTTTATTTATTATAGATTTATTTTTAGCTTGATAAACTCAAATACAAGTCAGTTTAGCTTAAAAGTATAGGCTACTTCTAGGCAACCGTGCTCCATCGCTCGCATCGCTGACCATCAGGTGAGATGGTGGTCAAATGCGAGCCTATCATTAATAAAAAGTACCGTAAGCAGAAGATGTTGAACAAAATTTTTATTACTAGTTTACTAAAATTATTGTACTTAACTTTAAGAATTAGGAAAAGTGATAGTGTTGCTTGGTTAAGGTAAATATTTTAATTAGAGAATACAATATAGACTGTCCTAGAGCAATCGCAGGTTTTAATTATTATCACAATAGTTCCTTTTTCAATACAGAAAATCAAAATACTTACCTACTCTATATGTAATATTTCTTTAAAGTATTTTTTTCTAATGCTGCATACTAAATAGATAACTCTAAAAAAAACTACTCGTAGTTTCCGTGCAAAATTAGTTTCAAATTTTTTTTTTACATCACACGTAAATCAAAAATGCTTAATATAGGATTAAATTACATTATCATTTTTTACTCTCAAAACATGCAAAAATCATCTATAAAAATAATCACCATAAAAGTAAAAAAAAAAACTCTCATTTTCTTACTTTTTAAGTACTTAAATGTTTCTCAAAAAACATACAAAATCGTCAATATTGTAAAAAACGTTTTTAAAAATGATATAAAAATTAACTTTAAACATAGTCTCATCATTGTATGTTTCCTTGCGTGATCGCATAAAGAATGAAGATATCCGCAGGAGAACCAAGGTCGCCGACATAGCCCGAAGAATCGCCAAACTTAAGTGGCCGATGGGGCCGAAAGGTTCTAGAGTGGCGACCGCGCACCGGAAGACGCAGCGTTGGAAGGCCTCCCACAAGGTGGACCGACGACCTGGTGAGGGTCGCGGGAGTGCGGTGGATGCGAGAAGCACAGGATCGGTCATTGTGGCGACGCTTGGGGGAGGCCTATGCCCAACAGTGGACGTCTTTCGGCTGAAATGATATGATGATAGTCTCAACATAAATTCAAATTTAAGCACTAGACTGTACAAATTGAAAACAAAAGAAAAACTAATAAAAATAAATGTAATCATATTTGTCGCTTTCGGGTACTTCAGAGACGGGGCCCTCGGGGATCGGGGTCCTCAGGGAATAACTTTTTTTTTGGGTTCTTTTTGATCGGGACCGTGTTCACAACTTCCACCTATAAAATAATAATTTATTTTGAGTAGTATTTTGGGACCAGAAGGAAAAGGCATTAAACTACAGCTACCAAAAAACGATTTATTTTATTTGTTGTCCCAAAATACTACCTACTAAAAAAATTATACCGCAGTCCCAGTCCAACGAGCCCCATGACCCTATTTTTATTAGTTTTGCGACCACAAACCAACACTTAATTGAAGACCATCCTTCGTCTTAACTGGATCAAGTTATCTGTAAATAGAGATAGCACTAAGAAACTAAAGGACACCTCCGATTTTAACATCATCATAATATTAGAACATACCTACGAATCTTATCGCTAACCTATCTGCACGAATCTAATAAAACCTTCATAGCCATGACTACATAACTATAATATAAAGAAGCCTCCAAGTTGTTATAAAACGCGCCAAGTCAAAATATTAAAAGTTCTTGACAAAATATCAAGTCAGCGAAAAGTTTGAAAGGCAAGCGTTATGGTCCATACAATATCGGGCGCGGATACAAAACAGGGCGTCTCGCAGGGCATAACAATTCAATAGAATAAGGTAGCTAACCCCTAGTGGGGAATAAAGCTTTCAGCTTTTGCGATACAAAGGTCAGCTTCGAAACGACGTTGTGGCATCCTTAAAATTGCGACCTTAGATATCATTTTTGTGTGTGTAAATGTGGGTAGGTCTTTATTGAGCGCAGTTATGGTTATGAATGTTGTAATGGCGGTTCTAGTTGTGTTGTTACCTATGTGTCTGTGTTCTGTAGGTTAGATTCGAAAATGAGTTTGTGACATTCGATTCAGTAGTTAAGTGTATGGGTAGATAGATGTTAGTTGAAAATGAATACACTAGAGACGATAAACTGTTTTAATTACTTTCTATTTTACTTTCAAATCTCTTAGTTTTGTAAGTAGATGTGTTTTCGTGCTCTTGAAAATAATCGAGATCATTTTTGCCTTCACACTGTTTTTTTTTTTTGATGGGGAATCATCCAATGACTTATCCTGCTCTTCTTAAAAGCAACTAGGTACACAAAAGACCATTGTAACATGTACTATCCTGAACTTCACTTATTAGATTTTCTGACGAACTCAAATTATACAAAACATCATCGTTAGGCACAGCTCCGGTTGAGGTATCCTTATACCTACTCCCCTAGCCAAGTTACGATCGTTTCGTTCGCGTCGAACGCCTCGAGTAGGCCACGCCTCCGATTTCTTTGTTTTGACCACGTGACTGAGCGTTGAGATGACGTCAGAACAAAGGAATCGGAGGCGTGGCCTACTCGAGGCGTTCGACGCAAACGAAACGATCGTAACTTGGCTAGGTATTAGACTAAGTATTAGACACTAAGAAAAACATTGATTTTCAGTTTTTAGAGCTCCTACCTTTACATAAGGCCCTTAGATCCTATCCTAGATACGAGTAGCTAGGTAGGTCCTAATGCTTATTAGATATACGTGTAATACCGTCTGTATGTTGGTGAATTCAGCTGATGTTAGTAAATAAATCACGACTTAATGCCTGAATAGATTTTGCATGAAATTGGAAACATAGGCAACTGCTAGATTAGGACATAACTACCTACGGTCTGTTACTAGAATTTTTTGATCTCGTTGATCCGCGAAATTCTACGTGCGGATTTATTTTCACACGTGCGAAGCCAACGACAAACGCTAGTTACCTACCTACCAATCTGTATTTACATTAAGTTGGGATTCTATATTTACATAGCTAGTTGAACAAACCTGTAATGAATTGATTGAATTCAGTTTCTATGTTACCAAGTTTATATAAGCAAGTATGTTAGCGTTAGGATTTCAGTAGTTACTAGACCTTACCCACTTTCAAGTAGGTTCCTACCACAGAGCCAGGAATTGCTGCGCTGGTACCTATCGACTAAGAACACCAATGTGTAGCCTCTTTAGGGCTATATGTAATGAAAAAGTAAAACCATTAAAGGATCACTTGTTAATACATGTAGGTACCTACATGTCGGGCTGTCTGTTCGTTTATCACAGTCTCTATATTGGCCAGGATCTGATGTTAGATCTGAAAGCTTTTTTTTAGGTGGGAAATCATCCAATGAATGTCAGACTTTTATCTACTGATTAAAACCCACTCCTATGATTCTTCTTTGCTTTGCGTTCCAGCACCCCGGGATTATTTTTCGTTTGAATGGTTTTATAAAGATTTTTAACACATGTTGGAAGCTAGGGTGGGTCGCTAGTAAATATATTTTTTTATTATTATTGATAGGCTTGTATTGACCTCCATCTCACCTAAAGCTAAGCGACGCTGTTCACTCTGGATTTAAATACCCCTAGAAGAATAGGTCGGCAGGGAGCACGTGCTGCCGTGCACAACGAGGCTAAGGGGAGACCTCTCACAGGCTTTTCAGGGAAGTGCCCTAACAGGCGTTGTACAGAAGGGGTTCCGGGGTGGTCTTTTAAGAGGTCACGGGCCCTCTTCCATGTGCTGATGGTGATCACCGGGGTGGTTTTAGTGAGGTAAAAATCCCACACTCCCTGGTCTTTTCCAGGCGCCTTTTGAAAGTTTCCCCCGATAACAAAAAAAGGGTAGGGCCTTTCAGAAATCAGATTCCGGCAGGGTCGTACAGGTACATTTAGCTATCCGATGATGGAACGCTAGCTGGGCGGCATTTGATGTTGAATTTTCGATGCACACACCATTCTCCGAAATGTAAACGATAGAAAACCGAAAAATAAATTAATAGTTTTACCAATGCTGACCATAGAACTGGCAGCAAAGGCATCTTGTGCTCTGTGGTTCCCACCATTAAACCGTTTCATAACCATTATCACAGACCGTTATTACATGAAACGATCTTTTTAGTTAGATTAGACGAGTAATCAGAGAATCCTTTGTTTGTACTGCCGAGCTTTTTAATAAGAATTGCTTTCGTTGAGTGTAGGTATCTACAGGGTGGTGAAAAAAAGGTAAGGTACGTTTGTGATTCTGGAGATATGCTGTCAAGTCGCTGGGTGTAAACCTGGGTAATTGTGAGTGAGACTCGCAAGGATAGGTAGGTACCCATATTTAAATATTGACGTATACCTACCTATCATATCAGGCTTTGATGTTAATATTTATAAGCATATATAGCATATTCAGCCTTTTAATGTTCCCACTGTTGGGACTCGGGCCTCCTCTCTCTAGGAGGGGGAATGGGCCGTAATCTACCACGCGGGCCATTGATTTCCAACCTAAAAAAGGCAAATAACGTAAATAGGTTTTTTCTTACTTGTGCCATTTATTATAAATAGAAACAAAGGCTGCAACATGAAATATTTGAAAGATTTCTAACGCAAAGAAATTCTTCAAAAAAAAAATTTTTGTTTAGCGCCATCTGTTTGCGGATCGCTAATTTTACAGATTGCATTAAAACAGTTTTTTTGAAAAAAAATCGTTTAGACGGTATTGGATTAAAGGTCCGATATGTACCTACTCAGAATCAAGGTATGCAGGTATAATATCATAAGTATAACTTCGTGAGCCTTGGTAATTCTAATCTTTCGCAATATCCAAACAGTTACCTATTATAATTTGTACAGTCGTAACTACAGAGCTTTTGCTTTATGGGGTTATATTGATCTGTCTACTCTTTCAGTAACTTACCTAACAATATATGGACATGGCACACCAAGGGTCTATACCGACTTAAGTTGTATACCTACCTACCAAGTGACCCAATTTATTATGTAGTAACACATCAAGTAGCAAGGTGTCGTCCCGTCATCAAATATTACCTATATCTAACCCGCCATTATCTACGAATCCCAGTTTATCTTATATTATCTTGAAAAGGGAATAGGTCTAAATAAATTAAGTATTATGTATTCAAACCGTTTTAAAATTAAATAATAGGGGTTAAAGTATGAAATTGCCGTTTTTAAAACGGGTTGCTTTGAAGTGTATTTCTTTGGATTGACTTGGAATTATAAGTTCAAATAAACTTTACATTAAAGTTACGTTATTCCTTTTTTGAAATTAGGTATTTATTGGTTTCTTTGTGTTTTTTATTTTCTGTAATATCGTTTTTATATTAAGAGTTTCAACGTAGAAACTATGCATTTCAAAGGGCAAGCAATATCAATGACGTATACCTACGACTTTCTTCTAACAAAAGAACTCTGTGTTTTTCGTTTTGGAAATTTTTATAACGCTTCGAAGCAACCCGTTTTAAAAAACGCCAATTTATAGTTAAAGACCTAATATGAAAATAAAACGTTTCAATAACATTTACGTGATGCCTGTGGTGATATATGGGTCCGAAACTTAGTAGATAGTTTCCTTGCGTGATCACATTAGAAATAAAGATATCCGCAGGAGAACCAAGAATCGCCAAACTTAAGTGGCAGTGGGCAGGGCACATTACTTGCAAAACAGATGGTCGATAGGGACGAAAGATTCTGGTGTTGTGACCAGGACGTACCTACCGGAAGGCGCTGCGTTGGAAGGCCTTGCATAAGGTGGACCAACGATGACCTAGTGAGGGTTTTTTGTTTTGTTTTATAAAATTCTTTATTGCTATAAAAATATACATATAATTGTAGAACTTACACACTAAGTCACAATTCAATCATCAAATACTAACACTTTTGCAGACTATAGACGCCTTTTTAAGTATGAATGCAATCAAAAATGTAAATTTTAAAAACATGATATAAAAAAATAACTTAAATCTAATACATAAACATATGAAATCATTGGATTGATTCCATTATTATAATTAGGGGGTAAAAACTAAATTTAAATACGCGCAAGCGTAAATGTTACGAGAAGCGGTCAGGTGATCGCACACAATTACTGACAACGAGAGACCCACCGCACCCCGCGCTCCCTCGCATGTTAGTGGCGAGAGCGGGGGAGCGCCAGCGCAGCGCACGGTTATCAGTATCGTGCGCGAACAACACGTAGTGATGTGGGAGCTTGTATGTACCATATCTATCGATATTAGGCAAGTCTTTCACTTCAGTTAGCCCTAATTCGGCAATCAAAGTGTTATGATGACATTTATTTTTAGTATAAAATGTACGAGTTAATTTTAAAATATACTGGGTAATATTTGGTAATTTAATTTTAGAGTGAAGTATTTTAAGATTAGTTTTGAATGGGGTATTGTAAGCAATTTTAACAGCTTTATTTTGGAGAACTTGTAAAAGGTTATAATTGGATTGACACGTACTGCTCCATACCGGGCAAGAGTAGGTAATGCAAGGTCTAATTAATGTTGTGTATAATCTTATTTTTGTCTTAGGACTGAGTCTACTTTTGCGGTTAAGTATAGGATTTAGGGAACCTAGTGCTTTTGCACCCTTGACGCGTAATTTAGCAATGTTTACTCCAGTTGAGTTTTTTGTCTAATGTAACACCTAGGTAGCGAACTGCTGCGCTCCAAGGAATAGACTGTCCAGCAATTTTTAAAGTTCTTTTAGGGATGTTACGTTGACGTGTAAAAAGTATCGCTTCAGTCTTAAATTCATTTAACTTAAGCTTCCATTTATTGAAGTAAGACTGGAGTAGTTCAAGGGACATCTGAAGTCGGCTAATGATAATATCCACATCGTTATCTGATGTATAAGACGCTGTATCGTCAGCAAAACAGGCTAAGTGAGTACGGACTTGTACTGGCATGTCATTTACAAATAGGATGAAGAGGTAAGGTCCAAGCATCGAGCCTTGTGGCACTCCTGCTGACACCATCCGGGGCGAAGACCTGTTAGAGCCAATATCTACCACGAACTTGCGATTACTGAGGTAAGACTGAATTAGTTTTACTAAATCCATTGGAACTCCGTAGGAGATAAGCTTGTATAACAGGCCCTCGTGCCAGACGGTATCGAAAGCTTTCTCAATATCAAGAAGGAACATACCGGTAGACTGCTTATGATTAAGATGGTAGGAAATATGTTCGGAGACTCGAGCCAGTTGTTGCACCGTAGAGTGGGATGAACGAAAGCCAAATTGCTCGTTCCGGATAAGCTGTTCAGAGCAACATCGCAATCGATCATATATTATTACTTCGAACAGCTTACTTAAGACAGGTAGAAGGCTGATGGGCCTATAATTTACCGGCAAAGTGGTATCTTTTCCTGGTTTTTTTAGTGTAATAACTTTTGCAGTTTTCCACATATTAGGAAAATACCCTAACTTAATACAACCATTAAATATTTTGGTGATATACACAACAGACTTCTGTGAGAGGTTTTTAAGCATAATGTTGTGTATTCCATCATCACCTGGAGCCTTTCTGGTCTTAAGTTTACATACAACTTTCCAGACATCTGTAAATAGAGAAAGCACTAAGAAACTAAAGAACACCTCCGTTTTTAACATCATCATAAAATAGAACCTACCTACGAATCTTATCGCTAACCTATCTGCACAAATCTAATAAAACCTTCATAGCCATGACTACATAACTATAATATAAAGAAGCCTCCAAGTAGTTATAAAACGCGCCAAGTCAAAATATTAAAAGTTCTTGACAAAATATCAAGTCAGCGAAAAGTTTGAAAGGCAAGCGTTATGGTCCATACAATATCGGGCGCGGATACAAAACAGGGCGTCTCGCAGGGCATAACAATTCAATAGAATAAGGTAGCTAACCCCTAGTGGGGAATAAAGCTTTCAGCTTTTGCGATACAAAGGTCAGCTTCGAAACGACGTTGTGGCATCCTTAAAATTGCGACCTTAGATATCATTTTTGTGTGTGTAAATGTGGGTAGGTCTTTATTGAGCGCAGTTATGGTTATGAATGTTGTAATGGCGGTTCTAGTTGTGTTGTTACCTATGTGTCTGTGTTCTTTAGGTTAGATTCGAAAATGAGTTTGTGACATTCGATTCAGTAGTTAAGTGTGTGGGTAGATAGATGTCAGTTGAAAATTAATACACTAGAGACGATAAACTGTTTTAATTACTTTCTTTTTTACTTTCAAATCTCTTAGTTTTGTAAGTGGATGTGTTTTCGTGCTCTTGAAAATAATCGAGATCATTTTTGCCTTCACACTGTTTTTTTTAGATGGGGAATCATCCAATGACTTATCCTGCTCTCAACTAGGTAGTCAAAAGACCATTGTAACAAGTACTATCCTGAACTTAATTTATTAGGTTTTCTGACGAGTTCATATTATACAAAACATCATCGTTAGGCAGAGCTCCGCTTGAGGTAACCTTATACCTACCCCCCTAGCCAAGTTACGATCGTTTCGTTCGCGTCGAACGCCTCGAGTAGGCTACGCCTCCGATTCCTTTGTTCTGACTACGTGACTAAGCGTTGAGATGACGTCAGAACAAATTATTAGACTAAGTATTAGACACTAAGACAAACATTGATTTTCAGTTTTCAGAGCTCCTACCTTTACATAAGGCCCTTAGATCCTATCCTAGATACGAGTAGCTAGGTAGGTCCTAATGCTTATTAGATACACGTGTAATACCGTCTGTATGTTGGTGAATTCAGCTGATGTTAGTAAATAAATCACGACTTAATGCCTGAATACATTTTGCATGAAGTTGGAAACATAGGCAACTGGTAGATTAGGACATAACTACCTACGGTCTGTTACTAGAATTTTTTGACCCGAGAAATTCTACGTGCGGATTTACTTTCACACGTGCGAAGCCAACGACAAACGCTAGTTACCTACCTACCAATCTGTATTTACATTAAGTTGGGATTCTATATTTACATAGCTAGTTGAACAAACCTGTAATGAATTGATTGAAATCAGTTTCTATGTTACCAAGTTTATGTAAGCAAGTATGTTAGCGTCAGGATTTCAGTAGTTACTAAACCTTACCCACTTTCAAGTAGGTTCCTACCACAGAGCCAGGAATTGCTGCGCTGGTACCTATCGACTAAGAACACCAATGTGTAGCCTCTTTAGGGCTATATGTAATGAAAAAGTGAACCCTTAAAGGATCACTTGTTGTACAAATGTAGGTACCTACATGTCGGGCTGTCTGTTCGTTTATCACAATCTCCATATTGGCCAGGATCTGATGTTAGATCTGAAAGCTTTTTTTTAGGTGGGAAATCATCCAATGAATGTCAGACTTTTATCTACTGATTAAAACCCACTCCTAAGATTCTTCTTTGCTTTGCGTTCCAGAACCCCGGGATTATTTTTGTTTGAATGGTTTTATAAAAACTTTTAAAACATATTGGAAGCTAGGGTGGGTCGCTAGTAAATATATATTTTTTATTATTATGGATAGGCTTACATTGACCTGCATCTCACCTAAAGCTAAGCGACGCTGTTCACTCTGGATTTAAATACCCCTAGAAGAATAGGTCGGCAGGGAGCACGTGCTGCCGTGCACAACGAGGCTAAGGGGAGACCTCTCACAGGCTCCTCAGGGAAGTGCTCTAACAGGCGTTGTACAGAAGGGGTTCCGGGGTGGTCTTTTAAGAGGTCACGGGGCCCTCTTCCATGTACTGATGGTGATCACCGGGTGGTTTTAGTGAGGTAAAAATCCCACACTCCCTGGTCTTTTCCAGGCGCCTTTTGAAGGTTCCCCCGATAACAAAAAAAAGGGTAGGGGCTTTCAGGAAATAGATTCCGGCAGGGTCGTACAGGTACATCTAGCTATCCGATGATGGAACGCTAGCTGGGCGGCATTTAATGGTGAATTTTCGATGCACACACCATTCTCCGAAATGTAAACGATAGAAAACCGAAAAATAAATAAATAGTTTTACCAATGCTGACCATAGAACTAGCCGCAAAGGCATCTTGTGCTCTGTGGTTCCCACCATTAAACCGTTTCATAACCATTATCACAGACCGTTATTACATGAAACGATCTTTTTAGTTAGATTAGACGAGTAATCAGAGAATCCTTTGTTTGTACCGCCTAGCTTTTTAATAAGAATTGCTTTCGATTTCTTACCTACACTCAAAGGTATCTACAGGGTGTTGAAAAAAAGGTAAGGTACCGTTGTGATTCTGGAGATATGCTGTCTAGTCGCTGGGTGTAAACCTGGGTAATTGTGAGTGAGACTCGCAAGGATAGGTAGGTACCCATATTTAAATATTGACGTGTACCTACCTATTATATCAGGCTTTGATGTTAATATATATAAGCATATATAGCATATTCAGCCTTTTAATGTTCCCACTGTTGGGACTCGGGCCTCCTCTCTCTAGGAGGGGGAATGGGCCGTAATCTACCACGCGGGCCATTGATTTCCAACCTTTAAAAAGGCAAATACCGTAAATAGGTTTTTTCTTACTTGTGCCATTTATTATAAATAAAAACAAAGGCTGCCACATGAAATATTTGAAAGATTTCTAACGCAAAGGGCAACTGCGGGAACACCGGTAGGTCAGTAAAAGTCTAGAAGTTATTTGATATACAGGATACATATCGCACCTTAATCCAATATCGTCACTAAACGAAATTCTTAAAAAGAAAACTGTTTTCAACGCCATCTGTTTGCGGAGCGCTAACTTTACAGATTGCATCAAAACAGTTTTTTTGAAAAAAAAACATTTAGTGACGGTATTGGATTAAAGGTCCGATATGTACCTACTCAGAATCAAGGTATGCAGGTATAATACCATAAGTATAACTTCGTGAGCTTTGGTAATTCTAATCTTTCGCAATATCCAAACAGTTACCTATTATAATTTGTACAGTCGTAACTACAGAGCTTTTACTCTATGGGGTTATATTTATCTGTCTACTCTTTCAGTAACTTATCTAACAATATATGGACATGGCACACTAAGGGTCTTTACCGACTTAAGTTGTATACCTACCTATCAAGTGACCCAATTTATTATGTAGTAACACATCAAGTAGCAAGGTGTCGTCCCGTCATCAAATATTACCTATATCTAACCCGCCATTGTCTACGAATCCTAGTTTATCTTATATTATCTTGAAAAGGGAATAGGTCTAAATAAATTAAGTATTATGTATTCAAACCGTTTTAAAATTAAATAATAGGGGTTAAAGTATGAAATTGCCGTTTTTAAAAAGGGTTGCTTTGAAGTGTTATTTCTTTGGATTGACTTGGAATTATAAGTTCAAATAAACTTTACATTAAAGTTACGTTATTCCTTTTTTGAAATTAGGTATTTATTGGTTTCTTTGTGTTTTGTATTTTCTGTAATATCGTTTTTATATTAAGAGTTCCAACGTAGAAATTATGCATTTCAAAGGGCAAGCAATATCAATGACGTATACCTACGACTTTCTTCTAAAAAGAGAACTCTGTGTTTATCGTTTTGGAAATTTTTATAACGCTTCGAAGCAACCCGTTTTAAAAAACGCCAATTCATAGTTAAAGACCTAATATGAAAATAAAACGTTTCAATAACATTTAAGTGATGCCTGTGGTGATATATGGGTCCGAAACTTAGTTGATAGTTTCCTTGCGTGATCACATTAGAAATAAAGATATCCGCAGGAGAACCAAGATTACCGACATAGCTGGAAGAATCGCCAAACTTAAGTGGCAGTGGGCAGGGCACATTACTTGCAAAACAGATGGTCGATAGGGACGAAAGATTCTGGTGTGGTGACCACGACGTACCTACCGGAAGGCGCTGCGTTGGAAGGCCTTGCATAAGGTGGACCAAGGATGACTTAGTGAGGGTGGCAGGAATCCAATAGATGCAAGACGCAAAGGGGCGATCGTTATGGCGACACTTCTTGGGGGTGGCTTATGTCCAACAGTGGACGTCTTTCCGCTGAAATGATGATGATGGTGATGAATAATCTAGCAATAATAATATTCACATAACTATCACACAACGCCGTCTAGCCCCAAGCTAAGCAGAGCTTGTGTTATGAGTACTAGACAACTGATAAACATACTTAAATATTTCTAAATAGATACTCATCACATAAACATTTGTCCTGGGTAGGAATCGAACCCACAATCTCCGGCCTAGCAGTCAGGGCCACTAACCACTAGACCAACAGGCCAGTCCGAATAAAATTTGATTTGTAATTGTTAGTTGATATACGAAAAAATATTAACGCCAACTGACAGTATTGTACCCAATCGTTTCATATAACTCCTATAATTAAAGTAGGTAGCAATATAAAATCCAAGATACGTTACACTGATCAAGTTAGCCCAGTAACTAGCTTCTTTTAAAAATGTACTCAGTTAAAGATCTATTTCCTTTCTCTCTAATGCTATCTTAGTTCTACTAAATTTAATTTCTTCAGCTAACCCACTTTTATTTTTGTATTTTTTCCGCCTTTTAGGGAATTGTGATCCAGTTTAGAACCAGGGCCGGGCGCGAGAGTTCTTACACTTATAACATTTTACGCTTATCCTTTTTTTTTAAGGTGGGAAAATCATCTAATGACAAATCCCGCTCTTGGGCGGAGCGTGAGATAGTGTCAGACTTTTACTGACTAAAAACCCACTCCTGTTCCTTCGTTGCCTTCGTCCCAGGACCCCGGGTTTCGTTTTCACACTACCCATGGACGCTTATCCTTAAGATATTTTAAAATGAAAATTCACGCCTCAAGCTTTCCCATCAAAAACCAGACCCTAGACTATAATGTGGCAGATGAACAGACGGACACACGAGTGAATTTCTAATGGTTCCGTTTTTTTTATGCCGTCGTTCGAAACCCCAAAAAGGGATAGCTTGTCAGAAAGTTCTACTCACCTACATCAAAAATACAGATTTATCCTTTTTTACGATTAGCCTCTGGTATGAAATATTTTGTTTGAAATACTTGATAGCCATATTTTTCATCTTTTTATTATTTTAAGGGAAAGCTCAAAACTACTAGCTAAAAAATTGAAAATATTGGTATGACGACAACAGTCTCCACATTTTCACACTCCGTATTTTTAGCTCGCATTTTTTAATGGCGAAGTAAAGTTGTGGTTTCTCCCCAAGATCTAATTATCATATCAGTTTAACCGCCCACGTCAACCACACCACCCACGCTCTATAGAGCAATTTAATTTTGTATTTCTGCAACAGTTTAAAATGTTAAACCAAAAATAAACTACCTACGTCATTCTGCAATACCTAATAATTAAGTGAACACCTACGGTCTTTACGTAGATAGAATGTGCAATGGCATGAAACCTGGCATCACACTGATCTTATAAAGGCCAAAGTTTGAGTGTGTACGTATATTTGTTACTTCGTCACGCTTGAACGGCTGATCGTATTTCGATGAAACTTGGTACACGGTAGACCATTATCCTGAGATTAGATTGTGACGAAATTCTTACTTTCTTTCACGATCTATCAGTCTAAATAGGAATTTAAACAGGGCTACGGGAATTTCTGATAGAGATACTGTGTTCTTGGAACACGAAGGACAACTGAAGGACACATGTGGGTTTTAGTCAGTAAAACTTTGACATACCATCTCGCTGTTCTCTAGAGTGTAAGAAGTCTTCGGATGATTACCCACTTCAAAAAATTTTAGGCATCTATCATAACTGTGTTCCTATGACTTTTGAAATCTATAACTATTATAAAAAAAAGAAGAAACTAACTGACTAACACCGCACAGCCGGAACTACGAGGACTAGGAGCGTGAAATTTTACACAAAGCTTCTTTTTATGACGTAGGCGAGCACTAGTGAGGATTTTCCAAAATTCACCCCCTAAGGGGATTGAAGGGGAAGCCAAAGTTTGTATGGAGAAACCTACTTAAACGCGGGTGAAGCCGCTGGCAGAGGCTAGTTATACTTCATACTACCATACTTCTTGTCATACTTCATACTTATATACTTAATATTATAAAGAGATAAAGTTTGTTTTTAGGGTTCCGTTTTCCAAAATGAAAAAACGGATGTCTGTCTGTCTGTCAAGACCCTTTGTCTCGGGAACGCGTGGAGGTATCGAGTTGAAATTAAAACCATATACTCAAGTCTGCGGTCCCTTGAAGCTGTGAAAAAATCAAATTTACGAGTTGACAAAAAAAAAGATACGACCGTTTATATGGCAAAAAACGTGTATTTCGACACTCTCAAGGGAATCAAAATTCACAGGGTACTTCCTGTTGACCTAGATTCTTGAAATTTAGCATGATGCAAGGTCTTATATCACAAGTATAGGAAAAAATCTGAAAACTGTAAATTTGTATGTACTACACAAAAAAAAAACTTTTTTGCGATTCGGAATTTGAACTGTTTTTATAGGTAAGTTTGTACGGAATCCTCAGTGCACGAGTCAGACGCGGCCTTGCCCTGTTTTTTTGTTTATAGGAGATAATCTTTGAAAGTACAGCCCCTCTAGCCAAGTTACAATCGTATCGTTAGGCTGGTCTGATTTCTAAAATTTTGCTTTATTCCTGAGTAATAACTATATTTTATGTACGCGGGCAAGACCACTAAAAAGATCTCTGTAGTACCTATAAAAGTCACAAAAACCGTCTATAGAACTCAAAAAAGACAAAATGAACACCATTTTATGCACTAAACTAAAATCCTCTTCATTATGAAAATGCTCAGCTTATCTATTCACCGGCTATAATAAAATCAATTTTCCAATGTGCACACGCTGCTTATTATTCCCCATTATATTCTCAACTTCGGAAAGCGAACACCCATTATCGATGCATACGCATGAAGGGAATCGAATAAATTGCGAGCGAATACGAGCTTTAGGTGTGGTTACACCAGAATGCTAAGCTGTGTAGCGAGGAATTTGTATGATGATTTTTATGGCGTTTCAAAACGTGCTCAAATCCTTGAAACATGGTACAAGGTAGCTTTGCATAGCCTGTAGCTTGAAGTTACTGTACTTACGGGTCGAGTTAGATTGATTATGTTGACCAGAATCACCACGAACCGAATGGGAGTTCAAAAGATATCTAAATAAATATAATTCTTTTGTAGGTTTTTTATTTATTTTTCTAAGTGGTAAATCATCCGAGGTTTTCCTTTCAGAAGCGAACCTTTTACCAATAGGCTTCGACCCTGCGGGGCCCTTACGGTTTTGCTGACATCTCAAGGCACGTGTAAAACACTACGCGCCGTCGACGACTCGTTCTCGCTCCGGACGGTTACCAGAGGGCTGGACGGTGAGCGACCCATTGCTCAACGCCCGCAAGCCCACGCCTACGAAGGCTGGAAATCGGGGTCGGCCGCCTCCTTCGTTAGCATTAATGCGTTGTAGAAAGAGGCGACCACCTGCCATTCCTCCTTGCTCCGGACGATAGCATGACCAGGACCCGGCGCGAGAAGTCGTTGCCGCCGATCGCTACCACGAGGACATGGCGGTGCTCTCTTTACCGTTTGCTTGACTGTGTCCTACGGGCGATCCACACAATGGTGACACCCGGGCGTTTCTTCCGTCTGGTCGGAGGATCCTCCCTTTTCAACGGAGGTATGTGGGACTTTACTCTCTGTTCCGCTTACCCCAAACACCTAAATTATAATCGGACGGGAAGACCGCAGCAAGTAAATTGTCCTTTGATGTACGCAGTATAAACGAACTACACGAAGTTCATAGCTTGACTTCATGTAGTTAGCTCGCACGCCTGAGGTGGAAAGGTTGCCTTATACACCTACGCGTCATTTCTGAAAACGAAAGATCTTCTATACAAGAGAAGTACGAGTACTTACGTACTAAATATAGAATTGAAATGCCGTATTCTTGGATTGAAAAGATTTTGTTTCATTTGTTGTATATATTTCTGGAATGTTCTGTTTGTTTGAGATACTTTTGAATGTGTTAGGACGCTTATTGGGCTGTATTATGCAGAAGAAAAAAGAAGAAGAAAACATTTATTTGGGACAATAGACTAATACGCACTCTAATGTAGAAAAAAGTAGATAAGTAGAAGCTCAAGATTAGAAAACTAACCAAGTGTGAGTCGGACTCGCACATAAAGGGGTAAGTACTACAACATTAAAATAGAGCAAAAAAACAGCGCAGATCTCGATGCTATAGCGCTAATCGATTTACTTCTCGCAGTCACCATACAACTGACGCCTGCTTAGGCGACCGCTACACATGTTCAGTTTTGCCTGTACAGTGAAACTACACAGGTATACCCACGAGCAAAAAATCTCAAAATTCATATTTTTTCGGTTGCCTGTACAAGTGTGGAAACTTGCACAACATTCACGCTCCGGTTTACCTATAAAACTCAACTGTACAGGCAATCCTGACAGGTATGCCCTGACGTGTATGCTACCTTTATGGTTTTTGCCGTATCTCATATACCCGCTGACAGACTCCAGAAGCTTAGTAATAGGGTCACGTTGGCACCCTCCGGATACAGAACCCTAAAAAGAACACTAATATCATTTGTCTTATGGTTGCGTCAAATAGGTCCAGTTCAGTAAAAAATAGTTCCAGTTCAACAAAAAAAGGCCCAGTTAAGCAAAAAGTAGGTTCAGTTCAGTAAAAATGCCAGACAATTACGTGGTAGTTAGGTAAGGTTAGGTAGGTAGTCAACTTGTGTGCCAATTAAATAGCCGTTTGAGCAAGAAGGAGTAACATACACACACTAACAAACTTACCAGGCCACTTAGAAAGTTTTGCGAAAAAAAGTTTTTATGTATTTATAAGGCATTTGTAATTATTTTGAATACTTTAGTTATTTAAAAGTAAAAATATCTTTATTAGAATTTTGAATTTCCCATCATCATCATCATCATCTGTATCGAGAACATTTTCGTGCAAAGATTTTCTACAATTTCAAATGTGACCTGATGAGTCATAATTGACCGACTTCAAATTGCTTTTATGGATGAAGGACCTTCAAAAGCAACCATCTATCATCGGTGTAGCGAGTTCAAGCGCGGTCACCTTACTTTTAGGGATGAACAAAGGAGTGGTCGTCCTACGACGCCTGACGGAAGAAAGTGTGCTGGCAGTAAAAAAAAAATCAAGAGAACATGCGAATTACATACGAAGAGCTTCAGCATACACTGCAGATTGGTTCGGAAAGCGTTCACAAGAGCACCTTCGCGTGAGGAGGATAGTTTACCGCTGGGTGCCGCATAACCTCACCGAAGCTCAGAAGCAGGCCCGTGTGGAGTGGTGCCGTGATATGATTAAAAAATTTGAAGCAGGCTCGTCTCGGCGCGTTTACGACATTGTGACAGGTGACGAAACCTGGATTTATCAATAAGATCCAGAAACAAAGCGTCAGTCGACAGTTTAGCTGTTTTAAAATGAACCAATGCCTACGAAAGTGAAGCGATCGAAAAGCGCAGGGAAAATTTTGATCCCTAGTTTCTTCACTTTGACGGGGTCATTATCATCATCATCATTTCAGCTGATAGACGTCCACTGCTGAACATAGGCCGCTCCCAAATGTCGCCACAATGGACGATCCTGTGCGTCTCGCATCCATCGGATTCCCGCAACCTTGACCAGGTCATCGGTCCACCTTGTAGGGGGCCTTCCAACACTGCGTCTTCCGGTACGCGGTCGCCACTCCAGAACCTTTCGGCCCCAACGGCCATCCGTTCTGCGAGCAATGTGCCCTGCCCATTGCCACTTTAGTTTGGCGATTCTTCGTGCTATGACGGCAACCTTGGTTCTCCTGCGGATATCTTCATTTCTGATTCGATCACGCAAAAGAACTCCGAGCATAGCCCTTTCCATTGCCCTTTGGGTGACTTTGGATTCCGATGAGGCCCATTATGAGCGTCCACGTTTCGGAACCATATGTCATCACTGGCAACACGCACTGGTCATAGACTTTCGTCTTGAGGCACTGTGGTATATTGTATGAGAAGATACCGCGCAGCTTCCCTAACGCTGCCCAGTTGAGTCGGATTCGACGGTTGACCTCTTTCTCGAAATTAGATCTTCCTAACTGGACTGTCTGTCTGACAGGGTGTCTGATTTCAATTCCATTGCTATGTTCTTGTTCGTACGTGCGTACATGGCTATAAACTCGTGGACCTTTGGGAACAACCCGATGAATCTACCTAAATGATGTTCCCCCATTTAGACTGAAAGGTAAATTGGTGTAATTGAACTAATTTTGTTGGATAAGGTTGCTAGGATAAAAATAGACCAATTAGACCAGTGTCGAACTACATCACGCCTACATTCCCAGAAAGGAATTGACAGATCGTAAGCCCACAGCTTCCAATTATATTTTAATTCCGCAAAATAGTCTATGGTTGGACACAAAAACGATCTGTAGATCCTACTAAATTTTTTTTGTTTCGTGCGGGAATCAAATCCATGACACGTAGTGTAGCAACCAATTGCTTAACCACTGCTCCAACCGTACATTACATTACATTTTGAAATAACCTTAAAAATTACCTACTTCAAAACTTGAAGTATAATAATAATATTCCATAAATATCACACAACGCCGTTTAGCCTTAAGCTAAGCAGAGCTTGTGTTATGAGTACTAGACAACTTACATATAAACATACAAATATATTTCTAAATACATACATGTTATTGATAAATTACACCCAGACACAGAACAAATGATCGTGCTCATCACAAAAACATTTGTCCTCGTTGGGAATTGAACCCATGACCAGCATAGCAGTCAGGGCCACCAACCACTAGACCATGGCTCAAATCGCGTAGAGAACGCTAATTGTGCGATACAGGATTTTCTAGTTTAGGGCCTGTGTGAGGTGATTGATGGCGATACAGATACCTATGCGAAGCCTCAGTAGGGATACGAACTTGCTCTTTTGTTGAAGATGAAGTGATGGTAAAAGTATATATATGTAGATACCTACCTTCTAAATAAATAAAACTGGATCTATGCAGTGTTTTAAATTTTAAAATAACTAGTTCAATAAAACAGTTTAAAAATTGAATAAAAAAATACTTATTAGGTTACCCAAATAAATTGTTTTTGTAGTCTAGGTATTTTAGTATAACCACTACACTAAACTAGTATTATAGACGCGAAAGTTTGTGTTTGCGTTTTTTTTTATGTGGGAGATCATCTAATGACATCTCCTGGTTTTTGTGCCAGACTTTTACTGACTAAAACCACTCCTATTCTTTCTTTAGCTTCGTTCCAAGTCCCCGGGGTTCACTTTCGCACAACCCATGGTCCCAATAGGCTTCGACTCTGCTGGACCCTTACGGTTTGCTGACATCTCCTTGAGGCGCGCGTCGTCAACGACTTGGGCTCGGCTGGAGCTACCCATTACTCGCTGTCCACAAGCCCCTGCGCCTACGGTGGCTGGAAATCGGGAACGGAATCCCGGCCGCTGGGGCGTGAGGGGCATTCTTCACGCCCCAGCTGCCAGCGCGCTTTGCTAGCATTACTGCTTCGCAGAAGGAGGCCCTGCCACTCCTCTTTGCTACGGACCATGGCCAAGGCCGGATGCGAGAGATCGCTGTTGCCGATCGCCCCCACAAGGACCGGCGGTGCTCTGTCCAAGCGGGGCATACCTCTATCATATGCTCCACTCTGTCGTACTGGCGGTACAACCGGGCATTTCTTCCACACGAATCCAGTGCAGGAACCTCCTGAACTTACCATGTCCGGTGAGGACCTGCGTCATGCGAAAGGTAAAGACACCCTGTTTTCTTTCCAGCCACTACTAGGATTTACCTACCACCATAATTGTGGCGTGCCCAAAGTTTATGTTTGTGTGTGTACGTTTGTTACTTCTTCACGCTCGAACAGCTGAACGGATTTCGATGAAACTTGGTATACGGGTAGACCATGTCCTGGAATAGCACATAGAAAATGTACCCGTGAGATAATTTTCTACTATCACGCGGGCAAAGTCGCTAGAAGCTAGTTTTATAAAATTTTAAACTCCTAGTTAAAATCCTTGTCAGAAATTCCCCGCGCAAGCTCTGAAGTACTTGCAACTATTAACCCGGGTCGTATAAAGTGGATTATATCCAGCAGTGAAACGAAATAGCGTCCGGTCTACAGGCCAACTCTCTGATGGCTATTACGGCATTGATTGTTAACCTCTTTGTACGGAAGAGATTTTCAAAATGGTGCCTAGAAGCTAGATTGATCATGCAACTTTGGGGCTTGAATTGTATTATATAGATATCGAATTCAATTTTTTTTTCTTTTCATCTCAAAACATTCCTAACCAACAATGTAATTAAGAACCATTCCATTAATTTAGATCCATTGCTCGTAAATGTATCTACCATTTTATCTATACGTAGGCATAGATATCTCTAGAATCTGAGCTAAACTAAATGCCAAAACGTGCGTCCCTCCGCCTCTTGAAACAAAACAAATAAAAAACCTTTCTATCACAAAATACACATATAGGTACATAATAAAATATTCATACCTACATTTGCAAGCGTTTTATCACTGAAGCAACGACAAACATAATACTCAGAATTCATACGTACATAATATATTTATAACTTTATTTGTGGCACAAATAAGCACATTTGGAAGCATTAGGTATGGCTAAAGCGTTTTTATGTCAAGCAGATCGTGTTCAGAATCTTAACGTAATGTTGGCTAACAGTTTTCGAGCTTACACATAACCTCTTTGGCACCGTAAACGATATCGCTTGCGGAGAAGACATATAAAATAATATCTACCTATCCGATAGAAGTTAAACCGTTTTCTTGCGCGATTCTTTTCTTTAACAAACTTTGTTGGTATTTTGTAACAGATAGACTACTTCGTCCTTTTTTGATCTGGGAAATCGTCAAATTGCTTCTCTGCTCTAGACGGAGCGGGATGGCAGTGTCAGACTTTTCTTTTTTGTTCCTATTGTAATTGTTACTGGTGTACAATAAGGAGTCTATCTATCTATCTATCTATCTATCTATCTATCTATCTATCTATCTATCTATCTATCTGTCTATCTATCTATCTATCTATCTATCTATCTATCTATCTATCTATCTATCTATCTATCTATCTATCTATCTATCTGTCTATCTATCTATCTATCTATCTATCTATCTATCTATCTATCTATCTATCTATCTATCTGTCTGTCTATCTATCTATCTATCTATCTATCTATCTATCTATCTATCTATCTATCTATCTATCTATCTATCTATCTATCTATCTATCTATCTATCTATCTATCTATCTATCTATCTATCTATCTATCTATCTATCTATCTGTGTATCTGTCTATCTGTCTATCTATCTATCTGTCTATCTGTCTATCTATCTATCTGTCTATCTATCTATCTATCTATCGATCTGTCTATCTATCTGTCGATCTATCTATCTGTCTGTCTATCTATCTGTCTATCTATCTATCTATCTATTGGAAAATTTTCGGCTGAAATGATGATGATGATGATAACCTATTTGGTGCAGGCGCGAGACACACAGTCTTAGTTATTTAAAAAATAAGAAAATATTTTTTTTTTTATCTTAAGTATTTACATGTTTTTTCTGCATTGTGTGTATCTGTGTACGTGTGCCAAATAAATATTTTTCTTTCTTTCTTTCTTTTCTTTCCATGTCGTATTGTGCAAATTTAAGCAGTTCTTCAAGGAGCTACAAAAAGAAAATCTTTGCAACGTTAAATACTATCCTTGGCAGGGTTGCGGCATGGTTCGAAAGAGTTACCACGGCTGCTGAACACAAGGGAAAGACGTGGGTAGATGTGAACAGAGGTGGATTTTAGTCAGTAAAAGTGAAATACTTCCTTAACCTTCATTCAGAGCAGGAAGAGTTATTATGATGATTTTCCACCTCAAAAATACGTGCTCATATCTTTACACGAACAATTCCATTTCTTCTTTTATCTTCTTCCTATTCTTCTTCATCTATACTTCTTTATTGGCCCATCCCTTATCTAATAATAATAATAATAATAATTTCTTTATTTGTATTGAATGCAGGTGTTACAATAATGGTGTTATATCTGATATATGTGTACCCAGTACATTCTGCCATACAAAAATATAGGTTAACTTAAAAACTATAAAAACTAGGTACAGAGTTGAAGGTAAGCAAAATTACAATTCATCATTAATAAAATCGGCAACAGAGTAATAACATTTCTCTGTCAGCAACGACGTCAAGAGTTTTTTGAATTTTATTAAGGGCTGATCCTTAATACAATTTGGCAATCTGTTAAATATAATAGGTGCCATACCAATAATATTTTTTTTAAGTAATGCAGTGTTATAACTACCAGTACATAATAAACCCTGATATTTTGATCTCATAGTAGTAGTTCGCTTCCTCGTATCATTCAATGCTGGAAAAAGATGCATGTTAGTTTTAACGAAAATAGCTACTTCGAGATTGTATAAACTAGGAAAAGTTAGTATTTTGTGTTTCTTAAAAAATGGAATGCAACTATCTGTAACCTTGAGATTAAAAATGGATCGTATGCACCGTTTTTGGGCTTTAAATATGGACTCTCTTTCTGAACAATTACCCCAAAATATTACACCAAACCTTAGAACAGAAACCACCAAACCGTGATATGCTACCATTAAAGTATCAATGTTAACTTTCTTGGACAGATTGTAGAAAGCATACGCAGACGTGCTTAATTTTTTGCAAACTTCTTCAGCCTGTGGTTTCCAGGTTAATTGACCGTCTATCAATATACCCAAGAATTTTGCCACGTTAACACTATCAATAGTTTGTCCCTTATAATTAATGCTTAGGTTTGAAGGAAGAATTTTTTGATAAAAATGCATTATATTTGTTTTATTAAGGTTTATGATAAGATTATTATTGTTGAGCCAGTTTATTATTAATTTTAGAGAATTATTAATTTCATTTTCATAAAGCTCTTTGTTGAGGCAATCAATTAGGACAGTACTGTCATCGGCAAATAACACACAAGGGTACGGAATGTGTCGGGGCAAGTCATTAATATATAGCAAGAATAATAATGGCCCTAGAACGCTGCCCTGTGGAACGCCATATTTAATTTCCCTCGGACCAGACAAATATTTAATCTCACGTTTTGATTTGGCGCATAATTTAGAGATTTCAGTATATTGAACACGTCCACTTAAATATGATTTTATTAGACGTAGAGCATTCCCTCGTATAACGTAAGTTTCAAGTTTGCCCAAAAGCTTTTCATGGTCCACATAATCAAAGGCTTTGGTCATATCGGTAAAAATGGCACAAATTGGTATTTTTTTTATCTACATTACCCATTATTTTATTTATTAGATCGTATATGGCCATGTTAATATTTTTATTTTTACGAAAACCTTTTTGTTCCTCACATAATATATCATATTTTGATAGAAATGAATAAAATGACTCATAAATTACTTTTTCAATGATTTTGGAAAAAACGGGGATCAAAGCTATTGGCCTATAGTTAGTCATGTCTTCTTTATTGTTCTTCTTGAGGAGTGCTTTAACTATTGTGGTTTTAAGACTATCGGGGAATGTTCCAGAAAATATGCTTGCATTAATAATGTGGCTTAGAGGGTTAGCTATAGTAGAGCAGACAAATTTTATAACGGTAGTAGAAATACCGTCATATCCATAACTCTTCTTGTTTTTTAAAGATTTAATCACCCTTATAATGTCTTGAGGGACAACAGGGGCCATAAAAATAGAGTGAGGGTTATACGTTATTCTTGCAGTATTTTTTATTAGGATTAGTTAATATTTTCATTATATTTTCATTAGGATTAGTTAATATTAAATCATTTTTTTTTATTTTTGTTATGGGCTCACTAATGGATTTTGTACTATTTATTATTTGCCAGGATGTTTTTGATTTATTTTTAGAATTTTTAATTAGAAAGCTGTTTTGTGCTCTCTGGGTCAGTTTGATTATTTTTTTAAATCGTTTAGAGTACTGTTTAAATGTCGTTTTATTTTCACTAGTAGGATTAAATCTTTGTTTCCAGAGTAATTGGCGTTGTTTTTTGCTGCAGATTCTGATACCTCTAGACAACCATTTGTTTTTTTTTCAGATCTTAATATTACTGTTTTAAAGGGGAAGCATAGATTATACAGGAGTTGAAATATTTCTAAAAAGTTATCATAGGCTTCATTAGGGTCCTCCGTGCTAAATACATCAGAAAATGATAAGTTACGGAGGTGATTACTAAAGATAATTAAATTTTCTTCAGATATGTCTCGTCTTGATGTTTTCCACTTTTTAATTGGATGAAACTTATTAACTTTCATAGTAAATATTTGAGCCGTATGGTCGGATAATCCGAAGTCTATTACTTCACTTTGGCAGCTTTGTTTTGAATTGTGAGCAAAATTATCTAGACAAGTTTTACTGAGGGGTCTGGTCGGTTTATTTATTTCTAGCTTCATATCAAAGTTCATCAGAAAATATTCAAAATCCATGCTGATTCTGTTCTTTTAAAGAATGTCTATATTAAAATCTCCGCACATAATTATTTTTTTGTTTGGTTTTGAAATCTTTTTAAGTATGATATCTATGGTTTCATAAAATTGGTGTAGGTTAGTTATTTTTGGAGGTCTATACACACATAGGATTGTAAGTTTTTGAGAAGGTAATTCGATTGCGCAACATTCAATAATACCAGTTACCGAATGTCTCATAATGTCAGGCAATTCTTTATATTCGATGTTTTTTTTAACTAAGATACAGGCTCCACCGCGCTTAATGTTTTGTCTAGCATAACATGCTGCTAACTTATAATTTGGTATATGTAGAAGTTTCTCTTGGCCAGACATTATGAAATGTTCGGTTATACATATAACATCGAGATTAATTTGTTTACTTAACAATTCCTGCACATAAATAGTCAGTAAGTCAGATTTGCTTAAAAGACCGGCAATATTTTGATGCATTATATTTACATGATTAAAGAAAAAAAATCGCATCTTTGAGACGTTAAGCTTGTTTGGTTGTCAACTATATTATCTTGTTGAGTAAATGAGACATAATCGGCTATAGTTACCGACAGATTATAGAACACATTTTGCATTCCACGATCATTTATTTTCCTACTGTACTTAGAGAACATTGTAAAATCGTAACACAAGTCTGAATTAGAGTCCAACGCCGTTGCATAGTTGAACGTCTGCAAGTCTAAATTAAGTAGATTATTAAAAGTTTCAATGCGCCAGTTATACAAAGTTGCACACATATTATAATATTTGTGTGCTGTATTTTCTGCAAATTTTCTCTCATTTTAATAATTATATCCACATAGTTTTCCGTTTTATGAAAGTCTTTTTCTCCAATTAGAATAATGCAGAAATCATTTATTGTATATTCTATTAATTTCTTCTCCAAGTTGGTGATAAGCTGCACCGTGCCAGAGTCTGGGAAAAGATAATGGCAAATTTCACAGTTTTGAAATGTATTCTCGGCTATAGACAAAATCTTGTTATTTTTATTTGCACTTACGATACATAGTTTGCGTTTAATGTTTATGTTAGGTTTGATAAATATTTCGGTTTTTTGGGATTGAAGTGCCTCAGTTTGTCTATTTTGTACAGAGAGCTTTTCCTTGGTTGCTGGTGACTGTGAAGGAATGACAATTTCTGGAGGATTTGTAGGTACATTTGCACATAATTTTGCCAATGTGTTTTTAGCTTTTTTCTTCGGGGTAACAGTTATCTCAGATGTTAATTTACTTGTAACTTATTTCATTATTTTGTTCTTTGAGTTTAAATTTTGAATTTCTTGTTTTAACTTCATGTTTTCTAATGATAAATTATTAATTTCTTCATGCGCTGCGCTTAGTTGTAAATTAACTTTTTGTAGTTCATTTTTAAGCTGAACGATTTCTTCGTTTTCGTCATCGGATATGTTAGGAGGTAGGCTACTAGATGTGCCATCTAGCGGCGAATTTGCAGAATTATTAAGCGTACTTTCGTGTATTGTATCATTTGACAACGATGTGGCGCGATTTCTTATCCGAAATGTGATATTTTCTAAGAATTCCATTTTAGTAACTGATAAACGTCGAGAAATAAATAGAAAAAGAATTTCTCGTTTCGGACCTCAAACGTGCACCTCGACTCAAGAGACACTTTTTACCAGTTTAGGCAAACGAACATTACTTTTAATGACGAAAATAGTGTTCTGTCTTTATTTTGATATTTTTGAATTTTGATTTGACCGCTTTTTTTTTCCTGTTGCTGTTTTTAGTGACCGCGATTTGAAAAAAGTTGTTTTAATTGCTTTTTATGTTTTTTAACTTAGGACGATCATAAAGTCACCAGGTTTTGGCACTGTATCTTTTAAACTCCTTATTTATACCAAGATTGCTTGTGTTTTAAGGAAAGTTTTAGTTTATATACACTATGTTTACACTGTTTTATAGTTTTACTTTAGCTAGCATCATTACTCTTTTCTAGCCATATCACATTTTACGTAGTCCTTCCATCGTATCCTTAATCTTTCCCGACGACGACACGATAGTTACTATACCATCCTAATTCGTCATCATCATCATCATCATTTCAGCCGAAAGACGTCCATTATTGGACATAAGCCTACCGAAGTGTCGCCACAATGACTGGTCCTGTGCGTTTCGCATCCATCGGATTCCCGCGACCTTCACCAGGTCATCAGTCCACCTTGTGGGAGGACTTCCAATGCTAAGTCTTCCGGTACGTGGTCGCTATTCCAGAACCTTTCAGCCCCAACGGCCATCCGTTCTGCAAGCAATTTGCCCTCCTCCTCCTAATTCATTAATTAACCCAATTGCTAACTAACCGCTTATGTATGATTTATAAGAGTATCTACCATTCCTCTGCATAGAAGCAGAGATATTCATAGAGAAGTACCTACTTGCTTAGTGGCGTGATTCTCATATTTGTGTTGCTCCTAACAATAATCACGGTTGGAAGGCTTTCGATATGTTCCATCGACTATTTTACATGTATAATGAGGTCTTTCTGTTTATCCTCATATATTAACATTTTGTTGAGAGTACCGTCTTGTCTGTTGCGTGGGCATACGGCCCATAGTAATAACATATATAAGACCAGGCGTGGGAGTTACATTATTCTATGGAAATATGATTTCAAATAGGTATTATTTCTCTGTGTAGATGAATACCTAATGCGGTCCGATTTCTGATAGAGCCGAAAATAGATTTTTCCTATTGAGCTATACAGAATTGTGCTATGTACCTAATGTACATAACATAATTATAAATAGCTCAGTAGAAAAAAAAATTAGTTATTTTGAGGTAAATACTATATGGTGTCGGACGTCTACTGCCCATGGGTGTCGTTAGAGGCAATTATGGGAACCAGAGAATGGCCAGCAGAAGTCTCTGTGCATCGTATCAATCACACTGCGATCTCCAACCCGTGATGATTATAGTAATGTATAGGTATCTATCGAGTGCAAAGCTTCTGAACCTTCAGATGCACATGTAAAAACTGTGTTATGAAAATGTATACTTAGCTCATTCCAATACCTAAAAAAGCGTGAATGTAGTAGTAATTTCAGCAAGTAATTTTTTTGTCAGTGTCATTAATTTGTCGTACGGTGTCAATATTCGAGCTTGTAACCGCAGTCGCCGGCCGAGCTTCACGTACCTCGTCATAGAGATGATCACGTCCACGTTTAAATTTTCTAAACCACGAATACACAGAGCTGCAAAATGGTGCTTCATCACCAAAGCCAATTGAAGTTTCTGGCAACTGTCTTGTTGACTTAAGCCACAACAAAAACCACAAAAAAAGTATTGAACGAAAATGTTCACGAGTTAAATTCATTTTAATACACAATCTTCGAAAGGACGCCACAATGAAAAAACAAATGACAGTCTCGCAAATTAAAAAGTAACATGCGACTAAGACTTTCAGTATGCCCATATAGTTCAACAGCTCCCTAGCCTTTTCCCAACTAGCTTGGGGTCGGCTTCCAGTTTAATTAGATGATCTATACTCGACTTTTACATGGAGTGACTGCCTATCAGACCTTCATAATCCAGTTACTGGGCAACACAATACTCCTAGGATAGACTGGTGGTCAGACTTTTTGGATTCTGGCTACCTGTAACAACAACCATTGTATATAGTTCAACGACATTAATCTCAAAAAACAAAGCCACGTAGCGCAACAAAGGGCAATAATTGCGTAACATCAGAGCGCTTATTATAGCCGCTCCGTCCAGCCGGGCGAAACTTTAGCCGTTACGCTCCCGATTGTCTCCTGAGGAAATTGAACCGCACCGGAATATGTCGCCGGCCAGATTTAAATCTATATAATTATTTATAGCGGACGAGACTCTCGTTCACGGTAGAACTGACCTTTAGGAAACTTTTGGTTACCTATAGATTTTTGTTTTGGTGATGCTGAAGGAGAAACAGGGTCTGAAGGTAAGTGATAAGGGAAGTTAGTCTTGTTTGTACGTAGAATTATTTGTATTCATTTGAAGGTATATCAAAATGAGTGTTATCATCCTATTACTTGTCCTGCTCTAGGGTGGAGCGAGAGGGTGACTAAAACCACACCTGTGTCTTTCAGTTGCCCTTTGCGTTCTAGGTTTCCCTTTCAGAAATTCCCCGTGGCCCTAACGGGCATCGGTCTTAATGGGCCCCTATGGTTTTGCTGAAATCTCTATGAGGCGTACGTGAAACATTACGCACCTATACGGGCTCAGTTCTTACTGGACGGGTGGACGGCGAGCTAACCATTGCTCGTCGTCCGCAAGCCCACGCTGCAGCTGGGGCGTGAGGATGTCCGTTCTCTTACGTTTGCAGCTATTTCCTTAGCTATCGTTACTGTTTAGCTGGAGGAGGCAACCGCATACCATTCCCTTTCGCTAATGGATCATGGCTTGAGGCAGAGCCCGGTGCGAGAGGTCACCGCCGCTGATCGCCTCCATATGGATAAGGCGGTGCTCTGCCTAGGCGGGGCATGCCTCCACCGTATGTTTCACCGAGTCAAAGTGATGAAATTCCAAAAATGGGAGAGTCATTTCACATCAGAAGACCATTATCCGCCAAACCAGATATTCATTCTGTATCTTGTAGAATAATATACTTCAAACAGATTGATAAAGAATTATTGATTGTACCTAAGTAACCACAGATATTATGAAATAACCAAATGTGCCAACATGCACAGCAGGCTACTATTATCTTGAGAAATACTTGTTTAAAGTTTTTGTTGTAAATACTTACTATTGCAAAAGAATGGGATCTTCTGGACTATCTGAACCATTTCCAAAGTCTTTCAGGATAAAATTAAAAGTAGATTTAAATATAGATACATTTTTTGTTTTAATTTTTATTGATTGGCTTGCGTTTGACCACCATCTCACCTGATAGTATGTGGTGATGGTGGTGGTGGTGTGGCCGACGATGGAGCACGCTTGCTTGGAAGTAACCTATTCACTCTTGACTTAAAGACACCCAAGTTGTAGCTATTGTGGGGGCGGGGCTCGAATCAAAGGTCTAGTCCAAATTATTATATTGGAGTGCTTGCACTCTTTGGAGAGGGAGAGGGAGGCCAAAGGGATGGATTGCGTGAGGAGTGATATGAAAGAAAACGAAGATAGTGATAGTGTAATGGGTGACAGGACAGAATGGAAGAAAAAAACGTCTTGGGTCAACCCCAAGTAACATGGGATAAGGGCAGGAATAAGATTGCTAGAACCACTCTTTATGTTAAAGTAATATATGAAATTACGTCTGCCTATTTTCACTTGTTTGACATTTCTCATTCAAAACTTGTTTGGAATGCCAACCTATGCTCTTTAAACCAAAAACCCTAAGAAGTATATGTAACCTTCCAGTTTGTAACTTCGCAATATATGTGTGGCCTCTGAAGATGCCACAATATCAGGAAACACAGACTCCGGCAGGGAATTCCACTCCTTAGCTGTATGCACAATAAATATGTTCAAATATTATCATCTAATCATCCTGCCTTTGGTCCTTTTTACTCCTCGTTTTTTTTTAATTCTGTCCTGTCTACCGTCACGCTATCACTAAATCCTTTTTCTTTTACGCTACTCGTATACTCATAACTCTTTTAGTAACATGCGTGTCATCCCTCCACACATTACCATACCAAGATAAACTATACAATGTCAAAATGTCGGTCAGTCAAAAAAAAATACAAGTGAAGCTAAATTGCTTGTTCCAAAGCGTATGGAGAAGAACGTGCAAGAAACTGTATGGACACTCTTTTAAATCATATTATGAGTTACATAAATCTTGGTTACATATTTCTTGTCGCTTCTAATATGTGAGCACAATGTAGATATGTAATAATAATAAAAAAATAAAAAAAAAACTAATAAAAAAAAATAGAAATTGAATTAAGTCACTGGCTAAGAGATGATCAGTCTCAACTGACAGCACCCGTTCACGAGCATGACGCGCGCATCAGCCCCACTCAGCTCAACCACTTTGAAGGGAACTGAATGACCCAATAACACGTGTCACCATCAGTGAGACATTTGAGTGAGCATGACAAACTCACAACTGCCATGCTCGTAATGTCAATCAAGTTTTAACCTAATAAAAATGCTCCATGGTACTTCACATTCACAAAACTTGAAAAACAAAGTGCTTCTACATTATACAATGCTACTGTTTCCAAATACAAAAGGTAATACAAATACATAAGCTCTATTGAAATAAACAAATAAAATTAAATAAAAAACATTTTGAAAACAACAACACATTCATCAGGCATGTTTATGCCTGCTAATGTACCAACATTCTTGGTAAAAAAATTAAATCAAAAAGTGGAGATTGCGAAAGTGCTTATCTAACCAAAGCACCCAATGAAACTCTCAAACTTTTTTATTTCAATAATAAACTTTAATGGTTTCTTCATGGAGTTTGGAAGATTTCGCAATGTTTGTTCGTTACGACATCAAAATATTTCCCTATGAATATTTTGCGCAGTTACGAGTACCAACCTGAGCACGAGCTCTTAACGCGACGACTTAAACTGAAATGTTAGGGTGTATAGCTCCATCCCTCCTCGCTCGATCGCCTGACATTTTTTTTTTTTGTAAGGCCTAGGAAACTTTTTTGCGTTACACAATTACGATGGCCCTCCACTGGGTCAGACCTATGCATATTGATGAACATGCCTCAACTGAACAGGTGCGTCAGATTATTAGAATGACCTTTGTTTCTGAATATTTTGCTTTAAATATTTTTTAAATAATTTAAAATAGTGCTTGACTGATCCCATCTGATGGTAAGCAGTGATGCAATCATCGATTTCGATAGTCTTAGTTTCCTAATTATTTGATGACAAAAATTTAAAAAGAGAACTGTTTTGGAAGGTAAAAAAAAAACAATGGCATAGATGAAAATCGAGCAAAAAAAAAAATTATTTTCTTTTGACTGAAACTACTCTAATTTGTATCTCTCTTGTTTAAATCTTTTAGCCGACTAAGAAATGAAAATGTATATTATATAGTACAGTGCATAAACACATAATTAGCCTTATAACGTTCCCACTGCTGGAACTCAGGCCTCCTCTCTAAGGAATAGGCCAAAATCCACCACGAGGGCTTAGTGCGGATTGGTGGATGTCATAATATATGTCTTCGAATTTTTGTCCCTTCACCGTTTTGAGTGCTGATAAAATAAATTTCAAAAATTAAGTTGCCTGGCAGGGTCATTACCACTGGGCTACCTCTAGCCTGCACTCTTTAGTATAGTATTTGGTTAAAAAGGGCTAGAGAATATAAATTGTATAATATTATTAATCTTAGAAACATTTATTCGGTCATACGAGTAGATATTATCAAAAACTAAACCAGCAACTAATGCAATTTTATCTCAAAGATTTATAGGACCTAAAGCGATGAGACATCAAGAAAACAAACCTTATCTATAGCAGATGTATATTCAACAGTACGTGTATAAAAAAATATAAAAAAGATCGGACTAAAAAGCTTGTCGTTTCCACAGCCTATCTGACAAGGACCTCTATAAAAACGTACCTTCTTAATAAAAATACTGTCCATCAACTTCGACTATCGTTCATTGCAAAATAGAACCTGGATCATAAAAATACCTTTCAAAATGTAAATCTGTTGTTATACATACCTATTTTGCCTGAATTTACTCCTTTGCTTTCAAAGCACAATTTTGACTGTTATCGAACTATATTCTACAATATATTGACTTAATAGTCTTGGAACTTGGAGCATTAGATGCTAGTTGTATCGGTACAGTACTGCCGTAAACTCAGTACATTATTGTTGCATGCTGGTCCGCAGGTTTGGCATATTTTGGAGGTCTGTTTACTGTATTAATGCTGTGATTGTATGTAAGCACCCACTTATGTATCTAGTTATCGGAAAATGCTGTGATTGGTGAAGATAACTAGAGTAAGATCCATTCATTTACTACAATGGGATTATTGTTATGAGAGGTACGGGCTGCCTGTTTAGGTTGCTTTCTACATGAGAATCCGCGCGTATGTTTGGTAAAACTTATACAATTTCACACGACAAAACTGTGGTGAAGCTTGTGGGTGTTGTAAGCCCATAACGTGTGTAGTATATGGTGTCTGTTCTGAGTCAGATACAGTTGGTTTAATTAAATTTTTGTGTTCCGATCGTTCTAATCAATATTGGGACTATTATAAGATAACGTGTGTGTTTTTCTGTTGGTCTGTCTGTCACAGTGACGATTAATTTCAATCTGGAAATAGTTTTTATTTGTAGAAAAAACTATGAGTAGTTTATGCTTTTACAAGCTTTACATTTACTTCAATCTATTTGCTTTGTTCTTAATTATGTGTGTCAAATTGTTAGTCCATTTTTGAAACACTTCCTGACCTACGATTTAGATGAAACTTGCCATCGCACCACACTAATATTATATAAGTTGGTAGTAAGGTGGAGATAGTTTGTATGTATGAGTTTGAGCATCGACGCCGAGTTGCTAGCCTGTCGGTTTTCAACCGGTTGCATTTCGGAGAGTATGCGTCGGAATTGCATAACCTAATTCCGCCTAGCCCGTTCCATCATCAGACTACTAGGCGTACGGCAATGCGCCACCGGTACATGGTGGACATCCCACCTATACGCACAAAACGTTTTGGGAACACATTCATTGTGCACAGCTAAGGAGTGGAATTCCTTGCCGGAAGCTGTGTTTCCTGATGGCTACAACCCGGGAATCTTTAAGTCAAGAGTGAATAGGTCACTTCTAGGTAAGCGCGCTCCATCGTCGACCGCATCGTCGCTTTCCATCAGGTGAGATAGTAGTCAAGCGCAAACTTATCAAGAATAAAAAAATAAAATAAATATGTGTATGTTTATTACTCCTTTAACCTCAAAGAGCTGGACAAATCTACATGAAATTTGGTACAGGTTAGACCATGTCCTGGAATAGTATAAAGAATACTTTCGTATCCCTTGTTCACAGTTATTTTGCATTCACACTTAGAAAACATTTATCAAAGCTTGTGTAGGTAGCTTTGCCCGTAATATTCGTTTAGTCTTTTGACCCGAGAAAAAAAAACATCGGTATTTTAATTGTAAGTGTAAAAATTTCAATTACGGATTCACACTTCCTTTCAAAATCTGATACGAAAACTTGTGAAAAATTACAACACGCACAAAATTTAAACTTTAAGTCACAACATAAATATGTCTTTAAACTAATGAATTTTCTTTAGTGTTCTACTTATTCAAGTTTATCTTCAGGCAAATCTCGCTACCAAAGTAGGTAAATGTCTTTCAGATACTCCTTATCTTAGTATTTAAACAGGCCTTGATACTTAAATGTGGCTTCACAAAGAACTATAAGTCTTCGTGTTTCTTTATCTAGATTCTAGTAGGGATGTAAAGGAGACCATCTTAATAGCAGTGGCGGAAGTGCAGTGGTGGTGGAAATTTGTTAAAAATAAATTTTGAGAAATTTATTGTTTTTAAGGTGGGATCTATTGACTAGGAAGGTATTGGCATCCAATGACTTCTCTCGCTCTAAGGTGGGACGAGAGAATTTATTTTGCATTCTAGGACCCCGGGTTTCCCTTTTGGAAGTAAATCCATGGTCCCAGTGGGCTTTGGCTCTGCTGGGTCCCTACGGTTTTGCTGTCACTTCTTTGAGGCGCCGTCAACGACTCGGGCTTGGTCCGGACAGCAAGCTAGCCATTGCTCGTCGTCTGCAAGCCTACAGTGAGTGGAAATTGTGGTCGGGGCCTCGGCGGCTGGGGCGTGATGACGACCGCTCCCACACGCGTGCGGCTCTATTGATATGATAAGTTATCTTAATTGTCATATTCTAAGTGATTTCTTAATGGTTTATTTAATAAACTGGCTCCGCAATCACTTTATACTGAAATTGGTCGAGGCAGCTCTTCTTTATTCTTTGTCTATATATTACCTACAAAGATTATAAAGAGAAAAAAGTTTTTGTTTTCAATAACCTCAAAAACAACTGGACCGATTTTAAACATTATTCCACTAATCGAATGCTCAAGGAGATGTCAGCAACTGTAGGGGCCTAGCAGGGTCGAAGCCTACTAGGTCCAATGGTCTGATTCTGAAAGGAAGACTCGGCCCTGGTACGAAAGGCAACGAAGGAACAGGAGTGGGTTTTTAGTCAGTAAAAGTCTGACACTATCTTCCGCCCCGCCCAAGGGCGGGGGATGTCATAAGATGATTTTCCCAACGAAAAAAAAAATACTATTCGAATGCTACTTTATCTCTGTGATCAATGGCTATAACATATTTTAAACTTTCACGTAGACAAGAGTCAGTATTTTATACTGCTCTTCTTATATTTACAGTCGGTCTTCTTTATTAGAACTCCGATAAAAAGCTATAGACATTACGTGGATGTAGGTGCCTAAACCTTATTATAATTTCCGAAAGTTTTGTATTTGCGGAGGCGCAACGGAAGTTTGCTGCCAACCCTAGATTGTAGGACCTAAAGATATTCAAAGCAACTTTCGATTAGTTCAAGACGGTGGCAGTCCCTTCTTGTGTAAAGAGTGATAAGGAAAGATTGCGCCTTGGCTTGACTTTGAAACTGGTGACGGAAAATTGATAAGCTTTTTCGTAATCATAAGGTTACAGTTTATTATTCAGAAAGAGTTCGAGAATGGGTTCTTTACTTTCAAATGTCATACATTTGTACTTAGTTTTTTTTTTTAATGGGTGGGTAAATCATCTAATGACAAATCTCGCCCTTGGGCGGATCGTGAGATAGTGTCAGAATTTTACTGACTAAAAAGCCACTCCTGTTCCTTCTTTACCTTCGTCCCAGGGCCCCGGGTTTTACTTTCACACTACCCGTGGCCCCAGTAGGCTTCGACCCTGCTGGGCCCCTACAATTTGCTGACATCTTCCTGAGGCGCGCGTGGAACAGTACGCGCCGTCGACGACATGGGCTCGGTCCGGACGGTTACCGGACGGTCGGACGGTGAGCCAGGAATTACTTATATATCGTGGATGTGTTTACAAACATGTTACTTGCTGAAAAAACCTAATGATATTTTGTTTGCTGAGCATGGGGGTCCTGGGTAGTTAGAACAACGGTAGCCTGTGGCAAATATACATGATATACAAAATTGTTGCGTGAATTATGAGGGTGATAACCAAAGGATTTAAAAACGTCGAAATGAATTTAATAAAAAATATTTAATCATATTTTATTACAATTATGAATTTATTCTAACTGAAGTCTATATTCGAACGATGAGAGTATCGAACTGCCTAAATTAATTATTCCATTGATTGAACATTGATCTATTGCGAAAGTACGGATGCGGCATCAGCATCTACAAGTTAGTGATCAGAATCCACACGAGGCTTCGATTCAATAGATCATAGTATCATTTAGGTAGTATTGTGTCTTCAAAACTATAACCTTATATAAAGTGAACAGTCTGCTCCTAACTAAGGTAGTTACTTTGGTTTCTATTTAAATGTGATTTTCAGGCATTCAGCCGGTTTCAACTGCATTTTATCACAAGTCAGGCTCAAGCTTCGCTAAGGCTAATTACTACAATAAAAATCTCAGCTCCATTTTACCGACGTCGTGCCTATTTCAATGATTCTTGGTAGAGTCTGGCTGTGTAACTCTTGCCCACCAGTTTTAGATATACACTGAGAATCTATTTTCGAATAATTAAGACAACACTGAACTTTATTTAAATAAAATCCACCAAAAAACAAAAATTCTGTTAGTATCCTATGAAATTCTATAAGATCTACGAGTACCTACCTATCCTTTAAAAATATACTCGATCGGCCAGTCTCCATGCTAAGAATGTTTTTTTAATTATTTTTTGAGGTCAATCACCCAATCATCCGTAAACTTCTCCCGGTTGGAGCTAGAGGGCGTGCAATACTTTTACTAACTAAAACCTTCCTGTTTGCCGCGCCCAGTCGCAGCATGGCGGACAGAGTTCCGTCGGGATCTCATGGTGGAATAGCGACAGCGACTGACGTGACCCAGTGCTGGGCACGCCATATTTATGGCGGTAAGTCCCCTCTTTGAGTAGAGGCTGGAAAGGTAACACGGCGTCCTTACCTTACGTATGACGCAGGTCCTCATCAGACATGGTAAATTCGGGAGGTTCCTGCATTGGATTCAGGCAGTGGAAACGCCCAGGTGTCACCATTGTGATGACCGGACACGGTGGAGCATACGGTTGAGGTGTGTCCCGCTTTGGTGGAGCACCGCCGTGTCCTTGTGTAGGCAATCGGCGGCAGCGACCTTTCGCGTCGGGCCCTGGTTCGGGCTTGGGTCCGGAGCGAGGAAGAATGTCAGGCGGTCGCCTCCTTCTGCGATGCAGTAATGCTAGCGAAGGAGGAGGCTGCACGCGTGAGGGAACGTAGGTCCTCACAGCATAGCCACCGTAATTCCGATCCCGACTACCAGCCATGGTAGACGCGGGCTTGCGGACGTCTAACAATGGGTAGCGCGCCAACCGGCCGTTTGGTAACCGTCCGGATCGAGCCCAAGTCGTTGACGGCGCGAAGTGTTCCACGCGCGCCTCAATGAGATGTCAGCAATCGTAGGGGCCCAGCAGGATCGAAGCTTACTGGGGCCAAAGGTGATGCGAATAAGATCCCGGGGCCCTGGAAGAATAGCAAAGAAGGAACAGGAGTGGGTTTTAGTCAGTAAAAGTCTGACTCGAGAGCGGGGGATGTCATTAGATGATTTTCCCACCCGAAAAAAAAACCTGTGTTCTTCAGTTGCTCTTTGAGTTCCAGGGCCACGGTATCCCTTTCAGAAATTCACGTTTTCTATGCGATCTCGATAAATATCATAGTAAGGTACCGTGATGTCTATACCTACCTACTTAATTTACTTATTGGGCGCCGATATTGTAACAGCTCTTTTACATTATTTCCAATTCGGTAGTTAGGTACAACGGTGGTCTTATCGCTGATGGCGATATCAAACTGGAAAGGTAGGAAGGTTTTCAAGAAGCTCAGGTTAATACCACTATTTTATAAGGAGCGACTTCTTAACTTAGCTCCACACCCAGTAACTGGGTAACACAAGAAAAACTGGTGGATCATCCATCAAAACGCATAAAAATACCTCTACATTTTTAACACAAGAAAACCTTTCAATTTATTAACACATCCCATCTACCAATATTTTTTCAAGCATGGTAACTCAGCGAAGCGGCTCACACTTATGTACGAGCATAAGTACCAACATTGCGTGAGCAATCTATTGACTATGTAATTTATATCTACTGGGGAATCCTCATGCTGAGACTTTATTAAGATAATAATGAAACTCTTGGGAGCTCTATAGGGAAGTTCATAAAATATAGGTCCTGTATGTTCTTCAGAACAGAACTTACATATATTTTGTGAGCTGTTTTTGCCGTCATATTTCTTTTTCTGTGAAAAATTATCTAGCATGCCAATCATGATAAATTTCACTTTGTATAACTTAGGAGTACGTTTATATTTTAGGAATAAGTATGTACGTATGTATGTATGTATTATTTCAGTCATATTTCTCACATTTTTTTTTTAAATGGTAGAAATTAGTGCTTTACTGTAGTTTTTTCTAATGGTAAGCAGTGATGCAATAGTTGATGGTGAGGCACACTAGTTTAATAAGGGCTTATTCACTTCATTTTAGAGTTCCGTAACTCAAAAGGAAAAAAAAATAAGGATAAGGAACCCTAATAGGATCACTTTGTTGTCCGTCTGTCTGTCTTTCAATACCCTTTATCTCGTGAACCCGTGAAGTTATCGATATGAAATTAAAATCATGTACTCAAATCTGCGGTCCCTTGAAGCTGCAAAAAAAAAAACAAATTTCTGAGTTAACAAATAAACAAGATACGGCCGTTTATGTCGCAAAAAAAGTATATTTCGATACTCTCAAATTAATCAAAATTCATTCGAAATTCCCGTTGACTCAGAATCCTGAAATTTTGTACAAAGCAAGGTCTTATAGCACAGGTATATGAATAAATCTGAAAACAGTAATTTTGTTGTTACGTATGTCACAAAAAAAAAAAATACTATTTTGTAATTTGGAAAAATTTTCGAGACCACATCCGGGAGTTGTAGTTTGTACGGAACCCTCAGTGCGAGATTCCAACTCGCACTGGACCAGTTTTTTGTATCATTTAAACCCTATTTTGTGTCCTGGCAATTCCAGGTTTGCCTGGAAGGGATCACGAAATGTATTAAGGCAAGAAGAAAATTCTCATTCTGTGATCTGTTGTATACAATTAATTTTTATATGAAGAAATAAATAAAACTATGAACACTTGAAGAAACAAAATTAATAATTATTTATTCAAACTTTATGTACTAGTGAAAAAAAAAAAGTTAAGCTACCAGTCGACCTTAGGGTGTTGCAGAGACAGAACATTACAAGTGATACAATGATTAATAAACGTCCAATAAAATAAGCAACGTTGTAGTGAAAAAACGAATCCGACTAATCATTCGTGCGATGACAACTTCTTGCAAATGAGGACTCATACCTTCGCCTAAAAGGTGTATCTCGTTAGACTAGAAGGCAATTCCAACAGGGTTGATAAAAGACTAGACAGATTTATTGTTAATAGACAATTTTTAGTCGTTAATATACCTTTTTGTGAGCTTGAAATTCATCCAATAACTTCTCCCGAACTAGCGTGGAGGAGAGGGCGTGTCAGACTTTTACTGGCTAAAACTCACCTGTGTCTCTCAGCTACCCATGATTGCGTTTCATGATCACAGTATCCCTTTTAGAAATTCCCGTGGCTATAGTGGGCATCGGCCCTACGGTTTTGTTGACATCTCTTCGACGACTCGGGTTCGGTCCTCACGAGACAGCCGGACGGTGAGCTACCTGTCATCTGCAAGCCCGCGCCTATGGTGGCCCTGCATGGGATCGCCCTGCGATTCCTGACGCCCGCCTGGGGCGTCTTCTGTGGCGGCATCAGGGGCGGGAGGATGGCCGTTAATATACGTACGTTCTATTTACTTTAGAGTTATTCAGTTTTAATTATTTTGCTAAAAGAAATTGAAAATATAAATCATAATGGAACCGTTCAAAATTTGAAATGAAGACCTTCATTTGTGAATCTTTTCAATTTAATGTTTACTTTATTTTCAAGAAACCCAACGATTTGAATGCCGAACACATTCAGTCTAAATTGAATAATGTATTGAAAAATAAATGGTCTATTTTTCTCAATGTTTTTATTTTATTCAAACTATATATTAAATAAACTTTTATGAAATATACAAAGAAACCCAATATTCAAGTCAATAAGAAAATAAAATAAATCTTACATTTTACCACTTCTATTTTTTTATAGAATCTTCTTTGGCTTTTATTTCTTCAAATAAGATTGTTCAGTAGCTACACAGCGCACCTTAGTATCGGCGAAGATTCCTGAACCCTTTTCACGAGTAGGTTTGCCTATAGGTACATACTTGTAACTACCTAGCTACCGAAATAAGGCTTTATTACAGCCAGACGCCTTTTTTCTATAAAACCATCGTGTTGAAAATATTATTAGAAATTCCTTTTACTTTTTCAATCTTAACTTTGGAACACTGTTTGCCTTTTAAAATCTTATAAATGTGAATTTTAGTTTCAATTTTTAAAAACGGATTTCATGTCAAAATTTTTTGTACTGTTATTTTTAGTGAACATTTTTATAAGTAAATTTTTTGATAAGCTGAGCGTTGAGATGTTCTTTTTTAACGATTCTGATTAAATTTAAGGTTCAGTTCTACTTACTAAGGTTTGGCAGGTCGATACCTAACTTTTAAAATAAGTGGTAAACTAAAAAACTACAGTAGTGGTTCAGTGGTAACGGCTCCGACTTAGGAGTTGGGTGTGGGTTCAAACCCAGCCTGGCGCAATAATTTGTGTAATTTATTTCATCACCACTGCTCTCAAAAGGAAAACATCATGTGGAGATGGCCAGCTAGACTATGACGCATGTTCTAGAACCTGCATTTGAGCTGACGTAGTGGATTACGGCCGTATCTCTTTCCCAAAGATACATAAGGCCTGAGTCTCAGCTGTGAGAACGATATACGGCGGGGCCCCGGGGCCCTATAACGGAAGGCAAAGAAGGAACAAACAAGTGGGTTTTAGTCAGTAAAAGTTTGACACACCCTCCCACTCCACTTAAAGACGTGAGATGTCATAAAATGATTTTCCATTTAAGAAAAAATACCTATCAATATTGTAAAATCAATCATTTGTTTAAAAGAGTAACCATGGAGTTTCTTTCCGGTTCTTCTCCATAGGAAACGACCAATTGGAACCGTGAACTAGCTTCTGAAATTTTCTATGCACTTACCCATATAGGCCTATGTGACATAAAAAGATTTTGATTTGAATTGAGTGGTGCACCATTCAAATCAAATCAAATCTATTTTTTTTTATTTCTTTGTGCTAGTCCCAAAAGGACAAGCTCTGTAACAAAAATGATTGAGTTTTTTTTTAAGAATTAAACTAATACGGAAACAGTGAGACGGAATCACGATGATGGCATGACGGAGATGACCAGTGGATAAAACGTTATGAATTATTGCCCACGGCGGGGCCTCTGTAGCTTGGGGGCCCCGTTTCATTGATACGGCGTGGCGGTGGTAGCTACGCCCCTTACCTCAATGTAGTTCGGAGAACACTGAACAGATTTATTTTTGTTCAAAGGATTATCGCCCTTCGATGCCTTGCTAGGCTACCTAGTGTAAACTGAGACTACCTTACTCGTTTTAAGCGATCGCTCATCAAGCATGAATCATTTTCAGTACAGAGTGTAATCAAATAGAAATTTAATAAAAAATACACGTGCTTTTTCATAAAGCGAGGCCATCCTTCAACATTACAGGCCATTATTTTTATCGGACCCTATCAGATGAAACCAAAGAACATCAAATGCTTCCCACATATGGGGGAGCGTTTCTGATAAATTACCTACTTGATTTTTGATGCTGGTTTACCCAAGTTCTTTTAGCTGTTCAATCGTCAAGAAATTTGCTTATGATTTTGACAGTTTTCATCATGTTGTTTTTTCTCTGATTTTGTAAAAATACAACAAAAATCCTCGGTTTATATTTCATTTTCTTGTTGCATTTTTATAAACTTAAACAAATTCATCTCCTTGAGGCGCGCGTGGAACAGCACGTGCCGTCAACGACTTGGGCTCGGTCCGGACGGTTACCGGACGGTCGGACGGCGATATTCCCACTGCTCGCCGTCCGCAAGCCAGCGCCTACTAGGGCCATGGGTGATGCGAAGGAACAGGAGTGAGTATTTAGTCAGTAAAAGTTTGAGACTATCTTCTGCCCCACCCAAGAGTGGGGGATGTCATAAAATGATTTTCCAACAGGAAAAACAAACAAATTCAAATTTTCAGCGAGATATCGCTGACAAAATATGTTTCGTCATTCCAATGGCGCGGCCAGGTTGTCTTTTAAACTACTAACCTAGATTTTTTTCTTTATTTCAACAATTATCTCTTTACTAGATCAATTTATAACTTCTAACTAAAACTTTGACGTTTTTGAGAATCAACTTATAATTTTTTATAAAATTTTGGCATAGTTTTTTTCTTTTAATTTCGCCATGGCCGCGCCATTGAAACGGACATTAACACTTTTAACATTTTCTGGAGTCAAAGGTTTTATAAAAGTTGTAAAATAACATTGACGATGACGCCAAGATCTATTCTGAAAAATATGTGTCTGACATATACCTAGCTATGTTTCACTTCAAAAGGCAGTATTGTTCAATAGAAAATCCTTTTCTCGTCGCGTCACCGCCTCAGGCCCGGAATGCAACCGCTTTCTACCGGACGTGTCACCTACTCAGCGTCTGTGAGTATTTCGCTATATAGGTTCTATTTTATAGAATGTTTACTCTTGGATATAATATTAGTTTTAAAGACCAGTGAATACAGGATATGTACTTATGTCGATTTATGTTATTTTTAGTTTATGGTGAGAACCAAGGTTACCGACATAGGCAGAAGAATTGCCAAACGGGTAGGGCAGATTCCTTGCAGAATAGATGGTCGATGGATCAGAAAGGTTCTAGAGTGGCGATCATGTAACGGAAGACGTAGCGTTGAAAGTTTTCCCACAAGATAGATCAAAGACCTGGCGAGGATCGCGTTAACGTCTTTCTGCTGAAATAATAATAATATAGGTGAGGGCTTAGCGAGGGCAAGTTCAAAACCCATATTAAGCGAGTCCTAACTAAGAAAGCGTATTACAAGGTTAAAGACTATGTCGAAGACACGCTTGTTTGGCAATGACTGCTTTTGCACATGTGGCCCCCTGGTAACTCAAAATATTGTGTACATCTATCTATTAACTGCTCCACATTTGTTGTAATATATACATTTTCTTTTTTCTTTTCTTCCTACACATTCCTTTTGCAATATTTTTTATATTATTAGACACCAACCACCATAAATTTGTTAGTAATTTTCTTTTTGTTGACATGTCATTTATTGATAATTGTAATTATTTATTGTTCTTGTTTTTTTTTATATAGCTTCTTTTTTTTTAATGTGAATGTGAGAACACCGTGGACTTCGCGAATTCTTAGATTACTTCCTATCACGACTCATTTTTTTTAATATGATTATTGGTTTTGTGCTTTTGGGTACAATATCGACTGGTCTACGCTGTTCTTACATAATGTCTATTAATACTGTAATATGAAAATATTGTAAACAATCACTTTTTCAAAAGAGTAACCATGGAGTTTCTTGCCGGTTCTTCTTCATAGAAAACGACCAATTTGGAACCGTGCACTAGCTTCTGACGTTTTATAAGTGCCCATGTAGGCCTATGTGAAATAAAAACTTTTGACTTTGACTTTTGACTTTGACTTTGAATATCTTGACTTGGCTCGCGAGGTTGTCGACACGTGGGAAGATGCTGATGGATAGAGCAATCATTGTGCCGATAGTTGTAACGGCCAATGGCTTAATAGCTAAGAGCCTCAGACAACATCTAAGGAGGATCTCGTTAGACAGCAGGATCAAGGGCTTGATCCAGGAAGCAGTACTGCTGGACACGGCGCGCATTGTTAGGAGATTCCTCTCTCAGAAGCCTTGACCACCGGTAGCTTGGATCCTGTTCCCGATGCACTGGCAGGGCCACTATTTTTTTATATTTTAAATGTTTTTTATTGAAATATTTAAAAATATAATTTATATGATATATATCGGCGCAAGAACGTTATTTGAAGCACCTCGTCAATGTGATGTAATCCATAAGATGCAGTTACATCAGCGTATAATTAGATTAAGAGTTGATTAACATTATGATCACGAAGTAATTGTTTAAAAACACAAATTACGTTATTGTTATTTATTTTTATTGTTAATTTTTATAATTGCATGGTTCAATTAATTATCTTATTTTTAACAATTCCAAAAAAAATTACAAAATTAATTATTTATCAAGTTTAAATTATAACCTCAAAACTCGAACCTGTGCGTCGAGCACGTGGTCGGTCTGCATAAATACAGGCGACGGCCTCAGAGCGGCTTTGTTCGATCCAGCCCGTCCCTTGCTGTCCCCCCCCAGCGACGCCCTAAGCCGAGGTCCGTACCCCACAGGGGGTGCCCTTAGCGTGTAGTCGCTTAGTTTTAAGTATAGTTAAGTAAGCCCTGGCTGGAGGCTTTGATTCTTGAATTGAGGCCGCCACAGGCAGGTCCGGTTAAGCAGCCGACAACCTCCTAGGTTGACCTGCGAGAGGCCACACACAAAAAAAAAAAAAATCAGAGCGGCTCAGTTGCGCACGAGCCGTCGGACGGAACACATCTCTGTGAGTCATAACTATATTGTTGTATTTATTTTGATTGTAACGTCACTGAATAAAAGTTATTTAAAGTGTACTAAGTGTTTTCATTGGGAGAAGATGGAAAATAATCAAGAATGTGACGTCAGCAATGCTGACGTCATCCTTTTTAAAAACAACCATGGTGCTGACCATCCGTCATATATTAATGAATAAATGAAATAATAATAATATTAATCCACAGCTATCACACAACGCCATCTAGTCCCAAAATAAGCAGAGTTTGTGCTAGGAGTACTAGATAACTGATAAACATACTTGTATATTTCTAAATACATACATGATATAGATAAATTATACCCAGACACAGAACAAATGATTATGCTTATCACACAGACCTGGGTGGGAATCGAACCCACAACCTCCGGCTTAGCAGTCAGGGCCATTAACCACTAGACCATCAAATGATGATTATGATGATTTATTATAGCTTAATTACCAAAGTACTGTGGTGTGTGCTAAAACAGCCACTTACAAATCTACGTTCTATAGAATCACAATCAAAGTTCTCTACAATTTCCACTGACCTAAATGAGGTTGTGCTAGAAGTGTGAACAGCGCACATCAAATCGATTGCAGGCTTGAAGACGTAAAGCTGTTTTGAACCGGCTCTGAGATAGTCAACGTTAATAGAATTTAGGTATTTATAGACAAAAGTGGAGAAACATGTACGATCAAATGGAGGTGGAAAGAAAAAATAAGTCGCTTTGCCTTAGATTGGAGATGTCTATTTTTTGTATTATAGTACCATCTGAAGTTAAAGTGGAACTTTATGTATGGTTTAGCAAATGGGGGGCAATTGCCTAAGCATAGATGCTTAATGACGATCTAGATGGGAAAAGATCCAGAAACAGGAGTTCAATACGTTGATCAGACCAAAACCGTGCAACACTGGAGACCTCAGTCTCCGATGCCATCCATATCGCCGAAGATAAGGACAAATTTGGTGAAATATAGCCCACAAAAAAGTTATTCGTCGAGGTCATGACTGAGGAGACATTTCTGAGAAGCATTGAGGATAAACGAAGCATGGAGGAGGAGATACATTGTCTAATTCTATAGTTTCACAGTTGCTAAAAATATCACAGTTACTGATCAAATAAATCAACCTGTATTATACATGATTTTTCTGTTAGCATGTATATTATTGAAGTCCTCCTAAACGGATGGACCGATTTTGATTAATGTTTTGTCAGTGTTTGAGTGGGTCCAATTGTGCCAGCAGAACAACGCCTATTGAGTATGCTAGTATTTAAAAGTAAACAATATAATAATCAAACGTGTAGGTTAAGTGGTGTGCGATGGACAAGCCGTATACTTAGCATTGAATGGTGAAGAGTTGAAGAAAAGAAGTCAATTGACAAGATTATTTTATTTCTATCAATAAAACATATTGCATTTTGACTCAATATTTTAATGAGCAACTCTATTTGCCCATTCTATTCACATAAATATGTTTGTCCTTCACTTTCCACCGTGATATTCAAGTAACGCCAGTTTTTTGGTCCTTCGAGCCGGATACTCTAAACGTTTTGATTAGAGTCTATAACACTCAACAGGGCTCTTAAACGTGCGGTACTGTCTCGGTCTTTTCATAAGAAGCAAGTATTAGTCCATAAAGATACTCGTAACGTTGTTATGTCCTGACAGATGGCATACTAAAGTTATTTTCTGTTAATAATAACGCGTTTTATGGGCAAAATAGAAAAATTACGTCATTTGTAGAGTAAGGTTATTATTTGGTTAGGTCGTCGTGATTACGTGAAATTATGAAAACTAGTTGGCCTTAAAAATCGATTAGTTTAAGGATTAAAAACAATGGAGTATTACAGACACCCTTAATATTATACAGGTCATCCGATTCAAAGTTGTTTAAATTTTTCCCAACGTTATTCCAAAAAAAAAATTCTGCGAACTAAGGTAGTTTTTTCCTTTATCAAGACGTCTTCGAAGTAATCTACATTACATTTCACTAATATTATGACAGTCAGTCGTGGGTTGTTACAAAAACCACTTTTCCATGAATTAATTTTCAATTTGCGTGGGACGATATACCCTTTGGTTACTGCTAACCTTAATTACGGTTTATATTGTATATCATAACATTAAGTTAAGACAAATATTTAACTCAACTTGTGCATGTTTTCTATTCCACCCACATCGGAGTTGAAACGCCAAGGGCTTAAGCCAGGGAGCGTCATTGACTAACTTGTGTATCTAAGTTTGTAAAGTTCATTATGGATCAAAAGACTACGTTGGTTAGTTGTAAATAACTTTTGTTAAACAGACCTTTACTAAATCTTATCCTTTGATAGTAATTTATTTTCTGCTATATGTTTATGTGTTTTTTATATCCAATCCGTCATAAAAACTACCAATTCATCACGCCCGCGTTTTCTAGGCCTGCCTCAGTGACGACGCCAGTCTTCCGGCACTCACTGCATAACACTTTTCGTGTTACTTTTAGAAACCGAAAAAAGGTTCAATTTCGGCCTAAAAAAAATTGGTTTCGGCTAAAAATGGGGCTGAATATTTGGCTCGATCGAAACTAACGTCTTTCAGCTGACGGTTGTAAATTGTAATAGATACCTAAACACTGATTGACTCGTTAGTCTATGTATGTTATATTTGTATGTGGGTAATCGTCGATTTATTCGATTGGTATTTTATGTCATAACTGTTCTATATAATTAAGCGTAACAATGTCCAAGCATGTGTCTTGTATATGTCCGTGTACATACTTGTGAACACATCCACGAGATAGGAGATATATATACAACATTTGTTTTAGTATGTACGAAACTCAAAACACGTGTGTATTTTTATGTAAAAAGTTTATTTACAAAATTTCTTAACTATATCATAAAAAATCACATCAAAATAAAACATGGTGTAAAAATGATTGGAATCGATTCAGTTACTGATTCTGAACAAACTATATTCAGGTTTCGCATATACCAAGAATAATGTTGTATAGTTAGGAATATCTGTATTGTTATATTATTTTTATATTTTGTCACTTTTTCGGTTACCAGGTCAGCTTCGGTTTCGGTTATAGCCGAAACTGGAACATTCGGTTTCGGCTACAAATCATGTTTCAGTCGGTCATGCCTAGTTATTTTTTTAAATAACTTGTATTATAATGAAGGTTGAAGTAAAGTAATTAAGCTATGAAAGCTTGTCAAGGTTAGACTTTAAATAGAGTAATAACATTTAGATTAAACGAGAACTCTTTATTAAAACTAAACTACGTTTCCAGACGTTAATCTAAATACAAACAACTCGGACTCGAGTTAAGGCGTTCACTGTATTGGTTTTAAGCGTTTGGATTTAAAGTTTAATTGGTAATTTAAACGATTCTGAAAATTGTGTTTTATCTTTATTATTTAATTAAACTAACAGAGTCTTGGTGACTTGGCTTTGGAAATACGTTAAGACTTCAGTATCATTTTTTAAAGTAGTAGTACTTTCTTGTAGTATTGTACTATACATTGTAGTGGTAGTATTTTTTCTAATGATGAATGAAGTGGGGGCTGAAAGATTCGGGAGTGGCGATAGCGTACCGGAAAACGCAGCGTCGAAAGGCCTCCCACCAGGTGGACCTATCATCTGGTAGGTTCCGCACTAACACTTGCCACCAAGGCAGATAATGTTATACAAACCACCATTCAGATTTAGACAAAATATCACTTCAACTCTTTCAGTTGAAATGATATATATATATCGGGAATTATTGGACGTAAGCCTTCCGCAAGTGTCAACGATAGGTCCTATGAATCTCGCATCCTTCGAATTCCCGTGACTCTAACCAGGTGATCAGTACACTTTGTGGCAGGCCTTCCAACTCTGGGTCGACCGCATACCGGAAGGTACGCGGTCGCGACTCTATAACCTTTCGCCCTCCATAATCAAGTAACTGGATAACTTGGTACTCTTTAGTAAGATTAGTGTCAGATTTTAAAACAACTGTTAAAATTAGGTAGCGGTGTACTATACCTAGGCTCTACCCACCTAATCTTTTGAGACATGCATCCAAGATGTTATGATTCTTTCAATTTCAATATCTCGATTTTTAAGTAAAAAAATTAAAGAATATTCGTAGGGGATCATTTATGTGTTGATTTTAACCACTGTGTGTACAAGTACTCGATTTTATATCTCAAGAAAAATATGATTAAATTCTCTTTTCAATGAAGGAAGAATTTCCTGCCACAGAAGTATTTTCAATAAAGCCAGTTTGGAGAAAATCCGCTACTTGAGTTTTCGTTGAAAGGCTTACCTATAATAATAAGGCAAATGTGTGGTAATGGGCAGGGCACATTGCTCGCAGAACAGATTGCCGTTGGGGCCGAAAGGTTCTGGAATGGCGGCCACGTCCCGAAAGACGTAGCGTTGGAAGGCCTCCTACAAGGTGGACCGATGACTTGGTAACGGTTGCGGGAGTCACAGAGAGAGATGCGAGACGCACAGGACCGTTCATTGCGGCGACACTTGGGGGAGGCCTATGTCCAGCAGTGGACGTCTTTCGGCTGAAATGATGATGATGATGATGATGATGATGAAGAATTGAATAAGAAACGTTAAGATATTATTAAATGCAACTTTATGCTTGAACTACGTAAGGTAATATGAATGGCTTTTTTTGTATTAATCCAGAATTATCATAAAATCTATTCTATCTTTATATGTATCTCAGTTTTAGTTTCCTATTTATATGTAATACATTGTACAATAAACAGTTTTATTAATGACAGAAGCTATTACCTAATGAGATAAATAAATAATTATAGGAGGTTTTGAGCCACGGGAAAAGTGGCTATAAAATATACATTCACTGTGACAGGAGAGGCTCTGGGCGTCGGTGTGGGTGTCGCAGAGCGATCCCCTGCCACCGTAGATGCAGATTTGGGGACGAAGAGCTATGAGTAGCGTGCCATCCGGCCGTCCAGTAAGGATCAAGGCCAAATTGTCGACGACACGTAGTGTTATAAAAAAAAAACTTTAATTTAGGCAAGTCCTTAAGGGAAACAATTAAGAAAAAATTAAACCTATGTTAGTAAACTTGCTATCAGGTTTGCTGTAAGAAAACCCTATTGTGCGTTAAGCTCGCCGTTGTACATCAGCTGTTCAATTTTTTAAATGATTTGTAATTTATGTACAGTGCTCAGTCTACAGCACGTTGTTATCCACGTGCCTCTCAAAGAGATGTCAGCTAGGACCACGGAGAATTTCTGAAAAGGAAACCCGTAGTCCTAAAACGCAAAAGGCAACTGAAGGACACAGATGCGATTTTAGTCAGTAAAAGTCTGACAAGCCGCTTCGCCTAGAGCGGGAGTCATTGCATGATATCCACCCTTAAAAAAAAGTTATCAGAAATTACTAGATAGTTTTGAATTTATCTAAAGAATCTTAAATACTACCCTTATATGCAGAACAAAAATACGATCAGTTGTAGTACTAGAACCTAGATTATATTGTTAACAGCACTATCAATAGTACAAACACAATACTTGAAAGAATGATAACGCTGTAGCAACAGCTGTTGGCTTCCGCTACGACTCGCTACGTTGTTCTACGAATCGCTACGATTTTGCTACGTCACGTAGCACATTTGCTACGAGCCTTTTATTGCAAACATTTTTGTAGAAGTGAGACCGGATCGAACATTTTTATTAGGATCTTGTTTTGTTTTTTTAAATAAATAAATAGTATAATCTTCACTGTTGGAGAGCTATATAATGTTGATTGCCATTAGCTATTTTATGCCTAAAATAAATTTTATCCAAATCACGTATATGTTAGGTCTCAGTGGTCCAAGAATTTGTTTTAAGCTTCCATAGCTTATAAACATATTTCTTAATGATGTATTATATATAATCTTTAATTTTGGCAAACTTAGTAAGCAACATCGAGAGTACAAAATAAGCGTCATATTTTTCTAGCCCTTACTGTCCCACTGCTGGGCAAGAACCTCCTCCTAGTCCTTCCAGATATTCTTCTAACGCAACCTATTGCTCGCCGTCCGCAAGCCCGCACCTACGGTGGCCGGAAATCGGGATTGGAATCCCGTCGGCGGTTGGGGCGTGAGGACTGTTGTCGTTACCTTACGCGATCGGCCGCCTTCTTTGTTAGCATTACTGCTTTGCAGAAGGAGACGACCGCCTGCCACTCCTCCTCGCTCTGGACTATGGTCTGTACCAAGGACCACCGCGAGAGATCGCCGCCGCCGATTGCCCCCATGAGGACACGGCGTTGCTGTGCCCAAGCGGGGCACACCTCCACCGTGTCCTCCAGGCGGTTCACACAGTGGCGACACCCGGGCGTCGGTTCCGCACGAATCTGGTGCAGGAACTTCCCGAACTGACCGTGTTCGGCGAGAACATACGTCATGCGGAAGGTGAGGACGCCTAAAGGTCTTTCCAACAACGCCTCAAAGAGGGGACTTACCGCCATAATTGTAGCCAAGTCCTCGTCGGACGTGTCTAAATCAGCTCGTTACTTATTTCTGGACCACTTTCCACCTACAGGAACCCACTGTTGAAACCCTTGCCTACCCGCTCTCTGTGCACGAGGCTAATGCGACCCCCCCCCGATTCCATTGGAGCCTGGTAGCCATTTTGCTGACGTCTTTTATGTCCATTTTGGAGCGCAAGATTCTTATTAAGGTAATTTTCAAAGGAACATAGACCATTCAACATTCAAATTCTTCCTTTCTATTTAAAATAAAATAATTAATCATCTTTGCATAGTAAATATTATTCCGGAAAGCTTTTCATGCTAAGGTAGAATTAATAATGTCGATTTCTAAATAACTCATATTTCGTCAGTTCCACGCTGAATTAGAAGGAAATGTTATACACGGAAATGAAAATGCGTTACTAAGGTTTTAACAGAAAGGGTTAATTATTTTTTACTTGGTAATGTTTGATTTATTTGGTATGGTTAGGAGGAGGGTAGGAGAATACGAACGCAAGGGTGAACAGAAACAAGACTTTGATTAAGATTTTAGTTTAGATACCTAAATATATTTTTCTAGTGAGGCATCTCATCATCTTCCTGCCCTGTCCCTTATGCATGTTATTTAGGGTCGGCGCGCCACGTTTTTTTCTTCCATTCTGCCCTGTCACTCGTCATGCTATCACTAACTTCCTTTTCTTTCATATCACTCTTCACGCAATCCATCCATCTTTTCATTGGTCTACCTCTCCCTCTCCATCCGTCCACATGTAAACTCTCTTACTCTTTTAGTAACATGTGTTTCATCCCTTCTCTACATATAATCATACCAAGAGGCATCTATTATTTTATAATACAATTAATTATTATATAAGAGAAGTTTAATACTGCAAAAATATTTGAATTATGCGGTAAAATTTTTCAAAGTTCTGTTTCTATTGCAAAAACTTTGAACACATGTGACATCCACCAACTGGACCCCCGTGGTGCATGTATGTATGTACGTGTATCTGCAACTCCACGACTAAAGCACGTATTTTGCGTGGTGCATTTAGTCCTATTTATTTACCTGGACAGGAAATCTGACTCCCAGTAGTAAGAACATTTGTAAGGCTGATTATATTATATAACGTGTTTATTTTGTAAGCAACTGATTTTTACAATTTAAAGGCCTTCTTAGAAGGAAGTTTTTTTTCTTTTTTTCTTTTTGAGTAATATACAACTGACAAACATACTTATATATTTCTTAAATACATACATATATAGATAAATTACACCCAGACACAGAAGAAATGATCATGCTCAACACACAAACATTTGTCCTGGGTGGCAATCGAACCCATGACCTCGAGCATAGCAGTCAGGGCCACTAACCACTAGACCAACAGGCCAGTCAAAAGTATGGAGTATGGGGTTACCTGTAACAGGAGACGTCACTATTCTTAGATATCTATAAGATAATGGAAGATATCAAAATAAAACATATCTTCTTTCAAATAAACCATTTACAAGCACTTTTAAAATGTCAAGAAGTCAGTCAATCAGAAAAAATATGCTGATTGCACATTCCAAGGCGAAGATCTCTATGGAGAAGAATGTGCAAGAAACTCCATGGATACTCTTTTGCATCATATTATATGTTAAAAATATCTCAGTCACATATTTCTTATTGCTTTTACTTGTAAGAACAATGTGAACAAGTAAAGTAAACACAAAACAATTCAAAATATAGAAATTAAAATAAGTCACATCACACGTATATCAACACCACATAACTCAAACATTTTGAAGGGAACCAAATGATCCAAAATCTAACATCGGGTCTCTACAATTAGGTTACTGAGTGAATAAAACCTCTTTGCATATATTTTCGTTAAAATTTTGAGCTTGTTTCCACTGTAAATGTTAATGACAGTTTAAGATCTACAAATGTTAGTTAGGATTAACAGCTTAAGTGTCGCCGCACATGGGCCACACGCCAGAGCCACAAACGCCGTCACGAGAAGCTAGAAGCGGTCAAAAAGGAACAGCCACTTGAGGCCTGTGGCTGCTACTTTTTTTAACCCATACGCGCAGTATCATAATGAACTCTGACAAAGAAAGCTTAAATGCGCGAGTGTCATGTGACGGCGTTTTATATCGGCGTTTTATATCGGCGTTTAGTGGCCAGTGTGGGCGACAAGAAGCGAGCAGCGGCGATTTGTAGCGGTTGGCGGCCACCGGCGTCAATCATATGGAGCGAATCCATATAAAATGTATAAAACCTACAGAAACTCGCAAGAAATAGCAGAAAATGGCGGTTTTTTGTGGTTTTAGCCGGTGGCCCGTGTGCGGCGGCCTTAATCTGTTTTCCAGAAGAACTCGGAAAGGTCTCGGTGCGTCTTAAATGTCCTTCCATCCACGGACCGACCTCGAAAAGCTTTGTTTAACCTTGAAACTTGCTCTGAACGGCTCGAACCACGAACCCCGGATTTTAATCGTACATCAGAAGATAGACCTGGATTATACTCTTTATTATTACTTTCTCTCTCTCTCTCTCATCACACTGCACAAAGTGTTTTCGATAGTAGTTCATCATTTTTTATTATCATAATGTTTCCTTGTTTTTATTATAATGAGTACCTTTATTAAAATACTAAAAATATATACCCTATAGGTATACATACATCCTGAATCAAAAAATAAAATTAAAACCCTTAACTAATTTTATCTAACTAAAACCAAACTATAAAGTATAGCTTTGAAATATTACTTCTCATTGCTGTCGCGTGGTGGATTACGGCCCATTCCCTCTCCTATAGAGAGGAGGCCTGAGTCCCAGCAGTGGGAACATTAAAAGGCTGAATATGCTATATGCTATGCTATGCTGTCGACTATGTAATATGCTGGTAATACTTATGCTCCCACAAGGTGGACCGACGACCTGGTGAGAGTCGCGGGAATGCGGTAGATGCGAGACGCACAGGATCGGTCTTTGTGGAGACGCTTGGGCGAGGCCTATGTCCTACAGTGGACGTCTTTCGGCTGAAATGATGATGATGATAATAATAATAATCACTGACAGGACTATTGTAGCCAATAAGCCTGATATAGTGGTGGTGGACCGAAGCGAGAGGCGTGCAATGATTGTTGACATATCCGTTCCGCATGACGAGAACCTCGTGAAAGTCGAGAAAGATAAACAAATCAAGTCAAGACTTGGCTCGCGAGGTTGTCGACATGTGGGATGTGGACTCGGCGATCATTGTACCAATAGTCGTGTCAGCCAATGGCTTAATAGCCAAGAGCCTCGACCAACACCTTAGGAGGCTCGCATTAGGCGGCTGGATCAAGGGCTTGATTCAGAAAGTGGTACGCCTGGACACGGCTCGTATTGTTAGGAGGTTCCTTTCTCTGGAGCCCTGACCGCCGGTAGCTCGGACCCTGTTCCCGAGACCGGTGGGACACTATTTTTTATATTTTTAAATGTTTTTTTATTTTTTTATTGAAATATTTAAAAATGTAATTTATATGATAAGTTAATGAATAAACGAAATAATAATAAAAATCTTTATTTACATAAGACGTTTAAATACAGAAATGATGATGAGTTATGCTCAAAAGACTGGAAGCATTGTCACGCTATATGGCGATGGCAATGCTTATCCTCGGTCCAAGCTAAAAATCAGCCCTTGGTTCACGCAAAGTGACTTGATATCTTTCTTTAGAAGAAATTCAATGGATGAATTTGAATCAACGAAACGTATGGCTATTTGAATTCAGACCACGATTTCAACTTCACGTCTACTTCACTAAGTTAACATTGCGTTGAATGAAGTTTAAGAACTCCTTCAAGATACCGGACACTGATTAAGCTTTATTAAGCCAGTAGAGGGATATGCTGAGTCTAACTTTAAAATTCAGTTTGTTTAGAGTTGTGTGTTCCTAACGTATGGTACCTACTTTTATGTGGTTTTTATTGAGCACATCACTCTATTATTATAAGGTGACAATTTGTACATATGTGTAGGCATTTTTATGTTGATTGCTCCTTCTTTTTGACGTGAAATTTTGTTTATTCATTATTATAACATACATAAATTATATTTTTAAATATTTCAATAAAAAAAAAAAATAAAAACATTTAAAAATATAAAAAATAGTGTCCCACCGGTATCGTGGTGGCAGTAGCAGGTGGTATTTTGGAGAGTGTGCGCGAAAATTGCATGGCTTGATTCCGCCATCTCCTTTCTACCATCGGACAATCCAACGTATCGCGAGTACCCACCCTTACGTTGTTGAAACTCCAACGGTCCTGACTAAGCGTTTTGCTTCATCGTTTATACCGCATACATCGAAAGACTGGAACAATTGCCCTGCTGCGGTCTTCTCGTCCAACTATAATTTAGGTGTCTTCAAGGCTAGAGTGAATAAGCTTTTAATAAACTAGTGCGCCTCACCATCAATAGTAGTATCACTGCTTACCATCAGGTGTGATCGCAGTCAGGTACTGGTTTATATCAATTAAGAAAAAAGGAATTCATAAAATATATTTCCCGATTTGGGTGGAGCAAGGAGTGTCACACTTTCACAGGCTAAACCCCACCTGTATTCCTTTAGTTGCCTTTTGCGTTGCAGGGCAGCGATAACTTTTTCGAACAATCACGTAGCTCGTGTTAGTTACTTCTCCATGCTCAAATGGCTGAAAGGATTTGGATCAAATTTGGCACACGGGTAGAACATGTTCTAGATTAGAACAAAGAATTCTTCATTTTGTATCTGTTATTTATTTATTGTGCGCACCTACCACAGTGTTGTCCTTTTTAACCTAAAGGTTGACTAATAGAGAATGCCTTGTGGCATGAAGTCAACCTATGTACTACTACAGACTGCACATGAAGTTTAAATAAATAAATATTATAATCCTGCAAGAATGTTCCCTTGTGTTAACTTTCTACTTTCACTTGGGTGAAGCTACTTGTTATTTAAAAAAAAAATACAATAAACAGTTAAAAACAAATCTTTGTTTTGTAATTTTTGAAAGTAAGTAATATAATATTCCACAACTAAGACACAACGCCATCTAGTCTCAAGCTAAGCAGAGCTTGTGTTATGAGTACTAGACAACTGATAAACTTATATATTTCTAAATATATACAAATATTATGGATAAATTACAGCCAGATACAGAACATTTTGTTCTGGGTGGAAATCGAACCCACGACCTCCGGCATAGCAGTCAGGGCCACTAACCACTAGACCAACAGGCCAGTCAGGCCAGTCAAGTACTGATCCGATTTCTTTCTTAGTTATAGAAAGCTGCACTTATAGGTTACTTGTTATGGCGAAAAACGCATAGTTCTTGGGAGGAAGGTCACAGGAGCGAGGGTGTGGTTAAAACTCAGTGTTATCATAAATAGTTAGTTACCCGTCCAGTAAGGACCGAGCCCGAGTAGGCGCGTAATGTTCCACGCGCGCCTCAAAGAGATGTTAGCAAAATCATAAGGGCCCAGCAGGGCCAATGCTCGCTAGGCCATGGGGAATTTCTAAAAAGAAAACTTTGGTAGTTAGGATGCAAAGGGCAACTGAAGGTCACTGGTGTAGTTTAAGTCAGTAAAATTCTGACAAGCCGTCTCGCCTTCCTAGAGTGTGAGAAGTCATTAGAAGTTTAATCCAGATAAAAAGAAACTTAGTTTCAACATTACGGTACATACTTATTTTGTATTACTATAAGCAGTAACATCGACAGAAAAATATTACTAATTTGTAAACTCAAAGATTTCGAATCTCGTGGAAAGTTTCTTTTTCACCCAAAAACGATTAAGGCCCCTCGACCATGGTGACTTTTTGTAGCGATGCTGTAGCGCGTTCGCATCGAAACAGTCGCGATACTGTAGCGCGTTGTCATATTTTCTATAGCGCTTGCAAACGCGACTAACGCACGTTAGTAGCGATGCTGTCGCGCGATTACGAATTGCGCGACAGCATCGCTACAAAAAGTCACCGTGTGCGAGGGGCCTAAGAGAGTTAGTAAATGGATCTTCATTAAACTCTGATCCTTAGACCAAAACATTCCTAAATGTAGACAATACAAACACTTCTAATATATACAGAAAACATATTATTCAGACCTCGCAGTGTAACAAAACCAACCTATCTGTCTACCCCACAAACTTGATTGCCTCCAACAGATTTATATGTGCACCGAGAAAATTGTTCAAGCAAAGAAATGGCGACCATGTGGGTTGTTTTAATTGACGTACAGTGTACACAGTGGACCGATCACTGCACGAGATTAACCTATTGATTTCCTTTTACAGGCGTTGCAGAATTATGGGGACAGTTACGAGTTGACAATGCAATCTCTGTGACCAACTTTTATTTCAGTTTGGTCGCATGGGTTTTTTTGAAGTGAAAAATTATCCAATGACTTCTCTCACTCTAGAGTGGAGCGAGAGGGCGTGTCAGATTTTTATTGACTAAAAACACACCGACAACCAACACCAACAGCCCTTTGCTTTCGAGGACCACGAGTTACGTTTTCAGAAAATTCTCGTGGCCCAAGTGGGCATCGACGGGGCTGGGCCCCGACGGTTTGCTGACATCACTTTGTGGAGCGCGTGGAATTCTACTCCCTGTTGACCATTTGGGCCCGGTCCGGACGGTTACCGAACGGCCGGACGGCGAGCTGCCCATTACACGTCGTGCGCAAACCATGTCCAAGCGTACGGGCGTATACATTGGTGGTATTACTGCTTCGCAGAAGTGGTTTCGTCGGTGTGGTATTAAACTGCAAATGTGGAGTCAAAATATTATTACGTTGTATTTTTAAACAAACATTAAACTTTGTTGTCAAGTTATAGTTTTGGTAGACATTTGTGATAGATAGAATTTTATCACCCGCTTACTCGCGTAAACATCGTGCCTCAGACGTCGACGATGTGTACCATGTCGGCCGTCGGCGTTTTTTTAATTTAAAAAAATCTAATTTTTTTTATTTTATGCCTACTGTATAAGAACGTTATGCTAATCGACCCAAATGACATTTTTAATTCAAAAGTAAAATAATCATCTAAATTTTTCAATAAAAAACACAATGTAAATGAAACTAAAAGAAGCTATCTACTCAGCTGAGTAGATTAGAGTAGAGCAGAGCTCATGTAAAAAAAGCGAATTTATAAAATAAAAAGTTACTTATTAAAATAAACCTATCGATAAATGATTAATGTTTGATTACATTACAGACTTTCACATTATTTTATGTAATGTAAGTAAAACTTTTTTAAATTTTATGCTAATACCTACTTTACTTTACTTCACTACTTACTTTACTTTTTCTTTACTTTGTTTGTTGTAATACCTACTTAAGATAGGTAAAAAGTTTGTGGGTCAAACTGAAATAGATCATTCGCCATCACGTATTTACTTAGGTCTAGTCCTTTGCTAGGTACTCAACCCAAATTCAAATCTCTGTTAGGTAACAAGGCATCAATATTAATAAGATATGACTGGAGAAATATCTATCATTTTATTCTTCAACAATTCAATAATATATTTTAAGAGTGTGACATAATATGTACACCTTTTATAAATCATCAACTTTAGGTGGAGCGAGTCTGAGACTCCCTGTGTTGCACTAGCCGCTGCGATAGAAGATGCCCCAAGCGTCGAGAATCGCAGAGCTATCTGGTCGTCATCAGGCCACCTCCCCGTAATATGGTACAATTTACGGTTTGTTGTATCTACCATCGATACAAAAAATGATATCGGCAAGTATAATAATTTGTGAGTGGGTGATCCAGTTTCGGTTTATTTTTGTAATTATAGGCATGTGATAAATGTCGTCTATTTGTGTAATAATAGTTAAAAATTTAGTATTGTCTACAGTGTATGTAATCTTGTTTGTAATGTTGTTTTTCTTTATTAGTAATGTATAATAATGTATGTATGATGATATAAATTGATATATATTGATCTAAAAGATATGTGTATATGTAATAATATGTACTAACCTGCCTTGGATTTATATTTACTCTCGGAGGGGACGCCAAAATTGTCACTCAAACGGTGGTTGCTGAAAACCAGTACCGTAGATGGCTCGATTTGCCTAGCGTCACGGTATATGCTGAGCAACGGCCTATTCTTGCTAAAATGCGACGCACAACTTTGATTCAAAGTTTTTATTGTTTAAAATTATGATATTTTCTTTTATTTTTTGTTTATGTTTGTCTCTATATAGGCCGGCGTCAAAATGCAACAGATGACCTAGATAACTGTGTTGTCTATGGTCCTAGTGGTGCAACACAGTTATGCCCGACACATACATGGCCTGTCAGTGAACTTGGTTTTTGTATTTTTTAAACGAATTGTGCGTCTATTCTGGCAGAATAAACATGTTTTCTTTCTTTCTTCTTTCTATCTCAGGCCGCCGTAGACGCGGGTTTACGGAAGACGAGCAATGGGTAGCTCGCCGACCACTCGTCCTATAAAGACCGAGCCCAAGACGTCAACGGCGGGTAGTGTTACACGCGCGCCTGACTAAAGACACTGGTGTGATTTTAGTCAGTAAAATTCTAACCCGCTCCCGCTCCACTTTAGAGCGCAAGAAGTCATTAGATGATTTAAAAACTTAAAATAAAAAAAAACCGTAATCCCTCAGCTCGGGCAGATACTGAACCTAGCGGGTTCTGCAAATACAGGCGTAGGTACTTAATTTTATATTGTGGAATCATCATCATCATCATCATCATTTCAGCCGAAAGACGTCCACTGTTAGACACAGGCCTCCACTAAGTGTCGTCATAACGACTAGTTCTATGCGTCTTGCATCCATCGGATTCCCACGACCCTCACTAGGTCATCGGTCCACCTTGTGCGGAGCCTTCTAACGCTGCGTCTTCCAGTACGTGATCGCCACTCCAGAACCTTGCGTCCACGTCGACCATCTGCTCTGCGAGCAATGTGCCCTGCCCACTGCTACTTAATTTTGGCGGTTCTTCGGACTTTGTCGGTGACCTTGGTAGTGGTTATAACAAAGTAGATGTCCTAGAACAACCTCCCTTTATTATAACAAAGCTTATCATCACATAACTCCTATTCAAACCTACTTAATTAAACATTCTATTCATAATTCAGATAAAAGGTCAAATTCCTTCATCCAAATTCTTTGAAAATTTTAAGTCCCATTTATAGGAAGGAAAATTTAATTTAAGCTTGAACGAAGCGCTTACAAAAGAGTTAAATAGATCGCGCTTCTTTACTTCGGAGGCTTTCTATACATTAAACCTATTTTTATAACACTAATCTCTTGAATTTGAATTGATGGTTAGTAATTTGTCTTGTTAATGGACAATAATGCTTTATCATTAAAGTACAGCAAGGGTTATTTAACTCGAGCAAATACGTTTAAAGCGGTTTATAATTATCATCAGTCAAAGACGTCCAGTGCTGAATATTGGTCAAATATTGTCACATCGACTAGTTCTTCTAATACTCTGAGGACTCCGGCATCCCTCTCCAGGTCACCGGACTACCATATATATGACTTTCCGTAATTTATCTTGATAATAGCTAATAATGTTTCATTATCATTATAGTAGCGACAAGAAACATGTATCCGAGATATTTACTTTTTACATGTCACAATACCTTTTAGATAATTAAATGTATGGGTAAAATATTGCTACCATAATTAATTCAAATAATTGATTAAAAATGTTAAATACTCGTAGTAATAAATTTATCTATAAAAAATAAACATTGTATTGAAGCGACATCTATGGTGTCACATAAGAACTAATCCTGCATCGCGCATTTAAAGCTCTCCGCCCAATTAGAACATATTTATAGAACAGCCCGAAATCATCTGTTGGGCAGTTGCCCACCAGACATAACACCCGTCTGGCCGGAAGATCCTCCCTTTCAACGTAGGTTTGCGGGACTTTACTCTCTGTTCCGCCTACCTCCAAACCATTATGTGGGAACCTCTCCTGGTCGACGCCAGTAGTCAAGCCCTACGTTGTAAAGCACTACTCCGACTCACTGGAGCCTGCAGCATCATCCCGACTCACTGGGACATCATCAACCCGACTCACCGGGGCATCATCCCGGCTCACTGGGGCATCACGGTAGACATTTTCGACTTACCGAGAAGTATGCTCACAAGAACCAACTTACCACTGGCCTGGCACGCATCAAGAAGCATCAAGAACCATCAATCTCCGATCTCCAGAGGGGAGTGATGTAGCGATGTCTATGGCGTGACATAAATACTAATCCTGCATCGCGCAATTAAAAGTTTCCGCGCGATTAGAACATATAGAACAGCCTGAAATCATCGATCGGACAGTTGCCTACCAGACAGAGCACTCGCCTGGCCGGAGGATTCTCCCTTTTTAACGGAGGTTTGCGGGTCTTTACTCTCTGTTCCGCCTACCTCCAAACCATTATGTGGGGTCATTAAAATTGATTAGTCATTATATTCGTAATTACTTGATATATACCTATATCACAAAATTATTACTTACTTAAATAATAAGTGGAAGTGGAAAAAGGTGGTCATATTTTAGACGAACAACTTTCTTCAAGAGAGTACTGTTATATTCAATTCCCAAATGAAAAAATTTTGTGCAAATATACCATCAGGTGATCAAAATTAGTGCGGGAGGTATAACTTTATTTTGGTAATTTACTCAGAACTGGTACCCTATCGGCAAAAAGCGCAAACAAGGCAGACTTTAAAAGAAATGGAGTGGCGACGTGATAAAAACGGTAGGAAAAACATGGAAAAGAGTGGTCCGAAAAATATCAACGTGAAAATGACTGGAGGAAGCTTTTACCGCTATCTAGCGGTCCTTGTACAGACTAAATATATAATTAGCTATTAAAAATCAAGATATAAAAACGAAACTAAAGTTAATTAATTGACTCAATAGTCAAATATGGAAGAAAAATATTTGGAAGAAAGATAAAGCTATTTTTACTTTATTTATTTATTTTATAATTTACTTTGATACTTTTCCTCAACTTGTCCGTATACTAGGCCAGGCAAGGAGTTTGGAAAAGAAATAAACTGTTTTTACCATCGACATGGTAAGAAAAAGAAGATAGACGCAGATATAACAACACGTTTTCGTAACATTCCGTATAATACAAATTATTTTTTATTTTTCTACACACGTGTATGTTTCAAAACTGCCTGTCTGTTGGCAGGCAGTTTTGGAATAGTGTATAATAGGGTGTTCCCTATTACTAAGCCTCCGCTGTCTGTCCGTCCGTCTTCTCTGTCAGTGGGCTGCATCTCATAAATCGTAAGAGGTAGAGAGTTGAAATTTTTATAGAAGGTGTATTATTATAGCCACTATAACTACAAATAATATAATTAAAGAATTTTCCCCTACAAGAAACGGGTACCCGAATAATTTAGAATACGAAATAAGTCTCGAATGTACGTCAGAGATGAAGACTGAAAACATGCATTAGCAAAAATCAACTTGATTGGTACTTTGCTCCAAAATTCCGAGTTTCTAACACATTACGTTCATATTGACTTCCAGTTTAATATCTAAATATATTATCTAAGTATCATTTACTCATACAGATTCATCGGATCTCTCATTTTTATAGCGGACATAACAGTACATCGCTTCCACGAAAACCACTCCAAAAATGTTCTATTTTGCTTAGTGCCCATAAAAAATCGTTTGATTTAAGTAGTCAGTATCCATTAAAATTTTACGATTCAGCTTCGATGGATTTACGAGGCTTACTTCTGAAGACTTACCGCGAAATTCAATTAAAAAATCTATTATTGGATATAAAGTTACAATATTAGGAGAAACGAATATTTTCAATTAAATTGATGATCGTATTATGGTGTTATTATGGAGATAATTATACTGTTTTTTTTAGATATTGGTCATTAAAAGTTTGGAAGTACTAAGATCTATCGGAATATTTTGAGAAGTCATTTGGATGATTTCTTTGGCCTCCCTCTCCCCCTTCATCCATCTACATGTAAGTTTATGTTTTATTTTTTATATTTATGGTCATTTTTATTTTTATATTTTGTTTGATTTCTGTAAGTGCTTAGTTTATTGTACAAGTAAGTTTGTTAAATCATAAATCATTTAATCGCCAGAGATATGGTACAAAGGTTGTTAAAAAAAGTTGTGCTTTACACATCTCGCCTATTGAAAGCATACGACACTGATTGTGCAAATATTTTTATTGCAACACAAAAATACTCCAAAGCCATCTTATTTATCTTAAAGTGGCATTGGTGACCATAGTAGATAAATTTATAAGTCATAAAAAAATGTGTAAAAGCAAAGTGAGGCCCTGACTTCTGTGTTAGTTGCGAACATCTGTGTTACAGGAATCTGCGTGCTCTCCCGAACACTCGGTGAATTTATATAATACAATCATGGTATGTGTGTATGGACACCAGATGCAGAGGAATATGTCGTGAGAAAAGTAATAGCAGTAAGTAAGTAGTAGCAGTTTATATAAATGCGAAGGGACAGTTATAAATTTTCGTCTACCGAAGAAAGTTTAGATAGACTTTGTAAAAGATGATACGGCTATAACTGGGTTGACTTTTGAGATGACTCTGCTCTTTCCATAGTAAATATCATCTTAAAATTAGAATATGGTCCGGCTTTTTAGAACTGGCACATGTATTCTTTGAGGATGCCTAAATATACCTATATTTTTTAATATGGGCTACTAATGCAATGCATTAGTAGCCCATATTAAAAACTATGTCTCCTTATGTATATCCTTGACATTATTTACATAAAATTGTAATATAAACACCAGGATAGCAGACCTTTACTTACATTTAGTGCAATAGTAACCTTTCCGACGATCGACATTTACGACTTGCGCCGGATGAAAAACACCTGGTACTCCACTACACCTTTCATTCTAAAATATTAGAGGGAATGCGAACTTTTTTTATGAAGAAAAATATTCTGTAGGCATACCAATAAGTTTATTGAACTATTTGTTTAAATAATATAAACTTGCCCTTGACTGCGATCTCACATGATGGTAAGCAGTGATGTAATCGTTGATAGTGAGGCGCACTAGTTTATTAAGAGCCTGTTCACTCTAGCCTATTTATTGCAAAATATATTGCTTAAGGTGAAAGAAGAAAGAAAAATTAGTATAAAGAGAAAAAGGTCGTAGCCCTATAGTAGGAAATTACAAAATCATGATGAAACGATGCTAAGGAATGCTGGTTCCTGTCAACTTATTATTTTTATTTTTGCTATGAAATCACCGTTGTGGCGAACTTTGGGGGAGGCCCATGTCCAGCAGTATTCGACGTATTTGGGCTGAAATGACGATGATGAAATTATCAAATAAATCCTCTCGCTTTGGATGGGGTGAGAGAGAAGAAGTAGGAGCACTGTCATCTCAATAGTCACCACATTTGTACCTAGTCATATCAACTTTTTTCGTTGCTGTCGATATTTTGTTACCTACATACTTTTAACATTTACTTATCAACATTCATTCATCAACAATCACTCATCAACACTCTTCAACTACTCACTCGCAATCTGAGGTTTCCACAACCTAGGTGTATTTTGGTTGTGTCTTATAACTATTAGCGGTTAAAGTATGGAATTGCCGTTTTTTAAAACGGGTTGCTTTGAAGTGTTATATCTTTGGATTGACTTGGAATTATAAGTTCAAATAAACTTTAGAATAAAGGTACGTTATTCTTTTTTCAAAATTAGGTATTTATTAGTTTCTTTTTGTTTTGTATTTTCTGTAATATTGCAGTTTTCGAAACAACCTTGTCCGGTGAGGACCTGCGTCAGAGGAAAAGTGAGAATACCTGGACGTCTCTGTACGCCATCCTATGCGATGGTGTGTCCAGGGAGGCTGCCCTATCATACTTGAGAAAAGCTAGGTAGATTTTTGCTTTGGTCGAACCACTTTTGTTTCATATCGCATCGAAGCCGAAGCCGCCAGCATCTATAAAACAAACGACAAAAGTGTTTGCAGAACCACTTTATTCATATACAATATTAGTTTTAGTATATGTGAAACCCGAAACACATGTCTAGTAGTTTTATTTAAAGAATCTATTTACGAAATTTCATAACTGTACGATGAAAAATCACGAAGTTATAAGCTTGTTATTTTACCTGGTTGACCACACAAATACACGATCATCGGGCCACCCAGGCGACTGAAGGTTGGTTTTACTCCCGCATCCAGCTGTGCGCTAGTTTCTAATGTCCACTATAACCGGCCATGACTTGTGTTGTACTTAGTATCGGTGGTGTCCAACTTGTGTCCAACTCCCTAATTTATTCTTTTTTCGTCCTTTTTTTCAATAAAATTGTGTAACATATTATAATATGTATGTATATATTTATAATTATGTATTGTGTTTTACATAGAGATTGATTAATTTGTTAGCAGTACACAGCAGACTTCCCTCTGTATTATTTTAATACCCATAGATTTAGGTTTATGTGTTGTGTTACTTTTTGGTGTACAATAAAGTTTATTCTAGTCTATTCTATTCTACAGTCCTACATATTAATTAACGGCATATTAATCAACGTGTCAAACCATTTGCGGTTATATGATTTCTCAATTACCAATATCAGTGCCTTTTATAAAGGACACACTGATTGGACAACAGTTTGAAGATCCTTATGATCATTGACGGCCTTGTTTTCGCTTCTGGTGAGTATTCACCTCTTAAATCTATTCCTTTCAAGTATGTGCCTTAACAGCTATCAAAAGATTATTTAAAAAAAAGGTTTATCTATAATATGTATTTATAAGATGACATTTTGTGACCACGGTGACACTCGAGCGTTACTTCCCGCTGAATCCCAAACAGGTACCTTCTCAAACATCTATGTCCGAAGACCTGCGTCAGGCGGAAAGAGAACCTTTTTAGCCTTTATTCAAAGAAGGGATTTGCAGCCGCGATTGTGGCGTGCAAGTTACCATAACCCTGGAACGCGAAGGGCAACTAAAGGAACGCAGGTGGGTTTCAGTCAGTAAAAGTCTGGTACTAGCTCTATTGCTATACCTAGAGCGGGGGAAGGTATTTGATGATTTCCTACCAAAAAGCATAAGATGCAGACACTAAAATTTATATGTATCTGTAATTAAGTTCCTCACCTCATTTATTTCTCCCTCAACAATGCACTATCAACACAGCCATTTCAACTATAACAACCGCAAGACGACAAAGCATGAAAAGCACATTATTTCGCGTCAAACGTTAGCGGAGAACCTCCATTCAATAAGCGGTCGGCAATCAATCTCAATCAGGCGCAGGCAAAGAAATATCTTTACAAATTCTAACGTCAATCGATGGCCTTTTCAGGAAACAGGAGGACCATTGCACGATTATTCTATTATAGAGAAAGTAGTTATTGAGTTGAAGACAGTGTCAAAATTAGGGATTAAGTATGTACGAAATTAGTTAAATCATTACGCCTTTTTTTGAGGTGGGAAATCATTCTATGACTTCTTGCGCTTTAGGGTGAAACTGGAGAGTGTTAAAATTTTACTGACTAAAACCGCATATGTGTCCTTCAGTTGCCTTTGCGCTCTAGGACCACGGATTCTCCTTTCAGAAGTTCCCCGTGTCCCTAGCGGGCATCGGCCCTACAGAGCCCTACGGTAGACAAAGTTTGGTTTATTCTCATGTCTTTGAAGTGTGAGTATAAAGTATATATATATATTTTTTTTTATTACTAAAATAAAATATAATTATTTACTTGGTTCGATGCTCTAAATTAAGTTTTATTTTATATTTATATTATTATAGTTTTTCTGTAATTTGAAGTCCATCGCTTTACCTACAAGGTTGTGTAAATGTAAGACCTCCTTCCGAATAACCACTAACTCCCAAAATACAAGCTTGACTTAGTTTGGGAGTTAGTAGATCATTTACTGTGTGCTACTGTACAACCAACCAGCGAATTGTATGTTTATATATTGTATACTGATTAAGATTGTACTTTTGGAGCGAAATAAATTATTATTATTATGATTATATATTTATATTATAACATTTTTTTATTGATAGAAACCAGTGCTTGACGGCCACCTGATGGTAAGCAGAGATGCAATCATTGATGGTGAGGCGCACTAGTTTATTGAGAGCCTATTCACTCTAGCCTTGAAGACACCTAAATTATATTTGGACAGGAAGACCGCAGCAGGCAAATTGTTTCAATTTAATTTATTTCAATTGTTAATATTAGTATATCAAATAACGTGTAGTGAAACGTAGGACGTTAAAATCCGCCACCGGTTTGTAGCAAATATTCCAATTTAAAATTAGAAGAACAAGGCAGAATTTGAGGTAGCCAGTCTATTGTAATACCAAAAGTGGTTGTAAAATTCATTCCCAAACGGTACACGACCGAAAGTTTTACAATAAATCAATTTATACCAATATATCATGAAACTCATCTATTTATGTGAAAGTTCGAAACGTTTACGTAAACTAAGCGAACTCCGTCTTTGTGTGAACTTGAAGATTTTGTCAGGAGTACGTAAGTACTTGATATAGACGGAAGTTTAATAGATTGTTGTTGCGACACTTTATAGGGGGTGTTGCGCGAAATGCGACACACATTTCGGTTTACGAGTCTGCGTTTACGAACAATGCGTTTTCAGAATTAAATTCCATAATTATACGAATTTGTTAGTATAAACTTATAAAACTATGTAAGTAAGAGAGCAATGGTGGCCGCGTGGTAACGGACTTACGAGTTGTAGGTTACGGGTTCAAAACTCAGCCAGGCGCATTACTTTGTGTAATTTATTTCATCACCACTGCTCTCAAAACTGTGAAGGAAAACATCGTGAGGAAACGGCATGTCCTAAAACCAAAAATTCGAAGACATGTGACATTCACCGACCCGCACTGGGCCCGTGTGGTGGATTACGGCCCATTCCCTCTCCTAGAGGAATTGGGCTGACTAGTCCTAGGTCTGAGTCCCAGCAGTAGGAACATTAAAAAGGCTGCTTATGCTTATGTCAGTAAATAAATAAACAAATGTTAGCTCCATTATAACTTAACAACTATTTTAGTAGACAGTATTTACAGGAGCATGTAGGTGGATAAGAACCAGATAATAGGACGATGTGTTTTGGTAACATATTCATTGTGTGTATAGCTAAGGCGGTAGCCACAACCCAGGGGTCTTTAAGTCAAATGTGAGTAAGTTACTTCTAAACAAGTGTGCACTATCGTCGACCACACAATCGCTTCCTTAGAGAAGGAAGACACGGTGGAGTTTACGGCGGAAATGTATCCCACATGGGAGGAGCACCGCCGTATCCACGTAGAGGCGATCGGCGGCCGATCTCTCTCTCGTCCGGCTCTAGTTTAGGCCGTGGCCCGGTGTAAAACAGAGTGAGAAAGGGTAACCTCTTTCTGTGAATGTGAGAAAGATAGCCGAAACGGTTAAGGAACAGACATCCTCGCGCCTTAGTTGCCGCCGCAGGAGAAGACCTGGGCGTCAGGAGTCAGAGGGTAATTCTCGGCCACCATAAGCTCCGAATGAGATGAGTAGGTAATGGGTAGCTTGCCATCAGACTATCCAGTAAAGACCGAGTCGACGACGCGTATTATTGCTTGCCTCTTAGAAATGTCAGCAAAACTGAAGAGGGAAAGGTCCAATGAAGCAAAACAAGTGGGTTTTAGACAGTAAACGTCTGACATGCCCTCTTGTTTCAGCCTTGAGCGGGAGAAGTAATTTGATGATCCATCTACAAAAAAGGAAGGCATCAAGATAATTCGGCCAATAATGGCTTTTTACTCCTGAAGTATTTGTTTTCCTAATATTATATTAGATTATGTTACTTTAACATAATCTAATAACATAATCTAATTTTTAGATTATGTTACTCTAACATAATCTAAAAAAAAAAAAATAGTAATAGTAATGTTTAAGTAGCTCTTACTTAAACATTTTTTATTTTGTGATAACTGTGGTTACTTTTTTTTACATAATTCAAAGTAAATACTGCACAGCTATACATTAATGTAGGATGCTGTCACAATAAATCTCTTTAAGAGTTCGATATAGCGCCGTCTCCGCCATACATGAAATATTTGCGACCTATTTAGCACCAGCCACTTAAATGTTGTTACGCAATATCCTCTACTTCAAAATAATAGAAGAATATATAATCTTTTTCACATAGGCTGACTGACAGAAAGATGACATAATGCTTTGTTATTAACTATATAGCATCATGCATCAGCTTTGCAAGGATATTAACTGAGAGATGAGAGCAGTAGTGGCTGAGTAATAACGGCCCCGACTTACGAGTTGTAGGTCGCGGGTTCAAACTCAGCCAAACTTTGTGTAAATTATTTCATCACCACTGCTCTCAAAACGTTGAAGGAAACCGGCATGTCCTAGCACCAAAAATTCGAAGACATGTGACATTCATCAATCCGCACTGGTCCGCGTGGACGGATTGGCTGACGTGGATTACGGCTAATTCCCTCTCTTAGAGAGAGGAGGCCTGAGTCCCAGCAGTGGAAACGTTAAAAAGCTGATTATGCTATATAGACCGGGGACCACTAGTCTAGTTTACCATAAATGTATCACATTTAAAAACTTTTTCTTCTTAAAAATCACAACCCATTTTACTTTTGAAATAGGAAAAGTTACTAGTTGAAATTACACGAGAGGAAAAATTCACAAAGTATTTAAGAAGGTACAACTGTTTGATTTAGCCGACCACGTATCCGATTACACCCGCTGCCTGAAAAGGCTGTATTTTAACAGTTTCGCCAACATTGCGTAATCCTTAGAAGACTTGCTTTACTTCCGAACTGTATAACGTCACGGTCGTCACAAGGGGCCACGGATCCTTTAATAAGCACCTCTATGTCATAGGAGTTACAGACAGCTCACTCTGCAAAGCGTACATGGAGAAAGTCGAGACTGCAGGAAATCATCCAAGACTTTTCCTGCTCATAGGCGACTAAAACATAATCCTATGTTTTTTCTATGCCTTGCGTTATAGAGCCCCGGGTTTTCCTGTCAGAAGCGAACCCATGGCCCCAGTAGGCTTCGACCCTTTTGGACCTCTACGGTTTTGCTGACATTTCCTTGAAGCGCGCGTGGGACACTACTCGTATATGCCATCTACGACTCCGGCTCGGTCCACATGGCGAGCTAACCATTCCTCGCCGTTAGCACATCTGCTTCTAAACTATCTTGCGCTCCCTGGATAACTGAAATACATCGAGAACTTCGCCGGTACTCATAAGTAACTGTCGCCGAAACGGCCAGGAACACCAAGGCGTTGTTGTTCTTCCTAGAGGTGGATCGAAAGACTTAGTCCCAGCCGTACGCAAAATATGTGCTTTAGACGTTACATATAGTCTAAAAATAACCTGCCTCGTTTTATTGCTAGCATGTGTAACTTCTGAGCGTTGGGTATCATCAAATAACTTCTCCCGCTCTGGGTGGAGTGAGAGGGAACGTCAAAAGTTTACGGCCTCCCATCTATTTTCCTTCAGTTGCTCTTTGCGTTCCAGGGCCGCAGTGACTCTTAAACAATCCCGAAGGAATGTTAGGACCTGTGTTTAATCACAAATTAGTTTGTGGTGTGTATTTGTAATAACATTATTAACTAACAATCCAGAAAACTTCTGGGGTGTTAGTGTTCAGCTATAATGTCAGCGCAGTGCGCCATAGCTCGTTCATACGAGTGGCGCGGGCGTGAGATCGCGCGTGTTGAGCCTGTCTGTCGAGCCATCATAACAACGCACGTGGTTAGCTCGAACTAGTTTTAAATGCTCACACCCACGCAGTTGCCACAGTGCCCGCGCACTCACTGCGGCCACTCGTATGAACGAGCTATGGCGTGAGTTGCCCGCACGCGTCCCGCGACGAGCAGCACGCGCCGCTTCTGCCCACTATGGACGCTCTAGTCAAGTTCTTATGTTTATGTTATAAATAGCACAATCAACCTTGTATTGTTTCCACTGCACTGCATTAGGACTTAGCCTTCTCTCTAGGAGATGAAATTTCCTAGAGAGTAGGCTTCAGCGTTATCCGCAACGTAGGCCTAGTGTGGGTCGGTGGGTGTTGTTATGTCGTCTATGAATTTTTGGTTCTAGAACATGCCGATTTTTTTCACCGTTTTGAGAGTACTGGAGATGAAATAAATGTATTACTCGACGCTTGCCTGATTTCGAATACACAACGTACAATTATAGTCAGGACCGTTACCACTGGCACACCACTAATCTCACCATAACTAGTTTTATCTACACTAATATTATAAAGAAATAAAGTTTATTTTTATGTTTTTTTGTTTGTAGGAAGTAAACTCTGAAAGTACTGGTCCGATTGCTGAAATTCTTTCAGTGATAGAAAGCTGCTTTATTACTGCATGACATAGGCTATATTTTATGTATACAAGCGAAGCCGCAGGCAAAAACTAGTTGGTTTATATTTTTGTTTGACGGGAATCATTTTGAGAACTGAATCGTTTATGAAATCCTTTTACAAATTAATAGCTAGATAATCGATTATTTCATACTACTTTTTTTAATAAGAAAAATGCTCGGTTTGTGTGCAATTCCGTTCTATCTTTCCTTAGTTCAAGCTCCGTACCAAATTTCATCAAAATCGGTTCAGTAACTTTACCGTGAAGGTCTAACAGACAGACAGAGATACTTTCACATTTGTTATATTAGTATAAAAATTTTCAATTATTAAATGTTATTAGTCTATAGACGAACAGACTTTTTTATCAGCAAACGATTGTCAAAATCGAAAATTTATTGAACAGGGTCTCAAGTCTGCTATTACAATAGTGTCAAAATGGTCTATCATTGATTTCGTAATTGTTGATTTTGACAAGTTTGGTAATCTACTAATATAGTGGCGTCATTATGACTTTCCAATGAACCACTCAACCACTGACACTCCATTGAAAGAAGTGGCATAGAATGGTAGTCTCGTACATATTGACAAATTAATGTCTGAGGTATGCGGTAATCTGCTAAAATTTTGACAGTTCCTTTGATCAGTGACCTACCATTAGAACGTCATAGTGCAGTCATTGCTTTTAATAAGCTCGATATTGTCATTCTACCACAACTCTATTACGAGACCATTGACCGATCAATGATCGATCATTATAGATTAGCAGATTACGAACTTTTAGCAAAATGACAATAGAATCGTGTTGGAATGACGAATTGAATTATAAATTAGTCATTTATAAAAATAGCCGATTTGGGCCTCAGTTTTGCGTATTGTAGCGTTTTCAATTACCTGAAAAAAAAAAACTCTTGACCCCGCAACGAAATCGTATTTTCAAATGAATACACTGTAAAAGGCGATAACACTGTACCCACAAGTGGTTTGTTACAACTAAGCTCGTTAATTAGTCAGTATAAATGCAATTAATGAATTACTAATACCTAATAGCTGCTCTGTTAGTGAATAGCTACAGACTAAATAGTTTGTTACTGAATATTAGAACATTTAAGCTGTAAATAATTCACAAGCGTGCACCTAAAGCTCCTTGAGTACTTGACTTGAGTTTGAGAGCTGTCATTGTTTGTTATTGAACAAAACTGCATTCAATGTATTTTCCACTATTGTGCGAACCACAGTGTCACGAAGTTAAGAGTGACAAAATATAAGTTAAGATATTTATGAATATTATTTTAATGAAAACGGTTAAGTATTCGCTTATTACATTGGAGAGAAAATTCATATACCTACTGATCTCAAAGGATTCTAGGCATGGAATGATCATCTTCCATTCATCCGTAATCACATGTCAGTATACCGTGAAACAACCAACAATCATCATGAAACCTGGTAGGAAACCTGGTGGAAAGGGTCTGGAACCTGTGATCAAATGAGAACTACATAATTATTTCCCTGACTAAACAATACACAATATGACACTATGACTTAACATTACAAAAGGCGAAAGCTTGTATGAGTGTAGGTGGTTATTGTTGTCTCTTTTAAAGTTTGTATTTTTTTTTTTGGCTTGTTGCTGCATTCCTAATTACATCTTTTTTCTGCTGATACCTATCGCTCTTGTGTAAGCAAACCCGCGTAAAGATTCGAATGAATGACAGTTCTATGTGTAGTCACAATTTGGCCGTCGGTACACTGACCTGTTCGTCTCACGCCGCTCAAGAAAATTCGAATATAAAAGTCGTGTAAAATTTGGTTTTTGTACCTTGAAAACAGTTTCATCGTTTGAACACATCTCAGTGCCAAGGATTACCAGGTATTTAGTAAAACATCTTTTTAAAAGACGAGTCACTCTAACCTATCTTTTACCACGAATTGTCTATTCCATACCACGCACCAACCGAATTTCAAATACTTAGCAATCTTTCACTTGAACGACTCGAACAGTAGTTGTGTGTATGTTTATTACTTTTTCGAGCTCAAACGTTTGAACAGGTATGGATGAAATTTTCTATCAGGTTATCTTAAACCCTGGATTTGCATATAGGCTGTAATTTAAAAAGGTGAGACGTACTGAAGTAACTAGGGCTTAACTGCGAGTAGCAGCTAGTCTAATCATAAAAAAATTAAGACAGCCTTCTATTCCATGTCCATCTATCATCGTCAACGTGAGCATGGTTGAAAGTTTATTGTTTTATTCAACACTTATGTTTGATAAAGAAGCAAAGCGAAAAAAGAGAGATAGCACCCGAGCCGTTCGGTTGGCGTTCGGTAATTTCCGGCACTCACTCGAATATTTTACAAAACTTCTACCTATCCCAACATCCTATTTTCAAGAAATCTAAAGTAACTTGAAACAAAATAAACCACTATGCATAAACACGAACTCCAAAATTTCAACGACACAACTTAAATACTATCTCAACAAATTCTGTATAAACAGAGATGTAACCCAGTATATACCAACATACATAATTCAATGAAACCGAGACAACATCTTCAAGTGTGCTCGTAAAGTCATGAATGGCGTAAAACAAAGTTTTGGGCAAAGATATTGACGCTCAAGATAGCAAAACACCGAGAGATAAAACAATAACTCGCTGAGTTACTTTGCATAAGTTGACTTGTAAAATAGGCGTTGCTAGGCCGATGTTATAAATCTCTACTAGGCTTTTGGGAATTTAACATTTTGCCGTAGCCCTTTTTTTGTTTGGTGGGAAATTACCAAATAACTTCGCCTGCAGAACCAAAAGTCGATCTGTAGTGGCGACCGCATATCGGAAGATGTAGTGTAGGAAGGCCTCGCACGAAGTCGACCGACTATCTGGAGACCGTCACCGGAATCCAAGATGCGAAACACACAGGACAGGTCGTTGTGGCGGCAGTTGGGTACAACAGTGGTGTCAGCAAAATTTTTGGGACCAGTTAAAGCCGACGCCTGCCAGGGCTGCGGATTATTCGAAAAAGATGCCGCAGCCCACGCAAAAAATGCCAACTGAAGAACTCTGTGGGTCTTAGTCAGAAAAAGTCTGAATTAATGATGATTAATAAATAAATTAACTTCTCCTGCTCTGGATGGAGTGGCAAGCTAAAAATCTGTGTCACATTTTTACTAACTTAAGTCCACCCTTGTTACTTCAGTTGCCCTTTGCGTTTAAGGCCAGTGGTGACTCTTTTGAACAATACTGCTACTAGGTTTGTGTGTGTAGGTATGATTTAAAGTGTTTTAACATTTTGTACGTTTACACTACCTAAAGATTACGACAATGTGACAGGTCTTTTAGTTTTCTTTGAATCCGTTTCTGCGAAGGATCTGTCTTGGGGCCCCGAGAAATTGTTGAAGGTTGGCACTGAATTTCTGGAAGAAAATTATCTATATTTCGGCGCAGGATGTCACCGACCCCCATCGAAGCACGATCACCATCGAAGTTTTGTCCCAGGACTCTGTTCTGTGGGTAAATTAAAAAATGGACTGGTCGTGTCGACATTCTAAAGTCTAAAGCATTGACGCTGAATTGCTTGCCTGTCAGTCTTTTATCGATTACATTTCATAATTAAATTCTGCCAAGCCCGTTCCATCATCGGACTACAACACGTACGGCGATGCGCTACTAATACATGGTAGACATCCCACCCATGTACACAAAATATTTTGGAAACACCCTTCTTTTCTTTTTGCAAATAACTTTTTTTTTAAACATTTGTACAAGTAAATTTTTTTGTCAATTTAAACTAGATGAGGCCGGTGTTTCCTACTCCTACTAACTACACACAAATATTAATTTTGCGTACAGCTTAGGAATGGAACTACCTGCCGTAGTCCGTGTCTGTTTTGAGGCTATTTAAGTCAATACTAAATAGGTTACTTTTAGGCAATCATACTATAACGTCGACCACATACAGTGGACGAGACTACATTTATTTAAAAAAAAAAGCTTTAGAATACAAATCTAAAATCAACATAGAACGGTACTTCTGAGACACATTATTTTTAAGACCCAAATAGGCACTGAGTATATTCTAGCCCTTTCTTGATAAATAAATAAAGGTGACAGGTAGATCTCTCTGCCACTTTTTCCCAAAGAATAACGGCACAACTGGGGGAAATTAAATGCAAGTATTTATTAAAGTGACACTTTTTGTAAAGAGCTGCCATGAATATTTCCTTTTTTAGTCTCTGGACTGGTAAAAGGTTATCATAGTTTAGCAGGTGGTATAATACTCTAATTTAACATGTTTTTATCGACTCAATTCAGGTTGAAAAAGTATCGATGGGTTTTTTTTTTTGGGCGGGTAATCATCCAATGACTTCTCCCGCTCTAGGGCGGAACGCGAGGGCGTGTTAGTCTTTTACTGACTAAAACCTACTCCTATGTTCCTTCTTTACCTTGCGTTCCAAAACACTAGGAATTACTTCTGTGTCGTGGTTGTCTTAACTAACATATTAACTCACATTGCGTTTATTCTGTTACATATAGGTTTTTATTTAATTTAGTGCAAACAAACTATAACAATTTTAATATTTCGAAAGTATCAATCATTTAAAAACTGGGCAAGTGCGAGTCGGACTCGCGCCCTGAGGGTTCCGTACAAATTTACCCATGTAAAGAGTTCAATTCTTGATTGAATTGCGAAGTTTTTTTCAAATCACAAAAGAAAATTATTGTGACGTAACAACAAATTTTCTGTTTTCAGATTTCTTTCTATACTTGTGTTATAAGATCATGCTTTACGATAAATTTCAGGATTGTGCGTCAACGAGAAGTACTCTAGAATTTTGGTTCCCCTGAGTGTCGAAAGATACGATTTTTGCAACATAAATGGCGATTTCTTTTATTTTGTTTAATTACTAGTTTGATTCTTTCATAACTTTAAGGGACCGCAGACCTAAGCATATGGTTTTAATATCAACTCGAAACATCCACGCGTTCCCGAGATAAAGGGGCTTGACAGACGGACGCACGGACAACAAAGTGATCCTATAAGGGTTCCGTTTTTTCTTTTTGAGGTACGGAACCCTAAAAACCTGGTTTTTACTTATTTAGACATAAAACTTATTCCCAATTATGGTCGTTGAGTAGGAACTTACTACAACAATGATGCTTAGGAAGCCGTATGACTTAACACGCAGAACTGTAATATAGAACTAGGCATAGCAAAAAAATGGAAGCTAGACTCCGAACAAAAGATTTAATTCAGTACAAAAGGTTCTGTTCTGCATAATTAACCTTACTGAATCCCTAAGATTATACGTTGGTACAATATTCTTCTGGCTAGACTCATGTTGGCAACACAGTCAATTTTTACTACGGGATTATGAATAATGGCTTGTCTTAAGCTAAAAACAATATTTAGGTATATTAAATTGGTGTTTGCACTACAACATCTCTAAATAAAACCACATCAATATACTCCACTTAAATGCTGTTAAGAGTCAGTGTATTCTTGTCTAGTAATTGAATTTAACATCTTTCTATCGTTGGATTTAGACTACTGAAACTTTAAACCCATTAGAGAATAGGAAATACTTTAACGGCGATTTAATTAAGAATGTTGTGGCAATATTTTAATTAAATAAGTTTTTTTTTTTCTACAACTATCACACAACGCCGTCTAGTCCCAAGCTAAGCAGAGCTTGTGTTATGGGTACTAGACAACTGATAAACATACTTATATATTTCTAAATACATATAATATATAGATAAATTACACCCAGACACAGAACAAATGATCGTGCTCAGCACCCAAACATTTGTCCTGGGTGGGAGTCGAACCCACGACCTCCGGCATAGCAGTCAGAGCCACTAACCACTAGACCAACAGGTCATAAGCGACTAAGGTCACTTTATAGTTTATCATTATGTCAAAGCTACGTTTTACCTATAAGAGCGTAACGCCGGGATCCCGATCTCGATTTCTGGCCACCGTAGGCGCTGGTTTGGGGACGGCGAGCAATGGGTGGCTCGCCGTCCGACCGTCCGGTAACCGTCCGGACCGAGGCCAAGTCGTCTATGGCGTGTACTGTTCCACGCGCCTCGATGACAGCAAACCATAGGGGCCCAGCAGGGTCGAAGCCTACTGGGGCCAAGGGTCTGCTTCTGAAAGGAAGACTCGGCTCTGGTACGAAAGGTAACGACGGAACAGGAGTGGATTTTTATTAGTCAGTAAAAGTTTGACTCGCCATCTCGTTCCGCCCAAGAGCGCGGGATGTCATTGGATGATTTTTCCACCTACAAAAAAAAGAGCGTAACAAAAAATGTCACCGAACGGTATTTTTGAAGGATGCCCAAAAGACTGGCGGCATTGCCATGTTGAATGCCAATGCTTAATCTCTAGCCGAGGTAATAGCCAGCCCATGGCTAACGTGATTAACTAGGTGTTTAGACAAATCTTTGAATATTGTATGAACACTCAGACCAGACGCCCCATGAGTTTAAAAATTATAGCATAGCATAATTAGCCTTATAATGTTCCCACTGTTGGGACTCAGGCCTTCTCTCTAGGAGAGGAAATGAGCCGTAATCCACCACGTGGGCCCAGTGCGGATTGGTGGATGTCACATGTCTTCGTATTTTTGGTTTTCCTTCACCGTTTTGAGAGCAGTGATGATGGAAATAAATGACACAAAGTAATGCGCCTGGCTGGATTTGAACCCGCGACCTACAACTCGTAAGTCAGGGCCTTTACCACTCGGCCACCACTGCACTGTTTAAAAATTACTTAAATTTAAAGGAAAAATGATGGTAAATATTTGTATACAAATTATTTGTCCAAATTAATTATGTTTTATACGAGTACCTTATACCACATTAAAGGAGACAAGGGACGGGTGTCAAGAACAATGTAGGTAACTTAAGTAACCGAAATTGAACAGTGAAATCGTTCTAACTTGTTACCTAGTCTTCAGTTGATATAGTAGAATATTTTGAAGTACCTACGTAGTTTTTATTTTACGCGACTATAATCCTGATCTACATGATGATTTTAATCGATCGTTTATTCATTTTAGCCGAAAGATGTCCACTGCTGGACATAGGTAAAAGTTTATATGATTTTTTTTTGGGTCGGAATATCATCTAATGACATCCCTCGTTCTTGGGCAGAGCGAGAGGGCTTGTCAGACTTTTACAGACTAAAAACCCGCTCCTGTTCCTTCTTTGCCATTGTTCCAGGGTCCCGGGGATCTCTGTCGTATCACACAGTAGGTTTCGACTCCCCTGGGTGCTTACGGTTGCTGACATCTCCTTGAGACGCGCGTGGAACACTACGCGCCGTCGACAACTTGGGCTTGGTCCGGACGCTTTGGACATGATGGACGCGACATTAGCTGTACGTATAATGATATATTTTCTTTCTTCGATTTCATCTCAATTGCGCCAAAATGTTAAAATAGCGACGACACAAATGAAGTCTCTTCTTATTAACAAACTCGCCGTCACCCGTGGTTCTGTCCGCTTTCAATTTTATTTTATCTTACACTAAGGAAATTTTATATCTAGTTTTTAAAAAAGATCTATAAAGAAGTTTAACGAAAAATCAAACTCGGATAAGTTTGACGAAGGATATCCTTAGATTCATATATATTTAGAGTCTAACACGCCCTTTTCGCTCCAGAGCAAGCGAAGTCATTGGATGATTTCCCGCCTAAAACAAACCTTCATAGGAATATTTTATTTAAGTTCCTGCTCATAAACCTGTAGCGACATCTATGGCGTCGCATAAGAACTAATCCTGCATCACGCAATCAAAGTTCTCCGCGCGATAAGAACATATAGAACAGCCCGAAATCATCTATCGGGCAGTTCCCCACCAGATATAACACCCGTCTGGCCGGAGGATACTCCCTTCTCACTGGAGGTTTGCGGGAATTGACTCTCTGTTCCACATAACTTAAAAACCCTTACATCTGTCAAAGGATAAACAAATAGTTTGTAAATATACCGAACCAATTTTCTTGAAATAAAATAAGCACATGCTAAAGAGGCTGACAGGTTAGGTGATCATGAGCGCTGATAAGATGGCCGCTAGGGCCTACACCTGTTAGGGATGTGGTATTGTTCGAAAAAGTTACCACGACACTGAAACGCAAAGGGTAACTGAAAAAACCGGTGGGATTTTGTCAGTAAAAGTCTGACACTCCTCGCTCCACCCAAGCGAGAAAAGTTAATTGATGATTTTTCGCCTAAACAAAGGTAAGAATAATGAAAGAAAATACATAATATATTTAGCACACAGACACACACAATGAAAAAACAAGTATGTAGGTATGTAGACACTTACAAAAATTAAACAAAAAAAGTAGACCATATCATTGTGTGTCTCAAGGTTGCGCCAAATAGGTCCAGTTCAGTATAATGCCAAACAATTACGTAGCGGTTGCCTGAGGCTGAATTTCAACTGAACCTTAGAGTGTACGGAAGAAACTAAGTTTTGTTAGGTGTGAGGAAGAATACTAGGTTCTGCCAGCGGCTTCGCCCGCGTAAAAAGAGGTTTCTCCACACAAACTTGGCGACCCCCTTGGGGGGTGAATTTTATGGAATCCTCTCTTAGTGCTCGCCCACATCATAAAAGGAAACCTTGTGCAAATTTCACGCTCTTAGGCCTTGTAGTTTCGGATGTGCGTTGATATGTCAGTCAGTCAGTTTCTCTTTTTATATATATGGATTAATGTGAAGTACTCTAATATTATGGAGATTGATCATAATTGCTTGCTTTCATGGCGAGTAGTTTTCTAATATTTACGACCTCCTCGGAGAACAGCGCTTCGGATCAGAGACGCAAACTGTGTAGGAAAAGATATTCCACTCCTCTATCTCTTTGGCAGAACATCTGCCACCGGGACACAAACTGTAGTAACCAATCTGAAAAGTTTCTGAACTGATTGTAGGTTCAGGCCAACCGTTGCAGAGATAATCTGGCCAAATGAGGTGTCCTTGGCCCATCGCAAATACAGTGCCAGTGTGGAGTCCCTTCACAGAATCTGCGTCACCTTTCCTAACCAGCATGAACAACTACCTGCTTTGTCAATGAATTATACGAGGCTAACAACAGACATATCCAGGTAGCTAATTTTTTTTTATTGTTATTAACTATTACTTGAGTGCGATCCCACCAGAAAAGAAAGTAGTGATGCAATCGTTGATGGTGAGGCGCACTAGTTTATGAGCCTATTCACTCTAGCCTTGAAGACACCTAAATTATAATCCGACGGGAAGACCGTAGCAGGCAAATTGTTCCAGTCCCTCGATGTACGCGGTATAAACGACGAGGCGAAACGTTTAAGTCTGGACCGTAGAGGTTTCAACAACGTAATGGTGGATACTTGCCGTTCGTCGGATGATCCGATGGTAGAAATGAGATGGTGGAATCAATTCATGCAATTCCTGCGCACACTCAAAATGCATCCTGTAAAAATTTATCAAACATGGAAGAAAATAGTAATCCCGATTCAGCACATTTTGTCTCAACTAATCACGGTGTGTGTTCATTGCCCGACTTTTTACACCTGCATTCTGTGGGTCACGTATGCGCAGAGGGCCTACAACGCTCTTCGAGTTCAGTATAATAATGCTATCTGGGTGTTGTTGGGGCTTCCGCGGTTCTGTAGCGCATCAGGCATGTTTGCTGAGGCAGGCACGGATAGTTTTGAGGCTATCATGAGCAAGAAAACGGCGTCCTTGATGCGTAGGATTCGTGGAGGCTCCAATAGCTTCCTGAAGGTAATTACTGAGAAACCACTGTCCTTTCTTGATGGTGTTACAGGCATGCCTGCGGGCCTGGTGCTCAGGGAATATATATGAGTTAAGAGGGGATGATATTTTAAAGTTAATTTATTTTGTTTTAATTCATTTTGTTACTAACTTATTTGTAGAAGCATTTCTGTTATTCATTATGTTCTGTTGTCATTATGGATTTTCTATATCCGAAATAAAGTATATTATTATTTATTATAATTTAATTTAATTAAACAACATGTTTCAAAAAACACATAGGTATGACGGAACAGACAGACAAATCCTTTTTATGTATAAAAGCCGTTATAAGCTCATTAGCCCTTAGTCGTCTTATCATCGCGTCGGCCGATCAATCAGACGGCACCTGTCTCAGCTTTGTTTCAATTGAATTTTCGATGTCATACCTACTGGGTTTACGATTCGTGCCGTTTTATTATAGTCTGAGATCCCGTGTGAATTTTTTATTTCGTTAAAGGAAGGAAGAAATGCAATTTATGAACGGGGAATGATGCAATCTTAAAACTAGTCTAAAATTATTATAATCATATTTTGTTCAATCACTAGCGTCTGGTCCACGTTTTACGTATATAAACAACACATATTTACATATATTTACTATTTTATAATTTACCACACATTAACATATGTGTTCTATTCACCTTACACCTGACACTGGTTACTAAATATCGTTAGGTAAACTCAATTTCATCCGTACACTCCAAATAAAGTTTAGTTGAAAACGAGGTAGTTGTCTGACATTTTCGCTGAACTGGACACTTTTTCCTTTTTTGCTTATGAGCAAAATTTTTAACAATCTTATCATTAACATTTGAAGTTATTTATTAAAAATATTCTTTGCACTAACAGTTTAACTCAACATCTTAGAGTAAATAAATGATTACAATTATTTGTTATCAAGTAATTAAAAATAATACTTTAAAATCAATTGATAATCCATAAAAATAATACACGAAATAAACAAATAAAAAAGAAAGAAAAGAGACATGACCGATTACTATTATCAAATAATATTAAAAATATTTACAGTATTTTCATGCCGTGTTGATTTGTCCTTTAATTTTTTTAAAAGTCTGGTGGATTTCACGGTAGCCCGGTTCTCCGACTGAAATTCTCGACTTAGATAGATTATAAGATGATGAATTTTACCAATTACCTAATTGAAGGTTAATATTTTTCAGGCAGCCTACTTTCTGTAGCATTGCTCGAGGGTCCACTATAAGGGTATAAAAAGTAAATGAGATGTCGTAATAGAATTAGGTTTTGGTTAAGCACTATAATATTTATCAAGGTCTTCCGTCGGATTCTTAGGTTTGAAACCTTTATCTTTGTATTTATTCTTCAATAGTAATTAGTGGTCGGGATTCCGATTCCGATTTCCGGCCACCGTAGGTGCGGGTTCGCGGACGGCGAGCAATAGGTAGCTCGCTGTCCAACCGTCCAGTAACCGTCTGGACCGAGTCCAAATCGTCGTCGGCGCGTAGTGTTCCACGCGCGCCTCAAGGAGATGTCAGCAACCGTAGGGGCCCAACAGGGTTCGAAGCCTACTGGGGTCAAGAGTCTGACTCTGAAATTCTGAAAGTAAGACTCGGCCCTGGTATGAAAGGCAACGAAAGTACAGGAGTGGGTTTTTAGTCAGTAAAAGTCTGACACTATCTCCTGCTCTGCCCAAGAGCGAGGAATGTCATTGGATGATTTTCCCACCGAAAAAAAAAATAGCAATTAGTGGTAACAATTATCTTGACTAGTTTGAATTGACGACATGGTTGGTGCAGTGATTGAGCGAATGACTGCACTACGGGATGCGTGTTCGATTCCTGCATGGAACAAATATTTTTATGGTCTACAGATAAATGTTCCGGGTTAGCGTGTCTTGTATCTGTGAGTTTACATGTTTGTGACCGCACCCACGTTACATGAGTTATTCCTAGTGTGGCAACGATATAAAAAAAAGTATTTGAACGAATTACAGTATAGCATTATAAAATGTATCTTAACTGTTAAGTTGTTCTCTTTCAATTGCATTGCAGCGCCGGAGGTTGTGGGTTCGATTCCCACTCAGGACTATTTATCAGTTGTCTAGTATTCATAGCACAAACTCTGCTTAACTTGGGACCAGATGGTGTTGTGTGATAGTTGTGGAATATTATTTCAAGGACTTTTGTTTGAGGTGCGTAATCTTAAAAAAATCTTCTCTCGCGTTAAGTAGAGCGAGGGGGCGTCAGTAAAATTCTGACGACTTTTACGGACTAAAACCCATCTGTGTTCCTTTAGTTGCCTTAAGGGGATGCAACTCGACATACATTTTCACTGTTTTTCATACAACTGCTCTTACGCGATTATTGCGTCTTATTTCAATTATTAATAAATTCAAATTTATGTCGTGAGTTTTCAAGCGTTATCTTTTTTTTGCGTTGCCTTTTCGTTAAACATCGCGTTGAATTGCGTTAGATGAAGTTTGTTACTTCATGCATTTAAACCATGCTCGATGTTGATAGGCGAGTAAAAAAGGGTAAGGTCTTAAGGGTTCCAAGCCATAGTAACTCTTTCGAACAAATATCTTACCGAACATTAAAATTCGTTTGAGTATTCTGTAACCAGTCAGTCATAAAAACGATAAACCATTTTAAGAACAAAGAATTCAATAATATCTACAACTTCTGTTGCAGATCTCCTACAAAGTATATTGGGGTCAGCAGCCTCCGAACAGATGCGGTTGAACATCAGTATTTCGTATAAAACGACAGCCGTTCGTCTTCCGAATTGAATGCAGTTCCATTTATATAATATGTAGGTAATGTATCGCAGGATGATACGTAAAAATTATATATATATACTTTACATACCTATATATATTTTTTTAATTGATTTTAAGATAAGCCAATGTTGCGTTGCAATCGCGTTTGACCACTATCTCACCTGATGGTAAGCGATGATGTGGCCGACGATGGAGCACGCTTGCCTAGAAGTAACCTATTCACTCTTGACTTAAAGACCCCTAGGTTGTAGCTATCAGGGAACACAGACAACAGGAAACATTATCGCAAACAGACAATTATTTTCGCGAAAAACTTTCGCATTATTACAAAAATCATTCTGAATTTTCAATCAACCGTAACTTATCACAAATATACTAGCTTTTTTGCAAAAAAAAAGTTTTTTGTTTCAATTACCCTCCGACGTATGTCAACTATTAGTGTAATGCATGAAACGTTTACGTGCGGTTCAAAATGAAATTGTGCGATTCTGCGGTTTTCGTTGCGTTATTATCAATTTTGTAAGGTTTATCTTATATTAAGTTATTACGATTGCGTATGGTGATATATATATTTTTATTATAAAATATTTTCATATTTTTATTATAGACTAGCTTCTGCCTGCGGCTTCGCCCGCGTGAGAATAGGTTTCTCTGTACAAACTTTGGATCCCCGTTTCTTCTCTTTGGGGGGTAAATTTTGGACATTCCTCTCTTAGTGCTCGCCTTCGTCACAAAACGAAACCTAGTACAAAATTTTACGTTCCTAGTGCAAGTAGTTTCGGCTGTGTGTTGATATGTCAGGTACTCAGTTTCTCCTTTTATTTTTATCTTAAGATACAATGTCGCTCGCCATTGAATTGTATGGCGAGCGATATTGTATCTTAAGATAAAATGTTATAGTATCTTACGCGTGTGCAGCGCTCCTTAGTAATCTCCACTGCGGGTTACGTAACCTACGACAAACGTATTATTTGCGGTTGGTACAGTAATCGGGTCTAGGGATCGAACCGCAAAAGTAAGTTTGATTTTTAATGTATATACTTTTGCGGGATAAAAGTACCCAGTGTGGTGCCCAGGATATTAAAGAATAATTATACCAAGTTTCATCGTAATCAACCCGGTAGTTTTTGCGTGATGCCTGAATAAACAGACAGACAGACCAAAATTTTTTTAATCACCTTTTTGGGTTCGATGTCGGTCCCTGCCATTTTTTTTTTTTGATATTTTCAATGTAAAGAATTTTCACTTCTACAGATTTATTATAAGTATAGATACTACATATAGAGGTTGTTTTAGGTTAAATAATTATTGTGAAGGTAACATAACTAGCTTTAGAATAGCATAATCAGCCCTATAATGTTCCCACTGCTGGGACTTAGGCCTCTTCTCTAGGAGAGGGAGTGATTGAGGAGGATTGGTGGATGTCACATGTCTTCGAATTTTTGATTCTAAGACATGCCGGTTTCCTCACAATGTTTTCCTTCACCGTTTTGTGAGCAGTGGTGATGAAAATAAATTACACAAAGTAATGCGCCTGGCTGGGTTTGAACCCGCGACCTACAACTCATAAGTCGGGGCCGTTACCACTCGGCCACCACTGCTCATTGCTTTAGAATACTGCTTCTAAACTGCTATTATTTGTGGTTTGTCTCCCAGTAACTAGAGCAATAAAAAAGAAAATTGATTAATCGTCAATTTTCTTGCTTATTTTTGAAAAGGCTAGATACACATTGTCTAACTCGTCCAACTAGGTAGGAGTACAAACAAAACTTTGTACATTTAGTTCCAATTAAGTGAGACTAGTTAAAACCCATTTATTTAGCGAAAACATTAGCAAAATTAGTTTCATTCGTGTGGCAACCAAAAACATGCAACTGTCTGTATATAACGCTACGAAACTGCTACGAGTCGCTACGAGATGGTCATTACGTGCTACGAGAGTGCTACGAAAATGCTACGAAGCTACGTATTTACATGCAATTGAAAAGCAACCGTTTGTATGATGTTAATTTGAATAATACTTAGTAAATAATTCTCAAAATTAAACTGAGCTTTCTACATAGAGCAAATTCAATTATTTAGTTACTACTTACTGATATTGTTTGAGAAATTAATTTAAATTACCTCGTTCTTGTTACAATCAAGATTATATTATGCGTACAATCGGTAAAGATGTGGGAAGATAGATGTTTGTATGATTGAGTTTCACAAATAAAAAAATGTGGAAAATTTTTAGGGTTCCGTACCTCAAAAGTAAAAAACGGAACCCTTATAGTATCACTTTGTTGTCTATCTGTCTGTCTGTTGGTCTGTCTGTTTGTCTGTCTGTTAAGACTATTTATATTGGGAACGCGTGGAGTTATTCAGTTGAAATTAAAACCATATACTCAGGTCTGTGGTCCCTTGAAGCTGTGAAAAAAAAACAAACTTCTAAGTTAACGAAAAAAAAAATACATGACCGTTTATGTCGCAAAAAACGTATATTTCGACACTCAAGGAAATTCAAATTCATAGAGTACTTCCCGTTGACCCACAATACTGAAATTTGGTAGAAAACAAGGTTTATAGCACAAATATACGAATAAATCTGAAAACAATATATTTGTTGTTACGTGACAAAAAAAATGCTTGTTTTGCGATTCGGAAAAATCTGCCGAGACTCGATTCGGAATTTGAACTGTAAATAGTTAGTATTATACAGAACCCATATTGGTGGTCCGATGATAGGACGGGCTTGGCATGCTTCCTAAAATGCAACCGGCAGAAAACTAAAAGGTTAAACAACTCAGCGTCGGTGCTCAAGACTTTAAAGCTTCAACTCGAAGAGAGCATCATTACCAATGATCCTCTTGACTCGCTTCTTAATTGACTCAAGTGCATCAAGATAGTATCTGGAAAATCTGTTCCAAAAACTGAGATCAGAACTTCAAACATAATCGAACTTGTGCGTTTTATTTTTGGGAACATAGTTATGAATGCCAACTGTAAGGCACTTACTTTCCGCGAACGCTTGCCACTCCTCCTCGCTCCGAACCATGGCTGCCGCCGATCGCCCCCACGAGGACACGGCGGTGCTCTACCCAGGCGGGGCGCACCGGGAATTGAATTATGTTTGTTATGGTGTGTCTTGTTAGGACGGAGATACAACGAAAGGTTTCTGTGTACTTTGATTGTTGGTTTATGGTTCAAAGCACTTTATTTTTTATATAATATACAAAATTCCCATGTCACAGTGTAACAAAACTCTTTTTTAAAACGTCTTGACCGATTCTTTTTAAATTTTGTGTGTATATTCAGTTGGTCTAAGATTAAGAACTTTTTTACCCTACCAACCCCACCCCCCATTTTTTCTTTAATATTTTTTTGGCTTTTTATTGGCTTACATAATTTTGTTTATAAAATAGTTCCGCATAGCGGCTTAAAAGCCGACTTGACCTCTCTGACATTAAAAAAATATAATGATATTTTCATTATTTTGCCAGTTCGCACGTTAATAAGAGAAATAGTAGAACTCGTCGTTGTCGTTATCACAGTCTTGTATCTTAGTAGTCTAGTATGCCATACTGCCATACAACGGTGTATACCGTGGCTGACACTGCCCCGGTTGTGCCGGACGTATATGTCACTGTTGCTGCTTGTGGTGACTGCTTTAATGCATCTCATTCTTGGTCATGGTCATAAGAGTATGTCTGAAAATAGCACCGATGAATGAAAATTTGTGTGGAAATTAGTTATTATGGTTTATATATTTTTAACCTCCGACGAAAAAGAAGAGTGTTATAAGTTTGACGTGTCTGTGTGTCTGTCCGTGGCATCGTAGCTCCCAAACGCATAAACCGATTTTGATGCGGTTTTTTTTATTTGATAGTTACAATTTACCGATCGCGTGAGGCAACGGCAACGGTCCTCACGCCCCAAGCGCCGCCGGGATTCCGATCCCGATTTCCGGCCACCGTAGGCGCGGGCTTGCGGACGGCGAACAATGGGTGGCTCGCCGTCCGATCGTCTGTTAACCATCCGGACCGAGCCCAAGTCGTCGACGGCGCGTAGTGTTCCACGCGCGCCTCAAGGAGATGTCAGCAACCGTAGGGGCCCAACTGGGTCGAAGCCTACTGGGGCCATGGGTGTTGCGAAAGTGACCCCCGGGGCCCTGGAAAAATAAAAATGGCAAAGAAGGAACAGGAGTGGGTTTTTAGTCAGTAAAAGTCTGACACAATCTCCCGCTCCGCCCAAGAGCGGGGGTTGTCATTAGATGATTTTCCCACCCGAAAAAAAAAAAAAAACAGGACCATTCATTGTGACGACGCGTGGGGGAGGCCTATGTCCAGCAGTGGACGTCTTTCGGCTGAAATGAAGATGATGATGATAAAATAGTTCCTCTCATAAAAGTGGGAGACCATCACCGGGCTTCTGCTGAAAATTTTTAAAGAAAGAGCCAAAACAATTGTAATATAAAAGATTGTTATGGCCACATAGTTAAAATTTTATTATAAACACCAAAACTAGTAAATTAAAAATAATAATAATATCAAACAGGTAGAAAAATAAACTTTTGGGCATCAAAAAATTCATCTACATTGATATTAGTGGGAAAAGTGCCAAGTACGCTGGCAGCATTAACTTCAAAACCACTTCACAACCACCAACTTATACATATATTTTTTATAAATAAATTATCGAATAATTCATTGTTTGAATAATTAAATTGCTTTGATAATGTGTTGATTTAATGAGTAATGAATATTTTGACTAGCTTAATTATTGAAAAATTGAATAATTGAACAATTAATTACTTGTATCTGTTTGCATAAATTGGAAATTATTATATAGATTAGAGTGAGCCCCGGCACCCATAACTCAAGTTTACTCTTACGTTGAGTACCAGAGGTCGATAATTAAAATCTATGATTGATTATGAAATTTAAAAAAAAAGATACCACATCATATTAAAGCCAATTTGTGTTAAAAAAATTACACTTGGAAACAAGTAAATAATAATAATTATTATTATTTATTTATTAATTATCACCAAAATCAGTAACGCCTATTGAAATCATATTTTTTTTTTCCTAGATAAGTACTCTATATAATTTTCCAACATAGACGGTTGTCATCTCTAACCTTGAAGGTAACAAAACTTCCGTGTTTACCTTTTCCTTCTAACCATCAATCTTGTCCGGCCTAACCGGTAGTACTTCAGCCTGAAGCATTTGAGCAATAACAGAAATTTATTTCCACTGTTTTGTCAATCTGTCGTCACGGGCTTCGTTTTTGCGTGGGTAGTTGTTAGTTTTGACGTAAGCTGGCCGTGGGCGGACGTAGTGTGTAGGTTGTAACTGAGTTTCGGGATATTTTCAGTTGATTTAATGAATGCAGTTCTATAGTTATAACTTTCAGACTAGCCTGTTGGTCTAGTAGTTAGTGGCCCTGATTGCTATGCCGGAGGTCGTGGGTTCGATTCCCACCCAGAACAAATGTTTGTGTGATGATATAAGATGAAATATTTAAGTATGTTTATCAGTTGTATAGTACTCATAAAACAAGCTCTGCTTAGCTTGGGACTAGACGGCGTTGTGTGATATTTGTGTGAAAAAAAAACTATGTATAAATGCACGTTGTTTGTTAGTGTTTTTTACTGGATCCATTTTGGGTTCTGTTTACTTAGAATTAAATTGTAAAGGTGAGAAGATAAAACGTTACAAAGAAATCATTACTAATTTGTGTTAATTAATTCTACGTAAAAACATGTTGGCTGGCGATAACAAATACCATTAATTTAAATGTAACTACTTCTGTATAAGCTTGTACAGCTACCAGCAGCAATTTATTGAATAAACTGTGAACATGCATAAACATTAAATAATAATAATAATCAACGGGCTTATTGTTATTGTTTCCAAAATATTCATAGAAGTATCATCGACTAAATTATTCGCCACAATGAACTCGAGTAACAAGCAATCTTCAGAGATGCAAATAATCTCTAGATATAATAACTACTTGTGGCTAGACCGCCTGTCTAGTGAAACATCGGTCGATAAGACTCTTCATCCTCTTGGCACAAACCTCTAGCCACTACTTGAGACACAAATGTAATCCCTACTGAAATTTACACGAAATACACCCACGATATACACGCTTAATATAACCACTTTACTATGCATTACGTTCGCTGTTCCATGAACAAAGTTCGCCTCTGCTGCACTTCAATTAAACAGTTCGACATTCCCCTCATTTCCTGCTAACGCTAGAATAATCGCAACAGGTACGATAGTGCGAAAATTAATTTCACATTTTAGCCCACACCTAGGTTGGCAAGCTGCCCCTATAATTCATATTCCAAAGTCTGCGCTTACTTCGGAAATCATTTATAACGAAACAAAGCTATATTTTATGGATACAAGCTTTCTATTTTTAGAAATATACTTCATATCCCGAGAGCTTTGTGTTTAGTTCTCTATTTTAAGCAGAAAGTTTAAACGGTTTTTGAGTGCGATTTTATACAGTTAGCACAAAAGGTTTTTTTATTGCTGTGTTTGTTTAAAACCTATTTTTACGATAACGCCTCCGATATTATCAATTTAAAAATCACAATCAAAGTCGCGCCAACTAGTCAGAATTTGATGTAAAAAAAAACTTGCAAAGGCAAAGTTGACCGTCGAGAGGCAATTCACGAAAAAGGCTCAATCGTATTAATTGTCCCGCGAATAACAAGGCTTTTTGTGAGTCGGAGCGGGGCCGAGGCGCGACGGTCGATGGAAGCGGGCGGGGAGTCGCTCAGTGTGCCCCTAGTCGCGCTAGCAGCACCGCGCGCGCTCTGTACCGCGGCTCACAAACACGCGGCATGGTGCAAAAAACAGGCAACAGGCTACAGGTGCCCTAATCGCCAGCCACATGATAAATGACAGTGTTTTTTCGACCCGACAGCCGCGCCCGACGAGTTGAGTGGTAGGAAATAGACGATATGAACAAATAAACAACTTTTGTTTATTTTTTTTTGTTCTTTTATACTTTTGAGCTTAGAAGCTCGCGTGTTTTGTTGACCGTTACGTAAGTGGGTAGTTTTGTAGTGAATTACGCTTAGTTAAACTTTCATTCTACTATTAATTTAAAGATATATTTATATCCATCAGTTATTTTGGTTTATTTCATTCGAGTTGCGTAAAGAGTCGCGATATACGTTTCATTTTGAATTGAGCGTTGACGTTTGACAGGATTCTCATTAAAAGTTAAGTGAAAACTTTAATGTCGTTAAAGGCGATTTTCGCGCATCGTCCCACTGCGCATGACCTGCGCAGGAGGTACTAAAGTACCTGCCTATCTATAAACTATATCACCTGTATTGATATACGTAACAGGGTTAAGGCAGAGTTTCCTGTGACCTAGATTTTACTTTGCGATGTTTCACAGTCTTCCGGGAAAGTCATCTATCATAAGATGCGGTGGTACTTCTTCATATTTACCTCGAACTTTTAAAATATTTATTTTCTGTAAAGTTACATATTTCTGCTTACTGAAATGCTTTAACTCAAGCCATTCCTATTTTAAATTTTCTTTGATAAGGATAGTTTTAGACTGGTTTTGCGGTTCGGTTTTTTGGTTTAGTAATTGAATATATGACATTTATGTCTTTCATATTGACACTATGGTACGAATTATAGTGTTTTAACAATCATCATAATCTCGTTTACAAATGATTTCAAGAATTTCTATGTGTTCTGTTCTTTAGGAAGTAGGCCTGTCTTGTTTTCGTAACAGCACTACGAAATTTAAATGTCGAATGACTAAACGTTAATAATAAGTAATAAACTATTTATAAATGACCTAAAAAATAAATAATATCTTGTAAAGGATGAAACTATATATTTATTTAAACTTTATGTACGGTAGTGGTACATAGGCGGACTTAATGCAACAAGGCATTCTCAAACATTTCCTAGAAATATCTATAAGTACCTAAGTCTCTAGATACTACTAATAACACTAATCAATTAAATAGTGACACTAATAACCAAGCACTGAATGCCACAAAAACTAATCTGAAAGGATTTTATTAAAATAACGTCGGAACGGTGGCAGCTCCTTCAATTTCAGAATTTGAAAGGGAAGCGGAAAATTTTAATATCATTCTGAGTCGAAAACTTTTTACTTAACCATTCGGGGTTTTCGTTTTGACTAACAAGCGTTCATGATATGATGCAAACGTAATGGAATTATTTGTGAAAAGAGACATCTATCAACACTAAGATAGATTTTCTCTGAAAGTTTAATAAGTACGTGACTACGATTACACTTTTGAACTGACTCCAAATGTCACCACAACCAACGGTCCTGTGCTTCTCGCATCCATCGGATAGCTGCGACTATTATCAGGTCTTCGATCCACATTGAAGGAAGCCTTCCACCGCTGCGTATTTCGGTACACAGTTGCCACTCCAAAATCTTTCGGCCCCGTCGACTATTTGTTCTGGAATCAATGTGGCCTACCCACTGCTACTTAAGTTTGGCAATTTTTCGGGCTATGTCGGTAACCTTAGTTCTCTTGCGGATATCTTCAGTCTGATTCAAGATACCTAATAAATAAAGCTATTCCATCCATAACTTGAATATCGTTTATCTTACTCGTATAGACGTCCTACGTTACCGTAAGTAAAATATAACAGATAACGTTAATCTGTTGAGCCTGAGAGCTACTCCAAAAATTTCTCCTTAAAATATTAGAAATATTTTCTAAAGAAAACCTTTCGAGTTAATGGAAATCTTTAATCATATCATGTCACATCGTCGCCACCTTAAATTAGGCCAGCGGCAGATGACGTTACGACACTCATTATTTAGAGTCGTATTTCCATAAACGGCTTTCCGTGAGTGTCAAATGAATCGATCTAAGGGTTGTATTACGTGGCAGTTTGGTGCTTATTAATTAAGGGTGTGTTTCAATAGCGCGATTAGCACTTTTTGGCCTCGTTTAAGAGTTGTCAATGTCAACATTTTACAACACCGATGATGCTCTTGATGACAGTCTAGATATGTTGATGAGCATTTTTGATATTGATCTTAATTTATCAATACATTAAGCTCAGTATGTCCACGGATTGACGTGGATGGTGCTCAATTATGACGTTCGATGTTCAAATTAATGATGACATGCAATAACGATACCGTGGTTACTGGGACCTGAGTTAAGTGTACAGCAATAATGATTGTCAAAATTCCATAATTAATTTACATTTCATATGTTGGACTCATTTTTAGAGGAGCTTGTGGCTAAAGTTAAGCACTACTTACCGTGGTTGGTCTGTAGATGGGTAACCATCTTAATATAGCGAGGTTTTTCCATGTTTCGGAAAGTACGTTAAGCCATTGGTTGTTGAAATTGTAGATATTTGATGATCGTTAGGGAATAAGAAGAAACTTAGAAGAAGCTAGAAAATAGGGGTGTCCTGTTATCCAGTTGGTTTTGAAAGTCATCTAGGCAGCCGCGCCATATGAAATAGTGGTATTCAGTTTTATTCGGTTGGACTGAAAGCCGACCCAACATAATTGGGTACAGGCTAGGCAGATTGATTAACTGATTAATATTTTAGACTTTTTCACAATTGATAACACTAACCTAACTACACAGACACACACAACAGCAATGTGTCTAGACCACTCGTTTTTGCTTTATTTCAAACTAACCGATGCTCGGCGTGTGCTAAAATGTTTAAAAAATGAAATACACTTTGTATGGAAAAATGGAAATTTGTATTTAATTGAATTTTTAATGATTTATTTTAATGGTCTAATTTAAACTATATTCGCATATTGATTGTAAGAAAATTCAGAATTATTATTAGAAGAAAATGTCTAAATTTTATTTATTTATTGAAAAAAAAAAGGAATTTAAAGTTATGAATGCATGGTTTTAATGGCCTACAACCATATTCGCATTTTTGGTTTTCTAATGATATCCGTTTGAGGCACAAAGATTAAATGGTAAGTTTATGAAAAAAATAGGTGGAAATTGGTATAAAAAAAAAACATTTATTGTGTTTTGTAGATATACTTCTATACTAAATTTTGCCCATGACTTCTTTTGTGTTAATTTCGGTTATTGCACGGAAGCGTTATCGAAGCCAAATAAAAAGTAGCATATGTCATTCCTTGGTTTTTTTTTTTTGGGTGCGAAACCATCTAATGACATCTCCAACCCTTCAAATTAAATTAGCCTTCCCGGCAAGCTTTACTGACGTAGTCAATACCACAATAAAAATCTCAGCTCCATTTTCCCAAGATTGCGCCTGTTTCAATAATTCCAAGTTTTATATAGTTGTGTAGACACATTGTGTAGATACAAAACCTTATCATTTTTACATCAAGATCATCAGAAACAATTTCAATCAATAAACCACAAAACTTAACTCAAAAATTCTTGTCAAAAACACTATCGTTGTCACTAATGGACATCACTTCAATTATGTATTCATAGACTTTTAATCTTTGTTGTTTTAATTACTTTTACAAACTTTTTATTTAATTTAAAAATAAACCTATGTTCTTTTTGTCACTGATAGAAAACTGTCCAGTAAAGATTTATAACATATTTGTGAGTCGGTTTACTTTTACAAACTTGCATTTTTTTGAAAGAAATAAGATCTGATGTTCTTACGTATAACTTATGTTGATTAGTTAAAAATTATGTTCATGAGATTTAAAACTGTTTACGACCGTAATTCTCTTTCATATTGCTGTTCAAGCAGTAAAATTTTCACGCGCGCGATATAAAATCAGATAGGGGAATTTCTTTCTAGGAAGTAAAAAGAAAATATTTTTTGCTATTTAAGAATGCTCGTTTTTAAGGGGGACTTCTTTGATTGATATTTTATTTTTAGGTGCAAAAATCATCTAATGACAAATCCCGCTCTTGGGCGGAGCGGGAGATAGTATCAGACTTTTACTGACTAAAAACCCACTCCTGTTCCTTCTTTGCCTTCATCCCAGGGCCCCGGGTTTCGCTATCACACTACCCATGGCCCCAGTAGGCTTCGACCCTGCTGGGCCCCTATGATTGGCTGACATCTCCCTGAGGCAAACGTGGAACAGTACGCGCCGTCGACGACTTGGGCTAAGCCCAGACGGTTATCGGACGGTCGGACGGCAAGCCACCCATTACTCGCTATCCGCAAGCCCGCGCCTACGGTGGCCGGTAATTGGGAATCGGAATCTCGGCGGCGGTTGGGGCGTGAGGACCGTTGCCTCACGCAATTGGCCACCTCCTTTGCTATCATTCCTGCTTCGCAGAAGGAGGCGACCGCCTGTCACTCCTCCTCACTCCGGACCATAGCCTGTACCAATGCCCGGCGCTAGAGATCTGCCACCGATCGCCCCCACGAGGACACGGTGGTGCTCTGCCCAGGCGGGGCACACCTTTACCGTATGTTCCACCGTGTCCTCCTACGGTCCACCCGGTATGGCGGCACCCAAGCATTTCTTCAGTACGAATTCAGTGCAGGAACCTCCCGAACTTACCATGACCGGTGAGGACCTGCGTCATTCAGTAGGTAAGAACGCCATGTGGTCTTTCCAGCCACTCCTCAAAGAGGGGACTTACCGCCATAATTGTGGCGTGCCCAGCACTGGGTTGCGACAGTCGCTGTCGCCATGCCATGAGATCCCGCCGGAGCTCTTCCCACTATGCTGCGACTTGGCTTGGCAGCGGAGTTTCACCCCGGCGTTGCATCTCCACACGCAGATCGTGCATGCGTGCAAGGACTGTTGCCTCCAGGTCTTTTTTGATTGATTTGGATTTTAAACATACAATATAATCAGTAGTATAACTGCTTCGTTAGTCTCGTGGTCACAAGCGCGGCTGCTGTGCATGGGTTCCTGGGTTTAATTCCGAGTCAGGTAAAGGAGTGCTATTGGGTTTTTCCATAGGAATTACTCTGTAGCAGCCCGGAATTTGGAAGCTTATGGCATGACACCCCGTACCACGGAAAGAACATAAAATTGTTAGTCCTGCGTTGATCTCTCTCCGGTCGTGTCTATTGCCGTCCTATAAGACTCCACCTCACTCTTCTGAAGTCGGTAGCACCCTGATGTTACTGATTATCTCGAGAAGGATACCCACGTTTCTGAACTACTTTGCCCTTAGCTCGCCATCAGACCATCTGGTAACCGTCCGGACCGAGCCCAAGTCGTCGACGGCGCGTACTGTACCACGCGCGCCTCAAGGAGATGTCAGCAAACCGCAGGGGCCCATCAGGGTCGAAGGCCAAGGGTCTGATTCTGAAGGAAGACTCGGCCCTGGTACGAAAGGCAACGAAGGAACAGGAGTGGGTTTTTAGTCAGTAAATGTCTGGCACTGTCACCAACTCCGCCCAAGAAAAAAATCTATTTTGCCCTACATTCGGCCTTATACCTTTTCTATGTAAAAGGAAATCCCAAGAACATTTATCGTGTCTAGGTTCAAGAGCCAGACTTTGATGAATCAATGAGTGCAGTTTAGAACTGGAATTCGCTGCCGGAGTCTGTGTTTTGTGGTTGCAACAATCTGGGGGTATTTAAGTTAAAATTAAATATGTTACGTCTAGGGGAACGTACTCCAGAGTCGACCACACAATCACTTACTATTAAGTTAGAACTGGTCTTATGCCTTTCAATATTATGTACATGTATGTATAAGTAATGGAAACATTTATTTATTTATAACTTTATGCAACACAAAGGTACAATTCTCTAGGGTAGTAAAAAGACAATATGGCACGTGCATAAAAAAGGATATAATATTATTAAGAAATCAAAGGTCCAAACATATATATTATATTTATGTTTACTATCTGATATATAAAAAAATCATGCCACAGTGTTTATTATAGCACTCCTTCGAAACGGCTTGACCGATTTATATAATTATATCTTTTTTGTGTATATTTAGTAAATGTGAGAATAGGTTTGGAGGCTATCTTTTACCCTCGTAACCCCAGCTTTTTTTCTTTGATAATTTATAAGGTACAGAAACATTTGCCGAGTCAGCTAGTAATTTTATTTTTATTTCATATAAACTAGTGCTTGACTGAGATTCCACCTAATGGTAAGCAGTGATGCAATCGTTGATGGTGATGCGCACTAGTTTATTAAGAACCTATTCACTCTAGCCTATAAGACATCCAAATTACAATTGGATGGGAAGATCTCAGCAGGCAAATTGTTCCAGTCCTCCAATGTACGTGGTATAAACGACGAGGCAAAACGCTTAGTTCGGACCGTAGACATTTCAACAACGTAAGGATGGATACACCATTACTAGACTATCGTTACTATATCTACTGGATACTATATTTTCAGAAAGTACCGTACTTGTGACCGTACTATTCTTTCATTTCAGCACACAAATGAGTGCCAGCGACGGTCCTGCACATAATGTCTAGTTTGATACTTTTTTATCTGTTTTCATGCAAGCGTGCAGGTTCAGAATGTTTTATTCTTGATTTTATTACAAGTCTGGCCTCATAATAGCGAAGTCTTTTTGGTAACTATAATTATCTTTTTGAAAGTTTTATGTGCACAAATGAATTTGTCTAATAATATCTATTTCAGAAATGAGTTCATCACCATCATCCTCCAGCCCTTGTCCCATATTATTTGGGATCGGTGCAACATCTTTTTTCTTCCATTGGTCTAAAATTAGTTGCTTTGTATGATTTGTTTTTCATATTTCTACATTACATAACTTTTTGCATTCTTTTGTTTCTCATTTACACATATAATAATAATGGAAAATTTTAGCGCGCATCACGTAAAATGTACGAAATCGATGTAGATAAATTTTATACATTATATTGTGTTTATTGATATATTACTTAGACTTTGTTTCATCGCAATCGGTTGATTATATCGAAAGATATACTACATTCATTAACTTTTAGGTCGTACGAAGTTTGCCGGGTCAGCTAGTTTATATTACCATTTTCATCATAAATAATCTATATCTACACTTAATAGTATTATCAAGAGGAAAAATAAACATTTTTTTGTAATGAATAAACTCAAAAACTACTAGTTCGATTTTAAAAAAATCTTTCTAAAGTAGGATGCTACTTTATCACAATTTAAGTGACATAGGCTTTAATATATTTTCTACATTCTCAGTCGAAGCCGGTGGTAGAAGCTAGTTGACTTTTTTAATTTAATACTGTTAAACCTAGAAATAAACACTTCTGTAATCTAGTAGTGCATTTAAAAACCACTTAAGTCACCTGACTTATGCTGTTTCAAACAATGAACGTTTATTACGTGGCATTACTTATTGAAAAAAAAAATGGACTTACGTGCTTTTTGCCCAGATTAACTTTGACGGCAAAAAAGAAATAAAAAAAAATGTGTCAACCATTTTCAAAAATCATATATAAATGGGTTTTGAAGTGACCGATTCATATGTTTTCTTATATTTCTTAATTTATACAACCATCATCATCTTCCTGCCCTTGTCCTGTGTTATTTGGGGTCGGCGCAACACGTTTTTTTTCTTCCATTCTGCCCTGTCACTCGGCTTCTGTCTTAATTTATACAACCATGACAGCCCTAAATCTATCTCCTTTCTTTCAGTCCATCCAAAGGTTGTCTGTAAGAAATTGCCCTGTGCGATAAGACCGCCCCTTGTACACTTATTTCTAATTATGTTTGTCCCGTATTTTTGTTTATGTAGTATACAATAAAGAATATAATAAATAAATAAATAAACCATATTTCAAAAAACATTAAAACCTACAAAAACACCTACGCGCAACAATACAGCTTCCTCGATGACTTCAAACAAAGCTCCTAACTAAACATAAACATTATTTCTTCTATAAAAGAACTTTATTAAGTGGTGTTTACACTGGCCTACAGAAGAACGACAAAATATTTAAGTGCGTTGTTTATTTAGGCAACTGTAGATTAACTTTGTCGCTAAATTGTACAGGGTGACCTCTGATTCATTGGAAATCTATGAGCTGGCTAAAGTAGATGAATATTGAGTACTGGCGAGTACGAAGTTTAACCCAGTCTAATACTGATATACGAATAGATAATGTTCTCATAAGTTACTCTCTCATCAAGAAAAAATAATTGGGTTACTGATATTCATGAGTACTTTCACCTCGTTTTTATTAATTTGATTGATTGAGAGATTTTATTAATTAGAGACACAATAGAAAGACAATGAACGAGCGAACGCCGGCGTTCGCTCGGGGTTTGATGAACTAAGTTAATAATGAAATTTGTATTTTTGGTGTACAATAAAGAATATATCTATCTATCTCATGAAAGATAGTTGCTGGATTAAAAGTCACCCTGTATAGTTTATTTAAGTTCAGTGTACAGATCGCTTTATTATTTAGTTGATTGATTGAGGTTTTAATCGTTGAAGCCTTGACCGCTGTTTCAATTTTGTGGTTTGTTTGCTAACCTCCGGCCATTTTGGTTAAATTATTTAGGTTTTGTTAATTTAACTGAGCTGTGTGTAATATTAGACTTGTGTACGGTCACGTTATTACAGTTAGTAGATTTTATTGCGAGATTCACTTTTAAGATGATTACAAAAAACTGGGCAAGTGCGAGTCGGACAAAGTTACCTATGTAAATAGTTTAGTTCCCGAATGAAGTCTCGAAGATTTTTCCAAATCTTTAAAAAACTCTTGTGGGAAATCATCAAATGACATCTCCCTTCCTTTGATAGGGCGGGAGGGAGTGTCAGACTTTTACTGACTAAAACCCACTCTGAGTTCCTTCGTTGCCTTTCATACCAGGGCCGGGTTTTCCTTTCAGTAGCGAACCCACGGCCCCTACGGTTTGCAGACATCTCCTTGAGGCGCGCGTGGAACTATACGCACTGTCGATGGCTTGGGCTTGGTCCGGACGGTTACCAGACGGTCCGACGGCGAGCTACCCATTGCTCGCCGTTCGCAAGCCCGCGCCTCTGGTGGCCGGAAATTGGTATCGGGATCCCGGTGGCTGGGGCGTGAAGACCGTTGCCTCTCGCGTGCGCGTGCAGCTATCTCCTTTGCTAGCATTACTCCTTCGCAGTCTAACCGGATGCGGCTATGTTTTAGCTACATGGACCAATTTGTCTGTCAGCCTTCCACAACCTAGTTACTGGGTGACACAATACTCCTTGGATAGACTGATAATCAGAATTTCTGGCGCCTGACTACCTGTAACGACTGCCAAAGATCTACGAATGATAATCGGGACCTACAGCTTTACGCAAAACACTACTGAACAGATTTACGTGCAGTTTTCACTAACAAACAAAGTAATTATAGAAGAAGGATTGAGTAAAAAAAAATTGAATTTTAACACCCGTTTGAAACTGGGGTGGTTCGCTAGTTTCATTACAGCCGAAAGACGTCCACTGCTGGACATAGGCCTCCCCCAAATGTCGCCATAATAACTGTCCTATGCGTCTTGCATCAATCGAATTCCCGCGACCCTCACCAGTTTGATGGTCTACTTTGTGAGAGGCTTTCCAAGACTGCGTATTCCAGGACACGGTCGCCACTCCAAAACCTTTCGGTTCCATCGATCTGTTTTGCGAGCAAAGTGCCCTGCCTACTGCCATTTTTTGGGGATTCTTCAGATTATAAAAATATGCTTAGAGTCAAAATCATTAGTATTCAAATTATCTCGTTCTGGTGGTATTTGTTTTTTTTTTATGTTAAAAGTCTATCAACCTCTTTTTTTTCTTTTTAAATGGGAATTCATCAAATGAGTGCATCCATTTTGGAAAAAATCTAACATTCATAATTTTATCATTATAAGGACACTAATAAATAGTACTACTACATATTAATTTGAAGTAAAGTCCATTACTTCAAATTCACTCATACTCAATTGCTCCAATTTCATTTACTCACAAAATCAACACACCCACCCAAATGACATTACTCACACCTTCTAAAAGTATTTATTTATACAAATTAGCGGTAGCTCTACATCTCTACGTAGAGTTATGGAGAGTCACAACATAAATAACTACAGAAGGTCGACTCCATACTACGAAAACATGCAGGTATTAGCAGCATTTTGATCTGTCTTGATAGCGAGTCTGCTTGTATCGTTTAATTCTATTATCCATAGATGAGTATACATTACCAAATTATCATAATTATAAAAATGAAAACCGATCTCTACGTTAAAACCAAAGAAAAAAATTAGAGACACTAGAGGTTTATACAAACGCGCAATGGTAGCTACAGTGGGCTACAAAGTTTTGATTCTGCTTTTTAGGTGGGTAATCATCTAATAACATCTCTCGCCCTTGGGTGGGGCGAGAGAGCGTGTTAGACTTTTACTGCCTAAAACCCACACTAACTTCTCTAGGGGAGGAGCGTTATGTCTTACTTTTACTGACTAAAACCCGCCGGTGTCCTTCAGTCACCCTTAATGTTTCCAGACTACGGTATCTCTTTCAAAAATTGACATGTCCCTAGCAATTTCCGTGGGCCATAACGTTCGTTTTAGTTCGGAAACACGAAGATTACCGAAGCGTATACTATCTGTGTGTATGTACTATACACAGAGTTACACCACAAAATGTGGGCGATTTTGCTTGTCGTACGGAACTAACCTTCTGCATACATTTTGTTAGAATCGTGCCGATACAGCGCAGGTGCGGCAGTGCTCATAATTATTACAGTGTGACATATCTAATTACAGGAGCGCTGTATTTTCTGGTTTGTCGGTGAAGCTAGATGTAGATTGTTGATTTATGTGGGTAGGTACATGTTTTATTGGCTTTCGATGAGGAATAGTTTGAAAGTTCATCTAGTTAACTTGAATATTGAAATTACTACGATGGTTTTGATTGTAATTGGTTTTTTCATTAAGAATTTTACAGTAGTACTACATAATCTGGTTTTATACTCGGTTGATTAATGTTAATAAACTCATAATTGATAACATACTATGGAGCGCAGCATACTATGTGTTAAAATAAAGGATCGCGTTCGAAAGACTATACTGCGCTCCAAAACCATCAGGTGGGATCGCAGTCAAGCACTGGTTTATATAAATTAAAAAAAAAAAAGCAGGAATATGTTGCTCTGAAGGCTGTCCAGCTTAAGTGGGACTGGGCTGTACATGTCCGTATGCTTATCGAGCGGTAGGCCAGTAAAACACAAAGTTGGTGCCCTGAAATCGCACAAAGGGGTCGTGGCAGATCAAGAAGAAGATGACAGAACGACTTAGATGTCTTTCTTAAGAATTGGTAAGAAGTGACGCAAAACCGGGTATAATGGAAGGAATGGAAGGAGGCCTTTGTTCAGCCGTGGGACAGAATAGGCTTGATATAATAATAATAATAAATAATTTGATAACATGAGAAATTCGAGAATATATTGTTTGGACTGTTAGTCTGGATTTCAGGTGTAAATTTCTGGAATTTTTCGTGTATAAAGAGAAACTCCGGACACGAATGTTTAAATCTATATATATAAAAGGGGAAACTGACTGACTGACATATCAACGCGCAGCCGAAACTACTGGGATTAGGAGTGTGAAATTTTGCATAAGGTTTCCTTTTCTGACGTAGGTGAGCACTAAGAAAGGATTTTCCGAAATTCACTCCCTAAGGGGATGAAGTGGGGGTCCAAAGTTTGTATGGAGAAACCCACATTCACGCGAGTGAAACCGCGGGCTGAAGCTAGTACTTACATATTTGGTCGCTCATGTTAAATGGAAACCAAATATTGACCGAATTAAATTTAATTATTTTTCTTTATAGTAAGCAGGAAAATATACGCCATATCCTGACTAGCTTGTTGGTCTAGTGGTTAGTGGCCCTGACTGCTATGCCGGAGGTGATGGGTTCGATTCCCACCCAGGACAAATGTTTGTGTGATGAGCACGATCATTTGTTCTGTGTCTGGGTGTAATTTATCTATATATGTATGTATTTAGAAATATATAAGTATGTTTATCAGTTGTCTAGTACCCATAACACAAGCTCTGCTTAGCTTGGGACTAGACGGCGTTGTATGATAGTTGTGGAATAAAAAAAATTAATCATGCCCGTCCTCTATTATTTAGTTAAACAATTATTTTTACTTTTTTAATATTTTAAACCTTCTTATGACTTCCACGCTCTAGGGTGGAGCGTAAAGGCATGTCAGACTTTTACTGACTAAAACCACACCAAAATTCCTTCTTTCGAGGTCCTGAAGTCAATCCTTGGCCCCAGTAGACTTCGGACCTACGGTTTTGCTGACGTATCTTTGAGGCGCGCATGGAACACTACGCGCTGTCGACGACTCGGGATCGATCCGGACGGCTGGCTACACCAGCTAAACAATTCTTCTAACTAAGTAAATATTAGTCTAAATGATGACATCAAAATAAACGTAAGAAAATCTTAGTCCAAAAGTTCAACTAATCAGTTGTAACAACACTGTTAAAGTTCGCTCAACTAAAAACATGTTCATCGCACAAAACTTAAAAAGAACGCATCGAACAACATCCAAATATTCTAGTTACGCCATTAATGTAAGGCCAGAACTAAGAGCGTAAAATACCTCAAGACTTAATAAAATCACAGTAAATATAACTAATGCCTGAAAAACAAGGATGTGACACAGGTTACATGCTGAGTGCGCCAGCCAACTTATTGCTGAATGTCCCATGAAGGAGACAGTCTGTCGTATACGAAGAGTTAAAAAAAATCACATCAAATCCAAATTCTATTCCCGCACAATCATTTAAAGACATATTAGATCGACAGCCTACATGCTAACAAGAAATGTTTTACACAATACCTTTACATAGCATAATAGCATAATCAGCCTTTTTAATTTTCCCACTGCTGGTACTCAAGCCTCCTCTCTAGTAGAGGGAATGGGCGGGCCCAGTGCAGCTTAGTAAATAATAATATAATAATAATATTTATTTATTTTCTCCCATATTTAGTAAATTTATACAATTTATAAGAATTTGAATGTCACATGTCTTCGATTTTTTTGGTCCTAGGACATGCCGGTTACCTCACGGTGTTTTCCTTCACCGTTTTGAGAGCAGTGGTGATGAAATAAATTGCACAAAGTAATTACTTTTAATACCCCGACTTACAACTCGTAGGTCGGGGCCGTTACCACTCGGCCACCATCCCTTTGCATATCACAGTATTTATATAAAGACCTATTACTTGTGTGATTAGATTGTGGTGATGAAACGATTTCATCTTATATAATGCGAATTCTTTGTTTTGCTGTTATGTAGGCGTCAAAATAAAAATAGAACGCGTAGTGTGCGAATGAAAATATCAGTGTTATTGTTTTCCCGTAGTAAACGATATTACTAGCGACCTCCTGTAATAAACAATATACACACAAAATATACTCCCTACTCGCACTACTTTTTACTCCCACTACCGAAGGAGACAGCCGCATGCGTGAGGGACCGAATATCCTCACGCCCCAGCCGCTGCGACCCTGGCCCCAACTACCAGTCACGGCAGGCGCGGGCTTGTGGTCGACGCGCAATGGGTAGCTCGTCGTCCGGCCGTCCGGTAATCGTCCGGACCAACCCCAAGTCCGACGACTTGAGGTCGTTCCACGCGTTCCTCAAAGAGATTTCAGCTAACCGTAGCCCAGTCGGATGCTCTCTAAGGCCGCAGGAATTCTCTAAAAAGAAAACGTTGTTCTAGAACGCAAAAGGTAACTGAAGGACACAGGTGTGGTTTAGCCACTAAAAGTCTGACACTCTCTCGCTTGATCCTCGAGCGCGAGAAGTCATCGAAAGATTTCCCACATTAAAAAAAAAGATTATTAAGAAAAATTTCGGAAGTCGGTGTTTCTATAATAGTTTTGTGTCATCGTTATTTAACACCGACTTCCGAAATTAAAGTTATATTGCACTTTTCAGTGTTTTTTTTTTTTACTTTGAAGCCGGTTGTATTTTTTTTGTTTTTTACACTTTATACTTTAAAGAAAAAAGTTTTTTATTTTACACTTTTTAGTTATGGTACAACCACTAAAAAGTATCCCTCAGCCAAACTTAAATACCATATAGCCAGAGTGCATCTCATGACAATTCTAATAATCCCAAACACGGTTAGATTACATGAATTTATTACCGAGTTCCGGTGCCTAACTTCAGGGTTCATCATCAGATCAGTTCGATATATTCCGCCTCTACTTTGAGTCAGTTAACGACGACACGTATAAACAAAGCAATTTTACTTGTTACGACGGTTCTGCTGTGATCCTATGAGGAGTTCTGTTCCATATCTACGAAGTTCATGATCAGATCATAACAATATTTCTATGGGACCAACTCGGAAGCATATCCAAAATAAAAATAAAAAATTTCAAAATCGATCGACAATTGACCGAGTAATCGGTGAACATAATTAAAAAAAAAAAAAAAAACACATTCAACCGAACATAGAACCTCCTCCTTTTTAAAATCGGTTAAAAACAGTTCAATTCCCGAATTGAGATACGACTATTTTTCCGAATCGCAAAAAACGTTTTATTTTTGTGACGTAACTACAAATTTACAGTTTTCAGATTTTTCCTTATACTTGAGGTATGAGACCTTGCTTCAAACCAAATTTCAGGATGCTAGGTCAACAGAAAGTTCCCTATGAATTTTGATTGCCTTGAGAGTGTCGAAATATACGTTTTTTGTGACATAAACGACCGTATCATTTTTTTTTTCGTTCTGAGAAGTTAAATTCTTTCACAGCTTCAAGAGACCGCAGACTTGAGTATATGGTTTTAATTTCAACTCGATACCTCCACACGTTCCCGAGATAGTGAGTCTTGACAGACAGACAGACAGATGGACAACAACGCGATCCTATAAGGGCTCCGTTTTTTTCTTTTGGGATACGGAACCCTAAAAATGCCAATATTTTATTCTAAGACATGGTCTATCTATGTATCAAGTTTCATCGAAATCCGCTCGGCCGTCACAAAAGTTTACCTTTACAATATTGTGTAATAGTGATAACCTACTCGTGTTCCCTCAGTTACCCTTTGCGTTCCAGAGCCTTGCTGACTCTTCCGAACAATCCCCAAACAAACTTCTTAACCACCCATTCAAGATTCTTGACTCCAAATAAGGCATCTCAAGAATTTTCTACACAATAACCATTTAAAAAGCGCCGTAAGTGCTTTAAGTAGAGCAGGTATAATGAATAAGAACAAGGGTGGCATTCACATTAATTTCCTCGTATTTTCTCCTATGGTGCACGAGCCTAAATTCAGCCAGTAATAATTGTCTTGATGAAGAGCCGAGACCTCTCTTGATACGGAAAAGGAATGAGCGTTGAGTATTTGCTTACTGCAAACACACATTTTATAATCGAAATCACAGTAAGCTATCATATTTTTTAAAAGACTGTAGCATTTTATTTACTTAAGTCCGAAATAAAATTATAAGGTTAACATATTATTAAGACTCGTATCATATTTGAATATTTTTTGTTTCGTGTATTCAAATTAAATTTTGTAACTTTGTAGGCCTCAAAAAATTTGTTTGATTAAAAATAAACATTTTAAAACGTATATTTAAAAAAAGTGAATAAGTGCTAATGCTTACTAGGCTCGAATATCTTCTTAAAAGCTCTCCTTTCCTGAAATTAGGTGCCTCAAACGCAAAACATAACATTACTCATTAAAAATATACCTCCATGTTTTGTAAAAACTTAGGTTAGGTATCAAAGAGAAATTTAGTACACCGTTGCGGTCCGCTGTGTCCAGACATAATTTTACGGGTGGCAGCCCTAGATAAAAATAAATTCAGCGGTGGCCTGCGAGGCGTAGGCATGGAAGTTCGTTTCAGGCGCGTAATAGGCAAAAAAACGCGTCATCATACCGTCACGGACTCACGGCCGACAAGACCTTTGTGTCCGCCACTACATCCACCCTACGAGCACTCCAGCCCGACACAAACGCGTGCTAAGCGCTCATACAGTTTGTTCACTTCCAACGCCTTTTGATTCGGCTTTAGAGCTCTCTATGACATGAATTTTTTCGCACCCAATCTCCGATGCGAATCGGATGACGAGTGCCCCGACCAGTCGAGTTTGCTTAGGCTAAATGGTTTCAACATTCTCACTTTTTCATTCGTAGATTCGTAGATGCATCTTTTACTTTATGTATTGATAATCGATTCCAATAAGCCCGTATTGATGTTACTTTAATTCGAATCGCAATTAACTTGAGTAACTGAAATAAAAATGTGAATTGTTAAGCTTTTAAATTGGATCAGTGTTGTATAATTTGACTTTATATTTCTGCTCAGTTGGTCACATTCCGTCTTTTATCGGATTGTTTTCCCGATTTATTTCAAAAGATTTAAACATCGGCTTTGGAATTGAGATGATTATGATATTGGAATCGTTTATAACGATAAATGTTGTTTATTTTCCTCCAGCCAGAAAGTAAATGATGATAAAATATTGTTTAGTTATCCTTGTAGGAAGGAAGCAATTGAGAGTTTGTTTAAGTTTCTTTGTGGTTGTTTGTTTCGATACTTTTGCATGATTATAATTTTATGGCCGGTAAACTTTTATCCGTGGGGTCTTCCGCTTAGAATTGGCTTCTTGGTAAACAAAGTGTGGTTAAGAAACATTTTTCCCTTTCTTCGTCGTGTGAAAATTCTTTGAGAGAAATTAATTTGGTTTGGATAAAAATGATTGAGTGCTGTGGAGTTTCGCACTTAAGATCAGAAGTGCTCGTAGTGATATGCCAATTTATTTATTCCTTCACTAAGTTTTGAACTACGGTGTAGTTATAATATGTTACACAACCGTATGACAGATTACGGAAGTATTTTTTATTTTATTTTTTTACATATGAACAATCACTGTAATATATATTTAGACATATCAGGATACAGCAAAGTATTAAGCGCCTAGAGTAATCTTTTTCTGAGAAAAAAATATATCTGGTATCTCTAAATTTAATTTAATTTATTGTAATAACTTTAATATCAGTTAATTTTTACAGGCTATTATTTACCTTGCAACGTTTGTATATATGTACCTATAATATGTATGTTTATTTTTTTACGGCAAATCTTTCAAAACGAATTTTTGAAACAAGTACCCCTTATTTTAGGTGGGAAAATCATCCTATGACAAATCCCGTTCTTGGGTGGAGCGCGAGATAGTGTCAGACTTTTACTGAATAAAAACCCACTCCTGTTCCTTCTTTGCCTTCGTCCCAGGGCCCCGGGTTAAACAGTTACCCGTTACCGTTTTTTTATTTTATTTTTTTGCTTTTAGCTGGAAAAAACATCCAATGACTTCTTCCAGACTCGGGCAAAGTGAGAGGGCGTATCAGACTTTTACTGAATAAAACCCAATTCTATGTTTCTTGAAAACCAAGGGCTCTGGAAATAGCCTTTCATTCCAGGGCCCCGGGTTTTCCTTTCAGAAGCACCCCTATTCGGTAAGGGGTGCTCAAATTTTGCAAGCATATCAACAATGCATGATTAGTTAAGTGACATGAATAAAATGCCAATATGGCGGTCTCTTAAAAATGGCAACTAGTTCAAACGTAAGCATATTAAAAAAAATCTTGTTTTACTATTATTCGTTCTTAATTGCTTATTGCGAAAAGAAAGCAATAAGTTATGAATACAAAACTTCGAAGATAAATTCGAGTTTTCTTAGGCTTTTTATTAAAGTTTCAGTGTTTATTTTATAAACTTGGACAAAAAGTGTTCTAGTTATTAGTTTAATATCAAACTTTTGATATATTTATAATTATGTTATATTCTTTCCCAATTATTTTTAGTAACATTATTTTAAGTCTGCACTGTTGACATGTTTTATTATTTGTTTTTATTACATTTCAGTTGATAAAATACATAATTGTATTTTTTAATTGGTACATACATAGGTATAAAAATAAATACTATATATAAATAATATAAGTACTTGGTACTAGATCGAGGAGTTTATGTGACCACATGTTCAAGATAAGGTATTGTATTTAATTTATATTTGTGCGTTTTTTGCTTTAAGGGGCATTCTGTCCCAAAAAGTAAATTAATTAAAAATATAACTTATTATTTATGCTTATTACTGATCAAATAGTATAGTCGTTATTAACATATTTTCTTAAATGCGGTCTTCCCGTCCGTTTATAATTTAGGTAATAAACTAGTGCGCCTCACCATCAACGATTGCATCACGGTTTACTATCAGGCGGAATCGCAGTCGAGTTATATTACCTAAAAAAAATATGTCTAATTTTGTATTTTATTTCCACATTCCTGTATTAAACAAAAATTGTTGCTTATGAAGTTTTTCCTGAAGAGGCTCAACATCTCTAAGCGCCATAAGCTGCTTATTTAAATCACCCAAAAAATGACACGCTTTTTGTGAAATTATACCAGGAGAACACAACCGCTGTTAATACCGATTCTATAACAAGACACATAACATCATTCATCGTCATCCGATTAATTAAACCACTAACCAATAATTAACAAACTACATTAAACACGTAAGTCTGTGGCTATCCACTATCAAAACCGTTACGTAACAGCTAGACTCCTGATTACTCCGTACTTTATCTAGTAAGGCTTTCAGAGGAATACCCGATGAGGCTTACAGAGCATATCCAGCCGGTTAAAAGAGCTCCAACAGTAATATCCTAAGATTACGGGCGCCTTAATCTTAACAAAGGGCTCGTGGGTTTTCAAGACAACCTTTAAGTACATATATTTGATGAAGTCGATGTTTCGTGCGGTTGTGAGAGAAAATTATTTAGGATTAAATGGGTTTCGAGGTGTGATTTTGTTGTTGGTTTAATTTGTGGTTGGTGAAAGTGTGGTCACATTATGAAAAATAATTCTGTTCCAACATTTACATAATTATTATTTTAATAACATGTATTTGTTTTTATACCTCCGATAGTGCCCTTTTACATGTCATAAAACCCTCATCTAAAGCAAGTCATTCTGTCTCTTGGAATTTAATGTAGTATGGAGATTCCCTAGGGAATAATGTGATTTGAATTTGGAACGTCAAAACCATTTGAAAAAAAAACTTATTAAGTAAATGATAATGTTTGCGCACCAAACGAGTTTGTTCAAAAATCAAACTGACGACTAATGGAAAAAAATTAAAAAAAAGCGGTTACTATTGTATCTGTAAAAAAATATATATAAAAGATCGGGAGCGTTCACATAAGTATAATCCAAAACGGGGATAAAATTGTCTTTGGCAAGCCGCCCATGCCAAAGACAATTTTTTTCTTCGTTTTGTTTCTTCTTTACTTTCTCACTTCACTCAGGTTTCTACTTCCTTACATTACTCGGGGGTTAATTATATAAATCCCTCACTGCGTTCGGGATTAAAACTTGGCAACCTTCATTTCGTTCGGAATTCAACATTCCGCCTGCGACTTTAAGACACTGCTTTATACCTTAGTTACATAATCTACTGTTGTCTGTTATCATAGTCGTACAATTACGTGGTAAGTATATCAGTACGAGTAGATTATGGTGGAGTTCTGCCCCACTTGGGTGAAGCATCGCAGTGTCGGCTGCGGTGGCCTCTGGCGTCCGGTCCTGTTTCAGGCGATATTCTGGAGCTAGAGGGCATAGTAAGCAGCTACCTCCTTTTGTAAAGCAGTAACTCAATCGAAGGAGATGGTAGCAACCGTGATGGAATGATTTACCTTATGCCCCAGCCACCGCATACGCTATTCCCAGCCACCACAGATGCGGTTTCGCGAGTGACGAACAATGGGTAGCTTGTCGTCTAGCCATTGGTAAGAACCGAGTCCGGTCCATAGCCCGTTATCTTACCAAAGTTAAGACAACTTGAAAGTGATAATAAAAACAACCGACTTCAAAAAAACTAAAAAATGCTAAATAACTTGCCGCTGTCAACTTGCCGTTCAGGTTACAAAACTTTGTCATAACAATACTTGCCTACACAAAAAAAAAAACGCTCAGCAAAAAAAAATTAAAAGCTTCAAGCAGCTTGTCATAAGTTACCCCTCTGTCCCCATAAAACTGCCATGAAACTAAAAAACCTCTAACGCTATAACAAAGGACCCTTTCACTGGCGACGTATTAAATTATATCAGTTTTCTGCTTCAGCTATAAGAACGAGCGTGGAACCGTTCAGTGTATGTATTCACGAGATAGGAAAGTACTCAGAAGGCATTTTTTCGAAAGAAAGTCATACAAGCAATTGGTGCTTTTATAGGTATTATTGTGGGTATTATAGATAGACTTGCGTTTGACCACCATCTCACCTGATGGTAAGCAATGATGTGGCCGAAGATGAAGCACGCTTGCCTAGAAGTAACCTATGCACTCTTGTCTTAAAGATCCCTAATTTATAGCTATCAAGAAATACAGACTCCGGGAGGGAGCAGGGTGCTTGTATGAAAGGTTGTACGAAAGGGAAACCCAGGGTCCTGAGACGCAAACCAAAGAAGGAACATAGGAGTGGGTATTAGCCAGTATAAGTCTCACATGCTCTCCTGCTCCACCCTAGGCGGAAGAAGTCCCCCACCAACTGTATTCCCACGCAGTCTTGAGGGCTTTGCCGGTAGAGCTACTCATTCCGGAAGGCCTCAAGTGAAAGACCAGACCAAGAGGAATACACACAGGGTGGAGCCCAGGAAACTGGACTGCCGTGGAGGGTTCGCCTCAGGTACGTGTCTGCCTAGCAGGCATGACCTTGATGGCGAACGAGTCTATTGGGGACCCCACCCCAATGCCAAAAAAGCGAAGCTGAGTTCAGCAAAACCATGAGTGCGACTGATAAAAATATAACTACCCCAGGAGGGTACCTGCTTTCAGGAGAATCCCTCCCTGAGCAGAGCTCGGGCTGCCTCGCTTCTCTTCCTAAAGGTAGCATTCGGTTCTTACCAACCGCGACGCGGGACCGTGACCAACTGCTTAGTATGGATTTCTAAGAGTACTAAATAAATCCGGCGACCGTGTCGTGCGACCAGTAGGCGTAGCTAGAGAGCGGCGTGGCAACCGCGACTTGGTCGCATCGGAGGCAGTGCTGTCGCGCGACGCAGGTGAGAAGCATATCAAAATGGCGGCATTTACACCACTAGGGGTCGCTCCGCGACAGGCGATCATGCGAGCGTAGTTGAATGGTCACAGTCGCGTGTCGCGGTCACTAAGAACCAAATGCTTACTTAACATATCCATATCATCTGAGGCGGTCATTTGTAAGTTTTTCGGCGATAGGCGCGATTTCAAAGGTGTCCCTGATGTATTCATCGCGCACCTTATCCAGTCAGTCAGTCCTTATCTCCCACCCACCTCAACATTTTCATCTCGTTCTCTTGGTATGGACTTTTTGCTCATGGGTCTTCAGAGTATTTATATGAAATTTAAGAAGTTTGGTGGTTAGTGCATTAACTTACTTATGTTAACGTACTTAGTTATCGAAATACGTCGTGTGTAGTGAACCTTTTGTACATTCCCACTCGTTTTATCTCGCACACTTGCGTTGTTTTAATCCCATAATCTCGAGAATGGGTTCGTCTATTGTTACATATTGTCCCGTAACTGTGTCGTTTTGATACGACGGGATTTTGTACATGAAAGAGAGATGACGTTTTATTCTGTTGCTTAACTTTTGTATGTTCAGTTTACCACGCGTACCTTGCATGGAGTTTTTGTAATGTTATTTAATAAAATTGAACTTTATTATCAACATTTCAGTCGAAAGATGTCCACTGTTGGACATAGGCCTCCTCAAGGTTCGCCACAACGACCGGTTCTGTGCGACTCGAATCCATGGGATCCCCGTGACCCCGGTCCTCGGGTACGGTCCGGTCTTCCGGATCTGGTGAGCCAGGTCATCAGTACAGGGTACCATGAACAGGGTTATATTCGGAGTTTCCTTGCGTAATTGCATCACGGATGATGCTATCCAGATATTGGAATACCAAGGTTACCAACAAAGTCCGAAGAATTGCCAAACTTAAGTGGCAGTGTTCCGGGCAGGGATGATCGATGGGGCCGGAAAGTTCTGAAGTGATGACCTCGTACCGGAAGATGCAGCGTTGGTACTTGAATTGGTAGTGTACTAAACCGGTTGTGCACCCAGATAGGCTGCTGCAAACACAACTTGTGGCAAAATGGAGTTTTGTAGACCCGTCGTATACGCTAAGTGCGGCGCCCCTGTTCAGAACATGAGCCACGTATTTGAGTGCTCCAAGTGCCCATATACCTACACTTTGGGGGACTTATAGGTGCCACCAATACTGTAGCTAACATAGCCCTCTAATGCGTCCAAACATTTTAAGCAGTTTACTATCGTGTTGTAGTTTAACTGGATCGTTATTTAGCAATTATTGGCAGGCATTTTTAAGAATTCTTATTTCAAATATTATCGTTTAAGTAAGCAGCCTTGCTTTGAACCAAGTTTAACCATTAAACATGAATACCACCACAAAAATTAACGAATACTTAAATGAAAACGTTTTTGAGAGTGGTCGTTGATGAAAATTTTGCCGTAATAAAGCACAAAAGAAAAAAAAAACAGTAATTTCAAACATCCCTTCAATACAAAAACCGCGGTTGCGTCCTTTTCCCAGAGGTCAGGGTATGTTAAAATATCTCATGAATATATAAAACCTCTTTTAAACAGAGATAATTTGACAAGCGGTATGGTGATCTCAGGTGGGGCTTAAAAAAATTAAAGGAAGCTCTAGAGAGACAATATTGAATATTTAATAAAAATAAAAGAAAACACCTTAATGAAAAATTGCTGACATAATTTTGGAACAAATAAGGTCATGTTTAATGCATCTGACGGATTCTGATTTTTTTCATAATGGCGCCCTAAGTCATTTTCTTACTCGCTGTTTCTTTTTAAATTTATTGCAGTCAAAAGTAGACGGTAATTGCAGAATAAAATGTTTCTGTGATGAGCACGGTCATTTGTTCTGTGTCAGGGTGTAATTTATCTGTAATATGTATATGTTTAGAACTGATAAAAATATCATATCCCAAAAATATCATATAAAATGTCATATATATGTTTATCAGTTGTCTAGTATCCATAACACAAACTCTGCTTACCTTGGGACTAGAAGGCGGTGTGTGATAGTTGTGGAAAAAAATAAATAAACTATGCCCGTCCTTTATTATTTAGTTAGAAGTAAAGCATTGAAACAATTCTCTTTACCTTTTTTTAATGTCTTAAATCATCTAATGAGTTCTCCGCTCTAGGGTAGAACGCGAAGGCGTGTCAAACTTTTACTGATTAAAACCACATTGAAATTCCTTTTTTCGTGGTCCTGGAACCCATGGGTTTTCCTTTCGTAAGTGAATCTATGGCCCCAGTAGGCTTCGGAACTGCTGAACCCCTACGGTTTTGCTGAAGTATCGTTGAGGTGCGCATGGATCACTACGCGCTGTCGACGACTCAGGATCGATCCGGACGGCTGGCTAAACCAGCTAAACAATTCTTCTACCTAAGTAAATATTAGTTTAAATGATGATGTCAAAATAAAAGTAAGAAAATCTTAGTCCAGAAGTCCAACTAATCAGTTGTAACAACACTGTTAAAGTTCGCTCAACTAAAAACATGTTCATCGCACAAAACTTCAAAAACAAAAGAGCAAAAAATGTAAACAAAGAAGAAAATTTCAGCCGTCATTCTGCTTGAAGTGTACTTTCGCAAACGTCCTCCTAACCGTGTTTAATAGCCGGAGGGTGGACAAATGAGTCTGGCCTTAGTTGGAAGCGGAGATGTGCGGGAAATGAGCGGACGGCGCGAACTTATTGAGAAACCATTTTCACCGGAGACACAAGAAGAAAAAATTAAACAATATTTACCATAAAAAGGGATGGGGATATTATAAATAAAATTATTTATTATTATTTAATTATTTATAGTCTCGCATTTAACCACTATCTCATCTGATGGTAAAGTTAAAGTCAAAGTCAAAAAAAAATATTTCACAGCCTACACGGGCACTTATAAAACGTCAGAAGCTAGTGCACGTGCTAGTGTAAGCGATGATGTGGCCGACGATTTAATTTGGTATACTTCATTTCACCTTGTGCACAAAATAATTCATATTGAGGCCATAAGTTTAGAACAAAATGCATTATTGAGATGTCCACTGTATAAATATCTTGGTAGGAAGAGTGATAAAAATGATCACCTAAAATAAGCCATCTCTGCACCGCTTCCCTCCAACTACAATATAATGAAAGCGAGGGCAACTAAGCGAGAAATGAGCTAGCTTAGGTCTTTACGCTCCCGTCGTAGTTGCGAGCGATGAATCTAGATAACCTCACATTTTTCTGCGGCATACGATGTATGGTTGAGTCATCTACTCTCAGTGCTTCCCATTTTCGTTTTACACTGAAAATAAAAAAGAATTTCTGTGAAAACTCCTGAACATTCAGCCAGTATGTAAGGAAATTCAGTGAATAGGTCGTATGGCGAAAACTAACAGTTTTTCGTACAGACGTGTTTTGGGATTGGGATCTAAAAGGTAAAGCAGGTAAGGGTTAAGGATATATTTTGATACAGGTCTATTGAACTCATCGCAAGGCGCTTTGGTTATTATGAGTAATTGTTATAGTTTGAGTAATCGTTGTGAGATTATCGCTATCAGAGTATTCGTTTACACGACACTAGAGGGGAAAAGAACAGAATTAAAAAAAATGTCGTCATTTTTTTTTTTTTTTTATTTATTTCTTTTACAGTTTTTGTGTTTTTTTTTTACCTATTTTCCTTGTTAAATTTTACAGTTCCATGGTGAAATACAATCGTTTTTTATACCCTATATATAATAAGCATAACCAGCCTTTTAATGTTCCTACTGTTGGGACCTAGGCCTCCAGTCTATAAGTGGGAATGAGCCATAATCCACCACGCGGGCCCAGTGCGGGTTGATGAATGTCACGTCTTCGAATTTTTGGTTCTAGGACATGCCGATTTCCTGAGGATGTTTTCCTTCACCGTTTTGAGAGTAGTGCATGGTGATGAAATTAATTACACAAAGTAATGCGACTGGTTGGGCTTGAATCCGTGATCTACAACTCGTAAGACGGGGCCGTTACCACTCGGCCAACACTGCTCTATAACCTATATCAAAAATAAAAAAAGTCTATAAAACCATACATTCTAATATTTTTGCGTACCTGTCCCATTGCTGGGTTAAGGCCTCCTCCAAGTCCTTCCAAACATTCTTCTTCCATGCCATCTTAACCCAGTCCTTGTGTAACGCTTTTATCATCTTGCCACTTCTTTCTCGGCCGATGTCGACTGTGCTTTTCCTCTGCAGGAACCCACTGCGTGGCGTCTCTTGTCACAGTGCACGCGGCTGATGAGGACCACCCAATCTTAAATTTATTAAAATAAAAAAGTTTTTTTTTTGTAGTTTTAAAACGATTTGATGGTTCGATATCGCCAAACTTAAGTGGCAAGGCCGATGGGGACGAAAGGTTCTGGAGTGGCGACCATGTACCGGAAGACGTGGCGCTGGAAGGCCTCCCAAAAGGTGGACCAATGATCTAGTCAGGGTTGCGGGAATCCGAGGGATGCGAGACGCACAGAAACGGTCCTTGTGGTGACGCTTGGGGGGGCCTACGTCTAAGAGTGAACGTCTTTCGACTGAATTGATGTAAAACGATTGCTTTAATAAAATAATTTTTCAGAATGAAATATCAAAAGCGTACTTAAAAATAAACATTAAACATAAAAGACCATTATAAAAGAGCCGGTGCTGCGCAGAAAACTACTTGCGCTACTGAAATAAAGACAAAAGCTCTTAGCAGTAATTATCATTATTAGCACCTCATTTAAAGCGAGCAGCTATGAATACTGCAATTTTTTCCTGAATGTATAAGTACCTACATCTCATGAATATTTAACTATGCCACAGATAAGGATAAAATAAGGTTTTAATGAAGGTAGCGTCCATTATGAGGTTGAGCTTGCCTATATATTTTTACCCGACTGCGCAAGTAGGATGATTATGTTTTACGACTGTATTTATGACTGACTGTATGTATTTATGTATGTACTGGCTTTTGTCAGCGGCTTCGCCTGTGTGAAAGTTAGTAGTAAAAGTCTGAAACCCCTTATTTTTTTGCTCGAATCGCGTGTATTTTTTATATTTTTTGTTTATGTACTTATATATATATATTGTATTTATAGTTTATGGGTATATGTTTATATAAAATCATGCCTAATTTTGCACCTGCCATAATTTGTCTCTGCATCACCCAACGCAAAGAATACCGCCTTTGTACTTTTGTATGCATTAAGAATTAAATAAATAAATAAAAAACTTTACCCAGTTCCACATCAGAAACCGCTCATCAATTTTTTAATTGATCATCGGTACATCATGTTTATCGCCTAAGGTTCGATAAATGCCATTGGATTTAATTATTGAAGAATTGACCAAGACAAAACGAAAAACCCATAAACAAAAGTTATTTTTAGTCACGATAAAAATACAAAATCCAAAACAATTTCGTTAAAGTTTACAAATTTAAAAACCCATATTTTAACAACATCATAATATAAAACAATTAACAGAAAACTTAATATAAAACGAACAAGAATTTAATAACAATAATCCGTTAATAACATGAATATTTCGTTCACAAAGTTGCGGTTTTACACATTTCACTGTAATTTACATTTCAAAGTACGCATACACGTATGTATGTAGATAATAGTATTTAGTACTCTATGTAAATTACTTGTTTGTGTTAGGGTCATGAATATGGGTTGTTTTACGTGCGGTACGCATGCAAGCGTGTAGAAGAATGTCGGGTAAAATGTAAAAATATGCAGGGTGAAAGAATGTGCAGGTACTAATTGCATGTGAAGATTAAGTAAACACGTTATTATACGAGGGTAAGGATGAGTTTTCATTAAAAGCAAAAGGCCAAAGGAAGGAACACAAGTGAGTTTTAGTCAGTAAAAGTTTGATACTCCTCGCTCCTTTCAGGGCAAGAGAAATTGTTTGATGACTACCCACACCAAATAGAAAATGTTTATATATATAAAATAAATCTCTTGTACACCATGTATATATTTTTTTATTGATATAAACTAGTGCTTGACTGGGATCCCACCTGATGGAGTAAGTAGTAATGCAATCGTTGATGGTGAGGCGCAATAATTTATTGAGAGCCTATTCACTCTAGCCTTGAATACACCTAAATTATAATCGGACGGGAAGCAAATTGTTCCAGTTCCTCGATGTACGCGGTATAAACGACGAGGAGAAATGCTTGGTCCAGACCGTAGAGGTTTCAACAGCTTAAGGTATTACAGTAGGAACTTAATATAGGGTGTCACAATGGGCGATTTTATCGCTAAAAGCGATTTTTTTTTGGACAACCTTTAGGATGGACTTGACAGAGAAGGAGAAAAAGATATGCAGGTAGTTTGTGGTACAAGTACCTTGGTCTCGACTGTAGGGGTTATCATTTCAGTAACAATGTAATAAATGTATATATCGGTTTATAAAAATGTATATCTATCTGTTAGAGTGTGGAGACCTGGTGACATAAAATAAAACAAAATAAAAATCAAAAAAATCTGTATTTTCCTTCTATATTTTTTTTTGTTCCTTACTTGACTATTGAAGTTTGAGTATCATTTATTTATGTTTAGTGTCGTTTTTGTAACTTTTTTTTTATAATTAGATTTTTAATAGATAATAATTATATATTTGGTCCGTACAAGGACCGCTAGATCGCAGTAAAAGCCTCCTCCAGTCGTATCCACTTTGATCTTTCTCGGACCACACATCGAACCCGAGATACATTGAAAACGTGGGTTACTCCCACGTTTTCAATGTATCTCGGGTTCGATTCTCACTTGGAACGAATATTTGTATGGGTTACTAGTAGTTTCAGGTGTGAGTATCTTGTGTATGTGAGTTTTTATGTTTCTGAATGTACCCACGTGCATAAATTCTAGTATGGGGCAAAGTTTATTGAAAAAAAAACACTGTGTAACATTATAATTACAAATAAACAAATAAACAGATACGCCAAGCATACTTAGTGCGCTAACGTAATGGATATTGAAGTCAACCTAGCTTGAATATTGAAGTCAAATTGCTTTTTGTGGCCAGTAGTCAATTATCTCGAGTAAGACTAGAAGATTATCTTATCTTTGACTACTAACCACAGGCTTTCGAACCAAGTTTATCGGTCTTAAATCACTGATCTAAACGATAGCCACAACTTGTATCCGGACAAAGTGAAATTCTATCTGCAATAGCTGTTGTCTAACGTCTAAAATGATTGGGATTGACCGCATGACAGCTGACTAGAGTATGTCGATTCAACAAGTAACTACATTTTGAGCTTTAATACCAATATATACATATAGTTGCTGATAGAATATAATTTTATCAAAACCATTTAGAACAGTGGTGGCCGAGTGATAACAGCCTCGACTTACGTGTTGTAAATCGCGGGTTCAAAACCAGCCAGGCGCATTACTTTGTGTAATTTATTTCATCACTACTGCTCTTAAAATGGCGAAAGAAAACATCGTGAGGAAACCGGCATGTCCTAGAGCCAAAAATTCAAAAGACATGTGACATTTACCAACCCACACTGGGTCTGCGTGGTGGATAACGGCCCATTTCCCCTCTCCTAGGGTGGAGACCTGAGTCTCAGCAGTGGGAACATAATCAGTCAATCAGCAGTTTTATTTATTTAGAATGAAAGTTCTTAAAACTTTCTACCCTTGTCTTGATCGGCCTAACACGTTTTTTTCTTCCATTGTCCTGTCATCGTTTCAGCCGATAGACGTCCACTGCTGGACATAGGCCTACCCCACAATGAACGGTCCTGTGCGTCTCGCATCTATCGGATTCCCGCAACCTTCACCAGGTCATGGTTGTGCTGTCAACCGACAAGCTATTATTGACTCCCTTTTCTTTCCTATCTCTCCTTACACAGTCCAACCATTTACACGGTGTAGTATATGGTGAAAGCATACCCCGTTTAGGCGCAGCACCGAGATCAAGTCGAGGGTGCTTAGTAGTCCACGCGCGCCTTATTTGTTAATTATTCGCCATTGTAGCATTAATGAGCATCCCATTTTATACATTGTTTCATCAGCCCTTTCATAAAAAGATATTGGAACCGTTAATGCATTATATTCGGACATTTCTCATGAAATGCTCTATAAGGGATTGCAGTTCATTCATGATAAATGTAATACTCTCACCCTTATCATAGGGGATTTAATACCGTTCTGGGTATACGCAGGTGTGTAAAACTACCTACATTTCTACCTTGGCTTTCCAGTTCTAATGAATTATAGGAATAAGTATAACATTTCCAATATAATACTAATACGTTCGGTATGCAAGACTTAGATACTGTTGAAATAATTTTAAAATAAGCAATAATTTCATTTTACTTTTTTTTATTATGTTTAGACAAATGTTATAGCTAATGGAATTTCACTTTGCCTAAAATTGATGAAGAGCAGTGGTGGCGTAGTGGTAACTAACTGGTGTAATGGAAGTGGTTATATCGGAACCGAATTCGGAATCAGTATTGAAACCGGAATCGGATTCGAGACCAGAGTTGGAATCGGAATTGGAATCGAGACTCGAGTTGGAATCGGAATCGAGACCCGAGTTGGAATCGGAATCGAGACCCGAGTTGGAATCGGAATCGAGACCCGAGTTGGAATCGGAATCGAGACCCGAGTTGGAATCGGAATCGAGACCCGAGTTGGAATCGGAATCGCGACCCGAGTTGGAATCGGAATCGAGACCCGAGTTGGAATCGGAATCGAGACTCGAGTTGGAATCGGAATCGAGACCCGAGTTGGAATCGGAATCGCGACCCGAGTTGGAATCGGAATCGAGACCCGAGTTGGAATCGGAATCGAGACTCGAGTTGGAATCGGAATCGAGACCCGAGTTGGAATCGGAATCGAGACCCGAGTTAGAATCGGAATCGAAGGCGGAAGCGACAAATGCAGCACTCGCATAACTAAAGCGTGAGCTCACAACAAGCCAAATACGAGTCAAAATAAATATGAAAGTATAGGAAGAGAGATTCCCCATGCGCCAATAAAACTGCAATATTCTCAATCTGTCATAATATGTTTGTAATGTTACAGGTTGTTTCTTCCTAATGGATTGGTACTTTAAAGTTGAATGTCTCTAACGCCGGGTTTCTGAAGAGAAATTACGCGCGTCATGTATTAAAGTGAAGAGATACGTTGTGCTATTGAAAATTTACTTTACTAAACATAGTAGCTTTGACAAGATACCTCTTTGTAAAATAAGAAAAAAAAAATCGTAGAATTTAAAAATAAAACTTAAGTTTTCTTATAAAAAAACCTATAAAATAAAATCAGACAAAAAGCCTATTATTTATTGCCTATAATTAAATTATTGACATTACATAGATGATTACAATAATAAATAGCATTTATAAGATTTCAATATAAAATGATTATTTAAAAATGAGTAAATTAGTGTTAGATTTAGTATTTATTTTATTATGAATATTTGTATTCATTATTGTTATTTATATTTAATTAATGTTTAGTATTATTATTTTTCAGATAATATTTAAATAATTATTAAAAACATTACATAAACGTGATGCAAGAACCTCTCTTAGAATCTCTCTCTCCTAAAAGAAAATTAAAGAAAAATAAAAATAAGTGCAGAAGAATCGGAAACAAATTGGCGAAGAAATGTAGCTTGTGACAATGAGCTCTTATCCTGTTTCCTCTCGTCCTCGTTAGCAAGACGTGTTCCATGTGCTAAAACTTTGTCCTCACACAGACAGTGTCTACTTCAAATTGTTCCTAGGAGATGACCGTTTAAAGATTGTTGTTGGAAAAGAATAATGTTTGGTTTTGTAGTTTCAACGGGTCTATCAGTGGACTTTATGCCATAGGAGTTATTGAGTTGGTATTGAATGAATGGAGAATAGAGGTTTATTTCGTACAAAAACTTTGCAATGAAATAGTTCATCCTAGTTTCTGGTCTTGATATACAACATTGTAACATATAAACGCACATATAGAAAGTAGACTGATTAGAGTCGGTTATTGAATTGGTTTCAGCTGTTTTTTAAAATAATAATCAAACATAATTTAAGGACAAAAATATAACATACTTTGAAAACATTGTTGATAAAATAAATAAAATAAAATATATTTTATGGAGGTAAAGTTTGTTTTTTGTTTTTTTTTTTTTTTATTTGAAGGATATAATGTCTGAAAATACTGGTTCGATTGCTAAAAATTTTTCACCGATGGAAAGTTGCTTTAGTCCTGAGTGACATTTGCTATATCTTATGTACGCGGGTGAAGCTGCGGACAAAATCTAGTTCTTGATAAATTTTGATTGCATTACTAGCGTTTTAGTATGTATGTGTGTAAATACATCGGTGTATTTGTATGTTTTTTATTTCTTCACGTTCAAATGGCTGAATAAATTCGGATGAAATTTAACACACGAGTAGATCAATTCCTAGAATAGCAAATAGAATACTTTTATCCTAAGAGTATTCCAGGAGTGTTCCATTTGGTTGTATTCCAGGAGTTTTTTTGTCTCTTGCGACAATTTTTTACTCTGTTACAGACGAAGTCACTAACAGTAGTGTGATTAACTTAAACTATTAATCAGTTTGTTCTATTCCATAACGACAGCAAAGCAACAAACCAGTCCATTTACAAAATGCATTTTTACAACAAAAAATAAAACTGTAGCAAAATTTGTAACACGAACAACACGAAAATGTTTTTCCAGAACATTTTCCCGTTTTCCACTATCATACAAAGTTTGGCTACCGAAATTAAAAACTCATTTACTTGTGCATGACACCGTCCGAGTATTCTACCATTCAACTGTAGGTACATAGTGTTGGAGCAATGTTGATGGCATAAAGCAACAGTGTCGTTTAATTACTGCAATGCAATTATTTGTACTGGATAGCTGACATTACTGTGGATGTATCTGATAATCGTACATTGTTCCACTGTAAAAATAATAACAATACACTTTTTTTTTAGGTGACATCTCCCGCCCTTGGGTAGAGCAGGAGGGTGTGTCAGACTTTTACTGACTAAAACCCACTCCTGGTCCTTGGTTGCCTTGCATTCCAGGGCCAGGCTTCCTTTCAGAAGCGAACCCATGGCCCCAGTAAGCTTCGACTCTGCTGGGTCCCTACGGTTTGCTGACATCTCCTTGAGGAACACTATGCGCCGTCGACGACTTGGGCTTGGTTTGACGGTTACATACATTAAGGCCTAATATTCGTCATTATACGCTTGCTGTACGCCAGCTTACATACAGAACTATGAAACTCTAGACTAATTGGCAACGAAACAACGGTACAACGTTTTCATTTAAAGGTCTTTAATATCCTTACAGATAGTCAGACGCCAGAAAGTCTGACCATCAGTCTGTCCAACGAGTAACCGTATTGCCCAGTAACTGAGTTGTGGACGTCTAATAGGCAGTCGATCCATGTAAAACACGGGTTTTCAGCCGCATGTGATTAGGCTGGGAGCCGACCCCCAGCTAGTTAAAAAGAGGCTAAGGAGTTAATGACATACACTTATAGGAAGCCTTACCAAGGTATATCATATTCTATTTCGGATTTCGCAGGGGTATAAGTCTAAGTGGAGCACCGCTATGTCCTCGTGGAGGCAATCGCCGTCAGTGATCTCTCCTCTAGTCCAGGCCACAATAAAGAGTGAAAGGACATGGAATGCAGCCACCTTCTTCGCCGAAACAATAATGAACAATAATGAAATGAAGGAGGTGGCAAAAAGTCTGAAGGAGAGGAAAATATCAGACCCCGGCCGCCACAAAGAGACGCCCCGGGCATTGGGACTCATAGAGCGTTATCATGCGCGACCGATGTTTTGAAAATATCTTGGCATTGTCTGAGGGTTCGGTTTTGAAAATCGCGATTTAAAATTTAAAAGTGAAAGTCTGAAAATCTTCAACAATAATCAATGTCCACCAAATAAAGATTTTTTAGTTTTATTTCGGGAAAATAAATGTTTTTTTAAGCAAGTCTATTCTATAGTTTCCACTGTTCTAATAGCTGCATCTTATGCAAAGGAATAAGAAAGCAATGAGCGAAAATAATCTCGCGGCTCCACTATTTGTTTTGCGTTGCAGAGTAATCAGGGTTAAATGAGGAATGATTCTCAAAAGGACGCTTTACGTGCCTCGTTATTTTGCTCGGTGAAATAATTGGAAACTATTCATTCAAATGGAAAATTGTAAAGAACTTGTCGACAAATGTGATGTTTTATTTTTTATAATGAATAAATTTTTGTAGAGCTGTCGTTTTGGTTTTCAATTATTTGCTAGTAATTTTATGGTAATAATAATAATAATAATATATTTATTTGCTAAAAAACATGGTATAAAAGGTGGTAAAAAGGTACAAATATGAGCAAACATGTTTCGCTAAGTATTAGCATGCAAATTTTCTATGTATGTATCTACATTAATTTCTTTTTTCAATGTAATCCTTTACACAATAAAAATTATTAATCAATAACCATTGATACAATTTTTTTTTAAATAATCTAATGCCTAGAGTTTTTATGCTTTGGTATGCTTAATTGTATGTTTGCTAAATTCCTATTAGAACAGTCATTTAAAACATCTTAGGACCCAAAAATGTACTGTACCTACTGATTTAGGGGTGTTGTTAGTATAGATATATCCCAATAGAGTAAAATCGAGTTTGCAGCATAGTGTTTGTACAACTATACTTAAACACTATAGATGTAGGTTTTTTTTAGTCAATTTAAATACTTAGGCCACTATCTCACCGAGAACCTCAGGGATCAGGTTGATATTGGACGTGAACGCAGGGCACTAGCAGTTAGATGCAATATGTTGGCTTACAGGTTTGCTCGTTGTAGTATTGAGGTCAAAATTACTTTATTTAAAGCTTTTTGCCAATCGTTCTACACGGGCGGTCTGTGACTGTGGAAGGCTCTAGGTGCTCTGCGGATCTAATATAATAATGGCTTTATGGTGCTGTTAGGGCTGCCTAGATACTGCAGTGCATCGGGTATGTTCGCTTTAGCGCGTGTGGATGATTTCCACGCAATAGTAAGGAAGAAGTCTGCTTCGTTGTTAAGCAGATCTAGGACCAGCTCGAATGGCATTATTCGAAGCCGATAAACATGATGCGCCAGTGATCAAGCACTGGTTGCAATTGTTAGTGCGGCATTAGTTTTATGTTTTTTTTTCTAACCCTTTTAGTTTATAAGTTGTGTGCCCATGTAGTCTTTAAATAAATAAATAATTATTATTATTTGGCGAATCTAGTGGATTTTGAGGCAATAATTTAACTGAGTTCAATACAGTGGAACGTCTGATTTTCGCGAATACCATTATCTTATTTTTTTTCTTTCTCATCTGATGGTAAGCGATGATGTGGCTGACGGTAGAGCACGCTCGTCTGGAAATAACCTATTCACCAGATTCTAGCTATCCAGAAACACAGACTCATATTATCATATTTACAGAAATTTCCTTCAGGACACATAAATAAATAACCTAATCGCCTTATGGTATTAGTCAAGATTTGCATTTCTAGTTCCCTGCCCCACTTAGTTTCTGATGTTAAATTCGCGTGGCTAAAGGCAGATCACCCTGTAATTAAGTGAGAGTGACGTAAGAGGATACTAAGGGTTAAATTAGCAAGACGAGTGGGAAGATCTACCTGTGTATTAGCAACCCGGCTTAGTGATTAAAAGCGTTCAAAGTTCAAGGGTAAGGAAGGTGTCTTGTGTTTATGCGTAAATTCTCTGTTACATTTGAACAGTTGTAATAATGTAAGTAAGTAATGTATAAGTAAGTAATGGCCAGATTTAGTTAAGTCCAATCTACAAAGCCTCGAGCACAGGCGCAGGGTAGCCAGCCTATCGGTATTATAAAGGTTGCATTTTGGAGAGTGTGCGTGGGAATTAATTACTTTGTGTAATTTATTTCATCACCACTGCTCTCAAAACGGTGAAGGAAAATATCGTGAGGAAACCGGCATGTCCTAGAACAAAAAATTCGAAGACATGTGACATCCACCAACCCGCACTGGGCCCGCGTGGTGGATTACGGCCCATTCCCTTTCCTAGAGAGGAGACCTGAGTCCCAACAATGGGAACATTATAAGGCCGACTATGCTATGCTATGCTATGCGTGGGAATTGCATGACTTGATTCCGCCATCTCCTTTCTACCATCGGACTGGACTAAGCGTTTCGCTTTGTCGTTTATACCGCATATACATCGAAGGATTGGAACAATTTGCCTGCTGCGGTCTTCCCGTCCAACTATAATTTAGGTGTCTTCAAGGCTATAGTGAATAGGCTCTTAATGATAAAAAAGAAAGAAAGAAAGAAAAACAGTTTATTCGCGCGAAATGACGCAATCTTAAAACTAGCGAACAAACATTGTCAATTAATAGGGAAGATATGCGTCACATCCGCGCAAAACGGCCGAATGCTCAGCATAAAGCTGTGGCCTCACGCATTATGTGATGAGCTCACAGCGCTGGTTTTCAGCGTGGGCAATTAATAAATTAGTGCGCCTCACCATCAACGACTGCATCATTGCTTACCATCAGGTGGGATCGCAGTCAAGCACTGGTTTATATCAAATAATAAAAGTTGTTCTATCTCATCAAAGTGAGATTTTTTTTCGCGCTTCTAGGTGATGTCAGCAAACCGAAGGGGCCCAGTAGGGGCAAAGCCTACTGGGGCCATGGGTTTGCTTCTGAAAGGAAAACCCGTCCCTGGAATCCAAGGCAACGAAGGAATATAGGAGTGGGTTTTAGTCAGTAAAAGTCTGACACACCCTCCTGTTTCGCCCATCCCGCCCCTCTCAAGGGCAGGAGATGACATTCCCACCTAAAAAAAAAGATATAATATGCCTTGAGTGTTAAGGGTCCAGTGAGTATGGGTATTCCAGTAACGATGTCCAACAATCTACTGGCAAAGAACATCGCATTTCCTAAATTGAAGAAGTTTACATTAATTAAAAGCATCATTATATGTTTTGTGGAACCAAAAATCTAAAAATATACTCGTGTTTCTTAATAAATGTTTCGTCAAGGTTATCCAACGACTAAAAATAACATATACCTGTTGCTTCGTTTCAGTAATATCAACTTTCTCTTCTGACATTTTACTAAGTATTCTGTTCTATTTTAGTAATGTTCCAAGTGGTCTCTCTCCAGGCAAGGTAAGACAAGGATATAACACGCCGAACGGAAAATGTCTGGACGAGCTACTGGTCCATGTAAGAGCAATTTCAAGACACCTTACGTAAGCTAATGGCCATATGTATTCCTTCTGCGAAGCAGTAATGCTAGCGGAGGAGGAGGCTGCATGCGTGAGGGAACGAAGGTCCTCACGCCCTAACCGCCGTAATTCCGACCCCGACTACCAGCTACGGTAGACGCGGGCTTGCGGACGTCGAGCACTGAGTAGCTCGCCATTCGGCTGTTCGGTAATGAACCGGACCGAGCCCTGTCGTTAACAACGCGTAGTGATCCTCGCGCTCCTCAAAGAAATGACAGCAAACCGTAGGGGCCAGGCAGGGCCGATGCCCGCTAGCTAGGACCGCGAAGAATTTCTGAAAGGGAAACCCGTAGTCCTAGAACGCAAAGGGTAATTGAAGGAAACAGGTGTAGTTTTAGTCAGTAAAAGTCTGACACGAAGAGCGTGAGAAGTCATTTTGATGATTTCCCACCTTAAAAAAATAATAAAAAAATGCCCATATGTATTCTCTTCATCCTGACCTATGGTCCACAGACTTGGTCTTTGACTAATATCCAGAAGTTCAAACTTAAGGTTTACCAACGTGCTATGAAGCGCAATATATTGTGTTAAAATTAAGGATAGTGTTCGAAACACTATATTGCGTATATTTGCGTATAATGTAATGTTTGTATTTCTATAAATACCCGTAGAACAACATATCACTCGACTCACGAGTGATATGTTGTTCATCAATGACGTAATAAAGATGGATGGGAATAAATCGAATGGGATTGGCGTCGAGGATATACGAGTAGTTAGGTGTGATATTTTTTTATGCCAATTGCGTCATCATAACATCATCTGCTGGATAAGCCCACGCCCAAGTGTCACCAAAACCCGGGCCTTGGTACAAGCCATGGTCTGGAGCAAGAAGGAATAGCAGGAGGTCGGATCCTTCTACTAAGCGGAAATGTTAGCGAAGGAGACGGCTGCACACGTAAGGTAACGGACAGCCAACATGATCCCCACGATTTTCAGCTACCGTAGTCGTGGGCTTATGGACGAGCAATGGGTAGCTCATCGTCTGGCCGTCCAGTAACCGTTTTGTTATTGTTCCACACACGCTACAATGAGATGTCAGCAAAACCATAAGGGGCCCAGCAGGGCCAAACCTACTGGGGGCATAGGTTGAACTATAAAGAAGGAACATTGGTGTGGTTTTAGTTTTTAAAATAATCTGATATGCTTTCCGCTCCACTCTAGAGCTCAAAAAGTCGTTGGCATCGCCACAACGACTGATCCTGTGCGTCTCGCATTACCACCACTGCGAAGACTCATTATTATGAAAACCGGCATTGATCAACATTTTAAGTTTCCACTCAACAAAAGACTGTTTAGTACCTTTTTCAGGTAGCCAAAGAAGCGTTTCTCTAAGCATTGCTTCATGTTATAACATCGATGCTTAACGCTTTTGACATATCTAAATACGTAATACGTTTCACTTGAAGATAGGGACCTAAGGAGAATGCAATCCAAGAGGTCAATTCCTTCAGATTCTATAATATCTCTTCTCTTTACATGAATGACTGCAGATTTATCCACATCGAATTTCGTACTGATGATGCTATTGAAGCTTTCAATGCTCTCCCTCTTGGTGTCATATTCTTCATTACTAAGAGCCATGAAGTTCCCGTTGGATTAGATTCTTACTGTTGGGGTCTCGCCATCTGTGTCAGTCTTTGGTGTTATGTATAGTAGTGGCATGTGCAATTGGGTGGTTAGTATTGAGCGGATCTGCAGAACATCTTTTTGGGTTTAGTCGCTTGCCATCAACCATGCCAGTTGCGATAAGCTTGTCAAGGTTGTGGGCCTTTTTCTTGACTATGTGTGTGCACATACAGATAACAAAATTACAATTGCACATGTGAATCTTGGCAATCCATTTAAAACTTCCTGGCAATTGTTATGAAAAGCCGTACCTTATTTTCGACTTGCTGCTGCCAGCTTTGCCCGCGTGATAGTAGGAAATTATCCCGAGGAAACGTACTCCTGGAATATAAAGTATCTTATGTGCTGTGCTAGGATATGGTTTAGCCGTAAGCCAATTTTCATTAAAATCCGGTCAGCCGCCCGAGCGTGAAGTAGTAACAAACACACACACACACACACACACAGAAGCACCGCACACTCACACATTTTCACCTTTATATTATTAGTGTGATCTTTTTTATGTCTTTCAAATAGATCACTTGCCCTCTTAACACTTACAATTTGACTCAACTGACTGTGTTTTATTCAACGTAATGGAGGAAGCCTGTTGCCATTATTGGGCACAATTCCAAATTCCGGCCGGCCATTAGGAATTTACAAGCTCAGTTACTAAACAACAGAAGTAGATTTGAGAATTGAACGAAATATTGTAGAGCCATTCGTACATATTTGAGAAAAAAAAAAAGTAAATAAAAATGTTTTAAGCTAAACGGTTTTATTGAAAAAAAAAAAATGTAGGCAATGTACTAAAACCTATAAAATAATTCGGTAGGTCTAGACTTAGATACCAGTTGTTTATTTATTTGTTTGATATTCATGCAACAAAAGGTACAGAGGCGGACTTAATGCCTTAGGTATTCTGTACCGGTCAACCTATGATAGTTGAGAGACAATAGGGCAGGTGCATAAGAAAAGAAAATATTATTTAGACAACAAGTATTACAAAATTATAAATAAAGCTAAAACTAAACATATGTATATACATATGTTATTACACTACTGTCTTCATCTATCTAGAGTATTTCGCAAAACAATAAAAAAAAACCGTGGGGCACGAGACATTTTTATTCGACAGTCAATCGCTACGACTATGACATGCTACGCCCAACGGATTTTTTTTTTAATATTTGGTATGCATTTTTTTCATAGTAACTCTAATATTATAGTCAAGCCCTTTAATTTGATACCCATATTGAGGGGGCTGTGTAAAAATATGTAGTTCGCCATTTTGTAGCAGTGGCCATCTTGTCTATATATATAAAAATAAATAGCTGTTCGTTAGTCTCGCTAAAACTCGAGAACGGCTGGACCGATTTGGCTAATTTTGGTCTTGAAATATTCGTGATAGTCCAGGGAAGGTTTTAAACTGTCAGAAAATATGGAAAAACTTACGAAAAAAAAAATCGAATACAACGCCATCTCTAATTAAAATGTCATTATAAAATGGTTATTTATGCTGCCATTAGATGGCGTTATCCTTACTATTGGCGGTATGAAGTTCGCCGGGACAGCTAGTATATACAATAATAATGAATACATTATATTGTATTATCATCAAAACTAAAGGTGTATACCAAAAACACAGATTGATCTGTCAACAGAAAGGGGGTAAAATTTCAATCACTAGATTCGACCCAAATAAACGGATCAAATAATAATTATTAATAATAAGTTCTAGCGACCGTTTTTGGGGGCCACAGTCTTAAAATAGTTCTTGGTAACCAGTACACTTAAGCCTCCCAAAACCATAGCCATATCTTTGTTTCCATATGTCGCAATAGTTTTTAACCAACCGAGGGTTGTCCTTGGGTAGACTACATAGCGCGTACAGGGATAATCGTCGGTTAGTATCACGGTCCACGAAAATTGTCTAAGGGGCCTCTGCGAGTTGGCTTCGATCCCTCATACGCCTCCCAAAGGTCCAAGGCTGCAAGAGCTTGAGATAAATAAACGAATGAAAATTATTAATAATAATAAAACCCTTTAAAAAAGACAAAGTTAAAAAAAAATAATGTGACAGTTTTTTTTATTCAGATTTTCTTCAACAAACTCTTTTAATTGATACCCTTATCATGAGAATGCATATAAAATAATTAATCCACCATCTTCAGGAGTCGATCATGTTCTAAAATAATCAAGAATTGCAATGCGCGGTATTTTAATCGTCTAATGGCCCTCATCAGAGGTTTTGAAGTCACCCAAAGGGTAATGGAAACGGCTATGCTCCGAGCATAGCCGTTTCCATTGCCCTTTGGTTTCCTTGTGTGACCACATCTGGAATGAAATTATCCACAGATAAATCAAGGTTTCCGACATAGCCCAAAGAATAGCCAAACTTAAGTGGCAGTGGGCAGGGCACATTACTCGCAAAACAGATGGTCGTCAGGGCCGAAAGGTTCTGGAGTGTCGACCGCGTACCGAGAGGTGAGACATGGTGAGAGTCACAAGAACCTGATGTAAGCGAGACGCGCAGGACCTTTCGTTGTGGCTACACTTATTGTTGGACTTCTTCCAAAAGTTGATGTCTTTCGGATGAAATGATGATGATGACGATAAAAAATTACCCATTTCAAAAATAACTGAAATCGTTTTAATAGCCGATTCGGAACATAAACAGGATCTGTAACTTATAGCATAATGTTGCATATATTGGTTAGAAGTGGTTATATTGGATGCATACATTTCGACAACTTGAATGACCTTGAAAAACGCTTAATTGTGGTACTGTACACACGTTTGTACGAAATATTTTTGGCCAAAAATGTTGGTTATTTTCTATTTCTTTGTTTTTTTTTTCCTAGAAAAATACCTACATGATTTTACCTAAAAACGCGCAATTACGTAATAATAATACCCCCCGCGCGCGAGGGTTTAAGTAGCTCTAGTCTAATTGATTTTGTTTAAATAGACCGCTTTCAAATTTCCTGAGGGTCTTTTTTATTTCTATTACAGCACTGTCTCTCAAAGCTCACAATGTACACATTCATTGTTTGTCTCTGCCTTCATACATTGTTGTGTACCTATAATAATTGACCCGTATTGTATGTCTGTCTTTGTGAACATTTTGCATGTTGATTTTGTTTTTCAAGAGTACAAACAAACTCCTTTGTCTGGGTCCTTTTGACGACTCATCAAGGTAGACCCGTGGAAAACAGAGGCCCGAAATAACTTTGCACGCTACAAAAATGATAAATTAGACATAAAAACGGGTCTAAGGTTAGGAAAGACAAGATTATTTTGGTTTTTCGTTAAGTTTTTGATTGTTTATTTATTTCTGATGAATAAAAGAAAGATTTATCAAAAGGTTTGATCAAAGATTTTGATGTGTCTGATTTTTTTTTCATATTAAGCCCGTTTTTATGGATGAACATGATCATAAAGGTCACTGTCACCACGGGTTACTGGACGATGAGCAATGGGTAACTCGCTGTCCGGTAAGGACCAAACCCGGTTAGACGTACACTATGACTGACGGGGCCAGTTAAGTTAAGGCTACTGATTGCCAAAGAATTACCGTGACCCTCGCAAAGGGTAACTGAAGGAACACTGTGGGTTTTAGTCAGTAGTAAGACTGACATGCACTCACGCTCCACCTAGAAATAAAATACCACGTAAGTAAAAAGTTTACTAATGGGCAGATAAACTTCTGTTTCAAAAATTAATTGGCTAATAGGGAATCCAGTTTTGATTAAGTCCAATCTACAAAGCCTCAAGCACAGGCGCAGGGTAGTTAGCCTATCGGTATTTTATAAGTTGCATTTTTTAGAGTGTGCGCAGGAATTGCATGACTTGATTCCGCCATCTCCTTTCTACCATCGGACAACCCGACGTACGGCGAGTGGTGGGACTCAACCTGGACTTCAACGGTCCGGACTAAGCGTTTTACTTTGTCGTTTATACCGCGTACATCGAAGGACTGAAACAATTTGCCTGCTGCGGTCTTCCCGTCCACCTTTAATTTAGATGTCTTCAAGGCTAGAGTGATTAGGCTTTTAATAAACTAGTGCGCCTCACCATCAATGATTACATCACTGCTTACCGTCGCAGTCAAGCACTGGTTCATAGAAATTAAAAAAAGAAATTCAAACTCAAATCATCGATCTGTTGTTGTATATTCTCGTATTTTTTTTTAGGGTGAGGGCCTGGAGATCCGTAACACAGGGTCTCCCTAGTACAGACTCCAGTCTCTCGCAAAGGAGCTTCTTACTCACTTGTACGAGTATATGTATAATAGATTACTTAGTTAAGAAAACCTTTGTGAAGAGAGAACAATAAAATTTTATTATTATTATTATTATACCTTGTTTATGACAGAAAGTTCCATTACCATTCACTAACAAGCGCGCCCGTTCGCACTCATTTTTAAACAATAGCAAAACTAATTAACACAAAACCTCTTACACACTCACTGAACTCATAAAAAAACCACTTCAAAGAGTATAATATTTCAATTTATCACGTTCTATGTCACCATCAAAGTCAAGTGTGGGCTCACCCAGATGTGCGATACGCCTCGTAATATACGCCGGGGTCACAATTTAGTCATCACTCTAAAACGAAATTACTATAGGTAATGTTATGGGGTCATTAAGAGTTCCGTCTTACCATGAATTTGTTTAATTACTATTGCGGTCGTGGATGTTGATGGGGTACCTGACGATCTTTTATCGTACTTATATAACTAGCCAAGTACGAAGCGGACTTTCATATGAAGGGTTCTGTACTATTTTAATAAAATGGAGGAAAAAACGCCGACAAAATAACGTTTCTTTTGTGTTGAAAATATGGATGGATTGTGTGAGAAATAATAAGAAAGATAAGGGAGTTAGTGATAGCGTGACGGATAGTAGGACAGAGTGGTAGACATAAAACGTGTTTCGCCGACCCCTAATAAAACGGGACAAAGGAAAGAAGATGTTGTTGTAGTGACAATAAAAATACATGCTCTGTAAAAAAAACAACTCTCTACCTCTTATGGTTTCTGAGATACAGCCCGTTGATAGACGGACGAACAGACAGATATATGGACGGACAGACGGACGGACAACGGGGATTAGTAATAGGATCCCGTTGATACCCTAAAAACGTTCAAATTCAAGTTGCTATCTCATCTCAGCGATACTCAATTCGTTTTTCCAACTGTTTTTCGGTCGGCTAATAGTCAAGCCAGCCCCCCTAGCCAAGTTACAATCGTTTCGTTTCCATTCTCTTTTTCTTGATCGCCTCGAGTCGGCCCCGCCTCCTATTCCTCTGTTCTGACCACGTGACTAAGCGTTGAGATGACGTCAAATTAAAGAAATCGGAGGCGTGATCTACTCGAGGTGATCGACAAAAAGAGAATCGAATCGAAACGATTGTAACTTGGCTAGGGGGGCAGATGGATATCAGTTTTTTACACGGAGCGATTGCTTATCTAAACACCGCAGCCCAGTAATTGGACAATTTCTTTGCTTCTGTCTATCCGTGATTACTGTCAAAGATCTTACTACAAATGATAGCCGGAACCAGAGGCACAAAGGAATGTTAAGATGGTCACCCATCCTCAAACCGACCTCAGCAAGCGAAATCTCCTCTACTTGTAAAAATCTGCTATTTAAAGGAGTTTTTTGAAAGAGGTTACTGAACTTTCTTTATAAATACAGTTATTACTGCCCCTTTGAAGTATTGTTACGATGTGACGTGTATAATTATATATTTTTTTTTTAATGATATTTTTAATAAGTATTAGTTTATTTTGCTTACAAGATTGTAATGTATTTTATCTATGGGCCTTAGTGGCCTGACAATAAAAATATAATAATAATAATTGCTATGCTATCGTATAAATTCCATTTAAAGCGGTTTCTATCTGCTTAAAAAAAACGATTATATGTACAGTCAGGGGTCAAAAATGCAGTTGCACTCCTTCAATGCTAAAGGGTCTAAAATATCTTTGTAGAAGAGGGTCAATGGTTCATGCCTGATTTGATTTGTAGCATACAATCTATAGTATTGATTAAACTAGTAATGGACTATAAAATTTTAACTACAAAGAAATTTTAGACACTTAGTAGAGTGCAACTGCACTTTTGACCTCTGACTGTACAACACGTAACTGGAATAATGCACACTCTTATACATCCCAACTAGAAAATTAAATTACAATCATAATTCAATCACTGAAGTTTTATTTAAACGTACTTCTGTAGTGTTCTTTTAAGAAATTACTTATCCTTATTTTTATGCAAATACCTATTATAGGAAGTACATTGGTAGTACTTACATCAGCCTATACCGATGATATATCTACGTACGCACACTCGCTAATGAAAGATTTATCAAGAATTTATCAAAATAGCTACGTTATATACGCTAGCTTCCGCTAGCGGCTTCGCCTGCGTAAAATTTGGTTTCTCCATACAAACTTTTAACCCCCGTTTTACCCCCTTAAGGATAGAATTTCATAAAATCCGTTCTTAGTGGGTGTTTATACCCTATAAGTATAAATTATATATAATAGAATAATAAAGTTTAAGTTTGTAGGTGTCATAGTTTCTGAGATTTCGTGATTAATCAGTGAGTGGTATTTCGGTTTTCGCTTTCAGTCGCCGATTCTGAATGTACTGCTTTCAGGATGTGCCTGTAATATGTTTTCTGTTATTGAATTAAATGAGGGCAGAAGACCTTTTTCATTTCTAAGCTCAACCCTCCCGCTCATCAATCATTTTGTCCACGCATGAAACAGACCTCTTAGAACGAATATACTTACCATTTTCACGAACCATTAGCTTTCGACCGATCTAATGCACGCACAATATAAAAAGAAAAATTAAAACAAAAGATTTCAAACATCTTTTTTTTAATCATATAAATTATTGCTTGACTGCGATTCCTCCTGACGGTAAACAGTGATGGAATCGTTGATGGTGAAGCACACTAGTTTATAAAGATCCTATTCACTGTAGCCTTAACGCCTAAATTATATTCGGAATGAAATACTGCAGTAGGTAAATTATTCCAGTCATTCGTCGTTTTTTTTTTCATATTGTTGACAGGCTCGCATTATCACACCTGATGGTAAGCGACATAGCAGAGCCGATGGCCGCTAGGACCGCGGGGATTTTCTGATAAGGAAACCCTTAGTCCTTTCCGCAAAGGGAAACTAAAGGACACAGGTGTGGTTTAAGTCAGTAAAAGTCTGACACGCCCTTCCACTCCACCCTGACTGAGAGAAGTCATTGGATGATTTCTAACCTTAAAAAAAAACCTTATGGTTAGCGACGATACGGTTGACGCTTACTGAGAATTAACATTCATAATGCGTACAGCTTAGAAGTGGAATTCCCTGCCGGAGTCTGTGTTTCCTGATAGCTACAACCTCAGGGTCTTTAAGTCAAGAGTGAATAGGTTACTTCTAGGCAAGCGTGACCGATGACTTGGTAACGGTTGTGGGAGTCCGATGGATGCAAGACGCACAGGACCGTTCATTGTGGCGACACTTGGGGGAGGCCTATGTCCAGCAGTGGACATCTTTCGGCTGAAATGACGATGATGATGAAGCGTGCTCCATCGTCGGCCACATCATAGCTTACTATCAGGTGAGATAGTGGTCAAACGCGAGCCTATCAATAATAATAAAAAAAACACTTATTCACTCTTAGCAGAAACAAAGAATAAAATCGTATAAGTACTATCGCAGCAAGTCTTATTTGAAGTTGCGTCATAAGACTAAGTAAGCAGTCTACTACGCCTGAAAGCTTATGTACAAGCTATGTATGTATGAAAAATCGATACTGAGATAGTACTTCAGGTACATAATCATGTAGTCACTATCCCCCCAGGATCGTTCGTTGTAAACGAGGCATAGTACTGTATTTATGTATAGGCTTGTATTTAACATAGTAGTGTGTAAACGAGGCATAAGTACGTCTTGATATGGATGGAATTTTTCGCACAATCGCTATCTGGGTGGTCAGTAGCGCAAAATTAAGACAATCAGTCTTTTTTTTATTCTTGATAGGTTCGCGCTTGACCGCTGTCTCACCTGATGGAAAGTGACGATGCGGTCGACGATGGAGCGCGCTTACCTTGAAGTAACCTTCACTAACGATCACTCTTGACTTAAAGATTCCCGGGTTGTAGCCATCAGAAAACAGATTCCGGCAAGGAATTCCACTCCTTAGCTGTACGCACAATGAATGTGTTCCCAAAACGTTTCGTGCGTATAGGCGGGATGTCCACCATGTACCGGTGGCGCATTGTCGTACGCCTGGTAGTCCGATGATGGAACGTGCTAGGCGGAATTAGGTTATGCAATTCCGACGCACACTCTCCGAAATGCAACCGGTAGGAAACCGACAGGCTAGCAACTCAGCGTCGATGCGCAAGACTTTGAAGCCTCGACTCAACGAGTGCATCATTGCTAATGATCCTCCTGGCTCGCCTGTCAATTGCCTCAAGTGCATCAATTTGGTATATGATCCTCCTGGCTCGCCTGTCAATTGCCTCAAGTGCATCAAGGTGGTATCGGGCAGATCCATCCCAAAGATGAGAACAGTACTCCATACACGGTCGAACTTGTCTTACTAAACTAACGAATAATTATAAACTCAAACGAAATGAATCGAGCCTTATCAAAGGGTTCTTATAACTTGGCTTATCCCTGTTTCAGATTTGATTCAAATCCATTTAGCCATTTGAGCGTGAAGGAGTAGCAGACATACATATACATGCGTGCTAACTTTCGTATTTATGATATTAGTGTGATACTAAATCATTATCGAGTATTATTTTGACATTCATTGGGAAAATTCGCTGAGTACTCGTATTATTCACAGTTATTGCTTTAAGTTTTGTCCAATCTAAAAATTATTACAAAAAAATAAATACGTTAAGTATCTTACTAGTTCATAAATTAAGTTAAAAGTTTCTGAAATTTTCTCACAATCTCATTCAAATGGACGAGATAGTATCATTAATTTAATGTTGGTTCAACAAAACTCATTAAATGTACTTACAAAGATCTTGACTTATTTGTTTATGGTCACAGAAACAGAATATTTAATACTCTTTCGTCTGAAAGTAGTTTTAATACATGCCTCGAGGGGCCTCACCATGACTTGTTGAAATGTTAAGTGTGCGAGAGAGAAAGAAGGAGGAAGCTATACATGCTATATAGCTAAGTAGCCTTTAACATTTCAGTTTAGGTCGTTAAATGGATCACGTTAAGAGCGTGTGGTTTTATTTTTCGGTGGGAAAATCATCTTATGACATCCCCCGCTCTTGGGCTAGTGTCAGACATTTATTGACAAAAAACGCACTCCTGTTCCGTCGTTGCTTTTCGTACCAGGGCCGAGTCTTCCTTTCAGAATCACACCCGTGGCCCCAGTAGGTTTCGGCCCTGCTGGGCCTCTACGATTTGTTGACATCACCTTGAGGCGCGCGTCGATTGCTCGCCGTCCGCAAGCCCATGCCTTCGGTGGCCGGAAATCGGGATCGAAAGAGAGCTCGTGGTTTAGATTTATCTTTAGGTACTTGAACCGCCTTTCTCTTGGGTCGATTAATCAACCAAACCATATTAATTTGAACTTAGTGAAAATGAGGAGTTCAAGTTAAAAATAATACCAGCCGCATGGAAAGGTTTACCAGGTTAAGTAACACTTGCTTGAGGTCGGTCAGCAGATGGGTGACCATACATGGTTTTAACATACTGAGATTCCTAATTGCCTCATTAAGCACGTTCAGCTATTGGTCCTGTCGGGTTAAGCGCAACAAGCCTCCACCGTACGTTCCACCGTGTCCTCTGGGCGGTCCACATGGCACAATGGTGACACTCGGCCATTTAAGAGTCTGCGTCACGTGGAAGGTGAGGATGCCGTGGTGTCTTTCTAGCTACACCACAAAGCCTTCTTTGTAAGTCGCCTGATTTACCGTCCCGATTGTGGCGTGCCAAAATATTGTAAGCACTTTGTTTCAATTATGGTTTAAAATAAAGAATTTATTTGGTGCAGGACCTATTTGGTGCAGGCGCGAGACACACAGTGTTAGTTATTTTATTTTCTTATTTTTTTTATCTTAAGTGTTTACATGTTGTTTCTGCATTGTGTGTATCTGTGTACGTGTGCCAAATAAATATTTTTCTTTCTTTCTTCTTTCTTTCTATTTTATAATATTTATCGAATCACATCATACTTGGGTCTAACATCTAGGTATTGTCGCCACTATGGGACCGTAGAGCTGCGGTAGGGGATCTTCTACTTAAATAAAACTCTTGGAAGACTATAACATCCTTCAGGATTCGATATCAGCTCATTGCGCTACAATGGTTATGTCCGAACTGAAAAAACTAGACATTTATTTGTTCTACTCATTTTTTAAACCTATTCTAGAACTGCAAAATCCTTAAAAGTATATTTTACATGCCAGTTCGTTAACCTAATTCATGCGATCTCCTTTCTATATCACAGTATTTACTAATTTGACTACTGTATCTTCAAAAAACAATATTTTTTCAACAACACATTTCATTTCAGCAAAATACAGTTTGAAAAATTGTTCCTCTTACATAAAGTGATCTTTCGTTTACTTCCACATTTTTCAATCACATTCTATGGTACTTTTGGTGCCATAACGCTGAGTAATGGGAAGTGTCGTCACAAGCTATTACGTTCAATGCACGCGTTTTTACCTCGTTTACTTATCGTAACCGATATTATCCTTGTCGCTATTGAGAATATTAGCGAGAAACTTGCACTTTTTTTTTAATATTACTGCGTATATTTTTTTTTAGATAGGATATTATCCAATGACTTGTCTCGCTCTTGGTCGGTGCGAGAGGAAGTGTCAGAATTTTACTGACTAAAACCCACTCCTGTTCCATATTTGCCTTCGTTCAAGGGCCCCGGGGAATACTTTCGCACAACCGACGGAGTGCTGCGTGTGTTGGGATAGGAGTCTTTTGAGCAATTTTTTTGTTTAAATACTGTTAGTATTATATTTTTTAAAGTTACTTTTTATATAGGTTAGTGAATATTTCATTTTATTTTGTTGTTTTGTATGAGTCATGGATATATTATAATTAAATTTCATTGAAATGCAATGCAGAAAACAAATGGAGATATAAACAATGTAAGTTACGAAGTTGGGTATATCATCTAAAATAAGTAAATGTCCTTCTTTCTTTAATTTTTCACAGCTTCAAAGTGTTGCTATTTTACAGTGTTTTAGACGTTGACATCAATGTTTGCTGTTACTGAACTTCAGAGAGTGTGCGTTATGGTCCTTTCTGAAGCTACACGACCTGGTACCACTAACTTATTTATACTATCGGACTACTAGACATATTTTTAGGGTTCTGTACCTCAAAAGGAAAATACGGAACCCTTATAAGATCACTTTGTTGTCCGTCCGTTTGTCTGTCTGTCTGGCTGTCTGTCCGTCTGTCTGTCTGTCTGTTAAGATCCTTTATCTCGGGAACGCGTGAAGGTATCGAGTTGTTAAACTGCGATCCCACCTGATGGTAAGCAGTGATGCAATCACGTGCAAGTATCGCAGAATATTATGTATCTACACTTGGTTTATATTCCATCTAGTAACATCACAATCACAAAAGTCTCAGTAAAGTATGGTACTCTTTACCAGCGCATATGTTCTCTATCACCTTACCATCACCTTTCAAAGGAAGCGTAAACATTTTTCTTTATAAATATTTGTGACTCCTAAAGTGGTCTTCTGTGCATGCTCGTTCAGTGATCGACATCAAAAGTGGGCTCTTACTGAAATGATAAAAATATGCTGGCATAAAATTTATGGCGAAGAAATAAAATTTATATAAAATCTGACTTTAAAATATTATGAAAAAATCATTGATGTTTGCCGCGCAAAGTCTTCATTTTCCATCCTCCAAAGATAAAACAAGCACAGAGTATCACTAATCAAAGACGGTCTCCTCGGAAACCAACCAATTTATCGAGTACAAACATTTTGAAAATTCAAACCTAATTGAAAACCTCTTTGGCAAACACTTCGGTTTCCTGGCTTAATAACTTTACTGACTCCAATGTTCGTTTTAAAATGTGTCTGGCACTGACGGGGTACTTGCCGTTCAATTAACCATCCCTTATTGCTTTTTGTTTAAAGAATATGAGTCTATCTTAAGAAATAATTACTCGGTAGTCTTAAGTATTTAGCTTAGCAGAAGTTAATTAGTAGGAGTAACAGCTGCGGCGGAGCTTAAGGTAGCTACTATGTATTATGTTGCTTTGTTTACTTAGGGTATTGTTTTTAGTGCAACGGTTTTCTATCGTGCATATAAATTCGTAGTTTGCGACTGAACACTTCCAAGAAAGCGTAGACAAAGAGAATTTTGTAAATGACTAGCTTTTGCCCGCAGCTTCGCACGCGTACATAAAATATAGCCTATGTCACTCAAGAATAAGCAACTTTCTATCGGTGAAAAAACTTTCACAATCAGATAAGAACTTTCAGAGATTACCCTCTACAAACAAAAAAAAAAAACTTTACCTCTTTATAATATTAAGTGTAGATAACGACTTGACAAATTTTCTTCCAAGCGGAAAATTCGGAAAATACTACAAAAACATAATTTAGAGTAGCAATTGTCTGCTATAGTTTGTCTACATAGACTAAAGATTCCACGTAGCTCCCCAAAAAGTAATCAAGCACTATCGGTGGCCAGTTGATGTCGCCATCACGCGAGGTAAAGAAACCCTCAATCTTTTCATATAATAAATTTAATATTTCCCGTGCTGTGTGGCAAGAGGGTACTTTTCCACTCGCCTATCGTTACCATCGAGCATGGTTTAAAAGCTTGTCACTTCATCTAACGTAATCCAAAGCGATGTTTGACGAAAAGGCAACGCTACGAAAGACAGATAACACCTGAAAACTCTGTTAGCATTCGGTAATTCCGTGATTTACTCGAATATTTTACAAAACTTCCTCCTGGTTCCATAAGTGTTTTTTTTTAAACCTTAAAAGTTTTTCAAAAAAATGGTCATCATTCAGAATCTTGATTAAATGTGTATGGCTTCCATGAATGTAGGTACTTTTTATATTTTTAATATATGAGTATATTATGGAGGGCCAAAGTTCACGTAAAATAGCAGATTTTCAGAGGTCTTTACTACATTAGTTTTACAAAAAAATATGTTTTGATTTCTATAGAAGCCTAGATATCCACAAGATAGCAGTGTATTCAAAATATCTAGAGAAAGATGTGTAAAAACATCATAATCACGTAAGAGCGATTGTATGGAAATGTTTCTCGAGTTGGCCGCTCTTAAAAGAGGTCACAAGTAGGTATGCCACCATACAAAAAAAAAATTATGTCTAATCGTTTTTGCGCCATTAGGGTCATAACGTAACTCATTAGCCTTGTAAAGTGACAACCTTGGGTAGAACTGATGAGTTGGGTTATGAATAAAAAGGGCAAAGGAAGGGTTGAGTTACTTGGAAAAGTAGCGCGACATATTTTGTTTAACATTGCAATGAACTGATGTATATCTCACTTATTATAAAGGCGAAAGTTTGTGTGTGTGTATGTATATTTATTATTCGTTCACACCCAAACGGCTGAATGAATTTGGATGAAATTGAAGAGATGACACAGATGATGACGAGAGGTTAGACCATATCGTGGGATAGTACATAAGATACTTTTTATTTCGCAGGTATATTTCTATGGGAAAATTTTCTTTCTCTCAGAAAATAGTAACATAAAGTCAATTTTTTTTCCTATAGGTGTCTGCTGCTGCGATCTAAAGGTACATACTTATTTTTGTTTCGTTTTTGGTGCTCCTGTAACTAAGAAATAATCGGCTTTTAGAATTACCTATCTCAATTCCATTTTAATACTGGCCGTTATTAAAAGCTTAAAAACGAGGAGGGCCGACGCCAAATGAAGGGATAAGGCAAGCAAGAATAAGACTGACCGTGATTAAAAAAATTGTTTTAAAAAAAAAGTTCGTTTCAAAACACTCGACCGCAAAAATAACTAAAACAGTTCGGTTGGGTTTTGACTCTGTCAATTATTTTCTTTTTTTGCAGTCAGGTTTTTGCTACTGTCAAAGTGATAAACACTGACCTCCTTTTAGTGAGTAGTATAACTTTTGGAATCGTCGACTATGTCACGAAAATCATTCAGTTTGTCCCCAAAAACACACCATTTTAACTTTTTACAATGTTGATGTACCGATTATCACTCTCACAATTAAGACAAATCTAAAGATACGTCACAAGTTAAAATGCGACAAGCCGTTAGGGCTCTAGGGCGTGCCAAAAAAATATACATACATTGTTATACACACAAAGTCAAACAGTCTAAACACATAACCCAACTTCTGTCACAGTCGGGTAAACCAAAATAGCCCTGTCTATAACTTAGATCTAAAACAAAAATTTCAGATCCATCTCACTTGACTAAGTCCCTAGAGATGCAAGCCTTACTTGTCAGCAACTAAACGCAGAGACAGCATTTATGTCAACATCTCTCATTTATCACCAGTGTATGCGCTACCCACGTGATGGATGACCGAGCCACGATCAAGACGTCCCAACACTTATGAATATCAAGTTTAGTTTTAGCACAAAATGATAGTGTGGACATAGTTTACTTTGACGTGAATCTAAGTGATGTTCGTTTTGGAATATGCTTGGGTTTAAACGGACCGGTGTCATATTATGACTGCAGTGCATACCGAGTCTTTTGTAACTAACTTTGTACCCTACTTCTAAAATGGGCTACATTTAAAGGTAAACCAATGATCTGCCCCCCTAGCCAAGTTACAACCGTTTCGTGTCGAATTCCGTTCTCCAATCGGTAACGACTCGGATGTCAGCAATTGTAGAAAACGATAAATTAGTAGCCATGTTGACGCGCCTGAGTCGGCCGCTCGTTCTACAATTTAGTTCTACAATAACAAAGGATGTAGCGTTGAACATTGTAGAAACGATAACAATTCATTTTATCATTTTGAACGATGTGAACTTGGCTACGAATTTTCTATTCGTTTGTTCTGACCACGTGACTAGACGTTGAGGTGATGTCATTCCCATACATTTGATTAGTTTTCGATTAGCGTTAACGATCAACTTGGCTAGGGGTGCTGGTGACGACCGCGGTGACGCTTATCGTAGACCAATATCCTATTAAAAATAAATATGTCTGTTCGTCCCTAACTGCCATTATCTGGAGTCGGCTAAGTTCTCTATAACGGTTTAGCTTATAGAGAAGTGAGATTTAATCATAGACCAAAAGTGAAGTCGTGGCTGTAGGAACGTTTGAAAGTGTTGCCGTGGCTCTGGAACGAAAAGGTCTACTAAAGGATGAGTTTTAGTCAGTAAAAGTCAGACTCACCCTCTCGCTTCACTCTAGAGCGAGAAAAGTTATTTGATAATTACTTTATGGTAAACCAAACACAGATGCACCAGTCGGTAACGTGCCCCACTTGCAAAACTAAGACACGCTTTTAAAATGGGTTGCCTAAGAGCTGATCTGGTTAGTTTATAAATCTGATGGCGGTATTAACGTGACTTAACTTGCGTTGTATAGATTATTTAATTTTAAATTCATGTCTTGGTTTTGCACGTATGCCTTATTTACCCTAATCAAAAAAAGTATACCAAGTTTTCTTGATGTTCTTTAAATCATAGCTCATGAGATATCTTCTTAATTTTTTTTTTATTCAATAAGTAGTTTGTACAAGGCACACAGAATATAGTAGTAAATACCAGAGAAAAACAGTACACTCAGTATAATGAGGGTTCTAGGACTTCCTTCCCTAAACTAGGCAGAAAATGTAAATGCATGAAAATTTGCTTTGAAGGTGTTATTATTTCCTTTACAATTGTGCGATTTTTCAAGTTATTACTCTCCAACTTGAATCTTTGGGTTTAAGAATTGTATTATTTAGTTAGTCAGTGACAAGTACAGTGATTTTTGTGTGTTATTATCACGTGAAGGGTACAAGATATTTTAATAAAATTAGAGTTTTGATAGTTAATATTTAAAGATTTTACTACACATACAAGATTATAGATTAAATAAGCTTAAAGTTACAGCTGTTCTTTTCCTTTGAGACTTGGCTGACACACTTCCGTGTTCCTGGATACAGCAGTAGTCATCAGCTGTTTCCTGACGTAATGAGTTGAAACAAATTTGGTTCATTGCAGATTGATTGATTATTATCTTCAACGTGATTTTTTTTTAAGATTTAAGCTTATTTGAGTTTAATACCGTTTGCAATGACTTGAAGCACTTTTTGTCTATTGCAGAATAATTAATAATTAACTAGGCGTCTTCACGGTGAGCCCTGAAAAAAATAATTATTTTAAGAATTTTTTTATTGTTGATAGGTTCGCTCTTGACCGCTATCTCACCTGATGGAAAGCGATGATGCGGTCGACGATGGAGCACGCTTACCTAGGAGTAACCTATTCACCCTTGACTTAAAGACTCCCGGGTTTGCGGTTCGACCTGGGTCAAATATTTATCCTAACTTATATTATACCTACAAAATTTTACACCGAATTCATGTCCTCGATATTCGTTTCAAAACTTGGGTCATTTATATTGTTGTCGACAAACGACAGTTACTTAGTTACAAATCGAACAGAATAGAGTTTAATAGAATAGATAGAGGTGTACCCTTTCACGTTTTATTTGGAGACAACGACGGGTAAGACAAATGGCGCGTTTGGCGTCCTTATTCAAAATGAATATATTACCCCCCGAGAGACAGGTCAGACAGTTTTAGAATGACCTTTTTAGTGGCTTTTCAATAGACCCACAGTTCTGTTGTATATGTATTTATGTAGAAATAAAACCGCCTGTTGTATAGAATACAATAAAATAAGTATTATTTATTTATACGAATGTAATATAATAAAAGCACATTCTGAAAATAGTACGTTCAGAATCGGCTACTAAATTGGTTACAGCTATTTTTAAAATAGGTAATTGTTTATCCTAATATAATAATCAAGAATTCTTTTGGTAAATCCTTGGTAGATCTTGACACCAATACCGATGCGCTATCAATGTTATGCGTCAATACCCATACTATTTGAATACACTTTTTTTTTTGTGGGAGAATGATCCAATGACATCCCCTGCTCTTGGGCAGCTCCCGGCGGCTACCAACCTAACCTAACCTGACCATGGAGTTTCCTACCAGTTCTTCTCCTTAGGAAACAACTTCTAATGTTTTATAAATGCTCATGTTTATGTGAAATAAAAACATTTGGATTTTTGAGGCAAGTACGGAAAAGTGGTGTGTTTAGGAGACTTAACAATCAACCAAAAACAAATTAAACTATCTTGAATGGAATCAGCGTAACTACATTGGCTTATACATTCATTTTACTTTTTAATTTCACAAAAATCCAAAAAAGAACATTTCTTCTATTCAAACAATACTCAGCAATCACGCACAACCTTTTGATTCACCCGCATTTATATCTTTGATAACAAGCAGCATCCCAAACTGAATCAAATCAGTCAGGCGTACAGCTAACAATAAATATTTTAGCAGAAAACCCCACGCAGACGCGAGATATATGGAAGGTTCATTGAATAAAATGTTGGCCGGCAGGGGACGGTTCGGTCGAACCCGTTATTATCGTGTACGGACCGATGTGGGCCGATAACGGACCGACCCTAAGTATTAAACAAATACCTAGGTAGGTGTTTGTGCTGTCTCAACAAGTTTTGAGCGAGCGTTTTGTTGGTACACACGCGTAGGAATGAAGGATACTTATTGATGTGTTTGATGATTGTGTTGGCAGTTTCTATAGTAGACTGTACAGGTATGTATGGGTAGAACTCTGATGCCTTTTTTTATAGAGTGGTAAGTCTTGCCCTTTGCTTTCCAAGACCGTATGGACTCTTTCGAAGAATCCCATAATCCTTCCTCCAGACAGACAGACAGACGGACAACAAAGTGATCCTATAAGAGTTCCGTTTTTAGGGTTCCGTCCACCTCAAAAGGAAAAAACGGAACTCTTATAGAATCACTTTTTGGTCCGTGTTATAGCACAAGTATATTCTGGAATTGAATTGTTTTCATAGGTAAGTTTGTACGGAACCCTCAGTGCATGAGTCCGACTCGCACTTGCCTGGTTATTTTTTTTTTTTGAGCTACCGCACCCTTAAAATGTTCCAAGACAATATACTCCCGGGATTAAAAGTATCTTATAAGCTATTCCGGGACTCGGTCTAACCGTGTGCCAAATTCGTTCACCCATTCGAACGTGACGAAGTAACATACAGACTTTAGCTTTTATAATTTAGATGTGATATTATAAGATTTTTTCCTACAATAGCTAACTAAATAATATTCAAAACATCTAACGGTCTATCTTAATATTCTTCAACTAAATATGGGATCACGTTTGTTTCATGTTAATTCGTGAAATTAAAATATTATACAGCGATTGGTTGCTTAGCAAGCCAACCCAAGCAAAACCACTATATTGTCTACTGAATACAAGGTTTTAGAGTAATTCGCTCAAGTATATTTTAATTTATGTTAATATCCTTTAATGAAATTCCTTCACAGTTTTTCATGTTCAACTTTTTCACCGATACGCATACTTGGTTGCTATTTTATTAAAAGTACTTACATTGTATAGAAGTATTTGTAAATTAATTAGTTTCTGCCACCGACTTTGCTCGCGTGAAAGTAAGTTTTTCCATACAAACTTTGGAACCACGTTTTCACCCTCAGAGGGTGAATTTTGAAAAATCGTCTCCCCTGGTTCTCGCCTACGCCAAAAAAAAAAAAACCAAAGCAAAGCAGCTATTCCGCCAAATAAAATGTTTTTCGTTTTTTCTTTTATGTCATAAAAGGAAACCATTTTAATAAACACAAAATTTCACACTCTTAGTCCCAGTAGTTTCGGCTGTGCGTTTATATTTCAGTCAGTCAGCTCCTTTTATAGTTAATATGGATTTAATTTAATAATATCCTAATATTTTCCTTTGTTGTAATAAAAGTTCAAAGATAAAGCTATTCAACCTCATTTATTATCGTTTTTTTGATATTATCTACGCGTCAAACTCACGGCAATGTTAACGTAGCGATATCGGCTTTATGCATATTGAAAACTAATTAAAGGGTAAGACATTTTCTAAGTATTTGAACGTTAAGTAATTTATTGTACAATTTCATTAGTAATTTTTCTTTAAAATTACCACCACATCGGCCAAAAATTCTGCTTAAGCATTTTACATTTTGTTTTATTAAAATAAAGTGCCGTAACTTTTCTTGGAAGCATAATTAGATTTATTATTTTTCTTTTGATAATTTAACGTAATTTTTTTACGACTGACTTTGGTCCTGTGCAAAGTTCTACCCCCCCTAAAGGTTATCGACTTCGACTTCCAACTATACTGTATCCCTCAGCGATATACCCAACTATCAAAAACTGGTTTTTAAACTATCTTAGAACCATCATTAATTATCGAGGACTATATGAGACTTATATCCGTTTGTAAGTTGCGAAAAGGGCCCACTTTATAAGTCTACTTTTACTTATAACGTATTTATGTTAGACCGCTGAAATGCCATATACGCCTATATTGCTCCTATAATTGAATTACTCTTGTAAATGTCCATATTAGTAAGTTATAGTAAAAAAAAAATGATTAATACGCGCTAGACATGCTTCTATAAGTTGATATATTGTGAACAGTCGAAGTGTATCGCGCATTGTTGTGCTCTTCTTCTCTAAAAAAATATTTTTAACATATTGAGAGTAAGTATTTATGTGAATCAGAATTTATTCATGTCAACCATAGTAGAAAAACAAAATCTTTTTATTGTCAAATTGTTAGTTTTATAGCTTATTCTTAGGAAAAAGTGAATTTTCTGTGAAATCTACCATGATTTTTACACTACACTTTAGTATTGATTAATATTAAATAAATATTATGAAGGCAGCTGCCATTTTATTGGTGAACCTTTCCAAGTATGATGACATAGTGCTAAAATAAGTATTTTTAGCATTTCCAAGTGTGACTTAGTACCAACAGAAGTATGTTGGTTCTATATTGGGTTATCTCTATACTGAAGAAGATTCGCCATTGTTACCGATTGGGGATCCGCAATGCCAAATCTTACAATATAATTTGCAAAACTATATAAAGCGTATTTTCACCTGTACTGGTCGTTACAAGCAACTTAACCAATATTGTTTGAGATTAATTAGACCACCTCCACATTTACTATATTCTATTATATGCCTAAAGGGCCATTCCCCATTAGGAATATAGCTTCCTTTAATGTTTTCAACTTCATTTCATGTCTGTTTGTCTGTCACAGGCTGTCAGTCACGGAACTTCTTTGGTCTTCATAATGCTTTTCTTTGTTTTTCAATTGCTATAATTACAGTTGGTAAGTTTTGTATGACGAGTGTGTGAGGAAGCCGTCTCATACCATAAACGTGATAGAAACGTATATCAGGCACGGAAAGGTACATGTTACGGACTACTGTGGTCACTAGAACGTATCAATGTACGTCGTAGTGGGCAGACTCTTTAACGTGCATGTTTTTTTATCGTTTTTTTTTCTACATACTTTTCATTGTATTTATGACCGAAGCAGAATTGTAGACATAACTCGAAGTGTCACTTGATACTTAATTGATACTTCCGTTATGAATGGAATAACTATGGTGACCCAGTCGTAAGGACTGCGACTGACGAGTTTAACTTTGAGTAATTTATTTCTTTTTAGAGTAGCGCTCTAAAACGGTGAAGGAAAACATCGTGAGGAAACCGGCATGTCCCAGAACCAAAAAATTGAAAACATCCCAACTAGCAAACTAGCCATAAGAATAATCCGTAATACGAGCTTAGACTTTATAAAAGGTTTATATCTGTCTTGGCTAAGATTGTGTAACTTATAATGGCACCTTATAAGACGTTTTGTGCTAAAAGACACTTGTAAGTGTAATTGTTCTTATAAAAGCATTATCAAGATTAATGTAAGATGAAAAAAATATATAATGAAACCATCATACAACTGCTACAAGGGCAAATAAACTTACAAGCTGCGCCCAATTTTTCACTTACAGACGTTTAGAGGTTATATATATAAGAGAAAAAAAATATGGTCTTAGGATGCTTGTAAGATCAAATTTTGCTAGTTGGGATATGACATTTACCAACCTGCACTGGGCACACGTGGTGGATTACGGCCGATTCCCTTTCCTAGAGAGAAGGTCTGAGTCTTGGCAGTGGAAACATGATCTGTATAAGATTTATTACGCTTATGTTTAATTAATGATAATGTACAAAAATAACAAAATATTATCTTAATATGTATTTCTTTTCTTTTCAGTGCCCGCCATGACAAGAAACTAGTGAACGTGAAAGTACTATAAATATGTTTTTAAAAATAAAATTGTGATAATATAGTGCTATACCTAAGTGATAACGGAGACTTGAGTGATGGTTTAAGTGATGTGATAAGGAACGTTTGGGCGATGGTGCGGTCTTCAGTGACATCATGGCTTTCAATACTACTACTCCTGTTTTGCGGTTTAAGACTAGGTGAGTTGGTTTTCATATTATGTCAGCCATACACGATCCAGTTTACTGTCAAGTTCAAAGTGCGCTTAAACAGCGGCGTCCGATAAAATTGACGGTGCGTGGCTATCAGTACGCATGACAAGTCTACTGGGTGTATGAGCGGTCAAGTATGCAAAGTTAGTCGGGTAGAACTTTAAGGGAAACTGTATCGTGTGTGGCTGGTATAACTCTTATTCTTGTTATGCTAGGTACATACTAAGCGAATGAATAACCCAACAAGTGGGAATCACAATCCAGATTCTGTGAAAAATTTTGTATGATAAAACAGATTCACTCCAGACATCACTGAACCTCAAACTTCCTAATAATATCGACTTTCAATCATCAGCTAACAAGTCCAATCCAGGGTTGGTCTGCACGAGCGCGTTGAGCATCGTTAGCATACGCAGTACTGGGGAGAGACAACTAAGAATCAAGAAACTGCTTCTAGTAGTTAAATTTTGTTGACAGATACAATTAGTTTCATTATAAAAAATAAACTACCGTATCATCAACTGTACACAGCAAGACAACAAGAGTACAACTGTATACAACACACACACTATAAAAGTACTGTGTACTTTTGACATTAATTAAAAAAAAACACATCTTAAATACGAGTCATACTTAAGATATTTTATTTTAAAATTGCTACCATATTATTGAGTTTTATTACGTATGTCACTGCCATTAGAGAGGCAATCCTCTCTATATAAAATGAACTTGAAAATGAAAAGTTAGCAACAAGATTTAAAATTTAAAGACAAAACTGCACACAAAATGAAATAAAATTGACCTACAATATTTTATGTAACTTGTATAGCTACTGGCAACACACAATCTTTTTAACCCTAAAATACACGCTAAACGCTGCGAAATATAAAAGTGATGCTATTTCTCAATTTTGCCGATGTCACCGGGGTACGATAGCAATTTTTGATACCTTCACCGACTTAAGATACAATTTCCCCCGAGTGAGGACTTATCTCAAGCGTTTGGCTACGAGCTCGCATTAGGGTTGTCCCAGCACTAAAATGGAAATTAGGGCAATCCCGACGAGTAAATTAAGATCCACTGATGCCGTTGGATTGTGAAGACAAAAACGATTAAGCCATAGTAGGTCAATCTCATCCCCTAGTAATTGACGGACCCAAGATTCAAATTGGTGACGTCAATTTACCGGGCGTCAGATTCGGATTTTGATTTTAGGGTCCCAAAATCAGATTGACGGTAAAATTGTTTTTATTTTTGTCTGGGATTGCTCGGGTTAGAATGACCTTAAAGGTTGGCCTTGTGAAATATTCAGGGAGTTTAGGATTCCAATTTGGTCTCACGTAGAGTGAGGTTAAGCGATGCCTATGACAGTAGGCAGCGGAGTGGAAATGTTTCTGCCCTTGACTTTAACAGGAATAGGGTCTGAAAGGGATTTTATTTAGAAACACTTCAATTTGTATCGTGACTTTTTTAAATGTAATGTATCCTACCTCAAAACAATGATACGGCAACTTTTCCAGAAATTGATAAGAAGGAAAGATATTGAAAATTCTTGCTCACGTAAAGGAATTTCCCATGGCGTTTCCGAATACATATAAATTCCCAATACTCACCATTGAACCATGGTTCGCTACACATAATGCCTTATCTGGCCAGAAAATGTTTCCTTTTTGATATCGAAACATTGTCTGTGTCTGTTTATTGTGCATTTCGGAAAGGAGAGAACTGGAATGGCGTATTTTATTTTTTTGTTTCATGGAAATTACCTTATTCAATTTATAAGCTCTTGGGCTTTTCTTTATAACAACGTACCATATTCACTCGGAATACATAGTAGGTAATAATATTGACCTAGTTTCACATTACGTATTGAAATATAATGTGAAATAACGTATGTGCAGTCATTATCAAGTAGATGAGTAAGCATCTAAAATGTAGTTCTGTTGGAATATTACAGCAAAATTTCCAAGTCTAGCATTTACGAATCCAGAATGATTTATCCGACCACACATTAGTCTGAGCCTAATGTTCCGTTGCGGTAAAGCTAGCAGAAGGTTTCCAGTTACCAATACAGTAAGTTGCGTGTCAGATGCAGCGAACAACCGAACCGCGGGCCATATCACCCGACCCAAATCGAGCTCGGCGGAAAAAATATAATATGTTGCCAACTATTCGATACACTGGGTACAGTTCAATCGGTCAGATAGTGCAACCAAACGACGTGTATGAGTTTTAAAATATCACATAATACTTAATAACACTAATAAATAGGTCCTTATTCTATGATATTGCCGTTTCTACGTTAGAACTCCTATTATGAAAAAGAATATTTTTATTCGATGGTTATAGACACACACTGAACTGATACGGCACACGCCCTAAAATTGGGCACGCCACAAGTTTAAGTAAATGGACTAAAATACAGGAACAAGAAGAACCAGGAATAAAGATATCAATATAGATAATCACCAAACTTAAGCAGCAGTGGGCTGGGCACATTGCTCGTAGATCAAATGGTAAAGGGACCGAATGGTTCTGGAGTGGCGACAAGGTAGAACGATGACCTAATGAGGGTTGCAGGAATACAATGAATGTGAGACGCACACGACAGGTAATTGTGGTGACCTTTGAGGGTGGTAGATGTCCACTTCTGGACATAAACTATTATTCGACTGAAATAATTATGATGATGATAACTTGAAATACTACTTTTATTACAGAGTGAAATGTCTTCGATTTTCTTGTGGGAGACCCAGTCTAATCCAGAAAATTTATTGGCCATAGTGTTTATATGTATTAGCGGTTTTCTGTGTGGGAAAAGGTTAATTATATGGAGATGGGTTACTACAAAGGGAATATTGGGTTTTTCGATTAATTGAGTGACGAAGGTTAGATGGCCGAGGTATCGAAAATACTTAAGTTTCGTCGTATGTTCACTTTACGATTAATTTCAGAGGAGGCCTGATGTGTTTAAAAGAATTAAAAATATGACTAGGATTTTATTCTAGTCCATGCAAATTTTCACTGATAGTGTCGCGTTTGACCAGTATCTCACCTGATAGTAAACGATGATGTGATTGACGGTGGAGCACGCTTGACTAGAAGCAACCTATTTTCACTTTTAAATAAAGACTTTTTTCAGCTTGATTTCAGATCTCAAAGTACGCAAATAGGTAAAAAAACTGATCAAGTGCGAGTTGGACTCGCGCACTGAGGGTTCCGTACAAATTACCAATGTAAATAGTTAATTTCCCGAATGAAGATAATCTGGAATTTCTAAATTAAACAAATTCCACCGCTGATTGTGAGGACAGTTTTGTTTCAACATAATATCCTGTTATAATTTATTTTTTTGTTTCAACATAATATCCTGTTATAATTTTTTTTTTGTTTCAACATAATATCCTATTATAACATATTTTTTGTTTCAACATATTCTGCTATTACTTGTCATGGCAGATATCCAAACAAAGGTATTGTAATACCACATGTTCCAAGTAACCCATCGGTTGTGGGAAAGTGTACCCCGGGATCCTGGAACGAAGAAAAAGAAGGAACAGGAGAGGGTTTTAGTCAGCGAAAGTCTGATACGCTCTCTCACTCCACCCAAGAGCGATAGAAGTCATTAGATGATTTCACACCTAAAAAAAATGTTCCAAGTAAATATTTTGATTGTTTGATAACAAATAATTTATTTTAGGTATCAGCAGGCAAAACTTAGTAAACATAGGAGTATACCTTTATTACCTTAGTTTACTTTATACATTACTAGCTTCTACCAGTGGCTTCGCCCGCGCGAAAGTTGGTTTCTCCATACAAACTTCTAACCCCCGTTTTACCCCCTAGGATGTCTATACCCCATAAGAAACCTACCTGCCAAATTTTAAGTTTGCAGGTGTTATAGTTTTGGAGATTTCGTGATTAATCAGTGAGTGGTATAGATTAGAATACTCATTAATATCACATTACATAAACTATCCTACAAACAATACATTCATCAATGTTATCAGATCTAAAAATATCTTTAATCAAAATCCATAATCATTATTCTTCACCGAAAATACATTTGTTGCCAGTAAACATAGAGCAGTAGCAGGTAATGAATTATTTAAATGGCAACACGGATTTGCTTTCAAACAAATTGAGTTTCGGTCAAGATATTAGTTGTGGCTACGTTTCAATCACTATCGGGAAAGTAACAATTCTGCGATATCGATATAAATATAGATATACTCCTATTGTACACCAAAATTACAGTTGGAGTTTAAAATTAATAGGATGTATCAATGGGGGTCTTATCTCTAAAAACACAATGTTTGGATGCATTTGATAGAGAAGAAGAAAAGGCAGGTACTCCAATATGTAGGTACTATTTACAAATATATAATACATAACTAATAGGAAACAATAGAGTCTCACAAATCCAGTGCTATTAGGAACTAGGGTGTGTTGAATTAATGGAATGTTCAGATTGCTTACTGGAAGAGAGGTAAGTGATCCTTGACTATATTTTTAAAACATGGTAAAGTTTGTGCCTCTCTTATTGACCCGGGCAAAGCATTCCTTAGTCACACTCTTTAAATTTGGTAGATGGCTTGGCATCTCTAGCCTTAAGGATGACATTTCTAGTATCTGTCATAATCAAATTGCTATTGGTTATTATTGGTTCTATAGGACTAGCGGGGTTTTAGGATTGAACAGAACACTGCAGAGCAGAGACGAGGAGTTCCAGCAAGGACGTATTGGAAGCCATAACTGAGATTCATATGAAATGCAAATCATACTTGTGTAAGCTAAATATAAGCTTCATGCAATTTATAACAGTGCTTATGAATATGTTAGTACTCAAATATGTCATAGTAATGTAAAAAAATATTTTTAGATACACATAATGCGTAATAAGGCAAATAAAACATGGAACGACCCAAAGAAAACCATGAATGGATTGTGTGAGGTGATAAGAATAAAAAGGGAGTCAACGATAGCATGACAGTTGACGGGACAGAATGTAAGAAGAAATTGTGTGGCACTGACCTCAAGTATATGGGACAAGGACAGGTGGAGGGTTGTAGAATTTTCCTAAAGAGCGTACGTGAATGTATAGAGCCACTGAAGGATTGTTCTTTCAGTTACTTCAGTTGTTCAGTTCATTTTACGTTCTAAAGCATCTTATCAGGGCAGGGGACTTAAAATATATCGATGTAGATAGATTTCAGTTAGAAAAAGTCTGATACACCCAGATTGGAAAAAATAGTTGATAACTCTCCATCCAAAAAAAAAGGTAGATAATGAACGTTCCCACAACTGGAATACAGGTTTATGAGATCAGTAGGCTCTATTACGTGTGCCTAGTGCAGTTTGATGGATCAGAGACAAGTTTCACGCCCCGGCTGAAGACGCTCCAGGCGTCGAGAGTCCCTTGTGGATGGCGAGCAATGGGTAGCTTGCCATCTGAACGTCCGATGAGGACCAAGCCCGAGTCGACGGCACGTCGTGTTCCATGAGTGCCTTAAAGAGATGTCAGGAAAATTAATCTGGCCAGTTAGGGCCAAGATCAAAGGAGTCACTGTAGCCCTTGCAAAAAAGCAACTGAAGGAACACTACATTTTAGTCAGTATAAATCTGATACTCCCTTACGCTCCGCCCAGAGAGGAAGAAGTTATTTGATGATATCCCACATAAAAAAAGTGTAAATTGACGGGTATTTTAAAATAGTTGTCTATATCTATAGCACGTGCCAGATTTATAATAGTCAACATTGGGAAAGTCGAAAAGAAAAAAGAAGTTTTGTTTGTACTTTTCTTTTTACTTTTAAACACGGTGTCTACATCTCTTTTTTCCAATTCTCCTTTCGCAGGTATGCTGGAATAGATTTCGTACAAATAAGCATCACCTATATAAGTATCTATTTTTCTGTTTCCGTCTTCTTTTCTTTTAATAAGTGTGTAAATACATGAATTGTTAAATAAATAAATAAATAGTCAATTTTCTTGATTAGGAAAATAGAACCAAGATTGTCTAATGGACACACCAAAGCCGCCAGCACCGACGGTTTTACACCTGCTGGGTTTGTTTTGCATCTATCGTACCATGGCTAGCCTACCGGTTATAACCCACCGGGTGTGTAAAAGCCTTAAGATTTTAGGTTCCGATACAAAACTAAGTAGCTGGATTAGGTTTCTTAAGTAACATAATACAAGTTTTTAAGGAAAGTCACGTTTTCCTTGAATCTTTTAACGCTTGTTGGCATTACTTTGAATAAGTGGCAAAAGTTTGTAAGTGTGTGCGTTTTTTTGAGATGGGAAATCGTCTATTAACTCCTCGCGCTCTAGGGTGGCGCGGGAGAGCCTGTCATATTTTTACTGCCTTGCGGCCACCTCTTTCGCTAGCATTATTGCTTTGCAGAAGGATGCGACCGAATCCCATTCCTTCTCGCTTCGGACCATGGCATGACCTAAACCAGGGCCCGGCGCGAGAGTTCGCCGCTACCATTCGCCTCTACGAGGACACGTCGGTGCTCCGCCAAAGTGAGTGTATATGTTAGTTACTTATTCATACTCAAACGTCTGAACGGAATTTTATGACACTTGGGTATACCATGTCCTGAAATAGTGCTATTTATATTATTATAAGATGTTTTTATCCCGGAAGTATATTTTCTTGAGACAATTTTGTATTATCACGCGGGCAAAACCGCTAGCACCAACTAGTTATCAATAAAACCCCAAGCTTTAACCATTTATTAAAACGGCTTACCATTTAATCTACTAGTTTATTCAAAGCTATGTAAAATAAGTTCCGTAAACTATTTTATCTACAAAAGCGCCGTAAATAATATTTCCAATTAGCCTCCTAAGTCTTAATAGCCCCATTGTACGTTATGCGAAAGCTAGTGAAAACTAGGTCGTTTTATCGTATGAACACGCTTTATGCTGTAAAGCTTCGGACAAACTTACGCGGTCAAAGCGACTGGAGCGTCAGTCGCACAACTGACACGGGGACGTTGTCCTTGTTTTAACAGTACCTTAGCGTTGTGTTACACTTTGAGCTTTAGAAACAGGCTGTCATATAAGTGAGTGACACGTGATCTACAAAACAAATTTGACATACCAAATGACTGACCTGCTGGTCTAATGGTCAGTGGTGGGGGTTCGATTCCCACCCAGGACAAATGTTTGTTTGCTGACCACGATCATTTGTTCTGTGTCTGGGTGTAATTATCTAATTTCTAAATATATTTAGAAATTTATAAGGGTGTATATCACTTTTCTAGTACTCATAACACAAGCTCTTCTTAGCTAGGGACTAGGCGGCGTTGTGTGATAGTTGTGGAATATTATTATTATTAAATTACCGGCGGTGTGCTTTTTTTTGTAAGTAAGGAAAAATCAAATAACTTCTCTCACTAGGTGGACTGAGTATCAGATTTTTGCTTATTAAAACCCACCCGTGTTCTATCAGTTGCCTTTTGCGTTTTAAGGCTGAGGGGACTCTTCCGAACAATTCCACAGCCCTCCACCTAGGTTCTGTGTTATACTCATGAACCTTTACGCTTTTCCAGTAATGGTTGAATATTTTAGCAAAACGGGACGTATTCATATTTTTATTATCTGTCTTTTGTGTTTCTCACACCGCTGAGCGCTAGGGGTATCAAAACAGAGTCTCGGTTTTGACCTCCCTGACACTGTCTAGGTGATGCTTCAGTTTGACCGAATCTTAATTTTAAAGCGCGGGAAAGATTTTGCATTAGGTACCATCGTACTTTACAAATTCCATTTCGAAGTTTGAAAGGTAAGGCAAGTAAAAACTTATTGGCATTTATTGTTCTTGAGCACACTACTTTATTCACTTTGGAACTATTCCGTTTATTACTATAAATTACTTGGAATCTTATATTGAGGTTATGAAACAAGCTATTGGGAACAAATGGCGTGTTAAATTAGTAGTAACTTAAACTTTTGCGAAGTCACGTTTTTTTTTTGTTTTTTTTTTTTTAAGTTATATTCTGTCAAAAAATTACCGGTCTTCAAAATGCGTTTACTGCTCAGGGAGTTTTTTTTTAAAACGAATTCTTGCAAAGATCTCCTCGCGCGTATAGTATTATTATTACGTAAATGCGCGCTTTTACGTAAAATCACCAAAAAAAAAACTAGGCAAGTGCGAGTTGGACTCACACACTGAGGGTTCCGTACAAACTACAATTCCCAAATGAAATCTCGAAGAATTTTCGAATTACAAAAAAGTATTTTCTTTTTTATGACGTATGTAACAAGAAATTTACTTGGGCACGTCATAATTATGGCGGTAAGTCCTCTCTTTGAGGAATGGCTGGAAAGGCAACACGGCGTCCTTACCTTCCGCATGACGCAGGTCCTCACCGGACATGGTAAGTTCGGGAGGTTCCTGCACCGGATTCATGCGGAAGAAACGCCCGGGTGCCACCATTGTGTGGACCGCCCGGAGGACACGGTGGAGCACACGGTGGAGGTGTGCCCAGCTTGGGCAGAGCAACGCCGTGTCCTCGTGGGGGCGATCGGCGGCGGCGATCTCTCGCGCCGGGCTTTGGTACAGGCCATGGTCCGGAGCAAGGAGGAGTGGCAGGCGGTCGCCTCCTTCTGCGAAGCAGTAATGCTAGCAAAGGAGGCGGCCGATCGCGTGAGGCAACGGCAACGGTCCTCACGCCCCAATCGCCGCCGGGATTCCGATCCCGATTTCCGGCCATCGTAGGCGCAGGCTTGCGGACGGCGAGCAATGGTCGACGGCGCGTGCTGTTCCACGCGCGCCTCAAGGAGATGTCAGCAACTGTAGGGGCCTAGCAGGGTCGAAGCCTACTGGGGCCAAGGGTCTGATTCTGAAAGGAAGACTCGGCCCTGGTACGAAAGGCAACGAAGGAACGGGAGTGGGTTTTTAGTCAGTAAAAGTCTGACACTATCTCCCGCCGCGCGGGCGGGAGATATTTATTTATTTTATTTTCCAAATTTCAGGGTTCTGGTTCAACAAGAAGTACCCTATGAATTTTGATTCCTTTGAGAGTATCGAAATATATGTTTTTTGACGATATAAACGACCTTATCTTTTTTTATCGTTAACTTAGAAGTTTGATTTTTTCACAGTTTTAAAAACCGTGGAGTTTATGGTTTTAATTTTAACTCGATACCTTTACGCGTTCCCGAGATAAAGGACAGACACACAGATAGACGGACAACAAAGTGATTCTATAAGGATTTACTTTTTTCCTTTTGAGGCACGAAACCCTAAAAAAGAAGAAAGTAAGAAAAAATACACGCCACCTAATTTTACATTTCAACCCTCGCTTAGTTCTTAGCCCTCCACGCCAGGTAACCTTATTTCCCTCTCGAGACTACCAGATGCATGAAGCATGTCGAGTGCGTACCATCCCCAGGAGACTACACCGTGTAGCAACGTATGAGCGTGGAATAATTCCGTTAGTCTATAACCTGTAGATCTTGGTAATGTGTAATAGAAGTATGATGGCATATTGTTGTAAGATTTTAATACACAAAAGACTTTTAAGAATGAGAAGAAATTAAGCTTCCAAATTATATGCGACAGGCCTGTTGGTCTAGTGGCTAGTGGCCCTGACTGCTATGGCCCACCCAGGACAAATGGTTGTGTGATAAGTACGATCATTTGTTCTGTGTCTAGGTGTAACTTATCTATATATGTATGTATTTAAAAATATATAAGTATGTTTATCAATTGTCTAGTAACCATAACACAAGCTCTGCTTAGCTTGGGACTAGGCGGCGTTGTGTGTTAGTTGTGGAATATTATTTTTATTGTGGAATATTATTATAACTAAATTCTTCAAAAGAGGCCCTGAAACACAAAGGCAAACTGAACTGTGAACTGCACGGGCTTGTGGACGACGAGCCAGGAGTAGCTCGCCGTCCATTAAGATCCTATGTCTACGGTGCGTTGTATTCCACGCACGCCTAAATGAGCTATCAGCATAACCGATGGAGTTCGCTAGGTTCGATGGCTGCCAGAGCTATGGGATCATTCGTAAGGCCCTGAAACATAAAAGGCAAGGGAACTGTGAACTGGGCGTGGTGGCAGACGAAGAGCAATGAGTAGCTCGCCGTCTAGTAAAGTTCTGGTTTGACAGTGTAATGGTGTTCCACGCGCGCCTCAATGAGCTGTCAGCATTACTGACGGAGACTGCTAGGGCTGATACCTCCCAGAGCTGCAGGATCGTTCAAAATAATCATGATAGCCTTGAAACACAAAGGGCAACTGAACTGCAACCTACGCGGGCTTGCGGACGATGGGCAATGAATAGTTCGTCGTCCGATAAGGACCAGGGTCGACGGTGTAATGTGTTCTACGCGCTACGAGTGTCTAGTTAAGGTGAATACTCCAGGATAGCTCGTAAAATACGTATTTTTCAATTTGCAGTTCAATATCGGATAGTATCGTCATAAAAATTATATTTGCGGTGATAATATTATTATATTTTAATATATATTTTTATTAAAACCATAAACATAACTTATTTATTTAAAAAAGAGGTAAAATGTACTTAATTCAATAAAAAAAAAATACCTTTTACATTGTTTCTAAGTTAGAGAGTTAGGATGACGGTTTTAATGAGTAAAGTTGTGTAAATACATATATGTCGATATGTATACGCATATATGGACGATAATGAGCTGAATATAGGAAAAAACATTCAAAATGTTCATTTTCGCGGACTATCCTAAAGCATCAGCATACTCTATGTGTAGCTCGCCATCCGGCCGTCCAGTAACCGTCCGGACCGAGCCTGAGTCATCGATGTCGCGTACTGATCCACGCGCACGTCAAGGAGGTGTCAGGAAAACCGTAGGAGCCCAGCAATAAGGAAGGAAAAGCCGGGGTCCTGGAACGGAAGGCAAAGAAGGAACATATAAGTGGGTTTTAGTTAGTGAAAGTCTGACATGCCCTCACACTCCGCCCTAGAGTAGGAGAAGTCATTGAATGATTTCCATTCTTAAAAAAAAACCCTGTGATTGTCTCACTGCAGCAGTTTTCTGTCCATCAACTCTTGATCTTTTTTTTTGCAAGGTCCGTTTAGGAAACCTTTTGATATGAATGTCCAAATGGGACTTTCAACGGTTTCCGAGATTACGCATTCAGGGTTTATTTGAAAAAATGTCTGAGCTAGCTCAAAAAAGGGTCTTCATAAATTTTAAGTAGGTAGGTTCAGACTTCTGAAAAAATATTTCTATTCAGAGAAACTGAAACGGATGATTGTTTTTGAAAAAGTTTCCTGTTAAAAGGATCTGAATAAACTTAGCTAGATTTTCCACTTTACGATCTTTATTTTGGTAGACAATCAACAAACGTCTCCTCTCGCTCCAGGTTAAGCGAGAGAGAGTATCAGATTTTTACTGACTTAATCTATTTATACTCCTTTAGTTGCCCTTTGCGTTTCTAAGCCGCGATAACTCTTTCGAACAATCCCGCACAATAATTCTATATTACGATCTGGATTTTGAATTTTATAGAGAATGGAACCCAAAAAGCGTAAGATCCACCGCGTACTTTGCCAGTTTTATTATGCCATATTGAACGTTATTTAAATATGGACGAAAAATAAATAAAAAGATAATAATATAAAAAAAAATTGAAAAATACCTGACTGCATTTTTTTTTAGGTGGGAAAATCATCTTATGACAAATCCCGCTCTTGGGCGGAGCGAGAGATAGTGTCAGACTTTTACTGACTAAAAACCCACTCCTGTTCCTTCGTTGCCTTCGTCCCAGGGTCCGGGTTTCGTTTTCACACTACCCATGGCCCCAGTAGGTTTCGACCCTTGCTGGGCCCCTATTAAAGATATTAATCAATCAATCAAATAAACCAATCATGTCGTCAAAAAACTGGGCAAGTGTGAGTCGGACTCGAGCACAGACGCTTCCGTACAAATTTACCTATGTAAATAATTCAATAGCCGAATAGAGTCTCGAAGATTTTTCCGAATCGCAAAAAAAAGTTTTTATTTTGTGTCGTAACAACAAATTTACTATTTTCAGATTTATTACTGTATCTCTGCTATAAGGCCCTTCTTTATGCCAAATTATCAGGATTCTGAGTCAACGGGAAGTACCCTATGAATTTGATTCCCATGAAAGTGTTGAAATATACGTTTTTTGCAACAAAAACAGCCGTATCCTTTTTTTTTGTTATCTTAGAAATTTGATTTTTTCACAGCTCTAAGGGACCTCAGATTTGAGTGTATAGTTTTAATTTCAACTCGATACCTTCACGCGTTCCCGAGATAAAGGGTCTTGACAGACAGACAGACAGACTGACAGACGGACGGACAACAATGTGATCCTATAAGGGTTCCGATTTTTCCTTTTGTGGTACGGAACCCTAAAAACGACAACAAAATGTGTCTACATTTATATATAACGTCCAGCATAAAAATAAATCACTCAAAACTCCCTAACTAAATCATCGCACCACTTTTGAAAACTTCCTATCCAATTGCCATCACATCAAACATGGATAAACACTCACAGGTGAATAACGTAGAAACGAGCTGTGGCGTAATAAAATCCTTTAAAACACTTAAAAATCCATTACCTTCGAGTGTGGGTCTTATCCCGGACCTCACGCACGTGTGACCGGGGGTTCTTTACGGGGTTTTTTTCCGTAAGGGTTTTTAATTTACGGGTTTTTAGTACGAAGGCTTCGCTTCTCACAAGTTCTGAGATTAGGGAGGGGGTAAAGGTATTCTGATCATGTCTCATGGTGGTCTGTGGTATATGTTTAGTTTTGCTTCAGTGTAATGATCGCGCTCGACAACTCGGGCTCCGTCCGGACGGTTACCTCGATCGACGGGCGAACTATCTGGAGGAGGCGGGCTGGTAGTTGGGGTCGGTGTCTCAGTAGTTAGGGCGTGAGGAGGTCCAATCCCTCACGCGTGCGGCCGTCTCCTTCGCTAGCATTATTGCTTCTCAGAAGGAGGCCTCATTTCCTCTGTCCTGTCCTTCGGGGGATCCGCACAATAGTGACGCCCAGGCGTTTCTTCCGCCTGAATCCAGTGTAGGGGTTACCATGTCCGGTGAGGACCTGCATCATGCGGAAGGTAAGGACGCCGTGTTGCCTTTCCAGTTACTTCTTAAAAGGGGACTTACCGCCATAATTATGGCGTGCCCAACCCTAGGGCTACCACGAACTATTAACGCGATCCATTTTACGACTTAAAATGAACTGTTAAAGTGGATTCTTTTTCTCGTTCGCATGACTGACATTTTAATAAGTCACGGTAAGTCTCCTGATTGCTGCAGGCACAAAGAGACCCATAATGCTTGCTGTGTTCCCACGTTGAATGGCAATGGCCAACCTCTGCACCAGGAACGACCCTGAGCGGGGGTTGCAATTCATTTCGTTCAATTTGTGACCCAATTCGTGAACGAAATTTTTAGCGTCTGTACTCCAATAATTTTAATTAACTGGCTTTAAGAATAACAAGTTTATCTGTCACACAAAAGCCATCCGATCAAAACTATAGTGATGTTCCATAGTTCAGATCCCGTCGACCCGGTGTCCTACTTCCAAATGTAGCCCCCGTAATCAAATTTGCACAATCTGGCAACCTCGTACAACACGTTCATTGTCCGGTGCCAGTGATGCGTGTACCGGATGCACGTTCCCGGATGTCTCCCCTATACGGTAGCTGAGTATGTACCTATGTATCTACATCTTCACGACCTCCAAGAAAGGAAAATGCACATTCTGGTTAAAACCTTCCAATAGCTATGTGTATTAAATTATTGGATAAGCTGAATTAAAGTTACTGTGGCACCAAGTTCCAAATCCAAATCAAATCCCTTCAAAGTTAAGCTTGAAGATGAGACTAGATTTCACAGAAACTTCATATGATAGTAGCGTCAAGAAACATGTAACCGAGATATTTGTAATACATAACATGATTGGAAAGTGTGTCCATGGAGTTTCTTGCACATCCTTCTCCATAAAGATCTACGCTTTGGAATGTGCAATTAGCATCATTTTTTTTTTCTGATTGACTGACTTCTTGACATTTCAAAAGTGCCTGTAAATGGTTTATTTGAAAAATGCGTTGAACCTTTGAATGACTGGAAAACCTCAGTATATCAGCTTATTTGCAGTATCACAAAACAGTCGTGTGATATCATAGATGTCTGTATGTTTGCATGGAAATGATACTAGGAATCCGTGAGTAATAATCTCGACAAACAATTTTGAACCTTACGAAAATATCACTAAGCCATATTTTACTCAGAGACTAGCAATACAAAGACTTAATTTGAAGCTCTGAAAAATAAACATCATTTGCGAATTTTGTATACTGACAACTGTGATGTTTTCATTAGCAGACTCACCTGCGCTCTTGTTCTCGGAAATATAAAACTCAAAGGCATTTGAAAGGTAAAGAAAACAGTTTTATATTTATGTTCGTAAAACCAAAATAGAGCTATTAATCAATTAATGTCGCGCTCAGACACACCGATGCTTGCTAGGGCTACGGAATTATTCAAAACTAAAGGAATACTAGTGGGATTTAGTAGGTTAAAATATGAAACTCCTCGCTCTATCCTGTCATACCTATTAATATGTATTATGGATATTTTGTAAAATCAATAAGAAAAAATATTGAATAACCATGGTGTTTCTTGCTGGTTCTTCTCTATAGGGAACGAGCAATTGGAACAGTCCACTAACTTCTAACGTTTTACAAGTGACTATGTAGGTCTATGTGACATAAAATTATGTCAAGTTTGAGTTGATGATTTCTCACCTCAATAATATGAGTCAGACTCATAAAGTAACGTTTCCGTGGTGTATTTAAGTAATTACTTAAACAATTTTCTACTAAGTAATGTAGAGTAAATCATCACAGTAGAAAAATAAGTACAATCTTTTCACTCACATTATATTTATCAATAGAAAACCCCGTAAAGCATGAAGTTTGTCAAAGAATCCCTTATTCTTCAGTTGTTCAAACAAACAGACCAAGACACGTTTGAGTCGTATGTTAATAACATTAGGGGCCCTTATTATGTACACACGCCTTGTATATTCCAGGGGAATTGAATTTCCACCTAAATCTACAAAAAAATAAGGAAAACGAAAAGGTCTTGAGTTAAATGGGCAAACAACTGTGACGCCTAGCAGCAAACAATTTCGTTTAGTTGTTGTCTTAGGAAACTGTAGATGTTATAGACCTGGTGATGATGAACAATTTTATTGTTTCCTTGAACATTTGATAGAGACCTAGTTTACGAACGGGCAACTAGATTTTCAATTGATTGACAAGCCAGCGGGGAAAGATTTGCACATGTGTGCGTGTGTGTCCCCACAATTACAATTGTATAAATGTTGAGAAATCTGAAATATAACTCAGTTGTCTTGAATCTCGAGCCTTTCACTGTCTTGTTATCCTAGTAAGCACCCTACACAATTACAAGCCTATTTGAAACAAATACTTAGTATTCTTGTCTTTTCGTGCTTTTCTTCATAAAACCTTTTCCCTACGAACCATAGACATGAACTTTCATACATAGTCAATAAGCAAAATCTATCTTGAAATCTAAGTATGGGACTTAAGTAGATATAAATATATATTCATGTAGTTACCACCAAACTGCTGATATCGTGTATTAGCAAGAAGAGAGACTCAAGATGGATACCGGACATTTACTATGAATCAAAGTTCCTATGACTAGTGTGGAAGGAAAAGGTTTTATGAAGAAATGCACAGAAAGACAAGACTAAGTATTTATTTCACATAGGCTTGCCAATTAATCGGAAATCTAGTTGCCCGTTCGTAAACTAGGTCTTCGTGGAAAAGAACAGCAAAGAAACTCTATCGTAGCATTTATAATATTTTATGGACACATTTTACATAATTATCAGAATTTAAGGAAAAGAAAACAATAAAAATAAATTGTTGCCTTATGACCAGTGCGTGAATTTTCTTTTTATCTCAAAATGGTTCTCAACCGGGAATCTTTAAGTCAAGAGTGAATAGGTTACTTCTAGGTAAGCGCGCTCCATCGTCGACCGAATCGTTACTTTCCATCAGGTGAGATAGCGGTCAAGCGGGAACCTATCAAGAATAATAAAAAAATAATAATTTCGTGAGGTAATTTTTTAGTCATTCTCTTTGAAAATTTTAACCAGTTTTTTTATTCCAAGTCGGAAAGTTAGGGTCAGGTACGAATCAAAATTGCCTTTCATTCAGAATTTTGTATCTCTTTTTTTTCGAATCAAGTTCAGTTGGACCCTCAATAAATTTTAAATCCTTTATGACTTTATTAGTGTCAAAGCTTGTCTGAATTTGTTGGCACTGGTGATAAACAAAATGTTTAATGCTTAAAATATTCTTGTAATATGTGATAGAAGCAGATTTAAATATTTGATATTGTTTTAGACAATTGTAGGTAAATCATACTACACAAATAAGTACTTTAATCAAAACTAGTGTTTGCCAGCTTCTTCGCTTGCGTGAAAGTAAAAAATATATTCAATCAATCAATCCATACGTTCATTTGCATAATACAAGTAAGTTTAAAAACGTGTTACATGTAGGTATAATAGGTGCGCTTTACTATGACCTAATAACGTGTGCAAAATTAATTAATTTTAGAAATTCATTCCGACAAAGTAAACGACAATACTACATACACAACAATATTACAATATTATGTTACTATCCTGTCGCAGGTCTGCTGGAAGAAATTTCATTTGAAATATTCTTTTCATTTTTAAGTTCTTACTTAAATAAATAAACAAAGATTGAATTAAGATTAAATTCATATAAATTCACATTAAAAGTAGTATTTCATATGAAAAAAAATTACAAGTGGATGTAATCGTGAGATTGATAAAACAGCATTCTTAGGGTATTTTTTTTTTAAATCGGTCCAGTAGTTTTTTAATTTGTTCTTTACAAACAATGTATATATATAGATATTACAGTTTATAGTATATTATATTTTTATAATTATGATATAAAAGTATAGATAAAATGTTTCCCTAAAATATATATCGTGCATTTTTCATTTGAAATTTTATTTTTACCGGAGATAAAAATGATATTTCAGTTTTTTTCTAACAGACCATAAAAGTCTGCTGTAGTATATAATTTATGGAAGAAGTTGAAAAAGACTGTAAATCTGTCACCGAGGTTATTTAACGTACAATCGTTTTGATGGTCTTAACCATTAAACTGCTTGCAGGGTAACTGTTTTTTATGGTTCCTTGAGTGTAATTTTCAGTCTTGGTTGTAACAGACCTGTTGATTTTAATCTTGTTCTTTTTTGAGTGGAGTCATTAAACAACTTTTTCAATACACTTAGGGCTATATTTCACCGGGACACCATGGCGGCGCGAACAGTCGCCGCTACCAACAAAATGTATAGAGCTCTATAGAGAGTTACTGGTGTTCGAGTGGTTGCGCAACCAATTTGGCGGCGCGACCAGCTCGTACGCGTGCACTTAAGGTCCATTTTGATAACGTCTCAGTGTGGCATAGTGACTTTGGTGTCTGTATGGTGTCTAGTTTGGTAGCTTACGGACACCATAACTTTATAAGTTTACTATATATATGTTAGTCTGTAAGGTATGTATCTATGGGCGAAGATGCCTGATAATAAATGATTTTTTACTAATATAAGGCTGGTCATGGCGCAGTTCCCACAAGTCGTTTATTTAGTCTTCGTAAGTGTATTGAAAAACGTCGCTTGATACACGTGGAAATTAGTCACTACAACACTCGGCTCCTTAAAACATTCGTCTGCAGCTCGGGCGAATTCCGCGTCGGTCGCAATGACAAACTTTCTCTACTTGTATCAAAATGTACTATTCGCGCACTGGGTGGAGTGAAAGGGAGTTTAAGTTTTTGCTTCTACTGATTAAATCCCATCCCTGTTATTTCAGTTGCTCTTTGTGTTCCAGGGCTTCGGTAACTCTTCCGAACAATCCTGTAGGCAATATATATATATATATATATTTTATTACTCATATGAGAATAATCGATGCCCCTGAAAAATCAGCCTGCCTTGATACCAAACGAAAGCTTTTTTATAAAGAGAAGGTATAATTGAACTCTCTTTGACCGATACAATCGAAATCACACTTTGACCGATATATTAAATAATCTGGCCAACTTACTTCAAATTGGGACACACTCCTCGTTCAAATATTAAAACTCAGTTACAAAATTTAAATTTTTGCTCTAGGAAGCGGTCAAGCGACGGACGTGGACGTCCGTTTGGTGTCGCCAGCGTGGGTGGCTCGGGGGGGATCCGCTACTCTCCGCTGCCTGCACCAAGTGCCTCCACAACTGCTGTACAAGGTCGAGTTCTTACGGACTGGGACGAAGCTGCTCCAGTATGTCCGGGAGAGGGTACCGCCTTTTACCAGCTACACCTTCCCAGGAGGACGGGTTAATGTGAGTATTGAATCTATATATTATGTACTTACTTATAATAATATATTAAGAAATTGATTATCGCCTCGTTGTCGCTTAGTCACGTTACTGCTGTCTGAAGTCCATAAACTAGATTTGTCCAATAAAATTTGTTCGGTCACTTCTGTTATAAATCTCCTGTGACTTTTGTTAAAAGGGTCCATTGCTTTAAGGATAGCCAGCAATCGCCAAGCCGGTCAAATATGGCGATTACTTAAGTGTATGTAACCCGTTGTCCTCTCTTCAAATCATATTTCTCATTACTGATTACTGAGACTCGTGAAGTTCCCGCTGAATGAGCTTCTTACTGATTGAGTCTCGCCATCTGTAACGGTTTTTGGCGTTATGGAGTGCGACGTGCATTGGGTGTCCAGTGTGGAGCGGACCCGATCTACCCATCTTTTTGGGCTGCGGTATTTTCGTCTTTTGCCATCAACCATGCCAGTTACGATGAGCTGTTCAAGGTTGTGGCCATTTTATCTGGCTATGTGGCGAAAACTCTAGTATTTTGCGCATACAAGTAGTCGACAGACTAGTCTTGATGTTTAACTCTCGTAAGATTGGTATGTTTTTACGGAAAGCAGTCCATCTAACCCACAAGGGCAATAAAGTTCCAATGAACGAGTTATATTACGCACACAACAGACAGACAGTTAACAAAGACTTCAACAAAAATTGTCAAATAGTATTCAACAAAAATTGTAACGTTCTTGCAAATAAAGCTCCCTTAACAAAGGAATAGGTACATCAACACATACAGACACCAAGATACATACAAAACACACAATACATCTATCTCAGTACATATCTACACATACTCAAGACAAACATCCCCGTTCGTAAGACCCAGTTGATTAGGGCCGTAATTTCCATCACAATGGAACTAGTTTGTTCAGAATAGGTTTCGAAGGACCTTTTTATTCGTTTGATTCATATGTATTTCCTAAACATGTACTAGGGGTATTTCTCGTATTTTATGTCCTGTTATGACAGGGAAATGTATATTGTGTTGGATTTATGAGGTTTCTGGAACAGGTGACAGGTAAATTATGTGTTTGGGATTCCTTATCTCCTTTGTGTGTTCTAAAACAGATGAGATGATAAATTATGAATTTTATTTTTATTTTTGTGAGAATAAGATTGAGTGGAAAAAAACAGATAGGACGAAGGCTAAGGGCGGGTTTCTAAATTGAGTATTTTAAGTTAAGAACGTCTCAAAATTTTGACAGATTTTCAGGCTAGAGTTTGAGAAATACTCACCTTCAAATGCTTAAATCAGAAATCGAGGGTGAGGTACCAAGTGGTTCTTAAACACTGTTGTATATATTATAAAATAGGGTATTTTATTCAATACTAAGGCTGGGCATAGTGATAGTGAATTGTTTCATGGTTTATTTATAAGCAAAAGTGAGAGAAGTGGTGATCATAGTGAAAGTGGTAAATGGAGTGGAGTTTTGCTTACTCGTATTTATATACGTCTATATAGACGCTAGATTCTGTCCTCGAATGTGATATCTCTCTAACACTCAAAGGTTTGTTAGCAGAAAAGTCATTGTTGAGTTAAGCTCACCTTTGTACATGAATTGTCAAATTATTCTGTACTATATTAAGTTTTTTATCACAGACTGGAGAGTGTTGACCTGAAATTGAGTAGAACCAAAACAGAGAACTTGTTCTGCGATTTCGGCGGTCTCTCCAATCCTGTGTCTGTAGCTCTTGCCGGAACGCAAATGCCGATCTTTTCCGAATTTCGGTACTTCGGGTTGCTCGTCCCAGGGTATGGTGAGGTAGACCGAGACGTAACACATCGGATCAAGGTAGGATGGATGAAATGGCAACAGGTTACGGGAACAACATGCGACCCACGAAAGCTCCTTAAGTTGAAGGGTAAAATTTACAAGTCCGTGATAAGACCTGTCGTACTCTATGGATCAGAATGTTGGGCTGTAAAAAAGATGGATGAAAAAAGATTGCATGTAGCGGTGATGAGAAAGTGAGAAATGAGTATATTTGAATTTGAAGTTTGAAAGTGGCACCAGTGACTGAAAAGTTGAAAGGAAATTGTTTGTCTTGGCATGATCATGTGAAGAGGAGGGATGAAACGCATGTTACTAAAAGAGTTCCGAGAACACGTGTAGATGGATGGAGAGGGAGAGGGAGAAGGAGGTCAAAGAAAAGAAGGATGGATTGTGTGAGGAGTGATATGAAAAGGGATTGAGGGAGTGATTAGAAAAGAGAGTTAATGATAGTGTACAGGACAAAATGAAAGGAAAAAAAACGTGTTGTACCGACCCCAAGTAATATGGGATAAGAGCAGGAACAAGAAGTGTACAATAAAAAAGTCTAATTTTATACCTAAATCATAGGAATAGACTGACTATCTCGCTATCACATTGATGAACTACCAATATGTACTTGTATCACCACTCCCACTGCCTACTCCCTCGGCAAAAACCTGCGTGATATCATTTGAGGCATTAATAAAATTGTCCTTGTTACAGATGACGCTATCAACAGAAAACTCAATAACAATCGACAACTTGGACCCATCGGCTTCAGGGCTTTACTGGTGCGAGGTATCTTTAGAGACGCCCATCTTCACAGCCGCCTCTAATCCGCGACAGCTGACTGTCGTATGTAAGTACACATTGTTAAATAAAAAAAGTACGGGGAATATATCAAGTATTTCAATCCTGAAGGTTCGGAAATTGCGGCCTAGTGAGACCTGTCACGAGGAAGATCGTTATTCTTGAAATATGGTTAGGAATGCTTACTTTCTTTTGAGAAAAAATAAATATTATATACGAGTAACTATCCGGTAAAATAAATAAAGCTGGTTGTACAGATAGAGATTTAGAGTAATACCACGATTACAAATTGTTTTTTTGCAATATCTATTTTCTTATTTAGACCGTTTACGGCTATTTACTGTTATTACGTAATTGAGCGTTTTTACTAAAATTACCAAAAAAAAGTTTGAAAGAAAAAACGTTTATTCGTACCTCACACATACAGTAAAATTAAAATATAGTAGAATACATTGGAATAATCAATAATAGTATTCGTTTGGGTAGACCTTAGGGAAAACGAAGATATAGAGACAAAATTTTTGCACAAACGTATAGTTCTACAAACGTATATACAATCGGCATGCGAGGAGCTCTGGGTTAAAGGGTAGAAGAGTTTCATTGTATTTTGCCAGTCGTATTTATATTAACAATTTAAATACCTGACTTGACAGTACCAACATGCCTCTTTCTACCACAATGTATCACTCTCTAGTCTGCCAGTTCCATAATTACGATTTGATTGTAGAGTTCGTCTTTATACACTCATTCTTTATTCTTAATACTAACTATAAGTAGCACTTTAACACATTTCTAAATAATATCTTTTTAATCTATTAAAAAAAAGGTTTTTATTGATTTCACTCCTTTATATTCCCTAAACAGTGGAAACAGGCGAAAGTAGTACCGGTCTATAAGAGTGGAGACCCTAGTGACGTAAAGAACTATAGACCAATATCCATCCTTTCAATTTTCGGTAAAATATTGGAGTCGTTGATTTGTCCACATATTCAACGCTATTTTTCCAAGTTCTTAAGCGACCATCAGCACGGCTTTGTGAAGAATAGATCGACAAGTACAAATCTGGTGTCGTTTGTTGAAGCCTCCTACGAAGCCATGGATGAAGGTATGCAGGTTGACGCTGTTTATACCGATTTTAGCAAGGCGTTTGATAAGGTTTCACATCAACTACTTGTTAAGAAACTAGCTATGTACGGTGTTACCGGTAATCTTCTGAAGTGGTTTAGTTCTTATCTTGAAGGTCGGGAGTTTTATGTGGTTGTCAATGGGTTTCGGTCGGGTGGGTATGCAATTGCCTCGGGTGTCCCTCAAGGTTCTCATCTGGGCCCAATACTATTCGTCATATATATCAATGACGTGGCATCGTGCTTTCGCAATACTAGCATATTTCTTTTTGCAGACGACCTGAAAATTTCTAGACCCATTAGGTCTCAACAGGACGTATACCTAATGCAAGAAGATATCGACCGATTATCTGCATGGTGTTGTCAAAATAAAATCTCGTTGAATAGCTCGAAATGTAGCCATATAAAATTCACCAGGAAAGTGAATATAGTGAATTCGGCGTACCAAATAAATGGAGTGAACTTATGCGAGGTCGATGTAGTACGAGATTTGGGAGTTATCTTGGACTCTAAACTAACATTTGTGCCACATGTTGAGAACATAATCAGTCGATCCCAACGTATGCTTGGATTTGTCATTCGAAATGGAAAAATATTTCAAAGCCCACATACTAAATTAGTTCTCTACAATAGCCTTGTGAGAAGCATCTTGGAGTATTGCAGTGTGATATGGAGGCCTCACTACGCAACCCACTCGCTGCGCATAGAACGAGTTCAAAAAAGGTTTGTCCGATACCTAGGGTACTCAAAGGGAAGGCGATTTAAATACCTCTCCTACCTTGATAAGCTAGGCTGGTACAAAATGACTACACTGGAAGCTCGTAGAAAACTCTTGGATTTGAGATTCGCATATAAACTGCTTAATAACACCATTGACTGCCCACAATTGGTATCTAAATTCAGTTTCAGAGTACCCCGTAGACCGCCTCGCAAACCTATAACACCCTTAGCTCCACCTCTTCGCCGTACAGTGTTTGGTGCTAATTCGCCTATACCCCGTATGTGCAAGCTTATAAACGAGCGCAGCGACCTGGTTGACGTCCACGCGGTTTCATTATCGGTGTTTGTCAGACGTAATTAGAATTTTGTTTATTATTGTTACTGTATCTGTTATTTAGTCTCTAGAATTTAATTTAAGTATAAGTATCATCTAGTTTAAATAATTTTAATTGAAAGGAGCATTTTGCATGTGGTGTTTGCCTGTAATTGGTTGTACAGTTAGGTTTAAGAAACGATTACTTATAAGTTCCTGTCTTTAAAATATCTGTAACAACTGTTGGTGAACCGTAATTAAATAAATAAATAAATAAATAAATGTCTATTGGTAGACTGTTCAATAGATAATCATGGCATTAATTTTTTTAGGGTTCTGTCACTAAAGTAATTGGTGTGTGAATGATAGAAGGGCACAATAAGTCAAGTGCCAAGTGTGCCTATGCTGATGGCAAAAACAGCTGCAACAAGCATGGAACCTTCCTCCCTTTTGAACAAGCAATTTGTCGTTACCCGGAAATATCTAGAAAATCGAGACCTCCCACAAACTCCGACACATCTGGCCACACTAATCGCACATACACGTGCCCTGACTACAGAATACATACATTACAATGAATAAGTCATTTCGAAGGATGTTGGAACTCCTTTATGTTGGGCGTTAGCTGAGATAGCAGTCTAACCCAATTGTTTTGGCATTACGCGCGGTGAGAATGAGTTGGGGAATTGTGATATGTTATCTAATAAAAAGTGTAGGTTCGAATGTCTTATTATGATATAAATCTATACTTAGGTATATTATAAAGCTAAAGAGTTTGTTCGAACGCGCATCTCACGAACTGCTAATTTTTTTAATTGATATAAACCCGTGCTTGACTGCGATCCCACCTGATGGTAAGCAGTGATGCCATCATTGATGATGAGGCGCACTAGTTTATTAAGAGCCTATTCACTCTAGCCTTGAAGGCACCTAAATTATAGTTAGACGGGAAGACCGCAGCAGGCAAGTCCTTCGATGTACGCGGTATAGACGACGAAGCGAAACGCTTAGTCCGGACCGTTGAAGTTTTAACAACGTATGGTTGGATACTCGCCTTACGTCGGGTTGCCCGATGGTGAAATCAATTCATGCAATTCCCGCCCACACTCTCCAAAATGCAACCTGTAAAATACCGATAGGCTGGCTACCCTGCGCCAGTGCTCGAGGCTTTGTAGATTGGACTTAACCAAATCTGGATCCCCAATATTTTACTGTTGGATAGCCCATTTATCGTAGAAGACTATAGATACAACATTACGCAACAACCCACAGGAGCGGATTCGTAATCAAAAGTGTGAGTAAAACCACGGAGAACAGATAGTAATCATTGTAGCAACAAGAAAATAACTACATTTTTTGCGTAATTGTACAAAGGTTAATCAACGGTCTAAATTTAACAAAAGCCAAAAACATTTTCATCGTTCAACATAAATTTAAACAATCGCATCGCTTTCTAAAAAATGCTGGCTTTAATTTGAGAACGCATTGATAAGCGGCTTGCTTAAATGTTAGAATCTAATATGCAACATGACGAGTAGCGAAGTGAATCGAACGTTTTAAAATAATTGTAACCAATGGCACTGTGATACGCTGCGGTGATTAACGAAGGCCTACGCGCGCATTTAGAAGTTAGAAATGTAGGTACTGAAGATGATAATGGAAACAATAGCTTTGAAATCATAATTACCATCAATCTGATGGTGTGATTTTAAAGACTTAGATGTAGCGAAGACGAATTTCATCATCATTTCAGCTGAAAGAGAGAAAGAAAGAAAAACTGTTTACTAACGTGAAATGAAGCAATCTTAAAACTAGCTAATAAACATACTCGTAATCAATAGATAGGGAATATATGCGTAACATCCACGCAAAACAGCCGAACGAAAGATGCCGGAACGGTGCAGTGTACAAAAAGATTTGGATAGAAAAAGGAAATAAAAATACATATGAATTATATATTTTTTTTTATATTTATTAAATTAAGATATCCACAGCTGGACATAGGACTCCCCAAAGTATCGCCACAACAAACGGTGCTGTGCATCTCGCATGCATCGTATTCTCGCTACTCTCACCAGGATATCGGTCTACCTTGTGGGAAGCCTTCCAACGCAGCGTCTTTGGTGCGCGGTTGTTACTCTAGAATCTCTTGATCCCATCGACCATCTGTTCTACGAGCAATGTGCCTTCCCCACTGCCACTTAAGTTTGGCAATTCTTTATCAGCGACCTTGATTCTCTTGAAATGAGTGGGGCGTGAGCGTGCGCCGCCCGTCAGTTGAGTCTGGTCATCTCTTAAGGGCCTATTACACTACTCGATATTCAGACAGTCTTAGTCGATGTCGCGTAGTGTAATATGGGTTAGACTCATCTTACTCGGAACAAAAAATAAGTCTGAATATCGTGTGCTGAATATTAGTGTAATAGGCCCTTTAGCTGGCAGTGGTTTAACACAGTTTATATCTTTATTTTTTTTTCATTATTATCTACATTGTGCTCACATTATGTGAGAAGCGACAAGAAATATAATAATAATATTCTATATATTCTATATATTCATATATTCATGCTTTGGTATATGCTATTTAGCTTCACTTTTTTTGACTGACCGACATTTTGACAAATTCAAAAGACTTGAACATGATTTAAACGTTTCTGATTTCTGATTTCCTGCCGTTATCTTTATTCCTGATGGGATCACGCACAGGAGCACAGAATTTCAAATATGCATTGGATATTGTTGCATGGTTCTAATCAAATCAATTTTATTATGATAACGAATTTTTAACCTAATATACCAAGTACATATACACGGGTTATATTTTGTCACCGAATAAGATGGTTTCTGTCCTGAAGCGTTTCATTTTTTATCAACTATCAAGTTCTTGACCCAGCCGCCTAACGAGAGCCTCTTCAGAAATTGGTCAAGGCTCTTTACTGTGCGACTATCAACAACTATCCAAATATATAGGAATATAACTTTATATAACTTTTATTATAAAATAAAGTCATTTTTAAGGTCTGTCTGTGGGGCCGCATGTTTCTTCCAAACTTGAAAACGGATTTTGATGTTGGCTTCAATGTTATTTAAGGATTTGTCTCAGAAGGTTTATGTGTATGTTACCGGCAATCTATTTAATTTGCTATGCTAAAGAATACCAATACATTCTATAGAATGCCTAAAACGTTAAAGTTATGTTTGTACAAATATTTACTCTATACCTTGTCTGGGCATTCTATACAACGCCGAATATTTACCTAACGTCTGCAGCGAGACATCTATTTCTGTCTGCAGGGCTTAGAAGGACCTAACTTGTCCATGTCAGGGTTACCTTTGGACTAATTAGTTCAGGAGTTGTCGGGGTTATGTGGGTAACCACACATTCTTTATGTTGATTTGTTCTTCATTTTATACTTTACTTGATCCACTCGAGGCATTTTATGCATTGCCTAGGAATTGTATACATTTTCTAGGTAAGGAATATTTTATATTGAATGAAAGATTAAATATTTGTATCTTATATATTGTCTGCATTTTATAATTTGCCAGTAATATATATATACTCATACATAAATATTAGAATTATACGTCATATAGACATCTTGATATTGAGTTAAGTCATTAAAACCGAAAAAAGCAGGGTTGGGTCGACAGTTTAATTTATAAAATAGCTGTAATTATTATTTCTGTAAATAATATGCGGTTGGGAGTTGTTGGAAGACCAGTGGGAATTGTTGAAGTTATGGTGAATTATTCGCGGTAATAACTGTGTATTATTATTTGGAGACATGTATAATTGTTAATTAACTGACATTGTGTATTTATTTATACAAAATAATTATTTGTAAATACACTTGTTAATCAGTATTATAATTCACAAAGGTGGTGAATTCTGTTAAAATATTTTGAAAGTGAAATAAAATAAAACATTATTTATTTACTTTGCTGATATTGGCTTTACTTATTGCTATTCGAGAAAGGTTGCATATAATATACAAATAAAATATCAGTACTAACGGTATATTTTAGAGGTTGTATTCTGATACCTAATTAAGTTTCTGATTTTAGTTAGATTTTTAAATTAAAAGGTAGACTTGTTGCGTAGTTCATGTTCAAACGAAAACTTTCATACATGGGGTAGTTGATGTAGTTTTAAATTTCAGTTAAACACCTAAGGTTTCTAGCCTATAATGTTATGCATGTACACACACATAATGAACCGGTAAAGGTCTGGACCGAACGTGGCGCGTAGTGTTCCACGTGCCTCAAAGAGATGTCACGTTCACATCTGGAGCAAGGCCATTGAGAAGCATGGGGAAGCGCTTGCCGTCTCCCTTAATATCTCGAAGGCTTTCGATAGGGTCCGGCACGAAAGCCTTATTGCTAAGCTTTCTTCTTTGGTCTACCCACTGGTCCGTGTGATCGGATCGCTGACTTCTTGAGGCATCGATCTATCCAAGTGGTTATTGATGGCTGTTCGTCCGGTCAAATGGATATTAATGCCAGGGTTCCTCAGAGGTAGGTACTCTCGGCAACACTGTTTTTGCTGCACATAAATGATTTACTTAAGCCCGGTATCTTTGGGTATGCAGAAAACAGCACTATTGCCGAGAGATATGTGTCTGACGTTCTCGCTAGTGAGTCACAGATCCAGTCATCTCAAGAGGCTATGGTTTAACGCTTGAACTCGTCCTTGAAGGCGGTCTCCGATTGGGGCGATGCCAATCTGGTCAAGTTCAATGCAACATTGAAATCTTGTTTATGAATCCTTCTGTCTGCTGGTGAAAATAACATGAAAATGTATTCAGTAGTTTTTGAATTGTTCATACAAAAAGACAGACGAGGTGTCACATTTAGATACGAATGCAACACGGACATGGTTTTATAAAACATTATGTAAGTTTAAAAAAAAATGCTCAAGAAAATCTTAGTCTTACCATTGACAGCAAGATATACCATACGAGATTATAAAACATCTAATCTAGCAATACAGCTTAACATTATACAAAGTCATTTCCATTTTGAAAACAGCTCCTATTACTAGTCATGAATATAAATTGTTCAATCTTGAACGCCCGAGATGATAATAGTTATTTTGTAAGAAGCACCTAGAGGAAGGTAGACGAAATGACAGGAAATAATGGTGGAGGATATGATGAGAAAATAAGCAGCAGATAAGAAAATGTCATTAATAATGGCAATTTGTATTCTGTGATGTCAGAAGCTACACATTATTAGTAGGGTTATATTGTTCGGATTCTTGCTGGGTCGTGTTGAAATTTGCTTTGTCACGTTTGAGGAAATTGGCTCTGATAACATGAGTTTTTGTTTTTTTTTTTTGTGTGGGGATTATAGTTTTTTTTTTTAGGTGGGAAAATCATCTTATGACAAATCTCGCTCTTGGGCGGAGCAGAAAATAGTGTCAGACTTTTACTGATTAAAAACCCACTCCTGTTTCTTCTTTGCCTTCGTCACAGGGCCCCGGGTTTCACTTTCACACTACCCATGGCTCCAGTAGGCTTCGACCCTGTTAGGCCCCTACAATTTGCTGACATCTCCTTGAAGCGCGCGTGGGACAATACGCGCCGTCGACGACTTGGGCTTGGTCCAGACGGTTACCGGACGATCGGGATCGGAATCCCGGCGGCGGTTGGGGCGTGAAGACCGTTGCCTCACGCGATCGGCCGCCTCTTTTGCTAGCATTACTGCTTCGCAGAAGAAGGCGACCGCCTTCCACTTCTCGTCGCTTCGGACCATGACCTGTACCAAGGCCCGACGCGAGAGATCGCCGCCGCCGATCGCCCCCACGAAGACACAGCGTCGCTCTGCCCAAGCGGGGCACACCTCCACCGTGTTCTCCGGGCGGTCCACGCAGTGGCGACACCCGGGCGTCGCTTCCGCACGAATAATGTGCAAGAACTTCCCGAACTTACCGTGTTCGGTGAGAACCTGCGTCATGCGGAAGGTGAGGACGCCGTGAGTTTTTTCCACCACGCCTCAAAGAGGGGACTAACCGCCATAATTGTGGCGTGCCCAGGGAAATTATAGTGGGACTTTTACTGACTAAACTCCATCACTGGATGTCGGACGCCCAGCAATTGCTGAGTTGGCGACCCTTTCGGTTCGGGTACGCTCAGCGTAACCATATTGTAAGTCTGTACTTTTTAACCCCCGACAGAAAAGAGGGGAGTCTGTGTGTCTATAACCGATTAATATTTTAAAGTTGAGTCACTCGTCCAAGGGGATGGCGGGACGTAACACATCGGAACAACGCAGGATGGATGAAATGGCAACAGGTCACGGGAACAACCTGTGACCCACGGATGCCCCTCAAGTTGAAGGGTAAAATTTACAAGTCCATAACAAGGCCTGTCATACTGTATGGATCGGAATGCTGGGCTGTAAAAAAGACGGATGAAAAAAGATTGCATGTAGCGGAGATGAGAAAGTTAAGATGGATGGGTGGTGTGACGAGAATGGATAAAGTGAAAAATTAGTATATTAGGGAAAGTTTGAAAGTGGCGCCAGTGACTGAAAAGTTCAAAGGGAATCGATTGTCTTGGTATGGTTATGTGAAGAGGAGGGATGAAACGCATGTTACTAAAAGAGTTATGAGTTTACATGTGGATGGATGGAGAGGGAGAGGGAGACCAAAGAAAAGATGGATGGATTGTGTGAAAAGTGATATGAAAGAAGGAAGGAGAAAGGAAGTTAGTGATAGCATGACGACTGACAAGGCAGAATGGAAGAAAAAACGTATTGCACCGTCTCCAAATAATACGGGACAGGGGCAGGAAGATGATGATGATGATGATGAATATTTTATAGTTAAGCGTCGCTGAGGCGGGAAAGCAATTGTTTTGTATAGTCAAAGCTAAATAAAAAAAAGTTCTTCACATTGCGGTATTAATAGGTTCTTATAATGAAGTGAAAACGGCTGAAAGAGTAATGTTTTAACTAATTTTTTAGTTCTTAATTTTTTTTTGCGTCGTGATTTTTTTTAAAATTTTAATTATATTCTATTCAGCCTATACTATTATTCGTACATAAGATTTTGTTTTAATCAGACTGGTTTTTTTTTAATTATTATTGATAGGCTCGCGCTTGAACATTAACTTACCTGACGGTAAGCGATGATGTGTTCGACGATGGAACACGCTTGAGTGTGTCTTGGTAGTTCCAGAGATAAAAAAAAAAAACTCTTCTTAATATATCATATAGAGTATGTAATATATATTATCTAACGCACTTAAAATACTTGTGCCATCCTCTCTATTGTTTGTGTTCACATTTCGGCGTCCATCGCCATTATCACAAAAGACCTTTCCGAAAATGTTAACTCTATTATTAGATTTGATGTTCACATAATGGTTGATGACGTCAGAAGGCAGTACTTACCTACTCTTAGATATGAGGAGATATTTTACTTATGATTGATAGCCTTTCCGATTAATTACATAATATTATATGTAAGATATTGGTCCTTGGATACCTGTGCGGTTGATATTATTATTAGACTAATGAGTGATTGGCATGAATTTGTTCCAGTCGATGTAGTTTATACGTCGAATGGTGAGTATTTCCTTTTATTATTGTGAACGTGAGGACTATGTTGAATGCTTTTTTTTTCTTTTCAGTAATTTTAACGTATGTCTGGCAAATTGAGTATTTTCTGCGACCTACCCAAATGTTCTAGTTTGTTTGTCAAGTCGTTGAGCTCCTTAGTAGTCCTGAGTCGAACTTTGCATATACTGACAAATGCCTGCACTGACTGGATAGGTCCACTCAAATCTGTATGGTTTTTTCTTAAAAAGACCATCTCAGACAAATCTGCATTGTTCTCATGTGAATTGACCATTGCATAATTTACTGTCTGGACTTTAAAAGAGACTTTGACCTCTGAGTTTGTTTCGATGTTTCGTCTCAGGGTAGTCAGCTAGGAAAGACCGGCCTCATCTAGTTTAAAATGACGAAAAAAAATAATTTACGTTTAAAAGTGTTTTGTAAACCTATTTGCAAAACAAATATCATTTAATATTGTATTGTATTGTTTTATATTGTTTTGTTGTTGTTGTTGTTTTGTATTGTGTTTAATATTGTTTTGTATTTTGTTGTATTGTTATTTGTATTACCAAAGGAGCCTCGGTTATTGGCATAGAAGTGAAATGCTACTTTATAGAAATGGTAACATTTTTTTTATGTTTGATAGGCTGTAGGTTATAGCTAACAGAAAATACAGACTCCGGTAGGGAATTCTACATTAATTGTACTTATTGCATAGCTAAGAAGCTATACAATAAGTACAATGAATGTGTTTCCAAAACGTTTTGTGCATATGGTTGGCATATCTAGCATGTACTGCTGGCACATTACCGTATGTTTGGTGGTCCGATGATAGAACGGGCTTGGCAGAATTAAGTTATGCAATTCCAACGCACTCTCCGAAATGCAACCGGTAGAAAACGACAGGCTAGCAACTCGGTGTCCATGCTCAAAACTTTAATGCTTAAACTCGAAGTGTGCATCACCAATGATCAACTTGCTCTAAATATTATTTTTACTCTTCCGCTGCTTTATCTTATTTCACAGCACAAGTTGCAAGTTAAGAAGGTAAAGATTCTTCAGATAAATAGGAAAACGTAATACTCACTATTGTCCAGGCATTAATCAAATAAATTAAAAAAACGTAACCAATTTTAAGAATGATTGTTATCAGCTATTTGAATCAGAAATTTCTATTATTAATTTCGTTTTGGGATCCAAGATGGTTTAAGAGTCTGTCGGTCAACTGGACCCGCACGTTACTGGTCCCGTGGGTCTACTTGATTTTATAATTTATTTTCTATACTTTTTTGGTCAACTGGACTCACATTATCTCCAGAATTGATCGAGTTTTGGTTGATACTGGCCTTTAGGAATTACATAGCATAGATTGAGAATAATGTGGCTAGCTTGCCCGTCACATCACATCACATCGCACTAATATTATAAAGGAGAAAGTTTGGTATGTTTGTTAGGTACTCCTTCACGCTCAAACAGCTGAACGGATTTGGATGCAACTTGGTACTTGGTCAGATCATATTTCGGAATAGCACATAGGATACTTTTATTCTGTAGAAGTTGGTCACAGTCGCGTATATATGTTTGTTAGTTAAATTAGAGAGTATGCGTAGATTTAAAGGTATGTGGATCAGAATGTATAGTTCCGCAAACCTCCATTGAAAAGGATCCTCTGCAAGGGTGTCATGTCTTATTTGGGCAACTGCTTGCTGCATATTTTTAGTTTATATGTGGCGCCACATAGGAACTAGAAATATCGAAATCCTGTATAGAGCAATTCGAGTTCTCTACGCGAATTGAACGTATATAACAGCCTATGGGGGATATTTAGGAATTATATAGCATTGATTGAGAATAATGCGGCGATCTTGTCCGTCACATCACATCACATCACATTTTTAGTTCTTATGTGGCGCCACAGGAGTAAAAGTCCAAAGTGCTGAACTGATTTGTAGTCTGATCATGTCGAAATAGAACTTAGAATTTTGGTAGTAAGCTGCTCACACGGGCGAAGCCACTGGCAGAAGCTAGTAATACAATCTATATTTTAGAACACTCAGACTCATTTACGTATTGTGGTTTTGTACAATAAAGTTATAATTAGAGAAAGCTTTCAACTAGAGAATGATGTGATGAAGATTGCTTATATTAAAACAATTCAATTAAACTTAATTGCAATGCTGTGTCGCATTAAAATTATTACAGTAAATAAATTCAGTGGAGGTTGACTATCAGAGTAAACAATTTAGTAACACAAGTGTAGGTACGTTTATTAAATGAATTGCAAATTATATCTTACTTTTATGCTATAAAACTAATATAAAATTTAATTCAATGTATTTAAAAAAATTATAACACGTCAGAACTGCATCACATTGTCAAAATTATATGTAATTTTTTATAGTTATAAAATTTGTTTGTGTGTTTATCTAATTTACTTTATTATTATTAGCTGCTGCTGCTAGTGGTTTTGTGAAAGTATAAAATGGTTTCAAAGAAACATCAAATAGTATCTTATGTGCTGTTCCAGGACATGGTCTATCCTTGCGCTAAATGTCATCCATATCTGTAAAGCCGTTTAAGCGTGAAGGACTAACAAACATACACCTTTTTAATATTAGTGTGATTTCTGGCAGCTACTTTGACTACGTGGAAGTAGAAAAGTATAGAGAACATATCGGCGATCGGCGGTGGTGATTCTCGGCCTTGGTACAGGCCATGGTCCGGAGCGACGAGGACTGGCAGACGGAGGAGGAGGCCGCACGTGCACTCGCGAGGCAATGGCCCTCGCGCCCTAGCCACTGGGATTCCGATCCCGATTTCCGGCCACCGTAGACGCGGGCTCGTGGACGTCGAGCAATGGGTAGCTCGCCGTCCGACCATCCTGTAACCGTCCGGACCGAGCCCAATTTCCCACAATAAAAAAAAAGTCGTCGACGGCGCGTACTGTTCCACGTATAAAATTTCAATGTTAACATACTAATATAATCATTACTTTGTTTGTTGGTTACTAAATGTATCCAACAAAAGTAGGTAGGTGATGTTCTCAACTCATGGGACTCAGGAACATGTAAAAATTTCCACAATTAAAAGGTTTAGGCAATCAATGGTAGAAGCCCATACATAACAGTTTAAACATTAAATTCATTGAGGCAGAACTAGCGTTTGTTAAAGTAACGTTAATAAATAAAAGCTTTATTATTAAATTAACCAAATTAGAAATTACAATTAATTCATTACTATATATTATAAATTAAATTTGACTGGAAGAGGTTCTTCTCTGGTGGTTTTACTTTATGGTGACAAGTAAAAAGAAGTTCAATAAAATATTTTAGCACGAATTAGTGCCATCGGTATGCATAGAAAAAATCTGAGTACACAAAAATCCCAGCATTGAGCTTTCTTTTGCAAACGTACAGCCACAGTGGTAAACTGAGGCAAAGTTTGGACACCGAAGGATTTTGGCAACCACATTCCTGCCCCCCTAGCCAAGTTCATACGTCATCATTACGACGTCATCTCAACGTTCAGTTACTGGGTCAGAACAAAGGAATGGGAGGCGTAGCGGTCTCGAGGCCATCAACGAAAAGAGAATCGAAACGAAACAGTTGTAACTTCGCTAGGGGGGCTGCTGTTTATGGACCCGTGATATGCTGTTCTGTGGCCTCATGTGACTTAGATTAATAGCAATATTTTCTCAAAAGTTCTCACAAACCGCTTCATAAATCCAGGCGATGTAATGTGATTAAGTTGTCATAATTTAGTCACTGTTTCCCATTTCCATTATTGATTTACAATATGGTCTCCAGATTCTCAAAAGCACCCGCCAATCATAACGTTCGGTAAGCCGGACGTGGTGGTGGGGGGGTTGCTGCGCGCCAACTGCACGAGCGCACCCGCTGCGCCTGCGCCCCGACTGACGTGGTACATTGACAATGAAAAGGTTAGTAACTAAAGCATTATTTTATCGGGAGTATATTTTACAATTATTATTATACTCGTAATTATAGCAAACTCATACTGTCCCACTGCTAGACAAAGGCCATCCTCCATTCATTCTCAGGATCACGGTCCCTCATTTTTTCTTTCTAATTCTTAAGGTCGTCCTGCCTTCTCCATCGTGGTCTGCCACGGGCCAACGTCGTTGTGTCCAGGCACCATCAACGATTATTTTGCGTTTTGGAGCGTAGTGTAGTGTTTCAAACGTGGTCTATTAATTTAACACATACTATGTTGCGCTATAGAAGCATGCTGGCAAAGTATTCGTTATAATTCTTTGAATTCACGAGATGAATTTACCCACGGGGATGACTGAGAGTCATGTTCGTGGATCTCACTAGTACAGTATGTTTGTCTACGACAGTCTTACTATTTTCTCGAAAGAAATTTTCTCACTTTTCATCCAGATTAAGTTTCTCTGGAACTCGTCGAGATTTCTGATCTTACTGGTCCTTTTGATCACAATAAATTAAAAAAAAATTAAAAAAAAGAAAGCGAAACCAATCCCAAAAGAATTTTATATTGTCAAATGTCACAGAAAAACTCTGCAATATTTTATGGAAAATAACTGCCTGAAAATATATATATATTTTTTTTATTTCACATGTTAAACTTAATACTAATAAACCTAATTTTCCACCTAGGTCGAGGAAGAATCAGTAAAATATTTCTCCTACCGCGTTTCAAGTTCCACCCGTACAAAGGGGGGTGGTGGATACCGCAGTCGGAAGCACCAGCATCGCTACATAGCCCCGGAATTTAACTACACGGCAAAATACTGGGCGCTTGTCAGTGAAACCACTGCAGCGCCCCCTGTGAACACGACTAAACATCATAAGTGCACTTTGAAAGATCAGCAGAGCGAGGAAATGGCCAAGGTTTGTTACTTTAAGTTTCATCCAAATATTTATTTTTAGACCCTTTTACATCCATCCCAGTTTTTTTAGGGTTCCGTACCCAAAGCGTAAAATGGGACCCTATTATTAAAACTCCGCTGGTTGTCCGTTCGTCTGTCGGTCACCAGGCTGTATCTCATGAACCGTGATAGTTAGACAGATGAAATTTTCACAGATAATGTGTTTCTGTTGCAATTATAACAAAAACTACTAAAAAATAAAATATAATAAATATTTAAGGGGACTCTCATACAACAAACGGGACCCTGCATGCTCAAACCGACTCGCACTTGGCCGGTTTTTTTTTATAGCCCATTTGTAGTTTTAATTTTTTTCAGTAGTTAACATACGTAGCAAAATAATCCCTCACAGTTTTCATCAATAATTCACAATCAAAAATTGGAATTTGTTTTTGACATCGCTGGACAAAATTATGATAAACTGGCACTCATCAAATTTGCAAGGGTCACGCGTTGGTTGGTCAAACAATTCGCTGTTAACATTCATTTACAAGAATTCCAAAGGTCCTGCATTAATTTACTGTCGTGGAATATGAAGCAGAATTTTAAATAAAGCGATATCGTACGAATTCTGGCGATCACATTTATAATTGAGTCTTGTAATTCTAAAGTCCATTAATGAAAAGAAATATGAGAAATAATTAAAGGCAACGATTATTTTCTTATCTTCAAAGAAAATGGAACTCGTCCTGTAACTATTTATAGCAAGAATATCTTTTAATCTCGCAATTGAAAAGAACAAATTGAAAGATCGCAATGAATGTACCAGATAAAGAACAAATCAAAGCGGGCATCTTACAATAAATAACAAAAGACAATCTCAATCTGAAGTCGATTGGGCTCAAGTACAAGTGATTCTGTATCTCAATATTACTCTTTTCATTCTTGCTGTTTAAATTGACAACCATCTTCAACCGAAATGAAAACGATGGGGCCACGGACGTTTCGAGTACAAACGCTTTTGAAAGAAGAATATTAATTTATTTGTGGCAACATTTTCAAATATCACTGTATATTGTTGCCAGTTATATTGTCGTAACAATGTTTTGTGGTGTCAAATATGTTATATTTCTTTAAATGCTTTACTGATTTATTATTTTCATTTCGATTGACATTATGTCATTTCAATATGACTGTTGTTTGCACAGTGATTTAGAGATTTAAATTATCAGTAATTTATCGAGTTACGTTACAAAAGCATACCAGTATTATTTGTTCATTGTTCATAAATACATTTTGCTTTGTCGTTATTTTCCTTCCATTATTTTTATTTGTTCGATTGATCTTCCTTTATATTGACTCTTGCCATCGTCTAAACAAACAATGTGAAACTAAGCATTTCTTCTGTGAAAATTTAATTTCTGCCGAAACTCGTTTCCTTTTCCAGTTTCTCTAATACTTTTATCGTAATTCCAATTCCCGACCTCGTCATTTGTTTGAATAGCATTTTTACCGAGTCCATACATTTCCAATTTTCTTCTTCTTTGACATCCGTGACGTTCTTGTAAGAACGGAAAATTAGCCAAGTTCGCCAGCTGAGCTGGGATTACGTTAATAATTTCACCCAAGTTAAGGCACTTGAGGAATATTTAATTGTTTTAGAACCTTCTTAAGAAATGTTTTCGAAGTTACATGCTTTAGTTAAGTATGCTTTACCTAAGGAGTTTGCTTAGAATGCGATTGTTACCATTCCCATATTAATTCCTTGGAATTCATTGAATATGATGTTATGCAAATTTTATTACTCTGCTATTGTACACGTTTTGGTGGGACTTCCAATCTTCGGGATTTTTTTAAGTCTTAATGTCTGTATTATTTGGTCTTAACCAATAAATTCTTTACCAATTTTTGCATCTATTGCAGGAAATTAAAAAAATATATATCCTTCTTCAATAATGTCCTTATCAATAAGTTCACCTTCCTCTTCCAAATCTACCATTTTCTTCACTAATATTCACATTCCGTTCTGCCTAGATTCAAGAAAGGCCACGAGTACCGCCAGTGATACCCATATCTCTATGGGTATCTATAGCAGAGCTTAAGGCGCCTGCGCACGGTAGGCTTCAACTGACATGTACTGCGACAATACCCGATGAAGTGGGTCCTGGGGAAAAGTTCGCTGATATCAAAAAGCAGACAGTTACTGGTGAGTTTAGATCGAATCGTAAGCTTTATGGGTGCTTTGACTAGTTTTTGTGAAGGAAGTTGCTAATCGTCAGATAACATTCAGCTGGAAAATATATGGGAGATTTGGGACAAAAATTTGTCAAGGTTCATTTTTTTATTATAATGATAGCAGTTATCTGAAGGATCAGTCCCAACCCCAAGAGTGAGTTCGCCTCAAGCTCTGGCTCTACTTAGGAATTCGTCATACTTTGGCACTACGCAATCGCAGTTGTCACTGATATTAGATAGTTTTATTGTGTTTATTATCCAAATACAAAATATACAAACACTTTTATTTCATTTATAAAATTGTGAGCAAAAATAAATTGCATTGCAGCTCCAGTTAGTTACAGTAGTATTTGTGTTGGGGCTGTCACTACATAACAAAAGAATGCATCACTGCTTCATGATGTCTATTTACACAGCGACTATGCAATATAATTTTGATGTGAAGTCTGCGCAAAAAATCTGAAGGTTTTTACCATCCAGCTGAATTTTGTTTCAAACAACAACTTAAAAGTAATTATTCAAAAGTCATTTTTGTTCATTTATTCTTATCTGAAGAAAACCTAATTATACAAAGTTATTTCTTCGTTCCCACCACTTCAAGAAACGTTACTTTGCCGGCTTCACCAAAAAACTTAAATACTTTCTCTTCTCTCTCTTTAAAAAATCTTTGCTAAACTTTAAGAGGAACTGAGTAACAAACTTTCATTTACATTAATGCGGTTCCCGCAAAGAACTTAGCAAGTGAGTTACGTTTCAGCTGATAATAAGCAAAAGTCTGATTCTAGCGCAGTTCAAGAAATTATTGCTAACAAAACTGCTGTAACTTGTAAGAAAGATACTATTTATTTTTAATTAGTGTTCAATTGCAATAATCTCGACAGATCTTTCCTAAGTATATACTCCCATATAAACTAACTTCTGCCAGCGGCTTTGCCCTCGTGAAACTAGGTTTCTTCTTACAAATTTTGGACCCCAGTTTCAACCACCTAGGGCGTGAATTTTGGAAAATCTTTTTTTAGTGCTTGTTTAAGTCATAAAAGGAAAAATAATTTTTAAATCTCACACTCTTAGTCCCTGAAATTTCGGCTGTGCGTTGATATGTCAGTTTGTTCTTCTCTATATATATACAACGTGTAACTTATGCTAAAACCTGAAGATAGTTTGATCAGAATAACGAGCAGAATCAATTGAACCACTTTTTAAAATAGGTCGCAATTTTCAAAAAAACTTCATAAAAATTTTGGCCTATCTATTTATTAATAGCTCAAGCCATCACGTGCGCAAACCGGCCCAAATTGGTAATCAAACGCAAATGGTTGTCGTCCAATTCAAATTTTCGCATACGCCAGATAAGAATACGAATAGCGTCATCACAGACGTAAGAAATGATCAGAAATGCCAGTAAAACTAAAACAGCACATAAAATCTTTACATTTTTTTTAATGATTTTTTTTCTCTCTCTATTAGGTCAATTGAATTAAAAATCATTTGGTGTGTCTGAGGTTATGCGCATTTAACCTTACACATTGTATAGATAGATATGCTAGATGAGGTTATCTAAAATTCAAAGCTAAACATTTAATTCCATTATAGAAAATACTCATCAGTACTAGAAAAGTATTTTCTGTGATGGAATGTTTCGATTAACAACTCCTAGTCTAGTTACCTCTACCTGAACGATGCTCAACAACTTTTCATTGAAACATAAACTGATCGAGAGTATTAGCATAGTATAAAGTCATTGGATTTTTTATAGCTGTTGTATCTGTTAAATAATAAATAATTCCGATATATGAACGTATTATTTGCCCATGTCTACCATCCTACCCATGTCAAAGCACAAGTTCACGAATTCCTGATGGCAACAACCCGGGAATCTTTAAGTCAAGAGTGAATAGGTTACTTCTAGGTAAGCGCGCTCCATCGTCGACCTCATCGTCGCTTTCCATCAGGTGAGATAGCGGTCAAGCGCAAACCTATCAAGAATAAATTTAAAACAAAAAAATAGACAGACTTGCCCACAAACTAACTTGCTTATTGGCCATTGAACGTCTGCCAAACTCATTACTATCTGAGGAAACGTTTGAAAGAGTAACCGTGGCCTTAGAATGCAATGGGCAAATGAAGGAACAAAGGGATTTTAGTCAGTAGAAGTCTGACATGCCCTCACGCTCCACTCTAGTATGGGAGAAGTCTTTTGATCATTTTCCTCAAAGACAAAACTCATTAATAAAGGTTTGTTCAATATTCGTTCCGTGACCGTTATAGATAGACAGATCTATAGTAGCGAAGTTTGGTTGGTACATTGAGCCAGACTGGGCAAGTCCGTCAAAAGAATTGTGTGCTTTAAGAGAAATGTAGGCAAAAAAAAAATTTATGGCTTAGGTAAAAGGTCAAAGTGAACTTTGCTATATGTATTTTGGTATTCAGTTCCTCTTTAGTTGTTTCATGTTGATAAATCTTTACAGTGGCGGTCAACGAACTAAGTTTGAAGAAACCACATTCCGACACAAGCCACGCGAACGCCACCTCAAGCTGCCTCCAAACATACCCATTATGGATCCTCGGCTGCGGTCTTATTCTCCGTGAATTTACACTTCAATTAAATTGAATGATTATGAATCTCGCCTATCCCCGATCAAATTATACCTGCGAAACGGCTTATAGATTGTAGTTTCAATATTTCTTAGGTACTTCTTACCATTTATTTATACCTGCTATACAATTTTGTGTACCTTTAAGCTTTTCCTCGTCTCACTTTCAAGGAATAAGGTTGTCCTAACTTTGTTTTGCTATATAAATATTTTACAATTTTACACCCTTATTAAATTTATTACTATACATACTTCTATTCCGATGTTGTCGTAAAACGTCTTGTTTGAGATTTCGTATTTCAAATAAAAGTGAAATATGAATTTATTTTTACTGTGTTCATACGTGAATGTTATGATGTAATTAGAGTTTATTGTTACACGGTTTATATTAATTTTAAGGTAATGTTATTATTGCATTGTTCAATCACAATCACCTTCGAATGTGTCCTTTTTCTTCCTGAGCTTTTGTATGTCAATTATACCTATCTGATCTAGTTACTACAGGGTTCCAAGGATTAACCAAACTATCGCTATTTTTATTACGGTATCGCATATAAAGGCTATTTCTGTATATCTATCTAAATACGTTTGAATAGTTACCATGTTAATGATAAATCATAAAATAAAAAACAATAATTAAAATAAGGTAGAAATTGAATCGGTACTATGTATAACTGAATTTTCTTCAATGTTCCACTTGATATGCACCATCAGAATAATGACAACTAAGTACAGTTTTAATAAAGAACATTGTGGATTTTTTTTCTCGCTGCTGCTTTGAATGTTGTCTTACTTAGATTAAAGGTAACCATGAAATATTCAGAACTAAATTCTCCGGGATTATCCTATGTGCGTCTATATAACTCTCGTTCCATCTCTTCCTCTATAATTTGATATCTTTTTTGTTACTCAATACTCATTCTAGATCTAAGATAATAGATTAATAGAAAATTATAACGATGGTAATTTTGTTTTTCTCATTCGTAATCAGAATATTTTATGTTAGTAGGTGATTTTCAAAGTGAGAACGTATTTTGAGAATTAAATTATTGTCTAATATATTTCAGCAGAATATTTTCGATATGATTAGTGTTACGCTGTAAAGCAGAGGTTATGGTATTTAATCGTAATTGCCATGCGGGAGACGACTTGTTTTCCGAACAATTCGATTAGCCCCTCCGGGTAAACTCGGGGCAAATGGAATTACACATCAGGGACGAATTAACCCAATATTATTGGATTCCGTTAGCTCAATAAGAAAACCTGTTTGGGGCAAATTGAATTAGGGGTTCCGTGACAAGCTTCCGTCTTCCAAATTGGTGTTGAAAGTCTTCCTGCAGCTCTTTACACTGACTATTGTAGAAAGTTTATTTGTTAGGCTAAAAGATGTGATAAGGTAAGAAAAATGTGTATATTGAAGCGAAATATATTTTAAAAATAGATTAATTATTTATGTGCTATTGTATAGATGAAAATATATTAATAATTGTAAAATAGATACATTTAGGCGTATTAGGAAACATCCATGAAATGTATCTGACAATCGCTTCAGTTGTAAGTATAATAAAGTCTTGAAGTTATTTATTCACATGTTTCCGTTTACGATGAAAAATGTTTACGATCTTGAATGTGCCGTTTTTGTTTTTAGCACCACTCGAATACGCGTAATAACACCTTGTACCTAATGTAATTTTCACATCCCCAGATGCGATCAAGCCATAAATTGGCACATTTATTTATAACTTTCATCCTTTAACACAATTCAATTTGAGATAATTGTTTCTTGAAAAAATGAAAACAGATACATAAAGATTCATGTGCTATTTATCTGGTCTGTTCTTTAATTAAAAAAAGTAATGTAAAAAAATATAAGCATAGGTATTATAAGCCTTTATAAGATTGGTTAACCTTATAAATAATGGTTCCACTGCTTGGACTCAGGTCTAAGTCAGGTTCTAGGAGAGGAAATGGGCCACAATTCATCACATGAACCCAAAGCAAGACAAATATGGAGAAACATTATATTTTTTCAAATGTTTTGGAAATGCTGATTTCTTCACGAAGTTTTCTTCAGTAGTCATAATATTAATAACAAAACGTATAGTCCCTGTTTGGGTTTGAACCTACGATGTATGTCGTCAGTCGGGGCCGTTAAAACTGCGAACCATGTAAAATATAAAATAAATTGGAACATGAATCCATTCAATAAAACTGGCATTGTAAGCAATACAAGAGTGAATAACACAGTTTTTTGTTAATTTTCCTCCATAGCATAGCATAGGATAGTCGGCCTTATAATGTTTCCAAGGTTGGGACTCAGGCCTCCTCTTTAGGAGAGGGTATGGGCCATAATCCACCACGCGGGCCCAGTGCGGGTTGGTGGATGTCACATGTCTTCGAATTTTTGGTTCTAGGACATGCCGGTTTCCTCACAATGTTTTCTTTCACCGTTTTGAGAGCAGTGGTGATGAAATAAATTACACAAAGTGATTCGCCTGACTGGGTTTGAAACCGCAACCTACAACTCGTAAGTCGGGGCCGTTACCACTCGGCCACCACTGCTCTAGTCGGGGCCGTCACCATTCGGCCACCACTTATACACACATTTTCCACCATAAGGCTGTTTATCCTATTGAGTTGAAAAAGTTCAGCAAGACCAATAGTTAAGTTATCAATATAGTAAATAAAGTGTAACATGCATTAATCATACATATACATTGAGGGAGCGATGGTAGGCCTCAGACTGGCCTGTTGGTCTAGTGGTTAGTGGCCCTGACTGCTATGCCGGAGGTCGTGGGTTCGATTCCCACCCAGGACAAATGTTTGTGTGATGAGCATAATCATTTGTTCTGTGTCTGGGTGTAATTTATCTATTTAAGTATGTATTTAGAAATATATAAGTATGTTTATCAGTTGTTTAGTACCCATAACACAAGTTCTGCTTAGCTTGGGACTAGGCGGCGTTGTGTGATAGTTGTGGAAAAAAAAAAAAAAAATTGATAACGCCCCCGATTTACGAATTGTAGGTGGCTGGTTCAAACCTAGGCAGGCGCATTATTTTGTGGAATTTATTTCAACATCACTGCTCTCAAAACAACGAAGAAACTCATCGTGACGAAACCAGCATGTCCTAAAACCAAAAATTCGAAAACATGTCACATCCACGAATACGCACTGGGTCCACGTTGTGGATTATGATTATTCCCTCTCCGAGTAAAAAGGCCCAGCAGTGGGAACATTATAAGGCTGATTATATGCTATACTATTATGCTATACGTTCATCTGGTCTGCATTCCGCAAAGAATAGAAAATAGATGTAATATTACCGACACCAGCATTGCGAGTAAGATGATAATGCCTATATTATGTTATGTATATTGCCATTACTTGTGCAAGGTTTCAGAAACAAACTTGCTACTTGGAATTTACGGAAAAAAACCCTCAACAATACCACTTGCAATTACGACATAATTCAGGTGCAGGCTACACTTGAATTCTATCTTAAAGCAAACGGAAATTATCACTGCTTACCATCAGGTGGGATCGCAGTCAAGCAGTAAATAATATCGTTAATACAAAGTTTGATTACGAAATTTTGAACGAGTTGTTTTTGTGAGTAAATGGGTGATTTATTATTTTAACATGAAATTAAAGTATGTAAATATAAAAATTATAAGTGAAAATAAACAAGACAAATTGTATAATTTTGAATTTATAAAAATACTGTCTGAAAATGAAAAGTAATATAAAAATTTGAACCTTCTGAAGAGTATTGAATAAAGAATACAAATTAATTAACTATTTAAAAAAGAGATATTTATTTATTTAATTTATGTCTAATACAAGTGTAATTCAGGAAAAATAAATAGCTGTGTTGTATTATGAAATCAAATCCCTTCGTTACAATTTCAATACCGTTTGCACACTAATTGTCTCCTAGACAGCTTTTGTCAAATTAAATTTGAATATTTATATGTTAAATGTTTATAAACTTAAATATATGTTAAAAAAAAACACTATTTCCTGGTAATTACACATGTCTACTTTATTATTAAGTATAAATACGTGTTCCAATTATCATTGTAATCGATAAGTTTTTTTCATTCAAGAAGCGATTGTCGGTATTAATAATTTTCTTTAGTCCTCTGGCCATTATAAAGTTAAAATATTTTATGTACCTACATGGTCGTACAATGTGAATGATTAATAAAAGCTTAATTTAAGCCTCTGTTGTGTTTTAATTATCTTTGAAATCCTTTTTAAGATATCCGTACCCAAAGAGTGCCAAACAGACCCAAGACTAATAATAATAAATACTTTATTTCAAACCATGGTCCAGTTCGTTTTGTTAGTAACCATGTTCTCAAAACGGTGAAGGAAAACATCGTGAGGAAACTGGCATGTCCTAGAACCAAAAATTCGAAGACATGTGAAATCCACTAACCCGCACTGGGCCCACGTGGTATTTTACGGCCATTCCCTCTCCTAGAGAGGAGGCCTGAGTCCCAACAGTAGGAACATTATAAAGCCGACTAAGCTTTGCTATGCTATATGTTCTTATAGATTAGTGTCAGTAATAGTTAAAAACTATCCACAACAAAACATATAAAAAGGAAGTAAGCACAACAATGAACAACAGACAATAGAATAGAATAGAAAATCGTTTATTTAATAAAAGTGGCACATTTATATTAAGATACATAAAAAAACAATTATAACGCATACAATGCATTTTTGCCTGAACTAGGTTGGACCTGTGTGTCAGGCTAAAAGTACTAAGAACCTAAGAAATAATGAATTAACAATCATTAAAATTCACTATATTATATGACCTACATTTAATTAACTAAAAGCAAAGCATGTTTTATTTACAAACTAAAAGGAGATCTTCTGTCTCTCCGTACGAGATGCTGAGTAAGTATTGCACAATAATCTTTTTACAGCTACAATAATTTAGTTTATATAAACCTAATTTTCTATTTAATCTATTGTACAAAAATGGGCCTAAAAATGTGAAACAACACTAAAAACATACAATAAGCCTCTGCTGTACGTCTGTTCGTCCGTCTATCTGTCTGTCCGTCTGTCAGCGGGCTGTACAAAAAACAAACGGAAGAGGTAGAATATGAATTTAATTTTTCACAGAATGTGTGTTTTTTAAAGTTAAAAATTAAAGGGGGTTTCTATGGAAGACTCGTTATTTTCATGGGGTTTTTTTGCTTGATTTCAATATTGTAGTCTTCTTCTTCTTTTCGTTTGGATGTATTCTGACTAAATTTTTTCTGATCAGTATTTTATAGTTTATGCAATTTACGAACTCTTCAAAAGACAGTGCAGAGGACGAGAGATACGCGCTGTGGAAGCAGAAGCACCCAACTCCTACACATTTCAGCACCCAGTCAGAACACCACCACCCTGGACGCGAATTGCAGTGGCCAATCTGGAAATCTCTTAACCAAGTACGGATCCAGGTTGGCGGCTGTATATATATTGTACTAAAACCTACGTGTGTGAGTCCGACTCGTACTTGGCCAGTTTTTTTCATTGGTTGGCTCATGTTTGACCACTAAAATTAAAAGAATGTTTAGAAAGTTATTTTTCTTTTTCTTTAAACGTCAAGGCTAGATGTGACGGTGTGTTTTCGTAGATGTTTATCTATCTATAGGGAAATTTTAGAATAACTTATGTGGCTAACGCATTGTCACGCCCTCGTATTTGTCTGTGAGAGCCTTGAAACGTTTTAAGCAGATGAGGCAGGATTCACTGAAATTAATAAAAAACTTTTTACAAAAAAAAAATACAATCGACTTCAATGTAATTTTATTTTTTTCCATTGAAGTCCGTTATATTTTTTATGAACACTGAAAAGTGCAAAATAACTTTAAATTCGGAAGTTGGTGTTTTATAGCTTACACTATTTAGTTATGGTACCAAACCGCCACTAAAAAGTACCCTTCAGCCAAACTTAAATAGCTTATAGCTAGAGTACATCTCATGACAATTCTTATAATCCCAAATACGGTTAGATTACATTAATTTATTACAGAATTCCGGTGCCTAACTTCAGGCTTCATCATCAGATCAGTTCGATATATTTCCTGTATTTCTTTCAGTCAGTCATCAACTCTACGTCTATACAAAGCAATTTTACTTTTTACGACGGTTCTGCTGTAATCATATGAGGAGTTCTGTTCCATATCTTTGAATTTCATGATCAGATCATACGACGGTTCTGCTTTGATCATATGAGGAGTTCTGTTCCAAATCTTCGAATTTCATGATCAGATTATAATAATATTTCTATAGGGCCAACTGGAAAGCATAAACTTTCAATAAAAAAACAATAATTCAAAATCGGTCCACAATTGACTGAAAAATCGGTGAAAATACATTAAAAAAAATATTATAAAATTACATTCAGCCGAACATAGAACCTCCTCCTTTTTGAAGTCGGTTAAAAATATATCACATCTATAAACAATAAATATGTACACATTTAAGAAGACCCAAATGATCCAAATGATCAATTGTCTGTCACTTACGTAATTGAGTCAAGCTTACAATTGAATTACTAAATAACAAACCACGTATTAGAAATACATGTTTAATATAAGTTTGCTCTCAGAACAAATGGCCGTTGAGGCTAAAAGGTTCTGGAATGCGACCGCGTACCGGAAGACGCAGCGTTGGAAGGCCTCCTACAAGGTGGATCGATGACCTGGTAAAGGTTGCGGGAACCTGATGGATACAAGACGCACAGGACCGATCATTGTGGCGACACTTTGGGGAGGCCTATGTCCAAGAGTCTTTCAGCTAAAAAATGATTTCAGTATTAAAAAGTTCACCATCATCACAGTCATTCACAGGTGGGGGTTCTCAGACGGCTCTTATCTTCAGTTTTTGTTCGGCGTGGTCGGCATGGTCTGTGGAGAGACAGACGATGTTCCACCTCTCATCAGTCTTGTTATCTGTTCACGTGGGTCAGCCACAGCAACAGCTTCAGCGGACAGCTTTGCCGTGGGCCGAATACTGGGCCAGGAAAAGAATTTATTTAAAAAAAAAAAACTTTTTGCCATCGACACGCTAAAAAGAATAGAAAGAGTAACGGGGAAGGTTCGGTAATTTATATCTGTGAAAAAGCAGTTGTTAGTTTTAATATAGGTACATCTAAGAGCGAATATTTTTTTAGAATGACTTTAAAATGTGACCGTATGAAAGACTGAAAATTTGACCGTATTTCCCGTCAAAAGAAAACCTAATCTGATGATAAACTATGAAAGGAAATTGCTAAAGAATTCGATTTGCTCCTTCGTAGAAACTGCTCCTTTCCTGATATTATAACGTGGATATTTATTATGTATACTGACAGTTCCATACACATAGCTAGGTAGAAGAGACACCCGATTTGAAATCTATTTACTTGACGAAACGCATCTATGAATATGTTATTACTGTGTTTGGAAATAAGGATTTAAGTAATTTATTTTTAAATCTCAATATCCGGGGATCCCACCCTGCTAGGCCTTTCAAAGGTCTGGGTGAACTTTGGGCGTACGAGGTACCGAATCTAACTCGCAGAGGCCCCTTATACACTTTTCATGAAACGTATAGTGGTTATTTATTTATTATTTTTATTTAGTAAAGCCAAATAGCCAAAATAAGTTAATCCTTTTTTTTCTTCTCAAAGAATCATATCAATCAATCTAGATCACGTTTTCAAAACGTCAGCAAACAAATCTAAACCAGGGGTCGGTCTCTATCATCAAGTTGAGCATCGTTAGCATACACGATATAGGGGAGATGTATCGAGTTACCGTGCTGAAAACTAGGATATTAAGTAATTGTAAACATTCAGAGCAATCAATTACAGTAAACCACATACCTCAGTGATGACATATGGCTCCGAAACGTGGTCGCTTACAATGGGCCTCATCAGAAGACTTAAAGTCACCCAAAGGGCAATGGAAAGGGCTATGCTCGGAGTTTCCTTGCGTGATCGAATCAGGAATGAGGATATCCGCAAGAGAACCAAGGTTACCGACATAGCACGAAGAATCGCCAAACTAAAGTGGCAATGGGCAGGGCACATTGCTCGCAGAACAGATGGCCGTTGGGGCCGAAAAGTTCTGGAATGGTGGCCACGTACCGGAAGACGTAGCGTTGGAAGGCCTCCTACAAGGTGGACCGATGACTTGGTAACGATTGCGGGAGTCCGATGGATGCGAGACGCACAGGACCGTTCATATTATTTTATGTCCAGCAGTGGACGTCTTTCGGCTGAAATGATAATGATGATGACATACCCCAGTTACTAGTGCCCCACTTGCAAAACTAAGCCACGTATTTAAAATTTGGTGCTTATTTGAGTCGATCTAGTTAGCTTATTAATATGACGGCGATATAAACTATACAACACAAGTTAAACTTACTTTGTATAGTTTACGTAATTTTAAATGTGTGTCTTAGTTTATCAAATGGTGCACGTTACCGACTGGAATTTACTCGAATATTTTGCAACAAAAAAGTTTCTTCAGCTAAAAATTCTGAGATCTTATTTTTGTAATAAACTAAAATATGCTTAACAGATTAAAAAAAAACTCCAGTAGAATGCTGCTTTGTCACTGAGTGACATAGGCATATTATTATCTACTTTCAAGCAGGTGAAATGTGGCCGTAGGTTCTGGAGTGACTACTGCGTACCGGAAGTCGCAACATAAGAAGGCCTCCCACAAGGTGGACCGCATGACCTGGTGAAGGTTGCGTGAATTCGATGATTGCGAGACGTATAGGACCGTTCATTGCGGTGACACTTGGGAGAGGCCTATTATTTATTTATTTCTTTCTTTCTTTAATGCATACCTTATTAATTTATTACAAGACAAACATTTATAAAAAATAAGTGTACAATAGGCGGTCTTATTGCACAGGGCAATGTCTACCAGACAACCTTTAGATGAACTGAACGAAATGAATAAATAATGCCTATAATGCCTATATTCAATTGTGGTCACCTTTCTGCTGAAATGATGATGATGACGATGAACAGGCGAAGCCACTAGCAGAAGCCAATGTTAAAACGCTTCTATTAAATGGCTTCTATTAATAAAATCCTTAACTGCATATAAACTTAATCTATGGGTATAATTTGTATCTTTCTAAAAACAACATTCTTATTAGAGCTTCAACTCGACAATAGGCCTCAAGAGCCTCCTTAAGAAGTTTCGCTAAGATTGCTCAGCTACCCACTTCACTTTAGAAAAGCTGTTACGGCAATATAATAACTTTAAAAGTTCTATTAAAAGGAACGGAGATATAATCTACCAACATTTATAACGCGCACAACTGCATAAGACTTTCCTAGAACACAAAGGTAGGTTGACGTCTTCTATAACTGTTTTTATGTAATCATTCTTTTTATTAAGATAAACGACTTGTCTTTGACTTGGATCTCAAATAACTTTTTGCCATTTCTTTAAAAATATAATAGTTTTAAATGTTTCTTGTTGTGGTATTCTCTGCTGTAGGTTTTTTTATTGTTAATATTATTGAACTTCAGCCATCCTTATTAAAATTATGTATATACTTGAAAATACTTAAGTAATTATAAAAATATATAATAAAAACTAAACTAATAAACAACTTAATATATATAATAGGTATAAGTCTATATAATATATCTATGAAATTGCCGTTTTTTAAAACGGGTTGCTTTAAAGTGTTATACATTGGATTGCCTTGGAATTATGAGTCCAAATGAATTTTATATTAAAGGTACGTTATTCTTTTTTCGAAATTAAGCATTTATTGGTTTCTTTGTGTTTTGTATTTTCTGTGTGCTTTTTATTATATGTTACCGGCGATCTGTTTAATCCGGTAATGTATGAAACATTATTTATTTTATACTTTGCCTAGGTATTCTATACAATATCAAATGCAGGAAAGGAGGCGACGTATTTGAGGGCAACCCCGACATGGACAGGTTAGGAAAGAAGGCTACGGCGGGACCAGAGCCTTACTACAAAGTACTCAGGTCTTATTTCTGTCCTCGGTGCTTAAAGAAAGGTTCCTATTTCCGGATAGTTATAAAAATAATTAACCACAAAGGCTAAAGGCAGGAGCTCCACTCCCGTCTTAGCCTTCTAACCAAACCTATTCATGTCGGGGTACTCTAAAATTACATCAATTCCTTCCCTGATCTCGTCTGTTACACAAACATTGATTTTAAGTAATAGAACATGTTTAATTTGCTCAAAAAAATCACCTACGCGATCAATGGTAAAAGTGCCCAGAACGCTGACAGCATTGCCACGTTGAATGGCAATCCTGATTCGTTCGTCAAAGAAAATCCTCCGTTTTTAGGGAATGTTTGGACACTACAATTTTTCTGACTAATGAAATATAACTTTGTAATAGTTACCTTAATAACATATTTCAAAATTAGAGATGTAAAAATAAGTAAAGTTCTTTTATTTTTGTGGAGCTTTGAAGCGTCTGACAGAAGTTTTGGTCCATGGAAAGTGTCTGACACTTATGATACTACTTTAGAATAATATTCTACAAAACATTATTATATAAAAATCAGCCATACAAATTTAAGTTCAGTAAGTCTTATTTTTAGTTCTTTTTCTCACCTGGTACCTGCCCAGGTGTCACATGGGCGAGCTCCACAAGCATACAGGTATTCAAAGCACACGAGACGCTAATGAGAACCTAAGATTTCATCTATGTGAAAATAAGTTATGTCTTATCGCTCTGGGACCTTATTCTATAACATAAATATAATTAACAGTATAATGTTCTTACTGTAAAGACTGGCGTCCCCTCTAGGAGTGGGTATGGGCCGTAATCCACAATGGGGCACATTGCGAATTAATGAATGTCACACGTCTTCGAATATTTGGTTCTAATACTTTCTCCTGACGATGGGTTTCTTCATCGCTTTGAGAACTATAGTGATGAAATATATTACAGAAAGTAAAGCACCTGGTTGAGTCGAAACTTATGACGTACAACTTGTCATTCGGACCCGTTAGCACTGGGACACCATTATAAGTTTATTTATTGGTTCCCAAAAAAAAAGGTTGGTAATTTTAACCGGTCTATTTCATATCAAAAATGATTACATAACAAATTATGAAAGATAAAAAGCTGGTGGCTGAAAATTTAATCTAATAGCCGGCAATGACACGAGTGGCAAATAATTTTATGCCTATTTATATAATTTGTAACTAATAATAAAATTCTGTAGTCTTTTTTCTTCTTTTCGTGTCGATATACTCAAACTAAATTTTATCTGACCAGTATTTGGCAACCTCTGCGGCTCTGTTATTGGCCTCGTATAAATCCTGAAAACTGCAGGTGGGTGTGCAAGATGGACAGCATAGTAAATGACGCTGTCCTGTGCAGCGGCTCCACACTAGCACTGTGTTAGAGATCAGTCGAGGAAGCCCCATTTGGTCAAATTATTTTTACAGCGTTAAGAGATTTCCAGATTGACCACTGCAATTCACGTCCAGGGGGGAGATGTTCTGACGGGGTGATGAAATGTGTAGGAGTTGGGTGCTTCCACAGCGCGCATCTCTCGTCCTCTGCTCTGTCTTTTGAAGGAGCCTCCTCGAGCGGTGTTAAAAATATCGTACAGCGATTCTAAACGCCCGGCGCACCCTGGACAGCTAGCACTCGGTAACGCAGAGTCTAGCTGACTAATCCTTTCACCACGATGTCTCAAACTCAAACACTCCAAAGGCATTTATCAATACTGTAGTATAGATATTTTTAGAGATGTAATAGAACTCAAAATTTGATTTTAAATTATTTATGCTGACATAAACTATAATGCTGAATTAATCTATAAAAAAACTTTTGTAGTTGTTATTTTATGCTATAAGAAAAATAAATAACCCTATGTACCAGATACGTGCTGCCCAAACGTTGGTCCGACCAGATCCACACCGCTCTTGACTCTACGGTATTTAATGCCCTTTTACACCGCCAAAGACAAAAACAGATGTTAGAATATCATACAAATGAAAACGATGAAACAGGGAGGTCACGATTTCAGCATTGAGGAATACGACGCAAAGAGGAGTTACCAGGTACTAATGATATATAATTCAACATCATCATCATCATTTCAGCCGAAAGACGTCCACTGTTGGACATAGGCCTCCCCCAAATGTCGCCACAATGCGCCGGTCCTGTGCGTCTTGCATCCATCGCATTCCCGCGACCCTCACCAGGTCACCGGTCCACCTTGTGGGAGGCCTTCCAACGTTGCATCTTCCGGTACGTGTTCGCCATCCAGAACCTTTCGTCCCCATCGATCATCTGTTCTGCGAGCATTATGCCCTGCACACTGCCACTTAAGTTTGGCGATATATAATTGTGAATGTAAAACACAAGAGGTACAAAATATGATTTTTTTTATGCATATTAACATAGAAAACCTTATAAATTATTCAATTTCAGTCACAGCTATCCTCTGTTTTTTCTTTGGACCTGAAAATACCTATTCATAATTTCTTAGAATTGTTGCGAAAGGACGAGATTAGGCATGAATCCCGTAACATATCGATCGTAGAATCGTTGAATAATTCATTCAGCTCGCACTGACTTGTTATCGCTCATAATTCGACGTGCGCCTACAATAATATCCCGCTTCATTCGTCGATAAATTTTATTATCGGGAAAAGAAAATATATAAGTCTACTATGTTTATCGCCTCTTTGAGAACATTATTTCTTTTTATACTTTCCGTCGGAGATACACATGTTATTTTCCATGAATGCTCTTATAAAACTATTAATTATGAAGTTATTGTGGAGTTTTACGACGTAACTTAAAAATTCAACTAGCTGGAACAACTACATAAAAATGTTTAGTATTAGTAGAATAAAAAGCACACTACAATAATGTCTTGAAAATTTGATATTACAAATCTATATACTTACCTCGAAAAATTAGGTTATATGCTCTATAGTAGGTACTCTGTAATACTCTATCGTAATCTGTAGTACTCTGTAGTGCTATGTAGTACTCTGTAGTGTTCTGTGGTACTCTATTGTACTCTGTAAGATTCAGAAATTCAAAGCATTTTATTTCAAATAAACCATTTACAGGCACGTTCGAAATGTCAAGAAGTCAGTCAGTCAGAAAAATGATACCAATTGCACATTCCAAAGCGTAGAATTCTATGGAGAAGAATGTTCAAGAAACTCCATGGACACTCTTTTCAATCATGTTATGTATTACTCAATATCGCGGTTACATGTTTCTTGTCCCACTGTAGTACTTTGCAGTATTCTATAGCACTATGGAGTTCTGCTACTCTGTAGTACCCTGTAGTACTTTATAGTATTCTGTAGTATTCTATAGTACTCCATAGTTAGTCTGTAGTACCTTACAGTACTCTGTAGTACTCTATAATAATTTTTATAGTGTTCTATAGAGCACAATAAAGTACTATTTATTGTGTTCTATAGAACACTATAAAAATATTTATAAATGGTTACTTATGTAAAACTGAAATGTAAATGACATTTCTGTGATTGAGTTACTTCATGTGATTGCAGTTATTTTGACTTTAGAAATAACTGTTGTTTTTTATCACTAGATGGCGTTAGTTTTGGTAGATTTATAATCCATTTATATTTTGTAAAAAATTGTTTTGGTTAATAATAATAGTTAACTATTTCTGCCGAGATGGTGCACCAGATCCAGTCTCCACTTATTTCTTTTTTATATATTGCGCTAGTCGGTGCTAACTTTGGGAGTCAGTCGGTTGTTAACTATGTAACAAGCAAGTCATAGGAATAAAAAGTGATTAGCTTGAACAAAGTATGTTGTGGTATAGTAGCCATCTAACAAAATATAGTATTTATTTGGAGACCAGCCTACTGCCAACAATCGAGCACAAATCCAGACTTCAAGCTGCTACAAAGAAATTCTTGTTGGAAAATTCACTAACTCTTTCCCACCCTGGTATCGAAACAAGCCTTATGGCCAGTTGTAGCTCTTACAATGGGGAAAATAGGATTTTTTTTAGCTATCTAAATTTTAATAATATTTAGTACCTATCTAGTTTATTGAAATTGTATCTTTAAATCACAAAACAAGGCTATCAGTTTGAGCCTGCCACATTTACCTTTGATCACACATAATGATTCTGTTATCGTAACCTACGAACCGGTAGGCTTTGTGACAGCATGACCTGATACCAACACACGTGTAGGTAGAGGTACCCTTTGTACCTTAATGGATTACTGTATTCACATGAAAGCTTTGTTTGAAGCAGACCGAATGCTTGACTGGTGAAAGAGATTGCAAACTGAGATAGCATAAAATAAAAATAATAATGTTTATTTATTTTCTCATCACAAATGTTACGCCTAAGCCTAAAATAATACTATAATTAGGTATTTATAGGCAAAAGATTTATTATTATTATGGTGGTTATTTGGTTCAAACACAAAGGCACACAAATACAACAAATTAATGATAAAAAAGAAAAAATATTTACAACAAAATAAGCCAAATATAAATAAATATCATGCCTCCGGCTGCGCCAAAATGAAATATATATAAATTGAGGTAATTATTAATATTGAAATTATATTTGTCGGTTTATTTAATACTTCATATACTCTTCTCGTCCTGTTTTAAAAAGTAGTGGCTACATTTTTTTTTTATTTTTTCTTTCGCCCATCTACTGGATAAAAATCTATGGATAATACGTAGATATTTCTTTTGTATATTCATTTATTACTGTTTTCTCGTATGTAAAAAAATAATAAAATAAATAACAGCCACCAAGCAACAGGATCAAGGGCTTGATTGAGAAAGCAATACTTCTAGACATGGCTCGTATAGTTGGGAGTTTCATTTCTCTCGAGCCCTGACCCGGTTTTAGATATCGGTGGGATAATCTAAAAAAAAGTCAATTTTTTTTAATGTTTTTAAAAGGTTTTTTCTATTTTCTTTTACAATTATTATATCCAGCCTATACTGTCCCACTGTTGGGCAAAAACCTTCCCCATTCCTTCCATTGTTCCCGGCTTTGAGCCAATTCTTGCCAGTTCTCAAGGAAGACATCTAAGTCGTCCCGCAGTCTTCTTCTTGGTCTGCCGCGACTTTGTGTTTTACTGGCCCATCGCTCGATAGCAATCGGCAGACATGTCCAGCCCAGTCCCACTTAAGCTGGGCAGCCTTCTGAGCCACGTCAATGATCTGCGTTTTGGAGCGTAGTATAGTGTTTCGAACGCGATTCATTATTTTTTAACACCTAGTATTCTACACTGCATAGCACGTTGGCAAACCTTAAGTTAGGACTTTACGATGTTAGTCAAAGACCAAGTCTATGCACCATAGGTCAGGATGGAGAGAATACACATGTCTATAAGCTAAAATATTTGACAATATTAGTTATACGTAAATATTAATGAATAAACGAATTAAATGAATTAATAAAGAAGTCGACTCAAAGACGATGTACATTATGACATAAACAACTCACATACAAGTTCATACTTGATTGGACTAAGATCTCTCTTCACTCACCAGATAAAAGTTCTACAGCATTTTTTTGCGACTTCCATACTTTCACCTACCCCACTAGAACCATATATTTTTTCCGGGATACAAAGTTGATGACAGTCAGTGACTATATTATATACTCGTAACTTTCTATCAATGAATTATTTTTCGTAAAAGAATCATTGCTTTTGGAGTCTGCCACTTCAAAAACATTAAATATTAACAAACTTTTATTTGCCGCTATTTTTGGCTTAGATTAAAACGTACAAATCTCAGAATTCCTAAATACTTTTCACACTGCCCTAATGCATTGAGTAACGGCCCCGCGACCTACAAAACTGAAATCAATATCTTGTATACTGCTATACGTAAGATCCTTCACATTTCTGCCGTCTGCAGACAACTGTAAGCTTCTCTCGCAATGACGCAATAAAAGACATCTGCTAAGATTCCGACTTTCAGAGTGCGAGAAATGCTTGCCTTGTTGCGCGCAATGGGCGCAGACCCTTATACAACCCAAATAATAAGTACCTACGCACACAATTTTTTTAAATTTAGGAACTTTTTCGAAGTTCTAACTGACGATAGTTTTCTACTTTATAATGATTAAAAGCTGGTTTCCAAATTGAAAACTTGAAATATAGAACGTGTCAAATCCTATTTTGAATAGCAAAGTTTTTAAGATTTCCAGACAAAACTACTGACAGTCCTATTAATAGATACTCGACCTTAAATTCTTAATTCAGGAATCACGTTAAGTTAGTAAGTCTGACATAATGTCAACTTCGTATTTTATTTGCTGAAAGGTACTTTTTGCATTAGCGTTATTACATTTAATGTTGAATTTTACGATTTCTGTTTCTGTTGATTAAAATTAATAGATTTCAATTTTAATTCTTATCAGCTTTATGGAAAACTTTTACAAGAAAAGTTTCACAGTCATCGATCGAATCACGGTGTACCACACTGTTTCATATTCATCAAATTTTGATGTCATTTATTATTAACTAGCGGTCCCGGCAGACGTTGTTCTGCCCAAAAGCGGGATTTAGTAAAAAAAAAAATTACCCTACTCTACCCTAGTCTACCCTACTCTACCCTACTCTACCCTACTCTACCCTACTCTACCCTAATCTACCCTAAAAAAAAAAAAAAAAGAAAAAAAAAAAAGTACCCTATGTCCGTCTCCTGGTTCTAAGCTACCTCCCCACCAATTTTCAGCCAAATCGGTTCAGCCGTTCTTGAGTTATAAGTGGTGTAACTAACACGACTTTCTTTTATATATATAGATATTAGGTTTTTGTTGAATAAAATATCAATGATATAGGTACTCGATCGAATCAGGAATGAGGATATCCGCATGAAAACCAAGGTCACCGACATAGCACGAAGATGCGCCAAACATAAGTGGCAATGGGCAGGGCATATTGCTCCAAGAACGGATGACCGTTGGGGCTCAAAGGTTCTGGAATGGCGGCCACGTACCGGAAGACGTAGCGTTGGAAGGCCTCCTACAAGGTAGACCGATGACTTGGTAACGGTTGCAGGAATCCTATGGATGCGAGACGCACAGGACCGTTCATTGTGGCGACACTTGGGGGAGGCCTATGTTCAGCAGTGGACATCTTTCAGCTGAAATGATAATGATGATCAGGTACTCGATACTTGTAGTAGTAAGTTAATATTCAGAAAAAAAGGCTTTCAAAAGTGAAATAATTTGAAGTAGTCTTTTTTAAAGTGAGTAATCATCCAGTGACTTTTTCCGCTCTGTGGTGTACATCTAGGTCCCTTAGTTACCTTTTACGTTCTAGGGTCGATGTGAATGGACGATGCTGCCGAGGCCGACCTGAAAAAAATTGACGAGATAACCTAGATGCCTATCGTAAGGGCTGGTCAACTTATAAGAAATCGATAAATATTTCTATAACCTCACATTATCCCTTATTCAAAAATTGTGTTAAATTAATTAATTTATTTTTCAATACACTAACTCGAAAACCCGTTCTTATCTCACCGCTTTTGGGCAAGCAATAGACTGTTTTCCACACTAGTGCAGAAAAGTGCGCGTGCTCTCTCCCGCCACAATTTTATTAGATTTATCGTATCAGGCTGGGCACGCGTCGACCCTGCGTGCTGCGAGTCAAGCCCCGTTTATTCATTGCTTCATAAGTGTATTGAAAATAGTCGTTTGATACGCGTGCAAAGGACATTGCTCGTCGTCCATACATAACTCGCCTAAGATCCAACAGGGAGGTGTATATACTCTTTGGGTTTTATATAATGTATATATTCGATTAAACCTAAATTAAAACAACGGACACTTTTGAGATTCTGAAAAAATCAAAACACTTTCGGATTTTGAGGTTATAATTACGTTAATAAAAACATTCGTTACGTAGAAATAACTTGGCATTTATTACTGAATGACATTACTACCAAATGTCAAATGTTGTTATCTGTCAATTGGTCAACTGTCAGTGTCGATATTATTGCTCGTTTCAAACAGCGCTTTCAATCGAGTTTTTTGATAAGGCTTATTATGGTTCCGCGACATCACAGCGGACTGTTTGTAACTAAAAATCATAATCGTATATCAAGTGTTGAGAATACTGACGCTTGTCTGTGTCAAACTCTTATTGAATTGAAGAGTGCTGTTACAAAGACTTGGGTGTATGAGCTAAAATACCTTTGCCTATTAAAAACCTCAAATTGTTAAGACGGAAGCTAAGGACGAAAGTAAATACTTTTTAAAATATTTTCGAAATTAAAAAGTGTCCGTTCTATTAAAATATAAGTAATTTATATTATTAAAAGAACTAGTAATTATAATAAATATTTCATGCGTGTTGGTTCATATGTCATTTTTTACAATGTTCTTTGTAACTGCAGCCCTCGGCTCCATAACAACGCGTCCAACTTTTTGCACTTGTTTCAAAATTTACTATATTTCATATAATAATGGGATTTTGTTCAACAATTAGCTATCTGTGGTAGTATGTTAGGTAGTAGATTCCAATTGCCTACACGCTCATTGAACAGTATTGCCACAGAAACCAAACAACTAGAAAATTAATTATCAATTGTGCTCATTTGTGAACTAATTATTATGCCAATACTGATTCAGACCCCGGTCTGAAGTACCGTTTAATGGATAAAGGCAATCATATTGCTGTTTGACTCACAATACTGGATTTAATAGGTTTATTATTGGATTAGAGCAGATATTCGAATGATATTGTGAATTCAATTCAGGACTAATCATGTTTATCAAATGATTGTAACGCACTGTTAAAACTTAGTATGATTAACTAACTGAAGGTGAGAAAGTGCAGTGATAATTGCTCACGTGTATCAATCGAAGTTTATTAACTTACTTAGTGGTGATCGTGATTTTTGTTATTCATTTCATGTGCCTGCGAACTGACGCGCGATCAGCCTGATCCAAGAAATATAATAATAATAATAATATTCCACAACTATCACACAACGCCATCTAGTCCCAAGCTAAGCAGAGCTTGTGTTATGGGTACTAGACAACTGATAAACATACTTATATATTTCTAAATACATACATTTAGAGATAAATTACACCCAGACACAGAACAAATGATCGTGCTCATCACACAAACATTTGTCCTGGGTGGGAATTGAACCCACGACCTCCGGCATAGCAGTCAGGGCCACTAACCAATAGACCAACAGGCCAGTCAACAACATAATAAATTGTGGTGCGAGTTTGTTTCCGCACTTATCCACACTAGTGCGCGTCACACTGCACTGACGGCCTAAAAGGGTAAGGTAAGGGGTAGGAGCGTTTTTTTCAATTGTGTTCATATTTTAGCACATTTTTTTATTTACTTGTAGTTGCTTCAACAGAGGTATGATCCATGCTAATAAATATGATGATAGAAACAAAGAAAGAAAACATTTATTTCATTTATTTTTGACTCGCACAGGACAAACAACAATAAAATAAAAGTAATTATTTAATCTGTACTTAATAAATACCGAACTTAAAAAAAAATAAAAAATAAAAGAAAACAATATTAAAAGATAAAAATAAAAGACTTGTGCGAGGCCAAAAAGGCTCCTATCGCAGTATATGCTATGATATTTAACAAAAACGTAAAATAACGAAGCGCTGTTATTCTGATAGAGCTTGGTGATGCCACGGACACACTCACGGAACACAGAGACGGTTAAGATAATATAATATAGATAATAAAAGAATAAAATAAAATATAAAACATATAAAAAAATATATTAAACTTCAAAAAAGTGTAAAATAAAAGTACTATTTTAACCATTCATACGCCCCGGCCCGAATGATGCTCCGTTAACATTTATCTATAGCAGACAAACGAATGAAACGCGCGCGCGCAGATGTAGGCTATAGTAGTGTATTAGATGAACAACTAATTTTGTGAGTCGGTTTGTTAATTAGGCTTTAACCGCCAAACCACGTTTACCTTTATTATAATCATAGAAAAGCGAGTCTAAGGAGATCGTTAGTAATATCAGAACTATATAAAAATATCAAAATTTTTACAAAAAAAAAACCAACTTCACTAAAACAAACACAATGATCAAAATAACTTTAATTTCGGAAGTCGATGTTTCTCGGTATTGTTTGTTTCTTATTTAACATCGACTTCCAAAATTAAAGTTATTTTGATCGTTTTAGTGAAGACAGTTATTTTTTTTTTTTTTTTTTCACTCTTTTTAGTTGCGATATACTTATAGCCAGAGTACCCATTTCAAATGACAATTTCAACTATCCCGAACACTGCTAGAATAAATTGTTTTATTATGAAGTTCCCGTGTCCACTTTCCACCTTCCGGCTCCATCACAGATCAGTTCGATAGTACCTTATAGCCAAAGTGCATCTCATGAACATTCTAATAAGTCCAAATACGGTTAGGATACATTGATTGATTACGGAGTTCCGGTGCCTATCTTCCGGCTCCATCATCATCATCATTAGATCACTTCGACGATACCATTTTCAATATAACTATTCGGGACCACTTATTTATTTACATAGTCGCTTAACTATTTTCATTGTGATGTCTATGTGAGTATGAAATTCCGTTGGCCATTTCTGGTCTTCTCCATCAGTTCCACTTCATCAAATGTTACTTTTTGACTGTAAGTGCTTAAGTCCTCGATGAAAATACTAAAATCATTATATCGATGGCACTACTCAAAAATTATAGGCATTCCCTACAATATTTGAGGAGTTCCCTCGATTCCTCATGGATTCCATCATCAGAATTGGATTTTGAAAAAAAAATTCCTATGTAAGCATATCCGATAAGGGGAAAAAAAAAATTTGCAAATCGGTCCATAAACGACGGAGTTCTGAGGTAGGTCTCTTCTTTTTCTTACAAGTCGGTTGAAAATAGGGATTGTCGCCACTCAAGCTCTACCAACAAAACAATTCATAGCTTATGCATTGGCTCACAAAATTCAATGAATACAAACATCTAGATAGAGTTGTAACACTATTCACTTCCACAAACACATTATGGAAATATGTACATAAATCTATCTTGTCCTAGTTCATATTCGTATCCATCGCTACGACATAAGCGTACTGTATCTATACGAAAGTGTACACTGGCAACTAAAATTGCGCAATTTTATGCAATCGCGAGGATTTGGCAGCAACTATCATCATGATTTTAGACGAAAGATGTGCTACTGGACATGGAATTCCAACAAGCATTTTTTCTTCGTCATTACTTGACCAATGCTCTGTTGCCCGAATCTAGTGGATTTCCGCGGCATTTTCACTATAAAGTAGGTAAGCGGTTGATTTTGTTAGGTCATTCAGTATTGCAAGCACAAAGCACTGGATTTTTGCTCAAGAAATATACCTACAGCGTGTAGCGTTATGGAGCAAAATAGCATTATAAATCATAATCAACCTTAAATTGTCCCACTGCTGGGAGCCAGGTCTCTTCTATAGGAGAGGAAATGAGCCGTAATCCATCATGCGGGCCTAGTGCAAGTTGGTGGATGTCACATACTAGAATGCACCACTGCTCTCAGCTCTCTCAGAAAAAATAAAACTGCAGTTTCCTATTCGGACTTTGTGAAGTCCATTCTAGCGATTTATCGATATTGAATATATAAAGTAAAAATAAGTTATGTTGTCGAAATAATTAAGAAATATTGCGCAACTTTCCTTATTTAATTTATTAGTTGTGCCATTAGTTTAAAAAAAGTTGCTCGTCTAAAAACAGTTTGAGCAGCAAGTCTTCAATGTAAAATCAATTTTCCTTGACTAGTCAAAAAGTCGTTAATCATTAATAGTGACAGGATGGTCGTGGAGAAATTAGCAATGTCGCGGGCTGAGGCTGCTAATGTATGTATCGGCACGCCTTTAGGGCAAAAGTGAGATGTGAAGGAAAATCTAAAACGGAGAGTAGGTATAATATTATTATGAAATAATATTATGAAACTTTGTTACAATTGTTTGTGTGATGAGCACGATCATGTTTGCGTCTAAGTATTATTTAGTTATAATTATGGATTTAAAAAACTATTAGTTGGTTAATCAGTTATCTTAGTGCAGCACAAACTCTGCATAGTTTGGAACTAGATGGCGTTGTGTGGTAGTAGTAGAATATTATTATAAAAATAAAAAAAATGAAATTAAAGTTATTTTGATCGTTTTAATTTTTTTTTGTAGTGAAGTCGGTTTTTTATTTATTTATTTTTATTTCGCACTTTTTGTTTTTTTTTTAGTTTTTTTTTCCATTTGATCTCATCTCATCTCATCTCATCTCATCTCATCTCATCTCACCTCATCTCATCTCATCTCATCTCATTTCGTTTCATTTCACTTCGTTTCGTTTCGTTTCTTTCGTTTCGCTTCGTTTCGCTTCGCTTCGCTTCGTTTCGTTTCGTTTCGTTCCGTTTTGGTTCGTTTCGTTTCGTTTTATTAACGAGAGAAGTTACTTAACTATCGAAAAAAATCTATTACATTTGCTGACGCAAGGTCACCACACTGGTGCAGAACAAGTCGATATCACTGTCCATAAAAAGCCTATTAAAATCAAATACACACCATATTGAAAAAAAAATCACATAATTGGTCAATGTGAAAGGTACAATTAATATTGGTCGCTGATATAATACCATTAGGTTCGTGCGTAATGCTGAATTAACTACGAGTTTAGGACAGTAAATCTGGCCATTTGCGATATCCATCAACAGATTTATATCTCCAATATGACGCCTCATCTCAAGAGGACGGAAGTGGTACCGTTTACAGCAATGCTCTTAAGCAGTTGCTTAAGAAAGAAGTACGTACCCTATATTATAGGGCACAGCAATACTCAACTAAGTATTGCTGTGCCCTATAATCTAGGGTACGTAGAAATTTTCTTTGGACGCTTTTAAAACGGGAATTAATAAATCTCATACTTGGGGTTCCAAACCTGAGATGCGTATTCTAAATGGCTACGTACGAAAAAACAATACAAAATTGAAACTAGTTCAAGAGAACGGAAACAGCCCGTGAAGTGTAGTATAAATCCCAGAGCCTTTGATGCCTTTGTAACTATAGTAGTTATTCACCTGTTGATCAAACAGAAGCTTGTTGTCTATGATCACCCCTAAATCTCCTTATGACGATTCCAATCATCCCAAACACTGCTAGGAAATATTGGTATATTATGAAGACCTCGTGTCTACCTTTCACCTTCCAGCTCCATCATCAGATCAGTTCGATAGTACCTTGTAGCTAAAGTCCGTCTCATGACGTTTCTAATAAACCCAAACACTGCTAGGATACATTGAACAATTACCGAGATCCAGTGCTTATCTTCCGGCTCCATCATCAGATAAGTTCGATAGTAACTTATCATGTAACTTTTCACGCTCTGAGTAGTGCGAGAGCCCGTGTTAGAGTTTCACTGGCTTAAACTCACATGTACTCCTTCAGTTGCCCTTTGCTTTACAGGGCCATGGTAACGCTTATCAACAGGCTCTGGTTTTTCAGTTTTGCTGATATCTCTTTTAGGCTCGCGTGGAACACATCATGCGGTTGATTAGGGCTTGATCCACACCGGATAGCCGGGCGGTGAACTATCTATCACTCGTCGTCTGAGGTGGTCGGGAATCGCCCTGCTAACAATGCTAGCGCAAGGCAACCCTTTTAGATATATATGTAAGTTAAAATTATCGACGAAATTAACAAACTAAAAACTAAACAAGAGCACAATCTCCAGATTCAATGAAAAGACCAATCACTGAAGCTCTGTATAAGTAGTGTAGATACTTTGTCAATACAACAGAAGCTACAGAAACAGTACAGTTTGTTAAAACATTGTTTACTCTTCTTTCAATATAAACTCGATAAAATAATGATTGATTCGTCCATGTTTTCCTTTTATGCTGAAATTGGAATGGAAAAATATTTTATAGTCTTCATTTTGCATATAAAAAGCATCACTCGAAACTGCGATGTGAAACATCATCGAATAACGAACACTCGAATAAACACACAAGCATTCCCTTTTCAAACTGCAATCACTTTTTAATTTAGCGATTTAAAGGAATAAAAATGCGTTGAGACTTTTTGATTGAATCTTTTTTGGATTTGTAAAAATAATTGTCGTGAGTAACGTCACGTAACGTAACGGTAATTTATGGTCATCTCGGGCTTGCGGACGAGCAATGGATAGCTCGCCGTCCGACCGTCCGGTAACCGTCCGGACCAAGCCCAAGTCGTCGACGGCGCGTACTGTTCCACGCGCGTCTCAAGGAAATGTCAGCAAACCGTAGGGGCCCAGCAGGGTCTAAGCCTACCGGGGCCAAGGGTCTACTGCTTCTGAAAGGAAAACTCGGCCATTGTATAAAAGGCAACAAAGGAACCGCAGTGGGTTTTTAGTCAGTAAAAGTCTGACACGAATTCCACACCGAAAAAAAAAATCTGTGGTCATCTCATGATTCTAGAAAACTGTAATAAAGACTTCCCTTCAACATAATGCAAGGATTAAGTGGGTATTTGAAAAGGGTGACAAAGTTTGTATCGCATATTATAGAGAAATTTTACATGTATTTATGTTTGTTATTTCTTCACGATTAAACAGCTGAATGTACCAGTTTCTGACGTAAGTGCTCAAGTGGCCTACATACTATGTGTAATAAAAAAAAATGAATTTTAATTTTTGTTTTTTATGGATGTTTTGAATAAATTATTTTTTACCTCAGGATTATATTTCCTTAGGATATATTTCTACTTGCACGCAAACAAAGCAGCTAGCAAAAGCTAATTAAAAACCTATTTGGTGTAAGATTAAAATTTTCAACTCTTCACGCAGGCGGACCACGAATAAAAACTACAAAAAAAAAATAAAGACCGATAAAAATAAATAAAAACATAGCATAGCATAGCATAGCCGGCCTTAAAATGTTCCAACTGTTGGGACTCAGGCCTCCTCTATGGCAGTAATCCACCACGCGGGCCCAGTGCGGGTCGCTAAATATCACCTGTCTTCGATTTTTTGGTTCTAAGACGTACCAGTTTTCTCACGGTGTTTTCCGACACCGTTTTTAGAGCAGTGGTGATGAAATAAATTACACAAAGTAATGCGCCTGGCTGGGTTTGAACCCGCAACCTACTAAGTCGTTAGTCAGGGCCGTTACCACTCGGTTACCACTGCTCTACAAAAATAAAAACATATCCAGCCTTTTTGGTGTGGAAAATAAAAACAAAAATTTCAGTCAGGAACGTATTTTGAAGAAGCGTCTCTAATCCCCGAGGCTACAGGCTAGAGGCTGGGTTAGTCAAAGCATTTTGCAATGTAACAAACAAAACGTTCTGTATGTCACCTTCTATAGTAGTGCTCGTGCTAACGACTTTTCAACTAGATTTCAGCCTGAGTATTAAACGGTTAGTGTAAAGTATAATTTTACATGTTTGCTTCCCTTTGGAATGTGTGTAAAAATGTATGAAATTACATTTTTGTTTTTACTAGGCTTTCTTTTTGGTATGGCCATATAAAGAGGGATGAAACGCATGTTACTAAAAGAGTTATGAGTATACATGAGGATGAATGGACAAGGAGAGGGAGGCCAATGAAATAATGGATTGAATTTCAATACTTCATCTAAATGTAGAAGTGGAGTGGTTACGTCTCTATTTATGGATAAATTCGCTCTGTGTCAATCGGTCATTGGTTATTGTAACGCTGTTTGGGGCGGTGCAGCGAGGACTATCCTTCTGAGAGTTGAGAGAGCACAGAGAGCGATTCTAAAAGTCATGACGAAAAAGCCCTATAGATACCCAACTACTGAACTCTACTCGGATTGCAAAGTCCTTTCGGTTCGTCAACTCTTTGTGCTTAAATCGATTCTTAGAAAACACACCAGTCTTCCTAAGGCCGACCCAAACAAGCGAACATGTGTTATCCCGGGTACTCAGCACAAAACTTCCTTTGCTAAACGCCAGTTCTATACCCTAAGTGGGCACATTTACAAAATAGTTCACAAACATCTAAAAATTATAGATTTAAATTCACATGCACTAAAACAAACAGTAACAGAGTGGCTACTACAGAAAGACTACACATACACGGAGTCTTTACTCACTTACATCGCCTAAATGAAAAAACGCATACTTACAAACATATTCACACATACATCCACACACACTCACCCCTATATTCACACACACAAAACACAACAAGCACATACCACTTCACACCACTACACATCCCCTCCCCATTTTACTCGTACAATTTACACGCTTATATTACTGCTGCCAAGTTTAAACGGTAGATCGACACGGTCCACTGTTGTACAAAAATAAAGAATTTATAAGTTAGACACTGTCTCTTATAATACAGGATAGCCTAGTTTAAGAGGCAGGGATACTATAATCATGTACAGAATTTTTCGCAACACATTGTATAATGCCTAGAATAAGTCTACCCATTACTATAACTACTTGTGTACATTTCTGTAATTATTTTGGTAAAATAAACTTTATTATTATTATTTCTTTATTCTTTGTAAACACATATAAATTACATTTTTAAATATTTTTTTTTAAACAAAATCATACAAAAAAAAAACATTTAAAAATATAAAAAATAGTACCCCACCGGTATCGGGAACAGGGTCCAAGCTACCGGCGGTCAGGGCTCCAGAGAAAGGAACCTCCTAACAATGCGAGCCGTGTCCAGGAGTACCGCTTTCTGAATCAAGCCCTTGATCCAGCCGCCTAACGCGAGCCTCCTAAGGTGTTGGTCGAGACTCTTGGCTATTAAGCCATTGCCCGACACGACTATCGGCACAATGATCGCTGAGTCCACATCCCACATATCGACAACCTCGCGAGCCAAGCCATACTTGATTTGTTTATCTTTTTCGGCTTTCACGAGGTTCTCGTCATGCGGGACGGATATGTCAACAATCATTGCACGCCTCTCGCTTCGGTCCACCACCACTATATCAGGCTTATTGGCTACAATAGTCCTGTCAGTGATGATGGACCGATCCCAGTACAAAGTGATATGACCATTATCAAGAACTGGGTCGGGCTCATACCTGTAGTACGGCACTTCCGATTCCACAAGAGAGTATTTCAAAGCAAGTTGCTGATGGATAATCCTGGCTACAAGGTTGTGTCTATGCAAGTACTCTCCGTTAGCTAGACGAGAACAACCAGAGATAATGTGACGAATTGATTCTCCCGGACGGTGACATGCCCGACAGATGTCAACCGTGCCGTCCTTCACAATAAATCTCCGGTAGTTATTCGTCATGATAACTTCGTCCATAATTGCACAGACAAAACCTTCGGTTTCCCCAAAGAGGTCACCGGAACGCAGCCAGGCTACGGACGCCAATTGGTCTACATCGGGCCTGTGAAGGGCCCGGAAAAAGCGTCCGTAAAGTTCCTTGCTCTGCCATACTTCTCTGCGATCGTTAGTGTCAAGCACTACTGGTTTGCGCCAGTTCTCATTAGCCAGGGCGAGCGGGGTGAGCCCCTTGTCCACTGCCACTACATCTCGATGCATACCCACGTCGGCAGCTAGGAAATATTCCCTGAGACTGCATACCTCGCGGTTGTGTAGGGTCTTAGCATTTAAAAAACCTCGACCCCCACACTTCCGCGGGATATACAATCTCATTACCGACGATCGTGGGTGATGCATTCGGTATGCAGTCAGCAGTGTGCGGACCCTCCTATCCAGGGCGTCAAGTTCTGTTTGAGTCCATTTGAGTACGCCGAAAGAGTACATCAATACCGGCATGACCCAACCGTTGAAGGCGCGCACCTTGTTTCCGCCTGAAAGAAGGCTATTGAATACCTTCTTCAGGCGTCCAAAGAAACGCGCCTGCAACGATTGTTTCATGTCAGTGATATTGATGCCTAGAGCTTCCGACATACCCAAATACTTATAGGTTTCGGTTGGAGAGAAGGATCTCAGGTTTATGGAATCCGTGAGTTGAGTGCCCACGGATTCCACAACCTCCCCTCGCTTTACATGCATGACCGCACATTTGTCCACACCAAACTTCATCCTGATGGCACTACTGAAGGTTTCAGTTATCTTCAGTAGCTCCATCAGTTGCAGATTGTTGGGGGCAAAAAGTTTCAGGTCATCAATGTAAAGTAGGTGAGATATTACCTGACCACCTCTCTTCAACCTATAGCCTAGACCTGAATTCTCCAGCAGTGTACTTAGAGGATTCAAGGCTAGGCAAAACCAAAGTGGACTCAAACTATCACCCTGGAATATACCTCGCTCGATCCTTACAGGTTCGCTATTCCTCTGGGTATGTCGACATCCTGGATAGCGGAGGACCGTACTCCATTGCCTCATACACGACATCAGGAAAGTGCGTAGTGTTGTATCAATTTTATACAATTCCAGCACCCTCATGAGCCATGTATGAAGAACAGAGTCATAGGCCTTTTTATAATCTATCCAACATGTCGACAAATCCTTTCGGGAACGTCGAACCTGTTGGCTAATGGTCATATCGATGAGGAGTAGCTCCTTAGTACCGCGGGACCCATTCCTACACCCATTTTGAGAGGCAGACATGATAGCGTTATTATCTACATGATGATTAATCTTTGCTCTCAAAATGGATGTAAGAACCTTATAGACTGTCGGCAAACACGTAATCGGTCTATAGTTTTTGGGTTCCGCGGTGCTACCAGATTTGTGGAGCAGGTGGGTAACTCCTGTTGTAAGAAACTCGGGTAGCGAGCCAGACTCCAAGGCGGTCTGATACTGAGATGCCAAACGAGCGTGTGATCTTTGAAGCCACTTTATCCAAAAGTTGTGCAGTCCGTCCGGCCCTGGAGATTTCCAATTAGGCAACGGACGGACTTATTATTATTATTATTAATTACTCTCAAAAGTATCAGAAATACAGGTAGATAAACTAATAATAATAATATTCCACAACTACTACATAACGCCGAGACGCCGTCTAGTCCCAAGCTAAGTTATGAGTACTAGACAACTGATAAACATACTTATATATTTCAAAATACATACAATTGTAGATAAATTACACCCAGACACAGAATAAATGATCGTGCTCACCACGCAAACATTTGTCCTAGGTGGGAATCGAACCCACGACCTCCAGCATAGGAGTCAGGGCCACTAACCACTAGACCAACAGGCCAGTATATAGCTAAATTTAAAATATTCCTATGAAATCGATTATTCATTGAAAAATCGTTAGATTTTACGTATATTAGAATCAAAACTATACGTATGAAAAGCTAAGCCCATTTCTCGGAACACCATCTATTAATTAAAATATTCGTGATAAGCCAATTGAAAATTAATCAGTGGAGTAACGGATCGACACCCGTCACGCGGTTGTAATACTTGATTAGTTTGTGCCTGTCAATATGCTCATTGATATCTAAATAGTACATTTGAATTAACTAATAGGCGCTGCTACGAGTATATAGGGTGATTTTGATTTAAGAGGGTCCTTTTTTACTCGCCTATCGTCAACATCGAGCATTGTTTAAAAGCTTGTTACTTCATCTAATGCAATCCAACGCGATGTTTGACGAAATGGCGACGTGAAAAAAGAGATAACGCCTAAAAACTCTGTTTGTATTCGATAATTCCGTGATTTACTTGAATGTTTTACAAAACTTGTTTCAGGAAATACGTGTTTTTTTTGTTAAACCTAAAAAGTTGTCCCCACAATGAACGGTCCTGTACGTCTCGCATCCATCGGATTTCCACAACCTTTACCAGGTCAGCGGTCCACCTTGTAGAGGGCCAATACTGAGTCTTCCGGTATGTGGTCGCCATTCCAGAACCTTTCGGCCCCAACAGCCATCTGTTCTGCGAGCAATGTTCCCTGCCCATTGCCAATTACGTTTGGCGATTTTTCGTGCTATGTCGGCAACCTTGGTTCTCCTGCGGATATCTTCATTTCTGATTGGATCGCGCAAGGAAACTACGAGCATTGCCCCTTCCATTAGGTTTTTTTTTTTTCTATTAGGTACCTACATGAGTACCAAAAAATTGGTGATTAACGTCACCCTGTATAACAGTGACCTTTGTCTCCCAGTTGTGATTGCGGTTTCAGGCAGTTTAATACTTGTGGAACTAAATTAAGTTGTATTATCTCTGTCAGGGGTTTTAGTTTCGTAGAACGCGTGGGATTGGAGATAGTGTTGCCTTTGGCTCTAGTCTGTACTTTGAATTTCCTAAAATAGATTGTTCTGTTTTAAATAGAATAATGTGGATTGTCTGACTTCAACCCGTTTAAAATACTTTGCTATAAATATTCAGCTTTGTTAAGCGAGAATTGATATTCTTTCCATCTATTGTCAGTCACCCTTGAATATTGACTAGGTACTTATTTTTAGTTTTCCGTACCAAAATTGAAACCTTTACAGGTACACTTTGTTGTCCATCTGTTCGTATATCAAGACCCTTGTTCTCAAGAAAATGTAGAGATATCAAGGTGAAATCATTATCAAATACTCAAGTCTGCTACTACCAGGAACAGTGTAAAAATCACACTTCAAAGTCAACATCATCTAAAGTCAACGTTTATGCTCCGTTTATGGCACATATTTTGACTCTCACAAGGGAATGAAAACTTATACCTAAGGAGCTTCCCGGTTGACCTAGAATCGTGAAATTTAAAGGGAAAATTCCAAAAACCGTAAAGTTGTAGTGACATAAAAAAATGAATACGCGATTATATGCTTAATTTTGTATATCCTCGGTGCGCGGCATCCGACTAGCACTTGCCCAGTTTTTGATCGACTTCAAAAAGGAGGAGGTTATGCATTCGGCTGTGTGTATTTTTTTTTGGAAGTCACTGTTAAATGACTAAGAGACGAAACTATTATAAAAACATCGACTTCCGAAATTAAAGTTATTTTACATTGAAGTCGAGTGTATTATTTTTTTTTATTTTATAAAAAGTTTTTTTTTGTAATTAAGTTTCTATTATATTTTAAATATATTTTCAACACATTTCTTGCCTATTTATGTAGCAACCGTCATTGGTTGCTTCTTTATTAACCCTAAGTAAGTTTCTTTGTAGTTGAGCGTTATGTAAACAAAAGTAGACTTGTTTAAACTTGGGATTAGACAGGTATCATTACATCACGGTAAAGTGAGGATTTCCGGGGTACAGGTGTCTGACGAGCCTTGATGGAAACACTTTAAGTATGAAAAAAAAATACACGCCTGTGGCTCGGACGTCCGGATTTCCCGAAACTGCGGATTCCGGGACTCCGGAACATGGGCCAAATGCGTGCTCGCCGTCGTTAAATCAAACAAAAGCCCTTTTTGGAAATGAAGGGTACAAATCTGAGGGAAGTTGGGAAGCTGAAAAGAAAAATAGCCCTTCTCGATGTTATGAATTCCTGGTATCTACACAATACTTTGATATTCATCGGCTTTAAGTATGTTTTATTGAAGATGCAATTTAGACGAGATATCGCTCGATCTTTTTATAAATACGAAAGATTTATCTCCATTTATATGTAATTGAAATTTTATGGAATGTAATCGCGGTTGTGGAGGTGTATTTTCATTTATAAAATAGGAAATGATTATCAGAATATTATTGGTGTGGAGCAGGCAGCAATCTTAACATTAATATTTAGCAAAATTAATTCGAATCCTATAAATTGCAGATGGTTCGTAGTTTACTCTATGTTTCACGAATTCATGAAAAACTTTTCTCCTTGATTTATTTATTTATTTTTACAGAAAGCTTACAGGCTAATAACAAGCCTCCACATATATATATCTAGCTACAGATTGCATTGACATCTTTTAGGTTTAATATAAAGTTAAAAATTAATTTAAGTAAGTATAATAAGAATGGAACCGAATCAAGTGCTATCAAATATGAAGAAAAAGACTGCACAGCGTTATCTTAAATTTAAACTAGTGAAATTATATATGATTGTATCCAAAAAATTCGGATTGAATTTGACTGGCCTGTTGGTCTAGTGATCATCGGCCCTGACTGCTATGCCGGAAGTCGTGGTCGATTTCCAAGGCAAATTTTTGTGTGATCAGCACAATTATTTATTATTTGGGTGAAATTTATCTAAAACGTGTCATGTTCCGTATAGTGTCCAGACGTAAAGAATAACACCATGCCATCTCTTTCCGTGGAAGTCGAAAGAGGCGGCTAAGGGACACACCAGAGAATGGACAGCAGCATTCTCTGTGCATTTCAATAACTATACTGCGATCGTCAACCCGCATGCCAAGCGTGGTGATTATGGCAAAACCCCCACCTAATGATAAGCACAACCAAAAAATGGCCCCTAGTGCCCGGGAGCCCGTCTACCCTTGATTCCAGTAGTGGTCAAGGTTACAGCGAGGCAATTGGTGCGAAGAATCTCCGGATGGGATCTGGCTACTTCTTTAGAAAACAATGACTGGACCTGGCAACATATAGCATACGTACACTCCGGTCCGACGAAATGATCACCAAACTTGAGGAAGAATTGAGCAGGTTATGAAGGAGTATTGTGGGATTATCTGAAGTCCGAAGACAGGGGGAGGACAAGATAAGGGCAGTCCCAGTAGGTTGGATTCAGGTTTATCGTTCACGGGTCCCTTGTGAACAATTTGGTGAGGATCGAGAGTGTGTCGACTAGGGTGGCGTACCTTATACTCAGAGTATCTTCATGATACTTTTGCTATAGGTCATAAAAGTTTACGTCCCGACCTCGACAGACCCCGACAATGAAGTAGAGTCCATGTATGAGGATATATCCAGAGCCATGCATGGTTTTAAAACGCACTTCACCTTGGTCATGGAGGATTTTAACGCGAAACTGGGCAAACGAGACAGTGATGAGCTGCGAGTGGGGCAATTTGGATTTGGACATTGGAACCGCTGGGGACACCTACTGGCTAGCCGCTGGGGATACCCTCACATACCATCACACACATGTGTATGACTGTGTGTTTGGGTGTCCAAACACAACTTATATTCATTAAATACTAACACTGAATTTAACAATTTTATTGTAAGTTACATGATTTGTTATAAGTACCGCATTTAATAATGTGATCTCCGAATGAGAGGGAGTCCTGGTGTCCTGAAATACAGGCCTTACGTCTAGCTTAGGCACCAGTCGCCCACAATATAACATTGTAATTGTAAAGCTACAGTTATGTATTTCTTTCTTTATACTATGTAAATGTACACACGGTGACTTTGATAGCGTAGCAGGGCACACTAACATGATAAATGTGTGCGTAAACGCTAGCGCGTGAAACACAACAGGTATTATCGTTGTGTGATACAAAGTAACTCGTTTCTACACTCACACTCTTGAAAAAAAAAAAATAGTAGCCGTCTAAGTTACACGACTATGAAAATACAGCAAAAATTGGCTACTGTTATTAATGGCGCTGTGGCGCAATGCGTATGATACTTAACTGACGAGTAAGAGGTCCCAAGTTCGATTCCAATTATCTGCTATTTTCTTTTTGTTTTACTCATGTTTTTTTTTGAATAGTAATGTTATGGTTATTCTCGTAATAATTAAAATATTCGAAATATATTTTTGTAATTTTATACATATAAACTATGTATATTTACGAAATTAATTAACGAAATTTTTGTATATAACTTGTAATATAAATAATTTTATAATATATATATATATCATTTACGTAATATAACAATACGTTATTATTAATAGTTGACAATCCTTTCATTGTCAACTTTTTTTTTTTATTTTCGCAAACATTCACTTATGAAATTATTATAGTTATTTAAATTAGCATCAAACACTTACACTTAATCTTTGGAAAGTAATTTTGATGATATGGGTAGGTAATCAGCAATAATGTTCACAATAATCAAGTAGCTGTGGGTATCAATACAAACAGAAGTAAAACCGAGCGTGCCATCCCACAATAATTCACCTATTCAAATAATATGTCTCCAGCTCAACTCGCAAACAAAATAAAACTCGTTTACTACTCGATATACACACACACATATTTGTATATGTGTTTGCTACGAATTAGATAAAAAAATTCGCTTCGATCATTAGATGGAAAATTAGCACTGATTATCAAGTGCTTGCTTGCCGTTAAAGGTGTATCGAGTTCGATCCTAGCCATTGACAAAACATTATTTTCTATTTTATTGTAGTATAATGATAACGAAGTTTATTAAAGCTAAAACTTAGAATATTTGCTTTAAAAACTAAGTGTATGAATATTATCATCTACCCACTTTATTAGTTATTTACTAAGAAATGAGTCGGATAATAAGTTAACCTGGCATAACGCTTTTGCCTATCACGATCGTGTGTTCTACAACTTACTCCGAGACAAAAAATAATTTATCGTTGTGGAAAGTGATACTTTTTACAAGTAATAATTAACATGTCTCATTTGTCTACACTTTTGAGGGCTGAGATAGTAGTATTATATAAACAAAATGTATCCATAAGTGAAATTTCGAGGAGACTAATGCTACCGGTAAGTAACAAATCCAAACTTAACATAATGCGAAATAATTTAACATTGTTGATATTTGTTAGGTTTTAACGTAATTTTGTGATTGTTTACAGAGGAAAACTGTGCAGTTTTGGGTGCATAGATATACAGCTGAAGGGACAATCGATGCCAAACGTCCGGGTCCAAAAGCAATTGCATATACGGATGCCAACCCACTGCATCGAAATATTGTTGCTACGTATAGCGCTGACGGCTTTGCTACAACAAGAAACACTGCGATTATGCACGACGTGTCTATGACAATTGTTCGACGCCACTTACGAGCAGCAAAAATTAAATGTCGCAAGCCTGCGAAAAAAATTTTACTGACGGCGTTGCATAAGGAAGAAAGGATGCGGTTTGCAAGAAAATTTATAGATTTTGATTGGTGCAATAACATAGTTATATTTAGTGATGAAAAGTGTTTTAAGTCAGATAAGGATGGGCGTAAAATATTATGGAGAAAAGATGGAGAACGTTACCATCAGAAAAATATTCTCCCATGCAGGTCTAGTGGTCGCATTACGTTAGGTTATTGGGGCTGGATGTCATCGATGGGTCCCGGTGAGTTAGTGGAGGTAGGGGGTCGCAATACCAGTCAAGGTTACTTGGACATCTTGCAAAATGTTATGTTGCCTACCGTGCGCGTGGCATACCCGGACGAGCATATTTACTTCGTGCACGATAACTGCTCGGTGCACCGCGCACGAATGGTGCAAGACTGGTTAAGTGTCCAAGAAAACTTGACTGTTATTGAATGGCCCTCTAAAAGTCCCGATTTGAACCCCATAGAAAATCTATGGGGTCACATGGTGCTCAACTGGGATTCATCTGATGTGAGATCTAAACGTAATTTAGATAATTTAGTGTCATCCATGTGGGAATCGTTTTGCGGCACTGACCTGTGTGAAAATTTGGTGGCTAGCATGAGAACGAGGTTACAAGAAGTAATCGACAATGAAGGTGCACCAATTAGATATTAATTTTGATTTAAATTGAATCCAATTATAAATATTTTTAAAAAGCTGTATTACTGTATGCTGTTTTTGTTGTTGTTGTTTTTATCATGTTATTGTTATTGAAATCAAGAGTTACGATACCTATCATAGTTCATTTTTTAAAACATGTTGATTGATATGTTATAAGTAAAAAAAAAGACTAAGAAGTAAGCTGTAGGTAATTATACTGTTGTTGTTATTATGTGACATGATGTTATTGTTATTGAGATCAAGAGTTGCGATATCTATCATAATTCATTCTTGATAACATGTTGATTTATGTCACTAATAAAAAACTTAAAAAAGTGACGTCCATCCTTGTCTGACTTAGAATATTTTCACTTTATATATTGTATTAAAGATAATCATGAACAGATTCGTTAATTGTGACCATTCCGTTTAATGTATGTAATTAATAAGTTGTAATAAACATAGTTAGATCGTTATCGCAGTTTTCTTTGTCACAATATTTTCAAAATATTTTAATTATTATGAGAGTAACTATAACATTACTATTAAAAAAAAAACAGGGGTAAATCAAAAAGAAAATAAAAACAAGCAAACTTTTTGTTACATCAGACGATTGGAATCGAACTTGGGACCTCTTACTCGTCAGTTAAGTATCATACGCATTGCGCCACAGCGCCATTAATAACAGTAGCCAATTTTTGCTGTATTTTCATAGTCGTGTAACTTAGACGGCTACTATTTTTTTTTTTCAAGAGTGTGAGTGTAGAAACGACTTACTTTGTATCACACAACGATAATACCTGTTGTGTTTCACGCGCTAGCGTTTACGCACACATTTATCATGTTAGTGTGCCCTGCTACGCTATCAAAGTCACTAGTAGTAGTATTGTGGTGAGAAAATAAATCTTATTATTATATTATTATTATTATTAGTTTTATGAAGAAGGAGGGGCTCTATATGATGAACTTCTTCTTTAAAAAGCGTGAGTGTAGGAAGTGGTCCTGGCAAAACCCCGATGGTGCGACTAGAATTGAGATTAACTTCATCATATCGACGAGGCAGCAAGTATTCAATGATGTCTCTGTGATCAGCGCGGTGAAAACTGGAAGTGATCATCGCATGGTAAGCGGCACATTGAATATCAATATACAGCTTGAAAGATCTCGACTGATGAAGTCTACGCTCCAATGGATACAGATTTAGATTCAAAACTCCGATATCTTTCAGCTCGAATTTGTTTTGTTGAATTGAATCTATGTAAGTATGATTTTGATTTTTTTATTATGGTTTTGTGTTGTAAAATTTTAACAATTTATTTCTTATTTATTAAATAATTTTGTAATTCCATTATTTAATTAATCAATAATACTGCTCGTTTAGTGGCACTCATTACCAAGCATTTTTGTTTAAATGCAGTTATTGCAGTATGCCGTAATATTGTTAATATTAACATAATTTATTTTTAATTTGTGAAGCGCTGTATATTGTGGCTGTTAATTGTCCCTAAATAAACCGAAAATAATAATAATAAAAATATATTTATAAGTATGTTTATCAGTTGTCTAGTACTCATACCACAAGCTCTGCTTAGTTTGGAACTAGATGGCGTTGTATGAAAGTTGTGGAACATTATTAAATATTATTATTAAAAAAAAGAAATCGTAAGGAAAATCTTCAGCAAAAGCAAAATTTATTTTAAACTTCACAAAGTATGTAACCAAGTAATCTTTTCTTTCCTACTACTAAGTATGTCTGAACATAATATCCCAACATCTTAATAAGATTATGTACATAATGAATCCTTATAAAAGTTGCGCGTACGATATTTTATCATATCCTCCTAACTTTAATTACTTCGACAGAGAGTTGTTACTTCGTTCGTGTTACTTTAGCAATAAATACGTCTTGAAGTTTTAACGAATATTCTGGTTATTTCTATGGATTGGATTATTTAGTTTAGCAATAATTTCTAATTTCTATATAGATATAATTCTTTTTTGTTCGTGTGTTTTTACCTAACTCCTCCTTAACGGCTTGAACGGTTTGAAAACAATGTTGTGTGTATATTTGAGTGCATGTATGGTTTTAAAATACAATTGGATCCGGTAGGTGGCGCTACAATCTGGTTCTTATTTTTTTTTCTATCTACGTGCCAGTTTTCGGGCAGGACAACGTTTGCCATGATTGCTAGTAATTTTAATAATCTGACACTGCCAGTGTCTTCGCTAGCGAAAGTCTTTATAAAATCTTTGATTCCCCTTAAACCGTATTTTGAGGGTAATTTTGAAAAAATATATATAATGATAGTCTTTATTATTTCTGTGATTAGAAACAAATTCTAATTTCAAATTTATTAACCTAAGGAATAAGAATCTCCCACATTACTTGTACCTAAAACCCCTTAAATCGTTTTGTAGGGGTGGTTTTAAATAAAGGACAATGAAAACGTTTTTTAGTTACTTATGCTTGTTTAGGTTAAGTTAAAAAGGAATAAAATTTTGTATACAAAAAATTTCCCTCTTTTCACGCCCTTAAAAGTTGAACTTTCAAAAAGTCCTTCCCCTTCGCGCGTATAGGGTTTTTATTATTACGTAATTGCGCGTTTTTACGTAAAATCACCAAAAAAAAACTTTTTCTGGATTTTTCTAGAAAAAACGACGATATAGAGACCGAAATTTTCGGGCGAATAAATCTCGTACGTCCGTGTGTACAAAACGACAATTAAGCGTTAGCATCATAAAAGAAAGTTTTGTGAAAAATTTCACGTTCCTGGGCCTAGTTTCGGGTATGCATTTATAGGTTAGTCAGGCAGTTTCTTCTTTTATACAAAATAATATATAGATTAAGTGTTAACCGGATTTTTTACCGGACTAAATACTATAATGGCACCCAACATCAATATTTTTTTTTTTTTAATATTATTTAAAAATATCCGTCTCCGGGTTCTAACCTTTGTTTTTTAACGTTTTTTAGTAGTTTTGGACAAATTAATTGCATTCCTTAAAGCGTTTATTCGCAAAAATCATATTTAATTCCACGAAAAAAAGATTTCATTTCATTTTTTTTATTTTTTATTAAAGCCTACAAGCAGTGTGGAACTGGGATCAGCGAATCGGAACAAGCGAATTGAACATAGAGAAATGCAATTATAAGACTGGTGGAATATAATAGATCTCAAAAAATGGTAAATGTAATTTTTAAATGTTTTACAAAAAAATTAAGGGAGTAGGGCTTTTTTTTCAAAGAATTAATCTTAGAAAGTGACCAAATTTTTTTACCGGAAATGTACGGTTCCTATCAGGTAAGCCACACAACCAAAACAGTGGTAAAAATTTAATAAAAATAAAACACTACAGAACATAAATAAATGTATCAAAATGCAACTTACTATTGATCTAACTACTTTTCTGTTTCAGCAGTTTAGAATAGCGCATTGTTAAATATAACTCTTAGTATGTTTGGAAAATGTCGCAGGTTATAAATTTATAACGTTTGCATATTTATAACTTAGTATAAGATTTTAAAATATATATTAAAATATCATAAACCCCAGTTATAATTTTAGTCAGGTACTTTTTTTTCTTCTTGTATCTTGCTTATATGCTGTCTTTAAATATTCAAATTTATGAGATCGTTAATTTTTATCCTTCCAGTTAGCTGAGGAAAGATCTGAAGACATAAAACCTATGGCTGTATATAGGTCAAACCAATACTCCAGACTTGCATAAGCTGAAATTGTTATGCGAAGGCACGGCGACTCTCGACCAACTTGCTGCTCTGACGTCATTCTGACCCTAATACTTTAAAACGTATGTAGATGTATTATGCGTGGAAGTTTTATGGGTAGTGTGGTGGAATGACGTGGAAAACGGATTGCGTTTTCATAAAGAAAGAAAAATAATTACCTACTTAAGTTAATGTAATGATAAGCAATGACGTATCTTGATCTAACATATTCTTATATTAAACTAAATGTAAGTTTTGTCTTACACATCTTATCAAGTTAAAATTAGAAAAAAAAATAACGTGATAAAGTGTTTTTTTAAACCTATTTGAAATATATATCATTTATCATTTACATTTAGATATGTGTAATTATTTTTTTTAATTACACCAAATCTTATCAAAAGTTAATCGTTTGAAATAAACTAATAATTAGCAAATTGGCATACAGTACTGACTTATGTAAAAATTGTAACACTTATTTTAGAACATAGAACACATTTTTTCTTAATTTGCCGTTTGTTGATCAATAAAATAAATATAACAGCCACGGTTTAGTTCTGCTGAGCAGATATTTCAGCTAGAAAGAAGAAGTTACTTAAACATGGGCCTCATCGGAAGGCTTACAATCACCCAAAGGGCAATGGTTAAAGTTATGCTCGGAGTTTCCTTGCGTGATCGCATAAAGAATGAAGATATCCGCAGGAGAACCAAGGTCGCCGACATAGCCCGAAGAATCGCCAAACTAAAATGGCAGTGGGCAGGGCACATTGCTCGTAGAACGGATGGTCGATGGGGCCGAAAGGTTCTAGAGTGGCGACCGCGCACCGGAAGACGCAGCGTTAGAAGCCTCCCACAAGGTGGACCGACGACCTGGTGAGGGTCGCGGGAGTGCGGTGGAAGTGAGAAGCACAGGATCGGTCGTTGTGGCGACGCTTGGGCGAGGCCTATGTCAAACAATGGACGTCTTTCGGCTGAAATGATGATGATGAATGATGAGTTAAGTCACTACGAAGTATACACGAGTATTTGCGTACTAAACTTGTATACATTGGAAGACCATGATTAAAAAGTGATTTCCAATCTATAAGCGACTAGTTTCACATCCTTGCGTTCTGGCCATGTACAGAATGTAAATACGCATCGTCGCCACAACGACCGATCCTGTGCGTCTTGCATCCACCGCACTCCTGTGAAAACTAAAACCTATATAAACTACTAAAATGCCTTAAAAAACCAGTCGTCAAATGCATCAGGAATGCTTTTGACGGTACTTAAAAAATCAAATCAAGAAATGAAATTATCAGAATAACACTTATTTAAAAATATATATAAAAACCAAATTCAATTACTACGATAATATTGGAGGTGTGTCCCGCTCGAGCGGAGCACCGCCGGTTTTTCGTGCAGGGGATCAGCCTTTATGTCGAGAGTGAATAGGTTACTCTCCTAAGCAAGCGTGCTCTAGCATCGACCACATCGTCACTTACAATCAAACAGAATGGTGGCTAAGCGCCGGCTAGGCTATCAATAATAAAAATAATATCTGTAAATCCGGTCCCACACAAACATTTTTTGGTTACCTACTACAAACAAATTAGGGTCAATTTTAAAAAATCGTTCCATAGGCGTGGGCTTGCGGACGGCGAGCAATGAGTAGCTCGCCGTCTGACCGTCCACTAACCGTCCGGACTGAGCTCAAGTCGTCAACGACGCGCACTGTTCTACGCGCGCCTCAAGGAGATGTCAGGAAGCCTCAACCCTGCCAGGCCCCTACGGTTTGTTTCTGCCAAGGGTTTGTTGTTGAGACGAAGGCAAAGAAGGAACAGAAGTGAGTTTTTAGTCAGTGAAAATCTGATACGCCAACCCGTCCCTCCCAAGAGTGGGAGAGGTGTTTAGATGATTTTCTCAACTAAAAAAAAATCTAATTTAAACGGACGGAACCCTCACCACGCAAGCCTACTTTTCACTTGTGTAATCGGATCAGTTCTTTCAGAGAATACCTTTTAACATAGATATTTAGAAAGCTAGTGTATTCACAAACTCGTAAGTGTTATTTTTGTATGGGAAATAATTAAATGACTTCTCCCGCTCTATGTGGAACGGGTGGGAGTGTCAGACTTTAACTGATTAAAATCTGGAAAATCATCCAATAACTTCTACCGCAGAGTTTTTCAAAAAACCCTGCAACCCTGGCAAGCATTAGCATGCAAACTACCGATAAATTTTAGTTATATACAATAATGTAAAAAAATGCAATAACTTTAATATCAGTATTCGCTGTTATAGCATAGCATAGCGTAGTCGGCCTTATAATGTTCCCACTGCTGGAACTCAGGCCTCCTTTCTAGGAGAGGGAATGGGCCGTAATCCACCACACGAGCCCGGTGCGGGTTAATGGATGTCACATGTCTTCGAATTTTTGGTTCTAGGATATGCCGGTTTCCTCACGATGTTTTCCTTTACCGTTTTGAGAGCAGTGGCGATGAAATAAATCACACAAAGTAATGCGCCTGGCTGGGTTTAAACCCACGACGACGACAAGTTGTAACTCGTAAGTCGGGGCCGTTGCCAGTCGACCACCACTGCTCTTAAATATCGCTGTTAAATAAGAATTAATTAAGAAACCAAACCCAAAACCCCTCCTCCTTTTTCGAAGTCGGTTTAAAAATAATCAGCAAGTCTCGAGCTTCATTACACGTTGAAGAACTTAGTAAAACAGAATTATTCCACTCGTTTCGTTGTGAGTGAATCATAAAAAACCAATGAGACGTAAATGTTTCATATATTTTTACGCTTACAAAGAAAACTGCGAGTGTAAAGAGATAGCGGGCTCGTTGCCGACATTTTACGATTCTAGTGATGAGACCAACTCGTATATGGAGTCGTATCTTCGGAATAATGAAGACAATAATAATAATATTGCTGTTTTTATCCAGTATTCAATTGTGGCAAATTTAAAAAATGCACATTGATGCAAGGGGTAAACTTTGTCATTAGCAGCTTGCTGTCCGGCCGTCCGGTCACCACACGGAACAAGCCTGAGTAATCGACAGCGCGTAGCGTTCCACGAGCGCCTCAAAGAGATGTCAATAAGTGCGTAGGGGCCCAGCAGGGCTGAAACTTACAGGGCCCATGGGTTCGCTTCCGTAAGGGAAACCTGGAGTCCTGGAACGCAAGGCAAAGGAGGAACATAGGGGTGAGTTTCAGTCAGTAAAAGTCATTGGGTGATTTCCCACCTAAGAAAAAAGGCTGTTATGCCAAATGTCAGATTTGCGAGCGTTTTCTCACAATAATTTGTTACTAAATATCACGCTTTTAATGTTTCACTTATTGTTTTCGAGAAAATGTGTTATATAACGTCTTTTGATACATTTGAACAATTTTTATTGCAGTTTTTCAGCTTCAAAACGACCTTACCTTCATCTCGGATGTATATTCTACCTCAGACGAATACCTACACACTTTACATTTTGATGAATTTGAGCAAAATTTTTCATTAATATTTTGCCTAGTTCAAAATGCAAGTATTGAAATCGACATGCTAAGAAGAAAAATAATTATAATGATGGCTGAAATATATTTCTGGCAGCACTCATGATTTAATAAGTATTTCGTATTGTTAAAGGTTTTTTTTTTCTGTGAGAAAATCATCCAGTGACATCCCTCGCTCTTGGGCTGAGCGAGAGGGTGTGTCAGACTTTTTCTGACTAAAAACCCACTCCTGTTCCTTCGTTGCCTTTCATACCAGGGCCGAGTCTTCCTTTCAGAAGCAGACCTTTGGCGACAGTAGGCTTCGACCCTGCTAGGCCTCTACGGTTTGCTGACATCTCCTTGTGGCGCGCGTGGATAAGTACGCCCTGTTTACTACTTAGGCTTGGTCCGGACGGTTACCGGACAGTTGAAAGGCGAGCTACCCATTGCTCGCTGCCTGCGCCTACGGTGGCTGAAATCGGGATCAGGATCCCGGCGGCTGGGGTGTGAACGCCGCTCCCTCGCGCGTGCACGTGCGGCTTCCTCCTTTGCTAGCATTACTGCTTCGCAGGAGGAGGTGACCGCCTGCTACTCCTCTTCGCTTCGGACCTTGGCCTGTACCAAGGCCCGGCGCGAGAGTTCGTTGCCACCGATCTCCTCCACGAGGACACGGCGGTGCTTTGCCCAAGCGGGGCAACAATTTTAAAGGTAAGCCGTATCTCACATTAGACTATATCAATTATAATAATCCAGTTATTATTGGTACTGTAGTGCTAAATAATTGTGATATAGATTTAACGAGAAGTTGACTCTAGTATAATTGAAACAAATTGTAAATCGTCTTTCATACATATACGTTGGTCGAATATTACCTTTTATTTATTGATAGGCTTTTTGATCACTATATCACATGATAGTAAACGATAATGTGGTTAATATTGGCGGCACTGGAGTATACTTGCTTAGAAGTTACCTATTTACTCTTGAGATTGAAACTATCAGATTCCGGCAAAAAAAACTACTCCTTAGCTGTGTCTGGTACTTCGAAGATGGAACGGGCGTGGGCGAAATTAAGTTATACATTTCCGACGCACACTCCCCGAAACGCAATCGGTAGAAAACCAACAGGCTAGTAACTTGGCGTTGGTGCTCAGGACTTTGAAGTTTCGACTCGACGAGTGCTTCATTACTCTTGAATTAAACAATGTTTACTCTTGAATTAAATACCCCAAGGAGAAAGCTATCAAGAAACACAACCTCCTCATTTCACTGTCTCAAGAACAAGGCTATATTCACATCCCTACGTCTACTTACACTTCACACAAATTCAAACAGTTGGTATCCTATATAAACATAGGAATGCAAATGTTAGATCTATTTAGTAATGCCCTCGGGATGATATGGGTAACATATTACTATCACGCCACCACATGTGATCGCTCTAGCTTATAATTCGTAATTTAAATATGAAACGATCACATCTCTTTAGGTGGGCAACCGCACTGGCTATTGGAGAATATAGTCGCTTGGGAAAACCTTCATAGTCATAGTCGGCCTTATAATGTTCCCACTGTTGGGACTCAGGCCTCCTCTCTAGGAGAGGGGATGGGCCGTAATCCACCACGCGGGCCCAGTGCGGGTTAAACCTTAGTATCTCATAATATTATCATGTCAATCTCAGGCTATGTCAGTGAACATCAGCTTGACATTGAAATTGAACTCCGTTAGGAAGCTAGCAGTTGGGTAACAATTAGGTAAATTAACATTAATTTTCATTATAACGTCTACGTTCATTGGTAAATTAGTATAAGTGTGAATCATTTGACTGAGAGGCCATTCCCGACTTTTCAAATTTTTAAGAGCATTCTAATAGATAATTTGATCGTTCTTTGAGTACAAAAAGTAACCTTTATAATTATTATTTACCTGAATTAAATCGTAGTCATTAGGTTGTATATGTGTGTAATTAATTTAGTGGATCAATTTATTTATTATAATCACTTTAAAAGACTTACAAATTAATATTACATGTGGTGGTTACTGTACGTTGGGTTAGTACAAGTACAGATCATCTGTTAGCTATTGGAGGTCAAGTAATGGGTAGTTCGCCATCCGGCCGACCGGAAATCATTCGGATCGAGCATTAGTCGTCAACGGAAACTTAAAGAAATGTCAGCAAAACCGTAGGAGCTCCATCTTGATGGGGCCCCTACGGTTTTCGGACCGAAGCTTACGTTAGGTTGACTTCTGAAAAGGAAATCCGGGGTCCTAGAATGCAAGGCAAAGAACGAATATACGTACTGCTTTAGTCAGTAAAAGTCTGACACGTCCTCTTGCCGCCCTCACGGGAGAAGTCATTGGATGGATACCCAATTTAAAAAAAAAACGTCTTTGTCCACTATATCACCTAATGGTTGACGTCCATCATCGTTTATTACGCCTGCTCGCATGCTTGCCTAAAAATAACCTGTTCTCTCTTGTATTATTATTTAGTACTTACGAAATGAGATAAGACAACAAGTTAATTAAATTGCAGTTTATACCAGTATCTTTGTGTAGATATTCCACTCAGAGTTGTTTGCGTTTCATAACATAAATTAGTTTACTTTTTCCAATTAAACTTTCATTTGTTGATCTCGACCTCACCTTTTGAAATGAACTGAGTTTTATTTTCTGTGTTATTCTTATTTTTATGCTGAATATTTCAGATTATAAACATCATTTCAGTCGAAAGACATCCACTTCTGGACATAGATGCTTGGGGGAGCCGAGCATTGCATCTTTGGGCAAGCCATAATTACGGCTGTAAGTCCCCTCTTTGAGGAGTGGCCAGTAAGACCTCACGGCGTTCTCACCTTCACATGATGCAGGTTCTCACCGAACATGGTCAGTTCGGGAAGTTCCTGCAACGGATCCGTGCGGAAGTAACGCCCGGGTGCCACCACTGTATGTATCGCTCGGAGGATACGGTGGAGCACACGGTAGAGGTGTGCCCCGCTTGGGCAGAACACCGCCGTGTTCTCGTGAGGAAGATCGGCGGCAAGCGGCGGCGGTGGCTCTCGCATCGGGCCCTGATAAAGGCCACGATCCGAAGCGAGGAGTGTCAGGCTGTCGCCTCCTTCTGTGAAGCAGTAATGCTAGCTAAAGAGGAGGTCTCACGAGCACGCGCAAGGGAGCGGCCCTCACGGCCCAGCCGCCGGTATCCCGTTCCCTATTTCTGTAGGCGTGGGCTTGCGGACGGCGAGCAATGGGTAGCTCGCCGTCCGTACCGAGCCCAAGTCGTTGACGGCGCGTACTGTTCCACGCGCGCCTGAAAGAGATATCAGCAAACCGTAGGGACCCAGCAGGGTCGAAGGCTACTGGGGCCAAGGGTTTGTTTCTGAAAGGAAATCTCGGCCCTGGGACGAAGGCAAAGATGGAACAGGAGTGGGTTTTTAGTTAGTAAAAGTCTGACACGCCCTCCCTTTCCGCCCAAATGCGAGGATGTCATTGGATGATTTTCCCACCTACAAAAAAAAAGCGTTGCTTCTTCAATCCATCCTAAACTACTCAAATCCAGCGGCTTTTCACGTTTTTGACCAAGTCATCGGTTTAACTTGTGTTGAGAGCGTTATTAGTAAGTTAATAAAAAAAAATCTATGAAACAGCTTCACCTTTGTATTTATTATTTTTACAAGTTTTTATTTAACTTGCAATGTTTGTATCTAAGTATATTCGTTTAGGTAAAATTTTACCATCAGGTTATCAAACGCGAACCTATTAATGATAAAAAAAAAACCTTTAAACAATTACCCCTAACCGATTGAGCAATAATTTTGCATACATGTTCAGTTTGGATGACAACACATGCTTAGCTAAGCGACATCGTTCTAAATTTAATATCGTGGACTCCTGAAGATGGTGAACAATGGTATGGGTATATAATTAAAAGTGTTTTCTGAGTAGAATATGCAAAAAGAAACTACGTCACAATAATTCTAATATGGCAGACAATTTTTAGGGTCCGCACCGAAAGGGTAAAATGGGACACTATTACTAAGACTCCGTTATCCATCCGTCTGTCAATCCATCAGCCACCTGGCTGTATCTCATTACTTATGATAGTTAGACAGTTGCAATTTTCACAGATGATATATTTCTATTGCCACTATAACAAAAAATACTAAAAAACCCTATGAAAACAGATCAAATCACGAATCGAGTCTCAAAGGTTTTTCCGAATCGCAAAAATTATTTCTTTTTTGTGACATAACTACAAAATTACAGTTTTCAGATTTTTTCCTATAATTTCAGGATTCTAGGTCAACGGAAAGTACCCTATGAATTTTAATTCCCTTGAGAGTGTCGAAATGTACGTTTTTTTGCGACATAAACGTCCATATAATTTTTTCTCGTTAACTTAGAAGTTTCATTTGATTTTGAAGTTTGAGACTTGACTATATGGTTTTAATTTCAACTGGAAACCACCACGCGTATCCGAGATAAAGGGTCTTGACAGACAGAAAGACTGACAATAAAGTGATCCGTTTTTTTCCTTTTGAGGTACAAACCCTAAAAACAGAATTAAATAAATATTTAAGGGGGCTCATATAACAAAACTGATTTGTTTACCGTTTTTTGCTACGGACGGTACGGAAACTTGCGTGCGCGAGTCCGATTCGGAACAGGCTGGGTTTTTTGAAAGCTTTTAAAATTAAAAAGAAATAGGTTTTTCAACATAACCTTTTTCTCTTTCCTTTTTATCTGTTAAATATAGGTGTGCTATAAATAAAACACACCTCATACAAACCCCATAGCTAAAATTAGCATTGATCTTTACTGCTATAATAACGCAAAACTTAATTACAGAGCAGTCAACATCTATATTGATAGTACTGCCAGTGTCAGATTAACACAACAGAGGAATACGCCTCACTTTACTAATGTACGTATGACGACTATATATGAAACGACGCACATTTTCCGATCTATTGTGTGAGAGGACATGAGCGTGACGTCGACCCAGATATGTGTCCATGCCACGGAGTACAGGGCTACCAACGTGCTGATTTAATATTCACAGTGGGTAGGGTGTTAAACGACTCTGTGGTTACCGGAGGCGTTGATTTCAGAATGGCTACGAAAATTGTTAGGGTTTATTGTCTGGTAAAACATTAAATGTGCATTTTGTTTGGGTAAAGAGATAAATAAAAAAGTTAGAGCGTGTTTCTGAACTGAATATTTCGAGTTAAAAACGTATTAAACCCTATTAAAATGCTGAATTTTGATAGGTTTTCAGACTAGAGTTTGAGCAATACTAAACTTCAAAAGGTATTTTTTAAAATTGATATAAACTATTAGTGCTTGACTGCTGCAATCCCACCTGATGGTAAGAATGGTTTAAAATAGAGATACGAGGCCAAGATTACAATTACGGGAAGATAAAATGGGTAATAGTATTGTATCCGGAAACATAACCATATTAAATTACATTCACAGAATAAGACACAAATATATTTACAAGGTAAGACACAAGTATTATCATATTCACAAAATAAGACACAAGTATGGATGGCTGCGGGAATTTTGGAAAGAGTTACAGATGCTCTGGAACGCAAAGGGCACTTGGAAGAACATGATCGGATTTTAGTCCGTAAAAATCAGACACTCCCTATCGCTTTACCCAAAGTGGAGTAAGTCATTTGACGATGTCCCACCAAAAATAATTCTAGTTTATACTAGAATTATTTTTTAATAATAATAATTCTAGTTAATACTACTTTTGGATAACTATTTAATTGAATGAACTAGACCAGTATTCGATCATAAAATGAAACAACAGCCCCTATCGTTATTTTTTATCCTCAGATAATAATTACAATCTACTACAATATTGGTTTCATTTCAACTTACATCGAAATCTACTCAATATAACGAAGTACTGTGATAACCCTACGCTCCATATCCACGCCCCACAATGAACACATGTTGACGCCAAAACGGATGACTACGGAAAATTGAATTTTACATACATTTGTGTTAATGACACTTGATAACGATCGTTAGTGCTGCTCTATGATTGGAACGGTGAGAGCAATTAATTTTGGTAATGTAGTGTATGGTTAAAGTAGGCTCTTAATAAGCTAGTGCGCCTCACCATCCACGATTCCACCACGACTTACCATCACGTGGGATCGCAGTGAAGCACTTGTTTATATCAATAAAAAAGTGCTGCAGAGTTTGCAGCTTAAAAAAAAAACAACCTTTTAGGTTTTGACTTTCGGAATACCCACTTTACTTCTCGCTACGTACCATGGGCTGGACCAGAGTCAGGTGCATCCTCGTCCAGATCCTGGATCTAGAACAAGATTTATATTGAAACATTTTATTTTAAATCTAACTATAATAATATAAAGGATATATTACCATACAACATAATAATGCCGCTAATCTTTTAGGATATTACTAGTTGAAAGAGAAGCGGAACAGTTTTTCGACACCATATTTTTGATTGTTTTTATTTAGTAATTAACAAATTATTTTAACCGACTTCAAAAAAAGGAGGTTATCAATTCGGTTGTATGTTTTTTTTATGTGTATTACCACAGAACTCCGTCATTTATGGCCTGATATGCAAATTTTTTTTTGTCCTCTTAAAGGATCGAAATCGAGGGAACTCCTCAAATATTATAGGCAATTATATAGTAATTTTGGTATTTTCATCGAGATCTTAAGCATTTACAGAAAAGTGCAAAATAAATTTAAGTTTGAAAGTCGGTGTTTCTTTAATTGTTTTATCTCTTTGTATTTATTTAACACCGACTTCCGAAATGAAAGTTATTTTGCACTTTTCAAAGTTTTTTTTTACATTGAAATCAGTTGTATTTTTTTTTGTAATTTTTTTTTTTTGTTTGGATTATTATATTAATTATAATCAGTTTAGTGTTGTGAATAGTATGCAATATAAACCTATTTATTATTTAGACAGAAATAATTGAAACAAATTGTCTCGTTTGTTTATAAATTCAACATGTTCACAGAATTAAGTGGAATCTTCCTTGCTATTGTAAGGTAAATGCAACCGCACGTTCTAAGCCGTCAAGACACTGTAGTGTAGTTAACTTGCCGTAACATTGAGTTGACTACTTGGAAACTACAGTTGGAATGCAATCCGTCAGAGTATATCATTGTACTCTTTAGTTGGTTAAACATCTACACTAATATTATAGGCAAAAACTACTAGCTAAAATATGGCGTCATAAAATTCCTCCGCATCGCTGTCGACTGGAAGTGTGCCCAAAAGGCTGGTGGCATTGCACGTTGTATGGCAATGCTTAATCTCTGACCGAGGTAAAAGCCAGCCCTTGGGTCACGCGAAGTGTCAAAGTTTTTGCCTTTAGTGTATATATAGTTTTAATTGGTTAAGTGTTTTATAATAAACACTAATATATTATAAAGAGGTAAAGTTTTTTTTTGTTTGTAAGAGGTAATCCCTGAAAGTACTGGTCCGATTGTTAAAATTTTTTCACCAATTTAAAACTGCTATATTACTGAGTGACATGTGCACAGTGCAAAGCCTCCATGGAGTAGGACGAAACAGCAACACATTTGCTTCTAAGCTACCCAAGTGTCACTGAATATGGGGCAAAATACTTCGGAAACCCATGTAACATCCGCGAAATGGCCAGTAACACCAAGGCGCTGCTAGCCTTCCTTGAGGAGCTGTTTTCTAATTTCGAATTTGTCTTATCCGTACGCAAAATACGCGCTTTAGTCGGGGAGTTGCGGACACTAGCCCGAAATACAAATACAATACTGAGTAACATAGGAATATTTTACGTAAACGGGTGAAGCCACGGAAAAAAGCTAGTTATCAATAAACGAACGGCAAAAAATATATTTACTAGCTATTTTAGCAGTTTTACCCGCGTCATCATCATTTCAGCTGAAAGATATTCATTGCTGGACATAAGCTTCTCTCAAGTGACACCACAACGACCGGATCTGTGCAACTTGCATTCTCCGGATTCCCACGACAATCACCAGGTTGTCACCTTGTGGGAGGCCTTATAACGCTGCATCGCTTCAAAAATCACCATAATCGGTGAATACGAGTATTTAGAGGTTGCAAAACGCCTATAAAGTTTTCTCCTAAAGCTCATCAGTGTAGGTTAATTAAAGGACATTGCTCATCGTCCATACATGGCTCGCCTAAGATCCAACAGGGAGGTGTATTTACTCTTTGGGTTTTAGATAATGTATGTATCGATTAAACCTAAATTAAAACAACGGATACTTTTGAGAATTCTGAAAAAATCAAAACACTTTCGGGTTTTGAGGTTATAATTACGTCAATAAAAACATTCGATACGTAGCAATAATTTAGCATGTATTACTGAATGATATTACTACCAAATGTCAAATGTTGTCATCTGTCAATTGGTCAACTGTCAGTGTCGATATTATTGCTCGTTTCAAACAGCGCTTTCAATCGAGTTTTTTGATAAAGCTTATTATGGTTCCCCGACATCATAGCGGACTGTTTGTAACTAAAAATCATTATCGTATATCAAGTGTTGAGAATACTGACGCTTGTCTGTGTCAAACTCTTATTAAGAGTGCTGTTACAAAGACTTGGCTGTATGAGCCATAATACCTTTGCCTATTAAAAACCTCAAATTGAACCAAAAAATAATAGAACTATCACCGAGGATTATGACGGAAGCTAAGAACGAAAGTGAATACTTTTTAAAATGTATTCGATATAAAAAAGTGTCCGTTCTATTAAAATATAAGTAATGTATATTATTAAAAGAACTAGTAATTATAGTAAATATTTCATGCGTGTTGGTTCATAGGCCATTTTTGACCATGTCCTTTAAATATTATTATTTTTTGCAATGGAGGGCGTAGACTTATTTGCGTACCTCTAAATATTAACCGATTATGGTGATTTTTGATATATGAACACTTTGCATGAGTGGTATCAAGAATTCGAGCAAAGTCAAATGAAAATCGCAAATTAAAAAAAAAATTAACACCCTAACCTACTACCTAAATCAAGTTATTATCATTTTAGCATCTACTACTAGTCATAGGCCTGCCCTGAAATTTATCACGATTAGCTCTGTGCTTCTTTGCAGTCATTGGTTCACTCTGTGACCTACTAATGATGCGTCATCCGGATTTTTGTAGTCGGTACTGATACAATTGAACGCGAGTAAACTGGCGTGAAATCTTAGTCTAGTACTTTCGTACAACCCTAAACAGGCAATTATTTTTCATCTCATCCATCTTCCATTCAATCTCCCATTAGATTAACTAAACGACCCATCTATTTACTCAACTAAATGGCTTTTCATTAACTACTAAAACCAAAGGCTGCGAAGGACCCTAAATTCAAGCAACCATGACCTCACATAGTTAAATGTGCCTACTCGATCTTTCATCGCTCATAGATACACAACATAAATAGCAATGCCAACCCCTTTCCATTTATCATTTAAACACGCTTAGGTATTATGATTAAAGGGCTGCGGATATCCTCATAACCCACAATGTTTCCTTTGCGGTTACGCTGATGATTAATTTACATTCTTTCTCTATGTCTATGCTTAAAATATGTTATAATGGGTTGGTTAATGTACGAATAGATACATTTGCATTGGAGCCAAATAATATCTTTGATTTCGTCAGTAAACTTTAAAATATTTATTACATCCTTTTACGTCTTTCGTCGTATCTCAGTCTTCCTCTTAGGTATATTATCTCACATCGTTTGTGAATGTGGCGTATGTTTGTTATTTCTTCACGCTTGAACTGAAAACGGTTTTAAATGGCATTTGTTACACAGGTAGATCATGTCTTGGGATAGCACATAAAAAACATGTAATCACGGGAGTATGGTCATATTTTTGATTTTTTGCAAGTCGAAGTTTGCAAGAGACACGCCTATGTCCAAAAGTGGACGTCTTTCGGCTGAAATGATGATGATGATGCAATAGACAGATTTCTAGGCTACCTGCGCAATACTGATACCTACATACTTTGTTTTTTTCGATAGGACGGCAATCAAATTGGATTGATGAGACCAACCGCTTTGCGTGCTGCCGTAGACACGGGGATTTTTTTTTCTGGTGGGAAAATCATCTTATGACATCCCCCACCTTTGGGAGGGGCGGGAGATAGTGTCAGACTTTTACTGACTAAAAACCCACTCCTGTTCCTTCGTTGCCATTCGTACCAGGGCTGAGTATTCCTTTCAGAATCAGACTCTTGGCCCCAGTAGGCTTCGACCCTGCTAAGCCCCTACAGTTGCTGACATCTCCTTGACGCGCGCGTTGTACAGCGCGCGCCGTCGAGGACTTGGGCTCGGTCCGGACGGTTACCGGACGATCGGACGGCGAGCCACCCATTGCTCGCCGTCCGCAAGCCTGCGCCTACGATAGCCGGAAATCGGGATCGGAATCCCGGCGGCGATTGCGGCGTGGGGACCGTTGCCTCACGCGATCGGCCGCCTCCTTTGCTAGCATTACTGCTTCGCAGAAGGAGGCGACCGCCTGCCACTCCTCTTCGCTCCGGACCATGGCCTGTACCAAGGCCCGGCACGAGATATCGCCGCCGCCAATCGCCCCCACGAGGACACGGCGTTGCTCTGCCCAAGCGGGACACACCTCCACCGTGTCTCCACCGTGTCCTCCGGGCGGTCCACACAATGGTGCACCTTTGCGTTTCTTCCGCACGACTCCGGTGCAGGAACCTCCCGAACTTACCATGTCCGGTGAGGACCTGCGTCATGCGAAAGGTAAGGACGCCGTGTTGCCTTTCCAGCCACTCCTCAAAGAGGGGACTTACCGCCATAATTATGGCGTGCCCAAGACACGGGGATGAAAAGACAATATCAATTTTGGATCGACCTGGACATTAAACCCAAAACCTCACGCTCAGTAGTCGCGCTTGCTGCCATGCGACCAATGAGGCAGTCATAACTGCGATGTTGACCTTTGTTTTGAGGTGGAAAATCATCAAATTACTTCTATCGCTCTAAGGTGGAACGAGAAGGCGTGTCAGCCTTTCACTGACTAAAAGCCACCTATGTTCTTCAGTTGCGCTTTGCGTTCTAGAGCCACGTTCACTCTTAGTGTTCAGCCAGACTGCAGACGCGGGCGCGGGAAGTAAACGAAAACTCAGGGTACGTGTGGGCGGGAAGCGGTGTGGGCTACTCGACGCGGGACATGCACGGGCAACTCATGCCATAGCTTGTTCATAGAAATGGCTGCAGTGAGTGCGCGGGTGGCGAGTGGCAACCCGCGCGGGAGCGAGTAACTCAAACTAGTTCAAGCTAACCGCGTGTGTTGTTATGATGGCTCGACTGCAGACAGGCACAAAGCGTGCGTTGCCACACCCGCGCCGTTCCCCGCACCGCGCTGCTAGTCTGGCTGAGTACTTACAAACGTTCCCGCAACTCTAGCAAACTATCATGTACTTTCTTCAGACCCAGCGACCATTCAATTTTATGTCTTATATTTCTTTAAACTTTATATCCAAAATCTTTTATAAAAATCATTTTCCGTTCCAATCTCCGGATCTAAACACAGTCTGAACTTAGCTTTAAATGCTAGTGCTGCAGTCTACTCCGCGTCTTAGAGAAAGTCTCTAAAGTTTGATTTTTCAATAAAAGTTTCACTACAGAGAAATAATTCTCTAAACTTAGACGTGGGAGTTTTGAAGTCGGATGTTAGCGGAACAATAACTCTATAATAATCGTTTTTGTTACTCTCAGTGAGCATAGTCGTGTCAGTTTTGTCGTTAGTGATAAATCTTGGAAACTATTGAAGTTTTAAAGGTAGCGTTTGCTATTGTAGTCTGGAGTTCGATTTGAAATAGTATAAGTTAATGTGGAAGAGACGCTGATTTATTAAAATAAGTTAATTAAAAAAAAAACTTTTAAATTTAGGAATATATTTTTACTTGCGGTTTTATTTATAGAAATCCATTTTTTTTCCAGACTAAGAAATAACCTATAAGTATGACATACTAAATTAATATTTCCAGACATAATTTAATAAAACATTTCAACAAATAATTTAATCATTTAACCCCTATTCTAGGTTTTAGACACAAAACTGAGGTGGGACATTGCTTCGTAAAAATCTACGAGCTTGAACGATGCAACGCAAGAACCTTTTTTTAGGTGGGAATTAATCTAATAATTTCTCCAACTCAGCGCCCTACAAAAGGGGGTGGGCGTATCAGACTTTTACTGACTTAAATTACACCTAATTATCCTTCTTTGCCTTGCATTCCAGGATCCCGGGCTTCCATTTCGGACTACCTATGGATCGCAAGAACTTGCGAATTGATGTATTGCATCGCAGTTTTATATGGGAGCCCTTACCTAATTAGTTTCAATTACCTACTACTTAATATCGATTTCACTTAATTATATTATTACAAAAAGCGCACAAACATCAAAATTAATTTAAGTATTTATTTATGTACTATCTTTGGCATATGCACTGCGCTGGTTTCATGTGTGAGTCCACATGAAAACCACCACTGGATGTATGACGCCCAACAAATGCTGAGATGGTAACCGTTTTGGTTCAGGCACACTCAGCACACTTTTATTTTATTATTTTGTAATTACAATTAAAATTAAACAATTAAAAAGATTACTATACTTAATTCTTCTCTTTAGTGTTGTTTTTAAGAGCAGTGGTGGCCGAGTGGTAACGGCGCCGACTTACGACTTGTAGAGACCCAGCCAGGCACATTACTTTGTGCAATTTATTTCTTCACCACTGCTCTCAAAATGGTGAAGGAAAAAATCGTGAAGAAACCAGCATGTTCTAGAACCAAAAATTCGAAGACATGTGACATCCACCAAACCGCACTGGACCGCGTGGTGAAATACGTTTATGGCCCATTCCCTCTCCTAGAGAGGAGGCCTGAGTCAAAGTGAGAGTGAGAATAGTATTAGGCCAAATATGCTACGCTATGCTACGCTACTTAAATATAATCCAGCCAGTAATAAAAGAACACTACCCTGTAAGTGCCTAATAACTTAGTCACATAAAAACAACATTTAATCTCATTCAGTGAACAAAACATGAAAATCAGGTAAAAACACACCATGAACACTGTAATAAATTTCTTACCTTTTTTACCCCACCGACCATAGCCCGTAACACGATATGAGCCGTAATTGGCCGAGTAATTAAATTAAGCCCAAAAGTTAACCGTACCGCAGCTAATTGTGGCAGAGTGGGCCTTAGAACCCACCCTTGGGTAATAAGAGCCCGGGAGAAATAGGCCTAAACACTCCTTATCTCCTTTGAAATCGTTTAACATACTTAACCCTTTCAAGATGAGATTTTCATTGTAAGATGTGAACGTTTGGTGTAATTAGTTGGTGTATTGCTAGGGTGAGTTCAAATGTCGATGAATAATCATGATTTGCAACTACATAAACTTTAGTAAGGACAGAAAAATATCACGTAAGGTTCAGTTGAAAACCAGTGTGAGGCAATTGCTATGTAGTGGTCTGGCATTATGCTGAACTGGACATTTTTGGGCCAGCCATGAGATAAACAATGACGTTGTTTTTTTTTAATTTCAATTTAATTTAAGTTTTTACATCCATACTTCCATACTAATATTATAAATGCGAAAGTAAACTCTGTCTGTCTGTCTGTTACGCTTTCACGATAATACTGCTGAACCGATTTTGATGAAATTTGGTACAAAGATAGAATAGAGCTTGAGAAAGGACATAGGCTATAAATTATAACGCTATTTGCTGTAGGGGGTGAGCAATAATCCAAAATGTCTGTATTGAACGACATTTTCCAGCGAGTTCGATCCTCAACTACAGTTAAAAATTTTGTCATTATTTTATCTATTTTTTTTTTTGTAATAAAATAACTTTTACCATTTTTTCAAAATAAAATTGACATTTCTATTCGATATCTTCTAAATATTTTGTAAAAACTTATCAAAACATATAATAAAATCAAAGCGGCGAGTAAAATCACGTACTATTTTGTTACGTTATTCTATTTAGCTGCAAATTTAACTTCTGAAAAGAAAATCATCACGCTGTCATCGATAAGGAGCCAATTAGTCTATTATAACGTTTATATAAGAACGTCTATTTTAAGACTTAACCATCGCAGACCGCAGCACAGTGGTTTCGTATCTAGACTTGCGTGTAATATAAAGGTTGTTCGAGTCCCATAATATGGCTCTCATATGAGGAGTTTTTATTTTGTTTTTTCACCGTAAATAAGATTTTTTTATATATTTTTGCATACTTACATTTTTTTTATATCTACACACAATATATCTGTAGAAGTTTTCAGTTTTGTGCGTATCACGCAAAATGTTAATAATAATTAAAATGTAGATAACCTTCATACATTAAAATTGTGTTTAACTTAAAATATTACTTAGGCTTTGTTTCATCGCAATCGGTTGACTATATCGAAAATATGTATGAATTTAAAGTTTTCAAGTCGTAAAAATCGCAACGCCATCTAAAGGCTCAAAGTAGAAATAATGATGACTATGACATTTGAAATTCATATTAAATTTGATAGATAGATGGCATCGTGTATTTTATGTAATTTTCTGAGTGGCGGAAGAATGACCGTCGCCTACGTTTGCAAAGTTCTATTTTTTTTTCTCCCGTGGTTGTAACAAGCTAATTGACCTATATGTACCTATGTGTACAGGTAATTATTGCCTGTAAAATAACACGGCCAAATTATCGGCAGGAATGAAAAAAAGAAAATTGAAAACAAAAAACAAGAATGTAAATTATTATTTTAAAACCGCTTTTAAATACTCTGTAAAGATAAAATGCAGCAAAGATTTTAATTAAAGGTTTTACACTTTGTAAATTACTTAAAAAAAAATATCTTTACATCTCTCTCAGTTTATTAAAATCGTAAAGAAATGGGCTGGGATTTACTGCAGGAAATTGCTGCTACCGTAATATTGCAGAAGAAAATTTAAGATAAACGGGTACGTATTCTTTATGGTTGAGTATTTCCCGGAAAACAACTCTAAATGTTCTATGGAAGCTTCCAGTTCAGAAATTGCAATTTCTGTACGTGCCTAAGAAAAACTTTATACTAAGAAAGTTCATGAATTAAGATTTTTAGGATAATTTACACCACTATATAGCGCTACTTCTCTTCTTAGTGTGTCGATGGAAAGCGGCTTTTTTTCTTAATTTAAATTTTTTGACTGGCTTTCTTGATGGCGCTACGTAGGCTGGAGGTCTTATGGTGTGTCCAGTGGCACTGGGACTTCGTACAAACATGAAATGCACGCGCGCAGCTCGCAAACGGCTCGCGAGCGGCGCATTCACCATTCACCAGGTCAGGACACACCTTTAGGAGGCAGAAACTTTGAATATGTAACTTTTGACGTGACGTTGACGTCAATATAGCTAATGTCAATGTTACAAGCGTTTTGATAGGTGCCTGGCCTAAATATTTCAATGCTGCCACCTATGTTACGTCATTTTAGAAGGCAAGGATATTAATGCTCCTGCCTTATATCAGTCATTCGGTTGTTGCAGAATCAATAAGTTTACAAAAATCTCGTAAAATTGTCAACGTCATTTTAGAAGGCAAGGATATTAATGCTCCTGCCTTATATTAGTCATTCAGTTGTTGCAGAATCCATAAGTTTACAAAAATCTCGTAAAATTTCTCTGATTGATAAATCCAATTATTAAATTTTTAGGGTTCCATATCTCAAAAGGAAAAAAAACGGAACTCTTTTAAGATCACTTTGATGTCTGTCTGTCAAGACCCTTTATCTCAGGAACGCAAGGAGGTAACGAGTTGAATTCAAAATGATAAACTCAAGTTGCGCGGTAGCTGCGAAAAAATCAAAACTTCAAAGATAACGAGAAAAAAAAATACATTCGTTTATGTCGCAATAAAACGTATATTTTGACGCTTTCAAGACAACGAAAATTTCATAGGGTACTTCCTGTTGACCCAAAATCCTGAAATTTGGCATAAAACAATGTCTTATAGCACAGGTATAGGAATAAATTAGAAAACTATTAATTTGTTGTTACGTCACAAAAAGAACTTTATTTACGATTTGGAAAAATCTTCCTAACTCAATTCGAGAATTGAACTGTTTTCATAGGTCACTTAGTACAGAACCCTCAGTACGCGAGTCCGACTCGCACTTGCATAGTTTTTTTATAAGAGTAACCGTGAAGTTTCTTGCCAGTTTTTCTCCTTATGAAACGACCCATTAAGGGCCCATATGGGCCAAAAATTATTTTGTTTAATTTTTTTTTTCTACTGTAAAAATTTCTAAGAAAACTGTTCGTTTCATTGTTGCGTAGCGCCTTAAAACCTTTAAGACTAACCTTTAAAATAAAGCTTTCATTTATTTAGAAAATTTTCCTTGTACGACAATACCATTGAGTTGAAGTAGTATCACTTTTATTACGTAAGCCCTGTATATTGCGACACTTGCTCTACTTTCTGCGAAGTTCGTTACACCAACTTTATTGACTACAATAATATAAATTACAGGAATGTTTCTTCTACACTTCTTAGTGCTGGAATGTTTTAACTGAAGTCTTTAGTCCCTTTTTTTGGCTGGGAAAATCATCTAATAACACCCCTCGCTTTTGGGCGGAGCGGGGGATAGTTTCAGACATTTATTGACTAAAAACCCACTCCTGTTCCTTCTTTGCCATTTTTCCAGGGCCTCGGGGATCTCTTTCGCATCACCCATGGCCCCAGTAGGCTTCGACCCTGCTGGGCCCCTACGGTTGCTGACATCTCCTTGAGGCGCGCATGGAACAGTACGCGCCGTCGACGATTTGCTTCGCAGAAAGAGGCGACCAAGTCTTTAGTCTTAAGTAGACATTTTTAAGGCAACCGGTAATCATACATATATTATGAAAGCGAAAGTGTGTGTGTATGTTTGTTACTTCTTTACGCTCAAACGGCTGAACGGATTTCGATGAAACTTGGACACGGGTAGACCATGTCCTGGAAAAAAACATCTTGTGCTCCGCGCATTCGGGCTTTTATCCCGGGACCCATTCCATTGGGAACATTTTCCGCTTTCATGCGAGCGTAGCTACTGGCATTAGCAAGTATTTTTATACGATTGTGTTTTTTATTAACACAATAGGTATTATAATTATGTAAAAGGTAGATTAATATTAATTGTGATATTATTATGTTTAGTCTACACAGCTGGGCAAAGATCTTCCTCCATTCTTTTGATCGTTCCTGACTCTGACCACTTCTGGCCAATTCATAAGGAAGATAATCAATAAAGTTAAAAAGGAGATTAGAATTAAAACAAAGTACTTATGTCGGCCTAAGAATTCGAAACGCAACAGCCTACTAATAATAATCTTATTTTATGTATGTCTGCCTAGATTTTTCCCTACTATGTTGGGTGCCGGCTAACCTTTTTTTTTTGGTGCCGGTGTGGAAAATTCTCATGGATGTCCTTCGCCTGGGGCAGGCGAAAGGGTCTGTCAGACTCTTACTGACTAAAAACCACCTCGGTGTTCCCTCCCACACTTGGACCGGGGATCGTGGGAGCTGATACGCCATCCATGATCCCCAGATAACCTAACCTAACCCAACACGATGGGAATAACGAAAACTTTTTTCGTTCGTTTCGTTCGCTTACTTTAACCCCCGTTATCCTCTTAGAACCTAACCTGTCCGTGTCGGAGTACCCTAAAATACAAGAGATGGAGATTTGGATAGTATGTAATGTAAATACAATGGACTTATGTGTACTTAATGAATATTAATATTTTGAATTATTCGATATTTTAATCACACGGCATTTAAATCTTAGACTTTAAGCTTAGGTATAGGTATGTTTATTAAAAAAAGATACAATCAACATTCAAATAAATTATCGATGTAATTAATTATTGTGTGTGTATGTAATTATCATTGGCATTTTAACAACTTTCAATTAAGAACTCCATCGCTTACCATCAGGTGAGGTGGTGGTCAAACGCGAGGCTATCATTAATAAAAAAAAAAACTCCTTAGCAAGACTCGTGTCAGATTTTGCAAGTCTTAGTTTACATAACGATTAAAATTAATATCAATAATATAATTAATTTATATTTAAAATTACAAGCTCTGCTTAGCTTGGGACTAGACGGCGTAGTGTGATAGTTGTATGAATATTACATAATTATTCAAATAATGAGAACAAAACAAAGCCTGAAGTTAAAAAATAAACAAAGAAAACCAGCCTGTATTCCTTATTCATAAATACGTAAAAACCCAGTAACCCTGTATTATCCCTTTTCTAAAATTCGATCTCAGACAAAGGCATCAAAAGACGATGTTACTGAGATCTTGTGGATATTGACTTCTAGTAATATATTCTCAAGGCAAAGATCAGTATCCTACCAGGCTGAATTAAAGGACTCCTTTACAAATGTGGATACTTTTTTAGACTGATGTTGGTTTTTGGAGCGTGTTGTCACTAATGATATATGGCACTGAAACGTAGTCGCTAAAATAGGATTCGCATAAGACACACAAAGGCAATGGAGAGATACATGCTTGAAATTAGAACAAGTCAACTAACGTTACCGATTTAGCCCAAAGAATCGTTAAACTTAAATGACAGTGGAGAAGGCACGTTTCTCGCAGATTTCGCGGTTGATGGGGCTCAATAGTTCTAAAGTAGTGACTACGAAATACACAGTGCTGAAAGACGCACAATCAATTCTTGCCAAAATAAATTATACATTTGTAATTTTGACAATCTTTAGATCGCTAATAAAATATAACTTTTTCAACAAATATCTTATCATTTAGTGACATGCAAGCAGCAAAACTATACTATACGGTTCTGCGGAATTATCTGAAGCAGTCACCGCGGCCCTGGAACGCAAAGGGCAACTGGAGGGACACCAATGTGTTTTAGTTTTTAGTAACAGTCAGACACTCCTTCTCGCTCTACCCAAGTGGGAGAAGTTACTGGATAATTTCCCATCCTCAAAAAAGGACTGTGATAAACAGTTGATTCCCTAAATTAAATTCACACTTAGGGCTATATTTCACCGGGACACCATGGCGGCGTGACCAGTCGTCGCTGAAAACAAAATGTATATAGCTTTATAGAGAGTTACTCACCTTGGGTCCGTTTGGTTGCGCAATCAATTTTGCGGCGCGACCATCTCGGACGAGTGGATTTAAGGTTCATTTTTATACTGTCTCAGTGTGGTGTAGTGACTCTGTTGTCTGTATGGTGTCTAGTTTGGTAGCTTACGGACACCATGGCGGCGTAACTAGTCGCGTCGCCATGGTGTCCCGGTGAAATATAGTCCTTATTAATTAAAAATAGTAGGTCGAATACAAAAGTTGTTGATATCTTAGGTTGAAATTAATGAAACTGTAAAAGTAATCAGAACGAATGTATTTTACTGTAGCCATCTTTTTTGCACAGTGACAACAGAAGAAGGCATACAAGAGAAGAAAAAATATTACCAACTTAATGCAGTTAAAATTGACACTTTATACAACTTAATAATATAACGGTGCGTTCTTTAAATGAGACAAACAAAAATCACACTCAAGTATTTGCTAGTCTTCAAAAGCGTTTTATTTATATGAAGAGATACGTTATTCTCCTCTATTCTGAGTTATATATTGCTATAATTTCCGCTCCACATTGCCGTCAACATGCTCTCGTTTACTTGTGAGTACTTTTTAGTTAGGTTTTGACTTTGACAACGTTAGAAAGCAGTCTGTCATTTTCAGCTTCGCTACTTCTGACATTATAAAATATAGGATGACATTTATTCTTTCAGGAGTTAAAAGTACTCATTACATGAATATTATAAAGGCGATAATTTGTTTGTATGTGTGTTTGTGTGTTTCTTTTACCCTAAAATGGATTCCATTAAAGGAATAATTTTTGGCTTTCATGCAGGCATAATAATTATAAACTACTTGTATTATAGGGTAATAACGGGTTAAGTGACTCACATACAATCAAACTCGACCTTTACAATAAAGAATTATAACAAAAATTATTTAATTTAAAACACAATATAATTTTTAAGACGTAGACAAGGAATAAGAACGATTTTTTTGAAATTTCATCCTTAAATGGGTGAAAAAGGGGTTGAAAGTTTTTATGCGAGCAAAGCTGTAGGCAAAAACTAGTCCTCATATATACGAGTTTATTCGAAAATCTCAGATTTGTCCCCACAGTATTGTTTTTTTCATGAGTACTATACACAGTCCCTGTAATACTGCTAATAAATGGCTAACTTGTAGACTAAACTCTAGGCCACATTTTCAATCTCAAACAAATCTCTTAACATTTACAACATACGTTACATAACCATTTACATTTCCAAATTAATTTACTTGCAAATTACATACGGGTTACAATACGTTCGCCTTATCTAAACAGCCAACTGTTTGTTTACAATACTGAGTTCACAGATACAATTAAGGGGAAGCTTATCGAACCACCACGGATTGAATTAGGGTGCTTTTTCACATGAGATGTGCGAGATTTATTTAGCCATACCTAAGCTAGGCAGTATGCTAGGAAAAAATCCACATAAGGTAATTTAAGTCACTTTATTATCATTGTTGGCAATTGTGTATTTTATACATGCGAAAAAAAATTTGAAATGTGACTCTAAGTTGTGCAACTTAGAGTCGGCTACGCATCCTTGCATAGTACAAGCTGCTCGCAAATCTTAGTGGAAACTATTGCACATTTTCGCAATATCGCATAACATCTTTTTTTTCATGAATGTTCTTCACTTCTTTTCCGCTGCCTCCTTTGTAACTGTAGCTGTCTCACAGAAGACGGTGATGGCATTTAAAAAGTTTTGCTTCCAAAACACGAACCAATGTACTGTCCAAAAACGAGAAGTTACCCGTAGCATCAACCACCGTGACCAGGTTACGGTGCTTCATTGGGCATGCTGAGTTTTTTTCGAAAGTCCTGCGCCGTATCGTCGAGACAGTTACAGTGTCTACTGAGCGTCATCACCCGGTCTATGTACCATAAACACATCCTAGCACCGCTTAGCTACTTGATGTAAAAGCACCCTTACCGAAACACTACGGGTTGAATAAGGGGGGAGATCCGGAGATCCGGAGATTCGTGCTGGCCACCATAATACACAGATTACTTACATAAATCAGCCCTTCACTTCAAAACTTTGAATAGAAAGCGGGTACTACTTAAAAGTTAGTATCCGGCCGCGTGACTTTGCCTGCCTTTGTTCCTTTTATTTGTAATTATCGGTTTAATCATGGCGTTGGAGGAATGTGGAATTGTGATTGTTCTAGTGACAATGACGAGGGCGGTGTCATTTTAATTTTCATACCACTTTCCTACTTACGTATAATAACTGAACTTCGAAGTTGCGACGTATAGTAGAAAATAAAAGTAATATGTACCTACGTGAAGTTTTTTCATCTAGATTTTTAAACTATGTAAAAAACATACATTTTTGACCGATTTCAAAAATGGAAGTTATCAATTCGATACGTATTTGTATTGGTTTGTATGTATTTTGGATGTCTTGAGCTACTTGCACTCCGAAAAAAGATGATTTCTGTGGAAATGTAGTTAAATTTAATTCCAAGTTGAATTATAATTACTAAAAAAGTAAAGATTACAAAACCATGGATAATTATGGTCGATAGGTGCTTTAGGTTACATTACAGTATTAGTTAATAGACACCACGGTTTTTTTTTTTAACATATTACGCCTCTGTGATTTTGATCTATGCATCTTTAATGACAACAGTGGACGTCTGTCGGCTGAAGTGACGATGATGATCTTTTATGAAAAATAAATTAATCAAAACTGATTTATGTTTGTTGATACAATTAAAAACAAAGTAGCTATACCACCTTCCATTTCATTTACAAAATATTGAAAAGAAATTCACGCCACACCGGCTGGGCATTTCGTCGGCGTTTTCAATAATAATGAAAAAAAAAAGCAATTTTGTTGCTCCTTGAAAAGAGGGGCGTTTGAATGAGTCCGCTTATCGCGATATTTCTTTGAATGAAGATACAAAGTGCTCTATAACTCGTGCTGGGGGCCCTTCAGTGTGCACTTGCAATCAAAACCCACTTTATTTCCTAAAGGTGAAATATATGATGGTGTTTACCGGCGCATTGCGAGGAATTCAGGTTGCGTGGATACGTTTTTAATGTCTTTAAGTATTCTTTTATGGAGAAATCCTTGTACGTTTTCCTTTAATAATATTCTTATTGCTGTCATTTAATGTGCTTCTATACTTTCATTTTTAGGGTTTCGTACCCCTAATGTACGAAACGAAACCCTTATAAGATCACTTTATTGCCCGTCCGTCCGTCTGCTTGTCTGTCTGTCTTTCTGTCTGTCAAGAACCTTTATCTCGGGAACGCATGGAGGTATCGAGTTGAAATTAAAACCATATACTTAGATCTGCAGTCCATTGAAGTTGGACAAAATTAAACTTCTGAGTTAACGATAAAGATACGGCCCTTTATGTTGCAAAAAACGTATATTTCGACACTCTGAAGAGAATCAAAATTCATAGGAAAGAAAGAAAGAAAGAAAATTGCGTTTATTTGGCATTACAAAAAGAAGAAACAAAACACCTTAAAATTAAACAAATAGTACATTGAGTAATGCCAAAAGGGCCTCAGCTCAGCATAATGCCGTAATAGGGTACTTCCCGTTGACCTAGAATCCTGAAATTTGGCATGAAGCAAGGTCACATAGCATAAATTTACAGTTTTCAGATTTTGGCCCATACTTGTGTATACGAAAAAATCAGAAAACTGTAAATTTGTACTTACGTCACAAAAAAAAAAAAAAAAATTATCGATTCGGAAAAATCTTCGTAACCTAAATTCGAGAATTGAACTGTTTTCATATGTAGGTTTGTACAGAACCCTCAGTGCGCGGGTCCAACTCGCACTTGCCCGGTTTTTTTAGCATACCTATACTCTATTTACGATAGCATTAGACAAAAGAGGTTCATAAAAGCAGGTGTGCACAACATTTATTTTTCGAGATAAATTTAAACAAATTTAATAAAACAAACGAATCGGTTTGAAAATAAAATTTTAATATAACCTACTTAATATTGATAAATTTGATCATTGTAAGGTAAGTACTAAACACTTAGATAAGTAACTGAAATGTTTTTTTTTAATAAACATAACATTATTTCTATCAATTATCCTTTTTTTTTAAATGACGTATCATGAAGTTTCCTCCTTACAAAACATATCGTCGTATCCTACGAATACTGCCCTAACGAACATAGGGGCTTTCTTTTTTATTGCATAATCCAATTTTGCTCATCATACCACATATAACCAGTTCAACAAAACAATAAAAAACGGTACAGGTTATCAAATAATTAGGTTTTCTAAAAAGCCACAATTTTAAGCACTACGTTTTCATCGAAGAAAAAAGCTACAATCACCGTCGCGCCCTCTTTCTTCGCGAGTAGTGGGGGTGCGCGGGCGCGGAGAGAGCGTACTAGCGCCGTTCGGCCACTAGTCCGTGGAATGCGTTTTGTTAAATTGTAGTATTGAATAAGTTAAAATATCATAACATCAATGAGTTTGTACTTAATTAGGTCATTCTAATTACATAATGCGAAGTAGTGCTGAACTTGAGCAATAAGTTACATTATGCCTTTTATCTGCGGAAGAATAAAAGCCAAAAACATAATTTGAAACTGAAGAAAGACACAAACGTAATTAGGGCTTCGTATCGCAATAGAGCCATTACATAGAACAGAGCCAAAAACACCATTATGGTTTTTCCTATGTACCCAATATTGAAAATTGATTAACACAACAGAGAATAAGGATTTAAGGGACAAAATGCGTTTAAAATATAAAGATAAGTTTTTGAGAATAATCCTAGCCGAATCTTAAAATATCAATACACATTATATGAAATCACTAATACATATTTGTAACAATAAAATCAACAACACCCGAGCGCTCGAACCGCGGTACCATCTACACGTCATGCTGGGCGTGGCCTCCCCGCAAGCGGCCGCCCCACCGTGCGCCGCTGAGCTCTGCCGGCCCGTATAAAACACGACCACCGGCGTGTGCGCGGCACACGCCGGTGGTCGTGTTTTATACGGCATGACATGAACTGCAAACATCCCGCATGGAACGCCCTGCATATGAACAACGAGGGGAGACGGCTCTTCGATGACGCGGAGGCCCACGGATACACAGTGTCCGGCCCTGAGACGCCCACACACTACCCGGACAACCCGCTACACATGCCTGACGTGCTGGACATTGTGATCCATACAGGGCTACGCTGTCAGATCACGCAGCAGGTCATTGACGACGAGCTACAGTCCGATCTGACTGACCGTGTACGCTGAAAAGCTTGAGACCACAACGCCCACTCGGCCTGTCTCTACCGCCGCAGACGTCGATCTACTCGCCGATGACGTCACTGCTTGCGTGCAAAGCGCCCTTGAAGAGGCGTCAACGACTCACCAGCCACAGGGGAGAGGGCTGCAGCCCCCCCTACCTCCACGAATCAAAACCATGGTCGCCCAAAGGAGGCGCCTACGCAAGCAGTGGCAACAATTACGTTGCCCCACCATAAAGACGCAGCTTAACCGTCTCGCGGCGAAGGTGAAGGCCGAGTTAGAGGCCATAGCCGCCGAGAGCTGGGAGGAACGAATAGACGCTGCAGCATGTGACTGGCAGGCGACACACAGACTGTGCCGCCAGCTCACAAATACCCCAGCTCCGGTGCGCCCCCTACTAGCAAACGACGGGGCCCTCAAGTACGTAGCTGAGGACCGATCGGAAGTCTTTGCAGAGCACCTGGAGCGACAGTTCAGCCCAAACCCGACCACCGAGCATGACCATGTCGCAGCAGTCGAGCAACACCTTAGAGACTACTTCGCGACACCGATAGCCCCCGAAGAGGATCCTGTCTTCTTCTCGCCTGGCGCAGTTAGACGCGCCATCCAATGCACGAAGCCTCGCAAGGCCCCCGGTGCTGACGGTATCACCAACACAGCGCTGCGCCACCTGCCGTACCGTACTGTTGCGGCCCTGGCGCGCCTGTTCACGGGGATACTGCGCACGGGGGTCTTCCCAACATCCTGGAAGGAAGGGCGCGTCATAATGCTGCCCAAGGCGGGAAAGAATCCACTGAAGCCGGAGAGCTATCGGCCAATCACACTGCTGCCGTCAATCTCTAAGGTGTTCGAGCAACTCCTGCTGCGACACCTCACCCCGCACATCTCTCCGCGGCCGGAACAATTCGGGTTTCGGGCGGAGCACAGCACGACGCTCCAGTTGTCGAGGGTACTGCACCTCCTGTCATCAGCGATGAACAAGAAGGAGTACGGAGTGGCAGTATTCCTCGACATGGAAAAAGCTTTCGATCGTGTGTGGCACGAGGGGCTAGTCTACAAACTCGCCACCTCTCCCACGCCCCGTAGAATCGTTGAAGTGGTCCAAGCTTTCCTGTCCAACAGGTGTTTCAGAGTGGTGGTCGACGGGGCGCTCTCCGCCCCCCGGCCCATCCGTGCGGGCGTGCCGCAGGGTAGCTGCGTCTCGCCGGCGTGCTACTCACGTTACACCGACGACATCCCAACAACTGAGGACACCACGCTCGCGCTGTATGCAGACGACGCCGCGTACATTACCACCTCCATGAACGCGAAGTACGCGGCGGTGAAGATGCAGCGCGCGCTCGACCAGATTCCGGAGTGGCTCGCCAAATGGCGGCTGTCGGTTAACGTGAGTAAAACGCAGGCACTAATCACTGGCTCATCGCCCCTCCCACCACGTCTGAAACTCAGCGGAGCCGAAGTCGATTGGACGCCCCGGGCCAAGTACCTGGGTGTGACCATCGACCGACGGCTCACTATGGGACCGCATGCTCGCAATGTCGTCGCGCAGGGTAGAGTCGTCCGCCACCGACTTAAGCCAGCGCTCTCGTCCCGCCTCCCGGCGCGCGTCAAACTGGGCATATACAAAGCGTATATTCGCCCAGTGTTGACGTACGCCGCCCCAGCTTGGTTCGCCCTCACTAGCGAGTCGAGCCGAGACAGACTCCACGCGCAACAACATCTTGCGTTGCGTAGAGTCGTCGACGCTCCTCGCTATGTGAGGAATGACATCATCGAACGCGACCTCGGGATTGAGAGCCTGGATGAGTTTGTGCGACGCCTCGCGAAGGAGATGTTCGCGCGTGCCGACGCCTCAGCTTGGCCCCACGTCAAGCACCTGGCGCCATGGCATGCGCGCCCCCCTGACGCGAGACGACTCCCCCGCGACTTGATTGCGGGCAGCGAGTCACCCCCCCCCCACCCCCGGATTGACGCCTGAATAGGCCGCTCCAGTCTACACGCGGCCTATTCAAACAATAAGACTCTACATTCCTACTCGCACCCCGACAAACGTCGTGTGCTAAGTTAATATAGGCACGACGCGAGTCGACCACACACTCGCCACTATACACGCACTGGACTCACGCACCGAATGGATAGCGCAAGCTAGCTATTCGGTGCACGTGCACTGAGTGCACTGACAAATTGGAAAGATATGGGATAAGAGGGAATGCCTTAGATTTGATTAAGTCTTATTTATCAAACAGATTTCAAATCACACGAATAACGAAAATAGATAAGGACACAAAATTCGAACATATATATATGTCGGACCCTAAACTTGTTAAATTTGGTGTCCCCCAGGGAAGTATCCTTGGGCCTTTTCTATTCATTATATACATTAATGACCTACCAAGGTCTATAAACCAGGACATTATATTGTTTGCTGACGATAGCACGGCTATTTTTGCTGATAGCGGTCAAGAAAATTTTGATGTACAGGTGAATAAATCTCTCGAAGATATTATAAGCTGGCTGATAATGAATAATTTAAAAATAAATATTGATAAAACAAACTATATGTCCTTCACAAATAAAAATACAAAGTCGAATAAGATCAATGTAAATTATAAAGGCAAAACAATAAATCAGGTTAATTGCACAAAGTTCCTAGGAGTCCATATCGACTCGGAACTTAACTGGAAAATGCAAGTAGACGTTGTCTGCAAAAAACTTAACCAGTTTTCATATGCTCTCCATGTCCTTCGAAAAGTAGTAAATGAAAACGTATTACTGAATGTTTATCATGCGTACGTGGGTTCTACACTAAAATATGGTATATTATGTTGGGGTAACTCTACTAACAGAGAATTTGCATTTAAAGCCCAAAAAAAATGTATCCGAAGTATATGTGGACTTAAACAGACCGATTCATGCAGAACGGAATTCAGAAGATTAAAAATCTTAACTCTAGCGTCAATGTATATATTGGAAGCAGCTTCAATCACAAAGCGTGATATCAGTAATTATGAGACAATGAGAAGTACAAGACATAAAAACGAACTTAAGGCAGCTAAAAGTAGAACAGTTAAGTTTAAATCAAGCATATTTGGTATGGGTGTCAAAATTTATAATAAATTGCCAGATTCTATTAAAAATATTGAAACATTAACTACTTTTAAATACAAACTCAAAGAATTACTGATACAAAAAGTATATTACACAATCAATGAATTTCTAAATGACAAGTATTTTGACTGAAATATATTTAAGTAGGTTTGACAGGCGGGCGGTTATTTTGTGTTGAGATATTTGAATGATTTTATTGTTTTTCAGTGATTTGACCAACGAATTTAATTTTTATATATTATTCTTACTTTGACATTTATTCACAATTGTATCTTGACATTATTATTTAACAAATGACATTTTTACTTCAAGTGACATTATCAACTTCATATAATATTTTTCATTGTTATTTGATACGCTGAAATGAATAAAACTTAATTGTAATATTATCTCATTATAAATAATGTTTGCAAGGAAATGTATTATTATAATAATAAAGCTCGTAATTTGCATGCCTCAAGGTATAATATGGTTGGACTGTAATATAATTTCAATAACTCTATGTAATTACCCATATTAGCAAATAAATGATTAAAAAAAAAAAAAAAAAAAAACAGTACAATGCCGCTCACACACACACATAAATCGTCCCTGCGGTCTGAACCGTAACCGGCTCGCTCTGGAAGCGGGTTAGACGGGGGTCACACTTCCTACTGAGGGTTCGTAACAAGCCGGCATACTCGTCGCAGGTCGTCTCCCGCCGGGCTTCCCCTAGGGGTCTCACCTGGCGGGGATTGACCGCCGGTATGTCGTGAAGAGTCGGCGCTGTGCGCAGCAGCGTCGTGACGCGCCTACAGTATACACATACAAACACATACACATAGAGCACACAGCTCTACAACCGCCGAGCCTAGTTAGGCACCAGAAGGACGGGTCCGTTGTCACGGGCCCCGGCTGGACTCTGCGGTCAGAGGGCGAAGCCCTGACACCGCCTGCCACGCCCCCCGACGGGGACGTAGCGAAAGCCACAGTCGGGTGCGCGGCACAGTATTCACTGCGCTCTCGGTCTGCTTCGACTTTCCTGTTTGGACAGCTCTGAGAACCAGTCTTACGCTAGCACACGCACGGGGTCCCGCTCCCTGTACTGTACTAGTCTATATTGTGTTTACTTCATGCTTTCAATAAATAACGTTCCGTCGTAACTTGTTTGTTCGTTCAAACCTGCTACAATCTGGCGCACAACGCGAGGCCGAATCCAGGCATCAAGATTGAAAGCTTACGTCGTCTTCCACATCGCGAAATCAAGATGGCTATGTCAAACGAGCAATTCCAGCAACTCCTTAGCACCATCACGGCCAATAAACGGGGAACATTTGCATCTTGCACGTTCACTTACGACGGGAAAAAGAACTCGGATGCAGTAGAAGCCTTCTTAGCCGCAGCAACCGTTTTTAAGTCAACGGAGAAGATAAGTGACTCAGATGCACTGCAAAGTCTTCCACTTTTACTACGAGATGAGGCAGCAGTGTGGTGGCAGGGAGTGAAGACTGGTGTGACGCAGTGGGAAGATTTCTGCAGTAAGCTCCGCCACACGTTCGCTCCGAAAAAACCAACATTCATGGTGTACTACCAAATAACACATGAAGTTCAGGAGGCAAACGTTACGACAGAAGCCTTTATCGCCAGGAAAAGATCCCTGTTCTCATTGGCTCCCCCTCCAGCATTCACTGAATCTCAACAGATAGATTTAATCTTCCCGCTCATCCGGCTGGAAATAAGGAACCGCATGCCACGAGATACAGTGCCCTCATTCGACAAACTCCTGGAGACCGCACGAGGCATTGAAGAGACCCTACATGAGTACGCAGCAAGTTCGGAGACAGGCGAAATCAGGAACGCTCAGGGGAAGAAAGGGAAACTAAGGTGCACCTTCTGCAAAAACCCAGGACACACAGCAGATGTCTGTCGTAAGAAGAAGCGGGCTGAAGGCACTCTTTCTTCTACAGTGAAAGATGTCTCAGAGGGTCAAACTCAGGCACCATCCCCTTCCAAGCCGAAGTTCTCCTGTTACGGGTGTGGAGCACCTGGAGTTTATAGGAGTAATTGTTCCACGTGCAAGAAAAGCTCGTCGCCGGTCAAAAAAGAAGACGTCGGTTTCTGCGCCCTTGACGCTCTTGAAGAGACGCACTCACGACCTGTAGTATTCCTGGAAGTTGAGGGGGTAACGGGGACGGCATTCATGGACACATGTGCCAAAATGAGTGTTGCATCTTATAGCCTCTACCAGTCCCTGCTGAAGAGTGGATGCAAATTTGACGAGAAAACAGTGGATCTCACATTAGCCGATGGCATTAAGTGGGAGCAAGTGGTGCTTATGTGCAAAGCCATGGTGACCCTGAATGGTCGTAAAATAGCCACCAGGTTCATCGTGCTGCAGGAAGCTCGGGACAACCGCACACTACTAGGCGTCGACTTCTTGCAAAAAGCGGGTGTGGTGATAAACATGCCTCAGTATACGTGGTCCTTCATCGACGTACCTGACTTGCAGTATGAGCTCTACCCGGAAGAATTCACCATCTTCGAATCCACCGTCATCAAGGAAATGATGATTTTGCCAAGTCCACTCAGCGCGATGACAGTGACAGACAGTGAGGATGCTGCTAGCATATCCAACGCCATACCTACGCCTCCATCAACCCCTCCTCCAGCGATAATGGCCACGGGTGAAGCAGCAACTCCAACAAAAGACCAATACGCGGACACAGACTACAAACTGGCACTGATTGATCTTACTTCCACACCACCAAGCAAGAAGAAGCCTCGGCTGTTCGATGGGTACTCTCCAAGCTTCACAGACTTCATGTTGCGAGATGCTCAAATAAATGTCCACCGAGAAAACGCCGAGCTATCTCCACAGAGTAATAGCCTCTTTGATGCGAACAATTGGGACGTTCGCATAGACTCGATCGACGTGGTGGTACATATTACTCCGGACCAGGTTAAGCTAGTCGATCAGCTTCTGGAGAAGAACAACGACGTTTTCAATACGAAACGAGAACCTACGAAATTGATTGAGCACACAATCAATACAGTGGATGACAAACCAATTTCGGTTCCCCCGTACAGATTATCCCCACCTCGGAAAGGAGCTTTGCAACGAGAGATCGAAGCAATGTTAGCGGATGGCATCATTCAACCATCTGCATCACCATGGGCGGCCCCTGTAGTGCTAGTACCGAAGGCTAACGGAAGCATACGAGTTTGTATAGACTATCGCCGACTCAATGCGATAACTGTACCCGACCCATATCCTATTCCAAGGATTGATGATCTCCTGCACGAAGCGAAACCAACGCCCTACATGTCCCTGCTAGACTTGAAAGCTGGGTACTGGCAGATTGGCGTTCGAAAAGAAGACCAGGACAAGACGGCATTCATCACACCTTTTGGCGTGTACAAATTCACCCGTATGCCATTTGGTTTACGCAACGCTCCAGCAACATTTCAGCGACTCATTGACCGCATGCGAGTAGGTATGCCGGACGTGAAGCTGTTGGCATATTTAGATGACCTGGCTATATTTTCGCAAACGTTTGAACGACATTTGGAAGACTTGCAAAAGGTATTCAATCAGCTAAAAGAATTTGGGCTTACCGCGAATCGAGGAAAATGCCATTTCTGCTGTTCCACCATCAAATACTTGGGACACTATATCACGCCGAACGGTCTACAGGTGGACCCTGAGAAGACTGCAGCTATCGCAAAGCTACCCGCACCCTCCAACCTGAAACATCTAGTTGCATTTCTGCAGACATGCTCGTGGTATAGGAGATTCATAGAGAATTTTGCGAAGATTGCGGAACCCCTGACTCGTTTAACAAAGAAGAATGTTAGCTGGGAGTGGACAGAGGAACAGCAAAACGCCTACAATGAGTTGAAGTATCGTCTAACTTCTGCTCCAATTTTGAGACAAGCTGATGAAACCGTACCGTACGTCATCAAAAGCGACGCCAGCTCTTATGCAATTGGAGCAGTTTTGGTTCAGGGGGAGGGCGAAGACGAACATCCTGTAGAGTTCGCTAGTCGTCTTCTGACATCCGCTGAACGAAATTATACAACCACTGAAAGAGAGGCGCTTGCTGTAGTTTGGGCGGTATCAAAATTTCGCGAATATATCGAAGGGCTGCCTGTCACCGTAATCACGGACCATCAAGCCCTGAAATGGCTCATGTCACTGAAGACGCCTACTGGTAGGCTGGCGAGATGGGCCCTACAGCTGCAAGCGTTCAACATTACTATCAAATATGCTCCTGGGAAAACAAACGTCGTCGCTGACTTTCTGTCCAGACCGCCATGTAATAATGAGACTGTAGGAACCTGTGGTATTTGTACAGTGACCATTGATATGCCCCTGCGGAGTCCCGGTGAAATTAGAGATGAACTGCTAAAAGATGAAAGACTACAACAGATAGTGAAGGACCTAGAAAGCCTGAACAATGACGAAAAAGCGGTATACTGGAGCAACAAGGGCTACCTGATGAATAATGGGCTACTCTACCGTCATAGTCCCCATTCAGATTCCGAAGAGGCCCAGTTGGCAGTACCCGAACATGAGTGGGCCAATATATTGTCAACATATCACGACAATCCCTTGGCCGGTCATTACGGGTCAGATAAAACCTACCGCCGAATCTCAACAAGGTATTACTGGACTGGCATGAGAAAATACATTGAGAGTTACACAAAGAATTGCCTGGAGTGTCAGCGTTACAAGTCATCGAACCAGAAACCTACGGGATTGCTCCAAACTACTGTGATGAATCAGAGATACGAAGTCATTTCCTTCGATTTGTTTGGTCCACTTCCAACCTCTCTAGATGGTAAAACATGGATTTTCATCGTGGAAGATGTGGCAACGCGATGGGTGGAACTCTTCGCCTTACATCAGGCTACAGCAGAAAATTGCGCCATGACTCTGATCAACGAAATATTCCTTCGCTTCGGTTTTCCTCGTCGTATGATCAGTGATAATGGACCCCAATTCGTCAGTGCCGACATGCAACAGGTTGCTTTTACAATGAACATCAAGCATGCTTTCACTCCTGTGTATCACCCAGAGACGAACCCAGTGGAGAGGAAGAACAGGGATTTAAAACCCCAGTTGGCTATCTTAGTCAAGGATAAGCACAGAGAATGGCCGGAGCACCTCCCAAGTATTAGGTTTGCAATGAATACCGCGAGCAGCCTATCAACTGGATTCACGCCGGCATTCTTAACCTTTGGCAGGGAACTGAGAACACCAGATGACACATCCCATGATTTTAGAAAGATTCTGCAATCCGAGAACTTCGTCCCAGAGATCACCCCAAAGTTGATGCAATTAGCCAATACCTTGCAACAAGCTCGAGAGATTCAGGAACATGGCGAAGAACGACGTAAGAAGTACGTCGATAAACAGCGGCGAGAAGATCCGGGTTACAATCCCGGAGATCTGGTACAGCCCATAAATTGAGTAATGCCTCACGGGGTGTAAGTAACAAATTCGCACCACGACGTGACGGACCCTACATTATCAAGAAACGGCACGGTCCGTCCTCTTACGAAATTGCTGATCCACAAAAGTCAGACGTTGCGATTGGGGTATATCACTCCTCAGCTTTGGTGCCTTATATCGGAGAGTCATCCATGCTACCAGCTCCTGTACAGCCCCTGCGGAAGAGAGGACGACCACGGAAACGAACCCTCCAGGGTGTGGGCATGGCCACAGGACAAGCGAAGAAACGCGGAAAACCCAAGAACACGCCTCCACTTGCTGGATCATCGTCGGGACGACTTCAGATCCAGAGGGGGAGACTGTAACAATAAAATCAACAACACCCGAGCGCTCGAACCGCGGTACCATCTACACGTCATGCTGGGCGTGGCCTCCCCGCAAGCGGCCGCCCCACCGTGCGCCGCTGAGCTCTGCCGGCCCGTATAAAACACGACCACCGGCGTGTGCGCGGCACAGTATTCACTGCGCTCTCGGTCTGCTTCGACTTTCCTGTTCGGACAGCTCTGAGAACCAGTCTTACGCTAGCACACGCACGGGGTCCCGCTCCCTGTACTGTACTAGTCTATATTGTGTTTACTTCATGCTTTCAATAAATAACGTTCCGTCGTAACTTGTTTGTTCGTTCAAACCTGCTACATATTTAATAATATTTTATTTAATTAAACACAAAAAAGTGTCTCCTGAAAAGTTGCTATTATGCAGTTACGCCCCTATTCGTAGTATACGACGATATGAACTGTACACAGTAGAAGGCAACAAAATAATTATTTAACATTCATACAAATAGAAATAACTAATATTATATAGTGAAATAAAAACGTTCCAGCTCTGACAACACCTGCTTCTTTTATTTTAGGTTTTTAACATGGACACTAGTAGTATAAGAGACCAGTTGCAAATTTTATTTCTATTTGACGATTTGATTTCGACTTTAACTTTCATCTGTCACTACTATTAGCACTATTAGTTCAAGCTGAATCTTCAAACCTGTACAAATATTGATTAAATATTGAGGAAATTACTGTTAAAGATTATAATAATTTGTTACTGTCATAGTTTTTCTTTAAAAATTATATCGAGTTTCCACAAGAAAGCTGTAGGAAATACGAAATAGCTCCAGAAATTTTGTTTATTGCTTTGCTTGTAAATAAAAGACTACCCTATCCTCACCCCTCCTTTGAACTGTTTTGTTTACGTGGCTCTTTGGTGTTGAAAACAAAATTGTTTGTTGTTTTGATTATACAAAAGAAAACCGATATCATGGCACTTACAGAATATTATTTACATGACCGTGCTAAAATTTTATTGGCCGGTATTTTTTATGGATTTGTGTAGTAAAATCGAACTTACAAGGAAAATGTTTGAATCGATCTGCAGTTACGAATAGAGACATTATCCCTGATAGAATATTTTGAGTTAGAGTAAAGTCGTAAACAAGCAGCGCTGGAAGGCCTCCCATAAGGCGGACCGATGACTTGCAATGCTACCCTACTTACTACTCTTAACGCGATTCATTTTACAACCTAAACAGAACTGTTAAAGGAATAGAGCTATAGGTATACATACTTGTTGATGATCTAGATCATCAACAAGTATGTTGGTGGAGAATGTTTTTTTCTTCCATTCTGCCCTGTCACTCGTCATGCTATCACTTACTTCCTTTTCTTTCATATCACTCTTCACACAATCCATCCATCTTTTCTTTGGTCTCCCTCTCCCTCTCCATCCATCCACATGTAAACTCATAATTCTTTTAGTAATATGCGCTACATCCCTCCTCTTCACATGACCATACCAAGACAAACGATTCCCTTTCAATTTTTTAGTCACTGGCGCCACTTTCAAACTTTCCACCAGCATCACTAAACTTTAGAAAATTATGTGTACTAGATTTTTCGAAGATCACTGAAACAGTCAATAATACTCGTATTATACCTATGTACTTACTCCGAGCGTCTTTTATCTGTCTACTGCCCCTTGTCTTGCTCTAACTCCACTTGTGGAAGCTTATAATTGACCTTCTTTCATTTTTTTTTTATTTATCTGTATTCAAGCTGTAAGTTTTCCGAAAATAATAAAATAAAAATAAATAAAGTATCTGATGGAGTTATTTTATTTATTTTAATTTTATTATTTTAAACTTTACTCTTTCTCGCTCGCACTACTGACATATTAACACGTCTTAGTGAGGGTTTTGGAAATTCAATGGGTGCGAGACGCACTTGACCGTTCTTTTGTGGCGAAACTTGTGGGAGGCCTATGTCCAACAGTGGGCGTCTATCGGCTGAAATGATGATGGTAATAGTGATGAGTCTCCACTACGTCTGTCCGTCTGTATGAACGCGAAAACTACTGAACAGATTGTCATACAGTTTTCACCAATAGACAGAATGTTTCTTGAGAAAGGTTTAAATGCATAATAAAGCAATAAAAAAGGATTTTTATTTTTCAGATTTTGTAACAGTTTTAACATGGACGAACGACATTCACCAGCCCGAAATGAAATTATACTCATTGTATTATTTAGTTACATTATTTATGTTCTTATACACTGACAGCGTTAAATATTTTCCTTTCGTTCAGTCCATCCTGATGTTGTCTGTAAGAAATTGCCCTTTGCGATAAGGCAGCCTATTTTTAACCATATAAGGCACCCTTTTCGAATCCGTTTGTAATAAGAGTTAAGTTAGGGTGTGTGATAAAGTATATAAAAATAATAATAATAAATAGCAGCCCAAAATCCACTACCATAGGCGCTGCTGGTGTATGATGGGTAGCTCGCCATCCGACCGTCCGGTAACCATCCGGACCGTGCCCAAGTCCTCCCGCCCCTTCCAAGCGAAAGCGGAAGATGTCATTAGATGATTTCCCAAATAAAAAAAAGCCTAAAATCAAGTATGGGGCAGTTGCCCGGACTAGATTAAAAAGAGTGGCCATGGAGTTTCTTGCACTTTCTTCTCCGTAGAGATCTACGCTTTGGAACGTGCAATTAGCATCATTTTTTCTGACTGACTGACTTTTTAACATTTCAAAAGTTCTTGTAAATGGTTTATTTGAAATAAAATGCTTTGAATCTTTGAATTTTTTTAATCTAGACGTAACACCCATCTAGTTGAAGGAGATCCTTTTCAATGGAGATCTTTTGTAGGACTTTATACCCTCTTTCGCATACCTTTAACAAATGAATGTAACCTATTTGAATTATAAACTCGAAAACACTGCGACTATTACCGAGTTTTGCCATTGGCCTTGACTACAGCTGGTATCCATTATCTTCTCACTTAATGCTAAAACAAAACCAATAACACCTACACATTGCGCTCACCAGGGTAAAACTCCAAAAATCCTACGCTAATTGTAATTTTCCTTTGTTAACTGGCATTTAGAGACTTTGGTGTTTTTTATTTATTTTCCTTTATCGAATAATTATAATCAGGCTGCTCTGTGTCCTACATGGGGTTCACACATAAGTGGCTCAACATGTACTTACTGTGAAAAGCAGCCGTTTTTTTACTTGGAAAAACATCAAATGACTTCTTCCACTCTGAGTGCCGTAGGAGGGAGTTGTCAGACATACGAGTATTATATGTCTACCCTAGTTGGTGCGTCACTGCGGGATGCCAACTGAAAACCAGCGATAGGTGTCTAACGCCCAGCAAATGCTGAGGTGGTTACCCTTTCGGTGCGGGCACGCTCGGCGTACTTTGCACTTTTGTTATTTTTTACTGTGTGTTTATAGCCGTTGTGCTGTGTCTGTCCCGAATAAAAGTATTTCTATTCTATTTCATACTTTTAATGATTAAAACTATCAGCGTTCCTTCAATTACCCTTTTTGCTAGGGCTATGGGAACTCCTTCGAACAATGCGCAGCACTGGCAGGTGTCGACCCGAACTGGCCCCGTTAACTTTGCTGGCTTTGAAGAGCACGTGGAACACAACACGCCATCGACCTGGCTTGATACTTACCTGTCCCAGTTCTGAGCAAACCCTTCCCTCCGCTTCTTCCATCTTTTGCGAGCTCGGGCTTCTTTCTTCCATTTTTGGCGAAATCTGTTTAGTTCGTCTCGTCATCACCTTCGTGGTCCGCCGCGACCCCGTCTCACTGTCCCACGGCACCAACTCTGTGCTACTTTGTTTGGCCCACAGTTTGTCGGGCATGCGGCAGATATGTCCTACCTAGTCACATTTAGTTGTGCTGCTTTTTAACCCACAGTCAGCTTTTCTTTTTTTAAGTGAAAAATCACGAAGTGGCTCCTCCTGCTCTAGATGAAGCGAGAGGGAATGTCAGATTTTACTGACTAAAACCCATCTGTGTTTCAGGTTTACGGTAACATTTTCGAATAATCTTGCAGCTCCACATCAGCTATCCTGGCATAATAATAATAATAAAGTAAAAACAAGAACTATGCTGACACAACACAGATATCACCACCCGAAATCTGCGATAGAAAGAGTTATATTGCCCAGAAAAGAAGGAGGAAGAGGATTGATCGGAATTTCACATCTCCACAAAAGACAAATAATTAATCTAAAACAATTTTTCGGGCGAAAGAAAAGTACCAGTAATTTACACAAAACAATTATAGAGATAGATAAACAGTATACACCATTGAACCTTAGTGATGATGATAATATTGAGACATTAGATAAAGTGCAACATATAGAAGAGATAAAGAGAAAATGGAAGCAAAAAGAGCTACATGGGAGACATCCCAATGATTTACAACAATCACATATAGATAAAGAAGCTTCTAACAAATGGTTAGAACTAAGTGGGCTGTTCCCTGAAACAGAAGGGTTTATGTTGGCCATTCAGGACCAAGTCATTAATACCAAAAATTATAGAAAATATATAATAAAAGATACACAGCAAACCGGAAACAATTCAACATATTACTGGTGCTTGTATGACATTGACACAGAACGATTATACTCACCGACATAATCAACTTGTTAACATCATACACCAAAAACTCGCAATTAAACTTAAACTCATGCAAGACGCATACACACCATATTATAAATATTCACCAAGACCGGTTTTAGAAAATCAATTTTACAAAATATATTACGACCGCACTATAATTACAGATCACACTATATATAACAATAAACCCGACATAACACTTGTTGATAAAGAAAACAAACATGCTTACATAATTGATATAGCAGTCCCAAACACTAATAACATTCAAAAAACTATCACGGAAAAAATTAGGAAGTACACAGAATTACAAGAGGAAATCACCAGAGTTTGGAAAATGAATAGAGTCACAATAGTCCCAATAATAATATCAGCAACAGGTGTTATTCCAAAACAAATATTCAATAGTTTTAATGTTCTCAATCTATCAAAATACACATACCTAACACTACAAAAAGCCGCTATTTTGAACACTTGTCGTATAGTTAGAAAATTTTTACAACTGGACTTAGATAATAATTTAGATTCAGTTCAAAGTCTTTTACCACCTTAAACCAATAATTAGGATCTCACCTTGGTTCACACCCGTGAGATTCTAAAAGAACACCAGGCACCAGCCTGAGAAAAAATGCCTAAAAAACCATAATAATAATAATAGTTTATTTGATAACCTTATACGTACAACAAATTTGAGATTGGAGCCTCCTTTTAAGCAAAAGATGCCTGTATTAGGAGACTCCGCTCCTTCAAAAACAAGAAGTGTAAACTATACAATACGAGTACATAATTAAAACAAAGTGAATTAAGTGAATGAGGGTGGGTGTGTGTAATGAGTGTATGTGGATGTGTGTAATGAGTGTGTGTGTGTATGTATGTGAAGGTGTATAGTATTAGTATGTCTGTTGTAGAAGTGATTCAGCCTCACCATAGGTTAGCTTTCCTATCCAATCCGTTAGTGTATTTTTGCATTCATAACAATTCTTAGGGTAGATGTACACGTGTTTATTAATAGCATTATAAAGCTGAGCAGATCGTTTACAAAGTTGAATACTAGCAAATCGTGTTTTTGTTTGTGGTATTTTTAATATAATGTCTTTTGTCTTTGGCATGATGTTATGTACGTTATTTAGAGGGTCAAAAGGCGACGTACGTAAGATAAACTAAGCTATAAGTATCAAGAAAGCAACATACATAAGTAAGTTTTATCTCCACAACAGATATAAAGAAAACTGAAGTTGTTTAGCGATGTCAGAGATGTTTTTTCTAGTTGGCGTTTTGGAGGGTAGTCGGATATTTACTTAGTTGTTTACTATCTATATTTTCCCTTGGGTCAAGCTTATGTTGATAAAGTTTATGTTATCAATTTGAGATATTGCTTTGGTAAACACATAAAATATGGATCGTGACTAAAGTGGTTCTGACTTTGTGATACATAGTCGTGTTTATTTATCTTATAAATTACATATTCATTTAACTTGATTGGCTGTGTGGCAAAAAATAGATATTTTGAGTTACTTGGAGTTTAAACTATTCTAGGCCTATAAGCCCCAAGCCCGCCGTTACCCACATAATAAATTGTATAAAATTTGCATAGAAATTGTCAACCTGCCAAATAGTACTAGATGTACAGAAATAGTCGAGTAATTTTAACGAAGACATAAGTACAAACTCTTTTAACATACTTACTTAGCCTTACATATATGCTACATACATACAAAGTCCCCAACAGCGTCTGTCTGTTTGTTCGCGATCGCTCAACCACAGCGCAAACCATACCATCACAATTTCCAACCTTTACAACCCCGATAACATTCCCCCCCGATACAAACACAAAGTTCATTAATAAAATAAAATAAATTACAAACCATCGGATCCCTAACCATCATTACGCTGCCTTAGGGCTATAACGGCTTCCCTAAAATCCCTATCACGAGGGGACTCGGTAATTTAATGACGTCACTGATGCTGATGACCTCATCATACTGGCCCTTGTTTTATTTAAACATCCTGCATTTGAGGAGTGCCTTTGAAAAATGTGTATTTAAATTGCGGTTTGGAACAGCTGTGTTTTGGAATTTGGTTTTTAATTTCTATGTATTTATCGTGATTTCTTTTTAGGGTTCCATACTTCGAAATGAAAAATGGAACCCTTATAGGATCATTTTGTTGTCCGTCCGTCCGTCGGTCTGCCTGTCGGTCGGTCAAGACCCTTTATCTCGGAAACGCGTGGAGGTATCGAGTTCAAATTAAAACCATGTCCCTTGAAGCTATGAAAAATCAAAGTATTTCGACACTCTCAAGAAAATCAAAATTCATACGATAATTTCCGTTGACGCATAATTATGAAATTTGGCGTAAAGCTAGGTTTTATAGCACAGATACAGGAATAAATCTGAAAACAATAAATATATTGTTACGTTATAAAAAAAAAATCGATAATTTTAATGTGATATTGATAACAATATCACAATAACTCTCAGCTCTATTTTCAATCTTTCCACAAATTGTCTAGTTGTTTAGACACTTAAAATATATAAAACTGCAACAATTTTACATCAAAATATCAACTATGAATTAATATGTGAATAGTATTAAATCCACCACTGAATCTCACTCTAGAAATCTTGGAAAAAAACTCTCATATTTGAAAACATTTGAGTTCAAGGTCTATCGTCTCGGCGACAATCAATTTCAAAGCCTTGTCAAAATTTAGGGAAATGAGAAACGTTTTGAAAGCTTGCGACTGCTAATGTTCTTAAAAAATATCGGAATTTACCCTTGAGTTTGTTTATGTGCAATCAGATCGGTTACTATTCGTGTCTTTACAAAATTTTTATTTGGTCGATAATTCAGAACAATTCTGCAACTTGGTAAACAAAAAACATCGCACCTGAACCGTTCAAGTGATATAACTGAAACGTCATACCTAATTAAAAGATTATGGGGGATTTAGCATGCAAGCAAGAAAAGTTATCTTTCTTCTCTCTCATGCACTAATAATGGTGCCAAAATATGACGTATTCTTGAAATTTAAATTCTTGTCAAAATCGAAAATCTAATCACTGCCTTAAAAGATAAATTTCAAAAATAAACATTGAGTTTCCAGAAATAAAGTCCAATTTAAATACCGAAATAAAAACACACCGCCAAAAATCTGCCAGTATCTACTTCTACTTAAAAATTCAAAAACATCACGTCTCATAAAAGTAACAACATTTTAATATTTTTAAAGGCGACAGGAAATACATCATGGCCGCCGCCTCGCATCCGCAGTTTGCAATAGTTGACAAAAGGAAATTGAATGTCGCATGTCAGGGGAACGACAATACGTTCGCGCAATGGCCGGCGCAACTTCTACCATTGGCAGGCTTTCCAATGCATTGCTGGCTGGTTTGAAACTAATTTTTAATTGTTTTGTAATTTTGAATGAGTTTTAGAAGGTACAGTTACTCCTATATAGATTAATGGTATAGATACGAGTAGAGTGAGATTATTATTTTCTTTGACTTTTGGGTAATAAAAAATAAGATTAATTAGAGTAAAAAAGAATTGAAAATTAGCTAGATTTTGGTATCGGTGGCGGTGACCTCTCACGGACTCCCCGGGTTTTGGTTCAGGCCATGGTCTAGAGCGAGAGAGAATGAGATTAAGTCGCTACCTTCTGCGAAGCAGTAATCCTAGCGAAGGAGATTGCCGTAAAAAAAAGGAACGCAAATCCTCACACCCCAAGTGCCTAGGGCGTTGGAAGTCGCAGGTCGATCCCTGACCACTACTAGCGTGGGCTATCGGACGACGAGTAATGGGTAACTTGCTGTCCGGCAGTCCGGTAACCGCCTGGATTGAGCCCGAGTCGTCGACGGCGCGTATTGTTCCACGCGCGCTTCAGCAAAGCCTAGTCATGGATCAACTAAACATCTAAAACGGTTTTCCGTAGTCCTAGAACGCAAAGGCAACTGATATGGTGTGGTTTTAGTTAGTAACAGTCAGACATGCCCTGCCACTATGCTCTAGGGCAAAAAATATTTTATAAAAATAACTACTTATAAAGATTAACTTCAATGACACTATTAAGTGTGATTATGGTGAAACAACTACAGTTATTAAATAAAATTCAAATTTAAAACAAAATGACAACGTGCATGTATATAATTATGCAACAAATACTTTATTACTTTAATGGCAGGCAACAGTAATCACAGCCAGTTAAGTAAAACAACCTGATAATTTGTGGCCGTTTCCTGACAGCACGCGATACCCGGGAAATCATTGTTTACAATTACCGTAATCCCGACGTTACAAAATTCTCGGAAATGAAAATTTTATTTTAAAATCTTGTTATTGTACCACGTTAAATAGAACTGCGGAAATATATTAAAGAGTTACCGCTACCCTGAAAGACAAAGGGCGACTGAAGAAACACAGATGGTTTTTTTTTTAGGTTCAGATGAAAACCAGCGTCAAGCACTAATTGTTTGGTATTCATCCTGAACTGGACCTATTTTGATGCAGCCGTGAGGCACATAATTTCTTTTTGCTTCTTTGTTTTTAGGGTTCCGTACCTCAAAAGGGAAAACTGGAACCCTTATAGGATCACTTTGTTGTCCATCCGTCTGTCTATCGGTCTGTCAAAACCCTTTATCTCGGGAACGTGTAGAGGTATTTAGTTGAAATTAAAACCATACTCTTAGATCTACGGTCCTTTGAAGCTGTTAAAAAATCAAGCTTCTGAGTTAACGAAAAAAAAAAGATACGGCCGTAATGTCACAAAAAACGTATATCTCGACACTCTCAAAGGAATCAAAATTCATAAGGTACTTCCCGTTGACCTAGAATCCTGAAATTTGGCATGAAGTAAGGTCTCATAGCACAAATATAGGAATAAAATCTGAAAACTGTATTTTTTTTGTTATTTGTCGCAAAAAAAACCTTTTTTGCGATTCGAAAAAATCTTCGAGACTCCATTCAGGAATTGGACTGTTTACATAGGTAAGTTTGTACGGAACCCTCAGGGTGTGAGTCCGACTCGCACTTGCCCAGTTTTTTTTTTTTAATAAAAGACACCCACTTTCACTCCACCCAGAGCGGGCGAAATAAAAACCACGTTATGTGGCAGTCCTATTTGTGTATCTACTTTCACGCGGGCTAATTCACTGGAAGAAGCTAAACTCACACCTGAATTACCAGAGAATAAACATAACCTCAAAAGACTATTTCACCTAACAAGAATGATTTAGGTTCGTTACAAATAATGAAACAGTCACAGTTCTAAAACAAGTCCTAATGAGCATCGTTTCAGGCATGATTTACGGCCTCCGTCTAAAACCTTTCCATTTTAGTTAGTTACGAAACACGACATTGATCTTCGTTTGCCGATCTCTCTTAATTGCCAACTCGAAAAGGGTCATCAATCCCGTAATAGCTTTAAAACGTGTGCTATCATGGATTTGGAGAATTATGTAAAAGAGCCGAGGTTGGCCGAGCGCCAACGAGCAGAGCCGACACGTCAGTAGTTCAACAGGTCACCACGTAAACCTGAAACATGGGGCTCTTAAAATTTTATCGGAGTGCATTTATGATGTGTGACATTTTTGGAATGGTTTTCTGTAAGTTTTTACTTTTTCTTGATTTACTGATGTTCCTTTAGCGCCTGTCAAGGTTTGAACCCTCAACGTACCTACAACTCGTACGCCGGGGGCGCAAACACCGGGCCACTACTGTTCCAATGTTTGCCTACCTATATTAACTTTAGCCAATTATTCAGACTCCGTCGGCTACCTTCGGCACTCGTCGGGCTGCATCGTCGACGTCGCACTAGACATGCAGGGCGACAGGCCCGCCATCACTACACCAGCGAGAACGACCGACGACACACGCGCGTTATTAATTCCTCACCTTGGATATACGTTTGTCAGTTTACAGTCCACTGCTTTTTATTTAAGTCCCAAGTCAAGACCCTAACATTTTGGTCCTTCGAGCCGGATATGAACCAGCGACCTATGGATATACAGTCCCTGCCAGTCAATACATGGACCGACTACCTACTAATTTGACCTTCGTAACCCAGCATTAAGGTAACCTGGGTTAGGGGTAACGTATTAACGATACCTTGGCAAAACTAGAACCAGATTCTGTGACTTCTGACTATACGTAGCGACTGACAATGATCTACAAATAAAAGCCGGGACCAATGGCTTCACGTGCTTTCCGAGAGAGATTAGTCAGTACCTGGTCTTGATATGAAGACGGCTACCCATCCAAAGAACGACCTTCAGAAAGTGAAATTTTAACTTGGATATCGAATAGTGAGTTTTAGTTCTTAGACGCGAGGTCTTCCCATCTGTTTGCAATATCCGATGAGGACCACATGAGTTAGCTGCGTAAAAGACGGATGTGGGTGTGACCATGTCAGCGTGTCGTGTGACGTGTCGCGACGATACGAGTAGATACAAGGTGCACTTCCGAATTTGCAAAAAAATTGAGAAGGTAAATTGTGTTAGTGATCATTCACCCAAATCAACAATAAGAAGGGTAGATATATATATATATATTTTAAATTTTATTCTTATTTTCAGAAATTGGTAAAAGGTTTTCTTATAGTAAGTGACGGACCCTCGTGCAAGCTGTCGCACTCACGCACACAGTGATATGACGGGTGATGAATCGCAACGGGTGATTCTGTTTTTTGAAGGGTTTCACTAGGAGAGTTATTCTGAATAACACCGAATATTTTTTTAAAAATCTGTTATAAGAACTGTAACAAGGATAGAGCTGAAGTCAACGATTTACAGAAAAAAAAAAAATATTTTGCCAGAAATGTACTTATACAGTCTGTGGTATCAATATCAAGATTTTTTCCAGAATTACTCTAGAGTAGGATTGGCATGATCAAGTCAATCAAATAAGATTATCCGCTACGCAAATTATATTCATATTTTAGTTTTTATGTCGAAGTTATGTTACTTTGTGAAAATATTCCATGTTAACAAGATTTCCATTAAATAACATCGAATTCTTAGTATTCGCGCTAACTTTTCGTGGAAAATAAACACTAACCCAAAGCTTAGAACGCAATAGATGAAGTTTTTGACATGTGTCACATCGATCCGGAACTTTGTGCCGAATGCAGCGAAAACTAGTCGGGTCTCTAAAATAAAATATTACGACGGAGGCATGTTTGAAAGTTATAATATTACGTGGACCTGGAAACGTCATTGTCTGGGATTTTCAATTGTGTATTGACCTACGAAATCTTATTTTTAAAGTCTATTTTTAGGCTCGCGGGTTTCATCATTTATAGGTACTGACCCCTCTTTAGGTGGCACGTGAAACACAATACGCAGTTGACTCGGTCCTGGTTCTAATTAGACAGAATACCATGGCCAAGATTAGTACAAAGACACGATTGTTTGTTCTAAGCGTGGTTACCCTCTTTTATACCACACCCTCTCTTCTATACTTTCCTCCATAATAAAGCAGCTGTCTGTAAGTTCATCTGCTTATCTTTTTCGGTTTTTACGCAAGTGAAAGCACTAGCAAAACCTACACAGGATTACTAAGTTCAACACAAACATGTTGCAATAATATTTTGTTGCTTACATTTTGGTAAATTAGCTTCGGTATTCAACAATGTTAGTTGAACGGTTGTTAGCACTCTAACTTACTGCTACTCACCTAGTTTTGCTCGTAAAATAATTCAGGTACTTACTACGAGTGATTACTTAGACGAGAACTTGCTTCTTATTGTTTAAGACGAGGAAATGAATTAACAGTGGTCGCTTCTCCTCCTCGAGTCGTATTCCTCATTACGGAGGATGGTGAAGTTGCCGTTGGATTAGCTTCTTACTTCTTCTTCTTAGCGTATCAATGGCAAAACTAGTTAAATTCCTTGCCTGGTCCAGTATTCGGCCATAGCATACGTCCACTGATGTTGTCATTAGGTCCCTACGTGAACAGGTAACAGAGCACGTGATGCAGGATCGAAGGTGGGACATAGTCTGCGGAGGAACGCCGCGCAAAAACTGAAGATCGGAACTGTCTGAGAACTTCCATCTGTAGAGATTGTCTTTGCTTCGCCTAACCTGGGTGCGTAGTCTGTTTAGAGTTCTGTTTAGCTTATTACTAATGGTGTCTCGCCATCGGTGACGGTTCTTAGCGTCATGGAGTACGACGTGCAATTGGGTGTCTAATGTGGAGCGGACCTGATCTGCCCATATTTTTGGAGTTGCGGCCTCTAGATTGTTTGCCAGTAGTCGCTAGATATTAAAAATGTGTGGCACTAAGTTCTACTCCTGAGCAAACCCATCTGCGATTTCTGCACCATCGGTCTTCTGCCATACAGAACGTATATAACTGCGAGAATGTTCGAAAAAGTTACCGTAGTCCTGGAACGGAAAAAGCAACTGAAGGAACACATGTAGGTTATTAAGTCAGTACAAGTTTGACACTGTATCGTCCACTCAGAACGTGAGAAGTTATTTGACACGGGTAGTGTGAAAATTAAACCCGGTACCCTGGGACGAAGGCAAAGAAGGAACAGGAGTGGGTTTTTAGTCAGTAAAAGTCTATAACTATCTCCCGCTCCGCCCAAGGGCGAAATTTGTCATTTGATGATTTCCGACCTCAAAAAAGGACCAGAATTTATAAGGAATTCAAAAAAACATTGTGTAGAGATTAAAAACGAAGTCACTTTCGCACACCTTTTGTTTTTGTAAAGTAAACGGGGCGATCAATGATTCATTGTTAGAGAAACGGCCTTGCTGCTTCACAGTAGAACAAGTACCTACAGGCTGATGTTATTATAATGGTAATCGGTGGCATGTTTAATAAACGAGCCCATTCAACGAAGAAACTGCGCACAAAATATTAAAATCGAAGTTTCATAAGTTAAATAGAATCCTGTGGCTTAACATAGCATAAGCATAATCAGCATTACAATGTTCCCACTGCTGGGACTCAGGCCTCCTCTCTAGGAGAGAGAATAGGCTGTAATCCACCACGCGGCCCAATGTGGATTGGTGTCACATGTCTTCGAATTTTTGGTTTTATGACACGCTGGTTACCTCACGATGTTTTCCTTCACCGTTTTGAGAGCAGTGGTGATGAAATAAATTACACAAAGTAAAGCGCCTGACTAGGTTTTAACCCACGACATACAATTTGTCTGGCTGGTTAGTGGCCCTGACTGCTATGCCGGAAGTCGTGGGTTCGATTCCCACCCAGGACAAATGTTTGTGTGATGAACATGATGTTTTGTTGTGTGTCTGGGTGTAATTTATCTATAATATGTATGCATTTAGAAATATACAAGTATGTTTATCAGTTGTCTAGTACTCTTAACACAAGCTCTGCTTAGCATGGGACTAGACGGCGTTGTGTGATAGTTGTGGAATATAAAAAAATCATAACTCGGGGCCGTTACCTCTGGGCCACCACTACTTAACATTATCGCAATAATATTTTTCACTCTTAAGTTGTAATAAATAATTCTCATTGAAAATAAGGAGGAAATAGGTAAACTAATATTATTTTTCCTTATTACTTCAAAATAAGGGTGAACTGTTTAAAGTGACTTGAGGAAACGCTGAATTAAAGTAAAGCCTGCCTTTTGAGTTTTATTGCTTTTTTTAGAGGTCGAGGAAAAAACTGTTTTGGATCTTTTAATATGTTGGATTGTTATTAAAGGCTATTATTATTATATGTATGTGGGTGTATTTATTATTTGTTACTCCTCTACCCTCGAACCACCGCGCACCGGATAATTTTGCATAAGAGTAGATCATGTCTTGTTTTATCCTAGCTTAGCATAAAGCAAGTAGGTAACCTCGGGAAAATTTTAATTTCCTATTCTCACGCGGGTGAAGTCGCTATAAAAACTTAGTAAAATATAAAAATAAAATATATTCAGAATACATAAATAATAATAATATTATATTAGATACGTTTGAGGCTAATTTTCAAATTAAAGATATTACAAAAGTTAATAAACCGAATCATAGATACCACCTCGACAATGGTCGTGCAGAAGAGACGCCCGGGTGCCACCACCGTGTGGACCGCCCGGAGGACACGGTGGAGAACACGGTAGAGGTTTGCCCCGCTTAGGCAGAGTACCGCCGTGTCCTCGTGGGGGCGAGCGGCGGCAGCGATCTCTCGCGCCGGGTCTTAGTACACGGCATGGGCCGGAGCGAGGAGGAGTGGCAGGCGGTTGCCTCCTTCTGTGAAGCAGTAATGCTAGCAAAGGGAGGCGGCGGATCGCGTGAGGCAACGGTTCTCACGCCCTAACCGCCGCCGGGATTCCGATCCCGATTTCCGGCCACCATAGGCGCGGGCTTGCAGACGGCGAGCAATGGGTGGCTCGCCGTCCGATCGTCCGGACCAAGCCCAAGTCGTCGATGAAGCGTAGTGTTCCACGCGCGCCTCAAGGAGTTGTCAGCAACCATAGGGGCCCAGCAGGGTCGAAGCCTATTGGGGCCATGGGTGATGCGAAAAAGATCCCCGGGGCCCTGGAAAAAATGGAAAAGAAGGAACAGGAGTGGGTTTTTAGTCAGTAAAAGTCTAACACTATCTCGCGCCCCGCCCAAGAACGGGGGATGTCATGAGATGATTTTCCGACCCGAAAAAAAAAACCTCGACAATGGTACCCTATGTCCATCAGGCTATTAACATTTTAATTCAATCACTTTTAGATATTTAACGGACATCTAGAACCTGGAAGAAGGTGGTTCAAAAACATAGGAGGAGCACGACAAAAGAGAGGTCTATTCCTAGCAGTGGGCTAAGGGCGGAAATCACCAATAAAACTAATCGCGTTTTAACGTTTGGCTCGCATAATCGTGTTTAACCGCTGTTACTAGTGTCACTTGTAAAAATACAACAAAAGAAAAATACAGACAGGTGACACTAGTGATAGCGGCTAAACGCAATTATGCGAGCCAAATGTTAAAACATGATTAGTTTTATTGATGAATTCTGCCCTAAATGGGGTTGTGGACTGTGGATGGTGTTTATTATGAGGCAAAATCTAAAATTAGTAAACATTTAGGATTATTCTCTTAAATTTTGTATGATGGCTTGCAACTTAAAAAATAATTCCTATTTGAATTTAATATAATAATAATGTGATTTAATTAATTGCACATAAATAATTTTGATTTATTTGGATAAAATATTATTTAATTTTACTTATTGTGATTTCTGTTAAATTTATATTTTTTTTTTTGTATTAGGCGATGATACTTGAAAATAAATATATAAGTGGACCTAGACAGTAACCAGACCGTCGATTAAAGCATCAAAGAAAATTTAGACCAACGTTTTTGTAATAAATTTGTTCGGGTATGGCTCTGAAACCAGACCAACACAGATCTGGAATTTATCTAAGTAATGAGATTTATATCTAGAACAAAGATGGCAGAAAATTATTTAGCCCGTGTAGTATAATGTTATATTTAGGAATTTAAATATTACATTTGATACAAGTGAAGTAACGTTGTCTTTGCAACCGGGGCAAAATTTGCCCAAGGCTGAGGGTGTTATGGAGCATTAGGCTGCAGTGACTTTCTACGTGTATCAAAAAAAAAATTGTCTAAACACTTCTAAAAATACTTCCTATGAAAATGACGAAGCATTTTTGTTGTCACTGAAAAAAGTTTTCCGAAGTTGCCATAGATTTTAGTTTTGATTTAGATGACAACAGGCTATCGCAAGCATTTTCTGATCAGGAGTAGGTGCCTATCAGAATACCAGGGCTGCGTTATTTTACTTTTTTGTTAAATATCGCAGCATATGCTGAGATAGAAGCCTTTTTGACTTCGCACAGGTCTTTTATTTTTATCTTTTAATATTGTTTTCTTTTATTTATTTATTTTTATTTAAAGCTAAATATTTATAGATTAAGTAGTTACTATTTATTTGATTGTTATTTGTCCTGGGCGAGTCTCAAATAAATGTTTTCTTTATTTTTCTTTCTTCTTTCTCTCTGACCTCCACAACTCAGTAATTAGGTAATACGATACCCCTTTGTAAGACTGATTGTCAGACGAGTTTCTCAATTCTCACTAACAGTAACGACTGTCAGATACCCACAATGACAGCCGGGATCAGCAGCTTAACGTACTTACCCCGAGGCAAGGTGAATTTTCGGAGAAATGTAAAGTCTTGTGTTATATAATAATGTCATTTATATAAACAGATCCTCTGTGACATGTATTTACTAACGAGATACAATTAAACTATATTTTTTTCCGGAATACTTAAAGGAAAAAGAAAATCCTCAATTAACATGGAAGAAATTTCGTTTAGCATAATTATTATCCTCTTTAAATTCTAGAAAACATTAATGCTACAAGGAAAAATATATTCTATTTATGTTCAGCGTAGGTTTGATGCAAAAAAGTTGTAATTTCTGGATAAATTGATACCTATTGTCCCTTACATAATTGAGTAGGTACAAATAAAATTAATGAGCTAAGTTATAATTTAAAAGAATTAATAATCTCAAACACTAAGAAGAAAATTGTGGTGAATGGAAGAATATTTTGGTGTTCCAAGGTTATAATATATATTTTTTTACAATTATAAACAGTGAGTATTGCATGTGTATTTTCTTGGTTATGTCTTTATTCAAGTTGCGGTTTTCTAGGAGGAAGAAGTCTTGTCCTGGAAACAACCCAGATAAGACTCCTTATGCCCAACATGCCTCCTTTCCGTAATCTTACAGTATGAATTGTTGAAAGACGTAGGTAGCACGAAACTGAACACGGGTGCTAAACCTATCCTGGCTCTGTTCCCGTAACCAGTGTGGTACCGCTCCAAGTAGACCTAACATGCGGCTGCGTCCTGCTATGCATTTCGCGTTTGCATCACTCTACGAAGGATAAGGAAGGCGTGAAGTATTTGAAAGCGAAGAACAACTAGACTCTGAGGGTCGAATGGTTGGAATCGCGCCAAGACATCAGTTTTAAGTCGTTCGTGGAACGAGTACCGATTCACCATTTAGAGACCTTCTTGAGCCTCTCTCAAGAAGGTCTATAGATGGTGACTTTTTTAACGTTTATGTACAAAATAAGAAATTATAAGTCAAGCCACACATTTCTTTATTGGCCACTTAATCAAACTCTTCACTTTATAACTAAGCAATGGAAAAATATCTAGTTAACTAATTGGCTAAGGTCGGAGCTTCGCTCCATTGCGATTCGCTCCCGCTTTAGCCTTGATAGTTTTTTTTTTTATAATTACTCAGAGAGTGGCCTTTTTTTAACTAAGTTTGTCTTTTTTACCTACTTTGTAGTTGCTCAATCTCAGGTTTTTATGTTCAGAGTTTCGCGTGGATTTATCATCGTCATTCTAGGTAATTTTTTTAACCCCGACACAAAAAGAATGGTATTAAAAGTTAGACTGATATGTGTGTTTTTTTTTTTTTTTTCGGTGGGAGAATCATCTTATGACATCCCCCGCTCTTGGGCGGGGCGGGAGATAGTGTCAGACTTTTACTGACTAAAAACCCACTCCTGTTCCTTCGTTGCCTTTCGTACCAGGGCCGAGTCACGCGAGGAACAGCACGCGCCGTTGACGACTTGGGCTTGGTCCGGACGGTTACCGGACGGTCGGACGGCAAGCCACCCATTACTCGCCGTCCGCAAGCCCGCGCCTACGGTGGCCGAGACTGATATGTGTATGTGTGTGTCTGCCTGTGGCACCGTAATTTTAAACGGGTGAATAAAATTAAACGTGGTTTCTATTATTTGAAAGCAGGTTTTCTAGTGATAGTTTTTTTAGACAATTTTTATTAAACCCGTTTCAGCAAATTACAATTTATGATAGGGTAAAAGTGATGTGCAATTATAAAGCTGTAAAGTATATGGAAATAAATTAACTGTTTATAATAATTAAACATTGGTGAGGGTACTTATAGATTCTTAATTGGAAATTTGTTCAAAGCTTTATAGCAAAGGCACTATACACACGGTTCTTGTTTAAGTCGATCTATGTCATTAAGTATCCTCTGCTGGACATAGCCATGTAGTGATATCTATGGCGTCACATACATAGGAACTAAACTACGAAATCTTGTAACGACGCGCAATTAGAGAACTCTACGTGATTTAAACGTATACAACAGCCTGAAATCATCTATCGGGCAGTTGCCCAGATCTGATAAAATACCTGTCTGGTCGGAGGATCCTCTTTTTCAACGGAGGTTTGGGTTACTTAACACTCCGTTCCGAATACCTTTAAAGACATCCCTCAACTGTCGCCACATTGATTGGCCCTGTGATTCTTGCATCAATACCCATCCTCAAAGAGGAGACTTATCGCCATAATTGTGGCGTGCCCAGCACTGGGTCGCTATAGTCACTGTCGCCATTTCTCCATGAGATCCTGCCGGAGCTCTGTCCGCCATGCTGCGACTTGTAGCGGCAGCAGAGTTTCGCCCCGGCGTTGCATCTCCATGCGCTGTATCCATCGTGTATGCATGCTAGGACTGTTGGCTCCAGATCCCAAGGTGGCTGGCCAGCAAGGAGGCTCGCCGCTTCGCGGGAAATCGTCCGGTAGAAGAAACAGGAGTAGGTTTTCAGTCAGTAAAAGTCTGACGCTATCCCCCGCTCCGCTCAAGAGCGGGATTTGTCATAAGATGATTTACAAACCTAAAAAATAGAATCTATAACAATCCTAAAGAAAATTCTTTAAATTCTGCCAATCTCTTTTTATGTAAAAAACTAAATCGCACAGCCTGTTAAGCTTAACAAGGTCCACTCAAAAACAGCGATACGTTTGAATCCCCCACAATTTAAACAACAAACATTTTACTAAAATACAAATCTACGCTATGAATCCAGCACATTTTAGTACGTTTTTGGCTGAACAAAACAAAAGTGGCTGTAAATCAGTGACGTCATAATTTCAGTGACGCGGGCTTGCCTTCCGGCGGAGCACCTGAGCCGTTACTGTGCCGGATTTCGTTTTATGTGGATGAACATTCGTCTATGTATAGTTAGGTTGTTTGTATTTGGACTTCTAGAGGAAGAATGTTATTTTGTATACCTAATTTTTTTTTTTGGGAGTTTGGAAATCATCTAATGAGTTCGCCCACACTAGAGTAGAGTGAGAGGGTATCAGACTTTTATTGATTAAAACCCAGACTATGTTCCTTCAGTTGCCCTTTAGGGACCTTATATTATTACTTTGTAATTGTAAATTAAATGCGATAATGTTAATATTATTACCGTTTTGTAATATTTATTACAATTAAGTTATGTGTAATGAATAAACAAAATTAAATATAATGATTTACAAATTCACTTTCACTTTAAATCATAAGGCTGTTAGGCTGTAAATACTCTGTGATGTTGTTCGAAAGAACTACTGCTTCCCTGAAGCGGAAAGGGCAACTGAAGGAACATAGGTGGAATTTAGTCAGTAATAGTCTAACCTCCCTCTCGTTTTACTCAGAGCGGGAGGAGTTATTAAAATATGGTTGCAAAGAAAAATCTTTGCCACATTTTTTTTTTTGGTTTTTTGTTTGGTTTCAAGGAAAGGAGACGAAACATTACATCATGGAAAGGGTTTTTTTATAAATAAGTTCTAGTAAGTAATAGGCATGACTTTTAAGTTCTGTCGTTTCCATATTTCCCGGCAATTTTGAATTTAGAACTGTTCTATATTCGAATGTGTTTAAATTTTGAATCTCAAAACAGTTGAAAGTATTAGGATTAATGCTATTGTTCAGTCACAGCGTCGATTAGAATCTGTCAGGTTACGAACGAAAATGAATCTTTTTAATTTTAAAGTTGTTCGTTCTCGAAGGACTTCAAAGAAGATGGTGGCCACGCTCATTGGAAAAACCGCCCATGTTGCGACTATTGCACTTGAAGATCTTAGAACGGTTAACCCAGAGTGGTATACCACAGTTTGTTTACCACAAGTCATCGCCGAACTTCGAAAATCTAACTCAAAGCGACGCATCATCCTGCACCACGACAACGCAAGCTCACAAAGCGCTTGTCAAACGATTTGAAGCAGGAAAAAATAGAACATTTTGACCATCCTCTACACAGTGCTGACCTAAGCCCTAACGATTTCTTTACATTTCCTAAAATTAAGAAAAGTCTTCGTGGTCAAAGGTTCCAATCCGACGAAGAAGCAGTCAACGCTTTCAAGTCAGCCATTTTGAACACCCCCACTTTAGAGTGGAATAATTATTATAATAACTGATTTGAGCGAATGGAAAAGTGTATTAAGCTACGTGGTGAATACTTTGAAAAACAATAAAAAGTACTATAAGGTTCTAGTTGTGTTTTTTTCTTCAAACGACAGAACTTAGAAGGCATGCCTTGTAATTGTCAAAACTTTAAGTCAAGCTAGAGTACAGTGTCAGTCTGCATCTGCATAGAAATTCTTCTTCTAAAAAAAACATTAGAGTTAAAATATTTTTTTACTCCAACGTATAGCTTAAAAAAAAAAAACTTGCGCCGGGCCTTGGTACAGGCCATAGTCCGGAGCGAGGAGGAGTGGCAGGCGGTCGACTCCTTCTGCGAAGCAGTAATGCTTGCAAAGGAGGCGGCCGATCGCGTGAGGCAGCGGTCCTCACGCCCCAACCGCCGCCGGGATTCCGATCCCGATTTCCGGCCACCATAGGCGCGGGCTTGCGGACGGCGAGCAATGGGTGACTCGCCGTTCGACCGTCCGGTAACCGTCCAGACCAAGCCCAAGTCGTCGACGGCGCGTGCTGTTCCACGCACGCCTCAATGAGATGTTAGCAACTGTAGGGGCCTAGCTGGGTCGAAGCCTACTGGGGCCAAGGGTCTGATTCTGAAAGGATGACTCGGCCCTGGTACGAAAGGCAACGAAGGAACAGGTGTGGGTTTTTAGTCAGTAAAAGTCTGACACTATCTCCCGCCCCGCCCAAGAGCGGGGGATGTCATAAGATGATTATCCCACCGAAAAAAAAAAAAACTATAAAACCTAGTTCATTTTTTTTTTATTGTTAATACTCGCCAAATATTTACCAGCGTTTGATGAGTTATTTGTACGTGTTATTGGGAAAATTGTGAAGAGTTGAAGTTTGACAATTGATATAAGGTCTTATTAAAAAAAAATGTGTAAAAAAAGGAATAAGAATATCCATAAAATTGCGAACATTCTACTAAAATTAAGTGTACTTACAACTATTCAGCTAAAAACTAAATGAAAATTAACCCCACAAAATCCGCGAGCTCTCCACATCTGAATAGCTAATATAAAGTTTTAATTATACTAAGCCCGAGTTCACTGAAATTACTCTAAGGTACGTGATTTACTTCACCATTTTCTATCGCACGAACGAAAAGGTTACATGCACCTGAAATATTAAATAGGGATAATGTATTAAGGGTAGTAATAATTTAAAATTATGGTAAGTTTTACTTGCAATGAAGAGGTACTTCTTCTCATATAGGCGGCTTAATTATTATATCAAAATCAGACATAATAGCCCTTATAAGTGATAATTATACTAATATTACAAAAGTGAAAGTTTGTGAGTGTGTGATAAAGAAAAAAAGACAAAAAAAAAGAATATTTGGCACGCATGGATACACACACTGTAAAAACAAAATTTGAGACAACTAAAAAAAAACACTGACACAATGTGTGTCTCACAGTTGCGCCAAATAGGTCCAGTTCAGTAAAAATGCCAGCCAACTATATGGTAGTCAGTGGTAGTTGCCTGACGCTGGTTTTCAACTGAACCTTATTCTCTTATTATGTGATGTGTGTTTGTAACTTCTTCATGTTCGAACAGCTGGATGGATTTCGATGAAAATTGATACATGGGTAGATCGTATCCTGGAATAGCATAAAGAATACTTCTTATCCCTTGGGTATGTTCCTTTGGGATAATTTTCTTGTACCACGCGGACTAAGCTACTGGCAGCACCTAGTAAACTAAATAAATATACGTCAAGCAATCACATATACAAATTACACAATTACACTAATAAACAAAATCCTAAAGTATGTAATATATTTATGGGTCATGTTTACAGGAAAAGTTCCCTAATTCTTCTCCTAAAAACCTTCAATAAAGGGAATTCCAAAATCATAAAAAGGTATCTGCATTAAAAATATAAACCAAAAGAACTCAAATGTGCTGTTGGAGTTTGTTTTTGGAAAATCAAAAAACCACGAAAAACAATTCGCAGTAAAGAGGTAGTTTTATAATAATAATATTTTGTAACAGCTGGAGAATTCTCCCAATAATTTGCAACTGATGGAGCTACAAAAGGTAACTGAAAAGTTTTTTTTTTTACTATCATACAACGCCGTCTAGTCCCAAGCTAAGCAGAGCTTGTGTTATAGGTACTAGACAACTGATAAACATACTTATATATTTCTAAATACATACATATATAAATAAATTACATCAAGACACAGAACAAATGATCGTTGCTCATCACACAAACATTTGTCCTGGGTGGGAAGCGAACCCACGACCTCCGGCATAGCAGTCAGGGCCACTAACCACTAGATCAACAAACCAGTCTAAGTCAGTGGTGCCATCAGGATTATAGTTTGGTATGGACAAATGTGCGATCATGCATGTAAAGCGAGAGGAGGTTATGATTCCATAACCTCCTCTCGCTTTGTACTACTCGCGTGGGTACTCAACTCGCGGGTTCCATAAACTTGAGATCCCTCTCTTCCACGGGTAGTGTGAAAGTGAAACCCGGGGGGCCCTGGGACGAAGGCAAAGAAGGAACAGGAGTGAGTTTTTAGTCAGTAAAAGTTTGACACTATCTCGCGCTCTGCCCAGGAACGTGATTTGTTATAAGATGATTTTCCCACCTAAAAAAAAAGATCCCTCTCCAATCCAAACCTATAAGAAGTATTTAGGTATGTCGGATGCGTTAGGTATCAATATTACTGACATGAAGCAATCGTTGAAGGAGCGCTTGTTTGACCGTCTAAGGTACATAATAGCCTTCTGTCAGGTGGAAAAAAGGTGCGAGCCTTCAACGGTTGGGTCATGCCGGTATTGATATATGCTTTCGGTGTACTCAAATGGACTCAAATGGAACTTGACGCCCTGGATAGGACGATGTAAAAATCATCATTATACATTGTCAGCTTTACTACAGATGAACAATCAACAAAATTAGTCGATAGCAATGAATTATCAAATACAAAATATATTTAAAAATATTCTTGGTTACAAAAAAACAGAGTAAATAATCTGATTACGTCTCAAAACCTAACAACTGTATAGTGTACAAATATGTAAATAATATGCAGACTTGATACTCGAGTTATTTCCTTTGATTAGCATATTGCATTAGATAAATGAGATTTGTTAGCGTATCAAGTTATTTGTATGCAGAACTCAGTTGGTACTTGTTATCTTGTCTCAACAAGATTTTAGCCTTAGAAAAATATGAAATTTTTTCAAAGTTAGCTATTGATAAATGTTTATACATAGAAGTATTATCAATTTTACAATAAGTAATTTTGATAAATAAATGTTTCGTCTTGTTGTTGAACTAAAATCTTATCAGCTTTTGCAAGATTAGCATTATTTAAATGAGGCTTCGTAATCTTACTGAAAATAATTGTTTTGCAAAAGGGTTAGAAGTAGGTAAGTTCGAAAATTCTTGAAGATTTTGGTAACAAACATCCTTATTATTTACTAGTGACTTTCCTCAGCTCGGAGGTCGTAAATCATCAAAAACTTCTTCATCTCTAAGTAGGACGAGAAAGAGTATCAAACATTCACTGACTAAAACTCACCTGAGTTCCTTCAGTTGCCATTTGCATTTCAGAGCCGCGGTAAATCTTTCGAACAATCTTGCAGCCCAGATTAATTTATTGGGTTCCAGTTTTTATTTTAAATAATATAAACTCGCGTGTGTGATGGTAAGCAATGATGCAATCGATGATGGTGAGGCGTACTAGTTTATGAGGAGCCTGTTCACTCTAACCTTGAAGACACTTTAATTATTATAATTGGACGGGAAGACCGCAAAGACTTCTTTTACTTCTCTTCGAATTTAAAAGTTATTATATTATCTACAGAACCAACATACAAGTCTATTAACCAACGTACCTACTAAAACGTAGCTTCAATTAAGCGTTGTCTTTGAGAATTACTTACATCCCACATGTAATTATCAAGCGTTCTCATAACATTAGGTGCACGGTAACGTTCCTCATTTTATCTTGTGTTTCAGCGTACCGTCTACCTACGGCTTCGCATAAATCATTAGGGGGGATTCATGGCTCATGGCTCCTATGACTGCGGAGTGCGTGATAAAATACTGATATATTTAAGTTATGACTTTGCGAGTGATGGTTTACAGCGCTTAGCGATTTTCTGAGTTGTTGATTGACGAATGTGTTTGTATGTCTATCATTAACTTTTTTATCTAGTTTTTGTAAACGATCACATAAATCTTTATGTGATCGTTTACAAAGTTAAGTCAAAATTTTTTCACGGCCAAACGAATCGCGTTATCTCATTTTCAAAATTTTTGATATGCTACAAAAAAAAAATGAATTGAATACCAAAAATAAGTGTTGTAACCCGCAAATGAAATTATTTCTCGATTATAATGTGAACTAATATATGATATTATTTGGGTGACCTTAATTTTTGTGTTTATTACGTTACAGAATTAAAGTTGAAAATTCCATTTGCTTATATATGCAAGTAATTTGACATAATAATTATATTTTGAGTTTTTTTTTTACTTACTTTATAATGTTTGATAATTATCATAGCCTTTTTTTAGCATATAAATATAATAAAACCTATTCATTTTTTATGTTAAAATCTTAATGATAATTCAATTTTAAATATTATTCATTTACTGTAGTCTTTTTAAGCCAAAAATTGACTGTTATATAATGATTTAGGCCTATCTAGGTACCACTACTGCACATAAGGTTTAAAGAAATAAATTGAGTAAGTCTGTAGCTAGCAGGGACTCATATCAGAAGTTAATAGGCAATGACACGATCACGCTGTGAAATAATTACGAATGGCAGCGATCTATTTGATAAAGGTGAGTTTTAATTATAGGTATAAATGCGTTTCGATCCTATCATTAAATAAAATATATTATAATTTCGTTCTGAAGAAATCCATTGTGTTTATCGGTGCATTTGGTTTAAAGTAAAATTATCAATCAAAATATATACATTACGAGAGGAGTATTAGTTAAGTCTATGTGAGGTATCACTTATGCGCAATTGTTCGAGAGTTACTGTAGCCCTGGAACGCAAAGGGCAACTGAAGGAATAACGGTGTATTTTAGGCAGTTTAAGTTTGATTCTTTCTTTCAAGCCACCCAAAGTAGAAGGAGTCATTTGAAGATTTTCCACCAAATAAAAGGTATATTACTTTATCTAAAATAAATTTTCATAAAGTCTAAAAGACTAAAGTATTATATTGCCATAACAGCTGACTTAAATCATATCAGCATCATCATCATTTCAGCTGAAGACTTCCACTGCTGGACATAGGCCTCCCCCAAATGTCGCCACAATGAACGGTCCTGTGCGTCTCGCATCCATCGGATTCCCGCAACCTTCACCAGGTCATCGGTCCAGCTTGTAGGGGGCCTTCCAACACTGCATCTTCCGGTACGCGGTCGCCACTCCAGAACCTTTCGGCCCCAACGGACTTAAATCTGTTACCAAGGAATGAAGACGCAGTAAAAATCCTAGCTTTTAAAAATGAAATTGAAAAATAAAATAGCCTTAAGCTTCAGAACTAATAAATACTCCCTAGAAATGCTACAAAGTAGTCTGGTATCATTTTATATCACAAAACTGTAAAGTAGCCCGACAAATCGATTCCAAGTTTGTCTTCTCCTAAGAACTTCGTAATACAGACTTCCACACAATCATTGCGATGCTCTACAATATACACGCTACTTTACACTGTGTGTCTTAGTATTATAAGGGTCATAATCGCATGTATATTTTTTGGATTACATGGAGAATGTTTGCGTAAATTAAACTTGAAATTAATTGTTTCTTAGCAAATATACTACACTAAAATAATGTTTGTTTAATTGTTTAGGATATGTTTCTAAGATGTTTATTGTTGTAAGTTGCCTTTAGAAAGTTTTGTGTTGTTAGTTTTAGCCTTTCATAGAGGTTAACAACATGAGTGATACGGTTAAATGCGGATTCGATGGAGGACTAAAATGTAAATAATAAGTTAACTAACAATAGCCTCGTCTCTATGAGAAGGAATGGGCCATATTCGATCGGGCGGGTCCAGTATGGGTTGGTCGATATAACATGTTTGCAATTTTTTTTATTTTAGGACATTCAAAAAAAGGAAAATATTTCACACACACACACAGATACCGGTACACACACGCCAGTTTCCTTACGATGTTTTTCTTCGCCGTTTTAAAAGTATTAGTGATGAAATAAATTATACAGAATAAAAGGCCTGCCTTGATTTGTTTTTGCGACGTATGAATCGTAAGTCGGGAACGTTACCACTGGGCCCACACTGTACTAGTCCAGGCTGTTAGCTATAAATTACACAAAATTGTTTTACTTGGTTTAGTTAAATATACGTATTTTTTCCATTCATTATTTTGTTCCATTTGCCAATGTTATAACCGTAGGAGCCCAGCAGGTTCGAAAAAATCTTCGTGACTCAATTCGGGAATTGAACTGTTTTCAGAGGTAAGTTTGTACGGAACCCTCAGTGTGCGAGTCCGACTCGCACTTACCTGGTTTTTTTCTTAAATTATAAATCACAAATTTCTACGCATGTCAAATTAAATTGAAATAAATTAATAATTTAGTATAAGTAATTGAGGATCTCATCAACATTCTTGGGGAACCGTAACCAAAATTGGGAGACATTTTCCTTTTTAAGATATATCTGAGGAGCCAATAAGCATTAATTTTTTGACGAATTTTCCTTATATTGTTACGAATTTTCCATGAAAATTTGAATAATATTATTTAATAACTGTGAAGACTGTGTACCTTGTGCTTGAAAATAAAAGAAAACTTATATTGGTTGTAAAAACTTAAAATTTTCTCGTATATCTACGTTAGCCATACAGCGTGGAAATGCTGTCAGCCTTTTACACTCATTACCAGTCAACATCAATATGGAGAAGTTTTCCGACGGCATATTTTAGATCGCTTATAAGTGGTTGTAATTAATATATAACGTATATAGTTAAGTATATAATGTAAAAACTTGTAAATAAAAAAAATGTGTTCCGTCTAAGTTGCCAATGTATTTGTAAGATTTTTATAACTTAACTAGCTTTTGCCCACGGCTTCGCACCCGTCAACTGACTACTCTACCCTACTCTATTCGAATTTTTCTCGCCGTAAAAACCATCCTTGAACTTCAACGAACATTTTAAAAAAAGAATTGGCCAAATTGGCCCAGGCGTTGTTGAGTTATGCGCTTACCAACACATTTTGCGATTCATTTTTATATTATAGATATTTCTCAATTTTTTTTTTTCAGATTATTAATTGACAATTTTATATTTGTAGAGAATATAGACATTTAAATTTATGTAACGAAGAGATGAATTTGATTTATGGTTTGAAAAAACGTAAGTTCTAATCCAATTGCAAAAATTCTTATAAAGGTTAAAGACAAAACAACAAAAAACATGTACTTATTGCAGCTACTTATACTCCAAGAGCGGGGGATGTCATAAGATGATGTTCCCACAAAAAAAAAGTTATACTCCATTCAAAATAAGATTAGAAATTAAAACAAATCTTTTTTACTGTCCGTTCAAATGATTTTGACTTTTATTTCATTGGTGGCATGATAAATGGCATTTCAAAGGAAAAAAAACGGAACCCTTATAGGATCACTTTGTTGTCCGTCCATCTGTGTGTCTATTGGCCTCTCTGTCTGTCTGTCAAGACCCTTTATCTCGGAAACACGTGGAGGTATCGAGTTGAAATTAAAACCAAATTCTCAAATCTGCGGTCCTATGTAGCTGTGAAAAAACCAAACTTCTGAGTTAACGAACAAAAAAGATACGGCGGTTTATGTCGCAAAATAAGTGTATTTTAACACTCTAAAAGGAATAAAAATTCATAGGGTACTTCCTGTTGACCTAGAATCCTGAAATTATGCATAAAGCAAGATCTCCTAGCATAGTAAAACAAATGTATAGAAAAATACTCAAAAATGTAAATCTGTTGTTACGTCAAAAAAAAAATCTTCGTAATCAATTCGGGAATTGAACTGTTTTCATAGATAAGTTTGTACGGAACCCTCAGTGCGCGAGTCCAACTCGCATTTCCCCAATTTTTTACTTTTAATGCCATCCTTATGCCTAAAGAATAGAAGTCAAAATCAGTTGAACGGACAGTAAAAAAAACATTGAAAAGTGCAAAATAACTTTCATTTCGGAAGTCGGTGTTTCTTTATTAGTTTTGTCTCTTCGTTATTTAACACCGACTTCCGAAATTAAAGTTATTTTTTTTTTAGTGTTTTTTATTTATTGAAGTCGGTTGTTTTTTTTAAGTTTATTTTTGTATTTTACACTTTTTAGTTATGGTACCTACCACCACTAAAAAGTACCCCTTAGCCATATTTAAATACTTTATTGTTAGAGTGCATCTCATGACATTTCTAATAATCCCAAACACTGTTAGATTACATTAATTTATTACAGAGTTCCGGTGCCTAACTTCAGGCTTCATCATCAGATCAGGTCGATATATTCCCCCTCTACTTTCAGTCAGTTAACGACTACACGTATAAACAAAGCAATTTTACTTGTTACGACGGTTCTGCTGTGATCCTATGAGAAGTTCTGTTCCATATCTACGATGTTCATGATCAGATCATAACAATATTTCTATGGGACCAACTCGGAAGCATAACCTTTCAATAAAAAAAAAAATTTCAATATCGGTCCACAATTGACCGAGAAATCGGTGAACATACATAAAAAAAAAAAAAAACATAAATTCAGCTGAACATAGAACCTCCTCCTTTTTCAAGTCAGTTAAAAAGTTTTTTTTTTTTAAATGTCTATTTTTTTCAATTTCAAATGGAGTATAGGTACTTTAAAAACTGTTATCATGACTCAACCAACCAACAGATAATCTATATGAAACAAATCTGTCAGCCAATATTTCTCTACAAACTGCAACAATAGTGTAGTTTGTGAACATACTGTTGGATCTACTGATTAATTCATCTCATTCCCAACTGAATACAATACAACAGGATATTATCAGAGGCGATTATGTGATCGAATCGTATTATAGTGTCGTATTCAAGCAAGCTTAATACAGGATTTGGATAAGCAGCTCTTAGATTATTGTTTTCGTCAATTGATCTTGTTTCAAACTGCGTAAAGCGACAAATCACATATATGTTACACATAGATATTGCTTCATGCCAAATTCCAGGATTCTAGGTCAACGGGAAGTCCCATATGAATTTTGATTCCCTCTCAAGAGAGTGTCGAAATACACGTTTTTTTGCGACATAAACGGGCTGATCTTTGTTTTTCGTTAACTCAGAAGTTTGGTTTTTTCACAGCTTCAAGGGATTGCAGACAGTATTTGGTTTTAATTTCAACTCGATACCTCCAAGCGCTTCCGACAGAAAGGTTCTTGACGGACAAACAGCAACGTGATCCTACAAGGGTTTCGTTTTTTCCTTTTGAGGCACGGAACCCTAAAAAGCGTCTAACTGGCCTCTTAGACGCGATCTAAGAAATTGGAAATATACAATAAAAATATAGACTAATAAAGTAATAACTTAGATATTAAGTGTAAAAAAGAAGAACTCATAAAGCACTAAAATATTATAATTACTTTGATATCAAAAGGAAATGTTTTCAGGAATACTGGAAAATTTTCAGTGTTTCAAAATATACCTACTGAATTTACGGCCGCAAAAAGGTCACTCCTTTTATCACGTCAAAAGTCAACTAACTATTTATAAGTTAAATTATAATATAAGCCCTATCACACATAAAAGCCAATTATCACAATCAAGCTCCATCAATCTTTTCTTTACATATAACTTTATAGTCATAAGGGACCATTTGACAAAAATTTTGTCTTGCCATGGACCACCAAGTTGGTTAATTAGTTAGTAGTTAATATAAATTACATAACTGTAAATAAATGGTGGGTTTTTCCAATTCATATATAAATAAAACACGCATAAAATGATTTAAAGCCCTCAGTATTTCAATTTTCTTTTTGGTAAATTATCTACATTTCAGTTAAGATTTTAATCCAATTTTTGTGACTGCATACTCTTTAGTAACTTCTTTATCCTTGGTTCAGTGCTCTTCAAATTCAAACACATATCGGCAGTGGCATCCAACCGATTAAGGTGTTTATTTTTAATAATTAGAAGCGCCGAGAACCGCTGTTCACTACACACTAGATATGTCGATGAAAATAGTTAAAGTTAGGTAACAAATATCATCGTCTAGAAGTTTTGGTAAGGAAACTGTTTTTTGGCTCCAAAATTCCTCAAGATTTATTCCCGATCATTCTTATTTATTAGGATGGCTTAGCGGATGCTTCCAGGGATAGTGGTTCGCGGACCACAGGGTAAGAACCACTTTTAAACTAACAACACTCCAAAATTAATAGGTTGCATCCTTCATTTGGCATTATCTCAGACAAGTCATAACAGCGCAGTGCAAGGCGGGCGCCGTTTTTCATATCTGTGCAAATTTAAGTTACACAGAGTAATGTGAAATGCAAATTGCAGGATTGCGCTTTGTGACAGTCTTGCTTTGCACTCGGCGATTATAAGTTTTGGTTGGCATTTTGAAATAGCAATGTAAAGTAAAGTTTACATTGTTTCAAATAACCTATCACCTACTTACTAACTTTTGATTGATGTTATTCCAAACTGTTCTTGTTATTGCTATGCAGACGGTAAACAGGTTCATTTTCAAATAAAACTAAAATACAACCGACTTCCAAAACATTACAAAATAACTTTAGTTTCGGAAGTTAGTTTTGTTCTTGGTTTTAGTTCTCCGGTAACATTACCAAACGGAGTGACAAAATACCCATAATGATGCAATCAACTCATCGCACTCTCACGCGTGGTACATTATGCGCCGCTGACGACTCGGGCTCGGTCCGGGGCGAGCTACCTATTGCTCATCGTCCGCAAGCCCACGTCTTCGATGGCTGGCTAGTAGTCGTGTTAGGGTCTCGGCTTGAGGGTGTGAGGATATCCGTTTCCTTACGCGACATACTTATTTACGGTACCTTTTCAAAGTTTACCGACGTGATGTTATATTATGAAATGGTGTTAACAACAACGAGACATTACAAAAATCTCGGAAAATTTGCTATAATTTATTAAAGAGCCTTACTTTTTCTAAATCCAGATATTTTTATTTCCTTTTTTTACAATATTTAATGACTCAGCATTTTAATCATGTAGAAAAACCTTTTGGCAAAGCATAATATCAACGAGTATAATATTACAAAGATAAATTCAACTAAAACTTATCTTAGTACAACCATTGAAATATGTTATAACTGACCAAACACTGTAGCTTCATTAACTTAGATAATATTTTATGAGCGTAAAAATTCTCATCAGTTTGGCTTCAGCTTCTAAAAAGTAGTGCTATGAGAGACCGCTCTTAGTTGCTTTATTATTCACTACCTCCTAAAGTTTTCTTTGTAGAAAATTTGAATTTAAATGCAGTATGTAGACACAAAGAGTTTTAAACTTTGCACTGTTTTGCATCTAGATGATTAAATTAGTGTTTACTGTTTTTAGTTTAGAATTTTTAGTGGGTTCATGTCTTGGCACGCACACACATAATCTTCTATTCTTATTTTGTAATGCAGTTTTTGATGCAATAATAAGTTTGAAAAGAGAATTCATTAGTTTCCCGTAACCGTCCGGCCCGAGCTCGAGTCGTCGACGGCGCGTAGTGTTTCACGCGTGCCTCAAGGAGATGTTAGCAAAACCGTAGGGGGGCCCCAGCAGGGCCGAAGCCTACTGGTGCCATAGGAAAAGGGAATCCCGGGACCCTAGAACGAAGGCAAAGAAGTAACATAGGAGTGAGTTTTAGAAATTAAAAGTCTGTTGACTTCTCACAATCTTGTGCGGAGCCGGAAGGCGTATCCTCCCGGCTCCGCACAAGATTGGGAGAAGTCATTGGATGATTCCATTAAAAAAAATTGAAAGGTTTATAGGTTTGTGATAGAGATACCTCCACTGCTATCGATCAACATACGCTTTTCATGGATTGACGAAGGCCTCCCAGGATCTGGAATGATGACCTGTTTAGGGTGAATCCGTTGGATACGAGAAGTACAGGCCTGGTTAATACTGCGACGACATGCTTAGATTTTTTTTCAATCTAGGGTAGAGCGAGAGGGAGAGTTAGTCTTTTATTGACAAAAATCACACCTGTGTCCTTCAGCTGACGTTTGCGTTCTAGGACCATGAGATTCCTTTTAGAAAATCACCGCAGTTTTAGCGAGCATTTGCCCTGCTGGGCCACACATCTCTTCAAGGAGCGCGTGGGATATTACTCGTTGTCAACGACTTGGGCTTGTTCCGGACGATTACCGAACGACGAGCTACCCATTGATCGTCGTCCGCAAACCCACAAGACGCTTAGGTAAGCCTATGCTATGTCCAGCACTGGATATTATTCGGCTGTAATAATGATAAAACGGTATAAAATGAATGTTTGCGCTTGATCGATTTTTAAGGAGTTAGTGGTGGGATTTAATCGAGTGTAGTTCAGTGGCTGTTTGGTTGTCTGTGTATAGTTGTTATTATGATGCAAATTTAGTGTACTTTTGTATCTGCAGTGTTTTCACAACTTCGGTTAAAGCGCTTTTTTAATTATTCTATTTATGTCCACAATATGTAAAATAATTTAAAAAGGAGCTATCTCGGTAAAATAATGCTGATAATTAAATTATTGTGAATACCACCTTTGTTCCTTTGTGTTGTATGAAGTTTTATTAGAAAAATACATAATTTTATTGTACTGTTGACTACCGAGAAAAAGCTGTCGCGGAACATTTGCAGCTAAGTACTACAAAAACATTAGAAAAGGTTTTCTATTGTCACTACAAAAGATATGTTCGTTAAAAATTGGTTAAAAGACCCAAAAAAAATTATTTTCATGATATAGTTAAAAGATTGAAAAAACCGGGCATGTGCGAGTCGGACTCGCGCACTGAGGGTTCCTTACAAACTTACCTATGAAAATAGTTCAATTCCCGAATTGAGTTACGAAGATTTTTCCACAAAAAGTTTGTGCACAGATTGTTTTTTACAAAAACAACCGTAACTACAAAGTTACAGTTTTATTTGTTTTTCCTTTAATTGTGCTATGCGACCTTACTTTATACCAAATTGCAGGATTCTAGGTCAATGAGAAGTACCCTATAAATTTTGATTCCCTTGAAAGGGTCGAAATATACGTTTTTTTGTGACGTAAACGACCATAATATAGTATTTTTTCATTAACTCAAAAGTTAGATTTTTTCACAGGTTCAAGGGACCTTAGATCTGAATTATGGTTTTAATTTCAACTTGGTACCTCCACGCGTTCCTGTGATAACAAACAGTTTGTGTTGACAGACAGACAAACGGACAACAAAGTGATCCTATAAGGGTCCCGTATTTTTCCTTTTGAGGTACCTACAGAACCCTAAAAATGCAGTCAATCTATTTCATTTCAAAATACAAAGCAACTAATATAGAATCATAATAGTTTTTTATTTGAAAGGCCAACTTGGATAATTACACCGGCAGATTATTTGCTAACGGTTTCCGATCATTCGATAAGCCTAGCGAACCGTGTGATATGCATAATGGCTGTTGTTTCATTATAGCTGATAATTATCTGTGGTCTGCGAACAGATTTGCTGAACGATATAGGTGTCGAAGTAATTAGTATCTGAATATTTTCATTAATAAACCTGTTAATAAAATTGAAGTTGTAGTTTACGGACGGTTAAATTGTTTTATTTATTTTTATAAAAATGCAGATATACAGTGTGGAAGAATAAGTCGGGCCTTGGAAGGAAACTACCTTAAATCCTTAAGTTAGCTCATTTTACTTAAAGGAGACATTCCTTTATTTTTAAAAGAAACAAAACTACATTCAAAGATTTTCTAAAACTCGCCTGCCTCGCTCGGGACTCGAACCAAGTAAATTTAAAAACAAAAACAAACTCGGTATTTTATTATACTAATCGATATTATTCGGAATAAAATTTTTCTAACAAATATTTGGTCTTAAAAATAAAAATGATCATAAAATCTAACATTAACTTTATTTTATTATCAATTAACAAATTGTTCTTAAATCTTTTAACTGATAAATTGTTCGAGAAGAGCCCTTGTTCCAGCTACACAAATTTAATCTCTGTTGAAATTCATTTCTTGTAGCCTTCAGCAAAGTGTTGTGGTGTATGCTCTAATAACAATTTACACAGAACGCCTCATATCATGTAAGAAGAAAATGTTCATTATTTTTTTTTTACCATTATACGATTTTCTTATCGAAGTTACAAAAATGAGTAACAAAGACAAACTGGGTTACTCATTTTTGTAATGTTTTTCTGATTTGTATATAGGCACTTAGAAATAAATTAGCAAGCGTGTACTTCATACGAAATTTTTGAATGTTGGAGAGATAAGAGAACTGTTACATGTCTTTTACTTGATGAAAGTGAACAGTAAGTACTAGATGTTCATTAAAGAACTTGTGTACTAAACAGGTATTCTTCATGGATATCATGTACGACAGACGACACTAAGACCAAATGTTTGTTTGAGAAATTTTATCCTAAATAATAATAATCCAATCGATTAGTATAATAAAATAGCGAGTGTTTGTTTTTTATTTTATTTTAGATGGTTCAAGCCCCGGGCGAGGCAAGCAAGTTTTAGAATTTTAATTAAATTTTTGGATGCAGTTTTGTACTTTAAACATAAAGTAATGTCTACTTTAATTTACTGTTATCTCATTGTGTGTACCTGTTTGCACGCAATACACGTGTTTTCTTTCTTTCTTTCTTTAAGTAAAATGAGCCAACGTAAAGATTTAGGGTAATTTCCCTCCAGGGCCCGACTTATTTTTCCACACTGCATAACAGGTAATAACATCGTATTGGGGTAATGGCTGTAATAGTGTAATTTACAAAATTTTAAATAAAAAATATAATAACTCGTTTTATATTTGTGAATGTTTAACTATAAGCTTCAATAAACTTATAGATATATTCAAGTGTAACGTAACTCATGTAATGCTACTTGATTAAACCGTTTAACCTTCATAATGGACACTAACAGCTCTATTACAAATGGTTCAATCAAAGCATATTGTCGAGGATAACGATGATAGTTAGATTGATATTGGAATGACCTATTGTTATGTTTAATGGTCAGAGGTTAGGTACAAGACTTTGAAGTTTTCTCATCGGCAGAAATTAAGTAGCCGTTTTACTTCAATAGAATCTTGAAAAAAAAAGTATAAATGATTTGAAATACTATATATAAAATTTATATATAATATAATTGATTTGAAATTATATAACTTAGTAAGGGTGCTGGTTGCATCACCAAACCTGCTTCTCCAACAAACAAATGATTTTATTTAAGTACCTATGTTAACATTGTAAATTGATTGGTTAAAAATAAATTATTATTATTATCCCCTAAACAGTTCAGTTTAGGTCGTCAAATGGATCGCGTTAAGAGCTCATGGTAGGGCTTCTGGCCATTATTTCGCAATCCAAAGATACACTATTTTAAAGCCACAATTTATAATTTCCGACCAAAAGCGGCGGCAGCCACGCTAAAGCAATTACAGCAGAATAATTGAAATTTTCATTGTTCATTCACATAACTAGGGCTAGAGAGTTTTAAACTGGACCGCTCGTGAACCGCCTGTCCGCATACCGTAGTGTATTGCCCAGATGCCACGGCTACGGTCACTACCACTGGCGTTATTAAATTTGTATTTAAGGTATGCTATTTTATGGTTTCACTTAGGTAAATGGGCTTGGCAGAAGAGTAGGTAACTGAAAAATAGTCATGATAAGTATTTTGCATTCAAATGACTTAGTATAAGGACTTTATTTCACCGGGACACCATGGCGGCGCGACCAGTCGCCACCAACAAAATGTATACAGATCTATAGAGAGTTACACACCCGGTGTCCGTTTGGTTGAGCACACACACAACTTGAGCAGCATAGCGTACTGAACCTTGTTCACGAAGCGTACGCGTACGTTTCGAATCATTTGTGACAATACCGCTGGACGAAGAAGACGTTTCTGCCATTTTTACAAAAAATAAAAGTGGGCAAGTGCGAGTCGGACTCGCGCACTGAGGGTTCCGTACAAACTACAATTCTGGAATGGAGTCTCGAAGATTTTTCCGAATTGCAAATTAATTTTTTGTGACATAGTTAACAAATATACTATTTTTTAATTTCAGGATCCTAGGTCAACGGGAAGTACCCCATGAATTTTAATTTCCTTGAGAATTTCGAAATATTTATTTTTTTGCGACATAAACGGCCGTATCTTTTTTTTCATTAACTCAGAAGTTTGTTTTTTTTCACAGCTTCAAGGGACCGCAGACATGATTATATGGTTTTAATTTGAACTCGATACCACACGTTCCTGAGATAAAGAGTCTTGCCAGACAGACAGACGGACAACAAAGTGATCCTATAAGGGTTCCGTTTTTTCCTTTTGAGGTACGGAACCCTAAAAACGTGCGTTTGTTTGATATACATTATGCCCCGATGCGGCACACGCGGTACGGCAGGCTTTATGAAGCCTGCATGCAGTGGTATCGATAGAGTTTCTTAGTTTTGTGTGTAAGCTTTGAGCAGGCGTATACCAAGCGTATTATGACGAATGTACACGTCTATGAAGCTAAGCGTCGTCCGAGGATAGTTGGCCTTAGGTAAAAGCCTGCCTTCATTCCTTCCAACGTTTACGATTTTTTGCTTCTTTTTTCCAATTCTTAAGGAAGATATACAGTTCATCCTATCTGTAATGAAAGAGCACAACGTAAGATGTTTTAAAGTCCATGAAAAAGATGTACTCGTACAAACATCTAGAAGTATCATCCATAATTCGCAAAGGAACAAAGATGACAGTCATCTTCAATGAAAATATCGTCAAACATTTGATATTTACAAAGCGATATTTCCTGTGTTAATCCCATCCTCTATAGTATTGAGGTTTACTTAACCTGCGATATTAACCCTCAAATGATACTGGTCATAATATAAAAATTATTACCCGACCCTATTACCGGTGACAGAATAAATTGGTATCGTTCGCTCTGACATGTACAATTACGGACGGCTGTCCGGCGCGACTGACAGCCGGAAGCCGGATACGGTTTGTATCGATTCATCGCTGCATGCGATGAACGCCGACTGAATCATGATTATCGTTAACAGGTTGGGCTTTAAAAGATTTATTTGAAGCGATTTTATTAATAGTTATTGGTTCTAAAAATATCGCAATCGGTATAAAGTGCAAAATTTAATTTTCGTATAAGCACAGAAGTGTATATAATAACAAGATTGACTTGTTAAAATATACATTTCTGTGCTTAAGAAAACTGGAAATAATCACAGTATAGCACTGGCATGATGGATGGTCGATGGGGCCGAAAGGTTCTAGAGTGGCGACCGCGCACCGGAAAACGCAGCGACCGAAGGCCTCCCACAAAGTGGACCGACGACCTGGTGAGAGTCGCGGGGGGTGCGGTGGATGCGAGATGCACAGGATCGGTCGTTGTGGCGACGCTTGGGGGAGGCCTATGTCTAACAGTGGACGTCTTTCGGCTGAAATGATGATGATGAGGACTGGCATGTGGTGACCTCGGTCGAGGCTGCAGATAGGGAAAGGGAGATTACAAGTACTCTTTCGTCTAAAGGGTGGACAGCGCCCTCTTCTAGCTCTTCTAAAACGGTGACGATGACGATCAATCAATCAGGACCAGAGATGGCAGCAAGTAGTGTCCTACGCGCGCCTCTCTAAGATATATAAAGATGTTAACATCTTACGTCAGTGGAAGTCAAAATGCATCAGCATTCCCCAATGCAAAAGTATGGGAGAACACCGGGGTGTTTTTTGTCATAGGGTTCAATCAAAAGAAACCCGTACCAGGACGGAATATCAAAGTACCACCACGAAAAATCTTTCTACGTCTTCTTATTCCGTTCGAAAAAATATTCTACCCACAATAACAAGAGTAAAAGTATAAAATTCTATGGTAATTCCAACTCTACACTATTCGGCGGCGGCGATCTCTCACATGGCCTTGGTACAGGCCATGGTCCGGAGCGAGGAGGAATGGCAGGCGGTCGCCTCCTTCTGCGAAGCAGTAATGCTTGCAAAGGAGGCGGCCGATCGCGTGAGGCAGCGGTCTTCATGCCCCAACCGCCGCCGGGATTCCGATCCCGATTTCCGGCCACCGTAGGCGCGGGCTTGTGGACGGCGAGCCACCCATTGCTCGCCGTCCGATCGTCCGGACCGAGCCCAAGTCGTCAACGGCGCGTGCTGTTCCACGCGCGTCTCAAGGAGATGTCAGCAACTGTAGGGGCCCAGCAGGGTCGAAGCCTACTGGGGCCAAGGGTCTGATTCTGAAAAGAAGACTCGGCCCTGGTACGAAACGCAACGAAGGAACAGGAGTGGGTTTTTATTCAATAAAAGTCTGACACTATCTCCCGCCCCGCCCAAGAGCGGGGGATGTCATAAGATGATTTTCCCACCGAAAAAAAAAAAAAAAAACTACACTATTCAACGTGGTTATTTTCATAAAATTTTATTCACTGGACACAAACAGATACCAATAGAGTATACAAACAACTTTCACTTTCGATGTATGGATGAAAATACGAGAAATAACAGAAATTCACCAACGAACAGTTAGATTACAATCCATACGGTACTTTTAGCTGTCAAACTGCCCGTTCACTATGAAGTGTAACATTCTATGAAAAAGAATTTTCAATTCAGTTTTCTAACATTTTTACGCGTGTAGGAAGATTGATTTCTCTTTTTTTCTAGTTCTGTGAGGTGCAGTGTTGGATGACATTTGAATTCTCTTGCGTTTACCATCCTTTGGTTAGACTATTAGGTTTTATTTAAAGCAACAAAAACCTGGAATGTAATTAAATTGTAGTTATCTATCGAGAGATAATACATATATTTATAATACATTATATTTTTTAGCCCTTTTTGGGGTTCCTTTCCTCAAAAGGAAAAAACGGAATCGTTATAGGATCTCTTTGTTGTCTGTCCGTCTGTCTGTCAAATCTTCAAGACTTTATTTGGGAATTGAACTGTTTACTTATGTAAATTTGTATGGAACCCTCATGGCGCGATTTTGACTCGCACTTATCCAGTTTTTTATATTTGTTTCGCGTTACCTAACATTGTGTTTGTGCCTTGTGCTGTACCAAATAAATTAAATTTCTTGTTTCTTTCTAGAAATAAAAAAGACACACACACACAAAAAAAAATATACACTAATATTATAAAGAGGTAAAGTTTGTTAGTAAGTTTGTTTGTTGTAAACTAACTACTACACATGATGCTAAACTAACTACTACACATGATGCTAAACTAAATACTATACTTGATGGTAAGCGATAATGTTTATAAGATGCGATAAGTGTTTATGCGATAAGGAAAAATAATTGAGCAGTGGTGGCCGAGTGGTAACGGCCCCGACTTACGAGTTGTTGGTTGCGGGGTCAAACCCAGCCAGGCGCAGTACTTTGTGTAATTTATTTCATCACCACTGCTCTCAAAACGGTGAAGGAAAACATCGTGAGGAAACCGGCATGTCCTAGAACCAAAAATTTGAACACATGTGACATCCTCCAACCCGCACTGGGCCCCGTGGTGGATTACGGCCCATTCCCTCTCCTAGAGGGGATCCCAACAGTGGGGACATTATAAGGCCGACTATGCTATGCTAAACGATAATTTATTCGACGCGACGATGGAACACGCATGCCTAAAAGTTATTTATATATTAAAAACTTCATACAACATAAAGGTACAAAGGCAGACTTAAACCCCTTGCCCTCGGTGACTTTTAGTACTACTATTATCACTACTAACGCATAAACGCGCATTAGTCGCATTTGCAATAAGCTAGAGAATCAATGCCAACGCGCTACAATATCGTGACTGTATCGATGCAAACATGCGACCATTTAAGACAACATCGGGAACAAAAGAAAACAAGGGCACACAAGTATATACAATGTGTTGTTTTTGATATCCCATAACTCAAGGTTCATATTTTATAAGAAACAATAATACTAAAGTTCTAGAATATGTAGCCCAAAAATGCATGGTTTCAAAGATATCATCAATCATAATTAATTTAGGTCAAAAATGTACACCTGTATGACATATCTTTCCTTTTGTGACGGTGCCTGTCACCGATGAAATCTAAAGTAGTTTGCAAAGAAACAAAAGACATTAGATATTACGCTGTCATATTTCACATAACGGTGTTTGACATAAATAATCGTGAATTTGTCGAATTATTTTGTATGGAAATTGAAAACTAAAAAAAAAAAATAATAGAAAAATAATTCATATGCCAGTTGATTATTTGATATGGTCTCATTGATACCCTTGAGTTATGGGATATAAAAAAACACGTGGTATATAATTTAAAAAAAACATACGTAAAGTAGCCTATTCACTCTTGACAGTACGTCTAGATTGTAGCTATCAAGAGCTACAACAAAATATTTGTACCAAATCTATACCAAACTTCCTATTATAACATCTGTCCGATGTATTTCAGTCACTTGTAACTCGGCCACTAGCTGCAAGCTTAATATTTGCACAGAGTATTGCTATTTGTCACTACGTGATTCGGTATAGCTATCCTGATATCACAGCTATATAAAACTACCATGGCTATGAGCAGTGTCGTGATTTTACAGATCGTTCAAAGTATTCGTCTTCAGTACCTCGACACTTTTTTGTAAGGTGGAAAATCATCTAATGACTTCTCCCGATCTAGGAAGGAGCGGGGGGGAGTGTCAGACCTTTACTGACTAAAACCACACCTATGCTCCTTCAGTTGCCCTTTGCGTTCTGGGACCACCGGTATCATTTTCATACTTCTTTCTATGAGTACTTCGACACTAACTGTACCTATTTGTTATACATAGACATATTATGTATTTAGTCAAGTTATAAATATTTGTTGTAAGGTAAAATTTAAGTAATATTTATGTACAGTCAGGGGTCAAAAGTGCAGTTGCACTCCATCAATGCTAAAGACAATAAAAAAAAAATTGATCAATGCTTGGTAACGGTTGCAAAAGTCCGTTGGATGCGAGACGCACAGGACCGTTCATTGTGGCGACACTTGGGGGAGGCCTTTGTCCAGCAGTGGACGTCTTTAGTCTGAAGTTATGATGATGATGGTGATAAATGCTAAAGAGTCTAAAATGTCTTTGTAGAAGAGGGTTCATTCTTGATTTGGTTAGTAGTATTGAATCTATAGTATTGATTAAACTAGTTTTGAACTATGAAACTTCTACTACAAAGAAATTTTAGACGCTTCAGCATTGATAGAGTGCAACTGCACTTTTGACTCCTGACTGTACATACCAGCGGCTCGCTCTAGCTTTGAACGGGGTGTAAGAAATCTTTAAAAAAAAATAGTTTTCAGTCCCTTTTTTAGGTTCCAGAACCACGCGTTTTTATACTACAGTATACATTTGCATTTTACACTTAATCCTTCCTCGTAAATCACTCTTTCTGTTGGTGAAAACTATATGAAAATCCGTTCAGTCATTTTTAAGTTTATCGTGATCGTACAGACAGATTGACGCGACGAGGTACTTTGTTTTGTAATATCTAAGGATACTTTGGTATTTCCAAAAATACATTAGGTGTAAAAACCTCAAAGCATAAATTTAAACTAAATTATGTCTTTTACAGCCATTTTAAATTATCATTATCAAGGAGTCCGTTGGTTAGTTTAGTTAAAAAGTTGAAAACATTTACATGTAAAACGAAGCTATTCATTAAAAAAAATGTTCAAATAACTTCATGTTTTGGAGCGATGTATAAAGTATTTTGACAAAGATCTGTTAATGTCACAAATACTAAATGAAAACAGACAGTAAGGTTAATTACTTAAGAAGAAAAGGGGTCTAAAATAATCAACGTAATAATCGTAACGTATCATATTGAGACCAACATTATGATAAACATATTCAATGAAGCCAAAAGATTGATCGAAATATTTTTCTGTTTATGAAATTCAAATTGAATAATTATGGATCATATCCCACATTTATAAGTCTAGGTAACTCTTCAAGAGGACGGTCATTACAATAATGTTGTATAACAAAAAGCTCCTCAAGAGACAAATAAAACTGGCGGTTATGTCTCATAACATAACCGCTACTACCGTTTAAAACTTCATAAGGCGACAATGTTACATTTTAAGATCGCGGAGTGACAGTTTCTTGCCGTAAAGTGTGGGCTAAACTATAGTTTATAGTTACAGAGATATTTTCAACGCGAAATGAGGTGACAAGTTGTTAGGTGGTCGTCTTTTGTTATTGGCATGACTTGCATTTTCACGTTATCGTCATAGGTTAAAAGGGCTCTTCCCGGTCCGTCTATCAATAACGTAAGGATGGTTGAAAACTTGTTGTTTCATCTTACGTAATGTTTGATAAAGAGGCAACGCGAAAATAGGGAGACAGCGCCTGAACGTTCGATTGGTAACTTCCATCGCTTACTTGATTCTTTCACAAAACTTGTCCCAGGTAACACATATTTTTTTAAAAACATCAAAAGTTTCTGAAAAGAAAATCGTATTCAGAATTTAAATTTATTATACAAGGTTTCCATAAATATATATGTATTTTTAGTTTTTAATGTATGAGTAAATTATAAAGAGTCAAAGTTCACGTGCAAAAAAGCAGATTTTCAGATTTCTTTAGTGGATTAGTTTTACACAAATATGCATTTTATTTTTAGACAATTAATTGTATCATCATTATTTTAGCTAAAATAATCGTCCACAACTTGAAGTGTAGAGTCTCCGATCATGATCGGAGTGGGTGCTAGATGGCTGTTTAGCATGACATAGGTTTTATTCATGTTCGTTTTAAGTCCCACTTTTTCGGAAACTCTACTGAGGTCACCGAGCATTGTACTGGGCTCTTTCGCAGTAGTTCTAGTTTCGAAGGTGAGTGATGTACTCGCCTTTGACATTAATGCCTAGCCCTCTCCATTCCAGAACCTTGAAGATATCGTCATTTGCGGCCGTGAACTGGTTCGAAGAAATGACGTCTCCCTGCCTCACATTCCACTGCAAGAAGATAGGTTTCGAGGTCTGGTCCTGAAGTCTGACTGACATGGTGGACAACCAATAACAGTAACCAAAAAGAAAAAAAATATTAAAATTATAAACAATATCAACATCAATCCCTCTCACAGTACTTCTTAAATGCCAATAAAATCGTCTTTCATTCATCTGTGTTTCTAAAATATCTAGGAAAAAATGTGTAATAAAGTCGTAATTACGTAAGAGCGATTGTATGGGAAATATCACGGGTTGGGCGCTCTTAAGTTTCCTGTGAACGAAAATATGATCTCTATTATCACTGTGTGTTACAACTTGTTTTGGTGTACAAAAAAGACGTAAGAATTTGTATGGTAACGCGAAGAAAACATATAATATTAAGAATAATAAATATATATAATTATTTCGCAATAGTTTCCCAACAACTGGTGGTTGTCCTTGGATACACTAGCATAGCGCGTACAGGTAAATCACCGGTTGTTACCACGTTCCTCGTACGCTTTCCAAAGGTCCAAGACCTCAGAGCCTTAGAGAGAAATAAAAGATTAATAATATAATGATTAGCATTTTGTCCCTCCAGCCCCTTCTAACGCAACAACAATCAAAGCCGGCTGAACCAGAACAAAACCTCTAGCACAGGTTTTAAAATGTCACCAGCCATTAGCCCCAGCAGGTTATAAATAAGGCTAGCTCGTGCCACTGCGCTAAGAAAGGTCACCGAAGTGTTTATGTGGCACGTGACCTTTGCACGACAGATCACCACTTTCCACATGCAGGTGGGCGACGGTAGCTACTCTTCTTTAGTTATTCTTGGAGTAGGTAGTTTTCTAGTTTAACTATGTGAAAGGTGACTTAAAATGTAAAAGAATGGTGGGAGGTAATTATAACCTGAATGAAATGTAAAAAAAAATGTTATATTTTATGATGTCTGTAATGTCTTTACTTTTGTTTCCTTCGCTCTATGTGGAGGAAACTTTATTGTATACCAAAAAAATAACACAACTTATACATAAACTTAAATCTATGGGTACAATGGCGGTCTTATTGCTAACAGCGATATCTACCAGACAACCTTAGGATGGATCGTAAGAACTTAACATAATTGAGGGGGTAGTCTACGGTGTACTGCTAACAAATTGATCAATCTCTATAATATATAAAACACAATACAATGTATAAATTCCTATTTAGTTATTAATATTTATTAGTTTTGATGTTCGTTAGCCTAATTGAATTAGCAAATAAATCTTAATTTCAAACACAATACATAACTATAAATATATACATACATATTAAAGCAAGCTTAGACAGTAACGCGTAGTCATCAATACCAATAGTCACTTCGAGTTCCATTAATTCTAATGTTTTCACAGTATTTGGCAGCCAATGTACCTTTAGAGTCCGCCTTCTCTATAACTTTGCTGATGATGTTAAGAAGACATTAAAATTCTCAGCTCCATTTTACCGTGATCGCTCTTGTTTCAATGATCCCACATAATTATCCAATACTAACTTTTGCCTGCGGTTTCGCCCGCGTATATAAAATATAGCCTATGTCACTCAGAAATAAAATAATTTTGACTGGCCTGTTGGTCTAGTGGTTAGTGGCCCTGACTGCGATGCCGGAGGTCGTGGGTTCGATTCCCACCCAGGACAAATGTTTGTGTGATGAGCACGATCATTTGTTTTGTGTCTGGGTGTAATTTATCTATAATATGTATGTATTTAGAAATATATAAGTATGTTTATCAGTTGTCTAGTACTCATAACACAAGCTCTGCTTAGCTTGGGACTAGACGGCGTTGTGTGATAGTTGAGGAAAAAAAATAAAAAAAAATAAAGCAGCTTTTATGTGTGAAACAATTTTAGCAATCGGACCACTTTCTGAAATTACCTCCTACAAAAAAAAACAAATTTATCTCTATATAATATTAGTATAGTGATAAGGCTTAAAGGGCTCATATTGGTAACAGACAATTGAAGGTGTAAAACATGATGATACGTTCAGTCCATCCTAAGGCTGTCTGTAAGATATTGCCCAGTGCGATAACACCACCCTTTGTACACTTCCTTTTTATATATGAATCAATTAGCGAATAATTAAAACAGTAGCTAAACGTTTTTTAAGAAAGAAAAAAAAATGCCGTTCTACAATCTGGCTCTGCTTTCAGTTACCAAATATATTTATATACTACATAATAATATACTTACTTGGTTTCCGTAATGCGTTTTCCTTCTATGTAAGGCGTAGATGTTCAATCTAATATATCAGTGTTTCTCTACATCATAAATTATATATGTATACTGCCAAACTAAAACAGATACTTTATGAAAGCACTATAGACAGAAAAGATAGAAAGAAAAAAGCCGACATCTTTATAATAATAATAATTCTCTGGAGCCCTGACCGCCGGTAGCTTGGACCCTGTTCCCGATACCGGTGGGACACTATTTTTTATATTTTTAAATGTTTTTTTTTAATTTTTTATTGAAATATTTAAAAATATAATTTATATGTACATAAACAAATGAATAAATGATAATAATAATAATAATAATATCTTAACGAACAACTACCGGAGACATATTATGAAGGACGGGACGGTTGACGTGTGTCGGGCATGCCATCGTCCGGGTGAGTCCATCAGACATATTATCTCTGGTTGTTCTCGTCTGGCTAACGGCGAGTACTTGCACAGGCATAATCAAGTAGCCAGGATTATTCACCAGCAACTTGCTTTGAAATATAACCTAGTGGATTCGGAGGTACCATACTACAGGTATGTGCCCGACCCAGTTCTCGAAAATGACCATGTCACGCTGTACTGGGATCGGTCTATCATTACTGACCGGACTATTGTAGCCAATAAGCCGGATATAGTGGTGATAGACCGATTAGCGCGCCGCGCAATGATAGTCGACGTCACCATTCCGTATGACGAGAATCTCGTGAAAGCTGAGAAAGAGAAACAAATCAAATATCTCGACTTAGCACACGAGGTTGTCGACATGTGGAATGTGGACTCGGCTATCATTGTGCCGATTGTTGTGACCGCCAAAGGCCTTATAGCAAAAAGCTTCGATGAACATCTGTCGAAGCTGTCGTTGCGCGGTTGGATCAAGGGCCTGATACAAAAGGCAGTACTCCTCGATACGGCTCGCATTGTGAGGAGGTTCCTGTCTCTGGAGCCCTAACCACCGGTAGCTTGGACCCTGTTCCCGACACCGGCGGACAACTATTTTTTATATTTTTAAATGTTTTTTTTATATGTTTTTTAAAGAAATATTTGAAAATGTAAAAGATATGTATAAAAAATAAATAAATGGAATAATAATAATATTCCGCAACTATCACACAACGCCGTCTAGTCCCAAGCTAAGCAGAGCTTGTGTTATGGGTACTAGACAACTGATAAACATACTTATATATTTCTAAATACATACATATAATTATAGATAAATTACACCCAGACACAGAACAAATGATCGTGCTCATCACACAAACATTTGTCCTGGGTGGGAATCGAACCCACGACCTCCGGCATAGCAGTCAGGGCCACTAACCACTAGACCAACAGTCCAGTATGAACAAAATACATGGTAGGTTTCTACTTATTACGAGAAAAATTCTCTTGAGTATGTACACACCGGCTTATTTCACTTGTAAATAAAAATTACCCACTTCGTTTGAAGGAAACCGGTGAGGCTTCTAAATTCAGAGAAAATACAACGTAAATTTTATTTTTTCTGCTGTATAAGTTGTTAAAGCTAAAGCTATATTACTAAACATTCATCCATCCTCACAAACTTTCTCTAGGACTCGCTGTCCCCTGCCGTTTCACCTGTCTATTTGGTTCTTTTCCTTGGGTTGTAGCGTGATGTTATATTATCATATAATATTTCTCATGAACCTAGCTATCCCATACATTTTTTTTTTATCCGACTGGTAGTTCCAGAGATTATTGCGTTTAAACAAACAAAAACCTCTTCCGCTTTATTGTATGTTTTAAGTACCTATAGATTTTATTCATAATCTTACAATTTTGCTAATACAATATTCTCCCGCTTTCTTTGTGAAATTTAATATATTATAAATCAAATTTTATTACGAAAGTCGACTATTGCTAAAGCAAAAATGCTGCTAAATGGCCTCAAGGGTTTTTATTTCTGTCATAAATCATATTAATTGTTTTCGTGCACCGACCGCCCGAAAGGGTTTGGATTCGTTCTTAGTACCCTTCATTGTTTAATGTCACCGTTCGTCCATTGTTTTTACGCAACTCGATTAGCGAATTTTAATTAGTACACCAAACCCCAATTCCGTTGTGTTAAAAAAAAGAAACAAAAAAAGAGTTGACGTTTGTTTTTAAAATTAGATTTTCGAACGCAATAACGTTTGAATCTGAAAAGCTTTTTTTTCTAAATTTGAATTTATTCGGGTCGGTACACACGATGCGGCGCGGCGGCGTATAACACAGACAGTGCCGGCGTAAAATACTTACACCTCTATTTTCATCCAGTCAGCGCTGCGTCAAATCCCGACAGATTTTATGTGAGGACCCTAGGGGCTTGCAAATAAAATTGAAACCCTTTGTAATGCAAGAAAATACCCTTTGAATATCAATATTAGAGTAAGCTGGTAGCACGCCTATACTTGACGATCATTCTTGTTTTTTTCTCTACAGGTTTTATACGTAGTTGATTGTAAAATATTCATGCAATTGTGGTGAATGGATTTTTGCGTTTGTTACTTTTATTTTTTTCCGGAATGAATGGATCGAGTTTGAATCTGATAGAGCTCTTTGTTATAACAAATAGTTTGTGAAAGTTTACCCTTTCATTGAGGATGTCTGGTTTTGGAAAGTTTTGCTTCCTTAGAAAGCCTGGCGTTTTTTTGTATGTTCTTCTTTTTTCAAATTATAATTTGCCTTGTTATTAAGAAATCTTATGAAATAAGTGTAGTATCCTGCTTAACGCGCTTAAGTCAATTAAGATATGAGGATCAATTATACATATAATAAATCTGTAGAAGTGTATAGTTTCTGCGCATCACGTAAAATTTACGAAATCGATGTAGATAACTTTTATACACTAAAATTGTGTGTAACTTTATTTATTACTTAGGCTTTGTTTCATCGAAATCGGTTGACTATATCGAAAGAAGTACATACTGCATACATATTAATAGACTTTTAGGCAGTACGAAGTTCGTCGGGTCAGCTAATCGGTAATAATGTCGTTGGTCGTATAACAGCTTCAAAATCTTGAGCATCGACGCCTAGTTACTAGCATAGCAGTTGGTATTTTATTGGTTGCACGTGGCGGAGTGTGCGTCGGAATTACCCTATGGTACCCAATTAAAGCCAAGCCAATTAATTCTGCCAAGCCTGTTCCATTATCGAACTACTAGACATACAGCGATCCGCCACCGGTACACGGTGAACATCCCACCTATACCCACAAAGCATTTTGGGAACACTTTTATTGTGGGTACAACCAATTAGTGGAATTCTCTGCCGGAATCTGTTTTCTGATAGCTGAAACTCCCCGTTGTAGCTATCTGGAAATGCAGACTTTCCTCTCTAAGTTAAGAGTGAATAGCTTATCCAGCCTCATCTAGTTTAAATTGACATGTAAAAGTGTTTTAGAAACCTGTTTCTAAAATAAATATCATTTAATCTTTTACTTTTAACAAGCGTGCTCTATCGTCGACCACATCATCGCATAACAGAAGAGATAGGTCGAACGTAAGGCTATCAATAACAATAAAAACTGGGCAAGTGCGAGTCGGACTCGCGCACTGAGGGTTCCGTACAAACTTACCTACATATGTGAATAGTTCAATTCCCGAATGGAGTCTCGAAGATTTTTCGAATCGCAAAAAAAAATATGACGTAACAAAAAAAAAACTATTTTCAGATTTATTCCTGTATATATACTATATGACCTTGCTTTATGTCAAATTTCAGGATTCTGGGTCAACGGGAAGTACCCTATGAATTTTGATTGCTTTGAGTGTGTCGATATGCACGTTTTTTGTGATATAAACGGCCCTATCTTTATTCGATAACTTAGAAATTTGTTTTTTTTTCACAGCTGTAAGAGACCGCAAATCTTAGTGCATGGTTTAATTGCAACTCGATACCTCCACGCGTGTCCGAAATAAAGGGTCTTGACCCACAGACAGACAGACGGACAACACAGTGATCCTATAAGGGTTGCGTTTTTTCCTTTTGACCGGCACCGTAAAAAGTACGTTTTCGAAGGTACTTATCAAAGATGTTCAAAGATCTTAACAAAAACAACATAACAACGAAACGTCTTTAAAAAAAAATCCTCCATTCATTAGTTTCTCACCCACCATCCAAAAAACCCCTAACAAATTACAGCCAGCTTTGTCTTACAGAAGACCTCTAATTAAAGAGTTCGCCGAGCGAAAAGGTATGCAATTATAATGTCCCGTACGCCATTCGAGACATTCAAATTCAAATTGCAACTGGGAATTATTCTCGGTCGAATGCTGTCGCGGCAATTCAACATGCAGCTGTATAGAAATATGTAAGTCTTGTCTTTGTGCTTGAATTTGAATATTGTGGAGGCATTCTATTTTGATTAATATTATTGTATCAAATATGATGAGCTTAGCTGTTCAATGCTTATAATTTGTTAATGGTATTTTATAAGAATTTTTCTGGTAGTCAAAATTTATTCAGAACCTTTATCATTATTATCATCATCATTTCGACCGATAGGCGTTCACTATTATGATACTAGCCTCCCCGACTGGCTCTGTGCATCTTGCTGTGTCTTCAGAACCTTTAGGCCCCATCAACCGTCTGGTCTGCGAGCACATTGCTCACTTCCACTTAAGTTTAGCGATTCTTCGGGCTGTTTCGGTAACCTTGGTTCTCCTATGAATCATGCAAGGAAATCTGGACCATAATTATCTTTTTGTTCTTGTTTCAAATAACTTTGGGTTGACATGTTTCTCCTTATATTTTCTCATGTTAAGCTGTTAGCCTGTCACGCTATAATTCACTTGTTATACTTTCATATCTCGCACAGCTCCATACATCTTTGCTCTGGCTTCTTTTTGCTTCTCCATTTATTTACATTAATAATTCTGACACCCTCTTAGTCATATTAGTTTCGTGCCTCCTCATCACATATCCATATCATAAAGATGGATGCAACGATTCCTATTCTATTGTTCCATCACCGGCTATTATACTTAGATGACGTGGGCATGTGACCGGGATTCATGAACGCAAGAAAAATTGCATTAAAAAATATATAATATAACCGAATTGTAAACCTCTAATTTTTTTAAAGTCATTTAAATATAGCCGTGGGTGTAAATGCTTCTAGTAAGCAGAATATGAAGCAGAAATATTATAATTGCTCAGTAATTGGATTGAGGCTAGATAGCAGCATCCCGGGTAAAAATCTCGTTAGAGTAAAAGCCGACACTAACTTAGTTGAATCAAAGCCCAAAGGCTAACCGGATAATCTAATACTTTGAAAACTCAGTTTCTTAGAATCTGCTGCCTCGGTCGGAAAACTGACTAACCATAACTTCGTGGCTGTTTTTTTTGAAGGGTTCAGCAGAATTGCACCTTTATCGCACCCACATTTGTCCTTGTATGTTTGAGTCTCATGTACTAGGGGAAGAACCTCTGCCACAAATCCTTCTCACTTCGAGATACCTGACTGCTACTGAGAAGTTCCTGATGGACTACTATTAAAAATTTAATAGGTAATACTTTTTCACATCGGGGTAACCAATCCAAGGTCTTATCTGCGACATTGAGCATACGGCATTATACTGAGCGTTTGGCCGTTTTGTGCGGACATGGCACATATTTTCCCTATAAAATGTTTATAATTTGTTAGCTAGTCCTAAGTAGTACTTTCTTTCATTGAGCAAAAGGGTTACCAGAGTGCAGCCAGTAGGAACGCAAAGGGCAACTGAGTGAACACAGGTGGATTTTGGTCGGTAAAAGCTTGACATTCCCTTTTTCTCACACTAGAGGAGTTATTTAATGATTTTTCATTAAAAAAAAGTTTCATGCTCAGCAGAAGTGCTTACGACGATTAGACCAAGAGTCACACCGTGATCAAACTAGGTTTCTACAAAAAGTAACCAAACAGTGACTGTGTTAATTTACTGAAGAACTTTTTATCCAAGTGGATGGATGAAAATAATGCCCTCTTTACACATGAATGACAGAGATATATCTCAGCAAGTTTTTATTGAAGCGTTGGCGATGCCTCGTGATATCGGAAATCCTGAAGTGGCAATTTATTTTTATTAGAAGTAGTTGAGTATTTAAAGTTGTGGCTTGAATAGAAATTGTTATTCATATTTATATTATTGTCCGTATATATATACAATACCGTTGTGGTTAAATATAGATGGAGTCTGCCTGGTACACCGTATCATACTATGCTAGAAACATGTCACAAAATAATGACCGTTTTAAATGGAGCGGGATGGACTGTCACATTTTTACTGACTATAACTCAGTGTTTCTTAAGTTGCCATTCTTCTGAGGGCTATAGAAACTCCCTCAAACTGTCTGCAGCCCTGGCGGGCATAGAACCTAACTGGCCCATCAATTTTGGTGACATTTCTTTGAGGCACGTATGAAATCCCTACAACGATCTGTAGACCCGGGCTTGCTTCTTACCGGACGGCCGGACAGCCGGACGGCAAGCTACACATTGCTCGCCATTCACAACTTTGTATCAAAGTGTTTAAGGAATAACGCAGAAGATGCAGAAGACGCGTTTTAGGGACAGCCTTTATCCTTAAGAGCTGATAACGTCTTTCTGATAAGTTGGAAGAAGTATTATCTACTTACTAGGATTCCTTCATAATATTTTCTTCTTTGTGTTAATGTAAATCTTACTATTTATATATTACTCAGTGGCGAATATTTCCACGGCCCCGTCGATCACAGCGTACCCTTTGGCTGAAGGTTATGCAGTACAGCAGCCCGACTAGTCAAGTTACGACCGTTTCGTTTTGATTTTCTTTCGTCGATCGCCTCGAGTCGACCACGCCTCCAATTATTTGGTTTTGACATCATCTCAACGCTGAGCCACGTGCTCAGGACATAGAAATAGGAGGTAAGCGAAGCGATCGACGAAAGAGAATCGAAACAAAACTGTCGTAGCTTTGCTTGGAGGGCAAACAGGAAAGTAGGTGTGCCATCACCTACATACATCTATCAGCCGTTGCTAAAATGAGAATTATTGTTTTTATATGAAGCTACGGATAGCAATATTGTTTTTATATGAAGCTTTGGTTAAGCCAATCTACAAAGCCTCGAACACAGGCGCAGGGTAGCCAGCCTATCGGTATTTTACAGGTTGCATTTTAGAGAGTGTGCGCGGGAATTGCATGACTTGATTCCGCCATCTTCTTTCTACTATCAGACAACCCGACGTACGGCGAGTATCCGCCCTTACGTTGTTGAAACTTCAACGGTCTGGACTAAGCGTTTCGCTTCGTTGTTTATACCGCGTACATCGAGGAACTCGAACAATTGCCTGCTGCGGTCTTCCCAACTATCCAATTATCGTCCAACTATAATTTAGGTGTCTTCAAGGCTAGAGTGAATAGGCTCTTAATAAACTAGTGCGCCTCACCATCAATGATTGCATCACTGCTTACCATCAGGTGGGATCACAGTCAAGTTTTTTTAAGGGATGAAAAATTTAAGACCATTGAAGAAACTTTATACGTGCCGGAACACACATTTAAACTCAGCTAAAACTCACTAGAAACACATGCATCATGTCTCATCCCGCTAACTTTGCCCAACTTGTCGCTCAGTGTACAAGACTCCTTATTCGTATGCCCGAGCCAAGTTTGCCCCATTAGCATTAAGCTTCGCGCTCGCCTCAGTTGCAACTTGTTGCAATTTCCAACAACTTTGCCTTACCTACCCAATACCATGCAATTTGCTACTTCATCCAATGAAACTGGATCTTCTTTGTCGTTTCCGAAGTGTTTCACAAGTTATCTCTTCCTTGGTGCCAAGTCTATATTGATTTGTCGATATACTTTAACTTTAGTGCCAAGTGTAGTGATTTGTCGTTGTTCTTTCGTGCTACACTCTTTCCATGTGAAAGCGTCACGTCACACTAATATTTTGAAGACGAAATTTTATGACTGTATGTTTGTTACTTCGTCTCTCTTGAACGGTTGAATGATTTCGATGAAACTTGGTACACTTGGTACTTGGTAAATCATGTCCTTGAATAGCATATAGGATACTTTTACCCCCTAGGGAGTAACATACTCCCTTCCCTCCCTTAGTATTATAGATTTTTTCTTTATATTTTTTTTTTCTACTAATATGCGGGCAAAGCCACTGGCAGCAGCTAGTTACAAATACTCTAGCTACAGAAAATAATAATAATTATGACGTCCTGTCGAGATAAAACTTAATGTTGATAGAATTTAGAATAGAATGAAATGTGGGACACATATTGTTATCATAATCATTTCATACTAGAAACGTCCACTGCTGGACATAGGCTTCTCTCAAGTGTAGCTAGAACGATCCAGTGCGTTTATTTTGATTAGGTTATCTCTCCACCTTGTAGGAGACCTTCCAATGCTGCGTTTTCCTATCAGCGGTCGCCATACCAGAACCTTTAGGCTCCATCAATTATTTGTCCTGCGGGCAATGCCCACTGCCACTTGAGTTTAGTTATGTTGGTCAACTGGTTACCTTGGTACTCCTGGAATACTCACATCATCATCATCATTTCAGTCGAAAGACGTCACTGTTGGTCATAGGCCTCCCCCAAATGTCGCCATAATGACCGGTCCTGTGCGTCTCGCATCCATCGAATTCCCACGACCCTCACCAGGCCTTCCAACGCTGCATCTTCCGGTACGTGGTCGCCATTCCAGAACTTTTCGTCCGCATCGACCATCTGTTCTGCGAGCAATGCGCTATACTCACATCACACGAGCTTTACACATTCGCTATTTAGAAAAAATAATAGGTAGGTATTTGACAAAATTTGAAGGAAAATTGTGTTCGCAAAAATACATTCCTATAATCCAAGGTTGTGTTAGTGAATATATAGGTAGTACTAACCAAATATTCTATAACTAACCGAACCCAAATCAGTTACGGACCAACATAAGACCTGCCCTGCCCTAATCTCAGCGTGCGAGCTTTGCAGAAGAGTCATAAACACGCATTACTTACCCGTATCCTTACAAGGAAATCTGGCCGTACATAGGAAGATTAGTTTCATGATACTACTGAGTGAAAGGGAAAAGTTTAGATTTTTTGGCGAAAAGATTTTTCTTCGACCTTTTTTTCAGTTGAGTTTGTGGTGTAGGGTAATTACTCGAAAATTCTTTGAACGCTGTACTGTGGGGAGAATTAACGAACCAGTTTGCGTTGAGTCAAAATATCAGAGAAAATTCTTAAACAAACAACAACGGATCGGCTAATGAAACTTTTACGTCGACATTTAAATGGTCCCTGTTCTTTGTTAAAAAAATGGCAATCAGAATCTTTTATGTTACTTCGCCATCAATAATTCGACGTCCAGCGAGTATCCACCCTTACGTTGTTGAAACTTATACTGTCCAGACTAAGCGTTTTGCCTCATCATTTATACCGCTTACATTGTAGACAACAATTAGCCTGCAGAGGTCTTCAGGCCTGTTTGTAATTTAGGTATATTCAAGGCTAGAGTGAATAGGCTCTTAATAAACACTAACCTCACCATCATCGATTACATCTCTACTTACCTTCAGTAAGAATCGAAGTTATGTTTTAAAAAAAAAATTCGCTGAAAACTTACTACGACCCTTCGCGCGTATAGGGGTATTATTATAAAGTAATTACGCGTTTTTTTTTACTAAACCGTCCCAGTCTACCCAAGGCGAGAGATGTCATAACATTTTCCTACCTAAAAAAACTCCGCTTGCTAAAGTTATAAGCAATAAATAGATACTAAATAGCATTTCAAAAACTAATTAACAATGAACCTTTCAGAACCCAATCCATCATAATCACTACACAAATCCAATCCCTTAACGCAGACATTATAAAGATATCATAGACCCACCATTATTACACAAAACCTACCCGAAATTCTTCGTGAATAACAAAAGGACCCATTGGGGTCTTTGTCTCGGCACTACGGAGCGCCCACACGAGATAAAAGCAATATTTTCTTCGCGTCGAATGGCCAATATTGTGTTATGTTTAGGAACCGCTGTGATCTCTTTATCTTTTAGCTAACAATGAAGGGTATTTTAGTCAAATAGAACTAGGTTTTGGGTGAAATAGTAATATTTCAGATATTTTTTAGACTGCTACAGGTAATATTCTTTTTCATTCAATATATCTTATAGATATATTGTATATCTCTTACTAGCTTTTGCCCACGGCTTCGCCCGTGCACATAAAATATAGCCTGTGCCACTCTGGAATAAAGCAGCTTTTTATCGGTGAAAAATTTTAGCAATCAGACCAGTACTTTCAGAGATTACCTCCTACAAACAACAAAAAAAAACGAACTTTACCTCTTTATAAGATTAGTGTAGATAAATATATCTCTCTTCATCACCCTTCATTTTCTGGTAGAGAATACCTGAGACACATTTGTATTTTTGTGATGCATGAGAAATTCATAAACGACCGCTGATATTATGGAAGTCAATTGGCAATAGTGACTCGTTACGCCTGCTTGTTTGACACTCATTGGCGCAAAAACCCTAACATTTTCCATCATTCATCCTTTAGCCCTTACAAAATTGCGAACCAGAAACGATAAATCACGAATTTATCGATCACCAAACTTCCGATTGAATAAAACACAAAATTATTCAAATTATTTCAAGTAAACAAACGAAAGTCATTGTCGTTTTTAATTCAAAGTCGGCCCGGGCGGGTTTTACCACGGATCGGGGCTTAAACCGATTATTATTTTCCGGCTACCTAATTTTGGATCCTCCGGTAAAACCACGTTGTTTGGATTATCTGTTTGTGTTATTAGTGGCACATGGAGTGAGAGGTCAAATAGTTTTATTATTGTTGGATCGGTCGTCCGATGTGGTTGGAAATTGGTTGACAGGTTCAGTGATGATGAATCACACTAATATTACAAAGGTGAAACTTTGTATTTATGTGAGTATCATCTTCATCATTTCAGCCAAAAGACGTCCACTGTTGGATATGGCCTTCCCCAAGATGGGTTTGCCATAATCGCCACGCTTGGCAACGGGTTGATGACCGCAGTATGGTTGTTGCAAAGCGCAGAAAATGCTGCTGCCCATTCTCTTGTATGTCCCCTAGTTGCCTCTTACGACACCCACAGGAAGAGATAGGATGGTGCTTTTCTTTAATATGTTTGTATACATGTTTGCTACTTCTTCACATTCAAACGGCTTATAATATTCCACAAATTTTAAATCGCCATCTAGTCCCAAACTTAGCAGAGCTTGTGCTAGACAACTGATAAACATACTATAGATAAATTAAATCCATACACAGAACAAATGGTCGTGCTCATTACACAAACATTTGTTTTGGGAATCGAACCCACGGCCTCCGGCATAGCAGTCAAGGCCACTAGACCAACAGACCAGTCAAAATAGATTCAAATGAAATTGGGCACACTGGTTATAAATATTGTCCTGAAGTAGCGCATAGGATACTTTTGTATCCCAGGAGTAATTACTATAAAGCAGAAATAAAAGCTGCTGGCAGAAGCTAGCATTACATAAATATGTATACAGATACTGTTCATTTACCGAATTAGAGTAAGCAACGGTATACAATAACAGCGTTGTTAACTATCAGTCCAAACCCTAAGTACAGTAAAAGATCATTCAGTCCAAGTCAATCAGTAAAAGAATCTGATGGTCTAATACAAACAAACTAACATGATTACCTCTTTATCTACTCTCACATCATAAATTTTCAATTATGAAACCAAAAGTAATACCAAATTGACAGATAAAAATTCCATACACTATTAATGAAAGTGAACTTTGAACTTTTTAATTTTAATAAAATTGTCCATGGTAAAAGTCCGTTAATAAGGTACCTTTGATTTTGTAATTGGAACGTTACAATATGAGAATAGATAAATTACTGTTATAATATTAGTTAACCATGCGTGTTTTATATTAAATCAATTTATTTCTGAAATAGCTGCTACAATAAAAACCTGACAATGAAGCAAGTAAAATAATTTCATTATATGAATTCCAATTGTCTAACACCTACTAACTTCATTCGTTATGTACAAAGCCGCCCATTCGACATTGAATTCTCAATTAGAACGTTCCATCAGCACCATAATATATGTTCGGTAAAGCCAACAGAACTTTACTCCACTCTAGAAAGGAAACAAATAAAACCTATCGGTTGGAGAAGACCAACTAGATGCAGCAATTGCATCCGACGTTAGACATAAATTAGTTTCCCGTTAGTTCAGAACAAACTCGAATAGACTACAAATGTTATTGAGTTCTAAAATAAGCTCGAAACTGTTAACAAGTGGGTCAGGATTCAAGCCAAAACGCCCAAACTCCAACTCGCCCCCATTAATCCTTACATCTTAACGATTGTTTTCAAGCTTTAAAAGCCATCTGCGGGCGGGGCGACTTTCAGGAGACTTCTGAATGCGAGGATTTGGCTTACAGCTCTAGGGTAAATGGATTCTTGATTGGATGATCGAGTATGCAGAATTGCAGGCCAAGTTTGAGCTAGAAACGGGGTCAACAAATTTACATGGGTTAGCTGGAGTGATTTTTGATGTGAGCCTTGATTGTAGCTTTAGATTTTGATAGTTTAGTCTTTAAGCACGATATTAGTACCTAAAGGTGATATTATTTGTAATAGAATTGGGTATTCTTATTTGTTTATTTTTATAAATTTTTAGGGTCTCGTACCTCAGTTAGCAAAAAAGGGAACCTTAATTCGTATAAATAATGCTTCACTTATTTGACCATCTGTCCATCAGCCAAGACCCCTTTTGTCAGCAATACGTGGAGGTATTAAGTTGAAATTAATAATAAATACTCAAGGCTACTACCCCTTAGAGCAGTGGATAAATCAAACTTCTATGTTAACGCAATCTAAATATGAGACCGTTTCAGCTCTGTTTATAGCGCATATTTTAACTTTTGAATGGAAACTGAATCCTATTGGGTACTTAAGGTTAACCTAAAACCTAGATTTTGACAAGAAGCAAGGTATTATATAGCACAAAAAAAGAAGAAAATGTCTGAAAACCGTAAATTTGTAGTTACGTTACAAAATAACTACTTTTTTGCGATTTCGAAAAATCTGCGAGACTCGATAATCGGGAATCAAACTATTTACATAGGTAAGTTTGTTCAGAACTCTCAGTGCGCGAGTCTCATCATTCTAAAATTAGATCTTTATTTCAAAAAAAAGTCAAAATTTGTATTTTAATAATGCAGCAATTAGCATTTCAAATATTGGTATGAGGAAGAGTCGGGTCGTGATGGAAACACCTCGTTATCTCATTTGTTTTCCTTCCACCGAGTTTCTTACTTAGAACGAAATTGGAATAATTCTTGCTATACAAATCCATACTAAATTTATAAATGTGAAAGGAACTTTGTCTGAAATTTTGTAAGCACTGAAGTAACTTGAACACCAAGAAAGGTCATAGTAAACTTTTTATCTGGCTTCGACTTCGCGCCGACAGCAACCAATATTCACGCGGACGAAGTTGAGGGCAAAAGCTAGTGATAGAGAAAATGAGTAAACTACCCAATTTCACTGTTTCTGTTGTTGTTGTATTGCACTGTTGCTGTTGTTGTTGTGTTGTGGAACTGTTTCTTGTTGATATTAAGAAACCTTACCTTCATCCATTTTTTAACTGAATAATATGGTTACCTTTAATATAGTCAAAACTACAAATCTTCTAAACGAAACACATCTACCTTAAAATTCAATTAGTCATTCTTATCGAAATATAACGTCTACTAAAACTACCAAAATAGTGTGTAAGCTATTTTTTTGTGACTATAAATAATGTACTCTGTCTAAATAAATAAATAACTTTTGTTATTAAAAATGATGTGTTATTCTAAAAGACTTCGTTGAAGACAATTTTATTGAAAAAAATCTAGCAACAGATGAGTCATAAACATAATAGAATAGGTGGTTAGTAATAGGACCATAACGTTCCGCAGTAGTTAACGACTGTTTAACCGCTGAAAGACAATAAAATCTGTCTAATTGCAAAGTAAACTATCACAACCTAACCTATAAAATACGGGTCGTATCGCAGATGGTTGCAATAAAGAAAATGTGTTTGAGGAACATCGTTTTCACATCAGCTTGGAGGCTACTGGCACCCTTCTGGCTCACTCTATTTCAACGTGTTATCAGCATGTTCCAAGCTTTTGCATAGGGTTATGGCTTTCTAATACGTGATAATTTTGTTAAAAACTGTGTTGATTTATAAATATTGTAATATCATCATCATCCACTGGATGATGTGATGAGTGGGGGATACTCTTGTCCAGCCGCGGACGTTCACCTTAAGTGATGATGATGAACACCAGATTTTATTATCAATAGGTTCAGATATAATCGTAACTATAGCAATTAATATGTAATTTAAAAAAATAAGTATTATATTTGTATAATTCCATAAACACACAAAACACTTAACTTATTAAAACTTTATATACACTAAAGGCAAAAACTACTAGCTAAAATGTGGCGTCATCAAACTCCTCCGCATCGCTGTCGAAATCCTGATCACACCCAACGAACATACGGGTGCGTTCACAAACATGTAAACATATATAATCAAGACACCTAGACTCGGTAATCTGTAGGCATATTGGTTTCGTGCAATAAACGCAGCGTAGCAGCCAATCGCTCAGCACGCGCGAGGCAATGGCCCCCGCGCCCTAGCCGCCGGGATTCTGATCCCGATTTCCAGCCACTGTAGACACGGGCTTGCGGACGGTGAGCAATGGGTAGCTCGCCGTCCGAACGTTCGGTAACTCTGGACCGAGCCCAAGTCGTCGACGGCGCGTATTGTTCCACGTGCGCCTCAAGGAGACGTCAGCAACCGTAGGGACCCAGAAGGTCGAAGCCTACTGGGGCCAAGGGTCTGATTGTGAAAGGCAGACTCGGCCCTGGTTTGAAAGGCAACGAAGGAATAGGAGTGGGTTTTTAGTCAGTAAAAGTCTGACACCATCTCCCTCCCGGCCAAAAGCGGGGATGTCATTGAATGATTTACCCACTAAAAGAAAAAAAAGCAGCCAATCGTGCAACCAATGCACCAACCGTGCTGCCGAATTAAATTATGTTGTAATTAAGTGAAATTAACAGAACATCATGATGAATAATATATAATTGTCACACAGAACATTAATGACTGACTTTAAAACCCAGGTTGCCTGATAATGGAACCTAATAAAATTTTCTCTTTGAAGTTTGTTCGGTGTTCAAGTACCACTTATTATTTATTTTCTCTTTCGGGGCTGTTGTTAAATTTAATTGCTTTTCATCCTACGTAATTTAGTGTCAACTAAGTTAATTGTATTTGAGATACATTCTGTTTATAAGGTTATCACTTTGGCAGCTGAAAATGTAGGTGTTGTTTCATTGATTATTTTCTTCCTTATAAATTACTAGCGAGGTGATAGGTGAAGCCACTGGCCGAAGCCAGTGGCTTCACCCGCGCGAAAGTCGGTTTCTCCATACAAACTTCCAAACGCGTTTCTACTCCCTTATGGGTGAAGTTTTGTAAAATCTGTTAGTAACAGATTTCTACTCACTAGGAACCTCCCTGCCAAATTTTAAGTTTGCATGTGTTATAGTTTCTGAGATTTCGTGATTAATCAGTGAGTGATATTTCGCTTTTATATAATACAAGTACTTTGCCAGCGGCTTCGCCCGCGTGAAAGCAGATTTCTCCATACAAACTTTTGACCCCCGTTACGTACCTTTAGGGATTTTTTTTTTTTAGTTGGGAAAATCATCTTATGACAAATCCCGCTCTTGGGCGGAGCGAGAGATAGTATCAGACTTTTACTGACTAAAAACCCACTCCTTTTCCTTCTTTGCCTTCGTCCCAGGGTCCGGGTTTCGACATTTAGGGGGTGAATTTTGGAAAATCCTCTCTTAGTGCCCGCCTACGTCATAAAACGAAGCCTTGTGCAAAATTTCACGCTCTTAGTCCCGGTAGTTTCAGTTGTGCGTCGATATGTCAGTCAGTCAGTTTCTCCTTTTATATATAGATAGATTAGACAGAAATAGAAATAAGACAATAGTAATTAAATTACTGTTTAGAAGATAAAGTCCTTAGAATATTAATACGGTTTAAGAGATTGCTGATTACTCACAAAATAGATGGTCATTGGGGCCGAAAGGTTCTGGAGTGGCCACCATGTACCGGAAGTCACAGCGCTGGAAAGCTTCCCACAAGATTGATCGATGATCTCGTGAGGGTCGCGGGTTTTTGGTGACACTTAGGGGACGCCTACGACCAGCAGTTGAGATGATGGTGAAGAGTTGCACATCGTGGGTTCAAACGCAGTCAGACTTTACTTAGAGTAATTTATTTCATCACTACTGCATCCAAAACGTTGATAGAAAACTTTGTGAGGGAACCGCTATGGCCTAGGACCATATACTTCGAGAGATGTCACATCCACCAACCCGTACTGGGTGATAGATTGATAGATTTCGATCCATTATCTCTCATATTGAGAAAGCCTAAGGCTCAACAGTGGGAATATAGCAGATTATATTATTATTTAAGAAATTTTACCCTTGACGACTATCTCATTTTTTTTTTCACTATATCACCTTGTGGTTTTTTTTTTTGATGGGAAAATCATCCAATGCCATCCCCCGCTCTTGGGCGGAGCGTGAGATAATGTTAGACTTTTACTGACTAAAAACCCACTTCTGTTCCTTCGTTCCAGGGCCCCGGGGTTCTCTATCGCATCACCCATGGCCCCAGTAGCCCTTGTCCCTGCTGGGCCCCTACGGTTTTGCTGACATCTCTTTGAGGCGATAATGTGGTCGACGATGGAGCACGCTTGCCTAAAAGTAACCTTCAATTAAATTCATTCTTGAATTAAAGACCTTAAGGTTGTAGTTTTTATCGGGAACCATAGACTTCGGCAGAAAATTCCACTTCTTAGCTATTATATTGAATCTTTCTTGTGCGTAAAGACGTACAAGAAAGACTCAAAAAGGAAAAAAATCACTAGCCAACCATCTGTATAACTGTGAACTGTTGTGTTTTTTTGTAGATACAATTAAGAATTAAGAAATAAACAAGCAATCTAAATTTAAACTTTTTAAGTAATGACTTTAATCATTTCGGAGTAATATATAATACCAATACACAATAATGATGGTGGTGATTTATGAGAAAAACGGAACTATACCATCTTCTAAATTTTCGTCATATGCCGAGCCAAAAAAAAACTAACTGTTCAGCACTTTCTGATCTTTCTTGATCTAAACGAACCCAAACTATATAAAATTAAAAAAAAGTTTTCTTTTTACAACTTCCTCAAAACTTAGTATCGACAGCCCTGCCCGCATTCGAGATGGTACATAGCTATAACCGTAGAGGGTTGAGGGTACCCGGTTCCGAGTTCCGTAACAAAAAGAGCTTATGGTAATTTTTCCTGTCTTAAAATGTCAACGTCACCACAGCGAGGTTAAGTCCCCCTTAAATAGTTTAATGACCGACTGTTTTACACGTTTTTCAAGGATTAAAAGCAATTACTAATTTGTTTGTTACTCTTCTGATTTGGCAGGCGTTTAGCTAAAGATGCTAACGAAACTACTGTTCTTAGGTACGATTTTCAATCTGACTCAAGTGTTTATGTGTGCTGTATGACGAACGTTCGACCGTTTTGCGTGACGTAGAGCTTATTTTCACTATAGACTGTTCATACTTTGTTAGCTAGTGTTAAGATTGCGACATTTACATTACGTCACGTCCCGCAAATAAATTACTTTTCTTTTGTTTGTGTAGCAATATTAGTTTTACCGTGAGCATTCCTTATTTAAATCTAGTTTTTTACACAATAATTATACATAGAGAGTACAACCTTATTTGTTTTTAATCTGTGATCTTTAAACACCCGCTGCTGGTAACCTTTTATTGTTCAACAAGCTATCAGTATAATTTCTGGTGAATCAGGTGAATGTCCTATGTAACTTATAGTTTTTCGATCTCAACAAGATAAAGTAGTCTTGAATGTGTGTAGGTTCACTTCTTCTTTTCAGCATGCGTTATGTTTTACTTTAAGGAGTGATTATCTGTAACTTTTGCATCACTAAAACAGTTGCAAGATAATGCACCTATTATTCCAGTATCTGCAATGTAGACAATCCTAATAAATAAAAATATATAAAGCATTGAACATAGACTGTCTAAGTCGTTAAGCATTATTTCATACACAATTACAAGATAAAATCACAGAAGACTTGCGCTTAGCTTGGTGTTGGTGTGGGCGCCGTCACTGTGGAAGCGACCGGAACCTATGCTTAACGCGCTTGCGTCCCGGAGAGTCATAGCCGGAAAGCCACGACCCATTCGCCATTCATAGCATGAATATCACAGTCGCCGTGGGATCTGGAGTCAACAGTCCTTAAACGCATACACGATTGGCACATGAAGATGCATCGACATTGGGTTGAGTTTCGACGGAATCTCCACTGGAACTCTCTCATGGTGGTATGGAGACAGTGACTGCCACAACCATGGCCACTGCTGGGGCATGCTACTATCGTAGTGGTAAGTCCCCTTTTTGAGGAATTGCTGAAGAAACCCCACGGTGTCCTTATCTTCCGCACAACGCAGGTCCTCGCCAAATATGGCAAGTTTGGAAGTTTTCTGTTTTGTATTCAGGCTGAAGAAACGCCCAGGTGTCACTATTGTGGGGATTATCTGGAGGATATGGTGGAGAGTGCGGTGGAGGTGTGCCCCGCTTGGGTAGGGCACCACCGTGTCTTTGCGGATGCAATCAGCTGCATCAACCCTTCGCGACGGGCCCTGGTTCATAAGTGAGAGGAAATGGGTTGCGGTCGCTTCCTTGTGCAAAGTGGTAATACCAGCAAAGAAGGGAAAAGAAATTCTAACGCCCCACCCTATAGCCGGAGAGGATAATGGATAAGTTTCTACTCTCAAAAAAGTATCTATTTACCTACCTATGTGCATATGTTTGTTACTCCATTATGCTCAAACATCTGAATGGATTTAGATTAAACTTAAAAATAATATAGCTTTATTTATTTTAAAATAACACTAGGCTTTTAATAAATTTATAATAAAAGGAATCACTAAATCTACTGGAGTCAAGCCGCTAGCAAACGCTAGCAATGGATAAAACGCTCTTCAGCGGCTCATATCAGATACTGGTCTCTGGTAATGGATTTAAGCCAAAGAGTATAAAGAAATGGAAGGCTGCTTACTATGCTTATAAACCGTAGCAACGTTCACTTGTCGAATCAAAACTTCAAAGTCTTAAGCATCGACGCCGAATAGCTGGCCTGTGGTTTTCTATCGTTTACCTTTCGGTCAGTGTGCGTTGGAGTTGAATAATTTAATTCCACCAAGGCCATTCCATCATCGAACCACTAGATGTACGATTTAGTGCCATCGGTACATAGTGGACATTCCACTCATACGTACAAAGCGTTTTAGAGACACATTCATTATGTGTACAACTAAGGAGTGTAATTCCCTGTCGGAGTCTGTGTTTCCTGATAGCTACAACCTAGGAGTCTTTAATCCGTGGACAATAGTGTAGGTTATTATGTTAACCTATTTTTCTAATAATTCGTTTGTATCTCATTAACATGTAATTGTTTTTTTGTCCCTAATAAATAAATAAAAAACATTGCTTTTTTTAATTGTTTCTTCTTAGATGCGCTTTTTTAGCGATACAGACGCGATAAGCACGCGAGACAGAAGCAGCCTGTAGACCTTTAATAGGTTAAGTAAAGAGTGAATAGGTTACTTCTAGGCAAGCCTGCTCTTGTAATAATTTAGAAAGGTAACATTTATGCAAAAAATTAGAATTAAATAGATTAGGTACATTACAATGTATTTTCCTTGTAGGCTAAGCATTAAATCAAACTTTGTGTAAATTAAATAGTCTTCATAAAATATGAAATTAAGTATATGATGGGGTAAATATTACAGCCTACTATACCTATACGTATATCCTACAATTATAAGTTATATTTGCATTGCTCGCAGAACGGATGGCCGTTGGGGCCGAAAGGTTCTGGAGTGGCGACCACGTACCGGAAGACGGAGTGTTGGAAGGCCCCCTACAAGGTGGACCTGGTGAAGGTTGCGGGAATCCGATGGATGCGAGACGCACTAGACCGTTCGTTGTGGCGACATTTGGGGGAGGCCTATATCCAGCAGTGGACGTCTATCGACTGAAATGATGATGATGATAAGTTTTATGCCCCATCATAACTGTAGTGGACTGTATATGTATGTTTCTCTCTCGTAGGTGTGTTCCTCTTGAACTTGAAATAAAACAAGGCTTCTTTCTTCCAGGTTTATTTCTTCTCAGGTATTCTTATTAGAATATTCGGCAAACGACTGTGTCCGGAAACAAACCGGTTCTAATTTATACATTACGCAGCTGATCGCTGATTGGTCGAACGGTCAGAAGGTGGAGCTTTTCAGCCATTAAGGAACATTCCGGAATGCTCACGAATATTTCAACCAATCAGAATCAAGCCCGGAATAATCTCGAAATTTCATGCAATAACCTTTAGTATCGCGAAACTTTACCTTAACGAGAGCCTTTACACTTTAAACAGGCTTTTTACATAAAAATATCAATATTTCACATATGAAACCTTATATCATTCTACTCGGAATTCACTTATCCATTCTACAAAAATATAAAAACATTAAAAAGTCACCATCAGAAAACCTTAGTCCTTATCACTACGTAATATGATTACACGTTATCACAACACAATTAGGGCTCATTTTATGAGTTCCTTACTAAAAACTAATTAGGTTCATTTAGAAAACACTAATTATTCACATAATCACTTACTGTCCTATCAGTCTATTGTCACTTTGACACATATTAGGTCCGCAGGCTCGGCGTCCATTACATCTCTCCCCCCAGCGCAGCTTGCGTAGCTTCCTTTCTCAGCACGACGACGAGCTTGCTAACTGGCCGCCGGAAGACGCCGGTCCTGGTCCTCACCTCGACGATCCTGACGCCGCCGTCCGGTCCTGGATGCGTGCGCTCGACTCGTCCCATCGGCCACGTGTTTCTGGGCAGTGTGCTGTCGACCACGAGGACCACGTCACCAACTTGCAGAGGACGCACGTCATTCTGTGGCTCGCCTCGGGGTACCAACGTAGGAAGGTACTCCCGGAGCCAGCGCCTCCAGAAGTGGTCCGCGAGCGCCATGCTTGCTCGCCACACTCGTCGATCAGCCTCGTCGCAGGGCCCCGTCGATGGTAGGCCGATAGAGGACCCCAACAAGAAGTGGTTGGGTGTGAGGGCCTCAGGATCCGTTGGGTTCACGCTCACGTGGGTCAGTGGGCGTGCGTTGATGGAGAACTCCGCCTCGGTCAGGAGCGTTTGCAGGACTTCTTCAGCTGGCGCCTTTTCCCTCAGAGTTGCGCTAAGAGCTGCCTTCACGGAGCGTACCATTCTCTCCCATACGCCACCTTGATTTGGCGCACCAGGTGGTATGAACCGCCACTCCATCCGATGAAGCAGCCCTTCGTCCTTCAGTGTGGGGAGCCACTCTTTGTAGGCAGCACGAAGCTCTTGATCTGCTCCGCGGAAGTTCGTCCCGTTGTCGGAATACATGACTCGTGGCCACCCTCTGCGTGCCGCCATTCTTCTTAATGCCATGATTGCCGAGTCCGTTGAGAGCGACGCGACGAGTTCGATGTGCACGGCGCGGGATGTGAGGCACGTAAACAGTGCCCCCCACCTCTTCTCACGGCGACGCCCCACCTTGACCATCATCGGTCCAAAATAATCCACCCCGCAGTTGGAGAACGGGCGGTGGAACGGGTCAAGGCGAGCGTGTGGCAGGTCTCCTGTGGCTGGCGTTTGCGGCATTGCTCGCCGCCTTCGGCAGAGGACGCAGTCCCTCTCCACAGCGCGTACTGTAGGTCGCAGATGGATGATCCAGTACCGCTGGCGCAGGTCGTTGGTCACGCGTTCTCGGTTGGCGTGACCCGCTGCACAGTGTTTCCGCAAAACCAGGAGTTTGGTGATACGGTGACGGCCGTCCAGGATGACTGGCCGCTTCGTCTCGATCGGCGCGGAGGAGGCTCCGATCCGGCCTCTTACTCGCAGGAGTCCGTCTTCCATTACCGGATCTAGCCGGTAGAGTCGGCTCGCTCTTGGGAGGGGACGAGCAGACTGCATCCACGCGATCTCGTCGTGAAAACTGTCCTCTTGCGCTCGTCGGATCAGCTCGGTCTCAGCGCGTTCGATGTGTCGGTGTTCCAGCTGCGTCGCTCGTCGTCGGCAGATGTCGATGAAAGCCAGCACTCTTGCTGCGCTTCTTACCAGGGTCTCGTACTTGGAGAAGCGTTCCGGTTCTGGTAGCCAGCTTTCTTGCCCCGATGTCTCGCTCACGTGTAGGACTTCCTCTTCTGTCTCTTTATCTGTCGACGTCCCGGGCCACTGATCTTCTGGCAAGTACAGGAAACTCGGCCCCTGGAACCACCGATCGGTTGAGCTGATCGGCGCGTCAGTCAGACGTGTGGCATCGTCAGCCACGTTCAGGTCAGTAGGGAGCCATCGCCATTCTTCTCTTTGCGTTAACTCGGCGATCTCCCCAAGTCTATGTGCTACGAACGGTGTGTAGCGTCGCATGTCATGTCGTATCCAGTGCACGACCGTCGAGGAGTCAGTCCAGTATGTTGTCTGGCCGATTTCCACTCGATGTTCCCTTTTGATCGTGTCGGCGAGTCTTGCTCCGATGACCGCCGCTTGGAGTTCCAGCCGAGGTATGGTTTGTGTCTTCCTCGGCGCCACCTTTGCCTTTGCTGCTACCAACACGACTGTGATACTCCCGTCGCTCCTCTTGATGCGCCAGTATGCCGTGGTCGCATAGGCCTGCTCGCTGGCGTCACATAGCACGTGGAGATCGATTCGTTCGTACTTTCCCAGAATGTAGCAGCGCGGCAATCTCAGCATGGCTATTTCTGGAAGGCGCGCGAGCCAGGACGCAAAGAGTTCGTTCTCGTCTTCCGGTATCTGTTCGTCCCAGGCTATCTGTAGGCGCCACAAGTTCTGCAGGATAATTTTCGAACGGATCGTGTAGTGGCTCAGCAGTCCCAGCGGGTCGTAGATCGACATCACGGCGCTGAGTGCTTCCCGCTTGGTCGGCGCACGTGCTCTTGACCTCACTTCTTCTGGGACCCGGTTCATTGATGTGTTGAACCCGAGCTCATCCTTTTCGTGGTTCCAGAACAGCCCCAGGATCTTACTCTCTGGCTGTTCTCCCCCCAGTGGCGTAGGGGTAGTGGCGTGTAGCTCCGAGGGCACGTCGTTCAGCACCGCCTTATCGCTGGCACTCCATCCTCGTAGGGTGAACCCGGCGCGTGCGTGTACGGTCCGTGTTTCTTCAACCGCCTTCCGTGCCTCCTCTACATCTTCGTAGCTCGCCACCCAATCATCCATGTAATGATTGTTCCTGATTGCCTCCAGTGCGCGCGGGAACTCCTGCCCATACACTTCCGCGTTGTGGTTGCGAATATAGTGGGCCATATACGGGGAGCTAGCGGCGCCGAAGATCATACTGGTCATCTTGTACTTCTGTGGAGGCTTCTCTCGTTCCTTTCCTCTCCACAAGAATTGCTGAGCCGGTTGATCTTGAGGTCTTATCTTCACCCGCAGGAACATCTCTTGGATATCTGCTGTGATCGCGACGGCCTTCTCTCTAAACCTGAAGATGATCCCTTGCAGCGACAACAGCAGATCTGGTCCCTCCAGCAACTCGTCGTTGAGGCACACTCCGTTGCTCCTAGCAGCCGCGTCGAACACCAAACGGCATTTCCCCGGTTTGTTGGGGTTCTGTACCGCGAAGTGTGGCAGGTACCAGCTAATGGCACTTGCGTCCTCAGAGCCGTCGCACGGAGCTGCATACCCCTTCGCCAACAAGTTCTCGATTTGGCTGGAGTAGTTCTTCTCAAAGGCGGGGTCCGAGTCCATCTTCTCCTCAATCTTCTTCAGTCGACGAAACGCTTGATTGTAGCTAGAGGGCATGGCGGTGTCGTCCCGTCGCCATGGCAATCCCACCTCGTAGCCTCCGTCAATCTTCTTTGTCGTTCTCTCGACTATAGAGATGGCTCGCTTGTCCGCTTCGCTGACTCTTGGCTTCTTCTGTATACCAAGAGACTCGATCTTGAAGTGGGCTTCAACCAAGTTGTGGAGCTCCTGATCGCCCGCACTGGTGGGTCTGCCAGGCTCGTATAAGTGTAGCACGTTTCCCTCTCGATAGATGGCGCCGCGTGGCGCGGTCCCATGCACCACCCATCCGAGTTGAGTCCTTGAAGCAGCTGGCTGGTTCGGGCTGCCGACTCGCAACTCTCTTGAAACGATACACTCCCAATGATCAGTTCCTACCAGGAGTCCAGGGCGCGCCGTTCCATAGCACACCTCGTCTCGGTCCAAGTCCCTCAGGTGCTCGTAGTCCAATAAGGTCTCCGGAATGGCCTGCTGGTACAGCTTCAGATCTTTTATCGTTCTTGCTCTGATCCGATGTCCATCCGTTTCCTTAATCCCCTTAACCTCGACGGATACGAGCTGACTTTCCATCTCCTGCTGTGACATGTTCACTCCGTTCAGGTGAAGCGGTTGTGACGGTCCTTCCGCCCCGATACTAGCTGCTAGTTCTTTATCAATGAGGGTGATCGTCGCTCCCTCATCCAGCAGCGCGTAGGTCTTTGCCTCCCCACGTGGTCCCGTCACAATGATAGGGCACATCTTCAGCAGCACTGTCTTGGGTCCGGGAGCAGGTTTCGTTGCTACCGATAGTACCGCTTCTTGCTTCGGTGACTCGTCGGTCCTCGCATCTTCGGGTTTCCTGGCTTCTGTCTTCTCGTCATTGTGCAGAGAAGAGTGATGTGGGCGGCGGCAGTCGTTTACGCCGCACGGCTTCGCCTTGCATACTATGCGTCGATGTCTTCTCTGGGCGCACTTGAAGCAGACTCCCTTGTCGCGAATCAGACGCCATCTCTGGTCAACCGAAAGCGCCTTATATTTGGGACACGCTGTTAGCAAGTGATCTTGATCACACTTTGGGCACAAGTCCTTTTTCTCTTCTGCGTCTTCTACTGTGGCGTACACCGTCGCTTTCTTCTTAAGTGTCACAGCAGGTCTCGCCTCTCTCTTTACACTAGAGGCGCACGATGCAGGGGCGTATGTGTATCGTAACGCCCTGTCCGCTTCCCGCATCAAAAACTGAGACATCTCAATGATCTCTGGGTCCCCGGTGCCTTCGTGGTCGTACGCGTAGTCACACCATCTTGCCTTTAGGTGCGGGCTCATTTTCTCTAGCACCTCTCTGCTCAGCATCGGATTGTACAAGTACCCTCTCTGGTCGATAGTCTTGAGAACGCAGGTTATATTTTGTAGCCTGATAGCGAAGCTATTTAGCTCCGTCGCTGAGGCCCCCAGTCTCGGAAGTTTTTTCAGGTCTTCTATTGCCTTGTCGATAATGACTTCTGGTCTTCCGAAACACTGCTCCAATGTCTTCATTATGACGTTCGGATCCGTGGCCGTATGGAGTAGGGCGGCTACTGAGTCTCTAGCTTCTCCCTTCAGGCAGCTCCTCAATCTCTGGATGTTCTCTGCCGCCGAAATCTGGTACATCTGTGTCGAGTCCCGATACGATGCTTTGAATGGAAGCCACTCGTTGGCCGCGCCGGAGAAAGTCGGGAGGTCCGTGTGTCGCAGTCTTGGTCTTGCCATCTTCTCTAAGGTAGCTGCCAGGTGTTCTATGCTGTTCCTGGTCCTGGTGGGTGTCGGTAATCTTCCTCGCGATGTGTCGAACCGGAGCTGCTTCGCTTCCTCTCTTCTGGGTGCTTCCTTCCCCCGTGAAGTGAGCGGGTTCTTCATTAGCCAGTCGTCCACTTTACGTAGAGGTTCTTCCCGTGGGAGGGCTTCTGCTAGCTGCTCTTCATGCACGCTCTCTTCGTCATTGATAACCGACACTTCCACTGCTAACCTCTTCTTGATCAAGTCTGCTTCCAACTCTAATTCCCTTCTTCTTATGGTGGCCAACTTCTCTGCTGCCTCCAGTTCCGCCACTCGTAGTCGTGTCGTGAAGCTGGTGTTTGAGCGTATCGACCTTACTGATCTTGTAGGCGACCTTGGTCTCTGTAGATCTTCGGTTCTTGTGGCGACCCCAGAAGGTCCTGCCGTGCTAGCGTCCGCTCCCCTTGAAAAAGGTGACGCCGGCGGCTCCATTGACAGTCTTCGTAGTCGCTCCTTCTCAATACGCGCTGCTTCCTGTAGCTGGGCGCGTCGCTGTTCTTCCACTTCCACTGCATCCCCCTGGCTTCGGATGACCACCATTTTCACTGTGGAATGTATGTGGAATCGTTCCCAAATGTTCACTATTAGCGGCTCACTTGATCCGCCCCTGACGAGTCCCGAGCCCAACGATCCTCTTCTTGATCCGCCCCTGAATAATCTGGATCCACCCTTGATGAAATGTCCCTCTTCTTCTAGGACCAGTGGTTAACGAATATCACCTCAACGGGGTCCCTCCAACACGTTAGGAACCGGTGAATTCTTCGTCTCCACTTCAACGGAGCCCTCTTCTGAGCGAGACTAGCAGATCCTGATTTTTTCTTCACTCACTTGGCGTGATCTTGAAACGTTGGTTCAATCTTCGTTACGCAGACTCGTTGTTGACACGTCGTTTCCGTAGGTACGTCGTCGCAGATTCTTCCGATCTTAATCCGGCGAACGAAGGACCAGGCTGTAGGTACTTCGTCGCTGATTCTTCCGATCTAAATCCGGCTCGAAGGACCAGGCTGTAGTGGACTGTATATGTATGTTTCTCTCTCGTAGGTGTGTTCCTCTTGAACTTGAAATAAAACAAGGCTTCTTTCTTCCAGGTTTATTTCTTCTCAGGTATTCTTATTAGAATATTCGGCAAACGACTGTGTCCGGAAACAAACCGGTTCTAATTTATACATTACGCAGCTGATCGCTGATTGGTCGAACGGTCAGAAGGTGGAGCTTTTCAGCCATTAAGGAACATTCCGGAATGCTCACGAATATTTCAACCAATCAGAATCAAGCCCGGAATAATCTCGAAATTTCATGCAATAACCTTTAGTATCGCGAAACTTTACCTTAACGAGAGCCTTTACACTTTAAACAGGCTTTTTACATAGAAATATCAATATTTCACATATGAAACCTTATATCATTCTACTCGGAATTCACTTATCCATTCTACAAAAATATAAAAACATTAAAAAGTCACCATCAGAAAACCTTAGTCCTTATCACTACGTAATATGATTACTCGTTATCACAACACAATTAGGGCTCATTTTATGAGTTCCTTACTAAAAACTAATTAGGTTCATTTAGAAAACACTAATTATTCACATAATCACTCACTGTCCTATCAGTCTATTGTCACTTTGACACATATTAGGTCCGCAGGCTCGGCGTCCATTACAATAACCTTTCTTTTTGACTTACCACCATTTAGGTTAGGACTTATAAATGGTTGCGAGTCCCTAATAAATAAAGACTAAATTCCACTAAATTAGTCCGGTATGGATATAATGTGTACAAACACATAGTTTCACACATAGTATATCTTTAGATACCTACAGTAAGTCAACATTATTTTGTAAAGGAATTACAATTTATTTTAGTTGGTATCGATCTACTTCTTCAACTGCTTAAATATTTATTATACGAAGATGAAATTCCTATAAAACAGCAATTTCTGGCCAATTTTGAATACACAAATTATTTTCATGGCATAACACTCCACATTGACTATTCCCTGTGATCACAATACAACCCGTGTTATGCGGTGACATTGTCCACTTTAATCTCCCGAGACACCGGTGGCGTAACGACATCTGCTGTAGTTTAAAATTTCATTACCTCCCCTTAGGTTAACAATACTAACCCCAATTAAGTAGACCGCTTCATTATTAAGGCATATATTTAATCCCTTTTTAGTCTGGATTGATTCTAGATATTTAGTTTAAACACTGCGGGTCTTAATTAGGCCAATTTGGATAAAATTATTTTGAAAGTGGCCCAAGTGACTGAAAAGTTGAAAGGGAATCGTTTGTCTTGGTATGGTCATGTGAAGAGGAGGGATGAAACACATGTTACTAAAAGAGTTATAAGTTAACATGTGGACGGATGGAGAGGGAAAGGGAGACCAAAGAAAAGATGGATGGATTGTGTGAGAAGTGATATGAAAGAAAAGGGAGTTAGTGATAGCGTGACGAGTGACAGAACAGAATGTAAGAAAAAAACATGTTGCGCCAACCCCAAATAAAACGGGACAAGGGCAGGAAGATGATGGTGATGGATGAAATTATTGCTCTTGGAGGAAAAAAAAAATTGCACGGGAATCCATGAAGCCTCAGTATACGTTAGGGGGCAAAATGTCCCCCAACAAACGCATAACGTTGTTGATATTTTTTTTTGTAGATTTTTCTACAATACTCTATCAATCTATACTTTTAAAATGCTTTGTCCTGAATGGCTGACAGACGGATCAACGCACAGCCTAAACCGCTGATTGTAAGGACTTGAAATTTGGGGGGTATGTTCTTTATATGACTTAAATATCCGATAAGAAAGGATTTTCCATAATTCTACCCTTAAGGGGGTTAAAAAGGGGGGCAAATTTTGTATGGGACAACGTGGCTCCTTGTTCCAACCTATTTCAAATTTTGCATAAACGTTCTTTAACAGAATTGATGGAAGACGAGTTACATATTTTATTGAAATTCATCTCTAAACGGGGTTAAAAAGGGGTACAAAGTTATTTTGATGGTAATTTTCTTCAAATTTGAAATCATCATCATTCATCATCATTTCAGCCGAAAGACGTCCACTGTTGGACATAGGCCTCCCCCAAGCATCGCCACAATGACCGATCTTGTGCTTCTCGCGTCCACCGCACTCCCGCGACCCTCACCAGGTCGTCGGTCCACCTTGTAGGAGGCCTTCTAACGCTGCGTCTTCCGGTGCGCATTCGCCACTCTAGAACCTTTCGGCCCCATCGGCCATCCGTTCTACGAGCAATGTGCCCTGCCCACTGCCACTTAAGTTTGGCGATTCTTCGGGCTATGTCGGCGACCTTGATTCTCCTGCGGATATCTTCATTCTTTATGCGATCACGCAAGGAAACTCCGAGCATAGCCCTTTCCATTGCTCTTTGGGTGACTGTAAGCCTTCTGATGAGGCCCATTGTAAGCGACCATGTTTCAGAGCCATACGTCATCACTGGCAACACGCACTGGTCATAGACTTTCGTCTTGAGACACTGTGCAGCTGTGGTATGTTGGACGAGAAGATACCACGCAGCTTCCCGAACGCTGCCCAGCCGAGTCGGATTCGACGATTGACCTCTTTCTCAAAGTTAGACCTACCCAACCGGATTGTCTGTCCCAGGTAAACGTAATCGTCTACAACTTCGAGTGCAGAGTCTCCGATCTTGATCGGAGTGGGTGCTACATGGTTATTTACCATGACTTTGGTTTTATCCATGTTCATTTTAAGACCCACTCTTTTGGAAGCTCTACTAAGGTCATCGAGCATTGTACTGAGCTCCTCCGTAGTTTCAGCCATGACTACTATATCATCGGCAAACCGAAGGTGAGTGATGTACTCGCCATTGACATTAATGCCTAGTCCACTCCAGTCCAGAACCTTGAAGACATCCAGTTGAAATATTTTATCCAAAGTTGAAATATTTTGATTTAAATTACGTTTTCTTTTCACATTTTTTAAAAAACAAAGTTGGAACGCCAATAATTAAGAGTATATTGCTGCTCAATATGAAACTATATTGACCGGTTGTTTTCGAGGAGAGTCTGTATTTATTCCTAGAATTCCTTTAATACAATCAAATTACACCTTTTAATTTAAAAAGTTCAGTTTCTCGTCAGTCTGCTTCGGAATAACCAAAAACAAATTCAATCTCATAGCTGCTTCTCCCACGGCCAGTTGTATATGGCATGATCCAGTGTAAGCGCACAGAGTAGCCTGGTCATTCTAGCACCCTAAGAAAAAACAAAAAATATTGTTTATCAAACAATACTGCGATACGTGTAGTATTTTGATTTCGTCGTAAAAAGATAATACCCCCATGTTACTTTCACCAGTTCAAAGGCCAAGCTTCGTGTTCATAAAATATCACAATATTTTAATTTATTTTCATGTTTATTTAACCTTTAAAAATTCCTATACTATGACAATATAGTTATATTTTATAGGTATTCAAACATTTTAACATAATAATTTATATTATTTACACGTCACCCAGTATCCCGCAGGAACTCCGTATCAGGATTAAAAGTACTCTACATGTTAATCCAGTATCTGGCAAAAGTTAGCTACAAATAAAATTCTTGCCTTTATATCTACACTTATATTATAAAGAGGTAAAGTTTGTTTATTGTTTGTAGAAGGTTAATCTCTATCCTGGATTTTAAACCAGTGCTGCCATCTAGTGTAAGTTTGTTTAAGTAAGAACAAACCTCGCAAAGTTCACTCCAGGGTCTCTCTCTTTACGTTGAAATCCATTTCGTTCAAGTTTTCGCCGTCCGATGGCAGTTAAGGATGCCATTGTAAAGTTAGAAAATAATTAATTATTATTACACCATGTAAATTTATGAGATTTAGGTACAAGTTATTGCGTCCAATTAGTCTGACTTACAATATATTATTATAAAGTAGATAAATAAGAGTTCATCATTAACTTTACACCTTCACTAGATGTCACTTGTGTCAAAAAATATATGTGACTAGCTCACCCGGTGAACTTTGTACCGCCGCCGCCGCTTTGTATAGTAAGGATAAAGCGAACTACTGGCATAACCAGAACAGCATAATTTATAATGAAATTTTAATTAGAGATGGCGTTGTATTCCATTTTTTCTCACCATTTAAACCTTCCTGGACTATCTCGAATATTCCAAAACCAAAATTAGCGAAATCGGTCCAGCCGTTTTTGAGTTTTAGCAAGACTAACAAACAGCTATACAGTTTTATGTATATATATATTTATATAGATGATCTACTACTGCAAAAAGTAACTTCTTAATTGAATAAGTGTTAAGTAGATTAGAAACACCAGAAAGCCAATTGTAAAGTTGAGTAGTTTAGGCACTCATCAGTATTCACTTCATAGCCTGCAGAATTGTTCGATTCACCGAAGCCCTGGAACTTCAACAACGAGCAACTGATGGAAAACGTGTGAGTCGATTAATATCTTACACTCCCTCTTGCTCCACCAAGATTGGAAGAAGTCGTTTGATGATTTACTACCACACAAAAAATACTTCTACGTCATATTAAGGAGTTAAAGTTCATAGAAATATGTATTGTGAACGATGCCAAAATTAAATATAAGTGAGTTGTTTTGGCTACTGACATATTCCCAGTAAGTTGAAGTGAATAATAAAATAATAAAGGATTTAAGATAATAGAATCAGGAAGAACTTTTGGAAGTTCTGACTTAAACAGGTTTGTATACTCGGCCTCCATTGTCATGGTAAACTATACTTGCCACTGATCTTTCTGTCAGAGGTTTGATGTTGCGCTTTAGTTTATGAGAGTCCTTTTTCACTCGTCTATCGTAAACATCGAGCATTGTTTAAAAGTTTGTTACTTCATCTAATATAATAAAACGCGATGTTTGAAAAAAGGGCAACGCGATAAAAGAAAGATAACGCTTGAAAACTCTGTTGGCATTCGGTAATTTCGTGATTTACTCGAATATTTTACAAAACTTGTTCCAGGAAATACGTGTTTTTTTTAAAGCCTTGAATTTTTTTTGAAAACTTGTGGTCATTCAGAATCTAGAATAAATTTTCAAAGCTTCCATTGTTATACTTTTTTTGTTGAGTTTTTGTTTTTGGTTTTTTTATGAAGTGTCGAAGTTCATGCAAAATAGCAGAGTTTTAGATGTCTTTACTGGATTAGTCTTACAAAAATTTATAAATTGATTTCAATAGAAGCCTAGATAATATCCACACAGATAACATCATCTTTTGGTTTTCGAGTTGATAAATGCAAATAAAATTTCCTCTGACCAGTATTTAGAAACCTGTACCTAGGTCTTACCTTAGTCTCGTATAAATCCAGAAAGATGCAGGTGGCTGTGCAGAACAGGCAGCATAGCAGGTGACGCATTATCTGAGGAGCGGCTCCATACCGGCCATTGTGTTTGAGATACTAAGTATCAATAAGGTTTGCATACTTGTGTTTTCATCATCATAATCATCATCAAGAATCTGATATTAAAGAAAGAAATTGAAAAAAAAATACAGTATATTTTCGGCCAAGTATGACGCATACCACTAAAACTTATATAGAATTAAATTTCATTCATGTTTTGGTAAATAGTTGAAGATATTAGATGGTGTGTTGTGTATTTAAAAAACACCAACGCCTTTTTGACCAAGCGCCATCTAGAGGAGGGTTGTAGAACTCGCTACAGCTGAACTTCTTTCAAGGATAAACGTGATATCAAACTGACAATAGATGGCGACGCTGTATAAACAAGGAAGAGCTGACACAGTACAGGAATATACCTGTAGATGACACTTATGGAATGATGAAACTTGATGGCCATTTTCAAACCATTTGACCGAAATTGTATTGATAGGAAAGTCTATCAATACAATTTCGGCCAAATGACTAAAATAATGGTGGCGCCTTACCCCCATTACTTGGATGGAAATATAAAATTGTTTGCGATTATCCCAGACGCGGGAGCTGGTTCAAAATAATTAGTGGACTGTATGGATGCGGGTTGAAAAGTTTGTTTGTTGATATGGTAATATTATTATATACCTACATCATTATTTCAGCCTACCAGCCAGCCAGCCTATTTTTACCTACGTTACCTTGTAAATGCGACTCGAATTAGGACGCCGTAATTATGATGCTGGATATAGGAAATTAGGAAAAACCTTGCTGAACTAGTCGAACAACGAATAGTCCTGTATTTCTTGCCTCTATCGCATTCCCAAAACTCTCACCAGCATTTGTCCGTTACTTGTATGACAAGCTAAATCATTTCCAGTTCAACATAAATAAAAGTAACGTAAACACGTGTTTTACCATAAAACACAACCACAAACAAGTTTTTACACAATACCAAAAGTAATAAAACTCACACAGTTTTATTAATCAACAAGTGCGTAACACTAAACCAACCAGGAGAGAAAACAAACGGGTAACGTTATGTACGGAGTAGATGAGTATCATGTCAAAGGCTAGCTGTAATCGTAAAGCGTGCATCAGATAAAATTATGTAAACACAATCTTGTTGGGGTCCATAGACTGCAGGCACGCCTTAGCGGCCATTATATTATCAACACTATACATAGTAGAGAAGAAGTGGTTCTAACATAATGTCTAAAAACCGGCGCCCTGTAAGTTCATCAAAACATAATTTACAATTTTTACTTGACAAGCAACTATTAGAAAAAACAGGAATTGTCATTACATCTGTACATAAACACGAGTTTTTAAATGTTACAAAAAATTTTTTTTTTATTTATTTATTTATTTATTAGGATCGCAAACAGTACAGGCACTGGAAATTTAAAAGTATATCTAATAACACTATTCAAGTGTTGAAACACTGCATATAACACATGTACATGTACATGTACATGTGTTATATGCATGTACATGTGTAGAGACAATTACATTAAGATAAAACATTTATAATTCGAAATAATTTCAATCGATTTTAAGTTAATTTTTATACGAATATTAAAAGACACAAAAATTTTGGATTGCAATGGAATTTACACTACATTGTAATAAATAGAGTTCACTTTTCCAGTACTTTGTTATATTTTCGAATTCTGAATTCAAAAATATATGGCATCACAAGTCGCTGCTGGTGCGACGATTCCAAGCTCTGTGTTAGGAACAAACGAGTCAACACTATTAGTGATAAGGAACTTGTGTTGGTACTTTGTGTGATGATTAATTTATTTATGGGTCGGCTGAGGTCCTGTTCCTTATAGGATGAGTCGTTATATCACCTCAGTCGATAGGTAGGTTGTTACATTCAATGTAAAAACCTACCTATCGACTTTTTCTTAATTATTATACTAAACTTTGTTACAATGCTTGCTAAGTTTGAGATTATGGGTTTACTTTCCAGGACCGCTATATTATCAATTAAATATTAATTGGCAGCACATTATCACATCGCATAGGGCTGTTAGATTTCGTCGCCAAAGGTCAATGCAAACTATTGGCATGATTTACTTTTTCGTTATGCCAGACATGAAACCTAGGTTATATTTTAGAGGCCAATACGAGGAATCAAAAGCAAAAACAAATCAGGTCTTTAAACCGTGACCGAACAAAGATACGTATATGATAATTCCTAGTATATTTTTGTCAGGCGTTACCTTTTTTCGTTATATTAAAATGCAATGGAAATATAATACGTAATATTTTGAGGTTACCATTGATAAAACAGATTAAATTGGTTGTTATTTTTATATTTTTTTCACACTCGCTGTTTTTCATCACTAAAACTAGTAAAAAAAAAAGTAATAATATTAGTAAACAAATATTTAACGATGGGATACTTAAAATAACAGACACACAGTATTTTTATTTAAGAAAAATAACGCCTGATAACAAACTACAGCAATATACTACATTGTCTCTTACTTAGTTTGGTTACAGTTGGTAGACATAATTCTTTTTGCTATTGATTTATCTTACAGCCCTTTAAGATATGGCCTAGGCCATATCTTAACTACTTTTAGTGCACATAATACTACACATTATAAGGTATTAAACTCACACACTTTTTTTTGATAACCTGTGCCATATGATAGTTTCATAAACTACTGAGGTTTTAGCGGGATTTCTTCGAGTGAAGTTTAGTAGTTGTTTTAATTTAGGAGCTGAGAATTTTATTGTAGCGTTGACTACCATCTAATGGAATCCCCCGCCCTTTTCGTGTCAGAATTTTACTGACTGAAACCCACTCATGCTCCTTCTTTGCCTTCGTCCAGAGCCCCGGGGCTTCAGGGCAGGGTAGGCTTCGACTCTGCCAACCGTAGGGGCCCACCCCTACGGTTTTGCTGACATCATAAAAAAACTAACTACCAAATACTACAAAACATTAAAAAAGTACATCCATATTATTCTAATGGTAAACGAATTAATTATTCAAGCTATTACAAGGTTTTTATGTTAGTTTTTACTTTGAATGTTTCTCTGAAACTGTTCACGACCGCAATGGAGGATGTCTTCAAGGTTCTGGGATGGAGAGGACTAAGCATTCATGTCAATGTCGAGTTCATCACTCACTTTCGGTTTCCCTATGACATAGTAATTATGGCTGAGACTACGGAGGAGCTCAGTACAATGCTCGATAAACTTAGCAGAGCTCCCAAAAGTGAGACCTTAAAATGAACATGGATAAAACCAAAGTCATTGTTTAAACATCCATGTAGCACCCACTCCTATCAAGATCGGAGACTCAACACTTGAAGTTGTGGACGACTACGTTTACCAGACAGACAGTCCAGTTGGGTAGGTCAAACTTCGAGAAAGAGGTCAATCGTCGAATCCGACTCAGTTGGGCAGCGTTCGGGAAGCTGTGCGGTGTCCTTTCGTCTATATACATATAATTAGTATAAGCCAAAAATATTAACGAAAAAAAATCATACACTTCTATTTGAACATCACCAATGGTCTCTGTACATATGTATAGAATAGAATACAATAGAATAAACTATATTGTACCCCAAAATAGTAACAAAACTTTTACTTTACTATTTTTCTTTTTACCTTTTTTTTTATATATATCTGTATTACTGCCAATTTTATGTTATGACATTTAACATTTTCATACACTATGTCCAACATGGAACAACATTTGAAAAAAGCTATTGAAAATAAGTTTTCAAGGTAAAAATCACAGAGCAGAAAATGAAAACAAAAGATGTAGGTAACTAAAAAACCCAAGCAAGTTAGAAAATAAATCTAGTTTACCCGGAGATCGTAACTGAATATACTAGTTTCATTTAGAATTGAGGTCGTAGCTCTTTATTCCTATTTAGGTACTCTTGTAGGTTAGATCTTGGCTCTGGATCACCTAATTCTAAAAATCGATATAACTTGATTTATTACACATTGCATCATTCAGTTTCTACGAAAATGTTTTGTATCTGAATTTTCCCGGAAAATGTTTGGAACAAGAGGGAGTAATGGATGGAAATGTTTGGAGTAATGGCTACAACTGTATGAGTTTATTTATTTAAACCTCACGCATCACAAAATCACAAAGGCCTTTTTTTAAGCGGAAAATCATCCAATAACTTCTCTCCCTCTAGGGCGAAGTGAGAGAGCGTGTCAGACTTTTGTTAACTAAAACCCGCCTGTGGTTTTCAGCTGCCGTTTGCATTTTAGGACCACGGTTTCCGTTTTAAGAATCATCTGTAGCCCTATCGGGTATCGGGTAATTTGGGTCCCTACAATTTTACTGACATCTCTTTGAAGTGCGCGTAAAACACTACGCGCTGTTGGCGACTGGTCTCGGTCCGGTCGATTACCAGACAGCCGGACGGCGAGATACCCATTGCTCGACGTCCGTAAGTAACGACCATATTAACCTGCGAGACTTCGCCTGCAGTGTCCGGGAATCGCCGTGCGTCTCCCGATGCCCGAGGCTTTTCCTGTCATGGCGGCTGGGGCATGAGGATATCCGTACTCTCATAGTTGCGACCACCTCCTTGGCTAGCATTACTGGTTTGCAGAAAGAGGTGACCGTATGACCGTTGGGTAACAATAAAATTGTATGAAAAATGTGTGTTTCTGGAACACAATAAATTATGCACACCTATGATTATTCTTATTAACGCAACAGTATGTATAGATACATAGGGGTTAATCGGTTTTAAAACATACCTTAAAACATGTCGCTAATTTTACAAAGAAAAAAATCAGTAAAGCTTGGAACAGTTTGGAAAGCTTTTTTAATTATTATTTATAGGGTCGTCCTTGACCATTCTCACTTGATGATATAGTCGATGATGAAGCTCGCTTGCTTAGATATAACCTAAACATTTTAAAGACACAGACACCGGCAGGAATTCCTCTCTTTACCTGTACGCACAATGAATGTATTCTCAATATGTTTACGTGTATTACGGGTGAGTTGTCTACAATGTACCGATGGGCCATCGCAGTATGTCTGGTGGTCCTATGATAGACCGGGTTTGGTGAAATCCTTACGCACACTCCCCGTAATCAAATTCTGTAAATCAGGAAATACCAGTTTTATTCCTGTATAAAATATAAATCACGATGGTAAAATGACAACGTAACGTAAGTATCATATTACACTTTTAAAATTTGTGATCAGCTGATAAAATTACAATGTCAATATACACACAATATTTTTTCTATTAAAGTTTTGAATACAGTAAAAAAAAAAACTCTTCCAACAGCTTTCAACCGTCGCATACTGCCTTCCTAACTATCGTAATAGCTTTAGGCAATATAAATCTCCGTTCATATTGAGAGCGAAAAACGATTCGCCAAAAAAGCGTTACATACACGCTAGTTTCCTGTTAAAGCGGCTTGGGTAAGTAAAAAACATGGCCATGCTTTTTTATCCGCAATGCGAATCTTTTCATCTTTCTGTATCCTTCCTTTTTACACACATATAAGAATCATGGAACTCTGAACCTTAACCTACTAACCTATCAAAATATAAAGAAATTTTTTTTTTTTGTTCTGGACAGTAAACGGCATTATTATAATTGCTTTGGTTACCATTCATCATTCCTGTTCACGACCCGTAGACTTGTAATTGCCAGTTTGACCAAAAAGTTTAATTTTAACTTTAATGTAAAATTGTACAGCAACGTGAAATAAGATATTATGTATACAGGTACATTGTTATGAACCTTATTATTTAAATAATTTAAGTGGATTGAAAATGAATAATTTATTTTAACCAATGAAAGTTCAAAGTTAACATAGGTACTTACTTACATAAAACCATTTCGACGCAAAATAAGTTATATACTCGTTAAAAAATAAAAAGCTCATTTTGACATTTGAGAAAAACCCTAGAAAGTAACTTGGAACGAAACTGAAGGAAACAATAAAGTAATAGTTAGGGGTCCGGTGTAGTAACAGCTACACTACACCGGACAAGCCGCTAGGTAGACAAAATACAAATGTCAATACGGGCTTTTTATTTTTTGAAAACTAGGTATCACGAGAATCAGCAAATTTTTCTACAGAACTTTTTGGGCATATGCGAACCAAATTTTTAACATTTCTTTACTCTGAACCGACGCTAATTTCCCGGTTTTTTGAATCAACGTCGCTTAAGTCTCTGAATTTGAAGTCAAATTTACTATCAGCATACTTACCGTTATAACTGTCCCAGTGATTTTCGCCTAACCAATACCAATTTGTCTCTACATCACTTTTGAATTAAAAGATTATTAGACCATTTATTTTTACGAATACTTTTATTTTTCACCTTTATACTCCACTTTAAGAAGCAAGATATGATTTTTATTGTAAAAAATAAAACTTCAAACGTCTTTTTTGATACATAATCAAAATGGCGCTTCAGCAATTTTACCTTTCCACTGTGTGTGTTTGTGGGTTACAATTAAATAAAAGCAGATAGGTGATGAAAGCAGCATCCTTACCAAGTTATATAATAACTTGTATGTATAATCTTATTGCTCATGAATTAATAATATATTATTAAAACCAAAACCAAAGTGGCACTATACTTATTTAAAAAAAAAAAATGCAATTCAAGGCAAAACTTTACCTTTGTTCGATTTGATTCCCATCCCTGGAGAAGGCTTACTCAGTCGTTGGGTCTTACAGGGTGACTCTGGCTTTCGGACAGCGGGCAATAAGTAGCTCGCTGTCCAATAAGGACCAGGCCCTGGTCGACGGTACGTCTTTTTCCAAACGCGCCTCAAAGAGATGCCAGCATTAGTGACGGGACCCGATTAATCGAAAGAGTAAAGGACCACTGAAGGGACATAGGTGGGTATTATTAGCCTTCTAACTCTACCCAAAGCAGGAAAAAATATTTGACGACTTCCGACCTAAAACAATAGTTTCTGTGTCCTTAAAATGGTGTGTATCCCTATATATATATATATTTTTTTATATGTGTGTTTATCACCTAACTCTTCCTTATCGGCTTGACCGATTTGGATGAAATGTTGTGTGATTGATCCAGGCACTCGATGGTTTGAAAATACAATTGAACTCGATAGGTGGTGCTGCAATCGGGATCTCAATTTTTTTCTCATAAAAGCTAACTTCTGGAAAGGACAACGTCTGTCGGGACCGCTAGTAAATTATAATATTACTATAAACATAGTAATACGTAATATACCATATTGTGTATATACCCATATAATAAAGAATGAACCAGGATTTTACAGCCCATTATTCAAAACCTCGAAATCCTCTTACTTGTCCACAAAAGCGGTTCAAGATTTTTCATGCGATCCATTACAGTATCTCATAAATCGTAAGGCGATTCTTGTACATAAATACTGAGCAACATCTCGATTGAATCAGCCCTAGTTTGCATGAAAACGAAAAGCGATCATAATTTTCAACTTTACGATGTTCATAAATTTAGATTAGGTGTTATTTGTAAACGTGACTTCAAGTTTTTGTTAATTTTACTTCGTGCCGAAACTGAAATGCAATTCTATTATTTTTTTAGGTACGTAGTAATATTTTCTTACTGGGTAAAGTTCGCGAAATTTTGATGTTTAGAAAAAACAATATAGTCAATGTATCATGGCAACACCATCGCGTCTGGATGTCACTTACTTTAGAGATTATCGGTCAGAGAACAAGCTGTCTTTTGGACAGACTTAACAGGTAAGCTCGTTTGATTCCCAATTATTAAGTACTAGCTTCTGGCAGTGACTTTGCCCACGTCAAAGTAGGTTTCTCCATACATACTTTGGACCCCCATTTCATCCCCTTAGGGGGTAAATTTTGGAAATCCCTGTTTTAGTGCTCGCCTACGTCAAAAAATGCCTTGAGCAAAATTTCACACTCCTAGTTCCAGTAGTTTCAGCTTTGCAATGTTATGTCAGTCAGTCCGTTTCTCCTTTTATTGCTTAGAAAGAGCTTTTTCTTTTAAATAAAACAGATGACCTCAAACCGAACAATAAATTTCGTTTAATAAACCTATTAAAATTTCAAAGCGGTACAGATATTTTATCTTAACTCGACCGTGCCCATTAAAAAAAATGAGTGAGGTATTTTTTTTAAAGTCTTCTATTTTCACATGGGTTCGATATTTAAATTTGTTTAAAATGGTTTATGTTAACCAAAAGAAGTTAGCTGAAAGAATCGTTAGCCTTTCTGACATTTTATTCGTATAGCTCTTTCGTAGTTATTATGGTGTATGTTCCTTGAACATCTGGCTGGATAGAGCCCCGCTGACCTTTAAATCCTATGCTATGAATATTCTGAAGAACACTTAACTTGCATTTTTTGTGTAAACATATTTCCAATGACCAAAGCCCTTTAAAAAGAATAGGGAAAATAAGCGAAAAAATATCGTGTTGCTTTTTTTTTTTTTTTGGCAAAAGTATTAGTCTGATGAAAAAATCATAATGTTGGTAATATTTTAAATGTATCTAGTAATAAACATTTTTTTTTTCAAACCCATCGACCAAGCTGTTACCGAGGAGTAGGCTTCGGAAAGTCACTGTTTTATAGCACTGCTCGGCAGTTAGGGCCGTAAATCATTTCCACATTTAACATACATACAGACGAAAATAAATAATTACAGAAGAAATCTTGCACGTTGTTGCCTAAGTAAGAACGTGCAAGATTTTTTGTCTTACTTTACGCAAGAATCAGTTGAATATTACAATCGTTTTCAGCCTAATTTTCTAATCAAACTCAATTGAAAATTTGTTCAACACCGCAAACTTTTAAAATGTTTGTCAAACTAAAATGAAGTTGAGCAATATAAGTGCTATGAATAATAAGGTTATTCAAATGGCTGTATAACAGCCATTGTTTTTTACTTACTGTCATGTTTAACAAGCAACAAAAGCACCTATAAAATATTATACTTCATTATGTGTTATTTATATTTTCATAACTATAAAAAACAAAATTATGCAGACACACATCACATTTTATTTGACCTATGTAGATGAAACAGGTTAAAGAAAAAACTATTTCAGAATTCGTAGTCAGACGTCAATTGTAAACCTATGTGGGTGCAAGTCTGCATGGAGAGTACTTAGCTTGAATCGGATTTCGACCAATTAAAATTAAGCTCTCCTACGCGTGATTTTTAGTTCGAACTAGATGTAAAGGTCACTTAGAGTTTTTACATTTAGAACATACTGATGTGATAATATCTATCTAATAAGTGTATTTTTATTTGTAGTTCTGTATAATTCTCTACTTAGATCAGATAGTTGAATGGCGAATTTACAAATGTTTGGGAAATAAATAACGTACTCCAATGTTTTTTGAAGGTTTATCAATTTAAAAAACTTTTTTTACAATGAAAAATATTTAAGCACGGTAATGGGGGCTAATCAGTAAGTTAGGTTTTTTGCGCCAACAACAAATTATAAAAATATTAGGTTTATGAAATTACCGTTTTTTATAAACGGGTTGCTTTGAACCGTTATATCATTGGATTGACTTGGAATTATTAATTTGAAATAAACTTTATATTAAAAATAATAAAATAAACTAAACTTTAAATTACTTTATTCTTTTTTCGAAATTAGGTATATATTGGTTTTTGTATTTTCTATAATATCGCTGTATTTATAATCATTTTTGTATGAAATCTAAGGAAGCTTGCATTATTTTGTAATATGAGTTCTACCGTGGAAATAACGTGTCTCAAGCGGTATGCAATATTGATGATGTATACGAACTTAAAACTGTTAATGAATGGGATGTCTGTTTTTGTTTTAATCACTTTCACACGGAAATTTTATCTCACGAATAACTTTTCTTCTCAGGGTGGCTACATGACAAAATTTCCAAAACGAAAGCTATCAAACCAAGAACAAAGAGTTCATTTGTTAGAAGAAAGTCGTAGGTATACGGTTTTTATTATTAGCTTTCATGTTTATAAGCACTTCAATAATACAGAAAATACAAAACAATAAATACCATATTTCGAAAAAAGATTAACGTACCTTTAATATAAAGTTTATTTGAACTTTTAATTCCAAGTCAATCCAAAGATACATTATTTCAAAGCAACCCGTTTTAAAAAAACGGCAATTTCATACTTTAACCCCTATTATGAATCAAATTTCATCATATCCCTAGCCTTCTCGCAACTAGCTTAGGGTCGGCTTCCAGTCTAACCAGATGCGGCTGAATACCCGTATTTAACTGAAGTATCGACTGCCTATCAGACCCCCACAAACCAATTTCTGGGCAACACGATACTCCTTTGAATAGACTTTGGTCAGACTTTCTGGCTTCTGATTTCCTGTAACCACTGTTAAAGATCTATGAATGAACAACCTGGAACAACGGCTTTACGTACTTTCAAAGGCACGGCATGTCAGCAATATCCTAGGTTAACTTAAAAAAACCAGGCAAGTGCGAGTCGGACTCGCGCACTGAGGAATTGAGTTACGAAGATTTTTTCGGAAAGTTTTTTTTTTGTGACGTAATTACATGCCAAATTTAATTCATTTAATTCAGGAGTTTGATGTTTTCACAGCTTCAAGGGACCGCAGACGAGTATATGGTTTTAATTTCAACTCGACACCTCCACGCGTTCCCGAGATCACGGGGTCTTGACAGACAGACGGACGGACAACAAAGTGATCCTATAAGGGTTTCGTTTTTTCCTTTTGAGGTACGAAACCCTAAAAATTGGGTAGCAACATCCGGATCATTTAAACCATTTAGTTAATTTTAGTACTTGTCAAGTCGTTAATGTAATTTACGTAATGACTGTTAAACAATCCGGTACCAACTATTTATGTTAATATAAATTACGCCGTAAACATCAAATTAAGTTACGACAAATTGCAGGTTTTGTGAAGCGATATTTGAAACTAATTACTATGAAGACTAAACAATCATTGATAGGTATCTCTTATCGATTGAGCCTCGTTGACACGGACCCAGAACACTCGAACGGTACACTCGTAGCTACTACAAACGATAATCTGAGCGCACTTGAACGTGGATACTACGTGAGAGTAGAATTGGACTACTGTTGAATTTTACTGGTTCGCTTACATACTTGAAGCGAGTGTATACTTGTATCATTTCAACGAAGCATAATGCAACACATGGTATGAAGATTGTAAGATAGCTTGATCCACCTAATTGGCGTCTAATTGCTGGATGTGAAAAAGCTAGCTCAAGAAGATATTATTATCTTGGCAATTAACGTCAGGGGCCATTGACTGGGAGGGCGTGTCAGATTTTTACTGACTAAAACCCATTTTATGTTGCTTCGTTGTCTTCGTTCCAGGACCAAGGGGTTCCTGTTCGCACAACCCATGGCCCCAGTAGGCTTCGACCCTGCTGGGCCCTCACAGTTTTGCTGACATCTCCTTGAGGAGCGCATGGAAAACTATGCGCCGTCGACAACTCGGGTTCAGTCCGGACGATTACCGGACGGCAAGCTACCCATTGCTCGCATTCAGGAACTACTCCGGTATTGAAGGTGCGTTTAAAAATACATGTAAACTTACATACACAAGACACCCGGACACCAAAGAAGTATCTGTAGGCCTTACAAATACTTGTGCCATGCGACAATCGATTCCGTAACATGCAGTGCAGAAGTCAATTGCTCAACTACAGCACTATACACCAATGGTGTCGTTTTTGACGTGCCTAAGCAAGCCAGTACAATATTCGCTACATGAAAGGAGATTTTAGGGTGCATAAAAAGAGCCTCCTCGAGTACACTCAAGTACGTCTGGCGTACCGTGGGCAGTCAGCCCCGCTAAACACTTTGCTATGTGAAGGAGATAGAATCTGTGCAGCGATTTTATACACCGTGACTTTTTACATACAGTCTTTCTAAAATAAAAATAAAAACTGGGCAAGTGCGAGTCAAACTCGCGCACTTCGAGGGTTCCGTATAAACTTACCTGTGTTAATACTTCATTCTCATTCATTCCCAAATGGAGTCCCGATGATTTTTCCGAGGCGCAAAATAAGTATGTTTTTTGTGACGTTAGGACAAATTTACTGTTTTCACATTTATTTCTATATATATGTGCTATAAAATCTTGCTTTATGCCAAATTTCAGGATTCTGGGTCAACGGAAAGTATCCTATGAATTTTGATTCCCTCCACCTTTCCACCCAGACCCGGATCAACTATCTGTAGACCATACATAAATATAATTATTTATATCTTGCGGGAATCGAACGCGCAGCGCTGCAGCCAATCGCTATGCTACTGTTATATATCTCGTAATTTTATGCACTATGACTTTTATACATAGTGATTTTTATACAAAATGTTTTTTTTTACCTAATGACATTTATACACAATATTTTTATATAAAATGATTGTTATATACAATGACTTATACACAAAATGACTTTTATGACTTACAATATACAGAGTGTTTTGTGCACCGTGTGCCAAATTGAAATGATCGACGGGAGGGGTCATCTGCTATCATTTCAGACCCCTAAAAACTTCTCATGCCCTGTGGATTTTTTATTCATCAACTTTTTATTGTTTTATGAAAATAAAACCCAAATTTTTCATTCAAATACAAATTTAAAAAAATATATGTCGTATTTTCTGAATTTTAATTTTATTTAGATGTGTATTGTATTAGAGTACTTTTAAATTTAAAATTAGTGACATTAGCTATCTACTTTTTTTTTTTAAATTTACTTGCAAAGTGTTGGACTTAAATTAAAGCTCATGTTACAGCTATTTACATGGCTATAAAAAAACCTGAATATTAGTCTTATGTGACTCGATTCACAATTCTAGCGAATTCACAAAGTTATAAAAAGATTTTTATGGCATGTGGCACATCACTAGCAAGAGGATAAACTAGAAAATTTTTGAGGAAGTTGTAAGGCTCCGGTCGCTTTTGTTTTGTTTTACTTATATTTTTTTTTTAATTTGTATTTGAATGATTAAATTGGGTTTTATTTTCATAAAACAATAAAAAGTCTATGAAAAAAATCCACATAGCATGAGAAGTTTTTAGGGGTCTGAAAAGATAGCAGATGACCCCTCCCGTCGACCATTTGAATTTGGCACACGATGCACCAAACACCCTGTATATGTTTAGAGTAAAATAAGCTGTTTGTACTAAGTGTTTGACATAAATAAACTCTTTTTCTTTCTTTCTTTCTAGTGAACCTCACAAAAATACCTCTTTATGTTTTACTGACTAAAGTTTCAGGGGTTATCTTTCACACACAGTAAAAAAAAAAATAACAAACTTTTCTACCTTATTTTTTGCATTGATTCAATTATATAACCTATGGCTGTTCTACATAATCCCTAGTACAATTTTTTTTACTGGGTATCCGGAAAGATACAAACATTGTCACCTAAAATTCGCAATATTTTTCTAACGTCGCATTGTTTACGTATGCTGTCTTTGTTTACTTTTTCAGTAGTAGGTAGAATTTTTTTCGTATATCGTATCGGGGTAACAACTGAAAAAATACTACCTTTATGTGCAGTTTGAAGGTTTATTTTTTTACAGTTTTTGTTACAGCTTCCACCAGAGCATGATATTGAATGGGTCTATACAAGTGTGCTAATTAAAAAAAATAGTCGCTTAGTAAGTTATAAATAAGTTGGAACGATTACAAAAACAAAAAACAAGTTTCAACACGTTTTGCCCAGAAAGGCGTACAAATACAATAAGTTAAATCCTCAATACAATAATAATTATAAAATTTAAAATACAATACAATACAAAATCATAAAATTATTTCAAATTAATAAAAATGTCCCGACGACTGGCCGATGTCCGATGACTTGCTAACGGTTGCGGGAGTCTAATGGATGCGAGACGCACAGGAACGTTCTTTGTGGCGACACTTGAGAGAAGCCTATGTCCAGCAGTGGACTTCTTTTGGCTGAAATGATGATAATGATTAATAAAAATGTCTAAATTACATCATTTATATACTCGTCAACATAAATTCAAAATTCTAAATACAATAATAAAATCCGAAGTGCAAAGTCTTCTTCGTCTTTCGTCTTTTTTCTGTAGCTAAATTATTTGTAACTAGTTACTGCCAGCGAATTCACTCGCGTAATAGTAAAAATTGTCTCATGGGAATATATTCCAGGAATAAAAAGTATCCCATGTGCTATTTCAGGACATGGTCTCCCCGTGTACTGAATTTCATCGAAACTTTCAGCCGTTCGAGCATGAAGAAGTAAAAAAACCTACACATATACATGCACAAACAAACACACATTCACAAGATTTCGCCTATGTGCAAAGTATAAATAAATCAACGTTACTTTTGTAATCCAATACAAAATAAATAATATTCTTGGGCACAAAGAAAAAACCGGGCAAGTGCGAATCAGACTCGCGCACTGGGGGTTCTGTACAAACTTACCTGTGACAGCAACCGTTCAATTTCCGAATTACGAAGTTTTGAGTTACGAAAATTTATCCGAATCGCAAAAAAAGTTTTTTTTTGTGCCGTAACTACATATTTACAGTTTTAGATTTTTCCCTATACTTGTGCTTTGAGATTATGCTTCATGCCAAATTTCAGGATTCTAGGTCAACGAGAAATACCTTATGAATTTTAATTCCCTTGACAGTTTCGAAATACACATTTTTTGTAACATAAACGGTCGCATCTTTTTTTTCCATTAACTCAGAAGTTTGATTTTTTCACAGCTTTAATAGACCGCAGACCTGTAGTTTTAATTTCAACTCGATACCTCCAAGCGTTTCTGAGATGAAAGACATACAGACAGACGGACAACCAAGTGATTTTTTCTTTTGAGGTACGGAACCCTAAAAACAGAATAAATAATCTAAGTACGTATGAAAACCTAACATAAATGTAAAAAATAGAATAAAGCAGAATTAAGATCGTATTTATTTTGCTATATGAATGGTACAACAATAGTATTTCTAATATTTACATAATTAGAGTAATGGAAGCTTTCCAAGCACTTAATATTAATAATTAATTATTGAGGAACCTCATCGTGCCACTAAGTAAGTACCTACAAACACTCTAAATCTCAGAATAATTTAAGTTATTCATTAGTTTCTACGTTACCTAATTATCTTACGTGAATTTCATCTTTTAAAAATTGTGTCCGTTACTTATTCTTTACACTATTTTTTTTCTTGATTATCTGGGAAATCATCCAATGTTTTCTCCCGTTCTAGGGATTTTTTTTTAGGTGGGAAAATCACCTAATGACAAAACTCGCTCTTGGGCGGAGCGCGAGAAAGTATCAGACTTTTACTGACTAAAAACTCACTCCTGTTCCTGCTTTGCCTTCGTCTCAGGGCCCCGGGTTTCACTCTCACACTAGCCGTGGCCCCAGTAGGCTTCGACCCTGTTGAGCCCCGATGATTTGCTGACATCTCCCTGCGGCGCGCGTGGAACAGTACGCGCCGTCGACGACTTGGGCTCGGTCCGGACGGTTACCGGACGGTCGGACGGCGAGCCACCCATTGCTCACCGTCCGCAAGACCGCACCTACGGTAGCCGGAAATCGGGATCGAAATCCCGGCGGCGGTTGGGGCGTGAGGACCATTGCATCACGCGATCGGCTGCCTCCTTTGCTAGCATTACTGCTTCGCAGAAGGAACCGACCGCCTGCCACTCCTCCTCGCTCCGGACCATGGCCAGTACCAAGACCCGGCGCGAGATAACGCCGCCGCCGATCGCCCCTACGAGCACACGGCCATGCTCTGCCCAAGCGGGGAATACGTCCACCGTGTGCTCCACCGTGTCCTCCGGGCGGTTGACACAGTGGCGACGCCGGCGTCGCTTCCGCATGAATCCGGTGCAGAAACTTCTCGTAGTTACCGTGTTCGGTGAGAACCTGCGTCGTGCGGAAGGTGAGCACGCCGTGTGGTCTTTCCAACCACGCCTCAAAGAGGGGACTTACCGCCATAATTGTGGCGTGCCCAAAAACTTGACTCTGGTCAGGAAACTAGGCTAAACTAAATGAGACTAAGACAAAGTGATTTTACATTTTCTATAGAAAACGTAATGCTACATGATAATTTTTTTATTATAAAGATTGCTTGCACTATTTATATTGATTAGTTAGCTAAGTTAGTATAGTAAGAGTTTATTAGCAAGTAAGATTTTTTAATACTGTATACCCTTTTTTTTTGCTTACCTATTATTTTTTACGTTTTCGTTATGATTATTTATTCATAATGTTTTAATTTTTCTCGCCTGAAACACAGGATGACCTAGTTCAGGCCTAGAACACGTTGAAAACTTGTTATAGATTTAAAAAAAATACTATATTCATTGAATTACTGTATAATTTCAATAAATTTTATTTCATTTTGAGTTATTATATCTCAGAACCCTGGGGTCCTAGACCTTTGGCGTACGAAGAGTCGAACCCAACTCGCAGAGCTTTTAATGGAACGTGGTACCGACCGGCAATTATCCCTGTATGCTATGCTAGTGCATCCAAGGACAACCCCCGGTTAATGAGAAACTATTGCGACAATAAATGTTATTATTATTATAATATTATCATTGCTCTCACCGCTTGTTTGGTCTAGGGACAATTTTTTTTGGTACGTTGTTTCTATGTACACAGCTACTTACTTATTTGTTCTGTTTATCTTTCTCAGCTATCTCTGTATAGTATGACTAGCTGTCATCCGTGGTTTCACCCGCATCTTTGGTTATCGCTCCACCTTTTTCGCACTATATATAGCGCTACTACGCGTATTATATAGTCTACCTCGATAAATGAGCTACCCAACACAGAATTTAGTTTTTTTTTCAATTCAAACATCAATTAATGATATTAACGCGTTCAAACAAACAAAATCTTTAGACTTATAATACTTGTTATATACTAGCGGCCCTAACAGACTTTTTTCCTACCCAAAAGCTATCATTTCGTAAAAAAGAAAATGAGATCCCGTTTGCAGTGCCACCGATCGAGTTTAATTTTTTATCCAAACCGGCCGGGGACTTACTTAAATATACACATTTTTTTCCAAATCGGTTAAGGTGTTTACGGGGAGTTAGGTGACAATGTACAGAACAATTATATATGTATAATATAATAATATATAATAATATAATATTCCACAACTATCACACAACGCCGTCTAGTCCCAAGCTAAGCAGAGCTTGTGTTATGGGTACTAGACAATTGATAAACAATTTCTAAATACATACATATATAGATAAATTACACCCAGACACAGAACAAATGATCGTGCTCATCACACAAACATTTGTCCTGGGTGGGAATCAAACCCACGACCTCCGGCATAGCAGTCAGGGCCACTAACCACTAGACCAACAGGCCAGTCAAATATGTATATAAAGACCTAATTTCTAGACTAGAATCTTGTACAAAAGTGAGTTAACATTTTTTATTCAAATTACCCTACAATTCCAGCAATATTTTACTTCAAAATCGTTACCTCCAATCAATTTTTCAAACCCCATTTACTCCATTCGACTCCGTAACCAAATCAGCATAATTTCAGAATCATGAAAATAAATAAGTTCACGTTTATGATACTACATAATTTTCCTCTTATGTAAATTGAGGATGCGCTGGGGGCTCCTTTTGCGTAACAGATAAAATATGAGCCAACGGTAACTTTCTCGAGACTTACAGGAAAGGTATTAAACACTTTCAAAACGCGTAACTATAAATGAGTCACGCTTTGAAAGTACTTTAATACTAATATAAAAAACTTAGTACTATATTACATTTCATTTGGCAATATATTTAATGACTAATGAAGAGAAGTGAATCAAGCATCTGTAACTAAACTAGGCACAGCCTGTATTTCAGTTATCAGCGTGAAATCCCCTCGTTTTAGAATAGCCAACAGTAAAAATTTAAAAGTGTTTAATACCTTTTCTGTAGGTCTCGAGAAACTATAAATGAGTCCCATGGGTCGTGTGAAAGTGAAATCCGGGGCCCTGATACGAAGGCAAAGATGGAACAGGAGTGGGTTTTAGTCAGTAAAAGTCTGACACGTCCTCCTGCTCCGCTCAAGGGCGTCAAGGATTTCAAACTTTTTAGTTGCGATACTCTTAGGCATTGTGGTTACAGAATGCCTATTTCTCATGACAATTCCAATTAACCAAAACACTGCTAGGTTACACTGGTTTATTAAGAAGTTCCCGTGTTTACCTTACACCTTCCGGTTCCATCATCATAGTACCTTGTAGCCAAAGCGCATCTCATGGCAATTCTAATAAGCCCAAACACGGCTAGGATACATTGATTAATTACAGAGTACTGGTGCTTATTTTCCGGCTCCATCATCATCAGGTCACTTCGATGATACCTACCATTTTCAACATATTCATTCAGAACCATTTATTTATTTGTATTTTCATATTCGCTTAACTGTCTTCATTGTGATATCAATGTGATTATGAAGTTCCGTTGGCCATTTCTGGTCTTCTTCATCAGTGCCACTTCATCAAATGTTACTTTTAGACTGAAAATGCTTAAGTCCTCGATGAATATACCAAAATCACTATGGTTGCACTAAATTTGAGGAGTTCCCTCAATTCCTCATGGATCCCGTCATCAAAACTGGATTTTGAAAAAAAAAGGGACCAATTTGGAAGCATCTACATTAAAAGGAAAAAAAAATGCTGAACAGATGGGGATGAAATTTAATTTCACACAGGCAAAGCCGCAGGCAGCAACTATTTATACATATACTAGCTTCGCCCGCGTGTAAATAGTTTTCTCAATACGAACTTTGGACCCCCGTTTCATTCTCTTTGGGGGTGAATTTTAGAAAATCCTCTCTTAGTGCTCACCTACGTCATAAAAGGAAGCCTTGTGCAAAATTTCACGGTCTTAGTCTCAGTAGCTTCGGCTGTGCGTTGATATATTAGTCTGTCAGTTTCTCCTTTTATATATATAGATAGATAGATGTATAAACAAACGACACTGAAAGTTGTGCACTTTGAAACCTTCCAAACTTCACCTTCCTATCTCAAAGGATCCGTTAATTTTGTTAAGTTACTTTGTATCAGTGAAATCAAATCGAAAATTATAAAATATTTAGATTGTATATAGAAACTTCAATTTGATACTAAATACTAACACTTTGATACAAATTACCAGTGCAACGCGATGCAGGAATCCCCTCAGGACAATTTTATGCGCCTTGGCACTGACCGAACGAGAGTATGACATCACAGCCTCGCTTGAACGGGATAATCGTGTAACTGGTCTACGAAACCGGTGCGAGTCGAGAGCGCGCAGTACTAACCCGTTTGCCTATTGTTACGTTTAAGCAAGATTTCTATATATCAAGAACTTAATATAACAAGATTTACAAGATATAAAATAAAGTTACAAAATACTCGTAAGTAAAAAAAACATGTTTAAGTGTATTGTAATATAATATAATATTCCACAACTATCCCACAACGCCGTTTAGTCTAAAGATAAGCAGAGCTTGTGTTATGACTACCAGAGTCTAGTAATACTAAGAAATATATAAATATATACATAATTAGATAAACTACACCCAGACACAGAACAAATGATCGTGCTCATCACAAACATTTGTTCTGGGTAGGAATCGAACCCACGATCTCCGGTATAGTCAGGGCCACTAACCACTAGAACAATAGGCTAGTCACATAATGCAACACACAAAGTATACAGAATATGATAAGCTGTCTACCTGAAAAGAGTAAATATAGATTTCTTGTCCTAAAATCTACTTGGCAATTGAATGGATAACTAAGGCCATATTATATTTATAAGAAATAAGCATGTGATTGGTTCAAATACAGGTTCCTGATTCAAAATTGTCTATGGAGAATTTGAATTAAGAATCCGTTCATCAGTTTTTTTTACTAAGCGTATAGTTAGAAGGGTCTACAGTTCGAAAAAAAATCAATATTGCTCGATATGATTGGCTCAAATACTGATAAGCAGGTTCCTAATTAAAAAAAATATATGTAGAATTTGAATTTAGAATCCGGTTATGAGCATATTTTAATTGAGTATAATATGGTTAAGGTAGCTATAAAAAAAAACTATTTTTTGGTATTCGATGAATTGATTCGACTTTAATGGAATAATATTCTTTTTATAAACTATACACATTTTTCTCTAAATCTAACATTTTGCAAACCTTTTATTTCAGTCAGTTATGAACCTAAGTATAACTAACAGGTAAACACAGAATTAAATACACACTTAGACCATATTCAAATCGTCGATAGACGTTGATTATGTGACATTTCTTATTTGAGAAAATTTCAAGGAAACAACTTTGACTCCAGAAAGATTAACGGTTAAGTGCTTATTAGCATAAATATTAGTCTTTTATACAGTTAGACATGTGGTTAACAAATTATGCTAAACTCAGCTTAGCCGTTTGCGCCGTAAGTAGTCACATTCCTAGTACGATACATCTTTGCACGATAAGGAACGTTATGCAATTGTACTTGTACGATTCAAAGTAACTTGGCAAACACTAAAGAACGGAGATATGACTGTAGGTAGAAACTCAATAAGAAAGAAAAGAAAGAAAGAAAGAAAATATGTTTATTTGGTACACCATGATACTTTAATCAACAATTAATTGATTAACAAACTAAAATTAAACGTAAAAAAAATAAAGAGAAATAAAAATTAACAATAACAATAATTATGTCTCACGGCTACGCCAAATAGGTCCAGTTCAGCATAATGCCAGACAACTACGTAGCAGTTGTCTGACGCTGGTTTTCAATTGAACCTTAGAGTGTAGGTACGGATGTAAATCAGTTTTTAATAAGGATATTGTCATAAACATGGATTTATATTGCTATTTTAATATCTATATTTAGTTTTTATTTTAGCTTTATTTACATTGTTCTCACATGGTAGCAAAGTCACATGGAAGGAACATGTAACAGAGATATTTGTAATTGCAAAGAATGATTGAAAAAAGTGGCCATGGAATTTCTTGTACATTCTTTTCCATAGAGATCTACGCTTTGGAATGTACAATTAGCATTTTTTTTTTCTGACTGATTTTCTTCTTGACATTTTAAAAGTGCCTTTAAATGGTTTATTTGTAATAAAATGCTATGAATCTTTGATCATAAACAGTCAAAGAATTCCGTCCAGGAATTCCAGGGAATATATTTGATCGGGATCTTTTGAAATTCATCAAATTTTCAGTTACGTTGAAACTTTGCTGCAACCTGAATATTTTTAAATAAGCAATACATCTACCGATTCAACGCTCCTTTTAGCTCAGTGGTTGAATAATTGACTTCTGCACTGTAAGTTACGAGTTCGATTCTCACACGGAACAAAAATTTTCCTTCAAGCGTAAAATTCGGAACTACTACTTCAAGTCCTTTCAACCTTAGTTCGGTCTTCTTCAGTATTGTTATTAAGTTCTCTTAATGATTTGATATTTTACATAGTATTTGTTAGTTTTCTGTTTTAGCATATATATGTTTTATATTTATTATTATAAATAACTTTTTTTCTGTTTGAAGTTTCTGTTATTTGTTTATTGTGCAAACCTACCACAGTGTTGTCTTTTTTAATCCAAAGGTTGACTGGTAGAGAATGCCTTGTTACATTAAGTCCGCCTATGTACCACTACTGTACATGAAGTTAAAATAAATAAATAAAAATTGTTGTATATATATAATACTTATATATATTGTCTTTTATATATAATAGCTATATTACATCTATGTATAGTCAAGTATATAATTTTAATCCAATATTTACGTTATTAATTTGCAGTACACCGCAGACTACCCCCCTTTTTACATTTCTTACATTCCATCTTAAGGTTGTATGGTAGATATCGCTATCAGCGATAAGACCACATTTGCACCCTTTTAGATTTAAGTTATTGTAAAAGTTTTGTTACTATTTTGGTGTACTATAAAGTTTATTCTATTCTATTTTATTGTTTTAGTTTACAGATAGTTGGTCAGGGTCTGACTGTCTTTTACATGTCTGCCTACATCCACGATACAGAAGTTTATATTCGTAGTATAGCAAAGTTTATTTTAATAATAATTATAAAAATAAAATAAAAATAATAATATAATATTGTACTAGCAGTCTTGACAGATGTTGTCCTATCCAAAATCTGGCTAATCATTAGAAGAACCCGATTTCGGTGCCACCTACCAGGTTCAATTGTATTTGCAAACCATCCAGGGATCCACTCAAAATAGACACAAAGTTTCATCCAAATCGGTTAAGCCCTTTAGGAAGAGTAAAGTGACAATCACTCGTACAGAAGAACACGTACTCATACTCGTATATATGTATATATTATATTAAATTATATATGTTTGTTTATTTTGTATATATATATACTTTTGACCTCTTATTTCCTTAATATTCTTTTGTATTTTTATGCACCTGTCACATTTTCTCTTCACCACCCTAGGTTGACTGGTAGAGAATGCCTAAGGCAATTAAGTCCTCCTTTGTACTTTTGTGTTGCATGAAGTTTTAATAAATAAATAAATATATGCTGACGCGGCGAACTTCGTACCGCCTAATAATAAGGATAACGCTATCTACTGGCATTACCAGAACAGCATAATTTATTTTATAATGACAGTTTAATTAGAGATGGCATTGTCTTCCATTTTTTCTCACCGTTCAAACCTTCCCTGGACTATCTCGAATATTTCAAGACCAAAATTAGCGAAATCGGCCGTTTTAAGTTTTAGCGAGACTAACGAACAGCTATTCATTTTTATATATATAGATAAAGTATAGCTCATTCAAATTAACATTCACACATAGATAGGCTTAATTCCTTCCTTCTTCCATCAAAAGGGAAATTGCATGAAGTTTATTGCCGAACTTTAGAAACTTCGTGTACTCCACGGAATTCGAGTTCGCACCTACATGTACCACAATACAGATCGTATAATAGGTACGTTCCTACTTGAATATAGTTCTCTGAGCAATTCTCCTTGCCAATGCCGCAGTGCTTCCTTGTTTACTATGCGAAGCTCCTTAGGGATTAAGTCTTAGAAACATGCATACATAGATACCCAACAATATCTAGATTCTAGATAGTAACGTAAATGGAATAACCAGGAGCAATTTCTGCTTCCGCTGCCAGTTGGATTTTGAGGTAACCCCTTACTCATTTTGAGGTCCTGGTAGCATTGATGTTTAAGTTAAGCGACTGAGTAAAATAAGTGAGTGAGATACGTACATTTCCTTGATCCTTCTGACACCCGTAATTAGGATTCATCTTTTTTTCAAATTTCAGCCCTCCAGTGACTTGCAGCCGTGAGCTTTTTGAGAAGCGGTTCCGACAGTGGCCTCGGCGCCCTGACTCCTCAGCACTTAAAGGATATTTTAAGCCGGGGAAGCTGGTGAGTCGCTTTTGAAGGAACTTCTGGCTCTACTTACTCTTACGCTCTCGAACGTACTCTGAACGATGCCGTCGTCGATGTCTTGTACGGGGCCAATCTATGTGCCCTGCGCAAGAAAGATGGTGGCATTCGTTTCATCGCTGTCGAGTGCACCTATAGGCGTACGGTAGCCAAAATCTGCTGTAAACTATACAGCCACTCACTGAATAACAAATTCCAGCCCCTACAGCTTCGCTTTGGTTCAAGAGGGGCCTGTGAGGCTGCCGTACATGCCCTTGCCATCTTCCTAAATTCTGATGAGGGTGAGGTCATCCTCAAGGTTGACGTTAAAAATGCCTTTAATTCTATTAATAGGGACGGAAACAAAAAAAAAAAAAACTTCCAAACTTTCAGAAATTTTCGGCTTTTTGTGGCAATGCTATATGCACCCATCAACATTATTATACAGAGACAATGTTTTGGAATCTGCAGTTGGATACCAACAAGGTATTCCATTCGGGCCAGTCATTTTCTGTTTGGCTATTCATCCTATCATTGAACAATTAAATTCAAAATTTAATGTGTGGTATTTAGATGACGGAACCCTGGGAGGTGACGTAAATACTGTTTTAAATCATTTCCAATTCCTGAAGGAGTAATTTCGATCCATTGGCTTTGACCTCAATCATTCTAAATGTGATTTTTTTGTTTAAAAAATAATGATAATACTGAAAGACAATCAACACTTCAGAAATTCATCGCAATAGCCCCAGAGATCAAAATCTTCTAATTAAATTCTATAGGTATCATATTATAGAACTTGCACACTATTTCCGTTTAGCTGAGGGGTACTTTTAAGTAGGTGGTACCACAACTAAAAATAGTTAGATATTTTTTTTTACATAACAAAAAATACGTCATCATCACGTCCTCAAGCTTTCGAACAGCGAGCCGAAGTCTGTTTTCCTGTACTACAACCTTCTTTTTAAGTCAAGAGTGAATGGGTTACTTCTTGGCAAGCGTGCTCCATCGTTACTTTCTATCAACCACGAGACTGTCAACGGAAAAAAAAAAGTATTTTTACTCAAGATTATTTATTCTACAATCTTATATTCCAGTCCAAAGGTACCATACCGTAAATAACGTACAAAATCCCTTGACAGTATTTACTTCCGTGCCAAGTTAATCTAAAGAACAATAAGATATATTTTGATGCGGTTTTCGCTTCCACATATAGCGTTGAATAAGATTTACGAGAAGACTCCTTCCCTGTGTCACACTATTATCATAGTGACAAAGGGAATACGTGAAATGTTAACAATGAATAAAGCTGAGAATATTATAATTTCACTTTTGTGTCTTACGTACCTACAATAGAATTAGGACGGGAATATCAAAATTCTTGAAAATTTCTGAGCAATTTCTGTTTGATTAACTGACATTAATAATATACCCCTTAGTTCCTGGAATAACTGAAAACATCAGCTTAAACAACCACTCATTTCCACTAATAACATCTCAACTCAACATCCTAAATTAAGTACCCTGGTCTCATCTAATAAAACTGGGTAAAAAGGGTAAAAGTAATGATCAAGCTTTTATTTACTAACAGATCGTAAACGGGCAAAGAGAAATAGTAATTTTCGACCCCGTGTGTAGACTCATTTAACCCCAGATACGTTCTCTGGGGTACAAAAATTCGCAGTCATAACTTTTTAACTTTGCATTCCTACCTAATGTCTGTTTATTATATGTGGTGCATCGTGAGCGTTGCTGAGAACCAGCTTTCGGAAAAGAAAACCCATGGTTCTGGAACGCAAAGGCTAAGAAGAAACATAAGTGTGGTTTTAGTCAGTAAAAGTCTGACATGCTCTCGCGCCCCGCTCTAAAGCGGGAAAAGTCATTGGATGATTCCCCACCTTAAAAAAAATCACGTTGCATTAGATTAGAAAGCGTCAACATAATTATAGTGACGCTATCAAGGGAAATTAGCTGCTACGAGTATATTACGGGGTGGTATATCATAATCCCAAAATAAAACGGGTTTGAAGAGTAGTGATGAGAATTCACGAGTTTAATGCAGCAAATGAAAATATCTTTTCGGTGTGACGGCGAACATGCTGGGACTGATATCAAAGTTTAGAATAATGTGCCAGAGGTTATATTAAAAGCGCTAATCGCTCACAATCAGACTATTTAAAGGACTTATACTTACCCAAAGGGCAATGCAACTTGTAGTGTAACCGAATCAGTAATGAAGACAATCGATGAACAACCAATATTACCGACTAGCTTTTGCTCGCGGTTTTTCCCGCGTACATAAAATATAGCCTATGCCACTCAGGAATAAAGCAGCTTTAAAAAAATTTTGGCAATCGGATCGATTCTTTTCCTCCCAGACGAAAAAAAAACCAACTTTACCTCTTTATAATATTAGTGTAGAATTAGCCCGAAGAATCGTTAAACTTAAGTGGCAGTGGGCAACGCATATTATTCGCAAAACTAAGATGGTCGATAGCACCGAAAGGCGCTATCGCCTCTGGCGATGTAGTACCGAAAGATGCGGCAAAAGCAAGCCTCCTATAACATGCGCCAATGATAAATGATATTTATAAATGTAAATAGGTTTTTTAAAAATACTTTTACACGTAAATTTTTTCGTCAGCTTAAAATAGATGAGGCCGGTGTTTCCTAGTTTTTTTTTTTCCTACCTTACCTTACTTAAACTAAGGGGTCAAAGTCCCTTTTTTAGTCCATACAGCAAACATGTAATGGTCAAATCATATGTGAACCATGCAGATTAGATTTTGAGGAAAGAACCATATAGATTTGAATGTCCAGTCAGTGCAAGCATTTGTCAGTATTCGTATAGCTCAACTTAGGACTACTAAGGAGCTCAACGATTTGACGAACAATACCAAGGAAATGACATTTAAGTATGCCACCGACATGCCAAAATGGCCAGACATACGTCAAAATAAATGGAAAGAAAATAAAAATGTTTTTTTATTTTTTTATTTCATATAAACCAGTGCTTGACTGCGATCCCACCTGATGGTAAGCAGTGATACAATCATTGATGGTGAGGCGCACTAGTTTATTAAGAGCCTATTCACTCTAGCCTTGAAGGCACCTAAATTATAGTTGGACTGGAAGACCGCAGCAGGAAAATTCTTCCAGTCCCTCGATGTACGCGGTATAAACGACGAAGCAAATCTCTTAGTTCGGACCGTTGAAGTTTCAACAACGTAAGGGTGGATACTCGCCGTACGTCGGGTTGATCCACATAGTCTAGTCCAATAATTTGGTGAAGGGATTAATCCAATGGATGCGAAACAAACAGGACTGGTTATTGTAGCGCCATTTGGAGGAGGCCTTTGTACGGCAGTGGGCGTCTTTGGCTGAAATTATGATGTTGGTGATGATGAAAACATTTTAAAAAGAGAATTTGAAAAAAAAAAAACGCACATTCAGAGTACAGTCAGTGTCGTGATAAATACGATTTTGGGGTTGAGTGTTTATGACCCAAGTTTTTGTGTACTCGTTAAAATAACTTTTAACAATATAAGGTCTCAAAAATTCCATGTTTTTATCTCTACCTTTATCCCCTTGAAAGTTTTTCAATATTTCTTTCATATCTTCAGATTTATTTACCGTATTCAACATCCCAGTTCTGCTTAGTGTCACCTTTGCTTTGAAATCTAACAAAGGTTCACCTGAGCTATGCTTATTCCGTCTGAGGATTAAGATTTCTTGTTACTAAGATGTAGTAATCTGTGCTAAGATTTTTTTTTTAATCATTTATTTATGTTTGTTACCTCAGAACTCCGTCGTTTATGAACCGATTTGCAAAAATTGTTTTTCCTCTTAAAATCCAGTTCTGATGATGGGATCTATGAGGAATCGAGGAGAGGAATGATACTTTATCAACAACTTTAACACGTCACCTTAATCCCATATTTTTAACTGGGGCCTTCAAACTCGTGGCTACCTTATAGAAAGAATAAACAGAGCCTTATGAAATAAGCAATTGGTAAGCAAGCCCATGAAAATTTCAGTAGTAGTTACTACCATGTGCTTTCACGGACCTCGGAACGCGCCACCACCGGGTTCCCAACTAACGGTAGGAGGAGTCCACATCGGCGTCGGATTGACGATGAAGTACCTGGGACTCGTTCTCGACAGCCGATGGGATTTCGAGGAGCATTTTCGACGTCTGGCTCCCAAAGTAAATCGGACTGGGGCTGCCCTCGGGCGGCTCCTGCCCAACCTGGGGGGTTCAGACGCCTCCTGCCGAAGGCTCTACGCGGGAATCGTTCGGTCCATGGCCCTTTATGGAGCACCGGTATGGGCGCCGGCGCTGCGGAAGCAGCCGGCGACCCGGCTGAACGCATGCCAGAGGGTCATGGCCATAAGGATGGTGCGAGGATACCGGACGATTTCCCTCGACGCGGCGAGCCTTCTTGCTGGCCAGCCACCATGGGATCATTTTTAGGCACAATTTTAAAGCTAAATACGACTGTTGACCGGCCATTCTGGCGCTCACAGAATCTGGTCTTATATAAAGCTTAGTTACTCGCTTTAAGAGTTGAAAATGCTATAAAATTATAACAAAATGGCAAAACCGTTTTCAGCCAGCAATAACAATTTAACTACTTCAAGAAGCTGATTTATTGGTTATATCAAATTGTGAGCGAACCGCCTCGGTCAAGTAACTTCAGCGAACAGATTGAAAAACTTTTTATTTCCGATACTGAACAGTAAGTTAGTTTTTTTTAAAACGTTCCGAACAGTTTTGTGAATACTGCTGAAGGAATTTGGTCTTTATTATTTCTACATTCTGTCTGTTTTTCATATTTAGTTTGGTAGATATTGTGAGAGGTAAAAAAACCAAATTTTTTCGAACAAACATCTATTACGCCGACATGGGCAAAGTTGGGATCAGCATTGTTGGAATTGGCTCGTCGAGCGCAACCACCTTGAGAGCGCCAGATGCCCGGGATACTTTCTGAAAAATTGTTCAATTGTACTTTGAAGCACATGCTGTTAAGTCGATTTTATTGATCTTTTTGACGTGCAAAATTGTCAAATTACTTTTCCCGCCCTGGAAGGAGCGAAAGGAAAATGTTAGTCTATTACTGACTAAAACACTACTTCAGTTTTCCTTTTCGAGGGCCATGGTAACTCCTTCGAACAATCCACTGTCCTGGCAGGCATCGGCCCTAATTGGCCACGTCGATCTCACTGACATATCGTCGACCCAAGCTTGTTCCTTACCGTACGGATGGTAAGTTACACATTGCTCGCTCTACGTAGGCCCGCATCTATGGTGACTGGAAATCGTCCTGCGACTCCCGACGCTCGAGAGGGAGGACCGACCATACGTGGGTGGCGCTTCGACCTAGAGTGGGAGAAGTGATTAGACAATTTTCCACCTCAAAAAAAAAAGTATGATGTTATTCTCCAATTTAATCGAATCCGCCCGAGAAAAATCTAAAATGCTTTAAGCCGTTTAGCACTAAACCGATTTTCTAAACAGCATTAAACCGTCTGCGAATCTATAATCTTTAGAGGAAATTAAACAACAAACTCGTTGAGGCAGGCACCGCGACCACTTTCCTCTAGCCGCAAACTGCTCACATAGCACGCTCCAATTTAGGAGGCCTTTACTGTAACTACAATCCGAAAGGCATAGCATCCTCCCAAACATGGAAGTGTTATAGCAAAGACACAGTAAGTACCACAGCTAAGCAGAGAAATGCCATTTTCGAATTTAATCAGCGCGGGAAGGAATGCCCAGGTATTTCATTGAATTCTGTGTTTGTTATTAGACGTGTGTGTGTGTTTGAAAATGGGGATCAAGTAAGACGTTTTATTTATTGTTTTTTTATGGCAACATTTTCATAAAATCTTTTTCTAGATTTAAAAAAAAAATGTTTTTCAATTTCTTATCTGTGTTATTTATTTTTCTCGCACAAAATTACTGCAATAAAATAAAACTTTCTTAGCACAAAAACTCTATTCGTAAAGTTAGGTTAAGTTATCGTTGTTAAGCCAGTTTAGCTCTAGTTTATTTTTAATGCTCTTATATACAACTTCTAAGTTATATCAGAAAGATTTAACAGCATTACTTTTATCTTGTGTTTGAATTGAAAAAAAAACTTCTGAAGCTTCCATTAGTAACTCAATTTTTTGCCACAATCAATCTTTTGTTCTAAAGATAAAACAAAGGACAGTTCAGGTACACTATTCATGAAGTTTAGAAGTTTTACAAATTCTTGGTCTCCAGCCATTAGCGTCGATGGCAGGTGTTGCAAAAAAGGGAAGAAAAATTTAGAGTAAAGATGAAAATACTATAATATTTCACATAGTATAGGTAAGACTGTCACTCTAAAAATGACAAAGGACCATAGTTTTGTCAAAAATAGGGATGGCAATAGGGATCGATGATTCCTAATATTCACTATGGCAATAGGTACGTGCCTTACGTCAACTTTAGTCGTACCATTACGAGTAGGTATGACAATTTTTTTATTTTAAGAGGGTGCTTTTCCACTCGCTTATCGTCACCATCGAGCATGGTTTAAAAGCTTACTTCATCTAACGCATTTCAACGCGATGTATGTCGACGACGAAAAGACAACACGAAAAAAGACAGATAACGCCTGAAAACTCTGTTAGCATTTGGTAATTCCGTGATTCACTCGAAAATGTTACTAAACTTGTTCCAGGAAATACGTTTTTATTTAAATCCTTAAAAGATTTTGAAAAAAAAATGCTGTAGTTTTTGAATTTTAATTAAATTTGTAAAGTTTTCATTGTCATACTTTATTGACTTTCGTAAGCGATAAATATTGCTTCATCTAAATATATCCAACGCACAGCTAAAACTAGGAGCGTGAAATTTGCATGAGATTTCCTTATATGATGTAGGCGAGCACTAAGTGAGTTTTTTTTTAAATTCACCTCCTAAAGATATCCCTTTAAAATATAACCCTTATAAAGATAACGGAGGTCCAAAATTTATATTTTTTACGCGGGTGAAGTTGCTGGCAGAAGCTAGTTCACATACAACATTAGTTTTAGAATATGCGAAACCCGAAACACGCGTCTAGTATTTTTATGTAAAGAATCTATGTACAAAATTTCATAACTGTATCGTGTAAAATCACGAAGTTATGAGCTTGTTATATCACCAAAAATACATCGCACCCCCGGTGCGACACTGAGACTTATGCAAAAATATAGTTTTTCAGGAGAAGCATTTAGAAACGATGTTGCTCCCAGCGACGCGTGATTCGCGCCAAAACGGCAATGACACTCACGCCCTCATACGGAAACTATGCGTGCTACAAAAATAACGTTATCGCACCAAGTAAAGGGGTGCTTTAGGATCATTTTTAGATATTTAACTCATTTTTGCATTTTTTGCAAAAGTGACACTGTCGTACCCGGGGGTGCGACATAGTCACCAAGCCATCCAGGCGACTACGGGGTTGTTTTGCACTTGCACCCAGCTGTTCGTTGGCGCCTAATATCCGCTGTGACCTGCTGTGACCTGTGTTCTACTTAGTGTCTGTGGTGTCCAACTTGTGACCTTTTTAATTATTTTTTTTGGGGAAAAAATATAACATGGTGTAAATACTATTGGAATCCATTCAGTTACTGATTCTGAACAAACTGTATTCAGGTTTCACATATAATAAAAATAATGTTGTATAGGGCTGTGAATTATGATCTAGAATATATACATTACAGTAAATTCATCGTGTGTGACGGCTTTAAAAGGGCTTACGATTTAGATCCCCGAAAACTTTGCAGATAATGTAAAAGATACAAGATACGATGAGAAATACAGCCGAATTCCTCCCTTGCCTTAGGCTAATAACACAATTAAACAGTAAATAACTTAAACTGGAAGCCAATTAATTTCCGGAATGGTCTTGTAAACAGAGCTTGCTGGTTTTAAACACTGGAACAGTGTTTCGTTTCTTTCCGAAATCCAAATGTTTCATCGAAATGTATTTATCTTGCACTGAATGATGGACTCTTCTAATTAAATAACTTAGCTGACTTGTTGTTTGTCCTAGACGACGTTGAATATTTAGCTATCATTTTCTAGATTATTTTTCTTTTTTGTTTGATGAGAGAAAAAGTGGAATTCTAAGGCTGTGAGCCAGTGTTTTTATGAGTCTACATAGATTTTTTTTTTTTGTTAATCTATGATATTATGTCTGAAAAGTTTATTTTTTGAATAAGCGATTATAAATTGGTGAAGTGTTGGTCAAGCTAGAGCCAATCAATTTAAAAAAATAAAAATGTTTTATTTTTAAACAAACATCTTTAATTTTTCCGTGGAGTTGCACACCATCTTTGTTTTCATATGTCTTTCAAAATACGATTTAATATAGATGAAACTTAGATTGGTTCTCATTAAAAAAAAATTATTTGAATTAAATTCTTTTTCAATTAATTATTTTCCTGTACCTTTGATTTTATAAACTTATGAAACATTCGGAAATTATAGGAACGCTTAGGAAAAAAATTCTTAGAATAGAATACAATTTATATAAACGATCCGATCCAAGATCCTGTAAGAAAAAAAAGCAATCTTTTGGGAACCAAAGGCCATTTTTCACATAATTTTCTTTACGGTAAGTCGTAGAAGTACATATTTCTTGAAAACATTAGCACTGGCACCTTGCCAATGGATTTATTCGGAGAAAACGAAGATATTGCTTTTAGACTTATTATTTTTATTGTTTATTTCACATAAAATAATGTGAATTATTCATGAAGCAATTAGCAGTATTCCTGAAAGCTCTCCTAGGTACGTTATGTTATGTTTAGTGAGAAGAGAATTGTGGTAACAATGCAAAATTAATTACTTTGATAGTGATTATTGCCACTACTAACACCTATCAGATTCGTCCCCAGCTAATGTTCCTCATGTTCAATACAATGAACAAAGGCTAGTGTCTGAGATCACTGTGTTTTGTCAAATGATAAGCAATAGGAATATGTGTAAGGTACCGGTCCACGTGGAGGGGATTGGCGCCTGGCAGTGGCTTATTGCGTCCAGCCCTGGTTCAAGTCATGGTACGGTGTGAGAAGGAATGTGAAACACTTCACCTCCTTTTACAAAGCGAGAGAACATCCTAACGCACTAGCCGCCACAGCAAAAAAAAATGTAGGGCAATTTCCGGCCACTGTAGATGCGAGATTACAAACAACAAGTTACGGGTAGCTCGTCACCAGACCGTCTGGTAAGGACCAAGTCCGAGTCAGTGACGCATTGTGCATGTTCCGTAAGCGCCGCAAAGAAATGTTAGTAAATCTGAAAGGGCCCAGTAGGGTCGATGCCCGCTAGGGCCAATTCCCGCTAGGGCCGATCCCCGCTAGGGCCCATGCCCACCCACTAGGGCCCATGCCTGCTACGGCCAATGGCCACTAGGGCCGATGTCCACTAGGGCCGATACCCACTAGGGCCGTGGGGAATTTCTGAAAAGGAAACCAGTGGTCCTAGAACGCAAAGGACAACTGAAAGATCATAGGTTGGTTTAAGTCAGTACAAGACACGCCCTCTCGCTCCACCCTAGATCGCAAGAAGTCATTAAATGATTTACCACCTCAAAAAAGGGTAGCCCACTAAATTTAAAATTTAACGTACGAAAATTTTAATTTGGCCTGCTTCCTTAGTGTAGTGGTCTGCTGAAAATGAATTCCTAGGTTACCGAGTTGATCAAAATGTTATTGGGTTTTCTATCTGCAAAATCTTAGGAACAATCCGGAGTCTGTTTTTAAGACTGGTTGGTAGTAACAGGCCCGTCCCTTAGTAAACGGGATTAAGACATAGCTGATGAAATTTGGGTGTACGATAGGAAATTTTTTGGCTCACTCTTCGGAAAATACAAATCTATACCGACATATTTGTGACCACATAAGAATTACTGCGCATCGCGGTATCGGAGTTCTTGGTGATTAAAAATTCACATGTACATAATAGACACATCACCCCATCTGGTCGGAGGAATCTTCCTTTTCAACAGTGGTTTGTGGGACTTTACTCTCTGTTCGTAGTTTCCTTGAGGGATCGAATCAGGAATGAGGATGTCCGCAGGAGAACCAAGGTTACTGACATAGCACGAAGAATCGCCAAACTAAAGTGACAATGGGCAGGTCAAGGCACCTAATGACCTGGTAAGGGTTGCGGGAATCCGGTGGATGCGAGACGCATAGGATCGTTCATTGTGGCGACACTTGGAGGAGGCCTATGTCCAACAGTGGAGATCTTTCGGATGAAATGATGATGTTGACACTGTGTTCGGTGTTTACTACCTTGTCTCATTTTTAGTCCTTCCCAATTCTCTTATTTATAGAACCCTCTACTTTCATTACATTTGAGCCAGCCACAATAAAACGGTCATTGCATTACTGGATCATGGATTGTGTGAGAAGTGATATGAAAGAAAAGTTAGTGATAGCGTGACGAGCGACAGGATAGATTGGAAGAAAAAAACGTGTTGTTCCGACTCCAAATAAAACAGGACAAGGACAGGAAGATGATGATGTGTTACGCTATTTTTAAGACCGCTATTTTGTATTTTTCAGATTAATAATCCTGTTGGCGTTGCTGGTAGGAGTGCTGTATAGTCTTCATCTTTTGGTACAAGACTACCAGGCGCTGACTGCGGCATCCAAACTTCTGAGATTCCTGTTCAAACGAGATCTTTACTCACAAAGTCATACTGTAAGTTGAACAGCTTTATAAATATTGATTATCACTTATTAGGAAAAGCTAAAAGAAACCGTAAATTGCGGTAAATACAAGAAACACAAGACCAGTTAGAAAGAAAGAAAATAATTTTTGATACTCACACTGGACAAACAACAATAAATATTAAAATATAACAATGATGCCATCTAGCCGATTTCGGCCACAGCAAATATTCCTTGGCCTTCCATGGTGGTTGTGAGCTCAGATGTGCTGCTCAATCATTCCAAACGCGTTTTGAATGACAGAACAGCTTTTTTTATTTATTTTATAAGTACGTATTGACATAATATTTAAAACTATCGTAACTTTATGACTGAGATAAAATTATTACATTATTATTGTATTGACTTTATATCTCTGACATTGAACCACAATTTACTAACTAATAATTATAATTTTGCATGCATTTGGTACAAATAGCTAAAGAAAGAAAGAAAACCGTTACGAATAAACGCCTCACACAATCGTATACAATATATATACAACTATGCATGGAAAAATAACATTAAATTCTATGTGATACCAAAAAAGCTCTTAACTCAGCATACGTTGCGATATTTAAAACGATAAATAACGCATTGCTGGTATTCTGTTAGGGCCCGCGGTGATGCCACGGACACACTCGCGGAGATTAAACAAACTATCGAAATAAAATAATAAATAACAATGAAAATATAGATAAAAGGCGAATTTATGTTAAAGTCTGTGATGTAAATGTTAAACAAATATTTAAAAATACTCCATACACTAATAAATCAATAACGGACCATAGACAGACGCCTGCTGCTCTAATATAATTTGTCAAAAACCATAGACAAACGTACGAACACGGCCGCTTGGTTCATGGATATAAGTATTTTGTGGCACGATCTATCGAATGTCAAAAGTAAAAATCTTCATTAAACAAACAAACAAAAGTTGAGTTTATGTGGACTGTAGATTAACTTGACTGTAACAACTTTATACCGTATTTAAGGCAAATAAAGACTTATCATTAAACTGGAATATCTTTATTTCAAGACAATTGTACTTTCGAGAGTTCGTCTTTATTCTTTACGTTAGGAATCACCCTTTGAAATATTGCCCTTAAAATCCTCATGATTTTGTAGCATATGTGTAGTAATAACCACACTATAAATCTACCAGAATAAGTAATTTACGATACACTGTAAGCTAGTTTTGCAACAGATCTGTTGAAAGCTTTTTCCTTCTTTGTTAACTCCCTTCCCCCACCTCAGAACATTATACTCGGTTATAGCAGCGTCATAGTAACAAAAACCACGTAGGTATCAACTATATCATTGTCAACCATTGCATGACTGCTTATCATCAGGTGGGATCGTAGTAAGCATAAGTTTACATCATTAAAAAAAACAATTGTGAAGATCGGTAGATAATGAAAAGTTTTTGCGCGTTAATTGTAGGATTTATTCATAACAAACTACTATTTTGTAAATTATTTTTTTATTAGTTTTAATTCTGGTAGGTTACCCGTAAATTAGATAGTATTCTTTAATACAATGCAATTTTTTTTCCTATACCTTACTGTCCCCCAATCTCTTCCAGGCATTCTTCTCCCGTACCGTATCATAGCTGTTCTCGCGGCACGCGTCCAGAATTCTGCCAGCTCTTTCTATATCGACCTCGACGGCGCTTTCCCTCTGCAGGAACCCACTGCGTGGCGGCGCTTGCACAGTGGTTTATAAAGTTTGGGCACAATAACTGCATCATGTTCCATCATCGGATCACTAGACGTACGGCGCTACACCACCGGTACATGGTGGACATCCTTCTCATAAGCGTTTTAGGTATACATACATTGTGCGTACAGCTAAGGAGTAGAATTCCCTGACGGATTCTGTGTTTCAAAAAAAAAACCTCAAATAAAGGGTCCTGGTTTAATAACATACGGGAGTACGGTTGCCCGACATTACCAAATCAGGTTAGACAGTAACAGAGTTTAGCCTAAAAACTACTGAATCAATTTTCTTTATTTTTACAGTAGGCTAACATTTTCCCACGCCATTACCCGCTTGAAAGTAGATTTCTCCAAACCTTACAAATTTTGGCGCCCCGTTTCATCTTCATAAAGGGTAATTTTGGAAAATCCTCACCTACGTCATAAAAGGAACCCTTGTGCAAAATTTCAAGCTCCTAGTCCGAATAGTTTCGGCTGTGCATTGAACTGTCAGTCAGTTTCTCCCAATGTATAAAAGATTAAAATTAATTAGTGTGCTGTGAGAGTTCGTGATTGTTACTCAATCCCACAAAAATGGCTGAACACTCATGTAACTTATAAACGTGGATTAACAAATTCAATCCCGAATTTTAAGTTAGCAAAACTACCGGCAGAAGTTAGTATACTATACATTTACTGTGCTACTTTTGGATTACTCATTTGTTAGTTACTTAATGTTGCCATAAAGTTTATTATTATTATTTATCAGAGATTCTTATATAATTTATCATCAAGGAATACCAATCAATCAATGCACTTAACTGTTTTCCTGAGTAAGTCTTTTACTGTCCAAGCCGCTCGTCTATGGAATGCATTGCCTATGACAATAAAACATGCGCAAACACTGAAGGCTTGTGAAGGAACATTACTTATCACTGTGATCTTGTTTTCGTCTTACCGCTTATTCTCTTACCTATATATATATATATATTGTATGTATGTATATATGTATCTATATTAGTATTAAGTACCTATATAAATTTTGTTTACTTTTACATTAGCACCACGCGCAACCCCATTTTGTGTCCAGGTAACCTGCAACTCTAGCCAAGTTAATAATCTGCAATCGTTATCGTTAGTCGAAAACTAATCAAATGTATGGGAATGACATCACCTCAACGTAAAGTCACGTGGTCAGAACAAACGAATAGAAAATTCGTCGCCAAGTGCACATCGTTAAAAATGATAGAATGAATTGTTATCGTTTCTACAATGTTCAACGCTACATCTTTTGCTATCGTAGAACGACATTGTAGAACGAGCGGCCGACTTAGGCGCGTCAACATGGTTACCAACTTATCGTTTTCTACAATTGCTGACACCGAGGCGTTACCGATTGGAGAACGGAATTCGACACGAAACGGTTTAAAGTTGGCTAGGGGGGCTGGAATGGATTTCAGGTTACCTGGAAGGCCGATTGCGATAAGGCCGCCGATTGTATGTTTGTTTTTTTTTTATTATAAGGTTTCCTTTCATAAATATTGTAATCTTGGTGTACAAGAAAGTATTTATAAATAAATAAATAAAACCTTTATTTAAATACTGCGTACATCTGACAGCTCACTAGTTTGAATTAAACCGTCTCTAAATTACAAACAAAATTCCTCATGAATTAAAGCAATCAAATTGTAAAATATTATTTCACTAGCTTTTGCCAGCGGCTTTGCCTGCATAAAAATAGGAAATATGATTTATATTGCTCACTGATAAATTTTGAAAATCGGTCCAGTAGTTCTTGTGTTTATTCAACATTTGTTAATAAACACTGTTTTTAAACAGTTTATAAACAGTGTTTCACAATGTTTCATCATCTGTGTAAACAGTTTATAAACAAAGATGATGAAACATTGTTTAAGAAACATGTTGCCATGTTCCTCACTTCGAATGGAGAGCAAGACGAAACATCTAGTAAACATGGACGTAGTGTAGTCCAACAAACAGGTTTCGATGCTCATAGAGTTTTGTCAACAGCGTCATGTACTTTGGGATTCTTCAAATAAAGATTATAAAGATAAATTTAAAAAAAAATGATGCTTGGGCCGACATTGCTGCAGATTTGAATATGTCATGTGTGTTTGTGTAACTTTTATTTAAGAGATAGTTTCGAATCCACTGCCTGTTCGTCTTTTTTTCTAGTAGCATTCTTATCAATTCTTATGTAAGCAGTATAAAGCATCACTACTTCCTCGGGCAACATCCTAGCAACAACTGACAAGGGTGGACGGCCAAGTTTCAGAAACAGTGTATACGGTATACTTGGTGATAAATACGTCGTAAACAGTTTATCAACAAATGTTGCCTAATGAATACCCGGCTTTATAAACAGTGTTTCACAATGTTTCATCATCTCTGGAAATATTTTATAAACAAAAGGTGATGAAACATTGTTTAAGAAACATGTTTCCGTGTTCCCCACTTCGCATGGAGAGCAAGACGAAACATCTAGTTTATAAGTAAAAGTCAACAGGTGTGGACGTGTTGCGCGAGTTTATTAACATGGAAGTAGAGTGCGAGCAACGGGTAGCTCGCCGTCCGACCGTCCGGTAACTCTCCGGACCGAGCCCAAGTCGTCGACGGCACGTACGCGCGCTTCAAGGAGATATCAGCAATCGTAGGGTGCAGCAGGGTCAAAGCCTACTGGGGCCATGGGTAATGCGAAAGAAAACCCCGGGGCCCTGGAAAGAGGGCAAAGAAGGAATAGGAGTGGGTTTAAGTCAGTAAAAGCTTGACACATTATTTATATTGTAAAGCATGGAATACACTCGCGGGATGCGGGGCGTGACATCGGGTAGCAGCTCCGCATGTGGTGCAATTCCGCATGTGTGATGAAATCCGCACGACATTAAAAACACCCTTATACGAATAAAAAATCAACAAAGTTGGTTTTAGCAGTGTAGTTGTGGAAACATAAACAGAAACAAAAATGAAAACTTTCGCATTTATAATACTAGGTTCTGCCTGCGGGTTCGCCCACGTGGAAGCAGAAAATACATAGCTTTATCACTTTACTGGAGAAAGTTTTTTTTTTTAAATTCGCAATGGGCAACTGAACCCACCTATGTTCCGGTGGGCAAGCTACAATTATGGCGGTAAGTCCCCTCTTTGAAGAGTGGCTGGAGCGACAACACGGCGTCCTCACCTTCCGCATGACGCAGGTCCTCACCGGGCATGGCCAGTTCGGGAAGTTCCTGCATCGGATTCTGACGGAAGCAACGCCCGGGTGTCATCATTGTGCGGACCACCCAGAGGACACGGTGGAGCGTACGGTGGAGGTGTGCCCCGCTTGGGCGGAGCACCGCCATGTCCTCGTGGAGGCAATTGGTGGCAGCGACCTTTCGCGTCGGGCCCTGGTTCAGGCTATGGTCCGGAGCGAGGAGGAATGGCAGGCAGTCGCCTCCTTCCGCGAAGCAGTAATGCTAGCGAAGGAGGAGGCTGCACGCGTGAGGGAACGAAGGTCCTCACGCCCTAGCCACCGTAATTCCGACCCCGACTACCAGCCACGGTAGACGCGGGCTTGCGGACGTTAAGCACTGGGTAGCTCGCAGTCCGGCTGTTCGGTAACTAACCGGACCGAGCCCAGTCGTCGACAGCGCGTAGTGATCCTCGCGCTCCTCAAAGAGATGTCAGCAAACCGTAGGGGCCCAACAGGGTCGATGCTCGCTAGCTAGGACCGCGGAGAATTTCTGAAAGGGAAACCCGTAGTCCTAGAACGCAAAGGGTAATTGAAGGACACAGGTGTGGTTTTAGTCAGTAAAAGTCTAACACGCCCTCCCGCTCCACCCAGAGCGCGAGAAGTCATTTGGATGATTTCCCACCTTAAAAAAAAAAAAAACCTATGTTCCGGTAGGTTTTAGTCAGTAGACGGCTGTCTGACACGCCCTCCCGTTCCACTTAAGAGCGGGAGAAGTCATTAGTCACGACTTTCCACCTCCCAAAAACAAACCAATATTCCGTTCTTCAAACAAACAGACGATCCAAAAATCCTACTACATACACCACGACGAATAAATTAGTGTAATCCCAGAGAAATCAACAAGAATTTAATACTTCGTAACTGGTTGAGTGATTCTAGCCATCAAAGGAATAGTTTGCGTTTTCCTTTTAATGTCGTTGAACAAACTCTTCCTCTAATAACAGACATTAAAATTTAGGAACTGAAGAGGATTTCGGCTCCTTATTAGAATTTTAACGTAATTGAATAGATCCTTGGAGTATTTTGTTATATTTAGTCGGTGACTAACTAAATTGAGGATTTAAGTAGTAATAGTAGAACATGTAACATAATTTATTGATTTCTTTATTTTATGACCGGTACTGTCTGCACTAACAGTCGAAACCAACACGTGCAGAGAGTCATTATTATGTAAAATAAATAAAATAATAAACATTCATCCACTTATTGTTCGAGAAACAAAAATGAAAATTAAGAACTGGCTACTTCAATTAAACTACGACCAAACAGAAATGTTATTGCTCACAGATTAATATTCCCTACTAACACATACCTCACCTACATCTAACATCCATCACACACATACACCCTCACACACACGCACACACAATTTATCTACATACGTAAACACAATATGAGTAAACCTAACCCATCACTTATTTGATTTATTTCATCTTATTATTATTTTTTATTCACAATTTGTATCAAGTAGAAAGTAGGAGAGGGCACTGACTTCTGTTATTATTATTATTATATTGCAATATAATATTAATATACGCACATATCCTGAAAGTATTATGTTCAAAATTGACTATTGAATTTGTAGGAGCTAGGAAAATGTCTAAATAATACTGCTGCTTATAAAGTTACATTGAATATATTAATCGGATCAAAGATTTACTACAACAAAGAGCCGGGAGCACACGCGGTGACCGCTACTCATATGATCGACTAGAATGGATTAGTGAAATGAGGTAAAAATGCACGAGTAAGCATTAGTTCAATATTAATGTATGGTCTCACCGTCGCGTCGTTCCGATTTCAGTTTTTTTTAATACCAAGTAAAAAATGTGCCTCTGTATAATGTAACTTAATTTTTAAACTGGGATATATTATATGAAGGTGACAGCGATAAATTAGGGGCACAGCTGTCATCTGTAAGGTTGTCTGGTAGTTAATTTATGGCGTAGAATTAAAGTAATATTTACACTTCACAATCAATTTTATTTGACAGGAGTTATAATTTGGTAATAACAGACTTAGATGTACTGTAAGCTGAGTGAACCAGTGACCCTGTTGAGTGCATCCAAACTAATTGATAGAATGCCTGAGACTACCCCTTTTCAATGTTCAGCAATCGTACGTCAAGGGGCACGGCAGATGAGATCGGGGTTTTGCCTTTTACTTGCGGCATCAGCCCCCCTAGCCAAGTTACGACCATTTCTTTTGCGTCAAACGCCTCGAATAGGCCACGCTTCCGATTCCTTTGTTCTGACCACGTGACTGAGCGTTGAGATGACGTCGGCTAGGGGGGCAGGTGGCACCCGCAACTACGGGTGTTTCACTTGATCGTCTGCTAAGGCTTAAGTTTATTTTTTTATATGTGGCAGGTGCGCCACGGTACTGCTGTACTGACAGCGCCGCTACTTCACAACATTCTGGCGGTAGACTATGCCCCTTAAAGTTCGGTTAAATAAAAAAGTAACCGACGGCCCCTCCAATCAATTCCGCTTATTTACCTCGTTAATTACGTCAAGGCGTTCCCCCACGCTGGCACTAAAGAATCAATTGAGTATCTTATTATCACTAATCGTCGACATTATATACATATAATACCTTATTATCATTTATTCAATATTTAAAGAAACATTTCCACACACTAAGAGTTACTCCTATATTGTGGATGCTTTCACAGGTAATCTCACATTTACAAGACATTTAGACCCGGAACAACTATATGTAGGAGGCTATAAAAATACTAGTTAATTTCTGGAATCGGACCTGCGACACGCATTATCAACTATTTTTTATTAACTCCTACATTATCCATACAAAACCTCAATTTTCAGGGAAAAAAAACATCATTATTCCCTCCACAATTGAATGAAATTAAAGACACAGCAAACTCATTATATTTGCGAATCCGTCTGTCGGCAAAGCTGTATTAATATATATGAGACCCAAGCCTCTTCGTCACGTCCTTTTGTCAGTCCGGGGTTTTTTAAACAAAGGCGTTCGTCCATTTCACCGTCAACATCAGAATATTAAACAATGTTGTTTTATTCATTTGTTTTAAATAAATTATCTGCTATTGCAAATGAACTCATTTTCGGGAAGCTTTTCTGAGTTTCATGGCTTATTTATTTTAAAACCCCTTTTAAATAGACCATGGTAATAATTGCTGAAACCTCAGTACTTGTGCAACAATACCATTAAATTGGTATGTTTGCGGTAGCGTACGCTGCGACCATTATGTTTGCATTTCATATTCGCTTAGTGCGAGTTTTTATTACTGGTTTAACGATGTTTTTCCGAGTTTGTTAGCTTTATTATCAATGTTAACCATTTTCATGACACGGTGGAGTAATTTTGCTTTTCATAAAGCGTTTAGAAAAAGTTAAAAGTTCAGAAAATGGGATGAATACGAAACAATTTTATATCCTCAAATTGCTTGGGTAAAATTAAATTATGGTTGAAACTGTTGGCCGTGTGGGCTAACTAAAACTTGAAATTAGGCAAACAGTTATTTTGATCTGTTAATGTTTACTCTCTTCTACTTTGTACCCAACCTTGCGTAGGTCAGATACAACGTTTAACCTTTAAATGTTTAACATTTATCAAAATAGGGGTATTCGATAAATGTTCAAGTTTGGCGACGGTACTTGTAACTTTCTTGGACTAGTCGTTAAAGTTTCTTACGTGATAGTTGGTTTACGTCTAAGAATAGATCGTTCTTAGGGTCCCTTACTTCTAAATGAATAAACGGATCCTTTGTGGTCCGTTTGTTCGTCTGTCTGTCAAGACTCTTTATCTCCTTTACGCGAAAGGTATCCAGTTGAAATTAAAACCATATACTCAGGTCTGCAGCCCCTTAAACATGTAAGAAATTCTAACTTTTGAGTTAACGAAAAAAAAGATACGGCCGTTTCTATCGTAAAAACGAATCAAAATTCATAGGGTACTTCCCGTTGACCCAGAATCCTAAAATTTGGTATAAAGAAAGGTCTTATAGTACAGATATATGAATAAATCTGAAAACAGCAAATTTGTTGTTACGTCAAAAAAAAAAACAAATGTTGCGATTGGGAAAAATCTTCGTTACTTCATGCGGGAATCGAACTATTTTCATAGGTAAGTTTATACGGAACCTTCAGTACGCTAGTTTATTATATTCTGTTCGATTATAGCTATACAATCAGGATCTTCTATAATAATCTATTGAATATAAGATTTGTATAGGTATATGGTGATGATGGTAATCCTCCCGAACGTATTTCCATCACAGTGGCCAGTCTCAAATGAAATACGCCAGGTACACAAGAGATATTGTAGTGTTCAAGCGTGTGCGCAATCATAGATACACTCTCAATTCAATACGAACGACCGGATGGATCATCAGGCGCAGGATCAAAGGTCACGGAGGTATCACACCCTCTTCTAAACTCCGGATACTGCTGAGTAATGGAAAAATCCAATAGCAGAATAGATCCAATAGAGAATTGGACTCAGGACCCCCGCGCTCAGTAGCCTCGCTTGTTGGTTGCAAGGCTAACGATAGAGTGAAATGATGCTATAAATGTTGCTAACTAAGCTCCTTTGGGCAATACGACGACGTTTTTCTTTCTTTCTTTCTTTTAATATATTGTAGCATTCACAAACCATTTGCGAGTGCAAATGGTTTGTTAATGCTACAAAATGTCCTTTTCAATAAAACCAGTGCGTAAGTACGCACTGGTTTTATTAAAAGGACTTTTCAAACTAGCTAGAGTGAATTAGTATCTTAATAAACTAGTGCGTTTCACCATCAATAATTGCATCACTGCTTACCATAAGGTTATTTACTGGTGTTTGACTGCGATCCCAGTCAAACACCAGTTTATAGCATTAAAAGATAGGGCAATTTTTATTCTGAATCTGACTATTTGGGATCCTTGTGTAATTATTATCATTTAAAATTAAACTGTTTTTTTCAGAATATTAATTTCGAATAATAAATCTCAATCTTTTGATGTTAAGTAAATTGATCGTTGCGAACATTAAATAAGTAAAGTTATTTGTTAGTTTAATAAAATTTCTTAGAAGCGAGAAATTCTTAAAAAATGATAATGTTAATTATATTTATTAAATATTAAAGACGTGATCATAACAAAATAAACACAGATTTGTAATGAGCATAGGTTAGTAACACAAAATTACTAAGCACATTTATTTATTTTATTTATTAAAACTTCATGCAACACAAAAGTACAAAAGTGGACTTAATGCCTTAGGCATTCTCTGCCAGTCAACCTAGGGTGGTCACATTCTTTGTAACAAAAATTGGTTGACCAGTGTAATTTGAGGTATTCCTACCATTATTTAGTTTTAGTTGTTAATAGTTCAATTGTTGTTAATACGAATACTGTCGCACTTTAATTTTTATTTATCAAATAATAGTTATTTTTCTTAAAATCTATACTAATATCCACACACACATTTATTGTAAAACCAAATCCCCACCGCGTCTATCTGCATGTATTAACGTGATAAACTCGAAAAAAACTGAATGGATTTTCATACAGTTTTCACAAATAGACAGGAGGATTAATGAGGAAAGTATAGGTGCATTTCAAAGATTTGTAACAAAGTGCAAAATTTAGGTGGATCACTAGTATTTTAATATTATAAAGATGAAAAGTTCGTATGTTTGAACGCGCTAATATCAGGAACTGCTTGTCAAGGTGAAGAAATCTGCTGGTGTTAGATAGCTCATTTATTCCGGAGGGTTTTATAGGCTATACAACATGATGTTGCAACCCAAAGGAGTCGAGTATTAAACAAAGATGCAGTTGAAGCTGCAGGGGACAGCTAATTGCAACCCTAGTTCTAATAAATAGGCATAATTTACAACTAAAAACTCAATATTGGATCGCTCCACGTGTAAATCATTAGTCTAATCCGTTCGATCTTTGACAAGCTATTAACATCAGCTTATAGTTTAAGTCGGATCGGCTGAAAACTTGGTACGTTAATAACGTTCAAATTATCCAAGTAATTCCAAAACTAGAACTTACCATCGAGCATTTTGGTTACGCCGCACCTTGAGGCACGTTTTAACAGTGATAATGTTTTTAACTTTTCAATTTATTGGTAATATTTTCTTAAGTTTAACGTGATAGGAAAATTGTATGTAAAAGTAAAATAGATTTTTAAGAAAGAAATATAAAAATAACAAATTTTGGGAGATTTTCAGGCTAATGTAGAGTTTGAGAAATACTTAACTTCAATCGGGCATCAGTCATGCTTACAGATACAAACGGTGTCTCTGACATCGACGCACAAACGAATATTAGGGATTCAGTACATGATTTTGGACCCCCCAGTGGTGGAATTTTTCGTCGGCTATGTCTTAATTAAAAAAAAAATCTGTAGTTTTTTAAATTTAAAATGTGTAAAATCTCGAAACCACCCTGATGACATTTTTCGCAAAAAAAAAAATTTGTTAAAATGTCATCGGGATAGATAAAATCGTTATTCTAAGCAATCCCAATGACATTTTTAATTTTAAAAGTAATTCGTTCATTTTTTTCATTAAAAATATTAGAATAACGATTTTATACAGTTTAGGTTTAAAAAAGATAAAGATTTTTTTTTAAATTAGGAAAGAACCGATGAAAAATTCCACCACTAAAGAGTCCAGAATCATGTACTGGATCCATGGTATTCGTTTGTGTGTTGATGTCAGAGACACCCTGTATATATGTTTAAACTATAGCCATTTACTCCAGATACAACTTCAATGGATCTGTATCCCTAACGATGAAAGTCGTAAGTGATTACAACGCATTACACCAAGGAGATCGCGAACAAAACGTTCACTACATTAACACTACACGGAGTAAAGTTTAACTACCCGAAACGTTGCTATTCGCTTAAGTCTTGTTCAGACAGTTGCGATGCGGATAAAAGGGAATTTTCAGCTGGACATTTACCCATAGTAATATCCCCACCAACTGTGTTCCCACGTTGTCGTCGTGGTGGGGCTTGCGTGTCTCTGTGATCTTGAGGGCTATGCCGGTAGAGCTACTCATGCCGGAAGGCCTCAAGTGAGAGACCAGACCAAGAGGAACACACAGGCGGAGTCCAGACGGACCGCCACGGAGGGTGCGCTGTCCAGAAGCATCGGCACCAAAAGCTGTTGGTGTTTTTGGACAGTGGTTTGGGGAGAGTGGGTTCGCCTCGGGTACGCGTCTATTTATCAGACGTGACCAAGATGGCGAACGTGGTAACTGGGGACCCCACCCCACAAAAAAGGCAAAGCTGAGTTCAGCACCATCATGGACGCACATCTCAAAAAGTTATTACCCCAGGAGGGTACCGCCTGCATCGCAGGAGGAGAATCCCTCACCAAGCAGAGCTTGGTCTGCCCCTCGTACTCTGGGGGGGGGCAAAGAGTGCGCCAGATCCCACAGGGATCTGTTACCATCCTTCGTGGACGCAGAGAGCCAAGGTGGCTCACCCGCCGGTAGCGTGGAGTCCCTGGGACCAGTTCCCAGCACGTCCGCTGCGCCGGTGGGTCCTGCAGAGGCCGGCAGGAGCTTCGGCCTCAGAGAAGTGAGCGGAGATACGGCTTCGGACTCCGATGCCGCGTCTTCGCCCAACTCGGACAGAATGGAGGTGGAAGAGTCCACCTCTAAGAGGACGACCCAGTTCCTCAAACGCCCCATATTGGGGGAAGGCCGGAGGACTTCCTCCGACGACGAACTGGGTGCATCGGCCCGCAAAATCTCCACCGCTGTGCGGGGCGCGGGCCGAAAGACGAGAAAGGGGAGCTGGCGCACCACCGAGGAAGTGACCCGGCGATCCCTCAAAATCGCCAGGGAAGGGCGCCACCCCGGGGCACGCAGTGGTCAGGCCTGCCCTTCGGAGCCGGAGCCTTCTGGCAGTGAGCCAGAAGGCATGGAGGAGGCACTGACCAAATTTACGGAGATCGTGGCAGCTGCCATAACAGGCGTTGCCAAGAAGAGGGAGAAGGTCTCTAAGAGGCGATCCATCGCCCAGGCCACGACCTCAATAACCGAGGCACTGGGGATCGTCCTGGAGCCGTTCAAAAAATCCCTCAACAAGAGGATTGAGCGGCTCGAGGCGGACCTGGCCGGTCTCCGTGAAACCGGCCCCCAGGTGGCGCCAAAAGGGGGACGCAGGCAAGGGCAAGGTCAGTCGCAGCCCCTGCCCCAACCAGAGAACGAGGTGCTGACCCTGCTGCGGCAAGAGTTGGCTGCCTTCCGGCAGCAGCAGCAGGAGCAGCAGCAGCAGTTCCAGGAGCGAGTCCAGCGGCAGTTCGCTGTCCTGGAGGGCATTGTGCTGCGCCCTCCGCTTGCGGCCTCCGGCCAGATGAGGGCGGTGACGTACGCCGCCGCAACTGCGGCCACGGCTGCTGCGCTCAAGGCGGGCCCGTCGGGGCAAGTTGGGCGCGGGGCCGTGTTGTCGGAGCCTGCAAGACCGGCCCCAGTGACCAAGCAGCGGCAGCGGCAGGAGAAGACTGCTCCTTCCCCGAAGGGTAGAGCGGCGAATGCTGCTAAACCGGCAGGAGCTCCTGTTGCGGCGGCGACTAGGCCGCTTCTTTCTGAAGAACCCATGGTTGGCGCCGAATGGACGGTTGTCGGCGCCAGCAGGAAGGCGAGCAACGCAGCTAGAGCGGCGAAAAAGCGCGAGCGGCGACAGCAGCGTAAGAAGCGGGCCATGGCAGCCAGACTTCGCGCCCCGAATTCCGCAGCTGTAGTGATTACACTACAGCCAGCTGCGGAAAAGAAGGGCGTGAACTATTACATGGTCATGGCAAAGGCGAAGCAGGCGGTGGTGAAGCACCTCGATGAATTAGGAGCCTCTGAAGGCTTTCGAATGAGGCGCACCGCAACCGGGGCCCGAATATTGGAGGTCCCTGGTGCGGACAGTGGCTCCGCCGCGGACGCCCTGGCCGCAAGGATCAGAGCGTCCCTGGACGTCGAGGAGGTCCGAGTGTCCAGGCCCACAAAATGCATAGACATGCGCATCATGGGCCTGGATGACTCCGTTAGGGTGGATGAGGTGGTGGCCGCCGTCGTCAGGACAGGAGGGTGCCAGGCCGATCAAGTAAGAGCGGGTACCATCCATGCTGACAGCACGGGCATGCGAGCCGTTACGGTTAGCTGCCCCGTGTCGGCGGCCAAAGCCATCACGGGCGAAGGCCGAAGGCTTTTGGTGGGTTGGGTCTCCGCGCAGGTAAAACTGCTGGAGCCCAGACCTCTGCGGTGCTACCGCTGCCACGTGGGGCACCACGTGGGGGCCTATTGCGCCGCGGAGGTGGACCGCAGTGACCGCTGCTACCAGTGCGGTCAGGCTGGTCACAGGGCCGTCGAATGCCGTGCAACGCCGCACTGCTACGCATGTGCGGCGGCAGGCAAGCCAGCCGACCACCGGGCTGGGGGCAGGTCCTGCGACCCCCCGCCAAGGCCAAGGGCAAGGTACGGAGGCACATCCACCCGGACGTACTCACCGCCGCAGCCGCCTCCTTGGCTGCCGCCGCTGTCGCCGCCGCACCCACCGCGGCGGGGCCCTCACGGGGGGCTCGGGAGGAGACTGTAATGGACTGTCAATAACTCCATTACGTCTCCTTCAGGCGAACATCAACCACTGCGCCCCCGCTCAGGATCTGTTGCTCCAGAGCATGGCGCAGTGGTCGATCAATATCGCCGTGGTCTCCGAGCCGTACTATGTCCTGCCCAGGGGAGACTGGGTGCGGGACCTGGACGGCTCGGTGACTCTAATTTCGTCGGCCGCCGCCGGTACCCCGACCCTCGAGGCAGTCAAGAGGGGACGGGGTTGCGTGGCAGCACGGTTCGGGGACATTGCTGTGGTGGGCGTCTACCTGTCCCCGAACAGATCTCTCGGCGATCTTCACATCTCCCTAATGGAGTTGAAAGCCGTCGTCACTGGGTTTGGCTCCCTCCCCGTGGTCGTGTGCGGGGACTTCAATGCCAAGAACTTGGCTTGGGGTTCCCGGTTCACTAACCAGCGGGGTCGGATGGTGGAGGACTGGGCACTGGAGACAGGCCTGGTCGTCCTAAACCGGGGTTCTGTCCCCACGTGTGTGCGGATGCGGGGTGACTCAGTGGTGGACATCTCGTTTGCCAGCCCCGCTCTGTCACCGCGTGTCGTCGACTGGCGCGTTATGGAGGGGGTGGAGACGTACTCAGGTCACCGGTACATCCGGTTTGACGTCTCCACCCAAACCTCGACCGCGCCGGTCCGACAGAACCCTTGTGGTCTGCGTTGGGCGCTGAGGCAGATGGACCGGGAGCTCCTCCTGGAAGCCGCGACGGTACAGGCCTGGGTGCAAGCACCGGACAGGCCTGTCGACATCGACGTCAAGGCAGAGTGGTTCCGGGAGGCCATGTCGCAAATCTGCGATGCGGCAATGCCCCGAGTCCATCCAGGACGTGCTCAGCGCCAGGTATACTGGTGGTCGCCGGAGATTGCGGCACTGCGCAACGCGTGCAATGCCGCGCGACGCCGGTATGCCAGGTATCGCAGGCGCCGCTTCCGTCCACCGGAAGCGGAGGCCAGAGAGGCGGAGCTGTACGAGGGATACAGAGAGGCAAAGCGCACCCTCCGAGCGGAGATAAGGCGGGCTAAACTCGAGGCCCGCAACGTGTGGCTGGGGACTCTGAATGGAGACCCATGGGGACGCCCCTACAAGGTGGTGCGGGACAAAATCCGCCCCTGGGCTCCCCCGCTGACGCAGAGTCTCCGGCCCCAGCTTGTGGAGGGTGTGGTGAGCACTCTGTTCCCCGCGCGAGGGGAACACTCTCCCCCGCCCATGGCTCCGCCACCAGCGGTGTCCGACGCGGACCACGATGGCGACGACGACGACAACGCTCCAGAGGTGACCGAGGTAGAGATGAGAGTGGCGGTACGAAGGCTGAGTGCCAAAAATACCGCCCCAGGACCCGACGGCTTGTCTGGGAAGGCTTGGGTCCTGGCCATGGAGGCTCTCGGACCTCGACTAAGAGGGCTCTTCAGCGCATGTATGGAAAGGGGCCAGTTCCCACTTCGCTGGAAGACAGGAAAACTGGTCCTCATCGCGAAGCCGGGGCGCCCTGCGGACTCTCCGTCCGCATACCGGCCCATTGTGCTGCTCGACGAGGTGGGCAAGCTCTTTGAAAGAGTAATTGCAGACCGCCTCGTCGCGCACCTAACACGGGTGGGGCCGGATCTGGCGGACGGCCAGTTCGGTTTTCGCAGGAGGCGCTCCACGGTGGACGCCATCATGCGCGTGCGAGCTCTCACGACGGGGGATGCGGTGGCCCAGGGCAGGTGTGTCGTGGCGGTGTCTTTAGATATCGCCAACGCCTTCAACTCCCTGCCTTGGAGTAGCATTAGGAGGGCACTCCGGTATCACCGGACGCCCGACTACCTCTGTCGTGTGGTCGAGACGTACCTGTCGGACAGGTACATTATCTACCCTGGTCACCAGGGAGAGTGGAAACGTCGAGAGATGTCGTGCGGTGTTCCTCAGGGATCGGTACTAGGGCCGCCCTTGTGGAACATCGGATACGACTACGTGCTGCGCGGCGACCTCCCTGACGGGGTCAGCGTGGTCTGCTACGCAGATGACACGCTGGTCCTGGCTCGGGGAGAGTCGTACCAGGCGGCGGTCGAACTAGCGACACGCGGGGTTGCGACAGTCGTGGGCAGGATCCAGGAGTTGGGACTCGAGGTGGCATTGCACAAGTCCGAGGCCATGTGCTTTCACGGCCCTCGGAACGCGCCACCACCGGGTTCCCAACTAACGGTAGGAGGAGTCCACATCGGCGTCGGGTCGACGATGAAGTACCTGGGACTCGTCCTCGACAGCCGATGGGATTTCGAGGAGCATTTCCGACGTCTGGCTCCCAAACTAAATCGGACTGGGGCTGCCCTCGGGCGGCTCCTGCCCAACCTGGGAGGTCCAGACGCCTCCTGCCGGAGGCTCTACGCGGGAATTGTTCGGTCCATGGCCTTTTATGGTGCACCAGTATGGGCGCCAACGCTGCGGAAGCAGCCGGCGGCCCGGCTGAACGCGTGCCAGAGGGTCATGGCCATACGGATGGTGCGAGGATACCGGACGATTTCCCGCGAAGCGGCGAGCCTCCTTGCTTGCCAGCCACCATGGGATCTGGTGGCAACAGACCTTGCTCACATGCACGATCTGCGCATGGAGATGCAACGCCGGGGCGAAACTCCGCTGCCGCGACAAATCGCAGCATGGCGGACAGAGCTCCGGCGGGTTCTCATGGCTAAATGGCGGCAGCGACTGTCGCGACCCAGTGCTGGGCACGCCACAATTATGGCGGTAAGTCCCCTCTTTGAGGCGTGGTTGGAAAGACCTCACGGCGTCCTCACCTACCGTATGACGCAGGTTCTCACCGAACACGGTAAGTTCGGGAAGTTCCTGCACCGGATTCGTGCGGAAGCGACGCCCGGGTGTCGCCACTGTGTGGACCGCCCGGAGGACACGGTGGAGCATACGGTGGAGGTGTGCCCCGCTTGGGCAGAGCAACGCCGTGTCCTCGTGGGGGCGATCGGCGGCGGCGATCTCTCGCGTCGGGCCTTGGTACAGGCCATGGTCCGTAGCGAGGAGGAGTGGCAGGCGGTCGCTTCCTTCTGCGAAGCAGTAATGCTAGCAAAGGAGGCGGCCGATCGCGTGAGGCAACGGTCCTCACGCCCAAATCGCCGCCGGGATTCCGATCCCGATTTCCGGCCACCGTAGGCGCGGGCTTGCGGACGGCGAGCAATGGGTAGCCCGCCGTCCGACCGTCCGGTAACCGTCCGGACCGAGTCCAAGTCGTCGACGGCGCGTATTGTTCCACGCGCGCCTCAGGGAGATGTCAGCAAATCGTAGGGGCCCAGCAGGGTCGAAGCCTACTGGGGCCATGGGTAGTGTGAAAGTGAAACCTGGGGTCCTGGGACGAAGGCAACGAAGGAACAGGAGTGGGTTTTTAGTCAGTAAAAGTCTGACACTATCTCGGGGGATGTCATAGGATGATTTTCCCACCGAAAAAAAAAAAAAAAAAAACCCATAGTAATATTTCGATAGTATAATCAGCTTTATAATGTTTCCACTGCCTCCTTTCTAGGAGAGGGAATGGGAATGGGCCCAGTGCCGGTTCGTAGATGTCACATGCCGTTTTTTTAGTTTTGATATTTTCCTGAAATAAGTTTAATTATTACACAAAATAATAATGCCCCTGGTTGCGTTTGAATCTCTAACCTAAAACTCGTAAGTCGGGGCCGTTGCCACTGGGGCACCATCATATAATAATAATAATAATATTCCACAACCATCACACAACGCCGTCTAGTCTCAAGCTAAGCAGAGCTTGTGTTATGAGTACTAGACAACTGATAAACATACATATATATTTCTAAATACATACATATTATAGATAAATTACACCCAGACACAGAACAAATGATTGTGCTCATCACACAAATATTTGTCCTGGGTGGGAATCGAACCCACGACCTCCAGCATAGCAGTCAGGGCCACTAACCACTAGACCAACTGGCCAGTCATATACGTGTATAATTTGAATCATTCATGTTGAAATTATACATTTATAACTAGCTTCTGCCAGCGTGAAAGTCGGTTTCTCCACACAAACTTTAGACCCCCGTTTTTTTTCTAGGGGTTTTGGAAAATTCTTTCTTAGTGCTCGCTTTCGTCATAAAAGAAAACCTAGTGCAAAATTTTACGCTCCTAGACCTGGTTGTTTCGGCTGTGCGTTGATATTTTAGTCAGAATGTTTCTCCTCTTATATTTATGTGTAACGCCGATAGCTTGGACCTTGTTTCCAATATCACTATTTCGGCTCGCGCTTATTGTGGCTGGTCAGCCACTGTAGGCGCGGGCTTGCGGATGACGAGCAATGGGTAGCTCGCTGTCTGTCGATCTAGTAACCGCCTGGAGCGAGTCTGAGTCGTCGACCGTGCGTAATGTTCCACGCACGCCCCAAAGCGATGTCAGCAAAACCGTAGGAGCCCAGCAGGGCTGAAGCCTATGGATTGGCTTCTGAATGGGAAACCCAGGGCCCTGGAATGCAAGGCAAAGAAGGAAAATTGGTATGGTTTTAGTCAGAAAAAGTCTAACATGCCCTTTTGTTCCTTCCTAAAACAGAAGAAATCATTTAATGTTTTACCATCTTAAAAAAAAGGACTGACAAATCAGTATCCAAGTAGGTTAGGTTAATATATAACTTAGACTAAGATAAACGATAAGTAGATATGTAACTTACAAAGACGTAGATTTAGGATCGTTTGTACTAGTCATGCCCACATTGTCTAGACACTTTAGTTCCAGATATATATGATCACATGCCTCTGTATACATATAAATATCGTACCTACTTGATGTTATTTAACTTCTGAACAACGCCTTATAGATACTACCCTCGAATATACACAAAACTAAACTGTATCCATTACTACCAAGCAATGTTCGTTTCACTTGAAATGTCCAACAATATGTTTTGAACAATTCACAGAAACCTGCCGTGAGATGGAAAAGAATATTGCTCTACGACCCGATACAATGCGCCAGGTACTTCTATTGTGAGCTGGGGGCGAAGCCAGGCAACGACGAGGTACTACGAGGGTTCGTCTATATGCTTACGTAAGTTAATGTATCTTTTAATAGCTGTGTTGATTTTTGGATGCTGTTACAGTGAGGGAACTCGCTTCATGCTTTAGATAGAAAAGCAGGACTGGACCGGTTGTAATGGTGATGCTTCGGAAAGGTCATAGAGTACGAAATGACCATAATTATAGGCAGCAATTAGAGATGCTATTACTAATTATATTATTTTTACTCATGATAGGTGGGTGGATGGTACCTTTGGCGTAGTGCTTGAGCGTTATGCGTGTTTTGTTTTGGGTCTAGTATTTTTTATATGTAAGTTTACATGTTTATTTACGCACTCGTGATACAATTTTGTGTGTTTTATATTGTTTATAATAACAATCAAGTATATTGACTTACCCCGCGAGGCGGTCGATATGTGTAAAGTGGACTCGGCGATCATTGTACCGGTAGTCGTCTCAGCCAATGGAATAATAGCCACGAGCCTCAACCAACATCTTAATAGGCTCTCGTTAAGCGGCTGTATACTTTTATATTTTTAAATACTTCTATATTAAAGATAATTTTAAAAAATATGCCCATGAATATGAGCCAGGGAAAATACTCGTAGAAAGGACTTTAAAAATAAAATTGAGCCTAATATTAACAATGCCAAGCATAGTCCTCATTACCAAGCTGTACAAATATTCAATAAACTGCCAGCGGATTTAAAAGATTTATTGTACACTAGCTCTTTTAAGACAAAGCTCAAAGCATTTATTTTACAGAAAGTCTTGTACTCATTAGACGAATTATAATTTAATATTATTTCCAATTTCCTATATTGTAAATATTTGTATTATTTTCCTTTTAAGCACGTATTCGTGTTTTTATTTTATTTTATTATTTTCCCTATATTACATGTTAAATTTTAGAATTGTATATTAATATTAATAATATGTATCAAATACAATGTAAATTGTTCCTGATAAATTAATAAATAAAAATAAACCACACCCAGACACAGAAATAATGTTCGTGCTCATAACACAAACATCTGTTTTGGGTGAGAATCTACGACCTTCGGTATACCACTAGACCAACAGGCCAGGCATCTCCGATCATCTTGGCACACGTATCAGCTAACATAAAATTTTTTCATGCGTGACCAACACCTTTCAAGCGTGATTCACTTGATGCGATTGAAAAGTTATGATTACTGTCTTTAGCAGTTTCCTAGGCGACGAGGGCTCTTGGTGTTTGTGGAGGAACCTTATATTTAATTAAAGATAAAACAAGTATAGTAGCTGTTTTTATTCCTTTTCAACCAGTGATTGATTAGTTCTCATTAGAAACCAAAAAAGTCTTTCTTGAAATTTTCTATGAGGTAGTCAATGAATTATGCTCTAAGTACTGAGGTTAATTGCTATAAAGCTTTATATTCATATTTTATTTTATGAAGTTTATTATAGACCATTTTTTTTTTAATACTCTTCATAAACTAGTAAAAGATCTTATAATTGCCGTAGCCTAATATGGCTTTTTAAGCAATCATTTGAAATCTTACAAGTGTAGAGGTAATAAAAAAACTGGGCAAGTGCGAGTCGGACTCACGCACTGTTCCGTACAAAGCGAACGCATTTCAGTACGAATTACTTAAATAGTTCGATTCCGAAAAATTCGCAAAAAAAGTGTTTTTTTTTTGTTACATAAAAATTCAGCGATAATTGCATAAAGGAAACACAGAATTTTTTCATCTATTGATCTGGGGTGAACATATTTTTCATTTGAAAATATATATGCCTTTTTTAAACTGATTTAATAAGTTCTAACTCGCTCGTATGATCAGACTTTATTTTTAGAATCAGAACTAACTTTGGTAATCCTTATTACACTAATTTTATAAAGACCTGGATGACAGTTAAGTACAGTCACGAGCAATCAAATCACACAGACACACACACACACACACACACACACACACACACAAGCCATTCAAGAAATAAGTAGTAAGTATAGTTAATTGCACAATACTTCGGTCAAATTGCAAGGAAAGATGGTGGCAACCTGGAAAGGCTCATCGTGACTGGCAAATTGGATGGGAAAAGGCTTTGTGGACGCAGCCCAATACGTTGGTCTAACCAGATCCGCACCACTCTTGACTCTACGCTATACAATGCCCTTCACTCCGCCAAAGGCAGAAACAAATGGAGGTATATCGTTGTAATGAAAGTGATGAAGCATCCCAGGTCACGATCATTATCATTGAGGAGTACGGCGCAAGGAGGAGGAGGATGAAAGTGAGTTGGACTATTATGTCCCACTGCTGGGCGAAGGCCTCCATCTCCCTTTTCCACACACGTCTGTCCTCAGTCATTGCAGGCCAGTCCCTTCGGTAGTTGTTGAGCTCATCTCTCCATCTTCGCCTTGGCCTACCACGATATCGCCTTACGTTTAATAGGACCCAATAAGTGTCTCTTTTAGCCAACAGCTCATCTGACATGCGGCAGAAGAGTAAGTATAGTACAATTCGTTTTTAATAACTATCCAACCAAAAAACTGATAATTTATTCATCTTATTATTATTATTCATTTATTTCAGACATAGTCCATAAATTACATTCAAAATTAATATCAAATAAGACATTAAAATAATCAAATGTCACGAGATGTCATCATACACATAAAATAAAAATCAAATTAAATTAAACTGAAATACAAATAAAATAAGGTACGTAATAAATCAAAATATTAGAGACAATAATTACAATAATTTTCGCACACAATGTCACAGAGTCAAATTATACGAGGAGAGCCCCTAACATGAAGCTGCATCCACCTTTGTATCAGGGACAGGTCTTATCGCTCGGACAACATCCTCAGGAGACTTAAGACAGATCCTCCTCGTTATGAGGATCTTATTGCTCGTGACCGTACTTGAGTAGACCATGTTGCTAGATTAGCAAATAGGATAAGTACTTTTTCTGAGAATACGTGGGACACTAAGAAAGTTTAGAGAAACTAAAAAACTAACTTTTATGGATAAAATATTTTTATGAAATCTTTTCAAAGAACTATCCACCAGCCTCTATTCAAAGTTTCATGCGTCTTAACCAATTTTCAAAACATTTTTTCCAGTCCGCCGCAGACACCTGTCCTCTTCTACGGCCTTCTCGAACGATGCTTGTGCGTCTTACGGCGGTGAAAACTGTATCCCTTTCAGCTTCGCCACTGTGTGGACCACTCGGAGGACACGGTGGAGCACACGGCGGAGGTGTGCCCCGTTTGGGCAGAGCAACGCTGTGTCCTCGTGGGGGCGATCGGCGGCGGCGATCTCTCGCGCTGGGCTTTGGTACAGGCCATGGTACAGAGCGAGGAGGAGTGGCAGGCGGTCGCCTCCTTCTGCGAAGCAGTAATGCTAGCGAAGGAGGCGGGTGCGTATTGTTCCACGCGCGCCTTAAGGAGATGTCAGCAAATCGTAGGGGCCCAGCAGGGTCGAAGCCTACTGGGGCCATGGGTAGTGTGAAAACGAAACCCGGGGCCCTGGGACGAAGGCGAAGAAGGAACAGGAGTGGGTTTTTAGTCAGTAAAAGTCTGATACTATCTCCCGATTCGCCCAAGAGCGGGATTTGTCATTAGATGATTTTTCCTCCTAAAAAAAAATCCCTTTCAGATGATTTCTTATTTTAGGGAATAAAAAGAATTCACACGGTGCCAGATCAGGTTGCTTTTGAAGGTCCTTCATCCATAAAAACAATTTGAGCTCGGTCTGGCTTTTATCAGGCAGGCGGACGGCCCATTGCTAGTCATCCGTAAGCCCTGCTTGGTGATATTTGGATTTAATAGAATATAATAAAATGGACAGAAATGGAATGGAATGGAATGGAATGGAATGGAATGGAATGGAATGGAATGGAATGGAATGGAATGGAATGGAATGGAATGGAATGGAATGGAATGGAATGGAATGGAATGGAATGGAATGGAATGGAATGGAATGGAATGGAATGGAATGGAATTGAATGGCATGGAATGGAATGGATTGGGATGGAATGGAATGGAATGGAATAAAATAGAAAAACTTTCATTCGGGACCGACATAGTAAAATGTTACAAACACAAAAACAAAATATATGGAAGTACAGAACAATAACGTTCCCATATATAAAAAAAAAGAATAAGTTCAGCGTTATTTAGCAAGGACATGGCTATGCCCGAGCCCGTTATTTTCACGTTAAAGAATGAGTATTACCAAATCTTCTATTTTTCAATAGCAACCTCGTTCCTATGTAAGTAGGTTGAGTAAATTTAGGGCACGTGAAGTTACACAAACACATAATCATCGAGTATTTGCAGTCGTAAGTTAGAACAGCAGATAGCCATCGTTTCCTGCCTTCTGTGCGTTTGTTGGCTGTAATATCGTTAGTTAGATCCATAAAACGCAAGTTGTTGTAGCAACTCTTATGTGTACTATAGACTTTTATTGCATTCTAGATTCTTATACTTTTAACAGGAAATGAATTTGGAATAGTCTTTCCCTAATTTATTGTTGTGTAAACACACGTATCATTAGACATGGCCACACAGCCATAAATAGTCGTTAGAATGCACAAAAACGTTGAATTCGAAAATTCGATGTCTTGTATTATGTATAAGTCCACTTTTTTTGAGCTAGGAAATCATCAAATGACGTCTTTCGCTCTTGGGTGGAGTGAGACTCAGATGTCAGACTTTTACTGACTAAAACCCACCTGCAGTTGCCCTTTGCGTTCCAGAATCACGGTAACTCTTGCTATTCCCGTAGTCCTGGTGGTTATCGGCTCTATTGGGCTCCTACGGTTTTGCTGACATATCTTTGAGGCGCAAGTGAATTACTACGCGCCATCAACGACTTGGACATGGTCTTTACCGGACGGCCGGACAGTGAGCTACCTATTGCACTGCGCGACAAGTCCACGCTGGGTCCGCGTTACTGATGACAAAATCAGGAGATCCATGTCCCAGCAGCTTCGCCCAGCAGTGAGAACGTTTTAGATTGACTTATTATTGACTTATGGAGCGTGTACAGCATTCCAAACCTATGACCTTTGGGTATGCAGATGATAGCTCTATTGCGGAGAGTTTTGTGTCCGACGCACGAGCTAGTGGCTCACAGATATAGTCTCCCCGATAAGCTATGGTTGACCGCTTAAACTTGTTTTTAAAGGCGATCTTGAAATGAGACCAAGCCAATTTAGTCTTTTCTACTAACACGTCGGTGAAGCTGCTGGCCGTAGTTAGTCATCATCATCATCATCATTTCAGCCGAAAGACGTCCACTGTTGGACATAGGCCTCCCCCAAGTGTCACCATAATGAACGGTCCTGGCGTCTCGCATCCATCGGATTCCCGCAACCCTTACCAGTTCATCGGTACACCTTGTAGAAAGCCTTCCAACGCTACGTCTTCCGGTACGTAGTCACCATTCCAGAACCATTCGGCCCTAACGGCCATCCGTTCTGCGAGCAATGTGCCCTGCCCATTGCCACTTAAGTTTGGCGATTCTTCGTGCTATGTTGGTAACTTTGCCGTAGCTAGTAGAAATATAATATTAATAAAATACAAACGTCTTGAAACTCCTCATTTTCAATCGGTAAGGGTGAAAATTCAGTTATAAGAATTCTTTTTCTTCCACGCCATTTTTAACTTTCTAACTCAACACTTGCAGATTTCCTTACGCAAACAGTTAATGAAACCTGTGGAAAAGTTTGTAACTTTATAGAAAAACCGACCTTTATCAAAAGCTTTCCGACTTTTAACAATATGGCCGCCACCGCAATGGTTCGATAATTATGGCGTGGGATATGCACGCTTTCACGGATCCACATGACGTATCGACAGAATCGTCTATTATATCGCTTTGATAGACGCTTCTCGCTCATAAAAACAAAAGAAAAAAAGAAACCATATTTGGTTATTCACGTCTCGGAAATGAATTTTCTATTGTTCATGCTATATTTTTCTCGTTGTGGTTTAAAAATTCTAAATCTTTACTTATTTATTTAATTTTACATATCACGGCCAAAGGCTGATTTCATTAGTTAAAGACATATAATTTTTTGAAAATTATGAAATAATAGTTCAAAATAGAGTATACTTACAAGTTGTAGGTCGTGGGTTCAAACGCAGCCAGGCGCATTACTTTGTGTAATTTATTTCATCATCACTGCTCTCAAAACAGTGTAGGAAAACATTGTGAGGAAACCGGCATATCCTAGAATCAAAAATTCGAAGACATGACATTCACCAACCCACACTGGGCCCGTGTGGCGGATTAAGGTCCATTCCCTCTCCTAGAGAGGAGGCCTGAGTCCCAGCAGTGGGAACATTAAAATGCTTATTATGCTATGCTATTCTATGTTATTACAAAAAAAAATAATGAGCTATAACTACGATTTATATATAAAAGAAAATACTGACTGACTGACATATTAACGCACAGCTGAAACTACTAGGAACGTGAAATTTTGCCCAAAAAATTTTGTAATAAAATGATAAATGATATTTATTTTGTAAAAAGGTTTTAAAAACACTTTTACACGTCAATTTTTTTTTTCGTCATTTTTAAACTAGATGAGGCCGGTGAATGAAACGAGGGTCCAAAGTTTATATAAAAAAACCTACTTTCACGCGGACGAACCTGCTGGCAGAAGCTAGTAGGTACATAAGTTGCTTTTGATGGCGCGGTTGGCGCCGTGGTTGAACGGTTGGTTGCTGTGCTACGTGTCGCAGAAGTAATGTTCTGTTTTTAAATTAAAAAAAAATCTTACTTACAATTTCTCATACATTATTCTGTATACAAGTTAACTTATCGCTACATTTACCATGTTTGTAACTAAAAATAAATAAAAAACATTTATTGGAAACTAGCTACCCTCTTTGGCTCAGGCTTTGCATTTGCTTTTGGTGGAATAAAGTTTGTCTCCAAGGAAAAACTTTATTCCACCAAAAATTAATCAACTAAATAAGTGCAGCTGTTTTGAAGTGATGCGCTTCAATACATTTAGCAGTTGAAGATTAAAATAAATATTAAAAAAAAATATATAGAGATTTACACAATATTTTTTTCTCCATTATAAAAACAAGGTTATAATAAGATTTAATAGCCAAAACAAACGTTAGTTTTTGGAATGAAATTCACCACTAAATTAACGTAAAACATTATTAATTTTTCAAATCTAATTCTCTCATAATCTAATATATAAAGATCTCGTGTGCCAGTATTTGATAGCGAACTCTTTTGAAACGGTTTGGCCGATTTTATGTTCATTTTTTGTATACATTTCAAACCTCAAATGTTTATTGCAATCCATAACGCACATGCCAGGTTATAAATAATAAAAAAAATTAAACAGTTATGGAACCTCGGGCACAGCAATATTATAAATAGAAGGAGAGAGGAAGAGCGCTAATATAAGTACCTATTTAATTTTCTTATCTGTGTTCTTATTATATCGTTTATTTCATTTCAACTAATTACTTATTGTCACTGTGAGTTTATTATATTTGTACGTTTTAATATGTCAGATAAAAAAAAAATTGTACATTTGTTCAACTTAATAATTAAAAATAATATGTCAAAAATAAAATTTGATATCATTTATAAGTATACAATAATATGTCAATATATTTGGTAGGTCTGAGAAAAGAAGGATAATTTTTACTCCCACTACCTCGTATTTCTTTTTTTGACAATAATTTTATATGGCAGAACATTCCTAATATTATTATATTTTGATTATCTTAAGTGAGCTATTCGCAAGTGACCAATCTTAGGTAATTAATTATCTGATTAGTTGACATTCAATTATTAACAACCACAGGTAATATCAATAGCAACATCCTTCAGTAGGTACAGAGACAGCATCAAAAAGTTAGAATGCTGAACTAATTTAAGAAACACAGTGTCATAGAATGTTACAACCTATCATAGTTTTCTCTAAACTTTATATTCAGGACCATCCGACCCAATTTTTTTAGTGCTAGCTGTCTTTTTAGGATTTATATTATAGAGACGCGTATGTTCTGGAGCGAGTGCATCATTCGCCATCTCCCCGTCTAAGGGGTTTTAAAAAATGTGCTTGCCATTTTGTTCCCACGAATATGAAACTTAGTGTACCTGCTCAAGTTAGGTGGTTCGCACAAGAGACTATTTAAGCTACCCATTAGTCAAGCTAACAACCTCCGTTACGGCGCGCCGTCGGTTGGAGATTTGGGGTAATTTTTTATAGAGGTTTTGTTCCTCACGGCCCGGGCGGGTTAGCCAAGACTCTCGACCCCCATCAAAAGTCAGAAACAGTGGACTTTTGCTACACGGTGGCAGGAGGAGGAGCTAGTCTTCCTCCTGCCTGCTCGGTCAGGGTAAGTGCACACCGTACCTTCTCTTACTCCGTCACTCGCCATGCGACACGCATTGAAGTGTTCCTTCAGACAGAATATTTGCAGGCGGACATCGACACCCCATAGGCACAAAGTACCCAATGGGGAGTTGTTGGCCACCTCCCAGGGTGCACCGTCCCGCGGACTGGCCTTCACTCCGGACATATCCATAAGGGAACTACAGCCCGCGGGCACACGTAGAGGCTTTCTGTCGTAGTACCACAAATGGTTTTCTACCTTAGAAAAAGATGCTATTTAAATGACTAATGATTGATTGATTAACATATTTTGTAAAACCAAAATAATCACCACAACACTTTCCGATATTTCGATAAAAGAAAAGTAACGCGTCTATTATGCTGCTGTTCATATAAAACAGTTATTTTCAACCTTTTTTTTTTCACCCGGAGTCCTCGACCCTTTGATTTCTTTGACAATAACAGTGACTTCTGATCCAAAAGAAAACTTAACTGTCGTAATAAAAGAATTTAAATAAACTTAAATAATAAATTCAAAACTTGAAGAACGTGTATGTTCGATACAATAATCATGAACGAACACGTTTTACTGATCTAGCTAAAGGGCCTATTACACTGCTGTATATTCAGACAGCCTTAGTCGATGTCGCGTAGTGTAATAAGGGTTAGACCGGTCTTACTCGGAACAAAAAGTAAGACTGTAAGTGAATTCTGCATATCGTGTGCTGAATATCGCGTAATGTAATAGGCCCTTAACCAATTTACGCTGCGCTTAGCTAGTGTGACGCGGCATCAGTACATATTCGGACAGCAAGCCGGGTGCTTTCGGACTCATTATAATATTATATCATTTAGAATCGACAACATTTCTATTGTAATAAAAACTTAAAATCAGTTTGCATTTCTGTTTCAAAGTTTGAAAGTTGAGATCTGCTAATATAGGAAAAAAAAATATTATTATTGAAACGATAAAAAAATAATAATAATAATAATAATAATAATAATAATAATAATAATAATAAGTGCTTTATTTGTATTTTAGACAATTTTACAATTCATAATACTTCTGCCAAACTGCATAGCAGTTTGTTGGCAGACGTAGCTCCGGTATTATTAAATTATTTATATTGCAAACATTGTCATTACACACAAATATCATATTTAATTATAAATAATACTACTCTATAATACTACTCTATAAAACACTTTCTAGGTAAAATGGACATCAGCTGTAAATTTTCAGGCTAACAACTTCCAAACGCCTCTCTATAATTAATTATAGGTATTAAAGCTTCATTTTCAGAGCGCCAAGATCTTAAAATGACTACAAAAGTTCCTTGTTTGAAAATAGGCTTTCATCAAATGAAAATTAGCTTCACAATTTTCAATTTAAGTTCACAAAGCGATTGAATATGCCCTGCGTGTAAGCAGGCAAAAGAGGAAATAAAATATAATGTGCTGTCTCGTCGTTGGCTGTGTTATATCGTCAAGGACATATGCCACCAACAAAGCAATATCTCATGTGCAAAGTCAGCACTCGAGCAAGTACTGACTCCTCATAGGTACTTGGTTTCGTGTTTGTTTGAATTTTAAAACACGGTCGGCACATTGAGGAAAGATGGGAAACAATGCAGTTTAGGATGCAGCTATAATATTCTAAACACATTGCAAACTATCTAATCTTTTTAGGATTCTGTACTTCAAATGGAAAAAGAAACCCCTAAGAATTACTTCGTTGTCCATCAGTCTCTCTGTAAAGACCCTATATCTCAGAAGTTTCCGGAGGTATTAAGTTCAATTTAACACCAAATTCTCAAATCTACAATCTCTTGGAGCTGTCAAAAAATCAAACCTCTAACTCAAAATAATCAAAGATTTAGTTTAGTTCGCACATATTAACACGTAAGTATACACTTCGTGAATGACCCTTATTTCTCTTTGACATTCATTAAAGCAAAAAAAAAATAAACCAAAATAATCATTCCTTCATCTAATCATTAATTTTTTCAAAAAAGTTTGGTAAAAAACGTTCGAAAATCGTTAACATGTAAAATTTTTTTGTTGCTAAATTTAACTTGCACTTACAGGTGAAAAATATAAATATCGTGAATAGATAAACATATATCGTGTCATAATGTATGAGAGAACATGATCGTTATAATTAAGTTTTTCTTTCACTTATATTTTTGTAAGAAAATTAATTAAAATTACGATGATATGGAACGTTTTTTGTGTGTTCGACTCACACTTAGGCTTTTTTACAATTAACGATCATTTTTGCATTTAATTATCAGCAATAAAAACCTCCTTCCGTCCTCCTCCTTCCTCTTTAGCCTCTGGGTAAAACATAGAGGATCTACCTATTTTTAACACCTCACACTCTGTTATAATCTGACCTAATGTTTACAAATAAATTAGTCGTCTGATTCTCATTCTAATAAAATATTTTTTTTTTACAATAAGTTCAACAAGAAAACCTAAAATATTATTTCGCGAAAAATAGCATTCACCATCGTAACATGCAACTCGTGCAAGCTTTATGTTACATTATTAATCATTATTGGGAGTGAAGTTTAATCCTGTTTCGTTTCCTCGAATCCATCTCGTTGTCTCTACTTTAGCACATCGAAAACCCAACTGAATCTATAAAATGATCACGAAAGCTTTTATCAACAAACAAAACCCTTGGAAAGCAGCGGTCTTGCCCGAGAATCCATCTAATGCTGTGAATTCACCTCACATTTGTGGACGTAATGGGCGGCGAAATAAATTCACGAAGATTTATCACGTATTCCATTATTATTCTTGAAAAGGAGAAGTTTGGGGTGTGTCAAAACAATGCCGAAGTTAACGAGCGAGACTTTAAAAAGCTTGGCCAATGTTTCTTCTTTTTCGACTTCTGTTTGTTACATTGTCGAGTGATTTCAGCTCAAAAATATATTGAAAGAACCGTGAATTTCGATTTTTTTCTATCTAAATCCGTTTTATTTCTGCGAACAGATCAAAGATATCGTACTGTATGAAGTCAACATTTTTATCTTCTTTTTTCATTTCATACTTTGATAATTTCAAGATCTTCAGTATTACGCAGTACTTGGCTTTAAAATAGAAAGAATTCATGTAACTATTTCGTAACATCTTTTATCCTTATTTACCAAAATCTCTATGCTTTTTAGCGATAGATAAGTAGATATGAAAAACTCAGGCATTTACAATCCGTTTCAAATAAGAATAGGATCGATTTTTACGCCATGTTGTGACGTCGTAGCTGTCATATCGAAAAATTGGATAGGGTGAGCAAAACAGGTTTTTTTTTTTTTAAATAATAATTGTTTACGAAACATGAACGAAAGTAGTTTAATCAGAACCCAGTTCTTAAATTTTGCTAATTTCTGCATCACTGTGTCAAGTGTCTGGGTAGTGCCAAATCGAAGAAGGTGAATTTTATTATTCCTAACAATGAAAATGCGTGATCGCATAAAGAATGAAGATATCCGCAGGAGAACCAAGGTCGCCGACATAGCCCGAAGAATCGCCAAACTTAAGTGGCAGTGGGCAGGGCACATTGCTCGTAGAACGGATGGCCGATGGGGTCGAAAGGTTCTAGAGTGGCGACCGCGCACCGGAAGACGCAGCGTTGGAAGGCCTCCCACAAGGTGGACCGACGACCTGGTGAGGGTCGCGGGAGTGCGGTGGATGCGAGAAGCACAGGATCGGTCATTGTGGCAGACGCTTGGGGGAGGCCTATGTCCAACAGTGGACGTCTTTTGGCTGAAATGATGATGATGATGATGATGAACAATGAAAATAAGAAAGAAAATATATATTTTTTAAACTAACTACGACTTCAATAATATATGTATTTAGCTAATTTAGATTAAACGGTAATGTTTTTACTTCACGCAGATTTAACTAAGACTCAGTAATACAAAGCAAAAAAAAATATCGCATCGTCACTTTCCATCAGGTCAGATAGTGGTCAAGCGCGAACCTATCAAGAATATAAAAGAAACCGTTATTAATACGCAAATAAATTTTCTTTGCAAATCCTACTTTTCAATCAACATTTGACAAATCGAGGTTATTGACTTTCCTATTCTTATTTGAAAAGCATTTTATACTCTAACTAACAGCGAATTCTTTAACAGCCGTATTTTTTCCTTCTTCATTTTTTAATTAATTATCTACTAATCAGTTTAAAGTAATCATCTAGCAAATAAAAATCTAGTGTAATGTTGTAGTGTTTGTAGTCAACTCCTCCCAATTTGATATTTTTTGTGTTCATTGGATAGCTCTGAGACTAGGTCGTAGGCTATTTTTTAGTCCCCCTGCCTCCCCACTTCACTTTTTTTTTATTTTCCTGATATACATCACAATCTTTTAATTAGTACAAAAAATGGGTCTATCCGTAGGTACCTGTTACTGATCATATTTGTGTAGTCAAAGGAAAAAAAAAACGACGTCTCAAAATTGTCCACGGAAATTGGTAAATTTGTAATTGTTACTAGAAAATAATCGCGCAGTGTTTTTCCATTTTGATTGCCATTCATTCAATCGAAATCAATAGCCTGTACAATGTTTCCAAAAATTGAGTGACATTTTGGGATATAAATAAACGCTAATAACTTTTTTGTTTATGAGTATATATTTACTAGCTTCTGCCAGTGGCTTCGCCCGCGTCAAAATACGTTTCTCCATACAAACTTTGGACTCCCGTTTCATCACTTTAGCAGGTGAATTTTGCAAAATCCTCTCTTAGTGCTCGCCATAAAGGAAACCTGATGCAAAATTTCACGTTCCTAGTCCCAGTAGTTTCGGTTGTGCGTTGATATGTCAGTCAGTAAGTTTCTCCTTTTATATAAATAGATTAAAACTTTATTTAAATATTAATAAAACCTTCTCTAATAAGCCCTTTAAGTATCTGTACTAATTAAAAATTAGTAGTGGTTATATGGCAGAACAATGTTCGCAAGGTAACTAGTATTTATGTAATAGAGAAATAAGTTTTTATTTTTTTATAACAAATCTATTTTTATCAACCTGTATTGGACTCCGGGAGGAATCCAGGTCCCAAGAGATTCAAAGTTTTTGGTTTTTCCTCGATAGCAAATGTAATGCATCAGCTTGTTACATAAGTGGAACATAATAAGAGATATATTGTACCCGTCCGGACGCAGACTTCTACTTGTGGTACTTAGCACGTACATTAACGTCCTTTTTAAGCCCAATAAATCAGTCTACAAAACCTAAGTACTTTATCGAAGGAACTCAAAAAATTTAGATCTTTGTCGGGCACCTAGTACCTAGATAATATAGGATTTGGTGGTAGAAAGTGCCTCTTTCAAGCTCTATCGCTTCCAGTAAAATCGATCGGTCAGCTTAGTAATTGGAATCGGGCAGTTAAAACTTTTCGGCTATCGTTGCGGATAGCGTTAGGCTTAATGAACGGACATAGTTCCATAGACATAGATTACGGTGGCAGTTTAGTCGTTAATATTGAGTTTTGTTTAAGTCGTTGTCTCTTATTTAATTTATTTAAACTGTTAGCGATGTGATATATGGTTCGATTGTTATAAATGTTTAAAAGGCCGCCGCAGAAGACGCCCTGGGCGTTAGAAATCGCAGGGTGATTCCCGGTTACCGTGGCGTGGGCTTGCGAACGGTGAGCAATGAGTAGCTCGCCGTTTGACAAGAACCAGGCCTAGGTTGATGGAGCGTGTTCTACGCGCACCTCAAAGAACTGTCAATGATGAATGCTGGGGCTGCGGGATAGATTGAAAAAGTCACCGCGGCTCTGAAATGTAAAAGGCAACGAAAGGAACACGGATGGGTTTTAGTCAGTAAAAGTCTGACACTCCCTCCCATTCCCCCTAGAGTGAGAGAACTTATTTGATGAATACAACACTGAGAAAAATAAACAAAAGTGGTAATCTCTGTAGGAGTACTTTTACTTAATACTTCTTTAATAAATTCGGATTGGGATCTCGGATTTTCTCCCTGCCTTACTGTTTGTAATCCAATCAGTAGATCCGCTTACAAAAGTTTTACTGTTGGAAAGCAACACTTTGGCCGAGTGTGGCTGTATTCCGGAAAAAGACTCGGTTCCTGTAGCATAAGCATGGAAGCGAATTATGGAGAAAACAATCTTAACATTTAACATAATCATTTATTTATTTTTTTATTCAACCAGAACGAAAAATGCCGGGGACAAAAAAATTTACATAGCTCCCCATGCAAACAAGGCGAGTCGATGGTTCCGTGTATGATCTTGCAGGCAGTTACAAGCTGATCAAAAGCTCGTATAACCTGGAGCGAAGTAAAGCCCAAACAACCTAACAGGAATTTAGTTGGATACAAAAAATATGGATAGAAACTAAACCTACGTTTGTAGAAATACCTACCTTAAAAATGCTTTTTGGACTTTTTCTATCATAAGGGTATAGAACAAGAGCTTGAATCCAGTTTACTTCTAACAAGTGTGTTATGCAGAAGTTGGATTACTTGATGGTTAATCGTCATCTCTCTCTTGCTATTTCAATATCATTTATAGTATAACGACATAGCACAAAGAATCGCCAAACTTAAATGGCAATGGGCACGGCACATTGCTCGCAGAACAATTGGCCATTGGGGCCGAAAGTTTCTGGAGTGGCGACCGCGTACCAGAAGACGCAGTGTTGGAAGGCCCCCTTGGTGGACCGATGACCTGGTGAAGGTTGCGGGAATCCGATGGATGTGAGACGCACAGGACCGTTCGTTGTGGCGACATTTGGGGGAGGCCTATGTCCAGCAGTGGACGTCTATCGGCTGAAATGATGATGATGATGATGATAGTATAAGTGTATTGCATTGGGTTTCATGAACAGCTAAAACATCATAATTCAAGCACTGAAATATTAGTTAGATGCCCTTCAGTAGGTAGTATTTTTTTAGAAGAGATAGTGCTCTTTTACTCTATATTTAAAGAGTGAGATCGATTTTTAATCTCGAATGCTAGGCGGACGTGAGTTCCACAACCTTACTTCATGGACAGAGAAAGAATAGGAGAAATAAATGGATTGTTTTAAATAAAGCTGTAAATACATAGTTCTTTTATATAGAGATAAACTAAAAGCTAGAATTTTTGATGGTCCACAAATAAGAAGGATGATAAAGAATAAATACTTTAATACTTACATATCCGGTATTGAAAATAATCATCATCATCATCAGCCTTCTAATTTTCCCACTGCTGGGACTCAGGCCTCCTCTCTAGGAGAAGGAATGGGCCGTAATCAGTGCGAGTTGGTGAATATCACAAATAGTTGAAAATAATCAACATTCATCATCATCATTTCAGCCGAAAGACGTCCACTGCAATATGCCTATGTCCACATAGGCCTCCCCCAAACATAGGTCTCCCCCAGTTGAAAATAATGCCTGAAATTAATTCATTTGGATTGTACCTATAAAATTTTCTGGGAAATAAAATTGGATAAAAGCTATGCGGAGCCTTTTAAGAGATGAACCGAATTTTGATTCCCTTGATAGTGTCGATATATAGGTTTTTTGTGATACAAACTGCTGTATCTTTTTTTTTCGTTAACTCAGAGGTTTGATTTTTTCACAGCTTCAATGGATCGCAGACTTAGGTCTCCTACTTAGGTATATGGTTTTAATTTCAACTTGATACCTCCGCGCGTTCCCGAGATAAAGGGTATTGACAGACAGACAGACGGACGGACAAAAAATTTATCCTAAAAGGGTTCCGCTTTTTTTCCTTTTGAGGTCCATCACCTAAGAGTCAGAAGTTGAACCTATTTGTACGTTCTAAAACGTAGGTCTCTGGAGAACCTGTCAAGGTTGCGAGTTTGTCCAAAAGACTTACGGTGCCCCTCGAACGCAAAAGGCATCTGTAGAAATACAAGTGGGATTTAATCAGCAAAAGTCTGTCACTCCCTTTTGCTCTACCCAGAGCGAGAGAAGTCATGTGATTATTTCATACTGAAAAAAATACCTTTGGAGGAAAACGTACAAGAAACGCTCGTGTAAAACTAGTTTCCTGGTTAACATAACATATAACATAATCAGCCTTTTAATGTTCCCACTAGTGGGAGTAAGGCCTCCTCTCTAGGAGAGGGAGTGGGCCATAAACTACCACGTGGGCCCAGTGCGAGTTGATGGATTTCACATATCTTCGATTTTTTAGTTCTAGGACATCCTATCCTCATGATGTTTTCCTTCAACACTTTGAGAGCAGTCGTGATGAAATAAATTACACAAAGTAATGCGCCCTGTTTGAACCCACGACCTATAACTCGTAAGTCGGGGCCGTTAGCACTGGGCCACCACTGCTTTCACTATTTGCTGGTTACATTATTATTATAATTGTCTTCTAGAAGTGAGACAATTTAAAAAGAAGTCAAATAAATAAGATTAAAGATAAACCCCTTTAGTTAAAAAAATAACAATGAAAAATCTCATCCTCAGTTACTAATGAACAATATAAACAATATTTAATTCTATTAAAACAGTTGTTTATTTTAGACTTTAGCCCATAGTTACGATTCAAAGTTAATGACGTGTGAAGTTCGCATTTCTCTGCGCAGTACCCCACCCCTAACTCCTGCTAAGTAGTAATGCTAGCGAAGAAGCGGCCGCACGCTTGAGGGAACGGACATCTTCACTCCCTGGCCACTAGGACCCTGACCCCGATTTCCAGCCACCGTAGGCAAGCAATAGGTAGCTCACCGTCCGGCCGCACAGTAACGATCCGGACCGAGCCTGAGTCGTCGACGGTGCACTGTCCCATGTACGCCTCATAGAGATATCAGCAAAACGGCAATAAGGGCCCAGCAGGGCCGAAGCCTACTGGGCCCATGGGTTTATTTTTAAAAGGGAAACTCGACTTCTTAGAGCTTATGGATATGTAATAAATCACAATTTTTATATGATTTCACATAACTTTCACGTTTTTCATTACATACTGTGCACAAAAAAATAAGCCTTTTGTAATTAGGAAATATTTTCATTATTTTATTTCAAGTTTCAGTAGATTACATTCTGAATTACGATCATACTACAGTTGCTATGGCATCGTGACACGCAGGTTGATAATAAGAGTATTTTTAAATGTGTGAACATTTTGAAGCTTATAAAATATTTTATTTATTATTTTAAATCAGGACATATATTTTATTTCAAACGAGGTTGAGGCTCCCCGGAGCCTTGACCAGTCTTAAATAAATACTCACCTACATACATACATATGTAAATTATAAATGAGTACCACAACCAAATTGTCAGTTGTATGTTGGTCCGTTTTCTGACCTACATCTATTTTTATCTCATTACTAGGCATTTTTACGCTACGTCCTTTAGAATCAACGCTACTGTATTATTTGTAGTGCGTCAATTAAATTAAAAACATGTTTCGTAAAGGTAGTAAAATTATTGTTTATTAGTTGATATCTGCTTTATTTCCCGTTCCGGTCTTCAAAAGGAAAAAACGGAACCCATAAAGGATCATTTTTTTGTCCACCCGTCTGTCTGTCTGTCTGGCTGTCAAGACTTTTTACCTCGAGAATGCTTGGAGGTATCGATTTATAATTAAAACCGTATACTCGGGTCTGCGGCCCTTTGAAGCTTCAAAAAAATCAAACTTTTAAGTTATAAAAGAGATTAAAAAAATAATAAGATTATAAAACATTTTAAGTTATCCAACGAAAAAAAGATACAGCCGTTTATGTCACAAAAAACGTGATAATATATTTCGACACTCTCAAGGGAATCTTAATTCACAGGGTACTTCCCGTTGACCCAGATTCCTGAAATTTGGCATAAAGCAATGTCTTAGCACAAGTATGAAAATAATAAATTTGTCGTTACGTCCCAAAACTTACCCAGTTTATTTTATATTTAAGATATTTTAGAACAAACTTCCACTCGTCACAGGGCTTTAGATACCCATATCATAGTAGTCAAATGAGTGCAAAAAGTGATTCCAAGCGACAAAACGCAACCATAAACGATTTTGGAACGTCATCGATGACGCCATCTTAAAATAACATGCTCACGTCTCATTTCATTATTTAATGTTAACGTGCTGTCAAAAGTGACATTTCTACATTTTTTTATTTGTTTATATCGAAACTGTATTTTTAATTGGCATATTTCAATATTAAAATTTACAACTTGATAGAAACTTCGGGAGAAAAGACTAATTTTTAGTTATCTTTCGTTGGAAACTGGTGGTCTATCTTGATTTGATGTAGGTATTAAAACTTACAAATGAAAAACTCAAACGTTTACAATTAAATACGTGATTTTCCCACAACAAAATCCCACATTATATTTAGGAACGTTTACCCGACTCCGGCAAAGCCAAAAGGAAAAATTAATATGGTCTGGATAACGTAGACGAAATTTTATACGAATGAAATCAATATTTAGGATATTATCCAAGAAAATGGAGGACTCGTAAACTTTATTGTTAGCGTATCGAATGTGATGTCAAACTAAAGAGGAGAAAATTACAATTTAAAAAATATAAATATAGAACAACTAGCTGTTACCAGTGGTTTTGCCCGCGTTATAATTAAGAGAGAGTCCTCAGGAAACACTAAAACGGCACTTGCAGTTTTCAAAATTTCTAAAATTACACTGCACTGAATTACACAAAAAATAAATAACGAAGAAACTAAAAGTGGTGCCAATTGTTCCACCGTAGGTGCCAACAGTTTCACCACAAGATATTTGCAATCCTTTTCTTAATTTCGAGAAAAACAAAAAAAAAATGTTTAAAATTTAGTAAATCCTGTGTAATGTAAAAGGTCGATTTAGCTGTTTTTGAGAGATATGACCAATTTTTTATCGAATTAAGGATAGGTTTGACAATATCTTGTGGTGAAACTGTTGGCACATCCATTTAGGTTTTTCGTTATTTTTTTGTGTAATTCATTGCGGTGTATTTTTAGAATTTTTTAAAAACTGTAAGGGGTGTTTCTTAAGGACTCCCCCTTAACTTATCACCAAGGCGTATAACCAGTAGCCTATTCTCAGACTTACACACACTACATTGATTAATTACGAAGTTCCGGTGCCTACTTTCGGCTCCATCATCATCATTATATCACTTTGATGATACCATTTTTAACATAAATCCATTCAGAACCATTTATTTATTTGTATCGGAACTATGACGCTTAACTATCTATGTAAGTGTCAAGTTCCGTTAGTCATTTCCGGTCTTCTTCACCAGTTCCACTTCATCAAATGTTACTTTTTGACTAAGTTTAAGCTTAAGTTTTCGATGAAAACACCAAAATTATTATATGGTGGCCTATAATATTTAAGGAGTTCCGATTCCTCATGGACCTCATCATCAGAACTGATTTTTGAAAAAAATGGGACCAATCTGGAAGTATATTTATCGTTTTAGGGTAAAAAAATTTGCAAATCGGTCCATAAACGAGGTAGTTCTGAGGTAAAAATCATTAAAAAGTTAAACCGAATATTGGGAACCTCTTCTTTTTTTTAAGTCGGTTAAAATTTGAAAACAATTCGAAGACGCACGCTTATTAACAATAATTTTTACTGTTAGAATACTATATAAAGTTATATTTGAGCCTTACGTTGTTTCAGACTACAATTTTGCATGAATGCACTTCTAAAATCAATCTTAAAAATTAATAAACTTTTATTGAACTAGAAATGAAATGCCTTGGATAGAGTTGAAGTAGTAGTGCTCCTCTAAATTATTACTGGGTCACACAAATTAGGTCAAGGGTCTGAATGAGGTCTGAATTTAAAGAGTTGCTTTCTTTTTATCTTTTTAAGATAAAAAGAAAGGGTGAATCTGGTTCCACGGGTAGTGTGAAAGTGAAACCCGGGGCCCTGGGACGAAGGCAAAGAAGGAACAGGAGTGAGTTTTTAGTCAGTAAAAGTTTGACACTATCTCCCTTCCTATCTATCGGATTTCCACGACGGTCACCAGGTCATTGGTCCACCTTGTGGGAGGCCTTTTAATGCTGCGTCTTTAGGTACGCAGTTGCCAGTCCAGGGCCTTTTGGCCACAACGACCATCTGATCTGTGAATGTGCCATGCCCACTGCCACTTAAGTTTGGCGATTCTTCGGGTTATGTCGGTAATGTTGGCTATTGTAGCTTTCAGCTCAAGGATAAAGACGATATCTTATGGTGGCATGGAGAAAGAGACTGTCGCAACCCAGCGCAGGGCACGTCATAACCACGGTAATAAGTACCCTCTTTGAAGAGCGGTTAGAGGCGCAGCTACGTCCCAATTTTCCAACTGGCACACATCTTTCAGTTCCGAATTTGGTCGGCAGCCGTATCCTAATGAGGCGATCGGTGGTAGCGACCTCTCGCGTATGGCTTTGGTCCTACCCATGATACGGAGCGAGATGGCATAGCAAGTCAATTTCTTCTGCGAAGCAAGCGAACGAGGTAGCAAAAAGCGCGAGGGAGAAACAATTTTTACGCCCCGGCATCCGCAGGTCGATTCCTGGCAACCGTAGACACAGGTTTTTTAATGGTGACCAAGCTTAGCTCAAAGTCTGATAAGGACCAGGCCCGGGCCGACCCGACGCCTGCTGCGGGCTGCGAGATTGTTCGAAAGACTACTCATTGTGGCCCAGGAACGCAAAGGATAACTGAAGTAACACAGGTGGATTTTAATCAGTAAAAGTTTATCATTTCCTCTCGCTTCACCCAGAGTGGGAGAATTTACTTGAAGGTTTCACGTCCTAAAAAAAAATCAACGCTTGACACATTGTCGCGTCGCACATGATTGTTGGACCCTCACCTAACGCCGTCACAGCTAAACCAATTTAGACGTAATTTGACACGTAGGAAGTATTCAAAGCTTTAATAACTTAGTATCTTACGGGCACGTCACGCTACATAAAAAACACTCGTTTGTCATAAACGGAAAGATGTCTTCCCCGATTTAATATAACTTGACTGTTGTCTGTTGTGTTTACGTTTCATCATGGGCCTGCACGGAGCCTCGAGAATAAAGAAAAACATGGCGTTGTTCTCAAAGTAATAAGCTTACTTTTGTAGGTAGTACGACATTTTTATGCATTATCGTTGTCAAAAATAAGAGGCCCTTTTTGACATTTGTCAAAACGAATACTTAAATACGCAAAAGAATACTCGCAATATATTCCATCATATTATTTAACGCGCCAAAAAATTACGTTTTTTTTTAAAACACTATGTAATTAATTATTATTTTATTGTTTCTTTCAGTTGTTTTCTTAATTACATACTAGGATATGTCTCAAATGTCAAAACAGGCCTTTTACTTTTTAATGAGTTTAAGTACAGTTAATCGTAAAATTTATTGAATAAAGCCTAAAAATATGCTCAACTTTTTAAAATGACATTATATTAATATCTTTAATAATAAAATTAAAAAAAATCTCTCTCCGCTTAAAACGGGAGGATAATATTTGATGGTTCTCCACGTCTGAAAAAAAAATGTAGTGTCAACACTAAATAATTACCTACTAAAAAAAATGACCGATTTCACTAAAAAAAACACTAAAAGGATCAAAATAACTTTAATTTCGGAAGTCGGTGTTTCTCGGTATTGTTCGGTATTTTTCTTTCAACTGTCTAACTATCACGGTTCGAGATCGGAGATACAGCCTGGTGACAGACGGACAAACAGCCAGACAGACAGACAGACGGACGGACAGAGTCTTAGTAATTGGATCCTGTTTTACCCTTTCGGGACGGAACCCTAAAAAAGAACTCAACATGGATTAGGTCTATCATTACAAGAATCATAAATGAACAATGCCTACATAATGTCTTCATTTGAAAATGTTTACATCATTTTTATTTTCAAAGCACAAAGGGATTTTTCATTACCAAAAAAGACTATAATTGAATGCATCCTCTAATTGGCAAACATATCTACTTACTTTTCTTATAATCACGGTGGAATAACGTTGCCAGTATTATCTACTAAAGGATCATAATTCATTAGTTGCGTTGCTTGTTGTGCTTTCATCTTCTTTATTACAAAGTATAAAATAAAGTCGCACTCCTGGACCTACTTAAAAATTGTATTCTGTAAATTTTTAAATTATTTAGATTTTGACAATAGTTACAGAAAGACTTAATATTGGATTAACAATTAAATATGAAAATAAAACAATCATTACAATGACCGAAACATATAAATTCGTTTTCAACAATATGTAAGGAACTGCTGATTTGATTTCGCGTATTTCAAGTTGTTTTTTAAGTAGACTATACAAAATACAAATATTTAATAATAATAAGAAAAAAAACAATAGTAAATGCTAAAAAGTTAAAAACAAAACATAAATTTAAATTATAAAAAACCGTCAAAAGTTCATTACAATAGCAATGAAAAAACAGTAAAAATGAACTAAAAGGATAAGCGGAATGTGTGCATAATCATGATACTGTAAAATCCCTTCTTTCATTGTAACAACAACTGTATGAATGGATATGAGATACATTTTTATTGAAAACATAACAAAAGCGCCTTTTCGTTTGAACATAATTAAAAACGTGAGCCTTTCTTTAGTCCACGTTTGTATTAACATATTGTGCAATAATAGAACGGTTTTGCCCAATTTTATTTTAAGATAAACCACTAGTGAATTCACTACTGGTAGTAGTCGGTTTTCTATTACCCTTTGTATTATATTTTTTATAGGCAATATTAACCTTTTAACGCTTTTGTTTAAGTTGCTATGTATGTATGTAACTATGTGTGTTCGGGTGGAATCTTACATCTCTATTTTAAAGCAGATTTTTAGCTGATTAAGGTGAAATTTTATATGCATGTTTAGTTAGGATGACAAAGCATGGCAATTGTGTGACGTCATTCTAAATCCAACATGGCGGAACACCCAAGATGGCGGATTATTTATTTTTAATGCACTCCTACAATATCATCATCTTCCTGCCCTTGTCCCATTTTACTTGGGGTCGGCGCAACACGTTTATTTCTTCCATTTTATCCTGTCAACCGTCATGCTATCACTAACTTCCTTTTCTTTTATATCATTGTTCACACAATCCATCCATCTTTTCTTTGGCCTCCATCTCCCTCTCCACTCATCCACGTGTATACTCATAACTTTTGCAAATGCACTCCTACAATATGGATATCAAATGTAAGCACTTGCTGAGAATAATTAGAAAAATAAAGTGACATCACTCTGAATTCAAGATTTCTATAGATGGCGGACTAAGTAGTACCTATATATATATTTTTTTAAAGTTACGACCGTTTATGTCGCAAAAACCTTTATCTCGACACTCTCAAGGGAATTAAAATTCATAGGGTACTTCCCGTTGATCTAGAACCCTAAAATTTGGCATGAAGAAAGATCTTATAGCACAAATAGGTGCAGGAATAAATCTGAAAACTGAAAATTAGTTGCTACATCACCAAAAAAATACTATTTTCTATTCGGAAAAATCTTCGAGACTCGATTCAGGAATTGAACTATTTACATAAGTTAGTTTATACGGAACCCTCAGTTTGCAAGTCCGACTCGCACTTGCCCAGTTTTTTACAGTAGTGGAGCACACGTTTTTTTTTTGTTTTAAATTATTTTTTTGCGCATTTTGTTCCTACATTGTTGCGAGTGTGGAAAATAAAAAAAAAAACTAACATTTTTTTCTTCTTTATTCTAAACATGGACCTTTTAAGACCCCTTTGCAAAAATATAACAAAGATCATACGAAACATAAACAATATTACAGCATGACCTAATGATAAGGCCGAAACACTCTTCTCCAGTGTCTCGTTTCCAGCCAACATTGTGTGAGCCCCTAATATCTCACATTTACCAACTCGCATAAAAAGGTTCGGTCGGCTGTAAGGGAGGCTTATTTAATAAGTATGGTGGAACTGCCAGATCCGTAAAAAGAAACGCATGTTTGAAAACAATTTCCGTGTACAAGGGTAGAGAATGTTAAAGTTTTCCATAAGTAAAATGTATAGGTTCTCGAATGTGACTTTGTAAATATTTGGAAGATTATATCGACGGGTAAAAAGTGAAAAAATGTATCTGAAATTTTGCGATTTTCTGATATTTTTGCATTAACTTATCAAAAGGATCATACCACGACATGGCATATGAAGTTTTCTTTTAAGTTTTAAAAGCGCAAAAAATAAGGCGATATTTTTGCTCACTCAGCACATAAATCTGGATATCTTCCATGATAAACCATACCAGATTTGTAAATATGGGCATATTTGAGAGTATGAGAGCGACAGGCGTCTCTCTCCCTCACTCTTATCTTCCATTTGAAAATTATTATTCGCTTTTAATAAATAAAGAATCTGGACAAGTGCGAGTCGGACTCGCGAACTGAGGGTTCCGTACAAACCTACCCATGTAAATAGTTCAATTCTTGAATGGAGTTTCGAAGATTTTTTCAAATCGCAATTTTTTTTTTTTGCGCCTGTCTCTAATAAAAGAAGCAACTGAAGGACATAAATGGGTTTTAGTCAGTAAAAGTCTGACACGCCCTCTTAATTCACCTTGGAGTGAGAGAAGTCGCTGGATAATATACCATCACAAAAAATGTAAGAAAAAACGGGCCAAGTGCGATTCGGAGTCGTGCACGAAGGGTTCTGTATTGTCCGTAGCAAAACACGGAAAAAAATGTTAGTTGTATGGGAGCCCCACTTTAATATTTATTCTATTCTATTCTATTTTATTCTATTCTATTCTATTCTATTCTATTATATTCTATTCTATTCTATTCTATTCTATTCTATTCTATTCTATTCTATTCTATTCTATTCTATTCTATTCTATTCTATTCTATTCTATTCTATTCTATTCTATTCTATTCTATTCTATTCTATTCTATTCTATTCTATTCTATTCTATTCTATTCTATTCTATTCTATTCTATTCTATTCTATTCTATTCATATTTTATATACCATGACAGATGAATATCCGATCAGTGCTCTTTCAAATTGTTTGTATGCTTCATACTAATGTTAACACACAACTGGCGGGTGGAACCCATCTTCATATTTTATTTTTTTTCATTATTATTTTTTATTATTATTTATTTATTTATAATTATTTTAGTGTTACACAATGATGAATAGTGATAGTGATTCGTTTTTATCAGCGTGCAGTGATAATGATAGCTTTAACAGTATTCCGTCTCTTGCTGACACGCTTGAGTCTCAGTTTTCCGATGTTCCAAAGAATCTTAATGTAGTCCATATTAATGCTCAAAGTATTCCGGCCCACCACCATGACATGCTGGCAAACCTCGACTGTAAGAACATTCATGCAATCCTTGTCTCCGAATCATGGCTGAAGCCGTGCCTTCCATCCACTTCCTACTCTCTACCTGGATACCAACTAATCAGAAATGATCGCACAGGCTGCGGTGGTGGCGGTATTGCCATATACCTACGTGCTAACATTCCTTTCACAATTGTTGATATGTCATCGCAGCCACCGCCGCTGAATGCTGGCGAGCATCTCTTTTTAGAAGTTAATCTTTATCATTCGAAGATTCTCCTTGGTGTCTACTACTGTCCCTCTTTACGTATTGATTACTTTTCCTCATTTGAAAGTCTTCTGGTTAACCTCATTCCTTCTTACAGTCACACTATTATAATGGGGGACTTCAACACTTGTCTTCTCAAACGTGATTCACGGTCTTCCGCACTTCAATCTATTGCTCATTCCTGCAATTTGTCTCTTCTACCCTTGAGTGCAACTCACCACTTTCCTAACTGTACTCCTTCGCTACTTGATCTCATACTTGTTTCTTCTACTCAACATATCGCTAAGCATGGACAATGTACAGCTGATGCCTTCTCCTATCATGACCTTATCTTTCTCTCCTATAAAATTCGCCCTCCTAAGGCGAAACCTAAAATACTTCTACAGCGAAGTTTTGGTGGTATGGATCTTGAGAGTCTCCGTGAGGATGCTGGCAACATTGACTGGTCTGATCTCATTGCCGCTGAGTCCATTGATGAAAAAGTCAATTTACTCAATTCTAAACTTCTCAAGCTATACGATATCCATGCACCTGTTCGACCCGTGAAAATCAAACACCTGCCGGCCCCTTGGCTGTCTGAAGATTTAAAAAACATGTTGAGGAGGAAAGCAGCAGCTAAGTCAAGATTTAAAAGCAGATCAAATTCTTCAAATCAAGAAAAATATGTTGCAATCCGCAATCGCAGCAACCTGATGTGTAGAGATGCCCAACGCCACCACATTCATAAGTCCGTTGAAAACGGTGACCCAGCTAAAGTCTGGAAATTTCTTAGATCAATGGGAGTTGGTAAATCGCGCCAAGATTCTATTCCTAAGGATGTGGATCTTGAATTACTCAATCAACATTTTTCTTCATCTTCTAACTTCAGTGCTACTATCAAAGCGAAAACTTTAAATAATCTTTCATCTCTTCCTACTCCCGATTATTCACCTCTTGTTTTAAATCAATTCTCTGATTATGATGTTAAGAAGAGCATAGAATCTATCACGTCTAATTCTGTTGGTAGTGATTGTATTAGTCGCAAGATGATACTTCCTATCCTCGACGAAATCCTTCCTGTCATCTGTCATATCCTTAATTATTCCGTATCTTGTAGTGTTTTTCCCACTACATGGAAGGAAGCCCAAATCACCCCACTTCCAAAAAAGTGTAATCCTGTTTCCTTCTCTGAATTCCGTCCTATCTCCATTTTACCTTTTCTATCCAAAGTCCTTGAACGCCTTATCCATTTTCAACTTAGTGCTTTCCTGTGCAAAAACCGCCTCCTTAACCTTTTCCAATCCGGGTTTCGTCCAGGTCATAGCACTACAACAGCTCTCGTTAGCATAACAGATGATATTAGACTTGGTATGGAAAATGGCAATCTGACGGTCCTTTCCTTGTTGGATTTCAGCAACGCATTTAATACCGTCGATTTTGATATACTACTCGGAATACTTAGCTCTCTTAACATATCTCCAACGGCGATTGATTGGTTTCGTAGTTACCTGTGTGGCCGTCGGCAACGTATTCACATTGAAGGTTCGTCCTCGTCTTGGTGCAATACATCTGCCGGCGTACCGCAGGGGGGCGTTCTATCTCCTCTTCTTTTCGCTATTTTTATAAACTCTATTTCCAGTGATTTTCTCTCATCATACCATCTTTATGCTGACGATTTGCAAATATATTCGCAAGCTCCGGTAGATGAACTATCTGAACCGGTTAATATGGTCAATAAAGATTTGGCTCGTATTGCCGAGTGGAGTGTGGCTCATGGTTTGAAAGTCAATCCTAGGAAGACCCAAGTCATTGTTGTCGGCAGCCCTAGGTTGCGCTCAAAAATCGACTGGACGCGGATACCACCGATAGTTTTTGATGGCTCAATTATCACATACAGCGATTCAGTGAAAGATCTAGGTATTTTTATTGACAAAGACTTTTCGTGGGGTCCTCAATTGCAGGAAGTTAGCCGCAAGTTGTTTGCGTCTGCGGGGTCTTTGCGAAGGCTGCGCAATTTTCTTCCAACTGCCACCAAAACTGCGCTTGCCCAATCCCTCCTTCTCCCAATCCTTGATTATGCCGATGTCAGTTATTTAGACCTAACTGAAGTGCAGCTAGATAAGCTTGAGCGACTCCAAAACTTTTGTATTAGGTTCAAATTTGGTTTACGCAAATATGATCATGTTTCTGAATTCCGTATTAAGCTCAAGTGGCTGCCGATCCGCCTTCGCCGGAATACCCATATCTTATCGTTGCTTTACAGTGTCCTGTTCATTCCTACAACCCCCTCTTACCTCAAAGAACGTTTTACGTTCCTTCATGACACACATTCTAGACACTTAAGATCATCGGAAAATTTGAAACTTTTAATGCCCTCACATTCCACCAAGTTTAGTGACAAATCGTTCACGGTCCAAGCAGTGCGACTGTGGAACGCGTTGCCGATGCCAATTAGGCAAGCCCAGTCACTAGTTTCTTTTAAAAATTTAGTTAAAGATCATTTTCTTTCACAATAATTAATTCTGCTACTATCCAATTTCAGTTCTTTCCCTTCTTTTTCTTTCTAGTCTGAAAGGACTTCCTTTCAGACTAGAAAGACCTTTTTGTATTTTTTCTCTATTTCTCTCTTTGAAATTGTGTAACATATAATGTGTATGTATATATATATATAATATTCATGAGTTTGTTTTTTTTGTCTTTTATTTATAATAGCTATATAATATAATTTTATATCTATGTATAGTATTATATATATTTTTAATTTAATTAAATTTATTTTACAGTACACCGCAGTCTACCCCCTTTTTTATGACAAGTTCTTACAGTCCATCCTAAGGTTGTCTGGTAGAAATCGCTGTTAGCGATAAGACCGCCATTGCACCCATACATTAAGTTAGTTTGTAAGTTTTTGTTAATTTTTTGGTGTACAATAAAGTTTTATTCTATTCTATTCTATTCTTCTATTCTATTCTATTCTATCCTATTCTATTCTATTCTATTCTATTCTATTCTATTCTATTCTATTCTATTCTATTCTATTCTATTCTATTCTATTCTATTCTATTCTATTCTATTCTATTCTATTCTATTCTATTCTATTCTATTCTATTATCTGTGTAAATTTGAACTGTCTTGCTATGACGGTACATGAGATACAGCCTGGTGACAGACAGACGGATGGACAGCGGGGACTCTAATAGGGTTTCGTTTTACACTTTGGGTACGGAACCCTATAAATTAGCTAGGTTGTACCTACCTATGCATGCAATATTAAAGCCAACCAACTTTTACTCTGGGAGTATATTTCCTTTGGCTAATTTCCTACTTATATACGGGCAGAGCCGTTATCAGAAGCTACCATAAAATAACTTGAATTGTTAATAACAATTTCAAAGTCTCTTCAAAGTCACAAACAGTACATCAATTTTTAAAACGAACAAACCATGGAGTATTCAAAAGTTCATTCATATTTTTCCTCAATCTCCGCGCTATATCGGAAAGCCTGCGAAGTACTATCTATTTATAGACTACACTAACAATGCAGTGTTGATGCAGACCGAATCAATTGGAACCCTGTGAATTCGAATTTAATCATAGGACGCAAATATTGATACTACGTGCATCGGGCTAACTTAGCAAGACCGAGATCCAATCCTATTGCACTTCCATTATATCTGTGATATATAGGATTAAGTGGCGAAGTGATATTGAAGCGAGTTTGGAGATTAACGTAATCTCGATGAAGATATTATAATGTATTTCCTTTTACAAATTAAGTACTACATCTAGTGGTTGAAGTGATCTTTTTAAACAAAAATTGCTTGTTTTCAAAAATTTTTAATCTTTAAAAAATTGTAATGTTTAAAATAGATATGCCAAATTATTTTTAATTTGGCATATCTATCATCATATCTAATCAAATTTTATGAAAAACAGTAGTAATGAATTATATTGGTCTTGGTATTTCTTTTTTTTTAAACTGCATTATAATTACAAACACGTCACAGCCGTTCACTGCAGAAGATGCCCCGGGCGTCGGAAGTCGCAGGGCGATTTCTATCTACCGTAGGCACGTGCTTGTGAACAGCCGGACTTGTGTGTCTCGCTCTCAGATTCACCCTCAACAGATCATCGGTCTACCTTGTGGGTGGCCTACCAACGCTGCGTCTTCTGGTACGCGGTTACTATATTATTAACCATTAACCATCTGTTCTGCGAGCAATGTGCCTTGTCCACTGACGATTAAGTTTAGCGATTTTTCGTGCCATATCGGTTACTTCCTTAAAGTCTCCCACAACGTTTGTCTATCTGTTTAGAACGTGACGAACTCAAGAATTACTGAGCGGGTTTTTATGTAGCATAAGGATAATCAGCCTTTTAATATTCCCAGTGCTGAGACTCAAGACTCCTCTCTAGGAGAGGGAATAATTAACCACCGCGCAAATTATTGAATGTCACATATCTGTGAATTTTGGTACATGCCGGTTTCCTCACAATGTCTTCACCGTTTTGAGAGCAGTAGTGATGAAATAAATTAGACAAAGTAATGCGCTTGCCTGGATTTTAACCTACTACCTATAACTCTTAAGTCGGGGCCGTTACCACTGGGTTCATTTAGTTTTCACCATTTGATAGAGTGATTTATGAAGAAGGTTCTAATGTATACTACATGCATATAAAAGTACAGTAAAGACGGAAATTTCAAAGATTTCTAACATCCGTGCAATAATTTAAGTAAGTATAGGTTTATCTCTTAAGTTAAGATTATCTCAAAAAAAAACATTTTACTCTTTCACCTTACAGATTAATCAATTTTCTAGTCCCTCGTGTCTGATCCTGTTAATCTTAATGGTTTCTATTATTGCGGAACTTAATTATACCTCTAGGGATCAGAACAGATGTTTATGTATTGATCTGCTGGGACTATGCTTCTTTTGAAAGCAATTTTCCCTATTAGGAAGTTTGGGTTGTAATTGACCAATCCGGGAGAGATTTCGTATGAGTGAGCATGAGTATGTTCCACCCATAACATTCCCACTACTGACAAAGACACTTACTTTTTCTCTATGAAACTGGGCCGTTAGTCACTATGCAAGCTCAATATAGCTTGTGGATACCAGCCCCCTAGCCATGTTACAACCGTTTCGTTTCGATTCTCTTTTCGTTGATCGCCTCGAGTCGGCCACGCCTCCTATTCCTTTGTTCTGACCACGTGACTGAGCGTTGAGATGACGCCAGAATAAAGGAATCGGAGGTGTGACCTCCTCGAGGCGATCGGCGACAAGAGAATCGAAACGAAACGGTTGAAACTTAGCTAGGGGGGCGGAGCTGCAGGATGGTTCGAAAGATTTACCGGGGTCTTGAAATTCAAAAGACAATTGAAGGAACACAGGTGAGTCAGTAATAGTCTGACACTCTTCCTCTCTCCACCTAGAGCTGAAGAAGTTATTTTATGATTTTCCAAATCAGTTACCAGTCATGTGCGAGTTGTACTCGCTCACCGAGGGTTCCGTACAAACTTTCCTACTTTGGAGGTATGCGGAACAGAGAGTAAAGTCACGCAAACCTCCTTTGAAAAGGGAGGATCCTCCGACCAGATAGGTGTTATGTCTGGTGGGCAGCTGCCCGATAGATGATTTCTGGCTGTTCTATGTTTTAAACGCGCGGAGAACTTTGATTGCGTGATGCAGGATTAGTTCTTATGTGACGTCATAGATGTCGCTACACTACGTTAAAACTTCGACTCCCAAATCCAGTTTCGAGAACTTTTCCAAATCGCAAGTCATTATTTTTTGACGTAACTAAAAATTAACGGTTTTTATTTATTTATTTAGACTTCATGTACAGTAGTGGTACAGCATTCTCTACCAGTCGACCTTTGGGATAAAAAAGACAACACTGTGGTAGGTGTGCACAATAAATAAATAATAGATATTATAAATAAAATGAAGTACCTATCACAAATTACGTGGCTTATTATATAAAATTAAAATACATATAATAGTTCTTTACCTGAGAAATTGCCGGTTTTTAAAACGGGTTACTTATACCTATTATTATAAGCTAAAATTACAAACTACTTGTATTTGGACTTTTTCTTTTATTTGTATGATAGTAGGGGCGACCAGATAGGGATTTTGCGCGATACTCGAGCGCGTCAGAAAATCATATGGGGAGAAACCTTGCACCCTGTAATGTACCCCTACCACATATGAACCCTTGATATAGTGAAATGCGTTGAGGGCAGCCCGTCAGATCATAAGTTTATCGTAATTCCGATAGGAATACCTTCAAAATTAAAAAAAAAAAACAATTGCACCCGAGTATTTCGAGGTGACGTTTTTTTTTTACATTTTTGAAAATTGATACTGGTCATAAACTTTTTTCGTTTTACTCTTCACAATCCAATAGGACCATGACGCTTTAGTAACTGCAATTTAGCATCCCGGCCTTCCCTACTATTATGAGACTTTGTTTCATGCTAAATTTAAGGATCCTCTACGTCAACAGTAAGTAATACCCGATAGGTTTTGATTTCAAGCCCCTTAGCGTCATAAACGGAGGGTAAAAGGCCTTATGTTTAGATTGTGTGGGTAGCAGAACTCAGTGGGTATTTGATATTAATTTAAGCTTTATACCTTTTTGCGTTCTTGAGAAAAAGGGGTTGACTGACAGTAACAAAGTGATCTCTTAAGGGTTTCGTTTTTGCAGAGGAGCGCGTGGATCACTACGCGCTTTCGATGACCAGGGCTCGGTCCCGTCGATTTCCAGACCGCCGGACGGCGAGCAACCCATTGCTCGACATCCGCAAGCCCGCGTCTACCATGGCTGGCAGTCGGGGTCGTGATCTCACACGTTACCTCATTTCTTCTCGCTCAGAACCATAGCCTGAACCAGGGTCCGGCGCGAGAGGTCGATGCCACTGATTGCCACCACGAGGACACAGCGGTGCTCCACCGAAGCGTACCACACCTGCGTACACCCCGGTCCTGCATCATGCGAAAAGTGAGGACGCCGTAACACCTCTACAGCCACTCCTCAAAGAGGGAACTTACCGCCATGATTATGGCGTGCGCGTGCCCATCCGTTTTTTCTGACTGAGGTACAGAACTCTAAAATAAGTACATCTTTTTGTTTTCAGATCGACACTTCCCTCAGGATAATTCTTTTTTCATCGTTTTCAGAGCGGCGATAGTGTATTGGTAGCCAAATGGTAATAGCTCCGACTTATGAGTTGTAGGTCGCGTGTTCAAACCCATTTATTTTCATCACCACTGTTCACAAAACTGTGAAGAAAAATATCTTGAGGAAACCAGCATATCCTAAAACCAAAAATTCGAAGACATGTGACATCACCAATCCGCACTGGACCCGCGTGGTGGATTATGGCTCATTCCCTCTCCTATAGAGGAGGCCAGAGTCCCAGCAGTGGGAACATTATAAGGCTGTTTATGATAGTGTTGTACATTTCTCGTCTTTAAATGCTTAGAACGAACTTGACAGTTTCCTTACATAGTTACAACAATAACGATGTTGGAGAGCTGAATTGATGTATCATGCAGATGTATGTGTGTTCGTGTAATTCAGTACAATTTGAAACTTAATCTTACCAGCTTACTGCGAATATCTGAAGCCATCTACTGCATTAACTACTCAATGCACACGTTAGATAACTTAGTAGACTTAACTTAATAACTTCTTGGTCTTGAGAATTCTGTAGGATGTATCTTCTAGCTTATTCTGCAAATATTTACTATCTTGTTCTACGCTAAACTAGAATTAAATTTTAAAGTGTATTTATAGTGAGCGCTTTGTTTAGGCAGTCCACGTAAGTAAAAAACGTTCGAGTTCGAGTATTAGTAGCAATTTCGAGATTGTTTGAAAGAAGTACCGCACCTTGGAAAGGTGACTGAAAGAACACAGGTGGGTTTTACTCAATAAGTACCTGACGCTCCCTCTCGCTCGACTCGCAGCTGGAAGAGATTATTTATTCCCTCAAAAAACTTCATAGATCGTCCTCAGCAGACGTTGTTCGGCCAAAGCTGATTTTTCATCAAATAAAAAATTGAGAAGGAACCCGATTACAGCGTCATCTCCCGGGTTCAATTTTATTTTCAAACCATCCACCACTCATTCAAATATAAACACTAAATTTCATCCAAATCAGTCAAGCGATCTATGAAGAGTTTGGTGACATACACACGTACAAAAGAATTATATATATGAAAATATTATATGCCATACTTTTGGATGGATTAAGTAATTTCTATATTGCATCGATATCTTAAAAGCGCGCGTGCAGTGTCGCATCGTGTCAAAACGCGTCGCGTCCCATTGTAAGCTAACTCTACATACATGAAAATCGCCCCTCTGATCCCCAACACTGTTACCGATAAAGTCACAACAGTTAGTTTTAATAATAATAATAATCTTAGACCTTATTTCCGTTGCCAGTAGGTTACTATTTTTTTATAATTTCAATGTTATTTTTAATACGTTCTTTTGTAAGATATATTTAAAATGTAAGTAATTTGTAAAGAAAAAAAATGAATTAATAATAATCATTTTATTTTAGGAAATTTTACCTATATGTATTATTACAAATTACACAGAAATATAAATTACATTACACATTATACTCTAAACATTACGTATTAAAACTACTGCAGTAATATTAAATGTATCTTAAAATAATTTTATAGTTATTTATGGACAGGTGCTGAGTTTGTAGTGCGACTCGATCGTAACTTTTCAGTAGTTTATTTACATAAAACCATTTAATTAGCTGTTGAATTCAATATGTTGAAGCAATGATAAATAAAATACGGGCATATATACTCAAGCAATTTATTGCTCCATGCCCCATGAATGTTGAATTTGGGGACAGGAAATAAATATTTCCATAAAAAAAAGAAAAACATTTACTGGTGACTCGCACAGGTCCTGTCAACAACAATAAAATAAAAAATGTAACATAAGACAAAAAACATAGAAAAAAAAACACTGGCCAAGTGCGAAGTAATACTGCGATGCAGAATTTTGATTTGTTTAGTTCCTATGTTGACCACTGGCGCGAGCTTGTGGACGGCGAGCAATGGGTAGCTTGCCGTCCGATCGTTCGGTAACCGTCCGGACCGAGCCCAAGTCGTCGACGGCGCGTACTGTTCCACGCGCGCCTCAAGGAGATGTCAGTGTCAGCAAACCGTAGGGGCCCAGCGGGGTCGAAGCCTACTGGGGCCAAGGGTAATGGAAGGTAAAAGGAAGACTCGGGTTTTAAGTCAGTAAAAGTCTGACACACCCTCTCGCTCCGCCCAAGGACGGGGGATGTGATTGGATTATTTTTCAACCGAAATAAATGTTGACCACCGGAGTTGCAATTCTTTAGCCAGGTGGTCATTATGGCTAAAGAATTGCAACTCCAGTGGTCAACATTTTTTTTTTTTTGGTTTTGAGCCACACCCGAGTCAAAACGTAATTAAAAATAAGTTGGTTTCTGAGGCTGTAGTCACAAAGAGTTTAGTCAGAAATGCTTTATTTATATATATGAAAGGAGAAACTGACTGATTGACATATCAACGCACAGTCGAAACTACTGGGATTGGGAGCGTGAAATTTTGCACAAGGTTTCCTGTTATGACGTAGGCGAGCACCAAGAAAGTATTTTCCAAAATTCATCTCCTAAAGGGATGAACAAACTTTGGACCCCCATGGTCCAAAGTTTGTATAGAAAAATCAACTTTTACGCGGGCGAAGCCGCTGGCAGAAGCTAGTCAGGAATAAAAAGGAGAAATATATAAGAATTGCAAACACTTAAAGGGTAAAACATTACGACCTAGCTCAAATCATAAACTGCTGGTCGGTGGTTACGCTTGGTTATTACTATTTTTATATCTTGTTTAACCTGGTATATGTACATTTATTGGTTAGTTTATGAAGGATTATTATTGGGATTTTACTATTGAAGGCATCGTAAACGTATGTGGGTATGGCGAGAGTAAATAAGGTGATTACTTTTCTGTGGTTATAGTTTGACGGTTCTATATTATTATAATTTTTTTGTATTTATGGATGTAAATTTTACTAAAGATTTTTTTTAGGTGGGAAATTATCCAATGACTTATCCCACTCTAAGGTGGAGCAGCCCTCTCGCTCCACCCTGTGTCAGACTTTCACTGACTAAAACCCACTCCGGACCTATGTTCCTTGCATTCCAGGTCCTCGAGTTTTCCTTTCAGAAGCGAACCCATAGCCTCAGTAGGCTTCGACCTTGCTAGGCCCCTACGGTTTTGCTGAGATCTCCTTGAGGTGCGCGTGGAACATTACGCGCCGTCGATGATTCGAGCTTGGGCCGGAGGGTTACCGATATGTTCCACCGTGTCTTCCGGTCGGTACACACAATGGTAACATCTGGGCGTTTCTTCTGCAAAACTCAGGTACATGAATCTCCCGAACTTACCATGTCTAGTGAGGACTTGCGTCATATAAAAGGTGAGGACGTCGTGACGTCTCTCCAGCCACTCCTCAAAGAGGGGACTTACTGTCATGATTATGGCGTGCCCAATCACAATTTATAGTATACCTACAAACATGAAAACGACAAATAAAAAAAACATTTTGAGGTCAATATTTTCTATTCAAACACTCTGAAAGGAAATACTGAATAGAAGATATGATGAAATAGACCTAGTTTCTAATTTGCTAATTAATTAAATACTAATTAGCACAAAATATTCTTATTTGTTTTTCTTTTAATTTTTCAGATTGGATCCTACAGAACAAGATAGTGCAGCCCATTCAGTCTTCAAAGAAGCCTACGAGCATGGGTTAATATACCCAGCCAAGTGCAAAGAAAAATATGCCTTATGTCCATTCAACTCATCATTACTATTCAACCTAATCAGATACCTATTACGTCATCCATAAAGTCTATTTTAGGTATAGATAAGGTAGAATAAATTGAAGTAATTTAACACGTTTTTATCTTAAAGAGCTAGCAAATTGCTTGGTAGCAAAATTTTGTCTTCATTTCAAATATTTAAAATGAGCAATTTAGCAGTCTTTTGACGTCAAAGAATGAAATGAAAAACCTTATAGCTCTCACAAGGGTTACTAATAAATCGAATAATGCGAGTCATAAAATAAATATTGATCAAGAATACGGAGTAATCTAGGTATATCTTAATACATAAATTATAATCAATCAAAATACCCACTTTAAATGTCGTTTCGACCAATACAATGGTTTCAGTTTTTGGAACCCTTATAGGATCACTTTGTTGTCCGTCCGTCTGTCTGTCTGTTTGTCTGTCAAGACCCTTTATCTCGGGAACGCATGGAGGTATCGAGTTGAAATTAAAACCATATACTCAGGTCTGCGGTCTCTTGAAGCTGTGAAAAAAAAACAAACTTCTAAGTTAATGAGAAAAAAAATACGGCCGTTTATGTCGCAAAAAACGTGTATTTTGACACTCTCAAAGGAATCCAAATTCATAGGTTACTTTCCATTGACCTAGAATCCTGAAATTTGGCATAAAAAAAGGTCTTCTAGCACCAGTATAGGAAATAATCTAAAAAATGTAAATATGTAGTTACGTCACAAAAAAAAAACTTATTTTGCGATGCGGAAAAATCTTCATAACTCGTTTCGGGAATTGAACTGTTTTTTTTTATTAGTGAAGCGCTCTTCACACGGATGTTACAAATCTTTGCAATTTTCGACTTTACTACATTTATATGCCTACATTTAGGTAATAAAACATAAAATATCTAAACCTTCTTCATGAATCAACGTCTATTGGGTGAAAACCACAAAAAAATCCGTTTAGAAGTTTTTAAGTTTACAGACAGACAAACGCGATAAAGAACTTTTTTTTTATAAAATGTAAGGATTAGGATTAGAAAGGACAGCCATTATTTCGTTGAGGATTTCTCAGAAATGATTCAGCTCTTTTTCTCACAAAAGAACAACTGGGCTACAGCTGTTAAGAAAATGCCATGAATTACAAAAAAAGAGAGAATATAAAGAAAGGAAATAAATTATAGCATGACCCAACGAAACAAACCTGCTTAAATATTATGAAATACTGCTATGGTCTTTGTGGTTACAATAATGCATTGTGTTGGTTTTATAACCATCGTCATAAGGTCCAAAATGAGTGACACAGTCCAATATATGAAATGAAACAACCAACCTATCCATAAGTTGCATCAAACGAAGTAACATCAGGCATCATTAGCGATCTAGGGAGTGTGTGTTTGAAGATACTCGTTCCAACAAAAGAAGCACAGAGTAAATACTCAATGGATCCCTAACTTCATAAAATCACGCAGTTTTTATTCAAATCTATAAATTATTCAGGATCTTTTCATTTAATTGGAACAAAATCTGTGTCGTGTTAAAGTTAGGTTGACGCACGATTAGATACCTACTATTATAATCAAATACTCGAAACTGAGCTCATCAACGGTCACCAGCTATATATAGCCGAACCTATCCTATAGACTCGCATTGTTTTGAAAAACTACGCAGCTTTATCTGTCTGTACAGTACAGTCAATGGCACGTCGTTAGTAAATACTTCGACTTTGAGGTAACCAAGAGTATTTCAAAGTTTCAATACCAAAATGCCAGCTCATATCACACGTGCCAGCAGTGGCTGATCTGTTTAATGTAAGTTTTCTATGCATAAATAATGGGTAATTAAACGATATTTTTTTATTTGTCCACGTATTGTGGCAAAATATAATGGTACTTACGTACATTCTTTCCATACTTTCTTTTTTTCTATTCTATTCTTTTTTCTTTTCAACGAGCAAAGATTGAATTCTGTTAGCTATTTCTTCTGTGTCACCGATACTAACAAGTCTACAACACACATGATAGCAAACCGCTACTGGATCGTTTCTGAATCGCTTGTTTGAATTTGCCGTTTGTCTATAGATAGAACTAGTATCTAAGATCATATTATTATTTGAAATAGCGTGATTGTTGTCAAGTTGTTTCCTGCAAACTATCATAAGCTTATATGATACCTAAAAGTCTTGAGAAAAGTGCCACGTCCACGCGTTGTGGGATAGTTTGGAAGAGTTCCTGCGGTCCTTCTTCTACTCGAATCGACGGTTTCCTTTTCTGTCAAAGTTTTTGAGCCCTGAAGTTTGCCACGTTTATATTGGCGTCACTGGCATTTTTTTTAGGAGTTGCAAAGTGCAAATGTGGCGATATTTTGGGCACTCTAATAAGTGGGCCATCATCTGGTTAGGAGCATCGCACTCACACTGGGTGTCGGAGAAGTCTAGAATCCTACATTTTCCACTGCAGATTGCATTCGATTGGCAGATATTCCTGGGGTTGATGGTGGATGGTGGTGGATGGTGCGTAGGAAATCGTATCACAAACGACTTGAAGTTGGTATCATGGCGCGAATTCAGCCTTTCGATCCTCATCAGAGTCCAGTTGCAAAGTGCAACTGGACTCTTTTTCATCTTCTGAATCTTCATATTCTCCACGACTTCCTCAACCTTCGTAGAGTAATACAGACGCAAAATATACAGCTGCGTCGTAGGCATATTTGGTCTACACGGTGCGGTACCGCACTGGTTACGGGAACAGGGCTTCTTCTTCTTCTTTTCTACTTGAGTGAAACCCTCTTCATCAACTTCGTCCGTTTTTGGCAAGGAGCTACGGACAGCAGTCAGGGTTGTTTGAGAACCCGTTTTCACTTTGTCCCCTATTTTCGCTGATCGCTTAGGTTGCGACGTACCTGATTTTCTGGTGGTAACCACAGCAGCTTAGGCACGTTTAGGGGTCAACGTACCTACGTGTGACGTTTCCGAAGCCTGTGTAGAGGCACGGGGAACGGCGACGGCAGGCGGTGCTTGATCAGCATTTTTAGCAGTTGGTGATGCACTTGTGTTCGCCGATTCAAAACCGCCGACTGATGCATTTTGAGCCTCTTGATGTGTGTTTACCTTTGAGGTCTCAAGTGACCCTGTTACTGAACCAACATTGCGCAGTAATGCTATTTCCACATGTAGCTCATTGGTTTTTTTTGACGCCTCCGTTCTGGACTGCATCTTAGTTTTTTCCACTTTCCAAGGTAGTGATGTCCTTTAGCAGCCTGATCTGTAACGTCGACGTGATCGAACGTGACGGGGAGCACCTTACTCTGCTCCTTCGCCACGAAATCTGGCACGTCGTCTGGGTCAGTTTTCTTCAACATATCAATGATATCTTGAACACTCTTCTCAGTTCCATCTTTTCGGCGAGACGGCATCTGGTCCACTTTTCCAAGAGACTGGAACAGTAGCAGTTTTCCACTGCTGATCTCGTTCTCCTTGAAATTGGACTGCATAGTATCTATATCTGCAGTTATAGATCAGTATAGATATGTGCAGGATGCTCACCTCATCCATGTAGTCAATAGCATAGACCAGGAATGCCAGCGATTCATTGAATATAAGTTTTTTGGAACTCATAGTGATTTTGTGCGGCGGTTATTGCCGCGCAACACGCAAATTAAATTCGTACCGTGCGCAGTGGAAAAACGTCCGTATTCGAGCGTGAATCGCACTGCACTTAAATACTAAACTGTGTTTAAAAAAATAAAATCGCGTTCAACACCTTTTGACAAATTATCGAATGAAACGAATGTACCTCTAAGTAGGTACATTCGTTTCATTCGACAATTTGTCTTATAGTCAGTAAATAGTCAGTACTTCCACGAAATAATGACTATTTCCTCATCTGATTACCTAGTTTCGTACTAAACTTACACCCATATCTAAATTGACAGACAAGTATATCTGTACGAGTTAGAATCTACTCAGAACAAAGGCATACGTGGCAACATTTCAAAGTTCAAGTCAACTGAGTGTTTCTAATATTCCTGAATAGAATAACAAGGTAGATCGTGTTGGATTACGAAATGATCACGATGTATGATGAAATTGATGTAGATACGGTAAATATTCAAAGAGACAGCTTATTTCAAAAAAGTTTTTAGTTAAGTTTATCTGAATAATGCATTGAAAAAGTATGCGTACTGGATGTATCATAATAAACGCACATCTTAATAGCAGTATTTTTTTCTTTTTTTTTACTTTTCCCGCTCTAGGACGCTCTAGGCTTGAGGGCGTGTTAGACTTTTACTGACCAAATCAATATCTATGTTCTTTTTTTACATGGGTAGGTATTTTTTTGGAAATCGACCCATAGCCCTAGTATGCTTCGGCTCTACTAAAACCCTACTTGTTTTGCTAACATCTTTTTGAGACGTACGTGGAACACTACGCGCCGTCGAGGACATGGGCTCGGTCCGGACGGTTACCGGACGGCGAGCTGTAGCTCGTCGTCTGCAAGCCCGCGTCTACGATGACTGATAGTCGGGGTCAGGGTCTCGGCGACTGAAGTGTGAGGATGTCCGTTTCCTCACGCATGCGGCCGTCTCCTTTGCTAGTCTTACTGCTTCACAGAAAGAGTCGACCGCCATATGCACTCACAAAAGTATTAGAATAAGGTTGTATAACTCTTCCATACGGGAATTAAACCACATGCAGGCTAAAGCATGATCCCTTCGAGCAAGATCTAGTCTTTTCTTTACGTTCACTAAGGTGTTAAATAGCTTGAATTTATTTCAGAACACAATGTGTGGTAATAATTCACCTATTAGATGTGTTAAATGAATATCCAAGATTACTTCATTGTCTGCGTTAAGCTGGGGTTACATAAGTCTGCTGGCGCTTGGGAACAAAGGCCATAGATAAAGCTGTACTATAGATTATGTAACAGCAGATTTAACAAAGAGGTTTATACAGTCATTTATAAACACATTCCCGCATGTATTTGTAAAGAGCATGAGTAGATGTTTAAATTGTACAAGTAACTCTTTGCAAATTATTTGTTATCTTCAAACTCAAAATTGTTTAAATTCACAGAAGCTTACAATGAAACTTATGAAACGTCAACAAAAATACCGGTAAAAAACTTCATGGTTACTCATTTTTTTTTTAAATACTCGGCTTGTGCGAGTTGGACTCGCGCCCTGAGGAGTCCATACAAGCTTAAACTTCGAGTCTCCAATTAGGAATCGAACTCGAAGACTCGAAGTTTTTTCCAAATCGCAAATTTAGTTTTTTTGTGACTTATCAGTAAATTTTCTGTTTTCAGATTTATTCCTAAATTTGTGTTATAAGACCTTGCTTTATGCACAATTTCAGGATTCTGGATTCAACGAGAAGTAGTCTATAATTTTGGTTGAGTATCGAAATATACGTTTTTTTGCGACATAAATGGCCATATGTTTTTTATCCGTTAACTTAAATGTTTGGATTTTTCACAGCTTCAATGGACTAATTTCAACTCGATACGTCCAGGCGTTCCCGAGATAAAGGGTCTTGACAGACTGACAGAGGTTCCGTTTTTTCTTTTTTTAGGTTCAGAACCCTAAAAATGATCGAGTCTACAATATTTCCATATTGAAATGTTAATAGGTTTGAGAGAACAGTGTAGCCCGGTCAACTGTGTACTCAAAAGCACAATGAAAATAGTAATCTATGAATCCACGTAATCTACAGTTTTCTCATATTCACAAAAAAAAAGTGGCCATCACACAACGCCATCTAGTCCCAAACATAGCAGAGCTTTTGCTATGACAAACAAACAACATCGAGAAACACCGACTTCCGAAATTAAAGTTATATTAATCCTTTTAGTGTTTTTTTTAGTGAAGTCGGACAAAAATAAAACTCTACTATGGCTTTTTCCGTGCGAAAGTAGAATAGTATCTCAAGAGAAGATATTCCTGGAAAAAATAAACCCTAACAGGTCCTTTACCAGATTTAGCCGTCTTTTTATTCTTCTTTTCGCGTCGATGGACTCAATTTTTTTCTGCCCAGTGTTTGGCAAGCTTTGTGTTGACCTAGTATAAATCATTCGGACATTTCAGTGAAGGGGAGTAAGTGGAGTAACAAACATACACACACAAACCAATTAAAAACACACCTCTATTTTTTTATTAGTACAAAAAAAAAACTGGAGCTCTATCCGTACCCGTTCTTTGTAAAAAAAAGTAAAACAAAAAAAGGAAACCCAAAATTGTCCACGAAAATTTGTTATAATTGGTAAATTAGATAGAATCAATCATTCATAACAATTGCTACTAGAAAATGTGTTTTTCCAATTTTGATCGTCATTGATTCATTCAATAATCAATAGCTTGTACAATATTTCCATAAATTGAGTGACAGTTTGGGATATATACACAAACGCTAGTAACTTTGCTTTTTATAAATATTATTTATTGAGACTTAACTTAAATAATAACAAGACCTTTTCTAATAAGTCCTTTAAGTATTTGCAATAATTAAAAATTAGTGGTGTATAATATAGTGATGTTTGATTCATGACGGTAATTTCAAACTTCAAATTTAGTTACGAGCTATTTTAAACTCCTAATTTCGATACGACCAAGCAGGACTAATTAGATACTTAGTTCAGTGACTTCGTATATTACATATTACAAAATTAAATAAGATAAACCTCACATTATTTGACATTTTCGTTCTACCTAAATAGATCCTCAGAACAAGTCACATTAATTACCTAGTATGCTTAGTGCGTTTACACACTTGTATTTTCTGTATTAATTAGGCGTTCTCAATATTCAGTACTAATTGTACATATTCGTGGAAAATTTAATTAGCCTTAGGTAATTGCTGGTATATCTTGATATCTGACATGGAACAATAAATTTTGTCCGCAACATAGCTTTCAGATTCTACGTAGTTGAGAAAGATTTATTAATACAAGACACTTTGGCTGATCGTGCTTACGAGGACACGGCGGTGCTCTGCCCAAGCGGGGCACACCTCTACCGTATGCTCCACCAAATCCTCCGAGCGGTCCACGCAATGGTGACACCCGGGCGTTTCTTCCACACGAATCTGGTGTAGGAACCTCGCGAACTTACCATGTCTGGTGAGGACCGGCGTCATGCGGAAAGTGAGGACGCCGTGACGACTTTCCAACCATTTCTCAAAGAGGGGACTTGGTGCCATAATTATGGCGTGCCCAATTAGTGAAAGACATAGGGTTGTCACCAGGAGTCGTGGGGCGATTCCCAGCCACCACAGGTGTGGTCTTGTGGACGAAGAGTAATGAGTGGTTCGCCGTCTGACAAGGACCAAGCCCGGTTCGACGACATTGTGTTCCACGTGCACCTCAAAGCGCTGTCGAAGCAGATGGAGCCTGCTAGGGCATCGGTCCTGCCAGGGTTGCGGGATTATTTGAAAGAGTTACCGTGACCACTGAAGGAACACAGGTGGATTGTAGTCAGTAAAATTCTGACATTACCTCTTGCTCCACCCAGAGCGCGATACACAGCTGAAACAAAAACTGCACTATTTGAATTTTAATGAAACACTGAACGAAAATGTATAATACTGTCGAACGCAAGTATGCAAATTCGCTCGCTCCCCAAAATGTGGACCAATTCACGTTTAGATCTCGTTAGATCTACACGCATTTAAAATCAAAACTATTGTACTATAGTTATTTTTTTTACAATTCGAGGAACAAATCAAAGTCAAAGTCAAAAGTTTTTTTTTTTCACATAGGCCTACAAGGTCACTATAAAACTTTAAGTTACCATACAAACCGTATCCTATCATCAATACGAAAAGAGTGTTAGGTCACAAAAGCGCCAAGCACTACTTTTTAAATGCACCTTTGCTTAAAGCTTTGGAAAAATACCAAAAATGTTGTGTTATTTTTTTTTTTCGGTGGGAAAATCATCCTATGTCATCCCCCGCAATTGGGCGGAGCGGGAGATAGTGTCAGACTTTTATTAACTAAAAACGCACTTCTGTTCCTTTGTTGCCTTTGATACCAAGGTTGAGTCTTCCTTTCAGAATCAGACCCTTGAGATCGCCGCCGCCGATCGCCCCCACGAGGACACGGCGTTGCTCTGCCCAAGCGGGGCATACCTCCACCGTGTCCTTCGGGCGTTCCACACAGTGGCGACACCCGGGCGTCGCTTTCGCACGAATCCGGTGCAGGTACTTCCCGAACTTACCGTATTCGGTGAGATTCTGCGTCATGTTCCGCAGTGAGGATGCCGTGAGATCTTTCCAACCACGCCTCAAAGAGGGGACTTAGCGCCGTAATTGTGGCGTACCCAACAGAACCCTCAGGGTGCGAATCCTTTTTTTATTACAGCAATATTTATAAAAGGAAACTTTTATAAATATTGTTATCTTAGTGTTTAATAAAGTGTACATAAATAAATAAACATTTGTAGGATGGTATATAGTACAAGTCATGTGTCGAACATAGCCCTCACGTATTGCAGTTCAGCACTATTTCGTCGCCTTGCACAAATTATGTTGTAACGCGACAGTACACAATTAGCATTCACAGACGGCTGTACTCATTAGCGATCATTCACACTACATTCATAAATGATAAGCTACGCAATACATCAGATCTTCGGTTAACAGTGACTATAATTTCAAAGTAACATCCAAGGTGTTTTTTTTTTTTAAGGTGGGAAAATCATCTAATGACAAATCTCGCTCTTGGGTGGAGCGAGAGATAGTGTCAGACTTTTACTGACTAAAAACCCACTCCTGTTCCCTCTTTGCCTTCATCCCGGGGCCCCGGGCTTCGCTTTCACACTACCCGTGGCCCCAGTAGGCTTCGACCCTGCTGGGCCCCAACGATTTGCTGACATCACCCTGAGGCGCGCGTGGAACAATACGCGCCGTCGACGGCTTGGGCTCGGTCCGGACAGTTACCGGACGGTCGGACGACGAGCCACCCATTGCTCGCCGTCCGCAAGCCTGCGCCTACGGTGGCCGGAAATCGGGATCGGAATCCCGGCGGCGGTTGGGGCATGAGGACCGTTGCTTGACTTACCGATCCAAGGTGTTTGCGACCCATTCAGCGGCGCATACACATAGTATAGCATAATTAACCTTATAATGCTCCCACTGTTGAGACCCAGGCCTCTTCTACAGAAAAAGAAGGGTTAGTTCTATAAGACGAATGCTCCTAATTCATTATTTAATTTAAAATCAGCGTTAACATCACAAATGCGAATAAAACTCTATCTGCCTGTATGTTTTTTATGTCTAAACTGCTGAAATAATTTTGATGAATTTTGTCGTAGAGATAGACATTGGAATTTAAAGAAAGCCGAGGCTACTTTTTATCTAAGTGGCACGTTTACATATAAAATGAAAACTAGCAACAAACACACAGAAAACAGTTTTAGGATTAACTTACCAGAGTACCTGACTGACACTCATTACACAAACGTGATCGCTAAAAATAGAAACACGAAAGTAAGATTTATGTTCCTTTGGGGGTGTTGATGTTTTCTAAAAATAGATTCCCCTTAAGTAAACACCAAAAGACGCCATTGAGGTGCGTAACGTTCTCATCCGAACACATGCGGTTGATTTTTTAAGCGAAGTGTATGTAACTGAGCCTACATAAGCTTTTTCATAACTTTATAAAATATATAGAAAAATCTGGAACTAGTTGTTAGTAAAAAAAACCGGGCAAGTGCGAGTCGGACCAACTTACCTACAAACGTACCCAAAAAACAGTTCAATTCCTGAATTAAGTTACGACGATTTTTCCGAATAGCCAAAAAGTTTGTTTTTGTGACGTAACTACAAATTTACAGTTTTTAGAATTTTTCCTATACTTGTGCTATATACCTTGCTTCATGGGAAAGTTCGGGATTTTTGGTAAACGGGAAGTGAAGTATATGAATTTTGATTCCCTTGAGAGTGTCGAAATACATGTTTTGCGACAAAACGGCTGTTTCTTATTTTACGTTAACTTAGAAGTTTGGTATTTTCACAGCTTCAAGGGACCGCAAATTTAAGTATAAGCTTTTAATTTCAACTCGATACCTCCACGCGTTCCCGAGATAAAGGGTCTTGACATACAGACAGACCGACAGACGGACAACAAAGTGATCCTATAAGGATTCCGTGTTTTCCTTTATAGGTACGAACCTTAAAAAACTATGATTAGCTGCTTAAGAAATACAGCAACTGGCTAGGAAGGAATCTGGCACGGTAGAGTTCGGGTACGAACCTATCGTGCCGGTCCTCTTTGGTCAGCTTGATTGGCTAAGTGAACACATCCACACAAGCGGAGCGCTGGTGGTCTCCAACACCCTGGTGTTACATATCCTGATACAGATAGGCCAAGAAAGACATGCCATATCTAGATAAAACCCTGACTAAAAGCATTATTGACTAGAAATGGGCAGTGAGACACTGTTCACCGAACAAACAGCTGAACACAATAGGTATCACAGATATTCCCTAGTGCAGAACTTGCTTGGAGAAGGAGGAGGCATTTGCGCATGTGCTCCTTAAATGGACATGTGTCACTGATATACAAATACGTAGGGTTCGTATACGGGTACCAGTGGCACCTCTCCCTCCTGGATCCTCAATTTCCCTCACAGACGCCCCCAAAAACCTGGGAGGTCTAACCTACTTTTGGAGATAGGTAGGCTGGATGGAATAAGCCTCCCAAATGATGGCCGCTGTGGTCCATGCACAATGGTACACCAAGGATTAAGTGCGGAAACCAAACTCCAGTAGAGAGAATCATCATCATCATCATTTCAGCCGAAAACCGTCCACTGCTGGACATAGGCCTCCCCCAAGCGTCGCCACAATGAACGGTCCTGTGCGTCTCGCATCCATCGGACTCCCGCAACCGTAGAGAGAATAAAACGTAGTGAACATAGTTTTGTTTTCTTCGGTGGCAAACATAAAAAGACAAGAAAAATTTGCTGATAGCTCTTTAACCTGGGGCGATTCTTATTACACGGTAAACTATCCATTGCTCTCCGTCCGCAAGCTCATCTAATCGTTATGGTCTTGCATTTAATTTGCGAAGTGTCTGAAATTGCTTTCTAGAAACTTAACCTCCAGTTTCTAGAAAGCAACACTTAAAAGCAGCCTTTTACAATGAAACACTTTATAAAACTAGGTAAACGTCAGTATATTTCCATAGAAATCCGTTTTCTGTTCTATATCCAGTTAGATACTTTGAAAATAAATTATCATAGTTTTGCTCTAGAACATGAACTAACTGGGCAAGCTTTTAGAAAGTTTTTCCTCCATTTTCTTCGCGGTTTAGCTTGTAGTCACGATAATTAGCAAAGCTGTGAAAAGGCGTTGAGTATTTCCTTTTACAAAGCTATTTAAAACATTGAGTAAATGGTTTTATTTTAGCGTTTACTAATTAAATTTGGATTAACTTAGTTTTGCTTAGATTCGTAGAAGTCTACTTTGGGATTCATGGAAAACCACTATAAAGAGATTAGGTAGCTACTAGATTGATTTTAGAATAACAGTAAAATACTCCAATCTTTTAAGACTTTTCTGCCTTCGTTTTGACGAATTGTGGTATGTTTACGCAATCATTTAATAATAAAATTATCACTCAAATTTAGAAAGGTTCTATGTAAATAATAGGGCTTGTTTTCATGGCAATCAATTGTTTCTTTTAAATAATTCACGTTCTGAAATGTGAAGAACATTAATTTGTTTACAATGTTTTATATAATTGTTAGTTTTGTTGTTTTTTTTTACTTCATGTTTAATTATTAGATGGCAATCAATTTGTTTCTCTTTTAAAATGTACCACCTGAAATGTGAAGAATATTAATTTGTAGACAAAATTTTAGTTAATTGGTATTTTTGTTGTTTTTATCACTTAATTTTTAATTATAAACTGAGTAACTGTGTCTACACTAGGGCAGTTGAACAAAATAAATCTGACTAGAATATTTTGTATTTTTTTAATAAATAAATGTATAAAATATTCTAGCCAGAGTTAATTTGGTTTAGGTTGAATGTGAAGTACTTTGTTAGACTATGTAGAATTACTATGTTATATTTTGTAATATTGCTTTTTTTATTACATTTGTATATTCATTTTTTACTCGTAAATAAAAATACGTTAATATTACAACATCTAAAGCTACTAACATAGTAATATGTACCAATTTTGTATTCCCACTAGAAAGTGGAGCCAGTCGATTCTAGTCCGAAATAAACCGATGGAAAATAAATGAAGTTTGCTTCAACAGTCATTAGCCTGCTTCGACCAATCACCGTTCTTTATTTTATTTTTCGAACGGCAGCTGCAGTTGGAAGTTTTTCGTTGTTTTTATTATAACAGCTTTGTTAGAACAAAATAAACGAAACGGGTAATAAATAAATAACTCAACGTTGGTATTTTTCAGAGAAAATTCCTTATAACAAAGGTTTCAAGTCTTTAGAATTTTTCGTGTTTTTGTTGGATACTTTAATTATAATTCATATTTTGATGATGTTGGCCATACTGTCTCCTGGTTTATGTTATAGTTTAATTAATTATATTAATTTATATTACAGATAATACAAGACGCAAAGAATTTAATTCTAATTTCGGAAAAATAATAACGTACCTTTAATCTAGAGTTTATTTGAACTTATAATTCCAAGTCAATCCAAAGAGTGTGTTATGCACTTTGAAGTTGCAACAATCTGTTTTAAAAAACGGCAATTTCATACTTTACCCTTATATATGTAAGAACAGTAACTACTTCAATTTTATTTATTGCGTTTGTAGCATACAAGTAGTGAGCATTAACACGTGATTTGGAAATCAGGAAAACGTATGAAAATCAATAGTTTTATCGGTCCGAGTTCTAAATTGATCGAATCTGTTCAATAGAATATTCTTTATAATTATCATCGTCATGAAGCTAAAAGACGTCTTATTGAAAATAGGCCTCTTTCAAGCGTTGCCATGTTGACCAGAGCTCTACTGTTTACTACGAGTATAACTGACAATGCGACATAGTCATATTATGACGACTCAGTTCACAGTTAAAGTCTAATACGTTCCGTATTGAGCGACGGATGATTGTAATGATCGACTGGATAGTTTACCAGTTTCAAAAACTGTTTCAATTGTACCTTCTTCAGGACAGTGAAACGAATTTGGCACGGAGGTGACTCAGGAGTCGTCGTAATGGAAAGCGTTTATCGCGCAATTGCGCGATGGTCTACAGCCAGACTGATCGCGTCGTCGTGAAGTCAGGTGCCGCTTTCCAGAATTGCCAAACAAATGATACTGACGATCGCGTCTTCGCGCCATTATCGCTTTAGTGTAATACGTGTGTGTATATTGTGTGTGAGCTAGTGGCTTAAATCTTTAAGCACACGGTGGAGGTGTGCGTAAGCGGAGCACTCCTGTGTCCTCGAAGGGGCGATCGGTGGCGGTGAGCCCAGCGTGAGAGACGCTAGGCTCTGGTTCAGGCCATGGTTCGGAGCGAGAGGGAATTGGCGGCTTATATATGTGTAGTAGTCATACTAGCAAAGAAGACACTCGTGAGGAAACAGACATACCCACGCCCCAACCGTCGAGACCCCCGACTAACAGCAACTTGGGGCTTGCGGACGACGAGCTAAGGGTAGCTTGCCGTCCCGCCATTCAGTATCCTTCCAGACAGAGCCCGAGTCGTCGACAGCGCGTAGTATTCCACGGACGCCTCAAAGAGATGTCAGTAAACAGTAGGAGGCTAGCAGGGCCGATGCCTACTAGGATCGTGGGAAAACTTCTGAAATGGAAACTCACAGTCCTAGAACGTAAAGGGTCGCGCCAATGCTGCGTCCTCTGGTTCTCGGTCACCATCACCACCATTTCAACCAAAAGACGTCCACTACCGGATATAGACCTCTCCCAAGTGTCGCCAGAACGAACGCTCCTGTGCGTCTCGCATCAATCGGATCCCTGCGACCCTCAGCAGGTCATCGGTTTGCCTTGTAGGAGGCCTTTCAACGCTGCGTCTTCCGGTGCGCGGTCGCCACTCCAGAACTTTTCAGCCCAATCAACCATCATCTGTTTTGCTAGCAATGTGCCCTGCCCACTGCCACTTAAGTTTGGTGATTCTTGAGGCTGTGTGGGCAACCTTGGTTCTCTTGCGGTTATCTTCATTCCTGATGCGGTCGCCACTCCTACATCTTTTAGTCCCATTTACCATGGCTATGGTTTTGCTTATACTAAGTTTAGGTGCCACAAATAAATATAATAAAGTGCTGCTAAATATAATTGCTAATGAAGCTGACTGACCTTTCATCAATTTAAAAGCACTTGATTTATTTAATGCTTCGCGCAGATATATTCAATCAGGTGTTAAAACACTTTAATGGCTTTAGAATCTTAATTAAATAACGGGAGAAAAGCAATTTCATCTTAAAATATTTGACTACCAACATCAAACCCTCTTCACTAAAGAATTAAAATTAAATTCTTAGTGTAATTTCACAAAAGACTTTATAGTTTTCAATGATCTGACTTAAAATTCCAACTTATACTGAAATTAATAACTTTTAAAGTCTTAATTAGGGTATGAGTAGGCACTAAATGTAGAGGGTAAAAATTTTTCGCTCACTGAACGCTAAGGACTACTAACGCTTTGATAACTCGGGATAAGTTTATTTAGAAACGCGATTTAAGTGTTATGAACTAAGTATTAATTGGAGTTTATGAAAATTTTATTTATAATGTTTTTTTATTGGATGCCATAATTTGAAAGAAACCTGTTTGTCTTGGTACTGTCATGTAAAGAAGAGACATGAAACGCTAGCTCATGGTGCGATGACGTCACGCGCGAACGCCGGCGTTCGCGTGACTCTCAATCGAGAGTTACAAAAAAACACACAAAAACCTCAACATCCGTGTGCTCAATAATTTCACAGTAAAGTCGATGGTGACAGAATGGTTACTTCGAAAGGATTATTCATAAACCGAGGCTTTACTTACATATATTGCTTGGTTTAAATATATAATTTACTAGCTTCTCCCAGCGGCTTCATCCGCGTAAAAGTAGGTTTCTCCATACAAACTTCCAACCCCCGATTTCCCTCTTAGGGGAGGAGTTTTGTAAAATTCGTTCTTAGCAGATGTCTACACCCTATAAGAAACCTACCTGCTAAGTTTTATATTTTTAGGTGTTATTGTTTCTGAGATTTCGTGATAATCAGCGTGTGGTATTTCGCTTTTATATATACAGATTCATTAACTCGTATTCGCTACACACTCCTAACCTCACCCATATACACTTGAGTGTGCAGTTACACTCACTCATACACTTATACACACACTCTCTAAAATGTACGGGTTGCACTGTTTTTTTTTTTTTCTATACTAGTCCTGTGATAAACAAGTTGTTTTATTTTTAAATCTATGGTAGACCGACACTTCACCAGTTTCGTTAATATCAAAGATGAAAACTAATAGCTGATCACTGTCTTTTAAGATGCAGGACAACCCTAGTTTAGGAAGCAGGGCTCATCAATTTTCGTACAGATCTTGTTTTTACACACCTTCAGTATCCCTCTCTACCAACCACATTTAATTATTTAATCTGTAACTTAATTTTAAATCTTCGGTCATTTTGTTATTTAAATGATATTTTTTGTATCTGTAAGTTTTTGGAACAAATAAAATTTATTATTATTTATACATTTATATATCTCAGGACCCTAAGGTCCTGGAGCTTTGGAAGGCGTACGAGGAGCTGAAGCCAACTCGCGTAGGCCCTTTAGATAATTTCATGGAACGTGATACCAACCGACTATTATCCCTGCACGCGCTATGCTAGTGCATCCAAGGAAAATCACCAGTTGGTAAAAAACTATTGAGACATATGGAAAACAGAGATAATAAATAAAGCTATAGTTTTTGGAGTCTTAAGTAGACTGTAACCTATAACTATGTCAAGACTATGGCCCTTACCGAAACAATGTTATTAATATCCATCGACAAAAGGCAGGGGGTGACTTGCACACTCAATAAATGGTCCCTATAAACGATCGCTAGCACGAAATGACGTAGCAACAAGAGAGCAACTTATCCTGAAGTGCTTAAGGAGTGGAGAGGTACATCACGGCTAGTAGGACAATCCCGGAAGTACGGTCAACATACCTACCAGAACCTTACTTATACATCGTTCTCCCGAGCATATTATTATAGTTATGAGTATACATACGGTTGGATGGAGAGGAAGAGAGAATTCAAAGAAAAGATGAATGGATTGTGTATGGAGTGACATGAAGGAAAAGGGGGTCAGTGATAGCATGATGGTTGATAGAGCACAATGGAAGATAAAAACGTATTGCACCGTCTCCGAGTAACATGGGATAAGGGCAGGAAAATGATGAATTTTGGGTGCTAAAACTTTAGGAAACCTGTTCAGCTGAATATTGTATTGTTACTTTTTAACTATAGATTGTTTAACCCTCTGCATAAATATGTCATTGGTACATTTACACTGCATGTAACTCTAGAGTGCATTATTTACTGTGATGTTCATAAGTTAAATATCACGCCCTTTGTACTTTAAATTAGATTTCTACTTTTTTAGCAAGCAAAAAATTTTGTAATTCTAATTAGGGTCCACATTACACCCGAATGTAAATCCAGATTTCTGCGTTTTAAATCATACAAATAAAAAAATCGGTCAAGTGCAAAATGGATTTGTTCGTGATCGTTGAGGGTTCCGTACTTGATCTGTGCCCCCACTTGACACCGACCCCTGTTTGCCTCTTCAATATCTAGACAAAAATGTTTCTCCGTTTCTTTTGAAATTTTGATACAGTATGGGTACATGTACTTGTGTCGACACTCTTGCGCCATCCCATCTTCCTAGCTCTTCGTACTGTGCTGGTGCTGCCGATGCGGCTGCGGAGAACCTCAAGCGGCGGAAATATAACAACCTCGTCGGAAGTTATATTTTTGAGCCGTTTGGGGTTGAAACTCTTGGGCCGTGGGGTCCGAGTGCTCATAAGCTTTTCAAAGAACTATCCAGACGCTTAGTTAACACTTCGCGTGACCCAAGGGCTGGCTTTTACCTCGGTCAGAGATTAAGCATTGCCATACAACGTGGCAATGCCGCCAGCCTTTTGGGCACACTTCCAGTCGACAGCGATGCGGAGGAATTTTATGACGCCATATTTTACCTAGTAGTTTTTGTCTTCAGTGTAAATATAGTTTTAATAATCTACTTAATTTAAAAATAAATTAATGTATGGGTACATTATTTTACAATCGAACCTTTTGAAGTGATAACTGATAATGACGATGTATTTAATCATCCCCTAGCCTTTTTCCAACTAACTTGGGGTCAGCTTCCAGTCTAACTGGGTGCGGTTGAATACTGTGTTTTACTTAGAGCGTTTAGGCATCAAACCTCCACAATCCATTTACTTGGCGACACGATGCTCCTTGGCTAAAATGATGGTCAGACTTTCTGGTGTCTGACTGCCTGTAACGTCTGTCAAAAATTTACGAATAACAACCGAGTCCAACGGATTTACCTGCTTTCCGAGGCACAGGGTGTCAGTAATGTCCTAGATAAACTTAAAAGTCGGAGCGGGAGCCCGTGTGTCAGACTTTTACTGACTAAAAACTCACGTTCCTTCGTTGCCTTTCATGCCAGGGACGAGTTTTCCTTTCAGAAGCAGACCCTTGGCCCCAGTAGGCTTCGACCCTGCTGAGCCCCTACGGTTTGCTGACATCTCTTTGAGGCGCGCGTGGAACAGTACGTGCCGTTGACGACTTGGGTTTTGTCCGGACGGTTACCGGACGGTCGGACTACGAGCTACGCATTGTTCGCCATCCGCAAGCCCGCGCCTACGACGGCCAGAAATTGGGATCGGAATCCCGGCGGCTGGGGCGTGTGACAGCTCCCTCGCGCGTGTACATACGGCCTTCTCCTTTGCTAGCATTACTGCTTCGCAGAAGGAAGCGACCATGGCCTGTACCAAGGCCCGGCGCGAGAGGTCGTTGCCGCCGATCTCCCCCACGACGACACGGCGGTGCTCTGCCCAAGCGGGGCACACCTCTGCCGTGTTCACAAGACAGTGACCCTATGTTAGATACTCTATTTCTAAAACTTTCTGTGAAATAATTAATTATATATTAGAGAAATATAAGTATTATTTACAAGTTCAACCACTAACGATTGCATCACTGCTTGCCATCAGGTAGGATCGCAGTCAAGCACTGGTTTATACCAAATAATAAAAAAAAAAGATAACTATTACTCGACATGGTTTATCTGTGTGCCAACTTTAATCCAAATCTATTCAGCCGTTCGATTGTAAAGAAGTAACAAACATAATCAATCGTCGAATCCGACTCCGCTGGGCAGCGTTCGGGAAGCTGCGCGGTATCTTCTCGTCCAACATACCACAGTGTCTCAAGACGAAAGTCTATGACCAGTGCGTGTTGCCAGTGATGACATATGGCTCTGAAACATGGTCGCTTACAATGGGCCTCATCAGAAGGCTTACAGTCACCCAAAGAGCAATGGAAAGGGCTATGCTCGGAGTTTCCTTGCGTGATCGCATAAAGAATGAAGATATCCGCAGGAGAACCAAGGTCGCCGACATAGCCCGAAGAATCGCCAAACTTAAGTGGCAGTGGGCAGGGCACATTGCTCGTAGAACGGATGGCCGATGGGGCCGAAAGGTTCTAGAGTGGCGACCGCGCACCGGAAGACGCAGCGCTGGAAGGCCTCCTACAAGGTGGACCGACGACCTGGTGAGGGTCGCGGGAGTGCGGTGGATGCGAGAAGCACAGGATCGGTCATTGTGGCGACGCTTGGGGGAGGCCTATGTCCAGCAGTGGACGTCTTTCGGCTGAAATGATGAACAAACATAAACACACTCATAAGCTTTGGCCTATCTAATATTAGTGTGATATAATAGGTACACAGTCACCCGACACCATACAACGGCCTGTAAGCCATGCAAATATTTGTTACGTGTGGAAAGCCACGACACATAGCAGCTGAGTTTTAAGATGACGACGAATGAATTCTAACTGAGCTGAATTCAACTATGAGGGTAAAATGGTCAGTAATGGCATACAAAGACAGCTTGCACACGTCATGAAGAAAAGAATTGGAGTTTCTTGCTCTTCGATTCTCCGCTTTGGAACATGCAACTTAGTTTTACTTTTTTTTGACTGACCGACATTTTGACAATTCAAAAGTGCCTGTGATGGTCTATTTGAAATAAAGTTTCTGATTTCATGACATCATATTATATTCATTGATGATATTTTATAAGACTTCAATAAAAACGGCTTTGTCCACTGTCAGGTCTGACCTTACAAAAAATAGCGAACATTTTTATTTATGAGAAATAAAGCAAAAGTGAAAAGGAGAGCAACCTATTGGTCATAAATCTCTTAACAATGCCAAAATGAATTATATTTTTCAGGCAAGATTTTTGAAAACTGTTCCGCGATTTATTCACGATGCATTTTAAATGCACAGTCAATTCAAAATATGGAGCATGACAATCTTTGCTGCATACATTTTTTTAGCTAACAAAATAAATTTTCATAAAAATTCGAAACATGAGTTTTTGGTCAGTGATTTCAAAAAGGTCAGTATATAAATGACTACCACGTAGTTAAATCAACCGTTATGTACCTACTTTTTATTTATGAAAAAAAAAAAATACTGGAAAAAATATTATTCATAACGTTTTCACCGCGAACCATTTACTGCGCAGTTCTACGAATTTACATTTTAGGCCTGGCTTTGGCATAACGTTTATTGGGCAATAAATAAACATACAGCCTGTATTTATGCACCAAAACGATACTGTAAATGTTGCCATATAATTGTATACTAAACACATCTTTATTGTTCTTGATCTAGTAAAAACTGCTGATTGTTCTTTTAACTAGTTTTGAATACAAGAAATTGTCAGAAGTACTTTTGACTAGTTACATTTATTAAAAAACCTCTAAGTTTGGTAGGTTTTTGTGACCATTTTAAAAACAAATATTTCTTAAGGCTTCTTATTTTTTTTAATTAATAAAATAAATGTGAAACCGGTTTAAACTTATTAAGAGTGACATATATTCATATACTATGACTGTAATATATACATTCAAACAGACTGGTGATATAGCCCGCATCTGCCGCGAAGCTGATTCTTCTTCTTCATTATAACAATTGTTCAATTAAATTAATTTTTTAATCGTCACATTAGAGGTAGCCCAAATCGGTGTTCTAATCGGACCACAACACGACGACAAGACCAGAATACCCTACACTAAACCCTTTTTAATGAAATCTATTTAGACATGTGGCTAGCGAGGAACTAGTCAATTCTAAGAATTTGCTAAATGCCTATGAGCCTCCATGAACCTTGGGATCAGTTCAAAGTTCAGTTTCAATCACAAACGTTTATTTTAAAAATAACCTTCTAAGGGCACTTTTGAATTGTCAAAATATCGGTCAGGCAAAAAAGTGAAGCTCAATTGCACTGTTAATTTTTATAAGTACCTAAAGTTTTTTAACCTTTCGGATGCCGTAATTAGAAATATAATTAAAAAGCCATTGTATCTCGCATACATTTGCGTTCAATAATAATAAATAATAATAATAATACAATGGGTTAATCAAGTCGACAGCAAAATATAGGCATGAAAAGTTCATTTGAATTAATGAAATGTTTTTTTTTTAAGTTTAAATAATACATACTACAGAATTACAATAATTTAGGCTGCAATATAAATAGTCTACATTGCAGCTAGTATCAACTAATTTCATAGAATGTTTCTTATATTCAAGGTTCGTAAATTTTAACACGATCCATGAAGGTAACTACAGTAATAAAAAGTTACGCCAACCACGTCTAAAAAGGGAATTTCGGTGTACATCGTTAGATATACAGGATGGGATCTTGCTAGTGTAGGTCGGGTAGGCCCCTTACCTGTATAGCCCTTGTACGATCTATATAGTTTAGGTGGCCAACCTTATATCGTTACCATGTTCTTTGCCGAATATTTATTATTTTTTGAAAAAGAAAATACCTAAAATTGTTGTCGATGACTTGTCTGCAAGTCTTTTAAATTAAAATTAAATGAGTGATTAATTATGAAAATGTTGAATTCATATATATTTGTATGCGTTACAGGATAGACTGGAAGAAATATAAATATCGAGCCTATTCAGGAAATAAATAGTTCGCATTTTTTTAGAGGAATGGGTTTTTTCTTAAGAAGACTAAAAGAGCAGCGACAAGTTACGGCAAACAGGCTAACGGCGGACAGAGTTCTGGCGGGATCTCATGGTGAAATGGCGACAGTGACTGTCGCAACCCAGTGCTGCCATAATTATGGAGGTAATTGCCGTATTTGAGGAGTGCTTACTTTCCGCATGATGCTGGTTCTCACCGAACATGGTCAGTTCGGGAAGCTCCTGCACCGGATTCGTGCGAAAGTACCGCCTGGGTGTCAACACTATGTAGACCACCCGGAGGACACGGTTGAGCATACGGTAGAGGTGTGCCCCGCTTGGGCGGATCACCCCCGTGTCCTCATAGGGGCGAACGGCAGCAGCGATCTCTCGTGCCGGGCCTTGATAGAGGCCATGGTCTGAAGCGAGGAGGAGTGGCAGGCAGGCGGGCGCCTCCTTTTGCGAAGCAGTAATGCTAGCAAAGGAAGAGGCCACATGTGCACACGCGAGTTCCCTCGCGAGGGAACGGCCTTCACGCCCCTGCCACCGGAATTCCGGCCCCGATTTCCGGCCACCGTAGGCACGAGCTTGCGGACGGCGAACAATGTGTAGCTCACCGACCGACCATCCGGTAACCATCCGGATCGAGCCCAAGTCGGTGACGGTGCGTATTGTTCCATACTTTCCCTAAAAATTACTTTAATCCATTAAAAACCGGACTAAAACATGCAATTTCTGAATTTTTCTCTGATTGTTCTTCAAGCAAAATGTTAACGTTATAGTTATATATAGTTATATTTACCTTTATTTTCTTTCTTAATTATAATTAAGAAAGAAAAATCCCTTCCTCCAAAAAGCGCAAACTGTCGGTTAGGATGTTTTTCTTGAAAAGGTTCAATATTGTGCCGACCCCAAGAAAAATGGGACAAGGGTAGGAAAATGATGAATTGGAGTTATTGATAAATCGGAAACCTACAACAACAAAACAAGCGAGCGTAGAGGCACTCACGCTCGCAAATTGAAACGAATGCTAAAATCTGATTATTGAACAAAAACTCCTTACACCTCAGCCTGTATAAGTGCTCATATAAAAGTCTCGGTAAAGATTTCAAAGCTGAAGTTAGTAGGCCACCTATCTCCCGGTCCTGGCACCGGAAAAGTTCACCACACTCAATAACCATCTGAATATCAAGTGGGTCGTCTGAATTGATTGAAAAAACTTTGGTACACACGCTGCAGGCTCTATAAAAAGTTATGGAAACTAAAACTAAAAACAACTATCGCTCTTTGTCTATTTAGAAATATCGTCAAACAAATAAATGACGGTTTAGTTGAAAATTTGAAATCGGAATTAGGGCATTCAAAAGTTTTGTTCCTAATTTGAAATCTGAAACCAATTAGCAGCGACAAAATAAATGAGAGCTTAATTTTTTTTATTGAAAACAGATTTAAATCTACTAATATTTTCCATCAACGCGTTAAAATTTTTTTGTTAAACTAATTACAGATAAATTTGGTTTTTATTTGTTACTCAATTACAAAAAACAGCTGAATACTTTTGGGTGAAATTGTGTGTTGTGCGTGCATCACGTAAAATGTACGAAACCAATGTAGATAACTTTTATACATTAAAATAGTGTGTAACCTGATATATTACTTTGGCTTTGTTTCATCGCAATCGATTGATTTTATTAAAAAATATACTACATTCATTGACTGTTAGGCGGTGCGAAGTCTGCCGGGTCAGCTAGTTGCAAATAAATATAATATAATGAAATCAGATATACAAACAGTTTAAGGCCTGGATTAACATTTTTTTTTTTGAGGAGTACATTCCTATGAGATAATTTACGACTTTACGTAGGTGACGTCAGTGGCAGAAGCTAGTCGGTATATATTTATAATTAAAATTATAGAATATTTCGTTTTGTAATTTTCGTCTTGAAGAATTGTTTGGGCGCCCTCGGTAACTCATAATCCTTTTAAATTACAGTCAATTTGGCTTTGAATTCAGTCCTTGGACCTATCCTCCTATCCCTAACAATCCTAAAATTCTCCCTTTTAATCCTCAAATTAAAAGGCAATATTTCAGCCAATCGATATACGATATATAGTCATTGATAAATCCAGGGAGATTAAATCAGTCGCTCCGTGTAAAAATATCAATAGTCAGCGACGTGGTTAAATTGAAACGACGGCTTTAAAGCGGTTTGGCTGAAACATTATTTTTATTGGTATAAACCCAACTGTTGCGAACCGGTGTGCACTACGAGTACTTCAACTAACTGGCTGGAAAGTGTAGTGAACGAAATTGTATTTTGTGTATTTAATCCTACTGAGCATAATCTACACTAATATCAAAGAGGAAAAGTTTGGTTTTTTATTTGTAGGAGGTAATCTCTGAAAGTACTAGCCCGATTGCTAAAATCATGGACCTAACATGCAGCTGCAGCCTACTGCGCCTAAATCGCAGTTGTACACGTAGCGTCTGCATCGCTTCACAAAGGTGGAGTTTTTTTTTATACAACTATCACACAACGCCGTCTAGTTCCAAGCTACGCAGCGCTTGTGTTATGAGTACTAGATAACTGATAAACATACAGGCGTCAAAGAAGTCATAGATAAAGTTCTTCGTACAATATAATGTTCTTCATAGAATATAAGTTTTTCGTACGTAATTTAATAATTACAACCGCCTTCGCAGCTCTGGGGTTCGAAAAACTGGAATCGCGCCACGACATCAACCTCAAGTCGTCCGAGGTGCCGAAGCCAACTCGCAAAATCTGTATAGACTCTTTTCATGGAGCATGGTACCAACCGATAATTATCTTTGTACGCGCTGTGCAAGCGCATCTAAGGATAACCCTCGGTTGGTGGTAAACTATTGTGGCATATGGTAAACATAGTTTTTAAAAATAGTTTTCGGAGGCCTGGCCAGGCCTATTTAAAGTCTATGCCACCTGCCTGAACCATATTATTGATAACACAAATAATTAGATGTAGACTCGGCGATCTTTGTACCGATAGTACAAACCGACCAACACATTAGGAGGCTCGCTTTAGGCGGCTGGATTAAGGGCTTGATTCAGAAAACGGTACTCCTGGACATCGCTCGTATTGTTAGGAGGTTCCTTTCTCTGGAGCTCTGATCGCCGGTAGCTCGGACCCTGTTCCCGATACCGGTGAGACACTATTTTTTATATTTTTAAATGTTTTTTTTTTATTGAAATAATTTAAAAATATAATTTGTATGTATATACTAATGAATAAACGATACAAATAATTTCACTTTATAATCCATACATATAATCTTTATAATCTTTACGCAGGCGATTTGCAGCTTTATCGTCACTTCACATTGGCTGAAACAGACTCAGCGATTAATGCCATGAATTGTGACCTGGAGAGTATTGATCGCTGGGCCAAGTCTTACGGCTTACAGATTAATCCTTAAAAGTCCCAGGCTATGATCATAGGTAGTCGATACTATCACAATGCGCTTAACTTTTCTACCTTGACGCCATTATCCCTTAATGGCTCGACTATTGCGTACACTGACACAGCTAAGAATTTCGGTGTCTTAATTGACAGCAACCTTTCTTGGCGAGCTCAAGTGAACGAGGTTAGCCATAAGGTACACTTTTCCTTCCACAGTCTTAAATCCCTTCAAAAGTTTCTCCCATTTAAAAGCAAAATTTATTTAGCTCAAACTCTAATTCAGCCGATCATCGATTATGCTGACGCCTGCTACCTGGATGCCACTGAGGAGCTTTTAAATAAGCTTGAGCGCTTGCAAAATTTGTTCATTCGTTTTGTTTTTGGCCTAAGAAAATACGACCACGTCTCTCAGTTCCGCAAGGATCTCAAGTGGCTCCCTATCCGTCTTCGTAGGAACACTCGCGTATTAAGTCTCTTGTAAAACATCCTATTCAACCCTGCCTATCCTGGCTACTTGCGTGAACGTTTTTCGTTCACTCGCCCTGCCGATGCTCCATGTAGATCCCACCCTAAATACCATCTCAATTTCCCAGCCCATAAAACCCATTTTTATTCTGACTCCTTCTCTTTTCATACGGTACGTCTATGGAACTCACTTCCAGCTAACATCCGTGATGTTAAAAATATATCTGTCTTCAAAAAGCTAGTCAAAGAACATTATCTCTCTACCATCTCGTAAGTTATATTATTATAAGTAGTTTTATGTATGTATTTTTATAATTTAATTTATGTTTGTATCTATTTATGTGTACATTTATTTACTGTTATATATGTATGTATATGATTTATTTTAGATCATAATTAGTCTATTTAATTCTTCTCTATATTATTTATACACACTGCGTCTACATCCTCTTCCAACTCTCCTGTCGCAGGACTGCTGGAAGAAATTTCGTTAGAAATAAGCAGGACCTTTGTACTCTTTTATCTGTATTTGTTCTTTTCGATTTTAAGTGTTTGTGTGTACATAAATAAATAATTAAAAATATAAAAGCGAAATACCACTAATTAATCACGAAATCTCAGAAACTATAACAACTAGTAAGTTACTCATACGAGCATTAAAAAACAAAAAACTATAATTTAGTCTATGTTTATGTTTAATGTTATGTCATGTTTGTCTTTGAAAATGGCATGGCGGCCGTTATAATAAATTGAATTGCGTGTGCTCTGTGGAGAATGATTTAATAAACGACGCGACGTGTTGTATGTGCATTCGCGACTTTCTTTTGCCCTCTCATGCCACATTCGTGCTAAGTTCCAAATACATACACACATGCCCACGAAATAATTTTTTTGAAAATGAAATACCCTTCTTACAATGTTAAAGATTAAATTTCTTAAAATTCCATTTTACAAATATGAAAATGTGTAATAACTATGTTTTCTCACAATGTCTTCAATCTTTTTTTTGTTATATGATTAAATAACTTCACCCGCTATGGGTGGAGCTATTATCGACTAAATCCCATCTATGTTAATTTATTTGCCTTTTGCTTTCAAGGGCGGCATTCCCGCAACCCTAGCAAAGTTGTTTGGAACCAGAAACTATTGAGTTGGAATCGTAACTACTGCACCATCAACTCAATCACTCATCATCTTCTCTGACTGCCCTTGTTTCGTTTTATTTGGGCTCACTTTTTTTCATTCCATTCTGTCGTGTCACCGCACGCTATCACTAACTTCCTTTTCTTTCATCACTTTTCACATATTCCATTCATCTTTTCTTAGGTTTGCTTCTGCCTTTCTATCCATCCACATGTATACTCATAAGTCTTTTAGCCAATCGATACAGTAAAATAGGCCACCGGTACATGGTAGACATCCCACCTATACGTACAAAACGTTTTGGGAACACATTCATTGTGCGTACAGCTAAGGAGTGGAATTCCTTGTCGGAATCTGTGTTTCCTGATAGCTACAACCCGGGAATCTTTCAATCAAGAGTGAATAAGTTACTTCTAGGTAAGCGCGCTCCATCGTCGACCGCATTGTCGCTTTTCAACAATAAAAAAAAATATATACCATCATGAATTCACGACGCTAAAGCCATGTAACAACTACTTTCTAAAAAGAATCCGTACAGTCGACGGTCTAAAAGCTCATTAGCAGTAAAGCCGAAAAGACAGAGCCTAACTATACTACTTATAACCCTAAATAAAATCCAATATATCAAAATAACCGCCTCATTATAACCAAAAGTTCGGTAGAAATTGTGGAGAAGAAAATTTTGTACCTCGATTTATTAGAAGTAAGTCTCTAGCTGGTAGACAAGTTGACAGCTAATAACAAGTGGGGTATTAGTTCCGGATTTGGCCCCCCCATATTGTATTGTTACGAGGAAAATGTGCTGTTTTATTTTTAACCGACTTTAAAAAGAAAGGGGTTCTTAACTCGTTGGAATCTTTTATTTTTTATGTGTTTTCCCCGATTACTCGAATACGTCTAGACTGATTTGGAAATAGTACATTTTCATACAAGTGGAAAAAGTTTGTCATTGCTACCGAAGTGGAATTTGCCCGAGCCGTAGGCGCAGGTGTTATGGAGCCCAGTGCTGGATTAACAAATTTCCACGTGTATTATGACGCCCGGTTTTAAATAAACCTACGAAGATATAGTCGTTTAGTGCGTACCTTGATACAATAATTGTAATAAATTGTGGCGGAGGCGAGCTCACGCACTTTTCCGCTCTTGTGTGGATAAGTTGAAAGATACTGCATGCCTAAAAGCCATCGGCGAAGGGGGCGATCGGCGGCAGTGATCTCTCGCGCCGGGCATTGGTACAGGCCACGGTCCGGAGTGAGGAGGAGTGGCAGGCGGTCACTTCCTTCTGCGAAGCAGTAATGCTAGCAAAGGAGGCGGCCGATCGCGTGAGGCAACGGTCCTCACGCCTCAACGCCGCCGGGATTCCGATCTCGATTTCCGGCCACCGTAGGCGCGGGCTTGCGAACGGCGAGCCGTTCGATCGTCTGGTAACCGTCCGGACCGAGCTCAAGTTGTCAGCGAAACCGTAGGGGCCCAGCAGGGTCGAAGCCTACTGGGGCCACGCGTAGTGTGAAAGCGAAGCCCGGGGCCCCGGGATGAAGGCAAAGAGGAAACAGGAGTGGGTTGTTAGTCAGTAAAAGTCTGACACTATCTCTCGCTCCACCCAAGGGCGCGATTTGTCATTAGATGATTTTCCCACCTTAAAAAAAAAAGTATGTTGAATTTTTTTTTACAGGATATTCTTTCCAGGTAGTCCCACGGCAATCAAGTGTGGATCTGATAATGGGATCTTAAAAAAATGGAGGAAACTCTTCAAATATCTCTTTCATAACCATTATATTCTGTGGATACCAATACTAAAAAGTATAAAACAAAAACCTCTTTACAAAAAATATGGAAATGTGCATGGATGAAAAATAAACATTCAATAACCCAGAAACGCTAACTTCCGAAATTAAAGTTATTTCACAAATATTTTATTTTTGGTGTTTTTGTACTGAAGTTGGTTGTATTTTTTGTTCGGTTCATGATTATTTTAAGTTGATAAAAGCTTGACCGTATGTGAACGATAAAATTTGATTTTATATTTTTTTTTACTTTTATGAAAGTAAAAAAGATAACATCACGTCTGTATTGTCTAAAGATGAGTGGTAGCAGAGGTGTGCTTAACATCATTTTCATCATCAGGTCAGCCAAAAGACGTCCACAGTTGGACATAAACCTCACCCAAGTATCACCACAACGAATGGTCCTGTGCGTATCACATCCATCGGATTCTCGCGACTCTCACCAGATTTGTGGGAGGCGTTCTAACGCTGCGTCTTCGGGCGCGCGGTTGCCACTCCAGAACCTATCGGCCTTATTGACTATCTGTTCTATGAGCCACGTGCCCTGCTCATTATCATTTAAGTTTGCAAAATCACTAAACCGATTAAAAAAAAATATATGTATTATTAAGTAGAATACTACTTTATCACTTAGTGACTTAGGCTATATATTTTCCACTTTCGCGTGGATGAAGCAACTGACATAAACATCATCTTCCTACTCTTGTCCCATTTTATTTAGGGTCAGCGCAATATCTTTTTTTCTGCTATTCTGTCCTGCCACGCTTTCACTAACTTACTTTTCTTTCATATCCTCATACAATCTATCCATTTTTACTTTGGCCCCCCTTTCCATCTTCATCCATCCCCATGTATACTCATAAATGTTTTAGTACCTTCATTTCATCTCTCCTCTTCACATGACCATACCAGGTGAAGGAGCTAGTCATCATCATCATCATCATCATTTCAGCCGTAAGACGTCAGCTATTGGCCTTCCCAAGTGTCGCCATGACGACCGCTCCTGTGTGTCTCGCATCCATCGGATTACGGATAACTAGGTCATCGGTCCACTTTGTAACAGTGGGAGGTCTTCCAACGCTGCGTCTTCCGCCAGAAGCTAGTTAATAATAATAATAAAAAAATCTACTTCAAAAATATCATAAAACATAAATAAAAACTATCCAATTCTTTCAGATTCTGTCAATCACTATCTTCGTAAACCGATGAAAATTCATTTATCCTTACTTAAATTTTTACAAGCGTATTTGTATTTTGTAGACTTGCCCACATATTTCAACAGACCTAGCATTACAAGTTGTATATCAAAGATCCTGATAAAAAAAGACAATTTTTCGTAGCAATCGTAACAAAAGTATTTTTATCCAGCTATAAAACCGTAAATAGCTGGTGTATCCCCTTGTTTTATATGCAAACCAACAGATGCCCATTTTATATGTGCAATAAAATATGCATATCTTAGAGTTGATAAAAATATGGAACTTGTATGTTGCTTTTATCTTATTTCGCGTCTTTGAAAGCTCTATTCGCTCAAATAAACTTGAACTTGAAAATACACGGAATAACCTGTAGCAATTACAAAATGCGAGACAATGACGTAAATCTTGCTATCTTGTTTTTTTTTTAAAAAACTTATTCAAAGCAATCCAAAGTATGGTTTCGTCTAAAGTGAATATATTCCTTATTTGCTTTCGTTTCTGGGCCTCCTTAAGTTACGAAGATTTTTCCAAGTTGAAAAAACAGTTTTTTTTTTGTGACGTAGGTATCTACAAATATGCAGTTTTCTGATATTTTTCCTATATAATATGTGCTATGAGACCTTGGCTTCCCGCCAAATTTCAGGATTAAAGGTCAACGGGAAGTACCCTATGAATTTTGATTCCCTTGAAAGTGCCTTGTTTTGCGACATAAACGGCCGTATCTTTTTTTTTCGTTAACTCAGAAGTTTTATTTTTTTACAGCTTCGAGGGGTCGCAGACCTGAGTATGTAGTTTAATTTCAACTCAATACCTTCATGCGTTCCCGAGATAAAGGGTCTTGACAGACAGAAAGACAGACAGACAAACGGACCACAAAGTGATCCTGTAAGGGTTCCCCTAAAAACACTTTAAACAAGAAAATTAGTCAGATCCATAACACGTATAACGTTGTTAGTAAATTTACTTGTATGTTACTGTTTAGGTATATAGGAGTGAATTTATGTACAAAAGCTAACATAATAGCCACCTACGTAATAATTAGTCTGTGCCTCGTGTCGGGAATTAAAGGCTTTTTAATACATTACTTAGGAAACTTTTATTTAACGATTAAAAGCCTCAATTAAAGCAACAACCTCTAAATAATACTTTGGCAACCAAATCACACACAATCTAGAAGTTTAAAACTTACTTCGTAATTAAAGTAAATTGATTGATCGGTGGTAAACTGCTAGCTAACAAAAATAAATGAAAAACTTGTTTCTATTAAAAGTTTTAAACTACCAAGGTGTAGGTCAGACCGCAGGAGATTTCCTGCGCGTCGGACGCGGACGGTGATCAATAAGTAGGTCGCCGTCTGATAAAGACAAGGCCCCGGGTCGAAGTTCCGAAGCATTTGGGTCCACTAGTTAGTTTGATTATTTTTTCATCATCGTCAACTTCATTTCAGCCGAAAGGCGTTCACTCTTAGTCATAGGCCTCCCCAAGTGTCGCCACAATGTTTAGTCCCCGCATCCATTGAATTCCTACGACCCTCATAAGGACATTGGCCAGCTTGTGGTTTTTTTTTTTTTCCGCTGGGAAAATCATCTTATGACATCCCCCGCTCTTGAGCGGGGCGGGAGATAGTGTCAGACTTTTACTGACTAAAAACCCACTCCTGTTCCTTCGTTGCCTTTCGTACCAGGGCCGAGTCTTCCTTTCAGAATCAGACCCTTGGCCCCAGTAGGCTTCGACCCTGCTGGGCCCCTACAGTTGCTGACATCTCCTTGAGGCGCGCGTGGAACAGCACGCGCCGTTGACAACTTGGGCTTGGTCCGGACGGTTACCGGACGGTCGGTCATCATCGTCAACTTCATTTCAGCCGAAAGGCGTTCACTCTTAGACATAGGCCTCCCCAAGTGTCACCACAATGTTTAGTCCCCGCATCCATTGAATTCCTACGACCCTCATAAGGACATTGGCCAGCTTGTGGTGGAATTTGAAAAGTAATTAAACTATACACAATAATTGTTTGTTAAAAATTTATAAACTTTTGATATTAACTTCCTGATTTCATCTCTCATTCAATCTAGCACGTTCGATCCCAGAAATTTAATAACTGCCAGATTTCAGTAGGTAGCAAACATGACGTGTTTGCTACCTACTGAAATCTCGTAAATCAAGTTCCAAATTAAAAAAGAAAATAACGTTATTCCTGGCTTATTACTTTATACCTAGAATGTAATAATTGTGTTACGCTCGTGTAGCCTCATTCTTATATGGCGTTCGATTTCTTTATTTCATGCCCTTGGCTACACTAACTGCAAAAATGACCTTTATATCATACTAATTTTATAAAGGCGAAAGTTTGTATGTATGTATGCTTTTTTTTGGTGGTTAGAGAGGGCATATCCGACTTTTACTGACTAAAGCCTACTACTATGTTCCTTCTTGGCTTTGCGTTCCAGGACCCCGGAGTTCCCTTTGGGACAACCCATGGTTAAACTGTGATGGTATGTATGTGTGTATGTGTGTGTGTGTGTGTGTGTGTGTGTATGTGTGTGAGTGTGTGTATGTGTATGTGTAAAAAATTTTTTTTTTCCAGAGATTAGATACATACACCTCTATCTGACAATCTCTTTAGTGCTTACAGGTATAATGTTTATAATTTTTTTTTGTTGATGTTTTAGTAAACGTGATATTATTACCTTTCTTTGGTATTGTTCGTCGAATCGTTGAGCTTCTTACTAGTCCTGAGTTTAGAGCAGTAGTGGGCGAGTGGTAACGGCCCCGACTTACAAGTTGTAGGTTGCGGGTTCTTTGTGTAATTATTTCATCACCACTGCTCTCAAAACGGTGAAGGAAAACATTGTTTGACTGGCCTGTTGGTCTAGTAGTTAGTGACCCTGACTGCTATGCCGGAGGTCGTGGGTTCGATTCCCACCCAGGACAAATGTTTGTGTGATGAGCATGATCATTTGTTCTGTGTCTGGTTGTAATTTATCTATATATGTATGTATTTAGAAATATATAAGTATGTTTATCAGTTGTCTAGTACCCATAACACAAGGTCTGCTTAGATAGTTGTGGAATATTATTATTATCTTTATTTATTTTTTATACATATTTTATACATTTTTAAATATTTTTCAAAACACATATAAAAAAAAAACATTTAAAAATATAAAAAATAGCAGTCCGCCGGTGTCGGGACAGGGTCCAAGCTACCGGTGGTTAGGGCTCCAGAGACAGGAACCTCCTCACAATGCGAGCCGTATCGAGGAGTACTGCCTTCTGTATCAGGCCCTTGATCCAACCGCGCAACGACAGTTTCGACAGGTGGTCGTCTAGACTTTTGGCAATCAGGCCATTGGCGGTAACAACAATCGGCACAATGATAGCCGAGTCCACATTCCACATGTCGACAACCTCGTGTGCTAAGTCGAGATATTTGATTTGTTTCTCTTTCTCAGCTTTCACGAGATTCTCGTCATGCGGGATGGTGACATCGACTATCATTGCGCGGCGCGCTAATCGGTCTATCACCACTATATCCGGCTTATTGGCTACAATAGTCCGGTCAGTAATGATAGACCGATCCCAGTACAACGTGACATGGTCATTTTCGAGAACTGGGTCGGGCACATAGCTGTAATACGGTACCTCTGAATACACTAGGTTGTATTTCAAAGCAAGTTGCTGGTGGATAATCCTGGCTACTTGGTTATGCCTGTGCAAGTATTCTCCGTTAGCCAGACGAGAACAACCAGAGATAATATGCCTGATAGACTCACCCGGACGATGGCATGCCCGACACACGTCAACCGTCCCGTCCTTCATTATATATCTCCGGTAGTTATTCGTCAAGATGACTTCGTCCATAATTGCACAGATAAAACCTTCAGTTTCCCCGAAGAGGTTGCTGAAACGTAGCCAGGCCACGGACGCTGCAAAATCTACATCAGACTCATGTAGAGCCCGATAAAAGCGCCCGTGGAGCTCCTTACTTTTCCATATTTCCCTGCGGTCATCAGTTGTAAGTACCACAGGTTTGCGCCAGTTCTCTTTAGCCATGGATAACGGGGTGAGTCCCTTGTCCACTGCAACCACATCGCGGTGCATACCCACATCGGTTTTATGAAAATATTCTCTGAGGCTGCACACCTCGCGGTTGTGCAGGGTCTTCGCGTTTAAAAAACCTCGACCTCCACACTTCCGCGGGATGTACAGTCTCATCACAGACGACCGTGGGTGATGCATCCGGTTTGCGGTCAGCAGTGTACGGACCCGCCTATCCAGAGCGTCTAGCTCGGTCTGAGTCCATTTGAGTATGCCGAAAGAGTACATTAAGACCGGCATGACCCAACCATTGAAGGCTCGCACCTTATTTCCACCTGACAGAAGGCTGTTTAATACCTTCTTCAGGCGGTCAAAGAAGCGCTCCCTTAACGATTGCTTCATGTCAGCAACGTTAATGCCTAACGCTTTCGACATACCCAAATACTTATAGGTTTCGGTTGAAGAGAGGGATCTAAGGTATATGGAATCCGAAAGTTGAATTCAGATTCCATAATCTCCCCTCGCTTTACATGCATGACTGCACATTTATCCACACCAAATTCCATCCTGATGGCACTACTAAAAGTTTCAGTTACCTTTAGTAGTTCCATCAGTTGTAACTTGTTGGGGGCAATGAGTTTCAGATCATCCATGTAAAGAAGGTGAGATAGTACCTGACCACCTCTTCTCAACCGATAGCCCAAGCCTGATTCCTCTAGCAATGTGCTTAGAGGATTCAGGGCTAAGCAGAACCAAAGTGGACTCAGACTGTCGCCCTGAAATATTCCCCGTTTAATCCATATAGGCTCATCGTCCCTCCGAATCGATCGACATCCTGGATAGCGAAGAACAGTGTTCCATTGCCCCATACATGACTCAAGGAAGGTGCGTAGAGTTGCATCTATTTTATACAACTCCAGCACCCTCATGAGCCATGTATGGGGAACAGAGTCATAGGCCTTCTTATAATCTACCCAACATGTCGACAGATCCTTGCGAGATCGACGAACCTGTTGGCTTATGGTCATGTCTATGAGGAGTAGCTCCTTAGTACCGCGAGACCCGTTCCTACATCCATTCTGAGAGGCAGACATTATTGAGTTGGTATCAATATGCTTGTTAATTTTCGTTCTCAGAATGGACGTAAGAAGTTTATAGACCGTTGACAAGCATGTTATCGGTCTATAATTCTTGGGTTCCGCAGTACTACCTGTCTTATGGAGCAGATGGGTAACTCCAGTTGCTAGAAACTGAGGTAGCGACCCAGACTCTAAGGATGACTGGAATTGAGATGCCAGGAGCGCGTGTGAGCTGCTATACCATTTTAGCCAGAAATTTTGCAGTCCGTCTGGTCCCGGAGACTTCCAATTCGGTAACGGACGGACTGCTCTGGCCACATCTATTGGGCTAATGACTACTTTTTCCATTTCTGGTATAGCTTCACACACGCGCTCGACTTCACGCATCCAGCCATCCTCAGTGTGACAGACGGGCACCGACCAAATATTGCGCCAGAAAGTATTCGTGGCGTCAGCATCTGGGCGGGTCACGTCAGTCACATTTTGTTCAGGTCGCTCCCAAGCTCTGTATACCCATCTCTTATCGCTCTGGAATATGCGATTCTGCGAGTACCGATCGACTCGCCGCTTATACCGTCGAATACGGTTGGCCCATGCACAAACTTTCTGCTTCAGGAAGTCGATGCGCTCCGTGACACGAGATAAGTATTCTCGAGGGCTGATTCCAGTCCCCGAAAATGCTCGCCTCACGTAGCGCATCACACGTGGTCGTGTATTGCCCTCCCTGAAGCAGTATAGTTTACCAATGAGCGCTCTGGCCCCATCGATACGCCTCTCAATCCTACATTGCCAGGCAGGTGCGGCAGGCTTTGGTCGAGTAGCTCCGTCACAACTTGATAGTTTTACGTTGGCTAAACGACATGCCGCAATAGCCCCGCAATAGAGGATCGAGTGCGTATCAGCGAGGTTTACGCTGTTCTCGAACACATTCTCAAGCAGCGAGTCCAGAGCACACACTAGCGCCCTATTTTTTTTGTGCATAGGTAACCGGGGAAGGCGAGGTCTAAGAGCGATCGGAGTCGATCTGTACTCGCGGAGTGCATCCTCCAGTGCGCTCCTCAATCGATCGTTGCACTGGCTACTTACTGTGACAACCCTATCATCTGCTTCATCATCAGCATGATTAGACTGCGGTCGAATTATATCTGTAGGTCGTGGTGCCGCAGTCTGTGTCTGTATTGTAGTCGAGATGATACGATTGCTCAGTACCTCTGAGCGCAGCCTATCAAGTGCGGCATCGTCCAATCTGTGATTTCGTTGGATAAACCGCACCTGATCCGATAATCTTTGGGTCGTGACGTTGACGGTTGGTTCCAGTTCCTGAAAAAGAGACAGCTTATTATTATTATTATTATGGTTTTTTAGGCAATTTTTCTCAGGCTGGTGCCTGGTGTTCTTTTAGAATCTCACGGGTGTGAACCAAGGTGAGATCCTAATTATTGGTTTAATATGGTAAAAGACTTTGAACTGAATTTAAATTATTATCCGAGTCCAGTTGTAAAAATTTTCTAACTATACGACAAGTGTTCAAAATAGCCGCTTTTTGTAGTGTTAGGTATGTGTATTTTGATAGATTGAGAACATTAAAACTATTGAATATTTGTTTTGGAATAACACCTGTTGCTGATATTATTATTGGGACTATTGTGACTCTATTCATTTTCCAAACTCTGGTGATTTCCTCTTGTAATTCTGTGTACTTCCTAATTTTTTCCGTGATAGTTTTTTGAATGTTATTAGTGTTTGGGACTGCTATATCAATTATGTAAGCATGTTTGTTTTCTTTATCAACAAGTGTTATGTCGGGTCTATTGTTATATATAGTGTGATCTGTAATTATAGTGCGGTCGTAATATATTTTGTAAAATTGATTTTCTAAAACCGCTCTCGGTGAATATTTATAATATGGTGTGTAAGCGTCTTGTATGAGTTTCAGTTTAATTGCGAGTTTTTGGTGTATGATGTTTACAAGTTGATTATGTCGATGAGTATAATCGTTCTGTGTCAATGTCATACAAGCACCCGTAATATGTTGAATTGTTTCCGGTTTGGTGTGACATTTTCTGCATAAATCATTCCTTAATGTACTATCTTTTATTATATATTTTCTATAATTTTTGGTATTAATGACTTGGTCCTGAATGGCCAACATAAACCCTTCTGTTTCAGGGAACAGCCCACTTAGTTCTAACCATTTGTTAGAAGCTTCTTTATCTATATATGATTGTTGTAAATCATTGGGATGTCTCCCATGTAGCTCTTTTTGCTTCCATTTTCTATTTATCTCTTCTATATGTTGCACTTTATCTACTGTCTCAATATTATCATCATCACTAAGGTTCAATGGTGTATACTGTTTATCTATCTCTATAATTGTTTTGTGTAAATTACTGGTACTTTTCTTTCGCCCGAAAAATTGTTTTAGATTAATTATTTGTCTTTTGTGGAGATGTGAAATTTCGATCAATCCTCTTCCTCCTTCTTTCCTGGGCAATATAACTCTTTCTATCGCAGATTTCGGGTGGTGATATCTGTGTTGTGACAGCATAGTTCTTGTTTTAACTTCGAGACTATGTAATTCTGTGTTAGACCATTTTATTACCCCGAAAGAATAAGTAAGTATTGGTACCGCGTAAGTATTAATGGATTTGAATAAATTTTTACCAGATAGATGCATTTTGCATAACGAATGTATTCTACTATTGTATTCTTTTTTTAATTTATCCTTAATGGCCCTATGTTCTAAAATTCGAGCTTGATTATACCCTAAATATTTGTACAGTTCTTCGTCTTTAATTGCTTCTATTGTTTCATTAGTATCTGTCGAGTAGTTTCCTCCTACAATTTTACCTCTCTCTATATTTAGTTTTCGGCATTTGTCTAGTCCAAAATCCATTCTTATGTCTTTCGAAAATTTTGTTGTAATATTTAATAAATCGTGTAAATTTGAATTTTTATTAGCATAAATTTTTAAATCATCCATGTATAATAAATGTGTAATTTGGTGTAATATTGACCTACCATTTTTAATGTCAAAACCTAACTTAGAATCTATTAGTGATCGGGAGAGTGGATTTAGGGCTAAACAGAACCATAGAGGGCTTAATGAGTCACCTTGAAAAATGCCTTTTTTAATCGCTACTTCATCCACGGTTATGTTTGCTTTTTCAGTTTGTAACATAAGTGTAGTTCTCCAGGATCCCATTGTACTCTTCAGAAAATTTATTATTAAAGGATTAATTTTATAAATATTTAATATTTCGATCAACCATGAGTGCGGAACGCTATCGAAAGCTTTTTTATAATCTATGTATGCTACGTATAAGTTTTTTCTAGATCTCTGAACATATTTTAAAATAGTGGAGTCTATTACTAATTGTTCTTTACATCCCATATGCCCGCGCCTACAACCTTTCTGTTCTTCTGTTAGGATATTATATTTTTCAGTGTGTTTAATAATTCTATGGGTGATACAAGATGTAATGATTTTATATAAAGTTGGTAAGCAAGTAATAGGTCTGTACTGTGAAGGATCCTGGGTTCTATTAGATTTTGGGAGCATATAAGTGATTCCTTTAGTCAAAAATTCCGGAATATTTTGATTACCTTTTAGAATATTACTTATCTGTTTTGCTATAGTTTTATGAAGTGAATGAAGTCTTTTTATCCAAAAATTGTGTATACCATCGACTCCTGCTGCTTTCCAATTATGTGTTTTATTTATAATTGTATTTATTTCAAGCGCATCTATATCTTCAAATGGCATTTCGTTTATAGTTTCTGATCTACATACTTCCTCTTGTATCCATTTAGCGTTTTTATTATGTTCCGTACTGTCTGACCAAATTCCTTGCCAGAATTCTTTTAAAGCCTCTTGCGATGGAGGGTTTAGGATTCTTGTATCATTGCCTTTAAGTTTTCTATAAAATTGTTTTTCACTTACTTTAAACAATATATTGTTATCTTTTCTTAATTTTGCTTTTTTATATCGTGCTAGCCTATGGCTCTTAACCAGAAGTTTTTGTTTCAATGTGTCTAAATGATCTTCTATTCGTTTGTTAAAGTTTTCATGTGTACTGTGTTGTTTAGTATTATTGATAATCTGTTTGACTTTTTTTTCAAGTTTACTCGATGTATTACCGTTTTTGTACTGTGTCAGTCTATTTATATCTTTTCTCAATTGCTCTATATCTGATTCTAATCTTTTTTGCCAAGGTGGATCATTTTTTACTCTGTTACTTTTAAAACTTCTGTCCGTATTTATTTTTAATTTAAAGTAATTTGCAATTGAGATAGCTACGCAATAAATTAACGAATGTGTGTCACTTAGATTTTCTAGAGATGTAAGCCTCGAAGGAATAATTTTTTGATTAAAAATATTAATTATATCGGATAATTTGCGAGATGGTCTCATTTTTGGTAGTAACGGTCTACAAGTAGGATTAATTCCATTATATTTTAGCATATTGGTTTCTAATTCGTTACTTAATGTAATTACTAATGATGAATCAAAATCAGTACTATTTTGTGTCTCAATTAATGTCGGATTATCTAAAATAGATTGAGTGGTGTTTTGTGTAGGTGTAGGTACACTTGAATCTGTAACAAAATATTCAGCCCCGGGACTCGTGTCTGGTTCCAGGGAGATGTTATTATAGCTGTTTATGTGTTGTGTAAAGTTTATTGTTTCCTCTTCTTCTTTCTTCAATTGTTCTGCTATTTCAAATCTAATCCTACTTAACGTGTCGTCCGTTAACAACTTGTTTCTGATAATGACCCTTCTTTGGTCTGCTATCCTTTGCTCAGTTACATTCATTTCTGGGTATTGTAATTTAAATTTTTCAAATAATTGTGTGCAGTACATAGTTCTGTCCTCTTCAAGTTTTGTAACATAAAAATAAGTACGCATGATGAATATGTTCATATCTTCAGTCCATTTCATGCGCACTCTGGGTTTTCCCGCTTTGGTGGTCGCAGGCTGAGTAGCTGATGCCGCCTGCGAAACATCCAAGGCGGATGTAACTGCTCTACTGTCACTATTGTTTAGTCTGTCTGTCAGTTCGGCTGTAGTATTTTTGTCGGGGAGAACCCGCCTGCTCAGTCCCCCACCGCCGATGGGTCGTATGCTGTGACACCCAACATCGGCCCCAGGTGCGCCCCGACGATTGCCCTCGGGTAGCGATCCTATATCTTATTATTATTATTATTATTGTGAGGAAACCGGCATGTCCTTGAACCAAAAATTCGAAGACATATGACATTCACCCATCCGCACTGTGCTCGCGTAGTGGATTACGGCCCATTCCCTCTCCTAGAGAGAGGAGGCCTGAGTCCCAGCAGTGGGAACATTAAACAGGCTCATTATGCTTATGCTTATTTTTGCAAAGTGCAGACAGCTTTGATTTCCAAAGTCTAGATTCCGACAACTCAGAACATTACAGCACAGTTAAGCACTTCAATTATCTAGATATTAGGGCATAAGTATTAGTGATAATCACACGGCAAATGCTCCATTATTTTTAATTGGCTTTCCTCAGTGCGGGCGTTACTTTAATTGAAGTTAATAAAGGGAATGTAACATCATGATCCACAGTTTAGTAGTGACCCTACAAAACGCTCTATAGTCTTTGTAGTCTACAAAGCCTAATGTTATTCATTTTAGGCTTGGCAAACACGTGTTAATACGCTAGAGGCTAAGAGCGGTTGAAGTAAAGTTACTCTATATATTTTATATATACGATTTAAACGTGGCTCCAGGATGTAAACTATGCTAATTCTGAAAAACTACTTACCACTTGTAAATGATGTTTACTTAGTACTAGTGTTGCAACAGAACTCTGCTTCCGCTTCCGCTTCTGCAGAAGTTCAGTTGAACTTCTGCAGAAGCAGAAGCGAAATACGGAATTGAAAAAGCTAGTTAGCTTTTTCAATTCTGCTTCTGCTTCCACGAAAATTAATAAAAGAACCCTAAACGGAAGAATACAGTGAGGAGCACGGGGCTGGGAGCGCGTGAAAGACTAAATACATCGGAAGAGACGCGGGAGGGGGCGGGGGCTGTACACAAACGTGTCGCAACGACTTTTTATATTATAATTTTTTGGTTCATTCTGCGCACCGCCGCGCCTCATGATGTGATTACGACATAGCCCTTCTGTTGTTTATAAAAATTGAATTGTGCTTTTTCTTCATAGTATTAACACTTCCGCTTCCGTTTCCACTTCCACTTCCGCAAAGATTTAATTTTGACATCTGTTTCCGTTTCCGCTTCCGTTAAGACACTCCCGTTGCATCACTATTTAGTAGGATCTAATACTCGTACTTCCTTTACTTAAATATTTCTAAATACATACATATTATAGATAAATTACACCCAGACTCAGAACAAATGATTGTGCTCATCACACAAACAATTTTTCTTGGGTGGAAATCGAACCCACGACCTGAAAATAAGCTACTTTTACTGATTGAAAACTCACCTGTGTTGCTTTTTGCGTTTCAGAGTCGCAGTGACTCGTGCGAACAATGTCACAATCCTTGACCGTCACTAACCTATGACACTTAGATTTTGCTGAAACGTTCAAAGTTTCCATTTAAAGGTAAACAAAAATAATAGAGGTAAACACTCGAGGCAGTAACAATAGGCGCGTATTTTGAGCTTGACGTGAGGCCACAAATTAGACGTTAAATGAAAATAACAACATGGCTCTGTTGACTTATGCACGTGAGGTATTCAAAATAGGAAGTCATTATATTTCTATAAGCGTAAACACTTCCCCGCTGCCTCGCTTAACTCGAAGCCACAGGCCACCATAATATAATACACAAAATGGCCTTTGTTTTACAAAACAAAACCCGACAACAATAAAGGTTTTCATAATATGTTTATTGTTATTTCTGCGTAACAATTCGCACACGTGCTGGGATTCTTTGGCCTTTGCATACATTTTGTATGAGAGTTTTGCACTGGAATCCAACGTTTCGTGGCAGCCAAGGCCTCACGTCGTAATTTATGCTGTGGTGCTCAAAATAATGGCAATATTATTGTTAGCAAAATTATTTCTAAACCATTTTAAGTTTATATTAGTTGTTGTTTCAAAATGAGCATGTAATTTTCCTGTATGAAAGCCTACTAACTAACTTAACCTGACTTAACCCAACCTAGGGGGTTCAGATGCCTCCTGCCGGAGGCTCTATGCAGGAATCGCTCGGTCTATGGCCCTTTATGGAGCGCCGGTATGGGAACCGTCGTTACGAAAGCGATCGACGGCCAAGGTGAACGCAAATCAGAGGGTCATGGCCATCCGAATGGTGCGGGGATATCGCATGGTTTCTCGCAAAGCTGCGAGCCTCCTTGCTGACCTACCACCGTGGGATTTGGAGGCAACAGCACGCATGTACGATCTGCGCGTGGAGATGCAACGCCGGGGGCGAAACTCCACAGCAATTAGTGTGTACGCTGAAGACTTCAAGTTTGTTTTTATAATAATTTAATTATTCTAAAGTAGTATCACAAGTGCGACACTTATAATAATAATTTAGAATAATATTCTACAAAACATATATAAAAATCAGCCATACAAATTTAAGTTCAGTAACTCTTATTTTTAGTTACCTTTCTCACCGGGTTCATACCCAGATGTCACAAGGCGAGCTTCCACAAGCACACTGGTATTAAAAGCACATGAGACGCTACTGAGAACCTAAAGTTTCATCTATGTGAAAATAAGTTACGTTTGATCACTCTGGGATCTTACTTTAGTATGTCAGGGCTCGGAGTATCGCAGCCCGAGCACTTTAACTTCCATGCCGATCCCGTGACGTTACCTAGCACTCCAACGCCGTCACCGTCCATCATGTCATCAGAGCACAGCGATCGCCAACATTTTGGATATACACCAAATATCCTTCAAAATTCAGACTTTGCTTTATAATGAAAGAGATTATTTCTTTGATCATTTTTCTCATTTTTGCCTTCATGATATTGTTTACATATTTTCCGCAAACACACCCGTTCCTAAATTAATGTAAATATCGGGCGAAATTATGCAAATATCACATTTTGTACAAAACATGATCAATTACAGCTCTGTTTATTATTCTGGCGTCCATTCCGCGAAATGACTACTCTAGTATTCAGCGCTTTGTACGCAATTTGTTTGGGACAAGTGCTGCGGTCGCGTGTTCCCGCAAACCTTCGGGATTTATCGGAAATCACGGAAAAATCCGTGTACGAATTGTATTGTCGTTTTGGCATCTAATGGACTTTTGAGTTGGATAGATCTATTCGGTAAATAATATTATTTGTTTCTGTAAAATTTTAATCTTGTTTTATCATGATGACAATATTTTAAGGCAAAAAAAAAAAAATAGAAAGCGTAAAAAAGTAACCGCATTTTGTTTTCAGATATTTTGTGATTTCTATGAAATATTTCTGCTCACTGGAGATAGCATTGTTAACATCATTGTGTTCAAAACATACAAGGATGGATATAGGAAATATCAACCATTTTTGTTGCGAATAACTATTTTTATACAACGAAAAGCGTTGTCAGCTGAAAAATAAATTAGAATTGAAACGTTTCATTCATTTTTAGTACGATTTATTACTTTATGTCAAACATTTTTTTGCCCAAAATCCATGGCAAAGTAAGACCAAGAAGCATAAATTAGCTTATTATGTTCCCTCAGCTAAGACGCATGCCTCCACTCTGCGCAAATAGGGCAGAATCAACTATACCGAACCGACCCAGTGCAGGATGGATATCACGTATCTCTAAATTTTCAACTGGTTTTCAAAAAAAGGGGAGGTTTTCAAGTCGTCTCAATATTTCTTTCTTCAGCCAAATTTTCGCCAATACAGTATTGTACAATGGTATATATACTATCTCTTATGGATAACCCACAATAACCATTTTTTATCCTTTACTTTTTACGAGAAATATTGGTTTATTTACAAAGTCACCTTAAATACATTGTGCATTTAATATATGTATATCAATATGGCCCTTTACAGCATGTAATTTAAATGAATATTTTCGAAGTTATTACAGATTTAAAATGCAGGGACATAGGGGTTGTATATAAATACATTCTGTCTGATTCTGTAGTATATTTATTATCAGCATTGCACCCGTGCAAAGTCGGGGCGAGTTGCTAGTATATATATATAAGTATGTTTATCAGTTGTCTTGTACTCATAACACAAGCTCTGCTTAGCTTGAGACTAGACGGCATTGTGTGATAGATGTGGAATATATTGATTAGATTTGGTGACGACCCATCTACAAACACTGGAGCACAGCCGTAGGGTAGCCAGCCTTTCGGTATTCTATAAAATGCATTTTGGAGAGTGTCTGCGGAAATTGCGTCGCTCTCATCGGAAAACGGCGAGTGTCCACTCTTACGTTGTTGGAACCTCTACGGTCCAGACTAAGCATTTTGCCTCGTCGTTTACACCGCGGACATTGAACGACTGAAATAATTTGTTTAATTTAGTGCGTCTCATCATCAAAAATTGCTTAATTGCTTACCATCAGGTGGGATCACAGTCAAGCATTAGTTTATATTAATAAAAAAAGATCTGATTAATAAAGAACTTCGGTGATATGCCATAGAACACTTCAATAAATGATAGCAAATCTTCTGACTTTGCCGCAATCACATATGCGTTTATTATTAAAACCATTTCATAACATAACATTATGCCAGTCCGATCTAAAGAGATTGAGTAAAGTTCACATTATAATTACTGAAATGAGGTTCGTTGCAGTAATTACGTTCAAATTTTATACATTGGGGTTACACCGGCCTCATCTAGTTTAAAATGTAAAAAATCCGGGAATCTTTAAGTCAAGAGTGAATAGGTTACATCTAGGTAACCGCGCCCCATCTTCGACCGCATTGTCGCTTTCCATTAGGTGAGATAGCGACCAAGCGCGAACCTATCAAGAATAAAAAATAAAATTGACGTTTAAAAGTGTTTTTTTTAAACCTTTTTGCAATATTTTTTTGTTTATAGATTCATTTTCTGTAAAGAAAAACACATTGATTACATTTCCTTTGAAAAACTCATAGAAAGAGCTTTGAAATTTAAAATGTCTTCTATATGGTACATGTGGAATCCTGGATGAACGCTGGCCTGATGCTGCGTAAGCGAGCGTACATGACCCACCACCACACCGCACCGCTCCTTTAATGACTACCACTCCACCGCACACATGATGTTAGAAAAAAGCAGATTCTGAACTAATTGACCTTCATTGGTGTAATTGCTGCAAGGCGTTCCGATGTGAGAATAAACAAATAAATAAATTATATAGACATCTGAACATCACTTTGCCTCACAAAATTGCATGGCAGCAATTAACAGCGCAGGTTTCTGCGATGTGGCGTCGCATCCCATCGCATCAGTAACTCTACTATAAGTTGCAGGTTGTTGGGGTCAAAAAAATTGCTAGTGTACCCACGTTCAAACCACGGTTGGTAGAAAACTATTGCGACATATGGAAAACAAAGTCGTAGGGCTATGGTTTTCGGAAGCTTAAGTAGACTAGTTACCAGGAACTCCCCTGCCTGAACCATATTATTAATATGCATCCATAAAAATGGCGTTGCTAGATATTTCTCATATATGTGAGACAAATTGATATATTTAAAATATTCTCATTCTAAATTGGACATCGATTGCGCAATCATCATGACAGGTCGATGGTAACAGCTATGCAAGTCCCTCCAATTTATATCGGATAATAGGTGTCAATTTGCACTGGAGCCAGTACCGATAAATATTCACCTCGTTTTGGCCCCATTCTTAAACCACCTATTGAATCTGTATTGCAGGGCTAACTATTATAATTCTAAATACCGTGAAATTGGATGTGTCGTTAATATTTTTTTTTTTTGTAAAATACTATATAGTTCAGTGATCTATGTGATGATCATTATGGAATAGGTTGGTGTGATGACTATAATATAAGTAGACTCACAGGGTAGCAGTCTATTTTTCTCAAGGGTGTATTGCAAAACATTTTCTCAAAAGAGGTCACAAAACGATTACCATCAAGAAGGCCGAGAGTCGTAAAGAAATGTAATCACCACACTTGGTTCTTTTTGCACTTTGTCACATACCAAAAAGCTTATGAATCTCGTAATGATCTTTAACAAAAACGCATTTGTTACATTTTTTAAAATTATATAAACTAGTTCTTAACGGTGATCCCACGTGATGGTAAGCAGTGTTGCAATAGTTGATGGTGAAGCGTACTAGTTGATTAATAGAAGATGTCTAAATTATAATTGAACGGGAAGACCGCAGCAGGCAAATTGTTCCAGTCCTTCTATGTACGCGGTTTAAACTACGGCACGAAACGCTTAATCCGGAACGTTTGGACCGTAGAAATATCAAAAATATAAGGGCAGGTAAAACTGGTGACGGAATCAAGGCATATAATTCCTGAGCTCACTCTCCAAAATGCAACCTATAGAATGCCGTGAGGCTAGAATTATCTTTGTAGATACGTTTCAAAAGAGTATGCCCCAGGTAAGTACATAAATAATTACAAATCAGCTTTCCCTACTGTAAGCAAGAAATTTGAAGCCTTTGGGGCATAAACTGGGAGCTTAACACACGCAACCGAGAAAACTAACTAACATTAATTATGTTTGATACAGCTTCGAGCTAATCATAATTAGATGAGGCAAGTCTTGGAACATCCCAGGTTGTTAGCTTATTGTTTAGGATATTAAAGGCTTTGATAACTTTGTAATGGAATCTGTCTGTGAATAATTCAGAACTAGTTTTGCAATTTTCTGCACAGGATAGAAGAATAGAACTAATAGAATAGAAATACTTTTATTCGGGACAGACTCAGCACAACGGTTAGGTATAAACACAAAGTAAAATAGAACAAAAGTACAAAGTGCGCCGAGCGTGCCCGCACCGAAAGGGTGACCAGCTCAACATTTACCTATACCTAGTGAAAGCTGCAGGAATGTACTGCATTCAAGGAGGGCAGGACTGGTGGACGTGGCAATGTTCGGGAGAGTTCTACGTCCCGCTTTTTTAGAGGGAAGGGAACCATCAGATAACTCCTCCATTCTAGGTGAAGAGTCAGATATTTACTGAATAAAACCCATCCGTGTTCCTTTCGTTGCATTTTGCGTGCCAGGCAATGACTCTTTGGAAAAAACTTGCAGCTTGCACCATTAAATCCCGCTGTAGATGTCTTTCTACTGATCTGTCTTTCGAGGAATCAGACTTGAGCAAGTTCCTTCAGTTGCCCTTTGCGTTCCAGGGTCACGATGAACTATTAACTAATCCCTTAACCTTGACCATAAGAATATCCTGATGCTGATTGATTTAGGAGATATACCTATAGACTTAAATTCATAGTCCATACAAAATTTCAATTTTTTTGTCCCAAGATAAATTATTTTGACCTGACATTCGTTTCTAAGAAGCAATTGACCTTTTAAGAGGCACATTGTTTGCCTAAGTGTCTCTTAGCAGAACTCTTAGGGGTCAAAATAATAATTTAAGTACTGCATAAATAAAATAAAGGGTTTAAGTGCGTGCTTAGGGTCTTCGATTTATTTGGCCCATTCTTCTCGTATTTATTTATCTTGGGCAGGTATATAGGACTTGGGGTCTAAGTGACCACGTGTTTGCCAACCCGTGTTTTAGTTAGTTCTTTTTCCGGCCGGAAGATAATCAGAGGCACCTAACCCAATATTTTTGGGAGGAGGAAAATCCCTTAACGTTTAGGATTTAGTAAAGTAGGGTAGCCAGCCTTTCGGTGTTTTACAGGATGCATTTTGGAGAGTATGCGCGGGAATTGCATGACTTGATTCCACCATCACATTTCTACCATCGGATAACCCAACGAACGGTGAGTATCCACCCTTATGTTGTTGATACCTCTACGGTCCGGACCAAGCGTTTCACCTTTATACCGCAAACATTGAGGGACTGGAAAAATTTGCCAGCTGCGGTCTTCTCGTCTGATTATAATTTAGGTGTCTTCAAGGCTAGAGTGAATAGGTTCTTAATGAACTAGTGCGGCTCACCATCAACGATTGCATAGTGGTGCAATGCAGTGCTTGACTGCGATCCCACCTGATGGTAAGTAGTGACTTACCATCAGGTGGGACCGCAGTCAAGCATTAATTTATAACAATTAAAAAAAAAGTTACTGTGGTCAAATAAAAAATGGCGTGTTACCTATTACTTAATATTAATTGTTGTTGTTTGTTGGTTCATAATGTGTTTACTGTCATTATAAGGAGTTAATATGTATATTTTTGTAAAGATAATCCTTCTAGAATCACTTTCAATTACAAAAGTGTATTATTGTGGAGTGTAAAAGCTATTTTTTATTCTAATAAAAAATGCGCGGATCTTAGAATAGAATAGAATAGAAATGCATTTATTCGGAACAGACACAGCACAACGGTTATAAACAAAAAGTAAAAAAAAAAAGAACAAAGTACAAAGTACGCCGAGCGTGCCCGCACCGAAAGGGTGACCACCTCAGCATTTGCTACAATAACAATTTTCTACAAACAAACAAACAATTTGCTACAATAAAAACAAAATTTCTTGTGTATCTACTGAATGAATCTTGAGAAAAAACTAGTAAATTAAAAATTTTGTAAAAATTTCGTGTCATATTGATTCCTATCAAACTCCTCCAAAACGGCTTGACTGGTTTTAATGATTTTTCTTTTTTATGTATCTTAGGTAGGTCTTAAAAATAGTTCGTGGGCTTTATTTACTCTCCTAAACTTATTTTTTTTTTTTAAATTTATTTGGCAGAACAGCGTTTGCCGAATCAACTAATAATGTGTAAATATTAACGTATACTAGTTGATAAGTGATAAAGTCCATCAAAATCCAGTGAAAACTATGTGTCGGTAGCTTCACTTTTTGTAAAAATCATTAAATGCATTGTGCATGTTATTAGGTCAAGTTTTTATTGTAAACTTATGTTAGGTTACGGTGGGGCTGGCATGCTCTATGAGATAAAATTCGCTTAAAATAATGGTAAAAAAACAAAACTCTACATGTTTTATTTCTAGTAGTAACGTAGTCATTTAAAATCTGATTAATCAAGACACGAATGCTTAGTAAATATAACAAAGCCTAGAAAAACTAAACACTTTTATGTTACAAAGTCTAGAATATAAATGTTAGTTAAATAAACAATTTGAAATGTCCAGTCTCCTCGTAGCTACGGAAAATGGGGAAACATACGGGTAACGAGGTGAAACTTGAAAATATTTCTTTTTTCCCTCCATTGAGCATCTTGGTCGGACTTAGGAAGATATTTCTCTATTTTTAAAAATGTCATTTCTCTTCGTAGTGAGGATGGAACGAATCGCTTTTGAATCGCACTCTAGACTTCGTTTTCTATGGTCGGTGAAGTTAAACGGTTTTTTTAGCATTTCTTACATTTTCTAAAAGTGCAGTATGTATGTACTTAAATGAGAACTAAATGCTAGTCTATAAATTGTGGTAGGCGCCAGATACAGCAATAACGGTCATTGAACTATTTACTGACATTTTTAATTTCTACAACGAAATTGGCTATCATGATATTGTGACGACTATGGAGGTTACAGTTATAATTAACTTGCACAACTGGCATGTTATACTTTTAAAGTTTATATTATAAAAAGTTTAGGTGATTGATGTAAAATCAATAATAAGTTAGGCGGACGTCAGATAAATGTCGGGACATATTTAAAAAAAATATATATAAAAGTGCTTAGAACTATATAATTAAATTCTAATCGGATATCTAAGCCTTTTTTTGCGTCCCCAGCGTGACAATATATAGTGATCCTTTACATTTTCATGCACCTAATCAAAAACGGATCATAATTTATTGTTCGAGTGGTTACCCGAACAATAAATTAACAACGAAGAGATGTTATAGAAGGGTCAATGCAGTTTATTGCAAATTTATCTGGCGCCTACCATAGCTCAAGTTTTGCTAAAACCAAGTGGTCTCACACTAAAAGGGTGAGAAGACTTTATTCTAGGATTTCCTTTAAGTACATAAGTTGTTCTTGGAAATTCGTAAAGACTTATTAGTAATTTTAGATTATGAAGAGTTTTCCTTGGTAAGAAGAACAGACTTTATTTAATACAAAGTGGTTGAGGTCCATAATAGTGTTAGCGCTAATGCCGTTTGAAAAACTCCTTTGACAAGCTTTGAAATCCTGTTATTTCATATTTATGTTCTTAAATTAAACTTAATACTCAGTCTTAGCATAACATAATAATAAATATTATTAATAAATTAATCGGCGGTCGATTAATATTAGAGCATAGGAACAAATTTCTAAAGTAATTACGATTTCTAGATTAATTGAGTGTCAGAAATAATTAATTTGCTTTCTTATTATAAAACTGTTTTCGATTATACAAAAATGCGACAGCTGATAGGCAGTAAATTCTGTACAGTCACAAGCAATAAGATATACATTGTCACATTTTCTATCTACTGCTATCATTCAAGAAACAACAATTACAACAATTACTGACAATTACTGACAATTATTGTATTGTATTAACCGGTATTGTATTGTATTTTATTTGATAAAAAAAAAACTGTTATAATTATGAAAGTTAGCAATTAGCATGTCTAAATGTAACTAAACGTAACTCCAGCCCCCAAGATACAGGCACTGCCTAGTTTGGGGACCACAGTTCACTTTAATGTTAATTTTACCAGTTAGAATGCCGTTCTTTCGGACTATGACAGTAAATAACCAAAATCAGCACTTATTTTAGTGTATATTCTGCTCGCATACTCGTATCATTCTGCTGCGTACGTTACTAATCTCTATTGAAATATGCCAATGAGATCGAAATTCGGTCGGAAGAACCAGGTACACAATACTCTTGAAAATGACAAGATCGTTCGATCACAGGCTAATCTCTTCAACACACTGCGAACGTTTGGTACTTCGCTGAATTAGCTCAGCTTTGCAGCACAGCCTGCCTTCCTAATCCCTTCACGTAACCTCTAAGCTCGAGATCGGTTTGTTGAACTATAGAGTCTATACAAACTTCGCCCAACCTGAGATACATTTTCATTCAACCACTCTTACGTGATTATGGCGTTTTTACACATCGTTTTCTAGATATTTTGGAAACACAGATATCTTGTGAATATTATCCATGTTTCTATTCAAATCATAACATAAATTTGTGGAAACAGTGTTGTATCCAGTAAAGAAATCTGAAATATTGCGTGAACTTTGGCCCTTCATAATTTACTCTTAAATAATGTATTTATAGAAACCTTGCATATTTAAAAAATCGAGATTTTGAATGACAATTTTTTTCCCAAATACTTTTATGGTTTAACGCATATTTCCTGGACCAAGTTTTATGAAATGTTCGAATGAGTGACAAAATTACTGAATGGCAATAGAGCGTTCAGGTATTATTTTTAGGGTTCCGTACCTCAAAAGGAAAAAATGGAACCTTATAGGATCACTTTGTTGTCCGTCCGTCTGTCTGTCTCTCTGTCAAGAGAATGAGAGAAGTTATCGAAGCTGTGAAATAATCAAACTTCTGAGTTAACGAAAAAAAAGGTACGTCCTTTTATGTCGCAAAAAACGTATATTCTCAAGTTCTCATAGCACAAACATAGGAAAAAATCTGAAATCTGTAAATTTGTAGTTACTCACCAAAAAAAAGTTAAGTTTGTACGGAACCCTCAGTGCGCGAGTTCTACTCGCATTTGCCCGGTTTCTTATTTTGCGTCACATTTTTATCAAACACATTGCATAAGATTGCGTTGGCTCAAACAAAAAGTTTTTAAACTATGCTTATCTTGTCGATATATGAATTGAGAAGGGCCTTCTTAATGTGGGTTAGATTTGAATGGCAATGACGTCGATTCACATGTTCAGAAAGTTATGAATTCACACAACACCATGCCTGTATTTTCCGTCGGATTGGATAATGTTGTATATATATGGAACACACACGGTTTTTTAGTTAAGCGTAAGTTCTATGTTGCGGGAGACAATTCTATTGAAATCACTGGAGCTCAAATCTACTATAGATTTGAGCTCCAGTGATTTCAATAAAACGTGCTGCAAAAAAAAAACTAATAACACTTTTCCCGACCCGGGTAACAAACCAAGGACCTATTATATTGATCAGGGCTACGGGATTGTTTGTAACTGAACGAACATAGCTTGTTTTTGGTCAGTAAATGTCTGACACAAGTGTACTACTGAAGCTCGACAAATGGATGTGCAATTAACACTGTTACATAAGACAAAACTATACTGCGACTCACCACACTTCGAATGCACGCTTGTGCGACACACTGAAACTCGAAATCACGCTGGTGTGATAGACGATTGTACAAAAGTAGTTCGACACCACGGTATTACGACAAACAATTCTGTGACTACTATTTGTGTCATCATCATCATCATTTCAGCCGAAAGACGTCCACTGCTGGACATAGGTCTCCCCCAAGTGTCGCCACAATGAACGGTCCTGTGCGTCTCGCATCCATCGGACTCCCGCAATCGTTACCAAGTCATCGGTCCACCTTGTAGGAGGCCTTCCAACGCTACGTCTTCCGGTATGGGGTCGCCATTCCAGAACCTTTCGGCCCCAACGGCCATCCGTTCTGCGAGCAATGTGCCCTGCCTATTGCCACTTAAGTTTAGTAATTCTTCGTGCTATGTCGGGAACCTTGGTTCTCCTGCGGATATCCTCATTCCTGATTCGATCACGCAAGGAAACTCCAAGCATAGCCCTTTCCATTGCCCTTTGGATGACTTTAAGTATCTATTTTTGTGAGTAACTAATTTGATAGCACTTATCCGTAAGTATTACAGTAATTTGACACTACCCTACCTGTCAAGATAGCTCGACGAATCCCCGCTCAGCGAGGCTCCTACTTTTGGATGGTTATAAAACAAAATAACCACGAAGGCTAACGTAACCTGTCCGTGTCGGGGTGCCTTAATTACATAATGATTCTTCATGACGGACTAAAGTAATGTCGAGCTTAAGTGTGTTGCATAAGCGTGCCTTTAAACTATTGTGAGTTGCATTACAGTTTTTTCGCAAACGCGTTAATCACATATCCATTATTCGAGCTCACGTAGTACTCTTGTCTGATACTCCATTTCGCTTCGCCCAGAGCGATAGAAATTTACTGTTGATTTCCCACTCCAGAAAAAGTGTTTTTTTTTAGTTGGAAAAATCATCCTATGACAAATCCCGCTCTTGGGCTGAGTAGGAGATAGTGTCGGACTTTTACTGACTAAAAACCCACTCCTGCTTTTTCTTTGCCTTTGTCCCAGGATCCCGGGTTTCACAGAAAAGGTTGGAAAGGTTCTACAATAGTAAAAGCTTTGGTATACCTTACCTCCTTAGTTAGGTATTGCTCTAGTTATAAATTAGGATTTGAATTCTAAACTCAATAGACAGGAGATTTGCATTAGTAGATTCTCAATGACCACTTCAAGTTGACTTACATTTGAAGTAGTTTATCACTAGTTGAGGTAGTTTGAAACTCCACAATATTGATGAAGTAATACATAATAGTACTCTTTAGCATTAGACTAGAGTTAGATTATCCAAAGAAGTAAATACATCGTAAATAGTTTTTTTAACACATTGCAATCCCATGTACCGAGTACGGTGGAATGTTCTGGCGCTGCCTTTATGGCTGCTGAGACCCTTAAAAACAGCGCAAATACTGTAACCTTATTGGTAGTTACAGTTTTGAGACGTTTGGGGTCAAAACGCTTGGGTCATGGGGTCCGAGTTGCGCGTCTCCTTTTTAAGTAAATTTCACGCCGACTGATCGACACTTTGCGTGACCAGAGGGCTGGCTCGTTCTTTGCCCAAATAATTAGCATTGCCATTCAACGGGGCAATGTTGCCACCAGTCTTCTGGGCACATTTCCAGATGACAGCGATGTGGAGGAGCATTTCGATGCCAGAGTGTAATTTGTGTTTTTTTATTATATTAATCTACATAGTTAGCTTTTAGTATAGTTTAGTTAATATTTTAGTTTTTTTATGTAAGAGAGTGTTTACAATTTGCAAAATAAATACATTATGTTTTTTGAGTCGGGAAATTTTCTCCTCCTTACTCTCCTCACTTCGGTGGTCTCTGGGAGGCGGGTGCGTGGTCAACCTGGAATTTATATAATGCAACGATTACTTAATGCTAGATCACTAATAATTATTATACTTCCTGGTTGAGAATGGACTAGGACAACAATTGATAAAATTAAATGGTCTATCCGCAACACAATGGGTCAAAAAACGAAAATCAAATTAATATTAAACTAATTATATAACAAATAAAGATTCGACGCTACACTTAAAACGGTCAGTTGAATTTAAAATTTGAATAGTTACACTTTTAACTTTGAACAACAAAAAAAAAACTTCTTTACACAATATAATTGTGGTTAATAATGACCTTTTACATCGAAATTGAACACAAGGTACTAAATACTACCTGAAGAAGAGATTAGTAGGTGAAACCAACGAATTGACCTTCACTAACACTGTGACAAACTTGATGTGCCCCAGTCGTATTCTCCTCGCATGAATTTCCTCTTTGATATTATTTCTTGAATTTACTCCGGTTACTTTTTCTTGAATCCGGCTCGAAGGACCATATGTTTCGGGAAAATCAAGAGTATTTTTTAATAAAGATACAATGTGTACGGTTGAACGGTGTAATGTCGAAAGAAAAACAATTAACAAAGAGATTTTTAAATTAAAAATTGAAAATATGCGTAGATTTTGATGGTGATCATAAAATGTGATATTGATGTACTGTTTTTTGGTTTAGACGAGCTATAGCGATTGGAGTGATGCTTTTGTAAATCTGAACATCATCATTATTTCAACCAAAAGACGGCCACTGGTGGACATAGGCCTCCCCCAAGTGTTGGCATAATGATCAATCCTGTGCGTCTCGCATCCATTGAATTCCCGCGACCCTCACCAGGTCATCAGTTCACCTTGTGGGAGGCATTCCAACGCAGCGTCTTCCAGTTCCAGTTTTTGAGTAAGTATCTGAAACTATGATCGTTGAGAATATCACAACACACTAATGATATAAAGGCGAAAGTTTGTTTGTATGTGTGTGTGTATGTTTATTACTCTTTTACGCTCCTGAATGGATTTGAATCAAATTTGGCACACAAGTTAACCATGTCTTGGAACAGCACATAGAATACTTTTATTTCGTTCAGTTTCCTTTTGTGTTTCAGGACCGTGGTAATTCTTTCGAACAATTCCTCAGCCCTGGCAGGCAGCAATGTCCACCCTGAGACGTCAACTGCTGGATAATCGACATAGGCTTCCTTCCTTAAAGCGTCACCACATCGACTATTCCAACACTTTTCGCACTCAGCAGATTCCCGCTTCTTTCACTAAGGCATCGGTCTTGGCACTTACGAGTACATCAGCAATTTATGAACTGAAAACATACACAGTCGTATTATTTGATTGATTTCATCCTTTATTCACTTTATTTGAATTTGCTGTGAAGTGTTTTAATCGAGATATTTAATATTGTAAAGTTGTAGAGTATTTTATTTTTTTTTCATCTCGAATGAAATATTCGAATTGAAAAAATATTTTTGTGTTGGATCGGCCATTTATCAAGGCTTTTAGTTATATAACATCACGCTACGACTAATAGGAGCGAAGCAGTAATAAAAAACGCGGGTGAAACCGTGGGAGAAAGCTTGTGTGAAATAATATCGATGGTGCCTGAGTTTTGAAGAACCTTTATAAACAGTTATGTATGGAGGACGATTAAATATAAATCGACAGCATAAATTACAAATCACTTCCAGGACTGGAAGGACGAAGCACGGAGCAGTGAAAGATGGGAGTAGTGGAGCCCTTTGTCCAAGAGTGGGATTGAACAAACTAGCAGAAAAAATAATTACAAATCTTCGTTCGTAACGGTTAAAGATATACTCAAAACGGCACAAAAAATAATCCTAACATTTTGATAGTTTACCGAGTTAACTTTTTTTTATTAATTATAATATAACTTTACCGACTGCAATCCCACCTGATGGTAGCAGTTATTGCACATCGATCATCTGGATCTGTTTGTAGAAGTACAAATCGATCATTCGATCAATGTGCCGACGAAACCTAAGAGCAGCAGTGCACGTATTTCACCATAAATGATAGTTGGTTAACGGTTCTGTCGTGCTCTCTATGTTTCTGAGACGTACCTACGTAGGTATTAAGTGAAACTCGACTCACACAGCAATCTACGCTTTCGGCTCGATCAAGCACACACCTTGAGCTTCTAGTCAAATGTAACTTGGTAGTTTGATCAAGAAGCCGTACTCAATTGTATATATAAACGGAACATTTAGGGCGGAATTCACTTTTTTTCGTTTGGCTCAATCGCGTTTAGCCGCTGTCACTAGTGTCACGTGTCTGTATTTTTCTTTTGTTGTATTTTTACAAGTGACACTAGTGACAGCGGCTAAACGCGATTTTGTGAGCCAAACGTTAAAACGCAATTAGTTTTATTGGTTAATTCCGCCCTTATTTATTAGCTATGACTACGTACTTCCAGATACATCTTGGATATGTACTTTCAGTTATAATAAGTGGAGTAACAAGTAACGCGATGTTTGATGAAAGGGCAACGCGAAAAAAGAGAGATAACGCCTAAATACTCTGTTAGCATTCGGTAATTCAGGAAACACGTGTTAAAAAAAAATTATCGTCATTTAGAATCTTGATCAAATTTGCAAGACTTTTATTGTTATATTTTTTAAATTTTTGAGTAAATTATGAAGTGTCAAAGTTCATGTAAAATAGCAAATTTTCAGAGGTCTTTAGTGGATTAGTTTTACACATGATTTTAATAGAAGCCTAGATAATATATAATATCCACTAGATACCGTGTTTCTAAAATATCTAATGAAAAATGTGTAAGAACGTCATAATTGCGTAAGAGCGGTTGTATGAAAAACAGTGAAAGTGTATGTAGAGTTGCATCCCCTTAACCTACACCAGTGCAGAAATAAATTGAAAGCTTGGTTGATGGAACAAAGCTACACAAGAATAGAAAAACTATTAATTACCTCAACTTATTAAGACAAGTACCTACATCTACATTTCTCTACACTCCCTCCTCCACACTCATCACACACACACACACCATGATACAGACATGGATTCCACACTGCTATGATTGCAACCAATTTACTATGCAGTTAATTTCCTAAGCAAATAAAGAAAGAAAGAAAAGTATTTGATTTGGCACACTAAAAAATGTGAAATGTGTGTGATGTGTGAATGTGTGTGTAAATGTGAGTACGTATATATATCTGGTGGAACAGATTCCTACGCCATAGGCAATAAAACTAGTTTGCAAGCCAGGGAACCTGTTACTGGGTATAATGTATATTACGAATAAAGTTACTAATTTTTATTAAACTATACCAACTAATTCGTTACAAATACTTTTGACTGACAAATGTTACTTTCTAATATGTCTTTGTTCTTCCTGTTACTTTCTTATACAAAACTAGCTGACCCAGCGAACTTCATACCGCCTAATAGTCAATGAATGTTGTGTTAGCTAAACTGTCAAATGATAACACCATCTACTGGTATTACCATAACAGCATAATCCATTTTGAAATGAAATTTTAAATAGAGATGGCGTTATATTCGAATTTTTTTTCGTAAATTTTTCCACATTTTCTCACTGTGGACACAGCCAAATCATTTCAGCCGTTCTCGAGTTTTAGCGGTTCTCGAGTTTTAGCGAGACTAACGAACTGCTTATTCATTTCCTATATCGAAGATAGAAAAAAAAATATTAAGAATTTTTTTGTGTTCTCTATTGCATTCGACATTACATTGTTTAACCAGACACAAGTCATTTTATTTAAATACTTCGGATTTTCCCGAAACAAAACGTTTAAGTTGAATAAATTTTGTATCATCATATCTTTTCTTATCTTACTTTTAACCGCATAAAATGCATTCATACAACAATAAAACACTGAAAAAATTGCCACCATAAACATCCAGATAATGAAACGAAATAAAGTTTGTTTTTAAGATACAGAATAACTCTGCCGATCCCTTCCAAATACATCACCCTCAGTCAGTAACTTCATTGAGTCACTCTCGCTTTAAAATCGTCAACATAAAAAGCAACTCAATTGAATAATTCGGATCCGCCTTCATAAACCTAACGACAGTCGTTATGTAAATAGATTTACGATTTATATAAGGAAGCGAGAAAAGCTGTAAAGTTGTAAAAAAACATTGAAAAAAGAATCGTAAAGCGGACAAATTGATTTTCTCTTTATATTTATGTGTTTAATTTTGGTACGTAGACTTGCAAGCACCAATCTTTTTATTAGGCGGGCTTGGAGATATTTAGGTGGTCTCGCACTGAAGTAAGGATCGTGTAATTGCAGTTGTAAATTTGGGAAGATACCGCCTCAGGTAAGCTTTTTTTTTTCTCGGTGAGAAATCATTCAATGACTTCTGATCTAGGGTGGAGCTCGGCATGTATTGTAAGACTATAACCACACCTGTCCACCTTAACCTAGTAACAGGTTCCCTGCCTCGCAAACTAGTTTTCTTGCCTATGACTTAGGAGTCTGTTCCAACAAACAAACCAGATATATATGCGTATTCACATTTACACACACATTCACACGTCACACACATTTCGCATTTTTCTGTGTGCCAAATAAAATATTTTTCTTTGCTGTAAGTTGTATTAGTAGATAGTTGCCCTGTGCGTTCTAGGACTACGAGTTTCCCTTTCAGAATTTTTTTGAGTCCCTAGCTGGCATCGGCCTTACTAGGTCCCTAAGATGTATGTTTATACATTCATTGCCGACGGCAATGATTAGGATTTGACCGGTAATGTTAAATGCACGAGATACGATAATTTTCGATTCCATACTTTTAATATGAAAACGTTCTACGTTTAAGCTTGGTGTCTAACTACTGTTATACTTATGTTTTGCGATGTGGGTATCTATGTGTTCTAGATTAAAACGCCATCTTATTCAATTTTTATATATAAGTATTTACTATTCTATTAAGACCGAAGAGTTATGAGTTTACATGTGGATGGATGGAAAGGGAGAGGGAGACCAAAGAAAAGATGGATGGATTGTGTGAAGAGTGATATGAAAGAAAAGGAAGTTAGTGATAGTATGATGAGTGATAGGACAGAAAGGAAGAAGAAAAGGTGTTGCGCCGACCCCAAATAACACGGGACAAGGGCAGGAAGATGATGATGATGATGATGATGATGAAGTATATACTATTCTCACATATTAGTAGGCCTCTAGTATTTTAGTATATTTACTATACTATAAATCTACTATATTATAAATCTGAAGAGTTTGTTTGTTTGGACATGCTAATCCCTGTAACTACTGGTCGAGGAAGGCTATAGATAGTTAACATTATATTACAGATACTCCATTATGGGCAGAGCAGTAACAAAAGACGGGTGAAACTACGGGGCACCGGTTAATAAATAATATAATTTGGTTACGCTGTTTCTATGCGTTGTAGTTTATTTATATTTGTCTAAATGTTGTAATTTATATTTTCATTCTTTTGCTGCTCATATAGAATGAAAGAGAGTTAGCTACCCACGTATTCGAATATGGAATGATGTTTCTATGTGTACCTACTCCGCAAATTCAATGGCGTGAAATGGCTGAACTATGAAAGGAAAAAAAAGAAAATATGTTTATTTGGCACACCATGACACATTAATTGCTAAAATCCTACATGGTAAATTATACATTAATCAAAAATTAATTGATTAAAAAACTAGAATTAAACATAAAAAAAAAATAAGGAGAAATAAACAATTAACAATAACAATATGTCTCACGGCTACACCAAATAGGTCCAGTTCAGCATAATGCCAGACAACAACGTAGCAGTTGCCTGACGCTGGTTTTCAACTGTACCTTAGAGTGTAGGTACGGATGAAAATCAGTTTTTTATATGGAAATTAAATAAATAAATATATAAGTTAATATATATGCATATATTAATGTATACAAAATGTTAAATCATAAATAGATGTTTAGTGTTGCGTCCGCAATAGAAATTAGAAATCGTGTGAAATTTGGCGTTTTTGCTTTCAAAAACCATGCCGTCGTGTGTGCTGTATGATGTACCGTAGACTAACTACGTATTGTTGCACAATTAACCTTATTTTTAAGATATCTTTCTGACCAAAGTCTTTTAAATAGTTCGCAATTTTTCACCTGTATCGCGCGAACATAATTAACAATCTCTACGATAGTTGTAAGCAAAAACAATAGTGTTTTCAAAAAGTTCGAAGTAACTTTCCTCGCACAAAATCTTTGGTGACACTTTTTACTGCTTACCAAGAAAAATGTAAAGTTCAAAGATGTCGTTATGAGCCCCAAAAGTCTACTTGTATTCAAGTTGGCAGTAAGTTGCACCTGCTGTTAGGATTTACTTCGATTGTTGGTCGGAACTGAAGTTTTTTGTCCAGTCATACAAACTTTCACAGACTGGTAAGCTAACCCACTTGTGAGTATTTTTTATTCGTCGTTAATGTAACAAAGTTTCGGTTCTATATTTTAGTTTAGGGTATATAAAGGTTGCATATAAAAAACCTTGAAATTAAAAATATCTAATTTACTCCTGATATAAGTTAGGTAGATTTAAAAATATAAAAGCAGATTTTATATACAACCACAAATGGAACATTATCCTAAGATTTTTCAATTGCAACCTCCATTTTGAATGTGATGTATTATCGTGTTTGTTTGTGGTGAAGTCAGTATCTTTGTATCCGTAAGAAATAAAAGATTTTGGTTTTGTTTTAGTGAAATAAATGGGCGTGGTTTGGATACATCTGTACTCTCTTTTATTGGAGGTTTAGCTATTAAGATATGCTATGGCTCCAAAACAACAAATCTGTTTTTATTGCCGTTTTTCGCTATAAAATACTAAATAAAATATTTTTCTTCTGATAAAATATTGTTTTATTTAGATAGAGATTTATCATTAAAAAATTATAGGCATCTATTTTATTGAAGGATTCTTTATAAATCAATTACAAAAAGTGGCAGCACTGAGGGATTAGGTCCAGGCATCTGTCAAAACGTGTGTTTTTGACATTAGGTAGATATTTAAACTGACGCTAACGTTATATTTATGTTTTACATTAAGTTTTTTTTTCTTTTTAAAAAAGGCAAAAGATCTTCTACTTTCAAAAACGCAAGGAAAGATCCTTGCGTTTTTGAAAGTAGAAGACCTTTTGCCTAAGTGGTACCAGCTGCTGGCATACGTTTTCCCGATAATCCTCCTTAGCTACATAAAACAAAAAAGATACATCATCAAACTACTTACTCCCTTCAATACGCTCAATAGACTTAGATAGCTACGTTAAGTGGTAAAGTTTATATATGTTGACAAAATAACGTACCCTCTCCAGGGTTGTCTGACGAAAAGGTTTTTCATTAAGCGTTAACAGCCATTATGAGCAGTGGTGGCCGAGTGGTAACGGCCTCGACTTACGAATTGTAGGTCGCGGGTTCAAACCCAGCCAGGCGCATTACTTTGTATAATTTATTTCATCACCACTGCTCTCAAAACGGTGAATGAAAACATTGTGAGGAAACCGGCATGTCCTAGAACCAAAAATTTAAAGACATGTGACATCTACCAACCCGCACTGGGCCCGCTTAGTGGATTACGGCCCATTCCCTATCCTAGAGAGAGGAGGCCTGAATCCCAGTAGTGGGAACATTAAAAGGCTGAATATGTTTATGTATATGAGCGTTAACAAGCTAACGGTATCGGGAAATGAGCCGGAATAACTCAAGAAGCGCCTGAGCATGAGCAATATTATAATTACATCCTTTAAATCCCATTCAAGTCGTCTGGTCATTGATTCGGAAAAGAGCTAAGCTGAAAAAAAACAAAACAATTTCACAAATAAAGTGGATCATCAAAATTTTGTGGAATTTATTTATTGCAATTATTTCGTTAACGAGCTCTTGTTACGTTGATCTATATTTCGAGCATGAACCCTGTTAGGCCTATGTTATTACATTTTTACAGTTCTTTTAGACAACTTTACAAAATTCCTACAAATTCAGCTTCCCACCCAGTGCCACCATTATTCATGGTGGTAACAAATACTATCTTTATAAAGTTATCGTCGCTCGTGTAGTCTGCAGGTATGTCCTCACAGAAAGTCCGTACTACTACGCCCTTGCTGTCCACGAGCTGCACATAATTCTGATCGCAAGTAATACCCAAGTCAAACGTAGCGAAATGTAGCAGTAAACGTGTTCCTAAGGGAGTCTCTAGTTCCCACTCGCAGCTCGACACCTGCCTGTAAACGTTAGGGTACAAGGGACTGGTGACTTTACCCATAAAACTTTGCAGTTTTCCGCCGCATCCACGACCTTTATCGGATATCATGTAAATCAGATCAAACATTACATGATCTCCATTGTATTCATGATTGTGAAGTAATAAATATCGATCAGAGGAAAAGATAGGGTTATTATTATCAGATATTGTGTGAATTTTTGAGAGGGTGGCTGCAGTAGTGTTATTTCCATCAAAAATTTCAAGATAACACTTTGCGTTCCATGAAATTGAGTTGGCGTACAAGTAATACACGGATATCGTGTAGTTTACTGGAGCAGTGATGAGCGTGTAGCAGTCGTGGTTAGAGACTGAATCACTTCCATATGAAGCTTGAACACGTCCGTGAGCCTCCGTGTAATTTCTGTCACAAAATCCTGTGAATGCTGCTTCTATTTCAACACCTTTGTATATTTTAGAATCTGAATCTGCCGATGTGATTAAGTTTATAGATGTAGTTCCAAAGACATAAAAGTCCGTAGGCTCCTTTTGCCCGCATAACTCAAAACGATCTGGAAAGCGCAAAGAGCTGTCGTAAAAGGAATAACGGCTAAAGAAGTCTTGTGTACTTGGGTTCAACATATAATCCTTTCCAAGTGTTACATTAATTGGGTTTGGATTGCTAGATATAATCAGTTTGTCTTTATTGCAGCGCTTTACGCCGGTGTTATCTGCAACAGGAGGCTGTAAGTCTAAGTCTTTTACAGTTATACGTAGTAAAGTATATGGAGAGGAACTTACATCTAAGTGATATACACAATGAAGCCCGCGAGGAATCAAGCCCTCTTCATAACCAGGAGATTTAAAGGTTTGTGGTGCATTGCTCACTGAAATGACGGAGGTCCCGCATAATGACCGCTGAGCTGTCAAAGTGGAAAAAAAGCCGTGACTTCCTATTTCGCCATCCGTTGAAAGCCTGACGCTCATCACATTTCCAGAAGAAGTTAATTGCGGTGGGAGCCTGTGACCACAATAGGTTCCTATTACTAAGCTGTTAGGATTTAGGCCATCTTTTATTTCAACTAAGTCGCAATCACATTTACTGTATCCCAAAGCAGTTTGGTTGATATTTTGGCAGGGGGCTACGTGGAACGAAGTGAATGCGATTTTAATTACAGTGTCAGGCGGTGATACTATTGACCAATGACAATCTAAGAATTCTTCGTAGGCAGAATGACCCATGAAAGGAGAATTTAGTGTTTGCGATGAACTAGTTGTTAAATTGATAAGTCCACCACATTTACCTGCTTCAGAATAACTGAAATAAACTTGAACTTTAAAGCCTCTCATGTTTTGACTAGAGTCTGTTACGAACTGCAACAGTGCCGTGCTCCCTTTGCTTCTTAGTAGTGTGGTTGAATTGATATAACCACACATTAGCGCTAAGCGCTTGTCAGCATCAATTTTGTGTCCATCATATAATGCTATATAATCATTAAAACAATCAGTTTGACTTTCTAAGTCAATATAGAGGAATTTAAGAACAACTATCTTGTTTCTTGGTGCTTCAATAAACCATGTGCAGTTCATATTTATGTCGTAAGTTTCAGAAGGTGATGATGTCAGTATTGTACTCTCATTTACTCTACCTCCACATGAATATATAATATAAGCAATTCTAAAACCTTTCCTCTGTATATATTTATCACTTTTAAATATCAACGATATTTTTTCAGAGTTCGTTGTGACTGGAGGAATTTGATCATCGCAATAAACTTGAAAAAGATAGTTATAATGTGACCGGGCTGATAGTGTTAAATTATCAGATATACAGTCCGGAGTAGAACCTTCTAGTTCAAAATCAAGGAATGTCAGTGCAACTTTATTGTTTGGAGCAGATATTTCATATTCGCAGTTCATACTGGGTGGGTATACATATGGAAAACCTGGACTGTATAAAAATTGTTCCTTATGAGTGGCTACGTATTTTCCACCACAGATAGAATCCCATACAGCTTTGAACCCATCTAAATTTTTGTCAGCATCTGTACGTAACACAACTTTCATGCGGTTAAAAGTTGAATTATATATAGGAGGTATGATTCGTCCACATACTTTGGCTATTTGCGTATAGTCATTGTCCTTCCAGTCATAAACTATGATAGCGTCTTTAGTACAATTAGTTGTATCCTCAATAAAAAATCGATCTACAAATTTAAGAGATACTCTGTAGCCTAGATCGGCCTGTATTTCCCAAGAGCATTCCTGATTAGGTAAATAATTTTTAGGATAATTTGGTGATACAAATTCGGTTTGAGAAGAACTAAGAAATCCACCGCATTGGTCTGTAACAGATCTAACCATAAGCTTTATGTTCGTGTTGTTTTTCACACTCGAGTGATATTCAACGTACATGTAACTGAAATGCGTAACTAACGGACTAGTTAAAGGTGTTGTTGCGCAATATTTCTCCTCCCCAATTGAATATGAGTCTTGTCTTAAGCTTGAAGTTATTATAAAGTACTCGTCATCACAATTAAATGTAAAATACCCCTCTGTTTTAATTTCAACTCTATTAGTCGGGGCAGTAAGAACCCAAGCACATTCAATAGTATCATTGTATGAAACAGGTATATTTAAAATATTTATAGCATTTTCACCTATTTCAATAATACCACCACACGGTTGAGGTTTCCATTCTAAATGGAAGTACAGCGAACTAGATTTACTTTTGCTTGCAGTTAAATCAATTATTGATGATGGAATTCTGTATGATATTGCAGTGTTCCCACAAATTTCCCGAGTGAACCTATTTCTACCAGCTGCCTTAATAATGATTTGAGGATCAAGGAATTCACAACGTGTTCTGGTTATAGACGAATTTACCGTGGCCTTTAAAAATATAGAATTGTAAGTCAGATTTGAAATGAGACCATTATCATAATTGTTTGTGTTTTCTTGGCTATTATAATGCCATTCACAAGTATAAGATCGATTTAGTTCCGGTGACCGAAGAACCTGGTTCATGTCAGATAGGCCACCGCCGCATAGTGCTTGTTGATCAGAGCCAAACTTTGCTTTGAAGCGGTGCGAAGCAGCTGGATGGTTAAGCAACACATAAAATACCAATTTGCTTCCAGATGATTCAAAAACGTATGTTCCAGGAATATAATCGTCGCTAGGGATTGTTTGAATAAGCGTATGGAAGCCAACGTCGTTGAAAATACTAATGCTTTGCTTTTCTGTATCCATGTCTATAAGTTCTAGACGCACTCTTCGAGACTTGTTTGGCACATTTACTAGCCACTGGCAGTATCTTAATGTGGTCTCTTGAGGGTAATTTGGAGAAGTTAAGTAGCCATCTGAATCTGTTATTGTGCCACCACACATAGGTTGAGAAGAATTAAAGCTAATTCGAAATCCCCTATTCTCTGACGTTTTTTCCCATGAATCTGGCTGACCAATATAAAGTTTAACACTAAATTCATTTGATGAAGTTTCAATCGGCTCAAGAAAGCGCTTTTCATCATTACATATGCTTTTTATTACGGTTATAGTGTTATTGATAAGCACAGATTCTTCAATTGTTAGTTTGGTTCCACAAGATACCTCAGATTGAGGTAACTGAATATCTTCTGGTTTTATACGAAAAACGTGTCTTGCAGGTCCTATAATATGCCACTCACAGACCGTTCCGTCTCTGAGCTTTTGCAAGTGTGGGTAACCAGGTGATTTTAGTTCTCCAGCGTCGGTAACAATGGTTCCACCACACGTGTCAATGGACACGTTAGCTCTGAATCCATTTCGTGGATTTTGGATTTGAGTTATATATTTAATATACATTGTATTGCTGGTACTCTTAATAGATTCATGTTTATTATTGCCACAAAATCTGCCGTATAAGGGAGAAAATTTCGTTGCTCCAAAGTGTATTTCGACAGCTTCAGTAGCGCAATTATCTTTTTTATCCAAGTCAAATCTGTCAATGAAATCTAATCTAAGAATTTCTCCAGGTGGGCCGGTAAATACCCACTCACATTCTGAGTACGGAACTGGAACCGATGGGTAATTTGGTGAATTTATAACTTCCCAATTATGGTCATCTGTTAGAGATGATGTTGAACCACATTCAAAGTTGGTCTCTTCGTAATTTACCACAAAACTTTGGTATGAGAGTGATACTTTTGTGTAACTTATAAATATCGCGTTACTAGAAGTTAGTATATCTGCTTTATTTTCGTGATCATAACCGCAATACCTTCCACTTGCCAAAAGGGGCGCTTCCTCAGAATCACCATTTCGTAAAATGACGTAAGTTGAGCAGTCATCATATTTATTTGTGATGTTAAATTTGTTCAATTCTAATTTGATAGTCCTACCGGGACGCACTTTGACAACCCAGTTGCACTGGATTTTGGACTGGTACGGATATTCTGGTTGTACGTCCCACCAAGTTGGACCAACTTCACCAGATAAACCAGTAACTAGTCCACCGCATTTCGATTTGACTCGGGCACGAAATCCTGTCCTAACCATGGATGAATCGGTTTTGAATTTAATTTTCATGTACGTGGATGAACTAAAACCTGCTTTAGCTGATTCTGTTGTACATATATTTTCCTGGACAGGCTTCCAATTTCCAGGAGTGTCCGAGGAATAAATAGAAACTGAATCTGCAAAACAAGAGTGTGTGTCTTCGATATTAAAATCTATGAAATTCAAACTTAAATGTGTTCCTATTTTTGACACGTAAAACCATTCACAATTCAAATTGTCTGAATATTCCTTTGGGTAATTCGGCGATGTGAAAGTAATATTATTATTTTCAGGTAAAACTATGACAAACTCATTCGAACCACAGTTTATTTTATCTTCATTTGCTGGTTCAACATTTCGAGAAGCTTTTGTCCAACTCATATGAAACTTCGATCCTGTGTTTGATTCATCCGTTGTAAGCGTCATGTACACTACACTGGAGGAAGTCTCAATGACTTTGGTTTCAATCAGTACACCATTAAGTTCTTCTAAAATTGGAGCTGTTGAATCATATCCATCATAAATAGTTAATTTGTTATAGTATACCTCGTTAAGAGAATAAATATCTAAAACATCAAGTGTAATAGATATTGTATCCGAATCGGTAACAAAGACGCGCCAACTGTATTCACCAGATCCTAAATATCGAGTTGGGTACAATGGAGAAGATATCTCACCACTCTCTCCCGTAATATCATTTTCTCTTTGAAATCCATAATGCAAGAGAAAGCCTTGACCGCTGGTTTGGGAGTTACTATGGAACTTAACATATATTTGTGATGCTGTGCTATGATTGCTAGGAGTTTCACTGCTACAATAAACGCCTAGTAGCCTACCAGCACCGTTGGTTTCGCGAACTTCTACATAGTCATCGTTACAACCTTCAGAGAACTGTAAGTCAAATCGCTCGAATTGAACGTATGCAGCATTTCCAGGAGATGATTTTAGTACCCATTCACAATCAGTATTCACAGGATACGGATTGGGGTAGTTTGGAGATGCTATCATCCCTTCTTCTGAATTTAATGCACCTCCACAGGCGTTACTAAGCGGTGAATAGTGAGCTGCAAACATTCCAGTAACTCTTCCAGTGTAACTGCCGAACTCTATCGTTAAAACACTACCACGGCTGACGAGCATTGGTGGGACTTTGCATCCACAATATTCCCCGATTAGTGGAGCATTATTGTCATCTCCATCAAGAACTCGTAGGAAAGAAGAGGGGCATGATCTGTTTGTGATTACATTATTGTCTTTTGGCAAAGACATTAGGGTCAACGTTAAATATATTTTTTGATCAGGTGAATCCGCAAGTATTGTCCAAATACAACTTTTGTTGGTATGTTGTACAAAATTATCGCTCTCAATGATACCCTCATGTGCTGCCCTTATGATAGAACCACAAGTAACAGTAAAGTTAGCTTTGAATCCTTTGGCCGATCCATAATCATCAGTTTTGAATTGTATGACTATGCTGTTGGATTTGCTAATAAATTGTGTTTTATTTGAATTTGAACATATACGGAACGTGTAATTTGAGGAAAGTCTATAGTTGCTTTCATAGTCATAAATTTGAATCGTGTCACCACAAGCACGTTCCCCAGCATCTAAATCAAACATAGAATAAAGATCAAGATCCATAATGTTAAATTCGATCCGATGATATGCAGGGACGGTAATATACCATAAGCAATCCATATTATCCTCATAATTCTTTGGGTAGTTTTTGGAGTATATGAGTCCAAATTTGGAAGTTATAGCACCGCCACATTTTGAATTAAGAGAACTAAATTGTGATGAGAAGTGAACATCCTTCATTTTAGATCCTTTGGATAATCGCACCAACATGAAATTGCTATCAGACTGCACGGTCACATCACCATTATGGCAAGCTTTTGTAAGAAGTGGTGCCATTTTGTTTTGACCGTTATATATTTCAACAGCATCTTCAGTACAATTTGCGGTATCTTTCATATAAACTTCCGTAAGTGTGATTGTAATACTCTTACCTACTTGAGTTTCTATCAGCCACTCACAATCAATTTCCTTGTCGTTAGTTTGACTTTTATCAAGGCTTATGGTGCCCATGGATTTCTTAATGTGTCCACCACATCCATAATTAATCCATTCTAAGCGAAAACCAGTGCGGGGCATATAAGTACCAGAAGAAAATTTTATTTGGAATGTGTTAGTCTTTGTACTTATTGGACTCGGAGCTATACTGCCACAGAGTTTACTGGAATAGTTTGGGTCAGATATCTCTTTTGTTTGCAAATAGTCGAGATGACAATCGTCGTTAAACACATTTATCTGATGACGGCTCATCAAATTACGATAGACTCTACGAGTTTTGTAAATATCGAAGTGGGTAAAAGTCACATTAATTTTGTTACCTTTAGGAACCATAATGTTCCACAAACAATTTAAGTTCAGCGGGTAATTACTTGGATAACCCGGACTCTCAATTACTCCGTATCTTCCAGTTATATTGTTATTACATATTGTTTGATAATTAAATAGAAATCCTTTGCCACCTTGGTATATATCAGATCTGAATTTAACGTAAGCATAATTAGTTGTTGTTTCGATAGTGGCTAACTCCGATGACATGTAACAATGTTTTCCTAAAACTGTAGCACTCGTATCGCGACCATCAAAAATTTCAACATAATCGTCTGTACAACTAGGAGTTCTTTCAAGATCAAGCTCTGTAAATGAAATACGGATCCGTGAGCCTTCACTGGTAACTATTTTATAGAAACATTCGGCGTTTTCGTTATAGTCATTTGGATAGTTAGGAGATGCTACAGAGCCAGACGGACTCGTCAGAGTGCCTCCGCATCCTGTTATAGTACCGTCCCATTCAATTTTGAACCCAGTTCCGGTTAAATAGAAATCAGAATGAAAGTGGAGGTGTAAAGCATTGGATAATGATACAATTCGTTTTGATTGGAACACTCCACAATACTGGCCAATCAACGGTGAGTTATCGTTGAGACCATTTCTTATTTCTAAAAAGTCACCATGATCACATTTTTCTCTTATAGGACGTTCCAGGTTAAACTGTGAAATGTTGAGCATAATCTGTTGGCCGACTGGCGCCAAGATAATCCATGTGCAATCGCGATTTAGTTCGTATGAGTGAGGCCAGCCAGGAGAGTATATAAAGCCATGAGTTTTAATATATGATCCACCGCAATGTGTTTTTTCATCCAAAAATGTGTACGACAAGGAAAAACCTGTAGTACGAATACTACCATCAGACTCAAAATTTAACGTGAGCCGGTTGGTGGATGTGGTCAAGGCAGGAGGCGCGTGATTACCACAGAACTTGCCCAAAACATTGTTTTCATTATTTTCGTCTATCTCGACCAACTCCAGGTAGTCACTGCCGCAGCTGGGTATATCCTCAACGTCAAATCTGTTCCAAGTTATCTTTATGTGCATTCCTTCAGGAGCAATTAGTAACCACTTGCATGTCTGATAGTTTTTGTAAGTAGTATCGTCTCCGGATGGATGATTTATCAATCCAGTAGTATCTCTATGAATACCCCCGCACTCTATATCGATAGTAGTATAGTTAGCGTAGAATCCCGTGCCAGAAACGCTTAAATCTGATGTAAATTTTATATACATGTAATTAAGAGTGGACGTCTGTACAGGAGGCGTGTGCGCAGCACCACCGCAGTATCTGCCTAGTAAAGTACAATTCTGGTCGTGGCCGTCCCGGACCTCAACGTTATCATACCGACAATCAAAGTACCGGCTGTCTTCAATATCGAAATCTTGAAACGTTAATTGAATTGCTTTACCGGGAACTGTTTTGATTATATACACGCACACTTTGTTCTCAGGATAACTAAACGGGTATCCGGGTGATTTTATAACTCCACTATCACCCTCCAAAGTTTTCTCGCATATAGCTTCATACGTTATTCGAAAGCCATCTGCGGGCATACTCCCGTCAGTTTTGAACTTGAAATAAAGCTCATTCGACGATGACGTATATGTTTTTGGAAAAGTAGTTCCACAAAATTTACCGACCAGTCGTGAATCAGGAGACGGACCGTCGTAAATTTTTAAATAATCGTACTGACATCTAAAAGATTGTTCGAGCATAAATAATTTGAAGTTAATTTTTATCTTGGTATCCAGACCAGTTTTAATTTTGTACTCACATAATAAATTACTCGGATAATGCCCATCGTAAGTAGGAGAAACAAGTTCCCCCTTTTCAGTGGTGTAGTAACCACCGCAACCAGGAATGCCTTCGACAGGCGCATAAGCTATTTGGAACCCATATCCCGACCCGTAAGCGTCTGAATGGAAGTATATTAACATATCGGAGCCCGCTGACTGGACGGGCGCAAGCTGTGTCGTGTTACAGTACCTATTGATAAGAGGATCCGTCACGTGTTCACCGTCATAAATTGCTAAAAAGTCGAAACTACAGTTTGAATGTGTTTCAATATCGAAAGCAAAGAAATGTAAGTTAATTCTTTTACCGAAAGAGGTCGTTAAAAGCCAATAGCAATCACGATTAGGAGGATACGGCCCGGGAGAGCCTGGGGAGCTGATGTGACCGTGCGTGGTTGCATCGACCTCGCCCCCACACACTGGGGTTATACTAGTCCAGTGTAATGCAAAACCGTCTTTAGCTACTTTTTTATCAGAATGGAACCAGAAATATAAATTGTTATGACTCGATACAATGTTACCGCCTTTAGGAAAATTATTTCCACAAAATCTTCCTAGAAGTTGGCTAGAAGACTTTCGACCATCGTGAATTTGTAAGAAATCATACATACATTCAGCACTTCCTTCTAAATTAAATTTACTAAACGTTACATTAATTACTTTATCAGGAGCTGTATGTATTACCCAGGCGCATTGAGAGTTATGATTATACGTGGTATTAGTCAAAGGATAAACTATACTGCCTTCTTCGTTATCTAGAACACCACCACAAGACTTTGTCTTTACCTGACACAGAGTGCCGGAGTACTGTGCCACACACTCACATCGGAAGCCTCCAATGGCACTGTAGTCTGCTCTGCAGATTCCTCCGTTGTGGCAAGGATTCACTCGGCAGACGTCGGTGGCTATTTCACAGTGAGCACCGCCGTAGCCCTGGAAGCAGATACAAGTGTAGCCAGTACGGAGATAATGGCATTGTCCGTGGATGCCACAGGGATTGACTTCACAGCCACCAGTGGAGTTTCCCCCGCCTTCTGCAATGTAGCAGCCACCGATTCCAACTCCGTCGCCCTCCATCCCGTCGGGGCATATACATTGTGCTGATTGGCCAGTTGGCGATGCGCTTTCTATGCATTGCGCGGATGGGTGGCACCCTCCATGGCCGATGTTGCATGTACCTCTCCAGGAACACGTAACTCCATCACCTTGATAACCAGGTGGACATGAACCACATATTCGGGAGCCGATGGTATTGTGACATGTTACTAAAGTACTACAGCCTCCGTTGGCAATAGTTGTGCATTCGTCAATATCGTAACAAGTGTAGCCGTCGCCTTCGTAACCAGAAGGACACTGACCACATTGAAATGAACCCGGCAGATTGATACAGTCAACCTTGGGGTTTACTGAACACCGAGGACTTTGATAATAATCGCATTCGTTAATATCGGTTAAGCAAGCAATACCACCGGTACCATTCGTTGTCCATCCCTGGTGGCATATGCATTGAATACCCTCCCCTGAAGTTACTTGTATACAAGTTCCATGGCCGCACATTTCAAAGTCGCCACCGGAGCAATCTTTAGCTTTCCTTGTACAATGTAAGCCAAACCAACCAGATTTGCACAGACACTCATACGATCCTGGTTTATTAATGCAATTAGCTCCATTTTGACATCCAAGGTCCGTTCCTGCAAAATTCCGGCATTCGTTAACATCGACGTCACAATCTTTGCCTTCCCAGTTGGGAGGACAAAGGCAATGGTAACCATTCTCTAAGTTGAGACAAGTTCCGCCATGCTCACACGGGTGAGATTCACATTCATCTTTTCCTCTGTTATTTAATTGATTTTGGAGATTTATCACTTTCCTGTGAATATTGTTGACTCTTCGCCAAAGCATTGATATATTGAAAAGAAAGTCGTTTGGGAGCGCAGATTCCTTGCTCTCCAATCTCTCAAGTCTTTGTAATATTCCGTTTATCTTCTTGTCAATGTTTTCGTTATTCGATGGCTGGGGCAGCGTTCCCTCACTCGGGATGTTCGGGTGCATAACGTTGAAATCACCAACAAAGATGCTCGATTTCGGTCCATTGGGGCGTAGATAAATATTTTTATCAAAGGCCGGTTCTAGGATTAGATCACCCCCAGAGGTCTTGATTTTTGGCCGGTCTTGGTAGATTTCACAATCCAGAGGAACGAAAAAAAGTACGCCTAGCAAGAAGAGAGATTTTCCGAGTATGCTGGACATGGTCCATGTACACAGGTAAACGGCTGTGTTTGTACTGTCGCTGCGCTGGTGATGCGATTGCCACTGTACCTTGCGTTATCGTAGGGGGCGTATTGTTGTACGCCCCTAATTGTGATTATTTGTTAATGATTATCCAATTTTGGCCATGTGATGTAATTGATATAATGAAAGTTTACAAAGATCATATTTTTTGCATAAATACATGCTAATTTTAAATCGATACCTTGCTGGGGTTTTTGTTGACCGTTCAGTCACGCTTTATTTTAATTGAATTATCCTGCCTATATTTATATTGTATCATCATTTTATGACTTGTATCGACTTGAGTTGAAAACTCTCCAAAACTATTTACATGTTACCTTAAACAGGTGCACTGCACTGACTTAATTAAGTAGGTACTTAAGCCTTTTGTGAATTACTGATACTTATGTTGTGGTTTTAAAAACACTTTTATAATAAATGCGATTTTTTTCGTAATTTTAAACTAGATTTGGTGGAAGTTTACTAGCTGGCTATTCGGAGATGTTTGCATGATTTGGCGTAGTTAGCCCACCAACACAACAGACTGCGAAAACATGACGCAAAATAACCAAAACTGAAATGCACCTACATTGCGTTTCGTATACGTACTAAAACTCCCAATGTTCCTCTATTTGCTCTTTGCGTTCAAGGGCCATGGTAACTCTTCAGAAGTTCCCACAATCCTGACATCTTTTTGAGGCTTCGACTCGGGCTTGATTCTTATCGGACGGCAAGCTACCTATTACTCGTCGTCCTCAAGCCGACGCCTACGGTGGTTGGGAATCGCCTTGCGACTCCTACCGCCCGTCTGCTAAAAGGTTCTGGAGTGGCGACTATGTACCGGAGCACGCAGCGTTGGAAGGCAAAACACTAATGAAAATAAATGGGACTTTTCACAGAGATAAATGTGACTTTATTCCTACACACAGTTAACTATACAACGCTGTACCCAAAAGTAGAGTACAAGAACAGCAGAAATCTAACACAAAAAAAGCGCGCATAACGAAACTGTATTCTAAAAAATGATTTATTACACAAAGCACTCATACATACGACCTCCAATACCCACAAGGTGGACTGATGACCTAATGAGGGTCGCGGGAATCTGATGGATGCGAGATGCACAGGAACGGTCGTTATGGTGACACTTGAGGGAAGCCTCCCGACGTCTATCGGTTGAAATGATGATGATGTGACTGAAACGCAGCTCAATCTCGGGCCTTTTTATCTTCAAGATATTCTTTTACAGTGAAAAGTATGTATTTTTTTTTGTATACGAGATGCACAGGACCGTTCATTGTGGCGACACTTGGGGGAGGCCTATGTCCAGCAGTGGACGTCTTTCGGCTGAAATGATGATGATGATGATGATTTACATAACTCTAAGTGTGTATGTACTTATCTAAATTGCAAATCTTCTGTAACACTTCATCCATGCCATTTTTAAAGCAATCATATTTATTTATATTTATTTAGATATACTTTATTGCATACCAAGATTACAAATTTACAAACTGATATTTTAATACAAAAAAACATACAATTGGCGGCCTTATCGCACTCGGCGATTTCTTCCAGGCAACCCAGAATGGACAGAAATTGCCTGGACACAAAATGGGGTTGCACTTGGTGCAAATATAAAAGTAAATTAAAACTTAATAGATACTTAATACTAAAATAGATACACATATACATACATACAAAATATAAATATTTAAGCAAGGGAATAAGTGATGAAACGAAAGCATGATCACAGTGTCAAGTAATGATCCTTCACAAGCTTTTTGAATACAGGCAGTGTTTGCGCACGCTTTATTGCCACAGGCAATGCATTCCATAGACGAGTGGCCTGGACAGTAAAAGATTTATCCAGGAAAGTAGTCAAATGCATTGGCATTTTAAGTTTTAAGTTGTCTGAGGACCTAAGAACTTTCATGTGAGAGTCGCAAAGAAATTGGAACCATTCTTTGAGGTAACGAGGGGTAGAAGGGGAAAAGAGCACATTATACAAGAGGGAAAGAATATGAGCATTACAGCGAAGGCGAATTGGCAACCACTTGAGTTTAACGCGGAATTCAGAAACATGGTCATATTTACGCAAACCGAATATGAACCTTATACAAAAGTTTTGGAGTCGCTCAAGTTTATCCAGTTGTACTTCAGAGAGGTCAAGATAGCTACATAATTCGTTGGAGATTGAGTTAATAAAAACTGCGAAAAGTAATGGTGATAAAACGCCACCCTGTGGTACCCCGGCAGAAGTACTACACCAAGAAGACATGGTCTCTCCGATGCAAATACGTTGCCGTCGACCGAACAGGTAACTATGAAACCAATCAATCACTGGTGGAGATACATTAAGAGAGTATAAAATACCAAGTAAAACATCAAAATCAACCGTATTAAAAGCATTACTAAAATCTAGCAATGCCAAGACCGTCAGATTACTGCTTTCCATGGCTGACCTTATATCGTCCGTAATATTGGGCAGCGCTGTAGTGGTGCTATGACCAGGACGGAAGCCGGACTGAAAAGGGTTGAGGAGATTATTTTTGGACAGAAAAGTACTCAATTGGTTGTGGATTAAACGTTCTAGGACTTTAGACAGGAATGGTCATACTTTACAGAAGGGTTTGTAGACAATATAATAAATATATATCGCACCAGGGACGCGCACCGCTTGCGCATATGGTGGTGTGAAAACAGTGGGTGCTCAATTCTGGAAATTATAAAAATGAAAAAAAATATCCGATATTTAGTACTCTGGTTTATGTTTTTTTTTTGAGGTGAGAAATCAACTAATGACTACTCGCGTTCTAGGGTAGAGCGCAAGGGCGTGTCAGGTTTGGTGCAGCCGTGAGACACACAACTGCATTTTACGCTTCTATTTTGTTTCGTGTTACCTAAATATTGTATTTGTGCCTTACGGTTGTGTCAAATAAATTATTTTTCTGTCTTTTTTTCTTTCTTTAGAATGTAATAATATTTTATTTAATTGAAAAGAGCTATATTTTTATTAGAAAAAGTTATGACCGTTTTATTTAAATTGGCAATCTTGGAGAGCAAAATAATTAAGCTATGAAGTTCTAACTATCAGGGAACTAATACAGCGCTCTATTTACAATAATTCCTGTTATTGTATAACAGGAATAATTATAAATCCCGGACAGTTTCTGAGTTGCCCACAATGTAGGTAACGATATGCTCGTATTACATTGAATATTGGATAGGTATTGAAACAGGATATACATTTTGTTTGGAAATTGAGGCAACTGACTAGCAACATAATAAATGATGAAGTGAATAAGATAGACATACAAAGTATGGTCCTGGGTGAATCTTTAGCCTTTAGCTATCTTACTCGTATATCATGAATGCACCTATGTGCACAATATCACATCTTCAATCCATCCATATAGATTGAAGATATGATATTATGCACAGAAAAAGAATTTATTTGGCACAAGCCTTATGCACAAACACAATATTTAGGTGACTCGAAACAAAAAAGAACCGTAAAATGCAGTTGTGTGTCTCAGGGCTGCCTCAAAACAGATCCAGTTTAGCATGAATGCCAGACAACTAGTGCCTGACACTGGTCTGCTGCAAACTGAACCTGTAGTGGTGACGCAACGGACGTAAAACAGTTTTGGAGTGTAATATATATAAAATAGCGGTGATTCTAAAACGACGCTGCATTGGAAGACCCGCCCACCAGAGGGTTTATTTATTTATTTATTTATTAAAACTTCATGCAACATAAAAGTACAAAGGCGGACTTAATGCCTTAGGCATTCTCTACCAGTCAACCAAGGGTAGTGAAGAGAAAACATGGCAGGTGCATAAAAAAAAGGAAAGAATAATAAGAAAACAAGGGATCAAATGTATATATACATAAAATAATCATACATACATATTTAATATAATATAAACCAACATATATATATCTATATATATAAAAGAAAGTCGTGTTAGTTACACCATACTTATAACTCAAGAACGGCTGAACCGATTTGGCTGAAAATTGGTGGGGAGGCAGCTTAGAACCAGGAGACGGACATAGGGTACTTTTTTTTTTTTAGGGTAGAGTAGGGTAGAGTAGGGTAGAGTAGGGTAGAGTAGGGTAGAGTAGGGTAGAGTAGGGTAGAGTAGGGTAGAGTAGGGTAGAGTAGGGTAGAGTAGGGTAGAGTAGGGTAGAGTAGGGTAGAGTAGGGTAGAGTAGGGTAGAGTAGGGTAGAGTAGGGTAGAGTAGGGTAGGGTAGGGTAGGGTAGGGTAGAGTAGGGTAGGGTAGGGTAGGGTAGGGTAGGGTAGAGTAGGGTAGAGTAGGGTAGAGTAGGGTAGAGTAGGGTAATTTTTTTTTTACTAAATCCCGCTTTTGGGCAGAACAACGTCTGCCGGGACCGCTAGAATCTATATATGTCCGTATTTATGCAAAATGGAACCACACAGCAAACACACACTTTTGAGATATCAAAGGGTTTACAAAAACATGTGCAGCACTGTTAAATGAAGTAAAATTACTATTTCTTTTATTTAAATATGTTGATAAATTACTAAATTTAGTATGTGTATATAATTTTTTGTTGATTACTGGTATACTTTCAAAATAATTAAGAAATCGTGCATGTGGTTCCTTTAAACATTAAGTAATTAATAGGTTTTCTCATATACAAAAAAGAACCACAATCTAGGGATTTGTTGATATAAGTGAAACAATGTGATTTATAATCGGGATAAAGCTTTAATTTATCAAAAATACACGTTTATTCGACGTTATCATCAAATTGGATTTCGAAATCCACCGTGTCTAGTCCATCTATGTCGTCTTCTATAGTATTATCACAGTCGAGACCATTATAAAAACTCTGTGCATCTTGTGGTATGAGATGTAATATGGATTGAATATCGGCTAGTTTCGCGGGTGATACTGGCTTCCCTGACGGCCACAAGGGAACTAAATATTCCATTAAGATTAAAGCTGGTCTGCCACGAACAGATGCTCTCCCTATATTAACTTCTACAGCATTACCAAAGAAGTCTGTTTTAAAATAAATTGAGTTTGGTGAGTCTCTTTCTATGTATATTTCCCGAGTTTGTAGCCAATTAATACATTCTTTGTTAATACCACGTTTTCTATTAATAATCATTTTTTCAACCTTAGAAGTTCCCAGAAAATCTGATTTTGCCATTGCTGTCACTTTAAGAGGGTTCTTTTTCTTGCAATCTTTCATAACTTGTACATAATCATCAGGAGTCTATAATCTCGGATATTTTTTCATTGCAGATTCAATGTGGGAAAAATCTCTGTCATTGGGTAGGTAACTGTGTCCGGGAATCAAAAACTTTTGTGTTATTTTTTTCAAAGTGGGATGGCAATGCAAAAATGCTTTTAACATCAAAACTATCTTTATGTTACGATTTTGTCCGCCACACGAATCGCTCCATAAAATTAGTTCCTCGACATCTTCAGAAATATGCTCACCTAAGTATTTTAATAGACAAGAGCCGACTTCCTGAGCACCCTTCCCAGCCATTCCTTCTATCCAAACAAAACACCCACTTGAGTTGGTTTTTGCCGAATAAATACCCATATTATACAGCCAAAGCTGTCGTTTATAGTAAATAATTCCAGTAGGTATCTTAGGCATTGGAAGCGTTTTTTGTAGATCAAACGTGAGACATTCTATTTCCTTACATTGAGTAGCCAAAACAAAATCAGCCTTCATTTTATGCCGCGCCTGTTCCCATTTTCGGCAATATTCTTCGCGTTCTGTATCTATGGCTGTTTTTTCCTCAGCAGTTTTGCAATGAGTTAATTTCGCTTGTAATGTGTCACACTTGTTACACGTGTCTTTTTTAAGAGGCGCTCGTTTAAGATTAAAATATGTGTAAAATAACTTTGTGTACATAGCCTTACTAACCTTTTCAGCTTCTCCTACATGTTCACAATATAAATCGTACATCTTGTCTAAAGTCATGTCTGGCATAAGATATTCGGTCTCGCGCTCACTTCTTCTATAGTGTGATTTATACTTAGGAAGAGAGTTTATATGACATCTTACTTGGGAAACTAATTCATCCTCAACTCAACTAATCATCAACAATCTTGTGACCTCATTTTAGTCAAAGCAGTATTAACTCTCTTTGTAGAAACACCAAGTGTTTTGACAAATAAATCCCGGCATACTTCGATTTTATCCAATAGATATTTACGAGAGAATTTTTTCTTCATATGGCTATTAGTCATCCTTCTTTTAACGTCGGCTTCTTTGACGCTTGCTGCGATGTACATATTCTGGGTATTGTAATTTTCTAGTTTGTAAAAAGTCTCAAATATTTTCTGTCGATTGTTTGAATCTATTTTTTCCCAGCACTTCGTTTTACAATTACATTTATAATCAATAAATACTTTCGGTTGGACTTCGATGTTTTTATAGTTGTGAAAAGGCTTATTAGAATGTCTGTTTCTCTTTCTTTCCATCCTAGATAGACCACCATACTTAAATTGTCGGCCTTTCTTTGGTCTTCCTTTCGTAGGTACTTCGTCATTAATACTCACTGTATCATCATCAGAACATGGTATAAACGCTGGTGATTTTGCAGTATTTTCGCCTTCGGAAGCAGACTCTTCTATGATAGTGCGTCTAGACTTACCATTAGGTAGCCTCATTTTCTTGCCACCAGCAACTATTATATCATCACCATAATCTGATGAATCTGATACATAGTCAGGACTTTTAAAAGGGGACAAGTTTGCAAGTAGGTCTAATATCGGCGAGGAATATTCTTCTAAGCGATCTGGCGAAGTTAAGTTATTGCTTAGAGGTGAAGAAAGCTTCTCTAGAGGCTGTGACGTACTAGGTTCTTCACTACCTTGTGCTGTAATAAAAAAAACTTTTATATCTTTACAACAATAACGCGTGGTTCTATAAATATATGGCCACAGTGAAATTATTTAGGTTCTTATAAAGCCGTGTCACCGCTAGGCAGGATATGTCGAGTGATGTATGTCGCCGAAGACATCGAGCGACAACGTTGCCAGAAGGGTAATGAAACATAGGGCGACATAGGGCAAATGCCACCTAGTGTGAACGCGGCTTTACGGTTCTTCATAAAGTAGTAACACACACACGCACGCACGCACGTACGTACGTACGCAGGCACACACACACCCACTCTCTCATTACTTCACATCAACCCACCACATCACCAGAATCATACCCAAGTCTTTCATACCTCAGCACTCATCATTACGTAGAAATGTTAATTACATACATGCATACACACACACACACACACATCGTTACAATCATAACATCATACATCAGCACACGATACAACGCCGCAGTTCATACTGTGCATTCGTGTGAGCTCGTAGGTAATTTGCTATGCGATTTTGCAGTTATATATGAGAGCCCTTATACCTACTTGTCGAATAATCTTTATAAAATCACTTCACAAACGGAATTAATCAAATGTGGATAATGCGCAGGTACTAGTACTTCTCAGATACATTAAGTAGGTACTAAAATGCATTAAATAAAACTATTTACCTGTTATGGCTTCATTAGTATCTTCGGTGTTTATGTCCAAAGCTTTATTCACCAACAGCTTGCCTCTACGTAACATTTTTACACTTAATTCTAAAGAAATAATCAAAAACAACAGAACTTTATTTGCAGAGAAAAAAAACGGTCGTCACGCATTCGAACTATTTCGTTGAATGTCGCCTATTTTGACAGATGACATTTGACGTTTTACTTTGAAACTGAGTTATTGCACTTTGAGTCATACCATCAATGAAATAAAGTAAATATTTCGTTGTTTAAAACGAGAAATATGAAATCAATCATGTCATTTTTGTACCTTTGAGCGATCATAAGTTTCAAAACAATAAGCATAATGGAATCACATGCTAGTGGTTCTACTGTTTAACAATATTTATTTATACATGATAGAACCGAATGTTTGTGGTTCCCTTTGCAAAACAATATTAGCAACTAAATAATAAGAATTTATTTTACGCATAACGATACCACAGAAATTTGGTTCTATTTTGTGTATAAAAAATAATCGTTAATAATAGAAATATGTGTAATGTATAATGGTACCAAGTATGCGTGGATCTTTTTTGTATAAAATTACATGATAGTACTATCGTTTATTTGTTTGATCAATAGAGTCATGTTGTGCCGTGGTTCTGTTTTGCTTTACAAGTAACGTTTGTTATTGCTGTTGGTTCTGTTCTGCTTTTAATATACCTTGTTTCCAAGGGGAAAATCAGGTGGTTCTTTTTTGTATAAGAATTTAGACCACTTTTACATTAGTATTCTTCAAAAAAAGTAAAAAATGAAATTTGTCAAGTGGTTCCATTTTGCATAAATACGGACATATATAAAAGAAAGTCGTGTTAGTTACACCACTTATAACTCAAGAACGGCTGAACCGATTTGGCTGAAAATTGGTGGGGAGGCAGCTTAGAACCAGGAGACGGACATAGGGTACTTTTTTTTTACTTTTTTTTTTTTTTTAGGGTAGCGTAGGGTAGAGTAGGGTAGAGTAGGGTAGAGTAGGGTAGAGTAGGGTAGAGTAGGGTAGAGTAGGGTAGAGTAGGGTAGAGTAGGGTAGAGTAGGGTAGAGTAGGGTAGAATAGGGTAGAGTAGGGTAGAGTAGGGTAGAGTAGGGTAGAGTAGGGTAGAGTAGGGTAGAGTAGGGTAGAGTAGGGTAGAGTAGGGTAGAATAGGGTAGAGTAGGGTAGAGTAGGGTAGAGTAGGGTAGAGTAGGGTAGAGTAGGGTAGAGTAGGGTAGAGTAGGGTAGAGTAGGGTAATTTTTTTTTTTTACTAAATCCCGCTTTTGGGCAGAACAACGTCTGCCGGGACCGCTAGTTATTTATATAAGGAAAAATGAAAGGATTTTTGAGACTACTCCACTATTTGCGTAGAAAATAAAGCCGCAACTTCCGCTTAAATTCATATTGACTGGTGGCCGTCCTGACCTGAAGAGGAAGCGCATTCCACAGAAGTATGGTTTCATGTGCCAGGTCTGGTTCAGACCATAGTCCGCAGTGAGGGGGAATGAGACAAAGTTGCATCCTATTGCGAAACAGTAATACTAGCGAAGGAGGCGGCCGCAAGAGTGAAGGAACGTATATCCTCATACCTCAGTCACTGTGACAGGAGACGCTCTGGGTGTCGGGAAACACAGAGCGAACTACGGCCATGAAAGGCACGGGCTTGTGGACTTTGAGCAATGTGTAGCTGACCGTCCGTTCGTTCTATAAGGACCAATGCGAGTCGTCAACGACGTGAACCTCAAAGAGATGTCAGTAAAACCGATGCTTGCTAGGGCCATGGAAAAACTTCTGAAAAGGATATTAGTAGCCTTAGAACGCAAGGGGCAACTAAAGGAACATAGGTGGGGTTTTAGTCAATAAAAGTCTGACACGCCCTTTCACTCTACCCTAGCGTGAGAAGTCATAGGCATTTGCTAGGTACCTACCAGCACTGGGCCCGCGTGGTGGATTACAGCCCATTGTTTATCTACGAAAGGAGGCTTAAGTCCTAGCAGTGGGAAGATCTTAATGATTGATTACGCTTATACTTACTTGCTAGATGTCAGACACCTTGCGGTAACAATCGTGATCGCTAACTTTGTTGATTGAATCACTGTTACTTTAGAACACAAGGTTTACTGATGACCAGGTCAGGGCCTTTCTGGTGTGCATCGGTCGATGAAGCGATGTTTAGAGTTTAGGTTGAACAGTGGATACATTTTTAGGGTTCCGTACCTCAAAAGGATACAATGGAACCCTTATAGGATCACTTTGTTGTCCGTCCGTCAGTCAGTCTGTCTGTCAAAACCCTTTATCTCTGGAACGCGTGGAGGTATCGAGTTGAAATTAAAACCATATACTAAAGTCTGCAGTCCCTTGAAGCTGTGAAAAAATCAAACTTCTGAGTTAACGACATAAAAGATACGACCGTTTATATCGCAAAACATCGTGTATTTCTTAAAATTTGGCATGAAACAAGGTCTCATAGCAAGGTATAGAAAAAAATCTGAAAACTTTTGTAGTTACGTATGAACGTAACGTATAAATTACGTACGCAGTTTTTTCCTCTTGCGGTACGGAACCCTAAAAAAACCCGTGTTCCAATGATACCCAAGTATAAACCAAAGTTATACCAGCATAGCACAGAGCACTCAGAAAAAACTTTATTTCATAAAATCTAACCTCTTTTTGAAATGGTCCCGTCATGTTAGCGGACGCAGATAAGTCGTAGGCTTAGGTCGTTAGGCCGGCGGAATCCTAAAGGTCGTTCTAACTTGAGAAATGTCTGGAAATGGCTTTGGGCATACTTAATGCCAAAAGAGGTATTTGATTCACTGACGTGTTGTAAGTGGAAATGTAAAGGAAATTATGAAGTATTAAAACACAAGCTTATATCGTAACCTGTACAAGAAGAACAGTATATTTGAGGCAAAAATCTCATATTTTTTTTATAAATATTCTTTATTTTACACCAAGATTACAATTTACAAAAAAAAAACCGGGAATCTTTAAGTCAAGAGTAAATAGACCACTAGATACTAGAGTAAATAGATACTAGAGTAGTAGACCACTTGACTGAGCGTTGAGATGACGTCAGAATAAAGGAATCGGAGGTGCAGCCTATTTGAGGCGATCGACGAAAAGATAATCGAAACGAAACGGTTGTAACTTGACTATGGGTCAGGTGAGACGGTCAAGCGCGAACCTATCAATAATAATAAAAAAAAGTCTAATAATAAAAAAACATACAGTAGCAGCCATATCGCACTCGGCGATTTCTTCCAGGCAACCTAAAATGGACAAAGATTGCCCGGGCACAAAATAGGGTTGCACTTGGTGCAAATATAAAAAGTAAAAAAAAAAGATAGATACTTAAATAATTTTAAAATAGGTAAATAATTACATACAAACAATAGTATATTTTTTTATTGATGTAAACTATAGTGTTTGAGTGCGATCCCACCTGATTATGTAATTAATGCAATCGTTGGATGGGAATACCGCAGCTAGCAAATTGTTTCAATCCCTCGATGTACGCGGTATAAACGACGAGGTGAAATGCATGGTCCGGACCGTAGAGGTTTCAACAACGTAAGGGTGGACTCGCCGTTTGGGTGGACTCGCCGTGGAATCAAGTCATGCAATTTCTGCGCACGCTCTCCAAAATGCAACCTGTAAAACACTGAAAGGCTGGCACTACGCCTGTGCTTAAGGCTTTGTATATATAATAGAATAAGTGATAAAACGAAAAAAATATCACATTGCCTAGTAATATTCTTTCACAAGCCTTTTAATTAGAGACATTGTTTACACACGTTTTATTGTCAAATTAATTAATTCTATAGATGAACGGCCTGGACAATAAATGACTTAACCAAATAAAAGTTTTTTTTTTTTAAATACTAAACTACAATTACAGTAAAATAAAAAAATAATAATAAAAACCCTATACTAATTACAACTAACTAAAAATAAATCCCATCCAATGACAGACAGTGTCAGACTTTTACTGACTAAAAAACACTTCGTACCAGGGCCAAGTACTTCCTTTCAGAAGCGACCCTTAGCCTCAGTAGGCTTCGAACCTACTGGGCCCCTACGGTTTGCTGACATCTCCTTTAGGCGCGCGTGGTATAATAGTACGCACCATCGACGACTTAGGCTTGGTCCGGACGGTTACCAGACATCTGATGACCTAAGTACTTTCATTCCAAGTTCAAGAAATTGGAACCGTTATTTATATAACTAATAAGCTTCCTTTATGTTTATATTAAGTACTCAACTAGCTTTGTATCTTAGGGCCTTGTATTATCAGGCCTATACTTGCCTAGATGAACTTTTACAAACAAATAAACCCTCAATTTCACCATTCATACTAATAATCATTTTAGAATTTGCAAGCTATTGTATAAAATATTGCATAAAGTACTTTCTTTTAAAGCCACTTTGCATATAATCCCTTCATTATTCTGTCAAAATATTTACAAAAGTAATTGAATTCACAATACAGCGCATTTTTTGTACGTCTGTTGATTTGACATCACTATACCAAATTGATAACAAACAAGCCAAGCAAGTGAACAAACATGAATTCAAAATTTATCAATACACAAAATTTACTAGTGATGTACACCACATTTGGTATGCAAACTGTGTTTAGTTAGTTTCGTCAATACGCTATGATTAATTTGCCTTTCAACCGAAATGATTTGGAATTATCGATTTGGGTTATAATCGTCAATTTGTACGTTTCAGTAATATTGCCATTTGCATAATTTTGTTTGATATTCGAAATGGTTATATGGATCATAATTGTATAGACGCTGCAAAATAAAATTACTCATTCGTGTGGTGAAATGAAAAAAATATATATTTGAGTTTTGTGAATTTTACAGATTTTTGTACGATTTCAAATAAACTGTATGTACTATAAAAAGCATAATGCCACAACCAGGCGCGTTCCATTTTAATATTTTTTTCCAATATCGCCAATTTTCAGCAGGGACTGAAAAAACACAAAAGTTCAAAGTTAACGCATATAAAACATAAAACAAAAAATAGAAGCACACATGCGCAGAACACAGGCAAATAAATATTTCATAACCATTGAAACATGGGAAGAATAAAATACTCTTCCGTGTTTATGCCCTCCTGGTACACAAAGTGCAAAGTAACCTTTAAAGTATTGGTCCACAACAAACTGGAAATGCAAAAACCCATTTATTTTGTGTCAGTTGGTTCTTGTCTCATAAAATATACAAGAATCAGGTACCTGTGCTTCGGTTTACTTAATGGTGTTCAGGGAAGAAACCTGTCGCTACCCTTGCATTATAGTCACTATAAACATTCACTCACGGTTTCCTGGAAATAGCTGCTTTACTTATTCCAGGAAAAGAAAACGTAAACCGAACGCCAGAATACAAAATCAATGCTTTGGAAATACTTGTTGGAAGTTTCCTTTTGGCTCCGAATTTATTTAAAACAACAGTTTTGTCTCATACTATAATAGTATTATGTTGGCGAGGACTTTGCCAGGCTCAAGATTAACTAATAAACTTACCTCCTACCGTTTTTCTTCAACCAAAAAGAAATATTAGATCACAAAAATACCAGTTACTTTTGTCTTGTTCTACGATATAATCACAAAACAACATTACCTTGACATGGTCGCTCCGTTCATCATATTACGCCTTACAAAAACGCGAAAAAGTTCCTTAGGTAAAAAAAGTCACATTATGGTACGTCACGGGAGAGTCGTAGTGATACCCAACTTTACCTGGGACTGTGGCAACTTTCGCATGATGTATGATCCCCTGGTACGCGACCGTCATATATTTTTGTCTGAAATACTCAAGACTATTCATTTTACTGACTTCATAAGGCAGTAGTTATTATTATGGCATTATTTCCGGTTCAGTTACTTTTGGTAGGTTTTCTGTTACAATTAGGTCGATAATATAAATTAATTACTGTTGTCTAACAACAGAAAATTATTTATCTTTTCGTGTTTACTAACATTATTAGACTTCTATTTCTTAGCAACTTCGTTTTTTTTTTTAATCTGATGAAAAGTTTTCCCAGCATTTTGAACTCAATAAACCATGAAAATCTGGCTACGATGCTGCCTTCAGGAAGCAATTTGACTAATCATAAACATTCTAATTCCTGTGTATTGCTTTTCATCATCATCATCATTATTTCAGCCGAAAGACGTCCACTGTTGGACATAGGCCTCCCTCAAGCGTCGCCACAACGACCGATACTGTACGTCTCGCATCCACTATACTCCCGCGATTCACACAAGGTCATCAGTCCACCTTGTCGCCACTCTAGAACCTTTCGGCCCCATCGACCATCATCGGCTTTTACTATAACCTACAACATAACAGCTTTGTTTCATAGAGGCAATTTGAAAATTGGCTTGAATATAGAGAGTATTACGTTATAGAGTATATATTTGATAGCATAATACCTCTATAGTGGTTTACTACCAAACTGTATACTCGTAGTTTTCAAGTCTGCTCAACATGAAGCTCGATGGTCAGTGTTACGGATGCAATGCAAACATACCTGTCTCACTTCTATGTATTGAACCAAATAATTCACCTGTCACGTATTTGGTTGCGACACCACGTCTGAAGGTGGGTAACTCTCATTACTATATTCAGGCCAAACGCTTCCGTTTACTCTAGGTTAGCTCATAAATAAAATTTGTGTGGTAAAGTAAGTTGTTAATTTTCTCTTGAAAAAATATTTTTTGACCTATAACCCTGTATATTTGGGGAGATGTACCTACACTTGAAATTATCCTTACCTATTCATTTTACCTAGTAAGCGCTTGTAGCTCAAATTCAAAGTATTAAACCATTTACACACTTATTGAATTGTCAAAGTTAGTCAGTTGCAAGTTATTTGTACGTTCCAAAGCGTACTCTTTGGAGAAGAACGTTCAAGAAATTTCAAGTACACTCTATTATGGTTAATGTTGAAATCACACAAATTTTAATAATGTGTGGACGATGTAGATTAATCTACTTTTCAGTAATTTTAGCGTTTGTCTGGCAGCTTGCACTTTAAGCGGCCTAACCAAAAGTCCTTTCTTTAGTATTGTGCGCTGAATCGTGAGCTCTTTATAGTCCTAAGTTGAGTTACACGAATACATACAAATGGATGACTGGTGAAGACCTCTCAAAGCTGTGTGGTTATTGTTTTAAAACACCATCTCAGTTTTTTTAGGTTAGAAAATCATCTTATGATAAATACCGCAAACATCTTGGGTGGAGCGCAGATAGTGTCAGACTTTTAAAACCCACTCCTGTTCCTTCTTTGCCTTCATCCCAGGGCCCCGGGTTTTACTTTCACACTACCTTTCACTCTACATGTCGTGAGTGTGTTGTGTAAGAGAGATGTCAGTTTTCCTGCAAGATGTTCACGCGCAGGAGGCCGGAGCTTGTCGTGGCGCAGAATTACGATGCGTAGCGTAGCTTAACTCTTCAAGTTTATGCACTCCTATTTTTCACTTAGAATTTAAGTGATAAATACTGATTTCATAATTAAAATAAAAACTATGTGGCATCTAAAAATACGTCAGCTCGTAATCGAGGTCCGGGAGGAAGGTGTAGTGTCTCGCACTGTCGACGACTTGGGCTCGGTCCGGACGGTTACCGGAAGGTCTCAGTTACTAATATGCATGGCTCTAATATAATTTGACCATTAAATGTTTACTGTAAGAATTTTAAAAGAGACTTTGATCTCTAAGTTTTTTTCGGTGTTTCTTTTTAGGGTAGTCAGTTAGGAAACAAAAGTCTCATCTAGTTTAAATTAACGGAAACCTATTTGCAAAATAAATATCAGCGGAAGTTTATATGTGTTTTTTTTTACTGCCACTTCTCCTCGTTCCGGACCATGGCCTGTACCAAGGTCTGGCGCGAGAAATCGCCGCCACCGATCGCCCACACGAAGACACGGCGTTGCTCTGCCCAAGCGGCGCACACCTCCTCCCCAAGTTTATATGTATGTGTGTGTGTTTGTTATTCCTTCACGCTCAAACGACTGAACAGATTTGGATCAAATTTGGCACAAGGGTAGACTACTTCCTGAAACAAAACATAGTTTACTTTTTATCTCGGGAGTTGAGTTAATTTTCTTCTTTCACGCGGATGAAATCTTAGGCAGAAAATAAAAATTATCACTGCTATACCTACCATTATTTTTTCTACAATCTTTATTTAAGTAAGAACAATGTAGAAAAACTTGCGATTGAAAAGCTTCTAGGTAACAGCAGTGTAGTGCAGATGGGCGATTTACAAGATAGGCACAACACCCATCTCTTTTACTCTCTTTTCTGTAGTCACTTAAATGTAGAAAGAGTTTTTAAATTCCACAGGAAGGTACGTTTCCAAAAGTATTGCAGAAGTCAAGGTTGTGGAATTCCACAGCAGTATATACCTAAATACCTATTGACGATTTTCGTACTGTAATACCAATTTATTAAAGTCACTGACTTTACTATCAGGTCCCATAGGACAGACAGCCTCATACAGCTCTTTTGAAAGGTTTCGTTGAAAAGGTAATGAATGCCACACTTGGGAATTTCTTTCTGAATAACGTAATAGTCAAAATTTGCGATGTTAATGAATAAACTGTTGAAGCGTAATAACATAGGGTAAAAATAACTCAGGATTGATTATATTATATTAATAGATTGGAATTAGTAAAAAGTATAAAATAAAAAACTTTTTTAGAAAAATAATTATAACTAATATTTTGTCTCTTCGCTATTTAACACCGACTTCCGAAATCAAAGTTATTTTGCACTTTTCAGTGTTTTTTTTGCATCGAAGTCGGTTGTATTCTTTTATTGTAAAATGTTTTTTATTTTACACTTTTTAGCTGTACTTGTAGTACCACCACTAGAAATTAACCCTCAGCCAAATTTAAATACCTTACAGCCAGAGTGCATCTCATGACAATTCTAATAATCCCAAACACGGTTAGATTACATATTAGAGAGTTCCGTGGTACCTACCTTCCGGCTTCAACATCAGATCAGTTCAATATATTCCCTCCACCTATTCTTTCAGTAAGTCATCCACAACACGAATAAACAAAGCAATTTTACTTGTTACGACAGTTCTTCTGTGATCCTTTGAGGAGTTCCGTTCCATATCTTTGAAGTTCATGATCAGATCATATCTATATTTCTATTGAACTAACTTGGAAGCATTACCTTTCAATAAAAAAAAATATAATTTTCAAAATCGGTCCGCAATTGGCTGAGAAATCGGTGAACATACATAAAAAAATACATTCAGCCGAACATAGAACTTCCTTCTTTTTGAAGTCGGTTAAAAAAGAAAATGCAGTACAATTGGTTTGAAAATCAAGATGAAAAGGGGTGACATATAATACGATTATATATAACGTAAGGACATAGACAGTAGCGCCAACTTAAACGTATTATCTATGTACTTAATTAGCCAATATAAATTGTTTGGTTTCTAAATTCCAAAAAAACGCTTTTCTCGAATTCCCGTTTCATTTATTCTGCAAAAAACTTTTACAAGGAAAAGTAAGTAAATTTTGGTAAATTTTGCAATTGCAATATTTTGGTAAAGAATAATTGGTAGATAAAACGAATCATGACCTGTATCTATCACATTGGGGCATACATTAGCCAATACTTGTGGAAAAAATGTCCGGCAATGGTCAACCCAGGCGAAAATGGCAAGAAAAGCTTAAAACTTACTGACTGGACAGATCCTCACTTACCCAACTCCACAAATCTGGGAGAAATGGAAAGCAGAAAGGGAGATCTTTGCCCTTAATAATTTTTCTGTAAATAAATAATTATATAACTGTCTGTACGTGTGTTTGTCACTACTCTTCCTAAACGGCTAGACCAGTTGTTACGAAATTTTGTGTGTACATTTAAGTGGTTATATGGTTTAAAAATACAATCAAACCCGGTAGGTGGCACTGCAATCAGATTCTCAATTTTTTATTCTGATGAAAATCTAGCTTACGAACAAGACGTTTGTCGGAACCTCTAGTATAATATACAGGGTGTCTTTGACGTCGACTTACTAAAGAATACCATGGATCACATGGCACATGATACTGAACACGTTATTGTCGTTTTGTATCGTTCGTTATCGTCGTCGTCGTCGTCGTCGTTCATTTTCGTTTCGTTAAAATGCAAACATATGGATAGATTGTGTAAGGGTTGATATGTAAGAAAACGGAATCAGTGATAGCGTAACAGTTGACAGGACAAAATAAAAATAAAAACTGGTTGCACCGATCCTAAGAATGAGACAAGAGCAAGCTGATAATTATTACGAAAAACTTTCAAAATGTCAGTTCTTAAACGTTATAATTATATTTCAGAAATATAGGCCACTATAAAAGTATTTAAATTCCAGCAACACAAACTATCTCTCTAACTCGTTTTAAGTTACCCTCACAGGCTCATCAAAATTTTATAGACCGTTTAGGAAACGACAAATGTACAGACCGACCGACATTACCTTGAAAAATTGCTTAGTTGGAAGATTTGCAGCGTACTTTGTTCAAAGTTGTCGCCCTATATTTAACGTTTGAAATAATCATTATAAATTTTTGCCTGCACTGCATCGCTGGTCATGTGGCTATGAATACTAAGCGTAAGGTCCTAGACTTGAACCTGGTGGGATTTAGCGGGATTGTTCAAGAGCTGTGGGATTTTTCGAAAATGTCAACGTTGCTTTGGAATGCAAAGGGCAACTAATATACATACATCCCACAGACACCCAGAGAGAGAGAAGTTTTTTCAGTCTAATTTATTTTATATGCAAAAAAAACATGTAGAATATTTTGGAAATACGGCTGGATTGTCCATGGTTCAATTACGTAACATAGTATTGGTATTTCGGGCTGGTGTTCACAACTCCACGACTAAAGCGCGTATTTTGCGTACGGGTGGGACAAATGCGTCATTCGATCTACCCCAGCTCCTCCAGGAAGGCCAGCAGCGCCTTGGTGTTACTGACCATTTCGCGGAGGTTACCTGGGTTTCCAAAGTATTTTGCCCTGTATCCGGCGACAACTGGGCAGCTTAGAAGCAGATTTGCTGCTGTTTCGTCCTCCTTCATGCAGGCTCTGCACAGTGGGCTGTCTGTAGCTCCTATGAAAGAATTACGTAACATTTTCTTGTTGTAATTTCATGGCCTAAAAATAATGTACTAAAACTTTCGGGAAATCATCAAATGACTTCACCTGCTCTAAGATGAAATGAGAGGGCGTGTCTCTTTCAGAATTTACTAATGCGCTAAATACTGTACTCTAAATCCAACAGTAATGATCTATTCTAAAAGCTTTTTGACAATTAAAAGGCGTGTCACAACATTCCGTTACTTTGTCAGGGGTCAGCTAAAGCCTTGACCATCAGGGCTAAATAGTTTATGGGTCACTGAAGCGTTTAGGTACTCTTAAACTGTTAGTAAGAACGAAATTAACGTCAAGGGTCGCTTAATTTGGCTTAGGTAAGCCCTAAAATTTAAGTAACGGGCATAAATCATCTGTAAAATAAAGGTATGTAGTATCACACTTCACTTTATTCCTCTTTTGGAGAAATGAATCCACACTTTGTCTAACGAAGGTAAACAAAGACTTTATGAAGAATCCACCTTTCCACTAATCCTATAAAAATGATGCTTTATCAACATTATAATTTCAGTCCACTTTTTTTAAATTTATCTAGGACATTACTGACACCCCATGCCTCAGAATGCACGTAAAGCTATTGATCCTTGTTGTCATTCGTAGATCTTTGACAGTCGTTACGGGTAGTCAGACGCCAGGAAGTTTGACTATCAGTCTATCCAAGGAGTGTCGTGTTGCCCAGTTACTGGGTTGTGGAGGTCTGATAGACAGTCGTTCCATGTATAATACTGGTATTCAAACGGATGCGGGCCAACTTCCAGTCTAACTGGGAAGAGGCTTGAGAGATGATGGATAATTTCAGTAGACAGAAGTCCACAACTAGACAGAGGCCTCCCTAGGTAGTCTGTGATTTGAACATCCAGCAGGTTTACTGGTCCACTCGGCCACTATTACTGCTCCTTTTCCCAGCGCTTAGCTTATTTTGATCCCGAAAAACGCACGGTTTCTGTAGTTTTAGGAGCGTATTCGTAAGAAAAAAGTAATATGTTAAAAATAATGGTACAAAATTGTTCAAATGAGACTTCTTAGTATACTAAATTAACTGAGTACTCAAACTCTAAAACACACAGGTAACTGGCGTGACCACAAACCACTGTTTCGGTCAGACGTTGTGGCCGGCTAAGCAGTCAGGGTTTCTACAGCAGTGCACATTACCGGATCAATGACCCGTGTGTTTATGCCTTTGTAATAATTAAACGCATGTGTGGACGGGACCTCATAATATATTTAGGTATAATAAGTCTAAGAGTTTGTTTCAATTGGCGGCGGCGACATCTTGGGTTCAGGCATATGGCGCTAGATAACCCGCACTGGGCCCACGCGGTGGTATATGGCCCATTCCCTTTCCTAGAGAGTAGGCCTGAGTCCTAGCAGTGGAAACATTAAACATTATTTGACGAGCAACACATGCATTCAAGCAATCATCAAAAGAATTGGCTGGTAGAAGACCCCATCTCTAAGTGTGGTTCTTCGAGGTCATATGTTTTTGACTTTACTTGTACTATATATTACTTGAAAAAGAATAGATCATTCCGATCAATACCTCCAACCATCCAACCATAGTATGAGAACTTTCAAGCATATATGTCACAGCCATATCGTATAAAATACCGTATTACAAATAGGCGCGCCGGATTGAAAAACGTCGCTGTAATTTAATGTGGCTACGTCACGTTCACCTGGTTTTCAAGTCGGCTGAAATAAAGTACGTTGCTTTGTATGCGCACTTTGTTACTCAAAGTGGCTTAGAAACGAGGAGCCCACGTACGAACGGGAGCATCATCGATACGCTGCTTTGAAAGCTTTAGATCCAATGATCGCTGCAAGTAGCACTGCATAACTACAAAAATGGCGTCACAATCGACAACGGTGTCACAACAAAGCGAAATTAGCGAGTCTTCCGAACAAGTGAGACACAGACAACAATAATATATTTGTAATTAAAACAACAGATCTACTTTTTTAGAAGTTTAATCAATAATGTATTAGTAAACTCATTATTTATTAGTATAATCAGTCAAAGAGCGAGCGAAGCGAGATCAGAATTTTAGGGTACTCCAATACAAGTTAGGTTAAAAATGAATAATGAGGGCTAAAGTGAGCGAGCAAAACGAGCGAGCAAAGCCACCATTATCTTTTCGTGTAAGGTTAGTTTAAACCTCGCTGAAAGAAATAGGAGGCCCCCATAGATGCACAAGCTTTTTATAAATCTGTTCTTCATAATTTATAGACACTTTACACTCATAATAAAACTAAACGTTGCACATCGTTTTGTGGAATAGAATAGAATTAGAAGAAAGAAATAGAACAGAATTGAAATCCAGGTGAACAAGAGCTGGCCGCATTACATTATAGCGACTTTTTTCGATCCGGCACGCCTACTTGTAATAGGTACGGCGTGATATACCATATGGCTGCGACATATACACTATCACCCTGATAAATATTAATAACCTGACGTCTTTATATTGCGTATGTAGAGCCCTACAGATGTGGCACATGACTCATTATGGCTCAAGAGATAAGCCGTATGTTTACCTCGAGCATTTATTTACCAAACGCTTATGGGGGCAGCCCTACGCTCGAAAGCAATAAAAACCTCAGGAATATCCTCTTGAAATTATGCTTGTTAACAACCTAACGTAAACAAAGTTATTACAGTGTTGAATAGCATAGAAATAGTATCTACGTTTTGATTAGTTATTTTGGTATTTGGATAATTGTATGTTTGCATTGAAATAGTTTGTTTACTGGTTTTGGCATTTACATTAGTGAAATTAATATGATTGCAGTTACATAGCGTAGTTATGGAGTATGTGAGTAATTTATAGTATTAATTGGTTTATCATTTATTTATATAATAACTGATTGGTATTCAGTTTTAGTAACACATATTGTAATTTTCACGGTTTCTGCAAAAAAATTATTGGTACATATTTGATCTCCTATCCTTCAGTCCATTTAAGACTTAAAGGTTGTCTAAAATCTCGCTCTTAGGCGGAGCGGGAGATGGTGTCAGACTTTTACTGACTGTTCCTTCTTTGCCTTCATCCCAGGGCCCCGGGTTTCACTTTCACACTACTCGTGGCTGCAGTAGGCTTCGACCCTGCTGGGCACCTACGATTTTCTGATATCTCCTTGAGACGCGCGTGGAACAATACGCGCCGTCGACGACTAGGATTGCCCTATGCGATAATTATTATATTTTTAATCGTCTCATGTTTCTATTTTTTACTTTCTATGGCTTTCTTTTTTGAATTTTTACAGGAATAAATAATAATAGCGTTAATTTTTTTTCCATCACATAATAAAAAAAATAAAAATATTATTATTATTATAATGTAAAAATAACAGTTAATAAATACAGTATGAAGATAACCGCAGGAGAACCAAGGTCGCCGACGTAGCCCGAAGAATTGCCAAACTAAAGTGAAAGACAGTGGGCAGGGCACATTGCTCGTAGAACGGATGGTCGATGGGGGCAGAAAGGTTCTAGAGTGGCCACCGCGCACCGGAGTGTAGTAACGCAGCGTTGGAAGGCCTCCCACAAGGTGGACTGATGACCTGGTGAGAGTCGCGGGAATGCGGTGGATGCGAGACGCACAAGATCGGTCGTTGTGGAGACTCTTGGGGGAGGCCTATGTCCAACAGTGGACGTATTTCGGCTGAAATGATGAAATACAGTACATTCTTACAACAGGTACATTTTCATTGATCGTGTGAAGACTGGAGCCTCTTCTGGGAAAACCTGTGTTACAGGGTTCCAGGCCTCCAAACTATCCAGATCCACTTTTTGTAAATATTTATACAGATGTAATTACATCTGTATAAATATTTACAAAAAGTGATAATTTTGATTTAAGATTGAAATTAAATAAAACAGTTTTAAAGAGTTAACTAATTAAATTTGTTTTTAATTAGTTTACTCTTTAAAACTAGGGCGTAGGGCGCAAAAGTGTGTATAAGTGTGTGTACGTCCTACACTATTTACATTTATATAGTGTAGGACGTAATGTGTTTGTGTGTGTGTCTTGTGTTGTTTTCTATGAGGTCACTTCTAAGAGTCTCTCAGTTGCTTCATCATCGAGAGATTGAAACAATAGTATTTGTACTGGATGTAAATAAATGTCCTAACAATTAAATTCATGATTACGTTACTAAATCATGTGGTTAAAAGCACTGTATTTATTAACTTAATTCAATGATTTTACCTTTATAATTCATACTGTTTTACGTGCATATACATCAATTTTTCGAATAAACAAGTAAAGCCGCTCAATTTACTTCTCAAGACGTATAATCACACACTTACTGAACCGTCTCAGGCATTGTTTAATACACGATTTACATACTTATATTGCCAAAGTTATTTTCTTATTTGAATTTACGTACATACTGGTGAAGTTTGACGCGAGAACGAGCGAAAATAACACCTCAAGTTTTCAGCCTTTCATCTGGCAACATTTCGATAGCAGTTAACATAAAATGCGTGATTGTGTGAGGAAAAATACGTGCTTTCAAGGAGGCGGGTAAACGAGGTTTGTACGCGAGATACCTTATTCAAAAACCTATATTAATTCAGAGCGGATCTCATTATAGCTGTACCAAATTAAATTCGAGGCGTGTGATCATTCGTGCGCCCGGCGTCGACCGTGTGTTAGCTCCCCGTAATGAGATGGAGTTTACTCTACACTCTACTCAAACATTTTTGTATTTATTTTGAAGCTCACTCGACCACATTAAAAAGATTTCTTGTTTTCAAACGTAATCTATCTTTTGTTATTATACAAAAGTTCGGTCTCTAGTTCTCTACAAATTGAATTGGAAAAAAGTTCGCACTGGCTCATAAAATATTCTGTATTCCAAAGATCGAACGTGGTTGGAGCATATTGAATTTTTTTAGAAGACAAATGACCAACTATGTATTATTTGGCAGGCAAAAAACATTCTTTAAGTATTCCTATATTGTGTCGTAATTATTATTTTTTTAACTTTTATGTGTTCTTACTTCACTTTCAAGGAAGTTAGTGATAGTATGACGAGTGACAGGGCAAAATGGAAGAAAAAAACGTGTTGCGCCGACCCCAAATAACACGGGACAAGGGCAGGAAGATGATGATGATGTTTTCTTACTTCACTTATCTCGAGACATAAGATTTTTATTGGGACAATATTAATATCTTGTTATTAATACGACGTCATGATTGGAATAGTGGTTTAGCACTTAGCTTGTGTGTTTGTGTGGCCTACAAGGAGGTGGTCCAGGTCTGAATTTCTTGTGTATGTGGATTTACACGTTTATAAAGTCACCCAAGATACCTGCTTTAGGAAGAAGAAGAAATAGGAATTAATTACTCTTCCTTTTCATGGAGGCAATCAGCTGGGGCGACTTCTTGCGGCCGGCCCTGGTCCAAGCCATGTACGGAGCGAGAGGAAATAGACAGCAGTAATGCTTGCAAAAGAGATAGCGAATAACGTGAGGGGGAGACAATCCTCATACCCTGGCTTCTGCAAGAAACGCCCTGGATGCCCGGAGTCACAGGCGCGACTCTCGGTTATTGCAGCGCGAGCTTGCGGACCAGGTCCGTGCCCGTTCGTCCCCCACGGCGGTGACGGCGATGGGTTGTGTTCTACCCGCGCCTCAGAGACTTATCAGCAAACAGATAGGGCCTACTAGGGCCAATGCCCGCCAGGGCTCTGAGATTGACTGAAAAAGTTACTGCGGCCATAGATCGAACAGGGAAACTGAAGGAACACAGGTGGGATTTAGTCAGTAAAAGTCTGTCATTATTAAATAGGAGTAATTCCTACTGTTGAGCAACAGTTTTCCATCAGGTGAGAGAGAGGTCTAACACGACGCCTATCAATAATAATAAAAAAAGCGTTTTTTTATATTATATAAGTTTTAGCTTCAAGGATTATTTATATAACTTCTCCCCGGTAAAACTGTAACTCTAAAAATTACAACTTTTTCTTTGACACATTTTTATTTTACCTCTAACAAAACCATAACACCTAACTATATTCCCGTCCTCGTTTCATCATAATATATTTGAAACACTTTATTTCATTATATTACGCGCGTTGAAGGAAAACGTCTACCTAATTCCGTTAGTTAATGATTGCAATAACCAGATTTGGGCCACGCGAAATGAATACCACAATATTTTTGGTCCCTGGCAACGCGTTCATTATGGCTGAGTATATCGTGTACATTGTGTAGTAATATGTAAGATGGGTGTAAATACGTCGTACGTAAATTAGGTTATAGTGTGTGAGGCAACTTATGGCTTTTTTTTAAAATCATCTAATGACTTCTCGTGCCTTCTAGGGCGGAGTGGGAAGGCGTGTCATACTTTTTTTTACTAAAACCACCCAAATGTTCCTTTCAAGTTCCTTCATTGCCATTGCGTTTCAGGACCACTGGTTTCCTTTTCGGAAGTCAACCCATGTCCCCAGTAGGCTTATTTATTTATTTATTCTTTATGCACACAAAAGTACAGAGGCGGACTTAATGCCTTAAGGCTAGGCTAGGCTTCGGTCCTGCTACGGTTTTGCTTACATGACTATGAGGCGTACGTGGAATACTACGCATCGTCAACGACCTGGGCTCGGCGGAGCGGACAGCGAGCTAACCATTGCTCGTCATTCGCAAGCCCTTGCCTACAGTGGCCGGAGATCGCTCTGCAATTCCCGACGCCCGAGGCATCTTCTGTCACGATGGCTGTAGGGTGAGGATGTATGTTCCCTCACTCTTGCGGTCGTCTCCTTCGCCAGCATTACTGCTTCTTAGGGATACGACCTCATCACATTCCCTCTCACCCCAGACCATGGCCTGAATCCAGGGCCCGGCGCGAGAGGCCACCACTGCCGATTGCCTCCACTAGGACACGGCGATGCTCCGCCGAAGCAGCTTATATCTCCAACGTATGCTCCACTGTGTTCTCCGGGCGGTCCGCGCAATGGTGACACCTGGGCGTTTCGATTATCTCTAATAATAACTTATTGTTTAAATGACTCTCATGATTTTATCCAAAGAATTCCATGGAATTTTTTACCGGTTACTCTCCACAGAAAATGACCAATTGGATCGGTGCACTACCTTTTTTATAAGTGCCCATGTAGAATTGAATTGAATTGATGAAAATGTTGATAATTTAACCAGTTTTACCAATACATTACGTAATACGATTACAATACTGGTGATCGAAATATCATTACATTCATAAAGTCATAATGAAGTAGGTCCTCACTGAATATTGTTTGATTGGCCTGAATACGGAAAATCAGTCCAAACGAAAATAATACACAAACTGGAAAAAATACCAAATGAAGGGTGAAATACTAATACTATTTTTTAACAACATAGATTTTTTTTAAATAATTTAAATTTTATATACAGTTTCAATTTTTATTTTTTATTTGGTTCCTAGCGTGGAAACGGTATTTGATATTTACATAATGTTTGCTATATTTACAACTTGCAATGTTTATAAAAGTATGTTTATGACAAATCATTTAAATGAATTTTGATACTTGTTTTAGTTCAGATTACTTGACTAAGTGATGTCATTAGAAATCCAATATGGCCATGGTCAACAACTCCTTCTGTTATTTGGGAACTCGGAGATGACACGTTTCGAGAGCCATGAAAACACATGGCCTCGGACTTGTGCAGTGCCACCTCGAGTCTTAACTGCTGGATCCTCTCCACTCGCTACCGTCGCTAGTTCGGCCGCCACCTGGTGCGATTCCCCCTGCGACAGGACCAGCGTGTCATCCGCGTAACAGACTACGCTGACCCCGTTGGAGAGATCGTAAATATAGGTTACTAGCTAAGGAGAAAAATACAATGAACATACCAAAATCCTTCAGAATGTTGAAATTTTATCTCATCTAATACATCTGGACTATTTAGGCCCACAGTTGAAAAAAAAACCGCCCATTCCTTTTTCCACAAAACCCCTAGACTGTTCTAGGGGTTTTTGTGGAAAAAGGAATGGTTCTCATACAGTTTTTCGGTAGAAATCAAGCACATCAGTTGGGCACCCACACTGTCTTTTGACACGAGAATTAAAAACTATGAAATAAAATGCAGCTGAATTTTTATGAAAAAAAAAATCTTGATAATTTATGAAGAAATTACGCAATGTAAAGTTTAAATAAAATTATAAGCTACACAATTTTCCGCCACTTTGAAATATAATTTTGGCAGAAATTCATGCACCTACATTGAAAAATTCAAAACAATATTTGAAATTGTAGGAAATTAAATTGAGAATAATAATAGCCATTATAAAATATGGGTTTTAAACATTATTTTCTTGTTAATTTTTGATGTGAATAAATAAAAAAACCTTGTTGAAATTCTGTGAACACTATTTGCTTAATAAAAACGAAAATAAAAACGCTATTTTAATTTTCCGAACGAAATTTATTTATTCCATTTTTCGAAATCTGCTATTTCCTAGCTCTAAACGTGCTTAAACGGTTTGTTAATTTATTGATCGTTATTGAAGAGATTGCTTTTGGTTGGCAAAGTGCCCACAAGCTGCAGTCATTCAGTACACTGCCTAAATGCGTGAACGTGGTGAGTATAACGTGTTATAGTCTACACTGGCATTCAAAAGCAAGTACAGGTCTCGATCATCTTTAAATCGGCTCAGGGTTTCAACGAAAATAAAAACGGACATGGCATGACGGATTTCGACGAAACTTGGTAAACGAGTAAACTATGTCTTCGAAGAGCAGGAAAGATATTTTTTATCATGGAAGTATATTCCCTTGGGATCAATTTCTACTACACAGGCAAAGCCGCTTGGAGCAGCTGGTCTTTTATATACTTAAGCTGCTGTTTTTACCAAATCAATACTAATATGGAGATTAAAGTTGGGTCTACGCTAAAAGAGCCGAGCACGAGGCGAGCTCTAATTCATGTAGTGTCTCTCGTGATTGGCTTCTCTAGAGTCAGTCCACACTACTCGAATTTGAGCTCAGTTCGTGCTCTGCTTGTGCTCGGCTCGTCTAGAGTCAGTCCACGCTATATGAATTTGAGCTCGGCTCGTACTCCACTTAACCCACCTTTACATTTTTTGTAGCGAGAAATAAATAACAGACCTAAAATAGATTTCTTTGATTTGTTTTAGTAGAGTTCATGACCTTTCGGGAAGGTTCCTATATATATATAAATTTCGATAGATAGGTGGTCTAGTTCTCAAGTAAAATTGAATATCGAAAGGCCATATAGCCTTCATATTTGTATGTAGGTTTAATAGGCTAGCCACCTTTCAAAGGTCAAAACACTTTTCTGTGGCTTAAATTCGTTGTTATAATAATGCTACATGTTTCAACCATGTCCAATTTTCTGACTAACCTTTGTAAAAGGACGTGACACTTAATGTGGTGACCTTTAGGAATATTTTAGGAAGTAAACAACTTATTTTTCAACACACTTACTCGAAAATGTCGCTTCAACCTCTAACACTATTAGACATCCACGTCATGTATTCTGCTTCTGAATCTACTGTAATGACATTTGCATCCTTGCATCAAAATGCACTGTATTTATTCATTGGAGTTAACGTTAACTGCTTTTTTTGGGAGTTCATCTAATAAGATCATCTTCTCTCGCTCTAAGGCGGAACGAGTGGGCGTGTCAATCTTTTACTAACCAAAACTCATCTAAGTTCCTTCAGTTGCCCTTTGCGTTCTAATAACACCTTTTCCGAAATTTCCTATGTTCCTGTTAAGCATCGTTCCTTCTGGGCCCTTACGGTGTGGCTGACATATTTTTGCGGCGCGCTTGGAACACTTCACGCCATCGATAACTCGGGTCTCGGTTCTTACCGGACGATCGACCGCGACCTACCTATTGCTTGTCGTCCGTAAGCCCAAAGTTCAAACAGGCTCGTTTTTAAAAGCACTGGATCGCATTAATGTAAACGTTCGCTTATGTTAAATTATATGGGATAATAGAGGTATTTTTCGTTGTTGTCACTAGCATTAAGGCCACTAATGTTTCAACTAAAGAATGGTATGAACTTAAACGGAGAAAATAAAGAAAAAATAATTCAGACGATTTGAGAACCTACTCTTTTTTTAGAAGTCGATTTAATATGTAGCAGGTGGCATTGTGTGATTTCTAGCTACGGAAAAAAGGCGTGAGCATATGTACATATATTATATGTGTGTGTTATGTAGGTATCAAATACAAATAAGTGCCAAAGAGAAATTAAAATCAACCAGCTGAATGAAAATAAACAAACACGGACTCATTTGAAAAATTAAATACCATTTATTTTTGTTTCACTCACAACGTGATTAAAATTTATTTGAAATTTACATAGACATTATACAGTATTACAATTGTAAATTTTATATTTCAAGTAATTGTAACGTACAAATTTAAAATCAGTATTCCAATCAATATAAAATATACTAACATAAGGTGGACCGACGACCTGGTGAGAGTCGCGGGAATGCGGTGGATGCGAGACGGACAGAATCGGTCGTTGTGGCGACGCTTGGGGGAGGCCTATGTCCAATAGTGGACGTCTTTCGGCTGAAGTAATGATACTAACATTGTGGTTTAACTCATGTGAGGTTATTGCATTGCCCACCGCTGGAGATGTCTCTGGCATTGGGAGTCGCAGGATGACTATTGGCTACCGTAGGCGCGAGTTTGCAGACGCCGTCCGGCCGTCCAGTGAGGATCAAGCCTGGGTAGACGCTGTTGGTGGGCGGTGTGTTCCACGTGCGCTTCAACGAGATGCCAGCAAAATTGATGGGGCCAGTTAGAGCCAACGCCTGCCTAGGCCTACGAATTATTCGAAGAAAGAAAAAGAATTTATTTGGTACTGCACAAGGCACAAACACAATGTAGGGTATACATGAAACAAAAATAAAAAAAAGAAGCAGAAATGTAGTTGTGTGCCTCACGGCTGCATCAAAATAGTTGAAGGAGTCACCGCAGCTTTCCCCATAAAGGGTTTTAGTTAGTCTGACATAAGTCTGACATTCCTCGCTCCACAAAGAAAAAAACTATGTTATACTGTTTTGGTAACATTGATGCTAAAATTGGTTACTACCAGTTAGCTTTTTCTGCAATTTTAGTTTCCTTTTTTGGATTTGCACGGTTTAAGTATTTAGCCAGCGTCAAATTTATTATTATTATGAGCCCGTTGTGTCCCACTGCAGGGCAAAGGCCACCCTTCCGTTATTCCATTCCTTTCTGTCCTTTTCTACTTCTGGCCAATCCTTAAGGTAGGAGGTCAAATTTAGAAAGGATTTAATTTTTGATACAGAATAAGGTCACTACGTTTTCCATTAGAATGCGGATAAGACACAGTCTAATGTTTTTGCATTTTTTGGCTGCAAATCTATTAAATCAGCCTTCTTGGCAAGCTTCACTAAATAGTAGGTACTACAATAAAAATTTCAGCTCAATTTTATCGGAATCACGCCTGTTTCTATGATTTCACATATTGTCCAGACACTTGAGATACAAACTGCATCTATTTCACATCACAATATCCACTAGAAACTAATTTGCGAATAATTAAAATCGCCACTACACTTCATTCGAAAAAATCCCACAAAAACCTCGACAAACTCATGACTAATATTAAGAAGAAACCTCTTTAAAGTCTTCAAATATTTGTGGCATATTTAGCCCACCACCATTTTGAATTTTTTTTCAAAGTTAGCGCGTATGATGAATATTGGGTAGTCATAAACTGAAGATAAACAGCCTCATCTTTAGATTGCATTATTTTAAGTGATAAATAAGTGATTTGATCTTTTCTCCAGAAGGTAGAGTGGAGCGGGGCCAGGCGGTCGCCTGCTTCTTCGAAGCAATGATGCTTGCGAAGGAGGCGGCCGGACGCGTGAGGGAACGGCCTTCACTTCCCAGCCATCGGAATTCCGACCCAGATTTTCAGCCACCGTAGGCGTGGGCTTGCAACGGCGAGCAAGGGGTTACTCGCCGTCCGGCCGTATCCGTTCGGATCGAGTCCGAGTGGAGGCCCAGCAAGGCCGAAGCCTTCTGGAACGAAGGTAAAGAAGGAACGTTGGAGTGGATTTTAGTCAGTAAAAGTCTGATACACCCGAAGGTATTGGATGACTACCTACTTAAAAAAAGGTTAGAGTTTAAACCTGAGTATTTAATATTAATTTCAGCTTGATACCTCCACTCATTCCTGAGAAAAAGGGTCTTGACAAATGGACAGACGTACAGATGGACAACAAAGTGATCCGAAAAGAGTTCCGAGAATCAAAAGGGTGGCTGACCGGATTTGCTAGTTTCCATGTAAAATATTCAAACCCCTTTTCCACGAAATTCCTAAAGGGTATATTTCAATAGGTACATTCATCAAAAAGTGACTGCGCACGTGACTGTATTTTTAATTTACTTGAATGAATAATAAGAGATGTTTAAAATTTATTTGACAATTTTATTTTATGACATAAAAATATTAAAATGAATTTAAATGATTATAACGGTTCATAATTTTATATTATTAAAATTGTTGGAATAGTCACCCTTATTAAGAAGGTTAATTGTTTGTATAAGAGTGTGTAAATTGAAACACTGGTATACTGTAGCACTTTGAATACATAAAATATCGGGAGGATGTTCTCATGACATAGTTTTCTATTTTTTTAAACTAGTATTTTATCTTACTATTTATACACATCTTATCAGGTACAGCCTCTCTATTACATTTTGTAATTTTGATTGAATTAATAACCAATTACTTATAGGTTTTGAGTTTGCATAAGAACCACCATAATACAGGCCCTCGGCCTAGTTTGGTGGTTACATCAGATGTACTGTGAAACATTGTACTTGCTGAATGTGACTCTTCAACCACGGTATTTTATCATGAATTGTGTCAAATAAACGTTTTTATTTTTTTTATTAGTTTTAAATCGTATTAAAAGACCAGGCCAGTTTATGCTGTATAAGATATCATTTATTTTTTTAAATGATATTATTTTAGGCTGTGAATAAGCAGATAAAAAAAAGATTGCATGTAGGTGTGACGAGAATGGTAGTGAAAGTGAGAAATGAGTATATTAGAGAAAGTGGCTGAAAATCGAAAGAATATCGTTTGTCTTGTTATTACCATTGTAAAGAGGAGAGATGAAACGCATGTTACTTTTAGTAACGTGAATTATGAGTATACATGTGGATGGATGCAGAGGGAGAAGAAGATATAAAAATTATATATAGATTGTCTGAGAAGTGATATAAAAGAAAAGGGAGTTAGTGATAGCGTGACGAGTGACAGGACAGAATGGAAGACAAAAACGTGTTTCGTCGACCCCAAATAACACGGGATGAAGGCAGGAAGATGAAAACAATGATATAAAGTCAAACCTTGACTGCGATCCCACCTGATGGTAAGCAGTGATGCAATCGTTGATGGCGAAAGCGCACTAGTTTATTAAGAGCCTGTGAACAGGTTCGTTTGTGTGTGTGGCTGGCTCGTTCAGGTGTGGCAAAACTAGTGTGCTTTCGCCATCTAGCCTCGAAGGCGCCTAAAGTATAATCGGACTGAAAAACCGCAGCAGGTAAATATTTCCAGTCCTGTGTGTATCATGAAAGAAAGAAAGAAAGAAAGAAAAAGAGTTTATTTACGACATATATGGCACATAACTTAATATATATATATATATATATGATATTTTAACATAACATACAAAAGAGTGAGTTATGCGACACATCCGCGCAAAACGGCCAGCGCTCAGCAAAATGCTTGGGCTCATGTACTGAACAGAGTGTCAGTATAATGCGTTTATTTTTATGAAAAACCAATGTATTTTTCTGCTGTATACGATGAGTGAGACCTTTTTATTAGCGCGGGGTTCTTATTATGTTTCTGATTCATTCTTTTGTTATTCAGAATTTCTGATATATTCATTCTTCGTTCAAATCTTCAAAGTCGTAGATTTCGTTCAGAAGAGTAGAGTTTGGTGGAAGCCATTCGCAGCTAGTGTATTCTGAGGAGCATACCTGTAGAAAGAATGCATTTTTAGTGAAAACCTCGAAAGTTCTGGCTTCTGAGTTCACCGTAAACAGTAACACCGGAGTGTGACTTGTTAGCTGGGAGATGGATAGAGATGTGTGTTGTGAATGTCTAAGGTTTTGTGAGAAGATGGATAAAAAATAAGTAATCATTGTTTCATAAATCATTGTTTTGTATATGTATTCTTTTTATTTCTAAATATATGTTAGTTTTTTTTTTAAAGTATATGTATTTGTTATAAGGTTCTTATTGTTTTTATTTAATGTATTTTTCTAGTTTGTAAAATTCTACTGTACAACGCCTTGGACATCCTTCGTAACGTTATACAAGTGCTTGTAAATAAATAAATAAATGGCGACAATGTGGATTGCGTGTTACATTGCATGTTATGTTACAGACGTCTGTACCCAGCTTAATAAATCGAAGCCATCATTACTAGGACACCACTGCTCCAGAAACCAATTTACCATTAGTAACTCCAAAATATATCTCCTAAATCCAGTCTAAACCAAAGAGTACCTACGCTAAAATAAACTGGTTATTGTTAGAACAGTTAATTCCTATTCCATGGAACTGTTGAAAGTCAATATCAGTTAGTTATCACAGCTTGTGGTATTAAGGATTCTGCCTATTACACCGTATCATACCATTAACGTGCTAGGAATGTGCAAGCAAAAAATAAATATTTGTATTGAAAGACGCGACGAGGTTGCTAATTGCTTGGTGACATAGCGGTTCAGTGGGCATCTAAACCAGTCACATCACACGTCACAAGCAACTACGTCGCGTGCCATACTTGGCCTGTTGGTCTAGTGGTCAGTGGCCCTGATTGATATGGTGGAGGTCGTGGGTTCGATTCTCACCTGGGGCAAATGTTTGTGTGATTAGCACGATCATTTTTTTGACTGCTATCTCACCTGATGAAAAGCGATGATGCTGTCTACGATGGAGCGCGCTTACCTAGAAGTAACCTATTCACTCTTGACTTAAAGAAATTTTTTCACTCTTGGTTTCTTTTGTTCCGTGTCTAGTTGTAATTAATATATAATACAAAGATATCATATACCCTCTTAATCACTGCTAATGAGACATAATTGGTTTTCTATTGTAATTAGCAACAAAGGGCCCGCTCCGGGACAGAAGTATTAATACCGGTATGATCATTGATAAGTTTCGTCATCCACGCGAATGAAGCCGTGGGCACAGCTAGTATATAATATGTATGTATTTAGAAATATATAAATATGTTTATTAGTTGTCTAGTATTTACAGCTAAAGCTCTGCTTAGTTTGGATCTAGATGGCGTTGTGTGAAAGTTGTGGAATATTGTTATTATTATTATACTCACAGTGTTTCGGCACCGGAAAATATGTATGCATGCCAAACCGATTGCGAGAACGTTTGAAAGAATTACCTTGGCCCTAGACAGCAAAAAGTAAATGAAGGAATAAGTGGGTCTTAGTCTCATAAAGTCTAAAAGCCCTCTCATTCCACCATAGAGCGAGAGAAGTCAGAAGATGATTTCAAAGATTTAAAAAATGCCAAACCGATGCGTACGGGTGACACGACGTTTGATACGCTGTTGACACGTTCTAGTCCATACCGTGATTTTGCTGTACCTACTTGATACGATTCTAGTTTGGTCATGGAATGATACGGTGTACTGACTCCTTTAGGTCAAATATTAGCTTGAATCATTCATCGTGGACCGTTCGGGACTGGTCGGTCGGAAATTGTGCTCAGTCGTCCATTGACGTGGTCTGCTGATTTATAACCGCGAGATTTATAACCTGATGACTGGAATTTTTTAATAGTGTCATTTGGGGTATTTAATTATTGGTTTAGATGATTGTCGGTCTTCACTCCAGTGTAGTTCGGTTTCTGGCATGTTACTTTGTTGCATTGGAGATCAAAACTTACAGAGAGTGTCTCGATTGAATTTTATTTTAATAAAATATTAGTTGGTCATTATCGTAATCACAATACAGAGAAAAACCTCTTGCACTTGGCCCTAGTTCAGGCCATGGTTTGAAGCGAAAGAGAATGAGATGCAGTCGCCTCCTTCTGTGAAGCAGTGGAAGTGCTAGTGAAGGAGATGGACGTACGCGTGAAGGAACAGCAACCTCTCGTCCTAGTCACCACGATAGGAGACTCTCCGGGCATCGAGAGTTGCTGGGCGATCCCCGGCCACTTAAGGCGCGGGCTTGCCGACGATGAGCAATGGGTAGCTCGCTAGAGCGCAAAGAGCAACTGAAAGACAGAAGTGCGGTTTTAGTTAGTGAAAGTCTGACACGCCCTCATGCTCCTCCCTAGAGCGACAGAATTCATTGGTCTAGTCTCAAAAAAAAAATCATAGAAAAAGTTTATTTCTTCTTTACCATTTCGAGTCGATGGTTAGTATATCATCTTTAATTAAAATAATTTGGCCAAATGGGGCTTCCTCGGCCCATCTTTAACACAGTGCCAGTCTGGAGCCGCTGCACAGGACATGCGTCATTTGCTATGCTGTCCATCCTGCACAACTACCTGCAGTTTTCAGGATCTATACGAGGCCAATAACAGAGCCGTAGAGGTTGCCAAATACTGGTCCGATAAAATTTAGTTAGAGTACATCGACACAAAAAGAAGAAGAAGAAGATTAATAAGTAACGGCATGGAGTTTGGGAGTTGATGGTATGTCACCCCCGTGACTTGGAAAGTCCCATTCTGATCGTGTCAGATTACCGTTTTATCGGACTATGAGATTAAAGGTACAGAGAGTGCATCTGTCTTTGTACACCACATTATTTGATGTTTACTTGGTTCATCTCCGTTGAGTTTGGCCACCGTGATCGAAATTCGATCAGGAGGATTATCATTAATTTGAGCCTGCGATTCTAAATCCGTAAAACCTGGTTGATTTTGTTTATTTATGGCAAACCAACGACTTATTTACTAGTACTTTTTTATAAACAACAATCAAACTTAAAATCTAGAGTGAATTTGTCACTTAGAAGTGTGCACACCATTAACATAGATTTCAAGTCTTACAGTAATAGGTAGGCTTAAAAAAAAACTACAAGAAACAAAAAAACAGTAATTAAATCTAATATGGTAGGTACTCAAGATATTAATGGTGACCACTGTGAGTCAATAGTAATTGCTTGCGAAATTGCAATAGCTGTCAACGCTATTGCAAGGTGAATGGAGATCATTATGCGTCCTCATTAATCTATTCATTGGTGCCAAATGTCCGAGGTTAATTCTTGCCGGGATAATTTTTTTCATCGAGGATATCCAATCCAGGTTTTCGTAAACTAGTACATATTATTATAACAAACTGTTTAACGGTAATTTATGGAAACGACTCACTACTTCTACGCAAATGACTTATGTTGGCTACACACTACACACACACACACATTCACACACACAGTGTACACTGTGATTATTTTCTGTATTAGGAACATTGAAATGTAGTTTTTTTTGCACTGATTACTAAAATGGATTGTGTCTGGTCAAAGCGGTGGCACTAACGCGCTCCATGCTGTCCTATGGGGTTACCATGGCGTTCAAAGTAAGATTGTTTCATTCTTATTTCAGTGTGGGTAAGAGACAGAGCTATACAGGTTGTCTAGCGCCACCTCTTACCCACACTGAAATAAGAATGAAACAATCTTACTTTAAACGTCATGGTACAGGTCCTAGTCAGTTCTAGTCCGGTTAAGCTGTCAACAACCTCGTAGGTTGATCTGCAAGAGGCCAGTCACAAAAAAAATGTTCTAGTCAGTCCATTTTAGTTCACAAAGAAAACAAAATCTCATAGAGTAAGTACTGTTACGTTATTGTTTAAAATCATTTATAAATTGATTATTGTAATTGTAACATAATATTGTAATTGTGTGCTACCAAAGCAGGGTGTGTGCCCGTTTTGGCCATTTTATTTGTATTACCTTTCCTACTAGGATAACCAAATAGGTTTTTATCTGATCTTTCTCAAAAGGTACTTTTTGATAATTTTATTATGTGGGAAAATCATCTAATGACAAATCTCGCTCTTGGGCGGAGCGGGAGATCGTGTCAGACTTTTACTGACTAAAAACCGACTACTGTTCCTTCTTCGCTTTCACACTATCCGTGGCCCCGGGTTTCACTTTCACACTACCCGTAGCAAAAGTTTCATATTACAAGTATAGGAAAAAATCTGAAAACGGTAAATTTGTAGTTACGTTACAAAAAAAAACCTTTTCTTGCGATTCGGAAAAATTTTGCTTCATGCCAAATTTCAGGATTCTAGGTTAACGGGAAGTACCCTATGAATTTTAATTCACTTGAAAGTGTCGAAATACACGTTTTTTGCGACATAAATTGCCGTATCATTTTTTTTTTTTGTTAACTCAGATGTTTGATTTTTTCACAGCATTAAGAGACCTCCGACTTGAGTATATAATTTTAAATTCAACTCGATATTTGCACGCTTTCCCAAGATAAAGAGCCTTAACAAACAGACAGACGGACAACAAAGTCAACAAAATGATCCTATAAGGGTTCCGCTTTTTCCTTTTGAGGTACGGAACCCTGAAAACGCCTCCTTAAAAATGTACTGAGATCTCAGTTTAAAATTATTTATAGTTAGATGATACCTATGCAGATAGAACAAGACCTTTCATAATGTTAGATCTGCGATATGAAACTCGACTTCCTGGGTAAACATTTAAAAATTAGTACCCGGGTGATTGCACTGTGGTGTGCCCCACCTTTTTTATTGGCTATGGTCCGGAGCGAGGAGGAGTGGCAGGCGGTCGCTTCCTTCCACGAAGCAGTAATGCTGGCAAAGGGGGAGGCCGCACGCATGAGGCAACGGTCCTGACGCCTCAACCGCCACCGGGATTCCGATCCCGATTGCTGGCCACCGTAGGCGCGGGTTTGCGGACGGCGAGCAAAGGGTAGCTCGCCGTCCGACCGTCAAAGACAAAATGAGGACCAGCAAGGTCGAAGCCTGAGGCCAAGGGTCTGCTTCTGAAAGGAAGACTCGGCCCTGGTACAAAAGGCAATTTCATAAGAAGATTAACCACCGAAAAAAAAAAACCGGCGTGATTGTACCTATAATCAGCTAACTCTAGCCGTTTATAAACCATTCTTGATTTACAGGTTCGGGCTATGTTTAACAGTGGATGTTTACGATCTGTCTTGTTTAGCGACCGCCGCTGATCAATATTGTGACCACATTGCGCCACAAACGGCTAGTTTTAACATGGAGATGGTCACTTAACAGATGAAAGTAAAAGGTTCAAAAGAGTAGAGTTTAAAAAGCCCATCACAACGTCTCAAAATTGAACTAAGCAATATATCTTCTTGCCTTTTTCCTATATTACTTGGTGTCGGCGCTACACGTTTTTTTCCTCTGTTATTTTCTGTCAACCGTCACGCTAACACTAACTTCCCTTTTCTTTGGTTTTACTCCTCACGCAATCCATCTTTTCTTTGGCCTCCCTTTTCCACTTCATCCATCCTCATGAACTCATAATTCGTTAATTAACATGCGTTTCAACCCTCTTCTTCTTAGGACCTTACCATAAGATTGAACTAAGCAATATTGCCATCCCGTCTTCCTAGCTCTTTGTGCTGTGCTGATGCTGCCGCTGCGGCTGCGGAGAACCTCAAGCGGCGGAAATATAACAACCTCGTCGGCAGTTATATTTTTGAGCCGTTTGGTGTTGAAACTCTTGGGCCGTGAGGCTAAGTGCTCATACGCTTTTAAAATAATAATCCAAACTCTTAGTTGACACTTCGCGTGACACAAGGGCTGGCTTATACCTCGGTCAGAGATTAGGCATTGCCATACAACGTGGCGATGCCGCCAGCCTTTTGGGCACACTTCCAGTCGACAGCGATGCAGAGGAGTTTTATGACGCCATATTTTAGCTAGTAGTTTTTGCCTTTAGTGTATACATAGTTTTAATTAGTTAAGTGTTTTTTATTGAATTAAATAAACTGAAACGACCTAAAAAAAATAGAAATATGTACAAAATAATTGCCTACAAATTGATGATCGATGGGATGGATTGTGTGAAGAGTGATATGAAAGAAAATAAAGTTAGTGATAGCATGACGAGTGACAGGGCAGAATGAAAGAAAAAAACGTATCGCGCCGACCCCAAATAATACGGGACAAGGGCAGGAAGATGATGATGATGACGATGACGAGGTGCACATTAAAGTAGAAAAAATCCGATAATATTTGGCAATTTCCCTTATAAGTGGTGTATGTAGGTAATCAAATTAATTCATATAAAACAAATAAATACAGATTCCGCCATTACAAATTTCAAAAGTAAAAGTATAATGTCAATAAAAAAATAGCGATTACGAATGTCAAAATTAATATGTAATACAAGTGCACCTCTTCTGATCCTTTCGTGCAACACGGACATAATATGAAAAGGTCGATTTGGTTACAAATACAATTTGTTGATAGTAAACGATTACAGGTGTCTTTAACCTTTTTACTTGATAATTTTGCCCATCACTCCATCTGTCTGTCATCTAACCCACTTAATTTTTTTGCTATTTTATCTTGTGTTAACTGTCCTAGTTCACGAGATGTCGAGAAAAAGGGTACGCATAAGAGAAATTTTACGATAAATATAGTTTTTATCTAATCCTTTTTGCTACTAGGGAAATGGATAGAAAACTTATAAATGCTTTTGCCCCTAATAAACAATTCATTATCTAAAATAAAATAAGACAATCGATAGTAACTTTGTTAAACACAGATTTTTAACGGATACAGTTGATTCGCGAGGTTCTTGTGTCGGATTCAGCGAGAAGAAACGCCCGAGTATCACCATTGTGCGGATCGCCCGGAGAACATAGAGGTATGTCCCGCTTGGGCGGAGTACCACCGTGTTCTCGTGGAGGTGACCGCGCAGGGCGTTTACGGAGCGGGAACCTCTCGCGTCTGGTTCTAGTTCAGGCCATGGTACAAAGTGAGAGAAAATGGGAGACGGTCACCTCCTCCTGCAAAGCAGCAATGCAAGCAAAACAGGTCGCCGCTCCGTAAACGGAGTCGCGGGCTTGCGGATGGGGAGCCATGGCTAGCTCGTCGTCCAGCCTCCAGTCTGCTTGACGGGGCCAGATAGGACTGTCTGACAAAGGGTCTGGCAAAGTGTAACACTCTCCCAGCCAGAGCGGGAAAAGTTATTTGACCGCTCGTTGGTACTATACTATAGCAAGATATGGATACAAATGTGTTGGTTTATGGAAGGACTAATGATTTACTAGCAAGTAATGTCAGGAATCAGAACATAAACGGTATAACTGTTTAAAATTTAGTAAAAAGTTGTGTTGTATAGTGCCCAGAACATGCCAGGGACGCGAGGTGCGCGCACCGCCTGTATTTGCCACTACTATCAGTCGAACAAATGTTGGGGCTTGCGTGCTCCTCTTCATCGCCTTACGAGCAATTTTAATAAAAATTTCAGCGATGTAGATTTGTTTTCTGAACCTAAAAGTAAATTCAAAATAACTTTACTCAACCTGTTAACAAAATCATTAATAGGCCAGCTCTATTGTTTGTGAACCACATTGTAATTTAAAAAAATTATTTCGCCTACCTTAAAAAAAAATACAGCGCTTGTCTCATGTTTTTATATGTGGAGAACGTTGTTGATATAACATATGTAAAACTATTTCTAAGCCTTTTTTATGTAATTCCTATGTGTTATTGTTTGTTTTCCCCAATAAATAAAATTAACAAAATAAAATAAACATTATGACATAACTCTTAGTAATATAATTGAACTTTTAGTAATATAAAGTCAAAAACTACTCGCCGACTCATTCTAGCGAAGTCAGGAACTTGTAAGTTATTCAAATAAAATATTTTGAGCATGTCTAGTTTACTGCACTTCTAGTTTACACAGAAGACTTTGCAAGAGATAAAATACTAAAGTTTCATATCTAATATAGCAATTTACGAGCAGAATTTTGTTCCTAGAATCTACTTGTATATTTTGTTTTTTATTATCCGTCGTAAGGTAGTGGTCGTTTGACCACCATCTCACCCAATATCTCACCTGATGGTTAGCGATAAAGTGGTCGTCGATAGAGTAAACTTGCCTAGAAGTAACTTATTTACTCTTGACAGCTTGTTTAAAGGATGGACATAGGGACATACTAATAAAATATATCTTTCAGTACATAAAAAAAGATACTAAACAGTTATTATTGAAATCCAAGACCCCTAGGTTGTAGCTTTCAGAAAACACAGACTCCGATAAGGAATTAATATAAATATTGTTAATACTCACTATACAAATACAAACTATGTAATTAAGGTAACATAAAATAATATCAATAAGATACAGAGTAACGAATATTTTTTTTTATTAACAACAGTTTTTTGAAATATAGACGTTGTCCCAATGGGATTCGAGTCTTAAAGTAATGATAATATATCATGTTATCATTTTGGTGTACAATTCAACAAACAAAATTAATTCTATTCTTTTCTCAACTTGGCTGTGGCAAAAATAGTAATATAATTTTTAACCTTATTGTAATGTAGCTTTTTACTAGTCAACGCGGGCTAAAATGGCCCTTTTTAACGGCCCAGAACAACAAGAAGAATTACCTTACCTATCTTTTCCCGAGGTCCATTACAACGAAAAAAGCCGTTGAAATATTAGAGTATTTTTATTATCTCGCAAGTCAAAGCTCCTTTTTGACATGAAAACGGCCATTTACAAAATTGATTTTAAGAAGACTTATGTAAAGAGTGCCGAATTCATGCTTTCATTTCAGATTTTTATTACGAAAAAGCTGTAGGAAATATTGAAGGTACTCAGCTGTATCACAAGGAAAATTTGTTTCTTCGCATACCTACTATATTAATAATAAATTGATGTTTCTAACAGACATTATTTTCCACGAAATATTTTCCCTATGTACCTAGATTTTTAAGGTAGCTCATCTAGGTAGATAAAAGCATATTTTCCTCAATGAAAAACTCAAGGGAAAATTTGCCCTCTATCAAATTATTTGAGGGAAAAATTGTACTCAAACAAAAGAAGAGATTGATAGCCCCATTAGCATAAAGCCACTAAAGTTAGAACTCTCCAAAACCTAAACCACCTAATAAAATTCACTTAATTTGTTTCTTTTATTTCATCACAATAGCTTTTTCTACATATTACCTACCATTTAACCATATCCCTGTATTCGGGACTTTAAAAAAACCTTTCTACTCGGAGAACGAACGACATTTATTCCACCCAGCGTTGCCAAACGAGGTACGGACGTACGGTATGTAGATTTTGTCGGAAACTGCAAGAATTACTAACAGCCTGCATTCACTAATCACATACCCAGCTTTTATAGACAATAAAACAGGTCCTATAAGGCTACCTTTTTTTAAAATAAGTAGCCTTTTTCCTTTCTTATAAAGGAAATGAACTAGGAATTTATTAAGTCTGCAAGTATTTTTAATTAGGATCGTTATTAACGTTGAATTTCAAATTAAATTAGAGACTGGCGATATTAAAGCAAAACGCATAGCGCAGTAATTCAGCATAATGCTTTTTACGCTATGAGTCTGCTTTAGTTAATTTTGAATAGAAACCAAAACTTTATTAGCCCTTCAATGTGTAGGTACCAAAATTAAAAAAATTGGTCAAGTGTGAGTCGGACTTCCGCACCGAGGGTTCCGTACGAAGTTACCTATGTAAATAGTTCGATTCCCGAATCGAGTCTTAGTTTCAAAATTTTCCTATATTTATACTATGAGATCTTGCTTCATGCCAAATTTCAGAATTCTAGGTCAACAGGAAGTACCTTACAAGTTTTGATTTCCTAGCGAGTGTTAAAATATACACCTAAACGGAGCATAAACGGCTTTATATTTAGATTGCTTTGGTGTATAAATTTGTTTTTACTACTGCTTGGGGTCTAAGCATTTGATATGAATTTCAGTTTTATCCCTCTACACGTTCCTGAGAAAATTGATCTTGACAGACGGACGATGGTCAAAAAAGTGATCCTATACGGGTTTCGTTTTTGCTGACTTAGGTACCTACAGAACCCTAAAAAGTGAAGTAAATAGACGAAAGCTAAAAGAAAACTGAACTTGGATGATCTAACACTCAACAATTTACTAGGATTGCTGTTAAATAGATTTCAAAGAATATAGCCGAACGCATCAATCTGCTGCATTCAATTTATAGGAGGTCGTGTTTTTGACTCAAAGCCAACTGTGAATACCAAGCTAAGTCAGGGTCATTGAATTTAAATAACGGAGATCAAGCCAAGTCCGAGGACATTTTGTACGAAGCCAAAGTAAAACTTGGGGATATTGTGCAATAAGCAATGGCAATGGTTGATTTCATCACAATAGGTGTTTTTTTACCCGACTGGCCTAGAAAAAAAGAAAAGAAAGAAAGAAAAAGAATTTATTTGGTACAGCACAAGGCACAAACACAATATAGGGTAAACACGAAATAAAAAAAAAAAAAAAGAAGTAACCAAAAATGTATTTGTGTGCCTCACGGCTGCACCAAAATAGGTCCAGTTCAGCATGAATGTCAGACAACTAGTGCCTGACGCTGATTTTCAACTGAACCTGTGGTTCTGACGCAACGGACGTAAAACTGTTTTGGAGTGTAATATAAATGTATCGGTGATGCATACTTAAATAATATAAATTATTCAAATAGTGTTGTGTTAATTATAATAAATATGTGCAATGTATGTTTAAACAAACACTTACATTAGTGTTTGTTTAAAGTGTGAAAAATAAATAATACACGAATAAAACAAAAATGTAACAAGTGAGAGAAAAAAAAAACGGTAGAATAAAGATACAAAATGTGGGTAGATGGTAGATAAATCCCGAACGAGTCGGGATGCAAACTGTGTATAATTTACTCGTTCCCCCCACACCAGTGCGTTGCATGCACACGTGCGACGGAGCGATTAAGAACGAGGTTTCACAATTGATTTCTTCTTGTTGCGAGTTGCATTGAGAGAGAGAAAGAGAGTATATTGTTCTTTGAAGTGCCTCAAAACATATGACTATATGTATAGGGTGACTGGTAACTAGTGACCGATACTTAAACACGTGATAGTACTCATGATTACAAACAACTTTTCCAAACGAACTTTTTTTATATACTCAATAGTTTTATCACAATAACAAAACAGCTGTTTGAATCTAAGTCTGATTGTAATACGCGCACGCCTGTGACCAGCGACCACTCAGCTGTTAGCCGCGTGACGCCGTCGTACCTACAATAGTGATAGAACTCGCGCGGCTTGCAAACCCAGTGTTCGTAATCAGTGTATGTACCTACGTTTCAGTTGTTAACTACTAAATAAGAAATTAATAAGTTTCTTTGGGAAAGTTGTTGATAATCATGAGTACAATCACGTGTTTAAGTATCGGTCACTAATTACTAGTCACCCTATATATTTTTTTTTTTTTTTTTTTTTTTTTCGGGTGGGAAAATCATCTCATGACATCCCCCGCTCTTGGGCGGAGCGGGAGATAGTGTCAGACTTTTACTGACTAAAAACCCACTCCTGTTCCTTCTTTGCCATTTGTTTTCCAGGGCCCCGGGGATCTCTTTCGCATCACCCATGGCCCCAGTAGGCTTCGACCCTGTTGGGCCCCTACGGTTGCTGACATCTCCTTGAGGCGCGCGTGGAACACTACGCGCCGTCGACGACTTGGGCTCGGTCCGGACGGTTACCGGACGATCGGACGGCGAGCCACCCATTGCTCGCCGTCCGCAAGCCCGCGCCTACGGTGGCCGGAAATCGGGATCGGAATCCCGGCGGCGGTTGGGGCGTAAGGACCGTTGCCGTTGCCTCACGCGATCGGCCGCCTCCTTTGCTAGCATTACTGCTTCGCAGAAGGAGGCGACCGCCTGCCACTCCTCCTCGCTCCGGACCATGGCCTGTACCAAGGCCCGGCGCGAGAGATCGCTGCCGCCGATCGCCCTCACGAGGACACGACGGTGCTCTGCCCAAGCGGGGCACACCTCTACCGTGTGCTCCACCGTGTCCTCCGGGCGGTCCACACAATGGTGGCACCCGGGCGTCTCTTCTGCACGGATCCGGTACAGGAACTTCCCAAACTTACCATGTCCGGTGAGGACCTGCGTCATGCGGTAAGTAAGGACGCCGTGAGGTCTTTCCAGCCACTCCTCAAAGAGGGGACTTATCGCCATAATTAAGGCGTGCCCAGCACTGGGTTGCGACAGTCGCCGTCGCCATTCCACCATGAGATCCCGCTGGAAGTTTTTCCGCCATGCCGCTACTTGGCGCGGCAGCGGAGTTTCGCCCCGGCGTTGCATCTCCATGCGCAGATCATGCAAACGTGCAAGGTCTTTTGCCTGCAATTCCCACGGTGGTTGGTTAGCGAGGAGGCATGCTGCTTCGCGGGAAATCGTGCGGTATCCCCGCACCATCCGGATGGCCATGACCCTCTGGCTTGCGTTCAGCTTGGCTGCCGGTCGCTTTCGAAGAGACGGCGCCCATACCGGTGCCCCGTAAAGGGCCATGGACCGAACGATTCCTGCATATAGCCTCCGGCAGGAGGCGTCTGGACCCCCTAGGTTGGGCAGGAGCCGCTTGAGGGCAGCCCCTGTGCGATCCAGTTTGGGAGCCAGACGTCGGAAATGCTCCTCGAAGTTCCACCGGCTGTCGAGGACAAGTCCAAGGTACTTCATCGTCGACTCGACGCCGATGTGAACTCCTCCTACCGTTAGTTGGGAACCCGATGGTGGCGCGTTCCGAGGGCCGTGGAAGCACATGGCTTCGGACTTGTGCAATGCCACCTCGAGTCCCAACTCTTGGATCCTCTCCACGACTGTCGCAACCCCGCGAGTCACTAGTTCGACCGCCGCCTGGTATGACTCTCCCCGCGCCAGGACCAGCGTATCATCTGCGTAGCAGACCACGCTGACCCCGTCAGGGAGATCGCCGCGCAGCACGTAGTCGTACCCGATGTTCCACAAGGGTGGTCCTAGTACCGATCCCTGCGGAACACCGCACGACATCTCTCGCCGTTTCCACTCTCCCAGGTGACCAGGGTAGATAATGTACCTGTCCGACAGGTAGGCCTCGACAACATGACAGAGGTAGTCAGGCACCCGATGATACCGGAGTGCCCTCCTAATGCTACTCCAGGGCAGGGAATTGAAAGCGTTGGCGATGTCCAAAGACACCACTAAGACACACCTGCCCTGGGACACCGCATCCCCCGTCGTGAGGGCTCGCACGCGCATGATGGCGTCCACCGTAGAGCGCGCCCTGCGAAAGCCAAATTGGCCGTCCGAAAGATCCGGCCCCACCCGTGTTAGGTGCGCGACGAGGCGGTCTGCAATTACTCTTTCAAAGAGCTTGCCCACCTCGTCGAGCAGCACGATGGGCCGGTACGCGGACGGTGAGTCCGCAGGGCGCCCCGGCTTCGCGATGAGGACCAGTTTCCCGGTCTTCCAGCGAAGTGGGAACTGGCCCCTCTCCATACATGCGCTAAAGAGCCCTCTTAGTCGAGGCCCGAGTTCCTCCGTGGCCAGGACCCAGGCCTTTCCAGGCAGGCCATCGGGTCCTGGGGCGGTGTTTTTGGCACTGAGCCTACGTACCGCCACTCGCATCTCTACCTCGGTCACCTCTGGAGCAATGTCGTCGCCGTCGCCGTCGTGGTCCACGTTGGACACCGCAGGTGGCGGAGCCATAGGCGGGGGAGAGTGTTCCCCTCGCGTGGGGAATAGAGCGCTAACCACACCCTCCACAAGCTGGGGCCGGAGACTCTGCGTCAGCGGGGGAGCCCAGGGGCGGAGAGTCACCCTATATATGACTTGATAGGTCTTAGTAATTTAATATTATTAGTAGTGTGAGTAAGAGTATCTTGAAGTTATTAAAAAATCAATTGTGAGTTAAAATTGGGCATCAAAGATTATTTATTACGTGATGTAATTATAAATTTACAGTTTTCGGATTTTTGCTTTACTTCTGTTTTATGGTATTGCTTCTTGCCAAACATGATCAAGCAAACTCACGATGTTTTCTTTCATTGTTATGAGAGCAGTGGTGATGAAATAAATTACGAGTACATAAAGTAATATGAATACCTCGAAAACAATATAAACATTCCGAACATTGAGGATACTTATTCTTATTTCGACTTTTTTTTTATATCAACTAAAAAACATTTTGTTATCCTTATGGTATTTTATTTTTCTTATTATCAATTATATGTGTTTTTATAAAAAAAAAAACAGTTTTATTATGATATATTTTTGTCACACCAACAAATTAAGTAAATAATTTAATGGTTTATTTAAATAATATAAATAATTTATAAATAACTAACAAAACTCTAAAGGGTCTTCTGTCTTTTGATTTTTTTTAAATTAATTTAATAAAATTAAGTAAAAAAACGGCTTATATTTCATCCAATCTTTCTTACATGTCATCAAAGAAATTACTCATATTCCTGCCCTAGTCCCGTTTTGTTTGAGGCCGATGCAACACGTTTTTTTAACCGACTTAAATAAAAAGGGAGGAGGTTATCAATTCGATTATTTGTTACCTCAGAACTCCGTCGTTTATGGACCGATTTGCAAAAAGTTTTTTTTCTCTTAATGGACATGTTTTCAGATCGGTCCCATTTTTTCCAAAATCCAGTTTTGATGATGGAATCTATGAGGAATCGAAAGACCTCCTCAAATATTATTGGCAACCTAATAGTGATTTTGGTATTTTCTTCGAGAACGTATGCATTTATAGTTAAAAAATAACATTTGATGAAGTGGAACTGATGAAAAAGACCAGAAATAGCCAACGAAACTTCATAGTCATATAGATATCACAATGAAGATAGTTAAACGACTATGACAATACAAATAAATAAACGGTTCGGAATTGATAACATTGCCAACATAACTTGGCAATGTTATCATCGAAGTGACCTGATGATGTATCCTAGCCGTGTTTAGGCTTACTAGAATTGTCATGAGATGCACTTTACTCGCTATAAGGCACTATCGAACTGATCTGATGATGGAGCCGGAAGGTGGAAGGTAGACACAGGAACTTCATAATAAAACAATGTAACCTAGCAGTGTTTGGGTTATTTGAAATTGTCATGAGAAATAGGTACTCTGGTTATAAGTTTATCGCGACTAAAAAGTATGAAATAAAAAACTTAAAAAAAAAACCGACTTCACTAAAAATAAAAACATAAAAGATCAGAAAAGTTTTCTTGTAAAAAGTTTTATTTTCTTCCGTTCTATCCGGTCACCCATCACGCTATCACAAACTCCATTTTCTTACACATCACTTCTCACACAATCCATCCATCAATGAAATTATTAATATCCCATATTTGTTTTTTTACCAAATTAAATTAGAGTTCAACGCTAATAATTTTAAACTTCAGCTTTCTAAATAATTGAATTACAAGGCATATTACTATGTCGATGACCTTAATGACCAATTTTGGTAAGGTTGTACAATTTAATTAATTGAATTTCATCAAAATTTAATTTTGGTGACATTGTAATGTTAAGAGATTCGGTAAGGTTATAATTAATTTAATTTTGCTAATTTTAATTTTTAGTGACATTGTATTTTGACATTTTGTACCACTTAAATTAATTTAATTTTGAAAAAATATGTAACATCACTAATTATCTTTATCGCTTATCTTTTTGTGGATTTTTTTCTGTAACCATTTTTCATTTAAACCAATAAAATAAAAAACCGGGCATGTGTGATTCGGACTCGCGCACTGAGGGTTCTGTACAAACTAACATATAAAAACAGTTCAATTCCTGAATTGGGTTACGAAGATTTTTCCGAATCGTAAAAAAGGTTTTTTTTTCGTTAACTCAAAAGTTTGATTTTTTCACAGCTTCAAGAGTCCACAGACTTGAGTATAAAATTTTAATTTCAACTCGATACCTCAACGCGTTCCCGAGATTAAGGGTCTTGACAGATAGACAAACAGACTGACACGGGGACAACAAAGTGATCCTATAAGGGTTTCGTTTTTTCCTTTTAAGGTACGGAACCCTTAAAAAATGATTGGCGGTTGGCGATTAGTTAGTTGGTAATTAGTGATTGCCGTTAGGCCGTTGGTTGGTTGGCAATTGGCCATTGATTGTTGGCCAATTAACCTTTCTTAAGCTTTAGTTCACATTTTTTGGCCGACCCATACACCTGTTCTATTAGTGTAGGCCTTCATGCTTTTTTTAAACCTTCTTTATTACACTTTTTTGCTTTTCATACCCGGGCCGTTTTTCTGTTCGCCCCATTTCTCTTCAATGAGATCCAAAGCGTTACAACATCCACAAGTCATATTTACTTAAATCAACTTCCAGCCATTACATATACCCGCGTAATTTTGTATCCAAGATGAGCGACGAGCATCTCCGGTAGCCAAATAAAGACACAGATTACAGTTTATTACGCAGCTTAGCTACCGAGAAGATTATACGCTATTTTATATATTTAACTTAGTGTCGAGTGACGTTATAAAGTGGCTACGTCGAGATAATGATGGAAGTTTTTAATTGCTTGCTATTATATTAAGTTACAACCTACACTTTGTTTGTACTATATGCCACATGCTTGTAGTAATGCGAAAGTAATTGAAGTTTGACTTAGGATAGCTTATAGTTTTTAATTGAAACTAAGCATTTTTTTTAGAGTTTATTGTTGAGGTTGGAAATCCAGTGACTTCTCCCGTTGTAAGGTGAAGCGGGAGGGCGTGACAGACTTTTACTGATAAAAACCACATCCATTCTTTAGTTGCCTTTTGCATTCTAGAACTGAGGGTTTCTTTTTTAGAAGTTCCAGCAGGCGTCGGCCCCTCTTTGGCACCTATGCTTTTGCTGACATCTCTTTGAGGAGTGTGTAGAAAACTATGTTAATCGCCCGTAAACAGTGGGTTTGTCCTGGCTAGTAGTTGAGGTTGGGGCCGCAGCAGCTGGCTCGTAAGGATGTCCGTTCCCTTATTCGGCCGTCTTCTTTGATAGCATTACTGCTTCGCAAAAGATGGTGATCCGTGGATCCTTCTTACATCGTGGATTTTTTTAACTTTTTTACTGACACTCATAAGTCCAAAACTCCAACCAGTACTATGTTAATGTTGAATTTACTGTATATATATCTGGTCTATTGGTTGGTATTGGTTGGTGGTATGTTGGTCTGTGAGGTATATATTTGAAGGCCAAGATGTCTAATAATAAATTATTTATTTTGAATGTCTTTGTATCTCTTAGAACCTATTTCTTAGGGTTCTGGGTTTGGAAGGCGTACAAAGGGCCGAAGGCTAATCGCATAGGCCCTTTAAAACTTTCAACATAATTGAGAAATCGGATAATGCAATAATAAGAAAAAAATTAGATTTCCAATAAAAAGACGAACGTTTGATCAGTTCGAGAATTTTTCTGTTTATCTCGAAGAATATTTACTTACCTTAATACTACGAAACTTCACTGCTTACTCGCCTCATAAACATGAAGAGCGTAGTTCTGTTCAAAGTCGGAATTGTATGACACACTTCGAGACAATGACATTAAACCAAATGTCTATAGCACACAAGATTGTTCAGATTTAAGTTGCCATTGTGACTATTCTAACTTCCATGTAAGTTTGCAAAATCCGAGGGTATACAAAGTTGAATTAATTTGTCTCAGAGCCCACAAATAATGGTCCGCTATATTATTTTATTGTTCAAATAAACCGCGGAATTTAAGGTTTTTTAGGTATGGCCTTAAAAGATATTGATGACAGCAAAGGGGAGGCATAAAATCCTGATTTGTGTTGCGCTCCGGAATAAATGAGTCTAGACCCGGGAACAGAGGGCTGGTTAGATCTTATCTTATATCCGCGTGCCCTTAATTTATATAGGACACATTACGACCTCGTTTAGAATATTACGTATTTTGTACTGACCCACCTTCCCTACCTACCGTAACTTTTCTTTTGCATGTAATATAAGTAAAGCTTTATTATTATTTTTTATGTATTCATTTATCTCAAGACTTAAGGGTTCTGGACTTTTAGAAAGTGTACAAGGAGTCGAAGTCAACTCACAAAGATCCCTTAGGCATTTTTCATGGAATGTAGTACCAACCAACGTTTATTTATCCCTGTACGAGCTATGTTAGTGCACCCAAGGAAACCTCCGATTGGTGGGAACCTATGACAACAAATGGAAAACAAAGATGGTGGCTCTTGTAGAGACACATAGATGGTAGATGGGGCCGAAAGGTTCTAGAGTGGTGATCGTGCACCGGAAAACGTAGCGTTGGAAGGCCTTCCACGAGGTGGACCGACGACCTGGTGAGAGTCGCGGGAATGCGGTGGATGCGAGACGCACAGGACCGTTCCTTGTGGTGACACTTGGGGGAGGCCTATGTCCAACAGTGGACGTCCTTTGCCTGAAATGATGATGATGATATTCTGACCTACACTATGTTCAAATCCAAGATATGTTCTACTAGTGTGTCAAATTTCTTACAAATCTGTTCAACCGTTTAATAAATAAAATAGTAACAAATATGCATGCACACACTTCTATCTATCATCTATTGGAGTTCTGATTCCACATTTTGTTTATGATGTAGCATTGTGTTTAGGCTACGCGGGACATCATTTAGTGTGATGAAATTCTACCGCTGCTGAAGAACCGAACGATGGAAACTGTGTGAAAGATGTTTTAAAGGGGGTGATTACTGAAATGGAGACCAATAGAGAACGTATAGAAGAGAAACATGGGCTGTGGGAATTTTCACAAAAGTTACCGTGGCCCTGGAATGCAAACGGGAACACAGGAACACAAGGAATATAGGTTTAGTCAGAAAAAGTCATGATTCCCCTTTTCAAAATAAATAGAAGAAATACATTAAAAAAATTAGCGCAAAGGATGATGACTGCTAGTTTGATATAGCTAATCTTGCGCAACTTATACAGTGTGTGTGTGTTATTACTTGTGGTTTATAATTATAATTATTTTATTTTCAGACATAGTCCATACAGTATACACAAAATTAAAATAAAACATTAAAGTAATCAAATGAGATGTCATTATACACATAAAATTAAGTTCAAATCAAAATAAAATACAAATAAACAGACAGACATTGCCTACAGTTTCACCTTGAGATATTTGCAAACATATCCTTAATTTCGAGAAAAATAAAAGTAATTGTTTAAAATTTAGTAAATCCTGCAAATAGAAAAGGTCGATTTGGCTGTTTTTGAATGATAGGAACAACTGTTTTATTCTTCTCCTTCCTCTTAAACAAAAATTAAGCATTTTTAAAACAAAAATTTGGGCCACGCGTAAAGAAGAGATATTTTTTTTCTCGTCTATCCTATAATACTGTGGTATATATCTAGATAGGTGTTCCAAAAATATTGAGGAAGTGTGAAGACTATTTTCCAATTTAGTGGTTTGTTTGCGAAACGTTAAACTTTAAAGTGAAAATTGTGAAAACTTATAGTCTCAATCAACTATGGATGAGATTTTGTATTGAATGTGTGAGACAATTGCTCTTTGGGAGACTAAATTACCTTTTTATAAACATTTATGAAGCTTGGAAACATATAGAAAAGATATATAACGTAGAGAGCGGTCATCGCTTAAGAAGTGTAGCCAAGCGAGTATAATCTCAAGCTCTTGTCGCTCAGCGACTAACTAGTGGAGCGAGTCCTCCGGCATAGTGGCAGTGTAAACAGTCAGCGATCAACTATTGACATAATATATGTATCTCTTTTGTTTGCACAAAATGTACATCTAATTGTAAGTTTTTTGAGCGAGAAAAGAGCCGATTAGTAGCTTCTTCTCCAGCGGTGGGACAACTGCCCAAGATTATAGGTTTCTTTCCGTGAATCTTTACTATGTTGATTAATTACTTCAGCACTTCTCGCATTTACTAAATTCGCACATCTTTTACCTGATCATTCACCAGCACTGCGGTAACTATTTCCAACAATTTCACTACCCATAGAGTTTCTGCTTAATATCAAGGAATATAATCCGTTGGAATTGTTACACGAACTGGAAATATGCCTTATCTATTATCCAGTTTAATTCTACTGTATAGTCAGTGTTGATTTCACTTTCGATAAGGTAATCGAACTATTAAATTACACGATAAAATAGTTTACCGTTGTCGGTTTTATGTTACTGAATGAGAAAAGAGATCCTAAAAATGTAGGAAAATTAAATACCGAACGGCTTTGTACCTCCATTCAAAAAAATCATCATCATCATTTCAGGCGAAAGATGACCACTGTTGGATATAAGGCTCCCCCAAGGTCACTATAACGACCAGTCGTATGAGTTTCGCATCCAACGAATTGCGACCAGGTCATCGGTTCACCTCAATCGGTCGGTTCAATGAAATAACCCGGAACAAACATTTGTATGAGCCTACTGATAATTAAACTGGGTTTCTATCTATAGTGTGTTTGATTTCAATGTTTATGAACGCACCTATGCTACAGAAATGATTCCTACTGCGGAGCAACGTTTTTATTTAAAAAGTATATATATGTATGTCAGTACAGGATGCTGCTCACAGTGTAAATCCTTTCTAGAGTCCCAATTCTGTGAGCGATGAAGTGAGTGGTTATCGAGCACCACATGACACATAATTACCATAAATTCACGTTTTTTACCAATGTTATGTATTTATTATTTTTCCAATGTTTGTTTCATCAATGTTTGTGTTTATTGTTTTGTTTCGATACCTATATAGTTTTATTTAATCTCCATGAGTGTGACCGTGGCATCACCGCGGGCCCTAACAGAATACCAGCGCTGCGTTATTTATCGTTTTAAATATCGCAGCATATGCTGAGTTAGGCGCCTTTTTGACCTTGCACAAATTATCATTATTTTTTTATATGAACTTAATTCTACTATATTTTAATTCCAATGTATTTTACTGTTTTTTTTTTTTTTAATTTTACTTTGTGGTGTGAGGTACACACGGTGACTTTGATAGCGTAGCAGGGCACACTAACACGATAAATGTGTGCGTAAACGCTAGCGCGTGAAACACAACAGGTATTATCGTTGTGTGATACAAAGTAACTCGTTTCTACACTCACACTCTTGAAAAAAAAAAATAGTAGCCGTCTAAGTTACACGACTATGAAAATACAGCAAAAATTGGCTACTGTTATTAATGGCGCTGTGTCGCAATGCGTATGATACTTAACTGACGAGTAAGAGGTCCCAAGTTCGATTCCAATCGTCTGATGTAACAAAAAGTTTGCTTGTTTTTATTTTCTTTTTGATTTACCCCTGTTTTTTTTATAATAGTAATGTTATAGTTACTCTCATAATAATTAAAATATTTTGAAAATATTGTGACAAAGAAAACTGCGATAACGATCCAACTATGTTTATTACAACTTATTAATTATATACATTAAACGGAATGGTCACAATTAACGAATCTGTTCATGATTATCTTTAATACAATATATAAAGTGAAAATATTCTAAGTCAGACAAGGATGGACGTCACTTTTTTAAGTTTTTTATTAGTGACATAAATCAACACGTTATCAAGAATGAATTATGATAGATATCGCAACTCTTGATCTCAATAACAATAACATCATGTCACATAATAACAACAACAGTATAATTACCTACAGCTTACTTCTTAGTCTTTTTTTTTACTTATAACATATCAATCAACATGTTTTAAAAAATGAACTATGATAGGTATCGTAACTCTTGATTTCAATAACAATAACATGATAAAAACAACAACAACAAAAACAGCATACAGTAATACAGCTTTTTAAAAATATTTATAATTGGATTCAATTTAAATCAAAATTAATATCTAATTGGTGCACCTTCATTGTCGATTACTTCTTGTAACCTCGTTCTCATGCTAGCCACCAAATTTTCACACAGGTCAGTGCCGCGAAACGATTCCCACATGGATGACACTAAATTATCTAAATTACGTTTAGATCTCACATCAGATGAATCCCAGTTGAGCACCATGTGACCCCATAGAATTTCTATGGGGTTCAAATCGGGACTTTTAGAGGGCCATTCAATAACAGTCAAGTTTTCTTGGACACTTAACCAGTCTTGCACCATTCGTGCGCGGTGCACCGAGCAGTTATCGTGCACGAAGTAAATATGCTCGTCCGGGTATGCCACGCGCACGGTAGGCAACATAACATTTTGCAAGATGTCCAAGTAACCTTGACTGGTATTGCGACCCCCTACCTCCACTAACTCACCGGGACCCATCGATGACATCCAGCCCCAATAACCTAACGTAATGCGACCACTAGACCTGCATGGGAGAATATTTTTCTGATGGTAACGTTCTCCATCTTTTCTCCATAATATTTTACGCCCATCCTTATCTGACTTAAAACACTTTTCATCACTAAATATAACTATGTTATTGCACCAATCAAAATCTATAAATTTTCTTGCAAACCGCATCCTTTCTTCCTTATGCAACGCCGTCAGTAAAATTTTTTTCGCAGGCTTGCGACATTTAATTTTTGCTGCTCGTAAGTGGCGTCGAACAATTGTCATAGACACGTCGTGCATAATCGCAGTGTTTCTTGTTGTAGCAAAGCCGTCAGCGCTATACGTAGCAACAATATTTCGATGCAGTGGGTTGGCATCCGTAGATGCAATTGCTTTTGGACCCGGACGTTTGGCATCGATTGTCCCTTCAGCTGTATATCTATGCACCCAAAACTGCACAGTTTTCCTCTGTAAACAATCACAAAATTACGTTAAAACCTAACAAATATCAACAATGTTAAATTATTTCGCATTATGTTAAGTTTGGATTTGTTACTTACCGGTAGCATTAGTCTCCTCGAAATTTCACTTATGGATACATTTTGTTTATATAATACTACTATCTCAGCCCTCAAAAGTGTAGACAAATGAGACATGTTAATTATTACTTGTAAAAAGTATCACTTTCCACAACGATTAATTATTTTTTGTCTCGGAGTAAGTTGTAGAACACACGATCGTGATAGGCAAAAGCGTTATGCCAGGTTAACTTATTATCCGACTCATTTCTTAGTAAATAACTAATAAAGTGGGTAGATGATAATATTCATACACTTAGTTTTTAAAGCAAATATTCTAAGTTTTAGCTTTAATAAACTTCGTTATCATTATACTACAATAAAATAGAAAATAATGTTTTGTCAATGGCTAGGATCGAACTCGATACACCTTTAACGGCAAGCAAGCACTTGATAATCAGTGCTAATTTTCCATCTAATGAACGAAGCGAATTTTTTTATCTAATTCGTAGCAAACACATATACAAATATGTGTGTGTGTATATCGAGTAGTAAACGAGTTTTATTTTGTTTGCGAGTTGAGCTGGAGACATATTATTTGAATAGGTGAATTATTGTGGGATGGCACGCTCGGTTTTACTTCTGTTTGTATTGATACCCACAGCTACTTGATTATTGTGAACATTATTGCTGATTACCTACCCATATCATCAAAATTACTTTCCAAAGATTAAGTGTAAGTGTTTGATGCTAATTTAAATAACTATAATAATTTCATAAGTGAATGTTTGCAAAAATAAAAAAAAAAGTTGACAATGAAAGGATTGTCAACTATTAATAATAACGTATTGTTATATTACGTAAATGATATATATATATATTATAAAATTATTTATATTACAAGTTATATACAAAAATTTCGTTAATTAATTTCGTAAATATACATAGTTTATATGTATAAAATTACAAAAATATATTTCGAATATTTTAATTATTACGAGAATAACCATAACATTACTATTCAAAAAAAACATTAGTAAAACAAAAAGAAAATAACAGATAATTGGAATCGAACTTGGGACCTCTTACTCGTCAGTTAAGTATCATACGCATTGCGCCACAGCGCCATTAATAACAGTAGCCAATTTTTGCTGTATTTTCATAGTCGTGTAACTTAGACGGCTACTATTTTTTTTTTCAAGAGTGTGAGTGTAGAAACGAGTTACTTTGTATCACACAACGATAATACCTGTTGTGTTTCACGCGCTAGCGTTTACGCACACATTTATCATGTTAGTGTGCCCTGCTACGCTATCAAAGTCACCGTGTGTACGAATAAACGTATTTTTTTCTTTCTTTCTTTCTTTCTTTCACTGAACAAACTATTCCAAACCACGCAATTCGTTTTTTATGAAGTAAGCTTTAGTATTCACTTCACTAGCCGTGAGACTTCCCAGACTAGATATTGTTCACACTACTGCCGACAGCGAAAAGAGCCCCGTGACCGTGTCTCTGCGGTCGGAATTTTTACCTGTTCGGCTCGTTCAAACGTCAACCTGGATTTAGACAAAGTGACATGTGTCACTTTGCTTGCTCGTTCGTTCTCAAGCTTCCATACTATTGACTTCACCGACATGAATATGCATATACTAGCTTCTGCCAGCGGCTTCGCCCGTGGATAAGAAGGTTTCTCCATACAGACTTTGGAAACCCGTTTCATCCCCTTGGGGGGTGAATTTTGGTAAATCCTCTCTTTGTGCTCGCCTACGTCATAAAAGGAAACCTTGTGCAAAACACGATCCTAGTCCTACTAAATTCGGCTGTAAAAAAAAAGAGAAACTGACTGACTTTCTCTTCGTAGCTCCTTTTATATATACCTATAGATATTCTAGAATACTAACTCGCGCAGAAACTTGTAAATCTCAGCGCACATATTTCCATAACTTTTTTTATGTCTTACCTAAATATTTCACAAGTCCTTGCAGAATGAGCTCAATAGAAGATTGATCCATATAAAACAGGTTAGTCCTGAAATATTCCCTCAGAACCCTATTTGTATGCAGTAAAAAGTACGCCAACGAACAAATACGGCCCATTCAGAGACAAAAGAAGGATTTTATAGGTAATTTACCGATGTTTTTCCGTTTGAGTTATATGGTCTTTGTTTTATTCGACAAATTCACGATTTATGTGCTAATTTTAGTACTTTTTTTCTAGCTCTGTATCAAAGCCCAATAAAAAAGCTGTTTACTTTTATTTATTTTGTTGTAATCGAGATTTTTGTAAATACTTTTTAGGCGCACGGATTTCAGAAAATATTAAATAGACTTAGTGTTTTAATTTATCTTTTTTTTATTATTTTTATAACTTTACTAGCTTTTGCCCGCGGCTTCGCTCCCGTCAACTGACTACTCTACCCTACTCTACTCTACTCTACCCTACTCTACCCTACTCTACCCTACTCTACCCTACTCTACCCTACTCTACCCTACTCTACCCTACTCTACCCTACTCTACCCTACTCTACCCTACTCTACCCTACTCTACCCTACTCTACCCTACTCTACCTTACTCTACCCTACTTTACCCTACTCTACCCTACTCTACCCTACTCTACCCTACTCTACCCTACTCTACCCTACTCTACCCTACTCTACCCTACTCTACCCTACTCTACCCTACCCTACTCTACCCTACTCTACCCTACTCTACCCTACTCTACCCTACTCTACCCTACTCTACCCTACTCTATTCGATTTTTTCTCGCCGTAATAACCATCCTTGAACATCAACGAACATTTTAAAAAAAGAATTGGCCAAATTGGTCCAGGCGTTGTTGAGTTATGCGCTTACCAACACATTTTGCGATTCATTTTTATTATAACTTTATTAATAAATGTCGCATAGGACCAGTCATTATGGCGACACGTGGAGGATGCCTATATCCAACAGTGGACGTGTTTTGGCAAAATGATGATGATTAATAGAATAAAACTTCAGGATATCAGCTAACAGCTAGTCGACTTTCGACGTGACCAGCCTACGTGGTATTGCTGCCAGTGCTCTGGGTACCTGATCCATTGACAGCGATGTGGACGATTTTTTTGATAGCAAAGATATTTTTTATACACGTTTATACATGCTGTAATATAATTTTTAGTTTGTATATATGCCTAGTTGACTCATCTTTGTCAATATTGTAACCGAAAGACGACCATTTCTGGATATAGGCGCATACCTACATTTCGCTTTTATTGGATTCCCGCAACCTTCACCAGTTCATCGGTCTACCTTGCACCTTGCAAAGTCCAAGCAACAGATTTAAAATTCGTAAAGTGTTTCAGATCGATGGCAAGAACGAAGGTCCCGTTTTACTTGTACCAACAAAAGCTAAAATCTAGTAAGAAAATGTTCTTATTTTCAGCAGAAACACTTAGTGTATATATATTGACTATAATAGCCACTAGTTTACTAACTCTACAGCGAATTCGCGACGTTTCCACGACCTCGCAGCGACGTTCCAGCCATCGGAACTATAAAGGAGCACTTAGTCGCTTCTTACGCCACCTACGAAGAGGGTCAGCCATTTGTATGCTAATTTTCTAAGAAAAAACCGACACCTCATTGGCCTTGTGATACCAAGCTTTTTTTTTGTTGAACCACTAACGAGTTTCTTGATTCTAAATCTAAGTCGAGTTAAAGTGTAATTAAGGTTTTTTCGTTTAATTCAGTATCGCCATTTTTTGTTGCGTGGGTAGATGGTATTAACACCTACTAACAGGTCAAATGACTTCAGTTTTCACAATGTTTAAAATACGATCATTCCTGATTAAAGGATCTAATCTTTATCTCTCAAATTAAACGAAGATTGTAACGATATAAACGGATTTATTTTATAATGATTTTACACAAGTGTTCGGTTCAACCGTCAAATCTCGAATGAATACATTTCACCTCACCATAAAGTGTCAAAACTGTCTTACAAAGTGTTGCCATACTTAACTCTCGATTCGATACAATTAAATAATCGATTTAATATTCGACTAGAATTATAACAACTACTATTTTAATTTGCTTTTACTTCAGATAGAAATATATTGTATACGTGGTTACATACTAGCTACGATATTATCAAATACCCACATCTTGGCTAATTAACCTTACAACTCGGCCATCCTGTGTAAGTGAGTCCTCTCACTTGTTTAACTAATTTGATACTACATAACAAAACATAGGTAATAACTTGATTATCAATACATACATGCTTCTATAATTAATCTCATTCTTCAATAATAATTCATATCGTAAGGTAAATTCTTTACTTTACAGTTCAACTAATGTACTATATTCAAAAATCTCATCACAATCAAAATTCATGTAATATCTAAGTTTATCTCAATTCATCTTATTTTTATCTAGGTCAAAATCTTTATCAAAATTTAAATTCATAAATCAGGATCAGCATTCTCATTCTTTGTTTCTTGCACAATCTGTCACGATCTTTGGTCATCTGTGCGGCACCGTTATCTTGGTACCATTCATAATCTGCACTGACCTCTATGACAAATTGTGCTCACATCGTATAATCTTACTCACTATCTTGCAATCAAGTGCGACATCAATTTCTCAATGCCATTCATTATCTGCACTGATTGCTCATGTATATATATATATCCTTAATAATGACACGCAATTCCTACTCAATTTCATCAGGGAAGTTGATTAACCCAGCATTTCATTATTATTGCCAGAATTGAATAATCTTATTGTTCCTACCTACTGTGTAGACGTAGAGTAACAGATCACTCTCTGTCTACCTCTATTTCTGTGCCCTCACTCTGATCACTGTCAGTGCTTTCACTGGCGTAACCTTTAAAATTCATCCAAGGATGGATTTTGTCTAGCGCGACAACATTTTCATACCTCTTGTTACCCTTTCTTGTTAATGGAGTGTCTTCGACGAGAAATCTGTCATTAGGTAATATTTTGAGGATTCTATAGGGGCCTTGGAATTTGGGGATGAGCTTATGTGATTTTCCTACATGATCTTTGTTTATAACTGTCCTCTCTACCCTGACTAAATCACCTACATTATATTTTGTCCGACTCTTCCTATGCTTATCGAACTGCTTTTTAGCATATTCCTGTTGTTTTTCTATCCGTTCCCTAGCATTTGACCTCAGTTTTAGTAACGCATCACCATCGATTCGTTCAGTTGTTTCGGCAATTACGTCACTCAATACGTTTTCCGACGCATTCGTCAATCTACAACCGAACAACAGCTCGGAGGGACTTTTCCCTGTTGTCTTATTAGTAGTGGTATTAATACCTAATTGTACGTCACCTATGTATTCGTCCCATAAGTTATCATTTCCGTCATGACATTTTGTACTTAGGGCATCAGTTATGGTTCGGTTAAACCTTTCGACCTGTCCATTCGCTCTTGGAGTGGCTACTGCATTCAAGATGTGCTTTATTTTTAATTGGTCCATAAAACTTTTAAATTTTGAACTTGTGAAACAAGAGCCACGATCTGTTATAAGACGAGAAGGAACGCCGAAATAACTAAAGTGTTCCTTAAATGCCTTGATTGCCGTAGTCGTCTTAGTATCTCTAACAGCTCGTATATTGATAAATTTTGTAAATGCGTCTATAATTACAAGCAAATACATGTTGCCTCTCCTAGAGCGGATGAATGGGCCCAGATGATCGGCATGAAGTGTATGGAATGGCTTCTCCAACTTAGGTATTGGATGGAGCATTCCCTCTTTGGGGCCACCAGGTGCCTTATGATGCGCACATTCCAAACAAGCCGAGACATACTTCTTAGTAAACCTACGCATTTTTGGAAACCAAAATATGCTTTTGATACGGCTCAACGTTTTTTCGAAGCCAAAATGTCCCACCTCATCATGGTTCATGCGCAGCACCTGCCACCTACACCCTCTCGGAACTACCCATCGCAATCCCTCGTCTAAAATTTTATACACGTAACTGCCTTTTAACATATAATTCTTACGCACATCTGCTACAAACTTAGTCTCGTCATCTTCTAAGATGTCTTTTATACGCTTTATTTCGCTATCATCACCCTGTACAGTAGCGATCCAATCACGAACGTCTACGTGTAGAACATCAAAAACACGCTCCATATCCACATCGGTTGGGTCACCCACAGGGGCACGACTGAGAGCATCTACGTGAGCCATACGCGAACCCGGTCTGTACTCAATTTCGCAGTCATACTCCTGAAACTGGATCCACCAGCGAGAAATTCGTGGTACAAGATCCCTCTTAGTTAAGGTAGTACGTAGTGCGTTACAGTCAGTGACTATTTTAAATTTTAATCCTAATAAATAGACTCGGAAACGATTCAATGATGCGACTACCGCTAAGGTTTCCAACTCAAAGGAATGAAATTTTTGCTCGTCTACTGTGGTTTTACGACTGTAATATGCCACTGGCCTGAGTAAGCCGTCAGTACTTCGCTGTAGGAGAATCCCCGCAATACCTAGCTTTGACGCATCTGTATGAATTTCAGTCTCCAATTGGGGATCATATAATGCTAATATAGGACGTTCAACTAGTTTTTCCTTCAGAACTCTAAATGATTCCGCCTCCTCTGCCGTCCATTTCCATTCGAATTTAGACCTTAACAGGTCTGTTAGTGGACGAGCAATAAGGGCGAAGTCCCTTACGAACCTCCGGAAAAAACTAGCCAGGCCTATAAATCGTCTGATATCATGCACGTTCCGTGGAATTGGGAAGTTTTCTATGGCTAGTGTCTTGCGCTTCCCTGGACGTATCCCCTCACCACTAACATGAAATCCTAGGAACTCTAGCTCAGTACAGAAAAAACTACACTTTTTTATCTTAAGTGTAAGACCTGCGTCTTTTACGAGTTGAAGTACCTCCTCTAGTCGTCTCATTCCCTGATCAAAAGATCTCGAAGGAATCAATACGTCATCCATATAAACGATCGTATAACCGACTTTAGAAAGTATTTTACTCATTGCTCGTTGAAATACCGAAGGGGCATTTGCTAAACCAAAAGGCATGCGTTTAAACTGATATTGCCCATCGGGCGTAACAAACGCAGTCTTGTCTTGAGATTTTGCCTCTACTGGAATTTGGTAGTAGCCAGATGCAAGGTCTAAACTCACAAATAAAGAATTACCAGCTAGCCTGTCAAGTTGATCATCAATTAAGGGTAGCGGATAGTGTTCCTTTTTTGTTTTGTTATTTAATGCACGATAATCAACGCATAGCCTGCTTTCACCAGTCTTTTTCTTTACCAGTAAGACTGGGCTAGCGTAAGGCGAGTTTGACTCACATACTATGCCGGCATCGATCATTTCTTTCACCATAGATTGAACCTGTCTACGCTCCGGAAAAGAAAGCCTATACGGGCGATAAACTACCGGTTGCGAGTCACTTAATTGAATTTCCATTTGAACTACATTAGTCAATCCTAGGTCTTTTAAGTTATCCGAGAAACATGTTTCAAACCTTTTGAGCAACTTTTTTAATTGGTTAACCTCATATTCACTTAGCTGTTTGCCATAATTGAAGGCAGACTTAGTCTCAGCATTTTCAAAATCTAGTAAATTAATATTCAAGTTATTCCTGGTACAAACAACTCGTGTAATGAGAGTTTCCTTTTTTAAACTAACCGTGCTGTCACTAAAGTTTTGCACCAGTAACCTAACCTCTCCGTTTTCTATTTCATATTCTCCAGGCATCAAATAATATTCATTCTGTGACATGCCGCGTAAGGATCCACTAACGTGGACTATACCTGAATATTTGTTTGTAGAAATACACGGTAATGGGTACATTTCCTTAGGAGGTATTACAATATCGGTTTTCAAACTTAATTCCAATTTAACTAATTGATCACGAGTAAATATTAATGAATGTGTAGTTTTCGTTATGACTATACCTGGTTTCTCTGTAAAACTGTGCCCAATTAAAACCGAATATTTAATAACGCTATCGTCGACGACGTACGCGTCGACCTTCTCCACAATCCCTTGAATTTCAATAATGACGTTTGATACACCCACTGGTATTACTATACTCTCACCTATACCTCTCATAGTCGGTAAGTTACTATCAGTCCACGTGATTCCCCTCTTAACAGCCTCACTGTAACGAATCAGCGTACATTGGCTACCCAAATCTACATAGCCTTGAATAACTTCACCGTTAAGTTTTAGATTCATTAAATATTTAGTGTCATTAGTACTATTTGTTTCAATACGCATCACGTCTTTTTCTTTAGGTTTATCAACTTTATTAGCTGAGTCAGAGGGTAATCTAGGACAGTTAATTGACAAATGACCTAATTTGGTACAAACATTACACTTCAATATCTTTTTGGTGCATCTAGAACTGAAATGCCCAGGTTCATTGCAGTTAAAGCATACAATTGACGCAATATTGTTTGACTTCGAAGTCTTAGTTTCGCTGCCATTACCCATCTGCTTAGAACTATTACTAGATGATAAAGGGGTAGTGTTGTTACGTTTATCGAAATTCGCCCTTGACCTATCTGGTTCGCGAAGATGTTGCTTAATTGATTGAAAATATGCGAGAACCTGCTCCGGCTCCTGACATTTTGATGCTTTCGCGCCTAATCTCAATGACCGATCCTCAATCCCATATAGTAGGCAATCCACCGCACGTTTACCATGTATTTCGCATCGATTTAGTAGATTAATTTTTTCGTAATAATAATGTTCTAACGAATCATTAAACTTCACACGTTTTGATAACATCTCGGTTAGTAATTCAGCATAATCTTCACTGCTCGGAAACGATTGCTCCAGTTTATCCTTCCACTCTGACCATGAATACGACATGGATGGAAGGGCCTGGTACCACGTTTTGGCAATCCCTGACAGTTTAGGCAGCGCGTAATGTATTATTTGATCATCGCCCCAACCGTAGAGCCTAGCACATTCTTCAACTTTATTGATCCACATAACTATAGTCTGACTCTTTACCATAGGGTCAAAGTCTGGGATCACATTGCCGAGCATAGGGAATTTATTTCCCTCAGATCGATTTTTGGTTAAAGCTTCCACTAAAGTTGCAAAAAACGCTTGCGTGTCATTACTAAAAACATTGGCGCTACTCACGTGACCAGGAAGTGGAGGTGTGTGTCGCACTGTGCTGGATTCTGGGCGCCTGCTGCGGCCTCGCCTACTGCGTCTCCCCTCCAAACCCCGGCTGGACCGACGCTGCTCGTAGCTGCTGCTCCGACTGCGATATCCATCACGGCTGCGACTCCGGTTCGACTGGTGACGGCGCCTCATAGTCTGCTCGCGGGAACTGCGGTCTTCACTACGATGAGACTCCGACGAAGAATCATGATTGCTCGATCGCTGCCTTCGTTGCTTCCGTTTATGCGTAGTGCTTGTTCTTATTTCTCTGCTCCGATCACGGCGACGTTTACGTTCACTGCTCTTGCGATTAGTTCTTGTTTTATCCATTGTTACTCAGATAATAACCAGTGACTTGTGTACGCAACACAAAACACGTGGCAACACGTGGACACGTTATTTGGAGATATTTCTTCAAAATTGTAGGCGTAATTGACTTATCCCACTTCTGAGATAAAGGATCTAATCTTTATCTCTCAAATTAAACGAAGATTGTAACGATATAAACGGATTTATTTTATAATGATTTTACACAAGTGTTCGGTTCAACCGTCAAATCTCGAATGAATACATTTCACCTCACCATAAAGTGTCAAAACTGTCTTACAAAGTGTTGCCATACTTAACTCTCGATTCGATACAATTAAATAATCGATTTAATATTCGACTAGAATTATAACAACTACTATTTTAATTTGCTTTTACTTCAGATAGAAATATATTGTATACGTGGTTACATACTAGCTACGATATTATCAAATACCCACATCTTGGCTAATTAACCTTACATGATTCACATTTTTTATGTTCTTTTTTGCCTAACAAATAACCACAAAAGTTCTTAGAACACTACCAAAGCACTGGCATGACGTACATACTACAGTGTTTCCCTGCATAAATCCTCTATGCCCAAAAGTATTCCAACTCGTCGTGTCGTTTTTGAATAAAACTTGGTTTTAGAATGAAAAAAACAGTTTGATGAAAATTCAAATAGAGCTGATGAAAGTCTGAAGTTTCCTTGATTCAAAATCGTTTTATCTTCGATTTGACTGTAATAATTAAAGTGGAGTCCCTACTTGAAGCAATGCGCTGTGATTTTCTAGCGGTTATAATTATGAGAGTACAGTGAATCTGTGTCTCGGTGAGCAATGCCCTTGTGGGCAATATGAAACGCCATCTTAACCGGTATTTTTTCACTCCACGTTCACCGGGTATTTCAGAAATTCCTTTTAGAAAAATCTATTAACACTTTGGCAGACCTGATTAACTATCTCAAAACTCTATGCAGCTCAGTCGTTCTGAGACCAAAGAGGTCAACAGTAGCTTTCAAACGATGACTCATCTCTTGTCTCATTCTTGATAACTATGCTATGCTACTGCACCTTGAAATATCTTTGCGAAGTCACTAGACCGAATTTCGATCAAGGTTTGTTTATAAATATAATCATCGAAACGAAAAAATAAATAAAATACATTTCCTAGAAAATTAAAGCAAAACACCAAAGAAAAGTAAGAATTGAAGAAATAATGTCATTTGTCAATTACCTTGCACCGACAATCCTCAGCAGCGATATAGTGGAAGATATCAGTGCCAGTGGAGGCCCCAGGGTCACAGTGACGGAGACGTACCACCAGGGGACGGCGACCACCAAACACGCAGACAGGGTGATGTGACTTCTTAAAAGGAAACTCCCAGTCGGCAATCTGTAAAGAATACTCTGTTAAAAAACACAAGTCTTTGCATGTTTTTTTCGAAGAACTAGCTCTAGCTAAAGGCTAGGCTAATAGTGGTGGCCGAGTGGTATCGGCCCCGACTGATTAGTTGTAGTTCGCGGGTTCAAACCTAGCCAGACGCATTACTTTGTGTAATTTATTTCATCACCACTGCTCTTGAAATGGTGAAGGAAAACACCGTTAAGAAAACCGGCATTTCCTAGAACCAAAAATTCAAAGGCATGTAACATCCACCAACCCGCACTGGGCCTCCGTGATGTATTGTGACCCATTGCTTCTCCTAGGGAGGAGGCCTGAGTCCCAACTGTGGGAACATTATAAGGCTGACTATGCTATACTAAAGGCTAACCTACCTAGAGCTGCGGGTTTCTATGGAAGACTCATCATGGCCCTAAATCGCGAAAGTCAACTGAAGAAAAACATCACAATATCAGTAAAACAAGGGCACGGACTTCATGTCTGTGATTCAAATGTAAGGCAGGAGTGTGCTTTTAATCGGTAAGAATCTGACACAGCCCAGACAAGCTCATCTATGAGACAGCACCGGTGTCAATCAGGATTTCCCACTCCTGTCGAAAACCATTATTATATATATATCAGTAAAAATCTGATACTCCCTCTCACTGCACCCAGAGCGAAAGATGTGTCTGATGTTTTCCCATCTTCAAAAGAAAAGCTGTGCCTCGTAGCAGAAAGTAATTACCTATGTCTCAAATTAGCTTCTGCCAGCGGCTTTGCTCGCGTGAAAGTAAAGGACATGGTAAAAAATGGCCTATGAACCAACACGCATGAAATATTTTCTATAATTACTAGTTCTTTTAATAATATACATTACTCATATTTTAATAGAACGGACACTTTTTAATTTCGAATACATTTTAAAAAGTATTCTCTTTCGTCCTTAGCTTCCGTCATAATCCTCGGTAATAGTTCTATTATTTTTTGGTTCAATTTGAGGTTTATAATAGGCAAAGGTATTATAGCTCATACAGCCAAGTCTTTGTAACAGCACTCTTAATAAGAGTTTGACACAGACAAGCGTCAGTATTCTCAACATTTGATATACACGATAATGATTTTTAGTTACTAACTATGATATACGCTATGATGTCGCGGAACCATAATAAGCCTTATCAAAAAACTCGATTGAAAGCGCTGTTTGAAACGAGCAATAATATCGACATCGACAGTTGACGAATTGCCAGATGACAACATTTGACAATTGGTACTTTATAATTACACGAAAATGAAAAAGTAAATCCATAGTAAAACCCTTGCATGTCCATAAGAGTCCCGACTCCTAGAGTTCAATATCAAGAAGCGCGCATCTGTCGTACTTACGTTCAGTAATAAATGCTAAGTTATTGCTACATACCGAATGTTTTTATTGACGTAATTATAACCTCAAAATCCGAAAGTGTTTTGATTTTTTCAGAATTCTCAAAAGTGTCCGTTGTTTTAATTTAGGTTTAATCGAATACTCGTACATTATCTAAAACCCAAAGAGTAAATACACCTCACTGTTGGATCTTAGGCGAGCTATATATGAACGACGAGCAATGTCCTTTCTCCATACAAACTTTGGACCCCCATTTTACCCGCTTAAAAATTGAATTTCCGAAAATCCCTTCTTAGTGCTCGTCGAAGTCATAAAAAAAGCTTTATATAAAATTTCACTTTCCTGAGCCTGGTAGTTTCGGCTGTGCGTTGATATGTTAGTCAGTCAGTCAGTCAGTTTCTTCTTTTATATATAATAATAACAATAATATACTATTTTTTAAATTTTTAAATGTTTTCTAAATAAGAAAAATAATTAGATAATAACAATAATGTGTAATACAATAATGTAATATTCCACAACTATCACACAACGCCATCTAGTCCGAAACTAAGCAGAGCTTGTGCTATGAGTACTATACAAGTGATAAACATAATTATATATTTCTAAATACATACATATTTTAGATAAATTAAATCCAGACTCAGAACAAAATGATCGTGCTCATCACACAAACATTTGTCCTGGGTGGCAATCGAACCCACGACCTCCGGTACAGCAGTCAGAGCAACTGACCACTATACCAACAGGCCAGTCAAAAATATATACAGATAATTAATAAAACAGTTACGTATGTACATACGTTCTATTTTCAGATATTAAACAACCACCGCTAATGAATTGAGCAGTTTGCATAATAACAATGAGAATTATGATGTTATTATTATTTTGATCATGAATGTATGTCTCTAGTGACTTTCCATTAATTTCCTATTACTGTATTCCCGGTATAATTATTATTATTTCTTAATAATCATCATTTCATCCGAAAGACGTCCACTGTTGAACATAGGCCTCCCCCTGGGCAGAGCACCGCCGTGACCTCCTGGGGGAGATCGGCGGCAACGATCTCTCGCACCGGGCCTTGGTACAGGCCATGGTCTGAAACGAGGAGGAGTGGCAGGCGGTCGTCTCCTTCTGCGAAACAGTAATGTTAGCATAGGAGGAGATTCCACGCGCGCTTGAAGGAGATGTCAGCCAACTGTAAGAGCCCAGAAGGGTCGAAGCCTACTGGGGCCAAGGGTCTGCCCCTAAAAGGAAGTCTCGGCCCTGGTATGAAAGGCAACAAAGGAACAGAAGTGGTTTTTTCCGCCCAAGAGTGGGGGAAGTCATTAGATGATTTTCCCACCGAAAAAATAAATAAAAAAGGCTTCCCCAAGTGTCGTCACATCTGCGGTGACATCTATCTATGTGAAATATCTTCGCAATATTATCAGTATTAATACTTCTTATTATTTTTTAATTATGTCCAACGACCTGTCCATGCGGTTTATTGGTAGGAATATAATTATTTTGCATTCAATTAATCTGCATGCTTTCAAATTAACATATTATACTGGTTAATTAGCATGAATTTACTTATTGAAATGGAGATTAATAAATGTATTGTTTTAAGGTTCCGTACCTCAAAAGGAAAAAACAGAACCCTCATAGAATCACTTTGTTGTCAGTCTATCTGTCTGTCAAGACCCTTTATCATGGGAACACGTGGAGGTATCGAGTTGAAATTAAAACCGTATACTCAATTCTGCAGTCTCTTGAGCTGTAAAAAATCAAACTTCTAAATTAACGAAAAAAAAAGATACGGCCGTTTATGTTCCAAAAAACGCATATTTCTATATTCTCAAGGGAATTAAAATTCATAGGGTCTTATTGACCCAGAATCCTGAAATTTGGCATAAAGCAAGGTTTTATAGCACAGATATAGGAATAAATCTATGAAAAGTAATTTTAATGTTCCGTCACAAAAAAAAAAAAAACTTTTTGTGCGATTCGTTAAAATCTTCGAAACTCCATTCAAGAATTAAACTTTTTACATAAATGAGTTGATGCGGAACCCTCAGTGCGCGAGTAAACCTCCCATTTGCCCGGTTTTTTAATTCCAGTTGGTCCTTTTGTAATTCATTAAACATTATCGGCTGATTTTTACTGGTTGATAAGCTGTCAACCTGTATCATCCCACTCTAGGGAATAGGCATCTTCCTATCACAAGATTTATAAAAAAAAAGTTATAAAGTAAGTTAACTACAATTTACTTTCACCAAAATACAATGTATTTTTTTTTGCTTGAAACAAGGACGACGGAGACTATATTTCACTAAATGTTTTTAAAATCTGGAATTTTTAAAATATAAAAAAGTAGCGGTCCCGATAGACTTTCTCCTGTCTGTAAGCTGGCTTTTCTGGACCCATTCAAATATACACAAAAAATTTCGTCCAAATCTGTCAAGCCGTTTAGGAGGAGATAAACGACAAGCGGCGACGGTTGCGGGAGTCCGATGGATGCGAGACGCACAGGACCGTTCATTGTGGCGACGCTTGGAGGAGGCCTATGGAGGTCTTTCGGCTGAAATGATGATGATGATGATGAAACGACAAGCACACGTACAGTAGAATTATAATTATATATGAAGATAATAGAAAATAATAATGATATTTTAGTGATATTAAATTCTTTACCATTTTCTCGGTTACAAACCATCCCTTTGGAGATTATGTTCATAGAAAAGTGTTCTTAAGGAAGATCATTTATCAGTTTATGTGGGTTTTTCATCGTTTGTTAATATATAGTCCTTTTGCTAGTCTTAGATGCAGACTTTGGGAGTAGCTGTAAAGCTACTTTTTCCATGTAAGAAATCATGAGCTGGTTTACGTTCTAGGGCCAGGCATCAGCCATGCTGAGCCCTTACGATTTTGTTGACATCTATAATAATTACAGATGTGTCAAAGGTAATAATAATAAGCTGCTGAAAATGCATTTTTGTTAAAAGAAACTAGGCAAGTCGGACTCGCGCACTGAGGGTTCCGTACAAACATACCCATGAAGACAGTTTGATTTTTCCGAATAGCATGTTTTTTTTGCGACGTAACTCAAAATTTACCTTTTTCAGATCTAAACATAGTAGCAAATAATACATAGGGACAGACAGACAGCGGTGACTTTGTTTTATACACTACATAGTATATAGATAATGATAGTCAATCTTAAAAAAGAAATCCTTAAATGATAGCTTTTAGCATCTAAAATGGAGCAGGATGTATCTGAGGCCTTACCATGATGTTTTAAATGTCAAGCGTGCGAGCGCGAGAGAGGGATGGGGCTTTACACCCAATATAGCTCCATCCCTTTAACAATTCAATTTCAGTTGTCATATGGATTGCGTTATAAGCTCGTGAGCATCTGTACTAAAACTTGACTTGCTATTATCAAAAATGATTCTGATCGGCAACTTATGGATAAAGCTTTACAAAACTCAAAGTGGCGTACAACATACTTAAAACATCGTACAAACAAACATACATCAAGTAAGTTGGCTTGCAGAGTGATTACATGGAATAAATGAAAACGTACAATTCTCATACTCTTTGGAATAATATATTAGTGTAGGCATATCAATGTGCTCCTCTTGGCAACTCGGACAACGATTTTAGCCAAAAAGTTTTGGCGTAGCTTTATCCTGCGTTTGCGTTCTAGATATTGTTGTGTGTAACGTAATAATGGACAATATAATATGAAGTATTTTATTACTATTGTATTTATAACATGGTCTAGTAAATGACCTGGTATACTAGCTACAACTAGCGGTTTCACCCACGTAATAGTAGATTTATCACCTAGGGTTATAAAAAATTTAGATTGAAAAAAATATATGTGATCAGCTGATTTAAAACAGTGCTTTCACAGTTTTCACTTATGAACCTGTTTTCAAAACGATATTCAATTCCACAGCTTAACAGGACTTATGAACCTATAATAACTAAGGAAGTAAGGACAACTCCGGGAAAAGATACAACTTAGAAATGCAAAGGGTATCCGCATAACATGCTTTTGAATTCATTATTAAAAGTATGGTTCTGCAAAAGAAACTTATTCATTAGATATTAACGCTGTGATCCAGGAAAGAATAGAAAACTGCCATTGAGCCAACGATGTTTGTTTCCAGAAGTATTAATTTATTTAAGATCATTGCAACATACCTTTTTTTTCCTATTTCACTGCTGAAATGACTACTAGGTATTTTACCCTACAGACACATCATCTTTCACACAATCCTCCTGTCGTTTTTAGGGTTCCGTACCTCAAAAGAAAAAAGCAGAACCCTTATTGGATCACTTTGATGTCCGTCCGTCTGTCTGTCAAGACCCTTTATCTTGGGAACGCGTGGAGGTATCAAGTTAAAATTTAAACCACACACTCAAATCTGCGATTCTTTGAAGCTGTAAAAATATCAAACTTCTGAGTCAACGATCAAAAAAGATACAGCCGTTTATGTCGTAAAAAACGTATATTTCGACACTCTCAAGAGAATCAAAATTTATAGGGTACTTCTCGTTGATCTAGAATCTTGAAATTTGGCATGAAGTAAGATCATATAGCACACGTATAAAAAAAAAACTTTTTGCGATTCGGAAAAATCTTCGTTACTCAATTCGGGAATTGAACTGTTTTCATACAGGTAGTTAAGTTTGTACGAAACCCTGAGTGCGCGAGTCCGACTTGCACTGGTCCGGTTTTTTTTGGTCTTTCTTTTCACGCAGTCTTTCAATCTTTTTTTTTTCAAGCAGACCTCCTACCGTATTTTTGGTATTTTTTTTGACGCAGTCCTCTCATCGTGTTTTTGGTCTTTCCTTTTACGCAGTCTAGTGTAAAAGGAAAGACCAAATTCTAAAAAAAGAAAGTTTTCTATTTTTTTTATATTTTCTGTCAAACAGTCTAGATTATTATCTTTATCGTTTTTTTTAACCAGTTCTTTCACGCTGTTTCCATAAAGTTTTTTAATATTTTATTTCCCGCAGTGCTCCCACCTTTTTTGTTCTTCTTTTACTCATATAGCGTATACTCTATCCATATTCGACATTGATTGTTTAAATACTTAATTTAAATTAATATTTTCGGCAAACGCAAAAATAAATATCACGAAAACAATAAATTAAGAGATCTGCAATTTACAAATTCTCGGGATTACAAAGAAACTGAGCCTTATTCAGATATATTGATGATTGACCATACGTGAAACAATAATAAATAATGACGTTGTTCGAGCGATAATCAAATATTTTATTTATTTATAGAAGACTTCGTTTCAATGAAAATCAGATAATTGCAAAAGAATCTTTTATTTATTGCCTGCTTTAATACTTTGTAATGCTGGTTTTCGGTTGTGGAATTTAACCAGGGGTAATTACAATTGTTAATGATGAATGTGAAAACAAAATTAATCTTCGAAATCGGTAGATGTTTTACAAAAAGAGGCTTTTGATTTTCAGTTGAATCCCAATATCGCTTACTCTTTATTCTTTTCATTTATTCAAAAGCTATTGTAGATTATTGGTATATTGTATTGTGACATCGTAGGAAATCATATTGAAACGTAGGTCCCTTTTTGGCATGCAGGCTGGCCGGACGAATAACAAAATAATAAATAGGATTAAAATTTGAATGAAAAATAATTGAATTAATATGATAGATGATAAACCATGTGACCAAAAACATAAAGTAATATATAAAAAAACTTATTACAAAAAAAAATGCAGCGTTTCTGGTACTTTTTGCTTGTTATTTAAACAGAAACTCGAAACTAAAGACTTCCGAAATTAAAGTTATTTTGATAATTTTAGTGTTTTGTTTTTTTTGCAGTGAAGTCGGTTATTTTATTTTATTGTAAAAAAAAAATAATTTCACACTGTTTAGTTGTGAAACACTTATAGCCAGAGTACATATTTCTCATGACAATTCGAATTAACCCAAATAGCTAGGATACATTATTTTATTATGAAGTTCCCATCTACCTTCCGGCTCTATCACGGGGTCAGTTTGATAGTTCCTTGTACCCAAATTGCATCTCGTGACAATTGTAATAAGCCCAAACACGACTAGGATACATTTATTAATTACAGAGTTCCTGTGCCTACCTTTCGGCTCCCTCATCATCATCAGATCACTTCGATGATACCATTTTCAACATAACTATTCAGAAACATTTATTTATTTGTATTTTGTAGTTATTTAACTATCTTCAATCTATGTGAGGTTGAAGTTTCGTTGGCTATTTCTGATCTTCTTCATCAGTTCCACTTCATCAAATGTTTTTTACTGTAAATACTTAAGTTCTCATTAAAAACACGAAAATCAATATATATTTAAAGCCTAGAATATTTGAAGAGTTCCCTAGATTCCTCATGGATCCCATCATCAGAACTAGGTACGTTTTAAAAAAAAATTGGGACCAATCGGAAAGCATATCCTTTTCGGGGAAAAAGTGAATTTGCAAATCGGTCCATAAACTACGGAGTTCTGAGGTACAAAACTATTAAAAAAAAAATGATGATGAAAAAAATACAACCAAATTGATTGAAGTTTCTTTTCATACACATCCGGTCTCAGAATCTTAAACCTTGACCGCTATAGTCCGTACAGTATATTCTACAGTACCCACAAAACTATCTATGATAGAGATTGGTCATAATTTGACTCTTATTATTATATAAGATATAAAGTGTGTTTGGTGCATCATGTGCCAAATTGAAATGGTCGACGGGAGTGGTCGTCTGCTATCATTTCAGACCCCTAATAGTTTCTCATGCCCTGTGAATTCTTTTTCATAAAACAATAAAAAGTCGATGAGAAAAAAATGCACATGTCATGAGAAGTTTTCAGGGGTCTGAAATGATAGCAGATGACCCCTCCCGTCGACCATTTCAATTTGACACACAATGCACCAAACACCCTGTATATTATATATAATATAGACCTAGGTATACCTAGGTCGAAGGCGGATTGTGTTCCAGACGCATCTCAATGAGATGTCAGCAAGATTGACGGGGCCTGTCAGGGCCCATGATTGGTCTGTGGGATTATTCGAAAGAATTACCGTGACCTTCGCAAAATATAATTGAAGGAACACTGTGGGTTTTAGTCAGTAAAAGTCTGACAATCGCTCTTGCTTCACCTAAAGCAAGAGAAGGAAAAGAAGGCCCTTCTCGATCCATCTATCGTCAATGCTAGTATGGTTTAAAAGCTTGTTGTTTCATCCAACGTAATGTAAATAAAAAGGCAACGTAAAAAATAGAGATAACGCCTGAACGCTCTATTGGCATTCGGTAATTCTGTCGTTCACTCGAATAATGAGAAAGATTTTAATAACATCATAATCTCGTAAGAGTGGTTGTATGGAAATGTAAACGTTCCCTTAGATTTCAAACATAAAAACAAAAATGCCGCACGGCGGTAGACAAAACAAAATTTTTAGTAATTACCTTCTTACTTCATACTAAATGAAAACACTAAGATCTTACTACTCATGGACAACAAAAAATGTAATTAAGTAATATTAATTATTTAGTTCTGTACAAGTGATTTGTAATCTTTAGAAATAAATGAATTCAAACCGTATGTATCTCGGGTTGTTCCGTCTTAAAAAAAGATCTACATACAGGTTGAATTGAGCACGAGCAACACGAACAGAAGCAGAAAAATCCACGTTCAGTTCAAATATTATTTGCACAGTTTGCTGAGTGTAAACGCAGTTAATAAGTTGCAATGAGAGACGCTATCCTATCCACTTGACTTTATGAGTACACTTTGCTTGAGAAGTTTAATTTAAAGCACGACCAAACATTCTTGATACTTTCAAATTATTGCGGATTATACTGATATAATTTTGTTTTTCGATTCATTTTATTAATAACTGTAGTGCTCACAAGTTACTGGATTATTGGGAACGTGCGAAGTATATGATGGGGATATAGTAATCGATCGCAGCTCATGCCGCGGCAGATATGTGCAACAATAGAGGCTTAGTGAAACTTGTCAATGCTGTTTTGAAAATGGGTCATCATATTGTTGTTGTAATGTAAACTGTAAAATTAACAGTAAAAAAATAGTCAGTGTAAATTTTACTTACGTTTTTTCTAAAGCAACCTGGAAATAGATAGCTGCTGTAAAAAGGAAGAAGTAAGTGAACATAACCTTAAATTACAACATTAATAAAATCAATTTTAGTTGCGCTGCATTTTATAGGATATTTATTTGGTAATTATTGTTTTAATGTTGATGGATTGCCATGGTATCAAAAAACCAACGACAAAAATTGTAGTGAGCATTTCATAGGAGGTAAACAATCAGACGCGCAAGTGAGTTCGAGTTATGTTTCCATGGTATTCCTTAAAGTACCTATATCGAAATTAGAAGGTTGACGAGTCACATGTTCAGGATAAATACGCTTGATAAAACGAAGAACCAAAAAAACTGCAGATACCACAACAACAGAAGTCTCGGATATAACAACAAATAAAATGGTGATGGAATAAGGAAATGAATTATGTACATCAAACTGAATCTGGTCTAGTCGAGGGGAAGCCCTCGAGCGCCGATTGTACATACGTCTGTACAACTTGAATGACCTTGAAAAACTCTTAATTGTCGTTTTGTACACACGTTTGTACGATCTTTTTTTTGCCGAAAATTTTGGTTTCTATATTTTTATTTTTCCCAGAAAAATCCACAATAAGTTTTTTTTTTGGTGATTTACGTAAAATATATAATAATATTAACAAACAATAATACGTAGGAGCGCCCGAGGGGTGGGAAACAATCTTTATTTACACTTATTTTTGTGATGCTGAAATTCAAGTTTGCATTTGCCGCTCTTGTTATAAATGCAGCTGCATTTTTCTCCAGTGACATCGCGAGAATTATTGATATAAAATAAATTAATTAAGACGTTCATAGATATACTTTATCTACTGTAAAATACTAAAATGTGTGTTTGTTATTAGGTTAGGAGAGTAGGTACTTACGTTTAAACTTCTTTTATAGGGTATTAAAGTCATAAATATTTGACGAATGATGTTGGCTCGTTTTAAATAACTATTGCCATTAGTTCTTAGTTCTACGATATTTCTTACGTGTTCTACTAAAACCAATTTATTCCTTTTAGCATGGTCTCTGAAAACCAGTTTTTATAATAACATCTATTTTTCGATATATTGTTTTTAATAAATGCCTCTAAAAATATTATTTATTGTCATTCTAAAGATTTTTATATCATTGACGTTTTGACATACGCCCCTAAAGTTGTGGTTGCTAGATGGCGCTACTGTCGTGCACGATGTCAATATATAGCCTTGATAGGTGCAAGCACTTTTTACCGTAAACTATAATAATTCGAATACTGCAATGATTCGTTTTATATGTAATTTTAAAATTATACAATGGATCCTACCCTCTATTGTAATCTCTGTCTCTCAATGGTTTACTGGAAGAAATTCAATTTTGAGTTAAGCTCGCCTATATACATGAACTTTCTTATCCACTTATAAGTTTTTATAGTGTACAAGAAAGAATTAAAATCGGTTTCTCAGTATAGCAGTATTATTTTAATCAAGTCGACCGATGTACGTTTGAGTTACGAACCAAAATGGGTACAATTTTCCTAATTTAAGACCGTCTTTGGAGTGGGTAATCGTAAAATAACTGTGAAGTGAGAGTGAATGTTCTTTTAGCTGTCATGTGCTTTACAATCTAGGGCCATGGTGACTCTTTTAGACAATACTGAAAAGACAGAATACTGTTGTCTGCACCGAAAAAAAGAAAATACGCGATGACACAACACTCCTAATTCTTACATTTTTATCCTCACATATTACAAACTACAACAAAGTCTTCCACCGTGTTACTCTGTCTGTCTGTTCGCGATAAACCGCAAAAAATACTGAACGGATTTAATGTGGTTTTCGCCAATAGACGTAGTTATTCCTAAGAAAGGACATCAATAATGTATGTATTTTATAGCAGAGAAAAGACAAGAATTTTAAAAATTTGAAACACCAATTCGAGGCTAGGGTGGATCACTAGTTTATTACTAAATATGAAATTATTATTTTTAACAATGAACGTTTTAAGTAATACTGATATTTATTAAAATCATAGCCTGTATGTTTGACAGCCCTCTGGTGTGTGACCTTACCCAGAGAACTAGGTCGTTTTTAGTTATGAATTAGTAACATAGAATAGAATAAAACTTCATTGTACACCAAAATAGTAACAAATACTTATAAACTAACTTAATCTATGGGTACAATGGCGGTTTAACATAGTGTTTTAAAATCATACTAGCCATTTTCTTGTTAATAATGGACAAATATGATATCTGATTCAATAAATAAATAATAATTTATATTACAAGATCAAAAGGTATACCTAAGTTTACTATTTGTATCAAGAAATTTTTTATAAAAACATTTTTTAAAGAACAACACTAAAAAAATTGTTCAAGATGCTTATACTTTTTTCTCAATGTCGAACTTTATTAAGATAATAAAACATCCTACCCATATTTGAGACTTGCCTCCTTTCATCGACTGAATAACTTAATATCCTCAAGAGAGTAGGTACAATTCTTAACGTAGGTACATAGTAGTAGCAATATTATTTCAAAGAATATAATTTTTCAATTGAATAAGATTTCTGTATAATTACCTCCAGTAATTACACCTATCTAATCCCTGGAATTTCTCAAAGAATTTTGTATTCGTTTTCCTACATAAATTAATTATTTTATTTTTCCAGAGTACCTTCCCGTTTTTTGTTATTGTGAGAATCTTTAAAAGATACCTGGATTTTTCAAAATAGAGAGTGTGGGATTTTTACCTCATTACGCGGTGATCGTCATCTCCCCTTTGTAGAGCAGATTTCTGGAGTCTAAAGAGGGTCTCGGGGGTGAAATAATTATTACATCTAAGATAACATAACATAAGTATAATCAGCCTTTTAATGTTACACCCACTGCTGGGACTCAAGCCTTCTCTCTGGCAGAGGGTAAGGGCCGTAATCCACCACGTGGGCCCAGTGCAGGTTGGTGAATGTCACATGTCTTCGAATGAAACTATATTTAATATAGTTTTATCGTAAATAAGAAATCATAAAAAGAGCTTGTACAAAATAGTTATATTTTTTTATTAAATAAATCAAAAAAATAATCTACTAACCACATATTATCTCCTAAACTATTAAACATCTAAAAAATAAAATCAAACATACATGAGGTATTTTCGGTTATCGGAATTCCTATGGCCACCTTCCAGTTCCATCATTAGTTCAGCTCCATGTTATAATAATTTTGCTTTGTCATCTGATTTACAGATGCATGCAAAACAGCTCAGTCGGTAACCGGAAAGTGGATTAAATTTAATTTGCAAGATTTGATTTCAGACACAAAGATCGGGACAGGTGAAGTTTGTAAAAAATACAAATATAAACTACGAAATACCACGCTTGTACGCTCTTCTCAGCGCACGACTATAGAATGATACTTTCACGATCTTTTAGGCAGTGAAAGTACATAATTATATAAATAAACAATATCTATACCTATGCAAAAAAATTAAACAACGTTCAATATGGGAATTACCAGGAAACATAAAATAATCAGCTATTCAGTTATATTCCCATTTTTGTTGTATCAGATCATACTGTTCCATTACTATAATAATAATATTCCACAACTATCACACAACGCCGTCTAGTCATGAGTCCTAGACAACTGATAAACATACTATATTTCTAAATACATACATATTATACATAAATTACACCGAGACACAGAACAAATAATCGTGCTCATCACACAAACATTTGTCCTAGGTGGGAATTGAACCCACGACCTCCGGCATAGCAGTCAGGGCCACTTACCACTAGATCAACAGACCAGTCAAGAATGACTCTTCACTCCTTCCACCAGTCTCGGCTATTTGCTGTTGCAGCTCAATTTCTTATGTTCTCAAAACTAGCTTCTGCCAGGAGCTTCGCAAGAAAGTTAAAAATCATCATAACGGAAAGCTGGGGATAAGAAGAATTGTATATAATATTACAAGAAATGTTTTCCCCGTGTGCCGAGTTTTATGCAAATCCGTTCAGCCGTTTGAGCGGGAAGTAGTAACCATACACTCAAATTTTCGCCTTTATAATATTAGTGTAATTAATGAGTACTTTCAACGGCTAAAAGTTGCCAACGAATGAAAAATCAGCCCGTATTGACACAGCCTTAGCTTGCTTGGCACCTAGTAACAGTTATTGTCAATAACGTTTCTGCGCATCAAGGAGCTTCCTGCTGATGTCGATTTCCTGTGCTGTGTTAGACGCTTCCGTTGTGTTTGTATTTTATTAATATCTTGTTGTAATATGTTGTGTTATCCAAGTGGCCATTTTGTTTTTCCATTGGCGTGAATAAACTTTTTTTTTACGCGTGCGATATTATATATTTTATTTTATTTATTTATTAAACATACGGCTGAACCTAATGCAATAGTGGTTCCAACACTTACCTAAAAATCTAAAAAAACACTATACTCACACAACTACAGTTTATAAAATCTAAAGTCAGACTGCACAAAATACCTAACTAAGAATAAAATGTATAATTATGATCAAATGACTCCTCCAGCTCTAGGTAAAGTGAGAGGGAGTGCCAGACTTTTACAAACCAAAATCCACCTATGTTCCTTCATTTAAGTTCCTGTGTCCAGCGGGCAAAGGGTGTCCACAGTGCACCACTATCCCATTCCCTTCATTTCGCTTCAGGTCTTCCTTATGCAATATTTCTGCAGCCCATAGCCGGCATTGCTTTAGCATGCCCCGTCAATCTAGCTGACTACATCTTTGCAGCGCGTGTGAAACAAAACGCGCAAGCGGCTCCCGACGTTCGGGTGTCTCCGGCGGGGGCGAAGGCGTGAGGATCATCTCTTTTGGACTAGCTCCTTTATTCACATTACTACTTTGCAGAATAAGTCGACTGTTCTCCATTCCCTTTCACTCCTTACCATGGCCTTGAGCAAACCTGGACGTGAGAAATCGCCGCCAGAAGTCAAGAAGATCTTCAGCGTATGCTCCACTTTGTACTCTCGGCGATCCGCAGAGTGGTGATGCCCTGGCATTTCTTACGCCCAAATCCGTAACAAGAACCTACAGAAACCACCGTGACTTGTGAGGACTTGCACATGGTGGAAAGTGAGGATGCCGTGGCGCCTATCTAGCCACTCCTCAAAGAAGGGACCTACCGCTGCGATTGTGACTTGCCCCGGCCCAAATAAAGCTAGAATAAAGTTAATCAACTTGGCGAGTTTTTTGAAGTATGTTAAGGGTGGGTTTCTAGTCTATCAAATGCCGCGGAATTCCAGTCATTATCCTTGTGATAATGACTTTGAAATTACTTTTTTTCCGTACTCAACTTACTCTCATCTTAATTGATATCTTTTTACGGCTTTACAAAGATCAAAAAGGAAGGCACCTAAAATTAGCTTATCAAATAACAGAAAACCTTTTAACTAAGTACCATCATACAAAAAAAAAACTTCAAACTTGATGAAGGAGTATTTTGGCAGATGAAATATCCGGTCAGGGAACGCGGCCCACAATTTTCGTATCCGTCCTTCAGCGAAATTACCAACTTACGTCGTACAGATTTTTTTAATAAATTCATCGTTGAAAGGTAAAAAATTCAATTTTAATAAAAAAAAAAATACTGCGAAACTTGAGTGCCAATTTGAAATATGAGGTTAATAAGTTTAATTGTTCTGTTGGGCCTGTATTTTTTTATTAAATCCGTTACTATGGGATTGATCCTCGAGTTATGATGATTAACATACTTTTTAAGCCAGGTGAATCATCATGATCATTCTGTTGAAAGACATCTACTTTTTTGCCGAGGCTTCCTAGATCGATAGACTTCTGACCCTTTTGTCAGTATGTACTGCTCGGTCAAAAATTTTAAATGTTTAGTCAAAGGACATGAGAAAAAAAACGTGACGTTTGGGACGAAAACACCAAAAGCCGTAGTAAAGATCACGTACTACAAATCGCACCTACTAGTCCAAAAAATAGGTAAAGGCTCCATCGACCAGATGGTTAAATATAATGAGAGACATCAAGTAAACCTAATATCCAGAAGTTTCAACCCAAGATAGAGCCACTTGGCTCAGGAAAGTGAGGAAATCCGGCCCCAAAATAATGAAACCATTAACCAGGAAAAGAAGAAGATGACGGGTACAGGCTCAAAGACATCTTTTATTCCCCAGGCATCGACCATCTAGCATTTTATTCCAAAACTTCTGAACATTTTTATGTCCTAAACTTGAAAATACAACAGCTTTTTTTGGAAATAATTACTGTTATAAACAAAAGCAATATAAAGTCAGGTAATTTTTTGGAAGTAATAATGTTTTATTTTAATAGGTTGTCATGTGTAATTGTTTAAGTTTTTATAGGTCACAGAGGTGATGTTCACTTATAAGCTTAGTTTGTTAAACTTATTGTGAACATTATCTTTCGTTATTTATGTTGGCGACAGACCTAGCCTGTCGTGTAGCCTCGTCTATGTCCACGTAGGACGAGATTTATAGTATTTAAAGTCCCTTCCCACGTATCGGCAAACGCAGTATTGGAAGGCCTCCTACAAGGAGGACTGATGATATGGTAAGTATCGTGGGAATGTGAGGGGTGTGAAACGCACAGAACTGGTCGTTATAGCCACATTTGGGGGAGGTTCAACGCGCGCCTCAGGGAGATGTCAGCAAATCGTAGGGGCTCAGCAAGGTCGAAGCCTACTGGGGCCATGGGTAGTGTAAAAACGAAACCCGGACCCTGGGACGAAGGCAATGAAGGAACAGAAGTGGGTTTTTAGTCAGTTAAAGTCTGACACTATCTCACGCTCCGCCCAAGAGCGAGATTTGTCATAAGATGATTTTCCCACCTAAAAAAAAAAAACACTTGGGGGAGGTTATGTCCACCAATGACACTTTTCGGCTAAAATGATGATGCTAAAATGATAAGAGTTCCTTATCATGAGTAGGCATAATTTTATGACTCATTGGGTTATATCTTTTTCCGTTTGCGCCGAGACTAAGCAGTGTTCATTTGGTGATTTTGCCGATTTTTTCGTCTCTAATTTCAGCTTCAATTTCGGTTCCAATTTATTTACTTTCGTTACCTCCACTCCTTAACGCTCAAACGTCATAAACGGTTGGTTGTTTCATTTGGCACACGGGTGAACCATGTCCTGAATAGGACAATGGATACTTTTTATCTTAGATGTATGTTTCTATGCGGTCCTTTTTTATTTTAACGTGGGTGAAGCCGCTGGTAAAACCTAGTAATAACATTTGTTTAGAAACGTGTTTGTTCAAAATACGCTCACCAAGATTTAAGTTCAAAAATATATGTATTAGTTCACATTTCCTAACTAGATGTCGTTGACGTCGAATTAGAAGTCGGTGTTAAGATTCTCCGCCGTTTAGTTAAGAGCCCTGTCAATAGAGTTCAATATGTGAATAAAATTAGATCAGTATCTAGTACTAGGTTGTTTTATTTCACACTCGACCTTACTTAGATACACATTAAGATCAAAGTACTGGCTGACCATCCACCGCGTAAGAGATTCAACAACATGTAATTTGCTTTGTAACACCTTAGTGAACGTATACAAAAGGCTAGATTTTGTTCAGAGAGATAACTTTTCGGCGTGATATTGCCCGCATGCGGTTTAATGCCCGCAAATATGAATTGTGTAATCATAATACGATACTTTCGTCTGTGGGAGTATTATATGTTTGCTACAAATCCCACTGAAAATTATAATTGCTATGAAAAGTTCTCTTAACGAAACTCTTGGCCCTAGCTGGTTTATTGCTCGATATTTCTGTAAAACAAATGTATTTTATAGGTACTAGTTGCTGCTAACAGCTTTCACCGCATCTTAGTTTTAAATATACACTAGGGTGTGTAGTTACACTCACTTCTTCACTCACATATATAATACACTTACCAACATGTACGGGTTGCACTGTTTTTTCTTATACATTAACTCTACACCAATTCCCCTGAAATATATGGTAGACCGACACACTCCATAAGTTTTTTTTTTTGTTTTTATAAAGATATTTAATATCTGACGACTTGACTGTCTTTTGAGATACAGGATAGTTCTAGTTTAAGTGGCAGGGCTCACTGATTTTGTACAGATCTTGTCCACTGGACACGTCTAGTACTACTCTACCAGCCATGTTTATTTTAACGTTAATGTTACTTTGTATCTCATTAATATTGTTTCCTGTTTTTAAACTAAAACTGTTTGTATCTGTAAGTTTTTAGAACAAATAAATTATTATTAGTAACTTTTTATTTAAGTAACTTTAGGCTATGGAGGAGATGATGCGAGATGACACCTATTGTGGCAAGAACGATACCACCACACCACACAGCACCACATAAACCTTTTCTTGTCGCCATATTCTAGTTTTTTTTTTCGTTATTGTCTTCTGTATGTTATGTGTGTTAGGAATAGCAATACCTATTAGGTATGTTATTTAATTTATTTGATCCTGTAGTCCGTCAGGACAAACTACTATATAGGCCGGAATGATATCCGGACGGTGAGAATAGGTCGGTTATAATACCTCGTTTAAGTGTGTCTGGAATAGATTGTGGTGTGTAATTAAAATACGACCATGTCTGTCACTTCCGCAAGGATCTCAAGTGCATAACCGTCTTCGTACGAGTAGGAACACTTGGGTATTATGTCTCTTATACAACATCTTATTTAACCCTGTTTATCCTGTCTATCCGCCGAAAAACGATTTCTTTCACTCGCCCTGCCGATGCCCCATGCAGATCCCACATTACACACATTTTGTTAGAAATAAGCGGGACCCTTGTACTCTTCTTTATTTGTTCTTTACGATTTTAAGTGTTTATTTATTTATTAAAAACTTTATGCACTAATGAAACATTGTACAAAGGCGGACTTAATGCCTTAGGCATTTTCTAACAGTCGACCTTAAGATGGTGCAGAGACATAACATGTGCAACTTAATAGAAGACTGACAGAGAGGAAATAAGAACAATAATAAATATATACTTATATATACATACATACAAATAAAGAATGATATTGAGAAAAAATAACGAATACAAGAAATCAAGAGTGTGATGAATCTACCAACTTCTTGTGAAAGTGTTCTCGTGCTTTTATTTTAAAGGACAACCGACTGGTTGCCGTCCTGATGTTCAGAGGGAGCGCATTCTAAAGGGAGATCGCCTGGACAAAGAAAGAGGAATGGACACACCCAGAGCGGTGTGTCGGACATCGTAGAAGACGATGTTGACGTGTTTGTGTGTACATAAATAAATAAGGGGTATTTGTATCGTAAAGTATGGAAACAACTCAAATAACCGTGCTATACCAACGTCAGTGTATTGTCTAACTTTCTGACAGCACGGCGTGTAGCGTAGGCGGCAAAACGGACCCGTTCTGACAGGCATAATACTGGCTACATGTAGCCCATTGAAATTTAGAACAAACTGCTGCTTATTATGCTTACAAACACTGCTAAAACCATGTTGTTAAGCACTTCTTTACATAAGATTTTTTTGAATGGGACATTGTCAAATGACATCTCCCATTCTAGGATGGAACGAGAGGGCGTGTCAGACTTGCCCCTTTGCGTCATAAGACCGCGGTAACTCTTTCAAACGCTTTCGCCGTCCTTGTATCCTTGTCGTGTCCTTTACTTAAGATAATATTCAGTCTTATAATTTAAACAGAAAAATTACATAACACATACCTCACTAGAATCACATCTGCCCCCACAGGAAGGTACCTTCACCATATCCCAGCACTTGCGGCCGAACTCATCCGTCTGCTCAGCCCTGGCCAAGTGGACCCGCAGCTTGCAGGGTAAGATGCCATGCGATGACGTCACCATGTACAGCAGCAGCATTGGAAGATTTAATAATGTCATGGTCTTCTGCAGAAAAGATTACATTGTTATTTCGTCCATGATACCTACTTGAGTGTTAATGTATTATTATTAGAAGTAGATGAAGTCCAAAAAACGATGGAGGGTCATCTGAATGATGATACAGCTAGAAAGGAGGTGATTGATGAGATGACGGTAAGCAAGAATGTCGATCAAATCTTTTTTTTATTCATCAATGCCATACAATACAACTTGAATTCGTAGATTTATAAAAGAAGCCAAGTACAAAAGAAGGCTAACAATATAAACCTGACTTGTGAATTAGGCAATTGTCTGTATTTTAGTAATTAGTGTTTCTCCAAGAATTATAACATAAATTATGAGTAATTATAAGTATACATGCTTAATGCATAAATTACACTTGCTAAAAAAAAGTTAAAAATAAAAGTAAATACAATATGAAAATAAAGGTTGCGTGTTCATATCACGTTGGGGTCACCAGTTTGGAAGTAGGCGGAACAGAGAGTAAAGTCCCGCAAACCTCCGTTGAAAAGGGAGACCAGACGGTTGTTATGTCTGGTGGGCAACTGCCCGATAGATGATTTTTTCTTTCTCTTTTGATTCGGGAGAAATTTAATTGCGCGACGCAGGATTAGTTCTTATGTGACGCCATAGATGTCGCTACACATGTAATAATTAAAAATTAAATGATCAAAATTTAGAAATTATTTACTCGCAAAACAGAGGTTTAGGCTAAATATTGTAATTGTAATTTATTTACAGTATATAATATAATATTATAAAAAGGTAAAGTTTGTGTTTATGTTTCTTTGTTTGTAGGAGGTAATCTCTGAAAGTACTGTTCCGATTACGAAAATTTTCACCGATAGAAAGCTGCTTTATTCCTAAGTTATATAGGGCGGGCAAAAGCTAGTTCTAAATAAGAGCGAGATAAGTAGTGGAAAAGTGCACTAGAGCCTACACAAATGACTGACAGTAGCAATACAAATGTGTTTTCCTAAATGTAACACTTATCTAGTTAAGATTTTTTCAGTTTCATCGTAAAGGTGGCAAAGCAGCCATTTTCATAAAGTATTTTTGCAGAAATAGTAATTCACGCCATTTTGTAGGAAAAAAAATCTTGTTCTGTTGAGTCCAAATGAATTGAATCAAGAACTATAAGCGTTCAGCCTGGCGCATTACTTTGCATAATTTATTTCATCACCACTGCTCTGAAAACTGTAAAGGAAAACAACGCGAGGAAACCGGCATGTCCTAAAACTAAAAAGATATGTGACTTCCACCAAGCGTCACTGAGCCCGCTTGGTGGATTACAGTCCCTTCCTTCTTTTAGGTCTAATCTCAGAAGTGGGAACATAAAAAGTTCATAATGCTTTAAAGCTATAAGATGATGATTTATTTGAATCTAGAATGTTCTTTGGTATAAAATTCCAAGTGGCTTAAAAATATTCAATTAAATAAAGGGTTTTGTCTAGCGTTAGTAGTAGTGACATGAAAGAAAAAGGAGTTAGTGATAGCGTGACGGATGACAGGATAGAATGGAAGTACAAAAAATACGTGTTGCGCCGACCCCAAATAAAACGCGATAAGGGCAGAAAGATGATGATGTCTAGAATATTAAACAATTATAAGTAGAAAATATCAAGAACCAAATTACAACTGTTTATTTTCTCTCTTAACTTAATAATCTAATTGGCATATTAGAGATCTTGTGCTTGTTCTGTTATTCGTGAAACGAATCTCGTTTCGCAGACCACATTAATATATATAACAATTATAACTTTACTTATCTTCATCTTTACTATCTACAAACTAGAATATCACAAGACACTCTGATATACTATTGTAAGTTTGTAAGTAGCTAGAATAATCTTCGTAAAATTGTAAAGAGCTTCTTAAATAATGCGAAGGCTACTTCATCAAGTTAGTTAAACACTTTCAAAGAGAGTTAAGATAAGCAAGAGAACTTTCAGTTAAAAAGATTAGTTAATTTCACTTAAGAGTTAAGAGCACTCACCGCCTAACAGTTAAACAGAAGACGTAGTCTTTGAATGAAGAGGTGTTTCGAACTGGTTGGTTTTGACTGAAACTCTTTTGTATACATGGACTTTTTCCTCATCACTTCACATCATGGCTTCCCATTCCGGCTGTTTAACCATAAACGGTCAAGTCAGCCAGTAAAAAGCATATAAAATAACAATATAAAGTACATCAAGGGAATTTTAGTGTTGTATGCAAATTGTGAAATTTACAGCGCGTGAAGCAGGGCGATATACTCCGCCTATGACGTAGAAGGTACTTACGCTCTTTTTAGACTACTTATAGGAATTTCTTTGTTACAAAGAGAAAGCTTTTATCGTTGGCTCTTTGTTTTTTTTATTATTTTTATTACAATGAAATTATGAATCTAAGGGCTGGATCACAAAGGTTTAAAGGAATCGTTTGTATGGATGCGCGATGAAAGAGTGTTTGATTGCGTCAATTTTCGCTGACGACGTTGACGTAATCCCTCGCATTTATTTTAATTATGTAGTGTTACGGTTGTTTATTTGGTACAACTGAAATTATGTAAGTATATTTTTAATTAATGCTTTTGGCTTGGATACTAAGTATGTCTCTACCTCCTATTATTTTCAATGGTGCCGTCATTCCTATCAACCCTAGTGTAAAGGATCTCGGTTGCAACTCGACGCTTGGCTGGCAAAGTCAAGTTTCTAGTGTCTATCAAAAAGTCAACGGGACTTTGCAGTGTCTGTATCGTTTGAGAAACTTTTTACCTGCAAAGACGAAGACAATGATTGACTGCAGACTTTGATTTTCCCTATTAAAGACTATGGTGACGTTTGTTACTTTGACCTGAACTCGGTCTTGGTGGATAAGCTCTATAGACTCCTTAACAACTGCATCCGATTTATATTTAATCTGAGGAAATATGATCATGTGTCGAACTTCAGGCCTGACCTCAAATTGTTGCCTATTCGCCAGAGAAGAACTTTACGCGCTATGACTACACTTTTCTCTCTACTCAACTCTCCCACGCCTCCATCCTATCTCATTAGTCAATTTCAATACCTATGTTCTTCACACGTAAGGAATCTGCGTTCTTCTAACAATCTCCTACTGCTCTGTCCTTCTCATACTTCTGATTTTGTCCATTCTTCCTTCTATATACAGTCCATTCTTCAGTAGAATGCGCTTCCTCTCGATATCAGGAAGGCCGAAAGTCAATATGCATTTAAGCAGAAGTTGCGGAATCATTAATTGCTCCACCAATAGCAGAATCGTCTCAAAACTTCTTTCGTTACTTTATATTAATATAAATATGTATGTATTAAATATATATGTATGTGCATTTTAATTATTTGTATACTTTTATTTTACTCTTGTTTTTCGTAATTTTCTTTTTATGCACCTACCATATTGTCTCTTCACCACCCTAGGTTGACTGGTAGAGAATGCCTCAGGCATTAAGTCCGCCTTTGTACTTTATGTTGCATGAAGATTATTAAATAAATAAATAAATATGTCCTTTAAGCCATGTTTTCGTGTGAACAATTCATTTGCTTACCATTAGAATATGAATGTTCTTGAAATTCTAATGTTTATGTAGAATTTGTCAGCAAATTTTTCGAGACAACCTTCTTGGAAAACTTTTCTGACACTTAAGATACAAAACTACAATATTTTACCCCAATTTATCCACTAGGAATCAATTTGCAAATAATTAAAACAGCCACTGAACTTCATTCGAAGAAATCCCGCCAAAAATTCGAAATTATGTAAGAAAATACTAGAGTGGCATTTTTTTTTTGAGATGGAAAAACTTCAAATTGTGTTTCACGCTCTAGGATGAAGAAGGAAGACGAGTAAGAGTTTTATTGACTAAAACTCACCTGTGTCTTTTAGTTGCCCTTTACGTTTAAGGGCCACAGTAACTCTTTCAAATATTCCTGCGGCCTCATCCTAAAATTACCAAATCCAATATAAACTTTATATTATGGAACTTGTCTCTTCTGCTTACTTTGCCTAAGTAAGTACCTAAGTACAGTCAGCTACAAAAGTTGATAAATCACTTTTTAGCAAATATCACTTTTTGTCTTTGAATTTTTCAACTTAATAAAATACTTTGAATAATTAATTTAAGATTAAGAAAATTTAAAATATTTATCATTATCTTCCTGCCCTCGTCCCGTTTTATTTGGGGTCAGTAAAACACGTCATTTTCATTAATTCTGTCTTATCACCCGTGACGCCACCCTTTTCTTCCATATCACTTCTCAAACAATCCATTCAAAACTAAAAATATTCATTAGCTTTTATTGGTAACTGTACGTACCGCGTATAATATCGAAACAACAGCTTTGGCAATGTATCAAAATTATAGTGAGTATTCACGTTAACTGTCAAAATTAAATGGCTGCCGGCTACTTCCGTCACATAAAATATTACAACCATAATAACAAGTTGCGTTTCAATTACCAAAATCTTGACACCGAACCAGTAATTTTATAAACAGCCATTTTTTTTAATCGGGGCCGTCACGAAACTATTAGGCAGGTTACATATTATTGTTCATTAAAACAGCGTTTCTCAAACTATGATTACTACGATGGGTTGCGTCGACCTAAAAGTCTTCAAAAATACTTTTTGAAGACTTGTAGGTCGTTTATAAATAAATTGGTAGACCTTTCTAATTGAAATATAATAAATATTATTCCACAACTATCACACAACGTCGTCTAGTCCCAAGCTAAGCAGAGCTTATGTTATGAGTACTGGACAACTGATGAACATACTTACATATTTCTAAATACAAAAATTTTATAGATAAATTACACCCAGACCCAGAACAAATGATCGTGCTCATCACACAAACATTTTTCCCGGTGGGAATCGAACCCACGACCTCCGGCATAGCAGTCAGGGCTACTAATCACTAGACCAACAGGTCAACTAAGCAGAGTTTGTGCTATGAGTATCAAAAAACTGATCAAAATACTTATATATTTCTAAATACATACACATTATAGATAAATTACACCCAGACACAAAACAAAATTGATCGTGCTCATTACACGAATATTTGTCTTGGGTGGGAATCGAATCCACGACTTCAAGCATATCAGTCCCGCTGACCACTAGACCAACAAGCCAGTCGCGAATATACTTCAAAACAATTTTTTTGTGATTCTAATTTTTTTTTTCTTAACGAGACAATTGCTATTTCTGTTCTTGTATAAACATTTATAATATTGTTATGACCACTTTTTCGTCAATAGATATGGCTAAGAGTGGACTTTCGAATCTGGAAGATTTTGTTAGGTAGTTCGCGGTCTACTCAACTTTGAGAACCACTGCGTTACAAAATGGAAGTCTGTGTTGATATGATCTTCTCACACCCGAGAAAGCTTTTTCTTTTTTACCCTTGACACGATGGTTTTAAGAGAATTTCGAAGGATTTATATCTGAATAGTATTATGAGTAGAAAATTAGGAACAAATTAGACAAATTTTGTATGAGAAAAGCTTGAGGATTCGTAAGGAAACATAATACTTAAATATGTTTAGAATTTGAGGATGTTAATAAGGTAGGTAAATAATATGAACAACTTTATTACACACACACACCCTCAACATAAATATTCATTTTCTACATTTGCTGTGAACTAGATATTAGTTACGAAAATGTCACAGCTATAAATTATAAAAAGAAGCCGCAAAATCTTCGACTCCTTAGATACACATACACATACGTCTGTGTACTTAGTATAGGAGCTCGGGAATTCGACAACAATTTTGACAGTATTGCATAACCTACTCTTTCTATTAATGCTATGTACTGTTGTTACTATTTTTTATTACAACGTGTTGAAACTGGTTTTCAGTTTTGCACTGCAACGAACAAATAGTTTAGGAAAGTATTATTTTTTTATCTTTGTTATACACAAAGTTATTATGTGATCAGTAGAAAATTATTATTTAGTGATCTGAAAATTGATATTTGATCAGTGGGACCAAAAGCGACTTGACCAAATAAACTACTATAAACTCATTGTTTATTTATATATAATAAACTCATTGTTTATTTGGTCAACTTACAGGATTAATCAGGGAACTTAGGCCAACTCAAACATGTTAGTTTTGAAGGAGATGATGAAGATGATATCTTAGAGTGAGCTAACAAAGAAAGTAAACGAAGCCCCTGTCATCCTCTTCATGCTAGGTTCCTTTAAACCCTGCAAACAGAAATAAGAATCTCCACACAGCGGGGCTCCGTCTGTCATCAGTACATTGGCAGTTGGACAATCAGCATTGTATAAAATGACCAGTAGTAAAGCCGTAAATATATTATGAACAATTCGAAATTTGATAAACCTGAATACTATTGTTGCTGAAGAAATATTTTATTTCCTATTGTTGGTTATTAAAATTAAAGGCTGTCTTATACACCGCGTTTTTTTTTTTCGGTGGGAATATCATCTTATTACATCCCCCGCCCTTGGGTGGGGCGGGATATAGTGACAGACTTTTACTGACTAAAAACCCACTCCTGTTCCTTCGTTGCCTTTCGTAACAAGGCCGAGTCTTCCTTTTAGAATCAGACCCTTGGCCCCAGTAGGCTTCGACCCTGCTAGGCCCCTACAGTTGCTGACATCTCCTTGAGGCGCGCGTGGAACAGCACGCGCCCTCAACGACTTGGGCTCGGTCCGGACGGTTACCGGACGTTCGGACGGCGAGCCACCCATTGCTCGCCGTTCGCAAGCCTGCGCCTACGATGGCCGGAAATCGGGATCGGAATAAAGGCGGCGATTGGGGCGTGAGGACCGTTGCCTCACGCGATCGGCCGCCTCCTTTGCTAGCATTACTGCTTCGCAGAAGGAGGCGACCGCCTGCCACTCCTCCTCGCTCCGGACCATGGCCTGTACCAGGGCTCGGCGCGAGAGATCGCCGCCGCCGATCGCCCCCACGAGGACATGGCGTTGCTCTGCCCAAGCGGGGCACACCTCCACCGTGTGTTCCACCGTGTCCTCCGGGCGGTCCACACAATGGTGGCACCCGGGCGTTTCCTCCGCACAAATCCTGTGCAGGAACCTCCCGAACTTACCATGTCCGGTGAGGACCTTCGTCATGCGGAAAGTAAGGACGCCGTGTTGCCTTTCCAGCCACTCCTCAAAGAGGGGACTTACCGCCATAATTATGGCGTGCCCATTTCTGGCCAGTTGGTCTAGTGGTTAGTGGCCCTGACAGCTTTGCTGTTCTTGTGTGATGAGCACGGTCATTTGTTCTGTATCTGGGTGTAATTTATCTATAACATATATGTATTTAGAAACAAATAAGTATGTTTATCAGTTGTCTTAAACTCATAGCATAAACTTTTCTTAGTTAGGAGTTAGTTGGCTTTATGAGAATGTTGTGATTTTTTTTTCTATTATTTTTTTATTCGGTATAAACCAGTGCTTGACTGCGATCCCACCTGATGGTAAGCAGTGATGCAATCATTGATGGTGAGGCGCACTAGCTTATTAAGAGCCTATTCACTCTAGCCTTGAAGGCACCTAAATATTATATTATATTCATTACATAGCATAGGTTTGTTTCAGGATCTGAAATTGGTCCATTTATCCTACGTAACCACCAGACTGATGAATTTACGCAACAGTCTAAATACAGTCACAGAAGTTACTTGAATAATTTATGATAACAGTTCAGTGTGCCCGTCAGAACTGAGCTGGACAATTTAATTTATATTAAATGGTGCTATTTGTTTTAAGTCTAGTCTAAAGGCATTCAAAATCCAAGTGGTAATATCGTCACAGTTATTGTTTTGGACCTGGTGAGGGTCACGGAAATCCGATGGGTGCGAGATTCACAGGACCGGTCGTTACAGCGACCCTAAGAGGAGGCGTATCTCCAACAGTGGACGTCTTTCAGCTGAAATGATGATGATGATGACACACAATACACGCTAATGAAGTGAGCGACAACGAAAGTATTGAAAAAATGCTTTATTTGGGCAGAGTTATTACTAAACAGTAATTGATTTATCTTACAAAATATTGATCTTATACACTAACTTAATTGCTAGCGTAATACAATGATTGACGTGATCGACTATGACGCACGTCCTAGATGATTCTTAATGCTAATCATGTTATAGAAATTACTTGAGAGAAATGCATCTTATATAAAACAAATACCTATTTTCTGACGAAGCTAATGTTAGTGGATTGGGGTTCCTTAACTCACACATACACCATACCACAGAAGAGCAAGTTTGCTCTAACTTTAATCACTGTAGCGACATCTATGGCGTCACATAAGGACTAATCCTGCATCGCGCAATCAAAGTTCTCCGCACGATTGGAACATATATAGAACTGCTCGAAATGATCTATCGGGCAATAGCCCACCAGATATATATATATAGCACCCGTCTGTTTGGAGGATCCTCCCTTTTCAAAGGACGTTTGCGGGACTTTACACTCTGTAACGCCTACCTCCAAAATCACTTTCATTTTAATTTTATTGCATAAATTGTTAATGTTACACAAATGGGAGAAGACACTAACTCTTGTAATCCAGGTACTGCCTAGCAACGGTTTTTTTTTCGGGTGGGAAAATCATCTAATGACATCTCTCGCTCTTGGGCGGAGCAGGAGATAGTGTCAGACTTTTACTGACTAAAAACCCACTCCTGTTCCTTCTTTGCCATTTTTCTAGGGCCCCAGGCATCTCTTTCGCATCACCCATGGCCCCAGTAGGCTTCGACCCTGCTGGGCCCCTACGGTTGCTGACATCTCCTAGAATCGCGCGTGGAACACTACGCGCCGTCGACAACTTGGTTTCGGTCCGGACAGTTACCGAACGATCAGACGGCGAGCTATCCATTGTTCCCCGTTCGCAAGCCCGCCTCTACGGTGGCCGGAAATCGGGATCGGAATCCCGGCGACTGGAGCGCGAGGGCCATTGCCTCGTGCGTGCACGTGCTGCCTCTCCTTTTGCTAGCATTACTGCTTCGCAGAAGGAGGCGACCGCCTGCCACTTCTCCTCGCTCCAGACCATGGCCTGTACCAAGGTCCGGTGCCTAGCCAGGGCTAGGGTTTCAATTGAAAATATAACACCACAAAATGAGCAGGTGGTGAGGTGATGTGAGCAGGTGGCACCATTGTGTGGACCGCCCGGAGGACACGGTGGAGCACACGGTAGAGGTGTGCCCCGCTTGGGCAGAGCACCGCCGTGTACTCGTGGGAGCGATCGGCGGCAGCGATCTCTCGCGCCGGGCCTTGGTACAGGCCATGGTCCGGAGCGAGGAGGAGTGGCAGGCGGTCGCCTCTTTCTACGAAGCAGTAATGCTAGCAAAGGAGGCGGCCGATCGCGTGAGGCAACGGCAACGGTTATTACGCCCCAACCGCCGCCGGGATTCCGATCCCGATTTCCGGCCACCGTAGGCGCGGGCTTGCGGACGGCGAGCAATGGGTGGCTCGCCGTCCGATCGTCCGGTAACCGTCCGGACCGAGCCCAAGTCGTCGACGGCGCGTAGTGTTCCACGCGCGCCTTAAGGTGATGTCAGCAACCGTAGGGGCCCAACAGGGTCGAAGCCTACTGGGGCCATGGGTGATGCGAAAGAGATCCCCGGGGCCCTAGAAAACAAATGGCAAAGAAGGAACAGGAGTGGGTTTTTAGTCAGTAAAAGTCTGACACTATCTCGCGCTCCGCCCAAGAGCGGGGGATGTCATGAGATGATTTTCCCACCCGAAAAAAAATGGCCTTAGCAACCTGTATCGTTGGTTACATACAATGTATTCCTTATTCTGATGTTACTTACTTAACTTGAAATGCCAAACCAGAGGGGAAAAAGAGTATTTGAAAAACCTAAAGTCCTAATCTCGTTCATCGTTATTTTAAACGGCAAAATTGGTACTAGGGTTTGAACGTTTAAAAGGTACAGAATTATCAGAATTTGCCTTCAGGTGATAGAAGTGTTACTGTTCAAAATATACACAGTTCTAAATGCCAAATAGATACGAGGTTCTGGCTGGAAAGCGTCTCAAAGCTTAAATTGTAAACCTATCTTCAAAGGCATTCCTTGTACCTCTGGAAGGCGATTTCCAAAGGATGAACTATTTTCCATTATACCGGGTTGCGTCTAATTGCAATGGACTCCGTCACTTGCATGGCAGCCATCGAAGTTATTCTGAAACACAATGTTGGTAAATTGTCAAAATTGACCCATAATATTTTCGGCTTCTATTTGATGCAATTTAGTTTTTTAAGATTTTTGATTAATCTGTCATTTGGTGTGATGACAATTATTTTGACGTTGGAAATGAGTATCGTTATTTGTCACTAGTTTGTATTTATTTATTTATTTATTTATTTATTAATTCTTTATGCACACAAAAGTACAAAGGCGGACTTAATGCCTTAGGGCATTTTCTACCAGTCAACCTTTGGGAGATGCAGAGACAACAGGTGGTAGGTGCAATATTAAGCATTAGGTGTAATATTATTGTTATTAATACCATATATTTTATACAAACATATACTTACTGAAATACTATAAATACAATATACATAATTATATCTCTTATCTCTCTTGTATCAGTTTTGTTAAGTTTCCATTTATACCTATTTGTTTTTTTTAGGTGGAAAATCATACAATGACATCTCTCGCCCTTGGGCGGAGCGAGAGGGCGTGACAGACTTTTACCGACTAAAACCCACTCGTTTTTTCCTTCTTTGCCTTGCGTTCTAGGGCCCCGGGGATTCCTTTTCGCTTAACTCATGGCCCCATTAGGCGTCGACCCTACTGGGCCCCTACGATTTGCTGACATCCCCTTGAGGCGCGCATGTAACACCACGTGCCGTCGACGACTTGGGCTCGGTCCGGACGGTTACCGGATGACCGAACGCCATTTGTAAGCCTGCATCTACGGTGGCTGGAAAGCGGGATCGGGATCCAGACGGCTGGAGCGTTCGTTCCCTCGCGCGTGCGGCCGCCTCCTTTGCTGGCATTACTTCTTCGCAGAAGGAAGCAACCGCCTGCCATTCCTCCTCGCTCCAGACCATGGCCTGTTCCAGGCCCCGGTGCGAGAGGTCGTTGCCGCCATCCATTTATATTTGTTAAATATTGATTCTACGTTTATAGCTGCTATGCATTAATTAATTTCTGTATTTCATGTAGGTAAATTACCAAATATTTCAGAGATTTTATAATAATCATTTTGATTATTATCACGATTGATTTTGATTATTATAACGTAATAATGATTTAAATCAATAACAGGTAGGATATAAATTTCTAACCGACAGTAATTGAATATTATTCCAGTCATCATCATCATCATTTCAGCCGAAAGACGTCCACTGCTGGACATAGGCCTCCCCCAAGTGTCGCCACAATGAACGGTCCTGTGCATCTCGCATCCATCGGACTCCCGCAACCGTTACCAAGTCATCGGTCCACCTTGTAGGAGGCCTTCCAACGCTACGTCTTCCGGTACGTGGCCGCCATTCCAGAATCTTTCGGCCCCAACAGCCATCTGTTCTGCGAGCAATGTGCCCTGCCCATTGCCACTTTAGTTTGGCGATTCTTCGTGCTATGTCGGTAACCTTGGTTCTCTTGCAGATATCCTCATTCCTGATCCGATCACGCAAGGAAACTCCGAGCATAGCCCTTTCCTTTGCCCTTTGGGTGACTTTAAGTCTTCTGATGAGGCCCATTGTAAGCGACCACGTTTCGGAGCCATATGTCATCACTGGCATTATTCCAGTAATTTATATAATTATTACTAGTAATAAGCATAATCAGCCTTTTAATGTTCCCACTGCTGGGACTCAGGCCTCCTCTCTAGGAGAGGGCATAGGCCGTAATCCACCACGCGGGCCCAATGCGGGTTGGTGGATGTCACATGTCTTCGAATTTTTGGTTCTAGGACATGCCGGTTTCCTCACGGTGTTTTCCTTCACCGTTTTAAGAGCAGTTTGGTGATGAAATAAATTACACAAAGTAATGTGCCTGACTGGGTTTGAACCCGCAACCTACATATAGCAGCTGAGTTTTAAGACGACGACGAATGAATTCTAACTGAGCTGAATTCAACTATGAGGGTAAAATGGTCAGTAATAGCATACAAAGACAGCTTGCACACGTCATGAAGAAAATAATTGGAGTTTCTTGCTCTTCGATTCTTCGGTTTGGAACTTGCAAATTAGTTTTACTTTTTTTTGACTGACCGACATTTTGACAATTCAAAAGTGCCTGTGGTTGGTCTATTTGAAATAAAGTTTCTGATTTCATGACATCATATTATATTCATTGATGATATTTTATAAGACTTCAATAAAAACGGCTTTGTCCACTGTCAGGTCTGACCTTACAAAAAATAGCGAACATTTTTATTTATGAGAAATAAAGCAAAAAGGTTGGTGAATCTCACATGTCTTCGAATTTTTCGTTCTAGGGCATGCCGGTTTCCTCACGATGTTTTCCTTTACAAGTTTAAGAGCAGTGGTGATGAAATAAATTACACAACGTAATGCGCCTGGCTGGGATTGAACCCGCGACCTACAACTCGTAAGTCAGGGCCGTTACCTCTCGGCCACCACTGCTCAACGATTAATTATTACGAGTATTTACATACAATGGCGAATGTATAATATTGTCATCCGTCATCGTCTCACAAATTTACAATCTAATTTCAAACAACACAGACTGTTCTCATCGCAATGCCAATAATTACATTAAAAGGAGTTTGTTTGCAACCTCGGCCTCATCTGCAAGGCCACAACTGTGTACATAGGCTTCGTAAACAAAACAGGAAATTGACGTTGAGTGCTCAATTTTTATGTTGGCAACATTGTACATCCATCACACGGGACACCAAAACGTCAAACTTGCAAAATAATATCGGAAAAGCTATTTACTAAGTTCTAACACATACGTCACAAAATTTGAGTTTTCTTTTTGCTTCGTATGGTTTGTGCGTTTAATCAGTGACAAATTTAGAAACTCCTCAAAGTGCGTTACTTTAAGTTCCATTAGAATACGGATGGAATGCATTCCAATGTTTTTGCAGTAATTGGCTGTAAATGTATCGAGTAAGCCTTCTCGACAATATTCGTTGAGGTAGTGAATACTACACCAATATTCTCAGCTCCATTTTATCGGACGTCCGGTATCACCGGACGCCCGACTACCTCTATCGTGTGGTCGAGGCGTACCTGTCGGACAGGTACATCATCTACCCTGGTCACCAGGGAGAGTGGGAATGTCGAGAGATGTCGTGCGGTGTTCCGCAGGGATTGGGTACTAGGGCCGCCCTTGTGGAACATCGGATACAACTACGTGCTGCGCGGTGACCTCCCTGACGGGGTCAGCGTGGTCTGCTACGCAGACGACACGCTGGTCCTGGCGCGAGGAGAGTAGTACCAGGCGGCGGCCGAACTAGTGACACGCGGGGTTGCGACAGTCGTTGGCAAGATCCAGGAGTTGGGACTCGAGGTGGCATTGCACAAGTCCGAGGCCATATGCTTTCGCGGCCCTCGGCACGCGCCACCACCGGGTTCCCAACTTATGGTAGGAGGAGTCCACATCGGTGTTGGGTCGACGATGAAGTACCTGGGACTCGTTCTCGACAGCCGATGGGATTTCGAGGAGCACTTCCGACGTCTGGCTCCCAAACTAAATCGGACTGGGGCTGCCCTCGGGCGGCTCCTGCCCAACCTAGGGGGTCCAGACGCCTCCTGCCGGAGGCTCTACGCGGGAATCGTTTGGTCCATGGCCCTTTACGGCGCACCGGTGTGGGCGCCGGCGTTGCGGAAGCAACCGGCGGCCCGGCTGAACGCGTGCCAGAGGGTCATGGCCATACGGATGGTGCGAGGATACCGGACGATATCCCACGAAGCAGCGAACCTCCTTGCTGGACAGCCACCATGGGATCTGGAGGCAACAGTCCTTGCACTCATGCACGATCTGCGCATGGAGATGCAACGCCGGGGTGAAACTCCGCTGCCGCGACAAGTCGCAGCATGGCGGACAGAGCTCCGGCGGTTCTCATGGAGAAATGTCGACAACGACTGTCGTGACCCAGTGCTGGGCACGCCACAATTATGGCGGTAAGTCCCCTCTTTGAGGCGTGGTTGGAAAGACCTCACGGCGTCCTCACCTTCCGCATGACGCAGGTTCTCACCGAACATGGTAAGTTCGGAAAGTTCCTGCACCGCATTCGTGCGGAAGACACGCCCGGGTGTCGCCACTGTGTGGAACGCCCTGAGGACACGGTGGAGCACACGGTGGAGGTGTGCCCCGCTTGGGCAGAGCAACGCCGTGTCCTCGTGGGGGTGATCGGCGGCGATCTCTCGCGCCGGGCCTTGGTACAGGCCATGGTTCGGAGCGAGAAGGAGTGGCAGGCGGTCGCCTCTTTCTGCGAAGCAGTAATGCTAGCAAAGGAGGCGGCCGATCGCGTGAGGCAACGGTCCTCACGCCTCAACCGCCGCCGGGATTTCGATCCCGATTTCCAGCGGGCTTGCGGACGAATGGGTGGCTCGCCGTCCGATCGTCCGGTAACCATCCGGACCGAGCCCAAGTCGTCGACGGCGCGTACTGTTCCACGCGCGCCTCAGGGAGATGTCAGCAAGCAATCGTAGGGGCTCAGCAGGGTCGAAGCATACTGGGGCCATGGGTAGTGTGAAAACGAAACCCGGGGCCCTGGGACGAAGGCAAAGAAGGAACAGGAGTGGGTTTTAAGCTCCATTTTATCAAAATGTGCCTGTTTCAATGATATCACATATGGTTGCACACTTGAGACACCAAACTACACTAAACTAAGGGCCTGTGTACACCACGTATCTTAAACGCGCCGTTGACGTGCATTTTAGAAACGGTTACAGGCTGCGTCTGACTCGCGTGTGTATCGCGTCTGTATCGCTACAAACGTGCGTCAATGGCGCGATTAATAAACGTGATGTGCTTTTACATCACAATATCCACTAACTAGGAATTAATTAGCGAATAAATTAAACAGCCTCTGAAATTCACTCAAAAAATCCAGTCAGAAACACAATTTGAGAGTTTTTCACATATGCTCACTAATTTTTCTGGCATACTGTACAATAAAAAACAAAAGTCAACCTGCAATCAATCGCGTGGTACCCGAGAGATTTTCCAATGTAAAAATGAACCTTCGATTGTGAAGTTATGCACCTGAGTAGCATCAAGTGCCCTCAAAACGCAATGAAAAATGTGGAAAGGTCTTTCTCTACCTTTCTACTTTTTTCCGTAATTTAACGACGTTAAACATAGGTAGTCCGAAAAGGAACGCCGAGGTCCTGGAACGCAAGGCAAAGAAGGAAAATAGTTGTTGTTTTAGTCAGTAAAAATCTGACACACCTTCTTGCTTCGCCCTAGAGCGGGAGAAGTCATTTGAGATTTCACACCTTAAAAAAAAAGATGAATGTTAGTAGAACTTGTGGTATCAATATAACTTACAATCAAAGGGGAGCTCACGGGGCTAAACATCGCGCTAGTGATCGAGAGTTGGTTTTATTGATAGTAAATCATCAAATAACTTCTCCCGCTCTGGTTTGAGCGATATCAGTGTCTGACTATTTTACTTAAACCTAGCTGTGTTCCTCCAGTTTTTTTTTCGGTGTGAATATCATCTAATGACATCCCCACTCTTGGGCAGAGCGGGTAGTATAGTATAGTGTCAGACTTTTACTGACTAAAATCTCAATCCTGTTCCTTCGCTGACTTTCGTACCAGACCCTCGGCCTCGACCCTCGGCCCAGCAGGGTCGGGGTCTACTGGGGCCAATGTCTGGGCCCCTACGGTTTGCTGACATCTTGAGGCGCGCGCCGTCGAAGACTTGGGCTCGGTTCGAACGGTAACGGAGGGCGAGCAATGGGTAGCTCGAGCAATGGGTAGCTCGCCGTCCGCAAACCCGCGCCTACGGTGGCTGGTAATCGGGATCGGAATCCCGGCGGTAGTTGGGGCGTCAGGACCGTGGCCTCACGCGTGCAGCCTCCTCCTTTGCTAACATTATTGCTTCGCAGAAGGAGGCGAGCGCCTGCCACTCCTCCTGGCTCCGAACCATGGCTCGGCGCGAGAGATCGCTGCCGCCGAGCACCCCCACGAGGAAACGGCGGTACTCTACCCAGGCGGGGCACACCTTTACCGTATGCTCCACCGTGTCCTTAGGGCGGTTCACACAATGGTGACACTCGGGCGTTTCTCCCACACGAATCCGATGCAGGAATCTCCCGAACTGACCATCTCCGATGAGGACCTGCATCATGCGGCAGGTAAGGACGCTGTGTAGTCTTTTCAGCCACTCCTCAAAGACGGGGACTTACCACCATAATTGTGGGTTGCCCATCGTTATTATTACCTGCGAAATCTACAATTGCTCTTTTTAAAAACTTTTTTTTACGGGATTTTTCGTAACTGTTACCACAGCCCTGGAACACAAAAGGCAACTGAAGGAACACAGGTAAGTTTTAGTCAGTAAAAGTCTATCACTACCCCACGCTCCACCCAAAGCAAGCGAAGTTATTTAATGATTTTCCATTTCCAAACACTAAACAGAAACGGGCTTTATTCTTGCTTTATTGTTTACTACGAGTAGGTTCTTCCAGCGGCTTCGCCCGCGTAAAAGTAAAAATAGGTTTCTCCATACAAACTTTGCGACCCCTTTAGGGGGGGAATATTATAAAATCCTCTTTTAGTACTCGCCTACATCATAAAAGGAAACCTGATGAAAAATTTCACGCTCACTGACTGACATATCAACGCACAGCCGAAACTACAAGGAGTTTCGTCTGTGCGTTGTTATGTCAGTCAGTCAGTTTCTTCTTTTATATATATAGATAAATTGAATGGGTTCGTTCAGCTTGTTTCTGGTATTTTAATAAAAAAAAATCATACCATGACGTATTCTTTTGAATACGTCATGGTATGATTTCATTGCATAAGGAAATTTTAACAATAAAATTAATGTCAACATAGTAGAATACTAGGTATGCCTTTTAAGTTCTGTCGTTTCCATATTTCCCGGCAATTTTGAATTTGGAACTGTTCTATATTCGATTTTGTTTAAATTTTGAATCTCAAAACAGTTGAAAGTATTAGGATTAATGCTATTGTTTAGTCACAGCGTTGATTGGAATCTGTCAGGTTACGTACGAAAATGAATCTTTCTAAGGAAAATGTTCGTGCAATAATTTTCTACAACTTTAGAAGAGGCCTGACACGGCTTCAGTGTTTTGACGAGCTAACATCTGTGTTCAGTGATGAAGCCCCATGTCTGCGGACTGTTGAACGCTGGTATTTAGATTTCCAGCGTGGACATACTAGTGTAAGTGACAAATCTCGCGAAGGACGCCCAAAATCTGCTTTCACTGAAGATAACATCATTGCTGTGAGACACCTAATTCTCGAAGATCGTCATGTGATGTATCGAGAGATAGAGGCTCTATTAGGCATCTCAGGGAAAACCATTCAGAAGATCTTGCATGAAGCGCTTGGTGTGAGAATGCTAGTTTGCCGTTGGATACCACATCTGCTTTACGACGATCACAAGGCGGCCCGCGTCAGACGGTGTAAGAAAACTCTGCAAAGGTTCAACCGAGGAGAGTCAAATCACGTCAACGACATCATCAATGGTGACAAATCTTGGATCTATGCCTACGATCCTGATTCCAAACAACAATCTACAATCTGGGTCTTTCAAGACGAGCCAAAGCCGACTAAAGTGGTTCGTTCTCGAAGCACTTCAAAGAAGATGGTAGCCACGTTCGTTGGAAAAACCGGCCATGTTGCGAGTATTGCACTTGAAGATCGTAGAATGGTTAAAGCAGAGTGGTATACCACAGTTTGTTTACCACGAGTCATCGCCGAACTTCGAAAATCTAACTCAAAGCGTCGCATCATCCTGCACCACGACAACGTAAGCTCACACAGCGCTCGTCAAAAGATTGAGTAATTGAAGCAGGAAAAAGTATAAATTCTTGACCATCCTCCATGCAGTCCTGACCTAAACCCTAACGATTTATTTACATTTCCTAAAATTAAGAAAAGTCTTTGTGGTCAAAGGTTCCAGTCCGGTGAAGAAGCAGTCGACGTTTTAGAGTGGAATAAATGTTATAATAACTAGTTTGAGCGAATGGAAAAGTATATTTAGCTACGTGGTGAATACTTTGAAAAACAATAAAAAGTACTATAAGGTTCTAGTTTTGTTTTTTCTTCAAACGACAAAACTTAAAAGGCATACCTCGTACGAGTTTAATTAATTTAGAATTGGTGGTGCAATGACATGACTGGATAATTCTATTTATTTGAGGAATGCTATCTGAATGTGAGCGACAAATGGAGTATCTGAAACTTATTTAATTCCAATTCAATTAATGAACAGAATTCCTGAATAATTTTGGCAGGAGAATGTCGAAAATTAATTGTAAGTCGTCAGTTTCACGGAATTTTGTTATTGTTTTGTTTGTGCTTACAATAATAAGCTTTTGTACTATTTTCAGCCATTAAAGTCGTCTTTAAGCCTACAACAAGATTGTGGCTTTGAATAGGTACTATTAAAGTTAAAACTAAAATAAAGTACAGGCGTTAGCTTATATATTATACTTTAGCTAATTTCACAGCGACGTGGATGATTTTTTTGATGTCCAATGTTTTCTTTATATAAGTACGCGTTTTTAAAAACTATTATATTCAGTTTGTTTAGGTACCTATTAAGTTGTTAATTAGTTTAGTTGTTCGTAAGTATATTATAATTAGTTCAGTATTTAAATATATAAATAATTTTACGAAAACTTAGCATTCCTAATAACCAAGTGAAACTTCATGCAACACAAATTTACAAAGGCGGACATAATGCCTAAGGCATTCTCTACCAGTCAAACAAGGGTAGTGAAGAGAAAACATGGCAGGTGCATAAAAAAAAAAAGATTAATAGGAAAACAAGGGATCAAATGTATTTATATAAAATAAACATACATAAATATAATAATGTTGGGAGACATAAAACAATCAATCCTTCATTTTTTTTTAATTCATATAAACCAGTGCTTGACTGCAATCCCACCTGATGGTAAGCAGTGATACAATCGTTGAGGGTGAGGCAAACTAGTTATTTTAAAAGCCTTTTCACTCTAGCCTTGAAGACACCTAAGTTATAAACGGATGGGAAGACCGTAGCAGACAAACGACGAAGCGAAACGCTTAGTTCAGACCGTAGAAGTTCAACGTAAGAGTGGATACTCGCCATACGACGGGTTACCCGATTCCCTATAATTTCAGCCTAAAAATTTACTGCTATCATAACCTCCTCCAAGGGTTACCACATACTGTGGGGCCATGGGTCGACTTCTGAGAGTGAAACCCGCAGTTCTAGACCGCAAAAGGCAACTAAAGGAACGTAAGTGTAGTTTTAGCCAGTAAAAGTCTGACACTCCCTCTCGCTCCGCCCTAAAGATAAATTCCCATCTTAAAAAAAGCATATAAATTACATAAAGGATTTAAATTTATATGAACTTCCCTACAGGACCTAACTTTGTAATTCAACTTAAGGGCAGACAAAATAAATACAAATCTCGGAAACTCGCATCTTATTCAGGAAAAACAGTCGAATAAAAATAAAAAGAATTCTTCGAAGAAACAACAGAAAAGGGGTAATTTATGCTAAAATAAAGTTTGTTAAAGACTTCAAAAGTTCTAAGATACCTTGTATTTGTAAACACTGTTAGCGAAATAACAAAATCAGGACATAAGGTTTGCAAGAGCGTGCTGGGAATAAGATTTCATCAAGATAATTTTAGAGATGAACCAGATAGTACCAAGTAGATAGAATTGAGGATAGCTGGCGAAAGACCCAGTTTTTTGAAGGCAAGAAATGCATTAACAACACTTTTATATTCTACACCGTTGATTTCCCTTAATGCTTTAAACTGTGAAATTGTTTTTTTCTTAATGAGACTTCTTATTGTGAATCAGATAGGATACTGGGAACATTTCAATGGATTCTTTCGAGTTTTAAATGTATAAGATTATACAAGAATACCTATAAACGACTTCAGGCATATTATTTTCCTTGAATCGTTTTTATATTTTGCTGTAAACGGGCTTTTTGCGTCAAGGACTTTTTTTTCTTTATAAATAAATTTTCCAAGGTTATTCTGGCCCAGTAAGTATCTAATTATGGGGTTGTACTATCAAGATGATACGCGTCAGATGATCGAGTCATCAGAATAAGCATTGACAATGCTAAAAATTTCGTGTCTACGTGCCTATTTTTTTGGGATCGGTAAATGATGAATGATATTTATTTTGCAAACTATTGATAGGTTTATTTTTATATAGCCTCATTTTTATTATGGTCCGTTTCTGTCTGTCAAGACAAGGTCAAGACCCCCATCATGTTGAAATTAAAATCATATACTCAGGTCTGCGGTTTCTTGTATTTGTAAAAAAATCAAACATCTGAGCTAACGAAAAAAAAGATACGGTCGTTTATGTCGCAAAAACGTGTATATCGACACTTTCAAAGGAATTAAAATTCATGGGAAACTTCCTGTTGCCCTAGAATATTGAAATTTTACATGAAGCAAGGACCTATAGCACAAGTATAGGAAAAAATCTGAAAACTGTAAATTTGTAGTTACGTGACAAAAAAAAAACTCTTTTTGTGATTCAGAAAAATCTTCTTAACTCAATTCGGGAATTCATCGTTTTCATAGGTAAGTTTGTACCGAACTCTCAGTGCGCGAGTCCGACTCGCACTTGCCCGGTTTCTTATAATGTGGATGTGTGAACATTGTAGACGACGCAGACTCATAGATTACTTTCCTCTTTTTTATTTCTATTACATTAGTTGTGCTTTTGAGTACAATATTGACTGGTCTACATTGTCCTCTCGTATCTACATAGATACAAAGGCTTATAAAACAAAACATTTGAAAATATAAAAAATAGTAGTCCACCAGAATCGGGAACAGGGTCTAAGCTACCGGTGTTTGTGGCTCCAGAGACAAGAACCTCCTCACGTTGCGAGCAGTGTTATTACCTTAAGTCGAAGTAATGTCGCCGCAAACTAAAATGCAACCGTCAATGTAACCAGTTTCACCGGCTGTGTCGTAGTACCAGACCAGAAGTTCGGAGTGATTCAATTCGTACAATGAAGTTTTGCAGAAGCTTAGGAAATCCTATTACCATTTGGTTACTTTGTATCCCCAAAATATGTACAGTTCCCATATATTAAGCCAGATGAGCGTAACCGGGGCATTACAAAGGCAAAAGTTTTGTGAGTGGGTATATTTGTATGCTTGTTACTTCTGAACGGATTTCAGTGAAACTCGGTACACAGATAGACCATGACCTGGAAAATCATATAAGATACTTTTTTATCCCGAGAGTATTATATGTTTCCTTGGGATAATTTTCTATTATCACACGATAGCAGCAGCTAATAAATACATAAAATCATATCTCTTTCCGATAAGGCTTTTTTTTGGTGGGAAATCATCCAATGACTTCTCTCGCTCTAAGACGGAGCGAGAGGACCTGTCAGACTTTTACTAACTAAAACAGCCTAATTTTCCTTCTTTGAATTCGTTCCAGGGCCCCGAGGTTTTCTTTTGCAGAACCCCCCAGTAGGCTTCGACCTTGCTGAGCCCCTACGATTCCTAACATCTTTGAGGCGCGCGAGAAATACTTTGCGCCATATACGACTCGGGCTCGGTCTGGATCGTTACTGGACGGCCGGACAGCGAGCTACTAATCGCTCGCCGTCGGCAAGCCCACGCATATGGTGTCTGGAAATTGGGGTCGGAAACCTGGCGGCGGAAGTTCGTTCCCTCACGCATGCGGCTGCTTCCTTCGCCGCCATTATTGCTTCGCAGGAGCAAACAACCGCTTGCCAGCTGCCACTCCTCCTCGCTTCGGACCATAGACTGTAGCAGGGTACGGTCCAAGAGGCGGTTATCGCCTATTGCCCCACGAGGACACGCTCCACCATGTCCTCCAAGCGGCCCACACAATGGTGATACCTGCGCGTTTTTTCCGCATGAATTCGGTGCAGGAACCACCCAAACATACCATGTCCGGTGAGGATCTGCGTCATGCGGAAGGTGAGGACGCCATGACGTCTTTCCAGCCACTCCTCAAAGATGGGACTCACCACCATAATTATGGCGTGCTCATTCCTAAAAGGCTTGATAGAAACTATTTAACACCTGTTATCATTCTTTCCACTCTGGGTAGAGTGAGAGGCAGTACTCACACTTTAACTGACTAAAACCCAACTGTGTTCCACAAGCTTGCCTTTGTATGGCCACCGTAACTCTATTGAATTATCCAGTAGCTTACCTAACAATCCTTCCACACAATTTTTACTACATTCATACACCCAAGGCGTCGACGGCGCGTATTGTTCCACGCACGCCTCAGGGTGATGGCAGCAAATCGTAGGGGCCCAGCAGGGTCGAAGCCTACTGGGGCCATGGGTAGAGTGAAAACGAAACCCGGGGCCCTGGGACGAGGGCAACGAAGGAGCAGGAGTGGGTTTTTAGTCAGTAAAAGTCTGACACTATCTCCCGCTCCGCCCAAGAGCAGGATTTGTCATTAGATGATTTTCCCACCTTAAAAAAAAAAACTGCGTTCATACAAATTGTCGTATAATTGTTTTCATTTTTACCGGACCTTTCCAATTAATTTTCTTTTGATAAACCTATTCTTCATTTTGATAAATTTATTCCTTTTTTACGGGCGGCGCTATAAAATAACTGAATGTTATTGATTATTTTACTTGACTGCTCTTCTCATTGGAGGGACAAAAGGAAGTTTTTGCAAGTGTAAATGAGTGCGTGTGTATGTGTGTCTGTGTTTGTGTGTGTTTATACGTCTATTTTTTATGTTTTGTATCTTTTAGGGTTGGATGGATTTTTAACAAATGAGAAACTATTAGATCGGTCGTGATAGTCAAAGTGACGTAAGCCTTATGAATTCTGTAAATCAATGGCGGGCGCTATAGCAACTTAAGACCCTAACTCCCGAGCTGTGACATGTGGCTTTCTGAAGCCTACTCCTCAGCAACGGCTAAGTCAATAGGTTTGAAAAAAATATATGTTTATCATAGACTAATAATAGTTTTATGTTGTTTATATAACAACATTATCAGCATTTGATTGTTTCGTATGACTAATACTTATACAAAAAAAATAAAAAATAATAACAACATGATATTTTTTCCGCTTGTTTTTCCTACTTCTTTCAAACGGCTTTCGTCGCTATTGTTATTTGTTTTATTTTCTAAGGTATACGCCATGTTTGTCGTATTTAAACTCTTTTTCTTTCTTTCTGCTTTGATCTTTAGAAATATGTTTACACAAAAAAATTGCTGGTTAAGTGTTCTTCAGAATTTACAGGCTCGTAGCATATTGTAAATCAATTAATATTTCGCATAAGAAATGGTTGCGCCGATTGTATACATCTGTATAACTTGAATAACTTTGAAAAACGCTTAATTTTCCTACTGTGCACACGTTTGTACGAAATTTATTTTTCCGAAAATTTTGGGTTCGAAAAATCCGGAAAAAGTTTGTTTTTTTTTTGTGTTTTTCCGTAAAAACGCACAATTACGTAATAATAATACCCCCCCGCACACGAGGAGTCAATGGCCAGAGGTGCTCTATGCGGGCGCAGGCGGCAGTACGATTATGCGTGAATTATGTGTGACTGGCCTGTTGGTCTAGTGGTCAGTGGCCCTGATTGCTATGCCGGAGGTCATGGGTTCGATTCCCACCCAGGACAAATGTTTGTGTGATGAGCATGATCATTTGTTCTGTGTCTGTGTAATTTATCAGTATGTATTCAGAAATATATAAGTATGTGTATCAGTTATCTAGTACCAACTCAAAACACAAGCTCTGCTTAGCTTGGGGCTAGACGGCATTATGTGATAGTTGTTGAAAGAAAAAGTAATTCCAGCCAGATGTTCAAGGGACTATACGCCTTAACCTGCAGCGCCTATATTTTTAACACAGTCAGCCACTATTGTCCACTAAAACGGTGTTCAGTTTACGTCAATAAAACATTAATGTTTTCAGTACCTAAATGATATTTGAATCCAAGTTTAACAGCATTAGTGTCTTGTGTTGTATTTTTTTTGTGACCCAAACATGCGGAGTATTAAAATAAAGGGCTTGAGGAGTTGATGCCATAATATAACTCAATAAAATGCTTGAATTTTGTTTTAAATATTCTATTGAATGGGTAAGAAAAAGTGATAAATCGTGATCGTTGGTAGAGAATGATCTCCATCCATCTCTTCCAACGGTTTTTGCCCAGCTGTGGTTTCATAAATATTAATAGGAATTATTAGAATTATTGAATAGAGTTTGTTCCCTTGGGATAATTCTTTTATTTCACGCAGGCAAAGCCGCAAGCAGTAGCTTGTTATTCTATAAAAAACCTATAAGAAGAAAGAAGAAAGAAGAAGAAAACACGTTTATTTGGCACACAGGTACACACAATGAAATAACAATTATACAAAAACTTAAGTACTAAGTAACTTAAAAAAAAATTGAATACTTAAACTTAAAAATTCATCAACATTGTGTGTCTCACGGCTGCGCCAAATAGGTCCAGTTCAGCATAATGCCAGGCCACTACGTAGCAGTTGCCTGACGCTGGTTTTCAACTGAACCTTGATATGAGTCTACGGATGTTAATCAGTTGGATTAGTGTGAGGTAAATAAATATATATTATTATAATTATGTAGGTTAGTGTTAAAATTAGTGTGTAGTAAATGGTAAATAATAGATAGGTGTTTAGTGTTATAAAAAAGTAACCATCAAAATTATACGTAAATTCGATCCAACAGACACAACTTGTCTAAACGCATTCAGCTAAATAGATACATGTATATATATATATAAAAAGTAAATATCGGGTATTAGAGGAAAAAAAACAGTACGATCAGATTATGAAGTTGTCAGTAAAACCAAAATAATGTAACAGTGAAACCAAGTGAGTGTAATTATGTGTATTTAAGGTAAATATCGCAAATTAATAGTAATAACCATTCAAATGATCGAGTGACTACCGTATGCACCTGTAAACTACTACTACTTTCTCAATTGCAGGTCATAATGACTTTGCCATGCCACAAAAAAGGACGATCACTGCAATAAATATAATGAGTATAATGCAAACTTGATGATGCTTTTATGTTAAAACGGTATTTAAAAGGCCTTCGCTTACCGATCTGTGTTCTGTATATAGAGGGAATTCGTTGAAATATTAATTCATGTCATCTAGGCTTCATATAGCGCTAAAATCATATACTTACCTTGTACAGAGAGGTCAGAGCTTAAAAGTAGAATGTGAATAAAATATAATGTGTGAGCCCATATATTGGAGTCCAGCTTCCAGTTTACCCGGATACAGCAGATTACCAGTGTCTGACATGAAGAGACTGCGTATCTGACCTCTACAACACAGTTACTGGATAACATTGTCCAGTAACTGTGTTATAGAGGTCAGAGTCGAGTAATGACAGTGTAGGTAGCACTGATTGATTTATAACGCCTTTGGTTAAGTTTATTTTAATATTTGGATCCTCATGTTCAATAGATTTCCATTAGTGAATTCTCAGAATCAAGCTGAGCTTTGTATATATGTCCTAAAAGAAACATGAGTGTACTCCTTTTTTAGAACAAGAGTCGTTTAACAGCAGTGCAGGTGTACTATACATTTCTGCTAACCTTTACGGAAAATGTAGGCGAGATATTATGTAGCTTACAATATTAACCACCGTCACAAAACCTTGTAAACCGAACATTTCTGCCGAATTTGTGATATAGAAGGCATACCATAAACCCTAAATAATATTCAGTGAATCTGCTGCTTCGTCGAAACGGTATTTAACCCTTCCCAACTTGTTTACAGAGGACTTAACCCCTAAACAACGAGGAATGGACTTTGATGCAGGGATCTGCAGTTTGGGGAGAACGATACAAGATCTTTATGTACGGTCCAATATTTTCGAGTTGAACTTAACTTGCTTATAGATTTATCGGAAAAAAATCGATTCAAAAGCAAGCAAGTTAAAATGACTCTCTTCAGAGCTTATTGCCAATCATTATATACGTGCAGTCTGTAGGTTATGTATACGCTATGCCCAGCGAAGCAATGCCAAGAAAATAACCAATTGGAACCATGCATTAGCTTCTGAAGTTAGAAACAAAAACAATTAAATAAAAACATTTTGAATTTTTGACAGTATGTACCTTTCTTCCATCGGACAACCAGACGTACGACGAATATCCACCCTTACATTGTTAAAACTTCAACGGTCCGGACTAAGCGTTTCGCTTCGTCGTTTATAACGCGTACATCGAAGGACTGAAACAATTTGCCTACTGCGGTCTTCCCGTCCAACTATAATTTAGGTGCCTTCAAGGCTAGAGTGAATAGGCTCTTAATAAACTAATGCGCCTCAACATCAATGATTACATCACTGCTTACCATCAGGTAGGATCGCAGTCAAGCACTGGTTTATATCAGTTAAAAAAAAATGTGCAGTATAACAACGCTTTCACGATGCTAGTGGAGCTTTCGCGGTTTCGTAGCGCATCAGCAATATTTGCTGAGCCGAGGATTGACGGTTTTCTTGCCATCATCCAAAAGCGGTCTGCCTCAGTCCTAAAACGAGTGTTTGCTAGCTCCCATGGCACCCTGAGCGTGTTGAGTGGTAAGTGGGATTGCCCAATACTGCGTCACTGGGTTGGACTTCATACATATACGAGTATGTACTACCGAACTTCACACTATCCACGCAGTATTTACTACATACCACAGCACACGCAGTAATGCACTGCTGTGCTGCTGTCCTGTACTGTGCTGCTGTAGTGTGTTTACGCAGTATTTTTAGTGTGAGGTTCGATTCTAGACAATGAGGTTCAATTATAATTTTTATATTACAAAAGCTTTTACCTTGGTCAGAGATTACCTAAGCATTGCCATACAACATGGCAATGCCGCCAGTCTTTTGCACATATCCAGTTGATAGCGATGCCCAGGAATTTTTTGACGCCATATTTTAACTAGGAGTATTGTCTTTAGTGTATATATAGTTTTAATTAAAAAAGTTTTTTTTTTTTGTTTTACTATAAATATGATTACTATAAATTTATATTTTAATTGTTAAACAGCAGTTTTTTGGTTTTTACTAACACTAATTATATGGCTTCATTGTGGTTAAATGTTTATTAAGATTGCAAATATTTTTAATTAATTTATAACACTGTTAATAAGATAATTCAAGAGCCGTGTTTTTGTTTACAGAAACCTTCCCCCTTTCTTAACTTTTACGGTGACAGGTTAAAACATTACAGTAAGTTTATTTTGCTTCTTTGGATTGTTCCCGTTCTATGAAATATTCAGACTTCGTTCGCAGAAATGAAGTCTCTGTAGAGTCTAAATTGAGGTGCCCCCACACCGGTTTACTGTCACTATTAAAATATTAACATTTTGTCCTCTCCTCTAAGTCCAAATACTATATTACTTGAAATATTTCAAAGATTCTTTAGCTCTTTAGCACTAAGTCTAGCGCGGGGGGTATTAATATTATGTAATAGCGTGTTTTTACGTAAAATGAATAAAAAAAAAAATAAAGAATAAAACTTTTTCTGAATTTTTCTAGGAAAAACAAAAAATATAATTAGAAACTAAAATTTTCGGCCAAATAGATTTCGTACGTGACGTAACGACGTATGTACAGTACAACAATTAAGCGTTTTACAAGGTCATTTAAGTTGTACAGACCTATGTTCAATCGGCGCTAGAGGGGAACTGCTAATTATTACATAAAGTTTAAAGGTTTCGTAACGAAATGGCAAATACGGAAATTATACCTAAGTATTTTTTCACCTTATCCGTCTGACCTAATATTTTACAGCCAATTTACTCGTCTATATAGATATCCTATTTTTGTTCGAGTGCACATTGAACATAGGTACTATGAAAATACGCTACAAAACTGACTTTATTGAACACTTTCACGCTTCGCTTAGATAGATAATGTCGATATCATTTTCATCATCAATATCTCCAAATTTACGAAGAGCCAAAATATTTAGAGAAAAAAAAAAGACATTTATTTCGAAAATGAAACAGCATCGATTTAAGCTAAGTAAGGTACATACCTTAAGTTAAGTACTTATTAATTAAAACTGGGAAGTTCTCTAGAATCGAGGAAAAGTAAAATAAAAAAAATAGACTCCGTTTAAAAATTAATGAAATTCAGGATATTTGAAAGAGAGAAGACGAAAAAGTAATTTATTTTAACAAAAAATGAAGGTCACGGTGTATCAGGTAGGTTATTTTATGAAAATCGTAAGACTATAATGAAGATAATGACCCTTCAGGTTGACTTAATTCCAGTGTTCTAGTTTAGGTTTTAGAAGATTCCTCAAAACATTAAAAAAAGTGTGAATTATTCAGAAAAGGAAACCCTTGAAAGACTTAAGAACTAAAACCAATTCTTATTATCTCTCCAAAGTTTTCGTCAGAACTGACTAACCGCGTTCCATATTATAATAATTCTGCCGTACCGGGAACTTAAGTATTCCCCTACAACGTATCCCCAACCTCAATGCACGCAGGAGATAAAAATAAACAGAGGTGACCATTATGGAGAGAGCTGTCTTCGATTCTTTGTCTTGTGCATTGTAGAAGGGTAGCTATAGTTTAGAGTAAAACTACAGATCTTTTTATTCTGGTCAGGGTGACGTCGAGGCATTCCTGCATCGGGAGGCATTCGACTAGACGGCGCCGGTCGGTGACTCATCGTACCATCCAGCTGCTTTATTGCTTTTCCGCTGAATCACCGTAATTCATCATTGATTTAATTTTACGTGAGACGAAGATTATAAGCGTGGATGTTCGCTTCGTTAAGTTGAAGAAGTTACGTCTTGTAAAGCTTTTGTTTGAGTAATAGCCACTTTTCGGTATCCATTAATATCTTTATTGATTTTGAGAGTTGTTTTGTCATATCTATGAAACTGTATGGGCTAGGAATCGTAAAATTGTATTAGGAGGTATCAAATAATAAGTTCGTCGCAACCGCAAAACATAACGTGACGACTGACAAAACAAAGACTATAGGATTAATACTTACTAATCTCTCCCATTAAAATCCAGTAATGGAAACTCAATAAGATTACTGTCCTGGCCATCCATTAAAGCACGTTCAGTATTATGGAGATTAAAATCTGTTATGTGTTCAAAACGTAATATAACTTTGTAATAACGTACAATTCAAAGGAGAAGAGATCATTTACAAGTATCACGCTAGGTAGGGATGGATTAATGGGCTATAGGATTGTTCGAAAGAGTCACCATGTTTCAAGAACGTAAAGGGAATGAAGAAACATAGGGTTTGAGGCAGTAAAAGCCTGAGACGCCCTCTTGCTCCACCTTAGAAAGGCAGAAAGTATTTGTGTTTTTCGCCCGCAAAAATTAAGGACTAATAAAAAGCTCATATTCCACATTCACCAACGCTGTAGATTTGTCGCATTATACTTGTATATGTGGCGGCGACGGCCGAACGCTCAACATAATGAGCGTTCGGCCGTTTTGCGCAGACTTGGGGCTTATTTTCCTTACAGAATATTTATAATTTGTAAGCTAGTCTTAAGATTACGTCATTTTCCGCAAATAGTTTTTCTTTCTTTAGAAATTCCAACAAAATTTGCACTATAATAGTAGTCCCAAAACTTCAAGCGCTTAAAGCGGCTGCACCCTAAGCAGTATTTTGACATCCGACACTAACATTTTAGTGTAATGTCTTAAGTTTTGTCCCCTAAACATGGCCACCCCTAGCCGCACTGCGGGAACCATCGAATGTAACACTTATAAATTGCTTTAATTTAATACATAGCGCCTGTGACGGGTGGGTCCGTATTCGGAAACATTTTTCTGGCCAGACCAAGTTTGGCACAGTCATAAATAAGATTTCTTGGAGATGTTGCGATGTATTTTTAAGTTAAATTGCCAAATGGGTTTTCTCTTATTGCAGTTGAGGTTTATTTTTCATGTTATTTCTAGCCTCAATTTGCAATGATAATCATAATAATAAATGGTAGTCGGTTTATGGTAGTACACAATTTGTGCTCTTTTTTTGGCTGTTCCATTATCTGAAATCGGTGCTTGTCATTTTTTGCCTAAAAATCTGTTCTGGGATGTGATTTATATAGGTTTGTAACCTTATTATTTTCTGTGAAACCGTGATAGTCAATAATGTCCGCCCAGAGAAGCAAGCAATAGGGAAATAACTGCATGGTTAAAGCAGGTTAGACTCCGGAATCCTAGAGTGGTGAGTTTGTACGCCCACTGAGTATCCTCAAGAAAGACGGTGGTATAGTGATCAAGAGCTACTGTGCACAGTGAGGCTCGGAAGCTCAAACTAGGTTCTAGAGTAGTCTTTTGAGAGGACACGAAACCACCTTCACGTGCTGATGGTGATCACCGAGGTGGTTTTAGTGAAGTAAAACTTACAAACGGAATCAATGCTTTGGACTTGCCCGGTCATTATGATCTTTAAAGCCTTCTGCCAAGGACGCGTAGCGCGTGAAGCTTAAATGATACAAAACTATGAACTCAGTCGTCGAAGCGGCAGCGTTGTGCCATGGTGTCGCGTTTATGAAGCTACGCGTCCGTGGACAGTAGAACAAGTTTTGTATGTAAGCTTCACGCAGTCGTACACTAAGCGCATAATGACAAATATGCATCTATGAAGCTACGCGTCCGTGGACAGTAGACCATAATTTTGTACGTAAGCTTCGACCAAGCGTATAATGGCAAATATGCATCTATGAAGCTACGCGTCCGTGAACAGTATACCATAGTTTTGTATGTAAGCTTTACGAAGGCGTACACCAAGCGTATAATGACGAATAGGCGTCTATGAAGCTACGCGTCCATGGACCATAGTTTTTTTATGTAAGCTTCACACAGTCGTACACCAAGCGTATAATGACGAATCCGCGTCTATGAAGCTACGCGTCCGTGGACAGTAAACCATAGTTTTGTATGTAAGCTTCACGCAGTCGTACACCAAGCGTATAATGACGAATACGCATCTATGAAGCTACGCATTCGTGGACAGTATACCATAGTTTTGTATATAAGCTTCACTCAGTCGTACACCAAGCGTACAATGATAAATACGCGTCTATGAAGCTACGCGTCCGCAGACAGTAGACCATAATTTTGTATGTAAGCTTTTCTCAAGCGTACACCAAGCGCATAATGACGAATACGCATCTATGAAGCTACGCATTCGTGGACAATATACCATAGTTTTGTATATAAGCTTCACTCAGTCGTACACCAAGCGTACAATGACGAATACGCGTCTATGAAGCTACGCGTCCGCAGACAGTAGACCATAATTTTGTATGTAAGCTGTTCTCAAGCGTACACCAAGCGCATAATGACGAATACGCGTCTATGAAGCTACGCATTCGTGGACAGTAAACCATAGTTTTGTATGTAAGCTTCACGAAGGCGTACACCAAGCGTATAATGACGAATACGCGTCTATGAAGCTACCCGTCCGTGGACAGTAGACCATAGTCTTCTATATAAGCTTCACGCAGTCGTACACCAAGCGTATAATGACGAATCCGCGTCTATGAAGCTACGCGTCCATGGACCATAGTTTTTTATGTAAGCTTCACACAGTCGTACACCAAGCGTATAATGACGAATCCGCGTCTATGAAGCTACGCGTCCGTGGACCATAGTTTTTTATGTAAGCTTCACACAGTCGTACACCAAGCGTATAATGACGAATCCGCGTCTATGAAGCTACGCGTCCATGGACCATAGTTTTTTATGTAAGCTTCACGCAGTCGTACACCAAGCGTATAGTGACGAATACGCGTCTATGAAGCTACCCGTCCGTGGACAGTAGACCATAGTCTTGTATGTAAGCTTCACGCAGTCGTACACCAAGCGTATAGTGACGAATACGCGTCTATGAAGCTACCCGTCCGTGGATAGTAGACCATAATTTTCTATGTAAGCTTCACGCAGTCGTACACCAAGCGTATAGTGATGAATACGCGTCTATGAAGCTACGTGTCCGTGGACAGTAGACCATAGTCTTCTATGTAAGCTTCACGCAGTCGTACACCAAGCGTACAATGACGAACACGCGTCTATAAAGCTACGCGTCCTTGGGTTGTAGACTAAATCTTGACATTCCCGTACCATCAAAGGTGTGTTAGCACTTAATGACTTACGCGAGCCATTAACCCCAGGTGACCTAGTATAACTCATTTCTTTTTATTACCAAATATTCCATTATGAAAGCCAAGTCATAACACTTACTTAATACATTGTCATGATCCTCATCTTCGCAGAACATAAAATACTTTAGTCTATAAAACTTCAACTGTCTTAATGTTGACGAACTGAGGTCATAAAAGTTGAAGAAGATGCTTAACAATATTATAATTTCAGCTTTTGCATTTCCTAAATCTTCATTTAATGATGTCATATAGTAATTAAATTTTATGCGCTTCATAAAATGGACTCAAGGCTGACTGGAAAGACATGTCAAAATGGTATTTGGTTGTCCTTGTGTATCGATTTATTCTGAGAAGGATTTTTAGGTACTCTGTGGGCTGGTAAATGAAATGAATGACTACGTAATATAATATTTATTGTCCGACTGATACATGGGACGGTTAGCGAGCGACTGCCCCTAACCGCTGACGTTACGGAATATAATACATGCCTAGACAGACCCCACAGATTCAAGGAATCCATTTCCAAATAATTTTATTTTGGCATTATAAATTATTTTTAATTTTTAAGGTACCGTACTTCAAAAGGAAAAAGACGGAACCCTTATAGGATCACAACGCATACCTATTTCGACACTCTCAAGGGAATTAAAATTCATAGGGTACTTCCCCTTGACTTATCTTAAAGGAAAAAATCTGAAAACTGTTTTGTAGTAACGTCAAAAAAATCATCGTAACTCCATGCGGAATTAAACTGTTTTCATAAATAAGTTTGTAGTGCACAAGTCCGACTCGCTCGCCCGTTTTATTTTTACTGATAGGTTTGCGCTTGGCTCATCTGATGGTAAGCAAAGATGTGATTGACGGTGGAGTACCTACGCTTACCTGGAACTAACCTGTTCACTTTTGACTTAAAGAGGACTTCCCTAGGTTGTAGCTATCAGGAAACACGGATACCCGCAGGGAATTCTACTCCTTAGCTATACGCATAATGAATGTGTTCCGAAATTTTTTTGTGGTTATGGCTGTGTTTAGTCTAAAGGAAAAACCCAGGGAGATGGAACGCTAGGCAAAGAAGGAACATAGCTGCAATAATAACCGATTGAGACTAAACCCACTTGGTTTAGTCTCAATCGGTTATTATTGCAGCTATTAGAAAGTTAAAAATATCTGATTAGTCCCCGGTTTTTGACTTTTATATATAACAGTATTATAAAGAGGTAAAGTTTGCTTTTATGTTTTTTGTCTGTAGGAGGTAGTCTTTTAAAGTAATTGTCCGATTACGAAAAAAATTTAACCGATAGAAAACTGCTTTATTTCTGAGTGACATAGGCTATATATGTTATATATGCGGGCGAAGCCACGGGCAAAAGCTAGTACATATATATGATTAACGCGTTACATATTACGTACTCGCGATTCATGTGATGCGTTCGGCGGTTGATAAATCGTTCACAATCGTATCACGAATCCCGCAGTCCAAAATATTCATCTATTTATAACTTGCTTACAAACTTTCAATCTTCTATTTACGAGTAATATAAATCCGTGCTCGTGTATTTCTATTATGTAAGGTAATGATTCAAAGTGATTGTATAAGCCCAGACTTAAACCCTCCTACACATCTTTCAATTAATCCTCAGAATACCTTGAAGATTGACAAGCTTTGTGGACGCAATTTAATGAGTAATTTGGGCACGCCATAATTATGGCGGTAAGTCCCCTCTTTGAGGAGTGACTGGAAAGACAACACGGCATCCTCATCTTTCACATGATGCATGTCCTCACCGGACATGGTATGTTCGGGAGGTTCCTGCACTGGATTCGTGCAGAAGAAACGCCCTGGTGTCACCATTGTATGGACCACCTGGAAGACACGGTGGAGCATACGGTAGAGATGTGCTCCGCTTGGGCAGAGCACCGCCGTGTCCTCTTGGAGGCTTTTGGCGGCAGCGATCTCCCGCGCCAGGCCCTGATACAGGCTATGGTCCAGAGCGAGCAGGAGTGGCAGGCGGTTTGCTTCTACTGCAAAGTAGTAATGCTAACAAGGGAGGTGTCCGCATGCGCGAGGGAACGGCGCTTACGCCCCAGCCGCCGGGATCCTGGTCTCAATTTCCATCCACCGTACGCGCGGGCTTGAGGATGACGAGCAATGGGTAGCTCGCCGTTTGACTATCCGGTAACCGTCCAGCCCGAGCCCAAGTCGTTGATGGCGCGTAGTACTCCATGCGTGCCTCAAGGAGATGTCAGCAAACTGTAGGGGCCCAGCAGGATCGAAGCCTAATGGGGCCATGGGATGTGCGAAAAAGAACCCTGGGGCCCTGGAACCAAGGCAAAGAAGTAACAGGAGTAGTTTTTAGTCTGTAGAAGTCTGACACGCCCTTCACCCAAGGGCGGGAGATGTCTTGAATGTTTTTCCACAGAAAAAAAGTAAATCAGTAATTGTTAATACCAATTACAGTAAGTTCCTGAAATCGAAATTGATGTTATAAAAGAAAAATTTTAAGGTAAGTTGAACACCAAGATCAAAAGTCAATAACTTGGTATCACGGGGCGAAAATTGAAGATGTAAGAATTTCTGGAATGAACAGTGTTTAGGCAATCAAAGATCTAAAGAACATGGAACAAAACGTACCCATCTTGTAGCAAATTGAATTTCATACCATTATTCTGTCTGTGTCTGTTGTCTGATGTCACACTTGCGGGAGGCCTATGTCCAACAGTGGACGTCTATTGGCTGAAATGGAGATGACCTCCCGACTACCAGTAGCCTCCTAGCTTGAGATTTAAAAGACCTATTGTCCCCCTATTCTCTACATAGATACAGTACGGTCAAATCTGTTGCCCACTCTGAAGTTGGCGTTCCGAAATATTGCCTATACTCGAAAAAACTACGCAATACGCATTCGCCATAAAATTTTAATATGATACTTAAAAAGAATTACTCCGCAGCCATTTGTTCGAAGTTCGGAGCGGTCAATATATTTTCGGCCGTACTGTACGTAAATACGAAATGGAGCAAACTGTTTGTTCACTTGGTATATTAACAAATGACTCTTCCCGTTCTGAATGGAGTGAGAGGAAGTGTCTGACTATTACTGACTAATACCCTTTTGAGTTCAATCAGTTGCTCTTTGCCAGAGCCGCTGTAATTATCTTGAACAATCCCGCAGACATGTCCATCCAAGCTTCTGACATATTAATAATAATAATAATAAATATAATTTATATGTACATATACAAATGAATAAACGAAAATAATAATAATATTTATTTATTTTAAGACAACTTTTGGTCCACATTCTATGTTACTCCTACTTATTTATATGTTAATTAACCCAGATTTAAAAAAATAGGCAAAAATGTAGCTTATTGTTAAATGGTTAGACGGCCAAGTTATAGAATACAAAAATGATAGGCGTACATAACTTCACTAGAGTAGTGGTGGCTCAGTGGAATTACGAGTGGAAGATCATGGGTTCAAAGCTAGCCACGCGCATTACTTTATGTAATTTATTTCATTAACACAGCTCTCATAACGGTGAAGAAAAACGTCGTGAGGAAACCGGCATGTCCTAGAACCAAAAATTCGAATACATTTGACTTCCACCTATCTGTACCGAGCCCGCCTGGTGGATTACGGCCCAATCTCTCTCCTAGACCTAGACTTGGGTCCCAGCAGTAGGAACATTAAAAGGTTGATAATGCTATGATATGCTATACATAAATAATTTTGTAGTTTTATTAGTTTTTATTTAAATTTCTAATTATTATTTTATAAGTTATCATTTTCATGATTGTTATTTTTTTTTTAATTCATAATATTAATTCAAATTAACCTATGACCCTAATGAATATTTATTATTATTGTCACTCTTGTTTAATTCAGTTTTAATTCAAATTGACCAATGGACAATATATCCTCTTTTTCCTTTGTATGTTGACCCTTATTTTTTAGTTTTAATTTAACATAATTTATTTGAATGTGTTTTTGTCTTATCTGTTTGGTATTTTTTTGTGAATTTTTAATTTTTCACCTAGTTATATGTGCATGCTGTGGTCTCCTGTAACTGAAAGAGCACAAGTTAAAGGACCCCATGCCTAATGATCACTATTGCATCTGTGAGACCTTTGTTGGAGATCCAAATAAATATATAAATAAATAACTTTATATCGTCGGCCTCATATCAGTATTCGTAACTGCATAAAAACCAATTTTATAGGTGGAACAAAAAACTGATTTTCTTAAAATAAGAGTATATCAGAGATGAAAAGACTCATCGACCATACTGTTGGCAGGGCTTAAATGAATAATGCAGCAGAGAGTTTTGTGGCCAATATCAAATTAAGCATTTTTTTGCGCAGGAAATATATATGATCCCATTGGATGCATTTTGAAATTCGTCGTTTGATGTAATCATACCTTTAAAAAACTAGGCAAGTGCGAATCGGACTTAAGCACTGAGGGTTCCAAGTTTGTAAATAATTCAATTTCCGAATGGAGTCTCGAAGAGTTTGCCGAATCGCATATTTGTGACGTAACAGCAAAATTAATGTTTTCATGTTAATATAAATTTCAGGATTCTGGTTCAACGTGAAGTAGTGAATTTTGATTCCCTTGAGAATGTCGTAACATACTTTTTTGTTTGCAATGTAAACGGCTGTAACTTTATTTCTTCGTTAAATAAGAAGTTTAATTTTCACAGCTTAAAGGGACTGCAAAACTGAGTATGTGGTTTTAATTTAACTGGATACCTTTAAGAGTGCCCGAGATAAGGGGTCTTGACAGACAGACAGACAGACAAATAGACAGACGGACAACAAAGAAGCTGACGACATGCAAATTAATGTTTCAAAATTCTTACATTGTGAGTGCGAAGCATGTTGGTCATTCTAGTATAAATAAAAGTTATAATATCTAGTAAAAGGCAAACAAATGCCATCTGGTAGCATCTGCAGCAACATTTCATTTGAAACCATTAGAAGTCAACTACAAAAACTCATTTCACAATTTGTGTTTGTAAAAAATATCTCCAAACTTCAGAACAGCTTTGTGTTTCGATTCATTCCAAAAGTACCTAAACCGGTGATAAATCTTCTTCAACTAAATTAAAACAGCTTTACTTAATTCCGTGGCTTCCTAATTCCAAATGGTTTTTAATTTTATCTGTGGAAATAATGAAAAATACAAGCAATGGTGGTCGATGAAAGGCCCGTGCTATCTGTATCATTCTGATTTCCCCGGGGACGTTTAAATCTACCCGAATCCAGGCATCTGGAAGAAATAAACCTGCCGATTGTAGAAGAAACTTTCAGATAGCTTACTTACTAGTTTGTAGGAGCAAAAATTTAAAAGAGTTATTTTTGAGGCTGTAGGTAATGTTCAATCGTCTAATAGATTTGGTGCCACTTACACAACTTTGTAAAATATTGGGTCACATAAAAAACTGCGAAATCTTTCAAATGTAATGTAATTATCAATACCCAATTTTTTCTTCTTTGTTTTTGTATTATTATTACTGACATAATTCTATTTTTTGTTCTTTGACATTTTATCTAATAAATTTAATTAACTAATTTTATGTGTTTTAAAATTAAATGTTTTATGTTATTGTAGTATTTTTTCTAAGTGTTGCAGCACTTTAAAAATGTTATTAAATTTCTTTTTAAATTCCCAGTGCCTGTAATGTTGGTGGTCTTATAAATTATATATATATATTATAAATATATATATTATAAATATACGTAGATGGCTCGTATAAATTCTATGTTATAAGCAGATTAGGACCTAACTCTCCATATGCTAGGTTCTGTTGAATTTTGATTAGTTATAGTGAGCAAATTGATTTTCACTTTGATTCTTTCAATAAGCAGAAATCTAAAATTCTAAACTGTTTATTTGTTGTTTTTTTGTAATTGTAAAGCATTAAAGTTTTCTAAATATTCAATTTAAATATTTTTATTCCTATAATATAATAATAATTATGCTTTTATTTTTTATTGAAATATTTAAAAATATAATTTATGTGATATATTAATGAATAAATGGAATAATAATAATATAATAATAATAATAATAATAACCAAGTAGCCAGGATTATTCACCAGCAACTTGCTTTAAAATACAACCTAGTGGAATCTGAGGTACCATACTACAGGTATTGATTAGTTATAGTGAGCAAATTGATTTTCACTTTGATTCTTTCAATAAGCAGAAATCTAAAATTCTAAACTGTTTATTTGTTGTTTTTTTGTAATTGTAAAGCATTAAAGTTTTCTAAATATTCAATTTAAATATTTTTATTCCTATAATATAATAATAATTATGCTTTTATTTTTTATTGAAATATTTAAAAATATAATTTATGTGATATATTAATGAATAAATGGAATAATAATAATATAATAATAATAATAATAATAACCAAGTAGCCAGGATTATTCACCAGCAACTTGCTTTAAAATACAACCTAGTGGAATCTGAGGTACACTACAGGTATGTGCCCGACCCAGTTCTCGAAAATGACCATGTCACGTTGTACTGGGATCGGTCTATCATTACTGACCGGACTATTGTAGCGAATAAGCCGGATATAGTGGTGATAGACCGATTAGCGCGCCGCGCAATGATAGTCGACGTCACCATCCCGCATGACGAGAATCTCGTGAAAGCTGAGAAAGAGAAACAAATCAAATATCTCGACTTAGCACACGAGGTTGTCGACATGTGGAATGTGGACTCGGCTATCATTGTGCCGATTGTCGTGACCGCCAATGGTCTTATAGCCAAAAGCTTCGACGACCATCTGTCGAAGCTGTCGTTGCGCGGTTGGATCAAGGGCCTGATACAGAAGGCAGTACTCCTCGACACGGCTCGCATTGTGAGGAGGTTTCTGTCTCTGGAGCCCTAACCACCGGTAGCTTGGACCCTGTTCCCGACACCGGCGGATAACTATTTTTTATATTTTTAAATGTTTTTTTTTATTACTTGTTCTTTAAAGAAATATTTAAAAATGTAAATGATATGTGTATAAAAATAAATAAAGAATAATATCTTTCATACCAATTGTCACTTACATGAGCACATTAAAAGATGTAAATAAAAAGTAGTAATATTGTTCCAGCATGGGTAAATGAAAAATACATTATTAGTTGTAGACAAATTTGAAGAAGCGAATTCACTGCATTCCTGAGATAAGGCGTTTGCCTAAGTTAAAAGACGCTAAGCACCCTATTATAATCTAAATAATAGGTCTTTACCTATGAAATTGCCGGTTTTTAAAACGGGTTGCTTTTAAGTGTTATATCTTTAATCTATCTTTTCAAATAAACTTCATATTAAAGGTAAGTTATTCTTTTTTCGAAATTAGGTATTTATTGATTTCTTTGTCTGTAATATCGCAATACTTATAACCATTTTTGTATGAAATCTAAGAAAATTCGCATTATTTTGTAATATGAGTTCTACCGTGGAAACAAAAACAATAACAATGTGTCTTAACCGGTATAATACATAATTATTTTTATCAATTGTTTTTAGTATTCATTGGTAGTACAGTTTTAAGTTCATTAGTTCTTAGACTATGAATTAAGTCGTCTCAACATGTGTCCACTATAGGTCAAGGCACACTCACTGCACTGTAGGTCACTGTAGGGTTCATATTTCATGAATTATGGGCATACCCTTTTATGTTTAAAAATCTTTTATTTTCAGGTATCAAGGCCCATAGAGAGTTAGTACAGACAAATTTACGGACGGCCCTCACGCCCAAGCCGATGCCGATCCCGATTTCTGGCCACCACAGGCGTGGGCTTGCGGACGGCGAGCAATGGTAGCTGACCTTACGACCGTCCGGTAACCGTTCGGACCGAGCCCAAGTCGTCGACGGCGCTTAGTGTTCCACGCGCGCCTCAAGGAGATGTCAGCAAACCGTAGGGGCCCAGCAGGGTCGAAGCCTACTGGGGTCATGGGTTCGCTGCTAAAAGGAAAACCACTAGGAACCAGAAGTCGGTTTTAGTCAGTAAAAGTTTGACACGCCCTCTGGCTCCACCCAAGCGTGGGAGATGTCATTGAATGATTTCCCAGTACATTATATAGAGATTAGTTTTCTTTGCCGTACTTTTCAATGAAAATTTTCCTATTCTTATTTGGAACGCATAGTACCGCGTTTAGCTCTCTAATTGGTGAAGATCTTGAAGCGTGTTGTCTGATCAAAACAAAGTTGTCTAGTTACTTGCGTTGTAAGCCAAGAAAGAGTAACGAATAAATCTCAGCTTACATTTAATTTATACTTGCGGAATTAATCGTGTATTTCATTTACCCTGCCATGTTCTTTATGTTTCCCTTTGTCTCCCTCAGGAAGGGAAAGGAAGTTCCCCTATTTGATCCTCTGACTTTTGGTTAAGCTTACGGGACGAAGACCTTTTTCTACATTTACCATGGGATGGGAAATTATAGTTATTGCGTTTTAGCATAGCAATAGGGAATTTACAAAAAATATTTGTTAACTAGTTTATTAATTTTACAAAAATAGAAAATTAATTTGACATATGGCTCCGAAACGTGGTCGCTTACAATGGGCCTTATTAGAAGACTTAAAATCGCCCAAAAGGCAATAGATAGGGCTATGCTTGGAGTTTCCTTGCGTGATGGAACCAGAAATGAGGATAACCTTAGTTGGTTACCGACATAGCACGAAGAACCGCCAAACTTAAGTGGCAATGGGCAGGGCACATTGCTCGCAGAATAGATGCCGTTGGGGCCGAAATGTTCTGAAATGGCGATCACGTCCCGGAAGACGATAGTATGACGGCGATAGGATAGAATGGAAGAAAAAAAACGTTTTGCGCCGACCCCAAATAAGACCGGACAAGGGCAGGATGATGATGATGATTATTATGGATAGGCTCGCATTTGACCACTATCTCAACTAATACTAGTACGTGATGATATTATCGACAATGGAGCACGCTCACCTAAAAGTCACCAATTCTCTCTTTACTTAAAGACCCCTAGGTTGTAGCTATCAGGAAACACAGACTCTCTACACGCACAATGAATGTGTTCCCAAAACGCTTTGTAAGTGTGGGTAGGATTTCAACCATGGACTGGTGGCGCAAACCGTACATCGCGTGGTTCGATGATGGAACGGACTTGGCGGAATTAAATTCTGCAATTCCAATGCACACTCCACCAAATGTATAAGATAGAAAACCGATAGGCTACAAACTCGACGTCGATACTCAGGGTTTTTCGATCGTTTGGACTCCTACAAAGAAATAAATTTAGTAAGAAAGAGTTTACTTATCCTAGAACGCAAACCACCTGCAGGGCACAGGTGGGATTAGTCAGTAAAAATATGACACACTCCTTCACTCCACTCAAGAGCGGGAGAAGTCATTTGGTGATTTCCCAGCTCTAAAAAAGGGTAAAATGAAGCGACTATTAAAATATTATCATTGCAAAATATAGAAAATTAGCTTTTGCCCGCGGCTTCATCCGCGTACATAAAATATAGCCTATGTCACTCAGGAATAAAGCAGCTTTCTATCGGGGAAAAAATTCTAGCAATCGGACCAGTACTTACAAGGATTACCTCCTACAAACAAAAATACAAACTTTACCTCTTTAGTATTTGGGCACGCTACAATTATAGCGGTAAGTCCTCTCTTTGAGGAGTGGCTGGAGCGGCAACACGGCGTCCTTACCTTCCGCATGACGCAGGTCCTCACCGGACATGGCAAATTCGGGAGGTTCCTGCATCGGATTCAGGCGGAAGCAACGCCCGGGTGCCATCATTGTGCGGACCACCCGGAGGACACGGTGTGGAGCATACGGTGGAGGTGTGCCCCGCTTGGGCGGATCACCGCCATGTCCTCGTGGAGGCAATTGGCGGCAGCGACCTTTCACGTCGGGCCCTGGTTCAGGCTATGGTCCGGAGTGAGAAGGAATGGCTGGCGGTCGCCTCCTTCTGCGAAGCAGTAATCCTAGCGAAGTAGGAGGCTGCACGCGTGAGGGAACGAAGGTCCTCACGCCCTAGCCGCCGTAATTCCGACCCCGACTACCAGCCACGTTAGACACGGGCTTGCGGACGTCGAGCACTGGGTAGCTCACCCTCCGGCTGTTCGGTAATTAACCGGATCGAGCCCAGTCTTCAATAGCGCGTTGAGATCCTCGCACTCCTCAAAGAGATATCAGCAAACCGTAGGGGCCCAGCAGGGCCGATGCCCGCTAGCTAGGACCGCGGAGAATTTCTGAAAGGGAAACCCGTAGTCCTAGGACGCAAAGGGTAATTGAAGGATACAGGTGTGGTTTTAGTCAGTAAAAGTCTGACACGCCCTCGCGCTCCTACCCAGAGCGCGAGAAGTCATTTGGATGATTTCCCACCTTAAAAAAAAGAACCTCTTTAGTATTATAGTGTAGATTTCTTGCATGAGTTCAAATTGTTATAACATTCAGTTGATAGAACGATGAATGACACTAGACGACTGATATTTTTCAGCAATTTGATGCAGACAAATGATGACTTTAATTGGTGCAATTCAATTTGGTGCTTCTTTAATTACCGCTATCAATTTAATGGTTGTTCGAACTATTTGCTCGGTATATAGGCATCAATTTTGCTCGTTAACTCGATAAATTTGGTTCCAGTTACAGATCGGAAACATCGTTTCGGTTTGCAAACTGGTTGATATTTATATACAAGACTGATTATACAGAGTTTCAAAATTACCGTGACTTAAACTTAAAATCATTTTAGATTCTTATTTAGATGATGACTGGCGTTCATAAGCAGCTTTCTATCAGTGAAAAAAATTTACCAATCGGACTAGTACTTTTAAAGATTCCTCCTACAAACAAAAAAAAACAAACTACTTTCTAATAATATCAGTGTAGATGTATATTTTTTTCATTGTTTATTTTTTTCTTGCAATTGAAAACTCTTTTGGTATTGGATGGCCTATTTACCGAGGAACTATTGGAGATTATACAACATCACACTGTGACCAATAGGAGCGGAAAGGTAACCAAAGACGCGGGTGAAGCCTCGTGGGACAGCTCGTATATAATATATTTATAAATAAATTTATTTCAGGCTTGAATTACCCATAGCATACCAAGGGGCCTTGGTCCCTTATTATTCTAAGGGATCTGTAAGCTTCTTACAACTAAAATTGTTAAGAGCTTTGCCGATTGGTTTTATATTTTGTGAAAGGGACAATGGGCTCTAGACAAACTGATATTCCATAAACGAAAACCATTGCTGTATTGTCAAAGAGAAAGGAATTCATACGTGGCATATTGGTAACATTTGTCAATTCTAGCCGCTAAGGGCTGATGCCCGCTAGCTAGGACCGCGGAGAATTTCTGAAAGGGAAACCCGTAGTCCTAGAACGCAAAGGGTAATTGAAGGATACAGTTGTGGTTTTAGTCAGTAAAAGTCTGACACGCCCTCCCGCTCCACCCAGAGCCCGAGAAGTAATTTTGATAGAAAGTCACATTTCTGCCCTGAATCTAAGGACTGTTTTTTATATAAAACCTTATTGCCCTCAATCGTCACATACAAATAAGTGTCTATTCAGGTTCAATTCTCATACCCGCCTGACAAACATTTCAACACTCTGAAGCGTCTAAAAGCAATATGGCTGTCACAACGCCACACAATAAATTGGGAACATTTCCACCTACTATCAAACTTATACCGAAATTATAGTTCCTTAGGGAAATCCAAACAAAACACTTGGAAGTTTACCGAATGATTATAAAATATAATTTGTAGTTTACTTCCTTGTCCCCCTGTACAAATAAAAGTTTTGTTAGAATGGTAAATGGATAGTAATGGACGCTAATAGCTTTGTCATTTGGACACAATGATGAAATATCATCAAAATTATATACAAGGAAGTTGTTGAGTTTGATATGTGCTGTTATTTTGGGGTCAGTGAAATTAATTCCTCGTCACGTTTACGTTTAATGTCACTTGCACGTTAATAAATCATAAAGGCAATTTGTTTTTGTTTGTATGGATAGTTTAAACATTAGAAAACTTACCTATCCCCAATTTCTGAGCCTACTATATGACACTTTACACGTGAATACACCTATGAATCGACTACACGCAAAAATTTTACAGCGCATGTCGTGTCCAGTTTAACAATACTTTCAGGATGATGTTGGGGCTCCCCCGCTATTGTAGTGCATCGATAATGTTTGCGGAAACGCGTGTGGATTATTTCCTTAAATCAATGCGCAAGAAAGGCATATCGTTGGTGCATCGAGTGCGGGGGAGTGCTGACCACATGCTTCGCTTCCAAAGACGCTGAATTATTGCATCTACTGCACTATTAATAATTAATGATGAATCGTTGTACTGATTCACTAGTGTTATTATGATTAACATGTTATTTTTTTATTTTTTTTTTGACATTACTATTCTGATATTTTTTTTCTTTTTCTTTTCCTGATTGACGTTATAATTTTGTTTGAAATTATTATTAAAATTTTTATCATTGAAATTAGTCTGTCATTTTTAGTTTCATTATAATTTTATATATTTTTTCTGTATATTAATGAATAAAATAAAATTTGGATGCCCATGCGACGGTAGAATTTGGAGGGGCTAAATATAATTTTAAGAAAACATCTCACCATGTTTGCAAACAAATAAATTATTTATGGTTTATTGTTTGCAACACGTAACAGGATTGTGACGTAGCAAGCAATTTAAATTATTCTAATTAAAAAAAGTGGATTTTATTAAAACACATAACAAAATTAAAAAAGAAATATTTTATATAGGCCTACTACAATAAAAAAAAATACAATTATCAATAAATGAGACGTAAACAAAATAAATTACTAACGATTTTATTATGGTGGTTGAGGTCAAAATATATTGCTATATTTTTTGTTTTTTTTTTTATTATTTTTTATATGTTAGAAAAAAAAGGAAAAAGTATTACAACAAATGTAGAGTAGTTAATAGATACATTTACACAATATTATGAGTTACCAGGGGGCCACATGTGCAGAAGCAATCATTGCTAAACAAGCGTGTCTTCTACATAGTCTTTAATTTCGTAATACGCTTTTTTTGTTAGGACACGCCTGATATGGGTTTTGAACTTTCCCTCGCCAAGTTCAGTCACCACCTTTAGCAGCTTGTTGTAAAAGCGTATGCTGTTTACTAAAAATAACTTGCTGATCTTAGCTAATCTCCATTTGGGCAATACAATTTCGTGTTTACTACGCGTATTTTATGAAAATTGCTTCTAATTTTGAAGAGTCTTAGATTTTTACGAACATATAAAATACTTTCTAAGACATAAAGAGAGGGCAGAGTCAGTATATCGATTTCTTCGAATTTATTTCTGAAGGACTCGCGAGGACCCATTTTATAAATAGTCCAGATTGCTCTTTTTTGCAATATGAAAGTTGAAGCTATATCAGCTGCAGATGCACACAGTAAAATGCCTTAAGACAATACTGAGGAAATAAGCATAGTAAACTAACCTAGCTGTGGCTACATCTGTCAATTGCCTTATTTTTCTTACTGCATATGTGGCTGAGCTTAATCTACCTGAAAGAGTTGTAATATGAGCGTCTCACTGCACTTCAGAATCACAGTTTCCGTAATAACATCAAATTTGTTGCCGTCAAGAATTAGATTGACGCCAAATTGAGCGACATTCATATCAATTAATCTATACAGCCATTTCTAAAATATTTTCTGGTGTAAAGCCACTTCATAATAATTTCACTATAAATGTAATGTTTAGCTAAGTTTTAAAGTGTCAATGATTACTTAACCATCGAACTGAACTGAAGGTCACGGGGTGAGATTCGACCCTAGCCTGCTATTGTGGTAAATCAAAAAATTACCCAAGAATTTAGCGATATTGAAAGGATAATTGATTTAAACGGGCTATTAGTAAAATGTGCTTCTAATTGATGTTATTAATTATGTTCCTGTTAATTTGTTGATGTTTAATATTATGTTCTTTAACAAATGCTAATTTTTGTTAAAAGGAAAGATTTGTATTTTTTGTAATTTTGTTTAAGTCAATTGGATAGGACTTTTTGGGATTTCTGGTTGAGGAAGTCGTGGAATATATGAAGGTGAAGAGTAGCTGGACTCTGAGGGTCAAAAGGCTGGATTCACACCACGACACCAACTTCAAGTCGGTCATGATACGAGTTCCAACCCACCATCTACAGACCTTTTTGAGAGAGGACTTTTGGCCGAAAGGTGTTGTGTCTCGAAGTTTCTGAGGACGGTTTCGCGACACCACGCAGCGTAACACGACATCGATGCTATGTGTATAAATATAGTTTAATATTTGTTGTATTTTTATTATGTATTTTATAACATTGTAATATTATGTATTTTATCTATGGGCCTCAGTAGCCTAACAATAAAGAAATAATAATAATATTAGTGTCCCTGCTTTTTGTATTGAAAAATCATCAAATAACTTTTCTTACTCTGGATGGAGCAAGAGGGAATCTTTGACTTTTATTGACTAAAACCAAGCCATAATTCCGCAGTTGGCCATGCGGTCCAGAGCAGCGGTGATTTTTTCAACGATTCCGCAGCCTTTTGCTTTTCCTATCCTGTGGTCTACCATAATTTCCACCAGATCATCGGTACACCTTGTAGGGTCAATTGGATATCTACTCGATTGCTTTGTATATGGTGTTTCCATCTCACCTAGTTTGATGGCATCAGCCCTTATTGTTTTGTTAGTCACCTTGCTGCTCTTTTTGCAAAATGTCCTTTCTTCTTATTTTGCAATATTTGCAAAAAGAAAATTTATTTAGTAAAACACAAGTGAATAAAATCACTACTAAGTGTAGTCTGTTTGTTTCCATAGAAGCCTAGCTAATATCCAAAAGATATCTGCATATCCATAATATCTGGAGAAATATGTGTAATAACATCATAATCACGTAACAGTGGTTGTATGAAAATATACCTCGAGTTGGACACTCTTAACTGCTTTAGCAAAAATTTTCATAGACCTAGAAAACTTATCCAGCTAAAAAAGTATGTAGGCACCAGAAAAAGGTCAAATATTCAAGGTTCTCCCAATGTTGTACGGTTCCTTAAAATGAAATACGACCTTATAAGTCGCACAAGTGGCGTAAAACTGACCTTTACTTTACGGCAATATATCGCTGCATAGCGTAATATGGCCTATGGGAGTACTAACCGTTTTGAAATCGCTTCCGTACCTATTGACATTAAATACTTTGAGCTAGTGTGTCAGACTAGCGATGATAATAACCGTTTTTGCTTGTCGCATGCCGAGTAAGGCATGATATGACTGGTAGTGATTATTTTAATTACGTTTTGATTTTTAAATGCTGTGATTCCTGACATATTTTTTACTACGCTGTATTTTATCAGAGAATGATATTTTGTAGCATTTATTTTATTTTTTATGTACACGCAGAGAAATGGAAATAGATAATAAAATATAACTAAGTACAAAAATTAACTGCTTATTTCTATTCAAAAAATCTAGCAAATTTACGACACGAGAAATTAAAAGAAATGTAGACTATAGTGTGATAAAACAGGAGAAAAAGATATGTAATGTGGTTAACTAAACTATTTATTAATATTTAGATTATATGTGTATGATTATTTTAGGCCTGCTGTTCACGGTCGCTTAGCTTGTCACAGTAATTGTAGGCTGTACTTTGATATGTCAGTCTGTCAGTTTTTCCTTTTATATATATAGATAATACGCCTAATAGTATATATACATAAATTCTTATATAATTATCACAGCTAGTTTCTTTCAAACAGTAATTTGTGTTCATTTTTATAAGTGGTGAGTTTTGCTTACTTTTAGCTATTTGTGAAATATTTGCGTGCCAATTCTTGGCAAAATGTGCCTTTGTACTCTTCTATCTGTATTTGTTCTTTTCGATTTTAAGTGCTTATGTGTACATAAATAAATAAATATAAATAACCATCTTCTGTAGCGTTATTATTGCAAGTAAAATAGTTTTGACTTTAAGGAGAAATAGTGGTCTTATACTTATTTTTTTTCTGTAACTATAAACCGTCATCGTGACGTAAATGTATTTAACATTTTTTTTAAATTATTATTTTACTTGTATAAATCCAGAGAGCTGCGTTTCCCTATTTCAATTACATATTATCTGCGAGTAATCAAAACGTTTAAACCTACTAAGGGATTCGTACAACATATTGTGTAGACTCAGCTAGTTTCTCTAAACTTTATACTAAACGGACCGCAACGTGTTGAAATAAACTTCTAGGTTTAGTCTTACGTCTAGTTCAGCCAATGTTTAAGCCAGAACTTTAGTTTCTTTACGATCTGCAGAAATTCAGTTGTATTTGCACGTAACCAGTGGATATACTGATGTTTCAGCCGTTTTGAGATTTATAGGTGCTGCTCATAAACGGGCTTGTTTGAGATAAATTTATTGCCCTGTGACCATCGCCGAACACAGCAGAGCAATTACATGAACTATCTGGAGCAATATCGATTTATACAATTTTCGGGAATAACGAGAAACACTGGTACATATTAGTAACATTTGTAGTTGCTTGCTTGCTCTATATACAAGTCATACAAATAATCTTTTAGACGTTGAATGATAACGTAGACAGATACTCCCACATTCAATCTTTATTTTATATATATTTTTATTCGTAATGCATACAATAACACACCTACAACAGTGTTGTCTTTTTTAACCCAAAAGTTGACTGGTAGAGAATGCCTTGTTGCATTAAGTCTGCCTATGTACCACTACTGTACATGAAGTTTAAATAAATAAATAATATAAAAAAGTTACAGACAACGTTTAGCGTAATGAGTACGTTACTCTGTCTAAGCGCAGCAATCAACTTAGGACTAAGAAAGTAATATACATAGAGGAAGAAAGTACTTTTAGTAATTCATTTCCTACAATCAATTATTTTTATGTATGCCTAAATATTTACATTTCTAGTATATCTAAGAAAGTGCTAAAATGTAAAACCAAGTAGTTTGTATAGACTTTTTCAAGAATAAAAAATAATGGTTAACGCTGTGTACAAAGTGGCGGAGATTTTTCAGCATTCGGGTAGCATTCATACATAATCGTGAATCATAATTCAAAGAAATGGTCAACATTTCAATGGACTTTAATTTAAACCCATCTTTTTGTTTTCATTTTCTTTAATTAACGTTTCGGACTACCGATATTACTACTTACACTATTAATTACTGGACATTTAGACATAAGCCTCTAATAAGTAACGCCACACTGCCCGGTTCTTCACCTTTCGCAAGTTCGATCGTTTATGGAGTACTGCTCTCATCTGTGGTATGGATCTATCAAATACCAGCTTTATGCACTTGAATCGATTGAGAAACGAGCCAAAAAGATCATCGGCGAATGCACTCATCAAGCCAAACTCCAAAGTCATCAACGCCGAGTTGCTAGCATGTCAGTTTTCTATCGTTTACACTTCGGGAAGTGTGCATCGGAATTGCAGAATTTAATCCAGTCAAGCCCATTCCATTATCGAACCACCAAACGTACGACGTTGCGCCACCGGTACACGATGAAACTCCGACCCATATGCACAAAATATTTTAGGAACACATTAATTGTGCTTACCGGAGTCTGTTCCTTGATAGTTACAACCTAGGGTCAAGAGTTAATAGGTTATTTTTAAGGAAGTCTGCTCCTATCGACCACACCATCGCTTGTTATCAAGTGAGATAATGGTCAAACGCGAGCCTATTTATTACAATAAAAAAACGCCTTTTAAACATACAGTCTCTTCCAGCATCCTCGCCAACTATTTGATATCGTTGGTCTACCTAACAAAGGGCGTCCTACTTTTCATTATCCGATATTCGGTCTCCATAGTCTAAGTTTTTTCATCCTCCACTTTTTGTTTATTATCACGCTGTCATAATATCTTGACAAACGTAACTTGTAACGAAATAGAATACTTACTTACCTATAGCATCGATTCTGCATTTAGTTTTTGTTCTTCTTTTTAAGTGTCATCTTAGAGTATTTGTTCGTTCGTTACTACTTTGTCATATTGCGTTAAATAAATTACAGTTGCCGTTCAAATTGTTTGAATTGAATTTCAATCACGGTGGCCAATCTCAACGGAGATTGCGAACAGCGAGCAATGGGTAGCTCATTGTCCAACCATCCTGTAAAAAACCCAAGGACACAACAATGTGCAGTTAAGCTTGCGACAACAAGACTAACGAAGCACCAGAATTGTTCACATTATTCTGTACCTATACTACTCTACTCGAACCGATACTAACATTTCCCTTTACTTCATCGAATGACCTAAATAGCCCACTGTGCACTTTTATTCCTAGTATGAAAATTATCTGAATTTGTACGCGAACACTGCAATGTTAGGTACACTTTAGATGAGTTATTACACCTTTTTTCGCAAGAGACTGCAACACGTTGTATTAGCCTGTGAAAAGGACTGCGATTTTTTTTTCTTTTGCTGCACTCTGTCAGTGCAGTCTAAGCTTTATGGACACAATAGAACTCAGGGGTTTTATAAATACAGTGTTTTACAGTACTCCACCGCTAAATATTTCTGTCGCTGGCTTTTCGCTGGGATGTAACAATGCGACGATTCGAACGCAGCTTGAAATGCGGTAGCTGTATAGCTTTAGTTTAGATGCTAAGCTGATAAATTCCCTTGCCATCATTTGAGTAGAATTTTGAATGGAAATTCCTAACTGAAAATTCTATTTTAGACATTCGAATCCGTAAAATAATCCCTAGCTAACAGTCCCTGGCTTACGTAGGTAATAAGGTTAACTTTGTGATTTGAATTTCATTCTATTTCATTAAATGTAACGAGTAGCATTTAGCCACCGGTTATTTGTTTTAAAACATAGCTTTAAAATAAAACTGTGGAACATAATATCCGTATAAGTTCGTGTCGAGTTTATTTTTCAAATATCTAAAATATCGTATATCATCGTTTTACTTTGTGGACAAAAACAATTCGAATGGTTGAAATATGTCATGGTTGATTAGTGGCTACCGCAGGGCAAAAACACGGACCGCAATTTTGAATACCACATTGCATTTCATTTTGTTTATGCTTTGTTTAGTCATTCTAACTAGTCGAGTCCCAAAGCGAGTGAAAACACATTAAAGAAGAGTAAATGAAAAATAACGCTACTTTATAGTGACAGTAATTTCATATTTAGGGAAAATTTGATTAAAAATATTAAATTGTATTCGAACTAAAACATAGCTTCAATTTCAAAAAATTTAAAAGATTTGGATAGGTTTTATTGTGGACGATGTTTCTTTGTAAACATTATTTTTCCAATGCTGAACATATATTATGTATTTTCTCATCATCACATCATCATATGTTCAGCCGAAGGACGACTACTTTTGGACATAGAGCTCTCCTAAGTGTCGGCATAACCACTGGTCCTATCATCTCACATCCTTTAGAATCTCGCGACCCTCACCATGTCATCGGTTTACCTCGTGATAGGCCTTCCAACGCTGCATCTTTCGGCATGTGCGGACTCCAGAGTCGTTTAATCCTTGTTTATTTACCTATTTCTTCTATATTATTAACCATCGCAATAGCCGAGCAGTGGTGGCCCATAGTAATCTCGGCCCTGACTCACGATTTGTACCTACGGTCGTGGGTTCAAACGCAGCCAGGTGCTTTACTATGTATAATTTATTTCATCACCACTGCTCTCAAAATGTTGATGAAAAATATCGTGAAGAAACCAGCATGTCCTAGAACAATTGAGACCGCGTAGTAGATTACGGACAGTCAATCCAAACAATAGGAACATTACAAGGCTAATTACTACTCGTATAATACGATACCTGGCTTGTATTATTGTATTACATTGGTTAATAGACATCATCATCATCATCATTTCAGCCGAAAGACGTCCACTGCTGGACATAGGCCTCCACCAAGCGTCTCCACAACGACCGATCCAGTGCGTCTCGCATCCACCGCATTCCCGCGACTCTCACCAGGTCGTCGGTCCACCTTGTACGCTGCGCCTTCCGGTGCGCGGTCGCCACTCTAGAACCTTTCGGCCCCATCGACCATCCGTTTTACGAGCAATATGCCCTGCCATAATATACATGCCTATAGTCTATATAATAATTATATATACTTAGGTATTTGCAAATTGCAATGGTGCTTCGTTCACATGCAACTTGCATCAAAACAAATTCAAACACACTAAAAAATAACCTCGCATTCTTTGATGAAAAGCAATAAATTCGAAACCAAAATAAAAGTAAAGCTAATTTTTTTTTTCAATAGATCCGACTGTCTCCGTGTTAGAAATCATTCGAGTGATTACAAACACTTGGAAAACTATTTGTAAAACGGTATTTGAGAATTTCTATTTATAATTTATTTTAAAAATAAAATTTCATAGAAATATAAATTCGTAATGATGAACGAATGAGAGAAAAACCTTTTCGAGAGAGAGGTCAGTGAACTGGGAGTTTAGGTTTTCTTTTTAAAATGTTTGCGTGTGTTCAAGTAGTACGGTCGCTTCCTGTATTGGTTTAGTAAGTGCGGCTAGCTGTTCGTAAAGTGTTCTTTTAAAGTAAAATACCACGACATTTTACTGAATTTTGTTGGCTGTAGGTATGTCTTAACACGAAACATTTTTTCTAATATTTTTTCTGCTTTTTAGCTTCAAGGATGAAGGAGGAATGTTTTATTTTCAGATTATTTTTCTTATATTTTTTCTGCTTTTTAGCTTCAAGGATAAAAAAGGAATGTTGTTTTAGTTTCAGATTATTTTCAACTAGCTTTTACCAGCAGTTTGGTCCACATTAAAGTAGACAATATAATAGTCTACGTTACTCAGTGATAAAATAGCATTCTACTGGAGAAAGAATTTTAAAATCAATCAGGTAGTTTTTGAGTTCACCATTACAAACAAAAATACTTATCTTTGTTTTTTGTAATAATAGTATGGAAGAATAGCTAAGGAGTGGTGGCCAAGTGGTAACGACCCCGACTTAAGATCACAGGTTCAAACCCCATTACTTTGTGAAATTTATATCATCACTATAGCTCTCAAAACTGTGAAGGAAAACATCGTAAGGAAACCGACATGTCCTACAACCAAAAATTTTAAGACATGTGACATCCACCTACTCGCACTAGGCCCGCGAGGTGGATTACGGCCCATCCCGTCACCCATAGAGGAGGTCTGAGTCCCAGCAGTGGGAACATTATAAGGCTGATTATGCTAGATGCTAAGGATAGCAAAGACAAAAAAGAAAGGTATAATAATAGAGAAAAATCGGATATTTTCAGAATAGCTCCAGTTTCCAATTAAAACGAAGACGCAATTATTCGGAAATGATGAGGAAAATCATTTGCATAGGATCAAAAATGACTTTAATAGATAGACAGAAGCAGTTAGCATTACATTTGCCTACGTCACATTTTGAATTAAATTATTAATAAACTATATTCTAAATTTTAGAGGTATATGGAAAACAGGGTGTACATTCACGCAGACCTCTTTTGAAAAAGGAGGATCCTTTGACCAGACGGGCGTTGTTTCTGGTCCAACTATCCGATATAATTAATTTTAGACCGTTTTAAATGCGTCGTCGTCGAAAACTAATGATAATACTATAATAATATTCTAAAACTATCACACAACGCCGTCTAGTCCCAAGCTAAGCAGAGCTTGTGTTATGAGTACTAGACAACTGATAAACATACCTTTATATTTATAAATACATACATAACTATATATAAAAGGAGAAACTGACTGAATGACATATTATCAACGCACAGCCGAAACTACTGGGACTAGACGCATAAAATTTTGCACTAGGTTTCCTTTTATGATGTAGGCGAGTACTAAGAAAGGGTTTTCCAAAATTCAGCTCCTAAAGGAATGAAACAGTTTTTTGAATGGGGAACCTTACTCTAAAATCAAAATCAAAAACGTCAGAAGCTAGTGCACGGTTCCAACTTGGCCGTTTCCTATAGAAAAACCGGCAAGAAACTCCATGGTTACTCTTTTAAAAAAAGTGGTTGACGTTACAATATTTTCATATTACAGTATTAATAGATATTATGTAAGACCACTGTAGACCAGTCAATATTGTACCAAAAAGCACAATATTAAAAAATGTGGGTCGTAATCTAAGAATTCGTCTACAGTGTTCTCACATTTTTTTTTATTTTTTTTTTATTTGATATAAACCAGTGCTTGACTGCGATCCCACCTGATGGTAAGCAGTGATGCAATCATTGATGGTGAGGCGCACTAGTTTATTAAGAGCCTATTCACTCTAGCCTTGAAAGCACCTAAATTATAGTTGGACGGGAAGACCGCAGCAAGCAAATTGTTCCAATCACTCGATGTACGCGGTATAAACGACGAAGCGAATCGCTTAGTTCGGACCGTTGGAGTTTCAACAACGTAAGGGTGGACACATTCACAGTCACATTATAAAAAGAGACTATATCAAAAAAAAAAACAAGAAAATTATGAATAATTACAAGTATCAATAAATGAGATGTTAACAAAATAAATAATAACGAAATTAAGGTACTTGAAGTCCAAATAATTTAAAAAATATTGCAAAAGCAATGTGTTAAAAAAAGAAATATATATATTAAACTCTCTCGCGAGTGAGTCCGCTGGCAGAAGCTAGTTATATATAAATTGCACCCAGACACAGAACAAATGATCGTGCTCATCACACAAATATTTGTCCTGGGTGGGAATCGAACCCACGACCTCCAGCATAGCAGTCAGGGCCACTAACCACTAGACCAACAGGCCAGTCAAACGGTGTTATGGGATTGTTTCTATATTAATGACTTCAGAAATTTTCCTTTTATTAAAGTCGGTTATAATGTTTTGCAAAAATTTTACACTCTTCAGTAATTTTTTTTTTAATAAATTCTCTGTCAAATCCATCCAAAGGTTGTCTATAAAAAATCGTTTTTAGCGATAAAACCGCTCACTGTGACACCTTATTAATTTTAATTTCCTAATATAATTTTATTTTAGGTGTACAATAAAGAATATATCATCTATCTATAGCATAGCATAATAGCATAATCAGCCTTTTAATGTTTCCACTGCTGGGACTCAGGCCTCCTCTCTCTAGGAGAGGGAATGGGCCGTAATCCACCACGTGGGCCCAGTATCATCTATATATGTAAAGCTTTTTTTTTCTTTTTTAAGCTAAATAGTATGCGAGTTCTATAAGTTTAGTACCTATAGAATATAACCATTACAAGTGTGTAATACTGCAATTAATCAGTCTCTTTGATTTCATCAGACCCTGACCTAAGAAGTACACCCTAATAAACAAAAAAATGAAATCCTTACCTAAACGAATTTGACAAATCAGATACACACAAAAAAGTTAAATTAACTTAAGAACCTCCTCCTTTTTTGAAGTCATTTAAAAGCATTATAATTAATTCAGAATTGTGCAGAACAATTTGAATTTTGGCATTACAATTGCTATTCATTCCATTTCGATACAATTTCCATTCCATTCGTGCTTTCCTCGGAATATAGCAATCACATCAGTAAATGGGCTCTTCTCTGTATTACAAGTTCACGATTCAATGATTTCATTGTTCCAGGCTTTGTTTTTTAAACAAATTTTAATACTGACTCACGCTCTAGGATATGGCGAAATGATAGGACAATTTTTAGAATTACGTACCTACCTAAAGAGTAAAATGCTGACCAAAAAAAATTTCAAATGTTTTTATTTCACATAGACCTATAAGAGCACTTACAAAACGTCAGAAGCTAGTGTACGGTACCAAATTTTTCGTTTCCTATGGAGAAGAACCAGCAAGAAACCCCACAGTTACTCTTAAAAAATGGTTGTTCCTACAATATTTCCATAATACAGTATTAGATATTATGTAAGGACAGTGATTCAATATTGTACTTTTTGAGTACAATAAAAAAATCATAATAAAAAAGCAAGTCGTAATAGGAAGTAATCTAAGAATTCGCATAGTCTACAGTGTTCCCACATGCACATTATAAAAAAAGAGGCTATATAAAAAAAGCAAAAAAAAATAATAATTACGTACATCAATCAATAAATGAGACGTTAACCAAATATTTTAGAACGTAGTGCCTCACCAAAATTTTTATCTGGAGTTTTTTTGATCCGCCAGTTGAAACCGACATGGTTTTGCTGTCGTTAGATTTTTCTTTTTAATTTTCACAACCCCCATTACGTGAAATAGGCTATTTGCACGTCTCCCCAGTTACCATATTTCGTTTGGCAGTTCCCATTGAACGAGTAACACCTTTACGAGAAAGTAGAATATCGGTGTCAATGAACTAAGCTTAAAGTAGTTTGTCTTCAGAAATTCTTTAAATTTCTTCAAGAATCGCTTACTAGTCACAATAAAATTTTGATATTTAGTATTATTAAATATCAAAATGATATTGATGGCAAGCGATGAGACAAGAATAAAACCTATTTTACGTCTGTTCAAAAAAAAACACTAGCTACGATATTAAATTCATACCAATAGCAATTCGCTTTTAGCCGGGCACAGCGAAAAGGAATCCTGAAACTGGATTCTGCAAATAAAAGCTAAATGCTCCATACACCTTTCAATCTATCGCCTGCGATTTGGTGGAATAGATTTACGAAATATGACGGAAAAAATTGCATTCAGTTTGTCAGCATAAAACTGTGTACCGACCTTGGACTAAAGCGGGTGATTGACGGACGAGCTTATACCACAGTTCTATAGAATTGTGGTTTTACTCGCGAGTTGTTTGGTGCTGATCGACTAGCGAGTAAAACAGTTGTATCATAGTCGGATTGAGGTTAACAAGTCTTGTTCAGAGTCTGAAGCTTCGTGTTATCTTGGTACTACAGCACACCATGCAATTAAGAAAGGTCAATTCATGAATGGGCGAGCATAATTCAATACAGTGTCTCCTCCTGCCATTGATATCGAATGTACTATAGCTACTTAAGCTACATTCGATTAAACTGGAAACCGACCACAACATAGTTGCGAAAAGTGCAAGTACGAGTAGATTTCGGGAAAAGGGTGTATGCTATCGGTAGAATGGACCTCCAAACAATTCGAGCCATATTTAGAAGTACAGCTTTCTAAATCAAGCCCTTGAACCATCCGCCTAACGAGAACCTCCTAAGGTGTTGGTCAAGACTTGTGGCTATTAAGCCCTTGACTGACACGACTATCGGTACAATGATTGCCAAATCTATATCTCACAATTATTATCTAATAGCATAAGCATAACATAGCATAATCATAACATAGCATAATCATAACATAGCATAATCATAACATAGCATAATCAGCCTTTTAATGTTCCCACTGCTGGGACTCAGGCCTCATCTCTAGGAGAGGGAATGAGCCATAATCCACCATTCGGGCCTAATGCAGGTTAGTGCATGTCACATTTCTTCGAATTTTTGGTTCTAGGACATGCCGGTTTCCTCACGATGTTTTCCTTCACCGTTTTGAGAGCAGTGGTGATGAAATAAATAACAAGAAGTAATGCGCCTGGTTGGGTTTGAACCCGCGACCTACAACACGTAAGTCGGGGCCGTTACCACTCGATCACCATTGCTCGTAATACTAATATTATGTAATAAATAGTTGTGTATATAAAAATCTCGTGTTGCAGTGTTGGTTATCGAACTCCTCCGAAACGGCTTGACCAATTTTATGAAGTTTTTAGTTTATATTTAGTAGGTCTGAGAATAGGTTGTAAGCTATTTTTATGCTCTTACCCCTCAATTTTTATGATAAATGTAATTATATGGTGTATATAGTGTTTTTAAGTAAAACGATGACCTGGTGAGAGTTGCGCGAATTTGATGGATGTGAAACGTATAGGACCGGTTGATGGCGACACTTGTAGGAGACCTATGTCCAACAGTCGACGTCTTTCGGCTGAAATGGTGTTAAAATATGGTACTAGCTTTTTGCGCCCGCGGATTCGCCCGCGTACATAAAATATAGTCTATGTCACTCAGGAATAAAGCAGCATTCTATTGATTCGGTGAAAAAAATTTAGCAATCGAACAAGTAATTTCAGAAATTACTTCCTTTAAACAAAAAGCATAAGAACAAAAATAACAAACTTTACCTCTTTATAATTTATATCAGTGTAGATAACAACGTTTGCCGGGTCAGCTAGTACCTATTATAGACTGATAGTTATATTCTATAATAGATAACACTTAAGTTAATCTATCGTACGAAGCATATATGCTAAACCACGAGCAAAAACCTGCAGTCCCCTGATTTATGACGTCACGTTCCCCATTCCTCACATTTACCCTACGCAGTGCGTTGCCATAGCAACCGGCTGTAGCGACGAAACTTTGCCTATAAACAACACCTGCCTTTGTGCCTGACGACTAATTATTGTTTAATCGTTAGCTGGAGTTTCTTTGAAAACATGCTGAGCTAATCAAAAGATGTAGAAGTTCATTCTAAACGTTCTTTTAGAAAGTTGAGTTTTATATTAGCGTTCTTGTTGGTTGTTACATTTGCTTCGGCAGGAGTTTTATTTCTGCACTCATTGATATTTGTATTTCTCAGTTTGTCGAATTGTAGTTTCAGATATTGTATCCTAGTTGAACTGTTTATTTGACTAGCTGTATCCTGCGGTTTCACCCGCGTGTTTGGCCGCTATCATGTGTCGTAGCATAGTGCTATATAGCAACTAACTAATACCACGGGGGCGAAGCCAGTGGTGGCAGCATACATAAATGTATTAGTAATCCTTATTTTCTTTTCAAGTAAATCATTTTAGTGATCAAAAGTATTGTTGTTCAAACAGGTTGTATATCCGTAGACTTACGTAAAAAAAAAAAAAAGTCCCAAGTAAGATTGATTCTACCCATCGTCAATAATGAAAATATTATCCTCTAATTAAAATCTTAAGGGGTTGAATTTTCAAACATCCTTTGTTGTTACCCTTTCATTACTTTTTCTTGTATCGCCATTATATCTCAGCAAAACCGTAGGGACCCAGCACTGCCGATGCTAGTTAGGGCCACAAGGAATTTCTAAAAAGGAAACCTATAGTTCTAGAACGCAAAGGGTAACTGTGTTACACAGGTGTGGTTATAGGTACCCATTAAAGGTCTTATACACCTCGCTCCACCTTAGAGTAGGAAAAATCATTGAAAAATTTCCCACAAATAACCTCGTAAAACAAGTAGTATAAAAACTTGCATTTTGCAACAATATGACCATGTGAGGAAGACAAAGCCCGGAATTGCTCATCTTCGCGCATAAGCAATGTAATAGCATCCTTTAAGCTGCGATATTGCCCGTTCAGCATGATACATGGCCTTAAGCGGTTGTGGCGTGCATCTTCCAATTTAGAAAGCATGGTGAGCTTATGAGGTCTGAACAATATATTTCAGTAGATGAGACATAATCTGCAGAAAAGCTGACTAAACATAATTTTGTGATCAATGTTCCGATGATCAAAGGAAAATTTACAGCTTGCGTGTGATATAAAATATTTTTGTCTTACATTTATTGGAGAAATGTAAAATTTTTTTAAGCTTAATTTTATAATAATAAATATTTATTTTAATCAATTAGCCAATTAATATATATAATATTATCATTAAATTTTCACTAAAATTATTTCTTAACCTATCCAATTTTTTTGTTTTTTTTTGTGTGATATTTGGGTGTGAATAATTTTTTAAATGAACATTATGAACATCAATAATATTCACTTATTAAAAAAGAAAAAACTTAGCACTTCATTATAAAAATAATTAAACAGCTTCTGTTTTTACTCACGCCGAAATAATAATGATTATCAGACGTCATTGGAGAAATTTCACTTTTTCATTGGAATTGGTAATAATATTGTAAGTTAAAGTTATTTTACTTAAATCACATTATAATCACACTAATTAAAAAGCACTCCCTTTCACAACTGACATAATATTTGTATATGTTGGTATTTATTAGTATGAACATATATTTTTATGTTTTAGACTTATTTATGCAGGTTTATTTTGTATACTGGATCCTACCTTTGCTTATGACCTCTCTCTGTCAATCAAAGGTTTGCTGAGAGAAAACTCATCGTGAGTTAAGCTCGTCATTGTACGAATTGTAAAATTACTGTGTACTATATAAGAATTGAGAAACTAATATCGTAAAGGTGGTCTTGCGGATGGCGAGCAATGGGTAGCTCGCCTTCCCATCGTCCGGTAACCGTCAGGACCGCTTCATCGACGGCGCGTACTGTTCTACGCGCGCCTCAAGGAGATGTCAGCAAATCGTAGGGGTCAAGCAGAGCGGGTGCTTCTGAAAAGAAGACACGACCCTGGTATGTAAGGCAACGAAGGAACAAGAGTGGGTTTTTAGCCAGTAAAAGTCTGACATGCCCTCGCGTTCCACCCAAGAGCGGGGGCTTTCATTAGATGATTTTTCCACCTACAAAAAATATATATTTGATATGAGTGTATATATGATGAATGTTTGTATGGATGTTACTTACATCTTCAAGCTCAAACAGCTGAACGGATTTGGACGAAATTTTACCCATGGGTAGACCGTGTTTTGGAATAAGAAATAGAGTACTTCCCTTTGGAACTACTTCTAACCTTCACTTGGGCTAAGTCTCTAGAAGAAACTAATTTAATTATGTTATTCGTTAATCAAAGTTGTCCCGCCATCTCCTTCGTTATCTGCTGCTGCTGCCCGTTATGTCATTTCAGTGCACCTATTTCGTTTTTTACGAGCCCACCGCTCGATCGGCATACAGCAGACAAGTTCAGCCCAATTTCATTTAAACTAGACAGCTCTCTGACCCCCGTCAACGGTCTGTATTTTGGAGTGCAGTATAGTGTTTCGAATGTAATCCGTAAATTTTAGACCTACTGCGTTCCATAGCATGTTAAGTTAAGCTTGGAGCAAGCTTAAGTTTGGACTTTTGGATGTTCATCATCATCATCATTTCAACCAAAAGACGTGCACTGTTGGACATAGGCCTCCCCCAAGTGCCGCCACAATGAACGGTCCTGTGCGTCTCGCATCCATTGGATTCCCTCAACCCTTACCAGGTACGCCGTGTCCTCGTGGGGGCGATCGGCGGCGGCGATCTCTCGCGCCGGGCCTTGGTACAGGCCATGATCTGGAGCGAGGAGGAATGGCAGGCGCTCGCCTCCTTCTGCGAAGCAGTAATGCTTGCAAAGGAGGCGGCCGATCGCGTGAGGTAGCGGTCCTCACGCCCCAACCGCCGCCGGGATTCCGATCCCGATTTCCGGCCACCGTAGGCGCGGTAACCGTCCGGACCGAGCCCAAGTCGTCAACGGCGCGTGCTGTTCCAAGCGCGCCTCAAGGAGATGTCAGCAACTGTAGGGACCCAGCAGGGTCGAAGCCTACTGGGGCCAAGGGTCTGATTCTGAAAGGAAGACTCGGCCCTGGTACGAAAGGCAACGAAGGAACAGGAGTGGGTTTTTAGTCAGTAAAAGTCTGACACTATCTCCCGCCCCACCCAAGAGCGGTGGATGTCATAAGATGATTTTCCCACCAAAAAAAAAAAACCCTTACCAGGTAATCGGTCCACCTTGTAGGAGGCCTTCCAACGCTACGTCTTCTGGTACGTGCTCACCCTTCCAGAACCTTTCGGCCCTAATGGCCATCCATTCTGCGAGCAATGTGCCCTGGCCATTCCAACTTAAGTTTGGCGATTCTTCATGCTATGTCGGTGATCTTGGTTCTCTTGCGGATATCCTCATTCCTGATTCGATCACGCAAGGAAACTAGAATGTTAGTCAAAAGGATTTGGCAAGAAGTGGCTCAAGGCCGGGAACAATAAAAGGAATGGAGGTCAGTCAAAAAGGTCTTCAATCATCAGTGGAAAAGTATCGTCTAGATGAGACTAATAATAATTAAAATATAGTATAGCATAGTGGGCCTTAGCATAGCATAGCATAGTCGGCCTTTTAATGTTCCCACTGTTGGGACTCAGGCCTCCTCTCTAGGAGAGGGAATGGGCCGTAATCCACCACGCGGGCCCAGTGCGGGTTGGTGAATGTCACATGTCTTCGAATTTTTGGTTCTAGGACGTGCCGGTTTCCTCACATTGTTTTCCTTCGCCGTTTTAAGAGCAGTGGTGATGTAATCTATAATATAAAAATGAATCGCAAAATGTGTTGGTAAGCGCATAACTCAACAACGCCTGGTCCAATTTGGCCAATTCTTTTTTTTAAATGTTCGTTGAAGTTCAAGGATGGTTTTTACGGTGAGAAAAATTTAAATAGAGTAGGGTAGGGTAGAGTAGGGTAGAGTAGAGTAGAGTAGGATAGAGTAGTCAGTTGACGGGAGCGAAGCCGCGGGCAAAAGCTAGTAAATTATACAAAGTAATGCACCTGGCTGGATTTGAACCAATGACCTACGATTCGTAAGTCGGGTCCGTTACCACTCGGCCACCACTGTTCTTAATAGTTAAAATAAAAAAGCTTATTATAATATTTTTTTTTTTTTTTTTAATTCTTTTTACACCATATTGTTACATATTACAAGTAAATCTTAAACACATAATTATGCTAGTCCCCAACGAATAACTATGTGTTTTGTTACGTAATAATAATACCTCGAACTTTAAACCTAGATTGATGTAATTATACATAATTCTTGGTTTGAAGTCAATTAAAAGGCAAGTCGCTAACAACTAGCCCGAGCTAGGTTTATAAAATTAAAAGACTACTAAAGAACTGAATCTACAAACTTAAGTGGCAATGGGCAGGGCACATTGCTCGCAGAACAGATGGCCGCTGGGGCCGAAGGGTTCTGGAGTGGCGTCCACGTACCGGAAGACGCAGTGTTGGCAGGCCCCCAACAAGGTGGACCGATGACCTGGTGAAGGTTGCGGGAATCTGATGGATGCGAGACGCACAAGACCGTTCGTTGTGGCGACATTTGGGGGAGGCCTATGTACAGCAGTGGACATCTATCGGCTGAAAATGATGATGAAAGTACTGAATCTACAGTATGGTATAAAGTTCTGGTATAGCTATATAATAAATGTTGAAGGTGACCACTTAGGAAGAATTTTGATAATTTATTCCCTGAAGAGGTTAGGAGCGCTTAAAAGTTTTTACGGAAGTTGGACATTTTGCCGATAGGAAACTTAACCAGGCGCACGATTCATAAAGAATAAATAAGGTACTGCAAACTGTTGAAGTACGTAGGTAAACAGATAAATACAATCCTTTTTCAATAACCTTTCATACAATTTTCCAATAAATCAGTTCTCTTTCTATGTAAGAAACGTACCTAGTTATTGAGTCTATATTTACCTAAGTTTTGATCTATTGACACATCAATATATCCTCGGCTTTGGAAGGTTGAAGACCTCTCATATGGAGGACGGTAAGTACAAGTAAAAGTACATTGATATAAAAGTCAAATGTTTTTTTTTCTTGAGGCTTATGAATCACCATAGGTTTTTTTTTTAAATTCATATAAACCAGTGCTAGACTGCGATCCCACCTGATGGTAAGCAGTGATGCAATCATTGATGGTGAGGCGTACTACTTTATTAAGAGCCTATTCACTGTAGCCATCATACAACACCAACCACCAAACACAATAAAGTTTTTAACACACTTGCTCAGGAAGTGACTCTAATTTTGATTGGCCTGTTGGTCTAGTGGTTAGTGGCCCTGACTGGTATGCTGGAGGTCGTGGGTTCGATTCCCACCCAGGACAAATGTTTGTGTGATGAGCACCATCATTTATTCTGTGTCTAGGTGTAATTTATCTATATACGTATTTGGAAATATATAAGTATGTTTATCAGTGTCTAGTACCCATAACACAAGCTCTGCTTAGCTTGGGACTAGACGGCGTTGTGTGATAGTTGTGTAAAAAAAAAAATTACACCGTATTTAAGTGTATACTGATGCTTATAACCAAACTGTGACATTTTGATTACCATAACGTACAAGTACTATAAAATAGGTAGTTACAATCTTTTTGTTGACCCCCTGTGTTTGCAATAAGAGGTTTCATACGAAAAAAAAATCACATTAGGTTATTCCGTTCAAAATAGCATATACTGCCTTACTTGGTTATTTCAAACCATTTCAAACAAATAGCTCACTGAAAAAAAAACTTATTTCCGGCTCGGAAGTAATCACCTCTCTGGGAATGTTCGAAAGATTTACCCTAGCCCTGAAACGCAAAAGGACAACTGTCAGAACACAGGTGGGTTTTAGTCAGTAAAAGTTTGACATGCCTTTTCGTTCCACCTAGAGCGAGCGAGCGAGCCATTTGATGATTTTACATTTTTTTTTAAATCTACGATATACAGCCAACTGTAGATATAACAATGACTGTCCTCTTGTTTGTTGTAGTTCCAATTTAAACAACGCCATTGTATCGTTATCAGTATTTATTCACGGGCCACATTCTATTGGAAGATTAAAGTTGAAATTCCCACAAATACTGCGTCTATAGACAGCTGACATTGGTTTGCTTTTAAAAACATTCCTCATTTTGTAGAAGTCGCGTTAACCAATGTACCTATTCATTTTCTAGGTAAAAAGCGTAGATGCAACGTATTTTAAACACATTTTTTTCACTTAGTCAGCCACCACACATGTAGTAAAGTTACATTAACTTTTTACTTTAATTTCAGTCCAGATTCATGACACTCAATTCAGTTCTAAATATTTTAATTAAATTCACAACAGCTTAAATGAGTACTTAAACCATTACAAGTTAGTGCATGAGTCCAATTCCTCGTTTGCTATGGAGAAAAACCAGTAAAAAACACCATGGTTACTCTTTTATAACATGATTTTCAAACGGTTTCCTAATAACGTTAAGAGGTATAGGGTATAGGTATGAGAGGACAGTGTAGGCCAGTCAACATGGTACCAAACAGCACCAAAACACGCAATGTAGGAAGAAATCAGTATAAAAATAAAAAAATAAACCGTTTTTGTTTATTCTTCTTATTAACGAGCTTTGTCACATTAATTACTAATAAATGTAATGTGTGTATGTGTGTGTGTGTGTGTAATGTGTGTGTGTGTGAGTGTGTGTGTGTGTGTGTGTGTGTGTGTGGGTGTAAAATGTGTGTGTGTGTATGTGTAACGTTCGCTTCATCTTAGCTAAATTTTGAATTTGAAATTAATTTAAGCTATATTATCATATTTTATAAAGAGCTTTTGCCTCATCCGTCATAAGCTTAGTTAAGACACAATAAAATATACCAATTCCAAACATTAAAAAAATAGGTTTATTGTATTGTATGCCTCTTGTTTTTAATCTGACAGCAACATTTTTTAATAATCTATTACAACAATAACTCCAAGGCCATTCGCACATCTAGACGTAGATGCTGTCAACACATTGAATTCAAAAAGAATCCATCAAAGTACAATTTCCTCCAACTCGAGGGTTTTTCTTTAGCTACAAATGAACCTGAAACCGGAAATTAAATTTCCACGCGCTGCATCAATTCTAACACCCTCATGTTCGAAACACCTTTGTTTCACCAGGAAAACCATCACAGTCCCCAAAATTTACGACGGGTACCTACGCACGTACACATAACCCAGAAATCAAAGCAGAGTATAGTAAAATATACCTATCATATGTTATTATGGCCCGAGATTATAGCATAAGACTTGATCAAGCACGGCAAACGTGTCCTAAGTCAACACGATTCATAGGACTGATTCGTGAGGTATTGGCGACCGAGAAGCCAATTTTATTATCACATATGTATACGTACATTGTTGTGTGTTGTTTGCCAAAGCGATTGGCGCATATTTTGCAAAGGAACGTCATGACGTATTGTTTGGCTTTTGGGGAGGGAGGGCGTGGATTTGTGGATTTATTGTGTGGACGCACATTTTGACGTGTGTTTGTAATCAAGCATGAATAGTATATTTTTTAGGGTTTCGTACCTCGAAAGAAAAAAACAGAACCTTTATAAGGTCACTTTGTTGTCCGTTTGTCTGTCAAGACCCTTTATCTCGGGAACGCGTTTAGGTTGAAATTAAAACCATATACTTAGATCTGCGGCCCCTAGAAGCTGTAAAAAAATCAGATTGTTAAGTTATCGAAAAAAAAAGTATAACTTGCCAGTTTGCAAGTTAGTAGTATTAGCGTGGCCTCCGTGGTCGCCACAATACTACAAAAGCATATTTAGAATGTAACATCCACATTGTAATGGAAAATAAAGAGCGGGTTTCTGATCTGAGTATTTTGGGTTGTACGTGTCAAACCTTACTGAAATGTCAAAATTATTTTGATAGGTTTTCAGGCAAAAGTGGAGTTTGAGAATTACTCAACATCATCGTGAGGGAAGCAACTGTATGTATTCTGTATAAAAACTCAATAGTCTCTAAACTTGACTAGAACAATTTTCTTGCAGTGGTCTTCCCATCTGATTATAATTTATTTCTTCGAGTGAAGTTCAGTGGCTGTTTTAATTACTCGCAAATTGATTCCTAGTGGATATTGTGATGTAAAACTGGTGTATTTTTGTATCTCAAGTGTCTGCGCAACTGGTATAATATGTGGAATCATTGAAATAGGTGCAATCTCGGTAAAATGGAGCTGAGAATTTTATTTTAGTTTTTGCTACCTCAGCAAAGTTTTCTGAGAAGGCTAAATTGATACATTTGCTGCCAAATACCTACTTCAAAAACATTAGAATGTGTTACACCCGCATTCTAATGTAAAACAAAAAGAAACAACTATGATATTCGAATACGGAAGACTTATTACGCAAGAAAACGTGGACGAAAGACTAGGCGATATGGTCGAACGACTATAGCCTTCCCTAAGGGGTAAACAGAAAAAAAAAGTATACATGTGGATAATATTCGAAACATAATTATATTGATGAGAGATTGTCAAACAAGAAAAGTTTAAGCAAATGTTTTTTTTTTTAAATAATGTAACAAAGAGTGCTTATAACAGTAGAATAATTGTGAATTGAACCATAGAAGCCTTTCATTTGCGTCTCCCCCCTATCACAGTATTAAGCAGCAAATGTTTTTAGGTCAGCCTTCTAGCAAACTTTGCTGAGGTAGTCAATACAACAGTAAAATACTCAGTTCTATTTGACGAGAACGCGCCAATTTTAATGATCCTAGATTTTTTCCAGTTGAGCAGGCACTTGAGCTATGACACTAAATCAATTTTTCATCATAACATTCACTCGTTAAGGGCGCTAATCAAATTTTAATCAAAATAAAACCTGACACGATCCTGCAAAATGGAAAAAAAAAAACTTAAAATTATTTTGAATTTCGCGGCACACATAACTGCGATGCGATGCGACGCGTTACGACGCCCCATTGCAGAAAGTTGCGAAGTAATTTCGTGCGGCAAAGCTTCCATACAATGTACGATATGAATCAATTCGCAAGTTCTTACGATGTGTCGTGCGAACTCACAGATTTTTGCGATGCAATGGTGCATCAAAGTATTTGTGTGGGCCCTTAAGTTTGAGTAGGTACCGTTTCTGTTGGGGTTGGGTTTTAATAAGTGGATTGTATTTCTATAAGCGGTGGTATATTACTTTTGAAAATACAACGATTCCGGACAAACAGTAAGTCGGTGTCCGTGAAAGCGAGTGTCCGCGGTGCGCCGGACAGCCGTGTCGAGGCCCGCTTCTCCATTCCCTGCTGCCGATGCCGTATATGTGCACGCCGTCTGTGCGTGCAGACCACGTCATCGCTCTGTTGGGTTCGATTCCCAACAGTTTCAAAATATTGAAAAAAAAAAATGGTCAAATATAATCATCTAAACAAATATAGTCTCACATATCAGAATTATATCAGTTTGTAGGTAAGTATATAAGTAGTAGTAAATAAGGGAGATTGTTTGAATTCAGCAAAAAGTTAAGAGCATCGTGGCAATCCCTTTCCTTCAATCAACATTTATGAGTTTGGAGGGGAAAGGAAAACAAGAATGTATAAGAAAACATGATATGGGTTCAGAACCCATATTTTATTTATACTATAACGGCATTTGTCTTATTGGCTTATTGGCTTCGATTTACTAGTAAAGTTATGTGGAACAAAAGTTAAGCCGGGGTCGAACCCAGGACTTTAAGGCTCTATTCAAAGTAGTTATTTCATGTCATAATCGACTGACATGCACTACCCAAACGGTACAATTGGTGCAATGATAGAGCGATTGGTTGCAGCGTTGTGTACTGCGGGTTCGACCTCCACATACAAATATTTATACAGGTGTGTCCACATTTGGCTAATGCACCATGAATGCGCCGCTAGCGACTCGCTCCTGAGCTGCGTATGTGCGTTTGAAGTTGGCCCACCGTCCCTGTGCCATCCGTGTGCCCTTCGCGCGTTAGCTTCGCGCCAGACGTGAACGGCGCAAGAAGCGCACGCGTGGAACCGGTCACTTGCACCCGCGTACATAATCATCAATATGATCTCATTTAGTTGAGGTCCCCTTGTCGACGCAAATATTGAGCACGGAGTTTGTAGTTACGCGTATGGAATTTTACCAGATAAGACAATCTGTCTAACCTTTTCCCACCTTACCTTTTCCTTCTTTTTCTATATTGGGGTTGGCTTCCAGTCCAAACAGATGGATACCAGTAAACTTGAAGCCATTGCACTGCTTACCTATAGAACACAGTAACTAGATACCATGATAGACTTGGCAAAGCTAGTGTCAGATTTCAGGCTTCTGACACTCCATAGCGACTGTCATAGACCTTAATAACAGTCTAGACCAAATGGGTAATCATGTTTTCCCGGTCATGGAGGAATTTCGGTGATGCTGCTTGAGCGTTGAGTTTTCGATAGCTTCAGCGAGAGCAGTGAAATGAAATACGTAAGACTATATAAAATGGTATATTATGTAAAAACAAAAAATATTACGTAGACGCGATGTCCTCATTGTAGTAAAATTTGGAGTACCATTGAGTTTTGAGTCGTATGCATCGCCCGCGCACCCGGCGAAGGCCTGCCACTGGCCTTCCGCTCGCGCGCGATGCCGTAGCCATCACGCACCTCTTGTCTGTCGTAAGGATGTCTTGCACAGACACTAGGTATTTCATAAATGGTCATCTATCTATGGGACAACCTCGGCTAGCGTTGCTTAACCGCGAAGATTGACCCGTGTGGTTGCTGTTATATAGCTAGGAGCTCCAATGAAATCTGCTAGAACGTTTTAAAGAGTGACTGTGGCTCTAGAACGCATAGGGCAACTGAAGGAAATGGTGGGTTTTAGTCAGTAAAAGTATGACACGCCCTCTCGTCCCATTCTAGAGTAGAAGAAGTCATATGATGATTTTCCTCATCAAAAAGTGAGAAACTTCAATAAGACAATCAAAGGAATAAAATAACAAATCAGGAACACCTAACCTTTTGAGAAATATAATCTGCATTAATTTAAATGTGAAAATTTAATCTTAACCTTCAGCGAATCCAATAAGGAAACTCAGTTTTAAAATTAATACTCCAATTCAATTTAGGAGTAGAACTTTATAAAAATGTTAATTCAAAGTCGTAACTGAACAAAACAAACAGCAAAACAAAAATTAAAAAGTGTTTTATAATCGTCTTTTGAGAGGCCTTTTTTTTAAGAGGAACATCATCAGAAATTTGAAACGTTTATTTCAAATAAACGATTTACGTTTGTACTGAGAACTAAGCATTTACAGTCAAAAAGTGAAATGTGATGTAGTGGAACTGATAAAAAAAAACAAAAATGGCCAACGGAACGTCAAACTCACTTAAATATCACAATTAAGGTAGTTATGGGACTATGAACATACAAATAAATGATTGATTCTGCCCCCCTGGCCAAGTTACAATCGTATCGTTCACGCCAAACGCTTCGAGTAGGCCACGCCTCCAATCTCTTTGTTCGGACCACGTGACTGAGTGTTGAGATGACGTCAGAACAAAGGAATCGGAGGCGTGGCCTACTCGAAGCGTTCAGCACGAACGATACGATTGTAACTTTGCTAGGGGGCTGAATATTTATGTTGAAAATGGTATCATTGAAGTGACCTGGATGATGATAATGGAACCGGAAGATAGTTATCGGAATTCCGTAACTAATCAGTGTATCTTAGCCGTGTTTGAGATTATTAGAATTGTCATGAGATGTACTTTGGTTGTATTAGGGTACTATCGAACTGATCTGATGATGGAGCTGGAATGTGGAAGGTAGACACAGGACCTTCATAATAAAACCATGTGGTGTGGTGTGTGCTGTGGTGTGTGGTGTGGTGTGGTGTGGTGGTATGTGTGTGGTGGGTGTGGGGTGTGTTTGGGTTAATTGGAATTGTCATGAGAAAAAGGCACTCTGGTTATAAGTATATCGCAACTAAAAAGTGTGAAATAAAAAACTTTTTCTTCTTCGACTTCACTAAAAACAAACACTAAAATGATCAAATTAACTTTAATTTTGGAAGTCGGTTTTAAATAAAAAAAACAAACCATACCGAGAAACACCGACTTCCAAAATTAAAGTTATTTTGATCGTTTGGTGGTCTTTTTTTTTTCGTAAAAAGTTTTTTTTAACTAGATATTTTGTTTTATTGCGGCAACAGAAATACATCGTCTGTGAAAATTTCAACTAACTTTTTCTTTTTTTAGTTGGTATAAACCAGTGCTCGACAGTGATCTCACCTGATAGTAAGCAATCGCTGCAATCATTGATGGTGAGGCGCACTAATTTATTAACTATAACGGTTCATGAGATAAAAACATGTTGCGCCGACCCCAAATAACACGGGACAAGGGCAGGAAGATGATGAACGATTCATGAGATACAGCCTGGTGACAGACAAACAGATGGACAGCGGAGTCTTAGGGTAATAGGGTCCCGTTTTACTCTTTGGGTACGGAACCTTAAAAAAACGTACCTAATATTCCCATTCACAGTTCGTACTAAATGTAAGTTGTTAGTGAACATTTGTGTAAAGGCGGTTGCACATGGTCAATTTTGGAACTAATTACGAAATAAATCCAACCTCATAAAGTTCGAACACGTTGACATAAATCACTTTGTCAGTGCTTCGTTAGCCAGTAATGGGGACAAAACAGGAGTAATTCTGTATAAAATACTGTTTAGACGAGTCTGGTTAATGGAGCCCAGTTTTCAAATAGGTAATCATACAAATTATAAAGAGATTAAGGTGGAATCGCCAGGGTTTTTTTGGTAGGAAATCATCCAATGACGTCTTCTGCTCTAGGGCGAAGCGGGAAGGCGTGTCAGACTTTTACTGACAAAAACCCGGGCCTGTTCCATGTTCCTTCTTTGCCTTACGCTCCAGGACCTTGAGTTTTCCGTTCGGAAGCGAACCCATAGCCCCAGAAATTCAACGTTTTTTTGCATATTGCAGGTCAGTCACAAGTTATGTTGATAAAAATATAATCTGCGACCGTAACACGTATAACTGAAAGTATTGTTGTAGTGATATAGTATTAGACGAACTAAGAGAGTTGTATTAAGTTATTATTATTATGTGGTAAGACACCACTACTGGAAGGACACCACTACTGGAAGGACACCACTACTGGAAGGACATCACTACTGGAAGAACTTGGAGGAGCCTTTTTTCTACCAGTGGGACAGTAATGGCTAGGAAAAACAAAAGACACAGCAGCGGCTATTAATTTAGACATTTAGTCTGCCAAACACATTCCGGGAGCCTGTTCCATACTATTACGATTTGGTTAGGTAGGAATTGCTTCAAAGATTTTTTCCTAGATGCATTTCGCCATAGCTTGAAGAAATGTTCCCGTAATTGTTTATTAGCTTTCAGTGTGTAAAGGTATTGAAGGCTGGACGCGTCGTAACTCCGTAAGTATTTTATGTCTCAATAAGCCTACCTCTTTGTCTACGTTGTCCCAGTGTAATTTTTTATGTATATGATTCAGTAAATACATATGTGGTTTTTTTTAAGATTGGAAATCATCCAATGACTTCCCCAATCATCCAATGAGGTTCTGCGTCATACAGAAAGTGAAGACGCCGTGTTGCCGCTCCAGCCACTCCTCAAAGAGGGAATTCCGCGATTGTGGTGTGCTCAGTACTGGGTTGCGATAGTCGCTGTCGCCATTTCGTCATGAGACTTCGCTGGAACTCTGTCCGCCATACTGTGACTTGTCGCGGCAGCGTAGTTTCGCCCCAGCATTACATCTCCATGCGCAAAACGTGCATGCATGCAAGGACTGTTGCCTCCAGATCCCACGGTAGCAGGCCAGCAAGGAAGCTCGCCGCTTCGCGGGAAACTGTGTGGTATCCCCGCACCATCCGTATGGCCATTACTTTTTCTGGCAAGCGTTCAGCATGGCTGAAGCTGAGCCCAAGGGAACATGGACAGAGGTCGCGAGCAGAATAGTTTCTGCTCACGACTTCCATTTTCAATACGGCCCACGCTGAAAACCACCGCAAGACTCTTCACTTTTTGCGCGTGGACACGGGATTATGCTGAGCGTACGGCCATTTTGCTCGGACGAGGCGCATATATTTTATTCTTATTTATTTTTTGTCATGGAAAATTTTTGCAATATGTTAGTCTTAAGTTTGCGCCTTTTCCGGCAAATAAAAAGTTTTTCTTTCTTCTTTCTTTGCTTCTGGACAGAAGCCTTTTTTTAATTTTTTCCACGCTGGTGCGTAAAACAATTAAAAAAAAATAGTCATAACAATCACCAGAAAAGGTTAAGGTTACCCCTATATCGTGTATCATCTCACGTACACAAGACCCGGAACAATAATCTGTGGGCCATGTTTGTTTTGTTTCGTGGACCCATACAAATACTTGTACTATGCGGGAATCAGCAGCAGCCAATCTCTCAACAACAGCGCTAGCCGTGCCGCCACAATGCACAATTCTTCATAGATACCTACCTACAAAGTCGTGACAAAAGCGTTCTAAATCTTGTGGCGAAGTCTATTTAACTGCAGTAATGTTTAATAAACTTTAACTTATTAGCTTTTGAATTGTGATAAAGTTGCTTTATAAGTCATTTTTATCGGTTTTTAAATAGATGTTTTTTTTTTATGCGGGAATATCATCTTATGACAAATCTCGCTCTTGGGCGGAGCGAGAGATAGTGTCAGACTTTTACTGACTAAAAACCCACTCCTGTTCCTTCGTTGCCTTCGTACCAGGGTCCGGGTTTCGTTTTCACACTACCCATGGCCCCAGTAGGCTTCGACCCTGCTGGGCCCATACGATTTGCTGACATCTCCCTGAGGCGCGCGTGGAACAATACGCGCCGTCGATGTCTTGGGCTTGGTCCGGACGGTTACCGGACGGTCGGACGGCGGGCCACCCATTGCCCGCCGTCCGCAAGCCGCGCCTACGGTGACCGGAAATCGGGATCGGAATCCCGGCGGCGGTTGGGGCGTGAGGACCGTTGCCGTTGCCTCACGCGATCGGCCGCCTCCTTTGCTAGCATTACTGCTTCGCAGAAGGAGGCAACCGCCTGCCACTCCTCCTCGCTCCGGACCATGGCCTGTACCAACGCCCGGCGAGAGATCGCCGCCGCCGATCGCCCCCACGAGGACACGGCGTTGCTCTGCCCAAGCGGGGCACACCTCCACCGTGTGCTCCATCGTGTCCTCCGCGCGGTCCACACAGTGGCGACACCCGGGCATCGCTTCCGCATAAATTCGGTGCAGGAACTTCCCGAACTTCCCGTGTTCGGTGAGAACCTGCGTCATGCGGAAGGTGAGGATGCCGTGAGGTCTTTCCAACCACGCCTCAAAGAGGGGACTCACCGCCATAATTGTGGCGTGCCCAGCACTGGGTCGCGACAGTCGCTGTCGCCATTTCTCCATGAGAACCCGGCGGAGCTCCGTCCGCCATGCTGCGACTTGTCGCGGCAGCGGAGTTTCGCCCCAGCGTTGCATCTCCATGTGCAGATCGTGCATGAGAGCAAGGCCTTTTGTTTCCAGATCCCTTGGTGGCTGGCAGGCAAAGAGGCTCGCCGCTTCGCGGGTTATCGTCCGGTATCCTCGCACCATCCGTATGGTCATGATCCTTTGGCATGCATTCAGCCGGGCCGCCGGCTGCTTCCGCAGCGCCGGCGCCCATATCGGTGCACCATAAATGGCCATGGACCGAACGATTCTCGCGTAGAGCCTCCGGCAGGAGGCTGAACTCCCAAGCTCCCAAGGTCAAGGTTGGGCGGGAGCCGCCCGAGGGCAGCCCCAGTCCAATTTAGTTTGGGAGCCAGACGTCGGAAGTGCTCCTCGAAATCCCATCGGCTATCGAGAACGAGTCCCAGGTACTTCATCGTTTAAATAGATGGTGCGGTAGTGGCTCATCGGCATCAACTCCGACTTACGAGTAGATAGTCGCGGGTTCTAACACAGGGCTTAACTTTGCGTAATTTATTTCATAGCTAATACTCTCGAAACGGGGAAGAAAAATGTTGTAAGGAATGTCGTTGAAATCTGTTTCCTTATAACATTTTTCTTCCCTAAATCCAAAAATTTTAAGACTTGTAATCCATTAAGCCGCACTGGGCCCATCCCCTCTTTTATAGAGTTGAGTCCCAGTTGTGGGAACATTTTAGGGCTGATTATATTTATTATATCTTTAAGCACTAACTAGCCTGTTCCAGAGACTATGCCCACACGAAAGTTGAGAATTATGCCACGGAAACTTACCTATTATCGACATTACAAGCTTTATCATTTGAATCTTATTTCAGTAAAGTAAACTGAACTCAAAAAACCACCACGACCATGATCTACCTAAATATCAAGTTTCACCCTAACCCGTCAAGCTCTTGAGGCGTGATAGATCAACAAACATCCAAACACCTTTTTTAGGGTTCCGTACCTCAAAAGGAAAAAACGGAACCCTTATAGGATCCCTTATTGTCAGTCGGTTTGTTTGTCTGTCTGTCAGTCTGTCTGTTAAGACCCTTTATCTGGAAAAAGCGTAGAGGCATCAAGTTGAAATTAAAACCACATACCCAAGTTTGCGGTCTCTTGAAGTTATGAAAAAATCAAACTTCTAAGTAAACGAAAAAAAAAGATATGGCCGTTTATATCGCAAAAAACCTATAATGCAATTACTTTGTTTACCATTAGAATACGTATGTAATATATTCTAATGTGTTTTTGGCAGTATTTGGTAATAAATGTAACGAGTCAGCCTTTTTGGAAACTTCGCTGAGGTAGACGTCATCAAGACATTAAAAAATTAACTGATCTATAATATATTGTCCAGTAGTGCAGACATTTGGGATACAAAAGTATACCAATTTTACAGCAAAATATTCAACCATTCGTTGTGGCGACACTTGAGAGACGCCTATGTCTACCAGTGGACATCTTTCATCCGAAATAATGATGACGATAATGATCCACTAGGAATCAATTTACGAATAATCAAAACAACTTCTGAACTTCACTCAAAAAAATCCCACTAAAAATTCACCTCCAATACAGATTTTCACATTATAGTATTATATTAGTTGGAGTAGATAATACAACCAGCCGGCAATTGTTGGTTGCAGCCAATTGCATAACAGACAACCGCTTTATTCACATCGTAATGTTGGCAATAAAAATGTCCTGCAACTACCAACTTCTGCGCAGTTTGCAAGAAACGAACTATTATTACCATCCGAACCGACCGTTTTACAACTTAGTGCTTATATTTTATACAGTTACTGTTTCAATTTTCTTTAAAATGGACTTTATTTTTTTAGTACTAAGGTATAAGATTCAGATTTTTAATTAAAACTGTCGACGTCTTCACAATATTTTTTTATATTATTAAATGTTTAGTTCCTTCTTACCTTTGAATTAAGATAATTGAAATGAACCGAGGGAAACCCTGTAATGGAGTATTATAAATACTAATTTAATAAAAAATTACTAAAATATTTATATTTTGTTTTTGGCATCAAAGTCAAAAATTGTTAAGCTATTTTATACTTTTAATACGGAAAGGGCCAATACAATAACCGTACATGCATAAAATAAAGAAACATATTAATTAATAAACATTATAATTGATCGTTGATTTGCATTTAATTAGCTTTTTAGGGTTCCGTAGCCAAAGGTTAAAACAGGACACTATTACTAAGACTCCACTCCATCCGTCAGTCTGTCTGTCCGTCTGTCACTAGGCCGGTATCTCATGAACCGTGATAGTTAGACATTTGAAATTTTCACAGATGATGTATTTCTGTTGCCGCTATAACAACAATTATTAAAAAATAGAATAAAATTAATATTTATGGGGGCTCTCATACAACAAACGTGAGGTTTTTGCCATTTTTTGCTAGTGTATTGTGAGTCTATTTTTAATGTAAATATCTCAATATACTATATACTTAGAAATAAATCTTTCTTTCTTTACATAAAATAACAACAACATTTTCATGTGAAAATCATTAGAAACACACATAATGCTATACATTTTACTGCAGCAGTTTTCTCAGTAATACCGAGATTTTAAAAGACTGCAAAGAGCTTCCATAGTTTCATGAAAAATGTTGTAGAAAAATTCTATAAACTTCTTGAATGGTCTGTTGTTTCCGAGGCTTGCTAATTGTTGGCGGCAATCCTGAGTTTATGTTTAGGTTTTTCAAGAAGAAATTTTGTTAGGAAATTCACATTTCCAAAATTTCTAGAAGCGAAACAATTCTGTTCCGGCAACGTGTTATCAGTTCGTATTCTAATGGAAATCCTTTCCAGAGACACTATTCTGAGGGCAAGGAGTGGTATGTGGGTAACAAGCAATAAACAAACAATTCCAGACCACGGAACTGATTTATTATGATTTAGACTTTAGGTATTCACTTTATAACGACCGTGAAACAGTCTCTAGACGTTGTTCATATGGCTGCCGTGGGAAATCATAAAATGGCATCTCTCGCCCTCGGGTGGGGCGGTAGGGCGTGTCAGACTTTTACTGACTAAAATCCACCCCTAGTTCCTTCGTTACCTTTCATACCAGGGTCGGGACATCCTTTCAGAAGCGCACCCATGGCCCCAATAGGCTTCGATCCTGCTGGGCCACTATGGTTTGCTGACATCTCCTTGAGGCGTGCGTGGAACAAACTTGTGTTCGGTCCGGACGGTTACTGGCCGGTCAGACGGCGAGCTACCAATTGCTCGCCATCCGCAAGTCAGCGCTTACGGTGGGCGGAAAAATGCCATCTTTACGGAAAGACAGTTCATTCGATTTTGTGGGTGTATTGGCATAAACTAGGAAGAAATCTTAACTCTAAGCTGCACCGAAAAAAATGTCAGATGAGTGAACTTTGCATAATTTGGTAATTTTTATTTAATAAACATTACTTTACCTTACAATAGGATACTTACACTAGGAACTGAAACTTCTGTACCGTGGGTGCGTTCACAAACATGTAAACTCACATACACAAGACACTCTGACCCAGAACATTTACCTGTAGGCCATAAGTACAAATATGTATATGTTTCGAGCGGGATCGAACCCGCTGGAGCCAATCGCGCAACCACTGCACCAACTATGCCGTCAAAGTTATACTTTTTTAAGGTTCCGTACCTCAAAAGGAAAAACGGAACCCTTATAGGATCACTTTGTTGTCCGTCCATCAATCTGGCTGTCTGTCTGTCTGTCAAGACCCTTTATCTCAGAAACGCTTGGAAGCATCGAGTTGAATTTAAAACTGTATACTCAAGTCTGCGATCCCTTGAAGGTGTGAAAAAGTCAAAATTCTGAGTTAACGGAAAAAAGATATATGGCCGTTTATGTTGCAAGAAACGTACATTTCAACACTCTCAAAGGAATCAAAATTAATAGGGTACTTCCCGTTGACCCAGAAACCTGAAATTTGGCATAAAGCAAGGTCTTACAGTATAAATATTGGAATAAATGAAAACTGAATTTGTCGTTACGTCATAAGAAAAACTTTTTTATCAATTCGGAAAAATCTTCGTAACTCAATTCGGGAATCGAACTGTTTCCATAGGTAAGTTTGTGCGGAACCCTCAGTGCGCGAGTCCGACTCGCAATTGACCCGTTTTTTATTATTAAAAAAATGAACTTTAGATCTCATTCTCAGCCAGTGCTTGCAATGACTAGAACAACAAAGTCAAATTTCCAATATGTGGTGGTTAGAAATATTAATATACTTACCATCAGAGCATAATTTGTACTATACCTTTGTCCCTTCAGACATTTTTTTTTTAGGTGGAAAATCGTCCAATAGCTTCTCATGCTTTTGGGTGGAGCATAAGGGCGTGTCAGACTTTTACTGACTAAAACCCACTCCTGTTACTTCTTTGCCGTCGTTCCAGGGCTCTGGGGCTATCTTTCATACAACCCATAGCCCCTACTGTTTTGCTGACATTTCTTTGAGGCACGCGTTGAAAACTACGCGCCGTCGACGATTCGAGCTCGTTCCAGACGGTTACCGGACAGCCGGACAGCGAGCCACCTATTGCTTGCCGTCTGCAAGCTTACACCTACTGTGGCTGGAAATCGGGGTCGGGATCCCGGCAGCAGGGGTGTGAAGGCCGTTCCCTCACGCATGCGGCTACCTCCTTCTAGCAGTCACTTCAGACAACACAGTCGTGTCTAGTTCTCGTTAATATTTCAGATTATATTTATATTTAGTTTCCGCCCGTCTGGAGGTATCAGCAACCTAGATCTTTTACTATAAATTGCCCTTATTAATTTTGTTTAACGACGCTGTATTTTGTGTGATAAAGGACGCGGTATGATCACAGCATTGTTTAGTTTCGTTTAAAAAATATTTTCATAATTTTGAGAAAGAAAGCTTATCATTTTTTGTAAGTCTGTAGCGATTCAATGCACTAGTCTAGTAAAAATATTCTGTTTTGATTACATACGGTCTACCACCAACATATCATTGACTAGAATTACTCTATATAGCGAAAACTTGTATTGTATTTTTTCAGGAGTAAGAAATAACTGCCAGAGATTCAAGGTCAATGAGGTCAAGAAGGTCACGATTATTAATTCGTCACAAGCAGATAGAACCATCATCATTCAGCTGAAAGACAGCCACATCTGAACATAGATCTACACTACCGTCGCCACATGAACTGGTCCTTCTCGTACTCAATGGACTCCAACAGTCTTCAACAGAATATACTCATTGTCGCACTAATATTGAAAAGGGGAAAGTTTGTGTGTTTGTATGTTTGCTTTACACTCAAACTGCTGCAGGGATTTAGATGAAAATTGGCACACGGAAAGAATAAAAAAAGAAAGAAAAGAAAGACCATATCGTTTTTTTTTTGGAGTATCAAATCATTAACTGACTTCTCCAGCTGTAGGGTAGTGTGGGAAAGAGAGTCAGATTTTTACTGACTAAAACGATACCTGTGTCTTTCAGTTGTCCTTTGCGTTCTAACAGTGTCCTTTTCATAAAATCTCCGTGACTTTAGCATGCATCGACCTGCATGCTAAAGTCACGATTGCTGGGCCCCTACGATTTGCTGACTTCTCTTTGTGGAACGCGTGAAATATTACGCGCTGTAGACGACTTGAGCTCGGTCCGGATGAATACCGGATGGCCGGACGGCGAGCTACCTATTGTTCGTCGTCCGCAAGCCTACCGCTATCGTGACTGGTACTCTGGGTCAGAGTCGGGATCTCGGTAGCCTTCGCTAGCATTATTGGTTCGCAGAAGGAGGCGACCGCCTACCATTCCTTCTCGTCGGGTAAACCACAAGCTGGGATAGCATGTAAGATACTTTTATTACAGGAGTATGTTTCCTTGGGATAATGTTCTACTGTCAATGCCCTTGGCAGCAGCTAATACCAAGATAAGCCGGATCGTTACAAAGTAAAACTCTCAAGTGTCACACAAACTTACGATCATAGAACTTTCAGTAGAAGGGTTCTCCATCAAGTTTTAATTAAATTCTTGGAATCGATGCACCCACCAAAGTACTACAACGATGTTAGACGAAATTCAATCGAAAACCGTCATTCCCTACATACGTAAACAAGCATTAGGAATTACCATTCTACTTGAAACCTTACTGACCTGTTTTTACAGCGCAATTTCGAGTGCTTTTAGGAGGCACAGTCATAAAATTTTACGAGGTGCATTCGAGTAAGAGAGATGAGCGAAGTTTAGCTCTCTGTCGCATATTTTAGGGTCTTGCAAGGGAAATAAATCGTGTTATGTCCGTATCGATCTAGGAATTCGAATGGAAATATGATGTTAATACATTGGCAGTGGCTTGCTGCTGCGCTCACAACTTCTTTTTTAATTTTCAAGTTAGTGATTGGCAACAAATATGTTATGGATATTCTGTCAAAAGTATAGACTATTTTTTCGGTAAGTACGTGAGACACAAAAAACTGGGTGCACATTTTTCAGCCTAACCAGAAATCAGAAATGTTTATTTCAAATAGACCAATAACAGGCACTTTTGAATTGTCAAAATGTCGGTCAGTCAAAAAAGTTAAGCTAAATTGCACGTTCCAAAGCGTAGATCTCTATGGAGAAGAATGTACAAGAAACTCCATGGAGTGTCCATGGAGCTTTTACATCATATTATGAGTTACATAAATCTTGGTTACATATTTCTTGTCGCTTCTTATATGTGAGCACAATGTAGATAAGTAATAATAAATAAAATAAAAAACTAATTAACATAATAGAAATTAAAATAAGTCACTGGCAGCTAAGAGATAACCAGTCTCAACTGACGGCACCCGTTCACGAGCATGACGCGTGCATCAGCCCCACTCAGCTCAACCATTTTGAAGGGAACTGAATGACCCAATAACACGTGCCACCATCAGCGAGACATTTGAGTGAGCATGACAAACTCTCAACTGCCATGCTCGTAATGTCAAACAAGTTGTAACCTAATAAAAATGCTCCATGGTACTTCACATTCACAAAACTTGAAAAACAAAGTGCTTCTACATTATACAATGCTATTGTTTCTAAATACCTTATAACATGCCTTAAACGACAATGCAAACCTTAATTAGAGACTATCTTCTAACATTAAATAATGAAAAGACTGGGGATCTTCTGCTGGGCATCCCACGGGTTGATGCTCTTATTCAATTCTTAATCCATACTGGTACGCTCTAGTTATACCTACATTTACTTACTACAAACTCACACACACTCACCATATAGTTAAGTTTTCTCATTATATTTTTTACTTAAGTAAATTAGTTTCTGTTTTCTTAGCCACCGCTTACTTACTGTTGAATTGTACACTTTTTATTATGATAAATGATATTTATTTTGTAAATAGGTTTAAAAAACACTTTTACACGTCAATTTTTTTGTCATTTTTAAACTAGATGAGGCCTATTATAATTATGGCTTTATTTATTACGGAGAATCACGGACTCCTAAGTTACAAGACCATATCTAGCTTAGGAGTCAGAGTACCTACCTATATATTTGTGACCTGGTAATAAGCCTATATGTAAAAAAAAATCGTATTTGGACTAAGACTTGATAAGCTTACCTTCAGCAAACAAACAGATTCACTTAATTTTTTTTTTTTTTTTTCGTTTATTAAACAACAACTCGCAGAACGGATGGCCGTTGAGGCCGAAAGGTTCTGGAATGGCGACCACGCACCGTAAGACCTAGTGTTGGAAGGCCTCTGGCAAGGTGGACCGATGACTTGATAACAGTTCCGGGATTTCGATGGATACAAGACGCACAGGACCGTTCATTGTGGCGACACTTGGGGGAGGCCTATGTCCAGCAGTGGACGGTTTTCGGCTGGAATGATGATGTTGATGATGAAATAACAATAATAATACATTCATGCTAACGTATTACAATCTTAGTTTGGATTTAGTATAGAATAACAACATAACTGTAAGCCAAGATACGAGTAAGTTCTAAACTTTAATATATCGAGTACTGCAACATAGAATATTTGAAGACTTGTTTACAGGTGAAGTTTCCCAATTTTCATCTTTTCGCTTCAGAAGTTAAAGGACCCGCTCCACAAGCATGCTAGTATTTGCAAAGTTCTTTAGAGAGAAGAAGCAAATAATGAGGTAATATTTCCTGGCTCGTATGTTAATATTGCTCCCTAAGTAGACTAATAGTAGCTTTTATTGTTGGTCCTTTTTTTGTGGACAGATAAAGTAACGCCTTTTGCTCTGGATGGAGCGAGAGGTATTGTAAGACATTTGCTGACTTAAACCTATGTGTTCCTTTTGCGATTCAGGACAGAACAGACTTTAAATGACCAATGTTTAAGTTTGCCATTGTGGTGAAAGGATTTGCCAATCGACCAACTATCGATTGACCAGGGTGCACCGGACGTAACAGAAGGTCGGGTAGTACGTCACTCGAGGAGGCTATTTTCAGCGGACAACAGCATCGTCGACTGGGCCTGACTAGAATATTTACTATAAAAAAAGTAGTTCTAGCATCGACATGCTAAGAATAAGAAGAATTACCAGAAATGGTCTGAGCATACGTGTTGATCAATACTTATTCAAGGAAATTTTTAGGAATCCGTGGAAATCTAAACTAACTAAAAACTTAGGTGTACCATTGTATGCACAATCATTTTCACAATGGGATTACTCTGTGCCCCAGTTCGATAGATTTTCTGTTGTAGCCCTGCTCTTTTTCGCCGCCTATTTCATTTGCATTAGTCTTTCGCTAAAGGTATGATATGAAGCGAGTGGGTGTGGAAAGCAGTCACCTTTCCACACCCACTCGCTTCATACCTGACCTGCCCCCCTAGACAAGTTACAACCATTTCGGTTCAATTATCTTTTCGTTGATCGCCTCGAGTTGGCCACGCCTGCTATTCCTTTGTTCTGACCACGTCACAGACCGTTGAAATTACGTCAGAATAAAGGAATCGGAGGCGTGGCCTACTCGAGGCGATCGATGAAAAGAGAATCAAAACAAAACGGTTGTAACTTGGCTAGGGGCGTTGACTTGGATCAGTACCGGCGCAAAAAGTCGCCGCTCCCGATCTTCTCCATGATGACATGGCAGACGAGGTCAATCTCTCACATTTTAACTTTTCGACAGCCTGATGAAATGTCGCTTTGCGTCTGGTGAAAGAAGGAGGGTTGATAAGAAACATTTTTTGCCCATCACACACTCAAAAAAGAAGATTCTGTTTTCAATCATTTTTAAATGCATTTGTTTAATTAAAGATATTTTTTTTTTAATAGTGTCATTTACGTGATAAATAATATAGTAAGTCAAAGCATTGATTGCCAAACAGACAGTCTTTCGCCTTTTTTGTACATATTTGTCGTCCTTTCAATGTTTAAGTTATTATTTCAGAAACAAGCGCTCCATGAACCAAAATAATTTTGGGTCTCAATGATATTACTATTAATAAACTTTCACGTGTTTGTTTTGGTTCACAGAGCATTTCTGTACAAAAAAATATACAGCTTGACGATCGCGGCGCACGCGACAGTACGTCAGAGTTTATATTTCCGTATAGCATAGACGCGCTCAGTAAACCAAATTAAATCATTGTTCACATAAAAGTTTATTAGCAGTATAATTGAGACTCAAAATTAATATGCTTCATGTAGCGCTTGATTCAGTAATAACAACTTCAATTGTAAAAACGACAGCAAATGTACTGAAAAATATGTAATGTAAAAACAAAGGTGAAACACTCTCTTTTTGGGCAATAATTGCTTTGACTTACTATATTATGTATCGCATAAATGTCACTGAATAAAAAAAAATATATCTTTAACTTTACAAAAACATTTAAAAGTGGTTGGTAACAGAAACTTTTATTTTTTGAGTGTGTGATGGATGAAAAATGCCTTGTCAACCCTCCTCCTTTTTTTGTTGTTACGAGGGATAATTAAAACCAGTGACTATACTTGTCTCTCTCTACCTTTAAATATTTAAAAGAAAGTCTGAAATAATGAAAGTTGAAAGCTAAAAAATCATAACAATCCTTTTCGTTGAAACATTTTCGAGAATTTCCATCGTCGCGCACATCAATTTAGTCGTCCGTACCGAATTATATTTCAAACAATTTCGTGGGCCTTTTGCATTTTTGTAGGCTTTTTAAATAGAGTGGTTCGACGGGGAAATATTGCGGAAATATTTTTTTCTTCTACTTTTTCTGAAATATTGTATTAAGTTGGTAGATAGAGAGGTTATCCACTTCAGCTGACTAAAGTGGTCCAGGGAAGCTATTATAAAGTACACAGATTACGGTTTTTACCTTAAATATATATATCATATATGGACTGACCTGTTGGTCTAGTGGTTAGTGGCCCTGACTCCTTTGAATTTGAATGTATTTATTAAGAAATATATAAATATGTTTATCGATTATCTAGTGCTCATAGCACAAGCTCTGCTTAGTTTGGGACTAGATACCTCTCGTAGTCGCAAGCGTGACTGCTGAGCGTCGGAGTCCTAGGTTCGATTTCCTTTACGGGCAAAAAGTTTACTGGCTTTTTCCATTCGGAATTACCCTGAAGCTGCTCGAATTTTGCACCTGTGTTTGCACGCATACTTGTGCACTATATCTCCTACGTGCTTGGCTAATCTCTGTTGAAATTGAACACCGTGATAGAAATTCGGTCGGGAGGATTACATATATCTAAGTCAACATATTTAAAGCCAACGCCACGGTTCGGATCACTTGTGATCAACAAAAGTTCATACTTTTGTTGATCACATTACTCATGCGTGATGACAAAATATTATCATTCTTCTTTAAGAGTGTACAAGAACGCGCCCTAAACGGCTGGACCAATTTTGAGTTTTTTTTTTACGTATGTGTAAAATAATGTTTAGCTTAAATCCACAATTGAACTCGGTAGATGGCGTTGCAATCGGGTTCTAGCGTTCGGACAAGACTATAGCTACCAGATCCGCTAATATTAGAGTTTTAAAAATCTCGTACAAATTCTTTACTATCCTACTCAAAAGTTTTACAAACACAACGGTCGCGAGTCTTTTGTTTCTTTTCTATTCAAACTTATTAATAGTTGTTGTCGTAGGGCACTTTCATTTTATGCGTTTTTTGACAGCCTGCTGCGGTGCGGATGTGGTGCGTTAGTCGTACGATTATATTTGTATTTGTGTTTGCGCGGTGAACGGTCGACAACAGGACGGCAAGGTCACAAGTACTACGTGTTCAATTCGGCATTTTTTTTTTTTTTTTTTTAATTTATTTTTATTTAGGGTTTTATTGTTCCTTGTAGGACATATCAAACCCATTGTACTAAACAATATCTACATCATTCCTTAACATTAACCTAATAGATATATTATATTGGCTACTGAGGGAGTCGGTGTTGAGGCTGTGGCAGTAGCAAGTAAAATTTTTTCGCCATTTCCGATACAGGGTCAGCTAAAACGCGCTGAATGACTCCTACATCCATCCTATTAATATTAAACTTTCTCATCACCGATTCCCTCTCCACCTCGTTCCGAATACACTCCATGAGCAAATGTTGCACGTCCTCAACTTTACCACAAGTTGTGCAATTTGGTGAGTCTATCTTCTTCATTAGGTGTGCAAACTTTGCTGACGGGTAATGGCCAGACCGAATTCTAAATGCTATCTTTAATAGATATCTGCTTAAGCTACTATTTGAAAACCAAGGCACTCGAGGAGGCTCGGATTGTATAGTCTTATACCATATTCCCTTAACCTTACTGCGTTCATCAAAAGACACTTTCCAAAGATCCCATGAGATCAATTTATATTTTGGTAAAATCTCACTATAAAAAGGTGCAACAATTTTGTCTATTCCTTCTTTGGAAGCTAGTTTCGCAAGCCGGTCAGCCTCCTCGTTACCTGCTAAACCTATATGAGACGGAACCCATTGCAACTTCAGCGATTTCCCATTTTGACTAAATTTATTTATCCAGTCTAAAATTTTGTAGGCTATCGAAACACCTCTGACACCAGAGGCGCATCGAGCCAAATGTTGTAATGCACTTTTGCTATCTGTTAGAATAACTACTCGGTTTGAATTTACATTATCACAGTGTGAAATGGCTTCTGAAATTGCAACAAGTTCCGCCGACATTATAGTTATGTTACCACAAATTTTTACACATCGAGATTCTCTGTAAGTTACATCGTAAAAGGCAGCACCCACCGAATTAGTACTCTTTGACCCATCCGAAAATATTTTATGGAAATTTTCATATTTTTCGTTTAATTCTTTGATAATGTTATACTTGATCGAATTTAAGTCGTACATTCTTTTAGGGCAGTTAGTGCTATCTAAATTTAAAACTATAACACTAGAGACATCTATACGTGAGACCCAAATGTTTAAATTAAACATTTCTAAGATTTCACCGGACTGGATATTGTCTAATGCTACCTCATTATGCGCTGTTGTGAGTAATGGTTTTGCCTTGTTAATCCAAAATGGCAACCCACAGAGAGAGTTAAGCCTACTTAGTAGTTCAACGGATAAGTTCTGGGACCAAGAGAATGCCTTCAAGCAGTACTTATACGCTAAAAATTGTCTTCTGACAGATAATGGTTGAATACACAGTTCGCTTTCCATAACATGTATGGGCGAGCTTTTGATGAATCCTCCTATAACTCTCATGGCAATGTTTTGTATCTTATCCAATTTATACAGGTGAGTCTTGGCACAATTTCCATACAATATACTACCATAATCCATTCTACTTCTTACTAGGGCAATGTATAAGGTGCGAATGAATGTAGGATGGACCCCCCACGCTGATCCTGCTAAAACCTTCAACAAGTTTAAAAATTTTGAACATTTTTCAGACGTTTCATTTAAATGTTTCCTCCACCGTAACGATCGATCCAACCATAATCCTAAATATTTTATGTTTTCTACCAAATTAAGGGCTTTATTATTAATTGATAAATTGATTAAATGATTTTGTCGTCCTCTACTGAAAATACAAATTTTTGACTTGCTATCTGAAAGATCTAATCCAAGATCTCCGCACCAGGAAATCATTTTATTTAGAGCTACTTGAATTTTCTCCTGGCAGTATATCATATCTTTGTCACTTATATAGATTACAAAATCGTCCGCATATTGTAATACATTAACATTTTGCAACAATCCACAGATCTTATAAGTAGCAATATTAAAGAGTAGAGGAGACAATGGATCACCTTGAGCTAGCCCTCTGTTGGTCCACCTTACTATGCTTGTGTCTCCGCATTCATCCTTAATTGTAAGGTGTCTCTCACTTAAACATGTCCATAGGTATTTACATATCTTAATACCCACACCCAATTCATCAAGAGTACTGACTACTTTGCTTATACATACATTATTATATGCGTTTTGAATGTCTACGAAACAAGCCAATGTAGGGATTCCTTTACTAAATCCAATTTGAATATGTGTTGTGAGGCGAACCAAACAATCTAGACAAGATTGACCTCTACGAAAACCACTTGTATAGTTCGATAGAATTTTATATTTTTCTACATACCATTCTATTCTCCTGGCTATCATACAATGAAGTATTTTACACACACAAGAAATAAGGGATATAGGTCTGAGTTTAGCATCAGCGTTATGGTGATCGTTATTTTTGGGTATGGGAATAATATGTACATTTCGCCATTGTGTTGGGACACTGCCAGTCTTAAATATAAGGTTGTACAGATCAAGTAGATATCGCTTAACAACATGGGGAAGATTATATAACATAGAGTAGGATATGCCGTCGTCACCTGGGGCCGAATCTTTCTTTTTCAAGCAATTTTGGAACTCAGATAAATTGAAGTCAGACTCGAGAAGTTCATTAGCTGAATAAAATTCAGGACTACAATTGATTGCTGAAACAGGTGCAAGCTCACATAAAAGTTCCACTATTTTATCCTGAGGCGCAACAGTCTTGGTTTTATTATACCCTTTCATCCATCTCATTTTATTCCAAACCTCCGAAACGGAGGTTTTTTCATTCAAACCATTACAAAAATTATGCCAACTTTGATTTTTAGCCTTTTTGATAAGATGCTCTGCCTCGGTACATTTTTGTTCAAGAATCCTAAGATTTTGTGGAGTAGGGTTACGGCGAAAAGTTTTTAATGCCAATCTGCGTTGTGCTACCGCTAAAGAAAGCGACTGATTCCAATATCGTTTTGGTTTAAAGCTGTTGGTGGGATTATTGCAAACCTTCATGTAAGGAATACTCTTATCAGCGCAACAGTTAACCTTATCAATAAAAAAGTCATATCTTTCTTGAACATCACTTGAGATTGGAGGATTCGAAAATAATTGAATTAGGTTCTCGCGATAAACATGCCATTTTGCTGCTTCAAAATTCCGCCTTCTCGATACCCGCAGGTGATCTTCATAATTCATTGACATTTTAATTAACAAATGGTCACTACCGAGATGCTCGTTACAGACCTGCCAGTTGAAATCTATTGCAATGTCAGTTGACACAAATGTAACGTCGGGCGAGCTCTGTTGCAGGTTATGATTCACCAATTTAATTCTTGTACTATTACCATTGTTCAGATAAGCAAAATTATTTTCTACCACCGCATCAAAGATATGTGTACCTCTAGTGTCATTCTTATTCGACCAGCTGGTGTGATGGGCATTAAAATCTCCCGCAATAATAGTATGCCTTGAAAACCTTGAAAATAAATCGTCCCAATCAGCAAAGCACGAGTTTACGGACGGTGGGCAATAGATTGATATAATATGTTTTAAGTTATTGCAGTTGACTAACTTAACATAAATAATCTCTATACCAGAATTAGGTAGGTGAATTGGGCATGACATTGCTTGTATTGATTTATGCGTCAATATCGCTACACCTCCATACGAGTCTGGCCTATCTTTTCTGAAAACATTGTACCCTTGAACCCTAAAAGGTTTCTCTGAGTCTAGCCAGGTTTCACTAATTAAGGCAATGTGAATTTTTTCCCTATTTAAAAATGAATCGAAAACCGAAAGTTTTGGCCTCAAGCTCTGCGCATTCCATTGACACAATCGGACTACAAACTTTTTTTTGGGTGTATTATCCATCGAAATAATTAAATAACCTTGACATGAACTCACCTCTAGTAAAGATATTAATTAAGAAGAACTTAAATTCTGCTAAAATTAGTTTGATGATTTCCGTACATTTTGTTTCAAAACTATTATTCGACCAAATTATTTTTTCAGACTTGTTTGCAAGGGATTTCCAGTCAAACTTCCTAGTGGTTCCTGTTTCCGTTTCTTCTCCATTTTGGTTGACGTCCGTAGGCATATCTACCTCCATATGTGCATTAACTTTTTCTTTGGTCTTCTTCTTTTTCTTCCTCTTTTTTAGTAAAGCATTGTTATTTATAGGATTACTTATGATGACACTGTCTGCTCCAGAGTCGTTGCTTGTCTCAGTATTTTCTGCATGAACTAAAACCGCCGACGTTAATGTATTCCTAGTACTTTTTGTAATTGTATCTTTATTAGCAATTGGCTCAACCCTTTGGCTGTTTGTTGCATTCAACTCTTTATTTGCCTGGCCGCAAAACGATATTGTGCCGATTTGTTGCTTCTTTAGGTAAATCATCAACGCTTCTCTGTACGACATATTTTTTGATGACATTATATCTCGAATAGCTTTCTCCTTGATAAACATAGGGCATTTCTTATCCAAGGCCATATGTGCTCCTTTGCAATTAATACATTTGAAGGTTTTTATTTCACAATTAACGTGATTTCCACCGCATTTCGGGCACAGTATTTTCTTTGTGGGGCAGAATTTATTAAAATGACCATACTTCCAGCATGCTGAACATTGAGTTACAGGAAAGTTATAAGGTTCAACTCTAAAACGTATCCCATAGGCAGATACATAGGCCGGTAGACTAGGGCTTAAAAATTTCAATCTGACTGTTTCGCTTTCTATCCATTTTCCGTCTGTATTTGATCTCCTCAGCCTTTTAATTTCTATTATTTTTTCAGAACTTTTTAGAACTTCCATTAATTCTTCTTCTTTCATGTCCAGGTCTACACCTTTTACAATCCCAAAGGAGGTATTTTTCAGGAATGTTTTCTCGCAGCGGTAGCCTAATTCTTGGAACTTTGGACAATTTAAAAGCTTTTCTACGCCTTCCGCTTCTTCGAATTGAACTAGCAGTTTATAAGGGCTCTGGTATTTAATTCTTGAAATATTAAGGTGGTTATGCATACCTAGTAATTTTGCCATAGCCATTTGCTTGGGGAGTATCTCTAAGGAGGAAATGACTACCTCATGTTTCTCATCCCTAATGATTTCTGTCATCATTCTATTTTCTCTTATAAATCTCTCCCTTGAGTCGCTTCTCATGCGTACTTTTCCTTTCCTTCTGGTAACAGTAATAAAGTCGTTCTCACTGTTTGAGTCTTCACTTCGATCCTTACTTTTCCTCTTCTCGGTTCTCTGTACACCATTATTATTTGGGTTGTTCAACTTCTTCTCCTCGCTCAAATTCTTCTCAATTTCATTCGGAGGTTCAATATTATTCATCTTCTCTATTAATATTTCACCATCATCTTCACTATTTTCGTCCTCCATTATCAACAACTTATCTACCCAATAGTGGGTAGACGGAAAAAACACTAAACTGGTTCGTGCGAGCCGATTAGAATACGCCCGCTCTCGACACCGACTCGAGCGCGAATGGTCAATTCGGCATTGAATGTTGAATACAAACGCATGGCAGCCAGATACGTTTTCAATTTAAGCGCTTGCTATCGGACTGTTAACGTACTGCAACCGGCCGACTGCGGTACCGTTAACGCGCGGCAGTCGGCCGGTTGCAGTACGCATAAATTGAAACCGTTCTAAGAGTGATTATATATAAACACACCACAAAATGCGATTATCATATGACAACACAACTTTTATTGCACTTGTAATGACTAGTGTCTCTGTCATAATATTTACAGACAGTCCACTCTGCAGAGTCAGCATAGACGAGGACGAGATAGCAGTTCAGCCTCTAAGCTGGCCAGTGATCGCTGGATACACTGTGAAATACTTCGGAACCCAGTTAACCTCAATTAGAATTAGTCAGTAAGACTAATTGGCTGCTGGCCTTGTTCTAGGAGGTAGGGTAGATCAAATAACACATTTGTCACCCGTAAGCAAAATACGCGCATTGGACGTGGAGTTGCAGATAATAATAGCTCGACATACATACACACAACGGCTATCATAAATATACAAACACACTAAGAACCGTATTATAGCGTGTCACGTCATGCCAGAATCATATCAAGTCCATACATTTGCACCTCTATCCATACTGTGCTAGTATGATCCTACCTTTATGCTCACTGGCAACATTGAATTTCCAATTTCAAAACTATGCACTCAAGTGTGCAGGCTCATCGCTAATTTTAGGTGTAAAGTCGAATATTGCGTTGTTGAGCTCGTTTTGGTTAGCTTTGTAGACTATGCATTGTTAGGATATGTTCACAGGATTTTATTTGCTTGAAAACAAAATTTATCTCACAAGTAATACGTGTTATATAAAATTAGATTGTTTAGTCCGATTGCCAAGTCAATCTATTAAGTTAAAAAAACAGATTTGTAATATTAATATGGACACTATAAGGTGTTGCAGAAGGTTCCTAAGTAGGAACTGAATCACCATGGGATCTGGTGGCAACAGGAATTGCACGCATGCACGATCTGCGCGTGGAGATGCAACGTCGGGGCGAAACTCCGCTGGCGGACAGAGCTCCGGCGGGGTCTCATGGCGGAATGGCGACAGCGATCTCTCGCGCTGGGTCTTGGTACAGGGCATGGTCCGGAGCGAAGAGAAGTGCAGGCGGTCACCTCCTTCTGCTAAGCAGTAATGCTAGCAAAGGAGGCGGCCGATCGCCGGGTCGCGGTCCTCACGCCCCAACCGCCGCCGGGATTCCGACCCCAATTTCCGGCCATCGTAGGCGTGGGCTTGCGGATGGCGAGCTATGCCGTCCGACCGTCCGGTAACCGTCCGGGCCGAGGCCAAGTCGTCGACAGCGCGTGCTGTTCCACGCGCGCCTCAAGGAGATGTCAGCAACTGTATGGGCCGAGCAGGGTCGAAGCCTACTGGGGCCAAGGGTCTGATTCTGAAAGGAAGACTCGGCCCTGGTACAAAAGGCAACGAAGGAACAGGAGTGCGTTTTTAGTCAGTAAGAGTCTGACACTATCTCCCACCCCGACCAAGAGCGGGGGATGTCATAAGATGATTGTACCATCAAAAAAAAAATTGTAGGAACTGAATAAATTAACCTTTTTGGTACTACATGGACCTCACTACTTTTTACGGTAGAAGAACTGAGTTCCGAGACTTGGATTTTTTACAAGTTATGTTTTTGATGACATCTCATTTTTTTTTGTAGATTCCTTTATATATATATATATATATATATATATATATATATATATACAGGTAACCTGATTTATTCACAGCAAATGTATCTAGAAAACTGTACCGAAATTACAAAATATTTTTCGGTTTTCATTGATTTATACACTAAACACTAATTGTATTCTAAATTTGAAGCTTCTATGTCTGCTAGAAGTGCCTAAGAGTTTTGACAATCGGTCAGACAAAATTAAGAAACTTTGATTATTATAATTCATAAACTACTATTTTAAATTTAATGAATTTTGAAGGCTTCTAGTTTTATGCACAACGAAGTTATAGAGGGTCGATCGAAAATAGTTCAACGTAGTCGTTTCGAAAAAACAATGATACGTCCGCACCGCATTTTTGTTCGCCTTGGCAGGGGCACTGCCGTGCCTCCTGATTAAGTGGAAACACAACCAAAGCGCCAAATGCAAAGACTGGTTCTTGATGGTTCTAGAAAAGAACACTTAGAAGGATTTGGGGAAAACCTAGCCGTGGGAAAGTATAGGCTATAAATAATAAAAAATAATAAATAGGGGTACCTCTCACATTCAACTTTTACACGTTTTACTGTTTTGAACACACATAGAAATCGTTAGTAAAAGGAATAATTGAGATGGTTTGTCCAAGATTATAGAATAATAACTAGGTATAAACTGTGTCATGGTTAAGGCAACCTGTCATACTTTACCTTTATACATTATTTTTAACTCCAGCCTGTATTATCAGGAACCAACGCCACTATAACATGTTCCAATGTTTTATCTGCTGGAATATGGAATGCTTCTGCAACGGCTTCGCCCGCGTCAAAGTTGAAAAATCCAGAGTAATAAGAACCAATGTTCTATTCTAGGACATGGTATTACCTGTGCGTCAAGTTTTATCCAAATCTGTTCAGTCGTTTTAGTGTGAAGGAACAACAAACACACATAGAACATGCCTACGCATACATACAAACTTTCGACTTTATAATACCACTGTAATTTGAAGAGTAGGATAAAGAAGACGTTTTGTCGTTGTGGCTCGGAAGTTAAAAAAACCACTGTACTGTCAACAAAAGCACTCATCATCACGTACCACCTTCATTTTTTCATCACCTTATCATAAACTTACCTTGGCAAAAATATTCTATTCGCAATCCGTACAAAATTGTAAGGCACAAATATTTTTATGGGTACAGAGGTTACTAGTCATCAATAAACATTGTTTTAGGGCTATATTTCACCAGGACACCATGGCAGCGCGACCCGTTGACCCGCCATGGTGTCTCGGTGAAATATAGCCCTTTCATAAGATAGTTTTTCATATTACATACTCTTTGGTAGGGGCGTCACTGGCAGCTGGACTGGCGTCCGATCTGGTCGCGCCAACAAATTGGTTGCGCAACCAAACGGACACCAGGTGAGTAACTCTAGAGCTGTATACATTTTGTTGCTAGCGGCGACAAGTCGCGCCGCCATGGTGTCCCGGTTAAATATAGCCCTTATGAGAGCAGTGGTGCCAAATGGTAACAGCCCCGACTTACGAGTTGTAGGTTGTAGGTCCTCAGCCAGGTGCATTGTTTTGTGCAATTTATTTCATCACCACTGCTTTCAAATCGGTGAAAGCAAACATCGTGAAGAAACCGGCATGTCCTCGAACCAAAAATTGCAAGACATGTGACATCCACCAATCCGCACTGACCCTGTGTGGTGGATTACGACCCATTTCGTCTCCTAGAGAGGAGGTTTGAGTCCCAGCAGTGGGAACATTAAAAAGCTTTTTTGAGATTATAGTCTCACCCATGTACAGATACTATAAGAGTGATTGAAAACAACGAATTATTAAAATATTTAAAACGCACAATAGCCATTATTTATTTATAGTATTTGAGCACATACATATGTACATATATACATACCTAGGCATACATATAATCCTTAGTGCCAGGTTAATAACTTCTTATAATTACTATTTAATATAACGCAAATTAAATATTAATAACTTCTAAAGATAACCAGAGTAATGTTTGCATTCGTACAACTTTTAATTATTTTCTTTACGATTTGTTTTTAGACAGATTTAAGTTTTTAACTAATTGCTCGGGGGAATTAAGAAAATTAGAATCATATTTCGTGTATTCCATTTAATGAAATACATAAATTCGGGTTGGCACAACTACAAAGTATTAACAGTGAAAATATAGAGAAGAATTTTATCAGTCATAGAAACATCAGGATCTTTGGTTCTAAACGCTCATTAGAACATAGGCGATTATAAATTGTTACTAACTAATTAGAATACAACAAATTATCTTAGGACGTTAGGAAGAAGGTGTATTAACATAAGAAAAAATTTCACTGAAGTTGATGTGCTCCCCGAAATGTTGCTGCCATCTGTGGAAGAAGAAAAAACAGAGTTATTTATTGGGCTTAGTCAATAATTAAAAATAAAACAATATTTGCACCACTTTCACACAACGCCATCTAGTGCCAAATGATCGTGCTTATCACACAAACATTTGTGTTAGGTGGGAATCGAACCCACGACCTCTGGCATAGCAGTCAGAACCACTTACCACTGGACCAACTGGAATAAAAAAGAACAGACATTAGTCTAAATACATTCCAATAATGAAGTCTACGCAATTGCTACGCCGTAGCAAGTGCCTACGGCGTAGCCACGTAGCACACACACGTTTCAAATTAAACAGCATTGTCATGTACAGTTATTTAATTAATCTTAAATAAGGCTGAAAATAATTCAAAGTAAAAAAAAAACCTAATTGGCCATTTAGCAAGTCAGGGAAAATTGTGAAAGTCAACTTGATTTAATATTACGCTCCAAGGACCAACATTTTGTCAGTACTTAGATTAACTGGGAACTTTAACTTAACAAGTCGTTACTATAAAAGCCTAAGTGATCTCAACGGAGTCCGTAAACTAGCAAGGCAGCCGGTGAAAAATTATTACTTGATCTGCTCCGTGACCTGATTCTGAGAACAGTTAGTGAATTTATGGTCGAAGATTTTTCAGATATTAACACCTACTGGTGATTACATTGGATAGCTAAAGATCAGATCTTTTTGTATTTATATAAGACTAGAAACTGTGATTGTGGTGGCATAGTGGCTACAGCCCCGGCTTACAAGTTGTAGGTCTCGGGTTCGAACCCAGCCTGGCGCATTACTTTGTGTAGTTTAGTACATCACCACTTTATCATCACGGAGTTTTCTTTCGCCGTTTTGAGAGTACTTACTCTCGAAACGCTGAAAGAAAACACCTTAAGGAAATCGACATGTACTAGAATAAAAAATTCGAATATATGTGCCATTCACCAATCTGTACTTTGCCGGCGTGGTGAATTGCGGTCCATTCTCTATCCTAAAGAGGAGACCTGCATCCCAGTAGTGGAAACATTATGAGGCTGATTATGCTTATACATATGCTTATATAAGACTAGCAACCAGCCTGTTAGCTGCTTCACACGAGTCTTACAATTTTTTGGAATTCTCGGTTTTTCTACTATAATCTGCATGTACATACATCGAAGAATTCATGAGGAAACTTCAGCAGGCCTAGCGAAGTTACGACCGTTTCATTTTAATTTTCTTTCGTCGATCACCTCGAGTCGGCAACGCCTCTGATTCCTTTGTTCTGACCACGTGACTCAACGTTAAGATGATGTCATTCTCGTTTATTTGAAGTTTTCTATTAGCATTAACGATTATAGATTATCAACTTGGCTAAGCCCTCAGGTGTAGACAAAATGCTGTCTGTTATTAAAATCGCTTAAAAAAACCGTGAAAACCGTTTCATGTACCGCAAACAGACAGGCTGACAGTGTTGGTAAGGGACATTGTCTTATAATATGTAAATTCATATTAACATTCGGTATCCCATAAACACAAAACAATTTTGGAACTTATTCATTGTGCGTACAGTCTTTTTTTTTTTTAATATGGGAAATCATCCAATGACTTGTCCCTGTCTGGGTGGAGCGGGAGTCAGACTAAAACCACAACAAAGTTACTTCAGTTACATCTTGCGTTCCAGGAACATGAGTATATCCTTTTCAGAACAAATATTAAGGCCCTAGAAGGCATTAACCCTGCTGGGCCCCTACGGTTTGCTGATATTTCTATGAAACACTAGCGCCGTCGGCGATTCGAGCTCGGTCATTATTGGACAAGCGGACAGCGAGCTACCTGTCCGAAAGCCTGCACCTTCGGTGGCCGGAGATCGCTCCGTGATTCGTGACGCCCGGGGCGTCTCCTATAGGCGCTAGTAAATAACTAGCGTTTTCACAACATTTAATCAATAGTAAATATTTGCATTATTAATTGCATGATCCGATAATATTATAACTGGAACTAAATCCATTAAACCTTTTTTAATTGAAAACAAATACATTTGTGTGCTTAATTTAACGGAATAATTAATTATTACAAACTTTTGATGTTCAACAAACTAACACAAAGAAGTTTGGGCATTTCAAAAGATTATTTCTATAGAGTACACAAAACTTTATGAAAATTCATGTTTTAGGTCGGTTACTATGTAGTTCAAAAACAAAGACTTTTATAAACTTATGCTGTGTTCTTGAATAAAAACAACAAGCTTGTTTGAGGGGGCTGCGGAATTGTTCGGAAGAGTTAGCGAGGCAAATAGCATTATATAGCAATGGATTTTAAAATCTATATATGAAAGCGAAATACCACTCACTGATTAATCACGAAATCTCAGAAACTATAAAATCTACAAACTTAAAATTTGGCAGGTACCTTATAGAGTGTAGACATCCGCTAAGAACGGATTTTACGAAACTCCACCCCTAAGGGGTAAAACGAGGGTTGGAAGTTTGTATGGAGAAACCGACTATCACACGGGCGAAGCCGCTGGCAGAAGCTAGTAAACAAATAAAAATCTTATGTTTCGAACAAAATCCATAGTTGGTTAGTATACACACAACTTAAAAACTAGTGTTGGTACTTACAACTACTAGAAACAATAATTATTTTTAATATATTACTATCTGACCCGGTGAACTTCCTACCGCCTCATCAATGAATCATGTAATACCTTTTAGCTTAACTGTTGTAAGATAACGCCATTAACTGGCATTATCAGAACCAGCATAATTCATTTTTAAATGACATTTTAATTAGAGATAGTGTTGTATTCGGACTTTTTTATAAAAATATATTAGCAATGCTTCTATACGTATCTTCGTTCAGTTACGGTTTAAAGAGCTGATTCTTTTTGCTATTGATTCCTCGTATTGGCCTCTAACATATAACCTAGGTTACATTTCTGGCGAAAAGAAAAATGTAAGTCATGTCAATAGTTTGCATTGGCCTTTACAGAGTACGCTAAAATTAGGAAAATAAAAACTTACATAAATGGTGCCTATTTAAATTATTGTATTGTATTTTTTAAGTAGTTTTTGCCAGCGTCTTCACCTGTTTGATAGTCGAAGAATTACCCTAAGTGTGTATTCACAGTAATCAGTTACTAGTAGTGTATTAAATTCCGGGAATAAAAAAAAATAATTATCTTATGTCCTATTCCAGGGTACAATCTACTCGTGTGCCAAAGTTCATCAATATCCGTTCAGCTGTTTCAGCGTTAAGTATCAAACACACACACATACATATTAATCCTTATTATGTCTTATTAATTTGTATTTTCATTGCTGTAGTCGATAAGATTTAGCTTTCTACATTATTTATGTCATCAAATCAAATAAAACCAATTGCGCAAAGTATTATTCGAGAATCGATTCAACCCACAGTAACAATCGAATAACTACCACAATTGTCGAATAAAATTGCAAGCTCCAGTCAATTCAATCTATTGCAATAAAAATCAATGACACAACCGTTTGATTTGATAAACAATGACATATTCTTGATTGTTTTTTTTTTCTGCTTTAGTCTTTCAAATACGAGGACAATTGGTTACAGGAGATTACTTCGAGGGCGAGTAATCAAATAATTTCGATTGTTATTCGATTCAATATTGTTACCGGATTATTCGATCTATATTTTCGTAGTTACGTATTACAAACTTTTTCCCGCGACTTTGTTATCGTGAATGTCAGTTATTGAGGATACGAAGTTGAAGTCAAAGACAGAGAAAAACTAGTCTTTGTCTATCCTTGGAGTTCAAGGTTCTTTCGTACCAAATTTCATCGAAATAGTTTAAGTAGTTTAACTGTGGAAGCGTAACAGACAGACAGAGTCACTTTCACATTTATAATACACCATAATAGTGAATACCCTAAAATAGCTACTACATATTTCCGTCCTTTATAACAATAACGGCATTTCTTATAGGAGGCAACTATTTCTTCACTACAGTATTGCAGTGTAAGGTTATCATAACAGCCCCATAACACTACATCACACAAACTTGCCAAGATTTAAGGCTAATTTCCCTAAGGGGTGCTACAAAACACTTTTAACTTAAAAGCTTTTACCAACCCTTGAAGATACAAAATAGCTTGTATTTAATAGTTTCTATGCGTGATTCGAGCTTATTAGGGTGCTGTAACCAAAGGGTAAAAACGGGTCCCGATTGCTCTCACTCCGCTATGCATCTGTCTGTCACGAGGCTGCATCTTATGTACCGTGATAGCTACACAGTTGAAACTTTAACAGATGATTTATTTCTGTTGCCGCTGTAACAAATATACAAAAAAAAAAATAGAATGAAATAAATGTTTAAGTAGGACTATAAACACAAACAAACGTGATTTTTTGATGTTTATTTTAGTACGTACAGTACGGGACCTTTCTTGAGCGAGTGTCACTCGTAGTGGGCCGATTTGTGTAAATAGATATGACCTAAATTATGACATTTGACATTTGTGTGGAGGTATCAATTATTCATGTAATATGTTGGACTATGACGATCGTGTTTATCCTCGAGATAGAGAATAAACAAAGTTAATAGAAGTCCAAACTTAAATTTGTTAGCAAGAAACTTGTGAAGTAGTGACATTTTGAGGTAGGGAAATCATCAATTAAGAGGGACTCCTTTTTTAATGGTAACAATCTAGTGATTTTTTTTAAAGGGGGGAAAGTCATCTAATGACAAATTCCGCTCTTGGACGGAGCGGGAGATAGTATCAGACTTTTACTGACTAAAAACCTACCCCTGTTCCTTCTTTGCCTTCGTCCCAGGGCCTCGGGTTTCATTTCCATACTACCCGTGGATCTAGTGCTTGACTGTGATTCCACTTGATAGTAAGCTGTGATCGTTTATGGTGAAGTGCACTAGTTTATTAAAACACAGGCATCTTTTAATTTAGAAGTCAGTTTCTTTGTCAGTTTCTAGGTTTCACTATCTGTAACTCTGGCCTTATCTTGGACATAAAAAAAGTCACAAAGTTATTTCCACTGAGTTGATAGTCATCAAATACCAAAACTACAAATATCATACTAATAAATAAATCTACAAACAAATCTATAAACCAACAAACACCTCTTTTTTTAAAGTTACTATCAAATAACTTCTCCCAATGTAGGAGCGAGGGGAAGCTTTAGACTTTTCCTAACACCTACCTGTGTCCCTTCAGTTGCCTTTTGCGTTCCAGACCCGCGATAACAGTTTCGAACAATCCAGCAGCCCTGGCGACGCTAAAATGGTCACTAGCACAAAGTGACGTAGCAACAAGAGGGCAACATATCCTGAGATGCTTGAGGAGTGGAGAGGTATACTACGGCTATCAGGACAAGAAGTACGGTCAAGATCCCTACCAGCACTTTACTGGTTTATACATATACTTCCTTCTCCCGAGCACGTTTTCTCTTGCGAATCTCCACCCAAGCCAGCCAGTAATGGCAAGAGAGAGGTGGAAGCTCTGTTCCTCGTCAGTGTTCACTACGGCCGGCCAACAAAGATAATCCGGAGACCAATTATTATTGTAAATAAGTAACAACAAACTTCTAGTCTATAACCAGCAATTGGATAGGTAGAGTATATTTCACCTGGAGTTTGACAAACTCACATAATAGAGTTGATAATACCTTCCTTACAATCACGCAATATTAGAATTGAAAAAAAAATCCTGGACTTTATAAAAGAGTTTAGTATTAAAACTGAAGTGATTTGTTTAACTTATAAAATTAAATAAATAGAAGGTATATTATCAACTTTATCTTACTTTTTCAAACTTTAAGTAAATATATTCTTCATATTCCGATCTCTGTTTAAAATAAACAAACTTTTTTGTTATATCAGTGTGTTTATCTGTAGATTTCTTACAACTCACTCTTATTTATTTTTAGAAACCGCTAAACCTTTTAATTCGTTCTTTTTTCAAACATCCGCAGTGTTGCACTCAGAATTACGAGACCAAACTTGTTTTGTTTCGCGCCACTAGGTGGAGCCACATGTTTTTGCGGCACTTATCTCAGTTTCAATTCTAAGCTTAGTGGTGTTTCGGTGTTTCCTTTTATTGTTTGTTGTTTCTTTATAAATGAAGGGGGAATGTTGTTTTTTTTCCTGTGTTGTGAATAGATGTTTGGATTCGTGAGTTGTTAGATGATTGTGTGTATTTTGGAGGTTTCTGTATTTGTTGCGGAATGGTTTCAAAGAGTCTTGGTGGCCCTGAAACACAAAGGGCATCTTAAGAAACAAGGTTTTTTTTAAAGTGGAATCTTCCAATGACTTCTCTCGCTCTGGGTGGAGCGAGAGGTCTTGTAAGGCATTTACTGACTAAAACCACACCTGTGTTCTTCACTTGCCCTTTGCGTTCTTGGACTACGGGTTTCTATTTTTGAAATTCCCCGCGGTCCTAACTAACGGTCATCGGTCCTGCTGAGCCCTTACGATTTGTTGACATCTCTTTGAGGAGCGCGTAGATCACTACGCGATGTTGACGACTGGGTTCGGTCTGGTTAATTACCGGACGGCCGGACGGCAAATTCTCCATTGCTCGACGTCCGCAAGCCTGCGTCTACCTTGGCTGGTAGTCAGGGTCGGAATCTCGGCAGCTGGGGCGTGAGGACGCATGTGGCCTCCTCCTTCGCTAGCATTACTACTTCGCAGAACGATGCTACCGTCAGCCATTCCTCCTCACTCCGGACCATAGCCCGTACCAGGACCCGGCGCGAAAGGTCGCTGCCACCGATTGCCTCCACGAGAACAAGGCGGTGCTCCGCCCAAGCGGGGCACACCTCCAAAGTATGCTCCACCGTGTTCTCCAGGCGGTCCACACAATGGTGAACCCTGGGCGTTTCTTCCACCTGAAACCGATTTTTTTTTTCGGTCGGAAAATCATCTTATGACATCCCCTGCCCATGGGCGGGGCGGGAGATAGTGTCAGACTTTTACTAACTAAAAACCCACTCCTGTTCCTTCGTTGCCTTCGTCCCAGGGCCCCGGGTTTCGTTTTCACACTACCCACCACCCTGCTGGGCCCCTACGATTTGCTGACATCTCCCTGAGGCGCGCTTGGAACAATACGCGCCGTCGACGACTTGAGCTCGGTCCGGACGGTTACCAGACGGTCGGACGGCGGGCTACCCATTGCTCGTCGTCCGCAAGCCCGCGCCTACGGTGGCCGGAAATCGGGATCGGAATCCCGGCGGCGGTTGGGGCGTGAGGACCGTTGCCTTACGCGATCGGCCGCCTCCTTTGCTAACATTACTGCTTCGCAGAAGGAAGCGGCCGCCTGCCACTGCTCTTCGCTCCGGACCATGGCCTGTACCAAGGCACGGCGTGAGACATCGCCGCCGCCAATTGCCCCCACGAGGACACGGCGTTGCTCTGCCCAAGCGGGGCACACCTCCACCGTATGCTCCACCGTGTCCTCCGGGCGGTCGGACGAATCCGGTGCAGGAACTTCCCAAACTTACCGTGTTCGGTGAGAACCTGCGTCATGCGGAAGGTGAGGACGCCGTGAGGTCTTTCCAACCACGCCTCAAAGAGGGGTAAATACTTACCGCCATAATTGTGCCGTGCCCAACCTGAATCCGATGCAGGAACTTCCCGAACTTGCCATGTCTGGTGCGTCATGCAGAAGGTGAGGACACCGTGTTGCCGCTCCAGCCACTCCTCAAAAAGAGTCCCCTCTTACCGCCGTGATTATGGCGTACCCAGCATTAGGTTGCGACATTCGCTGTCTACATTTCGCCATGAGATCTCGCCGGAACTCTGTCCTGGGGTGACTAAAAGTCTCTTAAACCCTGGCACTCCCTCTCGCTCTACCCAGAGCGGGAGAAGTTATTTGATGCTATCCCACCTTCAAATAAAAGTATTTGTTTGTGTAGGTTTATTAATTGCAATAAAATTTAATATTACTTTTGACTGATTATTCACACAGTGGAAATAACTTAGTATTTGTAACTTTTTAAATCTTTTTTGGACAAGATGAGGATATAATTACAGATAATAAAACCCTGACTTTTAAATTAGGCGGATGTCAATATAATGTTTAATGTTTGTAATGAATACAATGAGATTTTTTTCGAAATATTTTTTTTGCGGTCTTTCGAATTAAACAAACCTCAAATTAATTACAATAAATAAAATCAAACAATACATTTACAATGTATGTAATTGGTTGTGGTGAAACCGATTTATTTACTAATCTGTATCTTTTATTAAAATTGAAGGATCAAACTGTTTATTAATTCTTGGCGCGAGGGAACGGCCCTCACGCCCCTTCCACCGGAATCCCGACCCCGATTTTCAGTCACCGTAGGCGTGGGCTTGCCGACGATAAGCAATGGGTAGCTCACCGTCTGGCCGTCCGGTAACCGTCCGGACCTAGCCCGAGTCGTCGACGGCGCGTAGTATTCCACGCGCACCTCAAAGAGAGGTCAGCCAAACTGTAGGGGACCAGCAGGTGCGAAGTCTACTGGAACCATATGTCCGAAAGGGAGCCCCGGGATCCTGGACTGCAAGGTAACGCAGGTCAAAGTCAAAAGCATTTATTTCAAATAGACCATTTACAGGCACTTTTGAATAGTCAAATGTAGGTCAGTCCAAAAAAAAAAGGGAAGCTAAATTGCACGTTCCAAAGTGTAGATCTCTATGGAGAAGAACGTGCAAGAAACTCCATGGACACTCTTTTAAATTAAATTGTAAGTTACATATAATCTTTGTTACATATTTCTTGTTTTTTCTATTCTGTGAGCACAGTGTAGATAAGTAATAAAAATAAAACTAATTAAAAGATAGAATTTAAATTAAGGAATTGGCAGCTAAAAGATGACCAGTCTCAACTGACGGCACCCGTTTACGAGCAGGTACATAGGAGTGGGTTTTAGTCTTTATAAATCTGACTCTGCCCTAGAGTGGGACTTCTCTTACACAGAGAGAGCGCGAGGGTGAGTCAGACTTGATTGGATGATTTCATGATGATCATTGGATGATTTCCAACCAAAAAAGAATGTTTTTTTTGAGGGAGTCAATCATCAAATTAATTCTTCTAGTCTAGCCAGAGCGAGAGGGATTGTCATACTTGTACTGACTAAAACTCACATGTGTTCCTTCAGTTGCCCTTTGTGTTCTAGGGCCACGGTAACTTTCTAACAATCCCGTAGCTATACCCAGTATACCACAGGTTTTTTGCAAAGGCAGTTTCAACCAACACAAAACAATTTTCATACAAACAAAAAATTGAATTCCGCAAAAACTTCGAAGGCACGACAATGGAGTACCAATTTACATAATATAATAAAGGTAGGTAGGTATGGTCGTTCGTTCATACTATAAACTTTGCTATGGGCGTCAACTAAAATGGTTTTCCGCAAAATTACCCACTTTTCATATGGAAATGCGACTGATTAGTTATGAGCCGGGGTTTAAAATGGTTAAATTCGCTTGTTATTTTCAGGAGCTACATGCATACTTTTTTTAGTACGCTAATGAGTTATGTAGGCATAGTGATGTTATACACACGTTTAAAAGAGCCATGGCCCTTTTAAGGTTCCGTACCACAGTCAACGGAACCCTTACAGGATCCCTCTATTGTCCGTCTGTCAAAATCCTTTTTCTCAGAAACTCATGGAGTTATCTAAATCTACTACCTCTATAAGCGGTATAATCAAACTTTTAAATTAACGCAATTTTAAGAAAAAAAATCCGAAAAACCTTTTGTAGTTACATCACAAAGTTTCTTTTTTTGCGGTTATAGTTTTAAGTTTGTACGGAACCCTCGATCCGCGTATTCGACTTGCGCTTGACCGGTTCTTTTTTGAGGTGAGTAATCATCAAATGTTTTCTCACGCTCTAGGGTGAAGTGTGAGGGCGTGTCAGAAGTTTGGGAAGAGACATTGTTTTAATGATTATCACCTAAAAAAGAGGTTGCATGTAGAATAGAATAAAACTTTATTGGACAACAAAATAGTAACAAAACTGTATAGTATTGTGTGTATAATATTGTTGTATATTGAAGTCAAGTATTTGTTTTAAGTTTGTTTTGTAAACAACAGAACTTTTATTGAATTAGAATTTTATTTCTCCATGAACACTAATATTAAAAACAAAAAACTTTTGCCATACATAAATGGCATGTTTTTTTTTTTTGTTTTCGCCTTTAGTGCAAACCTGAGATTTTTCCATCAACTTTATTAAATTCTTATTCTTTATTTTACACCATGATAAGTTACAAAATATGTGGATATCAGAGTTCACGTACATAGGCGAGCTTAACTCAACGTTGAGTTTTCTTCCAGCAAACCATTGAGTGATTGAGAGGGATCACAGTAACCAAAACATTTTGAGTTTCATGGCCTCTAATTTACAAGTCATAGTTCAAGTCACTTTTCTTAGAACTTTCTCGAAGCAAAATTATGTATTAGGCAAAGGAAGTAATTAATGAACAGCCTGTTGTGTCACGGTAACGTAATCTGAAGGTGTACAGCACCTTCTACACCTTTCGATTACGATACTGTAACACAACAGGCTGTTCCACAACCTCGTTAGCGGAACGCAATATTATATCACCATATTATATTGCGTTCCGCTAACGAGGTGGTATATTATCAGTATTATTATAACGAGGTTGAAGTAAGGATGCCAATAATCGCCAAAGAGATAATAGTTTTTGTTTATGGTTATTTATTATGGTAAAATTCAGAAAATATATTCTTCTTCGTCTTTTTAGCGTGTCGATGGCAAAAACTGCAGATTTTATAAGTTAAATTTCATTTCTATTTGTTTTCTTAAAAGAAAAAAAACTAGCTCTCACTAGGAATTACGTTGGTGCGTTCACAAACATTTAAACTCACATACACTATATAACCAGACCAGAAATAGCTATTTGTAGGACATACAAAAACCCATGACATGCAGTGCAGCTGGCATTACTCAACCACAGTGCCAACAGTGTCGACACAAGAAAAAATTACTTGCCTTGCCCAATATTCAGCTACAGCAATGTTTTCCACTGAAGCAGGTCATTGGACCCTTTCTCACGTCAGGGTCTAATGACAGTATCAGTGGCAACATGACAGAGTAAGTGACGGTAGCTGCAAGGTGGGAAAGATGCTACACAGATTCTCAAGATCCGACCCGTTTGAAAACGAATGATTGTTTTTGCTGCGGCGGGCCTAAGTGCTGAGTGCTCGGAGAAATCATCAAGAGGTCTAAGCGTCTCCCACTAAAGGTTGCATCTCTCTGTGGTGGTTTTATCACTCGATGGACCCACGATCCATTTAGAAAATACATTAAAAAGTTAATGAAGCAGCGGAAATTAGCTGTCAGTCAAATACTGCAATTGGCTGTTGAAAATTCGATGCGAGTTTGACATTAATTTTGTCTATAAAAAATAAACAAATTTTGTTCAGGTAAATATTACTAAACATAATTATAGATAAAGTTAATATGAAGCAGTAGACAAAAAGATTCGTGCAAAAAAATAATAACAAAATGTTAACATTTTAAAAGTTTAAACAAAGAATTCTTAACGATTTTGATAGCTCTATTTTCTTGTAAAAAAAATTATATAGTTTCAGACCTAGATTAAAAAATTATAATCAATTCATTAAGCAACTTTGGCAACCCTAGTCGGTATGGTCTAAACTGCGAATAATCCACTTAAAATACATCGTTGAATACTTCAAGGTTTTCAAAATAAAAGATTTATGTTTTCTTTGATGTAAGCTACATTTTCGAATAGCTTTCATGAGTTATTTTTATAATTAGGTAAGCAAAGACGTTTTTTTGTTGTTGTAGGTATTAAGGTACTTAATTAGATTTTTTAAATGAACGAATCATGGGACCACGAGTACTGAAATACTTGTAGTTTAGTGTCGTTGATATTGGGTATGTATTTTTTTTCCTTTTGTGGTTAAAAACACTACTGTATACGGTTTTTTTTTAGTTAGGAAAATCATCCAATAACATCCTCTGCTCTTAGGTGGAGCGAGAGAGTGTGTCAGCCTTTTACGGACTAAAAACCAACTCCTGTTCCTTCGTTCCCTTTCTCGGCCCCAGTAGGCTTGGACCCTGCTGAGCCCCTACGGTTTGCTGTCATCTCCTTGAGGCACGCGTGGAACAGTACGCACCGTCGACGACTTGGGCTCGGTCCGAACGGTTACTGGAGGGTTGGTGGGCTTAGCTACCCATTGCTTGTCGTAGGGTAAAGGATAGGTAAATTTTTGCAGACTTTAGATTCCTAAAGATAGTTGTTCTGGGTCTAAATATCTGGTTTACATGACTTTAAATGTTAGTGTAAGAACCTACGATATAGGAGTACTTAATTCCTAGTGTGGCAGAGCATAATCAGCCTTATAATGTTCCCACTGTTGGGACTCAAGTTTCCTCTCTTGGAGGGGGAACTAGCCTTTTCTATAGTACAGATTGGTGGATATCACATGCATTCAATTGTTTTGGTTCTATGACATGCAGTTCCTCACGATGTTTTCTTTCACCGCTTAGAGAGCAGTGTTGATGAAATAAATTAGACAAAGTGAAGCGTCTGGCTGTTTTTGAATCAGCGACCTATACTTGTAAGTTGGGACCGTACCGAACTGCTCGCCATTTGTATAATATATCCGTACCTAGTGTGTGGTAAAGTTCAAAAACAAATAATATCTACAGCATATATTTTGCAAGTCAAACCGGTGGTTACTTAACAAATCACTACTAGTAAAAATCTAGGTAATCCATTAGTTGGTAATTGCCAACCACCGGTGACTCCTTCAAGCATAAGTTCATTTTATTTTTCTAGCAACTTAATAACAGACTGAAACCTCTAATTAGCCAGTCAAACACCACAGACGAATGAGTTTCCAACAGTTTTATGACCACATTACCCTTACATACGTCCGAAAGACGTAATAATTTCAATGCATCGCGTGGTCTAGAACGGACGTACGCCACGCCATATGTGCATACTAGTGACAAATGTTTCCGAAGGAATCGCTTTGCTAGTGACCGCAAGAGACTCGCATATGCTACGTCGCCGCAACGTATCGTGACGCCCAAATTTACTATAGGATTACGTCCCTCGGACGTAAACAAATGACGCTGTGGTGTGTGGTGTTGCAACAAATTCTGCGCTTTTGCTTTATATAACAGGAGGTTAAAACAGTGTTGGTATTTTATGTACCTACTGTTTTTCCCTTGCTTGTTACCTAAACTGCGTCCGATCAGAGTCAGTTGGTGTCATCATGACATATTACTTTTTTCCTTCAAAATGTTTGAGCTACTGATAAGTGGCAGTGTGCGTTCACGAAGATGACGCGTATATCGGCACCATTTAGCATACATATACGCGTCAAGCTAATGAACGGACGCTAACAGTTGAGAATGGTCATCTCTTGGCTGTCAGAGGCTTATTATTTTTATTTCTATAATTATTTTGAATTGTTTTTTTTTCTTTGTTTTATTTACATTATTTGACATAAATAGAGGCGACAAGAAATATTACATATTTCTTTCCGAGATACATACATACATATTCAGCCTTTCAATGTTCCCACTGCTGGGACTCACGCCTCCTCTCTCTTGGAGAGGGAATGGACCGTAATCCACCACGCGGGCCCAGTGCGGGTTGGTGGATGTCACATTTCTTCGAATTTTTGGTTCTAGGACATGCCGGTTCCCTCACGATGTTTTCCTTCACCTTTTTGAGAGCAGTGGTGATGAAATAAATTACACAAAGTAACGCGCCTGGCTGGGTTTGAACCCGCCAGATACATAATTATATAAATATTAGGTACATAACCTGATTTAAGAGAGTGTACACATTTTTCTTCATAGAGCTCTACGCTTTAGAATGTGCAATTAGCATAATTTTTGGACTCACTGACTTCTTGACAATTCAAAAGTGCCTGAACGTGGTTTGTTTCAAATTAAGGCTTTGATTCTTGATTTTTCTTGGGACACAAGGCAATAAAAATCAACTTGTACAAAAAATATCTAAGTACCTATGACAAGATACCATTAATCAGATCAACCAGACCGGTGACATTTTATTAATAATGGCGTGGCGATAACATTGTCAAAAAACCAAAATTATAGGATTGCCATCTCTTCATCGTTCATCGTCATCATTTCAGCCAAAAGACGTCCACTGTTGAACAGCGTTCTCCCCGCATCCATCGGGTTCCCGCGGCCCTCACCAGGTCATCGGTCCACCTTGTGGGAGGCCTTCCAACGATGCAGCGTTGGAAGGCCGCCCGGTATATGATTGCCACTCTAGAATCTTTCGTCCCCTTCAACCATCGGTTCTGCGTACAATGTGCTCTGCCCATTGCCACATAAGTTTGCCATCTCTTACTTTTGGCATTTGACGTATGTAATCGTTGTGGATGGCGAGCATTACGTAGGTCGCCGTCCGATAAAGACCAAACTCGGATCAACAGCGTGTTGTTTTCTACACAAAAAGTATGTAATCGTTATCGCTATTATTATAAGGAAAATGGTGAGTTGAAAAGAAGACAATTATTTTTAATATAAAAACACGACGTTTAATATCTCACAGACACCAAAAAATATAGAATGAAAAGCTTGCTGTTCTATGACAGACAGTCAAAATTGATAGCTAGCAAAGGTCGATGTCTTCGGTCAAATAAAATAACTTGGAATAGTTTTATTGAAAATTACTTTCATTTCATCTAATTGAGCTGTCCATTCGGTGACTGTACTCGATCATTATCTAAGTAAGTGTAATTATAAAAACTTTTTCGATATTAATGACCTCACTGCACGAGTCAGATTTGAAAGGTTTCAATTTGTGAAATTTTTTTTAAACTGTTTTATTGCTTTGTTAGCTGCTCCCAGTGGCTTTGCCCGCGTGAATATAGAAATTACTCCTAGGATTAAAAGTATCCTATATGATATTCCAGGACATGGTTTACACGTGTGCCTAATTTCATCCAAATTTGTTTAGCTGTACGAGCGTGAAGAAGGAATAAACATACATGTGTGTAAATGATAAATGATATTTACTTTGCAAATTGGTATTTTGAAACACTTTTACACGCCCATATTTTCGTCAGTTTAAGCTAGATGAAAATGAAACTCGGAGTTTCCTTGTGTGATCGAATCAGTAATAAAGATATCCGCAGGAGAACCAAGGTTGCCGACATAGCACATAGAATCGCCAAACTTAAGTGGGTATGGGCAGGATACATTGCACGCAGAACAGGTTCTGGGGTGGCGACCGCGTACCAAAAGAAGAAGTGTTGGAAGGCGTCCCACAAGGTGGACCGATGACCTGGTCAGGGTCGCTGGAATCTGATGGATGCGAGACGCACAGGACCAGTCGTTGTGGCGCTTAGGGGAGGCCTATGTCCGACAGTGGACGTCTTTCGACTGAAATGATGATGATGATGATGATAAAGCTAGATGAGGCCGGTGTTTCCTAGCTGACTACCCTGAGTTGAAAATCATACAGCAAACACGTAGTGGTCAAATCATATGAGAACCATGCAGATTGTATGTTTTTATTATTCAAAAACTTTCACGTTTTTATTATTAGTGTGATTATATAGTAGCAATGATGGCCCAGTAACAGCCTCGACTTACCAGCTGTTGGCCACGGGTTCAAACCCCGCCAGGCGAATTATTTTGTGTAATTTATTTAATTTCCGCTGCTCTCAAAACGGTGAAAGAAAACATCGTGAGGAAACCGGTATGTCCAAAAACAAAAAATTGAAGGCATGTGACATCTACCAATACGCACTGGGCCCGCGTCGTGGATAATAGCCTATTCCGTCTCCTAGAGAGGAGGCCTGAGTTCCAGCAAAGGGAAAATTAAAAGGCTGATTATGGAAAAAAAAACTTTATTTTTATTTACCTACCTTTAAACGTAAATAACTACAAAAACATACGGTACAGTATCGAAAAGTCGAAGCTGAAAATATCAGTTTGAAACGGAAATATTTTGACATTTCAATTAGGCACATCAGCGCTACTGGATGGGGTCCGGTTATGAAATCTACATATTTTATCGATATTAATTACGATTTTATCGCTTGGCAACACTAAAAGGTGTCGAGTTAAAATATTGATGCTGATATAATATTAATTTGAATGTTTATAAGGTCTGACGTTCATCGTAACTTTAGATACTTTATTACATTTTACTACTTGATTTGTTATAAACATTATTTGAATAATTAGAATGAAACAAGGTTCACGTCAATCAGATTCTCTTTTCAACGAACAACTTACGAAACAGTATAAATATCTAATACTGTCTAGTGTCTAGTTTCTGCCATCGGATTCACAAGAATTTTTGAAATCGGTCCAGATATTTTTGAGTTTAGGTACAACAAAAATCCAAAAAATATAATTATTTTCTGTGTTTTGGTTCCGTGCCTTAAAAGGAAAAACGGAACCCTTATAAGATCACTTTGTTGTCCGTTCTTCTGTCTGTCTGTCTGTCTGTCTGTCAAGACTCTTTATCTCGGGAACGCGTGAAGTTATTTAGTTGAATTTAACACTATATATTCAAGTCTGCGGTCCCTTGAAGCAGCAAAAAATGATTTTTTTTGAGTTAACGAAAAAAAAGATACCTGCGGCTGTTTATGTCGCAAAATTAGTTATTTGTGCAACAAGAGAGCAAAGTTGTTTTTTGCTGCGAGTGCTAATTTTGAGTCCCGAGCGAAGGATTCTTTGATTGAATCACGAGCGTCAGCGAGTGTTTCTAAAGTAGAATCCTGAGCGAGGGGAGGGATTCAAAGGCACGAGATGGAAACAACATAATTTTCCACTTCAGCAGCGAGAACACAAATATTACTTGGGAAATAAAATAATTAACAGTAATAGATTTAATAATGATTTCAATTAAAATAAATACTATCTCTGTCGCTAGTTTTGCTCATATTTTACAATTATTTAACATTCTTAATCTTATTTGCCACTATTTTATTTCCGCTGTTTTTTTAAAGCACGTTCCAAAATAGTCAATATAGAAACTAGAAATAATTATTTAAAGGTTAAATGCCAGTTTTATCTGCTGCTTTAAGTACTCAGGTACTCTTATTTTTGTTCAAATACAATAATAAATTTAAACTTCAATAATTTATTTATAAAAAAAGAACAGTTTTATATATCACAAATATTTTCTATATCTTACGCATTTCTGAACGTGTTTTTCTTTGTGTTGGAATTTCAAAATCGGAATGAACTTCGAAATGGCATGTTTTTCACTCGCTTTTTTATAAGGGTGAGAAAGAGACAGAGTACAGTGCAGTTCGAAAGTTACTTTGTCTCACGACTGTTTTCAAGTAGCCAAACATACTTGTTTGAGCTGCTGGGGTGAAAACGTATATTTCGACACTCTCAAGGAACTCAAAATTCATAAAGTACTTCTCGTTGACTTAGAATCCTGAAATTTGGCATGAAGCAAGGCCTCCTAGCACAAGTATATGAAAAGTCCTGAAAACTGTAAATTTATGCTTACGTCACCAAAAAAAAAAATTACGATTCGCACTTGCCCAGTTTTTTTTTAATTATTAGATATTGTTTAAGTAAAGCCATATTCAAGTACATTCTTGAATTTCTTAAAAAAAAATAAGCTTGTTTTTATTACTTACCTTCAGTTAAACCTGTGAGTTATTTAGAACATTATGTTACAACAATTGAATGGTTATTCCACTGTAAACCTAAGAAGGTACAGAGCTTTGATCTAAACTTCAAATCATAATCATACACAACAAACTGCCATAACTTCGCTGAACGTTAAGCTTTATTGATAGCGCAAATAACATATTAATTCTAAGTGGATATTATTATATCGCGTCTTGCCTCCTTCGACATTTGGGTAATGAGAGCAAGCCATCTGCAAACGTTCCCGATTACTAAATATTCGCTTATTAATGAATATAATACCATTAATAAACCATAAAGCAATCTAGTGAGTAGTGGAAGATAATGCTATATTGCTATAGGTATTATATCTTATCGTGTTAAGCCCGCCATACTGTTAAGGTCTTTTTTAAATTCGTCGTACCGTTGACGCATACAAAAATTAAAATGCTGTGACGAATAAACGTCTGGTGACAATTATGTGTTATGTTAAGTCGTACAGCCACGGAGGCGCGTGCGAAATGGCTCATAATAAGTTGTAAAAAATTGTTCTTACGCACACAGGACATGCCATACGGTCAACAACACTATAAGTATTATTCAACTGAACGACCGGGTAACACATAATTACATCATCATCATTAGCATAGCATAGCATAGCATAGTCGGCCTTTTAATGTTCCCACTGTTGGGACTCAGGCCTCCTCTCTAGGAGAGGGAATGGGCCGTAATCCACCACGCGGGCCCAGTGCGGGTTGGTGGATGTCACATGTCTTTGAATTTTTGGTTCTAGAACATGCCGGTTTCGTTACCACTCGGCCACCACTGCTCTCATCATACCTTATCATCATTATTTCAGCCAAAAAACGTCCACGCCATATATGCCTCCCCTTCGTACTGCCACAACGAACGGTCCTGAATCCCACGACTATCACTAGGTCATCGGTCCAACTTGTGAGAGGCCTTGCAGTATCCGTCGCCACTCCTGCCACCCTAGCCAATTTACAACCGTTTCGTGTCGAATTCCGTTCCCCAATCGGTAACGCCTCGATGTCAGCAATTGTAGAAAACGAAAGTTGGTAGTCATGTTGAGGCGCCTCAGTCGGCCGTTCTTTCTACAATAACAAAGGATGTAGCGTTGAACATTGTACAAACGATAGCAATTCATTCTATAATTTTGAACGATGTGAACTTGGCTACGAATTTTCTGTTCTTTTTTTCTGACCACGTGACTTAACTTTGTTACACGTGACAGAACATTTCGCCCCCATCGTGTGACCTGCCCCCTGCCACTTAAGGATGGCGATTAAAAACACACACCTACAGTACACAGCTGTAGGTTTTTTTTAGGTGGGAATATCATCTAATGACAAATCCCGTCTTGGAAGGAGCGGGAGATTGTGTCAGATTCTTACTGACTAAATACCCACTCCTGTTCCTTTGTTGCCTTCGTCCCAGCGCCCGGGTTTCGTTTTCACACTACCCATGGCCCCAGTAGGCTTCGACCTTGCTGCCCAGCAGGCCTGAGGCCCGTGTGGACCAATACACGCCGTCGACGATTTGGGCTCGGTCCATACGGTTACCGGACGGTCGGACGGCCAGCCACCCATGCAGCTGTAGGTGAACTATATGATGATGGATACATAATGACAGTCTCTTAATCGGATCCGCACGATTCAACACATGTGAAAATGGCCTTATGGTTCCAAAATTATGCGAGTAATTAAGGCAAATTGATTCATCAGTGGATGCAAGCTGTTGGTACTTACTTACCATTGGGTACATTGTTACTAATGATAATATATGATAATGTATGTTATTCGAGATGATAATTCAAATACTTGTACAATGCGTTAGGAATAATTATCAGAACATAAGTTGTGGTTTACAGTACATTAGTCCCAGTATGTTTAGAGAATTACAGAGAGAGAGAGAGAAAGAGAGAGAGACTCAATTAGAGAATCAATTGATGCGGAGAGATTTTACAATCAGAATTTCCTTTATTTATGTTATTAATTTATATAAAAATAAGAGCGCCCTTGCCAAGGTACATTTCATTCAACCACTCTTACATGATTATGACGGTATTTCACTTTTTCTTTAGATATTTTGGAAACATTTTTTTTGTGGACTTTATCTAGGTTTTTATTGAAATCAAATCATAAAGTGTAAGACTAATCCAGTAAAGAACTCTGAAAATCTGCTATTTTGCATGAACTTATACAGTAGTACTCATAAAGTACTAATCATTAAAAAAACACTGTGGTGTGTGGACTCGCGCACTGAGAGTCCGTACAAACTTACCTATGGAAATCAGTTCAATTCCCGAATTGGGTTACGAAAATTTTTCCGACGATTTTTGTGATGTAACTACAAATTTACAGTTTTCAGATTTTTTCCTATACCTTCTTGTGCTATGAGAACTTGCTTCATGCTAAATTGCAGGATTCTGATTCCCTTAACCATAACGCAGCGTTGGAAGGCCTGTCACAAGCTGGACCGACGACCTGGTGAGAGTCGCGGGAATGCGGTGGATGCGAGACGCACAGGATCGGTCGTTATGTTAAACAAGTTGCTCGGGCGCGTCGTGGTGTTGCCGCTTTATATTAATGTATTTGTCACGTTATTTATTATTATTTTTTTATTCTTATTTATTTAGTTTAATTTTATTTTCTTTTAATTTATAATTTATAATTCATATGTATTTTTATATCCTTTTTGTATCCAAATCTTGTTGTTCACTGCACCGTTCGGGCGTCTTTATGTCGACACCGCCACCGGCCCACGCTGAAAACCAGCGCTGTGAGTTCATCGCATAATGCGTGAGGCCACAGCTTTATGCTGAGCGTTCGGCCGTTTTGCGCGGATGTGACGCATATCTTCCCTATTAATTAATAATGTTTGTTTGCTAGTTTTAAGATTGCGTCATTTCGCGCGAATAAACAGTTTTTCTTTCTTTCTTTCTTCTTTCTTATGGCGACGCATGGGGAGGCCTATGTCCAACAGCGGACGTCTTTCGGCTGAAATGATGATGAAGATATACACAACTATAGTTGTTAAACCCGACAGGTGATATTATACTTTGTTCAATGAAACATTTTTAAACTACAATATAAGGGTCTCGAGATTATTCTCTACGATAATAAACATTATCTACTTATCATTGACATTTGTTAAATTAATGAATAATTTTATAAAGATAGTATCTTCACATTTTATATATTTATCAAGTAAAACAGAAGAGCAAATGTCACGACATAGCGTGATTGTTTTGTTTTAGCTATTAATAACCCCAAATTCGGCGGCCAACGTGGTTGCAATTAATATCTTGCTACTATTTTCAGTAATATTTTAATCTTCCCACCCTCGGTAGCCTAAAAGCGATAACTGAATGAAAGTAAATTTCCAGCAAACAGGTATTTAGTAAAAAAAATCCGTTTCTAGAAACACGTGTGCCACACAGTCGTAAATTTGCTACATGCATTAAGACTTAATTTAACCACGTAGAATGTTGCACATGTAAGTCTATCTCTAGGTCTAAAAGGTATACCTATGTTAACACTTAAAACTTAAAAGTGCTGTCTGGTGAGAAAACAGAAAAACTATTTTTCTCATATAATTTTACGTATGTACGCAAAAGTTTACATCGCCATTATTGCTTTAAGTAATTACTTTCAGGAGGCTGTTCATACTGCCATGCAATTAGGCGAGAAGAGACAGACTCTTATTGCGAACGAAAGCTGAGAAGCTGTCGACTCTGGCTTGAACAAACAACTCTGAATTACGGCAGTATCGTAGCTTGAACGCTTTCAAGCGTTGTTAGACTGGACTTGCATTAGCGGCTGGTTGGGTACAATGAATCTACAGGGCGCTTGAGTACAGGGTTGTGCAGTATGTGGGTACCACTACCATTGTATACAAGTGGAGAAAAGTTGTCATTACGACCGAGGTGGAATTCGCCTGAGCCGCAAACAAGGGTGTTATGGAGCCGAGTACTACAAAAAAACTACGTTTACCTGTATTTCCGCACTAGTACGGAAAACAGTATATTGTGTAAAAATATATAAATCTCTTTGTTTTTAAAGCCTTAATTGGCCTTATTACATTCCTTGTTTGTCTATACATGGATGACATTTTGTTTTGATAATATTAAAATGTGTAATAGATATAAATTATTGTCCTTTATATACCTAACTTATTATTATAGTTTTTTATTTTGCGTTCTTATAGTTCATTCCAAGGTTATCTAGTAGATATCGCTGTAAGACCTGATATCACATGTGTAAAACCATTTCTAAGCCTTTTTTATGTAATTCCCTATGTCTTATTGTTTATTTTCCACAATAAATAAATAAATAATTGTATCCATAAAAATAGATTTGTCAAAAAATTATGTTACTATTTTGGTGTAGGTACGATGAAGTTGATTGTATTTTATTCTATGACAACAACAAATAATATTGCAAATGATCTTATAAATAGAGAATTCAATTTATTACCCCGCTCACTGCTTTTAGCAATATCAAACCCAATAGTTGTATTTTGTAGTTTTATCTAAGCACAACATTTTCTAACAATGGCTGCACTATCGTTTGGACGTTATTTGCATCCGACAATACATAATATCATATTTTGTCCTTTTATTCTTCGGATAAAAATTATTTTGAATTGTCCGTTTTATTTCTTGGACGATTTTAGTTTTCCTTCACACTTTCCTTATTGACTAATGTGTAAATTTGCAAACAAATGAAATATTTTAAGATAACTTGTTTACTTCCTTAAAGATTTTTCACCGTTGCCTTTTTAACTTAATTGTTATTCTCAACTTTTTCTTCGCTTTTATTAGATCTTTTATGAAGATTTTAATGTCAGTTTTCTGCTCCATGAATTCTTACCTTTTGTATAATAAAATTAAATACCAAGTTTGTTGGTTCATGAGATCTGGCGTTTATATTTGCTATTTTCCTTGAGTTGTATAAAGAAAGTGTGAAAATAAATTCTTTAGACGCTATACAAGAATAAGCCTGGAACATACAGCTGAATATCAAATTACTATTGTAAACAGAAGTGCAGTTTCTGCGCTCGCAGCTATATGGCTTAAGCATGATTTCTTATGTATGTGTACACTTGCTACATATGTATTACAGCTCGTGGCTTTGTCTTGAATAAACATGTTATTGTTGGACGTAATTACATAGTGGTGAAGGATTCAAGTTTGAACATATGTGCTGTAAAATCCATGTATCATAAAAATCATAAACACATACTTCTTTTCAGTAAAATTTTATATGTATATGTATATACTAGAATAAATTAAAAAGTATAGGTTGTCGTTTATTGACATTAATCGAGGTTTCTTTTGTCGATTGGAGTGGAGTAAGCTTCCTTTCATGGCCCTGTTATAACGGCCCCGATTCACGAATTTTACGTCGTGGGTTCAAACCCAGGCAGACGCATTACTCAGTTTAATTTATTTCATCATCACTGCTCTCAAATAAGTCAAAGAAAATATCGCGAGGAAATTGGCATATTCTGGAATCAAAACTAACAAGACATGTGAAATCCACCAAGCCGCACTTGACCCGCGTTGGGGATAACGGCCCATTCCCTCTTTTGAGAAAGCCCGAGTCCTAACAGTGACACTATAAGGTCGATTATTATGCTTAGCCTTAGCCATAATCCACCTTCCTATGTAGTACTTTAAAATATATGCGTACAACCGGTTTATGGGTCATAACCCAATTTTGTGAACAAAATTAAACAATTCAAAAAGTCCATATAAACATAACAAGCATCTACCTACTTCAAAGCAATTTCGCAAGTCACTTTAACTTGGTGGATAATTCCATGTAACGAGATTGGCTTGCGAACACATTCGTTCATATTTCAAAACAAAACTGGAAAGAAAATCTTGTTCAGAAATTCTACTGGAAAGCACACTGGAATACCAGACACTTAATGATTCATGAACGTACGAAGCCACTAGTTTACTAATACCATAGCTTTTAAGTGCAAATTCTAGTGATAATCCAGAAAAACGAAAGAATTATCAAGAAGAAGAATTATTGCGAAGTACTTTCAATGTTCCGCGAGGATAAATGACGTCATAAAGAGAACTTGGTATGATTTAGCGGTAACCCATTTTTCACTCCAATTTATTTTCTAGTTTTGGTCTAGACTGGACCATTTTAGTTTGTGTAGTAATCATTATCATGTGACAACATTGTACGTTCAATATTAATTAAAACTCTGTACATAAATTCATTCATCATTTCAAGATGCTCCATCTTAATTAGTATCAAAACCACTGAATCAGTCTATTTCCATTCGTAATTTTGCCACTTACACACAAATTAGATTTCGTCATTGAAGCTCATTACTATTTATGGGAAGTCTTGAGTTTATCCAGCTTGTTTGTGTAGAGAATGTGGGTATTACGAAACTAGTTTATTATAAAAATAATGCCGTTAGAAGGCCACATTGGCATTCGCAGTCGGTACGAATGTACACATTTCGTGACCTGCAAAGGAATATTCAGAAGGATTTTTGCCTTTCCAAACAGATGTCGTATAAAACACATTTTTGCTCTATTTCTTTTCGCTTATTTGCTTTTCCAGATTCAATATTTAATGTTTTATGGAAATCATTCTACAAATATTGTTTCACGAGAAAAAAAATGTTTGTAACTCTAGGCCTATTCCAATTAGTATGGTTTTTATTCCTTTGAATTTATTTTAACGGAAGTGCTTTTTATTTTTTATTTAAAAGGTAATTTGTATTTACAAAGACAATAAAATATAATGCAAATAAAACAAAACCTCTTAACTAAATATCTTAGAATATAGAGTCAGGAGTTTTCTCCGCATTGCTGTCGACTGGAAACGTGCCCAAAAAACTGGCGGCTTTGGCCGAGGAAAAGTCAGCCCTTGGGTCATGTGAAGTGTTTACTAGGCGTTTGAATAAATGTTTAAATTGTGTATGATCACTCGGACGCGAGACGCCTCAACTCAAGATTTTCAACCCCAAACCTCAAAAATATGACTGCCATCGAGGTTATTATATTTCTACAGCTTGAGAGAAGGCTTAAAGTGGCGGAAATTTATACTACAACAACTGCAGCACGATGGTCTAAGAAGAAGGAGTGGCGCAAGAGTGTTTTATTTTTTATAACATTTAATTTATTTTGTACAGTTTTGGATTAACTAATACTTTTAAAGAAAAACATGTAAGCAATACGTGCTGGGTGTGGGTATGGGATGTGGGTTCATTAAACTAACTTCTTATAATAAATCAGAAGAAAGAAACTCAGAAATAATTACACCCACGACTTACGAGAACAGAATAATGAATAACGGAAAAATAAAACCTACGGGAAAGCATTATTAAAATGTTTACGGAACATCTTATTTATTTATTTAAACTTTATGTATAGTAGTGGTACATAGCCATTCTCTACCAGTCAACCTTTGGGATAAAAAAGACAACTGTAGTAGATGTGCACATGAAATAAATAATAGATATTCCAAATATAATGAAGTTCCTATCATGAAATTAAGTTACTTATAATAAACACTACACGTCAGATCAATTTCTCATCAAAATTTCAACTCATCATCATCATCATCATCCTTTCAGCCGAAAGATACTGTTGGACATAAGCCTCCCCCAAACGGCTCCACAACGACCAATCCTGTGGGAAATTTCAACTATTATTCGCTAATTGATTATTATTAGTAAATAATTAAAACAGCTATTTAACTCGAAAAAAAAATTACATAAAAAACTAGAATTTCAGTTTATCTAGCGTCCCAAATTCCATTAACCTGTAAACACCATAATATATTTCAATCACTCAAATATTTCCGTATATTTTGAACACAGAGATTATCCACCAACAAAAGACATATGTGAACTTCTGCTCGCCTTTAAGAGCGTCCCAGTGACCTGCTCCTTGTATGAAATCTATCTCGTGAGCAAAATGCATCGTGAAATATCGGATTCCATTACGTTATGTTACAGTGGCGGAATCTTTCAGTATCGTCACGTTTTAAATCGTATTGGTTTGATGCAATGGTAGGTGAACGGAATTATGATTACGTAATAGAAAACATACGTATTTAATGTGGTAACGTGGGCAGGTAAATATTGGGGTAAAAATTGACCACCACAGATATTTATTTTTGCAACTAAACTGTTCATATTGCTTATTGCCACTATTGTTTTGTTTATCTTTGATTACAACTGTATTAAGGTGGGTAATAATCCAATCCTTACGCTCTAATGTGGCGCGCGAGGGCGTGACAGACTTTAACTGACTAAAATACACCTTTATCCTTCAGTTACTCTGCGTTTTTGAACCACGGTTTCCCTTTCAGAAATTTCCAATAACCCAGGGCCAATGCCCTGCTCATTGAGCCCACATCTCTTTGAGGTGCGTGTGGAACGCTGCGCGCTTTCGACGGCTTGGGCTCGGTCTAGGCGGTTACCGGACGTCCGGACGACGAGTAACAAATAGCTCGTCGACCGCAAGCCCGTGCCTACCGTGGCTGATAGTCGGGATTGGAGTCGCGGCGGCTGGGGCGTGAGGATGTCCATTCAAAACATCTTCGTTCTTCGTTAATCGTCGCAACAAACACATCACAACTCGAATCGAACGGGATCCGAATGATAAGTTCACTGGGGATGACGTCATCGGCAGAAATACCGATCTCTGACGCACTAATGCCGATCCAGTGCACACTGTACCTCAATACAAAGCAACAAATTCTTTCGCTCCGTACGCTCCGATTCCGACGCAGTGGACGCTTAGCTTTATTCAGTATTGAAGATAGTTTCAATAGTGAATGAATAAATGGATGCTTCTCATCCATCTTGCTTATCCCGTACGTATCACACGTGAGAACATTCGGACCCCTTTGATACTCGTAGTATCCCGTTGGTCCAAATGACAGTCGTATAAAATCTTTGTTGTGAGCAAACTGCATCATCAAACATCAGATTCCATTATAGCGGAAAATCCTTTGTTATGACAGACGCGTTTTTATATCTCATGATGTTGAAATAATATTTTTAATATGAAGTCTATATAATATTATTATTTTCCACTTCTATTACTAGGAAATTCATAGTTTATTTAAAAGATAACAATCTAAGTGTTGATAATTTCAAAGTTGATGACAAAATGGGCGTAAAATTTATTTATTGTGATTTTTTAACAAAATTATTTATTGTAGGTATGTATTGTTACATAATGAAACTCTATGGATAATCTAAATCGTATCCGTAAGTTTAATAATCCATATTTATAATCTAACTAGCGGTCCCGGCAGACGTTGTTCTGCCCAAAAGCGGGATTTAGTAAAAAAAAAAAATTACCCTACTCTACCCTACTCTACCCTACTCTACCCTACTCTACCCTACTCTACCCTACTCTACCCTACTCTACCCTACTCTATCCTACTCTACCCTACTCTACCCTACTCTACCCTACTCTACCCTACTCTACCCTACTCTACCCTTCTACCCTACTCTTTTCTTTGCTATAAACCACACGGAGCCCGAGACCTTTCCAACGAATGCAAAACCGTGGAAATCGGTTCGTGCGTTATGGAGTTATAGCGTCAGGAAGGAAAACCCGACTTATTTTTATATAGTAGATTTTATCCATATTAATAATCTATATTTATAATCTGAGTTTAGAATATTAGTATTGAAACAACCTGTACCCGTACAACAGTAACAGGAAGCTGTACTCATATGAGTACAGTACTCTCAGAGAGGTGCGGGTTTATTTCCCCCGCTTATCATTACCTTACTTTTGTTTTTACTTGGTTATATTATAATAAAAAAGTAAAGCACCTATTTCGTAAAAAAACGCTGTTTATATTTGTCGCTTAATGGGTCAAAACAGTGTCTTTAGAGCTTTTTTTAAGGTGGGATATTGTCAATTGACTTCTTCCGTTCTCAGGTAGATTGAGAGGGCGTATCAGAATTTTACTGATTAAAATTCACCTGTGCCCTTTCCTTGTTGCTCTTTGTGTTCGCAAATTATTATTTTTTTCGTGACCAGCGTTTCGCAACATGTTGTTTTTATCATAATTTCAGCCGAAAGACGTCCACTGTTGGACATATACCTCCCTAAGTGACGCCACAATGAACGGTCTTGTGCGTCTCACATCCATCGGATTCCCGCAACCCACAAATTGGTTAGATAATAAATATTTTTTTCATGCACATCTCCATTGCGCAACCTGATCATCCTGATTTTTATCATTTACACTTGTTTTTTATAATTTCTTCTTCTTTTACCTAGAGGTATCGGTTATTCACTAAAAGAATCAATGCTAGTAAGGTATGTAATTTGCCCTGCCTCTTTCCAGCTTTGTTGTGGTCTAACCGGATGCATTTGCTTATCAGTATTTCACATAGAGAAACTGCCTATCTTTTTCAGCCAAAAGACGTCCACTGCTGGACATAGGTCTCCCCCAAGTGTCACCACCATGATCGAACCTGTGGGTCTCGTATTCATTCCCACTTATATAACCAGTTCCTGCACCGGATTCGTGCGGAAGCGACGCCCGGGTGTCACCACTGTGTGGACCACCAGAAAGACACGGTGGAGGTGTGCCCCGCTTGGGCAGAGCAACGCTGTGTCCTCGTGGAGACGATCGGCGGCGGCGATCTCTCGCGCCGGGCCTTGATACAGGCAATGGTCCGGAGCGAGGAGGAGTGGCAGGCGGTTGCCTCCTTCTGCGAAGCAGTAATATAGTGTAGCGACATCTATGGCGTCACATAAGAACTAATCCTGCATCGCGCAATCAAAATTCTCCGCGCGTTTAGAACATATAGAACAGCCCGAAATCATCTATCGGGCAGTAGTAGCCCACCAGACATAACACCCGTCTGGTCGGAGGATCCTCCCTTTTCAACGGAGGTTTGCGGGACTTTACTCTCTGTTCCGTCTACCCCCAAACTGGTGACCCTCGACAAAGAACATCAGCGCAGCCTTCGTGCAGCAACTACTTCGTGACGTCATCATCACTTCCTCAAGCTTTCGAGCAGCGAGCCATACAGCCAACACCCACGGCTTTAAAGGGTATCCTGCCCACCAGCATGTCTTCCTGGTCATACCTGGTCATCACCCTCAGCCTCATCAGCGACCTTGGCTAAGCACCCAGCACCTTCGGCCAGTCACATGAAGAGCCATGAAGAACCTCTCCTGGTCGACGCCAGCAGTCAAGCCACTACGTCGCACAGCACCGCTCCGACTCACTGGAGCCTGCAGCATCATCCCGACTCACTGGGACAGCAACACCCCGACTCACTGGGGCATCACCGCAGACAGTTCCGACTCACCGAGAACTATGCGACTTTCGGTTCCGACCCACTGGAACCAACCTACACTGGCCTGGCACGCACCAAGAACCATCGATCTCCGATCTCCGGAGGGGAGTGATGTAGCGACATCTATGGCGTCACATAAGAACTAATCCTGCATCGCGCAATCAAAATTCTCCGCGCGTTTAGAACATATAGAACAGCCCGAAATCATCTATCGGGCAGTAGTAGCCCACCAGACATGACACCCGTCTGGTCGGAGGATCCTCCCTTTTCAACGGAGGTTTGCGGGACTTTACTCTCTGTTCCGTCTACCCCCAAAATAGTAATAGCCACCGGGATTCCAATCCCGATTTCCGGCCAACGTAGGTGCAGGCTTGCGGATAGCGAGTAATGGGTGGCTCGCCGTCCGAACGTCCGGTAATCGTCCGGACCGAGTCCAAGTCGTCAACGGCGCGTACTGTTCCACGCGCGCCTCTAGGAGATGTCAGCAATTTGTAGGGGCCCAGCAGGGTTGAAGCCTACTGGGACCACGGCTAGTGTAAAAGCCAATCCCGGAGGCCTGGGACGAAGACAACGAAGGAACAGGAGTGGGTTTTTAGTCAGTAAAAGTCTGAAACTATCTCTCGCTCCGCCCAAGAGCGAGATTTATCATTAGATGATTTTCCCACCTTAAAAAAAAAACATTATAACCAGGTCTTCGGTCTACCGTTATCCGGTACGTGGTCGATACTTCAAAACCTTTCAGCCCCATCTTTTTGCCAATACAAAATCAGATAACATTAATCCCTCTTACGCCCACAGGATTACTAACTCACGATCGACGAAACTGAAGCAGACTAATGAGGGAACGGCGAATTTAACACTACAGCTGGAAATAATACCACAAATTGAGCAAATTTAATCGTACTTAGAGTGGATTTACCGTTATATCCCTCAATACAAATTCAACTGCTACTACATCTAAATTGTAAAGGTGGTCATTCACTGAAATTATTCACGTGTAATATTGCACAGAGACCATTATGCACCTTCGTGTTCTTTTATCTGTATTTCTTCTTTTAATTTTTAAGTGTTTGTATACATAGCATATGAAAACAGTTCAATTCCCGAATTGAGATACTTACGAAGATTTTTCCGGATCGCAAAAACGTTTGTTTTTTTGTGACCTAACTACAAATTTACTGTTTTCAGATTTTTTCCTACACTTGTGCTATGACACTGCTTCATGCCAAATTTTATTACTCTAGGTCAACGGGAAGTATCCTATAATTTTTATTTCTTTGAGAGTGTCAAAATATACGTTTTTTGCGACATAAACGGCCGCATATTTTTTCTTCAACCACTCAGAAGTTTAATATTTTCACAGCTTCAAGGGACCGCAGACTTGAGTATATGGTTTTAATTTCAACCTTCACTTGTTCCCGAGATAAAGGGTCTTGACAAACAGAGTGACAGACAGACGGACGGACAACAAAGTGATCCTAAAAGGGTTCCGATTTTTCCTTTTGAGGTACGAAGCCCTAAAAAATTTAAGACATGTAACATCCACTGTTCACGCGAGGATGTGAACGCAGCAGGCCAGTGACCGCAGTGAACCCGAATTGACGTAAATATTAGTTATTTGTCACTAAAATTATTGACTGCATCAGTTGTTTCACACAAATACATTAATAACTAATATACTCATACATGTAAATAGATTAATATAAATACCATGTAAATCTGTAATAAACTCTCTTTCTACGCTACGAGCAACGCTGTTTCACTACGATGAGACCATCGACTCCTCTCACTGTTATTGCGCCTATAAATGGTTGCCGATAGCTCTGGCCTTACTCAGCCATAGTTATTGGTCGGTCCGTAAGGCTGCGGATCGGCAGTGAGAAAATCCCATCCGATACACCCTTCATCCTTCCCACCTTCCGTCTGTTGCCTTAGGTCTCATGGTAACAGGCTTCCCGCACTATATATATACGTATATATTGTAACTATATGTTAGGGCTAGGTTGTTAGGGACAGCTAGGGTTGTTGATAGGCTACCGTCAACCCCTTTACTGTACATTTAGGTAACTGAATGTACATCCACCAATCCGAACTATCCCGCGTGATGTGGATTACGGCCCATTCCTCATCAGTGAGAATATCATGAGGCTGCTTGTATTAAAAATCGAATCTCAAATAGTTACATTACACGCGAATGCTTACGGTGAATGACCGCCTTTACATTTAGACTATTAGCCTTAATACTATGTAGCTGGCATACTAATAAGACAAAGTCTATTTTTATCAATCTGGAAAAGGTCTACAACGAACATTTGGAATAAGACGTATTTTATTGTGAAGAAGTTTATGACGGCATTAGTAACACGGAAAGCTTTTGGTGATTCTGTGTTTCGTAATAAAATGTTTCGTACAGTATTTGTGTAGGCAGGTGCGTTACGCGGCCGTATAAGGCCCATCTAATCGTAGAAGTAAGTGAATAAGTAAACATTTGTTTTGGCAAAAAACATTAGTCTTTAAATAATATCAGTGTTGAAACTACAAAACAGGGATGGCTATTTCACATAAATTCGATCACGGTCTTTTAAACCAGGAATATCTTACATAATATCTTGAAGGACAATCTATATGGAGATGCAACGCCGGGGATGGAGATGCAACGCCGGGGCGAAACTCCGCTGCCGCGACAAATCGCAGCATGGTGGACAGAGCTCCGGCGGGTTCTCATGGCTAAATGGCGGCAGCGACTGTCGCGACCCAGTGCTGGGCACGCCACAATTATGGCGGTAAGTCCCCTCTTTGAGGCGTGGTTGGAAAGACCCCACGGCGTCCTTACCTACCGTATGACGCAGGTTCTCACCGAACACGGTAAGTTCGGGAAGTTCCTGCACCAGATTCGTGCGGAAGCGACGCCCGGGTGTCGCCACTGTGTGGACCGCCCGGAGGACCCGGTGGACCATACGGTGGAGGTGTGCCCCGCTTGGGCAGAGCAACGCCGTGTCCTCGTGGGGGCGATCGGCGGCGGCGATCTCTCGCGTCGGGCCTTGGTACAGGCCATGGTCCGTAGCGAGGAGGAGTGGCAGGCGGCCGCTTCCTTCTGCGAAGCAGTAATGCTAGCAAAGGAGGCGGCCGATCGTGTGAGGCAACGGTCCTCACGCCCAAATCGCCGCCGGGATTCCGATCCCGATTTTCGGCCACCGTAGGCGCGGGCTTGCGGACGGCGAGCAATGGGTAGCCCGCCGTCCGACCGTCCGGTAACCGTCCGGACCGAGTCCAAGTCATCGACGGCGCGTATTGTTCCACGCGCGCCTCAGGGAGATGTCAGCAAATCGTAGGGGCCCAGCAGGGTCGAAGCCTACTGGGGCCATGGGTAGTTTGAAAGCGAAACCCGGGGTCCTGGGACGAAGGCAACGAAGGAACAGGAGTGGGTTTTAAGTCAGTAAAAGTCTGACACTATCTCCCGCCCCACCCAAGGGCGGGGGATGTCATAAGATGATTTTACAACCGAAAAAAACAAAAAAAAAGGACAATCTATTTTTAATAGGTAAATGATTTTACTGATGAATAGACGCAGATAAGTAGTAACAGCAATAGCCTATACATCTGCGTTTTTAAGAACAATGCTTTTGAAATTTTTGAACTCACAGGTTCATAGAATATTGACACGGCAAAAAAAAAAGTTTTTTTTTTAAATAACCCTATTTTACAAAAAGATTAGCTTCGTAGAACGTCGTATCTCTCAGTACTTTTTTTTTATTTGGTAAATTTATCAAATGACTTTTCTCGCTCTTGGTGGAGCGAGAGAGAGTGTCAGCTAAAACCCACAATGTTCCTGCAGTACCTCTAGCAAATAGACTGGCCGGTTTATCTAGTGGTTAGTGACACTGACTGCTATGGCGGAGGTCGTGGGTTAAATTCCCACCCAGGACAAATGTTTGTGTGATGAGCACGATCATTAAAATTTGTTGTGTGTTAAGTGTAATTTATCTATAATATGTATGTATTTAGAAATATATAAGTATGTTTATCAGTTGTCTAGGACTCATAACACAAGCTCTGCTTAGCTCAATCCACAGCCCTGGCAGGCATCAGTCTTAACTGGCCCAGTCAATCTTGTTGACATTTCTTTGAGGAGCACAACACGCGGTCGAAGGGGCTTGGCTTTTGATCGGATTGTGAGTTATCCATTGCTCGACGTCCGCAAGCCTGCGCCTGTAATGGTTGGAAATTCTTCTACGACTCCCGATGATTGGGGCGTCTCTTGCAGGGTCTCTCAGTCATACCTGTGTGTTTCTTAAGGCTCTCACAGATAGAAACTTTATACAGAAATTAAAGGATTTTATGTAAAAACAAAACCTCTAAGTTCTCTATAGAGGTTTTTTTTCATGAAATCACATCGTTGTCAGTCACGTCGCACCTGTCTGCTGGAACCTCAAAGGTCTAAGTGTTAGGTACATTAACACTCTGCTGCAGCTGTTATTCATATATATGTATAAACAGAATACCGATGCATAACTCACTGAATGACTGACATACCACTGAAGACGGGAACGTGAAAGGCGTTTAGAGCGAGCGGAGAAAGCTCACATTCAGAAAAGATTTCAAAAAATTCACCGAATCGCTACCCACCTAGTACGAATTTTCTCAGAACCCTTCCTCCATGTATCTCTAAATATATATTTAAAAGAATTTATTCCTTATAGATCTTACTCATACAATGGCGATCCCAAAGTTGGCTTATCCGACATTCTAGAAAAGATTATTGAGACAAAAAATATACTACGTCTTACTTATTCGTAATATGAGTTCCGAGCGTGTCTCTAGCAGTATTTCAGCGGTTCAAAGCCTACTTATTACTTGTAGACGACAAACATTGATAATATTATAGAGGACAATGCGAAACCCAAGTTCGTAGATAAAAGCTTATGTCGCAAGTTCAAAGGAAACTCGTGTACCTAACGTAAGTTATTAGAATAATTCCAAACACGTGTTTATATTAATTATATTATATGTTCAAGTAAAACTTGTTAGGTGCCTACAATGTTTTTAATTGAATCGGTTTTCATAAAAAGTCTTATGTTTTAAGAGTTTTTTTTTATATAAAGCAGTGCTTGACCGCGATCCCACCTGATGTTAAGCAGTGATGCAATCGTTGATGATGAGGTGCACTAGTTTATTAAGAGCCTATTCAGTCTAGCCTTGAAGACACCCAAATTATAATCGGATGGAAAGACCTCAGTAGGCAAATTGATCCAGTCCTGCGATGTACGCGATATAAACGACGAGGCGAAATGCTTAGTCCGGACCGTAGGTGTTCCAACAACGTAAGTGTGGATACTATAATAATAATAATATTCCACAACTATCACACAACGCCGTCTAGTCCCAAGATAAGCAGAGCTTGTGTTATGGGTACTAGACAACTGATAAACATACTTATATATTTCTAAATATATACATAATATAGATAAATTACACCCAGACACAGAACAAATGATCGTACTCATCACACAAAAATTTGTCCTGATACTCGCCGTACGTCGAGTTGTCTGATGGTAGAAATGAGATGGTGGAATCAAGTCATGCATCATGTCAATGTCATGTTATCATCTTAAGTGGGATATCATCAAATCTCGCTCTATTTGGAGTAAGGGGGACCGTCAAACTTTGACTGTTTAAAACCCATCGTATTCTTTCAGTCGCCGTTTGCGTTTCATGACTGCAATAACTCTTTCAATCGATCAGGGAACTCAAGTAAAACTTGAGTCTACAATTCTTCTAAATAATCAATAATATAGTATAAAAATTCTTCATGAATTTCCACAAAAGGAAACGAACATTTAAATTATTGGAGAAAAGAATACGGGTGTTTCGGAGTTCAAAACAAGGTTACACGTTCGCCAAAATTCCGAACAAATTGGTCGTTACTCACGAAAACGTAACACGAAAATTTTCAATCATAACAGGACATTCCGTGATTAAAAGTTCAGTTAATCTACAAAGCCTTTCAGGAAAAGTACACGACTAGCTGGACCGGGTCAATTACAAGGAAAAATAGCACTGTTTGAACAAATTCCAGAACGAGAATAATTCGGAACAAACCCGGGTCTTAACGCAACGTTAAACCACTGTAGGCCGGTTCGTATCCATCCATTGTCGTTCTTTGTGGAGCACAGACACCATTCGTTATCCACCCTACCTAATAAAATATAGCTAAAAAATTAATGGGATCACGTTACCTAGAATATCCCAAGGTTATAAAACTTGGTTTTGTGCGTCAAGCGAGATTGTCTGAATATTAATTACGGTAAGATAGTTGACACAATTCAAGTTAATTAGTTCTGTCATGTGCCAAATACAAGGGGTTGTAATAATGTAACGTAGCTAATATCAGTCACACACACGCGGGTCTCAAGCTGAAGGCTCGTTTACATGAGCAAAGTTTTCTGAAATAATGTAGTAATATTATTTAGTTACTACGTGAATTGTAAAAAGTACTTAGGTATGATTAATAATAATAATAACCTTGTAGCCAGAATTATCCATCAAAAACTTGCTCTGAAATACTCTCTTGTGGGATCGGAGGTACCATACTACAGGTAAAGCCTGACCCAGTTCTCGATAATGGCGATATCACATCGTACTGGGATCGGTCCATCATCACTGGCAGGACTATTGTAGTCGATAAGCCTGATGTAGCGGTGATGGACTGAAGCGAGAGGCGTGCAATGACTGTTGACATATCCGTCTCGCATGACAAGAACCTCGTGAAAGCCGAGAAAGACAAACATATCAAGTATATTGACTTGGCTCGCGAGGTTGTTGACATGTGGGATGTGCTCCCGTTTGACCACTATATCTCACCTGATGGTAAGTCATGATGTAAACGGCGATGGAGCACGCTTACCTAAAAGTAACCTATTCACTCTTTACTTAAAGACCCCTAGGTTGTAGCTAGTAGGAAACACAGACTCCAGCAGGAAATTCCACTCCTTAGCTGTACGTTCAATGAATGTGTTCCCTACCCGTTTAGTGCGTACGAGTGGGATGTCCACCATGTACTGGTGGCGCAACGCCTTACGTCTCGTGGTCCGAAGATAGAACGGTCTTGGCGAAATTTAATTGTGCAATTCCGATGCCGAAATATAAACGATAGATATCCGAAAGGCTAGCAACTCGGCAAAGATGCTCTAGACTTTGGAAGTTTTGGCTCGACAAGTGCATCATTACCAATGATCTTCTTGGCTCGTTTCTTGGCTCTAGTGCATCAAGCAGGTATTTGGTAGACCCCACCCAAAGATGAGAACAGTACTCCATGCACGATGGAACTTGCGCTTGATAAAGTTGAGTAGCTGTTCTGGAGTGAAGTAACATCTCAACTTTGCTAAGATCCGCAATGCTTTTGCAGCCAGTTGAATTAAAATGCAAAATCCTGCTTGGTGGTATTAGAGTTATCCGAGTGATTGGAACTTAGCCTGAATTCTACTATCGGGCCCGGATCTGACAAAACACCCGTCTGTTCGGAGGACCTTTCCTTTTCAAAGGAGGTTTGCGGGACTTTACACTCCTTTAAAAGGTAACTTTCTTTCAAAAACTGGATAGCGTGCTTGGGTTATCATGCGTCGTCGGCCGCATCCCACTCGCCTTATTCCACACTTATAACGTATCTCAAAATTTAAGTAGATATAGTCAGTACTTAACTGAATCAGACAGCGTGGGCAAAGTCGTGGTCAAAAATTAGATATTGGTTTGAATCTGTTTTTATTTGACTGTATACGTGCGAGCGAGTTGACAATAAAAAAAAGTAGGTGAAATCGGAAGGTGCCAACTCGCGAGCGCTCGCGAGTTTTACAGTAGCGAGTTGACGAACAAGTCTTAGAGTGAGGCAAAGTTTCTAAAAAAAATATACCTACGTGTTGCGTAAAATAATATTCAATGTTGAACCTCTTCTTTTTATCCTTTTAATTTATTTTACTATTTCTATTAATTTAACTAAATTTTGCGAATATCATTATTGTATTAAGAAAGTTTAAGTATCTTGCTTAATTCATATTTTACTACTAAACTGTCACTATTATTATACTATACTGTCATTATTCATACTTATTAATATTATAGGTAAATGTGGAAATAACTCTGTCTGTCTGTTACGCTTTCACGGTTAAACTACAGGACCGATTTTCATGAAATATGTTTCGAATAAAGCTTGAATTCTAAGGACGGATATAGGCATTTATCTGTCTTCAACTTCGACTTCGCGTCCGCAATAACCAACGCAGACGAAGCCGCTGGCAGGAGCCAGTAATATTTTAAATGTGAACGTAACTCTGTACGTTTTCATGGTTAAAGTACTGAACCGATTTTGATGAAATTTTGTACAGAGTTTGAACTTCAAGAGTGGACATGAGTTACTTTTTATCTGACTTCAAGTTCGACTTTGAATTCGCAATAACCGGCATTCACGCAACTGAACTCGTTAGTAAAAGCGAATTGTAAAAACCTATATAGATAGGTATTACTTAATATCGACGGCTTACGAAGTGTGACGATCAATATCAACAACATACCTACATACCCATGGACATTCTCGCCTCCAAATGAGCATGAACCTCACCTTGTGTAAATCATCCTTTATGTAAAGGTTTTACACAGACATATTGTAGGTACAATGCCCTGAGGGGACAGGTATTGTTTGTGCGTCAAAGAGACAAGTAATTTTCCATTGCGTATTGATTTTAAACTTGATAAAGGTCAAAATGACACACCAATGGTTGTTTATTACACCACAAGGTGACATTGTGATACAAGAACTTGAAAATAATAGTCTTTCTAATGTCGTGTTTCTAAGTATCACACTTGGTTGGAGCTCCACTGTGTCTTCGCGGGGGGGGGGGGGGGGGGAATGGGCCGCAGTCGCCTCCTTCTGCGAAGTAGTAATGCTAGTGCAGGATCCGACCGCACGCGTGAGTAAATGGACGTCCTCACGCTCCAGCTGGCGTCGGGACCCCAACTTTCAGCCAGCTTAGGTGTAGGCTTGCGGATGACAAGCAATAGGTGTTCGTCCAATAACCAAGCTCGAGTCGCTGGCGGCGCGTAGTATTCCACGCGCGCCTCAAAGAGATGTCAGCAAACCGTAGGGACCCAGCAGGGCCCATTGCTCGCCCGCGTGCTGCCCGCGCCCGCGCCTACGGTGGCTGGAAATCAGAATTGGGCACACCTCTACCGTATGCTCCACAGCGTACTCCGGGCGGTCCACACGATGATGACACCCGGGCGTTTCTTCCGCATGAATCCGATGCAGGAACCTCCTGAACTTACCATATCCGGTAAGAACCTTCGTCATTCGAAAGGTGAGGACGCTGTAACTGAAGGACGCAGGTAAGGTTTTAGTCAGTAAAATTCTGATATGCCTTTTTCCTCCACCCTAGAGCGGCATATAGGATACTTTATATTCTGGGAGTATATTCTTTTGTGGCAATTTTCGACTTTTACACAAGCAAAACCACTGATAGCAGATACTTAATTATAATTATGTGAAGATTTCTACGTCCTTGACCTAATGACTTAGATACAGCATCGTTTGTACTGTTATTTATAATTGCTAAAAATATAAATGGGTTTCCGAGAAGGTCACTAGTCCTGAATAAATATTATATTTTTAGTGACTGCGTACACATTGAATTTCAAAACTTGATTTAAACTACAGCTGTTGGTCCCTAGACAAATCCGTTATCTAAATATATAAAACTAGCTTCTACCAGCGGCTTTGCACGCGTGAATGTAGGTTTCTCCATATAAACCGTAGACCCCCGCTTCATACCTTTAGGAGCTGAATTTTGGAAAATCCTTTCTTAGTGCTGACGTTACAAATGGAAATGGAATTTTGCACAAGGCTTGTGTAAAATTCCACGCTTCTAGTCCCAGTAGTGTTGGCGTTGATATGTCAGTCAGTCAGTTTCTCCCCACCTATATATATATATATAGGTACATAAGAAACTGACTGACTAACTGACACAAAGCACAGCCATAACTACAGAGCTTAGGAGCGTGAAATTTTGCAAAAGGTTTCCTTTTATGTCAAAACTGACTGACTGACATATCAACGTACGAGTATAGTCGAAACTACTGGGACTAGTGTGAAATTTTGCACAAGGATTCGTTGACGTAGGCGAGCACTAAGAGAGTATTTTTCGAAATTCACCCCCTCAGTAGATGAAACGGGGGTCCAAAGTTTGTATGGCAGAAATTAGTTGTTACTAAAAATTGTAAGTAAAGGCTTTTTAGATATTAATCATAAATCAAGAAAGAGAAATATAAATAGACATGATCAAAAGCTTGTACGCGGGTATCGTACATGTAAAAGACTCTTTCATGCTTAAGGTACACTAATATTATAAAAAGGTAAAGTTTGTTTTTTTTTTGTTTGTAGGAGGTAATCTCTGAAAGTACTGGTCCGATTGCGAAATTGTTTTCACCGATAGAAAGTTGCTTTATTTCTGAGTGTCATAGGTTATATTTTCTGTACGCGGAGTAAGCTGCGGGTAAAAGTTAAAAAAAATATAATAATTGTGAAGGTAAAAATTACTTGGAAATCAGAAACAGACACTTTGAACTGCAAAATGAATAAGAAATTCAAGACACGACGAACTGAGACTGTCTAAACTAATTTAACTTTGGAGCCAGTCTTTGTGTTTTAATGGAACACGAGCACTAAACACGCATGCCCGTGTTCCTAAAATGCATTTCTAAATCGGCTGATCTAATCAATGCCTTCCTCTAAAATGATCCGAAGGAGTTCGGCTTAGATCGGAATATTTCACAACGATTCGGAACGAACTTGAAATAGAATACACTCTCAATCCTTGGTGCATTCTCAATGTTATTTTTTTAGAAAGAAGGGTTTGACGTTCCACTGTCTTTATTTTGGCAAGGGTAGGTACTAAACATTAACCTTTTAGCCACTTATACCCGGATATATTATAGCTGGATGTACCCACACCTACGATCAAATACTCTATCTCGTCAGCTCTTCTGTCACATATGGGAGTTGAAGAGCTAAACGAGATGGAGTATCCAGTCGCAAACACACGACCTTGGCTAATAGGACACCAAAACACTCGTCGGGCCAATACGACGCAAGTGGTTAAAGGGTTAAGTTTGTTTCCTACTTATTTTTGTCTAAATAATCAAACTTATCAATCGGAGTTATGGTAATTTTCGAGTAAAATTCAGTAGCTTTAATTATTCGCGAATTGATTCTTATTGGATATTGTCATGTAAAAATTGATGTAATTTTATATTTCAAGTGACAACTGGATACATTATTTTGAATAATTCAAACTTGATCTCAATAAAATGGAATTGAGAATTTTATTGTTTTATTGACTATCTTAGCGAAGTTTATCGAGCAGGCTGGCTCCATATATTTTCCTCCAAATACAGCAAAAACTTGTGTGTAAACAAGTGTATTACGTCCACAATCTAATTGAACTCAAAGTAATACAAAGAGATTGTTGAAACTAGTGCGAAGCCGAAAAAAAAACAAAAAAAAAACAATTTAATCTTTGAATACATCCTGTGATGTAAAATTTTGTCCTTTGATTACAATACAAGGTTATGAATTGCGCCGTTTTATTTTCTAAACATTATATCTAAGATTAACTATACCTACTGCAGCCAGGTATGATGCAATAATACGACATATACGACGCTCACTTTTCATAGAAATTGTTCTACGAGTAATGAATCAGTGGAGCAATTTATATTGAAAATTATTCTCGCTGCCATGTCGCCGTCTGTTGGAGCCTTTAGAACTGGTTCCATAACTCAATACAGCCCACTTTGATCAGTATTACATAGAATTATTTAGTTTACGTCTTTTGCAGAATAAGGCCTTTACGAACTAAGAATCTATTTACAAGTCCTTTGTCATAAAATAAACAATAACGTTTCAAATTTTACAAAAGAGATTTACGATTCGCTCATACTATTAAAATGTATAAAAGACCCGAAAGAATTGAACTGGTCAACAGTTTGTTCTACCATATTAGATTACTAGCTTCTGCCAGTGGCTTTGCCTGCTTGAAAGTAGTTTTCTCCATACAAAATTTGGACACCTGCTTGATAGGGTTTTTTTTTTTTCATGTGGGAAAATCATCTCATGACACCCCCCGCTCTTGGGCGGGGCGCGAGATAGTGTCAGACTTTTACTGACTAAAAACCCACTCCTGTTTTTTCTTTGCCATTTGTTTTCCAGGGCCCCGGGGATCTCTTTCGCATCACCCATGGCCCCAGTAGGCTTCGACCCTGTTGGGCCCCTACGGTTGCTGACATGTCCTTGAGGCGCGCGTGGAACACTACGCGCCGTCGACGACTTGAGCTCGGTCCGGACGGTTACCGGACGATCGGACGGCGAGTCACCCATTGCTCGCCGTCCGCAAGCCCGCGCCTACGGTGACCTGCTTGATAGGTGCGATCAGTGTGTATTGGAATTCGAATGGGATGTTCCTCTGTAAATTGTATTCTGTAAACTGATTACCTCACTAAAGAGAGAACAATTACAGATGAAAATCACTCCAACCTTCTTGACTAGCTGGATGCCAAAATTCGCCAGAAGAAACCTGGCTTGATGAAGTAGAAAAACATCTTTCGTCAAGACAATGCACCTGTGCGCAAGGGTGCATTGAAGATGGGAAAATTACAGAATTGGGGTGCCATTTGCTTGGCCATTCTTCTGATTTGGCACCATCAGAACGGAATGAAAAAGTTGAGAGGGCCGTAGATAACTATTGTCACAGCCTTCCAGACTCGCACTTCCAGGAAAGAATAGTGTCGTTGGAGAAACGCTGGAAATATAAAATCACTTTTAAACTGAAATTTGTTGTCTTTCATTACCCGACCGAGAACTTTTGACCCCGCTCTCATAGATACCTACCTAAGTCAGTCAAAAAAGAACGGCGAGTAACCCAAAAATCACGGAAAACGTTGAACCAGCAATTAGGTAATTCCAATTACTAAAATCAGAGAAACCACTTGTATGGCTTGGATTTAAAACTGTTTTTCAATGGAAAATCACCAAATAAGTTTTCCTCTTCTTGGTGGAGTGAAAGAGAGTGTAAGTTATGTATATTTTTTTCCTTTTTTGAACTTTATTTTTTTATACAACATGTTAGATTAATTTAGTATATATAATATTCTTAGCGAAACCTCCTTCTCCAGAACCTGGCTCAAGCGGTGCGCTATAAAAGACGGCGCGCGCTTCGCAACACTCTCTCTCGATTATCGGTCGGCAACGGTTGAACATCGCTACCCTCGTTTGTACTTTTACATTTAGTCGGTATATTGTTATTTTGATAATTAATTTATATCATTTGCAGTAATTAGAGTTCGGATATCTTTATTTTTTTATGATCATTTGTTGTGCTTTCTGTAATTAAACTTTGATTGTTTATTAAATAATTTAGGAAGTAATTGTGCGTTATTCTTTAAAAAACTGTCCTCACTTCTGGTTTCTAAGATCAGAAGTGGGATAGACCACGTGCTTAGTGCTGTTTCTGCCATCTGTTTTAAGTTAAACTAAATGTCCGTTAGAATTTGAATTCGACCTAATTACTGCAAGTTTTGTTTTTGTGTATTTGCGGGTATCGGTGAGTGTTACATTTTATACCTGTTCATTTAATTTCTGATATATGCCTCGACGTTCGACAACTGTTGAAAAACTAAACGATTCGCGTCGATCGCATCGTAATCGTTCTCGAGCGTTGAGAAGTAGATCGCGTAATCGTAGTCATGGTTCCGGAAGGAGCAATTACACTCCTTCACCGCGTAGATACCGTGAGCGTTCTCATGGTCGCGAACGTACCTCTTCAAGACATCGTAATGTGTCCCGTAGTCCACGAAATGGTCATAGACGTCGTGACACCTCATATAGCCGCCATGATTCTCCGCGTGATCAGGCCTTAGGTCAAATATTAGCTCGCTTGAATTCTATTGAGAGCCGTTTCCCGACCTCGACAACGTGTCGCGTGTCTACGCCTGTTGCGGAGCATGGCTCACGGGAGCAGGAAACTTTCACTAGGCAGAAGTCGCGTACGCTCGACCGGGATAATGACGTGACAGATAAGCTCGTTGGCGCATTGTCTTGTTTAGTTCAAGAGAGATCGCTTTTCGGTTAATTTAAAAAAATGTACCTTCTTAGACACCGAAATAGAGTACTTAGGACGGGTAGTTGGTAATGGTCAGGTGCGGCCGAGCCCAAGAAAAATAGAGGCGCTAGTAAATTCTCCAAAACCTACTAATGTTAAGGGGGTTCGCCAATGTGATATCTTTGTTCGGGTCTCCAACTACTATCATATGTGACCGAGGGAGAATGTTTGAAAGCGTAGCCTTCCGAGACTGAGTTAGTAGCTTGGGCAGCTCTGTTCATTTCATCACACCTAGAATGCATCGAGAAAACGGACAAGCAGAGAGGTACTGTAGGACTATCTTAAACATGTTACGGGTAGAGTGCGACATAAAGGTTCTCAGTGGGCTGACGCTTTATGGAAGGTGCAGTTCAATTTAAATGTCACCAGACAGGCTACTACACAAGCCTCGACATTACAACTCCTCGTTGGGATTGATGCAGCTACCCCAGTTATAAGATCTCTAGTGCGTGACGTCGCACTTGAGAACCGTAACCCTAATCAAGAAGCACTAATGGCGCTCAGGCGACAGCGTGCCTCAGACTTACTTACAGCTAATCATCGGCGTCAAGACGAATGCACTAATCAGAACCGGCGACAATCACGAGCCTACACTGTTGGGGACTATGTCTTGGTCAACAAGGCATCGCAGAGCACAGGAAAGCTCAACTCTGGTATGCGGGGGCCCTATAAGGTCCTTCGTGTACTGCCACATCACCGCTACGAGCTGGAACTACTGGCTGGCTCGTATGGCAAAAAGACCCAGGCAACTGCCGAGCATATGATGCTCTGGCGCGGCGAGTGGACGCCTGACGCATGCTCCGCTTTCTTCGAGGCTGATAAGAAACCGCAAGACTTCTGTTTGGTCTGAGCCCCTGGCTTATGACTTCTGTTTGGTCTGAGCCTCTGGTTCATGGCTTCTGTTTGGTCTGAGCCTCTGGTTCATGGCTTCTGTTTGGTCTGAGCCTCTGGTTCATGGCTTCTGTTTGGTCTGAGCCTCTGGTTCATGGCTTCTGTTTGGTCTGAGCCTCTGGTTCATGGCTTCTGTTTGGTCTGAGCCTCTGGTTCATGGCTTCTGTTTGGTCTGAGCCTCTGGTTCATGGCTTCTGTTTGGTCTGAGCCTCTGGTTCATGGCTTCTGTTTGGTCTGAGCCTCTGGTTCATGGCTTCTGTTTGGTCTGAGCCTCTGGCTTATGACTTCTGTTTGGCCTGGATCTCTGGTTCATGGCTTCTGTTTGGCCTTGACCCCTGGTTCATGGCTTCTGTTTGGTCTGAGCTCCTGGCTTTTGACTTCTGTTTGGCCTGGACCTCTGGTTCATGGCTTCTGTTTGGCCTGGACCCCTGGTTCATGGCTTCTGTTTGGTCTGAGCCTCTGGCTTACGACTTCTGTTTGGCCTGAACCTATGGTTCATGGCTTCTGTTCTGGTTAAGTATATTAGCTTCACTACTATCTATTTATCTTGGCTAGTATTCTATCCAATGGGAGTCCGGAATGCCATTGCTTGGAATACTATTTAGTCCCATTTACGTTTTAGCGCTTAGAATCAATGATTTTGCTTTGTAATTTTTTAGTCTGAAGCATTTAAATTTACATTTTAATTACCTAAGAAACCTTCTTGTTTAGTTACGTACCTGATGGTGAGAGTGCACGCTCACTATCGTGTACTTAACAACATTAGTTCAAGTGCTTATTATTCTTTGGCTTCAGGCACATAAGTGACGCAAGAAAACAAATATACAGTATGTGTTGTTGATACTTTGCAGATGATTATGGCCAGTCTGAGGATGACGGCCAGTCCGGTGATGGTGGACCTAATGATGACACAAGGCGAGATGCGGTCGAGGACGCCTCGCTGTCAGGAACGGCCGTCTTAGCGAAACCTCCTTCTCCAGAACCTGGCTCAAGCGGTGCGCTATAAAAGACGGCGCGCGCTTCGCAACACTCTCTCTCGATTATCGGTCGGCAACGGTTGAACATCGCTACCCTCGTTTGTACTTTTACATTTAGTCGGTATATTGTTATTTTGATAATTAATTTATATCATTTGCAGTAATTAGAGTTCGGATATCTTTATTTTTTAATGATCATTTGTTGTGCTTTCTGTAATTAAACTTTGATTGTTTATTAAATAATTTAGGAAGTAATTGTGCGTTATTCTTTAAAAAACTGTCCTCACTTCTGGTTTCTAAGAATATATATACATCGTAACTATTAAGTATTACAACATTTCATCAACAACATCGTAAATATTACAACATTTATTGAGTAAAACTGAAGGAACACGGGAGGTTTCGTGTTTCTTCAGTTGTCTTTGCATTTCAGAACTGCGATGACTCTTACAAATAATCTCGAAGCATGGATATGAAATTTGATGACATGTGACATTCACTAACCCGCACTGGGCCTGCGTGGTGGATTACGGCCCATTCCCTCTCCTGGAGAAAAGGCCTGAGTTCCAGCAGAGATAACATTAAAAGGCTGATTATGCTACGCTTATGCTAATGGATATGAAACCACAAAAAACAACAAAGACAACAATAACTATGACTTTGTATATTAGTAATTAAACCGTTCAAAATATTACTGGAAACATTTTAGAATTTATTCTTTATTAAGTGTTGAAAAAGGTGAAATTACTAATAACCAAAATCAATTCGAAATACCGGGACTAAAGAAAGAGCTCTTATAAAATAAATTACTAAAAATATATAGACCGCACTTAAGGTTCACTCTTCAGAAAGGAATATCAATCAATAACGTTTTAATTAAAATATTGAAGTTCCAAATTGAAAGGTGAGGGTAGGCATTATTGGCGATGATTTATTTTTAGCGAAGGTCACATTCATAAAGCTTGGAACAACGGTTCTTTACAATATTGTTCTGTATTGAACTATTGAACCAGAATGTTCAATAAGCATTTGAAGTACGGTATCTCTTTATTTCACACGTGGAAGGATAATTAAATTATAATATGGTTATTATTTAAAAATTGGTTTCAATACAAAATGGTTTCCCAGTGTTTGGATGGTTAACAAACAACACAATAAAATACATCCATTTTGTTGTAGATAATTATTATGATTTAAATTCGGCATTAATTGGGGTTATTTTGAACGCTTGTTCCGTATGGTGTCCGGACGCAAAGAATAACACCATCCCATCTTTTCCCGTGGGTGTCGTAAGAGGTGACTAAGGGACATACCGGAGAATGGGCAGCAGAATTCTCTGTGCATTTCAACAACCATCAACAACCGCCTATATGGGGGTTTTGGGGCAAAACCCCCCAATGATAAGCACAACCAAAAAATGACCCCTAGTGCCCGGCAGTCTGTCTACCCTTGACTCCGGTAGTGGCCAAGGTTACCGACGACCTGACGAGAGTCACGGGAATGCGGTGGATGCGAGACGCACAAGATCGGTCGTTGTGGAGACGCTTGGGGGAGCCCTATGTCCAACAGTGGACGTCTTTCGGCTGAAATGATGATGATGATGATCCTGAACGCAATAAAATTCTTTACATTGGTTGGCGGGTAAATTTAAGCGCGAAGCTTAATATGCAATATGTGCATAAACTCACTATCAATTCACAACGCAGTCCCAAACTAAGCAAAGCTTGTACTGTGAGTACTAGAGAACAGACAAACGAAAAATAAAAGTTTAAGAATATAAATAAGTAATAAAATTGTACGTAAGCACACTAAAAGCCCTCCAAATTTTATGTAGCTAGATGATAAAGAATTTCTAAGAATCAACACTTCTAAGAAGACTGATCTTTCAAAACGAAATCTAAGGTGTATTTTTATGTCCATTAAACACAATATAATATTAAACTTGATTATATGATTGATAAAATCACAAAAATAGTCAGCTTTCCTCATTTTTCCGTTAAAAAAATAAGGTAAATTAAGTAGGTAGTAAGTAAATAGAAGCTTAGTAGCTTCTAAAATTTTAAGAATTTGGTAGTATATTTTAGAGTGTAGTTCAGTGGTTGCAAATTGATTCCTAGTAAATATTGGAGTATCATCATCATCATCATCATTTCAGCCGAAAGACGTCCACTGCTGGACATAGGCCTCCCCCGAGTGTCGCCACAATGAACGGTTCTATGCGTCTCGCATCCATTGGACTCCCGCAACCGTTACCAAGTCATCGGTCCACGTTGTAGGAGGCCTTCCAACGCTACGTCTTCCGTTAGTGGTTGCCATTCCAGAACCTTTCGGCCCCAACGGCCATTCGTTCTGCGAGCAATGTGCCCTGCCCATTGTCACTTAAGTTTGGCGATTCTTCGTGCTATGTCGGTAACCTTGGTTCTTCTGCGGATATCCTCATTCCTGATTCGATCACGCAAGGAAACTCCGAGCATATCCATATCCACATCCCTTTCCATTGCCCTTTGGGTGAGTTTAATTCTTCTGATGAGGCCCATTGTAAGCGACCACGTTTCGGAGCAATAAAGAGTGGAGTATCAATGTTAAGTATTTAAAGTGTCTGCACTACTAAACAATTTGTGGAATCATTGGAACAGGCGCAATCTGGGTAAAATGGAGCTGCGAATATTATTGTAGTACCTTTTGACTACATCAGCAAAGGTTACCGAGAAAGCTGAATCAATACATTTGCTGCCAATTACTGAAGCATTGAATACATCCGTATTCAAAAGGAAAACATAACAACAGTATTCTGTATTAAAAACTAAATAATTTCTATTTTAATTATGTGTTAATTTAAAAACTAAATTAAGGATATACAACTCGACATACATTTTCACTGTTTTTCATACAACCGCTCTTACACGATGATGATGTTATTATATATTTTTCATTAGATATTTTGGAAACACAGTATCTTGTGGATATTATCTAGGCTTCTATTAAATAGGCTTAAATTAATTTATAAATTTGTGTAAAACGAATTTAGTAAAGACCTCTGAACATCTGTTATTTTGCATGAACTTTGACACTTATTCATAATTTACTCAAAAATTTAAAAAGTCAAAAAAGTATAACAATAGAAGCATTGCAAATTTAATCAAGATTCGATGATTGAATGTTGGCAATTTTTCTCAAAAACTTTTAAGGGTTTAAAAAAAACAAGTATTTCCTATAACATAAATTACGAAATTACCGAATGCTAACAGAGTTTTCAGGCGTTATTTCTCTTTTTTCGCGTTGCCTTTTCCTCAAACATCATGTTGGATTGTGTTAGATGAAGTAACAAGTTTTTAAACCTTGCTCGATGTTGACGATAGGCGAGTGATCCACATCATCACCTAAACCACAGCCCGGCCCTGAGAGATCACCGCCGCCGATCGACTCCATGAAGACACGGTGGAGCGTTGTCCAAGCGGGGCACACATCCATCGTGTCCTCCGAGCGCCCGAATCCAGTGCAGGCAACTTACCATTTCCGGTGAGGACCTACGTTATGCGGAAGGTGAGGACGCCGTGACGCCTCTCGAGCCAATCCGCGAAGAGGGAACTTACCGCCATGATTATGGCATGCCCAACACATGAATATATAAGTTTGATTGTTTTAAATCTTTCGAAATAAAAAAAAAAAAACAGAAGATAAAATATTGGCATTACAAGCATAAAATAACTGAAGCATGCATCACAGGTATATAAATTTTTCATTGTTCATTGCGTAGTATGTTAAAAATATGTAGGACTTACTGGTTTCTGGCAGGCGATGTATAGAGTAAACTACTGCTTCGTGCACCTCTGGAAGGGACACAGGAGTGGTTCGTATCCTCTCCTCTTCGGCACTCTTTTCTAAGCTTTGCAGGTATATTGAGTAGACACTTGCTGTACACCGTATCTGAACAAAAAATACTAAAATTAGTAATTTGACCATATAATCAAAGAATTTGGCAGAGGTTTAGCCTTATCTCCCATTTCACGAGTTATGTTCAAACCATAATTTGACAGCTTTGACAGTTTGATTGGTTCGATTCTCGCACGGAACAAACATTTTTATGACCTAAAAATAGTTGTTCGGAGTCTGAGTGTCTTGTGTATGTGAAAATTTTCCATGTTTGTGAACGCACCCACGAAATAGGAGCAACTCCTAGTGCGAGGCAACATTTTTTTTTAATAGTTAATAACAGTAGTGAAATAATAGTCGACGAAATTAATAGGCGTCCAGAAAAGTCATTCAATATGAAGACTAAATAATTTCGTTTAATAAGTTTTTTACGTTCCCATTACGTTCAAGACCTGAATTAGTCTGAAAATGAAATGAATTATAATTAAAGAGTATTTGATTTATAAATAATGTACTTTTATATTTCATTATTGTACATTCAACAAAAATGGTGTTGTTTCGAATCGTGTTTTGGAATCTGTAAATATTTAAGTCAAAAAATAAACATTTTTTTTTTCGAACTTACAGGAGTGGCAACAATAAAATAATAAAATAAAATTATAATAATTCTTTACACTTTTGGATTCCCTTTTACAAAAAGTACAATGCTGCAGTAGAGAGAGTCCAGCGCAAGTTCCTCCGTACTATGCATTAGGACTCGTAGAAGTAAGACTTCTCTATCATACTCCCAATTATTGAAAAGTACAACAAGCTTGTGAGCTTGGAGGACCAACGCAAATACTTGGAAGCCAATGTTCAGTATGATATTGTCTACAACCGCTTCGATGCCATTGATGTCACGATTAGGCTAGTTATTCAGAGCCTCGAGCCTCTTTTAACGTGCGCAAAGTTCATGCAGGAACCTTGTTTGCACTAAATGCATGCTGAACAAATTCTAGCTTACGCTGCATGATCCATAGAATGTCGGAATCTTACTAGGTACTTCAATTTCATTGACATTGATATATTTGCATGTTCCAGTTCCATGAAAACAAATGTTATAAAAAAAGTTTCTTAATTGCAATTAAGTCATTAATATTATAGGTAAATATATTCTTTTTGATTTAAGTTATTTATATGAAATTGTTTAACCAAATATTTTTATGTTAAGCAAGCTTTATAGTTTCCATCAGTGGCAACCAATGTATTACAAATATGTTTAATCTGTGGGTAATGTAATTGGCTGCAATATTACCAACCACATAAAATGTTATTTATATGCATGAGCTTTATTTTGTAGCTGTTTGTTAACTCTCATTAAATAAAATAAAATTTAAATTAAGTTTGGCATAATGACAACAGAAATTTAATCTGTATTTTTCCGTCAGTCAGTCTGAACTGACGGCGTCATCTCTTAACTGCTACTGGTGTATTAAAATCTTTATATATAGTATTCCACAACTTTCACACAACACCATCCAGTCCCAAACTAAGTAGAGCTTGTAGTGCACAAGTGATAAACATACTAACATATTTCTAAATACATACATGTTATAGATAAATTACACCCAGACACAGAACAAATATTAAATTTTGAATTGTTTTATGTTCATTTTTTTATTTACGTTGTTCTTGCATGATAAAAACAAACAAGAAAACATATTTCTTAACAAGAAAATCCACATTTAAAACAGTGATAATTGAGTTTCATGCATATCCTTATCTATAGACGTCTAAAATATGTGACTTGAAATTAACTTAAATTTTCTGGTTAACCCACTTTTTGACAATTCAAAAGTACCAGTATCTGGTCTATCATACCAATATTATCAAGGCGAATGTTTGTATGTATAAGTGTATTTCATTGTTTTTACTTAACGCTTTAATGGCTGAACAAATTTGGCTCACAGGTATGGAATAGGACTTACGATACTTTTTATTCCGAGATTTTGTTCCTTTGCGATTATTTTCCGTTGGCCGCTAGTAGAAGCTTCAAAGTATGATATAAGTTTTTGCGATGCAGGCCTACTGTCATTAGATCATTTTAGAGGAATTCGTAATAGGATAGAAAAGTCCGTAAAGCTTTAACCAGACCGACAGCGGGCGATTCAAATTCAAAATATTTTACCTCACATAGGCCTACACGATACAATCACTCAAAGGCCGGAGTTTCCCTTGTCAGGAATGAAGACATTCGCAGGGGGCCTAAGGTTGCTGACAAAGCCCGAAGAATAGTCTGAACAAATGGTCGATGGAGATGAAAAGTTCTGGAGTGGAGACTTCGCACCGGAAGACGTAGACGTCCTTGGGATCATTTTCTATTATCACGCGGGAGAAGTGATTGCATCGATGTTTACCATCAGGTGTGATCGCAACCAAGCACTAGTTTATATCAATGAAAAAAATGATAGAAAATGATCCCAAGGGAACATACTCTCGAGATAAAAGTATTTTATGTCCTAATCCAAGACATGGTCTATCCGTGTGCCAAATTTCATTCGAAAGCCGCCGCAACCGCAGTCAGCTGAACGCAGCCGTTTGAGCGTGAAGGAGTAACAAACATGCGTACAGTCAGGGATCTAAAGTGCAGTTGCACTCTACCAATGCTAGTGTCTAAAATTTCTTTGTAGAAGAGGGTCAATGGTTCATGACTGATTTAATTGGTAGCATAGAATCTAAAGTATTGAATAAACTAGTTGTGAAATATTGAACTACTAAAGCAAAGAAATTTTAGACACTTTACAACTGGTAGTGTGCAATTGCACTTTTGATCCCCGACTGTACATACAACCTTTTGCTTTTAAACCATTATTGTGATTGTATTCTAACCGTCTGGTAACAAATTATAAGCTGACCGTATCTAAAGTCGAAATTGCAGCGATTGTAATCAAAACTAACAATAGGTCACGACACTAAAGGCTGGTAACACTTATTCCACGAAATAAAGGCAATGCCTCATAACCACCCCAGTGCACTAAAATACCATTTTATTTATTGCTACAAACTATGGGGAAGTTAGCTGATGTAGTGTTTTCCGAAGTTACTGCTGAAATAGCTAAAGTTTTCTGGGAGCGGGGCTGAACTGCGATCACCTGTATGGCCATAGTTTAATCTAACGTCGTATGTGTCCCTGGTAGTTTTAAGTGCAAGAAGTGGGACGTTAAGTTTATGATAAGTTTGGAATTTTTAGATATTTTTTATTAGAAATGCGTGCTTCTGCATGCAGTCGCGGGAATTTGAAACATTCCATTTTTTTTTACGATTTAGAAACGAAGTTGAATTAATAAAACTATTGTCCCTCTTGCTTTTGGTCTCTGATAAAAGCACTGCGCGGTCGCTCGAAATCTTCTGTAATCTCATGAAACAGTTGGCTGACTCTAATTGAGTTGAGCAGCACTGTTCACTGACTATGTCCCTTTTGCAGTAGAGTAACAGCTTAAGCGGCTTCTTCTGGTATGGTATCCATAATTTCTCCAAAAAGTGACTCGTATTTGCGAAAATGTGTACAGGTCAACTTTTGATTATTATAGGAGTAAATTTTGATGCAACTCGTAAGTACTGCAGTGAGCACATTTTCTTATCGCTAAATAAAATTAAGTATTAAAAGAGTACGAAATCGATTTTCATAGTGTTAATGGTATCCACACATAGTGCATTTTGTTCCTCAGGCCAACACCAATCAGTAAACTGAAGCGCTCCAAAATCTGCCCCAGGAGTCAAGAGATAAAAAATGTTTTTATTTCCGACTACACATTTGTGTCGTCAAAAGTAAAAAATATGAAATACCAAAATTGACCACAAAAATTGAATCAATGATTCGTGACAATTGCTCCTAGAAAATATTACGCGCAGTGTTTTTCCATTGTTTTTCATTCATAATCAATAGCCTGTACGAAATTTCCATAAATTGAGTGACATTTTGGGATATAAACAAACGCTCATAACTTTTCTGTTTATGAATATTATTTATTGAGACGTTACTTAATTAATAACAAGACCTTTTCTAATAAGTCCTTTAAGTATTTGTACTGATTAAAAATTAGTGGTGTTATAAATGTATTTGTTAATTTTATATCTATCTACAACTGTGAATTATTTCTTAGACACCCAGTACATGAAGAGGGGGCGATCGGCGGCAACGACCTCTCGCGTTGAGTCCTGGTACAGGCCATGGTATGGAGCGAGGAGTAATGGTAGGTGGTCGCCTCCTTCTGTGAAGCAGTAATATTAGCAAAGGAGGTGGCCGCACGTACGAGGCAACGCCCTGACGCCCCAGCCGCCGGGAGGTAGATTCCGATTTCCAGCCATCGTAGGAAGGCTTGCAAGCAATGGGTAATACGCCGTCCGCTCTTCTGGTAACTGTCCAGACCGAGCCCAAGTCGTCGATGGCGCGTAGTTCCAAGCGCGCCTCAAAGATATGTCAACAAATCGTAGGGGCCCAGCAGGGTCGAAGCCCGAAGGCCATGGGTTCGCTTCTGAATGAAAAAACCCGGGGCCCTGAAATGCAAGGCAACGAAGGAACATACGAGTTGGTTTAATTCAGTAAAAGTCTGACACGCCATCCCACTTCGCCCAAGGGCGTGAGAAGTCATTGGTTGATTTACCACTTAAAAAAAAACCCCAGTACATGAAAACCGAGAACTTCAAAGATTTGTAACACCCATGCGAAATTGGGACGGGTCGCTATTTATATTATATATAATAAAAAGCGGTCCTGACAGACATAGTCCTGTCTGAAAGCTGGCATTTCGTCAGAAAAAAAAAATACCCGATTTCAGCGCCACGTTTAATTTTATTTTCAAACCATCCATAAATACTGAAATATAAATATATACAAAACTTCATCCACATCAGTCAAGCCGTTTAGGAGAAGATAGGTGACAAACACATTTACAGAAGAATTATATATTTATGTGTGCAAGAGATACGATTCAGGAGTGTGAAAAGAGCTGAAAAGATTCCGGTAGTCATCTTTGGACTATTCACATCTTCAGTGGAAAATAACCCTTAGTTACCTACCACGTGCCCAAACATTTGGATTGCTCATAGAACGTTCAGAAACATGAACGCTCGTTATGTTGCCGCGCCTCTGTTTGAGTGTTTTAGTGCCTAAATAACCGTCGAAAACAACAGCTTAGGGCCTGCGCAGACCGAGACGGCATGACAAAGGATTAAAATTTTTACCCATGGACATTCAAACATATCGTCATAGAAATTCGACAAAAAATCGTATGCCTTAAATCCCTTGATCCCATTTAGTGCCACAAAACAGTGATTTTCTAAAGCTCTTCAGTAACGACTAAGTTAATACATTTGAAATAAAAATATATTTGTTATAGATTCATATAAATATAACATAATCAACATATAATTTTTTCGTACGACTTTTGCCAAAAAAAACATAATTAGCAACATGATAATTAAAAAAAGGAGTGGGGAAAACAAGCGAATAAAATATTTTTTTTCGCTTGTTTTCCCCACTCCTTTCAAATGGCTTTATTCTGTAACTAAGTTTACACAAAAAAATTGCTGGTTAAGTGTTCTTCAGAATGTAAATCAATCAATATTTTGCAAAGAAAATGGTTTAAAGGTCAACGGGGCTCTATGTGTGCATTTAACTCTGGCCAGATGTTCAAGGGACTCATCATCATCATCTTCCTGCCCTTGTCCCATCCATCTTTTCATTTTCATCCAATCCATCCATCTTTTCTTTGGTCTCCCTCTCCCTCTCCATCCATCCACATGTACATAACTTTCAAGGGATGTTCAAGAGATTATACGCCTTAAAATGATCCGGTGACAACGAAAGAGATATCATTGCACAGTATTGAAAGACGCGTGACGGGCTTTCACGGTATGATGACGTGGCGCGCTGCAGTAGGCAACGGAATGCCGAAGGACGCCGCTCCCGCCGTAACGTTCTGCGTGTTGAAGCGAGTGGCATTTTAAAATTTAGACACAACAACACTCTATCAAATGCAACTGATCACTGAATTGCACACTGGGCAGCAGAAGTTACCGAAGCATATTTTGACGTGACGTGGCATAGCATGGCAAGCGCTGGAATGACGCGTTATCTAAACGGCTAGTGTGCTCACAGGCGGTAAAATCTTTGCCATGCCGTCCCGGTCTGCACAGACCCTTACCGAAATAGTCGGGAACAATCAACATGGAACTTTGGCATTTTGTGTGACAAACTGTATGTAGGCTATTGATTATTGTACGAGTATGTACCTATGTAAAATTGTGAAGTAGGTATGGTTTCAGGGTGTTTTATACGCAGAGTTTTACACCTGGGTAACTTATATTAAACTTTGTGAAAAGACTACCTGATGTGAGCAGCTTCACTGTCATGAAAGTAGAAAATTTTCCCAAGGGACAAAATGTTTTCTATGGGTGAGTTTAGGCATTGAATATTTTGAGTTAAGAACGTCTCAAACATTACTTTAACGGAAAATTTGGACAAGTGTTCCTGGCTAGAGTTCGAGAAATAGCTTATGCATAATCAGCCTTATAATGTTACCATTGCTGGGACTCAAACCTCCTCTCTAAGAGAGGGAAACGGGCCGTAACAACCCACACTGGGTCCGCGTGGTAGATACTGCGCTGACTCAGTGTGGGTTGATGGATGTAACATATCTTCGAATTTTTGAGCGCAGTGGTGATGAAATAAATTTCACATAGTAATGGGTCTGGCTGGGTTTTGAACCTGCGACTCGTAAGTCGGGGAAGTTACCACTGGCTCACCGCTGCTCTTCGATAAATATTCAACTTTAAATACAATACAATAAATCAGAATTCGTTGCACATAGGGGGTATGTCCTGCTCTAGGATATGGTCTACCAAAGCGTAAACGAGTAACAAACACACATACATACACCGTCATACATATACATAATATGTAATATATCATATTACAGTGATAACAATTACCTACTTGTGTTTTCTGTTCCAAGTACTTAAGTAATTATTTATTTATTTTTATATTACTTTATTAAACACCAAGATTACAAATTAAAAAAGGAAACCTGCAATCGGTGGCCACAAGACACAAAATGGGGTTGCCTTTAATTCTTTAATTCTTTATTGTACACTAAAACAACTTATAAAATTGGTAGATAACAACATTCATGTACATAGGCGAGCTTAACTTAAAGTTGAGTTTTCTTCCAGCAAACCATTGAGTGATAGAGAGAGATCACAATAGAGGGTAGGATCCAGTGTACAATTTTAAAATTATAAATAATACGAATAAAATAATACATAAAAAAAACAACAACAAATATAAAAGTAAACAAAAATTAAATAAGGACTTAATACTAAAATAGATACATATATACGAGTCCATACATACAACATATATTATAAGCAAGAGAATAAGTGATAAAACTAAAACAAGACCACAGCTCCAAGTAATATCCAGTTTATTCAAGTTTATAATTAAATCAACAATTGACTGTCCTGTTGGTCTAGTAGTTTGTGGCCCTGACTACAACGCCGGAGGATCGATTCCCACCCGGGACAAATGTTTGCGTGATGAGCACGATCATTTGTTCTGCGTCTAGGTGTAATTTATCTATAATATGTATATATTTAGAAATATATAAGTATGTTTATCAGTTGTTTAGTACTCATAACACAATCTACTTGCTTGGGACTAAACTTTGTAGTTTGTGTGTGTGATAGTTGTGGAATATTGTTATTATTATTTGTTTAAGAACAAAATACTGAAATGGATCTGTTTCAGCGAATTACTGAATAATTACTTACTTAACACATTTTATTTTTAATATTTTTCAATGACGATTCAGACACCACAAAATTTATTGAAGCTATTGAATACAGTCAGATAAAAAAAAGTTTTAAAATATAACAGAAAAAAAATTATTACCCGAAGTTGCCGCCTTAAATCCAGCCTAAAATACGTTACATTTACGCTTTTTTTCCCCATATATCATATTTTAAAACTAAAAACAGTGTGTGTCCGAATCATCAGTGAAAAAAATATTGAAATAAAAATGTGTCAATTCGGACACTGTTTCCGAATCGTCAGTAAAATCATGCTTTTTGGTTTGTTATCGCAAATAAGCGATAAGATTTCGTTTGAAGACTCATTTTACAGCTTTAATAACAATTCATCATCATTTCAGCCGAAGAACGTCCACTGTTGGACATAGGCCTCCCACAAGTGTCACCACAACGAATGGTCCTGTGCGTCACGCATCCATTGCATTCCCACGACTCGAAAGAATAAGAAAGAAATAAGGAAGAATTAATAATAAGAATTGACTTACCTTAATTTTCCCTCTGACAAAATGGTGTTTTTGTACGACGAACTGTATAGTGCTGTAGGCGGTCATTGGCCCTCCTACTGTTTCACCATCCACCCGATGTAAGACATGCTGACTCAGCGCCTGCAAAGATACCATAGCATTACAAGGTGTTAGCTCGCGTGACAAGACAGATAAGAAAAGCCGACACGACCCGGAAAACTTTCAGTTTAACGCTTGAGGTAACCAATATGGGCTCTTACTTTGCCAACCTATAAAGTAAAAAATACTGAATATAATTCTGTAGAATGGCTCCCGTATTTTGGTTGATGTTATTGTAGTTTTAATGTGTTTGAGGTTATGTAACGTAGGTCGTGGTGACAGCGAGTTATGATCATATGGTTGAAAGTTCCTAAAAGAGTGTATTTCACTGTCTATGTTTAAATTTTTTTGATTGTTAACTCTAATTTTTAATTTATTACAACAATTTTTTATGGTTCTGTACCCAAAGGGTAAAAATGGGAACCTACTGCTATCACTCCGCTGTCCGTCTGTCTGTACCAGGCTGTATCAGAGGATAACTAGATAGTTGAAATGTTCACAGATGATATATTTCTATTGTCGCTATAACAACATATACTAAAAACGGAATAAAATAAATGTTTAAGTGGGGCTCCCATATAAACAAACGTGATATATTCCCTTCGTGTGCGAATTCAACTCGCACTTGGCCACGGCCACGGTTCCGTACCTCAAAAGGAAAAAACGGAATCCTTACAGGATCAGAACTTGGTTGTCCGTCCATCTGTCTATCTGTCTGTAAAGACCCTTTATCTCGAGAACACGTGGAGATATTGAATTGAAATTTAAACTATATACTAAGGTCTGCGGTCCCTTCAAGTTGTGAAAAAATTGAACTTTTGAGTTAACGAAAAAAAGATATTGCCATTTATGTCGCCTAAAACGTGTATTTCGACACTCTCATGGAAAACCAAATTCATACGGTACTTTCCATTGACCTAGAATCCTGAAATTTGGCATGAAGCAAGGTCTCATAGTACAAGTATCGGAAAAAAACAGAAGACTATTAATCCGAATCGCTAAAAGTTTTTTTTTAAACGTACAAAACGTTTAAAAAAATACTTTTAGCGATTCGGAAAAATCTTCGTAACTCGGTTCGGGAATTAAACTGTTTTCAAAGGTAAGTTTGTACGGAACCCTCAAAGCGCGAGGCCGACTCGTACTTACACGGTTTTTTTTCTTATGTCATGGCGATCGATCCTAATCATTTAATCAAAACTTTGTTAATCGAATACCAAGCGAGACTGCAAAATTAGTTTTGAAATACATTGTATTTATTTAACATGAAATGAAAAGCAAAATTTTAAAGCAACATTTCAGAGTCTTTACATTTAAGAGGCTTCTTTATAATTTATAGGTAATGCGTCTTTTTGATTGACGACCAAATAAGTGTTTTGGACGTAAGCCGACTATTGAAAACTGTCCGTGAACGTTAAACAACCTTCAGTAAATAGCGAGTGAATAATAAAATAGCATTTTATTCTCTTTCAAACAACTAGCGAGTAATTTATTCATGAGACATTATGGAGTGCCTCAAAGTGAGATTACTTTGAACTGTGACGTCACTCCGTTCACTTTGAACACTGTTTATGTTTCCGTTGAGTAACGTTCGACGAATTGAATACATTTATTAGGTATCACGTAATAGGAGCTTGTTGTTAAGTAAAACAAGCAACGCTTGCCAAAGTCAGTATTTGGATAGGGATCTTAACATTCAGAATATTCGTCAATATTTCAGAGAGCACGCTAATGATTGTTTTTTTGATGTGAGAAATCATCTAATGACTTCTCCCGCTCTAGAGCGGGGTGACATTGCGTGTTCAGTTGCCCTTTGCAATTGAGGACCATGGGTTTTCCTATCAGAAGCCAACCCGTGGCCCTAGTAGGCTTTGGCCCTGTTGGGCCTCTACGGTTTTCCTGACATCCCTATAAGGCGCGTGTGGAACACTACACGCCTTCGATGACTCGGGCTTAGTCTGGACGGTTACTGGTCGGGCAGACGGCGAGCTATCCATTGTCCGGTATTTAGTCCCGGTGTTCATACATTACAGTTATTCAGAAGCCAAGAAGTCTGACAACAGTTTTACCAAGAGTTATAGTGAAACCCAATTATTGGGTTGTAGAGCTCAGATAGGTAGTCGATCCTTGTAAAATACTGCTCAGCTATATCTGGTAATATTTTCTTACCTCCAACAAGCTACTGTACAAATCCTTTAACTCTTCAGCCATAAATCTATTATTTTACTATATGAAGTGGTAATTTGTATTATAAACTATCAATTAGTACGTGTTTCCCGAAAATGTTTTGTTTATTTACGATGTTTCCGCACAAATAATTGTATTACTTGTCCCAATGTCAATCTTAGTACATTACTGTATGATATAGATTTTTTAACTTTTGACACAGACACTTCACAATTATTTTATTTTTAACGCACTTCACTAGCACATGGTAGGTGAGAAACTTTTCTGTCGGCTGCATCAAACTACTTCATTTGTCTTCTCTGATCGACGCGCCTCCCGTCGGCGCCAACTCGAAAGCCGAAGGTCACGCCGATTTATCTCGTTATTAATCCACTTTTTATGACATCGCCTATACACTCGATATACACCATAGAGAAATACCAGCGTAATCACCAGCAATAGAACTGATAATATTATATTAATCACGTTCAGGTGATAAGTTACTTGGTCTACATTTGCGCTGTTGGAACCAGCTGCATTTTGGGCTATAATAACTTCTTCTTTTGACTTAGTAGAACCCATGTTGGATGGTATAACTTTCGATTATCTTTCCAAAATATTCGTGTAATACCCAAGCTGAGTAGTAGCCAATTGACTTAGTACCGCAAATCATCTTGATGCCCTTTTACAACGATTGGAATGTAGAATTCGATATCCGTGCACCCGACTTCACTGCACTTCGGCAGGGTCGCCATATACGGATGGCGCTAGAGACGAAATGAAACCATGTAATGCTGTCTACATACTGAGCCTTTATTGAATGAATACACGATTATATACTGGTACATTATAATATGATGTCACCCTTACAGGTGGTCGAGTGATAATGACCCCGACTTACGAGTTTAAGGTGGTGATTCAAACTCGGCCAGGCTCATTACTTTGTGTAATTTATTTAACACCACTGCTCTCAAAACGGTGAAGGAAAACATCGTGAGGAAACCGGCATGTTCTAGAACCAAAAATTCGAAGACATTCACCAACCCGCACTGGGCCCGCGTGGTGGATTACGGCCCATCCCCTCTCCTGGAGAAGAGGCCTGAGTCCCAGCAGTGGGGACATTAAAAGGCTGATTATGCTATATCTGGTTATACTGCAAGGCCAACCCGAATAAATTACGAAAGTTTGAGTAGATTGATAGGAGCGCGCTTGACCTGATGGAAAGTAACGATGTGATTGACGATGGAGCACGCTTGCCTAGTACTAACCTAAACACTTTTGACTTGACTCCCAGGTTGTAGCCATTAGGAAACATAGACTCCGGCAGGGAATTCCACACCTTAACTGTGCTCTTTAGTAATACCATAACGTTTAATAATAATAATAAAATAAACGTTTATTTCTGACCTTTCCGTCCATATGTAACACTTACAACATTTATTCAACACCCACAATATTAATTCAACACACAACGAAAGCAAAAACAGGTAACAATACACAATTAAACAAAAAGAAACACATACAAAACAAAAAAAAACTACACACATTCAGTGCGGTGAGGGGGAACTGTCCAGTGCTCACCGTGCAACGTGCAAGCTTATCCAGTGGAGCAGTAGTGTTCACAATACTTTATGTATATGAGTAGGATATCCACCATGTTGTACCCATTGGTGGAGCATCAATAAATAACTTAAATATATTCTTTATTGAACACAACTTTTGCAAACAATAAAAATTCGTGAGCCGATATACACAGGGAAGCTTAACCCACAATTTTGTATTCTCACAGCAAACCATAATATATATAGGGTATCTCAAATATAACTCACTTTTATAGATGCATAAAAAATTAAAAAATATCATAAGCATCAAATCACAAAATCAGAGAAAATTACTTCTGTAAAATAACATTATTTAAAAGTCGTCCTTCATGGCCTGGCACTCTTCAAATCGATCTCTAACATTCATGAAAACACGCCTCAGAAGTTGAGTAGGAATGTTGTTGATTTCTTATCTAATATTTTCCTAAAAAATGGTCCCAGGAAGTTTACTCTCGGCTTAAAAAGTAACGTAATGTGCTTTCCCAGGATAGGGTCTACCCGTGTACAAATTTCATCCAAATCCTTTTAGCTGTTCGAGTGTGAAGAGTTAACAAAATATACCTACACACACACTCACAAATTTAGGCCTTATAATATTAGTGTGAGGTGATACACAAAAGTATAGAGGTACTAAGTATACGAATGCACTCAAACAATTGGTACAAATAGACAATCGGAAAACAATTACGCTGGGATGATACTAGTGCCAACTAAAAGTCAAGGCAGCTGCTAGGAAACTCGGCGTTCTTACAAAGATCCGGCGCTACTTCACACTGGGACAGCTTTTAGTGTTATACACAATGCACAGGTCCGATCGTGTGCGAAGTACTGCAGCCACATAATGTGCTGGTGCTGCAAAATGCTAACTGGCAGCTTTGGACTCAGTGGAAAGGCATGCGAAAAGGCTAATACGTGATCCAGATCTGATTAAGTCCAATTTACAAAGTCTTGAGCATAGGTGTAGGGTAGCCAGCCTTTCGATGTTTTACAGGATGCATTTTGGAGTGTGCGCGGGAATTTCATAACTTGATTCCGCCATCTCATTACTACCATCGGACAACCAGACAAACGGCAAGTATCCACCCTTACGTTGTTGAAACCTCTACGGTCCGGACCGAGCATTTCGCCTCATCGTTTATACCGCGAACATCGAGGGACTGGAACAACTTGCCTTCTGCGGTCTTCCCGTCCGATTATAATTTTGATGTTTTCCAGGCTAGAGTGAATAGGCTCATAATAAACTAATGCACCTCCAAGAGCCTATTCTAACTTAACCTTCTACTTTAACCTTGAAGACACCTAAATGATAATCGGACGGGAACCAACCATCGAACATCCTACAATACTTTTTCCCACCGGTTTGAGGGTTGACAAAAACAATGACAAATCAATTTTTCGCTGCCGTGACCACAAAACCACACGTGACTAACAACAGTAACTGGTTATTGTTTGAATTGCTCTACTGTTTCAGTGGCTCAATATAATTAGTGACTTTGTTACCACTGCCATACCATTATTTTTGGACATGATTATAGTTTTTTGTGACTGTGACCAGTGTATTGATAAAAATTTTGTTAAATTGTCCATCGACGATTTCTCGTCAAGTTTCAGTATACTAAGTAGGAATAGTAGCACTGTGATATCGAAGGAGATCACATGAGAAACGGCCTTAATTAGCACACGGGCTGATAAGGCACTGAAACAACAAGACAAATTTAGAATAGGATTTGAATTTGATTGAAAAAGGATTGGACTAATTTTTTTTTAAAGTTGTTGGTTAAACAATATAATAAGGTTAGCTACATGGAGGAAAATTTCGAGCTCGATCTAAGCTAATGCTAACCTTTGCAAAGAGAGTCTAGTAGATTCTGGTGGCTTAGCTGATGGTGTAATGCCAACAATTCATACAACTGAGGGTGGTCTCTGAAGTAGGTAAAAAAGAGAGAGAAAAAAGAAAGTAAAAAAATAAAGGACATAAGAACAAAGGAAAGAAAATAATTGTGTTTATTTGGATCGCACACACAGTATAGAAAGAAGTACGTATGTAGAAACTTAAAATGCTGCACTAAATAGTTGCAATTCAGCAAAACTGCCAGACAACTACGCAGTAGTTGCCAGACGCTGGTTTTCATCTAAACCTTACTATTGATTCAAAAAGATGAGCTATAGATAATCTTATGCAATTATTTGAATTTGTTCTCAGGCCCAATAAGCGTTTGAAGTAAAGTCATAAAGGGATTGAATAGTAAGTGGTGGAATCTCTTATGTTAATTGTGGCATCTTAGATTAGAATAAAAGCGGTGTGCTGTCTGAAGACTAATTCTAAGATGTCACAATTAAGGCGGTGTACTGTACCTAAAAGAGATGTCAGCGACTAACGCGATGCCTGCCAGGGCTGCAGGGTCGTTTAAAAGATTACCGTGACTCTGGAACGCAGAGCCACTGAAGGCACTATAGTTTGACCATTTATCATGGAAAGATTTAGTTCGGTAAAACGTCTACAAATTACTCAGCTGTATTACGAAAATCAGCAATCTACGAAGAATGTATTTTGAGCACTTTTAAAATAGAACATTTGGTATCAACGATATGCGGTGCCACTAGCCAGCTCAATTAGTGAACAGTAATAAATTTACGCTTCGAACTGGTAAGTTGGCCGCTTAGATCCTGTGAGATCACACTCAAGACTGGTTCTTTTGAGATTATATAAAGTCCAAAGTCGTAATAAATAAGCTGCTTACGATTGAACAACTGGAACCTAATATTACTCGCGTTATTTGCCAAATACTACTCGAAATATTCAGACTTATTATCAAAAGTTTATTATTTCAGCCGAAAGATATCTATCTACTACTGGCCATAGATCTCAGCCACGTTTTAGCACAAATACCGCTCCTGTGCGTCTCTCATCTATCAGGTTTCCGCGACCCTTACCAGGTTGTCAGTCCACCTTACGGGAGCTTAGGCCTTCCTTCCCTGCGCTGCATCTTAGAAAAAACTGCAGAATGGACCATGTGTACCATCAGGTGGGATCATAGTCAAGCACTAGTTTATAACAAATAAAAAAAAAGTTTTCTTCAATTATGAACTAAATTGAAAGAAATTAAATTTAGAAATTAAATATGAAGAATAATAGAAATAACACGATGTTTACTTTCTATTGTTTTCAGTTTTGAATTCATTATTTAGAAATCTAATACCGAATAAACCGTCCTTCAATAAATCAATATGTCCCTTGTCAGCATTCCTGTATCACTTATTGGGAAAATACTTTGTTGTAAACCTTTTATTTTCCTCATCGGCCCACTGTTTATCAAAATACCGGATACTTTTCAACCATAGTAGATACTCGTACTTATATGAGATTATTATTATTTACTAGTTTTAAACAAGGGTGTAAAGGTCGTTCGACCCGGATATCAGTTTCTATGAATACTTCTTTACCTCGGTAAGGGTATGGGAATCGATTGAATCTCGGTTCCCTGAGGGGGAAAACCTTTCACCTTTCCTCATTCACCCATTTTTTTACAAAATACCCAAAACCTTTCAACCGTTGGAACTACTTGTAGTTTTACGAAATTATTATTACTTACTAGTTATAAACAAGGGTCTAAATATTGGTCGACCCGGATATCAGTTTCTACGAATACCTTTTTACCTTAATATGGGACTGTTTGAAGAGCTACCGTGGCCCTGGCTCGCTAAAGGCAACTAAAAGAACACAGGTGGATTTTAGTCAGTAATACTAGCAAAGGAGGCAGCCGCAAGCTTGAAGGAACGGACATCTTCACGCCCCAGCTGCTGAGACCCTGATCCCGACTACTAGCTAACGTAAGTGAGGGCTTGCGGACGACGAGCAAAGGATAGCTCGCCGTTTGGCCGTCCGGTAACCATCCGGGCCAAGCCCGAGTCGTCAACGGCGCTTAGTGTTCCACGCTTCAAAAAATGTTACCAAAATTGTAAGGTCCCAGCAGGGTCGAAGCCTACTGGGGCCATGGGTCGACTTCTGGAAGGGTTACTCGTGGCCCTGGAACGTAAAGGTCAACTGAAGCAGCATATAATGTGTGGTTTTAGTCAGTAAAAGCTTAACCCTCCCTTTCGCTCCATCGAGAGCGGGAGGAATGATTTGATGATTTCTTAACCTAAAATAAATAAATAAAAAGGCTGGAAGAATGATTGAAACTTTTTTCTCTGAGAGTGAAAACGGCTGAAGCATCAAGTAATTCTATAAAACTAATAAAAAAATAAATAAAAATAGTAGCAGTACTTTTGATGAATTAACCGTTTTTTTGACGTGAAAAATCATTTAATGACTTCTCGTGCTCAAAGGCGGAACGAGAAAGTGTGTCAGACTTTTACTGACTCGAAACTAGCTGTGTCCTTCAGCTGCCTTTTGCGTTCTAGTACCAGAATCACTCTTTCAAACGTTCCCTACTAAATAATTTAAATAAAGTGAAGCTTTCGAGCAGAAAAAGATGCCACGTCCCGTCGTATTAAGGTTTACATATTGAAATAAAAATTGGGAAAAAAACGGTGACAAACATTTCTGACTATAACATAACTCATGAAATATAGGTATACCTACTAACAACATAATCTATTTATATAAAAGCGAAATACCACTCACTGATTAATCACAAAATCTCAGAAACTATAACACCTACAAACTTAAAATTTGGCAGATAGGTTCCTTATAAGGTGTAGACATTCGATAAAAACGGATTCTACGGAAGTCCTCCCTAAGGGGATGACACGGGGGTCCAAAGTTTGTATAGAGAAACCTATTTTCACACGGGCGAAGCCGCTGGCAGAAGCTAGTATATAATAATTAAATTATCAGCCACCAACAAAGTAGAGATGTAGATAAGTAACATTCAGCATCTTCCTAATACGAAAAAAACATCGTGCGAGTACACGATCGTCGCATTTATTTAGTGCTAAAAATATCACAATACAAAATGTTCCATACGGGACTCTAATCCGCGACACGTTACGCAGGAGCCAATCTCTCAATTGCTGCGCCATCCATGCCGTGATCAATTGATGTCTCCGCTAAAGATCTGACATAGTTCTCATTTCAAAAACTCATCAACAAAGTAGGCCTTGGTATCATTACACCGGAATTCGTGCCAGTAAATGGTTAAAATTAATTTACCAGGCAGACCTTCGCCCGACATCTAATAAAGCTCTAACTGAACCGCTGGATGAAACTAATTGCTAATCAATACCCTTTTCAACGGGGCCTCAGTAGGTAGACGTAATCGAATAAGATAAACAGAATATATTGATCTATTAGCTATAGGGGATTGCTTCGAATTTGATGAACATCTATATGATCTAGAGTGAATAGGCTCTTATTAAACTAGTGTACCTCACCATCAACGATTGCACCACTAGGGGGTATCACAGTCAAGCACTAAAAGAAAAAAGAAAAGAAAAGAACACAAGATAACACTAGTTTATATATATTATTTAAATGTATATTTATATTTAAAAGGTGAAACAAACTGACTGACACATCAATGCACAGCCGAAACTACTTGGCCTAGAAACGTCAAAATTCGCAAAAGTCTTCTTTTTGTAATTTAAGGAAATTCGCCCGTAAGGAGATGAAAAGGGGGAATTTTGTTTGTATATAAAATCTCTTTCCGTGTTCCAATACAAGTGTATTGCAATTAAAGTTAGCACAAATAATAACATTCATTAAAAATTATTCAACAGACATAAGTTATTTTCGGAACTACTCCCAATAGAACAAATTATTTCTTGAATTAATAAACTTGAAATTTTGCACAAATTCTAATCAAAATGAATAATAGACTGTCATTACTAGTTTTTCAAAAGTGTTAGTTCTTTATGAAGACGAGAGGAGAATATTTTGTTAGGTTTTGATGCTCCTCTCTAAGAGAGGAAAGGGCCGTAATCCACCACGTGGCGTGGGCCCATTGCGGATGAGTATCTAACTTAAAAAAAAGCAATATACACTACATAAAAAAAAGAAATACGAAAGACCTGCGAGACCAAAATCTGTGCATAAAAAAGATTCATGACATACATGTGAAAAGACAATCAGATTTCTAATAAATTACCATGTGCATGCTCATTTGTTTCTGCGTGTAAAAAATTCAAATGTTTGCGTAACATTTTGCCATAATGGCATCTGAAGCCGAATCGAAATAAAAACAGATTTACAACCATTTAATATTTTATTGAACATTTTATTCCTGAAAAGCAAATCAGAACCCTACAATAATATCATTCAAACGAATTTATACTTCCATAATCTTTAGCGGCCACGCATATAAATGTGCTCAAGAGATAGGCGGCCATCTATCAAGTTAGGACAATAAAAAAGCGGCCTAAGAGTCCGTATTCCGAATATCTAACATTCACCAGGGCTGGGTGTCGTTCCGAATCACCTTTTTTCGGGATAATGCCAAGAATTATAGGTGTATTTATCGTTGGATTATGTTAAAGTCAACATCGTTGCTCTATTTATCGTTATGTAGTATCGCTGTTGCGGCTTTTACGGCTTCGAAGAGTGAATCACGCTTGTAGAGTAAAATATTACGGCTACATTAGGAATTTTATTCGAATTCTTGAAGCGTTTTCTCAGTTTTCTATTTTAGAGTTTTACTGCAGTTCAGTAATAGGGTAAAAATAGATAGATAGATTCTTTATTTTACACCAAAAATACAAATTACATTAGGAACTCAAAATTAATAGGGTGTCACAGTGGGCGGTCTTATCGCTAAAAACGATTATAAAGAAATAAGATAAATTATTTTTGACTCTAGTAAACAAAATTATGAAAGAGTTTTAAAATATCTACATCAAAAACGAAGTTATGAAGCTTCAAAGTTGCTAAATAAGAAAGAGAAGGACGATATGAACTTTGTACGGCCGCCATAGAAAACGGCATCTTAACGAGAGTAACATATATATTTGTTCACAATTTTTAAATCTCATTTGCTTTTCAACCAATTCTGATATTGTTTAATTGAATTGAATAAACTTTATTGTACACCAAAACTGTAGAGTAGAGTGGAGGTGAGGGTGACCAAGTGTCAGAGTGTGACGTAGAGTGAAGTGGTTAGTAATAATAATAATAATATTCACATTGTCGTGACCGCCAATGGTCTTATAGCCAAAAGCTTCGACGACCATCTGTCGAAGCTGGCGTTGCGCGGTTGGATCAAGGGCCTGATACAGAAGGCAGTAGGTACTCCTCGATACGGCTCGCATTGTGAGGAGGTTTCTGTCTCTGGAGCCCTAACCACCGGTAGCTTGGACCCTGTTCCCGACACCGGCGGACAACTATTTTTTATATTTTTAAATGTTTTTTTTTTATTACTTGTTTTTTAAAGAAATATTTAAAAATGTAAATGACATGTATAAAAAAAATAATAATAATAATATTCACACAACTATCACACAACGCCGTCTAGTCCCAAGCTAAGCAAAGCTTGTGTTATGAGTACTAGACCACTGATAAACATACTTAAATATTTCTAAATACATACCTACATATTATAGATAAATTACACCCAGACACAGAACAAATGATTGTGCTCATAAGAATAAGAATAATGTTTATTGTTCATTGTTACAATAAATAACGAACACCTTAAAAGCTATTACATAATGATTAATATTGTCTGTAACTAATTGGTAATTATACATAATTATATTTGGATGGTGGTCCCCAAACTAGATATAACCTGTATCTTCATCACACAAACATTTGTCCTGGGAGGGAATCGAACCTACGACCTCCGGCATAGCAGTCAGGTCCACTAACTACTAGACCAACAGGCCAGTCAAGTATTCTATTTTTGTATGAACTGGTTAGATAACAAATATTTTTTCATGGATATTTCCTATTGCGGCTATTTTTATTACAAACAGTAGTATTTAAAGCAGCGTGGGTTTAATCCCACGCGGCTTTATTCATCTTTAGCTCCTTTATGTTTAGCAAAAATAAAATAATTTTGATTAAAATCTATCTCCTATCGTTCAGTCCATCTAAAGGTAGTCTGTAAAATATACCCTACCCTGTCCTATGTGATAAGACCGCCTTTTGTACACTTGTTTTAATAAATATTTATTATTATTTTTTATGAGGTGTAATAAATATGTCGTGGATTGATGGCGCAAGGGTGAGACGGACAGCGCCATCTAACAATTAGTTTCGTAAACTAATAATATCGTCACCGGAAACGCAAGTGGCACCCTACCGCTTGGACACGGTCGTCAGTAGAAGGGATGCAGCGAGGACTGGAGGGAAGCCCGAGAGGTGCAGCATTCTACCTCGGACAGCCTCGGCATATGCTTTTTGTACTAAGCATATGCCGAGGCTGTCCGAGGTAGTTGGTGTTTGTTTCCTTTTGTAAAACCGTTATCAAAATAAAATTATTCTGATTCAAATTATCTTTCATTCGAGTACCCAAGTCAGTGCCCACACCTACCAAGAACTATGTCGGATCGTGATGCAGACCCAATGTTTCGCATCTCGGCCACCCTTGACGCGACAAATAAATAAAATAGGCATGAGAGTAACCATTACACAGCATTGAAAAATAAAATCACCATATAATGTGTTTTGCGATGAAGAACTAACATCAAAACCAATTTACGTTGCTTACTTTTTACACGCCTCTTGATTGCTTTTCTTGGTAAAAGAAAGTGATAGGTTGTACTTAGAGTTTCCATGACCCAATTCGTATGTAATTTCGTATAAGCATTAAAAAGTAATTGCCAAACTCTACATATCAAACCGAAGATAAATTACCTACTCCAAAATGTCTGAAACAACTGTAGATTACGCGTCTCGACCGCACGACTACGCCAACCGACCCCCGTGCCAACCATCCCCCTTCCCCACTCAACCTTCACCAAATTCATTCCTTCCTAATTTCACGAGCTCATCAAAAATACTAAGCAGTCACACCAGTAATTAATTATGTAACAAGCACTTCAGCAAAGTGAGTAAAATATAATTTTAATTGAAGATAGGTTTCAACTTTCTCCTCTGAAAACGTCTTTTGCTAAAGTTGAGTACTCTAATTAAAATTTTAAGCTCAATTCGCGTTCGATCTAACACTCGTTTTATCGACGTCTTAACGTATCGGAATGTTAAGGAATCTGATCAAGTGTGATTAAAGTTTTGAGTAAGCATAATTATAATTAACACGATATATCCAGGGGCGCCGACTCCGTGGGTGCTCGGGGGTTCGAACACCCATGAGAAATAAACAGTGGGTGCCGAGCACCCCTGAGAATAGGCATCAAGAAACAGATCAGTAATCGCCTTTTAGGTTACGTATAAATTATAATATTTCTTAATAAGTACTAAAAACTAGTTTCAGTTTTCTAAAATGGTTTCATTTTATATTTTTATCAAACATAAATAGTAATTAAGTACGCAGTATGTAAGTAGGTCATTTATTTATTTGTCGGTCTATCACTGTGCATTTCTCTTCTCACACTTCGCCACTGTTTTGAGTCCATCAAATGAGTATGAGCACCCATGAGGTTTTCTAAAAGCCGGCGCCTCTGTATCTATCTATCAATAAAATCTATATGATGGTGATGTCACATGTTTACATATTAGATATGGAGTTTAGTTATTTTTTTAGAAACTGTGTTTAACTTAGATGGCATGACGAAGGAACAGGAGTTTTGATTTCAAGATGGCATGACGTTTGTGCCGTGGAAGGTGGGTAGGCATTTACATCCCGTGTAACCGCGACACCTTTCAGCTATACCATTCCAAATATAGCGAACCGTGCCGGCGCTACTGAGGCTCTCAAGAGGCGCAAATCATCATCATGATCATCATTTCACCCGAAAGACGTCCACTGTTGGACATAGGCCTGTCTCAAGTGTCGCCATATCGAACGGTCCTGTGCGTCTCGCATAGCATTTTTGAGTAGTTGAATTGAAATATACAACACAGTTTTAATTTATTTTTGAAATATTAGTTATTTGCTTTATTTATTTTTTCGGGAAAAAATAGCACTTAGCATTAGTGTAAAAAGTTCCCACTGCTTTTTTTTTTTTTTTTTTTAAGGTGGGAAATCATCCAAATGACTTCTCGCGCTCTGGGTGGAGCGCGAGGGCGTGTCAGACTTTTACTGACTAAAACCACACCTGTATCCTTCAATTACCCTTTGCGTACTAAGACTACGGGTTGCCCTTTCAGAAATTCTCCGCGGTCCTAGCTAGCGGGCATCAGCCCCACTGGGCCCCTACGGTTTGCTGACATCTCTTTGAGGAGTGCGAGGATCACTACGCGCTGTTAACGACTGGGCTCGGTGCGGTTAATTACCGAACAGCCGGACGGCGAGCTACCCAGTGCTCGACGTCCGCAAGCCCGCGTCTACCGTGGCTGGTAGTCGGGGTCGGAATTACGTCGGCTAGGGCGTGAGGACCTTCGTTCCCTCACGCGTGCAGCCTCCTCCTTCGCTAACTTTACTGCTTCGCAGAAGGAGGCGACCGCCTGCCATTCCTCCTCGCTCCGGAGCATAGCCTGAACCAAGGCCCGACGTGAAAGGTCGCTGCCGCCAATTGCCTCCACGAGGACACGGCGGTGCTCCGCCCAAGCGGGGCACACCTCCACCGTATGCTCCACCGTGTCCTCTGGGTGGTCCACACAATGATGACACCCGGGCGTTGCTTCCGCCTGAATGCGATGCAGGAACCTCCCGAACTTGCCATGTCCGGTGAGGACCTGCGTCATGCGGTAGGTGAGGATGCCGTGTTGCCGCTCCAGCCACTCCTCAAAGAGGTGACTAACCGCCATTATTGTAGCGTGCCCAGCACTGGGTTGCGACAGTCGCCGTCGCCATTCCACCATTAGATCCCGCCGGAACTCTGTCCGCCATGCCGCGACTTGGCGCGGCAGCGGAGTTTCGCCCCGGCGTTGCATCTCCACGCGCAAATCGTGCATGCGTGCAAGGACTGTTGCCTCCAAATCCAATGGTGGCTGGCCAGCAAGAAGGCTCGCCGCCTCGCGGGAAATCGTGCGGTATCCCCGTATCATCCGGATGGCCATGACCCTCTGGCAAGCGTTCAGTATGGCCGCCGGTCGCCTTTGCAGTGACGGCGCCCACACCGGCGCCCCGTAAAGGGCCATGGACCGAACAATTCCCGCGTAGAGCCTACGGCAGGAGGCGTCTGGACCCCCAAGGTTGGGTAGGAGCCGCTTTAGGGCAGCCCCGGTCCGTTCTAGTTTGGGAGTCAGACGTCGAAAGTGCTCCACAAAGTTCCACCGACTGTCGAGGACAAGTCCCAGGTACTTCATCGTCGACCCGACGTCGATGCGAACCCCTCCTACCGTTATTTGGGAACCCGGTGGTGGCGCGTTCCGAGGACCATGAAAACACATGGCCTCGGACTTGTGCAGTGCCACTTCGAGTCCCAATTCTTGGATCCTATCCGCGACTGTCGCAACCCCACGTGTCGCTAGTTCGACCGCCGCCTGGTGTGACTCCCCCTGCGCCAGGACCAGCGTGTCGTCTGCGTAACAGACCACGCTGACCCCGTCGGGGAGGTCACCGCGCAACACATAGTCGTACCCGATGTTCCACAAGGGCGGTCCTAGTACCGATCCCTGCGGAACACCGCACGACATCTCTCGCCGTCTCCACTCTCCCTCGTGACCAGGGTAGATGATAGACCTGTCCTTCAGGTAGGCCTCGATCAGACGACGGAGGTAGTCGGGCACCTGGTGATACCGAAGTGCCCTCGTAATGCTACTCCAGGGCAGGGAGTTGAAGGCGTTGGTGATGTCCAAGGACACCACCACTACGACCTTGCCCCGGGACACCGCATCCCCCGTCGTGAGGGCCCGCACGCGCATGATGGCGTCCACCGTGGAGCGCCCCCTGCAGAAACCAAACTGGCTGTCCGAAAGATCCGGCCCCACCCGCGCTAAGTGCGCGACGAGGCGGTCTGCAATTACTCTTTCAAAGAGCTTGCCCACCTCGTCGAGCAGCACTATGGGCCGGTATGCGGACGGAGAGTCCGCAGTGCGCCCCGGCTTCGCTATAAGGACCAGTTTCCCGGTCTTCCAACGAAGTGGGAACTGGCCCCTCTCCAAACATGCGCTAAACAGCCCTCTTAGTCGAGGCCCGAGTTCCTCCATGGCCAGGACCCAGGCTTTCCCAGGCAAGCCATCGGGTCCTGGGGCGGTATTTTTGGCGTTTAGCCTTCGTACCGCCACTCTCATCTCTACCTCGGTCACCTCCGGAGTAACGTCGTCGTCGCCGTCGTGGTCCGCGTCAGACACCGCGGCGGGCGGAGCCATAGACGGGGAAGAATGCTCCCCTCCCGAAGGGAACAGAGCGTTCACCACACCCACCACGAGCTGGGGCCGGAGACTCTGTGTCAGCGGGGGAGCCCAGGCGCGGAGCTTATCCCGCACCATTTTGTAGGGGCGTCCCCACGGGTCTCCGTTCAGAGTCCCCAGCCACACGTCGCGGGCCTCTAATTTGGCCCGCCGTATTTCCGCTCGGAGGGTGCGCTTCGCCGCCCTGTATCCCTCGTACAGCTCCGCCTCTATAGCCTCCGCATCCGGCGGGCGGATGCGGCGCCTTCGGTGTCTGGTGTACCGGCGCCGCGCGTCAACGCATGCCTTGCGCAGTTCCGCGATCTCCGGCGACCACCAGTACACCTGACGCCGGGCACGTCCTGGCCGGACTCGGGGCATTGCCACGTCGCAGATTTCCGTCATGGCCTCCCGGAACCACTCTGCCTCGACATCAATGTCGACAGGCCTGTCTGGTGCTGGCACCCAGGCCTGTACAATCGCGGCTTCCAGGAGGAGCTCCCGGTCCAGCTGCTTCAGTGCCCACCGCGGACCACACTGGTTCTGTCGGACCGGCGCGGTCGAGGTCTGGGCGGAGACGTCAAACCGGATGTACCGGTGGTCTGAGTACGTCTCCACCCCCTCCATAACGCGCCAGTCGACGACGCGCGGAGACAGAGCGGAGCTGGCGAACGATATGTCTACCACGGACTCGCCCTGCATCCGCACGCACGTGGGGACAGAACCCCGATTTAGGACGACCAGGCCTGCCTCCAGAGCCCAGTCCTCCACCATCCGGCCCCGTGTGTCTGTATACCGGGAACCCCAAGCCAAGTTCTTGGCATTGAAGTCCCCGCAGACAACCACGGGGAGGGATTGAAACTCGGCGACGACGATGCTCAACTCCATAAGGGAGTTGTGGAGATCGGCGAGAGTTCGGTTCGGGGAGAGGTATACACCTACCACAGCAATGTCCCCGAACCGTGCTGCCACGCAACCCCGTCCTCTCTTGACGTCCTCGAGGGAAGGGGTACCGGCGGCGGCCGACGAAATTAATGTCACCGAGCCGTTCAGGTCCTGCACCCAGCCAGCCCTGGGTCGGACATAGTACGGCTCGGTAACCACAGCGATATTAATCGACCACTGCGCCATGCTCTGGAGCAACAGATCCTGAGCGGGGACGCAGTGGTTGATATTCGCTTGGAGGAGACGTAATGGAGCAATTATTGGCAGTCCATTACAGTCTCCTCCCGAGCTCCCTGTGAGGGCCCTGTCACGGCAGTTGCGGCGGTAGCTGTGGCGGCGGCAACAGCAGCAGCAGCGGTGGTGGTGACGGCGGTGATAGGAGAGGGCCTCTTGGCCTTACCCCTGCCCTTGGTGGGGGGAACGCAGTTCCTGCTCCCAGCCCGGTGGTCGGCAGGCTTGCCAGCCGCTGCACACACGTAACAGTGTGGCCCGGCGTTGCAGGCTACGGCTTTGTGACCGGGCCGACCACACTGGAAGCAGTGGTCGCTTCGGTCTACCTCCGAGGTGCAGTGGACCCCCGCATGGTGGCCCACCTGGCACCGGAAGCACCTCAGAGGTTTGGGCTCCAGCAACTTCACCTGCGCAGACACCCAGCCCACCAGGAGCCTTCGGCCCTCTCCAGTTATGGCCTTGGCCGCCGACACGGGGCAGCTCACCGTTACGGTTCGCATGCCCGTGCTGTCAGCACGGATAGTGCCTGCCCGCACCTGGTCGTCAGAACACCTTCCCGCCCTGACAATGGCGGCCACTACCTCGTCCTCTGTCACGGAGTCGTCCAGGCCCATAATGCGCATATCAATGCACTTCGTGGGCCTGGACACTCTGGCCACCTCTGCACCTAGGGACGCTCTGATCTTTTCCGCCAGAGCGTCTGCGGTAGGGCCGCTGTTCGCACCAGGAACCTCCAGCATGCGGCCCCCGGTTGCAGTGGTCCTCATACGGAAGCCCCCGGCGATGCCAAACTCGGTGAGGTCCACCGCCCGCTTCGCTTTGGTCAACACCTCATTGTAGGTCACGCCCTTCTTTTCCGCACTTGGCTGTAGTGTGATCACTACAGCTGCGGATGTCGGGGCGCGAAGCCTAGCCGTGAGGGCCCTCTTTTTGCACTGCCGGTGCCTTTCGCGCTTCTTGGCCGCCCTTGCCACCTTGCCTGCTTTTTTCCTCTCTCCGACCACTTGCCATTCGGCGTCGGCCGGAGATTCGACAGGATGAAAAAGGGGAGGTGGCCGGTTCCCCACCGTGGCTGGGACTTCCGCCGCCTTGCCCTTCCTGGGAGGGTCAGGCTTCTTCTGCCTCGCCACCACCGGAGTCGACCTCACGGGTTCCGATAATGCAGTTCCGCGCTTGGCTTGCCCCGATGGTCCCGGTTTAGGCCCAGCAGCCGGGGCCGCAGTGGCGGTGGCGTAAGACGTCGCCTTCGGCTGGCCGGAGGCCGCGAGTGGGGGGCGCAGCACTATTCCCTCCAGCACGGAGAATTGCTGCTGGACACGCTTCTGAAACTGCTGTTGCAGCTGTTGCTGCTGCTGCCGGAAGGCAGCCAGCTCCTGCCGCACCAGAGCCAGCACTTGGTTCTCCGTCTCAAGCTGGGACTGTTTGTGGCCCGCTTTGGCTACTCCTCGGAGCCCGGTCTGGTTTGACCGGAGGTTCTCGTTCTCCTTTCGGAGAGTCTTTATGCTGGCCGCCTGGCGAGCGACCTCTACCCGCAACTCTCCAATTGCGTCCACCGCTGCGGCGCTAATTGAGGCTATGGCCTCGGGTATGGCCTTGTCTTTTGAGGCTTTCACCCTCTTTAAGGCCACACCCCTTATCACCGCCGCCACGACCTCCATGAATTTTTTGGGCAGCTCTTGGTTGGAGCAGCCCTCGGTGCCCGGTTCACCGTCGGATGACCCCGAGAGATTAACCTCGTGGCTGGACTTCCCAGAGTGGCGCCCGACTTTGGCGATTTGCAAGGATCGATCCTGGGTGGTGAGCCCTCTCCCCTTTCCTACCTTTCGACCCGCCCCCCGACTTGAGGTGGGAATTTTGCGGGCCGAAGGCCTCAGCTCATCGTCACTGGAGGATGACCCCCGGCCATCGCCGGGGCGAGCGGGGCGCTTGAGGAATTCGTTTCTCCTGGAAGTGAGCTCCACCACCTCCATGTGCCCCAGACTGAGCGCAGAAGCAGTATCGGAGTCTGACTGCTCATCCGCGCTCACCTCCCTCAGGCCAAAGCGTCTTCCGGCCTGTTCGTTTTCCATCGGCGCCGCAGACGTGCTGGGAGTGGATCCCAGGGACTCTGCGGCACCGATAGGTGAGCCACCCTGGCTCGATGCGTCTACAGAAGACGGTAGAGGGTCCGAAGGACCGGTGCGGTGATTGCCCCCCCCAGAATACGAGGGGCAGCCCGAGCTCTGCTCGGGGAGGGATTCTCCTGCAAGCAGGTACCCTCCTGGGGTAATTATATTTTTTTCAGTCGCACTCATATTTTTTGCTGAACTCAGCTTCGCCTTTTTGGCAATGGGGTGGGGTCCCCAATAGACTCGTTCGCCATCAAGGTCATGTCTGCTAAGCAGACACGTACCTGAGGCGAACCCTCCGCGGCAGTCCAGTTTCCTGGGCTCCGCCCTGTGTGTATTCCTCTTGGTCTGGTCTCTCACTTGAGGCCTTCCGGCATGAGGCCCAGTGCGTGTGCGGTCGGATAAAAAAGTTTTTCTTCACCGTTTTGAGTGATTATGAAATAAATTAAACAGAGTAAAGCACATGACCTACGACTTGTAAATCGAAACCGTTTCCCAGTCCACCACTGTTCTTTACTTGACTTTATGTTACGATTGAAAAAATCTAGAAAACAAATGTAATCTCTTGAGATTAACTTCATAAACCAATCTGTACTAATATTACAAAAGGTTTGTATTTTTCTTTGAAATTATAAGAATCAAAAACTACAGAACCAATTTCAAAAATTTTATCACCATTAGAAAGCTACTTTATCAATGAGTGACATAGGCTATATGAATTGTTCTTTTACGAGAGCGAAGTCCCTAGCAGAGACTAGTAAACAATATAAACATTTAACCTCCAGTGTCTCAATTATTACTCGTTAGTTTTTGCCATGTTTGCGGCTTATTTTTGAATGCTTACAATACCTACAGTCCAGTTTGAGAGCGGCCAACCCGAGGTACATTTTCATACAACCGCTCTTACGTGATTATGATGTTATTACACTTCTTTCTACAGATATTTTGTATACATAGATATCTTTCAGATATTATCTAAGCTTTCAAAGAAATCATAACATAACTTTGTGTAAAACGAATCCAGTAAAGACTTCCGAAAATCTGCTATTTTACGTGAACTGAGTGAGTACATTATTGAGGGCCAACCTCAATAATGTACTCATATATTAATATAAATAAGTACATCTATAGAAGCACATTTAATCGAGATTCTGAATGACGACAATTTTTATCAAAAACTGGTACAAGTTTTGTGAAATATTCGAGTAAATCACGGAAGTACTGAATGCCAACAGAGTTTCCAGGCGTTACCTCTCTTTTTTCGTATTGCCTCTTCATCAAACATTGCGTTGGATTGCATTAGATGAAGCAACAAGCTAAAACCATGCTCGACGTTGATGACAGGCGAGTTGGGAAGGACCCTCTTAATACGCTTAAATAATAGTTTAATCTGTATTTCCTACCTCTACCTTCTATAGTCCAGATTGATGCACTAATACAATAGCTTCTTTTACACAGGAAGGCTATGCCAGCAATCCCTATTTTCACCGCACTGGACCAGCGGATTAATGACCTCACCCACTGTGGACTGCTTCTGACTAATGAATTTTCTATTGAATCCTAACGAAGCGCGTGTCATTGAGTTCACATAAATCAAAGTTTCATCAATATTTTTATTACGAACCATAGGTACCCAAAAAATTTACTTTTAATTTTTTTAAATTGTTTTTTTATTGTCACGGGAAGGTCTAACTCAATTAAGAGTATAAAATTGTAAGTTTTTACAAAATATTATTTTCATCGAATAGAATGACACTAATGGTGAGTCCTACAAAAATGTCATGACTTATATGAGATAGTTCACGAAAGCCAATCAGGAAGATATATAAAGTTAATAGCCAAATCATCTCTTATTGCCAGTAATCAGGGTATCAGAAATAAAACTTTATTGTACACCAAAATAATTAAACTTAATCTGTGGGTACAATGGCGGTCTTATCGCTCACAGCGATATCTATCAGACAATCTTAGGGTGGGCTGTAAGAACTTAACATAAAAAGAGGGTAGTCTGCGGTGTAGGTACTGCAAATTATTGATGTGTTAATAATAATAAGGTACAGTTGCCTTTAATTCCCGAAATTCATTTCTTTTATTCTAAAATATCTGCTACCAGCAATTTCGACTGCCTGAAAGGTAAAAAAATTATACTAAAAAAACATACGTACCCGCTCCCGGAAAAAAAGTATCCTACGTGCTATTCCAGAAAATGGTCTACCCATGTGCCAAATTTCATCCATATCCGTCTAGCCGATCGAGAGTGAAGAAGTAACAAACATACACACATACAAACTTTCATCTTTATAATATTAGTGTGATTACGACATAATGGATTTACTTCAAATATAAAGTTAGTTACATTATACATAAGCAGTCATAGACGCTTGGGGGAGGCCTATGTCTCACAGGGGACGTCTTTCGGCTGAAATGATTAAGATGATGATCCGAATTGCCACATTTTCTTTACTTTTTTTATGTAACTGTACAGCTTAGTACAATTACATAAAAAAGTAAAAATATAAATTTGGTAATATATAAATTTGGTGGTGTCCGAATATATTGTGTCCGAATTGTCAGTATGCCTTTTATCCCAAGAGTATGATCCCTCAGGATAATTTGCCATTGTCACGTGGGCAAGTCACTGGTGGAAGCTTTTTTTTTTAGTTGGGGAAAATCATCTTATGACAAATCCCGCTCTTGGGCGGAGCGTAAGATAGTGTCAGACTTTTACTGACTAAAAACCCACTCCTGTTCCTTTTTTGCCTTCGTCCCAGGGCCCCGGGTTTCACTTTCACACTACCCGTGGCCCCATTAGGCTTCGACCCTGCGGGGCCCCTACGATTTGCTGACATCTCCCTGAGGTTCGCGTGGAACAATACGCGCCGTCGACGACTTGGGCTCGGACGGACGGTTACCGGACGGTCGGACGGCGGGCTACCCATTAAGTCACTGGTGGAAGCTAGTATTACAAAAGTAAAGTTTGTTAGTGTGTATTTATTTACATGTTTGTTACTTCTTCGTTCTCGAACGGCTGAACAGATTTGCATGATATTTGGCACAAGAGAAGACCATGTCCTGGAATAACATATAAAATATTATTTATCTTGGGAGTCGGTGCCCTTAGGATATTTTTAATTTCACGTGAGTAAAGCCATTGGCAGAAGCTAGTAAAACCAAAATATATGTATATACATTTTATATATTACATAATTTCGTAAAAAGGTGGGTTAATACGGAAGAACAGAGACTATGTAGAAAACAAGAATTAGAGAGAAAGGTAACTGATACCCCAAATTAACATAAAATTAGGACGAAGATAACCCGTGATAGGATCTTTTATAATCGTAAGCAAATAGGCACACATACACACATACAGAGTAATTCAAACTTCCTAACAGCATTAGGATTGGCTTCCAGATCAACTGAATGCTGCTAGATATCAGTATTTTATATGGAGTGATGGATTAGTAATAGGATTGTTGTAAATCAACCGTTATGACATGGGAAAAAAATTTTGGACCTCCACATAAATTACTGGAAAACATGGGTTACCGTAAAACGGGGTGAACAGACGCGTAGGGGTGAATTTTCTAATCCAAACTTTAGTTTGGTTTTTCACTTTGATACCATATTATCGGCTTCTAACAAAGCATCGATTTTTTAAAATAACAATTTGATATATACATACTGCAAAGAATATTTAAATATCTTGAAAATACCCTTAGAAGTTTTGTTCCTATTCACCCCTTTTTTTTTCGGTAGGAAAATCATCTTATGACATCCCCGCACTTGGGCGGGGCGGGAGATAGTGTCAGACTTTTACTGACTAAAAACCCACTCCTGTTCCTTCGTGCCTTTCGAACCAGGGCCGAGTCTTCCTTTCAGAATCAGACCCTTGGCCCCAGTAGGCTTCGACCCTGCTAGGCCCCTACAGTTGCTGATATCTCCTTGAGGCGCGCGTGGAACAGCACGCGCCGTCGACGACTTGGGCTAGGTCCGGACGGTTACCGGACGGTCGGACGGTGAGCCACCCATTGCTTGCCGTCCGCAAGCCTGCGCCTACGATGGCCGGAAATCGGGATCGGAATCCCGGCGGCGATTGGGGGGTGAGGACCGTTGCCTAACGCGATCGGCCGCCTCCTTTGCTAGCATTACTGCTTCGCAGAAGGAGGCGACCGCCTGCCACTCCTCTTCGCTCCGGACTATGGCCTGTACCATTGCCCGGCGTGAGAGATTCACCCCTGAGTTCCTATTCACCCCATTTCACTGTATGGCTTCGTGAAAGAATGTAACTCCTACAGGTAAAATATATTCTCCTGAAAAATACCTGAGTAAAAATACATAAACTCTGATAAATATATAGTCGGCTTAGCAAGTTTTGGGCTGAAACCCTGCCTCATTTATGTCGGGTCGCGCGCAAAGCCCTGATGAATGAGACAATCAATTGACTCTGACTTTTATACGAATAGATTAATTAATAACGCACACTTAATCGTACATCTTTATTAACGGGTTGTAAAGCCGATGAGTTTTTCATTTAAAAGTGATTAATTGTTCGCCTGTTAGTTTATTAATATTTATTTTCTTTTGAAGATGGTATTATAGACTCGCTCCTTTTGATTGCAAAATGTGAATACCTTTTGATTTAGTATAGTAAGACATTTTAAATAAGCTGCTTAGTGCTAGGAACATGCAATTTATTTTTAATATTATTTATTTAGGTTACCAACATCGATACACAAAATATGTTACAGAGTAAGTTATTCACAGAAATCTGTGGCTAATAATGGAATTCCTTTCTAACTGGGATAGTTTAGTTATTTATCTAACATACAAATAGACTAATGAGAAAAAGTTTAATATTGCTTTATGTTGGAATTATAAAAACAATGGGATATTAATTGTGTGGAATTTTCCTTCGTTTATTGTTTATCAGTTCTTTAGAAGTTGACTTATTGAAGTTAAATAAACAACCACCCACTGAACAGTTACTTAAAACAGATATTTTTAACCAAGCTGGTTAAAAACCAAAAAGGAGGAGGGTCTCAAGTCGTCTATTCAGACTTTCAGTTCATTTTCTTTTTGTATTTTGTACAGGAATATCTTCGCAAAACGTATAATGATTTAGACTATTATTTTTTTATTCCAATGAATTTATCTGCCAAGAAGTCCCATTAAAAAATGAAGAATTTCGGAGATAGGCCATGGAACACTTCAATAAATAGTAACAAATCTTCCAGAATTGCTACAATCGCATGTCTGTTTATTCTTAACATAATTTGATTACATAACATCACACCAGTACACTCTGAAGTCGGTACCGCGATATGTAAATACTAGACTAGTTTACTCCCATTTCACCAAAAAAAAAAAATATAACCAATCCAGAAACACTGATTTCCGAAATTAAAGTTATTTTTCATTTAGTTTGTTTTCGAGTCAAAGTTTAAAAAAAAGATTTTTGTGCTCATTCCTATAAAAAAAAAAAACATAAAATATAAAGGACCCAATTAACTCAGCACTTGTTGCTGTGGTTTTGTATGGTATTGACGGCGTCATTAATATTGATTCGAACGCGTAATGGAAGTGGGGAGAAGGCTTCCATATTTTATTAAAACACGTACCTACTTACTTTGCTGTTGCATATTATTTATACGCTCTTGTTTACACTGCTGGATGGGTTGAAAGGATATTTAATCTGCTGGGACCTGGCTTACCATACTTTTTCTTTTATAAAGAAATTTTGCCACACATTAGTAATCGGCGTGTCAAACTAAAGCCCACCTATGTTCCTTTAGTTGCCCTTTGCTTTCTAGGACCACGCAATTCACACAGAAATTTCGTCGTATAAATTGTGTAATGACGTTATTAGTTAACAGTAAAAGATTTAAAAGAAACTTTATTTTATTCTTTTTAACGCATTTAATTGCTTGCTAGCTTGTTTTAAAAAAGGTTTTTCATTTTTTTTTGCCATTTGTGCTACGAACGGTTCGGAACCCTTCGCGCGTGAGTCCGACTCGCACTTTTTACCACTTTTATTTATATCTGTCAATGTAACATTATTATGAAGATTATTGTCTCAAGCGTGACCACTGGCCGCGAGGTCCAGCATCCAATTCCTGGTTCGACTATTTCTTTTCGGATAATACGGCTGGAACGCCGACGGTTACAAGAGCACGTCGAATGATGTCATTGATATTAACGTACCGCGCTATGCGACCAGCACTTCGACTGCAAGACAGACCGTGGTGTCCGAGGCTTTTATTTTTATTTTGTAAGTTAGTTTTAATTAGGTTAAGTTAAGCATATTTTGTTCAATTAATTATTTAAATGTAATTAAAAAATAATTAAAATCTATCTCATCATTATTATAAACATAGGCCTTCCCATCAGAAATGAAGATATCCGCAGGAGAACCAAGGTTGCCGACATAGCACGAAGAATTGCCTAACTGAAGTAGCAATGGGCAGGGCACATTGCTCGCAGAACAGATGGCCGTTGGGGCCGAAAGGTTCTGGAGTGGCGACCGCGTACCAGAAGACGCAGTGCTGGAAGGCCCTCTGCAAGGTGGACCAAAGACCTGGCGGAGGTTGCGGGAATCCGATCGATGCGAGACGCACAGAACCGTTCATTGTGGCAACATTTGCGGCTGAAATGATGATGATGATAATGAGGCCTCCCCAAGTGTCGCCACAACGAACGGTCTTGTGCCATTCTCATCGGTCCACCTTATGCGAGGCCTTTTAACGTTGTATTCATTCCTAGGATAAAAGTTTTCACAGAATTACATGGATAATAATCTTTATTGGGTTTAATAATAAACTGAAACGACATTTTCAATCATCAGATGGAATGTATTGTCTCGTACCAAAATTCCTATCATATATTACAAGTAAGAAATATTGAAAGGGTTTCATCCAAAAAACATATTTGATATTCGACCTGATTTACGGTTATTATCATAAATAAGGAAATAGTTTATTGCTGTTTAACAAGATGTCGGCGTTCCTTTAAATTTGGTCTGGTTTTCTGAGTAGTATTGGATCGTGAGAAGATTAATGAAAAGAATAATTATAGTACCTTAGATTAACCAGTGAGAAAACCGTGTTTTTTCCAATTTACTGAAGAATGATTTTTTGTTTTTCGACGTGGGAAATCCATCAAACGAATTCTCCCATTCCTAAAACTTTTACCAATTAAAACCCAGCTATGATTTTCAGTTGCCTAAAAAGTCTACCATATATGACCTACCAAATATACACAAAAAATATTCATAAAAATGAAATCCCTCCCGATGCTCGGGAGTTAATTATTTATATTTCTCACTAACGTTCGGGATTAAAACTTAGCAACCTTCATTTCGTTCGGAATTCAACATTCCGCCCGTGACTTAAAGATACTGCTTTATCCCCTAGTCACATAATCTACTATTAACACTAATCTTATTTTAGCCCTACAGTAACTGATTTAATTAATATTAATTGAAACAGAAGAACTGTGCAGTGGGGAGCCCAGTGGTAACTTCTCCGACTTATGAGTTTCAGATTTTTGGTTCAAACCTACTCAGGAACATTATTTTGTAATTTATAGTAATTTATTTCATCACTACTGCTCTCAAGTCGGTGAAGACGAACATAGTGAGGAAACCGGCATGGCTTAGAACCAAAAATTCAAAGACATGTGATATCCACTAATCCGCACTGGGCCCGCGTGGTGGATTACGGCCCATACCCTCTCCTAGAGAGGAGTTCTGAGTCCCAGCAGTGGGAACATTAAAAGGCTGATTACGCTTATGCTTAATTTAAACAGTGTTCCCAAACTAGGCAGCACCTGTATCTTAGGGCCCAGATAAAACTAACAAGGATGAATGAACAAATAGGTGTCATCTCTTTGCATTTACAATAATTTATTTTAAAGTAAAAGTGTGTCATGTCGCACTGCTCGGAGATATCAGTTGTAAACACGAGAAAACTATCGACTTTAGTTTGATCACTACTCGAGAATCCAAGTACAATCGAGCAAAAAGTTTTGTTAGCAGACAACACAAGAGTACTTAGCTACTAAGTTTGTTATGTGTATCCATACTTCTGAAAAACTTTACACGCAGAAAGTGCTTTAATTAGAGTTCGTTCAATAAAGTTACTTGTTATTTCATATGATTAACACTAACTGTGACTGACCCGGGTTCTCTGGGGCGAAGCAATCATAGTAATTGATTTACCTTCTTAATGGCAACAGAATGTTGTTTGCTTAACAAACTTCAAGTGTGTTCGACAACTTGGGCCAATGAGACTACGAGCGAATGCCCATGAAATTAGCGATTGGTGTTGACTTTTGACGTTCGATGTTTGACATCGATTAAGTTAGATAATTATTTTAAAGGACTGTTCGCCCCATTGGGTAATTCAAAACTTGGTGGCACGGTTCGAAGTTTATTTTGGTAAGAGTACTTATTGACTTTATGAAAAATTTATGTTTCTTAACTAATATTTTAATAGTAGTAGTGGCCTAGTGATTATGGCCCCGACCTAAAAGTTGTACACAACAAGTTTACAAGTTGTAGGTCGAGGATTCAAACCCATCCGTAGGTGCTTTAATTTGTGTTTGTATCATTAGAACTGCTCTCAAAAACAGTAAAGGAAAACACCGTATGGAAACTGGCATGTCCTAGAACCAAAAGTTTGAAGACATTCACCAACCCGGACTGGGCCCATGTGGTCGATTGCGGCCCATTTCCTCTCCTAAGGAGGAGGCCTGAGTCCCAGCATTGGAAACATTATGAAGCTGAATGATTATACTTATGCTAAATATTTTTTTAAAGAATTCAATTTGGTTGTTTGAGTTCTCAATTTGTAAGTAGAATGTAATCTTTGTGTAAGTACATGGGCTCTATTATCATCATATAATAGGTATATGAGATAGATGGAAATAGACTGAAAGTATAGCACTGTCTCTTACGCGCACCAGATAGTTAGGAACTAATCCGATTATGAGAATTTATTCATTTACAGAAAGTTACAGTACCGCTGAGTGTCATAAGATACTTTTCCGAAAAACACACAGTACCGGTGGGATTCGCTACGGAAACAACCGCGGGGAAAGTCGAGTGGTTCATATTGTACCTGGCTAGTGATTGTTTAAAAAAATCACAATCACAAACCTTGGTTTAGATTCGCAAGAAGCCGGTTATATTTACCGTTTCCCACGCTGATCACAAACATGTTTATCCATTTGAAAGCACTCCATTAAGTTTAAGCTGTAGGTAAATTACAATACCGATTGAGTTTGTATCTGACGTATCAATAAGGCCAATCTCAATGGAGATTAACCAAGTGCACAGGACATGTAATAATATATAATAAACACTGGTGCAGTCTCTGTGCCTTTATTCTCATAGTGTGATGGGCGGCAATCCGACACTTTCAGGTACAGGTGAGACAAACCACCAACTATCTAACTCCAGGTTGCAGTCAAATCTGTTCAGCTATTTGAGCGTGAAACAAACATACACACTTTGCACATTATTAGTGTGATTTTAATAGCTGATCCATCAGACTTCATTCTGTCAATAACTAATATTGACAACTTACCCTTATATTGACAGTATTGAATGTAATAAATAAAAAGGTGTTTCTCTAATGGCTTTTCCTTTGTTTTATCCATTCCTCCTTAAAAACTATTCCTAAGGCTACAGTAAATCTATCTATATTATATAAAAGGGGAAACTGACAGACTGACATATCAACGCACAGCCGAAACTACAAGGCCTAGGAGCGTGAAATTTTGCATAAGGTTTCCTTTTACGACGTAGGCGAGCACTAAGAGCGGGTTTTCTAAAATTCTAAAATTCACTCTCTAAGGGGATGAAACGGGGGTTCAAAGTTTGTATGGAGAAACCTACTTTCACGCGGGTGAAGCCGCTGGCAGAAGCTAGTAGTTAATAAAAAATGTACAGTACAGTAAATATTTAACAAATTAGACTATAGTCATTTTTGACTTTCAAGCCTAGTAACACATTTACATATTCATTTCTATTTTTAAAGAAGATTTATACATATTATAATGTTACATCACAGACAAACACAACGTAATGGAAACTGATATATTCTTGAAAATATTTACCGAGATTTTATCAAATTGAATGAGTGTCCATTACGTGTTTTGTGGGTGACCTTGTAAACCTCTACTATTTGTCTCTGTTGATATTGTAATCGTTGGATTTTAATTTATTTAACAGTTAATTTAATCACGTATAGTATACAGAAAAATAGGCATAAAAGTGATTTATTTTTGTAAAGAACTTGTAAAAAGAGACTTGAAATAATACAACATACAATGTAATAAAATATTATTATACATAAGTACATATATAATGATTAAATAAACATCACAATGATAATAGTACATTATGATATAAGTGTGTAATGTTAGTGATTAACGTCGAGGCGGTATTTAGACCCGAGCCGTGGCGAGGGTCTTAAGAGAGCCAAGAACGGTAATCATTAATTACTCACGTGTGTCATACGACGTTTTTCAATACACTTGTGAAGAAAACAACAGTAAAACAACTAAAATTTTCTGTGACATGGCGGTAAAATCTGTTTTCATAAGCATTATAGCACTAGTGCGTAATGGTAATCAAAATGTCACAGTTTGGTAACGAGTGCCATTATATACCTAAGTGCAGTGCAATAAGAGTCACTTTTTGAGCAAGTGTGTTGAAAATACTATAATAAGATGATAGGAACATATTACATAGGATATTTTACATAGGATAGTGTTTTTTTTTATTTAATGCTATTCCAGAGTTTTCTACAATATCATTGAATACTTTGCCTAGAAATAGGGTAATATGAGCTGGAATTAATTATAAATAGTTCAGTAAATCTACCTTTTTCCAACTAAACTTGGTTCAATCACCCTATGGGTCGACTGCCAATAAAACAGGATGCAGCTTAATTCCGATATTTTACATGAAATGACTGCCAATCTGATCTCTTTAACTCAGCAACTGGGTAAATCGACAATAATAATAATTTGAAGAACTGGGCGTCAGAGAGCGCTTGTCTACGCTGGTGCGCAGTCGTATTTTTAAATTCTTTGGCCATATTTTTCAACGCAGAAGTGACTTCATCGGAAGCCTTGTTATACAAGGAAAGGTGAACGGGACGAGGCCGCGTGGCGGATCACCGATGTGATGGACTGACCAGATAAAAGCGGCTGTTGACGACCCATTGAACGAGTGCGTCGGGATGACTGCCAGCAGGCAGAAGTGGCGTGAAGTCGTGCGACGTACCATGACAGCTTCCAAAGAGCTACCTTCGTGATTACCACGACCACTCTGGCAACAGTGAAACGACCAAGAAGAAGAAGACTAAATAGATACCAAATTATATCTTTTCAGGCCTAAAATGTTCAATTGGTATCAAAATGCAATATCCATATGTCGTCGTCGTCGTGTACATACGAGTAGATGCAAAAGTAACTCTGTATGTCTGCTCCCTCTTCACTTCTTAATAGCTGTACAAATTTACACGAAATTTGGCATGCGGGTAGGCTGTGTCCTGACAGACGACATGAGATTTTTATACCTGGATTATGTTATGTCGCTTGGGGTAAAGCCACTTGCACAAGTTAATATCCTGTATTTAAAAAAAAAGCGCTTGTTCAATACACTTCTTCGAGAGACAAGTAGGTATCAGATTAGCTAAAATGTTCCCTTAACTTAATTGACTGTCATTATCCTCGTCAAGTATAAAGGATATTATTTAAATTACCCCAACACCCTAAAATTTGGTTCTAACTTAATTGTAAAACAAACTTTTTGATTAATTAGAATTTATTACCCTCTTTCTGAAGGGTTACATTAGACAAGAAACTCAGCACGACCCTGGCAACATTTTTTATGCCTACCTTATTTTATTAGAATTTGTATTTGTTTAGATTCCTGTATAGCAGCAGCTATAGGACATCTTTCGGCTGAAATGATGATGATGATGATGATGATTCATTTTCATAACTACCCTTAATAGAAAAGTCTTAAAATCTTCAAAATCACTCTCAAAATGCGATTTAAGGAGCGTTAAAGATTTTATGAAAACTTTCTCGTGAACGAAGTCACTGGTCAAATGCTAGTAATAAAATATATTTTTTTATATTCTATCAAAATCAGCCTTTTAATGTTTCCACTGTTTGGATTCAAGCCTCCTCTCTATTAGAGGGAATGGGCCGTAAATCACCACGCGGGCCCAGTGCGGGTTGGTGAATGTCACATGTCTTGATTTTTTCCTTCACCGTTTTGAGAGCAGTGTTGATGAAATATATTACACATGGGTATGGGTTTGAACCCGAAACCTAAAACTCGTAAGTTGAAGCCCTTACCACTTAGCCACCACTGCTCAAATAACAAATGAGCAACTCAGATTTTTTAACAAGTCTGAAAATTGTAGTAAAAATAAATATTTAACTCACCTGATTGCTAAACGAAAACAATCAACCTATTTTAATACAACAAAATAAATATTAACTGTCTTCTAAGTTATTTAAGTGTTTACCTAAGAAACTCAAATATTAATTTACTATTTATATCAAACCTAACTACGTGCTGAAACAAATACACTCAGACTTCGAAGTATTCCTCCACATCGTTCATTATACCAACTAAAACCACTGAAGCCCTAAATTCGTTGCCATCGCATGCTTTTGGTTTATTACAGGCAAAGGTTGCAGCCTGTTCGACTGAATTTAACTTTAAGCATATAAACCCCTTTACAGTAATAAAAGCGTTTAAACAAATCAAAGTTAAATTGACAGAAGATTTGTGGGGTATGTCTATTAAAGTTTGTACCTCAATTATTGAGACTATAGCGCCGTACTTAGCCTTAATATTTAATTTGTGTATAGATCAAGGAGTCTTTCCTGATCTAATGAAATATAGTAAAGTGATACCACTTTTTAAATCCGGGGACAGTAAAGACACTTATAATTATAGGCCGTTGTCCGTTTTGCCAGTTTTTACCAAGATATTTGAAAAGGTGATGTTAAATCAAATGCTTAATCATTTTAACACAAATAACATCTTACACGATAAACAGTATGGATTCACCAAAGGACGTTGTACAACTGACGCTGGTGTCTCCTTACTAAAACACATTTTTAATGCGTGGGAAGAGGCACAGGATGCTATAGGCATCTTCTGTGACCTGTCTAAGGCGTTTGATTGCGTGGTTCATGAAACATTACTCTTGAAACTTGAGCATTACGGACTAGGCAAAACAGCTTTAAGCTTATTAAAATCTTATTTGATTGACAGACAGCAACAAGTTCAAATAAACGGTGTCAATTCTTCGGGATTAAATGTGAAAATGGGGGACCCCAAGGTTCAATTTCAGGTCCTTTTTTGTTTTTAGTTTATATTAATGATTTACCCTATTTGTTGGAAAATAAACTTAATATGGTGTTGTTTGCTGACGACACTTCTTTGATTTTTAAGATAAATAGAAGGACTAATAATCTTGACAACGAAAATTACACCCTACTGCAGGTCCAAAACTGGTTCACTGCTAATAATCTAGTTTTAAACGGGAAAAAAACTAAATGCATAAGATTTTCCTTACCTAATGTAAAAAATAGTGATTGTGACGTAGTATTAAAAGATGAAAAGCTAGAATTTGTCGATAAAACGGTTTTCCTGGGGATTACGCTTGACTCAAGGCTACAATGGGGTCCTCATTTAACATCTCTTGCAGGACGGCTTAGCTCAGCTGCATATGCTATTAGAAAAATCCTTCAATTTACGGATATTGATACCGCTAGACTAGTCTATTTTAGTTATTTTCATAGTATCATGTCATACGGTATCTTACTATGGGGACGGGCTGCAGACATTGACTCAATTTTTATACTACAGAAAAGAGCTATCAGAGCTATTTACAATCTTCGCCGGTGCGATTCTCTAAGGGAACTGTTTAAGGATATTAACATCATGACGGTGCCTTGTCAATATATTTATGAAAACATCATGTACGTTAGAAAAAATCTTCATCTTTTTAGCAAAAGAGGCGATAGACATAATTATGTTACAAGAAATAGGGACCAATTAGTTCAACCAGGTTTTAGACTGGCTAAAGTGGCCTCTTCTTTCATGGGGTACTGTTTGAAATGTTATAATAAAATACCTCCACAAATATTAGAACTCAATGAAACGAAATTTAAATCTTGTATTAAACGCACACTATGCAGGCAAGCATATTATAAGTTGGAGGATTATATTCAAGATAAAAATGCTTGGCTCCATGCTGGTCCAGCTCCTCTACCACCGATGTATACCAATTGATTAGTTTGGAAATTATTATTATTATTTTTTAATGCTTTTTTTTTTGGGAATTGTAAAATATTATAAGTATTGTATAATGTAAAAGCATTTATTTTCAAAGTTTGTAAATGTGAGTACCATGGAGCTATTTTATGGTTTTTTATGTTACTATTGGACTTGTTTGACATAAATGAGCACGGCAGTTGAGAGTTTGTCATGCTCACTTAAATGTCTCACTGATGGTGGCGCATGTGTTGGATTATTCGGTTCCCTTCAAAATGGTTGAGCTGAGTGGTGCTAATATTAGCGTCATGTTCGTGAACGGGCGCTGTCAGTTGAGACTGGTCATCTCTTAGCTGCCAGTTGCTATTTTAATATCTATATTTAGTTTTTATTTTTACTGTATTTACATTGTTCTCACATGATAACGACAAGAAACATGTAACAGTGATATTTGTAATTACAAAACATGATTGAAAAGAGTGTCCATGGAGTTTCTTGCACATTCTTCTCCATAGAGATCTACGCTTTGGAATGTGCAATTAGCATAATTTTTTTTTTCTGACTAACTGACTTCTTGACATTTCAAAAGTGCCTGTAAATGGTTTATTTGAAATAAATGCTTTTGAATCTTTGAATCTTTGAATCTTTGAATCGCTGTCAGTTATCCTATAACGTGCTCGAAAGACCCACGTACACATAGTACACGTAGAATGGCAATGCTAATTTTTGGACAGAGAACGAGCCAGCCTTTTGGTCCCGCAAAGTGTCTATCAGGCGGCGACAAAATTTTTGAATGAAAAGGACACTAACCGGTTCTCGTGACCCCAAACGGCTCAAAACTATAATAACCAATAAGGTTACAGTATTTGCGCAGCTCCTTTGCGTCTCGCGTCTTTCGAATTCCCGTGATCCTCACCAGGTCATCGGTCACCTTGCGAGGCCTCCCGCAAGGTGACCGATGACCTATATAACGCTGCGTTTTCTGGAAGTGACCTATGTCCATTAGTGGACAGCTTTTTTATTCGGTCTGAAAATCACCTTATGACATTCTCGCTCTTGGGCGGAGCGCGAGATAGTGTCAGACTTTTCCTGACTAAAAACCTAATTTCTATTCCTGAATCTGACCCTTGGCCCCAGTAGGCTTCGACCCTGCTTGACCCCTACAGTTGCTGCCCGCACCTACGGTGACCGGAAATCGGGATCGGGATCCCGGCGAAGGAACACAGCTGGGTTTTGATCAATAAAGTCGACCCGGTAAAAAAATGATTTGCCTATGCCAGATCGGATGATCAGAGATCCGCGGTGGTAGGGGCGTGAGGACCGTAGCCTCACGTGATCGGCCGCCTCCTTTGCTAGCATTACTGCTTCGCAGAAGGAGGCGACCGCCTGCCACTTCTCCTCGCTGCGGACCATGGCCTGTACCAAGGCCCGGCGCGAGAGATCGCCGCCGCCAATCGCTCCGACAAGGACACGGCGTAGTAGTGAACACCTGAAATGATGATGATAATAATGATGATTGACGCCGCTCTGTAGCCTCAACAGTAGGGCCGGCATGGTCCGCCTTATTTGGGTCATAATATGGCTCAAGGTTATCGACACAGGTTGCTTTCCACGCCATAAGCCTACCCACGGTACAAACGCCATGCCATCTAAGTTAAACATGATTTCTAAAGTTATAAGCAAATAATATTCATAATCACTTTTCTATACGCAAAAAGTTAGTTTACTTTTAAACAATGTAAATTACAGAACAAACAAAAACATACTATATCTATTTAACTTAGGAACTGTAAACTCCTTATCTAATATGTAAACATGTGATATTACCATCATATAGATACCTGTTGTTATGCACTTATCGATAGCATATAACATATATACATAATATATTATGTTAATATATTAAAATATTTTTGCTTCTATCATAGTACTTAGACTGAGATTTTACATTTGCTACTTTCCATACACCTCAGTCAAAATATACACGCATATGAAATACATTTATAAACTAATTTATGTTTTTAAAAAATCACATAGTGCCAAAACAATCAAGTAGTACTCGTATGAAAAGATCCAGAAGGGTCGAAGTGCTCTGGTTTAGGGCCAGCCCCACTATAAGATAAGAAGAAGTACTCGTATGAAACCAAGGTACCATGGTCATATGTATGTGGTGAGAGACAATGGGAAGCGGTCATCTTCTATGCGAAGTAGTAATGCAAGCAAAGAAGGCATAGGCGTGGGCTCGCAGACGATGATATGTAGCTCATCAATCCCGAGGAGATATCGCGCCATGTTTCACGTGTACCTCAAATAGATGTCAACCAAACTGAAAGTGTCCAGTAGTGTCGATGCCTGCTAGATCTACGGGAAAGTTCGAAGGAGTTACCGTGGCCCGAGAACGCAGATGGCAATTGAAGAAACGCAGTAAAAGTCTGGCCACGCACGCTCACTTCACCCAGAGCGGGAGAACGTATTTAAAGACTTCCCCCTCAAAAAATACACACACAGCACAGCACCGGTCATTGTGGCGACATTTAGGGGAGGCCTATGTCCAACAGTGGACGTCTTTCGGCTGGAATGATGATGATAATGATCTCAAAAAAAGAGGAACGATGAAGGCTGGCATAGGTATAGGTACATCCCTATTAAATTAATACCAGACACTACATAAAATATACGTTATCGTAAACTTTGAATGTGGAAGGATAACATGCGGTAAACGTTCCTAAAATTTTGGTGTTGTGAGCACGTCAAAGGTATTCAAGACGTCCTCGAAACTCGGCCACAAGTACAACGGTGGCATGACTGGGAAACTGCTTGACAAGTGAATTCCCCACACATTTTTGAGGGACACGGCTTAATATGAGTTTAAATAACAGTATATGCACAAAACGTTTTGGGATCACATTCATTGTGCGTACAGCTAAGGAGTGGAATTCTCTGCCTGAGTCTGTATTTCCTGATAACTACAACCTGGGATTTTTTAAGTCAAGAGGGAATAGGTTACTTCTAGGCAATCGCGCTCCATCTTCGACCACATCTTCGCTTTCCATCAGATTAGGCGTGTGTAACTCTTTACAGAACCGTCTCACCGTTCCGAAACATTTTAGTATTCCGAAAGATTGGAACAGCAGTAATGTTTTAAATGCAACATTTGGAACAATTGGAACACTGAAACACTCTTTAATTTAAGTGATCTGTCTTTTTAAAATTCAAACTAAAACGTAAATAGTGTAAATTATAATGGACTGAACTAAAAACATCTGCTTTAAATTATTTCCAACTCAAAAGTTTATTAAATAAAACTGTTGGTGACGGGTATGTATGGTGTGTCACAACGTAACAGATCACGATTCATAACAGGTTAATGTCTGTGTTTGTATCTTTTGAGTGGTTGTTCCAAATGTTCCGTTTGTATCTTGTGAGCCAATGATTCAAATGTTCCGTTTGTATATTTTGAGCCCATGTTCCAAATGTTCTAAATGATACAAATCACTGTTTAGGAACATTTCAGTGATTCAGATGCAAATGTTCCAATCGCAAAGGTGACACACTTACTCCGCTGCCACACCAAGTCACGGCATGGCGGACAGAGTCCCGGCGGGATCTCATGGTGGAGTGGCGACGGCGACTGTCGAAGCCCAGTGCTGGGCACGCTACAATTGTGGCGGTGACTCCCCTCTTTGAGGAGTGGCTGGATCGGCAACACGGCATCCTCACCTTCCTCATGACGCAGGTCCTCACCGGAAATGCCAAGTTCGGAAGGTTTCTTCTTGGGCGGAGCACCGTTGTGTCCTCGTGGAGGCAATCAGCGGCAGTGACCTCTTGCGTGGGGCTCTGGTTCGGGGTTATGGCTCGAAGCGAGGAGGAATGGCAGGCGCTGGCTTCTGCAAAGCAGTGATGCTAGTGAAGGAGGAGGCCGCACGCGGGAGGGAATGAATGTCCTCACGCCCCGGCCGCCGAGATTCTGACCCCGACTACCAGCCACGGTAGACTTGGGCTCACGGACGTCGAGCTATGGGTAGCTTGCCGTCCGGCCGTCCCGTAATTTACCGGACCGAGCCCAGTCGTCAACGGCGCGTAGTGATCCACGCGCTCTTTAAGGAAATGTCAGCAAACCGTAGGGGCCCAGCAGGACCGATGCTCGCCAGCAAGGACCACGAAGAATTTCTGTGAATAGTGGTCAAATGCGAGCCTATCAAGAATAAAAAATAAAAAAAAACATTACGTATCAATTTAAGAACAAAGTCGACACGTGTTTCAAGCCATATTTGATGTGCATATTTGATTAAAGTTGAATTATTAATATGATTCATGAATAAATAGGGCGTCAAATTATCTGCGGCAAAAGGCAAATCAAAGACACTATTTTAACACTTTCAATGTATTAAAGTTTGAAATATCAAAATAATTCATAATATTTCACGCCAGTTTAGAGGAAATGAAACATTTAGGGTTGTAAAGACTTTCAAAGATTTTATAAAAAAAAAAAAATTGTTCTTTTTTTTATGTGTGACCTCTCGCAGGTCAACCTAGGAGGTTGTCGGCTGCTTAACCGGACTTGCCTGTGGCGGCCTCGATTCAAGAATCAAAGCCTCCAGCCAGGGCTTACTTAACTAACTTACAAACTAAGCGACTACACGCTAAGGGCACCCCCTGTGGGGTACGGACTTCGGCTTAGGGCGTCGCTGGGGGGGGGGGGGGGGGGGGGCAGCAAGGGACGGGCTGGATCGAACAAAGATTTTATTATTTTTAACGGGGAATTTTAAAACTACGGCTCAGCGACGCGGGCTGGCTCGAGCAAGGTACGGGGAGGACGGCGGTCTGTATTGTCTGCGAACTGTACTGGTTTCCTTACGGCTCTCTTGGAGCAGGGTAGTGGGGTCATCGGGGGTGACGAGAGTATGCCTAGGACGGCGAATCTTTGAGATGCGGGAGGGATCGTATCGGGCTGCCGATACTATAAGGGGGTTGCGGTGTTTCACAGCAGTATCGAAGAAACGCTTGCAAAGGCGTTTCGTGAACTGCTGGATGGTGGGGATTTTGAGATCTAAATGTAGATTCTCATTTCGAACGTAAAACGGGGCACCGAGAATTTTTCGGAGGGTCCTATTTTGAAGGGTTTGCATCCTATGGAAGAAGCGGGGCTTGGCGTGTGCGAAGATGGCACAGGCATACGTCTTGATCGGGCGGATTACTGCAGTATAGAGGCGCAGCTTGCACTTAAGTGACAGTTTGCTGCGGGCAGTCATGAGATAATGGAGCCTACCTTGAGCGAAAGTGGCTCGCGAGCAAGCCTGCTTTATGTGCTCGGCGAAGGACTAGTGCTGATCGAGGATCACTCCGAGGTACTTGGCTTGCTTCTCCCAGGGGATCGGCTTACCGTACATGGTGATCGGAGGGGGAGGGGGGACGGACTTCCGCTGTTTCGAGTAGAGAACAGCTTGACTCTTATCAGGGTTAACCTCGATCCTCCATTTCCGGAACCATTTGCCCAAAATGTTTGCGGAGGTTTGGAGATTGCGAGCGATAACTCTGGGGTCACGACCGGTGTAGTAAATTGCCGTGTCGTCGGCGAATAGAGCCAATTGGGCCTTTTTACTTTTGGGAATGTCGCTGGTGAACAGCGTGAAAGCTAGGGGGGATACTACGGAGCCTTGAGGGGCTCCAGCTCGAATGGGGTGGGCGGAGGAGAGGGCTCCCTCGATTCGATAGCGGAAGGTGCGATTCGACAGAAAGTCTCGCATGATGAGCACGAGACGATCTGGCACACCGAGTTGATATAGCTTATATAATAAGCCATTGTGCCAGACCTTGTCGAATACTTTCGCTATATCGAAATACAAGACACCCGTCATCGCATTACGCTGGAAGCCAGCGCTTCAGTGCTCTACGATGCGGTGGACTTGGTGGACGCATGAGTGCTCGGTACGGAACCCGAACTGCTCATAAGGAATGAGACCCTTGGATTCGGCAAAATCTTTGAGTCGCTTATAAATAAGCCTCTCGTAGATCTTACCGAGAACATTGAGGAGACTGATGGGAAATTTTTGTGCACGTAAATGGTTATATTTATAATATCACACTATATTCTAAAAACGAAAATTTTTGAATGTGTTTGTTACTTTTTCACACTCTAACGGCTGAACGGAGTTAGATGAAAGGACATTGTAAAAAAAATGGCCTATGAACCATCACGCATGAAATATTTACTATAATTACTAGTTTTTTTTAATAATATACATTACTTATATTTTAATAGAACGGTCACTTTTTAATTTCGAAAACATTTTAAAAGTATTTACTTTCGTCCTTAGCTTCCCTCTTAAAAATTTAAGGTCTTTAATAGGCAAAGGTATTATAGCTCATACAGCCAAGTCTTTGTAACAGCACTCTTAATAAGAGTTTGACACAGATAAGCGTCAGTATTCTCAACACTTGATATACGATATTGATTTTTAGTTACAAACAGTCCGCTATGATGTCGCGGAACCATTATAAGCCTTATCAAAAAACTCGATTGAAAGCGCTGTTTGAAAAGAGCAATAATATCGACACTGACAGTTGACGAATTGACAGATAACAACATTTGACATTTGGTAGTAATGTCATTCAGTAAAAATTAATGCTAAGTTTTGCTACATACCGAATGTTTTTATTGACGTAATTATAACCTCAAAATCCGAAAGTTTTTTTTTTCAGAATTCGCAAAAGTGTCCGTTGTTTTAATTTAGGTTTAATCGAATATATACATCCTCTAAAACCCAAAGAGTAAATACAGCTCCCTGTTGGATCTCAGGCGAGCTATGTATGGACGACGAGCAATGTCCTTTCACGCACGGATAGATCAATTCCTGGAGTATCACATAGGATACTTTTTATCTCTAGAGTATACTAGTCTCTTGGGATATTTTTTACTATCACGTGGTTGCTGGCAGCAGCTATATCTATATATGCGAAACACCACTCACTGATTAATCACGAAATCTCAGAAACTACAGCACCTACAAACTTAAAATTTGGCAGGTAGGTTCCATAGAGGATGTAAAAATCCGCCAAAAACGGATTTTACGTAACTCTACCCCCAAGGGGTAAAACGGGTGTTGGAAGTATGTATGGAGAAACCTATTTTCATGCGGGCGAAGCCGCCGGCAGAAGCTAGTTTTTCATAAAATTATCTCCATTAATTGCATGCTACAGGCATACTTTTTGGGAAAATTATTGCGAGAAAACCAACACATTTTAAAACCTGAAAACGTTAATTCTCAACCAGTTCGTGGGTCACATTGCTCGTATTTTTTTTAATGATATAAACTAGTACTTGACTGTGATCCCACCTTATAGTAACAAAAGCGCACTAGTTTATTAAGAGCCTATTCACTCATGCCTTGAAGACACCTAAATTATAATAGAACGGGAATACCGCTGCAGGCAATTGGTTCCAATCTTGAGATGTACGCGGTATAAACCTATACTTGACCGGATACCTGTACTTGACCATATCATGAAGTGATTAATTTACAAGATCTGGCCACATAAATAAATTAACAAATTTAATATAATAATACATATATATGTATTTATTTAAATTAGTTAATTAATCCCCAAGCGAACGCAGGCGTTCGCTCGCCCATTGTCTTTCTATTGTGTCTCTAATTACGCTACTCAAAAGATTAAGTAAAAGAAACTGTGTAAGTGAAAATTTTATTTTTATTTTATGATTGTAGATCTCCAATTAATAGAGAAACACGTTTACAGCCCTGATTTTCTTAGTACTATAAATGTTCCGTTATCAGATAACATCTTCAGTATTCGTTGAAAATGTTTTAGAGTAGTATCCGATAGTGTTCTCATATTCCATCTAGTTAGCTAAAAGTGAACATAGATAAGAACCATGGCGGTAAAAATCGACCACGCTCGCAATGAAAAAGGAAATGCATGTATGCAATGGATAGTGGCTATGCTGGGTAAATAGATTTTCATTTTTTCCGTTGTAAACTGTTTGCTTTTTATCCGGCTATAGCAAAGCCTGAAGATGAGGTTTCGATCGATCCGTTATTATTTACCGGGTGGCTTCAGCTATATTTTTCATAGGCATATTTTTTTAAAAATTTGCATTGGCTGGGATGTCACCTAAAAGAAGTGAAAAGTTTGAATTCAAATGAATAAATATAGAATTCAAAATTGATTGGGTGGGTCACGTCAGCAATATGCAGATTGACCGCAGGGCAAGAGTTTCTACAAAGCGTGAGATTGGACGACGCCAACGCCACCCGGGAAGAGGTGGCGAGATGACTTTAACGCCTACCGCAAGGGCTTTATTTGTTAAGTGAAAGTTTTTGTTACTTCAAGTTGTTTAAAGATTTTAATACTGTGTCCAGCAAGTAGCTTAACTAAACTTATTTGAAGAAGTAACATTATCTTTAGAATACACCTAACATGGAAAAACTAGGTAGGACCTCAGTACTTCCAGGTGTAAATACACATGTACTCGGCAACCTAAAAGGTCTTGCCAAGAGGGAATCGGTTACCCAGTTACTGGGGTATAGAAATCAAATAAGCAGTCACTCCATGTGAATTTCTGATATCAATCTCTATCCGGTCTGACTGGAAACTGACCCCAACTTAGTTTGGAAAAGGCTAGGCAGGTAGAATGCTTATGATATTGTTTGCCTGACTCATTTTTAACGTTCTTTGGAGTAGCGAAATACAGTATATCTATCCCTGCTGATTTTGTACATATATTTGTACAGCCTTACAATGTTCCTACTACTGGGATTTAGGCCTCCTCTCTAAAAACGGGGGGAAGGGGCAGTAATCCACCACGCAGGTTCAGTGCAGATTGGCGGATGTCACATGTCCTCGAAGTTTTGGTTCTAGGACATACTAGTTTCCTCACGATGTTTTCCTTCATTGTTTTGAGAGCAGTACTGGCCTGGCCCACCACTGCTCCTAATAGCCAAACAGCAGTAACCTCAAACTAAAGCAATAAATTTGATAATGGATTCAAACTCACGCATTTCCAATGGCCTGACTGACGTTAATCGATGATTTTAGTCGTTGATGCTTTAAAACACTGTTACTTGTTTGTAAAAAACCATATATCAATTGGACAAACAAAAGAAATCTCATTACTGTCATAATTAACAAGTTTAGCGACTTGGCTAGTGCATTTTGTAGGCGTATGACTAATTAATGCATAAAATGCTGTTTTTCTTTGTACAGAAGGGCAAGAGAAATCAATGTACACTGACCTCCTGATCTGGCTTTTGTGAAGTTTTAATTAAGCCTTTTTTTTTGATGAGAGCAGTGGCGGCCTAGAATTAATGGCCACGACCTACAATTTGTAGGACGCGGGTCCAATCCCAGCCAGACGCATTTTATCACCACTGCTCTCAATATGATGAAACCAGCACGTTCTAGAATCAAAAATTCTAAGACATGTGATGATATCCATCAATCCGCACTGGGCCCGGGTGGTGGATTATGGCCCGTTTCTTCTCCTAGGGAGGAGGCACGAGTCCCAGCAGTAGGAATATTATAAGGTAGATTATGCTTTACTATGCTATGCTTTTTTTCGAATACAACTATAGAATAAGTCTTTGTGCGTTCAATTTTTAAAATCGGTGTAGCCAACAGTAAGTAAAGCAAGTAGGTTGAAAAGCTCATGTAAAAGAAAATGCGAGAAAGGTTCACTATTAATTGTAATAGAATCCGTAGCGTACGAATTTCTTTCCGTTATAAGACGCACTGCGTAGATAAAGCTAAAAATATGTACTAATAAAATAAAGCGGAACGGTTGATTGGTTTGTTTTAACGCCCTAGTTTTTGAAACAGCCAATACAAGTAACCAAAGACGCGAGTGAAACCGCAGCTGTAGTAAAAGAAGATTCCCGTAAAGGGGTCTGACACCATCTAAGACCAATTTCCAAAAAAGATAAAAGGTCGTGCTTTTTCAAAACTAGCCTTTAACACTAAAATACGTTAAACCTTTCACTCTCTCTTCTCACAGAACCGCAAACTTTCTAATAACATCGTCTTCCATTCATCAACAAACAAATCTAATCCAGGGTTGGTCTCCACGAGCGCGTTGAGCATCGTTAGCATACGCGGTATAAGGGAGATGGATCGAGCTACAGTGTGACAAAATGGGACATTAAATAATTTTGTCATATCGTCATCATTACGTCCAACGGACATAATATTGGCATGTATTATACTTTAACCCCTCGAGGGCCGATGGTACATACGTCTTTACAACTTGAGTGACCTTGAAAAACGCTTAATTATCGTTTTGTACGAAATTTATTTGACCGAAAGTTTTGTCTCTCTATCTTCGTTTTCCCTAGAAAAATGTAGTAAAAGTATTTTTTTATTTTTGTTTGTTGATTTTACCTAAAAACGAGTAATTTTTCGCGCGAGGGGTAGGCTCTGCCAATTCATTCCAAACGTCGTCCAACAAAACGAAAAGAGAAACTTCAAAACAAAGCAACGTCTATCAGAAAATAACTGGAATGTTTCATTTATAGCGAATACCACACTGCTGACATACGGGTTCCAAGCGGGCTGGGTGTCACCGATGACAAAAGTTTTACAATCAGCCGACTCGCCGTCCGGGTACCCGTTGTCAGATTATGAAATATCATGGATAGCCAGCGCCCTTTGTATATCGGCCACGTTTGGAGTCTCTCTATTTGCATACATAGTTGATAGATTTGGCAGGAAGGTTGCAGTCTTAACTATGGCTGTACTTCAAGCGGTAAGGGTGCTTTAATATTTATTTCTATGTTTTATGCGTTTTGTTATGTTTCGTGCATTTGTTGTTTGTTTGTTTCATTTTATAAGTAGAGAACCATTTTAAACGGTGTAAATGCCCAAGGGTAAATTAAAACATTGATTGGATTTGGTGGATACACTTTTATTATATATTAGCTGACCCGGTAAATTTCGTACCGCCTATTAATAAGGATAACGCCATCTACTGTCATTACCAGAACCAGCATAATTCATTTTAAAATGACATTTCAATTATAGATGGCGTAGTATTCGATTTTTTTTTTTTCGTAAATATTTCCATATTTTCTCACCGCTTAAACCTTCCCTGATCTATCACGAATATTTCAAAACCAAATTAGCCAAATCGGTCCAGCCGTTCGTGAGTTTTAGCTAGACTAACGAACAGCTATTCATTTATATATATAGATTATTAAACTATACAATTATATAATCGTAGTACTTAATTATAACATGAAAACCCCATTAAAAGTTGTGTTTCAATTTACCTCTGTATTTAAATCTAAGATGAATAGAATATATATTCTATTCATCCTGTTTTACGATATCTAAACTACACGCTACGGTAGCTGCAGTGCTTGTTAATTTGATTTACAATATCTACCTTTTTTAAGTTAGGTAATCATCCAATAACTTATTCCGCTGTAGGGCAGAGCGCGTGGGCGTGTCAGACCTTTATTGACTAAAACCATACCTATGTTTCTTCTTTACCTTGCGTTCCAGGACCCCGAGTTTCCCTTTTGGAAGGCAACCCATGGCCCTAGTAGGCTTCGGCCCTGTTCTACCGCTATGGTTTGGCTGACATCTCTTTGAGGTGCTCTCACAGACTCGGGCTCATTCCAGACTATTACCGGACGGCTGGACAGCGAACTATTTCTTGTCGTTACACTGTACCTACCTATAAAACAAAATCACTTTCCGTGTCTGTTAACCTAAATCACCAATCGGGTTTACATGTGGTATATAGAGATATTTTCTAACAAAACTATAGGTAACATATTGGTGCTGCATCCATTGGATCAACTTCTTATATAGATTATAAGACCAAACAAAGCCAGGAAAAGGTTAGGTCAATTACGATGACAAGTTACAATAATTTACATATTAAAAGATCCTACTAATATTAGAAACGCAAAAGTTTGTACGAGTATATTTGAATGTTTGTTACTCTTTCACGCAAATACTAATGAATGGATTTCGATCAAACTTGGTATACGGGTAGACTAAAGCCGCTAGCAGCTGCTAATATACATATATATGTAAAATTAAAAAATCTAATATTCCACAACTATCACGCCGATGAAATGACGATGAATTCTTATTATTCAAACGAAATCTTATCGCTTATTTGCGATAACAAACCAAAAAGAATGATTTTACGACTTACTGCCGATTCGGACACAGTGTCTAAATTGAAACATTTTTATTAAAATATTTTTTTCACTGAAGATTCGGACACACACTGTTTTTAGTTTTAAAATATAATAGATGAGAAAAAAAGCGTAAAGGTAACGTATTTTAGGCTGCATTTAAGGCGGCAACTTCGGGTAATAATTTTTTTTTGTTATATTTTAAGACTATTTTTAATCTGACTGTAGGTACTAAATAGCTTCAATAAATTTTGTGGTGTCTAAATCGTCAGTGAAAAATATTAAAAATAAAATGTGTTGAGTAAGTCGCCATTGTATTTTGTATTTTTTCTTAAACAAATAATAATAACAATATTCCACAGCTATCACACAAACTCCAAAGTCTAGTCCCAAGCAAGTAGATTGTGTTATGAAAACTAGACTACTGATAAACATACTTATATATTTCTAAACACATACATTATATAGATAAATTACACCCAAACACAGAACAAATGATCGTGCTCATCACACAAACATTTGTCCTGGGTGGGAATCGAACCCACGACCTCCGGCATAGCAGTCAGGGCCACTAACCACTAGACCAACAGGACAGTCAAAGTATATATGTACTCAAACTAACATAGCATTAACAACCCGTAGAATATTACCAACTCTAGTGTAAAAAAAAAACTTTTAATGGAGGTTAAAACAGCCAATTTACCTTGACCTAAGTTTGGCCTGCCTAGCGTTAGATTACAGAAACCTTTCTAACTTTGCCGTAGATAAGAAAAGATTTCTTTACGGTTGGAACTTGGCATTGATTGGGTCGGTAACTACTGACATATATCTAGTAAAACCTCCTCCCTTCTACAAGTCGGTTAACCACTACTGCAACAGTATTTTTGAAACAGTTTATAGGGTTCCGTACCTCAATCGGCAAAATGGAACCCTTCCACCAGTCAAGACCCTTTGTCTCAAAAATTTGAGGAGGTTTTTAGTTGAAATTGATTCCACAAAATCAAGTTTACTACCCCATAGACCAGTGAAAAATCAAACAACTTATTAAACACAATCTGAAGATAAGACAGTTTATGTATTTTATATATTTTATAGGGTACTCGTTAACCTAGAATCTTGTTAGGCAAGAAACAAGGTCTACCAGCACAAGTAAAGATAAATGTTTTAAAATCGTTTTCTAGTAACGTCTCAAAATAATAGATTTTCGCGATTTGAAAAAATTCTCAAGACTTGATTAGGGAATCGAACTATTGACATAGGTAATTTTGTACGAAACCCTCGGTGCAAAAATCCGACTCGCACTTGATTAGTTTAGTTTACATGTAAATATAGGCAAGTACATTTATAGAAATATATACATTTGTGGAAAAAGTTAGATTAGGTTAACAAAAGGTTAATATTGATGAAATATTGATTGAACCAAATAACGTAACTGTCGACTAATTTGTTAAAATGAGGCTCTAGTTATGAATAGTTAAATATGTTGTGGTTAATGATGTATTGAAGGGTCACCAACATACGTCAATGCCTTATCTCAATGGGTATAAGTTTTCAAGGACAAAACAAGCCGTTTGTTACCAACTACATTATAATCCGAAGATTAATCTAACCAGCTTGTTTGACCTATTGTAGAACAAATGTCTCTCTTCAGCAAACAATGTATTTTCTGATACTGCAAATCCAAAATTCACAAAAGAAAAACACTAATTTTATAAAGGCGAAAGGTATGCGGGTTTTAGGATAGTTCCAAAGAATTACCGTGACCCTACAATGGAAAGCAGGCACTAAAAGAATACAGATGGGGTTAAATCAGCAAAAGCCTGAAAAACCCTCTCGCTCCACCTAGAGAGGAGTCTTTTGAAGAAAAATATGTTTATATGTCGCTCACGACTAGGATGACAGAACTCAAACATTGAGATTAATTACATAAAATATAACAAACTTAACATAAATGGGAAAAATAAGATAAAATAAATTTACTGCATTGTTCGAGATAAATAAATTTATTTTTGTTAAATTACAAATTACGTCATATTTTTCGCAAAGAAACCTTCTGTCTTAAAACAATAATTTTGAAGATATATTACATTTATTTAAAATTAATAATCCCTTCTGTAAGATCATATTTTTTGAGTTATGTCATCTTTGTCACAAATTAACAACGTGTGTGTGCGTTTGTTACTCCTTTACCCTTAAACGGCTGAACAAATGTCGATTAATTTTGGAATACTAGTAGACCATGTCCTGGAATACACCTAGAATACTTTTTATTCCAAGAGCATGTTCCCTCAGAATAATATTAAATATTCATAGCAATGAAGCCGAAGAATCCAGTTGTAAGTTGTAGATACTTTCATTCGTTAGGTATTACGTTTCAATCTATCAAAGGAAGCCTGCAGAATACATTTTATTAACTACCTTTTCCCCGTTTCAGATTTGTTGGATAATGAAACTGTCGTCAGCAAACATAGCCGTGTTAATTATAGCAAGACTATGCGGAGGTCTGTCAGCAGGAGGATGTTACAACGTAGTGCCAATGTACGTCAGAGAAATAAGTCAAGACGATATTAGAGGGGTACTCGGTTCCTTTATAATACTGTTCCAGAATATTGGCATACTGGCCATGTTTGCAATGGGAGCCTACTTCGATTATTACACGGTGTTGTGGATTGTAGTGTGGGTGCCGGTTCTGACTTTTATAATGATGCTAAAAGCACCTGAGTCGCCAGCGTTTTTGGTGAAGAAAGGGAAGGTTGATGTAAGTTTTTATCACACTAATTTTAAAAATGTTAATGTTTGTATGTATGTTTGTTGTTCATTCATGCTCAAATGGCTGAATGGATTTGAATGAATTTTAGAATCCAGGAAGACCATATCCTGCTGGGAACCCCGGAACAGAGACTCGTGGGGATGCTCCGACAAGGTGGTGCGGGACAAACTCCGCCCCTGGGCTCCCCCGCTGATGTAAAGTCTCCGACCCCAGCTTGTGGAAGGTGTGGTGAGCAGTCTGGTCCTTGCGCGAGGGGAACACTCTCCCCCCTTACGAAGGCGATGATGAAGACAATGCTCCAGAGGGGACTAAGGTAGAGATGAGAGTGGTGGTTAGAAGACGGGAAAACTGGTCCTTATCGCGAAGCCGGTTCACCCTGTGGACTTTCCGTCCACGTATCGGTCCATTGTGCTGCTCAACAAGGTGGGCAAGTTGCGGACGGCCTGTTCGGCTTTCACAGGGGGCGCTCCACCATGGACGCCATCATGCACGTGCGAGCCCTCACGTTGGTGGATACGGTGTCCCAGGGCAGGTGTGTCTTAGCGGTGTCTTTGGACATCGCCAACGCCTTTAATTCCCTGCCCCGGAGTAGCATTGGGAGGGCACACTGGTATCACCAGATACCCGACTTCTTCTGTCGTGTGATCGAGACTTACCTGTCGGACAGTTACATCATCTACCCTGGTCACCAGGGAGTTCACTTCGGCGCCGGGTCGACGATGAAATACCTGGGTCTCGTCCTCCACAGTCGGGGGAATTTCGAGGAGCACTTTCAGCGTCTGGCTCCCAAACTGAATTGGACTGAGGCTGCCCTCAAGCCTTTTCTGCGCAACCTTGGTAGAAGGTGGAACCTAGGAGCTTAGGCAGAGATCTACTGTGTCCTCGTAGGGGCTATCGGCGGCAACGATCTCTTGCACCGGGCCTTGGTACAGGCCATGGTCCGAAGAGGAGGCGGGGCGGGCGAAGCATTAATGCTAACAAAGGAGGATGCCGCACGTGCACGCGCGAGGGAGCGGCTCTCACGGCCCAACCCCGGGATCCCGATTCCGATTTCCAGCCACCGTAGGCGCAGGCTTGTGGACGGCGAGCAATGGGTAGCTCGCCGTCCGACCGTCCGGTAACCGTTCGGACCAAGCCCAAGTCGTCAATGGTGTGTAGTGTTCCACGCACGCCTCAAGGAGATGTCAGCAAACCTTAGGGGCCAGTAGCTTGCTGGGGCCATGGGTACGCTTTTGAAAGAAAATGCCAGCCCTGGTGTGAAAGGCAAAGAAGGAACCGGAGTGTGTTTTTAGTCAGTAAAAGTCTGACACTCTTGGGCTCTGTCCAAGAGCGAGAGATGTCATTGGATGATTTTCCCACCTAAAGGAATACACATAATGGAACGGACACGTAAAGCACGTTTAATGTAGGGAATATTTTTTTAACTTTCTAAGGCTTTAAGCAAGTAATAACTTATGTTTGCAAGTTACTTGCCGAAAAATAAACAGATTTCATCAAAATTTATCTTCAAAATTTCTTTTGTATTTTTATTAAAACAAACTTCGACCCTAACTGTCGATCTGAACCGAATACTTTGTTTTGACTTAATCCTTCACTACATACTTTTTCTTGTACAACTCTGAGACGTCTAGCCCAATTTTCTCAGAAACCATTTTGATTTGTTCGCAAGAAGTTAGTTAGTCTTAATTTCCCGAAGTTTTTCTTTTCTCCCACACTTTTACACACTCCGATTACATACTAAGTCCGCAGCAACAATTCTCTCTCAGTCCGTTAACAGCACTTCATTACGCCCAAGTGATATATTCGTTCACAAAGCTCCGGTAATGGGGCAATTTACTAATCCATTAATAAAAGAAAACATATCTGGGTTGAATAAAATACAGACGAAACAGATAAACAACAGAAATTCTTGAGATGAAATCTAAAATGGAGCAGTGTGAAAGCAGCGTCATTAGGAAATCAATAAATACGGGCTTATTTTCTGTCTGTCTGACGAGCCATTAAAAAGACGTCAAACAAAATGTCACCCGGAATAAACAGTCACTTAAGTGGGATGCTCCAAGGTATCCTAATTAACCTCAAATTTTCTTAAGAGAGTCCTTTTCCACTTGCCTATCGTTAACATCGATAATGGTTTTAAAGCTTGTTGCTTCATCTATCACAATCTAATGCGATGCTTGATGAAAAGGCAATTAGATTGTCCTGGACTACTTTGCAGAGCGGCTCATCCCACCGTCTCTGGGAAGTAGAAGCCTAGATAATATCCACAAGATAGCTGTGTCCCATTTGTAATACATACATCAGAATCATGTAAGAGCAGTTGTATGTAAAAAAAAAAAACGCTCTTAAGTGCAGGTACAGGGTAGTATCAAGTTGTATATCAAAATATGATTGGCGGCAGTGATTCGTATTTATTTACAAAATCATATTAAAGTCATTAATTAAACCCTTCCTGTTTGTCTTACCCTATTGAATGACTATTTCATAGAAAAGTCTTGTAATTCACAATAATTAACATACAAATTGACACTGATCAACAACACGCAAAAATCTTAAGAAAAACTTAATTTCCCGGGCTACTAAGGTGTGTTCATCTTAAGAGGGCCTTTCCCCACTCGTCTATCGTCAACGTGAACATGGTTTATAAGCTTGTTGGTTCATCCAACGCAATAATCAACGCGTAATTCATCAAAAGTTGCGTTGAATTCAACGCAACTTTTGATGAATTAGTAACACAAAAAAAAGAAATAACGCCTGAAAACTCAGTTGGCATTCGGTAATTTTGCCCTTCATTCGAATAATTCAGAAAATTTGTTCCATGAAATACGTGTTTTTTAAAACCATAAAAGTTTTTGGAAAAAAATCCGTTATTCAGAATGTTGATTAAATATGCAAGTTTTATATAGTTATATTTACTTATTCTTTTTTTAAATAGGAGATTTTCAGAAGTCTTTAGAGACGCACTTAAAGGTGATCTAACGAAAAAAAACATAAGAAAAGACTCGCGAAAAAAATAAGGATCACCCCTACCCCACCTGTATTGCTTTTGTCTGTGTGAGTGTGTACATAATTGATAGCAATTAGCAGGTGAACCAAAAGTCACACAATTTATACTGCATTTCCCCAGACAGTGTATTCTGTAATAAAAGCAATGCGATATTATCAACCAGTAAAATATCAACCAAAAACTTTAAACATTAATTGAGGTAAAGTCGTGAGCTGTAGCTACCCACTGCGATGGCCCCGTGAAAATACGTATCACGTGATTTTCTGTGTCAACCAATAAATTTACTTTATTTTTAAAATATTCACAACAATAAATCGTGTTTCTTTATCTAGAACTGAGAGCAACTGTCTCCAATCCCTGAAAATATTGTATACTGCTCATTTTGTATAAGAAAATTTGATTTTCGCACCTATTATCATAAAATTTACTTCATGTCCTTGTAATAATATTTAACATAATATTTATTCAATATAACATTTTATCATTCAAGTTTAGTAGGTATTATTATTTAGTATCTTTCTCTTTTGATATAATTATCAGATTATATGAAATGTATTTATATCTTCTGGCGTTCCGTCATTTGATTGTATGTTAACAATTATATTAATAACTAGCTTTTGTCCGCAGCTTCGCCTGCGTACATAAAATATAGCTTATGTAACTCAGGAATAAAGCAGCTTTCTGTCAGTGAAAAAAATTTAGCAATCGGACCAGTACTTTCAGAGATTACTTCCTACAAACAAAAAAACAAACTTTATCTCTTTGTAATATTAGTGTAAAAGTGTAGACTACATAAAGAATAAAAAATATATCAAATTTTACACTAGAAATAATTATACTTCTCAGAAATATGATTGAAAGTTTACATAATAAAATGAATTTTCCTTTGTTAAGAAATTCCTAGCAAAATAATACCGTTATATCAAAATAATGGTATTTAAAAAATGCACGTGTTTCAGGAAGCAGCCTCGACAATAGCATTTCTGAGAAGACTGGCTGTCGACGACAAAGTAATACAGAACGAGATAGACTACATGAAAAATCAAGAGCTGACTTACAACTCACTTCCAAAGGTTTCCTTCAGGACAATTTGTGAGTAATAAAAACGTATTTTATTTTGGCTTTTTGGTATAATATAGTGATAAAACAATCGAGAGATCTGTAACATTCTATCTACCTTCCTAAAATATGAAATAAATATAAATGTATTTTTTTGTTGTCAATTCATCACTCATCAATGGATTGGATGATATTTGGAACACACGTGGAACGTAACCTACCACCGGAAGCGTGGGCTTGCGGACGGCGGGCAATGATTAGCTCACCGTCCGAACCGAGCCCGAATTGTCGACGGTGCGTAGTGTTTCACGCGCCTCAAACATGTCGGCAAACCGTAGGGGCCCAGCAGGTCCGAAGCCTACTAGGGCTGTGACCCTGGCTGCTGAAAGGAAAACCCGGAGCTCTGGAACACATGGCAAGGGAGGAACATAGAAGTGGGTTTTAGTCAGTAAAAGTCTGACACGCCCTCCCACCCCGCTTAAGAGCTAATCGGTAGCACTAAGGGCCGAAGCCTACTGGGGCCAAGGGTCTGATTCTGAAAGGAAGACTCGGCCCTGGTACGAAAGGCAACGAAGGAACAAGAGTGCGTTTTTAGTCAGTAAAAGTCAGACACTATCTTCCGCTCCGCCCAAGAGCAAGGGATGTCATAAGATGATTTCCCACTGAAAAAAAAACTACTGCCGACTAGCTTTTGCTTTTAGAGTGGATAGGCTCTTAATAAACTAGTGCGCTTCACCATTAATGTTTGCATCACTGCTTACCATCAAGTAAGATATCACATATCATTTAAAAAAGTCACACTCGAACTCTAGTCTCTCGCAAAGAAGCTTCTTTCTCATTTATAATAGATTAATTAGATAAAGAAATCTTTGTGAAGAGAGAACAATAAATCTTTATTGTTATTTATTTCATGATTATTTTTTCATTGTATTTTTTTTTTTGTTTTTACGGCTAGAATATGCAAAATCAATTGATTTCGCTTTTATGTTCAGCTTATATCCAATTCTGAAAGAATGTTTAATCATGGCTTATATATTACCGTCTGAATGATTAAATCAAAAACTTCTTAAACGAATTTTAACCTTTTTAAGCGCATGTTAAACTGCTAAAATATTTGCAAGCATTTTGAGCTGTCAAGATTTTTGTATTTCGTGAATTCTCCTCAGTAAATCTCGAATGCGCTACGTCGCTCGGGTTTGAATAGTATTTGAACAAACTCGTGATTCTTTTTTTAATAATAGTGGCAGGTTAAGCTGATGTTGCGTTGGTTTTCGGTTTTATTTATATTTTCCATATTGAGCGAGGTTATTTTGACACTAAGCCGCTTCATTGCTAAAAAATGTACCAATACAAGCTTTTATGTTTTTAATTAACTAAGGGCTGAAGTTTTATGTTAAGATAATATTATTTGAGCAATAAAATAGTAGTTTAATAGCTATTGCATGTCAAACTGTGATATTTCTTCTTTAGATAGATATCTATTTTTTTCTACTTAGGTCCATATTGTATGGACCTAAGTAGTCTCAAATGAACAGAGTATGTACTCTGAGTACTAGGTAACTGATAAACATACATAATGATAAATTTCTAAATAGATACATATTATAGATAAATTACATACAGACACAGAAAAAATGATCGTACTCATCACACAAACACTAGTCTTGGGTGAGAATCGAACACACGACCTCCGGTATAACAGTCAGACCCCAACAAGCCAGCGAAAGTTCTTGTATTAGCATAATTGTGTTGTATAAGGGCGCTTTTAATTTAGACTTTTCATTTCAAACCGCTGTCGCACGTTTACCGTGCTGCAATCGGTCGGTTGCAGTCCGACAACAAGCGCCTAAATTGAAAACGTATATATCTGCTGTGGCTGCCGTGCGTTTGTATGCCAGTGATACGCTATTCAACACCAAATCGAACACGTGGTGCTTGTGACGTTTTTTTTTTTTTTTCTGGATGGTAAAATCATCTCATGACATCCCCCGCTCTTGGGCGGAGCGCGAGATAGTGTCAGACTTTTACTGACTAAAAACCCACTCCTGTTCCTTCTTTGCCATTTGTTTTCCAGGGCCCCGGGGATCTCTTTCGCATCACCCATGGCCCCAGTAGGCTTCGACCCTGTTGGGCCCCTACGGTTGCTACATCTCCTTGAGGCGCGCGTGGAACACTACGCGCCGTCGACGACTTGGGCTCGGTCCGGACGGTTACCGGACGATCGGACGGCGAGCCACCCATTGCTCGCCGTCCGCAAGCCCGCGCCTACGGTGGCCGGAAATCGGGATCGGAATCCCGGCGGCGGTTGGGGCGTAAGGACCGTTGCCGTTGCCTCACGCGATCGGCCGCCTCCTTTGCTAGCATTACTGCTTCGCAGAAGGAGGCGAACACGTGGTGCTTGTGACGTTGCCGTCCTGTTGTCGACTGTTCGCCGTACGGTTGCCGCACCGCGCGCTTTATATGTAAAATACGATCGTCCGTACGCAGTACGACTGACACCGCATCTGCATAGCAGCATGCCGTCAAAAAACGCATAAATTGTAAGAGCCCTAATTGTAGTTTTTATTAATTTTCAGTTCAAAATAAAGCATGGCGCCGGGGCTGCATCCTAAACATTATCCTGGTGACGTTCCAAACGAACAGCGGCAACTTCGCCACTCTGACGTACTCACCCGCCATTTTAAAATCCGCCGGCGTCACGTGGAATCCTGAACTCCAGACTCTCAGCTTCCCCGCAGTTATGATCCTTGCCTCGTTTATCTCAATGAGTTGTGTGGAAAAGTTTGGTCGCAAGGTAAGAGCCTTTTCAAAGTCATTTTGATAAATGTGTTTGCTGGCTAATCTTTATTTCTGATCGGATTAGAGAAGAAATCTTCCTTATACTTTGCGTTTCAATGTTTTACTCGTATTTGTACGTTTCTTGTTTTCATGAGGGAAATTTTGCTCAGCTCTGATTTGTAGGTTTTCGTTTTCTTTCTAAGATTTTCTTTTAAGCTGTAGGTGCGGAATTATTTATTGCAGACAGAGAAAACATCTTTGGTAACGTTGCTAACCCAAAACTATATCAAGTCTAGAACATTTTCAGCTTGACATAACAGAATAGTTATAATAATACTGAAAAAGATAATCATATTAAAAACCTGCTTTTTATACCGGAAAACAAACAATTTTTAAAAATTGTAATTTATTTTTAATAACCAAGTTTTATTCAAGTATAAAGTAAGTAAAATTATGATATTCATTTGGTACATTCGAGTATAATGTATAATGTAGATCTTCTTGATCTAGGTTAATGAAAACCGGTGTTTCAGGCCTAATTACAACCTATTCCTAATTTACATCAAATATTTAAAAAAGAAAACAATAATAGAATTAGGAACTAAATTAAAAATAAGACAGTATTTCAAACAACTTCAAAAGTAACTATTTGAATAGATTTTTTTAAAACTAGATTATATACGATATTTTTTTTAATGATTTAAACCAGTGCTTGACTGCGATCCCACCTGATGGTAAGTAGTGATACAATCATTGATGGTGAGGCACACTAGTTTATTAAGAGCCTATTCACTCTAGCCTTGAAGACCCCTAAATTATAGTTGGACGGGAAGACCGCAACAGGTAAATTGTTCCAGTCCTTCGATGTACGCGGTATAACGACGAAGCGAAACGCTTAGTCCGGACCGTTGAAGTTTCAACAACGTAGGGGTTTATACTCGCCGTACGTCGGGTTGTCCGATGGTAGAAAGAAGATGGCGGAATCAAGTCATGCAATTCCCGCGCACACTCTCCAAAATGCAACCTGTAGAATACCGATAGGCTGGCTACCCTGCGCCTGTGCTCGAGGCTTTGTAGATTGAACTTAACCAAATCTGGATCCCCAATTAGCCTCTTCACACGCCTTTCCACTGAATTCAAAGCTGCTAGATGGTATTTTGCAGCCATAAGTGACTGCAGTACTCCACACACATATATTAGGATTAAATTAATTAACCAATAATAATACAGCCGATAAAGTGGATACTATATTAATTAGGTAAAAATAGAGACTTATATTAGAATAGTTATATAGAAACTTTATTGTACAATTTCTAGTAGATTTTCCGTGTCTGCATAGTTGTTTTGCCTAAAAATCCTGTACTATATGAAGAGTACAGGGAAAGAATGATCAAAGTCATTCTAAAACTGCTTTGAGGTTAATAACGCCATCTAGTTCGTAAGACGCTAAGCTTGCCTGTCGCAAAGTATGAAAAGAATATAAACGTACAAAGTCACGATAAATCACGTTTTATTTTTTTACATAAAAGTTATTACTGATTATAGTTTTATGGAGAAAAAGTTAAAAACGATTAGAGTCCGAAGACTTTGATCGTTCTTACAAGTTTCCGAACGAATAAATCTAAACGTCAATTAACGTTCTCTTGATTTGTGACATTTCTACGGCGGTAAATTGTTTATTTTAATATATTTTATTGTACACTAATATAATATAATAAATAATAATATTTTTTTTAAATAATTATTTTTATAATATAGGTACTAAAAAAATATAAATATTTTATATTTTTAATCATAGTTATTTAATATTTTTCAAGTCCTGACCCAAACATAAATCATATAAACGATCAAAGTCTTAGTGCTTTTATCGTCCACAACATCCTCGATAACACTTACAGTCAGAATGACGAACATTATTACATTTAAAATGAACTAAAGTAAAATTCCCTAATAAAATAAAACTAAATAAAATAAAGTAATTAAATAAGTGAAAATTTAAATAATAATAAAAATAATGTAAAGCCTCCCAACGCTGCGTCTTCCAGTGAACTGTCGCCACTCCAGAACCTTTTGGCGCCCCATCGACCTATTCTGAAAACTATGTTCCCTGCCCACTGCTATGTCCACTATCTATGCGAAGACACTGCCTCCTAAAATACAGGATCTTCCTAGTTTAGGAGTCAAGGTTCAAAGTAGTAGTAGGTAATTTAAATATTTTTAACACATATATAAAAAAATATGTTTAAAAATATAAAAACATAGTTGTCCGCTGGTGTCGGGAACAGAGTCCAAGCTACCGGTATTTAGGGCCCCAGAGATAAGAACCTCCTCACAATGCAAGCCATATCGAGGAGTACTGCCTTCTAAATCAAGCCCTTGATCCAACCGGCCATTGGCAGTCACGAAAATCGGCAAAATTATAGTTGAGTCCATATCCACGTGTCGACAACCTCGTGTGCTTAGTCGAGATATGTGATTTGTTTCTCTTTCTCAGCTTTCACGAGATTCTCGTCATGTAGGATGGAGACATCGACTATCATTGCGCGTCTCGCTAATTGGTCTATCACCACTATATCCAGCTTATTGGCTACAACAGTCCGGTCAGTAATGATAAACCGATCCCAGTACAACGTGACATGGTCATATAACTCAGAATCCACTAGGATGTATTTCAAAGCTGCACAAATACTCGCCGTTAGCGAGACGAAAACAACCAAAGATAATATGTCTAATAGACTCACTCGGACGATGGCATGCCCAACACACGTTAACCATCTCGTCCTTCATAATATGTCTTCGGTAGTTGTTCTTTAAGATAGCTTCATCCGTAAACGCACAGACAAAACCTTCTGTTTCTCCAAAGAGGTTGCTGAAACGTAACCAGGCCACGGATGCCAAAAATCTACATTAGGCTCATGAAGAATTATTATTATTTAATTTTGGCGATTATTTGGGGTATGTCGGCAACCTTGGTCCTCCTGCGAATATCTTCATTCCTGATGCGATCACTCAAAAAAACTCCGAGCCTTCCTTTCCATAGCCCTTTGGGTAACTTAAGCCTTCTGATGAGACTTTTTAGTAAATGTTACGTAAACCTTATTAGCTCCCTGGATAGTAAATTGAGTTAAACCAGGCAATTTTTGGATAGAACTTTCGAGGCTATTACGCATGGTGATTTACGTTGACATGTATCATTATGGGCGACCCTTCTGTCCCTTTGACTCAAGCTCTTATTAACCATACAATGGTTCGTAATCGTTAATGCCCCTTGAATTTTCGATATCATCTCTAAAGGGCTGCTCAGAATAGAATGAAATTCAATTCAGAGGCAGTGATGCGTAATTTTTTTGGAAAAAACGAACGATACACCTATTGGTGTACGAGTATTATATAGTACCTCTAGATTTTGCTATCATTTTATTATGTGTTTCTATATTATCATATTACTTTGAAGTTTATGGATCTATGATCATATGCATTGCTCTTACAGACCCTATCAGTTTAACCAGATATTATTCCCAAGACGCAACTTGAATCCACGTTTTGCATAAATAACTTGCGAGAGATTCTGGAATCGCATAATGTGGTAAGCTACTACACTGTAATCCTGTCCTATTCTAAATGGAGTAGTATTATAGGTTACTGGTATTTGATAGCTTAAAACATTCTTAGAAATAATTTTATCAATTCTCTTTGGCATCTTTTCATTAAAGTTAATTGGAAATAACAGCAAACGTGAATTCGGACATATTTTTATCAACACAATTGTATTGTTCGTCATGACTAATAGCTGTTGTTACAATGATTGTCCTTTAAATGACTTCTCCCGCTCTAGGGAGCAAGATGGTGCCAAACTTATATCGGCTGAAATTTACCTTTGACCTACAGTTGCCCTTTGCGTTCTAGGGCCACGGTCGCTCTATCAAACATTCATGCAGCCCAGTTATTGCACTTAAAGAACTAAATCAAGCTTAGCACGGTCTATCTCATCGTCTTTCTTTCGTATCGACTTTAGGAATCGGTGTAAAAATATCATTCCGGGTCAAAGGACGTACGGCGTGCAAACTGTGGCTGGCTGGCTCCATGCCAACAGGACAGACAAGCTTTTCTCAGTTGATACAACTTAGAAGGACAAAGTAAAAGATACCATTTCTGTCAGCTTTTAAACTTTACTTACTTGTTTGGAGGCGAAATTAAACCATATTGCTTTAGTCGTTGTGTGTGCAAATGCTGCGGCAAATTTTCAGTACAATGTTGTTCATAAATCATCATCATCTTTCTGCTTTTATCCCGTGTTATTTGGGGTCGGCGCAACACGTTTTTTTTTCCTTCCATTTTGCCCTGTCACTTGTCATGCTATCAGTAACTTCCTTTTCTTTCATCACACAATCCATGGTCTCCCTCTCTCTCTTCATCCATCCACATGTAAACTCATAACTCTTTTAGTAACATGCTCTTTTAGTAATGTTGTTCATAAATAATGAAAACAAATAAGTTACATACAAAAATACAGTCAAGTGTGTACGACTCTTGACGCTAAGGTTCGCAGGACGCTAAATCCACGTCAAGACGACAAAAGTAAACTCAATCTACGATTTATAATATTGTTTTGGCTGCTTGTAAGACTGTTCAACATATGGATTTATTAATAATGATTTTTGGCTGGAGAATACTGGTGTCGATGATTTATTTATGCGTGTAAAGATTCGGATTCATATAATTCGAACCTTAATTTTTTGACTTTATTTAAAACCAATTTCTGACATCAATTCAGGACCTGTACCATGACGTTTAAAGTCTGTTTCATTCTTATTTCCAGTGTGGGTAAGAGATGGCGCTAGACAACCTGTATAGGTCTGTCTCTTACCCACACTAAAATAAGCATGAAACAATCTTACTTTGAACGTCATGGTAACCACGTAGGTCTCAATTTGATTGTACTTTGATTTTAGAATATCGCAATACTGTACAAGACTGGATTTTATTCCTTGCGTTACGTAAAGTTTATGGGGTGGGCCTATTTGAAGGTTATTAAAATACTAGAAAAATAATATATTAAAAAAATTGTGTGCCTGATATCTGAAACCAATATACAAAGTATACCATACACTCACAAAATTTTATAAGATTAAGTATTGCTGTTACTGTAAAAGAAAACTTGCAGCAATATGAAGACTATAAATACGAACAAAAAGAAATTAAAACTACAAAAAAAAACGATTTCACTACAGAGAAAAATACACTAAAACGTTCAAAATAACTCTAATTTCGAAGGAATTTTAAATAAAATAAATGATGATAAAAAAAATACAGCCGAATAGAGAACCTCCTCTTTTTTAAAGCCGGTTAAAATATCGACTAAAGGTATCTGCCATCGACTACCCAACTCAGTAAAAAAGACTATATGTGTTTTCCTACCCACTTTGCCAGTAGATTTATGTCTGGTGGTGACTTTAATGCTAAAAATGCGTATTGCGCTCCAAACTAACAACTATGAAAGGCCAAGAATCACTGAGTGCCATTAAAGAGGTGCACTACAGATTATATCTACTAGAAAGCCTGCACAAATTTATTTTGGTTAACTAAGGCCGTCAGATCAAAATAAAATTCTGCAGTTAATTAGCGTGAATAAACTAGTGCAATTCACCATCAAAGATTGCGTCAATACTTACCATGAGGTGGGATCGCAGGCAAGCACTAGTTTATATCATTAAAAAAACTTTTTTCATAATCAAGAATCTACCAACTCTAGTTACCATAAACCAGACAAGTGCGAGTCGAACTCATGCACTGAGGGTTCCGTACAAAGTTACCTATGAAAACAGTTCATTTCCCGAATTGAGTTACGAACATTTTCGAATCGCAAATGATGTGATGTGATGACGTACCTAACTACTAATTTACAGTTTTCAGATTTTTGCCTAAACTTTTGTTATGAGACCTTGCTTCCTGTCAAACTTTAGGTGACGACAATGGGAAGTCCCTAAGAATTTTCATTCCCTCGAAAGTGTCGAAATATACGTCTTTTGCGCCATAAACGGCCGTATCTTTTTTTTTGTTAACCCTACAAAGAATGAGTTTGGTTATGTTGACAAACCTAACAAATATTGCTTAGATTAAGTAATTACTAAATTAAGAAAATACCATACTTATGAAAAGTTGCAGTAGTAATCATGATAGCAAAGCTAGGAAACTTGTAAAACTACATCTTATACATTGTTTATTGTACTTACAACTTTTATAAAACAATAAAAAATAGAACGCTGATGTACACACAGACGAGATTAGCTTACAATTGGGGTTTTTTCAAGCAAACCTTACATAAATGAGAGAGAAATCGACTTGAGGATAATTATAAATGCAAAACAAAACTTAAGCCCATTAATTATATCCTACTTAAAAATAAAAAATATAATAAACATAAATATGTGTATAGCACACAACACATAATATTATGTACAATAAATAAAAACCTACACATACCTACATATTTAGGGGTCATGTTGGGCGGAAATATTCCCTAATTCTTCCTCTAAAATCCTCCAAAAAGAGAAATCCAGAGGATGATAAAAGATCCACTGTAGCGACTTCATACAGACCTATCTCACGATATCTATAATGTCAACTGTTCGAAAAGCTGTTACTCAACTACTTTCTAACACTACTACTTTTCCATACAAAAGTTTTAAACTGACAGATTTAAGACCTTTCAAACATTTTCACATATTCAGTAATATTTCCTTATTTATGTCAGTTTGAGTTAGATACATTTAGATACAACATAGATATCCGAGATACAACTTTAAAATATTTCGATATAATGTGTACAACACTTTTTTTTTTTTTAAGGTGGGAAAATCATCCAATGACAAATCCCGCTCTTGGGTGGAGCGAGAGATAGTGTCAGACTTTTACTGACTAAAAACCCACTCCTGTTCCCTCTTTGCCTTCATCCCGGGGCCCCGGGCTTAATGTGTACAACACTTGTCTTGTTTTTCGTGCAATTTGAGGTCTGAATTAATATTGTTCTCTGCTAAACACAATTTATTGTAAAACTAGTGTTATGTAAAAACTATGTAGCTCTAATAATGCAACAAAACTTGCCTTATTACAAACAAATGTGTCTTAAGATTCGTTCGTAATATTTTAATTAAATTAGTAGACCATTTTATATCTCTCTTTAATGTGATGAATGTGACTATTAAATACCTAGTCTACATTCATAAATATGAATAAAGAAATACAATTTAAGTTTTTATTAAAATAATTACTTAGAGTCAGACTGAAATATGAACTACATTAAAATAATTAATCAGTTAAGAAACTTTAATTTTATTATGAAAGGGAATCTATATAGACTAATAAAGAAGGAAGATGAACTAGCGACAGAATAGTCAGTCCGAGACAAAATTAAGATGTCGTCGAGTCCGCAAAGAATTTAATCAGAGCAACAGATGGAGAAAATGACAAACTTTTTCTGTAAGTTGCAGAAATAAGGAATCAGAGATATACTGCTTAATTGAGAAAGAAAGGATAGTTACGTAGAAAATCTATTCGATAATTAATTAAATTTCGGTCTATTGAGCAATATATTGATAAACATATAAATAATCAAAGGTTAAAACTGCGTTGTTAACAAGAGCTATTGCAGGTACAAATAAGCGAAAACGTAAAGCCTAAAACGCCTTAATATATGCTTATGCCTTATTTATAAAAATTGCTAAAATAACCAGACCATTATGCATCAATTAATGTATGTTTAAGCTGACGTTAAACACTGTTTAATTTTGAGAAACATTTATAAATAAACCTTAAGTGCTTAAGATAAATATATTTATAGTCGCTTTCGAGGGAAAATCTCATAAATTCAAAAGAGAACAACTTTACAGGAAGAAGAAATAACTGTCACCTTTAAAATTTTATTTTCACCGCTAATTTACATATGGGTTTTTAGTTTGCAATTTGAATATGTTTTTAGATGCATTTAATTTTTCAAGTTATCATCGTAAAAACGTAAAAAGCCACTTGCGCGCTTTTAGTAAAGGTACTTGCGATTGTTTCCAGGTTCTCGTGAACCGTCATTGATGGCATTATAGGTTACTGAATTTTTTAGTCTGAAATGAGAGCGTGCATCTCGAGGTTTTCTTTCTTGAAATATGAGTATAATTACAAAATTTCTATTTCCAAGCGTTTTCATTCTAATGATATTTAGGAGACCTTTTCAAGAATAAATTATATTACGAAGGCGATGAGTAATCTGTTTGCACAGATAAAGTTAATTAATTCGTGTTTATGCTTGTAGACGTAGTGATCAAGTTTAGAGGTCTCGCTTCAGTGAAACCGATATACATGTAAAGAACATAATCAGTACTAAATATTTACGAGGCGTTATAAGGCTACATATATTTAAGTAATGATTTCACGGCGCGACAGAGTATAAAGGACACCGTTAGATGAATTCTAGACAAAATGTTAAGTATTACGACCACGGCCCTATAAAATATTTACTTGTTATCAGACAGAGTGAGAGGGAAGGAAAGATCGTAAAATATTGATGAGTTCGAAACCAATTTGACAATTTTAAGGTTTCGTCATTAGTAAAAGTTGATATCAGTAAATGTTGCTAATGAGTATGTTGTCGTCGGTCGGTGATAATAAAAGTCCGATATTAAATATGGAAAATATTGTTGCAATAATGCTAACAAAGTTTCAATTTAACTTTTTGCAGTTAACGTTTAGCTATTAAATGATATCAGTAACTGTTGCAGAAATGTGTTTGTGTATAGCCTTGTCGTCATGCAAAGCTTCTAACACGCAAATACTGACATAGTCGTCGTGTACCATAGATTTTTGAGCATATTTTGTGTATAACATTACATATACTTTCTTGCAGTCTTTAAAGAAGTATTAATTTTATTTAGGACAATATCTGGCACCAAGATATAAGTAGGTATATTATTTTACATTCTTAATAATAATTTTCGTTTTCTCTTATTTCCAGCCCCTCATAAGCATAGCCTTTGCAGTAGCAGTACTGTCACATGCAGCCTTAGGAACAACGATGTTATTACAGTACCAAGGAGTTTCAACACCTGGCTGGATGCCTGTGCTTGCTATCATAACGTATGTTGCTGTCTACGCAGGAGGCATATCATCGATGCCTTATATTATTATGGCTGAGATGTTTAATTTTCAAGTAAGTACATGTTTTGTTATATTTACACAATACGTACAATACGTTTTTTTCTTCAATTATATTCTGGCAACCGTCACTCCATCACTGAGTCATATTCTAAACTGGTCCATAAATTCATAACCCTCACCTAATTCATCTATTATTTCTTTATCCTCCCTCTCCCTCTTCAACCATTCGCATGTATTCTCATAATACTTTTAGTAACATCCTCTCCAAATGACCATACCAAGACAAGTTATTTCTACTACAGTTTACAAATAATTTTAGTAGGTTACTACGACGTAACAAGATCTACTATTTTACTTTTTTTCCTTTTAATATTTGTTTTATTAAATGCTATTTTAACATATTTAATCTCAAGCAATTCTGCTTTACAGTGTGTATAAGTTCACTAGGATAAATTATGTTTAATTCTTTTTGGGTAATAAATCATCAAATAACTCCCTCTCTGGATGGAATAATAGGGAATATCAGACTTTTACTCACTAAAACCCAGCCATGTTCCTTTATTTGCCCTTCGCTTTTTAGTGCCATGATAACTTTTTCAAACAACATTTTCAACACATTTAATTTTATCCCATCTTTTGTTCCTGTCTGTGTATTAAAACTTGTCACAACTAAACCAAAACGAATTAACAAATTCTGCCCAAAAACCTCAAGACAATCACAACAAACATGTTAGAGGGCTCAAATGTCCATAAGTAATTAGAAACTGTCAACCCAACGTAAACCTCAGGTAGTCGGGAAGATTTCGAATATTACTTATGCAGGGATCTACCATGTTTTGGACCACAATGTACCGGGACGCTTAGATGTAGTAGTGAGGTAAGTAATTATATGAACAGTCGTCCGCAAAACACAGCCCTAGAGACTGTCATGTTCGGTAATTTCGTACTATAGCTTGTAGGCTTATTGATTCGTGTTCGCGGTGATTTTTTTGATCATTTGTTTTCTGGCAAGGCTGCGCTATTAATCGAACAAGTTATCGTGGCTCTGAAACATAAAGGGCTGGAGAGACAACGGTCAGCAAAATCTGATACTTCCTCCTGCTATAACCACTGCGGGAGAAGTCACTTAATGATTTTCCACCTAAACAATGAATTATTTATTTCTAAATTTAAATGTTAATCAAAGATTCAAAGCATTTATTTCAAACAAATCATTTTCACGCACTTTTGAAATGTCAAGAAGACAGTCAGTCAGAAAAAAAAAATGATGCTAGTTGCACATTCCAAAGCGTAGATCTCTATGGAGAAGAATGTGAAAGAAACTCCATGAACAGTCTTTTCAATCATGTTTTGTATTACAAATATCTAGGTTACATATATCTTGTCGCTACTATCATGTGCGAACAATGTAAATAAAGTAAACATTAAAACTAAATATAGATGTTGAAATAGCAACTGGCAGCTAAGAGATGACCAGTCTCATTTGACAACACCCGTTCACGGACATGACGCGAATATTAGCACCACTCATCGCAACCATTTCGAAGGGAACCGAATGATCCAACACACGCGCCACCATCAGTGAGACATTTGAGTGAGCATGACAAACTTTCAACTATAACATTTTGTACCTTTGTATTTTCAAAAAAAAAATATCTGCTTTGTAGTCGTTTTCATCGTAATAAAAAAAAGTTTCTCTACATCTTTAGAAAAATTACAAAATAGTTCAAAGTAAAGACTTAATAAAACGAAATCTCCCTTTTCTACGAATAAAAATCTTTCATTTTCATACAATTATGTCTCAAAGTTTTTCTATGGCATAAATTGTCGACCTTGATTTTTTCTTTGTTCTTTTCGTTAGTATAGTTTTAAATATCGCAAAATCCTTTTTATTTTGCCGGTAAGTTACACAACCGTTTTACGCTTAGAATTATTCAGAGCCTAACAGTGTTATAAAAGCACTCAAAAACCTTTTATATCTAGATCGTAGATATAAAAGTGATTTACCAGATTTTTCTGTTTATCGTTTTACGTGTTCCAAACTGTGTTTCGGTAAGCTTTCCTCAAAATCTGTGTTAGATACGGCGATTCACTTTGGTATTTATAGACTAGATTTAGCCGACGATATCACAATTCGAATGGACTGGATGTCTGAACACGTTATTGTATTTTCAGCACCTTTCAATATTTTAGTGGTAAGTGTTTTTGCTTCGGTCGATATCCGAATCTAGCTGATTCTTAGTTTAACAATTTGGATTTTGAGTTAGTCGGCTAGTACTGATGGAATAGGTAGCAGTTAGACCAGGAATGTTGGGGTGAAAAGTTTGGTTTTAGTCTGCAAAAGTCTGACATTTTCCCTCTCGCCCCATCTAGAGTGAGAGTGATTTTCCACCAAAAAAAAGAGTGAATAAAGACAAAATTTTCATTAGAATTTTACAATGGCATATACATTTCTAAAAAGTGCGGTTTTGTTATAACATAGCATAACATGGTCGGTCTTATAATGTTCCCACTGTTGGGACTCAGGCCTCCTCTCTAGGAGAGGGAATGGGCCGTAATCCACCACGCGGGCCCAGTGCGGGTTGGTGGATTTCACATGTCTTTAAATTTTTGGTTCTGGGACATGCCGGTTTCCTCACGATGTTTTCTTTCACCGTTTTGTGAGCAGTGGTAATGAAATAAATTACACAAAGTAATGCACCTGGCTGGGTTTGAACCCGCAACCTACAACTCGAAAGTTACCACCCGGCCACCACTGCTCTCCCTCCTTCTTTGGTTTTATTATAAGTTTTTACATAATATTATAAAACAAAGTCCCCCGAATGCGTCTGTATGTCTATACAATATAAGGAGATGTCAACAAACCTTAGGGGCCCAGCAGGGTCGAAGCCTACTGGGGCTAAGGGTTTATTTCTGAAAGGAAAACTCGGCCCTGGTATGAAAGGCAACGAAGAAACAGGCGTGGGTTTTTAGCCAGTAAAAGTCTGACACAGCCTCCCGCTTCGCTCAAGATCTTGAGATGTAATTGGATGACTTTACACCTAAAGAAAAAAAAAGACAACACTATTGTGTTGCTCAATACTGCTCCTTAGATAGACTGATGATCACTTTCTGACGTGTGACTACCTGGAATGAATGACAACCGGGGACCAACGGCTTTACGTGCTTTCCGAGGTACGAGGTGTCAGTTATGTCCTAGATAAACTAAGCATAGAACATAATTCAAAAAATCATATTGGTACTTGCCCAGTTTTGATAGGTATAGACTATCACTTGTTCGCAACCTCATGCATGAGAGGCAGGTGCCTTAACCACTGGGTCATCACAACACCAGCCGCATTATTTTCAGTGTCCATTATATTAAGGTAAGTCTACGCTAGAGCAGCCGAGCACGAGTCGAGCTCAAAGTGTCTGCCATCATAATTAAAAAGGGCACAACTATCATTTTTTATCGAAATTGAGGTAAATACATTATAATCAGATTTTATTTCGGATTCTGAAAAAAAATATTTTAAAAAAAGGAAAAAATGTTGTTGAGCCCGTTTTAATTACGACGGCAGGTGTAGTGTCGCTTGTGTTCGGCTCCTCTAGAGTTAGTCTACACTACATGAATTTGAACTCGGTTCGTGCCCCGCTCGTGCTTCGCTTGTGCTCGGCTCGTCTATTGTAGACCCAGCTTTAGGTACCTATATATTAGATCAAGTCATGTCTTTCAACTCAAATATAAAAGTCAATAAATAAAACACGAATATTTTTCGATAGTCGGTATTTTCTCGTTATTTTTGTCAGGATAAAGTACTTTCAGCTGAAAAATTGCGTAGATTTAAAATATCAAAAATATATTTGCTTTAGTTCTGCAATTAATTTTTCGCTCAGTATGTCAATCTCGTGACTCGTGTTATTTTTTTTATTATTTCATTCTTTTGAATGTTCAAGTCAGTCCAACTATCTAGTAGGTTGTGTTTCCACTGAAGCGGAGCTAGGTGTAGTGAAGCAAAGAATATCACAGCAGTGAAAAGGGGCAAGTATTTCCATTAAAGCGGAGCGGGTTGTGTGGAGTTGAGCTACCCTCCGCATTGTGCTCTCTGCTTAGTACCCGACTCCATTCTGTCCAGCTCGGGACCGCCTGTTCATTCGTTTTATTTGAAAGTCTGCTCAGCTCCACTCCGCTCCCTTTACACTGTTTCCACTGATGCGTGTGTGGAGATTTCGAACTTCTGTTATTGGCCAAATCACGGTCCGCTGTTCACCACTCCACCTAGCTCTGCGTCAATGGAAACGCATTCTTTTTGTGCGAATTTTTTAACAAATTTTTGTTTTATGTCAAATACGATGCTTTTAGTGACATTTGTAATAAATGATATTAGGTTAATTGAAAAGCATTAAAATGGTTTCTATGAGTTGCTGACGTTTCAGACACCACCAAATTTATTGAAGATATTATTTATTAGATAAAAAAAGTTTTAATTGTGACAATTCGTATACCTAGGTACTGTGTCTGAACATATTGTGTCCGAATCGTCAGCAACACGTTTCTATGAGTAACTGGATTACATACAACATATAACTGGAATAATGCACATCTATAAACACCTCCATTTGAAAATTAAGTTACAATGACAATGCACTGAAATTTTACCTTAACTCATTTTGGTTTGGCTATTTATCCTAATTATGCAAATAATAATTATGTTCGAATCGATGCACTACATTGGAATCGCATTGGTTTTGGTACCTACTCACACACACACAAATACCTACGCTAGTGACGCAATCAAGATTTATCAAAATAGGTAATTAATTTTAGATTATTTTAGGATTACAAATTACCTATTTTTAACCGACTTCAAAAAAAAGGAGGTTTTATGTTCGACTGAATGTATATTTTTTTATGTATGTTCACCTACATATATCTCGGTCAATTGTGGAACGATTTAGATTTTTTTTTTAATAAAAGGTTATGCTTCCGAGTTGATCCCATAGAAATATTGTTATGATTTGACCATAAACTTCGAAGATATAGAACAGAACTCCTCAGAAGCCAGAAGGTAAATTAATGTAATCTAACCATGTTTGGGATTATTAGAATTGTTATGATATACACTCTGGCTATAAGGTATTTAAGTTTGACTGAGGGGTACTTTTTAATTGTGGTACCATAACTAAAAAGTGTAAAATAAAAATATTTTTACAAAAATATACAACCGACTACAATGTAAAAAAATACCCTAAAAAGTTTTTTTTTTACGTTTTAGCCGGTTGTATTTTTTTTTTTTTTGTAAAAAGTTTTTTATAAACTTATCTGATATCAATTCATTAACCGATTCTGAATAAACTACTTTTAGGATATGCGTTAATTATGTTACATGTTGTAAATGTCTACAATACAAAATATTTTATTAACACATAATTTTATAAATTTATACAGATATGAAAATTTTTAATACTTATTCTTCTAGCGCTTTTTCTTTTTCTTACAATTTAATTTTTTTCTGAACCCAGTAATATCTATAATTGTTTTCATTTTAATCCCTCCTGTTATGTATAGACTGCTATGAAGACTTGATATTAGAGATTTAAACGTAGGTATCACTGACGTACCTAGGTAGGCAGCCCCACTACCAATCTTATTGGTAGGATAATCTATTTGCCATGACATGAGCTTTCGCATTTGCTACCATTTATAAAGCAAAGATGGATGGTCTATTACTATCTAGGCCAACATTTCTTTTTGTCAGCCTAAAATGTCCCAGTGTGGGGTAAAAACCTCCCCATATCTTTTCAGATACTTTTTTTGAGCACTACCTCGAAGCAGCCTTCGTGGTGCGCGTTCCGGCTGACATTTTCAAATTCGGAACCGTTTTTTGTCGAATATAATATATTTTAGTTTAGAAACGAACACATTTAAAGAATGTTAAGGTTTCTAATCATGTTTGAGATATTTATATACCTTCGTAAATAAATCGTTTCGTGTTCATTCAACATAGTTGTAGAAGTCTGAAAGTAATTTCAAGACGTGCAAAAAATCAGAAGTGACTCCAACTAGTGTCCGATCGAAGAGACGCCCGGGTGCCACCATTGTGTGGACCGCCCGGAGGACACGGTGGAGCACACGGTAGAGGTGTGCCCCGATTGGGCAGAGCACCGCCGTGTCCTCGTGAGGGCGATCGGCGGCAGCGATCTCTCGCGCCGGGCCTTGGTACAGGCCATGGTCCGGAGTGAGGAGGAGTGGCAGGCGGTCGCCTCCTTCTGCGAAGTAGTAATGCTAGCAAAGGAGGCGGCCGATCGCGTGAGGCAACGGCAACGGTCCTTACGCCCCAACCGCCGCCGGGATTCCGATCCCGATTTCCGGCCACCGTAGGCGCGGGCTTGCGGACGGCGAGCAATGGGTGGCTCGCCGTCCGATCGTCCGGTAACCGTCCGGACCGAGCCCAAGTCGTCGACGGCGCGTAGTGTTCCACGCGCGCCTCAAGGAGATGTCAGCAACCGTAGGGGCCCAATAGGGTCTAAGCCTACTGGGGCCATGGGTGATGCGAAAGAGATCCCCGGGGCCCTGGAAAACAAATGGCAAAGAAGGAACAGGAGTGGGTTTTTAGTCAGTAAAAGTCTGACACTATCTCGCGCTCCGCCCAAGAGCGGAGGATGTCATGAGATGATTTTCCCATCCGAAAAAAAAAAAAAAAAACAGTGTCCGATCGAAAGTTCAGTTTTGGTTTTGGTCAAGTTAAAAATAAATGAGTGATGCAAAAAATTGAGTTTCGGTTTAGATTCGGTTTCGGAAAACCTGCCGAGACTACGACCAAAACCGAAACTATATTCGGGAGTTCTCGCGCTGTGATCGGTCATGTTTGGTGCGTTAAATTCCATCCAAGCAAGTAAGCGACGAAGACGTTTTCCGCGTCCACGTCGTGACTGGCTTGTGTTTGCAGTTCATTTTGTGTGTTGTGAGTTTTCGTTTGGTTTATTTTGAATTCGATAAGTTTTATTACGTGATAAAGCATAAAAGTAGGTAGTTAACATCAAAATATAATTCATTATAATAAAGTAATACATAGATTATAGTAGAATCAAGTTTGACCTAGCTATCTAAATATTTTTTTGGTTGATTTAACTCTCTCGCTAATGCTATACCTAAACAAACATTAGAAAGGTACTAGGTACATACTATAGTTCATTAGTGGTAATACTATTATGGATTCAGACATTCAGAGTTTCAAAATTCAGTTTAATACTTATTGCCAAGATATTCAAGTGACAAGTACAGTTAGATACTTAAATACGTCCCTAATTGCTTTTTTTTAAATTAAATTAACGTACTTATAATTAAATGAGTAGGTACTTACATAGGTACCTACCTAAGTATCCGTATAATAAAATTAAATAAGGGGTGATTATGTTGATTATCATACCAATAACAGCTGTGTAGATGTCTGATTTAAGATATAAAAAAAATAAAGACTGACTGATTATAATAAGGAAGTTTCGGTTTCGGCCGAAACTAAGAATGTTGCCAAAATTCGGTTGTGGTTTCGGTTTAGGTCGTCGGTTTCGGTTGCGTTTCGGATGTCCGCTCACTCATTCCTGTATTATACGTTCGGTATTCTAAGGGCTATATTCCAACGGGACACCATGGCGGTGCAACTGCCCTAACAAAAAACTGTTAAAAAACCAGAGCCAGTTTTTTCAAACAAACAATTTCATTTTAAGTGGGTAGTTATTCTTTTCCCGCGCGATTGTTCCAGTAAGTTATTTAAACAGTAAATTAAAAGCAACTTGCTTCCATAGATTGTATCGCGGTGCACTTTACTTTGCATTTGCCGAGAATATTTCAGTGCCCGCAGTCGCAATCCGCAGGGAATAGCATGACCATGAGCGACCATTGTTACTCGAAATTTAAAATGAGAAACAGAATGAGAAAGAAATTCAAATGTTCCAATTAAAATTGCAGTTGTTAGCATTAGCATGACGTTTGTAATTTCATCGCTCCTCTGCCCGCAGCTTCACCTCTTCTATTTTTTAGAAAGGGAAATAACAATACCATTCCACAACTATCACAACGCAATTTAATCCCAAACTAAGCAGAGCTTGTGCTATTAGTACTAGACAACTGATAAACATACTTATATATTTATAAATATATACCGATACCAGCACCCCTAGCCAAGTTGATAATCGAATAGAAAATTCGTAGCCAAGTTCATCGTTCAAAATGATAGAATGAATTGTTATCGTTTCTACAATGTTCAACGCTACATCCTTTGTTATTGTAGAGCGACATCGTAGAACGAGCGGCCGAATCAAGCGCGTCAACATGGCTACCAACTTGTCGTTTTCTACAATTGCTGACACCAAGGCGTTACCGATGGGAGAGCGGAATTCGACACGAAACGTTTGAAACTTGGCTAGGGGGGCAGAAGTATAAATTAACGTAGGGGACATTTTTACGTTTAGTGTAAAATTCCCTTACGTTATTTCATTTTTCCAGTATTACTGATAAATTACACTCGGATACAGAACAAATGATCGTGCTCATCACACTAACATTTTTGTTTGGTGGAAATCGTACCCACGCTCTCACGCATAGCAGTCAGGACCACTAACCACTAGAGAGATTCTTACTGACTAAAACCTATTTAAGTTCTTTTCTTTGCCGTTTGCGTTCTTGGGTCACGGTCGCTGTCAAACGTACCCGCAGCTGGATTAACCCCTCTGAAAAGTTTTTCCATATCACAAGAGAATAAACTACCGGGATTAAAAGTATCCTGTATCCTAATCCAGTTTTGTTTTTTAGCAATCCGTACAGCCATAAAGGTGTGAAAAGATAACAAATAAATGAAGAGAGAGACATTTCCATTCGTAACGAATCACACTAAATTTGTCATAAAATAAAACGCCCGTTTTGACATTTGTATTTTGACTACCTAGCGGCTTGTCCGGTGTAGTGTAGTCACTACTAAGATAGCTAAAATAACTACAACTACACCGGACTCCTAATTATAATTTTATTGTTTCTTTTAGTTTCGTTCCAAGTTACGTTCTAGGGTTTTTCTCATATGTCAAAACGAGCCTTGTATTTTTAACGAGTTTAGATATTACACTAATATTATAAAGGCATAAAGACGAAAGTTTGTTGTACGTGTTGGATGAAATTTGGCAAAGGGATAAGGCATGTCCTAGAAAAACACATAGGTACTTTTTATATGTTATGTTCTCATGTGATAATTTTCTAACTTCACGCTGGAAAAGCCGCTGGCAGCAGCTAGCATCAATATAAATTTTCCGCAGGTCCAGTTATATTTCTGACTAGTGATCCCCCCCAGCATTGCTCTTTCTATTGAAAGAAAGAAAACTGGATCATATTCCGTTGAATGATATAGGAGTTATCGGATAAATAGACAAACGTGCCGTTGTTTCATAGAATTAAAAGAAAATTCACAAACAAGGTACTTCAAAATAACGTTATTCTGTGAACTGAACGCGAGTTGTTTTTACGTTGAAACGTTCAACGCGTTTGGCTCTGTGATCGGTTAAGAGCTTGGAGCGGGCCAATCGGAGCGCCGTACGTCATAAACGTGTTGACATGTTAGTTAACGTAAAACAAACTAGGCACTCTGAATACCTACCTTATTCCTATTTGACCTTTTGACGTAAATATCTACTTGATCTAAAGAACACAAGTAATTAGGTTAATAGGATTTTGATTGTCTTTACACAATTCAAACTGACCTGAGTTATAAAATAACCTATTGATTGTTTTATTAATTGAAGGTTAGATGTTGTGATATAAATATAAAGTGAAACTCAAACTTATTTATTTCACGTAGGACCTACATGTGCACTACAGTAGGTCGTTTCCTATGGAGAAGAACCGGCAAGAAACTTCATGGTAACTCTAAAACAAAATTGTTTCTGCAATATTTCCATATTACAGTATTAATAGATATGAAAGGAAAATGTAGACCGGTCAGCTTTTTATCCAAAAGCACAATAATAAATGTGTTATCCATCAATCGTCGAAAAAGTCTACAGTGTTCTCAAATTCACATTATAAAAAAGCTATACCAAAATAAAAATAAACCTATCAATTAACGATAGATGTATACAATAATAAATTACTAGTGAAATTAAGGTAACTGTGGATTAAATAATATAAAAATAATTTCAAAAACATTGTCACAGGAGAAGAAAAAAGTATCAGTATAAATAATGAAGTTAAATTATGATAGAGCAGTTAATAGATTACTTTACGATAATGCACTCCCACGGTGGACGCCATCATGCGCGTGCGAGCTCTCACGACAGGGGATGCGGTGTCTCAGGGCAGGTGTGTCGTGGCGGTGTCTCTGGACATCGCCAACGCCTTCAACTCCCTGCCTTGGAGTAGCATTAGGAGGGCGCTGCGGTATCACCGGACGCCCGACTACCTCTGTCGTGTGGTCGAGGCTTACCTGTCGGACAGGTACATCATCTACCCTGGTCACCAGGGAGAGTGGGAACGTCGAGAGATGTCGTGCGGTGTTCCGCAGGGATCGGTACTAGGGCCGCCCTTGTGGAACATCGGATACGACTACGTGCTGCGCGGCGACCTCCCTGGCGGGGTCAGCGTGGTCTGCTACGCAGACGACACGCTGGTCCTAGCGCAGGGAGAGTCGTACCAGGCGGCGGTCGAACTAGCGACACACGGGGTTGCGACAGTCGTGGGCAGGATCCAGGAGTTGGGACTCGAGGTGGCATTGCACAAGTCCGAGGCTATGTGCTTTCACGGCCCTCGGAACGCGCCACCACCGGGTTCCCAACTAACGGTAGGAGGAGTCCACATCGGCGTCGGGTCAACGATGAAGTACCTGGGACTCGTTCTCGACAGCCGATGGGATTTCGAGGAGCACTTCCGACGTCTGGCTCCCAAACTAAATCGGACTGGGGCTGCCCTCGGGCGGCTCCTGCCCAACCTTGGGGGTCCAGATGCCTCCTGCCGGAGGCTCTACGCGGGAATCGTTCGGTCCATGGCCCTTTATGGCGCACCGATATGGGCGCCGGCGCTGCGGAAGCAGCCGGCGGCCCGGCTGAACGCATGCCAGAGGGTCATGGCCATAAGGATGGTGCGAGGTTACCGGACGATTTCCCGCGAAGCGGCGAGCCTTCTTGCCTGCCAGCCACCATGGGATCTGGAAGCAACAGTCCTTGCTCTCATGCACGATTTTCGCATGGAGATGCAACGCCGGGGCGAAACTCCGCTGCCGCGACAAATCGAAGCATGGCGGACGGAGCTCCGGCGGGTTCTCATGGTGAAATGGCGACAGCGACTGTCGCGACCCAGTGCTGGGCACGCCACAATTATGGCGGTGAGTCCCCTCTTTGAGGCGTGGTTGGAAAGACCTCACGGCGTCCTCACCTTCCGCATGACGCAGGTTCTCACCGAACACGGGAAGTTCGGGAAGTTCCTGCACCGAATTCGTGCGGAAGCGACGCCCGGGTGTCGCCACTGTGTGGACCGCCCGGAGGACACGGTGGAGCACACGGTGGAGGTGTGCCCCGCTTGGGAAGAGCAACGCCGTGTCCTCGTGGGGGCTATCGGCGGCGGCGATCTCTCGCGCCGGGCCTTGGTACAGGCCATGGTCCGGAGCGAAGAGGAGTGGCAGGCGGTCGCCTCCTTCTGCGAAGCAGTAATGCTAGCAAAGGAAGCGGCCGATCGCGTGAGGCAACGGCAACGGTCCTCACGCCCCAACCGCCGCCGGGATTCCGATCCCGATTTCCGGCCACCGTAGGCGCGGGCTTGCGGACTGCGGGCAATGGGTGGCCCGCCGTCCGACCGTCCGGTAACCGTCCGGACCAAGCCCAAGTCGTCTACGGCGCGTTTTGTTCCACGCGCGCCTCAGGGAGATGTCAGCAAATCGTAGGGGCCCAGTAGGGTCGAAGCCTACTGGGGCCATGGGTAGTGTGAAAGCGAAACCCGGGCCCTGGGACGAAGGCAACGAGGGAACAGGAGTGGGTTTTTAGTCAGTAAAAGTCTGACACTATCTCCCGCTCCGCCCAAGAGCGGGATTTGTCATAAGATGATTTTCCCACCTAAAAAAAAAAAAAAAAAAAAAAAAAAACGATAATGCACTTAATGAGCTACCAGGGAAGCCACATGTGCAGAAGTAGTCATTGCCAAACAAGCGTGTCCTAAACGTAGTCTTTAACTTGTAATACGCTTTCTTGGCAAGGACTCGCTTAATATAGGTTTTGAACTTTCGTTTTGAGAGGTTCCTGTTTCGGGTTGGGTTGGTTTTTTAAATATTTTTTTATGTTTTTTAAAGAAATACACTATAAATCTGTCTGGGTCTGCCATATTCGCCACGTTTGGCGAGCGGTTTGGCAACCGCAGTGTGGTTGTTTCAATGCACAGAGAATGAAAACTAATAGAGGGAGGCCTATGTCCAACAGTGGACGTTTTATGACTGAATTGATGAAATTACATTATAAATATTCAGTGTATCATTATTCAATTACACGGTGATTGAAGATTGCAGTAGCAGATTGAATCTACTGCTAATTAAAGTACAGTTGAAGTAGAATTCGAAAATTAATGACAGCGTTGTACCTATTGTTATCAGAACAATATGTTCGGTTGCAAATACCAAATCAATGACATATCGACATATGCGTGGAAATACGATCACAAGACATTCTCAATCGAAATTTCTCTTTAAATGTAGGTACTGGTATTTATAATCTGGGAATGCACACATTAAGCTACATAATTTTAAAAAAAATATCAGGAGAAACTGACTGACTGATATATCAAGGATTAGATTAATTACTGGGGCTAGGAAGGAACGTGAAATTTTGCACTAGGCTTTCCTTTATGATATAGGCGAGCTCTAAGAGACGGTTTTTGAAAATTCAACTTTAAAGAGGGTGAAAACGGGAAAATTCGTTAGTATGCATTTTGTTATTTGATTCCATTAAATTGCAATTTAGAATAATCAGCAACTCAATAAATAAAAACGGTTAGGTTTTCATTATTCGTTTTTTAAAATCCTCCTACAAAACGATTTAGGGGGTGGTAAAGGCTGCATGGGAGAATCTTATTCCTTTGGTTAACAGACTTGAAACTTGGCACAAATTCTAATAAAAAGGCGTTAAAGTTTAAAAAAAACATTCTCGCGTACGAAGTCGAGGGCAAAGTGCTAGTTAGTTTATACGTGTATAAGTATGTGAAGTCATTGTAATATGGTGTGAGGGGGCATTTTTTTTTAAATCATCCAATGACATCTCCAGCGCTTGGGCGGAGTGAGAGGGCGTGTCAGACTCTTACTGTGTAAAACCACACCCGTGTCCTTCAGTTGCCCTTTACATTCTAGGACTACGGGTTTCCCCTTCGGAAATTCCCCACGGTCCTAGCCAGTGGGCATCGCCCCTGCTGGGGCTGACATCTCTTTGAGGAGCGCATGGATCACTACGCGCTATTGACGACTAGGCCAGGTAGGACTCGGTCCAGTTAATTACCGGACGGCTTGACGGCGAGCTACCCTTTGCTCGATGTCTACAAGCCCGCGTTTACTGTGGCTGCGACTAGGTCGGAGGTGACCGCCTGTCATTCCTCCTCTCTCCGGACCATAGCATTAACCAGAGCCCGGCGCGAAAGTTTGCTGCCGCCGATTGCCTCCATGAGGACACAGCGGTGCTCTGCCCAAGCGTGGCTGATCTCCACCAGCCACTGTGTTCTCCGGGCATGGTATGGTGGGGCTGACATATCCTTATTTAGACAAAAGTCCCCAAATACAATCCAGAAAAAAAAAACAATTAAAAATCCATCTGTACGCACAATTAATGTGTTCCCAAAACGTAAGAGTGATAAAGCAATATGTAAAAGTGGACCTTATTTTAGCACCTAATCATTTTATACAATGTTAGTGTCAAATTAAACTGATTATCTAATCCACTGTAGCATTACGCTAACAAAGCTAATCACTGTTATGCGTGGGTACTATCATGTTACCTCAGTCCGGACTGTTTCCTGCAGAATTCTGTCCGTTTACGTGTTCAAAAGACCTATTAGTGTAGTTAATAATGGAGTGATGGACGTAATTCGCTGAACAAGCAAAGTATAGAGGCGCAACTGCCAACGCAACATCCCGTTTCTCGTGTGAAGTGAGTTTGACACTTTTGCGTTAATGGTGTTGTTCAAACTGTCTAGGTTCTTCGTAGGTAACTCCTTTATGTATTTTGTTTTGGATGAAGAGAGGGAGAGGTGCGACTGTCCTAATTAACAATTTGATTTCTGCTGCGTTTTATTCGTACGTTTTCAACATATATTTTCACTTAACAATTCCACTTTTTTTTTACTTTTTAACATCATTATCGATAACAAAATGTCATTTATCCAAATCCAAAATCTGAGCATTAATGAAACGTGCGGAAAAAGTATCTAAAAGACAACCATCAAAATAAACTCCACTGATAGTCAGTAGAAAAATTAAGTTTGTATTTTGAAACAAAATAAACACATAAATATAAACCAGTACATCATAATAATACAAAGCAATAACTATGAATAATTCGTCTAAACTTAAACGCATTGCTATAATCGAGCTTGAGAAAGTTTGTACCTAATTAGATTTCAGAACTACACCGGCAGAGTTCTAGGCTATTTACATGTCTGCTCCCGGGAATTTGAATTTAGAACTGCGCTAGTTTCAACCGTTTTTCTATCCACCTTAAAATGGCGGCACGGCGAGGCGACGCCGAATTTCAAATAATATGGTTTCTGTGACTTTTTAGATATTTGGAACTAATGTAGTAAAAGATTGAACTTTACATATGTTTGAATCTTGTAATAGCTACATGCTTTCTACTAGACTTATTGTAGACGTGATATTTCCGTCAGAAATAGGAGAGTTTAGACTTCGAGTGAAGTTCAGTGACTGTTATAATTGTTCGCAAATTGATTCCTAAAAGGTCTTACGATGACTTAATTTTTTTTTTATTAGTGATAGGCTAGCGTTTGACCACCATCTCACCTGATGGTAAGCGATGATGTGGTCGACGATGGAGCACGCTTGCTTAGAAATAGCCTTTTCACTCTTGACTTAAAGACCCAGTTGTAGCTATCAGGAAATGCAGACTCCCGGCAAGGAATTCCACTCCTTGGCTTACGCATAATAAATGTGTTTTCAAAACGTTTTGTGCGTATGGGTGGGGCATCGCCTTACGTCTAGTGGTCCGATGATGGAACGGACTTGAAACGTTTTTTCTTTCTTTATGTAGTTTGTTGATTTTGTACTTTGTTTTTGTTGTAACTGGGACGATCTCGCTAAAATGGAGCTGAGAGTTATATTTTAGTATTGACTACCTCAGCGAATTTTGCCAAAAAGGTTGACCCGATAAATTTGCTGCCGAAACTGCAAATTCATTAGAATTGGTTACATTGGCAATTCAGCATTCTAATATAAAAAATAAAGTGACTGTTTTCTGTATTAAAAAGGTACTACTAAACTGGACTGGCTTAATTCACAATCCGGGTGTGCAATGCAAAAAAAAAAAATGAGTCAAGTGCGAGTACCTACTACAATATTAAAATCGAGCAAAAAACGCAAAAAAAGTCTTCTATTTACCCTTTAATTGTTAACTTTATTTTATTTTTTTTGTAGCAAATTAGCAACAACAATAGCAACATTCTGTAAAAAAATCTTCTCTCCACTTCTTACGGTTTATGACATACAGACGGACGGCCAGCGGAGGCTTAGTAATAGGTTCCCGTGGCACCACCGTTTTTGAGACATAATACATATTGTGTTACATTGTCAAATACTTTTTTTTGAGGTACTCAATCTACACTAATTTAGTTTTAGTTTGTTTTTTGTTTGTTTGTAGGAGGTAATCTCTGAAAGTACTGGTCCGATTAGCATAGCATAGCATAATCAGCCTTTTAATGTTTCCTGCTGGGACTCAGGCTTCCTCTCTAAGAATGGGAATGGGCCATAAACGACCACGCAGGCCTAGTGCGGCTTGATGAATGTCACATGTCTTCGAATTTTTTTGGTTCTAGGACATGCCGGTTTCCTCACGATGTTTTCCTTCACCGTTTTGAGAGCAGTGGTGACAAAATAAATTACACAAAGTAATGCGCTTGGTTGGCGTTGAACCCGCGACCTACAACTAGTTATTCGGGGCCGTTACCGCTCGGCTACCAGTGCTCTAATCTGGCCCGTTTGGCAAAATTTTTTCACCGATAGAAAGCGGTTTTATCCCTGAGTGACTATATTTTACGTATACGGGCGAAGCCGCGGGCAAAAGCTAGTTATTAATAGTTTCTTCTGCTCTGGGTGGAAAGAAAAGGCGTGTCAGACTTTTATCGACAAAAACCCTTTGCGCCCTTCAGTTGCCCTTTGCGTTCCAGGGCCACGGTAAGTCTTTTAAACATTCTTGCAGCATATTGTCGAATGCCTAAGTTGTCGATTTATCATAGAATTTGCTTAATCGTAGTTGTGAACCGTATTCAATTCCTATTTGATTCACAAAAAATGGACTATGAGCCCCGGGGCCAATGGCAAAGAAGGAACAGGAGTAGGTTTTAGTCAGAAAAAAATTATGACACGCTCTCTCGCTTCGCCCAAGAGCGGGGGATTTCATTAGATGACTTTCCTACCAAAAAAAAGATGGGCTATCAATATCCATTATCGTAACACTCCAGTAGGGAGTTCGTTAACTACGAGAGAACTGACAAACTCGAAGCCTACTGGGGCCATGGGTGATGCGAAAGAGAACCCTGGGTCCCTGGAACGAAGGCAAAGAAGAAACAGGAGTGGGTTTAAAGTCATTAAAAGTTTGACACTATCTCACGCTCCGCCCAAAAGCGCAGGATGTCATTGGATGATTTTCCCACCGAAAAAAAAAATGTAGTGGATAAAAAAATCCTTCATACATTTAAATACACCGTCAATTCTACAACTGCAAATGTGTTTTTTTTTATATGTAATGATTTTCGGACATTTTCATTTATTTGTGCCTTACTTTTTGCCAAACATGATCTTAGTAATCCTAGGTCAACGGGACCTCCCGTTGTACTGTCCAAGTTTTTTTCTTCTTCCTTTTTTATCGTTTGGTTGCGTTGTTTTAAGTGTTTATTTTTACAGCTCCAAATTATTGCAGAACTATTTGAAATTAATTTCAATTGATAGTTTTACGCGATCCTGGTTCTTGACCAACAGATGGAGAACAAAGTAATTTTAGTTTTCTTTTTGATACACAGAATCCAAAAAATCAGTTGGTCACTAAATTTTGTTGGGTATTTTTTTTTTTACTTTATAGAATGTAATGTTAAATAAATCGCGTTTTAGATTAAATCCTAATGCCTAAAAAAAATTGCTGATGATAAATAATTCAGGCAGTATAAAAACCTAATCACGCGTTCCGATCTGAGGATTGAACTGAAGTAACAAATCATTAATATTAATGGACGTTTTATAAAAATAATGTGATCGGAGACTTGTCAAAACAACCACGTTCACCACTAGTCACCGTACATAGATTGCTAGGCCGAAGAATGGAACCAGAAGGTTCCATGGGTTTACTTCCGAAAGGGAAACCCATGGTCCAGGAACGCAAAGGGCAAATAAGGAATATAGATGTCGTTTTAGTCAGCAAAAGTCTGACACGCTCTCTCAGTCCGCCATAGAGTGAATGAAGTCATTGGATGATTTTCCACATTAAAAAAAAACCGTAGAAACCCCCCGAGAGAACCGTAAACGCGTTAAGTTCGCAAATAATTGCATTTTACTTACAATTTTTTTGGAATATTACGGAACAAGATAAAACACACATTACTCATAAAATCTATATATATAAAAGGAGAAACTGACTGACTGACATATCAACGCACAGCCAAAACTACTGGTACTAGAAGCGTGAAATTTTGCTTAAGGCTTCTTCTCATAACGTAGGCGAGCACTAAGAGAGGATTTTCCAAAATTCACCCCCTAAGTGGAGGAAACGGGGGTTCAAAGTTTGTATAGAGAAACCTATTTTCACGCGTGTGAAGTCGCGGGCAGAAGCTAGTAACATATAAAATCAAAATTACATAAAAACGCTAGCGCAATTTTTAGGCCTAAGATTTTTTATATGACTAATTGACTTAAACTGTAATAACTTAATGAAAATTCAATTAATTGGAGCAGTAAAATAAGGGTAATTTGAAGATTAAATAAATATTGAACTTTTGGTAATAAGACACCAACACTAATAATAATAATGGCTTTCAGATCTATCTTTGATATGTATTCTACAAAAACAAATCATATAATCGTACTAACGTAGTACAAATTACGATTAATGCTTAAATATGTGGCTTATATTTGAATGAAATATTAATATATATATATATATATTTAATATTAAACAGTTTTTTTTTAGATGGAAAATCATCTAATGATGCTCAAGTCTAGGGCGTGTAAGCTTTTTACTGATTTAAACCACACCTGTGTCCTTCAGTTGACCTTTGAGGTCTAAGAACACAGGTTTCCTATTCAGAAATTTCCCGCGGCCTGGCGGGTAGTCCTACTGGGCCGATATCTCAGTAAGGCGCGCATGTTACACCACGCGCCGTTGACGACTTTGACTCGGTCTGGACTATTACCGGACGGCTGGAAGGTACCCATTGGTCGACGTCCGCAAGCCCTCTCCTACCTACTGTAAAATAGGGTTATAAACAACAGTGAGTAAGAAATTTAGATAGACGAAAATTATACACTTAAGTAGTAAATCATTTTCGCCTCATTGTTGTTAAGTATGCAATTACAAACATAACATTCGGAAATATTTGAGGTCAGAATTTATCTCAACAGTGAGATAACCTCATCATCATCATCATCAACATCATAGTGTTCCGTAGCCAAATGGCAAAAAACGGAACTTATACCTAGATTCGACATGTCTGTCTGTCCTTCCGTATGTCACAGCCACTTTTTTCCGAAACTATAAGAACTATACTGTTGAAACTTGGTAAGTAGATGTATTCTGTAAACCGCATTAAGATTTTCACACAAATATAGAAAAAAAAATCTATGAATAGGTCTTCAACAATTATATGTTTGTGTAATGATGAGATTTCTAATTTAATTTTTTTCTAAACTGAATAGTTTGCGCGAGAGACACTTCCAAAGTGGTAAAATGTGTGTGTGTGTGTCCCTGTAACTTCTAAAATAAGTGAATGATAAAACTAAAAAAAAAATATATGATGTACATTACTATGAAAACTTCCACCAAAAATTGGATTGAACGAGATCTAGTAAGTAATTATTTTTAATACGTCATAAATCGTAAACCGCAATTTACCTTTCAAGTTTGTAAGGAACCCTCAGTGCGCGAGGCCGACTCGCACTTGTCCAGTTTATTTACTTTTTTTAATTTTTTAGAAATCTTTACAGGATTAGTTTAACACAAATTTATTTTTGTTTTTTTTTTTAGCAAATTAGATAATATCAACGAGATATCTGTTTCCAGAATATCTGAAAAAAGATGTCTAATAACGTCATAATCACGTAAGAGCGGTTGTTTGGAAATGTATCTCGGGTTAGCCGCTCTTAATTATTTTAAGTTGTATAGCTCAACAGAGTTTTTGACCATTTCTAATCACCTACTTAACGAAGTTAAAATGACGCAAATAAGTCAGAAAACCCACTTTACCAACGTTTTTATTCACTGTCCAAAAAAAAAAACGAAATATATGCTAAAGCTGTCCACATTCTAAAGTGTAGAATACCCCGAAAGCGTCATCAATATCCGTCGGCTTAATGTTTTTAGCTCACAAAAGGGGTTTCTGGTTACGTATCGGGATATCCATAAAAAATCGTTGTTCGTTTTGAACGAATTTTGTGACCGACTAGGTAAGTCTCTTCATTGTTCTATTTTGGCCAGACGACTGTTTCGAGCATCAATTTTTTATCCAGATTTCAAATAACTACTCAACACAGTTATGCTTTTTATTGGAAAACTATAAGCCAGCGCTGAAGCCTCTATTTTATTTGTAGGCAGTCATAAAAGACTAGAGGGGTTTTTTTTTTTTTAAGGTGGGAAATCATCCAAATGACTCCTCGCGCTCTGGGTGGAGCGCGAGGGCGTGTCAGACTTTTACTGACTAAAACCACACCTGTATCCTTCAATTACCCTTTGCATCCTAGGACTACGGGTTTCCCTTTCAGAAATTCTCCGCGGTCCTAGTTAGCGGGCATCGGCCCTGCTGGGCCCTTACGGTTTGCTGACATCTCTTTGAGGAGCGCGAGGATCTCAACGCGCTATTGACGACTGGGTTCGGTCCGGTTAATTACCGAACAGTCGGACGGCGAGCTACCCAGTGCTCGACGTCTGCAAGCCCGCGTCTACCGTGGCTGGTAGTCGGGGTCGGAATTACGGCGGCTAGGGCGTGAGGACCTTCGTTCCCTCACGCGTGCAGCCTCCTCCTTCGCTAGCATTACTGCTTCGCAGAAGGAGGCGACCGCCTGCCATTCCTCACTAGCGGGGTTACCATAAGGTTCAAAGTAAGATTGTTTCATTCTTATGTCAGTGTGGATAAGAGACAGACCTATACAGGTTGTGTGTTGTCTAGCGCCATCTCTTACCCACACTGGAAATAAGAATGAAACAATCTTACTTTGAACGTCATGGTACAGGGTCTGGTTTGGCACCACAATAAAAAGTGTATTGTATTGTGCTAAGGCTGTGGATACATGCAAAAAAGTCTATCTTAGTCTATTGATATCTCTCTTGTGTAAACCAAGCCTAAAGTCAGCCAAGGTCAGTAAAAGCATGGAATTATTGTGTACGATAACAGATATAAATGACAGTTATACGACAGTATCAGGAAAAATTATCAAAACCAAACACCTCGCCTTGACATGTCAATAAACAACCAATTTGGTTGTAATATATACTCGTAGGTACATTGTCTAGCACAGTGATACATCACTAAAACAAAGCCACTTCAGTACCTGTATTGGTCGATAATATAACCATTTTACGATAAAATCATGTAATAGTCGTGAGTTTAGCTGCGTTGACTATTAATATATCATGTTAATAGTCGTGAGTTTGGCTGCATGTGCTGTTTAGCATCATGTCGTTAAACGCAGAGCATTTATTATTTTGGCTAACTCATATCATGTGTGGCCACTATTCTATAGTTATCATATAATCTATACTTAATGATTATAAGGCTGTAGTGCGTTTGGTTTAACGCGCTAATCTCAGGATCCAGTATTCAAATAAAAAAACCAATTTTATTGTTATATAGCCCATTTATTGAGAAAGGCTATAATAATCTTCTTATATATAAAAATGAATATCTGTTCGTTAGTCTCGCTAAAACTCGAGAACGGCTGGGCCGATTTAACTAATTTTGATTTTAAATGGTTCGTGATAATCCAGAGAAGGTCTAAACGGCGAGAAAATATGGAAAAATTCAACATCAAAAAATCGAATTCAACGCCATCTTTAATTAAAATGTCATTTTAAAATGAATTATGCTGGTCCTGGTAATGCCTGTAGATGGCGTTATCCTTAGGCGGTACGAAGTTTGCCGGGTCAGCTGGTAGCAATATTTTTTTAATTTGATATAAATTAGTGCTCGACTGCAATACCACCTGATGATAAGCAATGATGCAATCGTTGATTTGGAAGAGCACTAGTTTATTAAGAGCTTATTCACTGTAGACTACTTAAACCTAAATTACCTAAATACCTGTATATATATATTTTTTTTATGTCGGCTATGTAAGATCGCGTTACGATCAAAAAGAACAAAGCAGTACCAAAAGACGCGGGTGAAACCAAAGGCGACAGCTAGTACGATCATAAATATAGCGAAATGGTTGAACACATCAGAGATGTTACGATGTTGTGATGTTTCGATTCTGAAAGGTTCCCGCTTTCGGATTCGGATTTGACTTCAAATTAATTTTGCATGAATCTGAATATTATGAATGAGAATAAGAAATTTTATTTGCTCAAACATGTGTATGCATACAGAATTAAAATAATACATGCATGCAAGATCTTAAATAAAAATGGCTCACGACATGTCTGCCATTTCTCATGGCGTACAAATGTCTTAGGTTCTACGAGTATTACATTATTATTATGAATTAATTTTGTTTTTAATTTTAATGAATGTTTTAATGATTTTAATTATATTTAATAACATTTAATTATAATAATATAGGCATTTTTAAGTCCTTCACTTTTACACAACCTTAATAATAATTACGACAATGTTTATTCTAGTTATTTATTTGTAAGAATCCGGAGTCGTTTAAAAATACTGTAATACGCTTTCTGTGCCAAAAACAATTTCATTGTTTGTTTAAGTTTAGGTATAATTTGTTCTTTCCAACTGTTTCAGTTCCGAATCCGGTTCCGATTTCGATTCCGATTCCGGTTTCGATTTCGGTTCCGATTCCGGTCCCAAATTTAAAAACTCCGCTTTCGAATTGAGTTCTAATATAACCACTTTCGTTACATCCCTAGACCATAATTATCACGAAACGTGTTCAATTTAGGTAGGCACTTGTCAAAATATTCATGAATAGAAATCAAAGCAAGCTTGCGCCTGGATCCATTAAGGCTCATTACTTTGACCAACTATTTAGGGTACTCCGTCGATTAGGGTCAATCAAATCGAAGGCGTGGAGTGGACCGGTAGGCTAATAAATTAGATGCCTGAGTAAATGTTATTAAGTTAACAGTCATATGACTTAATTAATTGAGCGTATGCAGGTCTCTTGAAGACCTTGACGTACCTACTGAAATTACTAGGTTTGTTGCTGGAAAAAAAAAACAGTGACTGCTTGTTGGTATACTTTGACAAAATCCAGTGTCTAAATAAACAGTCATTTTATCTGTGATAATCATTGTCATCTTTAGGTATTTATATATAATTCTTCTTTATGTGTGTTTGTCACCTTACTCCTCCAGTTAGCTTGACCTATTTGGATGAAAATTTGTGTGTATATTTGGATAATTTGAAAATACATTTTGAACCCGGTAGGTGACGCTGCAATCGAGATCTCAATTTTCGGACAGGACAACGTCTGCCGGGCCTAGTAGTAAAATATAAAATGTATAAGATTGACCTGATGATATCACAATGTGACAAAATCGTAGCGCATTTTTTTATTTATTTGGCTTCATAGGTTTTTGGATTTAGCCAATGACAAGTTCAGAAAACAAATGTTACACTTTCTAATGTTTTTTTTTTTCAGTATTTAGCAGAAAATGTTTCAATTCAGCACGTCAGCGATGAGGTACTAAGAAAGACAATACTGTAGATAAAATAAAAGTAAAATTCTCAGTGAAATATTACCAAGAACGTCAAGAATGTTTCAATGAATCCACATATTGTTCAGTTACATATACACTTTTTTTTGAGATGAGAAATCATCCAAATTGTCCTGAATCCAGGACCCCACGCTCAGTAGTCGCCTTTGCGACCAGGAGACCAATAAAGAGATACGTAATACAAAATACCTCAATGATATAACTCAAAAAATTATATTATTATTATTGAACCAACAAATTAATCAATTCTCATGTATTAAATTTTTTGAGTAATATCTATTTAAGATTAAGTGTGAAGAAACTGGTACTAAAACCATATTTGATTACCGTTATTTGAACTAAATAAAATATAATAATACAAAACTAAAAATGTAAAATACTAGTAGTGGTAGAAAAAAAAATTACGTGTAAGTGTTTTTTTAAACCTATTTGCAAAATAAATATTTATCATTAAGTAATCCATCATACTTAATGATAAATATTTATTTTGCAAAAAGGTTTAAAAAAACACTTACATGTAATTTTTTTTTTCGTCATGTTAAACTAGATGAGGACGGTGTTTCCTAGCTGACTACCCTGAGAAGAAACACCGAAACAAACTCAGGGGTCAAAGTCTCTATTAAAGTCCATACAGTAAATATGGTCAAATCACATGAGAACCATGCAGATTTGTCTGAGGTGGTCTTTTAAAGAAAGAACCATGCAGATTTGTCTGAGGTGGTCTTTTAAAGAAAGAACCATGCAGATTTGTCTGAGATGGTCTTTTAAAGAAAGAACCATGCAGATTTGTCTGAGGTGGTCTTTTAAAGAAAGAACCATGCAGCACACCACCATGCTAGTCACACTTAAACATAACATATTGGTCTATCATTAGCCAGGGACATCACACGCCAAAAAAAAAATTGTCCTTAAGGGAACAAACTCCCGAGATAAAAAGTATCCTTTGTTAGTACATAGGATATCTCGGGATTATATTCACACGGTGTTCACGGTGCAGTCATGACGAACTCCTGTAATAGCTTCCAGGATATGGTCAACCCTTCTCAACGAACACGGTAAGTTCGGGCAGTTCCTGCATCGGGTGTCGCCACTGTGTGGACCGCCCGGAGGACACAGTGGAGCACACGGTGGAGGTGTGCCCCGCTTGGGCAGAGCAACGCCGTGTCCTCGTGGGGGCGATCAGCGGCCGCAATTTCTCGCGCCAGGCCTCGGTACAGGCCATGGTCCGGAACGAGGAGGAGTGGCAGGCGGTTGCCTCCTTCTGCGAAGCAGTAATGCTAGCAAAGGAGGCGGCCGATCACGTGAGGCAACGATCCTCACGCCCCAACCGCCGCCGGGATTCCGATCCCGATTTCCGGCTACAGTAGGCGCGGGCTTGTGGACGGCGAGCAATAGGTAGCTCGCCGTCCGACCGTCCGAAGTCCCTGCAGGTTCGAAGCCTTCTGGGGTCATAAGATTACTTTTTCACCTAAAAAAAAACCCGTATATGAAGTTTCATCGAAATTCGTTCAATCGTAAAAAAGTAATAAACATTTAAACACACTCACAAACTTTCATCTGTATAATGTTAGCGTGATAGTCCGATGATAATTACTTAAAGCGTTCCGTTCACCCAATTGACTTTGCTGAATTACCCAAAATATAAAATAATATTCCGTAGCCGGTACCTCTATTGAGAGGAAAGTTTTAGCTGTATTTAAGTTTGTTTGTAAATAAAAGCTCGGTACTGTTACTAACAGGACGAGAACTTCATTTACTGACTCCATAAACGAACAAGTTTTGTAGATTTATTCCACCAATTGCTTTTAAGAGTTCAGGAAAGCGTTTCAACATCTGTCAGTCATGGAAGAGTCTAAAATAAAGTTAAGAGGAGTTCAGAGGCCTTACCATGCCGTGTTGAAATGTCAGTCGTGTGAGTGAGAAAGAAGGATGGAGCCTATATAGCCACATCCCTTTAACAGGTCAGTTTAGATCGTGAAATGGATCGCTTTAAGAGGTCAGCTTAGGACCTAAAGTGCGTTCACCATAAGTACTGAATACAAAAGAAAGAGATGCACAAAATTCAAAATTCAAATAAGTTTATTTCGCATAGGCCTATATAATAATAATAATTTATTTATTTAAAGACTACATGGATCCAATGGTTAGTAAAAAACTTATCAACTAGAAGGGTTAGTAAGAAAACTTAAAACTAATGCCGCACTAACAATTGCAACCAGTGCTTGATCACTGGCGCATCATGTTTATGTTTATGTTTATCGGCGGCCATATGGGCACTTATAAAACGTCAGAATCTAGTGCACGGTTCCAAAATGGTCGTATCCAAATGAGAAGAACTGGCCAGAAACTTAAAGACACAGTATTCATCATCATCATTTCAGCCGAAAGATGTCCACTGTTCGACATAGGCCTCCTCCAAGTGTTGCCATAATGAAAGGTCCTCTGCGTCTCGCATCCATCGGATTCCCGCAACTCTTACCAAGTCGTCGGTCTGCCAAAAAACAACTAACACTCAGTGCTTGCAAAATATGAAGCATTTTCACCATTTACTAAAAATCTACAGATTTAATTATAAAATTAAAATACTATAACTGCAAACGGTTACTTGTAAAATAATCTGACAAATCATCAGAATGATTACATGTATATTAATCCAGTTTTTAATCAATAAAAGTAATTTATTTTTGTGTTTTTTTTTTCTATTGGACTAAATTAGCTGTATTATTTTTTGAATACACTATATTTTTAGCATTTATCCTGAAAAACAATTTATATTTTTTTTAAATCCGTTTAGTGGATCATATTCTTTTGCGCATTATAAAACTCGCTATTAGCTCCCGTAGTCCCCTCAAATGGAGAAGCTGTTTCTACATTACATGCCCTTGCTATAAACATTCATTAATTTTATGTAAAACTTGATTAAGACACTCAAACATGATGTACTTAATGTGAGTCTCAGCGGGGATTTCCTACGTTGTTCACAATTATGTCGCCTTAGTAACAAAGTCGATTATTTATTTAATGTACTGAGCCATGAACTCCACTATCACTTCGTGTTTTTTTCATATCACTCACGTGTAGTTAATTAATAGCAATTAATTAATAATATCTTATTGGCATAGGCCAATAAGGCACATATTTTAAGGGTAACCACAGCAAATACTCTCGAATAATAATTATATTTCTTTATTTTTAGGTTACGAAGTACTATAGACACTTTACATTGACTAATTTTAAAAATACTAATCTAAAAATAATATTCATGGGTACTAGTAAATATGTTTTTTTTTTTCAGATACGAGCTAAAGTGATGGGTTGTCTAGTGACACACGCTTGGTTCATGTCGTTCGTACAGTTGGCCACTTTTACAGCCCTTGCGAACTTCCTCGGGACACATACCGTAGTTTATTGTTATGCTGGAATCAACCTCTGCGGAGCTCTTGTGAGCCTGGTATTTTTGCCTGAGACTAAAGGTAAAACTGCTGAACAAATCGAAATGGATCTACTAGGCAAATAATTTGTTTGATACAAACTAATTGCTTGATTACCTTTTGTAAGTTTGAACTTGTTTGTTGTTCGCAAAATAGTTAAGTGCTCGGTGTTACTAATAGAATTCGATTTCGAAACGATACTGTGAAAGTGTCGTCTCGAAAATGTATGCTTCACAATAATTATTCTAATATAACTAGTTTATATAGTTACAATTATTTTAGTCTAACTAGTTCATAATAATTTAAAGGTAGGTACGAGTACATACCTACGGCAAATAAATTATCATAATTAAATGGTACAAATAAATCTCAACGTAGATATTACAAAAACATTGTGTTTGTGTATTCTCTTGTTATTATAATTTACTAAATACCTTTATAATAATGCCATGGGCTAGAACAAGCAATCTCAGGTTGTATAAAATAAAATGAATAGATATATAAATACTGAATTTCATTGTTCTCAACTTGACATTACTATCAAACCTACCTACTTGTTATTCAAAGATGAAACACTAACTTTTTATATGAGAATAAATAACATTTATTTATTTTATTTTAACATGCTGGAAGATCATAATTATAGCCAAAAGACGTCCATTGTTGAACAAAGGCTTCCCAAAGTATCGCCACAATGAATGGTCCTGTGCGTCTCACATGCATCAGATTCCTGTGAGTTTTACCAAGTCATCGACCTATCTTGTGGGAAGCCTTCCAACACCACAATCGAGCATTTGTTCTGTGAGCAAAGTGCCCTACCCACTGCCATTTAAGTTTTGTGATTCGTCAAGTTATGTCAATAACATTGGTTCTTCTGCAGATATCCTGCAGTAGGTACTTAACTAAAGAATATTACGTGAACGTAGTATTAGATGCGATTTTGTCGAACAGAGAATGGACGGATCCACAAATCACAACAAAGAAAATAAAACATCACAATCAATCAATAATCAAACAGATGATTGTTTGATCATCATCATCATTCAATGTTTCAGTAATTGTTTAAGGGAAAATGATTGACCGTCCGATTATAATTTAGGTGTTTTCAAGGATAAATTGAATGGGCTCTTAATAGACTAGTGCAATTTATTATCAACGATTGCATCAAAGCTTACCATCAGGTGGGATCGTAGTCAAGCAATAGGTTACATCATTTAAAAATAATATTGCAACGTCATCATCTCCTTAGGCCATGGTCCGAAATGAGGAGTCGTGGCAGGCGGTCACCTGCTTCTGCGACGCAGTAATGCTAGCAAAGGAGGAGGCCGCACGTGCACGCGCGAGGGAGTGACCCTCACGACTCAGCCGCCGGGATACCGATCCCGATTTCCGGCCACTGTAGGTGCGGGTTTGCGGACGGCGAGCACCGTCCGGACCGAGCTCAAGTCGTCGACGGCGCGTACTGTTCTATGCGCACCTCAAGGAAATGTCAGCAAACCGTACTGGCCCAGCAGGGTTTAAGCTTACTGGGGCCAAGGGCTTGTTTCTGAAAGGAAAACTCGGCCCTGGTATGAAAGGCAACGAAAGAACAGGAGTGGGTTTTTAGTCAATAAAGGTCTGACACCCTCGCGCACCGCCAAAGAGCGAGAGGTGTCATTAGATGATGTTCCCAAAAAAAAAGTCTTCAAAACTTTTCCCAACCAGTTTGGCATTAACATCCACAACCCAGTTATTAGGCAGAGCATTTCCAGCAGTGCGTGTCCATAGCGACGAAATCCAAATAAGTACATTGTATTGTTCCTAAATCAATGTACCTATTTAGATTTTGTCTCTGCGGCCAGCACTGCGCACAGGGCTATTTTCTTAGAGAATAGCACTGCTGGAATAGCACGATTTTTATTTAATCATTTTCCAAATAATTTCAAAAAATCAACTCATTAAACTGAGAGTTGATTTTTGAAAACTTGTTTTGAAACGTACATTTAAGCTGACCTAAAATTTGTGCCGCAACCGCTTATCAAGTTGTACTTCGCAACTACTTTCAAAAAGCTCGTTTAGGAAGCTCGTTAAAAGTCAAACATTTTCATAACGATCCAGTATGTTTGAGCTTGTGGGAATTTGTAATCCTACCTTTTTATCCCCTTTTAACTGTTTACTCGCATTAGGAAGCCACGTTTTAAAAATCCTTTTTTAAATCAGACTCGAATATAGGTGTTCGTACTTCCTTTTTTTACCTGAAAAATCATCAAATTACTTCTTTCGCTCTGGTTGGTGCGAGAGGGAGTATTAGACTTTTATTGAATTAGGTACTTGCCTTTGTTTTTGTACAATCACCATCATCATCATTTCACCCGATAGACGTCCACTATTGGCTCCCCCAAGCGTCGCCACAACGACCGATCCTGTGCGTCTCACATCCACCGCACACCCGTGACTCTCACCAAGTCATCGGTCCACCTTGCGGGAGGCCTTCAAACGCTGCGTTTCAAACCTTTCGGCCCCATCGACCATTCGTTCTACGAGCAATGTGCCCTGCCCACTGCCCCTTTAGTTTAGCGATTCTTTGGCCTATGTCGGTGACCTTGGTTCTCGTGCGGATATCTTCATTATTTATTCGATCTCGCAAAGAAACTCCGACCATAGCCCTTTCCATTGCCTTTTGGGTGACCGTAAGCCTTCTTATGAGGCCCATTGTAAGCGACCATGTTTCAGTATAATATTTTGTACTAAATAAAAAATCAATTGGGGTAAGTCCGAGGAGATGGCCATACGGGAGAGATGGTCAGTTCAATTATTTTCAGAACTAATAGCTAAATGACGCCAGTTGACGCTTTGTGCGCTTCTGCCAGTGAAGACCACTAGCAGCGAGTGCGAATTTAAATTTAAATTGAACCAAAAAGTAAGTAAAAACTTCGTTATTTATTATCAAAAGAGTAAACAGTTTTCAATCGAGAGTTTTAATTATGCATTTATTAATATTTTATTCGATTAAAATTTGTTAATTACTTTCTGTTATTTAGAAGTTAAACGATTAAACACTGATCTGAAATTAAAAAAAAGTTAAAGATACCACTAGTTTTATTTTTACAGCATCCAAAAAAAACTCTCAAGTCTCTCCCGGACTTACCCTATCCTAAAAAGAAATCTTTTCCAGAAATAACATCATAATTGGTTAAAAAATAAAGCAGCAATTAGCATTTCAAATATTGTTTTAAGAAAGAGTGTGGGCGCGGTAGGAACATCACGCTCTTTTGTAATTTAATGGCGGTGACGTCATATTTCACTATGTGCATCCTTATTCTGTTGTTTGACAGCTTCCCCTTCTAACAGGTTTGAAAGGTTTTTAACTTACTTAAAATTAAACGGATTTTGAAAATTCTTTCTATTAGGGTTCCGTACCTCAAAAGGAAAAAACGGAACCCTTATAGGATCACTTTGTTGTCCATCCGTCTGTCTGTCTGTCAAGACCCTTTATCTCGAAACACGTGGAGGTATTGCATAAGCATAAGCATAATCAGCCTTTTAATGTTCCCATTGCTGGGACTCAAGACTCCAAGCTAGGAGAGGGAATGAGCCGTAATCCACCACGGGCCCAGTGCGGGTTTGTGAATGTCACATGTCTTCGATATTTTTGGTTCTAAGACATGCCGGTTTCATCACGATGTTTTCCTTCACCGTTTTGAAAGCAGTGTGGTGATGAAATAAATTACACAAAGTAATGTGCCTGGCTGGGTTTGAACCCGGGACCTACAACTCGTAAGTCGGGGTCGTTACCACTGGGCCACCACTGCTCTCAAAAGTTGAAATTCAACCTATTTAGTCAATTATGCGGTCCCTTGTAGAAGTTGTGAAAAAATCAAACTTATAAGTTAACGACAAAAAAGATACGGCTGTTTATGTTGCAAAAAATGTATATTTCGACACTTTTAAGAGAATCAAAATTCATAGGGTACTTCACGTTGTCCTACAATCCTAAAATTTGGCATGAAGCAAGGTCTCATAGCATAAATATGGGAATAAATCTGATAACTGTAAATTTATAGTTACGTCACAAAAACAAAACCGTAAATTTCCAACCGATTCGTAAAAATCTTTGAGACTCGATTCGGAAATTGAACAAATTTTTTCATAGGTAAGTTGGTACGGAACCCTCAGTGCGCGAGTCCGACTCGCCCTTGTCTGTTTTTTTAAAATAAAGTTACTTTTTGATACAAATAATTAAAAAAAAATAGTATACTTCCTAATTAAAGCTTCTTCAGTTGGCCTTTGCGATGGCCACGGTAAGTCCTCTGAAGAACCCGCAGCCCTAGCAGGTATCGGCCTTACCTGACCTCATCAATGTTGCTGACATTTTCTTGAGGCTCGCGTGGAACGCAACACGCCGTCCACCCGGGCTTGCTCCTCATCAAACGGCTGGACGGCGTGATACCCATTGCTTACTTTCCACGCCTTTTTTTATATTTTTTTTTTAATGTGGGAAATCATCAAAATGAGTTCTCACGCTCTGGGTGGAGCGGGAGGGCGTGTCAGACTTTTACTGACTAAAATCACACCTGTATCCTTCAATTACCCTTTGCGTTCTAGGACTACGGGTTTCCCTTTCAGAAATTCTCCGCGGTACTAGCTAGCGGGCATCGGCCCTGTTGGGCCCCTACGGTTTGCTGAATTCTCTTTTAGGAGAGCGAGGATCACTACGCTCTGTCGACGACTGGGCTCGGTCCGGTTAGTTACCGAACAGCCGGACGGCGAGCTACCCAGTGCTCGACGTCCGCAAGCCCGCGTCTACCGTGGCTGGTAGTCAGGGTCGGAATTACGGCGGCTAGGGCGTGAGGACCTTCGTTCCCTCACGCGTGCAGCCTCCTCCTTCGCTAGCATTACTGCTTCGCAGAAGGAGGCGACTGCCTGCCATTCCTCCTCGCTACGGACCATAGCCTGAACCAGGGCCCGACGCGAAAGGTCGCTGCCACCTATTGCCTCCACGAGGACACGGCGGTGCTCCGCCCAAGCGGGGCATACCTCCACCGTATGCTCCACCGTGTCCTCTGGGTAGTCCGCACAATGATGACACCCGGGCGTTGCTTCCGCCAGAATCCGATGCAGGAACTTCCCGAACTGGCCATGCCCGGTGAGGACCTGCGTCATGCGGAAGGTGAGGACGCCGTGTTGCCGCTCCAGCCACTCCTCAAAGAGGGGACTTACCGCCATAATTGTAGCGTACCCTTTCCACGCCTACGGTGATCGAGAATCGCTCTGTGTCTACCGCGCCCGATGCGAAGTTTTTAACATTACTAAATATTTCACATACTCGTATCAACGGATTTTGAATCCTATAGCATAATCAGCAGCCTTATAATGTCTTCACTTCTGGGACTTAGCGCCTCCTCTCTAGGACCAGGAATGGGCCATAATCCACCACGCAGGCCCAGTGCAAATTGGTGGAAGTCACATGTCTTTGAATTTTTAGTTCTAGGACATGCCGGTTTCCTCACGACATTTTCCTTTACCGTTTTGAGAGCAATAGTGATGAAATAAATAAATAAATACACCTGGCTGGGTTTGAACTCGCGACCTCCAACTTATAAGTCGAGGTAGTTACCACTGGACCATCACTGCTCTCCAATTGAATCCCATTTTTGTATCGAATTTTAAAAACTTTCTGATTGTACAAAATAAAACGTAGAGACTTTCAAACGGGATTTTACTTTCCTTTTTATTTTTTATCCCGTTTGAAAGTAAACACAGGCGCGAGTATGATATCCATAAACTGAAAAGATTACCATAATCCAAAAAAAGCCACAGGAATAGAGAACCGCATGAAAAAAAGAAAACTGTATCAAAACACGGAGGTCGAAATAACTTTGTGATCTTTAACTGGTTTTGTAAAACTATTACTTTATTGCCTGTTGCGTTGCCTATTGGCATCTTCAAAAGGATTATCATAAACAATTTCGCCTTCTTATAACATTGGTTCACATAGTCATTCATACCTACTAAATGTTATAGTATTGTGCTGATTGCAGCACCATACCATAACATAATCAGCCGCCTCTTATTCCTTCTCTCTAGGAGAGGGAATGGGCCGTAATCAACCACGCGGGCCCAAAGCGGGTTTGGTAGGATGTCACATGACTTCAAATTTTTTGGTGCTAGGACATGCGAGTTTCCTCACGATGTTTTGCTTCACCGTTTTCAGAGCAGTGGTGATGCCTCAAGGAGATGTCAGCTAACCGTAGGGGCCCAGCAGGGCCGAAGCCTACAAGGGCTAAGGGTCTGCTTCTGAAAAGAAGACTCGGCCCTGGTACGAAAGGCAACGAAGAAACAAGAGTGGGTTTTTAGTCAGTAAAAGTCTGACACTATCTCCCAGCCAAGACCTGGGGATGTAATTGGATGATTTTCTCACCGAAAAAAAAAGCACTGGTGATGAAATAAGTCGAGCACGAGCGAGAGACTCGTAAGTCGAGTCGATTACTACTGGTCCACCACTACTCTTAATCTCGATAATCATCATACTCAGCAAACGGATCGCCAAAAGATAGTGGGATAGATATTATGATCGCCATACGACCTTATATCTACAACCATCGTCATCGTTTCAGATAAAAGACGTCCGCTGCTGGACATAAGCCTCTCCAAGTGTGGTCACAACGAATGGCTAGAGTTGCGGGAATCCGATAGATGTGAGACCCTGTCACAACCCTAACCAAGTCATCGCTCCACCTTGTGGGAAGCTCCCACAATCCCCGGTCCAAGTGTGGGAGGGAACACCGAGGTGGTTTTTTGTCAGTAAGAGTCTGACAGACCCCTTCGTCTGCCCCAGGCGAAGAACATCCATGAGGATTTTCCACCCCGGCAAAAAAAAAAAAAAAAGGCCTTCCAACGCTGCGTGTTCCGGTATGCGATCACCATTCTAGAACCTTTCTGCCCCATCGACGAAGCAGAATGAAGAACCAAGGTTACTACCATAACCCGAAGAATTGCCAAATTTTGTTACGCTCGCAGAACAGATAGTCGATCAGCGATCTCTTAGTCTAAATTTATAATTCAACCTTCAATGAAACCGATAATAAAGGTCAAGTTTATCGAACAAAATAGTTTAAAACATCTGTTGAGTGTTAAAAGATTAATTAAATTAAATTCAAACAATATTGGGATTTCACTTCTTGTTAGGGATGTTTGTTTAGGCTCCGCTTGGTTTCTGAAATATATAAGTACTTCAGTCAAGTAAGTATAATTATGGATAGCCTATTGTTTTAATTATAGCATAGAGATTGGTGCTGTTTGACTTTGTAATAGCCTAAAATAGGTGATATTTAGTAGCAACGATAGCTCAGTGGTAACAAAACCCTGGCTCAATTCTCAGTAATATGTACGTACTAGCTGACCCGGCGAACTTCGTACCGCCTAACAGTCAATGAATTTATCTATTGATTAACTTTTAACTAAACTTATTGACCGAATTATAGTAGCCGTGTGCAGCGCCCCTTAATGAACTCCACTGCGGGGGACGTAACCTACGACAAACTTATTATTTGCGGTTGGTACAGTAATCGGGTCTAGGGATCGAACAGCAAAATTAAGTTTGTTTTTTATTGTATATATTTTTCCAGGATAAAAAGTAATTAGTGTGGTGCCTAGGATATTAAAGAATAATTATACCAAGTTTCATCGTAATTGAACCGGTAGTTTTTGCATGATGCCTGAACAAACAGACAGACAGAAAGACAGACAGACAATTTTTTTTTAAATCACATTTTTGGGTTCGGTGTCGGTTTAGTAACACCCCTTTTTTTGATATTTTCTTTGTACAGAATTTTCACTTCTACAGATTTATTATAAGTAGGTTTAAATAACAAGCTGTCCCCCTGTGGTTTTATTCGCGGCAGTGGGTTCTGCTCCGGTGTTATTAGTCGTAGCGTGATGATTATTTATTTTTTTAATAACATATACATTTATTTTAACAAGTATAGACATAAGGTAGCAAAATGTATTCGTCGCTATTATAGCCTTCCTTAATGGGACTATTCAACACAGTTTTTCAATTTGAATGATTAGTGCCTGAGATTAACGCGCTCAATCGAACAAACAGACTCTTCAGCTTCATAATATTAAGTATAGATTTCAACTTACAATAAGCATAAAACCAAACTTTTTGTGTTCAGTGTTCGTAGTTTCTTCCACATTCTGATTCATATAGATCTAGCCTTTGAAACTATTATTACTATTATTAAAATGTGACATGTTAATAAGATGTGTCCGAAATCAATCGTTCAGAACAAAAACTGTTTTAGATAAAATGATCCCTATCATTAATATAGTTAAGTTGGCTCTGAAAAACCGACCCAAGCCCTAACTGTATTTGTTTTTATTGTATAACTATTATATGAGTATACCAACGGAGTTACATATTTGCACTAGCGAAACAACTCTTTAAATAAAGATTAAAAAAAAAACCTTAATCATGAATGCTGCAATACTAACATAGTTTTTAAGACCTTTAACATTATAAGAATTATTATTTTTAATATAATTTTATAAAATTTTATATAAACTAGTGCCTGACCGCGATCACACCTGATGATAAGCAATGATGCAATCGTTCATGGTGAAGCACGCTAGTTTATTAAGAGCCTATTCACTCTAGCTTTCAAGACACCTAAATCCAAAAGACACTGTAAACGTCACGTAACATTTCAAAAGATACTGTCGATTTCCCAAAATTAATATTTTAAACTGCGGTGATAAGTTTCAATTCTTTAATTCAGATCAACGAAACAAACCAAAATTAAATACATGTTGACAATAACAAATGATTGGTGAAAGAGCGCTTAATGAACTTTTGCTGATTAAATACAATAAATTAGCGAGCTTTGTTTCATTTAACTCGTTTACATTTATCAAGACAATTTTTAATTTTCATTTCTATTATCTCTCAAACATTTTATAACTTTGAACATTATAAAATACCAAAAATAGCTCATGTGCCACGTTAAACACTATATTCACCTATACTGCTAACAAGATAGTGGCTCTGGAAAGCAAAAGGCAACTGAAGAAGCACGGGTGAGCTTAAGCCAGCAAAAATCTGACACTTTTCTCGGTCCACCTCTCTGGGCACTCTTGGCAAGAGTTAATATTCTACAAAAAAAAGCATGTTGAGCACAAATTACTTGAATAACGAACGAAATACACGTGTATTCGATTTCGTACACACACATGTACGTAGTTAGATTATAAATATTTGTAGTTATTTAATATTTAAGTCATCGTGTACAAATTATATTTTGTCCAAAGTAACAGAAATAAAACAGTTTTTTATTATTTAATTACAATAAAAAAGTGTACTCGACACGTGTCATGATATTCTTACATGAAACACTCTTGAATAGCCTGATAATAAACGTTGATTTTTACACACATAGTTCCAATTTCGACAACGTCCTCTAACCGCTTCGAAATTTCCAACTATACCTTTAACAGACACTTCAGTATAACTTGGTTTAATAAATGGAACGTTCAGTCTATTGTATACAGTTCATTTTCTACTGGCACTAATATTATTATAAAACGGAGTCTATAACATTCTAAAATTATGCTTAGTAAAATGTTCTTTTAGTAAACGTGGCACCTAAAATTTTGACACTAAAATAATCCAACATGGCACCGACGAAAACCGACATTTTCGTAAATAATTTCTGAAACTATTTTAGTTTCATGCTAAAATATCTAATTATAGAACTGTGACGACTATGGAGGTCACAGTTATTATTAACTTGCACAACTGGCATGTTATACTTTTAAAGTTTATGTTATAAAAAGTTTAGTTTTGATCGATGTTCAATCAATATGATAGGAAGACGTCAAAATATGTCGGGACGTATTTTATATAGAAAACATATAGATGCTTAAATCAATATAATAATATAGCTAAAGAATAATCTTAGCCTTTCATTGCGCACCCATTCCCACAGAACCATAACTCTGTATTAAAACTGTAAAAGAAAACCTCCTCGGTAGACATAGTTAATTTAAAATCTACTCAACTGACCTGCTTATAAAGTTGACTATCGATCGATGCCGTTGCACATAATAAGGTACACTTTACTTATGACATTTTTTCCTAAAATTATGTACTTACCGCATCATTGTTGATGAAGAAAGAGAGGTTGGCGGCTGGCAGCGAGTGGCGGCTAATGCACTCCACTTTTAGCTTCATGCCTGGTCTATACCGGCGCTTTAGTCCGTGCATCGATGGCCCAGATTTAGGCAGAACTGGGGACAAAAATAAGGATGTTAATGTAGTTTTTAACTTTGCACATGGTGAGCCTATCGCAATTTTGATTTTACTTCTGTGTCTTTAAATTAATCATCGAACCAAAAAAATGGGCAATTTTGTATCTTATTGTAGTCATTAAAACAGTTTAATCGTGTGCCGAAACTTTTAAGAAAAATCAAAAGCAAAGTGACTATACCGATAAAGCTAAACTCAGCTGTGACAGCCAGCTTCCCAGAATCCAGAGGCAGTCACACCACATATAATACTTGTATTAATTTGTGTCCTGTTGGATTGGGAGCTGACCACACATAGTTAGGAAAATTCTAGACAGACGATGATATTAGGCTGTGTAAAATAGTCTTTCAAACCAATTTCAATTGAATTATGGCTTTCAATTTATTTATTAGGTAATGAGACAACTCTTTACCTCAACCTCAATAAAAAACGATAGATGAGGTCTAAGATGAAACCATAAAAGAACACAATAAATTGAATTAAGTGCTATAAAGGTAGTTACACTAAATTGTAGCTATCCGTCAAGGTAAAACATACTTGAAGAAAGCAAAAGTCTGTTTAGTTTTTTCTCGTCTAGTAGTTGGAGCTTTTTGGCTTAGACGAAATAAATAAAGGGAATATTTGCAGTACGGTCAATTTAGACATCCGAGGTTACAATAATTCTCACCCAGCTGAAAATTGGTAGGATTGTTCAAAACACCATCCACCTTTAGTTAGGGTTAGTGTACTTAGCGCGTTTATAGGGTTCCGTACGGCCGTTTATGTTTTTTTTTAGTCTCAAAAATTTTTACGAATCGCAATTTCTTTGTTGTGATGAAACTACAAAATTTACAGTTTTCAGATTTTTTCCTATACTTATGCTACGAGACCTTGCTTCATGCCAAATTTCAGGATTCTAGAAAAATGGTATACAAATTTAGATTCTCTTGAGAGTGGCCGTATCTTTTTTTTCGTTAACTTCAAGGGACCGCAGACTTGAGTGTATGGTTTTAATTTCAACTGGAAACCTCCACGCTTTCCCGGGATAATCGATGAGAACTTTTTAGATTTCATTTATTATGTATTTTGAACAATCCTACCAATTTTTAGCTGGGTGCGAATTATTACCCTAACTTACCCTTAACCTTATTTTTGGTCTAATTTACTCAACTACCAGATATCAAAGACAGGGTTATGTTTTATTTTCACGATATTTCCTTTAATGAGGTAAAGCTGAAACCAACAGTAATTGCGACGCTTCTCAAAGCTACGGTTAGTTCTAAATGCAAATAATTGTGCTCATAATTGCAGCACTTGAACCATGTTTAGTTAGGGGGTACTGCAAACAGTTCTAGTAAAAGCCATATTTCTTCTGAGTAAGTAAACCATTAATGGGCTTCTGTTACTTAACCTGATGGGTAGTTATTTTAGTTCAATTTGATTTGTTATTCACTATTAAAAATAAACAAGTATTTTCAATATTTTTTCTACCATTTTGTAAACTGGTTGCAACAAAAAATCAAAATGAAATGTTATCATAAATTCAATGTGCATATGTAAAGTAGAGAACTTGTAACTTGTTTGACCGACGAAACAAATTCCTCTTAAAGCCAGGAAAGCATGCAAAACGCAACAAAAACTGCTATTTAAATAAATTAAATTCAACTTTAGCTAACGTTTCGCCCAAAAGTTATTAACGTACGGCCGTAGCAGCAAAAAGGATCTATCTCACTCATTTTCAAGTACAGATAATTTCCGGATTATCGTGAACAGGGGTCGGATTTAAGCTTACATATAAAATGGATATTGTTCATCGCTGATAGGTGGCCATATTCTATCCCTTTACTATGCAAATAGGAGTAAGATGCTTTGGTACGATAAAATGGAACAAGGGCACTAGTTTAGATTTATTCGTAAAGTTATACAAAAGCACACACGCTGTGTATTGGGTCATGGCGTTCGATGTAGGTATCTTTATAGGTAGGTATATGGATAATACTTCGACATCAGATAACTGAGCTTCAATGTTTGCTGTTTCGTTTTATATGAAGTTTACGTTGTGGAACTGTTTAGGTTTGCATTACAGTGTAAGCTAAAATGAACTATGTTGACAAAACTAGGTCATGAATAATTTTTTCAAGGGTTTTACATATGTAGTTAATTCTTTTAGAACTTTTAAATGGAAAGTGAATAGATATTAAATAAAAGTAATAAAAACAAAACCATTTTAGTTCTTAGTAACTTTTTTATTGCTATCTATTTTTTATTGCTTTGCAACTTTTAAAACACCAACACACTCTTTTGAAAGCTGTTACTATTAATTTCGGTATTTTTTACTTCAAAAATAAGAAATAAGCTTCGACCTAAAAATACCACCTGAATAAAAACTAAAACTATTTTCAAAGACAATAAATAAAAATTTATGTGGCATGTCTTTTTCTAGAAAAACGAAACGGCAAATCTATTACGAGACCATTTTCCCCGATTCTAGGCGAAAATATATCCATTGGGCTATAAATACAGGACCCTCACGTTCTGAAGGCATTTCTTGCGTAAAACAGTGTCAACCTTAAGGTATTTTACTGTCCTATAAGGCCCTTAGACTGTAGTCTATAAAGTGTGTCACTTTTGAAAGGGCTGATTGGGAGACAGGTTTATCGCTCTGTGTATCTAAGGGTGGTTTAGGTCGAGGAAAGGAAAAATATATGGAGCACCTTACCCTTCAGGATAGGTTCACCACCTTTTGATGATAAGTTCTGTATATTTAACCCTATTTCGAACTATCTTATGATAATAGTCTTACCCTTTTTTCCATGAAAATCCTATAACGTTGTTGGAGTAATTCATTGTTATAAAACTTGAGGCAGAGGTTATTTATAGTGAGTTCTTTTGTATTATGCTTTGATTAAAAACTCGGGTTGGAAATCACAACTGTTGCGATTTTTAACTCTATGACATTGATTTAGTGTGTGTTGACCTAAATTGACCCTACACATGCACCAATAATTGAACTCGGTCGTTTGTAGCTAGAACAAAACATTTGTGAGTAACACCAGGTGGTACATGGTTTGTATACAACCTTTTTGAATCTTGCTTTGTTATTCTTTTTTGTTTACGTTAATACAACTATGTATAAAGTTGCGGGCTGAGATAGTTTTATGATGAAAAGTGTCAAAGGTAACCGCTGGCGGTCTGTTGGACTGCTGGCAGTCTATGTGACTGCTAAGGAGCTATGTGACTGCTAGCGAATTTTATGGCCGTTAGCGGTCGGTTTGGCCTCTAGCAGTTTGTAAGGTCGTTAGCGGTCTGTTTGGTCTTTAGTAGTCAGTATAGCCGCTAGCTGTCTGTTTGGTGACTAACAGTCTGTGAGGCCGCAAGGGTTTGTGTGGCTGCTGCTGTTTGGATCGCTAGATCTGTGTAGTTTTGCACTCTATATGGCTGCTAGAAGTATACACGGCCGCTAGTGATCTGTGTAGCCGCTACCAGTCTGTGTGGTTGCTAATATTATATAGCGGTTTACGTGGGCGCTAGCGGTCTGTGTAGCCGCAAGCAGTCTGTGTGCCGCTAGGGACTATATGGCTGCTAGCATTCAGTGTGACTGCAGGTGGTATGGTCTATAGCAAAATGTGTGGTTAGTAGTGGTTTATGTGAACGATGGTGGTATGTGTGACTGCTTAAATTACATAAACAAACTTAGAAAAACATGAACTCACCCACGACATACATGTGCGTATGGACTTGCGCGGTTTGGAAGGAGGGCGCGTCGGCGGACACTTCGCACGTATAGCGACCGCTCGCAGTCTGTGTGGCAGCCTGGATTGTTAGCTTCTCTGCATCGCTTCCTTCTCTCTGTGTATAAAAATAATAATTTAGTAATAAGCATTGATTTTTATGTACATTATATATACTTCGATAGTATTAAGTCAGAAAAACCATGGCTGATAATTTTAAGGTATAGTTAAAAATAGAATTGGAAAACTATTTTAATAATACCCATAACCCCAATATTGCATCAAGTAGTACTACAACAAATTGTTTTTATCGGCCAATATTTATTTAGTTATTTATTTAAACTTCATGTACAGTGATGATACATAAGTGTACTTAACGCTCAACCATTGGGTTAAAAAAGACAACACTGAGGTAGGTGTGTACAATAAATAAATAACAGACATTTGAAATAGAATGCAGTATCGGTTAATTAAGTAGCTAATATAATGTAAAAAAAAAATAATTTAATAAACTAATAAATATGAAAATATTATAAATATTCAATTAATAATAATAATATTTATTGAATTTTTTTTAATAAATAAATATATTTTTTAATTATTATTATTTTTCAATATTATTTTTGGGAACAATTTGTGACCCACGGATGCCCCTCAAGTTGAAGGGTAAAATCTACAAGTCCGTGAAAAGACCTGTTATACTGTATGGATCAGAATGTTGGGCTGTGAAAAAGACGGATGAAAAAAGATTGCACGTAGCGGAGATGAGAATGTTAAGATGGATGTGTGATGTGAAGAGAATGGATAAAGTGAGAAATGAGTATATTAGGGGAAGTTTGAAAGTGGCGCCAGTGACTGAAAAGTTGAAAGGGAATCGTTTGTCTTGGTATGGTCATGTGAAGAGGAGGGATGAAACGCATGTTACTAAAAGAGTTATGAGTTTACATGTGGATGGATGCAGAGGGAGAGGGAGACCAAAGAAAAGATGGATGGATTGTGTGAAGAGTGATATGAAAGAAAAGGAAGTTAGTGATAGTATGACGAGTGACAGGGCAGAATGGATGAAGAAAACGTGTTGCGCCGACCCCAAATAACACGGGACAAGGGCAGGAAGATGATCATGATTATTTTATTGTTAATAAACATCATTATTATTAATATTCAATGTTTTTATTATTTATTATTAAAAAACTGGCTTCTGCCAGCGGAGGCTTCTGCAGTAGCATTCTATTGGTGAAAGAGTTTTTAAAACCGATCCAGTACCTACTTTTTAAGTACTTACTTATTGCAAACAAAAAAACAAAATAACAATCTATCCTCCTTATAATATTAGTATAGATGTATAGCATTCATATTGAATGCTTTATCAAGGAGTTTCAGAAACCAGTGATAACTCACGAGTTTTTGGCAGATAGATGCAATGAAAACTTTTCTCCACCAATATCCTGTCCTCTGTGTCCCAAAACATGCAATCAAAGTGACTTGTCCATAGCCACCGACCATACCTCGTAAATGGCAAAGTTTTGGGTCAGCAAAATTTTAATTTCTCTCGTGCCAGCGACAGAAAAAATACAGAAAAGTAGAAACTGCTTCCATCACCAGGATTTCTCTTTAATTAGCCTTTACGACACCCAAATTAGTGTAACGTTATCGAAGTTAAACCCACCACTTATCCTGAACATAGTTTCAAATGCTTTACACTAATTGTAATCGCTTAATCCGCGAGAGATTATTGCTGTACGAAAACATCACGTTAGATTACCTTTTGAGTTTACTTGCCTACTTAGAGGCGCTACTTATGTTTGAATCAGTTGTAAATACTAAAGAGGTCGAGGTTTAGGTATATTTGTTATAACTGTTTGAAATATTGTGGATGAAATAACTAATATTCTTCTTCTTTTTATTATTATTTTTCTTTAATTTTTCTTCTTCTTTTATATCGTATATTTTAATATTTATTAGTTTATTATTTAGTAATGTACCTATTTATGTATTTTATGTATATAAATTTTATCGTATTTTTATTATCTTTTCTTTTTTTTGTACATTATTTATGTTGTTGTATACTAACAGCCCCAAATCTTTACCTGTCTTTCAGACCATCCAAATGTTGTCTGGTAGAAATTGCCCTATGCAATAAGATCGCCTATTGTACACTTATAAATGTTTGTCCTTTCCATAAGTTAAGGTGTGCAATAAAGAAATAAATAAATACATAAATAATATTAGTGACAGTAACATTATGGAAAACTTAAAAAACGAATCCTTCCGATTGAATTACGATTATGGTGGCCAATCAGAACAGAGATTAGTCAAGTACAAGTTTAGGTTATTAAAATGCACAAGTGTGTGCGATCTTTAAATCCGACAAGACCGCTGGGAGATCAAGGGCAGGACCAACGAACGGCTTTACGCGCTTTCTGAGGCATGGGGTTGTTACACCATCAACTTCCAAACTCCTGGCTGCTACAGAGTAATTCCTAATGGAAAATTTCAATAGCACATTATCCACGACTCAGAAAAATTCTCTTTTAGGATTTTAGAATCTCACGCTCCACCGTCGAGTTTGCAATCATAAGAGCAACAAGGCAATCGAGGAAAAACTTGAATAAACGACTGAATATCATTGGACCGAAATCGCAATGACAGAACGGTTGAAACCAGCCACAATGTGCGCTTGACGGCTTCGCGATTTGCCATATATGCGTGTATCGGCCAGTTACAACCATTTTAAATCGTTCCTTTTATTTTGCTACACGTCAAATGAATCGCTAGACTCCTGACAGAGCATTTACGGTTTTTCAACACTCTGTAAGCCAAGCGTATAATATTCAACAGTGCGTTTTTATTAAAGCATTTTATTTATGTCTCGCCTATTGTTACTGAAACGGACACTAGATTTTAATATATTTTTTGTACTTTAGTTAAAAGTACCTATTTTATAGTATATATTATTTAAAACAGTACCAGAGGTTTTACAAAATGATTCCATTTTCAAAACTGGGTCACGTGGCCAATTTCATTAACCCTCAAACTACCATCAACGTCACGTCTTCAGCTTAGGCAAAAAGATACAATCATTTGTAGATAAGATCACTTATTATGTTCGTTTCGATGTTAAAAAGAAAAAATGCTAAATTGATTACAAATTAGCTATTGACGGTGGCATCACCTGTAAATCACGGTGGTATCAACTAAAAATTATTATCAAGTAGTTGCACAAACTTCAATATTTAGTTTAAATATAAATTTTATTTACCCGTCCGTGCAATCACTGCAGGGGGCCAACTGAAAATCAGCGTTGGGTGTCTGACACCCAGCAAATGCTGAAGTGGTATGGCCTTTCGGTATGAGTACGCTCGGTGCATTCTGTACTTCTGGTTTTTTACTTTGTGTTTGTAACCGTTGTACTGTGTCAGCCCCGAATTAATTTTTTTCTTTTCTATTCTATTCAATTATAAATAAAAATTAGTGCAGCATTTAAATGGTGATTAAAGTGCAAATATACAGATATATAACAAAAAAGTTATAGTATCATTAAGATCTTAGTTGGAGACGCTGGTAGTGAAATAAAATACAGCAGTTTTTACAAGCACCTGTTCTTAATAGTTTCTACTTTCTTCCTTAACTCGTGGATTGAAATATCATCAAATGTTAACGTTTAAACGATTCTAAGATCTGGCCACGACATATATAAAAGGAGAACCTGATTGACTGATTTATCAATGCACAGCAGAAACTACAGGTCTATGAGTGTGAGAATTGAACACAATAATAATAATAATATTCCACTAGGTTTTCTTTATGACGCAGACAGAACTAAGAGAGTCTTTTTTAAAATTCGACCCCTAAGGCGATGAAGGGGGTCCAATGTTCGTATGGGCAAACCTACTTTCACGAAGAGGCGAAGCAGCTGACAGAAGCAAGTCCTATATAAAAAAAATAGGGCAAGTGCGAGTCAGACTCGTGCACTGAGGATTCCGTGCAAACTTATCTATGAAAACAGTTCAATTCCGAATCGCAAAGATTTTTCCGAATCGCAAAAAAAAACTTTTTGAAGTAACTACAAATTTACAGTTTTCAGATTTTTCCCTATACTTGTGCTATATGACCTTGATTCATGCAAAATTTCAGGATTCTAGGTCAACACGAAATACCCTATGAATTTTAATTCCCCTGAAAGTCTCGAAATATAGGATTTTTGCGATATATGGCCGTATATTTTTTTTCGTTAACTCACAAGTTTGATTTTTTCACAGCTTCAAGGGACCGCAGACTTGAGTAAACGGTTTTAAATTCAACTCGATACTTCCACACGTTTCTAAGATAAAGGGTCTTGACAGACAGATAACAAAGTGATCCTATAAGACTTCCGTTTTTTCCTTTTGAGGTACGGAACTCTAATAAAATCATAAACATTTATCGAACACGGATAGAACTTGGAAAATACAGCCTAGAACATGTCCCTGGAATTTCAGATAGGATATGTACTTTTTATTTCAAGAATATATTCCCTCAAGATAATTTTCTACTTCATTACTTACGTATCGTGAGTGCGTTGATTACAAATATCAAGATAATGAAACGGAAAGGCACTTCTCTGCCATCTACAAAACAGAGCGATAGCTTTCAACTGACTCTTGATTATTCGTTCTCAACCTCTCAACCTCAGATAGAACAAAACAAGTGATTGTGCAAATACAAACTTGAATATGTATCAGAGCATACATATTCAATCTGGCTAACAACGGCAATTAAGTAAATAACTAGGCGACTGAAGCCAACTGTACATCGTAAAATTCAAACATGACAGACATCAAATTCATTCTGGTTGATTAACTAAAATTATATCTAATAACAGAATTGAATATCTAATATGATGTGTGAAGGTAACAATATATCATTATTGACATATATTATTAATAATGATGGTTTAGCGATGTACTACGGTATTTTTAATCATTCAAAAATTTTTCTATTCATGTAGGTACTTTTTGATCATGCTTAAATTTTGTCTCGATTTAAGCATAAATCAACAAAACATGAAAAAACACAGGCATTCAGCACGTTTTTTTTTCGTATAACATGACACAATGAATCACTGTTATTATTTTTTTGGTACCTATGTTGTGCTTGTACTTGTGCCATCGAATAACTGGAACAATTTGCCTGCTGCGGTCTTCCCGTCCGATTATAATTTAGGTGTCTTCAAGGATAGAGGGAATGGGCTCGTCATAAACTAGTGCACCTCACCATCAACATTTGCACATCACACTATTCATCACTGCTTACCATCAGATAGGATCGCAGTCAAGCACTAGTTTATATATATATATATTTTTTTTTAAATCCAAATCCGTTCAGCCCCCCTAACCAAGTTACGACCATTTCGTTTCGATTCACTTGCGTCGAACGCCTCGAGTAGGCCACGCCTCCGATTCCTTTGTTCTGACCACATGCCTGAGCGTTGAGATGGCGTCAGAACAAAGGAATCGGAGGCGTGGCCTACTCGAGGCGTTAGATGCAAGAGAATCGAAATGAAACGGTTGTAATTTGGCTAGGGGGGCAGTTGTTCTAGCGTAAAAGAATAACAAATTAACACACACTCGCAAACTTTCGCCTTTATAATACTAGTGTGTTTTTTTTCCATTTTAAGATCGTGATTTGACAACATTGAAACACTATTAACATATTTTAATTAAAACAAACCCAAGTAATTTAGTTCGAAATGTGTCACTAGTGATCCGGCGCGGCGGACTGCTACCCACCTGAAAATAATCCCTGATTCACCACTATCAACATCCACGAAAAGGTCGTGCCTAATAGTAACAATACATTACCTCCCTCCAACCCTATTGGAATTTACCGACTCAAAAAAGGAAAACGGCTACCAACATACATACTCGGAAACAAACGAAATTCAACTTGTCACGTGATTATGTCAGTTGGGGAAAATGCCATTTATGTCCGGGGAAACGTGAGTAATAACGGGAACCTGAGAGCATCAGATCCGGGACGGATTGGACCTTTCATCCGGATGTAGATATGAGCATATGACAGAAGCGCTCTTTTAAATTGGAGCCAAGTAATTATTCGTATGGTGACTGACTGTGTGAGATGTGGTTACTTTTCCTTGTCTTTTATCTGATTCTGTGTGGAAAATTTGAATTTGCACGGTGGAGTTATCTTCAGATGTTCCTACAATTTATTCCTTTCTGTTTGGTTGAAAACCCCTACTTGGTGAGTGTCTGTATGTCTGTTAAAATGTCATATAAAGTCGAGAAACCCTCCCACGTGATTTGTGTAGTAATGTAGATAAGATTTACTCATTCATATTCCACCATATTTATTTACTAGCTCCTGCTAGCGGCTTCGCCCGTGAAGCACTTGATTTGATTCCGCCATCACCTTTCTACCATCAAACAACTCGAGTGGACACTCACCGTACGTGTCCACTAACCACTGTTACATTGTTGATACCTCTACGACCCGGAATAGGGTTTCGTCTCATTGTTTACACCATACGCGGTATATGACGATGAGGCGAAGGAATGGAACAATTTACCTTTTTTATTTTATATAAACCAGTGCTTGATTGCGTTCCCACCTGATGGTAAGCAGTAATGCAATCGTTGATGTTGAGGCGCACTAGTCTAAGCCTATTCAAGGCTAGACTTGAAGGCACCTAAATTATTATTGGACGGGCAGACCGCAGCAGGCCTGCTGGGGTTTTTCCGACCAATTATAATTTAGGTGTCTTTAAGGTAAGAGTAAATATTCTCTTAATAAATGTATGCTCTTCAACATTCAATAATTACATTATCTACTGTTTGCTATCAGGTGGGATCGCAGTCAAGCGCTAGTTTTAAAAATCATTAAAAAAAATGGAGATCATATCCCTGGGAATAATCTACTCTAATTCAAGATATAATCTACCCGTGCCTCACACACAGACACGGTGGAGCACACAGTGGAGGTGTGCCCCGCTTGGGAAGAGCAACGCCATGTCCTCGTGGGGGCGATCGGCGGCGGCGATCTCTCGCACCGGGCCTTGGTACAGGCCATGGTCCGGAGCGAGGAGGGGTGGCAGGCGGTCGCCTCCTTCTGCGAAGCAGTAATGCTAGCAAAAGAGGCGGCCGATCGCGCGAGGCAACGGCAACGGTCCTCACGTCCCAACCGCCGCCGGGATTCCGATCCCGATTTCTGGCCACCGTCCGACCGTCCGGTAACTGTCCGGACCGAGCCCAAGTCGTCGACGGCGCGTATTGTTCCACGCGCGCCTCAGGGTGATGTCAGCAAATCGTAGGGGCCCAGCAGGGTCGAAGCCTACCGGGGCCATGGGTAGTGTGAAAACGAAACCCGGGGTCCTGGGACGAAGGCAACGAAGGAACAGGAGTGAGTTTTTAGTCAGTAAAAGTCTGACACTATCCCCCGCTCCGCCCAGGAGCGGGATTTGCCATTAGATGACTTTCCCACGTTAAAAAAAAAAACCCGTGCCTCAAATTTTATCTGAATTAGTTCTGTTGATTAAGCCACTTTTAATGACAAAGGCTAACTTAATCACTGGTTAACTACTACACCACAACACACACTACACACAAACACAACATCATATCATCACTACCACCGCCACTACCATCATCATCTCTACATCACTGGTTCTACTGGTTACTATTACTGATTATTCACTGGTTGACTTAATCATCGCCATTTCAGCCAAAAGACGTTTACAAACAATGCTTAAAACTCTCACCAGGTCATAAGTCTACCTTGTAGGAGGCCTTTCAACACTACGTCTCGCGGAACGTAGTCACCATTCTAGAACCTACGGCCTCATCGACCTTTTGTTCTGTAGCAATATGCCCCAGCCTACTGCCAAACGCATATGGGTAGAAACACAAAACTGCGATGCGACGTCACATCGCAAAAATCTGCGAGCTCACACGACTCAGAAGAACTAACGAATCAGCATCGGCTTTGCCGCAGGAAATCGCATCATAGCAAATCGCATCGCAGGTTTCTGCGTTGCAGCGTTGTATCGTATCATAACGCAGTTTTCTGTGGGAGCTCTTTGGTTGAATCTAATTCTTTTTTAAGTTACATCACTATTTACAGCCAGTAAGTTAACTGCAAATGTGATAAATCCACAAAAAACTTATCAAAGGCAAAACACACATTGCCACTCCTTCAGTCAGCAAAACGTGAATAAATAAAATTCCCCTTTTCATTTCAATCCTTGCATCTTTGAGAAAAGTTTCCTTTGCTATGACTATCAATAAGTTTTAAGTGGATGAAGGCTGGAAACGTAAGCACAGTATTTCTCAGAAAATTGGTTTTCTTGTCTCCAGTGCAAAGGGATGAGCGATTGCTTTACTACGCCTGTGATCCTGGTAACCAAATTAGGATCTCTTGCCCATGATTTTCTGTAAGCGACTTACCATTTTGTTTCACTATTTTTAGTTGAAATAGGTTTGACAAAATCATCACTTATTTTAAGGTAGAAATCATCCAATGACTTCTCACGGTCATCGTGTCAGACTTTTACTGAGTGAAACCAAACATGTGTCCTTCAGTTGAAGTTCTTTTTAGAATTACGGGTTTCCTTTTCAGAAAATCCCCGTGGTCCTAGCGGGCATCTGCCCTGCTGGGCCCCTAAGGTATGCTAACATCTCTTTCAGGAGAGCGTGGATCACTACGCACTGTCAACGACTGGAGCTCGGATCGACTGATTACCAGACTGTCGGATGGCGAACTTCCTATTGGTCGACGTCCGCAAGTCCGAACTAAATCATCACTAGGTTTTTTGAATTTGCTCATTACAAAAATACGCATTGGTTTTTTTTCTTTCGAATCTTTTAATACTTACAAAATACAGTCACTTTGTATTCCATTAGAATCAGCATACTTGCCCAGCATTGAGATTAGAATGATTTTTTTATATAATCTTTTGGCCAAGTTAATAACATCGGTTACTATTGATAGTTTCACTTGGTACAATGTTTTCACTGGACGGTTCCAGTAAAAAATTGGACCAAGTGAAAACACGTTCCAATGTGCTTGACATGCGATGTGCATTACCCGTTGCCGAACACAGTGATACTTCGTATCGATATCGTTTTTCGAAAGTCTGTTAACTTTCAAAAATCGATCGAAGACGTCCCAAAGTCAATCACACAACTATCTAAAACGTGACCTTTGTACGTCTACGTAAGTGCTGAAACAACTTGAGAACAATACTGAAGTTCCAACTTAGTTCATGACTGCTATCGCGGTCTCGAATGGTGGATGATTAACATATTTAGTTTGTTCCTACTAACTTCTGTCAGTGGTTTCACCTGCGTGAATGTCTGAAATTATCTTAAATGGACGTCCTCCCGGAATAACTATTAATTTTTTAATTTTACAACTTGATATTTGACATACTGACTTTGGCATGAATAATGTATTTATTTTTTAAAATAATGCAGTTTTTTGCAAACTTTTATCAACAGCTTTTATCATTAACTTGCAATGGCATTTACTTAACTTTCAACATTTTTATTTATTTATTTTATAATTCATGTACACACAAGAAATAAAAAGGAAAATACAAAGAAGAAGATAGGTATGTTAATATAAAGTTTGTACAAAGGTACTGATTATTTCAAAAAGAAATTTCTTCCAGCAGACCTGCGAAAGGAGAGATTAGAAGAGATGTAGACTATAGTGTGTAGCAAATAAGCAAAGAAGAGTTTGTAAAATCTTAAATTTAACTAATAAATACTTATATAACTATAAATACCTTACACTAAAAATAAATACAAAATATATATATATAAATATATACATATACATATCACACAAGAGAGGAAAGATAGTGCTCTTTTATTTGAGTCTTAAAGAGTGAGATAGTTAATAGTAGCTGGTTTTATGAGGAGGGGATTTAAGAAGGGATCTTAGATGTGATCTGCACGGTGCGTCGCTAGGGCGCGCGTAAGAAAAACGGTCGCGCAGGTAGGAGGGATAAGATGGGTTGTGTAGGATGTTGAAGAGGAGACATAACATCCGAGTGTTCCTGCGAAGACGGATAGGGAGCCACTTGAGTTCCTTGCGAAGATGAAAGACATGATCATATTTTCGTAGACCAAAAACAAATCGAATGCATAAGTGTTGCAGTCGCTCAAGCTTGTTTAACAGCTCCTCAGTAGCATCCAGGTAGCAGGCATCGACATAATCTATAATCGGCTGAATAAGTGTTTGGGCCAAAGAGATTTTCGTTTTCAAAGGCAAGAGACCCTGGAGGCATTTGAGTGAATGAAAGGTGAAATTTACCTTCCGACTGACTTCATTGACCAGCGCACGCCACGAAAGATTGGAGTCAATAATGACACCCAGATCTTTTGCAGTTTCGGCGTAGTCAATACATACACCATCGAGAACTAAAGGCTGCAGAAAAGAAACTACAGCCGTATTGCGAACGAATCTACTGCCTATGATCATGACCTGTGATTTAGTTGGGTTGATCTGCAGACCAAAAGACTTAGCCCATGCGCTGATACAGGCTAGGTCATGATTCATGGCAGCAATAGCAGAATCCGCGTCAGCTACAGTAAAATGTCGGTAAAGCTGCAAGTCGTCTGCGAAAAGATATAAATTAGAAGAAATTACTCTGGTAACAAAATTAATGAAGATAGAAAAAAGAAGAGGAGAGAGAACGCTACCCTGAGAACACCCTTAGTGAGACTACACCAGTCAGAGAACAACTCTTCAAGGCGGACACACTGAGAGCAACCCCGAAGATATGTATTGAACCAGTTTAAGGTGGAAGAAAAGAAATTAATAGATTTAAGGATGCCGAGTAAGATGTCGAAATCCACTGAGTTAAAGGCGCTACTAAAGTCAAGCAAGACTTTTATGTTTATATATTTATATTGGCTTGGGCCAAATCTTGCAAATGAATTTCGAAACAGTTACCCCTATCCGATTCTGCTAAAATTTGTAAATAATAAAAATATGTCTATGTAACTTGGATGACAATGTAATAATATGAACATGGACTTTGTATAACAAGGAGCTGGTCTGAAGATAAAGTCAGATAATGGCCATACGTACTGATCGCAACGAGTTAACTCAATCGTGTTTTAGGCTATTGGCCTTAATCAGTAATATACTAAACCTATTTAAATTTTATTTTATATATATTTTTATTACATACTGTAAATTTTTGTCTTAAGACTTGAGTACTTTTCGCGGTCTAATTTAATGTTTTTTTCGGTTTTGTATATCATTTCATTGTACTAACAAATGCTTTCTGACTGGACAGGTTCACTCAAATCTAAAGGTAACTCGTATGTACAAAGATAAATGTTATTTATAAACAATTTGCAAAATAAATATCATTTAGAAAAAATCCCCCATCAACATTCTACTCAAAGTCAACCTATCTTTACAACTAACTGTCAACTAGTGACCCGTGCTTCGCAGTGGTGTTTATCGCAAAGATACAGACAAGTCCCTAAGGTTCAAAATAAGGTTAGTAAGGATAAAAGTATCAACCTTAGGGAAGTATTAAATCATAATTGAGTCTGTAGTTAAAGCGTACCTATCTATAAACGTAAAATAAAGATTTTTCTCAGTCATGTTCTTAAACTGTCGAAAATTACTTCAAACGTTTTTAGATAGGAAGATAGTAGTTGCAAAATTGAAACTGAAAAAAAAAACACAACTTTTTAGGCTTTGCCATAGTTGTATAAAGACCGTCAATGTATTTGATAGCCAGGTCTTAGTAAATGGATTACTTTCATCCTTAAAAGTAGACGCAAGAGTTTATAAAGCAAAGATTTTTTCGGAAAACACGCAAAATTACTGTTTCTTCTTACAATTTTGGTGTAATCCCTTGTTCCCTGAGGCTTTTACTGAGTCTAGCTGAGTTTTGTATGTTTAGGTAAACCTGTTGCTGATCTTCTTGTAGAAAATATTGTTACTTAAATACTATCTACCTTTTGTTTGTTTTTTGTAAACGCCTGGCTGATAGGACTACTTACTACAATATAATTGTTTGGTATTATTTCATGCCGTGCTGAATTTAATCTATATTTTGGGTAGCTCGCCGTCCGACCGTCCGGCAGAATGTCCGGCAGTATTTTGCAAATAGGTTTAAAAAACACTTTTACTCGTCAAGAATACCTAGTACCTATAGAATAACTAGGAAAAGTATAAAATGAATAATATTTCATACATTTCCTATACGTTTTAAGTATTCTATACATTGCCTAAGTATTGTATAGAATACCGTAATATACAGATTTTCGGTAACATAAATAAATAAAAATATTGCAAAAACTTAACAAAACCAAATAAATCAATCAATTATTAAGTGGACGCAATCGAAAAAAACTGGGCAAGTGCGAGTCGGACTCGCGCACTGAGGGTTCCGTACAAACTTAAAAGGTAAATTGCGGTTTTTTTAAATACGTCATAAATTGACGTATTAAAAAAAACTACTTACTAGATCTCGTTCAAACTAATTTTCGGTGGAAGTTTATAAGGTAATGTACATCATATATTTTTTTTAGTTTTATCATTCTTTTATTTTAGAAGTTACTGGGGGGACGACGACGACACACATTTTACCACTTTGGAAGCGTCTCTCGCGCAAACTATTCAGTATATAAAAAAATGATATTAAAAACCTCAGTATCATTTTCGAAGACCTATTCATAGATACCCCACATGTATGGGTTTGATAAAAATAAATAATTGAGTTTTAGTTCTAAGTATGGGGAACCCCCAAAATGAATTGTTTTATTTTTTCTATTTTTTTGTGAAAATCTTAATGCGGTTCACAGAATACATTTACTTACCAAGTTTCAACAGTATAGCTCTTATAGTTTCTGAAAAAAGTGTCTGAGACATACGGACGGACAGACAGACACATGACGAATCTATAAGGGTTCCGGTTTTTGTCATTTAGCTACGGAACCCTAATAAAAGCTAGTAATTACAATAAATGGTAAAATCAAATAAGTAAACAAAATTAATTGCGTTATTTACATTATCCAGACTAATTCGTAGTCATACAAAACTTGCTTACTCACATTTAGTTTCCATGACATTTTATATTTGAATAATAATTATTATTATATAGTTTTAATTTGTCAGTTAATGACCCCAATTGTAAGTTAATTGTTTTATTGTGTTACTCATTTATTTGTTTTCATTTGTATTTTTTAGTTTGTAATGTAAATTGCTTTTTTTTTCGGGTGGGAAAATCATCTCATGACATCCCCCGCTCTTGGGCGGAGCGCAAGATAGTGTCAGACTTTTATTGACTAAAAACCCATTCCTGTTCCTTCTTTGCCAAATTTTCCAGGGCCCCGGGGATCTCTTTCGTATCACCCATGGCCCCAGTAGTTTGTAAATTGATTTAATTTATATATTTTAATTTAATTGTATTTAGTAATATTACAACTGTTATTTTCATTTTAATTGTTGTTTTTTTAACAGTAATCTAATCAAAATTAAAATCATATATTATGTCTTCTTCTTCCTGCCCCTATCCCATATTACTTGGGGTTGACGTAACATGTTTTTTTCTTCCATTCTGTCCTGTCACCCGTCAAACTATCACTAACTCCCTTTTCTTTCATATAACTCCTCACACAATCCATCCATCTTGTCTTTGGTCTCCCTCTCCATCTCCATCCATCCACATGTATACTCAGAACTTTTTAAGTAACATGCGCTTCATCCCTCCTCTTCACATGACCATACCAAGACAACCGATTTCCTTTCAACTTTTCAGTCACTGTCGCCACTTTCAAACTTCCTCTAATATACTCATTTCTCACTTTATCCATTCTCGTCAGTCCACACATCCATCTTAACATTCTAATCTCTGCTACATGCAAACTTTTTTCATCCATCTTTGTCATAGCCCAACATTCTGATCCATACATTATGACAAGTCTTGTCACGGACTTGTAAATTCTACCCTTCAAATTGGGAGGCATCTGTGAGTCGCAAGTGGTTCTCGTGACCTGTCGCCATTTCATCCATCCTGCGTTGATCCAATGTGTTACGCTTGGACAAGCGACCCGAGGTACCGTCAATCGGAGCAGATTGGTATGGGTGTTCCGGCGAGAGCTAAAGGCACAGGCTTGGAGAGACCACCGAAATCGCAGAACAAGTACTCCGTTTTGGTTCTACTCAATTTCAGGCCAACACTCTCCAATCTGTGCAACCACACTCCAATTTGTTCTGAACCTCTAGACCACACTCGGCAACCAACACAACATCATCGACAAACAGCATACACCAGGGAGCCTCTTCCTGAATGTCCGACGTCAGAGCTTCTATTATTATCAGGAAGAGAAGTGTAAGCTTGATGTAAGCCGACAGCCACATTTAAGCTTCCAGTGATGCCCACTTTGGACCGAAACTTGGGTCCTGCATCGACTGTACATCGCTCGGATTAACTGTATATACTTCCCAGTACATACTTTCCCACACCTTTCTCCTTAAGGGCCCACCACAAAACATCACGAGGTACCCATTCGTGTGCCTTTTCGAGTCAACAAATATCATACAGTGCAAGTTTTTATGCGCACCGTATATATAGCGAAAATGGCATCAATTGTACCTGGACCGCCTGGCCGAATTGGTTCTAAAAAATGTTAGTCTCTTCTCTCCACAACCTCTCAATAACTTTCACCCAGGCTTTCATATTATGTGACAATTACTTTATTCCTCTACAATTGTTGCACTCAAGCACATCACCTTTTTTATAGATAGGCACCAAAGAACTGTTGCACCAATCATTAGGTATAGCTTCTTCCTGCAACAACTTATTGAAGAATAAAGCTTCATTCCATTTACTGCTATTCTGACTTCATCCATACTAACCATTCTCACTAATCCTAATTGGAGTGGGATTTTATAGAGTAAACCAGTGAATGTAGATTCACTGGTTTACTCTCCAAACCAGTCTAAACCAGTAAATGTAGATTCATTGGTTTACTCTCACTTCAAATCCCACTTCAATTAAAAATATGATGTATGTACGCAAATTTTGTGAATGTTGTGCACGCCTGTAATTGATTTGTTTGCACGTGACCATTTTCTAGAAGTTTAATGCAAGTAATTTGTAAACAAATTGTTGATGTGCCTTACTAATAAAATAGGTAAAAATTGACAAACAAAAGAATTGTTCAAACATGTGAAACAATGTATAATAAATTGCCTTTAGGTAAAATCTGTCGTGTTAAGGCAGATCAGAAAATGTCTTGCGCGATTTGGGTACAGGATTTAAATCTGCCAATATGTATAGTAACAATGTAATGTAAATAATATTACAGTTTATGTTTTACTAAAGCCGGTAGATACTTTAGTAAAAAAATAAAGTAGTGGAGTAGAATTTCACTCGTAATAATTTTCCCGATCAAATTTCGATCATGGTCAATCCCAACAGAATAGTCTGCGCCAAGTACGCAGGAGAAATACCTATGTAGTGCAAACACAAATGCACTCTATGTTCCTTTACTCTCATAGTCCAAAGAGTAGGCAACCCCACACGACCGGGAAAAGATCAGGTGCAAGATCAACAGCTTTACGTGCTTTCTGAGACACAGGAGTGTAACACCACCAACTTCTAAACTCCGGGCTGCTATAGGGTAAGTAGTAATGAAAAACATCAATAGCACGTTATGCATCACCTTGGAATTTATCCTAGAACCCCAAACTCAGTGGTAGCCTGATATAATAATCATTATTAAGAACATAAATAAGCACCTGTTTCTCGACTATTACCGAGCCATACTAATTATATTTAATGTCAATTCTGAACTACAAGGGATCAATGTCTGGAGATGTATAATGAAAAGACTCAATATCACTTTTACCCGACTTAGGGATCAAACCCCAAGACGTAAGCGCGGGGCTGAGCAGATGTCCCAGTGACCACGAGACCAAAAGAGTATCGCATAAAAGCATAATCGGCCGTGTAATGTTCCCACTCAGACCTCTTCTCTAGGAGAGGGAATTGGCCGTAATCCACTACGCGGACTCAGTGCGGGTTGATGGACGTCATAGGTCTTTGGATTTTTGGTTCTAGGACATACCAGTTTCCTCACATGTTTTTCTACAACCTTTTGACAGCAGTGATGGTGAAATAATAGAGTAGGTTGCGGGTTCAAACGCATTACTTTGTGTAAATTACAACATGTAAGTCGGGGCAATTACCACTGAGCTTCCATTGCTCTCAAAAGAAACTGCTCTGAAAGATTATTGATTTATGCCTAACTCAATAATGTGCTTTTGTACTAAACCACAAGCTCTAAACCCGACATTCTTGATTGATTTCCGAGTGTTCGGAATATTGTCGAACCTACCTACCATATTACTGTTAATACTCGCCGCTATATCAAGTGTGAATTCGCACCATTAAACCAAATGAGATTTATGTATCGCCATTGTTGCGAGATTAATGGGTTCTCGATGAAGTTATGGAGCAAAACGTTAATAACGCACTTGTGATTCTAAAGGACTTTGACAAACAACTCTGTAATAATAATCTTCTCAACCGAATTGCGATCATGGTGGCTACTAGGATATATTACAGAGGTCAAGCTTATGCGCAAACACAAATACACTCCCCGTTCTTTTACTAAAAAAAACCAATGGGGAATCCGATACGCCCAAGGACTGACCAGGACCAATGGATTTACATACTTTTCAAGGCATGAGATTATCAACTTTGAGTATCTGCAGAGGAATTCCTTATGGAAAAACCCGGTGTTAATTTTTGCCCAATTTTGGAATCAAACCAGTGAGAAGTTATTTTATGCTTTCTAATCAAAATAAAAACCCCATGCTTAGTAGTTTCGGGCCTTGGTACAGGCCATGGTCCGGAGCTTGGAGGAGTGGCATGCGGGCGCCTCCTTCTGCGAAGCAGTAATGCTAGTAAAGACGGTGGATGCACGCGCGATGGAACGGCCCTCACGCCACAGCCGCCGGAATCCCGATCCCGATTTCCGTAGGCTTGCGGACGACCAGCAATGGGTAGCTTGGGTAACCGTCCGGATCAGGGTCGAAGCCTAAGTGTTCTTAAAATCTGACACGCCCTCCCGCTCTGCGTGTCAGATTTTCTAGATAAATAAATTAGATGATTTCCCACCTAAAAAAAGCTCAACTCGTCTCAAGCTTCTGTAAAGTTGACGAAAAAAAAAAGATAGGGCCATTTACGTCGCAAAAAAAAAACAACCCTCAGTGCTTGAGTCCGACTCGCGACTCGCACTTGCTCTGTTTCTTTTTTACTTTAGTTTAAGACTTTTTTTCCTATCTCTACACAGTATTATCTTTTAATGTTTTAATTTGATTGGTTGGATAATTGTCTATCTGTGCATAGTCTTAAAGATAACTTTTCGGGAGTGTGGTTAGACTTGCCACACCCCCGATTCGATTTCTCGGTACATAGTAGATATCCCACCCATAAGCACAGGGCACGCCACAATTATGGCGGTAAGTCCCCTCTTTGAGGCGTGGTTGGAAAGACCTCACGACGTACTGGGGCCATGGGTAGTGTGAAAACGTAACCCGGGGCCCTGGGACGAAGGCAACGAAGGAACAGGGGTGGGTTTTTAGTCAGTAAAAGTCTGACACTATCTCCCGCTCCGCTCAAGAGCGGGATTTGTCATAAGATGATTTTCCCACCCAATAAAAAAAAAACCCATAAGCACAAAACATTTTAAGTATTTATTTAAAACTTTCATACAACACAAAGGTTCAAAGGTGGACTACCAGTTCACATTCTCTATAAACCACTAATTTTTAATTGGTACAAATACTTAAAGGGCTCATTAGAAAAGGTCTTGTTATTATCTAGGTAAAGTCTCAATTAATAATATTCATAAACAGTAAAGTTTAGCGTTTGTTTATATCCCAAATGTCACTCAATTTATGGAAATATTGTACAGGCTATTTGATTATGATTGAATAAATGACGATCAAAATGGAAAAACACTGCGCGTAGTATTTTTTAAGCAATTGCTATGAATGATTGATTCTATTATGAATTTACCAATTACTTATAACCAATTTTCGTGGACCATTTTGGGATATCTTTTTTTTTACTTTTGACTACAAAAATATGATCAGTAACGAGTATGGAAAGAGCCCAATTTTTATTGTACTATTAAAAAAAATAGGAGTGTATCTATTTTATATAATATTTACCTATTTAAATTTGTATAAAGTAAAGGAAAGGGTTTTGAAACGTCTCTGCAACGTACTGGGGGTACATTTATTGTAGCTAAGGAGTGGAATCCCCTACCGGAGGGAGTCTTTGTTTCCTGATTCTTACAGCCTGGGATTATTAAAATCAAAAGATACGAAATAGATTATTTCTAAACTTTTCTTTTGAGCTGGGAAATCATCTCAGAACTTCTCCCGCTGTAATGGGTCGCGGAAGGGCGTGTCAAACTGTTACAGATTGAAACCCACCTGTACCCTTCAGCTGTCCTTTGCGATCAAGGCCCGCAGTATTTCTCGTGTGACTAAATAATATTTCGTCAAGAGCTTTTCGTAAAGAGCAAAACAAACAGCAAAAGGGTACTTAATCTAGAACTTAGGGCATCATTCACACCAAACGTATTAATACCCTTTTACTAGTTATTTGCTTTTGCCCTTTACAAAAAGCTTATATATATGAAAAAGCGATAAACTGCGTAACGTGCGCTCACAGTCAGCGGCTGACATTACGCTTGGTCTGAATAATGCTTTAGGCACCATATCATCTGAAACTAAAATTTTATTCAATCTAACTTTTAATTCGTTGAATGTTTAATGTTTGTGCACTGCTTTTGTTCAAAATTTGAATGCTTAAATAAAATTTACTGTTTTCGAATCAGGCTTTAGCTTTACTTTATATTATACAAGTTTGGTGGCACTCATTTGGAATGGAATATACGAGTACCAAGACTACTTTGCAGCAAACATAGAAAGAAATATTTAGATCAATTTTTTTAGGTGGGAAATCATCTAATGACTTCTCTTGCTCTAAGGCGGAGCAGGAGGATGTGTCAGACTTTTACTGACTAAAACTCACTCCTATGTTCCTTCGATGCCTTGCGTTCCAGGACCCCAGGTTTTCCTTTCAGAAGTGAACCCATGGCCCCAGTAGATTTCGACAGTGCTGGGCCTTTACGGTTTTGCTGGTATCTCCTTGAGTCACGCGTGGAACACTACACGCCGTCGACGACTTGGGTTCGGTCCGGACAGTTACTGGACGGCCGGACGGGGAGTGTATTTGGACCACTCACTAACGTTGTTAGTGATTTATATAATTGTTACTACCGATTTACACTATCTTTGCACGAGTGTTAGGATTTTATTTTATCTAACCTCGAAATTTTATTAGAATTAGAGCTTTCTCTAGTTCTAATAAACGGGCAATTTTATTCTCTTTTGGCTGATATATAAAATTTAGTTCAAACAAATTAATTATCAAGTTCTTTAAGTAATAAAATAAGAAAGAAAATAATCCTATTTGAATTCTTAAAATAATTGAATTCAAACGATTATACACGAAAAGCCTTAAATAAGTAATTGCATAAACCTCGTAGTTCTAAACAAGTTTATTTGGTTTCATTTATATTATTAAATTCGTTCAAAGACATTTCAAGGAGCAATATTTCAAACAGATAAGTAATAATAGCTTGAAGATTTTTTTTAGTTACAACATTGTCAGTTATCAAGATTTTTATGGTTGTAGTCCGGTCAATTTAGACATCCAAGATTACAATAATTCGCACTCAGCTGAAAATTTATAGGATTGTTCAAAACACCATCATGAATGAAACCTAAAAAGTCCTCATCGATCCGACACCTGGAAAAACACACTCAGGGTCCAAAGGTCGCAAAAACGAGTTTTTGCGATTTTCAGCAAAACGGTAAGTTTTATCATAAAATATGCTCAGACAAAAATTGTAGATCAGACAAGATCTACAAAAACTAATATCTTTTCTCGATCTTGGTGGAGCAAGAGAGAGAGTTAGACTCCCTCTCGCTGCACACAAACTTTTACTGACTAAAACCCTGGGTGGTTTTCTTTCAATTGCCCTTAGCGAGATATTTTTTTGGAACAATACAGCAGCCATGATAGCATTTTGCACGTGGCGTTAAATTCCCTCTTTAAGTCCGCGGCGTCCTCACCTTCCACCTGACGCAGGATCTCAACGGATATGGCAAATTCGCAGAAGAATACGGTGGAGGTTTACCCTGCTTGGGTGGAGCCACCGTGACCACATGGAGGCGATCGGTGGCGGTGACCTCTCATGCCAGGCCCTAGAAGATGGGTATGGGAAGTGGTCGCCTACTTCTGCGAAGAAATAATGCTAGTGAAGAAGATGACCACAACTGCAAGGAAAGGGACGTCCTAACACCCCAGCTGCTGCCACAGGAGACGACCTGGGTATTGGGATTTGCAGAATTAACCCTAATCAATTTAGAAGCGACGACAAGCAATTGGCAACTCGCCGTCCGGCCGCGGCAGTCCGGTAAGAACCGAGCTGGAGTTGATATCGCGTAGTGGTACGCGCGTCCCAATGAGAGGTCAGCAAAACCTTAGGGGCCGGAGGAAACGTTTGAAAAAATTACTGTGGCTCTGAAACGCAAAAAGCAACTGAAGGACACAAGTGGGTTTTTGTCAGTGAAAGTCTGAGTTTGTTCTCGGGATTGGACATATTTATTCTTAGTAACCATCTGTTCTGCGAGCTATATGTCCTGCCCACTGCCACTTAAGTTTGGCGATTCTTTGGGCTATGTCTGTAACCTTGGTTCTCCTGCGGATATCTTCATTACTGATGTGTGCACCGCAAATGGCTGGTCGATGGGGAGGAAACGTTCTGGAATGGCGACCACGTACCGGAAGACGCAGCGTTGGAAGGCCTCCCAAAAGGTAGACTGATGACCTGGTGAGGGTCGCGGGAATCCGATATATGCGAGACCCACAGGACCTGTCATTATGGCGAAAGGAATGATGACTCTTAGTAAACATGATATTTATGTCGATAAGAGTTTTCCAAGAGCAAAGTGAAGTTTTTCCTTCAAAGCATAGAAAATGGTTCTAACAAAAGGATAACTAGATCCTTTTGTTAGAACCATTTTCTATGCTTTCATAGTTTCATAACTTCAGCAATGTTAACCAATTATTTTGGTGAATATAGTTGTGCAATTACCGAATTTCTTACACTGTACACTGAAATGGTCGATCTATTTCATGCCTATTAGTTGATACTCTTAGTGCGCGAGTCCGACTCGCACTTGGCCGGTTTTTTTTCTTATAATCAATTCTGCAGGCTTAGACAAATGACGCTTAGCGTTCCCGCCCAACGCTTAGTACAAAATGTATGGCTATGACACAACGACCTTACAACCACTAGACTTCTAATAACATGCGACGCATATCTGTCAACACATATGATTATAGAACCAATCAGAACGTAGTACCTCGATTCCCGTACCTCGGCTATTTAACAGAATTGTTTTGGTGCGCTAGTTTAAACATGAAGCGTCTAGTGGCTGTAAGGTCGTTGCTAAAAAATTACCTATCACGTCATTTATCACGTGACTTCTACACACATTCATTCGTCTATGCCTGCTGCTATAATAAAATGGGTAAAACAAAAGAATGCATCTTTTAATTATAACACGTACCGGTGATAAAAATGAATTTTGTCTCTGTTCGTTATGTCGTCCGGAGATGTGACTTGACACATTTCGTAATTAATTCAGCCCTGAGAATATAGTGTGACACGAATAAAAAGGCATTCTGTAAACTGGTCACGTAGCATAAAGACTTCGCAGTCGGATAAAATTAAAATATGTTTTTGAAAATGCTTTTTGGAACACAATTATTTTTATTATTCTTTTTACAATTATGTTAAAATAATAAAACTTTTTCATGAATTGTCATGGTTACAAAATAAAAAATAAAACTTCACAATATTTAAATAAGTTGATTCCATTATAGGAAGTGCATAATGTTTTCTGGATTTTCATTTATAGTATTTTCATCACAGCAAGTATAAACTATATATCTATAGTTATTACAACCAACTCCATACGTAAGTGGAACATAGAAATGATTGATTTAACTATTTTTCTTTTAAATGAATTGAACATTCCTACATTTACACACGAATTCACGACGACGTCGGCACCGACTGAGTCAATTAGAATGTTTCAATCGACACAATCAAAAAGATTGCATGTAGCGGAGATGAGAATGTTGAGAAAGATGAAGGATGAATTATGTGTGGAGGTATGAAAGAAAAGGGAGTTAGTGATGACATGACGGGTGATAGGACGGAATGGAAGAAAAAAAAACCTGTTGCGCCGACCCGAAGAAAAAAATGAATCGACTCCATCACCATAACAAGTTTTCTTCAAAGAAAAGATGGATGGATTATGTGTGGAGGTATGAAAAAAAAGGGAGTTAGTGATGACATGACGGGTGATAGGACGGAACGGAAGAAAAAAAAACTTGTTGCGCCGACCCGAAGAAAAAAATGAATCGACTCCATCACCATAACAAGTTTTCTTCAAAGAAAAGATGGATGGATTATGTGTGGAGGTATGAAAAAAAAGGGAGTTAGTGATGACATGACGGGTGATAGGACGGAATGGAAGAAAAAAAAACCTGTTGCGCCGACCCGAAGAAAAAAATGAATCGACTCCATCACCATAACAAGTTTTCTTCAAAAAGACTAAGAATATAAGCTCTAATGTGCACTTGACTGCGCACGTAACATCGATTAATAAAACATAGACAGTTCAAACGTAAATTGCCATGTTTACAGAAAACGATGAATATTTAAAACCTATAAAAATATAAAGGGAAACCGTTAAAAAATTTCCGAATACAGAATGAGGGGAACAAAACAATAAAAGTGTTCTTTTTCACAAAAAGAAATAAAAGTACAATGGTTATTTTGCTACTCGGTGTAAACATAACGTGGACGTAATAGGTACTTATGTACAACACAATAAAAATATTTTGTGTTTTTAATACTCTTAGGTCTTCTGTCTACGGACGCTTAGCTTCATAGACGCGTATTCGTCATATACATGGTGTGCGTCTGCTTACAGCTTACATACAAACCTATGAAACTCTGTCGACAAAACGACAACGACATGGCAGCGCGACGGCACGACGTATCGTCCTGACACAGACGTACTCCAAGCGTATAATGACGAAAACGCGTCTATGAACCTACGCGTCCACGTTATTGGAATTCCTTGCCGGAGTCTGTGTTTCGTGATAGCTACAACCTAGGGATCTTTAAGTCAAGAACGAATATAATACTTCTAGGCTAACGTGCTTTATCGTCGGCCACATCGACGTTTACCATGGGTTGAGATAGCGGTCAACGGCGCGTCTAAAATAGTAAATAGTTTTCCACTAAGGAAACTTAACACTTAAAGTTGAAAGAAGAGTTAATTGAATTTGAAGACCCTCTCTTCCATTTCCTTATAAACGGACTGATTACTCGTCGATTAGTACTTACTATTCTCCTCCAAATACCGTAATTTTCCTTACTCTAACCATTTAATTGCCCATAAGACCCCCATGGGACGATAGCCAGTCCCTTCCGTGATCGAACCTCAGCTGGATAATTATGATAAACGATGGTTCCTCACCGAAACAATTTATTGTTATTTTTGAGATATCCGACATTATAATATATTATAGCGTGCCTATTTCCTGTGTTATTAATAGCTGAAATAGAAAATTCGACCTTTGAAAACCAGACCTGAAAAAAAACTTTAACGTAAGCTTCTTTGTCTTCAATGAAAAATAAAAACGAGACTAGTTTACTAAAATAAAGTTTTTTTAGTAAATACGCGAAGAAAGTTTTAGTGCTATTCGCTCACCGTGATTAACTTAACTTTATCATTATAAATATTGTATGAAGCGACTATATTATATTTAAATGAAAATCTGTATTATCAATTAATTATAATTCCAATTATAAGTCAATGTTTGACTAGGAATTATTTCGCAGATTGGCCTCCTTGCAACATGTAACTGAATGACGAGTGTGACTGAGTGTGTATTATATAATAACCCCAATAATAGGCAAATAATATGGATCGATGCCCATTGGTATTGGTATCAACAAACGCACACACAAACACTCAAGTGACGCAGTCAAGATTTTTCAAAATACGTGTAGGTATTTTTTGGTCTAAAAATAATTCTTCAATATTTTAGGGTATAAAAAATCTATTTGAATAATAACTGAAATTAATTCAATAGCTAATTTGAAACACCTTACTTTCAGGATATGCATTTATTAAGTTATACGTTGTACTTATATAAATTTTATGTTCCTGAGCTATTCATTAAAAAAGATCCTCCTCCTTCTCCTAGTTCCCGTTGGAATAGCTTCTTATTGATGGTATCTCTCCATCTGTGACGGTTCTTAGCGTCATGAAGTGCGACGTGCAATTGGAAGTCCAGCGCGGACCTGATCTGCCCATCTTTTTGGACTGCGGCCTCTTGGTCGTTTGCCATCAAGTATGACAGTTACGATGAACTGTTTAACGTTGTGGCCATTATTTCTAGCAATGTGGAAAAAGAACTCCCGTACTCTGCGCATGCAGGTAGCCGACAGTCTGATCTTGATGTTTGAAGAGAATAGGTAGATGATTTAATCGTGTTTAAAACCACAAATAATAAAACTTGTAACAAAATTAGTCAAGCTGAATCTTTGACGATTTTTACATAAATAATTAAGACTTTACTTAGCCGCACTCACCACTCGAAAGAGCGATCAAATATTTAGTAGAAATACTTGCGTTAAGTACCCTTTCAGCACCAACGGATTATGAATGACATGGTTAGAATATGAGGCTGCTTACACGATGTTAGCTATATTATAGTTACTAATATTATCAAGGCGAAAGTTTGTATCACACTTATACATATATAATGTGTATTATAAAGGCTAAAAGTGATTTAGCGTATGAGTGCGTGACTTTATGTATATGTTCAGGGGCGTCGGCTTTTAGAAAACCTCATGGGTGCTCATGCTCATTTGATGGACTCGAAAAAGTGGCGAAGTGTGAGTAGAGAAATGCACATTGATCGACCGATAAATAAATAAATGTTCTTCTTACATACTGCGTACTTAATTACTAATTACGTTTGATAAAAAAAAAAATGAAATCATTATATAAATATGAAACAAGTTTTAGTATCCAGAAATATTATAATTTATACGAAACCTAAAAGGCGATTACTGATCTGTTTCTAGATGTCTAAATATTCTCTGGGGTGCTTGCCACCCACTGTTTATTTCTCATGGTTGCTCGAGCCCACGAGCACCCACGGAGTCGACGCCCCTGTATATGTTTGTTACGCTCTTCTTCACGGTCAAACAGCTGAACGGATTTTGATGAAACTTAGAACACAGGTAGACCATGTTCTCGATTAAACTATTTTTTTTAGGTGGGCGGAGCTGAAGGGTGTGTCAGACTTTTATTGACTAAAAACACACTCGTGTTCCTTCTTTGCCTTTCATACCAGGGCCGAGTTTTCCTTTCAAAAGAGAACCCATGGCCCCAGTAGGCTTAGACTTGCTGGGCCCCTGCGATTTGCTGACATCTCTTTGCTAGAATATTTCTATTTGGGGTCTGTGTATGTTTGTTATTCCATCACGCCCAAATGTCTGTTCGGATTTGAATAAAATTTGGCACACGCACACCATGTCCTGGAATGGCTCATAAAATATTTTTATGCTAGGAGTATGTTCCCTTGCGATAAAATTCTACTTTCTCGCAGGCAAAGCTGCTGGGAGAAGCTAGTAAGAAAAGCACCACTATAAAGCTTCCGTTCTAAGTTCGAGCCCTGGGTAGGAAAATTGTTACTGTGTTTTTCCATTACAAAATTGGCAGTTTCATAGGCTATTTTCTGTGCACGGGTGTCGGTGAACCCTCTCTATGGAACTTTAAGTGATGATATATCTCATATGTATTTTATACTCCTCTACCTATTTTGTCAGTATACAGATGCGATGGTATTTATTTTTTGAGGTGTGAAAAGATCTATAAATGACTGTTAACGCTCTAGGGTGGCGCAATAGGGTATATCAGACTTTTACTGAGTAAAACCATACCTATGTTTCTTCAGCTGTCTTTTGCGTTCAAGTACTACGATTGTATACCTTTCATACTTTTCCTCACGGCCCTAGCAGGCATTGTTCCAGGGCCTCAAGTTTGCTATTACAATAGTATCAGAATGGTCTATCATTGATTTCATAATTGTTGATTTTGACAAGTTTGGTAATCTACTAATATTATGGCGTCATTATGACTTTCCAATGATCGACCACTGATACTCCATTGAAAGAAATGGCACAGAATGGTAATCTCGTAGGTAATGAATGTCTGACGTATGTGGTAATCTGCTAAAATTTGGACAGTTCCTTTGATCCACTGATCAAACAGTGACGTTCTAATGGTAGGTCACTACCTACCATTCTGTCATTTTGTTGTCACTGTGCAGTCATTGCTTTTAATTCGTTACAAGACAGCTCGTACCACAATTCTATTACGAGACCACTAATCGATCAATGATCGGCCATTATGATTTAACAGATTACGAACTTTTAGCAAAATGACAATGGAATCGTGTTGGAATGACGAATTTATAAAATTGCAGACTAGGGCCCCTGCTGGGCTTATACTGTTTGCTGTCATTTTTTACTCCCTCTCACACCTGAGTTTGTTTAGGTGTTTCTTCTCAGGGTAGTCAGCTAGGAAACACCGGCCTCATCTAGTTTAAAATGTCAAAAAAAAATTGACGTGTAAAAGTGTTGTAAAAACCTATGCACAGTAAATATCATTTATCATTTACTCCATCCAGAACAAGAGCTATATTTGATGATATCGACGGTTGTAAGGCTAATTGATCTAAACGAATTTTTTTCCAATATTGAGTTATATTGGAAATAATAATTCGGAATCAGCCAATTTTTCTCCGTCATTTAAGTCAGGCTTCAATTTTTTTTTTTAAATGTCGCTTAGCTCAGTTTGCCTTACAACCGTCGATATTATATCTATCCTCAAAAAAAGGCTTTATAAACTGAGAGAATTTTATTCTCACGATTCACTTGCAGTTACTAGAAGTATGTAAGCGTCTTTTTGTATCTAGATAGAATATCGATTATATGTGGTGTAGAATCATTGGAATCGGTTCCAGGTTTTTAGTTAAAAATTTAGATATCCTAGTTACTGTAGAATAAAACTGGTGCTCAAAGCAGATTTTATGTGCTCCAGTTGAAAGAGATTTGGCAACGCAATGTACATGTTAGGTTTTATTTCAGCTGTAGTACTGACGTTTTAAAACTTGTTCTAGTTTTTAAATAAAAAAGCACAAACAAAAAAATCCTAGAATGCGTCGAGTTTCCAGAAAAACTCAACAGAGTTAACGATTTATCTAAACTAAACGAGATTTAGGAACAATTTAAACTGTTTGGAACAAAAAACTTTGTACAATTCTACAGTGAGCCGTTGAACAATTCCACCTTATTTCGTGACGAAAAAACTTACTCTGAAATTCACTGACGCTACTTAATCTAGGGCAAATAAAACAAACAAAGAGCTGGCAACCCCGTGACATCATGATTGTTGGCAACACTGTGTTTAACCAATGTTGCCTACTTAGAAAATTATGGGGTAGAAGCACTTCGCGTTAAATGCTTGCATATGGTACTCGCACATAATCACCACCTTGTTCAAAAGTATGTCGTTATAATTATGTGACTATGTTACTTTGCCTAAAGATCATATTTTTTATGTACCAATATAATTTGTTTGTTTATTTTTAGAATTCTATATGAGCGATTTGAAATTGGAACGAATTACTTTTGTATCAAAGTCACTAGTCATCTTTCAAAATATTTATTTTGACTGGCTTGTAGGTCTAGTGATTAGTGGCCCTGACTGCTATGCCGGAGGTTGTTGGTTCGATTCCCACCCCGGACAAATGTTTGTGTGATGAGCACAATCATTTTTTCTGTGTCTGAGTGTAATTTATCTATAACTAGTGACCCGCCCAGGCTTCGCACGAGTGCAATGCTGATCACCTCATAGTATAAAACAAAGTCGCTTCCCGCTGTCTGTCCCTATGTACGCATAGATCTTTAAAACTACGCAACGGATGTTAATAATAAATTTTTATTCAATAACGTTGGCAAAAAATTAACTTAGTGTTAATTTTTTGCCAACAGTTGCCAATTTTGTTGTTGCCAAGTTGCCAATTTTTTGGCAAAAAATTAACTTAGTGTTAATTTTTTGCCAACAGTAATAAGGTTTCCCATACAATTACAGTGCCTAAAAAAAATATACTAAAACTAAAATATTATTAAGGGTGCAATTAATCGTGCTTATGCTAAATGCTTATGTTCTCGATGAAAATACCAAAATCACTATATGGTTGCCTATAATATTTGAGGAGTTCCCTCGATTCTTCGTGGATCACATCATCAGAACTGAATTTTGAAAAAAATGGGACCAATCTGGAAGCATATCCTTTAAGAGGAAGAAAAAATTGCAAATCGGTCCATAAACGACGGAGTTCTGAGGTAAAACACAAAAAATAATTAAAAAACATACAACCGAATTGATAACCTCCTCCTTTTTTGAAGTCGGTTAAAAACACAATAACGATCAAAATAACTTTAATTTCGGAAGTCGGGTTTTCTGGTATTGTTTGCTTGTCATTTAACACCGACTTCCGAAATTAAAGTTATTTTGATCGTTTTAGTGTTTTGTGTTTTTTTGTAGTGAAGTCGGTATTTTTATTTTTTTTAATAAGTTTTTTATTTCACACTTTTTAGTTGTGATGCACTTATAGCCAGAGTACCTATTTCTCATGACAATTCGAATTAACCCAAACACTGCTAGGATACATTATTTTATTATGAAATCCCCATCCACCTCCCGGTTCCATCATCTCGGTTAGTTCGATAGTAGAAACCTTATATCCAAATTGCATATAATGACAATTCTAATAAGCCCAAATACGGCTAGGTTACATTGATTAATTACGGAGTTCCAGTGCATACCTTCCGGCTCCATCAGCATCATCAGATCACTTCGATGATACCATTTTCAACATAACTATTCAGAACCATTTATTTATTTATATTGTCATAGTTACTTAACTATCTTCATTGTGATATATATGTGAGGGTGAAGTTCCGTTGGCCATTTCTGGTCTTCTTCATCAGTTCCACTTCATCAAATGTTACTTTTAACTGTAAATGCTTTTTTTTTTGTATTCTCGATGAAAATACATAATTCAATATATAGTGCCTAGAATATCAGAGGAGATCCCACGATTCCTCATGGATTCCATTATCAGAACTGGATTTGAAAAAAAGGACAATGGACCAATCTGGAAGTAACCGAGTATTGTATTTGCGTCGGCGCATCAATCTTTGAAAGATTCAAGTTATTTACGGCAACCGCTACGTCCCTGCATTTTAAATCTGTAATATCTTCGAAAATATTCACTTAAATTACACGCTGTAAAGGGCCATATTGATCTATATTAAATGCACAATTTATTTAAGGTACTTAATTGGATAAAGATTAATACTGTGTTGCTTAAAATCGTTTCGTAAATAAGCCATTATTTCACGTAAAAAGTGAGGGATAAAAAAATGGTTATTGTGGGTTATACCTAAAAGATAGACAAATACCATCGCGGACTTTTTTATAGATATTTTTAAGGTGTACAATACTGTAGTACATTATTTTGATCTATCTCTTAGGTTTCAGGCAGCGTTTGCAATGTAAGCGCAAAAAAATGTGTTTATTTACGACATCAAATTAGAAACCTCTAAAAACATCAGTGTTCCTCTACTATATTGTGCGTATATTATACACATAAACCTTCCTCTTGAATCTCTAAATCTATTAAAAAAAACCGCATTAAAATCCGTTTCGTAGTTTTAATGATCTAAGCATACATAGAGACAGACAGACACCAAAACTTTGCAAGTAAATTATTAGACAAAGTCCCTTTCACCTTCTCCCACAATAATATCTCTTCGTTCATAAATTATCAGAAATAAAATTCTGAGGTGGATACTTGAAAGCAATCTTGATTTTTAATTGATTCCTAATGATTACATCTCGGTCTCATTAGGAGAGACAGAGCTTTAGTTTCAATCGTTTAAAATCCTTCAATATTTCTATCTTTAGGTCACTTAAATGAGTGCAGAATTTTTAATTTTTCTCCGGAGATTGCCCATTTTGTAGGGTTTTGTACCTCAAAAGGAAAAACGGTGCCCTTGTCGGATCACTTTGTTGTCCACCTGTCTGTATGTTTGTCTGTCAAGAGTCAAGACCCGTGCAAGTTATTTCGTGAACGCGTGGAGTTATCGAGTTGAAATTAAAACCATATACTCAGGTTTACAGTCTCTGGAATCTGTAAAAAATCAAACTTCTAAGCTAACGAAAACAAAAGATAGGCTGTTTAAGTTGATCACCAAATTCTGACATATTTTTGCATTCTACTACTTTTTTTTATTAAGACCGATATCTAGATCAGTACTTTCTAAACAGTTTGATATTGCCTTCTTGCAATAAGTGGTGACTAAAACCGGAACTACCATTTGAAGGAGGTCAGTCTCAGGGACGACCCCACTAGGCTGCTACATTTGCTTACCGTCATTTCTTTGTTTTATGAAGACACAAGCTCAGGGCTGTTGTGGGTATTCTGAGTGGGTATTTCGCTGGAATTTATTTAAAAGGAGATGCTTCATAGAATAGATCCTACTATCAAAAAACATTCGTCTAATATAGGGATTCGGTCAAATGTACACCAGAAAATACTGGGTAAATGAATAAGTAATTCAAACTCCCAAAATGATCAAGCTGCAACAATCAATGCAAGCATGTCCTCGCAAATTCTTTATAAGTACTGTTGTGGAGATGGCAGTTTTTGGATTCGCTTACGGTTTTGCAATATCAGTGCACTTTATCCAGCTAAAGGTCGTTGTTCCAATTATGCTTCTTCGTTTACCTTTGCCAAGGCTATGTAACGGCGCAAACTCTGCAGAGAAATATTATTGAGTCGAAAATTCATACGGGAGGTAACTCTTTCGATTAATCTCTCGAGCCCTAACAGACATCCTAATCATCAGGGCCCTAAAGGGCCCTGTCCATTGGCTGACATTTCTTTGAATCGTACGTGGAATCCATCTCGCTGTCGACTCAGGCTTGCTTTGACCAGACGGCCGGACGGTACCACCGAAAGCCCGTGTTTGCAGTGGGTGGAAATTGCCCTACCGCTTCCGACACTCGGAGCGTTATCTGCAGCGATGGTTGGGGCGTGAGGATATCCCATCCCTCATAGTTTCGATCGCATTGGTCCTTCACTGAAGAAAGCGGCCGGTTGTCTTTTTTACCGCCAATCGCCTCCATGAAGACACGGCAGCGCTCCACCCAAGCGAGGCAGACTTAAACCGTATGATCTATCGATCCGCACAATGTATTAGACTCGGGTGTTTCTTCCCTATGAATTCGATACAGGCGCCTCCCGAAACACCCACATCCGGTAAGTCATACAAGAAGAGAGGTCGCCGTGGTACCTCTTTAGCCACCCCCAAAAGTCTGACACTCTCTGACACGCTTCCCTCGCCTTATCCCTTGGGGTATTCAGAAACACTAACTTCTACGACCCTTACATACTCTTTCTGTTTATTTAACGTTCAAAACATCTGGAAAATAACTATGTGTATAACATATTTCCTGAAGATAATTTGCGTTTTTACATTTGACCGTTTATTGTAAAAATAAAATGATTTCGATGCTTTTGGAATAAATTACAAGCACTGAATTATTGTAGTATCTTATAAAATATTTCTTTAAGGTTTGTACAATGTTTTAGTCACAATTAATTCACATTTGGCTGAGTACGTTTCTGCTGGCAAGCTTGTTCTCTAAATTCTCATACCGACGTCGTTGGTAACTGCAGCCTGCCCCTTTTGCACCAGTGAACTAGTGCGATTCACACCACCGTACTCTGCCATGCATGCAAATGGCCATCCAGAATTTCTAATACAATTGTCTCACTGTTATTACTTCTTACATAACGTCTGAAAGCAGACTAGAGATGGCAATGTGAGATCGATTATAAAGGTCAAGAAATGCGATTTTTTAAATCGTTTTTAAACAATGTATCCTTTCCGTGAACCGACCTCAGAAACATAAAATCGAGATTCGAATGTTTTTTTTGCAGAATGCAACCATGTTATTATTTAAAAACGCTCAAAGCATATATTTTCCTCAAGTTAATTTTGATTTGAATATTGTAAACCAGTTTATTCACCAGTTACTTTTTATGACTCGGTACCTACACGAATCGATGTTTAGGAAATCTATCTTTTAGAACTCGATATATTAACGAATCGATTTTTTAGACTTCGATTCAAATTAAATAAAAAATCGGTTCTCTTTAGGAAGAATCGCCCTATAGCAGACACCGATCGATTTCAAACTCACAAAGTCTCTCAATAAGTTCTTGAAAATAAATACCAATTTAGATGCCTACGCCAATTCCTTTGGTTGATTTTCAGTCTCATTCCCACATTGGTAACAAGTACCCTCACCCTAATCGATTCTACGAAGCTGGCACGAGAATATAAATCAAAACCATTCAGAAATTCCTTCTATTGTCAGACAGCAATTTTTCTTCATTGCCTAAAATAGAAATTATTCAATTGTAGCTATCACCTTATCGTCGACAAATATGCTTTTGTCAATACTAATTGGAGCTGAATGTAGACAATGCGTTGTGATACTGTAGTGAACAAACAAAGCCAATGGATCTCATGTTTCAATGGAGACTGGGCCCGGGCTGGCTGTCATCGGCAAAATGTCATTGATGAATTCAATGGCTCTAGTTTTGTAGAATGAGGAAGCCAGCGTAGAGTTCACTGTCATTAGCATTTATATAACCAACGTTGTGTGGCGAACGATGTTTGGAGAAGCTAGTTCAAATATATACAGGTATATATTTGAACTAGCTTATAATATATACGTTATTTTTAGAAGAAAAGCCGAATTACCCAGAAAATATTTTTGAAAATAAGCGCCTATTGAAAAAAAAAAATTAATTAAGATCAATAACAATATCGAGTGAATTGTGTTGGCGTTACGAACTCGTATGAAAAGAAAAACTCCTGGTTCAATATTCGATAAAATATTACAATAACTACTTGATTCAAGTATTTTAATCTTTTTGATTTAAATAATATAATATCCCACAACTATCACACAACGCCGTCTAGTCCCAAGCTAAGCAGAGCTTGTGTTATGAGTACTAGACAACTGATAGACATACTTATATATTTCTAAATACATACATACAGGGCTGCACTAAAAGTATCGGGAATGGAATATTTCCACTGTTCCTGTCATATTAAAATCTTTTTAATTGAAAACTCCTTGGTTTTAAAAATCGAATACCATTTATTTATTTAAAAAAAGATTCTCGGTCTTGTCACAAGGTCTTGTCAAACTTGTTTAGTCGTTGAGAAAATGGAATTGACTCGAGAAAATTCAAGAGCGATGATTTATTATGACTTTCGAAGTGGCTTAACACAAAAACTGTATGTTGACCGGATGATTTCTGCATTTGGTGATGAAGCCCCATCCAAAACCACAATTTACCGCTGGTTTGCTGAATTTCAACGTGGATGTGTCAAGCTCAGTGATGATCCCCGTCAAGGTCATCCAAAACCTGCAGTCACCCAAGAAAACGTTGATGCTGTGCGTAAGCTGATTGAGGAAGATCGACATGTAACATACCGCGAAATTCAGGCAACTTTAGACATTGGCATGAGTCAAATACAAATAATCTTGCATGAACAATTAGGTGTTAAAAAGTTGTTTTCCCGATGGATACCGTATTCGCTCTGTGAAGAGCAGAAAGCGGCTCGCGTTACTTGGTGCGTCAGAATTCTCGAAAGATTCCCCGCAGGATCCTCAAATGCTGTATACAACATCGTATCAGGTGACGAATTCTGGATATACGTGTACGAACCCGAAACAAAAAACCAGTCAAGAGTTTGGGTATTCGAAAATGAGTTAAAGCCAACAAAAATTGTTTGTTCACGGAGTATTGCAAAAAAATGGTAGCCACGTTTGTCTCCAAAACCGGCCATGTTGCAACTATTCCTCTTAAGGGACAAAGAACGGTTAATGTAGAATGGTATGCTAGCATTTGTTTGCAACAAGTCATTTCTGAACTCCGTAAAGAGAACTGCAACCGCCGCATTATCCTCAAACACGACAATGCGAGTTCTCACACCGCGCACAGAACAAAAGAGTTTTTAGAGCAAGAAAACATAGAATTATTAGACCATCCGCCGTACAGCCCCGACCTAAGCCCTAATGATTTCTATACTTTCCCTAAAATAAAGAATAAATTGCGTGGTCAGAGATTTTCATCACCTGATGAAGCTGTGTATGCCTACAAAACGGCCATTTTGGAGACCCCAACTTCCGAATGGAATGGTTGCTTCAATGATTGGTTCCATCCTATGGAAAAATGTGTCAAATTTCGCGGATAATACTTCGAAAAGCAATAAATACATTTTTAAATTGTAATGTGTCACTTCCTTGATTCCCGAAATGGTCAGTGCAGTCCTCGTATTATAGATAAATTACACCCAGAACAAATAATTAAATAAAAACAAACACCGACTACCAACACTAAACATAGTGTTCTCTGGGTAGTGATTTTTATAAATCAGTTTTTTCAATGAGAAACTTTAAAGAGCCTTAGTCAGTAAAATGAGTTTTAGTCAGTGAAATTCTGACACTTAAACTTGCTCCACCCAGAGTGGGAGAAGTTATTTGATCATTTCCTACCTACAAAACACATTCTTCGTCACTGACAATCAAATATGACTCAACTGTTTTGACGTAACTTTGAATTAATAAACATGCCGACGGCAAAAATATGTATGTTGCTCATAGCGAAATTCAAGTACCTACTTAATTTTCTTTCCCACTGAATTTATGAAATATTTTACATATGTATACTAAGCAGGTATTCGTATATATGCTCGCTAGTAATGAAAGGGAAGGCTACACTTTCAAGAACTACTGATTCAAATTGAAAAAATAATTTGATGATTAATATTAGATTTGATTTAATAATAGTTTATTTCAGAAAAAAACCTTGTTTTAGTGTTAGATAGCCCATTTATTGATAAAGGTATCATCATAATATCATGCTAACCCTCGGAAGTAGAGTAGACCAAATAGTAGAAGCTGCTACTGAATAATAATATGACTGTCGTAAAGATTTAGTGTAGTGGTCGCTTTCACGATTGTTTGAACTACTGCTGTCATCCTGAGTTGAGAAATATTTCGGCTATCAGCATAGCCCGCATTAAAATAGAATAAATGATATTTATTTAGCAAATAGGTTTAAAAAAAACACTTTTACACGTCACTTTTTTTTCGTCATTTTAAACTAGATAAGGCCGGTGTTTTCTAAAGAGAAAACACCGAATATAATTAGAATAGAATAGAATAGAATAAAATAGAATAGAATAGAATAGAATAGAATAGAATAGAATAGAATAGAATAGAATAGAATAGAATAGAATAGAATAGAATAGAATAGAATAGAATAGAATAGAATAGAATAGAATAGAATAGAATAGAATAGAATAGAATAGAATAGAATAGAATAGAATAGAATAGAATAGAATAGAATAGAATAGAATAGAATAGAATAGAATAGAATAGAATAGAATAGAATAGAATAGAATAGAATAGAATAGAATAGAATAGAATAGAATAGAATAGAATAGAATAGAATAGAATAGAATAGAATAGAATAGAATAGAATAGAATAGAATAGAATAGAATAGAATGGAATAGAATAGAATAGAATAGAATAGAATAGAATAGAACAGAATGGAATAGAATAGAACACCGTTTCATCCCCGTAGGAAATGAAGTCAAAGTCAAAAGCATTTATTTCAAATAGACCATTTAGAGGCACTTTTAAATAGTCTAATGTAGGTCAGTCTAAGAAAAACAGTAAAGCTAAATTGCATGAATTTAGGAAAATCCTTTCATAATCTTTGTACACATCATAAAAGGAACCTCTGCAAAATTTCAGCATTCTATTTACGTCCAAACGTTTGGGCTAGGTGTTGATGAGTCAGTGAGTCAAGACTTTGCGTTTTATACAACATTATTTTTAGTATGTGCGAAAATTGAGTATAGTTTGTTCTGAATCAGGAACTGAATCGATTCCAATATTTTTGACACCATTAAATATTTAAAAAAGTCACAAGTTAGACACCACCGATACTAAGTACAGCACAGGTCATGGCAGGTCATAGTGGGCATTAGACGCCAGCGCACCGCTGGGTTCGGGAGCAAAACAACCCCACAGTCACTCGGATGACCCGGTGACCATGTATTTGTGAGGACAACCAGGTAGCATAAAGCTTATAACTTTGTGATTTTTCATGAGATAGTTATGAAATTTTGTACGTAGATTCTTTATATAAAAATACTATAAACACGTGTTTCGGGTTTCGCATATACTAAAACTAATTTTCTATATATATAAAAGCGAAATACCACTCACTGATTAATCACGAAATCTCAGAAGCTATAACACCTACATAGGGTATAGACCTAAGGGGGTAAAACGGGGGTTGGTAGTTTGTATGGAGAAAACTACTTTTACGCGGGCCAAGCCGCTGGCAGAAGCTAGTGTTGTATATATATAGATATTCAAAAGACGTTTGACTTATTACTTAGAAAATCTGCTATCAAAAATACTGAGTAAGTAGGTCATCCATCATGATTGCGCAGAAATCTAGTTCAGCAACGGAGCCAGTTGAATCATTATGAACATGAGCATATATAGTCAGCTTATTAGCCCTGGGGGAACAATGACATAATGGAGGAATGGGGAACGTATGTCATATCGGAAGACAAATTGATAACAATATGAGGAAGTTATTAGTACAGCGGTAGACGGTAGATGTATGAGGAAATTCAACATAAAGGAACCCTGGTATGGTTGTTCTCATCTCATAAAGGCGGATTGGTCTTAGATATGTGTAGGTTAACGTGCACATTGTTTCCGTGTCGTCATCGTTATTATTTAAGCCGAAAGACGTCCATTGTACGACATAGGTCTCCAGTTTAATGTCGCCACAATGACCGGACCACCAGGTCATCGGCCATCTTATGGAAGGCCTTCTAACACTGTTTCCGTGTGCACAGGTAAGCTTTTCTCCTCTCTTCTACCATTTGTAATGTTTTTGTGCCTTACAGGATTCATAATGTTTCCATAATCGTCAAAAGGAAAAAACTGAACCCTTATAGGATCACTTTATTTTTCGTCTGTCTATCTGTCTGTCTGTCAAGACCCTTTATCTCGACAACGCGAGGAAGTATGGAATTGAAATTAAAACCTTATACTCAAGTCACAAAAAAAAAAATATTTATCACTTGACATGTACATAATGGATTGCAATAAAGATTTGAAATTTGATTTGAGCTATTTTCTATGACACCGAGCACTGATTTTATGCACTCAGAAAAAGAAATGTCTGCCAGGGCTGCGGATTGTTCGAAAGAGATACCGTGGCCACAAGAGACAACTGAAGGAACACTAGGTTTTAGTCAGTAAAACTCTGACATCCCCTCTCGCTCTACCCAGAGTGAAAGAAGTAATTTGATAATTTTCCACGTAAAAAAGTGTACCTACATGAACTGATACATACACAAGACCCAACTTAATAATATTTATACCTATTTGATTTTACCTGAAGCAAGTCTAGTTCCAGAATTTTACTTAGAATAGAATAGAATAGTATTTATTCGATGCTGGCAATACCATAGGCAACAACACAAAAACAAAAAAGTACAGATTTACAATATAATTGCGCTGAGCGTGCCCGAACCGAAAGGGTCGCCAACTCAGCAAGTGCTGGGCGCAGACACCCAGCGCTGATTTTCAGCTGGCACGCAGTGACGCACGGATGATGGTAAATAAAATATAACATATAAATAAACCTATATAAATATAACCCTTACTTAAACTAAAAATTTATATAATTGTATTTGTGTGATAATTTTCCTTTTTTTTAAATATTATAATATATGCCACGGTAGTTACAAATTATTTGGCTCACTATATATACTTCGATAACTTTTAGACTGTATTGTAGAACTAGATTCTTTGGACCTCCGTTTTATCCCTTTAGGGGTTAAATTGTGTAAAATTCATTCATATTCTTTGTACACATAACAAAAAGAACTTTTGGGCAAAATTTCAACATTTTAGGTCCAAGGGCGTTAGTGAGTGAGTCTGTTAATGAGCTAGGACTGTCTTTTGTATACACAGATAATGACAGCTTCATGTAACATGAGTATAGGATTTAAAATGGTTATGCAATACTGCGTATTAATGTCTTTTTTCACTCTCGACATTTTTATTGAAAGCAGAAAAGGAAGGATCTCAACACGTAGGCTTTACATTTTCCCAAAAATCGCAATGTTTAAAGGATCTCTACCCTAAACTTTGCGATCTTGGGAGTCTGGTCTCTCAAGGGAGTACACAGACCTTACAATTTTTTATTATTCTCTTCCGCTCTCGTCGAGAGCGAGGGATCAGACTTTTTTATTATTGAAAAGCTCTCGCTTGACCACTATCTCCCCTGATGGTAAGCGATGATGTTGTTGACGATGCAGAACATTTGACTACAAGTAACTTATTCACTCTTGACTTAAAGACCTCTAGGTGGTAGCTCTATCAGGAAAGACAGATTCCAGTAGAGAATCTGACTAGCTGTACGAATACACTTGCTTATAAGTAAATTATTCACTCTTGACTTAAAGACTTTTAGGTAGTAGCAGAGAGAGAAGATCAGAGAACACAGATTCCGGCAAAGAATTCCACTCTTTTGCTATACGCATAATGAATGTGTTTCCAAAACGATTTGTGCGTATAGGTGACTAAGACCCACCTGTGTGACCACATCCACCACTTCATTCATTTGCCTTTTGCGTTCCAGGATTACGGTGACTCTTTTGGACAATGCCGTAACTTTAGCATACCATAACTTTAGCATGCCGTAACTTGCCATACCTTACCGACCGTTGCCCGTGCCTCGTTTTAAATGTGCACCGACATACCTTATAAACAACCTCACTGACGTGTGGTAGTTATGAAGATGTTGATTATAAATCCAATTTTCAGACTGCTTTAGAAGCTTGTTTCGTCTAAACAAGTTATGATCAAGAATGTTCGCTTTGCCTCTCAAGAACAAACTACAGACTTCACAAGAGATAGAACTTTGTACGAGACATCTTGTCTCTTCATATTCATAGCTAAGCTTCGAAATACATTCGTTTCATAACTAAGGCACTTTGTGACGTTTGATCTCTATTGTAGTTCTAAAGTTCTAAATCGTCATATATATAATTGGTATAGCTCGGTATTGTACCTATTATTCGAGTTATGCGTACTTATTTATGTTTTTAGCATAATTATAATAGTATAATCAGCTTTTTAATTTTCCCACAGCTGAGACTCAGGTCTTCTCTCTATGAGAGGGAATGAGCCGTAATCCACCACGTGGGCCCAGTGCTAGTTGGTAGATGTCACATATCTTTGAATTTTTTGTTCTTGGACATGCCGGTTTCCTTACGATGTTTTCCTTCACGGTTTTGAGAGCAGTTGTGATGAAATAAATTACACAAAGTAAGGCTGGGTTTGAACCCACGATTTACAACTCGGTAAATCGGGGACGTTACCACCGGGCCCCACTGCTTTTTATGTTTTTAGCAGTAGACTATTATTTTAGGCTGCCTCTGAGCTTGGGCTCAGATTTACGGCTCGGACGTAAAGCGCCATTGAATTTTTCCATTAGGAATTACTTAGTAGCAAGCTCGGTCGAGTTTGGAAGTTCGTGAAGTGATACCCCCGTGCCTCTGAAATCACGTAAAATCGTTGGTTCTGCACCTGATTGCTCCCCAGTCTCGTTGGCTTGATTGATTGATTGATATAACTCTTTATTGTACACCATAAATAAAATATGACTAAATATATAAGGTGAAGGAAGACAACGTAAGGAAACCGGCATGTCCTAGAACCAAAAATTCGAAGACATATGACATTTACCAACCCGCACTGGGCTCGCGTAGTAGATTAAGGCCCATTCCCTCTCCTAGAGAGGCCTGAGTCCCAGCAGTGAGAACATTAAACGGCTGAGTGGAATTATATAAAATAATTTTAAAAGCGATTTTTTACAGATAACCTTAGGATGGATTTGACAGAGAAGGAAAATAAGTTATGTGCATAGTTCGTGGTGTACTGCTCGTGGCTTGCCGTCTCATCGGACTATGACAGTAAGGGAAAAGAGAGTACGTACTTGATTATCTCTGTTAAAAATTGGCCACCATGATCGAAATTCGGACGAGAGGATTTATTAATTATTATATTTCAGCTCAAATCATGTTATTACTTGAAAATGTTGTGAGGAATGTTTTTAACAGATGTAAAATCAGGGCAAGACCATCCAGTTGCCAAATAAACTGGGAAAAAAGTATCTTATGTGTTATTCCAAGATATGATATACCCATCAGCCAAGTTTCATTGAAATTTGTTCAGCCGTTCGTGAAGAAGGCACAAACATTAACCCATACACACGAAATTTTGCCTTTATAATATTATGATAATAATAATTTAATCACGAAATCTAAGAAACTATAACACGTACAAACTTAAAATTTGGCAGGTAGGTTCTTTTAAAGGTGTAGACATCTGAATTTTACGAAACTCCACCCTAAGGGGGTAAAACGGGGGTCGGAAGTTTGTATGGAGAAATCGGCTTTTACTCAGGCGAAGCAGCTGGCAGAAGCTAGTACTTAATAATAAAGATGATCATACCGCTTACTTATAATAAGCTTCCAGTAGAAATTTTCATAACGTAAATAAATAATAAAAACAAAGCACTTTACTTCTTTTATTGGGCGAGCTGAGAGCTAATCTGCTGAGAACTATAGCTTCAGAGTAATGGTTCACCGATACTAATTAACTCGATTCCATATAAAAAATACAGGCCACGTTTCCCATAGCAAACACGCTTATTTCTATTCGCCCATTATTCGCCTAAGTAGTTCAGACGTTCGCGGTAATAGGTAGCTGGGCTTTCAATCAGTACGAACCCACCTGATCTCACGCAATGCGCGTGTGTGCGTGTCGGCCTGACGCGGCTTTATGGGAGCTTAATAAAATGTAATGATAGTTGTACGGGTTCTTAGCTACGGTAAAGTGCGAAGGAGTTATAGAGACGAGTGGCCGTTTAGTTTAGACTAACTTCTAGCAGTGGATTCGCCCTCGGGAAAACTTACTTTGAAACCCCGTTTCATCTCTTTAGGAGATGATTTAGATATAAAATAAATAAATAAAATAGTTTATTTGCACCTTTACCTTAAGTTTTAGGTTGAAAGGTGTACTTAAGTGTTACAGCTGATACCTAAGCTAACTTAATATCTCGTATATATAGGTATCAGCGACGTGGTTGCGCGGTTGCGTGGTTGGGCAGCGGTTGTGGCGACGCTTGGGGGAGGCCTATGTCCAACAGTGGGCGTCTTTCGGCTGAAATGATGATAATGAGGATAGTATCAGCGCTCCCTCTCATAATCACTAGCAGAGATTTAAATATCCTCATTATCATCATTTCAGCCGAAGGACGTCCACTGTTGGTCATAAGCCTCCCTCAAGCGTCGCCACAACGACCGATCTATTTAGATTTCATCGCTGCAGTCAGCGCTGCGCTCAAGGCTGTTTTCTTAGAGAATAACACAATACATATACGGACTATATTCATGATACATTTTCCCGCACACACTGTGCTATTCCAGTAATTTATTCATCTGACTACAGCATGGGTCATTTATTTGTGTCATTATTATGACGAGGTATCAAACGTAAGCAACTCCCATTTAAAACCGCGATGAAATATGCTAAAATAACTAAAATATTCATTAATATAGCATAATGGCTCATCACTCCAATGGCAATGGCGATGGCTATTTCCGCTGAAACAATGTGCCAAGCACGTCCTTGATAATTAATGCATTAAAATAACGCTTAGTATAACGATGTCATTACTAATTATTGAGAGCTACTGTTCTATCACGTAGAGGTCATTTGAGCTCTATCAAGTGACAACGAATGAAGTAATCCCCTGGAGAACCAAGGTAGAGGTTTACGGAGGACGAGCAAAAGGTAGCTTGCCGTCCGACCATCTGATAACCGTCCGGATCCCACCACACGCGCCTTAAAGAGATGTCAGCAAAACTTAGTAGGTGTACAGTAGGACCGAAGCCCGGTAGAGCCACGAGGAATTTCTGAAAAGGAAACCCGTGGTCCTAGAATGCAAAGAGGAACTAAAGGGCACAGGTGTGACGTTTTAATTGGTAAAAGTTCACTTCAAAAAAGAAATCCTATTAAGTGACCAATAAAAGATGTCAGCAGGAGAATCAAGGTTCCTGACATAGCCCGAAGAAGTCGCTGTTGCCCGTTTTTCGTCGCTATGAGTCAACCACTCATAGCCAACGAGCTGTTGCCATTCTTCAAACATGCCATTGACTACATGGATGAGGTCAGCATCCTGCAGGTCTGCAAGTCCAGTTTCAACGAGGAGGAGATAAGTTGTTCAAAGTTCAAGTGGCGGGGCAAAATTGACCAGATGCAATATCGATGGAATGGCAGTCAGAGTATTGTGCAAGACATCATCACAATGATGAAGAGCAACGACCCGGACGACGTGCCCGCTTTCGTGGCGAAGGAGCTGCATAAACTGCCTCCAGTCACTTTCGACCACGTCGATGTTACCAGGTTGCTGAATGAATAATGAAGTAATAATGCGAGATATTTGTCAAAAAATGACATAATTGTCACACTTTCGTGGAAAAATAAAAATAACTGTTTGATGAAACTAAAAATGTATTTAAAAGAGACTTACTAAAATTGTAAGATTGTCGCCTGTCGTCTATCACATGTCGGTTTTAAGAAGATAAGCATAAAAGATCCTAAGACCTAGGTATTACGGGTCCTTTATTTCTCTAACAAAAAGAGAGTAGGTAATCCATTTCTAACCAATGTTTTGTCTGTCTTGTCATGATTGATGTAGATCATTTTCTTTACTGACAAAAACAGATATGACGTCGTCGGAAATTAATCAATTTTAATATTACTTCATTCACTTGTCGTTTTCCAATTTATTTAGGATATGCGCAACCATTTTTTAGGGTTCCGTACCTCAAAAAGAAAAAACGGAGCCCTTATACGATCATTTTGTTGTCCATCTGTCTGTTTGCCTGTCTGAGATCCTTTAAATATCTCGGGAACGCATGAAGGTATCGAGTTGAAATTAAAACCATATACTCAAATCTGCGAACCCTTGAAGCTGTGAAAAAATCACTCTTCTGGGTTAACGAAAAAAAAGAAATGGCAGTTTATGTCGCAAAAAACGTATACTTTGACACTCTCAAGGGAATCAAAATTCATAAGGTACTTCCCCTTGACCTAGAATCCTGAAATTTGGCATGAAGTAAGACAGTATGGTAAAAAATCTGAAAACTATAAAAACCCAATTCGGGAATTGAATTGTTTTCACAAGTAAGTTTGTAAGGAACCCTCAGTGCGCGAGTCCGACTCGCACTTGCCAGGTTTTTTTTATGAATCCATCGAATAGCTCCTCCTGCTCTTTATGGAACGAGAAAGTGTGTTAAACTTTCTCGATGATTGTTCGAAAGAGTAACCGTGGCCATGGAACGCAAAAAACAACTGAAGGAGCACAGTTGGATTTTATTCAGTAAAAGTCTGACACTCCTTCTCACGCTATAATATTCAACGATCACACATCGCATCTTTTTGAAATTTTGAATTTCCATTTCCGTAGAAACACTCGTCACAATGGCGTAGCGTCATAGCATGCACCATATTTTTTACACGCTTTCTTTACGTCATCGCGTCCGTAGACTATACACTGTAAACAGAATCGCGTCCCCTGGCACAGACGCAACGTAATGGTGCCACTTTATACATAATATGATATCATATTTCCTCTTTATTTATTCATTATTATTATATTTTTACCTAAAATTTATCTTTATTTATCTATCTTATTCAAATCTATTAGCACACAATACCGTGCTGACGTCTTTATGTCGATACCGTTACCGGCCTATGCTGAAAACCAGCGCCGCATTTCGCGTGTGGACACGGCATTATGCTGAGCGTTTGCGCGGATGTTGCGCATGTTTTTCACAAAATATACTTTTAATTTGTTAGTTTTAAATTTGCGGCTTGTTCCACCAAATAAAATGTTTTTCTTCTTTATTATATTCTTTCTAACAAAAGCAGGAAAAGTTATTAAATGTTTTCCCAAAACAAAAAATAATGCGCTTGACCAAACATACCACGACAATCAAATTCTTTACGACTTTGCTGAATAAATCCACTTAACGTTCCAGAATCCATTATAATATTAAACATCCATAAATTCAAGTAAAAACATACCACAATTATCCCTTGTAAAAAGAAGCTACCTCGTTATCCTTTATTTAATCGTCAGCCGTCGAACGATCCCTTAGCGAACGATAGCCTTCGCGATAAAAACTTTATTAATGCCTCTTCAAAACGTATGTGTTATAGGCATTAATGAGTATGCCAGACAGTTTTCAGTAATGAAGCCATGTTACGGCCCTGCGATAAAATTTAAGTGGCCCATGCGGACGTAAAATGAGTTGATATTCGAATACAGTTGGCATAACAATTGGCCATATAAAACGACACGAATAGTGCCTGTAACAGATAAAGATGATAATGACCCACATAGTTAGCCCTCACTCCCGATAGGCCCCTATAAAAACGATTGCACCCGTAATTATGGTAACTCGAGAAACTTGACGTGAAAAGCGGCGATAAAATATATAAATGTTGGCCCCGTTATTACACCGTGAACGTTACGTACACGCAATTATTCAGACATGATGTATTTAAATGCTGAATACAGCCCCACGTTATGCTGAATTTGTGCTAAGTCACGTTATCTAAACGCAACCACTGAAACAAATTATATTTTTTCCACTGGAAAAACGTTATCTATTATATTTTTAGTGTGTTTTCCGCAATTTATACGATTATTATTTAGCCACATAATGATCGTTAATTATATGTTTGCGCACGAAATATTAAACAATTTCCCTTTATACACGATTTCACGTTATTTTTCTAACATGAAAGATTTTCCTCGAACATATTGTAAGTTCAAGAACCAGAGTACCTAAAGAAATTAAAAGCTAAAACGGAGTGGTTCTTTGAGGTTTTAATTCAGAGGGAAATTTTTAATTTGACCAAAATGGAACGGTTATTATAATTTAATTTTCGTCGAATCTTTTTGCAGTAACACATCTCTCCACATTACTGTTGCTCGAGTAGGTTTGAGTGAAAAAATTGCCCGTCTGCCGCGCAGACAGGGAAGTAATGAATTACATTAATACGAAAATGTGTGGGGCTTTACTTAAAATTATAATTACATCTCGTGAAATACTTGTAAACTCAGACGGGGACTCGAATGGCTGACAAGAAAGTTACAAAACTTAATTTCATATTTTACAATTTGTCGTGTTAAGGTGCCTGGTAAAAGAGAAATGGCTAGGGAAATTTTATTTCATGGCAACTGAATTGTGTGTGTCAGTCACATGGTGGCCTCGTGTTGTGAATACAACTTGCTTCATTGCGGACTTGTGCCTAAACATACGTAGTGGGTAGAACCACGTCTATAGGAACGGTTCGCTACGTGTATTATTGCGGACGCGACGCGGTAAAACAGGGTTACATTTTTAATCTTACATGCCTGTACAAACAAATTGTGGAATAACGGAAATCATTTGTTGTCTCAACTGGTATTGACAACGTAATTATCTGACCGGTGACGTGTAATTAACTTGTTTTCAAAGGTTTTGAACCATATTAATTATAAATTGTACTATATTTTTATTTTATTTTTTAAGTGGGAATATTATCTTATGACCAATCATGCTCTTGAGCGAAGCGGGAGTGTCAGATTTTTACTGACTAAAAACACACTCCTGTTCCTTCTTTGCCTTCGTCCCAGGGCCCCGGGTTTCGTTTTCACACTACCCATAATGTAATGTCTTACATTACATTACATACACACTACATTTGGATCTTTCTGATTTTATTACTTGACGTTTTAAATGTAGTATTTTTGTGTACAAAAATTGTAATACTGTACATACTGTTTTGTATTTAATACGAATTTATAAAAAAAAAATGATATTTTTGTTTATAATGAATAACTCAATAACTACTGGACTGGTTTTAAAGTCTTTTACCTGTAAAATTCTAGGCTATATATTTTCTACTTTCACGGCAGGCAAAGCCGCTGGCAAGAGCTGGTATTTTTTATATTAAAGTTCATCGTTTCAATTAACCATGTGCAAATAAATATCCCTACAGACTAATGCGTGAGTAAACGAGCATTGTATTTGTCAAGAGTCTAGACACTAATGGCTTTGTCCAACGATGTATGTGTCCGAACTGCGAACAGTAGCTGAAGCCAATATTTTGTGACCACCATTTTGAAATCATTTTATTTGTATTGTTTGGTGTTATGCGGTAAAATGTCCGAGGGAAACGACAGTTTGAAACAAATGTATCGCATATTAAATAATATGTTTTGGCGTGAGAATAAAATACGTATTGTGAAGTATAAATATTTGTATTGAAAACACAGGCGGGCTCCATTCTGATTAATGTAAAAGCAATTTGTGAAGTGTCAACAGCTCATATTCTTGTTCGAGACCATTTCGTTTTCAGTATTGTTTATGTTATAGTTCCAGTTTCTGTTTTCGCACGTATTGAAACTTCACTTTATGTGACATAAAAGTTATTTTGCTGAAAATTGGGGATGAAATACCTAAAAGAGGTCATCGTTTGTTTTAAAGGGTTAACCTAGTTTGTTATTAAACACAGAATGTGTCTGTGTGCAGCCACAGAATTGCGGGCCTATAATGGGTAAAGGTTGTTGGTAATTATATTATTTATTAGGAATATTTTCTACTGACTGTTGCTAGCGGCTTCGCCCGCGTGTAAGTTGAAAATTGTTCAAGAGAACATACTCCTAGGATAAAAAGTATTCTATGTGCTATTCCAGGACATGTTCTGGAATTGACATAGACTAGTTTTGTATGAAATCCATTCAGCCGTTTGAGCGTGAAGAAGTAACAAACATACACACACACACACACGCTCGCACACACTAACAAATGAGGATCCATGAGGATTTTCCACCTCGGCAACAAAAAAAAGGTTAGGTTATGTTAAAATAAAAATATTTTATATAACCTAAACCTTTTCGTAAAAAATCGCGTTTAATTGCGTTAGATGAAGTAACAAGCTTTTAAACCATGCTCGATTTTGATGATAGGCAAGTGGAAAAGGACCCTCATAATATCATTTTCTACCATCACGTGGTTGAAGCCGCTAGGACCTAAATAACAAGAAAATACCTTTTAAAGTATTGTCCTAACTTATTTCGTTTAAACTTTAACGTCCGATATTACAGTAGAATGATACTTAATATGAAACGACCAATTTGGAACCGTGCATTAGCTTCTGACGTTTTAAAAGTGCCCAGGTAGGCCTATGTGAAATAAAAAACTTTGATTTTGACTTTGACTTTGACTTTGACTTTGACTTTGACTTTGACTTTGACTTTGACTTTGACTTTGACTTTGACTTTGACTTTGACTTTGACTTTGACTTTGACTTTGACTTTGACTTTGACTTTGACTTTGACTTTGACTTTGACTTTGACTTTGACTTTGACTTTGACTTTGACTTTGACCTTGAATATTACTTTTGCTGGAATGCTCGAGGGCAGCTACATAATTCCATTAACAGACTCACATCAATTAAGTTTCTCTAACCAAAAATCCTTTTAACCTCACCGGCCAAATTAACACAAAGTAAGGCCAGGTCAAGAGTTTTAATAAAGACCTTGGAAGTTCGAAATTCGACATCGAATCACTTTACTAACTTAAATTGGGTTCACGTAAACACTACGTAGATAATGTAGATATAGTTAAGGTTAAGTTCCAAACAGACTACGTTAATACTGCGAATTGATAATTAACAACCAGCTGAAATACTCCAAAATGTCTATGCGCCGCTTTCTAAGAAGTTGGAAGTTTGTTAAGATATTATAAACTCCATCAAAGTCCAGTGCGGAAACGCAGCTTATCAGGGTAAGTTGGATCAGTATCTAAGCGCGAAACTTTAATTGCGGCGAACTTTCAACTTGAGATCATGTGAACAAGAATGTTGGTACTGAAAAACTGGAAGAGCGTCGCTTCAGTATGCATATATTGAGCATATAGTTTAGCGTTAATAGAGTAAATATAAAACCCATTTTTTTATTAATTTTAAAATAGGAACATAAGAAAACCTTTTTCATGGTGGGAAATTATTTAATAACATTTTCCGCTCTGGGTGGAAAGAAACGGAGTGTCAGAGTTTTCTGACTAAAACCTACTTTTTGATTTTGACGATATTTTTTTTTTGTTTCAAAGAGTTTGTCTGTCAGGTATTCCTATTAAAGTATGGTGAAGATTTGATGAATAACTTCGGAGATACGAGTAGATCATGGAACAGTTCAATAAATAATACCAAATCTTCCAGGATTGCTGCAATCGGATAGCTGTTATTGTCATCAACATTTCATTACATAACATCACGCCAGTACGCTCTGAAGTTGATGCTCAGTTCTACCGCAGATGTGTAAAGTTGACACTGGCATACCTACTTATTTCACCAATCTAATATATTTTTTTTAACTCAGGAATCACATTACATTACATTTAAATACTTAACTAACCATAATTACAATGAAATAAAAAAAACTGGGCAAGTGCGAGTCGGACTTGCTCACTGAGGGTTCTATACAAACTTACATATGAAAACAGTTCTATTCCCGAATTGTTACGAAGATTTTTCCAAATCGCAAATAAAGTTTTTTTTTGCCGTTTTCCGTTTTTTTTCCTTTTGAGGAACGGATACCCTAAAAACGCAATCTGTTCTCGCAAATGTTCAAATTCGTGTGAAATTCCATCTCAGCCATAATCAGCAAAACACGCGTAAAAACGTAAGGTCTTAAAAAATTAGAGGTGTTTTTGATGGATATAAAAATGAACGTATGTACTTAAATACATGGAAAATGCTTCTCCGATGTTAACTGAAAATATAAAGCTTTTATAAATAACAAACTCCGAGGTAACTGGTTTTCCTATTCAGTTTAAGCAGTGCTAATTAACTGCCTTACTAATTCATTATGTCTTCGCTGTAGTTACCTGAATATTGCGCAAAACTGTCGTGGAATTAAAATGTGTGATTCCTGAGTTTTAAATTCAGAACATTTTTTTTTTTTTTTATGGGGTCGCGCTTGACCCCTATCTCATTTGATCACACTAGGGGAGGCCTATGTCTAACAATGGACGTATTTCGGCTCAAATGACGATGATGATGGAAAATGAATTAAGAAGAGACATATAACATAGAATGCAGTAAAAACTCTCATAACAGGTGCGACGCAGTAATACAAAAAAGTTTCACAGAAATTCTTTGAGGGTAATTAAACTACAATAAAAAAAAAATGCTACTGGTATAATCGCGTCACATCTGTCTGCAAAAGCCTTAAGGGTGTCATAAGTAACATGCGTATTTAATTACGCAAATAGACTCCGATCATCAGTGCTTGTTTAGATGGTTTAGAATTAATGACGCATTATAAATAAGACATAAACACTTAAAATGAAAATGATTTTCAGCGTGATTTTAGAAAGGCTATCAGGCCAATAGGGGCCAGTGATTTTTTTAATAATAATAATGCAAAAAAGCAAAGGTAGAACTACACTGCACACACGTGTGCCACACACGCCGATCTGGGCGCGTCGGTCTTCATATATTTTATATGGAAACTAGACTTGTAGAGCTACACTTGATCCACGTCACGCGACACCACGCGACGTCGTGTTACACGTGTTCTAATGTAGTTCTAGTTAAATGCATTTTAGAGAGTCTGCGCGGGAATTACATGACTTGATTCTGCCATCATCTTTCTACCCGATATACGACGAGTGTTCACCCTTACATTGTTAACACTTCTACGGTCCGGACATCGTTTATATCGCGTACGAAAGACTAGAACAATTTGCCTGCTTCAGTCTTCCCGTCCGATTATTATTTAAGTGTCTTCAAGGCCTATTCACTCCATGAATAGGCTCTTAATAATCTAGAACGCTTCACCATCAACGATTGCATCACTACTGCTATAATATTATTGATAATAGAGATCATTAAAAAAAAAATCGTAGGAACAAATCCTACACTAATAGCTTTTTATAATATCCGATCCCAACAGTAGCAATGTTGAGTTTACCTGCCCGCGTGTCACCCACAATGCACTGTGTTATTTATGATTTTATTATTTAACCAGCCTGGTCAAATTACATGCAAACGTCCATTGAAAAACGTTGTTAAAACGTACACACTAAAATACCAACACACCAGCACCCCTCTAATTCATCATAAGCCGTCTGAAAAACCTAAACTTTTAAAAACTGAACTGCGGAACACGAACTTTAAACGTTAAACCTAAAGTTTAAAACTTACGTCAACTTCTATGCCAGGTATCCGGAAGATCTTGAGCGGGGGTACGTCTCGGGGGGAGTACCTGCAGAACTCTCTGTCCCCCCGGTACCATTTGACGGAGTATAAGACCTCTTGCTCGAGGTCATAGAGGCACTTCATCTCCACCTTGGAGCCTCGCTCCACCGCTTCTGGGACCACCACGTGGACATTGCGGAGGCATAGTGAACCTGTGGATGAAGGAAATTGGAGGTTATTAAATTGTCGGTTTTGTAACTAATGAACTTGACAGTTTTTTTATTTTAATAAACTTTGTCTTATACTAGGAATTACTCTCCGAAGACGCATTCACAAATATGTGAACTCACATGAACAAAACACCCACTATCTGTAGGCCATACAAATAAAATTGTTCAGAAGCGCCACACCGAGGCAGAAGCGCCACAAAATAGTGACTAAGTGATTGCTAAAATTACAATTAATCCGCAATCAATCTATTAAAAAGTATTGTCACATTGTTTTCGGATTTATGTTGCTTCTGACTGCAGAAACTTTTAATAGGTGTGACGAAATGACAGGGCTTATCAATGAAAAGTTTTTAACGACGATCACTTCTCCAGATTTAAATAACGTATTTACGCTTGAAATTTTTAAGCTATTCAATTTTTTACTTTGTTTGTAAGTAACACATACCATCATTTAAGGGCTTTAAATTACATAGATTTTTTTTTTTAATTAGGTGTCACGTAATTGGACAAATTACACCACCGACATTTTGTATTGATCGATTGTGAATAAATAAGAAGAAAATCCTCAATACGAGGTTTCTGTTTGAAAAATTAATTTCCGCATCGTTTACTTCATTAAAAGATTACAAATAGCACATGTACTGTTTATTTATCTCTTACTATAAATACATTCAGCCATAATAAACGTGAAGTAGGCACTAAACGCGATCTTGTGAGCAAACTATAGCTATTCTAGAACACATTCTTTGTGCGTACTGCTAATGAGTGAATTTTCCTGCCAGAGTCAGAGTTTTCTGATAGCTACAACCCTGGGATCTTTATGTCAAGGATGAAAAGGTTGCTTCTAGGCAGATATCCTTCATCATCGCTTTCTATCAGGTCAAATAGTAATCAAGCATAAGCTTATCAAAAATAAAAACAATCCAAATATTTTTAGGGTTTCGTACCTCAAAAGGAAAAAACGGAACCCTTATAGGATCACATTGTTGTCCGTCCGTCTGTCTATCTATCTGTCAAGAGCCTGTATCTTAGAAACGCGTGATGGTATCGAGTTGAAATTAAAACCAACCTTCCGAGTTAACGAAAAAAAAGATACGGCCGTTTATGTCGCAAAAAACGTATATTTCGACACTCTCAAGGGAATCAAAATTCATAGGGTGATCTAGAATCCTGAAATTTGACATAAAGCAAGGTCTCTAAGCAGAAGTATAGGATAAAAACTGAAAACTGTAGATTTGTATTTACTTCCGCGAGTCCGACTCGCCCGGGTTTTTTTTTTAATGAGAATAGTTTCCAAGTAACTTCATCAGGTGGTATAACTGAATTATTTTATAAATAAGATAAAGTTTTTAAATTGACTTGTATAGAAATTGATACCATGTTGATTAACCTTTCCAGTGGTTTCTGAATGCTTTAATTTTTCCATCTTTGTTTTTGATGCTTGCATACCACAATTACAACGACTTCTTTTTTTGGGGATGATTACTGAGACCTTTAGATCAAATCTTTATTTTTATTAAATCCAGTTACTTTGTTTACCATTACAATACAGATGTGAACACATTCTAATGTTTTTGTAGTATTTGGCAGCAAATGTATCGAGTCAGCCTTCTTGGCAAGCTTCCCTGAGGTAGTCGCCTCTAGTCACTACAAAAAAATCGCAGCTCCATTGTAACCGAGATCGCGCCTGTTTCAATGATTCCACATATTTTCCAGTTGTGCAGACACTTGAGATACCAAAATACACTAATTTTACATTACTTTATAGGTACACTTTTTTTTGGTTGGGAAAGTCATTCAATGGCATCCCCCGCTCTTGGGCGGGGCGAGAGGGCGTGTCAAACTTTTACTGAATAAAAACCCACCCCTGTTCCTTCTTTGCCATTGATCCAGGGCCCCGGGGATCTCTTTCGCATCACCCATGGCCCAAGTAGGCTTCGACCCTGCTGGGCCCCTACGGTTGCTGACGTCTCCTTGAGACGCGCGTGTAACACTACGCGCCGTCGACGAGTTAGGCTCGGTCCGGACGAATACCGGACGGTAGGACGGCGAGCTACCTATTACTCGCCATTCACAAGCCCGCGCCTGCGGTGGCCGGAAATCGGAATCGGAATCCTACCGGCTGAGGCGCGATAGCCATTGCCACGCGCGTGCGGCCGCCTCCTTTGCCAGCATTACTGCTTCCCCGATGAAGGCGACCGCCTGCCACTCCTCCTCACTTTATAGGTACACTAATCAATTTGTGAATCATTAAAACAGCCACTGGACTTTGCTCGGAAAAATCCTGCAAAATCTCCAATTACCTCATTCTACACTTCCATTCTTCTTCTTCTCATTCTTTTTTCTTTATGGCCCCTTACAAGTTTCAACAGCAGTGATAAATTAGTTTTTGAATACAGCCATATTTAACAAAGTAGTTTCCGCGGGCGCTTAAGCAGCATACTCAGCTATTTTTTGGTTGGCACGTATAGAACAGAGTCTGGTTATTTCTTTTCAGTTCAAATCCTCTGAATTTACGAAATGCTTTGAGAGTTGTGGCCCCGTAACACTAAGTGCGTCCTTTCTAAGGCTAACGAGCAGACCCGGGGTTAAAAGTTATGCTACGTGTAATATTTGTTTTTTTCTTTAATTCGAATAAGCTTCAAATCAATGAGAAGTTATTAAAAAATTAGGTTTGTATTGAAATAGTTTGTTATATGAAATTCATACTGGCTGCAAAAAAAACTTGGAATTACTTAAATTTACTACAATTTGCTGAGCCATTTCACGGTTTGTCCGTTTTATATTAAGAAGATGCCAGTAGTCAATCAAGAACAGTTGTCATGAAAACATTAATAAATTTCTTGAGTACGTTATCCTCATCTATCTGCTCTCTTTGTGTAAATATATATGTAACCATTGCTAGGTTTTACTCCCAAGTTCATTTTGTAAAAGTGAAAAAAAAAATCTAACTTACAAATTCAGGCAGCGCTAACAGTCTCTTAAAAACCGTAGCGGATAGGACGGATGACCTAATATTAATACAAGTGTTATCCTCAAACCGTGCCTAAAAGTAGTGTAGTGTGTGTTGTGTGTGTTTGTTAATTATTATTTGTAATGTGATTTTATTATTATTATTGACATGCTTATTGAATTTATTTATTAATTGACAGAGATACGTACTAACAACAGTTTATAAGTTGTGTATGTCTTTACTAACAATAATGGATTGTATTGTCTGAAAAATTAATTATCATTATTACATTTTAAAAACTGTTAAATCTACTCTTACACAAACTTTTGCGCAAATTATTTTGAACACTAACCAAATAAAGAGAGCAGTGGTGGCCGAGTTGTAACGGCCCCGACTTTCGAGTTGTAGGTCGCGGTTTCAAACCCAGCCAGGCGCATTACTTTGTGTAATTTATTTCATCACCACTGCTCTCAAAATGGTGAAAAAAAAACATCGTTAGGAAACCGGCATGTTTGTCCTAGAACCAAAAATTCGAAGACATCTGACATCTACCAACCTGCACTGGATCCGCGTGGTGGATTACGACTCATTCCCAATACTAGAGAGGAGGTCTGAGTCCCAGCAGTGGGAACATTAAAAGGCTGATTACGCTATGCTATACTAACCAAATGTGAAATTTATACTAATATCATAAAGTTTTGTTGAACGCGCTAATCTCAAGGGACTACTGATTTCAATTGAAACATTCTTTTACTCTATATGTTTTTTTAATGTCGAATAACTTATTTATCAGGAAACGCTATAAGCAATATAACATCATGTTATTACCAATAGGAGCCGAGCAGTAACCAAAACCGCGGGTGAAACAGCGAGGGACCGCTAGTAGTTTACTAAAACCAGCTAACGAAGCTAATCACTGTACCTACATCTCTAGGCACATGTCTACAATTATTGCGGCTGAGTGAATAATGTATACATTTTATACCAGGTACATCGAAGGATTGGAACAAATTGCTTGCAGCGGCCGTCCCGTCCGATTAAAATTTAGATGTCTTCTGGAGTGAATAGACTCTTAATAAACTAATGCGAAAATTTTCCATCAACGATTGCATCACTGCTTACCATCAGGTGGGATTGCAGTCAAGCACTAGTTTATACCATTAAAAAAATGTAAGTAAATATACACTTTAATCTCAAACATTAATACTTCGAACATACTTGAATAATGATAAAAAAAAAATGTTTTTGTTTTGTCTGTTTGATAAGTAATGTCGGTGTTATTAAGAATAATTATTCTTATTTTTGTATAATTAACAATATCAGTAGCTATTATAAAAAAAAAGTACTCTCTTGTTCCTTGAAAAAGATAAGAGAGTACTTGAAATATATTTACATAAAGAATATATTTACATGAATATTGATGTAGATAAGTTAAACCGTGATTTTAAAGTGTCCAAACAAGAAACATTTTGAGTCTTCCAGTTTTCTCCAACTTTCCATACCAATTGAGCAATAATTAGGATTATTGTGCTAACGACAGTTTTAATTTACTTCAAAATATAATGGGGTATTACTTACTCCCTATAATTTTTATTCCTATAGTTAGCTTCTGCAAGCAGCTGCGCCCACGTTAAAGAAGAAATTCGTCCGAAGGGAACAGAGATAAAAAATATCCTATCTAGTCTTCTAAGAACTGAACTGAACTGTTCTGTGTGCTCGACTGCACCTATTTGGCCGTAGCCGAGAGACATTTTGTTATTGTTAATTTTATTTCTACTTAATTTTTTCTTTTTGTTTAATTTTAGTCTTAAAATCAATTATTTGTTGATTAATGAATCTTGGTGTGCCAAATAAACATATTTTCCTTCCTTTTTCCTTCCCAAGACAGTGTTCTCGGAAAAAGTAGATCTCCAAGGGCATTCCTTTTAGACACTTGCCGATTAATTATCGAACAGGAAAAACTGGTTATACTCTTAAATAAGTAAATACTGGTATATTGATTTTTCATAAAATATTCTGCCTCCAAAATATTCTGATTTCCTAGGACTACCTTGAACACAAACAGTTTGTGAAACACTTTTCTAAGACATGGTCTACCAGTATAACAAATGTTATCGTAATCTGACCCATATTAGCGTGAAGTAGTAACAAACAAACACACGCACACATATACAAACATATACAAGTTTTCGCCTTTATAGATAACTAGCTATTGCCCGCGGCTTCGCCCGCGTATTTAAAATATAGCCTTTGTCACTCCAAACTGTTTTGTAAAAGCAGCTTTCTATCGGCGAAAAAAAATGGTGCATTCGGACCAGTACTTTCAGAGATTACCTCAACAAAAAAAAACTTTTTTTTGTTTGCATGAGGTGATCTCTACACACACACGGTACACTAATATTATAAAGAGGTAAAGTTTAACCCTTTTATAATATTAGTAGACTAGCTGCTACCAGCGACTTCACCCGTTAGTTAGTAGAAATTTATTCAAGAGAACAGAATCCCGGGAAAAAAGTGTCCTATTCCAAGACTTGGTCTACCTGTGTAGTTCCATCCGTTTAGCTGTTCGAGCTTGAAGGTTTAATAAATTTAAAAACAACTTTTCTTCTTTGTGATATTAGTGTGACTAAGAGTCATATTGTGTGTGGTACTTTAAATATCATTAGCGTATTTACTGTCCAGCTGCGTTTAGGACAAAGGGTGACAAGTTCCGGACGCCAGATGTTGAATTAATCAACAATATCTCCGACATACTTAAACATTCGACGGCTGATTAAATATGTATCTCGGCTATTGATATTACTGGTCAATATTGCTCTTTGATTTCCTACGAGGGTTAGTAAATATATTATATTAATGGAGCAGACCCGAACAAATATGTGGTTTTCTGAAATTTATATTTAGATTAGTTTAGAAACTCTTACATACGTTACGTGGCTATTTCACACTTATTCCGCAACTATTTTTAAACCACGATCAAAAAGAGGGGTTAGTTTTTTTTTTCGAGTGGGAAAGTCGTCTAACGACATCCCCCGCTCTTGAGAGGGGCAAGAGATAGTGTCACTAAAAACCCACTCCTGTTCTTTCTTTGCCATTTTTCCAGGGCCCCGGGGGTCACTTTCGCATCACCCATGGCCCCAGTAGGCCTTGACCCTGCTGGGTCTACGGTTACTGAAATCTCCTTGAGGCGCGCGTAGAACATTACACGCCGTCGACGACTTGTTCTCGGTCCGAACAGTTACCGGACGATCAGACGGCGAGCCACCTATCGTTCGCCGTCCGCAAGCCTGCGCCTATGGTGGCCGGAAATCGGGATCGGAATCCCGGCGGCGGTTGGGACGTGAGGACTGTTTTCTCACGCGATCGGCCGCCTCCTTTGCTAGCATTACTGCTTCGCAGAAGGAGGCAACCGCCTGCCACTTCCCCTCGCTCCGGACCATGGCCTGTACCAAGGCCTGGCGTGAGAGATCACTGTCGCCGATCACCCCCACGAAGACACGGCGGTGCTCTGCCCAAGCGGGGCACACCGCTACCGTATGCTCCACCGTGTCCTCCGGGCGCTCCTCACAATGGTGGCACCCGGACGTCTCTTTTGCACGGATCCGGTGCAGGAACCTCCCGAACTTACTATGTCCGGTGAGGACCTGCGTCATGCGGTAGGTAAGCACGCCGTGAGGTCTTTCCACTCCTCAAAGAGGGGACTTATTGCCATAATTATGGCGTGCCCAGCTCTGGGTTGCGACAGTCGCCGTCACCATTTCACCATGAGATCTCGCTGGAAGTCTTTCCGCCATGTGACTTGGCGCGGCAGGGGTTAGTGTTTAAAGCAGAAGAGTATTAGGGTGCGTTTCCAGTGAATTAGAGCTGGGCGAGCTGGAGTGGAGAAGACCGGTGAAAAGTGTCAAATGTTTCCATTGATGTGGAGTGTAGCGGAGTGGAGTTAAGCTACACTCAGTTTCGTGTTCTCCGCTTGGCACCACAACCTGCTCGATTCCGTTCTGTCCGATTCGGTAGGCTTTTTTATTTTAAATTCCATCAGCTCCACTTCGCTCCATTTACATTGTTTGCACTGACTGGAGATCCGGTGTCGAAACGAGCAATTGGCCAATTCACAGTCTGCTCCTCTCCACTCAGTCCAGCTCCATTTTAGTGTAAACGCAACCTTAAAGTCACTTAAAGAGCAATGGAGAGGACTATACTTGGAGTTTCCTTGCGTGATCAAATCAGGAATAAAGATCCACAGAAGAACCAAAGTTTCCGTTATAATCAGAACAATAGCCTAACTACCACGGGTAGTGTGAAAGCGAAGCCCGGGGCCCCGGGATGAAGGCAAAGAGGGAACAGGAGTGGGTTTTTAGTCAGTAAAAATCTGACACTATCTCTCGCTCCACCCAAGAGCGAGATTTGTCATTAGATGATTTTCCCACCTTAAAAAAAAAAAAACGCCTAACTATAGTGGCAGTGGGCAGGGTATATTGCTTGCAGAACAGTTGTATAATAGGGCTGAAAGGTTCTGTAGTGGCGACTGCGTACCGGAAGCAGCAGCAGCATTAGAAAGCTTCTATATGGTGGACCGTTGACTTGATAAGGGTTGCCAAAATGGCGATACCTGGAAAAAAAATGGGATTGCCAATAGAATGTCACTCACACAAACTTGCTTATTATATAGCCCAGCTCGCGCTGCCTTTCGTCATTCATGTCTAAGGACCCTTAACTCATTGAATGCCCGGTGCGCAGATCCACGCGAGACACAATCGCTTTTTAATTGTGTCTCTAATTACAGCATACGGAATGTTAAGCGTGATTCGTGCAAAGGGAGTATCTAGATTCAAATGCCGGCTGAAGATGAATACTCATGAGAAGCCCATGAAAATCAAATTTTCTTCTGTTTTTTTTTTGTTGTATTTTGTAGGTCAGCACGACGTTGCCACTTCGTCGACAGAGTTTCATACTTTTGTATGTAAGCTTCACGTATTCAAAATGAAGAATACGCGTCTACGAAGCTACGCGTCTGTGTACAGCAAGCTTTACAGCTCCAATCATATTTTAATTTACATACAACTTGACGACGACCGGGAAAATTAAAAAATCTTAATAAAAATTCGATTTCTCTCTTTCACCTTAAAAGGGAAAAAATATTCGTCAAAAAAATTGAAACTACATTTTGTGCCAAAGTAGACAGGAACTTTTCACCCAAGCTTTTTAATCGTTCTCTCATTAAGCTAGAATTTTTTTCTGTACTTTTTGATGTCCTGAAAGAAGGAAGAAATATAAGTGGTACTACGAATTTTAGCTTCCCAAGTGACGCAACCGTCTTTTTATAATTTAGGTAAGTAAACTGTCTTTTTTCTGCCCTATGTTACAAGGAGCGGTGGGCGGGCTTCATTTTAATATAAAGCCATCTTCATTTTAGCTAATATCCAGGTATGCTTACATTTTCTATAAACATTCCGTGTTTCTATAATTAACTGAATGTTACATTTTCTTTACATACAAATTGCTGTTATGAAAATATTCACGGAATTAATATTAAATATTTCACTCTTTGTTAAATTAAGGTATCTAAGCAATTTTGAATTAATTAAATGTTTTGTGATGTTTCTGCCATTGTTTAAAGAGAAAATAATACAAATTGAGTGACGGCAGGGTTGACGCAGTGATTGGGTGATCGGCTAATGTGCTGCGTGTCGCGTGTCGTAGGGTCGAATGCCGCACGGTACAAATATTTATATAGCCTACTGATAATTAATTGTTTCAGGTATAGGTGTCTTATGTTTGTGAGTTTACATGTTCGTAAACATACCAACGGTACTACAGTAATTGCTAGTGTGGGGCAATGCTTTTTTTTGTTATATTACAAATAATTGTTTTCACGTATATTGTTGCGTGCTTTTATTTATTTATTTAAACTTCATGTTCAGTAGTGGTACATAGGCGGACTTAATGCAACAAGGCATTCTCTACCAGTCAACCTTTGGGTTAAAAAAGACAACTCTGTGGTAGGCTTGCACAATAAACAAATAACAGATACTTCAACCAGAAAAAATTAAATGAATAAAATAAAATATATACGGTTACACTACTTAGGCTTACGCTTCGCTTCGCTTGCTTATGCTTTTATGCTTTTCTTTAAAATCTTTTCATCACTTCGGACTCAATATTAAAGAAAACAAATTTTTATAACAGCTGGAATGGAGTAAATGAAAGGAGCCTCCACGAGTGGCGTTAAATATATCGTTTTGCGATTCCAAACGCCCCGCGCACCCTCATCCCAGCACTCGGTAACGCAGACTCTAGCTGACTAATCCTTTCACCACGATGGTAAACTCAAACGGTTCTCTTCAGGACCATGACCAACGGTATTTCTTAACAACTTGTTAATTTACGACCTAGCACAAAGACTGATTACAATACTGAGAGCGCCAGTGCAATATGCAGTGTCTAAACCCGAGCAGCTACTGTTGCATGTGGCAAATAGCCAACGTGCTTAAAGTTAATATCACTTTGAATTCTAATCTCGTAGAAGAACTCTAAAATCAGAAAGAAAAAGCCGAAATCAATTGTATAAGTTATGAGATAAACTGATCTGAAAAACGTTGGACTCAGTTATGAAAAACAAGTTTTAACAACCTCAAAGTTTTGCTTTCGTCTAATATCATTAAAACTTTTGTACAACTACTTCTATATTAAATAAAATATCTTCTATTTATCTAAAGCTCTAACAGAAACTTTTCTTTTCAATCTCCCTAAGAAATCCATTCATTTATATAGTTAAATAAATATAATCCCACTATAAGATCTATTGTGTTCTAAATGATGCCAATTCAAAGATAAAAAAGTACAGAAATTTCCACGAATATTTTTTGCTTTATAGATACAGGATGATTTTTTTAGTAGGCTTGGAAGACCAAATTCGAAACTATGTGAAATATCAAAAAATACTTAAAGGAATCTCAGGCTCGATTTTTTAAAAATCGAAAACTGCATCATAGATATTTTGCAAATTTTAAATTCGTAGCCAGGAATCGAACCTGTTGGCTCAAAAAAGTAGTACATTCTGTATTATTAATACATCATCCGAGTGTCGGTAATTAAGATATTTTTTTGGAAGTAATGACATAAATGTCAATGTAACAGAAAAAACAATTTTTACTTTTATTTTGTTTTACGTTACTACCTAATTTCTATGGTTTTATTTACATTTAAAAATACTAAATAAAATGTTGCAGATAATTCACATTTTTATGAGAAATTTTATTTTGTGTGTAATAAAAAAAGTGTGTAATGAAAAAAAATCAGCATTTTACAATAGAATAACAAAATTTATTTGTCTAAAAACATGGTATAGGAGATGAGACAAAGATCAAGAGCATCATGTTTTTGCTTAACATTAAAAGCGTGCAAATTGCAGTATTTCAAACAAGATTAGATAGAAAGATAGATAGATTATGTATGCATGAAAGAAATTACTCTGAAATATTAATTAGTTAATTAAAATTAAACATCTTCTTAATTTTTGCTGAATGTCATAACTTCCTTTATTAATTATTTTATTTTTTGCTTTTATTTTTTCTTAATTTTTTTTTTCTAGTTTCGATGTTTCAGCAAAAAAATCAGGTACAGTTTCACTTTTCATTGGAATTTTAAATAAAGTGCTTTTTCACTGTTCTGTACAGTTTCGGATTTGGCCATCCATGCTTACTTGAAAAATTCATCCTGTATCTTCATGTCCATAAGGAATACGCAGCATCCTTCAAAGGAGATGGTCCGACGCTTCTGTGCCAAATAAATAATGAGTCAGGGTATGGACGGGATCTTATTGAGAAAACAGACGTAATTCGGTCGTCTGGCTATCTTAAGCATGTTTTGTACCTAACATTTGTTGCTTGTATTTATTATGTGGGCTAGATGCCTAGGAAAGAGAAAACTAAATGTGTTGTTTGGTGTAAGTCTAGTTTTCGTAATAGAAACTGAATACTTTCCAATGAATTTTGTACAATATTTTATAGCTACGAAATAACAAATAAAATTGAAAATATATTTTTTTTCTCTGAAAATACCATTAAAATTGATTATTAAATAAATTAACAATTAGCATTTCAAATATTTGTACGAGGAAGGGTGGAGACATGGTGGAGAGATCACGTTATTAGTTAGCTAACGTCGGTGACGTCACATTTTAGTATATGACTCGTTATTCTGTTACTTGACAGTTTACTCCTCCCCAAAATTTGATATGTTTCTAATCAACTTAATATTAAATTGATTAAAAATATATATTATTATATTTATTCTGTTTTCAGCCAGCGGCTTCGCCCGCGTGAAAGTAGGTTTCTCCATACAAACTTTGGATCCCCGTTTCATCACCTTAAGTTTTTAGGTGTTATAGTTTCTGAGATTTCGTGATTTATCAGTGAGTGGTATTTCGCTTTTATATAAATAGATTTTAACAAAATTGAAAAGTATTTTCATGTTAAACTTTTCACTTCAATACTGTTTGTAGCATTTAATTACTTCGTAGGTGTCCGATATTTAATACCCAAATAAAACCATGTAATTGCTCTAATTTTCAATGAATTGTAATTTAAAAATGACGCTTTGTTGGAAACCAGTAATATGGAATGAAAGCGAAAAATTTAATCAAAGCTCCGATTCTATTCACGGCTGCGTTTCTATTCGCCTCGATTGTAGCTGTAACTTTTATTTTTCTATACCTATTGCTTTATAAGTAATAAAAAATAAAAGACACACTTTCTTCACCTAGGTAAGTACCTCTACCGTTAGTGCGATTGAGCAAGCTGTTAATTGAAACTCCTATTACTATAAAGTCTTCAAAGCAAAATAAAAATACCTCATTAATTAAGGTTATTTCTTTCACTTTCGAATCCTTGTTCTTTAGTAGGAAACCTTTAATTACTCCTCCCACTCTAGCAGAACTAGACTATTACTGACTGATACCCACCTGTGTTCTTTCGTTTGCCCTATGCGTTCCAGCGTCACGGTAATACTTGCGAATAATTCCAAAGCGTAATTTTCGAATTCTAATACCGAATTTATGTGCTCGAACAATCTCGCAGCATAATTTCGAATCCTAAGACCAATTTTATGTGCCTAAAACCCATAAAGCAGATTTGGACTTGAGCGTAAAATAATATTTTAGCAAAACCCTCTAGGCGAAGCCATTACCCTCTCCATCAAATTTTACATAACCAGTTAAGAAAATGAGCATTTCATCAACACTGCCATAACATCCTTATTATTATTGGCTATGGAAGTAGGTCGTCCGTGAATGATTGGCCCGTTCATATTATGCGTGAAACGACCATTACGCACATAGGAAATACGACCAACCGGCTCGTTTAGAACTCATTCGCAGGAATTTTTATACCCAACCAAATATGAATGTTAGGCACACATTTCAGACTACCGTTATGAACGCGGACCCCTATTGGTCGTTAAAATGAACGATTTCGGTATAACGTCAGCAAGTCATGGCTTGGGTGTGTGATGTGCGATGGTGTCAGTGAATAAATTGATAGTGCTTGCCAATTTACGTTTTCCCTGTCTCGTATAGATAGAAACATAGTACCAGACATTATTCCAAACACGAGTGGCCTCGAAATCAGTACGTTTATCAACTAGTTCGTGTAGTAACAGAACATTCAGCCACAAATTGGATATATCGACGTAACAAAACAAGCCAACGATCCATTCAACCTCACGCACACTGAAAATTACACCTAAAATGTATTGCTGCGAAGAAACGACCACATTTTATAGCCCCAGAATCACCCAATTCCCTCTTTATCTATCATGTGGGCCCTACTTATAATGGCTATATCATAGCACGGTCTAATGTCCAGTATAACTATCCCCCTAAATTTAAGTAGTCGTTGGAAAACACTAGATTGGTATAGGAACACATTGGCGATAACATAGAATTGTTAGAGGCTTGCCATAGGATTCGTCCATAAAATCTAACGTTTATAACATTTGATGTAAATGAGCAGGGTATAATATACCCGGGTGTCAACTGCGAGAGTTCTAATATCGCAGAATGACGTGAACAATATTCGCGAAGTAATTTCGTCGATCGTAAAATTCTAAGAGCACATATAAATTACTTGCTATGCAGTAAGTTTCTTCGAACGTATAAAGAAATTCCCCAAGTAACTTTGGCAATTTTGAAGTTATTATTATTTAACGACTCCATATCTTTCTGTTTTCATTAGACATTAATAACTCGGTAGTTCATAACGTATCGAGATTTGATATCAATATTTTGCGCTGATCTGGGATTGTCTGAAGGGTTTTCGTGTAAAAGGTATACCAAGTTTTAACTTGCAAACATTTCTTAAGGTTTACTCCACGAAAACCCGTGAAATTAAAATTATTGATATTTTTTGCAATATGCAGCTCGATACCTAACTATTTAGCTAATAGAGAGTTTTTATAAGTATTATTATATATCGCGATATCAAACACCCTGGGCATCAAAAGTTGCAGGACGATTACCGGCCATCTTAGGAGCGGTGTTGCGAACAACGAACAATCGGTAACTCACCGTCCGGCCGTCCGGCAGCACAAACGTAGGGGCCCAACAGGGCTGATGCTCGCAGGGCCACAAATAATTTCTAAAAAGGAAACCCGCAGTCCTAGAACGCAAAAGAAAGTCTGACCCTCCTGCTCCACCTTCGAGTGGGAGAAGTCATTGGATGTTTTGCCACCTCAAATCCAGGCCATACCATGTCAGAATAGCACATGAGATACTTTTTTCTCGAGAGTATCCCTTGGGATAATTATCTGCTTTCACGCAAGCCAAACCTCAAGCAGCAGCTAAAAAGGAATACATACCAAGTCAAAAACGACGTGTTGAAGCGTAAAACTTTATTGTCCTTATGAACGCATGTGGAAGAAGTGTCAGTGAGTTTTCTTACTGTTTTATCAGGATTGTTTTTTTCGATAGGATCCAAAACGGAGTACTTGTTCTACGATTTCGGCCGTCTCTCCAATCCTGTGCTTTTAACTCTCGCCGAAACGCCCATACTGATCTGCTCCGACTTTTGGTAGCTCGGGTCGCTCGTCCAAGGAGATGGTGAGGTAAACCGAGATGTAACACATCGGATCAACGCAGGATGGATAAAATGGCGACAGGTCACGGGAAAAACTTGTGACCCACGGATGCCCCTCAAGTTTAAAAGTAAAATTTACAAGTCCGTGATAAGACATGTTATACTATATGGATCAGAATGTTGGGCTGTGAAGAAGATGGATCGAAAAAGATTGCATGTAGTGGAGAAGAGAATGTTGAGATAGATGTGTGGTGTGATGAGAATGGATAAAGTGAGAAATGAGTATATTAGAGGAAGTTTGAAAGAGGCGCCAATGACTGAAAAGTTGAAAGGAAATCGTTTGTCTTGGGATGATCATTTGGGAGTATACATGTAGATGGATTGAGAAGGAGAGGGAGGCCAAAGAAAAGATGGATGGATTGTGTCAGGAGTGATATGAAAGAAAAGGGAGATATAGATAGTGTGACGGGTGACAGGACAGAATGGAAGAAAAAAACATATTGCGCCGAACTCAAGTAATATGGGATAAGCGCAGGAAGAAGAAGGTTGGTTCGATACTTATCCCATAATCTTTCCGTCCGATTTTTTATAGATACATAACATAATATAATATATAAATAAGTGGTTTATCTACGCGTGATATCACTTTATTGTACTAAATGTCATACGTGATATCGAAAAGCACTTTGATAACAATGGTACCATTAAAACAACTAACTAATTAATGAATTTTATTATTATCGTCCAAAGCTTTTACAACAAAAACGAAATAATCTCGCTTGATATTCTAAAAAGATTTAAAAGGCTTAAAATTAGCATTTTTACAGAATTGTGTTAAACAAAAACTTATTTAATGTATACTGGAGTAGATCACATAATCACATATTTTATGAAGAATATCTCTAAAATATACAACGCCATTTAATATTTTTGTAATAAATGCGTTGCGTGTTTCTAATCTTTACTGAAGAACAACATTGTATGTATAAGCTGCTTTTACTAATTCTACTAAATTAATAAGCGTTGCGGGAAGCCTTATTCTTTTGATTAAAGTTTACAATAAATTATATTTTTATAAGAATGGTATTGGAAAGGACTGCTGCTGTCTTCCCATTCGACTATAATTAAGGTGTCTTCAAAAGTAGAGTGAAGACTAGTGCGCTTTACCATCAACGATTGCATAACTGCTTACCATCAGGTGGGATCGTAGTAAAACACTAGTCTATTCCATTAAAAAACGGGATAATGCGAGTCGGACTCTCGCACTGAGTGTTCCGTACAAACTTAACTATGTAAATACTTCAATTCCCGAATGTTGTCAAGTTTTTATTTCCGAATCGCAAAACAGTTTTTTTTTTGTGACGTAACAAAAAATTTACTGTTTTCAGATTTATTCCTATACCTGTACTATGAGACCTTCATTTATGCCAAATGTCAGGATTCTAGGTCAACGGGAAGTACTTTATGAATTTCGATTCCCTTAAGTCTCGAAATATACGTTGTTTTGCGACATTAACGGTTGTATGTTTTTTTTTCGTCAACTCAGAAGTATGATTTTTTCGCAGATTCAAGGGACCGCAGACCTAAGTACATGGTTTTAATTTCAACTTGATGCCTCCACGCATTTCCGAGATCAAGGGTCTCGACAGACCGACGGACAACAAAATTATCCTATAAAAGTTGCCTTTTTTTTCAGAGCTACGAAGCCCTAAAAAGTAGGTACATCAACCAATTTAAAAAAAAAAAGGTTAATCTAAGTAATTCTACTGCAAATTTATCGTGTTTTTTACACTAAAATTGTATTTTTTATTTCAATATTCTAATGGAATTAATTATTGCTGAAACCCAGCGCACTGAAACCTTTCATGAAATATTCCACATTTAATACCCAAATAAATAACACTGTTTTGTTTCGACAACAAAAACGAAAAAATAAACGAAAACTTGCCAATTTATGTTTCCAACCCTGCTATAAATATTTGCGATGAAAATATTCGGGACTGATGAATGAAATAAAAATGCAGCACTAATTCAATCCGTGTCTGGCTTCCATGATGCACGTCCTAAGCCTACATCATCCGAGCGTCCATTTATATTCTATATCCATTGCGCGCCAAACCATTCGGATAATGGCATTATGCTATTGCAATTGCGTATTGTACGACCAATAAAATTTACCGATCGCTTGCATTGTGTTTTGTAGGTAATTTTGTGTGCTCGTAATTGTATTCTAATTTAGATGGAATTCAAAATTATGGCTTAATTTTTAATTTTTAGTTTAAAAATGTCAAATTAGTTTTAACTAAATTCTCAACGCAGGTGCAGATGGCACGTCTGAATAATGTATGACAGTATAATATCGTTTTAACTAGGTTTTTTTTTATAACTCTTCTATTTTCTACTTCGAATTCCCAATTCAAAAATCGAAAGAATATCTGTATTGAAAATTAGAAGCTAAGAAAATGGAGTGTAGCCAGTTCATAAAATCAAAGTTTCTTTGTTTTTTTTGCACAAGTAGGTGACAGCTGCAGTCGTTTTATACTAGTTCAATTCAGTAATATAAATACAAACTTTCCATATGAACACTCAAATACAAATCATGAATTCCAAACATTTTGTGATCGGCAGAAAAAAAAACAAATGTCATTTCCAAGCATATTTTTATTAAACTTCACAGTTTATTTGTCAAGTACCACAGCGCCCACAACCCGTGAAAAAACGAATAAATAAAAAAGAAACAATATATTCATTCAATTTCGTGATATTTTTTAGCCTACCGCCCAAACGATTCGATTAGTGGGCCTGTTTTGTTCGGCAATTGGAAAACTACTGGACCATGTGACGGTACAATTGTATTCTGTGAAATCTTTTTTTCTAACAAAGAGAATCAGGTATAAAGAGATACTTATTCTTATACGCTTTGTTTTAGATAGGTATTCAATTTATTTATTGTAAGAAAGTCACTTTTGCAATCATTTTGAAGAACTTATCAATTGAAAAGGTCATGCCTTTTGGATTGATAAGTTTGTCTCGTGAGCATTAAAAATACTGATATAGTATTCGAATATAATATATATGTATTAATTAGTATGAAGGTACATATATTATTTTTAACTCTTAAAGTTTGTTGGGAGAAAACTCATTGTTGAGTTAAGCTACCCTTTTTTTTGTGTTGGGAAATCATCTGATGACTTCTTTCACTATTGGCTAGAATGGGAGGGCGTATCAGCCTTTTACTGACTAAAACCACATCTATGTACCTTCAGTTGCCTTTTACGTTCTAGGGCCACGAGTATCCCTTTTTTACATTTTCCATAGCGGGTATCGGCCTTGCTGGGCTGGGGATATTTCTTTGGGGAGCGCGAGGAGCGCCACGCGTTGTCTATGACTCGAGTTTGTTCCTTAAAAGACGGCTGAATGGTCAAATCACTATGTACAATATAGAATTAATAAAAGTGATGTTGGGTAAAATCTCAATCATATCGAGCGAACATTTCTATATCGGTAATTTAAACGAATTATATAATTGTTTTGCTTTTAGAATACCATCAGAAGGAGGTGTGACGTAAATGATGTATACTGGAAAGAAAATATCGACGCGTCACCAAGTGAACCTAATTTAAGTGACACGATTATTTATCTGTAGACAATTATTTTACCAATCGCAACAATTATACCGCGTTTGACAGTGAAACTGGACGTTAGACAATACATTCCGCATGGAGGAGCATACATTCTCGTACGGGAAAGGTCAGCTTCGTTTGAGCGTAGCAGCGCCATGTCTCCGTAGAGGCGATCGGTGGTGGAAACTTTTCGCGTCCGGTCGGGCCTTAGTTCAAGCCATGGTGTGGAGCGAGAGGGCATGGGAAGCAGTCACGCGCCCTGGTGTCGAGAGTCGCAGAGTGAATTTCGGCCACAGTAGACACGGGCTTTTGGATGGCGAGCAATGGGTAACTCGCGTAAAAATTCTATCATGGCCCTGGAATGCAAAGGAAAACAAAAAAAACAAACACTCCCTCTCGCTCTACCCGCAGCGGGAGGAATCATTTTATGATTTCCAACCTCAAAAAAAAGTCAGACAATCCATGACAGAAAATATTCTCTAGTTGGTACTTAAACACGTCAAGTGACCGTTAACTGTAAATAATTTTAGCAATACTTAAGTGTTAATTTTCGTTTAGAATATTGAGAAATTTATACCACTTAAACTAAGATGATCAAGAGCGCTCAAGGTTTTATTAAGGGGATGCAACTCGACATATTTTATATATTTATCACTGTTTTTCATACAACCGCTCTTACGCGATTATGACGTTATTACACATTTTTTATTAGAGATTTGATATTATCTAGGCTTATATTGAAATCAATTTATAAATTTGTGTAAAACTAATTCAGTATAGACCTCTGAAAATCAGCTATTTTGCATGAACTTTGACACTTCATAATATACTCAAAAATTTAAAAAGTCAAAAAAGTATAACAATAAATGCAAAAAACACTTACCTATTTCCTGGATTATGTTATGTAAAATAGTCGAGTAAATGCTAACAATTTTCAGGCGGTATCTCTCTTTTTTTGCATTGCCTTTTCGTTAAACATCGCGTTGTATTGCGTTAGATGAATTAACAAGCTTTTAAACCATGCTCGATGTTGACAATAGGCGAGTGAAAAAAGACCCTCTTAAGCATAATTTTCACATCATTAAATATTTCGCAGTTACTGTGAAAAATAAAGAGTCTGTATTTTATAAAATACGGCGCCTCATCTGGCTAGACTACAAAGGCAAAATTCTTAAAACTATTTTTGTGACCCTTCGCTGGATAAATGTTAGAGGTACTGTGAGGGAAATGTTTTATTACTGTACAACGGCTGTACTCTCGTGAGTTGCTTTTTTTTCATTTTTTAAGGCTCCATGCCTCAGTCGTCAAAAATGGAAGACTTAATAGGCTCACCTTGTTGTCGTCCTGTCAAGACCATATTCTCAGGACTAGGTGGAGGTAATAAACTGATTTTTTAATTAATATCAAATATTTGAAATCAAGTGTACCACCTCTTGGAGAAGTGAAAAAATAAAACTTCCAAGTCAACGTAATTTAAATATAAAGCCGTTTATGGCGCATAATGTAACACTATAACGTATAATTATAGCGGAAAGTACCCTATAGAAGTATTGATTTAATAATCTATACCTACTATAGGGTACTTCCCGTTAACCACATAGTGTAGGTAGTAAAAAGTCTGAAAACTCTAAGTTTGTATTCTGACTTAATCCATATTATTGCAAGTTTCATTCAAATATCCGTTCACACATTGAAGCTAAAAAGAGTTAACATACTTATACATATAAAGGCACATAGAGAAACTTCCAGCTTTATAATATTACTGCCAAGTTACGATCGTTTCACTCACGTCGAACGCCTCGAGTAGGCCGCGCCTCCGATTCCTTTTTCCGACGACGTCATCACAACGCTCAGTCACGTGGTCAAAACAAAGAAATCGGGGCGTGGCCTACTCGAGGCGTTCGACGCAAACGAAAACATCGTAACTTGGCTAGGGGGGCTGGCCTCTGCCAGCGAATTTGTCCATTCGAAAGTAGAAAATAAAGCCTATGTCACTCTGGGATAATGCAGCCACATATAAGTGAAAGAATTTTCAGAATCGGTTCCACAGTTTCAGAGGTTACGCCCTACATAAAAACTTACAAAGGTTTTTTTTTAATTTGTAATATTATTATAGATTATATTTAGATATAATATTACGGATTGGTACGAAGGATAACCCGAAGCGATATATACAGTACACTGTATTATATTTGTATATTTTAAACTCTTTCACAAAAAAATAACAATGTTTTTGGAGTTACCTGAATCTACTAAAAATAAAGGACTTTTTAAAAGTTATAAAACGTTATGATGGGTAGCTTATTATTACAGGAAAGTCAATTGCTAACTTGTTAGGTCATGTGGATGTAAACATACCCTCTGTTTTTACATATTTTTTACGGGAGTGGATTAAGGTTAAAAAAGTTAAATGTGCCTTGAAAATTATTCATCATAATTGAATTCAAAACTCAACACTGCGCACACGTGTGCCACACACGCCGATCTGGGCACGTCAGTTTCCATACATTTTATATGGAAACTAGACTTGTAGAGCTACACTAGATCCAGGCCATGCGGTGTCGTTCTACGTACAATTCAGGCGTGTTTCACGTGTGCGTCGGTCTATTGTAGTTCTAGCTTTATAATGACAACTTCTGAGTCTCTTTAATGTATTGTTAATATCATCATCTACATAACCTTCTACCTCACCGTACCCTAGTAGGGCAGTGGTGGCCTTCTGAAAATAGCTCTAACTTACGAGTTGTAGGTCGCGGGTTCAAACCCAACAGCGCATTATTTTGTGTAACTTATTTCGTCACCACTGCTTCCGAAACGGTGAAGGAAAACATCTTTAGCAAACAGGCATTTCCTAGAACCAAAAATTTAAAGACATGGACCTCCACCGTGGTGCATTACGGCCGTTTCCCTCTAAAAGCAGAGCCTGATTATGCTATGCTATGCTATCCTTTTTCCACCTTTGTATAATCGAAAGGGAATGGGATGCGTCTGCCTCCTTCTGCGAAGCAGTAATGCTAGCGAAAGAAATGGCCGCAAACGTGAGGGAACGGACATCCTCACGTCTCAGCGGTTGCCCCAGAAGACTGCTCGGGCATCAAAAGTCGAGAGTCGTTTTCTGGCCACCGCAGGTGCGAGCTTGCAGACGACGAGCAGTGGGTAGCTCGCCGTATACCCAGTGAGGACCAAGTCCAAGTCATCATAACGCGTAGTGTTCCACGTGCGCCTCGAAAGAGATGTCAGCAAAACTACTACCCACCACCCACAGGGGAACAGCAGGGTCGAAGCATGCTGGGGCCATGGCTCGAAATCTTAAAGGGAAATCTGTGGTCCTAGAACGCAAAGGGCAACTGCAGGAACATAGGTGTGGTTTTAGTCAGTAAAAGACTGCCACGCCCTCGCACCCCGCCCTGGAAGAGCCTGGAGAGAAGTCATTAGAAGCTTTTTTCGATTTTGGAAAACAGATAACGGAACTCGAATGAAGCTGATCGTTGCAGGGTAACAGGGAAGGGCTGGTGACGATGAGTGAAGTACAGCGATAACCACATGGCGTTCAAGGACTGGAAAAAGGAAGTGTTGGTTATCCAGCTGCGGGAATGTTGCCATCGTTGGTTGAACCAGGATGAGGCCAGCACAGGGATATAAGGACTGATACGAGAAACGAGCGACCTACGCTCAGCAATGGGTGAAAGTCAGGCTGTGGATAATGACGATGAATTAGTATTAGGTATACAGCAAAATGAGTTTGGTGGAAAGGTTCTGGAGTGGCAACTGTGTACCGGAAGACACAGCGTTAGAAACCCAAGGCCACTCCCACAAGGTGGACCAATGATCTAGTGAGGGTCGTGGAAAACCGATGGATGAGAGATACAGAGGACCGTTCGTTGTGACGTCACTCGGGGCAAGCCTATGTCCAACAGTGAACGACTTTCGACTGAAATAATGATGAAAATTATGTAATCATTTCAATTGGAAGGACAGATGACTGTTAGCGCTCCACACATGCTTGGACCACCGCGAGGAAGGTGCAGGGGTCGGGACACCGAAACCAGTTCCCCCACCCTGCGCAACGGCCGTGGGGTGCCCTGCAACATCCAGTTCACAGACGCCGGCGACTCCAGGCATTTCTTTATACGGTCTTTTCAAATTATAAAAGTTGTAATATAGTCCACTTGTTTCTATTACAAATTCCCAACCGAGAGTATTCAAAGTCTTTGGTGTTGCATGTCATAATATACTACGTTCTGAATAAATTAATTCTGAAATAACTAACAGTTATTACAAAATGAAATTATTATCTGCTGAAAATAGGCTGTCAGCCAGTAATTAATATCAGTGACACGTATAATTAAACAGAAGTGCATTTAATATTTTGTAATAAAAATAACAACCTCGTTAAATAATTTACCTGTTCATTACATTGACAAAGCTTTTAGTTTTAACTGCTATAAATAATATTTTTTCATCTACAAAAGTAAATTATTATTGGTTTGTTGAAAGATTATGTAGCTAGAAATCAATAAGCAGGTTTAAGTAAGCTCTGCACTTAGCAGGAAGTTATAGGAGGCTTTTGAGGGTAGGAAATCATCACCCACTCTAGGTAGAACGAAAGGAATTGTCAGACTTATACGGGCTAAAACCCACCCGGGTTCTTTCGGTTACCCTTTGCGTTCCAGGGCGACCTTCTGTCGACACGGCGACTCTCCAGAAAAATTCTGTAGCACAAGTCATAATAAATCATATCCTTAGCTTCGACCCAACAGTAGATAATAATTGATTCCTACAATAATAGGATTTATTTCAGTAATTCTTGTAGTGACATCTCACCACATAAGAACTACAAAAAATACGAAATAATGCATCGCACAATTAGAGTTCCCAGCGTAATTTCAACATGAACATATTATACAACAGCCCGAAATCATCTTTTGGGCAGTAGCTCGGATCAGACAACATCTGTCTGGTCGAACGATCCTCCCTTTTCACCGGAAGTTTGCGGGACTTTACGATCTGCCCCCCTAGCCAAGTTACAACCGTAACGTTTCGATTCTCTTTTCGTCGATCGCCTCGAGTAGGCCACGCCTCGAAACGGTTGTAACTTGGCTACGGTGGCTGTTCCGTATACCTCTAAATTTAATTGAAACTTATACAAAATAATTAGCATATTTTATGATCTAAGCCGTGAAAAAACTAATTCCAAAAACAGAAAAGTTAATTACTTTCCTGTATCTCCGCATCCTTCTCCAAACTGCCAGGTTGGTCTGACAGGAGGACAGTATAATGAATACTTAATTAGCTAAAATATTTATGCCCAACATTATTCCACAAACGTAAGCAAATTGAAGGTAAACACGTGGCTTTGAGTTCATTCATAGTCAATTTAAGGGTCGGGAAAAAGTTTTAATTGACTTTTTCTGTCAGAAAACTTTTCTTAACTGGCCCAAATCGGGGGTGCGAAGAAAGAAAATAAACTTATACCTCATTATACAACAGCTGTGTTTATTGTTATTCAGCAAATTACATCAATTATGCTCTAAAACCGTAATTATAGCCTGAGGTCTAAATTTGTTTATTGAAAGGCAATTAGTTTGTTCAAAGAATGAGAAGCCATAATCAAAAAGTAGGTACTGATTTTTAGGGTTCCGGACCAGAAATGCACTTAGTAACTTCTCGCAATCCGTCGGCGGGGCTAGTGGTATATAGGCGAACTTAATGCAACAAGGCATTCTCTACCAGCCTTTGGATTAAAAAAGACGAAACTGTGGTAGGTTTGCACAATAAACAAATAACAGATACTTCAAACAGAAAATAAAATAAAAAAATAAGTTATTTATATTAATAAAATACATATATATGCTAAAATTATAAACTAATAAATACTAAGAAAAATATCAAATCACTAAGAGAACTTAATAATAATTCCGACGAAGACCGAACTAAGGTTGAGACCTCTATTAATCTTGTCTGTCTGTTAGTGGGTTGTGTCTCATAAACCATGAGAGGACTCTTTAAGTTAAAATTTTCACAGAGTGTGAATTTTTAATGCCACTACAACAACAAATAATAAAATTAAGGTAAAGTTAAAAATTAAAAGGGGTTCCCAGACGAGAAACGTTATTATAGGTTACTTCAAGGCAACCACGACCAAATCATCGCTATCCATCCGGTGAGAGTCGAGTCAAGTGCGAGCTTATCAACAATAACAAAAAATTATTGTCGGCAATTTTTTGCACAATGTTAATTTTGTAGTACGGAACCCTTCGTGTGCGAGTCCGACTAGCACTTGGCCATTTTTTTTTAATTTTGTTCAGATATCAAACCTCGTAAAAATGATGATGGGACAGGGTGAACCAAACCAAAAAAAAAAGAAGCTAAAAGAGAAAAGGAAGCAAGTTTTTTCAAATTATACCAATTATGCTCTATTACCGTAATTGTAAGTTTTAGTAAATGGATTAATAGTTTGAGTAGTTAGTTTTTAATAACAGAGGTGAAACATAATTTTGTCAACTTCAGGCCTTTTCGATCGATGAGAATTTAAAAGTTGAAAGTTATCACCGTGTGCCATGGTTTGAACTACATAACATCGTTTTGAGTAATTGCGGCACACACAGACACACACTAGGGTGACCAAGAAAGAAAGAAGAACAATTTATTTAAGTAATAAATTTAAATAGCCGACTTTTTGTAGCGATGCTGTCACGCGTTCGCATCGATACAGTCGCAATGCTGTAGCGCGTTAGTAGCGAGTTGGCATCTTTTCTATAGCGCTTGCAAAAGCGACTAACACGCGTGCGAGGGCCCGAAAACCCACTGTATTCATTCAATTGCCTTTTTGCGAGGGTTTTGGTCCATTGAATGATCTGCAGCCCTGGCAGGCACTGGTCCTAACTAGCCCCGTCAATCTTGCTGACTTCTCTTTAAGAGGCACGTGGCACGTAACGCGTTGGACAGCGAGCTACCAATTACTTGGTGTCCGCAACCCCGTGCTTAAATCGTCTTGCGGCTTACGATGCACTTTGAGCAATTGTATTTGTCCATTGGCAAATCATGAGCATGAACTTAATTGCTATTGTTCAAAAACTTCGTTATCCGCGAAATCAACACTCCCATACTCACTATTTCTAAATTATCATTATTTTTACTTTGTTTATTCCTTCATTTTTATTTTATTCCTTCCACGTGAAATAAGACATATTTTTAGATGGGAAATCATCCAATGATGATTCTCCCGCCCTAGGACGGAGCGAAAAGACATGTCTGAATTTTACGGACAAAGGGCCACGTTGCAATAAGCGGGCGCCCGCGCGGACACCCGTCGAGTGACGTCGAGCGAAAACCGGATTATTTCCTGCGCAGTGTCGCTAGTTCAACTTTAACGGTGCGCATGTAGTCGTATCGATGGAGAAATTTAATGTATTATTACGTAGCAAAACGGGCGCGGGGCACCCGCTTAACGCAGCATCGGCTTTAAAACCCACTCGACATAGGAGTGGGTTTTAGAGCCTTCTTTGCGTTGTGCCCCAGGACCCTGTGATTGACTTTTGGACAACCCATGGGCGGCGAAATGAGACATAAGACCTTATCCCAGAAAGGAGACTTCTTATCCCAGAAATATTATATTATGTCATAATTTTTGAAACTCAAGAAGTTGGAAGTTGCCAGTTCATAGGTCATAACGACCACTAGATAATGTTGTTAGAATTATGGTAGAAAGGCTTTATAGATATTTCCATTAGGCAAAAAGGCGTTAACCGCAGTGAGTGTCGGAAAACCACCACCAAAATGTTTATTTTGGTAATGGAGTTTCATTTCAATGGAGTGTCATTAGCACGCTGCCGTTAGAAAACCATAATGACGCATTTTCATTCGAAAAACAAAACTGTCATAATCGTAACTTAGGCTCTAATCACACTGGAGCAGAGTCGAAGCTACGCGTTGTATCCTGCAATGCCACCATGAGCTCTTGACGCGTTCCATTTTACGACCTAAACTATTGTAGAGATAGAGCTATATAGGATGTGTAGTTCCATCACTCTTCCTCGCTCGCACGACTGACGTCAACACAACACAACAACACGACAGCGAACGCCAATGATCGACGTTGTCATTAACACGTCAATACAAAGGCCCCTGTTTTTCAACTACAACCGAACCGAGTCCGAACCACAGTGCTGGAACAGTTCAGAGACTTTTGAACATTCGTGAACGGCGCTCGTGCTCGATAGCTGATGCGTCACGCGAAACCGCTCGACTCGACTAACCTAACCTAATCTAACCAAACGTCGACGCGTACTTTGTACTTTAATAACGGGAAGATAGAAATGCATTTTATATGCTATAGGTATAAAACATGACAAGTCTCTAAGCCAGTACGAATTGAGCCTTATTAGTATACCCGTATGGTGTCAATGTTTGATCAAACTTGCAATCATGTTTTTCAATTAGCAGACTTTTTTTTTTCATTTTACATATATTTACATGTATAAAGAACACTAATTTTATCTATCCACAAGAATAATTACACTTGATCAAAAAATAAAAATTCTTAACTAGTTATAACTAACTAAAAGCCATTTAAAATATGGCGTTGAAAATCTTCGCCCGATCAATAATGTGCCCAAAACTGGCATTTGACCATTGTCACAGTTTATGGCAATGCTTTTCAGCTATTCAAGGTAAAAGCCAGCGAAGTGTCAATAAGGCGTTTAGATAGATCTGATCTGATGTGTTCTGTTAATACTTAATATTTTTTTAGGTGGTGAATAGACTCTAACAAGGTTATTATAGTTCCCGCAGCCTCAGCAACAGTACCAGCACAGCACGACGAGCTAGGAGGATGACATGGTGCCAAAGTATCGACACAGTTAGACTTGTGTTCCAAATGTCAAGCAGGCTTACTGTTATTACATCGATATGAGTACCAGTTTACATTATCACATTCATTTCACTTAGTCTCTGAAATTCGACTGTCCCAAAAGGAGGATGCTCAATATTTTTGAAGTCTTCTTTGGCCGCCATCAAGAGGACCGCCAAAACAAAAGTCGTCCATAATCACTCGCAACCTAATTAACACCTCTGAAATGGACTTTGATACAACAATTGCCAAATTTCTGTGCTTAGCTGGCCATTGAACTTAAAGTCTCATAATGGCGTGTCCCTTCCTGAACAGAATGATTTCCGGCCATGTCCTTGATACCCGAAGCTTTGTTAGCTTTATATTCATAAGTTTTCCGCACGACGGCACGCGGCTGCGTCAAAACTAGTCGATCATATCTAAAATATGGATGTCAACAGCGAAAATCGATAGATATTTTAATATTGGTTTTCCGCCACCGCCAATGTTTTCGGTTCGCAAATATGTAGATACTAACACCTGTCAGCGGCTTCAAGTGATAATAGAAAATTATCCAACAAACTCCCAGGATAAAAAGTTTCCTATGTGCTTTTCAAAGACATATATGGTTTATCTATGTACCTACCTAGTTTCTTCGAAATCTGTTCAACTTTTAGAGCGTGAAGAAGTAACAAACATACTCAAAAACTTTCTCCTTTATAATATTAGTGTTATTCTTTCATTTGGCACATGGGGAGACCAGATTCTGGAATAGGAGGTTGGATACTTTTATTTTGATTTATGTTCCCTTGGGATGATTTTGTAGCTTTACGCAGGCGAACCTGCTAGCCGAAGCTTGCTATATATCGAATCGTAGTTCACCATCGGAAAAATTCCTTTATAATAATTCCAAAACGTCACAGGTGAGCTGATCATGACTAACGTCATTTGTATAGTACTCTGTTAAACCAGTCACTTCCATGTGCGTTGCTTTCTCGGGTTCGTGACAGGACACAATAGTCGTGATTTGCTCGTGTTAAATCAAGTTTGATGAATCATATCGGTAGTGTCGTACACTGGGGACATTGTTGATGTGAAATGTCTGAAGGTCACCGACCAACTTTATTACTTTGTCAAAAACTAGCCACACTACTTACTTTAATTCAATCTAAATTAGAAACGCGATTTCGCTTTACTTTGTGCAATTCATTTCATCACCACTGCTCTGTAAATGGTGAAGAGAAACATCTTGAGAAAACGACGTGTCCTAGAACCAAATATTGGAAGACATAATATGACATCCAGGCTCTCGCACTGGGCCCGCGTGGTGGAATACGACCTGAGTCCCAACAGTGGGAATATTTTAAAGCTAGTTGTAAACTTTTACCTGCGTGGAGGTAGAAAATATAACGAAATAATATATGTTTAATAATAAAAAATATAAATGAAATATAATAAAAGTAGCTTATGTCACTCAGTGATAAAGTAGTATTCTGCTGGTGTAATAATTTTTAAAATCGATTCAGTGGTTTTTGAGTTTATTCATCACAAACAAAAATCTTTCCTCTTTATGATATTACTATATATATATAAATATATATGATAAACAACATTTAGATTAAATTTTAACGTTGAACAAAGAATTATTAGTATGTACTATGTTCCTACTAGTAAATTTTGTTTTCCTGCTACATGAGATCAAAGACATGAAGAAGAAAAAAACACCATTCAGCGCTCAAAATGGAATAGGAAAAACATGCTGCACATTTTCGTCTGCTAGCCAAACAAAGTTACAAAAAACAACCGCTACCTATCCTCATTCATTAAAAATAACGAAAAATAAACATACAGAACACGCTCTTCACATCACTTACACATTGTCAGTCGCACAAAATTAAAGCAAAGACCTTTTTTCTCGAGTACTAACCAGAATAAAAATTGAAATTTCATGTTAAGTTGTGATTGCCGGGGAAATGGAGTCAGTGTTGGCAGATTGCCGGGGCTGATACAAAGTTCTGGCAGCGCGCCTTCGAGTAGATACAGGGCGACAAGCGGACGCGAGCCCATTCTCTGCCATTCTGAACAAAATCAGGCGAACGCTGTGTAACGTCAGACAATGCGAGCAAAGCGAGTGATGTCGCCTTAAATAGATTAACGTGATTTTAAATGGAAGCTTAAATTGTTGTTGTTACATCGTTAAGAAGGCTTTTGCCTAAGTTGAGTGTGGAATGGTTTAAAACTCGATAATGAGGCGCGAGTCATTGGTTTAAGCTTTCGTTATTTTTTAAATTCGGAAGTAGTTAAAACAGATGATAATGTTTATTAGCTTTCATAAGATTGGCCTGGTATGATAATGTACTATGGGAAACACGATCACTGATAAGCTACTTGTACTCTAAGTTTTCGTGTTATCTTTAAAACTCAGACTGCAAATAGATCTTATTTTAGGTTTTTCAAGATGTTTTCCTTTTGTTACTCCTGCACCGTTACTATGTGTGTATGTGTTTTGTTTATTTTGTTACCATCTATAGCTACCTAGAAATGAGTAACTTAAGATGAAAGCCCCAGTATCGAATAATCACAAAATTCTTTCAATATGGTAAGACAAAGGTTGTATTGATAAATAATTTTAATGATTTATAATTCCGTAAATAAATAGATAAGTATTATAACCCCGATCATATTTTAATCAACATGTAACTTGACACGGACTGAAACAACTTAAGACAATTTCAACTTCGCAGGCTATCTTTGAGTATTCTCCTTAATAAATACATTTTTATGGCCACATATAGTAGTTCTATATAACGGGTTGTGATTAAAAACTGTGCACTTATACTTAACCGTTTTATTACTTGAAAAGTTGACAGTAAAAGCTCTCTCAACTCGTGTTATGTCTTCATATTTATATTTCAGGAACAACTTGCCTGTACATTTTCCTCGCCTATTAGGAAAGCGTTCGTAGCTGTTTTGACACTTCATAAAATACTTAAAATATAGTACACGTGGAAATGCAGCGCTTAAAATAAAGTCTACGCTCGCGATGTATCTTAAGTGGTCCTAAGAGGAATGCTTCATTTAATTTTAATGTATCTTGGACAAGGTACTTCAGAATCCTTCCTGGCAGCTACTGTCGGAAGCTGGATGAAGCACCATCAGCTATACAAATCAACACAATAGATGTTGGCGTTTTGCATCTTATTTGCATCTTAAGAACGTTTAAAGGCCATTTTTTACTCAGAATCTTGAGAGGAAGGATTATGGTTTTAGCAATTCATGACGAACAAAAGAAATGTTTCTTTTTCGCTGTCTTAAAAATACTTTCTCGTGTTGAAGGCTCTCCGGTTGTAGTGTTTCTTTTTTGGCAGTCGCTCAGTGACGGAGGACTTAATACAACGTTTTGATAAATTTGTTCATTGTTCTCTGTGTTATATAATCTCTTCTATTGACGATTTTTTTTTTTTTTGTTTTTTGAGGTGGGAAATTATTCAATAACTTCTCCTGCTTTGAAGTGTAGCGAGAGGATGTGTTAGACTTTTACTAACTGAAACCCTCCTGTGTCCTATAGTTGCCCTAGGCGTTTCAGGACTACGGTATCTCTTTCAAAAATTCCCGTGGTCCTAGTGGTCCTACAGGTCTCTTGCCAGTCACTTTTCATATTTGAGGTTCACAGAAAGGGTGTCATTCAATAGCTAATTTTACTAAACAGACTTTTATCGGCCACCCGATTTGACGCCACGTTTGTCGCACTTATTGAGCGATTGACTGCTGCGCTGCGCGTCGATAGTTTGATTACCTCATAGAACCGATATGTGTATAGCCTACAGATAGTAGTGTCGGGTCTGTGTGACTTGTCTTTATTTATTAAAACTTCATGCAACACAAAAGTACAAAGGCGGACGTAATGCCATAGGCATTCTCTACCAGTCTACGTAGGGTGGTGAAGAGAAAATATGGCAGGTGCATAAAAATATAAAAGATTATTAAGAAAATAAGGGTTCAAAACTACAACAAAATAAACATACATATATTATAATATATAAGAATATATATTTATGTGTTTGTGAGTTTACATGTTTGTGAAAGAGCCCACAAATGCCCACGATACAGGAGGAATTCCTTGTGTGACGCAACTTTAATAACGAAACAAACTTACCTAAGAAACCAGTTCAATTCCCGAACTGAGTTACGAAGATTTTACCGAATCACAAAAAAAGTTTTTTTAGTGACGTAACTACAAATATTATAGCTTTCAGATTTTTTCCTACATTTGTGCTATGAAAACTTACTTCATGCCTAATTTCAGGATTCTAGGTCAACGGGAAGTACCCTATGAATTTTGATTCCCTCGAGAGTGTCGAAATATAAAAAAACGTACATATTTCTCTCGGCCGTATCTTTTCTTTCTCTTAACTCTTTTCTTGAACTCAGAAGTCTGTTTTTTTCACAGCTTCTTGGGACCGCAGATTTGAGTATATGATTTTAATTTCAACCTAATACCTCCACGCGTTCCTGAGACTAAAGGTCTTGACAGACAGACAGTCGGACAACATAGTGATCCTATAAGGGTTCTGTTTTTTCCTTTTGAGGTACGAAACCCTAAAAAAGAAACAAAGATTGCTTCACAAGGACTTAGGCAAGACTAATCTACGCTACAAAAATAAGTAAATAATAGACCAGTTTAAACCTATAGCAGATAATATTTCATTCAACTCTAGATATTTCTGCGCTTCGTTTCGCTAAGATTTTTACAGAAAAAAATTCAAATCTCACGAAAGCACGTTACATTATTCGTCTGTCTATTTTCTGTTACACAAAAGTACCCACCATACATCAGTTTACAATAAAATACTGTCCAATTGAAGTTTCACACGGTGTTATTTATCTATTGTGTAAAGTAAACGGCGGGTTTGCTCCCTAAACCTACTTTAGAGAACTGGAGCGAAAATAATAATATAATAGAAATCACGCATAGATATTTCAGCTGATATTATAAGAGGTTATGAAAAATTTTACTTTCCTATTCCCAGTAGTTTCAGCTGTGCGTTGATATATCTGTAACACATGTAAGTTACTAGTTTAACTTACATGTGTTAGATTTAGGTCTAGAAAACCTTTAAATATATAAAAGGAGAAACTGTCAGATATATCAACGCACAGCTGAAACTACTGGGAATAGGAAAGTAAAATTTTGCGTAAAGTTTTCTTTTATGACGTAGGCGCGCACTAAGAGAGGATTTTTTCAAAATTCCCCTCAGGGAATGAAAGGGGGTCCGAAGTTTGTATGGAGAAATCTACTTTTATGCGAGCGGAGTTGCTGGCAGAAGCTAGTTCATTATAAATAATTTATTAAATTGTAACTACACCTCATAACGTGAACAGAAGATAGACATTTTCAAAAACTAAGTGTACAATAGGCGGTCTTATTGCATAGGGCAATCTTTTACAAACAACCTTAGGAAGGATTAAACGAAAGGAGATAGATAATGATGTTTTATTGAGTTTTTAAGTGTGCGCAAACCGTTTATCGAACATTGCGTTGGATTAAACAACAAGTTTTTAAACTATACTCCTCATTGACATCATACGTTTCTATAACACGTTGCATAAGTCGGTTACTAAGTTTAGCGAGATAAAGTTTAAAACCCATATTAAGCGTGTTCTTGCCAGGAAAACGTATTTACAATGTTTAGGACTACGTTGAAGACACGCTTGTTTGGCAATGACTACTTCTGCACATGTGGCTTCCCTGGCAGCTCATTAGCTACATTATCGTACAGTCATCTTTTAACTGCTCCATCATTGTTTTAATTTCATTATTTATACTAAAACTTTTTTCCCTCTTTTATGACATTGTTTTTGCAATGTTTTTATATTAATTGCACCAAAGCCACCTTAATTTCACTAGTATTTTTTTATTGTATTGTATAATTTTTTGATAGATTTATTTTTACTTTTGTATAGCTTTTTTTTTATAATGTGAATGTGAAAACACTTCGAGGATTCATGGACTACAATTTTCTTTATGCTTTTGGGTACAAAATTGATCTGTCTACATTGTCCTCTCATATCTATTATTATTGTAATATGGAAATATTGTAAAAACGATCATTTTTTTAAAAGAGAAACGATGGAGTTTCTTGTCGGTTCTTTCCCATAGGCAACGACCAATTGGAATCGTGCTTTAGCTTCTGACGTTTTATAAGTGCCCATGTAGGCCTATGTGAAAAAAATAATTTTGAGTTTGACTCACGTTGACGATAAAAGGGTCAGGAAAGGCCCTCTTAATATAATGTTGTCCCACACTAGGAATTTATCCTGTATCGTGGGTTCACAAACGGCGTTCACAAACAAAAAAAATTACATAAACACTTCACCCAGACCCAGAACACCTGGAACACGCAGCGCAGCAGCCAATCGTTCACTCACTGCTTCAACCGTGCCGTAAACTTACTGTTGCTTTAATATCATTTGGTTTATTTTTAGTTAAAAGTATGGTAAGTAATCTTATCAGCCCCCAAAATAAGTAAGGAAAATTAGAGCGTGGGAGGTATCGCTATTTATATTTTTGTAAGTACTCGTATATTTTAGGAAACAATCTGTCGCAGTATCCACGAGTTATAGCAACATACTCGTATTTATTGCTAAACCGTTATGTCGCATATAAGTCATCACACTGATATTATAAGGGTGAAAAGGAATGAATGTATGTAATATGTAGCGACATCTATGGCGTCAAATAAGAACTAATCCTGCATCGCGTAATCAAAGTTCTCTGCGCGATTTGAATATATACGACAGCCCGAAATCATCTATCGGGCAGTAACCCACCAGACATAACACCCGTCCGAGGATCCTCCCTTTTCAAAGGAGGTTTGCGGGACTTTACTCTCTGTTCCGCCTACCTCCAAACTCAACACCAAAAATACACAGATAAACTATGTTCTGGTATATAACATAGGATACTTTTGGTCCTGGGAATATGGTCCCACGGGATAATTTTCTACAATCACGTGGGCGAAGCCGCTGGCTGAAGCTAGTGACAAATATTTTTGTTTAGAAATGAATTTGGTAGTTAAAGAAAGGAAAAAACGTTTATTCGTACCTCACACATACAGTAGAATTAGGATATATAAGAATTTAAATACAGTAGAATTAAGTATGAAAAAAAAATAACTTTAAAATTTATGCAATAAATAACGCAGCGCTGGTATTCTGTTAGGGCCTGCGGTGATGCCACGATCACACTCACTGAGCTGCAGAGGTTAAATAAAACTATATAGGTATCGACACAAAATAATAAATACAAACATTGGAAAAATAATAAATACATAACATTAGTAAAAAGCGTGAATTTATGTTAATACGTGACATGTGTAAGAGAAATATTTAGTTGACTCAGTTATTTCTATTATTTGTATCAAAAAGTTACTTTATTCAAAATCTACACTAATATTATAAAGAGGTAAAGTACAGGCCTGATTGTTAAATTTTTTCATCGATAGAAAGCTGCTTTATTTCTGAGTGACATAGGCACTATTTTAAGTACGCGGGCGAAGCTGCAGGAAAAAGCTAGTCGCAAATAAAAAGAATTGATTAAATCTGTCCAATATTAACTTTCAATACTGGTATAAAGGGAAACTGACAAATAAGTAACGTCCGATTCCTTTGTTCTGGCGTCATCTCAACGCTCAGTCACGTGGTCGATCGACGCAAACGAAACGATCGTAACTTGGCTAGGGGGCAGGTTAAGTGTGTAAATCTATCAATCTTATAATAAAATTTGAAATGCTAATTGCTGCTTTATTTAATAAGCAATTTTGTTTTTTCTTTTATTTTTTTCTTTCTTTTCTTTTCTTATTGATGCTTTATTCAGGAAAAGATTTCTTTTTATTTTTATTAATTTTTTGTTTAGCACAAAATATTGTACAAAACACAGGCAATTACCCAATTCAGACGGAACAAAGATCACATCCTATTTATTATACCGATTTAATTGGATTTTGACAGTTGAACGTTGACCAATTTTTATCAGACTGTGACACGCTGAGACAGACTCCCAGGGGTCTAATTGTGTGCCTTTTTCTAAATTTAAGGAGAACCTTTAAAACCCACTCCTGTTCCTTCTTTGCCTTCATCCCAGAGCCCTGGGGTTCTCTTTTGCACAACCAATTTCCCCAGTAGGTTTCGACCCTGCTGGGCTCCTTCGGTTTTGCTCATATCGCCGTTGACGACTTAGGCTTGGTCAAACGGACGGTTACACAAGAAAAATCCTTGTAATTATAAAATTTAATAAAATAAATAATTTACAACGGAACTTGCCACTTTAAATAATAGTACCTACAGAAGTCAAGCAAATAGTAATGAAACTTGCGATTGCACTACTGTCTCATAATATTCCTCACTATTGAAACAAACGAGCATCCTCCAAATATCCACGTCCATTCATCACAAAATCGGTAATAAGCCATTGCACGCAGAAACTGCAGAATAAATACAACACTGTTCGTACACAATGAATCAATTCAGGCGAACGACTACTGTACTTTATAAGCTATCCAGCTTTCGCCTGGCGCTTCGACCCAAATTTTGAATAATATAATCTAGACAGAACCAGTGAATCCAACTAACTTATTATTAACTATGCTGCAGTCGGTTTCCAGTCTAAATGGATGCAGTTGCATACTAGTGCGGGCTTGTGGAAGACGCGCAATGGGTAGCTCGCCGTCCAGCCGTCCAGTATGCGGCCGTACCAAGCCCGAGTCATTAACAGTGCTTAATGTTCCACGCGTACCTCAAAAAGATAGCAGCAAACCGTACCCATTAGGGCCGATGCCCAATAGGGCCACGGGCAATTCCTGAAAAGGAAACCCGCGTATCTAGAACAAAAAAGCAACTAAAGTACACAGGTGTGGTTTTAGTCTGTAAAAGTCTGATCCTTACTGTCCACCCTAGAGCGTAAGAAATCAATGAATGACTTTACATCTCAAGAAAAAAATGCATACCAGTTTTGTACCATAAATGGAGTGGCCTCATGGTGTGGTCTATCTGACCTCGAACAACCCAGGAAATGAGGTGAGATAAGGGGTCAGTGTTCCAGCTTTTGATGACTGACAAAGTACTGCCATTGACAAGCGAGATACACAGTTTTTCATTTCCCAGGTGAGTTTCATTACGTAGTGAATGATCACCCATCCATGGGCCGACCTCGACAAGCAGTGCTTAACCTAGTTGATTAAACCGTTCTTGTTTTGAAAAATAATTAAATATATGCTCCCGCTCTGAGCAGAGCGTTGTGAGATTAGACTTTTACTGAATAAAACTCGGTCCTTTAAGGGTTACCTTGACCCTGGAATGTAAAGGAATGTTCAAAGAGTTCTTAGATCTTTGAACAATCTCGCAACCCTAACACGCATTGGCCTTAGTGAGCCCCGGCGGCTCGGGCTTAGACCTTACCGGAAGGTGAGCTATATATTGCTCACCATCCACAAACCCGCGCACTCGGCAGCCAAGGCGTTTGTAGACCAACCTGTCGACTGTAATTTTTTAGCTACAAGTTCCTAAGCAGAAGCAAATAAGAAGGTAATATTTCACAGCTTTATTGCCACTATATTATTTATGTGTTACACCTGATTATCTCAGAAACGACTAGGCTAGTCATAAAAATAATAGATAGCTTCGGCCAGAGCTTAGAAAATTGTGCGTCGTGAGTTATGAGAACTATTGTTTTGGTCACGGCTTGTTTATCTTTTAATGGTTCTTTTGCATCTGTAACGTAATTTTCTTAAGACGAGACGAGACTCGTAAAGAGATTTAGAAAATGAGATTAATTTGGAATAATATTGAAAATTTAACTATTGTAGCAACTTCGAAGATTTTTTTTTTTAAACCACTAATTTTGCGACTGCATTTTGTTATCTGTTAAAACGATTGTATATGTTAATAAAAAAATAATAAAAAAGAACAAATAAAAAACTGCTTTTAATTATAATATTAGATATCCGCAGGAGAACCAAACTTGCTGACATAGCACGAAGAATCGCCAAACTTAAGTGGCAGTGGGCAGGGCACATTGCTCGCAGAACAGATGACCGTTGGGGCCGAAAGATTCTGGAATGGCGACCACGTACCAGAAGACTTAGCGTTGGAAGGCCTCCTACACGGTGGGCTGATGACCCGGTAAGGGTTACGGGATACCGATGGATGCGAGAAGCACAGGACCGTTCATTGTGGCGACAGTTTGGGGAGGCCTATGTCCAACAGTGGACGGTTTTCGGCTGATATGATGATGATGATGAATAATAATATTAAAAAAAAAATCTCATCACAAAGTTACTTAATGCTATAACTTTACAATTTACTACACCGGGGTTTAATTGTGTGAGAGACTGGTGCCTGAATAAGGTTTCCATAAGAACCTATACCAGATTACAGGTCATCGGGTCTCTTAGCGGCTATAAAACCACTTCATACTCTAAAAGTGGTTTCACAGTTTAGAGAAGAAAGACAATAAATGAAAAATAGTTAAAAGATTTAAGAATATAATAGTATGGTTACGGATAAGAAAATACTATTTCAAGCCAGCAAACGGCCGCTTCTGCATTATCACGCTTTGGTTAGGTTTATTCAGGCGTACATGACGCCCAACAAGTGCACAATCCATTCGTTTATCTAAATACTAAAATATAGGGATTTACAGTTCCAACTGTGAAAAGGGTGTCGTGTTTTAGTCCAGCAGGCCTAGCCAAGTTACGCCCGTTTCGTTTCGATTCTCTCTCGTCGATCACCTCGAGTCGGCCGAGGCGTGGCCAACTCGAGGCCATCGACGAAAGAGAACCGAAATGAAACGGTTGTAACTTGGCTATCGGGGCAGGCGTCGGTGAGTTTCTTGCCAAATACGAACTGCTTACTAATGTATTTTAGCTGTCGTTCCATATTTTTGTTAAAATTGCAGAGGCCTTTGCCCAGTATTCATCATCTTCATTTCAGCCGAAAAGCGTCCACTGTTGGACATAAGCCTCCCCCCATTGTCGCAACAATGAACGAGCCTGTGCGTCTCGCATCCATTGGATTCCCGAAAACACTCACCAGGTTATCGGTCCACCTTGTACGAGACCTTTCAACGCTGCGTTTTATGGTACGCGGTCGCCACTTCAGAACCTTTCGGTACTAACGGCCATCAGGAAAATATTACCTAGACAGTAGTTAAGTGTAGCTGGTATCCAGTAGGTATGCAAAATTAAGACAAACACTACCATTAAGTTTAATCACGACACTCCTTTACTAAACCGACGTCTATTCACTACCTATTCGAAATTATTTCTGCTCCCGACACTCCGAAAACCCGTATTTATCTGACAACAGAACAATATCTTTTTGTCCTACGAATTTCACGGTAACAAATTTCATTTCACCTAAATGTACACAGCCTCTCTTTACCATAACTTTCCATAATCCATTACGAATCTATCAGCGGCAGAGACGATCGTTCGTGCGGCAAACCCGTCTTACGTATAGCATTGATTTGCACACATCTATTCCACCCAGTTTCAGACAGCCAAAGAGCCTAACCAATCACAATGCTGGAATCACGAATTATTCGAAATCGAGCGAATAAAGTGGTTGTATCATAGAATCTGGCTGCGTGTTAGGGTTGATTTAGACCGCGAACGGCGTGGCAAACTGACAATCAAATCTATCACAGTTTCGGAAGCGACTGGCAAATACGTTCAAATTAGTGAACCTACCACACACCTACTAGCAAACGGGTCGATTGACACAGTAGCTGAGCAGTTGACTTCAGTGGTACAAATATTTGTTTTGTCTACGGATAGTTGTTCCGTCTCTGTTTGGGAAGCTAGATTTACGTTCGCAAACGCACCAACGACACGCGGGAAAAACTAGTGTTGTCAAACTTGTTTTTCAGGAATCTAGGAAAGATATATGTATTATGCTATATTTGGCTTAGGTATATATACGTTGTGGGAAATTCGGTAGGAAAATTGGTTACATATTCATGTTTTACTAAAACAAAGCAGTGTGCTACATGCATTGTAATTGTAAAAGTTCCTGCTATCACAAGATTACCATATGTACGTTGTAGTCGAGTAAATGAATAACAATGATTTTCGCACAAACACGTCCGCTGGAATGCGGTTACGATGTGGTTCCGTGATGCGTCTAAACAGCCCTTATATTCCAGGATCGTTCCACCATGAAACGTTCAAAGCTCTTTGGCTTCAACCCAAATTTGAATATTCCATTGTACGCATTCACATCTAAAATAAAAACTTATCTTCAGTAATGGATGTAAAATAAAATGGAATTTTCGCATGCGTATGAGCAAAAAGAAAAGGTGTTCCACCGTTTTCTTAAAGTCTACGACACTTTTGTGGAACTCGTTACGTACGTGCTACTTTCACGTATGTAAATAATTTTATGATTACGCATTTTTTTTGCTATTGTCTGGGAATTTAAGGAATTCTTTGCTAGATGAATTCTATTTTCATCTTGATAAGTTTTTGAATTGATCGAGTGATATAATAAATCTATTCACACTAACATTGTAAAGGCAAATGTTTGTATGAATATATTTGTGTGTATGTTGGTTATTACCTTCACGCTCAAACGGCTGAACGGATTTGATCGAAATTTGGCATTTAGTTAGACCATGTCCTAAAATAGCACATGGAAGACGATATTTTTTATTCCAAGAGTATGTTCTCTTAGGATAATTTTCTACTTTCACTCTTACGAAGCCGCTAGTAGAAGCTAGCAAGCGGTTTAAAAGCGGCTTAATGAGAACAATAAAACTTATCACTCGTCGTACCTACTATAGCTTTTTCAAAAAAGATGACTGGTTTAAAAAATATATCGCTCCTCCCACCGAATAATATCGTAATGTGATATAACGATACTTTACGTTTTATTGCATATTCGTCATGTAGATACTCTTTTACACATTGTCAATTTTTTTCACATTTTTCCTATGAGTAAATTACAAACTAGTATTTTTATAATAACCATAGCCTTATTATTCCGTTATAGATTTATTGTACTTATTTACGTGAATAACATCGCTACTAGTGATTACAGGTAGCACTGCAAATAAGAATTTCAATATGTTACGGTAACGATATTATTCGAGTAAGAAAAGCAAACGCGTTTTATAGTAAAGTATTATAACAATACTATTCCTATTATACACAATATAATATACTACTATCACGCAAGACGCGGCTGCTGATGCAAACACTGAAGTAGTTTTAACTTCTAGTAATAAACAAAAAACTAGGAAAAGATGTTGTAATGAGCAGAAATGGTATGACAACAAAAACAAAAGACTCAAAAATAGAGGTAAATCCTATGAAGGTGCACGTTCAAAAAAACGATACACTGCTAAGACCGGTTCTTCATGCTCATGCAAAAAACGTTGTGGCATAAAATTTTCTATGGAACAACGCCAGGAGAATTTGACACTTTTTATAAACTGAAAGATCATGAACTCCAATGCACAACCTGTAAGATTTATGACCTTAGACAGAAAAAATAACAGGACACAAACATTTAAATATTATTTCAAGCAGGATCAATGTATTCAAGTTTGTAAAGCATTATTTTTTAGTACTCTGCGAAGTTTTTACAGCTCTAGAGAAAATTAAGCAGGACGAGAGCTTAATAAACAACAGAGGAACTCATTACAACAGGCCTCATAGGATGTCCGAAGCTACAAAAAAGAGTATAATGACACATATTGAACCATTTCCATCTCTTGAATCTCATTATACACGCCAAAGATCCAAGCGCCAATATTCACCTGAAGAACTAAACATTTCCAAAATGTATTGACTGTACACCCTGTTGTTTCCAAATCAAGAATATAGACAAGAACAATTAACATCAAAACGCCAATACGAAACAATATTTAATACTCAATATAATTACTCATTTTTTAAACCCAAGAAAGATTTATGAGGAACGTGCTCTTTGTATGAACAAACTGACGAAATAAAAAAAGCTACATTGGAAGAAAAGTATCTACAGCATTTACTACGAATGACTACAGTACGTCAAATAAAAGAAGAAAAAGTGACACCAAATATGGATGATACGACAGTAGCTATTTTTTATTTGAAGAAAGTGCTTAACGTGCCTCAATCAGAAGTGGAAACTTTTATAATGCTTTGAATAAATCTGGACATTTTTATGTGTGGCACTTTTCTATAGCTAAAAGAGGCTCTATTGAAATAGGGAGCTGCTTACTAAAGTTCATAATGGTAAAAACTCCTCATCACTGGTAAAAACTGGACTACAGATACTCAAGGCAGTAAAATGGCATATACTAAAATCGTAGAAGTAAAGGTCTCAAATTCCAACCCAATATAGTTCAGTTTAAGTATAATTATGATGATCAATACTAACCTTGAGTAAAAACAGAAAGTTGTATCATTAGATCAAGAAGAGGCAAACAGAATAGGACAGGTAATGTTGAAGTGACCGGTCTAAAGCCAGCATACTCTGAAACAATTGCTGTCAGCAAAGCTCTGCTATCAGATTTATTTAGTTTATGCAGAACTGAAGCCACACCTGCTCACTATCATTCGTTTTATAATTCGCTCTGAAGTTGTAATGAAAACCCACAACCAGCTTCGGAATCTGATGGTGATGATGATAATGACGATGACTAAATTATGTTACTGAGATGTTTATGACAGACCTGATCTTAGTTTAAATTGTTGATTTTTCAAAACGATTTTGTTTTTTCATTTTATTAATAAACAGTTTGCTATTATCATAAAACCATAGCTTTATTGAAATGTATATTTCTAATATTTGATATTATTTAATAAGCAATTGAATAATAAAATAGTATTAAAACAACAATTTAATATATAATATGTATTATATCGGCGAAAAATCCAGCTACAATCTATTATCGTCTATGTTTTGTTTTCTTTCTTTAACGAATAACATTGTAGTATACTATTATTGTGCACGGTGTCTTTTTGTTTTTACGCGAATAATATCGTTATGTTGTTTTGCAAAATAATGTTTTTCTAGCATTTCCAGTAAAATATATTTCCTTTAATAACTTTGTTCTAATAAAATAAAAAATAAACAAGTTTACTTAGAATAATTCTATAAAAAAATAGCTTTCATTTGATATATAAATCATTCTCTTAGGTTGGAAATTTTTTACAATAATCGTAAAAACACACTGTTTCATTTTTCCTGTAAAATTTGAATTTATCGATAACGATATTATTCGATGGGAGGAGCGATATATTTATTAGTAAATTGCTTAAAAAATACTTTTATACATGTTTTTTTTTTTTAATTGATGTAAACTAGTGCTTGACTGTGATCGCACCTTGATGGTAAGCAGTGATGCAATCGTTGATGGTTGTTTTTTTATTTTTATTCGGTGGTAAAATCATCTTATGGCATATCCCGCCCTTGGGCGGAACGGGAGATAGTGTCAGACTTTTACTGACTAAAAACCCACTCCTGTTCCACTCCGCCGCCGACCGCCCCCACGAGGACACGGCGTTGCTCTGCCCAAGCGGGGCACACCTCCACCGTGTCCTCCGGGCGGCAATCGTTGATGGCGAGGCGCACTAGTTTATTAACCGTCTATTCACTCTAGTCTTGAAGACACCTAAATTATAATAGGATGGGAAGACCGCAGCAGGCAATTTTTTCCAGGTCTTCGATTTACGCGCGTATAAACGACGTGGCGAAATGCTTAGTCCGGACCGTAGAGGATTTAACAACGTAATTTATAGTTTTTTGTCAATTTAAACTAGATGATTCAGGTTTTTCCAGGCTAACTACCCTAAAAAACACCAATGGAAAGTAATTCGTCTCACAATATTTGTCCTGTAATAAGTTAAGGTGAAAAAGAAATAAACAAATATTTAAAGACGTCTCGCAAAACAAAAAAGTTACCGGATGCAATAAATTTCCTCAAATGAAAGCGTCTGTGATTTCATTGGCGATACAGAAATGCTGTTCGTAGAAAAATTGAATTTTTGAAATCAATTTTATAACTTTCAATAAAAATTGGTTTTAAACTGGAGCTGGCTATTGTAATGGTCTATAAATCAAAATAACGATAATACTTCCGAACCCAGCAGAATCTATTAAAGCTACACATAAGAATAAAAATAACATTTCCAATACACTTTCTCGAAAACTCGCTCCAACCCTTACCACATTATTTCAGTTACGCACAAGTACGGAAAAGTGTGCCAGTGAGTCCCGCCAAAATTTATTGTATTTATCGTATCAAGCTGGGCGTTAAGTGACCTTCACGTTTCTCCGGGCAGCCCCCGTTTATTTATTTTCAACCCCCCCTTATCCCTACTGCTTTTATGCGGGCAATTTACTGTTTTTCGCACTTGTGCTGATAAACGCGCGAGCTCGCCCGCCCCAATTGATTGTATTTCTCATATCAGGCTGGGCGCACAGCGACCCCATGACGTCGCGCGTCATATCTCGTAAAGCGTCGTTTGATACATGTGAAAATTGGTCACCGCTGCACTCTATTCCATAACACCTTCGCCTGCGGCTCAAGGAAATTCCACCTTGGTCGCAATGACAAAGTTTCTCCACTCAAAATGTACTATTTCAATTAAATACCTTGTAACACACTCAGGTAAATGTACCTACTGCCAGCGTTTATATGGTTACACAGCAATAAAAATAAACGACACAGCTTAATACAATACAGTGTAATAAAACGGATACCTCTCCGTTTTTACTTAATTAAACTTCATCACAAAAGTGCTTAAAAAGAACCTAATGTACTTTGGAAACTTTCCCTTATTTTACGATTGCACCCTTTTTTCTTCCACCGAAAAAAATTTACATGGAATTTATTAGTGACCATACTTCGGATAACTCGAAGTTGGAACCATAAATTGGTTCCGCCATATCTTTTATCGCAAAGGCAATGTTATAATGAAGTTTGCAGACAAATTGCAGAAGTAAATTGGAAAAAATAATTTACTTTTCTAAGTTTTGGTACGTGTATGATTGTGAGTGGTAGTTTTATATCTTGAATCAGAGTTTTTGTGATTCAGTCATATTAATATTTACGTTTTCAATGATTACCCAGATATTATAGGAATCAAGTAAGCTATTTTAATATCTGGATAATCCAGATGTTGTGTGTGGGTTTTTAGTCAGTAAAAGTCTGACACAAAAAGAGCGAGGGTGGGAAAATCATCCAATGACATCCGTCATTGGATGATTTTCCCACCCAAAAAAAATACTACATATAATATATAGGGTGACTGGTAATTAGTGACCGATACTTAAACACGTGATTGTACTCATGATTACAAGCAACATTCCCAAAGAAACTTTTTTTATGCCCTAGCTCGACCGTCGAGCGTCGGCATGAAAAGTTAACGACATACATTTTTTTTAGGTGGGAAAATCATCTAATGACATCTCCCGCCCTTGGGTGGAGTGAAAAGGTGTGTCAGACTTTTACTGACTAAGAGATTGACTTCTGTAGGTACCTATTCATTTTGTGCCATTGGTAAGTGATAATGAGTTCATTGTGACTGAAAATTCTAAACATTTTATCGACACTAATTTCCACACGTATCTACAAAAATCGATTTTCCTGCTGTACTGTGCTTCAGACACATTAGTATAATTTCCGACTAATAATAATTACTTAATTGTTCAATTTTCGTATTATGTCCGATGAAAGGCGATAAATTTGAACTACCATTTGATAAGTTTTCCACCGTCAATCAATGAAAGTGGTAGGTGTAAAGGTTTTCACCAAACAAAAAGTAGATCATCATTTTTATTACCTATACAATAACCTTGTTTACAACCTTTTATTTCAACTAACAATATTACTGGCAACATTGCTGAAATTTACCCTTTTGCGGAGCCGTGAGGCACACATACAGATTTTTTTTGACTCAATCTTTTTAGTGTCGTGACTTGCACCAAATAAATATTGTCTTTCCTTGTTTATTTCTTTTTTTCCTTTTTTCCTGTCTTTCTTTATTTTATTTTTTGTTTTTATCTTTATTTTTTTTTTTTAATTTTTAGCAATAGTTGTATGTATGTGTCTGTGCTTATTTAGGGTAAATCTTGCTACTGAATTTTGCAACTGTTACCGCTGATAATGCATTGATATGGTACCATAAAACTTGTCTGATGATGGAGTCAGATAGTGGTCATTGGAACAACTGAGTACAATAAGATTAACCACACAGTGTTTGATCTCTTTGAGATGGTTTAGATGAGTAATATGTGCGATATTAAACCTTGTTAAGAAAAAAAATATTTTCATTAAAAACTTACTTCACTCATTTGTTGGACATCACAAAAAAGTGACTATGTTATGTTTTACCCTTAACTTTTTCTCATTATATTTGATGCTAGTTGAACATATCTAAGCTATTCTAATGCATCATTTTTTACCTGTCAAACGGACCTATGTCTTGGTAGTGATTTAGGATCCCCTAGACAGCATAAAGATTTGTTCAGTAAAAAAACAGTGAATTTAAGATATCGGTTCGGAAAGAGATATGGATTTGCCACTGTATAGGTTTGTTTCTATGCTTTAGCCATTGAACATTCTATGGATATAACTGAACTGGTAATATCAAAAGTGAATTCGGAACTGGAGTTTTTAATTTGTTTTGTCGGAACCAGAACCGAAATTAAAACCAGAACCGGAAACGGAACTGGAATCAGAACTGGAATCGGAATCGGAGCCGGAACAGGAATCGGAACTGGAACCGGTACCGGAACAGGAATCGGAACGGAAATCGAAGGCGGAGGTAGAAAGGTCAAATGAAACACTACTAAAACTAATCGAAATGAAGCCAGGCAAGCTCACAACCTGCGATATAACTTCTGATAAAAAATTATCGGAATTGGAGGTACAAAATCAATCGGAAGTTCTGAACTTTCATAGTCGCAAACGAACTTTCGTAACATCGCTAATAGACCTTTCTAATATAAATATAAAAATGTCGTATATTGTGTTTGTTGTTGATGTTGTGTGTGTATTTGTTATCAACCTCCTCCGTATCGGCTTGATAGATTGCAATAAATTTATTTATATTATATTGGTAGGTCTGAGAACAGGTCGTAAAGTATTTTTCGCCGTTTTTTTTTGTATTTTTTACTCCGATTTTTTAATCACGATATTTAACAACGTTTGCCAGGCCAGCTAGAAATAGATGTAAATAAGTAGTTGAAACAAATTGGAGTAAGAACTGCAAGATGTTGTGTTAAGAACAATGGCCTATGTGTTTTGAATTGCCAGTTACGTAAATGATTAATATTGTAACATGCCATTAACAATTGAAAGTAATAACTACACTCAGAAAAAGCGAAGTAAGCACATTACCTCTCTTTTCAATTGCTCAGAATAATAAAATAAAATGGCTCATAAAGATTTATGTTCGCCACATTTTTCTTTTAATTCCCAAAGAAATTAGGGAATGCTCCTTTTCTAAGAAGAATTATTCGGGTTCTAAGGAACATTCTCCAGAATTAAAGTTGTTTTTCTTATCCCCCTCGATCCGTTTAATCCTAATTCTGTAATTCTAATTGGTCAGTCCCCTTATTAGGGGCCGGGGAAGCAATCAATATTCGTCAAACTACCTCAACATCTGTGAGCCTCAATAAATAATCCCTTTGACTTGTAGCCGCAATATATTTTTTTGGAACTATACTTATACATTTTTTCTAACCGACCCTTACTTTGGAATCTTTTGAGAACACGGTCTTTCAGGCTGCGGAATGCTTTAGCTATTTTTGTCGCAGAATATTTAGATAAATTAGCTTTCGTAACCTTGGGTTGGTTTATATTGAAGGAATGACTGAAACGAGGATTATTAATATGCTTAAGGATGCCAACGAGAATACTGGCATGATGGAATAGTCTATAAAGACATAATTATGCATACTGGTCTTTCAGGAAGCGTCTTTTAAAAAAGTTGAGGTATATATATATGAGGTTGAGGTTGTTGGCTGTGTCGCAGTGATGGATTTCATGCCGCCGTTCGCAAGAATTGAGTTTTATTTTAATTGTTTTTTTTTATGTTAGTTCCAGTTATAATTTTGATTTGGATCAGATTCAAAAATTTAGTTTTAATATGGATCAGGGTTATCTGAAAGAAATGAATTTTATTTTATATATTTTTTATTTATTTAGAGGTGCTTGGGTATGAAAAAATGTATGAACGTAGATGCGAATTCACTAGATAACTCTTCATCTGACCGAGAGGGCTGGGCTTTTCTTTGGCCAACGAATCAACATTGCCATTCAACGTGGCAATGCTGCCCGCGTTCTGGTCACTTTTCCCATTGATGCTTTTTCCATTTGCGATGGCGATGATTTTTTTATATACGTGTTTTTACATATTACTACATGATTTTCAGTTTGTATTGTAGATTATTTATATATTAACTTATTTATGGACAGTATTGGTGGCCCAGAGGTAACGCCTCTGACTTACGAATAGATCGCGGGTTCAAACCCCATCAGGCGCTAATGCGCTAGATGTGCATCTTTGTGTAATTTACTTCATAACCACTGGTCTCAAAACGATGAAGAAAAACATTGTGGGAAAACTCGTATGTTCTAAAACCAAAACTACGAAGACATGTTACATCAAACAATCCGCACTGAGGCTGCGTGGTGAATTACGGCCCATTCCCTAAAGAGGAAGCTAGAGGCCCAGCATCAGAATATTATTAGGCTGATTATGCTACGCTTATGCTTATACTGTGTCCAGGGAGCCGTGAAAGAAAAGGTAAACAATCCATATATAATAGTACTAAATTATAAACCACAGATACTGTAAACATTTTACATTAAAATGTGACGTTTTGTAATCGGGCGGGTTATAATCCGCCATCTAAGATACGAGAATATCGCTTTTAGATATTTTCGTTGAATTCTTGTTATTTCGTTGTTACTTTTGTTGTTTTCATTAAGTTTCTTATTTTGTTAAGTTTAAAGTTACTGGCTGATTATTTTGTTTTTGTTATATTGTTGTTTTCGTGCTTGAAAAAAAAACCGTCGAAGAAACGAAACCAAAGGTACCTACCTACATTGTTTTCTTTGTTTAAATTTTGTCTCAAGCCCAGATGGATACAGTATAATTTATTTATAAGTACATTGTATTTATATTCTGTTAATTAAAATGTTTAATAGACTCATCTATAAAAGTGCGAAGATAAAGATTGGTTTCAAGGAAACTGCTCTACTCTACTAAACTCAAAACTCAAAATCAAATAATTTCACATGGATCAAAAACCTACTAAATACTACTACTTTACTAACAAAACTTCATCCTTAGCATTTTTGTCGGTTAATTCTAGATACACAAACACGGAGGTAGCTTAATCTACTAGATTATGAGACTACAACGTCTCTCAACATGACACAATCACTTAGGCTCTTACGATCCTCCAGAGACAAGACAAGACACGGTTGGCTATACCATCTTTCATGCCTTGTATATGCTCTAATTCCAAGCTCTTTAATAATTCGTCTTAAGAGCGAATTTTCTATAAAGTTACTCAAGAAGCGCTCAAAAACAATGATAAAATCGAGGAATATGTACTGATAACTTATTTATTTATCAAAATTCATGCACTAATAAAAGACTGTACAAATGCGGACTTAATGTCTTAGGTATTTTCTGAAAGTCGACCTTAGGGTGGTGCAGAAACATAACATGGTAGGTGCAAATTATTAAAAGTCACACAGAAAAAAAGCACAATTATAAATACATACTTATTCGTAGATATAAGTATCTAAGTAAGTATTTATTTTCACAACATAATTCTTTTATATGTACATTTAAATGTTGTTGTAATAACCCGAACTACGGTAAATCCTAAGATTTAAAAAGTAGTTGTGGTAAAACTCCGAAAAGTTTTGTGATATTCGTTTGTTGCGAGCATTTACCACTAATCCCATTGGCAAATCATAAAATTTACTTCAAATAAATGTCGATAAACAGACATTATAATGATGATCTTCTTCCCAAAAAAATAATTACCAACCGCCTCTAGTAAAACCTAGCATGTTTCTAATGACATAAGTCCGAAAAATTGTTCCCCTTTTTATTAATACTTACGTTTACCAAGTTATATCGGTAAATCTTAAGATTTATTGGTAAACTTAAGATTTAGGTTAGTTCGAGTTTCTACAGTAACATAATGATATATAGTATAGTCAGCCTTATAATGTTCCCACTGTTGGGACTCAGGCCTCCTCTCTAGGAGAGGAAAAGGGCCGTAATCCACCACGCGGGCCCAGTGCGGGTTGGTTGGATTTGATGTCACATGTCTTAGAATTTTTGGTTCTAGGACATGCCGGTTTCCTCACGATGTTTTCCTTCACCGTTTTGAGAGCAGTGGTGATGAAATAAATTACACAAAGTAATGCGCCTGGCTTGGTTTGAAACTACAACTCGTAAGTCGGGGCCGTTACGACTCGGCCACCACTGCTCTAACATAATTATAGATACAAATAAATGTGAATAAACAAATCCAACTGAACAATACTGTGTTGGTTCTAGCAACTTTTTTTATATGTCTAGGTAATTATTGGAAATTGACTCTCACCGGCTCCTTTTTATACCTTTTCCGTTTATAAAGTATCCATTTAATCCGTTTTCTACCTGGCTGTGTTAATCCTGCTTTATTCCAAGTATTCTTGAATCCATATTATAAATAAAAGCACTTAAATGCCTGAACAACTCTCCGATACAATATTAATTTCCTTATATTTTCGAATAGTCCAATATGAATGCAGTGTAGATTGTAGTTACAAGTATTATTTTAAATTTTCTTTGTTACTGAAGTGAATAAACTTTTCACTTTATTTTCTTTAATTCTTGACGTAAAACAAATAATAAACATACATTCTTTAGTAGGATGTTATTTGCTATGTTTGTGGAACGTGTGAAATTGTGGTAGATTTTTTGTGTGTAATTGAAATCCCAGGTTGGTTGATAGTAGAAAATATTATACCTAGCTTGATTAAAATGTTTAAAACTTACTATTATAGGTATTTCGTTTAAAATACGGCAATTGCATGAAACTCAAGAACTAAATGACGCAAATCCGACACGTTCAGACTTTTATATATATATTATGTCGGCACGCTAGCAGATTGTACTTAAAAGTATCTTATGGCATTTTAGCTAATATCTGAACAAGTAAAAATAAAAAAATAAAATATATATCTATTTTTTTTTAATTATATTTGTTTTGAAATATTAGCTATTTATTATTTGTTTAACATAAATAGAATAGGAAAAATAAAAACACTTAACTTATTTAAACTATCACTAAAAATGATAAATCCTAGCAAAACATGGCGTCAAAAAATTCCTCCGCGTCACTTTCGACTGAAAGTGTGTCCAAAAGACTGGCCAGGTTGTATGGCAATGCTTAATCTCTGACCGGTAAAAGCTAGCCCTTGGGTCACGCAAAGTGTCAACTAGCCGTTTGAACTTGTTATTAACAGTAATCATCATCGTTTCAGCTGAAAGACGTACACTATTGGACATAGGCCCCCCAAGTGTCGCCACAATGAACGGTCCTGTGCGTCTCGCATCCATTGGATTCTCGCAACCCTTACCAGGTCATCGGTCCACCTTGTAGGTCTTTAGTAACAGTAATATAACACTTAGTTACACTAATACTATAAAGACGAGAGTTTGAATGTACGTGTATGTTTGTTTTTCCTTCACGTTCAAACAGCAGAATGGATTTAGATGAAATCTGGTATACAGGAAGACTATGACCCAAAATAATCCATAGGTTAATTTTTATGCCAAACGTATGTTCCCTTGAGATAATTTTCGACATTCACGCAGGAGAAGCCACTGGCGGAAGCTAGTTTACCATAACTCGAATCTTAGTTCACCATCAAGGAAATTCCTTTCTAAAACATACATATATGGTCGTACCGACGAAATAGGACAATTTGTGTTGTCACGCCATTTTCTCATCTCAGGGGATTAAATGGAACTACGGAATTCGACACGCCGCTTAGGATCCGCACACTTTTTTACCGTAGCCACGTTCATAGGTACACATATACTTTTTACATGTGCAGGTTTCTAGTACCTGTACTCGACCCTTTTGAAGAAAATCTAAACGAATCACACCAATATTATAAAGGCCAATGTTTGTAACTGTAGAGTGTGTGTTTGTTACTTCTTTACGCGCGAACGGCTGAATGGATTTAGAAGAAATTTGGCACACAGGTAGACCAGATAGATAATATGATCTAAAAGAGTGTCCATGGAGTTCCTTGCACGTTCTTCTCCATTTACGCTTTGAAACGTGCAATTTGGCTTCACTTTTTTTTTGACTGACCGACATGTTGACAAGTCAAAAGTGCCTGTAATTGGTCTATTTGAAATAAGCGTTTCTGACTAACTACAAACAATTTAAAATAGTGCATAGATAAACGTCCGCATCGATGACTGGTAAATGTGCTCAAAAGATTGGTGGCTTTGCCACGCCGTTTGGCAATTCTTATCATCCTCTATCTAAGGATCTAGGTATATCAAAGGGTATTTCCCGTTGACCTAGAATCCTAAAATTTTACATAAAACAAGATCTCATTACACAAGTATAGGAAAAAATCTCAAAACTGTAAAGTTGTAGTTACGTCACAAAAAAAAAACATTTTTGCGATTCGGAAAAATCTTTGAAACTCAATTCGGGAATTGAACTATTTTCTTAGGTAAGTTTGTACGATACCCTTAGTGCGCGAGTCCGACTCGCACTGGCCCAGTTTTTTTTATTGACAGATTTTTACCGACTGAAACCACACCTATGTTCCTACAGTTGCCTTTTGCGTTTTAACACCACGAGTATCAAATCCAGACCTTGGTCATGCGAAGTGTTAACATAGCGCTTAAGATTATTTGTTTGTGTGAGGCAATTTGTCAAAGTGCTGATCCGATTACGAAGATTGTTTTACTGATTGAAAGGGGTACCTTTCAATCAGTAAAACAATCTTCATGTCACTGAGTGTCAAGGGCTTCTTAACCTGGAAAAATGCACGGTCCCTGTAGGATGATTCACGGCAGTGAAGCCGGTAAAGATCCCAGTACTCAGTGCAGTTGTGTGAAAGTCTTTAGATTAGATTAAGTCAGAATTCTATTGCCTTTATACCGATTAATTCTGAGTCTACACTGTACTGTACACGTCGTCTTTATTATTTAGATTGGCCAGCAAAACACATACATGGTAGGCCTCGCGTTGTCATGAGAAGAGATCTCTGAATTATTTATTATATTTTTTTTTTGTTTATAAACTTCGTTTCTTGAAATATGTATGTTCATCTATCGTTTCGTCGTTCCAACCGTATTCAGTCATAAACATCATTATTTCAACCGAAAGATTCAATACTGAAACTGTCTCCCCAAATGTCGTCACAACGACAGGTCCTGTGCGTCTCGCGTCCATCAGGGTCCCATACCCTCACCAGTTCATCGGTTCACCATAGGGGAGGCCTATTAAAACTGCGTCTTCGAGTACGTGGTCACCAAACCAGAACATTTCGGCCCCATCGACCATCTTGTTCTGCGAGCAATGTGCCAACCCACTGCTACTTAATTTTGGTGGTTTTTCTGGCTGTGTCGTCAACCTTGGTTCTCTTGCGAATATCTTCAACAAACTTGACTTTGCAAGGAAATTTCAATTACAAAACTCTTTGGGTGCCAATTGCCCTTTGGGTGACTGTAAGCCGTCAGAAATTAAGATATCCGCAAGAGAACCAAGGTTACAGACATAGCCCGAAGAATCGTCAAACATTAGTGCCAGTGGGCAGGGCACATTGCTCGCAGAACTGATGGTCGATGAGGGACGAAAGGTTTTGGAATGGCGACCACGTATCGGAAGACGCAGCGTTGGAAGGCCTCGCACAAGGATGACCTGGTGAGGGTCGCGGGAATCCGATGGATGCGAGACGTACAGGACCGGTCATTGTGGCGACATTTGGGGGAGGCCTATGTCCAACAGTGGACGTCTTTCGGCTGAAATGATGATGATGAAGCCGTTTGATGAGGCCCATTGCGAGCAGCCACGTTTCAGAGTATAAGTGTTAAGTAAAGAAATTGAATTATATTATACTATTTACTACTTCGTCGTTCGCGGGCCATTACCACCCGCCATAATAATCCTTTACCCCATACTTTGATGGGACACGTTCTACGCAAGTTCGCTAACAACAAAACTTTGGTTATAGTACAGACTGTAATTATTCTGTACCATAACATTTAGTGGCACTTCCACATGACTTCGTACGTGTGGACTGGGATAATGATCTGGAACTTCATTTTGAATCAGATACTATGTACAATATGTCTGGGACTCTGGGTAAAGGGATATCCTAACAGAGATAATAAAAGCTCTTTTTGCAGCTTGATAATGTTTCCATTACTGGGGCTCATGCCTTCTCTCTACGAGAAGAAATGGGCAGTAATTCACCACACTACCGCCGTACGGCTTGGTGGATGTCAAATATCTTCGAATTTTTGGATTACAGAATCCAAAAATTCGATGACTTTATATTACTTACAAGTGTTTACAAAATAAGCAATGAAGTTTATAGAAAAAAAAAGCCTATTTAATGTTAGTATAAATAAATTACTTCCCTGTGGGACCTAATGATAGCATCAGCGGACGGCACTGCCGTGGCCGAATACTGGGCTAGGCAAGGAATCTAACTAGTTTTCCATCGATACGCTAAGAAGAAGAATTACTTCGAACCTTTCAATAAATTTTAGAATTTCCTCCTTTTTTTTCTATTAGCGAGGGAAGAGCAATTGATTTTTATATAATATAAGAAGATTATCTAATCATATAAGTATTGCTTTTATTTTGGAATAAAAGTATCCTGTTACGTCTCGTTGACCTAATTTATCGTCATGCGTAATTCCATTACGACAAATTGTTCGTTGAGCCGTGGTTAAGTGCTAATTTTGATTGGTTTCTATTCATGCTTGTTGTTACTTGGGAGATAAGTAGAGTGCTTTTTGAAAGTACTAACTCCTGCCAGCACCTTATTTATTTACTTATTAAATGCGTTGCGCACACAAAAGTACAAAGACGGTCTTAATGCCTTAGGAATTTTTGACTGGCCTGTTGGTCTAGTGGTTAGTGACACTGACTGCTATGCCGTAGGTCGTGGGTTCGATTCCCACCCAGGACAAATGTTTGTGTGATGAACACATCATTTGTTCTGTGTCTGGGTGTAATTTATCTATAATATGTGTGTATTTAGAAATATATAAGCATGTTTATCAGTTGTCTAGTACTCATAACACAAGCTCAGCTTAGCTTGAGACTAGACGGCGTTGTGTGATAGTTGTGGAATATATTTATTTCTTTAATTAAGGTGCACCAACAGTTGTTACAGATATTATATAGGGTGACTGGCAATTTTCTACCAGTCCACGATTGGTTGATGCAGTGAAAAATAGTGGTTGGTGCAATAAAAGAGAGAAAAAAGGTGAATACAAGAATAGACATACTAATAAACCATAAATTGTATACAACTATACAAAATATATCTACTCAAATTAATAAACTACATACCTTTACTAATATAGTCAAAAAATTGGTCAAAATTGCTAATTGTAAAACATAATTGCTGTGATGTACTACCAACTTTTTTGCTTCGCCCGCGTGGTTCTAGAAATTCCAAGGGAACATATTCCCGGAATACAACGTATCATGAGTGGCATGATTCGTAGTTGGAGTTGGAGGCATGGAGGCTCCTCATCGTCGGAGGAAGCTGTTCGAAGCGCTATCAGGAGTGCGCACACGTTGAGCCTCTGCAGTACCCACAGCTCGAGCTCACACTTCTCAACTTGCTCACTCAGCACATAGATCTGGATATCTTTCATAACAAGCCGTACCTTTCTAAATATACAATTCATTTTTATATTTTTTGTAAATAGTATCACGTAAGTACATTTGTAAAAAGTGCCACTTAAGTATTTAGTAAGTTTGTTTTCAGTATTTAAGATTTTATAATAGGAGTACAAGTGTTGTAATCGTGTATTGCAAACTTATATTTTTAAAGAAATAAATTGTCTATTATTTTACAATTTATTTGTTTAAAAACAAGGTGTTGTTTGTGTTTTGTTTGTTTATTTTGGCACACGCCAAAATACGTATAAAGCCGTTTTAGCATGAAGGAGTGTCAAACATACGAACACTTCATTTTATTAGAGTGATGTGATCATTGCAATGCCAAAACAATTGATGATTACAAAGTAATATTGAAGAGAAACACTTTTTATAGTGGGAAATTATCATACAATGACTTGCGTGTCAGACTTTTACTGATTAAGACCCACTCCTGTTCTTTCTTTACCTTTCTCCAAGGGCCCCGGGGGGCTTCAACCCTGCTGGGCCGCTACGATTTGCTGACATCTCCTTGAGGCACGGGTGAGACACTACGCGCCGTCAACTACTTGGGCTCGATCCGGACGGTTACCAGACGGCTGGACGGTGAGCTACCCATTGTTTACCGTCCGCAAGCCTACACCTACGGTGGCTGGAAATCATGATCGGGATCCCGGCGGCTGTGGCGTAAGGGTTTTACTGCCTTAGCGTTTCCTCACGCGTGCGGCCACCTTCTTCGCTAGCATTACTAAAGACTAAACCAAACAACTATGACAAAGCTAAGCGTCAAAGTTTTCATCATCATCATCATCATTTCAGCCGAAAGATGTCCACTGTTGGACATAGGCCTCCCCCAAGCGTCGCCATAACGACCGGTCCTGAGCGTCTCGCATCCATCAGATTCTCGCGACCCTCACCAGGTCATCGGTCAACCTTGTGAGAGGCCTTCTAACGCTGCGTCTTCCCGTACGTGGTCGCCACTCCTTTCCATAGAACCTTTCGTCCCCATCGACCATCTGTTCTGCGTGCATGTCAAGCATGTCGGTAACCTTGGTTACAAAGTTATCATTTGCTTGCTTATGGCATCCATCTGATTTCCAAATGAATAAAAATAAAATGATCTCAAAGTTTTTATGACTTCAATAATATACAATTTGAACGTCTTTTATAACGCAGCTGGTGCACAAAGTACAATATCAATATGTAAAACGCTGACTGCATATAAGCGGCTGAAGAAAGTTAGCAAGCTCTGCGAAACTTCAATGGACGGGCACGTATTCCAACAGACTGTAAAGACAGTCGTAAACATGAGAATAGTTTTGTTTTTATTAAAATTATTTTTGTTCTTTTTGTTTATTATTATTTTAGTTTTTGTTCTTATTCTTTTTTATTATATTAGTTTTTTGTTTTGCTGGATTTTATAACTCCACCCACTTGACCACCCACGGTCGACACATTTAACTTTACGGTTTAAGTAATACCTACTATCATTCATTTATCTATGTTGTAGCCAAGTCTTAGAATTCATCACTTGATAAATAAGGCCATCTAAAACTGGCCGGATCATTTAAACGTTAACGTTTGATGATATATGTCAATCCACGTTTAGCCATATCATTAATGTACTATTTCTGTGCATGTAAAATCTTATTTTTCACTACATATTCTTATTGTACAGTGTGCACAAAATATTAATGGAGTTTTTACAATTAATAAGGGATTTGAGGCACCCCGACTCTGACAGTAACCTGTACACGCCACTCCCTTTTAACCTAACGTTTAAAAGGTTTTTTTTTTTTTTTTTTCGGTGGGAAAATCATCTTATGACATCTCCCGCCCTTGGGTGGGGCGGGAGATAGTGTCAGACTTTTACTGACTAAAAACCCACTCCTGTTCCTTCGTTGCCTTCGTCCCAGGACCCCGGGTTTCGCTTTCACACTACCCATGGCCCCAGTAGGCTTCGACCCTGCTGGGCCCCTACGATTTGCTGACATCTCCCTGAGGCGCGCGTGGAACAATACGCGCCGTCGACGACTTGGGCTCGGTCCGGACGGTTACCGGACGGTCGGACGGCGGGCTACCCATTGCTCGCCGTCCGCAAGCCCGCGCCTACGTTGGCCGGAAATCGGGATCGGAATCCCGGCGGCGATTTGGGCGTGAGGACCGTTGCCTCACGCGATCAGCCGCCTCCTTTGCTAGCATTACTGCTTCGCAGAAGGAAGCGACCGCCTGCCACTCCTCCTCGCTACGGACCATGGCCTGTACCAAGGCCCGACGCGAGAGATCGTCGCCGCCGATCGCCCCCACGAGGACACGGCGTTGCTCTGCCCAAGCGGGGCACACCTCCACCGTATGCTCCACCGTGTCCTCCGGGCGGTCCACACAGTGGCGACACCCGGGCGTCGCTTCCGCACGAATCCGGTGCAGGAACTTCCCGAACTTACCGTGTTCGGTGAGAACCTGCGTCATACGGTAGGTGAGGACGCCGTGAGGTCTTTCCAACCACGCCTCAAAGAGGGGACTTACCGCCATAATTGTGGCGTGCCCAGCACTGGGTCGCGACAGTCGCTGCCGCCATTTAGCCATGAGAACCCGCCGGAGCTCTGTCCTCCATGCTGCGATTTGTCGCGGCAGCGGAGTTTCGCCCCGGCGTTGCATCTCCATGCGCAGATCGTGCATGTGAGCAAGGTCTGTTGCCACCAGATCCCATGGTGGCTGGCAAGCAAGGAGGCTCGCCGCTTCGCGGGAAATCGTCCGGTATCCTCGCACCATCCGTATGGCCATGACCCTCTGGCATGCGTTCAGCCGGGCCGCCGGCTGCTTCCGCAGCGCCGGCGCCCATACCGGTGCGCCATAAAGGGCCATGGACCGAACGATTCCCGCGTAGAGCCTTCGGCAGGAGGCGTCTGGACCCCCCAGGTTAGGCAGGAGCCGCCCGAGGGCAGCCCCAGCCCGGTTTAGTTTGGGAGCCAGACGTCGGAAGTGCTCCTCGAAATCCCATCGGCTGTCGAGAACGAGTCCCAGGTACTTCATCGTCGACCCGACGCCGATGTGGACTCCTCCTACCGTTAGTTGGGAACCCGGTGGTGGCGCGTTCCGAGGTCCGTGAAAGCACATGGCCTCGGACTTGTGCAATGCCACCTCGAGTCCCAACTCCTGGATCCTGCCCACGACTGTCGCAACCCCGCGTGTCGCTAGTTCGACCGCCGCCTGGTACGACTCTCCCCGCGCCAGGACCAGCGTGTCATCTGCGTAGCAGACCACGCTGATCCCGTCAGGGAGGTCGCCGCGCAGCACGTAGTCGTATCCGATGTTCCACAAGGGCGGCCCTAGTACCGATCCCTGCGGAACACCGCACGACATCTCTCGACGTTCCCACTCTCCTTGGTGACCAGGGTAGATAATGTACCTGTCTGATAGGTACGCCTCGACCACACGACAGAGGTAGTCGGGCGTCCGGTGATACCGAAGTGCCCTCCTAATGCTGCTCCAAGGCAGAGAGTTGAAGGCGTTGGCGATGTCCAGAGACACCGCCACGACACACCTGCCCTGGGCCACTGCATCCCCCGTCGTGAGAGCTCGCACGCGCATAATGGCGTCCACCGTGGACCGCCTCCTGCGAAAGCCGAACTGGTCGTCCGCCAGATCCGGCCCCACCCGTGTTAGGTGCGCGACGAGGCGGTCTGCAATTACTCTTTCAAAGAGCTTGCCCACCTCGTCAAGCAGCACAATGGGCCGGTACGCGGACGGAGAGTCCGCAGGGCGCCCCGGCTTCGCGATGAGGACCAGTTTCCCCGTCTTCCAGCGAAGTGGGAACTGGCCCCTCTCCATGCATGCGCTGAAGAGCCCTCTTAGTCGAAGCCCGAGAGCCTCCATGGCCAGGACCCAGGCCTTCCCAGGCAAGCCGTCGGGTCCTGGGGCGGTATTTTTAGCACTCAGCCTTCGTACCGCCACTCTCATCTCTACCTCGGTCACCTCTGGAGCATTGTCGTCGTCTTCGCCATCGTGGTCCGCGTCAGACACCGCTGGTGGCGGAGCCATGGGTGGGGGAGAGTGTTCCCCTCGCTCAGGAAACAGAGTGCTCACCACACCCTCCACAAGCTGTGGCCGGAGACTCTGCGTCAGCGGGGGAGCCCAGGGGCGGAGTTTTTCCCGAACCACCTTGTAGGGGCGTCCCCATGGGTCCCCATTCAGAGTCCCCAGCCACACGTTGCGGGCCTCGAGCTTGGCCCGTCTTATCTCCGCTCGGAGGGTGCGCTTTGCTTCTCTGTATCCCTCGTACAGCTCCGCCTCTCTGGCCTCCGCATCCGGTGGACGGATGCGGCGCCTGCGGTATCTGGCATACTGGCGTCGCGCGGCATTGCACGCGTTGCGCAGTGCCGCAATCTCCGGCGACCACCAGTATACCTGGCGCTGAGCACGTCCTGGACGGACTCGGTGCCGCGTCGCAGATTTGCGACATGGCCTCCCGGAACCACTCTGCCTCGACGTCGATATCGACAGGCCTATCCGGTGCTTGCACCCAGGCCTGTACCATCGCGGCTTCCAGGAGGAGCTCCCGGTCCATCTGCCTCAGCGCCCATCGCGGACCACAAGGGTTCTGTCGGACCGGCGCGGTCGAGGTTTGGGCGGAGACGTCAAACCGAATGTACCGGTGATCTGAGTACGTCTCCACCCCCTCCATGACGCGCCAGTCGACGACACGCGGCGACAGAGCGGGGCTGGCGAACGAGATATCCACCACAGAGTCACCCCGCATCCGCACACACGTGGGGACAGAACCCCGGTTTAGGACGACCAGGCCTGTTTCCAGAGCCCAGTCCTCCACCATCCGACCCCGCTGGTTCGTGAACCGAGAACCCCAAGCCAAGTTCTTGGCCAAACCCAGCGACGACGGCTTTCAGCTCCATTAGGGAGATGTGGAGATCGCCGAGAGATCTGTTCGGGGACAGGTATACGCCTACCACTGCAATGTCCCCGAACCGTGCTGCCACGCAACCCCATCCCCTCGTGACAGCCTCGAGGGTCGGGGTACCAGCGGCGGCCGACGAAATTAGAGTCACCGAGCCGTTCAGATCCTGAACCCAGTCTCCTCTGGGCAGGACATAGTACGGCTCGGAGACCACGGCGATATTGATCGACCACTGCGCCATGCTTTGGAGCAACAGATCCTGAGCGGGGGCGCAGTGGTTGATATTCACCTGAAGGAGACGTAATGGACCCGTATTAACAGTCCATTACAGTCTCCTCCCGAGCCCCACGTGAGGGCCCTGCCGCGGTGGTTGCGGCGGCGACAGCAGCGGTAGCCAGAGAGGAGGCTGCGGCGGAGAGGACGTCGGGGTGGGCTTGCCTTGGGACCTTGCCCTTGGCCTTGGCAGGGGGGTCGCAGGACCTGCTCCCAGCCCGGTGATCAGCCGGCTTGCCTGCCGCCGCACATGCGTAGCAGTGCGGTGTAGCACGGCATTCTGCAGCCTTGTGACCGGGCTGACCACACTGGAAGCAGCGGTCACTGCGGTCCACCTCCGCGGCGCAATAGGCACCCACGTGGTGCCCCACGTGGCAGCGGTAGCACCGCAGAGGTCTGGGCTCCAGCAGTTTTACCTGCGCGGAGACCCAGCCCACCAAGAGCCTTCGGCCTTCACCAGTGATGGCCTTGGCCGCCGACACGGGGCAGCTAACCGTTACGGCTCGCATGCCCGTGCTGTCAGCGCGGATGGTGCCCGCCCGCAGCTGATCGGCGTTGCACCCTCCCGCCCTGACGATGGCGGCCACCACCTCGTCCACCCTGACGGAGTCGTCCAGGCCCATGATGCACATGTCCATGCACTTGGTGGGCCTGGACACTCGGACCTCCTGGACGTCCAGGGACGCCCTGATCCTTGCGGCCAGGGCGTCTGCGGTAGGGCCACTGTCCGCACCAGGGACCTCTAATATTCGGGCCCCGGTTGCGGTGCGCCTCATTCGGAAGCCCCCAGAAGCTCCGAATTCGCTGAGGTGGCCCACCACCGCCTGCTTTGCCTTTTCCATGACGGTGTTGTACGTCACGCCCTTCTTTTCCGCATCTGGCTGTAGTGTAATAACTACAGCTGCGAAGTTCGGGGCGCGAAGTCTAGCCGCCATGGCCCGCTTCTTGCGCTCCTGTCGCCTCGCGCGCTTTTTGGCCGACCTAGTTGCCTTGCCTGCACTCCTCTTGGCGCCAACAACCGTCCAGTCGGCTTCGGCCGAGGGTTCTGCAAGGGCGGGGTATGACAGGTGCGGCCTAGTCGCCGTCACGGCAGGAGCCCTCGTGGCTTTAGCGGTAGGTGGCGCCTTACCCTTCAAGGGTGGAGCAAGCCCTCCCTGCCGCTGCTGCTGTTTGGCCGTCAGGGCCGGCCTCGCAGCGTCCGATGCCGCGGCCCCGCACCCGGTTTGCCCCGACGGGCCTACCTTGGGCGCAGCAGCCGCAGCTGCGGTGGCAGCATATGACGCCGCCTTCCGCTGGCTGGAGGCCGCGAGTGGGGGACGCAGCACGATGCCTTCCAGCACAGATAGCTGCTGCTGCATCCGTTGCTGGAATTGCTCCTGCTGCTGCTGCTGTTGCTGCCGAAGGGCAGCCAGCTCCTGCCGCACCAGCGTCAACAGCTGACTTTCCGGTTCGGGCTGGGGCTGGGGCCGACTTTGGCCCTGACTTTGCTTGGGTCCCCCTTTAGCTGACTCCTCGCAGTCGACTTCCTGGGCTCCCAGGAGCTCGGCTCGGAGCATCGCGATCCTCTTTCCGATCCTCTTCTCAAAGGAGGCGTCTATAGCCTCCAAGATAGATGTCGCGAAGTGGGCGATGCCCCTCTTCTTCGAGCCCTTCTCCCTTTTCCTGGAAACCGCTGTCAAAGCTTCCACGACCAGCTCCCCGAGCAACCTGCGCGACTCCTCGGCGGAGTCTTCCCCAGCGTCCGGCTTGCCGTCAGACGGCCCCGAGGGGCCAGCCCTAACGCTGGTCGCTGCGGGGTGGCGACCCTCCGCGGTGAGTTTCTCGGCTCGCTCAGCAGCATCCTGCGAGGTTAGCCCCCTCCCTCTTCCTCCCGGACGACCTGCGCCCCGCCCTCTGGTAGGGATTTTGCGGGCTGAACCCTTCTCTCCTTCGGAGGACGATTTCTCCCCCGATATGGGGCGCTTCCGGTACAGACACGAGTCTCTACCGGAATCTCCTTGCCCCTCCTCAGCCTCCGAGCCCTCTGAGCTCCTTTTGGATGCCGCATCGGACTCCGACTGCGCATCACTCTCCATCTCCTCGTCGTTGGGTTTTGTGAAAAATTTTGCCATTTTATTCCCACGAGTATGAAACTTTGTGTACCTTCTCAAATTCAGTGGTCCGCACTAGAGACTAATTAAGCTACCCATTCGTCAAGCTAACAACCTCCCTCACGGTGCGCCGCCGCTTGGAGATTTGGGGTAATTTTTTATAGAGGTTGTCTTCCTCGCGGCCCGGGCGGTTAAGCCAAGACCCTCGACCCCCATCAAAAGTCAGAAACATGACCTTGGACAATCTCTGGGGCTACGAGACTAACGGTGGCAGAAGGAGGACCAAGTCTTCCTCCTGCCTGCCCGGTGGCAGGGTGAGTGCACACCGAGCCCGCTCTTACTTCGCCACTGTGCTCTCTGCTATAGCAGAGGGACACGCGTTGACGTGTTCCTTCAGACAGAATATTCGCAGGCGGGCATCGAGACCCCTTAGGCAGAAGTACCCAAGGGGAGTCGTTGGCCGCCTCCCAGGATGCACCGTCCCGCAGACTGGCCTTCGCTCCGAACGTATCCGCAAGGGAACTACAGCCCGCGGGCACTCGTGGAGGTTTTCTGTCGTAGCACCCCAACGTTTAAAAGGTGGTGGTGGGGTCTAATGAGCGAGCAAACACAGATCTCACAAATTACCACAAAGGAGATGCCTTTGTGGTAATTTTTTAAACCACTCTTAAGAGCATATTTTAGTACACAAAAGTATTTTTAATGGAACAAAAGTAATAGAAAACAGAACACCACACCACAGAACATTGAGGAACAGTGGATTCTACCAGTGGTCAACGTAACTATTTTACGATATGATTAGCCATGTTTGACAATATCATGAAATAATCATGCGTTTAGCTGAAATAGCACCATTTCAAGAAATGGCTGATCACATTATGAAGTAATCAATTCTAAGATCTAGCCACGACATCTACACGTGTACTAGAGAGGTTAAACTGCACTTGTATTATCTGATGTCTCATAACATTATTGACGCGCCTGACTTGCTTGCTATGCTAGCAAGTTTGTTTTGACAATTAAGGTGCCGCGGCAAAGAGCATGGGTTGTTTACTGTGCCTCAGTGTCGCACTGTTGCCCATGATGTTGTCTCCAATACTTCGCACTTTGGCTGCACTAAATGATCTCTTGGATTCTAGTCCAACATACGATCTGTTTGCGGGTGAGTAGAAGACAATTCTATTGGCATGTTAGGAGTACTGGGAGAAGGATTGATGTACATGACGTTGTTTATAATTTTAATTGTTTTGTTACTAAAATAAATAAAATAAACCGGTAAAGGAAAACATCGTGAGGAAACCGGCATGTCCTAGAACCAAAAATTCGAAGACATGTGACAACTGCCAACCAGCACAGGGCCCGCGTGGTGGATTACGGCCCATTCCCTCTCCTAAAGGGGAGGCCTGAGTCCCAGCAGTGGGAACATTATGAAGGCCGACTATGGTGTGCTATGCTAAATAAAATAACATTACCTTTTTGAGTGGGAAATCAACAAATAACTTCCCTGCTCTAATGGAGCGGCTGTGTTTCTCTGATGAAGTTAGAGGTAGTACAAGGGTTTTACGAACTAAGTAAAAGCCGCTCTTGTTTCTTCAATTACTCTTTATTTCCAGGGCCACGGTGACTTTTTGAAACAGTTCCGCAGCCTTGGCAGGCCCTAGGGGTCCTCGTCAATTATGCTGACAGCTCTTTGAGGCACGCGTGAAACACAACACGCCATCAACTCGGGCCGTTATCGGACGGTAAGCTATCATAATATTATCTAGAATCAAGGTTTGTAGTTTCATTCATAACATTTTAGACTAACTTTTGCCACTGGTGTGGCGTGATTAGTTTTCTCCTTACTATGGACTCCAGTTTAATTCCTTTAGGGCAGAGATGAGACCTTTAATGGAGGATGTGCCACTAAATACAAGAAAAAAAATAATGTGTACTCATGACGTGCCGCCAAAGAATTTTGAATTTGTCATTTAATGGACAAAAAATTAAACTAGATGGTATTAACTCTTAATTTGCAATCCGAAATTTATATATCATAAAGTTTACATTTTCTTATTATTATTATTTAATTAAATCCATGAGAAAAGAGTGATAACTGCTATTTCATATTACCTAGATGCTAAACATTTTAAACTGACGTGATCGAATTATTTTGCCACGTGCCACCACTGATACGCGTGCCATAGGTTCGCCATCCCTGCTTTAGGGCGTAAATTTTGGAAAATCATAAAAGAAAACCTTGTGCATAATTTTACACCTCTAGACCCGGTAATTTCGGCTGTGCGTTGATGTGTCAGTCAGTTAGTCTTTCTTTTTATATATACATATATATAAAAAGATAGATTTCAAGATGTAGGTTTACCGGTTTTTTCGGGTGGGAAATCATCTAATGACAACCCCCGCTCTTGGGCGGAGCGGGAGATGATATATATGATAGATGTAGGTTTACCCGTTAAGGTTAACAAAAACTAATTATAATACTTGTAGATATAAGATGATATTACTTGCAAAATTTCATAGTTCTAGATCAACAGCAAGTACTCTATGAAAAAAATAGGCACTATTGTTCCTTTTTGATAATTTTAGATTTTTACGTAGGTAAAACCACTAGCAGAAGCCAGTTTCGTAACAAAAATAAAACTGTTAACCGACCTCTCTACCCACGTTTAGCCCTACATTGATACCCATTCAATAAAAGTTATATTAATCTAATCACAATAGAAACTGTAACAGAAAAAAATATCGATGTGTACATGTCTCTACTCACACAATAACATGTCTGGGTTAACATGTGTGGGCGTTACTAAGGCTCGACTCAAACGGGCCACGGATCACAGCCACCTTTAACTGTCGCACGCTACCGCCACATTTGTAACAGTGTCAGAAGCGAGCGACAACCACCATTGTTCGGAAGCTGCCACATTTTATAAACCTGCTGCGCAGTCTTACGATGGATGACATTTTTAATATATAAACATTCATTGAGGCGTCGTACTCCATAGTAACGCGTGCGATACATAGAAAGTCTAACGGTTAACTGTGACGGGACCATCCCCCAGGTGGAGCAGTACGGCTGGCAGGTGTCGGCGTTTTGTGTGGCCCGTAGCGACCACAAGTAGCGAGTCGCTGACACTACTGTAGTGAGTGGCCACCATCGACTACACGTGTGTGGCGCGTTTGTATAAAATATAAAAAAATGCATTAAGTCGCCGTCGCTGGCCACCAAAGGCGCGTTTGCGCCGAGCCTATTACTAAATATTGTATTTTTACAAAATGATTGACACCAAAGTCATGACAGTGTCATATTCTATGACTATAGTAATCGCTTTATAATTTAATAATAGTTCATAGGTTTTATAACGTAAATAACATATTACAAGAATCAGGTAATTTTTTTCGTCTGATCGTACGAAACTGACTAGCCAAAACTACTAAAACTAGGAGCGTGAAATTTTGCACAAAGCTTCCTTTTATGACGTAAGCGAGTACTAGCGAGAGGATTTTCCAAAATTGCCCCGCTAAGAAGATGAAACGAAAGGTCCAAAGTTTGTATGGAGAAACCTACTTTCATGCGGGCGAAGCCTGTGAATGAGAAGAATGTTTACACGATACATGAGCACATCCTATTGTAGGGCAACGTTTAAAAAAAAAAGTAAAATTACAGATAGATGAAAACTAGGTACCATTTAGGTATAGATACCACAAGCTCTTAATGCAATCAATGTGATGACCTCAACTGAACTGTTAAAGGGATAGAGCTATATTATACAGCTTTCTCTTTCTCGCTCACACACTTGACATTTTAACACGTCACATTAAAGCCCCAGAACCCTAAAAACAGTGATTAAAAACCTTAACATTACATTATATATTGTACAGTACTGAAACACACATGGTTCTTATTTAAACACTATTCAGAGAACAAAACAGCTACGCTATAACGTTCTGACCATTAAGTGCATTTAGTACTAAGCCCGCAATTATAACAACGCGAGACTGCGCAGCATACATAAATACTAAACTACCTAAATTCGGGCACTGCGAGTGACTAACGCATTCATGTGGACTCCCAGACAAACCCTGTAATGTAAGTACCCTGCATAATACGACCACGGTAACTCAAGGGAACCTTTTCACCAGAGATGAGCGAGGTAGCTACGCGTTATGAGGATGTGTAGTGGCGCTGTGAAAATGCGTGATTGTTCCTATTAAAACTGCCCAAGAAGCTGAAGTGAGGATGCGTAGCGAAATTGTGTATCGGTATGTAGATAAGTGATGCGAGGATACAAGAGGACTGTTTTTCAGCTGACCTTTTCCTCGCTCATACCTTTGGCACATATTCCTTGCTCATATCCTTCCCACACATCTCTCGCTTTTATGCACTTACAAATAGCTTTGTTAGTCTTTTTCCACCAGCGCTGCACAAAGCCAGGTGAAGAAGACGTGGTGGCTAGTACCAGTCCAGGGCCTCAAGTCTGCTATCACAATTGTGCCAGAATGGTCTAACATTTACATTCATAGTTGTCGATTTTGACAAGTTTGGTAATCTACTAATATAATGGCGTCATTATGACTTTCCAATGTCAACCACTTTTTTTTTTTTTTTTTTTTTCGGTGGGAAAATCATCTTACGACATCCCCCGCCCTTGGGCGGGGCGGGAGATAGTGTCAGACTTTTACTGACTAAAAACCCACTCCTGTTCCTTCGTTGCCTTTCGTACCAGGGCCGAGTCTTCCTTTCAGAATCAGACCCTTGGCCCCAGTAGGCTTCGACCCTGCTAGGCCCCTACAGTTGCTGACATCTCCTTGAGGCACGCGTGGAACAGCACGCGCCGTCGACGACTTGGGCTCGGTCTGGACGGTTACCGGACGGTCGGACGGCGAGCCACCCATTGCTCGCCGTCCGCAAGCCTGCACCTACGATGGCCGGAAATCGGGATCGGAATCCCGGCGGCGATTGGGGCGTGAGGACCGTTGCCTCACGCGATCGGCCGCCTCCTTTGCTAGCATTACTGCTTCGCAGAAGGAGGCGACCGCCTGCCACTCCTCCTCACTCCGGACCATGGCCTGTACCAAGGCCCGGCGCGAGAGATCGCCGCCGCCAACCGCCCCCACGAGGACACGGCGTTGCTCTGCCCAAGCGGGGCACACCTCCACCGTGTGCTCCACCGTGTCCTCCGGGCGGTCCGCACAATGGTGGCAACCGGGCGTTTCTTCCGCACGAATCCGGTGCAGGAACCTCCTGAACTTACCATGTCCGGTGAGGACCTGCGTCATGCGGAAGGTAAGGACGCCGTGTTGCCTTTCCAGCCACTCCTCAAAGAGGGGACTTATCGCCATAATTATGGCGTGCCCAGCACTGGGTTGCGATAGTCGCTGTCGCCATTCCGCCATGAGACCCCGCCGGAGCTCTGCCCGCCATGCTGCGACTTGTCGCGGCAGCGGAGTTTCACCCCGACGTTGCATCTCCACGCGCAGATCGTGCATGCGTGCAAGGCCTGCTGCCACCAGGTCCCATGGTTGCTGGCCAGCAAGGAGGCTCGCCGCTTCGCGGGATACCGTGCGGTATCCCCTCACCATCCGTATGGCAATGTCAACCACTGACACTCATTGAAAGAAGTGGCATAGAATGGTAATCTCGTACATATTGACAAACGAATATCTGACGTATGTGGTAATCTGCATAAATTTTGACAGTTCCTTTGATCAGTGACCTACCATCAGAACGTCGTAGTACAGTCGTTGCTTTTAATAAGCTCGATATTGTCATTCTACCACAACTCAAGTACGAGACCATTGACCGATCAATGATCGGTTATTAAGAATTAGCAGATTACCAACTTTTATCAAAATGACAATGGGATCGTCTTGGAATGACGAATTTATAAAAATAGCAGACTTGGGCGCCTGGACAGCGAAATTCACACCGCACCCGCAGAACCCTCCGTCCACCCTAAGGTGAAGGACAGCCATGAGAATTTGCAACCCGAAAAAAAAGGAAGTCGTGATTCGGATCGTGAATATCTTCCCCGGACACTGTCTAGCTGCCTCGTTCATCTCTCGTGGAACAGCACCCTTAGTCCAGAATACAGACTGTATGTTCAATTGTTCATGTTCACACAACTCCTTAGAAATGTTGAGCACTCACTTGGGACCTACACCAAGAGTATTTCTAGAACTGCAATACCTTCGAAAGAATTTCCGCATAATAAAATAACTTCGTACCGCAACCCCCGGGGAAATGACGCAATTATCCACATTTAAGATTCAACCATTTTGCATAATCTTCTACTTCGTGACGTGGAAAAATTTGGCTATATATAACATAATTAGGCTTCGCCATAAAATGGGGATACGATCATCTTTACGATGCTACTTCATTCAACTTTTATTATATGTTACACTAGCTTTTACCCGAGATTTCGCTTGACTTATCCTATATGAACCACGCATTAATCCATGGTAAAAAGATTCAGAGAGAGAGAGAGAGATAGGTAACGATAGATAGTGAAGCTCTCAATCAGTCAGTGTAATCTTAACCAACTTCAATAAGGAGGAAGTTTTTATGTTCGGCTGTATGTATTGTTTTATATATGTTCACCTATTTCTTTTCATAATCAAATCAGCATTCCCAGGAATCACTTTATACTATTAACTTGATTGTTTTTTTGGCAGCATTGCCATTGAACGAGGCAATGCTTTAGTCTTTTTCTAGTCTTTGGAGTACATATCCGTATGACAATAAAATTAATGTGAAGGATTTGAGTTTAATTCAATTTTGTATAAATGCATTTAGTTAGATTAAGTAAAACTGGTAAATTAATATTTAAGTAAGTTTTTTATGTAGTATGTATTTTTACTCTTTAAAAAAACATCACAATTTTTTCTCTTCATAATATTAGTGTAGAAATATGATATGAAAAGGAAGCTTGTCTGAATGCTTAATAAAAATAATTAATTAGTGTAAGTTCTATCCTAATAAAGTTAATATCTGATCCGTTATCAAGTACAATTAAGTATAAGTTGAACAGTTTTAATGTGCCCTTCAAAGTTTTTTTTAACAGGAGTTACAAATATGTGTAATGAAACTCGTTCATTTAAATAAACACTATCAAATTAATATCATAATTCTAATCATAATTATCTAGGATAATTAGGTAGTTTACTTTTTTTGGGTAAAAAACGGGCATGATTCTTTAGTAGGTACACGGATACACAATATACTGGAATAGCACAAAGGATAAAAATTATCTTACTCAGCCGCGAGTAAATGCACTGACAGAAATTAGTCTGTATATAAGCGTTCACGCTCCATATCTGTTCTGTTACAAAAGTTTCTTTGCATAGCTTGAACAAAAAACGTCGACAAAAAAGAGCTATCTTTCGAGCCTAAACAAATGCTTACACAACCAAACGACAGTGACAAAATATCCAGAAATTGTGGCAAGGTGACCACTGTGTTTAAATGCGGGATTGGACGAGGGCTGTCCCCTGTGGCTTTCTCCGACAGCCATGGGGTCGAAACGGGTGATTCATAGTCTTTACGGAGAGCGCACACACAAATATTCAATATCTTGTGTGTGCGCTTAACTTATTAGGAATGTAACGAAAGCTGTTATATTGGAACCGAATCCGGAGCCGGAGCTTTTAAATTTAGTTTAACGGAATCAAAAATTGAAGGCGGAAGTTTTTTTTTTATGGGAAAACATTATTTTATTAATCTTGATAGTTTCGCGCTTGACCACTTTCTCACCTGATGGATAGCGACGATGCGGTCGACGATAAAGCGCGCTTACCTAGAAATAACCTATTCACTCTCGACTTAAAGATTCCCGGGTTGTAGCCATCAGGAAACACAGATTCCAGCAAGGAATTCCACTCCTTAGCTATACGCACAATTAATGTTTTCCCAAAACGTTTCGTTCGTATAGGTGGATGTCCAACATGCATCGGTGGCGCATTGCCGCACGCCTGGTGGTCCGATGATGGAACGGGCTAGGCGGAATTAGGTTATGCAATTCCGACGCACACTCCCCGAAATGCAACCGGTAGAAAACTGACAGGCTAGCAACTCGGCGTCGATGCTCAAGACTTTGAAGCCTCGACTCAACGTCATCCGATGACTTTTCTCGCACTTCCCCCACGATCCATCCGAAAGGATGGATCGTAACGGGTCGTGTTGGACTTTTGCTGACTAAGGGCCTGTGTACAGCATGTTTTTTAAACGCGCTGTTGACGCGCGTTTTAGAGACGGCCATATCGCTACAAACGCTCGCCAACGGTGCGTTTAAAAAACTTGGTGTGCACAGGGCCTAAAACCCACTCCTATGCTCCTTCTTTGCCTTGCGTTCCAGGACCCTGGGTTTCCCTTTCGGTTTTGTTCGACCCCTACGGTATTGATGACATCTCTTTAAGGCGTGCTTGGAAATATACGCGCCATCGACGACCGACTCGCACTCGGTCCGGACGGTTACCGGAGGGCCGGACGGCGTACTACACATATCTTGTCGTCCACAAGCCCACGTGGAATCAGAAGGCAGAAGCGCCAAATGGAACATTACTAAAACTAATCAACACTTTGATAAATTATAAAAAATATACTCGTATAAAGTGAAGAAAAGAAGAAGAAGTTATTGTAACAGAGTGTGTGGCGGTGTTAATCCTGGTATTTCCTAGTCTGGCTTTCGTCCTGGTAGTCCTTCTACTTCGTGAAATGGGTCTCGGTAATATTCGTGTTTTCTGTCCAAGAGTTTATAAATGAAAACTGAATTCCAAATACGAAACAAAACAAAAAGTAAAAGAGTAAACGCTACAATTATAAAATTGTTTGTACCTCCAATATAACTTCCGATAAAAATTCATCGGAATCGGAGATGCAAAATCCGTCAGAAATTTCAAATTTTCAGAATCGGAATCTAACCTCCATAACATCTCTGCTACACATACCACCCACACTAGACGATAAAGAATCTCTTAGTACAAAACTTAACATAATAATAAACTAAGCTTTAAAACAAAAACTCAACAAATATTCAGCATTATTATATCTCTCCTATAATTTCTGTGTCATCGTAAAATAAAACAAAAAGCAGTTTATTTTACTGCCAGATGAACAATATTTCATTAATTAAAATGATCTGACCTATATTGCGTTCTCGTCCTTAATTATGTATTTATCTTCTATAAATTATATAAAATGAGAAACTGACTGACTGACTAACATACTCGTATCAATGCACAGCCAAAACTACTCGAACTGTGAAGTTTTGCACAAGGTTTCCTTTTATGATGTAGGCGGGTACTAAGAGTGCGCTGATTGCTAATGCCCGCTATGAGCTGCCGACACCTGTGTTTTAGGTACTTGATGTCGGTGGTATAAGAGAGGTTTTCCAAAATTCACCCCCTAAAGGAGTAAAACGAGGTTCTAAGGTTTGTAATGGAGAAACCTACTTGATTGCGGGCGAAGCTGCTGGAAGAAGCTAGTTCTTCATGTTTTAGTTCTCGGAACACAATAAAGGATAGCTTTTACATTTTTTTCTATTAAGTTCCTTTACTGTTTCCTAAGAAAACAAGAAGGAATACTCACAATGAAAGGTGACAAACGCAAGGGCCCTGACCCTAGTTTTACCTTAAGCAGTATTTTTCAATTAGAATAAAACTGGAATAAAATTAAATCAGCTAAACATTTCACAGAATTTTGGAATGAACTGTTAAAAGCGGATTTTAATCATAATCTTTGTTTTTCTTTGTAATATTATTTCGTAATAGAGAGTTATTAAGAGCGCTTTACGCTTATATGATAATAATGCTACGAATATTACCTATTTTCTCTCTATATTTTAGAAAAACTATTATCTTTTAGATATTATCTAGGTTTCTATTGAAATAAGAAAAGACTAAATGTTTAACATTTACAATTAATCCAGTAAAAACCTCTGAAAATCTGCTATTTTGTATAAAAAAGAAAAAACAAAACATATATTTAAAGAAACTGCAAATTTAAACCAAATTCTAAAAGATTTTTTTTTGCCAAAAACACTTTTAAGGTTTTAAAAAAATCACGTATCCCAGTTTAGTGAAATATTTGAGTAAGTGACGGAATCGCCGAATGCCAACAGAGCATTCAGGCGTTATTTCTCTTTTGTCGCATTGCCTCTTTAATCAAACATTGCTTTGGATTGCTTTGGATGAAACATTAAGCTTTTAAACCATGCTCAAATCTGTTACTAATTTAATCTAATAATCTCAGAAAGTGCTATCATGAGTGTCAAGTTCATATTCACGAAATATCACTCACTGATTAATCACGTAATCTCAGAAACTATGACACCTAAAAAACTTAAAATTTGTCAGGTAGGTTCCTTATAGGGTGTAGACATCAGCTAAGAATGGATTTTATGAAACTCCACCCCTAAGAGGGTAAAACGGGGGTTGGAAGTTTGTATGGAGAAACCTACGCGTAAAACGTGGGCGCAACCGCTGGCACAAGCTAGTAATTATACAATTGTATTGTATTTGTAGATTTTTTCTTTGTAGACGACGTTTTTTCTATATCTATCTGTATCATAAGTTGTTTGGTAGAAAATGTAGTTCACCTCTATACTTTTGTGTGCATAAAATCGTACTAATATTATAAAACCGAACGTTTGTGAGTGTGTTTGTGGCGGTGTCAGTCGAACGCCTAAACGGATTTCTATTTCTAAATAAATATAAATATAAAAATACTTTTTGTCGTACGAGCGGAGTAAAAAGCTAGTATGTCTGGAACTTACAAAATCTCGACAGGTGTCTAGCTTGAACACCATTTCATGTTAGTCTCGAATCAGAAATGGCTACGTGTTAATGTAGCCCTGACCTCGGAAGGTTTGGTCTACTATTTAGGTCACCTGTCTATTTTGGGATAGCTATCTAGTTGTTTTTCAAACTAAAACGTCTCGGATCGCATTAGACCATTACCACAGCTGATGGTTTTTTTTTTTTTAGTTGGAAAATAATCTTATGACAAATCCCACTCTTGGGCGGGGCGGGAGATAGTGTCAGACTTTTAGTGACTAAATACCCACTCCTGATTCGTCTTTGCCTTCTTCCCAAGGCCCCAGGTTTCATTTTCACACTACCCATGGCCCCAGTAGGCTTCGATCCAGCTGGGCCCCTACGATTTGCTGACATCTTCCTTAGGCACGCGTGGAACTGTACGCGCCGTCGACGACTTGGGCTCGATCCGGATGGTTACCGGACGATCGGACGGCAAGCCACTTATAGAGCGTACTTGCCTAGAAGTTACCTATTCACTCTTGACTCAAAGAAAATGTAATTATTATACTGGCCTATTAGTCTAGTAGTTAGTGGCCCTAATTGCTATGCTGGAGGCCGTGGGTTCGATTCTCACCCAGGACAAATATTTGTGTGATGAGCACGATCATTTGTTCTGTGCCTGCGTGTAATTTATCTATAATAGGTATGTATTTAGAAATATATAAGTATATTTATCAGTTGTCTAGTCCTCATAACACAAGCTCTGCTTAGCTTGGGACTAGACGGCGTTGTGTGATACTTATGGAATATTATTATTTATTGTGTACACTACCACAGTGTAATTTTTTTTACCTCAAAGTTTAGTAGAGATTGCCTTATTGCATAAGTACACCTATGTACCACTACCACCTATAGGTACATAAAGAATAATTAAATGTGTATTTACACTCCTTAGGTGTACGCACAATGAAAGTTTTTTTTTATTATTATTAATAGGCTTACGTCTGACTATCTCAAGCGATGATGTTGTCGACGATGGAGCACGCTTGCCTAGAAGTAACCTATTCACTCTTGACTTAAGACCCAGGTTGTAGCTGAAAACACAGACTCCGGCAGGAAATTCAGCTACTTAGCTGTGCGCACATTAAATGTGCGAAAAAAAATGTGCGAAAAAAATATGTGCGAAAAAAAATGTGCGAAAAAAAAAATGTGCAAAAAAAAAACTAATATTTGTTTGGTTTAAAATTGTAAAATAAGTTCATTTCCTACTAATGAAAAGTAACAAAAATGCTTAGGTATACAACATGTAACTAGATTAATGCACACCCTTAAACACCCTAATTAGAAAATTAAGTTCATAATTTAAGCAATTAAATTTTATCTAAACTCATTTAGCTAGTGTTTTTAAATAAATTAGGTATCATAATTTGTAGTTAAATAATATGGGCATATGTGCCCTACACTGGTAGTGCATCGGTTTTGTTATCTACGCATGCAGATAAACACGCTAATGACAAACAAGCAAGATTTTATCAAAGCTTTATAATAACTAATTTTTGTATCCTAAGATAATTTTTGATTATATTTAGGTTCAAAGATTACATCTGTTACAAACATACCTAAAATCAATTCAGTAGCCGATTCTAAACATACTTTTTTCAGTATGTACGTTTATTATATTAAATGTTGTATAACAGCTAAATTGAAGCTCGATTTTTACAGCTTGACCTTTAAATTAGTTTCCAAACCGGGTGATTCATAAGAACAAAACTTCCTTCTCGCTAATAGAACTATCTTTGAACTGGCACGCGTTCAAAACATATTCCCCGATCTTGTAGACAATGGCGTAACTTTGCCACAGTTTGACTTACATTGACGGGCTAATATATTGATAGATCGCTTCAGTTTATACTGTAAAGGCAATGGACGTTTAAGTGAAGTTTGTAGTTAAGATTCATATCTATGAATATAATGGTTATTAGAAGAATTAGTCTTCTACTAACGAGACTTGTTAACAACTCTTGTTATTGGGATATAGCCGAAGAGTTTGTAATCATAGAAACCTTAATTGTTTTTTTTATTATTGATAGTCTCACGTTTGACCACTATCTCACCTGATGATAAGTAATGATGTGGTGGACGATGGAGCAGGCTTGCGTAGAAGTAACCGTAACTTGAAGTTAAGAGACCTCTACATAGGTTGAAGCTATCAGGAAACAGGCTCCTACAGGAAGTTCGACTCGTTAGTTGTACGCACAATGGAGTCATAGAAAGATGGCTTCAAAAATGTGATCGTCAAAACTAGCCATAATCCAACAGTATTCCTAATTTCTTCCGAATCCACACAGTTATTGAATTGTTAATCTACAAACGTCCAAACATAGAACATCACAGGTAGGTATGTAAATCCAAACAATAGTATTTCAACTACCGGACATAATCGGAATCTACTGCCTGACGTATATAAGCCTCTTCAATACAAAGAGATATCAAAATACACCGCAAACTGGATATCAGGACAACCTACGTCATAAATCATTTCTTAGTCCAGGTATTAACCTACATGCGAACTACCTCCGCCCCCGAAACTAATGATGACGTATGACAACTATTCAGAAAGCCCTCATAAGTGAGGTATTCTAAATACGTTGCTTCAACCATCAAAGGTTTTATTATAAATCCTATGTACTATATACGGCTAAAGCTCAGCAATCGAGGCTACAAATCCTTGCTAATTGCCTACCAGTCTCTTTAAAGGAGCAAATAAATTTTCCCAGAAACAGGTATATCTTAAAACACAAAATATTGTTTTTTTAAGCCAGCGGAATTTCTGTGCAAACAACCTTTGCCGTAATATAAGCGGAAAACAATTAAGTAATTAGTGGCGAATTTAATTTGGGTGTGTAAGATATTTTAATTATTTTCTTCTTCTTTGTATTTATTTTTAGAGTTGACTGATTAATTATACCTATTAAATGTAATGTGTTTTTGGTACAATCTTGTCTTAATTTAAACTCATGTTTGAATACCTACTAATTATTAAAAATCTCACAAGTGCTTTTTAGGAAAAGTATAATTCCACATATCTAGTAAGAATATAATATAAAAGATTTAATAGTTAAAATAATTTTCTGTATAACATATTTGTTGACAGACTCAATATTCACAAAATTCAGAATTAAAATTTCAATTAATCGACTATACTTCCCTAGAAATTTATGTTACTCTTAATGAAAATTTTAGTAACTGCTTCTTCAGTAAAACCGTAGATTAAGGTCCACCTTAATCTACTGTTTTTCGTGCACTGAATTCTCAGATTTTAATAATTTTCCTCCAGGAAGATTATTAAAATCCTAGAATTCAGTGGAAAAATAACATAAATTAATTTTCTGATCAGTAAGACCGATTTTAGTAACACACAACATCAAATGATTGTGCATTTTATTTAATAAAATTTGCAGTTTTATTAAATACAATGCACAATAATCTTATTTCTTGCTTATTTCTTGTAATAATTTTATTTTTATCAATTGCAGACGTATTTAATATATAAATTAGTTCTGTATACTCCACGTTTAAATTGAATTTAAATTATTCGTAAATATTATTTCTATTTGCATGCTTTATTTCTTTTAAAATTAATAAAATTAAATAAATGCCCACTTACCTTGTGTTATCAATAGAAATATAAATATTCTAATCGCAATCCTTAAGTTAAACATTTTTACAAACTATATCGAAGTTAACTGTTATAACAATCCTAAACTATCACTGTATTTACATTAAATTAATAGTACACTATAATTAATTTGTGGTTATTTTTTATGTAGCACTGCACTGTTCGTAGCGTATTTATTCATCGCGTATTGTCGTAGCGCGTAGCGGCGGTTCGGCGTAGCGGGCGCGTAGCAGGCGTGCGCTATCGGCGGGTCTACGAGAAGACTGGCTATTATACAGGGCGCGCTTAAGCGCTAGGGGCTCTCGCGGGTTGATGAACGAGGTTACTCATCTGTTTGTTCTTTTCAAATGGAATCTCTAACGGGGCTCTTTTCACAGCCGCCCAAGAGGGTAGCATGTTCCATTTCGGAGGTACTCTCGAGGAAGTAGCCGTTGATTACTGTTTTAATCCTCTTTAAATGTTTTGGATTTGTACGTTTGTTAAAATGTTTCTTTTTTTCAGTTTGTTTTTTTTTTTTAGTAACTGTTGCTATTGCGTTATCAAAGATTTTTCAACTACCGAATGCTCGTCCAGCCAATACTATTGAAAATTAAAAAAAGAACATTTTATTGAGGAAAATAATACTACGAGCTTGTTATTTGCTCAAATGTTGGCAACAATTTTATTTTCTGTCGGGTTATATCTCTGTTGGTTTGTTTTGGTGAGTTAGCAGCCACCACCGGTCTCGTTTATAAGACACACGACTCATAAAACGTTATTGGTTCTTTTATTTATTTAGTAGCGATCGTCTGAGACTGCTCTTTGTATTTCGGGTCAAAGACGTCCAATATTAAAATCTTGACATATATCATCATAATGTAGGTATAGATACATAATATGTCTTTTAAGTAGTACTTTCATATCGAGACGGTATCTAGGTTATAGGTGTAGCTGCGGGAATATTTGAAAGGGTGACCGTTGCCCTAGAACGTAAAGGGCTACTGAAAGACACAAATAGGTTTTAGTCAGTTAAATTCTGAAATGCTCTCGTTCCACCAAAGAGCGGGAGAAGTCATTAGATAATCTCCCACATAAAAAAAGTTATGAGCGTAAAAGTACCATTTTCTGGCCAACACTGTCTCACACTTGGGTAGATGTCCTTATGACCATCGCGGAGAACCTGCATGAGACTGACACAGAAGTGAGGAAATATAAAAAGAGGTGCATTCCCAGCAGTGGTCGAAATCGCGCTTTAGCTGATCATGATATCCCACTTCGGATGCTGGGCAAATGCATCCCTCATTTTTTTCCAGCTATTCTTTTGGTGAGCCTCCTCGAACCAGTTTTTGCGATATATACCAAGTACAATTTGAGTAAACAGAGAGCTGGCTCATTCTTTGGCAAAATAATTAGTATTGCCATTCAACGTGGCACAACATGGTCTTCTAGGCAGATTTCCAGGTGACAGCGATGTGGAGGAGTACTTCGACCCCTGAGCAGTTTTTGTGTTTTTGTATGTAAATACTATAAACAGTGTCGAAATCCTTGGAATAAAAATAATTATTGTAAAGTGTAAAAATATATTAATTTTCCATTTAATTGAATAGAAAAAATATGATGGACTTTTGTTCCCATAATTTGATGACCATGGCGTACTATCCTTCATCAACTTACGTTAGCTGCTCTCATCATCATCATCATTTCAGCCGAAAGACATCCACTGCTGGACATAGGCCTCCCCCAAGCGTCGTTAGCTGCTCTATTTATAGTCAATTAAAATACGTTACATTCGACCCCATCTTATACTTCAGTTATCATATATGATATTTATTTTGGCATCCGGGAATAAATAAAAATTTTAAGAGACAATTTAAAATAGATGAGGCCGACGTTTCTTAGATGATTAACCTGAGAAGAAACACGGAAACAGATTAATATAGTAAACAGGTAATGATGGTCAAACAATTGTCAAATGATATGAAAACCATTTAGGTTAAAGTTTGAGGGGACTTTTTGAGGAAAGGATTAGACAGATTTGAGTAAACCTATCCAGAAAGCGCATGCATTGTCGTGTAGCTTGTGCGATGTAGTTGACCAACAATACCAAAGTGAAGACATTTAGGCTGCATAACATATTACGTTATATACCTACTCGTAAGAATTGATTAACAGATCCGTGTGTTTTTTTGCGAGCGAGAGTGCGTGTCAGACTTTAACTGACTAAAACCCACCTGTGTTCTTGCATTTTCAATTTGCGTACTAACGTGCGTGCGCCTCGGACGCTACGGTAACTCTTTCGAACATTCCCCCAACCCTGGCAGTTCAGATTTTATCTGAAATGATCTTTTGAGGATAGAACCACGTATATTTGAATAGACATGTCCAGTCAGAGCAAAAATTTGATACTATACGTCTAAATGAACTGAGACTCACCAAGCTCTCTCGCCGAACAAAAAAAAACGACATTTGGGTAGGACGCATAGAATACTCAAACTCTAAAAACAAAATGTGAATAAAGTAAATAACGTTAATATTACTGAAAAGAAAAAATACCAATTAGTCCACAAAATCACCATAGTTCCTACACGTAAAAAATACTCTTATGTGTATTTTTTACAAGTAGGCACTGTGTGAAAACAAAACATAATACAAGTCTATTTATTTTTTGCAGCGTTACGTTAAAATTACCTCTTTTCTTTACAAATAAAAAACGTAAGAGGTCTTACAAAAAATAGTAGTAGTACAAGTTTTAAAATATGCTAGAAACAGCTCACATTTGATACCAATTCCCCTGCTGGGAATCTAGCTTCCATACGTTCTAAACTTTCAAGATACGAATATATACAATAAAACAAAGACTAAGTTAGTTCAAGGGTCATTATCTGCTACCTATGTAAATTTGATTGCAGTAACTTCAGGAATCCGTTTTACCCGTTCATGTGGAATTTTTTACTGATGATATATGAACCATCTCCCTCAAAATAGCATCTACTTTACCTGCCAGGATTAAGTTACGGTGACTCTTGCGAAGGGCAACTGAAGGAACCCTGTGAGTTTCAGTAAAAGTCTGACACTGCCTCTTGTACCACCTAAAATGGGAGAAGTCATTTGATGTTCCCTTCAAAATGGTTGAGCTGAATCGTGCTAATATTCGCGTCATGTCCGTGAACGGGTGCTGCCAGTTGAGACTGGTCATCTCTTGGCTGCTATTTTAATAATTATATTTAGTTTTTATTTTCACTTTATTTACATTGTTCTCACATGATAGTAGCGTCAAGAAACATATAACCGAGATATTTGTAATATACGAGTATAACATGATTGAAAAGAGTGTCCATGGAGTTTCTTGCACATTCTTCTCCATAGAGATCAGCGCTTTGGAATGTGCAATTAGCATCGTTTTTTTTTTTCTGACTGACTGACTTCTTGACGTTACAAAAGTGCCTGTAAATGGTTTAATTGAAATAAAATACTTTTGAATCTTTGATGATTTCCTACGTAAACAAAGACACTAATCTCATACGATTTAACCAGTACAGATTGTACTGACCTGAAAAGGGACTTTGACCTCTGAATTTGTTTCTTATCAGAATAGTCAGTTATAAATACCGGCCTCAACCAGTTTAGACTGATAGTAAAATATTATTTTTAAACTACTCTAACACATACACTAACACGATAAACTAAAAACGACTGAACAGATTTTCATGCAGGACACAATAGACAGAGTGATTCATGGAAAAAGTTTAGGTATATCTTACATCTATATTGTAGTAGAGAAGCCGAGAACGACTGGCCTGTTGGTCTAGTGGTTAGTGGCCCTGACTACTATGCCGGAGGTCGTGGGTTCGATTCCCACCCAAGACAAATGTTTGTGTGATAAGCACAATCATTTGTTCTGTGTCTGGGTGTAATTTATCTATAATATGTATGTATTTAGAAATATATAAGTATGATTATCAGTTGTCTAGTACTCATAACACAAGCTCTGCTTAACTTGGGACTAGACGGCGTTATGTGATAGTTGTGGAATATTATTATTCTATTTATTTATACATATCGTTTACACATTTAAAAATACAAAAAAAAGTTGTGCGCCGGTGTCGGTTGGCGGCTCCTAAGACAGGAACCTCCTCACAATGTGAGCCATATCGAGGAGTACTACCTTCTGTATCAGGCCCTTGATCCAATCGCGCAACGACAGCTTCGACAGATGGTCGTCGAAGCAGAATGATAGCCGAGTCCACATTCCACATGTCGACAACCTCGTGTGCTAAGTCGAGATATTTGATTTGTTTCTCCTTCTCAGCTTTCACGAGATTCTCGCGATGTGGAATGGTGACGTCGACTATCATTGCGCGGCTCGCTAATCGGTCTATCACCACTATATCCGGTTTATTGGCTACAATAGACCGGTCAGTATTAATAGACCGATCCCAGTACAACGTGGCATGGTCATTTTCGAGAACTGGGTTGGGCATATACCCATTATTATTATTATTAATGGTGCACGCTTGCCTAGAATTACTCTATTCACTCTTTACTCAAAAATCCCCAGGTTATACTACCAGAAATACACAGGACATTGAGGACATATAATTAACATAACTCCACAATAACAGCTGTCTTCTACATACTGCATATTTGGGACGGGTCTGTCTCATCTGTCTTGGTTCGTACGTGCAGATCTACATTAAAAAAAGAAGTAAGTTGCCTATTAAACTAAAATAGCTGAAACGACGATTAAACAATTTTCTAGCTCTCAATTAAAATAACAGAATAACAAGACTCCCTTTGTTACTAATACTTACTTTTATGAGAGCCGCTAAGCTTGACAATCTCTACACCACTAGTTTTTAATTAGTACAAAGGCGGACTTAATGTCGTAGGCGTTCTCTACCAGTCAACCTAGGGTGGTGAAGAGAAAATGTAGCAGGTGCGTAAAAATACAAAAGAATATTAAGAAAATAATAGTTCAAAAGAATATATATACAAAATAAACATACATATATAATTTAATATAATATATACATATATATTTATATAAAGTAAAAGAAAGGGGTTATTGATATTCATAAACAGCAAAGTTATTAGCATTTGTTTATATCCCAAAATGTCCCGAAATTTAAATTTATGGAAATATTTTACAGGCAATATGCCTGTATTATGAATGAGTGATTATTATTATTATTATTATACAACTTTATTGCACACCTTAACATAATACAGGACAAACATTTATATAAATAAGTGTACAATAGGCGGTCTTATTGCACAGGGCAATTTCTACCAGACAACCTTTGGATGGACTGATCGAAAGGAAAATATTTCGGGCTGTCAGTGTACAACAACTTATAGAATAATATAAAATAAAATGATTAAAAAATAATAATACTTAAAAATATAATACATAAATAAATAATAAAAAAATAAAATAATATACTAATAAATATCAAAAATAATTGCAATTTAAAAAGGAGAAGAAGTAACTAAAGTAATAGATAATGCTCCTTCACCATTTTTTTGTACGTTGGTAGCGTTTGGGCTCGCCTCACTTCTATGGGTAATGCATTCCACAAACGAGCTGCTTGTATCGTAAAAGATCTATCAAAGAACGAAGTGGAATGCACATGAATACTAAGTTTTAGATTTTCCGATTACCTCAAGGACCTAGAATGTGTGTCACAGAGGAACTGAAAGCGTTCTTTAAGATAAAAAGGAGTAGAAGGATTAAAGAGTACATTGTAAAGCAAAGAAAGTATGTGAACATTCCTCATCATTCATTCATTCATGTGATTATGAATGAAAAACAATGCAATAACACTGAGCGTAGTATTTTCTAGTAGCAATTGTTATGAATAATTGATTCAATTATGAATTTACCAATTATGACAAATTTTCGTGGACTATTTTAGGATTTAGTTTTTTTTTTACTTTTAACTATATATGTGATACATTTACTACATTTTTGTACTAATTAAAAGATAATTACTAATTAAACGAAATACCACTCACTGATTAATCAAGTAATCTCAGAAACTATAACAACTACAAACTTAAAATTTTGTTTCTTATAGGGTGTAGAAATCCGTTAAGAAGGGATTTTACGAAACTCCATCCCTAAGGGGATAAAACGGGGGTTGGAAGTTCGTATATAAAGAAACCTATTTTCACGCGGGCGACGCCGCTGGCAGAAGCTAGTAATTTTATAAATATAACATTAACATATTGCATTAATAATGTTTTCTTTGAAAGCGTTATTAGCAGTCAGCAATTTCATTAGTCAATACAAAGATTTCATGTTTCCTAGAAATTGAAAGTTAGATCTAGTATTTCTAGTTTATATTAAGAATATAATTACATGTTACCTGACTCCCATTATATATTGTTTGTGATAGAAAAATCTATTTATTAATACCAGAAATGACTAAAAATGACAAGTGAAATCGAGTAACTGAATTAGTGAAGTTTTGTACTATATTACTACTCCACAGCATAATAAACGCCCCAATCAAGAAATCAACAAAAAAGTTTATGGAAATAACTTAAACAAGTGAGTGCATTTTTAAATATACTCCAAAAAAAATCTGTTGTGCAAATACCTTTTACCTGATACAAAACTGACCTTTGGACCTCATTAGATAACCAGCAAATTTCTTTCCCAATGTTTAAGCATTGTAATAACCTATTTCGACAAAGATTGTAAATGTTCAGTTAGTGGTGAGGATAACGCGTCCGACTTGAGCGGCAATAAGTGCCGGTTTCGAATCTCAGTGGCGCAGAGACGACTTTTTGTGGATATTTCATCAACGTTTATAACAACGTGACCCATTCGTTTCAAACATTCAAATTTCGATTGTATCGTGGACCTACACATTCAAAAACAATAAAATTAAGTTACCGGCATGGAAGAAATAAACAACGTTACATTACGACGACACCAAACTATTAAATCAAAGTCTATGGACTTCCTTGATCAAAACAATACTAGCCCAATGTCCTGTGATGAATTGTTAGGTAGAAGCCTTGATTTATCTACCAACGTATGCGCAACTTACATGGCGGAAATGAAAGATGAAATCAAACAATTAAAATCAAATTTAGAAAGTACACAGAGTGAATTGGAAAATATTATTTTAGAAAATTTAGAACTTAAAAAAACGATTGTAAACATAAATCAAGAACTAGGCATTCTCAAACAGTTATGTAGAAGCCCATTAACAACTTTTAGACAAAATATGTCAAGTAGCACTAAGAAAAGTGTACGACGCCGACTAACAGACAGTTTTCGAGTCTCTCCTCAAAAACTAAATGAAAACCCATTTATTCCTGTGCAACAATTGGATGAGGAAATCACTGCTAGGCAATTTTCGAAACACACACATCTTCGAGAAAATACGTGTGAGGAAAAAAGGACTGCTTCGGTGAATACGCGAGCTGAAGATTCTATGACGACAAACAACACAGAAAACGTGATACTTAATACTAAAGAGAAGTGTTACAAAAGGGCATTTATTATTGGGGGCAGCCAGTGCAGTGGACTATCATCAAAATTAACAAAATCTATGTTTAGTAATCAATATAATACATATCAGTTTAACTCTATAGTAAAAACGAATGCCTCGACACAGGAAATCTTAACAAGTGCCAAGTTATTTGATATTAAATCTGAAGATAAGTTGATAATATCTATTGGCCAAAACGATGAAAATATCCTAAAAATGACAACAGAATTATGTTTGTTTTTAGAGTCTGTGCCATGTCCTGTCATTGTATTAGGCGTTAATAAAAACATCTGCTCCAATGAGTTAAAATTGAATGAAATGTTAGATTTAATTTGTAATCAGACTAAAGAATGTTATTTTGTCAAAAAATGTTATAATATGTCATCATTAAGTTACAAAATCAACTCTTTATTAGATCAACTAGATTATAACAAACGATTTCTATCTTTTTATGAAAGATCTAATCATTATAACAAAAAAACTAGATTAGAATCAAGTGTCAATAATCTTAAAACTAAAAATCAAAGCACACAGACTGCTAATGATATATTGATAGGTGGTATGGATAAATCATCGGACATTATTGAAATATCTCAGGGAAATGAATTGATCCAAGATGATACATCTTTTTTTCGCAGCTAACAACCGAAATCATATTATTCTCCACCAAAACATTGCAGGTGCTATTAACAAAATAAATGAAATTGAAATTGCTCTAAATTTGCTTCAAGATAAAAAATATTCTGTAGATTTTCTATGCCTGAGTGAGACGTTTATTAAATCTGGAGAAGAAGATAATCTGGCAGTAAATTCATTTAAATTAGTCAGCAGCTTTTCTAGGAAAGACCAAAGGCGAGGTGGAGTATGTATATTAATAAAGCCAGAAGTTGAATTTGAACAAATAGAGTGGTTGAAAAATATAGCGATGGAAAAACATTTTGAAATATGCGGTATAAAGATAAAACAATGTAACTTGAACTTATTCTGTCTTTATAGAACACCAGATTCTGATATAAATATATTTTTTAGAAAATTACAAATATTATTAGATAAAACACGTAAAGACAAATATAAAAATATTTTATGTGGTGACTTTAATATAGATATTCTGAGCGATAGTAAATATAAGAATACATTTATCGATATTTTGTACAATTATGACTTAAAATTACACATAAGTAAGCCAACTCGGCAAAATTCTTGCATTGACAATATTATAAGTGACATCAAAGAAGCAAAAGGTGATACACATGAATTAGGACTATCCGATCATAATACCGGTCAAACATTATCAATAAAATTAAAAACGGAAAATAATATATTCCGAAAGCATTGGTTTGCATACAAAAGGGACCTGAGTGAAGAAAATATTGAAAAATTTAATTACTATATTAGTAAGCTATCTTTTTCAGAAGTATACTTGGAAACAGACGTAAACAAAGCCTTTTCATTATTGCATGATGAACTTTGCCTATTCTATGAACTGTGCTTCCCGTTGATTAAAATTAAGATGAACTCTAACTCTCTTAACCCAAAATGGGTAACTAAGGCTCTAAAAAAGTCATTTATAACAAAGAGAAATTTACAAAGTATATATTATAAAAGTAAAACTACCCAAAATAAACAAAAATTTAAAACATATAGTAAAAAACTAAAGCAATGTGTTAATACGATACAAAGGGATAAAAATAACCAATACATAGAAAAAGCAGACAACAAATGTAAAGCTACGTGGACAATAATAAATGATAAACTTAAGCAGAACAATGCTAGTAATGAAATTAGAGAAATTTTGGATGGAGAAAATATATTAAATGAAGGTGATGATATAGCAACATACTTTAACAATTATTTTACCAATGTCGCTAAAAATGGAAACGCTAAAAATTCAAAAAATAAACATATTTGCAATAAAACGGTTGTTAACTCAATTTATCTAGAACCAGCTTCATGTAGGGAAATATTTATGATAGCTATGAAACTACGAAATACCAACTCAGTTGGTTATGATAACATTAGTACTAAGATGATTAAACAAAATTTATTAACTTTAACAAAACCATTGACTTACATAGTTAATTTATCTTTAGAAAAGGGTATATTCCCCAACAGTTTAAAATTTTCTGTTGTTAAACCCCTTTACAAAAAAGGACCTACATCTGAGGCTAATAATTATAGACCAATTACTTTGGTTCCCATACTTTCAAAAATATTTGAAAAGGTAATGAGCAAAAGGCTTATAAATTTCTTAGAGGAACACGATATATTATGTAGTCAGCAGAACGGCTTCATTAAGCAAAAATCTACAACTTTGGCATGTTTCAAACTAGTAAAAGAAATTATGGATGCTATTAATAAAAAAGAAATTCTAGTAGCAGTTTTTCTGGATATGAGTAAGGCGTTTGATATGGTATGTCATGAAACTTTATTACGTAAACTTGAGCAATATGGTATACGAGGCGTTGCTTATAGGTGGTTCGAAAGTTATTTAAGAGGCCGACAACAATGCACTGAGATAAAGAAAATGTGTATCAATACTAACACTCAGAAAACCTTTAGGTCACCGTACTTAACGAGCTATTATGGTGTACCACAAGGAAGTGTCCTTGGCCCTTTATTGTTTATAATATATATAAACGAACTGCCAAACTCCACGAACCAATATACTATATTATTTGCAGATGATACCACCGTGTTGACAAAAGAGAAAACTCTAGATAACAGTAAAATAGTCACGAATAAAGCATTAACAGATTTAATAAATTGGCTAGATGAGAATAATTTGAAAATAAATACAAATAAAACTAAATTTATGAAATTTTTGTCTTTTAATAACCATAAGAAATTAGGAAATGAAATGAAATTGAGTTTAGAATACAATAATAATGACATAGAAAAAGTTAATATTATCAAATTTTTAGGATTAGTTATAGATAGGCATTGCAATTGGAAAGCTCAAGTAGATAATGTGTGCAAGAAAATAAATAAATTCGTATTTGCACTCAGGAGGATCAAAAACTTAACAGACATTCGAACAGCTTTGTTGGTGTACCATAGTCATGTTTGTTCGGTCTTAAGGTATGGAATAACTATATGGGGGAATTCAACAGATGCACAGAGGGCATTTATAGCTCAAAAAAAGTGTTTAAGGTCAATTTTCAATCTTAAGTGGACAGACTCCTGTAAACCTATATTTATTAAACAAAAGCTGCTGACCCTCCCATCTTTATATATATTTGAGATCTGCAAATTTGTAAGAAATAATTACTCGCTTTTTGAAAAAGATGAAAAGGTCAAGACAAAGAGAAAAATAACACAAAAGCCACTAGTAGTCCCGCGTAATAGATTAAAAGTATGCAACAAAAATTGTTATACCATGGCGGTGAAAATATATAACCACTTAGCCGAAAATTTTAGAAGTGCTACAGATTTGGAATTTAATAGAAAGTTACATAACTGGTTGTGTGACAGATGTTTTTATTCTATCAATGAATATTTTGAACATAAAATGTAAAACTTTTATAATTTATTGTGACATTGCATGAATATTTAATCATTTTCACAATTTTTGTTATTTTTTATTATTATTATTTTTCTTGTTGACATGATATCATATTATTATTAATTATTTGTATTCAATTTAGTATTTTATTTTAATTTATATTAATTTATTGGTTGAATGATTATTTAAATTTAAATGATTAAATTATTATATGAGAATGTTAGTGACTAAATGTTTACCTACTGCATGCTAATGATGTAAAATCTAAAGATTTGTACGGCTGAAATGCCGAATATAGTGAGACTCCACCAAATGTTTAAGAACTTTGTTACCTATATTCTTGCAAATAAATATATCATTCATTCATTTAAGGTTTCTCGTAATTATCTACTCGTATTTTGCGCAGTGGGTTCTCGGAATCGTGTAGTACGTGACAGTAAAACGTAGATTAAATAGCGACACTTTATTAGATGTCAAAATTAATTCACAGCACCAAAGGTCGGTAAGGAAATGACACCTCAAACGGTTTCACCTTCCGCATGACGCAGGTTCTCACCGAACACGGGAAGTTCGGGAAGTTCCTGCACCGGATTCGTGCGGAAGCGACGCCGATTCGTGTGGACCGCCCGGAGGACACGGTGGAGCACACGGTGGAGGCCCGCTTGGGAAGAGCAACGCCGTGTCCTCGTGGGGGCGATCGGCGGCGGCGATCTCTCGCGCCGGGCCTTGGTACAGGCCATGGTCCGGAGCGAGGAGGAGTGGCAGGCGGTCGCCTCCTTCTGCGAAGCAGTAATGCCAGCAAAGGAGACGGCCGATCGCGTGAGGCAACGTCAACGATCCTCACGCCCCAACCGCCGCCGGGATTCCGATCCCGATTTCCAGCCACCGTAGGCGCGGGCTTGCGGACGGCGGGCAATGGGTGGCCCGCCGTTCGACCGTCCGGTAACCGTCCGGACCGAGCCCAAGACGTGGACGGCGCGTATTGTTCCACGCGCGCCTCAGGGAGATGTCAGCAAATCGTAGGGGCGCAGCAGGGTCGAAGCCTACTGGGGCCATGGATAATGTGAAAACGAAACCCGGGCCCTGGGACGAAGGCAACGAAGGAACAGGAGTTTTTTTTTTTTTTTTTTTTTTTTTTTTTAAGGTGGGAAAATCATCTAATGACAAGTCTCGCTCTTGGGCGGAGCGAGAGATAGGGTTTTTAGTAAGTAAAAGTCTGACACTATCTCCGCTCCGTCCAAGAGCGTGATTTGTCATAAGATGATTTTCCCAATTAAAAAAAAAACCTCAAACGGTTTATAGGACAAACATGAGTTTTAAGTGTTTGATGAATTAAAAAAAATTGAAAACATTCATTATTACGCCTCTGTTTTATTGCATTTATTTAATGATATCTCACTTTTTTTCTTTAACCTCTTAAAAACACAGAACTTTAGAAAACATAAGCTAAATTCACAAGAACGCTAAGGGCAAATTAAAGAATATCGGAGGATTTTAGTCAGCAAAAGTCTGACACGCCCTCTCGCTCCATCTTAGAGCCGGAGAAATCAATCCAACCACAAGTTTTTCAAATCCGTTGCTATGGAAACAACTTTTGTTTTAATTTCGGAAAAGACAGAAACAAAAGAGAATTTTAATGAAATCCATAGCTATAATCATAGCATTAGGGCAATGCTAATAGAAGTACTCCAATATTTTACGATCAGAGGGCAATGTCCGCTGCGTCGAGATGTCCGGATGATATAATCAAAGCAACTGTGACGAAGGGAGAGGGTAGGAAGCTAGGGGGTAGAAATGCATTTACACAATAAAATAATAAACGAAGAAAGTCGTATTTTATTTATTATCCCCAAATAAGAGGCAGGGGATGTTTTGTTATATTGAGTCATGTTTAACAATCAATAAATGTTGACTTGGCTGAATTTATGTAACTTATTGAACTATTTGCCTGTGCGGTCTTTCCGTCCGATTATATTTTAGGTATCTTCAAAGCTAGAGTGAATAGCCTCATAATAAACTAGTGCACTTCACGATTAACTATTGAATCACTGCTTACTATCAAGTGATCTCACCTGATCCCACCCCAGTCAAGCACTAGTTTTTATATTAATTATTATTTCCTTTATTGGTTTTCTTAACATATGGTTTACATCTTTGAATATTTCTAAAAAAAAATCAAAATCAATAAAATATTTCAAAATATAAAAAATAGCAGTCCACCGGTATCGGGAGCAGGGCCCAAGCTAGTGATGGTTAAGCCGGGGCGCCCTGCAGACTCTCCGTCTGCATACCGGCCCATAGTGCTGCTCGACGAGGTGGGCAAGCTCTTTGAAAGAGTAATTGCAGACCGCCTCGTCGCGCATTTAGCACGGGTGGGGCCAGATCTTTCGGACAGCCAGTTTGACTTCCGCAAAGTGCGCTCCACGGTGGACGCCATCATGCGCGTGTGAGCCCTCACGACGGGGGATGCGGTGTCCCGGGGCAAGGTCGTAGTGGTGGTGTCCTTGGACATCACCAACGCCTTTAACTCCCTGCCCTGGAGTAGCATTAAGAGGGCACTCCGGTATCACCGGGTGCTATAATACCTCCGTCGTTTGATCGAGGCCTACCTGAAGGACAGGTTTATCATCTACCCTGGTCACGAGGGAGAGTGGAGACGGCAAGAGATGTCGTGCGGTGTTCCGCAGGGATCGGTACTAGGACCGCCCTTGTGGAACATCGAGTACGATTACGTGTTGCGCGGCGACCTCCCCGACGGGGTCAGCGTTGTCTGTTACGCAGACGACACGCTGGTCCTGGCGCAGGGGGAGTCGCACCAGGCGGCGGCCGAACTAGCGACACGCGGGGTTGCGACAGTCGTGGACAGGATCCAAGAGTTGGGACTCGAAGTGGCACTGCACAAGTCCGAGGCCATGTGTTTTCATGGCCCTCGGAACGCGCCACCACCGGGTTCCCAAATAACGGTAGGAGGGGTTCGCATCGACGTCGGGTCGACGATGAAGTACCTGGGACTTGTCCTTGACAGTCGGTGGAACTTTGTGGAGCACTTTCGACGTCTGACTCCCAAACTGGAACGGACCGCGGCTGCCCTAAAGTGGCTCCTGCCCAACTTTGGGGGTCCAGACGCCTCCTGCCGGAGGCTCTACGCGGGAATTGTTCGGTCCATGGCCCTTTACGGGGCGCCGGTGTGGGCGCCGTCGCTGCAAAAGCCATGGGCCATGCTGAACGTTTGCCGTAGGGTCATGGCCATCCGTATGGTGCGGGGATACCGCACGATTTCCCGCGAAGCGGCGAGCCTCCTTGCTGGCCTGCCACTATGGGATTTGGAAGCAACAGTCCTTGCATGCATGCACGATTTGCGCGTGGAGATGCAACGCCGGGGCGAAACTCCGCTGCCGCGCCAAGTCGCGGCATGGCGGACAGAGTTCCGGCGGGATCTCATGGTGGAATGGCGACGACGACTGTCGCAACCCAGTGCTGGGCACGCTACAATTATGGTGGTAAGTCCCCTCTTTGAGGAGTGGCTGGAGCGACAATACGGCGTCCTCACCTTCCGCATGACGCAGGTCCTCACCGGGCATGGCCAGTTCGGGAGGTTCCTGCATCAGATTCTGGCGGAAGCAACGCCCGGGTGTCATCATTGTGCGGACCACCCAGAGGACACGGTGGAGCATACGGTGGAGGTGTGCCCCGCTTAGGCGGAGCACCGCCGTGTCCTCGTGGAGGCAATTGGTGGCAGCAACCTTTCGCGTCAGGCCCTGGTTCAGGCTATGGTCCGGAGCGAGGAGGAATGGCAGGCAGTCGCCTCCTTCTGCGAAGCAGTAATGCTAGTGTAGGAGGAGGCTGCACGCGTGAGGGAACGAAGGTCCTCACGCCCTAGCCGCCATAATTCCGACCCCGACTACCAGCCACGGTAGACGCGGGCTTGCGGACGTCGAGCACTGGGTAGCTCGCCGTCCGGCTGTTCGGTAATTAACCGGACCGAGCCCAGTCGTCGACAGCGCGTAGTGATCCTCGCGCTCCTCAAAGAGATGTCAGCAAACTGTAGGGGCCCAACAGGGCCGATGCCCGCTAGCTAGGACCGCGGAGTATTTCTGAAAGGGAAACCCGTAGTCCTAGAACGCAAAGGGTAATTGAAGGATACAGGTGTGGTTTTAGTCACATTTGACACGCCCTCTCGCTCCACCCAGAGCGCGAGAAGTCATTCTGATGATTTCCCACCTGGTTAAGGCTCCAGAGAAAGGAACCACCTCACTATGCGAGCCATATTATTATCGAGGAGTACTTAAGCCTTCTGTAACAGGCCCTTGATGCAACCTCGCAACGACAGCTTTTTATTATTATTGTGCTTTTGGGTACAATATTGACTGGTCTATACTGTCCTGTAAATGGCTCATCATCACTGCACGAATGCACAAGGAAGGCGGCCATCAGAGAGGAGTGGCGGCGTGTTGTGAAGCTTGCCACCAACACCTGAAGTGATGACCACGACCACTCTGTCAAGAGTGATATCGACAAGGAAGAACATACTTTCCTCATATATCTATTAATATTATAAATATTGTAAAATCAATCTGTCCGAACAAAACCATGGAATTTTTTGCCGGTTCTTCTCCATAGGAAAGGACTAATTGGAACCGCGCACTAGCTTCTAACGTCTTAAAAGTGCCTTGTAGACCAATGTGAAATAAAAGCATTTAGATTTTTTTTTTAAGTTAAGGAGCTCGTGCCTAAACATTAAAAACCGTACGAGTTGAACTTCGAAGGTAAGCTACGCTTGTTGAGGTCAAAAATTCATGGATGAATAGCCATCCATTGCATACCGCGCCTCCTTCGTACTTTGGTAAGCATGTTAAACCTGAACGTGCAAAATCATTAGTGTTTACCAATAATAAGTAGGTACCTAAATCTTTGTTCTCTTCGAGATCTCCTTTAGAATTGTTTTATCTCTATTTGTTAATCTCTTAGCACTAAATACCTACTTTGTTTTATTAATAAAACCGTAATGCTAAATTTATAATAACAAAATAAGGGAATCAATAAATTTATTAAACTAACATCAATATTTGCCAGCAATTTTTTGACAGTTATGTAAACATGAAATTATATTGACTCGTTGTAGTTAAAAACTGACTCAGGATTTTTGAAGATCTTTATAAAAACCTTTAAATAACCGTCTTTTAGAGACAATTATCGCGATCACTCAATATCAAAATCTTACGTCGCGGTATCAGAGCACTCTGCGCTCTTAGAACATATGCAACAGTCCGAAAAACAATAGGGTAATTGCCCAGATCAGACGCAATACCCGTCTGCTCGGAGGTTCCTCCCTTTTCAAAGAAGGTTTGCGAGACTTTACACTCTGTTTTGCATAACGCAAAACTCTTTATTTTGCGGATTTTTGCCTCCCAAGGAGGCAAGTGATGGGTAAAGTTTTGTCTCCAAAGTTGCAAATAGCACCAAGTTTCCACACTGCCTCAATCATCGATTTTAGGTTTCAACGACCGCAGAAGTCAGAACAAACATAATCCCAAGTCCTCGATTAGCAATTCAAATGCAGGTCCAAAAAAATCGGAAGCTTAACACCAAGTGTAAATTACAAAAGACGAATGCTGAGATACTGTAGCAATAAATCAAAACTTGGCTTTAAGGCACGTTTCTTTGGCAGCCATGGGTCGGCGTATTCATTGTAGTGCCGGAATGAAAAACAATATTATATGGAGTACAATGGCTTCTAGGCAGTCCCAGGCAGAAGGCCAGCAACCTAGTTGTGCGAACTGTGAACTACGGCGGGTTTACAATGCGTTATTATTGCGCAAGACTGCGTAGAAAATATTGCGTTCTTTATTTAAATTGCTTGAGTTTTATTATGAGTGTATTCTTTTGTATTGGCAGTGTTATCAAGAGTTTCCATGCAATCGGACCAATACTTTCAGAAATTACCTCCAACAAACAAAAAAAACAAACTTTATCTCTTTATAATATTAGTGTAGTGTATGTGAACCACAGACAGATATACCTTTGCAATTCCTTTCATCATCATCGTCATCATCATTTCAGCTGAAAAACGTCACTGTTGGACATTGACCTCCCCCAAGCGTCGCCACAACGACCGGTCCTTTGCGTCCCACACCCGTCGGATTCCTGCGACCCTCACCGGTCATCGGTCTACTTTGTGGGAGGCTTTCCAACGCTAGGTCTTCCGGTACTTGGTCATCACTCCAGAACCTTCCGTCCCCATCAACCACTTGTTCTGCAATTCCTGTAAAATCCATTTAATTTATATACCATTGCATTCCCCAATTACACGAGACTTAACCACAAAATTACCAACTCTCAGTATTTTATTTAAATCCGTATTACTCTTTAGCGCAGACGTATAGCCGGCTGTTGTGATTTTTACAACATGGTTTTATAATTATTTTGTTCATTACGTTGTTTGCACTTTGGCGCTTACTGCTGGAATACCACAATGAAACAAAATGCTTTTTGAATCATTATTTTATTGACTCGTTTTTGCCAGTTTTGTTTGCTTCGAAATTACCCGATGAGAATGTACTGCAGGAGTAAAAAATATTAGTTAGCCGTCCGGACCGAGCCTGAGTCGTCGACGGCACATAGTGTTCCACACGCGCCTCAAGGAGATGTCAGTAAAACCGTAAGGGCCCAGCGGGGTCGAAGCTTACTGGGATCATGGGTTCGCTTCTGAAAGGAAAACCCAGGGCCCTGGAACGCAAAGTAAAGAAGGAACATAGGCGTGGGTTTTAGTCAGTAAAAGTTTGACACGCCCTCGCGCTCCGCCTTAGAGTAGAAGAAATTATTGGCGGAATTCCTACCTAAAAAAAAGGGTTAAAAAATATGCTACCAAACGCTACAAAACATAGAATGTGTTACATCCGTATTTTAAGGGTAAATCAAGTAACTGTATTCATACGAAGACATAGCTTAAAGGACTTCATATCCTAGCCAAAAAAACATTTTATAAGTAACGGCCGTTCACGACCTTGCCGCTATGAGCGGCAGCTAAACTAACGGACTGTTATTTAGATCATGGTTCTTCCTTGAGCTATTTCTTTTTTCAAAATCCGTTGATTTGTGGTTTGATTACCAAAAACCAAACATACAGATTTTCACATCAAATTAATGTTATGAAAGCGCAAAATAATAATAAATGTTTATTTTCTCACCACAATATTTTACAATAAATCAGATTCTTAAAATACAGGACAAGTGTTTTATTATTGTGGGAAACTAGTGCCTAAACTAGGCTGCAAGTCTGTATTTCAGGACACTAGAAATTACTTGTAATTTTATACGTGTATGTGTGTATGTACGTACATAATGTACGTATATATGTTTGCCAGGTAGTCTTTTTCACGTTCGATTGAACGAATTTTAATGAAACATGGTACACGGGTGAAGACTTCTTGTAATAGTATAGGACACTAGGCTTTTTATTTCTTGAAATAATTTTCAACTTTCACGTGAGCAAAGTCGCTGGCAAAAGCTAATTTATAATCATCATCATCATTTTAAACGAAAGATGCCTAGTGCTAGACTTAGGCCTCCCCTAAGTGTCGCCACTACGAACGGTCTTCCCGCGACACTAACCAGGTCATCGGTCCATCTTGTGGGAGGTCTTCCAACGCTGTGTCTTCCGGTGCATGGTCGCACAGGCACAACAGACTTTCGGCCACATCAAACCTCTGTTCTACGAGCAACGTACCCTGCTCACTACCACTTAATTTTGGCGATTCTTTGTTCAAATATAGCATAGCGTAGTCGGCCTTTTAATGTTCCCACTGTTGGGACTGGGAGAGGGAATGGGCCGTAATCCACCACGCGAGCCCAGTGCGGGTTGGTGCGTGTCACATGTCTTCGAATTGTTGGTTCTAGGACATGCCGGTTTCCTCACGATGTTTTCCTTCACCGTTTTGAGAGCAGTGGTGATGAAATAAATTACACAAAGTAATGCGCCTGGCTGGGTTTGAACCCGCGACCTACAACTCGTAAGTCGGGGCCGTTACCAATCGGCCACCACTGCTCTCATTCGTTCAAATAATATAATATTATTATAGTAAAATACTATCTTACCTAATGGTAAGCGCTATAGGTAAATAACAAATTGTAAACATTTTTAGATAAAATATTTAGACCACTTTTAGATGAGAGACATGTCGGGATTGTTTACGTTTGGTTGATTGCCTGAACGGATGGTACTTATGTTTTTACTGTCTTTGTCAATTAAGAATGATTATTTTTTTAATTTATTTGTTAGTTAATCAAGAAGACTATACACGAGAACACTGCCGACAAACTGTACTGCATTTTGGCAGAAGATAATTATGTGAAAATATTTATGTAAATTTTCTTGAATAAGCCATTAAAAAAAGCAATAATGTGATTGACGATGATGCTCACTTATCTAGAAGTGACCTATTCACTCTTGACCTAAATACTCCTAGTTACAGCTATCAGGAAGCACGAACTCCGGCCCGGCTCCTTTTCTTATTTTACGCACAATGAAGGTATTCCCAAAACGTTTATTACATTTCATTCTACTTGGTTCGTCTCGTGGCCTGAATAATTTTGATCTGTGGCTTAATATAACCCTGGTCGGTCAAAGTTATTAGGTATTTCGGAGAATTTTTGTAAACTCCAACTTACTCGTCCCTGATAGCCACATTTTTTATGAATTAGGTAACAAGTCAGAAACGACGCTATGCTTTGTTATAAACTGCTAATACCACAGCACTTATAAATAAAATGCTGAGATATTTGAGCAGTAGATGGCATGGTTTGCGCAGTCGTTAAGCAATTGGCTGCAGTGCGTCGTGTCGTGGGTTCGATTCCCGCACAATTCAAATATTTGTATGGCCTATAATTGTTCCAGATCTGTGTGTTTTGTGTATGTGAGTTTACATGTTTATGAACGGACCCACAATACAGGAGTAATTCCTAGTGTAAGGGAAAATTAAAAAAAAAACTAATTTTATTTGGCAAATACAAGCACACGTTATTACAAACGTTTTTTTAAGAGGAAGTGTAAAACGGAAGTGTTGCCATTATCTTAAATTAATACAATGTTGAAACTCAACAGAGGCAAAATAATGCATGGAGAAGTTAAGTACTATCATGCATGGATATATGTATAATTATGCTTAAAATAATTTCACACTATTTGGTTGATATATACTATTTTAGGATTGGAAAATCATCCATTCTTATTTTTTTTTTCATTCTTAATACCTAGTGAAAGGGAAAATTAAAAAAAAAAAACTAATTTTATTTGGCAAATACAAGCACACGTTATTACAAACGTTTTCTTAAGAGGAAGTGTAAAACAGAAGTGTTGCCATTATCTTATATTAATACAATGTTGAAATTCAACAGAGGCAAAATAATGCATGGAGAAGTTAAGTACTACCATGCATGGATATATGTATAATTATGCTTAAAATAATTTCACACTATTTGGTTGATATATACTATTTTGGGATTGAATAATCATCCATTCTTAATACTATTTTTTGATTGTAAACAAAAACTTATCATAGTAGTGATTTGACAATTCATGAACAAAGGCGAACTTAACTCTTTATGAATTTTCACCCAGCAAACCTTTGAGTTATATAGAGGGATCACATTTGTGAGTAGGACCTAGTATAGAATATAAATCTAAATTAAAAATATATATATAGAATATTGTATACCTACTAATATGTAGCAATATAAACTAATATTATGTCAATTATGAAAGGTTTCCTTTCGAAGACCTCCAGAGAAGGGCTGTCGCGAAGAAAGTGGCAGGCAGAGAGTTCCAGAGACAGCACAGAGCACTGCAGTTACAGAAAAGGAACCATCATAGAAGCCGGAAGTGTAACGCGGAGTACGAATAAGCAGAGAAGAGTTAGTCGACAGGGGTCAGCAAATAACTGCTGCCGCTCCGGGAGAGTCAGATTTTTACTGACTAACATTCAGAGCAGTGATCGCCGAGTGGTAACGGCCCCGACTTACATGTTGTATGTAGGTCGCGGGTTCAAACCCAACCAGACGTATTATTTTGTTTAATTTATTTCATCAGCACTACTGCTCTCAAAACGGTGAAGGAAAACATCGTGAGGAAACCGACATGTCTCAGAATCTAAAATTCAAAGACATGTGACATTCACCAACCCTCATTGGGCCTACGTGGAAGATTACGGCCCATTCCCTCTCCTCTAGGAGAGGGAATGGCTTCTCTAGAGGAGGCTTCAGTCCCAGCAGTGGGAATATTAAAAAGGCTGATTATGCTATGTTATTATGCCACATTCCATTCCGTGTTCCTTTAGTTACCTTTGCGTTCCAGGGCCTAGGTAACTTAAACAATCCCGACGTTGTGTATTATATCCTGCTAACACTTTTTAACCGACTTCAAAAAGAATGAGGTTCTATGTTCGGCTGTTTTTTTTTTTTTAATTTATGTTCACCGATTTCTCGATCAATTGTAGACCGATTTTGATTTTTTTTTATTGTTGAAAGGTTCCGAATTGGTCCTATAGAAATATTTTATGATCTAAAGATGAATTTCGAAGATATGGAACGGAACTCTTCATAGGATCACCGCAGAACTGTCATAATAAGTAAAATTGCTTTGTTTATACGTATACGCGATGACTTTAAGTTTGACTGAGGGGTACTTTTTAATTGTGGTACCGTAACTAAAAAGTGTAAAGTTGAAGTCAGTTGTATTTTTTTTTTTTTTGTAAATAGTTTTTATTGTACCATAGATCTAATTGAGGTGGCGTGCAAAAGATATAAATCCTTCTCGCTCTTTCCTATAAAGGCATCGCTTTCTTTTCCGGAACCTCTGTGTTCCGAGTGAACTTTGTTCAGACATAAAGCAGTGCGCAGCAGTTTTACTAAACCCACAAGGGAAACAACTTTCTCTCCGATTCATTCCTGCTTGTTTCAAAACAAGAATCCTGTTAGCTTGCTTGTCTTGTTAAAACACATTCATTTATAGAAGTTACGAAGCGATATAGTAAAACTATGAAGCATGAAGTTCAACAGTAAAAGTTGCTTTTGACTTTAAATAGCGATTTCTTTTTTTTAGGTATCCTTATAAAATCACTTTATCGTCTGTCTGTCAAGACCGATCTCGGGAACGCGTTGAGCTAACGAGTTGAGATTAAAATCTTTATGTCGGAAAGAGTACCTATGTTTCGAACAAACTCTCAAGGGAATCAAACTTCATAGTGTATTTCCCCTCGTTGAACCAGAATCCTGAAATTGTGCATAAAGAAAGATCTTATAGCACAAGTATGGAAATAAATCTGAAAACAGTAAATTTGTTGTAAAGTCATAAAAAAAACTTTTTTGCGATTCGGAAAAATCTTCGAGACTCCATTCGGTAATTGAACTATTTACATAGGTAGGTTTGAACGGAGTCCGTACGCGAGTCCAACTCGCAATTGCTCAGGTTTTTTTTTAATACTTTTTTTTATGTAGACTATAGAAAAGATACCAAGTAAAACAACATTTTATTAGAGTGACACAATGGGCGGCCTAATCGCTCAAAGCGATCTTTTAAAGACATCCTTTGGGTACATTTAGAAAGGAGGATAGACCATACTGTATGTTTATTTGGACTGTTTATATCTTCTAATGTTTGCATTGGAAACTTACATAACTCTAGCTTTTATTTGTATAGAACATGCATTAATGTCATTAACTCATTTTTTAAGAGTCCGAACCTCATTCGGCAAAAACTGAACCCTTATAAGTTCACTTTTTGTTGGTCTGTAGGTCCGTCTGTCATAAAATTTTTCTCAGGAACGCGAGGAAGTAATAAGCTGAAATTAGTATCAAATACTCAAGTCTGCTACTCTTTGGATAAGTGAAAACATCAACTACTTTACAACGCAATCTAAATACAAGACCTTTTGTGCTCTGTTTATGGCGCAAATTTTGACACTCGCAAGGGAATCAAAACCTATAGAGTACTTCCTGTTAACCTATCATCATCGTCATTATCATTTCAGCCGAAAGACGTCCACTGCTGGACATAGGCCTCCCCCAAGTGCCGCCACAATGAACGGTCCTGTGCGTCTCGCATCCATCGGACTCCCGCAACTTGGTAACGACCAAGTCATCGGTCCACCTTGTAGGAGACCTTCCAACGCTACGTCTTCCGGTAAGTGGTCACCTTTCCAGAACCTTTCGGCCCCAATGGCCATCCGTTCTGCGAGCAATGCGGTGCCCTGCCCATTAATTTGGTGATTCTTCGTGCTATGTCGATGACCTTGATTCTCTTTCGGATATACTCATTCCTGATTCGATCACGCAAGGAAACCTATCAATAATATAATTAAAAAAAACCTAGAATCGTGAAATTTGGCAAAAAGCATGGTCTTAAGCTCAAATAAAGGCAAAAGTCTGAAAACCGTATAGTAATCCCATAACAAAATAATTTACTTTTTTGTGACTCGAAAATAAGACTACGTAGTTAAGTTAATATGGAATCCACGATGCGCCAAGCCGACTCGCACTTGACTGTTTTTTTTTTATATTTGCATCATAAAATAACTTTGTCGAAAATCGCTAACAGAAAGATTTTTTTTCAAATCTGTTCAACATTAAATTAGAAACCTTTCAAATCTGGTTCAATTGGAAACTGTCAAGTAGCAAAATAAGCATGGACGAGCTGAAATGTGACGTCACCGCCATTAGTCTACATGTATACAAAAGAGACAGCGAGTTCCCACCACCCCCCCCAGTCTTCCTCATACCAGTATTTAAAATGTTAATTCCTGTTTCATTTAGTAACCAATTTTGATGTTATGCTCGAAATAAATTACATTTCAGTGATAATTGTTGTTTAGAATAAAAATATTGTATAAAAATTAATATAATTATGAAAATAAGTACCTACCCAATAATGAAAGAGCAGTGGTGGCCGAGTGGTAACGACTCCGACTTACGAGTTGTAGGTCGCAGGTTCAAACCCAGCCAGGCGCATTACTTAGTGTAATTTATTTCATCACCACTGCTCTCAAAACAGTGAAGGAAAACATCGTGAGGAAACCGGCATGTCCTAGAACCAAAAAATTCGAAGACGTGACATTCACCAACCAGCACTGGGCCCGCGTGGTGGATTATGGCCCATTCCCTCTCCTAGAGAGGAGGCCTGAGTCCCAGCAGTCGGAACATTTAAAGGCTGATTATGCTATATGCTATGCTACCCAATAATAATCTTTTATTAGGCAACTAAGGCCCATAGAAAATACACATAGGACGTCGTGTTTCACTGCGCGGTCGGCATCGTTCCACGAAATCGTCGATACGCGACACCCTTCGGCCAAAACTCTCCTTTGGGGAAGGTCTCCAAATGGTGAGTCGGCCTCGCTTCACAAACAACTTAAAATGAATGTTATGGCGCGATTCGAACTGCATGACTCTCAATATCCAGTTCGTCTTCACCCGTACATATTCCACGATCTCCTCAACCTTCGTCGTGTGATGTAGCCTTGATGTGTACAGCTGCGTCGTGGGTATGGCTGGACGCAGCAGCATGTTGGGTCTTACCAGAGAGGTACCTTACTGGTTTTGACAAATAGGCTTCTTCCTCTTCTTCTTCTCTACCTTTTTGAAGCCATTCTCATCGCCGTTTTTACCTGCTTGCCGTGTAACCAACCGACTTCAATAGCAGACTTCAATAAATCCAGGTTTCCCCAAGATTATCTTCTTCAACAAACTATTACTTCTGTTATTTTTATTTACGCCAAAGCCCAACTATTTAACTTGCTATTTCCATTAAGTAAATCACATTGCATTGCTCGATCCCGGCCATGAACAACGAGGGAGCAACCACAAACACACAGCCGTGTTAATTGTTCAACCATAACCACTTAGTGCGTTAAGCAATAATGTGTGACAACCCTACACGGGCCGATGTTCAGCGATCTGTAATTATTAGGTAGCTTTAATAGTTAGGGGTGGCCCATGCCCCATCGTCAGCGGGTATATGCATTCTGATCTTTTAGACCCCGGACAACGTGAGAAGAATGCGCGGGTGCCAAGACGGGCATGAAATATTGAACATGTAAGAGTGTGCATCCGTACCGATGCATGGAGTACATCACATCTATACACACAAAACCATTTTTAAAACATTTTTACTGTACGTATAGCCAAACAGTAGAATTCCCTGCTGGAGTCTGTGTTTCCTGACAACTACAACCAGGGGTTCCTTAATTCCAGAATGAATAGGTTACTTCCAAGCAAACTTACTCCATTATCGACCATTATCATCGCTTACCATAGGATAATTATAGTATTGTTTTCTTTTTCGAATGAAACAAGTGACTATGAAACAATGATCACTGACAAGTTTCAATGATCATTGACATGTCAGTGAGTACTGGTTTACCATGAGTAAGCACATCCAGCTTCTACTGCTTGTTATAAAACTGTGGCCACTTTATCACGCCCGCCACCGCTCCCGTACCTGCTCTAGTTACCGCGCGTCACTCTGAACAAGACCTTAAGAATGGTGGTTGTATCGCGACTAACATTAATTAAAATTACCCTTATAATGACAATGTGAAAGTTTGGAACTTCCTGCGATATGTGAAAATTACGTTGCTGTTTGGTGGTAAAGTTTTGATAATTAGATGGGAAATACGTGTAGGAATATTTGTAATTAATGTCGGGGAGAAATTTCATTCAGAGCTCTAGCTACATTCCGTTTTAGTAAACGAAAAAAAAATGTATATATTTACAAACCCGCAAACATTCATTTGTCGATGAAAATGTGTTTCGTACATAAAGATAAAGGCAGATAGGTACATATATTTGAAAAAAAAAACATCAAACATTAGGTATAATTATACAATATTATAGTTAAAGCAATATATCTCGACACCAGTTTCACCATCTCTAACTTTACAAAAAAACGAAAATCAAACATTGAAAGAGATTAATTGTTCCAACATTTCGAAGATTGAGGAGTGACACGGCTATAATTATTGATGCTTTGTTTTCTGAAATTCGAGAGATGCTGATTTTAAAGAAAATTAAGCAAAAATATTGTTTCTTGAACTGTGATATTCTAGATCCGACCACCAAAATGCTAGTATTGGTCCACAGGAATTAAAACGTCATCCACCGTTAACACTATTATAAATAAAATAACATTTTAATCTACTACTACATCTAACAAATAACATGTCATTACAAATATTCGATTATTCATTACATTTATCTTTATTAGAATGTCAATTAATTATTGCAATGATTTTATTACTAATCGTATATAACATACTCAACAAATAATAACATTAAATAATAATACTTTTAGATAGTAGTCACCTTTTTGGCGTAGGCTTCCCCCAATATTTTCCACAGTTCCCTATCTCTAGCTTGTCTCATCCAATCTGGTCACAGTATTTATGAATATATGTCTCTCCATCTATTTCTTTGTCGTTTTTATTTCTTGTTTCCTCTCTTAGTAGCCATTGTGTTACTTTTTTGTCCATCTATCGTTTTCCATTCTGCATACATGGCCAGCCCAGATACATTTCAGCAACCGAATCCTCTCTCTTATATCTTGAATTTTCGTTATTGCAATAATATTCTTATTATTTATTTAAACTTTATGTATATGTAGTAGTATGAGAATCCATCGGATTCCCGCAACCCTCACCAGGTCATCGGTCCATCTTGTGGGAGGCCTTCCAACGGTGTGTCTTCCAGTACCTACGCGGTAGCCGCTCCAGAAATTTTCGGCCCCCAACGGCCACCTATTCGGCGAGCGATGTGCCCTGCCCACTGCCACTTAAGCTTGGCGATTCTCCAGGCTATTTCAGTAACCTTGGTTCTCTGTAATTAATATAAATATATCCATTAGACAGAAAGATAATACAACAAAAAGAAAACAAGCGGATAAAAGTCTTCAGAATGATCATTGGTGGTTCTGGATGTCGAGAAATGAGCACTGTACCTGTACTGTAGATATCTGTACTTTATTGATCAGTACTTACTAGTTATATCAATAAAACACCAAAACCAAAACATCTTACATTTCAAAAACCTCATTTCTCTACAAATCAATTTTCTCCCTAAAAATACAAATAATATCATAAAAATCACAAATCTAATTCAGCAAAACAAATCGTTGAACATTTCGTCCCTTAGTCTACCCCTCAAATATTCTTTAGTACATAATAAATTGAATTGTGTCTTCATCGTATTGTATAAAGCGAAGGGCCAACGGCACGTGACTAACGACCCATTCCTACAAATAATTCCCTTTGCAATAGTTCCTGCCTCAAGTGAACAGATTAATTTTAGTTTCTCAGCGTTTTAGAGTTCGTGTCAAAGAGATAAACTGGAGGTACGGGTCGTTCAAAGCATAACTACTTACAAGCAACCTACATATTACTAAGATGAGAGCTTTAGTAAGATTTTAATTTGATACTGCCTTTGTTCCAAGGGTTGTGAAAATTAAAAGAAATTGTTTTCTGTACGGTTGTAGATAGTGCATTGATTTTAGCTTATTAGCTATGCACTTGTGATGTAATTAAAGTGATTTAATATTATTAAATGTATCTGTCAAAACGGTGAGTATAAATATCGTAAGGAAACAAGCACGTCCTAGAACCAAAAATTCGAAGACATGTGAGGTTAATTATGCTATACTATTAATATTAAACTATACACACTGGAAATAAGAATGAAACAATCTTACTTTAAACGCCATGGTACAGGTCCAGGTCAAAATAATTCGAATCTGTTTTGTAAATGACCTTAAAATCATAAAAAAATTCGAGAAGTCGATGAAAACTTTTAATATTTAATGACTTCACACCAACTGTTCAAGCCGTATTATTACTGCTCATTAAAACAACCGGACTCCAATTACGTAAACTGAAAAAAAATATGGAATTTTACTAGTTATACTGTGCTGTGTTTAAGGCAAAGTTCTGAAAATTTGATTTAACTTTTAATAATGTAATATTCCACAACTTTCACACAACGCTATCTAATCCCAAACTAAGCAGAGCTTACTGCAGAGTACTAGACAATTGATAAACATACGTAAACATTTCTAAAAACATACTTAATATAGATAAATTACACCCATACACAGAACAAATGATTGTGATCATCACACAAACATTTGTCTTGGGTGGGAATCTAACCCACGACCTCCGGCATAGCAGTCAGGGCCACTTGTCATTATGTGTACCTGTGTGCAAAATAAACGTGTTTTCTTTTTTTCTTTCTGTCTTTCTTTCTTTCCTTCTTTCTTTCTTTGTTTACTAGACCAACAGGCCACTCAAGTTTTAATGATTCCGCACTGAAAAGGTGGAGATTCATATATTATTGTCTTTTTGTGTATAAAAAAAGTCAAGGCTTCTGAAGTGGCACAAAATCTACAGACTAAGGTAAATTTAAGTTGACTGTAGGATTGTTCAAAAGTGTTACCACAGCGCTGGAACGCAAAGGTCAACTGAAGAAACACATATAGGTTTAAGTCATTATTAGTCTTTTTAGGGTGGGTCAGACTTTTACCAACTAAAACCACACGTAAGTTCCATCTCTGTCTAGCTTTCCAGGATCTTGGGTTTTCCTTTCGGAAGGCAACCCATAGCCCCAAAGTCAGTAAAAGTCTGACACTACCTCTCCTTCCACCAAGATTGGGAGTAAATATTCAATTATTTCCCACCCTCAATAAAAAGGTAAATTATAGTAAACAGCGATTCATTAAGAGTCTCTGAGGGAAAACGGATTAAAGATCTTTCTGGAAAAGGTTCTTCAGTGAAGCGTAACCGTCCTTTCAACCGAACTTCGAGGAAACGAACATTCAGGCGAACATTCTTCAGTCAAATGAACTTCGAATTTTGTAATAATAAATATGTTGTTGACACAACTCGAGAAATCCTTGAAAATTAATTGAAACGAAACGAATACTTATTTATAACATTAAATTATGGTTATTGGAAAATTTCGTGGAAAAACTCTTAATTAGACAGCTATCGAAACTGGGTTTATTCCACGGAATTTTCCTATAAATTTCTTTGAAATACTGACATCCTGGTACACATAATAGTACATTTTGATATAAGTGGAGAAAGTTTGTCATTGCAACCGAGGTGTGATTCGCCCGAACCGTACAGGCGAGGGTGTTATGGAGCCGAGTGCTGCAGTGACAAATTTCCACGTGTATCAAAAGACTTTCTCTGAAAATTATGACGCATTTATGTTCATTTTGTTTTGAAGAAAATTTTTCCAAAGTAGTCGTACATTTTATTATAGTTTTGATTTAGATAGCAGCAGGCTAACGCAAGAATTTTTACCTTAATCACAATTTCTGGTGGCGTAGCATCTAAAGAATTAAAATCATTTTTTTTTCACAAAGTTACTTAATAAATATTTGCAGTTTAACCTTTGCATGTTGAAGTAGAAGATAAGGTATCAAACCGCTAATCCTATTATTAAAAACTAAAAATTCAAATATTTTTGAATTTAGAACACAGTTGTTAATTTGTTAATAACAAATTATGTGTAAAAAATTATGTTTATTAATAATATTCTGTTCATTTAAACAATTTAATTAAATATTAAAACCTTATATATGTGCGCAGTTGCTTTAAAAAAATAATACTCACCGTCGACCGTGACGAAATTGAAAAGAAAAAAGCCCTTGTTGTGATAAATAAAAAACCTAATTGTAGTGCAATAAGAGCCCGTTTTTGGAGAAAGTGTATTGAAAAATTATTATTTGTATAATTAACAATATCTTCTCAATGAAACGAAATTTAAATCTTGTATTAAACGCACACTATGCAGGCAAGCATATTATAAGTTGGAGGATTATATTCAAGATAAAAATGCTTGGCTCAATGCTGGTCCAGCTCCTCTACCACCGAGGTACACAAATTGATTAGTTTGGAAATTATTATTATTATTTTTTAATGCTTTTTTTTTTTGGGAATTGTAAAATATTATAAGTATTGTATAATGTAGAAGCATTTATTTTCAAAGTTTGTAAATGTGAGTACCATGGAGCTATTTTATGGTTTTTTATGTTACTATTGGACTTGTTTGACATAAATGAGCACGGCAGTTGAGAGTTTGTCATGCTCACTTAAATGTCTCACTGATGGTGGCGCATGTGTTGGATCATTCGGTTCCCTTCAAAATGGTTGAGCTGAGTGGTGCTAATATTAGCGTCATGTTCGTGAACGGGCGCTGTCAGTTGAGACTGGTCATCTCTTAGCTGCCAGTTGCTATTTTAATATCTATATTTAGTTTTTATTTTTACTGTATTTACATTGTTCTCACATGATAACGACAAGAAACATGTAACAGTGATATTTGTAATTACAAAACATGATTGAAAAGAGTGTCCATGGAGTTTCTTGCACATTCTTCTCCATAGAGATCTACGCTTTGGAATGTGCAATTAGCATCATATTTTTTTTTCTGACTAACTGACTTCTTGACATTTCAAAAGTGCCTGTAATGGTTTATTTGAAATAAATGCTTTTGAATCTTTGAATCTTTGAATCTTTGAATCTTCTCGATCGAATTTCGGTTACAGGGCCCAATCTCGCAAACACAGATGCACTCTATGTTTCGTTACTATCATAGTCAGATGGGATGGCAACCCAACATGTCCGGAGAGTGATCACGCAAAGGGCCAACGGCTTTACGAGCTTTCCAAGGCACGAGGGTTTCACATCATCGACATCCCAACTCTGGACTGCTACAGAGTAATTCTTAATAGACAAATCCAATAGTACTTTTACCCCGATCCGGGAATCGAACCCAGGAACGCTCAACAGTCGAACTTACGACCACGGGACCAACGTAGTCAAATTGATATAATTTACAACATCATTTTTAGTTGCGAAACCTCAGTATAGTTTGTTCAGAATCAGTAACTGAATCAATTCCAATCATTTTTACTCCATGTTATATTTTTCCCCAAAAATATTTAAAAAGGTCACTAGTTGGACGTCACCGACACTAAGTACAACACAGGTCAAGGCAGGTCATAGCGGACATTAGGTGCCAGCGCAGGGGTGGGTGACACCGTTTACCTGGGACAGACGGTCCAGTTAGGAAGGTCTAACTTAACGAGAAAGAGACAATCGTCGAATCCGACTCAGCTGGGCAGCGTTTGGGAAGCTGCGCGGTATCTTGTCGTCCAACATACCACAGTGCCTCAAGACGAAAGTCTATGACTAGTGCGTGTTGCCAGTGATGACATATGGCTCTGAAACGTGGTCGCTTACAATGGGCCTCATCAGAAGGCTTAAAGTCACCCAAAGGAAAGGGCTATTCTCGGAGTTTCCTTGTGTGATCGACCCAGGAATGACGATATCCACAGGAGAACCAAGGTCACCAACATAGCACGAAGAATCGCCAAACTTAAGTGGCAATGATCAGGGCAAATTGCTCGCAGAACGGATGGCCTTTACTAACACTATGGATCTTTTTATGTCCAAAGTAAAATAAATTATATTGTATTCTATTCTAAAAGTCATGAAGTCAAGCCAGCTTAAAAATAAACTAAGCCATGATTATTTACTATAGTTAAAAATCTAGTCAGTTCAGTTTCGAATTATTACGATTTTTTGTCTTAAACTGGCTGTTAGCGTGATTTGATAATACTTAGTAAATTATTTCGCAAGTGTATATGCAAACACTTAATAATTTTATGAACAATTTCCTCGCCGTTTTTTTTACACGGCTGTGTAAAGCAAATGAGAGTAATGTGTTTATCAGCTTATACAACATGTAACTGGAATAATGCACCCCTATTAGAAAATTAAGTTGAAATCATAGTTTAAGTATAAATAATATGGGCATCGACTCACTACATTACTAGTGCTGTGGTTTTGGTATCTACGTATGCACACACAAACACGCTAGTGACGCAATCAAGATTTAGCAAAGAATACTTAAAAAAGAAACAACAAGATACATAATAAAAGCAAATCTTGATAGTAGTATGTTAAGAATCGGCTAGTGAATCGATTTCAGCTTTTTTTAATAGCTATTTTCAATCCTAAAATAATCAAGAATTATTTATAAAACACTAGCGACAAAAAAGAATTGAGCACCGCTTGCAGCACCACCACCACTCCAATTGTATTTTCAAACCATCCTCATTCATTTCAAATCATCCTCACTCAATTATATACACAAAATTTCATCCAAATTGGTCAAGCTGTTTAGGACTTAGGTGACAAACACACGTATAAAAGAATTATATGTACACCCATATTTTTTAATTAGTACAAAAAAAACGGGCTCTATCCGTACCCGTTACTGATCATATTTGTGTAGTCAAAAGTAAAAAAAACGAAATCCCAAAATTGTCCACGAAAATTTGTCATAATTGGTAAGTTCATAATTGACTCAATTATTCATAACAACTGCTAGTAGAAAATACTACGCGCAGTGCTTTTCCATTTTTATCGCTATGTATTTATTCATAATTAATAGCCTGTATAATATTTTCATAAATTGAGTGACATTTTGGGATATAAACAAACGCTAATTACTTTGCTGTTTATTAATATTATTTATTGAAACTTAATTTAAATAATAACAAGACTTTTTCTAATAAGCCCTTTAAGTATTTGTACTAATTAAAAATTAGTGGTGTATATATATAAAATAAAAATACACACGTGCTGATTAAAAATCTTCAGTCACAGTTGGTTAAGGAGAAACCTAACAAAAACTGATATTACGATAAGTAAGAAAATATGAACAATTTACAAGCATTGAGGACTTCGGCGTTCCGTTCTACGACGGGAAGAGTACCCGGAATTTTTATGACATGTACGTGAAAATAACCAGCTGATTCTTGTTTTTTTTTTCATTCCCTATGGCAGAGTAAATGTTTTTTTCTAAGGTAGATATTTGAGGAGTACTTAAGAATTTCTTCAATGTCTCTCTAAACTAGTTGAACAAAGTGAGGTGTTTTTTGTATTTTTATAGTAATTGCTTGTTCGTTGTATGTTCTCTATCTGAATTTTGGCTTCGTAAAGTTTTTGCGTGTTCTTATTATAAAAAGATGTTTTGACGATGTTCTTAAAACTAAGGCTAGTAAGTTTCAATTATTATTGCTATTCAAAGTCAAAGTCAAAGTCAAAAGTTTTTATTTCACATAGGCCTACATGGGCACTTATAAAACGTCAGAAGCTAGTGCACGGTTCCAAATTGGTCGTTTCCTATGGAGAAGAACCGGCAAGAAACTCCATGGTTACTCTTTTAAAAAAAGGATTGTTTACAATATTTTCATATTACAGTATTAATAGACATTATGTAAGAACAGTGTAGACCAGTCGATATTGTACCCAAAAGCACAATAAAAATAATCATATTAAAAAAAAAAGTGAGTCGTAATAGGAAGTAACCTAAGAATTCGCGAAGTCCACGGTGTTCTCACATTCACATTAAAAAAAAGAAGCTATATAAAAAAAGAAAGAACAATAAATAATTACAATTATCAATAAATGACATGTCAACAAAAAGAAAATTACTAACGAATTTATGGTGGTTGGCGTCTAATAATATAAAAAATATTGCAAAAGCAATGTGTAGGAAGAAAAGAAAAAAGAAAATGTATATATTAAAAAAAATATTCCAGATAAAAAGTAAGAACAATAAAGTCAGGCCAAATTATTATAAATAAAGAAGATGTGCCTGCCTTGATTCGATGAGGCTTGGGCTGCTTACATTCCTTTTGCCCTATTCCTAATTGAATTATGAACATGCATGTATGCTGCATGGTGTTAGCAGTACAGTGGATTACAATTGTAATCAATTATTACAAAATATGTGTATATAGTGGTATAATTTACTGGTATCTTATGTATTTGGTGAGAGAGAGTGGTGGACCGGAGTCTTTAGGAGCTCTGTAAAGTGCTTTAGTATTTATTTTCATTCAGTAACTTGGGGAGTTCAGGAATAAAGATATCGGCAGGAGAAGACTAAGAGTCGCGGGAATGCGATGGATGCGAAACGCCCAGAACCGTTCGTTGCGCGGGCTTGCGGACGGCGAGCAATGGGTAGCTCGCCGTCCGAACGACCGGTAACCGTTCGGACCGAACCCAAGTCCCAGCAGGTTCGAAGCCGAGGCGAAATTGAACCCCGGCGCCCTGGAATGAAGGCAAAGAAGGAACAATAGTGAGTTTTATTCAGTAAAAGTCAGACACACCCTCCAGCTCCACCCAACGGCGGGAGATGTCATTAGATGATTTTTTACTCGTTGGCTGAAATAAAGATGATGATGAGTAACTTTGACCTTTATAAAGTGTGCGACATATAGTAAAAAAAAAAAAAACGAATACGACCTTCATAATAACATGTATAATAGTTGTCAATATGATATTTACAGAATGTCTACTTTTGTGGATTCTCATTGTATACGACATATATATTAAACTGGGACATGGATTTTACACCCACACAAAATAGGATACAGAAAAATAAGCATTTAAACCTTATAAGAAACCTATCTGCTTTGATATTAAAAATAAATAAGGTGTTTTAGTTTATATCAATATATTAGACATCACAGTATACATGGAAAATTCCAAAAAAAAACTTTGTAAGACACTCCGTCTTACAAAGTTTTTTTTTGTTCTTAACATTACACCTGTTCGATAAAGCATCAGGCTCAGATTTAGTTTACGTGAGACACATGATGTTAGTTTTTCTGTTTTCTAAGTTTCAACATGTTAACCTTTGATTATATACTTGTCTAGATAGAGCAATGCAAACATACGACGCGCTAAAACTGTCTCCAATTGCGTGACATGTGTGAGTACCGCACGTGTACTTATTGTCGTCAAACTGACAAGGTGTGCGTGTTGAGGGATGCCTGCTCCAAATTATTAACTTTCCTTTTCTCCATTATTTATTATGACATAAGTTTAACAAAATAGGTTGAATGAAATAATTATTTTGTAAATTAAAGACAGAAAGAAAATACATTTATTTAGCACAGACTTAAAGACACACAATACTCCAGTTACATGTAATTACATAAAACCAACAAATAAAAAGTATAAAGTCCGATGTAGTAGGAATGTGTACCTCACGGCTGCACCAAACAGGCCCAATTCAGCAAAAATCTGGAACCAAAAATATTAGAAATAACAAAAAAATAATAATTTTGTGCATGACGTCATGAGTTTAATTTTTTTTGTAGGTATAGATAAGTTATCATTTACTGATCAAATAAATAATGTAATTTTTAAAATAATAATGTTCTCCTGATCGAAAGATGATGTAATGATATTTGTATTTTGTCTCCCATAGTTTCGCCAAATCTCCCTAGTAATAAACTGACAACACTGGCTAATCATAATATCATTCTGATTAGCCAGTGTTGTCAGTTTATAAACAAAAAAATAATAAAAACATCGTGTTTTCTCTAATAATAGTGGTTAAATAGCAAAAATTACCGATGAAAAGTGATCTTAGTGGTATTATATTGTTTTCCCACATAATTATGCACAGTCTGACTGCAAAAACCGGCCATAATTAATTATTTTGTGTGAGCACATTATCCTTCGTTGTTTCAAATGACACTGACGTAAGGGAGAAGCGAGTCTACCAATTTTAGTAGACTTTATTTGGGCCGTTTAGTACGATCAATGTGGCATCTAGACAAGTATATAACCAAAGATGTTAACATTGTTTGTATCTATGTATGTGCGCAAAATAAAATATTTTTCTTTCTTTTCTTTCTTTCTTTATATCGACGTTTTGACGGATATATTTAAATCAAGCATACATTTTGTTTTTATTTGTGTTAAAATCCAGGAAGCAACATGTCTACCATCATCATCTTATCATCTTCCTGCCCTTGTCCCGTTGCAACAACATGTCAACATGACATGTGTCATGAGCAACATGTCTACCATTAGGTAAAAAACGTGCAGACATTATCTCGTACTCATACTAACTGTTTTCTGAAAAACACTCTTTTTCTTTTTAAATATAAATTTTTAAATAAATTATTTATCTAATTATCTCATGTAACCACTGCCTAACCTGATCTCAAACATATTTCATAAGGTTTTAATACCGGCAACGAAGGCACAAACTAAAAATCTAAGTAAGAGCTTAGACGGATTTTTACCCAACTGCAGTAAACTCAAAAGGAGGTTAATATGTTTACCGAAAGCCGTTTAGAAGATCATATGACCGTAATAAGGTGCCTCGGATGCAAATGACAGACCTGAATAGTTCCTCCCACAGAATAACGGTATACGAAACTAAATTCGTAAAGTCGTTGTAAAAAATTTCGTATTTGCAAGACAGGAGAGAAAATTGCGTTCATTATATTTATTATTGCTGTATTAGCGCTACTTTGTGTTTTCTTATTATTTCTTGGTTTTCTGGGTATTCTAGGAACCAATTTACTAACTCATTAGTGACGATTCATATAAAACGGCAACGGCCGGCAGTGGTTCGGCAAGTACTTTTAAAATGTAATTTTAAACTTTATCATCATACTTAAAATAGTAGTATGACTTGAAGTTCAAAAAAAGCGTACAGCCGTGTGGCGCGCGAGGAGTCGACTGTTGCGTCGTTCGTCGCGTGCCGCGGGCCGTCGCTCGTCGCGTGCGGTGTGGCGTCGCTCGTCGCGTGCGGTGTGGCGTCGCTCGTCGCGTGCGGTGTGGCGTCGCTCGTCGCGTGCGGCGTGACGTCTCGGGGCGCTTCGGGCGTTTCTACTGTTTAGAGAGAAGCGGCCTGCGCCATCGCACGCGTAAACACAATCATATTGCAATGTACGATTTTGTTTATGGAGTAGCGGGACGTGCGCCGCCTATATTTCAAGCAAACCTACATGGGTTTGCTTGAAATACGAGTGTTTTAACGAAAACGCTTTTCGTTAAAACACTCTCATACAAGGTCATGTTTTTATTTAGTGCGGGCAGTGCCCCCCAACGCGCCGCGTGACGCCCCGCGACTCCGTAAACAAGTACTTAGGTGCACCTATGCCTTAGTAACATAGTTTCTTAATTTTTAGTTGTAAGGTATCATAACTGAAAAGGCCAGTACTGCTTTAAAAGTACAAAAAGTGCGCGAGGCCGCGAAGCCGCTCGCGGTGCTGCAGACCGTCCCTCAGTCACGAGTTTAGTCTCCTGCAAGGTGCACCTATGTTACAAACATAACTGAAACTCTATTTAGAGGTAGTGCCTCTAAGGAAGAATGACAGTATTTTTTTTTAAATATTTGTTATCCAAATTGTAGGCAAGTACGAGTAATATGGGCATCGACGCACTACATCGGTGTTGGTAAAGTAATCAAGATTTATCAAGAATTTATCAAAATTGGTATTACATTTTTTAATTAGCTATTTTAAAAGTAGCTGAAATCGTTTCAGTAGCCGATTCTGAACATACTACTTTCAGCATGTGCGTTTATTATGTTACATATTATTGTGTAGGTTTAAAACTGTATTATTTTCTGCCTTATTTTTTCCTAATTTTCTGGATATTAAGAAGTTACTTTACCAAGTCGGAACAAGGAAGACCTGAGAGACCAATGTCTCTCACAAGGTCTTCCTTGTAGCTTAGTAAAGGGCAAGAGACTACTGGAAGCGACAATAAGGACAGATCCGTTCGATGTACCGATGCTTAGGGCAGTGAACATCCTTCGGCTAAAATGATAATGACGATAATGATATACTTCACTTGTTAAATTCTTTTTACTTTTCGAGAGGGAAACATTCTGTATGGTTTCAATTTACCTACACGAGCTCACACCATTTGAGTAAGCCGTATATTTAGCAATCTAGTGTATTTATAGTGCAGCAAATGTACCTTTTATTTAGCTTTAATATCAATTTATAAATAGGTTCCTTTTTTTAACATTGTTTAACCACGTTATCACCTGATGGTAAGTGAAAAAGGAGATGATGAAGCACGCTTGCCTAGAAGTAACCTTTTTACTCTTGACTTAAAGACCCCTAGGTTGTATTCGATTTGATTCCACTCCTTAGCTGTACGCACCATTTCGTCGACGGGGCGAAGTATTCCACGCGCGCCTCAAGGATGTGAGCAACCGTAGGGGCCCAGCAGGCTCGAAGCTTACAGGAGCCATGGGTTATGCGAAAGAGAACCTTGAGGCCCTGAAACGAAGGCAAAGAACGAACAGGAATGGGTTTTAGTCAGTAAAAGTCTAACACGAAAGGGCGAAATTAATATAAATCACATTGATATTATAAAGGCGAAAGTTTGTATGTATGTGTGAATGTTAGATGCATAAATGGATTAAGATCGGTACACAAGTAGATCGTCCTGGAATAGAACATAAGATTGTATCCCTGCAGTATGTTACCTAAAAATAATCACCAAGTCCGTTCCATCATCGGACTACTTGACGAATGGCGAATCGGTACATGGTGGACATCCCACCCATACGTACAAAGCGTTTTGGGAACACATTCATAATGCGTACAGCTAAGGAGTCGAATTCCCTGCAGGAGTCTGTTTCCTGATAGCTACAACCTAGGGGTCTTTAAGTCAAGAGTGAATAGGTTACTTCTAGGCAAGCGTGCTCCATCGTCGGCCACATCATCGCTTACCATCAGGTGAGATAGTGGTCAAACGCGAGCCTATCAATAATAATAAAAAAAAAACATGTTTAACGCGAATGAAACCGCCAGCATAATCTACTCAAAAATAAAGTGTATTTACTTTAATACTTAAATGGTATCTCTGCATATAAAATAGCTTGGTATCATAACTTAAGTGATCCGATAACAACATTATTTAGAGCGAAAACTTGGAAAGCCATTCTGAAGAAATAATAAAATATATAAGATGGCTGCCTTAGATCTCGTAAATTGGGTTTTATGTTCAATATTGAAACTACAGACGCACCGAAAATGATTGTAGCAGTACCTTTTTAAGAAAATAATGAGTTAATTAGTAAGTAACAAAATTAATCTGGAAAGCTCTGTTCAAGAAGATTCTCAAATGGTCGGGTAGGTTGGTTGGTCGGTAGCGTAAATACATATAAGGAGCTAATTTTTACGGATTTTTAACTAAAGGTACAAAGACGAACTTAGTTCGAATTTTTTTTTTTTTTTCAAATTCAATTCATTGGATGACTTTCCACAAAAAAAAAACATGCCTTTGAAACTGAAACAGTACATATTTTAAAACCTTTCTTATTCTTATTCCTTTAAAAAGCTTTATCTGTTCTCATTACTCAAAAACTTCCAAATTCCAGTCGCAATATCATCTCTATTTCAATTTAATGCGTGGTTGGCGCAGTATTTGATCAATTGGCTGCTGCGCTGCGTGTCCCAGTACCAATTCCCATATGGATCAAATATTTGGCCTACAGACAGAGATGTTCGGGGTCTGGGTATCTTGTTTATGTGAGAATGTTTATGAACCCACACTGGTGTAGGTACACCAGTGTGGTGTCAAGTTTTTTTGACTTCTGACTATCCATAATAACTATAATTGATCTGCAAATGACAGCCAATACCAAAGATTCGATATGGAACGGATAACCCATCCGCAGACTGACCTAGCCAAGCGTTGCTTATCCTCAATAGTCGACTCGTGCGTCTGTTACTCCCCTAATCCAGATCTTGATCGTTTAACCGTATTTATTTGCATTCGGAACGCAAGCCTTCGATCAAGTCCAAATGATCAACATCAGTTCGGGCGCCTACAAAAAGGTTGTCTGTTTTTGCCATCCAACTCCATAAACACGAATTCATTACGGATGCCAAAGTAATGGGAAGAAATGTCCAAGTTCTGTGGCCTTTTAGTAATTCACCGATGATATTGTTATGTAAAATTGGTGTAATTGTACCTTAGCGAAGCTTGCCTGTTTAATCGTTTGCTACCAAATACTGCAAAAACATTATAATCATTCGTGTTCTAATGAGAAACAAAGTGACCGAATTTTGTGTCAAAAACTTCAACGGTCCGGTCTAAGCGTTTCGCTTCGTCGTTTATACCGCGTTCATCGAAGGACTGGAACAATTTGCCTGCTGCGGTCTTCCCGCCCAACTATAGTTTAGGTGTTTTCAAGGCTAGAGAGAATATGCTCTTAATAAACTAGTGCGCCTCACCATCAATGATTGCATTACTGCTTACCATCAGGTGGGATCGCAGTCAAACACTGGTGATAATATCAATTTAAAAAAAATACTTTTTAAGTACTGGCTATATGAACTCGAGCTAGTATGTAAATGCTTGCTTAATAATCATAAACTTTGGAATTCAACTACTTACTATCACTGGGAAAATAATAATTCCTGGCGGGTATTTTTCATTTTATTCATAATTTTTTCCGAAAGTCCTATGAGCCACCCATGTACTGACATAACGACCCTAACCAAATAATCGGTCCACCTTGTGGGAGGTGTTCCAAAACGCTGCGACTTTGTTATTAGAAACATTTACGTTTATTAGAAATATCCCAGAATTTTTCTGCTTTCACCAGTAGGATGATAATTATGCGTCAAAGCCCTTTCATGAACACACATGAGTTTTCGTCACATATTTTATAATAGAACAAAACGATCACATTCCGAACCGACGGCCTTCCCGTGGGATGGTCCATTTAACCTTAGTCTTTGTGATCCTGTGGGGGCGAGGGGGGCGAGGGTTACAAATTATAGCCATTGTGTATGTGCCCTCACGCAGGCTCGCCACTCCTGACAAATTATATTTGCATGGTTATTAATTAGCCCTAGTATGGCATTTTCGAGCTGAAATGTTATTGTGCATACAGCGCATGGTTTATTGGATACACCTACTCATAAAATAGATTGTGCTGATTAATGGATGGATGTGCCATTTAGTTTGAACGTTAGTAATGGCATGTGCAACACGTTGAGATATGTTGCTATGGTATTTAAATGATTATTTTGCAAATTGGTTTAAAAAAATACTTTTGCACATTCAATTTTTCGTCAGTTTAAACTAGATGACACCAATGGACTACCCGCTAAGTCCACAGAAAAACTGTAATCGTATGAGAACCATGCAGATTAGTGTTTGAGATGGTCTTTTGAGGTTAGATCCACACAGATTGAGTAGACCGGTCTAGTCAGTGCAATTATAAATATCACAGTAATATTATAAAGGCGAAAACTGCCTGTAGGTATATTTGCTTCTCTTCCTTCATGCTCAAACGTCTGAACGGATTCAGGGGAAATTTGCCATAAGGATAGAGAATATAAGAATAGAGCATAGGATATTTTTATTCCGGATATAGGTTCTTTTACGATAATTTTCTGCTAAACTATGCTCCATGCGCGATAAGTTTAGAACAAACCTTTTTACTCTGCGTTCAACTGATTTTGACCTTTATTGCGTTGGTGGCATGACATATGGCAGCTGCAGTCAATAGTTGGTATTGTAACTACGTTTTCCGCCATCGGCGGTCAGAAATCGCCTACGACTTCCAACGCCTCCTTACCGTTTTCCGTTATAATTGCTTTGCAAAAAGAGTGACTACATCTGATTCCTTCTTGTGACCATGGCCTGAAACAGGGCCGGAACGCCAAAGGTCACCACCGCCAATTGCTCCCACGGCGGTGCTCCGCCGATACAGCATAGACTTCCACCAATGCTTCCGGGTGATCTGCACAATGGTAACACTCGGGTGTTTCTTCCCGCCGAATCCGTAACAGGACCTCCCTAAACACTTCTATCTGGTGAGGACTTGCGACAATTTTCATAGAGAATACTTATCGCCGCGATTGTGGCGCACCCAACGCTGGGTGGCCACAGTAGCTGTTTCTATACCGCATAAAAATAAACCTGGAGAATGCTTATTATCCTACAAGTATGCCTCTATGGCTTATCGCTCGAATATAATGCAGAAAAAAGTCTAATACATTACAGTAGAAAAATATGTTTTATTTCAATAACCAATATTATTAAACACAAGCAAACTATACAGATTTAATTCCAATGAATTCAATCTGTACAGTTTATTTCAATTTCATTATTGTAAATACACATGAGACCTGATAAATATAAAACGGTAGATTTAAAGGTATAAACTCTTTTATTAAAACAGTAAAATGAAAACACTTTTGTTCCGAAACAACTCGTTAAGTTTCAGATATTCAGATAAAGCTGTTACTCTTTCTTTTCATACGAAGCGTTCGTTCGTTAATCCGATTCTCATTCGTTGTTCTTTTTATGCATATTCTTTTTCATTGTATTCCCAATTCCTTTGCAATTATTTCAATTAATTGAAACATTCTGATTCTGTATTTAATATAGGGGATGGTTTTTACAACACTTCATGAGCTGAAATAGAATTGAAATGTAGTTGAGTAATTATTACGAAAATAATCAGTTAGTAAATTCTTGGTTATTAACCACAAACATATCAATACGCCTGCGTTCCCAGAATAGGCTGGCAGAGGTTAGAGTCATCGTCATCATCATCATTTTGCTGCCTTTATTACGTGTTATTTGGGGTCGGTCAACACGTTTCTTTCTTCCATTCTGTCCTATCACCCGTCATGCTTTCACTAACACACAATCCACAAAATATTTTCTTTGGCCTCCCTCCCCCTCTCCATCCATCCACATGTATACTCATAACTTTCTTAGTAGGTAACAAGCGTTTCATCCCTCCTCTTCACATGACCATACTAAGACAAACGATTCCGTTTCAACTTTTTGGTCACTGGCGCTAATAAAAGATTTCGTTTACTTCTTGTCCACAAAACTCATGGTTATTAAAATAAGAAGTGCGAGTCGGGCTCACGCACTAACGGTTCCATACAAACTTACATGAAAACCGTTTAATTCCCGAATTGAGTTACGATGATTTTTTCGAATGGCAATTTTTTTTTGTGACTACATTTTTTCGTATACTTGTACCGTGAGACCTCGCTTCATGCCAAATTTTAAGATTGTAGGTCAACAGGAAGTGCCCTATGAATTTTAATTCCCTTGAGAGTGTCGAAATTTTTTTGCGACATAAACGACCGAATCTTTTTTTTTTCGTTAACTCAGAAGTTTGATTTTTTCAATGCTTCAAGGGACCGCAGACGTTTTGAGTATATAGTTTCAATTTCAACTCGATACCTCAACGCGTTCCTAAACTAAAGTGTCTTGACAGACAGACAGACGGACAACAAAGTGATCCTATAAATGTTCCGCTTTTTTCCTTTTGAGGTACGGAACCCTAAAAATCCATCATCATCATGCTGATAAGTGTGACACACCCTATAACTCCACTCTAGAGAGCGAAAAATCATTAGATGATTTTCCCTCCTTAAAAAAAAAACTCCAAAAGAAAAAACCTCCTACAAATAAAAATTATATTTATATACCTCTTTACAATATTAGTTTAGATGTCCTTACTTTCGCCCCGTGAGACTGTAGGTTATCACAGCACTCAATCAAAACTAAAACCTTTGCTCAAAATACGAAGTTTGTCTAATAATTTTGAAGTATAATCCGAAAATCCCTAAAGGTTCAAAATCTGTTCACTGAGATACGTGGCTGTCAGTCATTGTGGTGATTGTTTATCACTCGAAATATCTTTAAACCTACTAATATCCCCTAATGAGTACCTCTCCTAGAGAAAGGACGCTTGAGTCTCAGCAGTGAGAACATTAAAAGGCTGATTATGCTTATTTCATTATGCTACTAATATTCGCTACCTCACATTGTATACCATCTTAAATTAAACTGAAATCTGTTTGAGCCTGAATCATCGTGGTAAAAGTATTAGCCAGCTAGACTGCGATACCAACTCTTCCACACTTCATCACCCCATCAGAACATCACTGACGCGAATTGCAATAGCTAATCTGGAAATCTCTTACCCGACTGCGGACCCAGTTCGGCCTCAAAAACAATCTGTCCAAAGGGGGTTTCCTCACCCCACCTCAAACACAACGCCAGTATGGAGCCGCTTCACAGGGCATGCGTCACCTACTATGCTGCCCTGCCCGTCCTGCACAATCACCTGCACTTTTCAGGATTTATACGAGGTCAATGACGGAGGTTGCTAAATACTGGTCAGAAAAAAATCATTTGAGAAAAAAAAATGAATGAAATCTGTTCAGATCGACTTGTTGCACCTTTTGGATTTTGATGAAACTTGGCATGCTGTTAGGTAAGATAATTATAATTTTCTTTTTTTAAACTGGTAACTTAATTAGGTCTGACAGAAATCAATCAATGAAATATATTTTTGCATTTTTTTAATACATTTGCAAACTGTAAAGTGTACCATAAACACTGAAATTGGTTTTATTTTGCTGGCTTTAAAATTAACAAAGATATGTCACTTTGAGAAAAAGTCGACTCTGGACACTTTCTTTTTCAAATAGCTCCTCAAATAACTAAGATATGAAGCTGATATCTACTCGATCAACTACTATTAGTACCCTCTACAATATAATATGGGTTAGGATATAGGTTCTCATCGGGGGCAGTTTCGCTATGGATGTACGGCTAGACCCTTTACTGATTTCAGATTTATTCCTATATATCTGCTATAAGACCTTGATTTATGCCGTGTTTCAGGATTATGGGTCAATGGGAAGTATCCTATGAATGTTGAATCCCTTGAGAGTGTCGAAATATACGTTTTTGCAAAATAAATGGCTGTTTCGTTAACTTAGAAGTTTGATTTTTTCACAGCTTCAAGCAACCGCAAACCTATGTAGGTATATGGTTTTAATTTCAAGTCGATACCTCCATTCATTCCCAAGATAAAGGATCTTTACAGATAGACAGACCAACAGACAGACACACAAACAGGCAGACAGACAGACGGACAACAAAATGATGATATAGTTTTGGATCAATATGTACCTATACATAGATCCATATTACAGTAATTGCCAGACAACTAATGATATACTCTGGTTGTCTACGATACCTGAGCTTATATAGAAGAACATATATATAGTTAATAATTACACTTCCCTAAACCATAATATTAATCAAAACATTTCCCAGTATACGTAACTACACACCACTAACACGTAACCTCATCAGCAATTTTCATGTTAACCGTTTTGATTAACCCGAATACTTGATACGCCACAATAATTCAATAGGGCAAGTCTCACCCGCAAGGCCACAGCCTTTGATCGGGGACTAAGTTGCCTTTCCTAATAAATGATTAACAAACCCACAACACATTTTACCACAAAACACCTTTAACTACCTCTTTCTTTGTATGTTATTACGTATATATAGGAATAGAATAGAATTGAAAGTATTGGACTTGTTTTTTTTTTGTGTACGCGATAGATCATAAGATGGAGGTGTGCCCCGCTTGGACGGAGCACCGCCGTGTCCTCGTGAGAGCGATTGGCGGCAGCAACCTCTAGTACAGGCCTAGCCTGGAGCGAAGAGGAATAGCCGGCGGACCCTTCTTCTGCGAAGCAGTGGTAGTGCTAGTGATGAGACGACCGCAGGCGTGCGGGAACAGATATTCTCACGCCTCAGCCGCCGAGACTCTGACCCCGACTACCAGTCACCGTAGGCTTGGGCTTTCGAACGATAAGCAATGGGTAGGGCATTGTCCGGCCGAGTAACTGTCCGGAACGAGCCCGAGTCGTCGACGGGGCGTAGTGTTCCACGCGCGCCTCAAAGAAATGTCAGCAAGACCGTAGGGGCCCAGTAGGGCCAAAGCCTACTAGGGCAACGAGTGTATTTCTGAAAGGGATGGGAAGGGACAGTGTAACTGAAGGAACATGGGTATGGTTTTAGTCTGCAAAAGTCTGACACGCCCTCTCGCCCTGCCCTAGAGTGAAGAAGACATTAGATTAAAGACGCGCGAACTTCTCTGCTAGCATATTTCTCTGATATTAAATATATAATATATAGCTCGATTTTAATGATAAAACCGCCGATTGTCACACCCCACTAATTTTAAGCCCCTACTGTATTTTCATGGTATGCAATAAATAAGTTCATCTATCTATCCTACAGATTTTTTTATAATTAAAATTATATAACAATATAATACGTTTATACTTAAGAAACTTAAATAATAACTAACTATTTACACTAAACCTAAATATTTTCATATATACAAAAACAAAATACACTCAGGCACCGTAGTACTCCTCCACATCGCTGTCATCCAGAAATATGCCCAGAAGACTGGCAGCATTGCCACATTGAACGGCAATGCTAATTTTTTATGCAAAAAACTAACCAGCCCTCTGCTATCTATATAACATCTTAGACTATACTATTCTTTCTTCACTATAAATCCTAGACAAAGCTCAGCTGAAAGTTCTACTTTATTTCTACGAGGTAACTATCTACAGGTAACACAAAAGCCAGAATCACGAACTTTTGTAGTTCTATAAAGTCCATCGCCTCGTATCTACAACGTCATCGGCATAAACTGCGAACAGACTCCAGGGAAACGCAATGGAATGAAGTTATAAATATTTTTATCTTCGTGTAGCTTGTCTTTGAGGCAATGAATGGGATTCGTTCAATAAAATTTATTTCCTTTTTTCGATAGAAGCTTCTGTGTGTCCGTGAAATGCTTGTTCGAATAAATCGATGGGGTACTACGTCTCCTGACTACAACGACCCTTGTGCTGACTGTACAAATATACGGACGATACGAGACGCCGCCAAATGCCCAACATTTGCAAAAATACGATAACTTTATTACGTACTTTATAACATCCCAAAATCCGAAGTTTACGCTGAAATTCAATTGTTTCCCGGATACTTTTGGTTACAATCGGATTAGGACTCTCGTTATGAAATTATTTACGAACAAAATCAAGCCGGCATTAGGGAGTTCTGAGGATTCCATTGTACATATTAATCTCTCAACTGGGTCTCAACTGGGTCTTATTATTTCTAACTTTTTCAATCTGAACATATTTTTTTGCTGATAAGAAGGAATACACAAACATACTTAATCGTAAATATAATAACTACAGTTTAATTATTTTGTATGTTATCTTTACGACATTTTTTTTTGTGTCGGGAAATCATCAAATGGCTTCCACTCTAGGGTTGAACTAGAGGGCGTGTCAGACATTTACTAAATTGAAACCTACCTGTGCCCCTTTAACCACGGGTAGTGTGAAAGCGAAGCCCGGGGCCCCGGGATGAAGGCAAAGAAGGAACAGGAGTGGGTTTTTAGTCAGTAAAAGTCTGAGGCGCCCTCCCGCCTCGCCCAAGGGCGGAAGATTTTATTGGATGATTTCCCACCTTAGGAAAAAAAGCCCTAGGAGGCATCAGCCCTACTGGGCACTTTAAATTTGACTGATAACTCTTTGAAGCAGATTTGGTCCTAATCGAGGGGCAGACCGCGTTTACCCATTGAGACAGAGTAAAGTGAGTGACTCCCTATCTGATCTACACGACCCAGTAACTGGCCCCTGGTTTTTTTTTTTATGTGGGAAAATCATCTTATGACAAATCTCGCTCTTGGGCGGAGCGAGAGATAGTGTCAGACTTTTACCGACTAAAAACCCACTCCTGTTCCTTCTTTGCCTTCGTCCCAGGGCCCCGGGTTTCGTTTTCACACTACCCATGGCCCCAGTAGGCTTCGACCCTGCCTGGTTGCAGAAAATCTGCTAAGAATAGCTGTTAAGGATAGTCATCCTTAACTACTGTCAAAGATCTATAAATATAAACACCTGGAACCAGCAGCTAAACGTGTTTTTTATGGTACGGACCAATCTTGGTATATAATGGATGGTCGGTGGTTGGTGGTGGTGAGATGGAGGGTCGCGGTAATCCGATAGATGCAAGACGCATAGATTCATTCGTTGTAAGGATACTTGGGAAGGCCTATTTTCAGCAGTGGACGTCTTACTACTGAAATGATGATGATGACATCACCGATAATGACTCATCCGTGGTCTGACCTCGGCAAGCGTTGCTTAACCTCAGAGATCAACCCGTGTGGCTGTAACTATTTAGGTAGGTACATGTAGTTTAAATATATATTTAAACCAAAAGAAAAAACTTTAATCGTTGGAAGATTAGTTATTTGGAAATCGATACAAAATAATTGCCCGAGATAATTATGTTAAAAATGTCGGGTAATTTCCGTTCGATAAAAAATATTCTTAATTTATAGTTGTGTAGAAATGGCCACCCTTTATAAACAATTGAAGACAGAAAATGAAAATGCGTTAGTGTATTAAAACACTACTTCGAAAATAATAATTTTCAAATGAAAGCACTTTGTTGGGGCAGACATTTTGAATCTCTTGAAAGGATTTAGTACTAATCCTAATCGAGCTCATTGTAGACAATAATGCGCTTATAATAAGCCTAAATAAGTCTAATACACCTATAAACTCACTCTATTTTTGTGTTTATGTTTGTTACTCTTTCACACTCAAATGACTAACTGATTTGAATGAAATTTGCCACAGAGGTAGAATATCCTGGAACAGCACGTAGGGTTCTTTTATTTCGGAAAAACTTTCCCCTAAGATATTTTTTTTACTTTTACATAAAATATGGAAAGACACTGAAGCTTATAAATATAAAAGGATAAACTGACTGATGGACATATCAACGCACAGTCGAAACTACAGAGACTAGTACCGTGAAATTTTGTACAAGGTTTCCTTTTATGACGTAGGCGAGCACTAAAAGCAGATTTTCCAAAATTCATCCCCTAAGTGGTGAAATGGTGGTATCGACGGAGAAACCTACTTTCACGTGGGGCACATTGCTCGCAGAACAGATGGTCGATGGCGACAAAAGGTTCTGGAGTAGCGACCACGTACCGGAAGCAGCGTTGGTAGGCATCCCACAAGGTGGACCGATGACCTGGTAAAGGTCATGAGAATCCGATCGATGTGAGACGCACAGGACCGGTCACTATGGCGACATCTTTCGCTTTCGCTAAAATGATGATGAATGATGACTTTCACGCGGGTGAAACCGCTGGCAGAAGCTAGTATATACATATATATATAAAGCTAGCACTGGATTATGATAATTGGCTATGCTCTACGCGCATCGATCATTGGCTCCCCTTCTAACGAGATGGATCCGACCCCCCATTGTACACTCACGGTAATCAATCATTTCGATTACCAAATACCAACTACGTACATAACAAGTCATGTACACATTCACTTTATCAAAAATATACTCTTTAGATATCAATTTGGCTCGTTATACATAATATTAATATTCATCCATCGATCTTTCATCGAGAGTTTTGAAGGAAAATGAGCGATTTGTTGCTCATCTTTCTTTACTAATGAAAAATGTATTTGAATATATTTTTTTGACAAAATGTGACTTTCATTTTGGTAGATAAACGAGAATAATAGAATTTACTTACCAATAGTGGCTGCTAGACCCAATCTACCTACTAATATTACAAAGACGTATTTTTAAGTTTGTATGTAGAGGTTTTTTTAGGTGGGAAGTCATCCAGTTATTTCTCCCACTCTAGGGCGGAGTGAGAGGGCGTGCCAGACTTTTACTGACTAAAACTCACTCACATTCTACATTCCTTCTTTGCCTTCATTCCAGGACCCCGGGATTCTCTTTCGCACAACCCATGGTTTTATGTAGAGGGTAAATCTCTGAAAGAACTGAACTGATTTTGAAAATTAATTCACGAATACGATGCTGCACTATCCTTGAGTAATAAAGCTGTAAATTATTTTCATAATTATGAAGTTTGCGAGGTTAACCGCTGTCAGAGACCATATAAGTAACTCTTGGACGGTTCCGATCTTCAGTGTTCGTGCGGCGTCTCTCCACAGACCATGACCCACCTTCCATCTTGCGTTACGTTCCCTTATGCATTTTTACGTAAGGATCTAATGTCAGCGTCAGCAGATGTATTTGCCCGTGGGTGATAACTGGGCCGGGAAAATCATTTAGTTTAAAAAAATATACTATTTCTGCCATCGACATTCTAAGAAGAAGAAACTGATGTTCCCTCAGAGCCAGCTATGACTAAATGCTGCTCTGTAATAGCTATTGGGATGATATGAGAGATGAACTTGACCTCTACAGATAGGTACCTACTGTTAACTTATAAATAGACTCCATTTTATACCTCCTACACAAAGGTCAAAACGCTTACTAAGTTCAAACTGATAAATTTATCATGATTTCAGTTAAGAACGAGAGAGAGAAAAGAGAAAGAACAATTTCTTTTTATGAAAGTTTTATGTAGGATTTTTTTTTATTATTTGGCCAAACACTTATGTGACGACTGTGTTACACAAATGACTAAGAAAAGGTGTAAAAAATTAGAACACCCATTTAAAACAGAGGTCTCAATAAGTACTTAGCATAACATATCTTATAGCCTCTTTAATGTTCCCACTGCTGGGAGGGGAGGCCAGAGTAGGCCTGCTCTCTCTAGGAGAGGGAATGGGCCACGCGGGTCCAGTGCGTGTTGGTGAATGTCACATGTCTTCAATTTTTTAAGGTTCTAGGACATGCCGGTTTCCTCACTATGTTTTCCTTCACCGTTTTAAAAGCAGTAGTGATAAAATAAATTACATAAAGGAATGCGTCTTGCTGAGTTTGACCCGCGACCTACTCGTAAGTCGGGGCCGTTACCACTCGGCCACGAATAATAGCAATAAGTACTTGGTGCCAATATTTGACTAATGTTTCATTATAGGTGGGTAGATTTACGTGCCCGAGGCGAGATGCACAGAACCGGTCGTTCTGGGGACGCTTGGGGGAGAATTTGTCCAGTAGTGAGTGTGGGAAATTATGAAATGATTTCTTTATGAATGAGCGAGAACAGACTTTTACTGACCCACCTGTGCTTCTTCGGTTGCCCTTTGCAAAAGCCACGGCAACTCTTTCGCCCTATCCTACTGCCCTGGTACGTTAACCGTAGGTACCCCGATAGTCAACTTCAACCTGAGTCCAACAACCACATTTCAAAAGACGGGGTTAACCTTGCCTTGGTGAATTAGCATTATCACACCCTACTGCTAAGACAGACCTTCTCAATTAAAAGGAGTAAACCACCACGCGGACCCATTAAAGAAAAGAAAGAAAGAAAGAAAAATAATTAATAAGAATTTATTTGAAATTACAGATTGGTATATTTCACACTATGTCTTAAAATTTTTAATTCTGGGACATGCAGGTTACCACACTATGTTTTCCTTTAACTTTTTGACAGCCACATCAGTAAAGGGCTAATATTTTTTAGGCACGAGAAAAGACGCATTTCACTTTGTGTTTATTCAAGCAGGGGCCATAGTCTTACCATAGTTCTTGGTAACCAGGCCAATTAAGCCTCACAAAACCATAGCCAACCATCTTTGTTTTCCATATTTGTATAGAATAGCTCGTACAGAAATAATCATCAGTTAGTACCATGTTCCATTAAAAGTGTCTACGAGGCCTATGCGAGCTGACTTCGTCCCCTTGTACACCTTCCAAAGGTCTAGGACCCCAGGATCCTGAGATAAAACATTATAAAATAACAATAAACTTTTACTTTTTCACATATTTAATTTATATTGTTCTCAAAAACATACTACTCAGTTATGTTTTTGAGTACAATATATAAATTACAATATATTATTATCTCAGTGATTTGACAATACATGTACAAAGGCGAGCTTAACTCAATAATGAGTTTTCTCCCAGCAAACCTTTGAGTTATAGAGAGAGAATATATAACACATACATTTAATTTTGTTACAAAAAGGTACAGGTTTTTGTTAGTTATGAAGACCAAGCTATTTCGTCATTATAATTAAATATTCAGAATTTGTTTTTGTTGCCATATTTCTTTTTATTAGTTGGCTTAACGTCGAACAAAATGTGAATAGATACGTTATTCATAACTCCTTTTATGTTTATTGCATGCCGTGGCAGCCTTTAATTAAGGCTATTCTTTATAATGTAAGAATACTGAATCTTTAGCATGTATGTGTATACTTTGTTGATTGTCCTAAAAAAAAAAAAAAATGTTTACATTCGGAATAACTTATTAACCTTTCTGCTCTTAGCAATTAAACTGATAGATGTTGTTATATTTGTTTTATCGAGTCACGTTTTTGGTGACCTTTAACTTTAATATGCCGATAATAATTAGCATATCAAAATGTTTCATATTATTTATTCAGTTCTGAGTAATCTGGGGTGAGAAAAGGATAGAGGTATTCATCCTGTGTAACTCCGTATCTCTCTCTCGCACTTGAATTATGATGATTTTTAGATGTTATAATAGGGAAAATCGATACTACGAGGTTGGGAAGTAGTTGTCTTGATATCAGAGTACACGGTAGAGCATGTTTCATGGTCCAGAGTGAGAGAGATAGCCGCATTTGTGATAGAATGGTCATCCTTACGCGCCAGCCTTCGCCACAGGAGACGCGACCAGATAAGGACTTATCCCGAGTCGTCGGTGGCGTGTAGTGATCCACACGCGCCTCAAATATATGGCAGCAAAACCGTAGGGGCCCTGTAGGGCCGGCGCCCGTCAGGACCGCGTGAATTTTAGAAAGAGTTACCAAAAAAGAATTTTAGAAAGATTGTAAACAGTACCCTACTATCGATTAACACCACTTAAGAACAGAAGCATAACGTCTCTGTAGCATAAAAGATAACTTCTTTTATTAAAATTTCATTATAAAATAAGTCCTTCAAAATAAATGGTTTCGTTCATTTAATTGTAAAACTTTAAATTATACTTCGTTCCGTTTTGAACATCGAACAACAGAAAGCGGTTATAGACTCAATTACGGTAGCGGCACGTCCATTCAGCGGAAAAACAAACACAAAGTCGATTTGAGCAAAGTCTTAAAACGGAACTGACAAAATATTCCGCCGGTGATCCCGGAATCCACGTCAAAGCCACCGGAGCCTTTGACCCTTTCATCTACACTATGAAGCGAATACTCAACGAGTTGTAACCGCTAGTTGGTTTGTCTGCCATTTAATAATGAGCAAAATATTATTTTGCTAGCCTAGGCGGCTTTTGTTCACTTTGTCAGCCATTCTCGATAAGGCTGGAACAATGATTAACTTCATTTAGAATTTAATAGTTTCGTAGAACTGAGCTACCAATTCCGACGATGTCACAAAATGTCCTTTCTCATATAACTGTTCTTAACCAAAATTTTAATTAAGTTTCGTCAATCTTATAAATCCTAAACTATGAAAAATGCGATGTTGTAAAATTTTATAGCTTCTCCTCGCAATAAATTCTTAAGACTGCGAATGTTTAAGGGTCTTAAATAAAAAGGGGGATGCAACAGGCCTAGGGGGGGCTGGGGAGATAGGGATCAGAAGGGTGAAAAGGAAAACGAAGCAATCAGAATTGTAGCGGACTGCGGTTGACAGTTTTAAATCGCAACATTATCTCGAGCCGCAACTAATATATACTTACACAGAAGTACAAAGCTGTTATGTTAATTATACTGGTTGCCAGTATTCAGTAAGCCAACGACCTCCTATATTGCGGCGGAGCGTTTCAGCTAGATCATTTATTACAACGATGACTGCCAACTTGCCCTTACAAATTCAAGATCCGCGGGGGTGCTTCCACGAATCTTCATGCCGCGTCATAACTCCACTCAATTTGTACAATCGCACTTAATGATACCATCTAAGGGATGAACCTGTAAGCGACTCACGTCTTTACTGCGTTAGTAATACGGCATATAAATGTGTAATGGTGCATAGAATGGTTAGCGCGTCGGGTGTGCTAGTGGTAAGGCTATCGTTTCAGGTGAGAAGGTGGTTCGATTGTACGTACCCATTAGGACTTACACGTGACTAGATGGACAATGGTGGTTGGAAGTAGTGAGAGGGTGAAACGGGCGCCTGCTCTCAGTTATCGAATCGCAGTGATATAACATTTTGATTTACCTCAAGTTTTGCATTTCAACTGGCGTTATTACTTTTTGCTATGAATCTAGTTGTCATTTGTTTGTATTTGTAATTTATTTTTCCTACTTGAAAAAATGGGTTTTGTTTATCTTACACATCTATTTTCTAACAAAAATGCATGAATAGGTTAAGCCAATGACACGGTTTTTCCACTGGTATGCGCAAAGTTATTTCCTTATGCTTCCCCTGTTTACCTCGTCCCCTATCAAAAGTGACGGGTGAAATGTAAGGGTTAAGTCTCAATCCATTCCCAGAATGTTCCAAGGGCACCGAAGTTTTAACGGTTCCATACCAAATAGCTAAAATCTTAAATTCATCTAGTTGATGGAGGTTTATGTATTAAATATGTGTATTAAAGGAAATATAAAACAAGATCTTAAACTAGCACGGCTTTTGGCGATTTTTTGTCTGAATATGATCAGACAAAAAAAAAATTGTGCCAAATTCTGGCAAAATAAATTTTCTTTTATAATGAGTATTAAACAAAATACGAGCTGCTGCGAGTGGCTTCGCCTGCGTGATAGTAAGAAAATATACTAAAGGAGCAGTGTGTGTGTGTATGTACGTGTGTGTATGTGTGTGTTGTGTATTTTCATCCAAATCACTTCACCATTTTCAGCGTGAAGAAACATACAAACATAAAACAAAAAGAGTTCAATACATCTTTATTTAAACTTATTAAGACTTATAATAGTAAGCGCATTATAGTCTACAATGAGCTCGATTAGGATTCGTACCTACTAAATCATATTCAGGAGATTCAAAATATCTGCCCCAAAAAAGTGTTTTTATTTCAAAATTATTAATTTCTAAGGAGGGTTATTTATACACTGACGCATTTTCATTTTCTGTATTCAGTCATTTATGACAATACCGTCGGACGACGAAGACGTTTCCGACATTTTTATAAAAATAAAAACGTGCTTTCGCTCGATGTACCCCCTAACGGTTATTTTAATCTTTATTTTGGAGCTTTGTCAATGATGACTATGTCGCTCCATCAAAGCCTAAAATATGATTGTAGTATGTTTTGTAAAGTAGTCTTGCCTCGTCTGACGTTGGCTTAGCTAATATATTGTTGTAAATACCAATTTCAATCATAATTATGAGTGCTAAACAAATTTCTCCTGAGGCGTTCGCACCGTTCACATTTCCCTAGAATATGATGTACGTCCTCGATTAATTAGTTGAAGATATGATACCCATAAGGAATGTAAACTTCCTCGATGGGATGTGATCAGATCAAAGCCTCATGGCAGTAACAATATCTTTTCTATTAAGTGCATAATTATCTATCCAGGGAATAGTTAATGGTTCAAGTTGGATGGTGTTGTACTAGATACCTTTCTCTCATGAAGTTCTTTCCACAAATTTTTACTTTAAGCACTAAAGACTAAAAACTTTTTGACAGACATTTTTAGTCAGTAAAATGTACGTATAAAGCAAAATCTGGTACATTTTGTCCAATAAAATAACTAGTTATTACACGAAGCCATCAAGAACCAATGTTTCAGCTTGACATAATCTTAAACAACAAAATAAATTGATGAGTCCTTCAGAAACATATCCAAAGTAGACATCTCAGTAGACATAGATATTTTTTTTAATCTTAATATCTATTGAACCTCCCAAAGGTTTCCGAGAGTCAAACGGGGGCGGAGGAAATTGTCTCAAGGAGAAAGGATCGAGTATACATAATGAGGTTTACATTGAAGACAAATTGTCCGTCTGTGACACTCTTTTGTCTTCAACGATGTGATAAAGTAACGTTGAAAAAGTTCTCCTGTGACAAATGTACTGAGAATTTACGTTTGCAACAATTAAATGTTGGTTTAAATGAATCAATTACTGGAAAGGAAATTATGAATCATGCCACCACTCTATATCCGACAGTATGAGATATTGAAGATGTGTCAGCTCTAGAACTAGATCCATAAACTAATAAATATGAGTGTCTTGTCTTTTTTTTGTGTGTAGGAATTTATTAAATATCTTCTCCCGCTGTGGATTGAGCGAGAAAAAGTCATTATCATCTTCCTGCCCTTGTCCCGTGTTATTTGGGGTCAGCGCAACACGTTTTCTTCTTCCATTCTGCCCTGTCACTCGTCATACTATCACTAACTTCCTTTTCTTTCATATCACATAATCCATCCATCTTTTCTTTGGTCTACCTCTCCATCCATCCACATGTAAACTGAGCGAGAAAAAGTGTAAGGGCTATATTTCACCTACACCTACACCTACTACCAACAAAATGCCTTATAGCGCCAGCTCTATAGAGATTTACTTACTTGGTGTCCTTTTGGTTGCGCAACCAATTTGGCTGCGCGACCAACTCGGATGCGTGCACTTAAGGTCTATTTTGTTACTGTCTCAGTATGTTGTAGCGACTTTCTGGTATCTGTACAGTGTCTAGTTTTGCAGCTTACGGACGCCATGGCGACGCGACCAGTTGCGCCGCCATGGTGTCCCGTTGAAATATAGCCCTCAAACTTTGGCTGACTAAAACCCACCGTGTTCTTTCTGTTGCCCTTTGCATTCTAGGACCGTGATTACCTTTACAATAATCCTTCAGCCCTAGCTTATTTCGCTGCAGGACATTCTAGGTCGATTCGCATATACAATACTTATTCCAACCTTCTAAGTTGCAATATTTTGAACGGCCTCCGATGTCCTCCAACGACATTGAAATTACCCTTTTATACCAGTTATCGCAATTATTTTTCTTGTACTTTAATTCTTTATACTTTGTCTTTCTTTCTTTCGTCATCATTCTTTATATAATGGATGGGGCTTTCATTTTGTAGATCACTTTAATTCTAATCTTAATATGCTTAATTATTTATTTGTCTTTTTGATTTTGGAGAGAATAAAGGCCTATTTAGACGGAGAGAGTTTCTCGCACGTTTTGATTGAAGAAATCGTATGCAATAATCTCAAGCAATAATCGCCATAACATTATCGTATCGAACTGTTTACATACAGGCAAGAACTAAATTCTAACCTACAATTGTGTCCTGTAATGATGAAGGAGCATTATCTATCACTTTAGTTTTTTCTTCTCCTTTCTAAATTGCAATTATTTTTGATATTTATTACTATATTATTTGTTTTTTTTTTTTTAATTTATTTATGTACTATATTTTTCGGTATTATTATTATTATTTTTTTTCAATAATGCAAAAAAAAATAATTAAAAAACCATATATTTTTTTTACATTTAGTCAGTAAATGTCTGACAAACTCTCTCGTTCTAGCACAGAGCGAGAGAAGTCATTGGATATTTCTCACCTCAAAAAAAAAATGCTTCAAAATTATTTCTTTCCATCCGCTATCCATTTTTTTTAACCTAACATCTATTTGGTTGTTTCCATTTAACACCTGCGCGCAGTGCACTCGTGGTAGCAACTGATACAAAACGTCGAAATACGATTATTACTTTGAAATTCTATTTTGACGGACACAAGCAATATTCCATTGCGAGGCAATTCTCGTCAAAGTAGAAGAGCGAGAGGTATGAATGTTTAGACGAAGAAACTTTTTTACATTCTACCGTATGTTCGAGACGAGAAACTCGCTCCGTCTAAATGGACCTTTTTTGACTTGTTTTTTTTTTACGTCAACTTTTACATTATGTATTTATAAAGTTTCTACTTGTTATAGTTTTATTCTATTACAATAGTTTCTTCACTTATTTCTTATTTACTGTTTATAAGGTTTCCCAGTCTAATTTACTCTACAATAGGCTTATAATATAATATTTACTGATGCTATTATTAATCTAATAAATAACATTACATTTATATTCCTATGCTTAATTTAAATATGTTACAATGTAGAATAAAAATCGCAATCAAATCGTAGTATGTGAAGTTCTATGACTATTGACTTTTTGATGCAGACAAAACTACGAGGCAACCAAAACTAATACCTACACACAGAACAAAAAATGGATTATTTTATTAAAGCGACATCTATGGCGCAACATAAGAACTAATCCTGCGTCACGCAATTATAATAATAATAATAATAATAATAATAATTGTTTATTGTTCAAGAAGGTACAGATGGTGCGAAAAAGAACTTAAACTAGTAACAGGAAGATAGTTTACAAGTTTATGAACTATATTATATGATAGAGCAATATGAAGTACATGGTACATCTGTTGACAATATACGTTTCCCTGTCTCTTAAACTAGGGTATACCTGTATCTTAAGAGACAGTTGACGGCCAAAAGGCTAAGTTCTTATATTACATATTTTATAAGTGAGGACACTGTCGATCTATCCATCCACAATTAAACAATTATCAGAAAATGATAAAAAAGAATAAAATTAAATAGTTAAATTGTTGATAGTCTTGTGAGTGTGTAATGTGTATGCATGTGTGTGCGTGTGTATGTGAGTGCGTGTGTATATGTGTGTGCGTAGGTATGTGCATGAGCGTGCAAATGCTAGGTTAAGTAAGTTAAAAGTGATTCTGTGTGATCATAATCTTGTTGGAGTAGCCACTCAGTGAGTTTCTGTTTAACTTCCCATTTTGTCAGATCAAGTATATTAAGATGTTTATGAATTTTTCTGTAAATGAGAGAGCTGAGAATATGATATTGATGTTTGGCAAAGGTTGTACTATGAGGAGTAATTAAAGTTCTCCACACGATTAGTACGTAATATAGAACAGCCCAAAATCATCTATTGGGCAATTGCCCACCAGATGGGTGTTATGCCCATCTGGCCGGAGGCTCCTCCCTTTTCGACGGAGGTTTGCGGTACTTTACACTCAGTTTCACCTACCTCCAAAAAGCTACATAAAAATATTCGATAAATACACCCCGCAAACTGCTTTTACCGGTAATGCGAAATTCCTGTTTTTGATACGGTAACCCTATAATGTCACAGTTATGTACAGCGCTAGTTTGAGCAGTGGCTGGAAAGACAACACGGCGTCCTTACCTTCCGCATGACGCAGATCCTCACCGGACATGGTCAGTTCGGGAGATTCCTGCACCGGATTCGTGCGGAAGAAACACCCGGATGTCACCATTGTGTGGACCGCCCGGAGAACGGTGCATACGGTACAGGTGTGCTCTGCCTGGGCAGAGTCGGCGGCAGCGATCTCTCGCGGCGGGCCTTGGTACAGGCCATGGTCCGGATTGAGGAGTGGCAGGTGACGTGACCGAAAGGAGGCGGCCGCACGCGTGAGGCAATGACCCTCACGCCCCAGCCGCTGGGATTCCAATCCCGATTTCCGGCTAACATAGGGGTGGGCTTGCGGACGGCGAGCAATGGGTAGGTAGCCGTCCGACCGTCTGGTAATCGTTCGGACCGAGCCCAAGTCGACGACGGCGCGAAGTGTTCAACGCGCGCCTCAAGGAAATGTCAGCAACCGTAGGAGCCCAGCAGGGTCGAAGCCTACTGGGGCCATTGGTGATGCGAAAGAGAACCCCGGGGTCCTGGAATGAAAGCAAAGAAGGAACAGGAATGGGTTTTAGTCAGCAAAACGTCTGACACGCCCTCCCGCGAGATGTCATTGGATGATTTCCCACCTCAAAAGAAAAAAAGAACCCTATAATGTTGTAAGTTCAGTGAAACACGAAACATTCAAACACGAATGGTATTACTCGAAAATCCGATACATACCTATTCGATATACTAATTAGCATTAAACCGATGTGGTGACAACGATATGAATTAGTGTCGCATCCCTATCCTATTGGAATCCTTTGAAAGGCGTTCGTGTTTAGTCAGGTGCAATTTGCTTGATTCGAAATGAAGAGGTTCCAAAATGGAAGCGTCCAATAAACTGTCTCGCAGTTAAGTGGTTCTGTGGTTTATGACGGGAGTTAGGGTTTTTCAAAGCACATGTGTTGTTTTTCTTTTTTTTTTTGCGCAGTGCCTTTGATCTGGTTCGGCAAAAACTTCGCATAGAATTGTGTTGGATATCTACGATATTGGGTACTCAATGTGAGTGAGGTGCTCCTGTTCAGAACACGAGTCACACGTTAGAGACTTAGAGTGCTCCAAGTGCCCATACACCTGCACTTTGAAGGATTTAATGAGTGCCACCGATGCTGTAGTTAACGTAGCCTACTGGGCCTAAACAGTTTAACGAGTTTAGTCCGACAGACAGACAGACAGACGTTTGTGTGTACATAAATAAATAAATAAAATAAATTATTCTAATTAAATTAATTAAACTAAAATTAAATTAAATCATAATAAAATACTTATATTGTCCATGTATAACCATGCAACATTAGTTAATGTAGTGACAGTCTAACCTCTCCACCAGCTCCAACACCAGCCTTAGGTTGATCCTCAGGCTGGTGTTGGAGCTGGCGGGGACCATGCGCACCAAGGATGTGCACCATTTCCGCATCTTCCCATAGAAGCTGTCAGTGCGTGACTCGTTGAACATTACCGACGCATTGCAGGACCGAGGCAGCCCCAACAACACCCTGTAGACATTGTTGTACCTATTGGATTTTATTTATTTATTAATTCTTTATGCACACAAAAGTACAGAGGCGGACTTAATGCCTTAAGGCATTTTCTACCAGTCAACCTTTGGGTCATGCCTTTTGAATGGATTCGTAGAAAAAAAAATAGTATGATGTCCTATTCCAGGAAATCTTCTCTAAGTGTCCTAATTTTCATTTGACATCGTTCAGCCGTTTATAACTAACACACGTACATACAGAAATAAATACAAACGTTCGCCATTAAAATATTAGTGTGATAACATTTCACCTTTAATCAAAACATTTCGTTACAAAAAATGTACCTATAACCGCCCAAAATACTTCCTTCGATAAGGAAATCAAAACTAAGCAATACAACCCCTGACAGGTGAAGGTCAGGTAACACCTTAAGCGCCCTCACTTCCTTTACTTAATGCTTAAAACTTGTACGGGACGTTGAGCAGGTTAATGATGATGAGGGTTATTTTATGAACCTTGTACACAATGGCCTATTTAGACCACTGGGTTATATCCATTGATTAGTGCTAGCTAATTAGGCGAAACGTTCGTTACAAGTGGTGAGATGGTTGGTGAAGTTAATGTGGAAATTGATGTATAAAATCCGTAACACCCGGGCGCATAGTACTGTGAAGGTTGCCCTCTAAAGATAACCCTACAGCAAACAGACTAACAGAAAAATATGTCTGGCTGGTTTTAAACACTCATTTGAATTCAGAATAAGTTTCATAAAAGTAACAGAACTGAAGTGTTTTGTCAGGATTTTTCACCATTTTCCACAACTATCACACAACGCCGTCTAGTCCCAAGCTAAGCAGAGCTTGTTTTATGGGTACTAGACAACTGATAAATATACTTATATATTTCTAAATACATACATATATAGATAAATTACACTCAGACACAGAACAAATGATCGTGCTCATCAAACAAACATTTGTCCTGGGTGGGAATCTAACCACTAGACCAACAGGCCAGTCAAATTATTCGCAAATTGATTCCTAGTGGATAATGTGATGAGAATTGGTGTAGTTTTGTATCTCAAGTGTCTACACAACTGAACAGTATGTAAAACCATTAAAACGGTCGAGATCTCGGTAAATTGGAGCTGAGAATTTTATTGTAGTATTGTCTACCTCAGCGAAGCTAACCGAGAATGCTGACTCAATATATTTGCTGCCAAATACTTAAAAAACTTTAGAATATCTTACATCAAATGGAGCTCAATCAAAGTAAAAGTGACTGCGAAGTCAAAAAAAAAACTGAACCGAAGATATTTTCGATTGTTTAGTTTGAGGCAGATTTGATTTAAGCTACTTGAATTGCAATTGCATAGTTTTAATTCAACAATAGGCATTTTTTTTTTCTGTGTAGGATTGTTTTTACAATGTTTTTTTTTTTATATTACTTAAACCACAGTCTCCTTAACCTTATTGGTTATTTATTATTGTCAACATCTAAAGAAAAAAAGAAGAAAGAAATTTTTATTGTTCCTACTTTTGGGTAGTCTACACTGTCCTCTCACACATTAAAATAATTGTAATATGTAAATATTTTGTAATCAATATTTTCTAAAGAGTAACCATGGAGTATTTGCCTGTTCTTCTCCATAGGAAATGACCAATTGGAACCGTGCACTAACTTCTGACGTTTTATAAGTGCCCATGTGAAAAACTAATTTCATAAAATCACACTAATCTTATAAAGGCAAAAGATTTTCTATATTACTCCTTTACGCTCAAACTGCTGCCCCCCTAGCCAAGTTACAATTGTATCATTCGCGCCGAACGCCTCGAGTAGGCCAAGCCTCCGATTCCTTTGTTTTGACGTCATTTCAATGCTCAGTCACGTGGTCAGAACAAAGGAATCGGAGGCGTGGCCTACTCGAAGTGTTCGGCGCGAACGAAACGATTGTAACTTGGCTAGGGGGGCTGAACGGGTTTGGATGACATTTGACGTCCTAGAATAGCACTTTTTTGATCCAGAGAGTATGTTTCCTTAACATAATTATCTACTATCATACAGGTGAAGCCGCTGCCAGAAGCTAGTTATGTATATACTATACTATAAAATAATAGATACCTTAAACAGACGATTAGTGGCTGTTTCTGTTTTACTGATGTCTCATTGACTTAATCCTGGGACACCTCATAAGATCGGATCAGTTCTCTCGTATACGAACCAAAAATACGAATCCGTCTACTAATTTTATGCCCGCGCTATTATACTCGTATGCCACATGGAGCTTTAGAAAAAGTTTATCATAGAATGAGAGAGACGTTCCACAAAACTGAACTTTTTCTAAAACTAGATGCGCCATCCTTACGGCCGGGTAGCGCACAATGTGCACATGCTATGTAATTAAAACGTGGCTCGTGTAATGGACTTTCCTGAGATACATAAAGGGATGTTTCAAAAGTTAGTTTCTACGGCACGTTGAAACTTGTTTCGTTATGATATACGCTTTTATAAAGCTTCAAAGACTAAAGATGTTTTTTAACAGTATCATCTATATATATAAAAATAAATAGCTGTTCGTTAGTCGCGCTAAAACTCGAGAACGGCTGGACCGATTTGGCTAATTTTGGTCTTGAAATATTCGTGATAGTCCAGGGAAGGTTTAAACGGTCAGAAAATATGGAAAAACTAACGAAAAAAAAAATCGAATACAACGCCATCTCTAATTAAAATGTCATTATAAAATGAATTATGATATTCTGGTAATGCCAGTAGATGGCGTTATCCTTACTATTAGGCGGTACGAAGTTCGCCGGGTCGGCTAGTTGTGGAATAAAAACGATATGCTCGCTTTGTGACACAAAATTTTAAAAAAGTTAAGTTTGTGACGAACATACTTCAACGTCTATTTCTGTAACTAACGCCATCCATTCCCATAGTAAAAATAGGTAAGTATTTACTAATAGATCCTTACTATGAAATTGCCATTCTGCCGAACTGGCTATTTCAAGTCCATTTTCTTCTTTTTTCGCTAAGTTTTTTTTTTAATGTAGAATTCAATTTTGTTTAATGGTTAGCGTCCTATTTTCATCGCATTTGTACGCTTTTCGTCATCATGGATACGTTAAAATTTCGAGTCATTATAGAGTATGAGTACCGTCGTGGCAGCAAAGCGGCAGAAGCGACACGCAACATCAACGACGTATACGGAGCGAATACTACTAACGATCGCACCGCCTGTTATTGGTTCGCCCGCTTCCGTTCTTGAAATTTCGACCTAAGAAATGAACCCCGTGGTCGACCGAAAACTTTAGCCGACAATGACAAATTAAAGGTGTCTGTGGAAGCTAATGATTCTCAATCTACAGTTGAATTAGCAGCAGCTTTCGATGTTAGCATCAAAACAATATTGATCCAATAGTGTCAAATTGGCAAGGTAAAAAAACTTGACAAATGGGTGCCCCATGAATCGAATGATCGCCAGCGCGAAGCACGTATCGAGTCGAGCCTTGCACTACTCAACAGGCAGACAAACGAAAGCATATTGAATCGCATTTTTACTTGCGAGGAAAAATGTATTCTCTTCGACAATCACAAGCGTTAAGCAAATTGGTTAGATCCTGCTTCAGCACCTAAACAATGCCCTAAACGAAAACTGACCCCAAAAAAAGTGATGGTCACTGTTTGGTGGTCTAGCACCGGTGTCATTCATCACAGCTTCTTAACAAACGGAATGAGCATTACTGCAGATACCTACTGTGAAGATCTGAACACAATGATGAAGCAGCTCGCACATCTCCAACCAGCTTTGGTCAATCGTTCGGCTTTGCTGATCCTGCATGACAATGCGCGAACTCTTACTACACAGCAGACGGTCTCCAAGTTACAAGAGCTATTTTTTGGGTGGAAATCATCCAATGACATCTCCCGCCCTTGGGTGAACCGGGGGGGCGTGTCAGACTTTTACTGTCAAAAACCCAGTAGGCTTCGACTCTGCTGGGCCCCCTACAGTTTGCTGACATCGGTCTCCTTGAAAGTTACAAGAGCTGGGGATAGAAGTTCTCCGTCATCCACCGTACTCACCAAACCGCCCCTACAGACTTCTACTTTTTCCAGAATCTTGATAACTTCTTGGTGGGGAAAAATTTCAATAACCGTGAGGCAGTTCAAATGCCTTTGGAGAGTTTGTTGCTTCCCGCACAGCAGACATTTCAAAAAGGGCATCAATAAGCTACCACTACGTTGGCAAAAATGCATTGATTGCATGGGGAATTACTTTGGTTAATAAAAATAATTCCCTCTCCTAGAGAGAAGGCCTGAGTCCCAACAGTGGGGACATTATAAGGCCGACTATGCTATGCTAATAAAAACAAAAAATATAAAGAGAAAAAACGTACAAGAACATTAAGTTGAATGTGAAAACGTAGGTACATTTCCTAGAAATTCAGATAACCATAAAAACATGTTGAAACCTTTATTGAATTGCTAAAGACATACCCGATAGCCCATAATAATCTGAGAACAAAATGAGATTAAAAAAAAACACCCCACAATTATTTGAAATAAATAAAATGAATTGATAATGTGACGGGGAAGCTATGCATAATTTATAAACTATCCCGGCAATTCACTGTAATAAATAAGACAAGGGGGAGACAAAAATGAATAGCCATGATATAGCTAGAAAGGGGGCGATTCCTTCTTTTATTTTTTTGATGAGATAACATCAAATGACATCTCTGCGTAGAGAGAGAGGAAGTGTCAGACTTTTACCACCTAAAACCCAGCCGTTCCTTAAGTTGCCCTTTGCAAGGATCACGGTAACTTTTTAGTTATCTAGTCTAGTCTATCTATTTATATTTGATTTCCGCATTTTTTTTTTTAATTCCACAACTATCATACAACGCCGTCTAGTCCCAAGCTAATCAGAGCTTGTGTTATGAGTACAAGACAACTGATAAAAATACTTATATATTTCTAAATACATACATAGTGTAGATAAATTACACCCAGAACCGCAGAACAAATGATTGTGCTTATCATACAAACATTTGGTGGAAATCGAACCCACAACCTCTGGCATAAAGTCTGGGCCACTAACCACTAGACCAACAGGCCAGTCATTGTTCATGGCAGAGCGTTATACGGACAACGCAGCCTTCATTCCAACAAACCCACCTCTATCCAGACTCAGATTAGACCTCCCAGTTTATTTAGAGCGTCTATTGAATTCGTAATCCCAAGGTTTGCATGCAAACATCAATGACGCTCGTGGATTAAAAGAATATACCGTTTCCGCGATCTCTATCTCCTCTGAGTACGCAATGCGTGTTTGTTTTACTCTATCATGGTCGACACGTTTATGACGTTTAGCGCTCTGATTGGCTCGCTCCTAGCTCTTAAACCAATCAGAAAGCAAAATGCTGTAAACGTTTCGCAAAACAACAAAAACCCTCTGTACAGACGACTTTACGCTACGCTCATTGTATGAAAGTGTTTATTTTGTGAGCAATGTCTGTTGATAGGCCTCGCAGCCAAGCCCATGCTGCTTCTGTCCAGTCGCAGAAAGCATTAGCGTGTCAAATTAATAATGCAATGGAACTCTAAAAAGGGACCTTTTGTCGCAAAATAGTATAGAATGTAAAACATAATTATAATTATCCAGCTTTTGGACAATGTCTTTAGTTGAAGCAAAAAGCTTTCGACTGTGATTATATTATGTGGACGCAAAGAGCTCATATTTTCATTAAAAAAAATGGGCAAGTGCGAGTCAGACTCGCGCACTGAGGGTTCCGTACAAATTTACCTATGAAAACAGTTCAATTCCCGAATTGAGTTACGAAGATTTTTCCGAATCGCAAAAAAAGTTTTTTTTGACGTAACCACGTATTTACAGTTTTAATTTTTTTCCTATACTTGTGTTATGAGACTTTGCTTCGTGCCAAATTTCATAATTTTAAGTCAAAGGAAAGTACCCTATGAATTTTGATTTCCTTGAGAGTGTCAAAATACACGTTTTTTGCGACATAAACAGCACATCTTTGTTTTTCCGTTAACTCAGAAGTTTGATTTTTTCACAGCTAGCAAGGGACCACAGTCCTATATGACTATATGAGACAGACAGACAGAAGGACAACAAAGTGATCCTGTAAGGGTTTCGTTTTTTCCTTTTGAGATACGCTAAAAATACAAAAATATAATAACTAAGAAACGCAATGCCAGCCGAGTTAAACTAGCTTGAACCTAGACCGTGGAAAATTTTAATATTCATCCTTTTTCGAACGTCTGTCGTGTTTGGGCAAAGACGGTTTGGTTTCGGTTTTTGCTCGCATAAAAAATAAGTAGCGTGAAATTGAATTGATTCTGTGTTTCAACCTCATTCGGAGTTGACTTTAGTATTCAGTGGAGGTGTGTTTTTAACCGTAGAGTGGGCGCGTCTTTCTGAAAAACGTCAGTGGGCGCGTGGGGAGCGTTTTGCCGCTCCTTTTCTGCTTTTCTATGACCATTTTAAGTAGGAATATAGCTTTTAATATATTTTTTTTCTCAGGGTTTAAAAGAAACTCAAATCAGTAATGACAAATCAACATATTTATTGAACTTTGTTTTAAAAAACTTAGTATATATATAAAATATAGTATAAAAAAGATTTTCGAAGACGTAAAATTTTAATTAAGTATTTTAACTAATTCTACATAATCCTATAATTATAATTGTTAATATATAGTATTATATAATTATATAATTAATCCATAAGATTAACTAGAACATCGCAATCTCTTTTATCGGCGTAGTATCTATTTATACCGGCAGTATTTTTAGATTTTTCGTTTAATACTTTTGTATCCTGAAATTAAAAGTGTTTTATTTAGTTATTATAGTAAATGCACCACAAAATTTAGTCTGCATTTCGACTTTACAAAAAAAATTGACAACATTTTTATTTACGTGAGAAGGCGCATGGTGCGCAAAATGCCGCCTGGTGTTAATTGATGGTAATAAACTCCTTCTCTAGCGACTTCCAGGCTAGTGATGACGTGCAGCTTTTGGGCACGACTTACGAACAAAAGTAGGGGCAGCAACTAAAAAGCGCAAACTTAACGGGCCATAGTTTTACGAATTATTGACGATTATTTGATGAGGGCGGCAAAATGCTCATAGCGCTCCCACTCTAGGGTTAAAGTAGTTTGAGATAATCACCAGCTATAACCAGGACGGCAGTAGAATGTCTGGGAAAGATATGGAGAAACAGCGGAATTACACAGAATACCAAAGTTCGTGTAATGAAGTGTCTGGTTTTTCCAATCTTTCTCTATGGGGCCGAGACGTGGAAATTAAGGCTACAAAATCACCGAAAAATCGATGCCTTGGAGTTGTGGTGTTGGAGACGGATGTTGAAAATAACGCGGACAACATTCCGCACCAATAACTCCATCCTCAAAGAGCTTCACATACGGGATAGACTGAAGTTCTTTGGGCACATCTCCAGAAACGAGGATTCGATGGAAAGACTTGTGGTTCACGATCGCGTTGAAGGCAAGAGAGCCCGCAGTCGATATTCGACTCGTTGGATCGATTTTATCACCAGGGTTACACATCTGACCACAGAACAGTGTGCGCGTAATGCCAACAACCGCCAGAACTGGAGAGATATCGCGCGATTTGCCTCAGCCTTGAAGGCAAACGACGGCGGCGCGCCGCAGTCCTGTCCATCATCAACAGCCACGACCACTTTAACAATAGTGTCCGACTAAGAGGAAGAGATAATAGACAATTTTGGGCTGTGTTGTTAAAATGCGTAGAGGATAAACGTTCTAACTTTTCATTATGTATTATTACTAAAGAACAAAATTTAAATAAATAGAGAGAAAAATTAAAATCAAAACAATAACTTTTACAAACTACGGAACCTTCAGCATAACCTACTTGTTTTAACTTTCTAAGGCAAAACTATAAACAACTCTTTTTTAAGTTTGATTTTGAATACTTAAAAGATTGGTCTAAACTTCATTATCAAATCAGTTTCATAAAGAAACTTATGCCAAAAAGTACGATAAATTTTATCGTAATTTCATTAGTATTATTTACTCTGAATTAATTTTGATTCGAGTTTGAATGTTCTTCAAGTTTTGTATCTGTTGCGTGGGAACTAATTTGAATTAATTCACAAACTCTACATGTCGTGGAGGCTGAAGAAAGTTTCTTTTAATTAAAAATAACAAGCTGAAAATGTGCCCGCTACCGACGCGTGTTTTTGTATGAAATTAAGACGTTATTTTTACGTTGGGCCCAGATCTTGTTAGTGCGAAATTATTTCGAATTCAGTTTATTTTAAACGGTTCACACTTAAGTTTTAAGTAAAGAGTGTATGTTAAAAGTAGATTTTATCAAAATAATTTCTTACTGATTCATGATAGTTAAAAAAACCACAACATATCTATACTCATTTATTCCATGAACACCATTCAATTCTATTTTTATTTTAATACTCTTTTTCCTCGCCTCTATTAAATAACTAGCTATCCTCCGTATTTTCACCCGCGTCTTTAGTTACTGCTCTGCTCTTATTGATCGTAACATGATGTAATATAGCCTATAGCCTTCCTCTTTAAATAAGCTATCCAACACTTAATAAATTTTTCAAAATGAATAAGTAGTTCTTGAGATTTGTGCGTTCAAACAAACACGTCAGTTTTATAATATAAAAAAGTATAGATATACCTAGTATAGATTTCAGTCCAAACAAGTTTTCACACTCTTTATAATCCTTTAACAAAATACAAGATGGCGACCGCATACTTCTATCAGCCCCATTACAAATCGTCCCCACTCTACGACGCGTCAACGAGATCGCGTTAGATCGGATCTTATTCTGTTCAGCCCATTATGTAGACGTTTTATTTCGGACCGTTTTATTATTTCCAAGTTGGCTTTGAAAAACATCTGTTGGCTTTAATCTGAACTTCTAATTTAAAGGATGTCTTCTCCGTGCTCGCAATTCCTCGGATTTTCGCTGAATCTGACTTTCTTGAAGATCTGCTTGTCGGCTCATTAGCAAGTTCGCAACTCGTTCTTTTCAGGGTTCCGCACCTGAACGGTCACCAACACAACCCTTTTACTAAACCACCACTATCGATTCATCTGTCTATCAGTGGGCTGTATTTGAGGAACCGTAATAGAAAAACAGTTTCATAGAGTGTGTATTTATTTATATTTATATTGCCGTTATAGTACCAATTAACATTTTTATACTCATTTTTAAAGAGAAAAATAGTTTTTTTTTTTGTAATGAATAAACTTAAAAACTTCTGGATCGATTTGAAAAATTATTTCACCAGTAGAATGCTAATATCACTGAGTAACATAGGCTACCTATATATCACACGGTAGAGGTGTGCCCCGCTTGGGCAGAGCACCGTCGTGTCCTCGTGAGGGCGATCGGCGGCAGCGATCTCTCGCGCCGGGCCTTGGTACAGGCCATGGTCCGGAGCGAGGAGGAGTGGCAGGCGGTCGCCTCCTTCTGCGAAGCAGTAATGCTAGCAAAGGAGGCGGCCGATCGCGTGAGGCAACGGCAACGGTCCTTACGCCCCAACCGCCGCCGGGATTCCGATCCCGATTTCCGGCCACCGTAGGCGCGGGCTTGCGGACGGCGAGCAATGGGTGGCTCGCCGTCCGATCGTCCGGTAACCGTCCGGACCGAGCCCAAGTCGTCGACGGCGCGTAGTGTTCCACGCGCGCCTCAAGGAGATGTCAGCAACCGTAGGGGCCCAACAGGGTCGAAGCCTACTGGGGCCATGGGTGATGCGAAAGAGATCCCCGGGGCCCTGGAAAACAAATGGCAAAGAAGGAACAGGAGTGGGTTTTTAGTCAGTAAAAGTCTGACACTATCTCGCGCTCCGCCCAAGAGCGGGGGATGTCATGAGATGATTTCCCACCCGAAAAAAAAAAAAAAAAAAAAACCTATATATTTTTTACTTTCATGAAGGCGAAGCGGTTAACAGTGCTAGTAAAAAAAAAATTAATGCGAAACCCTTAGTGTATGAGTCCGACTCGCTTTTCACTGGTTTTTCTATTGAAATGCTGGTTTTAGCATTTTCTGATTGAACATTCAATAGTATCACAGACGTATTCTTTATAAGTTACTTCAGGTAGAACTTAATTTTAGATCAAATTGTGCAACTCAGTATGATTGTAACGCATTGGCAACTGTGATAAGAACGTCATGTAGGTACCTACTTAACCTAAAAAATGCCAATATGAAATATCATAAACCAATTAAAAGTAATAAGGACATAATATGACGCGGAAATACGGAATGTACCCACCTAAGAGCTGGCGAGGAATTCTTAAAGGGAATTTCATTAAATTCCCTCAGCTCTTATTGATATGGGCGCTTGGCGCTCGAGGCTGGGTCGCACTTTATTAAGAAATCATATGAATGTTGGCGGGAATGGGTGTACGTGACGATACGCCATATTGGCGATGCGATGCCATCATACCATTGTCAAAGTACAGACGAGCACGATCCACTCCAATAAATTAGATGTTTAATTCTCTAATTATTCTGAGATGTTATTTTTTCATTAGACTGCGAAGTCGAGTGATGGCTCTCGTTAACGATGTTTGAACGGCGCATAATTGGTATGGTGGCCTTATTATTTGAGATCACACTTACGTTGGAATAGATATTCTGAAATATACGAATTTTTCAAATGATTTATGAAATGTCTTACATTGGTGTTCGGAATTAAAAATACTGAGCTATTTGCTTTCGTTGTCGTTATGGTCGCTGTTTTCTTTTTAACATTTAACCGATGACATATTTAGTGTTTTTGTTTGTAATAAACACTACTAAACCAATTTAATAAAAAATACCAGTTTAATGCTACGAGTATATTATCGGTATCACTGAGTAACGTAGGATTATATATTTTTTTAATTTCACACGAGCCAAGCCGTTGGCAGAAACTATACTCCATTTGTTTAGGTAGTTAACTAAACGTAAACAATCTTGATAAATATGTCTTTTTATAAAATAAAATCGTATAGAAGACATACAAAGATTATTTCAACTTAGTTAATTACCAAACCAAATTACAAAGTAAAAAACAAATTGTAAACATTTTTAGATAAAATTTTTAGTCAACTTTTAGATAAAAGACATATTTAGATGGTTTACATTTAGTTAATTACCTGTTTAGGTAATAAGTGACTGTACTCCATCTGTTTCGATAGAGTATAGTCACTTATAACTTTTACATCACGGTTAGAATAGAATAGAATAGAATAAACTTTATTGTACACCAATAAAGTGCATAGCTAGCGTATAGTAATAATAGTATAGCGTAGTGGTTGAGCGCACACACGCACAGAAAATAATAATTATGGACTATATATAAGTTGTTCCGCGTCTGGGTGTCTTTTGTATGTGAGTTTACATGTCTGTGGACGCACCGACAATATAGAAGTAATTCTTAGTGTTTTTGTTATGAATAAAAGTTAGATACCATTATTAACATCATGGGTTAACATAATATTGGAACAAAATCAAACCACAAAAAGTGATGGCAGATTCTCGAACAAAATTTCACTGGCACATTTTTTTAGCGTCAAATGAAGAAAAATATACAAAAGTATATAGATTAAATTTCTAAACAATTTTGCCCTAGACGTTGCTCTTAATAGAATCCTTGTATTAAAGATATTCCAGTTTAAAGTTTATGAGATTACGTATATTAAATCAATAATACCTACGTACCTCCTTATGAATTTACACATCACATCGTCGTCGAGTCGACGATGAAAAAAAACCTATGCCATATTATCGTAAAAAATCTAGTCAATTCAGTATCAAATTATAAGGATTGTTTTGCAATTCTTAGACTGGCTATTAGCTTTTTTTGATAAAACTTAGTCAATTATTTCATCGGTATATATCATGGTAACATAGGTAGACACTTAATAATTTCATCAACAATGTCCCCGCCGTTGTTCTTTGCATAACTCTACTTTCATCTTATACGTAAGCTTTAGGCATTCGTACATTAAAATGCAATAAAGCCTGTTTTCAGTTTGACAGCAAACTGAATAAAGTATCGAGATCACCTCAAACCACATATCGAGTACAATGGCCCAAAAATAAAATAATATCTACAATAAATTTTTACTAATCTGTAACCGCTCGAACGAATTCCATTGTTAAATAGAATGTTATCGAACCAATCCAAGTTTTCACAATAATTCACGAATATCAGCAGTTCAACTAAAGCAATCCCTTGTAAAGGGAATGATTATTTCTAAAACAAATGTACCAGCCGACCGCGAAGTAAAAGCAAACACGATCTTGGACTGAAAAGGCACCGACTGTAGGGTTGAATAAATTACATTTATTTACATACATTCGTCGCCAGTCTTGAATTTACATATTTCAGGATTACGATAAGAACATGGACGGCACAGACTGACAAATTAAACAAAGATTTAGGTATCGGAAAAATATTTCAACGCTGTTACACGATGAAAATATCACCTACCTACCGGATTCAGGCTTTTGCTACTGAGTTAATTTTCCCGAACAAGGTCCAAAAGTATCAGAATGAAAGGGACGAAAATTTTCATTAATTAAACACGTCAGTTTTGTGAGTTTTCACCTTCATTTTGACTTTAATGGAGTCAGATACGATAGGGAACGTAATTTATAGCTTGTGAATTTGAGGAGTGATTTTCTTTGGTAAATGTATTTCGAATCTCACTCTAATTATCATGGCAATTTGTATCGTTGCATATTAGTAGGCTGTATTTTGGTTTAATTGAGGGGAAAGCATAATTTTAACATATCACGAGTGCACTTCAATTATTTCAATTAAAACCAACACTGGATCAGTGGTTGCCCATTTAAGGAACGGCTATGACTTACCTATAATAGGTCATTGTTATTTATTTATTTCAAAAAACGGTCAGTGTATACGAAACGGGGCACTGAGGAAAAAAGACATCCAAAAACAACGCCTAATCAAGCCCTCAGGATCCGGTGGGATGTGGGAGTAGAAAGGTGGGGAAACATCGGCGGACACTGCATGTGACCTTGACCTCAATGTTAGTGACCTTGTGGTCAAGGTCAATGACCTTGAGGTCAAGGTCAATGACCTTGAGGTCAAGGTCAAATGTATAAGATGTCGGGAATTCAAATTGGACTTGACACGGGACTAGACTATAGAAAAACTTTTAAAAATAGTCTTACACCCGAAAAATAGTCAAAGAGCGAGCGAAGCGAGCTCGGAAGTTTAGGGCACCCCGACACGGACAGGTTAGGTTCGAAGGGGATGCCGGTGCCTACTACCGATAATACTTTATACATTTAACTTTGAGATTATGGTTATGACCTTGAGATCAAGGTCATTCACTTTGCGTGTCCCAGACGTTTCCCATCATTTTATAAATTTGTCCTTGAGATTATAGTCATGACCTTGACATTATATTCGTGACCTTGAGGTCAAGGTCATTCACCTTGCGTGTCCCATACGTTTCCCATCATTTTATACATTTGACCTTGAGATTATGGTGATGACCTTGACATTATATTCGTGACTTTGAGGTCAAAGTCATTCACCTTGGTAGTCCTAGGCGTTTCCCGACGTTTTATACACTTGACCGGATGGGATTTTGGATATGACCTTGAGATAATGTTCATGACCTTGACCTCAAGGTCATTGACCTTGACCACAAGGTCAAATGTATAAGATGTCGGGAAACGTCTGGGACACCCAAGGTCAAATGTATGAAACGCCAGGAAACGTCTGGGACAACCAAGGTGAATGATCTTGACCTCAAGGTCATGAACATTATCTCAAGGTCATATCCAAAATCCCATGGTCAAGTGTATAAAACGTCGGGAAACGCCTAGGACTACCAAGGTACTTTGACCTCAAAGTCACGAATATAATGTCAAGGTCATCACCATAATCTCAAGGTCAAATGTATAAAATGATGGGAAACGTCTGGGACACGCAAGGTGAATGACCTTGACCTCAAGGTCACGAATATAATGTCAAGGTCATGACTATAATCTCAAGGTCAAATTTATAAAATGATGGGAAACGTCTGGGACAAGCAACGTGAATGACCTTGATCTCAAGGTCATAACCATAATCTCAAAGTTAAATGTATAAAGTATTATCGGTAGTAGGCACCGGCATCCCCTTCGAACCTAACCTGTCCGTGTCGGGGTGCCCTAAACTTCCGAGCTCGCTTCGCTCGCTCTTTGACTATTTTTCGGGTGTAAGACTATTTTTAAAAGTTTTTCTATAGTCTAGTCCCGTGTCAAGTCCAATTTGACGGAGGCCCCCTGCGTTTCTTTTTAAATTTGACCTTGGGTGTCCCAGACATTTCCCGTCATCTTATACATTTGATCTTGAATTCAAGGTCATTGACCTTGACATCAAAAGGTTATCAACATTGAGGTCAAGGTCACATGCAGTGTCCCCCGATGTTTTTCCACCCTTTAACTCCCACATCCCACCGGATCCCGAAGGCTTGATTAGGCGTTGTTTTTGTGTAAGTCTTTTTTGTAGCAAATTTTTTTAAGTCTTTTTTCCTCAGTGCCCCGTTTCGTACACTCCAACCCAAAAAACAAATATCATTACAGGCTAGACCCAATGCGATATTGCAGTTTCCTTATTTTAAATAGTGACACTGTTATACTGTGACTAATTCTATATGTAGCTATCCTAGTGAATGTACTCAAAGCACAAGAAAACATGTCGACGTCATCGGCGATGAGGTTGAGAGTGTGGAGCGCGCTCGTCAGCGGCGCCTCGCGCAGCAGGTTAGTTCGCGCGTTCGTGCGGCACCGCCAGCAGCTGCGGTCGCCGACGACGACCTACATACCCGTCCGGCACGACTAGCTCACTAATTTATTTCAATACACTCAAAACTGTGAAGGAAAACATCACGAGGAAACTGGCGTGTCCTAAAACAAAATATTCAACATCCAGCAATCCGCACTGGGCTCTCGTGGTAGATTAATTACAGCCGTTCCCTCTCCTAGAGAGGACGCCTGAGCCCCTGCAGTGGAAACATTAAAAAGCTGATCATGCTTAAGACCCTGCGTATGCTTAACACCAAAAGTTATTGGTTTAATTGTCACACGGCGAGCACTCTTTGTTTGCAACGATAAATCCTTACGGAGGGGAATTCACGGAATCTTAAAGAACGTTAGCATTCACATCACCGACACCCCATCGCAATCTGTCAACCATTTTGACAAGATTTTGACATTGAGATGATACTACGGTTTGAAGTTGAACGTTTTAATACGACCATACGTCTGCTGCAAAACGAGATTATGTAATATTGTAAAATCAATGAAAGACTTAAGTCAGCGAGAAATTCATTTTTTTCTTTGTATATTCTGACAGACACACGTCTTCCTCAAGTCCATAAATATCATCATTTAAAATTAAACATAATTATATAACTTACTAGCTTTTGCCCGCGACTTCATCCGCGTAGAAGTCGAAATTTTTTCATTTAGGTTTTTTGATCGACTTTTTTTTATATATAACTAGCTTTTGCCCGCGGCTTCGCTCCCGTCAACTGAATACTATATTCTACTCTACCCTACTCGATAAAAAGTATCATAAGTCCGTCTCCTGGTTCTAAGCTACCTCCCCACCAATTTTCAGCCAAATCGGTTGAGGCGTTCTTGAGTTATAAATAGTGTAACTAACACGACATTCTTTTATTTAAATAGATTAATACCTCCTGTCCGCGACTTCATTTGCATAAAAATAGAAAATATTTTTAAAGTGCAAGTACATTAAGACACTGTTTAAAATGCATCACACTATTACCATTTGCCCTACTGGACCAGTCAAAACTGTGGCACTGATGATCACGTTATTGCGGAGAAATTAATTAACTCTAATTCCCTTAGTTTTTGGAGAAAAATAATTAGTGTAACCATTTCAATTTGAGCGAATGTGGGGGGCAAAAAGCCACTCGGAGTTAGTGATTTCAGGAATTCATGAGGGAAATGTACCACATCTTCTTGATCCATTACATTATCAACGGAAATGTAGTTGATGCTTATCTCCTCGCTACTATTTTTAGCCTCGAATATAGCCCTCTTCTTCTGACGTGGTCTTTATTTTCTATTTGGACTACATCTGGAATTCTGGATAAACATTGGAGATTAGATTTTCATTAAAAAAAAAGTTTTTTTTTTGTTGTAAATTTAGAGTTTTCAGATTTTTACCTATGCTTGTGCTATAAGGCCTGGCTTCATGCCAAATTTCAGAATTCTAGGTCAACGGGTACCCTATGAATTTTGGAACAGAGAGTAAAGTCCCGCGAACCTCCGTTGAAAAGGGAGGATCCTCCGGCCAGACGGATGTAATGTCTGGTGGGCAACTGTCCGATAGCTGATTTCGGGCTATAAATTCTAATCGTGCAGAGAACTTTAATTGCGCGATGCAGGATTTGTTCTTATGTGGCGCCGTAGATGTCGCTAGATACTTAAAATGAATATTGTACTTATTTGAATAAGGATTAATATTATGTTTATAAAAACCCCTTCGTAAATAATGCATTATTTCAGAACAAATTTGATTACCATAAAAAGGTTACAGTGAGCCAATCTTAAAAGATGGACATATTTCATGCTGTCGTGGACTTTTTTTAGAACTTTTAAAGGGGAACAATTTAGTAGTACATCATTTTTTTTAACTTTAACCGTTTACGCAACGCTTGCGGAAGCTCGCAAATGGAATAATTTTCCTTCGTTTTTGCAACAATTTTTGTCGATAATCCGCTCCCATCAGTCATAGCGTGATGTTATATAACCTATAGGCTTTCTCAATAAATGGGCTTTCCTACACTGAAAGAAATTTTCAAATCGGTAATTCCTGAGATTAGCGCATTCAACCAAAAAAACAAACAAACTCTTCAACTTTATAATATTAGTATAGATAAACAACTAACTAACTGCACTGTTGCAAACGGTTGCCCGCTTGTTTCGCCTAATTGTACGCTCGCAGCGCTAGTTGAAGTGATAACAAAAACGGTTCGGGTAAACCTGTGGTGGCTTCGACGATTCCGTTCGTACATCGTTAACATCACAGGTGGCACAGGATGTATTCTCTAACATTGCATCATTGTCTACGCTATCTGCTCCCTCTGGCTGACAATCTTTTCTATTTATGTTGTCTCAATTTTTTTTTTTTTTTGCTAGCTTTTTACTCTTCGATCTTTAAGGTGGGTCTACACGCTAGAGGAGCTGTGCTCGAGCTGTGCACAAGCCGAGCCTCGTGGTATCAAGTGTGGACATACAACAAGCCTCCAACGATCACGTCCTCGAACGTGATGAGAAATTTTTTGTTCGTCAAAAAATCAACAATAGGCGAAGCACAGCTGAGCACGAACCAAACGCTCGAAGGTCGCTCGCGCTCGGACCATACTACACGAATTTGTACACAGGTCGTGCTCCGCTTGTTCTCGGCTCCTCTAACGGATACCCACCTTTAGTTTGATGGCGAGAAACGCTTGCCGAACATGCACAGAAATTAAGCTGTGTTACTGTTTTATTACGTTTACCACACATAACTGGATTAGTTTTATTTATTTATTTATATTCCATGTACAGTAGTAGTACACAGGCGGACTTAATGCAAGGCATTCTCTACCAGTCAACCTTTGGTTTAAAAAAGACAACACTGTGGCAGGTGTGCACAACAAATAAATAATAGATATTACAAATAGAATAAAGTAAGTTACTATGTAAACCATACTAAAAATATAGTACTGCTTTGCCCACTAATTGAAATAATTTTAACTGTTAACGCAGTCCGAAATGCTAATAGTTATTCTATCTAATTTGAATTACATAATTATTATTAATTCATACCTATTTGATATCATTTTCAAAATCCAAATGTAATTTTAATGCACAATGCAGTGTTTACCAACATAAATGCCTCTATTTTCGTAAACTCTTTAATTTTTCTAGTCTAATTTTTTCGGTATTTGAAAACAAAAAAAAACGATTGTGACGTGTTTGTCGAAGTAAAAGAAATCGTATTATTTTTACGAGTCAATATAATTTTGGTGTAAAAGCAGTGTTAATATGTACACCAAAGTCGAGCGTTTCTTTTTTATACCGACTTCGAATTGTAGGAACGTATTTTTTTTTCACTAGTACGTAGGTATAGATGCAAAATTAATGATTTCGATACTTCTATGATGCTGTCTTCAACGTTTTTCCTTTCAACATACATCTGGCTGCGATTGCTGTTCTAACACGTTTTTTATTTTTCGTATTAGTGTGGATTGTGTGAAGAGTGATTTAAAGAAAAGGAAGTTAGTGATAGCATGACGAGTGACAGGGAAGAAAGGAAGACAAAAAACCTGTTGCGCTGAACCTAAATAACAAGGGACAAGGGCAGGAAGATGATGATGATAATGATGGTGTGGAAGCCAATGGGCCGGGTCCTAATTTTTTGGCCTTTACTGGATAATTCTCCTCGCCTCTTTCAGCCATCTGGTGGGCAAAGGCAAACGAACTTCCGGGTCCTTTTGGTCAAAGCTGCGAGCCAGGACATCACACCAATACACACGGTGCGTCTTTTGGAGCATTTTGATTGAAGGTGCGAGCCGGCCACTGCGAGAAGAATTTTGATTTGATTTTATTATTTTATATACCAAAATTTATTGTTAAATTATTTAAGGTAATATTATTTGATTTGATCGCATATTATGAGAATATTTTTTTAAATTAAATCGTCCGACGGACTATTGAAATAGCTTCTAGGTCGAATTACCAAATTCCGATTTAATTTTTTTAAACTTTCAAAATTTAAAATAATGCTACTACTCTTTATATATTTGGCTGATAGGTTTTTATTTTACTAGGACTTTCTGGTGTCCACCACCTGACTTGTCAAATTTCTCTAAACCTTTTTTGTTTTTTTTTTTCATTACTACTAAAAATTATACGAGTAGTGGTGAGATCCTTTTATTTTTACTTCGCTCTAATTATCATTAAGCGTCTTATGATGTTTTGACTAACTATGGCGTTCTTATTCCAAGAAACTGATAGAACTCACTAACAGAAAGTAGGTAGTTACTATCATGACCTGGATACCAACAACATTAAATTAAGGAGATCCAGAACAAAAACACGTGGCTGCAGAAATTTTATGTTAAAATATTCACAACTCTTTAATGAAAAATCAATGATCTTTCATCATTGATTTTTCATTAAAGAGTTTGGAAAATCTATTTGTTAAATTAAAAATATGATGAAAAGATATTTTTGGATAGTAATAAATTTAAAAACCCATCTGACACTTGGAACACTTGTGACATTATAGAAAGATATAAATTACTAATGTAAACTCATTTTAAGTGAACCTTGTTTATGAGTAAAGAATTCTTTAAACGTAAATATTAAATAAAAAACCGGAACGTGACAAATATGTTTTTTATTTAAAACTAGCTTTTGCACGCAACTTCACTCCCGTCAACTGACTACTATATTCTACTCTACCCTACCCTACCCTACCTACTCTACCCTACTCTACTCTACTCTACCCTACTCTTACCAACTCTGCCCAACTCTACACTACTCTAACCAACTCTTCCCAACTCTACCTTACTCTACCCCACTCTATCCTACTCTACCTTACTCTACCCCACTCTATCCTACTCTACCTTACTCTACCGTACTCGACAAAAAGTATCCTATGTCCGTCTCTTGGTTCTAAGCTACCTCCCCAACAATTTTCAGCCAAATCGGTTCAGCCGTTCTTGAGTTATAAATAGTGTAACTAACACGACTTTCTTTTATATATATAGATTTCTAATAATATATATATACGAAACTTGAATATCAACTAAATATTTATAGTAAACCTAACTATGGATATGTACTGTACTTGCCAGCGATTTAGTTCGCCAAATATCAAGTTCTATTTCTTGGGTTAATAACCCAAGAAATAGAAATCCTCCATATAATCTTAACACCCCCTAAATTGTTCTATTGGAGGTTATTTGGAAAAATAAATAATGGCAATCTTTAATATTTACTTTCTTTATTATTTGTGCTATTTTTTAAGTATATTGTTACACTAAATGAGATTTCGCATACAAACCAAATTCCTCATTCTCACCCCCCTTAAATTTTAATTTCCAAAAAATCCTTTCTTAGTGCTCGTCTACGTCACATAAGAAAGCCTTGTCCAATATTTCTGTTTCCTAGCCCCAGTGGTTTCGGTTATGTAATATAAAAAAACACAAATACACTTAAGCATCGAAGTACTCCTCCACATTGCTGTCATCCGGAAATGTGTGAAAACAAAAATTGCCACCAAAATATCTGTTCAAAAATATATCATGGCCCTTTGTAGTGATGTAGTGGCTTTCATCAACATAATTACATAATAAATATAAGATTTAAAAAAATCCTTTACATTCATGCGTTAAATAAGTTTATACAATTATTGCATCTTCAAATTTCTCTTTCCGGCCACCGTAGGCGCGGACTTGCAGACGGCGAGCAATGGGTGGCTTGTCGCCAGACCGTACGGTAACCGTCCGGACCGAGCCCAAGTCGTCGACGGCGCGTACTGTTCCACGCGCGCCTCAGGCAGATGTCAGCTAATCGTAGGAGCCCAGCAGGGTCGAAGCCTACTGGGGCCACGGGTAGTGTGAAAGTGAGACCCGGGGCCCTAGGACGAAGGCAAAGAAGGAACAGGAGTGGGTTTTTAGTCAGTAATCCCGCTCCACCCAATAGCGAGATTTGTCATTAGAAGATTTTCTCACCTAAAAAAAATGTCAAAATAGTGATAATAATTTGATTACATAAAATCTCATCTTTACTATATTAATTTTGGCAAATTTATAATTTAAATTATATAAATTATCACATTTAATTACATAGTAAATTCGTACATCCACATCGCTGTCACCCGGAAATGTCGTGTGAAACCAAAAATTGGTACCAAAATATCTGTTTGAAAATATATCATAGCACGTTGTAATGGTTTTCATCAACAGAATTACATAAAGCCGACAAAATAATAAGCCATGTTTCGCTTTAATAATGAATTTTAATGAACAACGCGTTCAGAAACCGCGGCGCAAACTTTACCGAACTTCCTAATAATGAGAACGAAAACCGATGTTAACCGATGTTATTATCTTGAGTTAGACTCCCTTCTATATTAATCTGATTCAATAAGATTGAATGGAATATTTATTTGCAAGAATATAATTTTGATAGGAATAATTGTTCAATTTAATGAACGCACATTAATTATTGCTATTTATGTGGGCATAACAAACAATTTACCTAATAACCATAGTATGTTTAGTCTATTGTGCCATTCTTAAACTACATATTTACAACGAAAATGAATGTTTCCGAACGAAGGCAAGGGTCATCGATTTTTTAATAATCATAGCATAATCAGCCTTTTTAATGTTCCCACTGCTGGGACTCCGGCTCCTAGAGATAGGAGTCTCTAGGAGAGGGAAAAAACCGTAATCCACCACGCGGGCCTAGTGCGGATTAGTCAATGTCACATGTCTTCCATTTTTTTTTTGTTCTAAGACAGGCCGGTTTCCTCACGTTGTTTTCCTTCACCGTTTTGAGAGCAGTGGTGATGAAATAAATTACACAAAGTAATTCGCCTGGGTGGGTTTAAACCCGCAACTTTCACCTCATAAGTCGGGCCCATTACCACTCGGCCATTTTTTAAGGCAAAGAATTTTAAAAGGTGAAAGTTGTGCAATATATACCTAAAAGAATTTTAATAGTTAGTAAAAAGGTGTTTCTTCCTGCCATCCCACGAACTCTTCCATCCCACATTTATACTAAACTAGCTTTTGCCCTCGTATATAAAATATAGCCTGTCATTTAGGAATAAAGCAGCTTTTTATCGGTGAAAAAATTTTAGCATTCGGACCAGTACTTTTAGAGATTACCTCCTACAAATAAAAAATAAACATAAAAACAAACTTTATAATATTTACTTTAAATATAAGTGTAGATTAGCTTCTGCTAGCGACTTTGCTCATTGATAGTAGATAATTATCATACCCCCGGCATAAAAAAGTATCCTATGTTCTATCCCAAGACGTCATGGTCTACCCAAATTTTGTCCAAAAACATTCAGCCGTCTTTGCGTGATGGAGTAATAAACATGCACACACAACCATAATAAATGTGCGTCAACACGGTATAGACTGCGCACAGACTTACGTAGATTTCTACAGAATTTTGTCTGTGCAACATTGCAATGTAAGCAAATACAGTGTATAATCAACATAAGTCTGTACTTTTTTTGGGTGGGTACCTAAGCATTAAATAACCCTTCTCGCACTGAGAGGAGCGAAAAGAATTGTCAGACTTTTATTGACTAAAACCAACCTGCCCCCCTAGCCAAGTTACAATCGTATCGTTCGCGCTGAACGCCTCGAGTAGGCCACGCCTCCGATTCCTTTGTTCTGACGTCATCTCAACGCTCAGTCACGTGGTCTGAACAAAGGAATTGGAGGCGTGGCCTACTCGAAGCGTTCAGCGCGAACGATACGATTGTAACTTGGCTAAGGGGGCTGTATTCCTTCAGTTGCTCATACTCGCGTTAAGGCCGCGGTAACTCTTTCGAACAAATTCCGCAACTTGTCTGTACCGTGTGGACATACCATTAGTGTGTATGACTTGCAACTTGAAACTTAATATGTGTCACATAATACACGCTCGTAGATTGCAACGGCATTACTTACGTCTTTATTTTTGTATCAAAACTTGTTATGGAGAGGTAACAGCGTTTGTTTTTAAGTGAGAAAATAATTCGTTATAGTTTGTTTTTAAGAGAGTCTAGGTGAGAAAATAATTGGATGTACCTACTAATCCTAAAGAAATCTTGCACTGATTATGAAAGCTACACTATAATATAGTGTAGATTATGAAAGCTACACTATAATATAGTTCTATATGTATAGAATGTTTGTAATAAAAACTTGCAAAAGTGTAAACTCTCTAAGTCTCGATACATTATTAATAGAAAATTTCAGTGTATCAGAGTCTTATTGAAAACAAATAGTTCACAATTATAAGTGATTATGTAACGGTGTTTACAATTAACCGATAGGTACCTACATAATATTTTTTTATTGTGGATAACAGAGATTTGTGTTATTCATAACATGATTGAAAAGAGTGTCCATGGAGTTTCTTGCACATTCTTCTCCATAGAGATCTAAGCTTTGGAATGTGCAATTAGCATAATTTTTCTGACTGACTGATATTTTGACATTTCAAAAGTGCCTGTAAATGGTTTATCTATATCTATTATCTATTTATATATATATATCGCGCTAAAACTCAAAAACGGCTAGACCGATTTGACTTATTTTGGTCTTGGAATATTCGAGATAGTCCAGGGAATTTAAACCTTCCCTGGATGCAAAAATGGAAAAAAATCACGAAAAAAAATTTCGAATACAACGTCATCTTTAATTTAAATGTCATTATGAAATGAATTATGCTGTTCTGTTAGTGCCAGTATATGGCGTTATTCTTACTATTAGGCGGTACGAAGTTCGCCGGTTCAGCTAGTTTGAAATAAAATGCTTTGAATTTTTGAATCTTTGAATCACCCGATGGTAAGCGATGATGTGGCTTACAATGGAGCACGCTTGCCTAGAAGTAACCTATTCACTCTTGACATAAAGAACCCTAAGTTGTAACTCAGGAAACATAGACTCCGGCAGGCAATTCCACTCCTTAGCTGTACGCACAATGTATGTATTCCCAAAACATTTTACAAACGCATAACTTTATCACAGAAGATCCTATCGCACAGTATAAACGGGGGGGGGCGAGTAGACCGTAATAAACAATATTCTATTCTATTCCCCTCCTTAACCTTAACCAATGAGGATAGGCCACGGGAGCGAAGCTGCAGGAAAGCGCTAGTTAACTGTCTTCTAAATTGACTTTCCAGTTTGTTTATTTTTTACAAAAACAGCTTGTGGTCTATAAGTACTTTCAACTAAATCCGACTTGTCGAGTGAAGATTACGTAGATATCTTTCCTGCCCCTACCATGACGTCTTAAATTAAAATCATCAATCTTCTGGTGTGAGAAAAGGCTAGTGCTTATAGCTTCTTCTCTTTCCAACACTGGTGTAATGATGATTTTAAGACGTGGGAATGGAGAGCCGTCGCCTCCTTCTACTCTCTTACTGCTAGTAATGCCAGCGAAGATGATGGCCGCAACCGTGAAGGACGGACATCTTTACGCCCCAGCCGACGCTACAGGAGACTTGTCGTATTCGCAGGATGATCCCCGGCCGGCGTAGGTGCGGACTTATGGACGATGAGCAATAGCTAGCTCGACGTCCGGTAGTGCGGTAAGGATCGAACCCGAGTTATCGATGGCGCATATAATTCCACGCGCTTCATAAAGATGTCAGCAAAACTGTAGACCAAGTAGACCGATGCCCGCTAGAGCCGCGGGATTTTTAAAAAGAGATACCGTGGTCCTGGAATCCAAAGCGCAACTGAAGGACACGTAGTTTTTCCTCAGTAAATATCTGACATGACCTGATTCCCCCCTCGTAGAAAAAAAAATTAGTACGGCCCCTTACCCTCGTAGAATTATTCAAAGTATACCAAAGAGCAGGCCATTTAAATTTTAAGCCATCGGAATAGGTTATACAAGGCAGGATTACTTTGTATTGTTAGTCTTAAGATGTGACTCGGTGGTAATCTTAGAATGGAAAGAAATCATCTGTGTATTTTCCCTTGAATTAATAAGTTTTAGGAGGCTTTCCCTGTATCTTAGCATTTTATTTTCCGTAATGAAGAAGATAATAGGAAAATCTGGTTTAAAGTCCTTTAAGATTAAAGGAATGGGTTTTTTTTCGGTGGGAAAATCATCTTTTGACATCCCGCGCTCTTGGGCGGACCGGGATATAGTGTCAGACTTTTACTGACTAAAAACTCACTCCATTTCCTTCGTTGCCTTTCGTACCAGGGCTAAGTCTTCCTTTCAGAATCAGACCCTTGGCCCCAATAGACTTCGACCCTGCTGGGCCCCTACGGTTTGCTGACATCTCCTTGAGGCGCACGTGGAACAGTACGCGCCGTCGACGACTTGGGCTCGGTCCGGACGGTTACCCGACAGTCGGACGGCGAGCTACCCATTGCTCACTTTTACACGTAATTTTTTTCAAACTAGATCAGGCCGATGTTTCCTAACTTACTGGCCTAAAAAAAACACCAAAACAAACTCAGAGGTGCAAGCCAGTAATTGTGTGCCAGAATTTTCGTGGCACTAGAACGCAAAGAACAACTGAAATAGCTCAGATGGGTTTACTCAGTAAAAGTCTAACACGCCCTCTCGTTTCACCCAGAGAGGGCGTGTTAGACAGTTTTTTGCGGTGGGAAACAATCAAATGAAGGAGTCATTTGATTGTTTCCTACAAACCACAAAGAGAGAAATCTAAAATATATTAATATTTTAGTCACTTTCACAAGCCACAAACATTCGCACTAGCAAAAAAACTCTTTAAATATATTTTTTTTTTAAATGTAGGTAATGGTCAAGTCATATGAGAACTTTGTAGGTTAATGTCTGAGATTCACATTTTGAGGGAAAGACCAAACAGATTTGAGTGAACCTGTCCGGAGAACGCAAGCATTTGCCAATGACTTTGAACTCCGAGAAGAGATAATAAAAAAAAGTTGTCAAAAACTTTTACGTTGTGTGTGTAAAAAAACCCAGCCGCCAAAAATGTTTAAAATATTCGATAAAAATCCCTAAAAGACTGACACAAAAAATAAACAATTTTGAAAAGATATAATTTGCTCCCAAACATCCGCCATTATAATTTTTGTAATTTTGTGTACCCAGTCTATTTGTCGACAAATCTAACGATATCTCATAAGCTGAAATGGAACAAGCTGCTTAGGCTCTTGAGCGTGCCAAAGAAATATACATAAATAAACTCAAAAAACAAACGCTCCTTTTGGTGTAGTCCGCTAAAAACACAAACTTCATTACATCTTTCTCTTTATTTAAATGTTTTTTGACGTGTAAAAGGGTTTTTTAACTACAGAATAAACATCGTCATACAAGTACTTGTCTCGGAAGGTAAACCTGCGACCTGTAGCGCAAAAGCCAAACAGAAAATACTACTTTATCATTTTCATTTGCGCTGGGAAACCGATAGAGATAATTGTGGACCATGACACTATCGGTACCGGAATCTCGAGAGTGACGGATATTGTCCCGAAACTTATTATCGGGACTAACGAGTCGATTGAATACCTGCTTCTCGTCACAGCCATGTGGCCGTCCCGGGGCGACGACCTATTCAGCCAGAACAAACAATCTGACGGCAGACTGCCAGCGTTTTCATCGCTGTGCCATATCGCTATATGATTTTGTGCATTCTTTTTTTTTCCTTGATATTATTTATGTCCGTTGATCAGTTACTGTAATAGTGGAATACTTAAAGAGTCAATATTTTTTTTGTATTCCTATAAATTTTATTTTTTTGTTTTAATAATTGTGGAAAAGGTGAAGATACCAACTACTACAACTACCAAGCAGCAGTAGGACAATACTTATAAGATATGTAATAATAATTCAGTAAAAGTGAGTTTCAGGTTAATAAGAGATTTCAGTCCATATGTAAACAAAACTATCCTCCAACCATCTTTTTATAAGAGTGTGAAGAAAACGATAGACACAATAATAGTTACGCAATAATATTGACATAATACCGAAAAAATACCTTAAATATAAAATTTAACCTGAAACAAACAAAACTATAAAATAAAACCAACGATAAATTTGGGCAAACAGCGCTGTTTCCACTGCAGCGATGCAGCGGCTAGAGGGTAGCGCCATGAATGAAGGGTGGTTGGCGCCACTCAGTCGCGCGGCGCGATCTTGTCGCTGGCACAGATCTATGCCACAGAACATAGAGCAAAATGTAAAGTAGACTAACTATCCGAAAAAAAAAATACACATGAGATCACACAAGAAAGAGAGATTGGAAAGGAGAAAGATGAGGAATTTAACCAGCAGTTGGACATAAACTAGGCTAGAAAAAATAACATCTTGACCTTTTCTTTCATGTGAAAATTGTAATAATTATTTGTTATCAGTGTTATCACCTTGGGCCAAGCGGGGGATCTTTAAGATTCTTACCCTTTTATTCCAAGCCATTTCCTGCACTAAACTCAACCTTGCCTCAGCCTCTCTCAATCAAATTGACAGTAATAGTTTGTTATCTATTGACATTAACCGAGGGTGTATATCACGGTGACCCAAACGAGTGGAATGGAAGAAGCTTCCTTCAAAAAAACTTAGAATAAAAGGTAGAAGTATTTACTAGAACTATACACTATTCTTTAAGTTACCTCGGAACAGAAATCACGGTAATATATCCTAACATCTAATTTAAAAAGTCTTCACAGTCTTTTACAAAAGCAAAAAGCTATTATTAAACTGACATTTATGAGCCGCAGAGATTTTCTTATCAAAACATAAATATTGGGACACCTTTTCGTTATATAAACAAGAGGTAAGATAAGACAGGAAAGTCATATTTTTATCCCTAACACCTTTATCCCCAGATGATTCTGGTTACTTATCCTCGGTCTTTACCTTTCGATTAAATTTTCACTCAACGTCAGAAATAGGAGATTACAGTGATTGATTGTAAAAGTTCTAATTAGTTTGGCGTTAATAAAATATAAATCTTGTTAAAACTCCATAAATAGATGCACGGAAATTGATTGCAATAAATCTCATTAAGAAGTAATCAAAACTGTTAAATAAAACGCTTTGCTTTTGACACGAAACAAGGAAGTTAATTTCAAGATCTGTCACTTATATCAATTTACTGTCATCTACACTAATATTATAAAGAAATAAAGTTTGCTTTTGTTTTTCTTTATTTTTTTGAATTTTGTTTGTAGCAGATAATATCTGAAAGTACTGGTTCGATTGCCACAATTTTTTCACTGATAGAAAGCTGCTTTGTTCCTAAATCACATAAGCTATATTTTATGTGCGCGGGCAAAGCCGCAGGCAAAAGCGAGTTATTGCTATTTTGAAGATTTAAACGGGTACTATAAGCTATATTTTATGTGCGCGGGCAAAGCCGCAGGCAAAAGCGAGTTATTGATATTTTGAAGATTTAAGCGGGTACTACGTTAGACCGACGCACACGTGAGCCACGCCTGATTTGTACGTAGAGTCACGTCGCGTGGCGTCGAATGGCGTGGATCTAATGTAGCTCTACAAGTCTAGTTGCCATATACAATGTATGGAAACTGACGCGCCCAGATCGGCGTACGTGGCCCACGTATGACCAATGTAGTTCTACCTTACGTTTACACTTTCTCGTAGCTTGACGTGATGACCTGTGTGGACCTACTTACTAAGCATCTGTTATCAAACCTTTTTGTTTTCGGTGCGAAGTCATCAAACAGGTAACCCCCTCTTGCTATGTGTGGTGCACGATCTCTCGCATTCCATCCACAGCGGACGAGTAAAGTTTCAGACTTTTAATACCTAAAACCCATACGTGACCTCTCAGTTACCCTTTGCGGTAGGTAACTCTTTCGAAAAATCTCGCAGAAGCAGTTACAACTCACTAAGTCCAGCTAAGTTTTCAGTTTACAAATTAAATTGGCACGTGACGATTTTGATACACGACTCATGGTTACGAACACTAGTTCTCTTACTGAAACATGGTACACTGTGGCCCCATGCGTGTGCTGGGGTTGCACCGACTATCGATTGAGTTAAATGCAAACAAGCTCATGTGTGTATAGCTCAGGCTGCATCTCTATCAGCGGAGTCTTAGCTTCTTTACTTCCATACATTCTGGGCTAGACAAACCCTATCGCACACGATTGAATTTCTATATGTGTATTCGCAAACATTTCACTGAGAAGTGGTTTTAGCTTGAGTGAAAATAAATATTTTGTCGAGTTGCGTCTGTTTTATTTCGTCTGGTATGCATTTCACATACACTTTTAGTGTTTTCTCGTAAAACCAGAATTTTGTCCTGAAAATAATATAACAGATATTTTTAGTCTCGCGAAATTCAAGCAGAATTATTTGTATCGTATTTCAAATATTAAGTTAAGCCAAACTATCAAGACGTTTGAAAAAATTTAATGTTTAAGCTGTTTACAAGGTTTTTGCTTATTTTAATCTTTTCAGCCAGTCTATCACACTACACAACAGAAACAATAACACACCCAAGCCAGGCATTCAATTGGAACCACCACGAAAAGCACAAGCGTGGTCATCCCAAACAAACTTAGGGACGGACTGTGCTACACGAAGCGAGAACGATCGGAAAGTGATGCAGTGAAATAGAGCGAAAAACTCATGACCAATGGCAATAGGAACTCTCAGTGGACACCCTCCGTCCCATCCAAAGGACTTATGATCTTCAATTGTTTGTGAACATAGCAGTTATAGGACTACAAAAAAAAATCACAGCTGATTTTTAATACAAATTCTGTATAAAGAATTCGAAATTTATCGATATTTTATTTAACAATAGGAGTAGTTGTGGTTAAGCACGCCAATAGCGGTTATATAAATGTAGGAATAACTGCATTTATTTACTATCTGAAATACGGAAATAAAGACTACAAAAAAAACTCTGAACTGATTTTTAATTCAATTCTGTATAGAGAATTCGAAATTTAGCGACATTTTATTTAACAAAAGGAGTAGTTGTGGTAAAGCACGCCAATAGCGGTTATATAAATGTAGGAATACCTGCATTTATTGACGTTCTGAAATACGGAAATAAAGACAAAAGGCTTTCCTGAATCAAATTGTACCGTGACTCTTAATTTTCTTTCGAATGAAAAAGGATATCTAGTTTGCATTTTTTTATAATTTTACTCTCTTTGACGACTATCTCACCAGCCTCCCTAGCCAAGTTACAACCGTTTCGTTTCGATTCTCTTTTCGTTGATCGCCTCGAGTCAGCCACGCCTCCTATTCCTTTATCCTGACCACATGACTGAGCGTTGAGATGACGTCAGACGTGTTGTAGCCGATTCGAGGCGATCAACGAAAAGAAAATCAAAACGAAACGGTTGTAACTTGCCCAGGGGGGCAGATGGTAAGCGTGATGTGGTCGACGATAGAGCACGCTTGCCTAGGTCAAGAGTGAATAAATATTCACTCTTGACCTAAGAAAGTTGTAGCTTTCAGGAAATAAAGACGGAGCAGGGGATTGCCTTCTAAGCTATAGGTACGCAAGATAAAAGTATTCCCAAAAATTTTTCGGGTAAGATCCACAAAAATGATTTTTTTTCTTAGGAAAGAAGAATTGTGTTAGAAGATAAGGGACCATTATGTTTTATTATTGATAGGCGCGCGTTTGATCACCTGATGGTAAGCGATGATGTGGCCGACGATGGAGCACGCTTGCCTAGAAGTAACCTATTCACTCTTGACTTAAAGACCCCTAGGTTATAGCTATCAGGAAACACAGACTCCGGCAGGGAATTCCACTCCTTAGCTGTACGCGTCATAAATATGTTCCCAAAACGCTCTGTACGTATGGGTGGGATGTCCACCATGTACCGATGGCGCAACGCCGTACGTCTAGTGGTCCGTTGATGGAACGGACTTGGTGGAATTAAATTGTGCAATTTAACACACTCCCCGAAGTGTAATCGATAGAAAACCGACAAGCCAGCAAATCGGCTTCGATGCTCAAGGCTTTGGAGTTTTGATTCGACAAGTGCAGAAGCGAGCTAAGAGGATCACCGATGATCCTCTTAGCTCGCTTCTCAATCGACTCCAGGGCATCAAGCTGGGTCTCCAGGGTCTCAATCGACTCCAGGGCATCAAGCTGGTGCTTGATGCCCTGGAGTCGATTGAGAAGTATTTGGCAGACCCATCCCAAAGATGAGAGTAGTATTCCTTAAACGATCCAACTAGCACTTGATAAGCTTTGAGCAGCGGTTCCACGGTAAAGCCGTGAAGCTTTTAAGAAAGAGTCAGCCATTACTATGCTCAAACGAAACCACCAGACATAAAAGTCACACCATTAAACACAGCAAAATGATTTCGATTCAAAACTTTATTTTCGAACTATTGACATACCCACACCATTTTGTACGTCAACTCAAAATCGAAATCGTGTTTTAAAGCAACGTTTTGTTTGTTAGCCTAAAATATTTGTTAGCAACAAAATGGTTTTATTTCCTCTATCCATCTATTTTCAGTTTTGGATAGTTATTGAGTTGCTATCTAAATTGATCAGAAATACATCATAGTATTGCCATTTAACAAAATACCTTAGCTAGTTTTTGAAAAGCAAAACAATATTTTACTGTTACGTGATAGTGCTTGCGCTTTTTTTTAGGGTTCCGTACCTTAAAGCGAAAGGAAAAAAACGGAGCCCTTATAGGATCACTTTGTTGTCCGTTTGTTTGTCTGTCTGTCAAGACCCTTTCTCTCGAAAACTCGTGAAGGTATCGAGATGAAATTAAAACCATGTACTCAAGTCTGTGGTTCCTTAAAGTTGTGAAAAAATCTAACTTGTAAGTTAACGAAAAAAAACACATTAAAAATAAAATTTATTATTATATCAGTGAATATGTGGGTAAGGACACATATAATATTGCGTCGCAATGACTAGTATATTATAATAGTGTTTTCGAACAAGTAGCGGTCATCTCTGAACAGTCAAAGATAAATTGTAAAAGATACAAACAAGTATCTTTTACAAACTCAAAGAGATTTTCAATTACACGGTCTCTAACATATTAGTAAGCGTCCCAATACACACAGAATTTGTCAACCGCCAACATGCGTGGCGCGTTCGCATTTTTATTAAAACAATCACAAAAAATAAGTTTCACAGCAAACGGAGACTGAATACTAATAGTCAACAGATAAGGAGAGTCAAATTCCAAAACATGACAGGGTTTTATAAAAGAAAACTGATGCTTTTTTTTATTTCTATCGGTTCGCTTATTCTTCACTTTCCCCGATTTCTAAAACCATCTACACGTCACATAATAAATAAAAAATATAATTTATTATCATTAATTTTGTCATTATTTCGTTCGAGAAATTATGCCAATGTCCAGGATACCAATTGAAATGAAAGCAACGAATATGAAATTATAATACGACATATTTATAAAACCTCAAACAAAGAGAAGTTCAACATGATAGTCACGAGCAATAAGATATATACATTATCACATTTTCCAGCTTTCTTAACTGTTACCATTAAAGTATACAAGAATTGGTTCTAAATTACTTATTTAATAGTGAGGTAATAAATAAACATCTATCGTACACTTATTTTTTGAATAACAGAAGTTAAAATAGATAGAAAATGTGACAATGTATGTATAATTTCTCGCGACTGTACTATGACGTCAGATTACATCTCGACCATAAGGCCACTATAGAAAGACAGTTATACTTATTAAAAATAATTATATCTCAATTATTTATCAATCAATTTTGTTTTTGTTTTAGTTGGTATTCCATTTTTGTATATTTATTACCCAGTGTCGATCTCACAACTAAGACGAATCTAACAACGCCTCTCAAGCTAAAACACCGTTTAGGGTATAAACCATGCCAAAAAAAATACATACATACAGACACTCGAAAAATATAAACCTACTTTAGCGGTTTTTAAAAAAGGTTTTCAGTGATTATCACCAAACACGTTAAGGTAAACGTAAATATTGAGGTTTACGTTACGTTACTCTCACAGGCTTCAAATTGCAACGCAGCACAGATTTGGCACTCTACACCATACTCGCGTTTACACACAAATCTGATATGCCCAAACAGCCAGACCAACTTTACTGTCTACTATAGGCTATTCAAATATTTGTTCAATCCGCACTTCGTACCGATCAACCGCAGCTCAGTAGTCATTGCTCAGCTATTGTGCCAACAGAGCCATATGTTGGGTTAAATTTTAAGCAATAATTTCAATTATGCCATTTACCGCATAAGCACATTTGAATCGTCAGGAATCGAACTCACAGAAAAATTTAGGTAGTGTACTTTCGAACGCATAAAACTCTATAAAGAAGATCAAGCAAGAAACTCCATTCAAAACAATATTTTACTGTTACTTGATAGTGCTTGCGCTTTTTTTAGGGTTCCGTACCTCAAAAGGAAGAAACGGAACCCTTATAGGATCACTTTGTTGTCCGTCGGTCTGGCAAGACTCTTTATCGCGGGAACGCGTGCAGGTATCAAGTTCATCCATATACTGAGGTCTGCGGTCCTTTGAAGCTGTGAAAAAAGAAACATCAGAGTTAATGAAAAAAAAAAAAGATACGGCCGTTTATTTCGACGTATATTTCAACAAATTACAAAAAACGTATATTTCGACACTCTCAAGGTAATCAAAATTCATAGCTTACTTCCCGTTGACCTAGAATCCTGACATTTGGCATTAAGTAAGGTCTCATAGCACAAGTATAGGCAAAAGTCTGAAAACTGTAAACTTGTAGTTACGTCACAAAAAAAATTTTTTTTTGCGATTCGGAAAAATCTTCGTAACTCAATTCGGAAATTTAATTGTTTTTATGGGAAAGTTTGTACGGAACCCTCAGTGCGCGAGTCCGACTCGCACTTGTCCGGTTTTTTTATTTTATGTTAAGAGCGAAAATTTCTTATATATTAGATTTTTGAAAGTGCATTTATATATTATTAAGTAAAACCTAAATTAAAAAAATGATTTATTCCGGACGCCTCGATAATTCAGAAGTGTCATTTTTTCCTATCCGGATTAGCGAGGCCCTACTGTAGTTACAAAGTATTATTTACATCATCAAGATTACATACAGAATACGGGGAAAAACATAAAAGATGTAAGTACAAACAGAAGATGAATTCGACAGTGAAGACTATGTGTCTTGCCTAGCGAGTACGCATGTCTAATCTCATCTCTTTACAGACTACTAAACACACATCCACCACAACAGCGGAAAACCACATACAACAGATTACGGTCATGCGATACTATTTTCCTCTTCTATTTACACAAAAAAGGTCCATAATAATAATTGCTCTTAGAATGATTACTATCTTTCTATGCTTGGAAGACTTATGTTTATTTTAAATTGTTTGAAAAAAAATCGGAAGACCCAATTTTAATTTAAAGAGATGACTAAGGGCGGAATTCACCAATAAAACTAATGGCGTTTTAACGATTGGCTCGCATTATCGCGTTTAGCCGCTGTCACTAGTGTCAGTTGTAAAAATACAACAAAAGAAAAATACAGACAAGTGACACTAGTGGCAGCGGTTAAACGCGATTATGCGAGCCAAACGATAAAACGCGATTTGTTTTATTGGTGAATTCCGCCCTTACTTGAATGAAAAAAATGTTTGATATGTAAAAAATACAAAGTGTGTCTCATCGTAAGATAACCTATAAGAAAAACAGTCATAGCCGTTTCTGAAATAAGGTTAAGGACTTAGCAAACCCTACTTTAATGCCGAAGTTTGACGGGTTCTTAGTCTAAAGTAGAGTTAATTGAGAAACTTTAGTTTACTGATAAAAGAACAAACAAATCTTATAAATGTTCTGTTTTTTTTTATTTCGAGGCTGGAATCTTGGAAACTGTACTGAAGACCTTTTATGTTGTTTCAAATCGAAAATTTTATAGATACGGTTTGATGTAGTGAAATGACGTGACATGTCAAGAGGAAGACAATGCGATGGTAGTACTCTCCTACCACCGATCACTTCGGAATAACACGAATGGAAGAAAAAGTCCGACTCGCACTTGCCAATTATTTTGTCTTATGCTTATTGATGTTGTACTGTTCTACAAGTCTATTTGCTTTTACTCTATTCTTTATTACACACTGACACATATAGGTAAGTATATTCAAATAAAAAAGATACCTAATGTGCAAAGGCGGGCTACCAAAAAGCACTGAGTAATAGATAGACAGATAGATTCAACATTAAGATATATAACGTTCAGTATACATAAGTGCATATTAATAAACTTAAAACGACATAATAATTAAATAATCTTTACATATGTATGTACCTACAGCACATAATACATATGCTTAAGTAGACAATATCTACATTAAACAAATAAAGTCATTTAAATAAATATACATTTATGGGTCCTGTTGACTGGAAATGTTTACGGTGCAGAGCTTGAACAGTAAAGGATCATCAGCTAACCATTTGAGAAATGGGGAAAGAAACGAAGTAAAGAGAGAATGATGAGTAGCTGAGCTTTCCTCTTAGCCTGTTTTAAATATAAACTACTTCGAAAGACAAGAGTAGTAGTAGAGTAGAAGTAGTTAAAAAGCAACGATCCCTTCAACTAAAAAATAAACGCAGATCAGAGCGCGCTTCTCCATCAACGATTGCATCACTGCTTACCATCAGATGGGATCGCAGTCAAGCACTAGTTTAACATATAAAAAAATCCAATAAGATATTTTTCCACAAAATAGAAAAAGATTGTAACAAATGTTTCCCATTAACATAACTATAATTACCCTTTTCAATCATTTATCGTATACCGAAATAAAAAAAGGTTCAGCATAGCAAGGCATACAAAAAGAAATTAGGTGAATTTATTTCGACATGATTCGACTCCGGAATCGGCACAATGGGGGCTGGCCTAGCAATTAAGCCAATTACCTTCATTGTACTTAACAACCAAAAAGAGGTTCCTTTATTGCGAGCTTTGGGAATAATAGTGGACTAATAACAAGCACACTAGTCTACTTTTCGACTTTTAATTAATTTAAATGACTGGCACTTTATAAAATGCTATAAAATGTAAATTTGATTGCCAGGTTGGTTGGAAATTGGAAATTGTTATACTCGTAATCCATGAACAGGATTCGTTAATTTTGTGCAGAAGCTATAGAATAAGTTGGACGAATGTTTAGAATTTGTTCACAACTTTTTGGGTCACTGCCCAGGTAACCAGCGTAGTTCAACTGTCAAAAACTATTGTTACTGTTTAAACAGGTACATAACTTTGACAAAGGAATTCAATGAATAGACGGAAAAGTTAACGATAGAAATAAAAAACGCCTGAACGGCTCTGATTCCCTTGTAATTTAAACCGGAACAAATTGGCGCAGAAACAGGTCAGAAGATGCTTTTTTCAAACTGTTAGAAACAAGATCTTACAATGGCATTAATAACAAGACTGAAGATAAGCAACACGAGCACAAAAACGTGAGTTTTAAACAAAAATAACTGCAAGCACATAAAAAAATATGCACCAAGCCATTATTCAATGTTCAAAAACATTTTTAGAACGCGTAAAAGAGAAACAGTAATTGCTATAATGATGTTAATATGAACACTAAAAGTTTTTCCACTCTGCTGAATTGGCTTCTCGCCAGCCAGTTTTTTGTCCACCAATTTTGGCAAGACAGGGTTATACGGACTAAAATGCCGGATTGGTCTCTTTTGGGCCACTGACTCGCCATCGATCAACTGTGTCTTAGCTTCGGATGGACGGCTTAACGAGGTCTTTGATGCATAAGAGATAAATGTACTTAGTGTTGCCTTGATATTTAACTTTGTGGAGTGAATATTTATGTTGTGGTGACTCGGTGTTTGACTTTTCTACCCTTTTAAAGCTAAGGACACTGAAGTGGTTAGCACTTATAGTCCGCAGCTAAGCAGATTAGCGGAAACTTATTGTTGTCTGCAATATAAATACTTACTTATATTGCATTTAGATACGATCAACTGTATCAACTAGTTACCAAAACACATTTTCTAGTTCATAAACTCAGTATTTATTTTTTTGTTAAAAGGATAAAATTAAGCCCTGAAAATGTTAAATGAAAATTTAAATACCGCCAAGAGATAATTTCTTACTTAAACCTGCTCAAAACTCAGCAAGCGCCCCAGATTTCTATCTAATTAACAACAGGGACTTACGAGAAAGATGAAAGTTTAATTCACAAGCACTTGAAACATTTCCTGAGACCTATCACACTTCAGTTCCCCCAAAAAGTTACTAGCGTCCAAGAGTTGCCATTATGACTACAGTTTGCTAGTAGTTACAGTATCAAGAACGCGGATATACTGGAGGAAAACAAAGAAGCTGCCATTTCACAGCTGGGCAAGTTTCCGCTTCCAGTAATCAATGATTGGAGTACAGTTAGCAAAAGAGTTTAGTATACAGGCAAAAAAGAAGTCGATTTATGAGTGTGGTTATACGGATCTAATGTTGATAATTTACGTTCTAATAAAATTCAATAAACAGACAACTTATTTTACTTCTTCGATTGGCACAAACCAACAGGGTTTTACGAGATATGAAACGGAATGCAGCGCAAATTAGGTACGTGACACAACAAAAACCGCGCGTCAACTGCGTGCTCTCTGAATCTATATATTACTACAAATTTACAGTTTCCAGACTTTTTCTATACTTGTTCTATGAAACCTTACTTCAATACAAACAAGATTAAGAACTAAGTCGGCAAAATATGCACCTAAACGGTGCATAAACGGCCTAATATTTGAATGCGTTGACTTAGAAGTTTGATATTTTTACTGCTGCTTAGGTAAGCAGACCTGAGAGTATTTAGTATTTATTTCAGCTTCATACCTCCATGCGTTCTTGAGAAAAAGGGTCTTAACAGACGGACAGACAACAAAGTGATCCCATAAGGTTTCCGTTTTTGCTGACTTAGGTACGGGACCCTAAAAAACTCTAGACACTACCATGATGGATAATATTGTTTACCCAGTAGGAACCTTTTAAATAAGGTACAAAGTTTCAAGTTGCCTGTACAGTTATTTCTTTCATTGGCTGTACATGGAATAGGATAAGCAAGTTGTGAAATACCCCGAATACTACTTTTGATGAGGTTTGTTTGCGCTGTCTTATTTATCAGAAATGGCGGAAAGTTCCTTCTTGCCATAATCAGTGGCTATGGTTGTTTCACTTGCCAATTAGATGGTCACGTCTGTTCGGAAAATGATATTCTGGTATGAATCTAAGATTGATTTAGTTCAGGTGCTGGTGGCATAACAAATAGGTACGAAGACTGAATGGTAAATTATCGTAGTCTATCTAGGCATTTGATTGAAACGCTTGACAAATAGCAACTCGCGATCACTGTAATTGAATGCCAGCTTCGGTGAACTGTATAAACCGGGTAGGTGTGTAAGTGGGCAACCTACGCCTTACAAGATTATAGGATACTAGCTGCTGCAAGCGACTTCGCCTGCGCAAAAGTAGATAATTTTCCCAAGAGAACATATCCCAGGATAAAAGTAGCCTATGTGCTATTCCAAGGCATGGTCTAGTGCCACATCCAATCCCTTCAGCCGTTCGAGCGTGAAGAAGTAATAATAATAATAATAAACATTTTTTTTTCTCAGAAAAGTACATTGGTAACAAGTAAATTTTGCCTGAATGCTAAAAACCTATATCTGACCTAGTCTGAACTAGGTTCGAGACCTGTATGACAGATCTCCAGGCTTATATCTCGCAGGCCTTTTAAACATAACCGCATTTTGCAGCACATAAACATGAATCTTATGTTTGTAAGATTATGAGCGGGAGAGATTTGTAAAATGACATGTTAAGTGTAAAGGAAAAGTGATATTTTTATTGAAATGTGTGTACTGTATAATGTATGTGTATGTGTATTTATAATGAATGTGATTAAATTTACTTTATGATTTGGAAGTAACACACTCACAAACTTTGGCCTTTATAATATTAATGTGATATAACGAAAATATATCATCATCATCATTTCAGCCGATAGACGTCTACTGCTGGACATAGGCCTCCCTCAAATGTCACCACAACGAACGATCCTGTGCGTCTCTTATCCATCGGACTCCCGCAACCTTCACCAGGTCATCGGTCCACCTTGTAGGGGGCCTTCTAACACTGCGTCTTCCGGTACGCGGTCACCACTCTAGAACCTTTCGGCCCCAACGAAAAACGAAACTATATAAATTAATCTAATTTATGGGCTTTTTTCCACTTGCCAATGTTTCCACAAACGGCTGTAAAACTTTCAAGTTTAAAGGTGTCTTAAAGAGTCATGGCTAGGTTTTGAAAGTAAAAGACCCACAGTACTAAGGCTAAGGCTAAGGCTCCATTCTAATCTCATCAACGTAGGATCCAAAAAAAGACTTAAATACAACAATAACAACAAGGTTTGCGTTCATTGTCCTAACAATTTATGTAGGAGTAACATGCTTGAGGGCAGATTGTAATGCTTAGTTAGACAGGGACTCAATAAATTAACACCCACATTGTATGAATTGCCTTTGTTTGTATGGTTTTCGTTATTTAAGTGTTAGGACTCGACATCCGCTGTCTGTCAGAAGAAGTTTATGTAATATATAATAGGAAAGAAAATTAAACCAAACAGAATTGAAACCCACGTACGAATTTTGCGGTCAAAGAGCACCTAGACGGCACGGGCAAAACGTTCTAGGAGACGCTATGGCCATGGGGAGTAGCAAGGCGACCCCTGGCCACTTTAGGTGCGGGCTTGCGGTCAGCGAGCAATCGGTATTTCACCGTCCGATAAGGTCTAGACCCGGGTCGACGGCGTGTTGTATGTATAATTGACGGGGACGGGGATGCCAGGGCCTGGCAGGGCTGCGGACCTTATCGAAAGTTGCCGCGGCGCTGGAACGCAAAGGGCAAACTAAAGGGATAGGTAGGCAGTCCTTGTCGCTTAACTCAGAGTGGGCGAAATTAGCTGATGATATCTCACTCTCAAAAAATAGAAAAAAAGGCTGTTATGAAAAGCACTTTAAAAAATTGGGTTGTCAATGTGCCAATGATCGCGCTCGTAGCGCGAAATGTTTCCCATTTCTCGCAAATGATGTTACAACAACCCTGACTGCTTTGGTCGGTCCAACCAACCCGTAGCTATTAAATTAAGAATGCGATTGAAGGGAAGTGGCAGAGTGTCGCTCCTAGTAATTGGTATAGTTGCGTTGTGACAGAATTCTATTTCCCTGCGGTTTTTTTTTTTATATGGAATTAAAAAACAAACATATTTTTATTTTTTCATTACGAATTCCTCAGTGGCAGCTCAGAATTTGGAAGTTGACAGTGTGATATCCGCCTATTAGCTTGAAAACCACACGTAGCTGGATCAATATCCAGTTCCTAGTCGCACCGGGCGTTATGGAAAGGCGGAAATTACCAACACCCCTAAAAGGGTTCAAGATCGACAGATTAGGTCAGCCGAGAACATCACCCATCCCAGAGCGAACGACATTCATCAGGATTTCCACTCCGGAAAAAAAAAAAAACCTGGTCTCTCTCCGATCGTGTCAGATTGCCAACTCATCGAACTATAATACTGAAAGAAAAGAGAGTGCACCATTGCACGGACACACTTAAGCATTATAATATTTTTCGCATTAATGGCTAGTCATCACTGAGCTTGGCCACCATGACCGAAACAAGTCAGGACTGTAATCGAACCGGGATAGCCATTTTATACTCGCCTATAACAATGAATATTTTTATGGTATGGGACTTTATTTCCGGGTCCGGATAACTGTGGAAGTGAGATCGTCTTTTTAACTGTTTTTATTTTTTGTTATAAAAGCGGTTTTATTGTTTTTGGGATACGATTCACTGCGTGATTTTTGTTCATAGGTAAAGGCAGCTTCAGGATGAAGTAGTGACTACGCAGAGGTCCTTTGTGCGGTCCATAAGTACTGCGCATAAGTAAAGTATATTAGGCATTAATTTACATCATCATCATATAAGACGAACAACGTCCGACTGGTGGAGACAGGCCACTCCAAGCGTTGTTATATTTAACGGTCCTGCCCCCCTAGCCAAGTTACGATCGTTTCGTTTGCGTCGAACGCCTCAAGTAGGCCACACCTCCGATTCCTTTGTTCTGACGTCATCTTAACACTTAGTCACGTGTTCAGAACAAAGGAATCGAAAGCGTGGCCTACTCAAGATGTTCGACGCAAACAAAACGATCGCAACTTGGCTAGGGGGGCTGTACTTCTTACAATCTGTAAATTCTCGCGTTCTTCGGTCTTCGTTGTGAAAAGCTTTTTAGCTTTCAGTACGCAATCATCATCAAAGAACATCCCTTTCCTGCCAGAATCTGTGTTTCTTGATAGTTACAACCTGGGAATCTTTGAGTTTAGAGTGAATTAGTTACTTCTTGGCAAGCGTGCTCCATCGTCTAGTTTCATTGCTTATCATCAGGTGACATAGTGATCAAGCGCGAGACTGTCAATATTTCAATAAAAATCTCAATCTGTTCATAATTGGCCGTGTAATGTTCCCACTGCTGGGATTCATGCCTCCTCTCTAGAAGAGGGAATGGGCCGTAATCTACCACGTGGGCCCAGTGAGATATGGTGGATGTCACAAGGCTTCGATTTATTGGTTTTAGGACATACTGGTTTCCTCATGATATTTTCCTTCACCATTTTGAGAGCAGTGATGATGAAATCAATTATACAAAATAATGGCTGGACTCGAACCCGTGACGTGTGGTTACAACTTGTAAGTCGGAGCAGTTACAATTGGGCCACCACTGCTCACAAACTATACAAAAAGAAGGAATTAATATTGAACTAAAGCTCTAAATTCCATGAGGCTTCATACATTTTCTATTTAAAACCTTACTACATTTGATCATCTCCCGCAGACTTTTGTGGCATCTGACCGAGCGAATGTGTGGTCTCGCGAGTTTTCAAATGAAACCACGAAACCGCATAGCAGGCTTGGCAGGAATAGGACAATGCGATATCTTCTCGCAGTTTTTAGTCATTTTTATTAAACAACTTTTAATAATTTAGGTACTTATGTATTTTAAAAAAATATATGTAAGTATATTTTTTCGATATTAAACGTTAGGGTCGCCACACACGGGCTACCGGCCGCAACCACAAATTGCCGCCACCGGCTCATTTCCTATAGTTTTTATAAATTTTATGTGGATTCGCCGCACACGGTTGACGCCGATGGCCGCTACACGCAACAAATCACTGCTACTCGTTTCTTGTGACCCGCACCCCTAAACGCGGCCACTAACCCCCGATACAAAACACCATCATACGCCACTCGCGTATTTAAACCTTCATTATGATACTGCGCGTATGAGCTAAAAAAGACAGCAGCCATCAGCCACAAGTGGCTGTCGCGCGCTTCAGTTGCCTTTGTGGTCGCTTCTACCTTGTCGTGGCGGTGTTTGTGCCTGTGGCATGTGGCCGCCCGTGTGCGGTGACCCTTAGTTATGGAAGAACATGAAAACCTAACGAATTAATCTCGAAGATGTTCTTACAATTAAGTTGTTCTTGTTGTTTTAAATTGTAAGAGTTTAGAGTGGATAGAAAAAAAATGTACCTACAGTAAAAACAATCTTTACAGTAAAAAAATAATTAGTTTCAAGAACCGATTTTGTTAGAAAGTTTTCCTTTTTACTACCAACCAATGTATTTCCTAAAATTGATTTCCCAGAACTCATTTTCAGTAGTAGGTAACTACTACGTTCCCCCAGGGTAAACCTACATTTGTTAAAAACGCACTTTGCGCCTATTTATTTACTTAACAAATAACTATATAACCTACCTAAGTATCTAATAAAGAGAGCGTGTTGCCGACCGCCTCGTCAATTCTACCTAACGTATTCTTGATGGAGTACTATCACAGAACACTAATGTACAGAAGTCCACCTACTACTATTTTTCTCTACATCACCCAAAGGTTGACTGGTAGAAAATGCGTGAGGCATTAAGTCCGCCTCAAGAACAGAATGTGCATAAAGCATTAAATAAATAAGTCAATCTACGTACAAAGCGCGCTTGAACAACGCACACATAGACACCGGTCGCGGACACGTTGTCTCAGAGCACTCAGACCAGTGCGAGCACGAGTGCATCCGCTTGAGACACGCATCTGTGAACTTTTTATGCAATATTTGAGCAAAATAAAGTAATTTTAATTGTTCATTGGACAGTTGTTTAAATTAAATATTAAATGGTGAATTATCGTTTTTTTAAGCTACCAATTGTGTCAGAAAGGTACCTAATTAGGTAATTTTCTTGTATTTCGATAGTTCGTTTTAATATAACACAGAACAGTTAGGTAGGTAGGTAAGCGCCCGTAGCTAAACAGTTGTAAAAAACTTTTTACAAAAAAAAAATACAACCAACTTCAAAGTAAAAAAAAAACACTGAAAAGTGCAAAATAACTTTAATTTCGGAAGTCGGTGTTTCTATAATAGTTTTGTCTCTTCGTTATTTAACACTGACTTCCAAAATTAAAGTTATTTTGCACTTTTCAGTGTTTTTTTTTACTTTGAAGTCGGTTGTATTTTTTTTTTTTTGTAAAAAGTTTTTTATTTTACACTTTTTAGTTATGGTACCACTATTAAAAAGTACCCCTCAGTCAAACTTAAATAATATATCATATATTACATAAAATATCTTCGAAGTTCATGATCTGATCATAGAAATATTTCTATGGGACCAACTCGGGATAACTTTCCAAACAAAAAAATATTTCAAAATTGGTCCACAATTGACCGAGAAATCGGTGAACATACATAAAAAATAAAAATAAAAAACATACATTCAACCGAACATACAACCTCCTCCTTTTTGAAGTCGGTTAAAAATAGGAACTGCCGCCGCAGCACACGGGCGCGCGCGAATTTTGCGACAGGACAGTAACCCTGATAAATGAAGTACATACATGAGATTGACTTCTATACCTATCTATGTTGAAGTACTATTGAATTTGCTACATGAAGCGACTGGCTATGTAAGTAACAACAGGAGTGGGTTTTTAGTCAGTAAAAGTCTGACATTATCTTGCGCTCCGCCCAAAGCGGGGGATGTCATAAGATGATTTACTCACCGGAAGAAAAAGAAAAAAAAACCATACCCCTTGGCAAGACCGGTGCCAGATTTCTTAGCTTCTGACAACCCGTAACGACTGACAAAAATGTAACGTGTTTTCCGACAAAAAGAGAATTTACTATATTAAAATGTTCACCCATATAAGGACCATTGCTTACCTTTGCATATCCATGCAGCTGTTATTATTAAACTACTTTAACATTAAATACGCGTTGTATCATCCCACTAGAATCTTTAATAATAATCTTTTTATTTCAGATAAACAGTACTCATTCACATTCATTCACAGTGTTGCGTCATCGAATCAGAAATGAAGATATCCGCAGGAGAACCAAGGTTACCGACATAGCACGAAGAATCGGCAAACTTAAGTGGCAGTGGGCAGGGCATATTGCTCGCAGAACGGATTGCCGTTGGGGCCGAAAGGTTCTGGAATTGCGATTACGTACTGGAAGACGTAGCGTTAGAAGGCCTCCTACAAGGTGGACCGATGACCTGGTGAGGATTGCTGGAATCTGATGGATGCAAGACGCACAGGACCGTTCATTGTGGTAACACTTGGGGAGGGCCTATCTCCAACAGTGGAAGTCTTTCGGCTGAAATGATGATGATGATGATAACCTGTGTTTTACACATGGAACGACTAGTTTTCTGGCATCTGACTACCTATAAAGACTGCCAAAGATTAACAAATGACAACTGGGACCACCGGCTTTATGTGCTTACCGTGCCAAAAGGTGTCAGTAATGTCCTAGATAAAAGAAAAGTACATATGAATTGAAAAAATCACTTTGGTACTAGCCCGCTATTAAACCCGCAACGTCATGCATGAGGAGGTGCCTTACCACTGGGCCATCACAACATTGAGTACATGTTGTATAATAATGATTACAGTTTAATATTCACAGCTTACAAACGATCCAACAAATAAACATTACACGTTGTAATAATAATGATTAAATATCTCAACCAAACAACAGACAAACGAACAAAATGTAAAACCCATTTCAAACTGAGCTTAGAAAATGCAAAATATACCCACTTGGAGTAGCTCGTTGCCTAGTTCCATTGTGCCCTTTGGCTCAGCCAATGCGCCGCTCATGTGGAAAGGCTCAGATAACCGTATTGTGTTCCGTACATCCGTATGGAAAATATTCCTATTCTCTTAGAACAGTTAGAAGTAAGTTCGCATATATTGGAATAGTTTAAATTATACTTGAGTAAAGTTCACTCGTGTTTTCTAACTTGAGCCCTCATGGAGGAGTTTCAAAGGGCTGTGTGACATGAAAAGCGGATGTAGATTATATTGTGTAGAATAATATAAGTAGGGATTGAGAGCACAATATAAGTGGAATATTTCATCATATTTTTGACAACACAACGACATTCGCTTTTTTTGCACAACATTTTTAAGTAGGAAATCAAAGGTTTTGTGACGAGAACTCTTCGCGTCGCTGTCGACTGGTAATGTGCCCAAAAGATTGGCGGCATTGCCACGCCCTATGGCAATACTTATTCTCTGTCCAACGTAAAAGCCAGCTATTGGGTCACACGAAATATCAACTAGGCGTTTGGTAGAATTATGTGAAAAAATATAAAATATACCGGTTGAGTGATCAAGACTTAATTGGGTACGAGTGTGGTAACTTGTGGTTTTTTTTTCGTTATACTGAAAATCGTAAATAGAAAGATTTTTTCAAATCATTTGAGCATTATGTAAGTTAGAAAGTTTTCAAATCTGATAGAAAGGAAAACTATCAACTAACAGAAAAAGGGTGCACAAACTGAAATGTGACGTCACCACCATTAGATTACTTGCGTACGAAAAAATAAAACTAGATGTTTCCACCACGCTCCCACTCTTCCTAATATTTGAAATTCTAATTTAATAACCAATTTTGTTTCTGTTTTCTGAAAAAGATTTCATTTTTTTTTTTTGTCTTGCTCGTTGCGTACCTATTGTACAAAAATAAACATAGTCAAATCCGAATTCTTGTTCATTTTATATTTCAAGGTACACTAAAATAAATATATTAAAAAATAGAGCAGTGGTGGCCGAGTGGTAACGGCCCCGACTTACGAGTTGTAGGTCTCGGGTTGAAACCCAGCCAGGCGCATAACTTTGTCTAATTTATTTCATCACCACTGCTCTCAAAACGGTGAAGGAAAACATCGTGAGGAATCCGGCATGTCCTAGAACCAAAAATTCGAAGACATGCGACATTCACCAACCCGCACTAGGCCCACGTGATGGATTACGGCCAATTCCCTCTCCTAGAGAGGAGGCCTGAGTCCCAGCAGTGGGAACATTAAAAAGCTGATTATGCTATGCTATGCTATCCTTTAAAAAATGGTTGCTTTTAAGATAATATGGGATCAGAGTCAAAGCTACCAGGAGTCCAGGTCTCCAAAGCGAGGAACCTCTTTTCAATACGAGCCGTGACCAGGAGTAACACTTTTTGAATCAAGCCCTTTATTCAACCTCCCAACGAGAGCTTCTTGAGTTATTGAATAGCCTCCGCTATTAAACCATTGGCTGACACGACCATCGGTACAAGGATCGCTGACTCCATATCCGACATGTCGACAACCTCACCAAGTCATTTCCCCACAAAATATCTTAATTCTGTATCCTTTATAATTAAAACATCAACCTTTAGAACCACTTTATGAAACACAAAATGCCTAGTGCGTTCAGAGACTTGCTCTAACATATTATTTACGATAGAATTAAAATTCCCTTTTCCTAAAGCTAAACGCTAATTGGTTAATATTTTACTTAGCTACAAAGTCCTTAAGTTTTATGTTAACATGCTAAAGTCATCCTCAAAGGATCTGTTTCTTAATAAAAATACTAAATACATTGGAAGTAGAATAAGTTGAACGAAAATGTAATGGAAGTTACTAAGAAAAACATTTTTTTAGTTACGTAGAAAAGGTTTGTTTTCGTAATTAGCTGTTTATAAGTAGTTTAAGTATGAAATTGCCGTTTTATTAAAAAGAATCTCAAACCATGAGGGTTCACGGCGTCCTCACCTTCCGCATGACGCAGGTTCTCACCGAACACGGGAAGTTCGGGAAGTTCCTGTACCGAATTCGTGCGGAAGCGACATCCGGGTGTCGCCACTGTGTGGATCGCCCGGAGGACACGGTGGAGCACACGGTGGAGCACACGGTGGAGCACACGGTGGAGCACACGGTGGAGCACACGGTGGAGCACACGGTGGAGCACACGGTGGAGCACACGGTGGAGCACACGGTGAAGGTGTGCCCCGCTTGGGAAGGGCAACGCCGTGTCCTCGTGGGGGCGATCGGCGGCGGTGATCTCTCGCGCCGGGCCTTGGTACAGGCCATGGTCCGGAGCGAGGAGGAGTGGCAGGCGGCCGCCTCCTTCTGCGAAGCAGTAATGCTAGCAAAGGAGGCGGCTGATCGCGTGAGGCAACGGCAACGGTCCTCACGCCCCAACCACCGTCGGGATTCCGATCCCGATTTCCGGCCACCGTAGGCGCCGGCTTCCGACCGTCCGGTAACCGTCCGGACCAAGCCCAAGTCGTCGACAGCGCGTATTGTTCCACGCGCGCCTCAGGGAGATGTCAGCAAATTGTAGTAGTGTGAAAACGAAACCCGGACCCTGGGACGAAGACAACGAAGGAACAGGAGTGGGTTTTTAATCAGTAAAAGTCTTGAACTATCTCCCGCTCCGCCCAAGAGCGAGATTTGTCATAAGATGATTTTCCCGCATAAAAAAAAAAAACCATGAAGGTTCTATGTCAATTGACATAGAACCTTCATGGTTTGAGATTTTTGTTGGTTGTTTTTGTTTTTGATGGTAGCAATGTGTAGATAATAATGGTAATTATTTTGATTAAATATATATATCAAATTAAAAAAAAAACAGTTTTTCAATTTTACAGTGCAAATCGGCAACTTCATACTTTAACCCCTAATACATAGTTAACTTTTCCAATAACTTGAATATAATTTGACCTTAATAGAAATGACAAAATCTGCGCCAAGAGGGACCCGTGTATCGCCAATCTAAGTATGGTTTAAAAGCTTGTTGGTTTACCCAACGCATCCAAAGGCAGAGAAAAAAGAGAAATCACCTGAACGCTCTGTTGGTGTTCGGTAATTACGTCATTCACTCGAAAATGACGTATAAACTTGCTCCTTGCTGTTTTTTTTAACACAATAGTTTTTCGAAACAAATAGGGTCATTCAGAATCTTGATTAAATGTGCCAGTTTTCTATAAATATACTATTTTTACTGTTTTAATTTATGACTATATTATGAAGCGTCAAAGTCCACGCAAAATAGCAGAATTTCAAAGGTCTTTACAGGATAAGTTTTACACAAATAAAAATTAAAACCTATAGCAATATTAATAGAAACCTAGATAATATCCACAAGATATGTGTTTCTAAAGTATCTAAAGAAAGGTTGTGGGATAACGTCTTATGAAAACGTATCTTGAGTTGGACGCTCTTACACACAGAACCACTTTTTCATTTGTTAGTCCAGTGCCTTTTCTTAATAGGCAATCTTTTTTTTAATGTCGTGTGTCTTTGCCGTGGAACTAATGATATTATATATAATACTAAAACAAGAGAAATAAAACACTTAACTAATCGAAACTATTTATATACGTGAGGCAAAAACTGCTAACTAAGACATGGCGTAAAATACATACCTCCGCATCGCTGTCGACTGAAAATGTGCCCAAAAGAATGTCATGTGGCGGCATTGCCACATTGTATGGCAATTCTTAACTTGTATATACAATTTTAATTAGTTGAGTATTTTATAAATCTTTTATATACATTATTAGTAAACATATATTTTTTTATTTCATTCATGGTCCGAGATAAAAACTTTCAGACAGTTCACTACGTTCACTTCGCTTCTAATGTGTCATTGATAACTTTTTCAATTTTATCGAACCAAAATTGCAAATAGCATGAAACTTTCCAAAAATGAACTCCACAAATTATGGTTAGTCTTTACGTTCACTATTAACAACAAAACGTGTTGAAAAGAGTATGTCGTAAGTGCAAGCCGTTCCAGCGAGAAAAAGGGATGGAACTATACACCCTGTATAACTCCATCCTTTTAACAATTTAGTTTAGGTCGTCAAATGCATCGCGTTAAGAGCTCGTTTTAGATTGTAATGCTTGATGGAAAAGTTAAAGTTTCATATTTATCATAGTATTTATTAGTTTATTATATTAGCATATATACGTATATTTTATTATTATAAGAATAGAATAGAATAGAATAGAATAGAATAAAACTTTATTGTACACCAAAATAGTAACAAAAACTTACAAACTAACTTAATGTATGGGTACAATGGCGGTCTTATCGCTAACAGCGATTTCTACCAGACTTAATTTAACGATACTACATTCTATTTCAAATATCTGTTATTTATATATTATGCACACCTACCACAGTGTTGTCTTTTAACCCAATGGTTGACTGGTAGAGAATGCCTTGTTGCATTAAGTCCGCCTATGTACCACCACTGTACATGAAGTTTAAATAAATGAATAAAAGTATTTTCTAATTATCAAAATACACTTTAACATCACCAAAATAACGTAACCTCAACCATTTACCTTCAGCTTGATTCATATACCTCTTGACCGATTTTATGGAGTGTAAGAAAAAGGATATAATATATATCCCTAGGTATATTAGGCGAGACCAAGTGATCCATTGCGGGCCGGCGTTTGAAATCAAAGCCAAGAGCCTTGTGGACCGTGTCAAAGCTTTCTTTCCTCTTTGCCGACCCTCGTACCTTCATAATGATAATGACGTTGATACCATCGTATTGTAGCGATGTTCTTTATTGACTTCTGAAATTTTCCATCTACTTCCAAAATATATTTTTTATTTTAGCTCCGCACAGTTTGTGCATTTAGCCAGTGTCAAATATAGTAACTATTTTATTTAGTTATTGATACAAAATATGATTACTTTATTTTCCATTAAATACGGATGTATGTTCTGAAGTACAATAATTGTAATCAGTAAAATTTTGATACGCCCTCCCGTTCTGGATACTGACTAAAATAACACCTGTCCAGTCCTGGTCCGGACGATTACCCATAGCTCGTCGTGCGCAAGCCCGCACTTACCGTGGCTGGTAGTCAGGGTCGGAGTCTGGGGCGTGAGGATGTCCGTTCCCTCACGTGTGTGGCGGTCTCCTTCGCTAGCATTACTGCTTCGCATAAAGAGGCGACCGCCTGCCATTCCTTTTTGCTCCGGGCCATGGCCTGTACCAGGGTCCGGCGCGAGAGATCGCTACTGCCGATCGCCTCCACGAGGACACGGCGGTACTCGGCCCAAGCGAGGCACACGTCCACCGTATCACAGTATAGATATATGGAACAGTATGGAAACTACCTACAAATATTCGAAACGGCACACTGACACAAACATACGCATCGATGAGACTCCTAAGCGTTTCTCGCGGTCCTGTTAGTAGCGAATGCCGCTTAGGAGTCTCATCGATGCGTATGTTTGTGTGAGTGAGCCGTTTCGAACATTTTTAGGTAGTTTCCGTACTGTTCCATATCTATACTGTCACCGTATATTCCACCGTGTCGTCCGAGCGGTTCACACAATAATGACACTCGGGCGTTTCTTCCGTCTGAATCCCATGCAAGAACTTTCCGAACTTACCTTGTTCGATGAGGACATGCGTCACGTGGAATGTTAGGACGCCGTAACGCCTCTCCAGCTACTCCTCATAGAGAAAACTTACTGCTACAATTATGGAATGCACTACTATAAGCTTTTGCCCGTGGTTTGTTTCGCAAAACTAGATTTCAATAACCGATTCACTTTATTCACAATTCAATTTACTTATATTTAAAAAAAAAATATCTCTCTGACACACTACGTACAAAAATTTCTGATAATTGATTTCTGAAATCTGATTTGAAAGACAAGTAGCACCATCTAGCATCCTAAAGCAATTGTAACCGTCGAAAGTTGTAGCTCATTCCCTCGAGAACGGTACCTTTTTGGATGAAAGGTACTTTATGACTAAAAGATGTTTTTTGACATCGACATACAAACGAATACCATGGATCCAGGACCCCCCAGTGGTGGAATCTTTCGTCGGTTTGTCCTATTTAAAAAAAAAACCTTTACGTTTTTTAATTTAGACTGTATAATATCCTTATTCTAACATTTTCTTGTGAAAAAAAATTATGAATTACTTTTAAAATTAAAATTTTCATTGGGATGGATTAGAATAACCATTTTATCTACCATCGAAGTAGATAAAATGGTTATTTTAATCCATTTTAATGAACAAATAAGACTTTTTAATGAACAAATATTTTTTTTTTTTTTTCTTTTTGTTTTATTTAAAATGTCATCGGGGTTGATAAGAATAACGATTTTACACAGTTTAAATTTAAAAAAGCACCGATTTTTTTAAATTAGGAATTAGCCGACGAAAAATTCCACCACAGGTGGGTCCTGGATTCATGGTATTCGTTTATATGTCGATGTCAAAAAACATCTTTTAGTCATAAAGTACCTTTCATCCAAAAAAAATACCGTTCTCGAGGGAATGAGCTACAACTTTCGACGGTTACAATTGCTTTAGGATGCTAGATGGTGCTACTTGTCTTTCAAATCATGATCGAATATATAGGGGGTCCAGAATCATGTACTAGATCCGTGGTACTCGTTTGTGCATTGATGTCAAAGATATCTTGTATACCCTTGATAACATATATTCAAAGTTCCGAGATGACCGATTATATGGTGTAGGTGTGGAAAGATAACAAACATACTTTCGCATTTATAGTGTCACTAGCTGTTGCCAGTGGCTTCGTCCGTGTGAATATTGATTATTGTGGACACAAAGTCGAAGTTATAGACAGATAAAAAGTAACCTATGTCCACCCTTGGAGTTGAAGCTTCCTCTATACAAAACATCAATACCGGTTCCGTAGTTTAACCGTGTAAGCGTAACAGATAGAGTTACTTTCACATTTATAATATTAGTATGGATAAGGAGTAAAGTTAGAAAGTTAGGATTTAAATCTGTTTGGGATAATTCGGAAGAGTTACGGTGACCTTGGAACGCATAGTAACTGAAGGAATACAGGTGGGATTTACTTGGTAAAAGTTTCATATTTTGGTTATTTGATGATTTCAATAAAAAAAAATGGGTTTAAATCTGAGAGAATATTACGTGGAAAAAGTTCAGAGTTTTTTCCAATAAAATGGTGATGGTATGGCTGTATATAGAGAGGAGGCGGCTATTGAGATATCGACAAACAGAGATGTAATGAAGGCAAACTAACTGCGCCGAATCTAAATAAACTTGACTAAGGGCTCTATGATAATGATATTTTATTTTTAGAAACGTTACCCCAGGGGCCCAAGTCTGCTATTTTTATAAATTCGTCATTCCAAAACGATCCCATTGTCATTTTTTTTTTGTTAAAAGTTCGTAATCTGGTAATTCACAATGATCGATCATTGATCGGTCAATAGTCTCGTAATAGAGTTGTGGTAGAATGACAATATCGAGCTTATTAAAAGCAATGACTGCACAATGACGTTCTAATGTTAGGTCACTGATCAAAGGAACTGTCAAAATTTTAGCAGATTACCGCATATGTCAGGTATTCATTTGTCAGTATTAACGAGATTACCACTTCTTTCAATAAAGTGTCTGTGGTTGACCATTGGAAAGTCATAATGACGCCATTATATTAGTAAATTACCAAAATTTTTAAAATCAATGATTATGGAATCAATGATAGACCATTCTGACACTATTGTAATAGCAGATTTGAGGCCCAGACTATGAATTGCTTATGCGTCGTGGGTTCACTCACAAACATATAAACTGACATAAACAAGACACTCAGACCCGAAACAACAATATCTGTAGACTAAACAAATATTTTTTCCGAGCGGAAGTCGAACTCACGATACGCAGCGCAGTAACCCATCACTCAACCACTGCATCAACCAAGCCGTCACATATGAACCAAATCTTATTTTTTGGAAATAATCAAAATACATAAATAGATATGTGTGTCTTATCCACAAGCAAAATATCAGGCCAAACGTTCGTCATTCTTGTTGGTACTGAATATTGGTTCGTCAAATATTTTGTGTATTTTGGAAGATACATATGGCCCTTTGAAATCAGCCTTGTGAATTTCAGTATGACGGAATGGATGTCGCTTTGATGTTGTTTTCATTAGTGTGGATGCTCGCTTTTAGCTCTGCTCGCTTCATAGAGAGTAGAGTCTTGAATCTCCTTTACATTTGTTTCATCAATGGTTTTCTATTGGTCTATGTACTACTGTATTTTTAGTACAAAACATTTATTTTTAAAACAGGATAAATGCTTGTTAACCTACTTCAACCAGCTTACCAGTCAGACAAGGTGTTATTAAGTTTTTCCATGTGAATTTTATCAGCAGCAGCCTAGAAAGTGGTGTGTGCCCAACGGTCTTAGTGCATGCGGCTGACATGTTTGTTAGTGCCCACTAAATTACATTTTAGCCTGGCAGCTATCTTACCCACGTTAATTATTCTCGTTTTGGAAGGCAGCGTGTTTCGATCTTTGTCCTGTCTTTTTTACCCCCTGAATGCTACGCTCCATCGCTCTGTCTCAAACTTTTGTGACTTAGTGAGCTACAGAGCACCGTAAGTTAGGATGAGCAGGATACACATGTCAATGAGCTTTCGCTTCAGACAGATTGGCACCCTTCAGTTGGTTTTTCAGGTGTTTCCGATACAGCGATCGATTTTTTTTATCATGCCAGTTTTCGAAATAAAATAATTGGCCAAGGACAAGACAGAGTGGTCCAACTAGTGACGTCAAAAAATAGATTCCTCATACCCACCCAGTGGCCATGTATGTTCCGCGAACCATGGACTTTCCTGCCGGTTCTTGTCCATAGGGAACGATTAATTGGAATCCTGTTCTAGCTTTGACGTTTTATGTAGGTTTGATTTTTAATATTTTTGGAGCTATTAATCCTTTTTTAGGGAAATTCTTCGAGGACGTCTTAAAACATTTATAACTTTCTTTCTAAAAGCTTTTTTACGATTTATATGTTGGAACTATTATGAAATACATATATATACAATACTACTGTTAGGAGCTGACTCACCCGCGTCCGTAGGAGAATATCCATAGCTAGGTCCTACATGTCGTCCCCGGGTGGTGCTAATCAGGTGACATTAACTGGTGGTAGGTTTCGATCGACGGCTTGTGACCACCCACTGAGCAAAGACGTACGGCCAAGCGGCCTAGCCGTGTTCCGGTACGATGCCCAGTGTAGCAAATTTAGAGGAGTTGTGTCGAAGTGGTGGTTCTAATGTATGAAAACCAGCCAGTATGCACTCGTCGAGTCGAGGCTTGAGCATCTACGCCGAGTTGCTAACCTGTCGGTTTTCTACCGGTTGCATTTCGGGGAGTATGCGTCGGAATTGCATAGCCTAATTCTGCCGAACGAAACCGATGGAACGGGTTACGTTCCATCATCGGACCACCCAGCGTACGGCGATGCGCCACCCCAGTACATGGTGGACGTCCCACATATACGCACGAAATGTTTTGGAAACACATTCATTGTACGTACAGCTAAGGAGTGGAATTCCTTGCCGGAGTGTGTGTTTCCTTATGGCTACAACCCGGGAATCTTTAAGTCAAGAGTGAATAGGTTACTTCTAGGTAAGCGCACTCCATCGTCGACCGTATCGTCGCTTTCCATCAGGTGAGATAGCGGTCAAGCGCGAACCTAACAACAAAAAAAAAACACTAAAAACAAAACAAATCAAAAATGTTGACTTTAGCGTGTTACATACGGATCCCTAATGGATATCGTCGACCTAGCAATTCATTCGATTGACGTCGGAAACATAAAAACTGCATCGTCGACACCTGGGCCAGCCACGAGCCGCCGACGCAGCAAAACGGCATATTAGCAATAAGTTATTTTTAATAAGTTTTTGGTCATTCCATATTCTAGCATCGAATAGGTTTCACTAAAATTAATTGTAATTTCTTTGTTCTAAAATAAATTAGTTTAAAGTACTTTGGTTTTTTTTCGAGCCTCCGCCTGCAGTCTACGTAATTGGCGCAGTCGGTAGGATACTCACAGGCTAGTTCGCGTTTTGCATTAGAGTCATCTTTCTTCGATATTCGCAATCGCGGGTCGCCTGGGCGGCTATCAAGTCACGTCACGAGTATCCTGAACCTACGTTGGAGCTGCGGAGCCTGGTGGCGAATCCAGACATCGATTCACGAAGAAGAGCCAGAGATGAAACATATGTAAGTGCACTAGAATCTTTCTCGTGTTGCTTCCTTCTTCTACTCCTAAGTTATTTTTATGTCCAAGATTTTTTCATCACGATAGATCTTACCCCCGGGAACCTGCATCACGACAGGCGCGCCGGCATTTAGTAGATATTAGTAGAGATATAGATAGCGAATCAGATTTTAATTTGAATAGTTTATTTGAGCCCAATATGTCTTTTAATCCCGATACTATTTTCAAGGCCTTACGCCTCGTGCCCGATTTTGATGGAAACCCTAACGTTTTAACTAGATTTATTAACATATGCGATAGAATAGTTACTCAGTATGCTAGCGCTGAACCGGGTAGCGAGTTAAATAATGTGTGCCTTTTAAACGGTATTTTAAATAAGATTACTGGGCCTGCTGCATCCACTATAAATTCAAATGGCATCCCCGAAACCTGGGCAGGTATTAGATCAGCCCTCATTAATAACTTTTCAGACCAGCGCGACAAAACGGCTTTGTACAACGACCTCTCATTGGCTACGCAAGGTACAAAAACCCCTCAGGAATTTTATGACCAGTGTCAAACCTTGTTCAGTACGATTATGACGTATGTGACATTACACGAGACTATCCCGACGACTATTGAGGCTAAACGAACCCTCTATAGGAAGGTTACCATGCAAGCCTTTGTACGAGGACTTAAGGAACCTTTGGGCTCGCGTATACGTTGTATGCGTCCAGAAACTATCGAGAAAGCCCTGGAATTTGTGCAGGAAGAATTAAATATAATGTATTTGCAGCAGCGTAATGACGTAGCAAAAACTCACAGCGCCCCTAAGCTAGATAGACTTCCTAACATGCCCGTAATTTACAAGCCCCCTATCATGCATGCTATGCCTTTCAACGGCGCTTCACGACCCCCACTACCTAACTGGCCTGCTCCAGTAGGTCTGCGTGGCCTTCAGCCTCAGCCCCAGCCTTTTAAATTCAATACGCCTAATCAATCACATAATCGCATGCCGACTCAAACGCAACAAATGTTCCGCGCACCACCACCAAATTACCATCCGCATAGTAACGTTTTCAGGTTACCACCTAGGAATAATCCACCACAAAATATGGGTGCAAAACCCATGAGCGGAGTGCAACATTTCATTCCGAAACCCTTACCCATGACATCAGGACATGACTGGCGTAGAAGCGGAAATCCACCACCGTCTAACTATTTTAAAACGCGCGAAGTTAACATGAACGAAATCGCTTTACCTGACAATTGTCTTTATCCGGTCGAATATTATCCCGAACCAGAGTTCAGCTATTACATGGACTATGGCGACTATTACATGTTTTACGACTGTGACGGCAACCCTGCTATGACTGACAATAATGTAATTTATGACAATCAGACAACAAGTGACATGGAACCACAACCGGGTCCCAGCGATGCTAACCAGGTTCAGAATTTTCCGAAGGACAAGTCATTAAAAGAGCAAGGATAGACCTAAACTTACAGACCCAAAGACAACTACCATACATCGAAATTTCTTGCCCTCCTCTAAAATTTTTGATAGACACTGGCGCTAACCAGTCTTTCATCAGCCCCGAGGCTGTGCAAAAGTTTTTCCCTGATTACCCCCTCAACTATGACCCCTTCGAGGTCACAAATGTACACGGTGTTAGTAAAAATGATTATTCTATAACACTACCATGTTTTAACGAGTTCAACGAGACCGACTCAATTAAATTATTCATTTATCGCTTTCACGACTATTTTGACGGACTTATAGGATTAGATTTACTATCCAAATGGGAAGCCAAAATAGACTTAAAAGATTATAAGTTAATAACGCGTACCGCTACAAATAAAATAAAAGTATATAATTCACGCAATGTTAATCTGTATGAGGACATTATCCCAGCAAATAATTCTAAATTAGTTCGAATACCAATTAACGCCCCGGATGGCGATGTTCTTGTAAACGAACAGGTTTTTTGTAACTGCATCATTCATGAGTGTTTGACCACTGTAGTTAACAATCGTGGTTTTGTAGAGCTAGAGAATCCAACATCCAATGATGTCATCTTTTCGTTAGACCAACCAGCCCAAGCAGAACTCTTTAACGTTAATTGTACACCAACTACACAATCAAATCGCGCCGATGATGTTTTATCACGTCTACGTACAGATCATCTTAATGAAGAGGAAAAGGCTAACCTTTTAACGCTCTGCTCCCGTTATACTGACGTATTTTACATTGACGGAGAACCATTGACTTTCACTAATAAAATTAAACACCGTATAAAAACCACCGACGAAGTTCCCGCATACACAAAAAGTTACCGATACCCTTTTATCCATCGTGAAGAAGTTAGGAATCAGATATCGAAAATGCTAGACCAAGGCATAATTAGGCCTTCAGATTCAGCCTGGAGTTCACCCATATGGGTTGTCCCCAAAAAGATAGACGCTTCAGGAAGACAGAAATGGCGTATCGTAGTAGATTTCCGAAAGTTGAATGAGAAAACCATCGACGACAAGTATCCCATTCCAAACATCAGTGACGTCCTTGACAAGTTAGGGAAATGCCAATATTTTACGACCTTAGATTTGGCAAGTGGATTCTACCAAGTCGAGATGGACCCCCAAGATATTCCCAAAACCGCTTTCAATGTGGAACACGGCCACTTCGAGTTCCTTCGAATGCCTATGGGACTTAAAAATTCGCCGTCTACATTTCAGAGAGTTATGGACAATGTTCTAAGAGGCCTCCAGAATAACATTTGCCTCGTTTATTTAGATGACATTATCGTCTACAGTACCTCTCTCCAGGAGCACATGGACAACCTGGAAAAGGTTTTCCAAAGACTCAGAGAGTCGAACTTTAAAATTCAGATGGACAAATCTGAGTTTTTAAAGCTCGAGACCGCATACCTAGGTCACATCATTAGTAGAGACGGTATCAAGCCGAACCCTGACAAAATATCTGCTATTCGAAAATATCCAATACCAAAGACCCCCAAGGAAATTAAACAATTTTTAGGCCTTCTCGGTTATTACCGAAAATTCATTCCCGACTTCGCTCGGATAACCAAACCACTAACCCAATGTCTAAAAAAGGGTAGTAAGATAACTCTGAACCCTGAATATACCAATGCCTTCGAGAATTGCAAGACCTTACTGACCAATGACCCCATACTGCAGTACCCAGACTTTAAACGAGAATTCAACCTTACAACAGACGCTTCGAATGTCGCTATTGGAGCAGTGTTATCTCAAGGGCCCATAGGATCTGATAAACCCGTCTGTTATGCCTCACGCACACTTAACGAAAGTGAGCTAAACTATAGTACCATCGAAAAGGAGTTACTTGCCATTGTCTGGGCGACGAAATATTTCCGACCTTACTTATTTGGTAGGAAATTTAAAGTACTGACTGACCACAAACCCTTACAGTGGATGATGAATTTGAAGGAACCAAACTCACGACTGACTAGATGGCGACTCAGACTAAGCGAATATGACTTTACAGTAGTATACAAAAAAGGAAAGTTTAACACCAACGCTGATGCTCTTTCACGTGTAGAAATTCATAATGAGGAAGTGGATGAGATCAACTCATTAATTGAAAGCATAAAAGACCTTAGCTCAATGATAAATAACCCATCAGAAACACCACACCAGCAGACGAACTCCTCGACTGACACCGTACATACCAGTAATGAACATCCCATACTAGAAGTCCCCATCACAGACGAGCCACTCAACAAGTTTCATCGACAGATTTACTTTACTGTAGTAGGTGACGTGAAACGCCGACCGACAGTGACTAAACCTTTCGAAAACCATACGCGAATGGCAATCCAGCTTTCAGAGGCCAACCTAGAAAATGACGTTATCAATGCTATTAAAGAATATGTGAACCCGAAGGTTAAAACGGCTATCTTGATAAATCCCCCATTGGCAATGTATTCGATAATTCCCATTATACAGGATAAATTCAAAAGCTCCTCTCTCAATTTAGTACTAGCTAAAATAGAACTGGAAAATGTCAAACAATATCTGCGACAACAAGATATTATTCGACACTATCATGACGGTAAAACAAACCACCGTGGTATAAATGAATGTCACTTGGCCCTTTCACGAAAATACTATTGGCCAAAGATGAAAGAACATATTACAAAGTACATCAATGAGTGCACCATTTGCGGTCAAGCCAAGTATGATCGAAATCCCATTAGACCACAATTTAACATAGTTCCCCCAGCCAGCAAACCACTTGAAATCATTCACATGGACCTCTTTACAGTTCAGAATGAAAAATACGTGACTTTCATTGACGTCTTCACGAAGTACGGACAAGCCTACCATTTACGAGACGGAACAGCCATTAGCATTCTGCAAGCTCTGCTACGTTACTGTACTCATCATGGACTACCTATGACTATAATTACTGACAATGGCACCGAATTCACCAACCAATTGTTCTCTGAATTTACACGTCTTCATAAGATAATTCATCATAAAGTTTTACCTCATAGCCCAAATGACAATGGTAACATAGAGCGCTTTCATTCAACATTATTGGAGCACATTAGAATCCTCAAATTACAACACAAAGAGGAACCAATCGTTAACCTCATGCCATACGCTATCATAGCATACAATAGTTCCATCCACAGTTTTACCAAATGTAGACCTTTTGACCTATTGACTGGACATTTTGACCCCAGAGACCCGATAGACATCAACTTTAGGGAGCACATTTTACAGCAATATGCACAGAATCATAAGCAGCAGATGAAGCAGGTTTATGACATTATTAATGACTCATCTCTTGCCAATCGGACAGCCTTAATTGAAAATAGGAATAAAACTCGGGAACCAGAAGTAGAATATGCCCCTCAGCAACAGGTGTTTATTAAAAATCCCTTTGCCAGCCGTCAGAAAACTGCACCACGGTATACGCAAGATACTGTACTAGCTGATTTACCGATACATATATATACTTCTAAAAAACGAGGCCCCGTAGCCAAAGCGAGGCTAAAACGTGTACCTAAAGGCAGCCAATTGTTACAGGTTTCTGCTGCTACTGACAATCCATGTGTCGCACCCCCAAGAGATAAGACTTGAGACCTTAGCTGATGGACCAGGATTACTACCATATAAACTAGGACATACTAGACTAACCACACATTACCACTCCTTCATACAGTACATACAACTAGCTGACATAGAGGACAAAATAGACTCTGTACAAACGCAACTTCAATCGTTTAAGACCAGACTTAACAATGAGACTTACATGCTTTACGAATATCAAGTCGACTATCTTACTAACAAGCTTGACAGAGTTTTAAAGCAGGTCAAATCTTTGGAACCTTCCAGAGTCAAACGAGGTCTCGTAGATAGCCTAGGGTCAGTAATAAAAAGCGTTACTGGCAACTTAGATTATTTAGATGCCCTGAAATATGACGAAGCAATTAAAACTTTACAAAACAACGAAAATAAAGTAGTTTCAGAATTTAATAATCACATCAGTCTTAGTAAAGAATGGATGTCCCAGCAAGGTACCATCTTAGACCAGCTAACCAAGAATCAGGAAATAATTAACGCAACCTTAGAACTACTTCTAGAGAAAAACGCTTACAGAGATTATAGCTTAATCAAATTTGCAAAGTTTGCCCAAATCCTAGGAATAATTACTAATAACGTAGAAGATTTAATGTTAGAAATAGTTAGAATAGAAAACATAATGGCTTTTATACGCGCGTCTAGCACTCATCATTCGATGATAGACATAGAAGTACTAAGAAATATGATAGACAAGTTAAAATCGATATACCATCAAGATCAGATTTTAAATCTAGAGTTAAGAGAATATTATAATCTCATTAAACCAGGTTCTTACTTTATTGAGAAAAGAATAGTTATAGTTTACAGCTTCCCTATAGTTTCCATAGACTCTTATGATCTATACAGATTATCTATTGTACCCAATAAAAAACAGCTTGCCCTTATACCTCCTTCTCCCTATATAGCAACTAACGAGAAATCATTCGTGTACATAGAGGCTGAATGCCCGAAGTACAGTAACATACATCTCTGTGAAAAGAAGACGAGTCACCAAATTAGGACAAAACCAGATTGTATCCAGAAACTCATCGCCAACCAGGATCTAGAAGACACCTGCCACTTCGTCAAGATTACACTATCCAAAGAAGCAATGGAGAAACTGGATGACCAGCATTACGTACTGTCACTACCTCAACCAACTAAAGTACAATTAGCATGTGGAAGAAAAGACTTCAACACTCTACATGGCAGCTACCTCGTCACCATCCCTGTGGACTGCTACCTGCAAACATCAGAATTCACCATCATCAACGACAACAACGAGATTGAAGGCCAGCCGCTCAAGTTATCAAAGATCCCATACAACGAGATAAATCAGACCAACATTCCCACTCACATCATTGGCTTCAATTCAGTCAACTTAGAAGAGCTTCACAGCATCCAGAGAAAAGCAATGATGGAAAGTCCTCTGAAGATTGACAATACTCATTCGGTTGTTCTATACCATACAACCATACCATTCTACATCTTCACAATATGCGTGCTCGCACTTATCATCTTAGCGATAAGCCGCAGATATAGATGCTGGAATCTCAGAGTGGACAGGAAAGAAAAACCACAAACTGTTAAGATACATACGTACGAAGAGGTAACCAGGGACTCCAAGAAACGAGATGAACCTCCAGCAACATTTTCTCTCAATATGATCAAATAGTTGCTGATCTTCGGGGGGAGGTGTTACATACGGATCCCTAATGGATATCGTCGACCTAGCAATTCATTCGATTGACGTCGGAAACATGAAAACTGCATCGTCGACACCTGGGCCAGCCACGAGCCGCCGACGCAGCAAAACGGCATATTAGCAATAAGTTATTTTTAATAAGTTTTTGGTCATTCCATATTCTAGCATCGAATAGGTTTCACTAAAATTAATTGTAATTTCTTTGTTCTAAAATAAATTAGTTTAAAGTACTTTGGTTTTTTTTCGAGCCTCCGCCTGCAGTCTACGTAATTAGCGTCATTTAGGAAGAACAACGCAGAAGAAAAGGTCACGCTTGGGCTCGTAATACTCATCTTAAAGCTCAAGAAGATACTTGGTTGTTCACAAGTAAGCGTAAGGTTTTGGGCCACATTTATTGCAGCCTCTAACGCAGCCATACCAAACAAGCGCATGTAACACACTGATAATTTTCTTGAAGCCTGAATCAATTTTCAAAACAGCTAGATAATACGACCCGCGAGCGTGTTAAAAACCGTTTACTAACAATATTGATACCTAGTGAGAGCTTTTTTTATTTGTTTCCTACAAATTAACAGCTAGATAGCTATTGACGGACACACACTTGGATGCAGTTTCCAAAGTTATTTCCGCCAATGAAATCACTCTATGAACGGACAACTTAATTAAAGACAAAAGGCGTCAAATATCTGGCAACAGAAATAAAATTATGTTGTACTTTTTCGTAATGTCCTTTTTATTGAAAAATATTAAGATTTTCAAAAGTGGTCTTCTTTAAGAGCCGTTTGCTGTCACAGAGTATTTGGTGTGTGTGTTTTGTAGGGGTATGTAGGGGGTATGTAGGGGTTTTGACCGTGTCTATGTCGATTTCGCGGCCCCGTAACAGGATTTTATTTTTATTAAAAAAAAACTTGGTAACTATTCAAGATTGTTGTTTTTTCCAGACACTTTTAGAAAACATGCTTCATTATTTTTGTGTGATTTTATGTAACTTCCAAATAATTCCGTGACGTAATCTCGTAGATACACACGTTTAAAATCGTAAGTTAGGACCTGATTCGTGATTTTTTTTACCAAGCCTATTTATTTAAATCATATTTTAATTTTTCATGTTAATATCTTTTATATTTGTGCATTACCATAGGTTCAAAAAAGTACAAAATTAGAAGAACCTGGTTTTAAGAGTAGGTTTAGGGTTACAGGCCGCAAAACTTACACTCACTTTTGAAATTTACGGTTTATGGTCTTCATAATTTTGGTCTACCAGTAATTTTGAATTTGTCATAGCTATGTAACCAATGTCGTAAAAAACTGTTGAGTGTAAACTCAACTATAAATTTGCAAAATACATTTACAGTAACGAGTCTTTGCTAGTTTATATTACACTAGCTTTTGCCCTCGCCCACGTACATAAAATATAGCCTATGTCACTCAGAAATAGAGCAGTTTTTTAGACTAGTACTTTCAGAGTTAACCTCCTACAAAAAAAAAACAAACTTTACCTCTTTATAATATTAGTGCAGATTACAAAACTCATCCATACTTCAAAGACACATACGATTCTCATTTTTCATCGGCAGAATATAGGTCAACACTTTTGTACTGCGGCATCTTAATATTTTACGGTTGAATGGTCAAAAGGTGCATTGAGTACATTGAGTGGTAAGTGTACTACAACCCTAGCTTTGAGGGTATACATACCATTAAGTATTGAAGAGACAGCGTTGAAATTGTAATGTGTGGAGTTGGGAATAGAGTAGGAAATCTTGAGGGGTGATCATTCTGTTATTTTTTTAATGTAAAGGCCAAAGAGCTAACTACTAAACCAAAGAAGGGACACGGATAAGGTTTACTCAGTAAAAGGTAACTGAAGGGATACGGATGAGGTTTAGTCAGTAAAGGTTTGACACTCACTCTCACTTCATCCAGAGTGGAAGAAGTTATTTGCTGATTTTACATCCGCAAAGTAAGATGTTTGGAGTTAGGCAGACATTCATAATATGTTGTGAAAAAGCAAATACATTTATTGAAAATATTTACAGTTTTCGGTAAATGTATTTTCGATAAATGTTTCGGAACCAAGTTGGTTCAAATTATTAAACAAACATGATTTCGAAACATTGCTTCAATTCAGTCTTATTATTATTATAATCAATTAAATTGGACAATAGAAATCGGTTTTAAACACTCAATAGGTATTAGTCTTAAAACTTGTGACTGGCCGACTGTGCACGATTCGCGTCATTAGTAGAGCAACAGTGTCGGTAATTAGAGATAGAGCACTAATTCGAACCGTTTAACATTCAGTCAGCGTTACCGAGAAAGTGGAACAGAATGGGTGGATGTTTTGACAGTCATATTTTTGTGGAATTGTGCATTTTTGTCCTAGACAACACCTCTTCATGTTGCGAATCCTGGGAAATAGGCTTTAGTTAAAAAGTTTATTTTTTTGTTTTGTCAAGATAAAGTTTATGCTAGAGTAGATTCCGATAACAGCTGCGGCCGCGTGAAAAAAAATATCGTAAGGCAATATACTTCCAGGATAAAAGTTCTAGCTGGGCCTTCGGGAAATTTCTGAAATCGAAGCCCTCAGCCTCAAAACACAAGGAGTAACTGAAGGACAAAGATGTGGTTTAGTCCCCACTCGAACGTTATTTCCTTCCTCAAAAAAAAGGATAAATTTGCTATCCGCTATTTCAGGATAAGGTCTATCCATGTACCAAACTTCATTCAAATCTGTTTAGCCGTTTGAGTGTAATGCAGTAACAAACATACCTACGTCTTTATAATTTCAGCGTGTTGTGACGTAATTAGGTTATAAATACTCATAATAAATTAATATTTAAGTCATTTATGTAGAAACATATATTTTGCTATTTCCTCTTAAAGAGTATGTTGTAGCTATTAAATAATGAATATGGAATATGGTCCTTGGCATTCTGTTTAATAAAGTCCAAATTATCTAGTTATAGGAACTAGAAATTTTTCATTAAAATGACTAGCAATTATTATTATACACAATGTTTGATAGAGAGGCAACGGGAAAAATTAGAGAATGCGCCTCAATCGAATATTTTTGAAACTTGTTTTTAGAAATACATGTTTATTTAAAAACCTTAAAAGTTTTTGGAAAAGTTTTCGAATGTGAATATATTTTCTTTATTTTGTAGCGACATCTATGGCGTCACATAAGAACTAATCCTGCATCGCGCAATAAAAGTTCTCCGCGCGATTAGAACAATAGAACAGCCCGAAATCATCTATCGGGCAGTAGCCCGCCACACATAACACCCATCTAGCCGGAGGATCCTCCCTTTTCAATGAAGGTGAATACAGAAAGGTGTGTAGGGGCTTTACTCTTTGTTCCACATACCCCCAAAATTTCTTTAATTAAAGAGTACTTTATGAAGGGCTAAAGTTCAAAGTTAAATACGAGATATTTAAAAATCGAATGAAATATTATTGAAATTAGGTGCTTATAATAGTAAAATATCTATTTATATGCTAAAATTATAAACTAATAAATACTATGATGCATATGAAATTATTACCCAAATCACCAAATATCTAGAGAAAGATATGTAAATCATAATCAAGTAAGAGCGGTTGTATTGGAAGTATTACGGGTTGGGCACTCTTCAACTATCACTATCACAAAGACTACTCCTATTCTACCCGCATCCAGAATATTCCCACAAGCTACAGTAATCACAGATTGATAGCACTTGTACTAATTACAAACGCGTGTGCCTACAAACATCGATAGTTAATGTGATCCTGTGGCATATTGTTCGCAAACTCTCTGCATTTGTGACACAGCCTCATTAATATTCCAACTTTGACGGCCTGGAGTGAGACCAAATACAGGCCTAATAGCTGGTACGACTGCTCTTTAGGGGTTTGTGGGGTAGGCTGAGGGATTGTTTGGAACAGTCACCATAACCCTGGAACGCAAAGAGCAACTGTAGGAACACGGCAAAGTTTTTTAAAAAAAAAACCAGCCAATTGCGAGTCGGACTCGCACACTGAGGATTCCGTACAAATTTACCTATGAAAACAAGTTTTTTTGATTTTTTCCTATACTTGTGCTAAAACAACTTGCTTCATGCCAAATTTCAGGATTCTAGGTTAACGGAAAGTACTCTATGAATTTTGATTTCCTTCAGAGTGTCGAAATATACGTTTTTTGCGAAAAAAACAGCCCTATCTTTTTTTAATAACTTAAAAGTTTGATTTTTCACAGCTTCAAGGGACCGCAAACTTGAGTATATGGTTTAATTTCAACTCGATACATCCACGCGTTTCCGAGATAAAGGGTTTTGACAGACAGACAGACGGACAACAAAGTGATCCTATAAGGCTTCCGTTTTTTCCCTTTTTAGGAGCGGAACCCTAAAAAAAACTCCCGGTTTGTCAAACAGACCAATTAGAGTCACCTGATATCTACTACCTAGGAGTATTTCAAAGTCTTTTTTTCAGTCAGTGAATAAGTTAATTTTAGTCAAGCGTGCTTCGTCGTTGCCCACACTATCGCGCGTAATCATTTTGTGAGTTTCCCTATCATTTTTCAAAAATAAAAGTAAATAACTCCTTATAACATTAGCAGCAAACAGACATTACAATTTGTTTTATATGTATGTATGTAGGTGTACATATATATACACACACACACAAACATTTATAGATTCTTGTGCAAATATCTAATAGGCTTATTATCTCAGATCCAGACTACTCCAAACGTAGGTATGTTCTTGAAAGCCTCTGTGCTATATGGTATTGTTCATTTCGGCTTTGACTCAGCCGATCTCCCGAGTATGTCTTGCTGTGTGGTCCCTGGCACTGTTAACAAGCGAATTGTTATCGCAAGTACCCTATTTGTTGTTAGTTCTGCTCTATTCGTCGAATGATATGTCGTGACCAGATCTTAGAATTGATCACTTCATGATATGACCAACTAAAACTGGTCAGATCTTTTAAACGTTAACATTTGATGAATGCCAATCCTAGTTTAGCCATATGATGTAGGATTTCTATGATAATAAAAGGTTTAGAAAATAGGTCAAACGAGGAACTTTTAAATTTTATATTATGAATTTAACAATTATGACAAATTTTCGTGGAAAATTTTGGGATTACTGATCATATTTGTGTAGTCAAAAGTATAAAACAAATTATACTTTTGACTACACAAATATGATCAGTAACGGGTACGATATAACCACATTTTTTTTGTATCAATTAAAAAATAGTTGTGTATAATATAAGGCGCAAAATTATTCACTCTATCGGAAGATGTGATAATTATTGCCAATGGCGTCCTACGTCAATCATATTTGGTATTTGTGAACTAGATAGCTGCAGAATATAATAAACAGATTAGCAATGGTACGCTATACTCCGCAAGAGCGTGGAATAATTGCGTCGATTCTTTTGACCAATAATAATCGGTTGGTAGTGTTAGCGGGTCGTGCATTTTGACGTCGATTTCCTAATCGTGTCGCACCAACTGGGCAAACATTGGCTGCTCGAATCGAACAGATTGTCATTGCAGAGAACCACAATTGACATTGCAGGGTGTGACCACCATCAAACTGATCATTTTGCCGAGTACATCGACACTATGGCTGCCAATGTCGTTGAGATCGAAAAAACATCACCAGACGGACCCTACAGCGAATTTTAGTGAAAAACTTCGACTTGTTACTGCTGAGGGGCTTAGTATAAACGTGGTTTCAACAAGACGGTGCAACCGCAAACACAGCACGAGCTGGTCGCCTAAACTTTCTTTTTGGCGATTTGGCATGGCCAGCAAGGTCGTCTGATTTAACCGCCCCAGACTTCTTTCTTTGAGGCTACTTGCAGTTGCGGGTTTATGGCAACATGCCTCTGACAATCGCAGCCCTTAAAGAGAATATTCGACAGGAATGCAAACAGTTATCACCGGAAATCTCGATGAAACGGGCTGAAAAGTGTATCGACACTGGTGGCAGCCTTTTGACGGATATCATCTTTTTCACTTAACAGTTAAAAAATATAGGTCCTAATAAAGATTTTCATCACTCAAAATAACTTCTTTTTAATCAGTAAAAAAATTATATAAAAACAAAATTGGATAAATAATTTTGCGCCACCTTGTATAACTTATTCAAATTAATATTTTTGGATAATCAACGTCAAAATTTAAATTTAATGTAGAATAGAAAAATATTAATTCGGGACCACACACCACACAAACAGTTATTAACAAAAAGTAAAAGAGAAGAAAGTACCGAATGCGCCGAACCGACTGTGCCAGCATTTGCTGGGCATCAGTCACCCAGCGCTGGTTTTCATTTGGCACACCGAAATATTGAAGTTTGTTTACTTAGATAATAATTTCATTAAAATAAGTTACTAGTTTTTAGATAACAACAAATAAAATATGTACCACATTAGTTAAAAACTATAATTGAACTTTTATTTGATAGTAATGTATAATTTGTACGTATAGATCATGATTTTGGGGTATTTAATCTAATACATAAAAACCTTGTGACACAACCTTGTGTTTATTATCGAACTCATCCGAAATGGCTTGACCTATTTTTATGATTTTGTGTATATTTGGTACATCTAAAAATAGTTCGTAGGCTATTTTTACTCTCCTACTCACCCACAAATTTTTTCTTTGATAACTTATATGGCATAACAACGTTTGTCAAATCAATTAGTATTGTATAATATTTGTACAAGTAATATTTTAATAACATATTTATTTTTAATTTATATGCCATTTTTATAATAAAGCACCTACAATTAAGTATGTTACTTGTTAAAATGCGAATAGTGCAGTTAACTGCAATATTGTCACCACTGAAATTATTATTATTAAGAAAAAATCATATACCTACTTTTTTTTTTAAGGTGGGAAAATCATCTAATGACAAATCCCGCTCTTGGGCGGAGCGAGAGATAGTGTCAGACTTGTACCTGTAGACTCATACCTACCTGTAGTTTTATTATTCATAGACATGAATAAAAAAAACTTAAATAACATTGTTGGTAAAATCATGTCATGCATAACGTGTCCCCTCGCATGCACACTTTTCCTGCTCCAATTTGCCTGCACCATAATTTTACATTAGTCCATGTTAATGTGTGCGCTACAACGTTGATTACGTCCATGTAATTGAGATTGTTAATCATCGGTTATAATAAACAATAGCCGGCCAACAGAGACATAACAATGCAGTCCTAGATAATTGGTATTATTATTATTGTTTGATTAATAAAATAAAATACAAATACGCAATAATTGTGTTTGGATACATGATTACCTGTGCACGAGCTAATACAGAATAGAATAGAATAGTATTTATTCCATGCAGGCAATTCAATACAATGCAATAGGCAACAACAACACAAAAAAAGAAAAGTACAGATTTACAATATAGTTGCGCTGAGCATGCCCGAACCGAAAGGGTCGCCAACTCAGCAACTGCTGGGCGTCAGACACCCAACGCTGATTTTCAGCTAGCACCTCACAGTGACGCACGGATGATGGTAAATAAATATAACATTATAAATAAACCTATATAATCCTTACTTAAAATAAAAAAAAAATGATACAAGTGTATTGTGTGTGATAATTTTGCTTTTATAAATATTATAATATATGCCACGGTAGTTACAAACTATTTCGCTCACTATACCCACAATATTCAACAATAATATAACGTTAGACACATAAACGAGACCTACTCCGTTGCACCGGCTCGGCAATTAGCTGCCACCGTGGTCTAAGACAAATAAAATATAAATCTAGGCGAAAATAATTCATACAGCAAAACACTTTTGCTCAATTTTAATTAGTACACAACTACACCTCCGTAAAACACATTAAAGAAAATATAAAACAGATAATGTAACTAAACCTCTTACTCAATCTTCTCGTAAATCACCAGACATTTAGTCAGTATCTCCTTCCATTCATCAGCGTATAGATCTAGTCTAGGACTGGACTCAAGGAGAGCGTTGAATAGGTGGCATACGTCGTGCAACCGTACGGCAACGTGGCACTACAAATAATTTATGCTGTCTTGCCCGGCAATAGTACATCAACTACTGAAGGATCGTCAATGTCGTGTTTACGATTTCACCCGCTTTAGACTCGTAAAACAGTATAATACCTTTTGGTCACAATTTCAAGATTTTTTTGCGCGGATTCCCAGGTAATTCTGTTACTAAAATAAAAGTAGCTTATATGAGTTATTCCTTACAACATCAGCTGTCTACCAGTGAAAGTCCCGTCAAAATCTGTGCAGTAATTTCGGAGAGTAACCGGAAAAAACAAACTGAAATTTTAAAAATCGCTTTTTTAATAGGTCTCTAATATACTTTCATAATTATGTATTTAGTGAAAAAATGATACTTTGATATTACTGAGAAAAATTTCAAGTATTTTTATACATAATTATAGTGATAAGTTTGTGGATGGATGGAGAGGGAGAGGGAGACCAAAGAAAAGATGATGGATGGATTGTGTATAGAGTGATACGAAAGAAATGGTAGTTAGTGATAGCATGACGAGTAACAGAATAGAATGGAAGAAAAAAACGGGTTGCGCCGACCCCAAATAACACGGGACAAGGACAGGAAGACGAATGAAAAATAAAAAATGAAAATGAAAAATAGTTTATTCACAGAAATACATATTCAACACTATAATTATTACCTCTGCCAAACCGCAAAGCAGGTTGTTGGCAGATGTAGCTTCTTTTGTCTAGCACAAACATACACATTCACAGTAAACACTTTCTAAATATCCTCAACATTGAGGGTTTGATAAAATTCATTGAAGAGGTACCTACTTATGTATTTTATTTTTATAAGACGATTTGATATATTAATAAGTTTATGTCACTAGTTTTTGCTAGTAGCATCACTCACGTGAGAATCCATTCAAATGACAGCACGTGAACATATTCGCAAGTTGGTAGAATCATCACAGTAAGTACTGATTGGTTGGAATCGTTTTTTTCACAATAACATTATTTATTTGTATGTATGTATCTAAAAACAATGTAAAAACTCTGTGCGTAGTATTTTCTAATAGCAACTGTTATGCATAATTGATTCAAAAATAAATTTACCAATTATGACAAATTTTCGTGGACAATTTTAGGATTTCGTTTTTTTTTTTACTTTTGACTACATAAATATGATCAGTAACGGGTACAGATAGAGCCCAATTTTTTTGTAACAATTTAAAATAGGGGTGTATTATAAAACAATCGAAAATCATTCGTCATTCTAGTTATGCATTATTACTTTGCATTATACTTAAATTTAAGACCTGTATTCACTACCTATGTTAAACAAATAATAATAATGATTATTGATTATTCATTTATTATAGTCCTTATTTCTTTTCTGTTATCTGCTAGTAAGTTGCACCTGCCATGTCATGTTTGTGCACCACCCTAAGGTCGACTGCAAAAAAAAAGCAAGCGAACGCCATTCGCCACTCAGAATTCAGAAACGTATAAAAACTTAGGAACGGACTTGGAAGGATTAGGTCGAGTGAAAAAAAAATGACAAGGTTAAGGTTAGGTTAACGTCAGGATAGCGTTAGGTAACCGTTAGGTAACGTTTTCAGGAACTGAGTCCAGTTCCCAAAATTTGTATAAATCTGTATTGAGCATACTTTTAGAAAGATTACAAAAATGTGAATGAGACGTGCGTAAGTGACAGCTGGTTGTGCTTGAAACTAACCATCCCAGTTTACTTTCACATAACAATCTCGGTTGGTTCTTACCTAGCCTTATGAGATTGGCTGAAATGACACTCCAAAAAACATCTACTTTGACTAATATGTCCACAGCTGTGAGATTAAAACCGTATTTTGAGGACAGTTTTAAGATACAAATAATGACAATCTTTATTATTCATTTTGGTTAGAAATTGTGAAGTTTTTAAAGGGGTAGTTTTGAAAAACGAATAACGAAAACCTTTTTTATTTACTTAAGTCACTATTTATGCAAAGTTTCAAGTGCATGGGCCCAAGGAATAAAACATTACATAGAAACAAATTTTCCTTTCCACACCTTTACAAATGAATTTGTCCGCTTCTTAGTGCTCGCCGACGTCATAAAATAAAGTCTAGTGAAAAATTTCACATTTCCAGTAGTTTTGGCTGTACGTTGATATGTATCTGTCAGTTTCTCCTTTTTTTTCGTTTTTTAAACAATAAGATTGATACATTCATGCTAACATATTAACTTACCAGCACAAACCATCGCGGGTTTAACAGCGGTATGTCAGAAGCGACAAACTCGGCGCCAACATACTTTATACCGCCATTGTTCGCCACATTAGGTATACATACATAGTCCTCATTCAAAAGATACTTTCTAGATCGCATTATAATCTAGAAAGTATCTCTTCAACACTCTTGAGCAGTTTTTTATATAGTTATATAGATTAACCAAGTAACTGTCTACCCATGTTCTGAATTGTAACCAAATCTGTTCTAAATATCTAAATATACAATATACAGACTTTGATATCCATAACAGTTGGGCAGGAAGTAGGTTATGCTAAACATGGCCTAAAGTAACATTTCAAATAGACTGGTTGCATTCTTGTTTAGTCCCGCGGCTTCACCCGCATCTTTGATTACTACTCAGCTACCGTGAGCTGGATTATAATGTTATGCAGCCTATATAGCCTTCCTCTATAAATAGGAAAAAAATGACCACTGCTGGACATAGGCCTCTCTCAAGCGTCGCCACAATAACTGGTCTTGGTTTTGTACATCTCGCATTCATAGGATACCCGCGACCCTCACCAAGTCGTCGGTCGACTTGGTGGAGGACTTTTTAACGCTGCATCTTCCGTAACGTAACGTAGATAGTCGATGGGGCCGAAAGGGCCGAAAGGTTCCGGAGTGGCGGCCACATACCTACACAGCAGAAATATTTTTTTCAATACCCTTACTGAAAACCCGCTTGAGGGCACGTAATTTACTGTTTTCCGCACTAGTACAGAAAAGTGCGCGAGCTCGCCCCGCCTCAATTTATTACATTTTTCGTATCAGATTGGGTGTTAAGCGACCCCACGAGTCGCCGGTCAACCCCCGCGTAAGGTATTGAAAAAAACACGTTTACTACACGTGCTTTGTCACTGCAACACTGAGCTCCATAACACCCTCACCTGTGGCTCCTAAGACCTCAGTTACAATGACAAAATTTCTCCACTTGTATCAAAATTTACTATTTCAAATCGAACCAGTAGTTCCTGAGACTAGCGCGATCAAACAAACAAACTTTTCAGCTTTATAATATGAGTAAAAATAGATAAGCCAATAGAAAATATTGCTTTTATCGTCATCACACGAGATGGCAAGAGATGGGCTGAACTAGACCCAAACACAATACAGTATTTTGTCCGGATAAGTACCTATTTATCCAGTGATCTACATTGAGAGCAAGTCCAGGTTGAGCTAGGTCAGACTCCCTAATGCCTAAAGCTGTTCGGATTATCCCTAATGTCGGCCTTAGCTATTGACATGTGGATTGTATCGATAGCCTATGTTAAATTTTACTATAATGTCATTATTTAAATCGTTTTTGGACTGTTGCAAAGCTAAAGTTATTATATTATCCTTTATTATGATGCTGATATTAAAGATTCTGTTGCCTGAGACTGAGTTTTTCATTAGTACAGCCCCCTAGCCAAGTTACAACAGTTTCGTTTCTATTCTCTTTTCGTCGATCGCCTCGAGTAGGCCACGCCTCCGATTCCTTTATTCTGACGTCATCTCAACGCTCAGTCACGTGGTCAGAACAAAGAAATAGGAGGCGTGGTCGACTCGAGGCGATCAATAAAAAGAGAATCGAAACGAAACGGTTGTAACTTGGCTAGGAGGCTGGTACCAACGAAACTTCTTTTTGTATTTACCACTTATTATTTGGCGTATCAATTGAATTTTATATGTGTATTTTTTCTGAAATAAACTAGTATTATTAATAACTAAATAGTCAGTCATAGGTGCAAATAAGCATTACAAAAACGTCTTATCAGTAATTGTTAAAGTTTTATAGAAAACTGGCAACCCACCCCAGCATCGCAAGGGTGTTACCAATCTTTGAAAGTCTTGGGTTTTCTCTACCATAGTATGCGTGTTTTATACATTTACACCTTCATTAATCAGTCTATCTATTAGTGCAAACTGCATGTGAATCCGTTCAGCATTTTTTGAGTTAATCTCGTTCATACAGTTATACAGACGGAGTGAGGAACTTTGTTTTATATTATGGATTACACAATAAACAAAATATCCAACTCTTATACTATGAACTGAATTAAACTTAAATTTCAAAATAAACCAGTCAACAATGGCCTGCTAGTAACTATACATATCTATACCTATTAATATTATGAAGATGAAAGATTTGTATGTTTGGCAAAACTCAAAAACTTCTAGCCCGAATTTGAAAGTTATTTCACGAGTAAAATGCTACTTTATTACTGAATGAATTAGACATTTATTTTCTATGTTCACGCGGGCGAAGCAGCTAGCAGAAGCCAGTTAAAAATAACAATATACATGGATACAAAAAGTTAGTGACTGAAAATGTGAAATAAGGTAGAAGGAGGATAGTATTGCAGAGAAAAGACAGGATTTGAAACTAGATTTTTAAAAGAAACTAGTGACTGTGATTGTTTAACTGGCATCGGTAACGTAGTCCACCATAACATACACACATGTTACAAAACATGGCAGAATGCGAGATGGATTAACATAGGTAAACACTTGAAAAACGAAACCCAAAAATAAATGTAAAATATTTTTACCCGACTGCAAGAGGAGTACTAAAATAGACACAATAGTAACACATAAGTGATTCATTTGATAATTTCCTACCTCAAATGACGACGTTTTGAAATCCTGTTTTTTTTCTAAAACACCTTGTACAACAATTTCTAAACAAAAGTAGTTTTCTTAATTACTCAGATGTGGACATCCCACCCATACGTACAAAGCGTTTCGGGCACACAGCTATGGATAGCCTAGGAGTCTTTATGTCAAGAGTGAATAGGTTACTTCAAGGCAAGCGTGCTCCATCATCGGCACATCTTTGCTAACCAACAGGTGAGATAGAGGCCAAACACGAGCATATCCATAATAATAAAAATAGTTTTGCTGAGAGAAAACTCATCGTTGAGTTAAGCGCCTTTGTACAACAAAGGCGAGCTTAACTGTATTAAATTTTGAATTACGGTGTACAACAAAAACATAAGAATCTGATTATTTTCTATATAACCATCCAGTACGACTACTGCGAAAGACAATTATTTTTTTTAAACTAAACTCATTTAAATTCAAAGTGCATCATGCCCCAAGCTTCCTAAGTTCTTGTTGTTTGACCAATAAAGTAGTCTCCAGAGAAAGCTCTGCGGTTTTTGACCTCCGAGGGACATCTAAACAGTATTGAAATCTGCGTAGGAAGAGAGCAGAGACTAACAATACTTTTTATTACGAAAAGTAAAGAATTTGACCTTTTTACATAATGTTGACTTATGAGATCCCACGGCGAACCTTGATTTCCATAGTTTTTTGTCTGGATTAAGCTCACTTGTTTTTTCTTTTGACTCGTTATAAGTATACTGTATGTGGCTGAGTTAAATGATCAACGATAGTCAAAATTCTAGTATACGTATTCAATTATCGGTTATAGATAACTCAAAGATTACTAATAACCTGCAGGATTATCGAAAGAGATACCGCGGTCCTGAGACGCAAATAGCCGAAGGAAAATGAGTGGGTTTCGCGCAGTCACGCTCCACCTAGAGCGGGAAAAGTCATATAATCCCCAAAACCCCAAAAAAATTACAGCACGTAACTAATACTGATGTTATATGTGTAGTGCACATCAATCAGGTACAAGTATTAACTATATTTGTATTTATTATAAACAACTTAACCTAACCAACCTTTGTTTTTTCTCCTGCACATTGCTTTTGCAATATTTTTTATATTATTAGACCCCGACTACCATGAATTCGTTAGTAATTTATTTTGTTAACGTCTCATTTATTGATAGTTGTAATAACTTTCTTTTTCTTGTTTTTTTTTTATATCCTTTTTTTTATAATATGAATGTGAGAACACTGTTGACTCCGCGAATTCTTAGATTACTTCCTATTACGACTTACTTTTTATTATGATTATTTTTATTGTACTTTTGAGTGCAAAATTGACTGGTCTACACTGTCCTTACATAATATCTGCTAATACTGTAATATGGAAATATTGTAAGAATATCATTTTTTTTTAAAAGAGTATCCATGAAGTTTCTTGCTGGTTCTTCTCCATAGGAAACGACCAATTTGGAACCGTGCACTAGCTTTTGACGTTTTATAAGTGCCCATGTAGGCCTATGTGAAATATTCAAAAGTTTTGAATATCGTAAAGGACTTACAGGCAAAGTTTACTTTAAAGCTCATAGTACACTACAAAGTCACCCTAATAAATAACTAGCTCGTGCCAGCGACTTCGCCCGCATGCTAGTAGAAAATTGTACCAAAAGACCGTACTCCCAGCATAAAAAGTATTCTACGTGCTATTCTAGAATGGCCTAATCCGTATGCCAAATTTCATCCAAACCCGTTCAGCCGTTCCAGCGTGAAAAAGTAGTAAACATACACACCAACGCACACATTCACACACACACTCAAAAACTTTCGCTTTTATAATATTAGTGTGATAAAATAACAGGTATGCCAATAATTAAACTTTACTATCTGCTTTTACGATGTAAGCCTAAAATCACACATTTTTATTACACATCATCTGAAAATTCAGTCACAAAAACGAGAGTAAAGAAATATGTTTTCTCAAAACCCATAAAAATCATAACACAACAAAGTTATTCTTACGTAATTGGTTCTATATGCTGTTAGATCCGTATCGGCTACATTTTGTTCTAAATCTATTAGGTCCATTAGCCGGAGGTTTTTTTACTTAAGTAATATATTGTTCAAAGGTTCTAATCATGCGATCGCGTGCCCAGCTGATGGTCGGGAGTGAAATGACCGCTGGCTGCTCGCTGGACGGCAATTAGCCAGGTTTGATTGAATGGAATAAGTGCTGGGCTTCGAGTGTTTTTGTGAGATTTTGTCCTTAGTTCGTTATTTATCCTCGTTTGCGGGATTTCAGGATGATGTAGAGTGTACTAGGGTGTAAGATCCATTAGAGCGTCGTTTTATTGTATACCTATTCTATACTAATATTGTAAAGAGGGAACATAAAAACACAAATTAAAAAAAAAAATCACACACACGTACATACATAGCATATAGTATAATCAGCCCTATAATGTTCCCACTGCTGGTAATATGGCCTCCTCTCTAGGAGACGGAATGGGGCGTAATCCAGTGCGAGTTGGTGGATGTCACATGTCCTCGAATTTATGGTTCTAGGACATGCCGGTTGCCTCACGATGTTTTTCTTCACCGTTTTGAGAGCAGTGGTGATGATATAAATTATACAAAGTAATGCACCTGGCCTTGGTTTATACCCGCGACCAACGACTCGTAAGTCGGGGCTGTTACCACTCGGCTAACAAATCCAACGGGATAATAGATGTAGGTAAAAAGTCTACCGCATCCACAGTTACCACTGGGCAAGCGTCGCAACGCAGTGGGTTCTTACAGAGGAAAAGCGTCGTCGACGACGGCCTAGACAGAGGTGGCGGGATGATTAGCTTTATAAGATAAAAGGAACGCAAACAAAAAACATTTTATTGTTTGAAATGTGTCTTTGTGTAGAAAACCAAAGACGACACGAATATTTCATAAGATCATTACGCAACAAATGTATAAGTACACACACCTACCATCTACCTACATAGTTATTATTTATACGTCTGTCTGTCGTAGTACTTTTTTATGTGTAACGCAAAGTCGTCTTGTAGAAAACACTTCGAGAAAATATATTCATATTTATGGGTATCTTACTTAGCGTGGAAGAAAATATACAGAATATAGCAAGCACCAAGCCAAGCCATAGAGTCAAGATATCCGCTATTCAAAGGGGTGCTCGGTTGATTGAACCATCAACGTAATATCCGGAACTGGACTGACGCTCATTTTTCGAAGACATTTTTGAGAAATGGTCAACAGGGAATCGATTACCGCCTGCTCTGTATTCCTTGGTCCCACTGAATAAATAGGTCCAGAAGGTCCACTGATCTAAATAAAATTGAAATAATCAAAATGTTTTATTTCAAATAGGCCTACATAGGCACTTGTAAAACGTTAGAAGCTAGTGCACGATTCCATTTGGTCGTTTCCTATAGGGAAGAATCGGCAACCAACTCAATGGTTCCTCTTCTTTTAAATAAATGATTGATTTTACAATATTTCCTTCTATATGCATAAAACAAAGTCATGTTAGTTACACCACTTATAACTCAAGAACGGCTAGACTAATTTTAGTGATCTTTGCTTTGTTGGATTCGTCTCCACCCCGAATAACAGTATAACTAAAATATTAGAAAAAATACAGCAAAATTATTACTCAAAGTAAAATTCCAAGGTCTCATTCCGAATATTGCGACTAAAATAGAATCTAGCTAAAAGGTTTCACTACATTCATTGACAGTTAGGCGGTACGAAGTTCGCCGGGTCCGTTAGTATTACGATATTAATATGTATGAGAAAACAGTCAAGGCTTTTTTGAGGTTGGGAAATCAACAAAATAACTTCATTAAAGCTCGGGGTGAAGGGAGTGGGAATGTTTAACAGACTACCGTCTACCCAGTCTTGCTACTTAAGCCCCCCTAGCCAAGTTAAAACCGTTTCGTTTCGATTCCCTTTTCTTAAATTGCCTCGAGTCGGTCACGCCTCCATTTCTTTGTTATAACGTCATCTCAACAATCTGTCACGTAGTTAGAGCAAAGGAATAGAAGGCGTGGCCGACTTGACGCGATCAACGAAAAGAGAATCGAAACGAAGCGGTTGTAACTTGGCTAGAGGGGCAGTTATCCTTTGCGTTCCAGACCCGCTGTGACTCTTTCGATCAATGAAGGCTTTAAACACTAAAACAATTATCGCGAGTTAGGAGTTGAATGCTCTCCTTTCGTTTCTTACGTGATATTATTATAAAGGAGAATCGTTTAAATTAGATTTTTTATTTATTTTTAGTCGTCCTAGTTAGGTATCCAGTCATGAATACTATAACAGGCATAAGGATATCCTTACAACCCACAAAATGGGTTCCGGAAGTAATACGACATTCGCTTTACAATACCTAAGCTATAAACTTAAACTTACCTACTTGGAAAATGTAAAACGGAAGCTTCACAAACTACCTACGTTGTGCTAGAAATTCAATGAGTATGATTCGAACCCACGACCTCTCGGTCGCTCCTTGTTCACACCTCCAGGGCCTCAAGTATGCTATTACAATAGTGTCAGAATTGTCTATCATTGACTTCATAATTGTTGATTTTGACAAGTTTGGTCATCTACTAATATAATGGCATTATTATGACGTTCCAAAGGTCAACCACTGACACTCCATTGAAAGAAGTGGTATAGAATGGTAATCTCGTACATATTGACAAATGAATGTCGGACGTATGCGGTAATCTGCTAAAATTTTGACAGCTCCTTTAATTAGTGCCCTACTATTAGAAATTCATGGTGCAAGCTCGATATTGTAATTCTACCACAACTCTATTACGAGACCATTGACCGATCAATGATCGAATCATTATGAATTAGCAGATTGCGAAATTTTAGCAAAATGACAATGGAATCGTGCTAGAATGGCGAATTTATAAAAATAGCAGACTTAGGCGAGTGTGTTATGGAGCCGAGGGCTACAGTGACTTTGCACGTGTCTCAAACGCCTTTTTTTCAATACACTTACGAAGAAATGAATAAACGGGGGTTGACCGGCGACTTGCGGGGGTCGACGCGCGCCCAGTCTGATACGACCCAGGATGCTTGTACACTTTTTATCGATATTACATTTTGCAGACAAGCTGTCAGTATCACTCAGTGAAATATAAAGTGAGCGCAATTTGACACCTGACAGTTGACGTTTGAACATCTGTCAAATATGTTGTCATTTTATCACGTAATACCCTATCTAGTCTATTACGTTTCAGGAGTAGATAACATTTCTGCATTAATTGTGTACAAGTACCCAAATATCAATATAGGTACGGTATTATAATGGTAAGTTTGATGTAACGTATTGTTTTAAACGACTCAAGTTTGAAAGGGACGCGTTTATTATGTATCCAAGTTCCGTAGAAAGGTAGTCGAGGGTGATTGAGAACGGGTGGCTATTGTTTAGTGAACGTTCTCGATTTTCTGTAAATGGAATCACGTGTTTACAGACATAAATAGATTTCTGTAGCTGAATGTAATTATGAATTACTGAACAACAATTCTACAACCACTCTCAGCAAGTCTCGTTTTGGGAGGTTAATGTTTTTAATTATATTTATACGACTACTGATCGGCAACCACTTGGCTAGGCAGCGTTTGTGAAGCTGCGCAGTATCTTCTCGTCCATCATACCACAGTTTCTCAAGATGAAAGTCTATGACCAGCGCGTGTTCACAATGATGACATGGCACTGAAACGTAATCACTTACAATGGACCTCATCAGAAGGGTTAATGCCACTCAAACGGCAATAGACAGGGCTATGCTCGGAGTTTCCTTGCGATATTGCATCAGGAATGAAGATATCCGCAGGAGAACCAAGGTCGGCATCATAGCCCGAAGTATTGCCAAACTTAAGTGGCAGTGGGCAGGGCACATTACTCGTAGAACAGATTGGTCGATGGGACCGTAAGGTTCTGGAGTGCCAGCCGCACACTTTAAGACGCAGCGTTGGAAAGCCTCCCACAAGGTGGACCGATAACCTGGTGAGAGTCACGGGAATGCTATAGATGCGAGATGCACAGGACTGTTCGTTGTGGCGTCACTTGGGGGGAGGCCTATGTCCAGCAATGGACGTATTTCGGCTGAAATAAGGTTGATGGTGATGATGAACTACTTATCTGTTAGAATAGTTCTTATTAACATAACACATAAATACTTTTTAATTAGGAAAAGAAAAATGCCTTTCTAAAATAAAATCGCAAACGGGCGCTTACGATATTCTTCTTGAAAAGGCTCTTTATTACAGTGATAACACATATACTCACACAGGAGAATTAACAGTATCTACTGTTTTCTCATTAACAAAACGACCCTCAGTAACTAAGTCCAACTTATTATTGTATACCTCTCAGTCAGGGACATCAAAGTAAAACATAACGTTTAAACTTAAAACGAGCTTGGCGTCCAAATTCCTTAAGTCAACACAGTAAAGTAGGTTGCGTCGCTAGAAGACTCGCAATTTCTAAGTTAGGATTGAATTTCCATTACAATTTGCATATTTTTCTTATAAAATAAAAATAAATTATCATTATTTTCTAGAGCTCTGTAAGTTACAAATGAACATCGGCACATTGATCTAGGCAGCGATGGTACGATTTGAAGATGGCGAACCATAGGTAGCTCAACGTCTGTTAAGGACCAAGCCCAAGAAGACGGCGCGTTGTGTTCTACGCGCGCTTCTAAGTTACATCAGCAAAATTCTAGGAGCCAGATAGGGCCGACTCCTGCCAGAGCTGCGAATTGATCGAAGGAGTTTTGTTTTGAGGTGAAATATCATCTAATGACTTCTCCCGCTCTAGGACGAAGTAAGAGGACGTGTCAGACTATTACTGACTAAAATCACACCTAAGGTTGGCAGGTAGATATCTGTCTATCGCTGTCAGCGATAAGACCGCCATTGTAAGCACAGATTTTAAGTTAGTGTAAAAAGTTTTGTTTAGGGTTCTTGTTTAGGAAATCTTTGGGCTTTGTTCCCGAGAAATGAGGCACGAGAAAAGTCGAGAACTCGAGAAATTATTTCAGTCTAAAATATTGTTAAAGAAGACTATTTTGCTTTTGCCGTTTTATTCATATACGCGTGCCGAGGTGCTGTGGGACACTGCATACGTTCATACTTGTTTCGACTCTAGCCGAGTTCGATCGTCGGAAATTACGGGTATAGTGCTTGTCCTTCCCGAGGTACATTTTCATACAACCGCTCTTACGTAATTATGACGACGACATTATTACACATCTTTCTGTAAACATTTTAGAAACAAAGATTTCTATTGTTGGTCTAAATTTGTATAAGACTAATCCAGTAAAGACTTCTGGAATTCTGGACCTTCATAATTTACTCATAAATTTAAAAAAATAAGATAATACAACTATAGAAACCTTGTGCATTTAATAACAATTCTGAATGATAAATTTTTATTTTAAAAAACTTGTAAGGTTTTTAAAAAAACACATTTCCTGGAAAAAGTTTTCTGAAATATTCGAGTGAATGGCGGAATTACCGAATGCCAACGGAATTTTCAGGCGCTTTGAAACCTTGCGCCCTTCTTCAATCGTCAACGTGAACGATTGGGGAAGGGCGCTCTTAAAAGAGAAACTAATTTTGGTTTCTAATGTATATATGAAAGAAATTTTGGTATATGTTTAGATTTTATTTTTAAAAAAAGATTTACATAAAAAAATACTACTAAGTAACTGTAATTACAGTAAAACCAAATAATAATATATAAACACCCTAAACTAATTAAAAATAACTGAAAAAAAACTAAAATATGGCGTCAAAAACTCCTCCACGTCGCTGTCAACCGGTAATATCTGGCGGCATTGCCACTCTGTAAGTTAATCCTTATCCTCTGTCCTAGATAATATAATTTTAGCTCCTAATTTTCTAAGAAACTCATATTTTTAATAAAAATAAATTAAAAATATCAGTTTCTTAGAAAATAGTTTTAATAGAAGATAATTTAGTTGTTTGTTTTCCTTGTTCTGGTGTAAATTAAAACTGTGAATAAAAATTTTATAATTATTTTGATACTTTTGTTTGAGAGAAAAAACCACTTTTTTTGCTAGTTAGGTTGTAAGAAGTCATCTTTATGATACAAATTTTTAATTTAGGTAACGATTTTTTATCGACACACTCACCATAAACATGAAATAAAACGCCCCAAGCATTTACTATAACAAACTACGAGTACATATATCTGCTAATTTGATTGAGTTGAGTGGAGGAAATGACTTGGAATAATTATAAGGGTTACTGTAATCAATAGAAGAAAAAGGCCAGGTGAAACATTAGCTATATCAGCTCAACACTACTAACTTATAAAGTCAAACCAATTAGGTAATCACAAGATCCATTACGGAGTTACTGTTTATCAAAATGAACCTAATGCCGAAGGAAATAAACACGCAGCCTACAGGTAAACGTCTTATCAGTGACCCACCTAATCTGCGCTTACATTTCTGTAATACGAACCAAGATTTTAAGCCTTTAATGACATTAAAATTGCCTACATGCCTTGTAATGCAAACTTTGAAGTAGGGGAACTAACCCTTTTCAAGACATGCTAACGACCTTTCAAATATCATCCCTACTCTTTAGATTTTAAAGTCTATTTCGGCTTATTGGCACTCAATTAGTATCCGAAATACATAGCAACATGTATTTATAGAATTTAATTTGTTAAAATAGGTTGATAGCAGGAAAGGCGATATCCCGTGAGGTTGGTGCTTGTTAGAGTAAGTACATGAGGTTCAGAGGCAGGCAGCAACCGAAGATAGCTTTACTTGAAATTTGTTAATAAGATTAAGCTTAATTATCTTTTAATTACCTTGCGTAACTGTGTAAGAATATTTAGGCGAAAAGCCGAAATATTGGGCTGCGGGTTGGAAAGAGGTACTGTTGAATATGGGAACTCTTTGAGTTGTGTTTTATTTTTAATCTAAATTCTTACATTGTAATAGTTCCTTGGATTTTTGGTTAAATACTCTCCAGCGTTTGATGGTCTATTAACAGTTTGCACGTGTTATTGGAAAAATTGTGGTGTCTTTTCCACAAATGCCATTAATGAAGAGTTGAAGTTGAAGTTTCCTCCTGTATAAACCTAACACATAATTACCGTGGCCATGGATAGGTTTTAACCAGAAAAAGTCTTACTCTCACTTCACCCAGAGCGAGAGAAATCATTTGATGATTTCTTACCTCAAAAAAATCCACGATACAAAATTAATTTCTAGTGTGGGGCAACATATTAAAAACAAATTTAAAAAAAAAATGAACAACTTAAAGAAGTCTTAGTCAATTCCGAAAATAAATTAATTATTTTCCGTACAAAGTTATGAAAGTAATTTCTTTTTTTAGAATTTCTTTAACTTCTCCTATAGGCAGAAGCAATTCTTTAAATATGACTACATTTTTCCGTGACACTCCGTATGTACACAACCCTACGACTAATACACGACAGACCCAGAAGGAGGGTAATGCTTTTTATTGTAAATTTTCTAAAACATCAAATACCAACGCTGACCTCGGAAACCAAACATCGCTACCTCAATCTTAATCTGCGAAGCAGTAATGTTAGCAAAGGAGGGCCGTTCAAGAGCGGCCCTAACGCCCTAGCCACCGGGATCCTGATCCTGCTTTCCGCCGGCTTGCGGACGGCGAGCAATGGTTTGCTCACCGTCCAGTAACCGTCCGAACCGAGCCCAATTCGTTGACGGCGCGTTCTGTTCCACGCGCGCCTCAAGAAGATGTTAGCAAACCGTAGGGACCCAGCAGGGTCGAAGCCTACTGGGGCCAAGGGTCTGCTTCGGAAAGGAAGACTCGGCCCTGGTATGAAAGAAAATGAAAGATCAAAACGAAGGCACAGGAGTGTGTTTTAGTCAGTCAAAGTCTGATGCACTCTCTCGCTCCGCCCATGAGCGGGGGATGTCATTGGATGACTTTCCCACCGAAAAAAAAAAAGAATCTCAATCTTATGAAGTTTCTAGTAAAAATAGATTCTGTAAAAAAAATACGTCTTTATAAAGGCATGTATTTAAAAGTAGCTTCTGCCCGCGATTTGCCTGCATGAACTGTTGATAAAAACTATCTTAAGTATTTCTTCGGATCCTAAGCACATCTGGTTAAGTTTCATTCAGATCGGTTTAGTAACTAAGGCGTACTTTCGAAGCAAATTAATAGAGTTACTTCCCCATTTATAAAATAAGTACGGATAGTAATATTTTTCAATGTTCCAATAAAGTTACGGGTTTTTACTAGCCTGCCTGATACAAAGCTTTTAGGTCTAACTTTCGAGGCTAAAACGATGCAAGCGTGGTCCAAGGGGACAAGAGGACCTCGCCTCGTAAACATTTCGTACTTGTTTGCTTTTCGCACTCGCCTCCTTAAAAGAATATTATCCCTCACAAGAACAATTTTTCAACGTCAACTCATTTGTGTTCAACCACTTTTAGTTGAACACAAAAATAAGCCCTCAGACGGCCGTGAAAACAATAAAAAGAAATGACATTAGGAAAAATCTCAAAGAACATAAAAAGCCGTACAAAAATTAATTATACGGCAAAACTTTATGAACATGAAATAATATACAATTAGCAGCAATCCTCGTTGTACGGAAACAAAGGTTTTTCATGTCCAGCCGACATTTGTCGGGGCGGGTCACAAAGAACATTGGTTAATCAAAGCAACACTAAATAAAAACTAGTCCATTTTGTTTCTTTTCGTTTTTCCTGCTGTTACTACGCATGACAAACCGTAGTAGGGTTTTTATTACATAAAGGTAGAGGCTAATTAGGTTTAGGTGAATTATTCTGGAAATTGTAACGTACAAAAGCTTTGGCAGTCTTAGGCTCGATTTCCAAGTAACTATTACTAAATAAAATGAAGTTTATGTCGGAAAATAACACGTTTAGCTTAAGGCATTTCATTAGTCGTAAACAGAGAAGTATTTTTTGTTGGAATTATACAATCATGGAACATGAAATGTGTAAAAAAACTGTAATCGTATACTCACGTTAAAGCACATGAAAGGAGAATAAGAAAAACGGTCTTATTGTAGGCAGTTTCAGCATTTAAAGTAGCGAAGGGTAATTCTGAAAGCATAAAATATAGATTAAATAGCTTCTGCCAGCGGCTTTGCTCGCGTGAAAGGAGGTTTCTCCATACAAACTTTACACACCTGTTTTAACCCTTTAAGATCTGAATTTTGAAAAATCCTTCCCTAGTGCTCGCCTACATCAAGGCTTATGCAAAATTTGAGATTCCTAGTCCTAGTATTTTCGACTGTACGTTGATATTTCAGTCAGTCAGTTTCTCCTTATATATATACATATAGATATAGATTAAGCATTGACAAAGTTTTATGAGGAATTCTGTCATTATCTAACACAATGCTTTAACATAAATAAGTTTCTTTCCCACCTTTGCGTTGTGGTTCTGTAGACTATCCAACAATGCAGTTTTCAGACCAAAAAGTTTTTTTTTTCGACTGCGATCCCACCTGGTGGTTTCTTACAACACTCAGCGGAAACATAACTTTCTATGAATAAAAATAATAAGATTTATTTTCTCGCCACAATACACAATAATTACATGGTTTCTAGGATAAAAGTAGATATATTGTGGGAGAAAATTGAATAAACTACGTTTGGGGCCTGTATTTCAGGACACCAGATCTCCACCCTAAGGTTTTATTAACATTACTTTATTTACCTAATGCTCTAACAAACAGTTTATGAAAGAATTTTCGCAACGGGTTCAGTACTTCGAAAAATGATCTTTTGAAACATATAAAACACTAAATTCTGCCAGCGGCTTCGCTCGCTTCAAAGTAGAAAATTATCCCAAAGTAACAAACTCCCGGAATATCCCAAGGGAACAAACTCCCAGAATATCCCAAAGTAACAAACTCCTGGAATATCCCAAGGTAACAAACTCCCAGAATAACCCAAGGGAACAAACTCCTGGAATATCCCGAGGAAACAAACTCCCGGAAAGTTTTGTGCTATTCCAAGACATGGTCTACCTGTGTCCCAAATTTCATTTAACCCTTTAACGGCTTACGTCGGATTGGTATTTACGACTGGGTACTTCATCTCGTTTAGCCATTCAATCCCCACAGTTGACAGAAGAACTGACGAGATGCAGTATTTGGTCTTGAATGTGCGGCCCTGGCTGATCAAACGCGAGAGTGTTTGGCGGATATTTCCAACGTAGGAGGTTAAGGGTTAAAATAGAAATAGCCCTTTGATCGTGAAGAAGTCATCATTTCAGCCGAAAGACGTCCACTGTTTGACATTGGCCTCCCCCAAATGTCGCCATAATGACCGGTCCAGTGCGTCTCGCATCCGTCGGATTCCCGCGACCCTCACCAGGTCATCGGTCCACCTCGTGGGAGGCCTTCCAACGCTGCGTCTTCCAGTACGTGGTCGCCATTCCAGAACCTTTCGTCCCCATCGACCATCTGTTCTGCGAGCAATGTGCCCTGCCCACTGCCACTTAAGTTTGGCGATTCTTCGGGCTATGTCTGTAACCTTGGTTCTCCTGCGGATATCTTCATTTCTGACGTGATCACGCAAGGAAACTCCGAGCATAGCCCTTTCCATTGCCTTTTGAGTGACTTTAAGCCTTCTTTGTGAAGAAGTAACAAATATGTATATACAAACTTTCGCTTTTATAACATTACGTATGATTTTAACCTCTATATATAATTTTAATTTAGATAAGAAAAAAATGTTTCTAAAGTACATAAATATTGAGTAAATATATCTACTATATTACTCGGTACCGAAAATAAAATGAGTCCCGAAACTCCCACAATAAGATAAAGTGTTATGATCGATGCTCACAACTGTGAACTGAACAAACCTTTAGTATTTTCTCCAAAACTACAGAGTTACCTAATGGGGAGTGCCATCCATCAGATTACCTCTCAGCACCCTCATCCATCAAAGTTTAGGTAGTCCTCACTGACTATGAATTCAAATACAAGCTTCCATACATCGAGAATATGGTATTGATAGTATATATCTTCGATCTAGTCTTAGGTCTTCAATATTCACATGGCTAAGTGATATTGACATGTATAGTGCCACGTAGGTGCTATAGTTTACGCTCTATTGAATTTTGGGGTAATCTTCAAGGCAAATTTATCAGGATTGGTTCTTAAATATGCTTAACTTATTACTGTTTAGCATGGTAACAGCATTCAATCAATTCCATTTATTTATGTTCTTAATTTTAAATGCGGAAATAAAAGCGAAAACGGGTCCAGTATTATAGCGCGTTCCGGGTAATGCTGGGATGGCCGCATTTTAGTAGCGCGTCGGGGATGTTTGTGGACGCGCGTGTTCCAGCTTTCGGCTTGCTGCTGCGGCTGCGAATCGATGTGTCGGAAGCGCTACGGCCCCAATATCCACGTAGGATTTTTTTTAATCATCCAATGACTCTAAGTAGGGAGGGCGTGTCAGACTTCTACTGATTAAAACCACACCTGTGTCTTCAGTTACCTTTAGCGGTCTAGGACTACGGGTTTCCTTTTCATAAATTTTGCGCTGTTTTGTCAGACTTGTACTGACTAAAAATCCACTCCTGTTCCTTCGTTGCCTTTCATACCAGGGCTGAGTCTTCCTGTCAGAATCAGACCCTTGGCCCCAGTATGCTTCAACCCTGCTGGGCCCCTATGGTTGCTGACATCTCCTTGAGGCGCGCGTGGTACACTACGCATCGTCGACGACTTGAGCTCCATCCAGACGGTTACCGGACGATCGGATGGCGAGCTACCCATTGCTCACCGTCCGCAAGCCCGCGCCTACGGTGGCCGGAAATCGGGATCAGAATCCCAGCGGCTGGGGCGCGGGGGCAATTGCCTCGCGCGTGCACTTACGGGCTCCTCCTTTGCTAGCATTACTGCTTCGCAGAAGGAGGCGACCGCCTGCCACTCCGCCTCGCTCCGGACCATGGCCTGTACCAAGGCCCGGCGCGAGAGATCGCTGCTGCCGATCGCCCCCACGATGACTTTCAAAACATACGGTCTGTTGAAACCCAATCAGGGGCATTATTTTGAGTAATTTATTTCGTCACTACTGCTCTCAAAACAGCGTTTCCTTTACCGTGAGGGAAAACATCATGAGAAAACCGGCATATATGTATATACTAGAACAAAAAATTAATCAAAGACATGTGACTTCCACCAGCGCACTGATCCAGCGTGGTGGATTACGGCCCATTCTTTTCTAGGGACGAGGCCTGAATCCCAACAGTGGGGACATTATAAGGCTGCTGAAACAACTATAGTTTTACATTAGAAGCTAAATGATAAATTTCATGCAAAACAACATTTTCCTTATATTAAAACGAAATAAATAAATAAATTGAGTGATATTTCATTTGAGATATTTCCTACCGTGTGCGTGTCAGCTCCAAGCTATTGTACTTCGATTTTGTATTGTAACAATGAAGAAATGTGAGATTAATTATTTCAGAACGCGTTGTAATACTGGCTGCTGTTATGTAGCAATAATTTCGCTTACGAAGGATTGGAAAAATCAATGTTGTGTGTGTCTAAGATATTATGGTTATTTTTACAACGTCTTTGTTTCGACGGTATTTTATTAACGACTAGCTTTTGCCCACAGCTTCGCCCGCGTACATAAAATATAGGCTATGTCACTCAGGAATAAAGCAGCTATCTATCGGCGAAAAAATTTTTAGATATAGGACCAGGACTTTCCGAGATTACCTCCTACAAACTAAATAACAAACTAATATCATATTATATATTATTAGTGTTAACTAATGAGTGAGTCCCTCTTTGAGGAGTGGCTGGAAAGACCTCACGGCGTGCTCACCTTCCGCATGACGCAGGTTCTCACCAAACATGGTCAGTTCGGGAAGTTCCTGCACCGGATTCATGCTAAATTAACGCACATCTCGACAGAAGGCCTGAGTCTCAGCAATGGTAACATTATTAGACTGATTACGCTTATGCTTAAAATTTTATCTTAATAACTAAGGACTCAATTAGACGTATACAGTTAGTACAGTTCGCCATAAGTCTTTACATTAAGCAGAATATATTAAATGTTCCTCATTGTTATAACAAAGGTAACAAAACAATTATGAATATTCCGACAAATAATTCTCTTTGTGACGGGCAAAGGGTATTAATGGCGTTACGAGGACTTTATATTTTATAACTCAGGGTTGGTTAAAAGCACCACCCAGCTCGCGACGTATTTTCCTATTAAAAGATAAAAATCGTATTTTTAGGGAAGAACCACATCTTGTTTAAAACAATAACTTTTTTTTTAAATCCACTTAAATCTGATATATATGGATGTGTTTGTGTAGATATGTATTTATGTCTCTTCTTCTTCTACTCCTTCACGTTTAAACGGCTGATCGGATTTGGATGAAATTTGCGTAATGGAGAAACAAACATACATCATTACACACATACGTAATTACGTACAAGCTTTGCCTTTATAATATTAAGCATAAGCCTATACCTGTAATTGGCTCAATGTCTCTCATACTATTGTTATCCTTTTGTTATACTATAATCAGCCAAATGTCCCCACGTGCACTGCTGGGATTCAGACCTACACTCTAGGAGAGGGAATGGGCCGTAATTCACCATGCGGGCCCAGAGCTGGTTGGTAGATGTCATATGTCTTCGAATTTTTGGTTCTAGGACATACCGGTTTCACAATGTTTTCTTTAACCATTTCGAGAGCAGTGGTGATGAAATAAATCCCAGAAACTAATGTGCTTGGTTACATTTGAACTCACGACCTACAACTCGTAAGTCGAGACCGTTACTACTGGGAAAACACTCCTCTACTAAAATTATTATGACATTATAGGGTGAGTCAGACATGTAGATGTTTAGACACATAGCATGAGTCGGAATATATATGCTGTATGTCGTTATGTATGCGTCAGTTAACAGACAGAACATATCCGGATCTAAATACATAATGAACCTCCGTGTAATCCCGGCTGACGTTATTAGACAACCCTGAACTTCAGGTCAACGAACTAGCACGGAAATACATGTCAGACTGAAGACAAGATATATCCAACAATTACATGTTATCAACTGACGATGTGTAGGTATTCTTGGACATGATCCAAAAATACAAACTACTATTAAAAAACTCAACTTAAAACTACACAGTTCTGAATATTGTGATGGAAATCCGTTGTCGGGTATATAGAGCGTGGAAGGAGCACCTCCGTGTCCTCGTGGAGGCAATCGGTGGCGGTGATATCTCGCGTTCGGCCCTGGTCCTGGCTATGGAGTGAGATAGTATGGAAAGCAGTTACCTCCTTCTACGAAGCAACAGGCTCAAAGACACCCAAAGGGCAATGGAAAGGGCTATGCTCGGAGTTTCCTTGCGTGATCGAACCAGAAATGAAGATATCCGCAGGAGAACCAAGGTTGCCGACATAGCACGAAGAATCGCCAAACTTAAGTGGCAATGGGCAGGGCACATTGCTCGCAGAACAGATGGCCATTGGGGCCGAAAGGTTCTGGAATGGCGACCGCGTACCGGAAGACGCAGTGCTGGAAGGACCCCCTACAAGGTGGAGCTGATGAGCTGGTGAAAGTTGCGGGAATCCGATGGATGCGAGGCGCACAGGACCGTTCGTTGGGGTGACATTTGGGGGAGGCCTATATCCAGCAGTGAACGTCTATCGGCTGAAATGATGATGATGACGATGTGACGAAGCAGCAATACAAGTGAATAATAATACATACATATAAAAATAAATTACACCCAAACACAGAACAAATGATCCTACTCATCACACAAACATTTGTGCTGGGTGGGAACCGAACACACAACCTCCGGCAAAGCGGTCAGGGCCACTAACTACTAGACCAACAGGTACTACCAGTCCATTGTCGGTTATGAAAAAAATATCCGAGCTTTTCATGGACGAAGTTTAATATTGTAACTTTGAAACTCAATTCTGAGCATAACTTTATTCGTAAAAGTAGTGCAATAGCATGAGAAATACAGTTAAACTATGTCAGGTGGATAAGTTTCGTGTTTTGCAGTCACGGAGTAGTGGAAGTCAGATAGACATTCGTTCTATGTTCTTACTGGTTTACAATAAAATGAACCCTATAACAACTAGAGAAACCAAAAAGAAAATCTCCACATTGTTTTAAACACTGAATTATCAGCAAACGGGAGACTTGAACAAGACTATTGAACTAACAGCAGTACACACAAAACAATTTACACACACTCACATACGTACTTACCCACACACACAGATTATTATTTACAAAATTATAATCATTTATTAATAATAGTAATAAATCATTTATTTTCAGGCATCTTAGCCCTTAGACACATACCTTACAGGTTAACATACATAAAATAAATTAAATACAATTTATTGTTAGTTAATAAGACATATGACTATGTGAGTAACGCATCACATTGCACTTATTCACTTTGTGCTATTCTGTGGCATCCGTCCGCGGAAGTGATGGAACACCATGCCCTCCGGCCAGAAGTTTTCCTTCAACGTCAGGGGCAAAAAAGAGATTAAAAAAGAGAGAGAGAGAGAGAGATTAAAGAGAGAGTAATAGGGTTATACAACCCTCTCAGCTTATAAAACCCTATTTTTTTTTATATGTGTACAAAAAAGCAAATAGAAGAGCACAAAGTTACCGCTTATTTCAAATGAAATTTCTTCCAGTAGACCTGCGACAGGAGAGCTGGATGAGAGATGTAGAGACATTTTATATCGATCCAAGCATTTTTTTCTCGAATATAATCCTCGAACTTATAATATGCATGCCTGCATAGTGTACGTTTAACGCAAGATTTAAATTTCATTCCATGAGAGAGAATGACTTCTAATATATGGTGAGGTATTTTATTAAAACATTTCAATCTGTACCCAATGAAAGAAGAGGCTACTTAAGCCAGTCTGAAACCTGGTTGAACTAATTGTTCCCTATTTTTGATATCATAATTATGTCTATCGCCACGTTGACTAAAAAGGTGAAGATTCTTTCTAACGTACATTATGTTTTCATAGATATATTGTAAATTAATACCTTTAAACTGTTCCCTTAGAGAATCGCATCGGCGAGGATTGGACGATGGACATAAAACCTGACACTGACCTGCAAAATGCAAAAATCGTAAAAAAAATAATTTGCACGCTACCCTGGCACATTTCCCTTAAGAGTGTCCTTTTCGAGATAAATTTTCATACAACCGCACTTACGGGATTATGATGTTATTACATATCTTTCTCTAGATATTTTGGATACACAGCTATCTTGTGGATATTATCTAGGCTTCTATAGAAATCAAAACATAAATTTGTGTAAAACTAATCTAGTAAAGACCTCTGTAAATCTGCTATTTTACGTGAACTTTGGCCCTCCATAATGCACTCATATATTAAAAATATAAAAAAGTACATCAATGAAAGAAGCCTTGCCTTTAATTGAAATTCTAAATGACGACAATTTTTCTGAAAACTTTTAAGAGTTTAAAAAAAACACATTTCCTGGAACAAGTTTTGTGAAATATTCGAGTAAATCACGGAATTACCGAATGCCAGCAGAGATTTCAGACGTTATCTCTCTTTTTTTGCATTGCCTCTTCATCAAGCTTTTAAACCATGCCCGATGTTGACGATAGGCGAGTGGAAAAGGACCCTCTTTTTTTTTTTTTTTCGGTGGGAAAATCATCTTATGACATCCCCCGCTCTTGGGCGGGGCGGGAGATAGTGTCAGACTTTTACTGACTAAAAACCCACTCCTGTTCCTTCGTTGCCTTTCGTACCAGGGCCGAGTCTTCCTTTCAGAATCAGACCCTTGGCCCCAGTAGGCTTCGACCCTGCTGGGCCCCTACAGTTGCTGACATCTCCTTGAGGCGCGCGTGGAACAGCACGCGCCGTTGACTTGGGCTTGGTCCGGACAGTTACCGGCCGGTCGGACGGCAAGCCACCCATTGCTCGCCGTCCGCAAGCCCGCGCCTACGGTGGCCGGAAATCGGGATCGGAATCCCGGCGGCGGTTGGGGTGTGAGGACCGCTGCCTCACGCGATCGGCCGCCTCCTTTGCAAGCATTACTGCTTCGCAGAAGGAGGCGACCGCCTGCCACTCCTCCTCGCCTCGGACCATGGCCTGTACCAAGGCCCGGCGCGAGAGATCGCCGCCGCCAATTACCCCCACGAGGACACGGCGTTGCTCTGCCCAAGCGGGGCACACCTCCACCGTATGCTCCACCGTGTCCTCCGGGCGGTCCACACAGTGGCGACACCCGGGCGTCGCTTCCGCACGAATCCGGTGCAGGAACTTCCCGAACTTACCGTGTCCGGTGAGGACCTGCGTCATGCGGAAGGTAATGACGCCGTGTTGCCTTTCCAGCCACTCCTCAAAGAAGGGACTTACCGCCATAATTACGGCGTGCCCAGCACTGGGTTGCGATAGTCGCTGTCGCCATTCCGCCATGAGATCCCGCCGGAACTCTTTCCGCCATGCCGTGATTTGTCGCGGCAGCGGAGTTTCACCACGGCGTTGCATCTCCACGCGCAAATTGTGAATGCGTGCAAGGTCTTTTGCTACAAGATCCCATGGTGGCTGGCCAGCAAGGAGGCTCGCTGCTTCGCGGGAAACCGTGCGGTATCCCCGCACCATACGTATGGCCATGACCCTCTGGCACGCGTTCAGCTGGGCCGCCGGTCGCTTTCCCAGTGACGGCGCCCCATAAAGGGCCATGGACTGGACGATGCCTGCGTAGAGCCTCCGGCAGGAGGCGTCTGGACCCCCGAGGTTGGGCAGGAGCCGCTTGAGGGCAGCCCCGTTCCGATTCAGTTTGGGAGCCAGACGTCGGAAATGCTCCTCGAAATTCCACCGGCTGTCGAGGACGAGTCCCAGGTACTTCATCGTCGACCCGACGCCGATGTGAACTCCTCCTACTGTTAATTGGGAGCGCCGAGGCGGCGCGCTCCGGGGGCCGTGAAAACACATGGCCTCGGACTTGTGCAGCGCCACCTCGAGTCCCAACTGCTGGATCCTATCAACGACTATCGCAACCCCGCGTGTCGCTAATTCGACCGCCGCCTGGTACGACTCTCCCTGCGCCAGGACCAGCGTGTCGTCTGCGTAACAGACCACGCTGACCCCGTCAGGGATGTCGCCGCGCAGCACATAGTCGTATCCGATGTTCCACAAGGGCGGTCCTAGTACCGATCCCTGCGGAACACCGCACGACATCTCTCGCCGTTTCCACTCTCCCTGGTGACCAGGGTAGATGATGTACCTGTCCGACAGGTAGGCCTCGATCACACGACAGAGGTAGTCGGGCACCCGGTGATACCGGAGTGCCCTTCTAATGCTACTCCATGGCAGGGAGTTGAAGGCGTTGGCGATGTCCAATGACACCGCCACGACACACCTGCCCTGGGATACTGCATCCCCCGTCGTGAGAGCTCGCACGCGCATGATGGCGTCCACCGTGGAGCGCCTCCTGCGAAAGCCGAACTGGCCGTCCGCCAGATCCGGCCCCACCCGTGATAGGTGCGCGACGAGGCGGTCTGCAATTACTCTTTCAAAGAGCTTGCCCACCTCGTCAAAAGGACCCTCTTAAGGATACAGCTTCAAAATTTTCCAGCCGATAATAACAAATCGGTTGACGTGAATAGACATTTCTGTTATAACAACGCTCGTACCAATGTGTTACGTCGTAGCAGTGTGCTACGACGTAACAGATGCTACGCCGTCGTAGCTCAACCTGTACTCGTCTCGTAGTGCGAGAGTTATAAAATATCTTCAGCAAAGGTGGGTTTTCGATTTTATGATGTTAATACTAAGTTACTAATTTGCAAAACACAAGTTTTTAATCCCGCTAAATGTTACTTTAATTAAACAAACCTTCCTTACGAAGGAAGTTTGTACATTTACAACGCCTTACCAGATTTCTGTGTTAATACTCCAGTTTAAATTTATATTACGTCATGTCACATACTCGGAAGTTGTAGGACCATATCTGCTACAAATTCCTTGACCCACTTGCTAGAGTGAAGTGACGGTTTGTGATCACAGAATAATGCGAAGTCACCGTCGTAAATAACTTTGCAAGCCTTCATAAACACAGGGACAGCAGCTTTAATCTTTCAGTCCGTTGTTTTGGAATGAACAAACACAATTTTGATAATTATCGTGTTTCCTCTCATGCAAGGGCTAAGGAATTAAATTTTTATTACATTAACTTCTGTTAAATGACAGAAGACATTAGGCATGCTCGTCTGTTGTGGCTCTTATGTTTGGTTTACTGACAGTGTTTGTTTTGTTTAAAACCTTTGACATCTGTCAGAAAGCCAGTGTTGCGTTATTTTTTTTTTAATATTGCCGCATAATTAAGCTGAGGTATAAGTCTTTTTGGCCTCGCGCAGATCTTTTATTTAAATTTATTTTAAATAATAACGTGTTTATTTCACTTAGATTGAACTAAAACCCGGGTTAACAAAATAAAAAAATGCCCGGGTTAACAAAATTTCAGTATCCATTTCGGATACTGAAATCTAATTATAGAAAAACTTACATTTCATTCTCTTACAAGGTGGACCGATGACTTGGGAACGGTTGCGGGAGTCCGATGGATGCGAGACGCACAGGACCGTTCATTGTGGCGACACTTGGGAGAAGCATATGTCCAGCAGTGGACGTCTTTCGGCTGAAATGATGATGATGATGATGATGATGATGATCCACTTTTACCGACTTCTGATATAAAATTTAAATCCACACAATTCCCCAATAAAACAATGTTGACCGAAGTTAAATTGAATTTGACAGCCAGTAGTTTACCAAAGGGCTGTTGCCTGATTTGTAATCATTGGACGCACAGAAAAACAATGCGGCTCGTTAAGATCCATGTTGCCTAACTGAAATCACAGCAGCTGTGTCGATCGGACGAAATATTGTTAATCCGATTTCTGTTTATAATTCAATGAAGCCGTAATTTTGGGATTTTGAGAAGATTATACTGTTTCAGCCGTTTGCTGAATAGTCTATTGTGAGGATTAAAGTCTATTTATTTATATTATTACATCGATCAAGAATTTTTGAAAACGGGGCATACTTGGTAAGGGAGTCCTCCTTCATTGGTAATGATGCACTCGACAGTCGAAGCTACGCTGAGGAAGCCGACAGGCTGTGCGGTTGCATTTTAGGGAGCGTGCGTTGGAATTGCATTACTTGATTCCGTCAAGCCCGTTCAATCATCGAACCACCGTACGTCTGGTACGTATGGTGATGCTGTACCGGTACATGGCAGACATCCCACACATACGCACAAAATGTATTGTGAACACATTCATTGTGCTACAGCTAAGGAGTGGTACATCCTGCCGAAGTCTGTGTTTCCTGACAACTACAACCTGGAGGTCTTAAAGTCAAGAGTCAATAGGTTACTTCTAGGCAAGCGTGCTCCATCGTCGATCACATCAACGCTTATCATCAGGTGAGTTAACGGTCAAGCGCAAGCCTATTAAAAATTAGAGTAAAAATTTTTTTTTCGTTTATTTTTTGTTGAGCATATTTTCTGTTTAATTAAGCACTTTTACAGTTTACAGCCATATTGCTTTTGTAATGTTTACTCAAAAAGTAAACGATGTTCATAAACTAATCAACTATCAATTTAATTGAGTCTCGAGCAGGAAATGAGCAGAAGTAGATGTTCAAAATAATTATTGGTTTTAATGTACCAGTTAAATTTATGAGCGACCTCAAAAAAGGAGGAGGTTCTCAAATCGATTTGGATTTTTTTTAATAATATTATTTTTAATAGCGCATGACTTTAAGAACCAGCCAAGAAGAACTATGAGTATCACGCGCTTATGCGCGTAATTTTCAAACTCGTATGTAGATGCTTTAGCGCCACGACATATTTTTGTAAGATTGTTAATGTTTCATAGATATAATTATGCCATTTCATACCTCTGAACACCTCTTCCAACTTCACCTTGTAGAGCTTCGAGGCTAGGTCTTTTTCATCTAGGGTTCTGGTTTTTTTTTTTAATTTACAAGTTTGTGGGGCTGTAAAATGGGGGTGGCAAAATAAATCATCTAAATTTGAATTTGTAGAATTTGTTTTTGTTTTGTTGTTTTGTTAACACCTTTCTACCCCTTAGTGTTTTGAGGTTAAACGTTTGGGGACACATTAATTCATTAATCGAAGACATCATTGCTTACCATCAGGAGATATAGTAGTCAAGCACGAGCCTATCAATAAAACAAAAAAAAACTCTGGCATTTAAATTGTGTTTGTCCCGTTCTTATCTCCAAGTTTTCAAATCAGTAACTGGCTATAAATATTCAAATTATTAAACTGGATTTTATGGACGAGTTCTGTTTTCAAACATATCCTCGCACCCGTTAGATGCGTTCCAATATGAGTTATCACGCGCATGATACCAATACCGTTATATCCCCTTTTCAGCCTTGTTCGTGCTCAGCCAGCCTTCACTCATCCTGACATGCTGACGTGTGCAGTCGCTCCGGTGCACGATAATTCTTTTTAATGTTATATAACGCGAGTTTGTTAAGCTAAATTATTTGGTTTGTGTTAATTAGGGTTAAATATTTTTTTAAAGTTTGATCAAGAAATTTAGAAAAAGCTGTGAAGAGGAATTTTCTAAGCAAAGTTACGTAGGTATAATTTTTCAAAATATTGCTTTGATTTTTTTATATTTTAATTATGGCGAAACAGGCTGTAAAGGAAAGGCTGACGACTCCATGGTTGACGCAGAGTTTGAATGATAGGCTGCTACGCTATGTGTCGCGAGCTCGATTCCCGCACAGAACAAATATTTTTGTGGCCTACAGATATCCCAAATCTAGGTGTCTTATGTATGTGACTTTATATGTTTGTAAAAGCACTCTGGATACAGGAGTAATACCTAGTGTAAAAGTTGTTGAAAAGGTGGATCTTCTGACCAGACCAGTCTTGTTTCTGATGGAGACCAGCCTGATGGTGTTTGTTCGAACTTTTCAAATCAAGTGCAGATTGATAGCGTATATCACGCTATCAATCTGGATAAGTATGATGTCTGGTTTATTGTTTAATTCGAAACAGAAAGAGTAAAATGTTAGTGTGAAATTTAATAAAAAAAAAAATTTAACAATCATTATTTATTCATTTTAATTTTTTGTGATAGCATGACGAGTGACAGAGCAGAATGGAAGAAAAAAACGTGTTGCGCCGACCCCAAATAACACGGGACAAGGGCAGAAAGATGATGATTATTTATTCATTTTAATTTTTTGCATAGTAATAAGTATTCTTTAATAAGTCTGCGTTTTTACTACACAAATGCAGATTTATTGCAACTCGGTATTCTCTACTAGTTAAATTATTTCATAATTTCAATCAGCATTTTTTTTTGCTAGCATATTTGTAAACTTTCATTTCAGACTTACTGGCCTATTGGTCTAGTATTTAGTGACCCTAACTGCTGTGCCGGAGGTCGTGGGTTCAATTCCCACCCAAGATAATTTTTGTGTGATGAGCACGATCATTTGTTCTGTGTTTGGATGTAAATTATCTATAATATGTATATATTTAGAAATATAAGTATATTTATCAGTTTGGGACTAAATGTTGTTGTGTGTAAATTGTGAAATATTATTATTATTATTTCAGAAGCAAGACAGTCTTCCTTATCGTGTATTACATCTCTCAACTCGGGACTGTACTTATGTAAGGCCGTATTTAAGATCAAAGTCAAAGGAAGTTTGCTCTAATTAATCAAATATCTTTGGGTAACTTACCATCGTCAAACATCCGCCTAAACTCCCGTTTACTTTAAACAAACAAAACAACTTGAACTTTATGCAAACGTTTCTTTAACATGTGATCATAATTATATACGTCTTAATCTGACCTTGTATGTTATTTATGAACACGTCTAGAGACGTAGTCAGGACCACGTGGTGTAAGAAAGTAGGTAAAGAAAATAGACTCGGTGAGTAGGAAGAAAACTTTGTTTTAGATTTTCAGTTTGTTATACAACATTATTTTTAGTATATGCTAAACCTATACATAGTTTGTTCAGAATCAGTAACTGAATCGATTCCAATAATTTTTAAACCATATTTTTTCCAAAAAATATTTTAAAGAATCACATTTTGGATACCACCGACACTACGTACAACACAGGTCACGGCAAGCCATAGCGGGCATTAGAAACCAGCGCACAGCCACGTGCGGTAGCAAAACAACCCCTCAGTCACCTGGATGGACCGGTGACTATGTATTTATGCGGATAACCTGGTAGCATAACAAGCTTATAACTTAGTGATTTTTCATGATATAGTTATAAAATTTTGTACATTCTTTACATAAAAATACTAGACATGTGTTTCGGTTTATATCCTAAAACTAATGTTGTATATTTACGTTATTGATTTCTGTTAAAGCATTCGTTTTTATTACAATTAATAAATAAAAAGGAGTACTTACGTATGACTGTACCTATATTTGGTACACACACACATGTACACTAATTTCAAAACAATAACATTGTATGTAAAAAATACTTCACTTGTCAGAATAAAATGTCGGCACGGTTAGCGCAGTGGTTCAGTGATTGGCTGCTGCGCTGCGTGTCGCTGGTTCGATTCCCACACGGAACAAGTATTTGTATAGCCTACAGATAAGTATTCTGGGTCGGGTTGTCTTGTGAATATGAGATTACATCTTTGTACCCACGATACAGGAGTAATTCCTAAAAAAATAGGTTTACACTGTTGCGTGTTCCTTTATTTTTTTATACTACTTAGTACAAAGTAAGACCTCTAGCAAGCCCAAATGCCAGATCAGACCACCCTAGCAAGAAACACTTGGCACAAAAAAGTGACGAAACCCAGCCCCAAACAATGATACGCTAGCAGGAAAAAGTGGATTATTGATATGCTCGCGTTCAACCGCTATCTCAGTAGATAGTAAGGCATGATACTGGTCGGTGTAAGAGCATGCTTGTCTAGAAGAAAACTATTCACACTAACTTAAATACCCAAAGGTGGAAGTTACCAATGAACGCACGCGTAAGGGAACAGACTTCCTCACGCCGCAGCCGCTGGGTCCCCGATCCCGATTTCCAGCCACCGTAGGCGTGGGCTTGCGGACGACGAGCAATGGGTAGCTCGCCGTCCGGCCGTCCGGTAACCGTCCGAACCGAGCCTGAGTCGTTGACAGCGCGTAGTGTTCCACTCGCACCTCAGAGATGAAAGCAAAACCGTAGGGACCCAGCAGGGCCGAAGCCTATTGGGGCCATGGGTTGTCCGAAAGGAAACCCGGGGTCCTGAGACGCAAGGCGAAGTAGGAACATAGGAGTATGTTTTAGTCAGTAAAAGTCTGACACGCCCCTCCACCCGCCCTTGAGTGGAATAAGACATTGAATGATTTCTCACCTAAAAAAAAACCCCCAAAGGAACAAATCTCGAGAATCGGCCAAGAAAATCTATTTTTTAACTTTTCCTGGAGGATTATATTCTAAAACGTTAAATAATTATATTTATATTATTCTTCAGTTGAACAAAAATTATTTGAAGCAACGTTTTAATTAGTATCTTAAAATTAATTACAAAATCACTGGAATGTATTTCGTTAAGAGGAAATCGAGGCAGGAATATGTAATAGCGTAACAACGTTAAATTAATGGATGGAGGAATTTGGTGTAGAAGGAAGGAAACGGTCATAGGAAACGCAAAGTCAAAGATATGCTGAAAGTACGGTTTTTTATTTATTTTGTTTTATGGTGGACGAACGTGTGTAAAGAGACGGTGTTCAAAGCCGACTGTCTCTTTTAAATCCCATCCTCGTGTTCCTTTTGTACTAGATTATAACCTGCTACTGAGCTTAATGAACCTTGTTACGATTTTAAATATTCATATTTAAAAATTTTCTACATGTGTGATTGTCACCTAACTCCTCCTAAACGGCTTGAGCAATTAGGATGAAATTTGGTGTATATATTTGAGTGGGTCCCTATTGGTGTATATTACACGCCCTATCGTCAACAGCGATTCTTCAAATAAAAAATAAAAGCCGTTATTGAAATAACATTTTGACTTTAGAAGGGTATTTTAACACCAGGAACCAATAACAATTAAGGAATCATTTTACATCACCATTTAATTAAAAGGTAATAATAATATGCTTATGTAAATCAGAATCAGTTCTTGGTAATTTTAAATTAGTTTTCATATGTATAGTGATTTATATATATCAATAATTTGATATCTATAAATCACATTGTTCCGGTAGAGGCCATAGTCTTTACATAGTTCTCGGTAATCAGTTCACTAAAGCCATTCAATAGGAAAACTCTCTCTTCTCTCTCTCTTCTTTCTTTCACTTTGTGTGCTGCTAGATGGGTCGATGCTTGACGCCACATGGAATTCCTAAAAATGATTTCGTGGTTCTAGAATGCAAAGCGCAACTGAAGGACACAGTTGTGGGTTTTAGTCAGTAAGTCTGACACTTTTTTTTAATTGATATAAACTAGAGCTTGACTGCGATCCCATTTAATGGTAAGCAGTAATAACTTCGGCCCTTCGTACGCCTTTCAAAGGTCCAGGACCCCAGGGTCTTATGATATATAAATAAAAATTGATATCTATCGTTTCGATACCAGTAAAATCAGCTTTACGTAAAAAGTGATGGCAGATACTCAAAAAAAAAATTTAGGCATATTTTTTTGCGTCATGTGATGATACAAAAATATATAGATTAAATTTCCAAACAATCTTGTCGTAGACATTACTATTAATAGAATCCTCGTATTAAAAATATTTAAATATTTATTATTATTTTTTTGGTTTTTGCTTATGGATTTTAAAAATCATTAAACGCATTTTTAAACGAACGACAAGACGTTATGTCATAATGATTATATTATATTAAGTTAAGTTTATATCCTTTAACTGTAAGAGTGTAAAGCGGTCACAACAGTGTGTGAAAAATCTGTGTTCAAGTGCGGATAGTGCCTTGCAGGAGACGTGGCTATTACCACATGAAATTCCATTGCTTGGTAACATAGATGAGGACTCTAGCTAAACTGGTAAGTCTGCTGTGGACATGTCACGGGGATTGTTGAAGGGTAGACCGTATGGAGGGGTTATTGTGGCGTAAAAGCCTTTTTAACGTTGTTAATGTGGTGCAGTGCCAAAGTGACAGACTGGCTGCTATTAAATTGTCAGTTGCGAACAAGGACATATTGGTGTTTTCTGTTTATATGCCTACTGACTCGACGGAAAATCTTATCGAGTTTACTAACTGTTTAGGAGAAGTAGTGTCCATTATTGAAAACAGTGATATTGAATCTGTAATTATATTGGGGGATTTCAATGCGCATCCAGATCAGCTGTTTGGGGATGAATTAATAAATTTTTGTGACGGTCAGAACTGGGTATGTGCGGATATGAGAATAGATTTTCCTACTGAATTAAGAGACTGTGCTAATACAAATTGTAATGATACTAGTCATAAGAAAGTTATTGATAAGGTGTACATATCATTAACTCCATGCCTGAGGCTGAAATTGAGAGTAATGTGGGGAGGTTCGAGGGGGTAGGCATATTCCTGGCTGGAACGAGTATGTTAAAGACCCTCATAGGGAGGCTCGGCTTAGTTTTGTGAGGTGGCGTGCGTGTGGAAAACCAGAGTCAGGCTCTATTTGGAAGGCAATGTCAGAGAGTAGAAAGCTATTTAAAAAAAATCTTAAATCCCTACAAGACAATCGGGAACAGGTTCGTATGGATATTCTAGCGACGCATCATGACAATAAGTCCGTCAGGCAATTCTGGAAGCAGACCAATAAACTGAATCCTAGGCCGGGTCTTCCGGTGAGTGTGCAGGGCAAAATAGAAGCAGTGGACATAGCCAACACTTGCGGGAACACTTTCAGACGGAGCAACGAGCACTAGTGCAGAAGGAATTGCCCCAGGGTGTGGGTCCTCCACGTGACGAGCCCGTTAGAATGACTTCAAGGGACGTATCGCGGGTTTTGCAGAATATGTGTAAGGGTAAGTCTCCTGGACACGACGGACTAAGTGTGGAGCACTTGAAGCATGGGGGCCCTCACGTGTGTAGGGTGTTGGCTATGCTTTACACTTTTTGTTTACGTCATGCGTATTTGCCTGACGATATTATGAAGGCGGTTGTAGTAACGATTGTGAAGAATAAGACTGGAGATGTCAGTGACAAACATAATCACAGGCCTATTACATTGGCTACTATAGCTGCCAAGGTGTTTGACGGTGTGCTGAATGGTTATCTTTCGCAGTATGTCAAAGTCAAAGTCAAAGTCAAAAAATTTTTATTTCACATAGGCCTACATGGGCACTTATAAAACGTCAGAAGCTAGTGCACGGTTCCAAATTGGTCGTTTCCTATGGAGAAGAACCGGCAAGAAACTCCATGGTTACTCTTTTAAAAAAAATGATTGTTTACAATATTTTCATATTACAGTATTAATAGACATTATGTAAGAACAGTGTAGACCAGTCAAATGTGGTACTCGAAGACGCCCAATTTGGGTTTAGGCCAGGGCTCTCTACTGAGAGTGCCATATTAGTCCTGAAGCACACCGTCAGGTACTACACTGACCGTAAGACGCCAGTATATGCTGCCTTTTTGGATCTCTCAAAGGCCTTTGACCTTGTAAATTATGGCAGGCTATGGGAGAAACCCTGGGAGAACAGAGTGCCTGAGGGTATTACTAATATATTTAAGTGTTGGTACCACCATCAGACTAATTATGTAAGGTGGTCAAGCTCCTTTTCAGATGCCTATGAGTTGAAGCGTGGTGTGAGGCAGGGGGGATTAAGCTCCCCTACCCTCTTTAATATTTATGTAAGGGACTTCGTCCGGGGGCTCAGCAGTACCAAGGTAGGGTGTTCTATAGATGGTCAGATTGTAAACAATTTAAGCTACGCTGACGACATGGTGCTGTTGAGCCCGTCGATCAGCGCCCTGCGGAGACTGCTGGGCATCTATGAGGAGTTTGCTAGATCGCACGGATTGAAATATAATGTTAAGAAAAGCGAACTGCTGGTGTTTTGGGCAAGGCGCATGACGCCCTCTTGCGTAACACCCGTTAAGCTGGGCGGAGTGGCGCTAAACAGGGTCAGCCAGTTTGTGTACCTTGGACATGTAGTTAATGAGGACTTGGCTGACGATCCGGATGTGGAGCGGGAACGCAGGGGCTGGCGATTCGCTGATGCGCATCAGCGAATCGCGAAAGGGTGAGGGACAGTTCCAACAGCTACCTGAGGGTGATTGCTTGTAAATTGGATAGTCCTATATGGAAGCAGTGGATACGAATCCATCTAAAAAAATAATGAATTCCAATATGTATTAGAGTAAGCTTGCACTAACATTTATCCTTAAGTTTATTATTTATGTATTTTTACTAACACCATATGGACACTAGTCTGAAAATATAGATATTGAATTGAATAATGTCATGCATGTCATAATGTTTTTTTTTCTCTATGTCATTTGGTTGGATGGCAGTTGAAATGTCTTGTGTGATTCTTTGAAACCGACCGAATTTCTCATTCATCTGCCTTAGTTTTTTTATTTTTTTATTTGCATATTAGTTTTCCCCGATCACTAAATTTTTCACTCATTTGCGTCCAGTGGCTTACGACACAAAATAGATACGAAAACTAGGCCAGATGAATGAGACATTGTCTCAGTTTCTAAGAATCAACCCATTTGCCATGTTTTTTTCTATTCTAAGAACAAACAGATATTTTTATGTTTATTATCTGAAGCGGAAATGTATTTCGTAAGTATTTATTATCAATACATGAATCAAAGCATATTATGTAACTTGACCAAGATTTATATTAGCGGCAACATTAAAAGTTCAACTAAGCCAAAAGTCATGACGTCAACCCAGCAAAATAAAATAAGCCTAAAAAATAAGTAATATTATTTATTATCGTAATAAATCTAGTCTATTCAGTTTATAATTATGACGATTTTTTTGCAATCCTTAGACTGGCCATTAGCTTGATTTGATAAAGCTTTGTCCATTATTTCGCGGGTATATATACGTATCATGGTAACTTATGTAAACACTAAATAATTTCATCAACAATTTCCTCGTCGTTGTTCTTTACTTTCTTTAGGTAATTTTTTATTGTACACCATGACATACACAATATATATGTGGATAACAGAGTCCATGTGCATAGGCTAGCTTAACTCAAAGTTGAGTTTTCTTCCAGTAAACCATTGAGTGATAGAGAGATTAATAGAACTCAAAATGAAGATCGCTTTATAAGCCGTACCTATTAGTAAAATAACTCTACCGAGCAAATAATCTGTAAAGTACACAATTTGACTTCTTTTTAATATCACATTTTGTAAAAATAGATTCTTCATTCAATATCAAAGGTCTACAAACGCTTTGAAGTTAATAGCCAGATATTAAGGCGTACAGTTCCTTGAACATCTGGGCGGAATTAAATGCACACACATAATTGTACTGCCGATGCCGCTTAGGAGGCAGTACGAGTAGATAGAGCCCCGCTAACCTTTAAATCTATTTTCTTTACGAAATATTGATTAATTAACAAATGCTATGTACATTCTGAAGAACACTTAACCAGCATTTTTTTGTGTAAACATATTTCTAAATATCGAAGCCGTTTGAAATGAGTAGGGAAAACAAGCAAACAAATTTCATGTTATTATTTTTTTCTTTTGTAAAATTGGTAGTACTAATAAATAATAATAATAGTAGCCTTACGAAAAAATCATAAATAAGCTTCAGAATGTCACTGTAAAACAGTGACATTCTGAAGCTATGATTATAGCACTGTTCGGGAGTTAGGGCCTTAAAGGTTCGAACAATAATGGACGCAGACAAATCTGTCTATGACTACTTATAAGCTACGTATTTACAATGTCTTCTGTCTCAGGGGACAATCTAAATACGTTATTCTTGGAATATACGATTTGATATTTTTTTTTTATTTACTTGTCAACATAAGCGAAAAGGCTAGGTAAATCAATGTTAAGGAAGATGATGTTAAGAAGGCTAAACTTTGTGAGTGTGTGTATGTTTGTTTCTTTTTCATAGTTGAACGATGGATTGGATTTGACTGAAAGGCACGCGGGTAGATCATGTCCTAGAGCAGCTAGTCTGTATAATTATATAAAGGAAAAGTGCTGACTCACTCACACACAAAATGGTCACCCATCTACGACGACCGAACTCGCCATGTGTTGCTCAACTTTGAATATGGCAGCTATTATTGTTAAACTACAAGCTCCTCACAAGTTTAACGTTAAGCACATATTGTATCATCTCCCTAGTCTTCCCTAGCCTAGGGTCGGTTTCTAGTCTAACCGGATGTGAATGTATACCCGTATCTTACATGAAATGACTGCCTATCAAGATCCTATCAAGATCGGAGACTCTACACTCGAAGTTGTGGATGACTACGTTCACCTGGGACAGACGGTCCAGTTGGGTACGTCTAATTTTGAGAAAGAGATCAATCGTCGAATACAACTCGGCTGGGCAGCGTTCGGGAAGCTGCGCGGTGTCTTCTTTTCCAACATACCACAGTGTTTCAAGACGAAAGTCATTACATATGGCTCCGAAACGTGGTCGCTTACAATGGGCCTCATCAGAAGAATTAAAGTCACCCAAGGGCTATGGAAAGGGCTATGCTCAGAGTTTCCTTGCGTGGTCGAATCAAGAATCAGGATATCCGCAGGAGAACTAAGGTTACAGACATAGCACAAAGAATCGCCAAACTTAAGTGGCAATGGGCACGGCACATTACTCGCAAAACGGATAATTGTGTCCCCGAATGTCAGTCCAATTTGTGCTTTATTCCGAAAATTACACAGCAAGTCATTTACGATGCTGAGACCGATCGATCAGGAACACCCCTCCGGTTTACGTGTACAGAAATAAAAGCCGTTATTAAGAATATGAAGAGGGGAAAATCTCCTGGTCGTGATGGACTCAGCATTGAGCACCTTCAAAATGCTGGTTTGCACTTGCCAAGAGTGTTAACGCTGTTCTTCAATCTATGTGTTGGGCATTCATACCTACCGCAGGAGATGCTGGGTACATTAGTTGTACCTATTGTAAAGAATCGAACGGGAGACATAGCAGACAAAGAGAATTATAGGCCAATCTCACTGACAACTGTGATAGCTAAAGTGTTTGATAGTGTGCTTGACGGGCACCTCAGTAGATATACAAAGCTGTATGACACTCAGTTTGGTTTTAGGGCTGCGCTGTCTACTGAGTGTGCAATACTAGCATTGAAGCACACTGTCAAATATTATACGGATCGAAAAACACCAGTGTATGCTTGTTTCCTGGACCTTTCCGAAGCTTTCGACCTAGTTTCTTATAAAGTACTTTGAGAAGCTTCGGGAGGCGGGAGTTCCTGCTGCACTGGTGTCAATATTATCTATCTGGTATGACAAGCAGAAGAACTTTGTGAAATGGTCCAATACATTATTGGACCCGTATAAACTTAAATGTGGTGTTAGGCAGGGTTTTTTTTTTCCGGGTGGGAAAATCATCTCATGATATCCCGCGCTCTTGGGCGGAGCGCGAGATAGTGTCAGACTTTTACTGACTAAAAATCCCTGTACTTCTTTGCCATTTTTTCCAGGGCCCCGGGGATCTCTTTCGCATCACCCATGGCCCCAGTAGGCTTCGACCGTGTTAGGCCCCTACGGTTGCTGACATCTTGAAGCGCGCGTGGAACACTACGCGCCGTCGACGACTTGGGCTCGGTCCGGACGGTTACCGGACGATCGGACGGCGAGTCACCCATCGCTCGCCGTCCGCAAGCCCGCGCCTACGGTGGCTGGAAATCGGGATCGGAATCCCGGCGGCGGTTGGGGCGTGAGTACCGTTGCCGTTGCCTCACGTGTTAGGCAGGGTTGTCTTACATCCCGAAGACTGTTTAACATTTATGTTAACAACTTGCTTGTTGAGCTCAGCAGCACTCATGTCGGATGTCACATAGACGGAGTTAGTTTAAATAACTTAAGTTATGCAGACGGTATGGTGCTGCTGAGCCCCACAGTAGGCGGAATCAGGAAATTGCTCACCATTTGTGAGAGCATGGGCTAAAATATAATCCTGCAAAGAGTGAACTGTTGGTGTTTAGAGGAAAAAGTAAAAGCCCCTCAAATGTTCCTCCCGTAGAATTAAATGGTTCACCTTTGCAGAGGGTATCAAGATTTAAATATTTGGGACATATTGTTACGGATGATCTTAAGGATGACTCTGCCATGGAAAGAGAGCGAAGAGCGTTGGCTGTGAGGGGAAATATGCTGGCGCGCAGATTTGCTGGTTGCTCAATATCGGTTAAAATAACACTGTTCAAGGCGTTTTGCCAAATATTTTACACCAGCAGTCTGTGGGCTAATCATACCCAAAAAGCAGACAACGTACTGCGCATTCAATATAACAATGCCTTCAGGGCGCTGTTGAGGCTCCCGAGTTGGTGTAGTGCGTCAGGGATGTTCGCTGATGCGCACACTGATGATTATTTCGCGATCATGCGCATGAAGGTGGCATCAACAATGCGCAGAGTGAGGGGGAGTGGCAACAGCATCCTGAAGGTCTTTTTAGAAAGGTTAGACGGACCTACAACGGATAGGTTTATCAAGCTACATGTCAGACATGCCGCTTGATAAATCCTCCTCAAATTTGAATGCCGTTTTTTTTATTTTTTTGTTCTATTTTATTTTGTTTCTGTACTTATGTGTGCCTTAGTTGTACTACAGTTGTTACTAACATAGTTTTTTAAGTGGTTTTGGTAATACTAACACCCTATGGGCCTTCGATGCCTGAGAATAAATGATATTTATTTTTATTTATTTATTAAAATTGTTGCTTTTGTGCTATTTTTGACATTAAAATTTTTAATCAACGACATTTTATTTAGTGACATTTTAAAATATTTAATCTCTGACATTTAATTTAGTGACCATTGTCATTTGAATTTATTAATTTAATAATTATGAAATTTAATTTGTTTTATGGGAAGAATACCAAATAGAGATTGTAGATTACCTGATTAATTTAATTCAATTTTGTGTAATTTGCATTTTATAGCTACTAACATTGTTTTAAATAAATATTGTTACTAAGAACCTCACCTCAACCTTATATGAGTGCAAACTTGAAATAAATATAAATTTTTATTTTATTTTATTTTTTTATTAATTATTTTTTTAATTAACTATTTCCAGAATTAAAAAAAAAGAAAGAAAGAAAAATATTTTATTTGGCACACATACATACACACAGTGTAGAAAAACATGTTGAAACCTAATAATAATAGAAAACTAAGATTGTGTCTTACGGTTGCGCTAAAAGGGTCCAGTTCAGCGAAAATCCGGACAAACTACGTGATAGTTTTCTGACCCTGGTTTTCAACTGAACATTATTAAATGGATGAAAATTAGTTTATTGAACAATCCAGTAAAATCTGCATTCAATTTTCTGATTTCCTGATGAGATAAGACTGCTACGTTAATATGTACTTAACGAAATATTTTATGATATCAAAGCGAACAAGCGATACCATAAAAATAAGTATCGAAACGGATCGGAAATAAAATTTAAATAATTTTAACATAAAATAATAAATGTGTTTACATAAAGGCAGATCTTGTCGGAGTTTGCCAATGAAACGTGAATTGTTTTTGTTAAAATAGGATTCAATGGTTTATTTTTTTCAATGGGCAATCGTCCAATGACTTCTCCCGCTCTATACCCTATTCAGGGAGCCGTGACATAAAAGATAAACAAACTATTTATAGACCACACTACTAAATTATATACCACAGATACTGCAAAAATTTTACATAAAAATGTGACGTTTTGTCATTGGGCGGGTTATAATCTGCCATCTTTTCCGCTATCGATCAACTTGTTGATAGGAGATATTTTTGTTTAATTCTCGATAGTCGCCGAAGAAAAAGCGTGCAAAGAAAACGCCAATGCATTCAACAGAAAAGGAGACTGTTACTAATCTATTCAAACACGTCGAAGAAACTTGGTCGAAGAAGGTCGCTGCCGCCGGCATACTAATCAATGATGATGATGATTCACCCATAGAACTAGATGGATAGTCATTGTTACTCGGACACCTAATTCATTGCACCCTTTACTCCTCCAAGTAAATAGGCACCTTTAAGGTGCCAATCATACCTCGGCTGCAGGTTGTGGATGCAGGCTGCAAATGCAGGCTGTGAATGCAGGTAGCACATGCATGACACGCAGCCGTTGCCTGCATCCGCAGCCGGAAGTGATTCCGAGGCTGGCTGCACGTGCTGCTAGTCGCAAATCTACGATTCAATCCAATATGAGCGTTATTGGCTCCGAGTAGCGATTATTTCGTCTAAACAGGTTGCGTCACACGTAGTTACGTCACTCCTGTGACTACGTACGCATTGACTTGCGGCCGCATCACTACTGTCCCTCTAACCAAGTTACAACCGTTTCATTTCAATTCTCTTTTCGTTGATCGCTTCAAGTCGGCCACGCCACCTATTCCTTTATTCTGACCACGTGACCGAGCGTTGAAATGACGTCAGAATAAAGGAATAGGAGGCGTGGCCTACTCCAGGCGATCAACGAAAAGGGAATCGAAACGAAACGGTCGTAACTTGGCTAGGGAGCTGGTCTAAGATTGGCTGCGGCTGCAGGTCGCGGCAACACTCGCAGCCGAAGCTCGGTAGCACATGCAACCCGCAGCCGTGTTCGAAATGGTTGATGGAAAAACAGTCGTGCAGCTGCAGCCGGCTTCGTCGAACACAACAGAAGTTACAGGAATTACAAAAGAAAGTAATCTGGACAATCTATCTATACCTTCAATTAAATATTTCTCATCAGCGTTTCATTGAAATTTTTTATGGCTACTACGAAACTCACCAACTTTTTACGAAATTCGTGTGAAATCGAATTAATGAGCGCCACAAACAAGTTCTTAGTAAGCTCTTGTGGTTTATTAATAAAATACAAAGACAAAGAAAGTGTATCTGAAGACGATATTGTTTACTTTTATTAAGTTTGAACAAGGACTTACAGAAAGAATTCGTTGAAAGAATTACTGACAATTTTGTTTGTGGAGTGAGTTTTTTGAGGTAGGAAATCGTCTAATGATCGCGTGAGGCAACGGTCCTCACGCCCCAACCACCGCCGGGATTCCGACCCCGATTTCCGGCCACCGCAGGCGCGGGTTTGCGAACGGCGAGCAATGGGTGGCTCGCCGTCCAACCGTCCGGTAACCATCCGGACCGAGCCCAAGTCGTAGATGGCGCGTACTGTTCCTCGCGCGCCTCAGTGAGATGTCAGCAAATTTACGATTCGCTGACATCTCACTGAGGCCCAACAGGGCCCAGCAGGGTCGAAGCCTACTGGGGCCACGGGTAGTTTGATAGTGAAACCCGAGGCCCTGGGACGAAGGCAAAGAAGAAACAGGAGTGGAGTTTTAGTCAATAAAAGTCTGACACTATCCCCTGCTCCGCCCAAGAGCGAGATTTGTTATAAGATGATTTTCCCAACGATAAAAAAAAAAAAACCTTCAGTTGCCCTTTGCGTCCTAGGCATCCCTTTAAGGCTCTTGTTCCCATTTAGGTCCATAAAAAAGTGACTTTCTGATGACTTCTCCTCGGTAACGGCTGGGTTAATAGATTTGAAAAAAAAATTATAGATTTATAACAACATCTATGGCGTCACATAAGAATTAATCCTGCATCGCTCAATTAAAGTTCTCGGCGGGATTGGAACATATTGAACAGCCCGAAATCATCTACCGGGCAGTTGCCCACTAGACATAACACCCGTCTGGTCGGAGGATCCTCCTTTTTCAACGGGAGGTAGTGGGACTTTACTCGCTGTTCCGCAAACCTCCAAAGATTCATTTAAAACATCATCAACATAATATATGAGTTTTTTCGTATGACTTTATACTTTTGCAACTCGCAATGCAGCATCCAACAGTGTCGTCGTTGAGGTGTGCTTGTATTAAACACCCAAAAATTATACAGTATCACATAACATTAAGAATAATTAAATAACTTTGCGACGGAAAAACAGTTGGAATATTTCATGTTATTCCCGACAAATTTTAATGTAAACAAGCACTTGTCATCATTAATTATTTGTATAGGTTTGCAAATTGAACTGAAGCCTTTAAAATATGTAACTGGAATGACGCACACCTAATTACTGAAATTTTATTTAAATTAGGTAGGTAGTGCTTTTTTTTAGAAGTTTATTAAAGTAGTAGTCATCATCATCATCATCATTTCAGCCGATAGACGTTCACTGCTGGACATAGGCCTCCCCCAAATGTCGCCACAACGAACGGTCCTGTGCGTCTCGTATCCATCGGATTCCCGCAACCTTCACCAGGTCATAGGTCCACCTGGTATGTGTCCTTCCAACATTGCGTCTTCCGGTACGCAATCGTCACTCCAGACCCTTTCGGCCCAACGGCCGGCAATCTGTTCTGCGAGCAATGTGCCCTGCCCATTACCACTTAAGTTTGGCGATTCTTCGTGCTATGTCGGCAACCTTGGTTCTCCTGCGGAATCTTCATTTCTGATTCGCTCACGCAAGAAAACTTCGAGCATAGCCCTTTCCGTTGCTTTTTGGGTGACTTTGAGCCTTCTGATGAGGCCCATTGTGAGCGACCACATTTCGGAACCATATTTCATCACTGGCAACACGCACTGGTCATAGACTAACGTCTTGAGACATTGTGGTATATTGGATGAGAAGATACCGCGCAGCTTCCCGAACACTGAAAATCCGGCTTGTTCGGGAGGCTGGAAGTCGTCGAATCTGCGCGTAAAGTAGTAGTAAGCAAATAATATGTGCATTGACACACTACACTGAAAAAGCATTGGTATTAGTATCTCCGCACGCATAACACCAACACCCTATTAACGCAATCAAGACTTATCTTGGAATTTAATATTTACTAGCTGCTGTTAGCGGCTTAGTAGAAAATTATCCCAAGGGAATATAATCCCAGGATAAAAAGTATCCTATGTGTTGTTCTAAAACATGGTTTATCTGTATATCAAGTTTCATCGAAATCCGTTCAGTCGTTTTTGCGTGAAAGAGCAACAAATATCCATACACACAAACATCTATAAACACAAACTATCGCGTTTATAATATTAATAGGACTAGCTGACTCGGCAAACGTTGTTCTGTCGTATGAATTATTAAAGAAGAAAATGGAAGGTGTGGATGGGAGGGTAAAAAATAGCTTACATCCTATTCTCAGACCTACTGAATATACACACAATATTTCATAAGAATCGGTCAAGCCGTTACAGAGGAGTTTTGTTACAAATACTGTTACGAGAATTTTACATATTAGATTCAAAAATATTTTTGTTATTATAATAAGGTCTATTTGATATAAACGTTTCTGATTTCATGTTTTATATTGAAGGAAAACCACGGAGTTGTTGTGTTGACATGACATTCCATTATTTATTTAGATAATAATATATTATTTGTTGTTGGGCAAACAAATATTTGTGCATAAAATCAATCTTTGATAAGTGTCCCTGAAAGAGTAAGTACCATCACAAAGAATTTATATTAAAACTACTACCATGGGTCCTTTATGCGAGTTTATTTTATGAAAAATACTGTACAAACTGACTGTCCTCAAATATTGGGCGATCTTTCCTCCTTGAGATTGCAGTAATATATAGGAGAGATGTTACGAGTAAATAGTATATTATATGGACGGATAACAACTAGTCTCATAAGGGATTCCTGTCAAAATGGTTGAACGAGGTTCAATTCCTGCACGGAACGTTGTTGTCATGAATTCCCAGTTCTTTCACTCACTATAAAGCGAGAACTACATTAGACCAACGCACACGTGGGTCACGTCTAATTTGTACGTAGCGACGCGTCGCATGGCGTCGCGTGGCGTGGATCTAATGTAGCTCTACAAGTCTAGTTGCCATATAAAAGGTATGAAGACCGACGCGCCTAGATCGGCGTACGTGACTCACGTGTACCTAATGTAGTTCTACCTTTAATCAATTCATCACCTTTTTTTTATTATTATTGTCTAGCTGTTACCCGTGACTTCATTCGCGTGAAGTATAAGAACATTACGTCTCCATTTCGCAGATGTGTCCCGTAATGTCGATGTGTCCTCCGATAATGAAGTCTCGTTCTCGCGACAAAAAGGTAAATTATTCCTCGTAACATCGACTATCTGTCAGTGAAAGTCTCGTCAAAATCGCCCCAGATATTTCGGAGATTAGCCAGAACAAACCATCAGAGATACAAAATTGCATTTTTATAGTTAGTGAAATTACTTTCATTTGCATTTAGTAAAAAAAAAATGATAAAGATATTATAAACAGACACTTCAATAATTTCCTCAAAAAAAAACAATAAGTAGAACAAAGAGCATCAAAGGTTTGGATTAACTAAGGTTTATAATAATTTGTCAACAGTACCTAAATGCATAAATCTTTACTTATTTATCCTCTTTCTTTATCTCACCTTTACAGGCCCTAACCTAATACCACAGTTCAGCTTGCAATATTATTATATACTTAAACTCAAAATCTTGAGACTACCTCATCAACAAACCAAAACCTTTAACAACAATAGCCGGTAAATCTTCATCAACTTTTATACAGCATAATAAGGAACACAGGAGACGCAATTTTAACGTCGGCCATATCCTTTGTCGAACAGACAGAAAGGTACCACGAACCCTTCGCCATTTTCATTTATTTTGTCTGTATTCATGGGAAAATGAGCGAGAGTAGGTCCTATTGTGATTTATTTGTCTATAGCACAGAACAAAGGATGCCCGGTGAAGAGGGATGTAGGGAAATTTTTACCCGTCTGTGCTAACCAGAAATATTACATCGTATTATCTGTGTTGTGGATAGATAATCACAAAAACCTCTTTAACGGCAAAAGGCTGGCCCTTTAATACAATGCCTAGTGAAATATGACGGTTTCATGCATCTAAGCGTCATTTTTATATGATACTAGCTTCTGCCAGCGCTTCATCTGCGTGAAAGTCGGTTTCTCCATACAAGCTTTGGACTCCTTTCTTACTTTTAGAGGGTGAATTCCGGAAAATCCGTTCTTAGCTAATGTCTACACTCTATAAGGAACCTACCTGCCAAATTTTTAGTTTGTAAGTGTTATAGTTTCTGAGATTTTGTGATTAAACAGTGAGTTGTATTTCGCTTTTATATATATAGACACAATACAATAAAGTGTATCTATCAATCAATCTCCTTTTTAACCGACCTCAAAATGTAGGAGGTTCTATGTTTGGCTGAATGTATTTTTATTATTTTTTATTTTATTTTGCACTTTTCAGTGTTTTTTTTTTTACTTTGAAGTCGGTTGTATTTTTTTTTGTAAAAAGTTTTTTATTAAAAAAACATGTTTTCAAGTCAACTTACTAACGTACGTTAATAACATGTAAACTCCCATTCTCAAAACACCCAGACTTGAAACAACTATCTGTAGGCCATATATTTATTCCATACGGGAATCAATCCCGTGACACGCAGCGCAGTAGTCAATCGCCGTACCGTCATCGTCAGTCATCTACCCCTTTGTGAAATTCAAGCTAAACCAAAGCGAAAACATCAACAGTACCTGCTCATGTGTACTCTCTCTCAGTTTGTTTATCAGCATAAAGCTGTGGTTGTAAACATGCTAAGTGCATCGCAGGCAAAGCATTAAATAACCCATATCTAGCACGTGCATCACAATGACCTATTTCTCATAGCTTCACCGCTTCGCTAATCAAATAACTTATTGTCAGGAGAGAGAATGTTGGAAATCGTGTAATTTACTATAGTTTACTTCATCCTGATCATCATTTTTTCAGTCGAATGACGTCCAGTTGGTAGGCCGGGAGGCAACTTGGGGGACCAAGTGTAGCCACAATTAACGGTCCTGTGCGTCTCGCATCCATCGGATTCCCACAACCCTGACCAGGTCATCGGTCCACCTTGTAGAGGCCTTTCAACGCTGCGTCTTCTGTTACGCAGTAGCCACTCCTAAAACTTTCGGCCCTAATGGCCATCTGTTCTGCAAGCAATGTACCCTGCCCATTGCCACTTAAATTTGGCGATTCTTCGTGATATGTCGGTAACCTTGGTTCTCCTGCGGATATCTTCATTTCTGATGTGATTACGCAAGGAAACTCCGAACATAGCCCTTTCCATTGCCCTATGCGTGAATTTAAGTCTTCTTTATTTTACTTATAAATGCTTTATACATACTAAAGTGCAGAGGCGGATTTAATGACTTAGGTATTTTCTACCAGTCAACTTTTGGGTGATGCAGAAAATAATAGTTGAAAGTTATGACCTATAGATAGGTTCCGGGTCTGAGTGTCTTGTGTGTGTGATTTTACATGTTTGTAATGACTCCACTTGTTTTTAAATGATCCTCTGGGGTCACGGCAGTGCCCCGCCAAGTCGAGCAAAGAAGCGGCACGGCTATACCATCCTTTTCTGACTGTGCAGCACTAGGCTCCAAAAGACTAGAGTATCTGGGCCAACCATTTCCAAGACCAGAGGACTACAGGCTCAGCCCCATCAATACCATAGCCATACTGGGACTCATGAAGAAGATGCACGGAGGACTAGGGGTTGAGTAGAAGGGAGGGGAATAGCACAAAAGATCCAGAAGGGTCGAAGTGCTCTGGCCTAGGGCCAACCCCACAACAAGATAAGATAAGATAAGACCATCCTTTTCTCGAAACAGTTCAGGCCTTTCTTTTACGGCTTTAAGATTCGGACGAGATGCTTATATAAGCATCCCAACCTGTATGTCTGTCTGTCTGTCTGTCTGCCTGTCTGTCTGTCAAGACCCTTTATCTTGAGAACGCGTAGAGTTATCGAGTTTAAATTAAAATCATATACTCAGGTTGGCGGTCCATTGAAGCCGTGAAAAAATCAAACTTCTAAGTTAACAAAAAGAAGAGACGTTTATGTTACAAAAAACGTGTATTTCGACACTCTCAAGGGAATCAAAATTTATAGGCTACTTCTCGTTGACCTAGAATTCTGAAATTTGGCATGAAGCAAGGTTTCATAGCACAAGAATAGGAAAAAATCTGATAAATGTAAATTGGTAATTACGTCACAAAAAATACTTTTTTGCGATTTGGAAAAATCTTCGCAACTCAATTCGAGAATTGAACTGTTTTCATAGGTAAGTTTGTACAGAACCCTCAGGGCGCGAGTCCGACTTGCACTTGCCTAGTTTTTTTTATAGCGGTTATAGAACTACAACATCTATGAAAATTTCACCTGTGTACCTATCACGGTTCATGAGATATAGCCTGGTAACGGACAGACGGACAGTGAAGTCTCAGTAATAGGGTCCCGTTTTTACCTATTGGATACAGAACCCTAAAACCAAACAAATGTTTATTCGTACATCCGTAAATACACATTTGTAGTTAGTTATACAAGCTACATAACGGGGGCACCGACATATCATGTAACAAAATACATTAGACAAGTGAGGGTTAACTAATTACAGCAGGATTGCAGATGTCTGTGCTATGATTTTGCAGATTACTGGCTTAAAGTAGATACATTATTATGCTACCTGCAGTGAATTTAAATTACTAAAAGCTCAACCGTATGTGGGGGGTGTCTCCCCTAGAAACTAGTTCTAGGAAATGCAGGCGTCGTTTTAGTCATGTAGATGTTAATAGTAGAGTATCATCCTGGACCACCTGGCTGCATAAGATAAAAATATGGCATCTGCCAAGGCGAAACATCGCGTTTTTCCAACATATATTAGTGTCTGTTTGTTTGTTTGTTTGCTTGAGGCGCGCGTGGAACAGTACGCGCCGTCGACGACTTGGGCCCGGACGGTTACTGGACGATTGGACGGCTAGCTACCTATTGCTCGCCGCACGCAAGCCCGCACCTATGGTGGCCGGAAATCAGGATTGGGATTCCGGCGGCGGGGGCTTGAGGGCCGCGCCCTCGCGCGTGCGGCCTACGCCTTTGCTAACATTACATCTTCGCAGAAGGAAGCGACCGCCTGTCACTCCTCCTCGCTTTGGACCTTGGCCTGTACCAAGGCCCGGTGCGAGAGATCGCTGCCACCGATCTCCCCCACGAGGACACGGCGGTGCTCTGCCCAAGCGGGGAAATGCACTTAGATAATGTTAGAAATTAGTTGTCCTAATTGTAGGTAAATAATATTAAATACACCAGTAGCGTATCAGTATTGGTATCTACGCACGCAAACACAAAAACTCTAATGTCGCTAACAAGATTTGTCAAAATAGGTAATTGTTTTATCCTAAAATAAAAGAAGAATTATTTATACTGAAACAGATTTTGTAGCCGATTCTGAACACACATTCAGAATGTGCGTTTATTATGTTACATGTTGTATATGTTACCGGTCGCGGACTTACGTACGGTGAGCAATGGGTAGCTCGCCGTCCGACTGTCCGGTAACCGTCCGGATCGAGCCCAAGTCATCGACGGCGCGCAGCGTTCCACGCGCGCCTCAAGGAGATGTCAGCAACCGTAGGGGCCCAGCAGGGTCGAAGCTTTCTGGGGCCATGGTTGATGCGAAAGAAAACCCCGGGGCCCTGGAACGAAAGCAAAGAAGGAACATGTGTGGGTTTTAGTCAGTAAAAGTCTGACAAGAAGGGCGGGAGATGTCATTGGATGATTTACCACCTTAAAAATAATGTTACCATGTTATGTTGTATAATGTATATTAAAATACTGATAATGTCATGTTTCGAAACTAAAAAGAGTGTTATAATTACCGTATCTGACGGTAAATATGACACTCGTTTGACCACCATTCACCACCGGTTCGGTTTAAAAATTAGCGTAAAATTAATCACGGCATCTCAGATTGCCATTTAAAAAAATAATTAGTTATATTTAATCCGCTTTCCAGACTAGGTATATTTATACAAGTACTTAAACAAGGAAAATTATTTTACTGGACACGAAAACACCGTGACTTGAGTTATAAATAATTCAATGGCAGCGTTTAATTCTATTTCCCGAATTACTTCCTAGTGACTGCTGACATGACAACAAAATTCGGCTATAAATACTTCATTCCTACTTAAATACTTTTTATAGAAAAAATCTATTCGTAATTTCGTACTAGGCAAAACTGGTAGACACTGTTGTACCATGTTTGGAAAAAGGAAAAACTTAAATGATTAAGCATAGTCAGCCTTTTAATGTTCCCACTGTTGGGACTCAGGCCTCCTCTCTAGGAGAGGGTATGGGCCGTAATCCACCACGCGGGCCCAGTGCGGGTTGGTGGATGTCACATGTCTTTGAATTTTTGGTTCTAAGACATGCCCGTTTCCTCACGATGTTTTCCTTCACCGTTTTGAGAGCAGTGGTGATGAAATAAATTACACAAAGTAATGCGCCTGGCTGGGTTTGAACCCGCGACCTACAACTCGTAAGTCGGGGCCGTTATCACTCGGCCACCACTGCTCTCAAATGATTAAGACACATTATTAATAATAATTTATATATATTATTTCAAATAGACCAATTACAGGCACTTCTGAAATGTCAAAATGTGGGTCAGTCAAAACTAAAAAAAGTGAAGCTAAATTGCACGTTCCAAAGAAAACTCCATGGACACTCTTTTAAATCATATTATGAGTTACATAAATCTTGGCTACATATTTCTTGTCGCTTTTAATATGTGAGTACAATGTAGATAAGTAATAATAATTAAAAAAAAACGAATTAAAAATTAGAAATTAAATTAAGCCAATGGCAGCTAAGAGATGACCAGTCTCAACTGACGGGACCCGTTCACGATACACGCATGACGCGTGCATCAGCCCCACTTAGCTCAACGATTTTGAAGGGAACTGAATGACCCAATAACACGTACGCATATATCTTTATATATATAATTCTTCTGTACGTGCATTTGTTACCTCCTCCTAAACGGCTTGACCGATTTGGATTAAATTTTGTGTGTATGTTTAAGTGATCCCTGGATGATTTGAAAATACGATTAAAACCGGTAGATGGCACTGCAATCGGGTTCTCAATTTTTTTTTTACGTAAAACTAAGTATCGGGCAGAACAACGTCTGTCGGGCCGCTAGTAGGTATTTAAATAAAATTGAACAGCTAAATATATTGCTAAGCGCGAAATTCGAAAATGACTGGATCACTTTGGAAGAACCTTTTCTTAACTTTAGATTGCGTTGATTTAGAAGTTTGATTTTTACACTGCTCCGAGATAAAGCAGAACTGACTATTCAATATTAATTTCTGCTTAATACTTAGTACTCGTTCCTAAGAAAAGAGTCTTGACAAACGGACAAGAAAATGATCCTAAGGGTTCCATTAATACGAAAAACTTAAGATTTTAAAAATTGCACGGAAAACCGTAAAAACCACTTTTTTCTTTATGGCTATGATTTGAAGCCGATTTAAAGCAACAGTTGTATATCGTACTCTTACTGCAAAAACCAATTATCTGTCATTTTTACCCAAATTAAAGTTAAATCGATTCATCCATTCGTCTCATCAAGATGAATCTACAGGTAAAACCGGTTATTAACTACGACACTTATTTACAAAGATAGCTTTGGCAAAAAGTAAATAACCTGCAAATTTGATTGAATATAATAGTAACAACATAATATAATAATACAAAAATGTTGGTGCATTAAGTTGGTTTTTGCAATAAGGGTATACATATAGTAAGTTAAAGATTACAATTAAAGCAATGGCATCACAGATTTATTTATTTGCCTAATGTATTCTGGCCAATAACGATGATTGGACCATATAATGAGAAACTTGGACAATAATGGCTTAAATAATTAACAATAACAAAAAAGTACTGATAACATTACACTCGCACACTTATCTAACTGCCCATTCTTCAATTTTTTTCTGGCCATTTATTTATTAGACTACGTGGGGTTTTTTTTGCTGCGTATTACGTATTTTAGTACTGATAGTGTAGGATGAAATAACCGGCCAATTGTTCTTTTTTTATTATTATTGTCTTTTATAATCTCACACTAATTTACCAACCACCGATGAACAACATAACTGCCCATTATTTTTTTAAAACGTCCCCTATCTTTATTATTACATTCAATTATATTGATAAATTGTTATTTTAAACTGTTTCTAGATTCTGAACGACGTTAGTCAGATCAGCTAGTTGATAGTATATAGCTACTTTATACCTATACATATTATGATAACAAAAAGTAATGAATGCTTCTTTTAGCATCCAGTTCTAACAGTCTGATGTCTAATATGAATTAATACGGCAAAATGAAATCTTTATTGTTATGTGCTGGTATAGGTTCATAAAACTTCACTTATGCGCATTTTAATGATGGACGCATTTTACAAATACGTAATATAATAATTTTGAATTGTTATAGATACAACAGTCGATATGTTTAATTTAATAATAATATGATTGATTAATATGTTAATAATGTAATTTTAATTTTAAATTGATAATAATGTGATTTTAGTTTTTTTTTTAAGTTGAGACATTAGTTTTTAATTCCTGTTTTCTTATTTTATGTTTGTTATTTATCGGTTTTTCATCTATTTAGTTAATTAGACCTACTGTGAATGTTGTACATACCTGTAAGTGACTTTTTTACAAAGAATCACATCGTATATATTATTATATTAAAATCATATGTGGAATATTATTATTATTATATTGTAAATAAGTCATTGGTGTTCCTATGCAAATAAATAAATGTGTTTTTGAACGAAACTTTGCTATACGAATTTTAAAGTTACACAACATATAACATAATAAACGCACATCCTGAAAGTAGTATGTTCAGCATCGACTGCCGAATCGATTTCAGCTATTTTTGGAAAAGGTAATTTTTATGTAAAATAAAAGAACTTTAGTATAAAAAAAAAACTGTTTTGACAAGTTAATTCTTGATGGTCATCATCCTTTGAAAAATTGCGACACTAGCGTTTTTATGTGTGCGTACGTAAATAGCAATACCGATGCAATTACGATAACTAGATTCTTTAAAAAAATACCTATTAGTATTTTAAAGTTCAGATTGTAAGTAGCTTAATTTGTATAATATGATATAGGAATGGAATAATTCCAATTACATCTTGTATAGACTTAAACATCATTTATCGGTTTTCTTTCTGTACCTTAGGGCTGAAACAAATTTATATACATACAGGGTGTGGGGATAGTTCAGAAGACTCACCGCGGCCCTAAAACACAAAGGGCAACTGAAGAAACACGGGTAGGTTTTAGTCATCAAAATTTAGACACTCCTCATCAGTGCGGGAAAAGTTATTCCCATCTGGACATAGGCCACTCCCAAGTATCGCCACGATGACCGGACCTGTGTGTTTCCCATCCATTGGATTCTTGCAATCCTCACCAGGTCATCGGTACACCTTGTGGGAGGCCTTCCATGTTCTGGTATGCAGTAGCCACTTAAACTTCACTTGGTAGGAAACTTACCAAACAATCAATCAATCAATACGTTCATAATACAGGTAAGTATAAAAAGGAATAGTTAACGTCACAAATAAACGTACATACCTTCCCATTCGACTCCAATAGAGGTCACATTCAAGATATCCCCGTATTGAGAAGCCTATATCTAAACTTAATGCATTATTGATTGAGAAAAGTCTGCCTCGCGACGGTATTTGATCAGAAATGTCCATAAATTGTGGTCGGGGACTGCTAGCGTCCCGCGGCCTCGGGGCCCCGAGTCCCGGGTATCGATGGCATGGCATCCCAAGAATGTGCGGCTTCATATCGGTGTGTGATGTTTTATTAAATGCCGCCTTACTTTATTTGTAAATTGTGAAAGATATCTTGATAAAGATTGTGAGTGTACTATTCGTTGGAGTTTATTACAAGGGTCTGATGATGAACACCAAAAAGTGGATAATGTACCTCTTAGTTAGCTCTGTAAACACTGTATTTAGTTGTATCGTCCCGTTATATATATATATTTTTGGAAGTGGGAAATCTTTCAATGACTTTTCCCACTTTAGGGTGGTGCCAGAGGGCGTGTCAGACTTTTACTATCTAAAACCACACCTGTGTCCTTCAGTTGCCCTTTGCGTTCTAGAACCGCGGGTTTTCTTTTCATAAATTCCCCGTGGCCCTAACGGGCATCGGCCCTGCTAAGCCCTTAAGGTATTGGTGACAGCAGAAAGGTAAATAATGGATCTTTTTTAAAGCTCTTGCCAATCAATCGTTTCAAGGCTTCTTTGAATCGTTCTGGTAGGTACTATTTATTGTATTTGGTATCTGGGTCTGATGATGGAGACCAGAAAGATATAATAGCAAAACTCATCGAAAGCAGCTCTTTTGGGTATAACACGTCAGGCTGGATGAAAAATAACTTTTCTTTATTTTGCCTGAAGAAATATTGAGTCGTATCTTGCGTCAGTCACTGAAATCGAAAAGAAAAAGAGAACTTGTTTTTTTCTACGTCTCTTGTGGTTTGTTTCTTGGTATTGTTTGTCACGATTTTCATAGTCCACATGTCATCAAACTTGTTTTCGGTACATTAGTCAGTAGCAAGTTTGTCAAGCTAGTCAAGTGCGTGCGTTTGTTTACAATCCTTTCGAAAAATAATTTACGCTTGCTTTACAAAAAGTGCAAAAAACATTACTTAAGATTTTTTATAAACGACTTACCTTTTTTCATATACCAGGAAATTCCTGCTTTGTTGCTTGGGTTTCAATTCCTTAGAAGCCACAGTCACGCAAACAAATTATTATGGCATTCAGAACATTCAGGGGCATTATAAACTTTACTTACAAAACCTTATCTGTATTATCTACCCAACTTTATAGGTGGTCGAGGCAGAAAACACCAGCTCCTGGCAGTTCCTACATATCGTACAGTTGCGCAATCCAAATCAACCATACATCGTATATGACTGGCCTGTTGGTCTAGTGGTTAGTGGCCCTGACTGCTATGCCGGAGGTCGTGGGTTCAATTCCCACCCAGTACAAATGTTTGTGTGATGAGCACGATCATTTGTTCTGTGTCTGGGTGTAATTTATCTATAATATGTATGTATTTAGAAAATATATATGTATGTTTATCAGTTGTCTAGTACTCATAACACAAGCTCTGCTTAGCTTGAGACTAGACGGCGTTGTGTAATAGTTGTGGAATATTATTATTATTATTATTATTATCGGACACACTGTGCGCTTATGCTCTCCTAGACAAGAACACAGAGTTTGACTTATGTTTGCGAAACAATGGAAGACGTTTACAGTCAGATAGTATATTTTTTTGTGAGTTGATTTTGAGTGAATACTGACTACTAATGGCAATGTATGAAAATCGATTACATTTCGGGGAGTGTGCGTTGGAATTGCACAATTTAATTCCACCAAGTCCGTTCCATCATCGGAGCACTAGACGTACGGCGTTGCGCCATCGGTACATGGTGGACATCCCACTTATGCGTACAAACGTAACGCGTTTCGGGAACACATTCATTATGCGTACAGCTAAGGAGTGGAATTCTCTGCCGGAGTCTGTGTTTTCTGATAGCTACAACCTAGGGGTCTTTAAGTCAAGAGTGAATAGGTTACTTCTATTCTAGGGAAGCGTGCTTCATCGTCGGCCACATCATTGCTTACCATCGGGTGAGTTAGTGGTCAAACGCGAGTCTAAAAATAATAAAAAAAAAAAGATTTAAAACTGTATTATCAACATTCACAATAACTGGTAAACTTAAAAGTTATGAAGCCATGTACTAAATATAACAACATAGTAAGCAGATGTTCCCTTTCAAATAGTCTCGAAGTCCAATGCAATCTGAAAAGTACGAGCACAAAAATGGGAACAGAAACTGAATTTGCTTGCTGTGGTGACCTATTTCTTTGAGTACCTATGTCTTTTATAACTACGTCGTTCAGTGAGGCTGACTCCTCGTGCCAAACGAGAGCGAATTCCGATTTTTACGTGTACTTCTTGTTTCCAACGATGTGTATTATTTTGAAGAGGTTATACAACATTATTTTTAGTATATGCGAAACCTGAATATAGTTTGTTCAGAATGTGTACCTAACTGAATCGATTCCAATATTTTTTACACCATGTTATAATATTTCCTAAAAATATTTAAAAAGGTTACAAGTTGGACACCACCGTCACTAAGTACAACACAGGTCACGACAGGTCATAGCGGGCATAAGGTGACAGCGCACAGTTGGGTGCGGAAGTAAAACATCCCCTCAGTCGCCCGGATGGCCCAGTGACCATGGATTTTTCATGATACAATTATGAAATTTTTTACATCTATTCTTTACATAAAAATATTAGACACGTGTTTCGGGTTTCGCATATACTAAAAATAAGGTTGTATATAACCTCCAACCAAAATATTTTAGATTATTTTTAGTTAGTTTAAATGTTACGTATTTTTATTATTATTATTCTTTCGTTTCAATGTATGTATATACATAGGTAGTTAAATGTTTTTGGTATGAATACAGATTGATCAATTGTGTAGGGAGTACATTAGGAAAGTAGCGTTATTATTATTATTATTATTATTTATTATTACATGTAAAAACATAAGAAACTTTAGTATTTGTAATGAACCTTACTATGTAGTTTGACACAGTATGTTAGTTTGACATTGGTGATAGTTTTTTGACTCAAAATTGATCACACATATTATAAAGGCGAAAGTTTTATGAGTGTGTGTATGATTGTTACTTCTTCACGCTCGAACGGCTGAACGGATTTCGATGAAACTTGGTACACGGGTAGATCATATAGCACACAGAACTTTTTATTCCGGGAATATGTTCGCTTGGGACAATTTTCTTCTATCACACGATCAAAACCACTTGCTAGTGATAAATAACTGAAGTCATATGAAGATTACTCACCTCAAGAAAAGTACCATAAATTGTTACGGAATAAAAATCATAGCATTGCCACGTTGAATGACAATTCTTTGAACAACCAGGCTTCTGGTTGCACAGAGTGAGTATTATCTGTCAAGAGATGACGTTTTAGTTTGGATTCGGATGAGTGGGCACTTTTTACTCACCCCATCATTTTAAAATGTTATCTAAATCTAGAACCTTCGCAGCAGAAATTGCAAAAACATTTTCAAACACAACTTCATTCAAATACTCATAGAGAAATGAAACGTACCTGTATCGCCCACGTATATACATCGTAAAAGCCTTCCGAAGTTCCGATATTGCAACTGTTGAAAAGGGCCGTCCATAAATTACGTCACAATTTCATAATTTTTTACACAGTCTCGTCCCTGTCACAGCTAATTACATTCATGAGACTCCCCCTCCCTAGTGTGACGTCACATGTTTTGCAATGTTACATCTATACTCCATTCGCAATAAGATTAGACATCTAAACAAACCTTTTTTTACTGTCCGTTCAAGAGATTTTGACTTTTATTGCGTTGGAGTATGATAAATGATGGCTGCATTAGGCAGATGTTACTGTACCAATTTTTTTGCTTTTAATGCCATCCTTATGCCTACAGATCCCCCCCCCCCCCCCTTTAGTGTGATTTTTTTTTGTTCTTTATAGGTTCGAGCTTGACCACTATCTAACTTGATGGAAAGCGACGATGCGGTCGACGATGGAGCGCGCTTACCTAGAAGTAACCTATTCACTCTTGACTTAAAAATTCCCGGGTTATAGCCATCAGGAAATACAGATTCCGGCAAGGAATTCCACTCCTTAGCTGTAGGTACGCACAATGAAAGTGTTCCCAAAACGTTTTGTGCGTATAGGTGGGATGTTCACCACATGGTGAACATCCCACCTATACATACCGGTACATACCGGTGGCGCATTGCCGCACACCTGGTGATCCGCTAGGTGGAATTTGGTTATGCAATTTCGACGCACACTCCCCGAAATGCAACCGGTAGAAAACCGACAGTTTAGCAAATCGGCGTCGATGCTCAAGACTTTGAAGCCTCGACTCAACGAGTGCATCATTACCAATGATCCTCCTGGCTCACCTCTCAATTGCCTCAAGTGCAAATATAGAATATTAGTAAAAATCGCTTGATCAGACAGTAAAATCGTTTGATTCAAAAGTCTTAACTTAATTCAAATGAAGTAAAGAAACGATAAAAGTAAAATAGTTGTTCCGAAATTAGTTTCTCAAAATCAACTTCAGACGCTTGATAAAATTGATGATTCATTTAACAAAATCACAGATAGAGTTGAAAATATTTATTTATTTAACAATTTAGTAAACACACATATACGAAATAAAGACAAGAAGAAGGAAACAGAAAAATTATAGGTACAACGGTGATGCTTATTTCTAAAGAAATCTCTTGCAGCTTACTACTATAACATAATATTACTGTTTACTTTAATATATTTTGAATTATATTTTAGTAGTGGTGGCCCAGTAGTAATGGCCTCGACTTACGAGTTCTAAGTCGCGGGTTTAAACCCAGTCAGGCGCACCAATCTATTTCATAATCACTGCTCTGAAAACGATAAAGGAAAACATCGTGAGGAAACCGGCATGTCGAGAACAAAAAATTCGAAGACATGTGACATCCCCTAATACGCATTTGGTCCGCTTAGTGGATTATGGCCCCTCTCCTAGAGATGAGGCCTGAGTCCCAGCAGTGGGAACATTATTAGGCTGATTATGTCATTATGCTATAGCTGTTAAGATATCTTATCGTTTTAATACATACGTCACGAAACATATGAGTCCTCCCACTCCTTGACATACAATGTCACACTTCGTCGACTCCCTACCCTCCCCTTAAAGTGTAATATAATTTATGGATGGCCCCAATATACAAACATCGTTCCAATAAGGCTTGTTATAAGTAAACACACATATTTGCAATTCCTTCCGTGTGCCTTTTGCCTTCTTCAACTGGTATTATAAATCTTCAATAGGTACGTTTTATTATTAAAATAAAATATATTTTTTATTACACTCTCAATATCTTCGATCGTGTAACTCAAAGTCAGCTTAAAAAGGCTTTTGTGTTTTTCCACGTCACCCTTTTATTTACTTTAATTTTATGTACAAATGGTAAGACTAATGCCATACAGCATTAGATACCCGTCAATCAACCTTATCGAAGCGATGTCGTGTCAGACTTTTACTGACTAAAAACCTGCCAACTATTTTGTGCTGAACGTGTTAAATACTAAAACTAAATTGATACTCTGTTTCTGTAAGTTTGTTACCTACTTATAGCCTCTACCCAAATAGATCCCACCCACGCTTAGCATTAAACTAAACTATGAAACAAGACAAAAGCCTAGCAGAGATTAACAGCGGCGCCTACCTATCGTCGCATTCAACCTATTGAAGCCAGCTAGGTCAAGTGTTGTTACACGTGAATACTCAGTATACACGGACACATTTACTTGTCGTGCTGTGTTAAAATGTTGCCAGTTTACAAGTTAAATGATGTAAGGTGAATGGTTTATCTCTCTCTCAGTGCTAAAGGTAAGTTTTTTACTCTGTGTAGTTATGGCGTTTGAAAAGCCACGAAATGTAATTTTTTTTTTTAAATTTATCACTGGGATGAAATGCCAGGAAGTAAAGTGGTAAGTCGATTGAAAACTTTTCCACAAAGTATTCGGTAAGTGAAGACGATCACTCATACGAGCTTACTTCAACACCTGCTCCCCTAGCCAAGTTACAATCGTTTCGTTCGCGCCGAACGCCTCGAGTAGGCCACGCCTCAGATTTCTTTGTTCTGACCACGTGACTAAGCGTTGAGATGACATCAGAACAAAGGAATCGGAGGTGTGGCCTACTCGAGGCGTTCGGCGCGAACGATACAATTGTAACTTGGCTAGGGGGGCAGATGTTTCTTTTATTACGTTTGAAATTTACACTAATGTCGTTTATTTTTTTCTAATCTACTCCACCGGGGCTATTTGTGATTTGGATTTTTGTGTTTTGATACCGTAGAAATAGCATGCCAGGCGATCACTTGTTGCCTAAGCATTTTAAAGTTTATCGCCTACGGAAATAACAGCTTCCATCGGTTCCGTCGTTCTACAGGTGGCCGGTAGTCGTCATACGACACCCGACACGCCCAGGGTCTTGAATGCTTATCATACCTTTTCGTTCCATACCGACCTGGATCCGGTTCAGGAACGGACGTAGTCGTGAGAGGTCAATGCAGAGCTCCAAACAAGTGGAGTAGACCTCCACCATATGCTCCGCTGTTCATCCAAGCAATCCACACCATGGTAATACCCGGACATTTCTTCTTGCCGAATCTGAAACAGGAACCTCCTGAAACCCGTGTCCTGTGGGGACCTGTGTCAGGTGAAAATTAAGGACGCCGTAGTGCCTCTCAAACAACTTCTGAACGAGGAGAGTTATACTGCGTTTGTGGCGAGTCCAATGCACGATTCTTAGCCTGATTTCAATCAATTAATTTTGCATGTGGAGACAAAACCTTGCAGAGAACTACATCGTTAGTTACCCTTTTTTATACGGAACCAAAATATTGAACGAGTATAGGTAGTTTCAGGTTATATGCGGGTAACGATAAAAACATATACTGGATACCTACGCCTTCATACTCCATTAAAACGTAACACTATATTTTTCAGCACATCAGTCAGTTTATTCATAGGCACGAAATGTGAATGGTTCGAGAGGTAATTTAGACTGTGTCAGTTTTTTTGTGAACATTATTTTTAGACAAGACCAGACAACGAATTCGTGGAATACAGTGTAATGATAAAATGCTACCATTAATGTTACAAAAAATCAAATATTTACCGCACGTGGTACTCTACGCACCGTCGACTGCTCAGGCTCGCACCTCTTCCGCCTGAATCAGGTGCAGGGGCCTCCCGAAATTATCATGTCCGGTGAAGCAAATCATGCGGAAAGTGAGGACGCCGTGATGCCACTCCAGCCACTCCTCTAAAAGGGGATTTACTGCTATGATTATGGGGTGCCCAGTGCCTACAGTATTGCTGTCCCGTTTTAGTTTCTTTATTCATAACTAGCTTCTGCCAGCGGCTTCGCTCGCATGAAAGTAGACTTCTTCTTACAAACTTTGGAACCTCGTTTCACCCCCTTAAAAGTTGAATTTCCAAAAATCCCTTCTTAGTGCTCACCTACGTCATAAAAGGAAACATTGTGCAAAATTTCACGTTCCTAGTCCCAGTACTTTCGGCTGTGCGTTGATATGTCAGTCAGTTTCTCCTTTTATATATATAGATGAAGACACTTGCTTATTCAATTTACTTTAGACATTGGCAGAATAGTCGACATCGGTTCTACTTGCTATTAATTAAAAAAAGAATAGAATATAATGTAACATTTTGTTTTTGTCATCAATTGTCATGTTTTATTAGTAGGTTGTATCAAAAACACTATGTGTATATTTATTTCCTGTCATTATGTCACAATCACAGCTTCGAATTCAACAACTTGTGAACGTTTTTTTTAAGATATAACAAGATATATATAGAGAGAACTCTTACATTTAAATTGATTTAAATATCACTGACTACCAATATTGACCACCTAATAGGTGGTACTGTGATATCGAAAGGAGATCGCATGAGTTAGCTTAACGAACTGGCATGTAAAATATATACTTTTAAGGATTTTGTTGCTCTAGAATAGGTTTGAAAATTGAGTAGAACAAAGAAATGTCAAGGTTTTTCAGTTCGGACATAACCATTGTAGCGCGATGTGCTAATATTGAATCTTGAAGAAAAGTACAAAGATTTTTATATGATATCAAGCATTTCATTGATTAAAAGTCCGGTAGCTCAAATAAACCGTCGCAGAGTGCGACAATACCTACTAGGGGCACCTACTACTACTACTTAACCACATCTACCAACGTGCCGTTGACCCGGGCTTGGTCCTAATTGGACGGCGAGCTACCTTTTACTCGCCGTTCGCAAATCCGCGTCTACAATGGCCGGAAATCGCCCCGCGACTCACACCATCATCATCACCTGTGGCGGCCGGTGCGTGAGTACTGCCAAAGTTGAAAACCTCAGCCTAATACAAAAAACATAAGTATATATTATATTAAATTATATATGTATGTTTATTTTGTATATAATATATATTCTTTTGAACTATTATTTTCTTAATATTCTTTTGTATTTTTATGCGCCTGCCACATTTTCTCTTCACCACCCTAGGTTGACTAGTAGAGAATGCCTAAGGCATTAAGTCCGCCTTTGTACTTTTGTATTGCATGAAGTTTTAATAAATAAATAAATAAGTAGATATATTAAATAAAATCTTTCCACACCGCAGGGGTCGAAAATAGTGTACGAAGAATTTATCAAAACTCCGAGAAAGTTGTTTCTCAGACCTGTTAAGTCGCATTACTGAAGGCTTATAAAACTTTCTTGAGCAGTCAGCATAGAACTAAAGCAGAGTATTTTTCGTGAACAACTGCTGTTTCTAAATTCTCTAGGTACCCTAGACACAGCATGGATAAACTAGAGTTATCAACCAGGCGTAGCTCGGTTGTAAACAAAAAGACAGCTTGCAGGAGTCACAAAATAAAACGTGATACTTTCTTTAAAGTAGGTATCGTTAGCTTTTCTTCTGAGCGCCGTATCTTTTCTCCGTCTAAAGTAAGATTTTCTTGTTTTCTTTCGATATCTTATTTCGCCAAAAATATCTTAACAAGTAGATAAGCTGGTTCAAATAAAAGACATGCCTTTATTCTTAAATCCTATGTTGTTTAATTGGTTGCTATGGTTACATGGTGTGAGACGTTTTTTTATCTACCCAAAGATGTCTTCAACTATGTCCTTATCTGTAAATATTCGAGATATTTTTCACAGTTACTTTGAAGGTCAAGAACGAATCTGTATATATAAAAGGAGAAACTGACGGACATACCCACCCATAGCCTAAAATACTAATACTAGTAGCGTGAAATTCTTTAGGCTTCCTTTTGTGATGTAGTCGAGCACTAAGAAATTGGACAAAAAAAGAATATTCCTTGGACCAATATACTTGAAACTTGCCACAAATAGTAAACAAAAAAGGTTTCCATTATTTGTTTTTCGGAACTATCCCTTTAAAACGAATTAGGGGGTGTTAAAGGTTGTATGGGAGAATCCTATTCCTTGAGTGAATAAACTTGAGACTTGGCACAAATTCTAATCTAAATGAATAATAAAGACTGTCATTAATAGGTTTTCTAAACTACCCTCAAAATACGATTTAAGGTGTATAGTCCCTTGAATATCTTACCGGAGTTTCGGAGTTTTCTTTGCGAAATATTGATTGATTTACATTTGCTATGTACATTCTGAAGAACACTTAACCAGCTTTTTTAATTGTGTAAACATATTTCTAAAGATCAAAGCCTTTTGAAAAGAGTAGGGAAAACAAGCGAAAAAATATCATGTTGTTAAATATTTTTTTTAGACAAAAGTATTAATCGCACGAAAACAATCATGTTGATAATATTACGCATAAATCTATAATAAACATAATATATTTTTTTCAAATCCAGCCGTTACCGAGGAGTAGGGTACAGAAAGTCACTGTTTTAGGGCACTGCTGATAGGGCCTTATGGGGTATTACAGTTTTTATGAAAACATGCTCGCGAACGAAGTCGCGGGCAAAGTGCTAATAATCTACATATGTGTTTCCTGATAGCTACAACTTAGGGGTCTTTAAGTCAAGAGTGAATAGGCTACTTCTAGGCAAGCGTGCTCCATCGTCGACCACATTATTACTTACAATCAGTTGAGATGGTGCTCAAACGCGATCCTATCATTAATAAAAAATAAAAATATATATATAAAAGGAGAAACTGACTGACTTTATATCAACGGACAACCAAAACTACAGGGCTTAGGACCGTGAAGTTTTACACAAAGTTTATTTTTATGACGTAGAAAATTCACCCTCTAAGTGGATGAAACAGGGGTCCAAATTTAGTATAGAAAAAGCAATTTTCTGGCGGACGAAACCTCTGGCAGAAGCTGGTATTCCTATAAATGTGGTTCACAAATGTGTTGTTTTCTTCTGAAGATCTAAAAGCGAGAATAAAGATCGTAGCTATAATAAAACTTTATTTTATTTTCTTTCTTTCTTTATCTGTTTACAGAATGGCAACGTCGCATATTATGACACCCTCGAGGATTGACACGATACTCTATTTATAGTCACCTGAAAGTTTCTGGCAGAACTGAATACACATACTTGTTTCGTTTTTATCTCGTAAAATATGAAAAAACCGCCGCATAACAAGGGGTGATTACGTCATTCATATTGGCAAGCGAATAAAGATTTTTTTGATTATATTTTGTGGAGCAGATGGTTTGTATAGCGTAGCAAATGCTTGACGTTGATACATTTTTTTATTGCAATGTTCAATCGTCAAAAAAATACCTATAAATATTTAAACAACTTTAAAATGGACAAAAACAGCAAGGATTTTCTAAAGGCTGATTTTCAGGGATCCGTGCCTGAAGGGTGCCAACGGAACCCTATTACTAAACCTCCACTGTCTGTCCATCCGTCCACCGTCTATCTGTATGTCCGTCCTTCTGTCTGTATCTGATAAACCGTGAGAGGTAGTGAGTTGAATTTTCACAGAATGTATATTTCTATTGCCACTACAGCAACGAATAATAAAAATTAAAATAAAGTTAAAAATTAAAAGGGGTTCCCATAAAACAAACTTTATTTTTTGGCGTTTTTAGATCGATTCTAATATTTTAGTATAACTTCTTTTAAGTTGAATGCTCCAAGCATTTTACAATATCACTACGGTAGTCCGCGAAATTCAAATTTATATAGTACTTTTTTTTTCAATTTGCAGTTCAGTATCGGATAGTAAGGTAGAAAACATATATATATATATATTTGCGGTAATGATATGCATGTCTTTACACAATTACAATAATTAAAACCATTAAAAACTCCCTAAATTAAAGAAAAGCTAAAATAATTGTTTTATCTGGGTCAAAATTTAGGTATGTACCTACTATGGGCACGCCACAATTATGGCGGTAAGTCCCCTCTTTGAGGGGTGGTTGGAAAGACCTCACGGCGTCATCACCTTCCGCATGACGCAGGTTCTCACTCAACACGGTAAGTTCGAGAAGTTCCTGCACCGGATTCGTGCGGAAGCGACGCCTGGGTGTCGCCACTGTGTGGACCGCCCGGAGGACACGGTGGAGCACACGGTGGAAGTGTGCCCCGCTTGGGCAGAGCAACGCCGTGTCCTCGTGGGGGCGATCGGCGGCGGCGATCTCTCGCGCCGTGCCTACGTACAGGCCATCGTCCGGAGCGAGGAAGAGTAGCAGGCGGTCGCCTCCTTCTGCGCAGCAGTAATGCTAGCAAAGGAGGCGGCCGATCGCGTAAGGCAACGGTCCTCACGCCCCAACCGCCGCCGGGATTCTGATCCCGATTTCCGGCCACCGTAGGAGCGGGCTTGCAAACGGCGAGCAATGGGTGGCTCGCCGTCCGATCGTCCGGTAACCGTCCGGACCAAGCCCAAGTCGTCGACGGCGCGTACTGTTCCACGCGCGCCTGATGTCAGCAAATCGTAGGGGCCCAACAGGGTCGAAGCTACTGGGGCCACGGGTAGTGTGAAAGTGAAACCCGGGGCCCTGAGACGAAGGCAAAGAAGGAACGGGAGTGAGTTTTTAGTCAGTAAAAGTCTGACACTATTTCTCGCTCCGCCCAAAAGCGGTCGGTTTGTCATAAGATGATTTTCCGACCTAAAAAATAAAATAAAAAAAGGTATGTACCTACTTCTCACTAATTCTTGTAAAAGTTAAAAGTTGATGCTGACTAATTCAGTTTTGACTGTGACATATAATGGTTGAGACAAGAAACAGTAGGTTTTGTGCTATTTCATCCCGAATAAAAAATAACGGAAAAGAATTCCGGGTTCGACTACATAATTAACCCTAAAATTTATGTATTTTAAACGTTGAGGAAAAGGTCTTATAGTACATTGTAAAAGGCACAAATTGAATCAATTTCGGGTCATTGCGTGCTGAAATATTTTATACGTAAATTACATTTAGGTGAAGTAATTTTAATTCAATCTTCGGGAACCATTTAGCGGTACGAAACGAGAGGAAATTAGAGAATACCTACTTATAACGTTATTGATACGAATCTCTGTGCGAGTGTGAAATCAATTACGTCTTTATTACGCCCCTTGCTCATATTTCATGAAAATCTTAATTGCGTTCATGTTACGAAGCTATGTTGCTATACATCTTCCGTGTTACTATATTATGTAAATCTATGTGATAGAGGGTGTCATGTTTTCTACTTATTCATATAGTAATGGAATTTTCTAGCCAAGTAAACAAAGAAAAGTTTCGGAACTGACAACTAAACATTATCAAAGTGGAAATGTCGAAGTTGAGAATACGCTGTTTTAGACATTTTGAGTAATTTGAGAGCAGTAATGGCACAGTGGTAACGGCCTTGAACTTCGATATGTACCTGAGTCTGGCAGGTGCTTTACTTTGTGTAATTATTTTATTACCACTACTCTGAAAACGGAGAAGAAAAACATCATGACTCGTAATATAACCGGCAAGTCTTAGAAGCAATTTGAAGACATGCGACATCCACCAAATCGCGCTGGACCCCTGTTGTTGATTCCCATTCTCTCTCACGTACAGAATGCCAGATTACTAAAATTTGAAAGTCTTTAGCGGTTGCTGAGCTTAAAGCCCAGCAACAACCAAGTCTGTTTGATGGACCTCCACTTGAGTCTGTAGCCATAATTATGGAAAGAACAAAAATAATAATTAAAAAATCTGTAAATACCTAACTGTCGATTTAGTAATTTGAGGTCCAGTCAAGTTAGAGTTGATAAGTCCAATTTGACTCGAAGTCTCTTCAATTGCACGACTTTTAGTTCGATCTTTGGCCTTCGAAAGTAGCTTTAATCTAAAACTATGTCTGCTTAAGCAGTCGAAACAGTGAAAGCATTTTGTGCTACCTGCCAAAAAATTTGGGATCTTAGCAAAGGTGAGACGGTACTTCACGCCGGAACCGCTGCTCAACCTTTATCAAGCGCAAGTACGATCGTGTATGGAGTACTGTTCTCATCTTTGGGACGGGTTTGCCAAATACCAGCTTGATGTGCTACAGTCGATTGAGAGGCGAGCCAAGAGAATCATCGGCAATGATGAACTTGTTGAGTCGCAGTTCCAAAGGCTTGGGCATCGCCGCCGAGTAACTAGCCGGTTGGTTTTCTATCGTTTACATTTCGGTCCGTTCCATCATCGGACCACTAGACGTACGGCGTTGCGCCACCGGTACATGGTAGACTTGTAAGTGGAATGTATTCTTTTTTCGAAATTACATTTAATATAAAATTTATTTGAACTATAATTTCAAGTCAATCCAAAGATACCACTCAAAGTAACCCATTTTAAAAAACGGCAATTTCACAGTTAAAGGCTTAATATAAGGCAGATTTTACAAGGCTCACTCAATTGTTGTTACCTACATCCAATCCATGTAAATAAATTTTACTTCCTTACCAAGTTTTCTCCTACACATGATTTATTTTAAGAACTCGCTTTGGATCTCCTCAATAAAACATAAAAAGTAAATACGTACATTTATAATTCAAAATAAGCATACACAGAGGAGAGTGTGGTACATATTAAACTTTCATGAAAACTGTAAAGCTACTCAGAGCTCTTCAAACTGACCTTTTTAAGATGCGTGGGATGATAAAAATCTGCATTAGAATACTATTCTATCTCCAATCGGGAACGGACTAGGTGAGTAAAGAATTATTTTTACAGTATCCACAATGCTTGTCATCAAACACTATATCATTTGCAAATCAAATCAAAATCATTTTATTCACATTTATTACTACTAGTAGTAAGTAGTAGTACTTCACGCCGGAACAGCTGCTCAAACTTTATCAAGCGCAAGTTCGGTCGTGTATGGAGAACTGCTCTCATCTTTGGGACGGATCTGCCCGATACCAGCTTGATGCACTTGAGGCAATTGAGAGGCGAGCCAGGAGAATCATGGGCAGTGATGCACTCGTCGAATCGAGGCTTCAAAGTTTTGAGCATCGACGCCAAGTTGCTGGCCTGTCGGTTTTCTACCGGCTGCATTTCGGAGAGTGTGCGTCGGAATTGCATGACCTAATTCCGCCTAGTCCATTCCATCATCGGACCACCAGGCGTACGGCGATGCGCCACCGGTACATGGTTGACGTCCCACCTGTACGCACAAAACGTTTTGGAAACACATTCATTGTGCATACGGCTAAGGAGTGGAATTCCTTGCCGGAATCTGTGTTTCCTGATGGCTACAACCCCGGAGTCTATAAGTCAAGAGTGAATAGGTTACTTCTAAGTAAGCGCGCTCCATCGTCGACCGTATCGTCGCTTTCCATCAGGTGAGATAGCGGTCAAGCGCGAACCTATCAACAATAAAAAAAAAATAGAGTGATTCTAATTACAAGTGATGGTTTCTCATGTCACTTAAATTCTTTTGTTGGTAACTTACTATAAATTTTAATACACAAGGCTTGGGCACGCCATAATTACTGGCGGTAAGCCCCCTCTGTAAGGACTGGCTGGAAAGACAATACGGCGTCCTCACCTTCCACATGACGCAGGTCCTCACCGGACATGGTAAGTTCGGGAGGTTTAACGACGACCTCTCGCGCCGGGCCCTGGTACGGGTCATGGTCCGGAGCGAGGAGGAATGGCAAGTGGTCGCCTCCTTCTGCGAAGCAGTAATGCTAGCGAACGGCTCTCACGCCCCAGTCGCCGGGAACCCGAATTCTAGCCACCGTAGGCGTAGGCTTGCTTGCGGACGGCGATCAATCGGTAGCACGCCGTCCGGACGTCCGGTAACCGTCCCGACACAGCCCAAGTCGTCGTCGGTGCGTAGTATTCCTCGCGCGCCTCAAGAAGTTCTATATGTTTTACAAATTGTACAAATTCTAACACCAGTTTTCGCTGACCACGTCTTGCACTATAAGGATATATAACTATTATCACGTGTATACATAATATATCACGAGTCACAATTATATCAAAAAATAGATTTTCAACTAAACAGGAGTCTATGTTATGTAAGCATAATCAACCTTATAATATTTCCACTGCTGGAACGTAGGCCTCATCTCTAGAAGCGGGCCGTAAGCCACCACGCGGGCGCACTGCGAGTTGTTGGATGTCACATGTCTTTAAATTTTAGGTGCTAGGACAGGCTGGTGACATCATGTTATTTTTAACCGACTTCAAAAAAAGGAGGAGGTTATTCAAATCAGTTGTATTTTTTAAAATCTTTTTTTTTATGTTTGTTACCTTAGAACTCCGTCGTTTATGGACCGATTTGCAAAATTTTTTCTTCCCTTTATAGGATATGCTTCCAGATTGGTTAAATTTTTGTCAAAATCCAGTTCTGATGATGGGATCCATGAGGAATCGAGGGAACTCCTCAAATATTATAGGCAAACATATAGTGATTTTGATATTTTCATCGAGAACTTAAGCATTTACAGTCAAAAAGTAATATTTGATGAAGTGGAACTGATAAAGAAGACCAGTAATGATCAACGGAACTTAATACTCACATTGATATCACAATGAATGAAATAGTAAATCGACTATGACAATACAAATAAATGAATGGTTCTGGATAGTCACATTGAAAATGGTATCACCGAAGTGATCTGATGATGATGATGATGATGGAGCCGGAAGGTACTGGAACTCCGTAATTAATCAATGTAACCTAGCCGTGTTTGGACTTATTAGAATGGTCATGAGATGCACTTTGGCTATAAGGTACTATCGAACCGATCTGATGATGGAGCCGGAAGGTAGGCACAGGAACTCCGTAATTAATCAATGTATCCTAGCCGTGTTTGGGCTTATTAGAATTGTCATAAGATGCACTTTGGCTATAAGGTCCGATCGAACTGATCTGGTAATGGAGCCGGAAGGTGGAAGGTAGACACAGGAACTTTATGATAAAACAATGTATCCTAGCAGTGTTTGGATTAATTGGAATCGTCATGAGAAATAGGCACTTTGTTTATAAGTGTATTGCAACTAAAAAGTCGGTTATTTTTTTTTGTAAAAAGTTTCTTCCTTCACCTTTTTGAGAGCAGTGGTGATAAATTAAATAAAGTAAAGCACTTAGGTCGGGATCATCACCACTGGGCGGCCAATGGTCTATGTTGAATTATTCTTCCTTATTGTAAATGTAAATCAACTTTAGCCAAGTTCTCAGCTCGAAATTCAAATTCTTAAAATATAAAACTTAACGAAAATACAGGCCATTATTCCAAATGTTACAATAAGCAGAACTTTACTCTGTTATTGAGTCCATAAAACTTAATTCATAATATTATTTCGTATCAAAGTTTTTACACTAACATAAAAATCCAAACCAGCATATTTTTTTCTTCAAACAATGCTGAATGCATTCATTGTTGACGTCGCTTGGGGAATTCAGGACATTTTCTTAACCTTTGAAAGAAAACAGCACACAATTATAATATTTTACACAGTAAAGAGAATAAAATACAAAATGTGTACTGTAAAATTATTTTCTGAACTAAATTCATATCGTACCTATAAGACTTTTAGTGACTAGAACTTACCCGTGTTCTTTCAATTGCGCTTTGCACTCCAGGGCCGAGGACATTTTAGAAAAATCTCGAACAAGGCTATTTTATCATCGTCAGTTTAGCCAAAAAACTTCCACTGCTGGACATAGACCTCCCCGCGATTCTCACCAAAACTGATAAAACGTGAACTACACGTAAACTAGCGATATTTTTTTGGTGTCGCTAATCTAGAATCGTAATTATTATTTAAGATTTTATTTTACAACAACGTGTTGTCGTGATAAATATACAAAATACATGTTTATCTGGAATAATGCAGGCGCTTATAAAAGTCAATTAGAAAATTAAATTACAATCATAATTTAAACATTAAAATTTTAGTTAAATGCAGAAGCAAATGGATAAGGTTAGGTTGAATCTATAGATCCTAGCAAGCGGGCGGTTTTCTGAATGTTCTACATATCGCCCTTGGAAAAAGGCGTGATACTTCCAACGAAATTCAGAAAGGCAATTCAAGTAAAATATAGATCGGCAACAAACACTGCTTTTACTATCCGTCCATCTCTATACATCAAACAGTTCAGTGTGTTCCACTGAAAACGAATTAAATGTTTAGTCAGCGGACTGTAAAAAATGATGTTACATTCGTTCCAGCTAGAGAGCACTGACAAATGATCGGTACAGTTTATTGATTGCACACCAGTGCAGCATTTGATGCGTGTCGGGCGCAAATTTGTGGATGTGATTTCACTGAACATAAACTATATTATTTGCTGTAAATAATTCAGTTTTAACACATTTGCTTAGGTCAACTGCTTACAAAATCGAACTCAAAAATTATAGGAATAACTGGGTAATCCAGTTAATCCTTACTTACTTAAATTATTTACTTAGCTTAGTGGTAGCAAGCTCATGACCTAATATTTAGACTTAATGGTTGCTACTTAGAACACAAAATGATATGGTAATGAATAATCCTGTTATTGCATCTGAAATTCAGCGTTTAAAATATTAGTTAAAACACAACACACAATAGAAAACAAAAGAGAAGCAACAAGTAGTAAACATTTCGGAAAAATCTTTTAAAAACAAATAAAATACAGGTAAAATTCGAGTTTCGACGTGTCACAACGTCAAATGCTTCCATATTCCCCCGAAATCGTAACTTTATCCCCATTGAGAGAACACAATGCATCTGAAAAGTTTTCACATAAACAAAACATAGTCTTGAGTCGGCGCGTCTCGTAAATAAGCAAGATGGCGGGACCTGGGACAAGGCCGGTCTGCCCGGGGACGCAGGCCCTTTCAATGAACTCTCCACTGCGCGGCCTTTTCTTTCTTTATTTCTTTTTGCTGTTGAAATTGTATTTTTGTTGATGCATGTTGATGCGGTTCGTGATAGATGAAAGTTATGTAAGGTGCTGGACAGCTCGCATTATTCAAGTGGACTCTTTCGTTGTTTGGCATGAAGATGTAGTAAACGTTGAAATTAATTCACAAAGCCTTTAAAGTAAAGCCTTTTTTCCTAACCATTGCTGTCCCACTGCTGAACAATGACCTCCCCCATGTCCTTCCAAATATTCTTCTCCTGCTTTGAAGCTAAAGCTTTTTACTATTATAGTAAATTATTTTAGCAAATACCTACATAGAAAAGGAAATCTTTCAAAAAGTTTTCATTGGTCTTGCAAAACGTTTTGGGAACACATTCATAGATATGGAGTGGAATTCCCTGCCGCAGGTGGAACAAAAAAAAGATCTCGACTGAGAAACATACGAGTATCCATATCCCGTTCATTTTTTTTTTCAATTGGATATGCATCGCCCACCTCGTCACTTCACAAACGAAAAATATGTCGATCTAAAAATATATGTGCCCTTACATCTAATCTATAGAACTATTATCTATTCTAAACTGTAGAACTAAGTATATCCCCACCCTTTTCCATTATTCAGCAATGGATTCTATTATAGGTGTCAGCGTATCTAGAAGCAACCTGCCAAAAAAAAAACAGTTTTCTATAAATGGACAAAGTGATTCATGAAGAAGGTTTGTACTTATAATAACATGCTTATTATAGTTGAGAAAAGCCGAGAATTTCAAAGATTTATAACACTCGTGTGAAACTGGAGCGGGTTGCTAGTAGAAATATACAAATGTGATGATAATTTATCATGGCAGCGTGAAATGTGGATGACAACTTAAGAGCGTTCACTCGAAATTACGCGCTATTTAGCCAAAAACCATGATTTTCAAACCCGTTTATATCCATTAATGAATTATTGTACAAACATGTGATTTACCAATAACATTAGGAAATATTCTTGTCTAAATAGTTAAGTAGGATTTTATTAAAATTAATAGCACACTTGTGAACTATATTCACATATGTAAATAGAGGTATTGAAATTTTACTTTCAGAGGCAATTTCGAAGCTTGACAACTTCTACAGTTCTAACAGAATTAATAAACAAAAAATACAAAACAGTAACTAGAATCCTTAACAAAATAGTTATAGAAAAAGATTCATTGATTTAGTTTACTAATTAAGAAAATTTAAATAAAAACATTGTCAAATTATTAAGTAATTATGGGTAAATAAAATGATGATTTGCACTAATTTAACTTAATTTTATCATTAAAATAATAGCTTATTCTAATAGAAGAATATGTGTTTCAAAACTTACTATATAAAGTTTGGATTAAATTAGCTTTTTCAATTTTTAAAAAATATTTTAAAAGGACCATAAATATCGGCGCACGAGCGTCGCAAATTCAGTCGCCCAACAAAATTCATCATCACGCTCGCGCGCCGAGTTTTGTGATATTTATTAAAAATCGACAAAGCTATTTTTATTCAAATTTTATATAGTAAGTTTTGAAACACATGTTCTTCTATTAGAATAAGCTATTATTATAATGATAAAATTAAGTTAAATCAGTGCAAATCATCATTTTATTTACCCATAATTTCTTAATAATTAGACAATGTTTTTATTTTAATTTTCTAAATTAGTAAACTAAATCAATGAATATTTTTCTATAACTATTTTGTTAAGGATTCTAGTTACTGTTTTGTATTTTTTGTTTATTAATTCTATTAGAAATGTAGAAGTTGTCAAGCTTCGAAATTGCCTCTGAAAGTAAAATTTCAAAAACTCTATTTACTTAAGTGAATATAGTTCACAAGTGTGCTATTAATTTAAATAAAATCCTACTTAACTATGTAGACAAGAATATTTCCTAATGTTATTGGTAAATCACATGTTTGTACAATATATCAATTATGGATATAAACGAGTTTGAAAATCATGGTTTTTGGGCAAATAGCGCGTAATTTCGAGTGAACGCTCTTAAATAAAACGAAACGAATTTTTTTTTTACTGATCCAAGATAAGAGATAAAACTGAAAAATTTTAGCGACATATCTCGGTGACATCTTGAGAAAGTAAGAAATACAGAATGTGTGAAATCTTGGTACCCATTGTAAAAATGTTTTTGGCCTCGATTTCAGTTGATGAAAACTTGGAACGAGCGAGATATCTTATCTAGCCAGTTCGTTTTTATAAAAAAATGTTATAAATGGTATACAAAGTAATCCGTTCCTGTAATATAAGATTCATTTAGCCACAGGATAACTCACAGATACAACACTGATTTGTGCTGATAACAGCAATTTCTTTAAATAGTTCCTACTTCTTTCATCCATGCTATAAATAAATCAGGGCTGTCCTTTCCGTTTTCCTCTTCAAAGATTGTTAAGATAGATTACCGATTATTCCAGCAAAATATATATAAATAATATATATATATTGTCTCGTCTTGTTATTATATGTCTTACTGTATTTTTCGGAACCGAACTTGTCCATGTCCACCATTATAGGTGTCGTATAAGTAAGTAATAAATAATAACGTTTTGTCCTCTTTTCACAAAGGTTTGCTTAACTAAGTAACCTATTTATAAGAAGCTCCTTTGTGAGACTGGAGTTCGCACTCGCCAGGCATGAAGGCCTTACTTTTTTTAAACATAAAAGATTCCGACGAGTAACATCTGACTAAGATATGATTAGACAAAATGCCATGCAATGCCAAGTTATGTCTCTGCACCATCCTAAGATCGACTGGTAGAAAATGCCTAAGGCATTAATTAAGTCCGCCTTTAAACAGTGTTTCATAAGTGCATAAAGTTTTACATAGTAAGTTCTCTCGCTCTAGGGTGAAACGAGGGAGGGCGTGTCAGATTTTTATTTTCCTTCGATTGCCTTTTCCGTTCTAGTACCACAGATTCCCTTTCAGACATTCCCCGTAACCCTTGCGGGCAGCAGCCCTGTTGGACTCCTAGTTTTGCTGACATCTCTTTGAGGTGCGCGTAGGACTACATGCCATCGACGACTTAGGCTCGGACTGTACGTCCGGACGACGCTCATCGTCCGCAAGCCGGCAAGGTTCTATGTGCGTGAGTTGTGATTGTGATAACTAGATATTATCAAGTAAGCCTTTACCCTATAAGAACATTTTGGGCAGAGCAACGCCGTGTCCTCGTGAGGGCGATCGGCAGCGGCGATCTCTTGCGCCAGACATTGGTATATGCCATGGTCCGGAGCGAGGAGGAGTGGCAGGCGGCCGCCTCCTTCTGCGAAGCAGTAATGCTAGCAAAGGAGGCGGCCGATCGGGTGAGGCAACGGTCCTCACGCCCCAACCGCCGCCGGGATTCCGAACCCTATTTCCGGCCACCGTAGGCTTACGGACGGCGAGTAATGGGTGGCTCGCCGTCCGACCGTCCGGTAACCATCCGGACCGAGCCCAAGTCGTCGACGGCGCGTGATATTCCACACGCGCCTGAAGGAGATGTCAGCAACTGTAAGGGCCCAGCAGGATCGAAACCTACTGGGGCCAAGGGTCGGATTCCGAAAGGAAGACTCGGCCTTGTACGAAAGGCAACGAAGAAACAGGAGTGGGTTTTTAGTCAGTAAAAGTCTAACACTATCTACCGCCCCGCCCAAGAGCGGGGGATGTCATATGATGATTTTCGCACCAAAAAAAAACTATAAGAACATTAGGGTCGACATTCGAACTAACGGATTCAACCTGTTACTAGCTAAATACATGGAACGACTATATGAACACAGTCCACGATTAACGGCCTAACCGCAACGGATTATATCAAAGATCGTCAATTGAGAACCAGGATCAGTGGGCCCTAACGTATTAGGTACTAGTCTTTAATCATATTATATGTCGTGGCCAGATCTTAGAAACTGATCACTTCATGATATGGCCAAGTAAAACTGGCCAGATCATTTTAAACATTAAAGTTTGATGATATTTCAATCTTCATTTGGCCTGCTTTCTTTAGACCTTTTATTATCATCGAACCTACATGAATGATATGGCCAAACGAGGACTGACATATCGTCAATGGTTTACGTTAAAACGATCTGGCCAGTTTTAGTTAGCCATATCATGAAGTTCTCAATTCTATGATCTGGCCACAACATATACATAAATATACTTAAAAGGACTATCTTTGCAGCTTCGTGCAGTCCTCTCAGTAAAACAATAATGTGTGATCGCCATTTTAATTATTTTTCTTGAAGATTTCTATCCTACAGCAATATACAGGTAGCGACATCTATGTCGCCATATAAGAACTACCCTACATAGCGGTATCAGAGTCCTCCGTGTGATTAGAACATCATCATCATCATCATTTCAGCCGATAGACGTACACTATTGGACATAGGCCTCCCCCTAGTGTCGCCACAATGAACGGTCCTGTGCGTCTCGCATCCATCGGATTCCCGCAACCTTTACCAGGTCATCGGTTCTCCTTGTAGGACGCCTTCCAACGCTGGTCTTCCAGTACGCGGTCGCCACTTCAAAACCTTTCGGCCCCAACGGTCATCTGTTCTGCGAGCAATGTGCCCTGCCCATATTCTTCCTGCTATGTCAGAAACCTTGGTTCTCCTGCGGATATCTCCATTTCTGATTCGATCAAGCATGGAATCTCCGAGCATAGCCCTTTCCATTGCCCTTTGGGTGACCTTAAGCCTTCTGATGAGGCTTATATTGATTAGAACATAGCAGTCCGGAATTAAATATCGGATAGTTACCCGGAATAGACTCGCCACGTCTGATCGGAGGATCCTCCCTTTTCAATGGAAATGCGAGACTTCACACCCTGTTCCGCATACCTTTAACTGGACACGATGTAATCATTATCGTGAGCTTTATGGTAAACACATATACAAACTGCCCCCCTAGCCAAGTTACAACCGTTTCCTTTCGATGGTATGCAATGATGTGGTCTGTGTGCAGTGTATCATTTGATGATTTCTTACCTCAAAAACCAATAAATTTGCCTAGAAATTAATAACAGCATGCGATAAAACATTAGAAAGATTTTTTACGTGCTTTAAGTATATATAGTTACGAAATCGCTGTATAGAAAAAAATCCAAAAAAATACACCGACTTCAATGTGTGTGTTTCTATGTATAATAGTTTTGTCTCTCTTCGTTATTTAACACAGACTTTCGAAATCAAACTTATTTTACACTTTTTAGTGTTTTTTTACATCGAAGTCGGTTGTACTTTTTTTGTAAAAAGTTTTTTATTTTACACTTTTTAGTTGCGGTACCATAACTAAAAGTACCCCTCAGTCAAACTTACAGTGTGTAAATTCTATATTAAGAGTACCTATAAAATTTAATCATTAAAACACTGCATGACAATTCCAATAAGTCAAGCCGCGGCTAGGATACATTGTTTTATTACGGAGTTTTCGTGCCTACCTTCCATCATCAGATTAGCTCGATGGTACCTTATAACCTGAGTTCATCTCATGACAATTCTAATAATCCCTAACACGGTTAGATTACATTGATTTATTACAGAGTTCCGGTGCCTATCTTCCGGCTTCATCATCAGATCAGTTCGATATATCCCCTCCCCCTCTTCCTTTAATCAGTTATCGATACACGAATAAACAAAGCAATTACTTGTCACGACAGTTCTGTGGTGATTCTATCAGGAGTTCCTTTCCATACCTTCGAGGTTCATCATCAGATCATAACAATAACTGACATAGCTCGAAGAAACGTCAAACTTAAGTGGCAATGAACAGGGCACATTGCTTGCAGAACAGATGGTCGATGGGGACGAAAGATTCTGGATTAGCGAACGCGTACCAGAAGACGTTGGAAGATCTCCCACAAGGTGGACCAATGACCTGGCGAGACGCACCGGTCGTTGTGGCGACGCTTGGGGGTGGCCTATGTCCAACAGTGGACGTCTTTCGGCTGAAATGATAATGATGATAAAAAATCATTTTTAATTATATACCGTTGTTATCGGTTCCTAGGGTAGCCTCCATAGATTTCTGCCCATTCTCCCTTGACTTGTAATGATGATAATGAAACATATTTTAAAAAGAAAATGAACCTCTAATATTCAACTTTTACAAGCAAAAATACCTTCGTAGCTGGGTCTCTACGAACAGAAATTTCCAATCGACAGATAGATTTTTTGTCGTTTCCATAATATACCGATAAAACTCTATCTAGCGATCAACACTAGGCATGTATTAAAATGCAAATAAAAACCATTTGAATATCTGATAAAAACAGATTGAAATCGAAAAGAGAAAACGAACGACATTGATTTTTATTTCACTTTTCGTTTTTTGTTATAGGCATCGGTGAAAGATTGAAATTTGGTTTTCCGGCTTAACTCCATCCTGAAATCCTGACGCATCGAATATATCATGACTTGTGGTGAAGTGAGAAGTATGACATATTGACTAACCAAACATTGGCTTCATGTTGGTTCAATATTGGTACGGGGACTGCTTCAATATTTTTTTCTGCAATCCTTTACAGTTTTTGGAGATTTATTTTTTAACATTGTAGACTAACGGTTCAATTAATTGTAAGTTATTTTTTTAATTATTTTAATCTACGAAAATGCATTATCACATTATTTTAACACATCATCTTTTACCATCAGGTGAAATATTGGTCAAACACGAGCTTATAAATAATAATAAAAAACTAACTACTTTGGGTACTAACTTACAAATATAAAATATTTCACGTGAAATATATTTGGTAAATAAATAAATACATTATTTACAAAAAAGATTTATAGATATACTTATATTTTAAGAAGCTTTTGTTTTCATGTATTTTTAATGTTCATAAATCACTTAAAAGCCAGTTTGTGAAATATAAAAATACGATTTTAAATTGTATCTCGAAAGTGGCTTCACTCCTGAGACACAGCTAGACTACCCAATGTATTTAGATCTGTAGGTACCCAAGTACTGTTCTCAACAAGGGCTCGGAGATTATGAAAAAAGTTTATACGCGTTATACTTAGGTTTATGATTTATTCCTATGTACTCGTATGTACCTATGTCCTCTTTTACATTATTTTTACAAAATCATTCTAGCCTGTTGGCTTTTTTAGGGCTGGAAATCATCAAATAACTCCTTTCGCTCTAGAGTGGAGTCAGAGGGAGTGTCAGACTTTTACTGACTAAAACTCACCTGTGTTCCTTCAGTTACCCTTTGCGTTCCTGAGCCGTGGTTACTCTTACGAACAGTCCCGAAGCCCTAGCGAGCATCGACCCTAGTGAACATCCGGTCGTATGGGACATCTGTGGTGGTGCACAATGGTTCCATTTTGAAAAATAGTGGTCATTCGATGATAAGTGACAAATTGAGATCGGAAAAATCTGCAATAAAAAATAAATTAATTTTGACCAATAAAACCATTCCATTGTATTGCTTGAAACACCAAAGTAGGTACCGACGCAAATTCATAGATACTTTTTTCGGCCCACACCTCCGTGTTTAATTAAACATGGCCCACAACAACCTGTTTTGTTACCACAACATCTAGTTACAAAAAGTTGTAATTTACCCTTTAACCAGCGAGTAAACTTTCCATCTGCCTACATTAAAAACTTTATGTTTCCGACTTTCTTAAAGCAAGCTTTAGGTTACCGTGTTTTTGTGAAATATATTTACAAAAACACGGCTACCTAAACTCCATCGTGGAATTCACATCGCCCATCGGCAAAACTAATCACGTTCGATAGAAACAAAATAGAAGCTACGGCGAAAACACCGGAGAAATCCGAAATTAACAGTAACGCCCCCAGACTTTTAATTAAACTTCAGAGTACGTACAATACTTATGTATGTGTAATTATTTAAAATATCTGTAAAGATGTAGCTAGGTATATTTGAATACATTGTTGTGTTTCCTGTGAATTTCATTGAAATAAAGTCTTCTTACTTGAAAGCTCATTTAGAGAGTGGCGGAAATTGAGTCTTTTCTCCAACTTCTGAATAAATTGTTGTCACGGATGGCGCAGAGAAAATCATACATTTTATTGTTATTATCCAACTTATAATTATAATCATTTAATTGACTGGTGTAAGTTAATACGCTGTCTTTTTAATCTTGGATTCTGTTGTCAGGGTTATCAGGCGCGGTAACTTTTTTGAACAGAAGCCAAACCTAGCCAAGTTACAACCGTTTCGTTTCGACTCGCTTTTCGTTGATCGTCTCGAGTCGGCCACGCCTCCGATTTCTTCATTCTGACGTCATCTCAACGCTCAGTCAAGTGGTCAGAACAAAGGAATTGGAGGCGTTCGATTTATTCCTATATCTGTACTATATGCCAAATTTCAGGATTCTGGGTCAACGGGAACTATCCTATGAATTTTGTTTTCCTTGAGAGTGTTGAAATATACTTTTTTTTTTCGACATAAACAACCATATCTTTTTTTTTTCGTTAACGTTGTTTGATTTTTTCACAGCTCAAGGGACCGGAAATCTGAGTATATGGTTTTAATTTCAACTCGATACCTCCACGCGTTCCCGAGATAAAGGGTCTTGACAAACAGACAGACAGACAGACGGACGGACAAAAAATGTGATCCTATAAGGGTTCCGATTTTTTCATTTGAGTTACCCTAAAAAAGGGTCAGGTTGGCATTTTGCAGCACCGAGCAGCCTAGAAATGGCTAAATACCTACTAGGGACTTACCTAAAACATAATTGACGAAATGGGTTTCCATAGGTAGGTACTTCTGTTTGGCCCTTCGAGAAATAAATGTAGTTTTGCTTTCCTACTAAGTACATAAATAAATACGGATGAGTGTTATTCAATCACGCCTCAAAAACTGAGCTGGTACAAGGGTAGTCCCTATACTGGATTAGGATCGGATACTTTTTAGGGTGTCCAATGGAACCTTATCACTAGTGACCTACCGAAGTTTCTGTTTCAGCAAGTTTCGGCAAAAAAAAAATAGTTTCGGCTTCGGCAGAAAATCTACCGAACCTTCGGCCGCATAGAAACTCTATTCTCAACTGAAGTCTACCGAACGACGACGCGCAATAATCGTGAATTATCGCGCATCGTTCGGTTGATTTCAGATAAGTTCGTAGGCCGTTTGTCACCCGCCATCATCGGCCGAGTTCGCCGGCCGGTTTGTCAGGTCGAACGGTAAAATATACAATTAATTAGATCCTTCCTTTATACCTAATAGCATAGCATAGCATAATCAGCCTTTTAATGTTTCCACTGCTGGGACTCAGGCCTCCTTTCTAGGAGAGGGAATGGGCCGTAATCCACCACGCGGGCCCAGTGCGGGTTGGTGAATGTCACATGTCTTCGAATTTTTGGTTCTAGGACATGCCGGTTTCCTCATGATGTTTTCCTTTACCGTTTTGGTTTATACCTAATACATAAACCTTTCTCATGAATCACTTTATCTGTTCCAATTTTGGTGAAAACCGCATGAAAATCCTTTCAGTACTTTTTCACTATCGCAAACAGACAGACAGACGCAGTGAGGGACGCACTTTGTTTTATAAAATGTAAGGATTATGTAAGAACATTCCACATTTGAACATGACAGTGTGCCAGCATGCCGATCGTCAATGAATCAAGTTATTCTCGTTACGCCGGAAATTAGGGGCCGAGCTGAGCTGAGCCGCAGCGAGCGAGGTGACCTGTCATCGTCCTCAACCTCACAGGCCGACGCTTGGCAGTGAGTGATTCGACGGATTCCGGTCTTGTACACTACACACAGACTCATAAAATGGTCTAGAATAATCTGGCTAAATTTGTTATATGTACCGCAGTGTTAAAGTGTGTGCAGACTATAGGTAGGTACCTAATTCACTTCTTTCATCAGTACTATCACCTATTGGCTTCAGTTAATAGCTTAACGCGCGTAATATATTCCAAAGTAACGTACTCTCGGTTTATAAACGTATCCTATTCGGTCTCCTTGGGCTAATCTATCTCTCAAAATGTATAAAAAAAAATCATTCAACGGTTGTGTACAACAAACAGACAGAATTACTTTACTTTCGCATTTATTATAATATAATGTAATAGCTATAGCCATTGAACTTTTGATGTTCATTCCGTACATCACCACGTTTGTAGTCCACTACTTAGAACGTAAATAGTAGGTATATCGAATCTTATGTCTTATTGACTTCAGCTAGAAGCACAAAATTTTGTGGTAGAAACGAGTAACTCCCAGGGCCCTGAGATCGTCAAAACATGTTACCTAATAGCGAAGCGTTTTCATACACGATGACTCGCGCGGGTTTTTTGTCCCACCAGACTTTAGGATCGTTAAAAATTCAAAGATAGAACGCAGTGAGATTAGAAGTCTAGTTTGAACGAGTACCCCCACCTATTGTAACAATGAAGCTGTCAAGTTTCACATGAAAGGCAATAAATCTGTGCAAGCCTTAACATTTACCTTCCACGACGCGCGAGAGAATGTTACGAATGAAAATAAATCGCCCCTAATTCAGAGCCAAATCGGCGAGATGAAATTGAAATTGAGATTGGGCTGTGTAATGGTGCTATATAGTGATCCGAACGAGCTCCTTGCTCTCGGCAGCTCTGTAGCGTAATTAATACCCCGCCAAGAGAAAATTGCAACAAACCTTCACTTTCAATTTGTGCCATTGCTTAGGTAGGTACCTATATGACATTAACCGGGTGGTATGTTTCAGGAGGTATTATTTAGTACTGCAAGGATATTGCCTACCTAATTTAAATTGTGAAGAGAAGGAAAAAGATATTATTTGTAAAATATGACATGTCCACGCGTATAAGTCACAGTCAAAACCGTTAATTGGTCAAAACCACTTTTAATTGCAAGAAATGGTCAATTACATCGATAATTATCGGCTAAAAGCAAGGCTAGAAGTTGCCCAAATGGCAATAGAGAGGGCTATGATCAGAGTTTCAATCAGGATCAGGAATGAAGATATACACCGTAGAACCAAGAACTTCTTCGACTGAGCCCGAAGAATCGCCAAACTTAAATGGCACTTGGCGGCAGGCATTGCACATTGCTCGCAGAAAAGACAAATAATCAACGGGGCTGAAAGGTTCTGGAATGGCGTGGACCGCGTACTGGAAGACGCAGTGTTGGAAGGGCCCCCACAAAATGCACCGGTGACCTGATGAGAGTCGCGGTATCCATTCTCGTAAAAGTTCGCTAAGGTAGTACCTATAATAAAATTCTCAGCTCCATTTTACAGAGATTCCACATATTGTCCAGTTGCGGAGAAACTTCAGATACAAAACTACACTAATTTTAGGTACATCACAATATCCACTAGGATTCAATTTGCGAATAATTAAAACAGCCACTAAACTTCCCTCAAGGACCTACATTAGAAGAAATCACGCTTTGTTTTAAAGACACTTAGGAATTTTGACTGATGCTAGGTAGGTTTTGACTAATAACAGAATATACCTACTGACTGTAATAAATGAAACGCATATCATACGTAAATACTCGTTATTCACACAGGAATTAGTACATCATGTCTAACTACCTGTATGTAGTTTTTTCCGTAAATAAAGACGATGAAAGTTTAACAGTGGTTGTACCTACCATATATTATAGTGAGTTTTTCCTGGACAACACAGGCACCTGGTTTTTTTTTAGGTGGGAAAATCATCTAATCACAAATCCCACCCTTGGGTGGGGCGGGAGATAGTCTCAGACTTTTACTGACTAAAAACCCACTCCTGTTCCTTCGTTGCTTTCGACCCAGGGCCCCGGGTTTCATTTTCACACTACCCATGGCTCTAGTATGCTTCGTCCCTGCTGGGCCCTTGCGATTTGCTGACATCTCCCTGAGGTGCGCGTGGAACAATACGCGCCATCAACGACTTGGGCTCGATCCAGACGATTACCGGACGGTCGGACGACGGGCTTACCATTGCTCGCCGTCCTCAAGCCCGAGTGGCCGGAAATCAGGATCGGAATCCCGGTGGCGGTTAGGGCGTGAGGACCGTTGTCTCATGCGATTGGCCGCCTCCTTTGCTAGCATTACTGCTTCGCAGAAGGAGGCGACCGCTTACCACTCCTCCTCGCTCAGAACCATAGCCTGTACCAAGGCCCGGCGCGAGAGATCGCCGCCGCCGATCGCCCCCACGAGGACACGGCGTTGCTCTGCCCAAGCGGGGCACACCTCCACCGTGTGCTCCACCGTGTCCTCCGGGCAGTCCACACAGTGATACCCGGGCGTCGCTTCGCTTCTGCACGAATCCGGTGAGGTACTTTTCGAACTTACCGTGTTCGGTGAGAACCTACGTCATGCGTGGAAGGTGAGGATGCCGTGAGGTCTTTCCAACCACACCTCAAAGAGGGGACTTACCGCCATAATTGTGACGTGCCCAACAGGCATCTGGTGAAATAAAACACCGACCGAGGAATAAGTGGATTAACCGGAAAAAAAAAGGGTCCGTAAATAGTGTGAAGTCGCCATAGCAATCTCTATGTTTGTTAGAAAAAGTGTTTTCTCTCCAGTAAAAGAATAAAAGATTGGTTTTATTATAACTTAACTACTCTATAAAGTCAAAATGTCTGCCAACACTTCTAGTAAAACGCATAGCAATCGGAATGTGAAACAAAAATTAGGTACTGCCACTATCACACTTTGGATGTTACCACCATCGCGGCAATCGATAGACATCGGCCAGTCGCTAAAGATTGATAGTAGAACGAATCAATTGTTAGAGATTGACAATTACTACTAAACCAAAAAAGACGTCGATCAATGTCATCAATTTCTGAACAGCAACCACACCACCAGCAAGTGGCCAAGAACTAGAGCCGGTTCGTGTGTACCTGTGGTGTGTGTGTTATTTAGATAACATATAACTGAGTGAGTATGTGATAAGCGATGATTCAGTTTTTTTTTTAACCTTCATCCAATGCAAACTTTTTTTTATGACAGTTATGAAAATAAGTAATTTAGTTAGTATTCAATAATTGTACTTTTTTAACGTAGGCAGAACGGTGAAAACTCCGTCGTCCACTAATCGAAATGTCAAAAGAATACAACTTAACCTAACTAAAATGACAGATTACAAATGTTTTGATTCTTAGAATAAGGTTATCTTCTAATTTCGTTTCTATAAGTATTTCCAGTTGAAAGCGTTGCCACAAAATATTATTAACATGACGACTGCATTAATAAGTGCTATCAGAAGACTGCACATTGCTATAACGCCTCAAATAAGAGTATATTCTTCGAACGTTGCTGCTGCTACTTCAGCAGGCTCAAACAGTTTATCTATCACAAAAAAGGATTGGGCCTTCCAACCTCAGTACACTAAGCCCCGTGAAGTATGGATTGAGAACTTAGATACGATAGAGGAGCAAAAATTGGGATTATTTGAGCTGCATCCTTCTGTATATGCCGCGCCTCCTCGGTTAGATATTATAAATCAGAATGTTATATGGCAGCGAAAGATTAGGTTTGTGTCATGGGCACATACTAAGACTAGAGCCGAAGTGCGAGGCGGTGGCAGGAAACCCTGGCCTCAGAAAGGTTCAGGTCGCTCTCGTCATGGGTCCATTCGTTCGCCACTATGGCGCGGCGGTGGCGTAGCGCACGGTCCTCGCTCCGGCAAATCCCACTTCTTCATGTTACCCTTCCACCTTAGAATACATGGTCTAACAACGACTTTGTCATCAAAGCTAGCTCAAGATGACCTTCACATTGTAAAAGACTTGGAGCTGCCAACAGATGAGCCAGAATTTTTAGCTGAACTAGTTGAGAAGAGGAACTGGGGTCCTTCAGTGCTGATTGTTGATGAGTAAGTAGAGTAATATTGACCAGAATTAAAAAAATTAACAAAACATCATAAAAAGCCTTCTGTGCTGTATGAAAAGGGTAAATAGTTTAATCTTGGTTTGACTGACCTGTTGGTCTAGTGGTCAGCGGCCCTGACTGCTATGCCAGAGGTTGTGGGTTCGATTCCCACCCAGGACAAATGTTTGTGTGATGAACACGATCATTTGTTCTGTGTCTATGTGTAAATTTATCTATAATATGTATGTATTTAGAAATATATATTTATGTTTAACAGTTGTCTAGTACTCATAGCACAAGCTCTGCTTAGTTTGGGACTAGATGATGTTGTGTGATAGTTATGGAATATTATTATTATTATAATCTATGTAGTACAATTTGTTATTGCAAGTCATGGTTACTTATTCCCAAAATAAATATAGTGTTTATCAGTTGTCTAGTACTCATAGCACAAGCTCTGCTTAGTTTGGGACTAAACGGTGTTGGGTGAAAGTTGTGGATTATTATTATAACTAAAAATTCTTCATTATATTTCCAGCACTGACTATGCACCAAGGAACATAACAGCTGCTACAGACAGCCTTGCTCACATCAACATCATGCCTGTATATGGCCTCAACGTCTACTCTATGCTGAAACATGATACTCTTGTTCTAACTCTATCAGCCGCAGAAAAAATTGAAGAAAGGATATTACACTGGCTTCATGCTGATACAAGAGCACAGTCACAAGAATTCAAAGTAAATCAAGTTTAACCTTTTAACTGTATATATCCGACAAACACCGTAATGTTTATTCTGCCACTGTCACACATCAACCAAATACTTCATCTAGTCAGCTCTACTGTCACCTATGCGGATTAACCTGTTGTATGCCAGAACGCAGATGTACACGGGACATAATGGCTTTTTAATTGTGTCTGTAATTAAAAAGTAAAAAAGGTGAACGAGATGGAGTACCCAACAAACACAACTCTGGTGAATACATAAACGAACTTGACGGACCAATCCACTGCAAGCAGTTGAAAGTTTGTAAATTTCTACTGAAGTCCCTAAATAATCAATACTAAGTTAAATGCTGTACTAATATATCAATGGTTTAGAGTGAAAACCTTGAGTATGCAATTTTGGATAATTTTGTTTTATTATATTTCTGAAAAGAAAAGCTGGTAACGCATAACCTTATATCACACAAAATAATTTGCTTTGATACTCGTAGCGCCATCTACGATGTTGAATGCATACTTTAATCGAGTCAGTTTGGTGTGATAACTTCGCAATGGCGCGTCAAAATTTGTGGAAAAAAAAGAGAAACAAGCGTTTTTAGTTGTAAATATCTGACTAAATCACAGAGAAGCCCATTATTATTACACAATAATAAAAGTCTAGTTTGGTTTTTGGTGCCTCCTGAAGTTACGTATTTCATAATTACAAAGGATTCAATATAAGCCATTGATATAGATGCTAATTACTATCTAAACCATAATAATATGCAGACACAAGGAAGTATTATCTTCATTCATCAATTCTTCGAAATAAAATTGCCTTTATATAATTTAGCATCTAAAAGGATATGAATTATGTAACTGTATACTTGTTAGTAGCGTAAAAATATAGAAAACATTGAAAAAATACTTGTTATTTTATTTAAAATCATGCCTATAAAAATATGAACCACAGAATAAGTTGATTGAAGAAAAGAAATGATAATAAAGTATCATTGTCAGGATCTGGTTGATCCCCGTTCTTTGTCTCTGTGTGATTCAGGAATCTGTAAATAGAAAATGAAAGCTGTGAGAAATAGAATAAAAATAAACTTTTAATTTGATTATTTTGGAGCAATGAAAATTTTCTAGTTCGCGAAAATACAACAATTATTTTTTTATGCAGTTGGTATATTATTATCTACACCACCCTAGGCTGGCTGGTAGAGAACACATAAGGCATTAATTTACTATGTGAGAGAATGTTTTTTTGCATTAAATTTATTTATGTATAACGTAAAAAACACATATTCCGATATTAAGTTATGGTTCATTGAATCAAAATGCTTTATAAGTTATTAGGACATGTAACTTTTGAGCATGAATTAATTTATTTAATTTTCATGCAATACAAAGGTACTAATGTGGACATTAAAAGAATTCCCAATCAGCTCCTGTACACAATTAGAAATGTTTTCCAATGATTGAAATTTAAATGATATATTAAAAACAATATTTGTAATATAAAAGAAGAAATGTTAATTCATTAAGCTACAAGTGAATGCATTCACTATCTCATTGTCTTTCTATTGTGTCTCTAATTACTGTTTTCTAACGGTTACAATATTTGTCCATATTATATTCCTTTCTAACTTTGGTTTTCTGACGATATAGTAGTCATGGCCGAGACTATTGAAGAGCTCAACCGGGACAATGTTTGATGACCTTAGTAAAGCTTCAGAAAAAGTGGGTCTTAAAAAGAACATGGTCATAATCACAGTCAAGGTAAATAACCATTTAGCAACCACTCCAGAAAAATAGTGAATTTCATATATTTGTAACACGCATATGAAGTAGTATGTGAATATTATGACTTACTGAAACCAACTTTAGAATTTTCATTGTTTTTTTAATATATTGCGGAATTAATATTATGGATTAGAAAGGAAGGCTTTTTTCCTACAATAACACAAAGAAAAATGAATTTTACCTTATTTGAAGACGTCTGTTTAACAATATTTCCAGCCATCTTCTGTCTGATACTCCATCTTAAATCTGACCAGTCATTTTCACCTGGTACATTAGATTTGTACTTGTTCCATAAAGTAGTATAATAGTGATACAGAGTGACGGGGTCACATTTCTTCTTTGCAGGTTGGATAGGAACTTTTATTACTGAAAAAGGAAAAATGTTCATTGTTATCTACTGGAACATTGTTAATATAGGAATATAATGTTCATTGTTATTACTGGAACATTGTTAATATAGGAATAATGTTCATTGTTATCACTGGAACATTGTTAATATAGGAATAATTTTCATTGTTATCACTGGAACATTGTTAATACAGGAATAATCTTCATTGACATTTGAAGTTTAAATAAAAATGTTTAGCAGAGCAAATTGTTAAATGTAAAAGATGTTAAAGAATTTAAACAATGTTTTGACATTTCAATACAGGCTAATCTAATAAAAAAAAAGTGTGTATGAAATAGTATTGGTTGAGATTTAATGAAACCCTAATTAGCATTAGCCATTTCTATGAACTACTTCAAGGTGTTCATTAAATTCATCACTTACAATTATTACTAGGGGTACAAGAAGTAGTTTTTTCTTTCACAGTTTCAGGTTTCTTCTCAACTCGAACACAAGAGCAAGCTCTTCTAAGAGGTTTTTCTTCTGTTTTAGGCAGCCCCAAGTTAGGAGCTGAATGAACATTCCTCACATTTAGCCCTTTTCTAGGCTTCTGACATTCTCGAGTGCATTTTAATGAGTTTGAATCTTGATTCTTTGATCTACTGCGGGAACAGAAAGTACTGGCACTGTGCAGCCTCTCAAGACCTTGCACCTCATACTTCTCCTGGCTGTTGGACCTGGATTGGCTCTTTTGTTGAAGATCATACTTTATCAGCTTCTTTAAATCTGAAAAACATTTTTTTTTTATAATGAGATTTGATTCAAAGCTATTTTAAATGTACATAACAAAGTATCCTAATTCAGGTAACAAAATACGCATGTACCGTATCACACCCCAAAAGTTGACTTTGTTATTGTTTTTAACGAAAAAAGCACACAAAAGGATCGTAAACGAAAAATATAACACGATTTCAACATAAATGTAGACTTGTACTTTAGTGATAGTAAGTCGGAGTCGAGTTACCTGTTATTGTTTGCGATTCATAATCATAATACATATTATAACTATAAAAGATACAAACCTGTTATGAAATATTTGAGGACTTCTCCACTTATATTGTGAATGCCTAAATTGTTGAGATACCTCAATATCTCTCTGGCATCCAACTCGGCAGTCACTTCGTAATAATCATCATCCATTTTATAAAACGTAAATAAATTAAACCAACTAGACTTAAAAATAATTTTATTAGCTTTAAAAGTTTTAAATTTCTTCGACAATAACGACGACCGACAGGCGAGTTCCTTGTTGACATTGACAGTTGAGTTTGCTTGCTGTCAATATATTCCCTCCATGCCCTCTCTGCTGTCCATAGATTATTTTAGCGTTGAATCACTTATTTACTTGCCATAATCGCCTAAAAATTAATGATGGACTTAATTTATGTATAATTAATTCATGTTATAACATATATTGTCAAAATTATGCTAAGAATATTAAAATCATTTTTGCAGGCTATCTTTAAAAGTATATTGTTTTATCGATTTTTATTGACCTATATTATTTCTTTTGACACATCAGCTGATCGAGTCGCGCCATGCATACTACACTGCGTTGTTAGAAAAATAGCAGCACAAAAATAAATTCACGAATGTAGTCAAAACATATGGAATTTGATTACTATTATACTTATGTAAACTTCTGACGTCATTTCCAGAAACTGTGATTTATAAAACTAGTGGTAAATAAATAAATTTTGATTCAGTGGTTACCTAGGTACAAAACTGTAGCAGTGCCGTGACTAAACCTTTAATATAACATAAATATAGGTAACTTATTTAATTAAGTGAGCGCCAAACGTAAGTACATAAATATGTTATGGTAAACATAAAAGATGAGCCAAATAAAATATTCCAAACATATCTTCTATGAATATTGATCCAATTCAAAGCATTAGAAAATTGTTTTATTATTTTAGGGTATTGGAGATCGCAGTAATCAAATATTTTTTCGATCACTACACCTTCATCCTCATGCCCAAGTTGCGCGCAGGGCTATTCTATAATATTGTGCAATGATTGAGATAAACATAACCAGTTCAAGTTCACGTTTTTATTTTGGCGGGAAATCTAAAGCCGTATGTTAATATTTAGCGTTAATATTTTAATTATTAAGTAATATTTATTTACGCAAGTTAAGAGTAATATTAACGTGCATATTAATATTATTTATACAATGTTTGTTGGATTGTTTTATATGATATCTTTTTTACTTACTTTACCTACACATATGCAAATAAAAAAGATAACACTATCATTATTCGTTATTAAAGTACAATAGTTTCACTACGAGTAATCCATTAATGTATTATTTGCACGTTGTAGGTTTGCGCTAGTACGTAATATTTACTTGTTATCATACGGGTACGGCTACGCTCACTGTCCGATGTGAACGATCATTACCATTGCAGTGTTTGCTGCGAAACGTACCATGGCAGCTAACAAGAACAATCCCGCTGTTGCGAATTTCATCGAGTATTTACAAATACCAAGTGTACAGCCCGACATCAACTATGGTAAGTTTTCCATTGTACAGGTAATTATTTAAAACTAATAATGTGTAAATAAAAAACCGGGTTTTTCGTGATTTTTGGGCCAATTTATCCTTTTATTTTTAGAGGTGCACGCAGTGAGGCCCTATAATAAATATTATTAACTGTACTGTTTTCGTTTTTAGCTTCAATAATTTTTTTATCATGTACGTACATAATGTTGTGATCTTCATATAGGTACTTAGTAAATTAATGTGCTAAAACTCACGGTTTTGATTCAAAACAGTTAGTTTTAAGAAGCTGCAAAGTAAAAATATAACTTTAGTTTCGGAAGTCTGATATATCAAGTAAATAAAGTCACAGAATTCCACAACTAAAATGTTATTTCGCTAATACTGTTTCTTTTATATGTATAAGAAATTTTCTAGTTAGAAACAGATGTGTACCTACTTATTTACATAGGTATTACGATGCAATATATGATATAGGGACGCTCAACTTTATGCACCGATAACTTTCAACTGAAAGCAATGAATAATAATATAATATTAAAAAAAAAATATTTTTACTTAATGCTAACACACATTACATGTTTAACTAAATTAGGGACTGGTACCTGAATTAGGATTCCATAAGAACCTGTATTACAGGTCACCTGGTCTCTCCCGCAGCCACATAACCTGGGTATAATCTAAACATTGTTTCACAGTTTAGAGAAGTTATTCAAAAAGAGTTAAAATATTTAGGAAATAGCAAAGATTGTTTGAGTAACCAGAGAATGCGAGAAGGAAATATTTATGATTGTGCTGGTGTGTTGAGCTTGTGGAGTGGAATGGTGCTTGCATAGAAGGGAATAAGATTGTGTATGTGTAATGAGCTTATGGAGCGAATATAGTATCGGGTATAATGCGCAATGATAAAAGAGTAGGAAGGCTGACGGGAACAATGCTTTATTGAATGAGATTGGCCAGTCAACGCTATCAACAAGTCCTCGGTACCCCTATAGTCCAAAATTTTAAGATATTTGGTTACTGAGGGTTTACATTTGTGATAAGTCATTAGATAGGTACTGAGGGTTTGATTCAGCTTATTTTATAAGTAAGGTCCAAGAAAGAGGAAGAAATTATGCGAGTGCGCTGTTCTAACAGTTTGAGTTTGGCATACGCCCTTCCGTCGCTTATCCATATGAAGTTTTGGGTCGAATTGTATTAAGGAATATTTTTTAAGCACAGTACGCAATACGAAGGTCTGCCTCAGAACATCCCAATCCTTAAAAGTATGCATACTGATAAATTCAAGACAATTGTCTTGAATTTATCAGTAGGCATACATAAAATAAATATTTATTATATTTATCTGTAACTTGGTGGCAAATAAGCCATTTAAAATTTCATGTACACAGGATACGATGAACAAAGTAGCTTTGACATCTGACATTCTCTATCAGATAACAAGGGATGGTGGCGATAACCGAAACCTATTTTTTTTACACAATTATTTTTTTTATTCTGTAACCTTCGCATGGCTTTTTATGTGGATATATATAAAAAAGAGTTACACTCATTATATGAATTTTGCACTAGAATACGGATGTAACACATTTTTCTAGTTGCTTAGACCCTTCAAGATATCAAACTACACCAACCAATTTTACACGCTCGAAAAAATTCACCAAAGAAAATCCTTCGATCTGGAATTTCTATTGGCATTTCTATTAGTGAACATAACTTTACCATTTAATTGATTATAACTATGTATACCTAACTCTATCAATTCATCTACAGTGCAAACATTATGTATAGTTACCTAACCAGGATACAGCAGATTGTATCATTGACGTATCTAGAACTCTCAATTGAGCTACCCTAGCTGATGATATTGGATAATTTGAAACCTCGGCGTTCCTCGGCCTATGTACCTACTCAAGTGCGAAATGAATGATTGCCGGAGGGTACTGCATTGCCTAGCCTTCAATAATGCAGCTTGATTTAGCTATTTCTATTTTAATGACTTTCAGTCAAGGATATGTACCTAAGTGTTTAATTCAATATCATTGTGTTATTGACGTCGTGATATGTTTATACGAAAACGGCAATATACCTACGGTGTATTTGACTTGAAAAAAAAGATAATTATTATATCTAGCCTATGATGTCCTACTGCTGATAAAAGGCGTCCCTCCATTCCTTCTATTGTTCCCGGTTTTGAGCCACTGCTTGCAACTTCCTATGGAAGACAACCAAGTCGTCCCAACATCTCCTTCTTGGTCTGCCGCGATCCCTTCTATTATTATAATTAACCTACCTTAATGGTTTTTGCTTGGTAACATAACTTTTCTTGTAATAACCAAACCTGTCTAGAGTTTTCTTTTGCTATCTTTTCAAATTACAAAAGAAAACTCTCTACAATTAACTATTTTCGCGGTCATTGAACATCGATATTCAAGAAAATGTCAAGGTCATCGTTGAACCTAGTTTTCTTTAAACGTGCCTTAATATACAATGTTGCTTTATTTTAATATTACAGACGACTGTGTAGCTTTCCTAAAAAAACAAGCTAATGGACTTAGCCTTGCCGTGAGAGTATATGAAGTAGTGCCACGCAAGCCCATAGTCATTATAACATGGCCTGGAAAGGATCAATCGCTTGGTTCAATCTTGCTGAATTCTCACATGGACGTCGTACCAGTTTTTGAAGTAAGTGATTTATCGTACGATAAAACAGCTCATATAAATACTTATATATATGTCCCCCTTTATGCGGTCGGACACGGAGATAAAATTTCAACTTGCTGTTAAAAATATATAAACTGATGAATGAACAATAGTGAACAAGTAGAACTTATTTAATTAGCCCAGACAAAATAGACCAACGAAAATGAATCTAATTCTGTCTCGCGATAGTTCTTTTGTTAGAAGAAAGTTGTAGGTATACGTCATTGATATTCCTTGCCCTTTGAAATATGTAGTTTCTACGTTGGAACTCTTAATATGAAAAAACTTTTTTTTAAAATAAGTTTTCATGGTTATAAGTAGAGCGATATTACAGAAAATACAAAACATGAAGAAACCAACAAATACCTTTTTTCGAAAAATGAATATACAGTTTATTTGAACTTATTATATTAAGACAATCCAAAAATATAACACTTCATAGCAACCAGTTTTAAAAAAACAGCAATTTCATAGGTAAAGACCTATTACATGACAATAAGTCTAATAATACATGACGTCACACATAATAATATTTATGTAGTCTAGATTGCTTATCATGTCAAGATACCGATAGACCGACGTGAGATACATATCTCAGTGTTAAGCAGGGTAGGTTAGTAACAGTAGGTTTAACAAATACTGATAGATAGACGTTGATTGCTTAATGTTTATTGTCACTGTTGTTATTTTGTAAATTAAGTAAAAAGAACACTTTCACGCGTCAATATTTTTACGCAAATTTGAAATAGACGAGGTCAGCTCCCAAAATTTAAGGGAAAACAAAACAAAAGGTTATCTAATTTTATAAAATTACAGAAAAGTTGGACGCATCCTCCATTTAGCGGACACATTGATAACGATGGAAAAATCTTCGCTCGTGGGTCACAGGACATGAAATGTGTGGGTATCCAATACCTTGAGGCTGTAAGGAAGCTAAAGACGGCAGGGGTGCAATTGAAAAGAACTCTACACATATGTTTTGTACCTGGTAATAAGTATATGAGTTTGCCTTCTATATCTTCTACATAAAGATGATGCAAATCATCATCTTCCCGTCACTATCCCAATTTATTTGACGTCGGTGCAGCATGTGTCCTTCTTCGATGCATCTCGATGCTTCGATTTTATCCCATCATCTCAATAAACAACTTCTCTATTTACACACCCAGAAAACACATAAGACTGCTAAAAATATTACCGTCTTTTGATACGACTGTTTTCTTTTTAGACGAAGAAATCGGTGGACACGACGGTATGGCAAAATTCGTCCACACAAAAGATTTCAAGGACTTGAACGTAGCGTTTGCCTTAGACGAAGGAATGGCCAGCCCAAATGAGGACTTCGTCTTGTTTAACGGCGAAAGAAGCATTTGGCGTAAGTTATTGGTAACCCTAAACTGAATTTAAATAAGTACCAAACACTCTAGTACTTATTAAAATTTATTTAGAATCAATGTTTTTTTTAGCCTGTATTGTCCCACTGCAGGGAATAGACCTTCTTTTATTTTTTTTACAGTCTCGCTTTTTGAAAAGTATGGATTTTTGGACCTAATCCTGCTATATTGGCCAAGATCTGCTCCGATTTTCCCTGAAAATTTCCGGTACTCCGGTTCTAATAAAACAAAATTTTATGTTTTCTATTTGTTTATTTTTTCTTCCAGAAATTCATGTACACTGCACTGGACAGCCTGGCCATGGATCATTATTGTTACCAAACACTGCTGGTGAAAAGGTTAATTTTCTAAATCATTATTAACTTTCACTACTAGCCGTTACCTCTCTACAACAGGCCTAATATACAACTATGCGTACCTATACATGTATTTTGAGAACCTTTTACGATGCTGATTACAATTATTTTATTCCACTAACAAAATACATGCATCGTTGGATTAAATTAAGGTACCTTTCTCTTTCAGTTGAGGACAATTATTGATAAGTTCATGGATCTGCGAGCTGAGCAAAAAACGATATTGGATAGCAATGCGAACCTAACGATTGGTGACGTTACTACTATCAATTTGACTCAAATATACGTAAGTCTGCGGTAAAAGAATATTGGTATTATTTTACAGTAAAGTGACTCCTATGTGTGTATTAAATTTATTGTTTTTATTTTTTATTAAGTTCTATTACTTCTCTTTTAAGGTCATTCCTATTTACATTATTCATTTTATTTATTTCGCCTTATTTTATTTTCAAGCTGTCCACTAAATATGATAGAAGTGGTAAGTGGACTTGAATGTTAATTCAAAGTGGGAATGAGAAAATTACAGCTGAAGAAAATGCAGCTACTTAAAAATATTTATACTTTAAAATACACGCTTGAGTATAATTTTTAAAAATTATTAAACCAGGAACCTTTTACTCTTTGCAGGGTGGAGTGCAATCTAACGTGGTTCCAGAAAAGTTGACTGCAGTTTTTGATATAAGATTGGCTGTTACCGTCAATCACGAAGATTTTGAGAAAATGGTAACGCTCCTTGATACTCACCATTCGATCCCCAGTAGAATTGAAATTAATGACAGTGCTTGAGGAATCGTTTTGCTATTTTATTCCGTTCATCTAATTTATTGGTTTCTCAATTAGTGGCAACGCGTTAAGCAAAGCTAATATAATTTACCAATTTAATAGAGACAAAAGTTGACAAACAATGGAAATATTTAATTTATTGATCTTAGTGGTTTAATGAGGAATATACCTAAGTACCTAACATAGACACGTTAACTAAAAAAAATACCGTAACCATCCGGACCAAACCCAATTTGTCGACGGCGCGTAGAGTTCCACGCGCGCCTCAAGGAGATGTCAGCAAAACCGTAGAGGCCCAGCAGGGTCGAAGCCTACTAGGGCCATGGGTGATGCGAAAGAGAACCCCGTGGCCTTGGAACGAAGGCAAAGAAGGAACAGGAGCGGGTTTTTAGTCAGTAAAAGTCTGACAATATCTCACGCTCCGCTCAAGAGAGGGGGATGTCATTGGATGATTTTCCCACCGAAAAAAAAAAAGAAAAAAAAAACTAAAAAAAATACACCTATAAAAAGTTACGGAATAACTCACTCAAATTTTCTGATAACAACTGTTCTTTTTTTGTTTCAGATCAATAAATGGTGCAAAGAAGCAGGTGATGGAGTATCTTTCGATTTCGAACAGAAAAACCCTTGCGTAGAAATTACAAAACTGGATGCAAGCAATCCATTTTGGGTGGCATTCAAAAGTGCTGCTGATGAGCTGTAAGTAAACTGCTGGAGTACTGACAAAGACAATGACCAAAATATATGGAACAATGGTACCTTATATTCAGCCATCGCTCACTGAAATAACCCATTTCGGACTGAGTATTAAGTTTATTTTAAGAATTTTAAGTTTGTTATGGTTAGTGGACTCTGATTGGCTTTTAATTGGGTAGTATTTTATGTTTAATTTTGTATTCTATTTTATACTAAACACCAGATATTAGAAAAAAATAACTAAAATAAAATAAACTTAAAAAAGAAGAAATTAATGATACTTCTTAAAACAGCATCAATATTGGTTATTAAATGTACCAGCAATTGGCATTTCAAATTTTTTGGAAAAAGAGTGGGCGTGTAGTGGGAACGTCTCAGTATCTCTTTTGCACACATGTAACCTAATGTTGGTGACGTCACATTTTAGTGCATCCATCTTTATTCTGTTACTTGACAGTTTCCCCTTCTATCTGATTTGAAAGATTTCAAAGTTACTTAATATGGAACTGATTTAAAAGTCTTTCTTTTTACAATGTTGGATATAGTTACTTTTTGATAGCTACAAATAACAAAAAAAAAATGAGTCATCTACTCAATTAACTGTCACTAAGTGTAAGTGGGTGCTTAAATAATTGAAATTAATTGGTATTATGCATTATTAGGCTAGGGGTTTTGTAATAACAAGAATGAAGTAAATATTTTTGTTAATAGTAAACACATATTCTTAATAGGAAAATCAAACTGGACTGCAGAATTTTCCCTGGTGGTACTGACAGCAGATACGTCCGTGATGTTGGAATACCAGCCCTGGGGTTCTCTCCGATGAACAACACACCTGTTCTTCTTCACGATCACGACGAGTTCCTGGAAATCGATGTATTTTTGAAAGGCATTGATATTTATGTCTCTCTTCTTACAGCTGTTGCCAACGTTTAAATTGTTGTGTTATTTAAATTCTATATTTGCATTTATTTTTATAATAACTAAATGATGTAGTAGTCTTCCTTCCATGCCGACTATGAGAGCCTTTTGATTATTGTATCGTATGTAGCGACCCACCATCTGTGCCTTTTTAATAAAAAAAATATCAGCTCCTCAATTGCGTAACACACTTTTGATCACAATCCTGAGGATTTTGAAAAAAAGTTCCTATTAACATTTGAAAAAAATCGTTTGTTCAGCAACGCAAATACTTAACTATTAATTAATATTATTAAAATCGTTTACTCCCCACAGTGTTTCGTAAAACCTTTCAAACCTTCTCTTTAAACTTTTTTTTTTCTTAGCTAGCTTTTTAGACCTTTTTTTGTTTTGAGGTAGGAAATCATCCAGTGATCCAAGCAATTGGATCACTGGATGTGAGCGTGAGCTGGAGTGGAGCGAGTTTTTACTAATTAAAATCACACCTGTGTCCAGGAAACCCATGATTTCAGAACGCCAAAGGCTACCTTTGCGCTCTAGAACCATGGGTCTCCTTTTCGAAAAATCCCCGTAGCCGTTACCTTTTAGACTTAGTATCCTGATTATAATTACCGAATTGAATCAAAATCAGTTGGTTTATTTCCAAGAAAAAAAAGCTTTTTAAGAAACACCGTGAGGAATATGTAAATGCTCTAAATCATCCACCTAATCTCCAAATCAGCTTAACTATTAATAGTGTGTCACGTAATTAGGTACCCCGCTGTTTTTATTACTTATTTAAATCCGTAGTTATTACTGTTATCATAGTAATTATTATAAGAGCGGAGATAAAAAACGCTATGCGTAAAATAAATGTAAATAATTCATATATTAGTAGACATTATCTGCATGATAAACAAAAACATTAACCAACAAACTGTAAGTAAAGGTACTGATAATAACTGATTATAGGTACGTAGAACTATTTTTAATAGTAGTTTATATAAATTTCATGTACAGTATAGTGGTACATAGGTGGTGGTATTCTCTATCAGTCAACCTTTGGGTTAAAAAGAATTCACTGGTACAACAATAAATAAATATAAAAAAATAAAGAGTTGGTACTGACCTGTACTAATTAATTGCAACATAATATGCTAAACTAATAACTACTAAGAAACAATATGAAACATTTACTTTTACACCAATTGTAAACAATAATCTAATTATATTTAACAAATAATTTTATCGTTTTTGTGTTAAGCGTTATTTATATAATTTTAGTGTTCATAAGTATCTCAATCATTTTATTTTTACATTTGATAATTTGCTGTTATATTTTATTGTAGACTTTATGATGAATATATTATAAAAAAAAATTATACATTCTGGGTTTTATTTCGTTTCCTAACAATATGAGACAATAAAGACGAAATAATTATGTATCTAAATCAACGAGGTTCCTGAATGCTTATGTCACCGATTGCAACGATTCCAAGACAATTTGGCTCGCACAACTCGACCCCTACACCTCGACCCCCTAGACAACTCTAAAAACTAGACACCAACCACTCTAACTTAACATTTAATTTTCTGTTTCTGAGTCATATAGCATAATTATTTTAATATCCTAGTCAGTCTAAGTACCTTGAGTTCTGAGCTTGCTGTTTTCGCAATTGGGATAGTAAAATTAGTTTAATAGTTTCTCGATTAGGACCAAGTTGTCAAGAGGGCACGAAGCACGAACAAATTACAGAATGACGTCTCGATTTTGAGCTGTCGTAGAAAGAGAGTAAACGTCCTATTAATAAAATACATTTATTAAATATATATAAATGGTAAATTAATATTTATTATGATATAGGCTAGTTATATTATAGTGACTAAGTTATAATAGTAATATTCCACAACTTTCACATAACGCCATCTAGACCCAAGCTAAGCAGAGCTTATGATATGAGTACTAGACAACTGATAAACATACTTATATATTTCTAAATACACTTATATTATAGATAAGTTACACCCAGACACAGAACAAATTATCGCGCTCATCACACAAACATTTGTCCTGGGTGGGAATCGAACCGACAACCTCCGGTATAGCAGTCAGGGCCACTAACCACTAAACCAACAGGCCTGTCGACATAATAATATACTTACATTCATTACAAGCAGAAGTATGCTTAGGTACAAGTATTTATAAGTATTAATTGTATACCGTTCATCAATGACCGAATTATTAAAAGATATAAAAAGATATGATTGATGCTGCATTCACCGTGCTCATCATGCATTCGCCTCGTCGCTCGACGAAATATTTGTATGTAAATAACGTGCGCGAGGCGAAAAGTGAACACGCTGCTTACACATGACATGCGTGCAAGCCATTTATCTCGTCACTCGCGAATGTCTAACCCTGCGGTCCGAGATGCGACAAGAGCGATAATATCGCTAATCCGACCAACGCGCAACGTCACAATTATGTGAGCGTCAGAATGGCCGGTCAACAGTCGTATTTAGCTTTGAAATTGTGCCTAAAAATTGCTTATATTTGCTTATTTCTTATTTCAATATATTATAATAAGAGAATTGCTTATTTCATAGGTTAAAAGAATTTAAACATTTAAGGTTGACTGGTCATTCTGACACCAGAAATGCCGGTTAACTTCTGTAGAATAGTAGTTACTACTTTACTGAGGTTGACCGGCCGGCTATGTGGAATTACTCAAATGTACATGAGCCGAAAATTGTTTATAGATTGCTTATTTCACAATTTATAAGTGTATTCTAATAAGCTAAATCTAACTACGGCTTATGTGCTTAAAAGCCCCTGTGCCTGTTAAAAATATGGGAGCAACGTGAGTGAAGTGTAAAAAAAATTGCGTTTTAATTTCTTAAGGTACGTATTATTACTCGTTGCTTTATTTTCTGTAATAAACATTTTTTTATTACGTATAACAATTATTCTAATTTATTTTTGCTAATAAATTATTTGACACCTATTTCCTGACATCAATAATCCAATATGGAATCACTTTATTGTTGATACTTCGCACATGAAGTATCAACAATAAAGTGATTTCTTACACTTCGTAGCATTGGCATATATTTCTACGCGTTGTAACAGTGTGCTTTTTATTGGCCCATTAGACAAGCAGCAGGCGGAACAAACTTGATTATTGAAAGCAGCTCATATTCATTTTCCTTTAAAACTAATTGACTAGTTTATAACCATAACTAAAACCAAGTTGGTAACTACTACTAAGAGAATAGCTTATTTTATAGAATAAGCAATTTTTAGGCACAATTTCAAAGCTAAATACGACTATTGACCGGTCATTCTGACGCTCACACAATTATTACTCAATAGCCCTTATAATAGGGGTTAAAGTATGAAATTGCCGTTTTATTATAATAGGTACTTCGAATTGATATAGAACCTTCATGGCTTGAGATTTTTGAGTGAAACTTTTTCACATGGAACCTATGAAGTTCTTCTTTTAAATAATGTGCAACATTCGATTATCGGCTTTCAGTTGTTTTTCTTATTCAGCTTTAAAAAGTCAAGAAAGATGGATATTTCGAAAATTCGAGTGATTTTTGAATACGAGTTCCGACGACAAACTAACGCGGCAGAAACAGCTCGCAATATCAATGTTGCGTTTGGAGAGGAAAATCTAATGAACGTACCGTGCGATTTTAATTTACACGCTTTCGTGATGGAAACTTTGATTTGAAGAATGAACCACGTGGAAGATTGCTTATACAGGTGAATAACAAAGAATTGAAAGAGATGGAGGAAGCTGATCCGAGCCAAACTACCCAGGAATTAATATAATAACTTGCAAACAATATTGACTCATTTACGTCAAATCAATAAAATAATAAAAAAATATGAAAAATGGGTGCCTCATGATTTGACTGATATGCAGAAAGAAACGCATGTTGAAACCTGTGTTGCCTTGTTGAATTGATACAGAAATGAAGGAATATTGGAATTGTAGCATGTGATGAAAAGTGTATTCTTTACGATAACCGTAAGCTAAATTGCAATGGCTGACCCCAGGTCAAACGCCACCACAGTTTCCTAAAGCAAAGCTTACCTATAACAAGGTAATGGAAAACTGTTTGGTCATCTCAGCATGGTGTTATTCACTATAGCTTTGTCTGATCTGGTCAAACAATAACGACAGATGTCTACTTTGCCGAACTCCGAACAATGATAGCAAAACTAGCAGTGAAACAGCCCTGACTCATTAATCGATCATCACCATTATTGCTCCATAATAACGCGAGACCTGATACAGCACGTGAAACCGTTTTAACTCTACAGGAACTACAATTAGAAACCATTCGTCACCCTCCGTATTCGCCAGACCTTGCTCTTTTGGTTTAATTTGGACAATTTTCTACGTGATAAAAAGTTTTCTTCTCAGGAGGCAGTACAAAATACTTTCACACAGTTTGTTGAATCTAGATCACCAGAGTTCTATCGAAAAGGCATAAATGACCTTCCTATTAAATGTCAGCAATGTATAGATAATAATGGTAATTGTATTGATTAAATAAATATGTTAAATTTAAAAAAAAAAAAACGAATTTAAATTTTTCAGTACAAATCGGCAATTTCATACTTTAACCCCTATTATACTGTGACTGACTACAAAATTATGAAACTGGTAAATACGGTTTTATATCTGTGATCTGTCTAACGTCTGACAACGTCTGACATTTTAGCATTTTAGGGTTAAACCATAGACGAAATGTACCTACTTGCTAGGGTAGTACTACTACCACAGAGTAGGTACTATTTTATAACTGACTACTACTTATAAAACAGACCATCATAGTCTGCACCATGCACAGGAGTACTTTGTAATATATCTGTGAAGACCGTTGACAGGTAATTCCAATCCAATTTCCAGTTGATTGACAGACGGTTTTATTTGTTTACATTCGTGTGTTGCCGAATCGACTATTCAGCTCTCAGACCACGAAAATTCGAGCAAATAGGATAAAATTTTATAAAACATTATGAATAAAATATGCAGAATATGTCTTGAAGAGGGCGTACTTTCATCGGTTTTTACTAAAAACTATAATATATCGTTATGTGATATGGTGGAGTATTGTTGCAATATAAAGGTAAAACATCAAATAATAGCAAAAATAAAATCAATAATAATTGATAAAATATCTAAATGCCTATCCGCAAATAATGCGCCTTTTCATACATTTCTAGATTAGTAAAGATGATGGTTTGCCTGAGCAGATGTGCAGTAACTGCATTTACAAGCTTGGTATAGCTTACCACTTCAAGCAAACCTGCGAGAGTGCAGATATAAGACTGAGACAATATTTAGGACTAAGAATTCCTAGCAAGTAAGTAATTATCAACCACTTTTCATTTAAACTTCATGAGTTTAATGACACCTATGATTATTTCTCCTTAAAAAAAAACTTGGCTAATAAGTTATAGAGTAAGGTAGCCCCTCTAGAGCGGGCAAAAGTGTATAAAACTACTTTTCTCACTTTGAAGGTAAAAAGGTTTATAATTTATATTTTACAGATACAATGATGCCTGTGTAGCAACGGATCCATATGTAAGTATTCATAACTCAATTTTCTCATAACTGTAATAAAATATCTGATTTGTTAATTACTTATTTCCACAAATAGAAAAAGAATTCAGATGACTTGAGAAACTCCTCCTTTTTTTAAAGTTGGTTAATAAAATGTAATATTTGTAATGTTTTCAGGTGCCAACACATGCAACAATAATTAAGAAATGGTAAGTTAAAGAAAGCAATTTTATTCAGTATCATGAACCCATAATATTACCTACTATAAAACCCTACATCTGATTTCAGTAAATGTAAGCAACCAGAACCAAAAAGGCATACTAACTATAAAAAGAAATCAGAATCAGAGAAGCTGAAGCGGGGTCCTAAGCCAAAGCCTAAACAAGATCATGCATGTTACCAGTGCGACAAGCAGTTCAGATGCCAGGCACAACTAGAAATGCATATCAGGTAACCCTTTTCTACATCTATCCAAAAAAATTTGTCACACTTTAATATGGGGGAAGGGTTGATGAATTATGACATTGTGTGATAGGGGGTGGGAGGAATAATAAGTTTTGTGACATCACAAATTGAATTCCAAGAAATTGTCTACCCGTGTACCAAGTTTCATCGAAAACCATTCAGCCTTTTGAGCGTGAAGAAGTAACAAACATGCACACACATTTACAATTTTTTTTATTTTTCAGAACTCATACTGGAGATAAACCCTTTGTGTGCATGTATTGTCCAAGACGTTTCACGCAAAAGCACAACCTGACTATACATCTCCGAATTCATACAGGGGAGAAACCATTTCAATGTGAAGTATGCAGGTAATTTGACATTCATGGTGAGTTTTATGAGTAGGTAACAATGAAAATATATCAGAATATCAGTGTTGTACTAGCATTTAATTCATACACCACATTCATGCTGAACTGGACCTATTTTGGTGCAGCCGTGAGGCACACAACTACATTTTTTTTTTGCTTCTTTTTTATTTTTTTGTTTCGTGTTTACCCTATATTGTGTTTGTGCCTTGTGCTGTTCCAAATATATTCTTTTTCTTTCTTTTCTTTCTTTAGAATTCTCTCTTTTCTGAAATTAGTGCTGATTCATGATCAAAATGTATTTCACTATTGCAGGTTTTTTTCTTGTAAAACAAAGACTAACTTTTTGTTTGTTTAATTTTCAGCAAAAGATTCTCAGCTCAAGGAAACCTTCATGCTCATCTCAAGATCCATACTGGGCAAAGAGATCATGTAAGAAAACATAAAATAATTAATAGACAAATATGAATTAAAAAAAAAAAGCCAAAGAAAGGGTAGGAAGAAGACTATCAATTAAGACTGGAAAATTGTGTTCTATACTATAATTAGAGACACAATAGAAAGACAATGACAGAGCGAACGCCGACGTTCGCATGGGGTTTAATGAATTAGAGCTCGTTGGAGTTACTCGGTATCGGACCCGCATCGCCTCGCAATGTTTGATTAGAATTCTTTTAATGGACTTCTAGGGGTCTACATCAACTCCGTAGCGTCACCGGATCGCTTCGTTCGTAAGTTAGTCACGCTCTGATGGCGAGTGTACCACTTGGTGAGAACGCACTGCTCTCATGCTTGTCTTGTGTTGAGTGCGCATTGCCATCTCACGGGTCCCCACTAGACAGCGCGTTACCCGCGAGTAATTCACGTGAGAACGATGCGTCGCCGATGCGTGTGATGCAAATCGCTGACAGACTACCTGCTCGGAAATTCATGCATCACGCGATCTCCGTTTGTTGACCACGTGACGTTTACCCGTTAACCATGCGACGTCCTCTTGTTCACTGGCGACCACGAAGCCTTCAACCGGACTCACTTGTCGACAACGAGTAGACGACGGGTGACGAGGCGATGCTAGTCGGGTGCCAGGTGGCTATAATGAGTTAGCCTTTTAGAGTGCTCGCTGCATTCAGTCGAAATCCGTATCCGTGTGTTCCGACATTTAATTGAGTTGGAAATAGTATGAATTTGGACGGACGGAATAAGGAGCTAGTGGGCATCTGCTCCTACAGGTAGCCCTACGGCTGCTTCGGAGGTCGAATTGACATTTCTCGAATTTTGTTTTACTATTTCAGGTATGCACTCTATGCAACAAGACATTTATAACTTCAAGCGAATTAACTCGTCATATGAGTAAACACAGAGGAGTCAAGAATTTCAAATGTGATCTATGTGGAGCTGCTTATGTGCACTCGAGGGATTTGGTAAGTTTCAATGTCAATTCCAGCTTCCAACCTAAACAGAATAGTCACTTATTAACTTTTCTTATAGAAACTGGCTTTATGTAGCGACATTTAATGCCACATAGGAACTAAAATTCGAAATCCTCCATCGCGGTATTAAGGTAGAACTGCACTGCTCACACGTGTGCCACACACGCCGATCTGGGCGCGTCGGTCGCCATACATTTTATATGGAAACTAGACCTGTAGAGCTACACTTGATACACGCCACGCATCGTCGTTCTACATACAAATCAGGCGTGTTACACGTATGCGTCGGTCTAATGTAGTTCTAGCTTTAGAGTTATCTGTGTGATTAGAACATAATATAACAGACCAAAATCAACTATACTATGCTTCCCTCCTCCATGGCCGATCCCACAGAAAACGTGTAGTACCCTATGGCACTCGGCGGTAGTGGAGGATACTATCAGTGAAAGAATTCGCTTTATTAGATCGGTAATGTTATATGACAGGCTACTTTTAGAGCTAGACTTACTACAGTCCTGAGGTACCACGAGCTTTTATCGTGATCCATTTTAACGACCTAAACTGAACTGTAAAAGGGATGGAGCTATATAGAGTGTATAGCTCCATCCGTCTTTCTTGCTCGCACCCCTGGTCACCCTGGACTGGACCATTTGCTTCCAGCTGTTCCTTATTATTACTTTGTGGTGGTAAGGCTGGCAGAATGCCACGGGCCCACCGGTCCGAGAACGCGAGCTCAGAACTAACCCAACCTATTTTACTAAATTTATTAAAATTAAATCACAACGTGACTATTTTTCTGGGACCACATCCAATGAAATTGCCACGGGCCTAAGATTATATAGTTACGCCACTGCATCCAACCATCTTGATCTTCTTCGTATCATGCTAACATCTACACTCAATTTTGAGCCACACTTCTAGGCAAAGGCTCAGTTGGCTGCCAAGAAGTTGGGAATCCTAGCAAAGGTGAGACAGTACATCACGCCGGAACAATTGCGAAAACTTTATCAAGCACAAGTTCGGTCGTGTATGGTGTACTGCTTTTATCTTTGGGACGGATCTGCCAGATATCAGCTAGATTCAATTGAGAAACGAGCCAAGAGGATCATGCACTTGTCGAGTCGAAGCTTCAAAGTTTTGAGCATTGACGAGTAGTCTAGAAACTTCCTAGCCTGTCGGTTTTCTACCATTGCATTTCGGGGAGTATGCATCTGAACTCAAACGCGATGCGCCACCGGTACATGGTGGACATCCCACATATACGCACAAAACGTTTTGGGAACACATTAATTATGTGTACAACTAAGGGGTGGAATTCCGTGCTGGATTCTGTTTCTTGATAGCTACAACCTATGAACACCTAGATTTACATGAAGAGTGTTTCGGTTACTTCTAGGCGTGCACCATCGTCATATGATCGCTAACTATCAGCTGAGCTATTAGTCTAGTGTGAACCTGTAAATTTCGTGGATTCTGAGGAAATAATTTGATTGAGTTCAATAAAGTGGAATAATAATATAATATTGACACAACACTATTACACAACGCCGTCTAGTGCCAAGCTAAGCAGAGCTTGTGTTATAAGTAGGGTAAAAGTGGGATAGTTGCCCTAGGAGGATTGATGCCCCAAAATTCAAATTATGACTTGTAAACGTTCTATGATCGCAGTTAATACTTATAAGCAAAGAACACCCCCCACCCCGCTAGTGTGCGAGCGGCAACCGCTGTGATCGGACGTGTTGCGTGTTCATGAAGAAAGATCGACGGGCTAGCTCACAAAGATCGCGGATTACGAATCTTGATATTTTAGAAACGCGTGGAACTTTTCATTTCCAAAGGTAAGTTTTATTATTTTATTATTATTTGCAAGTGTATAGTTTGAATATTACCGTCAGTGTAACATTTTGTCATTTTTTAAAAGGGATTTTTTTTATTTTAATTACGGCAACTATCCCTATTGAAAAGGATAGACGCCTCGTATTTTGTGAGTATAGATGCCCTTAGGGGCATCTATCCCCTATTGATTAAGTTGATGTTTGTTGATGTTTGTTCATGTTCCCATTTCTTCTTTTCAGAAATGCCTCGCAAATATATTAGAAAGGTTGGAGTTCGTCCACGAGCTGAATGGACGCAAGAGGCATTAATAGCTGCAATAGACGAAATTTCGAGAGGCATTCTAGGAATTAACGAAATATCTCGTAGATATGGGATTCCCTCAAGAACATTGAGGCGAAGATTCGCTAACAAAAATACGGAAAAACTGACATTAGGTAATAAAGTTGTATGACCTAAGTTCTTGTTAAGTAAAAAAAAATCGTATTATTCCTAACATTTTTTTTTTTTATAGGAAAACACCCACTTCTTGATTTTGTAAACGAAAAACGTTTGGTGAGTCATATACAGAAATTAGAAAAAGCTGGTTTCCCTCCAACCCGGGACATGATTCGAAGATTAGCTTTCGAGTTTGCTGAAAAACTGGGTAAAGAAACCAATTTTGATAAAGAGACTCGAAAGGCTGGGCCGCATTGGTTAACATCATTTTTAGAACGTAATAAAGAGTTAAGTATTCGTCAGGCAGAAGGCTTATCAGTTGCAAGAGCACAGGGATTAAATCGAGATGAAGTTAACAAAATGTTTGAACTACTGCTTAAAGTAATGACAGAGCATGACTTACTGGATAAACCGGATAGGATTTACAATGTAGATGAGACAGGTGTCCAGTTAAATAACTCTACTGGAAAAGTCATAGCTACAAGAGGCGCAAGAGTAGTCCATTCTATAACTTCTGGTGAAAAAGGTGAAACTTTATCAGTAATAGCATGCTGCAATGCTGTGGGGAACTTTCTTCCCCCAGTAGTCATCATTAAAGGAGTAAACAAGAAACCAGAATTTCAGGATGGGCTCCCACCTGGATCAGAAGTCTATATGAATAGAAAATCCGCGTACGTGAATGCTGAATTATTTCACAAGTGGCTGAAAGAACATCTTGTACCTAAAAAACCAATAGGAAAGATTATTTTGATTCTGGATGGTCATTCATCTCACACGAATGCTATAGATATGCTTCAAACTGCCGAAGAAAATGATATAATTTTATTTTGCCTACCCAGCCACACCACTCAAGCGCTGCAACCACTGGATCGCAGTTTTTTTAAGCCTTTTAAAACATTCTTTGCTGCTGAAACACAAAATTGGGTAGTGTCACACAAGGAACGAAAGATTAATCGATTAGTTGCAGGAAAACTTATTGGGAATGCGTGGACCCGAGCAGCCACGAGTTCCAATGCGATTTCGGGATTTAGGGCTTGTGGTATTTACCCTTTCAATCCCTCTGCAGTTCCAGAGAGCTTTTTTGCAATATCTGACATTTCTTTGAGTAATCAAAGGCCTACAGAAGACAATGCAGGTGAAAATGATGCACCAGAACCGGAACAAGTTTCATCTAATAGATTAAGTCCTGTAGTTGATCGAGTTCTTTCTAACGTTACTCCTAATTATATGGATATTTATTATAGAAATGAAGAAGCTCTTGAGCAGGAACCAGGTCCATCCAATGTACAAACTCTGGGAGTCGGTCTAAATCTATCCAACGTTTCTCCTTGTAATACGGATCAACCAGATAGGAGATTTTCTAATTCAAGCCCATCAATTCTTTCACAGAATAATAATATTATCAACATTGAGGAACTAGAAACACCAAGCAAATATTTGCAAGAATCTTCGCCGGTGCCAATTGTTCCGGTTCCATTTCATAAGAGAGGAAAACAATCAGCTGCAATTTTAAACAGTAAAGAAAATATTGAAGCGAAGAAATCTAAAGTTAAAGGTAAAGCTACTCCAGGAATACGTTGTAAAAATAAATGTCGAACAGCTACAGCTGATGTACAGAAGAAAGTGTTACGAACTGCAGTCAAGTTTCCAAAGAAGATTCCAGCCAAATGTATTAAGAAAAGAAAGGGCATTAGAGAATCTAGTGATGAAATGACCATCTCGGATATTTCTAATGAATCTGATTCAGATATCGACCAGGCAAGAGCAGGTGAAATTGTTCTACATAAAAAAAAACAGAGATCTCAAGCTAAGATTCAGAGTAAAGTTCCAGCAAAAAATAATAAGAAAAGACGAATAGAATACAAGGAGTCGAGTGATGAAATATCGATCTCAAATAATTCGGATGAATCTGAGTCAGAGGCATACAAGGATTGGGAATGCAAAGAATGCTCTGAAGAATATAAAAAGACCAAATCAACTGCAGATTGGATACAATGTTTAATGTGTAAAAAATGGCTACATGAGGATTGTACCATGTACGGCGACTATTGCAATAAATGCGGTAGGATTAAACGAATGAATACGAAAAAATACAAGTAGACTGAACTGTAGAAATACTTTTTTTTTCTGAAGCTGATTAATATAAGAACTAATAATAATTGTATACCAAAGTGAAGAAGTGAAATATACCTAAGTGAAGAAGTAGAATAAACCAAAGTGAAGAATATTTTTTTTCTGAAGCTGATTAGTGAAAGAATATGAAAATTAAAACCAAAGTGTAATGTGCCATAACTAAATATTAAAATAAAACTTGTTAATTATAAATATGCTTTGATTTATACCTAAGGGCAACTATCCTCATAGTGACAACAGCATCGGGGCATCTAACCCATATAAGAGGCATCTATACTCAGAACTAGTACTGTAACTTTTGTTTTTTTCTATATGTATAAGCAATAGCTGCATTGAATTTCTTTTTAAAATATAATAAATAATAGACCAATGTACGATAATATTGAAAAATTGGTTTAAATATAATTTATTTGTAGGAAAAAAAAATCAATTTCAAAATGTGGGGCAACTATCCCACTTTTACCCTACTAGACAACTGATAAACATACTTAAATATTTCTAAATATATACATATTATAGAAAAAATACACCCAGACACAGAACAAATGATTGTGCTCATCACACAAACATTTTGTCCTGGGTGGGAATCGAACCCACAACCTCCGGCATAGCAGTCAGGGTCCCTAACCACTAGACCAACAGGCCAGTCAATGGAGGCCGAGGAATGGTCGATTTCAGCGATAAAGCAGGCCCGTAGCTTAAGGCAAATCTACCCCTTAATATCTCGTAGGGGCCCGAAGGGGCAGAAGCAGGGCCGAAGCCTACTGGGGCCATGGGCTTACTTCCGAAAGGGAAACCTGTGGTACTGGAACGCAAAGGATAATGAAGGGACATAGGTCTGGTTTTAGTCAGTAAAAGACTGACACGCCCGCCCTAGAGCGAGAGAAGTTATTAAACGATTTCCCACCTTAAAAAAACCTCTTTGAGGAGTGGCTGGAAAGACCTCACGGCGTCCTTACTTACCGCATGACGCAGGTCCTCACCGGGCATGGTAAGTTCGGGAGGTTCCTGTACCGAATCCGTGCAGAAGATACGCCCGGGTGCCACCATTGTGTGGACCGCCCGGAGGACACGGTGGAGCACACGGTAGAGGTGTGCCCCGCTTGGGCAGAGCACCGCCGTGTCCTCGTGAGGGCGATCGGCGGCAGCGATCTCTCGCGCCGGGCCTTGGTACAGGCCATGGTCCGGAGCGAGGAGGAGTGGCAGGCGGTCGCCTCCTTCTGCGAAGCAGTAATGCTAGCAAAGGAGGCGGCCGATCGCGTGAGGCAACGGCGACGGTCCTCACGCCCCAACCGCCGCCGGGATTCCGATCCCGATTTCCGGCCACCGTAGGCGCGAGCTTGCGGACGGCGAGCAATGGGTGGCTCGCCGTCCGATCATCCGATAACCATCCGGACCGAGCCCCAGTCGTCGACGGCGCGTAGTGTTCCACGCGCGCCTCAAGGAGATGTCAGCAACCGTAGGGGCCCAACAGGGTCGAAGCCTACTGGGGCCATGCGTGATGCGAAAGTGACCCCCGGGGCCCTGGAAAAATAAAAATGGCAAAGAAGGAACAGGATTGGGTTTTAGTCAGTAAAAATCTCACACTATCTCCCGCTCCGCCCAAGAGCGGGGGTTGTCATTAGATGATTTTCCCACCCAAAAAAAAAAAAAAAAACCTTAAAAAAACCCATAAAATAAACCACCATTTTGTAATAATTTACGATAAAGAATTTACAATGCTTAAAGAATACTATGCATTATCCTATACTTATGAATTTGTTACAGAAACTACACAAACTGAAAAAGCATCAAATAGTCCCACAGAATTCTAAACTTCAAAATGAAGCCTTCAACAACAGCGGTAACATCGATATTATAGGAATTGACGTTGGGAAAGATCCTCCAATGCCAATGAAAGATGTCAGTCATCTCATACCACATCTAATCAATGAGAAACCTCAGCAGAACCTGCCAGTTATTCCTGAAAGCAACCAAGCATTGTTGCCTTATGAACAGAAAAGTGCTAAGGATATGTTTCACCAGTACCCAAATAAAGTGTTTGAAGTTCACGATTGTGCTATTTGTGGAGAGAGCTTTGAATATGTGACAGCTTTAGCCCAACATTACTTACATCGTCATAAGGATCATGATTCGGTTCAGACAAAAACCTATGGGCTGACACAGTAAACTCTTTGAAAAGGGAAAACCACTCAAACACTTGAAATTTCGCAATAGCACCATCTTTGTAGGCCAATCTATACATTTGTGCCAGTGTTTCCAAACAATAAGCAAAACTTTCAGGCCAAGCGCTGTTCACGGGAATTGGCCATTGCAAAAACGATGAGGACACAAAACTATTACTAAGAAATTCACATAAATTGAACGGAACCTTCTTTAGTAAAACACTTGGCTTACTGATAAAGTACTTTGTGGCTTAATGATTCGCAGATAGTGGCTCTATACGCCCCTAGCAGCAGACAAGTGAAACTCAACCCACCACTCCACTACATCAGTTCGGTCTTTTGGGTACCACGTCATATAGTGTAACAATGTTATGAGTGTAGTAGACAAAATAATGTGGAAAGGATAAGGTTATCAAACTGCATTTATAGTAATGTATAGTATTCTATTTATTACATGGCAAAAATAATATTGATTTACACTTGGGACATTATCCCAGATAACAGCTGTAATAACAAAATTAGTCAGGAATAAATTATTTATTCAATGAAATGATATCTTTCACTCACATGATCTAATAACTTTACTAAATAAGCAATATCTTTAACATTCAACGCACTGGGATCCAAGGTTCAAAGATGTCACCAATCTTCCTACGTTCTGAAAACAAAAAGTTAGTATATTAGGTATATTCTAAGTTTACATACAACATTTAAATAAAGTACATAACTTGAGTACTGTAAATTAGTAAGAAAATTTTACAAATAAAACTAAACACAACTACATAAATGACCTAACTAAATGCTTGTAAGACTTTCAATATTCTTTAAAAACTTAACTTCTCTTTAACGCTCTTTTTCAGTCAAAATCGACTTACCTGGAACTGGGAAGTCCTCAGGGTGTAATTCAATATAATGTCTGAATACAGCATCTTTCTCAGCTAAATAACTGTCTCGTCTGCTTTGTACATAAGTTAAGAGACCAATAAATCCGGCAGTTAAAAGCACATGTTTTTGGATTCCTGCAAAAAAAGTAAAAGATCTGTTTATAAACATTACAAATTATAACCCCATATCTAGAACTCAAAATTGTTCAACCTATATTGAGAACAAAGATTCATCTCATCGCAAAGGACGTAGAATTAAACGTCTTTGTTGTGATTTTCTACAATATGAATGTTGTTTTCTTTCTCACTGTTATTGTTATGTAATTCAGACTTACCACTGAAGACGGGACGTCTAGTTTGGAAGTTGATAAATACCCCCGAGCCTACTCCAAAAAATGTTCCAATAATGTGTGGCCAGAACTTATTCAATAAAGGTGGCTCTCTCCCAGTGTTTCCTAAGTTAAGCAGTTCCTGGGCCGACAAGTGTGCCGCTGGAGTAGGAGTATTCGCCATTTTTTTGGTAGGAGAAAACCGTGATTGAAAATGTAGCGAGTAAAATCAACCACAGACTAGTGAGGGTGATAAAATCAACCTGCCTGTCAGTCTGACAAACACTTGACAAATGTTATTGTCTCTTGTCAGTTGTATTTTTATTTACCCCGAAGAAGAGAAGTCTCTTAGCCATATTGCTTAGTCTTACGTCCACGTTTTCTTTCGTGGTTATCATTAGAATACGGATGTAACTCATTTGGCTGACTCGATTCATTTGAGTCAGCCTAGTCGATACTATAATACCTAGATTTGATAGAGATTTTGATGCTCATTCTTTTGCGAGGCGGACTTTTTGTGTAATAAAGTCATAGAATAAAAAAAAAAACAAAAGTCACTCGACTAAAAAAATACAAAGACTTTTTTACACCACTGCTTTAATGATGTGCCAAGTCACTGTTTTGGCGAATTGAGTCGAATCGAGTCAGTTTATTTAGTATTCGAATCATGACTCGATTCCGTGGTTCGAGTTCAATACTCGAATTCTATGTTTAATACTCAAATGTTGACTCAAGCATTGAGTTGAGTTAGAAGAAATTCGTGTCTAGAACTCTATTATAGTCTGGCGATTCGAGTCGACTTGAGAACGAATCGAATCTAGAAATTCAATTTTAGAGCACAAAGGAAAAATCGAATAGGAGTAAAATTCAAATAGCATATCGGTTGAACACAATGATACAGCCATAGTAAATCAAACATAATTAAACATTACAAAAAAAAAAGAAAGAAAAACAACATACACTTCCACCGTTGGGAACCAGAAATGAGATCAAGTTCTATGTTTTATTATAATAAAACTAAAACAGATATTTTTAATCACTATTAGCTAATGGAACCAAAGTCAATACCTAAATTGAATTCGGTTCCATTAGCTTCTTATCCAATTTGCAACAAAATTTACTTATTGAAAAGATAAATCAAGTTATTATTTTAGTACAAACATCACATCTAGATGATTTTTTAAATTGAAACTCACCCCCGATTTCTGAATTAAGCATTTGAAGTTGAGTATTTCTCAAACTCTACTTTAGCCTGCAAACCTGTCAAAATCTGGTTGAGACGTACTTCACACACTGTCTCATTCAAATTTTGGCGTTATAAAGGTGTCTCAAAACTAAAACCATAAATGTAGTAACAGCTATTTAATACAGCACGACTGCACGAGTGAGTCAATCTAACTCGAATACTAGACTCGAGTCAGTTGAGACTTCCTTAATAGAATCGTGCCGACTTCCATAAGTGTGTCGAGTACCAGAATCGAGTCTGATGTACTCAAATCAAAATAAATTGGTACTCGATATGCGAGTCTGACTCGAGTCACGCCGTACTCGGCAAATCGCTACACTGTTCTTTTATATGTCAAAGTAGAAATAAATAACCTCATTTTATTCGTATTCTTGTAAACGTTGTGGAGGTTATTGTTTACAACAATATTACAATTTGTATTAAAATAGCCAGACAAGAGTAAACGTAAATACCAAAACCAAGACCTGAAAATATGGTAAGTTTTACTGAGTGATTTTCTAAGTTTCTGTTAAAATAATCCAAAATGTTTGCTTGGTTTATAAGCATGTTTTCTTTTTAATTCTAGGGAAAACAAAAGAAAACGAGAAAAATTGTTGAGAGGAAATTCGCCAAAATGAAAAAACTCATTAGTCTCAGTGATAGTAGAATTAAACCTACAGAAAGAGTTGAACCTAAGAAGAAAAAAATTGATCCACATGAGCTAAAAATACGTGAAGCACCGCAAGCCAGCTCGGCGCTGTTTTTTCAATATAACACACAGCTAGGCCCACCTTACCATATTCTCATTGACACCAATTTTATCAACTTCTCAATCAAAAACAAATTGGACATAGTACAGAGTATGATGGATTGTTTATATGCCAAATGTATTCCCTATATAACAGATTGTGTACTGGCCGAGTTAGAGAAGCTTGGGCGGAAATACCGTGTAGCTCTGAGAATAATTAAAGACCCACGCTTCGAAAGAATTACTTGTTTACATAAAGGAACATATGCTGATGACTGTATTGTGCAAAGGGTAACACAGCACAAGTGTTACATAGTGGCAACTAATGACAAGGATTTGAAGAGGAGAATAAGGAAAATACCAGGTGTACCAATAATGTATGTTGCTGAACACAAATACACTATTGAGAGAATGCCAGACGCTTATGGAGCACCTAAAGGTGCTATTTAGTATTAAAATAAAATATTTTTTCTCAAAATTCTTTGTTTAATCTTAGTACATAATACACATTACAAGTAGTTTAAGTGCTACATTCTAATAATATGGTACTAGACCAGTTATTTATTTTATGTGCTAGGTATATGGCATGGAACTGAAAATTGCCCTTAGATGATCCTATACATAACAAGGCTTGAAAAGTATTCAGTACAAATGCGAATTCTGTAACAGAAGAATTAGGCATTGTTCTTTATTCAGTTCCCTACCATTTATTATTACAAAGTAGTTTAAATTGTTAATTATGAAAGTAACAACAGTATAGGTTCGCCACAAAGGGACCACCGACCACTGGTGGCCGTTGACAGCGACTTCACGCGCTTTTATATATATTTTGTATTGACTACTGCCACCCGACACTGTCGCACTGCTCCATGCTCCCGTGCAGTTACCCATTAGACATTCTACGTATCGCACGCGTCACCAAGGACCACGACGCCATACATAAATACATTCATACATAAGACTATGCAGCAAGCAGGGAGTGGGTTATAAAATGTGTTTCCGAACACTGATGGTTGTCACTCACTTCTGACACTTACCAATCTGATGGTAGTGAGCGGTGGCCAATCGACATTCACCCGATTGTGTACGGTTAACATTTCATTAATACAGTAGAAGCATAGTCTTATTTTTACACCTTCATAAAAGGATTTTAGTTCACATAGGCCTTAAGCCTCTGCACATTATGTAATACTAGATGGTTGTGTTATGTGCACTTGGGGATCCGACAACATCAATTATTTCACCAACTGGCTTGGTTTCATTGTCAGCCACCATATTACATATTGATGGTGGAATGGTAAGGGTCTGAAACAAAAATTTCATAGTTATTAACAAATCTTTTTTGGATTTTCTGCAACTGGTTCTCTTGATTCATCACTGATGCTTGGACTGATACTAACAATCTGAAAACTCTTAAAAAAATGGTATGGCTTTTCTAAGGTCCATTTAGCAGATAGACAGACTGAGAAACTTTCGCATAAAAGTAACATATTTAGTAATATCTACACACCTTCCCAGGATTGAGAGCTTCATATTGATGTCTCAGAGCTTGCAACTCAAATTCACATGAAGCCAGGGCATTCTTCAAGTCCAAGGCTAGAGCCAGATCAGACCGCAATTCATTGAAATGTTTGCAGATCGCCTCAGTTGGCGTAGGAGCAATATCTGTAAACAAAAAAAGCAGATCGTTAAAAAAAAAACCGGGCAAGTGCGAGTCGGACGCGCGCACTGAGGGTACAGCACAAAATTACCTAGGAAAACAATTCGATTCCCGAATTGAATTACAAATTACAACTAACTAAAAAGTAACTACAAATTTAGTTTTCAGATTTATTCCTATATCTACACTACAAGAACTTGCTTTATACCAAATGTCGGGATTCTGGGTCAACGGGAAGTACCCTATGAATTTTGGTTTCCTCGAGTGTCGAAATGTACGTTGATTACCACATAAACCGAAGTATCTTTTTTTCTCGTTCACGAGTTCGCAGACTAGAGTATATCTTTTAATTTCTACTCGATACCTCCACGCATTCCCGAGATATAGGGTCTTGACAGACAGACAGACGGACGGACAACAAAGTGATCCTATATGGGTTCCGTTTTTTCCTTATGAGGTACGGAACCCTAAAAAAATATTGACGAATTAATTGTTTTGGGCTTTTAATTATGATTTGTGATCTATATAAAATAAGTGATACTAACATATAATATGGACCAAAAGTTGTCTCTATATAAATAAAATTATTGTTATTATCTAAAATAAAAGGAGAAACTGACTGACTGACATATGACACAAGCACAGCTGAAACTACAGGGACTAGGGACATGAAATTTTATATAAGTTTTCCTTTTAGGACGTAGGCGAGCACTAAGAGAGGATTTTCCAAAATCGACCCCCTAACTACATGAAACTGGAGAGGTCCAAAGTTTATATAGAGAAACCTGCGTTCACGCGAGCGAGGCTGCTTACAGAAGCTAGTATTTTTATAAAAAAATTGCGCTTTGGTAGGAATCCTATCTTAGTCAGGTCAAGAACCTCGGTCATGCATAGATGAAAGAAAAAGATTTATTTTTCACCAAATTTATACACAATAGGATCATTATAAATCAACTTTGTTATTCACAACCATTTGATTGTATACTGTAATAAATAATAGGCTTTGTAAGGGAGAATGAATTTGGAGAACAGTACTGGTCCAGGTAAGGCGATTAACACACTGCCACGCATCACGCAGCGTAGCGCGTGAATGCGTGTTAGGGGTCCATTACACGGTCATGCAAGCGTTAGTCAAAACCATCAATCATGAATGAAACTTGACTGATAATGAATGAAGCTTGATTGACGGAATTTTATCTCCATACATTTTTCGTCATCAAACGTCAGTCATCGCATTACACGGTAGGTTTTTCGTCAGTCAAGATATTTGACTGTGGCAAAACTGACAGCAAAACATATTGTGTACTGGACCCCTTAACGTCGCTTGTAAGTATCTCTGTTTGTATAGAAAACACGCACAGTCCACCACACAGAAAATGCATCCACGCGCGTTCATTCAGATCACAAGCGGAGAAACATGAGCACACGCGCGTGGGTGCGGGGTGAGACGCAAGGTGTGCCACACCGAGTCTCGCAGTGCCGTGCGTGATTTTGAACTTGACGTGTGATTGATAATGGAACTCGATCGATTTATATTCTAAATCGAAAATCCCAGTAATTTTGAACAAATGACCCACTCAACGATCTTGTTTGTAAATAAGGATGTACCCAGTATCTTCTGTAGGGGCCTAGCAGGGTCGAAGCCTACTGGAGCCAAGGGTCTGATTCTGAAAGGAAGACTCGGCCCTGGTACGAAAGGCAACGAAGGAACAGGAGTGGGTTTTTAGTCAGTAAAAGTCTGACACTATCTCCCGCCCCGCCCAAGAGCGGGGGATGTCATAAGATGATTTTCCCACCGGAAAAAAAAAACCCAGTATCTTCTAAACTTTCTTTATCTTCTATTATTCCACGATTTCTAATAATTTGACTATACAAAAATCATACAGTTAGTATAACTTAGTCTTGAATGAGTTCCACACTAATAACCATTTTTAATATCAAAACAGACGCCACGCTCTGCACTGCTATCACCACAGCGGCTTTGAATGAAATGAGCCAGAGCCGCCGTGAATCCACAAAAGGGTTCTTTACGCACTCACGCGCGTAGTTGCACGCGCGTGAGTACGTAAAAAACCCGCACGATGATGCAGATCTGCACTCCTGCAAGTACGCGCGTAGGCACGTTAATTCGCAACATGAGCGTGATGCGTGACAGAGAGATGCAGCATGATGCGTAAGAATATTTACTGATAGACACAGGCCTCGCCGAATATCGCAAAGACCTCTATATAAATATAATGTAACAATAAACAAACCAATATTCATAAGCCTCAGCTCTTGTTCTATGGCCTTGGTCTTTCTCTGTCCTACTCCGGGTGGCAGCTTCATACGTTGAGATCGCAGCCAGACACCTGTGCCGCGTGCTTCGGGGAACTTGATACCCGACCACTCCACAGTCTGTATATTAGAAAATGATGAATTTAAAAAATGGATTATCGCATTAAGATTTAATGAAATTAAAAAATCTAAAAAGAATTAAAAATAATATTACATATTAATAAAGTTACCTAGCGAGATTAACCTGTTTGTCGATCGAAAATGACCGTTTAAGTAAATGTGATAAATGGTAACTATTTGGCTGGCCTCATCTAATTCAAAATGACGAAAAAATTAATGTGTAAAAGTGTTTTTAAAACCTATTTGCAAAATAAAGAACATTTATTATTTAATATAAAATTGTAGATATGATTGATTTATTTAATTATATTATCAACAATCAAATAAGCACTGTACCCCCACTTGATAATTTGTGGTCACCCTAATTTTTCAAATGTTGATTTACTTCTGTTGCTGCTGTTCTGTTGTTGTTGTTTGTTGTTTCAAATGTTGTTGTTGAGTTAGTTATGGCATGACGAGTGACAAGGCAGAATGGAAGAAAAAAACATGTTGCGCCGACCCCAAATAACACGGGACAAGGGCAGGAAGATGATGAGATGATGATGATATACTTCTGTTGCTACCCCCTTTCTGTTGCTTCTGTTGCTGATAAGTAGCAGCAGCTTTAAAATTGTATGTTTTTTAAGAGGATGATTTAAACTCATAGTACTTACAACACTCTCCACAGCACGCACAGGTCTTTGTTGAGCAGTAAGTTTCTTCTTATGTAGTTTCCTGTCATGGCGCCTGGCTATACTAGAAGCCGTGTTTGATGGAGTACTAGTACCCTCGTTATTATTGTTGACTTGACTTATAGGAGGCAAGTTGCCACTGTCCGCTCTAGATATCAATTTCTGTAAGTCCTGAGTCTTTCTTTCTCTTTCGCGTTTCCTAGCTTCAATTTTCTTTAACTCAGTTATCAGCATTTGCTCCTCATCAATCTGGATAAATAAATGTATTTTGTATATAAATATTATATTATAGTTTATGAATTATCCACAAGAACTTTGTTAAGACTTCATTTTGTGGCTTGAATACAGGTTGACATTGACAGTAGTAACCTTACTTCAAAAAAAAAATAAAAAGGAAAATTGCATGAATAGTTTAGTATTTACCTGTTCTTGCGTTCTATCAAACAATCTTCTAAGTTGTTCCTTCCTCTTTCTCTCATGTTCAGCATCATAATGATAAATGCGTTTCTCACCGTTCACCATTGTTACAGTATTTGACCATGGATTAGTTTTTACCTGAAAAATAGACATATGAAAATTTTTGTAAGTAATGTATAAGTTACCCAATAATGATTGTATTTATCAGTCATCTGGTGTCAAATTATGATTGAAGTAGCAAAATAAAACATACTTTGCTCAATGTAGCACAGATCCCATAGTAGCGTTCTTTTAAGTCCTCCACACTTCGGTCCCTGAAAGCAGCTCGATCCCACCGATCATGTATGACAATGAAACGCAGGTCAAATCTTTGACATAAGTCCATGAGGTGATCAGTTTCAGCTTGGCTCCAGTCTTCCGATTTTAAATACTGATTGTACTCAGATTCGGAGTATGATGGTATTGTCACTTGCTGAATAGAAAAATATGCAGTTTATTAAGTAATACATTCACAATTTGTTTCATGAGTTTTAAAGAATTATTATTTACTGCACCAAATCCAAGTGATTTCAGAACAAAGTAAGCTTCTAATTACTTGTGAAAAAATGTTGCCCTAATCTGGGAATTACACCGATGTATATTGTGGGTGTGTTCACAAGTATGTAAACTCACATAAACAAGACGACACCCAGACTCGGCACAACTATTTGTTTGGTATGGGAATTCAACTCGTGACATGCAGCATGGCAGACAATTTCTCAACCACTGTGCCAATCGTACCACCAAAATGCAGCAGATTTTACATATATTAGATTGAAAGCATAAGTTCAACTCAGGAATGGATGCAGTGCAGGACCACACTTAGAAAATACAAAACATATGAAAAAAATATCATAAAATGTTATGAATTTTTACTGATTGACGTTGACATACTCTGATAGTAATAGAAGTACTTTACCTTATTAAACTGTGCAAATGGATACTCTTTGGCTTCATCAGCAGCTCGTTTCCAGTGGTGGAAGACAGCATTGTCAGAACGAGCAGGATTTGTGAATGGTGCCCATACCCATTTTCTCACTTTTCTCATGCCAAGCTTAGCTTTAGTTTGTTTGTAGGCTTTACCTAACAAAAAAAAAATGTGAATGGTTAAATGTGTAAGTAATAAAGCTCTGTTGTTTATAAAAGTATCATTTTTAAACTTGAGAACATTGGAAGATTGGATTATTAATACTTTTGGTGCTAAGTTAGTTTATGGAATCAATTATGTAAACATCTCTATTCTATTCTATGAAAACTTCTTAAAAGAAATATGTTTTAGGTTTAAAACTTACCTGTATCAGTGGGTAACAGTGGCGGCAGATCTTTATTGTCATTGTAGAGCAATGCAAACACCTCTCTGTGCATTCCCTCAGGCCGCTTCACTGCTTTTGCAGTCACATACTTCTTCTTCACTTTGTCTCCATGTATGATACTATCTCTACTGATCTCAGAAGATGGTTGCTCCAGCTCCAATATATCAAGAATATCAGCCATTTTATTTAATTTTAACTAGCACTAAATCTTATTAAATTAAGCCTTGGCACTTTTTACAAGGAAAAATCTGGGCTTCCAAGCCACAAGTTACACTTATTTCGTAAACGCTTACATGCACTACTAGTTTGTCAGTATCTATAAGTAAAAAATATTCCTCGCAATAGGATTATTTACAGTTAAATTGAATGAAATAAACACAAATCATTAGAATTTTTCGATTTTGCTTGACAGAGACTGACAACCTGACAACAAGCCAACCAAAGAGTAAATATAAGCCAACCAAAACCAAAATGACATTGACACTGTTGACAGATAGACAATCATTACTTTTTTTTACCACCGTATGTTTCGTAGACGGAGGAACTGTCTGTCTACGGTATGGTTTGTGCGTTTAGCCAGTGTAAAAAAAAGTAGGTAGTGGTTTTATTTAGTTTTTAGTCACTTCATGTTACACAAGGGTTACCACGAGCTCTTATGGGGGATGCAACTCGACATACATTTTCACTGTTTTTCATACAACCACTCACGCGATTATGATTTTTTATTAGATGTTTTGGAAACACGGTATCTTGTGGATATTATCTAGGCTTCTATTGAAATAAATTTATAAGTTTGTGTAAAACTAATCCAGTAAATACCTCTGAAAATTGCTATTTTGCTTGAACTATGACACTCCATAATTTACTCAAAAATAAAAGTCAAAAAAGTATAACAATAGAAGATTCTAAATGACAACATTTTTTTCAAAAAGTTGGGTTTAAAAATAACATGTATTTACTGGAACAAGTTTTGTAAAATATTCGAGTAAATCATGGAATTACCGAATGCTAACAGATATTTTCAGGCGTTATCTCTCTTTTCTCGCTTTGCCTTTTCGTCAAACATCGCGTTCGATTGCGTTAGATGAAGTAACAAGCTTTTAATCCATTCTCGATGTGAAAAAGGACCCTCTTAACGCGATCCTTTTTACGACCTAAACTGTCAAAGGGATGGAGTTATATGTGGTGTATAGCTCCATCCTTCGCTCCAGCTCTCTCGCACGATGACATTTTAGCATTTTTAACAAGTCATGGTAAGTGTCCACTACGGTAGCGGTAGTCCGGAGGGTATATAAGATCCTTAGTCTGAATTATCTTGACCGATCCAAACTACGAACAATTGGTTGCGCAGTAATTCTTTTTATGAATCAATTAGCGAATGCGTATTGCGTATTTTTTCGAGTATATGCATATTTCGTAACGCCTAACTTCAGAGGGGCCAATCAACATAATATATTTTGACCGTACTGTATTCTGAGTTCTATTAGAAAGTGGATGTAAAACGTTCTAATGTTTAGCAGCCTCCTCGGCAAGCTTCGTTGAGGTAGTCAATTATATACTAAAATTCTTAGTTCCATTTTACCGTAAGCGCGCCTGTAAACGTGTTCCAATGATTTCACGTATTGTTAAGTTGTGTAGATACTTGTAATACTTATTACATACTGGATAAGTATACTTATTATTTACAACACAACATCATCATACACACGCAACAACCCTAGTCGGCTGTGACGACAATTAGCTGGAAGTAAAATGTGATTTCTAGCTAATAATGAACAGAGTATTTTTATCGCTAGGAACAAATGAAATCTGTGTGCGTGCATGATATTTTGACATCTCTCGGTCTACCGGGGACCAAAATCGTAGTGGTTTTTTTTTTTGGGTGGGAAAATCATCTTCTCTTGGGCGGAGCGGAAGATAGTGTCAGACTTTTACCGGCTAAAAACCCACTCCTGTTCCTTCTTTGTCTTAGTCCCAGGGCCCCGGGTTTCACTTTCACGCTACCCGTGGAAAATCGTAGTGGTATGTATACGCTGCCAGGGGCCTTACCATGACGTGTTAAAATGTCAAAAGAGCGAATGAGAAAGAGGATTGGAGCTATACACCCTATATCTAATCGTTCGTGGTACGAGTTCTAACCCACCAGCTACAGACCTTCTGGCCGAAAGGTGTCGTACGTTTCCGAGGATGGTCAGGTGACAGCAAGCAGCGCAACACGACGCACGCCGACTACATTACGTGTATAATTATAGTTAATAATAATAAATAATATTCCACAACTATCACACAACGCCGTCTAGTCCCAAGCTAAGCAGAGCTTGTGTTATGGGTACTAGACAACTGATAAACATAATTATATATTTCTAAATACATACAATATCTAGATAAATTACACCCAGACACAGAACAAATGATCGTGCTCATCACACAAAAATTTGTACTGGGTGGGAATCTAACCCACGACCTCCGGCATAGCAGTCAGGGCCATTAACCAACAGACCAACAGGCCAGTTCAATAAGATTTGTTTTTATAATATGTATTAGTTTAATATTGTTTAAGATTATTACATTTTATGTATTTTTTCTTTGGGCATCCGATGCCTGAAAATAAAATGGTTATTATTATATAGCTCCATCCCTTAAACAGTTCAGTTTAAGTCGTTAAATGGATCAGGTTAAGAGCTCTTGGTAGGGCCTTATGGCCCGGGCTTTATCTTTGTTTTAGGGGGCGCCAAGCGCCGCTTGCGACAGTGAAATAACTACAAAGTTGAGCTTTTTATCTGTGTAACCCTGTTCTTCCTTTAAAAATTGTATTACTTTCCGAAATAATTGAATCTGCACCAATTGCACCCGAATTACTGTTTGAAAAAAAAAAGTAGACGGTGTCAAACAATCCAACCGTAAAAATCTACTGAAAAGTTTGGAACAAGTCACTAGCAATCTGATGCCGTTGGTGGAATTTATTTTAGTTCAATCATATTTGATGTCATCAACTGCATCAGACTGCTTAATGTGACTTGTTTCAGGTTTTTTGACATTTTCATTTTTTTTTATTTTCTCCTTTTTAGTGAGTAATACTTTTGTAATAATATCCTCGAACCCTATCTTGATACCATACGTGAATGTCATAAAAAAAAATCAAAACATATTCGGGTACCAATATCCACAATTTTCTAATTTTTAATTACCTACCCAGTGTTACTCTCACAACTAAGACAATCTAACGACATCTCTCAAGCTAAAATGGAGCAAGCTATTTAGGCTTTAGGGCATGCCAAAGACATAGGTATATATATACAGACACTCGAAAAATATAACTCTCCTGCCCGCAGTCGGGTAAATAAGCTGTGAGCGCATTTTGTTCGCATGCCAACTAGAGGGCGCTCTGAAGGCTAGAACTGCCTCTGCTGCGACTTTAATAGGTACCCGGTGGCCCGAGGAAACTAATATAATTATATTGTTACGTACAGTAAAGATTGTGTTCATAGTGCTTGTTTGCTACTGCCGTGCTTACGCTCTAGTGATGAGATGAATCTGATCTTTTCTTCTTCGAAAGATTGCAAATAATTTTGTCACTATGCACTCGTTTATTTCTACTTTCATTCTGTAGGCTACTCAGGCACTGTCTTGCTTCACCCTTGCCAGTTACTGGCAAGGCGCGGTGATGAAAGTATCCAGTTCAATAATTCGTTTCCCTGACGTGTTCATCGTATGTCTTCGGAACTCGACAAATAACTTCAGAAAGTGCCTACTTTAGCAGCTATTTTTTATTAGGTAAAAAGGAATATGAAAAAATTTTACTACAAAATACAGAAATGTACTGAAATTTTATTGGTCGCAAATTTAATTAGAATACAACCCTATTAATGATAGAATTCAGGGCTGCAGGATTGTCCAGAGGAGTCTGAAAAAAAAAAAACTTTATTTTAGTAAATTGTTATTTTTGAAAGGCATAGTAGAGATTGCACGTCAGTGTAGTTAGCGTAGTATGGCATCCTCACTTTCTGCCTGCAGCAGGTCCTCATTGAATATGGATGTTTCGGGAGGTACCTGTTTCGAATTCGGTGAGATGAAATGTCAGGGTGTCACCATTGTGTGGATCGCCCGGAGGACACAGTGGTGGAAGGTTGCCCCACTTCGGCGGTGTACCACCGTGTTCACGTGGAGACGATCAGTCGTGACGATCTCACATGTCCAACTTTGGTTCAGGCCGTTCAATAAGGACCAAGTGCGAGTCAATACACTCAAGCGCACGATGTGTTCCACGCGCACCTCGAAGAGATGTCAGTAAAATGGACAGCGGCCAGTAGGTCTGAAACTTGCAAGGGGTGCTAAAAATATATTCGAAAACTTTGAGCCCTGAAACACAAAGGGCTACTGAAGGAACACGGGTGGGTTATAGTCAGTAAAAGTCTGTCCTCTCTGTCTCTGTGTCATAGACTGTCCTCTCGCTCCACCCAGTGCGGGAGAAGGTATTTGACGATTTTTCACATGAAAAATTAGGTTGCACGTCAGTGTCTTAAAATGTAATACTTCAATTTGCTACGTGGACGACGTAACTAGTATGGTAGTTTCTTTTTTTTTCAATGTACTTAATAATTTATAATGTACATTATAATTTTATAATGTCATTAACTTGCAGCCTTCCGAATTTATATCATTATATATTTAAAAAATCAATAATATTTTTCATTTATAAAATAACCTACCTATAGAGTGACCTAGTCATGAATGTGAACAACTTTAACTACGAGAGAGACTGGAGTTAAGGCAAAGTTAAAAGAAGAAGCTTAAAGCAGAGGCCACATCATTGCATTTTAAAAGTTTCGTGTTTTGACTAGGTAGGCAGACACATAATCATCATCATCATCATTTCAGCCGATAGACGTCCACGGCTGGACGTAGGCCTCCCACAAATGTCGCCACAATGAACGGTCCTGTGCGTCTGGCATCCATCGGATTCCTGCAACCTTCATCAGGTCATCGGACCTTGTAGGGGGGGGGGCCTTCCAACACTGCGTCTTCCGGTACGTGTTTGCCACTCCAGAACCTTTCGGTCCAAACGGCCATCTGTTCTGCGAGCAATGTGCCCTGCCCATTGCCACTTAAGTTTGGCGATTCTTCGTGTCATTCGGCGACACGTAATAGTAGTTTTTAACTCGGTTAAAAAAAAGAAACATAAAATATTACCGATTGTCCAGCAGCGTTCACCCAAAAGAATTGAAGTCTAGTTCCATTCCGGAAGTAACCTTCAACCAATCGGTTAACAACAATTGATTGTCTTGGTGCGGCTAGGAAAGCAGGCATTCCAGTCCATGTAAGTTTTCCCACCCATTCTAGTTGCCCTGAAATTATACCAATAGCTTTTTGAGCAAATTCCTGTTCTTGAATTACCCGCGTTGTTACTTCTGATTGGCCAAATTAATTGTTCGCATTAGTGCGAGGCAAAATAAGCCGCGATGTGTGATGTGTGAAAAACACTTGTTGGTAGCACACACTTACCATCCATGGTAGCTGCGTTGGATATAAATTAAAAAAAAATAGATAGCCGAATACTCTATCAAGGCATTCATTCTGTTTTTGAAAATAGCGGCAAAATATTTTTTTGGCTGTTTGGTTGTCCTTCAAGTTTGTTGATAGTAATGCAAATTTTGTTATAGTAATTTACCTGGTGTATTTGATACTGCATCCAAATTGCCATTATAAATAGCAACGGTAAGTGATGTGTTTTGGAGAATATATTCCACTGCAATAAATTTTTTTATAAGTAATTAGAAGTCTCATCATATTATTTCGGTTTCTAAGCAAAATTCTATTTTATGTATAATCGAGCTTAGCGCTGTAACCTTTTTTTTTGAGGTGGAAAATCATCAAATGACTTCTATCGCTCTAGGGTGGGGCAAGATAACGTGTCAAATTTTACTGACTAAACCCACCTGTGTCCTTCAGTTGCCCTTTGCGTTCCAGGGCCATGGTAACTCTTTCAATAATTCCCGCGGCCTAGCGGGCATTGACCCCACTCAGCCCTTACGGTTTTGCTGACATCTCTTTGGCGTCCATTACACGATAGGTTTTGCTGAGTAAATTTTTTTGATTGACGAAAAACCCACCGTCTAATGCGATGATAGATGTTTGCATGACGAAAAACTAATGGCAATAAAATTCCGTCATTCAAACATCATTATTCTGGGTTACCACGACGTTTGAAGTAAGATTGTTTAATTTTTATTCCATTGTGGGTAAAAGATGGCGCTAGACAACCTGTATAACCCTGTCTCTTACCCACACTAAAATAAGAATGAAACAATCTTACTTTGAACGTCATGGTAACCCACATGATTGATGGAATTGATTGACGCTTGCATGACCGTGTAATAGACGCCTTTGAGACGCACGTTGAACAATTTGCGTCGTCAACGATTCGGGCTCCGTCCGATATCCGTGGTCCTTACCGGACGGCCGGAATACAGAGTTACCGCTACAGCTACCAATGTTTTGTCCAAGCAATTTAATTGAGGTTGAGTGACAAAACAAATACGTCATTCAACCACAATTAAAGTTTTCTCAATGTGGGAATCGAACTCGTTGTTCAACTGTGTTACTAACTAAGTAGGTATCTATTTCTGCCCCCCTAGCCAAGTTACGATCGTTTCGTTTGCGTCGAACGCCTCGAGTAGGCCACATCTCCGATTCCATTGTTTTGACCACGTGACTGAGCGTTCAGGTAACGTTAGAACAAAGGAATCGGAGGCGTGGCCTACTCGAGGCGTTCGACGCAAACGAAACGATTGTAACTTGACTAGAGGGGCTGATAGCAATATACATGTTATATTTGCAGTTGTTGTTTTTCCATCGTATTCAATTTAGACTGTTTTTTCTCAGACCCTGAATATATTACCAATACCTCAGCCCAGAGAAAAAAAATCACCGATTAACTAGTATATGAAAATCAGTATCTAATAGTTTAATGGGTTGGTTGACTGCTGAAGTGTTGATTGACAAGATAACGAGCCGTAAAAAATTATAATAAAAAAAATCTACTAGGTAGGAAGTATACATTATTTTTAGTATATGCGAAACCTGAATATAGTTTGTTCAGAAACAGTAACTGAATCGATTAGTTCCAATGATTTTTACACCATAGTTTATTTTTTCCCAAAGATATTTAAAAAAGGTCACAAGTTGGACACCACCAACACAACAAGTAAGTAAGTAAGTACAACATAGGTCACGGCAGGTCATAGCCGGCATTAGATGCCAGCGCACAGCTGGGTGCGGAGCAAAACATCTTCTCAGTCACCCGGATGGTCCGGTGACCATGTATTTGTACGGTCAATCAGGTAACATAAGCTTTGTGATTTTTCATGATACAGTTATAAAATTTTGTACATAGATCATTACATAAAAAATACTAGACACGTGTTTCTGGTTTCACATATACTAAAACTAATCTTGTATAGTTTTTAAAGAGAATAAAAAGGTCATGACCTTTTCTCTCGAAGCGGATATTGTAACTGTACCTAACGTGATAGATAGTAGACGGATTATACTGTACTGCATTGATATTATACCTTTGTCTGTAGCTGGGGCCATAAAAGAGCTCTTAAAAGCTTTAACGACGGCCTCCCGACCAGAATCGTAGGTTACGTTTGAAATCCCTAAAGCTGTTGCAACATCAGTGTTCATAATATCTAAATCTGTGTTTTTGAATACTCGTCGCAAATAATCTCGCTGACCGAACAAATCTGGAAATTATTATAATGACAATTAATAAAAAGTCGAAGAGGAAAAAAATACATAGATGAACTAAGTAAGTACGCTATTATAGTAAGAAAATCATCATTTTCTATTGAATAAGTTGCGAATAATGATAACTTACCCCCAGTTTTGGGCTCCCTAGTAAGTTTTTGAACGATGTTTCCAAGATTTACAGCTGTAGCACCAGCATTTTCGTTAACAAATTGCCCCAAAGAAATAAATTTATCGAACGCATCTTCTAAATCTTCATTTTGAACCAACTGCGTTGTCTCTTTGGATAAATTTTCTATAGCGTCGCGGCCATTAGCATCAATGTAACCCAGCTCCTCGAGGTAAAAGCCGAGTTTCGTCATGGCTAGGGCTGGCGAAATTATAGCATTGCCTAATACTACACCACGAAGGTTGTGTTTAGTTTCGTTCTGCAATACAGTTTATTATGAAATATTTACCTTTTAAGATTTGATTGAATCTATCAAAATACTTACTTGATGAAGCTTAGCTGCTAACGTCAGGGCTAGCTGTGCCCCATGTGCCTGCCCGAAGATGTACAATGGTGTGTCTCTGTATCCTTCATGCACGGTGTAGAAGGATTCTAAAGTTAGAGCTAAGTGTTCAGCTGTAAAATAACAATAAAGGTTACGTCACATTATCCTCCTAAGTTTACTTAAATGTGAAAGTTGGTAATTTGTTAAGAAATTAGAATATGGGTAGATCGTTGCCTGGGGCCTTATGTGCCGTAGATTTCGAACTTTCATATAGTCTCAACAATTGGTAATAGCAAGTGATTCATAAATTTTTCAATCAAGTAACTACTCTTACCATTTTCTTCAGCAGTCTTCGGGATTTGATCGTTAGTTAGGGGACTACTAAAACCTGTGCCTAAAGGTGCATCGATGAAGAGCAAGTTGTATCGGTTAATCTGGAAGGTAAAAACGCTGTATTAGTACCTATACAAACATAAATATAAGTATACGACATTGCATCTATAGCCTTAACAATATGCCATACCCAAGAGTTTTGTCTTCTGCTGAAATTGATGTCGTAAGGGCCAATCATTCCTAAGTTGGCCAACAGGCTGGGTGGAACGCCTGTCACCCCATCTAACCACAATATTATGGGCCGGTTGTAACGATTACCAATTGCTATAGTGGGGTAAAACCACCAGAATACATCACCTACGAGTGGTATCTCGGTAAAAGCTGCCGTATAGTCAAAATCACCAATGCCTTCACCTTCCAGCACTGAAAAAGATGATATTGAGTAGGTTTATTTGACTTAAACACTCATAAACAACTAAACATCCGTTTTGTTTTTCTATGACCACACAGTGACATGGGTTATTAAAATATTTCATGAAGATGTTTGAAATAAAACATAGCTACATTTGACATGTTCATGTCATAATAATCATGCGGAAGGCAGTAATCAACATTGTGGCATAATTGTCCTCACTGTTGGTAACATTCACACAGAGGACATTAACTGGCAATTTTTTCACACCGAGTGCTTACATTTAATTTGTTGATATAAATTTTCTTTTATGTTTTGGATTATAATTTGAATTATGTTTCATTCATTTCTTGTTCCATTTATCATCATTTCAACCGGAAGACGCCACTGTTGGACATAGGCCTCCCCTAACCGTTGCCACAATGACCGATTTTCTCGCATCCACCGCATTCCCGCGACTCACACCAGGTCGTCGGTCAACCTTGTGGGAGGCCTTCCAACACTGCGTCCATTATCCATTGTGTCATTATAAACATTCTTGCGTTTATTCTGCTAGGGTCGCACATCCACGACCAAATACTCCATCTCGTCAGCTCTTCTATCACTTATGTGGATTGAAGAGCTAAACGAGATGTAGTACCTAGCAAGCTCACGACCCTGGGGAGTAGACGTGAAAACATTGGTCGGACTAATCCGATGCGGGCGGTTAAAGGGCTGTGATGTTTTCACCTGATTAGTGTTACAGGAAGAAAAACGTACTTACAACGAACAGAGAAGGGTTTATCCACCTCCCTAGTTACTAGCCACCATATTAGTACTCCCAGTCCTGCTAGAACAGCTGCTGCTGCAATGACACTCCCGACTATAACAATCCTTTTTGCCATTTTTAACTTAAAATACGTCCAGAATAAGCTAGCCTAGATTAAGTATGTAAATTAACTAAATTATTCTTAATCAATGTAACCAAATTATCTTTATGTATTTTATGATAAAGACATGAATTTAAATATACATAAATTTAATAGTAATCTTGTTCTGATAGTGTTAAGTAATGCACGTACGCATGAAATACCAAGATTAAATACGTATATAATGTTATGATAAGGTGTTCTTAATTAGGTAGATAATTACCTAATTGGATTTCTTTAAATCCACACTATCCAGTCAAAATTAGTCTTATCGGTTGGCATTTTAGTTTAAGGTGCTTTCACATTAGGTATATTTTGTCTAACGTTACATTTTCTTTTTAGTTTGGAAAATCATCCAATGACGTCTATCGCTCTTGGGCTGAGCGCGAGGGTATGTCAGACTTTTACTGACTAAAAAGCCACTCCTGTTCGTTGCCTTTCATACCAGGTTTACCGAGTTTTCCTTTCAGAAACCAACCCTTGACAGTTGGCTTCGGCCTTGCTGGGCCCCTACGGATTGCAGACATCTCCTTAAGGCGCGCGTGGAACAGTACGCACCGTCAACCACTTGGGCTCGGTCCGGACGGTTACCGGACGGCGAGCAATGGGTAGCTCGCCGTCCGCAAGCCCGTCTAACATTACATAGAGTAGATAGATGTCCTTACTATATATTGTTCTCGTCTGGGTTTAAGTAAATACCATACCATATGGTTTGTTCCTATGAATTTCTACTTTTATATTATTATTACAAAATCACTCGCTCCTATCAGCCTTTTATTTTGAGTTTGGGACATCATGAGATAATTTATCACGGTTTGGGTGGAGTGAGAGGTGTCAGACTTTTACTGACTAACATCCACCCGAGTTTTTCCAGTTGATATTGGTGTTCCAGTGACGCGGTGACTCTTTCGGACAATCTCGTAGATTTTCCAGGCATCGTCCAAAAATAAAGCCCCAGCGAGACCTTTCTTTGAGGCGCGCGTAAAACACAACGTGCCTGGTTCTTAATAGACGGTGCGCTACCCATTGCTCGCTGCTACGTTGGCCGGAAATCACCCTGTGACTCCTGATGTTCAGGGCGTCTAGAGTGAGACCTTAAGAAAAAAAACGGAAAGTGGGGCACCTATACCCTATTCATCTGGGCTTGAGACAATATGTAAACAAACAAAAGATGTAGGTACCTTCGGCCAAGTTTCTTCGTTGTGTTTGATTGAATACATTAATAATGGTCTCCTTTTCTGTTGAATGCATTGGCATTTTATTTGCACGCTTTTTATTCGGTGTATGACAAGAATTCAACGAAAATATCTGAAAGCGGCACTCTCGTATTAACAAGTTGATGTGAACAAGATGGCAGATTATAACCCGGCCGATGACAAAACGTCACATTTTAATGTAAAATGTTTGCAGTATCTATGGTCTATAATTTAGTAGTATTATATATGGTTTGTTTACCTTTTGTCTCACGGCTCCCTGAGTAGGGTATAAATAAAGGCGCTTCTCTAACCACTCTTCAAAAAGGGGTTTTATCGCAGTGATTATGGTGTGACCATAAAGTAGGTACATATTACACGAAATTAATATTACCTAAGAAAATAGTAATTTCATTGGATATCAGTTGTTATGGTATACGCATGAGATACCTATGACTGAGGAATAAGTCTTAAGAAAAGTTGTGAATATAGATAGGAATGGCTGTAATAGATTGGTAAACCACACTAATGATCAAAAAGTTCTGCCAAGGGTTTAATTTTTGTTTTTAATTTTAAAAACTGAGGGTTGAATAAAACAACTAAGAAGGTTTTAAGATGTTGATATTTATGTTTATGACTAGGCTTAGTCAACGGTACGTTCTATAAATATTAAAATGTATTCAACTTTAGCCAAAAAACGTCATGTCGCGAAGGAATGCATTGGTTCCAGCTGGATTGTCTCTAGGTACCTGGAAAATAATAATAATATCTAAATTAAAATTAGGTTTTGAAAAATAATGCAGAGGTATTTCCAAAATATTGTTTATTTTTTTTTGTAAAATTGTGTCGAATCTCTAAATAGTATAAAACTATAAAACAAAGTCGTTTATCCGCTTACTCCTCCTAAATCATGCAACAGGTTTTGATGCAGTTTTCAAAATTAGAAAGACCAGTAAACGAGAAAGGTTTGTGTGTATGATTTGCAACCAAAGCAAAGCCGGGGTGAGACAGTTGTCAATATACAAATAGGTACTTACACTATGTCCTGCATAGTTTATCCAGAAGAACCTAAAGTTTCCATAAGACTTGTAGTAACCTTCTAACTTATCATTTTCCCAGATAGGAAGACGTGGTGCTTTCTTGTATCCTTCAGCACCGGGCCATTTCAGGCGGTCTACCCATAGTATTTGTCCTGAAATCATATTATAATCAGCCATTTAATGTTCCCACTGCTGGGACTTAGGCCTCCTCTCTCTAGAGGGAGTGGGCCGTAATCCACCACGCGGGCCCAGTGTAGATTGGTGAATGTCACATGTCTTCGTATTTTTGGTTCTACGACATGCCGGTTTCCTCACGATGTTTTCCTTCACCGTTTTGAGAGCAGAGGTGAAGAAATAAATAACACCAAGTAATACGCCTAGCTGGGTTTGAACCCGCGACCTAAAACTCGTAAGTCGGGGCCGTTACCACTCGGCCACCACTGCTCTCAAAATTATATTATAGTATTCGTTTTAACTATATCTCAAAGATTTACAAACAATAGTTAGTCCTTATGGAGTTTATTGGATAACTGCGATTTTTAGGGCGGAATTCACCAATAAAACTAATCGCGTTTTAACGTTTGGCTCGCATAATCGCGTTTAGCCGCTGTCACTAGTGTCACTTGTAAAAATACAACAAAAGAAAAATACAGACAAATGACGCTAGTGACAGCGGCTAAACGCAATTAAGCGAGCCAAACGTTAAAACGCGATTAGTTTTATTGGTGAATTCCGCCCTAAAAATCGCATTGCATCGCATCGCGAATTCCGCCTTAAGTTTTATAACATGTACCTAGGAATTTAAACTCGTAAATATCAAGGTAGATTTCTAGTGAAAAAGGAATTTAATGACATTCTTAGAAGAACTAAGTTTAATTCTGAAGTAATGAAATATTTTACCTGGAGTATCACAAATCAAATCAAGATTTCCATTATATTTCGTCAAAATAATATCCGTTTCGTTCAGCAATTTCTCAACTGAAATTTAATTAAAAACAAATATCCCAATGAGTTTCTATTTCAAACATTTTGGGTGAACTAGGAACTAAGAGGAAGCTTTTATTTAGGACATTGCTCTGAGGAAGGTTATAATTTTTTTTTTTTATATAGGCTCGCGTTTGACCAACCATCTCACCTGATGGTAAGCGATGATGTGGTCGACGATGGAGCACGCTTGCCTAGAAGTAGCCTATTCACTCTTGACTTAAAGGCCCCTAAGTTGTAGCTATCAGGAAACATAGACTCCGGCAAGGAATTCCACTCCTTGGCTGTACGCACAATAAATGTGTTCTCAAAACGAATATGGGTGGGATGTCTAGCATGTACCGTTGGCGCAACGTCGTACGCCTAGTGGTCCGATGATGGAACAGGCTTGGTGGAATTAGATTGTGCAATTGCAGTGCACACTCTCGAAATGTAAACGATAGAAAACCGACAAGCTAGCAACTCGGCGGCGATGCCCAAGGCTTTGGAGCTTCGGCACAACAAGTACATCATTGTCGATGGTTCTCTTGGCTCGCCTCTCAATCGACTCTAGCGCATCAAGCTGGTATTTGGCAGACCCGTCCCATTGTCTCGTCCCAAGATGAGAACAGTACTCCATTCACGATCGTACTTGCACTTAATAAAGGTTGAGTAGCTGTTCCGACGTGAAGTACCGTCTCACCTTTGCTAAAATCGCCAATAATGAGGATGATGTATGAGGCGATAAAGGCGAAATTTTGCATGTGAATGTGTCCTAATCTGTTTGTTACTTCTTCTAGTTCAAATGGTTGAGCAGATCTATCTGGTTGAAACTTTATACACTATAATGTATAATGGGGGAAAGACGTAGGTACTTATTCTATACGAAACCGCTGACAGAAGTTATTGAGAATAATAATAAACATTAGTTGAATACTAACTGCCGTCGGTAACGGGTTTCATAAAATCTGTCCTTAAATAGTTAAACACTGGGTTAGATTGCGAGCCCCATATCACATGCTCTGGAATCCTTAGAGCTGGTTTAACTAATGAGTTCATTAAGTAGTTTAGATTGAATACTCTTTGATCAGACTCCGAAGGTGCTTCAGGGACAGCATTCCGGATCATCATTTGTCTTGAATATTCTGTAAACAATTGTATATTCTTAAAAAATCATACTTACAGTGCAGATTCTTTATTAATAGGTCTAGTTTACCTACCAAAGGCTTCGCTTAGTGTGTCAATAGGTGTTCTGCTCACCCTTTTCGTGAGTATGTTATAAAAATCAACATTATCTGACCGGCGTAGCACTACTTGCTGAGTTGCACTCCATTGAGACGTCGAATTATAGTAAAGGCCTATATTAAACAGCCGTTCAGCCTCTTTGGCAGCAGCCTGAATTTCATCATGCCCTTCTTGGTCCACAAGTCCGGCCGCCAGTAGCAACGGGCCCCATGTGAGGGTGGCATCTACTGGTGATATCCATGCGTTGCCCATCGCAATTCCTTTCAAATTAGAACCAATCGTCCCATTTTTTTCCGCCTAAACATAAATAATAATAATTAGTACCTGCTAAAATCCCAAACGATTTTTTTTGCGTATTTAGCTTTGTTTTCCATCATTTTATCATAATGCTTCTGTAATCGTAATCTATAACACATAGATCCGTGAAACGGTATGCATTTTAAAAATATGGCTTAGCTTACCTCATGCATACGTATTCCCATGTCAATCGCCATTTTTCCACCGTATGATTGACCGTAAATATATAGTGGCACTCTGTTAAACTCTGGGTGTTTGTTGTAGAATCCACGCATGAGCTGAACAAAATCTAGGGCTGTAGAAATTTAAAATGTTTATGAAATCAGGTTTCATAGCGAATTAGCAATGCTTTGGTTGATATTAAGTCGACTTACCTATTTCATCGTTAGTAACAGTCAAGAATTTGTGGTCATCGACATAACTAAAACCAGTGCCTACTGGGTTGTCTACAAAAAGCACATTGAAGTTCTTAACCTGAAAAATTCTTTGTGTTATTTAATGTATGTCATCTGTTAACCGGGATTTTGATGACAGTGAATTTTTTTGCCTGAAATTACATTGATTTTATTGAATTTCTTACCCAAGTGGTGTTTCTCTCTTGCAGGGACAAGTCCAAAGGGCCTAGAATCTCAAAATTTCCGATGGCCGTAGAAGACCCACCAGGTCCTCCCTGTAGCCAAACTACAAGGGGTCTATCAGTGTAATTTTCTACATCAGCAGTGGTATAAAACAGCCAGTAGAACATATGAGCACCTTCCCTCACAGTCACATATCCGAAGTCTTGTTTGAACGGCCCAAATTGACCTACAGCAATCATTGCAAGATTATTGAATTATTTGCGTTTCTTATTAGATTGTTTATGGACATAACATTGGTACCTAATAGAAGATCCCGTGACAAAATTGTGTCAATGCTATACAAAATAACAAGGTTTTTGTTATATATTTGGAAAATACATAATAATTATAATATATTAGAAATGCGAAAGGAACAAATTCTTGTTCAGATGTTTTTTTTTTATTTTTGTTTTCGGGTTTGAAAATCATCTAATGACATCCCTCGCTCTTGGGCGGAGCGTGAGATAGTTTTAGAATTTTACTGACTAAAAACCCATTCCTGTTCCTTCTTTGCCATTTTTCCAGGGCCCCGGGGATCAGTTTTGCATCACCCATGGCCCCAGTAGGCTTTGACCCTGCTGGGCCCCTACGGTTGCTGACATCTCCTTAAGGCGCGCGTGGAACACTACGCGCCGTCGACGACTGGGCTCGGTCCGGACAGTTACCGGACGAACGGACGGCGAACGACTCTTTGCCCCCCCAAAGCTTATTTTTTGTCTGGCTACGATTTCTCCGGTAATGTTTTAAGTGCCTCCATATTTGCTCATTACAGTGTTTATTTATTAAATTGAGCATATAATTTAAATCTTGATTTGAATAACAAACTTAAACTTACCAACTACATAATCACTTGATAAGGTTAAAATTAATATGGAGTAAAACCACTTCATGACGCTGAAGTATACAAGACACTAAAAGTGGATCAATATTTAGCATATCAATTAGCGATTAGCTTATCTTTACGTATTAATTTTGGTAGCCTCTATAATTTCTTTACCGTTTGATCAATTTCGGCCTACAGTCCACGGACGCGTAGATTCATAGACGTGTATACGGCCTAAGTCTAAAGAACGCCCTTCCTTACGAAGACTATTTCATAGCCCTTAAGGCGTATAGTTCGTTGAACATCTGGCCGGAGTTAAATGCACACATGTTCGTACTGCCGCACCGCCTGCGCCCGCATAGAGCCTCCCTGACCTTTAAAACTATTTTCTTTGTGAAATATTGATTGATTTACAAATTTATGTACATTCTGAAGAAAGCCGTTTGAAAGGAGTAAAGGAAACAAGTGAAAAATTATCAACTTATAATTTTTCATATGACTAATGTCATATGAAAAATTATATGTTGATAATATTTTACATGAATCTATAATAGTCATATATTTTTTTCAAACCTATTTACTTAGCCGTTACCGAGGAGTAGGCTTCAGAAAGTCACTATTTTTTGGCACTGCTCGGGATTTAGGGCCTTAATGCCCCATAAAAGCCAATTCCACATAAATACGTTAAATCTTCATAGTGACAAGGCAACAAAAGTATCTAAATTATAGTTTTGACGATAGGTAAATCAAGGCATTCTTCGATCGCATCAATCAGATGGGCGTTTTAAATGAAAATCCGGGCTGTGCAAGTTTCGTGGTGTATGATAATATAGATAACCAAGCAATATTTATTATTTTATGGAGTTTGTTTGATCGCGCTTATAGGAACGACTAGTTCATATTGAATTTTTTTTTAGTGTTGAATAGCTCATTCATCGAGAAAGGCTATAGGTTTTAAACATTACGCTCCGACCTATAGGAGCGGATCAGTAACCAAAGACACGTTGCAATCTCAGAGGCATAGCTGTAACCTTCTAACCGAAACACAGCAGCATCGCTTTCGATAAGTCCCCTCTTTGAGGAGTGGCTGAAAAGGCAACACGGCGACCTTACCCTCCGCATGACGCAGGTCCGCACTGGACATGGTAAGTTCGGGAGGTTCCTGCACCGGATTCGTGCGGAAGATACGCCCGGGTGTCACCATTGTGTGGATTGCCCGGAGGACACGGTGGAGCACACGGTGGAGGTGTGCCCCGCTTGGGCAGAGCAACGCCGTGTCCTCGTGGGGGCGATCGGCGGCGGCGATCTCTCACGCCGGGCCTTGGTACAGGCCATGGTCCGGAGCGAGGAGGAGTGGCAGGCGGTCGCCTCCTTCTGCGAAGCAGTAATACTAGCAAAGAAGGCGGCCGATCGCGTGAGGCAACGATCCTCACGCCCCAATCGCCGCCGGGATTCCGATCCGGATTTCCAGCCATCGTAGGCGCAGGCTTGCGGACGGCGAGCAATGGGTGGCTTGCCGTCCGACCGTCCGGTAACCGTCCGGACCGAGCCCAAGTCGTCGACGGCGCGTGCTGTTCCACGCGCTCCTCAAGGTGATGTCAGCAAATCGTAGGGGCCTAGCAGGGTCGAAGCCTACTGGGGCCATGGGTAGTGTGAAAACGAAACGGGGCCCTGGGACGAAGGCAACGAAGGAACAGGAGTGGGTTTTTAGTCAGTAAAAGTCTGACACTATCTCCCGCCCCGCCCAAGGGCGAGGGATGTCATAAAATGAAGTTTCCACCAAAAAAAAAATGCAGCATCGCTTTGCGGCAGAAATATTTTATGGTATTAGTTGGTAATCCTTTGACGAGCTCAACATGTATAATGATCCCGTTATAATACGTACTTAAATACCTATAGTTACGAGTATCTTAATCATAAGCCAAGGAGTGATATCTACAGTCGACTGTTGATTTTGATATACGATACATGTTTGATAACGATGTGAATAATGCTACCTAAAGGTGTTGCAAGTCATACGCACATACGTATGTTTAAGAGTATATGGATGAGACTTTTACGTAGGACAGTCAACTGCACATCTGTTGCCGACAATTTATCTTTGATATTATCTTTATTTTGTTGCAGTCAGGAAGATTTTTGTAAATATTTCAAGTAAGGGTACTTTAACTTACGCCCAATTTATGATTTTTAGTTGCAGCATTTAAAGTTGAGTTTGAGTATTTCTCAAAGGTAAGGTAAGGTTTTAGACACTCAATGCAGAAAGAATCCTGTGGCGGCGGCTGGGGCGTGACGCCCCGGGCGTCGGGATTTGCAGGGCGGTCCCAGGCCACCGTAAGCGAAGGTTTGCGGATAGCGAGCAATGGGTAACCCAGCCAGAGTAGTCGAAGCGCGATGGTGCGTAGTGTTCCGCGTCTACCTCAAAGAAAGGTCAGCAAAACCATAGGTACCCAGCAGGGCCGAAATCTGTGGTCCTAGAACGCAAAGGGCAACTGAAGGAAACAGGTGGGGCATTAACAGTCTTACACGGCTCCGTCTTAAAGCAGGAGTTGTTGGTTGATTTGTTGTCTTTCCTCCAAAAAAAAACGTGCCAATAGCATACATCCCTAATTTTTAATAGGTACAAAAAAATTGGGCTCTATCCGAACCCGTTACTAATCATATTTGTGTAGTAAAAAAAAAAACGAAAATTGTCCACGATTTTTTATAATTGGTATATTCATATAATTGAATCAATCATTCATAACAATTGCTACTAGAAAATATTACGCGCAGGATTTTTCCATCACTAATTAAAAATTAGTGGTGTATAGTGCCCTGTTTGTTTATTTGGAACAAAGAACCTAGCTAATTAGCTGAAAACAAAATATATTACTATATTATTGTCTTTAGTTCTATGTTTCACAATAAATTCCGTGAGGATGACGGAGGTGTATGTTTTTTTTAAATAACTTCTCCCGCTCTGGGTGTAGCGAGAGGTAGAGTCAGAGTTTTACTGACTAAAACCCTCCCCTAAAACAATCAGCTGATGGAGGTGAACCATCTATAGCTAGGGTTTCAAGTCTGCTATTACAATAGTGTCAGAATGGTTTATCATTGATTTCATAATTGTTGATTTTGACAAGTTTGGTAATCAACTAATATAATGGCGTCATTATGACTTTCTAACGGTCAACCACTGACACTCCATTGAAAGAAGTGGCATAGAATGGGTAATCTCGTAAATATTGACAAATGAATGTCTCATGTAGGTATGCGGTAATCTACTACAATTTTGACAGTTCCTTTGATCAGCGACCTACTATTAGAACGTCATTGTGCAGTCATTGCTTTAAATAAGCTCGATATTGTCATTCTACCACAACTCTATTACGAGATGATTGACCGATAAATGATCGATTATGAATTAGCAGATTACGAATTTATAAAAACAGCAGACTTAGGTCCCTGGACGTTCTAGTCACTTTCAATTACCCGAGTGTCCGTCACAATGCTGCAACTTATCAACGCCAAGTTGTATTTATAGCATCGATGTAAAGAGTTCGCACGCAGGTCGTCTGACACTATTGATAACATGTTTCTAAGAATCGTTCTGTTCGTTCATTCTTTGACTTCCTTGTTTCTTCTGCTTAGGTATAAACGTACTACGAATTATACCTAACTGATTTTCCTCCTTTTAGTGACTTGGTATTAAGATTTCAATATCTGTTCACAACATTAATTGCTGGGTAAATGGGTACAGCATTCAGTGGAATTTAGTCCCGCTTGGGCCGAATTTCACCGTGTCCTCGAGAAGGCGATCGTGGTTCTGGTTCAGACCATGGTACGAGTGGAACAGGAGACGATTAATTCCTTCTGCAAAGCCGTATTGTGCGAGCAAAGGAGATGGCCGAAAGTGTGAGGTGGAGACAAGCCTCACGCAGGGCGATTCCTTGCCACTGTAGGCGCGGGCTTACGGACGGCGAGCAATGGGTAGCTATAAGTTCGGTAAACGGGTGACCAGATGGTTGCAAACCAACGTCCCAACCAAGGTGACATTGCTAGTTTCAATCCGTGTAGACAGCAGTTCTAATCCATGGCCTTCAACAACCTAGAACACTGAAACTTTGCACACAGGTTCCTTTTATGATGTATATGTCGTGGCCAGATCTTAGAATTGATCACTTCATGATATGGCTAACTAAAACTGGCCAGATCGATTAAACGTTAACATTTGATGGCATGCCAATCCTCGTTTGGCCATATCATTGATGTCTATGATAATTAAAGGTCTAAATATATCTAAAAATATGAAAATTAAATCATAGATAAAGAATAGCTTCTGTCACAGGTATTACTACTATTAGTATTCTGTATTATAAGTACAGCTTCAAGGGACCGCAGAGGGTAAAGGAAAAGGGTTTTGATAGACAGACAGACAGCAGGTCGGACAACAAAATGATCCTATAAGGGTTCCAGTTTTTCCTTTTGAGGTACGGAACCCTAAAAAAAGAAAAGGATTTTCCAAAATTCACCCCCTAAAGGTATATAAAGTCCAAAGTTTATATGGAGGAACCTACTTACACGCAGGCGAAGCTGCTGACAGAAGCTATTCTTTATCTATGATTTAATTTTCGTCGAAATTGTTGTTTGTCGGTTTTTAGGGTTCCGTACCTCAAAAGAAATAAAGAGATAAACGCAACCCTTATAATAATAAAGACCCTTTATCTCGGGAACGCGTGGACGTATCAAGTTGAAATTAAAACCATTTATTTTCAAGTCGATTTTTTATTTATTTATTTATCTATTTATTTATCTATTTATTTAATTATTTAATTTAAAGAAATATATATATACTATATTACCATAACCATAAACTCAAGATTGCGGTCTCTCGAAGCTGTGAAAAAATCAAACTTCTGAGTTAACGAAAAAAAGAGATATGGCTGCTTATGTCGCAAAAAACGTGTATTTCGACATTCTCAAGGAAATCAACATTCATAGGGTTTTTCCCGTTGACCTAGAATCCTGAAATTAGGCATGAAGCAAGGTCTTATAGCACATTTATAGGAAAAAAACGGAAAACTGTAAATTTGTAGTTAAGTCACAAAATAAACCTTTTTTTTCGCGATTCGGAAAAACCTTCATGACTCAATTCGGGAATTGAACTGTTTTCATAGAAAACAGTTCAATTCCCGAATTCCTGAGGGTTCCTTACAAACTTACCTATGTGAACCCTCATAACCCTCATAAACTCGGAATTGTAAGGAACTCACATAGGTAAGTTTGTAAGGAACCCTCAGTGTGCGAGTCCGACTCGCACTTACCCGGTTTTTCATTGACATTTTCCCTATTGGTTTTGACAAATAGGCAAGATGGATTGATCGATATGTATCTTCACAGATTGATTAAATCTTATCATACGAATGATTAACATTTATGTGTTGTATCTACTTAAGGGGATACAACTCGACATACATTTTTATTGTTTTTCATACAACCACTATTACGCGATTATGATGTTATTACACATTTTTCGTTAGATATTTTGGAAACACAGTATCTTGTGGATATTATCCAGGCTTCTATTGAAATCAATTTATAAATTTGTGTAAAACTAATTTAGTAAAACCTTTGAAAATCTGCTTATTTTGCATGAACTTTGACACTTCATAATTTACTCAAAAATTTAAAAAGTCAAAAAAGTATAACAATAGAAGCCTTGCAAATTTAATCAAGATTCCGAATGACGACAATTTTTTTCAAAAACTTTTAAGGGTTTAAAAAAAAACGTATTTCCTAAAACAAGTTTTGTAAAATAATCGTCATTCGTCAAACATCACGTTGGATTGCATTAGATAATGTAGCAAGTTCTTAAACCATGTTCGATGTTGACGATAGGCGAGTGAAAAAGGACCCTCTTTAGGCATGACTTGGGCAATAAGAGAAAAATAAAAACATGTATGTACCTACGCACTTAAGTAGATTAACACCTATCTTCCTGTCTGTATTATATCAAAATCATGTGCAGTTATCGTCAAGTGAGCCTTGTTTTGTATCGAGATGAGCCAGAGGATCAAAGAATCAGACCAGTCTTATGATTTATTTATGGCACGTCGTATTGACAGATTTATCTGTAAAATAATTATGGTTTTTTGAATGTTTGTCAGTTATTTACCTACTCAATTATTGACGTCAGAGTCCGTTACATTCCGACTCTAAGTTAAAGCAAGGCGTCTGAAATGACTCATTAGAATAAATAAGCAAAACGTCGGGCTTTCGGAACAATTATTATGCAGACAGATACCACAATACTTATGACTAAAAGCGGAATATTTTGTGACGTTTGGTTTACCTAATAATTATTTCTTGGCTGCACTCGACAGTTAAATCTTAGCTTGCCTTTTGTTTTATAAATTTCGGTAAGAATACATATATGCATGTTGGTCGAACTTAAATACTAACTAAACAATTGTGCCTGCTTAGTATTTGACTTCCGGTACTACAGATTGTAATTAGCTAAGTAGGTATTATTTCGACGACGTTTAAAGTTGGTTTAATTATTTTTCATGGTCATGTTATAGAGTTATTTAAGTCACAGAAGTGAAAAATAGATGATAATAATAATAATATTAATATTGGTTTATTGCTCAGGAAAAAATACACTTTTACATCGAATACTTCATTGGTCTCTACACTAGGATTCCGTGTCGTGGACACCAGTCTTTTTCATCATGGTTCAAGAAGAAATACAATAAAAAATAAAATATAATGTAACACAGATTATGTAGAACATAGGGTATGCTAGAACCAATAAATCAACATTTATGAGAGTTGTACATGGCATCTAGCAGCATGCATTTCGATTTTGTCAAAGGTATTAAATTAGATTTCTTGTTCAGTTTACTGTAAAGAAATGGTCCCATATAGTGAAAACACTTTTTCCAAAGTCAAGTCGTCGCTTTGGTTTGCGCCATTGAGGTGATTAAGATAATTTACTTGCATTGGAAAAACGTTATTTTTAGTATGAAATAATATTTTTATATAAACAGAAGACATATACCATAAAATGTACACATTAATGGTAAACAAATTCCATGTTTTTGTTTATTTTCATAACAGCCTACACCTACACGTTGTAGCGAAAAACGTGAAAAACGGGGCGGGCATCGGTACGCGGGCGCGCAGCGCTATGAGCGGCGTCTTGTGGCGTGCTTCAAACATTTTCATACTTTTGATCTTACCGCTCGCCGCTCCGCGCTAGCTACCGCTCACAGCGGCAAGGTCCGTAACACTTATTAAAAAAAAAATAAGTTTAGGGCTGATAAAGGAAATTCAGTTTTGCTATCGTGAAAATGTAGTAGAATGTATTATTATGTCATCATCATTCATCAGCTTACCGCTTTGCAATGCTCGAAACAGGCCTCACCCATGCTTCATCACGATACTTATTATCATTGTTGAGTAATATAAATATGTACATACAGGAATTCGTAGCAGAGTCTCATTTATTATTTATACTATTAATAACAGACTGTTATATTCGATCAAAGAGTGTTATTATTGCCTCGATATATACTTAAGAATATTGGAAAAGCTAACACGTGTAACATTGAAATTAAAATATATTTGTAAAACATAGATTTTGGTAACAAGAGGATGGCTAAATCCATAACTATGAGGAATAGAGTCTAAGGAACTAATCACATTAATTGAACTTAAATCACACACACACACACACACACATTGCACATACAAATTTGTTTCTTATTTAACACCAACATTTTTTAGTGACTTCGTTTATTCTTTTTTTTTGTAAAAAGATTATTATTTCACACTTTTTAGTTGCGATATAATTATAGTCTTATATATAACCAGAGTGCCTATTTCTCATGACAATTCCAATTAACCCAATCACTGCTAGGTTACATTGTTTTATTTTGAAGTTCCTGTATCTACCTTCTACCTTCTAGCTCCATCATCATCATCAGGTCACTTCGATGATACCATTTTCAACATAACTATTCAGAACCATTTATTAATTTGTGTTGTCATAGTCGCTTATAGTCGCTTAATTATATTCATTGTGATATCAATGTAAGTATGAAGTTCCGTTGGCCATTTCTGGTCTTATTCATCAGTTCCACTTCATCAAATGTTACTTTTTGACTGTAAGTACTTAGGTTCTCCATGAAAATACCAAAATCACTATATGGTTGCCTTTAATATTTGAGGAGTTCGCTTGATTCCTCATGGATCCAATCATCAGAACTGGATTCTGAAAAAATGGCACCAATCACAAAAGCATATCCTCTAAGAGGAAAAAAAAAATCGATCCATAAACGACGGAGTTCTGAGGTAACACACATAAAAAAAAATAGAACCGAATTGATAACCTCCTTGATTTTTTTTGAAGTCGGTTAATAAAGGGAAGTTAAATCAGTACAAAATGATCATTTCATTTACCCATAATTTCTTAATAATTTGTCATTATTTTTTTAATTAGTAAACTAAAACATAGACAGAGAAGTTTGGAAGAAGAAAGGGGAGGCCTTTGCTCAGCAGTGGGACACACAATAGTAAACTAAATAAGTGAATTATTTTCAGTAACTATTTTGTTAAGGATCCTAGTTACTGGCTTGAATTTTTTATTTATTAATTCTATTAGTACTTTAGACGTTCTCAAGCTTCAAAATTGACTCTGAAAAAAATAAAAATATCTCTATTACATATATAAGTATAAAATCCTGTCTAACTACATATATAGACAAGAATTTTTATTAATGTTATTAGTAAATAACGTGTTCGTACAATAAATCTTAATGGATAATGGGTTTAAAAATCACGGCTTTTGAACCAAATAGTGCGTAATTGGGAGTTAACACTACAAATAATTCTGCTTCACATTTTGCAATAAATTGCAAGCTTTATGTCATCACGTATCTCTTTCTCTTTTATGCAGTACGACAGTGACCGCGCTTGAGGTGCTTAACTGACAGCGAAGAAGCAGAAAGTGTTCCATGACCAGGTTATCAAGAAGATTTATTGGTGTTGTGTCTGCTTTTGCTGAAAAATATTGTCGAGCAGTGGTGGCCGAGTGGTAACGGCCCCGACTTACGATTTGTTGGTTGCGGGTTCAAACCCAGCCAGGCTCATTACTTTGTGTAATTTATTTCATCACCACTGCTCTCAAAACGGTGAAGGAAAACAACCAAAAATTCGAAGACATGTGACATCCACCAACCCGCACTGGGCCGGCGTGGTGGATTACGGCCCATTCCCTCTCCTAGAGAGGACGCCTGAGTCCCAACAGTGGGAACATTATAAGGCCGACTATGCTATAAGAAGTCTCAAATGAGTCAATCAATAGTTGACATTGCACTTAATACTTCTTATCAGGATAACTTCACCTTAATTGCCGCGTATGACTTAATAATTTATTTACTCAGTTGTTATGCTTAATGCCAAATTTTTGGAACAGTGTCTTTTAACCAATTTTGGTGTCGAGGTCACTGCATCGAGACTATCAAGCTGGTGGTGGAGATCATCTCACATGATCAATCGTTTGCACTTAGCACAGATTGTAATCAAAACAGGTGGTAGGAGGCTGGTATCTGTACAGTCATTCTTGACGGTCAAGAGGAGTCGGTCGTCGGTTGTTCGAGCTATATGTGCGATATATAGGTGCTTACCTACATCGCGCTCTTATGTGGCTGTACGAACAGTGCTAGCTGTTTAACAGTAGGTGTATTGTTGCTATCATCAGTCGTATTTACAAAGCATCACGGTTGTAACGGTGCGTGATGACTAAAGTATCGCCAGCATTGTTGAAGCAGGTAAGTCGTTAATTTCGTGAGTGCAGTGTTGTGCATGTTTAAGTCATTCGTTTTTTAATTGAGCATTGAGATAAGGAAGGCGATTAGTGCTTGCTTATATTAGTTTTGTTGCGAGTAGTATTTTTTTTTAAATCCTAGTTCATTGATTTGTGATTTAAATGCAACTGTGATTTTTATCTTGTTTAGTGCGCTATGGGCGCATGCGGACTTTAGTTAGTGTTTAGAAGATTGATATTCCTTTTGATTTAGAAAATTGACTAAATATTTTTTTTATCGATTTATTGGAAAATTTATAAAAAATATTTTTTCATAGGTACATTTTTATCTATCATTGACACTGTATGGTTTTGTTGACACCCTTTTTGTTTATTTCTTTCTACAAATCCCGTTGCTTGTAAGTTGGTAAGGTTAGTTTAGATATTTGCTGCAACTTTCTTTAGAAAGTAGTGCTAGATAGTCTAGGTTGGATCGATAAATCATGAATCTATATGCAGAGTTATATTTTAAGCCAGGGTTACAAGGCGAAATTAATTAAATGAAAATGATTTGATGCCTGCCGGGGCTGCTGAATTGTTCGAAAGAGTTCCAGTAGTCCTGCAATACAAAAGGCAACTAAAGGAGGCGCGTTTTAGTCAATAAGAGTCCGACACTCCCTCTGTCTACACCCAGAGCGGGAGAACTCATTTAGTGATTTAAAAAAGAAAACATCAGTTTTTAAGTATCAGTTACCTATCTAGTATGCCTACCGTTTGAACTAGGTACACATACATATGTACAATTCTAGACATTAGATAGTCAGGTATGAGCAGTAGAGACGTTTTATAACATATTCAACAGGAAAAAAAAGTTGTTTAAGGTTTTGAAATAAAAAGAAACACTGGCACAAGAAACAAACTGGTTAGGGCATGACATGCTTCAAAATTACAATATATGCGGACCAAAAACTGCGACTACGATTCAAAAATGAGCACAACAAAAACGTGTCTTAAGCTAGAACCACGTTAGATCGACGCACACGTGGATCACGCCAGATTTGTATGTATAACGACGTCGCGTGGTGTCGCGTAGCGTGGATCTAGTGTAGCTCTACAAGTCTAGTCTCCATATAAAATGCATGGAGACCGACGGGCCAAGATCGGTGTTCGTGGCACACGTGTGCGCAGTGTAGTTCTACCTTAATAATTGCGACATTATTTATTAAGATAACAAGAAATGAAAGGACTTCAAGTAGGCGGACATGATTTTTACTCAAATTTATTGGTAGATTCGCACTTGACTACTGTCTCACCTGATGGTCTACGATGGAACACGCTTGCCTAAAGTAACCTATTTACTCTTGACTTAAAAACCTCCAGGTTGTAGCTATCAGGAAAGATAGACTCCGATTGCTTTATGGCACTTAAAAACTCATATTGAAAACGGTTACCGAATGCCAATTCACTAAAAAATTAAAAACCATTTGCATAAGCAAAATCAAATAAAGCCTTTTCACCAATTAATCAATTGAATTGTTAACTGGGATGATTTTATTGTTAACTAATTGAAGTCGATGTCGGTCGTTATCGTGGGCCATATAGGGTTACACTTCGTTTCCCATCGATGGTATTGACAAAACAACAATGAATTGTAAAAATCAAACTGATACTTCGTTATGCATTGGGTATTGACCCGGTTAAAGCTGTTTGAGTAACACTGGGGAACAAGTCAAACAATGTTACGTAAAGTGTAAGCGTTTGAGTGATATGACGACAAAAGGACGTTTTGCAACTTATACTCTCTCTTTTCAACGCTAATAATGATAAATGGTATCTACTTTTATCATTTCATATATTTTGCCCCTGGCTTCGCTCCTGTTGTTCTTACGCATAGTACTTTTTTCTGGATAAAAAGTACAGTCAAACGGGGTGAATAGGAACGCAGAGGTGAATAGGAAAAAAAGTTTGAAGGAGATCTTCGCGTTAATTAACAATTTTTCCCAGCATTTAAGTACTTCTATTTATTTACTAATTGTAATAAAAACAGACGCTTTGATATATACCAATGTGTGTGTGAATAGGAACATAACTTTAGTTGGGTTTTTACCCAACTAAAGTTATGTTCCTATTCACCCCAGCGTTCCTATTCACCCCGTTTGACCTAGGTCCTTTTCTGTACCCATGATAGCGTGTATGCGAAACTTCATGATAAGTACTTAAGGCGTGAAAGTGTAATAAACAAATCGACATTCACTTTTAATTTAGTTAGGATGTTGTCAAACTAAAATAAATTATATTAAAATAAGAGGATTTTTACCATAATTAGGTTACAGATTCAGCCGTCAAAATCGATTGACTTTTGACTATACACGGTGTCTTTGACATCGACGTACAAACGAATACCACGGATCCAGTACATAATTCTGAACCCCCCAATGGTGGAATTTTTCGTCGTCTTTTTCTTTTGAAATTTAAACTGTGTATAATCGTTATTTGTCGTTCGCTGTCTGTCCGTCTGTCACCAGGCAGTATCTCAGGAATCGTGATAGTTAGTTGAAATTTTCACAGATTATCTATTTCTGTTACTGCTATAACAAAAAACAGCTATATACTAAAAACCAGAATAAATTACATATTTAAGGGGGCTACCATACAACGAACGTGATTTTTTTTGTCGTTTTTTGCTACGGACGGTACGGAACAATTCGTGCGGGAGTCCGACTCGCACTTGGCCGGTATTTTTTTAACTGATTTCATTTTTTGTATACTTTCTTATCGATTATAATTTTGGACCAGATGTACGAAGTGACATTAGCTGTTAAAGATTTATCTCAATAACTTGGGCACTCAAGAAAATCACGGCTCTTATCAATCAGGAACTATAGATTTTTACGTCATTGGCTCGTATCAGATATCTAGCCTATTTGTCACTTTGATGATTGCGAAAAGAGAGATATGCTGCATACATTACGTAATCGACGACAGCTGGTGCTGAAAATCAGCGCTGAGGCTCTGTCTTACACGAGCCCCAGCATTTTGCTGAGCGCTGGCCGTTTTGCGCGGATGTGACGCATATCCTACCTCTTATAATATAAGTCGTTGTTGTTATTTGTTTTTATTTTTAAGGTATGCGCCATGTTTGTCGTAAATAATCTCTTCTTCTTTCTTTAAAAGCCTATATTTTTTGTTCACAATATTGAACGTTTAATCTTAAAAAAAAGTTGTGTGATAATTACCATGGATAATCCTCTTTTTTGCGTGCATAAAACGAGAATAAAGCTATGATTTGAGAATGATTTCGATAGGCACGTGTACATAACACAGTAGTTGTTTTGCGTATACGCACACCTAATGGCTAGGAAGGATTCGCTACAGTTTTTTCTTGGTCAACAGCGTTACGCATGTCAATTTATCGAACAATGGACTATGGGAAGTTATTTTTGAAGATACAATTGGTAGTGGGCTAGGAAACACAAAAAGAACAATGGTTTTAAGCATGTCAAATGTCCATGTAAGGACAACAATGTATGTATACAAATATTACCATTGTACCCTTAGTGTCTAAATATTCCATTACCTTTTTTTGTATGATATTTATCTCAGGACCCTAGGGTCCTGGTCCTGTGGAAGGTGTACGAGGGGCTGAAGACAGAGAGACCCCTAGACACTTTTCATGGAACGTGGTATCAACTGACGATTATCTCTATACAAATGCACCCAATGATAACCACCGGTTGGGAAACTATTGCGACGTTTGAATAACCAAGATGCTATGGATGAGATGGCTATGGTTTTGGGAAGTTTTAGTGGACTGGTTATAAAGAACTCTGTAAAGACTGGTTTGACTAAACAATTTTATTGATTACAACACTCTCACTTTTAATACCGACTCATCTACATATATAGTAGTGGCACTCGGTAAATATCGTACAAACTAATGTATATAGTATAGAATAGTAGGCCTTATAATGTTCCTACTGTTGGGAATCAGGCCTCCTCTCTAGGAGAGGGAATGGGCCGTAATCCACCATGCGGGCCCAGTGCGGGTTGGTAAACAGAAACAAACTTATGGCTAAAACCTGATTCAGGGGATAGGGTCAAAGCTGTTTGACGCATATCACAGCCACCACATTATATCTGCAGTACAAAATTTTACTTTGTATCGAGTACTTTTAAATTAAGTTCCTTTATATAGTAAACTTTTTGTGGTGAGAAATAAACTATTATTATTATTATTGATATTCATCCATTAATAAAAAAAAAATTACAAAAGAAATACAACCGACTTCAATGTAAAAAAAAAACACTGATAAGTGCAAAATAACTTTAATTTCAGAAGTCTCTACGATGCTCTCCGCATTGAAGTCGGTTGTATTTTTATTTGTAAAAAGTTTTTTATTTCACACTTTCTAGTTATGGTACCACCACTAAAAAGTACCCTTCATCCATACTTATTTAGATAATATAAATACCTTGTAGCCAGAGCGCATCTCATGACAATTCTAATAATACCAAACATGGTTAGATTAAATTGTGCCGATGCTTAACTTCAGGCTTCATCATCAGCTCAGTTCAAAATATTCCCCCTCTTCTTTTAGTCAGTCATCGACTACACGTATAAATAAAACAATTTTACTTGTTACGACAGTTCTGCTGTGATTCTATGAGGAGTTCTGTTCCAAATCTTCGACGTTCATAATCAGATCATAACAATATTTCTTTGGGACTAACTTGGAAGCATAACCTTTCAATAAAAAAAAAACTTTCAAAATCGGTCTGCAATTGACCGAGAAATCGGGGAACATACATTAAAAAAAATACATTCAGCCGAACATAGAATCTTCTCCTTTTTGAAGTTGGTTAAAAAAGGCAACACACTCAATACATTTACCCTAAAAAACGGTTGTTACGTAGCATGAAGTGACGTATCAAGGGGGGCAAGATATGTTGCATATCCTGAAGAGATTTAGAAGTGAAGAGGTGTACCATGGCTATGATAACAATCTCGGAAGTACGGTCAAGATCCCTATTGGCATCTGACTGGATTACCTATATATACCTACATCCCTGTCCCGAGCACGCTTGCTTACCTTTATTATTAAGTATATATTAAAGATGAGTCTGCATAAAAAAATAGGAAGCATTTGCTGGATTTTCTTGAAGGGTCTGATGCAGGAACTGTGAAAAAAAAAATGTTTGTTCAGTAGACCATTTTATACCTTTTTGTAAAGGAAAAGATTTTTTTGTTACCATTCTCGGTGTATTCAATGAATTAAAAACAAGATCTAGTGCGATATAACTATCTCTGCTAACCAATTAGCACGGTTGGCGTAGTGGTTGAGATGTTGGCTGCTGCGATGCGCGTCCCGAGTTCGATTTCCGCACGGAAAATAGTTATATATGTTATATTATGGCCTACAGATAGTTCCAGGTCTAGGTATGTCTTGTGAATGTGAGATTACACGTTGAACGCACTTACGATACAGGAGTTGGGCAATGTTTGGTATAAAAAAGAATGTACTTAGTGTTGGAATATAACAAAAACAAATCTATCCTACTTCAACACTACGGTCTTTCTCTTTCTAACCAATAAATATTGTATTTAATTGGTCTGAGCCCCTCGTCAGCACTTGACTGAAGTCCCTAGAATGGTTACAGTTACTTTACTGTATTCTTTTAGCCTTGCTTAGAAGCACACGTCTCACGTAATATTACTGAAACACACCTTCCAATATAAAGTAAAGGATTAATAAATAGTTATTACTCAAATCCTTAAAACCGTGTTTGCTTTGGTGTCCACCTATTAACCCCAACACTTAGTATTTTAGTAATGGAAATTATTTATTTGTTCTATTATTTAGTTTCTGAGATTTCGTAATTAATCAGTGAGTGGTGTTTCGGTTTTATATATAGATTAAAATAATGTCTGTACAATATAAAACTAACCTTCTCACTGACTGAAACAGACGCCTACGAGTATATCCGACAGTGATCTGACGTCACTTCTTAATGTGATTGATATGGTAAATGATTTAGGAAGTATTTTCAGATATTTTATTTAGTCGGTTGGCATTGCATGAAGGTATAAAAAAGCTTTTGAACTTCGTGTACAGATGATTAGAGAAGATCAATAAGTACACAAAAGTTATAGGTACCTATTGGAGTTAATTACTTTATTTATGACTACATAAAGCTATGACTCTGACTACACCTACTGAATTGGTTTTTTATAATTGTTAGCATTCGTTAAAAGCATGGTAAATATCATCATTCTTTTAATGGTTATTAAACGCTCTGAAAAATTGGTTTTTATTTGTGTAACGTTCAACGTTTCAACACGTCAGACTTGGATATTATTAAGTAAACTGCTGACAAAACAATATTAACTTAATAACCAACCACTTAATAGAAACAAGAACTTTGTTTAAGGAAAGTACTTATTAAAAAAACATATCTGCCATTTTTATAACCAAAGGAAAATGACATACAATTACTTGTCTTCATGAAATGTTGTGAACAATCTCGCGAACATCGTCTGTTGAAGCCGTTTACCAACCATGCTTCTTTCTAACTAGATCTAGTTTTTACCAATTAAATATGCTTCTTTCTAACTAGATCCAATTTTTACCAATTAAATATTCTTCTTTCTAACTAGATCTAGTTTTTACCAACTAAGTATGCTTCTTTCTAACCAGACCCAGTTTTTAGATAAATATCAGTATTTTATAGCAGCTTAGGTTGCATGGCAGTTTTTGGGTTTTCTGACTGTTTGTAACGACGGTCAAATATGTAAAAATCGCTCCAGGAACTAATGCGAGGGTGAGTCCCTGTGGTGCCTCAGACAGCACGTCTTTTATAAAACTTTGCTCTACACTAGGAATGGCTCCTAAATCGTGGGTGCGTTCACATACACAAAACACCCAGACTCGGAATAACTAACTGTTGGCCATACAAATATTTTTTTCGTGAGGGAATCTAACCAGCGGCACGTAGCGCCACATCGGCTAACCACTACATCAACCACGCCGGTAAAAATAAATAAAATGTCAAGGATGGTCACCAATTGACGGACCCACTTCAAAATTGTATTATATATCTAGTCATGAATCAACAACTGCACTTATCTTGGGATGGACAACATAATAAGATCGAGCTAACAAATACTGCTTACTTTTGCATGCATTTCTTGATGTATTGAATTTCGAAATCACCAATTTGTTGTTATTACTTTACCTACAAAATGTAACTGTGTATTTTATAGAGGCGATCATTAACCTGCTGTTGCTACGTGCTTGAATTCGTAGAGGCCATCACGAGAGCTTATTTATGCACAAGTAATAAGTATATTAAGTAATTTTTCAATAGACATCTTCGTATTCCGCGTGGTAAAGGTCTATGAGATACAAACACACGATGCACGATGGCTATAAAAACTGAGTGTGATTACTGAGAATACGTTCGATCACGACGGGGTCACGTGAACCATGAAAAGCATTGAGTTGTAGCAACTGCATTGGGAATAATGAAGATTACGCTGCTAAGCATTAACCAATTTTTCTTAATTCTTAATTATGTATTGTACACAAAAACAAAACATAATAAATTGCAGATTTTTGTTAAATATTTTCAGCCTCTTCATTTCTTTTTAGCCTATACTTTCCCACGGATGAGAAAAGGCCACCCTCGAATTATTCCAGGTATTAATTTCTTGAGACACCTCGAATGAGCCCTTGCGGTAGGCTTATAAAGCATCTTGGTACCTCTTCCCTGTTCGACCTCGGCGGCGTCGTCCATTTGTAAAAGTTTTTTATTTTCCAACTTTTTATTTATGGTACCACCACTAAAAAGTACCCCTCAGCCATACTTAAATACTCGTAGCTTATACCCAGAGTGCATCTCATGACAATTCTAATAATACTAAACACGGTTAGATTTTTGATTTATTACAGAGTTCCAGTGCCTAACTTCAGGCTTCATCACCAGATCAGTTCGATATGGGGAATATATCGAACTCTTCTTTTAGTCAGTCATCGACTACACGTATAAATAAATCAATTTTACTTGTTACGACAGTTCTGCTGACAGAACTCTTCATAGGATCACATCCTATGAGGAGTTCTGTTCCATATCTTCGAAGTTCATGATCAGATCATAACAATATTTATATGGGACCGACTTGGAACCATAACCTTTCAATCAAATAAAAAAATAAATAAAAATATCGGTCCACAATTCACCATGAAATCGGTGAACATACATAAAAAAAAAATACATTCAGCCGAACATAGAACCTCCTCCTTTTTGAAGTCGAAAATGAAATGAAATGAAATGAAAGTTAACTTTTAGTAACATTTGAATAACTGGTGATAATTGCAATAGCACCAGTTATTCGAGCATTATTTAAAAATATATGTATAGTTAAATCTTATATTTTTGTGCAGCTCTATGCAACTTAACCATTGTTTTAATATAAATATATATCAACTCAGGTTGCTCTGGTCTGTAATACCCTTTAAAGCAAAGGAACCCCAATAACAACAGAACATTAAAGGAACATTTGGATTTTTTAAATAAAGTGAAAATCACAGCGTGAAAGGTTTGTCACGCGAATGATACAGCTGTTGGTACACGTGAATCGTTTTAAACGCAATCACGTGGCGTGATAGCCCTCTTCCGCCGGTCACGCCACGGGCAGATGCATCCAATTGTATATAATACTAAAATAGCGACATGAATGACAAATGGATCAATTTATTAAACAACTTATGTAATTTGTCGGTCATTATTCTGACTGGAGGTCGTTGCGCGACTCGCAGACTGCGGATGCTCGGCGAAACATAACATAATAATCGGCAGATTACATAATTTTTCTTATTATTCTTTGTCTTTTATGATGGTTCAGAAAAGGCCATATTTGTTTTCGAAATATGCAGCTATGCTATTTATTTGTTTTCTATATATTGTTTTTCCAGTACAAATAGGAGTAGAATACACATCATAAAAAAGGAGATTGAATTACGAGAGATTGTTAAAGAAGTAATATGTATAGTTCCTTCCCAGAATTGTTACAGAGCATTTTCTTGACTGTAACAACCTTCTCAGAGTTGAGACTTGGGAAAAATACTCGGAACGTCACGTAATCACGTCTCCGGTTGCTAGGGAATGGTTCATTATCTTAATGCCTATTCAGTATCATAATCCTCATCTTTAATTATTTTGAATGCTGAAACAATAAGGTTCTAGGCGACCCTTTGAAGTGGACCTCTTGAAACCCAAAACCATGTGAATGAGGTTGTTGTCATGTAAATATGAGATGTTACCTTTGCATTAAATTATCATAAATATTTTTTGTTTTTAAAGTGAAGTAGACACTATGAAAAAAAATCAGGGTGGGTCCTGACCTACCAACCGTTCAAGCGAAATTTTTACTAGACTGTCTAAAAGATCACTTTGGTCATTTGCTATTAAATTAATTTGATCTTTTAAATTTATGAAAAAACTAAACCTGTTTAGTTTCTGAGAATAAAACCTTGGAACAATAGTTATTTGTGCAACAAGAGAGCAAAGTTGTTTTTTGCTGCGAGTGCTAATTTTGAGTCCCGAGCAAGCGAAGGATTCTTTGATTGAATCACGAGCGTTAGCGAGTGATTCTAAAGTAGAATCCTGAGCGAGGGGAGGGATTCAAAGGCACGAGATGCAAAAAGTTTTGCTCTCGTGTTACACACATAATTTTTCACTTCAGCAGCGAGAACACATATTACTTGGGAATAATTAACAGTAATTGATTTAATAATGATTTCAAAACAAATACTATCTCTGTCGCTAGTTTTGCTCATATTTTACAAATATTTTAACATTCCTATTCTTATTTGCCACTATTTTATTTCCGCTGTTATTTTAAAGCACGTTCTAAAACAATCAATGTTGAAACTACAAATAATTATTTAAAGGTTAAATACCAGTTTTATCAGCTGTTATAAGTACTCAGGTACTCTTATTTTTGTTTAAATACAATAATAAATTTAATCATTTATTTATAAAAAAAAAAACAATTTTATATTTTACAAATATTTTCTATTTATTACTACGCATTTCCGAACGTGTTTTTTTTTGTGATGGAATTTCAAAATCGGAATGAACTTCGAAATGGCATGTTTCTCACTCGCTTTTTTATAAGGGCGAGAAAGAGACAGAGTAAAGTGCAGTTCGAATGTTTCGAATTGTATGGCTAAAAAAATCAATAATTAAAAAGTTACTTTGTCGCACGCAGTGAGCAAAATCGAGTTTTGCTCACTGTTTTCAAGCAGCAAAACCTACTTGTTTGAGCTGCTGTGGTGAAAAAACTTTTTATAGTCTAGTTTGGACAAGTTTTGTCAAAACATTTTTGATTTAGTTAGTGCACATTGGCTGTTACCAGTCCGAACTCCACAACCGGTATGGCTGTAGGGGAACACGCGAAATTCACAAAAATATGGCAAATATTTTGTTTATAAAAATATTTCGTTGGTGGTTTCGAATATGAAAACGAAAAAAAAAGCATGCAGTCACATTCCTGCGTCCACTTTTGGTATAATATTGGTACTATTTACTTGGCACACATAGTTCAGTTCTGTGCGTCTTTCCATGTTTACTTATAATGTGCCAATTTTACCTGTTGATGACGAGAGTTTAGTATTATGTACAAAGTTGAATATTTTTAATTTTCTAATTTATTTGTATACAGTGTATACAAATAAGTTAGAAAATTAAACTACATCTCTCATCCAACTCTCCTGTCGCAGGTCTGCTGGAAGAAATTTCATTTGAAATAAGCAGTACCTTTGTGCTCTTCTATCTGCTGTGTTTTCATTTTTAAGTGTTTGTGTGTACATGAATAAATAAATAAAGTTGCAATGCGTGATTGCGTATGTCTGCCGCAAAGTTCAATGTCAAACTTTCATAATCTTTATGAACGTTAAATCACAAGTAAGATATTTTTGAACATAGTATAAATGTTATAAAATATTTGATCTTCTATTACTTATGAGACTAATTTGTATTTATAGTCGTGTAGTAAAACAATTAGAAAGTGTAAAAGAAATGGATAAAACGACTCCGCAAGCCGTAGAGTCGGTTTGAAGCTGACATATCCAGTTGTAATTTTCAGCAACACCGACTGACCTAGGTTTAAATCAGTCAAGACATTCATCCTTGTTACAGTTATGGCTGACGTTTGGCGCATCACTGTCGTTCCTAATCATCGGGTTGGTGAGGGGCTACTCCGCCTCTGCGATCCCGTCCATAGAGGCCGTAGATCCAGAAATTATACAAAGCAGTGAACAGAAATCATGGATAGGTAAGAAGAATTGAGATTCTTGAAAGGTGCAGATTTAATCTAACGACAAAGCTATTGTTTTTTTCCATCAGGAATATCTTAATACCAGTCGGTGGCTGGATTTGTACCCAGTGGGAGGTAAATGTGGATGTGTGAATACTTTCAGGTATTCCATAATAACAGGAATACCAGAACGTGTTATCTTATGTTATGTAAAGAAATAATAATGTAGACAAACTCTAACGATCCACTCTATTGAAATATTATACAAAATTTGTAGTATAGGTACTTGTATTTATCAGAAACAGGATCAGTAGGATGATGTTTGGGTTAGTGACGGAAGTAAAACGCTGTCGAGTGTGTGGACGTGGAGTTGTAAAGCAGAGCACGGCGACAATTGGAAGAGTGGTCAGCTTAATTTTAGAACCATCACAATCTAGTGGCTATTTTTATATTGTTGTTATGTGAATACTTCCTCCTTTTTTACTGACTTACAAAAAAGAAGAATGTTCTTAAGTCTCAGATATCTTCCTTAAATGTTACCCGATTTTAAGATTATTTTTCGTTTGGAAGAATTTTACCGTCAGAGGCGTCATTAAAATTTTGTAAAGATCTGATGAAGAACTTCTGAGTTAGACCATGGATTAGTTCAATAAATGACAGTCAATCTTCCGGAATTACTGCAACCGCATCGCATGTCTCTTTATTGTTAACAACATTGCATAATGTAACACTGACTTACAAAAAAGAAGAATGTTCTTAAGTCTCAGATATCTTCCTTAAATGTTACCCGATTTTAAGATTATTTTTCGTTTGGAAGAATTTTACCGTCAGAGGCGTCATTAAAATTTTGTAAAGATCTGATGAAGAACTTCTGAGTTAGACCATGGATTAGTTCAATAAATGACAGTCAATCTTCCGGAATTACTGCAACCGCATCGCATGTCTCTTTATTGTTAACAACATTGCATAATGTAACATCACGCTAGTACGTTCTGAAATGGAACCGCAGATTATATATGTAAAGATCTAGTGACACCCTCATTTCACCAATTATGTTCAAATTCCTTGTTATTGAGGTTATCAATTCGCGGATAACTTTTTTGTTATGGTCCAATCTTGAAGATTATTTTTGTATATGAAAGAAAGAAAGAAAGAAAGAAAATGTATTTATTTTGTCACAACGCAAGGCACAAAAAACACAAAAACCAAACAAAATAGAACCAATAAAAAATAAATATAATTGTGTGCCTCACGGCTGCGTCAAAATAGGTTCAGTTCAGCTTCATTGCCAGACAACTAGTGCCTGACGCTGGTTTTCAACTGAACCTGAGGATGTGACGTAACGGACGCAAAAGAGTTTTACAGTGTAATATATAGCAGTGATGCGTATTTAAATAATAGAATACATCATAGTAGAAAGTTCATAATTAGAGAAATGTGTTAAGTGTGATAAATAGTCATAAGATAATATATGTGTTTGTCTATAGTGTGATGTGAAACAAATAAGTAATAGCGTTGAAGTTGATTGATATATTGTAAATATACTTATTAAATATAAACGTTTGGTGCAAATTAGTGGGTACCTATTTTATTTTACTTAAAGGAGGACGACAAATACGTATGGAAGGTAAGCGCAAACTTAATAATATACTTAATCATAATAATTCAAAATAATTTCTATATAATATTAAATGACAGCACTAAACACCAAAAAAATACCCTCTACCAAGGCAGGTAGGTACATTATATAATTGAGGTATTCTGAACCACCATATCCAGCTTTCGTTGCGCATCGATTAGATACTGTCGTAAGCGTCTTCTAAATGTGCTTATTGTGTTGATCAATCTGATAGGTGGTGGGATGTTATTCCACACTTTGGAAGCCGCCCAACGAAAGCTGCCCCTGAAAGCAGCTGTACCGTGAGACTGGGTCGAAAGTTGTTGTGAGCATTGTCTTCTTCCGCATTCCCGCCGGCTCGTAAGCCAACTCAGCTTGTTGCATAAGTAGTCCGGTTTCTGGTATTTAACTACACCGAACAGAAGGCAAGCTAAGTGCAGTTTGCGTCTAGATTTCATTTTCAGCGTAAAGTGCTTATTTAGATAAGGTGTTACATGGGTTCTGCGAGGAATGTTGTAACAAAACCGAGCGCAAGCATTTTGCACCCTTTGGATGAGCCGATCCGTACGAGCTAACAGGCGCGGGCCATATACCGTGTCTGCGTAATTCAGCCTAGAAAGAACTAGAGTTTCCACCAGCTGCTCTCGTAATGCTTCGGACAAGTACGGTCGTATCTTGTATAAAACCTTCAGGCGATAGAAACAATTTCGAACTGAGTCTGCCACATGTCTCTCAAAACGCAGGTCTTTATCCATGACTAGACCTAAATTCCTCGCCTCATACACTCGCTCGATCTGCTCGCCCATTAGCTTCAAGTCAAATGTTAAAGGCAGCTTAACAAGCTGTTGTCGTGAACCAAACACCAAATATTTGGTTTTAGTAGGGTTCAACGACAGACCGTTCTCCTCAGACCAAGTGGCAATTCTTTGAAGGTCATCGTTAAGATCCCTAATGGCATCATCGTACTCATCTGGTCGGAAGGATATATAAACCTGAACATCATCGGCGTATATATGATATTTACATTTAAGGAGACACTTAATAATATCCGCACAGTACAATATAAAAATAATCGGTCCAAGGATGGAGCCCTGCGGGACTCCTCTCTCTACTGCAATGAGTGCCGACCTTAGAGTAGTACCGTCACCCATACGCAAATTGACAAGCTGTTGTCTATCTGTGAGGTAACTGTGGAACCACTGTAAGGAGGCAGCGTCAAAACCATAATAATTTAATTTAGATAGTAATAGCGGAATATTTATAGCGTGAAATGCCCGGGAAAAATCTAACAGGACGAGCATTGAGCACATTCCCTGATCCTGGGCAGCTAATATGTTATCAGTGACGTCCAGTAAAGCAGTGGACGTACTGCGCTGCTTTCTGAACCCAGATTGCAAGTCAGGTAGAATTTTATTTTGTTCCAGAAATTGCGTTAGTTGTTGGCAGACGACTTTTTCCAACACTTTTGATAAGCACGGCAAAATGCTTATAGGACGTAGGTCTTTCAATTCAGTTGGATTTGGATTTTTAGGCAACGGCCTAACTGATGCAATTTTCCATTGATCGGGAAATGTTGATGTCACTATAGAGCAATTTATTATTTCCGTTATAGCATTTAAAGTGTGCGGCAGAGTCATGCTAATCATGTCCAAAGTAATACCATCGTGGCCCTCGGCGTTACTTTTTAGATTAGTGATAATTCTTGAGATATCGCTCGGTTCTACTGGGGTGAGAGCAAAAATACCTTCACCATGTCTATTTTTGTCATAAAACGCTATCAGTGATGTGCTGGCCACAGGATTACCAGGAACTATCAAGAAGTTGTCATTTATCAAGTCAGGATCTGTAAAGTGCGACGGAAGTTCTTGTATAGGTTTGAAAGGCGACAAAGTGGATTTTAGGTTTTTCCATAGCAATTTAGGATTTTTTATTTTATTGTTTATGTTATGTTTGAAGTACGCAACTTTTTCGCTATGCAATGAACTAACCACTAAGCGCTTTAGCTCCTTATAATATTTTATTTTAGACTCGGTATATCGCGGAGTTGTAACTTAACTCAAGTTACAACTCCGTGATAATCCCATTACTTATATAATATTTCATTTTCCGATCCCATGGCAATAAGTAAATTGAGAAAATAGTATTATTTTTTAAATCTTTTTATTTTAACTATTTATGGTACTTGTCTTTAATGTATACGGGTTGCTTTAGGTTCTTTTTAGAAGACTTTTTTTTGACAAACAAGTAGTAAAAAAGTCGATTAGCCCTTATTGCTGCCCTGCAGCTCGCTAATATATTGGCTAATGGACCAATAGGACCATTGCTCTTTGGTCCATAGAAAAAAAATCTGTTTGTATAAGAGGATGGATCTTGTTTTGGGAGAAGCAGACATTCTTAGCATATAATTAAGTCCGGCTCAATATACTTATCATATTTTATTTTTGTTTGGACTGATTGTTATGAAAATATCAGTCGTCACTTCAATACGCCGTAACAAAATTTTTGTTCACGATAATTTTTCAAACGGTCGACGGTCGTCTGAATTAATTAAAAATTTGAATAATGTTTACTAACAGTTTAGTGACAATTATTGTATAAATACTATAACGGGTAATGAGATTATCGTCCAGAAAAAAGAGTTTATCACAAATTACACATTATAATTACAAGAGAAAAATAGTGGTAGGTGCACTGAAACAGAAAAAGAATACAAGAAAATATTATAAGTTATATAGTTTTTAATTAGTACAACAAAAAATGGGGCTCTATACTTATCCGTTACTGATCACAATTTTGTAGTTAAAAGCAAAAAGAACGAAATCCCAAAATTGTCGGCGAAAATTTGACATAATTGGTAAATTCATAATAGAATCAATCATTCATAACAATTGCTACTAGAAAATACTACGCGCAGTGTTTTTCCATTTTGTTCGTCATTTATTCATTCATAATGTACTGTACAATATTTCTATAAATTGAGTGACATTTTGGGATATATATAAACGCTAATAACTTTGCTGTTTATGAATATTATGTATTAAGACTTTGCTTAAATAATAACAAGACCTTTTCTAATAAGATCTTTAAGTATTTGTACTAATTAAAAATTAGTGGTGTATAATATACATATATTCAAATAACTAAAATAAACACATATTAGTTGTTATAGTATCATGGTCGTCTTTATTGGAGTCTCGTTGTACAGCCAAGGCTTTTATTTAAAAAAAGTCCCAACCAGCTGATCCACCAAGTCAATGATTAGATCTTTACATAACCCTAATGAATTTACCCGTTTGGAACAGTTTAGTGAAATAAAATACTGTTTGCCTTGATGCAGTAGGTCTGTGGCTGTTATTCATTGATTTGCTCTGACATATTTAATATTGAGGCAAATTCAAAAACATTTATTTATTTAAATAAAAGGTATCTACCTATTTCGAAATAACTAGGATAGTTCCCTATTTTTTGCAGAAAACTATTGAAGCCGAAGTCCTTGAAGCAATTTATTTAATTCTTGCTCGTCATAGTTTACATATAAAACAAAAAAAAAAATTACACCACCTGCTCGATAATGCCCTTTTATATGTCATACAACCATCACCTAAAGCAAGTCATTCTGTCCCTAGGGATGTAATGTAGTATAGGCGTTCACTAGGGAATAATGATGTTTGAATTTGGAACGTTATAAAACCATTTGAAAAAAAAACCACATTAAGTGAATTAAAATGTACTTACGTGCAATGTGCAAACAAATTTATTCAAAATCAAACTGGCCACTCACAATAGTAGATTATGTGAGTAGGGGATAAAGCAGTGTCTAAAAGTCGCGGGTGGCATGTTGAATTCAGAATGAAACGAAGGTGCTAAGTTTTAATCCCGAATGCAGTGAAGGACTTATATAATTCACTCCCGAGCACTGCGAGGGAGTTAATATAGAAATCTGAGTGAAATTAAAAATTCAAGCTGCCCAAGACAACGACGGCTTTATTCCCGTGTTAATATTCTACGTTTACACCTTCTGTGGGATAATAAACTGTTAATGTAACCTGTCGGATAATATTATTTACAAGTTAATGTTATCTATCACTCGACTTGTTTTGAGATTTAAAAGAAACAAAATTCACTACTAAATCCAATCATCACTGTGTCTGGATTAAACTTAGCAACTTCGTTTCGTTCAGGATTCAATGTGCCGTCCGCGACTTTATCCCCTATTCACATAATCTACTATTACTGTTATTATTTTACAGGTGCCATTCCTCCTCTGGGAGCCTTCCTTGGCAGTATGTTATCTGGAGGCCTGATGCAACGTCTGGGTCGCAAACGCACGCTCCAGCTGACCTCACCCATCTGGGTGGCTGCCTGGCTGATCCTGGGCTTTGCAAAGTACTATCCGCTGCTGCTAGTGGGCAGAATAATCACAGGTGTCGGAGTTGGTTTCGTATTGGCTACGGCACAAGTCTACGTAAGTTTCCATAATTCTATCCATACATACTTGTTGCGAAAGTAACTCTCTATCTGTCTATTATTTCTTCACGTCTTAAGAGATGGCTGGACAGAACTTCGCCTGCTTGAAAGTTGAATTTTATTTTGCTGTCAGAAGCTAGTACATTAAAAAGAACTTAAATGGTTAGGAGTTAATCTTTGACAGGGTTGCGGGATTATTTGAAAGATTTACTGTGGCCTGATGCTCCTGATCGCTTCACCCAGAGCAAGAGGAGGAGAAGGATGATTTTCCACTGAAAAAAAAAACGAGTAACCCACTAGAAGTGCTCATATTATAGCAATTCTTGCACTGGTAGAAAGCGTTAGCACGAGTGCCACGGGCCACTTTTTATGATGAAAAAATGTACGGTGCCTGAGGGACAGGCCCACACATAAATAACTGTTTTATTTGATCTGTGGACAGGCCATAGGAGCAAAACTATAGAAAACGTAATATGTATGTGTATCTGTTGACATATGGCTCTGAAACGTAGTCGCTCACAATAGACCTCATCAGAAGGCTTAAAATCACCCAAAGGGCTATACTTGGAGTTTCCTTGCGTGGTCACAGCAGGAATGTAGATATCCGTAGGAGAACCAAGGTTACCGACATATCTCATAGAATCGCCAAACTTAAGTGGCAGTGGGCAGGGTACATTGCTCGTAGAACAGATGGTCGACGGGGCCAAAAGGTTCTGGAGTGGCGACCGCTTACTTACTAGATGTAGCGTTGCTAGGACTGCCACAAGGTATAAGAGTGACTACCGTGGTCGCGGGAATCTGATGGATGCGAGACGCACAGGACCGTTCATTGTAGCGACACTTGGGGAGGCATGTCTCCAACAGTGGACGCCTTTCGGTTGAAATGATGAATGATGATGTGTATCTATTTGGTGCCACGATAAAATAAATCAAGGTAACAAGGAAAATTACTTATTATTGTGCTATCAATATTGTAGAGGACAGGTAATGCGATTTGCAATGCAAATCTATGCAAACAGATTCATAAAAAATAAATATTAATTTTCGATGATCCGAATGATATCGTTACAAATGTTATATAAGCATGATTATGAGTTCATTTAAGAAATCATTGATAAGGGTCGCCACTAAAAATGAAATGCGATTTTGCTCATTGTTTACACGTAGCAAATCCTAACCAATCGACACGATTTATAACTGTAGGTAAAGGGCCTATTACACTACTCGATATTCAGATAGTCATACTCGATGTCGCGTAGTGTAATAAGGGTTAGACCGGTCTTACTCGGAACAAAAAATAAGACTAAATATCGTGTGCTGAATATCGCGTAGTGTAATAGGCCCTTTAGTGAGTAGATCACAGAAATGCAACACCTTTATCTATATATATAAAAGAAGAAATTGACTGACTGACATATCAACGCACAGCCGAAACTACTAGGACTACAAGCGTGAAATTTTGCACAAAGCTTCCTTTTATGACGTAGGCGAGCACTAAGAGAGGATTTCCCAATATTCACCCCCTAAGGGGATAAAATGGATCTCCAAAGTTCGTATGGAGTAACCTACTTTCACGAAAGCGAAGCCGCTGGCATAAGCTACACACATATACATAGCATACATATAAATAGCATTGCCTGGTTACTATCAAAACTAACATGTTAAACCAACAATAATTTTAAAGGGACTAAGATTTAGAACTTGGTGACAGAGTAAATTTTATTCAGCTCAAAAATACCTATCCAACGAAGTAACACACATAGCTATTTAATTGGAAGGTAGACCCAGGATTTACATGATCCTAATAATTTTAAAATTATTGTTCTAATTAGGAAAGACGCAAATCCACTCATCCATAACATAGCCGGAAACATTAGGTACAAGAAATTACAGACTAAACTCATCGGATCATATAATTTAACACACATGATATAATCTGCACAAATATAATACGTCTTTAATGTCTGGTCATAATAATCGTATTATGAATTTATGAATGTTCTCGGTGTTGACGTAACCTTAACTAGTGTTCGGATCATTGTCAGGGTATTCAGTTGACCGCAGAATGGTCATAACAGGCTAAAGCTTTGTTTTAATCTTAGGTAGCCATTTACATTTTGCATTTTCTCGGTAATACACTCTGCTGCTATACGCATTAGATATGCATTTTTGCGGTCATTACTCTTGTCTCCCTCATTATGATTGAATTAAATTACTTGTTTTAATATTACTAGCTGAACCGATAAACGTTGTTTTGCCGTATAAATCATCAAAGAAAATAGTGGGGGTGGGAGTAGGAGAATAACGTAAAGATAGCCTATGAAGCCTACTGGGGCCATGGGTAGTGTGAAAAAATCGTAGGGGCCCAGCAGGGTCGAACCCTACTGGGGCCATGGGTAGTGTGAAAACGAAACCCGGGGTACTGGGACGAAGGAAACGAAGGAACAGGAGTGGGTTTTTAGTCAGTAAAAGTCTGACACTATTTCCCGCTCCGCCCAAGAGCGGGATTTGTCATTAGATGATTTTCCCACCTTAAAAAAAAAGATAGATCTATTGTCAGACCTACACAAAAAACATAACAATCGGGTAGGTAAGCCGTTTAGTTTTCGATAACAAACACTGACACAAGATTTTTATTAATTATACTAGCTGACCAGGCAAACGTTCTTAGTTAATTAAAAAACAAATGGGAGGTGAGGGTTAAAGATAGCCAACGACCTATTTACAGCCCAAGACCAACTACAAACTAATAAAAATCATCACAAGAGTTTTACATAATTATAGTGTAAAATTTTCACGGTCTTTTTGTTTTATTTGACCTGTTTAAATGTGTTCAGAGAAAAGATGGATGGATTGTGTGAAGAGTGATATGAAAGAAAAGGAAGTTAGTGATAGTATGACGAGTGACAGGGCAGAATGGAAGAAGAAAACGTGTTGCGCTGACCCCAAATAACACGGGATAAAGGCAGGAAGATGATGAAATGTGTTCAGAGACATGTTAACTTTGTTTTAATATTTTACTAGCGTCTGTCAGCCCATCGCCCGCGTGTTACTTGAAAATTATGGGAACAAAATCAAAGGATAAAATTTTCCTGTGCTATAGCAGAATAAGGTCTACTCGTGTATGTCAAGTCATCAGGCTTAGACAAATGACTTTTCTATTAGCGTTAAAATGTATGGCAATGACATTACTTGTGGAGAATGTCACGTGACAAGTGTCGTGACAGGGAATGACGATGTCATTGACATTATTTATGGAGAATGTCACGTGATAAGTGACCTGGACAGAGTCCTGTGCGTCTGGCATCCATCGGATTCTCGCGACCCTCACCAGGTCATCGGTCCATCTCTTGTGAGAGGCCTTTGGAAGGCCTCTCACAATTACGTGGTCGCCATTCCAGAACCTTTCGTCCCCATCGACCATCTGTTGTCGAGCAATATGCCCTGCCCACTGCCACTTAAGTTCGGAAATTCTTTGGGCTATGTCTGTAACCTTGGTTCTCCTGCAGATATCTTCATTTCTGATGTGATCACACTAGGAAAATCCGAGTATAGCCCTTTCCATTGCCCTTTGAGTGACTTTAAGCCTTCTTTTAAGGTCTATTGTAAGCGACTACGTTTCGGAGCCATATGTCATCACTGGCAACACGCACTGGACGAGAACACACCGCGCAGCTTGGCTGGCCTGTTGGTCTAGTGGTTAGTGGCCCTGCCTAATATGCCGGAGGTCGTGGGTTCGATTCCCACCCAGGACAAATGTTTGTGTGAAGAGCATGATCATTTGTTCTGTGTCTGGGTGTAATTTGTGTAAACCTAATATGTATGTATTTCGAAATATATAAGTATGTCTATTAGTTGTATAATACTCATAACACAAGCTCTGCTTAGCTTGGGACTAGACGGCGTTGTGTGGACTATTACTATTGCATGGATGATACTATTATTATATACATAAATATATACGTACAACAGTCATGAATATACACACATACGTAGAAACTTTCATTTTTCTAATATCCGTGTGGCAACATGAATTTGCTAGTGGCTTCGTCCGTGTGGTAGTCGGAGAATATCGGGACGAAAGGAACCTGTCGTACCTAATCTAGGTCATAGTATATGTACCCATGTGCCAAGTATCAACCAAATCAGTTGAGTCGTGATTGATTTAGCCAACATGTAGATTTTCACATTTGTAGGATGATGATGCATCGAACAGATTTTGTATCCTTTTGATCTCTTTCCTTATGTTGTTGAAACTTCAACGGTCTGGACTAAGCGCTTTGCTTCGTTCTTTATACCGCGTGCATCGAAGGACTGGAACAATTTGCCTGCTGCGGTCTTCCCGTCCGACTATAATTTAGGTGTCTTCAAGGCTAGAGTAAATAGGCTCTTAATAAACTAGTGCGCTTCACCATCAATAATTGCATCTCTGATACCATCAGGTGGGATCGCAGTCAAGCACTGGTTTATATCAATTAAAAAAAACAAATCTTGTTATCTGATGTACTTACATACCTTTAGTATATACATGTTTGGTTTGTTAAATTGATTTATAATGAACGAATCTCATCATTAAAGAACCGAAGTTAATGATAAATATTCGAACATTCGTTTTTAGTTTGTATGTGTAAACATATAAACAGTTTATTGACACTTAGGTGTTTTTATCACTTACTTGTTAATTAATTGACTTGTGAAATGATTAAAGGAATTGTTGTTTTATGTTTGTATGTTTTTTCTTTTATTATTGATTTAGATATGCTTTTTATTGTACACCACAAAAATAGAGTAGGAGTTAAACGAGGGGAGCAAGGTGTGAGAAGAACGGTGCCTGCCCGTTCTCCTCTCATCTTGCTCTCCTCTTTCTCTATTCACGTTATAAATATTTAGATCATATTTCCTATTACCAACAAAAGCTCAAATATAACCTACTTTTCCTACGAGTAATAACTAAATAACAATTTCCACTATACCGTATCAAATCATGAGGTATTAGGAACGTATCAGGCCAAATAATATTCTTTGTATTGAAAAATATGCACCGTTTCGCCACCGACCGATACCGTCGCATGTAATGCGTGGAGAATTTTCGGCACCAGCAGAATATAATTTTACGATTCGCTCCGTGAATGGCACGCACTAGGATTTTGTGGGCATAGTAGAAGATACGTCTACGTTCCATATTTTTTTTTGTGTTTGATACTTTCCTAGCACGTTCATGGTTTTTTTTTTTCGATATGGTGTAGTAGGCAGACTCCTTTAGGCGGTACATTATCCCCATGTATATTTGAAGGTGAGTGAATGCTGTGACCCTGAGATCCGCGGTCGACTGGGCTCTCTACCGACCCTGTCCATGTCTCTCGGGATCCTTATATCGTACGTGGCCGGGAACTGGCTGTACTGGAGATATCTCGCCTTTCTGTCTGCTGTGTTTTGCGGTAAATATTACAATTATAATATGTGCTGTAATTAGATATATTTTGCATACATAATACAACAATATAAAACTTAAGAGAATAAACTTTGAAAAGGGCAGGAAGCAACCCCCATGGTATTAGTAACCCATGATATCGTAGATTTTTGCCCATAGGTGACGGTAAGCCTCAATTAAGCTTGTTTGCTTTCTATGAAACAACATATCATTCTGATTCTCAATGCTTTCACTGTAAAATTTTAAATTTCGTTCAGTTATGAATGAATGAATGACGCAAACGGCAGATTCTGGTATAGTTAAATGCAATCCATTGAAAGAACTATTATGCAATAATTGCTTAAAACTGCCATCTTAGATATTTTTTTCAGCTTTAGAGTAGTTCTTACTGAAGTGATTGATGTCGTATCAAATAATATACTCCAGTAGATTCAATATACAAGTAGTTAATGAAACGATTTCTGTAACTATCTGCAAACGTATAATCCTCAACTCATTTATTTCCAGTGGCATTATTCGTGGTACTCCTGCCTCTGCCCGAGTCTCCTGTCTGGTTGCAGTCTAAGGGTCTTGACGCTTCAGAATCTATCAAGTGGCTGCACTTATCTGCTCGAGCTACAGCCACCGTTAAGGAAGATAATCAAGAGTGAGTACTAGTTTTTATTTTGACTTATTTCTTATAGTCTAAGTATATCTATTGTAAACCAGTAGCATTTCGTACTGAGATAGTCTGAAAGTGCCATTAGTTGTCGAAAAGTAGTGTAGAAATCAGTTGGCAAGGGCATTGATAAACGCATGAGTAAACTTGCGAGGAAAATTTTGAATATGAAAATGGAAGGTTATAAGGGTAGAGAAAGACCAAAGAAAGGATGGATGGACTACGTGGATTATTGAGATAAAAGCAGATGCAGCAAAGTATGAAAGAAAAAGACTTGCTGCATTGGCGCCAAATAACAGCCTGGCCACGTGACCTCGTTGCCATATGGTGCAAATATACGGTGCTGTGCAGGCGCTGCGTCGTCAAAATTTAGTGATTAGGCTTCAACCAAAGGATTTTGTGACGTTGCCTTGTAGTGTACACACGTCGCGGCACCGTACTGGACACCGTATAATTTGCACGACGCGGTAACGAGCCGCAGTCAGGCGCTGGGCCCTCTCATGTTAATCACGTTGTACAGTGGTAATGTGACTAGGCCCTTTATAGGTTGAAGACCGATAAAATATTGAGCAGCTAGTAATATGCGAAAATGAAATAGAGGATGTGAGTGGTTTTGATTGGCCAGTGTTTACTGAATGTAAGTACGGCCAAAATATCTTGGCCGCTACGAACTTCGGGCTGCGCAGTAATTCTTTTATATGGCAAATACGTATTGCATATTTTTTCGAGTATGTGCTTTAGTTTGGAACGCCAACATCAGAGTTGCCAACATATTTTGACCGTACTGTACTGAAGGTTCATTACTCGTAGTGGTTTGCCATCTGGTGGATCAAATGACTGGGATGCTGTGATGCATTTAGATGTAGCTCTGCTCGTATGTACCACATTCCTCTACCTAACGAATTTCAGGCAAGGAATCTAGCTTACTTATTCATTTCAATACGCCTATATACGGAATATATTCTACATACATCATCCTGAATTTGATAGCTTTATTTAAACTTTTTCTTCTACAAATGTGACTTTTAGTTTGTATTCAAGTAAACAAAGTAAACCTACAGATTACTTAATAGTTACTTCGCCGCGTCTTCGCGTTGGTACTATAGTTCGGCGTGAGGAGTTGAAAGTAACTAAGTTAATTTCTTAAGTCTATGAAGTAACGACAAACCATGGGAAAATTATAAATTCAGTATAACTATCGTGTTTAGCGTGTTTCGGTTATCCTGTTGTCAGCAAAAAGTTCTATTTCCTTAATAACTTACCGTTGTGTACTTAGCATATCGATTTCCTTTTTACTTCGTCATGTTGCATGGTGCAGTTAAGTGGACAATTTATCTTATTATGGCGTTTTCTACCATTAAGTTTATTGCTTTATTGGCTGAACTATGTTCCTTCTTTGACGATGTCTATAGTTAGTATCTCTTTTGTTGTTCATGTTGGTCTCGATTTTAAAACTGGAGAAAGCTATCATTCGATTTGACGATTGGAATAGAATAGAATAAACTTTATTGTACACCAAAAAAGTAACACAATTTATACATAAACTTAAATCTATGGGAACAATGGTGACCAGTGTACTATATACATATGTACCTATATGGTAACATAATAATGTTTTTAAAGGTTTCGAAGATTTGATGAGAATTTAGTGATTAGTTATAATAACTAGCTCATTACTCTCAATAAAAGCCAGCCGTCATACGAGCATACCTACATTTTAAATCACTAGATACACACTCCATAAAAAGATGTCTCAACTAGTCGTAGTTTCACCTTGCTTGAGGTCAACAGAGCAGCAACCGACATCAAGTAATTGCTACCGGTCACGTTGCGTTACATATCCTGAGGTCGAATGCAATACTTATCGATAGAATGATGCGACAACTTCCCAAATAATTATATTGGCGTGCAATGTCTGTTTAACACGCAAATCTTTCACACGTGGATAAGCTAATTTGTCTCTAACAAGCTTCACTTACTGGTATCGATAATAAGGATAGAGATATTATTGCAGCACGGAAGATACTTCAAAATTATGAATAGTTGCCGATTTTTAGACAATGATAACCAAGAAATCATTTCTGGTCTTTTAAAGATTTTGGTTTTTGTTATAACTGCCAAGTTACTAAAATTAAGAAGACAAGGTATAATGATGATTTAGTTGATTAACAATTTGTGCCCTAACAGGCGTTGTACAAAGGAGGTAGATTTAGTGAGGTAAAAAACCCATACTCCCTGTTTTTACCCAGGCGCCTTTTGAAAGTTTCCTCCCCATAACAAACATGGTGTCTGGTATTTACGATGTTATATATGTAGGTAGATAACATAATTTTATGCCTACAGGCAGGTTTCCAGAAGGGTTAGCGTGTGCATTTGAGTTTGAATTGATTGCGTGTTCAGGTTGGCCGCCGCTGAAGCAATCTGGCTAAATGAGGTATCCTTGACCCATCACAAACACAGTGCCAGTGTAGAGCCCCTTCACAGGATATGTGTCACCTCCTATCCCGCTCGGCATGCACAACGCTCTTCACGCTCGAACAGATGAAACGAAAGATTTTGATGAAACTTGTACACAGGTAGACCATATCTTGGAATACCTCATAGGACTTTTTATCCCGGGACACAGACATAAAATGGGGTTGCACTTGGTGCTAATATAAAAGTAACCAGAAATTAAAGAGAATAGTGGTAAAATGAAAACATGATCATAGGAACTAGTGATGTTCCTTCACAAGCCCTTCTAGGCAGTGTTCGCGCAGGTTTTATTGTCACAGGCAATCCATTGGGCACGCCACAATTATGGCGATAAGTCCCCTCTTTGAGGCGTGGTTGGAAAGACCTCACGGCGTCCTCATCTTCCGCATGACGCAGGTTCTCACCGAACATGGTAAGTTCGGAAAGTTCCTGCATCGGATTCATGCGGAAGCGACGCCCGGGTGTCGCCACTGTGTGGAACGCCCGGAGGACACGGTGGAGCACACGGTGGAGGTGTGCCCCGCTTGGGCAGAGCAACGCCGTATCCTCGTGGGGGTGATCGGCGGCGGCGATCTCTCGCGCTGGGCCTTGGTACAGGCCATGGTCCGGAGCGAGAAGGAGTGGCAGACGGTCGCCTCCTTCTGCGAAGCAGTAATGCTAGCAAAGTCGTCGACGGCGCGTATTGTTCCTCGCGCGCCTCAACGTCAAGTCAGTAAAAGTCTGATACTATCTCCCGCTCCGCCAAAGAGCGGGATTTGTCATTAGATGATTTTCCCACCTTAAAAAAAAAAATACAGGCAATTCATTCCATGATCTCTTAGGATAATATTCTACTATCAGTCGAGTGAAGCCGCGGGCCAGCTCGTAATACTATAGTCGTAATCGATATATGTAAAAGAAAGTCGTGTTAGTTACACTATTTATAACTCAAGAACTGGTTTGGTTAAACCGGAACCAATTTGGCTGAAAATTGGTGGGGGCTGGGGAGGTAGCTTAGAACTAGGAGACAGATGTAGGATACTTTTATTGAGTAGGGCATAGTAGTAGGGCAGAGTAGGGCAGAGTTGGGCAGAGTAGGGAAGATTAGGGTAGAGTAGGGCAGAGTAGGGCAGAGTAGGGTAGATTAGGATAGAGTAGGGTAGAGTGGGGTAGAGTGGGGTAGAGTGGGGTAGAGTGGGGTAGAGTAGGGTAGAGAGGGGTAGAGTAGAATATACTAGTCAGTTGGCGGGAGCGAAGCCGCCGGCAAAAACTAATAATTTTTTTATAAAATAACCGACTTAAGGGAATCAAAATAACTTTAATTTCGGAAGTCGGTGTTGATAAGAAACAAACAATACCGAGAAACTTGCCGTAATTCTCATATTATTTCTTTATTGTATAATGTGCTCTTTCCCCTTCTACCCCTTTTTACCTCAAAGAACGGTTCCTATTTCTTTGCGACTCCCACATGAAAGTTCTTAGGTTATCAGATAACTTAAGAATTAAAATGCCAGTGCATTCAACTACTTTCTTGAGTAATTAATTTGCTGTCCAGGCCACACGTCTATGGAATTGATTGCCTGTGATAATAAAGCGAACACTGCCTAAAAAAGATTGTGAAGGAACATCACTATATAGTCACTATGATCATGTTTTCGCTTTATCGCTATTCTCTCACTATATGTATCTATTTTAGTTTTAATTATAATCTATTTAATTTCTGGTTACTTTTATATTAGCACCAAGTGCAACCCCATTTTATGTCTAGGCAATCTTTGTCGATTCAAAGATGCCTGGTATGAATATAATTTATGTTGCTATGCCCTGTCAAGGTATCTTTATTGTACCGGCGCCAAATACTGACAATACTTACTCTGACTGGGCAGGTCCACTTAAACCTTTGCGGTTCTTTCCTTAAAAGACCACCTGAGATACTAATCTGCATGGTTCTCATATGATTTGACCATTGCATGTTTACAGTGTAGACTCTAGAAGAGACCTCTTAGTTTGTGTTGATATTTCTTTAAAAAAAAAAATTATGTGTATTTTACATTGAATTAATTTAATTATCAAATCACTGTTTTATGTTAAGTTTTTGGTACAATAAAAAATTAAGAATACACTGTGGATCGCAAATAAATAGATATATGATCAATTAACACATTCGCTTTTTTGGTTCGACAACGTGATAAGTCCAATAAATATATTATTATGAGACTTCTATGCGATATTATTATATTGCGAGGTTGTGGAGTGGCGTCCGGGTACCGGAAGACGCAGTGTTGGAAGGCCCCCTACAAGGTGGACCGATGACCTGGTGAAGGTTGCGGGAATCCGATGGATGCGAGACGCACAAGACCGTTCGTTGTGGTGACTTTTGGGGGAGGCCTATGTCCAGCAGTGGGCGTCTATCGGGTGAAATGATGATGATGATGATGCGATATTACGTTCATCAGTGTTTATTTTGAACGCGCCAATAATAATTTTCACCTTTATCACAATTGTCCACAGGAAAGCCGAAGCCCCGGCTGGTCCTCCGAGTCTATTCACCCGCAAAGTGATGTTCTCTTCCGTGGTCCTCAAGCCAATGATCATTGGGTTCACGTTGCTGTTGTTCCAGCAGTTCAGCGGCATTGACGCTGTCATATTTTTTACTGTTGAGATCTTTAGGAAAGCTGGTGAGTAAATGCAGATTGTTGGTGGCAGTTTAACTTTTAACAAAGTAGAATGTAATTATTAGTAGTATTTCGAACTCAAGGCTTATGTATTTAAAATCTCGTTATCTAGCATTTTGGATAGGAATTTTGAAAGAAGGGACTTCTGATGAGTAAGGTGCTGGTAAAAAGAGCAGTCTTCAAGACAAAACTATCCGAAGTGGACTGCATAAACTTAATAACCAGCCTTAAAATGTTCCAACTGCTGGGACTTAGGCCTCCTCCCTTGGAGAGGGAATGGGCCGTAATCCACCACGCGGGTGTCGGTTGGTGCATGCCACATATCTTCGAATTTTTGGTTCTTAAACATGCCCGTTTCCTCACGATGTTTTTATTCAAAGTTTTGAGAGATGTGGTGATGAAATAAATAACACAAAGTAAATCGCCTGTTGGAATTTGAACCCGTGGAAGTAGACTGAAGGATGCCAAAAATAAATAAATTGTAAAAATACAGCAGCAGTTTAACTGCTTCTGTATTTTGCTGCCGCTGACTACAGGTATATCATCTAGGTACATAATATCTGCAAAAAGCAAACTGTGACCCTAAAACTCTTCATCTATTTCAGGAAGCACATTAGATGCCATGACAGCTACTATCATAATTGGTGTCGTACAACTATGCAGCAACGGAGTCAGCACATTATTGGTAGACCGAGTTGGTCGTAGACCATTGCTGTTGATATCTGCAGCCATCATGTGTGCGTCTATGGCATCCATGGGAGCTGCCTTCTATTTTCACTTAAAGGAGTCACCGTGGCTTGGGTAAGTAACATATTCATCATGGATGTTGTTGTACAACTGCTCAGAAACTGAGTCAGCACTCAGCTAGCAGATCGTGCTTATTATAAAATAAAGCGGCAAATCTCTGCAGCTATCATCTGCGCATCTATGGCATCCGTGGGAGCTGCTGCAATACAGCAATTCAATATTCATACAATTCTGCTGCTGCTGTTTGCAATATGTTAGTTATCAGTTTGCGCCTTTTCCGGCAATCAAAATGTTTTTCTTTCTTTCTTTCTTTCTTTTTCCAGCTGAAGGCCTTATTGTAGCCTAGCATCCATCATAATTGGTATCATACAACTGCTCAGCAGCAAAGTCAGTTTATTATTGGTAGACCGGGCTGATCATAGACCATTGCTTAATAGCTTTCACCTTAAAGATAAAAGCTACGAGCCCTAGTGTGGCCATGTCCTCACTAGATGGCGCTGAACTCAATAGTTTTAGTTTATTTTGGTTTCAGTGTATGGAAGCGCGCGAATACGCCTTAATAACATAAATATAGATTTACCCGATGGATTTACCTGAAACATGCAATTAACTGTTTGTATTATTGTCACTTATGAATGATAAGTGCATTGTTGGGGAAATGTAGACTGGAAACTATCATCTGACTAGTTTAGGCATTTTTGGCGAGATAGGTGGATTTTGTGGCAAAGATTTAACTAAGTTCAATAAAATGGAATGTCAAAAGTGGTAATCGCACGAAAAAATCATATATTGATAATGTTGTACATACCGAAGAGTAGGCTTCAGAAAGTCACACAAACACTTAACATAAATTATTGCAAACTATGTTTTTTTATATTAATAATATTAGATTTCCTGAAAGGAAATTCGCTTGCATTACTTAACTGAGGAAAACGTAAGCATATAATTTAGTCATCATAGTTTGACTAAGTTATATGCTTAAGTTTTCCTCAGTTAAGTAATGCAAGCGAATTTTTTTTCAGGAAATCTAATATTATTAATAATATAGTCTTCATAAACCAAGCATTCTCTAGTCACTTCGGTTATATTTAATCGACACTAATACATAACTCAAAAGTCGAGGCTTTAAATTTTGCTGCGTAAACTAATTTGTGTGTCAATAATATATGGTGAATATTGTACTCTGATTACTCAGCACTCATGAAACACATGTGCGCTGTAGGATCGTCTGTATCGTGCTATGTAGGACTCAGAACCAGCACGGTAACTAACGGGTCGATTTTTAGAAAATGGTTCTATACGAACTCAATTTATTACTGAATAGATTCTTTAGATTTCGCTTCGAATCGTTTCGTAAATTGTTGGTTTGGTCAGACCATCCACACGCACTGATTTGGTACGAATAGAACCATATCCATAGAGGACCTAGACGGACTCGTATAAAATTAATTATGGTCAGTATGGTCACCAAACTACTCTATAGATGGATTGTTTTCATACGGAAGCGAACCAAATTCGTGGTCCATCCGTACTTAAGAGCATTTATCCGTTAAAAACACGCAGAAGTCAAAATCAATGATTTCCGATGGACAATATAAAAATAATGTGTTTGATTTCTAGATAAGATATTGATGACATATTATTGGGAATTTTATAATCTAGTGTGTGGTTTAAAAACATTTTCAAATAGTCGCATAGTTTTCCCATTAGAACAGTTTTTATCCAAGCCGTTTTTAAATCTAGCGGTCGGTGATCTACGCAGATACGAGATAGTAGTAAAACTGTGTATGATAAACTTACAACAATTTTACTTTAAAAAAATACAAAAAAAGACACGATTGCTGTAAGTTTTCATTCAAGAAAAGTAAACTCAAAACTGTAATTTTTAGCCATTTTTCGAGATATTAAATATGTTAGTTTAGGATAAAATATGGGGCATTATTGTCTATTTTTAGGCCTAGTAATTGAATACATTTACGTTCTAAGATATGGCATAATGATTTTTTTAATAACTTATTTCTTTAATTTACAATGAATTATTTAAAATTACTATATAATTACTATACAATAGACGCGCATTGCGTCTGCGCTCCAGTGCCGGCCGACGTTGGCAAAGTATCAAAATTATCAATGCGGTGTACGACACGCGGTTATAATGCACTCCAATACAGACAGCTGTGTGCACGCTAACTGTAAAGCAGTGTGAGTAAATTTACTTAAAATCGAAGCGCGCCGCTCTGGAGTAATGCTCTTAATTCGAGCGTGTACTAATACTATAATTGTAAGCAACACGTGACAACGTAGGTATTATGTTAAGGAATTTCTTGGTAACAGAAAATTTTGTAAGCGACCATAAAACTACTTACCTACTCAATTTGAAACAGTAAATAATATCAGAGATATGATATTTACGTTATCTATAAATTCAAGCAATCTTAATTATACAAAAATATTGATTTAAGGAGGCCATGATTGAGTAAGGTTTTGCTTATTGGAACAAAGCCTTGTCAGCGTTAACGAGTTGTAATTTGAATCCAATCAAGAATAAAGCAGAATTTTCAATGTTAAATATGATAGGTCAATTTCGGTTGAGAATCAGCACTTTTAAACATCAAAATTTTAACAGACGGCCTCCAAGAAGCTCGAAACTTTTGTACTTTCATGTTCGATTGCTGAACGTGTTCCTTTCAATGTTATTGTTTCTCTAATAAGAGATCATTGACCTTATTGACTTCCTCTATGCTATCCTATCGTTAATCTAAAGTTATAAGTATTAATACTCGCCATTACCTATTACCCAGCCTACAAAAATCCCACTATGCGCTACTTTTTCTAATTTATAAGATTTTTTACGTGACGCCTGTTTCATCTTTTTTATTCATTCTTATTCCATATTTAATTGCCTCTCTTTCTCATCATCCTTATTCTTTCTTATATAATCTAAACGTTGTATATATGGCAAGACCACCTGAAGTCATTATAAGGTACTTTGCAATACTTCTGAATCATGTAAGTACGGTTTATAAGTGCCCATGTAGGCATATGTGGAATAAAAAGATTTTGAATTGAATTTTAAACTTGTTTTATCAACCTTACTTTAAATGTTACCTTCCAATCAATGGTCCTGTCGTGCAATGCTTCGCAGTGTACAATAATCTCACCTATCACCATTTATGCGACTTTAATCTTCTTGATTAAATCATTTAAATAAAGACGAAGCTATGAAATATAATCTATTTCATAGCTTCTTCTTCTTTTCATAGTTACTTTATAAGTTGGTGACGTATAAGCTTTTAATCCTGCGGCTGATGTCTCTACGGCTGTGGTGGATTATTATTCCATCGGACTATAAGAGTCATACTCAAAGTCCAATCGTCGATCGTAGGTAGCCTTTGCGCACATACTTTGATTGCTCCCATGTCGATAACCAATCTCTGCTAACATTGGCTGCCTCGACCTAAGTCAGTTTAAATATTTCTAACTTATCTATTATTCCCTACAGGTACCTTCCCATTGCGAGTCTCGTAGTGTTCATGCTGGGCTTTTCACTCGGGTTCGGCGGGCTGCCTTTCTTGCTGCTGGGCGAGCTGTTCCCGGCGCACTATCGCTCGCAGCTGTCCGCCATGGCCAGCGCCGTTAATTTGTTGTCTATGTTCTCTGTCATCAAGTCCTATCATATCCTTGATGTAAGTATCCAGTATACTAATATTATAAATGCGAAAGTGTATTTGTCTGTTATTTTTCTCATCTAAAGCGCTGAACAGGTTTTGATGAATTTTGTCACATGGATTTGGTTCATCCCGGTAGTTAGTTCCCTTGGGATAATATTACTAGACAAGCGGGCGAAGCCAGTAACTAATTGAAACTGGGTGGGACGTTTCTATGTTCAAAAGTTGTACGGAGCTGGTGCCATGATACAATGAGCCGGGGTCGTGGCAGACAGCTAAGGATATGTCGCGACGAACTATACAGATGTATATTTAAAACTGAAAGGAAGCGCGGGCTTGTGAAAGGTGGAAGAAATGGAGATATATAACACTCCGGAAGAAAAGAGCGACGCTATCCTATGGTAGTAATTACAAAAACGATCGCATATAATCTGTGATTAAAGTTCACGCGGCTGCCGATGGAAAAAGAGCCTCGCGTCTCTGCGGTCGGAACTTTTATCTGTTTGGTTCGTGCAAACGTTAGCCCGAACTCTGGCAAAGTAACATGTGTCGTCAGCATCACTTCGCTCGTTCATTCGTTCTCAAGCTTCCGTACTATTGACTTCACCGACATAATTATCTGTATCATTCTTCTGTAGATATTACTCAATTCCTCCTAAATGGCTAGACGAATTTTGATCAAATTTATTGTTTGTTTACACAATGGACGGCGTTACTATTGGGTGTATTTTTTGATGACTGTTTTACCCATATAATCCCCTAACCCTAACGAAAAGCCAACGTGTGGACAGGTCATATGTCAGTAGGTAATTTATAATGTTAATTCTTTTGAAAATACATAATAATGTAACTGTAATTAGTATGCTGAATGCATCTGTTATCAGCCCAAATATAATTACTTATCGAAAACCGAATCTGTTTGTAATAATAATTGTACCATAATTGCTGGCACCATAATGTATACTATAATTTCGAAACAATATGGATATTTCACCTATTATATGCATACGTTATGATGTTTGATATTAACAACGCGTAACTTGAACCACCAATGAATTGGAAATGTAATTTTGTTGGTACATTTATATTGTACCAACGCTATTTGTGGGGTCACAATATGAACATATAAACATTTATATAATGGTATTTACTAATAATTATGGATAAATCTTTGTAAAGGACAAAACCTAAAAGCGAACAAAAAATGAGGCCCATTCATTTGGAACATATCACGTGGAATCTGATTAGAACATCAAAAAGAAATTATTTATTTTATAGTAAATCTTTTCAATATGAAAATAAAATTTCCAAGAAACCCTTCCGTCAATCAGGTGAATTTTATAGAATCCCATATCTGAACAGCTAAATTCAAATAAAAAAAATATTATGTGAACACGTTCATATCTTCTAGAAGTACAAATATGATATGAATGAATTTCAGATCCTCACTTTTTTTCAGTCAAGCCGTTTCGGAGGAGTTTTGTTAGAAACCTTGGTTCATTTTATTTCATTCTCATTCCCTTTATTTTATTTTGTTTCCAAGCCTTTTTATTGAAAAGTATGTAATTATGTTAGTTTCAAGAATCTTGTATACAATCTGCATTGATTAGGTACGTCAATCTCAAAAACATATCGAAAAGGTACCTACGATACAAAAGGGTATGTTATCTCTTTCTACTAGTGTGTCCATAGACTAGTTCGTACTAAGAAATTAAGAAACATTCTGTTCTAAAGAAGTTCAAGATGTTATTAATACAATAGACAGGGTGTTTGGTGCATCGTGTGCCAAATTGAAATGGTTGACGGGAGGGTTCATCTGCTATCCTTTCGGACCCCTAAAAACTCTCATGCCCTGTGGATTTTATTTCATCGACTTTTTATTGTTTTATGAAAATAAAACCCAAATTTTTCATTCAAATACAAATTTAAAAATATATATAAGGCGTGTAGACTTTGAATTGAATGTCAATAATTTTAAATTTAAATGTACTCTAATGTAAAGCACCTAAATTTTCCTTCTTTTGCTTGTCAATGAAACATATGAACTTAATGTCAATGGGAATAAAGTACACTTTAGAGTTTGTAATATTGCTTCGTAATCAATCCAGTTTATCCGTAGGGTATTTTAAATCTTTGGTTATTCTGTGTAGCTCTGGATACTAAAGAGTTTTTATTGTAGTTTAAGTAAGCGTAAGATTTGCTAAAAACATAATATATGCAGATATTACTTTATTTTAATTGATAATTATCATCTATATTCTATTATGGAAGGACTACGCCGACTCCGAGTTATTCTACCTTTATATATGTTTTTCCTCCCCCGTGCTCATTGCATCGCGTAATTGGATAAACTCCGCTAAACGCAGTTTTTGCTTTTTTTTACGTGAACCTTTCCGATATTTTGATATTTATTAGATATTTTAGTAGCCGTTCTTAAGTTATAAATAGTAGATTAATACGACTTTGTTTTGCAGGCAGTGATATTGAATTGTTCCGAGATTTCTCATTCATTCTGTATTGTTAATCGTGGAATGATTGACCGAATGATGGGACGATGAAATGATAGCAACTGTCAAATGATAGTTGCTGTCGTTTTTCGATGTATTTGTTATAAATTATTAATGAAAAAAATGGCGGTATGTGTATGGGTAGGAGGGTAAAAAAAATAGTCTAAAGTCTTATTTTCAGATCTACTGAATATACACACAAAATTTCATAAGAATCAGTCAAGTCGTTTCGGAATAAAAAAGTGGTGTAGGGGCAGGAGAGTAGAAAATAGTTTACGTCCAATTCTCTGAACTGAATATACAAACGCTTGACCGATTCTTATGAAATTTGTTTAAACCGACTCCTACGAAAGTAGGAGTTTGGCAACAAAAACCTGTGTCACAAGAATTTTATATATTAGTTTATGATTACATTATTCCTCTCCACAGTCCGTGCTAACATCAGCGGGAACATTCTGGCTGTACTCGTGCTTCTGTGCCATCGCCTTCTTCTTCGTATTGTTTATGGTTCCCGAAACCAAAGGTAAGTCTCTCGCAGAGATCGAGCAACACTTCCGCGGAGAAAGCAAAAAGGAGAAGGTAGAAAAGGTCAACATGCAAACAGTATTGTAGGTTTAAGGTTTTTTGTATAAGAGTATCGTGAGTCCACTTTGTTTTGTTTGGTCAAGAAGATAATGGAATAATGATGAAACATCTACAAGTTTAAGCTTCTTTAAAGAATAATGAGTATATATCTTGGTGAATATTTTACTTCTCCTGATAATCTCATTTAGTTAACTCGTCAAAGTATTTTGAACGATAAAACTGATAGAAAATTTGACGATGTATGTATGTTTGATGGTGTTTGATATAGATTCAGGAGACGGGTTATTGAGTATATATAAAAAGAATTATGCACCGGATTTAATTCTACAATCAGCAGACGTTCTTGACCAAATGGAATAAATTGGGTCAAGGTGTAAGAAATTTCAGTGCCACTTGTGATTAATTTTAAGTTTAGACAGAGACAACAATCTTGTTCTAATAGTTACTAATTTTCAAGCTTCCATCGAATATTTATTTCGTAAAGTATGTTATTTACTATTTCATTTGTAATAAAGAGAGAGTATATACTGTCACAAAACATTGAACGCAATCGTTGTGCCTGTAGAAAAATGCTTCGCAATGGACTTTGATGTGTATTGCTATTGGCAGAGCAGATTCAGTGCCATTCGATGGTAGTAAAAATAACACGAAAATGCTTGTCTAATGGGCGTTATTGACTAGTTAAATTAATTAATTTGCCCGATTTATGAATCATTGGTTTGTTTGACCACACCAGGATATATGAGGTATTCCTCGTAGCGCTCCCGTTTTGAAACGCTCCCATCTAAGCGCTCCCGTTTTGTTCCTCCAAGCGCTCCCAAAAGGAGCGCTTCGAGGAACGATTAAAAATATTAAAATTTATTTCCTCGAAGCGCTCCCATGATTAACTTTCGGATAGAGATGGGACTATACTAACTGAAATTATCGATAATAAGTAGAACACATTGTTATAATATACAACTAGCGGCCCGTCCCGGCTTCGCACGGGTTTGGTAATTTTTTTTTTTTTTGTTTTATTGTAAATCCTTTAGTCCACCAAATAGATGAATATAATCTACCGACATATGTACCTATTCATATTTTTTTATTGTTTAGAAAGCTTATGATTTCTCTCCATTATGTTTCCCATTACTACCCCCTTCCCCGCACACCTCAATGTTTTTTTTCGAAAGTTTTTCGTAGAAATAAGGCAATGAGGTGTCTATCGTTTACGTCAATGGTAGAAATGACTTTCCTTGTCCTAGGCGGGGCGAGAGAGTGTCAGACTCTTACTGACTAAAACCACCTACTGACTACACATAAGAGTGCCGAAAGCAAAAAGATATTATTCTCTCAATTTCGTAATTTGGTTAAGCAACTTCGATGTCGATGATGCACACATGAGTTTTTAAAAATTATCGATATAATTCATTACTTCATGCTTTTCCCTATTTTTAAACGTGGGAGCGCTTCGAGGAAATAAATTTTAATATTTTTAATCGTTCCTCGAAGCGCTCCTTTTGGGAGCGCTTGGAGGAACAAAACGGGAGCGCTTAGATGGGAGCGTTTCAAAACGGGAGCGCTACGAGGAATACCTCGGATATATCCTCTAAAACCGACCTTAACTATGCTTAGTCATTGCCTTTGAAATCGGTCGTTGTATTTTCTCTCGGGTTCGAGTTGCTAAGTTTAAAAGTTAATAGTAATCGTTTCCAGTAAAAAAGTAATGCCTATTTTTTTTTCGCCTATTATATAATTTAAAAAAAAAAACAGCCTGGTAAAACTCACTGACCGCAAGTGTTTCAAACCAGTGAATTTGAAATCGGTCATTGCATTTTCTCTCGGGTTTGGGTTGTTAAGTGTAAAAATGAATGCAGTCCTGCATAGATTTTTTTTTTCACCCAGCACCAATCTCAAGTCAGTTTATTTTAGCCCTAAGGTATAACTTTCACCCGAGCTCAATAACCAATAGAAACAAAGTAAATAAAATGACTCGTTAATAAACTTGAGCCAAAGTTATATATACCCCAGGACCAACATAACCCAACCTAACAGTATTTTAGAAAAAAAAAATACAAATAAAATAAGAATAAACCAACAGTGCCTACCTACAACAAGTAGCAATCCTTGATGTTGCTATTAAAGCTAGCTTTATGGTTTGGAAAATTAAAAGGTTAAGTAAGCTATTGTAATTTTTTTATGAAAACTATAATATTATTATTTTTTATGTATTTTTATACTATGTAAATAGAATTATTAGTACAGTAGATGTAGATAGTACCATTTAAACTGTGATAGATGAGGTAGCAGCAAGAAGTAAGCGTCATAGTGATATTAATAATATAACATAGTATTAGTTGATATGACGATGTTTTGTTTTAGATATTTATTTTTAGTCCAATTGCTACTATATTGATGATTGTTTAAGTACATCTTACTTCTATAGTATTTATGTATATAACATAAGTTTCTCAATAAGCCCGCCAAAGGATGGCCGCCATGGCCCACGCAAATTGTTCTGCGAGCGGAAACCAGACTTCGATGATAGTTTTCTTAATCAATTTTATTTATTTTTTTCTCCAAGATCTGTGCCACTATTTGCACATTTTTTGGAGTTTTCTACGATAAATTTACTTTCTTCTATGTTAAACATTTTGTTATGTATTTTTTAAAACAATGATAGCTTTTAGAAGATTTTTTTATGACCCTGGAATACCTAAGATAAATATTGATACTTTACTGAAAAAATCTTTATAACAACATTTAAAGCAATTTTATTTATACTATTTGCTATTGTCAACAAGTTTCGTATTGAATGAGAATTTTATAAACATAAGTTTTTATTTTATTTTCACTTTTGTGACTCCCCCAGTCTTCGAATTCTGAAGTCTTCTAAATATAAGTAGATAAATACTCTGTTTAAATATGTTTGTTAACTGTAATAAAATGTTACGAATTTATTTGTTTCTTTGTTTTAACATAACACGGTCAAAGGCCAATTAAAAATATAAAGACATGTTTTGACATACAATATAAAATAAAATAACAATGAAATATACATATTGCACGACAGTCATACACTCATTCTGTGGTATGATGGTGATACTTCTTATTGATTCCAAGTAAATGAAATCAAATAGATATTTATAGATGAATGGGTATTCTATTTTTAAACACATGTGGTTTGTATCAATCGTGGTTGTTCCCAAATGTCCACGAGTCTATTGTTCTCGAAATTGAAAGTCCGAACATTAGTTCCCAATGAGTCCACGTCATTTTAAAATATTAAATATTGTCTTTCCCAGTCAGTTCATGAGAATGTTTGGTACAGTCAGCAGTAAAAGCTCTGATAAGGGATAAATATTTATTATTTATATTTCTATAAAAAGACAATGAATATTTTTATTCCGTATACGCAGTACTTATGAAACGGTAAACATTACTCTACAAGCATGTCTCCAAAGAGGTGAATGATCTAACTATAAAAAAAGTTATAACAATTGCAGTAAATAATTTTCATCTTATAGTAAAATAGACCTAAGCATTATAAATCACAGTTTCAGAATTATCACAGTAAATCAAATATAATCGTAGTAAGTAACTTTCTTTTTCCCAAGCTTACAAACTGATTAAGACAGACAAGAAAGCTCGGTGGAGTGGGAGATAGTATCAGACTTTTACTGACTAAAAACCCAATCCTGATCCTTCGTTGCCTTCGTCCCAGGGCCCTGGGTTTCGTTTTCACACTATCCATATCCCCAGTAGGCTTCGACCCTGCTGGGAACCTACGATTTGCTGACATCTCCCTGAGGCGCGCGTCAGTACGCGCCGTCGACGACTTGGGCTCGGTCCGGACGTGGACCCGTTGGGAATTGATGTAGGAACATTTAAAACAAGTTTTTTTTATGGATTCGGTGGGAAATGAAGAACAATAGAATCATTGACCTCTGGGAACAACCGATCAATCGTATATAATATATAAGCAGACAAGAATTAAAAAGAATAATAAAATCCTTTCTATATTTTTATTGCTCCGTCTTTGCCCTTTAACTTCTATTATTTCAAAGTAAACTATAAAGTTTGAGACGGAGATTGATTGCCAAGGTCTCGTAGTTTCTTGTATTTGCGAGGGATGTAACTCTACTGTAATCTATTCTATAGAAAAAAGTGTCCGTCACAGTCGGCAACTTGGTTTTCATGACACTTTACTGAATTAAATACTTGTAGGTATTATATAATACATATTACTGGTACCAATACATGTTGGATATATTGAGACAGGGGCAATAAGATCAGGTTCCACCATCTCATTTCTACCATCGGACAATATGACAAACGGCGAGTGTACAGGCACACCCTTACGTTGTTGAAACTTCTACGGTCCGAACCAAGCGTTTCGCCTGATCGTTTATACCGCAAACATCGAGGAACTGAAACAACTTGCCAGCTGCGGTCTTCCCGTCCGATTATAATTTAGGTGTCTAAAAGGCTAAAGTAAATAGGCTCTTAATAAATTAGTACGGCTCACCATCAACAATTTCATCACTACTTATCATCAGATGGGATCGTAGTCAAGCACTAGTCTATAACAATTTAAAAAAAGGTATTTTAATTAATTGTAAGTACTTCCAGTTCCTATAGTAAAATTTATAAATCTGAAAATGTAAAACCGGCTAAACCACGTACCATTATTAGGGTTCCGAGATTCTGTGAATATTTCAGGCTTCTACTGGTTGAAATGGAGCAATTGAATATTAATTTTATTCTGTTTTTATTATTTGTTGGTATAGCGGCAACAGAAATACATCATCTGTGAAAATTTCAACTGTCTAGCTGTCATAGTGCATGAGATTCATCCTGGTGTCAGACAGACGGACAGTGGAGTCTTAATAATAGGTTCTTGATTTTAGCCTTTGGGTACGGAACCTTAAAAATAAATCTGTGAATCAAACCGTATCTTAAATCAAAGGACAGTCTAATATGAACATTTTCCTGTAGCTATTACAAATGTTAAGGTACCTGCCGATAGTACCTCATCAAACCTTGTCTCAAAAATTTACTAGTATATCTATATATATATATAAAAGGGGAAACTGACTGACTGACATATCAACGCACAGCCGAAACTACTCGGATTAGGAGCGTGAAATTTTTCACAAGGTTTCCTTTTATGACGTAGGTGAGCACTAAGAAAGGATTTTCCAAAATTCACTCCCTACGTAGATGAAGCGGGGGTTTGTATGGAGAAACCCACATTCACGTGAGTGAAGCCGCGGGTAGAAGCTAGTCAAGAAATAAAATCAATTGGCTATCAATGCGAAAGAAAGAACTTTTCTATGGTTTGATAGTATCTAGTATCAATAACAAAAAGTAAAATGGAGAAAGACGTTATAAAAAAATATATGATTAGGTATTAGGCGTTGGAAGGCCTCTCACAAGGTGGACCGACGACCTGGTGAGGTTCGCGGGAGTGCGGTGGATGCGAGAAGCACAGGATCGGTCATTGTGGCGACGCTTGGGGGAGGCCTATGTCCAACAGTGGACGTCTTTCGGCTGAAATGATGATGATGATGATAGTCGTCCAGACAGCAGTCTGGGTAACCATTCCTCAAGAACTCGGGAATAGCAACGTTGTACCGAGGATAGTGGAAAGTTCAGGCCTACTACTACAAACTTGGCGCCTTACCATGATGTGTTATAATGTCAGCTGTGCGAGTGAGAAAGAAGAATGGAGCTATACACTCAATATAGCTCATCCCTTTAACAATTCAGTTTAGATCGTCAACTGAATCTCGTTAAGAGCTCATGGTTGGGGATCACAGAACTTTTTCATTTTAAATAGGTCCTAAATGTAGGAATCTAGTATTATAACACTACGATTATGCATCGTTAAGCAATAAGAGCGCAGTCACAACATTAATCTATTTTAACCGTGGTCTAGTTTACAATTTTACGACAAACAATAAAATAATCAACTTAATCGCCAATCAAAGTTGCAAATACGCTCGCTGCAGATATACTGAAGACCCAAGGCAGGACGATTCAATCTATTAGAGTGAACATACAGCAGGGACGTATACAATTGACAAAGGTTCGCCAGTTGGAGCGATGTACCAGCATACGTCATCAATCTGTTTCGCTGACCCACTTTCCAGTATTGACAGAGCATGCAACACAATTGTACCAGCCTCGACCATAACGACGTAGGATTTATGCATTAGGAATAGCTGATAATGATGAACAATGAGGATCATCGATTCTCGGTAAGTCCGCGAGTAACTCACGAATCGTAATAGGATGTTTATTAGGCAATGCTTACATGAACCAAAGTAGTTGTGTTTCGTGGAATTAATTAAATATATAGAGCATGTTTTCACACGAATATATTGTTAACGGTTTGGGCTGGAATGGCTTCATTAGACTCTGAATATTGCTAATATCTTATACAGAATATGACAGTTATTCATGCAGCATGTTGTAATATTTAGCATCCCATACCAAATACCGAAGTCGGTTTTAATGTCAATATTAGTTTGTGAGAATGAATATTGTAATGCCCATATCAGTTCGAGTTCCGACATCTACTCATTACGTGCGTACAATGGATGCCACTGTGGCTGCAGTAGTAGGGTCCAAATTGGCAATCGATCTTACGAACAATTCATGCGAACAGCTGAGATCTAGAACGATAAATATTAAATCGTATCGGATGCACGAGATGCGATGGTGTTCTCACGGACATACCAATCAAATAAATCGAACGTACAAGTTCAAAAAACCGGTCAAGTGCGAGTTGTACTCGCGCGCAAACTGTTCCGAATTCATTATTTTTTTAACATGGTGCAAAAGTAATAAAAAACTTATTAAAGAAAATCTTTTTAATGAACTAAATACTACTAAATACTTTGATATGTAAGCATACGGCTATTATATTTTAGGCTAAGATAGATGTTGACAGGTCTCATGCTTTTAATTTTTTTTTAATTCGTATCCTATGACTCCAAACACTGCTATGTTTGGTTAAAGATCCTTTGGCCACGATCCGTCTCCGTCATTATCACCAGTGTAATAGTATTAGTCAGTATCCATATATTCAAAAACCCTATCTCGATAGTTATATTGATTTATTGGTTGAGAAGATGCTATGGCTACGTTCTGGCTCCATCATTAGACCCTGGGCAACACCTGGTCTAACGTAACTTGTCAATACATATACAATGAGACAAACACGTCGGTACTATCTTCTTTGATTAAGTAGGTGAAACCAATAAATTACATGATTATGGCAAGTTTTAGTTTAATAGAAGGACAGAAACTGTTTAAAAAAAATTTTTTTTTCATTAATTTTCTAAAATAACTTTAATATAATTTATTTAAAAATTATGAAAAAATATTAGAGGACCTTCACAATATTTTTAATTCTTCTAAATGTCTTATGTCTGTCTGTCTGTAGTCTGAGAATTTTATTTTTTTGATTTTTCGCCTTGCAAAAGTGACTCCTACATTCTAAACTCATTTATTCATGTTACACTCTCGATATATAGATATGGCTATATTTGCATGTGTGTGTACCAAACAACTGAATTGGTCCAGTAGAAATTTGAAGAAAATTGGCCATGACAAGCGGACAGACAGACGCAATCGACTTTCGGAACCATTACACATCAGAGGCGAGACCTAAAGAATCCAGAGGCCTATCCTCTCTAATACAACAGAAATAAAAACAATATATCGCATAACACAGAAACCATTTCCTGCTTCATGAAATACGAGTGCAGAATAAACTTAACTGCTCACGAAATTTATAGGTGTCAGTACAACAGTAATAACCATAAATACACTGTTATGAGATCCGAGACACAATAATAACGACTCCAAAAATCGTGAACTCATAAGCCTCATTATAAGTGTAAAGTTTCGCAGCACGTTATCAACGCGCAGTGTCGCGGCGACGGCGGCGGCGCGGGCGCAGGTAAGGGGCGGCTTGCCTCTGTTGCAACACCACACTCACGACTACCTAACTAGCGAGGATGACACAGATCACTGCACGGCCCGACATCACGGATACAATGTTCCATTTATAAACAACTGCATATATTAGTAATAAACCACAGAACGCCTGGCTTTGCCTGGATCAATAAAGTTTAGCTATATCTAAACCAATCCATTATATGTAGTAAGAAAATGTACCATTACTTTTTTATAATTCACTTACGTCATCGTCTTCGTTACGTTTACTGAATGCACAATTATGGCCATTTTCTTTTTCAATATTTTCTTATGATATTTTAGCAGCTGTGCTAAGACCTACCCGCTGCAGCAACTTCATTGGTCTATACTCGCTTCCTTATAGTAAGTATATTGTAATACTGCAGCAGATTATAGTCATACATTGGAGTAATCACAAGGAGTCATCAAAATACCATAATCACCACTTGAGTTTGACAGAAACAACGCCTTTAACGACGACAAGACGTTTTGTCTTCATTCATCGTCGCTTGTGTCTTATGACTTGTAATATGATTGTACGCAGTTTATAATGATTATTATGGTTATTTAGAGATATACATACGAGACGATACAGTCTAAAGTTTAGTGATAGTCACCGCTTCTCTACCGCGATGTCACTCATGGCCTTCGAAATGTAAAAATGTGGTGGATTGCTAGGACCACTCTAGCCGATGCGTGATGGCATTTATCTACCAATGTATACTATTAGATTTGGCAATGATTAAAATTCTTACCTTTGCAGTCGCTATGTTTTAAACATAACTCAGAAATACACCTAATAGACACGACGAATAAATTCAGTATCAAGGTAATGAATCTAGGCGACAATCCAAAAGTAAAAAATAATTATATTGAAAACAAACATTGCGTGCAGTTTGTATGTAGCCGCTGACATGGCGTGGTATGCTTATTATTGTCAGCGAACACCATACTCTCTCTAAAGGCAGTAAACTTGAGGTACAGTGAGAGCACATCCATTCAACTAGGTAGTAAAAGATACTCATAGTCTAATTTCTGTATAGAGGAAACATTCAAATAATAAAAATAAAGGAGATAGGAGGGTCAATCCATGGCATTGAAACAGTAGGAAGAAACGGCTTTGAGAATGAAACAGTAAATTTTTTATAGAACTATGATAAATCAATACAATAAATAGCACTTGACTTTAACAATAATGTTGAAAGTAATTCATCAGCTAATAAATCCAGTGCTAACAGGTCTACTGACAGACAAATTATTTGTATTTACTTTAAAATAAATGGGATCATTGTGTCGATATTAATTGTATGTATTCGTCACGTAACGGAGTCATTATTTCTCGTTGCATGCGCTTGCGGCGCGTCCGGGAGTCCCACGATGAATCGGTGACGCAGCGCGGGCACCGCACCGCGTTGTCGGCCACGCGGCAGATGCACGAAACTAGACGCAAACTCACGCGTGAGCTCTTGCATCGTATCGGTATCACGCTCACCAGTACCAACTTTCCTATATAAACACCGACTATTCAAATTTAATGTATTCAAAAGCTAAAACTTTGTAAAGTAACACATCTTCAGAGCTCAGTATACTTTAAGGTTTCATGAAAGCTCCCTAGTGATGATTTTAGTAAGTGTTTGTATATATGGCTTAATGTGTATTAATACTTGCTATTAATTGTTATGTTGTATTTGTACGTAAAAAAAATCTGATGATCTTGGTATAAATAAGCTTTTTACTTTGTCCTCCGTACATAATAATCTCCGTAAATAATCTCTGTGTGTATTAAGCAGCATTAAACTGCTGCAGGGATTATACAGTAAACTTTTTAAAATAATATTAATATTTTTCAGTACATATTTTTGATAAGCGCACTTGCGTGGCCGGCAAGCAAATGCGAGCCTCCAGTAAACAGCTACCTCCCTCCGTCTGGCTCAGGTGGCCGGCCGTCTTCGCAGTATGGTCCACCTGGAAGTAATGGTGGATCAGGGCCCGGATCTCAACCAGGTGGTGGTTTAAACCCATCTGGACCTCAAGATTCTTACTCAAACGGTCAAACTGGTCCATCAGTAGACACGCAATACGGTCCACCGTCATCAAGAGGTAACGGACAAGGCTCTCAAGGTTTTGGACCTCAACAAGGACAAGGCAATTTCAATCAGGGGAATGCACCTGATTCACAATACGGTCCACCAGGCCGTGGTAATGGTGGTAATGGAAGGGGACCAGGAGGCAGAGGCGGTTCTGGCGGCAGAGGTGGACGACCACAATCCTCTTATGGCCCACCCAGTCACCAAGGTGGATCAAATGGTGGAGGGTCAGGATTCGATAAACCAGACAGTTCGTACGGCCCACCACCTACTGGCTTCTCAGGTACAGGCAATGGACAATCTGGCAACCAACGTCAAGGATCTCAAACCCCAGGCAATAGTTATTTGTCTCCAAGTACTGGTTCTCAAGGCTCCGCTCAGCCGCAAGCTGGATTCAACGGTGGTCTTGGAGGTCAACCGTCATCGTCGTATGGTGTGCCTGGTTTTGGTGGCGGTGCTGGTGGTCCCGGCGCGGCTGGAAGAGGCAATAGCCGTGGTGGATCAAGCTATGATGATGGACAATCTAATGTAAGTGTTAAACTACTTAAACATTCCCAACTTTAAGTAAAACATGGGATTCTCTTTTCTATCTTGAGTGAGGTCATACAAATTTTGATAAGACAGTGTAAGAGCGCGAATAATTACTTATTCGCGCTCTTACACTGTCTTATCAAAATTTGTGTTTGTGTTTTTTTTTTTTTGTTTTTTTGTGTTTTGTATAGCATATCCTATTGTTGTTTTCAGGAGCCGGCTAAATACGAGTTTAGCTATGAGGTGGACGACGCTCAGACAGGTACTAAATTTGGTCATTCTGAGCAGCGTGATGGCGACCTGGCCACTGGCGAGTATAACGTAGTGCTGCCCGATGGCAGAAGACAGGTTGTCGAGTACGAGGCCGGCCTGCAGGGATACATGCCTCAGATCCGATACGAGGGTTGGTTCATTATCTTGGTTGGCGATACGACACCTGTGTATATCTTTTATATTAAACAAGTTATCTACAAAACTTAGAATAAAGTCTTTTTAAAAATCAGTAAGAAATCAATTGCGTTAGTCATAGAATCTTTGGTAATCTATATAATAGTATGATGATACCAAATGACTCGTTACTCCGACCACGAGCTATTAATGCGATCCATTTCACCACCTACACTGAACTGTTAAAGTGATGGAGCTTTTTAAGGTGTATAGCACCATCACTCCTTCTCGATCGCATACCTGATATTTTAACAAGTCACGGTAAAGCTCGGATCCGAAATCGAAACTGTTTTTACCTAAAACACTTCTTTTAATTATTATAATATGATCCACTTTATCAGGAAAATGGTTGTTGTTTCAAATTAGCTATTTTAGTTGTAAAATTGCTGCGAACTAATCTGCACATTACCTAAACAAAGCTGCTGGTAATTGAATTTACTTGTTGGTACAAATTCGTATTTAATTAGTGTTATTTATTTTATTTATAAAGTTTTTCGTTTTGTTCAGGTGGCGGTAACGGTGGATCTGGAAACGGTTTTGGTCGTGGTAATAATTGTTGAAATATTTATATTGTGTTGATTTGAAGTGGAGATTGTGGCTGAGATAATAAGTCGCACGGGGTGATTTCAAAGGTTAAGCAATGCTTGCTGAGGTTGGTCTATGGATGGGTGACCATCAAAATATACTGAGATTTTTCCGTGACTCGGAAAGTCATGACTAGTGCGGTTGGCTGCTACGCTACGTGTCGTGGGTTCGATTCCCGTACGGAACTAATATTTGTATGGTTTAAGATATAGAAGTAATTCCTGGTGTAGGTGTAACGGTTTTTAAAAATGGAAGAAGAAAGAAAGATAGATAGAAACCAGAAAATTGGACACCAGTGTTGCCAACGGGTAGTGTATCTTAATTATTGAGTTGTGGAGCTCAGATAGGCAGTCACTCCATGTTTTATATTGGTATTCAGCAGCATCTGGTTAGACTTAAAGCCGACCCTAACATAGTTAGAAAAAGGCTAAGCAGAGTATTGTAGACTTTGAAGATAAAGACTGATCAATCATAGGTATTAAAGTCACTTTTCATAAATGGATTTTAAAATAATGTAATTAATGAACCAATAATTAATCAAAGAACTTATATCACAGGCGGCGGAGGACCACAGGGTGGAAGTCAAGGCTATCCACAGGGCGGTCCCGGTGGTAACTACCCAGGTGGTGATGCCAGCTTCCCTGGATCTGGACAGGATCAATCAGGGAGCCCTGGACGATACCAAGATGGACAAGAAGATTCGGGTAGCCAAGGCTTCATGGGATACCCCAGCGGAAGACCTGGTGGAAATGGAAATGGCGGTGGTAACGGAAGGAACGGCAAAGGGTCCCGCGGACCTCAAGGAGGTGCAGAAGATTTGAACGGCGGTGGAAATGGTTACCCAAGCGGAGGCCCACAGGGTGGTAGCGGAGGTTACCCCAGCGGTGGCGGTGGAGGAAGCAATGGAGGCGGCAATGGAGGTTACCCCAGTGGTGGGCCTGGAGGAAATAGTGGCGGCTTCCCTAGTGGCAATGGAGGTAATGGTGGTGGTTATCCAAGTGGAGGTCCGAATGGAGGTAGAAACGCACAGAATGGAGGCAGAGGACGCCCAGGGTTTCAGAATCGTGGAGAGAATGGAGAAGAAGGCTACCCCAGCGGTGGACCTAGCGGCCCCCGGGGCTCCGGATATTGAAATCAAAACAACGACATCGACTCTCTAATGATAGACATGAAACGCTTCAGTAAGTGTAATACTTACAAACCTAAATGAATTTTATAGCTTTGTAAATAAATTATATAAAAAAAAAACGACTTGTTTCAGTAACGCACTATATATTTTTTTTATTTATAAAGTACAATCTTTATTCATGAAAAACATTTGCACAATGCTTTCAATTAGCATGGTATCGCGTTCACATATCAACACAAGAAAATAATATATCAAAGTATCACGACAGAAAAATTCGAAATCCATCCAATCCATATGTATGCATCTTTCCTAAACCATATGCTGTATAGGTCTTTGTTTAGAGTTATATTTTTTAAGTGTGCTGTATGGAGTTTTGTACGTGTTGTAGAAATATATTCAATGGTACTCCAAGTCTATCGGACTTGTTAAAATAATTTTCATCTACGCACTTTGGTCGTTGTATTGTCATCAAACTTTTGCTTGTTTTTCATTAATACAAGTTAAAGCCATAATTATTATGTTTATAGATTGATTAGACAAATAATTTGAAACATTTTGTGTAAATTCTTGGCCACTTATGTATGTTTAACAACTGTTCAATGATGTTATAACTCACATTAAAATTAAGAAAAACACATTCAGAGACGTAGATGTGGCAATGTCTGAAAACAAAATATGTTTATAAATACATGTAATCGTAAACAACAAACAAAAATTACGCCATCAAATTTGGCCAGCTATACCTAAAGCAAATAAGGACAAACTCGAAAACTTTAGTACCTCAAGTACCACAGGTGACGCCCCAGGCATCGAAAGTCGCAAGGTGATTCCCGGCCGACGTATGTCAGGCTTATGGACGACTTAAATGGGCGGTTCGCGTCTGGCCATCCAGAAAGGACCGAGCCCAAGTCGACTGCGCGTAGTTTTTCACGCGCGCCCCAAAGAGATGTCAGCAAAATCGAAGAGGCCTAGTATAGTAAGGTTGATGCCTTCTAGGGCGGTGGGAATGTTTGAAACTGAGTGTATAACACCGAGTGCAAATGAAGGAACATAGGTGTGTTTTAGTTAGTAAAAGTCTGACACGCCCTCTCGCTCCGTCCATGAGCCAGAGAAGTCATTTGATGATTTTCCACCTCAAACTAAAAAAGAAGGACTTAGCTCAAGCACAACAGTATGCATGCTTCGATCAACAATGTACAGTTAGGGGTCAAAAGTACTGTTGCACTTCATCAATGCTAAAGGATTTAAAATGTCTTTGTAGAAAAGGGTCAATGGTTAATTCCTAATTAGATTTGTAGCATAGAATCTATAGTATTGATTAAACTAGTTGTGGACTATGAAACTTCTACTACAAATAAATTTTAGACACTTTAGCATTGGTAGAGTGCAACTGCGCTTTTGACCCCTGACTGAACAACACGTGCGACCTAATCCATCGAGGAAGTAAAATTATAAGCATTCAGTTTCTACGTACACCTAAGTACATCACAAGAGAAACTAGTGGTTACTTACTCTAATGTACAACAATTTGCGAGTAACCTATTTATTTGTCTGACAGAATTTGTGAGGATTGAACATCCCTAAACCTGCATCTCTTCGTCGTTCATTCCTTCATCATCGCATTTTTCGTTTCCATTTGGTCGTCCACTGAGGTATCCCATGAAGGCTTGACTACCGGAATCTTCTTGTCCTTCTAAAGTAAACTTAGATCATGTTTATTTTTTCTTCATTTTAAATAGTAGCATTGTGTAGTGCTGTTTACCTTTACCCACCTTTGATTTCCTTTGCCTCAACGAAAGGTAACGCTATGTAATGGGTGGACTCTTTTTCTTTTTGGTACAGCGGTGGTATCGTAGCTTGGCACTAAAACAAACATTAATATACATGTGATTTTGAAATAATAATAATAATATTCCACAACCATCACACAACGCCGTCTAGTCCCAAGATAAGCAGAGCTTGTGTTATGGGTACTAGACAACGGATAAACGTACTTATATATTCCTAAATACATAGATAAATTACACCCCAGACAGAACAAAATGATCATGCTCATCACAAAAACATTTGTCCTTGGTGGCCACTAACCACTAGAGCAACAGACCAGTCACCAGGCCAAATGGGACTGCACATAAAAAATTAAATTAGGAAATGTGTAGAAAAGTGATTGAAGGAGTTACGAGTTGGTTTCGAAGAAACGAAAATTGCATTTTCACAAGTAAAGTTTGTTTTGCAAGGATTTTTTTTTGTGAGTAGACACTATTTAGCAAAATCTTACAAATAGCTAAGTTCTTAGGTAAACGAAATCGTTAATAATATCGAATTATTTATAACTAGCTGCTGTCAGCGGTTTCACCCGCGTTATAGTTGAAAATTATCCCAAGGGAACTTACTCCCGGGATAAAAAACTATTCTAATTGCTATTCTGGTCCAAGATTTACTCGTGTACCGGGTACACGATACCAATTCTCATCAAAATCCATTCAGCAGTTCGAGCTTGAAGAAATAACAAACATAAACACATACTCACAAATTTTCGCATTTATAATATTAGTCTGATGGTTTCAATGATGTTTTAATAAATTGTTATACACTATTGGAAACACACTTACTTTTAATTTGATGGCTCCATTTACGAAATCAGATGTAGTTGCAACGAAACTAAGCTGCAAAATACTTTCTGCAGCATCAGGTCTTTCAGCCGACACCCGGTACCAAGGACCTGATAGGTAGGAAGAGGGCGCAGGCCTATCGTTGATGAACCACATCAGATTGGCCTTCGGCCGGGATAGTGCCAGAGAACAGTTAGCAACCACCAAGTCGTTCAAGTTGTACAGCTCTTTGAGACCCACTATGCGGGGACCGCTCTTTGGAAGTACTGGAAGATAAAGATCAAAGAAAGAAAAAATAAAAAAAGCGAAAGTTTATCATTACTAGATAAGGTCAACTTCAATTCTTATATTGATGAGTTAATGCAACTCGACATATATTTTCAGTTTTTCATAAAAACTCTCTTAGGCGATTATGACGTTTACACATTTTTCATTGGATATTTTGGAAACACAGTATCTTGTGGATATTATCTAGGCTTCTATTAAAATAAAATTCATGAATTTGTGTAAAACTAATCCAGTAAAGACTGAAAATCTACTATTTTGCATGACCTTTGACACTTCATAATAAATTCAAAAATTTAAAAAGTCAAAAAAGTATAACAATAGAACCTTGCAAATTTAATCAAGATTCTGAATGACGACCATTTTTTCAAAAACTTTTGAGGGTATAAAAAATCACGTATTTCCTGGAACAAGTTTTTGTAAAATATTTAAGTAAATCACGGAGTTACCGAATGCTGACAGAGTTTTTAGGCATTACCTTTCTTTTTCGCGTTACCTTTTCGTCAAACATAGCGTTGGATTTCGTCAGATGAAGTAACAAGCTTTTAAACCATGCTCGATGTTAACGATAGCCGAGTGGAAAAGGACCCTCTTAATTCATTTTGTTGTTGTTTTTTTATGTGGGAAATCATCAAATAACTTTTCTCGTTCTGGGTGCAGCGAAAGGGAGTGTTAGACTATGACTTACTAAAACGCGCTTGTCCTTCATTTACCCTTTGTGTTTTAATTCATCGAACAATCTTGCAGCTCTAGCAGAAGCAGCAGAATAAGGTAGTCTTGCGTAAATTAGAATCAAAACAAACGTTTCTGTCGCACGGTTCAAATGGCTTATTGCCTCATGAAAACTAAGGTTTTATTAGAGTGAGATTTTCTCACAGAACTTCAAAGCATGAGTAGTAATCTGTGGCAAGTGTTCCTATCATTAGGTGCAAACATTTAGTATAAATGAAATACAATTATAAAAACAAACTCTTAATTATCACTAAAGTTTACACTGACCTCATAATCTGAATTAGTACGGGCGAATATTCGACACGTGTTAGATATGAAACTGTCGCAAAGACACTTACAGTGTATATTCATGTATTTATGATTTTGCGCAATCGAAAACCTCGGTGCATCGCCGTCCACTTCACAACTATAGTTTCCTGACGACTCCTGAGTCAGGTTCACCAGTGCCACAGTATTGCTTGAAGAACGTCTCAACTGTAATTTAAAGAACATGTCATTAAATAGTTTTCAATAAGCTTACTTAAAAACCAGCTCCTATCCCTACTGGTATCCGCACTAGTGTGGAAAATTGTGCACCAGCTAGCCCCTGTTATTCATTACTACAGCTCTCAAAACGGTGAAGGAAATCATCGTGAGGAAACTGTTCTAAAACCAAAAATTCGAAAACTAGCACTGGGCCCGCGTGGTGGATTACAGTCCATTCCCTCTCCTAGACAGGATGCTTGAGTCCCAGCAGTGGGAACACTATAAGGTTGACTAAACTATACATACACGTGGGCGGAAGTTGCGCACAGAAGAATACTTCAAACACTTAAACTTATCGCGGCTACACCGCGAATTTTTTATATGCCCACACGTAAGTCCGTATTATCGTGCACTGTGCACTAATAACGCCACATTAACAGACACCATCGGAATAATTGTCACGACTAATTACACGAATGGCTCGTGAGTTGTGACACATTTTTGCGATGCCCCAAAAAAAACAAAAAGAAGATTTGTCGACAATTTTATTTATTTGCCTTCAAGGCTAGAGTGAATAGGCTCTTAATAAGCTAGTGCGCCTCACCATCAATGATTGCATCACTGCTTACCATCAGGTGGGATCGCAGTCAAGCACTGTTTTGGTTGGTTGGTTTATACCGAATAAAAAAAAAAAAAATTTTGGAAATTGAGTCATTCATTTCATTTGCTGCCAAATACCTACTGCAAAATTAATCAAATATGTTAGACGCGAATTCTAATGGAAAACAAAGTGACTACGCCGTATCAAAAACGAAATAAGTACTTTCTGTACTTAAGTTTGGCTAAATGCCCAAACCAAGTAAAAGAAAAAACGGAAATGAGTGATTCTTTGAAAGATTGCATTATGTATTTCATAATGCAATCTTTCAATACACAATCAAATAAAAATTAATCGATAAATAAAGTCTGAAGCAAAAATAATAACCTTTTTTAGGTTACTTCTTGGCAGTTGAGAATTTATGATTAATCAGAATTCGATATTTTTGCTTCAGACTTTATTTATCGATTAATTTATTTATTTATATTAAAAACATAAATTACTCCATGGTACTCGCATGATGGACCTGTATAACAAGTGACATATGCTGAAGCAGGTCTAAGTATTCATACTTTTGACGTAAGGAGCAACTACTTAGCGAGTTCGGAGCTCTTCCAAGTATTGCTGATATTCCGAATAGTTCAGAAGTTATACATAGCTTTTTCCATGACGTCGACAACTCCAAAGTTTGTAACTTATTCGATGAAATACAAAAATCATATAGAAAGTGGTTACATTTTTGCTTAGATGCCTACAACAAGATCTAAAGAGAGGTAGGCAAAGTCAAAAAGAAAAAAATGATTTACACACAAATTTAATGATAGTTGTTTAATGTTGGCAAGACTAAATAAATTTATCGTCAGATTTAAGTAAGGTCAATTAAGTTAATTAATTTCCGTACAAGTTGTACATACATGATATATGGTAGTAATTATTTCTATGTACAGTTTTAATACTTTGCAAATGTAACTCTCTATCAACGTAATCATTTTAAATGAAGTTGCTTAATTTGTAACATAAAAAAAAAAAAACTATAGTTATATAGAGCAGTTTTATTCGATTTATTAAGTCAAAAAAGTTAAACGCCTTTTTTACCGCAGATATCTAAGTACTAATAATTAATTCCATTAACTTCTCCCGCTCTATCGTGTCAGACTTTTATTGACTTAAACCACACCTGTGTCCTTTAGTTGCCTCTTGTGTTCTAGGACCACAGGTTTGATTTTCAGAAATTCCCCGTGGCTCTAGCGGGCATCGGCCCTACAGTTTTGCTGACATATCTTTGAGGTGCACGTGGTACACAACGCGCGGTCGACTACTCGGGCTCAGTCCTTACCGGATGGGCGGACGGCGAGCTATCCATTGCTCCTTGTCCACAAGCCCGAGCCAACGATAAACGGGGATCGTCGCGAGGGACGTCTTCTATCGCTGCGTCTGGAGCGTGAGGATGTCTGTTCCTTCACGGCTGCAACCATCTCCATCGCTAGCATTGCTGTTCGCTGAAGGAGGCGACTGGATCATATTCCTTTTCGCTTGTAGGTTGATCATATTGAAGTAAAATTATTATAAGAACCTATCGTAATTGATGGGTTTAGGAATGACTCTGGTTGCTACTTGGGCTTTAGAAGTTGGTAGTGTCATAAGTACCTTCATGCCTCGGAAAGCATATAAAGCCGTTGATCCATCTCTTCCCGGTGGTATTGGATTGTCGTCCCATCGGACTATGAGAGTAAAGGAATGGAGAGTACCTATGCATCCTGTATTTGAGATCATACTAATCAAGCGAGTGAGTACTTTGTTAATCACCTTTGAGATTGGCTGGAGGGTTATTTAACTTTCTGTATTAATTCATAAATAAAACTATGGATCATAAACATGGATTTGCATTTTTAAGTTATTATATATTATAGTAAACAATGTTCGACACGAGTTGAGAGATAACCAAAAATAGTCTACAGATAAACTCTGATATTAATAATATACATATTTATGTATATCATGTCTGTGTGTGTGTAAGTGTTTTTATGACCCCCGGAAGCATTTTCTAAATCCCGCTGAATATAATACATAATACTCGTAATATACATTTGTTGGTAAACAAAAAAATGCTATTTTTTACTCACATCAACTTTAACTCCATCTACTGGGAAATAATATGCAGTGGGTTCATTTCTGGGCACGTAGCGGTAGAACTCATCTGTGTCTTTGTACCACCTGACGGCATACAAAGTGTCGTCTTGCAGGTCGTACTGGCATCCGAGGAGTGCCTTCCCACCTTCGCGCTTATGAGTAGGTACTTGGAGCTCTACCAAACGTAGGCTGTTCACTGAATCTAAAACACATTGAGTTATTACGATATAAGCATGAGTAAACTCGTTAAAAAATAAAAGGCCTGTTTTGACATTTGAGAAAAACCCCAGAATGTAACTTGGAACGAGACTGAAAGAAACAATAAAATAATAGTTAGAGGTCCGATGTAGTAGTAGCAATTTTAGTAGTAGCTACACTACATCGGACAAGCCGCTAGGTAGTCAAAATACAAATGTCAAAACGAACATTTTATTTTTTGACAACTTTAATACAGAAAATGTGCTTAATAACAATATGACCTGGCAGAATATTCGAAACCGGCTTGATTGGCAAAAAAAGAAAAAAAAAACAATATGACAGTGGCAATAGGCCAAATGTTAGATGTTGACTTGTTGAATGACGGGTGAAAATTCATAAGTTTGATTCCCATTTGCATTAAAACGTGGACCCACACTTATCACAGTTTATTTTAGGTACTTTGATTTGATGATCGTAATTAATATTATTAAAATTCATATTGAATCATTGTTTAAAAATAAAAAGTTGTTATTTTTTTAATTGATTGGCTACACTGATAGTTTTAATCAGCAATTAGTTGATTTGGTGGTCAAAATAAATCAGCATCCAGAATACACTTATAAAAACAAAGTATTTATCTGTCATAACTATAATTTGATCTGTATAATTAAATAAAAAGTGACTTTTATTTTATCAAAAACAAAAAAAAAATAATTAAGTACACTATTTGGGTATAGCTGAGGTAAGGGGTACTTATAGACAACTACCTTCTGGTCAGCGGTTTCGTCTGCGTGAAAGTTGGTTATAGCGGACGTGAAATCGAAGTCGAAGACAAACAAAATGAAGCCTATGTCCACCCTTGGAGTTCAAGCTTCCTCTGTACCAAATTTCATCAAAGACCGAGAAATCGGTGAAAGTACATATAAAAATACATACAGCCAAACACTAACGTCATAACACTAACACTAATGTCATATTACTATTCACTTTATTCATTCAATATATATATTAATTAAAATTTTAAATATTCCTTTTTTAACAAAATCATATAGAAAAAAAAAGCATTTAAAAATATAAAAAATAGTAGTCCGCCGGTATCGAGACAGGGTCCAAGCTACCGGTGGTTAGAGCTCCAGAGACAGGAACCTCCTCACGATGCGAGCCGTATCGAGGAGTACTGCCTTCTGTATATCAGGCCCTTGACCCAACCGTGCAATGACAGCTTCGACATAATCGTCGAAGCTGTTGGCTATAAGGCCGTTGGCGGTCACGACAATCGGGACAATGACAGCCAACTCTACATTCCACATGTCAACCACCTCGTGTGCTAAGTCGAGATATTTAATTTGTTTCTCTTTCTCAGCTTTCACGAGATTCTCGTCATGTGGGATGGTGATATCGACTATCATTACGCGGCGCGTTAATCGGTCTATCACTACTATATCCGGCTTATTGGTTACAATAACATTAATGTCATATTATTATTATTATTATTACTAATGGATAGTAGAACCTTCTTCTTTTTGAAGTCGGTTAAAAAATATAGCATAATGAGTGCATTGAAGTACAGTGTACAGTACCTTGCGTCCACAACAACAACAACAACAAGAGAAACATCTTGGTACACTATTCTTAGTGCTATCTCATAACCACGCGCGCACTTCACGTACCTACTTCAACAGCTGGAGGAGTGCTGGGGGAGTGTATTGCTTTGACTTTATTGTGTGCGGGATCAAAGGCTATCCTTTATCTATACTAATATTATAAGAGGAAATATTTGTATTATTGTTTGTTATCAAAAAAGTTTATTTCAAATAGACCAATTACAGGCACTTTTGAATTGCCAAAATGTCGGTCAGTTCAAAAGTGAAGCTAAATTGCACGTTCCAAAGCATAGTAGGTATCTCTATGGAGACGAACGTGCAAGAAACTCCATGGACACTCTTTTAAATCATATTATGAGTTACATAAATCTTGGTTACATATTTCTTGTCGCTTCTATTATGTGAGCACAATGTAGATAAGTAATAATAATAAACAAAAACTACTTAAAAATTAGAAATTGAATTAAGTCACTGGCAGCTAAGAAATGATCAGTCTGATGAATTTTTTTTTGGTTGTGGGTAATCATTAAATAACTCTCTTGGAACGCAAAAGGCAACTGAAGGACACAGGTGGGATATATAGTCGGTGAAAGACTGATACTCCATCTCGCCCCACCCTAGAGCGGGAGAAATCATTGGATGATTTCCCTTCCCACCCAAAAGAAAGAAAGAAAAATTGTTTATTCGCGCGAAATGACGTAATCTTAAAACTAGCAAACAAACATTGTCAATTGATAGGGAAGATATGCGTCACATCCGCGTAAAACGGCCGAACGCTCAGCATAAAGCTGTGGCCTCACGCATTATGCGATGAGCTCACAGCGCTGGTTTTCAGCGTGGGCCGGTGGCGGTGTCGACATAAAGACGCCCGAACGGTGCAGTGTACAACAAGATTTAGATAGAAAAAGGAAATAAAAATACATATGAATTATAAATTAAAAAGGAAATAAAATTAAAGTAAATAAAAATAAAAGAAGCCGGCATTTATTGACTACATTAATAGCACACAATTATTGATAGCTAGCTGTTGCCCACGACTTCATTCTGCATTCAGGGTTCTGGCCACCATTGATAATTTTAGGCCTTTCTTCTTTCTTTCTTTGTTTTTTTGGCCTTTTTCCTGTTTATTATCCCAGGATTTTTCTTGGTGCGGTATTTGATTCCCCCGTACATCAGACGAATGTTTTTCTTACCGGGAATTATTCTACCAAAGCTACTACTTTAAATGAATGAATTCATGAGCGCGTCATTTTTGCCCAACCGATCTTGCATAGGGTAAAACGCAGTCGGTCATACGGGAGAGGTACTCAATAGCGTCTCTGTGATTAGATACTTATATGTGCTTATTTTTTGGGATGTGATACCTCTTGTGTTGTTGACTGATCAACGTTGAGAACGAATATGTGTGTAATCGGTTTTTCAGCAGCGTCTTTGAGTGTGGCAATTTGTGTTACTACACCACAACACTATACCTTCCCACGTTCTCCTAGGCAGTTTAGACAAAAAAAACTTACCTGTGCCTTTCAGTTGCTCTTTGCGTTTTAGGACCACAGACTCTCTTTCAGATATTCCTGCAGCTCTAGTAGGTACTGTGACGTCTAAGAAGTTCACACCTATTATTAACTTGCAGAACTGGCATCTTTTACTTTTAAAGTTTATGGTAAAAAAAGTTTAGTTTGATTGATGTCAATCAATAGAATAAGAAGACGTAAGACTAATGTCGGGACGTAATTTTATATAGAAAACAATATAATATTCCTAAAGATAATAATTAGGCCTTTCATTGCATCCCCACCCCCACAGTACACATCGACCTACTGTTTTGATGACATAATTTTGAAGCGCGCGTGAAAAAATACGCGCCATCGTTTCAGATTTGGACCTTACCAGACGGCTGGACAGTGACCTATCCATTTCTCGTCGTCTGCAAACTTGCGCTTACGGTGGCCAGATATCGCCCTGCGACTCCCTACGCCCAGGGTGGCATTAACCAGGAGGTAAAGTATTGTAGTAGTATGGCATTTAATGTAAGGTGTAAAGCTTTGCTGGTTTAGCTTGATCTTCATAAACTTAAATCTAATGAAACACTCATACAATACAAGCAGAGATTTTTGACGCTGATTAATTATAATTGACTGTGACTCATTCACAATTACAAAAGTAGAACTCGATTACGAACGAATCATACAGATGTAGGCACCTAGATACATAGCTATAATTTACGGATGCGTACGTACGCCCATTGTGGTTAAGAGTTCACACAAGGCAAAATAGACAGCTAAAATAATAGTACAATGAGTGCACTGAAGTACAATACCTTGCGTCCACAACAACAACAACAAGAGAATCGAAACTGTCAAAAAATTGTTTTACTGTAAAACGGTAACAGTTTCTTGTTACCGTTTTTAGTTTTAACTCAGCTAAAAATCAGAGTGAAATTTCATAAGAATAATCTAATGAAAACATTTACTAAAATAAAACTAAAAATATAACATTGATATTGTTACTAATTTAATTTGGTATATTTTCAACAATAACTTTTTATGTTTGCGCTTCAAGTGGCCGATAACATAGGGAAAACCCAATAGTGCTCTAAAATTATATAAAAAAAATATCTGCCCATCTGGCTTCGATCGTGTGCAATTTTATCAATTTCTTACACGCAAACCTTGTTTTGACAATTACGAACGCAATAACAAAAAAAGCACCGCTATCATTGGTAGCGTTTACTTGTGAATCTATTTTCGATCACTTGTACAAGAGGCAGTACTGTGTCTTAAGTAACAAAGTTTTTGCATTGAATATGCTGGTTACAAATAGGTACACATATGACATGGCAGGAAAAACGAAATGACATTTTAATTGTCTTCTGGCCTAATATCATAATAATATATTATAGTGGTGGGTCGTTGACGAAGTTTTTGAAGACAACCTTTGTCTGCAACCGTTTTCGTCGTTTAAAACGGTTCATGCAATTCATAGAAGAAGTGGCAAAAGTCCCACAGACCCCAAGAAGAGGCGGTAATGACGGCTACTCCGATAGTGGATCTGGAGGTAATAACGGAGGCTACCCTAGAGGCAATGGAGGGAATAGCGGTAGCAGTGGAGGTCCGAATTAAGGTAGCGGTGGACAGAACTAAGGTTACCCCAGTGGTCTATCCAGTGGCTCCCGGGGTTTCAAAACAACATCAACTCGCTAAAGATAGATACGAAACGCTTCAAGTCTAAGTGTAATATTTACAAATCCTAAATAAGAAAAGAAGAAAATTATGTAAATAAAAATGACTTGTTTTTGTAACTAACTATATTTTCTTTTATAAAGTACAATCAGTATTCATGCAAAGCAGTCATAATTATTGCTATCACAATGCTTTTAAAGGCTTTTAATTAGTATGGTATCGCGTTCACACATTAATATTAATAAAAACAATTCAAGAAATTAATGGTGTAAATACATAGAAAACCATACAATAATTACATTAAATGGATCGAAATATGAAAAAAAATTGGTTGGATAGTTTTAAAAAGTACATAGGCAGAAACAATTTCCGTGTTTTATACGTACATTAATAATAAGAGCAGTGGTGGCCGAGTGGTAACGGCCCCGACTTACGAGCTGTAGGTTGTGGGAACATTATAAGGTCGACTATGCTATGCTTTTTTTTTTTTTTTTCGGTGGGAATATCATCTTATGACATCCCCCGCTCTTGGGCGGGGCGGGAGATAGTGTCAGACTTTTACTGACTAAAAACCCACTCCTGTTCCTTCGTTGCCTTTCGTACCAGGGCCGAGTCTTCCTTTCAGAATCAGACCCTTGGCTCCAGTAGGCTTCGACCCCGCTGAGCCCCTACAGTTGCTGACACCTCCTTGAGGCGCGCGTGGAACAGTACGCGCCGTTGACGACTTGGGCTTGGTCCGGACGGTTACCGGATGGTCGGACGGCAAGCCACCCATTGCTCGCCGTCCGCAAGCCCGCGCCTACGGTGGCCGGAAATCGGGATCGGAATCCCGGCGACGGTTGGGGCATGAGGACCACTGCCTCATGCGATCGGCCGCCTTCTATGCAAGCATTACTGCTTCGCAGAAGGAGGCGACCGCCTGCCACTCCTCCTCGCCTCGGACCATGGCCTGTACCAAGGCCCGGCGCGAGAGATCGCCGCCGCCAATTACCCCCACGAGGACACGGCGTTGCTCTGCCCAAGCGGGGCACACCTTCACCGTATACTCCACCGTGTCCTCCGGGCGGTCCACACAGTGGCGACACCCGGGCGTCGCTTCCGCACGAATCCCGTGCAGGAACTTCCCGAACTTACCGTGTCCGGTGAGGATCTGCGTCATGCGGAAGGTAATGACGCCGTGTTGCCTTTCCAGCCACTCCTCAAAGAAGGGACTTACCGCCATAATTACGGCGTGCCCAGACTATGCTATGCTATGCTATACGTACATTAGGATTCTAAGCCAGGCCTAGATCAATCACACCTTCGGTACTTGTTAATTTTTTTTTCCCACCATCTTTGGCCATTATATAGTCATTAATCTAGATTGCGCCAAGCTTAGCTTGTATTTCATGAATACAAGTTAGAGTTATAATTATTAAGCTTATGGATAGGTTGAACAAAAAAAATTAGAAATTCTTAGCAGCTTAACTTGCAGTACAACGCTATTATAACCTAGGTACATAAAAAATAAGAAAAACATGCACTAAAATGATGCCATCTTTGGCCAGCTATGTTTAAAATCCAAATAAGCACCAACACATCCGAGATTTGAATAAACGAAACGGTAAAGATATAAAGAAACGGTAACGTTGCAAAACTGATGGTTATTAATTCCAGTGTATGTAATATTGTGTCAATAAACAAATTATTGTTATTATTCATCATCATCATCAATCATTAAACAATCACTTTTTTAAAAGAGTAACCATGGAGTTTCTTGCCGGTTCTTCTCCATAGGAAACGACCAATTTGGAACCGTGCACTAGCTTCTGACGTTTTATAAGTGCCCATGTAGGCCTATGTGAAATAAAAACTTTTGACTTTGACTTTGACTTCATATCAGCCGAAAGACGACCACTGTTGGACATAGGACTCCCCCAAGTGTCGCCACAATGAACGGTCCCGTATGTTTCGCATCCATCGGATTCCCACAACTCTTACCAGGTCATCGGTCCACCTTGTAGGAGGCCTACCGGAAGACGCAGTGTTGGAAACACTGCGTCTTCCGGTAGGCGGTTGCCACTCCAGAAGCTTTCGGCCCCAACGGCCATCTGTTCTACGAGCAATGTGCCCTGCCCATTGCCCGTTAAGTTTGGCGATTCTTCTTGCTATGTCGGCAACCTTGGTTCTCTCTGTGGATACCTTCATTCCTGATTCGATCACGCAAGGAAACTCTTAGCATAGCTCTTTCCATTGCCCTTTGGGTAACTTTAAGCCTTCTGATGAGGCCCATTGTGAGCGACCACGTTTCGAAGTCATATGTCATCACTGCATACCGGCAACACGCACTGGTCATAGACTTTCATTTTGAGACACTGTGGTATGTTGGACGAGAAGATACCACGCAGCTTCCTGAACGTCACTCAGCCGAGTCGGATTCGATGGTCGACCTCTGTATCGAAATTAGATCTACCTAACTGACGTCAACTCAACGCTCAGTCACATGGTCAGAACAAAGGACGAAACGACGAAAAGAGAATCGAAACGAAACGGTTGTAACTTGGCTGCAGACAATCCAACCCCCCGCTGGACTGTCTGTCCGAGGTAAATCGTCCACAACTTCGCGTGTAGAGTCTCCGATCTTGATAGGAGTGGGTTTTGTCCACGTTCATTTTAAGTCCCACTTTTTCGGAAGCTCTACTGTGGTCTTTGAGTATTGTGCTGAGCTGCTCCTCCGTAATCTCAGCCATGACTCGGACATGTCATGATGTCGGCAAATTGAAGGTGAGTGATGTACTTGCCATTGACATTAATGAAAGAAAGAAAAGAAAGAAGAAAGAAAGAAACGTAAGAAAGAACCTTAAAGACATCCTCCGTGAACAGTTTCGGAGAAAGTACGTCTCCCTGCCTCACACCCCGCTGCAGGAGGATACGTTTCGAGGTCTGGTCCTGAAGTCGGACAGACATAGTGGCTTTTTTGTATAGCGATTATTCAACACTTCGATGTACCGATAGTCAAACTGGCACCGTTGGAGAGACTGCAGCAAAACCCAAGTCTCGATCGAATCAAAGGCTTTCTCGTAGTCCAAAAATGCTAGTCAGAGAGGCAAATTATACTCCTCGGCCTTCTGTATAACCTGCCGTAGCGTATGTATGTGATCTACGGTACTGAAGCCTTTTCTGAATCCGCCTTGTTCGGGAGGTTAGAAGTCGTCAAACATACGCGCGAGACGGTTCGTGATGACTTTGGAAAATAGCTTGTACACATGGCTCAGAAGTGAGACGGGCCTATAGTTCTTGAGCAGAGCTTTGTCCCGCTTCTTAAAAAAGAGTACCATCACACCTCTGCTCCATGCCTGTGGTATTTTTCTTTCATGTAAGCCAAACTAACGGCAATAAAGCAAACGGCTTCTGAAGGGCCTTAAGGGTCAGTTTCCCACCCGCCTTCAGGAGTTCGGCGGTAATTCTGTCATCCCCCGGCGCCTTTTTGTTATTAAGCTGCTTCAGAGCCATCCAAATCTCGTACAGGCTGACGTCTGGGATATCTTCGGTATAGTGTTGGGTTAATCTGGCTCTTGAGTCGATTGCTAGATTCGCTGTGGGTTTGGTAATTGACGTGTACAACTGTCCATAAAAAGCCTCGATCTCTCCCAGAAGCTCCGATTTGGCGGATATGACTCTGCCGTCTTCGGTCTTCAGTTCTGTGAGCTGACTCTACCCAATAGATAGATCTCTTGCAAATACCTGGCCCTTATTTCGCTCAATCGCGTCTTTAATTTTTTCGATATTAAAGTGACGGAGATCGCGTTTTAAGGACTTGGAGATCCGTTTCTTGAGCTGCCGATGGTTCACAAATGTTTCACCAAAACTCCATTCACAAATTTTTAGTTGACAACCAACGTCTCGTATACTATTTTTTCCACAAACGATTCGTTCTGCAAATGTTTCATTTTACAAACTCTAACTTTACAAACTTTTTTTTGCCAAATGACTCCTTGATGGTTCGGATGATATTTAATCATTTATACATTTTTCATTTAATATTTTCATTCATAGTGGATGGTGACATGAGACAAAAAAAATACTCGGTTCCAGGTGGCCTACTAAAAATATACAAAACGTTATATGTATATTCCAAACATTATTTTATGAGATAAAATGATTAAAAAATGAATCGTTTGTCAAATGACACGTTATTAAACAAAAGTTTATCTGGTGATTTGTTTGTAAAGTAAATTATTTTGAAAACTTTTTATTGTATAATGATGAAATAACAAAACGTTTTTGCCAATCGTTGGTTGTCAAGTGAAAATTTGTAAATAATTTTTTGGTGAACTGACAGGATACTGCTGCCGATATATGCACGCATCGTCTGAAGACTGCCGAATCATCTGCGCCTCTTCTTCATGAGTTCGAGAGTATGTTTGATCTGAGAGCCTCTTGTTCTTCTTTGTACGGGTCTTAAAGAACTTAGACCCGATCGTATGGATAGTTTCCACGAACCCATCGTTGTATTCGTCCACAGAGCTTCCTAGGCATTCGAAACGATTTTGAAGTTTGAGCTGAAAGCTCTTGGAGTTTTGGATATTATTATTAATGTACAACAATTTGAGACTAACCTATTTATTTGCCTAGCAGGATTCTGAAGTTATCATGTTTTTCAGAATCCTGCTAGGCTTTGGCTGCATCTCTTGGTCGTTTCTCCCAGCACCACCGCCATTTTCATTTCCATCGGGTCTTCCGCTGCGGTGTCCCATGAAGTTTTGACTTTTTGACTATCCGAATCTCTCTATCTTTCTATATTAAATTTACGATAATTTTTACTTTTATTACTTTTAAATTATGTGTAGTTCTATTTATCTTTACTGACGTTTAGTTCCCTTTTCCTCAGTAGCTATGTAATTGGTGAACTCTATGACTTGGTAGTACAGCGATGGTATCGCAGCTTGGCACTAAAACAAACAATGATACATGAGCGTACAGGAGATTTTGAAATGGGACTGCACGTCGAAAAATGTGTAGAAAAGTGATTGAAAGACTAGAGCTTGTTTCGAAGAAATGAAAATTGTATTTTCACAAGTAAAGTTAGTTTTGCCTGACAAATAGCCTTATTCTTAAGTAATCGAACTCTTTAATAATATTTAATTATTTATAATTTTAACAAACTGTTATGCTCTCAACACACTCACTTTTAATTTGATGGCTCCATTTATGACATCGGCTTCGGTTACATTGAATCTAAGCTGCAAAATACTTTCTGTAGCATCAGGTCTTTCAGCCGACTCCCGATACAAAGGGCCTGATACGTAGGAAGCGGGTGCAACCCTGCCGTTGATGAACCAAATCAAAAGGGACTTCGGCCGGGATGCTCCCAGAGAACAGTTTGCGACCACCAAGTCATTCAAGTTGTACTGCTGTTTGAGACCCTCCACGCTGGGACCGCTCTTTGGAAGTACTGGAATCAAAAAAATCAAATCAAATCAAAGTGTTTAATGGATTCTCATACATTAAACAGTATTACAAAATTAGAGCTAACCTCAGTAAGTTATAAAATACTCTTTTGTTGGGGCTATCTCGCTATTTCCCATAGTGTCTATTTTTATAATGTTTAGACCTTTTAATTACTTACGAATAATAGTTTGATTTACAATTTAACCCATAAATTTAATTCAGAATTCTTTTTGAGAAAGCTTTTTGTTTCATGCAACGTAATGTTTGATACATTACGTTGAATGAAACAAAAAGCTTTCTCAAACAAAGAGGTAACGAACAGAAAAAAGACAGCTCCTAAATGCTCGGTTGGCATTCGGTAACTTCCGTCGCTCCCTCGAATTTTTCACAAAACTAGTTCTAGGAAATCCGTACTTTTTTAAAAACTTCAAATGTTTTTAGAAAACAATTTTGATTCAAGATTCAAAGCATTTCATTTCAAATATTACAGGACTTTTGAAATGTCAGGAAGTAAGTCAGAAAAAAACTGGGCAAGTGCGAGTCGGACTCGCGCACTAGGTTATATGGGTAGTATCACGGGTTAAGCGCTCTTAGTGGCAAACTTACAGTATATATCAAGGTATTTGTGTCCAGTCACAGTATCAAATTTCGGCACACCCCCATTCACTTCACAACTATAGTTTCCTGCCGACTCCTGCGTCAAGTCAACCAGCACCACAGCATTGCTTGCAGAACGTTCTATCTGTAATTGGAAGAAAAAAAAACATAGTATAGTTTTAAGACAAATACATTTCGTCTTAAGATTTTAGGTTCTCACTAAAGACACTACAACCATTTTGGTAAAAATATAGAAATATGCACCTACGTCAATGTTGGAAATAAAAAATGTAGCTTTCATAGAACAGCTCAAAGACGTATGTTCTCACTTAACAAGTTAACCTCAGCAATATTAGAGGTTTGCACTCCAATCTCGCAGCAGTCCATCATCACATGGAGACTGAAAAACCTTCACTCTTTTTTCTTTCGGAGACGCAGATAAGAAGTCCGTCTGACGTGTCGTACCTGTCTTACCCAGGGTTTACTCTGGAGCACAATTTTAAACCACACGCTGGTGTGTTTGTACGCCAGGGACGACATCTGATATCGGCGTCTCCGCAACCTGGAAGATTCCAGGTTCTCAACGCTTTGGGCTCTGGTGGACACAGGCATGGATAAAATTATCTATGCTTGTGGGGCGTCTATGGAGGTCACAGTTATTACTAACTTGCAAACTGGCATATTATACTTTTAAGGGATATGTTTAAAAAAGTTTAGGACGGATTGATGTTAAAACAATAGATAGGAAGATGTCATGCAAAAGTCGAGACGTAATTTTTATACAAAATGAATTTGAAAGTGCTTAATACAATATAATAATAGTTTAAATCTAACCAGAAGCTTTTCATTGCGTTTCACCTATCACACTTGTGTCTACCGTTCGCACAGTGGTAATCAGGAGACGACCAGGCTCACACAATACCGCCGAAGCGGCTCAGCAGAGGTACCCTTCCGCACAACTGGTGTATCCGAGGGATTTTAGTGCCCACCATCAGGAGTGGCTTTACCCATACCAGTGCACAGACCATGCTGGTTGAGAGACGCGAAAGCTTGCACTAGCGGTAAATCTCACCCAGCTGGTCCAGGGAGCTACGAGGGTGCCGGATGTTGATTCGTACACGGCCAACTTGTTTGGGCCTTCTGCTGACAACAGATCCAGACCACTATTCAGTGTCGATATCATCACCGTTAGATAGTCCCGACAACTTTCTGGTGAAATCTTTATTAGTCTACTTTCCGCCCGATCCCTGCCCTAGAGGCACCACGCGGGTTTGGCGATACAGGTCAGCAGATTGTGATGGCATGTGATCTTTCTTCGCATGTTATCCTTGGCAACCTACTTACTTTTCTTCGGATGATCCATCGTCGTGCGCAGATGCTGTGAAAGATGTGTTGCGGTGGGGCATGGAGTACTACATTTCATTCTCTGACGTAACAATGTCCGGCCAGGCTCGCCCTTGGTTTGGTGCGGAGTGAGATCGCGCTAACGCGCTTAAGCACACGGCATACCAGGCATGGGCCGACGCTCGTATGCACAAGGCGAATGACGTAAATCAGAAGACGAGAGCCTTCAACAGAGCTGCCAAGTATTGCAAGAAGGTGATGCGGTGGTCTCGGTACGAACACATTAGCCGCATCGGGAACAAACTCTCTTCATACCCTGCTGGTAGTAAGGCGTTTTGGTCCTTGGCTAAGTTGGTTGAATTGAACTTCTGCCGTCCCTCACTACCGTCACTGCTAAAACCCGACGGATCGCTGGCCCATACCGCTGAGGAGAAAGCAAATCTGTTTGCCTCATTCTTCGCGGAATCTTTGCGGCTAGATCCTGGTGGCGCGCGGCCCCCTGTTAATCCTGACGGTTGCGAGACGAGTATGTTGGATATTCACATCCATCAGAAAGACGTCCGTAGGGTGCTGCGTAACCTTGACGTGAACAAGGCTAGCGGTCCAGACGGTCCAGAGCGGCACACCGGCACCGGCGGCGGTGGGATACCGGCAATTGTTCTGAGAACGTGTGCACCTGAACTGTCTCCGATCTTGACACGCCTATTTAGGCTTCCATTTGAGGCTGGAAAAGTGCCGATTGCATGGAAGCAAGCTAACGTACAACCCGTGCCCAAAAAGGGTAGTCGGGCTGACCCGGCTAACTACAAGCCAATTTCAGTAACGTCCATCCTCTGTAAGACTATGGAACGTGTACTGAACACTAAGCTCCTGGCATACGTAAAAGCTAATGATATCCTAAGTGACCGACAATACGGCTTTCGCCGAAATCGTTCAACTGGTGATCTTCTAGCGTATGTCATCCACATTTGGAGTGAGGCCACCGAGAAACACGGGGAAGCGCTTACCGTCTCCCTCGATATCTCGAAGGCTTTCAATAGGGTCTTGCACGAAAGCCTTATAAGTAAGCTTTCTTCTTTCGTTTTGCCTGCTGGTTTGTGTGCTTGGATCGTAGACTTCCTGAGTGATCGATCCATCCGAGTGGTTATCGATGGTTTCTCGTCCGGTCAAATGGCCCCTGAGGGACCCCAGCATTAATGAATGCTGGGGTCCCTCAGGGGTCAGAGCTCTCGGCAACATTATTTTTGCTACACATAAATGATCTGCTTAAGCCCGGTACCTTTGGGTATGCAGAAGACAGCACTGTTGCTGAGAGTTACATATCCAGCGTGCAAGCTAGTGGGTCACAGATCCAGTCTCTCCGAGAGGCTATGGTTGAGCGCTTGAGCTTGTCCTTGGAGGCAGTCTCTGAATGGGGCGATGCCAATTTGGTCAAGTTCAATGCTGCTAAAACCCAGGCGTGTCTATTTTCCGCTAAAAGGAGACAATTCAGCCCTGATCCGACTTTCCGGGGCGTATCCGTACCGATAACCGACCGTCTTGATCTTCTTGGTGTTACGCTGACGTCAACGCTCAACTTTGGGCTATATCGAAGCAAAGACTCAACTGGCAGCAAAAAAGCTGGGAATCCTCGCCAAGGTCAGATTGTACTTCACGTCGGAACAGCTGCTCAAACTTTATCAAGCGCAAGTTCGGTCGCGTATGGTGTACTGCTCTCATCTTTGGGACGGATCTGCCCGATACCAGCTTGATTCACTTGAGGCAATTGAGAGGCGAGCCAGGAGGATCATTGGCAATGATGCACTCGTTGAGTCGAGGCTTCAAAGTCTTCATCATCGACGCCGAGTTGCTAGCCTGTCGGTTTTCTACCAGTTGCATTTCAACTGCAGTTAAGAGTGTGTGTCGGAATTGCATAACCTAATTCCGCCTAGCCCGTTCCATCATCGGACCACCAGGCGCACGGCAATGTGCCACCGGTACATGGTGGACATCCCACCTATACGCACAAAATGTTTTGGGAACACATTCATTGTACGTACAGCTAAGGAGTGGAATTCCTTGCCGGAATCTGTGTTTCCTGATGGCTACAACCCGGGAATTTTTAAAGTCAAGAGTGAATAGGTTACTTCTAGGTAAGTGCGCTCCATCGTTGACCGCATCGTCGCTTTCCATCAGGTGAGATAGCGGTCAAGCGCGAACCTATCAAGAATAGAAAATAAAAAACCTAATTGACGGTATATTGATTTGTATATATCAAGAGGAAATCCATCAATGATTGCATCACTGCTTACCATCAGGTGGGATCGCAGTCAAGCTCTAGTTAATATCAATAAAAAAAAAACATTTACACATAAAGTTTTTAAAATGAGTCGCTGTAAGTTAAAATGATTTAAAGTATTTTTGTAGTTTATCATTTCTGCTTGTGCAACGACTGAAAACGAATCAAAGGTCAGCTCTTTAGACTGTTTCGGCGAATCACCGCACGATACACACATTCACGAATAATTGATTGAAAATTTATTGGTACCTAACTGACATTTCGGTAAGTCCCCTCTTTGAGGAATGGCTAGAGAGACCACATGGCGTCCTTACCTACCGCATGACGCAGATCCTTACCGGACATGGTAAGTTCGGGAGGTTCCTGCACCGAATTCGTGCGGAGGACACGCCCGGGTGTCGCCACTGTGTGGAACGCCCGGAGGACACGGTGGAGCATACAGTGGAGGTGTGCCCCGCTTGGGCAGAGCAACGCCGTGTCCTCGTGGGGGCGATCGGCGGCAGTGATCTCTCGCGCCGGGCATTGGTACAGGCCATGGTCCGGAGTGAGGAGGAGTGGCAGGCGGTCGCCTCCTTCTGCGAAGCAGTAATGCTAGCAAAGGAGGCGGCCGATCGCGTGAGGCAACAGCAACGGTCCTCACGCCCCAACCGCCGCCGGGATTCCGATCCCGATTTCCGGCCACCGTAGGCGCAGGCTTGCGGACGGCGAGCAATGGGTGGCTCGCCGTCCGACCGTCCGGTAACTGTCCGGACCGAGCCCAAGCCGTCGACGGCGCGTATTGTTCCACGCGCGCCTCAGGGTGATGTCAGCAAATCGTTGGGGCCCAGCAGGGTCGAAGCCTACTAGGGCCACGGGTAGTGTGAAAGCGAAGCCCGGGGCCCCGGGATGAAGGCAAAGAGGGAACAGGAGTGGGTTTTTAGTCAGTAAAAGTCTGACACTATCTCTCGCTCCACCCAAGAGCGAGATTTGTCATTAGATGATTTTCCCACCTTAAAAAAAAAAAAAAACCTAACTGATATTTAGATGTAATCTAACAATGCTACTTGCTTGTAATACGACGGTTACACTGTTAAATGTTAACACTGATATTATATACAGCAAAATTACGAGACATGTAGAAAATACCTTTTCACACTAAATGGCACTTATGACGTCATGAATGTTTGACTAAAATTAAGTACATAGGTATATTTCTTAGAAGTAGTTTCAAAGTAAGTTCAGTGTCAGTTAACTTTGTAGGTTAATCATATTGCAGTGGCGTTCTACGGATCTCTCGTTGAATTAGTATGTAACATTTGAACTGCTTCCTTGATCTTATGGTCACAAGCGCGACCACGGCTGAGCTCGGAAAGGCTGTTCGTCCTGCACCTGTTCTCTCCTCTTCAGGCGGAAGCAACGCCCGGATGTCATCATTGTGCGGACCAACCAGAGGACACGGTGGAGCATACGGTGGAGGTGTGCCCCGCTTGGGCGGAGCAAAGCCGTGTCCGCGTGTAGGCAATTGATGGCAGCGACCTTTCGTTTCGGGCCCTGGTTCAGGCTATGGTCCGGAGCGAGGAGGATTGGCAGGCGGTCGCCTCCTTCTGCGAAGCAGTAATGCTAGCGAAGGAGGAGGCTGCACGCGTGAGCGAACGAAGGTCCTCAAGCCCTAGCCGCCGTAATTCCGACCCCGACTACCAGCCACGGTAGACGTGGGCTTGCAAACATCGAGCACTGGGTAGCTCGCCGTCCGGCTGTTCGGTAACTAACCGGACCGAGCCCAGTCGTCGACAGCGTGTAGTGATCCTCGCGATCCTCAAAGAGATTTCAGCAAACCGTAGGGGCTCCGCAGGGCCGATGCCCGCTAGCTGGGACCGCGGAGAATTTCTGAAAGGGAAACCCGTAGTCCTAGGCAAAGGGTAATTGAAGGATACAGGTGTGGTTTTAGTCAGTAAAATTCTGACACGACCTCTCGCTCCACCCAGAGCGCGAGAAGTCATTTTGATGATTTCCCACCTTAAAAAAAACCTGTTCTCTCTTCGGTCGTATTGGATTGTAGTTAACCTATTTTTACGCGCACGCTTGAGCACTAAAATCTCCTGAGTACCTACCTGACTAAACTCCGTCGAAATTGTCTTCCATGATCGAAATTTAGACAGGAGGGTTATTTTACAATCTGTAGTAATTCATTAAATAATTTGGAGCAGTGGTGGCCGAGTGGCAACGGCCCCGACTTACGAGTTGTAGATCGCGGGTTCAAGCCCAGCCAGGCGCATTACTTTGTGTAATTTATTTCATCACCACTGCTCTCAAAACGGTGAAGGAAAATATCGTGAGGAAACCGGCATGTCCTAGAACCAAAAAATTCGAAGACATGTGACATTCACCAACCCGCACTGGGGCTGCGTGGTGAATTACGGCCCATTCCCTCTCCTAGAGAGGAGGCCTGAGTCCCAGCAGTAGGAACATTAAAAAGGTTGATTATGCTATTATGCTATGCATAAAATAATAAAACTGTTTGATTGTGTTCGACGCTGCAAGTTGAGAGATAACTAAAAATAGTTTACAGATAAACTCTGGTAAAATATTTTTAACCTTTTGATCGTCGGGAATTATTTGTTAGTCAATGAACAATGAATGTATTTTTTACTTACGTTAACCTTAACTCCAGGTAAAGGGAAATTATGTATAGAGGGATTATATGAAGGCATGTACTGGTAAAACATTTGTCCGTCTTTGTACCACTTGACGGAATCCAGGGTATCCCCTTCCAGGTCGTATTGGCAAGTGAGGTGGGCCGTCCCACCTTCGCGCTTATGAGAAGGGGCGTGGAGCTTTACCAGACGTAGGCTCTTTACTAAATCTGAAAGATATTAAAACTCGGTATAAGTACAACTAAAAGAATTCTAAGATAGACGTTGACTTGGTAAATGACAGGCGAGAATTCATAAGTTCGATTTGTATTTGCATTATTAACTTTGACTCACACTTATCACAGTTTAACTGGCTTTGTTTGATGATTACGAATATAAGTAAAAGTCACGATGTCAATGGATATTGACAGAATCGGTTTCTCTTTAAAATAAAAGAAATTAATTAGGTATAAGAATTTACTCATTAATCATTACCTAAATATCTTTAAAAGTCTTTCTAATTAATTTGATCAAGAAACGAATAGGGGTTTTTATATTTATATTATGAAAAATGCCCAATGTGAGAGTGCAATTTGATAATAATTATTCAAAATATCAAATGAAAATATTTATATCTGGTAACTTCCGGTAGCAGATAATTTATTCCAAAATCAAAATTTTAAAAGTGGTTTAAGTACAAAGGCAGTTTGAGAACAAAAAAAACATATCAAACTGATAACAAGAATAAGCAAATAATGTTCATAAAACTGGCGATAATTACACAATACGACGGTTTTTACAAATAATTCTGTCCATGATCAGTAGTTCAAATGTTAACTTGTGTGTTAACTAAACAAAAAGGAGTCAAATATAACGGTAACCGATTTTAAGTATCAGCAAAGCATGGTTGAAAATGTAGATTAACAGAAATAATGAATACTTATTTTAAGTGTTCAAAAAAATCATAAAAAAAATCTGGAATACTGTAAAACCAAGAACTCCTCGGTTTTTTTTACACAAATTTAATAGTTTTAAATGAATCAGTGACATCTAGACCAAGAACTTCTACACAATTATCAGCAGAGCAGGGTTGAAGATTTAGATTAGCAAAAATCATGAATATTTTCGGAAGAATCCAGGACCGGGAACTCCTTAGTTTTTTATACACCGAAATATAGCCCCAGAAGGGCCTGTCTTAGTCAAATTCTGCCTACGACGTCGCAGACTTGTCCACGACGTCGCAGATTTGTCTACGACGACGACTGTTTTGAGACGTCCAGTGTTGCTAACAGTTACACTAACTTACCACTAGAGCCAACTTTTAATACCACGAAAACCACCAACAAGAATTTATCCCACATACAAAATCGCAAAATTTCCCAATAAAAAAAATGTGTGTTGTACGAAATAAAATAAGTAGGCAGTAACCTATATGGTTATTAGGTTCCTTTAATAAATAGGTGATAAAAATTAACAATCAGTTGGTCAAAATACCATTTGTAAATTAACATTAGTAGATAATTCAATAAACAAATTATTCAATAACAGCTATGTATTAATTCATCTTTAGACGAATCACTTATATTTGCACTATCATCCTCGGTATCAGATTGATAATTATGGATTCTATGGTGCTGATTTACACCCGAGTGATTTTTAGTAAGAAATTGAATTTTAAGAAAGTACTAGAAAAATCTACTAGCCACTAAAACCAATATTTCACAATTAAATGGGGGTTAAAACTACCAGTTTCACTGGACAATCCACTAAGTTGGCAACACTACCCGCCGTACGCCGCTAGACTGTTTTGTCTTAATAGGCCTTGCGCGCACTGCCTTGCGGTGGAACGCGGTGCGTTTATTCTACCGCACAAAAGGAGGAGGTTATCAATTCGGTTGTATTTTTATGATTTAAGGTTGTATTTCTGAGGTAACAAACATAAAAAAAAATATTAACATATTTTAAAAAAAAAAAATATTAACATATTTAAAAAAAAAAAAATTGTAACATTTTTTTTTTATGTTTGTTACCTCAGAACTCCGTCGTTTATGGACCGATTTGCAATTATTTTTTCCCCTTATAGGAAAATTCCAGTTCTGATGATGGGATCCATGAGGAATCGAGGGTACTCCTCAAAAATTATAGGTTACCTTATAGTGATTTTGGTATTTTCATCGAGAACTTAAGCATCTACAGTCAAAAAGTAACATTTGATGAAGTGGAACTGATGAAGAAGACCAGAAATGGTCAACGGAACTTCATACTCATATTGATATCACAATGAAGTTAGTTAAGCGACTATGAAAATACAAATAAATGAATAGTTCTGAATAGTTACGTTGAAAATAGTATCATCGAAGTGATCTGATGATGATGATGGATCCGGAAGGTGGAAGGTTTTCGGATGTCGGGGTTTTGTCGGTATTGTTTATTTCTCCGAAATTTTTATTTGTGTTTTTATTTTTATTAGTGTTTTTTTTTAGTGAAGACAGTTATTTTATTTTCCATCATCATCATCAGAACTGGATTTTTCCTATAAGAGGAAAAAAATATTTGCAAATCGATCCATAAACAACGGAGTTCTGAGGTAACAAACATAAAAAAAATGATAAAAAATACAACCGAATTGATAACCTCCTCCTTTTTTTAAGTCGGTTAAAAACGTGCATTTTTTGCCGCATCATCATCATCCGCAGCATCAGATCACTTCGACGATATCATTTTCAAAGTAACTATTCAGAACCAGATTTATTTGTAATGTCATAGTCGCTTAACTATCTTCATTGTGATATCTAAGTGAGTATGAAGTTCCGTTGACCATTTCTGGTCTTCTTCATCAGTTCCACTTCATCAACTACTTACTTTTTGACTGTAAATGCATAATATTTGAGGAGTTCCCTCGATTCCTCATGGATTCCATCATCAGAACTGGATTTTGAAAAAATTGGGACCAATCTGGAAGCATATCTTATATCGGTCCATAAACGACGGAGTTCTGAGGTAACAAAACATAAAAAAAATGATGATAAAAATGCAACCGAATTGATAACCACCTTACGCACCATACGTGCGTTTTTTTCACCGCAGTGCGCGGCGCTTCCTAGATCTCTATGCGATACAAAAATATTTGCGGTAGATTCACCGCAAATTTGCAGCGAGAGGCCAACGGTGATTCTACCGCATGCGTTTATTTCACCGCAGTGCGCGCACTTCTATGAGACTCCATACTTCACAAATTATGCGTTAGAAAAACGCAAGGCAGTGCGCGCAAGGCCGTATTGTGTGCCGTAATGTAGACAAAACAGTCTTGTCGCAGACGTCGTAGACAATTCTGTCTCATGTGTGCGCAGGCCCGAACTCTAACACAATTATCAGCAGAGCAGGGTTGAAGATATAATAAAGTGTAGAATAATTGCAGAAATCACTGAGATGTCTGTTTTTTGTAAATGTACAAAAACAGAACTCTGTTACGAACGAACTATACTACAGTTATTATACCTAAATCTAAATAGAGTTTCTGTATATCTAGTATTTGTCATGGATGAATAGGCTCATACCTAGTGGTAAGGAGTACGAACCGCGCAAGACAGGCAGCTAAAATTATAGTATAATGAGTGCATTGGAGTACATTACCTTGCGTCCACAACAACAACAACAAGAGAATCGTCCTGCTAAACATCTTAATACAGAATTCTCAGCTCTGTCTTATAACCACGCACACTACACGGAACTCCGACAACTGGAATAAGAACCTCGTGTATTATTTTGACTTTTATTGCATGCAGGATCAAAGGTTATCACGAATTCCATTTTTTTTTGATAAATAAAAATATCAAAGAGAGATTGACTGCCAAATAATACTCTTTTCATCAATGTTTGTAAACGATATTTAAATTATAGACCAGCAGGCTTAGCCAAGTTACGACCGTTTCGCGACGAATCTCTTTCTACAATCGGTAACGCCTCGGCGCGTAAGCGATTTTAGAAAACGATAAGTTTCTACAAAAATTGTAACTTCGCTACCATTTATACCATAAAACTACAGGATTCATTTTATTATTTTGAACGATGTGAACTTGTCTACGGTTTTTATATTTGTTTTGACCACGTGACATGATGTCACGTTGAGATGATGTCATTCCCATATATTTGACTAGCTTCTGTCAGCGGCTTTGCCCGCGTGAAAGTAGGTTTCTCCATATAAACTTTGGACCCCCGTTTCATCCCCTTAGGGGGTGAATTTTGAAAAATCCTCTCTTAGTGCTCACCTTCATCATAAGTGAAAACCTTATGCAAAATTTCACGCTCCTAGTCCCAGTAGTTTCGCCTGTGCGTTGATAGGTCAGTCAGTCAGTTTCTCCTTTTATATATATAGATTAGTTTTCTACTAGCGTTAACTATTGTAGATTATCAACATGGCTAATTCTGCTGAAATGATTTTACTGGAGAAACTTATACCTACTTATCGTTTTTAAAAGTATCTCAGCAAAAGGTCAGAGTAAAACCAGTATCATCCGCGATAATTTAAATGTTTTCATTATGAATAATCTAATGAAAACATTTGCCGAGATAAAATTAAAGACAGTTCCGGTAGGTAAGTAAGTACCTTGATATTGTTTTACTTTTAATACATTTTTAACAAAAACTTTTGGTGATGGTGACTTTCCTGGATCTAGACAGGATCAATCGGTCCTGGCGCCCCGGACGATATTTAAATGGACAGAGAGATTCGGTTACCACAACCTAAAATGTGTAGTGGAAATAGTTAAGGGTGGTATTGATTGTTACCCCAGCGTTGGTGGTGGAAGAAGCAATAAAAACGGCAATGCAGGTTACTCCAGTAATGGGAGAAAATACTTGATGATAATGGACTTAATAGCGGTGGTTATCCAAGTCACCAGTTGAAGATGCGGACAGAATGGAAGCAGAACATGCTTAGGATCTCAAAATCAAAAGGGTAGTGGACAAAAAGGTTACTTTTGTGGTGGATCCAGCGGCGCTCGGGGTTCTGGATATTAGAAACAAAACAACGATATCGACTCTCTAATGATAGACACGATATGCTTCACTAAGTGCAATACTTACATACTTAAAGGAATTGTACAGCTTTGTAAATAAATGATGTAAAAAAAACGCCTTGCATCAGTAACTCACTATGTTTTATTTATATATTATTATTTATTTATTTATAAAATACAATCGGTATTCATGCAAAGCAGTCATATCGCTATCACAATGCTTCTAATTAGTATGGTATCGCGTTCACACATTAATATTAACAAAAACAATTCAAGAAAATAATGGTGTAAATGCATAGAAAACAATATAATTTTTACATTCGAATGCATCAAAGTATCACGAAAGAAACATAAATAAAAAATAATACGGGTAACTGCGAAACAGAAGAATGGTGAGATCCACAAATATACATCTCGAATTTTAAACTGTATTTCTATTGAAAGGGTGACCAGATGGTTTCAAAGTAGCGTTCCAACCAAGATGACCTTAGTTTATGTGTTGCGGCTACATGGATGTAAACCACGCGTCAACACGTTCGGTGTTTGAGAAAACGCGCCTCCCAACCAACGGCGTTGAAGGTCATGGATTACAATTGCTGTCAACACGGAATGAAACTAGCAAAGTCGCCTTAATTGGGACCTTGGTTTGCAACCATCTAGTCACCCCTAGAGTCGATCAATTTTAATTGCTCGAAGTGCACAGTGAAGAGTTTTTACATTCAGTGGTGTTGTAGAAATATATTCAATTCTACTCCAGGTTTAGACTACATCTCAACCTTAATCAACAGGACTTGATACAATTATCTTCACCTACGCACTTTGTCGTTGCATCATCATTAATCTATAATACATAACGCCAAGCTTAGCTTGTTTTTTTATGATTACAAGTTAAAGCCATAATTACTATGCTTATGGATAGTTACTATTACAGGGTTTTACATTAAGAACTTTGTTTTTTAAAAGAAAAGGTTTACATAAAACCTTTCCAATATTTTATTGTATTAGAAAGAGTAAAGTTTGGCAATTATAAATGGAAAATGATATCGAACAAATGTCCACCATGATCAAGCTCACAGATGTCGATTCTTTAATAACAATTTTCAATCACTTTACATCAAAATTGCAGGTCTATTTCGTTAATCACGTCATGGCGTTTTGAGTTTTAAAGCTGCAATCGATTTAATTGACTCCGTTTAAACTCTGCCTTTAATATAGGCCCACAAAAAATAATCCAACGGTGTTCGATGATCGGGTCGACTGCTTGCCATCTGAGTTTCGTGAAATTGTGCGATCGGGAAAGGTTTACATTAAATTAATTGTTTCGGTGACTTAAGGCAATGTTCTGATTCTTTGAAATCGAGAGAATGTCTCATTCATCTGGCCTCGTTTTCGTACCTAACTGTTTTGTGTCGTTAGCCACTGGGCATCAAAAATTTTTTCTATGTCGATGTCAATAGGAATAGTGGCCAGAACGCTGGCAGCATTGCCACATTGAATGGCAATGCTGATTCATTGTCCAAAAAAAGCTCTGCCCTCTGGTCACGTGAAGAGTCGACTGTTGTCTTCTGTCTCGCTATCTAGCTGTTTTCTAATGTCTCGAACAACTCGATGACCACTCGGCAAATATATAAATATAACAAGCTTATCGGGATTTACATGTATGAGCCGTTTGGGGTCGAAACACTAGGACCATGGGGTCCGAGTGTTTCGACCCCACGGTCCACGTCACGGTTATATTTATATATTTGCGCCGCTTGAGGTTTTCTGCAACTACAACAGCCGCTCCAGCGCAGCTCGCTGTACTTAGAAGATGGGATGGCGCAAGGGTGTCGACACATGTTGCATCCCATACCATAGGCCTACCCAACTTCCAAGACATTATGGTCATCCCGTCTGGCCTCTTCCCATCGTCTCGGCCATTGGGTTCTAAAACAGCTGGCACCCCGACGGTTACAGAGCTCGACGGATGATGTCATTAATGCTGGCGTGCCTAGCTATCCGATCAGCGCTCGTACTGCAGGATAGGCCATGGTGTCTGAGGCTGTCAACTGCTCCACCGCATTGACAACGATGTGGAGCTCCACTAGGAGCACCCAGTCGCAGGCATGTAGCGATCCGGAAGGTGTTGTACCTATGTTGGGGGCGGTAGTGTCAGTAGCCAGAGGCCAGACTCCCATTCACCCACAGGCAGGCACGCTCAGCAGTATTGGTGGACGCGTTAATTAGATTATTCTGTACCAACATGTATTTGTTTTTTATGCTTCAGCCAAAAAAGTGTCTCTATTAACAGAATTAAAGGCGTTTTTAACGTCACCCTTGAGGATGACCTCGCCCTTATCGGAATTTAGAAAAGTGGAGAATGGCATGAACGGCAGCCTCATAGCCCCCTCTGGAACCAAAGCCAAGCTGTAGGGGCTGAAATTTGTTGGTCAGAGATTCGCCATATAGTCTGCAACAAATTTTGGCTGCTATTTGCCTGTACGTGCACCCGATGGCTATTGGACGAATGCCGCCGTCTTTACACAAACAACATAGATTGGCCCCGTATAAGACATCGAGAACGGCATCGTTGACGCCACTGGAGAGCGTAAGGGTGACTAGACCCAGAAGAACCTTCAAAAGTGACTCACCAGCGTCCCCGGCGCCTGAACTTAAAAGGTCCTCTAAATGCTGAGGAATCAGGCCGTCGAGGTCGCCGGCGGAACCGCTTCCGAGGGAACTCATGGCTGCAAGTAACTGAGAGGCTGAAATTTGAAAAAACTATGAATCCTATCAGGAGGGTCAGAGAAAGCGAGATCATACGCAGGCGCTAGTTGTGTAGTAGCTGTAAGGGGGTAAAAATTTACCCCCGGCTGTAGCGATATCGCTACAGCCAGCATTTAACATTAAAAAATTGATTTCACTGACCAATATATTTAACAAAATAGAAAAACTGACACAAACAAAATATAAATAAAATAACACACAAAGCATGTCAAATTGATTGACGGCTTGAGGTGACGGCCAAGGCGCAGTCGCGCTTCGGGCCTAGTGCGCCCGTCGCCGTCCGCCCGTTCCTCTGCATTTGGTTGATCTACTTTACATGTTTCATGGTGCCACACTTTCAAATGTTGGTTGATGTTTCACATCAGTTTGATCTGTAGGTATTCAAGATAGGTACTCCATGCCCGTTACTGTGCATACCATTCTTGTACACAATGCAGAAGTAATTATTTTTTTCTTTCAATTTAGCAGCTTTTTGTAGAAGCTCAGAAAACAAGAAAACTTTGGGAAGTATATGAATAATAAAACTATCATTTAGTTATCAATTCATATGTACCTGTATAGCTAAAATCCTACTTTAAATTATCATAGAGTTACATTTTATCACACTCATAGCATCGTGATTTCCGTGAAAATTATAGCACAGTCCATTTTCCACGCTATTGTCATCTCTTTCACAGCACGAGCTCAAATTGGTTTACTGCCAATTTCATCACTTTCACGTTCCTATAAATCTCTCTTTTATTTATTTTCCTTGTTCACTTTGCCAAAAATTGCACCACATTAAAAATAATGACTTTGATATTTTAACAAAAAAAATAACCTATAATTCTGTCTTGTCAAATCCGTATCTTCAATATTAGATCAAAATTGAATTTGGAAAAGGATAAAAATATAGCGAATTAATTTGATGAAATGTCACTTTTACAGATTCACCATTTCCATAGTGGATTTTTATTATTTTATTGCGAATTTCGAGCGCCATCGAATTCATTGTAACAATTGCCATAACTTCTACAATTCATATTTTAAAAAACTAAATGGCGAAACTATTGTGTTGTTTAGATTTGCCATGACAAATAAAGTTCTTGTTGAAAAACCCTATATATATATACAAAGCTGTAGTACCTACCTCATTCGAAGTGCATAATTAAAAACTACATCAAAACATAATTAACGTCTTTATTTTAACATTCGTTTGAAGAGCAACCAAAAAAGTGCACAGTAAAAGATGGCAGACAGTTTAACAAAGTGTAAAATAGCACTAATGCATCAAATATAGGCTTCAGTATATTCGCTGTCATGAAGTGCATTTTGGTCAAAAGAACGAAAATATTTCGCTTGGCGACCACTTTTTATTGGAAAGGAAATAAAAAAGATCCGGTCCGCAATTTGTCTTTCAGGATACACACAACCGCACTTCATACGTCAGTTGAGAAGAAGCTTATGTGTCTATTTATAAATCTTTATGTAGTTCGTTCTTTATATAATTTGTATTTTTGCTTTGGAAGTTTCGGAGAAAGATTAAGATTGAAGTTTGCAATTCGAAACGATGTTATCTATAAAATATATAGATACTAAACCCTATAAAAACCGGCCAAGTGCGAGTCGGACTCGCATACGAAAGGTTTCGTACCATTATCTATACAACTATTTTTTCCAACGTTTATTTTATTCGGTTTTTAGTATTTGTTGTTATAGTGGCAACAGAAATGCTAGTCTAACGGTACTATATCTCATGTAGCTATCACGGTACATGAGATACAGTCTGGTGACCAACAGACGGACAGTAGTCTTAGTAATAGGGGCCCGTTTTTACTCTCTGGGTATGGAACCCTAAAAAAAGCTTCAATAATTTCTATGTAGTTAACATGGCTTCATCTTTTTAATTACGCGTGCTGTCCCACCTGAGCTGGTCCACACATGGACGCTGTTCAACGAGCGATACAGAGCAATTCTCCCCAGCATAGGGCACAGCATACTAACATAGTATAATTGTTACGTTCCGAAACGACAGTATTCAAGATAGCGAGCGCTTTGCTGCTTCGTAGCAGACCAACTTCCCCAGTTACTTACTACATATGTATGTACAACTAACCTACATGTACATTTCCTGATGTTCAAGTTTTGTGAACTTCCAAAGAATTGTTTAACCGTATCTAAAACGCTGTTAACTGTATCCGCCACGTTTCGCCACAAAACACTTGAAATGCGAACCGTGAAAGATTTGTTGTACAAATAATTTGAGACATTTTGTGCAAATTCTTGGCCACCTATGTATGTTTTGCTTCATTATAACCTACATTAAAATTAAGAAAAACATTGGTATGAGTAAAGATGCTAACGAATTTTTCACCGACGTAGATGCTGCGATGTCTGAAAACAAAAAAATATATTTTTAAATACGCAGCAAGACATATTAAAATTACGCCTGTATTTCCAAAAAGGTTAGGCAGAGGTGTGTCATCAGCGTGCAAACTTTTCGCCAGTTACGTCCTCAGAGGGTTCTTTTCCACTCGCCAATCGTCAACATCGTGCATGGTTTAAAAGCTTGTTGCTTCATCTAACGCAATCCAACGCGATGTTTGATGAAGAGGCAATGCAAAAAAAGCTAGATAACGCCTAAAAACTCTGTTGGCATCAGGTAATGATTACTCGAATATTTCACAAAACTTATTCCAGAAAATACGTGTTTTTTTTTAACCCTCAAAAGTTTTTGAGAAAAATGGTCGTCATTCAGAATCTCGATTAAATGTGCAAGGTTTCTATTGATGTACTTTTTTATATTTTTAATATATGAGTACATTATGGAGGGCCAAAGTTCACGTAAAATAGTAGACATTCAGAGGTCTTTAATAGATTAGTTTTAAACAAATTTATGTTTTAGTTTCTATAGAAGCCTAGACAATATCCACTAGATAGTTGTGTATCCTAAACATTTAGAGTAAGATGTGTAATAACATCATAATCACGTAAGAGCGGTTGTATGAAAATGTACCTCGAAAAGGACGCTCTTAAACCCCAAATAAGAGCAAATCCGACCCGGGATTCGAACCTAGGACCTAAGCTCAGTAGCAGTTTTAGCGACCTAGTCCGACGTGGCAGTAAAACTCTATGCATTTACTATTACGTCCTAAATAAAAAAAAAAACAACTAGTAGTTACTTACTCCAAAGTACAATAATGTGCGACAAACCTAATTTATTTGCCTAACAGGATTTTGAGGATTTTTCTTCATTTTAAATGAAGAGACAGTGTTGTTCTATTTACCTTTACCTACCTTTGATTTCCTTTGCCTCAGTAAAAGGCAAAGCTATGTAATGGGTTGACTCTGTTTCTCTCTGGTACAGCGGTGCTATCGTAGCTTGACACTAAAACAAACATTGAAAAATAAAGGTAAAAGGAGGTTTTGAGATAGAACTGTACTTCAATTTAGAAACGGTACTGGATTATATAAAGAAAAGTGATTGAAGGACTTGTAGTCACATGCCAGCAAGTAAGGCAGAGTGCAAGGTTAGCAAATTGTATGCGCGCGTGATGTAAGCTTTGGAACGATCAGTTACTGCGCACTGATTCGGGCGAACGGTTCTCCCTAGTATCACGCGAAATATATTCGGTAAACACAACCCGATTTTCATTGACTCCAGAACCCCGATACAGAAGAAGCAGTACTCGAAGTAGAGATTACCGTGGACATTCACACCTGTTGCATAATCCCTAAAGACTTATTGAAATTATTTAAAAAAATGAATTTTTTTCAAGTACAGTTTGTTTTGCAAAATAGTGCCTACTTAGTCCGTAATTAGGCACTGTTTTGCAAAGAACATGTATCTTGCAAATAGTAACATAATTTCAATGATGTTGATAAGCTGTTAAGTATCCTCTATTCAATGAGAGCTGCATTGGAATGGTGAACCCTTACAGAGAGGAGAACATGCCACTAAATACAAAAAAAGGAATAAGGTGGTCATGACGTTGACGCAAAGAATTTTGTTTTTGCCGAAATTATTTGTTTAGTGTATGTTTATAGTTGTTTGTTTTTTTAATTAAATTAAAGAGATAATTTTTCTGATTACAGCAGTATTAAATCACCACCATGTTGTACCTATATCTTACACTGGCGTGCCCAAATTATATTGCCGCGTGCCACCACTGTAGGCGTGTGTAACTCTTTACTGAACCGACTCACTGTTCCGGAACGTTTTAGTGTTCCGAAAGATTGGAACATCAGTAATGTTTTAAATGCATCATTTGGAACAATTGGAACACTGAAACATTCTTTACTTTAAGTGACCAGCAGTCTTTTTAAAATTCAAATTATAACGTAATTTATAGTATAAATATAATTAATGGCCTGAACTAAAAACATCTGCTTTAAATTATTCTCAAATCAAAATTCAATTAAATAAAACGTTTAGTGTATATGATGCAACGTAACAGATCACGATTCATAACGGTGTCTGTATCTTGTGAGCCGATGTTTCAAATGTTCCGTTTATATCTTTTGAGCCGTTGTTCTAAACGTTCCGTTTGTATCTTGTGAGCCGAAGTTTCAAATGATCCGTTTATATCTTTTGAGCCGATGTTCCAAATGATCCGTTTATATCTTTTGAGTCGATGTTCCAAATGTTCCGTTTGTATCTTTTGAGCCGATGTCCCAAATGGTACATACCATTGTTTCGAAACATTTCAGTGATCTAGATGCAAATGTTTCAATCGCAAAGATGACAAACTTTTCCTAGGCCTACACCACTGGCACGCGTACCTTAGGTTCGCTATCCCTGATTGGAAACACACTCACCTTTAATTTGATAGCTCCATTTACGAAATCCGAGGGGGTTGCATAGAAGTTAACCTGCAGAATACTTTCTTCAGCATCAGGTCTTTCAGCTGATACCCTGTGCCAAGGGCCTGATACATAAGAAGTGGGTGCAGGCTTGTCATTGACGAACCACATCAGATGGGCTTTCGGCCGGGATGGCGCCACAGAGCAGTTTGCGACCACCAAGTCGTCCAAGTGGTACTGTTCTTTGAGACCCACTACGTGGGGACCGCTCTTTGGAAGTACTGGAAGATAAAAATAGTTTATGATAAGTAATAAAGTTTTAACTCAAAAATCCTAAATATATATAGATTGAACACTCCTTGTACGGGAGCAAGGTACTCTTGTGAAAATTATAATCAAAACTAAAAATTTTCTCAATCGGTTAGAAAGGTTAATTAGCATAGTAGAGCATAACCAGCCCTTTATGACTCGACGCTGGGACTCAAGCCGCTTCTCTGTAAGAATGGAAGGCAGGAATGGTTCTGCGAAGGAATGGGCCTTAATCCGCTACGCGTGCCCAGTGCGGGTTGGTGGATGTCACATATTTTTCTCAATTTATAAGTTTTTAGTTCAAAACGAAAATATCGTGAGAAACCCAGACATTAATTAGGACATGCTGTATTTTTTTCATCGTTTTTTAGGACAGTTATGACGTAATAAATAACACAAACTAATGTGCCTAAGATTTGAACCTACGTCCTACATCTCGAAAATCGAGGCCGTAACCACTGGGCCAACACTACTACATTGGGTCACCACAATGGTATATTGCTCCATGTAAATTAAGGTTCAACTCGTTAATCATGTTTCACAGATTTTCTCTCTAAACGACAAATACGTCAGCTTGCATGAACTCCTATCATTAAGTACACTTCTAATAGGTATGTTTAAGTGTGATAAAAAAATGCAATAAAAAAAACTTTTCATTAACAATTAAGTTTACAATGATCTCTGCTGGAGGAAAACCTCGCTTTTCCACACATGTCAGTCTTCGTCCATTGCGGGCCAGTCCTTCTAGTTAAGTCCATATTTCTACCTTCGTCTTGGTCTGCCGCGATATTACATTGTGTTTAATGAGACCCAAAAAGTGGCTCTTTAAACCCGCATCTTATCTGACTTGCGGCAAACATATTCAGCCCAATCCCATTTAGGAATAGCAGCTGTTCAGCTAACATCTGTGAACTTAGTTTTAGCAAGCAAACTTGTGTTCATTACATGGTCCAGAATTCGAACCTCAAAGATACCTTGCTCCATGGCTCGCTGGCAAACCTCAAGGCTGGACCTCTGCTGAAGTTTTAAAGACCAGGATTGTGCACCATATGTGATTATAGGGAAAATACACGTATCCATAATTTTCCGTTTAAGGTATTGCGGGAGATTTATTTTGAGAAGTTTCTTTATTGCCCAAAATTCTTGTCATGAGACTATTTGGCTAAGATAGGCATAATCCTGGATATATGCAGTCTCCCACCTCACCCTCAATGTATAGTCTCCGTTTATGATGTTGGTCACGAGTTCAATCTAAAGTCACATCGTTTAAATCAGCGAGCATGTTACCCAAGTTTGCTGCCGAAGAAGAGACAAGTACGATGTCATTGGCGAAGCGGAGGTTTGTTAATGTGACTTACGTAAATATCGGATACGTGTTAGATATAAAACAGTTTTAAAGACACACTTACAATGTATATTGATGTTTTTATGTCTAATTACAGTCGCAAAATTTGGCGCTTCACCGCTCACTTCACAACTATAGTCCCCTGATGAGTCCTGCGTCAGGTTCACCAGTACAACAGCAGTGTTTGAAGAACGTCCTAACTGTAATTAAAAAAAACATAAGAAGTATAGTTTAAGGTAATTGTATTTAGCCTTGTATTTTGTATTTAGCCTGTACTTTCTCACTTATGACACTACACTACTTCGAAATATGTAGGTACGTATCAACCTATGTCGTAAAAAACAAAAGCTTTCATAGAACAAAAAGTTTTAAAAAATATCATGTTTTTGCTCATAGGCTTCTAAAAAGCCAGAAACTCCTTTGCTCAGCAGTGCAACATTATAGACAGAGTATTGTATAAAAACGTAAAAGTAGATTATTTCTGGACACAGGTTTTTTTTTTGGGTGGGATAATCATCTTATGACAATTCCCACTCTTGGGTGGATCGGGAGAGAGTGTCAGATTTTTACTGACTAAAAACCCACTCCTGTTCCTTCTTTGCCTTCGTCCCAGGGCCCCGGGTTTCACTTTCACACTACTCGTGGCCCCAATAGGCTTCGACCCTGCTGGGCCCCTACAATTTGCTGACATCTCCCCGAGGCGCGCATGGAACAGTACGCACCGTCGACGACTTGGGCTCGGCCCGGACGGTTACCAGACGGTCGGACGGCGAGCCACCCATTGCTCGCCGTCCGCAAGCCCGCGCCTACGGTGGCCGGAAATCGGGATCGGAATCCCGGCGGCGGTTGGGTGTGAAGACCGTTGCCTCACGCGATCGACCGCCTGCCACTCCTCCTCGCTCCGGACCATGGCCTGTACCAAGGCCCGGCGCGAGAGATTGCCGCCGCCAATCGCTCCCACGAGGACAAGGCCATATAGGGCATATTTCAGTCATATAATAATAATTATAATATTGTTATTGTTGCCAATAAGCCTGATATAGTGGTGATAGATCAACTAGAGCGTCGCACAATAATTATTGGTATAGCGGTCCCTCATCACGAGAACCTCGTGACAGCTGCAAAAGACAAGCAAACTAATTATCTTGACTTAGCTCGCGAGGTTGTCAACATGTAGGAAGTAGATAGAGCCATATTTGTGCCGATAGTCGTGACGGTTAATGGTTTAATATCAAAGAACCTCGACCAAAGGAAGTTGGATCAAGGGCTTGATCCAGAAAGCTGTACTCCTAGACACGGCGCGCATTGTTAGGAGATTCCTCTAACAGGAGCCCTGACCACCGGTGGCTTGGACCCTGTTCCCGATGACGGTGGGCTACTACTTTTTTATATTTTTAAATATATTTTTAAGGATATATTTAAAAAGGTAATAAAATATGTTTAAAATAAATAAATGAATGGAATAATAATAATAATATTTCACAATTATCACACAACGCCGTCTAGTCTCAAGCTAAGCAGAGCTCGTGTTATGAGTATTAGACAACTGATAAACATACTTATATATTTCTAAATATATTGTTATAGCAGTGTCTGGGTGTAATTTATCTATCATATATATAAATTATACCCAGACACAGCTATAATTATAATAATAAGAAAACTACACTACCTCTGAATGTCATAAGATACACTTTATGATATAGTTGGCTTACACATTAACGGAAGTTGCGGACCGAAGAATATATTTAACAAATAAAATTTAATACAAAGCATGTGTATTGTATATCGTGGCTACACGTGAATTACAGTGTGCCCACCCACTACTTCCTGTATGATAAATTAGCCGTTATTCAATTATCGTATACTGTTTACTAATGACGTCACATTACCAGAAGATATCGAAATAATCGTCATGACTAACGACACGAATGGCCAGTGACACATTCTTGCGATGCCATAAAACAAAAAAAAAATTAGTGATTCTTTGACAGATGGCGAAAGACTGTGGAAAACTCAAAGCAATGAACGGAAAAATCCAATTGTTCTGAAGTAAAAATATCGAATTTTTATACACCTGTATAACGAGGTTTTTTGAGTGACATAGCTGAAGAAGGCTGCAACTACTTAGCGAGTTCAGAGTTGATCCAAGTATTGCTGTAATTCCGAATAGTTGTTCAGAAGTTATCTACAGATAGATTTTTTTTTTTTTAAGATACTCTTTCTGGTTCTTAGACACCTACTACAAAAATATTGGTCTAGAGAGAGATATGTACAGAACTGTAAGAAGAAAAATAGGTCTAGACACAACAAATAATTATTTCAAGATTTGCGTTAGTAGAATAATTCAATCATAAACGTTCAAGATTAAAAATATCTACATCAAATCCAGTCAATGACGTCGCGGAACAGAACGTTTCCACATGTTATTGTTTGTATAAATATACCTTGTCTAGGTTACCGGTGTCATTGGAAATAATAATTATATAAAAAATAATAAATCTTTACAAATGGAAGTTGACTAGAGAGTTGAAAAGAACGTTTTTTTTGGTCTTTACCTAAAACAAAGAACAGTTATTTTTCATATTTCAGTCAATAAATCGCGTTTTCACCTTTTTATAAATAGATGCGTGCCACGGTGGAAAACATTTATTGTGAGTACAGCTAAGGAGTGGAATTCCCTGTCTGTTTTTAAGTCATGAGTGAATATCGGGATTACCATGACGTTCAAAGTAAGATTGTTTCATTCTTATTTCAGTGTGGGTAAGAGACAGAGCTATACAGGTTATCTAGCGCCATCTCTTACCCACACTGGAAATAAGAATGAAACAATCTTACTTTAAGCGTCATGGTACAGGTCTTACTTACTTCTAGGCAAGCGTACTCCATCGTCGGTCACATCATCGCTTACCATCATGTAAGATGGCGATCAAACGCGAGCCTATGCACAAATGATAGCTGCTTATTACTGACAAGACTAAATTAGTTTATCTTCAGCTTTAAGTAGATTCAATTAAGGGTGAATTATATCCCGTATATGGTGAACATACATGATATAATGATAATAATTATCGTTTGCGTACAGTTAAATACTTTGCAAAACGAAGGATCATGTTACACCTATCAGCGCCGTGTAATGACTGTATCTGGCTGCTATTTGTAAGTAATAGTAGACCTACAAACAGTACAATACTTTGTAGGTAATTTGCAAGATTATCGTAGGTATGTACCTACCTTGCCTAGCTTGTTGGTTGGAGTAGCTGCAGTGGTTGAGTAATCTATATATATAAAAGAAGAAACTGACTGACTGACATATCAACGCATAGCCAAAACTACTGGGACTAGGAGCATGAAATATTGCACAAAGCTTCCTTTTATGTCGTAGGCGAGCACTAAGAGAGGATTTTACTAAATTTAGCCCCTAAAGGGATGAAATAGGGGCTTAAAGTTTGTATGGAGAAACCTATTTTCACGCGGGCGAAGCCGCTGGCAGAATCTAGTTTCATTGTAAATGTTCACACAGAACAAATATTTGTATGGCTTATAGATAGTTGTTCAGGTCCAATGCAGGAGTGATATATCTTTTTAAACTATAAAAGCTACTCATCCTTGTACCACCTTACTACTTCGCACATCTTTGGAGGAAAAGTATCTTAACCGAATTTAGTTATTTACTATTAGTTTACACAGAGTGGTTGCCTTTTAGGTTACAAGTTACCCCTTGGTAAGACTGTCATACTTTCAAGCTTCTAACTACTCGTAACGACTGTCAATATCACTCGAGTGACAGCCAGAAGCAACTGCTTGGGGTGTGTTTCCAATAAAGTGGAACTGAGCGGAGTAGAGTAGAGAAGAGCGTTGAAGAGTGGAGAAGAGCGTTGAAGAGTGGAGAAGAGCGTTGATGAGTGGAGAAGAGCAGTGAAAAGTGGCAAGTGGCAATTGAAGCGGAGTGGGGTGGAGTGGAGTTCAGCTATCCTCTGCTTTGTGCTCTTCACTGACCACTCGGCCTGTTCGATTTCATCCGGCTCGGGGCCGTGTATGTTTTAGTTAAATTTCCGCTCAGCTCCATTCCACTACACTTACATTGTTTCAACTCATGCAGAGTGAAGATTTCGACCACTATGATTGGCTTATTCACGGTCCGTTCCTCTCCACTCCGTCCATCTGTGTGTGTGTGTGTGTATGTCTGGAAACGCATCCTTAAAGTGCTTTTTTACACGAAGATCATCTCATGTGGTTATTATTATTTGTCTTTCTTTATATAAAAAATAGTCTAAAACGGGAACTACATTAGACCGACGCACACGTGGGCCACGCATGATTTGTACGTAGAATCGCGTCGCGCGACGTGGACCTAATGTAGCTCTACAAGCCCAATTGCCATATAAAATGTATGGAGACTGCCGCGCCCAAATCGCGCAATTTAGTTCTACCTTAATTGATATAAATCATGTGACTTTGATTTTGAGATCTATTTACTTCCTACTGAAGTAATCGTAGAACCCAAACAGATTCATCACCATACAACAACGCACGACAGGCATGTTTGCAGTAAACACAATACGTACACAAATATGCATTCTGCAGAGCAATATAATAAATTGGTAATATATACGCAGTCGACGAGCTATTGATTTACCTGTCTGAATCAAGAGGAAATACATAACATTTACATATGAAGCTTTTAAAATGAATGGATGTAAGTTAAAATGATTGAGTATTTTTTGTAGTTTATAATTTCTGCTTGTGCAACCACTGAAAACGAGTCAAAGATCAGCTCTTTGACTGTTTCAGAGAATCATCGCACGATACACACATTCATGAATAAGTTGTTGAATGATTTATTGGTGACATTTAGATGTAGGTAATCCAACAATGCTACTTGTTTGTACAACAACAGTTACATTGTTATGTAAATGTTAACACTGACATTATCACTACAGCAAAATTACGAGACACGTAGGAAATACCTACTCGAATTAAATGGCACTTATGATATCTTGAATGTTTGACTTAAATGAAGTATAAGATATAGTATACCTAAGTATTTAAGTTTATGTATCAATGTTTACCTATAAAAAAATCAAAGAGAGGTGGAAGGACTATTTTGAAAGACTGATGAATGAGGAAAATAATTGGAGTGGGGCTTTAGAGAATAAACCGGTGAATGTAGGGTTAGTGAAGATGGCTAGTATGGCTGAAGTCAGAATAGCAGTGAATGGAATGAAAACTGGTAAAGTCATTGGTCCAGATGGAATACCAGTTGAAGTATGGAAGTTATTGCGAGTAGATAGATGGGCATGATTAACTTTGTTCTTCAATAATTTATTGCAGAAAAAAGCCATACCGGATGTTTGGTGCAACAGCTTTTTGATGCCAATCTTTAAAAACAAAGGTGATGAGCTTGAGCGCAACAATTATAGAGGAATAAAGCTAACGTCACATACTTTGATAGCCTGGGAGAAAGTTATTGAAAGGCGACTGAGAGAAGAGAGTGTAATTTCACAGAACCAATTCTTTCGCTATACGCCAGCTGTGCGAAAAATACAGAGGTGCGCATAAAAACTTGCACATGGTCTTCGTTGACCTTGAAAAGGAACTAGATCGGGTACGTCATGAGGTTCTATGTTGGGCCTTTAAGGAGAAAGGTGTGCCTGGGAAGTATGTGCAGTTGATCCGAGCGATATATAATCGCTGCCGTACCCAAGTCCGATCTACAGTGGGTACCACTGGTAGCTTCAATGTGGCTGTCGGCTTTCATCAAGGGTCGGCTCTTAGCCCATTACCTCCTCCTGATGGTAATAGACGCTCTGACGTCGGACATCCAGGAAGAGGCTCCCTGGTTTATGCTGTTTGCCGATGAAGTAGTGCTGGTTGCCGAGAGTGCCCTAGAGGTTCAGGGCAGATTGGAGGTGTGGTGGCAAAGACTGGAGAGTGTTGGCCTAAAATTGAGCAGAACCAAAACCAAGTACTTGTTCTTCGATTTTGGTGGTCTCACCAGCTATTTCCGGAACGCCAATACCAATCTGTTCCGACTTTCGGTACCACGAATCGCATATCCAAGGAGATGGTAAGGTAGATCGAGACGTAACACATCAGATCAACGCAGGATCAATGAAATGGCGACAGGTCACTGGAACAACTTGTGGCAGATGAAGTGAAAAAGACGGATGAAAAAATATTGCATGTAGCAAAGATGAGAATGTTGAGATGGATGTGTGGTGTGACGAGAATGGATAAAGTGAGAAATGAGTATATTATACGAAGTTTGAAACTAGCGCCCGTGATTGAAAAGTTGAAAGGGAATCGTATGAATTGGTATGGCCATGTAAAGAAGAAGGATGAAACGCATGTTATTAAAAGAGTTATGAGTATACCTGTGGATGGATGGAGGGGGAGAAAGAGACCAAAGAAAAGATAGATGGATTCTGTGAGAAGTGATATGAAAGAAAAAGGAGTTAGTGATAGCGTGACGGGTGACAGGGCAGAATGAAAAAAAAAACGTGTTGCGCCGACCCCAAATACGACAAGAGCATGGTGATGATTTAAGTTTATGTATATGTTGTCTTACTTTTTTGGTTTAGGTACAATAAAGTTTATTCTATCTTATTCTATAACTTAATATAAGTCAAACCTTCAATAACTTCTTTCAGGTAATCCCTAAGTAGGTTTTTTTTTAAAGTGGGAAAATCATCTTATGACATATCGCGCTCTTGGGCGGAGCGAGAGATAGTGTCAAACTTTTACTGACTAAAAACCGACTCCTGTTCCTTCGTTGCCTTCGTCCCAGGGCCTCGGGTTTCGTTTTCACACTACCCATATCCCTAAGTAGGTGCAGTGTCGGTTAACCTTGTGGGTAGATCATATTGCAGCGGCATTACCTATTCTAGAGAGACGTATCGTCGAGTTAGCATTTACAAGCTGTAGCTCTTCTTTCAAATGGTTGGTGTATTCAATACGAGTAGAGAGATAACCGAAAATAGTCTACAAATAAACTCCGGATCCCTTTGAACACCAAACGCAGCTCATGGGAAGTGTTCTCTCTACGGCAAGCAACTACAAAAATTCAGTTTAATTTTGGATCAATTTAATTATGTGGCATACAGAAAAGACGACAATTTCTTTATTAATTAATATTTTCATCTATTTGTCGCTTAATTTTTTTTTGGCGTTCTAGCGAACGATTACGTTTGTCGCTGTTAAGCGTCGCTGGCGTTTAAAGGATTAAAAATATATGTGTAATTTCATGATCCCTGGCAGCATTTTCAAATCTTTCAAATTTATCTTGGGAATAAGATCCCGCTGAATTAATTATAGAAATGTTTGTTAGTCATCGAACAATTGAATGCATGTTTTTACTCACTTCGACATTAACTCCAGGCTTTGGAAAATACTGTACAGGAGGATCGTTTTTAGGCACGTAGCGGTAGAACTCGTCTCCGTCTTTGTACCACTTCACGTTATACAGGGTGTCCCCTTGAAGGTCGTACTGGCAACCGAGGAGGGCCATTCCACCTTCAGGCTCATGAGTAGGTACCCGGAGCTCTATCAAACGTAGGCTCTTCACTGAGTCTGAAAAACATTAAAATACGATATAAGCACAAAGAAAATTTGCTTGAAAAATATGAGAGGCAACAATTGTCTTGTTGAATGACGGGCGAGACTTTATAAGTTCGATTCCTATTATAACCACACACATCACAGTTTAACTTAGTTTGATTTTGTGATCATGTTTATTAGTAGGTGTAATTCCTAATAATAATAATCAATATTTAAAAATAAAAAGTTGATCATTTTTTTAACACTGATTGGTAACGCTGATTGTTTTAATCACCAATTAGTTGATAAGAGTAAAAAAAACCAGCGTCCGGTATGAACTTATAAAAAGTACCTACTTTTTCATCATTACAGTAATTTTACCTACATAATTGAATAAAAAGTTACTTTTATTGGCATAATGAAAAGTGACTTTCCATAATTCGGAAATCCTCTAAAAACTGGTATACTTAACATAACAAATAGGGGTATTAAATAAAATTACAGTTTAATTCGGATTTTGACTCTCTAAGAAATAATTTAAAAGCGCTATAACTGTAGTGTAAATACTAACATAAAAGAATAAAGAAACACGTCTTTTATAAAACCCAATATTTATAAGTTATTACAGTTTGTAAGAGGGTTCGCGATATGCAGAATATGGAAAGGTATTGTTACATGTCCTGTACTACATTATTGAGGTTTTCGGGGAAAAATGCAAAATTATTCGTAAAATTAAATAATATGTAAGTAAATGACTGACAAGATTATTTTATAAACTTGATCTTTATTAACATCAATGTAAAGAAATGCTCATAAATAATAATACAAGCGGAGATTTTTGACACTGAGTATAATTGACTATGACTCATTCACAGTTACAGAAGTAGAACTCAACTACGAATGAACTATACAGACGTAGGTACCTAAGTACCTAGCTAAATGTCACGGATGCGTACGCTCATAGTGGTTAGGAGTACACACCGGGCAAGACAGGCAGCTAAAAGTATAGTACAATGAGTGCACTGAAGTACAATACCTTGCGTCCACAACAACAACAACAAGAGAATCGTCCTGCCAAACATCTTGGGACAGTACTTTCAGCTCTGTCTCATAACCACGCGCGCACTACACGGTAGGTACTCCGACAGCTGGACAGTCGCACTTCACATCACACGGGTTAGCTAGCTAATAAATCACTGGCTCGAATAATTTAAATCAACATCAATAACAATTGTATATTGAATTTAGTTAAAATCTGCCGTTTGCAGAGTGTCGCCGGAATTTCGCTGGCCTATTTAGGCCAGCGAAATTCCGGCGACACCGTTCTAAATTTAAAACTGGTCGCCACTGAACTGTCTAGCGCATGCGCCACACTAACAACGTACTGCCAATATCAAGAAGATTGCGTGTCAACGAATAATATTTGCAGTTTTTATTTAATTTAAAGCGTGCACTTTTTCCGTGAGCGTATACGCAGTGTGTAGGGTTAGTGGCGTGAGTTCAACGAATTTTATTGGGGTGCACATTTGTGACTCAGACCAAATATATGCAATAATGTAAATTACAGTGTGTTTTACCAGCGCATTAATTATTATAATTAAAGACTGCATATCTAATAGTTTGTTTGAACAACCGTTAATTACTGTGAAGGTTCATGACACATCAGCGAGTTAGAATATTTACGCTACCACTCTTGTTTGTATGAATTTGGAGTGCCTATTGTTTTGATTTTTATTGTGTGTTGGATCAAAGGTTATCCTTTGACGAAAAAAAAACGATATTCCAGTTTTTTTACATCATAGAAAAGTTTGATAATAGAGATTGACTGCAAAATAATCGTCTCTTCAACAATGTTTAGTTGATATTTAATTTATATGCTTCAAATAATTTTACTGTAAAAACTTATACCGTTTTTAATAGCATAATTAGCCTTTTAATGTTCCCGCTGCTGGGACTCAGGCCTCCTCTCAAGGAGAGAGAATGGGCCGTAATTCACCACGCGGGCCCAGTGCGGGTTGGTGAATGTCATGTCTTCGAATTTTTTGGTTCTAGGACATGCTGGTTTCCTCACAATGTTTTCACCGTTTTGAGAGCAGTTGTAATTAAATAAATTACACAAAGTAATGCGCCTGGCTGGGTTTGAACCCGCAACCTACAACTCGTAAGTCGGGGCCGTTACCACTCGGCCACCATAGCTCTCAGAACCGTTTTTAGCTTTTTTTTTTTTAATATTCCTCAACTATCACACAACGCCGTCTAGTCCCAAACTAAGCAGAGTTTGTGCTATGAGTACTAGACAACTGTAAACATACTTATATATTTCTAAATACATACATACTACAGATAAATTACACCCAGACACAGAACAAATGACCGTGCTCATAACACAAACATTTGTCCTGGGTGGGAATCGAACCCACGACCTCCGGCATAGCAGTCAGGGCCACTAACCACTAGACCAGCAGTCCCGTCATAGTTGTTATTAATAAAGTAATAATATAAAATAATTTTAACTCACATGAAGTTCAGATTGGATTAAGTTATTTATGTTTATGACTTTTTATGTTTACGATTTAGGTAAAAACCAATTAGCTTTCTAAAATTATACTTTTTAAATTCTTTACGACCACGTACCAAAAACCCAGCATTCGAAGGTTTCCCACAAGGATGGATGCGAGATGCACAAGACCGGTTGTTGTGGCGACGCGACGCTTGGGGAAAGTTTATGTCCAACGTTTTTCGACTGAAATGATGATGATGAATTTTTGTTCAAATGTTCCGCTGATGACCCTTACAGTAAACAGGTGAAATTCCGTCAAAATAATAAATTATTTAGTATAATTTAATGTTTATTCTGAATGGATACTGTAGCATAAATGTGTAAAAAGATAAAAAAGGGTTCAGAATAAATAAATGAGTAAAAACATGTATCTAAAACAAAACCTTAACTGATTTAAAAAATACCGCATTTTATCAGCTTTATTTCCGTGGTTCCGTACACATCCTGGCGAGAGAAGCTCAAATTATTTCCGTTTGATGCAGTCGCGCGTCTGGCGCTAGTTCTAAGACTATTCGCTAGATGGCGCACATTGTCTGCTCGCGGAGTTTCAAACGTCGCATTGTGGGAAGTTTCAATAGTTTGATGCAGGCTATTTTGTAATAGTATGGGAAAAGAGGAAGATAAGGATTTTTGAAAAAATATTAATATGAATATTTTCATTGTGGGTATACTTGAAACTTATTTATTATTCACAGAAGACTGTGTACAGTGCTAAAAAAAAGTCCGAAACATGTTTCCATGCCGAAGGCGGACATCTAACATTCATTGTTGCTGTGTGTATATAGCAGGAGATATCCTTATTATTAGATGTTATTAAAGGCACCTAAGCTAGAGATAAGCAGAAACAATCAGTGCTTCTGAAGAACTTTTATTTTGTGGCACATATTGGCTCTGAAAAAATAAGACCAGATATCTATCGTATGTCATACGGACAACAGGCTACACAATAGGTCTCTTGGCATGGCAGATATCGCGGCAGACCCTGGTAGAGATGGCGCGATGGATCTTTCTTTTGATAAGGACTAGACCATAAAAGCCCTAGAAAGAGGAAGGTTAAAGAAATGTAAAAAGCCCTGCAGTGCGATAGCACAGGCTAATAATAAAAATTGAGCAGAAACCTCAGAATATATTCTGAGGTTTCAGAATATATTAAGGTCGGAATTGTTAGGTATAGTGATTTCAATCACGGACTTAGCATTTTTTAAACCATAAAAAGAATAATTGACGCTCGACGAGTTGACGAACAAGTCTTTTCGATGACTCATGGTGGCCAAGCTTAATGTAGGTACCGACGCCTGTTTTTTTTAACTAGAGCTTCATTGCGATCTCACCTGATGGTAGGCGGTAATGCTATCGTTAATGGAGAAGCGCACTAGTTTATTAAGAGCCTATTCATTCTAGCTTTGAAGACACCTAAATTATAATCGGACGGGAAGACCGCAGCAGACCAATTGGTACAGTACTTCGATGTAAGCGGTATTAACGACGAGGCGAAATGCTTACAAAATAGATCTATTTTGTGGTAGCGGTGTTAACAGCGTAACTAAAATACAAAGATACGCAGCCTCAGGTTGGACCACTCACCACAGGTTCGAAACTTGCCGTATGTCGGGTGGTCCGGTGATAGAAACGTTATGGTAGAATTGTCATGTATGTCAAACCCAGCTGAATTTTCCGTTCCTTTACTCTCATTGTCCAATGGGATAGTAATCTGATACGACCAGAGAGAGACATGCTTTCCAAGACATGGGGACTCCAGGCAGTTGCAGAGTAATTCCTAATGTAAAAACCCAATTGCACTTTTCCCTGACCTTGGGATCGAGCCCAAGACCCTCAACCCAGCAGCACAACGCATAACACATACCCAAAATCATACTAATATTATTGAAGTAAGTTTGTGTGTTTGTGTGCATAGTTGTTACTTCTTCACGCTCGAAAGGCTGAATGGATTTTTAAGAAACTAGGTACACAAAATTCAAAATATTTTTATTTCACATAGGCCTACATGGGCACTTATAAAACGTCGGAAGCTAGTGCACGGTTCCAAATTAGTAGTTTCCTATAGGCAAGAAACTCCATGGTTACTCTTTTATAAAAAGTGTTTGATGTTACAATATTTCTATATTAGTAAATCATCGTAATAGGAAGTAATCTAAGAATTCGTGGAGTCTACAGTGTTTTCAGATTCACATTATAAAAAAGAGGCTATATAAAAAAAAAAGCAAGAAAATTATGAATAATTACAACTATCAATAAATGAGATGATAATAATAATATAATAATAATAATATTCCACAACTATCACACAACGCCGTCTAGTCCCAAACTAAGCAGAGCTTGTGTTATGGGTATTAAACAACTGATAAACATACTTATATATTTCTAAATACAAGATGTTAACAAAATAAATTAAAAACGAATTTAAGGTAGGTAGTTGAAGTCTAAATAATTTAAAAAGATAGACCGTGTCCTGAACTAGCACATAGGATACTTTTCATCCCAAGAGTATGTTCCCTTGGGGTAATTTTCAACTATCACGCGGGCGAAGCCGCTGGCAGCTCCTAGTTCAAACACAAAAGATCCAGCATCCAATTTTTCAGTTGTAATTTCCACCTTACTCGAAGATTAGCCCCATATAAACTTCACCTCATTCTTATTTGCTCTCAAGAGGTGAAAATAGCGCTCCAACGGCTAGAGATTGTACTGTAGCTCGGCATCCCGCTCTTAAACTATTGTACGAGTAGTAAGCCCAATCCTATTCCCCCGGGGAAGCACATTCAGTTGCCAGGACGTTCTACACTCCAGAGGGAATATTATCCTGTGGATACTATGCTCTCTTTTAAAGGATCTGGACGTTTTTCGGTAAGATATTCTTATTTAATTCCGTACCGGTAGGCTTTATATTTTTCTTTTACTGAATTACAGCGGGACTTAGACTTGTAAATACTTTGTTTTGTCATGATTTAGTTTAGCAGAGTTCCTTTCAATTAGAAAGGAAGCTAAGCATTTGATGTTTCAAAAAAATGTATATAAATAAAGCACTAAGCAAATAAAAGCTATCATACGAGGATATACAAATATACCTCCCCCACCCCTCCCCACCCACTGTATATAACATTTAAGTGTCTGATTATAATATCTAAATATTTTTTTTTACAAAATGCCTAAGAAAATATAGCATAGCATAGCATAATCGACCTTATAATGTTCCTACTGTTAGGACTCAGGCCACCTCTCTTGGAGAGGGAAAGGGCCGTAATCCACCACGCGGGCCTAGTGCGGGTTGGTGGATGTCACATGTCTTCGAATTTTTAGTTCTAGGACATGCCGGTTTTCTCAAGATGTTTTCCTTCACCGTTTTGAGAGCAGTGGTGATGAAATAAATTACACAAAGTAATGCGCCTAGCTGGGTTTGGGTATGAAAGTATATTCGAGGCAAAAACCAAAAATGCAGGTTTTTTTAAATTTTTTACTATCTAGCGGATTTCGACAGGACTTTCACTGGTAGATAACTGATGCTATAATGAGTAACTTAGGTTACTTTTATTTTAGAAAAATAATTAGGAGACAGCGCTAAAAAAATGTTTTTTTAATTGTATTGACAAATGGCATTGTGCTGTTTTACGAGTCCTGGACGTGGACAAAGTCGCGAGCACCAACTAGACATATAAAATGCATTGCATGTAACATTCATCAAAAGCCGTTTATAAATAGAAACTGATTACGGAGTCGAGTCCGAGTTATTTCATTTAGCTCAACTTGCTGATCTAAATTCGAAATGTTACGAACCAAATAGTACTGAAACGTATTATAAAGTTCAACTGGATATCATTTAAATACGGCTTTCAATGTATTTAATTATTAACGTTATTGTTTTATTTATTATCAATTTACTGTTTGAAGCGGCTGCTGGAACGTAATTGTGTTGTGGACAAACGAATCGTAACCACATCACTAACAGTTAATATTTAGTTTAAAGCGGTTGCCCAACTAACTAACCTTGAATTTGTACAATTCGGTGTACAACAAAGCTCTGGATATCTCAATTAATGTCGAGTTGCGGTACGCGGAAGGCACGGTCCACGGCCGACATATGGACAAATAAGTCTATTTGCGAACATTTAATATTCGCTTCGGGCCCGCGTTAATTAAGCCGGGTTGTTGGGTCCGTGTGCCCGCTACCCGATGCCCAATGCCCGCACCCTCGAATCACCCTCGACTCGATAAAAGAAACAAAACACTCGCTACCAACAAACAGACGTAAACCCACAATACGTTTCAAATGCTTTTTGGCAAAAAAAATTAAAATAATTCGTGGAATATTTCCTGTTTGTAGAATGTTGTCAGTAGCATACCTACCTACGAAGCAAATAACGTAACGGGTTCGTAAAATACTCAACACTTTAACAAAGAAGCTTCTTTTAAAAGTAGCAGATACTTTCATAATTAATGAACACTAATAGTTATATGTTATACAAGAGTGCGAAGTTGCTTTTTAACTGCGAGCTCAATTTACTGAGCAAGCGGAGGATTCTATAATTTAAAAAATTTTAATCGTGATCGTTAGCGAGAGAATCAAAAGAGCACGAGGTGAAAAATCTTTGCACTCGAGTACAACACGTAACTTTTCATCCCACCTTAGCGAGGAAATTACTAAATGAGGAAAAAACATTTATAATCACAAGATACTATTATTTCAGTTTAAATTATCTTATAGAATCTTTAAATTATAAATAACAAATAATACTTGGGTATAATTAAGAAAAATTTTAAGTACCGTTGCTACAGTTACTTGAGTGTAATATATTTTTGTTAGGTACTGTAATGTTGGTGTTAGTGACTTGTGTACTGTTTTTTGGTGAACTATCTGTCATATTTAATAGTTTTACCGATTCAGCGGATTCCCTTGGCGTAAATGTTGGCAAGAGAGAGCGATGGTTAGGTGTTTCGCAACGACTCATTTTTTAATGTAGAAGGGCCAGTCCAAGGACCTGACTGAGGCTTTTTCAGTGTAATGGCTCCTACGATGTCTGCACATATTTTAGACTTATTTTGGATGGAATCCTCTATGAATCCATCTACAAACGCATTGGACTTCCAGCCTCTATGGCGCTTAAGGGACAAGGGATCAGCTTCTGAATCGGCCAAAAGTGTGGCTGAAGTTCGTCGGAAACAATGACTCATGTACAATGGTGGTTCTGGAAGTTCAAAAAAAGTTGCTATTTCTCGTGGGATACAGCCAATTTTATTAGCACCCATAGGCTGTTTATATTCCTTGCGAATGAAGAAGTTGAGGGGTCTTTTTGTCTTTGTATTAGGTAAATTAATGAATAGTAATTCATCTGAATTTTTCTCAATATTTTTGACTTTACCTTGTGTTAGTTCATTAGTTCTACATGCTCCGTTTATACCAATAATAAGAACAACCTGTAACGTAAAGAGTAGATAAATAAATAAAATTTATATGCATGCATAATTATGCCTATCAAAATCTACTAAGTACGTATTAGATTATGTTAAGTAGTTGATTAATATATAGTAGATATTGAATGTGCAACTGACTTATTTTTGCCGCCAAATATACGAAATCAGGTGCTTCGTTAAGAAACTTTTCAATTTCAGATGCTGTGAAAACCTTCGATTTTTTTAGGTTGATGACAAGATGAGGCTCTTTTAAAAATGCCACTAATTTAGGATAGGTGTCGATATTTATGTCTTTTTTTCATCTTTATTATTGCTTTGATTGAATACGTACCCATAGAGTGCTTGATTTCTTGGTCTCTGATAATTCAATAAAATATGCCAGCAAAAACTTTTGGCTCCTTTAGCTAGTTGCCACGTGTTAAACATATTGTACTGGTTCTAATACTTCTCACGTAATTTTTGAGGGAGAAAGTTCATTTGCGCTTCACAGTCAATTCTGTTGGCGTCAAATAAATTTCTTTGTCGTTAGAATCGCTTTTCACTAGTTTTAAAACCTTAGGTTTAACAATATGACGTGAAAAGAAAAGGGCGCGCGCAAAGGAAATTAAACAGCAAGGAACATCCTTGAGTACTTTTTTTTTAACAAGTTAAAAATGTTGTATGATAAATTTGGCGCCATGGAGGTAAAAGTAAATAGGTTTAATGATGTTTTTAATTCACAAACTTAGTGCACACGATGTCCTAAATTCAATTTACTTTATCCTCTGGCGGATAAAAATGCCTTTTGCACTCAGATATCGAAGAGCAAAAATACTCAAGATGAAAAATATTTTGCTTCAAGTACAAGTAAGTAAAGAAGATATTAGTATTCCATTGTAAGTTATTTCTTAATTAGACACACATCGATATTTATGATTTTGCTTTCATGAAATCTGTGTCTCTAAATTTTATAGTAGGCGTAGGGAGGCAGGTGCGCTCGCGGTACATTTGTAATAAGTAACTGCCTCCATCGCTTGACCGATAAAAGGCAAAATAAATCTCAATAAACCCGCCTCACGTGGCGCACACGAATGAATGATTAAACGGAGGCGTTTCTTCATTTGTTTTCACTTTGGTTCGGACAACACGATGGTGTGTGTGTAGTCTTGCTTTACTAAGGGAAAATTACACCGCCCGTGGGAACTCGCGCAAGTATATCATCATTAGAGGAGCCGCGGCCGGGGGACACGCCTCGTCTTTATAAAAGATTCAGCCTGATACAAACGAGACGGACGAGTAATGGCTGAGTTACTTGTGCGTTGTTCGCACAACTTTACACACACAGTATTTCATTTAGGCGCCATTAAAATTAACCAAGACCTATGGGCGTGTACGCACAAGTAATCTCGGCAATTAACGCCCTGTATCGCATACTCTTACAATGGATGGGTCATAATTAGAATGAATAGCAGGCGCAGATACGAAGCCTTCACCAGGTTTAAGCGAACTTGAGGGAAATTCGTTGCTGGCCTGTAATTGCTCTTTTTCTTCGAGGAACCTTCATAGGTAGTAACGATTCGTAAAATTTTGCATATTTCAGCAATTATGCAGATACAGTTTGAAATTATAGCTTTGTGCAGATCAATATTCTCCTAAAAGCTCTCGTAGGTTGAAATAATAATTCTTAAAACATTAACCTGCTGATAGGTAGAGAAGCTACGAACGACGAAAATGGTTTTAGTCATTATCAGAATGATGGTTAGTACAACTGAATTCCAGAGCTTTTCGAATTTCGAATCTTTGTTTTTAAATTGTGAGATTGTAATTTTCGCTTTGAAAAACTGTATTCTGTTCTTTCAATTTGCCTTGCCCTCTGCTGCTAAGTAATTTCGTTGGACTTGACTTCAACTTGGCGACCTCTGCACAAACGTTCGCGAGGTAAATTTTGCAACTTGACTGGTATATTATTAAGTTGAAAACTTTAAATGCAGGACATTTATGAAACTGTCTAGTGGGCGGTGGCCGCAAAGTTTTGTTAATCAGAATAGCGGGAGGTAGCTGTCGGGTCAAACTAGTTAGAATTTTCACCTCCGCTATCCCTTGACATGGGCTCGACCGGGAATATTTTAAAATTATTCAATCTACATAGGTTAATTGCCCACTTATTCTAGGAAACTACGTGTAGCCTGAATTTTGTGAATTAAATTGGCTTGTCATTACATAACGGTCAGTTTTTTTTTTTCACTCAACTATCACACAACGCCCCCAGTCCCAGCTAAGCAGAGCTTGTGTTATGAGTACTAGACATCAGATAAACATACTTAAATCATTCTAAATACATTCATATTATAGATAAATTACACCCAGACACAGATCAAATGATCATGCTCATCATCACATAAACATTTGTCCTGGGTGAGAATCGAACCCACGACCTCCGGCATAGCAGTCAGGGCCACTAACCACTAGACCAACAGGCCAGTCTTTGATGTTCATTAAGTGACGAGGTCCACTAGGGCCGTTGCCTGCTAGCGCTGCGGGATTGTTCGGAAGAGTTGCCGCGGCCCTGGAAAGCAAAGGGCAACTGAAGGAACACAATTGGGCTTAAGTAAGTAAAAGTCTGACACTCCCTCTCGTTCCAATCAGAGCGGGAGGTCATTAGATAATACTGTTAATTTACAAGTAGAAAATAATAAAAATATACCTACCTACTAAAAAAAAAAACAAATTATACTATCAACTCTTTTGGTAAAGGTTTTCCCTTTCAGACAAAATCATCCTCTAAGGCTGGTTAGTTGTACAGATTTAATATTCTTATATTTATGTATTATCTCGGGCATCAATAAAGGCGCGCCACCATGTGTAAACTACGGAGCCTCATAAAGTATATTCAATAGCATTGTTCTGCTGGCTTTGTGTCCTTGTGTGCCGAAGAGTGAACATTAATTCATATTTCTTTTATTACTGTGTTTGGCGCTCTCAGCCTCCAATAGTGTTCAGTGCTTCCCCAGGGTGTCGTAAGCGGTGACGAGGGATTATATGCGGAACAGGGCCGACCATCAACCTGTTTATGATCATACATACATGTATATTATATTCGTTTTACATCCCCAGCTACGTTATGTATTAAGAAGGCCAATACGTCTTTTTTACATGGGAAATAATTATTAATTATTTAACTAACCTAATGTCTTCCTCTCGACATTAGGTGAATTTCACTGAAGTATGAATGGTATATGAAAAGAAGAATGAACAAAATCTGAAGTAAGAGAAGGACAGAGCAGTAGAAGATTGTTAGAAGAACGCAGATTCTTAGCATGGGAAGAACATAGATATTGAAAGTGTGATATAAAATAAGAAGGAGCGATGAGAGAGTAAAGTGTAGTCAGAGCGCGCAAACTCCTTCTCTGGCTAACGGGCATCCATTTGATCTCAGATCTCTAGCTCGGAATATTGTCATATTTTTTCAGTCAAGTTAAATTTGAATCGGATGCAGTTGTTGAGGAGTCTGTCAAGTTTATTAAGCAACACCGCGTTCAAGTCAAAGTAACACACGTCACTATAGTCGATTATAGTGAAAATTAAAGTTTGCACCAGCATAGTCAATGCATATAGTCAGCACTTAGTGCAATGAAACAGTATAACATGCAAATAAAGATATACTATTACTTATCAAATAAATCCTGCCGCTCTTTGTCGGACGAGAGGGAATGTCAGACTTTTAAAGATTAAAACCCACCATTCCTTCAGTTATCTACCTTTTTCGAGGGCCATGGCTATTCTTTCGAACAATGCAGCAGGCCTGGTAGGATGTTTACACCCCTGATTTTAACTTCATCATCACTGTCCTCATTAGCACTTATTATTCGACTTCTTTCTGAGTCTAATCTTTGCCGACCTGGTCTGGTACAAATATTATTTAGATCTTAGCCAAGTTCCTTTGCAGTTCGTTCAATCTAGCTGCTAGTTTACCAACGTTTTTCTTACCAATTATAAAATAATCATGCCATATACCTAATATGTTTAGTAATAACCAAAGCTTCTATGCCTTTACTATTTGGTACTGGTAATTTTGGTGGTCAAATGAATTGACCACCGAAATTAATTTTGCTAATGTGCTCTCTGCTAATCCCAATGTCCGCTGCAATAAACCATCAAAGAGAAAATTGCTCAAATTATTACGAAAATCAGTTGCAGATTGTCGTGTATTATCAAAGAGGATTTTGCTATCGATACTCTAGGTGCTATATCTCATTCTGCATTTAAATTGAACGGATTTCTAATTTTTTGCTGCTGGATATCACGTGGAATCCGTAATATGTACTGTATTTTTTTTTGGTTTTGGCGTACTGGTGGACAAATGTTTTCATTCTCATCTCATCTCTTTATTCAAAGCTATTAATGTCCAATCTTCTTAAAGATATCCAGCTTATCTGTCGTATCCATGTTATATATCCCTTGCCATTATGTTCGTCTGAGTGCTCTTAATTAGCATGACAGGTACCTATTACTTGTATCTTCAATTATTTCAATGGTTGTTTCTGCTATAGATGAAATAACAAATACCATAAGTTTATTTGTAAAATGAGAAGCGCTTTTGAGTTAAAATTAATATTCACTGACATTACCTGTTTGTTAATATTCTCTCTTGAATCCGCTTAGATATGTTGTAAGCTTACAGCAGCTGAAGTTATTCGTATTAGAATTCTAATAATATTTTCTTCTAGCTAATAATTTAAGTTAGTCATCTTTTTTTTCAGATGGGAAATCAGCTAATGACTGCCCGCAATGGGGCGGAACGTGAGGGTGTTTCAGACTTTTACTGACTAAAACCACCTATGTTCCTTCAGTTACCTTGCGTTCTAGGACCACGGGTTTCCCTTTCAGAAGTCGACCCATTGCCCCAGTAGGCTTCTCCTTTGCCAGTATTACTGATTTGCAGAAGGAGGTGACCAACGCCTACTCCCCCACCAATCGCCCCCACACCCCTCTGTTCAAGCGGAGCACACCTCTATCGTATGCTTCACCGCATTCTTCGGGGTCAGGAACCTCCCGAACTTAACATGTCCGGTGAGGATCGCGTCATGCGGAAGGTGAGGATGTATCGTGCAGCCTCTCCAGCCACTTCTCAAACATGGGACTTACCACCATGACTATGGCGTGCCCAAAGTTAGTCATCTGAAGGCCAATTCTTCAACTTAAAAAGGAAGTATAATGTATATCAAGAATGTAAAGTTACCGTGACATTATACAGTGTTTAAGTCACGGTCAAAATTAATTTTAACTGCAAGAATTGGTCCGAAGTACTTTTGAAAATTATTTTTTCATAGCAAGCTTTTATAGTGCGGTTTATACATAATTAATACTCAAGATCAAGACCATTCCAAAAATGGCCATCTTCCAGTTCCATTATCAGACCCTGGTTACTATCTAGCACTCATTTTTATTTACTATCTAACAGTCATTTTTAGTAAACAGCATACGCTTTTATAACTACCAAAGGCGGTGACAGAACTTAGCGAGGGCAAGTTCAAAACCCATATTAAGCGTGTCCTAACTAAAAAAGCGTATTACAAGGTTAAAGACTATGTCGAAGACACGCTTGTTTGGCAATGACTGCTTCTGCACATGTGGCTCCCTGGTAACTCATAATATTGTGTACATCTATCTATTAACTGCCCCACATTTGTTGTAATATATACATTTTCTTTTTTCTTTTCTTCCTACACATTGCTTTTGCAATATTTTTTATATTATTAGACGCCAACCACCATAAATTCGTTAGTAATTTTCTTTTTGTTGACATGTCATTTATTGATAATTGTAATTACTTATTGTTCTTGCTTTTTTTTTTATATAGCTTCTTTTTTTTTAATGTGAATGTGAGAACACCGTGGATTTCGCGAATTCTTAGGTTACTTCCTATTACGACTCACTTTTTTTTTTAAATATGATTATTTTAATTGTGCTTTTGGGAACAATATCGACTGGTCTACACTGTTCTTACATAATGTCTATTAATACTGTAATATGAAAATATTGTAAACAATCATTTTTGTAAAAGAGTAACCATGGAGTTTTTTGCCGGTTCTTCTCCATAGAAAACGACCAATTTGGAACCGTGCACTAGCTTCTGACGTTTTATAAGTGCCCATGTAGGCCTATGTGAAATAAAAAATTTTGACTTTGACTTTGACTTTGCACCAAAGTACTCGTCAAGATGGATCAAATGAGGCTAAACTCGATGGGTTTGTCTCGTTTATCTACTGAGTTCATACGGCCACCTTTCGGTTCTATCATCAGATCAGCTCCATGTCATAATAATTTAAAATTGTCATCTGATTTACACAGGGATGCAAAATTTCAGCTCAATCGGTAACCGGGAAGTGGATCAAATTTAATTTGCAAGATTTGATTACAGACATCGGGACAGGTGAAACTAAATCTTATTAAAAAATAAAAGCTTATTAAAACCTGTTATGTTGGTTGGTAGACTTTAACCTGACCATTAAAAAAAAAAAATGTAGTTATTCTAGATATCTGCTTATAGATAACAAAAAGTTTTGGTGATTGTTAAAAAAATATAATTATAACTTAATAAGAGTGTTAACTAAAGCACTGGCGTTAGTAGTTACAGTCAAAAATTTGTAAAAACTATTTTAGCAGTTTAACATAATATAGTAAATAGTTATACCTAATAGTAATGGCATTTTATATGCTGTAAAAATAAAAAATAAATAATTAGATTTAAAGAAATAAATAAAAAAGACATTCAAATTGAAGTCGTAATAATGATACTGCGTGTCAGTGAAAATCAATGTGACAAACTCATTAAAAACTTGACACGTAGGAAATTAGAGGTAGTGGAGTTTTTGATAAATGAAGGCTGAGATGCGGAAGGTCCTTCCAAAAACGCAATTCCCTTTACACATACATCGGAGTGTTTAATCAATTTTCTTTTTTTATCGAATTAAAAAAAAAGGAGGAGGTTCTCAATTTTTTTTAATGTTTTTATCTCAGATTTCCGTCATTGAACGGACTGAATTGAGAGTTTATTTTCTTCCCCTAAAAGGATATGCTTCCAGATTGGTCCCTTGTTTTCTAAATCCAGTTTTGATAATCGAATCTATGAGGAATCGAGGGAACTACTCAAATATTACAGGCAACCATAATTATGGTGATTTTGATATTTTTATTAAAAACTCAAGCATTTACAGTAAAAAAGTAACCTTTGATGAAATGGGACTGGTGAAGAAGACCAGGAATGGCCAACGGAACTTCACACTCACATATCACAATGAAGATAGTTAAGCAACAATGACAATTCAAATAAATAAATGGTTCTGAATAGTATTGTTGAAAATGGTATCATAAAAGTTATCTGATAATGATGGAGCAGAAAGGTATGCACCAGAACTCCGTAATTAATCAATGTATCCTTGCTGTCTTTGGGCTTATTAGAATTGTCATGAGATACATTTTGGCTATAAGAACAGAACAGAGAGTAAAGTCCCGCAAACCTCCGTTGAAAAGGGAGGATCCTCCGGCCAGACGGGTGTTATGCCTGGCGGGCAACTGGGCGATAGATGATTTCGGGCTGTTCTATATGTTCTAAACGCGCGGAGAACTTTGATTGCGCGATGCAGGAACTTAAAGAACTATCTTATGTGACGTCATAGATGTCACTACAGTACTATTGAACTGACCTAATGATGGAGCCGAAAAGTGGAGATGGAGATGGGAACTTCATAATAAACTAATGTAACCTAGTAGTGTTTGGGTTAATTTGAATTGTCATGAGAAATAGGAACTCTGGCTATAAGTGTATCACAACAAAGTGTAAAATAAAACATATTTGACAAAAAAAAACCGTTTAAACTTCAAAAAACAAAACACATAAACGATCAAAATAACTTTAATTTCTGAAGTCGGTGTTTCTGGTATTATTTTTTGTTATTTAATAGTGAAGTCGGTTACTTTTTTTTGTAAAAAGCTTTTTATTTTGGGTGTGAAATTATCAAATAAATCTTCCCGCTCTGAGGGGGTGTCAGTCTTTTAATAACTAAAACCCACCTGTGTTCCTGTTGGTGCCCTTTCGATCCAGGGTCATGGTGACTCGCAAACAATCTCGCATCCCCATTAGCTATCAGCATATAATACAGCCACACTAATACTACATAAAATTTATTAGAATTTATAACATAAATATTGTTAATAATCGCGACAACTGTTTGTAGAATTAGGTAAATATAAAAATGTTAATAAAACCTAAGGGTGGAGTCCTGGTGTCATAAAATACAGGCCCCAAGTTTTTCAAACAGTACGCAATTTGACTAGTAACGATAATTTGGTTCAATAAATTGCTGATAGTTTGAAAATTGCAATTTAGCTTCACTTGTATTTTTTTTTGACTGACCGACATTCTGACAATTCAAAAGTGCCTGTAATTGGTCTATTTGAAATAAACGTTTCTGATTTCTGATTTCTGAAAAATTGGCACAAACACGTTTACAAGATATTTATGTCACAATTTTAAACAGACACAAGTTTTTAAATTAGTCCATCCATTGAGTTTACACGCGCGCCTCTCCCCCACTTTTTATGACGTAGATGCAGAGCTGTTGACGAACAGAATGTGGTCGTCCAATCAATCTATCGTGGCGGTTGAACTGTAAGGTGTAACCTGAGTGTACCTGTACGGGTGTTAATACTGAATTAAAAGTATTTATAACCAGTTTTAGTGTTTTGCTTTCACTTGAGGTCGTATTCCAGTCTAACTGACAGACCTCCACAATCCAGTTACTGGGCAACACGATATTCCTTGGATAAATGATGGTCAGACTTTTAGGCGTCTGTTTAAATGTAACGACTGTCAAAGATTCACGAATGACAACCGGGATCAAAGGCTTTACGTGCTTTCCAAAGCACGGGCTGTCAGTAACGTCACATTGGTACTACCGGTTTCGAACCCGTGATCTTGTGCATGAGGCAAGTGCCTTAAATATTGGGCCATCACGTACTGCCTATTTTATACACAACTGCAAGGTATTTAGTCTTAACCATCTTCGACAAAACAGTTTAGCAAAGATAACAACTTTATGCAAATGTAAAGAAATTATGCGAACTTTTAATTGGCCTTTAGGGTAGCATAGTACCACCCTAACAACACTATTACACAAATTAACAGCATGTAATGTTCGCGAGCACTCCCAGGTTTGCCAACGTTATATAATAATATATCAGCATTGCACGCCATTATCTTCTTATATGAAGGTAATATTGTTTATTGCTACATGCCTACGCGATATTAAATACCGACTGGCCTGAAAGACTTACAGGGGCGCAGATTTTCAGGAGAGAGGTGAAAATTGCATATTTATCATTTATTAAAGTAACCTGTAGCTTGCTGTAAAAATATTAAGAAAAGTTACGGATAGAAAGTTCTATCTTAGCAATTTTTTATGTAATCGTAATGTTTTTGACTTGGATACTAAGTCCTTTAAGCCATGTATTTATATGAATATTATTCTGTTTACCATTACAAAATGGATGTACACATTACCATGGTTTTGTTGGTAGTAAATGTATCAAGTCGACCTTCTCGGCAAACATCACTGAGCTAGTGCACACACTACAATAATACAATAAAGTTCTACGCTCCATTGTAGCGAGATCGCTCCCGATTCAATGATAGTATATCTATTTATTGTCCAGTTGTGTAGACACTAGAGTTACAAAACTACACTAATTTTACATCACAATATTCAATAAGAATCAATTTGCCAATAATTAAAATAGCCACTGAACATCACTTGAAAAAATGCCACAAAAAACTTCCTCTTAGTTGCAGGTCCTTTACTCTCCAGATAAAAAAAATATATGAATAAATAAAATTTTGTGATAAATAAAATATTTACAACAGCCTTGCTTCATGCGTAATGGTCACCAGCATGGAGTAGTGGTGCTGCTATCTGTACTAGCGACCCGCCCTGGTGCAATGCTGATCAAAACCGCATCAAAATCAGTTGCGTAGTTTTAAAGATCTAAGCATACTTATAGACAGACAGCTGGAAGCGACTGTTTTATACTATGAAGTGATCAGCATTGCACCCGTGCGAAGCCGGGGCGGGACGCAAGTATTGATATTATATTGAAGCACTAATAATAAGCTCTAAAGGTCCTCACTATGTAGGCATCATATTAGATAGCTAATATTCAAACAGTGCTTATGAAAATTCTGTTCACGTGTTTCGTCTTTCATGTATACCCAAGCTCAAACTTGTTAAATAGCGTATTATTAATTAGCTTAATGATGTGAGTAATGAACCCAGTACCAGTCTAGACGTTGGTCTTGGAATCTACGCTATTAGGGCTTTTTTACGATGATATACGAGTACCTAATATGGCCGGCAGGCGGTTATATTTTTTATACTCTGATAAGATCTCATATAAGTTGCGAGTGAAATTCGGAGAAAGAGACCTTGTAACCTATTTAAAAGGTAATTTGAGGAGACTTCGATATGATTTCAACTTGACTCAGGGCTCAAAGCGAGAAACACAAAGGAAGCCAGAGAAGTGATTATGAATATTAACAACTGCTCCAAAAGCTTTAGATTTACTAGCCTAGTAAACTAGAGACCTAAGTCTTACTTGGTGATTACTGCTGACCTAAATAGTTTTGTGGTAGGCCCCTCTTGTATAAAGGTGTATACAGGGTGAATTTAATTTATTGCTGGGCTACCAATGAATAAAAGGATTTTTTGAAGGAATGAAAGTGTTTATGACAAATGGTTGTCTTTTATTGTTATTTTTTTTTAATTTGTCTCCTCAGAACTCTGTCGTTTATGGACCGATTTGCAATTTTTTTTTTCCCCTAAAAGGATATGCTTCCAGATTGGTCTCATTTTTTCAAAATAAAGTTCTGATAATGGGATCCATGAGGAATAGAGGGAACTCCTTAAATATTCTATGCAACTATGTAGTGATTTTGGTATTTTCAACGAGAACTTAAGCATTTACAGTTAAAAAGTAAGATTTGATGAAGTGAAACTAATGAAGAAGACCAGAAATTGCCAACGGTACTTCACCCTCACATAGATATTCCAATGAAGATAGTTAGTAACTATGACAATGAAAATAAATAAATGGTTTTGAATAGTTATGTTGAAAATGGTATTATCGAAGTAGGTAGTCACAAAAACTCCGTAATTAATCAATGTATCCTAGCCGTGTTTGGGCTTATTAGATACACTTTGGCTATAAAGTACTATCGAACTGACCTGATGATGGAGCCGGGAGGTGAACGGGAACTTCATAATAAAATAATGTATCCTAGCAATATTTGGGTTAATTCGAATTACCATGAGAAAAAGGTACTCTGGCTACAAGATCACAACTAAAAAGTGTGACGACTTCACTACAAAAAAAAAAACACTAAAACGATCAAAATAACTTTAATTTCGAAATTCGGTGCAGACTTCTGAAATTAAAGTTATTTTGATCACTAAAACGATCAAAATAACTTTAATTTCAGAAGTCTGCACCGAATTTCGTTTTAGTGTTTTGTTTTTGTTTGGTGAAGAGTTTGTTTTTTGTTAAAATTTTCTATAAATAATTATGTCTGTCTCTCTCGTCAAAACGCTGTTTTCTATGGCGGCTGTATTTGCGTGATAAACTTTGACATTGGACTTCTTTTTCTTATTAAAAGATTTGAAGCTTTATAACTTCGTTGTTGAAAAAGATTTTTAAGAAATAATTTCATATTTGTTTATTATATTATATTAAAAATTATTTAATATAGTCAATAAACAAATTACTTTCATATTCCCGAGAAAATTCAATGCAACTTAAAGTTCCTCTTAAGGCGTATAGTCCCTTGAACATCTAGCCGGAGTTAAATGCACACATACTCGTACTGCCGCCTGCACTCGCATAGAGTCTCGCTGAGTCGCTGACCTTGAAACCCATTGTCTTTGCGAAACATTGATTGATTTACTTATACTATGTACAGTTAGGTGTCAAAAGTGCAGTTGCACTCTACTAATTCTAAAGTGACTAACATTTCTTTATAGAAGGGTGTCAATGGTTTATGAATTATTTAATTTGTAGCGTATCATCTAAAGTATTGAATAAACGACTTATGGATCCATTGAACGTCTTCTATACAGAAATTTTAGGCACTTTAGCATTGATAAAGTGCAACTTGTAACAACACTTAACCAGCATTTTTTTGGGTATTCCATATTTCTAAAGATCAAAACCGTTTGAAAGAAGCAGGGAAAACAAGTGAAAAAATATCTTGTTGTAATTTATTTCTTTTTTCAAAAGTATTAATCATACGAAAAAATCATAATGTTGATAATGTTGTACATGTATCTATAATAAACATATATTTTTTTCAAACCTTTTGACCTAGCCGTTACTGAGGAGTAGTAGGCTTCAGAAAGTCACTGTTTTATGGCACTGCACAGGAGCTAGGGCCTTAACTCCAGATAATGATCTCTCCTAAGAGAATACTCCATACAACTAATAACATTATCAACATCAGTTATCTCTAATCAAATTAATGTAATATTCGATTGAGAGTAGTTAATTGTTTGTGCCAATTAAGTATTCAAACCTAAGCTGATTGATTAGGTAATTCGGAGAAACAGCCTCTTTGGTCCAAAGATGGATAGCACCGCCGTTGAGCATCAGGTATTAATAAAATGTCACGTAGACAAACCAAAGCTGTTTTTTAGGGTTCCGTACCTCAAAAGGAAAAAAACTGAACTATTATAGGATCACTTGGTTGTCCAGCTGTCTGTCTGTCAAGACCCTTTATCTCGGGAACACGTGGAGGTATCCCGTTGAAATTAAAACCATATACTGAGGTCTGCGGTCCCTTGAAGCTGTGAAAAAATGCAAACTAAGTTAACGAAAAAAAAGATACCGCCGTTTATGTCGTAAAAACATATTTTCGGCACTCTCAAGGGAATCAAAATTCATAGGGTATTTCCTGTTGACCCAGAAACCTGAAATTTGCCATAAAGCTTGCTTCCTATATCTGAAAACAGTGAATTTATTGTTACGTCACAAAAAAAAAACTTTTTTGTCATTCGGAAAAATCTTCGTGACCATTTGGGAATCGAACTAGTTACCGTACATAGGTAAGTTTGTACAGAAATCTCAGTGCGCGAGTCGGACTTGCACTTGTCTGGTGTTTTTTATTTGCTTGGCTCGTTCGATGTGGTTTGTGAAAAGTAAAACTGGCCAATGGGCAAAATGATAAAAAAAAATAGACTTTTTCCCAGTAGTGGTTCAGTATAGACTAAATTGCCCGGCCAGTGGACGGCTATGAAAAATTGCCAAAATAGAGTTTTAGTGACCACGGTGGGTTGTCCGCAGGACCGATGGCCGATGAATCTGAACGCTTCTGGAGTAGTGGTCGCGCACCGAGACCACGTAGCTTTGGAGGGTGTCCTTCCATGATGGACCCAGACATGGCTGGTGAGAACTGCGGGAGTCCAATGGATCCAAAAATCACAGGATCTGTCGATGTAGTGAAGCTAGGGGAAGACCTTGTCTAGCAGTGGACTTCTTTTTAGTGAAATATTTTTAAGACCCACACAATGAGGCCTTTCATTTGATATTTCGCATGATATCTATAGAAGTTCACTTCACTTGATTTCATGAAATACCTGACGTTGAATTTATTAGTAAGTAAGTAGTAGTCCGACCGTCCAGTAACCGTCCGGACCAAGCCCAAGTCGTCGAAGGTGCGTATTGTTCCACGCGCGCCTCAGGGAGATGTCAGCAAATCGTAGGTGCCCAGCAGAGTTGACGCCTACTGGGGCCATGGGTAGTGTGAAAGTGAAACCCGGGTCCTGGGACGAAGGCAAAGAAGGAACAGGAGTGGGTTTTTAGTCAGTAAAAGTCTGACACTATTTCTCGCTCTGCCCAAGGGCGCGATTTGTCATAAGATATAAGATGATTTTCCCACCTAAAAAAACGTTGAAATTATGAAGAAAAGTACATGTCGTTTATAACTTAAAACTTTTTGTTTAGTTACTGTAATTGGTTGTTTAACCGTTGTAATTAATTGATTAAATAAATAAATGAAGATCTTTTCTTTGGTTTCCCTCTCCATACATCCATATTTAGGTGCATTCATAACTATTTTAGTCATAGTGTTTCCTCTCCTATAGGCTGAATAATTATGATGAAAAATACCTACATCACAAATAACTATGGTACCGAAAACTGTCACATTCGAACTGTGGCGACAACAATGTAACAGTCGCGAAGTTCAACTTCCCCCTTCTAGGAAAGTTAGTAAACTTGAAAGGTATATATTGTGCACACAATTTGCGTTCCTGCAATATGTGTTTCGCATTTGCTTCGGTGTTTTAGTATTTAGCTTTTCACTTTCGATGAACGGTTCGAATCATGTGGTTCGAATTCCTTCTTGACAAAATGTTAAAAACTAAACTGATAATTAATTATGTATTTATGCTTGAAAACTTGACTAATTGACTGTATGTTTGTAATAATAATGAAAAATAATAATAATATTCCACAACTATCACACAACGCCGTCTAGTCCCAAGCTAAGCAGAGCTTGTGTTATGGGTACTAGACAACTGATAAAAATACTTATATATTTCTAAATACATACATATATAGATAAATTACACCCAGACACAGAACAAATGATCGTGCACATCACACAAACATTTGTTCTGGGTGGGAATCGAACCCACGACCTCCGGCATAGCAGTCAGGGCCACTAACCACTAGACCAACAGGCCAATCAATAGGATTTTTATTGCAATTTAAATGTTGACTTTTTTGTTTTGTATATTATATTAATTTTAAATTCTTATATCGTTAAATAGTGTACGTATGCCCACTGGGTAGTTTTTTGAGTTGCCATAAATTAACCTTATACAGAACCCCGAAGCCCTAGAATGATGACAAAGAAGGAACGTATGAGTGGGTTTTAGGCAGTAACATTCTGATACGCCCTCTCGCTCCAGCCAAGAGCGAGAGAAGTCATTGGATTATTTCCCATCTATTAAAAAGACCTGCTGTATCACCAAAATGCATACTAATAAATTCTTTGACTTTCGTTACACCTATTGATGTTTTAGAGGTAAGCGGAAAGAGAGTAAAGTACCGCAAACCCCCGTTGAAAAGCTTACTTTGTTTAAAAATAAACTTGACTATTGTGAACCGACTGCATTCAAAACTGTGCTTGAAGTCACAAAGCGCACTGTATTAAGCAACTTCAAATTCTAAAGTTGGTCGAGCAATATTGAAGTTTGCCAAGTAGCACGAACAAGAGTCATAGATATTCATTAATCTCGTTACAGAACCTGGTCAACTTTGCTTGTAAACTTGTGTCCTAACTTCGTCAGACTAGAAACAATCCTACTGCAAAAGTTACAGTTTCGGCAGCTCGCCAATCGTCAACATTTATTAACTTTCATTATTGAATACTCATTCAATAGAAATAACTTGAAGTAATTCCCTCGTAAAACATTATGCCGTCACGGTAATAAGTAAATTTCAAAACTTGCCACTTCTCGCTGCGTTTTAATAAAAGTTTAGCGCGCATCCACACTCCGCGCGCGGGGACGGAGTTAGCAGCATGGCCCACGAGCGCCAGTGCGCAGCGGAACCACACCAACTTCTCACACTAAACTAAGAGAACAATATTTCAATGATAATTATTATAAATGCAGGTTCTTTTGACTTAATGTGGTAAGCAGCGGAAAAAAGGATATTTAGAAGTAGCTATGCGGAACCGAGAGTTAAGTCCCACATACTACCTACTTACGTTGAAAAAGGAGTTTCCCTCCACCCTGACCAGGCCCGATAGTTGATTTTGGGCTGTTGTATTAGGTTCTAATCACGCTGAGAACTCTAATACCGCGATTTTGGATTTTTTTAGTTCCTATGTGCCGCCATAGATGTCGCTACAGATACACACATTCAGAAATATGTCGTCTACTAAGTTAACCTTCGAGGTGCTTGCATGTCGCCTCAATAAAAACTTGTTTTGATATAATGCGTTCCAAATAAGAATAGGATCGATTGCCATGTTGTGACGTCATACTGTCAAATTGCAAGAAATTGGGCAAATTTGAAGAACTCGGAGATAAGCAAAATTAAAGAACTGCATTCTAATTAAACTTTTTTCGTTCACAGTTCGTAAATAAATTGTATTTTAAAAATTTCTTGTTTTGCTCACCATAATAATTCTTCGATTTGACAGCAAGAAAACATGGCAATCGAACCTATTCTTATTTGGAACGCATTGTATCTTGTGATTCTAACTGGGCCAGGGGCGACATGGTTGTTTAATCCCCGATGCATGTCCGATAAAATCTATCGGGAGCAGACCGATATGTTTATTCTAATCAATCAGCTGATCTAAGTAAACTAAATAGTCGCGAGGGTGCTGCGAGTTTGTTTTGAATTCTCACACAAAATAAATATCAATGCTAATAGTCGGACAGATATTGGCCCCGATATCTCCCCTTTGGATATCGTACAACAATAGCGTGAGCCATTTCCAGGCATTTCCCATTTAAATTTGTTCCCTCGGTTTCCTTATCGACAGGAGGGTAGCGTCGACGTGAAGAGACAAGCGGCGGGTGCATTACATGAGGGGATCGACTGATGACTCACGCGCCGCCGAGGTTTGCCGCTACTAAGGACGCTAAATATTGCCTTTTTATGCTAAACTGTATCAACTTGCGAGAATACGAGTATCGATCAAATATTTCTGTGAATATATCGGGCATTAAAATTGTATTGATACAACTGATAAGACTGTAGGTAATAATCTTACAACTGCATAAAATGCGCAGGGGTATAAAAATTGCTTTCTTGTTTAAATAATGGATCATTGTGAAGGCAGAGAATTTTTTAAACCCTTAAATCACATCGTCGAGACTACTGAAGCATCAGGTAAAATTCGTATTGAACTTCGTTTGTGTATTAAGTAGTCACGGTTGGCACAGTGGCTTTCTGAAGTCTACTCCTTGGTTACGGCTAGCTCAATAGGTTTGAAATAAAATATGTTTATTATAAACTAGCTTCTGCCAGCGGCTTCTCCCGCGTAAAATTAAGTTTCTCCATACAATCTTCCAACCCCCGTTTTAACCCCTTAGGGGTGGAGTTACGTAAAATCCGTTCTTAGCGGATGTCAACACCCTATACCTGCCTAATTTTAAGTTTATATGTGTTATAGTTTCTGAGATTTCGTGATTAATCAGTGAGTGTTATTTCGCTTTTATATATATAGATTCATAGATTCATGTACAACATTATCTTTTTTTGTAAGACTTAATACTTTTGCCAAAAAAATAAAAAAAACAACATGTTATTTTCTCGCTAGTTTTCCCTACTCCTTTCAAACGGCTTGGATCTTTAGAAATGTTTACACAAAAAATATCTTTAAGGCCTACAAATGGTTATTCTGGGTCTTTTTTTTTAGATGGGAAATCACTTAATGACATCTCACGCCCTTGGGCAGTGTCAGACTTTTACTTGGCCGGGTTTTCATTTAGAATGAGCTTGATAAATAAATCTTAGTTAACATAATCATTGTCATAATATAAGATCTTACTCATAATAATATTCCTTTTTATTGAGGTGAGATATCGTCCAATGGCTTTTCCGGTTTTCCCGCCCTAGGTTGGAGCAGATGGGCGTGCCAAAACTACACCTGTTCTTCAGTTGCCCTTTGCGTTTTAGGATTTCCTTTTCAAAAAATCACATGTATTTACGTATTGTCGGCGTATGATCGCCATCGGTGTCGACGTCACACAAAATACACAGTCACAATAATATAGAATGGCAGGAAATGTTACAGAGTGATAATAAAGAAATACCTTACTCCAGTTCAAGGTGTTCATTCCTTGGGCGGTGAAAGAGTGCCCTTCTTATCACATTAAATCGTTTTTTATACACGAAAATAGACAAGCATAAAAATTCACCATGAAGGTAGAAATATATTTAAAATAAATAAACGAAACGGAAATTGTCACAATAAATTTATATTTAAATATGACCGGATGCTTTGATATTTTAAAGAAATAAAAGGAAGTGGTCAGGTTAAATCCTCACAAGTTTAACCGGATGCTATAATATTTTTAAGAATTAGAAAGGAAGTCGTCATTTAATTCGATATAAATTGAACAGGATGTTGCAATATTTAAAGTAATTCGTAAGGAAGTTATCAAATGAAATCCTTGTATAAATTCAACAGGATGTTGCAATATTTTAAATAATTGAAAGGGAAGTTATCAAATTAAATCCTTAAATATATTCAACAGGATGTTGCAATATTAAAAGAAATAAACAGGAAGTTATCAAATTAAATCCTTATCAAATAATGGTTCTGCGCACATATATATTATATACAAACGCAGGACTTTTTTGCCATTAATCCAAAAACATCTAAGTAAATAACCACCTGTATTTCTTTGTATGGAAAAGCATCGTTGTCAAGAGAGATATAAGTTATGTCGTAATTTTTCTTCGAGAATCCAAGGTAAGCTCTCTGTTTCCGCATTTTGTGTACAAATCGTCGTTATTAGATTAACTGTGCCGGCGACGTTGACGAATATTGTGATTTTAGGTAACATTATTAGTAATGACGAGATGACGTTGCAGAGGTAAACAACTTTTTATGGTGTTGACGGAACTCTCACGGACATTTTGTTTGTTTGTGTGCCAATGTTTCTATGATTTATGAGATTTTAGTTTTTTCTTACAGTGACTGGCCTGAAGGTCTAGTTGTTAGTGGCCTTGACTGCTATGATGATATGAGGGTGCGATTCCCACCCAGGACAAAATGTTTGTGTGATGAGCACGATAATTTTTTCTGTGGCTGGGAGTAATTTATTTATAAATGTGTGTATTTAGAAATATATAAGTATGTTTATCAGTTGTCTAGTACTCATAACACAAGCTCTGCTTAGCTTGGGACTAGATGGCGTTGTGTGATAGTTGTGGAATTATTATTTTATTATTATTATTATGTACAAAAGCGAGCATGACTCACAGTAAATTTTCTCTCAGTAAACTTTGGACAGAGAGAGAGACGACGTTCACACACATAACATCACAAGATATTCCCTACTATGCAGCAGTGGTCGCGAGAGTTGTTTTTTTTTTTAAATTTAATGTAGTCTTCTATTTGACTTTAGTTCTCGATTAAGTTATTGTTATGATAAAAAAGTTCAAACAGTCTCTATGCGACTCAAAAGATCAACCACCCGCGTGGTGGATTATGGCCCATTCCCTCTCCTAGGGAGGAGGCCTGAGTCCCAACAGTGGGAACATTAAAGACCGACTGTGCTATACTATGCAAAAGATCAAGAAAGAGAAAGAAGAGAGAATGAGACAGTCGCTTTTTGAAATCAGATTTAGTGATCGGCATTAAATTGACAAAAAAAATTACGTATTTGTAAATGTGTTTATTTTTAACATGTTTGCTAAATAAATATAAGTATAATAAAATATTAATTTGGGTGTAACACAGGCCGCTCACTCGCATTTCAAAAATAAATACCTTTTAGCCCTATCTTTTATAATAATAGCAAAATCAGGTTTCATTACTTGCTTTCAATAATATCGAATTTAATTTTGACATTGTAAGCTTCAGCCACAAAAACGTACGTAATCATGAAATAAATGGAAGTCAAAGTAATAAAGGATTTTAAAACGTCATCAATGTGTTTGTCTGAACAAAATGAGTGAAATACGTTTGAGTACTTACGGAATTTTCATTTTTAATAACTTATAAAATATGAACTTAAAAATATCCTTTATTAAATAAAGATTATTAATTAATTAAAATGTCTAGTTATCATTCTTGATTTATCGACAGTGTATTTAATGGAGCATAGAACTACACAAAAAAAAAAATGTTAGGCAAAAAAGGAACATAGGAGTGGGTCTTAGTCAGTAAAAGTCTGACACGTCCACATGGAGAAGGAGAAGTCATTGAATGATTTTCCGCCTAAAAAAAGACCTACCTCTTGAGCGTTTTATTAAACATTCTATTTGTATTTGTGTTTATAAGTGTTTCGAGTGTACAAAATATATTAATAATAATTTATTATAATTATTATTATTCTCAATTTCAATGTGCGATCTGTTACTTATGATGTAAATAATATTTATTACCTACGAAAAACACTATTATGCTGAAATTATTTCATCTACTTAACCTACATGAGGCCAGTGTTTCCTAGCTGACTATCCTGAGAAGAAACACCAAAAAAAACTTAAAGGTAAATTAAATAATATGAACCATGAAATGAAACCATGCAGATTAGTGTACATGAAATGGTCTTTTGAGGAAATAATCATATAAGTTTGAGTGGACCTATCCAGTCAGTGCAAGCATTTGTCAGTATTCGTGAAGTTCAACTCAGGACTACTAAGGAGCTCAACGACTTGACGAACAATACTCACGAAAACAGTTCCATTCCCGAATTGAGTTACGAAATTTTTTCCGAATTGTAAAAATAGTTTTTTTTTGTGACGTAACTACAAATTTACAATTTTCAGATTTATTCCTATATCTATACTATAAGACCTTGCTTCATGACAAATTACAGGATTCTGGGTCAATAGGAAGTACCCCATGAATTTTGATTCCTTTGAGAGTGTTGAAATGTAAGTTTTTTGCTACATAAACGGTCGTATCATTTTTTTAACTTAGAAGTTTGAATTTTTCACAGCTTCAAGGGACCGCAGACTTGTGCATACGGTTTTAATCTTAACTCGATGCCTCCATGCGTTTCTGAGATAAAGGGTCTTGACAGACAGATAGAAAGAAGGACGGACAACAAACTGATCCTATAAAAGCTACGTTTTTTCCTTTTGAGGTGCGGAACCCTAAAAAGGACCTTTTGGTAGGCCGCATAAAGTAATTAAATTGCCAAACATACATTAGAACGTATAAAAGCAATTTGAAAGAAGAAGAAGACGTCTCCTTTTCATGTCGATGGACTCTGCTGATGAGCTCTGTTGCCGGAATGAACTGGATGCAAACAGCCCAGCCTAGAGAAAAGAAAACTGGACATCTTTGAAGGAGGCCTTCACCTGTAGAGAGGTTCTTGCAGATACACAGTATTTTTTTATAGGGTAAGGAAGGTACTTAGCATTAAAATTAGTATTAGTACACACTAACATACAGGTACATATAAAAGAACTAATACCTAGTTTAAGATTTATTATTGTCAGTTCAATTAGTTGCAAGAAATTTGTGGCTTTTTTTTTAATTTTATTATTATACAGCTCTCTTATTGGCCTCGTATAAATCCTGAAAGGTACATGTGCAGGACATAATTATGTTAAAAATACTAAAAAGAAAAACAATCCACATAGTGCTCACGGTCACCAGGGAGAGTGGGAACGTCGAGAGATGTCATGCGGTGTTCCGCAGGGATCGGTACTAGGGCCGCCCTTGTGGAACATCGGATACGACTACGTGCTGCGCGGCGACCTCCCTGACGGGATCAGCGTGGTCTGCTACGCAGATGACACGCTGGTCCTGGCGCGGGGAGAGTCGTACCAGGCGGCGGTCGAACTAGCGACACGCGGGGTTGCGACAGTCGTGGGCAGGATCCAGGAGTTGGGACTCGAGGTGGCATTGCACAAGTCCGAGGCCATGTGCTTTCACGGACCTCGGAACGCGCCACCACCGGGTTCCCAACTAACGGTAGGAGGAGTCCACATCGGCGTCGGGTCGACGATGAAGTACCTGGGACTCGTTCTCGACAGCCGATGGGATTTCGAGGAGCACTTCCGACGTCTGGCTCCCAAACTAAATCGGACTGGGGCTGCCCTCGGGCGGCTCTTGCCCAACCTGGGGGGTCCAGACGCCTCCTGCCGAAGGCTCTACGCGGGAATCGTTCGGTCCATGGCCCTTTATGGCGCACCGGTATGGGCGCCGGCGCTGCGGAAGCAGCCGGCGGCCCGGCTGAACGCATGCCAGAGGGTCATGGCCATACGGATGGTGCGAGGATACCGGACGATTTCCCGCGAAGCGGCGACCCTCCTTGCCTGCCAGCCACCATGGGATCTGGAAGCAACAGTCCTTGCTCTCATGCACGATCTCCGCATGGAGATGCAACGCCGGGGCGAAACTCCGCTGCCGCGACAAGTCGCAGCATGGCGGACGGAGTTCCGGCGGGTTCTCATGGAAAAATGGCGACAGCGACTGTCGCGACCCAGTGCTGGGCACGCCACAATTATGGCGATAAGTCCCCTCTTTGAGGCGTGGTTGGAAAGACCTCACGGCGTCCTCACCTTCCGCATGACGCAGGTTCTCACCGAACACGGGAAGTTCGGGAAGTTCCTGCACCGAATTCGTGCGGAAGCGACGCCCGGGTGTCGCCACTGTGTGGACCGCCCGGAGGACACGGTGGAGCACACGGTGGAGGTGTGTCCCGCTTGGGAAGAGCAACGCCGTGTCCTCGTGGGGGCGATCGGCGGCGGCGATCTCTCGCGCCGGGCCTTGGTACAGGCCATGGTCCGGAGCGAGGAGGAGTGGCAGGCGGTCGCCTCCTTCTGCGAAGCAGTAATGCTAGCAAAGGAGGCGGCCGATCGCGTGAGGCAACGGCAACGGTCCTTACGCCCCAACCGCCGCCGGGATTCCGATCCCGATTTCCGGCCACCGTAGGCGCAGGCTTGCGGACGGCGAGCAATGGGTGGCTCGCCGTCCGACCGTCCGGTAACTGTCCGGACCGAGCCCAAGTCGTCGACGGCGCGTATTGTTCCACGCGCGCCTCAGGGTGACGTCAGCAAATCGTAGGGGCCCAGCAGGGTCGAAGCCTACTGGGGCCATGGGTAGTGTGAAAACGAAACCCGGGGCCCTGGGACGAAGGCAACGAAGGAACAGGAGTGGGTTTTTAGTCAGTAAAAGTCTGACACTATCTCTCGCTCCGCCCAAGAGCGAGACTTGTCATTAGATGATTTTCCCACCTTAAAAAAAAAAAAAAAAAAAAAAAAAACATAGTGCTCACATTCACAATAATACAAGAAATTCACACTAACATTATAAGGGCAAAAGTTTGTGTGTATGTTTGTTACGTCTTTACGCTCGAACGGCTGAATAGATTTGGAAGAAAATTAGCATACACTTTTTTTTTTCGGTGGGAAAATCATCTAATGACATCTGGCGCTCTTGGGCGGAGAGAGAGATAGTGTCAGATTTTTACTGACTAAACCCACTCCAGTTCCTTCGTTGCCTTTCGTACCAGGGTCGAGTCTTCCTTTCAGAATCAGACCCTTGGCCGCAGTAGGCTTTGACCTGCTGGGCCTCTACAGTTGCTGGCATCTCCTTAAGGCGCGTGTGGAACAGTACGCGCCGTCGACGACTTGGGCTCGTTTCGGACGGTTACCGGACGGTCGGACGGCGAGCCACCCATTGCTCGCCGTCCGCAAGCCCGCGCCTACGGTGGCCGGCAATCGGGAACGAAATCTCGGCGGCGCAGGCGGCTGGGGCGTGAGGACCATTGCCTCACGCATGCGGCCTCTTCCCTTTCGCAGAAAGAGGCGACCGCCTGCCACTCCTCCTCGATATAGACCATGTTCTGAAATTCTACATAGAATACTATTTATCCCGAGAATATGTTTCGCAGGATGAAGTCTTTTTGAAGTCGCAGGAAGCAGCTAGTATAAAATAAAATTTAAAATATTTTTATTATAATATTATTAAATTAATAAAATATATTTAATTTGTGTGTTAATTAAATATTATTTAAAAAATGCATTACATTGTAAAATAAAAATATGAAAAACCTTCAATGCCCAAGATTTACAACAACCTCTTTCTAATTTCTCTCAATACAAACCCGCACGCTTCGCCATCTAATTAACTTACGGTAAAGGCTTTCAAACGAACAACTTAACAATATTCGAAAGTTAAACAATCAAAAGAAAATATTTCTAGTTAATCAGACCTGCTCCGTCATAAGCAGCCCATCAACATGGCTTGAATAAATAAATGCAGTTCGAGAATAGTCATCAAGTCGTCACGGCTCCATTCCGTCCAGCCTATAAATGCCAGCTTATTTCCGGATGCGGCGAAGTCCCGGGAGACTCTTCTGTCGCAGATATTTAGATTGCCTAGATATTTGTACTGGGAACGGAGATGGGCCACTTACTTTGGCATACCTCTTTTTGCGCTCCGTGAATTATATTATAATAAAAAGATGAAGTTTGTGACATAATGTTATTATAAGGAATAATATACACTTAATTGAAATAAATAAATAAAATAAAGAACCTGCTTATTCTTTAATTACAATTCAGCATTGGTTGATTAACTTAAAATATGATTATTACTTATTATTCAATTAAGGACCACTCTATGGGTAAAGGCCTCCTCCAGCCTGTGGCAGCTTTCTCGGGCCTTTGCCACTGTCAGCTATCTCTGTCCGGCCACTTTGGCTTCTTTTGGTATTTGGCCTCATCGGCCCATCTTTCATTTGGTAACGGCCCCGAATTACGAGTTGTAGGTTCCGGGTTCAAACCTAGCCAGGCGCATTACTTTGTGTAATTTATTTCATCACCACTGCTCTCGAAACGGTGAAGGAAAACATCGTGAGGAAACTGGCATGTCCTAGAACCAAGAAGACTTGTGACATCCACCAACACGCACTGGGCCCGCATGGCGGATTACGGCCTATTTCCTCTCCTAGAGAGAAGGCTTGAGTCCCAAGAGTGGGAACGTTATAAGCCGACTATGCTATGCTTTGATCTGGCAACATAGCCTGCTAATTCCCATTTTAATCTTTGCGAGTGTTTCAATGTAGATGAATTTATTTGTATTTTTTTTTTGTATTCTTTGGTTTATCTTTTATCTGTGTTTCCTGATAGCCACAACCTAGGGGTCTTTAAGTTAAGAGTGAATAGGTTACTTCTAGGTAAGCGTGCTCCATCGTCGGCCACATCATCGCTTACCGGTGAGATAACGATAACGGTGAGATAGTGGTCAAACGCGACTTACGTAGCGGAAGTACGTAGGAGCCCATACGAGGTCATAGGAGTCTATCTATCATAGTACATTAAAACTCTATAATAATTATGTAGAAGTGCATATAAAACAGGAAAAGGGGAATAACTGGTTATATAAAATATCCATATCGTGCATCGCTAATCAATGGGAATAGTGCCTAGAACACAAGTAGCATTGCAATGTCAATGGCAATACGCATTCTTCAAAAGTTAAGATAGATAACGTATGAAATGTTTGTCGAAATTACATCAGAGATTTGAGAGGTCTTAGGTGCCGCGAGCGGCTGCTACGCGTTAGTGACGAAGTGCTACGGCGTGCTACGAAAGTGCTACGAAAATAACGCTTACTTTGACATATATTATATACTCGTAAACTAAATGCTTACTTTTGTCGTTATCAACAAATGCTTTGATAAAGGTTTTATTGGCGTATTATCTTTGGAAAAAAAGTCTTACTTGGTTAATTTATCTCAGTCATATCGATCCGTCTACCGATGTGAAAGATTCCACCGTTTCGACGTAAAACTTTTATAAAAAAAGAAGAACAGAAATAAATCTCAATTGATTATGCGGACGTTCATTATTCATGCATATAATAAAGTATGGAGGTATATCTGTCGGACACAGTGTACGACTTACAACGGGGTTACTTGGGCGCGAACTTTTCACCCAAGGTCGCCTGCAAAAGGTAACCGGGGCCCGCTACGAACAACCTGACCTATTAATTTTCATTTGCAACGGCGAACATTGATTATTTATTGTTCCACGTATAATAAGGCACACAGAAACAAACGATAGGTAATTAAATGTCCGATGGAACGCCGTCATTGTCGTGATTCATCATAAAATATTATATTACCCAGTGTTGAATACTGTTTTGTAAACTACATGACAAACAATTAAGAATAATGAATATGTTTGCCCTATTTGCGATAATGTGATTGGGTGGCGTGCGTGCGGGGCGAGTGTGCCGACGACGACGCGCGCAGCCGCGCGGCGTGGCGAGGCGCGGCGCTGCATCCGCGCGGCACATTATGCAGGAACCCGTAACGGCTGCATGACACGCGATGCAAGCTGATTCACATATTTTTTGCGCTGCAAACCTTGTTACTGAACATAATAGGGTCGCCGTTCTCGCTCATTTTGGGACGACAAAGCAAGCGTATCAATCAAAAGAAATTAAACTTCCCGCAGCATTCATTAACTAAATGAATATTTATATTATAATTTTAATTTGACTATATTTCACGATTTTAATTGTTTCTTGATAAACGTTGGGTTGGTTTGTTCGAGCATGTTCTAAATAAATAACTTTAATTTATGAATAAGTCCAGTAAAATTCTGGTAGGTATATTTATAAATTATGAATGAGTCGGATTTTAGACTTCACAAACTTTGTCTTGGATGATAAGTGGCCTGGGTGTACAAACTACCTACTTCAATATATTTCATCAACTCATAAATTATTTTGTTCAGGTCAGCAAGTAAACTAGTTAATTTGAACCAGTTTACGCAGATTTTGATGAATAATTCATTTATCAGTTTTATTCGTGCAACGAATCCGTGGTTTGGATAAAAGGAGAAAATGTGTTTCCATAACGAATTCAGAAATAATTTGATAATCTTGTGTTGTGAGCGAAATAAATAACTCGATTTCTACGTCAAAACTTGGCTTGGCAGGAAAATTAATGGATATAGTATGTTGTGTTCACGTACTTATGTATAAACAGCTTTAGGAAGTAGTAATTCACGTGTAGGTACGCCATTATGATGACAAAGGCCAGAGTACTCGAGGGGAAAAGCGGAGGGTCGTGATACAAAGACCGATGCTGATGTATTGGTCCGGAAATCACAATTGTAGAACGCAAATTACCCTTGTCCTTTCTTTGAAATAAATTCGGTGAATTACAAGAAAAACAGAACGAACCTACCAACAAGTATAAATGTAGGATTCAGGATGAAAAGGATATATTTAGCTGTATTTCAACATATTGAATGACGGCCTTCAAATTATTTGTGGGTAATTTTGTGTAACTAAAATTCTTCCCCTATCTGTTGCGGAAAAGATAAAAAATCGAAGGATTGTTTTCTCATTCGCGAAGGAACTAGATATGGGTCGTTTTATCAGTATCCTTAAGCCTGTTTTCGACATAAAATTGACACACGGGATACCCAATTTATTCAAATAGGATAAAGTTTATTTCACTGATACCACAAAGAGAACAAGCCCGCTTTTCTCTTTCTTAGTTATGATGCAATTAAAAATATTAAGTTAAAATAGAGATTTGTTCTGGCAAAATTTAAGTTTCGAAAAAAAAAATTCTGTGATAGAAACTAAATTAAACTAAGTTTGTAATACTTAAATTGTAACTATCTAAGTATAATAGTTGTCTAGAAAGTGTACAAGTTTAACTAGCTTTGAACTTTTAATGAAGATGTTGCTAGTCACAGTGTCAGCTATTTGTCGTTAATCGTGGTTTAGTTCTAGCTGATTGATTCGCTCTAGTTTAACGATCGACCGCCTGATGTCGCTAATTATTCAGTCATTAGGAATCTTCCGTTTGTTTAGAAAACCAATCAATCAAGTCGGTCTATCTAGGCTTTAAATCTATGCAAGGATTTTCATTCTGCTATGTTAGATATTGGGGTTAATCACACTATCAAACTAATTAGGCATTTATCCATGAAATTGCCCTCTTTGAGGAGTGGCTGGAAAGACTTCACGGCGTCCTTAACTTCCGCATGACGCAGGTCCTCATCGGACACGGTAAGTTCGGGAGGTTCCTGCATCGGATTCATGCGGAAGAAACGCCTGGGTGTCACCATTGTGTGGACCGTCCGGAGGACACGGTGGAGCATACGGTAGAAGTGTGCCCCGCCCGGGCAGAGCACCGCCATGTCCTTGTCGGGGTGATCGGCGGCAGTGATCACTCACGCCGGGCCGGTACAGGCCATGGTCCGGAGGAGAGTGGCAGGCCTTCTGCGAAGCAGTAACGCTAGCAAAGGCGGCCCCTCACACCCCAGCCGCCGGGATTTCGATCCCTATGTCCAGCCATCTTAGGTTGCGGACGGCGAGCAATGGGTAGGTACTACTTACTGCGATATTACAGAAAATACAAAACACAAAGAAACCAATAAATACCTAATTTTGAAAAAGAACAACGTACCTTTAATATAAAATTTATTTGAACTTTAATTCCAAGTCAATCCAAAGATATAACAGTTCAAAGTAACCCATTTTAAAAAACGGCATTTTCGTAGGTGAAGACCTATTATTATAAAGGCGACTGTTTGTATCAATGTGTATGTTTGTTACTCCTTCACGTTCAAACTACTGAACGGATTCGAATGCAATTTAGCACATGGATAAACTATATCCTGGAACAGAACATAAGATTTTAATCCTGAGAGGTTCCCTTGGGATAATTTCTTACTTTCATGCGGGTGAAACCGCTGGTAGAAGCTAGTATTTTATAGTATAAGTCTTGTAGTTGCAAGTATTACTACCGAGGGTAAGGTCTCTTGTTTGATTCCCGGGTTGGAAATTATATCGAATTTTTCAGTAGCAATCCAATTATGTTTTTTTTTTTTGTGCTGTTGATGACAACAAGCTTGCTATATCTAAGTATATATACTTACCAAATATGTATGTTTTCTTTATTTTATTTAAATTTTTGTAATAAAGCAATGAAGTAATTAAAAAATATTATGGAATCAGCAATAATATTTTTTAATTTACAAAAACTAACTTGCGTCATTCTGTTTAAAAATGACAACAAGTTGTCAAAATTATAAACATAATTTACGTGAGCGCCCAGCAAATATTTTATAATTTCCCGTTATTATGAACTTTAGCGAAAGGGGTAGAAGAACAGATTTAATCCCCGCTGTTGGGGTCCCGGCACGTATAGCTTTTAGTTACACCTAGTTTTGTCCCACAATTTTATTAAATTACTTGTAGAATTCATAATTAATACAAGGTGTAAATGTGATTAGATCTTATGATCTGTTTTATTTGTTTATTAAAACTTCTTGCAACACAAAGGTACACAGGCGAACTTAAAGCATCCTCTACCAGTCAACCAAGGGTGATGAAGATAAAACATGGCAGCTGCATAAAAAAAGAAATGATTATCAAGAAAACGAGTAAAGAAGGAGGAGGAGGCTTTTGGCGTATAAAAGTCCACATAGACAAGTATCCTCCCTCAAGTGGCGCACAGATGGATAGATAACTCGTCCACATGGGTAAATACCCTCCGGAAAGAACGCAGAGTTATATCCTTACGATAAAACCCCACGGTTGATACTTTTGCTATAGGTGATTCTTGAATACTTTGCGCTCTACGAAGCAGTAATACGAGCAAAGAGGGTAACACTCCTCATGCCAGGGGGCCGTCGCGTGAAGATTGTGTCCATAGACACCCCGGGTATTGGAAGTCAAAGAGTGATTTCCGGCCATTGTAGGCACGGGTTTGGGGATGGCGAGCAATGGGTGACTTGCTGTCCGGCCGGGCGAAAAGAACCAAACCAGGGTCGACAGCGCGTTGTGTTCACGCGTGCCTCAAAGAGATGTCAGTAAGATTGATCGGGTCAGTTAGGGCCGATGCCTACCAAAGTTGCGGGTTTATTCAAAAGAGTTACTGTGGCTCTCGCAAAGGGCAACTGGGTTTTAGTCAGTAAAAATCTGTCACATTTCTTCGCTCCACGCAGAGCGAGAGAAGTAATTTCATTTATTTATTTAATCTTCATGCAACGCATATTACAAATGCGGACTAAATATAAAAAGTACTGGTATTTGAAAGCACATACGTGCAAAAATACCTTCATCTCGACTTTAAATAAATGTGCTCAAGATTTTTAAAATCACTTGAATTATACATGGTGCCTGAGGGATAATAAATCGTTACAGTTTCACGGCAGCTTGGTCGCGTATAAAAACTATTAGAATAAAATGTATAAGCATTTATTCTTGCGAAAATATCGTTCAAAGGGTTAAGGAAATAAATAGTAAGTTGGTAACAAGAAATACATATGTCAAGTACCTATGTTATTTTTACTAAGAAGCTCAGTTGTAAGCCTTAATAGGTTATGTTTATGTTCACGTAACCCACTTACATTTCAAATAATAGAAGCGGCTTGTACTTTAGAAATTCCACTTTATACAACACAATGTTTCCTGAAAGTTAATTAAACGGAATTTTATGATATTATCAGGAAATTCTTGAGATCCTTCTAACATTAGAAATATGAAAGTTAAGGCTGAATATATTAGCTAGTCGCCGGGATTCCGATCCCGATTTCCGGCCATCGTAGGCGCGGGCTTGCGGACGGCGAGCAATGGGTGGCTCGCCGTCCGACCGTCCGATAACCATCCGGACCGAGCCCAAGTCGCAAGGAGATGTCAGCAACTGTAGGGGTTCAGCAGGGTCGAAGCCTACTGAGGCCATGGGTAGTGTGAAAATGAAACCCGGGGCCCTGGGACGAAGACAATGAAGGAACAGGAGTGGGTTTTTAGTCAGTAAAAGTCTGACACTATCTTCCGCCCCACCCAAGAGCGTGATTTGTCATAAGATGATTTTCCAACCTAAAAAAAATAAATATTTAGCTAGAAACTGGGTAGATCGTGACCTGAATTAGCACAAAAGTTTATTTATCCAGTTCTTAGGTAGTATGTTTTGACAGAAAGAATGAAGATAGATTTATTTGGCACAACACAAGGTACACAAATACTAGTTAGGTTTACACGAAATAATACAGGAGCTACAAAATCAATAAAATAGTGTCCCACGGCTGCGCCAAAAAAAAAGGTCCAGTTCAGCATAAATGCCAGACAACTAGTGCCTGACGCCGGTTTTCAACAGCACCTGAGGTAGTGACGGAAAAGTAGAAGGTAACGGACATGAATCAGTTTTGCAGTGTAATTAAAAAAAAACGGGTCAAGTACGAGGGCGAGCATTGGGTAGCTCGAAGTCCAACCGTCCGGTAACCGTAGTTACCGCGTGTCGTGTTCCACGCGCGCCTCAAGGAGATGTCGGCAACCATAGTAGCCCAGCAGGGTCGAAGTCAACTGGGGCCATAGGTGTCGCGAAAGAGATTCTCGAGGCCCTGAAACAATGGCAAATAAGGAACAGGAGTGGATTTTTAGTCGGTAAAAGTCTGTCACGCCCTCTCTCTCCACCTAAAAGCGAGGGATGTCATTAGATGATTTTCCAACATAAAAAAATGGGGTAATAATTTATGAACTCTCACGTGAACGAAGACGCAAAAATAAATCATAAAAAAAGAAAAGAGAAATCAGCTTTTAAGAACATTTTTTACTTTTTTTTCAGATTTGGTTTCATAAATCTTTGATTGACACGTAATACCTAATAACTTTTAATTGCCTCGACGGTCTCGTGGTCTCAGGTGGCTGCTGATTGTCCCCGCGCTCAGCTCTTGAGTTTTTCAGCAGTATCCCGGAGCTTAAAAGCTGATGGTGTGACATTCCCGTGCCTCAGAAAGCAGGTAAAGCCGTTGGTACTGAACCGAATGTCTTCCCAGTCGTTTCGAACTGCCGTCTTATGGTCTATGGGAATAGAGGAACATAGAGTTCGCCTGTACCTACACACACTTTGTGCTTGTTAAGTATAATATCTCTAGCGTACTTAGTAACCTTTGTTGAGTTTGATCACCGACATCGAAATTCAGTCGGAAATATAATCCATATTTGTTGCCTAGTACAATTTCAGATGGTGAAAAGAAAGAAAGAAAAATATTTTATTTGGCACACATGGATACACACACTGTAAAAACAAAATTTAAGACAACTAAGAAAAAGAAACACAATGTGCGTCTCACGGCTGCGCCAAATAGGTCCAGTTCAGAAAAATGCCAGACAACTACATGGTAGTCAGTGGTCAGTGGTCGTCGAGTTGCCTGACGCTGAACTGAAAAAAATGTAGGCAGTCAATCACACGCACTAATATTATAAAGGTGAAAATTTTTGAGTGTATATATTTGTTACTTCTTCTCGCCCCAACGGCTGAATGAATTTCGATGAAATATGGTACACGGGTAGACTACGCCCTAAAATAGCACATAGAATTGGATTTTATCCCGGGAGTATGTTTCGTTGGGATTATTTTATGCTATCACGCAGGCATATCCGCTAGCAGCAGCTAGTAATTGATAACTTATATATTTAGTAGGTGGTTCTTTTCTTATACGTACACTGTCGCCGCCTACCTTGTCTGGTCACCTGGTTGGGAAATAAAAATAATGTCACGCTAATTAGGTCACATGATTTATTTATATATCAATTCTTTTGAGCTACACGGTATATCCATTATGTACAAACTCGTATTTATACGCTATAAATATTTAATAACAATAAGCAACAATAACTGCGTACTGCATAGTCCACAAAATTATACACATACCTAGTAGTAATTATATTACATAATATAATATATAAATAATATCACGCCATGCCCTATTCACTTTAAAAGAATCTGTAAAATTGCATATTTAAAGTTACGGACGAGAATAAATATTAAAAAAATAAGAATAAAACAATACTCTTGGAAACAAGTTCTCTTTTTTTATTTTATTTTGAATCAGATAAAAATTTTATAAGATAATTTACCACTTAAGATAACCAATCTAAACACCTTGTTGACACTTCGCGTGACGCAAGGGCTGGCTTTCACCTAGGACAAAGTACATCCCACCCATACGTACAAAGCGTTTTGGGAACACATTCATAATACTTAGAGCTAAGGAGTGGAATTCCCTGCCTGGAAGTCTGTGTTCCCTGATAGCTACAACCTAGGGGTCTTTAAGTCGAGAGTGAATAGGTTGCTTCTAGGCAAGCGTACTCCATCGTCGGCCACATCGTCGCTTACCAAGTGAGATAGTGGTCAAACGCGAGCCTATCAATAATAATTAAAAAAAAATTATCATTGCCATACAGCGTGGCAATACCGTCAGGCTTTTGGGCACATTTTAGCAGTCGACAGCGATTGTGGAGTTTATCGATACCATATTTTAGATTGCTTTTAGTTCATTTTAATTAGTTAAGGGTTTTTATTAGCTTTTTGTTTTAGTGCATATAGAATTCTAGTTTAAGTGTTTTTTTTAATATGTAATAAATATTATGTAGCAACAGTTAAATAAAAAAAATATTAAATCGTTTCTCAATATTGAGCGTCCCACTTATCAATTTGCTCAAAACTCAAAAACTGAAAGCATTTATTTCAAATAAAACATTTACAGGCAATTTTGAATTGTTAGGGTCGCTCTATCACAAAAAAGGTGAAGCAATTTGCACGTTTCAAAGCGCTGATCTATATGGTACAAGAAACTCCATGGAAACTCTTTTAAATTATTAAATAATTACAAAATTATCGTTACACCGTTAACGAAATTGAATGAAATTATACATTATAGTTATGTGAGAACGATGTAGAAAGACGTGTACGTAAAAAGCGTCCAAAGTAAAAAGGAACCATTCAAAGCATAAATAATTAAAAATAAACCATGGCTATTTTGCAGATCCTAAATTGTAAGTAGGGCATGGTGATTTATACATATAGTCACAGTCAAAGGCTGTGCTGGGCTGAAAACCCCTGTTCTCCCCACTCCGACCATGAGTAACATGAATATCGGAAATTCCGCGCATTACTGGTTATTGGTACGGAACCCCAAGCCGATCAATTGACGATATACATTGTATGCCACATTTAATTTTGTTATTAATGCATAATGGCCGCGTCGATGTTAATTTTGCGATGCCTTGGTCTTTTCGACCGTTTTATGCATCTGAAAACATATAACGATATTTAATTTTATATTCGACATTATTTTTACATAGACTCATTTAGGTACCTACATAATTTAAGCACACCATCCTTCATTCAGTACTGTAGGCAGAGATGCTTTTGTGAAACCACGTTAAATGAATGAGAACGAGTGAGATGAATGAATGCTTTCAAAATTCTGGTTTGAAGCAGGTAAGAACCGGCAAAATGCGGTAAAAGGGGGTTTCATTGACTGAACTAAAGTCCGTCATTTTCTTTGCATCTCCATTATTTACATTAATTGATATGCATTTAATTCATGAGGAGTAGGAAGATAAATATTTTGTTCCGTTTGAGGAAAATGCGTTAGTATTTTTCATGAAAAATAAGCTTATAATCACAGTGATGACGTAATATCACTGTAGGAAGTTCGAAAAATAAGGTAATTTTAAATCATGAACGAGGAAATCTCCAGCATAACGTTTTCCTTTGTGTTTACTAAAGGTACAGAAATTCTTCTCATTTTCTTCGCTACATAATGTGTTTTATTTATAATTGAAAGCTTTTTGATATTACTATAAATTTCTCAATAATATTAATTCTCAACGAAGTACTTTTATCCCTGTACGTTCAGCGATATTTTTTATTAGAATTCCATATTACACCATCATGCCTTTTAATGCAGTCATAATTACATAGTTATATTTGGTAGTTTTAGAGCTAAGTTTTCTTTTTACATTAAAACAAACTGTCACTTCAGCAACATCTAAATTGTATACAGTGACTAGGTAAAATATAAATTGACCGAAATTCTAGAAACTGATGCGACTCATATTTATTGCAAAATAATTTTCTTTAGATCCAATTTAATTACTTATAGTTATATCAATTGGAGGGGTGACGCATCAACTTATAAAATAAGTCTTTACCTAAATATAAATATTAGTAATTTACAAAATATATACATTGTAGTTATATTTCTCTTATATGCTCTAATAAATACTAAACAATTAAAAAGAAATGAGTGTATATAATATTTCTTTTAAATTGGAAATACAGTTTATTTATTTAGCTTTGCACACAAAGGTTGATGTAATAAACAAAACTGATAAGAATACATATACATACAGGTATTCGGATTATTTTCACAATTCTTTGTCTGTTCTAATTTAAAGGGATGACAAAACATCTACCTAGCTCTGTTACAGTCAAATGATATCAATCGCTGTGTAATTATTTTGCAAGTAACCAATTTATCAGCCCTATCCCACGTTAACATCACAAATGATTGCTTTACGTAGAGAGATAAACCAATAGTACTTTATGCACGAGTATATTGGCTCATTAGCTTTTATGACTCTTGTATAAAAACTGGAGAGCATCGTAATTCATGAAAATTAGCTCGTAAACGACAGACGAACTAAAACTGGAAGTTTTGATGTCGACTTTAAAAAATACGAACTTAAAGTTGTAGAGTCTCACCAGGAACTATAAGAGTAGACAAGGATCGCTTCTTTTCGCTACAAAAGTGTTGTGGCTGAGTTTCTCTATCGTAGTGTTACTGTAGTGCCAACTTTTCCTTGTAGCGACTATATCGTATTGCCTGATATTGCAAGTTCGAAACTTAAGCGCCACTACCTTTCCGCGTACTTTGCACCAATCACTTGGGAAACATGACTTTCACGAATTCTTTAGACATTTAAGGCCCTAGCGCCCGAGCAGTGCCATTAAACAGTGACTTTTTGAAGCCTACTCCTCGGTAACTACTAGGTCTATAGATTTGAAAAAAAAAGTATATTATAGAACATTCTTCATGTACAACATTATCACCATATATGTTTATTTCGTATGACAATGAAAAAAAAAAAAACATGAAATATACCCCAAAAAAAAAAAACATAACGATATTTTTTCACTTGTTTTTCCTACTTTTTTCGAACAGTTTTGATCTTAAGAAAAATGTTTACACAAAGAAATTTCTGGTTAAGTGTTCTTCAGAATATACACAGCATATTTAAATCAATCAATATTTCGCAAAGAAAATGGATTTAAAAGTCAGCCGTGTTCTATACGGGCGCAGCTGGCCTGTACGAGTATGTGTCCATTTAACTCGGGCCAGATGTTCAAGGGACTATACGCCTTAAGTGAGAAATAATTTAATTCTTGAGTATCTCCTCGCGCGCTGATTGTACATACTTCATCGTCATCGTACAACTTGAATGACCTTGTAAAACGCTTAAGCGTCGTACTGTACACACGGGTGTACGAAATTGATCGGCCGAAAATTTTGGTCTCTATATCTTCGTTTATCCTAAGGTCTACCTGAAACGATTTCTTTTTACAAAAACGCTTTCGAATTTTAGTAAAAAAACGCGCGTTAAGAAAAGCGCGTAAACGGGTGAAGGGGTATATCAAATTTTTGTTAATACTATTATAGTTTGAGAGGTAAGGACCACATCAAACGATTTCATTCGTTTGATGTTATAAATAACTACATAACCTAAACGCAGAGCGCAGTGTTGAAAATGTTGAAATTAAATGGTAAGTCTCGTTTAACACAGTGCGTTCCAATTCACGATGGATGTCACCTTCACTGCTATAAACTACACGTGCGTCAGGCACGAGCGCTGATTGCTGCAATTTACACGAAAAACGCACGTTCAACTCCAACTGACATATTATTTCGTATTTCTCGACACGTCATTTGAGTATTGTTTTTATTGAAGGTCATAAAGTATTTTTTGGAAAGGTATTTTATTTCGAGCCTCGATTATTTTGTTCATTTGAGAAATATTTTCTATCAAATCTTTTGTTTTTTCTAACACTCGAGTTACTTTGCATCGTAACACACATTAAGGAAAGAATCTGGTCTACTATCATATGATTATAAATGGTATCCTTATTTTAACATACACATAATAAATGCATGGCTATACAACATCAATCGCCTCTTAAAAATACAGTTAGTCAATGATTGTGATATGTTAACATTATAAAATGACATACCTAATCATAATTATGTACAATCAAATAAATCGGTTTATCACCTTATATTGGAATGACGACACATAAAACTTGCGCTTCTTTGTAATTATAAAATATATTCTTTATATAAAATGGTAGATTTGTAAATCAGTTAAATTCTCTAACTTTGGTTACCGAAACTCTCTTTGGAAAAAGCATGAGGTGTCAACTAAAATACTGATTGTTACGTAGACAATGATGGCACACATTTCATCACATAACAGAATTTACAATGGTTAATCAATAAGTTTATCACTTACATTAGTCAGACATGCAAAATTGGATACATTCGTATAAGCCTAGCCCGAAGTCGTATTGAATCAAGCATTTTATTTCGAAAGTTTTAGCACATTTCATCACTTTATTTAGCTACCAAACTTTTCACTAATAGTTTCACTTATATTTTTTAACAATCGTTCTTTTACGAGTGGAATTTCTTTTGTGATATGTGTATCATGACACATAGGAGTAGTAGGTAGGGTGTGTCGGCTAGAGAGGGCGCACTGCCTGGTTTGCCCGCAGCCTGCACACGGTCTGCCCTGGACCCGCCCTCAGTCAGCTCCCGGGACCTGGAGTAGCCCTTCAGCCGCTCCCCCTGAACACTTTCCTCGTTGCTCCGCCAGTAAACCGTCGCTATAGTTGCTAGACACTGGAACAACATGATACAGGTCAGTCATATTGTTTAACCTAACATTTTACTCCATTTCTATCCCCTGAAAATGGATGGTGGAATAAATGGCTGCAATCGAGCGGGACAACTACAAAAGTTACCGATTGCTCTGTGATGCTGGTGCAAAACTTTTGATAACACTTTTGTCGCTTTTTACAACTTCGAAAAGATTGCTCTATTCTTTGCAAGAAACTCAATGACATTAATCCTTTCGCTGGTGTTTTGCAAAAGATTTTATCTGTCTACGTTGGTATTAAAGCCATGTCTATGTTGGTACTAAACCCCTGTCTATGTTGGTACTAAAGCCGGAACACGCGAAGAAGGTTTAAATAAGAAGTTTCTGAGAGTTATCCCTAAATTACGTGTCAATAACTTATCGTTAAGGTTGTCAGCAAAGTTTAGGGTGCATAAGGGTCATGAGGGGAGCCTGGCAGGGGTTGGAAAGGCAACTAACTGAATTCACCGTACCAGGTCAACACGGGGTAGATAAGTGCAAGTTGAACTTGATTTGATTGTTGTTAACTACAAGCTGAGTTTTAGCTAACACTGTTATACGTTATACACTCTTCTATTATCTTGGTAATTCTTGATAAAACATTGGTTTGGTTTTGTATGCGAAAACAAAACCTAATTTATTTATTTTTGAGTTGGGAAATCATCCGAAGACTCTTGAGAGGGCGGGTAAGACTTTTACTGACTAAAATTCTTCAATTGTATTCTTGATGCAATGTCGCGAGTTTTTACGTTTGAGATAAAAAATTACACCGACTTATTATTAATTTACATAAAAAAACTGGGCAAGTGCGTGTAGGTCTCGCGCACTGAGGGTTCCGTACAAACTTACCTATGAAAACAGTTCAATTCCCGAATTGAGTTACGAAGATTTTTCCAAATTGCAATTTTTTTTTGTGGCGTAACTACAGATTTACAGTTTTCAGATTTTTTATATACTTGTGCTATAAGACCTTGCTTCATGACAAATTTCAGGATTCTAGGTCAACGGGAAGTATCCTATGAATTTTGATTCCTTTGAGAGTGTCGAAGTACACGTTTTTTGCGACATAAACGACCGTATCTTTATTTCATCAACTCAGAAGTTTGATTTTTTCACAGCTTTAGGAGACCACAAACCTGAGTATATGGTTTTAATTTCAACTCGATACCTCCATGCGTTCTCGAGATATAGGGTCTTGACAGACAGACAGACAGACGGACGGACAACAAAGTGATCCTATAAGGGTTCCGTTTTTTCCTTTTGAAGTACGGAACCCTAAAAATGGGATTTATTTTGGTATGTTTCACCGTAATTCGTCTACACAAAAATAATCGTGTATACCAGTGTTGTTATAATATTTTCCCGACGGCTGCTCCCACAGATCTTGTCAGACGTTACTCACGCTTGAGCGGAGTCACTTTATGAGCATCTAAGTATTGTTTGACAACACAATGTCCCACAATACCTTTGTCTATTGACGACATTTTTTGTGTATTCGTTTATCATTCTGTAGTTATTAAGGATCATCATATTTATGGAGAAAACGTCGATCTATCTTCATCTGATTTCGAAGAAGATGATCCGGGCTGTAGCAAGATCAAAAGGAATTTACGTTTTGTTTTTAGGGTTTCGTACCGCAAAAGGAAAAAACGGAACCCTTATAGGATCACTTTGTTGTCCGTCCGTCTGTCTGTCTTTCTGTCTGTCTGTCTGTCAAGACCCTTTATCTCGAGAACGCGCGGAGGCATCGAGTTGAAATTAAAACGATATACTCATTTCTGCAGTTCCTTGAAGCTGGGAAAAAATCAAACATCTGATTTAAAGAAAAAAAAAGATACGGCCGTTATGTCGCAAAAAACGTGAATTTCGACAGTTCCATGGGAGTCAAAATTGATAGGGTACTTCCCGTCGACCTAGAATCCTGAAATTTGGCATGAAGCAAGGTCTCATAACACAAGTATAGGAAAAAAAATGAAAACTGTAAATTAGTAGTTAAGTAACAAAAAAAAAAATTTTTCGTTTCGGAAAAATCTTCGATACTCAATTCGGGAAATACTTAGTGCGTGAATCTGACTTGCACTTGCGCAGTTTTTTTAATATAACAGTAGAAAACTTCAAATGTATGGGAATGACATCATCTCGTTACGTCACGTTAATTCACGAGTTCAGAACAAAGGAATCGGAGGTGTTACCGACTGTAGATAGAGATTCGAAGCCTGATCTTTAGATTTTGGAAATTATTTCAAAATTGCGTCATGTAGACGCATCTGTCTAGTATATGTGAAGTGCATCTTATAATATTTTCTCAAGATCCGTTTTATCTACTGACATCTTCTGTATATACAGGGTGTGTTTGACATCGACGCACCAACGAATATCATAGATCCAATGATTCTGGACCCCCCCCTCCAGTGGTGGAATTTTTCGTCGGATTTTTTTTGTAATTTTTCTTTTTAAATTTAAACTGTATAAAATCGTTATTCTAACATTTTTTTGTGAAAAAAAAAATGAATGAATTACTTTTAAAATTTAAAATTTCATCGGACTTGGTTAGAATAACGATTTTACACAGTCTAAATTCAAAAAAGTACAGATTTTTTTAAATTAGTAAAAAGTCGACGAGAAATTCCACCACTGGGGGTTCCTTAATCATGTACTGGATCCGTGGTATTCATTTGTGCGTCGATGTCAAAGACACCGTGTATATAAAAGGCAATGTCCTGACTCACTCACTGACTTATCAACGCCCAAGCAAAACCCTTGAACCTAGAAAGTTGAAATTGCACAGAACTACCTTTTATGATGATAATAATACTAATAATAATAATTTGCTTTGCCTCAATATGCTAAGAGTAAGGGGCCAGACTAAGAGAGATACAATACGCAGGGCAGTTTTGTGGCGAATTGATGGGCATTAGCGACCCCACGGACCCAATCTCCCGGGAGAAATCTTGTTCCTCATCTCCAGCTTGCCTTTATTGGCCGGCCGTAGTAAACATTGACGAGAAACGGAAATTCCACCTCTCTCTTGCTTTTATTGGCTGGTTTGAGTGGAGATTCTCAAGAGCAAACATGCTCGGGAGAAGGATGTAAAATCCAGTAAGGTGCTGGAATCTTGACCGTACTTCCGGGATTGTCCTGATAACCGTGGTAGACCTCATTACTCCTCAAGCACCTCAGGGCATGTTGCCTTCTGGTTTCTACATCACTTTGTGCTAGCGACCGTTTTTGGGGGCCCATTTATTGAGTGTGCAAGTCGCCCCCTGCCTTTTTTATCGATGTATATTAATAGCATTGTTTAGGCAGGGGCCATAGTCGTAACATAGCTCTTGTTTGGTTAACAAGAGCCTCTTGAGCCTCTCAAAATCATAGCCATCTTTGTTTTCCATATGTCGCAATAGTTTCCCACCAACCGGTGGTGATCCTTGGGTGCACTAACTAGCATAGCACGTACAGGGATAATCGTCGGTTGGTATCACGTTACACTAGAATTATCCAAGGGGCCTTTGCGAGTTGGTTTCGGCCCCTCATTTGCCTTCCAAAGGTTCAGGACTCCCCGGGTTTTGAGAAATAGTAACCCATAAATAATAATAATAAGTCAACTAGTCATACCAAATAGCTTGAACAGCAGATGAATAAATCAGACACACTACGTAAAATAAACTGAAATAGGTCGTTCCTAATTCTGGTGCAACAGATATTCGGCACAACCAAGGTTCAGTCCAATCAGGCTTTAGCGTTTTAGGGTACGACGCTTTTTATTTCCTGACGTTTTCAGCGAATTGCAAAGAAACGTGATCACGGGTTCAACTGACGGCAAAATGAAAGAATCGTGACAAAAAGCTCTAACTTTCTCAGTACAAAACATGGTTCAACAATACCCGAGACTAAAATTGTGGTTTAAGGAAATTTATAATTACTAACAGTGATAAAATCGATGAACTGTATAAAAAAACAAACTTCAGCTTTATTGAAGTAATAGCTTAAGCTGCCTTGGTGGAGTAGTGCGACTGGCAGGTTCTCTGATAACAGAGTTACTGATTTTACGGGCTCTTGAGAAGACTCAAGGCATCTTTTCTGACTCGACTGACAATCATCTGCCTGAAGTATTTCGCTGTGTGTACCTGCTTAAAGCATGAGCTTTAACACACACTACTACTTTTGTGTAGGAACACACGAGCAGCATGTTGCCAACTGCAGCCGTCGACCAATAGACACACACGACGGCTGCCGCTGATATTAATTTGTTGGAATGTCGCCGACCTGTCGACGGCTGTAGTGACCTCTGCCGTTGGCAACATACCGCTCGTGTTTATGAGCTTTTAGACTTTAGTTAATTTTATTTATGTAAGTCAATAATTCATCAATAGTTTTATTAGTATAATTCAATAATTCATCAATAGTTTTATTAGTGTAATTCAATAATTTATCATTTTATTAAGGTAATTCAATAATTTATCAATAATTTTATCAATGTAATTAAAAAAAATATATAATCTAATTTATTTCCTTTATCTTTTACGCTGTAACAATATGATTTATTTTAATTCAATAATGTTTCTATAATGTGAAATGTCTAAAATAAACGATAAATGATAATAAAATATCCAAAGTTAATAAACCCGAGTTGTCGAACTTTTGTTAAACCATGTCCTTGTCTTACGGTAATATTGGCATAAGGACTAAATAATATATGATCTATAGAAAATTCTGTTATACGGCTCAAATCAAAATCAAATAAAATATTTATTTGCTACAATATGGTACAGTCAACAAAGGACATGAGTAACTAGAGTCGTCAGAAATAGTTGAAGTTTTCATGGAAACAGATTCATGGATATATTAACATAATTAAATTCATAGTAAATAAACAGCTCATTAATATAAGCATAAGCATAATCAGCCTTTTTAATGTTACCACTGCTGGAACTCAGGCTTCCTCTCTAGGAAAAGGAATGGGCTGTAATCCACGACGCGGGCTCATTGCGGGTTGGTGAATGTCACATGTCTTCGAATTTTTCGGTTCTAGGACAAGCCGGTTTCCTCACGATGTTTTCCTTCACCGTTTTGAGAGCAGTGGTGATGAAAATTACACAACGTAATGCGCCTGGCTGGGTTCAAAACCGCGACCTACAACTTGTAAGTCGGGGCCATTACCACTTGGCCACCATTACTCTAACAGCTCATTAATAAGATTAAAATTGGACCCTATATCTTCTTGGTTGACTGTACAATTAAGGTGTTACAGTAAATTTGTTTCGGCATATCCTGCCTTAGTATGGCGTGCAAATTTATTCACAATCAGTCGGCTTCTAGCCTAAACGGTTAAGCTGACCCCAATATGCAAGTCTATGACGATCATTTAAGGATCTAGGTTTTTTTGCTATTCGATAATGTTTAAATGGTAACTATGATATATATCGTTATTTTTTTTTTTAAATAACATAAGTATGCAACAGTTTAAGATTTTTTCAGAAAGGGTTTTTTCTTTCCTTATTATCCATCACCTTTCTACCATCGGACAACCTGACGAACGGTGAGTATACACCCATACTTTGTTGACACCTCTACGGTCTTTTTTTTTTTTTTTTTTTCGGTGGGAAAATCATCTTATGACATCCCCCGCCCTTGGGCGGGGCGGGAGATAGTGTCAGACTTTTACTGACTAAAAACCCACTCCTGTTCCTTCGTTGCCTTTCGTACCAGGGCCGAGTCTTCCTTTCAGAATCAGACCCTTGGCCCCAGTAGGCTTCGACCCTTCTAGGCCCCTACAGTTGCTGACATCTCCTTGAGGCGCGCGTGGAACAGCACGCGCCGTCGACGACTTGGGCTCGTTCCGGGCGGTTACCGGACGGTCGGATGGCGAGCCACCCATTGCTCGCCGTCCGCAAGCCTGCGCCTACGATGGCCGGAAATCGGGATCGGAATCCCGGCGGCGATTGGGGCGTGAGGACCGTTGCCGTTGCCTCACGCGATCGGCCGCCTCCTTTGCTAGCATTACTGCTTCGCAGAAGGAGGCGACCGCCTGCCACTCCTCCTCGCTCCGGACCATGGCCTGTACCAAAGCCCGGCGCGAGAGATCGCCGCCGCCGATCGCCCCCACGAGGACACGGCGTTGCTCTGCCCAAGCAGGGCACACCTCCACCGTGTGCTCCACCGTGTCCTCCGGGCGGTCCACACAATGGTGGCACCCGGGCGTTTCTTCCGCATGAATCCGGTGCAGGAACCTCCCGAACTTACCATGTCCGGTGAGGACCTGCGTCATGCGGAAGGTAAGGACGCCGTGTTGCCTTTCCAGCCATTCCTCAAAGAGGGGACTTACCGCCATAATTATGACGTGCCCAACACCTCTACGGTCTGGACTAAGCGTTTCGCCTCGTCGTTTCTACATCAAAGTACTGGATTAATTTGCCTGCAGCGGCCTTCTCGTACGATTATAATTTAGGTGTCTTCAAGGCTGGAGTGAATAGGCTCTTAATAAACTAGTGCACCATCAACGATTGTATCACTGCTTACTATCAAGTGGGATCGCAGTCAAATACTAGATTATATTATTAAAAAAATATATACATATAATATCTTTCTAAAAAAATATCACTTGTAGGTAATTCATACAATCTATTAAAATAGTTCCTATTATCATATTTCTATAAATACTTTTTAATTTGGAAAGGAAAACAAAACTATCGCTAGCTATGTTCCTTCTGACCGCTCGATATCAATACTGGTTTGACAAAATAAAAGTAATCGACCTGAACCTGTACCATGACGCTTAAAGTAAGATTGTTTCATTCTTATTTCCAGTGTGGGTAAGAGATGGAGCTAGACAACCTGTATAGCTCTGTCTCTTACCCACACTAAAATAAGAATGAAACAATCTTACTTTGAACGTCATCGTCATGGTAGACTCTCTCGAAAGAAGAAAAATTTATTAGGGTTGTCAAACCAACTCTTTTGACACCATATTAATTTTAAGTTCCTAATGTAATTTTAATTTTTGGTGTACAATAAAGAATAATTATATCTATCTATCTCTTCACCTTAAGTTTTAGGTCTCCTTTCCTAAAGTGCTTGGGTTTGACTTTGAAGTCGAGCGCCAGGCTGGTGGTCTCGAGCCCGTCCTCGTGCTTCTCATGCGTGGGGGGCAACAGCGCGACAGCAGGGGCTGGCTCCCCGTTGATGTACCAGGCCAGGCGGGTAGCAGGCCTGGATCGGCCTGAGGTGCAGTTGACTTGCACCCGGTCCCCGATCTGGTACCGGAGACGGGAGCCCGTGATTGTGGGCCCGTGGTCAGGAAGCGCTAGATGAATGGAATAAATAAGTTAGAATGTGCAGAAAATAGAGGGTCATAATGACTTACGACATGATTGACTAAAGCTTTTTGGTACTAGCTAAAACAAAAAGTCAAGTAATTTTTAACTTTTCCATTATCGTTATCGAATACAGAACGTCACTTTGTCTAGGCGTTTAGGATCATACTTTCGTATTTAGGTATTGGTTTCTATAAATTATGTCGTCTCAAAACGTCTACATTTAATTAGAAATTGTTTTTATTATGTCCCCTTTAATACCTCTGTTATATCAATGAGATTATAAACAATTGTTCATCAATTGTCTAAATGATGCAAATCACTACCTCCACTATTATATTTATTCGTAGCAGACGTTTATATCATAAGATAGGAACCAAGTATCTCGTATAAATTTAACGACACGGTAAGTATTGTGATGTCGATGGAGATCGCGTGAAAAATAGCTTTTATTAACTTACAGGCTGGTTACACAAATATACTTTAAAATATTTTGCAAATTTAGAATATAATTTTTAAATTATTTGAAAACAGAACAGATTTTTTATTTGTAAAATAAAACAGATAGAGCACGGCTGTTAAGCTTCGAGGCCGAGTATATTTTTATATCTATATATATAAAAGAAAGTCGGGTAGAGTAGAATATAGTAGTCAGTTGTCGTGAGCAAAGCCGCGGGCAAAAGCTAGCTATAAAACTATACAAAATAGTGTCATACTGAAATAAATCCAATAGTTCAATGCACAAAAACTTTTGATTATCTTAAACACTAAGAGTATCTAAGTGTTCCTTTTATTTCGAGGAAACTTAGAAAATATAGTGTTGCAAAAATATATCATGCCTAAACCCTCGGCAGATGATTGATTTTAGTTTGTTGAAACTGATGGAGAAGTTTCAGCGAAATATAGAGCTCTACGCCATAGGAATAATAAACAAGAGCTACACGTAGAAGCCACCCGTCACGCTTGCCCGTTCTAAAATTTCTCACACACTTGTATCATGTTGTTATTCTCATATAACAGATACTTAAAAATTTTTTTGTAGCCTCATAGGTAATAACAACATTTTTAAACAATATTACACAGAAAAAGGCAAACAAATTATTGAACGGACCCTATTCACAAAAAGAATACAAATATCTCATATTACTTAATAAAATTTGGAAAACGGAACAAATTTTGTAGATCAATGTTATTGAAAGCAATTTATTAGCAATACATTACTGCTCTAACAACTAACTTACTTAAGCGAAAGTACAAAAATTTAGTAGAGGATGTGATTACTTAATTGTGTTGCAATTCCAGCAAGTACGAGGCAATAAACTAATGCTACCTCTGCTTCCATCTCCAAATTGAAATTCACATTTGGAGTAAACGTCACGATGCTCCACATGATACTAACTAGACGGCCATTTTGTTTTTCTGAACATTTTGAATATCGAATCTGGTGCGAATGGTTTTTTTTTTTTTTATTTCGATGTCTAACGTTCAAAACCTTTTTAGATTTACAAGCTTGGAGGATGAATTCCAGGTTATTCAGTTGTTCTCAGAACAAAGGGTTATTATTTTTCTCCTTTTGAAAGCTTGTACCGTGTTGGCTGTTTTCTACTACTCTAAATTCAAATAATCTGGAGGTGGCTAGTGTAGTCTAGCTGCCTTTTAATCGAGATTGTCTCCTCTTATTATTAATGTTTACTAACTTATTTTTCATTCTGAATTTTCTTATGATTTCTGGTAAGTATCAAGCTTTTCTACGGAAGCCGTACTTATTTCAAATCAAAGTATAAAAGGTTTTCGCAACATACTTAGTCAGCCTACTTACTAAAGGTTCTAATTAGCTATTAATGATCTTAATTCTTACCAACAATAACCATGTCTCCATGGTCAGACACCGTAGGGAAGAGGGGCCTCTCTCCTGAGACCTCGCATCGGTAGCGCCCACCCGTCTCCAGAACAGCCGGGTACAGCGTCACATTGGCACCATTAGGACTGGATTTCTGGTACAAGAGATAAAGATGTTTAGTATTCACGTTATGTCTGATGAAGAGCTTTTTTCTGAAGGTGTTTTTGAGAGTCGATTATAAACTGGTTTGCATATTAGTATTGTTTGTTTAGTTTGTGATTTGTTTGTCTCTGTTTAGAGACTCCTATGGACAAAGTGGCCACGATGCCATAAGTCATAAGTCATTTCATAACAATGGAACATTGTGTTGAAAATAGAAAAACATACAACATTCCACAAAATCCTAATAAACAAAAATATTGTGAATAATTATTATATAATAAAAATTTGAATATTTAATAACTTAATAGGTATAAAATAAATTTTACAATATACAAAACAATTATATATAAAAAAGATCAAAATGATGCGATTTCTTAGAAACTATTTTATAATGTTATCTATTGGAGATAATCAACGTTTGCCTATTGATTATCTCCATTGTTGTCTCGCGCATATATGCAGGAGCAGAAAGTTTAAAAAAATATATGATAACATATTTTATAAAGAGAAAAGCATTGTATTGAATTCATTCCGATTTGAAATGTAACAGTTACAATGTAAGCAAATTCGACAGTAAATAAAAAAAAAAACAAATGGACATAAAATCAAAGCCGAAATCGATTTTTATACTTCAAAGGAAATGATCGTATTATTTAGACACTATTCCAAGAAAAAACCTATTGCAGAAAACATTTTTTCTTAGAAAGGAACTTAAGTAACTCTCAAAAGGACAGCTCTAAGAATCCAGCCTCTTGCCAGTTTCTAGAATATCATTGTCTAACAGCGCAGCAAAGTGTTATATTTCTAGAATATTCATTGTTAAATAATATGGTTTGCAATTACTCTTAAAATGTAGATAACAAAGTAAAGTGTTATTCAGTAGCCTGTTCACTAGAGACTCGAGTTGCTTCGTTTTCCTCGAACACATTAATTCCTGTGATAACAACCTGCATTCAAATAATGTTGATTATTTAACCTTTATAATCTAAGAGCTGTATAGTAGAAGGACGCTCGTTACATTAAATTCGAAATTTAAAAATGACAATCTGTCAGTTTTAAATTTCGAATTTAATCCAAATTAATCTCCATTTAAATACAATTTTAGATCAAGAGGCCTGTTTAAACATTATTGCAACAGTAATCTGATTTCGTAAAAGAAGCTTAGTTCAACAAACAAATCAACAAAGCCCAAAGATTTCAATACCCCTGTTTATCTTGTCAGACTAACAGAAATGTGTAATAATTTAATATAAGAAAATCCTGCCTAAAATTACTTGTTTGACTTCTCCCTTAATTGAATAACTCAATTTAACTTAATTAAAGTTACGAAAAACCGCGGAGAAAAATCTTATTACCAAAAATGTTTTTGTAAACACTTAATTCAATCTGTGGAGTTTGTGGATAAACAGTGTGGGGAGTGGGAATAAGGCGTGTGCGCAGTAAGTTAACTAAACAACGACCACAGGTATGTCGGTGCCGCTAATTATAATGTTGTCATTAGCTCTCCCCGCGGCGCTTACAGGTCGACCGCTCCGGGACTTACCGACTGTAGATTTAAATTGCTTACTAAATTTAAATGAACCAAAGGCTTTTTTTCTATCTAAATTATTTACCTCCATACGTAAAGTCCGTTATAAATTTATCCAACATTTTTCAGCATATTTTCCTTTAATACTCCGACAAATTACTTTCTACCTTTTGTTATTAAACCGTCCCGGTAAACAGCGCGGTCTTAGGAAAATATCTATTAGCGATACTTCTACTAAAAGGATTTACAAGAATTTTCTACAAACAGTTATTAACCCTTGCAATAACTCCTTCTCACTTCTTTTTGTACTTTTTCTCTGTGAGTTATAGATTTCCGAAACACATAAAACAAGTGTATAATGTAAGAGCGGATACCTCCGCACATAAAAACTCTCGTGAATGTTACATTTATTTGGAGATATTGTTTTCATTACGTTTTGTTTGCTCGATATATATAAAAAAAGCAATAAAAATTTGTAAATGGGTTGTAGATGATAAGCGGCGGGCGCTAAATGAAAGAAAGTACAAATGAGTCTGGCCCGAGCCGCGAGCCGAGAGCGCGTGTGTTTACACCTGCGCCTCTTCACCGCGTAATATCCGGTCCAGTTTTATATTGTTTCCTCTCGGGGAGACCTAAGCAAACTCGACTCACGACCGGATTAATCCAATTACACGTATCTACTCTAAAAGTTCATCCGCATTATCTGGCCGGCCGGCATTTACACAATTGTTCAGAAACAAGCAAACCCTCGATATAGTCAAGAGGACTGACTATTGAAAACTCTTGGATCTGTGAGGTTTCCAACGTAACACGGGAAATATTAAAAGTGTGACATGAATATCGATTGAAAGCGGAACTTCTTATGCGGGCGGGCATCTCACTTACCGCAATATCGCGAACGTCTATATTAATTTTTGTTTGAGGTAATAATTTGTGATCCTTGGTTACACACTTGTGTAACAGCAGTGTTAATTTGGGAGTTCGCTACAATTTCTCAATGGGTATATACTAGGGGTGGTAAACTTGATTCAACCCGTGATCTACTGTTTATTAATTAGAATCTGTGAGGTATATCAATTACAAATGATTAAAATAATAAAAGAACGAGTAAGCTAAAAATAAAGTAAATCAAAGGTGAAAAACGAGCTAAAAAAGGAGCTCAAAAATTTGAGGAACCTGCCTTCAATACGTTTGATTTTCTTTTGACAAATAGCAAGTTATGGGGCAATTATATTATGTAAAAGTAGTAGGGCCGTTATTATAATAGCTAGCTGCAGCTTCTCGCCAGTCCTCTTGGCCTAAAAGTAAATACGCTACTGCTTGCCAAGATCGACTGGATATTAACAGCTGAGATTGACCAGTCGATCGCTATCGACCGGTTGGCCACCCCTGGTATATTCGTAAATAAACCCTGTTATTTCCCCGTCTAAGCGATCACCACCTCGCTTCACATTTCATTCAATTTCCACTGGTGAGTCTGCACGGCATTGCATGACAACTGTTATTAGTCTCGAATTTCTATTTTAAGTTTTCCCGAATTACAGAACTAACGCTTCAAGGCATTTGCAGTAGATATTCATGAATGTTGTATTGCGAACTACGCTAAGTCTACATAATGCAATGTAGACAGCATTGATGAGTGGTAATATTCACACAAATTGTTCTATTTTTGTGGGAGTACGAATAAGGCATTTATATTAACGAAGTTTACAGAAATAAAACGCTTTTTCCGCACGCTATTACTCAGCCAGTCCAAGGACTGAAAGAAAAAGTCTTGGTCGTCCAGCGACGAGATGAATAGGTAAATTGTTGTTCTCGCGAAGCTGGCACAGAGTTGTAGGGATTAGCTCAATTAAATAAAGACCCATGCTTAGCAGAGGGTGAAGTAAGGTTGCAAATAATGTTGAAAAAGAAGACACATCCCGCCAGATCTGAGGGATGACTCTACTTTACCAATCCACCAAGCTTTTTTTTGCGCGTGCTTAAATTAATAAATGTTCGTTTACTGACCTCCACATCAACTCCGGGCAGCGGAAACTTCCTACGCGGCTCGTGGTCGCGTGGCACGTGGCGGAAGAACTCCTTGCCGTCCTTGTACCACTTGACGGAGTACAGCACATCGGCCGGACCCAGCGCCCAGCGGCACGACAACGCCGCGCGCGTGCCCAACGCCACGTGGGCAGGTACTCGGAGTTCGAGCAGCTCCAGGCTGGTGACTCCATACTCTGTACAAAGAGAAAGAATTTTAAGTGGACTCCTTGGTGTAATTGGAGCCTCCCGGTCAGTTGGGTCTTCACAGATAAAGGCTTGATCAAATAAGAATGCTCTTAGACTCTGATATAGAAGCAAGATGAAAAATTCAGGGTCATACTTCTGGCACTGGTTACGGTACTGTCCGTTTCTAGTATATCAGTCAATGATCATATCACTGTTAATATTCATCGAAGTTCGTCCACATCGAGCCTGTAATTTTGACTGAATTGTTGAGAAAAAGTTATGGATATTAAAATCAATCGATCATTTAAAATGACATTCAATTTGAAAAGGAAGATCAGTTGAAAATTGAAAGGCTGCAAAATGTAAATGAACAACAACATTTTTTTCAGGCCACGCGGTCCGCAACCAAAGTGCTTACAAAACCTTTTTCAATAAAAGATGCTCTACATATGCAGGTGTAACTATAAGTAGGTGGGTAGAAGTATTTTTATTTGGCTGTAGGTAGCGTGTTATGAAGGCAAAAATCCATTAAACGCCACGTCAAATAATTTCCCATGTGACGCTCGCTCGCGGCCCGTAAAAGAGGCACTATTGCCCTCGCCCAACGGTGGATAATATTACTTTACGACCCGCGGGGCGAGCTCAAATGTAAGTAAATTGGTGAATAAAGACAACGAGCAAACAGTAACGGCACATGCCAATATTAGCACAACAATTTAGCAAGGAGACGACCGCGTAGTACTGACGGCTAATAAAAATACGGAGCGATCACTTTCAAAACGTCTTACGCTCATTTGAAATGATTTACTTTCCGCAGTTTGTCACATTCAACTGCCGAACATGGAAATTTCGAGGCGACATAGTATTAGATTCTGAATAATTGACTACAGCCTGTATTTATAGGTCAAAGTTTTGTGCTGATAGTTCGGTATTTAATTGAAGAGAACAAAGGCTATAAATGGCCGTGCCTCACATTCAGATTAGAGCCTAGGTATTTGCGATCTGTATTTAGCTTATTTTACTTCACACACAGTCGGCTTTATTATAAAGCCGACTGTGTGTGAAGTAAAATAAGCTCCCACTGTTGGGATTAAGGTCTCCTCTCTTGGAGACGGAATGGGCCGTAATCGACCACGCGGACCCAATGCGGGTTGGTGGATGTCACATGTCTTCGAATTTTTGGTACCATTTTGAGAGCAGTGGTGATGAAATAAATTATACAAAGTAATTCGCCTGGCTGAGTTAGAACCCGCAACCTACAACTCGTAAGTTGGGGCCTTCTTCACTCGGCCACCACTGCTCTACTCGGCCACCAAATCTTCACAGAGTGCCTTCAATGTCTAAAAAACCATATTAACAATTTCCGTAGACGTAAACCTCAAGAATACTCTAAAGAATATTCGGATGTCGATGGCGAGTGACTTTGAATAACGACGACTTTTACGGGCCGCCATTTTATTAGGGTGACGTCATATTTGCGTACACAAAAGAGCATATTATCCGCACGTGATATTTAATTATCTTAGGCACGCATTCAGCAGGCTAGTGCTCTCTTGTGAAGACGGAAATGGTGCTAAGTGTGGTGTCAGCAGACAAGCGGGGCCGGCGGGTGGAGATAGTGCACGAACCAGTCGCCGCACTCTAAGTTCTCAGTAAAGCTCAGTACAGGTAAGCTGCGGTTCGGTTTTTGATCCAAATACATCAAAAGGGAATCTTATAAATACACAAAGTAAACGTAGACATATTTTTAATGAGGGCTGGCCTGCGAGTACTTTTTCGATGCCTGTAGAAAATTCAGTCAGATAATAAATAACGAAGAGTGATAAAACAATATAATGATGTTGTTAAAAGAATCAATTAGTTTTCTTGGTTGCCATGGACTCATTAAAAATGAGACTTAGAGCTGATTTTTCAATAGCCAGATATTTTAACTAAGTATTAATAATAGCGACAGCTTTTGTATAGAAAACATGCCAAACCGCCATATTTATTCTTTAGATAACTGAATGTCTAACTATTGCAAAATTAAGCCTTAAAGCTTATTTTAAATATATTATGGAAGTTTTATTGTCCAATCATTATTTTTCAAACATTGCATTGAAAAGCTTAAATTCGTCGTGTTCATGACTACAGATTTTCATTTCAGATAAGCCCCTGCTACAGTGGGGCTGAGTGTACATTATTTGAAGTAGGCACAGGACAGCCCCTCTCTGGCCGGTCTAGCCGCTATCCAGAACAATTGGAGGCAATAGTACGCTTCAATAAATGTAACGATGTTCCTCGGCTAGCTGCTGAGCAAATATCGAATTGAATAAGTATCGATAGAATACTTGAACTGGTTTATGAATAATTGCGATCGTTATTGTGGATTCTGGACGGAAGATAAATTAAAACGAAGCCAATTTAGTGAATAATGCGCAGTTCGCTACAGTTTGACTTTTTACTTTTGTTTATATTGGCGCTGATTCTTTGGTTTTTCTGCATTAAAACGGGAATGGTACTAGTCTTAAAAAGATGCTGACAGATAGGAATATAGTGAAGATTGCAGTACTTAGTCTCACCACTAGACTTGCACGGAAGACGATGGTGGTTTTATCCTTATTCGGTTTTTAGGCGCGAGTTTTCACACGGCGAGCAATAGGTAGCTTGCCGTCCGGTAAGAGCTGTCATCACAATTGACGAAGTCCGCTAAAGCAAATGCCTGCCAGGGTTACGGGATTGTTCGAAAGAGTTACCACGGTCCTGGAACGCAGAGGGCTACTGAAGGAACACGGTGGGTTCTAGTCAGTAAAAGTCTGACACTCCCTCTCGCTCCACTTAGAGTGGGAGAAATCATGTGATGACTTATCAAAGGCAGAGTGGAATATAGAGCTTGAAAGTTAAGAGCTGTCATATCTAATTGATTATATTATTTACACATCGGCACCCGCAACGAACAAGGTTGTCACATTAATTCAGTAATTTTTCAAAATGAACCTAAAAGTAATAGTGCCATGTTTGAATTTTCTTTGGACTGTAATTTGAGATAATGCCTTGTTCGCTCGGGTGTCGATATGTGGCTACGAAGTATTTTTAGTCGCCCATATCTGTATGTTGTCTACATTTGTTTTCGCACTAATTTGACAGTAATCCGCTATTTTCGTCTGTCTGCTTCATTTTTATCTGTGGCTAATAATAGCAATCGTTTTTAACTTATACTAGCTTCTGCCAGTTACTTCGGCCGCGTGGAAGTAGACAATTATTTAGACATTTTTTTTTCCCATAACTATCTCACAACGCCGTCTAGCGTTAAGCTAAGCAGAGCTTGTGTTATGAGTACTAGACAACTGATAAACATACTTATATTTTTCTAAATACATACATATTATAGATAAATTACACCTAGACCCAGAACAAATGATCGTGCTCATCATACAAACATTTATCCTGGGTGGGAATCGAACCCGCGACCTCCGGCTTAGCAGTCAGGGCCACTAACAACTAGACCAACAGGTCAGTCTTATTATTATTATACACTTAATATATATTAATTGCAGTGGTGGCCGAGTAGAGCAGTGGTGGCCGAGTCGTAACGGCCCGGTCTTACGAGTTGTAGGTCGCGGGTTCAAACCCAGCCAGGCGTATTACTTTGTGTAATTTATTTCATTACCACTGGTCTCAAAACGGTGGAGGAAACCGGCATGTCCTAGAACCAAAAATTCGAAGACAAGAGTCATTCACCAATCCGCACTGGGCCTGCGTGGTGGATTAAGGCCCATTCCCTCTCCTAGAAAGAGGAGGCCTGAGTCCCAGCAGTGGGAACATAAAAAGGCTGATTATGTTTATGCTTATATATTAATTATTGTACCAAGGTAACAAATGTACTCCTGGGATAAAATGTGAATTGTAATCTATGTCCTATTCCAGAATATGGTTATCCGTGTACAAATCCGTCCAGAGTACCTAGTTTTTTTTTATAGGTTCGCGCTTGACCACTATCACCTGATGGAAAGCGCTAGTTTGTTTTAAGTTAAAGCAATCGACATGTTTATGATGTTCATCACTCCGATTGGCCCGCTCCGAGCTCTTAACCAATCAGAAGGCCTAGCCAAGTTACGACCGTTTCGTATCGAATCTCTTTTTACAATCGGTAACACCTCGGCACGTAAGCGATTTTAGTAAAACTGGGACGAAGGCAAAGAAGGAACAGGAGTGGGTTTTTGTCAGTATTAGTCTGACATACCCTTCCGCTATGCCCAAGTGAGGGAGATGTCATTGGATGATTTTCCCACCTAAAAAAATTAATGATTTATTATTATTAAGAAGTTGGTAGTCATGTTGACGCGCCTGAGTCGATCGCTCGTTCTACGAAAATTTTAACTTGGCTACCATTTATACCAAAAACTGGATACAGCAATGACATACATTTGATTAGTTACAACTCGTAGTCGCAGCGTACACTGCTCTTTGAGTGAAGGAGTAACCAACATACACACAGACAAACCTTCGCCTTTATAATATTTTTTTGAAACATTCTTAAAGTTGATAATGTTGAGAAATACTATGTGATAATAAAACGCGGAGCTGTAGCCGCGCACAGCCATAACTTTTGTAATAGCACATGTCAAGTGTATAATTAAATAATTGACAATTGCGTCATCACTGAAGCATTTAAAGAGCCCGCTCCAAGTTTACTCGGTCAATTACTGAGGAGCAGGCAATCGCTCTTCAGTGAGACGGTATATCAGACTAGCCATTTATTACTTTTTAATAACGCTATATTTCTGATTTAATTTTTCATAACATTGCCGCTGGCACTAAAAATCCTGTATCGTGGGTTTTTTTTAGGTGGTAAAATCATTTAATGACTAATCTCGCTCTTAGACGGAGCGGGAGATAATGTCAGACTTTTACTGACTAAAAGTTCACTCCTGTTCCTTCGTTGCCTTCGTCCTAGGGCCCCGGGTTTTGTTTTCACATTACCCATGGCCCCAGTAAGCTTCGACCCTGCTGGGCTCCTACGATTTACATCTCCCTGAGGCGCGCGTGAAACAATACGCACCGTCGACAACTTGGTCCGGACGGTTACCGGACGGTCGGACGGCGGGCTACCCATTGCTCGCCTTCCGCAAGCCCGTGTCTACAGTGGCTGGAAATCGGGATCGGAATTCTGGTGACGGTTGGGGCGTGGACGTGGACGCGGGATAATCATCTAATTACTTTTCTCGCTCTAGGGTGGAGCAAGAAGGCTTGTCAGGCTTTTATTGACTAAAACCTATCTGTGTCCTTCAGTAGCCGTGATCGAAATGTTTACCACGTTTGACACTCTAATTGGTTAAGAGCTTTAAGCGGGCCAAAACCAATTCATACTAGGCACTCTGAAACACAATACGTATCCCGCGTTCACAATTTAAACAAGTCATCCTCGCAACAACACCTATCTATCTATCTATTAAGGTATGATTTCCGCACTTAGTCCTATGTGGACCATTGTATGTAGGCCATGGCCGCCATAACCTTAGGTGGGCTCATTCCAACCAGCCCACCTCTCTCCAAAAACAGATTAGGCCTCTTAGGTTTTTCAGGGCATCAATAAGGGAGTTCGGGGATCCTAAGGTTCGTGTGCGTATTTCAGTGACACCTGTGCAGTCTAGGAGCACATGTCCAATTGTCTCCTCCCCCTCCAAACATGCTCTGCACAGGGGACTGTCTGTGATGCTTATTGTGTGGAGGTGCTTATTCAGTGTGCAGTGTCCGGTGATGGTCCCCGTCACCAGGCACAAGCCGCCTCTGTCCAGTCTTATGAGTTTTTTGGTGACGACAAGACAACTATCTGTAGGCCATACAATTAAAAAGCGACTATAGTAACGAAGTTAATTAATATCATAATATTTTGTTCAAATAGTTTCATTTCCAACGCCACCATCACAAGTCGTGTGATGCAGTAGGTATTTCGTTTATTTTTTCAGAATTTACTTTATTGCATGAAAGTTAAAATGTCGTAAAAAGCTCCCATAAACGGATGTAAAATATTGCTCAGTGTGGAGAATATCTTATGATTTATTGTGTCACATATTTATATGACTAAGTAGATAGGTACTAAATGTGCTCTTGGCTAGAAATTCACCAGTTGTGGTACTTTGCTTTGAGTAGACACTATACTGCATAATTTATTCATGAAAATTATTACTTTACTTTAATTAATTAAAAATGCGAATGCAAATTTTACGATGGCGTCAAACACTCATTAGGTAATTATAATTTGCAGCGATGAAACATTTTTTACTACATATGCTTATGTATATTTATGGTAAACTCAGCCGAGGAAATGAGATATAGAGTTCGCGGAAACCACAATTTGTTTTTAATCATCTCTAAAGCATGCGACAGTAAAAGAATGAATGCGATACCTTGAATACTAACAAGCAGTCTTGGTATCAGGTGTAGCGGTAATACCGAAGAGTCGAAGTAATGTATGGTTTCAATATGTGTTATCAAAAAAACAGCGCGCAAACGTCGTCGGTTTGCATCTTTTATTATACGGCGCTCCGTATCGAGGTAATACTTTTTTTTATTTTTACGAAATCACCCCAGGCGTCCCTTGTAGTTCTTTGTTCTGGGTTGTTCGATGCTTTATAACCTGGTTTTGTTTTTGTAATTACTTCTCATTAGTTAGGGTTGAAAATCTGTTACTTTTTTGTTAATTAAATACTAATTATGAATGACTAATTCGACTATGTTGTAAACACAATTAATTTATTCTTTTCTATACCGGTAGCAAAATAAACTTCTAATACTTAAATAAAGAAATTACGGTCGTCGCCTTTTGTAATTCTTTTGTAAGTAGATAACTAATTTTCAATGCATAACATTTTAGCATAACAAATTTTTGTATTGCGCGATATTTATTTATGTATAACTAGCTTCTGCCCGCGGTTTCGCTCGCGTAAACGTAGGTTTCTCCATACAAACTTTGGACCCCGCAACATCACTTTATGGAGTGAATTTTGGAAAATCCTTTCTTAGTGCTCGCCTACGTCATAAAAGGAAACTTTGTGCAAAATTTCACGCTTCTAGTCCCAGTAGTTTCGGCTGTGCGTTGATATGTGAGTCAGTCAGTTTCTCCTTTTATATATATAGATAAGCACACCAACAGCACAGTCACTTACAATTGCAAACATTGACAAAATAAATATTAGAAACAAATAGAGAAAATAAAAAGTGTGTCCAGAACACTACAAAGATAAAACACACCGAAATATAAAGACACGGTACATTATTCGCACTGTAGGCAGCGTCTGTATGAAGCGAAACTCATGGAGAAATCATCAAGTTGGACTGTCATTATAAAGACTTGCCATACGTAAAAGAGATATTTAAGGTGGATGTAGGCATTTGAAAAATGCGACGATGTCGCTTGCTGCGTAGGCTAGCCCTAAAGTTAAAATAGTTAATCACCTTCGCATCTATGGAACCATTTATAATTTAGTGTTGTAGATGTAAGTCAGAATGGATCCGCCTTTCTTTTAAGCTAACCATATTATAGTGCCTTAGTCTATCGTTGTAATCAGGTATAGCTTTTCGGATCCCATTCTTCATACATAGGTACCTAACAAAACGGGCCTGAACAGATTCATCATTATTAGTCTAGGTTGAGTAAAAGAGAGACCAAATATATATAGTACTGATTAAGACCATTTCAAAGAACTCAAATACAATGGGGTTATCTTGAGGTGCTCAGTAGTTTCAATAGCCACTATCCGACTTCATCATCAGAGCAGCCCCAATATATATATATGCATTGTATCTAAGTTACATGTATACCAAATTTTAATGAAATCAGTTTAAGGGCAAGTGTTTCAAAATCTATTAGCCCGATCTACCCTAAACCCTAAATTCCGCCGATCAGTTACAAACATATATAGGTAATTGGGTACCTTGTTAACCACTATGGTACCCAAGAGAATAACTTAACTCACATAATGAACAACCATAATAAACGATCAATGACTGCCGGCAAATTCAGTGTACCCAGAGTCACCTACTTCAATTACTTTGGTCGGAGTCAATTACTTTGGAGACAGGACCCTAAAAAAACGAATACCATACGAGTATCTATTGAATAATCTGCTGGCAGGTTAATGGAGTGAAACTAATAAAAGTAATGTTAAAAATAAATTAAAGAGACATAATTTAGAAATGTTATACATTGCCAACTATAAATTGGTTCTAAGTATGAAACTAAAGAATGAGTGTATAAAAATAGACTCACTAGACCCCAAAGTCAAACCATTACAATGGTTATGTGGGGCTCAGCTCCCCTGACCAATTTTTAAAATTTAAATTTACAACCGTTTCATTTCGATTCTCTTTTCGTTGATCACCTCGAGTAGGTCACGCCTCCGATTCCTTTGTTATGACGTCATCTCAACGCTCAGTCACGTGGTCAGACCAAAGGAAAATAAAACGGTTGTAACTTGGCTAGGGGGGCAGTTTAGAATAGCCTATGTCAGTCAGTAATAAAGTAGCTATCTATTTTTCCTTAAGGCTTTCCCCAACTTTTTCCAGGTATTCTTTTCTTGAGCCACCGCGAACCAGTTCTTGCGGTAGGCATCTAGGTCGTCTCGCCACCTCTTCCCAGGTCAAACTCGGCGACGTCGTCCATCTATCTATTGGTGACAGATTTTGTGAAAATCGGTCCAGTAGTTTTTGAGTTATTTTACTACAAACTAAAACATACAAAGATACAAATCTTTCTTCTGATAATATATAAATGAATATAGATTGTAAATTTATGCAAAATTATAAAAAATAAAAAATACGTATGAACATTGCAAGTTAAATTAAAGCATGTAAAAACTAAGCACGTATAAAAATGTTAAACTTTACAGAACCATTCAAATAATTAAAATTTCTACTACTTTTTCTAGTTTTATGAAAAACCAATTACCTCTTTATATTAGAACAGTATTACTGTACATTTAGCTGTAACTAAGTTCGCCTGACATTTATGAAAGTGGACGCGCGATGGAGCCATGGTACCTTAACGTTTCCAACATGACGTATGTCGGAGTCACGCGATAATCCTGCCGTAATGAATTGACAGCTGTCACTAAAATTACGAACACAATCTATGCTAGAATATGTAAGATACCCGGGACTGGCTCGTACAGGCGTATTTCATGATTTTATAGTTAGGGTATTTTTTCTTGGCGAGTATACTGGAATAAGAACAAACGTGTAAATTATGGAGATCTCTTTTGCGACGATTCACCTGTCAAGTTTCTCGAATTTATACATGGCATAGTACTGAAAACTGGAATGGAGAGGTTAAAGAGCTCTCCAATAGTTTTTTTTCATGATATTGGTACTGCCACCAGATTAAATATAATTTATGTTTACAATGTATGGATCTTTTTAGTGTAAGAAATCAAATAAATAAATAAATTCATTCGTTCATGAATCATAATAATCTAGAATCAAAACATTATTATATAATATTTTTAGATTGTCAAGAAGTCGCCCAATCAAAACAAAAAATGCTCTCCCCAAGATTCGCTACCACGACCGGTCCTGTACATCTTTCATCCATCGGATTCCAGCGATCCTGACCAGATCATCGGTCCACCTTGTGGGCGCCTCCATGGACGCTTCATATAAAGTAATACTGGTACCAGCACCTTTGTAAAAATATCATTTACACTAGATCGTTTTATTTAAATCAAATAACTGAAATCTCCATCACAATCTAAATCTAAACTGATTACTAGTGCTTTATCAGCAAATATTATTCTAAAAGCTTCATTATGTCTAGAACCTCTAAATTTTAAGTGAGTCAGATCAGATCTTTTTGTTAACATTTCACAATAAGTCCTATAGATTCTGAGATTTAATTTTAATATGCCAATCACGCTGACAGAACCTGACGTTTGTATCAGGAGATAGTTTAAAATTTAGGAGGGCTTTGATCCTTTCCCTTCACAAACAAAACTAACTTACAAACGAAATGAAAACGTAAGGTAAAACAGGTTTAAGTATCCGATTAAAGTCCTTACACAGCTTAACTAAAACTAAATATAAAGTAAATCAAAAGAGCGATTGTAGAATATTATATTATACTTTATTTAAAAAGTACAGAATATTTTCGAAAGTTTGTACATGTAATTACATTGTGAGATTCTATATTAGTTAAACAATATTTATACTATTACATAATATTTCAGCTTCATGTAGTTTCAAGTGTTGCAGTCATTGTTGCTATTTATTACTCAAAGTTAAATATCCTATCATAAGCAATCCGAAGCAGAACTATGAAAAAATAACACTTTTAATTTTTTTATTATTATGACTGTCGCCATATTGGATTTATTGTTCTGCAGTTTTTTTTTTGTATTCTTCTAATTAAACCCTTTTAATGGATACCCGATAATAAAAGTCTGCCATCTTCAGGAGTCCGCCATATTGGATTTCGAATAAGACGTCATTATAAAATTCTAAAAAAGTGACGGGAATATGCTTAGCTAAGAGACGACATAACTAAGCCAACCAAATGTCCAAATCGAAATGTTTGCCAAACTACAGTTCAATCGGTCCTAATCGAGAGAGTTACGCCAAGGCAAGAGTTTTTTTTTAATTTAGGTAACAAACAGCGATACACAAAGTATGTTACAGAGTAATGTAATTCACTGTAATCTATGGCTAATAACAGGTTACCCTTTCTAACTGGGACAATTATATACCGAAAAATTCAATAAAAACCATTCCGTTACTTCTATACAGATATATTGCTTCAAGTTAAATTTTACAAAATGGATTGAATTTCAGGAGATTAATTGCTAGTCGTTTGCCTTCGTTTATAGTTTTACAATTAGTTCTTTGAAAGTTGGTTTATTGCAGTTGAATAAGAGAAATCCGTGTAATAAATTCGAGCACTCGAGAGTTTTAAAGTTAACTTATAAGATTTGACCTAAACTAACATATAAACATTTTAAAGTTAAATAGAAGCTTGTACTTGTAAAAATACTCATCGTTTAGTAGAGACGTGTAAAATATCGTTCGATTCTTAAACAAATTGAACAAAAAGTTGCATTGAATATGGTGTGGGGCATCTGGTTAATGTCGAGTACAAGTGGCGGTGGCATTGGCGTCGATACACTTCGCACATGGGTATCGGATTGAGTGCCTTTTAATCGCGACCCACTTCCATTGATTACGAACAAGGTACACACCAAATACACACGCTTTCAGTAAGTAACATTAAATTGTAGACTGTTTACTGGTATTGTAACGAAACGAAATGGATGGCAGATAAAATGAGGCTAATTTACTAATTACGTAACACATTCTCATCTAGGCTTTTAGGTCGTTCGTAAATTAAATTCGTTTGTGTAGATGGTAGGTATGACTGGTATGAGCGTACGAAATGATGCTTATCATCCCACACTAACGGTCTGGTGGAAAGTTAATTTTTCAGAAGCTTGACACTTTTCTAAGTTATACTATTCACATGTTAGTTATTACTTTTGAATCTAAAAAGAATCTGTCGGACTTTCAGTTTAAAAAACGTTCTTTGAATGCCACAGAAGTAAGGACATTTCAATTTTCTCTTTGCAATTGCCCCAACATTGCATGATAAAGTATAAGTTAAACGTTCATGTAACAATAAATTAAGCTTGTTTTCAAAGTTCAGTAGTTAATTGCTAAGTTGGAACGCTGTTTTGCTTCATGTACAATAAAATAAAAACGAAATAATTAGTAAAACTTTCTGTTTTTTAATCGTTTTAATACGGGTTCCTTCATAATGTTTTGTACTGTTTGGCGAACGTTTAAACATTTTAATTAAACCACTTACCAAGTACGAAAAACATTAAGTGGGCACTATACGATCGGGGAGGGTTCTTAAGCGGCGTTTTAAAATTCTAACTTTCTATAACCTGCCCATAACGATATAGTAGTCGAGAGCGTTCGTTATTTCCCTTGCTAATTTTATTGTAGCTTGTTCAAATTACCTAAGGCCGAAATAGATTCTGGTAAACAAAAGCTCTTGTTCGTAACGATAGAATAATTAAGAGGACTTGTAAATAAAAATAAAAGAAGGGTCTTTCTTGAAGTATATTTTTCTCAAGTTGGAGGTACATTATATGGGGCCAATAATGTTTTAAAGGACTTGTGTTGTTCACAGACGTTTCATTAGTTCGTAAATGTTCGCTTCGATAAATAGCACTCGTCATAGTTTGGAGTGTAGGCTTGCTAGCGCGCTGTATCGTGGAATTAGCCGGACGTTTAGTGTCCGCTCCGAATGTAGGCCCCTTCACAAAGTTGCGGTAATCACCACGCTTGTTCAGGCTGTTGTTCGGAATACGGCGTTAATCCTGCTTTTATTGTAGCACACTGATTTGAGTGCTGTAGAGAGAGGCTCCGAAACAGCATAATTATCATTTTGTATTAAGGAGGGACTAATAGTCATATGTAATACCATTCATTTCATGGTGGCAAGGGGCTGTGGGGGGAGGGGTTAATAAGGATTTCCCTATCGCTGTATATTATTTGAAGGGGCGTGTCAGCTTTTCAACAATCGAAAATTCTCGTCGTCATTAGTGCTGGTTCATTCATGGAACTTTTAATATTGAATCAATAAATCTTTTGTGTATGGAGTTTTAGTTGGACATTTTAGAATATTTAAAGAGTTGGAGCATTAGCGTATCTGTGTTATTTCATTCGCAGTTAGTTGAGTGCTCTTTGGCCGGGCAGCCAACGATGCAACGACTGCAGATACGAGCCGTTTGTTGATATCACGATGAAACATAACCACACTTTTTTATTAACTGGGAAACCTTTTAATTTTTTTTTATTTGAAGATTTTTGGCTACGATAACTATGCGTGTAGTGTGCAGACAGAATTTCAAGTTGCTCTTTTTTGAGGGTGGGAAATTATTAAGTAGGTAACTTTGACTGGCTTGCTGGTCTAGTGGTTAGTGACCCTGACTGCTAAGCCGGAGGTTGTGGGTTCGATTCCCAACCCAGGACAAATGTTTATGAGAAAAGCACAATCATTTGTTATCTATATTATTATTGTGTATGTATTTAGAAATATATAAGTATGTTTATCAGTTATCTAAAATTCATAGCACAAGCTCTGCTTAGTTTGGGACTAGATGGCGTTGTGTGATAGTAAAATATTATTATTATTATTAATTATCAAGTTCCCGTTCAGGGCGAAGTTAGAAAGACTTTTACTGATTAAAAACCCACCCGTGTTTCTTTAGTTATCCTTTCAGTTCTTGGGCCCTAGCGGACCCATCATTTAAGTTGACGTCCCTTTGAGGCTACTAGACTATGAAGTTGTTCTAGTTAAGTGCTAAGTAGGTCATCATCATCTCACCTTCCTACCCTTGATCCATGTTACATGGGTCAAAGCAACACATTTTTTTCTCCCTTTCTAAGCTGTCAACCGTCAGACTACTGACTCGCTTTTCTTTCATATCACTGCTCACACAATCCATACACGTCTTTACTTTGGTTACCCTTTTCCTCTCCATCCATTCATAAATTGTATACTCGAAACACTCTCAGTAACAAGCGTTTCATCCCTCCTCTTTACAGACCATACAAACACAAACGATTCCTTTTCAAAATTTTCAGTCACTGTCGTCAGTTTCCAACTGTTTTCTGATATACTCATTAATCACTTTACCTTTAATTAGTGCTAAGTAAAAACTTTTGTTAACTGTATTTATTTCGTCATTTCTTTTCCTAGCTTATTTTTGCAATGTTTTTACAGTATTGATACCCTAAATTCATTAGTGATTTATTGTTGTTATACAATCATCCCTTTTATTAATAAGTTTATGCTTATTATAGCTTATTTCAATGGTGCGAATGTGAGAACACAACAGAATCCGCAGACTCGTAGATTATTTTCTATTTCGTTCAATTCACTTTTCATTACTTTACTTATTTGGTACAATATGTTGACTGGTCTACACTGCCTTCTCATACCTATTTATAATGTAATATGGAAATGTTGTAATTTTTTATTTATTTTTAAGAGTAGGCAGTTGCCGTGGAGTTTCTTGCCGGTTCTATTCCTTAAGAAACGATCAATTGGAACGTGAAACTGTGACTTTTTGATTACCATTATGCTTTAGTGCGATAATGTAGATAAAACTTTTTTGTTCTACCTACCTGTCTTACCAAAACAAATGTTTAAATAGGAAATAATTTCAATTTTATTTTGTCAATGTTTTTGACTTGGATACTAAGAACATTACCAAAAAAAGCCATGTCTTTGTATGAATAGTTATTTTTTTTACCATTAGAATATAGATGTACACATTCTAATTTTTTTTGTAGTGCAAATGTACAAATGTATCAAGTCAACTGTCTCGGCAAACTTCGCTGAGGTACTCAACACTACAATTAAATTCTTCGTTTCATTTTACCGAAATCGCGTCTGTTTCAATAATTCCACATTGTCCAGTTGTACAGACACTTGAAATATAAAATAAAATTTGTTTGTCTTTGTAGTTATGCAACCTCTTCATCCTTTTTTTTATATATCAGTCTAGCTACTCTATGGCCGTTTTATGACGTGCGCGGTTTTTGACGTGATTTTTCGAGTAAAGTTCAGTGGCTGTTTTAATTTCACAAATTGATTCTTAGTGGCAAAATGAAGCTGAGAATTTTATTGTAGTACCTATTGACCACCACAGCGAAGCTTGTCGAGAAGGCTGACTTGATACTTCTGCTGCCAAATACGGCAAAAATATATTTATTTATTTCAATACACATATCATTACATATTTATTACCGTGATGACGAGGCGGTATGGTTGAAAGACCTTAGCTTGCCCAAATGGAGTGAAGAAAAATAAATTAAAATGCACGCGCAATTAAACAGATTAAATTTTTTATTGCAAAAAAATCACTATTACTAGTTTTGCTGTTGAATAAATTGGTAATTAAATTATTTTTTTTCGCAAGTGTGTTGAATAACATCGTATGCTACACGTCCGTCGCCACCGTCCTCGGCTCTCTTAAGATCCTCACCTTCAGCTCGGATCTAAATACCGCCTCAGCCGTAATCACCAACATTACTCACTTGTATCATAATACACTATTGAATAAGGATGCTTTGTGTAAACTTATTTGATTATTTTCTTTTCTTTGCCAAATTCCAAGTAAATTTGCCCGATATTTCTGAGCGTCAATTTCTCGTCGGAAAATGTTGTTCTGGATCAGACTGTAAACAGTCCTGTATCGATTACCTTTTTGTTTACTCGGAAATTAAAGATATTCTCGTAGAGTTGTTGATCTGTTTTGTGGAGTGGGCTCTCTGTTTAAACACTGAACGTTATTGTTGGCCAACATTCCAATGTTGGTAAATGAATAATTAATTTGAATTTCTTGTAATCGGTAATTGTAAAATTGGGACTTGGCAAATTTTATTATTATGATTCCATTTATATATTTTTACGACAAGCTACCCATTGCGCGTCGTCTGCAACTTAGCGCCTACGGTGACTGGGAACCACCTTGCTCCTCCGTTTCCGTCTGCTGAAGCGACAGCAGCAGCAGCACGGCCTGATGATATCCGTTCCTTCAAGATTGCGGTCATCTGCTTCGTTCGTATGACTGCTTTACAGAAGAAGGTCACCACTTATTACATTATGTGCTGGAAGAGCTCTTGAAAACTAATTAAAGTAAATAATTATAATAAAATTCTGTTCGTGAGTAGGTACACTTGAGAACGGTAGTAAATAATTAAATTGTTAAAAATGTCCGAGTGCGTAAGCTTTAATTTTCTTTTGCCAAAAGGAAAAATTGGAAAAAACCGAGAAAAACAAAGTGCTTCTCTCTGGCGAAGCTGAGATGGAACACTAGGATTTTTATAAATAAATTCTATAAAGAGGAAGTTATATTTAGGCGACTGTGTAGGATCCGACTTTGTTAACTCTTTCATTAAAGGAAAGCTACACCCTTACCTAGCATTGGACATTTTAAGGTTCATATGGGCCAGGCCACGAGCGCGAAGCCACGGGGCAAGGCAAGTCGTGTGTGCGTCAGTGGTAAAGATCATTACTCGTTAGTAATACATACAGACACACATACTTAGTGCGAGTACTAACATTTAACACAAACACAGCAAGCTCTGAGTAGTTGTGAAATCTAGTAGGTACTATTGATAGGGTTGGCTCGGAGATCGGTTGTTGACTTTAGTTGTTATTAATTTTTTTTTAAACAAAGCAGGGCTCGTCGTATGAGTACTAGACAACTGATAAACATACTTATATATTTCTAAATACATACATACATATTATAAATAATTTACACGCAGACACAGAACAAATGATCGTGCTCAACACACAAACATTTGTTCTGGGTGGGAATCAAAACCACGACCTCCGGCATAATAGTCAGGGCCACTGACCGACAATGCCGGAGGTCGTGGGTTCGATTCCCACCCAGGACAAATGTTTGTGTGATGAGCACGTTCATTTGTTTTGTGTCTGGGTGTAATTTATCTATATAAGTATGTATTTAGAAATATATAAGTATGTTTATCCGTTGTCTAGTACCCATAACACAAGCTCTGCTTAGCTTGGGACTAGACGGTGTTGTGTGATATTATTATTATTATATTGTCCAATATTAAACTTTTCATCAAAAAGTTGAAGAAGTGAATAAATAAAATAAAGATCCATAAAATCAGTCATTTAAACCTGCATATATAAATTTTTACTTTAGCCCACGGCAGGACAAAAACTTCCCTTGTATTTTTCCAGCTCTCGTTATGTCTTGTCTTCTCCGCCCAACCTAAACAAGATTACTGCTTATAATATTATCGATGACCTTTAAAAAAAAACTCTTACTACCCACCATAGCCAACAGCCAGCCAGATATTTACCTCTCTACCTACATAAGACTAAACTTACCTGACTTTTTATAAAACCTTTTTAAGTTAAAATGATTACTTACATTGTATTTCGGTTTTTCTCTCCGCTGAATATTAAAGATTTTTCAATAAAGACTTCATTTCTCTAGTCTGATATTATAATTTACAAGCTTTGCCAGCGGGTTCACCAGCGATAAAATCGAATATTATACTACTAGAACGTACGTACGTGTATCCTTGGTCATAATTCAGGATATAGTACCTTTTTTAAGTGGGAAATTATCAAATGTCTTACATCCCTCTCGCTTCACCCAGACCGGGACACTTCTCCCGAAGAGTAGCGAGAGAGAGAAAGAAACCTTGGCTTGATTGACTATATTGCGTAGTTCAAACTGGCAACACTAAAGTTCTTCTACACTAAAATTACTCTTATGCACGTGAATATATTCAGCAACGTTCTTTTATTTATAGATGAGATAAAGTAAAAATCCTTCAACATAATAATTATTACACAAAACACAGTCTACGCATCGGATTAAAACGGACATTTAAATACACAGACATACAATTTTAATTGGTAGGTTCAAGTAGGATTAAAATAAAAGCTCTTTGTACCTTTTACTAAACGTTTGGGCAACCCTAATACTCAAGTGAATGTGTCAATAAAAGTCCCGTTCAGTGCTCGATAAATGTCACGGTGTAAACAAGCAGTTTGTGCATTTTATGTGTAATTAACGAGTTGGGCCCGGGGGCCCAGGAGCCCCGGCCCCTTTCAGGAATTTATTTAGTTACGACTGGCGTTGAATGTCCTACAAACTTTATAAAACTACAAGTTTAATATTATAAAAGGTAGTGTAGGAAATTATATATTTGAATAAAGACAATTCAATGACCTTTCACATGGCCATGACTTTTTATTTTAATTCAGACAGGGTTTAAGGAGTTTTTTATGAATACGTAGGAAAATGTAAGCAGGTACTCATTAGGTAAATTCTTAATGAATAAATGTGATCTATTTGATCTTTTTTTGTAAGTATTATATTTCGGTAGGACTTAACGGACTAAATAAATTTCACAAGTTGTGTGAATAGCTTTTAGCTAGGCATCCATTAATTTTCTAAGACCACAAGCCAGATTTTTCTCTCTAAAGAAAGAGACTAATAGACTTCAGCAGAATAACTTGGACTTTTAACCGCAAAACACTTTGGTCATTTTTTTTAAAGTGTTTGGTGGGAAATTTTAACTTCATATTGTGCTGTGTACTTTATGTATCTTTATATTTTTATTTCGGTGTTCTCCACAGTCTTGTAACGAGTGCTGAAAATTGTTAACACTTTTATTTTTTACGGTTAGATTTTTTGGAAGAATGTATAAAAATTTGGTGGATTTTGAACTAAAAACCGTACCTGAAAAAGACCAAAATATTTTTAGGCAATATCTTACTTATTTATAACTAGCGTCTGCCAGCGGCTTCGCCAGCGTGAAAATAAAAAAAATATATGCCTTTGTCAGCTACTTTATCACTCACCAATACAGTAGCAATCGACTAGTGAAAGATTTTTTTAAATCGGGTCAGTAGTTTGTGAGTTTATTCATTACAAACAAAAACACAAATACGAGTATTTCGTCTTCATTCTGTTTTTAGTATATCGTACTACAGTAATAGACAATGACTTGAAAAATATACACATTGGTCTAAAAAAAATTTTAAGAGGACTCGTGAATTGTTTTTTTTTTAATAATATAAACTAGTGTTTGACTGCGATCCCACCTGAAGACACGAAAATTATAATATTATTATTGTATTGCGTAAAACTATGTGATCCATTACAAAAAAACAGAATCAGAAAAATATATAATATTCTTTGATTATAATAATATGTTAATCTTCAGGATAAATGCAAAATAGATAGTGTGTTCAAAACATAATACAACTTATTTTGTACGATACTAAAAAATCACGAAGATGCCGCGAAAATTATTTTTCAACGGACTTCAAAAAAAAGGAGGAGGTTCTGAATTCGGTTGTATTTTTTTTTCATGGTTGTTACCTCAGTACAAGTTACAATTGTCATGTGATGCGCTTTCTTTATAGGGTACTATCGAACTGATCTAATGATGGAGCCGGAAGGTGGAAGGTAGGCACTGGAACTTCATAATAAAACAATGTATCCTAGCAATGTTTGAGCTAATGGAATTGTCATGAGATACTCTGGCTATAAGTGTATCACTGTGAAATTAATAACACTTTTTACAAAAAAAAAAAATAATAAAATAAACCAACTTCACTACAAAAAACACTAAAACGTTCAAAATAAATTATTTCGGAAGTCGCTGTTACATAACAAACTAATAAAACTAGAAACGACGACTTCCGAAATTAAAGTTACATATTTTTATAAAGTCGGTTATTTTTTTACCTATCCATTAAAAACCGGACTAATCTACAAGCAACGTTTTACCGTTACTGTGTTTTAATTTTATATTTAAATCATATATTTAGTAAATCGCTAAAATGCTTCATGTTTTTTTGCAAGTATTATATCTTTGCGCATCATTTTCTTTTGTATGCAGTCCGAGTATGACCGTGCGTTAAGTACTGTAGTCCTCTTAATTGCAAAAAACAAAACGATATATTCGGTCAAACTCAGTCACCGTGACCTTTTTTATCCATCATTAAAATGACAACAATAAGCACAATTTCTTCAAAATAAAAAGTAGACCGGTATTGCGAATTCAAATTCTCTTTGTAAAAGTCAACTTGTCCTGTGATAGCTTTTGGTGACGTCACGTTTTGGAGGTACCTAAGCAGCTTTAAGTCCAGTACTTTGTCTTCGTAGTCAAGAGCTTCTTTAGTGACCTTTGAAACCATACTGTAGTATCTATTATTAGGAACAAAGATATTTTTAAAATGTGCTTTCTGTTTTGCTAGTTTCATTAGTGATTTTAATACCAGAAATATCTTACTGTCCGAAATCCAGTCATTGTGTATGGAAAAGGCTATGCTCGGAGTTTCCGTGTATGATCGCTTCAGCCCCCCCAGCCAATTTACAACAGTTTCGTTTCGATTGTCTTTTCGTTTATTGCCTCGAGTCGGCCACGCCTCCTATTCCTTTGTCCTGGCCTTGTGACTGAGTGTTGAGATGACGTCAGAATAAAGGAATCGGAGGCGTGGCCTACTCGAGTCGAATTACGAAAATATAATCGGAACGAATGAATGAAAATATCCGTAGGATAACCGCCAAAGTTAAGTGGAAGTGGGGCAGAGCACATTGCCCGCAGAACAAATGGTCGATGGGGCCGAAAAGTTCTGAAGTGGCATATGAAGGCTTCCCACAAGGTCGACCTGGTGAGAGTCGAGGGAATGCGATGGATATGAGATGTACAAGAGCGGTCGGTGTGGCGACACTTGGGGAGGCTTATGTCCAACAGTGGCGTTTTTCGGCTGAAATGATGATGATGACGAATAGGTTAATGAATCATCTTCAGGGTTCCCGATTAATCGGTCAGTATTTTCTAAAGCTTCATTTTATATTTCGCTATTAATTTAGGCAACTAAATACTTGAAAAAAAATGGACATAGAAATTCTGAAGCAGAAGTAATGACTAGAAATGGGAGCATTAACCTTGCGAAGACGATTATTTCTCCTTCTATATCTGATTTTGCGCCAATCAGTAATAGATATCTGCCTATTTCCCAGTAATTGACTCAATCAATTAATGCAATATTAATGGAGGTATAAATAATGATGTTATTCTCTAGTAAGTACATAAATAATGAAGAAATTATTATAATAATGTTGACGATAAATAAAGGAGGTGGGAAAACCTGGGCCTAATAATAGGCTAGTTGAAATGTATTAAAAAAATATGTGCCATCGGGCACTTGGGCCTGGTCCGAACGGTTACAGGACGTCCGACGGACGGCGAGCTACTCATTACTCATCGTCCGTAAGCCCGCGCCTACCGTGGTTGGTTCTTGGGGTCCAGGTCACGACGGTAGGGGTGTAAGGATGCCCGTTCCCTCACGCATGCTGCCGTCTCCTCCGCTAGAATTACTACTTCGCAGAATTAGATGACCGCCTCATATTTCCTCTCGCTGCGGGCCATGGCCTGTACCAGAGCCCGGTGCGATAGGCTGCCACCGTCAGTCGCCTCCACAAAGACACGGCAGTGCACCGCCCAAGCGGGGCATACCTCCACTGTGTTCTACAGACATTCCGCACAATGGTGATACCCGGGAAATACTTCCGCCTGAATCCAGTGCAGGAAGAATCGCTGGTCTACCCGTGTTTCCTTCAAATCTGTTATTCGTATTACAGATAATAACTATAGACTACAGGATACTTTTATACCGGAAAAATGTTGTATTAGAATAATTTTCTACATTTAAATATACATAATAGGTTAGCTACATAAGTACCAATTAAACTCAATGCCACCAAATGTTACTCCCATGGTTTCTACACGTGTTATCGAAAATCGTCGTCGACCCAATAAAAATACAATGTACCTACCTACCTTCGATGATAATATAGAGCATGTTCAGAAATTTCCAGTGAACGGATACCGACTAAACGGTTTCTGTATATTCAATGAGATAACTAAAAGCACAGTTACAGCTTTTGTACTAATGTGTAGGACTTCAGCCTTTAATGTGAGATAGATGACATGTTTCTTCTTTCCAACTGTTCCAGAACATATCAGTGATTCAGATGCAAATATGTTCCAATCACAAAGATGTCACTCTTTTCCCACGCCTAACCCGTACTGATAGGGTTACCATCTCAGCATTTATTGGGCGTCAGACAACCAGTACTAGATTTTTAGCTGGCACTTAGTACAAAAATCAGAAACTTCATTTCAAATAGACTATTATAACCAGGCACTTTTGAATGTCCATGGAGAAGAACGTGCAACTCCTTGGACATGCACTTGTTGGGACAAGCTAAACCAAATAAATATTTAATTAAATTTTGAAATATTTAGTTATTATTTTTTTAAATGATAACTTATATATCGACGGTTGTAAGGCTAATTGATCTAAACGAAATTTTTTTCAATATTGAGTTATACACATATTCGGAATCAGCACATGTTTCTCCGTCGTTTGAGTCAGGTTTCAATTTTTTTTTTTTTGAAAAAATGACGCTTAGATCAATTAGCCTTTCAACCGTCGATATGATAAATCTGTAGAAGTTTTTAGTTGTGCGCGCAACACGTTAAATGTTACGATATCGATGTAGATAACTTTTATACATTGAAATTGTGTGTAACTTGATATATTACTTAAGCTTTGTTTCATCGCAATCGATTACCTATATCGAAAGATATACTACATTCATTGACTGTTAAACGGTATGAAGTTTGCTGGGTCAGCTAGTGCCTAATATGAGTTAGTTAGTGTCGATCGCGAGAATTTGACGGATGCGAGAATGACAAGACCCGTCATTGTGGCGACACTAGGGAGGGCTATGGCCAGCAGTGGACGTCTTTCTACTGAAATGATGACGATGATGATGATAAAGTAATAAAGAACACTTAAAGTTATTCCTTCAAATCATGCTGAGGGTTCATGTAGAACTTAGTTTAGGTAGGTACAGTAGCGCTATATAGATGGACTTAATGCAACAAAGCTAGAATCATCAAAACTAGAGAATTCTAGCAATCATCCTTTGGGTTAAAAAAGACTATATAATTTTGTGGTAGGTGAACCTTTTATGACGACGATTTACTTTTAGACGGGAAATCATCCAATGACTTCTCCCACTCTAGGGCGGTGTGTGAGGGCGTGTTATAGTTTTACTGACTACAGCCCACGCCTATGTTCTTTCTTTGCCTACGTTCCAGTACCCCGGTTCTCTTTCGAAAAACTCATGGCCCCAGTAGGCTTCGACCCTGCTGAGCTACTATGGTTTAACTGTAATAATAGTACGTGCCGTCAACGACTCGGAGTTACGCTCCGGCGTTGCTCCTCCAAGCGCAAATCATGCATGAGTGCAAGGACTGTTGCCTTCAGATCCTCTCGACTCGCAGGCTCGCCGTTTTACGGGAGACCGTGTGGTATCCCCACACCATCCGGATTAAAACGAAGATGAGCGCAAAAAAAGGATTAAAAAAAAAACTTCTAAAGGCGTTAAGTAGGTGAAGAAAGCTAATGTGGAAGATCAAAATTTTTACCAATCAGATATGTGTCATCGTATGAAACTCATATTTGTTTATATTTTGTTATTCAATTAAATGCTTAGTAAAACCTTTTACATTGAACACTAAGTTATCTATCTGCACACAATAGATCGTATCGTCCATATAAGAAGTCGGCTAAAATGGAACACTTCGGAAAAACCAAAACAAAATGAACTTGACAATTGTAGCAGGCTATGTGTATTGACCTGTAAAAGTCGTGAGAAACAGCAAAACAAGCACTTACAAATAGTTGAAAATGAGCAATAGAAAGTTAAAACAAACTGCTGTGTGAGTGGCTAGTGGCTACCGGTCTATACACTGAGAACCAGTGCTGTAGCTAGGGCGATGCTGGTGCCCAGACATGGGGCGCAGACCCTGATGGGGCGCAGGAATGATCAAACCAAGGCCAAGTTATGTATAATTTATTTTATGAGAAGGAGGTTACTATTTCTTTTTCCCTGTCGCTCCGTACCATGCCCTAAACTAGGGCCGGACATTCAGGTCACCACTGGCGAACGGCCCCAGGAGGACACGGTGGAGCTCCACCTTATGCTTCAACATGGGCTCCAGGCGACTCGCACAATGGTGACACGCCAAATTCGAAACAAGTACATCCTGAAACACTCATGTTCAGTGAAGACCTGTGCCAGGCGGATTAAACTTACTCAGCTCGGACTTTTTTAGGGGCGCAGTTACAGAAACTGGCACCGGGCGTAGAAAAAGTTATAGTTACGTCACTGCTGAGAACACGACAGTTTAGTGACCCGGTCGAGTTCCCAACTCGTAGGCTCTCACCAGGGACCTGCGAGCTTCTGATAACAGAACCAGTGATAATAGTACCTTAATAAAGGTTCATACTTTGGGGAAATAATCACATTAAAATAAGGGTTGACATTTGTGTGGATTTTGTACGAGTATGTTGTTTGTCTAATTATTTTTACAGACTTTACGTGTTAATGCCGTTATCAACTTGGGAAATCTTGGTCTTTTATAAGGTGTAAATCTACGCATATTTTCTTGGAGTTGCCCTTGCGTTCTAGGACTATGAGTAACCTTTTCAGAAGTCAACCCTTGGCCTAGGGGGCATCGGTTTTGCTGGGGCTCTACGGTTTTGCTGTCCGAACGGTTACCGTACCGGTACCGGACGGCGAGCTACCCATTGCTCGCCGTCGTGTGTGATTGAGAATAATCAATCTGTTTTTTTTTTGACATTATACTTATACGTGGTCAATACTGTTAATTAGTTAAAAATTGTTTTGACTAACTTCAGTCAAGAGTTAAAATACGTTTATTATATTTTATTATTCTATAACACACTAAACGTAGAATATTATAAAATAATGGACACAAAAACCTACCAAACTTTTAATTTTTGAGTAAATATTTGCCATATTAAACTAATTTTAACTTGTCAAAATTATTTTTAACCAATTTTTGCAAGTGAAAGTGGTTTTAATCAACTGTTATTTTTTAACATATTATTTAACTGATTGATATTCCTCTGTATCTATGTTACTTAGTTCGTCGTGTTCCTAGATCTACTGCCCGTACAATTCCAGCACAAACGGACATGTACTATAGTATTGTGCAACATTTCCAGAAAACTTATTGTTCTCACGGGAAATCAGAATGGCTGCATTATCGACTTGCATTGCAACCACTGAATACTAAGACTGGGACAACGGAACTATGCAGAAACCGACCACCTACACGTTCGTACCTAGCTATATATTTAACTAGCGGCTTTGCGTGAAAAAAGAAGATTATCCGAAGGAAACATACCCTATTATTATTATATAACTTTATTGCACACCTTAACATAATACAGGACAAACATTTCATTCTTTTTTTTTTGTCTTTTAAAAAAAAAAATTGTTCTTTTCTTGTTTTTTTATTCCCTATGTGCTATTCTAGGGCATGGTCTACTCGTGTGTCAAATTACATCTTAATCCGTTCAGCCGTTCGAGTATGAAGAAGTAACAAACATACATACACTCAAAAACTTTTGCCTTTATAATATTAGGGTTATATGAAGCGTCTGTTCGTATTAAGCTCTCAGAATGTATCTACTATAGCATTATGCTCTACGACTCTACGTATGTATAAGATACGAGCCAAACGCTTATCCTTTCACACACATTGATAAAGTTTTAGCGCGTTTGAATGGCAATGGCTGACATTATCGTAAAAGTCGAAACTTTGTGTTGAAATAGCTCCAGCGAAACATAAGGGGTTCACGTACAATTGCTAAAGTTTCTAATATACTAGGATATACGTTCCTATTGTTTCCATAATATGTCATAAAAATGTCGTAGGATGGGCACTGTCTCGTTGAAGTTTGAGGCGGTACGTTGGCAGTAGGTATGTACCAACATAACATACGTTAAGGAATAAATTTCCTAATCCTCAAGGTGAAGCCGTCGCATCGGCCGGTAGCGAGGGTCTTCCCGGCGATAGAATTACATCAGGATCGAAATACACTTGAATAAGTACTCAGCCGTACTGACGAACAAAAATTTTAAAGATAAGCTTATTGAAAATTTCAGTAACTTGAGGTTATGTATTGATCGAAAATCCAAATAATTTTACTAATAATGTGAAACTACTTCAGGTATTATTAAAGTAAACCTTTCCAAATAAACTCTTTCAAAGTCCAAGTCGATTATTGTTTAATAAATAAATACGTTAGATTGGACCAAAGTTATCGCTTAGTCACCATTATAACAAAAACTATGGACAAACCGCTACCCAAGTTTTACATGATGGGGAACCGCCATGCGTCAGCGAAAATAATGTAATATGAACTAACACACTAACTGACCCTCTGAGTAGTTATCAAATTAACAGCTTACACAAAACTTACTCGGCCTAAGTAATGGCCGATTCATTCTCATGTACGTATACAAGGAAAAAGATTAGGGGTCGGGAAGTCGGGACTATTTACCGCCCGAGTTTTTCCGACATTCGCCCGCCGAGTCAAACATATTAACGAGTTGAAAGCCTCCACAGTGCCCACTAATGCCAAAGTGCGTGTCAGATGCGACTGCTGACTTAACCTGTACCTCATGCACACAAAAGATGAGGCGGAACGTAATTGGTCACCCTTCCAGCTAATAGCCACATCAATGTTGATCTAACAGCGTCGTTAAAACGGTTCAAGTGGAAATAAACTTATACAACTCCCTCCTGGCGCACAATGAAACACGATAAAAGCGCCTCTCAGCGTTTTATGAAGAAAACAAACGCTGAATAATAACGCGTATCATGTAGCGACAGCGACATATGTTGAACAAACGTAATGTAATTACCGTTGATTGTTTACGCTTAATGCAACAATGTGTACACAGCTGGAGTGAGTGGCGTTAAGCACTTCTCACGTGGTCTAATTAAGTGTAACACTTAGAGTGGTGCCGGGTGAGGGTGCCACTCAATTATTCGCAACTTGATGCGGGATCAGGCGCTGTACCAGGCCCGCTCCGCTCCGAGCGCTCGCCCGCGCAATCGCGCCGCTCTGCCTGTTCTCCCACAAATCCGACCGACGCATAGCAAAATTCCACACCGCAATTATGTGGGTTACGCGACACTCAGATGGATTATGTGAAATTAAGCGCAGAACAGTAACTAAGTGAGCATAATTCACACTGTCTCACCGCCACTGTGTAGGTTGCGTAATTTTATGATGATAGCTACTAGTCGCGTCTCTAACTTAATGGGTTTTCGTTTGTTCAACATTGATTTTATCAAACACTCTTCACTTGAACTTCCCCGAACTTGAGTAACTGGAAGTGTCGGTTCGAAATTACTTGAAGCTAATTGAAGCCACGCTTTGATGTTTATCAGTTTTAAATTTGAAATGAAGAAACAATAGCAATGCCCGAGGTCTTCAATAACAATTAAACTGATATTGTAGTAGGGTCTCTTCAATTTTAGTTAATAGATGAAGCTCTGAAATTGCAATTATAAATTACACCTACAATATTGGTGGGGAAGTTCTCGTAAATACTTGGACGCTGATTCCACCCCTCTGTTACAACGGTCTGGATTTTTTTCGGAGTTTCCTATAGCTTTGGCTTATGAGGGTCATTCTACCGTGTTTTCCTTTTAATTGAAGGGGATCTAAAGCTTCCTTTGACGTTTAATGTTTCGTATCCTTCACGCAAAATACTATCTACCTACCTTACCTTTGAAAAAAGCTAGAAAAACATTGAAATGAAAGATCTTCCTCTGGTTTGTAGAAAAAGCTTTGATGTGAACACATAAAGCAACCTGCAGCAAGTCTAGAAGTTTCAAAAACCTTTGTCTGCTTTAAATAAACACAGAAATATATTCGCAATCACTCATTTCGTTCCCAAAAAGTGTAGCTGTGAAAAAATGATTTAAAACTTTTAAATGCAGTTATTATTCAAAGGGTATTACTCATTTCATGCTTCTATGTTGACATTTTTCACAAAACTGACACTCGCCCTCCTGAAGTTAGAGTCTATTTTCGTTTGGTTAGATTTTGGCGTTCTGGTAACACTGTGAGATTACCAGCGTGTCGTTACGATGCTCGTTTAGATATGGCGCATGAAGAATTGCAGATCTAGAAATGACACGAAGACTTTAACGGGAAGTCACGCAGACCTTCCAAGGCGACTTTCTTAAAGAAGTCGGGACATTCAAAGAAATGGTTTAATTTGAACATTTTGCTATAGAATAATATTTGCTTTAACTATATATAATAATCTGTCTATTAAAACGTCATAAATTAGACGCGGTCTGTACGTGGGCAGCTACTATGAAACTACGAACTAATATAACCTAGGTTATAAATTATGTATTGTATTCTATACCTACAAATGTTTGAGAATTTACTTGAACCTTGAATTAATGTTCAGTATGATGGAAGAGAAGTGGAGCACGGAAGGAAATCATCCAATGACTTCTCGAGCTCCAGGATGGAGCGAGACTATCAGACTTTTCATTCAAAGCACACTGTGTCTTTCAGTTGCGCTTTGTTTTTTAGGACCACAGGTTTCCTTTCAGAATTTTCCCGTAGCCCCAGCTGTCAACTAGAGCGGAAGAAATCATTAGATTATTTTCCACCTAAAAATTACCCTAGAGGTCATCGGCCCCATCAGGCCCCTACGATTTTGCTGACATCTCTTTGTGGCGGTGTGGAACACTACGCGCCGTCGACAACTCAGGTTCTGTCCGGATGGCTACCGAACGACTGGACGGCGACCTACCCATCGCTCGTCGTCCGCAACCCACTCACTTAGCCTAGTCACCAACAGCCTCGATTTGCAAGTTGTACGTCGTGGATTCAAACCTGATTTGTTTTCATCGTCATCATTATCATTTCAGCCGACAGACTTCCACTGTTGGACATAGGCCTCTCCTAAGTGTCTTCATAATGAACGGTCCTATGTGTCTCGCATCCATCGAATTCCTAAAATTCACATCGTTCAAAATGATAGAATGAATTGTTATCGTTTCTACAATGTTCAACGCTACAACCTTTGTTATTGTAGAACAAGCGGCCGACTCAGGCGCGCGCGCGTCAACATGGCTACCAACTTATCGTTTTCTACAATTACTGACACCGAGGCGTTACCGATTGGAGAACGGAAATCGACACGAAACGGTTGTAACTTAGCTAGGGAGGCAGAACCTTTATGTGTTTTACATTGTGTAATTTATTTCATCACCACTGCTCTCGAAATGATGAAGGAAATCATCGTGAAGAAACGAGATGTCGAAAAGCACACGCTGATTTACACACTCAGCCCACGTAGTAGATTACGGCTCATTCTTTCTCTTAGCAGGAGGCCTGATGGCCTGATTCCCAGCAGTGGGAATGTTATAAAGCTCATTATACATGTTTATGATTTCATCAGTCATTATGTAAAAGATGGCGCACATTTACAACGAAAATAATTTTATAGCAGTTGATAAAGCTCTTAGTTTTCATAAAGTTTAAACTTGTTCTCGCTGTAAGACAAAACGTGGGAGATAAGAAAGAAAATCTCACTTTCCTGGTTTGTTAGTGTTTGCTAAGATTACTTACAAAAACAAATACGGAGAAAACATTTCTTAGAGATTAATTTATTTAAAAAAATAAAAAGCTTCCAAGACTCGTCCGAAAGTAAACATAGGGAGGTATTATGACTACTTATTTAAATAAAAGCTTTTAAATCTGTGATTACAAACAAGATGTTCAAGTCTACGTGAAAGTAACTGCTCAAGTTTACAGCTGTGGGTAGATAAACGATCTATTTAATAATTTACAAGTTTAATTATATTAAAACAGAGCAGTGTCGTGGCGATGAAATTCAGCCACCCTTCGGTTGGAATACAACCATCGTTAATTTAGTGCTACAACTTGTTCTGCAAAATACTCTGTATATTTCTTGTTTACAGCAATACATAATTTAAAAATATCCGTTTGGTGACATTTTGACACACTTATTATATTTTGTTACCGTGAGGGCACAACAATCCACCTCGTGTACCGCCTCGCCAGGGAATAGAAGGATTGAATAAAAAATATGTTCAGTATATGTACATAGCAAGTGCTGCTCGCAGATTACGAGTGCTCAGCAAATTGAGGTGCAATATGGAGGTTAAAAATAATAATATAACCTCCGGGAGGGCCGCAACCGCGCCCCGTGCAGCGCTCATTCTTTGATCTTTATTATAATAATAAAGTTAGTTCATTTCGCGCCAGTAATGAATATTAATGTTCTCGCTTAAGTCATAAAATAAACTTTATCTGAACAACGCGTCGTCGTAGCTCTGCCACCTCGGCCCTAGTGATAAATTCACAAAGAATAAGCCGAACTCGGTCCGTTTTCAATTATAACCTAAATTCGTATTGTGTACTTTGTAACTTCAATAATATCATGAATTAGGGAGCGCCGTTAATAACAACACGAATTTGTTGTGTTGAACAATGTTGCCGACTTGCCGCTATCTGTACATTCTGCTGAATATATTCGTTTTATGGTCCAGAAATTCTTTGATTTGTAAAACTGTTTGATCAGCGAAATTATTCAACTCGGTGATAGTTTGCGTGCTCCTACAGTTTGAATATCAAAACGCAAACGGAAACTTTATGTTGACTTTGATTGAGGTTCCATTCTATACAAGCTCAGAGCAATTTGAAGCTCCGTGACATATCATGTCGATAGCTCAGATAGTTTGATCGTGCTATTACTGTACTTACCATCATCCACAATCCACATGGACTTTCGATTGCGAGCCTACCAGTGCCACGAGTATTATACATGGATTTTTAGAGAGCAATAGATTTTTACGTGTGAAAATCGAATGACATCCAAATTAGACCGTCTGGCCCTCCGGCTCAAGCAAATTTACGAGGGATTTGGCAGATTACGACCCCTCAAATTGGTACTTATATTGATTTTTATACTTTATGCAATGTCAGAGGCGGGCATGAAACATGTGAGGATATGGGAAAAGCCGGATTGTTCTTTTATAGAAAATGTTATAAATCTTTTAGAAAAAAAATGTAAAGGAATCACGAAATCCCACTTTTTCAGGAACTTCAGAAAGTTATAGGAAATAAACATTATCTCATTGGCACATGGCAACATTCTTCCCTCGTCGCCCACCAAACTACAATAATCAAATAAAAACATTATTCTTAATTAAAACAATGTTATTTTTCCTGAGAAAAAGAATACAGAACGGATCGGAAGTACCTACGCGCAAAAATTTAATGAAAACATTGTGCTTTAATACAAATCAATTTAACTTGATTACCTGTAAACACAGCCTGTTTGTGTTGCGGAGGTTTTTTTTTTAATGCTACATTGTGTTTGCAGAGCACTGGCATGCTGCCCTGCGCCTGCGAGGCTGTGACTCACAAGGAGAGTAAGTAAGACTATAAACAAGAGCTAATCTCGTTCTGTGCTCCGTTACGTTTGTTCTCCAAACATCCCGTGTGTTTGTGCAGACAATACCTAAGTACAATAATTGTGCATGAAGTGGCCGGGAGAGCCGTGCCTTGTTGGCACAGCGGGCTCTCTAAGCCTTTCCGATGTGTGACTAATGTTTGTGTATGGTAATGAGATGGTAATGACTGGCGCGCTAGTTCGCCTAAACTGGATCATTGAGCGCCCGTTTTCATCACTCGTCCGGTCAGCGGAGCGGCGCAGTGGAGTGCTTGCTAAGACACGGCTTGCACAAGCTTTCTGAATAAACAATGGTGCTCACTGAATGTAGCGCGCTGGTGGCCGAATGCCGCAAACTGCGCGCCCGTGAGATGTTTAATTCTGTACAGCATAACTTTACACTGCCTACTGTCTGATCCTGCAGGTCTCTCAATGTTAGCTACCACGTAAACCACATCTAAGTAACCTATGTTCTTTTATTTCTCTTCTATGATCTAGCTGTGTAAATGTTTTATCATTGAAGCAAAAGTACTCTATTGCTTTCAGGATAAAAGCAGGATAAAGCTTGAAGAATCTAGATAAAATTTAAAAGTTAATATTCTAGCTTGAAGAATATTAACATTTAAGATAGATGACTCGGTTGGCTCAGTGGTTGATTGATGGTTGCGCTGCGTGTCGTGGAGTCGTTTCCTGGGTGGATCTAATATTTGTATGGCCTACCTACTACAGATTCTCGTAGTTGTGTCGGGTTTAGATGTTTTGTGAGGGCTGCCGATTGTTCTGTGAAACTGAAGGAACACTGTGGGTTTTAGTCAGTAAAAGTCTGACACTCCCTCCCACTTCAATCAGAGTGGGGGAAGCTATTTGATGATATCCCACGTCAAAGAAGCTGTATATACAAGTACTCGTAAGTAATAACAAAAATAATATTCCACAACTTTCACACAACGCCATCTAGTTCCAAATCAAGCAGAGCTTGTGGTATGAGTACTAGACAACCGATAAACATACTTATATATTTCTAAATACATACATATTACAGATAAATAAAATTACACTCAGATACAGAACAAACAATCGTGCTCATCACGCAAACATTTGTTGTGGGTGGGTATCGAATTCACGACCTCCGGCATAATAATAATAAATCATTTATTTTCAGGTATCTTGGCATAGATACTTTACAGACTAACATATACTTGCATATCATAACATAGCAGTCAGGGCCACTGAACACTAGACCAAAGGGCCTGCAAGTGAAAGGGTTTAAATGTTTGTGAACGCACCCACTCTATAAGAGTAATTCCTAATGTGTGGTACAGGAAACACAATACCTGCCTTTTGTTAACAATTCATTATGACATACATTAAATTAATATTCAGTATATATAGGGTGACTGGCAATTAGTGTACGATACTTAAACACGTGATTGTGCTCATGATAACAAACAACTTTTACTATGGGAACAAACCTAAAATCGCGAAAAAAGATCAGCTGTTCAGTACATTTATGTTTGCCTAATGTACTGAACAGCTGATATTTTTTTCGCGATTTCGGCTTTGCTCCCATAATAAAAATTGTTTGTTATCATGAACACAATCGCGTGTTTAAGTATCGTACACTAATTGCCAGTCACCCTATATATAGGTCGCAATAATATTGGGAACAAGAGAGATACACAATTTAATAGGATTACTCGTAGGTATAAGTTTCACGTCATTAACGCTCTCAGCTCTAATTAGGCAACATCGATATAATCGAGGCTCTACAATCGATACATTATAAATAGCTTCTATTAATTACTAGCTTTTGTCCGCAGCTTCACCCGTGTACATAAAATATAGGATATGCCACTCAGGAATAAAGCAGCTTTCTATCGGTGAAAAAATTTTTGCAATCGGACCAGCCCGTTGATTGCCTCGAGTCGGCCACGCCTCCTATTCTTTTGTTCTGACCACGTGACTGAGCGTAGACGTCAGAATAAAGGAATCGGAGGCGTGGCCTATTCGAGGCGATCGACAAAAAGAAAATCGAAACGAAACAGTTGTAACTTGGCTAGGGGGGCTGGTCCGATTGCTGCAGTACTTTCAGATATTACCACCAAAAAAAAAAAACAAACTTTACCTCTTTACAATATTAGTGTAGATTCATTTATTGATTAGTCACTGAAATATTACCGTTTTGTGAAGCTCTAGAACATCTAATGAGAGGTTTGTATTTATATAAAATATGGCTTTAAGTTCTCGTAATTATACTTAGTCACTGATTGGGTTCGAGGTTACTAGCCGACAATTATCAACATCATCATTAGACAGAGCCTACACTCAAATGCCAGCTCTACTTATGTTATTATACTTCATGCCATTATACTTCATTCAGTCTTCTTTGGGTGATAAAAAAACGATGGTTTAATACACTCGCACGAAAACAAACTCCAGCCCCTTTTTTTTTTGAAGTGGGAAATCATCAAATGGCTTCTCCCGCCCTAGGGTGAAATGGGAGGACAGACTTTTACTGACCAAATTAAACCTGTATCCATCAGCTGCCTTTTGCGTTCTAGGGCCACGGCTATTCTTTCTAACATTCCCGCAACCCGCTCCTACTTCTACCACTTGTAAACTCGCAATGAATTTCGCACAAGTGCGGATAAGTGCAGCGGTGAGGCCTCACCGCAATGTATTATATTTCTTGTATTTAGCTAGTCACCGGACAGCTCCTACTGGTCGCAGGGTAGCCTCAACCAAGGAACAAGAAAAAGTCCAAGAGCCATTTCTCTCAATTCATTTCTACTTTGTTACTTATTATTGTGTTTACGAAGTTTTTAGTCACTAAATTAGTACGCAGTGTATTAAAAAACGTATTTTGATACACGTAAGCAACGACTCACGTGTATCAAAATATGTTTTTCAAAAACTCCAATGACCATTATCATTGATGTTTCTCGGCTTTAAAACGAGCTTGCTTTCGACTCGGTCATCAATTTCACTTTGGCTGCAAAGACAAAGTATGCGCACGTGCACTAAAATTAACTATTTCTGTTCTAATCGAAATATTTACAGATGTTTTGAGACTTTCAACATTTGAATTCGTTTAAATCAAAGATTCCCAAAGTGGTCGATATCAACCCCTTGAGGTCAGTATTAATAATAATTAATTACACTTGATATTTACAGAATTTTATGTTAAATCATAATATTCATAATCATAATCTTTTTTTTTTGCTTGTAAAACATATTTTCATGAGAAAAAAACGTGATGTCTAGTTTATTCACTTAATCAACCGCAATGTTTATAAATCGGTACCAAATATTTTGCATCAATACGAAAATAACTAGAGATTTGGCTATGGGGGGCTGAAATATTTTTTTAGTGTTCCGTACCGCAAAAGAAAATTATGGAACCCTTATAAGATTACTTTGTGGTCCGTCTGTCTGTCTCTCTGTCTGTCAAGACCCTCATCTCAGGTGGAGGAATCGAGTTGAAATTAAACCATGTACTCAGATCTGCGGACCCTTAAAGCTGTGAAAAAATCAAACTTCTTGGTTAACAAAAAAAAGATACGGCCGTTTATATCGTAAAAAACGGGTATTCCGACACTCCCAGGGAAATCGAAATTCATAGGGCTAAAATTTGGCATGAAGCAAGGTCTCATAGCACAAGTATAGGAAAAAATCTGAAAACATTAAATTTATGGTTAGGTACGTCCCAAAAAAACTTTTTTTTACGTTTCGGAAAAATCTTCTTAACTCAATTCGGAAATTGAACGATTTTCATAGGTAAGTTTGTACAGAACCCTCAATGCACGAGTCCGACTCGCACTTGCTCAGTTTTTTTTTTACTCTTTATTTTTATTTACAAACACTCTATATAAGAATACCAAAAAATCTGAGGTTCATTTAGAAAAAGGGGTTTCTTACCCAAATAGCTTGGAAATGTCTGGTTTAAACAATATGCTCTCACAGATGGGTAGTTTAGTTGAAATCGATTCTCAGAGCTGGCAATATTTCACGATGGCCGTTGTCACGCGGTTCACAGTTGACTCACGTTCCGAGTCTATGTTTGTTTGATCGCTGTAACATATAAATGGCTGGTCATATGTTTCAATAATAATGTCATTTCAGCCTGTAATTACGGTTACACTGTATGCTAAAGCTCTCTAATCTTTCATACACAGAAGGAACAAGATTATTGTTTATATCAGGTTATTACGGAGGCCCGATTCCGATTCCGAAAGTCCGGAACTTCCGATTGATTTTGCACTTTCGATTCCGATTGTGTTACGAACTTGTATCAGAGTTACAAAAATTTTTATACTTGTCACACGGGGAACCTGACCTCCCCCATGCCTTCTGTCGATTATTCTTTCTTTCACTTGTTTCGATGTGCGTATTTGGTATGTCGTGAGTTCTAAATTCATTGAGTTTTTAATTAGTGTTAACAGTTTTTTAACTGACGCTTCTGCTTTTGCGGAGTTTTTAAATTTGGTTTGACGGAATCGGGGTTCCGATAAACAAAATTTTTTAAAACTCCGCTTCCGAATTCAGTTCCGATGTAACCACTTCCGTTACATCCCTATTTTATATCATCCTACTAACATTATAAATATTAAAGTATGTGTGTTTGAATGGTTGTTAAAAAGATAGATAAATATATATTTACGTTTAATTGCACAACATATAAATATCAGTTTAGAATACAGGTAGACTAAAGTCTTATAAATACCTCGTAAGGCTTATACATCGAAGACCTTTTTTTATTGGTAACCCATGAGATAATTTTCTACTTTCACAGGGAGTTGTGAGCATATGCTAGTTGTAAATATATATACACGCTGATTTTATTTGTGCATATATTAACGGCAAAACCCAATTTTCGCGATACTAGTCCAAGAGCAAGCGAAGCGAGCTAGAAAATTTTAGAGCACCCCGACAAAGACACTTTAAGTTAGAAGGCTAAGGCGGGTGCTGAGCAGAGCGCAACTCCTGTTTTAGCCTTCGTGGTTATTTTTTTTTTAACTACCCAGAAATAGGAGTCTCGTAAAGTTGGACTCCGCGCATGTAGAGAGAACTGGTTTGGCCTAGGCGAAACTAGTTCATCTTAAAATCGGGTTTGGCCAGTTTTTTTTTTTAAGATGGGAAAATCATCTAATGACAAATCCCGCTCTTGGGCGGAGCGAGAGATAGTGTCAGACTTTTACTGACTAAAAACTCACTCCTGTCCCTTAGTTGCATTCGTCCCAGGGCCCCGAGTTTCATTTTCACACTATCCATGGCCCCAGTAGGCTTCGACCCTGCTGGGCCCCTACGATTTGCTGACATCACCCTGAGGCGCGCGTGGAACAATACGCGCCGTCGACGACTTGGGCTCGGTCAACGGGTTTGGCCAGTGACATATATATACAATAATAAGCCTATCAGGATTACTACAATTTGAATCCATACTTTCAGAAATACTTTCTATTAAATATTAATTAAACACATCGATTCTGAATATGACCTTCACGTATATTTGTCAGACACGTGAGTGGTTTTAATAAGTTACAGTTATTATATTTAGTTATAAAATTACTGGTATCCTATAAATAAAATCACTCAACTTAAATATTGGTTTATTAACCAAAAAGGCGGGAAACCTTAAATTTTTAATTAATAAACTATGTACATTAATTTACCGGAAAATTTGATACCAGTAGTTCGTAAAGTAAAATTATAGGAAACAATAAAATGTTGCTCTTGTAATTTCTGAGTTTTCTGGTTAATTTATTTATGATCAGTTAACGTTTACGTGTTTCTGGGAATATGTGTATCTATACAATTGTTCGGAGGCTGTTCAAAGAGCGGATTGTTTATTCCTCACACTTCGATAGAGACTTGCGAGGAGTGAGAGGTAATCCATCTGTTGACGTTTAGCCTTTTGTTTATTTTTCGTGCTTGTAAGAAGCTTATTACCGTGTACTATGGTACTTATACTTTCATGTAGGGTTTCGGATATAAAACAGCGTGAAGAATAAGTGTTTACATGAGGCAATTTATTACGAAAAATAGCTGCCTGCACCGGCTTCGCCTGCGTGAGAGTAGAAAACTATCCCAAGAGAACTTACTCTCCGGATAAAACACACGGGTACACGGGTAGACTATATAGTCTTCCGTGTAGCCATTTAGACCATTTCCTGATATTCCAGGATATCCTGGAATAGCAGGAAATGATCTACCCATGTATTAAGTTTATCGATAACTGTTTAGCCGTTCTAGCTTCAAGAAGTTACAAACATATACACACACACTCGCATACTTTCACCTTTATAATATTTGTATGATTAGCTGCTGCCCGCGACTATGGCCACGTGAAATTACTACTCCCCACTTTTATAAATTATAGCCTGTGTCCAGGATATAAGCTATCTTGGTACCACATTTCATATAAATCCGTTTAGCCGTTTCATCATAAAGAAGTACCAAACATACACACACATATGTTTTGTTTTTCTTTTTAGGGTTCCGTACCTCAAAAGGAAAAAAACGAAACGATATGAACTTATAGGATCACTTTGTTGTCCGTCTGTCTGTCTGTCGGACAAGACCCTTTATCTCGAAAACGCGTAAAGGTATCGAGTTGATATTTAAACTTAAATTTGCGGTCCTTTAAAGCTGTGAAAAAAAAAAACGTATATTTCGAGACTTTTATGAGAATCAAAATTCAAATTTGGCGTGAAGCAAGATCTCATAGCACAAGAATAGGAAAAAATCCGAAAACTGTAAATTTGTAGTCACGTCACAAAAAAAACAGCGATTCGGAAAAATTTTCGTAACTTAATTCGGGAATTGAACTGTTTTCTTAGGTATGTTTGTACAGAACCCTCAAAGCACGTGTCCGACTCGCACTTGCCCGGTTTTTTGTGGTAGGAAATCTTCAAATAAGTTCTTCCGTTTTAGTTGTAGCGAGAGAGCGTGTCAGACTTTTACTGTCTAACTCCACCTGTGTGCCTTCAGTTGCCCTTTGCATTCCAGGGCCACGGTAACTCTTTCGAACATTCCTGCAGCCCACACATACATTTAAACAATTTTATATTTATAATATTAGTATGATAGTATGATGAGAGCAGGGTGACGAGAGGCAGTTGAATGTTAACCAAGAGTTCTTGATAGAAAAGAAACTCGTTGATACTACAGTGCTTTAATTACCCCTATAAACGCACAAACAGTGCCGTAATTTCCCGTAATTACGCCCGGTGTGAACTTCTTTAATAAAGGGGGCTTTAAAAAAAAAAAAATTATCGCAGGCAGTTTAAGAAAAAAGACTAGATAGTGACATAAAGCTTCAATCACACCACCCATTATTAACCTTTTGTAGGTGCTGGAGTTTGAGCACCTACAGAATCGGCAATCCTGGTAAGGCGCGATAATAGTACATTATGATATAAGTGTGTAATGTTAGTGATTACCGTCGAGGCGGTATTTAGACCCGAGCTGTGTCGAGGGTCTTAAGAGAGCCAAGAACGGTAATCATTAATTACTCGCGTGTGTTACACGACGTTTTTCAATACACTTGTGAAGAAAACAACAGTAAAACTAGTAAAATTTTCTTTGACATGGCAGTAAAAATCTGTTTTTATAAGCGCGCGTATCATTTTTTTTTATTTACCTCCAGAGGAAGGCTAAGGTATTTTGATCATACTGCCTAGTCTTACGTTTATGTTTTCTTGCGTGAAAAGTTTATACGATAATGTATTTCGTAGTGATAATAGAATACGGATACAACAATTTCCTAATGATTTTGTAGTATTTAATTTTATTTTATATATACAGCCACTCAACTTAAAATGGCAGCCATAGACCACAAAAAATACAAATTTTATTTGAATGTTCGATTATGGTATTTACTAAGTATTTTTTATTAAATAAATCGTTTGTACAAGTTAAATTTGTCCATTTTAACTTGTTAATTGTATGAAATAAGTAAGACATAAATTTATATACTATTGAACGCAATAGCTTTGAGAATTTTATTAGAATTTAAAATTTGTTTTGCGAACAAAGAGGTTGAACAAAAAGGTTTTAACTAATAGTACTAGTGTGTAATGGTAATCAAAATGTCACAGTTTGGTAACGAGTGCCATTATATACCTAAGTGCAGTGCAATAAGAGTCACTTTCTGACCAAGTGTGTTGAAAATAATATTAACGAGATAATACCAAAAAAGTGATGAAATATAATACCAAGGATTATCCAAAACTTGGTCCTGGTTTAATCATTTCTGCGCCCCTCTAAGCCTGGGTGTTGTGCCTGAGCACCGCTGGCACTGCCATAGTTACGGCACTGGCTACAAACACATGAGAAACAAATCACAGAAAAGTTAGCAAATAACGTGGGATTCATTACAAGCTTTTATTTAGCTTGCAATGTTTGTATGTATGTTTGCTTAAAGCAAATCATGCTAATGGTTTTTGAAACAGTTAACCCCAATCGATCGAGCTGATATTTACTTGGAAGACTATGACTTAATATGTTATTACAGAAAATACAAAACATAAAGAAATCAATAAATACCTAATTTTGAAAAAAGGATAACGTACCTTTAGGATAAAGTTTATTTGAACTTATAATTCCAAGTCAATCCAAAGATATAACACTTTAAAGCAACCCATTTTATAAAAACGGCAATTTCATACTTTAACCCCTATTACTTCTTTCTTTAGAGCAAAAAACAAACACATATCACTCCTTTGAAGAAATCTTAGCAACACTTTACATATTTGGCCATGTTACAACACGACTCTCTAAAGGCTAAAATTCCGTGTTTAAAGGACTAAAAGACACAAGTTTCCAAGTTGCGTATTCCGGGGTTGCATCTCGTAATAACCCCACGCCAAGCTGTGATGTCGGATCAAGCCGGGCGTGAGGCGTGACGCGAGGCGTAGCTGCCACGCTAGCAAGGCCTCAAAGCCCTCGCAGTACACTCATTTCATCTATATTTTACTTTGTTGGTCAACAGCGGGTTGATGTGTAAACCAGAATATTTGTTTTTTCTTGTATTTGAATCTTTTGTAAATTTTTTTTTAATTATTATTAATATGCTGGCGCTTGACCACTATTTCACCTGATGGAAAGCGACTATGAAGATGGAGCACGCCTGCCTAGACCTCATTACCTATTCACTCTTGAATTAAATACCCCCGATTGTAGCTATAAGGAAACTCAGACTCTGCCAGGAAATTCCATTCATTGACTGTAGGTACACAATAAATGTATTTCCAAAACGTTTTGCGCTTTTGGATGGGATGTATTTGATGTATACAGTGTGGAAAAATAAGACGGGCCCTAGAGGGAAACTACCATAAATCTTTAAGTTGGCTCATTTTTTGCTTAAAGGACACATTCTTTTATTTTTTTTAAAGAAACAAATCAGCGTTCAATGATTTTCTAAAACTCGCTTGCATCTAAAATTAAAAATAAAACAAGCACTCGCTATTTTACTATACTAATCGATAGGATTATTTTTCAGGATAAAATTTCTCTAATAAACATTTGGTCTTACTCTCGTCTGTCGTAAAAGATATCCATGAAATAAAGGAATAAAGCCCTTTTCTTTTTCTAGTTTATATTAATGACCTTCCTTATATGATGGCTAATTTATCCGATATAATTCTGTTTGCTGATGACACTTCTCTTATTTTTAAAGTAGATAGAAAAGATAGGGATGTCTTGCAAGTCAATGAAAGTCTGCCTGTTCTTTCGAAATGGTTCGCAGCTAATAATCTCTTATTAAATGCGAATAAAACTAAATGTATGAAATTTTCATTACCAAATGTCCCTAAAGTTGGCGTCAATCTAATTCTAGACGGCAACAAACTTGATGTTACTACGGAAACTGTGTTTTTAGGTATAACTATCGATTCTAGACTGCAGTGGGGCGCTCATATTAGAACTCTTTCAGGTAGATTAAGCTCAGCCGCATATGCAGTACGAAAAATAAGGCAATTGACAGATATAGCCACCGCTATGTTAGTTTACTATGCTTATTTCCACAGTATTATGTCTTATGGCATTTTACTGTGGGGATCTGCAGCTGATGTGGACTCAATTTTCATATTGCAAAAGAGAGCAATCCGGGCTATTTATAAAATGGGTCCTCGCGAGTCCCTCAGAAATAAATTCAAAGAAATCGATATACTTACTCTGCCTTCTCTTTATATCTTGGAAAGTATTTTGTACGTTCGTAAAAACCTAGGACTTTTCAAAATTAGAAGCAATTTTCATAACATAAATACGCGCAGTAAACACGAAATTGTATTACCCAAATGGAGATTAGCTAAGACCAGCAAGTCATTTTTAGTAAACAGCATACGCTTTTATAATAAGCTACAAAAGGCGGTGACTGAAATTAGCGAGGGCAAGTTCAAAACCCATATTAAGCGTGTCCTAACTAAAAAAGCGTTTTACAAGGTTAAAGACTATGTCGAAGACACGCTTGTTTGGCAATGACTGCTTCTGCACATGTGGCCCCCTGGTAACTCATAATATTGTGTACATCTATCTATTAACTGCTCCACATTTATTGTAATATATACATTTTCTTTTTTCTTTTCTTCCTACACATTGCTTTTGCAATATTTTTTATATTATTAGACGCCAACCACCATAAATTCGTAAGTAATTTTCTTTTTGTTGACATGTCATTTATTGATAATTGTAATTACTTATTGTTCTTGTTTTTTTTTTATATAGCTTCTTTTTTTTATGTGAATGTGAGAACACCGTGGACTTCGCGAATTCTTAGGTTACTTCCTATTACGACTCACTTTTTTTTTAATATGATTATTTTTATTGTGCTTTTAGGTACAATATCGACTGGTCTACACTGTTCTTACATAATGTCTATTAATACTGTAATATGAAAATATTGTAAACAATCATTTTTTTAAAAGAGTAACCACGGAGTTTCTTGCCGGTTCTTCTCCATAGGAAACGACCAATTTGGAACCGTGCACTAGCTTCTGACGTTTTATAAGTGCCCATGTAGGCCTATGTGAAATAAAAAATTTTGATTTTGACTTTTTTGACTTTGACTTTGAAAGAAAATGTTATTAGGAGCATACACCACAACACTTTGCTTGAAGGCTACAAGAAATACATTTCAACGGAGACTAAATTTGTGTAGCCGGAACGAACCTTATTTCAAACCATATAAAGAGTTAAATAATATAAGTCTAACAAATTGATAATAAAACAAAGTTAATGTTAGATTTTACGATCATTATTATTTTTAAGACCAAATGTTTGTTAGATCAATTTTATTCTGAGTAATAATCCTATCAATTAGTATAATAAAATAACGAGTGTTTTTTTAGGGTTCCGTACCTCAAAAGGAAAAACAGAACTCTTATAGGATCATTTTGTGCACGCAAATTGTCGATGGCGCGTACTGTTCCACGCGAGCCTCAAGGCAAACCGTAGGGACCCAGCAGGGTCGAAGCCTACTGGGGCCAAGGGTTTGCTTCTGAAAGGAAAGCTCGGCCCTGGTATGAAAGGCAACGAAGGAACAGGAATGGGTTTTTAGTCAGTAAAAGTCTGACACACTCTCTCGCCCCACCCAAGAGCGCGAGATGTCATTGGATGACTTTCCCACAAAAAACGGTGACAAGGGTGAAACCATATATATGTAACTTATGTTATAAGGGTATTCCATTTTTTTTTTCAATCAAATTTGCTCGAGGTGCCGTAGTGGCAAAATCTGGATTCCATTCCGACCAAAATTTGATCTAATAAATAGATCGAGGGGATAGGCACACCGAGAGTGATTTATTTATAGTTATTGCTTACTAGCTTTTGCCCGCGGCTTCGCCCGCGTATGTCACACATAGCCTGTGTCACTCAGGAATAAAGCAGCTTTCTATCGGTGAAAAAATTTTAGCAATCGGACTAGTACGTTCAGAGATTACCTTCTAATAACAAAAACCGGGCAAGTACGAGTCTTGCACACTGAGGGTTCCGTACAAACTTACCTGTGAAAACAGTTCAATTCCTGAATTGAGTCACGAAGATATTTCCGAATTGCAAAAAAAAAAAATGTGACGTAACTACTAATTTACTGTTTTCAGTTTTTTTCTTATACTTGTGCTATGAAACCTTGACTCATGCTAAATTTCAAGATTCTAGGTCAGCGGGAAGTGCCCTATGAATTTTGATTCCGTTGAGAGTGGCGAAATACACGTTTTTTGCGACATAAACGGTCGTATCTTTTTTTTTCATTAACTAAGAAGTTTGGTTTTTTCACAGATTCAAGGGACCGCAGACCTGAGTATATGGTTTTGATTTCAACTCGATACTTCCATACGTTCTCGATATAAATGGTCTTGACGAACAGACGGATAGATAGACGGACGGACAACAAAGTGATCCTATAAGGGTTCTGTTTTTTCCTTTTGAGGTACGGAACCCTAAAAAACACCCAGTAGAAAGAAATTTTACGCCAACTATTTTGAAATAAAAAAAAAATTAAATATGATTGGATAGGGGGAAAATATGATGGGGCAGGGCGTCAATATTGATGAAATTCTTTCAGAGCTTCAAGAGTTGCAGACCTGAGCAACTCTTGAAGCTGTAAAAAAATTTAACTTGTAAGTTAACGAGAAAAAAAAAGTACTTCGTTTATGTGGCGAGAAACGTACATTATGACACTCTCGAGTAAATCAAATTTTGCTGATGACTTTCCTCTCTCACTTGTCATTGCACATTCCGAGAGTAGATAAATTTAATAGGAATTCTAAAAAAAAAACTTAAAAACCTTGAACAGCGATAGTGAGGTAGTCAGGATAGTCAAGTCAAAAAAATATTTTGATGACTGATTAGTTCAAAACTATACCCAAAAATTATTTTTACGAGTAATTTCAGCGAAATTTTTGGATTGTAAAAATAATGCAGGAGATGACAATTGTAGAGGCAGGGGCGGCAAAAACTGTATAGCCTATGCCTTGAAAATTTGTAAATCCGCCACCGGTGTCTAATGTTGTACAGATAATGGTACGACAGAATGTGATGAGGCCATTTTAATTTAATTCAAGCTCATAATTATGTATCATAATATTCTGACGAAATAAATGAATTTGAATTTGTACGGAACTCTTTGTGTGCAAGTCCGACTCGCACTTCTTTATTATATTAAGAAAAAATCTCCTTATATTTTGCTTTAGAAGGAAAACCTTAAACATACAGTAAATACGTACTTACTTGAAAGACATCCATTACCTACTTAATTATTATTTTAATTAATATTAATTATTTTTACAGTTATTTTAATATTTTTTATTATAATTTTTATTGTTTTCTTTTTTAATTATTTTAGTAGTTAAAATATAATAAGATTGCTTGTAAACACTATTATAAAAATACGTATGAATAAAGATCTCGAAAATAAAATAGAGATTGTAAATAATGGCAGTACAGTGTGTTAATAGCAGGAATTTTCAGTTTATGTTCAATCTAGTTTCAATTGGCGGAGGTAGGAAACAATCACTATGATATTTACAGTTGGTAGGCTAACAACCGCCACTCGTAATAACAACAAACAATATTTATTAAACAGAATAATATTATTGGTGCGAGCAACATGCTGGTTTACAGCGGAATGCTCATCTGTGGTGGAGGTAATTAAACTTTTTAATTCGTAGAAACTATTGAGTCGTTTGGGATCGAAACGCTTGGATCATGAGGTACGAGCGCGTGTCTCCTTTTCAAGAAAACTTCACACAGACTGACTTCTGACTGGCTTCTGTCACCACTCCTCAAAGACGGAACTTATCGCCACGATTGTGGCGTGCCCAGCGATGGGTTGTGACAGTCGCTGTCTCTATACCACCATGAGATCCCGCCGGAGCTCCGAAGTGCCGCGATTTTTGACAAGAATGTCGTTACTACTAAGCCACCACTTCTCATCACATTAAAAATTATAATTATAGACAATAGTACTACTTGCAAGTAGTTTGGTTTAATTCACTAGTGCCTTACAGCAAAGTTAATGGAAACAAGTGAAATTAAAAAGTTGGAAACTGACAAAACTTTTGAACGAATAAGAAAGATTATGAAGAAAAGGAATGGGCTGAAATGTCGCGGTTTTCTTACAGGAACAAATAAGAGAACTGTTGTTATAGTGAGCATCTAACTTGCTGATTCGGATATTCAGATTTATTGAAAAAGTTACGGCAAGTACCGTCAATGAAATAGACTTCTGACTTTTTTTTTTTGTTACTAATGAACTTTTTCCCTAAAAACCAACTTTTTATAATATAGCGTATAGATATCTCATCTCATGCTCACTCATACAAAGAAACAGGACCGCCGTAACTAAGTATGGATCTCGGCAGGTAAGCAGACAATTTTTTATCCATCCGGGACACCTCGCTAAATGATATTACTGTGATGGCTTGCAAATTGAATAAAACTTACAGTCCCATCAATATTTTTCCCTCACACATTGATTGAATTATAAACCCATTATCACACAATTTTGTACTTAAAGGAGTGTATTAAATAAGAACATGCAGTCCTAATCCAAACGGATTAAGACTGTAGGTATGTTCTTTTCTATTTTTTTCCGTACCTCAAAGGGAAAAAGCAGAACCCTTATAGGACATCTTTACTTCACCTTCACTTTCTTTCACTTTTTTGTCTGTCCGTCTGTATGTCTGTCTGTCTGTCGGTCAAGACCCTTTATCTAGGGAACACGTGGAGGTATCGAGTTGAAATCGGTCTCTTGAAGCTGTGAAAATCCAAACTTGTAAGTTAACGAAAAAAAAGATACGGCCGTTTATGTTGCAAAAAACATATATTTCGACACTGTCAAGGGAATCAAAATTCATACGGTACCTACTTCCCGTTGTCCCTAGTGATAATAATAATAATTAAAAATTTAATAAGGGCTACGTACGGCGACATGATGATAAAGCCGTTACGTTCTTCAAATAAATTGATTTACTGGATCGGATTCAACCTTTTTGACTTGAATTCAACCTTTTTGAACTCCTTTTTCTACTGGTAATCTACCAGACATTTTAGAATTAATCCCAACAATATAAAAGTTCTTCCAAAGTCTGCTAAAATGATTGCTCGACAAAGCCTTTGGGAAATGAGCGTAAATATTTAGATATGTACAAATGTTTGCAGATAACGCAATTCCAAGATCGTAACTCCAGAGTTCCAGATACAACAGTGAATAATGAAAACACATGTACTACAATCAATTGGTATTCAAATTACATATAAACTTCTCGTACACATGTTATTCTGACAGAGCAAATTAAACGGTGCAGTTATGTTTACACAAGTCACGGTTGACTGTGAGCAGTGCGTGGCTACAGAGAAGTTCACACACTACATTCCCTACGTACCGTGTGTTTACTCACAGTTCAGTCTGATTGCTTGAACACTTTCTATTGGTGGCAGGAAGTAACACATTACCATTATTTCCCCTTTTACTAGGTTCCTATTACTTGTTCTTTCTTCACATCATAAAATGGCAGGCGATTAATATCAATTATAAAAGTTATTATGATGTCGGCGACTTTATTACTTACTTGCTAAACGCAAGTGTTCACTTTTATAGGAAAAATTCTATCACGTTTGTTTTAAGTCAACTTTGAAGTTACGACTTTCACGTGATTTTGTGTTGTTTATAAGGATAAGTTATTGGGGCTGAAGTATGGAACAAATTGACAAGCCTCAAACAAAACTTTGTGATCAAACTCAATGTAAGAAAAAGTACAACCATAATAGCGAATTCATCTTTTATTGGCCCAGTTTTTAAAATTAAAAGTAAAGCCGGTCATCCATTTTGCATTTACATGAGCATTTTAGCATTCATGTTTACCAAATGACCATATGCAATATGCTCGCATAAACAATGCATTCAGCTGCTCTGATAACAATAAGTTTTCTAGAATAATAAAATTCATACCGGTTGCATTCAAAACGGGGCACGTACAGTAACGTACGGTCCAATTTTGGCGCACAATTTACCTGCAGATGCAACAAACACAAAGAGGCTATATTTCCGCGGAGGAGTACGGCTGTGGGGGGGGTCGGGCAGGCGTGTGCCGGCTCGGATTACGGCGGCCATCTGCCGGCGACACCGAACAATCAAGCTAACGAGGCGCGCTCGCGACACCGGATTAAAGCCTAATACCGCTGCGAACAATACCGTCGACGCCCTTTATCAGTTACACTTAGACGCTAACAGATCGCTCGTGTCGCGACAATGGCCCTTCTTGTTTATGGCTAATCCTAAGTGGATTACTCGCGGCCCGCAGTACGCGACGCAAAACAATCATCACGCAGTAGTTCAGCTCCATAAAAAGAAATGAGCTTCGCGAACGACCACACTTTGATACACTCGGATCCGAGCTGCAAGATTTAACTTTCTCAATTTAATGAGATTATACGAGTACAACAGTGTTGTGTTAATGTTAAAATGTAACAGAGTCATGACAATGCTATCATTTAATCGTGTGTTGTGTCACGTATAAATTGTCTCCATTGCTTACACGCGGCACAGCGCTACGCAGCCAGCGATATGAAACCGCATGAAATGAATGTCGCTTCGGTATGAAAACGAGTTTGTCGATCGCAATATCGTTTGCTCACTCGTGGCTCGTGGCTCGTTGTTAATAACGACACAGTGTGTACGCACTTATTAAACTGTAGCAAGCCGTAACGGTTTCGCCTTCAATTTTTGGTTGATGCTGATCCAATTTTCTATCCTTGGCATACTTTGTTGGAAGCCATCCAATTGTGAAACCAGAATACGGTCATTTTATTAGTGTTCGACACGATGTTTAGCACTAAAATATGAAGGCAATAGACTAGAAAAAACATTTTCGTCTAACAAATTTTTGAGTATTGTTATTTTGCGTCATTCAACCAATTTGTTTATAGGCATAGTATCAAAAAAATTTAATCGTGACCGATCTTGAGGTTTATTTAGTGCAGCTGTGTCCATTCGTTCGTTCACCTTCTGGCGTGTTCCTCTGTGGTGTGGTAACGAGGTGACGCGTCAAGAAGCGCACGGTGACGGATCGCCCGTCGCTTGTTTATTCAATAGTTTCCGTCTCAAGCCAGGCTCAGCGATAATCGCTGATCCTTTTCATCGCTTTGTTTTGTCTTCCATGATTACGACTGGCTCTTTATCGAGTGTTTACTGAATCGAACTGAAGGCGCTGTGTTTATGTTACGTTTCTTGATGACTCTACAGAACAGTTCAGACAGTATCAAAGAAGTGACTGACAGTAACGAAGCTTTGACTAACAAATACCTAGAAAATAGCACAACACACCCAACAAAAAATAATCTCCATTAGGCAGTCGACTTCGTAAAACCTAATTAATTACTGACTAAAATTTAGCAAAAAATTAAGCACAAATATTAATCAAGTCTAGATTTCTTTCAAGAAGTAGCCTAGCCTTTCTTTTAATTTTATTTTTAAATTAATACGTGTCTTTTCTTTTACAAAGCTCATATCTCCTTTATTAAAAAAAATAACATATTTTTATAATATACGCTAGTTAAATGTTTGCGTATGTTATATTATTATGCTTCAACTTATATTCTTACGTATATTATAAAATTACGTTTTGTCTTGTTGCAAAATTAAATTTTAAAATTGCTCCTGTTTTGAGCCGGCTGCCGCAGCTGGTAGTAACCACGCCTCACGCTAAAGAATCCCGGCGACTTGAGGCTGAGCTCACTTTATTTATTCCCATTGTTGTTCCACTCCAGCGTCAGCAAAGTTTTAAATTAAGGAGATAGTTATTGCTGATAAATCTGGAAGTGTTGCTCTTAGTAAAGTGGGAGCCGAGCACCCTGCCTGATAATGTACGCAGTATTATACCCTAGGTTTATAGCCTTTGTTTTCAAAGTCGCAATAAAGTAAATAAAGCCTGGTGACTTTTGATTTTTCAAGTATCGATTAATTTTTCCGGCCACCGTAGGCGCGGGCTTGCGGACGGCGAGCAATGGGTAGCCCGCCGTCCGACCGTCCGGTAACCGTCCGGACCGAGCCCAAGTCGTCGACGGCGCGGATTGTTCCACGCGCGCCTCAGGGAGTTGTCAGCAAATCGTAGGGGCCCAGCAGGGTCAAAGCCTACTGGGGCCATGGGTAATGTGAAAACGAAACCCGGGGCCCTGGGACGAAGGCAACGAAGGAACAGGAGTGGGTTTTTAGTCAGTAAAAGTCTGACACTATCTCCCGCCCCGCCCAAGGGCGGGGGATGTCATAAGATGATTTTTCCCAAAGAAAAAAAAAAGTATTGATTAATTTATTGGTGAAATACTCGGTTAAGCGGATGGTATTTAGAAGGCATTTTATTCGAAGGTTCCTTATTAAAACAACATTCCTATAAAATTTGTAACTGATTTAATAAAGGACATCGAAGACAAGGCTTTCTTAGTGACAAATTAAAAATGTTGCCGAGATTAGTTCTGACTCGGGTGACGGGCCCCTGAATGGGGACGGAATTCAATGAATAGCTTCTCGACTCTCACTAAAGTGGCCAATCTCTGCCAAGATTACGTCACATTAAGGGCCTTTCTCACAATCATCCCCTTCAAATGACGTACTCACTGTTGACCACTACTCAACCCCATTATAGTGAACATTTTCCGATTCTTAATGTGTATAGGAGTCCACTTAATGTCAATTTGGTCCACAATAATATTTTATCACTAAAGATACGGTTGATAAATATATTTGTTGTGATATTTTCCTCGTTGTATCGGTTATTCTGAAAGTGCATCGGGCGCAATATTTCCCACTTATGGCGGGCACATGAAACAATCCACGATAGATCAGCGGCGCGCGGCGCGCAGCTACCACTTGTCAACGCATCGCGGCTCGGCGCGGCGGGGGCTGCAAACTAAGCGTTTCTGCCAAAAGTACGTGACCTTAATGTATATCAATCCGAGCGTGATTTATACAGGAGGGATCTGTAAAATATGATATAAAATAAACATTGACAACCAGAACGATGAAATACGACGCAGCGTTGTGATTTAAGGGCGCGTTTCACGAGATTTTATGGCGCTATAAAATCAGTTCGCGCTCTGCTCCGCCTCCAAAGAGCGCACGTACAGCACAGATTTGACAAAACAGACGACGGACATTTATTTGTTCGCTAGTTTTTTTGCAAGTTTTATGGACTGCTGCCAAGTTTATGGTCCACGGACAACGGGCGAACGCTTTGACAGTGTAAAATTGGGCGAGTCAATTTGATTTGTCTCTATACCACTCCTTAACCCTTTCTTGTACATGGGTAAATATAGATTTTTAAGAGTTTGGAATGCAATTTGATGAAGAATTGCATTTGAGATTCATGACTCAAATTCATTGGGCATTAACATGTGCCAATCAATATGCCATGCAGATTATGATGCAATCAAGAATCGCATTTAAACTAAATAAAACAAAAACACATTCAAACTCCAATCTCTTCACCATGAAGTTCTGAACCTGGTTGATAATTTTAGCCATTAAATTCACAACACAATATATCTATATTGATGGCTACTGAATACATGTAAACCATATTTTATTTATTACTTATGTGAGCTTGAAATGGAACAATATATTTCTTCTACTCATCTTATAAATTATGTATGGACCTGGGGATTCTTGGCCATTTTTTTGAGACTCTAGTATCAATGTTTTTACGGTTGACGAGTTCAATTTTTTATTTTATATCTAAGTAAGCAACTAAAATAAATAAACTGCACACGTAATGAATTAAGTTTGGCATATAGAAAAATAATGGGCTCTAGAAGGAATATAGATAAAATCATTAAAATAATATTTTGAGACGTCGCCATGCACTGGGTTCCTGCAGAGGGAAAGTACTTTCGTGGCCGCCCTTGAAAGAGGTGGCGGGATGATCTAGGTTTTCTGGAAGGACTTAGGGGAAGCCTTTATCCAACAGAGGAAAAGTACGGGCTTGAAAAAATATATATTTTAAGATGATGAAGCATGTATAGTTCGACTCAGTATTTTTTATGGTAGATAAAAGTCAGTGGGCTAAAAATAAATCGATTTCTGTTATAACAACTTATTCTGTTTACTTTTGACTTCACTTTATTTCACGTGAAGTTATTCATTTACTTTAGATTTTTGTGGGTCAAGTTAACTTTCAAAGTTATAATTTGGTATTGGTTATTGAAACTCTAATTATTATTAACTTATCTATCGTAAGTATCTAATTCGAGAAAGAAAATATCCAGGAAAAAAATTAATAACAATTTATTCGGAGAAAGGTGACGAAATGCTGACTTGGCAAACATTGTTCTGCCATATAAACTATCAAAGAAAAAAAATAGGGAGTAGAGGTAAGCGATGCTCAGACCTACCAAATATATCATCATCATCATCATCATCATTTCAGCCGAAAGACGTCCACTGTTGGACATAGGCCTCCCCCAAGCGTCGCTACAACGACCGATCCTCTGCTTCTCGCATCCACCGCACTCCCGCGACCCTCACCAGGTCGTCGGTCCACCTTGTGGGAGGCCTTCCAACAACCAAACATATACAAAAAAAAACATAAGCATCGGTCAAATCGTGCTAGACGAGTTCGATAACAAACACGGTGACACGAGATTTTTATATATTAGACTAGCTATAGCGACCCACCCCAGCTTCGCACGAGTGTTAGTAATCTTTAAAATTCTCGTCTTTTCCCTAATATTATATGTAAATATAATGCACCTAAACCTTCCTCATGAATGACACTGTTTATTTGTGAAAACCACATGAAAATCCATCCCAGAGATTTTTTTGACAGACAGACCCCCCACCGCCTCTTTGTTTTATTATGTGTAAGGATGTCCCCCAAGTATGAAGTATACTTGGGGAGACAGGTCCAACAGCGGACGTCTTTCCGCTGAAATAATTATGTAGGGATGTTACGTTCAACAACTACAGTGAGAAACATAATATGAGTTAGAAAATCTAATGAGTGAGTTATGAAACTAAAGAAAAACTTTATACTCGATAAACTCGATATCGTATCGAGTCCGTAAAGTTTTAGTTACGATGCGGCTTTGATCGCTTACTCATAAATTAAACGGAAGTAAGTTCCCGCAGTGAACACACCATCGTAACAGCAAACAATACTACATCAGAAAGTTACCAGTAAAATGAAATAACTATGTTTTATTAAAAAAAACTAGTTGCTGCCAGCGGCTTCGCCCTCGGGCCTCGTGAAAGTAGAAAATTGTCCGTCTCTGGGTTTTTTTTCGGTGGGAAAATCATCTTATATCATGACATTCCTTTTTGGGCGGAGCGGGAGATAGTGTCTGACTTTTACTGACTAAAAACCTACTCCTGTTCCTTCATTGCCTTTTAGTACCAGGGCCGTCTTCCTTTCAGAATCAGACCCTTGGCCCCGGTAGGCTTCGACCCTGCGGGGCCACTCCAACAGTTGCTGACATCTCCTTGAGGCGTGCGTGGAACAGTATGCGCCGTCGACGACTTGGGCTCGGTCTGGCCGGTTACCGGACGGTCGGACGGCGAGCTACCCATTGCTCGCCGTTCGCAAGCCCGCGCCTACGGTGGCCGGAAATCGGGATCGGAATCCCGACGGCGGTTGGGGCGTGAGGACCGTTGCCTCACGCGATCGGCCGCCTCCTTTGCTAGCATTACTGCTTCGCAGAAGGAGCGCCTGCCACTCCTCCTCGCTCCGGACCATGGCATGTACCAAGGCCCGGCGCGAGGTCCCTCTCTGGGTAAAAAGTATCCAATGTGCTATTCCAGGAAGTGATCTACTCTTGTGAACTCGAACGTGAAGAAGTAACAAACATACACACAAACCTTTGCCTTTATATTATTAGTTTTATTAATCGGAACCAAGATATAAGGAATAATTTTCCATAAAAATTACTTTGTCTTCTTGTCCCCAATCATCTTTAATTATGACGTCGATGTGTCCCTTAATGTTCTTCTTTATATTGACAATGAGAAATCAGTGTGTTCTACGTAATGTAACATAAGTATTAACTTCATATCATGAGTATGTTGACGTCTAATATACAAAGCCAATTGAAGTTTTTTTTCCAAAAACAACAGAGCTGTCAAATATGTTATTATGAACAAAGTTTTATTGTCTTCAACATTATCTTCATCATTCCAGATGAAAGCATCTGGAATGATGAAGATGATGACGTCGATGAAGACGTCTTTACGTCTACTGCTGGACGTGGACCTCCCCAAAAGTCATCGCATCGATCTTTCCTGTTGCTTCTCGTATCAAGCAGAAGCCGGTGGCCCTTATCTGGTCATCGGTCCACCTTATGGAAGGCATTCCAACGCTATATCTCTATTGTTTAGATTTTATCAAAGTTGGCATTCTAATTCTCTCCTACAATTGATATGGCCGGTTTCTAAATTGTAAATGCTCCCAACACTGGCTACAATTTCCTTCAAAACTAGCCAATGATAGACTAAAATGATACGGTAGACTTTAGGTACTTTGTAACGATTTGTAAAGGAAATTACGCAGGCAGTTTGCTACCGAGCTAGGTCAGGAGCGAAACCCGGCCTTGGAATTGCGATAACATACCTTTCGTCAGTTGACACTGACAGCTTTAGATGTCTATCTTGCTGACTCCCTAGCGGTAACCTAGATTTTTTTACATAAACGACATTAACAAGGTTATGTAGGAAAAACAGTGTAAATAGTGGTTCACTAATGTTCCACCAAAACTCCATTGACAAACTTTTTGTTAACAACCAACGTTCCGTATACTATTTATTTCACAATCAATTCATTTTGCAAATATTTTATTTTACAAACGCTTGTTTTTAAAACATTTATTGCTTATGGATGATATTTAATTATTTGTACTTTTTTCATTCAATATTTAGATTCTTTTGGAAAAATCACCACTCCGCTAGTCGCCGGAGGACCGGTGGAAGATCGAGTATAGCAGTGACACATCTTGCTCGTTCGCTTAGTGGACTCGAGCCGACCGTACCCGAACGAGCGTTACATAGTCGAGCGAGACGGGTCAGTCTCATTTAGTACCCACAAAATAAAGAAGCTTTCACGTCAAAACATCCTCTACTTTAGAAATTACTCCCATATCATATGTGCGTTCACAAATATATAAACTCACACCAGACCGAAAATAATGAAACTCTCGCCTGAAAATTAACAAAGCTAATAATAAAGTTTCGTCGTGACAGTTCATTTTATCTTAATTAAGTTCAATCAGTCGATACTACGAAGAGACTGAATATAACGAATTTTATTTGATACTTGAAAAATATTTTCAAAGTTCAAAAGTGTTCTTACTTTTTATGAATACTCTCCGCTCAACATGTAGAGAGTTCGAGCCGTTGTGTTTTCGATCAATCTGCAAAAGTTTGTTAGTATCTGTCTACTAAAAACTTAAACGTATTTGATTTCGTACGCGTTAGCAAGTTCGGAGTTCTCCCGAGCAGACGAAATGATACCGCAACGATTAGACCTTTCGCAAAGTATTTGTATGTACATATGTTTGAAAAACGCCTACGTTTTGCATTCTCGGGACGGATTGGAGCCCTCCTCCTGTACTTATGAATAAATGGATACTTTACAGTTGTGCGTGTGGGCTTTTTTGATTCCGTAACTAAACGTACAATGGTACCCTTATGGTTAGTGAGACTTTATTATGCCTCCGTCTGTTCGAATGTTTGCCTTTGTGCCAGAACCGGTGTGCAAGATCAAGTGACATTTTCAATTGCATAATTAGGTATCTCTGTTGTCCAAATCTTTCCTTCGAGCACAGTTAGCAGTAAATCTTGCAATATCTACACCATTGTAAAGTTTCATAAGGATAAAATTATTATTAATGCTGGCATCATTTTATCAGCTCCTAAACCGCGCTCTCTTACCATAGTAAGCGAAATGAAACACGACCATGTACTTAAGCGAACAAAGAAGTAACACTCGGAGACTACTGAGTCATAAAGACCATTGTCTCGAAATTGCCGTAGGATTATAAAAATCGTAATGGGATTATTGTTTAGTGGGCGACAACGCGACGACGACGCGACGGACACGGTCTGAACATTTCAATTACTGCACGCATTGTTTGCCGCGCTCACGCGGCCGGCGCGCCGCTGTTTATCGAAGTCCGCTGACTCTGATGAGAGCCCCCACAAAATGATTAATCCTGCACTACAGTGTAACAGACGCGGTTGCGATACTCTGCTGACTTATGTGCACACACCACATCGTATCAAGCTCCAGTTTATGTGCATCTGCGGAGAAAGCATCCTTTATTTTATGATACACTGGCTGTCAGAATGAACGTATTATACGTCAAGACGGAATTATAGAAAGGATTTATGCTTCAGGATTCAGGATTAGGAAAGTCGTAAATAAATAATCCTAGTCTTAACAACTTTTTCATGGAGATTAATGCGAGAGACGTCTCAAGTTTATCTAAGTTGGGTAAAAAATCTAATATCAGCTAAAACACAAATTACTGGATCTAATAACAATCTGAAAGCCCAATGACGCTAAATTAGATGGATTTTACGGCAATTTAACATTCACTATACAATAAACAGAAGACGGCGTAAATACAAAATGTCAACTCAACGGAATAACGAAGTAAATTATAAAAATTGCTTGTATTTCTCTTGTCTTAAATAAAAGGATTTTTTTTTAATATTTATTCTTCTTGATTCTCAGTTACGATAAATAGTAGGATCTTTGTTTTTGTAAAGGCATTGTTTGTTTTGGCTTCGGATTTTATACTAAAATGGGAACATTACGGTGTTGGAAAAATAACATCGTTGTGATTTGAGTAGCTAAGGAAGGATGTATATTTTAAGATAGAAGACAGTTATTTAATCATTTGTTTTTGTGTGGATATTGGCGGGTGCTTGTTGTGTCAGGGAACAATTTTATTAGCGTGTTGTTTAGACAGGGCCATCGTGTGTGATATAGAACGAGTTCTTGGAAACAATGTTGTGCGTGCCGCTAGACTTCACTTGGTGACTTTGTGTGGACTCACTGAGAGACATTATGTAGAAATAAAAGAACAGATACGATTTAATATATGAGTAATATGATTTGACGATTTGACGTATCAGTTTTATGCAGTCACCATCACCACAGACTGGAAAACTGTTCGACTTACAGATAGTGTGTTGAAAGATAAAGATGAAATACTTTTTTAATTTGCTGGGTGTTTTTAGGGTTTCGTACACGAAGGGTGCTTACGGGACCCTATTACTGAGCCTGCGCTGTCTGTCCACCTGTCCGTTTGTCTGTGGGTCCGTCTGTCATAGGCCTGTATCTCATTAAAAGTAAAGGGGATTCCCACAAACAGGAAACTTTATTTGGTTGGCGTTTTTGCTTGATTTTAATATTGCACTAGGTTTTTTTTTTTGATTGGAAAATCATCTTATGACATCCCCCGCTCTTGGGCGAGGCGGGAGATAGTGTCAGACTTTTACTGTTTAAAAACCCACTCCTATTCCTTCATTGCCTTTCGTATATAAAATCTCGTTGCCTTAGCGGTCTGGAATCTTCAGGGAAACTATTTCAACTGGGAGGACTATATTAAGATAAACTCAAACTGTTCACTTAGTTTTATTAATTACATCAAGAACAAACAACTAAGTAATAATTCACAATCATTACACTGCTCAAAACGAATATTCCAATCGAGTGGCCCAGGCGGCGGACCGAGGGCGAGTCCCCGTCCGCGCACCCGCTCGTAGCCAAAAAACCCCCGCGGACCCGCCGCGTCGCGCTTTCCGATTGGTCCACGATATCAGTTAACATTCCCAAACCATAGAAATTAGTTGCTTATACAACATACTTTAGATATAACTTAAAACAATAATGTTTACAATTTTAACTAATTTTAACAATTATCCTTAAAAACTTAAGGTACTATTTATTATCAGAAACAAAACCTAACAATCGTCCGTCCTGACATCGTGTGCGGCCCTGCACACGGCTCCAGGTGGAAACCTAACAATCGGACTTTTAATAAGTAACCTGAATTTATTAGATACAATAATTAATAATTATTACTAGTCGTTTGAACTTATTACAATAATTATTAATGACTACTACTATTATTACATATTAACTAGTTTTGATGAACTAACAACAATCAAATAAAATAGTGAAGACAAAGTAGCATTACATAATGAACTTTAAGCACTTGCTTTTTTTTACAAGTTTGTTTTGGTTTTGTTACACAAATTTTGTAAGTACTATGATATCAAATAAACATTAATGAAAATTTTACATTTAACTTACAATATTCACCAGCAATCGATTTGCTGGATCGAAACAAGGTGTACGAGCTACGCTGTACATTCACTGTTGGGCATTAGAACCCCAACACAGGGTGAACTCATTCACTGTTGGGCATTAGAACCCCAACTCTTCACTGTTGGGCATTAGAACCCCAACTCTTTACTGTTGGGCATTAGAACCCCAACACTTCTCACCGTTGGGCATTAGAACCCCAACAATTCACCGTTGGGCATTAGAACCCCAACACAAGGTGAACTCATTCACTGCTGGGCATTAGAACCCCAACACTTCACCGTTGGGCATTAGAACCCCAACACTTCTCACTGTCGGGCATTAGAACCCCAACACTTCACCGTTGGGCATTAGAACCCCAACACTTCACCGTTGGGCATTAGAACCCCAACACTTCACCGTTGGGCATTAGAACCCCAACACTTCTCAATGTTGGGCATTAGAACCCCAACACTTCACCGTTGGGCATTAGAACCCCAACACTTCACCGTTGGGCATTAGAACCCCAACACTTCACCGTTGGGCATTAGAACCCCAACACAAGGTGAACCCAAACGATCGATTAATCAGGATGCCTAGCGACGCCCGCACGAGCCGATCGATTAATGCTCGTGATGACAGCCGGAAGGACTTGCTTTGCCACTTTTTACATCAAGTCACGAACCAATCGATTCTCGCGTACTTGATCTGTAACAATGGATAAAATTTTGCAAATAATAAAAGGTATTTTACATTCGATACAACATAACAAGTAAGGTGCTCGTATTTTAACTCGAATTGTTCTCAGTATTTTTGTCATCACTATTGCAACCATCATCAACATCATTTCCGTCGATCTCTGGAGCAGTCACATGGATCCATGACTTCATGCGGTCCGCAGCAACCGTTGTCGGACGTCTGCTTTCCGTATCGACTAATCCTGGTATCGGAGCCACGATATAACGGTCCATACCTAGAACTTTGCACGGTACGGCCCTTCAAAAGAAGGCATAAGTTTTTTGCTCTGTCCGAAGTTACTAAAACCAGTCTTTATTATTTTTACGAGCTCACCTTCACCGTAGGTGCGTGCGTGTTATCTATTCCTGTCGTACCTTTCTTTTTGTTTAGCCTGCTCTCTATCTATTCTAGCTTTAACTTTGTCGCGTATGTCCCTAATGACATAATTCTGTTTAATGTATTGTAGGCCTTTTTCATCTAGATTACTATTTAAAACGTCTGTTATTCTACGTAGCTCAGACTCACCTAATTGTAGCGTATGAAACCAATCTTCACTACTAATCGTCATTATTGCCGGAAATTGATCATTGAGAGATTCTGATGGTCCGACAGGGTTTCGAGACAATGCATCAACATGACTCATTTTAGTTCCAGCCCTATATTCGACAGTACAGTCGAATTCTTGTAACGTCAGCCACCATCGAGCTATCCTTGGGGTCAAGCACTGCTTTAAAAATGTAGAGTGCAGTGCTCTGCAATCGGTGAGAACCTAAGAATCTTTCCCTAATAAATATACTCTAAACTTACGAAGAGAGCAAGCTACTGCTAGGGTTTCTAACTCGTAAGAGTGGAAGTTCTTCTCTTCCGGAGAAGTTTGTCGACTTTAGTATGCTACAGGGTGAAAATTCTCGAAGTCTCGCTTTCGTTGAAGGAGAATTCCACCGATTTCTATCCTACTTGCATCTGTGTATGAATTTCCCATAAGCACAGGGACCTCGAATAGAATGTCGGGCACTATTTTGTAATCAACTCTAGCCTCCACCTCATCGACAATCATATCAAGATACAGATTTCCTAGCGATTGGACTACGCCATTGCCAAATCCTTTCAATAGAGTAGGGACATTATCGTGAAATACACCTAGTTGGCTGACAGTAGATTTCCTAATTAGGGTAGCGTCGCTCCCAAAATCAATAAAAGCTCTAAGTACACAACTGTTGACTTTCACCTCCTTTATTAACTTAGAGCCAGGACAATTGTCTATTTGTGAGTCTTCGTTGTTTATAAAATCAATCCGCATAGTTTACTGCACTTTACCACTAACGTTTGCCAATTTATCATCTGATTTAATATGACATTTTTCCGCGATGTGACCAATCCTATCACAACGCGTGCATTTAATCAACGGCTTGGTACAATGCATGAAACTATGTCCCTTTTCCTTGCAATTGTAACATTCAATAGGGTGGCTCGGTCGGACAATAGAACTACTGCTCGCTGTTTTGGAAACTTGATTATCAAAATTTTTATTTTTGGCGTAAAAATGGTCCGGACCAGATTGATTATAGTCCCTATTACTGAGTAAATACTGTAACAACTGATCGGGGTGAGAACAACGCAGTGCTAAAGCTCCTGATTTGAGTGTTTTATCTGTAATGCCATGTATTATGCATTCTGCCGCACGGGTACCTACTATATCGCATTGATTCACTAAACTTAGTTTTTCATAGTAATAAACCTCTATGGATTCGTTATTTCTGCTCTTTCTATTAATCATATCCTCCAAGGTCTGACCGTAATTCTGTTCACACGGAAACGCGCTTAGTAACTTCTCTTGCCATTCTTGCCAAGTAAATAGGATGGTATGCAGACTTTCGTACCACGTCTTGGCCAGACCTTGCAACTTTTGCATTGCAAAATGAGTGGTGGTTCTTTCATCCCAACCGTATACCGAGGCGCACTCATTTACCTTTCTTAACCACACGTCCATTCGCTGGTTTTTGGACGAGGGATCAAAGTTTGGCAATATATTTTCGTGGTTAATTTTCTGTAGTGATTGGGGTGCGCCTTGGTCCACAGGTGGAGATGCGAAACCATCCCTCAAGTCCTTAATAATGTTAAACAAATCTCTTTTTGAAATAGAATGACTACGTGACCTTTTAATCCTTTCCGCGCGGACCTGCTGTCGTGGTCTGCGCTCCCCACGCTGCTCTGCAAATGGCTCGGCGTTCCGGCGCCGTGTCGATGCCGTGGAGGTGCTGCGGGGACGGTTGTTCGCTCGCGGCTCGTCGCTGCGACGCGATGCGTGGTGCAGGTCTTCGGCGGTGCGTACACGGTCGCGCTCCCCAAGTTGCTCTGCATGGAGCTCGACGTCTCGGCGCCGTGTCGATGTCGCGGAGGTGCTGCGGAGAAGGTTGTCCACTCGCGGCTCGTCGCTGCGACGCGATGCGAGGAACAGGTCTTCGGTGGCGCGTACACGATCGCGCTCCCGTCGTAGTTCGTTCTCCAGCATCCGAAGCCGCTCACGGCGCAGCTCGATGTCTGGCTCGGGGCTACGACTTCGCAGCCGACTTCGGCTCCTCGTGGCAGAGTGAGGCCCTCCGCGACTCGGAGTCACGAGTCTTCGTTGACCCGTTGAGTTTGACATTGTGTTTTGGGTGCACATCCCACTTCTGAAGTATAAAATCTCGTTGCCTTAGCGGTCTGGAATCTTCAGGGAAACTATTTCAACTGGGAGGACTATATTAAGATAAACTCAAACTGTTCACTTAGTTTTATTAATTACATCAAGAACAAACAACTAAGTAATAATTCACAATCATTACACTGCTCAAAACGAATATTCCAATCGAGTGGCCCAGGCGGCGGACCGAGGGCGAGTCCCCGTCCGCGCACCCGCTCGTAGCCAAAAAACCCCCGCGGACCCGCCGCGTCGCGCTTTCCGATTGGTCCACGATATCAGTTAACATTCCCAAACCATAGAAATTAGTTGCTTATACAACATACTTTAGATATAACTTAAAACAATAATGTTTACAATTTTAACTAATTTTAACAATTATCCTTAAAAACTTAAGGTACTATTTATTATCAGAAACAAAACCTAACACGTACCATGGCCGAGTCTTCCTTTCAGAATCAGACCCTTGGCCCCAGTAGGCTTCGACCCTGCTGGGGCACTCTACAGTTGCTGACATCTCATAGTGTTCCACGCACACCTCAAGGAGTTGTCAGCAAAACCGTAAGCTGCGACCCAGCAGGGTCGTAGCCTACTGGGGCCATGGGTTATGCGAAAGAGAACCCCGGGGCCCTGGAACGAAGACAAAGAAGAAACAGAAGTGAGTTTTAGTCAATAAAAGTCTGACACGCCCTCACGGCCCGCCCAAGATGTTATTAGATGATTACCCACCTTTGAAAAAAAAAAAAAACAAAAAGACATACAAAGTATCAGCAAAGCTTATTCTTCTTCTTTTCGATTCGATGGTAAACTCGTCAAACTGTTTGGGCTCAATAGTTGGCTACATTAATAGCAGCATTGGTAGCACTCATCAAATCCTCCAGAGTGCAGGTGTATGAGCACTTGGGGCATTCTAGTATGTGGCTCATGTTTTGAACAGGAGCACCGCAGTCACATTGAATATCCGACGGAAAGCAAAGCTTATTACGAATATGGTATCTTCTACAAATAAAAACAAATGCCTCACGACTCTAAAGTACCTTCTCCAACGGAAAACAACTTTGTAGTGATGTGTACGTAAATAGTAATCTATCCGCGGGTACCCGCGGTTAGGTTTGCTCTACTGGGTAATGTAACGGTCCAAGGGCTCTGAATTGTGTTAAAACCCTTTGGATAGTCGCAATATATTTTTCCTAAGTTGCTTGCGAGGGTGTTTTGATGGGATTTACTACTTTTACATTCCGATGGGTGAACGTTGTATGGTTTTTCTCTGATTAATTCGTTGCGTATTTTGAATAAATGATGATGGAATTGGTTTTTTTTCTTTTGTTTCGGTCATATATCTACTATAGGGGTGCGTGTGGAGCAGGGTGTAAAGTCCCACGTATAGTACCTCTGTTGAAAAAGGAGGATCCTCCGACTAGATGTTATATCTGCTCTGGGCAACCGCCTGATAGCTAATCTCTGGCTGTAGTATATATTTTAATTGCGCGGAGAACTCTAATATCGTGATGCAGAATTTTTGTCTGTTCAGCCTTCCTAGCCAAGTTACAACCGTTTCGTTGATCGCCTCGAGTCGGCCACGCCTTCTATTCCTTTGTTCTGACCACGTGTCTGAGCGTTAAGGTAACGTCACGTCAGAATAAATAAAGAAATCGGAGGCGTGGCCTACTCGAGGCGATCGACGAAAAGAGAATCGAAACGAAACGGTTGTAACTTGGCGGGGGGGGCAGTTCTTATGTGACGTCATACATATCGCTACACTACATACATACATGTATAGATGAACTTTTATTCATTAGCAATAATTCTGGGGGAGAAGGTACTAAAGAATATAACTTGTTTAGTCCTATAGAGAAACTAGTAGTGTAGAAACACACTACAACACACTACTAGAAACAGTTTCTTGATTAATACGAGTAGCACTAGTTTCTCTTTAAGATTAAATCTGAAACCACCAGTACAATATTATCAGACAGTATATGTTTAAATCATACAGTATACAGCATTATTTTATTCCATCTGTATTATTGCACCTTTGTTTTCTTCCATCTGTATTGTTCTTTTCATTTTTAAATTTTTGTGTATACAATATGAATTAATATAATTAATGATTGTCGCAAACTTGAAAGTATTTAGAAAATCATTAATTATATTAATTTATATTGTACGCACAAATATAACTGACATCCGGCTTAGCAGTCGGGGCCACTGACCACTAGACTAATAGGCCAATCTCCAGTCAAACATAATCAACATGTAATAGTCGACCTAGTGGTTAAATATAAAGAGGGACCTCAAGAAAGCCCAGTTACCTAAACTGACCACCCAAAACCGAGCCACCTGGCGCAGGAAAGTGAGGAGACCAGATCCTAAACAATGGGACTAGGGAAGGAAGAAGAGGATGTAATGGTCAAATCATATATATATGTAATAACGGTAAGACCCGTACAGATTAGTGTCTGAGATGGTCTTTGTCTTGTTGTACAAAAATGCCATCACTTTTAGAGACTGGTCTCATTTGCAGCTAACTTCTCCTTCAGCTATTAAACAAACCGAAAGTAATATTTAATGAAAACATAATTATTTTCACAAGTAATTTCCGCTTCAACGTTTCGTTTCTGATGACGTCAAGGTCTTCTCTAAGAGGTTGGCGTCAACTTCTTGTCAAAAATAAAGAGACACGAACGCAATAACATGTCAAATTCAGTTTAAATAAAACATATTGTTTTATATAATTATAGAAAGAAGAAATGAACACTGAACGATAAAAAATAAGGTTACTTGTTGGTATTAATTCGGTCCTCTCGCCCCAGCCAGGGATTCCGATCCCGATTACCGGCCACCGTAGGCGCGGGCTTTCGGACAGCGAGCAATAAGTAGCTCACTGTCCGACCGTCCTGCAACCTTCCGGACCGAGCCTAAGTTCTCGACGGCGCGTATTGTTCTACGCACGTCTCAGGGAGATGTCAGCAAATCGTAGGGGCCCAGCAAGGTCGAAGCCTACTGGGGCCACGGGTAATGTGAAAGTGAAACCCGGGGCCCTGGAACGAAGGCAAAGAAGTGAACAGGAGTGGGATTTTAGTCAGTAAAAGTCTGAAAAGTCTATCTCCCGATCCGCCCAAGAGCTAGATTTGTCATTAGATGATATTCCCCCTTAAAAATAAAAAAAAACGACACGGCTGGCGCAGTGGTTGAGCGATTGGTTCTGTGCTGCGTGTCGCGGGTTCGATTCCCGCACGGAACAAATATTTGTATGGCCTACAGATACGTGTTCCATGTCTGAGTTTCTTGTGTATATGAGTTTACATGTTTATGAACGCACCCACGTTACAGGAATTATTCCTAATATGGGGCAAAGTTTATTCACTCAGGTAAATAAAAAAAAATTGACGAGTGATTTTATTTATTTACTAGCTGTCCCCAGCAGTTTTACCCGCATCTTTGGTTGCTGCTTCGGTTTACGGTGCATGGTTGATGTTATATAGCCGTTTAGGCCTTCCTCGATAAATCGGCTATCAAACACTAAAAGATTTTTTCAATACGAATCAGTAGTTCCTGAGATTATCGCGTTCAAACAAATAAACTCTTCCGCTTTATAATATTAATAATAATATATATTAATATCTACAGATTGATTTAAAATTAATTTAATAACGCGGCGTTGCGTCACCGGTACATGGTAGACATCCCACCCAGACGTACGAAATATGAAGTTTTGGGAACACATTTATTATGCGTGGAGTTAAGGAGTGGCATTCCCTGTCGGAGTCTGTGTTTCCTGATAGCTACAACTTAGGGATATTTAAGACAAGAGTGAATAGGTTACTTCTAGGCAAGCGTGCTTCATCGTCGGCGATGTCATTACTAACCTTCAGGTGAGATGGTGGTCAAACGCGAGCCTATCCATAAGAATAAAAAATACGATAATAAAACAATAAAAAAATCGATAAAATTATACCCACATAGCATATTAAATTACCTTGTACATTTTCAATGTACTTCAGTGAACCTCAGCAGGCTGCTGTTAAATATATGTAACTCAGCTTGATGTCTATAACTGCAGTACTATCCATTTTGAAATAATTTAATTAATATATATTAAATAATTGAATTAGGTTTCTACAGTTTAATACCTATCCCTGTCTACTTCCTTGTTACTACGTCAGTTTATTTATTTTTTCAGAACTAATTCATATGTAAATTATTTCAGCTTTCATTAAACCTAAAAAACGTCAGAAGCTAGTGCACGGATCCAATTCGTAATTTTCAATGTAGACAAAGCGGTATTCAATTCCACGGCCCCTAAGTAACATTTTTTTAATAATTATCTTTTACAATGCTTTCATTTGGGCTGAATTCTGGATACTCAACTCGGATATTGGCCGACAGAAAATATTTCGGCCCCTTGAGAATAATGAAACCTAATTTATCTAATGAAACCACAAAAGGGTACATAACTGTGCAAATATGCACAACACAGAGATTCCAATCATTGGGACTATATTGTCCACTCAATGTTGTGACCCAAATTAGCTTTGAGTGCTATGCACGCATTCATATACTTCTAGTTCAAAAGCAATCCTCGTTACTACCCAATCACGCTGGGCTTACCGATATGCATATGTGAAATATTTAGTTATTTAGAGTCTCTCGCTGTACTCCCACTGAAATCATATTCAGAAAATCCCATGATCATTAATTTACACTAAATAATACAGGGTTAGATTGATTTATGGATAGATTTGCATAAAACAATAAGGTACTTACTGATTCCACGGAGAAATTTTGAATTTCAGAGATCCGTTTTTTTGTTATGACTAAGTCTATCTCACCGAATAGTAAGCTATGATGTGGTCACCGGTGGAGTATGCTTGCTTAGAAGTAACCTATTCACTTATTATAGTTAGTAGTTATATCAGGAAATCAGTCAAGCACTAGTTTATGAAATTAAAAAAAAAACAGATCTTATAATATTTTCAAAACTTTTAAAAATTACAAGAGCAGTGGCGGTAAATAGTACAGAATTAACTACTTACCGCCACTGCTCTTGAAACAGTGAAAGAAAACATCGTGAGGAAACTGATATGTCTTAGAACCAAAGATTCGAAGATATGTGATTACGGCCTATTCTCTCCCCTAGAGAGGAAGCCTACTCAGGCCTCCTCTCTAAGAGAGGAATTAGTCCCTTCAGTGGGAATATTATTATAAGGCTGTTTATGTTTTGTTATGTTTATACATAAATTATATCTGTTGGTTTTTAAAATACCTGGGTGCCAGAACGGATTGCTTTTTTTCTTCTTTCCATAACTACGAAAAAAAATTATCGCCCCCATAGGCTCCTATAATACCTTGGCTCAAAATAAGTAGATATTTTTAACTGTTACAGCGAGTATCACACGAATGACAAACCTATTCCTTTGAGTATTTGAGAAATACATGCATACATATCGGACGTGTACCGGATTCCTTTTAACGAATCCTCTTGTTTAGGCGGGCACAAAACCCGGTTATCAGAGATACGGACTAGTATTCTCGGGTAGTTCCTAGGCATAGACTTTGCAAGTTACAAGCGATGTGTTGGCGCAAATATCGATGCGATGTTTCGATTTGAAAATAGAACGTTGTTACTGACTGAATCATCTGGATACATGAGTTTTCTTGCTTAGTGTTTTTAAACGGGTTTACTACCCTTCGATCTGAAGGCCAATTATTTGTCGTCATTGGTGCTATGGTTGAGAGATAAAAAAGCGTTGTTAGCCTTGTTTTTAGTATCAAGTCAACGGTCATAAGTCATATTGTCTCATAAGATATCCCATATCTAATTGCCCATACATTGTATATGGGCAATTAGAGCGAACGGACCAAACCAGTTTGTTATGAAGGAAGAGATGCTAGGAAGATACCTATTTCAGAAGTCAGACAATAAACTACGCAATTTGCTTAAATATGGCACTTGTGATAACACAAAGTTGAAAAAATTAAATATATTTACGGCAGCGTTAATGAACTCGAGCAATCAACGTTGAAAGGGTTTTTAGCGTTGATTGCTCTTAATACAAAATTCTTTTTCCACTTTACTTATGTAAAACAAACAAATGAATCGAGTATCAAACTGTACATACCGAATCGCAATTTGACGTTAATTAAAAAACTTTTGTAGACTTCCATTATCATCAAATTCAAAGTTGGAACTTGTATAATTAAACAGATGGTTTTTGGTACAATTTGATTATATTATATATTGATTTATTTGATTGGTTGTCTCTGCACCACCCTAAGCTCGACTGGTAGAAAATGCTCCGCCTTTGCGGTGTTTCATTAGTGCATAAATTTTTAAATAAATAAATAATAATAGATCGATTGGTCTATTTATAGATATTGCTAGTTTATTATTAAAGTTATATTCTTTATTTAAAAAACGGAAATGAAAACGAAAATCCGTCCTGAATCTATCGTGATCACAAATGAGTAGTGACACTTACGCCACATTCTTTTTAAATCAAAAAACGGTTCTTACGCAGAGATATAATGAAAAGGGTAATGACCGCTATTGCCATTGCTGGAACGCAATGGCTTTAGCTTATAGGCCTACTTTTTCTTCGAGAATCAGAGGAATAATGACACATATTCAGCAAATGTATGGTTGTCATATTTCAGGCGTCAGTTGGAGTCGTTCCGTACGATATGGCTGTGCCTCAGTACATAAATAATATGTCTGTGTAATAGCCCATTAATGTGCCGACTGTCAGATAAAGGATATTTTCATACACATCTTTTCGTGCTGATTTTGAGATAGGAACTTGTAGACTGTAGGGTTACCTACCTATTTAATACAACAAACCGTGTGTTGTGTTTTGTTGCCAGTTCGTATTGTTCCTGGAAGAGGAACCAGCCTCTTCCAGGACAATCCACACTAAAATTATAAAGGTGAAAGTTTGTGATTGATGGTGTTTCTTTTTTCGGTGGGAAAATCATCTTTTACTTTTACTGACTATAAACCCACTCCTATTCCTTCTTTGCCTTTCGTACCAAGGCCGAGTCTTTCTTTCAGAATCAGACCCTTGGCCCCGTGATTGATGGTATGTGTGTGTTATTTACGCTCAAACGGCTGAACAGATTTGGATAAAATTTAGCACACAGCAAAATACACTACTTACACTTACTTACTTTTACTTACTTATATACTTATGTTCCTTTGGGGCAATTTTTTACTTACACGCGGGCGAAGCCGCTAGTAGCAGCTGATATATCTATAATATATATATTATATATATAGTAGTATATCAATAATATTATAATTAGAATATATAGTAGGGTAATTTTTTTAGTAGCTACCCAAATAGTGACGACAGAACGGTGTCTATCGGGCTGCCAAATTGATCGAAAGAATTACCTACTTTGGCCCTTGAGTTTTAGTCAATGAAAGTGGAGCGAGAGAGAGAGAGAGAGGGAGATCAGACTCCCTCTCACTCCACTCAGAGAGGGAGGACGAATTATTTGATGATTACCAACCGAAAAAAAAAATTAAAAGGACGATGTACACATCTCATAATAATTTAGGTAATTGAATTTCTAATTAAATTTTGTTTTGGATACATTCTCATCACAATATATCCATCTGGTGCAGTTTTTGAAAGTCAAAAACAAGAGTTACTGACGATTCGGACACAGAGTCTGAATCGACATATTTTATTTTCAATATTTTTTCTCTGACGATTCGGACACCACCAAATTTTTGAAACTATTTAGTACTGTCAGTTAAAAAGTCTTATTGTATAATATAAATAAATTTACAACCCGAAATTGCCACCTTAAGTCCAGCCTAAAATAGTATTGGTAACGCTTTTTTCTGCATATACCTATTATATTTTAAAACTTTTTATCTGACTCTACTAAACAGTATGTCTGAATCATCAGTGAAAAAAATATTTAAATAATCAGTGTCAATTTGGACACTGTGTCCGAATCGTCAGTAGGTCAAAAACAATAGTGATTGACCACCGGAATAATTCCGAGGCGCAATGAAGTTGGATGACTCGTAAAGAAACGATTTTATTGTGGAAAATATAATGCATTATTGTTAAGCTTTCTATTTTAACTGCCCATAAAAAACTCTGGGCCTCCTCACACCAAAATAACAACACACAAATCTATTGATCTGCTAGTCAAATCTTGCCGCGGTCAGCAAATGGATAGATGGCCATTTTTAACTTAACGAGACCCTTTCGTGCCCACAAGGGGGTGTTAAACCGTCGGTCCCGGGACCCGGTCCGAAAGGGTTTGGACCTAATCGTCAGATGGCAGTTACTCCTTGTAAAGTATCTATATTTAGCCGTATCTGTTTAGACTGGACCTGATCTGACCATAGTTTTTATTTGTCGTGAGAAATCATCTAATAACTTCTCCCGCTTTAAGGCCCGTTCCACTCTAGAGCGGTCCAATTTTTACTTATTAAAACCACACCTTTAGATGCTTTTTGCATTCTAGAACCATGACCGTCTTTTTCAGAAACCTTCCCATGAGTACATAGTTGGCATCTAACTAGGCGGTTGATAAAAACACTTCATATCACTCACTCACTCACTTCACACTCACATTCACTCACTTCTTTCACTTTAAATTAAAATGTTTAAAATCCTCTGAACAAGATTTTTAAATTTTTAATGTAAAGTGCAAATCATGCCCCTTTGCACCCCATAACTTTTAAATAATTAGATAAACTGATATTTATTTAATATACAGTTTAATACAGAGTAAATTTTATACTCTTTCAGTTAAATACCTTTTAGCCATATTTGTTCATTCCTACTTTTGGCTAAACATTTAGTAATTAATCACGCAAATATTAAACACAAGAATATCGAGTATTGGTTTTTCAAAGGATAATAAATTAATGATCAATGAATTAGGTACAGTTTAATTGGGTAAATAAATAAGGTGTTTATTAGTGGTCGCTAAACATGTATTAAATTTAACCTATATATTTCCCTCCCCCCCCCCCTATTTTGGTTATTTGTATGTTTTTATAAAAGTATGTATTAATTTTCTATTTCTTTGTTTACCATTAAATTGCACCTACTATGTCATGTTTTTGTACCACCCTGAGGTCCACGGGTAGTGTGAAAGTGAAACCCGGGGCCCTGGGACGCAGGCAAAGAAGGAACGGGAGAGATTTTCCCACCTAAAAAAATAAAAATAAAAAAACACCCTAAGGTGAACTAGGAGAAAATGCGTATCGCATTAAGTCCGCCTTTGTACAGTGTTTATGTGTGTAGTGTAGTGTTTATACTAGTGATTCATAAAATCATAATCATACGATTATAATCATCTCTCGTCCCTATTCCATGAAATCAATAGCATTTAATACAATAAGCGCATTCACATAATTAATTATGTTAAAATGATACCTGATTAATGGTGTAGTTAAAGTATTACACATACCGGAAGACGTAGCGTTGGAAGGCCTCTTACAAGGTGGACCGATGGCCTGGTAAGGGTTGCGGGAATCCGATGGAAGCGAAACGCACAGAACCGTTCATTGTGGCGACACTTGGGGAGGCCTATATCTAACAGTGGACGTCTTTCGGCTGAAATGATGATAATGATGATGATATTTTACTATTAACAACGAATGCAAACCTAATTCGTGACAAATTTACTTGTACAGTCGCACACATAAATAGGTATAATAAATTTGATTAAGATTTGAAATTGATATAAAACATCCCGTCTCCCTAAATAAATCGGCAACGGCCATTGGCATGTACATAGTATACCTAACCTATATACCGATGGCAATGGTAAATAATCTCACTATATGTATTTTGTGTGACTTACACATTTGGCAAATCTGCTGCCACTAACAGACTCAAATTCCGATTCCGGACTGCTATTGCGAATATCCTAATGGAGGAACCTAATCAAGCTCTGCGAAATTCAGGGGTTGAACTCAGAGCCTTTAGCTATTTCAATACACCTGGCATCATAGTGATAAACAACATAATTGACTGGCTTATTATTCTAGTGGTTAGTTTTCCTGACTGCTATGCCGGAAGTCGTGGGTTCGATTCCCACCCAAGATAAATGTTTGTGTGATGAGCACAATAATTTGTTCTGTGTCTGAGTATATTATCTATAATATGTATGTATTTAGAAATTATAGATCATTACCTATAAAATTGCCCTTTTTTAAAACGGGTCTCTTTGAAGTGTTGTTAATCTTTGGATGGACTTGGAATTATAAGTTCAAATAAATTTTATATTAAAGGTACGTTATAATTTTTTTGAAATTAGGTATTTATTGGTTACTTTGTGTTTTGTATTTTCTGTAAAATCGCAGTCCGTAGTACCTACCCATTGCTCGCCGTCCGCAAGCCCGCGCCTACGCGTGTACGTACGCGTGTGTACGCATGTACTTGAAAGCCACCATGAAAGCTAATAATTTTTTTTTTTTTTCATATTAAGAGTACCAACGTAGAAACTTAGCATTTCAAAGGGCAAGCAATATCGAATATAACGACTTTCTTCTAACGAAAGAACTCTCTATTCTTGGTTTAATAGCTTTGTTTTGGAAATTTTGTCTTGTAGCCGCCCTGAGAAGAAAAGTTATTCGTGAGATAAAATTTCCCACGTGAAAATGATTAAAACAAAAATAGACATCCCATTCATTTGCAGTTTTAAGTCCGTATACATCATCAATTTTACATACCGCTTGAGACACGTTGTTTCCACGGTCTACAACTCATATTACAAAAAATAATGCGAGTTTTCTTAGATTTCATACAAAAAAGTAAAGTTAAAAGTACTGCGATATGACAGAAAATACGAAACACAAAAAACCAATAAATACCTAATATCGAAAAAAAAAATGTAAGTACCTTTAATATAAAGTTTATTGGAACTTATAATTCAAAGTCAATCCAAAGATATAACACTTCAAAGCAATCCGTTTTAAAAAACGGCAATTTCATAGGTAAAGACCTATTACATAAGCATGGTTATCAGCTGTCTAGTACTCATACCACAGCTCCACAGCTACCAAGCGCCTCAAGGAGATGTCAGCAACCGTAGGGGCCCAGCAGGGTCGAGGCCTGCTAGGGCCATGGGTGATGCGAAAGTGACCCCCAGGGCCCTGGAAAAATGGCAAAGAAGGAACAGGAGTGGGTTTTTAGTCAGTAAAAGTATGACACTAACTCCCGCTCCGCCCAAGAGTGGGGGAAGTCATTAGATGATTTTCCCCACTCGAAAAAAACAATAAAATGTATTGGTTTTACAAGATTTTGTTTTTTCTAGTTAGTATATACGAAGCTTTATCATTAACTTACTGTATAAACTAAACTACGTACAAAAACAAAATACACTCAGGTATCGAAGTACTTCTCCACATCGCTGTTTTCCACAAACATGCACAGAAGTAGCGTTGCCAAGCGTCCGGATAAAGCCGTACAGGGTCAGGCTTTTTAGTTGTGTGTCCGGCCAAATCAGGTGGAGTCCGGGCTGTCCGGCTTCTGTTAGGCTTTTTAAATTGGATCATTTTTTTTTAGCATTGTCATGTCTTCTACCTTATCTTGTATCGCTAGTGTAAGCGGAGCGGAATAGCAATTATAGCAGCCAATTTTATTGTTGTTTCATTAGAAATAGAAATATATGTATATATTATAGTTAATAATAAAGAAGACACGATTAAATTTAAAAAAAAATGTCGGCCATTTTACTCAAATGTCCGGCTAAATTGGCTGATCTGTCCGGCTTTTCAGTTTGAGGATCTGGAAACCCTACACAGGAGGCTAGTAACGTTGCCACGGTGAAACTTGAATGGCAATAACAAAATTAGTTTGGTGATGGGAAAATTCATGAAGCTTTTGCGTACATTCATTTTCTATGTTTGATTCACCACTTTTGTGTGTTCAGGGTAAAGTGTGCAGGAGATAAATACTATTCAGGAAGATCACTCAAAGTTTATATCGGAGTAGGTAGTTACAGAGTTACGTATGTGTCAATAGCTCAGAGGTCTCATGACGACTGAAGAAGCTGGGAACTATGGGACATTTGATACATCGAAATATACGTCAACAATACCACTGCAGGTTAATATTTCACCGTTTTATCTGCACAATTTAAACACAGGTAAAATCAACAGGTTGTGTCTATTTATTCTGTTTACTAAACTAAGACAAACATTCAATGTGTTTTTTCTCTACCTGTACATGATAAAATCGACGGGTGCAAAGTAAAAAATATATGTGCAATTTTGCGATTTTCTGATAGTTGCAGAAACTTACTAAAAATATTCTAAGACATGGAAACTCGTGTTTCTAGTGTCAAAAATGCAGTAATGATAGTTGCTTTTTCAACAATTTAAAAAAAATACAAAATAACTACTTATTATTCGGTTATTAATACTATTATCAGAAAATCGCAAAATTGCAGATAAGTTTATTTACTTCGCACCCGTCGATATGGCTTCATATACCTGAACAACGAATACCGGAACAACGACTATAAGACGTCAGACTTCCGTACAAGGAAAACTTCAGGTTTGTAATTTAAGAGGAAATGTAACTTTAATTAGGTCAAAGGTATATTGAATGGTACACTGATAGGTATTTATATAGTTTCCGAAAGTTAGATTAATTTGTTACGTACCTGTTAGTATCTTGTTTATGTAAAACTAAACGATTCGGCAAACGTGGTTCTGCCGTGTAAATTATCAAAGAAAACAATGGGCGGTGGGAGTAAGAGGGTAAAAAATAGCCTACGACCTATTCTCAGACCTACCAAATATACATTTAAAAAATTTTAAAAAAATGGTCGAGCCGTTTCGAAGGAATAGAAAAAAAGAATAGAATAGAATAAACTTTATTGTACCAATACCAATAAGTAAAAAAACTTTTACAGTAACTTAAATCTAAGGGTCTTATCGCTGACAGCGATATCTACCAGACAACCTTAAGATGGACTGTAAGAACTTGAAATAGAAAAATGGGGGTAGTCTGCGATGTACTGCAAAAAAAGGAGCTGGAAGAGTTCCATAACAAACACTGACACGAGATTTTTATATGATTTTTTTTAGTTGGCAAAATCATCCAATGACATCACTCGTACTTGGACGGGAAGAAGGGTGTGTTAGACTTTCACTTTATAGAAACCCGCTCCTGTTCCTTCTTTGCCATCGTCCCAGGACCCCGGGTTTCAATTTCGCACTACCCGTGGTTTTATAGGATATCTTCTATATGCATGAAACAAAGTCGTGTTAGTTACACCATTTATAACTCAAGAACGACTAAACTTTTAATTATATTTGCTTTATTAGATTCACCTCCGCCCCGATTAGTAGATTAACTATGAAAACATCGGAAAAATTCACGTGAAAAATAAAAAAATAGAAAAATATCCAAATACCTCGAAAATTTACAGCAACTGTCAAATACGTTGGTCTTCATCATTCAATCATTCGGTCAATAAGCTTAGCTAAACGGTAATCACTACATTGATTGATTGTTAGGCTATATGGCGATACGAAGTTAGGTCAGCTGGTTAGTTTATAAAGATTCACCTTCGATTCACTGTTATCACGAAATTCCAGAACGGTGGTGCTAGTTTCTGTTCCTTTTCTATTGGTTAGTATTGACTGTTAGATGGCTGGCTGATTGTTGGTTTCAATTTCTAGCACGAATTGATGTGACTATTTTATTCTGTATTTTTCAAATCTTAGACATCACTGACTGATTGTGAAGGAAAACATTGAAGCTTCCATCTAAAATCCCACACAAATCGCAGTTGATTTTTAGCTGTTCTTTTCCTATATCGAAAAGAGATAGAGTAAGGTTAACATCAATGGACTCGGTCTTTCATTGGACTACTAAGGTATATTCAAAATTGTCCTACGAAATATTAATATTAATTTAGTTTCATTTTATCACTTATATTTTTGAGGTATGACATTGTAGCATTTATAGCAGCCTTCCCATAATATGCCCACCTTATATGCCGTGATTGGCCATGCATGGACTTAATTAAAAACCAGTAGAGTATCTACCTAATTACCAACATATAATAAACTAGTATCTAGTATCCTTAATTGTTTAAGTATTTTACGTAATACACGGGAGAGATAATTATACCGACGCTGGTCTACTAGTTCGTGATACATTAGTGCCGTTTAGAGCAGCTTAGTGACCGCAACGATGTAATGTGTAATGATCCCTGGAGCGCTCACAGTACACACAGTCGCAGCAGTAACAGTTTGCTGGTCTACCGCCCATGAATACTGGTGTAATGCGTTCCGCTGGGCTGACGATGACAACTTTATATTTGTGTTTTATTTCACACTTCCGTTTTTGAAGAGGAATGTGTGTTAATGTTTTATTGAATGATATGGTCTTTTCACGGTTAAAGCTTTTTTGTAATCTCTCAATAGTATAAAATTTTGTATGCCTTTTTTTTTAGATGTGTTCAAATGAATTCTCTCACTCTAAAGTGGAGCAAAAGGGCGTGTCAGACTTTTACCAACGAAAAACCCAGCAATGTCGCTTAATTGCCTATGGGTTACAGTAGGTAACTGTTTCAAACGTTTCTGCTCGTCAGCCCTAAAAGGTATCGGTCATATTGGGCCCCTTAAGTTTTGCTGTATCTCTTTGAGGCGCCTGTGGAACATATTACTCGCCGTCGACTCGGAATGGGTCCTAACTAGACGGCCGAATGACGAGCTACCCATTGCTCGTCCGCCCAGTTGTAGCGTGAGGGTGCCCGTTCCCTCACGGTTGCGACCATCTCCTTAGCTTGTATCAGTCTCGATCCGGACCATGACGCGAGGGGTCACCGCTGCCGATCGCCTCCACAAGGACACGGTGCTCCACCCAAGAGGGGCAGACTTCCACCGTATGCTTCACTGTGTCCTCCGGGTGATCCGTATAATAGTGACACCTAAATGTTGCTGCCACTTGAATCCGAAACAGGAACCTCCCGAACTAGCTTTGTTTGGTGAGTACAAGCATCTGGCAGAAATGACCAACTTTAGGATACAGGTGGGTTTTAGTCACTAAAAATTCAACACGCTCTCTCGCACCACCCAAGAGCAGGAGAAGTCACTTGATGATATTCCACCTCAACACTAAAACAGAAAAGGCCAACTTCACCGCGAATTTCCACTTGCACATTCTAGATTAACGATTATAATATAAAAATCCATCTAAGAGTATACTAACAGAAATTAAGGCGAGCAAAACAAGCAATGTAGACATAACAGGAATAAAAATCAAACCCTTGATTCAGAAGCCACCTATTTACTTATCAGAGGAGTAAGCGAAGCGTATTGATAATGTTTTGATCAATCAGTGGCTTTTGTTTGAGCCAAACGAAAGATGGACGGACAGACAGTCTGACGTCATCAAAACTGACCCAAGTGTTAACGATAATACGGTTATGTCGGTCGTAATAAGTTGGTTACGGCTTATATTAATGTTTCATGGCCTATAACATTCGCGTAAAGTTATTTAGAATTAATTAAAGTTGGCAGAATTGCTATACAGTTGTTGCGTTTTAGTAGGGCAATAGCGGTCATTGACTCACATTGACGTTCTTAATTTCGAAAATGGAAATGTCTAGCATTATTGTTAGTTATTATTATTATAAAGAAGAAAGTTTTGTATGTTTGTACTGAATAAACTCAAAAACGACAGATCGATTTTTTAAATTATTTTACCAGTAGAATGCTACTTTATCAATAGGTGACTTAAACATATAAATATTATTTCAACTTTCACGTGGCCAAGCTTCTGGCGGAAGTTAGTATTATAATTAATACATATAGCTGTTCCATAGACTCTAACCAGACAAAGTGACATTAAACCAGAAACGACTGAAAAACCAATATCAACTAACAATTGTTAATCCCATACATATTAGATTATTTGATAGTCAAACCAACAGAAAGTTACTTGTTTGTGTAGTTTTGCTTCTGAATTGACATTACTACATACAGACTAACTAATTAAATATGCTTTATTATTATAGTTGGTATCTTTAAATGTCGATTATGGTATTAGTGTTCGGTATGGTAGTTAGTCGATTATGGTAGTAGTATCTTCAAAAATATATTATTATAGGGAAATAGCAATGACCGCTATTGCCATGTTAATTATATTTTAATAAAAATCTCAAGTGTCTACAAAACCTTGCAAGTAGCATTTGACATTTTTACGAGGATAATTTAAAATATATGTAACTTATATGCATCTCTGACTAAGTTTCCAAATTGAAAACTAAAATAGACATACTCTAAACGCCCACTCTAAATGATTTAAGTTAGGAATGTCAAAACAAAACGTATACATTACGATACAACGTGAACTACTATTTTTTAATTAGTACAAATAGCTAGTACAAAGGCTAGAGTGAATAGCATAGCATTGCATAGTCGGCCTTGTAATGTTCCCACAGTTGGGGCTCAGGCCTCCTCTTTAGGAGAGGGAATGGACCGTAATCCACCACGCGGGCCCAGTTCGTGTTGGTGGATGACACATGTCTTTGAATTTTTGGTTCTAGGACATGCCGGTTTCCTCACGAGCAAGGAGCAAGGCTAAAGTGAATAGGCTCATAATAAACTAGTGCGTCTCACCATCAACGATTGCATCACTGCTTACCATCAGGTGGGATCACAGTCAACCACTAATATCAAATAAAATAAAAAATATACTTAAAGGACATAGTAGAAAAGGTCTTGTTATAATTTAAGTAAAGTTTCAAAAAATAATATTCATAAACAGCAAAGTTATAAGCATTTGTTTATATTCCAAAAACACTGCGCAAAGTATTTGCAATTGTTATGAATTTACTAATTATGACAAAATGTTCGTGGAAAATTTTGGGATTTCGTTTTTTTTTACTTTCGACTACACAAATGTGATCAGTAACGGGTACGGATAGAGCTCCATTTTATTTGTACTAATAAAATAATAGGGATATATTGTATAGGTATCATGGACGACATAACTAGGTTTTATTACTCTATTGGATATTAATCTCGAATTCTAAATTCAACCATAAAATAAGTAGCTCTGTATTTAACTTCACAATTTCACATAAATCTAGGCTTATGAGTAGGCAGTCATTTTGATAATGGGTATTGATGCGATGCTGTGTTTTAGGCTTTGGTTGGGTTAAGTAATCCGTATATAAGCTTTGCGATTAAATGCATCCAAGTTTATGCTTCGAAATACCAAACATGTACAATCGATTTATTTATGATTTAGAATTTCTGTGACGATTTGAACAGGGAAAAATTTCATTCAAACAAAAAGCATTTATTTTTCATTTATTTTTTAGCACTTCTCTACCCTCTCGCTCCACTCTTGAAAAACTCTATTTTAAGAGGTTCTTTACGAGTCCTCTTAATATTATGCTAAACAAATGTAGTTAATAATACTAGCTGAGTAGTTGACCTCGCTACCAATATTGCTGACTAACTATGCTTTAAACCACAGTTTGCGGTTCAAGTTATTCTCGCGTAGTTCGTACCGTAGCGAGGAAAACCGAAGTAGAAAATATAAGTGGAAATAATAAAAGAACAACTGACTTGCATAATTATTTTCCCATCTCAAACTTTGGAAAAGTACTAGCTCTTCTCGCGGCAACACTCCCATGCATTATACCATAGCAGCCGAGCATTCTTTAGGTATAAAAAAGAAATGAACCCTCAGCGATGTCACCGCGTTGGGATACACCCCGGGCGTCGAAAATTTCAGGATGACTGTCGGCCACCGTAGGCGCGTCGGACCACTCGTTCGGGTATAGGTAGCTCGTCACCCGGCCGTTCGGTAACCATTCAGATTAAGCCCAAGTTGTCGATAGTGCGTAGTGTTCTACGCGCACCTCAAAGAGCGGGGAATCGTGTAGCTTTCAATCAGTAAATAATCTTCATAATTGGATTACTTACCACTTCCCGAGCTTACATACATTTCCTTTACAAATATACTTTTTTTACCTGTATCTTAATATTACCTTACCCAGAATCATTTTAGGTCATTATTGAAAACAAATGGTTTGGTAAACGTGAGAAGAATTTTACGGCTATATCCTGCGTTGAGCGATGACGAGTGATTTTCAGAACCTTTTCCGTCGGTTATCACGCCTACAATTTACACTTACTTGATAAAAAAAAATACATAATACTTAATTACGTACACATCAACACTTAAAAATGAAAATAACAAATAAAAGAGCACAAAGGCGATTTCTTCCAGCAGACCTGCGATGAGGGTTTTTAATTACTTAACTATATCATATAATATATATTGTATATATATGTACATTAAGTAACCGTAAATAAATAGGCAAGCGTGCTCCATCGTCGGCCACATCATCGCTTACCATCTGGTGAGATAGTGGTCAAACGCGAGCCTATCAATAATAATAATAAAAAAATACTTATAAATAGATAAAATGTATAAATTAGATTATAATAATACATATTATATTATTATTATGAGCCCGTTGTGTCCCACTGCAGGGCAAAAGGCCTCCCTTCCGTTATTCCATTCCTTTCTGTCCTTAGCCACTTCTGGCCAATCCAACAAAACAAAAACAACCAATAATATATATTTATATTTGTATTTTTTTATGTTGTTATTTTTTTTTTTTCATTGTAGCCAATAATACATATTTATAATAATAACTTTACGGAATGGTAGAGAGGACAGGAGGTGGGCTAGTCGTGGACAAGCTTTTTAAAGACTGTTATATTATCACAGATGAAATAATGTGCAGGAAAATGAATATTTTATTTACTAGGCATCGTGTCGTGTGCTCGTGACTGCCATGTAACATACAAAATGATAGGAGGGAATCAAACAAGCTAAAATAAGAAAATTATACATTTCGTATTTCGTAGTTCTCTCTCTATGCAATGTAGCATGGCAATAAAGTCGTGATCGAATCAGAAATAAAGATATCCGCAGGAGAAGCAAGTTTACCGAGATAGCCCGAAAGATCTCCAAACTTAGGTAGTAGTAGTAGGTAAGGCAGATTGCTCGCAGAACTTGTGGTAGATGGGGCCGAAAGTTTCTAGAGTGGCGTCCACGCACCAGAGACGAAGCGTTGCGGAAGGCCTTCTGCAAAACGGACCGTGAGGGTCGCGGGAATTCGAAGAATGCGAAACACACAGGACCGGTCGTAGTGGCGACGTTTAGGGGAGGCCTGTGTCCAGCAAAATGAACTTGGCCCATTAAGGCCAATGCCTGCCAGGGCAGCACAATTTGATAAAAACACATGTGGGTTTTAGTCAGTAAAAGGGTCTCCCTCTCGCTCCACCCAGAAAGGCAGAAAAAAAAACAATTAAAAAAAGGGACGTGACTGTCTCTCCTTAATTTCTACTAAAAAATGAACAGCAAATCTTTTTACTAAATCTTTTTTCTACTAAAAGATGAACAGAAAATAAGAACAAAATTGTATTGTTTTACACTTACATGTTTACTAATTTACAACAACACAACGATATCCCTAGTCTAACACGGTTGACTTAAATCTTTAGCTACAAAAACAAGACGCCGAAAAGTGAAGGACCTGTCTTAAAATTAAATGAGGCGTTCAAAATGACGTATCATAGAATATGTATTAAAGCTGTGTTTTTTTTTTATGTTCCATCGTAACCATGGGTTCAATGCCCTTGACACGTGTCTCTGCTTCAGCCCCTGTACTGAATCACACCGTGAAGATAACGAAGATACTCATAGATAAGTAGGGAATATTCATATAGCGATCAATAATATGTTTAGAAACTAGCATCTGCCAGCGGCTTCGCCCGCTTGAAAGTGGAAAGTATAATATATAGCCTATGTCACTCAGTAATAAAGTAGCATCGTACTGGTGAAAGAAGTTTCAGAATTGGTCCAGTATTTTCAGAGATTACCTCTTAAATACAAACTTACGATACCTCTTTATACCATTGGTATAAACTAGTATAACTAGAAAACTAGAAGGAAAACAAGACAGTCTTATCCTAATAATGAAACAGAATATGCTGAAAAAATAATGCGACATGTATTTTTTTAATTTAAATTGATCGGCTCGCGCTTGACTATTATCTCATGTGATGGTAAGTGACGATGTCGTCGGTGATAGCGCATGCTTGCCTACAAAAACCTATTCACTCTTGAATTATAGACCTCCAAGTTGTAGCTATCATGAAACAAACTCTGGCAGGGAATCTGCATCCTCAATGAATGTGTTCCCAAAACGCCACGTAAATATGTGCCTTTTATTTAAATCTATTCAAAGCATAATCTTCTGAGAGAAAAAAAAAGAAAAAATACCAAACCAAGAAAATGTTAACATTAATAACATTTATTGTTATAATTTAAATTAGGTTAGAAGTTTTATTTCGTTAAATTATACAGTGAAAGCAAAATGTTCAATATAGGGTCGACTTGGCCGCAGTTGTGGGCCAAATTAACATATTATGGCCCATGTCTGTGGCGCGTATCTTTGCCGCCATTTGTAAACAAGATTATACCTTAAGGGTCCAGGAGTTATGAAAGGACGCGAACAAACAACGTTACTGCTTGCTTATTGCTAACTTTTTGGTTTTCGACGGTCCTCTACTTTCAGCACACGTACTGTACTTTTAAAAATAATAATAGCATAGCATAGTCGGCCTTATAATGTTCCCACTGTTGGGACTCAGGCCTCCTCACTAGGAGAGGGAATGGGCCGTAATCCACCGCGCGGGCCCAGTGCGGGTTGGTGGCTGTCACATGTCTTCGAATTTTTGGTTCTAGGACATGCCGGTTTCCTCACGATGTTTTCCTTCACCGCTTTGAGAGCAGTGCAAAATAATAATATTAAATAATAATTTATTTAAGTACTTTTACAAAGAAATACATAAAACAAACTTATGAATGCTTAGTAGTACTAATTTCTAAAAAGATTGGCTTAGTTACCAAATTATATAAAAACTAGTTTTATTTACACATGTTTATATATTGACCTATTAATGGTGTATTGGTACTATCATTACAACTTGTAGCGACTTGCCTGAGGTTAACAAAAACCTGTGTTTCAGGCCATCAGTAGACTAACTAAATTACTAGACTTTTTGTTTTTAAATGGGAAAACGTCACTTAAGTATCAAAACGGAATGGTTGGTGATTGGTTGAACGACTGGCTGCTGCGTAGTGTCGCGGGTTCAATACCCGCACAGAACATATATTTTTATAGCCTACAGATAATTGTTCCAGATCTGGGTGTCTTATGCATGTGAGTTTATATGTTTGTGAATGCACCTACGATGCAGGAGTAATCCCTAGTGTGGGGTAACGTAATTTTTTTTTTAAGGTATACATAAGTGAAGAAACAGGCAGAGACGGACCGACTTTGTACTATTGAGAGATTCCCAAAAAACTATAACCGTGAAAAGACCCCCTTTATTTTTAGACGGGAAACCATTAAATAACTCTTCCCGCTCTGGGTACAGCGAGAGGGAGAGTCTGACTTTTATTAACTAAAACCCACTTGTTTTCCTTCAGTCGCCCTCTGTATAACTCTTTCGGACAATCCCCAAGGTTGTCTAAGAGTTAATGAGTTCCAAGGTTGACAAGACCATTATTGTACCCACGGATTTAAGTTTCTGTAAACTTATTACTATTTTGATACACAATAAAATTTATTCGATGAACTGTGCCAAAGCACTTGTTTGAATAGGTAAGTATTTTTTATTTATTTATCATTTATACAAAATACAGGATTATTCATATTAAATAACAATCAAAAACTACTAAGATTTAAACTTGTGCTATCATGAGTCTATCTCAATATCGCACTATACAAAATGCATTTTATATGTGTACGTTATTGTTGATAACAATTAGTAACATCTTTAGCCCCCTTAGTCAAGTTACAACCGTTCCCTTTCGATTCTCTTTGCGTTGATCGCCTAGAGTCGGCCACGCCTCCTATTCCTTTGTTCTGACCACGTGACTGAGCGTTGAGATGACGTCAGTATAAAAGAATCGGAGGCGTGGCCGACTTGAGGCGATCGACTAAAGAGAATCGAAACGAAACGGTTGTAACTTGTCTAGGGGGTAGGTCTTTATATAAATAAATATAAAATCAGTTAGATCCAGTGACCTACTGATTTGCTCGGTATAACGAATCTTCAACGGTATATCTTCATGCATCGATTGGAACAGGATTGATTTCTAATTTGAAAAAAATATCTTCCATTACCGGAAGACGTGGCGTTGGAAGGCCTCCTACAATGTCGACCGATGACTTGGTAAAGGTTGCGAGAGTCAGATGGATGCGACACGCACAGGACCGTTCATTGTGGCGGCACTTAGGAGAGACCTATGTCCAGCAGTGGACGTCTTTCGGCTGAAATGATGATGATGATGATCTTTCATTAGGGTTCTCGTTAAAAAGGTGCAGTTTGGTCCAGCTGCTGATTTGCCAAGAAGGTTAAAAAATTGCGTAAAATGTAAAATGAATATAATGTGAACACGCACATGGGATAATTCTATTGCAGAATTGTTTGAAAAAACCAACTGAAAGAATACGGGTAAATTTTAGTCAGTAAAAGTCTGCCCCCCTAGCCAAGTTACGATCGTTTCGTTTGCGTCGAACGCCTCGTGTAGGCCACGACTCCAATTCCTTTGTTCTGACGTCATCTCAATGCTCAGACACATGGTCAGAACAAAGAAATAGGAGGCGTGGCCTAATCGACGCGTTCGACGCAAACGAAACGATCGTTACTTGGCTAGGGGGGCTGATACTCCCGCTCTGCTGGAAGCAAGAGGATGAAGTTACCTATCTGAATAAACCCACTCTAACAAAATGGGTACGTTTATGGGAAAATATAAATAAAGAGTCGTATCTCATCAATTATTAAATAAAGACATTTATGTAAAAAAAGATCGCATTTTCGAGAATCTTAAAACTGCCTCTAAAGTCTGCATTCCTTAAAATATACCTAGGTATAGGGCAAGATGGATAAACTAATTTTTACCAAGATAGTTTAGAATAATGCTACAGATTAATTCTTTGACGTGTTCATGCTACATAAATCTAGAATTCTAGAGACAGTTTAGATCATAAACCGTAGCAATAATCGATAACATTGCTAGGCACTGTTCGTTATCGCTTCCTCCAATTTGATTCATTATTTATCTGTCTATCTCTCTGTCACAACGAAAGGAAGATATATTCAGGGGTAAAATCAAAGCAAATGTTACATTAAAAGTTAAAACTAAGGGAGTCAGGGGTCAAAAGTGCAGTTCCACCTTACCAATGCTAAAATGTCTAAATTTTTTTTGTAGAAGAGAGTCAATGGTTCGTGACTGATTTAATTGGTAGCAAAAATCTAAAGTATTGAATAAACTAGTTGTGGACTATTGAACTTCTACAACAAAGAAATTTTAGACAGTTTAGCATTGGTAGAGTGCAACTGCACTTTTGATCCCTGACTGTACATACTCGTAAAATAAAAAATAAAACAAATCTTAAGAGTTACCCACATGAGCTGACAATTTAAAAATGCCAGTAAATAGTTCAATTAAAATAAATGGTTTCAATAAACTACGGTTCAAAAGAACTAGCTTTTAGTAACACGTCACGAGTACATTCCTCAACCTACCCGATAGTACTTAAATAAATACACACCCTAATAGCGAAATATTAATTTTCTTTGTAGTAACATTGTAATTTAATATATTTAATATGGTAGCACTTGAAAATATTCATAGATACGTTAATTAAAAAATAATTTCTCGAGAAAAATCGCTTAGCGACGAAATTTTCCTATACTAAGGCCTAGCCTGAATCCTTATATTAATATATATGTCTGGATAAATCTACAGAAATTTTGAAATGATAAATTACATCGTGTTGTCACCGAAGCAAAACTGACAGACGAAACAATACCTAATTGCGCTTAATAATTACTCTGAATATAATTACTACTAATTGCAACATGAACGCGAAACAATCATATCAATTAATATTGAAAACAATTGTTTTGATTTGAGTATTCATATCAAATGCTTTTTCAGTCAATACTAAATTGTAGCACAATATATTTGATTCAGAATACGTGTATGTGACCAAAATAATATTAAAATTGATTAATATAATAGTTAATTGATTTTTGTCTTTTTTTATTGATTATTGATTAATCCAGCTTCCAAACAGAGGTCACCTTAGTGGGAACTTGCGGATTGTAAACCAATCCCACTATAGTGTGGATTGTCGGTTTGTCGGATCGTTGGATAACATCTGCTGGCTAGATGGATTGCAACAAGCAAGGTTACCTCAGTTGGGATGCTGGATTACATCTGTGTGGCCCACGCTATAAGGAGGATAGTAGGTACGAAACACGATTTTCAGCTGTAACCGTAACACAACATTGTGTTCCTCGTCTGTTATAGTTTCGGTTGTAACGGAACTTTATTAATTATTATAGTTTTAGGAACACTGCCAAAAATTCGAAATCATTTAACAATAAAGTTTTCATAAATAGCTGTTTACTCGTATTTTGAAAACTAAATTAATAACACCACTTTTTTTTGAGATGGGAAATCATCCAATGACTTCTCCCGGTCTAGGTGGGGCGGGAGGGCTTATCAGACTTTTACTGACTAAAACCACACTTGTGTCCTTCAGTTGCCCTTTGAGTTCCAGGACTACTGGTTTCCTTTTCAAAAATTCCCCGCGTTCCTAGCGGGTATCGGACGTGCTGGGCCCCTACGGTTTACTGACATTTCTTTGAGGAGCACGTTGATCACTACGCGCTGTCAACGACTGGGGCTTGGTCCGGTCGATTATCTTGGACTGCCGGATGGCGAACTACCCATTGCTCGACGATCGCAAGTCCGCGTCTACTGTAGCAGGTAGTCGAGATCTCGGTGGCTAGGGCTTGAGGAGATTCGTTCCCTCACGCGTGGACCAGACGCAGAAGGAGGCGACCGGCCGCCACTCCTTCTTTCTTAGGACCAAAGCCTGCACCAGAACCCGGCGCGAGAGGTCGCTGCTGCCGATTGCCTTCACGAGGACACGGCAGTGCTCCGTCAAAGCAGTAACACCAACACCGTATGCTCCACCGTGTCCTCCAGGCGGTCCACACAATGGTGACAACCAGGCGTTTCTTCCGCACGAATCCGGTGCAGAAATCTCTCGAACTGACCATGTCCAGTGAGGACCTGCATCATGCGGAAGGTGAGGAGACCGTGAGGTCTTTCCAGCCACTTCTGAAAAAGGGGACTTACCGCCATAATTATGGCGTGCCCAGCACTGAGTTGATCCAACCAGAACTCTGTTTGCCATGCCGCGACTTGTCGTGTTGCGTTGCATCCTCAAAAATATAGTACTAAAATTTTCAAAATTACCTTACATAAAGAAAGCTAGTTTAGTTCGAATCGAATATTCGGCCACTTTCTGCCCAAAGCCTAAACTGCACCTGAAACCAAAATCGAACCATCGGACGGACACAACTTATAAGTAAGTCGTTTATACGCACAAATTATATTGAGTAGTAACCTTATCAATATAATTACCCTGATATAACTAACGTAACGTCTGTCACTCCTGAATTTCACAAACAAAGTACGCGTTCTACATAAAAATATAGGTGGTACCATACCCACATTTTGTATAGAATAAAATAATTTATATAGAATAAAATAAACCCTTACTTTAAAATATTTACTATCAACGTATAACGCCATTACACAATTTATATGATATAAAAGCTTGTCGCGTAAAAAGATTTTTTTACTTTTAATTTATTTTATAGTTATTTCTTTATAACTCGCATTCGTATTCTTAGCAAGTTTCATTTGATACCCATATTATAACTAACATACGTCACACCTGAATTCCTCGAAGGTTACATGGAGATGAGGTGTAAAGGTGAAACGGCGCGCGTTCTAGGTGTACAACACCCACATTTTGTCGACTGAAAAATAATAATCAAACGAGTTTACTAATATACTAACAAAAACTAAACAATTATGTGTAACTGGTGTATGAACAGTTCGAGTAAACCGTGAGTACTTTCCGAGTGACTTTTATTTCCTCGCATCCGCACTCACTATCACTACATACACACTCCTAAAATATTTACTACTCAATATTTACAATTAAAAATCTTTTACCAGTATTTGACAGATTTTATTCCTCCTTAACAATATTAGGCCTACACAAATACTTTTCTTTCCTCATCAAAAGCGGCGAAGACTTCTCAATATTGATTTAAGTAAATGTTACTCAAATAGCTACACAAAGCGAACGAATCATTTGAATAGACGAAAAATAATACAACAAATTGAGAAATATTTTTCTTCTTATAATTTTTGTTCTTAACAACAGCGATGGGAAGTTTTAATTAAATTAATTAAAAGTTATCTTGGTAATAAAATTGTTACGTAAATATGTATGGTAGTCTGGTAGACGAACAGCGATTTCCATTTTACGTAAAAACAAACCATTCATTTTGTTTGTACTAATAATAAATCTTTAAGTGGCATATGGGAGCGTCTAATTAGTCCGCAGACACAGACAAAAAACGTCAGAGGGCACATCGCTAAATAACCTTCAGACTTGGTCTATATTTTTTCTTTGAGAAAATTTGGGTACATTGGAATAGCTAAAATAAAAATTGCCATATGAAAATTGCAGACTAACAATGTGTATATTTCTTTTAAATAAAAGTTATCTGCGATATTATATGTACATACATACCTATTGCGTATACGTGTAGGTAGGTACTGTACTACCTTATCCCTGTCTGCTTCCAAGGTAGGTCGCCTATCTGTTCCACTAATCTGTGAAATGGCGGAAGGATACGTGAAATGTCCCTATAAATATTATCCCCTTCGCTATAGGGCCTGCTATCAATCAATAGGTGTTTGTGCTGGAATAACAGCAATATTACAAATGGGACAGGATTATCAGGTTCCTAGCATGGCTCATCACTAAAATGAATGAAACGCAAATACGTGCAGCATTACTGTGTGGTTCCACTACAGTACTGTCATTAGTCGTTCATTATCAACCGTATTAAAAATGTAAGCAGTGAAACATGACCCTTTTACTGCGCTTTCACAGAAATTCAATATTAACGAGCGCATTTGCAAATATTGTTATTATGCATCCAACATCATAAATAAGGTATGAAACTAGTTTTATTTAACACATGTCTAGCTTTATATTATTGGTTTTGGTTCGATTAAATTACCAGATAGCAGAAGAAATGTTATTATTAAAAAAGATTTCGTTACTAAGACGTGTATTTTCGTAATCGACCCGCATCATCGGTTGCAAATTATTATGCTAATGAGAGCAGACACTCGATAGACATCGAACCCACATCAAGAGTTCATATTAGATGCGATTGTATTACAGATATAAGTCGGCAGTGGGTACGTCCTCCCATCTTCTGAGAACACGAGGACCTCTACAAACATGTTTTTCCTCATAATATCTACGTGATTGTTAAACATGTGGAAAGTTCCACTAAAAGGTTTGTTACAGTTATGAATATTGAACGAGTACATAAAGCGGGATCGTTACTAAGAAACAAGATTCCTCATGGATAAAGAAAATGTTATTTTTATTCAGCTAAAGAGATTTTATTGGAAACCAGTTTAAGTTTGATGTAATCAATCCGATCGCTCAGTCGAAACGAGAGGGTTAATAAATAATGTAAGAAAACGATATCAACTTTTTTTTTATTACACAACTTTCACACAACGCCATCTAGTCCCAAACTAAACAGAGCTTATGTTAAACAACTGATAAACGTGCTTTTAGAATTCGGTCTGGCCACTACCCGTCAGCAAAGTTTGCACACCTAATGAAGAAGATAGACTCTCCAAATTGCACAACTTGTGGTACAATTGAGGACGTGCAACAATTGCTCATGGAGTGTGTTCGGAACGAGTTGGAGAGGGAGTCGCTGATGAGAAAGTTAGGATGGATGTAGGAGTCGTTCAGCGCGTTTTAGCTGATTCTGTATCGGAGATGGCGATAACTTTTTACCTGCTACTGCCACAGTCTCAACACCGACTCCCTCAGTAGCCAATAGAAAAATATATTTATTAGGTTCATGTTAAGGAATTATGTAGATATTGTTTAGTACAATGGGTTTGATATGTCCTACAAGGAATAATAAAACCCTAAATAAAAAAAATAATTGATAAACATACTTATATATTTCTAAATACATCTAAATACACAGATTATAGATCAACTACACCCAGACACAGAACAAATGATCATGCTCATCACATAATCATATTTTGTCTCGGGTGGGAATCGAACCCACGACCTCCAGTACAGCAGTCATGGCTACTACCTACTAGAGCAATAGTCCAGCCACTTTATGAAAGCGTTTACAACAAATGATTTGAATACGACACAAAGCGTGCAAGCATAGTTTTCCAAGAACACACTTGGGCTGAGCTGACCGATTTGCCGAAAAATCTACAAGTAAACTTTCCTCGTACACTTTCATATGGTTACAAAGGGCAATCGCAATTTGCAATTCACACAATACCCCACAAAGTTGGCGAAGCAATTATTACGATATCAAAAGGTTGATGTAACAGCCGCCTACTTGCACTCGCTGGCTGAATATTGATGACACTGCTTCACTGTAGCCAATCTGTGTTCTATGCATAAGTAATGAAGAAAATATGGAACCTAGAGTCAAGTGAACTATAAATATTGACATCAGATGTCGTTTACAGGGTGGAGGACCTATTGCCGAACGAATCATGTATTGTTAAGCGCACCAAATAACGAATGTCAATATCATATTCTGGGAGCGACGACTTGAATGAGTATTCTTAAAACGAAAATTGAAGTTTGCAATATTAATAAGCGCAGGTATAATTTACTGTGATTTGTTTGATACATAGATAGCTAGTAGTACATCTATGGCGGTCGATTTAATTTATGAAAGACCTAACATCATAATTTTTTTGATGTGCCACATCTATTAACGTGCATTGGCAGTAAAACCGACTGGAATGCCGTGACGGCAAACGGCATGATACCCCCACTACACCACCGCTCTTGACTTCCTTGTGTGTGTGCGCGCATATACTAACAGATATTTCACATCTGCCGGGCGTCCTATGACGGCCAACGTTTTTTTGTCAATGCCTAATTTTAGGCATTGACAAAAAATACGTTAATTGATTAAGAAGATTTTTGATTATTATTATTGTGATGATGTCACGTATGCGGCCATCTCCTTCGGTAGCATAACTGTTTCGTAGAAAGAGGCGACCACCACCCATTCCGCCTCGCTCCCGACCATGGCCTGAACCAGGGCCCGGCTCGAGAGATCACCGCCGCCGATTGCCCCCACGAGGACACGGCGATGCTCCGCCCAAGTGGGACACACATCAATCGAAGCACTGCAATAAACGGTGAGGTTCTGCGTCATGCAGAAGGTGAAGACGCCGCTCCAGCCACTCATCAAAAAGGGGATTGACCGTCTTCATTATGGTGTTCCCAACATTGGCATCGGTAGGAAGAAAATTGAGTGTATGGGGGGCGAAAAGCAGTAACGTGCATCATGACAAGAAATGCTTCATACATCAAGAAGCCATTGGTTGCAGGATACCTGAACTTAACAACTTTTTCTACATAAACACAAGGTTGGCGCTGTGGTTGAGCGATAACTGCTGTGCCGTGTAACGCGGGTTCGATTCTTGCACGGAACCAATATTTGTATGGCCTGCAGTCACACAAAACACCCAGACCTGGAACAACTAGTCGTGTCTGAATGCAACCACGATATAAGAATAATTTCGAGATGCTTTATTGTCATATCTTTTACTTTTAGTAAAATCTTATCATATAAGTACATAGACCTCCTCAAGTGTTGCACACATGACCGGTCCTGTGCATCTCGCATCCATCAGATTCCTTCGCCCCTAACCAGGGCGCCGCCGGTCAACCTTGTTAGAGGCCTTCCAACGCTGCACTTCAGATCCTTTCGACCCCATCAACCATCTGATCTACGAGCAATGTTCCCTGGCCACTGCCACTTAAGTTTGGCGATTCTTTGAGCTAAGTCGGTAACATTTTTAGGGTTCCGTAGCTAAATGGCAAAAAACGCAACCCTTATGGATTCGTCATATCTGTCTGCCTGGCCGTCCGTATGTCACAGCCACTTTTATCCGAAACTATAAGAACTATACTGTTGAAACTTGGTAAGTAGATGTATCCTGTGAACCGCATTAAGATTTTCATACAAAAAAAAACAATAAATTTTGGGGGTTCTCCACACTTAGAAGTGAAACTCAAAAAATTTTTTTCATTAAACCCGGGTATCTATAGATAGGTCTTTAAAAATTATATTGAGATTTCAAAACTGAATGAAATAGATTGCGCGAGAAACACTTCCAAAGTGATAAAATGTGTGTGTCCCCAATAACTTCTAAAATAAGAAAATAATAAAACTAAAAAAAATATATGATGTTACATTACCATGCAAACTTCCACCGAAAATTGGTCGTCATAAATCGTAAACCGCTAAATTTCTTTCAAGTTTCTACGGAACCCTCAGTGCGCGAATCCGACTCGCACTTGCCCAGTTTTTAGGAATCTAAGAAGGGAAAAAGAACAAAAAGCAGTAATTTTACACAAAATTGAGGTGCCTACCGAACACTTTCATGTGGTCCATTATTCAAAACATTTTAACTTTACCAAAAGGAGTATTCCTTCTGCAGAAACATACTGTTGCTGACAAGGCAATTTAACATTTCTAGATAGAATACAGAATATTGAGTGGCAACTTGTACTAACAAAATATTTATGTTGGTGTTACTCGATATTTCAGTGTTCGTTATGTGTTGGAGATGCAATATGTACCATGTACGTGGGTTGTACTTCTAAGGAAAGTTTGCGCACCTCATTTGAAAACTAACTATTCAGCAGCTATCGTTTGAAATAAAGAATGGAAGAGGTATGGCTTTAGATTGTACATAGTTGTTGTGTATGGATCATATCATTTATCACTAAGACAGTTTGATATTTTGACCTACTTGAAAATTTCGTTCTTTTTCTTTAGGTGAGAAATCATCAATTGACATCTCTCGCCCTTTGGCGGAACAGAAGCGCGTGTCAGACTTATACTGACTATTACTGACTAAAACTCACTCCTGTTCCCTTTTTGCCTTCGTTTCAGGGCCCCGAGGTTCTCTTTCGCACAACCCATGGCCCCAGTAGGCTTTGACCCTGCTGGGCCCCTACGGTTTTGCTGACATCTCCTAAGGCATGCGTCGACGGCTTGGACTCAGTCCGGACGGTTACCGGACGGTCGGACGGCGAGCTACCCATTGCTTGCCGTCCGCAAGCTCCCGCCTACGGTAGCTGGAGATCACAATCGGGATCCCGGTGGCTGGGGCATGAGGGCCGTTCCCTCGAGCGTGCGGCCGCCTCCGTTGCTAGCATTAATGCCTCGCAGAAGGAGGCGAATCAGTCCAGTCTAGCCTACCAAACATAATGGGGGAGGAGAGGATGTATTCTTAATCATCCAACAAATATGCAATGATAGCTGCCTCATTAAGCAAAATAAACGAGGACAAAATGTCATAATTAAAGCTGTTGAAATGATATCAACGAAAATATTTAGACGGATTTTAATCGGCAGCTTTATATTTTGTCGTCATTGAGTTAATGCCGTGACAGTATCAATTAGTGCCGACTGGCTCCCGTTTTTACGAATGAATGAAGAGTACGGAAAGACCAGCGAATAACGATAATAGGGTACTTTTGTCAGCAATCGAACAAAATAAACAGATGCGACGAAACGTCCGTTCATGTTAACGTTATGAACGAGGCGAGCTTTTATCGTTTTCATACTAAAATAGCGTTTTTCTTAAATAAATAAGTGTTGTTTATTTTGTGATATAATGTCGCCTGAAATATTAGTGTCATTTCGGTTGAAACGTCGGGGTCGGGGGTTATGGTGACCGCTTTTTGAAGTTTGGCCGTTTGATAAAGTAATGTCTACAATAATATTATAAAAAGGTAGTTTGTTTTTTTTTTGTTTGTTGGAGGTAATCTCTGAAAGTACTAGTCCGATTGCTGAAATTTTTTCCCCGAAAGAAAGCTGCTTTATTCTTGAAGTTTATGTATCTGTCATGTAAGGACGGAATTCAGGGATGGTATAGTAGGAATCAGTTTTATATGTATCTAACTGCTGCCAGCGGCTTCAACCTTGTGAAAGTAGAAAATTATCCCAAGGGAACGTTCTCCCTGGATAAAAAGTATCCTATTTCATATATGGGCTACCCGAGTGCCAAATTTCATCCAAATCCGTTCAGCCATTTAAGTGTGAAGAAGTAACAAACATACACACATAAACTTTCGCCTTTATAATATTAGTGTGATAAATCGGACCAGTCTACCAGTCTGTGACCAGTGCGTGTTGCCAGTGATGACATATGGCTCCGAAACGTGGTCGCTTACAATGGGCCTCATCAGAAGACTTAAAGTCGCCCAAAGGGCAATGGAAAGGGCTATGCTCGGAGTTTCCTTGCGTGATCGAATCAGGAATGAGGATATCCGCAGGAGAACCAAGGTTACCTACATAGCACGAAGAATCGCAGAACTTAAGTGGCAATGGGCAGGGCACATTGCTCGCAGAACGAATGGCAGTTGGGGCCGAAAGGTTCTGGAATGGCAGCCAAGTACCGGAAGACGTAGCGTTGGAAGGCCTCCTACAAGGTGGACCGATGACTTGGTAACGGTTGCGGGAGTCCGATGGATGCGAAACGCACAGGACGGTTCATTGTGGCGACGCTGGGGGAGGCCTATATCCAGCAGTGGACGTCTTTCGGCTGAAATGATGATGATGATGATGATGAAATCTAATCATGTTCGCAGGGCAAACTTGGCCAGAGATCAGCCAAGGCAAAGAGATTTGGAAGGAGAAGGGGAGGCCTTTACTTAGCAGCAGTTAAAACATACCCAAAGCTACTCAACTATTGCATATCCTATTTACAGTCATTCAAATGATCATTTTAACATGTAACCAACGTGTGTGCCTAAATAAAATTTAAAAAATATAAAAAATGTTTGCGTGGATTTTTGTTTGTCAAGGCAAAATATGAAACCGTCTTTCAACTTCTATATTAGTGCTACTAACTACTATAATATTAGACTACTGGTAGTCAAATGACTCCAACATAAACTGAAATGAAAAAAATATCTCAATAGCGTCACGCGGGTCATACTTTCGGACACGTTCGCACGTTTTTGACACCCAAGCCTTTTTACCATGTGGCAAAAATGAGTTTGTGTCGCTTGAGACCAATCACTTAAAAACGTAAATCGATGTAAGGGATGTCGTATCGGTCACCATAGGCCGGCGTGGCCTGGCCGGAGCATTTGTTGGTGGTCACTATAGTCCAACGTGGCCTAAAAGGAACATTTACTGGCGGTCACCATTATCCGAAAATGCGACTAACGTGTTCATCCAAACATCATCGTCAAATAAGCATTTTAAATGACCATGAATAAATGCTTCAGTGATCAAATAATTAACAACAATCAATACACGATTTAGATTGTCAGTCAATCAGTACTTCAGTAGCGTTTTCCATTTTATTGCTAAAGCTTCAAACACGTTTCAATTTCACGATGAGCGCCCAGTAAAAAGAAGAGCGGCTCATATAAATAGTAGCTTCTACAAACAAATAAAAGAATTCGTGTATTCCCAGCGTTTTTCTTCACTACAATTAAACTAACTTTGATGTGGTTTGTACAAAGTTTATGATGGCTCAGAAAAGATAGACATTTATAGCTCCTGTAACGAATAAACTGTACAAGTTGTTTTTGCTAGGATTTCAGTTTTTCAGCTGTTGTTTGGGAATCGTTACTGAAAAGATTTAAGTTAGAATGGTCAGGAAAATAAAGTGTGAAATCGATGGCAGGCGGTACAAATCCGTAAGCGTATCATCTGCTAATTACGATGCACATATTTAAGAACTCTTCTCCGACTCATCGATTGCTGAACACATTTCTGCATCTAAGCTAAAATATTTTTAACAATTAGGTATTACACATTTTTTGGAGGTCTTCGCTCTCTAGGGTTGAGCGAAAAAGCGTGTCAGACTTTTAATGACCTATGTCCCTTCAGTTGCCCTTTGCATTCTAGGATCACGGGTTCCCTTTTCAGAAATTTCCCCGCGGCCCTAGCGACCATCGACTCTGCTGGGCCCCTACGGTTTGCTGACATATCTTCGAAACGCCTGTGGAACACTACGCGCCATGGATGTCTCAGGTTTAGTCTTTTACGGGCAAGCAGACAGCGAGCAACCAGTTGCTTGTCGTCCGCAGATCGCTCTACGGCTCCAGATACCCGGGGCGTCTCCTACCGCGGCGACTGGGGCATGAGGATGTCTCCACACAATGGAAACCTTACATTTAAAAAAGCATACAATCGATGGCCATTGCGCATTCCGCTATTTTTGCTGGCAACCTGAAATGGACAGAGATTGGTTGGACACAAAACGGGGTTGCACTTAGTGCAAATATGATTTATAGAGAAATCTCAGAGCAAACAGATTCGAGGAACAAAGTGAATATATCTTCCAAATACCAAGCTTCCATTTCACTTCAACGCCCACCGAAAAGACGTTTGACTCCCTAAACTGAACTGTTAAAGAGATGGAGCTACATAGGGTGTATAGATCCATCCCTTTCTCTCGCTCGCACGCTTGATATTTTAACACCTCATGGTAAGGCCCCAGATGATGACTTCAGACATTGATCACAATTAACACAAAGCCAATTAGCTTTATTATTATAATAACATCAATTAAAAAGCATTAAACAATGAATATTTTATTGACATAATATGTTAATTGAACGGTAGAGTGTATTAAATGTTAAAGGCGTAGGCACTTAGCTCTATTAGGAGGTTAACCCATTTAAAAGTTTAATTAATATAGTCCTAAGATAATATTATATGAACATTGGAGGACTTAATTGGCAACCCAGGGAAGGTTTTTGACCGGAGTTAAAAAAGAGAAATAATTCTGTTTGTTTTATTCGCAGCACAGTTTACTTTGCAAGTTTGCGATTCGTGGCGCAAACCCGGACTCGAAACCGAATATTTGATAGCAAACCGAAATAGTTTTTTTTTTTTTTTCGGATGGGAAAATCATCTCATGACATCCCCCGCCCTTGGGCGGAGCGCGAGATAGTGTCAGACTTTGACTGACTAAAAACCCACTCCTGTTCCTTCTTTGCCTTCGTCCCAGGGGAACACATGTGATTTTAGTCAGTAAATCTGACACTCTTTGTTGTTGTTATTAATTATTTGTGCATTTTATCTATGGGCCTTTGTTGCCTAATAATATTATTATTAGGATTATTATTATTTGTCTACACAGAGCGATGATATCTCAAACAAAACGACGCATAGGGCGTTAAGCAACCCTCATATTCCACTTTAATATATTTCAGAACCACGTCAGGAGCAAATCTTAAAGAAACGAACGTAACAAGAATGCTCCAAGAATGAAATCTATCTAATAAGTACGATTCTACGAAACCCTATCGCATGTTACATGCTACTGGTATTACTAAATTTTATCAAATTTATAGTTATATACTGAACAGATTGCTCATACTCGGATTGTGATAACCTAAACCTAATATAATTTATTATTACGTAGGTGCGTAGAAAGAAAAAATCAAATGATATGAAATTTCACCAGACATCTAAAATTTTATAATTTTGGCATTCTTAGAAAAATGATCCTACTCTGTACCTCAACCGTATTAGCTCGTTTTGAATAAAAAATATCAAAAGCTTTTGGAACTTCTAATTGTGTCAACATTTGGAACAAAGATTAGTTAGTTACTTTGCCAATTCCAGTATTATCAGTGAATCTATTCTCTAATAAAAATGAGAATACTTCGCTGCAAGTTATACCTCTTGGGTGCTCATAATGACGTAAAATTGAAGCGTTGATAAATAAATTGGCCAAGATAAGAAAGCAGTGTAAAGAAAGAGAAAAAATAAATTAAAAAATAAGTAAATTACCAGAAGAATATGGAGACAGGGACCGACAGTAAATACTCCTTAAAGAATGCGCTATAAGATACAATGTTGGACCCGGATTTTACAATTTAGCCTAGCCTATATAACAATGACCTCACACTACTACTCCTAGAGGATTGATCAAATGAAGTTGTACAAGTTAGTAAAGTCAACTGAAGGGAAATGTTACTCTAATATTCGTAAAAAGATAGCTTGGTGACTCGCTCGTTATGTATTACCACACAGTGTGCTATGTTGATGCTAAACAATTTAAGACATGCTGTGTTTGTATGATTTGGCTTAAAAAAGGTGAAGTTATTATGAAAATTTAGTCAATTAACTACTTGACTTATCAATTCAAATTAGCAAAGTAACTACTTTGCCAATTTGAATTGAGTGATTTCTTAACAAATTGAATCCTCACCGCAGTACAGGAAACATTCGTAAACGACACACTGAAGAATTTAAAGAAGACAAGAGTTACCAAGTCTGTATTAAACGTCGTAACAGCGACGTAGTCTATATGAAAAGAAAATAACATCCCATATGACACCATTACAGGAGACAGCCCTCCGTAATGGAAATTTGCATACGCACCTTAAAATTTTATTCATAAGGAGAAAATTGTTTCACATATTCGGTGGGTGTGCTCGAGAACGGTGGCGGCCGCGGCGCGTTGAGCACTCGAGCAAAAATATCGAATTATTGTCGAGCATTAGGAATTTGGGGCGCATTACCTGCTCGTAAGGAGCGAATGATTATCATGAAGCAGCAGCCTCCCCCGCACATCACTACATGGGTTACTCGACACCTCCTGCGTAAGCGAACAAGCACGCCGCGAGATTGAATTGCTCCATCAATTTAAAAATCAAGCCTCCGATCGTCTACGACTCAATTTAGAGTATGTACTCAGTCAAGTGTTTATACCTTTGGTAGCTATTCAAGTATTCATAATGCGAGTAGACACATCATGCCATTGAAATAGCGAACACTGTTCCTATTGAATCATTAATCTCCCCTCTGTAGTCCTAATAATGCCATTGACAAATTGTACTAATTATAAAGTGATTACGCGATACGTTATATCGAACGATTTTTTATACTAACTCAATCAAAACTATTAACCTACGTTTTCTACATTTGTTTTTTTTTTCAAAAAAGAGGTAAATTTAACGTGGAATGATCGACATAGCGTAAACATTGTGTATTTACCTGAATGTATTCCTGGAATTTCTGGTGCTTCTTACGCTTCGGGTGGTGTGAGTTTTAGACCTTTACGGACTAAAACATAAATTTATCATTGATTTCTCTCCAGGCATTGTAATACTAATTTATTGATATAATTTTGCCTTAAATTAGAACGTTTGTGAGAGCTGGAGTTTGAAGAAGGTTCGAGTTCTGTATGACAGATTTCCAGAGCATAAACCCCAACTGTTTTCCTTAAGTTGCCCTTTGCGTTCCAAGCCCGCCAGACCATAATAGTAACAACGAAATTCCAGATATCCACCTACCGAAAACTGTAGGGATATTTTCGGTTTTCCTCTTCTCTTGTATTTAAGATATCCATCGATAACAATATAAACGTCAAGTGTTTTATCCGCATAGAGGCTCCGCTCTCCTTTATTACAAAGGCTATTATGTCATATTTCATAAATTATTTGAGGCGACTACCCGCCAATAAGGGCGAGATAACAAGGGGCACGCACTTGTGACTGCGACTGTACGGTCCATGGTCCAATATTCCCCACTATACTCTATTTATAACTCACGTTATTAGTTTCTCTATCGACTGTACATCGATGTTCGAAATTTAAAATTGATTGGAAATCCCTGTTAACCTTTTGTTTTGGAAGTTTGGTTCGTCCGCATATTTCATCTCTTGGGTTCAGAATATTGTTTAGTGGGCAGGTAGTGACTACCGTGACGTCACAGTTAAAATAAAAACACTATTGTGCCTGTTAATTAGAGCGGCGCCGGTGTATATTCTTTTTATTTTTCTCTATTAGGTACTTTTCTTTTGTTTTACCGAGTTCTTTTTTAAGTTTAAAAGCTAATTATAATACAATTTTGTGATCTCTTGTTAGAAAATGAAGTTAGTGTAAAAGACCAAGTGGAACCTCTTTTGTATAAATCAGCAATTAATGGTTTTAATAGCTGGATTAGTATCTAACGACGAAAATTGCCGGAATTCAGTAATGTGTACAAAATGTAGAGTTTTATACCAACTATATACAATCTCTGAAATAAATTTTCCTTTTATATTAACATCATTGTGTAATTACGCACGTTCATATAAGCTTAACAAAATATTATTAATCATATCATTTATAATTTTTGCACCGGTGCAAAAATTATTTATTACTTTGAAGATGTGAAATGACAATGATTCTCTGGTTTTCATGTGAAAACCTGAAAGGAAATGATAAAACTGCATATTATAAATGTACGCGTACATTTTTGATTAAACAGTAGTGTTCAACATATCATAATTTTAATTAAAATTTGTATGCAGCTTAAAATTCCACAGACTCATTTGTTTCCCATATTTGGTGTCATCGACCACAAAATTAATCTAAAAAAAGTAAAAGACGTGTACAAAATCCTATTCACTCGTTGGCAATAAAGAATCAAAATATTATGTAGATAATCTAACAGTAATTTGGTTTGGGGATCACAAAATAATAAATCGTTTTTCACAGTAGGTACGATAAAGAAAAACGGATTCCCGTCGTCGGCACGAGACGGCCGGCGTCTCGGGCAAACGTCGTGTCGTGAGATAAACCTTCACTGATACACAAAATACGGTGAATAAAATGTCAACACTATAAATATCACAGGTGTGCTGGAAGATATCACTTTTAGAAATAGGACAAAGCTGTACTCTCAGATTCTAAATTACATCACACTAATATCATAAAAGCGAAAGTTTGTGAGTATATGTTTTTTTTAAGTGGAAAAGCCATCTAATGACATCACACGCTCTTGGGCGGAGCGAGAGGGCGTGTCAGACTTTTACTGACTAAAAACCCACCCCTGTTCCTTCTTTGCCTTTGTTCCAGGGCCTTGGGATCTCTTTCACATCACCCATGGCCCCAGTAGGCTTCGACACTGCTGGGCCCCTACGGTTGCTGACATCTCTTTGAGGCGCGCATGGAACACTATGCGCGCTCTACGGCTTAGGCTCGGTCCGGACGGTTACCGGATGGTCGGACGGCGAGTTACCCATTGCGTGACGTCCGCAAGCCCACGCCTATGGTGGCCGGAAATTGGGATTGGAATCCCGGCTGGAACGCGAGGGCCATTGCCTCGCGCGTGCGGCCGCCTCTTTGCTAGCATTACTGCTTCGCAGAAGGAGGCGACTGACTGCCACTCCTCGCTCCGGACCATGGTCCGGATTATGGTCGGGCTGCCACCAAGCGTCCCCACGAGAACACGACGATGCTCTGCCCAGGCAGGGCACACTTCTACCGTATGTTCCACCGTGTCCTTCGAGCGGTCCACACAATGGTTACAACCGGGAGTTTCTTCCGCAAGAATCTCCCGAACTGACCATGTCCGGTAAGGACCTGTGTCATGCGGAAGGTGAAGAGGCCGTAAGGTCTTTCCAGCCACTCCTCAAAGAGGGCACTTACCGCTATAATTATGGCGTGCCCAGCACTGAGTTGATCCCACCGGAACTCTGTCCGCCATGCCGTGACTTGTCGTGTTGCGTTGCATTTCCACGCGCAAATCGTGCAAGAATTGTTGCCTCCAGATCCCATGGTGGTTAGCCAGCAAGGAGGCTTTCAAGGTATTTCCAGCCACTCCTCAAAGAGGAGACTTACCGCCATAATTATGGCGTGTCCATTGTGAGTGTATGTGTATGTTTGTTGCTTCTTTACGCTGAAACGGTTGAACAGATTTGGATATTCGGCGCATGGGTAGACCTGGTATCCTGTAATAGAGCATAGTATACGTTTTATCCCGGGAGTACCTATGTTCCTTTAGAACAATTTTCTACTTTCACACGCGGGTGAAGCCGCAAGCAGCAGCTAGTATATTTATAAGTTACAGTTCATGTATTATGTGTGGCATAAGCAGAACCTCAAAACATTTTTTTTGTATTATTATTATTATTGATAGGTTCGCGTTTGGCCATATTACCTCACCTGACCATAAGCGATGATTTTGACGCCAACAGAGCACGCTTCCCTAGAAGAAACCTATGTTTTAAATATTGTGTTATTTCTAGAAACGTCCATAATTTTAATTAAATTCACACTCATTATTAAATAGCCAATTCAATAACTTCAATCAAAGGCCTCCTCCGTGGATTGTAAAGGCTTATTCAAAAAGTTTTTGTGTTCAGCAAACAATCGAATCAATCAGCGATTGCATTTATTAAAAGTAGGTTAGCACAGGATATGAAGCGTGTATTTTTGTTATTCTTTGTTTGTAGACAATCAGGGCTGAAGACAGGTTGCGGTTAAGCCGTCCGGAGTTGGCTTTGAATACCGATGACGGCGCAACTACGCGACGCGTTTCAATCTGTACCCTATGCATAAGTAATGTGAAAAGTATGGAGATACCGCTCCGATGCGGAATACACGCTCTTCTAAAATATCGCTGTATATTTTTATGGTAACGACTTCAGTTATTTGTTCTTAGTACCGAGCATGCCACTGTAATCCGCGTATTGTATGAGAAACGGACGTAAAATATTTGTTGTGCTTATTATAAGCATCCTTATAGATCCTCTCTAACTCTGAACCACTATTTATTAAAAGGATCATTACTACGTGTAATTGTGGGCGAGGGAAACTGGGGTCCGGATCATTATAATAAACTCTTGTATACGAGCATGTACCAACTGGAAATTTTGTTTTCCAAGTATTCATTATAAATGACAATATACTGGAAACCCACTAAATAAGTAGAATTGTTAAGAGCAGAGTTTTAGAAAATAAAACATGTTTCCAAAGTTTATATTTAATAATAATAAGTAATTATGAACTCAAGGAATAATCTGAATCCAGAAATAAAATTGCTAATAACTTGTTCTTATATTTCAGCGAACACTGTCAGTAAATTGCTACAAAATCTCTGATAACGATGAAGAGGCTAATTAAACAAAGCAACGATCGCATTGTGATGTCGACTAGTTGTTTCCGCTAAACTGCACCTCATTAAACAATGAAAGTAATAAATTATTTGATTCTAAGTCTACAAAACTCATTAACAGTTCAATGAACGGGAAATTAAAGATTATAGCTAATACTATAGGAGTTATTACGGAAGGGGAGTGTGGACAAGACAATTGAGAAAGTAAAGATTCATGGCATTATTAGAAAAGAAAACTCAATCAGCATAGATGCCAACAACAGTACCTAACTTTCAAAGACACAGTTAGGTACTGTTAGACCAAAACATATAAATGTATCTTCAATTTGATTCAAACTGTGATAAGAATTTCTTAAAAGATATTTTCAATCTCAAATGTTATAACGTTTTGAAAAAAGTTTCTAAATGCGGTATTCCATTCAGGTATGGGTCATGCATTTATATTGATTCATTTGCGCAGCAATCTCCAAGATCTAGTTAGATTTAGACATGTCTGAAATTTGTCTAGTAGATAGTTACTGGCCGCATAACGACTTACTTCACTTATCCTACTTGTTCGAGCTATGGATATTTGATTAATATGAAATACATTATGACAACCTTTACTACCGTGATCTATATAGCGTTTGTTATTATTTTTTATTTTTTTTGTAACCTTTATTTTTCAGACTTTTATCTTATACAGTATATCAGCCCCATCGTAACCTAACCTAAGTTTACAGCAACTTCAAATAAGGACGGAATTCACCAATAAAACTAATCGCGTTTTAACGGTTGGAGTTTAGCTACTAGTGTCACTTAGAGACTAATGTCACTTGTAAAAATACAACAAAAGAAAAATACAGACAAGTGACACTAGTGACAGCGGCTAAACGCGATTATGCGAGCCAAACGTTAAAACGCGATTAGTTTTATTGGTAAATTCCGTCCTTAATAATCAGCTCAACAGATTAAACGATTTTTACAAAAGTGAAGCTACCGACACATTGCCATATCAAACGTTTGTAGATATTATGTTTTTTAACAGCCCAAGCCAAGTTACAACCGTTTCGATTCTCTTTTCGTTGATCGCCGCGAGTCGGCCACGCCTCCTATTCCTTTGTTCTGACCACGTGACTGAGCGTTGAGATAACAATATGAATAAAAACTGTATATCAAAAGATTGGTAATTAAATTATCTTTTATCTATTCAGTAAAAACATTTAACTAATTAAAACCATTGAACAAGAAAGGCAAAAACTACTAGCTAAAATATGGCGTTATTAAACTCCTCCGCATCGCTGTCGACTGGAAGTGTGCCCAAAAGGCTGGCGGCATTGCCACGTTGTATGGCAATACTTAATCTCTGACCGAGGTAAAAGCCAGTACTTGAGTCACGCGAAGTGTCAACTAAGCGTTTGAATAATTCTTTAAAAAGCATGTATTGCAAGTATGAGAACTCGGACCCCACGGCTCAAGAGTTTCAACGTCAAACCTCAAAAATATAACTTTTTTCAAAACATATGGAAAAGCCAAGACATGATATTGGATTTAAAATCATAAAAATCATATATCAGCCCCATAAGACCGGTTTCAAGAGCGAGATGGAAAGTCAGACTGTTACTGACTAAAATCCACCCGCCATCCTTCAGTTGCCGTTTACGTTCCAGGACTGCAGTGATTCTTTCAAATAACTCCGCGCTCATAATACGTCTAACGACACATTTAAGACGGTATTCACAAACCAATTTAGGGATTAAGAGGAATACACACGTACGGGATTTTGTCGTTATTATTCTCCTACTTCCACTTTACTTTAATAATCACTAAGGCTTATGTGGAGGGTCGCGTCAAATGCCTTCTCTCTTATCGTTGGCTATACATCGCTTGTGCATATTATGGGCACTTGGCATCTCGACGAGTCAACAACAAAGCAGCATCCCCCGGAAAATATGAGACCTTGACGCCATCTGCCGCATCCTGGATGAAATGTCGCCTTTTACGAGACAACGCTATTAGGTTTTATAAAATATAAAATGTAAATAATATCATAATGCCAGAAAAGGGCCAGAACTCTCGCTCACGAACAAATAAGAAATGTTTTGATAGTCTGTTTATCAAGCCCTCCTTAATTAATTAAAGACTCGCAATGATTGCACCAATTACCATAACATACATCTGTACTATTGGGCAAATATAAGGAAAGCGGTATTAGGAAATATTACTTGAAAACCATCGTAATAGAAACGCACAAATATTACAGATCTTCAGCATTGTTATTCCAACTTACGACGATTTACTTCTGTATTTCAGAAGTCTTTGTTTTTACTGCGGATAACTTTGTTATGATAAGCAGTAAACTCTTTACACAATAGCATTAATAATTTTGATTGCCCGATTCTCTGTACAGAAGAATCGAGGTGCGTAATCATGAAATAATTTCTCCCGTTCTAGAGGGCGTGTCAGACTTTTACTGACTTTTGCGTTCCAGGGCCCACTTTATGTTTTTCAAAAATTCCCGCGGCCCTAATGGACATTGGCCCTACTACACACTATGCGCCTTCAATGGCTATGTTCCTTCATTTGCCCTCTGCGTTCTTAAACCACGTTAACTCTATCAAATGTACCCGCAGGTCTAAATAACAGCTGGAGTTAAATAATTTGTTTGACATTCGTTATGAAAGGCAATCATTGAATGTAGCCGCGGGCATCGATCACGGCTCACCCGTCGCGCCGCTCAGTAAGACATTTCCACATAACAGAATTATGGCATGGATTATAGCATGTAAATAAACGAGCGGTTGGCGTGGCTGGTGTCTATTCCGACACAGGCAATAACTACGCGATTATCCTATTTGGGTGCGCAACAACGAACAGGCGTGACTCCATTCGCATTTTTCATATTAACCAACTTGGGACACATTAGAGCCGCACTAAATTCTTGTTCTTACAAGTATCTTTTTTTTTGAGGTGGAACTAGAGGGCGTGTCAAACTTTTACTGACTAAAACCCACCTGTGTCCTTTACGTTCAAGGGCCGCGGTCATTCGGTCAGACGTTCCCGCAGCCCAAGCAGGCATCGGCTCTGCTGGGCCCCTTCAGCTTTCCTGATCTCCTTGTGGCGCGTTTGGTTCTCACTGGACGACAGGCTACCCATTGCTTGTCGTCCAATCCCGCGCCTTCGCCTATGGTGGTCTGAAATCGCATTGCGACTTTTGACGCACGGGGTGTCTCTTCCGGCGGCGCCTGGGGTCTGAGGATATCCGTTTCCTCACGGTGGCAGCCATCTTCTTCGTTAGCTTTATTGCTTCGCAGAAGAAGGTGAACGCTTTTCATTCCTGAACCAGAATCGGGCGGGAGCGGTCGCCGCAACCGATAGCCCCCACGAGGATTCAGTGATGCCCCGCCCAAGCACGGCACACTTCCACCGTATTCTTACAGGCATCTAGGTTTACAAGTAATTTAACGAGTGTCGGAGCGTAAACAGTTTTTACTGCGCCTGAACTTGCGCCGAACGACGTCGACATCGTTATTCGTCAGTTGATGTTATATAGTGTTGTCGGTTTTGGTAGTTATTGATCACGTAATGTGCCAGTTTCGTGAATAATTCACACACAATTTCTCTGAACATTTGAATAAAAGGAACTCTTCATATTCGAAGAAAAGATTTTTCACGGTGACAATAATAACAGTATTGCTTTGAAAGCTATCCCATAAACTTCATCCTATAATTATGACTCCATAAGTTTCAGGGTTTCGCCTGACTTAATAATGTTTATAACTGCTTTAATTGTATTGTTATAAAACAGTAAATGCAGACAAAAACAACAATCAGACAAACTTCGGCACCACGCATATTTTTCTTGAAATACAAAGCCGAGTTTTTCTCAACTCGGTAAACTTGTATTTGAAGTGACGGGAATGCAAAATTAGGAACGAAAACATAAATATTCAGCAAGACTATATAAATAAACGAAGTTTGGGCCATTTATTCCGATACACCGGGACTCTGTGCACAGACTGGAAAAGTTAGGCGGAAACGGGATTTCCTAATGCGATTTTAATTCGTTCTTCCCGCGACGAAGAGGGTAATTTCAATAAAAGCAAAGTCGGTAGATATTTTGTCTGTGGGAAGGGAAAAAATGAGAAAAAATGTACAGAGCGCCGTGATTTCTTATTGTGAAAGTGCCACCGTTAAGTGCACTGCTGTGTAGTCCTTCCTATCGAGTTAATTATATCATGAGCGATCAATAACCACAACAAACGTACTACGCGAACAATGCTAATTATTACCCATGCTATGTTACTGTTCACGTAACGTATGTAAATAAAGCAGAGCAAACAACTTTAATTCGGCAATTAGTTGGAGACGCGTGCTTGAATAATTATATGTACGAGATAAATTCCATTCTCCTTCCTACGTACTTGTAATCTCAGCGGTGAACACATTGTGTACAACAACTTGTACGACATACCTATACAATGTATGTTTGTCCGTATCGAGTGTACTGTTAAGGAACTTGCTTAGAAAATTAGCTGTAGCGAATCCAACGTGGAAAGCGATCAGTGCGCGCTATTAGGTAAACTAATTTGTTTATATTTACATACTGTTACTTGCTGGCGTGACTATCTGACTCCTAGCTACGTGCACTTTACTGTGGAGTAGCTATTTAATTACGTATTGTAGGTACTCCACTATAATTGAACTTACTGTATGAATATTCAATGAGCTACGAATGTCAGACGCCTGTCATCCACGATTAGTTTCACCATTTAAAAACTTCTCGGCTTTAGGACGCATTTGAATGTGCTTGCAGCATTTTTTTGCGGTAGTCGTATTTATCGCAGTGGAGAATTCGCGAGAAAAGTTTTTTTTTTTTTTTTGCTCTAATATTTATAATAGAACGTCCACAAGACAAAGTCAAAACAAACATTGTCACTTTGACAGTTGAGATGCGCAAGCGTTATTCTATTTTCGGTTTTTGGAGCTGTTGTCGACTAGTGCCAGTGTCTAGAGTAAATTAAAAGAGCAAGTTTGTATTTACTATTAATAAAGAACGAGCGAGCGTAAAAAACAGGATTGTTATAACATTAAAACTTTAAAATGATGTATGAAAAAAATATTATTATTATGAGTTAGTATGTAAATTAATATTATTAATTCAAAAGTTGTTCATTTTTGACGTAACAGTTGTCGATAGTAATCTTTTTCGAAGGACTCTTCAAGTAACAAAACTAGGAATAAAAACAAAGCATAAAACTGTATCAGCCATTTGCACAGCCGAGACATAAAATTGGAGGAGAATGGATACTTACCGTTGAATGAGTAGATAGGCCATGGGATGATGACAAGTGTAATTTAACTTATCTTGATGACTATTGAGTTTCTTGATGATGATTGTTCTAAAAACTGTAATGTTTTAGACGAACTATTGACGATCACGTAATACTATGACGTAGTCAATGACTTACAATCAAATATTGCGTGATAAATATCGATCAAAGGTGCACATGCCTTTTCCAATTATTATTTTTTGTTATGTCAGTAATAAATGTTGAAACTTTGGAGTGTAAAACACAAGAGCAGTTTTCAAAAACTTACCTATAGCGATTTCTAATGATTTAAAAAGACTGCAAGTTAAATCAGGTTGGTTTCCAAATCGTTAATCTTGAATTAAAAAATAAATTAAATAGTTGTAGGTACTGATCGAAAATCTAATAATGGCTGCAAGAAGCCGCTGGATCATAGAAAAACTGGACTGGGACATGTGGCGACGCTTAGGGGAGGCCTCTGCACTGCCCAGTAATTGATGTCTTTTGGCTGTTGACCTCTACAGCTGTAGAGGTCAACAGCCAAACAGCTGGGTAGCTGTAGACGTGTACCATGCACAAAATATCTAAACTGACTTCCGACTATACCCAATTACTGTAGCTAACTACAGTGAGTCGGATGTTCCTTTAGGTATTTTTGGAAAATTAAGTTGATTTTAGTGCAATAATTTGACTAAATTAAAAAAAAAAAAGAATTTTCGATTTTAGCAAATATAAAATATTGACTTAAAGCTCATAAACACAAGCAAAATAAACTAAAAATGTGGAGTCCATCGTCGCCTAGCAAGGACTAGCTTGCATGCTCGGGCCTGTAGCTTTGACCTTAACTAATAATAATTTTTATTAAAAATTCTTTACAAGATATATCAATACATTCTTAAATATTTTTTTTTGCCTCAACTAAGAAATTTTGTGTTTCAGGCGAGAACAGCTAAAATAATTTAAAATTAACAAATAATTATCAAAGAGATTTTATAGTTCAATACAAATATATAAAAAATCTACACAAGTAATAGTTGTGCTGACGCTACTGACCTCTAGTGAGCAGCATCGCCACACACAGCAGCAGGCAGGGGTGCGCGAGCGCCGCTGTCATGGTGCGGCCGTCACGTCACTGCAGCCAACAGTCGCGAGCGCACGCCGCGCCACCACGCGGCATCCTCATCGTATACACCCTGGAAAGACAATAATGGTGAATATAAAATAGTAAAGTCAATCTGCAGTATGGTTCACTAGCTTTCCCGCATATATATTAATTTATGATTGTGTCAGAAAATCCTACCATAAAAACTGTGCATTTTGCACTGGAACGCAAAGGGCAACTGAAGGAACTTTCTCACTTGAGCCCAAAGCGTGAGATATGTGATGACATACCCCATAAAATAAAATAAACTTTTTACAAAAAAAAATATGACTTCAATATAAAAACTGGGCAAGTGCGAGTCTGACTCGCGTACTAAGGGTTCCGTACAAGCCTACGAAAAAAACTTTTCCGAGTCGCAAAAGTTTTTTTTTTGTGACGTATCAACAAATTTACTGTTTACAGATTTATATCTGTATTTTAAGACTGCTTTATGCCAAATTTCAGGATTCTGGGGCAACGGGAACTACCCTATGGATCTTAATTTCCTCGAGATTGTGAACAAACAGTGATCCTATAAGGGTTCCGTATTTTTCCTTTTGAGGTACGGAAGCCTAAAAACACAAAAAAGTCCAAAATCGGTGTTTCTATAATAGTTTTGTCTCTTAGTTACTTAACTAAATTAACAATTTTTTTAAATATCAGTTCTGATAAAAAAAAAAACAATCAATTTGCCTACCATATTCTCAAAAAAATAAATAGCGAGCTACCCGTATTTTACGAGGAGCTTCTACTCCCTACCTGACCTCTACAATTACCGGATTGTAGAGGTCAGATACACCTTGGCAAGACTAGTGTCAGATTATTTGGTTTCTAATTATCCGTGATGACTGTCAATGATCTACAAATGACACCCTATACAGTGTGCAAAGTTTCTTTTTCGGTGGGAATATCATCCAATAAATCCAATGGCATCCCCCGCTCTTGGGCGAGATAGTGTCAGATTTTACTGACTAAAAACCCCTCCTGTTCCTTCGTTGCCTTTCATACCAGGGCCGAGTCTTCCTTTCAAAATCAGACCCTTGGCCCCAGTAAGCTTCGACACTGCTGGGCCCCTACGGTTGCTGACATCTCCTTGAGGCGCGCGGGAACAATACGCGTTGTTGACGACTTGAGCTCGGTCCGGACGGTTACCCGACGTCCCATTGCTCGTTGTCCGCGAACCCGCACCAAGTACAGGCAGGGTGTCACCGAGGCACGGAGGAATCTCAGCATAGTATGTTAGAATGGTCACGCATCAGTAGACCGATGTCATCCAACATTGCTTAACCGTACAGCTGTTACCTACTTAGCCACCAGCTCTTCCTACAAAATAATATTTCCAACCCTTTTGCTGTTACCTACTTAGCCACCAGCTCTTCCCACAAAAGAATATTACCAACCCTTTTGCTGTTACCTACTTAGTCACCAGTTCTTCCCACAAAAGAATATTTCCAACCTTTTTGCTGTTACCTACTTAGCCACCAGCTCTTCCCACAAAAGAATATTTCCAACCCTTTTGCTGTTACCTACTTAGCCACCAGCTCTTCCCACAAAAGAATATTTCCAATCCTTTTGCTGTTACCTACTTAGCCACCAGTTCTTCCCACAAAAGAATATTTCCAACCCTTTTGCTGTTACCTACTTAGCCACCAGCTCTTCCCACAAAATAATATTTCCAACCCTTTTGCTGTTACCTACTTAGCCACCAGCTCTTCCCACAAAAGAATATTTCCAACCCTTTTGCTGTTACCTACTTAGTCACCAGTTCTTCCCACAAAAGAATATTTCCAACCTTTTTGCTGTTACCTACTTAGCCACCAGCTCTTCCCACAAAAGAATATTTCCAACCCTTTTGCTGTTACCTACTTAGCCACCAGTTCTTCCCACAAAAGAATATTTCCAACCCTTTTGCTGTTACCTACTTAGCCACCAGCTCTTCCCACAAAAGAATATTTCCAACCCTTTTGCTGTTACCTACTTAGTCACCAGTTCTTCCCACAAAAGAATATTTCCAACCTTTTTGCTGTTACCTACTTAGCCACCAGCTCTTCCCACAAAAGAATATTTCCAACCCTTTTGCTGTTACCTACTTAGCCACCAGCTCTTCCCACAAAAGAATATTTCCAACCCTTTTGCTGTTACCTACTTAGTCACCAGTTCTTCCCACAAAAGAATATTTCCAACCCTTTTGCTGTTACCTACTTAGCCACCAGCTCTTCCAACAAAAGAATATTCCTAACCCAACCCTTTTACATTCTTAATATCCATGATCTATTTCTATTTACATCCCACTTCGTTATGTCCCTCGACACTGTTGCACTCGTATATGGAAAAAAACGTTGTATTTTTAAGCCAGTGCTCTATTTAAAAGTAACCCATTTCCCACTTTCATTCGCTATGCGGTTTGATTTCTGAACACATTAATATTGCTTTCATGACCTACCGAGGACGTTTGCCGCCATCAAAGCATTGCTTGGGGGCGAATGATTTCGGAAATAATAGAAATAAGATGGAGAATATGATTTATGGTAAACCGTATATAGCTTCTACAAGCGGGTTCGGCCGCGTGAATTTGAAAAATTATCCGTTCGTTCCAATCCGTTCGGCTGTTGACGCGTGATTGATTAACAAACATTTAAAATACTAGCTTTTCCCGCGGCTTTGCTCGCGTACATTAAAATATAGCCTATGTCACTCAGGAATAAAGCAACTTTATATCGGTGAACAATTTTTAGCAAACGGACCAGTACTTCCAGAGATTACCTCCTACAAACAAAAAAAAAACAAACTTCAGCTATTTATATTAACTTTTCGAATACCGTAAATAAAGACACTATAAAAAGACAATGAGAGAGCGAACGCTTGGGGTTTAATCACGGATATTATGGGTTTAATGAATTAATAGGAAACATAAGTATACCGTTGTGTTGTAGTGAATCATTTTGCATTAGTTGCATTTTAGGAATCAATTCAAATAACTTTACCATAGGCATTATGCATTATGAATATAATGATTGGATTTATAATATGGAAATATTATAAATCCAATCATTTTTTTTAAAAGAGTTAGTATGGAGTTTCTTGCCGATGCTTCTCAATGGAAAACGACCAATTTGGAACCGTGCATTAGCTTATGACTTTTTATAAGTGCCTATATAGGCTTATGCGAAACAAAAAAAAAATTAATTGAACTGAATTATTTTGTTCTGAGGTATTGTTTGAAAGAGTTTTTTAGGGTTTCGTACCTCAAAAGGAGAAAACGTAACTCTTATAGAATCACTTTCTTGTCTCTCTGTCTGTCTGTCTGTCAAAACCCTTTATCTCGGGAACGAGTGGAAGAATCTGGTTGAAATTAAAACCATATACTCAAGTTTGCGGTCTCTTGAAGCTGTGAAAAAATCAAACTTCTGAGTTAATCAGAAAAAAGATACGGCCGTTTATGGCATAAAAAACGTGTATTTCGACACTCTCAAGGAAGTTATACATTCGTAGGGTACTTCCCATTAACCTAGAATCCTGAAATTTGGAATGAAGCAAGGTCTCATAGCCTAAGTATAGGAAAAAATCTGAAAACTGTAAATTTGTAGTTACGTCAGAAAAAAAAATTTGATTAGATTTGGAAAAATCTTCAACTCAATACAAGAATTGAACTGCTTTCATAGGTAAGTTTGTACAGAAATCTCAGTGCACGAGGTTGTTTTATTACTGGCATTCTCGCGCTTCACTACTATCTAACCTGATGGTAAGCGATGACCTAGTCTGTAGTTCATTATCGTAGCCATAAAACGCAAAGGGCGACTGGAGGGACACCGACGGGATTTAGTCAGTACAAGTCTGACTCTCCCTCTCGCCTCACCCAGAGTGAGAGAAGTAACTTGATTACCTTGTTAACATGCTTTTATTTGCATTACCTACATTCATCACATGATAAAGTTAACCTGCCACTTGAATAACTCTACCGTAAAATAAGCATTTATTATGCATGCAAGTCGCGCCTTAATGCGTAGATTTCCCCGCAAGTAGGCAACATCCGTACCACTTCATTCACTTAATTTCCTCCATTCACTCGTCTTTCTATGCCAGTTGTGTCTTCCGTCCCCCATTCGCCTAAACCCCAGTAATGGGGTTCACGGTCAGAAGGGAGCCTGTGACCTTCAACAGGCCTATTAAGGGTTGCAAGTTTGCCCATCAAACATTGGAAAAATTAGGGGGCGTGTACCCCTATTAGGAATATTACACATGCAACATTTTTTTTTTTATCAAGCTTGACTGTCGTGTTTATTTTGCATGAAAAATAGATTTTTTTAGGGTTCCGTACCCACAGATTAAAAACGGGACCTTATTGCTAAGACTCCACGGTCCCTCTGTCTGTCATCAGGCTTTATCTCTTCATGAGATAGGTAGACAGTTGAAATTTTCACAGATGACGTATTTTTACTGCCGCTTTAGCATCTAATACTAAAAACAGAATAAAATAAATATTTAAATATAATAATATATAATATAATAATAACAAACGTGGACTCCCGTACAACAAACGTGTTTTTTTTTTGCCGTTTCTCACTACAGACGGTTCGGATCCTTTTTAACAAGTTTCCGTGTTTATTTGGCCTGAAAGAATATAATATTGTTTTTTTTTTAAAATACCTTGCCTCACTGTTACTTCTGGCGTTGACAAATATGTAAACTCATATATTCAAGACACCCAGATCCAGAACATCTATTTATTTTTGCCTTGAAGACACCCAAATTATAATCAGATGGGAAGACCTCAGCAGGCAAATTGTTCCAGTCCTTCGATGTACGCGGTAGAAACGACGAGGCGATATTTGCAGGCTATACGATATTTGTTCGGTGCAGGAATCGAACTGTGCCATATTGAGATAACAATGAAAATACTATCGCTTTATTTATAAGAATAGTATAAAAAATACAGATTAAGCTGCGTCATGACCTCATTACATTCAGCGCAGCTTTTGTTTTTCTTTGTCATCCTTTATATTGACTTGGGACCTGAGCGTTGAGTTAACACAATAAGTTAAGAATAAACTAATTATTACAGCTTTTCACCAGCCGCACAATGATTACGACAAAGCTCGGAAAAACCCGAACCTGTTTATTTACCATTTACCCCGATTAGCCGAGGATCCATTTTACCCACAGCTAAAGCCTACAAATAACCTCATTTGGACGTCAACGTCCTCCAGAATTTTACGAATTTGCGGTAAATGTTTAACGAAAAATTTTATATAAGCGAAGCAAAACTGAAACCTACTTCACAATATCAACAGATTTTTAGAAAACTTCTTCAATCTTTCAAGTATGAGGCAGACTTATTAGTTTTCTTTGAGAATCATAATAATTAATTAATTCGACAATAAGTAGCCATTATTATTCCTTCAATTTAAAGTTAAACATAGTTATAAATTTTGTACCCTGAAAGCTTTTTCATTTTGACCTGTAATAAATGCCAAGTTTACCGATGTAGACCGAACAATCACCAAACTTGAGTGGCAATGGGTAGGACACATTGCTCGCAGAACATATGGCCGATGGGGACGAAAGGTTTTGTAGTGTCGACCACGAACTGGAAAGACGCAGCATTGGTAGACCTTCCACAAGGTGGACAGCACCCCTAGCCAAGTTATTACCGTTTCGTTTCGATTCTCTTGCGTCGGACGCCTCGAGCAGGCTACGCCTCCGATTCCTTTGTTCTGACCACGTGACTGAGCGTATAGATGACGTCGAAACGAAATGTTCGTAACTTGACTAGGGGGGCCGATGGCCTGGTGAGAGACGCGGGTATACGTTGTATGTGAGACGTACAAAACCGGTCGTTATGGTGACATTTTTAAACCATTTGAGAGAGTTACCGTGGCCCTACAGCGTAAAGGGCAACTGAAGGAGTCGGTTGGAGTTACTTGATGATTTGTCAATTCTAAGAAAACTTGATTCAGTTACTAAAATTACCACTTGATCATTATTCGGTATTCCCAAGTAGGCCGTTGCAAACACAACCTGGCAAAATGGGGAATTATAGACAGTGCGAATAGGGTGTTCCTGACCAGACGATGGCCCACTTATTAGAGTGCTCAAAGTGTCAAAAAAAAAATACTGACACAATGTGGGTTCAATGTGGCTTCTCACGGCTGCGCCAAATAGGTCCAGGTCAGCAAAAATGCCAGACAACTACATGGTAGTTGCCTGACGCTGGTTTTCAACTGAACCTTATTGAGAGTGGCAGTTATTTATTTATTAGTATTATGAGTAAGGTCAATAAATATATATAAATGTTAATGAGTGAAAAATAATAAATAATAAAGAGGTGTTTAGCGTTACATGTGTACGAAATAATAAAATAAAATAAATAAATAAAAAATGTCACAAAATTTAACAAGACCGTAAGTACATGTAATCGTGCATAATACCGTGTGCATAACAAAAACCGGTTTTGAGCGACTCAACCTCAACACGCCGGCATCATTGCGCGTAGTGCCGCGATACGTAAATTACTATCTACATCAAAGGGGACCTAAAAAACGCCACTGACGCCACAATAAACGTGGACTTACTGTGCAAAAACTTTGAAGGAAGTGAAAACCATTGATATGAGAAGAAGAAACATATTCTTTTATTTTTGAAATTTTGATTACTGTTGAAACAAAAGGTTTGGGAATAGAAATGCTTTCAACTATAGACACCGAGAAATAAACTCTTATTTACGGTTTCAAATAAGGTAAAGATTTAGCGACAACAGAACAAAGCCATCTATTTGTTGACCTTTGCGTTAAAACTAATTAATAATTGAAACCGTCCAAGTCCAATATTAAGGGTCTCTAAACTACCAACAGTCGAATATTTAGCTTCAATTAAAGGGACGTCAGTCGATATTCGTGATGAAACAGCAGATGGCTGAAATCTCACCAAATAGTCAACATAATTTTCAAACAAAAAACTCAATTATGAAGAATGCCTAATACTAAAAATAGAGTCTTAACCGGTAATAATGGGGTAAAAATCGGAAGGATCCCTTCTAACCAGCTGTTATACGGCCGAAGTTAAATGAAACGTTCTGGTGTCGGCCAATTAAGGGTTTTTTTCAAACATTAATCAAGTGTTAGGGGGGGAGCATTTTTACGTCGGTCGGGACGTGCGATAGCCCCGTGACGGATGACGGGCGGCCGGGGGGTCGCGGCCTAAGATGCATTCATCACCCAAGGATTTGCCCACTTTCAAACTTGGCTACTTAAGTTCAGTTCTAGTCAAAATAGGTCAGGCACCTATTTTCGATAATTTACTATAGGTATTTCCGTGTAGAGTATAACGAACTAGGTAAGTAGTGCTAGTGACGTACATCGTTCCAGCACAAACTTTATACACATCATGTGAAACGTATATTGCGGGATCCTGAAATTCCTGTGAAATCAGCCAGTGAAATTTCCAACGTAGAGCTAGCTTTAAATATTTTAAAAACATTTCTTAGAACTGACATAAGAACTAAAATCTCTTTTTTGAATATTTTTTCTAATTTCTGCCAGCGCTCGTATAAGAGTAAAAAAAAAAAGCCTGTGTCACTGAGTGATAAAGTAGCATTCTACTGATGACAGAACTTTTAAAATAGGTTTAATAATTTTTGAGTTTGTTCATTACAAACAAAAATAAAATCCTTTTCTTTTTATAATATTTTATAGTATAGAGAAGTAAATAACTGTAACATTACTAAATCCTCGATAATGTCGGAGTTATTGAAGAACGTTCAAGAAAGTCCACTCTGACTCGACAAAAAGTTTGCAGCAGTGCTCCATCGTGAACTTCAGCAACTCAATGCGAACGAACAATCTTTGAGGGTGACAAATTTTTCCTCAATTTTTCAATGTACACTTCCGAGTTCTTTCTCCGTTATTTAATTACTCAGGAGTCAATGTGCCGGAAAGTATTAGGTACACTTTAGAACTGTTCCTTTTTGTTTTATGTGAATGTCGGGAGAGATGCATAGCAAATGTAAAAATGTTAATGCTCGCTCCTGCTCGTAATCTACGAGCGACTCGCGACGATTAACGAGGCGTTTCAATTAACTCAGTATTTATGAACATACAAAGACAACTTTTTGCTCGAACGAATGCTTACATAGTAAATATTTTGATGACATCGTTTCAAAAACTGTTTCAATGAGATTAAACGTAATGCCGAAATGAAGCTTTAATCTATACGAAGAGGGTCATGTTTTGAAGTAATTTAAACCCGACTATGTTCTGTTTACAAACAAAATAAGTGAATGAGGGGGGATGGTACATTATGTACATATCCACATAGATATACATTGTATACGTAATAGAAGGCACAGTAACATTCGTGACGTAAGCAAGCAGTTATCACCAGAGTCGAACACAGAACCAATTATTTTTGAAAATGACTTTACTTTCCTTTCCATTTACGAACACCTATTGTAGAGCATTGAGGAATGATTCAGCAAAGTTAATTTGAGGAAAAACATGGATATTTGTATCAATACGTTGGCCATTCGATAAATCAGGAAGTTTGGGTGTATTGAGATGACGTTGATTGAATTTAAGCTCATCAATTTGGGAGTTTACTTTTGCACCAGCGTATTATTCCAGTTTTCAGTGTTCCAACATAAAAATTATAGTTGCACTTCGACAGAATAGTTTTTTTTTTCGGTAAGAAAATCATCTGACGACATCCCCCGCTCTTGGGTGGGTCGAGAGATAGTGTCAGACTTTTACTGACTAAAGACCCACTCCTGTTCCCTCGTTGCCTTTTATACCAGGGTCTTGTGAGTCTTCCATACAGAAGCAGACCCTTGACCTCAGTAGGCTTCGACCCTGCTGGGACCCTAGGGTTTGCTGATATCTCCTTGAGGCGCGCGTGGAACTATACGCGCCGTTGACGACTTGGGCTCGGTTCGGACGGTTACCGGACGATCGCATGGCGAGCTACCCATTACTCGCCAACCGCAAGCCCGCGCCTACGGTGGCCGGAAATCGGGATGGGGATTCCGGCGGAAGGTGAGTACGCCGTGAGGTCCTTCCAGCCACTCTTCAAAGAAGGAGCTTAACACCATAATTATGGCGTGCCCAGCACTGGTTTGCGATAGTCGCTGTCGCCATTCGACCATGTGGACAGAGTAGCGGAAAAAGTTTTATCATACTCATCCGCTGTTTTGGTTTCAGGTTTTGTTTCGAGTGTCAGCACTTTTCTGGTTATAACAATGGATGAACTTACAGAAGTTGGTGGCAATGATTAGGAACAGTATGGCGTATACAACAACTAAAACATACTAGTGAAAATAGTAACTATGTACAAATAAGTGTACCTATTTCTGCGGGGTTATTTGAAAAAGTTACAAGGTATGTCTTGCCTTGGAACACAAAGGGCAAATGAAAGAACACAGATGGGTTTTAGTCTTTAAAATATTGACACTCACTCTTGGTTCACCAAAAGAGTGTACCTACCTATTTTCATATTTTCAACCAATTATTTTTTCTAAATCAATATTCCCATTTATTTCACTGCAGACTTGTAGGTGTATGACACAAAATTAATCACCCGTAAAATATCCAGCGAACTTTCAAGTTTGTTTCCGCAATACATCGGCTTCAGCAAGTTTATTTGGCAAGTAAACTGGCGCTACAGACTCAAACTTGAATGCCGGAAACAGTATATTAAACCAACGGTTCAAATATAATAGTTTTGCTCCATTAGCTGCAAGTTCAGGGGTCTACAGATCATGAAGTAGCCAGGGTGGTAGGTAAGAGGTGCTTGCCAGCCCTGCGGAATTGTTTGAGTCAACGCAACCCTGAAAAAAAAAAAATTTTATGACGTAACTACAAATTGTCAGTTTGCAGATTTTTTTCCTATGCTTACTTGTACTGTAAGATCTTGCTTCATGCCAAATTTCAGGATTCTAGGTTAACGGGAAACGACAAAACATGCGTTTTTTACAACATAAACGGCATAATCTTTTTTTTTTCGTTAACTCAGAAGTTTCAATTTTTCACAGCTTTAAGAGACTACAGACTTTAGTATATGGTTTTAACTTGAACTCAATGTCTCAACGCGTTTCTGAAATAAAGGGTCTTGACAGACAGACAGGCAGACAGACGGACAACAAAGTGATCCTGTGGCTACAAGGGTTCCGTTTTTTATGTTGAGGTACGGAGCCCTAAAAAGAAAGTCCAAAATGTACCTATTTCTGCGGGATTGTTCGAAAGAGTTCACGCAACCCTAGAACGCAAAGGCCAAGTGAAGAAACACATGTAGGTTTTAGTCAGTAAAAGTCTGATTATGTCTTGCTACACCAAGAGCGAGAGCAGTTATTTTATGATATCCCATCGAAGGTGAAAGCAGGTGTGATGTGACAATGCCAATGTAACAATGCAATTTAATTGGCCTGTTGGCCTAGTGGTTAGTGACCCTAACGGCTATGCTGGAGTTCGTGGGTTCGTTTCCCACCTAGGACAAATGTTTGTGTGATGAGCACGATCATCGATTTGTTCTGTGACTGGGTGTAATTTATCTATAATATATTGTATTTAAAAATATATAAGTATGTTTATCGGTTGTCTAGTACTCATAACACAAGCTCTGCTTAGCTTGGGACTAGACGGTGTTGTGTGATAGTTGTGGAATATTATATTATATTATATTATATTATATTATATTATATTATATTATATTATATTATATTATATTATATTATATTATATTATATTATATTATATTATATTATATTATATTATATTATATTATATTATATTATATTATATTATATTATATTATATTATATTATATTATATTATATTATATTATATTATATTATATTATATTATATTATATTATATTATATTATATTATATTATATTATAATGTGACAACGATGTTACATTACACCATTTCACATTACAACATTGGGTATTTTATGCAATTGTGTAATTTTCACAACATTTGAGTGGATCAAAATAATGTCTGTATGAATTAAAAAATTAAAAATTCTGTCATCTTTTTAAAATCTTCCGTTTGGCGACCCGGCAAACAGCTTTATTTTTACACACGAATTCCATATTTCAATGAACGAATAACTAAAACACTTTCGGGTGGTCTTCAAAGAAAACTGCGCAAACGTTGGGCAGACGTATGTAAAAATAAATAATAATAACATAGGCGTGCGCGTACGCCGTTAATGTGTCGTTGCGGTCGCTGGAGTAAACATGGCATCCGTATGACTTCCGACGATATCAGATACAACGGGTAAATAACCCGAATTACAGACGCAAGTGCCCTGGAAAACTTTGTAAGAAGCCATAACAGAGCTTTCAACATGTATTGCCACACGTCTTTTAGGTTTGGTGTAGCAAACGTGAGCAACAAAACATATGCGAGATATTTTGGGGGTTTTTTTTGAGGTGATGGGGACACGGGCCTCAAGTCTACTATTACACAAGTGTCAGAATGGTCTATCATTGACTACATAATTGTTGATTTTAACAAGTTTGATAATCTACTAATATAATAGCGTCATTATGACTTCCCAATGGTCAACCACTGACATTCCATTAAAGAAATGGCATAGAATGGTAATCTCGTACATATTGACAAATTAATGTCTGACGTATGCGGTAATCGGCAAACATTTTGACAGTTTCTTTGATCAGTGACCTACCATTAGAACGTCATTGTGCAGTCATTGCTTTTAATAAGCTCGATATTGTCATTCTACCACAACTCTATTACGAGTCCATTGACCGATCAATGATCGATCATTATGAATTAGCAGATTACGAACTTTTAGCAAAATGACAATGGGATCGTGTTGGAATGACGAATTTATAAAAATAGCAGACTTAGGCCCCTGTAGTGGCCCCGTGGTAATGGCCCCGACTTACGAGTAATAACTCTCGGTTTATCTTTTTATATCACATAGGCCTACATGGGCACTTAAAAAACGTCATAACCTAGTGCACGGTTCCAAATTGGCCGTTTCCTTTGGAGAAGAACTGGCAAGAAACTCCATGGTTACTCTCTCGAGAGAGAGAGAGTGTAGAATTTACGTGACTTAGAGGAATAAAAAACGGGTGGGTTCCTAGAGTTTCTTTTTGTGTTTTAGCAGGGCCACGGTAACTGTGTCGGAAAATTCAATTATACAATTTAAGTGTGATGTAGCTAGCGTCTATCATGCGCGAGTCTGGGACTTTCAGCAAGATGAACTGACCACTTCAAAAAAACTTTAATGTCAAAAGTTGGGTTAAATAATGAAGAAACAAAACCAGAAGCACTAACTCCCGCAATTAAAGTTATTTCGCACTTTTTTGCATTGAAGTCAATTGTATTGTTTTGTAAAAAGTTTTTTATTTTGCACTTTTTACTTGTGGTTCCTCAACTAAACCTAAATAGTATACAAATTTTGTAAGGTACCTAAGGAATATAACCACTAACAGTGTGTCTATACATTTTAAGAATTCCCTCGATTTCTCCTAGGTCCCATCATCAGATTCTGACCTGATGACCGTGGAATCACCTGGGAAGACTACCCATTCGAGCGAAAAGGAAATCGATTCAGACATTCTTGAGCAATCAGGGAACATACGTAAAAAAGATAAACATCCGGATTCACAGCAGCGTCCCCCACGCAGTAGTGGCAGTCTCCAGACATACTTCCCACTGCGTGTACTACGCCGACAACGCTGATGACGCAATTGGACGGTTTGTGAGGAGGGCACAGGAAGCGTCGAGCAGGGACATCATCAACACCAACATGAAGAACGCCATGCGGCATCGGGACAGAACAGTCGTCGAGGCACTGATCCGTTTACTAACGCAATGACGAGTTGATGGCGCCTTGGACGACGCGGGTATTGCTCGGGGCCGTTTGGGTAAAACGGGGGAATAGCGAGGTGGATAATCCGCGACTGAGGAGAGAGTACAAATAAGTAATTTTTTATCATAGTATCACTTAAATTTAAGGACGTAACAAGTATCATCAGGTCCAGAAAAAAAAAAAAAAAAAAAAAAGGGAAAAGAAAATAATAAAAAAAATAAAAAAAAAAATAAAATTACAGCATAATATAGTAGTTATAGTTATCGATAATATGTATTATAAACTAGAGGGTATTTATTGTTATATTATATAATTATATATTATTTAAGTAAGTATAGTTGTTGGGGTTGAGGGGCCATTTGTTTGGTGCGGCATTACGGGCGGCGATGAGTTGTATGTGTGTTGAAGGTTGGGAGATTCCTGATTTTTGATGCGTATGTGGGTCGTTGTCGCTTGGGTATCGCTTCGGGCTGGTGGCCTCTAAACCCTGAAATTCTGACGGCTTTTATTGTGATGATCGCTGAAAGGTGCTCTGGAGTGACGCCTCTTGCACGTGGAGTTGCCCAGAAGCAAACAATGTATAATTACCAAACAAGGGCACGGACGTCACGTCCGTGGTTTAAATGTAAGGTAGGAGTGCGGTTTTAGTCAGTAGGAGTCTGACACTGCCCAGACTGGCTCGTCTGTGAGGCAGCTTGGGCGTCCATGAGGATTTCCCACTCCTACCGAAAAAGAAAAAAAAAAAAAAAAAAAACATACGTAAAAAAATAAAAGAACACGTCGAATTGAGAACCTCCTCCTTTTTTGAAGTCGGTTAATAAAGCGGCTAGGTCGAATTGGATTTGGAAAGTGAAGGATCGGGTACTGTGGCGAAACTATGGGCCAAGCCAAGTGTCCATTATTCAACTGTAGACCTAGACTACTGTGTGCCAGTTTGTGAAGAAAGAAAGAAGAAAGAAAGATCAATATTTATTTGAAGACCAGTAATGCTAGCAAAAGAGGAGGCCGCACGTGCACGCGTGAGGCAATGGCCCTCGCGCCCCAGCCGGCGGGATTCCGATCCCGATTTCCCGCCACCGTTGGCGCGTACTAGCAGACGGTGAGCAATGGGTAGCAACCGTAGGCGCCAAGCAGGGTCGAAGACTACTGGGGCCTAGGGTCTGATTCTGCTAGGAACACTCGGCACTGGTATGAAAGGCAACGAAGGAACAGGAGTTAGTTTTTAGTCAGTAAAAGTCTGTGTGTTGTAAAAGTGTGTTGTCCCACCGAAAAAACAAGCTCTTATCAAGTGATTTCATTAGTTGTTCTATAAAATAGGTACTGAGGGGCTCGATCGGCTTTAGAAAAACAAGGAACATCTTTGAACATCGACACTAAAGAGAGTAATTATAGTTTTCAGGAATTGAAGAGTATGGAATTCTACGCATACCATGTACGTGACTGTTACTCTCCGTTTGAAGTTTAATTAGTGGCAATTGTCCTGCAATCTTAATCAGTCTGAGAGCAACCGGGAAGCACAGTAGACACAATTAAAGCTGTTGTAATTCAATACTTGGAACTCTATAACTGATATAACGTACACTGTGTTTTAACGCGTGTTCGCTCATTCGGGTTGTCCTACGATATTCTCCTGCCAGTTTTCAGGCAGAACAATGACTGCCGGAACTGTTAGTATTATTATACACCATTAATTTTTAATTAGTACAAATACTAGAAGGGCTTATTAGAAAAGGTCTCGTTATTATTTTAATAAAGTTTTTATTAATAATATTCATAAACAGCAAAGTTATTAGAGTTTGTTTATATCCCAGAATGTCACTCAATTTATGGAAATATTGTACAGGTTATTGATTTTGAATGAAAAACAATGGAAAAACACTGCGCGTAGTATTTTCTAGTAGCAATTGTCATGAATAATTGATTCAATTATGAATTTACCAATTTTGACAAATTTTCATGGACAATTTTGGGATTACGTTTATTTTACTTTTGATTACACAAATATGATCAGTAACGGGTACGGATAGAGCCCTATTTTTTGTACTAATTAAAAAAATAAGGGTGTATAAATCATGAAGTAAAAAAATACTACCATATTTATAACTTATTTCAGGCTTGCAGCTGCCAATCTCCTGAATGGAGGATTTTGCTGTCAAAACTGGTGCAGGGTCAAATAAGTTCCGGCAGTACAAATTTATGTTCAACAGGGCTCATTATTCATCGCCCAGTCTTCCCTTTTCATTTATTATCTATCTCGTATCGCAGCGGAATACCCCGTGATTGTTTTGACGGGCTGGGAATTATATAATCAGAGATTTTATTAGATAAAAAGGTGAATAATATTTATTGTACAGAAAATTTAAGAAGTTTGTACAATAAATCGGTGGTTTTATTTTTATACGGTGGTTACTGCTCCGCCTCCATGGGTCGTAGCGTGATATTTATGTATCTATTATATAGTATATGTATCTAATTGTATATTTATAATACCTATATTGTAATAAATATTGGTGCTTTTTGTCAAACTAATGGCAGCACGATATCATGTTCTAACAATTAGGTAGGTACTGTCCATTCCAGCCCCCCTAGCCAAGTTACAATCGTATCGTTCACGCCAAACGCTTCGAGTAGGCCACGCCTCCAATTTTTTTGTTCGGACCACGTGACTGAGCGTTGAGATGACGTCAGAACAAAGGAATCGGAGGCGTGGCCTACTCGAAGCGTTCAGCGCGAACGATACGATTGTAACTTGGCTAGGGGGGCTGGTAGCCTGGAAGAGATCACGAAATGCGATACAACCGCCAATTGTATGTGTTTTATATACAAGTTTTTCTTTGTTATGGTTCTTACTGTAAGTACACTAAGGAAGCAAAAGTGCATAGTAAGTACAGAAATAAAATCGTGTGAAGCGAGAAATGACGCCATCTAGCGTAAAACCAGATTGAAATGTTGCTATTGATAACATTACATTATACTGTTAATAGATGGCGTCGCTGTGCTTAATTAATGCTTATTTTTGTAGTACTTTCTTTTTGTTTCTTTAAATATTGAAATAATTTATAATTTATTTTAAAGAGATGAAGATATTAAAATTGAATATCAATTTATAAATATTTGATTATCTATGTGTTAGTTTTCAAACTTGAGAGGGTAGGTTGAATAAGGATTTATAAATAATAACTAGTAGGTAGTATGGAGTATAAATGATACTTAGACCAAAAAATTATGACTAAGCTCAATTGGTTGTTTGCCAAGTTAATTTCGATTATCTCGTCCCAGCGCCTTTCGTTAATTTTTTTTTAACCAGGTGTATTGTCTACTTATTATACCAAAATGAGTAAATATGCATTGTTATATAGATTTAGTAAAAAGAGCTCCAATAATTGCTAAGCATAATCAAGGTAAAAACTTGTCAGAAGACGCCAGAGAGACCAGTGTAAATGTAAGTAGATTTTTTAACTCTTTTATATAACAAAAAACTCCTATATAATAATCATTATTGGGTATTATATATTTATGTTTTATTGTTGCAGAGAAAAAAAGTTGTTCTATGGATATGACGATTTGAAGAAGAGGGTTCTTTAAAACACCATCAAAAAGCTGGCAGACTAAAACTAATAAACATATTGCAGTGTCAAACCATGATAAGGGAGTATACGAAGAAAACGGACATCTGTCGACGAACCACTATGCTATGCTTATTTGACACAAGCGTTGGCACTGTCCATCGGAGGCTTGCTTACAGAAAACCATAAAAGGGCAAGATTGCAGTTTGCTTTGGATCACATAAACTTTGATTAGAGTAATATCATGTTTACTCATGAAAAAACTTTTAAGTCCAGTGAACACGGACGGTTTTGTTTGTGGCTACAAGATAATAAATAATTATAATACTGATTTAATATTATTCACTCAGTACTTATTCTCTGTATTAACTGGAGACCTTGTTATGTGTGTTTAACTTAATATCCGTAATTAATACATTAAAAAAGTTATGAACACTTGATATGTTGTTGTGCAATTTTATAGTTTTTAGCCTACATTTAATCTTTTTGATCTTTGTGATAAAATTATCTGGTCTTTTGTTTGTTTTTGTTAAGGTTACATAAGCTTCAATCATCTTTCCAATATTGGAAACGAATACTTAAGCTATGGCCTCAATAAGAAATTATATATAATATTATAATCTTATTCGGTGATTAATAAACGGTGATTGTTAAATTTGAATAATAAATTGTAAGAAATAAACATATTATTTTTTTAATAGTGCTTTTTTGTTTAATGAGCCTGTTTACCAGCATTTTTTTCGTGGTGCTGAGTAACTACCCACTTGAATATTATATTACAAATAAATATCCACTTGTTAACTTTGATATAATATTCCTACCGATTTCTTTAGTTTGTCATTCATAACTTACAAAAAGTGTGAGTACTACGTGAGATTTGAACTCACGGCTCATTGATTTACGCATCTATCTGCACATGCTAAACCACTAGGTCAACATGACTCTAGTTTGAATGATGAAATTATGAACTACAATCAGTTGTTGACGACAATGATGACGCAAGTGTCTATTATTTGTTGAACTAAAAGTCAAGTTTATACTTTGTGAGATTGCCTTTGGTCGCTACTTAGCTGTGAAGAAACCAACGCCATCTAGTTTAATTTTGTAAAACTTGAACTTTAACGTGCAAGGGAAAATAGGCGTTAAGGTACCCAACCACTTCTAAAGGTTCACCCTACAACAAAGTAAATAATAAACAAATAAAAAAGTTATTTTTAAAATTCGACGTTCCAGAGATCGGCGCGTTTAAATAAACAAAAAACCAATATTCTCTTCCACTTTTTTATATTACACTTGCTTCAAAAAATATAAAGCATATATTACTCAGTAACAAAGTAGCATTCTAATGGTGACAGAATGTTGTAAATCAGTTTAGTAGTTATTGAGTTTATTCATTACCAACAAAAATATTAATCTTTCCTCTTTATAATATGAGTATAGATAAGTATGTAAATATAATCTATATGTATAAAAAGAGAAACTGACTGACATATCAACCGAGCCAAAACTACTGGGACTAGGAGCGTGAAATTTTGCACAATGTTTCCTTTCATGACGTAGGCGAGCACTAAGAGAAGACTTCCCAAAATTCACCCTCTAAAGGGTAAAGTTTGTACGGAGAAACCTACATTTACGCGAGCGAAGCCGCTGACAGAAGCTAGTTTAGATATAATTAATACCTATTATAATTTATCTTTATTCATTTTACTAATATCTGAGTAAGATCAAGCTTAGCTCTAATCTCAGACTGAAAATCAAAAAAATAAATAAATATTCGACTAATCTAGAGAAGTAAAAAGTATCTACCAAGCCGTGTTTTTTTTTCAGAGAACATCTATATACACGATATTCCGTTTTCAACCATAGAGTACAAAAATCTGAAAAAAAAACCAAGCCAGCTAGAAACGTACGCAACAAGAGAGTACGTGTATGTTTGAAGTAAGTGGCACAGTTTTTCCATATCCGCTCGCCTTTGAAAGCACCGCCACCGGTTACCGTTCCACCGTCGTAGGTAATCCATTTTCTCTCTATTTGACTCTTATAAATCGTTCAAGAAGTTAAGGAATGTAAGTATAACGTACTATTTTTATTCAATATGGAATTGATTTTCAGTATTTTTACCTAATACTTTATTGAATTGGTAGCTTTGCTCTAAGCCGAAAAAAAATGTGATTTTTTTTCAGGATTTCACAGTCGGTTTTCCCCATCATCATCATCATTTCAGCCGAAAGACTTTCACTATTGGACATAGGCCTCCCCCAAATGTTACTATAACGAACGGTCCTGTGCGTCTCGCATCCATCGGATTTCCACGTCCCTTCACCAGGTCATCAGCCCATATTGTGGAAGGCCATCTAACGCTGCATCTTCCGGTATGCGTAAAATCTTCAGAAAAAAAAAAATTAACTCCTCCACACATGTTTTTTTTTCTTTGAGGTGGGAAACCATAAAATGACTTCTCCCGGTCTAGGGTGAAGCGCGAGGCGAATCAGGATTGACTAAAATCCACTTGTGTCCTTCAGTTACCCTTTGCGTTCCAGAGCCACGGTAACGCTTTTAAACGTAACTCCAGTTAAGAAGCAGCGTTAGGTACTAGTCGTCTGATATTCATGTTAAACTGGATCTATTTTGATGCAGTATTTTTTTTTTTGAGAATTTATTAAATGATTTCCCGTATAATCAATTCTCCTGCTCTGAGAAGAGCGAGAGGGAGTGTCAGATTATTAGGTACTGAATAAAACCTATTAGTATTCCTTCAGTCGCCTTTTGCGTTCCAGCCCCCCTTGTCAAGTTACAACCGTTTCGTTTCGTTTCGCCTCGAGTAGGCCACGCCTCCGATTCCTTTATTCTGACGTCGTGTAAACGCTCAGTCACGTGGTCAGAACACCCATTGTGACAAGTTCCTAATGTAATTTATACTATTGGTGTACAATAAAGAATATATATATCTATCTAAAAAAACAAAGGAATATGAGGCGTGACCAACTCGATGCGATCAACGAAAAGAGAATCGAAACGAAACGGTTGTAACTTGACTAGGGGGCTTGGCAGGGCTGCGGTAACTTTCGAACAATCCGACAAATTTTATCGTTCATAGCTATTTTATATTTTTATATTTGATTTCTGCCGGTTTTACTTTAAACTGATTTGGTTTGTGTCAAATAAATGATATTTTTCTTTCTTTTCTTTAGCTTTCATTATTTTACGATCTGTTTATGAGTAGAAAATAAAAAAAAATACTCGAGAAACCCAAATCAATATTAAATAAATAAAATCTAAGTAAAATAATAAGCGGTAATATTTGGAAATGTATCCTCAAAAATATTATGAGGGCTCTTTATCTATATTAATATTATTAATATTATAAAGTTGAAGAGTTTGTTTCTTTCTTTGAACGTTTTTTCTTTCTAATCTCAGGAACTACTGGTTAGAATTTAAACAATATTTTAGCGTTGGTCTAGAATAATTCATTTATAGAGGAAGGTCTAATCTAACTAACATGAATAATAAATCTAATTTAAATACATACAAACATACATACATTTAATTAAATAATAATAAAGATGACAGAAAATAAAATAAAATATCGGACACAATCTACCAGTACTTATACACATACATAATAATATAAATCTATTAGATCTACCTACAATAATTAATTCCATGAATTGTTACTTTACCACCATCCTCTCTCCTAACTTGGCTGTGCCCGACAGGATCCATATTGATCTTGACTATATTTTATACCATCTATGTACATAATATGAAATGCAATAAAGTATTGAGTATTGAAGGTTATGTAATATAATGCTATGTAGTATCTACCACGCTACAACCAATAGGAGCGGAGTAGTAACCAAAGACGTGTTGAAACCGCGGGGTACTGGGAACAGCTAGTAATTCATAAACCATCTGCTATTGTGATTGTTAATCTCCCGATCTTAGTCATCGGTTACCTCCGCTACGACGAGATCTGACTTTAAGGCCAAACTTAAATGCAGGCTCACTCAGAAAGCGTTTTATTCGCGCTTATAATAAAATATCATATAACACATTATCTATTAGATAATATCTAATAAATTTTAATCTATTAATTTCAATGACAATCAATTTTTTTTATATCATTTTATTATTACTTTATATTTTATATCAATGGTTTTAATTTTATGTTATTAATTATTTTATTTATTTAATGAATTAATTGTACCTATAACTTACACAACTAAGTTCTTCATTTAATTAAAATATATTGTGACTTGTAAATGTAATTTTTACCAATAAATATGTTTATCTGTTATCTGTTTAAGGTGTTCCATGTATATTCGCTTGTATATTTATTTTGTTCGATATAGATAGAGGTTTCGTTTCCTAGTACTAGTTATATAAAATGTACTTGATTGTACAGCTTGTTTTTATAACCTAGAGATCTATAACTCCGCTAGACCACATTACTACGTCGTGTAGTGACGTGTCGAGACGCGACTTACATGCTTCTATAAAACGAATTTGTTTAAGCTTTTGTCATAATTTATCACAACGAGTTTTGAAGCCACTCCATGGTGTCAAAAGGCGCTTAATTTATTTGTCAGAAAAAATACTGTTTATTATAAATAATTGAAAAAGAACAAAAAAGGCTTTACATTGGGCCATGTTCATAATATGAACATGGCCCAATGTAAAGCCTTTTTTGTCTCTTCTCCTTCATATCACTCGTCACAAACTCCATTCACCTTTTCTTTGACCTGCCTCTCTGTCTATCCATCTACATGTATATTCATAGCTTTTTTTAGTAATATGCGTTTCATCCCTCCTCGTTCAATTTACCAACAACTTCCAGGTTCATTTTAATAATTTTTCTAATTAGTTTACCACTAGGGCTTTCAATACCGGTATTCCGGGATCCCGTAGTACCGTGATCACGGATTTAAATTGGTCTTTTTTTAATCACGGTATTGACGAACCTATACGTGTACGGATACTAATACAATACGAATACCGGTATTGAAAAAATCCGGTATTTGAAAGCCCTAGTTCGTATAAATAAAAAGCAAGTTAAAATGGCTAAGGAACAGATTAAACGTCAGAGGAATTAGTGAATGATGCCACGACACGACACAAAATACTTATGTGAATACAGCTTTAATGTAAGGGTGTCTTGAACCGAGCACTAGAAGTCTACCTAAATAAAACTGTTCTGCAAAGCTTCGATCCCTGATAAACGACCAAATTTATTCAGAGACATGCGCGGGTTGGAAAACCGTAATGATGATGAAATATTTGCGGAGTGTCTTCATTAAATTAATTAAAAATAAAATTTTACTCTTTTTCCTGTTATTGGAACTCTCATATTTAATAAGGAATGGAAAAAGTGTGAAACAAGGGACCGCTGAAAATCTAGATACAACACGTGACTTTTTTATGCTAGAAAATCATCCAATGACTTCTCTACGACAAAAATAACGCCAGGAGCAAAACTCTAAGAGATGCCCCGAGCGTTGTAAGTTGCAGGGCGGTTTCCGGCCACCGAAGGCACAGGTTTGCGGACGGCGAACAATTGATAGCTCACTGTCGGATAAGAACCAGGCCCGAGTAGACAGTAGGTACCTACGTTGTGTTCCACTAACGCCTCAGAGAGATGTCGATGTCGTGGCCAAATCATAGAAATTGATCACTTCATGAAATGGCCAAGTAAAACTGGCCAGATCGTTTTAAACGTTCAAGTTTGATGATATGTAAATCCTCGTTAGGCATACTTTCTTTAGACTTTTTATTATCATAGAAATCCTACATCAATGTTATGGCCAAACGAGGATTGACATATCATCAAATGCTAAGGGTTCAACGATCTGGCCAGTTTTAGTTGGCCATATAATGATAGTCACGATCGATGTCTGCCAGAGATTACACAGGTATGTAGGTTTTAGTCAGTAAAAGTCTGACACTCCAGTTTTTTTTAATGATTTCACTGACTATAAAACCAACCTGTGTTCCCTCAGTTGCCATTTGCGTTTCGCAGTTTTTTTTTTTTAATTGGACAAACGCTTAGACCAGCTACCGATTGTCCAATTTTAAATCAGGAATATAAACCATATTCTAAACTGATTAATTGAATTTGGTTCATGAATGTATTACAAAATTGAATATATTAATTGCATACGATGTGAATGGCTGTTAACAACCAAACAGCTGTTACCAATGCAACAGGATAATTAATTACCTATGTTCGGCACGTTATTAATAGATTCCAAATTATAATTTAATATCAATTGGTTTTGTTCGCAAACCGCGCTCATTTAGGTTTCATATAATATACAATGTATCATAAATATTTCAGTGTTTACCAAAATAAAATAATGTAATAAAATTTTTCTAGTATTTTAAAATAATTTTAGATTTTCCCTAACATGGCAGTGAAGCGCCACCGGGATATTTGCAGACGTGCGCTCTAATGGTTTCCAGGCTGTCATGCGCCAAATAGCAGCTGACTTGTATACGGAGCAGCGAAGTTATTTCATCCAATGGGTTAATAGCCACGACCCTTAACCTCTATCCAGGAATTGAATCCGTGACACGCCACGCGGTAGTCAATCGCTTAACCACTGCGCCAAACGTACTGTCAAAACCGTGTGTCGTTTTTTATTGCCCAGCAGGCATTATGAATTTTCACGGTTAGTAATATAAATAGTGGCACCTAGTTCCTATTCCTATGTATCATTAAAGCTTATATATAAGAGCTCAATCAAACACACGAGCGGCATGTTACCAACGGCAAAGATAACTGCAGCCGTCGACACGTCGGCGGCAGCTGTTGACGTTCGACGGCGGCCGTCGACATTCCAACAAATGAAGATCAGCGGCAGCCGTCATGTGTGTCACTATAGGTCGACCGACGGCTGCAGTTACCTCTGCCGTTGACAACATGCCGCTCGTTTATTTGAGCTCTTAACTAAACAAAAGATAGCTGAAAGCTTATCTCAACTGAAGTCTTAGCAGGTCTTACCATGATGCGTTAAAAAGTCAGGCTTGCGAGCGAGAAAGAGGGATGGAGCTTTACACCCAATCAATTTTTTTTTTTTTATTTTTTTTTTTACAACTATCACACAACGCTGTCTAGTCCCAAGCTAAGCAGAGCTTGTGTTATGGGTACTAGACAACTGATAAACATACTTATATATTTCTAAATACATACATATATAGATAAATTACACCCAGACACAGAAGAAATGATCGTGCTCATCACACAAACATTTGTCCTGGGTGGGAATCGAACCCACGACCTCCGGCATAGCAGTCAGGGCCACTAACCACTAGACCAACAGGCCAGTCAAGTCATCTATGTAGCGGTGCGAAAAAAATGTGCTATGAAAATATGACGCAAAGTAACTGTACGAGGAAGATGCGTAACTCGAGCTATGAGATGTATCGATAGTAGAGAAGCGGCACATAGCTACTCCACTCGCGACGCATTCTTCCACATAAAGAACATATCTTAGTTGAATCTGTTTCCACCAGTGCTAAGCTATGTCCACCAATGAATATGATTGCTGGATATCAAACACATCCATATGATAGCAATGTAGCATAGCACATCTCTGGTGGAAAAGCACCCTAACAGTTCGATTTAGGTCGTAAAATGGATAGTGTTAAGAGCTCCTGGTAGGGCCTTTGATCCACAAAAATGGTGTCTAGGTCAAAAAATTTGAGTCAAACTTAGTCAAATAGTCAGTGTCGCAAACCGTTTTGTAGTTTGTTTAAAGTATTTTACAGTTTGTGGTGGAAAGTACTAAAACTTTTAATCGCTTAGGCGTCACGTTTTTCAAAACTTTTATTGAGGTAGTATTTGTAGTTTTTCGTGTCTTGTTAGAATAAAGTTGACTACAAACTCAACGTACCATGTTGTGTGTAAGTAATTAATTAGATGAGTTTCGCAAAAGTTTCTGTAAGTAAAAGCCACTGCCTACTTACGTTCATGGTTGTAAGAAAATTATCCTACCACTGAAAATACGACTAACAAGAGTCAGCGAGGTAGCTATATCTCGAAAAAAAAAATACAACCGACTTCAATGTAAAAAAAAACACTGAAAATTGCAAAATAAATTCAATGTCGGAAGTCGGTGTTTCTTTACTAGTTTTGTCTCTTCGTTACTTAACATCGACTTCCGAAATTTGTAAGAAGTCGGTTGTATTTTTTTTTAATTTTACCCTTTTTAGTTATGGTTCCACCACTAAAAAGTAACCCTCAGCCAAACTTAAATACCTAGACAGTGCATCTCATAACAATTCTAATAATCCCAAACACGGTTAGATTACATTAATTTATTACAAAGCCTAACTCCAGGCTTCATCATCAGATCAGTTCGATATATTCCCCCTCTTCTATCAGTCAGTCATTGACTACACGTATAAACAAAGCTATTTTATTTGTTACGACGATTCTGCTGTGATCCTATGAGGAGTTCTGTTTTATATCTGCGAAGTTCATGATCAGATCACAACAATATTTCTATGAGACCAACACGGAAGCATAACCTTTCAATAAAATAAAAAATTTCAAAATCGGTCCACAATTGACCGAGAAATCGGTGAACATACATAAATAAACATACATTTAGCCGAACATAGAACCTCCTCCTTTTTGAAGTCGGTTAATAAAATCGATATTATTTTTCACATCGGTAGGTTATTATTATAATATGCATTGTGCCCAGCAAAAGTTATACCACCAATAAACTAAAAGTGAGCGAAAATTAAGCTGCGAGCGATAACCGCAACACGTTAAACCTAGATTAACCTCGCGTTTTATATTTATAGTGCGTAAAGAACTTGTCACTTTGTTAAATACTGCTCGCCATTTTATGACACCATGCGTACCGCTATGGCGACCATTTTTTTAAACCTTTTTTCAATTTGCAGGCGCTTGGAGCGTTAAAATTAATCATAGATTATATTTACTTCTAAGTTTTTAATGCATTTATAATGTTCAATTCTGAAAAACGGTTTTGTTCTATTTTTGTATTGAAAATTTGCATTATCTGCCCAGCTTTTTCTCAACGCCTTTTCGCAAAAAGCTGGTGATATATATCGGTATTTTATATGAAGCGACTCCCTAGATCTAATCTCGATTACTCAGCTACATTTACGTTGCTCTAAAGCTCGCAATGGGTAGAAAATAATGAATTATCTAACATTTGCAGTTTTTAGGAGCAGAACTGACCCAATAGTAGCAGGTTGTGGGTTCAAACCCGGCCCAGGCGACTTTGTATATTTATTTCATCACAATTTTCACAAAACGATGAAGGAAAACATCGTAAAGAAAGCGGCATCGACTAAAAAAAAAATCGAAAACATGACATCCACTCATCCCGCGTGGTGAATGGCGGCCAATTCTATCCCCTGGAGAGGAAAAAAAAATAACACGTAGAAGGAGCTAAATTTTGTTAGAAGCAATATTTAAAAAAAAATTATAAATATATACTTCTATACTAATATAACTCCTCGGGCACCCGGGGGTATTATTATTAAGTAATTGTGCGTTTAAAAAAAAAAAACTGGATTTTTCTAGGAAAAACAAAGATATAGAAACCAAACCTAACAGTTAAAACAAAAATTGTAGAAACGTGTGCACAAAACAACAATTAAGCGTTTTTCAAGGTCATTCAAGTTGTACACACGTATGTACAATCGGCCTTCGAGGGATTTTAAAGAAAAAAGATTAATATTTTTTGTTTGTAATGAATAAACTCAAAAACTACTAAACCGATTTCAGAAATTCTTTCATCAGTAGAATGCTACTTTGTCAATGTGACGCTGTCATGTGCTTTCTTTGTTACAATATTTTCTTCCTTCACGCAGGCGAAGCTAATGGTAGAAACTAGTATATTGTAAATAAACAAAACTATCCTGACTGAAAATCTCAGAAGACCTGTTTGTAGTGTCTCTGCTTTTACCCAGTAACATCAACACCGAAAAGTCACCCAAGCCTATCCGAAATCTAAGTGAGAAGTCAAAGTCCAAAGTCCTAGATTTTGCTCCGGCTCGGCGGCTACGCTTTTGGTCCATTGAGCCTTTTGAACAAATATCTATCCGTCTTTGGAAATAGACTTTACAGTTAGTGTTAATTGCTCAGTCTTGCGGTTTATCTTCGAGGAAACTGAACATGGCCTATTTTCTAGTAACTGCCTGCCTGTAACTCTCGTCAAAGCTTTGTGGTTAGATTATCGAAAGACTGAAGTAATTCACTTTAGACGTTATAAATGAGAACTACCATATTATAAATAGCCACTACAGACCATATAGCATATAAATAATTATAAGAATTATCACTAAAAAAATGTCGATACTTTCGTGATTTACTTAACCCTGTATCATCCCTAGTGTGCCGTAATGACATTGGTAGGGCCAATCCCCAACCCCAAGCCCCACCCTGGAGCGAGAGAAGTAATTAGATGATTTCCTATCTCGAAAAAACACTTGAATGAGCTGAAATGTTCATTCACATACAAGATACAAGCACAACTTGATTAGGTACGTATGTCGATAGCTCCATTTTTGTAAAATTCATCAAATTCATTGTGCTGATTACTAAGTTGTTATTATAAACTTAGGTTAGGTTACGATGGGGCTGACATACTCTATGCCATAAAAGTCCCTAAAAAATAAGGATAAAAAAAGTTTTAAACTTAATTCAAGTTATTTTCGTAAAAAAAAACGTAAAATCACTTGCCAGTTTTTGTGAATTTCTCATGAAACTATTATTGATTTATTATATAAATATCTCATGTCAACTAATAAATATCATTGTAACAGGTAAAGTACTAAATTAGTTTGTGTATAATTAAGACGTTAGTCCCGAGATTTTCTTAATAAAATAAAATAAAATATCAAAATACATTCTAGAGTTCTTAAAATTGCGACGAAAAACAATGTTGTTACCTGTGTTTACCTTGCAGTCAAATACTCAATATAATAAAATGGTCCCCTTTATTAGACACTCGTTCTATATTCGTATGATCATAAGCAATAATGTCTCGCATCACTTTATTTCCGTTTATATTAAAATGTATGCCTGTGCGTCACCTCGGTGTAAACCCCACAGAAATCAAGACACGAAACATCAAGCAAATTAACGAAGAAAAATCCGCGCATCAAAAGATTTGCTTACACATAATATTAACATGTTAAACACGAGGAAAGTCTTCTAGCTCGCATATCTAATGAAAAATAATTTGGGTGCAGACAGCCGGCATTAATATTAATAAATAATAAGGTGACGGTTCGCACGGTAGTATATAAATCCGGCACGCTGTGAGCCGTCACAATAGTAATATATTAGGACAAATGTTATTACAAGCTCGACTCGTTATGTTATTTTTGTTCGCTCCCCCGAGTTAGGAATTCAAGGCGTTTGTAGAAGCGGCCGGGGCGACCGCAGCGCCCGCCGCCGCTCGCGACAGTTGGCGCCCCTGCCGCGCCCGCCAACCGGAATAGCGCACTGTGCTCCAACTGTACATTGTACCCAACTACCCCGGTACCGCACCGCAGCTAACTAAATATTCTGTGCTAACTCTTTTTACATAGAGACACTAGATTATAAACGATTTCATTAATAAGGATTTTAAAATAAAATACCAACAGTATACCAACAATTAACCCAGTAATCGTTGAATCGTTTTCACAACTCCGCCATCATAAACCCACAGTGTATCGATGTTATTACAATAACTATGATGAAATACTAATTGGTGCTTTCTTCACAACAGTGGCTACGTTGCTTCGCTATTTTATTTAAAATAAAATTCACTGACATCGGTTATTGAATAGTGTCGTCATTACAGTGGCGTAGCGTGGGTTTTCGCCGCTAAGGGGCCGACTGGAAATACCGCTCTTTGTTTTTTTATTATTAACAGACTAAACATTTTATTTAACGGACCTAAGAGATCAATTGTCGAATCCGACTCGGCTGGGCAGCGTTCGGGAAGCTGCGTGGTATCTTCTCGTCCAATATACTACAGTGTCTCAAGACGAAGTTTTATGACCAGTGCGTGTTGCCAGTGATGACATATGGTTCCGAAACATGGTCGCTTACAATGGACCATCATCATCAGAAGACTTAAAGTCACCCAAAGGGCAATGGAAAGGGCTATACTCGGAGTTTCCTTGCGTGATCGAATCAGGAATGAGGATAGCCGCAGGAGAACCAAGGTTATCGACATAGCACGAAGAATCGCCAAACTTAAGTGGCAATGGGCAGAACACATTGCTCGCAGAACGGATGACCGTTGGAGCTGAAAGGTTCTGGAATGGCGACCACGTACGGGAAGACGTAGCGTTGGAAGGCATCCTACAAGGTGGACCGATGACTTGGTAACGTTTGCGGGAGTCCGATGGATGCAAGACGCACAGGACCGTTCATTGTGGTGACGCTTGGGGGAGGCCTATGTCCAGCAGATGAAATGATGATAATGATGATGAACGGTCGTAAGTAGTAATTCCTACAACTTATTGAAAGTCAAGATTAAGTTATACCACTGCTTCAGAAAGAAAATATTCTGTAACATACATAGGTACATTAGAAATTCCCAGGAAGTTCATCTATTCAAATAATTAACTTAACACTGGTACATGCATTAATAAAAAAATAAACAAGTACCTATTAAAGTATTTATTGCCTATAATAATATCAAGGGCTTGATTCAGAATTCAGATTACCGCCAAATATGACCTTTAGCCGGAATTTAACGATTTTTATAACTGCAATTAAGATAAACTTGGATTAATAAAAAGCAATAGATCCATTGCACCTTGCAGGGTAGACTTAACATCGACATCAAAGAGATCAGTAGGTAAATCCGTCAACCTATTTTGATGAAGTCTGCACTGATCCCTAAGCTAGAGTATTTTTTTGCACAAAAATTTGATTAAAAATGTACTTTACGTGCTTTTTCTTTACACAAAGTCCTTTACACAACCATCTTCGTTTAAAATAGGTTAAGAAATATTTGTTAAATTGAAAAGTGTTGAATAAATTTATTATTTTATTTATTATTTTATCTATATCAACATTATATTGTTTTCTTTGGCAAGAATGGCTAAATTTGTTAATCTTAAGGTGGACGTAGTAGATCTTGATTAATTTTTATTTAATTTAAGTTCTATGTTGGGTAAGCCTTCCTCTATTTTAGATTTAATAACATATTTTAATAAGCCCAGGGAGCCAAACTTAATAAGTTCTTTTTATCAATCTGGATCTGATGCTACGAATGCTGTTAGCTTAAGTCGAAATTCTTCTGTATTTATATCCTGAGAAGCCTGATTTAGGTTAAGTTCTTCCGATCAGTATTACTGCAGGCATTAAAAATGCATAATTATGCGCTAGATTTTGCAGCTGTTGAAATCGATCACGAAATTCAGCAATCACTCTGTCTATTGAAGTGAAAATTTTTCGCCTCAGTTCATTCTCGTACGATAACCCAGCATCTACATTTCCGTCACTAAAAATATGCTTTCCTATGATTTGTCTTGGGGGTTCGAAAGAAATTCCAAGTTGTTCGCATGAACTTTTAGAATATTAGAGAGCTCCGTTTACAAATTCCTCTCGATTTTCTTGTAATAAAGTCTGTAAAGCATTTATTTTTTGAGCACACTGGTGTATAATTAGTCCCTCAGTTTCCTTTGGTTTAGTTTTGAGTATCATTAACCTCACGCAGTACTGGATACCAGAAGCCCAAGTATTTTAAAAATGAAAATGACTGTATGGTGAATAATCCTGCATCCGTACGTAACAATGCGCGCGTGATTTCGAACACCTAAGTATTTTTTTTTTTACATTTTCCAAATTAACAAATTGTAGCTTCCTGCCGCGCCGCCCCTTTTCGTATGCCGCCTGGGACCTTGCCACACCCCCTCTAGTTACGCCACTGCGTCATTAAAATAAGACGGTGTACAGGCAGCAGCTAGCAAGGAGCCTCGAGCACGTTCGATATTTCTACAACTACCTTTACCGCAACCGCCTCAAGACTTCCGAGAACCATCGACCAAATGTTAGAATTAATAATCTTCCTTTGAAGTAACTATTTTCAAGTACTCCTCTGAGTACAGTCGGAAATATGAAAAATTTATTAAATTTATTTCGGACCATCCCAAATTAATTTACATATCAATGATTTGTAATTTTAAAGATCACCCCGATTCTTATAGTTCCACTTCAGGGCAAAGACCTCGAACAAGGAATGAATTTGGGGTGACAACCGAGACAAAAAACGAAGCCAGGACCGAAGCTTTTCAACGTGTTTATTTTTGCTCTTTTTGCCATTATAAAGCGCGAGCCGACAACTGCTATCAACAATTAAGACCATCAGGGCCCCTCATAATTACGTACCAACAAATAAACTAATAATTTTATTTGTAAAGTATTTCAGCGAGCGCTTGTCCGACATTAAATGGCAAAAATATGGTCAATATTATCACTCTAAATTAGAGTAAATATGATAAAAACTGTGCCCGCAACCATTTCACGGTTGGCCGCCGAAAATATTCGGCCCAAACACGAGACGTGGGGCTTCCTCTTTTCACAAAATGTCTATCGGTAATGGAAATTTCCTTCTGTAAACTAACGTAGGTACATAAAGGAGACTTGTGCAAAGGACATGAACTCAATGCTGACTCTATTAAACTTTCATAACGTTCCCCAAGGGGGATGTGGGTATAATCGACAATAGTGTGCCATCTTATCTATACTTCAGTTTTCACTCAATACGTTATTGTTGAGAATAATTAAACAGTTTGAACTGAATTCTCGGATCGTGGGGTCCACCGCGAGTGCTCACAAGTTGTATAGGGACCCTTCAAAACACCTTGTTATTGGACGGAGGATAAGCATTGTCATGCAGTACTGCAATACCGCCAGCATTGTTGATCGTAGGCCGCTAGTCTTTTCGACATAGTATCAGTCGACAGCAATACGGAGAAGTCTTTTAACTAGTTTTAATTAGGTAAGTTTTTTTTTCTTTTACCCTATAAAATTATAATTAGTTAAATATTTTATAATAGTGTACCTAATTAGTATGAAATAATTGTTAAAATATTGGTTTTATTTACATCTTATTTTTATATATAAGAAGACCAGATGGCTACTTATATATAAAAACAAAATTGTTGATCGATAGTCTTGCTAAAACTTAAAAACGGCTCGACTGATTTGAACATTTTTTTTTTGTTCGCTTCAAGATAGGGATGGTTTAAATGAAAAAAAATTGGTTTCTTCCCTATTTTTTGGGTAAGATGGGAAGTGATGTACAAATAGGAAAACGGAACCACGGTCGATAGCTAGTATTCAATAAATAGTTTAAACTCATCGTGTACTGACTTTAATTGTGTTAATTGTATTTAGATCACTGTTTAACGAGTAAAAGACATGCTTTACAAGTCAGCCGTTTACCTTGTCGTGAAAGTTATAAAAGTCAAATGAGGGTAGCGGATGTCTTTAGTAGGCTAGACTGGCCACCTGGTACCTTGCGAAGGTAGGTCCTGTACGTCGCATGTATCTGCATCTACTTTACTTTACTTCAGCACCTATTAGGAACAATCGTGACCCGTTTTCATTTCTGTTTAGACTTTATGGCCTACTTTCGTGTTAATTCGTGTACCGCAGAGCTCGTAAAATCTACTGCCATTGCTAGCAACACCTACAATTAGTCGCTATAAAAGGATTATTCCATAATCAACACAATGGATTGGCAGTCACATAATTTAAAAGGGAAACTGCAAAACTATGAAACGAATTGGTTAATTTTCTATTTGTAGACTCGGTTGACGCAATCCAAATTGAATCCAAATTGAGTTCAAATTTAAAACATGCATTAAAGGCACGTGTGTAGAGCAGTACAAGCATATAGAGTATAAACTGGAAGATTATATCCTTGATAAAAATGCTTGGCTAAATGCCGGTCCTGCTTCACAGCCACAGCCACTTTTGCCTACAAATTAGTTTTTTTTTTGTTTTTTATAAATATTGGGCAGCAAAAGGCAGTAGCATCTGCTATTGCCCTGTTTGTATTGTTGTTTTCGAAATAGTCTTTTTTTAATTTTCTTTGTTTATTTTAATAGAGCTTGTGATAATTTATAATTTTTTGTATTTGGGAACAATAGCATTGTATAATGTAGAAGCACTTTTTTCAAATTTGTGAATGTAAAGTACCATGAAGCATTTTTATTAGGTTACAACTTATTTGACATTACGAGCATGGCAGTTGAGAGTTTGTCATGCTCACTCAAAAGCCTCGCTGATGTTGGCACGTGTTGTTGGGTCATTCAGTTCCCTTCAAAATAGTTGAGCTGAGTGAGGCTGATGTACGCGTCATGCTCGTGAACGAGCGCCACCAGATTGGTCATCTCTTAACTGCCAGTGGCTTAATTCAATTTCTATTTTTTAATTAGTTTTTTATTATTGTGCTCACATAATAAAAGCGACCAGAAACATATAAACAAGATTTATGTAACTCATAATATGATTTAAAAGAGTGTCTATGGAGTTTTTTGCACGTTCTTCTCCATAGAGAGCTACGCTTTGGAACGTGCAATTTAGCTTCACTTTTTTTTGACTGACTCATTTTGTCAATTCAAAAGTGCCTGTGTGAGAGGTCTATATGAAATAAACGTTTCTGATTTTAGATTTCAATGGTTGGGCGATTGGCGGCTGAGTTGGGTGTTGCAGATTCGATTTCCACGTGGAACCAATATTTGCATGGCTTACAGATAGTGGATCCGAGTCTGGGTATCTTGTAGGTATTTATGAATAGAATAGAATAGAAATACTTTTCTTCGTATTTATAATATGAGTTGAAATGTTTCGTTTCTGAAAGCGCCCACGGTACAGGAGAATTTTTCAGAATTCCTAGTGTAGGGCAACGTTTATTAAAAGATATAGATTCAAAAATTTCCTCCCGTCAAGCACTAAAACTACTTTGGTCCAGTCGCTTGTGTTACCTATAATTGACTATGCTGATGTTTGTTACTCTGATCTATCCCAGGAACTTCTAAACAAATTGGATCGACTTCTCAACAACTGCATTCGCTTCATATTTGGCCTTCGTAAATATGATCACATTTCTTCCTTCCGTTCTCAGCTTAAATGGCTGCCTATCCGTCACAGGAGATCCCTCAGATCCCTCTGCATGCTCTTCACCATAATGAACGATCCTTGTGCTCCTGATTACTTAAAACAATATTTTAAAGTGTTGGGCAGTTCTCATAATCTTAACCTTCGTGCATCCAAAAACATGCTCCTTCATATTCCCTCTCACCGTACTGGCTTTATGTCCAATTCATACGCTGTTTCCACCATAAAACTCTGGAATGTGCTTCCCCTTAACATCAAAAAATCTGAAAGTAAATTTTCCTTCAAGCGTAAGATTCGGAACTACTACTTGAAGTCCTCTCAACTTTAGTTTGGTCTTCGTCAAAATTATTATTGAGTTTTCTTAACGATTTGATATTTTTGGTATTTATTAGTTTATAATTTTAGCATATATATGTATTTTATTATTATAAATAACTTATTTTTTATTTTATTTGTTCTTTTTAAAATATCAGTTATTTATTTATTGTGCAAACCTACCACATTATTTTCTTTTTAACCCAAAGGTTGACTGGTAGAGAATGCCTTGTTGCATTAAGTCCGCCTATGTACCACAACTGTACATGAAGTTTAAATAAATAAATAAATAAATAAATAATTTAACTATTCGTCGTGAGCTAGATGCCTTCATTTGTTTTACTACTCTCTGCCTGAAAACCTGCAGTCAAAGCAACCTATGTGCTGCCACCTATAATGCGATGGCAGAGGTGAAGTATTGAATCAATAACATTTTTTGCACCTTCGACACGATAAAACTAGATTTTACTGTTAATCTGGCTCGCGCTTGATCATTATCTCACCTGATGGAAAGTGATGCCTAGAAGTAACTTATTCACTCTTGAATAAAGACTCCCAAGCTATAGCTATAAGGAAACATAGACTTCGGCAGAAAATTCCAGCGTGGGATAGAATGTTTTTAACATTGAAAAGAAAAAAAACTATTACACCAAACCATTATACACTACGCAGTTGGTAAAGTCATAATTTATTTATTTATGTACACAACTACTTAAAAATGAAAAATAAAAAACAGATAGAAGAGTACAAAGGTGCAGCTTATGTTACACGTTTCTTCCAGCAGAGCTGCGACAGGAGAGTTGGAAGAGAGATGTAAATACAGTGTTAAATAAGTTAGTAATAATCTTTCACGGTCGAACGTATAGTAGTACAAAATAAGCGAGGGCTTGCAGACGACGAGTAATGGGAAGCTCGTCATCCTTAAAGAACAAGGCCCGAGTCGACAGTGCGTAATTAGGTTCCACGCGCGCCTCAAAGAGCTATCATCTTAATTGAAGAGGCCCGCTAGATCCGATGCCTTCCAGGGCTGATTGTGGCAGGGCAACTGAAGGAACCCGGTTAGGTTTTAGTTACTAAAAGTCTGATACTCCCTCTCGCTCCACCCAAAGCGTTAAAAAACGTAAAATGCCAAGCCTAGATAAAAGAAAGGATATATCATACTCCTCCGATCCGTTTTTTATAAAATCCGCTGTATAATAAGCATAAACACTCTACACTAGTACCTCTTATAGGTCTCACCAAGCAGGTTGACACTTCAACGTGTGCTACGACCAATTACTAGGATAGCAGCAGTTAACATGTGATACTCGGCACCGGCAGAGAGATCATTAAAACCTGGCCAACAACCCTGCCTCTAGAGTTCAACCTAACTCGAGCCTAATCTTCAATGTAACTAGGATACCTGACGATAATCACTACGCCTCATATGGAAATATTTTAAAGCTAAAGCAGGGTATCCACTATCTTCGCGAACTAATTGTGGTTCGTGCAACCACAACCGCTCTGATGGCGTCTCGCACATCGTCGTAGGAAACACATGCTCCACAGTCCCTATACTAAAAATTTTCGCCTGAACACTCCATTTATCGGTACGTGGAGCGTGATACACGACATGTACGCACTAAACGTGCTATTTTGCTGACGTTTGTGTTCGATCAAAAACCGCCACCGATTTGAGCGCTGAGCACGCAGCGCGCACTGTTGCACACTCGAGGAGCGCGAACGTATCCACTATGTAGAGCAGTTACAGGAGCGCGGAATGCAAGAGGTTCGCGAACATAGTGCATACCCGGCTTAAGACATACAATGGAAATGTACACGGAAATGTGGTAGTTTGATATTTAAGTTCTGATGCCCAGTAAGTTTGTATAGAGCATAAGTTGAAAAGCACTACTCTTGCATGCTAAGTAGCCTAAAATTCTGTGCAACTGTATGAAAACTAGAAAGGAAATACAAAGAGGAATTTATATAAAGACGGTTAAGGTGACACAAAGTTTTTAGAGAGACTTAGTTATTGTGAGACCTTCTACATCTATTATATTATCCGACTTCAAAAAATAGAAGTTTATGTTCAGCTGTAGATAATATGTCTTGCCAGATCCTAGAATTGATCACTTCATGATGTGATGGAACTAAAACCAATTAAAACTTGCCAGATCGTTTAAAAAATGTGTGTCGCCATATTATGTCACAAAAACAAAGCGAAATCAGCACCTCTACCGGTGGGCAACATAACTATTTTGCGATATGATCAGCCATGGTTGACCATATCATGAAATAATTATGCGTTTAGCTGTTCATGTCGTTAAACGGAGAGTGTTCATTAAATTGACTTGCCCATATCTTGATGTCGCCAGCGGAAAAGCATTTCATGATATGGTCGATCATACCATGAAGTGGGGTAAGTAATATATGGTATAATTACAAAATCTCTAATATTTACAAGATATAACAACTGAATCTATAATTATATTTGATATAAGGAACCGTTAAAACAATAAACGATTGATATCATTTTTAAATAACTATTTTTTATAAGCACAACATACATTGATTATAAAATCTTTAGATCTACCACTCAAAAGACTTTTATTTAGTCTAATAAATTATAATAAAAAGAAGAATTTTATTTAGTCTGATATGAAAGAACAAAATCATAGTGTCTTTTAACTTCACCTAACCCAAATGATTCACTAACATTAGGCCTGGCGCTCGGCGGCCGCTGCCGCTGTATGCTCGATTCATTCGCTTCGATAACCTAACCTAACCCACATATTCGCTTCGTTCGCCCGCCATTGCGTTCTAATGGTCACTATTCTAACCTGACCTACTCCAGACGCGATTTTTAACTTAGCCTAAACCAAATAATTCACTAACATTAGAAGGGGACAAATATATATTTTAAACGATAGACCTAATGACTTTTGATGAAATAAACTTTATATCCAATCACGTTATAGGAAATAAGTTTTTGAATATATCATTTTTATATGTAAAGAAATTATATCAACAGTTAGTATATCGTGAACGTTATTGAAATTAAAATATACCAAATAAATTTATATGTTATGAGACGCACCCCATAAAGTGATCAATTTTAAGATCTGGCCACGACATGTACACTAATTTCTCGGTCAATTGTGGACCGATTTTGTTTTTTTTTTTGTGGGATATCTACCTACTTCTGAATAGGTTTCATTGAAATATTGTCATAACTTCGGAGATATTCCATATCTCCATATATGATCATAGAACCGACTATCGTAGCAAGTAAAATTGCTTTGTGATATATACGGTAACGGTAATACGTGTAGTTGATAACAGACTAGAAATTTTGCATTGCTTAATTGTGTTTTATCTTTTATCTATTGCAGTCAGTTGTATTTATTTATTTTATTGTTTATGTACCTACACACAAATGTGCAGAAGAAAATATCTTATTATAAAAATTTGTACAAAGGTACTGCTTATTTCAAAAAGAAATTTCCTGCAAAAGGAAGAATAGAAGAAATGTAGACTATAGTGTGTAGAAATAAGCAGTTTGTGGAATCTTAAATTAAACTAATAAATTATACATATATAACTTTAAATACCTTATACTAAAAATAAATACATAATACATATGTATCTATATATATATATACATATATAAAATGATTAGCTGTTCGTTAGTTGTATTGGGTTGTTGTTATTTGTTTTTTTATTGTTCTATATCTAGCTTCTGCCAACGGCTTTACCCACATATAATTAGTACTTCTCTCGTTAAGTTATCCTGATTAGACATCAGGATAACTTAGCTGCTCGTATATTACAGTAAAGTTTCATCAGAATCCGCGCAACTGTTTAAGCATGAAGGAGTAACAAATATACACAAACATACAAACTATCGCTTGAATAGTATTAGTGTGATTACTTACCTGGTCTATCAAAGCGCTATACATGATTAATTAATCGCCTTATAGTATCTACTAATTGCATTTTGCCAACAAAGCATTTCTATTCTACTAATAGTTTCAATTTATCTGTCCATGACTTTTATTGTGGTGGGAAACCATCCACTGACTTCTCCTGCTCTATGGTGAAGTGAGAAGTCGTGTCAGACTTTTACTGACTAAGACCATATCTGTACCCTTTTTTTTAAGATTGGAAATGATCCAATTACTTCTCCCGCACTAGGTGAAGTGCGAGGGCGTGTCAGAATTTTAATGACTAACTGGGTCCTCTAGTTGCCCTTTGCGTTCTAGGACCATTCCTTTTCAGACAATCCCCGTGGCGCTTCCGGACATTGGCCCTGCTGGGCCCCTACGGTGTGCTGACATCTCTTTGAGGAGCACGTGGAACACTACGCGCTGCAGACAACTTGACGATAACTGGACGGCCGGCTTTAATCTTCACGGATGACGTTCTTATTGGCGTTGTGCAACCTCTAAATATTAACCGATTATGGTGTTTTTTGGTATACGAACACTGTGAGATGAGTGGTACCAAGAATTCGAGCAAAGTCAAATGAGAATCGAAAATTAAAAATACATGAAACATCCTACTAAACAGTCAACATCTTTCTAGTCTTTCCTCAACTAGCTTGCCAGCTTCCAGTCTAAACGGATGTGATTTAATACCGACCGAATGAAGCGACCGCTTCATGTATAACACAGGTATTCTATCAGACCTTCACAACGCAGTTACCAGGCAAGACGATACACCTTGGATAGACTGACAGCCGGACACCTATATAGTATACAGTCTATAATCAAAAATATATCACAATCATAGTCCCTTACCAACAATTTTATTTACCAACCCTTATAATTTACATAGTTTACTTTACAACTACATTTCTTTGAAATTGACGGTAATTGCCCTCTCTCACGCCTGATTACACACGAAAATTCCTTGCTATCTCCGATCCTTGCGTCTCACAATAAGTTCTAACAAACCCATACGTCCCATAGGGGTTGTTTAGTTCATTATTTTATTTGTGACTTTTTAATTTCATTACGTCCAACGCCCTTTAAGGAGATTAAACACAAATTGAACGAGTTGTGGACTGTGGAGCTGTATGGTGAAGTAATTATTTTTTGTTAGGGTGTCGAGTTTAATGGGCCGGTGACATGTGGCCCCCGCCGGGTTTGGGCAGGGGATTAACTGTTATAACATCAGCCCCGAACATATGGAAAACTTGTCGCGGCGACAACGTGACCTCTGTTCTGCCACGTGTGTGTGTGTGTGTCGTATGTCGCGACACACTGGCCATATCAGCCACTTGTTCACTGACACGCTCGTCACCACTGACATCAGCATTGTTAATTTATGGTTATTGTAATTAACTAACGAAAAAACTTTTCCGAATAAAATCCCGTAAGGAGTTTCGACCTAATTTGAATTTTTAAATATTTATAAGGAATTAATTTCATGAATTCAGTCGTAAATAAAAAACTGGAACGCTTATTTTGTTTACTAAATTACTATTCTGTGTCAGCATAATTTTCTATTCAAGATAAATGCGTCAGCATCTCTTTGTTGTAAGCTAAGCTACCCGCTTAGTTGTGTAATTTGTGACATCATTTATTAATCGATAGCGTTACAAAAAACAGAATGTGAAATTATGCAAGCTACAACTACATGCTCTTAGCTCGCCTTTGTGAATAAGTAGCGAAAGGATGCTAACAAGCCACGCCATACAATTTATGCATAATAGCCATCTTTAAACCCAACACAGCTTGTTTGCATTAACTGCTACATTATTTACAACGACTTTAACATTTTTGAATTTATATTACGATCGTCAACTTTGTAGGTTCAATTTACGTAGAGCAGCACGCGATCGCGGGGATTGCAACTAAATTTGGCATTACCATTCATATGGATGGCTGAGCGGAGTCAATTACCCGGTATGGCGCGGCGGGCTGTGGCGGTGCTGCGCCTGTTTCCACAGCACACACAGTCCGCACCCGCCGAGCAATAAAACGCGGACCCGACGCTCGTTCTCGATCACTTTGATCGGCCCGGATGTCACAGTCGTTTCGAACAGTTTCGCCAAACTGTCCACCAATAAATACAGTTTAATTTTAGAATAATTCGCTACAGCTACCCAGAGAGCCACGATTCATGGCTCTATAAAGTTATCTTGCGACTTGTTTATTGTAATACAAATGTAACGTGTCACACGCCCGGAAAGGGGCTCCGAAATAAAATGAGACGTTTTACATAAACGAACTATGTCATATCGTGATCGTGAGCAATAACTACTTAACTTTGATAGTTTCTTTGTGGAGGGGTTAACAGATATTGCCTTTTTATATACACCGAATATTAGACCGATACCGTTTGTTGGTTTTTAGGGCTGTAGGGAGCCCTAGCTCAAAAGGAAAAAAAGGTACCTACCCTTATACTCGTAGGACCACTTTGTTGTCTGTCCATCTGTCTGTCTGTCTGTCAAAAACCTTTATCTTGGGAACGCGTGGAGGCATCGAGTTGAAATTTAAAGTATATACTCAGATCTGCGGTCCCTTGAAGCTGTGAAAAAATCAAACTTTTGAGTTAACTAAAAAAAAGATACGGCCGTTTATGTTGCAAAAAACGTATATTTCGACACTCTCAACGGAATCCAAATTCATAGGGTACTTTCGTTGACCTAGAATCCTGAAATTTGGCGTGAAGCAAGGTGTCATAATACAAAAATAGGAAATAATCTGAAAACTGTAAATTTGTAGTTACGTCACAAAATCGTCACAATAAATCTTCGTAACTTCGTAACTCAATTCAGGAATTGAACTTTTTTTGTAGGTAAGTTTATACGGAACTCTCAGTGCCCGAGTCCGACTCGCACTTTCCCGGTTTTTTATTTTTACAGTTACCTACGAAATAAGAAAACCAAACTAGATTGTTATTAAAATATGATAAAATATCGTTCGTAATGACATCAAACAACTTCGCAATAAATTATATCATGACTGTCTAGACGATATAATATATTTCCAGGAACTTAGTCAATAGATTCGTTAAATTAACTTTGACTGTGTCATTAATTAGCGACTGAAACTTTGTTTACACTAGTTTTTTAGGAGCTTCGGTACAAACATACGACGTCCACATGAACACATAAATACAATGTTTATGGTGTGATACACGGAGTCATGGAGCTAACGAACGTCGTGGAGCACGCAGATGTCGAACCCGCACTCATTTGCGACAATCGCCGCTGCCATTGAGGACTGATTGTTTAATTGCTTCGTTTAATCAATTGACCGCTTGAGAAACGCAGTCCGACTCCGCCGTGCCCCTGTCCCCGGACGCTACTCGCTTATTTATTAGTAAACTGCTCCGGGTCAATAAATCCTCCGGTTAAACGACATTTTATTAACGAATCCGTTGACATGTCTCCGCCGCTGCTATTAAATTCTAATAAGTACTTCTGGTTCCGAATTGTCGACGACTGCGCCAAGCTTACCATGATGTGTTGAAATGTCAGTCGTGTCAGCGAGAAGGAGAGATAGCTATACACACTATTATAGCTCCATCCCTATAACAGTTTAGTTTAAGTCATCAAATGGATTGCGTTAAAAGCTCATGGTAGGGCTTCAGTTCATGTTGGGTTTCAAAGTACGCTGCAATATTACGTAGTGATCAGCGGAGAGACATTAACCCAATACCGAGGCTAAAGAGGAATAAGCTTAATTTATATTTCCCGAATAACGGTGGACTAAAATAAAAGACGGTCGTATTTACGTGCTATTCAAAATATTTGCACAGCTTCTGATTGCATTGCTGTTGTTCCAGCTTTCACTGGCCGAACGCTTGGCTGAACTTGGCGAAACTTACATTAATTATCCAAGTCAAGACTAGTAATCTATACACTACGAACTAGTTTGTGCGGCAGCCAATATTTTACCCATTTCAACTTAGTTTTGTCCAATTGATTTTGCAAATTCTATGCACCTTTAGTTACATTTGAATTGGTTTAACTTTCAATGAATACCTTTTGTGAATCTTATAAATAGCTTACAGCTGCGTCCTCGTTAGGAGCCAGGTACAGTACAATACATCAATGATAAAGCCGATTATCAAAGCCTATTGATTCTATTTTTCGCCGCCCTCGAGTTCCAAAACGAACCTGGCTGATCCCTTCATCCTGTTTAGACTAAGAATAGAGACTAAAGCACTACCAACACGCCTATACAAACAGTATATTACTTACCAAATTATATCGAAGCGTTTATGCCACCATCATCATATTAAACGCGATGGATATAGAGTAGTGGTGTATGAAGTCGATAAACTTTAATAACTTCACCTCGCCATAGAACACGCTTTCTCTATAACTTTGTTGCTGTAAATCTACGAAAACACAACACGCGTTTACTGGAGCATTGACTAAACGATCGACAGAGCTCAACGGAAGGGATAAAACTGGGTTGTAACATCAGAACATCGGACACAACCAGACTAATGCGACTCGGAAGACTCGACCACTGAACGTTTAGATAAATTCTCGTTTATTTTCCACTTATAAAAGTAGATGTGGCCTGAGTTACACATATAATGCACATTCTTTATTTGTTGTCTGAGAGCCTAGTGCGATTTTTTTTACGTTATTGACGCGTTTATGACGTATGGCTCTCCTATTGGTCCACTCTAAGCTCTTAACCAATCAGATAGTGAACGCGGTAATTGTTTCGATCACGTTAACTTAACGACAGCTTGCATTAAGAGGGTCCTGTTTCACTCGCCTATCGTCAACATCGAGCATGGTTTAAAAGCTTGTTACTTCATCTAACGCAATCCAACGCGATGTTTGACGAAAAAGCAACGCGAAAAAAGAGATAACGCCTGAAAACTCTGTTAGCATTCGGTAATTTCGTGATTTACTCGAATATTTTACAAAACTTGTTCCCAGAAATACGTGTTTTTTTTAAACCCTTGAAAGTTTTAAACCCTTCAATAAAATTTCGTTATTCAGAATCTTGATTAGATTTGCAAGGCTTCTAATGTTATACTTTTTTGAGTTTTTTAATTTTTGAATAATTTAAGTAGTGTCAAAGTATGAACTTTGACACTACTACACGGCAAAATAGTAGATTTTCAGAAGTCTTTACTGGATTAGTTTTACACAAATTTATAAATTGATTTCAATAGAAGCCTAGATGTATTATCTAGGCTTCACAAGATACTGTGTTTTCAAAATATTTAATGAAAAAAGTGTAATAACGTCATAATCGCGTAAGAGCGGTTGTTTAAAAAACAGTGAAAATGTTTGTCGAGTTGCATCCCCTTAAGGTCTCTGATCGATATCACAGCCGCACACATTATCTCGTCAATAGATTCAACTATTTCTGGAGTCATTGTTAATCCAGCTCGGATTCGCCGCTAACTAGTATCGAACGAGATCGGGTTCAGCGTACCTCGGCGTACGTAAGGATGCTATTAATTAACATTTACTAAGACATTACGTACTCTACTCTTCATAGTTACATGAAACCAAATCTCAGAAACGCTTAATCTTCTTGTAAGCTTGTAGTTTTACCATAATAGAATATGGCTCCAATTACGTCGTGTAAATTGATATTTGGATTATTCTAATTAGAGATGCTTGATTGTAATTGTGCGATGTTTACAATCAAAGGAGGGAGTCCGTCACGTTTTGGCTCGGCGTGCTCTTATGAAGTAATAATTCTTAAGTGGCTTATTACTGTCTCTGAAAAGGAGAAATGCAGGTGCCGCAAACAACGAAAGTTTGTCGGGACAGACGGCGGGACTTATTATAATAGTGGAGCGCTCCCTGCCGCTGTAACTTATGGAGGATCACTTGAATATACTAAATTAAAGAAAGTCAGGAACTAAGAAATTTTTTGAAACTAATAAAAGCGCTAGATCTTTGTTTTTCTGACGTTGAGCTTTACTGAAAGACCCAGAGGCGGTTAAACATTTGTATTTTAATTAGAGCGAGAGAAAGATACGCAATTATCTGGAAAACTGATAGACTGCTATCAGTTTTCAGTTTTAGTTGTTTTCGTATCTAATGTTGTTTTTTAACCGTTTTAACCACCTACGTCGGATATATCCGACAACACTCACACGTTTATTCCTGGGTAGCTCGCCGTCCGACCGCCGCGCCGGTAACCGTCCGGACCGACCTCAAATCGTCGACAGCGCGTATTGTTCCGCGCGCGACTCAGGGCAAATCGTAGGGGCCCAGCAAGGTCGAAGCCTACTGGGGTCACGGGTAGTGTGAAAGCGAAACCTGGGGCCCTGGGACGAACGCAAAAAAGGAACAGAGTGGGTTTTTAGTCAGTAAAAGTCTGACACTATCTCTCGCTCCGCCCAAGAGCAGGATTTGTCATTAGATGATTTTTCCACCTAAAAAAACGCATTTATTCCGCCAAGATCGCACATCTATGACCAAATACTCCATCTCGTCAGCTCTTCTGTCACCTATGGGGATTGAAGAGATAAACGAACCAAACGTACCCCGTCGCAAACACACGACCCGGACACGAAAACACTCCCTGGACCGATCCGACGCAATCGTTTAAAGGGTTAAGGGTTAAAGAACTTCGTTTTGTTTGTGTCTAAGACTACAAAGCATTCAAAATAATAAAAAATAATCTGCACGATTGACGCCGTGATTGAGTGATTCCCGCACGGAACAAATATTTGAATGATCTAAGTATAGACAAGGAATCCGGGTGGGTGTTGAGTATATAGATACCAGAAGTATCAATCAACGTAGGGGTATTTTACTTAAAATATCCCTTAGAATAATTGACGTAAAGGTCTTTTACCTAAAACGTAAAAAATATTGCTCGATACTTGTAGTATCGATATGCGAGTTTAAATATTTGTCAATACACCCACACACCACTCTATTCTTAGTGTCGGGCAATGATTTTTTTTAACAAAAAAAAAGAACCGATCTAATTTAAATTCTTATTGAAAATATATTAAAATTCCTGTGTCGCAAACAACTCCTCTTCCTTCGGTCAGAACACGTAAACCCTACGTATGTGCTATACTTCTTCTTTTTCTTACCCTTATCCCATATTACTTGGAATCAGCTCAACACGATTTTTTCTTCGATTCTGTTCTATCACCCGTCAAACCATCACTAATTCCCTTTTCTTTCATATCACTCCTCACACAATCCATCCATCTTTGGCTTCCCTTTCCCTCTCCATCCATCTACATGTAAAATCATTAATACCAAACAGGTTGCTAGGGGATTTGACAACTGTTTTATAGTCGGCTGCCAGCCTGACACCAACACTCCTTGGGAATGCTTTTGTTGGTGGTTTACGCACCACCATGCGGTGACCTTCGGTGCTTTATAGCACGGTCTCAAAATATCCCTTAGTCGCCTCTTACGATACCCACGGGAAGTTTTAATAGGATGGTGCTATTGTTTACGTCTAGACACCATAGGGTACTCCGGACACCATATGTTACGTATGTGCTATACATTGTACATATATCTTCATTGCATATACCTACTCTATAGGTAAAATACATAAGCTTCTGTACTACAAATAGAGTTCACACAACCTCATGAGCAAATACGTACTTTGCCAACAATCTTACTTAACATTATAGTTTGCGTGATTTCAATTGGGTGGGTTCTGTGCCTGCATACCTACCTGCTCTCTCGTGTACCCACCGTTTAAATCAAATAAACCACATTTACAGAATGAAAAGTTTACTCGCTTCTAACCACGTAAAATAATACCACAGGCCCCTGAAAAGTCTACATAACTTACTACGGTTTTTGAATTTAAATTCAGATAGGGTTAATTCAAAAGCTTACGCTATGATGTTTAACTTTGTAGATTATGCTACTATGTTAATTAAACAAAATAGTAAGGTAACTGTTGTTTCTGTTAATTTTGATAAAACTGTAATTTTTTTAAGAATAAAAGCCAGTGACTCCACGTTAAGTCTACATAGCAATTAGAGGTCTGTTTGAACAGACAAAACAAGTCTAATATGCCAAAAAAATGGTTGTTACTCTTACTGTTACACAAAACCCTGCAGCACAGTCGAACCCCTTATGAGGGTCTTTCCCCACTCGTCTATAGTCAACCTGAGCGTGGTTTAAAACCTTGCTGATTCATCCAATGCAATGTTTAATAAAAAGGCAATGCGAAAACAGAGAGATAATACCAGAAAGCTCTGCTGGCCTCGGTAATACCGTCATTCACTCGAATATTTCACAAAACCTGTTATAGGAAATACGTTTTTTTTAAACTATAAAAGTTTATGTAAAAAATTTCATTTTGAATCTTGATTAAATTTGCAAGGATTCTATTGTTATATTTTTTTGACTTTTTAATTTTTGAGTATTTTATGAAAGGTCTTGCAAAAAAGCAAATTTTCAGAGGTCTTTACTGGATTAGTATTACACAAATTTTTAAATTGATTTCAATAGTTTTATTATTATTACTTCAATAGAAGCCTTAATAATATCCACAAGATATCTGTATTTCCAATGTATATGTAATGAAAAATGTGTAATAAAGTCATATTCGCGCAAGAGCGGTTGTATGAAAAACAGTGAAAATGTATGTCGGTTTGGATGCTTTTAAACCATAACAGCGGTAATAAAATTAAAAGTATTGTAATTAAACCTTTTAGCGACTTTTGGTTTCCAGAAAATTTCAGGGTAGTGTGAAAGTGAAACCCGAGGCCCTGGGACGAAGACAAAGAAGGAACAGGAGTGGGTTTTTAGTTAGTAAAAGACACTGACACTATATCTCGCTCCGCCCAAGAGCGAGATTTGTCATAAGATGTTTTCCCCACCCAATAAAAAAAAACTATCCTTTGATAGACCTGAATACAGTTTAAAAAAAAAATCAGATAGATAGATAGATATATTCTCAAGTCGGTCGTTCGTCGGAAGTCGGTGTTTCTATAATAGTTTTGTCTCTTCGTTATTTAAATTCTCTTCCGAAATTAAAGTTATTTTGCACTTTTCAGTGTTTTTTTTACATTGACGTCGGTTGTATTTTTTGTACAGTTTTTTTTTATTTAGAATTTGTCACTTTACTACTGCCATGGAAAAAAAGGCTAGGCAGCCCGATGGAAATATATTTTACGTATTTTGTAACCCAGAAAATTTAGAAGAGTCGTTTACGAGCGGAGAGTTTTCCAGAGGAGCCGAGCACGAGAGACACTACGTCAATTTGAGCTCGGCTCGTGCTGCGCTCGTGCTCAGCTTCTCTAGCGTAGACTAACTTCAACACCTTTAGCAGCATCACTTCTTGGAAACATTTCATTGTAAGTATATTCCGGTTTGTCGACTTACCTATCAAGTACCAACCTCTTCTTCTCAATAAGTACTCCCTTACCAGAGTGGTCGTGGTCATCACTGTGAATCACGATGAGTGATCATCTTGGTAGCACGGCGCCATTCATCGCGAACTTCAGCTTTCCAAGTACATTCATAAACCGAGCACTTAGTTGCGGCCTTGATTTGGTCTGTCCATCTCATTGGTAATCTACCACGTGGCCTGATGCCCTCAACTTTGTCCTGCTCTACGAACCGCTCTATGGAGTCATTACCACGACGAGATACCGAGATAGATGGCCGAAGAAGTTCAAAATGCGCGACTGCACTGTGGTTGATAGGCGCTGTCTGATGCCAAGGTCTTTTTTTTACCTACCTATAGTAGTTAGTACCTACTTATATTATAATAAAATCAATTTAGTCGAAATCAATTTAGCCCGTTGACACGTCGAATATAAATCACTTTACAACGGTTTAAGGACCATTAATAAAATATTGTATTAATAATTTAGTTAGAACATTAGTTTATATACCGCTGTTGGTTTCAGTAAACCATAAACTAGCTGCGAGCTATTTTTGGCAAACTAAAAGTGCGCCGCTTGAGAAATAATAACTGCATAAACCGCTGTGAATTGAAAGTAACAAGTTGGAAACCATTCAATGTTTATAATACAGTAGAGGTATTGCCCAGTTCTTCATTACGCTTAATAAGAGGGGAGATCCCCAGGAGTAGGCAGTACCATTAAAAGTAGATACGATATTTTTTTATTAAAAAAAGCGAAAATAGTTTCGCAAGTAAATTTCGCTACAAATAGCGGTAGCGATATCCGCTCGCCGGTCAACCCCCATTTATTCATTTCTTCGTAAGTGTATTGAAAAAAGTCGTTTGATGCACGTGCAAATTTGTCACTGCAGCCCTCAGCTCCATAACACACTCACTTGTATGAAAATGTACAATTTTTGTTGTGTTCGTAATTCAGAACAAGGATTGTTTAAAAAAGAAAATGCAATTTTTTTTTTATTGGAATGGCTGGTCTGCTAGTTTAAGATAAATAGGTATGAGGTAAGGTCCTTTAACGTTCTTTGGCCACTGCGACTTATTAATCAATCCTTGAGCAGTATTTTAGATAATACTGTGAGAATCGAAGATAAAAGAACATCTTAGTCGTGTATTAGTGTAGGATTTAGTCCTACGAAATAACTCTTTTAGATTCATATAAAAACAGCGTTACTATCTCGCCTAAACGCCTGATAGCTAACGCTCTAGGTGGAGTGTGAGGGAGTTTCAAACTTATAATGACTAAAACCCACCTTTACTACTCTTTCGAACAATCCCGCAACCTTAGCAGACATCAGCCCTGGTGGGCCACGTCCATTTTGCTAATATATTTTTGAGGTAGAGCACGGTGCGCCGTCGACTCTGGCTTGATCATTACCAGATAGTAAAGCGACGAGCTACGCATTACTCGCCGTCCATAAGCCCGCGGTTACTGCAGTTGGGAACCGCCCTGCGACTCTCGACGCACCAAGCGTCTCCTGCGCCATGTACCATTAATTTTTTATTTATTTAATCAGGGGTAATAAATAGCTACAACATAAAAATTATGCATAAAAATAAAATACCGCTAAACCCTCTGAAGAGTTCCCAATGAAATGGGCCCTGCACTCTTTACGTTTTCAAGCCACATGACCATCATAAAATTGTCTGCAAAAGGGAGAAATTGACTTATACTATAAAATGAAACAGTTTCGGACCATGCAATGGTAAATTAACAATTTTATAAATTTGCTTTTTACTGAAGTAAACTCTGTAAAGCTTCAGCATTTCGCCGCCGCTGAAACGAAGTACTTTCTTAGTTCTTGAACGAGGACGAAAAATATGTACATAAAGTCGTACTCGGCGCTCATTTATGTTATAAATGGGGTTCAAGTGAGCCTTATGTATTTTCTCTCACACATTCAAATAAATAAAATTTGTGCTATTCCCGCCTGTTTATGTTGGCCATAGATTAAGAAAAGATATGGAAGGGAGATGAAATCCGTGGATTTGTGACAGGTTCCTACATGTAAAAACAAAGAAGAAAATAAGAATCTGTGTAAATGTCTATTTATTATCACCCCGAGCAGAAATTGCTGTGAGATAATTTAATTCTAATTTGTGTCATAAGAATCCATTTTCTTGTGACAAAAGCTTTCATAAACGTCAATGTAATATGCCTGAATTTATCTTTTACCTCTAAAATGTGTTATTTTCAACAGATTCTCGAGAAAAAAGCTATAAATAGAATTCTATTTATAAACCTTGAGTAAAAATGATACCGGCTTTATCGACATTATTAAACCGACCCCATAAATAAAGATTAAAAACCAGGTACTTCCTTCTCGATCCTGTACGATAATCACATTCTCGTCTGACTCTCTAACCTTACACCACTAATTTTTATCTAATCTTAGCTGACCAGAAAAAAGAAGTGTGGTAGGAGGATAAAAATAGCCAGCGAGCTATTCTCAGACCTACCTTAAACACAAAAAAAAACACAAAATCTTTTTACAAAAAAACATACAATTGACTTCGATGCAAATTAAAGTTATTTTGCACTTTTAATTTTCTTTTTTCACATCGAAGTTTGTTGTATTTTATTGTAAAAAGATTTTTATGTTACACTTTTAAGTCGTAGTACCCCTCAACCAAACTTAATTACCTACCACCTTTCGGGTACATTTTTACTGTATTTTATTTTTTCTTACGTGAGCATCATTAAGTCAAGAAAATGATATTTGCTAAAATCTGACATTCCTATTTATTGAACTTAATCAAATTATTTCCTTAAAATCCACCTAATTCCGACTGCTCGTGACCATAAAGTAGGGTGGAACACGATCTCAACGCCTAATACACAATTCAATTGCCTTAGAGTTAATTTTTCAATACTTAGATAACTTTTAACTGAAGAATAAAATATTTTCTGTATAAAAGTTGTCAAACCGCCGTTTTTAATCCTCAGTTAAGTTATCTGACTATTGAAAAATCAGCCCTCAGTGTTGTTTTTTAAGTGGGAAAATCATCTAATGAAAAATCACGCTCTTGGGTGGAGCAAGAGATAGTGTAACACTTTTACTGACTGGTCCCAGAGCCCCGGGTTTCACTTTCACACTACCCATGGCCCCAGTAGGCTTCGACCCTGCTAGGGGCTCCCTACCGTTCGCTGTAATCTCCCTTAGGTGCGCGTGGAACAGTACGCGCCGTCAACGACTTGAGCTTGTCAGACGGCGAGCCACCCATTGCTTGCCATCCGCGGGCCCTCAGTGTGAGTTTTTAACCATAATCAACGTTTTAACGTCAAGTTATACTAAAATTGAATACGCGCCATCTGGCAATAACGAAAAACCTTGTTTTTCCATACGATTAGACATAAACGAACATTTACGTTGACGCGAACCAATACGTTTAAAACTCACTTTAAAGTCCTCAGTAATCAGCCCTTATATTAACCAAATCCAGGTTACCTTACGATGTTTTCCCCCACTTTACATAATTCAATTAAAAAACAAATTAAACACATTCATAATCAAAGACGTTTGACGAGGACTTGTGAATTAAGGGGAGCCCTTACGTAGATGTGTCCAAATGGAACAAGGAAAAGGGCATGTGTTACAGGGACAACGTAGAGTTTCATTACAGCCTTAACTTAAAGTCTGTTTGTATCTCTCGCTAAGTTGCATTACTATTTCGGAGCGTGGGGCGTTACACAGATGGTGCATACTTTATAGTTTACTTGATTATTGTTGATATTTTCTCTTTTGGGAGGAACCAATAACATTGCGACATCCTGCTTCCTAGCTAGCTAGCTGTTCCCTGCGGTATCACCCGTGTCTTTAGTTACTTCTTCACTTCCGTATGAAGTAGCGTGATGTTTAGCCTTAGCCTTTCTTAATAAATAGGCTGTCTAACACCAAAAGATTTTTAAAATTCTAACCAAATATGCCTGAGATCAGCGCTGTTAACCAAACAAAAATCAACTCTTCAGCGACATCTCGCGTCGGGCTCTGGTTCGGGCTATGGTCCGAAGCGAGGAGGAATGGCAGGCGGTGGTCTCCTTCTGCGAAGCAGTAATGCTAGCGAAGGAGGAGGGCGCACGCGTGAGGGAACGAATGTCCTCACGCCCCAGCCGCCGAGATTCTGACCCCGACTACCAGCCACGGTAGACGCGGTAGACGCGAACACGGTAGACGTCGAGCAATGGGTAGCTTGCCGTCCGGCCGTCCGGTAATTGACCGGACCGAGCCCAGTCGTCAACAGCGCGTAGTGATCTACGCGCTCCTCAAGGAGATGTCAGCAAACCGTAAAAGCCCAGCAGGGCCAATGCTCGCTAGCTAGGACCGTGGAGAATTTCTGAAAAGGAAACCCGTAATCCTAGAACGCAAAAGGCAACTGAAGGACCCAGGTGTGGTTTTAGTCAGTAAAAGTCTGACACGCCCTCCTGCTCCGTCCAGAGCGCGAGAAATTATTCGATGATTTCCACACTTAAAAAAAAACTGTATGAGAAAACTTTATTGCCATTGTGCAACCTCTAAATATTAAGCGATTGTGATGATCCACTTTTGGCACCTGCGAAAAAAAATATTGGGTGCCCAAAGTGAAATACCTCATGATTTTTTAAATAAGAACACTGTGCATGAAAAAAACAAACATTTTATAAACATGAAACATCCTAGTATATAGGTAAAAGATATTTAGTATAGATGTAAGTCTGTATTTTTGTTAATCAATCACGCCTCATCGGATTAATAAGTAGGTCGAAGTATTAAATTAGTAAAAAAGAGAACATAATCTGACAGTCTATTCTATAAACATTTCCCGTGAAAACCTATTTGATGCGAACGTGAAGCGAACTGCCATTTCTGCTTGATCGGCTGTCTTGACGGCTCTCTTTATGTTTACTTCACCAAAGTGTTCATGGTAAGATTTTTACAGAATCGCACTGATGGATTACAGCATCGGATTATTATTTATACGTTATTATTTATACGTACTCGTAAGATGAGTATCGATTTTTCCGCTAACAAAACCTCGACCTCTTGTACATGTACAAGAGGTCTAATGTACTCAACAAGGGTAGAAAAATTAGTAATGTTATTTTTTCTTCTTCTTTTATTTATTATTGATAGTAATCCAGTCAAATTAGACCAAAAATTAGGTATAGGGATTTGGATTACAATAATTCCCACATTCGTAAAAATCTTTGAAACTTGATTCGGAAAAAAACATAAACGGCCGTATCTTTTTTTTCGTTATCTTACTTTTGTTAAAACGAGTGCATATTATGACGATTACCTCTTTCAACTTTTTTAATCATTATATCTCAAAAACGGTGACACATAAGAAAAAATGTATTTAGACATTTTTGAAAATACATCTACAATTTTTGTCTGAGCTAATTTTATGATAAAACTTGCTTACTGTTTTCCTAAAAATCGCGAAAAACTCCTTTTTTGTGACCTTTGACTGACCGAGGACTTTTTAGATTTCATATATGATGTTGTTTTGAACAATCCTACCAATTTTCAGCTGGGTGCGAATTATTGTAACCTCGGATGTCTAACTTGACCGGACCATGGTCTCGCACTTGAGCACAGTTACACCTGATGGTAAGAGATGATGTAGTTTAGAGGAGTGATGCGGAGAGAGTCTCTGTTTTACACTTTTTTGAGATAATGATGTGTATAAAAAAGTGTATAAATAAATTTATTTATTTGTATTACAGGCTTGGAGGCCTTACAGCTTATAAATAAAACTATGTAGAAAAGGATGACTTTTCACTCAATGGCAATGTTTCGGGAAGTACCTAGTGCGAGGACTCATAAACATAAACACTTTCATTGTTGCAATACTAAAATTAAGATATAAAATAATCAGCTATCCAGTATGATCATATTCGCTTAATGTGAAAAAAAGTGAGAACAGCTAATATTTTTTGATAATTAGGTATGTCAGAATTGGTCCTATATTAAAAGTTTTTCATATTTATGAGTTCTTTAATCTCCTGCTAGATACAAAAGTAACTCTTGTATGTGAATATATTTTTGATGGACAACCTTGTTTCAAAATCCTTGTTAATTTTCACTCCAAACAGTTCAAATAGGACGTCGGTATGTAATTGGGGAACTTTAAATGAACTGGTTCACCCTTGGCGTTGAATTAACCTTTTACTTATATTTATATATAAATATTGAGATTTGTAAATAAATAGTACCTAGGGCCACTTTGTTTGGTAGCGGTGTAGGTTAAACACGTGCTTCTGTTTGTTTTACTTTTGTTCTTCGATTTAATCTCACGAGTGTGAACTTCAATCGAAAGTACTATCTGTGTTTGTATCGTATTGTAAGCCACTAACATTATGGATCTACCACAAAGTGCAAAGTCCGACCGTTCACCTACTGCACTACCGTCACCACATGACACTGGCAGAATAGTCGGCATCGGCTCAGTTGCCAAAGGAAAAAAAAAATAGTACCTATTTTGATTAAATCGATTAAGGCTGAATCTACTACTAACACTCCCGCCCTGTGCTTGCGTGGTGTTTACCCATTTCCTCAACGAGAGAGGAGGCCTGAATCCCAGCAGTGGTAATAGATAAGGCTGATTATGCAATCATATGCTAAGACTGGGTCTTAAAATTCGAAAACTAATCGTTAGTTCTACCAACAATTCCTTTTGTGAACATGAAATTAAATCATGACTGTAAATTCGGCAAAGACGGGGACACAGTACAGACAACGACAATGCTATGGAGTATAAACAAGTATTGATAAAGATTTCTTAACACACGATTTTAATTAAACAATATATTAATTTAACATTCTGCCTTCACCTTATTTTTTTTTTCTCCCAACCCATCGACAGAGATACGGCTAGCACTCTTGTGCATCCACCAATTTCAAGTTGTTTATAGCTATCCCTTATTTCTTTATTTTAACAAACGTAAAAACTATGGCATTCTGAAGTCCCAGCGCCATGAGAATGTTGTGTCCTATCTGTTGATCAACAAACGTATGTCATTGCTCCAATTGCAAAAGAGGCATGTCGAGGTACATAGTAATTTGTCAATAGACGTTTAAGTGCCTCTAAAACGGCCTCTTGTGTAGAGGAGCCATTTTTAATAGCTATACTTTGGACGACCCAAACTGCGCAGCGGCGGAACGCGGAACGTCCGGTTTAGGGATCCCGTTAAAGGATGGGAAATATTTGTTACATTTCTAGGTTTTCTGAGTCATTTAAACTTTTTGAAACGGCTTAACAACTACCTAACGAGAGCTTTTGGCTGAATGCTCCAAATATCGATGGGGTCGCGGATGGCTGGCCGTGTCGCAAATACTTATACGTATCGAGATATATATGGTACAGAAATCATGCCTCTGATTCTGTTCAGAAATCTTTGCTCATTGTATACAATTAACATGTGATATTTCGCAAAATAACTATGCCTCTAGAAGCAGATTGCTTTTGTATTAGTCACTCCTTGTAACCGCTAATATAAACCACATCTGGATGAGCTTAATGCAGCGAGAATATGGCCTGATAACTTCTACCAGATTGCTAATGTCTTATTGACAGCCATAGGTTAAAAATATCTCTGTTGTGTCTTTACCAATATGGAGTAGTACCTACTAATATTTGATTTGAAGATTTTTACAGATATGACTGATGTGAGACATACAGATACACAGAGTAAGACGGCCTTTGCCCAACCATAGAAAATCTATTATTACAGGATCAAGTATACTTATAAAATATTACTTTTAAAACTTAGAAGTTTAGTGTGACCTGGAAGCAAAATAAAAAGCACCTCTGGTCACATGTACGACCCCGCAAGTCCGCACTATGCTAAAATATTTCAACTATCAAATATTTGTTCGAAATCTAGGTGTTTGCGCACGTGACTTGCTTCTTTAAGTGCATCTAAACGAGGCTGTAGTGCGAAGCGTTTAGTGCTAGCTTAAGGTCTAGACTTAGCGAGATCTCCACGTTCTACTTCTACTATAAAAGGAAATCTTAAGGCACTAACACTATGGATTATACGGAGCTTTAAATCTTTTAGATTTAGTATTAGTATAATGCTCTCGGTAAGGTAGCGTTTCCTAGAAGGCACGTACCTTTGAGTTGTTGATGGCATTAGTCATGCTGCCTTCGTTTACGTTTGAAACGCCCATGTTTGTGTTTGTCTATGCTTACCTACCGGATTATGAGCCTTAAGAGCTTCATTCCCAAGCACTTATTTATGTTAGAAATAAGTTGTGTTTACATATTAAATTCTTCTGTACGTGTGTTTGGCACTAAATTCTTCCTAAGCGGCTTGATCGATTTGGGTGAAATTTTGTGTGTATATTTGAGTAAGTCCCTGGAAGATTTGAAAATAAATTTTGACACAAAAGTTTTCGGCTTAACTAATGATGATACACCTAAATTATGATAATATAAAAGTGAACAAATAACTTCTGTTTTTCAAATAATTATAATTGTATTGTGTGTGTTTTTTCTTACAAGTCTCCCAATAATCTATAAATAAAACTATTTATTTATATCTTAGATCTAAACGCCCTAACGGCCTAAATAGAAACACCTACGAGGTCATTCTCACCCGAAAGTGGGTGGTAATAAAGTGGGTGGTAATTAATTGGAAAATGAAAAATATCGTATAGATATTCCTAAAATCCTCCATACCTGGAATCTGTAGTTTGAATGTAGAATAGGGCTCAATGCTTGTTTGTTACATTTTGGTGTACAATAAAGTATACGGATTTTTTTCTACAGAATAAATACATAACCCACCTTTGCGCTTCGAAGCAGTTGGGTAATTAAATAGCATCTCGTCCCGTGTGACAATTGACGATAGATCGATCGATTCTTGATACTTGATTTTTCATATTGGTTACCAGCACAATTTTATATAGTTAAACTCATTAAGTACTAAGCCACTATATAAAAACTTGAAGGAAAAACTGTCAATTCATTGGGCAGAACAAAAAAAAAAAAAAAACCGCTTTCATTGCAAGCTTGCTATGTAGTTGTATGTTGTATTTCGTACTAGTGTGTAAAAGTATGGCAGCCAGCCCCATCACAATTTATTACATTTATTCTATCAGGCTGGTCGCGTGGTAGCCCTCACTAAGGCGGATGAAACCATTTCTCAAATAATTTGTATCTCAAATAATTTGTAACATGTTTTTTTTTTAGGTTTGTGAAGTTTTACCTAATATATTAATTTCGAGTAAGTGTGATAAAAATCGAGAGCAGTGGTGGCCGAGCGGTAACGGCCCCGACTTACGAGTTGTAGGACGCGGATTCAAACCCAACCAGGCGCATTACTTTGTGTATTTATTGCATCACCACTGCTCTCAAAACGGTGAAGGAAAACATCGTGAGGAAACCGGCATGTCCTAGAACCAAAAATTCGAAGACATGTGTCATTCACCTTCCCGCACTGGGCCCGCGTGGTGGATTATGGCCCATTCCTTCTATTAGAGAGGAGGCCTGAGTCCCAGCAGTGGGAAAATTAAAAGGCTGATTATGATTATGCTATGTATTGAAAATCGTCATTTGTTTCACATGAGTAATTGTTATTGCAGTTTCTCGGCTCTAAAACGACCTCAGTTTCGACTTGATTACAATGACAGTTTACAAAAAAGTGAGCAGTTTACTTTTTTTTAGGGTTCCGTACCTAAAAAGGACAAACGCAATCCTTATCAGGATCACTCTGTAGTCCGTCCGTCTGTGAACGCGTGGAGGTATCGACTTAAAATTAAAACCATATACTCAAGTCTGCGGTTTCTTGAAGCTGTAAAAAAATCAGATTTCTAAGTTAACTGAAAAAAAAAGATACAAACGCAAAAAACGAATTATTGGACACTCGAGGGAATCAAAATTCATAGGGTACTTTCCGTTGACCCAGAATCCTGAAATTTGGCATAAAGCAAAATCGTATAGCACAATTATGGGAATAAATCCTGTAAATTTGTTGTTTTTGCAATTTGGAAAGACTCCATTCGGGGATTGAACTGTTTACTTATGTAAGTTTGTACGGAACCCTCAGGGCGCGAGTCCGACTTGCACTTACCCAGTTTTTTTTTTAAATTGATATAAACTAGTGCTTAACTGCGAACTCACCTGATGGTAAGCAGTGATGCAATCGTTGATGGTAAGCCGCACTAATTTATTAAGAGCCTATTCACTCTAGCCTTGAAGACACGTAAATTGTAATAATCGGACGGGACGACCGCACCAAAATTATTTGATGCGGTAGTAGTATTTTAATTTGGTATAAGTGTAAACGGAAGACGTAGATATAGTAATAATTCTTTCTAAATAAATAATAAATAATTTTTGCCGACGCATTTTAATTTTAAACTAGGTAACCCAAATAATATATTCTATGTAATGTAATCCATTATTCATAAATATGATGCATGTGCGGCATACATGCATGTCTACTACATTATTACTTACCTTTAGGCCTCACCTATAGCGTTTAGGTAGATTAATTAATATAATTACAGACATTATACCCCTTCATTCCGTTAGGTATACTAACATTTTTATGAAATAATTGCTTTATAAGGCAAGTTGTAGGGTCGGTTGTGTGGTTTATGTCTCATAAATGTTTTAGAAGTAGACCATTGTTTAGTGTAAAAAATATTTATTGTGGAAACCAGCAATAAGTCTATTGTTTTTGTTTTTATAAATTACAAATTGTAAAATTCTTCTTATTGTAGATTAGATTCTATAAACTATGTATTTTAACTTACCCATAAAATAATCAAAAGTCATCCATTACCGAATAAAAAGCGCATATATCCAAAATATTCAGCGCAAACAGTTTTCCAACTTGGTAAATGCACAGAAATTATTCTACGTCACAGCACACATGAAATAAATTGCACAAATTGCATCCAATTTGGTCCGGGGGCACTGCGCACTTTTACTTAGTTCGAAAGTTCGGCAAAGTTTACGTGTTTAGCGAGCAGTGGCGTGCGGGAGTGACGTGCGAGACCGGTCGCCGACAACGCGCGAGTGAGCCGAGCCGCCGAGCGATCACCGAACGCCGAGCGGCAAAACGCCAGCTTTAGCTATCACTCGGTCATCCGTTACCGCCCATACGCCTCAGTTCCACCCTCCTGTTGCCTCAACCAGCTTGTTCATATTTCACTCGCGTATCTAGGTAGGTACTAGTAAATTCAATGAGCTGTTATTAAAAATTTGCTTCAGCCTTTACAATAATTAACGAATCCAAACTCAGTTTTGTGCACTCGCGGCGAATGAAAGTAAAACAGCCCGCATATCTCCGGCTCGCAGACAGGTTAATTTTCATATTGTTGCACTCGTATCATCTGCATAAAGTCCGGCTAAAAGCGAAGTTGTAACAAATTATTATTGTTCATAAAATAAGATTTTATGCATGGTTATGCAGATGAGATTTCATCTAGACACGGAGCTAGTGGAGCTTCTTGAATGCATTCAGAATGTAGTGTGTAATTTGGAGATGCAAGAGAATTGTGGAGATTTTCTCCAACAAAGACAACAAATAGTAAAAAACAATCCAATATAGAGTACTCTATCTACTTTTTGCATTTATACATGCAAACGTACATATGTATATAAATTCACGACTTTTTCCTTTGGGGTAGGCAGAAAATACAGAACGCCACCTACTATGATCTTTACATACTCCTTTTGAGAATAAGATCTGTGTATAACTACAACATTATTTTTTAGTATATGCGAAACCTGAATATATTTTGTTCAGAATCAGTAACTGAATCGATTCCAATAATTTTTACACTATTTTTTCCCAAAAATATTAAAAAAAAGTCACAAGTTTGACACCGCCGACACTAAGTACAACACAGGTCATGGTCGGTCATTGCAAGTATTAAGTGTCAGCGCACAGCAAGACGCGGGAACAAAACAACCTCTCAGTCGTCTAGATGACCCGGTAACTATGTATTTGTGCGGTCAACCAGGTAACATAACAAGCTGTATAATGAAAAATCACAGCTCACCAATCAGTTACAGCTGTGTTACAGTTATGAAATTTTGTACATAGATTCTTTATATAAAAATACTAGACACGTGTTTCAGGTTTCGCATATACTAAAAATAATGTTGTAATATGGGGGGTCTAGAGTTACCACGGCACTGGAACGCAAAGAACAACTAAAGAAAAACAAGGGTATTTCGTCAGAAAAAATCTGGCACTTCCTCTCGCTCCACCGAGAGCCGAAGGAGTTATTTAAAGAAGTACTTTAAAAAAGAAGTGGTAATACCGAAAGAACTAAAAAAAAAAAGCCCATCAAAGCTAGGAAAAATTCTACAACAATACAGCAATAATCAGAAAGCCAAACAGTGGAAGTAGTTATTCAATGATGTCCCACCCCAAAAACGGAAGCCCGTATCTACGGTTTCACTTATGTCTTCGTCGTAGGCACAGGTTTTGTCAGGACCAAACTTTTTGTCACTGCATCATTTAAACCACCACGTTGACGTCATTACTGTTCGTAATAAAGTGCCTTATGGACTGTCTGAAATATTAGGTAGACATAATTGGCTTCGTGCCGAATCAACAGGGCAAGCCAGCTGTCGCGGCTGTGCAAACGTATGGCGGCGCTACGACTAAGCGAGCGCGCCACGTCGCGCCACCCGTCACCCAAGGAACATTTCAAGCATTTTAACGCCATCAACCATCGATCAGACTCACTTACTTTTCTATTCGGAGTTGAGTAGATTTGGAAGCAATTGTCGTATATCAAAGGTTACACGAAGATCGGTTTCGTTGAGTTTGGAAGCAATTTTGGGAGATTAGATTATCACATTGACGTCTGGGAGAAGATTTAAGATTAAAGATCTGTCGAAACGTCTTGTTGACACTTTGCGTGACCCAAGGGCTGGCTTTTACCTCGGATAGAGGATAAGCATTGCCATAGCGGTGTGGCAATACTGCCAGTTTTATGGGCCCATTATCAGTCGACAGCGATGTGGAAGAGTTTTTTGGCACCATATTTTAGTTAATTTTTTGTTAGTTGTAATTAGTTTAGGGTTTTTATTATTAGTTTTTTTTTACTGTAATTATAGTTAAGTATTTTTAAATGTCCCAGGTAAACGTTTACCTGGGACAGACAATCCAGTTGGGTAGGTCTAACTTTGAGAAAGAGGTCAATCGTCGAATCCGACTCGGCTGGGCAGCGTTCGGGAAGCTGCGCGGTATCTTCTCGTCCAACATACCACAGTGTCTCAAGACGAAAGTCTATGACCAGTGCGTGTTGCCAGTGATGACATATGGCTCTGAAACATGGTCGCTTACAATGTGCCTCATCAGAAGGCTTACAGTCACCCAAAGAGCAATGGAAAGGGCTATGCTCGGAGTTTCCTTGCGTGATCGCATAAAGAATGAAGATATCCGCAGGAGAACCAAGGTCGCCGACATAGCCCGAAGAATCGCCAAACTTAAGTGGCAGTGGGCAGGGCACATTGCTCGTAGAACGGATGGCCGATGGGGCCGAAAGGTTCTAGAGTGGCGACCGCGCACCGGAAGACGCAGCGTTGGAAGGCCTCCCACAAGGTGGACCGACGACCTGGTGAGGGTCGCGGGAGTGCGGTGGATGCGAGAAGCACAGGATCGGTCATTGTGGCGACGCTTGGGGGAGGCCTATGTCCAACAGTGGACGTCTTTCGGCTGAAATGATGATGATGATGATGATTTTTAAATGTAAATTATTCGTGTAAATATATAAAAATCAAGATAATAAGAAGTTTATGCAGAAATGAATATGTAGTTATTGGATACATGGTTGTGTAATAATGATATGACATAATATATGTCTCATGTATAGTGTCGCATGCATTATACCATACATTACATTATTATATTCAACTAGTTGACCGACAGACACGTTGCCCTGTCTTAGTTATGGTAAGGTAATGGTATACGGTAAACCGTGCGAACTGTCAAATGCATAAACCGTTATATATTCATTCGGATTTTTTAATAATTTTTAATATTTTGCACTACTTTCTTATATTTTTCTTTCATAAGAACCTTCTCCTAACAATAACTAACACACAAAAAAAAAGAATTATCGAAATTGGTCCGACCGTTTACACGTGATGACGTGACCAAGGGAAACAGGAATTCTTTTATATATATATAGATGGACTATGTTGATTTACTCAATTGTTCAAAAAAAGTCACACAATATTAAATTATGGTAAAATAGATTTTTCAACTATGATAATTGCTTATTTATTTTAACATTAATCCTTCATAAATTCTTTAACACTTTAAATAACATTTTTCTATATGTGGTCGCTTCAATTAGTTTTTGAAACTGTCATAGGTCTCCATTCAGCTCTTTTTATGTCCTGGTTTTAGCTACCATTCCATATCTGCAACTGGTAATATCTATACATGTAGAAATTAATGGAATGGTAGCTAAAACCTGGAAAAAAGATCTGAATGGAGACCTATGATAGATTCAAAAATGTTACGTAGTTAAATCACTTATTTAGCTTGTTTTTGAGATGGGAAATAATCCTATGATTTATGCCGCTCTGGGTGGACCTCTAGGCCATGTCAGACTTTTGCTCCTACCAGTGTCCTTCCTCATGTATAAGTTACGAATTGGATATAATGTCCTCTTAATTTTAAATAACGTCTTTTTTTTATTATCGCGTTTGACCATTATCTCACCAGATGGTAAGCGATGATGTGGCCGACGATGGAGCACGCTTGCCTAGAAGTAACCTATTCACTCTTGACTTCATGACCCCTAGGTTGTAGCTATCAGGAAACACAGACTCCGGCAGGGAATTCCACTTTTTAGCTGTACGCATTATGAATGTGTTCCTAAAACGCTTTATACGTATGGGTGGGATGTCCACCATGTTTATTACCGTCCCTAGTTCAGCACTTTGATTTAAAGGCCAATCCTCTTAATTGTAAATAACGTCCGCATTTACAGTATCTATCTGTCAAAAACACGTTTATTTCTAAATCGGTAAGACGATATATCGAATTGAATTTGTTTGTCTGTTAAATACGAGGATTAGCATAGCATAGCATAGCATAGTCGGCCTTATAATGTTCCCACTGTTGGGACTCAGGCCTCCTCTCTAGGAGAGGGAATGGGCCGTAATCCACCACGCGGGCCCAGTGCGGGTTGGTGGATGTCACATGTCTTCGAATTTTTGGTTCTAGGACATACCGGTTTCCTCACGATGTTTTCCTTCACCGTCTTGAGAGCAGTGATGACGAAATTAATTACACAAAGTAACACGCCTGGCTGGGTTTGAACCCGGAACCTACAACTCGTAAGTCGAGGCCGTTACCACTCGGCCACCACTGCTCTATACGAGGATTGACCCTCTGATTTTACTGCTTCAGCATTTGTTCTGGCTTAGTTGCTTTCTTTTCTTTTCAGTTCTTTCCGTCTTACTACCCCGTTTTGAAGTGGCAAATAATTAAATAACTCTTTACGGTCTGCGTGGAGCGAGATGTAGTGTTAAACTTTTACTAACTAAAACTGTGTTCCTTTCATCATCACCACCATTTCAGCCGAAAGACGTCCACTATTGGACATAGGGCTCCCCCAAATGTCGCCAGTGTTCCTTCAGTTGCCGTTTACATTTCTGGACTATTGACCGAGCCCGAGTCGTCGACGATGCATAGTGTTCCACGCGCAGCTCAAGGAGATGTCAGCATAACCGTGGAGACCCTGCGAGGTCGAAGCTTACTAGGGCCATGGGTTCGCTGAAAACCCGGGGTTTTGGAACGCAAGCCAAAAAAGGAACATAGGTATGATTTTAGTCAGTAAAAGACATGCCCTCTGGCTCCGCCCTAGAGCAAAAGAAGTCATTGAATGATTTCCTTTCTAAAAAAACCTGTGTTCTTTCAAGCCAGCCCGCAGCCCTAGCAGATATGAATATGTCATCGTATATCATATTATAATAAATATATACGTGATCATTTCATTACTCCTAATGGTTTTCCTGTAAAATGTCAGCAGCCTCGCACAGACGGTATTCGTATCGGGTTTTCAACTTCACTCTAGACACTAATTACCCTTCTCTAATTACTAATTACTCCTTAGAGCTGTTTTAACATTTGTGTAAAAGATAAGCAACATTACTCTATATATATTTCTTGAAATTGAATTTAAGCTGAAGCATTATTATTAACGACCAATAGGGATGTAGGCATGGAAGAAGACAAATAAATTGAAACAAAGGAATGTAATGATAAGAAAATTAATCAAGAATTAATGAACACATTAAAAGTATTGTACGAAAAATCCGGGCACTTGATTGATAAGCAAATTGACTATAAATTTAAGTGCGTAGCTTCTGACGTTTTATAAGTGCCCATGTAAGCATGGGTGTTTTTTTTTTTTAGTTTTTTTTTTAATTAGGTACTTTAAATTGACAGTTACAAGAAGTAGCTGTATACCTACATATAATTTGTAGATGTTAATGCATGAAACTGTCCATACATAACATTATTTTTAGTATATGCGAAACCTGGATATAGTTTGCTCAGAATCAGTAACTGAATCGATTCCAAAATTTTTTACATCGTGTTATAATTTTTCTTAAAAATATTTAAAAAAAAGTCACAAGTTGGACACCACCGACACTAAATACAACACAGGTCACGGCAGGTCATTGCGGGCATTAAGTGTCAGCGTACAGCTGCTTGCGGGAGCAAAACGACCCCGGTGGCCTGGTGACTATGTATTTGTGCGGTCAACCGGGTAACATTTCAAGCTTATAAATTTGTGATTTTTCATGATACAGTTATGAAATTTTGTACATAGATTCTTTACATAAAAATACTAGACATGTGTTTCGGGTTTCGCACATACTAAGACTAATGTTGTATAAACATAGTCAGCCCTATAATGGTCCCGCTGTTGGGACTTAGGCCACCTCTTTAGGAGAAAGAAGTGATCATAAAAATCAATTTCTTTTAAACAACTGCCTAACAATCAACTTGTACATATAGCTATGCATTAATTAATTTAGAATTTGTACCGTGTCCATATACTAGTAGATAATTCGCCGATTCTAAATAGAACTCTACAAAAAATAGTATGCTACGCTTCGAATCTACTTTATCGAATTGAATGATCGAATCGAATCAATCAATGTTTCTATTTCATGGCTTCATGAATCTATAACAGTGGTTTCCAACCTTATTTGGCCTAGGACTAGTTTGGATTCTAAGCTGTTAGGGATCAGAAGTCCACAATAAAACTTAACTATGTTAATCTAAGAACTAATATCGAAACTTTAACGACGACAACCATATTTTGGCTATAGGTACCTACTGTTAATTTATAGACAACAAGCTGCTGCTAGCGGCTTCCCTCGCGTAAATGTAGAAAATTGTTCCAAGAGAACATATTTCCGGGGTATCCATGTGCTGGTCTGGGTCATGGTCTACCTGTGTACCAAGTTTCATCAAAATTGGTTCAGCTGTTCGAACGTAAAGAAGTAACAAACATACACACACACTCACAAACTTTCGCCTTTATAATATTAGTGTGATTGTGGAAATCTCAAAACACACATATGCCTGTCTACCGACGTTGCAATGTTACCAGAGTGCACTAGGCACTGTTATGACGTTCGGCGCTCTGATTGGTCCGCTCCAAGCTTTTAACCAATCAGAGAGCCAAACGCGGTAAACGTTGCAATTGCGTCAACGTTAAACAACTCGAACTAAGGCCCCAGAACTATTAACATTGTTGAAGCGAAGGCTCAGCCACTTCGACTCACTGACAGGCTCACAGCGGGGGACGAAACTTTACTGAGTATACTCTAATAGTAATGACTCCTCTGATTATTTCGTTTTAATGTTTAACCATGTTTCTGACCCTTTTCCGATTAACTGTGCTCCCTTCTTAACTAGCTCATACAATGGCGTACGTAAATGTCAATATGTAGGACTCGTATGTACGGTCTCATTCCACTAAGTGGACTCCATAAAACCTTTCTACTCTGTCTTGCAAAGTGAACTACATTATTTTCTCAAAAAAATGTGGACCATTTATCTCTTTTAGTCCTTTCTTCAGTGATACTCTAGGAACCTTTTTTTTTAAATAAAGGAGACTGTTTATTACGTAGCTGTATCACATCGGAGAATGTGTCTACATTATTAATTCGTTGTGAGTAGATACTCTTATGAAGAACATTTTAGTTTTTAAATTCAATTTAAGATTCATATATGCATTTTGTTTAACATACGCCTCGCGGGGGAACACATTACCATCTGCTACAAATGTGTAGATTTCTAAATATTTATTATGCCTTAAAAATATTTGTAATATAGTTACGTTTTTCAGTTCTTCTTACTACCTTAGGGAAAAAGCCTGCATGAAAACAATTTTGCAATTTATTACTCTGGAATAATGCCCCTCGTGTTTGTTTTTTATTATTTATTTTTTTAAGCAACAGGTATTTTCTGGCAAAACATATTTTTGAAGCTTTTTAAGAGCTTTATGATTAAGACATTACCTGCGTAATTTTCGTATTAAATGGCCAACTTTTGCGTTTTCATCCAGAAAAATTAAAAGAGTTCGATAAGTTTGACCTATTGAATGGTGTAGTGTTCTTAATATAGTTCACAGTGGCAAAATTTTTCTTATCTATTTACAAGTATATAGGCAAAATTCCGAAGTAAGTTGTTCATGCTCGTGGATTCAACTACTGCACTAAGCAAACGAAAAAACATAATTATACATAATAATATCTCTTTAATATACATAATTATTTAATATCAATAATTATACATAATTATATCTCTCATAAATTTCTTATTAATATTATTATTACGTAAAATGCACCTTTATCCTACATACCATATTTCGATAAAAGTACTACTAATAAACTAACGTTTTTTTTTTCTGATAAAGGTGCATTTTACGTAATAATAATATATCTATAAGAAGTTTATATATCTATAAGAGAAACTGACCGCCTGATCAACGCACAGTCTAAAAACTACTGGGAATATGAATGTAAAATTTTGCACAAAGATTCTTTTATTTTATGATGTAGACGAGCTCAAAAAAGTGATTTTTGTAAATTCGTTAAAATACTACAATATCCAATATACGAGTATGTCATCCGAATTTCGAATGTAGTTATGAAAGAACGAAATTGTATGTTAACGCCCTTAATTAAAAACTAATCAAAATTACAAATCACTTGGCAAAATTAAGAGTGAAACTTTTAATTCGTTATGTCCGGTATTTTGTGCCGTTCCAACCATAACACATATCGATCGAAATGGCCAATTTAAAATTAACAGCTGCTGCTAAACGCACACTGACACAATCATGCAGAGGTAATTTCGACAAAATTTGCAAAATCACACTGACGAAAACGGATATATGTATGGCAAACTTCTTAGGTTGTTACGACGTGACGCTGCGAACGCTGCGACTGACGCAAAAGTGTCCCAGCTGCCAACCGAAGCATATGTGATTGCGCCCTTAAAGTTTACTAGCAATATCAGTCCGCGACTTATCGGCGAGTCGTCAGTTCGTCACGTGCGACACCGCCCTCACCATTATCTGAACCTAGCCAAGCGAAAAATTGATATTTGTTATGCCATTTACATAACCAAATCGCCCTTAAATTCATATTATTTATACAATCTATTATAGACTCTATATACATAACTAAACGAGTTCAATTCAGTCAATTTGTATACTGAAAGGCTCGTAGGTATGCAACATTACAATAGCTATTAGTTATTTACTCCTTTTGTTTAATGTGTAGTAATAACATACATACATTATTTATCTAATTAATGATATTTGCATAATTGTGTTTATTGGAAACTATGTGTACTTGGAATAATACATTATTTTAATTGCCGCGGCCATGAATCTGCAATCCATTGGGGTTATTTTATACAACGCTAACTAAATATCGATTGTACGAAATTATTTATTTCATGGTTAAATTTTACGCTCGTTTTTAGATTGCTCCGGAAAACGTGCTATAGTTCGATTCAAAGTTCCAATGTGTATTAATCCCAGTTTACCATTACATGCTGGTAACAGTCCCATAATTACTCATGCTTGCAAAATAAATACGTATTCAAAAATAGTAATGCATTTACATTTTCTCATTTACTTGTAGGCCCACTGAATTGAGCAATAAAATTAAATCAAACAAAATCGATTGTGAAATAAAATGTATGAACTCATTTCCGAGCGACGGCCCCTCTCGTCCGGCCGAGCACAATTTTTATCATCACAAAGGCAATTTCCATCAAAATGCACGAATTTGGGGCTTGAAGCGTGAAGCTGTATGCACTACCCGCTACCCAGCTACCCACACCACTCGCTCCACAAACAAGCGCTATATGGCTAGCCTCAGTTTAAAACTGCGTGATGGCTCGATATACACCATGAAACATAGCCACATACATGTGATTCGCCGTACTTCCAATAATTAAAAAGAAAATTTTGATAAATGAAAAAGTAACAGGTAAGATAAAATCTTCAGACTGTATTACGAATTTATTTAACAGAAAGTAGATAGTTCCAGTTACTGGAATTAATTTGCGAAAACTAATATGGAGGTAGCAGGTACTGAGTATAAACTTCGGAATACTCAGTAGTGGATGAAACAAGACAATGAAAATGATTAATCACAAAAAAAGAAATAACAAAATAAAATTATTTGTTCCAGTTACAAATTCTACTTAGCTTTACAATTCGTAAATGGGCACTGGGTCTCCTGACACCTTCGTGTGTATAAAAGTAAAGTTGTGTTATGGGTGCCAGGACTCTCTTTTATAGTTTTATTCCAATAACTGATCATAAATTAGAATTAAAATATGATTTACGGTAGTGATTCAAGGAAACAAAATTTAATTAAATATCAAATACAAAATAAAAAAATTTTAAATGATACAATAAATTCAAATACATTTGAAATTATACAATAAATTCAATTATGTTTTAAACTATAGATATGTACATTATTACAAATAAGAAATGATAAACTCTAGTTTAATCCTCGCCACTAATTAAAATAGACTCGGCGACTTGACGTGGTGTGTAAATCTGCTGAACTCTCCAATTCGCTTACTGTGCAAAACATTACTTATGAAAGAAAAAACAATGACAAAGAAAAATATTAGAAAATCGTTTCTCTCACAGTTACACCCACGGACGAAACTTTTTCAGTAATCACGTTGTTATTTGAAGAGACTTATTCTTTACTTTACTTAAGTAGGTATATTGAAATGTTTTTTTCTTGAGAATTTCATTCATAAAGATAAAACCTACATATTAGACATACATGAATTTTTCCAAGCAGTATTATGTGAGGCAATTATATTTTCTTTAAATTGTTATCCTTAAATAAGTACTTCAAAATATTGTGATATCTTTTCTTGCCGATATTTTTCTTTAAAAGTTTTACAATACTTTTCTTTTATCATTTAATTGGAAAATTTATTCATGCCCGACTGATATAAAGTTAAAAAAAAAGTTATTTAAGTAGTGGAAAAAGTTTAAGAGGCGAGGTGTTATAACCGTGCGTTGATATAATCCTTGCTTTATACGTTTTAAATGATAACAGCCACATCTTATCGCTCATGTAACATCAATTCTATAAGTAATGAGTCTGTTTCTCAAATCTAGGTCTAAGAAGGCAGCTGTGTTTGTGTAGCGTGGTTCGCGAATAAAACTAATAATACTACCACCCACATGTAACCTCATTAGGTTGACTGAATCAGACTTCAAATGCTGCTATAAAATCTACAGCTTTTGCTCGCTACTTTGCTTGCCTACAAACTTTAAACTCCTTTATCATCCACTTTATTTATTTATTTAAACTTTGTGTACAATATTGGCACATAGGTTGACTTATTGCAACAAGGCATTCCTTACCAGTCAACCTTTAAATTAAAAAATACTACTCTGTGGTCGGTGTGCACAATAAATAAATAATGACGACTGATGACTGGCCTGTTGGTCTAGTGGTTAGTGGCTCTGACTGCTATGCCGGAGGTCGTGGGTTCGATTCCCACCCTGGACACATGTTTGTGTGATGAGCACGATCTTTGTTCTGTGTCTGGGTGTAATTTATCTATATATGTATGTATTTAGAAATATATAAGTATGTTTATCCGTTGTCTAGTACCCATAACACAAGCTCTGCTTAGCTTGGGACTAGACGGCGTTGTGTGAATGTTGTGGAAAATTATTATTATTATTATTATTAATGAGAGATATTAAAAAATAATGAAATATCATTAAGATTAGGTAGGTTGTAAAAATAAAATATATAATTATACGCTAAAATTACTAATAAATACTAGATATGGAATATATTGAAAAGTTATACTAGAGTTACCGTGGCCCTGAAAGCAAAGAGCAACTAAAGGAACATAGTTAGGTTTAAGAAAGTAAAAGTCTGACAATCCTTCTCGCTCCACCAAGAGCAGGAGGAGTCATTTGATGATTTCCCACCTAAAAGTGGTAACAGCCCCAACTTACGAGTTGTAGGTTGCGGGTTCAAACCCAGCCAGGCGTATAACTTTGTGTAATTTATTTCATACCAGTGCTCTCAAAATGGTGAAGGAAAACATCGTGAGGAAACCGGCATGTCCTAGAACCAAAAATTTGAAGACATGTGACATCCACCAACCCGCGTGGCCTGAGTCCCAACGGTGGGAACATTATAAGGCCGACTATGCTATGCTATGCCACCTCAAAAAAGACTTCTTAAAGCTCAAGAAAAACCCAATAACATTTTTTGCTCGACCCAATTTTATAAAAAATCTCTAGTTTTTTTTTTCATCAATGCCGTGGTTTTTTCATTCTTAGCAGTGGCATTTGTTCAATGAAGCAGTTTGCAAAACAAAGTACAAAAAACTGCAATTCGAAAGGCATCAAAACATAAAAGGTAAAAACTGTAATCGCCAAAAAAAGAGCTATGCCCAAAAAATAAATTCTAAACAAAAAAAACATAAACTAGAATAAAGTTGCGTGTCAATGCAGCGTGTAATGATAAAACATAAATTAAATTCGGCTTAGCGAGGGTGAGTGATCGATACAGTGATATTAATAATACTCGTATACTTGTAGCATGCGCAGGAGTCGCGTGCGGGTGGTCACATGCGCGCGCGCCGGTCGCCAGGTGAGAACCAGAACATCTGCCGCGGTCGGACAGACGAACATTGCTTATATTACTGGAACTGCCTTTATGGGTTCTTTGATTTTTGGAATTATGACTATAAAGTTGAGAATCAAGGTGAATATTTGAAATAAGTCATTCACATTGGTCATTCATATTTTATTTTAATAGTAGCTTCTGCCAGCGGCTTCACCCGCGTAAAAGTTAGTTTTTCATATAAACTTTGGACCCCCGTTTCATCCTTTTAGGAGGCTAATTTTGAAAAATTATCTCTTATTAGGTACTCGCCTACATCATAAAAAGAAACTTTGTACATAATTTGACGCTCCTACTCTCAGTACTTTCGGCTGTACGTTGATACGTCAGTCAGTCAGTTTCTTCTTTTATATAATTAAATATATATATTGATTAACTTCTGCCTACGACTTCACCCGGATAAAAAGTATCCTATTATTATTATTTTTTTTTCTTTTAAAAACGTAGGCCCACACTAGAAATGACTCCTATACCATGGGTGCGTTTACTAACATGTAAACTCGCACGCACAAGACACCCGGAACCACTAACTGTAGGCCAGACAATTATAATTATGTTCCGTATGGGAATCGAACCCGCGACACGTAGTGCAGCAGTCAGTCGCTCAACCACTACGCCAACCGAGCCGTGAAAGTTTATAATACAATTTTCATATTAATTAATATGAATAATGAAATCAGGCATTAGAAGGAGAGTAAAGAAATGATGGATGGATTGTATGAAACATGACAAGACTAGAACAAAGTACGTGACTACTACATCATCATCATTTCAGCCAAAAGACGTCCACTGTTGGGCATAGTTCTCCCCTAAGCGTCACCACAACGAACACTCCCATACGTCTCGCATCCATTGGATTCCCACGACCCTCACCAGGGCATTGGTCCACCTTGTGGTAAGCCCATCCAACGCTGCGTCTTTCGGTACGTGGTCGCCACTCCAGAATCTTTCGCCCCCATCAACCATCTGTTCTGCGAGCTATATGCCGGTCATTCTTCGAGCTATGTCTAAGTTTGACAATGACGTTGATGTCTAACTAATGTCATTAACGTAAGCGGTTTTGCTTGGACCTGACGCCTGTCAGTGCTGCCACTTATTTCAGAACACCATCATTGGTAGAAGAGAATGAGGAGACACGACAACTACACTTATTTGAATTTTAAATAAGGATTTAATTCCTGTTCCTACGCATAAACAAGCAGTGACAATAACAACGTAACCAATGATGGTCGGTTCACACGATCGCACAATGCGCGTCGACGCGTTTTGTAGCGTCAAGCGTCATGCTTCATGCGTCAGGGGCCTTACTATGACCGTATTAAAATGTCAGTCTTGCCAGCGAGAAAGAGGGATGAAACTATGCACCATTAGTTTTAGTATAAGCGAAACCTGAATATAGTTTGTTCAGAATCAGTAACTGAATCGATTCCAACATTTTTTTACACTATTTTAATAAGTTGGACACCATCGATACTAATTACAATACAAGTCAAGGCAGTTCATAGCGGGCATTAAGCGCCAGCGCACAGCTGGATGCGAGAGCAAAACAAACCCTCAGTCGCCCGCATGGCCCGGTGACCATGTATTTGTGCGCACATCCAAGTTACATAACAAGCTTATAACTTTGTGATTTTTCATGATATAGTTATGAAATTTTGTATCTACATAAATTCTTTACATAAAAATACTGGACGTGTTTCGGGTTTCGCATATACTAAAACTAATGTTGTATGAATCGTTAAATGGATCGTGTTTGAGCTCGTGGTAGGACATCAGGCGTCAGGCCGTACATAGAGTAAGTGTCAACAGTAAACACGCACGTTGTTGTGTCATTACGACAGTTAGGACATCGCTTTAGTATCAAAACCACGTAAGCGTAAACCACACTTTGACTGGCCTAGTGATTTATGGCCTCGACTGCTAAACCGGAGGTCATGGGTTCGGTTCCCACCCAGGAAAAATGTTTGTGTGATGAGCACGATCCTTTATTCTGTGTCTGGATGTAATTTATCTATAATATGTATGTATTTAGAAATATATAAGTATGTTTATCAGTTGTCTAGTACTCATAGCACAAGCTTTGCTTAGTTTGGGACTAGATGGCGTTGTGGAATATTATTATTTTATTATTGTTACACTAATGTATATGATTGAAAGGGACTGACGCCCTACCACGAACTCTCAAAGCGATCCATTTAACGAACTGTTAAAGGGATGAAGCTATATAGGGGTTAGAGCTCCAACCTTCTTTCTCGCTCACACGCTTGACATTTTATTTTTGCATGGTAAGGCCCCTCGATTGGACTTTAACGATTCACTTTGACGGCGTTGTTGGTGCAGTGATTAAACGACTGGCTGCTGCGGTGTGAGTCACTCATTACGTTCCTGCGCCGAACAAATATTTGTAGTTATATCCTACAGATAGTAGTTCTAGGTCTTGGTGCCTCGTGTATGTTTATTAATGCAACTACGATATAGGACTAAATCCTAGTGTGAGGTACCGTTATTCCTGAAAAAACAGAGATATTTCCTAAGGGAAATAGCTCAATTCCGTACTTTAAAAACGTCAAGAAAGCATTAATTTTATTAAAGTACGCACTAGTGAATGTCATTTCTAGTAATAAGGCATTTGTGAATTGTAAGAATTCACTGACTCGAAATAACCGTGCGATAATTTTGGTGTATCAAATATCACCCTCCGTCCAGACTCGTCAGTCCAGAACATTCCGTGTTTTGTCACAACAAGCGTATAATTCTAAACACATCGATACGAAAGGATTTCAATTGAGTTGTGAATAAATTATGAACAAAACTTTTCTAATGAAGGCATAGGTCTATATCCAATATTGACAGGGTGGAGCTGACTTAATTGCTTGGGGAGACACACTGTTCTATTGTTCCTGCTTTATTTCCTTTCAAAAAATTACAAAACGCGGTACCGACAAACTTTTTAATGTATCGCATCGTTCTATTTGTTCCCCGAACTCCTTTCTTTTTGGGGCTACGACAAAAATTCAATTTACATCTCTTCGCCTCGCAGTTACTTAATTCTTTCTCTCCGTGAAAATAAATCTCCCGTAATTGATTCCGCTTTAGTTCAATTTGTCTTCGTTAAAACTCAATTTCCGTAGTCTATTTGTGAATAATAAATTGCGTACTTCAACAATGTGCCACAGTGGTTGTTTTGTGTAGACTTCAACCTGAAAACAATTTCGCCGGCACGAAACAAGTCAATCTAAATTACTGGAACACGACGACACATTGACAGAGCACTCTTCAGTTCACGGTAGCAGGCTCGACCGAGTGAGGCGCGGTGATCTCTTTATTAATGTATCGACGGGTGATCCGGGGCAGCCGCGCCTCCTCGCAGCGCTCGCTCGCACCGCGCACGACTTCACGCAATGATTAGCGGACAACTACGGAATAGCGAACTTGTTTATACACAAGAGTACGCCGCTCAACAGCTCCAAGCTCTATCCGACCTGATTCCATGTTTAAATAAAGTAAGAGGCCGCCGTAAAAAACAAACGTGTTTGTGCAATAGTTATACAGCAGCAAGTTTACTTAAAGCCATAACCGTTACACTCCTTCTTGTAACTGCTAATAAAAAGCTAAAATTAACACTTTAATATTACAGATGTATACCGCAGATATTACGCGCTGCCAGTTATCTGGAATTGGACTGTAAAAAAGATAAGGTATGCAGCAATGGAGTCGTCAATGTAACGATTTCACATATTGGGTCCCGGTCGGCACGTCGCGGCCGACCCTCGCTATCAGGCGGGACATCGCGGCTCGAGGGTAAACATCTAATCTACCGCACAAACAAGCTGTCCAAATTGCCTCTAAGGTTATCGAATACTAAATTAAATTGGTTACATGATTCTATAACCGACTCAATTGCTGAACCTAACCAAAAAACTTTGGAATGCATTACATATTTAAAAGGGTACAATTATGATACAACACGGTCCCTATAATCTTTACAATACCTGGTATTTATTCATACGAGAAACATGTTATTTTGTCATTTAATTTCATTTACATGAACTTCGGAATATTTATTCATTAAACTGCGGAAGCGTTTCGCTTTCGAGTTGATGACAGACCTGCGGACGCTTCACCTTGCATTGCTTTATTCGTGTTTCAGTGTGTTCTTAATAAAGCAGTACAGAAGTGAGTAAACAGTGAAAGTTTGTAAATTAGTGTTAACGACAGCGAGTTTTAATAAGCAACGAGTTTACTTGTTGCGAATAGCAATTAGTTCCGTCTTGCGTCACGCGTGGACTTAACGTGTCTAGTTTGAAAAGTCAGACCGCGTCTCGGTTTTAATGAGTTTTCGTCTAATGCCTTCCTTGCCAAGAAAATTTATGTCATGAATAATAATAGATGCTAACAGAGCAACGATTAAATCCTGAAAAGACACGTCCGCGGATAATCCGCGGAAGAAACATCCTAATAAACACCGTTTTAACGAGTTGATGACAAGAAAAGCTGCGCCGTAACGCGACGGCGACGTAATACTGTGCCCGACTACCCGCACCTGTAGCTGTAATCCTGCACACGCACCGCGGCGCCTACCCCTCCACCGCCCCCCACACAAGCCGCTTATTAACCTTTAGACGTATCTACGCAGAAAAAGAGAAAACCCTCAAATAGCTTAAGAGCTCGAATCCTTTTACTTAAAAGATTTACTCAACTTTGATGTTTAAATCACGTAAAAGGGGCCACGCTACAAGTATCTATTACGGTCCGCACTCCCCAACTAATAAGCTATTTAAACTTCTTTTGTTGTAAATCTCGCACTAGCTACATTTAACAAACAGTACCGCCGGACTCCGTCGGTACATATTTAAATTTGCCCGCACTCACGGCAGGTACGGTATGTTTTATTTGAAATGGCTACTATTCATAAAATGTAACAACTTCACCCTGTATTTTATGAGTCTACGCCCAAAAATCTCTACGTGTTTGTCTACTAATTATTATTTAACCTGGTTAAAAATAGTGTGGTTAAATCTCCTGGAGGGAAATTCTATATTTTGCATGCAAAATACGATACGATAACTACTTAAATCATTACGTGACGTAAAACTAATTAAAGCAATAGTTCAGCTGGTATGCTTATTTAATGCGTATTCCGCCTCCCTTTCAAATACCATTAGCCTGCCGCTTCATCAAATGGGACAATATGTTGTATTGTCCTCTCTGTTAGCCTTTGATGCCAGTATCAGCGAGGAAACAATAGGACCAGGAAAATAGCAAATTTTAACAATATAAAAGAATGACAAAAACACGAAACTGGTAATGATTACTTTCTGAAACAGGGATGAAATCAATGTACCACTATCGTTTGAGTGTATGTAGGGTAACTTAATTGTAATTTCAGCTCTCGAAAACGCTGTAATCAACAATTACTTTATTTTGTAAAGTGTAAAAATAAATTAAATATAGGTAATATGCGCTTGGACGTAGTATTGCGTGCACCAATATGCGTTCTAAAGACAAGACAATAGCATAGAGTACAATAAACAAAATGTTTTTGGCTTTTAATCATATTCTTTTATTTATATCTGGTTTTCTGTAAAATGTAAAGTGTCACTGTTTGTTTTCCTTAATAAATAAAATAAAAATGTATCACAAATTAACACTGTTGTGGCGGTACTTGGGAGATGTCTATATCCAGCAGTGGACGTCTTTCGCCTAAAACGATGATGATCACAATTTACATTTCTGATTTTATTTCTGCGCCTCTGGCGTAACCCAAACTGGAAGAAAAGATAGGAAAAAAAACTTGTTACAAAAAAAAAATAACCGACTTCACTACTGACTTTTAGTTGCAATACACTTATAACCAGAGTGCCTATTTCTCATGACAATTCCAATTAACCCAAACATCAGTTCGACAGTACCTTATAGCCAAAGTGCATCTCATGACAATTCTAATAAGCCCAAACACGGCTAGGATACATAATTACAGGTCACTTCGATGATACCATTTGCAACATAACATTCAGAACCATTTATTTATTTGTATTGTCATAGTCGCTTAACTATCTTCATTGTGATATCTATGTAAGCATAAAGTTCCGTTGGCCATTTCTGGTCTTCTTTATCAGTTGTACTTCATCAAATGTTACTTTTTGACTGTAAATGCCTAAGTTCTCGATGAAAATACCAAAATCATCATATAATTGCCTATAACATTTGAGGAGTTCCCTCGATTCCTCATGGATTCCATCATCAAAACTGGATTCTGAAACTAATGGAACCAAAAAAATTCAAATCGGTCCATAAACGACGGAGTTCTCACATAAAAAAACACAACCGAATTGATTACCTCCTCCTTTTTTTGAAGTCGGTTAATTAGATCACAGCACCTAAATTAACAAATGTACAATAGTATCAGGCAATCCTTAAATTTTTGCGAACTCAATATTTTACCTACTTTATTCAAACAATTCATTGAATTAATAAAAAGTGTTAGCATAAAGAAGAGATACAAAGTGATACAAAGGGCTCATAGCATGCGCCGCGGGATTGAGAAACCAAATGGCCTCACTTATGGATACTACTCGAAGCTAACCAGTATGCCTCTGGTCATTTTAAACCAGACGACTAAAGAGTACTGACATTCACTGCAGGGCATACTTAACATTGATTGTGTTTTTTATTGGATCACTGAGAATCAATAACTAATTGGCACTATGTTGTACTTACTCTGCATATCTATTTCTGTTTCAACAACGCATATTGCAAATAATTATCCTTTTTGACAAATAATATTGCTTGCAATTAAATATTACTTATTATAATGTTCCCACTGCCGGGACTCTAGCCTCCTCTCTAGACGATGGAAAGGGCCGTAATCCACCGCGCAGGCCCTGTGCGGATTGGTAGATGTCATATGTTTTCGAATTTTTGGGTCTAGAACATGCCAGTTTCCTCACGATGTTTTCCTTCGATGTTATCTTTATATATAAAAGGAGAAACTGACTGACTAACATATCAACGCACAGCCAAAACTACTGGGACTCGGAGCGTGAAATTTTATACAAGATTTTCTTTTATGACGTAGGCGAGCACTAAGAGCGATTTTTAAAAATTCAACCCCAAAAGGTATGAAACGGGTACAAAGTTTGTATGGAAAGACCTTCTTTTACGTGGATGAAGCTGCTGGCAGAAGCTAATACTTTATAGTACGCTTCAGCAATCATGCATATATAAATATGAATGCAATAATTAGGTAATAAATCAATAAGCCAACAAAAAACGTTGATTTAATTTAAAAAATGTTGATTATAATTACGTTAGAATTCAATAAAATCTGAAAATAGATGTAATGATATTCAGAGCAAATGATCACATTTGTGTTAAAGGCGGTATCAGACGGTATGTTGGGTTTAATTTTAGAATATAATTAGCTTCATTAATCCTAGTACAAGATAGCTCTGTCGAACTAAACACAAAAAACGATATGGAAATGTGAAATAAACTGAATGCTTCAATAATAATCCTTTGCACGAGTCGAGGGAACAGGATATTTGAACTGCTTTTTGTGAATTCGGGTAAGTATGCTTAAAGGAATATTGGAATATGAATTGAAGCTTTCAAAGCTTAACTGTAGGTTAAGGGTCTTAAAACTTTTCAGTACCCTACACACAAGGGCCTAAGCAAAGTGTATATACAAAATGTAGAACGTCTTTTTCAAAGGAATATTGTATACTAACTGCTGCCGGCGGCATCACCCGTGTGATAGTAGAAAATTACCCCAAGGGAATAACTCCAGGGACAAAAAACGTATCATATATGCTGTTCCAGGACATGATCTACCCATGTAACAAGTTTCATCAAAATCCGTTCAGCCATTCGAGCGTGAAGAAGTAACAAACATGCGCACACACACGTAGATACAAACTTTCGCCTTTATAATATTACTGTGCAGTATGATTAGTGTGATAGTAAAAACCATGTACCTACCCTAGAATTGTCATTTAAGCATTTGAAGCTGAGTATTTCTTAAGCTCTAGTTTAGCCTGCAAACCTGTCAAAATTTGGCATTAAAGTAGGGTTTGAGACATGCTTAATTCCAAATACTAAATTAAAAAAATCGTCCTTAATTTATAAAACTTAGTTCCACCTTTACTTTCCAACATTTTTAGAGTTTCGTACCTCAAAAGGAAAAAACGGAACCCTCACAGGATCACTTTGTTGTACATCTGGTTGTCTGTCAAGATCTCAGGAACGCGTGAGGTATCGAGTTGAAATTAATACCATATACTCAAGTCTGCGGTCCCTTGAAGCTGTGAAAAAATTAAACTTCTGAGTTAACGAAAAAAAAAAGATATGGCCGTTTAAGTCGCAAAAAACGTATATTTCGACACTCTCAACCACAAGTTTAGGAAAAAATCTGAAAATTGTACGGATCCGAGCAGATTATGAGGTTGATTATGCTAAGTTACAACATAATCTGGATCTATTCTGGGTCCATTAATTTTATAATATTTTTTATTGACACTAGTTTACTATAAAAACGACACGTGCTGTAAGTATAGTATATCTTTTAATAGAAATGTGGCTTTTGTAACCAAGACTTTACATTTGTAAAAGCATACAAATCCTACATTCAATGGTTATTTCGCCATCTGTCGGTCAGCGAAACATCGTAGCGGCAAGGTGCAGCGCATGCAGGTGTTTCTGATTTATTTATTTAACTGTACAAAGTTTTGTTTTGTATTATATAGAGTTTGAATCACTTGTGGTACATCGACATGTACACAATTTGTACAGACTTAAGTAGACTTATTTACTATATTATTTACTCTCCTAGAGAGGAGGCCTGAGTCCCAGCAGTGGGAACATTATAAGGCCGACTATGCTATGCTATAAGTAGACTTTACTCCGCTATTTATCTGCAAGTCTATGTTTCACAGACTAAATAAGTTAAGTTTGTACTAACACATGATTATAAGATCATTTTGAATTATTAAAAAAAAATCCCCTGAGATGGATTGAGGGTTACGAACGTAGGTAATTAAATGCCGGTTTACAGGTTGATGACTTCATTTACCACAAACAATCAACAATCAAACAATTGTGTTTTTCCACACAACAATAACTATAAACACTATGTACAGTACTCAGTGGCGTAACTATAGAGTGGCAAGGCTAGCAATGCCACGAGCCCCTGGCCTGGTAGGGCCCCCGGTCCAAGAGGCTTTGAGCTCAGAACAACCACAAAATATACAAATTTAAGTACCTAAATTATTAAGATTTATTAAACGCATTCATAAGAAAAGGATCAATTTCCCGCGGTATGTTGCGAGCCTTACCACCTTATAGATACGCCACTGTGAAGCTCACCTTCAAAGACGAAATATAAAAGTCCTTGTGTATTATAGAACTTGCTGATTTATTAATAATAAAGTATATTTTATGTCTGTACTTCAGTGAATTAACCAAATTTAATTACAAAGTTGACGATTTTTCTGGGGCCCCATCCAATGATTTTGCCACGGGCCTTAGATGGTTTAGTTACGCCACTGTCAGTACTATAATTTAGTTAAAGTTTCACGGCGTAACAATATAATAGGGGCCTATAAACAAGTACTTAACTATACACCAAAATTGTAACATAAATTGTTTCCAATATTTATTAATAAAATTCTATAGGTTCACTGATGTACCGAACTGTCGGTGCTGTACGCATAGCAGTGACAATATTTTCCAGACAACCAGATATTATCTTTAAAAGTTTATGGTACCATTATCATCCCTATCGTCATACACCGGCGCTGCGGAATCGACTGGTGGCCAAGCTGCAAACTCAATTGCGAGCACAGGTAAGTTTTAGTCAGTAAAAGTCTGGCACTCCCTGTCGCTCCTCCCAAAGCGAGAGGAGCCGTAAGAGGAGAGGTCTAACACAGTACTCAGCAGTAAGCCTTTTAAAATCGATATTTATAAAATGGTTTTCAGCCTCCCCTCCTTCTAATATAATATTTCCATATTTTTATATCCTTCTACATAGATTACTCACCCTAGTTATCTTTTCAGAGTACCTAATACGTAAATACCCACCCAAAATAATTTTATTTAAAATAGTTTATGTGGGCGGCCGGCGTTCCACAACTGTCCCGCCTAATTTGGTATTATGTCTTGAAGAGCACTTTTAAATGCATTTACTTACTATTCCTTATCTAGCAAGCCAATTACAAATAATCAATATTGTGGGATCATTGCGGACCACACGGCCTGCTAGCATAGTTCATGGCGTATCCCGCCAGCCCACATGGCTTGCTACAAAACTTAGTTCAATTGTAGTGTGGCCAGCTGCATAAAAATATTTGTGACCCGCGCGCCGCCCACATGGCCTGCTTCTCTAGTAAATGCTTATAATATACATGGCGGTGAGAATGTTAAAGTAAATTGAGTCGATTACGTATCAATGCCAATAACTTGGTTTCTCTGTGTTTATTCGACAAGGCTAAAAGAAAAACATGGCAGTTCTAAGAAATTATTAGTCGTCTCAAGTTGATAACAGGGAGTAAGAAAGTTCAGGAATCGTTATCTAGTTCCTGACTTTGAAAATTGGTTGTGAGAAATCAAAAGTTTTATTATATATTATATTCAATGACATCGCAACAATATTTTATTTTTTTCTTTTATTTACAAGAAGTACCTAAATAAAAAGTTGTTTTACCGGAAAAAAGTATCTAAATCAATCAATGTACCTTTCCCTACTGCTTTTTTTGACATGGGAAATCACCCAATGACTTTTCCCGCTCTAGGGTGGAGACTTTAACTGTCTAAAACACACCTGTGTCCTTCTGATGGCTTTTGCTTTCTAAGACCACGGTTTCCCTTACAGAACTGAAGACTCCCAGCCCTGCGTTGAAAAATGAGATTTGAGTTAACTCTAATGACGTCATCGGGTAGATACTCTAAGCTCACATTTTTGAATGTGAACGTAGAGTTCAACTGTCAATGCCAAGCAACTGTCATTCCTACCGCTTACACCGGCTTACACCAACCTACCCTGCTCGGAATTAGAGTTAGTTGGGTTAACTCTAGAGTAGCTACTCGAGTTATAAAAGAACGACTCTGGGTTGCAACTCGAAGCTATGCTGGTTATTTTTGAACGCTTGGCCGTAGAACTAACGGGCGAGCTGACGTCTCTTTGAGGTACGTGTACGACTCGGGCTATCCTTATCGGACGGCTGGACGACGAGCTACCCGCGACACAAGCCCGTGCCTGCTGAAACATACATTTCATCCCGTCTCTTGACATGACCATACCAAAATAATCGACACCCTTTCAACTTTTCAGTTACTGGCGTTACTTTTAAACTGCCTCTGATGTACTCTAAAGAAAGTCAGTAACGATTATAAAATAATTATTGACGTTATTCCAGTACTCAGAAGTAATTGTGCAATTTTGAAGAGATTGCGTGTGGAACTGCGTTTACCAATATTCACTGAACTGGGATCCGATTATTATCGTCAAATTATACACTTTAAATTGCTCAAGTTTTTAAAGAATTGAATCCTCTCAGGCATAATAACGAGAATTGGTTGTATAATAACACTTAACCTATATCTATTTCAATAAAATTATCAATCGTTTCCAACCGCCGAGACTTTCAAATGTTCCCAATCGTAGCGAGTGTTATGATCCTAAACACTTCTGTATTATAGGAGACTTTGCATAGTATGGGTGACTGAATAATCAATTTTCGTTTCGCAGGCATCGGCAACTGGGCTGCAGGATTGTTCGAAAGAATAATCGTGGAACGTGAAGGAACACGGATCTAATTTAACCGCCATGCTCACTCAAATGTCTCACTGATGGTGGCGCGTATGTTGGATCGTTCAGTTCCCTTCAAAATGGTTGAGTTGAGCGGTACTGATTTATGCTTCATGTTCGTGAACGGATGCTATCAGTAAAAACTGGTCATCTTTTAACTTTTTGGCTTGTTGTTTTTTATAAACCTATATTTTTTTTTTTATTATTCTCTTACATATCAGAAGCGACAAGAAATATATGTAACCGAGATATTTGCAATTGATAACATGATTTAAAAGAGTGTCCATGAAGTTTTTTATACCTTCTTCTCCGTAGAGACCTACCGATAAAACCGCCATTGTACCCATAGATTTAAGTTCATGTATAAGTTGTGTTACTTTTTTGGTGTACAATAAAGTTTATTCTAATCTATTCTACGTTAAGTGTGTGATAACAAAAAGGAATCAGCAACTCTTGTGGCTAGTGTGGTGTGAAATGTGGCAGTGTGACTGTATAGCTGACTAGCTTCTGTCAGCGGCTCCACCCGCGTGAATTTAGATTTCTCCATACAAACTTTGGACCCATTTCATCCCCTTAGGCCCTAGGCACGCGGCAAAATAATTCGAGCACGCCAGTGTAAAATGTTTAACATCCAGGTAATATGATATAGCAGTTATCACTCTCTTCTCATGTATTTAATTAAATAATTTAAAAAATACTGTAAATATTACGGTATACTAATATTGTGTTGCAAATTAAGAGTTAATACCATCTATTCAAATTTTTTATCCAAGAAATGACAAAGTCAAAATTTTTTGGCGGCGTGTCATGACCACATTATTATTTTTTTCTGGTATATAGGGGCACATCCTCCAATAAAGGTTTGCCATCCCTGCCCTGGGGCCTGAAACGGGGGCCACTCTTAGTCCTCGCCGTTCTTTTTTAGTTGGGAAAATCATCCAATGATATCCCCCGCTCTTGGGCCAAGCGAGAGGATGTGTCAGACTTTACGTTATGAAAGGAAGCCTTGTGTAAAATTTCACGCTCCTAGGCCCTGTAGTTTCAGCTGTGCCAATATGTCAGTCAGTTTCTGTTCTGTTGTTTTCTAGTTTTTTATATATACTTAGCTGATACAAGACAGACGTCGCCTGCCCACCCGAGCCGGCCCAACTTATTCCACAGAGTATTTTAGCGACATAAATTGCCGCCGCCTATTTACATTACGTTGTCGTGAATTAACATATCCGCGGGTATTCCCTAGCCAACCTGAATACCCCACAAAATTCACACAATTTACAGTAAAAATACACTTACCTACGTACTCGTACCAACACAAATTGGTGTACCTTTTTTAATAAGGGAAGGGATTTTTAATTATTTAATTCATTTTTGTACAAATTTTCGGCTGGTTTCCGCTACGACAGACGTATAATTTAATTGTTATTATTTTTTCACGTTTTATAATAGAATTTACAATGGCCTTTAAATAAAAGGGTTGAGGTCGGTACGGATGGTTTGCTCTTTATCTTGAAATCGTTTAGGTTTGATGTCTTTGAAGTCTGTTTGACAAGGTATGTCAATTTTTGGCTCCTCTTGTCTATGTGAATAAGGGCTGGTTTTTCAATAACCAGATATTTTTCTGGAATAAAAATGGCGTTTTAACAGCTTTTGTATTTAAGGAAGTATGTCAAACCGCCATTTTTATTCTATAAAAAAGTAACAATTATTAGCTGACTAATGAAAAACCAAAGCCTAAGACGAACGGATAGTTTCACTGCGCTCCAGAAATGTATTCTACTGTGCTCTAAAATAAAATTAATAAGTTACCATAAAAGGTAAACCATAAGTTATTTGATATACACAAAAATAAATATCGGTCGGTATTATGTTGTGTTGTGACTTGTATCTCAGTTTTAAGCTGTGTTGCTTATATACCGAATCAATAAGTGATAAAAACAAAATCATTTACAATATGTTGTGATTTGTAGTCTAGATTTTCTGTAACAATTATAACTGAAGAAATATTAAGGCATTTTAAATAAGTTGTATGTTGTTGTTGTTAGATCGGGGACTCTACACTCGAAGTTGTAGACGATTACGTTTACCTGGGACAGACAATCCAGTTGGGAAGGTTTAACTTCGAGAAAGAGATCAATCGTCGAATCCGACTCGGCTGGGCAACGTTCGGGAGGCTGCGCGGTATCTTCTCGTCCAATATACCACAGTGTCTCAAGACGAAAGTCTATGACCAGTGCGTGTTTCCAGTGATGACATATGGCTCCAAAACGTGGTCGCTTACAATGGGCCTCATCAGAAGACTTAAAGTCACCCAAAGGGCAATGGAAAGGGCTATGCTCGGAGTTTCCGTGCGTGATCGAATCAGGAATGAGGATATCCGCAAGAGAACCAAGGTTACCGACATAGCACGAAGAATCGCCAAACTAAAGTAGCAATGGGCAGGGCACATTGCTCGCAGAACAGATGGCCGTTGGGGCCGAAAGGTTCTGGAATGGTGGCCACGTACCGGAAGACGTAGCGTTGGAAGGCCTCCTACAAGGTGGACCGATGACTTAGTAACGGTTGCGGGAGTCCGATGGATGCGAGACGCACGGGACCGTTCATTGTGGCGACACTTGGGGGAGGCCTATGTCCAGCAGTGGACGTCTTTCGGCTGAAATGATGATGATGATGATGATGTATGTTGTTGTTATATGTAATAGTAGAACGTAAATGAGACTCAGCAATGTTAAGATCATTACTTGTACACCTACATTCTGGCAAATAAATACTTAAATTATTATTATTTTAGAAAAACGTTGATTGTTTCTTAGCTCTGGCTAGTTTTGCCCAGTCAATATAGCGTATGTGTGGTGGACGTAGTGGATATTATGTGGAAAAATTCAATTTTCCTCTGTCTGCATGAACTTTCTCAGTGCAGGTGTTCAAAATTGCAGCTTTTTGGAGTGATATGTAGATTGAATCTTCCAGGTCTATTAATTTGAAGCTATTGTGAAGATGGTTGGGTATAACCCCTGTAATGGAAACAACTATACTTTGGTACGACTTATACTTTTTCTTGCCTCCAGATTCTTGTTACTACTTCTTTAAGTTCTGCATATTTACTTATTTTCTCTCCAATTATCTTTTGCAAATTATGCGTGTTGGGATTATTATAGTTATTTAAGAAAACTTTTTCAATTTGAAGCTTTTTTTTTTCGGTGGGAAAATCATCTAATGACAAATCGCGCTCTTAGATGGAGCGAGAAATAGTGCCAGACTTTTACTGACTAAAAATGCACTCCGGTTTCCTCTTTGCCTTCATCCTGTGGCCCCGAGCTTCACTTTCACACTACCCGTGGCTCCAGTAGGCTTCGGCCCCGCTGGGCCCCTACGGTTTCGCTGACATCTCCTTGAGGCGCGCGTGGAACACTACGCGCCGCCGACAACTTGAGCTCGGTCCGGACGGTTACCGGACGATTGGACGGCGAGCCACCCATTGCTCACCGTCCGCAAGCCCGCGCCTACGGTGGCCGGAAATCGGGATCGGAATCCCGGCGGCGGCTAGGGCGTGAGGACCGTTGCCTCACGCGATCGGCCGCCTCCTTTGTTAGCATTACTGCTTCGCAGAAGGAGGCGACCGCCTGCCACTCCTCCTCACTCCGGACCATGGCCTGTACCAATGCCCGGCGCGAAAAGATCACTGCTGTCGATCGCCCCCACGAGGTCACGGCGTTGTTCTGCCCAAGCGAGGCACACCTCCACCGTGTGCTCCACCATGCGTTCCACACAAGGGTGACACCCGGGCGTGTCTTCCGCACGAATTCGGTGCAGGAAACTCCCGAACTTACCATGTCCGGTCTGCCTCATGCGGTAGGCCACTCCTCAAAGAGGGGACTTACCGCCATAATTGTGGCGTGCCCAGCACTGGGTTGCGACAGTCGCTGTCGCCATTCCACCATGATATCCCGCCGGAGTTCTTCCCGCCATGCCGCAACTTGGCGCGCTAGCGGAGTTTCGCCCCGGCGTTGCATCTCCACGTGCAGATCGTGCATGCGTGCAAGGACTTTCAATTTGTAGCTGTGATTCCTTTTAAAATATATATATATATATATATATTTAGATGTGTCATCGTGATTATAACTGAATGAACATTAAATTGTTCATTCGATAAGCATTTTTTTTTTCTTTAAGATATTTAATATGAAGTACCAAGCTTAATTAATTGATGTTTCGTTTTTTTCAGTAAAAGCATAAAGTAACTTCTCCCGCTCTGACTGGAGTGAGAGGAGGTGTTCGACGTTTACTGACTAAAACCCACTAGGTAATATTTCTTCAGTTACCCTTTACGTTCAAGACCCGCGATTACTTTTTCGAATAAGCTCGCACCTAGCTTACAATACTAGATAATATTTTACGTGTAGGTGCTGATATTGTGCAAAATTAAAAAGGTTACATCAGCAACACGCTCGTTCGCAGCTGTCGGGCACGACAGTATCCCGACGATCACGACACAACACTGTGTGCTGTCCACATGTGTCGCTGACACATGCCACAACACAACACATTGGGTGAACTGGTGGCAAAATTTATTTAAACTTCATGTACAGAAATGGTACAAAGGACATGCAACAAGGCATTTTCTACCAGTCAACCTTTGAGTTAAAAAGACAACAATGTGGTAGCTATGCACAATAAATATATAACAGGTATTTCAAATAGAATGAAGTATCATAAGTTGCATAAAATAATAAAATATATATTTTTTACTTAATATAAATATTATGATAAATATATCAAATCATTATAATTAAGAGAACTTAAAATATGACCCATTATGACGAAGATTGAATTAAGGTTGAGAAGATTTCAAGTAGTAGTTCGAAAACAAAATCTAAAAAAAAAAAAATCCTACATCTGTATGTATACATGCTGATTCATATAGCTCCTTGACAATGGAAACTTGGAGAGTGTGAGCACGAAGGCTTCGGTACCTTAGTCTTCTAATGTAACCTAACTTTTAATTAATATAACATGTTTCATTTGCCCTTCATGTTATAGGTGGGTTGGTTAACATTAATAAATATAGACTAAAATCTTTTAATTTTTTTTCTAATCTTACACTACAATACTCTTTGTTTTACACATTGCCGGTAGACCAGCAGGTACTCTATACAATCCCTAGGAATTATATAAATTACCTAGGTAAAATATGTAATGGATAGTAATATTTATAATATTTCATACATTGCCTGGACGCCCCAGGTATTCTATACATTTCCTAGGTATTGTATAGAAAACCAATAAAGATATAGGTGAGAACAATGTAGAAAGACGTGCATGTTAAAAGAGTCCACAGATTTATTTGAATTTTAATTATAAAATTACTTAAAGGTTGTCTGTAAAAAATCGCTTTTAGCGATAAGACCGCCCATTGTGACACCCTATTAATTTTAAGTTCCTAATGTAATTTGTATTTTTGGTGTACAATAAAGAATATTATCTATCTATCTTAAAATATTCCTTACTCTTTTAAAAAAAAAAAAAATATTCAATACATGTCTTGTTTCAACTGTGAATAGTTATAACACTTTGATTAACAAATCAAAGTGCAATGCAATTGCAGTGCAGTGCGGGCAATGTATATTTAAGTTTGTTTTGCATACTGCATAATAAAATATAATGGCTTATTAGTTTGCTAATGAGCAAGAAGGTAACGAATCGTTTGAAGAAACGTCCCTTTTTTGTTTGTTTGTTGACTCACATGTGCCTGGAGACAAGTTTTACTACATATTTCAAATATCATTATGTCTCCGCGACAACATAAAAACGAACGAACAGATTTTACCGAAATAAAACTTGGTTTTGTTTATGAAAACTAAGCAACCTTAGCTTTGTTATCAGTAAGGTGAAGAATATAGAAAAAGACAATCGAAAAGTTTACTGAGTTTGACTTTCGAGCTTTTTTATAGAGGGGGAAAATCATCCAATCACTGGAACAGTCCATTGACGCTCTGCGTGTCAGACTTTTACTGGCTAAAACCACACCTGTGTCCTTCAGTTGCCCTTTGCGTTCTAGGACCGCGGGTATCCTTTTCGGAAATTCCCCGCGGCCCTAACCCCGGTGGTCACCAACGGTATCCATTGTTTGTCGTCCACAAGTCCGCGCCTACGGTGCCTGGTAGTCGTCCCGCGCCTCCCGACGCCCGGTGCATATCCTGTCGTGGCGGCTAGGGCGTGAGGATGTACGTTCCCTAACGCGTGTAGCCGCCTCCTTCGCTAGCATTACTGTTTCGCAGAAGGAGGCGACTGCAACCCACTCCCTAACGCTCCGGACCAGGCGAGCTCTTAACCGAGCGGCCCGGCGAACGAGGTCGCCGCCGCCGCTCGGTTAAGAGCTTGAGGCGGGACAATGGGGCATAAACATGTCGATCGCGTCAACGTAAAAATAACTCGCACTAAGTCCTCAGTACAAAAAAGTGTGACTTGGGCGTATTTCGTCCCCTCTGTCACGCAGTTAAAAAATAAACCAATGAAATAGCATAATAATATGTATTTTACTTTTAAACTTAAAATAAAAGGAAATTCTCTTTTTTTTTCTTTGTCCGTTACGCGGGGTTGGCTTCCCTAATCTTGAAGCGCCAACTACTTTGCTGATAAGTATCGTCATCAGACAGACCCAGCATCTTCATGTCTCTCGGGACATTCGCCATCTACGTAAGCCATAGAAACTCACTTCTTCACCGCATAATCATCGGATCTTCACATTATGTGTCCATAACACCGTACCCTGGACTCCGTCTGCTTCTCTGCATTAGGTGGGACTTTAAAATTATTCCGGATGTATTGGTTACGGATCTTATCTTTGAGGGTAACTCCATACGGAACTTTTGCTCGTCCATTTTCTAAATGGTTGCATGTATTGTGTCAAAGTATTGTTTTCTTCGATTTGAATTTCGAATTTAAATATTAGAATGTTATAGTTGTGTTCCTACTTTAGTGTAATCTTTTTTAACCCAAAGGTTTACTGGTAGAGAATGCCTTGTTGCGTTAAGCCCGCCTGCGGACTAGTGCTGTAATTTTTTTTTTTTTATTGTAGCCTGCATTCGGCTATCTAGCGATAACCAAATGTGTTCCACTAATTTTAGCTTTGTAGGCGACATTCCAATAAATAAGCATAATCAGCCTTTTAATGTTCCCACTGCTGGGACTCAGGTCTCCTCTCTAGGCGAGGGAATGGGCCGTAATCCACCACGCGGGCCCAGTGCGGGTTGATGGAAGTCACATGTCTTCGAATTTTTTGGTTCTAGAACATGCCGGTTTTCTCACGATGTTTCCTTTCACCGTTTTGAGAGCAGTGGTGATGACATAAATTACAAAAAGTAATGCGCCTGCCTGGGTTTGAACCCGCGACCTGCAACTCGTAAGTCGGGACCGTTACCACACGGCACCACTGCTCTTAATAATCCAATAAATAGCACTTTATAAATTATCTTGTTGTTGTTTATGTTTTAGGAGGTTGATGTTTTCTTGTGACTGTAGTTAATTCTTAACCAGTTCGTTAGTGTGTTTGCTCAGTCTTTCTTTGTAGGTAACAGTAGGTATCTCCATATTTCTTACAAACCAGCGCTTGGGATCGTTCTCAAGACTTGTTCATAAAATTTAAATAAATAAATAAATGCTCATGTCACCAGTGTTCCAGTGTGTAAATCGAGACTCTCTGATACCTACAATAAAAAAGGTTGTCTGAACGTACGCAGGTTATTACAGTCTACCACCGTCACTCGGTATTTCAATAACCCTGTACTCCACCGCTGAAGCAATACTCGTGAAAACGACAGAAATAAAACAAACGACCCGTAAAAAAAGGACAGGATACCTAAGTTGGTCTGCATATCTACCTAGATTTAGTAGTAAAAACTGGGCAAGTGCGAGTCGGACTCGCGCACTAAAGGTTCCGTTTAAACTTTCCTATGAAAACAGTTCAATTCCCTAACTGAGTGACGCAGATTTGTCCAACTGTTGTGACAAATTTACCAGTTTTCAGTTTTTTTCCTATACTTGTGCTATAAGACCTTGCTTCATGCCAAATTTTAGGATTCTAGTTCAACGGGGAATATCCTATGAATTTCGATTTCCCTTAGAGTTTCGAAATATATGTTTTTTGCGACATAAACGGCCGTATCTTTTTTTTCGTTAACTCAGAAGTTTGACTTTTTCACAGCTTCAAGGGACCGTAGACCTAAGTATATGGTTTTAATTTCAACTCGATACCTCCACGCATTCCTGAAATAAAGGGACAGACAGACAGACAAATAGACAGACGGACAACAAAGTGATCCTATAAGATTTCCGTTTTTTCCTTTTGAGGTGCGGATCCCTAAAAAGGACTACTTTGACTTTGTGCAATATTCTGTATTATTGTATGCTTTCGAGCTCTCTTATACTAAGAGACACTGACGGCTTTATCCAATTTATTTTTATTATTATTTTCCGGGTTACAAATAGTCAAAATCTTAATAATGAATCATTACACAGGAGCGCCACCCCGTAGGCATGGGTTTACGAACGACGAGCAATGTGGCTCATGCTCTCTGTCCCCTCATCCTATAAGAACTGCCATCCTAGCCAAGTTTCGTGTCGAATTCCGTTCTCCAATCGGTAACGCCTCGGTGTCAGCAATTGTAGAAAACGATAAGTTGACGCGCCTGAGTCGGCCGTTCGTTTTACAATGTCGTTCTACAATAACAAAGGATGTAACGTTGAACATTGTAGAAACGATAATAATTCATTCTAACATTAAGAACGGTGTGAGCCTGGCTACGAATTTTCTATTCGTTTGTTCTGACCACGTGACTTAACGTTGAGATGATGTCATTCCCATACATTTGATTAGTTTTCGACTAGCGTTAACGATTGCAGATTCTCAAATTGGCTAGGGGTGCTGAGCCCGAGTCGCCGACTGCGCGTAGTCTTTCACGCGCGTTTTAAAGATATATCAGCAAACCGTAAGGGCCCAGCAAGAAGGATGCCTGCTAGGGCCATGGGGAAAAGTATGGAAGAGATCGTGGTCCTAGAACGCAAAATGCAAGTGATGAAACTATTTTAACCACACCTATGTGTGGTTTTAGTCAGTCTGTTGCGTCCTCCCTTGACCGGAAAAGTCATTAAATATAATAATAATATAATATAATATTCACACAACTATCACACAACGCCGTCTAGTCTCAAGCTAAGCAGAGCTTGTGTTATGAGTACTAGACCACTGATAAACATACTTAAATATTTCTAAATACATACATATTATAGATAAATTACACCCAGACACAGAACAAATGATTGTGCTCATCACACAAACATTTGTCCTAGGTGGGAATCGAACCCACGACCTCCGGCATAGCAGTCAGGGCCACTAACCACTAGACCAACAGGCCAGTCGAACACTAGACCAACAGGCCAGGCCATTAGATAATTTCAGGTGGGAAATTATATATATATTTTATACCTGAGGTGAATTTTTTAATGTAACTAAAACTCTCTATAAAATTGTTATTTTTATTATATTATTGTGTTAGTTAACTATTATATTGTATTCGTTACCTATTTAACTGTGTTTTTTACAGTTAATTTTCGCATTCCTCCAATAGGTAAGATGTGTAAAGCACTATTTTTTTTTATTTAACAACCATTGTACCATATATCTGGCGATTAAATGATTTTATTTATGATTTAACTCAAAAAAAAATTATCGCCTCCACATTTTAATACAAAAATTAATAATTAGATTGATAAATGATATTTATTTTGTAAATAGTTTTAAACACTTTTACATGTCAATTTTTTTTTGTCATTTTAAACTAGATGAGGCCGGTGTTTCCTAGCTGACTACCCTGATTGTACCTGATTTTTGTAACTACAGAATGAATAGCCTATAAAAACTTGCTGAATTCTACAAACAATAATACTTAAACACATACTGAAAGTAAATACTTCAGATACAGAGAAAAACAAACATAGCGGACCGTGATGCAGATATATATTTTATTCATTTTATTTATGCTATAAAAATATATGTTTACAGTATGCAACAGAAAAATGCTTATAGTTATAAACAGTAAAAAAAAAATATTTATTCATTTTACCTTGAAAGTTTCGAAAAAAAAGTTTGATTAAAAGCGAAACATTCTGATCTCATCATTCGTATCTGATCTCCATTAATAAATCAATAAAGCCGAAACTGATGAACCAATTTCATTGAAAAGTAATATCCATGGACGTTTTTCACTTCGGAAACCAAATACGAAGCCATAAGGTAGCCATTATTGGTTTAACTGCAATAACGCTACTTTTGAAACTGGTCGTAAATTCATGCCATTTTTGTATACATGTATTATTAGATGGTACGTAACGTACATTAAGGAACCGCATACAAGACTATAAAAAGCTGTAATAAGCAATGTCTCTTGAGTTAAAACAAAGATCAAATTCTCAGATAGCCAATTGTAACACAGTGTTTCGAAAATTATATGAATGTTAAGTAGACGTGTTAAGTATTTTTTTTTAATTGATATAAACTAGTGCTTGACTACGATCCCGCCTGATGGTAAGCAGTGATGCAATCGTTAATGGTGAGGCAAACTAGTCTACTAAAAGCCTTATTTACTCCAGCCTTAAGACACCTAAATTATTAAATCGGACGGTAAGACCGCAGCAGGTAAATTGTTCCAAATATAAAGGCATATAGGTATGTTCGTCACAAACTCGATCGATCGCAAGCAAATAAACGGTAACATTCGTAATGGAACGCGCCTGCTCGTTGCTGAATTTGCTTCTGTATCTGTAGTCAGTTTTACTGAGAAAAAATCAAGTCAAAAATAAATAAACATTATGAAAATCTGAAATCAGTTACTGTGTTTTAAAATAACAATTTTAAATGATTTTATGGTATGTTATTGTTTTTGTCAACGAATCACATCATTTTCATTTCGCTTGATAGTTTAAAAACTGATTATTATATTCATCAAATATTTCAAGGCTTTTAAAAGCACGGATAGCTTTGGTCAAACCAGTTCTGTTGAACATAGGCTTCCCCAAGTGTGCACAACCACAACAACCAGCCCTGAGAGTCTTGCATCCATCAGATTCCTGCGACCTTCATCAGATTATCGGTCTACCTTGTGGGAGGCCTTCCAACGCTACGCCGTTACTACTCTAAAATCATTCGGCCTCATCGACCATCGGCCACTTAAGTTTGGCGATTTTTCGGTCTATATCAATAACATTGGTTGTCATGCGGATATCTTAATTTCTGATTCAATTGAGCATAGCCCTACACATTGATTTAAATTCGACCAATTTCATAAATATAGGCCAATACAAGCTTAGTTCACGAAACCGAAAAATGGCGCATAAAAGCCGGGCTAGTGCGCTGTGAACTGGCGTGAAACGCTGGCTTATCTCGAACCCGCTGAGTGCCATCCACTCAGTGATGACTGGGTGGCTAGGCAGTGATTCTATTTCATTTAACTTGCATTGACTAGATACTTTTGTAAAAGAGTTTAACTGTTAATGTAAAAATACTGCCGAAATGTTAAGATTTTTTTTTGGAAATATTATAACAATTTGTAATGTTATAAGTAAATGTGGAAATTATGGATGAAACAAATTTGAATATTCCAATAGTATGTGCCTTAATGTTTTCCGACTGTCACGCGGTTGAAGCCGCTGGCAGACGCTAGTCCTATTATAAACATCTTCGGTTTCTTCTTCTTCCCTTGTCCCCTGTTATTTGGGGTCGGCGCAACACGTTTTATCCTTCCATTCTGCCCTGTCACTCGTCATGCTATCATCAACATCCTTTTCTTTTATATCACTATTCTTATAATCCATCCATCTTTTCTTTGGCTTACCTCTCTCTCTCCATCCATCCACATGTATGCTCATAGCTCTAAACATCTTCGGTTTAATAATGCAAATTTATGTTGTTGAATCATTGTAAAAGTAATTGTACCGACAAATTGTATCTCCATATTATTTTGAAATCTCTCTTTTTCTCAAGCTTTATAGGTATAAGTAGTACTTACGAGTATGGTAGAGAATGAAGCACTAGTACGGTCGGTTGCTAACCAAAAGATTGATCAATAAATTTGGTATTACGGACCCCATGGTCCATAATTATACTGTGATATCGAAAGGAGATCGCATGAGTTAGGTTAACGAACTGGCATGTAAAATATACTTTTAAGGATTTTATTTTTCTAGAATAGGTTTAAAAATTGAGTAGAACAAAGAAATGTCTAGTCTTTTCAGTTCGGTCATAACCATTGTAGTGCGAAGTACCTACTAATATTGAATTCTTGAAGAAAAGTTTATGAATCTTATTGATACCAAGTTTTTCATTGTAGATCCATAACCTCTCAATACCATTCTGTTTATAAAAACTTATAAAAACGAAAATTGTACGAAAATAAAAAAGTGTCTCATAATTAGTATATAGGCACATGCCTATATACTAATTATGGGACACTTTTTTCATCCTTCTTTTCTGAATTCAAACAATGTTTAAGCATGTATATAATATTATATTCTCGACATTAAAAATGTCGTATCTAATCCGCGAGGGCATTTCCAACTACATTAAAAGCGTATCGCGATGTCTGTCAGGCAACATACCTGAAATGTTTGTCATGACAACAGGCCTTTGTGGTCATTGCGCCCCTTTGTCAGTAAAAACATACAAAAGGAGCTTTGATGTCAATCGAGTCACAGATATTTCATATCATACCAATATATGGAACGTACTCGTAGAACTTTGCTACTTTATTGTACTTACCCATATCATATACCTAAGGTTTGTGTGATACAAGTGAAAAGGATTTACATAAAAGAAACTAAGGAACTACGCACTATCCAAGACACTTTTCTCCATCGAAGTCAAGTTGCTAACTGGTCGGTTTTCAACCGGTTACATTTCGGGGAGTATGCATCGGAATCGCATAACTTTATTCCGCCAAGCCCGTACGATCATCGGACCGCCACAAACGTTTTGGGAATATTTTAATTGTGCGTCCAGCTAAGGACTTCCTTGCTGAAGTCTGTGTTTCCTGATGGCTACAACCCGTCAGTCTTTAAGCACACTTATGGCCTAGCAGTAAATAGTTATATAGCATACTTCTAAGCATACGTGTGCTCCTTGACAACCACCACATCATCGCTTAATATCAGGTGAGATAGTGGTCAAGCAGCGTTTTATTTCAAATAACTATGAGACTCATATAGTGAAATGATATCAACATACACATTAAAATCATTGATTCGGCACTCCAGCTAAGATACTGTAGCAATGATTCACAACATATCAGTCCAGCCATATCACGGCCAGGAAAAAACGCTAAGACTGGCTCGCACCCTACCCACCAGGGGTGCACACATTGCATACTTTTACGCATTAATGCATAAAAGCAATCAACACGCATTTCTGCCAACATGCCTGATGCGCTACAGAAGCGATGTAGTCCCATCAACACCTGAAAGCATTATTATACTGCACGCATAGGGCACGGTACGATCTTTTCGTAAAACGTACCCACAGGCTACAAGTGTAGAACAATGAACAGAAGGTTCTGAAAAGTGTTTTAATCTCCGTAGAAGTACGCTTAAACCTGCGGGCAATCATGTTCGCTATGATCGACAGAGCTGCTCTCTCTTAATGACGTCACCGTCCCTAAGGCTCGTGGTCAAGATATCCCAAGATACTTAAACGACTGCATTCTCGATAACGGCACACCATTAATTCTTTTTGGAAGTCCGTTACTGGGCATTTTCCACCAGCCCCAAACACCTTCACAACACTCTTTTGGACATTGTACACCAGGCCTTGAGTTCTGACGTATCTCTCACATACATTTACAAGTTTCCTGCCACAGGCTAAGGCACCGAGCAGCACCATGTCATTTATATAATAGTAAACAAAACACTTCTTAAAAAAATCACAAGTTTCTTTTATCCTGCCTCGACCACCAAATAAATACGTAAGGTGTACAATAAACCAGGAGCTAATGAATTGTTCTACATAATTCAGAACTTTAGTTCCGTAACATATGGACGGTAGAGGGAAGATACAAAGTTTTGGCATGCCTCACTTTCTGCTTATAAGCTATTTAAGCAGGGCAACTGTGTAAGACCAGGCATTTAGTCGGTTACGCTTAAAATGTAACAATTTTAAGTTTATATAATTACTAGAACATCATATAGGCTCCTAGATGCTATCATTAAGCCTTAGCTACACTAGGGGACAAACTGTCCCCAAAAATTACGCGCAGCGCTGTCAAATTTTGGCTTTCTTGTTCCGTTATGAGAAAACTAAGTATAGAATTATTATTTTTTTTGAGGTGAATAACCATCTAATCACTTCTCGCGCTCTAGGGTGGAGTGCGACGGGTGTCAAACTGTTACTGACTTGATCACATCTGTGTCCTTCAGACGCTTTTTGCGTTCTAAGACCTTGGGTTTCCTTTTCAGAAATTCCCCGTGACCGTAGCTGGCATCGGCCCTGCTAAACCCCTACGTTCTTGCTGACATCTCTTTGAGGCGCGCATGGGACACTACGCGCCGTCGATTACTGGATGGTGAGCTAACCGTTACTCGTCGTCCGCAAACTCGCGCATGTAATGGATTTGCCTACCATCTACGGCCTAACCTTGAAAATGGACCACTTAATTATCAGAAACTTTACGAGTTTAACTAACTTCTACCAGCGGCTTCACTCGCGTGAAAGTAGATTTCAATGGACCATCGTGTCGTTTCATTTCATTAAGAGGGTCCTTTTCCACTCGCCTATCGTCAATATTGAACATGGCTTAAAAGCTCGTTGCTGAAGAGGCAATGCGAAAGAAGAGAGAAAACGCCTGAAAACTCTGTTGGCATTTAGTAATTCCGTGATTTACTCGTATATTTCACAAAACTTGTTCCAGGGAATACGTTGTTTTTTTAAAACACTTAAAAGTGGTGTCTGTGTGTATGTTGTTACATCTTCATGCTCGAACGGCTAAAAAGATTTGGATCAAACTTGGTACACGGATAGACTCTGGAATAGCACTTAGGATGTTATTTTATTCCGGGAATATGTTCCCTTAAGATAATTTTCTACTAGCTAATTGTATATAGTTTTGACTAGCTTTTTTATGTTTACCTAATTTAAGTTTGCAATTAGGTACCTACCTACTTGTTAGTTCATGAATCATGTTGTGCTAAATAAATATGTTTTCTTTCTTTCTTTCTTTTTGGATTTTGCCAGCGGCTTCGCCCGCATGAAAGTAGGTTTCTACGTAAAAATTTTGGACCCCCGTTTCTACCCTCTAAGGGTTAATTTAGAAAATTCTCTCTTAGTGCTTGCCTACGTCATGAAAGGAAACCTTATACAAAATTTCACGCTTCTAATCCCGGTAGTTTCGGCTGTACGTTGATGTCAGTCAGTCAGTTTCTCCTTTTATACATATAGGTTTAATTTAGGTACAGATAGGTGCTATCGTTAAACAAGGTTATAATAATATCTAATGCTAAGTACTCCGGAGCTTCAGCTTCCATGACATAACAGCTTCCTTGCCTGGGAGTACGGGAGTCTCCGCTCTCGTTAGAGTACGCCATTTGCATAAAACAGGTATCACGTTGCATCGGCCATAACTGTTTACCTAATTCGGTATTATGGAACACCAAACGATATTTAATTTTGACACACAAAATGAAATTTACTTCTAGGCGCGAATGAGATGAGAACGCTAATAAGGGTAATGTTTTCAATGAAAAACAGTGTATTTATTAGTCAATTTTAGTTCACAACAATGTGAGATAAAGCACAGAAAAGGGAATGACAGAAAGAATTTTATACAGGCTGATATTGTTTTAGGGTTTCGTAGCTCAAAAGGGAAAAACGGGATTATAGGATCACTGACACATCACTTGTTGTCGATCTGTCTATCTGTCTGTCAAGACCCTTTGTCTCTTGCTGACGCGTGGAGGTATCGAGTTGAAAATATGACCGTTTATGTCGGAAAAAAGAATATTTCGACTCTCAAGGGAATCAAAATTAATAGGGTACTTCCCGTTGACCCAGAATCCTGAAATTTGGCGTAAAGCAAGGTCTTACAGCACAGATGTAGGTAGGAATAAATCTGAAAACAGTAAACTTTATTTTTATACTTTTTTTGCGATTCGGAAAAATCTTCGAAGGTCCATTCGGGAATTGAACTATTTACATAGGCAAGTTTGTACGGAACCCTCAGTGTGCGAGTCCCTCTCGAACTTGCCCAGTTTTTTTTTAATATCAGATTAATATACGTATAATTAAATGAGTAGTACCAAAGTATCCGTATATTAAAATTAATATATCATTTCTGTTTTACGATTTTTTAAATCTTATTGATAGATGATATTTATTTTGCAAATAGGTTTTAAAAAAACACTTTTACACGTAATTTTTTTTTGTCAGAGTAAACTAGATGAGACCGGATATTATTATTACCTAACTCCAAACTAAATTCGAGTGAAGAATTCATAATAGTCAATGAATATAAAAACTTAAATTTAAAATGCATTAAGTACTGAAACAAAACAAGTTTCTTTTAAGGAAGTGTTGGTTTCGGCCGAAACTAAGACTGTTGCCGAAATTCGGTTTCAGTTTCAGTCGTAAAAACCAGTTTTGGTCGGATACCAAAAATCAGCTCTCTAGGTCCAAGGGATTCAGCTGGGCGTACAAAATGTAACACATCCTGAAAGTAGTATTTTCAGAATCGGCTACTGAATCGAATTCGGCAATTTTTTAAATAAGTATGTTTTTATCCTAAAACTAGCGGTCCCGGCAGACGTTGTTCTGCACAAAAGCGGGATTTAGTAAAAAAAAAAATTACCCTACTCTACCCTACTCTACCCTACTCTACCCTACTCTACCCTACTCTACCCTACTCTACCCTACTCTACCCTACTCTACCCTACTCTACCCTACTCTACCCTACTCTACCCTACTCTACCCTACTCTACCCTACTCGTTAAAAAGTACCCTATGTCCGTCTCCTGGTTCTAAGCTACCTCCCCACCAATTTTCAGCCAAATCGGTTCAGCCGTTCTTGAGTTATAAACAGTGTAATTAACACGACTTTCTTTTATATATATAGATTTAATTAAGTATTTAGATTAGGATGAAAAAAAAAAAACCGGCCAAGTGCGAATCGGACTCGCGCACCGACGGAGGCACTCAATTTCCAAATCGAGTCTCAAAGATTTTTTCGAATCGAAAAATACTTTTCTTTGGGACTTAACTACAAAACAGTTTTCAGACTTTTTCCTATATTTGCACTATAAGACCTTGCTTGCTGCATGTCAAATTTCAGAATTCTAGGTCAACGGGAAGTACATTACTTATAGGTTTTAGTGAATATCTATTTATGAGGAAAACTTGTTGTTTTTGTTGTTTAACGATGAAATGACAAACCATGTTTTTGTCAATCGTTGCTTGTCAAGTGAAAATTTATTAATCAATTTTTGATGAACTGACAGGATATCGGCGCAAAATACACGTCTAAACGGAGAGCGATTTAGATTTTTTCACTGCTGCTTGGAGTAGCTGACCTAATAAGTGTTTGATATTAATTTCAGCTTCTTACCTCTACGCGTTCCAGAGTAAAAGGATCCTGACAGACGGACAGACAGACAATAAAGTGATCCTCTAATTGTTCCGTTTTGCCGACTTAGGTACGGAACCCTAATTATGTATTTTAATAAATTCTTGATAAATCAACAGTATCGATGCGCCATCAATGTAGTGCCTCGATGTCCATAATATTTGACTAATTTCTTAAAGCAACACAACCTAAGAATATAAATAAAATTTCAGTGCTTAAATTATGATTGTACATAACTTAAGTTTCTTATTCGGCTGAAGAGTAATCTACCTACTCCACAGCATACCTTAAGTGATGAGATTACAAGATATACTTACCTAACTCTGTTATAATACAAAAATATCTACTTTTATAACAGACACATAAATGCGAAACTTTTGTCCCATTCTGAACATTTTCGCAAAAGGGTGTACATAACTGCGCGAATTTCGCTATGTCCCGTTTTAATAAATCTCTATTTACAATTCCGCGCTCGGCGAGTGGAAAGGCTTAAGCCAAGACATTTTTCTTCATTCGCAAGTGTGTGCTAACAAACTCGGTGTCGCCGCGCCGCGGTTGGGGACGTTTACCCTTCTCAATCTCGGAGAATTCGGTTACAATCATAATGTTACGCGGCGCGCTTTGCGGCGGCGGCGCGGCGCGGCAGTGGCGCGGACCAACACTCTTTTATTTTAATCTCTTTTTATGAAATCACTCGGGGGTGAGCTGAGAGTAATTTGAAAAACATTTGGTATTTCCGTATGTGTTTGCTTAGACGCTATCGTTCTGACTTCAGGAACGATTATGGCTTTTAATCTTTTACATTACCACTAGACCAACAGGCCACTCGTCAATTATCCCAAGATAACATACTCCCGGGATTTTTTATTTTTTAGGTGGTAAAATCAAAAACCCACTCCTGTTCCTTCGTTGCCTTCGTCCCAGGGTCCGGGTTTCGTTTTCACACTACCCATGATACTCCCGGGATAAGAAGTCTCCTATATGCAACTATGTCCTGAAATATCAGGACATAGTCTATCCTTGTACCAAGTTTCATCCAAATTCGATCAGCTAGTTTGAGCTTGAAAGAGTAATAAACATACAAATATACACACTCAGAAACTTTCTCCTATATAATACTAGTGCGATTCCTTAATCAACCAAATAAATTTTGACATTAAATTGACTAACCACTTTTACATTAGTCAATTTAATTTCAAAATTTCGTTTAATTCAGTTACAAATTATTTGCTTGAACCAAACCGTTCATTTGAATGTTACAGATATTTTAAACGTTGACCACGTAGCCTGATTCTATATAACGAAGATGACTTTATAACTTACTTAGACGCCGTGTTATCTGAATACTAATGTGCCATCTCTTTGACGAAGAACAATGGCGATGGCGTCCAATGCAGTTATTCCCTACAGAATTTGCGAAATTATACTTTTATCATTTGTTTTTGCACGAAACAAAATATAGATACTACATTGTTGTGGTAAAAAGTTCTTAGTATTATTGCACTGTCGTCGAGCTCTCTATGAGCGCTTCACAGGAGAAAAGAGCTTTAAAATAATAGAATGTAACAAGCTCGCTAAATCTCATAGCCTTAACGTAATAACTGTGAAATTGGACTTTCAGTGAAACTCCGTGGCTCACCACAGGTAATTATATATCTGGAGCTCCGGAATATGAAGTAATTATGTTGTCGGCGACACATTATCGCCCAGCCGTAACTCCTCAAGTAAATACCCCAATGCGTTTTATATATCTGAAAGCACTACTCGTATTCAAGAGTAAACCCCACTTCCATACGCTGTCCGCTGGGGTCACTCATAAATTTCAATGTACTATTCTGGCTAGCGTACTTTAAGTGAAATATCTACTCCATTTGGGGATCCAAATATCCAAACTACTTGATGAATTCCAATACTCTTACGTGACCTACAATATAAAGCGCAGGTGATTTTATGAACGTCATCTTTGATCACGATACCCGCTCGTGATTTGTTATTAATATTGTTTTTTTTTTTTCAGAATTAAAACCACTTTACGTGATTACATAAAATATTCTTTTACGTAAATTGGGTATTATTAAAATCAAAAAAAGTTAAACTTTTTAATGAATACATTGAACCAACTTATGCGATTTAAGACTCGTAATACAGAACACAAACGTTTGCACAACAGATACAAGATCAGCACCATTTATTCAGGGCTCAGCTACTCAATGGCAAGAAAAATGGGATACATAGGTATTTATTACCGATCCCACTACTAAAATAGAACTAAAAAACCTTTATAGCAAATGCTCCGTTTCAGATTTCCCGACCGCTGTGAAACATAGGGTCTAATAAATATTCCCCCTGTCGGATCTCCCTTCGCTGCGAGACGGGCCCCGCCTAAGATGAGGAAAACCGCCGAGATTTGTACCATAAACCCTCCTGTCACCGGAAAACAACGTACGTGCGATATCATTGCCGCCAAGCGTGGAAATATTCTGTACAACCGGGAATCAGCCTGCGTTTAGAAACGCTGATTACAATGTTAATGGATTTTGTTAATAGACGGATAGACGAGATGAAGGCAATCGCGCTATGTGAATAATTTACACTACATTGTTGTTTGTATGTTTGCGTTAGTTAATTGAAACTACTTGAAGCTTATACTCTTATACCGTGTTCCATTTAAGGAACACAACGCTTGGTTAATCAGAACTGATTTATTGGCCCATTAACGGACACGTCACTGTAGCTCCCAATCAAAGTTAGATGGCATGCAGCTAATCCAGAATTCTGTATACATTTTCCTGTTCGATCCAGTTCTGTTTGTATTGTATGGATGTAGGTATCTGTGTCGTCAATCTCTCATCGCTCACACGCTCGTCTCAGAACTAAGGTTGCCCTTTTCGTCTTATCGATGACAGTTTGCGGCGGCCATTTCTCGTCCTCATTGTGTATTCAACCAGCTGCGATAGTTCTATGTAAATTTTAATAACATTAATGTACATTATTTAAATTTATGTAAACGTCAAAGTGAGTTATTTCATTTTCAGCCAATGTCACCTCATCAGATTCACGTTATACAATAAATCACGGTGATTATCCATTGTTTTCGCGTGCGGTAATGAATCTGTCCCAACGGTGGTCAAAACAAGGGATTATGTAATATAGCACGTGGAAAAATTACTCCAGAACAAATGCAAACACAAAAAAAAATAAGATATTTTTATTTCATCTTCAGTTTAAATAAATTATGATGGGCATGTCACATTGTGACGTTTCAGAATGAGAAACACGTGCGACATCGCCGTCGCTTAGACAATATTTAATATTTATTGAAGGAGGCGCAGATATCTACAGACGTTAGTATGATGACAAACAGGAAAATTATTTACAAAGTGCTTTATAAATACAATTCTACATATTGTTTTCTTTTTTATGACAGAACAAACTTTATTATATATACTTACAATTTCTATAAAGCTGAAGAGTTTGATTGTTTGAATGCGCTAATATCAGGAACTACTCATTCGAATTGGAAAATTATATTTGTGTTGAATAGCCCATTTCTCGAGGAAGCCTATAACATCACGCTACGACTATTAAGAGCAGAGCAGTAACCAAAGATGCGGGTGGAACCGCGAGGGACAGTTAGTATTATAATAAAGTCCGTTACTTGATCTATCGTCCCAGTCAGTCGTGCTTGCTCCCAACCCCTCAGGAAGTTCATTCATCCACGACACCCGAGAGTAACGCGGATCGACTGCCTCTGACCCCAACCTTTAGGGAAACCATCAAACACAATCATTCGCCAGGGGATCAGCAGAACTGTCCTGTGAGAGGTATCGTTTGGAGACAAATTGGTGCACAGCTGTCGAGGGATGATTTATAACAAGATGTGTTTACACAATTTGTTTCCTTTACTTTTGTGGTCAAATCCGTGTTGAATCGTTTTCGTTTTTAATGCGTTTTTGTGGCCTGTTTGGCTTAAAAACATGCTAGTCATTTACGAAATAGCTTCTGTTATTAAAATAGGATTACCAACGTAGCCCGTGGAATCGCTAAACTTAAGTGTAAGTGGGCCAAGAATATTATTCAAAAAACAGATGATCGGTAGGGCGCAGAGGTTATGGAGTGGCGATCGCGTACCGGAAGACACAGTATTGGAAGAAATCCCAAAAGGAGGACCGATGTTCGTGGATGAGGGTCGCGGAAATCCGATAGATGAGAGACGTATAGGACCAGTCATTGCGTTATAGGAGGCCTATGTCCAGTAGTGGACGTACCTACTTCTGCTGTAATAATGATGATGTTTCAAAAAGTCTGCTGCGATGCTTTTAAAGTGGGGGAGCATAAGATTAGTGCATCCAACATATGTAGGTAAGTACCTCCGCCTATCATCTTGAACAAGAGTAAACATAAACCTGAGTTTACTTGAGGTTGTACCTCAGGTTAGGTAAGTGTGTAGTAATTAAATAAGTATAAGTATAATCAGCGTTATAATTCAAATTCATTCATTTATTAATTTCATTTATTATTTATTTAATCAGCGTTATAATGTTCCCACTGCTGGGACACATGCCTTCTCTTCAGGAAAGGGAAAGACCCTAATCCAGCATACAGGCCCGGTGCGGGTTGATAGATGTCTTCGAATTTTTGGTTTCTTGGACATGCCGGTTTCCTCACAATGTTTACTTCGCCACTTTGAGAGCATTGGTGATGAATTAAATTACACAAAGGGCCGGTACTTTTTTTTATGATATAAAGTGCTTGACTGCGATCCCACCTGATGGTAAACAGCGCGAAAGCGACCGGCGGCCCAGCTGAACGCGTGCCAGAGGGTCATGGCCATACGTATGGTGCGGGGATACCACACGGTTTCCCGCGAAGCGGCAAGCCTCCTTGCGTGCCAGCCACCATGGGATCTGGAGGCAACAGGCCTTGCACGCATGCACAATCTGCGCGTCGAGATGCAACGCCGGGGCGAAACTCCGCTGCCGCGACAAGTATGGCGGAAAGAGTTCAGAAATCAGAAATTAGAAACGTTTATTTCAAATAGATCAACTACAGGCACTTTTGAATTGTCAAAATGTCGGTCAGTCAAAAAAAATACAAGTGAAGCTAAATTGCACGTTCCAAAGCGTAGATCTCTAAGGAGAAGAACGTGCAAGAAACGTCCATGGACACTCTTTTAAATCATATTATGAGTTAAGGTAAATTTTGGTTACATATTTCTTGTCGCGTCTAATATTTGAGCACAATGTAGATAAGTAATAATAATTGAAATAAAAAATAACTAATTTAAAAAAAATTGAGATTGAATTAAGTCACTGGCAGCTAAGAGATAACCAGTCTCAACTGACGGCACCCGTTCACGAGCATGACGCGTGCATCAGCCACACTAAGCTCAACCATTTTGAAGGGAACTGAATGACCCGATAACACGTGCCACCATCAGCGAGACATTTGAATGACAAACTCTCAACTGCCATGCTCGTAATGTCAAACTAGTTGTAACCATTTAAAAATGCTCCATGGTACTTCACATTCACAAAACTTGAAAAACAAAGTGCTTCTACATTATACAATGCTATTGTTTTCAAATACAAAAGGTAATACGTTATCTTAAGCTCTATTGAAATAAACAAATAAAATAAAATAAAAAAACATTTAGAAAACAACAATATATTATATAAAACTAATTTAAAGGTAAAAGTGGGTTCCGGCGGGATCTCATGGCGGAATGGCGACGGCGACTATCGCAACCCAGTGCTGGAAACGCCGTAATTATGGCGGTAGGTTCCCTCTTTGAGGTGTGGCGGGAAAGGCAATACGGCGTCAATACCTTCCACATGACGCAGGTCCTCACCAGACACGGTAAGTTCGGGAAGTTCCTGCACTGGATTCGTGCGGAAGCGACGCCCGGGTGACACCACTTTGTGGACCGCCCGTTGGAGCATACGGTGGAGGTGTGCCCCGCTTGGGCAGAGCAACGCCGTCTCCTCGTGGGGGTGATAGGCGGCGGCGATCTCTCGCGCCGTGCCTTGGTACAGGCCATGCTCCGGAGCGAGAAGGAGTGGCAGGCGGTCGCCTCCTTCTGCGAAGCACTAATGCTAGCGAAGGAGGCAGCCGATCGCCCCAATCGCCGCCGGGATTCCGACCCCGATTTCCGGCCACCGTAGGCGCGGGCTTGCGGACGGCGAGCAATGGGTAGCTCACCGTCCGACCGTCCGGTAACCATCTGGACCGAGCCCAAGTCGTCGACGGCGCGTGCTGTTCCACGCGCGCCTCAAGGAGAGGTCAGCAACTGTAGGGGTCCAGCAGGGTCGAAGCCTACAGGGGCCAAGGGTCTGTTTCTGAAAGGAAGACTCGGCCCTAGTACGAAAGGAAACGAAGAAACAGGAGTGGGTTTTTAGTCAGTAAAAGTATGACACTATCTCCCGCCTCGCCCAAGAGCGGGGGATGTCATAAGATGATTTTCCCGCCGAAAAAAAACAAAAAAAAAACCTGATGGTAAACAATGATGTAATCGTTGATGGTGAAACGCACTAATTGATGATTTGAAAGGTTTGCTGACTTAAAGTACGCTAAAGTAGAGTTTGAAAAATATGTACACAACTTCAAAATCTTAACTCAGAAATCGGAAGAAAATAACGCGCTCTGGCTTTGAACCCACAACACTTAAGTCGGGACCGTTACCATTAGACCACCACTGATCTGTGTACTGCAATCTTATCAACCCCGAACAATATCCAAACAAACAATTAAAAAACTCATCTGGATATTATCTAATTAATCGTTGACGAATTTCCATCGGGCACGAAGTCTGCCGAATCAGAACAATATAAGAAACGAGCCGACCTAATTGGGTCACGGAGCAGACTCTGTCGAACATGGGGTCTATTAATTGAACCACTTCTTCCTTTGCATTATCACAGCCGACACGGCGGGCCTTCAAAATAATTACTTGTCATTTTATTCCGAGAAACGTTGATTTGAGTTTGTAATTTTTGATGGGACTGGCGTGTCTGTTTTGTGGCGCCGGCTATTTATAGCCAACTCTGTTCTGTCAATATCAGAATTATTGTGGTTAAACTAAATAATCGTATGAAAAATCTTAGTTGGTCCAGGGCAGCATATGTGTCGAACGTATGGGTAGCATGCGTAAAGGTAGCCGCGTAATGTAAACCCGACAATATTTTTGTTTCATCGAAACAATTTTTACTACGAATGCATTTGTAAACGAATAGGCGTACGTAGACGCGTACAAACGCCTACTCGTTCACAAATGCTTTCACGGCGTAAGTCTTTGAAAATTTAAGCGGCTTCTATAAGAATATTACTGTCTACGCGACATTAACGCGGTGCGTACGCGTCTACGAATGACTCCTCAGCATGACCACAACGCGTATGCGTCTTCGAATAACTACAACTACTAACAACCATGTGGCAGCTACGTGTGTACCTACGCTTTTTTTTCGCTACGCCTACGAGTCTGCGAATGCATGCGATTCTTCTATGCAATGCCTGCATCTATAAATACCTACGCCTCTGCGAATGCCTTAGTAGCTTCTACACACCATACACAGACGATATATATAAGATTTTAACGCTAAAAATTCGATTCCGACGAATCAGTTAGCGAGTCTATTTTAAACTCATGTTTCTTTGTTTTCATCAATGCAATGTGCTTACCTAATTGATTTTTTTTCATTTGACTGAAAGTCGTGTATATCTAATTACATATGGAGTATCATGGAAATACATGCTTATGGCATTATGTTTCTTTAAAAACTTTAGTCTTGCAAACCAATTACCAAAACTAGAACCCAAAAAGATATTTCCATAACCTAATCGCACTGGGCATATTGCTTGCAGAAGAGATGGTCGATGGGGCCGAAAGGTTCTGGAGTGGCGACCACGTACTGAAGACGCAGCGTCGGAGGGCATCCCACAAGGTGAACCGATTACCTGGTGAGTGTTGTGGGAATCCGATAGCTGCGAGAGGCACAGGACCGGTCGTAATAGCGACACTTGGGGAGGCCTATGTCCAAAAGTGGACGTCTTTCTGCTGAAATGATGACGATGATTAAGCAGAGAGAGACATCATCTCACGACAGAATTTGGTATTTTTTATTTATCGGTGAAGATCGCCCAATTATCTACATGTTATAAGTTCACGTCTTATTTCTGTGGGGGTAGGCAGAGACTACATGCCTCCAGCTATGATAATATAATTAATGATAATTCTTGAGTTCTACCTAAACAACTAGACTCAGAGGAGATCTAGGCTAAATAATAATAATAACAGCCGCATGGAGCGATCTTTAAGGTTAAGCAGCACCGGCCGAGGTCAATCTATTGTTGGGTGACCATCTTAATATACCGAGATCCCTCCGAGCCCCGAAAAGCATGTCAAGCCTTTGATCTCGAGTGCCATTTGTTAGTGGATAGTTTAGTAACAATTCTGATACCAATCTTGTTGGGGTATTGTTTTGCCCAGTTACTGGGTTATGGAGCAGACAGGCTGTCACTCGCCTGTAAAATATTGGTATTCAACTGTATCCGGGTAAAAAGGAAGCCGAAACCAACATAGTAAGGAAAAGGCTTTTTTTTGGTGGAAAAATCATCCAATGACATCCCCCGCTCTTGGGCGGAGCGCGAGATAGTGACAGACTTTTACTGACTGAAAACCCACTCCTGTCCCTTCGTTGCCTTTCGTACCAGGGCCGCGTCTTCCTTTCAGAAGTAGACCCTTGGCCCCAGTAGGCTTCGACCCTGCCGGGCCCCAGTGAAATTGATTAATCTAGATCAATCAATTTGTGCAATATAATGGTGGTTCTCTCAACCGCCTTCCACAGAAAACCTGCGTTAAAACTTATAGGGTACAATTTAAAAGTTCACTAAAATATATTTTGTCCCTAAGACTAAGTTCTTAATAAAATATATTAACTTCATTATAAAATAAATCCACTCTATACAAATAACGTTTAAGTTCTAAAATAAAATATACACTCATCAGAATAATTAATTGTACGTTATATATTTAAAATTTTTTTGCTTATCAAAATGGATAAATGCTCATTAAATATTTCCAAGAGCGAGAGAAGCGCGTTCGGCATTTTAGGGTACCCCGACCCGGACAGGTTAGGTTAGAAAGAGATAATGGAGGCTAGAGTGAGCAAGCAAAGCTAGCTAATGAAGCCACCGTTATCCCCTTCGTGGTAGCTTAGGTTAGACCGAAAAAGAGGTCTCCGTGGGCCTCTGCCTACACCACCCAAGCCGTCTGAAAATAGGTTTGAATTCGTTTATATATTTTATGGCATAGCATAAAAAGGAAAACCATTTGGTGAGCATTTATCTATTCTGGCAGGCATTTCGAATTTAGGTAGTAAAATAGGTGTTCCTGGTAGGCGTTTAAACACAATCCAATCATAAATAGGTACATAACACAATACAGCACGAAGAAACTTGTATCTAAATAAACAATTCTGTTTATGTAACAGTGAACGACATGAATACTACTTGTATAAATAGACGCCTACTGATATTTATTTAATATAACTTGTGTAAATATGTTACGTCTTTTATTTTGTCTTATAGCCATTTCATTGATAGAGAATTTAGTTTTCCGAAATTTAGTAAAAAAAAAAATAAGTTAGGGAGTCAACAAAAATCAAGGGTGGGGGGCGAGAGAGTATTTCAGACCTTTACTGATTAAACATACAACTATGTTCCACGGTTACTCATTCAAACGTTCCCGCATCTGACCAGCCCTCTAGCCAAGCTCTACAACCGTTTCGTTTCGATTCTCTTTTCGTCGATCGCCTCGAGTAGGCCACGCCTTCGATTCCTTTATTCTGACGTCATCTCAACGCTCAGTCACGTGGTTAGAACAAAGGAATAGGAGGCGTGGCCGACTCAAGGCGATCAACGAAAAGAGAATCGAAACGAAACGGTTGTAACTTGGCTAGGGAGGCTGGTCATGAAATGTAAATAACTCAATTTATATGCAAAATTAAAAAGAAATTGTATTTAACAAATTTATTGGTAAATATGGTATTATTATTATATCTAGCCCGTACTTTCTCACTGTTGGGCAACGACCTCCCAGCATTATTCCCAGCTCTGGGCCACTTCTTATCAATTCCTAAGAAAACATCTAAGTCGCGCATTCGGTAATGGAATAATAATATAATGCTATTTTGTTTGATGTTTGCAGGGAAATGATATCAAGAAAGAAAGCCACGGAACTGAGAAGCCGGAAGGAATACCCGCTATAAATAACATTATTTAAACTACAAAACATATTTTATAACACAATTCACGAATCACCTGTGAGCCATATAACCAGACCTTTTACCATATTTTCTTATTGTATCTTACATCGCTTAGAAAAAATAGGACCTTGGAGAACCGGGGCAGGCTTAACTTTATGATAAAGTGAACCGGTCATTTTATTTGTCGTGAACGAGTCGTTTTATTCGTCATAAAATCCAAATTATTAATGTTCCCGAAAGTGTATGAATCACCAGTTAAAAGGTTTGCAATATAAATTTGGGCAGCCCTTCGCTTTATAAATCATGGGAGGTAATAAAAAGTATATTTCGATAATTTGACAAACCCCCGTGGAGCAGTAAATAGCTGTTTGCCTGTATGCCAAAATGTTTGAGTTTGTGTGTATTGTCCAGCTTTGTTTGTTCGACGCCGTAGCCTGAACTTTGCTTCGCTTTGCTGTCGAATACGAGCTGTACAGTACAGGCAGGGGCGCCGACTCCGTGGGTGCTCAGGGGCTCGAGCATCCATGAGAAATAAATAGTGAGTGCTGAGCACCCCTGAGAATAGACATCGAGAAACAGACCAGTAAGGCCTTTTAGGTTACGTATAAATTATAACATTTCTTGATAATAAAAACTAGTTAAATTTTCATTTTAGTAATTAAGTACGCGGTATGTAAGTAGGACATTTATTTATTTGTCGGTCGATCAGTGATTTTCTCTTCTCACATTTCGCCACTTTTTGGGGGCCATCAAATAAGCATGAGCACCCATGAGGTTTTCTAAAAGTCGGCGCCCCTGTGTACAGGCACCTCTCTATACATCTGCACTTTATACACATAGGTATAAATAATATTGAAGTGTCTGTTTGTACAAAATAACATTTTTATTATATTACTAAATGTATAAATTAAACTACATACATTCGATGGATACCGATAACAAATAATGCAATTTTTAAAATCATTGTCGATCTGTCCGTCTGTCTGTTTGTTCCGGCTGATCTCCGAAACAGCTGAACCGACTTTGAAGGGACTTTTCCTTCTTTATTTTTCTTCTTTAACTTAAACAACTTCATATTTTTCCGCGGGAACAGGAATTTATTACCGAAGGGAGGACGAGACAACTCCGAAATGAATAAACAGATATTGACAGAACATTCAGAAACAGATTGCTAAGATCTGTTATGTTACAAGAACTAATAATTTAAGCCTGTAGCCATTTTTGTGAAAGTGAAATAAATTTATTCAACCCTTACCGAATTAATTGTAAGCACATAATTATTTCTTACATTTGTGCAGTTTTACGAACTGAATGCGGACGAAGTCGCAGGTAAGAGCTAGTATCCTAATAAATAAAGGAATTTGAATTGCGCTTTGTTGTTCCACGTCCACTAACAGAGAATAAACAAGAGGAAGATTTGAGTATAATACTAATTTAAAACTAAGGGCAAGACACAGTTAAGATGGGTTTACGATAGGAGAGCCGAGCACAAGTCGAGCCCAAATACGTGTACTTATGCGTTCCAAATAAGAATAGGAAAGTCAATAACCTCGATCTGTCAAATGTTGATCGAAAAGTACGGTTTGCAAAGAAAACTTATTTGCGTATTTATAACGGTTAATTTTTTTGATTTGTTTTACTGAGTCTTAGTCAAATCTAGGTGAAGTTAAAGCGATATTCTTTATTCTAAATTAGCTAAATATATTATTTAAGTCATAATTAGTTTAAAAAAAAAACAATTACTTTCTTTCTTATTTTCATTGTTAGGAACAATTCGCCTTCTTCCATTTGTCACTACTCAGACACTTCATACAGTGACGCAGGGATCAGCAAAATTGAAGAACTGGATTCTGATTAACGTTTTTTCGTTCCTGATTCGTAAATAAATATTATTTTAAAAATTTCTTATTTTGCTCACCCTACCCAATTTTTCGATTTGACAGCTATGACGTCACAACATGGCGTATAAATCTATCCTATTCTTATTTGGAACGCCTTGTAGTGTAGACCGACTCTAGAGGAGCCGAGCACGAGTGACACTACACGAATTGAGCTCGGCTCGTGCTCCGCTCGTGCTCGGCTCGTGCTCCGCTCGTGCTCCGCTTGTGCTCCGCTTGTGCTCCGCTCGTGCTCCGCTCGTGCTCCGCCCGTGCTCCACTCGTGTTCAGCTCCTCTAGCGTAGACTCACCTTAAAAATTTCTACGTCGCCGTCCTGCTGTCATCTAACAGTCCTACATGTTATTTATTTAAGTTGGGTCCTAAATAAATATGAATCTATTTTACAGGTCAAACAAAACCCAACTCTACACTAAGTGCTATCAAGGTCTCAGGTTTTTTTTTTCATGTGCTAAGATAGAGCCTTTTTAGCCTCGCACAGGTCTTATTTAAAATAACTGCTCCCGCTCTAGGATGGGGTGAGACGGCTTGTCAGTTTTTTACTGCCTAAAACCTACCTGTTTTCCTTCATTTGGCCTTAGTGATCCAGGGCCACGGTAACTCTTTCGAACATTCCAACAGCTAGTCGACTCGGGCTTGAGCCTTACGGGATGGCAGGACAGCGAGCTACTAATTGCTCGCCATCCGCAAGCCCGCGCTTACCGTGGTCGGGAATCGCTCCGCAAGGAGTTGCGGATATTATATATTTCTTTATTGCGAATACTCATTAGGAATAGTGGATGTGATGGAAAGTTGATGTACTTTTATATTTTAAGTGGGGGCAGACACTTAAAGCCAAGTTACAACCGTTTCATTTCGATTCTCTTTTCGTTGATCGTCTCGAGTCAGTCACGCCTCCGATTCCTTTGTTCTGACATCATCTCAACGCTCAGTCACGTGGTCAGAACAAAGGAATAGGAGGCGTGGCCGACTCGAGGCGATCAACGAAAAGACAATCGAGACGATTGTAGCTTGGCTAGGGGGGGCACGCCACAATTATGGCGGTAAGTCCCCTCTTTGAGGCGTGGTTGGAAAGACCTCAGGGCGTCCTCACCTTCCGCATGACGCAGGTTCTCACCGAACATGGTAAGTTCGGAAAGTTCCTGCACCGGATTCGTGCGGAAGATACGCCCGGTTGTCGCCACTGTGTGGAACGCCCGGAGGACATGGTGGAGCACACGATGGAGGTGTGCCCCGCTTGGGCAGAGCAACGCCGTGTCCTCGTGGGGGCGATCGGCGGCGGCGATATATCGCGCCGGGCCTTGGTACAGGCCATGGTTTGGAGCGAGGAGGAGTGGCAGGCGGTCGCCTCCTTCTGCGAAGCAGTAATGCTAGCAAAGGAGGCGGCCGATCGCGTGAGGCAACGGTCCTCACGCCTCAACCGCCGCCGGGATTCCGATCCCGTTTTCCGGCCACCGTAGCCCGCGGCTTGCGGACGGCGAGCAATGGGTGGCTCGCCGTCCGATCGTCCGGTAACCATCCGGACCGAGCCCAAGTCGTCGACGGCGCGTATTGTTCCACGCGCGCCTCAGGGAGATGTCAGCAAATCGTAAGGGCCCAGCAGGGTCGAAGCCTGGGGCCATGGGTAGTGTGAAAGCGAAACCCGGGGCCCTGGGACGAAGGCAAAGTCCTTCTTTGCCTACCTTTTTACAGGAGTGGGTTTTTAGTCAGTAAAAGTCTGACAATATCTCTCGCTCCGCCCAAGAGCGAGATTTGTCATAAGATGATTTTCCCACCTAAAAAAAAATAAAAAAAAGCTTGGCTGAACAGCTGGAAAATACGGTCTTTCAAAACAGGCTCGGATTCGGTAAAATGGTGCTGAGAATGTTGTTGTGATATTGAGTACCTTATCGAAGCTTGTTGAGTAGTTTGACTACATTTGCTGCCAAAAACGGCAAAAACATTAGAATGTGTTACATTCGTATTCTAACACAAAACAATGTTACAATACTGTATCAAAAACGAAACACTTTTAAAACTAAACACTCGGTAAATGTAGAAACCATGCAAAGCCAAAAGACAGAATAATAATATTATCTATGTTTACAGTTTAAAAGTAAGCTAGGAGCTATCTAACCTATATCAAATTCCATGACAAACTCTATATTAAAATTGGGAACACGTCTTCATTCATCAATTTCTAGTGATTCAACTTTGATATGGTTTCCTCCTCTGAAGGTTACTCGCAAAGTTTTTTGCCGAGTAGCATCTACCCTAGAGGGATGTTGTAGAATCAGCCCTTTTTCTCCAGATAAGTTCATCCAATCGAAAATACGTGCGTCAAAGGTAAATTGTTTTCAACAAGTTTTTTAATTTTGTCTCGGTTAATTTAATATTAAAAGTTCAAGAGTTAACTTGATGAAAATTTATATTTCCTTATTTTCCTTATAGTATAGTAAATAAGTAATTAAGGGGAAACTAGTTAGGTGTAATTTACTTTACCATATCGTAGCCATATAATGAAAAGCTTGTTAAAAAAAAATTGGTAATTTTTATTTCACTATATTTTTAGAAAGAAGTCCTCGAGACGCATACTCTAATCACACAAAAAGTTTAATATTATCCTATAATTCTAATTCATGAGAACCTCGAAACAATTACAAGAAGAATCTTTACAAAAAGCGTACAAGTAGCAATTTGATGTTTTCACGATAATAACTTGAAATTTATAACTTATATTCCTTTGAAAACGTATCCGAATTGCAAGCTAAAACGATATACAAATTCGATTTCAGGGTGCTGTTGGGGCTGCCTAGGTACTGCATCGGCCATGTTCGCTTTAGCGCGTATGGATGATTTCCACGCTATATTGACAAAGAAGGCTGCCTCGTTGCTAAGTAGATCTAGGACCAGCTCCAATGGCATTCTTCGAACCTTAGCCATGCATGCACCTTAGCATGCGCCAGTGATCAAGCACTGGTTGCGATTGCTAGTGTGGCAATAGGTTATGTTTATTCGTTTTTTTTAAGTGTTAAAACCCTTTACTTAATAAGTTTTTTACTAACCATTGGACTCATGCAAATGATAATCATAAAAAACATACATTCAGCCGAACATAGAACCGCCTCCTTTTCGAAGTCGGTTAAAAATAATAATAATTGATTTCAAGTATTATTATTCCGACTTATATCAAAAATAAACAAAACTCAATAGTCACATATCAATAACGATTCTGCCGCGCTTATGATAATTACAGTAAGTCGCAATTTTGGTCGATTTTGAGTTAAATATACAGAAATGTAGAATTTCAATCTCTACATTTCAAATATATACTTAATTCAACATCGACCAAAATTGCGACTTACTGTAATTATCATAAGCGCGGCAGGATTAAAATACATAACAATTTGTAAAAATAAATTAAAGCGTAATGTACGATTAATTAAATTCAATAATAAAATCAAAATTCATTTGAAATGAGAATTGCTTGTTACGTCACAATTTCACAAGTCCTCAAAATACGCTGCGGAATTAAAATTTTACAAATCTTGTTTCATTTTTCTCCTATAAAGTTATCTCTTTTGCATTTACAAGGTTTCGACTCTAAAGCAACGATATCGATATCGATACGTACTCAATTGTAGTTTTTAATTGCCTCATTTATTTCAAATGTAAGTTTTCGTTTTCATATTACTAACATCAATTTATTCCACGTAAACCGTTCATAAATCACTTTTTCCATGTTCAGAATATAAATAAATATTATAAGAACATCGTACAAATAGAATAGAATAAACTTTATTGTACACCAAAATGGTGACATAACTTTTACACGAACTTAAATCTTTGAGTACAATTGCGGTCTTATCGTTGACAACGACATCTAGCAGACAACCTTTGGATGGACTGAAAGATCTTAAAATAAGATGGTTTTAGTCTGTGGTTTTAGTAACTTATTTAAACATTCATATAGCATAGCATAGTCGGCCTGAGTCCCACTGTTGGGACTCAGGCCTCCTCTCTAGGAGAGGGAATGGGCCGTAATCCACCTCGCGGGCCCAGTGCGGGTTGGTGGATGTCACATGTCTTCGAATTTTTTGTTTTAGGACATGCCGGTTTCCTCATAATGTTTTCCTTCACCGTTTTGAGAGCAGTGGTGATGAAATAAATTACACAAAGTAATGCGCTTGGCTGGGTTTGAACCCGCAACCTACAACTCGTAAGTCGGAGCTGTTACCACTCGGCCACCACTGCTTCTCGTTAAAACATAACAGTCACATTCACATCAAACATTCAATTTTACATTAAAACCATATATCATCATCTTCTCAGCCGAAAGAGGCCAACTGCTGGACATTCTTCTTCTTTGTTGGTATCACTCTTGACAGAGAGGTCGTGGTCATCCCTTCAGGTGTTGGTGGCAAGCTTCACAACACGCCACCACTCCTCTCTGATGGCCGCATAACTTTTACATAGCTATAGCTTTTACTAAGCATAACTGCTGGACATAGCCCTTGCCTAAGTGTAGCCACAACAACTGGTCTTGTGCGTCTCGCATCTGTCGAACTACCGTTTCCCTCACCAGGTCTTCGATCCTCCCTGTGGGAGAACTTTCAACGCTGCAAATGTAGGCACATTTCTTTTATTGATAGGGTCGCGTTCGACCACCATCTCACCTGATGGCAAGCGATGATGTGATCGACCATGAAGCACGCTTGCCTAGAAGTAACCTGTACCTACATATACAACATATTATTGTAACTAGATAATGCACACCCTTATATGACACCAATTATAAAATTAATTTACAATCATGATTCAAACTGAAATTTTATTTAAATGCACTTAGGTAGTATTTTTTTTAAGAAATTATTTATCCTAATTGTAGCCAAATGAAACATTGGTAGCGTCTCGGTACTGGTATATCTATGCACGCACACACCAACACGCTAGTACAACTACACGTAATCAAGATTTAACAAGAATTTATCAAAATAGATATATAATATTAAAAAATAAATAAAAAAAAACCTAAAACCTAAAATAATTCTTGATTTGTTTTAGGGTAAAAAATATATATTTACTACGAGTATATTAAAAACATCTGAAATCGATTCAGTAGCAGATTCTGAAAATATCTACTACTTCCAGGATGTGTGTTTATTATGTTACATGTTTTATACCTACATATAAAATTATATAGCTATATAAAATTAAATACGTTAGCTTGCAAATATCTTTACAAAAAAGATTTAAAACCATCACGGTACAAGTTTAAAAACTTCAATTGCATTGTAAGTGCTTTCAATCTCTTCCCAGTAATCACCCTAATGAATGAAATGAGAGCGGTAAGTGTGACTGAATTTCATTTCAAAAGACATTAAAACTTGCTGTCAGGAGTGAAAAATAATCTCAGCATTAAATTATTGCTTACAAGATGAACGGAGACAGATAAGGCCGGCCACGGATTACGCGCTGCTAGGGCTGTGCCGAACACTGCGAACACTGGAAATTAAATATTTATATTTTAGACACTTTTTGCTTAACATTTTTTTTTCAACCAAGTCGAGCTTTTAACGAAAAGTTAGAACAGATTAATTTCTCACTCACAGTTTTATTTAATTCGTCACAATTTTTCACCGCCGGCAGGAAAATCTCATCTGCCCCTCGATCCCACTTCATAACTTCCACGTCGGCCCACTGCGAAAGGATGGTTTGGATCAAAATAAATTGTTAGCTTAGGACTCCTTATTTAACTTCTTATTAAAACACGCCAGGTAAGGTAGAATGTTGTATCGCGCCTTCAGATAAATCGGATAAATTCTTCAGTCGGAGTTAAGCCGTGAAAAAGTTAGTAACGAACTTCTGCGTATACTTACGTTTTTACCTCTCTGTTCAAAAATAGACAGAAATGGAGCATTATTTAGCTTTACAAGAGTTTCAAAGATAGAAAATCTCATCAACGCGGTCTGCTACAAAACCTAGCTGGTCCAGAAGGAAAACTAAACACTAATGGAATAAAATTAAAATTAAATAGTATGCAAAGAAATAACAATAAAGTGAATTTATTTAGTTTCGCTGTAGCACATTCCTCGGCGTGCCTCAGAAACTTGTAATTAGTTGAAATGGATAAAGAGCGGAACAATTTCTTTCTATCTATAACTCGAAACGGGTACACATTAACCAAGAACTTCGCCCATATTTTGTAATTCACAAAATATGCCGTTAATAAAATGAATATATGATAAAAACAAGTTCATAATCATTATTAATAAGAATACTTTAGAAGTTAGAACAAAACAGACCAAGTTGAAAACTCGGATCGATTTCACAAAAATCTTAAAAGTTTCACCGAACAAAAACTTGGTTCACGGCTGTCTTAAAATTGTGTACGAAATCGGGGCACACACAATTAGGTGCGTAGCTGTACAAAGTAATATACGATACCGTATAACAAGGAATCGCTTAATTAGAAATGTTGTCGGAACCTACGCAAACTGGCTTGCTTGTTCACGTTACCTCGAGAAACTTATCGCTGAAGCGTGGCCCTTTATCCTTTCCATTTAGAAAATATTTATTTAGCATCCTTTCCTTAAGCCCCTGTGCTCAGGTGCGAGATCGCCCTAACTCAAATAAGGGGGCAGACATTTAAATAAGGCACTTGTTTTCATTACACTTCTGTTCGTACCGACATTTATTGTGTTCACCGCAAAAACTAATGTTACATTTATGTAACACGTGCTATAGTTATCGAATAGTTTTAAAACGGAATAGTTTGTGGAATGAATATATTTTCTAGATTTTTACGTCAAATCTACCAGAAATACCGGGAAAATCGATGTTTATGACACTTATGTAAAGAACGTAATCTTTTACCGTTCGTGCTGTGCGCCTTTGGAATTCTCTTCCACATACATTGAGAGCTAGCCCTTCGTTGGAAGTTTTCAGGGGAAGAATTAAGGAACATTTTCTGTTATAAATATTTATCTTTATAGGTATTTATTTATTGTATATATTATATTTATGTATAGTGTGCTGTACACATATCTGTTTAGTATATTTATAGTTTTAAGTTAGATTTAATTTATGTGTTTAATTTTTTGTTGTACATTCAAAGTTCCTCAGATGTAAAAGTTCTTTCTCACTCATATGGTTTGCTGTAAGAAAACCCAGTTGTGGGTTAAGCTCGCCTATGTACATCAACTGTCCTATTTTTATTGTCTGTATAAAATTGTGTGTAACTAGGAAAACACGTCTCATCACTTTGCATTTCTAGTTAGCTCTACAATTTGGCAAGTCTTCTCTTACAAAGAGGTTAGACGTAAAATACCTATTTCGGATGATTGAAAAGCAATGTCAAGAATTTAGAGGACCTTTTAATTTGATCTGTTAGCAAAATTAAGATAACGTCTGTAATTGATTGAATACTTAGTTTGTACTCAACCAATTACCTACAAAAGCGTGCCTCTCTGAGATTTGATAGTACCTAATATAAACTTTGTCGGCCTTTCAGAAACCTTGTAGTTTGATGATAATAAATAAACCCTAGGTCTGTATAGGTAGCGTTTGCTTTGCCGTAACATGCCTAAGGTGAGGTGCCAGACTAAGAGGGATACAATCCACGGGGCAGTTTTGTGGCGAACTGTTGGGCATTAGCGACCACACGGACCTGTTCTCCCGAGAGAATTCTTGTTCTTCAGCTTGCCTTTATTGGCCGGCCGTAGTGACCACTGACGAGGAACAGAGCTCCCACCTCTTTCTTGCCTTTATTGGCTGGCTTGAGTGGATATTCGCAAGAGCAAACGTGCTCGAGAAAAGGATGTATAATCCAGTAAGGTGCTGGTAGGGATCTTGACCGAACTTCCGTCCTGATAGCTGTGATATACCTCTCCAGTCCACAAGCACCTCAGAATATGCTGCCCTCTTGTTGCTACGTCACATCGTGCTGGCGACCGTTTTTAAGGACCCATTTATTGAGTGTGCAAGTCATCCCCTGCCTTTTATCGATGGATATTAATGATATTGTTCAGGCAGGAGCCATAGTCTTAACATAGTTCTAAGTTACCAGTCCACTTAAGACTCCAAAAACCAAAGCCCTATTATCTTTGTTTTCCATATGTCGCAATAGTTTTTCACCAACCGGCGGTTGTCCTTGGGTGCACTAGCATAGCACGTACAGGGATAATCGTCGGTTGGTATCACGTTCCTTTAAAAATATCTAAAGGGCCTCTGCGAGTTTGCTTCGGCCCCTCGTATGCCTTCCACAAAGTTTCAGGACCTCAGGGTCCTGAGATACATAAATGCATATTAATAATAATAAATTTTATTTGATAAAATAAAAACTATGCTTAACGTTTTATACATAATTCAAATAGCTAGAGGAAAGGTTTACGAGATGATCATACATTAAATGATTCTTCTTTTGCTTACAACAAAACTATTGTTTCTATTTGTTTTTATCATTTTCTCATTAAATTTAATTTAAAACATAGGCCCAATATTTCCCCGCCAAAGTCAATCAAAATGGCATCGTGAGCGACAACCATTTTTTTGTGGAAAAAAAATAGAACAAAATTGATTTTAGGTAAGCGTTAAACACACTACACAAAATACAATGAACGAAAGGATTGTATGACTACTCAGGCCTGGAAGGGCTGAAAATCTACACTGATGGAACATAGACAGACACTGGAATGGGAGTTGAAGTCTTCTCCAATGACCTCAATATCAAAATATTTAGACCGCTAGGAAAACTGAACACCGTCTATCAGGCGGAATGTGTTGGCATCATTCTGGCGGCCCCTATCCTCGTGGGGGCGACCTCTCGCGTCAGTCCCTAGTACGGGTCATGGTCCCGAGTGAGGAGGAATGGCAGGCGGTCACCTCCTTCTGCGAAGCAGTAATGCTAGCGAAGGAAGCGGCCGCACTTGTTAGGGAACGGAATTCCTGTCGCCCCAGCCACCGGGATCCCAACCCCGATTTCCAGCCACCATAGGCGTGGGCTTGCGGACGACGAGCAATGGGTTGCTCGCAGTTGGTTGGTTTGGACTGAGCTCGAGTCGTCGACGGCGCGTAGTGTTCTATGCGTGCCTCAAAGAGATGTCACCAAAACTGTTAAGGCCTAGGGCCAATGCGCGCACTAGGATGACGGAGAATTTCTGAAAAGGAAACCTGTAGTCCTAAAACGCAAAGGGTAACTGAAGGACATAGAAGGGGTGAGTAATTTATCTCCTTTCGTTCAGTCCATCCAAAGGTTGATAAGACCGCCCGCTGTACACTTATTTTTAATAATGTTTGTCCTATATTTTTTGTTTATGTACAATAAAGAATGTAATAAATAAATAATAAATAAGACTTCTCCCGCTCCACCCCAGAGTAGGAGACTGAGAGAGAGGATGACTACCCACCCAGTTCAAAAATATATATATAGGTATAAACCGGGGCAAGATCACGTTAGACACCGAAGTGTAGATACTACATAATTATTTGGTACTATTTAAAAAAAATATAAACAGAATTATTATGAATAAACGGTTCTTCTTCTTCTTCTTTTCGTGTCGATGTACTCTAAGTAAATTTTATCTGACCAGTATTTGGCAACCTCTACGGCTATGTTATTGGCCTCGTATAGATCCTGAAAACTGCAGGTGGTTGGTGGTGGATGGTGGTGGTGGTGGTGGTGCACTCGGTAACGTAGAGTCTAGCTGACTAATCCTTCCACCACGATGTCTCAAACTCAATAAACGGTTTACATCTGCCGACAGATTATCGTTTAAATTATAAGTAGGTATTCTCCCATAAGTGAACCTTTTCATCATTATAACATTAACTTCACACAGCTAAATAAAAAAAAATCCTGTGAACTAAATAAACTAGCTAGTTAACCGTTCGTGTATTTTTCTACCGTCTATAATATTTATTCATAAGGCACGATGATATTCTAAAGTTGTTTTAATATTATGTACCTATAACAAATTGAAGGGATCGCGATCACAAAGTTACAATGTTATGCTAATAACTAACCGAAACTAAGCAAATGATGTTTACACTAAGTTGCCGGCAAATATACGCAACCTGTAATTTTCAACGTTTCAAATAATAATGGTTGCGCCGTTTTATTTTCGTTGCGATCCTTTTCATTAAATGAAAGGGTTATATTTATTTTAAAAAGTCTGTGTAGCTAAAATTTTGAAACTTATTTCGTTAATACAATTTCGAATTTTGAATTGTTAAACTTCTTCAGTTCTCTACGAGCCCCGCATTCATTGGTTCGGCTTTCCTGGTTGGTGCTGTGGCAGATCCTGGCTAAATGGAATGCATTAGATGATTAAACACTGCGAGCTTTTCACAATAAAAATCCTTTGTAGTTTGCGTTATACGACGACACAAAGCGATTTTGTTTCAGCTTAAAAAATCATTAATACTAATAAGGTAAATAATACTCATATATAAAACTAACTGACCTTAAAAATTAATCAGACTTCATAAAATTTCTTTAATCAATAATTCTATTTTAACGTTTACATAAACTGATGGAAGTCATGCGCTCGCCATTTTGTTAAATAAAACTTATCCTTTTCGGAGCTCAGGGAATCTATTAGACATTATAAAAAATCGAAGTTTTCCCGAGAGAATACCTTGCAAGACTTCCTGTATAAACAAAGGAAACTGTACAGAGGAATTTCAGACAACGTTTATTCGTCCTTGGAAGACAAATAGGAGGACTCATACAAGTTAGCTAGGAAATTAAACTTACTGTTCGACTTTCACAAGGTTTTCAATGTAAAGGTACCTCAAGGAAAAATCAATTATTCATAAACTTCGTAACAAACATTAGAAAACTAACTTTTGGAAAATAGTCCGATTTTCCGGAATAATATTTTAGGCTTCCAATTTTGCCCTCTCGGGGATATTGAGATCAAAATGATCAACAATTTTACAATTGAATACATTAACATTGGTCTATTAGTCACAATATTATCAGAAACAAGTTTTAGTTTCATAACAAAAAAAAAGCAATTTAAATTTTTCACCCATCTACACGCATATATTTTAGGTTATAGCCGTTTAATCCACATTTTTTATAATGTTAGAACACAAAGAATGAATCAGGTATTTTTATATCATTATCTGAATAAGAATAAAAATCTTTCCGGAAAAGATATTGGTAAATACTTTAAAAAAACATTTTTAATGTATGTGTGTTGTTTTTACTCGTTTATGATGCAATTTTACCAAACTAAAAATACAAATCAGAGTACTTGAATATAACAATGAAAAACTCACATTAAACATTTTGTACTTCGTGTTCATAATATTCACTGGGGCAATTACACACTTGCTTTTTTGAAACATGTCAACTAATGTCCGAATTTATATTCGAAGTCTAAAAATAGTTTGCGTTAGCTTTGTGAAAAACAAGCGGACGGGGTCCAAATCAGGTTCGGGGACCAGAATTGGCGACCGTGCTGAATTGACTATTTTAATAAAAAATCATTGAGTTTTCCGGCTTTGACAGCTAAGGGCCCACACCAGAAAAATGTATTTCCTAAAACAATAAACTGAGGTGTATTTTCACCAGGTATATTGAATAGGTACCAACATGTCTAGTATGAAGCAAGCCAGTTGGCCTACATAGGACGTAAATTGAAAGCACGTCGGCAGCTGTATTTTTCTAAGAATTGTTTTAAAATAAAGCTTTAAATAATTTCTTTATAAAATATAGCCTTCAAACGTCATTTTAGTATATCTTTTTGTATTTTACAGGGGATTAAAAAAATGCTTTTTTTAATCTGACTTACGCGACGGCGACTTTGGCGACGGAACCGTAAAAGCACTAGCGAAATTTTCACATACGATCAACAATGACATTGTAATAATCTGCCAAGTCACAGGAAAGTACATGACAAGGTATCTATCACAGAATCTCTGTCCACAGGAACTCTTGTCGCTAGGCTCCGACGATTCGCGGCACTATCACCAACTTTGAGCACTTTAACTGTTACTTACGTGAAGTGCACAAATTTTAAAGAAAACTTTGCACTTAACCTCGCCACAAATATAAATAATATGTAAGTTGACTCGTTTACAACTTTCCTGCATTAACTTTAACTTATATAGAGTTTCACAACATATAATTGTACATAAGTTGTAATTATGAATAAACAACACCAAGCATCATTTTTCTGTTTCTTTCTTCTTATCCTTATTTTACGTGTAATAATAAAAAAGAATGATATGAAATTTTATCATTAGTCCCGCAGTTAGTTTCACAGTATTTGCAACCACGCGTTAAAAGTTATATAAAGCATGCAAATACAAATTAAGAGAATTTATGTTACGATTAACGTAATAGGTAGGTTTACTTTTATATACTTATACATATAGGTACGATAACACTTTTAAATTCAGACGTATTAAAACGAAACCATAAAACCAAACATTAAGAATTCCAAAAGGCCGTTATCGGTGACCTAATGTACGTCAAGATTAAGCTGAAATTTATTTTATTGTTGCTGATAACCGGAGCACCTATACGAAATATAATTATTTCAAATAAATCTAATGAAAACACTTCATAAACGACTTATTCAGGCGACAGGGCAACTTTCAGTGCTCAAGAAAACTTTTAATGGCAACATTCGTTGTTAATTTCTTTATGATTGTCGAAAGTTCGGCTTTGACAAATACTTAGGATGTCAAAGAATATTCCAGGGCGAAGTAATAAAATCAGAAGACACAACGGTATTGTGAATTCAGAAAGAATTAAGCTTTAAGTCCCCTTTGTAAAAGACAATTTTCCTTTCGTAGAAAATTATTTTCTTTATTTAAAAAGTCGTAGCCCAAAAGTTATTTTAACAAACTAAAAACACTTATAAACAACAACAAAGTTTTCCTGCCTATTAAAAACCAATCCGAACTACGGCGTTGTCGTCAATTCAGTATTGTTCTAATTCCGTCCACTCAAATCCAAGATACACTCGGCGATCAAAATGGTGAACGATTTTTGTTCGCTTTAATTAAGTCACGAACGTCACAGTGGCTGTTGGCCCGTTTCCTTGGCCCAGGTAATCACGATCGGAAAGGCATTAATTCAAAACTCCAGTATTGCTCTCGAGCCCGATTGCTAACGACCCCACTTGGGCACGTCGCAAACGAACTTCCTAAATACGGGTGTAGCCTGTAGCCGTCACCAGGCTTGTCTCACCCACATACAGCACATTATCAAATAAATAATCACTTTTTCAAGGGAATGAGTACCATTACATCATCGGTCATCTTGGTTGTATTATTCGACATACCAATGAATAGATATCTATGCTATCAAAATAGTACCTCAGTCTTCACTTTATTTATTTACATACAAACAATTAGGTATAAACAAAAAGAACAAATGCAGCTAGAAAAGCACAAAGGTGCTGCTTGTTTCAAAAGAAATTTCTTCCAGCAGATCTGCGACAGGAGAGTTAGGTGAGAAATGTAGACACAGGTTACAAATTTTAAAATAGGCATAATAACTTAACTAAATGGTACATTATGTTAAAAAACAAATGTAATATATATTTCTTTTAATATATAATTATCTATAACATTACGGGATGGTAGAAAGGTTTATTTTCTTTGACTTGCTTTTTGTAGACAATTATATTTCTTCAATTTATCATAATTACTGCCTTTTTCTATTACCTATAAATAATAAGCTATTAACTATGCGGTAAAATTGATACAGTGTTTCGGATCAGATAAGAGAATTACATGATTATTTATTTATTTCTTTAAACTTCATGCATAGTGGTGGTCATTGGCGGACTTAATGCCACAAGGCATTCTTTACCAGTCAACCATTGAGTAAAAAAAGACAACACTGTGGTAGGTGTGCACAATAAATGAATAACAGATATTTGAAATAGAATTCAGATACAGACAGATATTTATTTTCGCTTGAAATCATTCTAGACCAACCCTAGTCGTACAATTGATACTTTACCAAAAAGCTGAAGTCACAAACAAGACTTTCATCTGAAAATCAAGAACCTTGCAGTTGAATACATTGTATTTCCAATTGGTTACCGTCCAACCGGATACCGGAGCGGCAACCGGAATCGCTGCTCTACTACTAGATACTAACGGGACCATAATACCAACATAACTACACAACATCTGAAACGCTACCGGCAAAACAGCCTAACAAATTGCGACAGAAACATTGTTTCGCTAGATTTACTCAGTATTATAAATATTCTGGAAAGCAATAATCTATTTGCCGTAATATAAAATAATATGTGGAGTCTAAGAATTGTACGATTTATACAGGAACACATTCATTTTGCGTAGGTACAGCATGTACTATTACATATTCTGTGATACAGCTGAGGAGTTGAATTCCCTGCCACAGTCTGCGTTTTCATATAGCTACCATCTAGGGGTCTTTAAATCAAGAGTGAAAAGCTTATTAATTCTAGGCAAGCGTGCTCCGTCTTCTACCAATCATCGCTTACCATCTGGTGAGATAGTGATCAAACGAGAGCCTATCAACAATAAAAAAACAGGCATAGTTTTTCCATTTCATGTTCTCTTAATTGTAATGAATTGATATTTATCTTAGTATTTATTAGTTTATAATTTAAGCATATATTATATATATGTATTATATTATTATAAGCACCTTAATCTAATACTTTATTCTATTTGAAATATCTATTATTTATTTATTGTGCACACCTACCACAGTGCTGTCTTTTTTAACCCAAAAGTTGGCTGGTAGATAATGCCTTGTTGCATTAAGTTTACCTATATACCACTACTGTAATTGAAGTTTAAATAAATAATAAATTTGTAAGAAACTTATAAACCAAACTGAAATTTTGCGTAGGTATTTTGTCTTCATTTATGTAGATAAAAATAATTCGATGATTGTACCTGTTAATATATGTACATACTTATATTTAATTTTTTCTAAACAAATGAATACTACACAACTATTTATTTAACGAGAATAAAACTGAACAAAGCCAATCAGTGAACGCTTGAAATAGCCTCCGCGTAATAAATATGGCAGTAACAATCTTCCGCTACCCCTATTCAAATATTTATTTTACAAATAGGCCGAATCCAGTTAAGCTTCAATTCTAATTAGAGAAAAACAGGCAATTTGTAGATATAGATTTCAATTTTAATTGAGCCGTCATGAATTATAGAAAAGACAGGCTTTCAATTTCGCAAAGTATGATGACGAATGTATTTACGAAACAGACTAATTCGTGTTCCAGAAATGAAACTGTTCCATTAGTAGCAGTTATAGCTGTATTTAGGTAAGACCACTGTACGACCTTTATTTAGCTGCTTAATTACTTGATACTTTTTTTAAAGTGATTTTCATTTGCTCTTCAAAAGGTTATTGTCTCGTTCATATTCATATACCTCCCTAAGTCATATCAATGACACAACTCCATCACAAAACAAAGGCGAGACGAACAAAGAAACAGTCCAGCCAAATTAGTTAGTATAAATTAGTGGCATTATAAATCTGTTAACAAAAACAAGCACGTGTTTCTATTCAAAGAGAGTTCTAGGATTAGCAGGCCCATTAGTTAATTGGATAGTGTCGTGCACACAATTGTGATTTCAAAGACAACGATAATCAATTGTGCGTCTAACGAAGGGGTAGGTGGAATACAAACAGTGGAGCTATGGGGCTCGGTACGGTACGGTACTGCGGCAGGACTCTGTCACCAAATAGTCACAGGACGGACCTACGAGTATATATGCGCGTGCTATGTAACAACTTTAACTACCGTCCACTGAGATTCTGTTGTTGTGCGTTCAGATGTGTTACATTAAATCCGGACTTATAAGTATTGTTGGTTCATTTTTAAACAAACTATTGTCTATTAGGGGTCTCGTTGACGTCTTTTAAGAACATATCACAGTAATATTAAAAAGGCTAAAGTGTTTGTATGATTTTACTCTTTCACACCCAAGCGTTATAACGGATATATAAAAGGAGAAACTGTCTGACTGACATATCAACGCACAGCCGAAACTACAGGGACTAGGAGCGTGAAATTTTGCACAAGGTTTCCTTTTATGTCGTAGACGAGCACTAAGAGAGGATTTTCTAAAATTCACCCCCTAAGGGGATGAAACAGGGGTCCAAAATTTATATGAAGAAACCTATTTTCACGCAGGCGAAGTTGCTGGTAGAAGCTAGTAACGGATTAATTGCTTGAAATTTTGCACATTGGTAAACATGTAGTATATTACATGCTTCTATTCAACTTGCAATATTTTATGGGTGTGTTTGTTCATGTTAAGTTATTATGTATGTGTGTTTGTTTAAGTCAAATTTTGGAAAGGAAGTAATCATAGGAACTTTAAATTACCCGTAATCGATTAAACTGATTTTTTTTAGCAATACACTTTGTTTTATAGACACGTTCAGATTGGATGAAAATGTATGGTTAGCTAAGTGATGTCATTCGAAATCCAATATGGCTTATGACTAGTCATTTTTATCATTTATTTAAAGTTTCAGTAACAACACCACAGCTCATGCCATTACGATACCTTACATTTCCGTAATTTCATTATAAATTAATAATACAAAATTTATGCAAATTAAAAATATATATACATATAAAATCCACTCTTTCATGATATGGGTATCAACTAAAAGGATTTCTTAAAAAAGAACACGATTTAAAAAATACATTACAGTAAATTCAATATAGCGGTTTTTTTTTTTAAACTTTATGTATTAAAAAATATTTTATTACTTCAATTAATTTTTTATTATATAATTTTTATCTTTAAAAGAATTCGTAAATCCTTGTACTTTGTTAGTTTGATTGACAAACACGGAATTCTGGTTGAAGCTCCGATACAATTCTATATTCTGGTCTAGAAATTCGGCGAACCATCGAACACGTTTGATCTATAAAGTCAAACGGAAGGGTCACGTTTGAACGGTTTCCGTCAACACAGCGGCAGTGCTATCACTGTGTTATGACCATTCTGTTGATACTGCAACTGGTACCTACTGGTTCTAAGGAACCTGGGTTTTTTTTTAGGTGGCAAAATCATCTTACGACAATCCCGCTCTTGGGTGGAGCGAGAGATAGTGTCATACTTTTACTGACTAAAAACCCACTCCTGTTCCTTCGTTTCTTTCGTCCCAGGGCTTCGACCCTGCTGGGCCAATACGATTTCCTAACATCTCTCTGAGGCGCGCGTGGAACAATACGCGCCGTCGACGACTTGGGCTCGGTCCGGACGGTTACCGGACGGTCAGACGGCGGGCTACCTAATGCTCGCCGTCCGCAAGCCCGCGCCTACGGTGGCCGGAAACCAGGATCGGAATCCCGGCGGAGGTTGGGGCGTGAGGACCGTTGCCTCACGCGATCGGCCCCCTCCTTTGCTAGCGTTACTGCTTCACAGAAGGAGGCGACCGCCTGCCACTCCTCCACGCTCCGGACCATGGCCTATAAAGACCCGGCGCGAAAGATCGCCGCCACCGATTGCCCCCACGAGGACACGGCGTTGCTCTGCCGAAACGGGGCACACCTCCACCGGCCGGGCGTCGCTTCCACACGAATCCGGTGCAGGAACTTCCCGAACTTACCGTGTTCGGTAAGAACCTGCGTCATGCGGAAGGTGGGGACGCCGTGAGGTCTTTCCAACCACGTCTCAAAGAGAGGACTTACCGCCATATAATTGTGGCGTGCCCAAAGGGACCTGGGTGTCTTGGTTGAATATGGCATGTTAGACCAAGCCGTAGCGGACTGCGGTATTGTTCGAAAAAGTTACCGTGGCCGTGAAACGCCAAGGGGTTTTAATTAGTAAAAGTTTAACTCTCCCCGTTGCTCCGCCCAGAGAGAGGGAGTTATATGACGATCACCCATCCAAAAAAAAAACCATGGCGTACCCCAAGGATGGCGAACTTACGTAAGATGCTTAAAAATCTAGATAATTTGAAAAGCAGTATAGCAGTAAGCAGTGTAGCAGTATATTTTTCTTTATTTCTTTTTGTTTCTTAATTTTTTCCTTCTTTGTTTTTTTTTTTCTTTCTTTCTTTTCAGTAGATAAACAAACTGTAATCGCACTAACTTTCCTATTTATTTCTCAAACTCCACTTTAGCCTGAAAACCCACCTTTTTAAAGAAGCCAAGCTTAAAGTCATAATCAATACGAATATTATAAAGAGATCTGTTCAAGTCTCCTGTTCGAACTTACCTGAAACTCTGAAAATTCTTTTACTAATATGCAGTTGCACTATCCCTGAGTGTTATATGAGTTTTGCGGGCAAATCCGGTGGCAGAATCTAATCAACTATATTAAACTACCAATGACCCCAACTCATCAAACAAAGGAGTAAAACCATTAAGCCAACAAACTACTACAGTCACAGTTTTTCCGAGGCTCGGTAACTAACAAAAGTTAGCTTTGTGCTACGTCGTGTGCCGTCAATATGTGCACAGTACAGAGTACAGCAAGCACAGTGTACAGTCAGCCAGTTTGATGTGCTAATGAGCGAAATTAGCGTTTAGTCGGCGTCAATAAACGTCACTTTGTCAGCTATAGTCGCTACAATACTCATTCACCCCGCTCCGCTCGCTCGCTCGTTCCATGTGTCGCTCTCCATAATGCTACTGTTGCAATATTCACCCCCACACACAGGCTCCTTTCTTAAAAATACCTGCTCCAGTCTTTATATTATAAACTAGCTTCTGCTACCTGGCTTTGCCCGCGCGATAATAGAAAATATATGCTTTATGTCGCTCAGATTTATAGTAGCATTCTACTGGTGTAAGAATTTTCAAAAATTGTTCAATAATTTCAGAGATTACCCCCTACGTATTTCTTTATATTATTACCTTTTTTGTCTTGGTATGGTCATCTAAAGAGGAGGATCAAAAACCAAGAAATCGGTGAACATACATAAAAAAAATACATTCAGCCGAACATAGAACCTCCTTCTTTTTGAAGTAAAAATACTCTTTTCTGTTTCTTTATCCGCTCACCTAGTGACAAACCTAACTCTTGCTTTATCTCAATAAAATCTCAGTCAAAAAAATCTGGCACAATGATAAAACAAAACGAAGTAACTGTCTTAAACAGAATTATTTATACGTTACATCGGAAGAAAACATCAAAGACAAAAAATAAAAGCTTGTAAAAATTATCTACCATTTTACTTTATCCATCACCGTTCGCACTCGTATCACGTAAATATCGTGAACAAATTCCGGCGAGTGTCGGTATTACATTATAAAAAGCAACAACCTACTTGCCCGGGGCGTAACGCGGGCAAATGTGGGGCAAAATCTAGAGTTCAACAAGCCTAGCTTCCATAGCATTTTTACATGCAAAACGTAATACTAATAAATCTTTGTATGCGTCATATAGATGCAGGGTTGTACCGCTGCCTCAAGTCGTGGCCAGCCAGGCGGAAAATTGCAAACTAGCGAACCCAGTACACCACGATGTCTATCTGGGCTTACGCCTCTTTGATATAACCAACCAGGAATATTAATTATAACATGTAATTACCTGAATTGAGGGTAATAGATTTACGTGTTATTTAGTGAAAATTGTTTCTATTAAAGTAGAACTTGTTAAGATATATTGAGTGTCTTTTTTTAATGGTTAAATAGATTATGATATTATAGACGTCATTGAGAATAAAATAGAATAGAATACAATAGAAATGCTTTTATTCGTTACAGACACAGCACAATGGTAAAATAAAAAATTCTCTTGAACAGCTAATGTCAGGTACATTTTAATACAAGTGGGTAAACGTTGTCATTACAATCGTGACAAAATATACCTAGAGACTGCAATGACAAATGCCCACATGTATTAAACGACGTTTTTCAACAGACTTGCTCGAAAATTAATGTCTTTGATACATACTATTTAGTAATAAATTATTGTGCGATTCGCAGATTCTTATCGGAGCGGCCAGGTCGATTTTCGTAGTGTACCACACTGGCGACTAACCTGACGTTAATCATATATGTATGTAGAATATGGATAGGCGCGGGGGCTAGTCGGGCACTACGCGCTGTTGACGACTGGGCTCGGTCCGGTTAATTACCCATTGCCGACGGCGAGCTATCCATTGCTCGGCATCCGCAAGCCCGTACCTACCGTGACTGGTAGTCGGGTTCGGAATATCGGCGGCTAGGGCGTGAAGACGCTCGATCCCACACGCGTGCGGCCTCCTCCTTCGCTAGCATTACCACTTCACAGAAGGAGGCGACCACCTGCCATTCCTCCTCGCATCCGGACCAAAGGCCGAACCAGAGCCCGACGTTAGCCCATTCTCTGGTGTTCTCCTTTTGCGAGACGCACAGGACCTTTCAATCACGCGGGCGAAGCCACTGGCAGAAACAGGAACAATACATTATCAAAATTTCAATTTAGGTAGGTACACGTTCCTTTCACAATATACCTTAAATGTGTTATCACATTGTTTATAGCCACACCTTTGATTAAAATATGGATGAAATTACCCAACACCGATGCTTCTCACATGCGACGAGAATAAAGTAATCATGTTGATTATATTCCGCCTTTATTACGCAAAGGTACTATATTAATTAAGTCTCAACCAACATACCCCGTGGAAAGAACAGTCATCGTCTTTCTTACCGTGCCATGGTACTTAAGTACCCATTTTAGGGTTCCGTATCCAAAGGGTAAAAACAGGACCCTATTGCTAAGTCTCCACTGTCCGTCTGTCTGTCACCAGGCTGTATCTCATGAAACATGACAGCTAGACAGTTGAAATTTTCACATATGATTTATTTCTGTTGCCGCTATAACAACAATTACTAAAAAAACATAACCCTTCTTGCAGTCGGGTAAAAACAGAATAAATAAATGTTAAAAAAAATATGGATAATGTTGTGTGTCTGTATTAGTTTTCTATTTGTTAGTTTACCATCAAAATAATATTTTTACTATGTTCCAGCTAATCTCAAAAACAGCTGAACCGATTTTGACGGGAGTTTTACTAAAAGATACTGGTAGAAAAGTTAATGTTTAAAGGAATAACTAGACTACTTTATTTTAGAAAATTAATTCGGATTCTGCGCCAAAAAAAATACTTGTTGAATTAGTGACCAGATGGCACTGTGCTGTTTTATGACTCTGACACAGACGAAGTCGCGGGCAACAGTTAGAGAAAAATAAGAACATAACCTCCAGACAAGTCCTCTTTATATAAAAATCGCTATTACATTTTACAAGCTCTTTTATTTGTGTGTAATGACACGAACCCTCGGATAAGTATCGGAGCTTGCTCGAGTGTTACTCGATGCGACATGACGGCACTCGACATTTAAGTTGATCCAAATCAATCGTAAGTACGAAATTAAATTCACATTAAGTCTCATAAGATCTCGCCTCAACGGTTACAAGATTGAAAAATAAAGTATATATGAGCCCGTTTCTGTTTCTTCTTCTTTCTCCTACTAGGACCCGTTGTTCAGAGGTCCATTTTACCATACCTTTTTAGAGCTCAAAAGGAAAAAACGGAACCCTTATAGGATAATTTTTATGTCCATCTGTCTGTCAAGACCCTTTATATCGAGAACGCGTGGAGGTATCGAGTTGTAATAAACCATATAATCAACTCTGCGGGGTCCCTTGAAGCTGTGTAAAAAATCAAACTTCTAAGTAAACTAAAAAAAAATATACGGCCGTTTATGTCGCATAAAAACGTATATTTCGACACTCTCTAGGGAATCTATATTCATAGGGTACTTCCCGTTGACTCAGTAGCCTAAAATATGGCACAAAGGAAGGTTTTATAGCACAGGTATAGGAAAAATCTTTTTTAAAAAGGAAATTTGTAGTAACGTCACAAAAAAAAACTTTTTTGCGATTCAGAAAAATCTTTGATATTCCATGCGAGTCCGACTTGCACTTGTCCAGTTTTTCTTTTTTGTTTTTAATTGGAAACCTTCAAAAGGCACCAGGACTTTTGGAGAAAAAAGACCAGGAAGTGTGGGATTCTTACTTCACTAAAACCACTCCGGTGTTCACCATCAGCACATAGAAGAGAGCCCCGTGACCGCTACCCAATGTTTTTTACGTGATATGGTCTCTATTCTTCTTAAAATGTCAGTCATAAATATCGTCACAACCAACTAGATTCATTTCATTTGCCAGTTTTTTTTTTTTGAGGTGAGTTGTCTTCAAATAATTTCTCCCGCTCTGAGTGGAGCGAGACCGAGTTCACTGACCATAACTCACCTGTGTTTCTTCGGTCACCCTTTGCATTCAAAGGCCACGATAACTCTATCGGCAGCCAATCGCCGCAAGAACAATCCTGCACACCTAACAGGCATCGGCCCTAATGAGTCCCGTTCGTTATGCTGACATCTTTTGAGGCTAACAGAATAGCCTGAGGACTAAACGGTGCTATTCAACACATGGCCTTGAATGAATTTCAATCATCTGGCGTCATTCATACATACTCACGTCATTCATACAATAGGGATACCATGTGACGAAAAGACTTAACACACCTGGACACGGACAGGATAGGTTAAAAAAAGGAGATAACGGGACCTTCGTTTGCTCGCTCACTCTAGCTCCCGTCGTCTCCTTCATGTTAGGTTCCTTTGTCCCTGCAGACGGAAATGGGCTTACCTATTTTTTACTTATGGCTTTCGATGCGTTGTTAGCAAATAACCGGCTGAACGCAAATCAAAATTAGTTTTATGGCTTGCTACAACCTCTCTTAAATGTCTGGGTTAGGCAAATAATTTAATCGTTATCAAACAAAGTCATTAGCAGAGTTGTTTGATTGATTAGCTGAATATATTCGGGCGGCTAGATGAATGGCGGTTGGGTGGCTGTTTTGTAAAATGGCTAGACTGTTAACTGGACGATGAATTAAACTAGCTGGCTGCAATACATATTTGTTAAATATATACATGACTACCCATATTCCTCCTCTCCAGCTTTTGTTTAATATTACCCCCACACTTAGCTCTTTTTCCAAACCATAACCTACCCTGCATTAGTCACCTTCTTAATTTCAAATAAACTCTAACATTATATTGTAGCACAGACTTTTAACTCTTGCAGAATAATTCTACTGTTTCAGTAAACCAAATTTTTAACCCTTACAATATGACCATATTTTTCTATTCTTCACTTAAAGTTGTTTATATTTATTTTATGTCTGTTTTCACTCACTGAAAGATTTCGAATTAATCAAAAATCTTCCCGTAGATATCTGCTTACAGAAACTGAATAAATAGGGACATTGACGAAATTTTAGGACATTTTCATTTTATATACAGACACGTAATTATTACGAAAAAATATATTTAAAAAATTGGATGAATCATTCATTTAAAAAAAAAAATATTATGAGTTTATTGCTTAAATGCGCATAAAATAAACGTTTTAAGCTGTCAAGTGATTTTGACTACGTCACAATGTGATAAATAAACAAACTACTGTCAAACTGTCAGTGAAAGGCGTAGATCAAAGATTGCCAACGATCATTTGACAAGTTATTTCGGGGATTTTCTCACACCGTGACGTAAATTGCCCCGAGTGGCGTTTACAGTTACGTGATACTGGGCATTGTTTTTAACATTATTGATTTATTTATTACGCTTTAAAATATGATTTTGAGCATTCTAATCATTCTTTTTTACGGTACAAGGGTAACTTTTTATATATTTGAAAGGGCATTGAGTAAAAAAGTCCCCAACCGCCAACAGATTTCAAACAGGTGCCATTCGAAGCGTTTAATAGAATAGTTTTTTTTTATTCTGGTGACATACCTCAAAAGAATGGGGTTTAAGTTTTATAAAATATTTTTATTTTAACCGAACCTTACCTAACCCAAGTGTTTAAATATACTCATAACAAGTACTCTCATACATTTACGAATGTGGCTTGGTGAGCCGCAGTAGACCATCACACTAGCACAAATGCTTGACCATATTGTAATAGATGAAACAAACATTTACTACTATGTTTGTTTGGAAAAATAAACACATTATTTTCAAAAAAAAAATTATTGAATAAATACTCCAAATAATTTAACACCCAAATCAGCTGTGTTGTCTTATGTGGATAGGAATAAACAAACTGATATGTTAATAGTCTATTGGATGGTGGGGACGGTGGCCATACAAAATCCGGCATCCTCCTTTATATCAAGGGATGTTATTCCCAAATCATATACAAAAGAGAAATGGTGGAACAGATGTTGCTATTAATATTTGTCCATCAAAACTAACGCATTAATTTAAAGTTGCTTTCACTTCACCATCATGCGAGTTCTTCCGAACCAACGTATTTATTCTGTTAACATAGATTACTTTATAGTCCGGTTTTGGTGCATCCGCAGCAACCTAGATGATCAGGTTTGAACTTATCACTTCTCTCTCTGTCTATACATTTTTATTTGAAATCTGAAAAAAAAAAAAAACAGCAGTACTTACATAGTGTTATGTTCGCGTTACACAAAAAAAATATTAGGCATAGGAAGTAGCTGTATATTTTTTGACATTTCAGAGTTTGTCACATAGTAAAACTTATTCAATTTATGAGTGCTTCACCACTTTCACCCAAAAAATTAGCTATTATTACTATAAATCAAAAGCCAAACCACGCATTAAATAATGTTAATATAGGTAAGCATTAATTAAAAGTTGACTTCACTTCAGTCTAGATCAGTGGTTCCCAAAGTTGAATGGACCGCGACTCATCTAACAAAAAAATACCAAAGGAGATTGGGCACTTATAGATTCACTTTTTGACGCGTATGACCATTTGAGTTATTGTATAATTCATAACTATTATTTTTATTGATTTTTTACTTAAATTCATTGAAATCATTTGTGTTTCTATTTTCATTTTAATTAGTATTTAATACAATAAATACGTCATTTGCTCGGGATTTGAAGCGACTCCTTTCTCAGTTATAATCGATCGATTAAATATTACCGTAAATCGTGGGTAAACAAAAATATCTACATTCGCAACTAAAAAATATTAAGAGTTGTAATTATTATTTTTCTTTAATTATTTTACTTAAATTCATTGAAATCATTTGTGTTTCTATTTTCATTTTAATTAGTATTTAATACAATAAATACGTCATTTGCTCGGGATTTGAAGCGACTCCTTTCTCAGTTATAATCGATCGATTAAATATTACCGTAAATCGTGGGTAAACAAAAATATCTACATTCGCAACTAAAAAATATTAAGAGTTGTAATTATTATTTTTCTTTAATTATTTTAATTTTTCTTTCGTTAAAAACAATGTCCGGGCAAAAATAAAACAATTAAGATATAATCGATAATGTTATAACGCCGTAGTCAATTGATGTGTCACAACACTATTCGATGAAATGTCAAACAAAATATCGTTTAACGTGTTAATGTGCAAGCCGAGAATATTGTTTTTAGCTTTTCTCTGCTAACAAATGTAAATTCGTGTCGAGTTGAGTCTTAGGATTCTTCCACGTTCATTTACTACATCGAGCGATTTGACTCTTTTTGTGTGTCGCTGTGAAGTGAATTGTTAAAACATTTTTACGTCCATGGTGATTTAATCTAGATTTAAAACAATATGTGGCGCTGTGTTTTTTTGTTCTCTTTTATTAGCACACCCACTGCCTAGCCGCCCAATCAGAGAGGCAAATGATTCCATGGCCCGAAGGCAGGGTTTCAAAACGAATTGTTTTGAGATGTAACATAACCTCAATACTCAACAATTTTTTTTTTCAAAGACTCCAAAATATATCATTTTGAATTTAACCTTGTTTTAAAGCATGACACTATCCCTTTTTTGTGTCTAATTTTCACTACTATACTGTGTCAAAAGTTGCGCAACCAAGTGCTATAGTAACTTGCCCAATCTCCTTTGGGACTCACCTCTTGATTTTCATGACGGAAAGAGGGAGTAGAACCATACGAATAAATGACTGTTCAAACGAGAAAAAACATTCAGTTCCGATCTATAGCTCTAATTAATTACCTACAAGGAATGCTATTTTTTATTGAGAAGGATGCATTTTTGTTTCCTATTTTTCGTCTATAAAAAAATATGTTGTGTTATCTTTTTTAACTCAAAGGTTGACTGGTAGAGAATGTCTATGTGACCACTACTATACATGAAGTTTAAATAAATAAATATAACCTCGGCATCAACTTCGATTTAAATTAAAAAGTAATTGTAATTGCAATGAGATTGATCAAAATACATCCAATTCATTTCGGTATTTAGTAATCATAGCCGAAAACCTGCCTCTAGGTTATGTATAAGGTAAGTACTGAAGGGAAGATGGAATTTCATAGGTTCGTGCTTCTGCGTGATCGTCGCGCGTCACCGTCAGTGGTCGCCCGACTTTTGGACCGTCGGTTTATCTGTCGTCTATATATATATAAAATAAAATGGTTCCAGGATCCACCACATATACGCTCGCGAGCCACCAGTGGGTCGCGACTCATAGTGTGGGAACCATTTTATTTTATATATATATATATATATATAAAAATGACTTACCTTTTCATTTTGTTATCTGCCTGTATTCACTTAGCTCCTTGTTCATTTGGTTTATAAGCAACCTTTATTGACCACAGCAAAGGTGGCTAGCTAATCGCAACACACGTCACGTCGCCTTATTTTTATTTAAAACCTGAAAAATACAGCTGTTAGGTATTTTGTGTTTGCAATATACAAAAAATAATAATATGTAGTGTGTCTTCTGTCAGTAGTTTCGCCTGCGTGAAAGCAGAAATTTATCCCACGGAAATATACTATTCCAGGAGTCTATCCATGAGCCAAATTCCATCCAAATCCACTTAAATCTATGAGCATAAAGGTGTAACAATCATGCTGAATATGCTTTTCGTGCCATTGCTGAGTTAGTCTCATAGTAAAAGTTATTCGTATTTATGAGTGCTTTCAGCCAAGTAATATGAAAGAAAAAGAGATTCAGAGATAGTATGACAACTGAAAAATGATAAATGATAAATGATATTTATTTTTCACTTTTACACGTCAATTTTTTTTTTCGTCAGTTTAAACTAGATGAGGCCGGTGTTTCATAGCTGACCCTGAGAAGAAACACCAAAACAAACTCAAGGGTCAAAATCTCTTTTAAAGTCCATACAGTAGACATGTAATAGTCAAATCATATGAGAATCATGTAGATTAGTGTCTCAGATGGTCTTTTGAAGAAATAACCACACTGATTTGAGTGGATCTGTCCAGTCTATGCAAGCATTTGTAAGTATTCGTGTAGCTCAAACTTAAGACTACTAAGGAGCTCAACGACTTGATGAATACTAAAGAAAGGAGATTTAGGTAGGCCGCATCAAATACTCAAAACTGTCAGACATCATGTTAAAATTACAGAAAAGTAAAAGTAATCCACATACCCCACATTCACAATAACAAAATAAAATTTACAAAAATGTAACACTTTACAAAGTAACTTATTGCAATTCGTAAACTATAAAAGAAATAAATAAATAAAATAAAAAATATCAATGTCAAATGGTAAAATAAAAATAGGCCACAATGGGACACAGTCAAAGAAAAAATATGTTGCGCCGACCCCGATACCATGCGAGATGGGAAGATGATGATGTTGCTTTCACCCAAAAATTGTGCTAATTACTACTAAATCAAAAACCAAATGACGCGGTAGATGATGTTGCCACAGACAAGGATTTATTTAAAGTTGGCTTCACTTCACCGCCATGCGAGCTCCTCGGAACCAACATATTTATTCTGTTTACATTAGTTTTAAATGTCTTCTGTTTCGTAATATCTCCAGCAACCTAGATGATTATGCTTGACTAACCCCCGATTTCTGATTTAAGCATTTAAAGTTAAGTACTTCTCAAACTATACTTTAGCCTGCAAACCTGTCAAAATTTGGCATTTAAGTACGGTTTGAGACATACCTACTTAATTCAAAATACTCAATTCAGGAACCCGCCCTAAGACCTACTCTACTAGTGTTAGGACTATTCAAAGTCAAAGTCAAAGTCAAAGTCAAAAATTTTTATTTCACATAGGCCTACATGGGCACTTATAAAACGTCAGAAGCTAGTGCACGGTTCCAAATTGGTCGTTTCCTATGGAGAAGAACCGGCAAGAAACTCCATGGTTACTCTTTAAAAAAATGATTGTTTACAATATTTTCATATTACAGTATTAATAGACATTATGTAAGAACAGTGTAGACCAGTCGATATTGTACCCAAAAGCACAATAAAAATAATCATATTAAAAAAAAAGTGAGTCGTAATAGGAAGTAACCTAAGAGTTCGCGAAGTCCACGGTGTTCTCACATTAACATTAAAAAAAAAAGAAGCTATATAAAAAAAACAAGAACAATAAGTAATTACAATTATCAATAAATGACATGTCAACAAAAAGAAAATTACTAACGAATTTATGGTGGTTGGCGTCTAATAATATAAAAAATATTGCAAAAGCAATGTGTAGGAAGAAAAGAAAAAAGAAAATGTATATATTACAACAAATAAATATAATATTAGGAGTCAAAGCATAACGGCTGACTGGACAGAATGGAAGAAAAAAACGTGTTGCGCAGAACCCAAGTATCATGGACAAGGGCCGGAGTGCCATAAATATCGAGCTAATAATTACCAAATCAAAAACCAAATGACGTGGTAGATGATGTTGCCATAGACAAGCATTAATTTAAAGTTGGCTTCCCTTCACCGTCATGCGAGCTCCTCCGAGCAACGTATTTATTCTGCCTACATATTAAATTACTTTTACAGCAAAGTAACTTCGCAACGCTGCGTCGGGCTGCAGTGCATCACGAAATTATGATTTACAGTGTGCTGTGTGCGCTCGTGAAAGTTTTATTTAAGAGGCAGGCAATGCACAAGTGCCTGGCATTCGGTCGGATGTATATTAGTTAGTTATCGTGGCTCGGAGGTGGATTGGTGTGGTGGGTTGGGGAAAAGGGTGGGTGTAGGTAGGTGGGTAAAAAATTCTACAGGTAGTTAACAAGTTGGTGTATTTGGTCTCAGGGTACCGTAGGGGCCCAGGAGGGTCGAAGCCTACTGAGGTCATGAGTTGTGCGAAAGTGAACCCCGGGGCCCTGGAACGAAGGCAAAGGAGGAACAGGAGTAGGTTTTAGTAAATAAAAGTCTGACACGAGAAGGGCAGAGATATCATTACGATGGCTCCTAAGTATACTGAGTCAACTAACAAATTTTGAGAATTGCACTTTTTAGTGTATTAACAACAATTAAATCATTTCCTATTAACCTGTAAAAAATAAAATTCATATCTCCATAAATAACTAAAAAAAAATAGCGTATACTGGATCAAGTATACTAATTTATTTATTTTATACTCAGTATACTGAGTCAAGTGTTTGCTACCAGCTTACAACAGGCCAATCCCAATAGATAAAAATAAACAAAGATTTAATGGACATGTGCAACAAATTGGTAAAGGAATATCACTTGTTTTTTTCTAATTTAATTAAAAGTGACAGCAATAGAGTTGAAAGCGATTCAGAATAATTAAAAATATAATTTCTTTTTTCTTTTTCTAGATTTCTTTTTTGTAATTATTGAGTACTTACCTCATAAGTTAATTTTTGAGACTGATTTTATTCTCAGCAATAAATACTAAGTATAAGGATAATTGTATACTTACTGTGATTTTTTTTTTAATGTAATTAAGAAAGATTACTGTTCCTAAACTATTGTGATTTCAAACAATTAATAAAATAATTCCCCTATTTTACAGAAACGTGCAATTGATACAATCAATATTTTGTATTTTTGTTACCTTAGACTAGACCAACCTAAGCCTTTGTTTTTATTATGTCTAGTATTGTTGATTTTTGTTAATTTTATAGATATCCTAAAGTTGTGTTAATGTTACCAATACCATTTCGGATCTCGAAATGGTTTTTGAATCTCTTTAATTAAAACATTAAACAATAAAGGCGTTTTTTATTATTTTATCTAAATTCTACCACACTTGACTCAATTTAAGGATGGTTCACTTTTAAAATTATGTCCATGTATAGTGAGTCAACTTATTATATTTTAACAAAATATGAATTTATGACACAAACTATATTATGTAAAAAATCCAATAAGTAAATAAAAATATTTTTTGCCACACTTGTTAAGTAATTTTTCCGAAAAACGTAGATTCAATAATGCGACGTATAAAAATATAAGTGGTAGTTGATCCATTTTTAATAAACAAAAAATCGCCGTATACTAGTATATCTACATTATCTCAGAAATTAATAAAATAATATAAAATTTATTTTGTACAGATGAAAGGTTTTATTATATTTAATTCATTTTGATTAGTTATTTTTTCTTGGTTGTATTAACAATTTTAATATAACCATTCGCTCTTCTTATCGCCTTCCTGTAAAGTTATTAGAAGTATAGTTGACTCAGTATACTTAGGAGCCATCGATTAGATGATTTCTCACCTAAAAAAAAGGGTTGTCAGCTATTCTAGGAAACACCGGCCTAATCCGAAAAAAAAAACAAAATTTAATGAAATTGACGAAAAAATTGACGTGTGAAGTGTTTTTTAAAACCTATTTACAAAGTAAATATTATTTAGTTACAGTTTTTTGAGCTCTGGTAAACAAATATGAAAATAAAAATATCTCCATTAACAACGAAGTTATCAAAGTCAAAAGTTTTTATTTCACATAGGCCTACATGGGCATTTATAAAACGTCAGAAGCTAGTGCACGGTTCCAAATTGGTCGTTGAATTGAAGTTCTATGATTCCCATGTCGGGCGATTTGTGATCAGGGCTTTTTCAGTAACAACTCGAGAGTTTTGATTACTTGCCAGAGAGTCCAGAGATTGGTTGGGTTGGTCTGCTGTTACATCAGATTCTTCTTCTTCTTCTTCCTGCCCTTGTCCCGTGTTAATTTACCCAAAAGCACAATAGAAATAATCATATTAAAAAAAGTGAGTCGTAATAGGAAGTAACCTAACAATTCGCGTCTACAGTGTTCTCACATTCACATTTAAAAAAAAAATTGTAGTAATGTTATAAACCGCTATAACAACAAATACATACAAAAAACAGGCAATAAAGGGGGCTCCCATACAACCAACCGTGATTTTATTGCTACGGACGGTACGGAACCCTTCGTGCGCGAGTCCGACTAAGTGCCGTTTTTTTTTTGACGGCACGCCACAATTATGGCGGTAAGTCCCCTCTTTGAGGCGTGGTTGGAAAGACCTCACGGCGTCCTCACCTACCGTATGACGCAGGTTCTCACCGAACACGGTAAGTTCGGGAAGTTCCTGCACCGGATTCGTGCGGAAGCGACGCCCGGGTGTCGCCATTGTGTGGACCGCCCGGAGGACACGGTGGAGCATACGGTGGAGGTGTGCCCCGCTTGGGCAGAGCAACGCCGTGTCCTCGTGGGGGCGATCGGCGGCGGCGATCTCTCGCGTCGGGCCTTGGTACAGGCCATGGTCCGTAGCGAGGAGGAGTGGCAGGCGGTCGCTTCCTTCTGCGAAGCAGTAATGCTAGCAAAGGAGGCGGCTGATCGCATGAGGCAACGGTCCTCACGCCCAAATCGCCGCCGGGATTCCGATCCCGATTTCCGGCCAACGTAGGCGCGGGCTTGCGGACGGCGAGCAATGGGTAGCCCGCCGTCCGACCGTCCGGTAACCGTCCGGACCGAGCCCAAGTCGTCGACGGCGCGTATTGTTCCACGCGCGCCTCAGGGAGATGTCAGCAAATCGTAGGGGCCCAGCAGGATCGAAGCCTACTGGGGCCATGGGTAGTGTGAAAACGAAACCCGGGGTCCTGGGACGAAGGCAACGAAGGAACAGGAGTGGGTTGTTAGTCAGTAAAAGTCTGACACTATCTCCCGCCCCACCCAAGGGCGGGAGATGTCATAAGATGATTTTCCCACCGAAAAAAAAAAAATCTTAATGTGACAGAAACATATGATAAAAACTTATGGTGTAATAATAACAGCCGCATTGGTCGATCTTCGAGATTAAACGAGGCTTGTCAGTCAGTACTTGTTGTAAATAGTAATTGTTACCTTTTCTGTATTGTTTTTAGTATAATATTAATTACATAATTATGTGAAACCAAATATAGTGCATGTGGTGTTAGCCTACAATTAATTGCTACACTAATGGATGTCAATTTCGTTTTAATCTATATCTATAAAAGGAGAAACTGACTGACTGACATATCAACGCACAGCCGAAACTACTGAGACTAAGACTTATTATTTTTATGACATATAACATTTCAAACGTAATTACACACACACACCATCACATACTTACACTTTCACACACAACACACACTCATATACTTATATGCCCATATACACACACACACATATACTAACCAATATATATTTATTTATTGAAAATAATTATGTATGAGTTCACCGATTAGTATATAATACTTAATGATAATGTAACAAAATATAAATTACTATGTAAAAGGCGGGGTCCTGGTGTCCTGAAATACAGGCTTGCAGCCTAGTTTAGGCACCAGTCTTCCACAATAATAAAACAATTGTCACTAGATTTTAAGAATCTGATGTTTGTAAAATATTGTGGTGAGAAAAATAAACATTTATTATTATTATTATTATTATTATGACGTAGGTGAGCACTAAGAGAGGATTTTCCAAAATTCACCCCCAAAGGGGACGAAACGGGGGTCCAAAGTTTGTATGGAGAAACCTTATCTGCGAGCGAAGCCGCTGGCAGAAGCTAGTATAGTGTAAGCAGTTGCTGGCTGAACAAATAAATAAATAAATAAGTAGATAGTAGTAGTTATGTAACTAAAGTCCTTCAGAAATCATAAAATGACTTTACTGCTCTGGTTGGAACGATAAGAAGTGTCAGACATAAACGTCTCCTAAGAAGTAAACTTCTAATAAGTAAGTAAACCCCACCTGTGATCCACCAGGGACATGGTAATTCTTTCAAACAATCCCGCAGCAGGCTTCGGCCCTAATGGGCAGGCCCGTTATGCCAGTCCAGTCATTTGAAGATCTTTGACGGTCGTGACGGAAGAAGCTAGAAAGCTTGACATCAGTCTTGCCAAGTGATATCGTGATGCCCAGTTACTGACTTGTGAAGGTCAGATAGGTAGGTACAGGATACTCAGCTGTCTCTGGTTAAACTGAAAGGCGACCCTGAAATAGTTGGCAATATGCTAGGCAGATTTTTATATTTAATATTGTAACTACCCTTACATTGAATAATGTACAAATCATAACAAAATTACAATACAATTTCAGCACGATTCCAACCACAACAAAATGAATATTCCTCCTAATAATATCGTCGACTAGAACTCAATATTATTATTACCAACATCAGCTTAATGCTACATTCGCTACGTATTCGAAACGAAATGCCGACACTATGCGGTATTAATTGCTAGCATCGGTATGTGCTACGTCGTAGCCGTCCGTAGCGTCTACGGCGCGGCGCCGCAAATTCTACAAATATTACGCTACAGTTCATTGAACTGCTACGGTGCTACGAAGGTACTGTTTTGAAACAATAACATATATAATATGCTGGAACAATAATGCACAGTTTGTAACGAAAAAGTGTAATCATATTTTAAGAATTGGTTTTGCCCATTTTTTTTTAGGTGGAAATCAGTCTTTAGTCAGTAAAAGTCTGAAACGCTGTCCTACTTTCCTTCTTTGCCTTGCCCCGGGTTTTCCTTTCAGAAGCGAACCAATCGCCCCAGTAGGCTTCGACCCTGCTGGGTCCCGGTTTTGCTGACGTCTCCTTGAGGCAGGCATGGAACACTACGCGCCGTCGGCGACTCGGGCTCGGTCCGGACGATTAACGGACGACCGGACGGCGAGCTCTTAATGGCTCGCCGTCCGCAAGCCCACTGTCCATGGAAATTAACTATTTTCTTTAAGGAAGGATATTCAATTCCCAAAATAATAATTACATTTTCCATACCTGAAGCGGGAAGCAGTTTTTAAAATCTGACTACCTCTTTGCATTACACCCTGTATAGATGTTGGAACATTAATGTTTATATATATATATGTATAAATATAAGAGGTTAGAACTACGTAAATTATAATTTTTCGTGAAAAGACTCTATTCTGTTTACGTATTTATGTGCCGTTGTTTTGTGTCTCGTCACAGTTTAGTTTTCGCGGAAAATCTAGGCTACTTAGGTTTGAATAATTTATTTGGCACACCAAAAAAGGTACAAAATAGAAGAAACATCTTCCAATAACTACACATGGCTGAATAAAAACATATTTTCTTGTGACATATTCATAATATGTATAATATATTATATACTGTAAAGGGCCATACTGATCTATATTAAATGCAGAATGTAGTTAAGGTACCTACTTAATTGGATAAGGATTAATGCAATATTGCTTAAAATCGCTTCGTAAATAAGACATTATTTCTCGTAAAATGTAAAGAATAAACAAATGGTTATTGCGGATTATATCTAAGAGACAGACATACACCATCGCGATTTTTTTTGTAGACCTTTTTAAGTTGTACAATACTGTTGTACATTATTTTGATCTATCTCGTAGGGTTCAGCAAGCGTTTGCATTGTAAGCGCAAAAAATGTGTTTATTTACGACATCATATTAGAAACCTCTAAAATTATCAGCGTTTCTCTTCTATATTATGCATATATTATACATATAAACCTTCCACTTGAGTCGCTCTATCTATTAAAAAAAAACAATAAATGCGTTGCGTAGTTTTAAAGATCTAAGCATACATGTAGTGATAATATTCCACAACTATCGCACAACGCCGTCTAGATCCAAACTAAGCAGAGCTTGTGCTATGAGTACTAGACAACTGATCAACATACTTATATATTTCTAAATACATACATATTATATATAAATTACACCCTGACACAGGACAAATGATCGTGCTCATCACAGAAACATTTGTCTTGGGTGGGAATCGAACCCACGACCTCCAGCTTAGTCAGGGTTACTAACCACTAGACCAACAGGCTAGTCAATTCATATTTTGAAGATGGAACGTTTCTGACAAAGGCCGCAAAGTTTTCAGTAATTACCGAAGCTACCCACAATGTGTTACTAAACCAGCTCTGTATGCATCTTATCTAATGATTCCCCAAACGCTCTCGTTAAACTTGCACCATTGTTTGCCAAACTTCGAGCTGTAAGTAATTGTATGGTTACAACTGTACCTACATCCGCTTATATCCGCGTATAATAGATACACAAACTTACTGCTGAACAAAAGCGAAGAAAGATGGCACTGGTCATGTTTGAGTTCGCGGAAACGGTTAGACCTTCCTCGCTTCCTGTGGGTCTTGTCAAAGAGACTTAATACAGGTAGCTATACCTATATATCTAGCTTAACGGTAGGTTTTAGTTAAGACTAAAGATCAAAGGTCACTAATTCGTACTGTCAGGGACACGACCGGGCCATGGCCTTTTGGCCTATTGGTCTAGAATGGCTAAGGATCTATGTGAACATAACATTATGGTGTCATTCTTCGAAAAGTAAGCCAGTACAGTGTTAGTACTTAAAGCTATTTTAACCGCCTTCAAAAAGAAGGAGGTTCTATGTTCGGCTGTAGGTATGTATTTTTTTTGTGTATGTTCACCGAATTCTCGGTCAATTGTGAACCGATTTTGAAAATATTTTTTTTTTTTATTGAAAGGTTATTTTTCCGAGTTGCTCCCATATAAATATTTTTATGAACTGATGATGAACTTCAAAGATATAGAACGGAACTCATAGGATCATAGCAGAGAACAGCTGTCGTAACAAGAAAAATTGTTTTGTTTATACGTACCTATACGCGATGACTTTAAGTCTGACTGAGGGGTACTTTACCGCAACTAAAAACTATAAAATAAAAAACTTTTTACAAAAAAAATACAACCGACTTTAATTTAAAAAACTGGGCAAGCCCGAGTTGGACTTACGCACTAAGGGTTCCGTACAAACTTACCCATGTAAATATAAATGTAGGTCAATTACCGATTGGAGCTTCTAAAAAAACTTCAAATCGAAAAAAGTGGTTTTTGTGACGTAACAAATAAAAACTGTTTTAAAATTTTCAGCAGAGCACCGCCGTGTCCTCGTGGGGGCGATTGGCGGCAGCGGTCTCTCGCGCCAGGCCTTGGTACAAGCCATGGTCCGGAGCGAGGAGGGTGGCAGGCGGTTGCCTCCTTCTGCGAAGCAGTAATGCTAGCAAAGGAGGCGGCCGATCGCGCGAGGCAACGGTCGTCACGCCCCAACCGCCACCGGGATTCCGATCCCGATTTCTGGCCACCGAAGCCGTAGGCGCGGGCTTGTGGACGGCGAGCATGGGTGGCTCGCCGTCCAATCGTCCGGTAACCGTCCGGACTTAGCCCAAGTCGTCGACGGTGCGTAGTGTTCCACGCGCGCCTCAAGGAGATGTCAGCAACCGTAGGGGCCCAGCAGGGTCGAAATCTACTAGGGCCATGGATGATGCGAAAGAGATCTCCGAAAAATGCTAAAGAAGGAACAGGAGTGGGTTTTTAGTCAGTAAAAGTCTAACACTATTTCTCGCTCCGCCCAAGAGCAAGAGATGCCATTAGAAGATTTTCCCAAACGAAAAAAGAGCATGTCAGACTTTTGCTGCATAACTAAAACTCACTCGTTTGTTCCTTCTATGCCTTGCTTTTCAGGGCCCCGGGGGTTCATTTTTACCTAACCCATAGCCCCAGGAGGCTTCGACCCTGCTGGGCCCCTACAATATGCTGACATCTCATTGAAGCGCTCGATCCGGACGGTTACCGGACGACCGTTCCTCTTCGCTTCGGACCATGGCCTGTTCTAGGGCCCGGCGCGAGAGTGCGTTGCCGCCGATCGCCCCCACGAGGGCACGGCGGTGCTCTTGTCCAAGCGGGGTAAACCTATACCGTGTGCTCCATCGTGTCCTCCAGGTGGTCCACACAATAGTGATACACGGGCGTGTCTATCACATGAATCCGGTGCAGGAACGTTCCGAACTTACCATGTCCGATTAGAACCTGCGTCATGCGCAAGGTAGGACGCCGAGTTGTCATTCCAGCCAGAAATTCAGATAGATGGACTTAAATATTTGAATATTGACTTTTTAGCATTAAGCAGAGAAAGAAAGGTAAATTGATAGTTACAAGTGACGTTAATACAAAAAACAATGTTTTCATGCTAAATATTCAATATCAAGAATAGCAACAATCAAAGTTTTTACAGTGTCAACGATATTCGACCAATGATAATTCAACCTTAACCCATCACGTTAACCCAATAACTGGAATAATCAGTTCTACTTTACTAGACATCAAAGTGCGATAATTCGTGCACAATTGAAAACGTCGCTGGCAGACATCCGCTAATCATGCGGAAGGAGGGAACACGACGTTTAAACTAAATTTATAGCGACAAAATGAATCGCAAGCTGGAGCTCTGAGCAGAATTTACGAAATATACCTACTTCATTAATAAATTGGCGAGCCAAGTGACAGCTGTTATCGTCATCATTGGTTTGGTAAGGAGTTATTTCTAGTGGACTTCATATTCAATGTTTATTGGAACTGCTAATTAATCATATCATAATTTTAGCCGAAAGATATCCGAAACTTCTGAATATTCCCGAAGGCCCACCCGATGTAGCGGCAACCTCTCGCGCCGTGCTCTGGTTCAAGCCATGGTCCGGAGCAAGAGGGAATCGGATTCGGTCGCCTTCTTCTACGAAACAATAATGATAGCGAACAAGATTAAACCCCAGCCGCCGTGATAAGAGACGCCCCGGGCTTTGGAAGTCGCAGGGCGATCCCCGGTCACCATACGCGGGCTTGCGGGCAACGAGCAAAAGGTAACTCACCGTCCGTTCGTTAGATAAGGACCGAAACCGAGTCACCAGCGGCGCGTAGTGTTCCACGCGCGTCTCAAAGAGATATCAGCAAAACCATAGGGCCGAAGCCTGCTAGGGTCACTGGGAATTTCTGTAGGGAACAACATGGTCCCGGTACGCAAACGGCAACTGAAGGACCGTGTATGGAATACTGGCAGCTCTCATTTTTGAGAGGGATCTGCCCGATACCAGCTTGATGCACTTAAGACAATTGAGAAGCGAACCAGGAGGATCATTGGCAATGATGCACTCGTCGAATCGAGGCTTCAAAGTCTTGAGCATCGACGCTGAGTTGCTAGCCTGTCAGTTTTCTACCGTTCGCATTTCGGGGAGTGTGTTCCGCCTAGCCCGTTCCATCATCAGACCACCAGGAATACGGCAATGCGCCACTGGTACCTGGCGGACATCCCACCATGTACCAGTGATAAGTTTAGGACGAAAGAATTAGATGAGATCTGTCTCTACCAGCAGTTCTGAAGGCTATGCAATTAGAGCCAGAAAACTGTGGAGAAGTTGTCTCCTTCTTTGATTCCGTGACGGGAGAAGGCAACCTAGCGGGATCGTGAGAGAACCGATCTCACTCGGGGAAGGCGTCAGGGCGGCAACCGCCTCGATGTCTAACTCGCAAAAACCCCCTTGCGTCATCCACTACAAGCGGGACTTTAGAAGCACAAGCACTCAGAGTGGGGACTCTCGCCTATCGGGAAGACGCTGGCATAGTGATCACGAGCTACCGTGCGCAGCCAGGCTCAGGGGAGAAAAATGCAAAATCCTGGCGCCTTTTTCTTCTGAAAACAAAAACGGAAAAATAAGGCAGGTTACCTTCTACTACGAGTAACATTGTCTATTTATTTCCCTGGTAACTGTAATACCAACGTCCATATTTCTTTACAATGATTAAAGGCAGATAAACCCACTTTATAAGATACGCGAGCTGACCAGCAACGTTGTCGTCCTCCAGAGAATAGCTACAACAAAATATAGAGCAACATTTTGCCAAAAGCGACTCGAGATACGTCGGCATCGCAGCTTCAAATCTCCTGAAAATTATTCATGGCACAGCGTCGTACTGATGTTATTTAACTTAGATTTCGCTGTTACACGAATTTCCTGGTTTATTTTAGTCCCTATGAGATATAGACGGTTGTAAAGACACTTCTACTTTCACACTCTCGAGTACGCTTTTGCGCTTTTCAGTTTTCATTTCTTTGAAGTTTTTAAAAGTGAAAGCGTTTTGGTCGCCAGATATTTCAGAGATTTTTCATGGAAGTAAAAATTAATGATACTTGGGATCAGAAAATAATTATGGATGTTTGGAGTATTGTCCTTATCGACGTTTCTGGGTAGAAGTAATTAACCTAACGTAATGAGACCCTAACCTGACTTAGGTTACAGTCTATTTAGGTTGTTGTCTACTTCTATCACCACCCTTAGGTATACTTAAAGGTGGTGATAGAAGCCGCCAGCATGACGGGTCATGAAAATCAAAGTCATAACATCGGCCTTAAAATTTGTCAAGCGATTGTAAACCCTGACAGAAATCTTACTCTTTCTGACGTGGAAACCTACTTACTCCAATGTTCCGACGTAGTGATTATGGATAGAGCTTTACCTGAATTTTAAGTAGACAATCAGCGGTGGGTACGATATCTTCGATTTATGAAAAACCTGATCAAGGCACTGCTACTATTATCGTCGTGGTTGTGTTGTTCCCCCTCCTAGAGAGGAGGCCTGAGTCCCAACAGTGGGAACATTATAAGGCTGACTATGCTATGCTATATGTGTTGAAAGCTCATAATTTCAATTTCTTAATCAACTGGATAATGATAAAAACAAAAAGTTCAACCAATATCGACGATGAACGTGGCGTGATTCCCGAGCTACTCACGCCCTTGCTCGATTTCGTCTAACTGGACAGTTGCACAACAACATAATGGTAATTTACTAAGGCCGAAACTACGTAAAACGGACGCCCGTGCGGTCCCATACAAAAAGTACTCTGATGCGGTGACCCGCGCGGACATTCGTTGCGAGGAGCCAGACCCGCGGACCTAGTGCGGGTTAGTGGATGTCACATATTTTGGAACTTTTGGTTCTAGAACATGCCGGTTTCCTCACGATGTTTTTCTTCACCGTTTTTGAGAATAATGATGATGAAATAAATTACACAAAGTACCTAAAGCGCTCGCCTGGGTTTGAACACGTCTCGTAAATCGGGGCACTTATCAATAACACTGGCTGCTGATTTTCAGCGCGTATATAGATTGTTCCTTTTTTCTTATTTTAAGTATTTGGCTTTTATTGTTCCATTGCTGGGCAAAGGCCTCCCCAAAATCCATAATTCTTTTCTTGACCTACTTCGAACCAGCTCTTGCAGTATGCGTCCAGGTCATCCCACCACCTCTTCCTAGTTTAAATACGCAGTAAAAACTGCGAGGAGTTGCCTAAGTATAGTCAATTTATTTTAAATCAATCCACGACAAATCTTTTCTGTAAAATGTAAAACAATCATTCGTTTTACGTACTAGACACAGACATAGCTAATTTCTTTGTCAGCTTTCCAATAGAAAGGCGAGACAATAGCCCAGACACGACTATTCATACCGACGCTCACATGTAGGGGTAGTAAGGTATATCGGGTCTTATTGTTTAGAAGACAGGGTTGAAAATGTAGTGATGTGTGGGATGAAGAAAAGTGCTGTATGTATAGTAATAAGGCGAGTATTGAAGTAGGCTGTAGGGCTCTCCGGCGAGCACTGCCCCTGCCTGCCCCTCGACCTAATGAAACGTAGACTTCATCGGAACAACACGATTCTTCTACACTTTGTCGCCTAGACGAGAAAAACGACAGACCATTTTAAGTGTTTTTATTTTTAGAAAAGATGCAGCACAATACAATATTATTAGGATTCTATTACTTCGTGTAAGATCTCGATTCATTACCTACTGTTTCGCGACTTGCATTCAGAATGGGATTTGAAATGAAACTAAGCCTTTTTTTTCCAACGTATTGTACCTACCTTGCCAGTTGATATACGTCTATGGTTCCTTTACTGTTAAATTATTTTTCTAAATAGTATCAAATTACTAAATAGTACATTATACTATTTAGCAATTTTATATGTTTTTTCCAGTGTGTTGAAAAACGTCGTTTGGGCCGAAACAAATTACCGCGCTGCGGCGCCGCGCCGCGAAAATCGGCAGTGACGCCCGCCGCTACGTAAAATTTTGCGGTGTGCACCGCAGCGCAATTTCCAGCGTTATGATGTCATATTTGGTGACAATGATATAGTTTATTAGGCCATCAAACCTAAGAAGTACAGTTTGACGTTTCCCACTTTTCAAGCCGAAATAACTTTGTATAGGCGTAACTCACACTATTTCTATTACCTTTTCCTTACCTAAAACTATTGAATTATGAAGCCGTTTTTATTTTATCACAATCCAGTATCTTCGGTCGATTATTTAAAATAGAGTAATGTCTTCATAATAACAAATAAGCAATAAGTTTATTACGATCCATGGCAGAGACGTCTATCCACACTAAAAAATCACGAGGAACTGGTTATCCTACAGTACGACAATAAAACGCTCGTTTTCTCGACGCCGCAACGCAACGCTCAATACGCGGTTATGTGTTTCGGCCCTTTGTTACACATTGACATTTTTCATGAACTTACATTACACCTCGACTGCAATGACGTTTGCCCACTTAAATCAAAATGCACTATTTACACTACAGGCAAACAGTAGGCTCTCTTGGTAGGAAAACCAGGTACCTATATCTTACCAAGTTTAAAATTTGGTTTATCGGAAACGGAATCGGAGTCGGAGGTCGAGTTGGAAGTGGTGGCAGAAGAGATCTTCTTCATCAACACATCTATGTTAAGCACAGGCCTAATAACATAGTACTAAAAGAGTTCCTAATCGATATAAAAATGGGGAGAGGGTTCCCTGTGTGACATGCAATAAACTGTCCGTATACGTTGACAACCGCTAAGATACTTCGACCTCCGATTATAGGGTGCATTCCCACTAGTGGAGTGGAGTAGACCGTGAATTGGCCATCACAGTGCTCGAAATCTCCACTCCGCATCAGTGGAAACAGTGTAAATGGAGCGGAGTGAAGCTGAGCGGACTTTTAAATTAAACAAATGATCACGCGGCCTCTTGCCGTACAGAACAGTGTCGAGCAGGCTGTGGTGCCGAACGGAGGGCGAGCTACCCCAGACTACAACTACTGTCCCCCTAGCCAAGTTACGACAGTTTCGTTCGCGTCGGACGTCTCGAGTAGGCCACGCCTCCGATTCCTTTGTTCTGACGTCATCTCAACGTTCAATCACGTAGTCAAAACAAACGAATCGAAGGCTTGGCCTACTCGAGGCGTCCGACGCAAACGAAACAGTCGTAACTTGGCTAGAGGGGCTGAAGCCCTTTGTGATCCAGGGACGCCTTCAGTTGTAAAATTGACTTGGTCGACTACAAATCTGTACAATAAAATGGTGTTAAAAATAAACAACAATTTTTCTTCGTTGTTTTTAATGCATGACAGAATGACAGATCTTACTACAGATGATCATGAATGCTATGACAGCTACCAATGGGTCGTATTATGAAACAAGTCAACTAGCATTGTAAACACATTTTAGAAAACCTTAATATAGTAAAGTTGGAAATCATACAAGTCAACTATAGCGTTGCGCGACTGTGGGGATGCATTTACGAAACACTGTTTCTTACTAGTGTAACTAAAACCGAAAAAACATGATTATTGAGACTTGTCAGCACAGACCTTGCGATTAGCTTAAAAATGGTTTAAAACTATAATTATTTAGGGACTCGAGCGGGTTTGTTCCAAAAAGTTACTCGTGGTCCTGGGACACAAAAGGCAACTGAAGGAACACAGGTCGGTTTTAGTACGTAAAAGTCTGACACTCTCTCCCGCTCCGTCCATAGCGAGAAAAATATTTCCCAACCCAAAAAACAATAAGGACCTCAGATTACACGATCACTGACTTGTATTGTGTCACTCTTCTATTAGGTCTATTAGCATTCTTAGTGTATGACTAGCCTGACTCGTAGATTTCTACGTGTCCAGGGACCTAGCACCAAAAGCACACTCCATTGTGTCGTGTAACAGTCATACATACAAAGTGTTAACGCCAATTTCATATTTTTAAGGAGAAGAATGACCTATGTTGATTTTAGTTACCAATAAACCTACTTAAGAATAGACGCATTTCATTTTAAAATCTATTGACACAGTGCTAACCAAAAGTCAACCTAACCACCTAAAACACAAAGTATAGAATTTGTGACACAAGTTTGAGTTCACACTATGCTTCTCAACAGCTATTCGTACTTACACCCACAAGAAATTATGTAACAGTCGCCTTACATTATAACCGAATACAGTTATTACTAATTATTTATGAATTTATTATGACTCGTAATCTAGCGATTTGCATAGACGGTGTAGAAATACTATGTCCCTGATCAATAACATATAAATATAATTTGAAAATAAAACTCAGTCTCATAATACAAGACTAGGATATAACACTGCAAATCATCGTAATGTCTTCGAAAACAAATAATTATAATAACTGGAATTAATAATTGTAAAATATATTAAAAACAATTAATAATAACAAAATGACTCACTTGTAATACAATCAAAATAAGTCATAAGAAAAGTTGTCAAAATATTATCCAATCTGACGACAAATCGGTAACCGATTGATAGAATGTAAATTTAAACGAGTTCCAACTGATGCAAATCTATTGAAACTTAACCGAAGGGACTGTGCCGGTCGGGCGTCGTGATGGGTCGTCTGAATTCCGTTAAATGCCTCCTATTCAAGATATACAAAAGTTGCGCAGCACTGTTGCAGAAACACGCATACAATGTTGCCTGTAACATGCTACCTGCAACATGAAAAGCTGTTGCAGCTACATTGCGTAACTTTAAGGCGAATAGGACTCAAGCCATCAGTAAAATAAAAAGACAGTAGACAATATTACTTCTATACAATCTATAGAAACGTCGGCTATAAGCGCCGCTCCGTGGAAGTGTAATATCATAGTATGAAGGAATGTCACCAGTAGAAATTCTAAGAGATTACAAGATTAGTATCTTAGCGTTAATTTATAATACGGATCCGGAAACTGTATAGCACAGAGATTCCTGATAGCTCCTAAATAAGTTAAAATCATGGTAACTATGTTATATGAGTTGTCTTTTATATAACTTAGCTTTATATTAGCACACTGCGTCTTTTTACGTTAGTTACATTACGTTTTAGTCAGCTTTTTGGTGAGATTCTTTATCAATGGTTTGTCTTTGAAAAATAACTTAACATATCCATAAAGCCGATAACTTGCCCTCACTCCATCTTAAAACCTAACATTTGATAATGTAAACAACAAATACAATTTATTTACTAAATACATTCGTTTTCAAGTTACAGTTAGTGTTCGTTTTAGTAATTTAGTGAAATACAAATTAGTGTTATATTTCTTATTTATAAAAATCGAGTAAGCATATTTTAAGTATTTTTTTTTAAGAATGTAAAAGTAATCACGATTAAGGAATGTTAATGAGATTATATAAAGTAAACAATCTTGAGGTAAACTTTTTGAGATTATTAATATTAGTGTACCTAATAATGCAGTACATAAATGAGTACTTAAACAAAAATTGGAGGCTTCTCCAATAACAACATAGGCTGTACGATTCGATATCAAAATAAATAATATTAATATGTTAGATATCACCTCGCATATTGCCTTCTTATTACACTACACAATATACATCATATATTATTGAAACCTTACCTTAACCTTACTGAGATAAACGCTACAAATATTAAAGCAAATGTAATCGTCTACATTCTGGGAATGTATCATTTATAAAACAGTATACCTATTTATTTACAACGGGAATCATAAAGAAACATTATGATCAATTCAAACGATAATTACATTTCACTAAGCTACATTAAGCTACAAGGTCAAACAAAACAATAATTCAAAAATTGATATCTTTGGAAGAACAATGACAGCCACATACAAGCGAAGCACGACGCCTGCCGACACCGAGCATGATGTGGGCTGTGATGACGCAGCAATGTACAGGCAGGGAACCATAGACACACGTCTAGAAAAGTATTGTCCATTATGCTTTGAACTCTTTGGCAATATTACAGATACAAAAAAAATATTACTGAATTTATATTTTGGTGTTATTAAGAAGGGGATTAGGAAAATACTTGAGTTTATTGGCTGCCCCAGTGCTACCAATACTTAAGTTTTATTGATCATACAATTACAAGATAAAAGGTGCTTTAAATATGTAATCATCACTGACTTCCACTGAGAAATAGTTCTATGAACTACATCACATCAGTCACTAAATAAGTTTACAAAATATTACTATTGATACGGGTCAGATATGAAGGGATCATGATAAATTGTTAAACATCACAGATACGTCAGTTACAAGAGATTCGATGAGAAGTTACAAATTATATTATTATGGTACTACTTTCGACTGTAAACACAATTGTCTAGGAATGGATGTAGTAATAGTTATACAATAGATATTCCAAAGAATCCTACGGCTGACTCACATTACAAATTATTGTTTACATGCATTTTCAGACTCTATTGCCATACATATTTTTTTGTATGAAAATGCACATAAAAAATACTTGAAGCAAAACTCGCTGATTACCTAAAGGTAACTCCAAATCTTTCCAACACGTCCACAGGTTTACAATAACGGTCGCAATCTTTAAAAAAGATGGCGACATCAGTCCTAGAGGAATCATGTCGTTAGTTAGGCCGGGTAGTGAGTGGCGGCGCCACTGTCGCTGGGCCACATGTCGTCCGCGGGCTATAGCGGCGGCGTGGCGCCCTCCGCGCCCGCCGGCAGCGAGTGCACGCGCGCCGACAGCAAGTTGTGCAGGATGAACACTGCGGGCTTCGGGCTGCCTTCCATGTCCAACTCCTGGACAATAACGTTGACTTGAGCGAGAGAATTGGAACCTATGATAACGAATCAGTCATCTGCAATCTATGGCCATTTGATATTGTTGTCTCACGTGCCATGATACTTGGGTTTTACAGAAACGAATGAACGCTGCTTATAACGCCAAACTTGTAGCCCAGTTCTGGGCTGACAAAAAAAATTGCCATGATGAACATCGCTCACTGTTGTGTGTCATAATTAGGGATGTAACAGGAGTGGTTGTATCGAAACCGAATTCGGAAGCAAATTTTTTAAATTTTATTAATCGGAATTAGAATCAAAGGTAGAGGCAGAATCGTCAAACAAAACTCTACTAAAAGTAATCAAAAACTCGGTAAAGTAGGTATAAATGAAGCGCGAACACACAACAGGTTATGAATTGGACTACTTACTACTGTATCATCATCAGCAAAATGTAGCCACAGAGCGGTGCGGTCGTCATCGGCCGAGGCCCGCAGCGCGTGCAGCGGGCGGCGGTACAGCGCGCGCGCCCCGCCGCGCCCCAGCGAGCCCGCCGCCTCCCACACGCACACGCCGCCCGCGCCCAGGGACAGGCGCGCACACGCGCCACGGAAACGACATCCTAGTAATGCACGATTTATTTAATAGCTAGATCGTTTTATAATCAACATTTCTGCTCTAGTGTTTAAACAGTAAATTGCGTGCCTAAAAGCGCTAGGGATAAGAGCGGAATTTCGAGTAAAGGTATTGAAAACTAAATTGCGAATGCGGTATGTCAAAGATGACTCACGGAAGGTAAACTCGGGCTGTTCGCGCACAGCATGATGCGCGCCGTCCACGAGCGCGCCGGCCACGGCGGCCAAGTCGTGCGGCGTGTCGGCCCGCAGCGCGCGCACGGCGAGCCCGGCCGGCGTGCCCGCGCGCAGCCCCAGCGCGGCCGCGCCGCCGCCCGCCGCGCGCCGCCACCACGCCAGGCGCGTGGCCGCCAGGCTGAAGCACTCTGTGGGCGCGCACCACGCCTCGCCCGACCACGGCGCCGCCTCGTACAATCTGGTGCCCGACATTCTCTTCATTACCAAAGGTCAAACCACAACACAACAGAGGCCCTACTACGAACTCTTAACCCGATTCATTTGACGACCTAAACTGAACTGTTAAAGGGATGGAGCTAAATAAAATATATAGTTCCATCCCTCTTTCTCACTCACACGCACTATATTAAAATGTCATGGTAAGGCCCCAATGCTGGAACAATAACTTCGTGCCAGCATCAATATTCCCTTCAACCAAGCCAGCACAATCACACATTTTCTGCAACGAATGATTGTTCCATCCCCATCCATCGATTTCACCAAGCAAAATCAAGGACAAAATGGTTGAAAATAAAAACATACTTACCAAAAACACCATTCATCAGACTTCTCTTGAAACATCTAGCCAAACTAAACTAACTATATTATCAAGTTTATCATAAACCACAAAAGTCGCGACGATGCTCACCTAATTTCCCTATCGGTAATCGCGACGAAAGTCGGCTGCCAACCATCCGCCTCATCAGAACTGTCGGACCCGCCGGAAGCACTCATCTGCAAAAACCACGAAATATTCAAAAAATGTTTAGAAAAACACAATCAACGTTCAGTTTCTCACTTGGCTAACACCAAAACGGCAAAAGGTGGATAAAAGCACCAGTTATTTTCTTTTTGTTACTTATTCCAGTGCTATTGCGACCACATTCAACATCTCTGCAACTTATGCAGATCAGGTTTTACAACCTATAATTATGAGCTATTCCAAATTCAAACTCACATGATCCTGAGGAGGTCGCCTCGCTAGCCAGCCAGCATACCGTACATCTCCTAGCAGTGGCCGCAGTCGCGGGCGAGCGCGTGCCAGGGCAGCACGCGCTGCGCGTCGTACAGCCGCATGCAGCGCGCGATGCCAGCCCGTCGCGCCTTGCGCACTGCCTGCGCGCAATGCTAGAGCGTGCACGCCATCCGGAGAGTAGATCTCAATTGTTCGCTCTTCTACAATGGGAAATGAGAGACTATTTAGCTCAGAGATTTTTGATGATCAAACATTGTTTTTTTTATTGGGTTTGTATTCACAATCTTGATTTCAACATGTAAAGAACAAACAAAAAACACAAAAAATTACCAGCAGGTTTTCTCCCATAGGCTTTATTATGATTGACGAGCGCGGGCCGTTTTGCGCGGATGTGACGCATATCTTACTATCATAACATAGTGTCGTAATTTGTTTTATTTTTTTTTAAGGTATGCGCATGTTTGACGTAAATAAACTCTTTTTTTTTGTTTCATTCCTTTCTTTATTAGCCTTTTGTACCCTGCTGAAGAGTAAACACCTCCCTTCCGTCCTTCTATGTTTGAACTGCCAGCACCTTCTGAGCCTGTTACAATGCAGGTTGCTGCTACTTGGCACCATCTGCACAATAGTCATTCAACATATTTTTACCTGGATCACGATGACGCAAATTCTTGGCGATGCACGCCATCAGTAGCGGCACATAGCGTGTGTCAGCTCTACGGCGCCGGGGTGATGGAGGCGAAGGTGGCACATCCGCCATGAACCCACGCTGCAGCTCCCAGCCCACTTCACTGATGATCGACGCCTTGCGGAAGTATGGAGTGACTTCTCGGAGATATTTGACTGTGGATTAAAATTTTGATTTTGAACAAAAAATGACCTGTTTATAGATTGTGTGGTGTATGTTTGCTGCTCTGGGGTAAGCAACTAATATCTGATCAAAAGTAAATCTCCTAATAGACTTGGGCTGGACCTTTCCATACACATTGGAATATCAGATTTAATATTTTTTTTAACATTTGTGTAGTATAGACTTTATAAAAAATTGATAGTTTTATTTCATCTTTCCTAGTCAGATAATCATAAGGGGCATACATTAGAACAGGTATTACTTACTAGTCAAACTAAAAAACCTAGATAAAGCATCACTTTGGTTACTTTATTGTTACCAGTAGTAGAAGTCCAGAAGAATATTTAGACAATATGTTAACAAAAAAATATACATATCATAAATTCAAAACTTGTAGCACAACTATAATTAATCAAAAGTACCAAGCATTGTCATTAGAAATATAATATAATATTCCACAACTCTAACACAACATCATCTGTTCCAAACTAAGAGCTTACGCTATGAGTACTAGACAACTTATAAACATACATCTTTAAATACATAAATACTATATATAAATTACACCCAGACAAAACAAATGATTGTGCTCATAACACACAAATTTGTCTTGGGTGGGAATCAAAACCACAACCTCCGGCATAGCAGTCAGGGCCACAGACTAACAGGCCAGTCGAAATATCAATATTTCTGATAGAAAGTTAACCTTTTGAGTACCATAATTAGAGACACAATAGAAAGACAATGAGCAAGCCAACGCCAGCTTTCGCTTGGGGTTTAATGAATTAAAATCAGTTTGCATCAATGTTAATTTTCAATAAAAAAAATAGAAATTTTCCTTTTAACCTTTTACAGACTGTAATATAGCTCGTAACTACCTGTGGTCCACAAACTATAGGCTAGGAACCACTGTTGCCAACAGACATATATTAGGAAATTAGCATTTTTTATTTTTATTTTTTATTTTTTATTTTATTTTATTGATTAGGAACAACAAACAGCTACATTATGTAATATTAAAAACATGATAACATAAATATCTTAAATAATAATGTAGCCCACAGCGCTGTTCACAGATTACCATATAGAATAGGCTTTAAAAAGCTAGGGTAAAAGCTGCATGCATGACAGTTATATCACTTAATATAATATATATATTGAAAACAGGGGTGCATATAAACAAAAACAGAAAAAGCAAAAGTAAAGTGCTACTTACACTAATAACAAATTGTAAAAAAAAAAAAAAAAAACTTTAATTATAATACTAAAAATATTGACGTTAGTGAATATTAACGTTAAAGTGCTCGAGTGTCTCATACAAAAGTCTTCGAAACTTATGTATGGAGCATGTAAATATATCGATGTGCTCAAATTCACAATTGTATGATGTTACCATTCGCCGAATTGGTAAACGTTGGCCACTATTAGATCGGCAGGTACCTGTTGCAAATAGTAAACCGGCACGGCATTCTTTCCAATTCAGACCTACAGAATCTTAGACCGACACACATTAGAAAAGACATTCTAATTGCTTCCAGTAACTTCTAACAAGTAATCTAAAATCTGTGCGATTTTGTTAGAGTACTAGAGTTAGCAATGCGGAAATAAGGCAAAAAACCAAGGTTTCAGACATTCTAACCAACCGACATTCTAACAATCCGAATCAACCATGTAAATTAGTTCTGTATAAGTCACATGATTTGGTGCAAGGTCAACAAATGGAGCAAGCAAGTAATTCTATGGTACCCAAGAGATGGTGACAGAAAACTGGGTCACCTGAGAGGATGGGATGATGACATCCACCTGACCTTGGACCCATACTGGACAAGGGTAGCTGCAGACAGAGTCCAATGGAAGAAGTTGGAGGATGTCTATGCCAAAAGGCACTTCAAACTAGGGTTTGAAGCACCAAATTTTGATAAATTTTCAGGCAGACTGTTAGTCAAGTTTAAATCCTAAAATCAGAAATCGGGGGAAAATATAATACCCCAAAGCTTGGGAATAAATTAATATTTCATTTTATTAATTTAAGTAAAATCTAGTTAGTTATTTAAAACAATACATTTATAAATGGGTAATCTTATCCAATTTAAGAGTAATTTCCTAGTGATGAGAAAAAAACCTAAATGTATCTATGTTATACAGAAGAGCCCTGAATAGCTCAATTAGCAACTATGCACCACTATACTGGAGTAATTAAGGTCAATTTAGTTAACCTATGCCCCATAACTAGCCATGTCTCAAACATTGCTACATTTATAGTATGACTTATTTTCACTTACCTTCCAACTGGACCATCTTTCCAGCTCTTTTCAATGCTTTGACAGCTTCCTCATGTGTTGCATCCTTTAAATCCTCCCCATTCACAGATAGTATGGCATCACCAACATACAACTGTTCTGTAAGGTCAGCTGCCATACCTTTAAATATTTTCGATATCAATATGGGCATATTATTTTCTATACCACCCTTTATTGAGATTCCCAATCCATTATTGTCAGACTTCACCACTTGTACTAGACGTTTTTGATTTGCGATTGCTTCTGGAACCTCTGTAAAGTCACTGTTAGGAGTTTCTACGTTATTGTTGTTCAGGGTGCCATTCAGTGTGGTAGTCGCGTCGTAGCCATCATCAAGACACACACTTAGATAATCCTCTTCGAGCGTACAATGAACACGATACCACACGCCGCGGACCAAGGTCTCTAATAATCCTGAACGTGCGCAGGTTGCACTGGGGCTATCACTGCCCCCGCTGGAGGCTCCGTTCTCCACCATAATTTCTCTTGTTTTCACAACAAACAACAAGAAAATACGAGCTAACCGCGACTAGACATTCACAATATCGTTGCTACCCTTGATATAGCTTAATTCATTTTATGGCTAGACATTTACTACGTACTGCTACATAAAAAACAAACGCAGTTTATTAAATTAACATGATAAAATACGAATTTATTGCACAATCGATAGGTACCTATACAATTTCGACTTGACAGTCCGCACGCCCCTGTCGCGTATGCCACAGATATAAAATATAATAAGTGACCCTTCGTTCCGAATTGCTATAAAAGTGACAATATCGCCAATCCGACCAACGAGCAAACGTCACAGTTATTACTCAATAGCCCTTCATTTATTTATTCCACGATAATATTTATATATATACAAAATTATATAAAAATCACTTAATTAATTAAAACTATATACGAGTATATACACTAAAGGCTACTCCTAACTAAAATATGGCGTCATAAAACTCCTCCGCATCGCTGTCGACTGGAAGTGTGCCCAAAAGGCTAGCGACATTGCCACGTTGTATGGCAATGCTTCATCTCTGACCGAGGTAAAAGCCATCCCTTGGGTCACGGGAAGTGTCAACTAAGCGTTTGGACAGTTCTTTAAAAAGCGTATGAGCACTCGGACCCCACGGCCCAAGAGTTTCAACCCCAAACGGCTCAAAAATATAACTGCACAGCACGATGAGCTAGGAAGATGGGATGGCGCAAGAGTGTCGACACAGGTAGCGTCCCACACTAAAGGTCTACCCATCTTCCACGGAAATAAAGACATACCATCCGGTCTCTTACCAACGTCGCGTGCCAGGCCATGAGGTTCTAAAACAGCCGGAACGCCGACGGTGACAAGGGCTCGTCGGATAATGTCGTTAATGTTCGCGTGCCGTGCTATGCGTCCCGCGCTTCGACTGCATGACAGGCCGTGGTGACCGAGGCTGTTGAGAACTTCGCCACAGTGGCAGCGATGAGAAAAACAGTAAGGAGCGCCAAGGCGTAGGGCAACAGCTAGGTGGAAAGTAGTATCGTCGAATAAGGTGCCAATATTCGACAACGGCAGTGCGTGAAGCCAAAGCAATCCAAAGCCAAAGACCTGACTCCCAATTCCCCACAGCCAGCAGGCGCGCACTCTCCGCAGTAGTAGCTGATGTTAGCATTAGGTTTTCCTGGACTACTTTGCAGAGTGGCTCATCCCACCGTCTCTGGAAAGTTGGGTTGTTGGGTGGATTTGTATTCGGGCAAGCGAGTCTCCAGGCATCTATAGCCTCGATGAAGCACGGCACATTGAAATTACTCAGTGAGGGAGAAAGGATATTCCTGATAAATTTCTCAGTGCCGTGAACCGAGGATATAAAAGCTGGTAAACTAGTACTAGAAATTTTGCGGACGCCGAGGCCTCCCATACGGATGGGAAGGGTAGCTTGAGCCCAAGCTCGGTTATTCATGGCCATGTTTAAAATTTACGTAAGGGTATGCCGGATAATTTGGTCCATTTTTTCCAAAAGACGGGAGTGTTTCCATAAATGAGAAGCGCGGAGGAAATATGTTAACTTAGGGCCGAAACAGCAAAAACGAATAAGGTGATGGCCGAATGCATGTTAATTTCTAGTAATCTTTCCGAAATATAATTAAAATTTTGAATTTTTTCCTCAACGAAATTGGGAAAGCAATCCTCGAAAATAGGAGACTCAAGCAGACGAAGAGAGTTTTTTTTCAATAATTTTGATTTCTGGGGCTATTGTGTTAAATTTGGAAAGAGTCAGTTGTCTGTCAGTACTGTCAGATAAGAATAACTCACATTTAGAATAGTTGAGGTCAAGGCCTATTGAGTGGAGTTGATTTTTTAGGAAAAGTAAATCGTTTAAAACTGTATCTGCATCGCCACCTAGGGTTCCGTGAGATACCAAACGTTGAATTTGGAATTTAACTGTCGAATAATAGGGTGAATGGCTAAACTGAAGACGAGGGGATCACCTTGTTGACAGCCAACAGCGGATTCCAAAAGGTTGTCCCGATATAATAATTTAGATGGTTGTCTATAGCACTGCCAAAGAAAACTAAAAATGGAGGTACTTCTTTTTTAGGTTCTGCCAGCAAAGTGTCCCTATTAACCAAATTGAAGGCATTTGTTATGTCAACCTTCAGGATGACCCCTCCTAAGTTAGAATTTAGGTAGATCGACAAGGCGTGTACGGCAGCCTCACAGCCCCCTTTGGAGCCGAAAACTAGCTGCAGGGGCTGAAATTTTTTCGAAACAGTCCCACTCATAGAATTTGCAGCAAATTTTGTCTGCCATACGACGATAGGTAGTGCCCACGGCAATGGGTCGGATGCCGCCATCTCTCTTGCACAGAGCACACACATTGGTCCCGTACAGAGTGGCTGGCCCTTATATTTTGTGACTATTAAATTTGGTTGGATTCGCGATATAATCACTTTTTCGCATTCGGAACGCTGGGTGAGTTACACAACTTTACTGAATGAATCCCTCCTATTAAATTTTTTAATCGGTTTTACTAGCGAATTATAGGTGGAGACTAACAATTTGCCTTTTTTACCCGACTACGGCAAAGCCAAAGGAGGGAAAGAGAGGAAATGTACAAGTGAAGCCCTTTCAAATGATACCAAACACGGCGTATTTATTTCCATTTTTTATCACATTACTTTTTGTCCGCTAGAGGGCGCCTTATCGAGTTTTGTGAAACGTCACGTAGCCTATGTTCAGCGGGCAATTATGACGGTTCTAACGATACCTCATACGCTGAGTTCCGATAAGTAGATTAGGAGCTATGAGGGAACAGATGAACATACTCACATACATACATATATAGCCTGTCAAAATCATAACCCTCCTTTGGCTTTGCCATAGTCGAGTAAAAATATTGCTCAAATTTAAAATGAAGCCCTCTAGCGGACAAAAAGTCATGTGTTAAATTTAACACCAAAATAGTTTAAATAAAAGTAAAGTAAAAAAACTAAAACCCGACTACGAAAAAAAAAACGATGCTGAAAAAGTATGAAACAAGATTTTCATACATTGAACAGAACCAAAAGAAAAACCGTAGTCACACGTTATTAAAGTGTTTCGGTTTGTACCAACCGAAACACTTTAATAGTTTTTAGTTTATTTTTTAAGTTTTCGTTAAATGATTATCTTAATTATTGGCAAATTAATCCCTAATGGACATTGTGATGTAAAATAGGAGTCGTTTTGTATTATATGTGTCCACACAAGTGTACAATATGTAGAATCATTAAAACTAGTGTGGTTTCGGTAAAATTGAACGAAGATTTTTATTTAAATCGAGACATTTACAGTCTAATACTACAAAAACATTAATTTAAGTTACTCATATATTCGCTTTCTAATAGTAGCTGAAAGTGCTACTACTCCATACGTTGACATGGCTCCGTGCATCAAGCACTGACCTCTACTATTAAGGCCCTTATTACAGAACCTTACTCAAGTACTACTTAAATTGCGTTCAACTGATTACAGCTTGAGCGAAGAATCTCGACTTAAGCGTTCAGTTTATTTTAGAACTATCCTCAAACTCAAATCAAACGAAAATACGCTTGAGTAGAGATTTAAATCCACTATTTCCATGAGAATCTATGCTCAAGCGTGGGCTCGACTATACTTGCGAAAACAAAGATCAAATCTCGCCTCAAGCAGAGATTCTGAGCTGATTGTGATTTTAAATTAATAAGGACACATTGAGTGGAGCTCACTCAAGCACCGTTCTTTAATATGTAAAAAATGTAATTTTAAAGTGACATAGCTCAAGTGATTATTGATTGTAGTTTCTCTGCTCAAGTCAAGTTCTAAAATGAAAACTCCAACTGAGACTCGTTTACACACACACACACACACACACACAACACATAGGACACATAGGGCATAGGATTTAGTATCCAAGCCAAAATAATTACAAAAAAAATGACGATTGACGTATATTTGACGTCTTGGAAGTTGGAATTAAAAAGGTACTCTGTGGTCTTGGTTGAGTTTTTGGCGGGATTTCTTGGAGTGAAGTTCAGCGGCTGTTTTAATTATTCGCAAATTGATTCCTAGTGGATATTGCGATGTAACATAATTGGTGTAGTTTTGTATCTCAAGTGTCTGCGCAACTGGAATAATACGTGGAATCATTGAAATAGGCGCCATCTCGGTAAAATGGAGCTGAGAATTTTATTGTAGTTTTAGCTACCACAGCGAAGTTTGCTGAGAAGGCTGAATCAACACATTTGCTGCCAAATACTTCTAAAACATTAGAATGTGTTACACCCGCATTCTAATGTAAAATAAAAAGAAACAACGAAAAACTTATTACGCAAGAAAAGGACGAAAGACTAGGCGATATGGGCGAACGACTATAGCACCTATTACACTACGCGATATTAGGCCACTTAACAGAAAAAAAAAAATTGACGTCTTTAAAGTTTGACGCACAGAGTACTTGTTTGACGCATTGACGGACGTAATCAAAATACTCTTGTTTCTTGTGTTTTGCAATGTGAAAAGTTTATTAGAATTCTTAATTTAAGCTACTTCGTTTATTCATATGGTTCAAGGTTGACACATTAATAATCATGGAGATGTGTAGAGTGTGTTTATCAACAGATAAACAAATGCTTCCACTGGATGAAACTTTCATTAGCAACTATAACTTGCTAACAAATCTTAATGTTAGTATAATACTCGTTATCTTTATTAGTTCTAGCTGCTATTAAACTATTCAAACACTTTTTAAACTAAACAGCGTACTGCGTAAATTAAACTAAACAGTGTCTTCTTTATTTACATTATCATGTGCAATTAATTCCATCTCTTAATTTTAACTTGTAACTTGCTATTTCAGATAACCTTATTAGATGGTATGCCGCAATATTCATGTCAGACATGTATGGACACAGTCAAATGTTTTATAGAATTTAGAGAAAAGTCTATAACAGCTGAAACTACATTGAGAGAGATTATTTATTCTGTGAGTATTAGTAGTGGGTCAGCTAAGATTCATATTATGAAACAAAGATGAGATCTTTGTAAACCAAAACAACAAGAATTTTATCTAAAAAAAATTGCTGATAATCATATAATAATAAACTTAATTAAAAAACTATTACAATTTCTTTATATTTTTAAATAATTTTCACTAATAAAACGACTTCTTTCAGGAAATTAAAGCAGAAAATAAGGCACTTCTTGTTGAAATTGAAGAGGACACTAAAATTTCTGAAAATCAAAATCTAGCCATTAAATCAGAAATAAAGGAAGAAAATGATTATGATGATGCTTCAATTTTAGACATTAACTTTGATGAGGCCTTTTCTGAATATGAAGAGGATGACATTATAAAAGAAGAAGATGGTAATGCAACATTATCCCACTTAACACATTCAGTGTTGAGATTACAATATTGAAAATCTTAACAATCTAAGACCTACTGTCCACAGACATGTAGCTTCATAGACACATATTCGTCATTACACACTTGGTTTATGCCTGCGTGAAGTTTACACACAACACTGTGTAACTGTGTGTGTGACACAACGGTACGCCACTTCGTAGACACCGTTTCTTAGCTTTCAGACAGTATACCTAACATACTTGGAGTTGTAACTCACTACTCAGATACAGCAACAACTCAGGGCACTGAAAGTGGCAACATAATGAATTTGAAAGTCTGGATAAGTGTTAATCAAACATCGTTAAACAGATTGAGATGAAAAGTACATGACAAAGATTAGGACAAACAAGTTTCAGACTGGCTAAAGCAGCCTTGTCTTTTTTTAAATGTTTTATTATAATACCTTTTTTTACATAAAGAACTCAAATGAAAAAAAAATTGGTTGCCTGTAAAGTCGGTATACGGGCGAAAGTTTTACGTGACAACGACTTTGAGTGGTAAAATAATTTTAATGTGAATATTCATTCATATAGTAGGAAGAAGGATGAAATAATAGTAACAATAAGGGACGCGTGCCTTTCACTTTTTATGTCTGTCTCTCTCGCTCTTAGGCGGGCTAACCATGCCCGAGTGGACGGGACGCGTGCCTCTCACTCGCTCTCATTGTGAGCGCATAACGTGAGCGGAGCGTAACGCAGTTTCTTGAAGTGTCACCCGGCAAACCAATTTATAAGACGTTGTCACGTCAAAAAGATATTAAATTTATTTCTTGTTCAGCACTGGATATTTGTTACCTAGAAGTATTTTCTTGAGTTATCAGTTTTAGAACATGAAGATTGTAATATTATTATTCAACATTTCTTGATCAGCCTTATATTGTTCCCACTGCTAGGCATAGTCCACCATATCTTCGAATTTTTCCTGTTTCTCTAAGAACCTAATTAAAACATTTAACAAGAACTTGAATGTTGATTTTAATTAATTAAATTTGATTTTAATTGATTAACTTTGTTTTAATTGTTTTGATGCAATGATTTTAATGTGTAATGTTTTTAATGTATAATGGAGTTATGTAATATTAGATTAAAATTTAAAAAAATATTAACATTATGTTTTTGTAGGTAATTTATATCTGTATGTAATTTGTAATTTTATGTTAAGGGAATAATTTCCTGAAGTAAATGATTATTAATAACTTTTATTGCTTTGATGATTCTATGATGTACAAAGCAACTATGGTTCTTCATAATTATTTATGAAGATTACTCAGAATCTTTTAAACAATTTCATTTTGTTAAATGTTGCTAATGATAACAAAACATTATTACTCCAGATGTGAAACCAAAGAAGTTAAATAAAAATAAACATAAGAAGCTCAAAGTAAAAACATCAAAATTATTAGAAGGCTTTGATAGTGGACTCGAGAACAAATGGTTTTGTGGTATGTATTATTTATTTCATAAAACTTTTTTTTTTGTTTTGATACATAGGCAGTATGAAAATGTAAATAGACCATGGTTTTATTATACTGAGGATTTTTGCACAGTGCATTACTAAGGTACTTGTTAGAGATGGCCTATGCCAAACTGAACTTAAAGACATTATACAATCGTAACCGGAATCACATTTAAACTCTATAATTATGTTATTTAGTTCAGATTAAAGGGCTTATTACTGTTATTTTCGTTTATTCCTTCAAATATTTCAATAAAAATAAAATAATAATAATTATTTCGCTTATTTACCTTTCTAGGCATCTTAATTACATTTATATAACTGCATGCTGCATCAAACACTATCTCAATTTAGCATTAATATGTTTTATTTCCAGGTATTTGCCCTCAGACATTTGAAAACAAAATAGACCTGAATAATCATCTAGATAGCCATAAAAATGACCGACAATGTGACCTTTGCAGAGAGCAACTAAATAGCTTGTCTCAGCTCCTTGCTCATAGACTAATACATGTCCCATTAAAACAAAGTAAATGTCACATTTGTGAGAAGAAATACAAATCATGTCTTTATTTGGAACATCACTATAGGAATTTCCATATTGAAGATGATGTAAGTACTTTACACTAGTTTTTTTATTCTTATTAGTTCTATACTTATTTTTCACTAGCTGCAGCCAGCGGCTTCGCCCGGGTGAAAGTAGAAAATTATCCCAAGCTAACATACTTTCTGGACAAAAAGTATCCTATGTGCTATTCCAAGACATGGTCTACCCATGTACTAAGTTTCATCGAAATCCATTCAGTAGTTTTTGCGTGAAAGGGTAACAAACATCCATACATACAAACTTTCGCGTTTATAATATTACTCATACTAGGATTGGAAAGAAAGGATTAGGAGTTTTTGACGAGATTTTTTCGAGTGTAGTTCAGTCACTGTTAATATTTCCAATTATTGATTTCTAGTGAATATTGTAACTTAAAACTAGTGTAATTTTAATTGTCAAGTGTCTTCATAATTGGGCAAAAATGTGGAATCATTGAAACAAGCGCGATCTTGGTAAAATGGAGCTGAGATTTTTATTGTATTTTATACTACCTCAGTGAAGCTTGCAGAAACAGCTGACTCAATATATTTGCTGCCAAATACTGTAAAAATATTAGAATTACATCCGCATTCTAATGGAACTCAATATAATACAGTGACTGTAAAAACTAAATACTTTCTAAACTTGACACTGACTGAATGCACAAGCCTAATGAAGCCGAAATAAAAAAAACAAGTCGGTCTATTAGGTCCTGACAATAAAAAACAGGTCAGTCTAGTCCTGATAATAAAAATGGTTTATTGATAATCATATTTTTTTTCAGGACAAAAATCTTTTTTGTAGTGAATGTCCATGGACTTGTAATACACCAAAAAAACTTAGCAGTCACATACTGCAAGTTCATTCCAGTATAAAGTATATCTGTGACATTTGTTCTAAAGGGTAAGTCACCTATACATTTGCATCTGTTCTTTTTCAAGTCGGTTAAAAAATTAGAACAATAACCCCCATTGATTAGATGAAAAGTCAGGAGTATCAAAAAAGTATCAAACGTTATAAACAACGGTTTTCGACAGGTATTAGCTCTAAGCTCATAGAATTCCTGCTACCTGCGCGTACTGACTGTGTACGTGAACGTGCGTTGCTATCTCGTGTTCGATTATAGGACATTCTTCTTTCTTTTTTATCGACAATCGGTCATTATAAAAATGTGTTGTATTTCGTCCACACTGTCACGCTTTAATTGAAAGTAAATTAATATTGTTATCAATTTAAAGCCCTTAAATGATATTATGCATTCATAAGTATGCAAGTAAACTTAAAATAAAAATGAATTGAAAAGTTAAAAAAAATCATGCGACTTTATTTTTCGAAGGGACAAACGCATGTGTTATCTTGTCATAAAAAAAAACTGGGCAAGTGCGAGTCAGACTCGCGCGCACTGAGGGTTCTGTACAAAGTTACCAAAATAAACAGTTCAATTCCTGAATGAAGTTTCGAAGAATTTTCCGAATCGCAAAAAAACATTTTTTTGTGACGCAATAACAAATTTACTGTTTTCAGATTTATTCCTATATCTGTCCTATAAGACCTTATTTTATGCCAAATTCCAGGATTCTGGGTCAACGGGAAGTACCCTATAAATTTCGATTCCCTTGAGTGTCGAAGTATACTTTTTTTGCGAAATAAACGACCATATCTTTTTTTTTCGTTAACTTAGAAGTTTGATTTTTCATAGCAAAGGGACCGCAATTTTAGGAACCTATATGGTTTTAATTTCAACTCGATACTTCTACGCGTTCCCGAGATAAAGGGTCTTGACAGACAGACGGACAACAAACTGATCCTTTTATAGGATCGGCGGATTTATAGGTCGGCTTCGTTTTTTCTTTTTGAGGTACGGAACGCTAAAATCAAGAACTACCATCATTAAGAACTGTCATCTGCCAGCATGAATGTAGGTTTCTCCATACTTTGGACCCCCGTTTCATCCCCAAAGAGGGTGAATTTTGAAAAAAAAAAATTATAGCAGAGGTCCGGAATTAGTTAGAGTTAAACGTGTACTTGCATCGATTTTATACAGCGAAAGAATGAAGTGGATATGCCTCAAATCCCAAGAGAAAAAAAGTTGTTGTTTTTTTTAAATACATTATCTGAAATATAGTAGAAAAAAATACACTTCCTCCTCCAGTAGGAAGTGTATAAATTTGTTAACCTTACCTCAATTGACGTAGAGAGATCTTTTGCAATGAAAAATACTAATAAAAAATTGTATGTTAATATTTATCTTAGTTTTATTTGTCTTATCTATCTCTGAGGTCTTTATTATTATTTATTTATAATATTATTCGCCATACGGGTTTTTTCATTAGAAATCCCGAGAAGATCCTTAATAATGTCAACATTTAGATGCAAGTACATGAATAACTCTGCCTAATTCCGACCCTTGGTAATAAGGAATAACAATCCTATTATGATGTAAACAATAGTATACATACCAGTGCTGTGGACTCGTTGCATTTTGCGTGTGGACATAGCATTATGCTGAGCGTACGGCCGTTTTGCTCGGACTTGCATATATTTTATTAATTTTTTTGTCATGGAAAATGTTTGCAATATTATTATGTTAAGTTTTAAGAGCGTTCACTCGAAATTACGCGCTATTTGGCCAAAAACTATGATTTTCAAACCCGTTTATATTCATTAATGATTTGTTGCACAAACATGTGATTTACCAATAACATTAGAAAATATTCTTGTCTAAATAGTAAAGTAGGATTTTATTTGAATTAGTAGCACGCTTGTGAACTATATTCACATATGTAAATAGAGTTTTTGAAATTTTACTTTCAGAGTCAATTTCGAAGCTTGACAACTTCTACAGCTCTAATAGAAGTAATAAACAAAAAATACAAAACAGTAAATAGAATCCTTAACAAAATAGTTATAGAAAAAGATTCATTGGTTTAGTTTACTAATTAAGAAAATAAAAATAAAAATATTGTCAAATTATGAAGAAATAATGGGTAAATAAAATGATCATTTGCACTGATTTAACTTAATTTTATCATTATAATAATAAATTATTCTAATAGAAGAACATGTGTTTCAAAACTTACTATATAAATTTTGAATTAAAATAGCTTTGTCAATTTTTAATAAATATCACAAAACTCGGCGCGCGAGCGCGATGATGAATATTGTTGGGCGACTGAATTTGCGACGCTCGTGCGCCGATATTTATGGTCCTTTTGAAATATTTGTTAAAAATTGATAAAGCTACTTTAATTCAAATTTTAAATTGTATGTTTTTTTAAAAATTGTCCTTCTATTAGATTATGCTATTACTTTAATGATAAAAGGAAGTTAAATCAGTGCTAAAGATAATTTTATTTACTCATAATTTCTCAAGTTTGCGCATTTTCCGGCAAATAAAAAGTTTTTCTTTATTTCTTTCTTACATCGTAATAGGAACATCGTCGACACATCGTTGCTTTCCATCAGGTGAGAGAGTGGTCATGCGCGAGCCTATCAACCTCTGTGCAAAATTTCAGCGTTCTATGTGCAAGTCTTTGGGCTGGGCGTTGATAAGTCAGGACTTTGCCTTAGATACAACAATATTTTTGGTATATGCGAAACCTGAAACATCTGTGTGTAGTATTTTTATGTAAATCTTTTGTACTGTTTGTATTAAATTTATGTACAACATTTCATAACTGTATCATGAAAGATCACAAAGTTATAAACCCGTTGTGGTACCTGGTTGGCGACATAAATACATGGTCACTGGGCCACCCTGACTGAGCGACTTAGGGGTTGTTTTGCTCCCGCACCCAGCTATGCGCTGGCGTTTAATGCCCGCTATGACCTGTTTTGTACTTAGTGTAGGCGGTGTCCAACTTATGACTTTTTAAAATATTTTTGGCAAAAAATATAACGTGGTGTAAAAATTATTGGAATCAATTCAGTTACTGATTCTGAACAAACTATATTTGCATATACTAAAAATAATGTTGTACAATAATACAGATCTATACAATATATTATTATTTCGTATTTATTTTCAGTTTCCAAAGTAAAACGAATTTGAAGTCGCATATAAGGTCACATGGTAAAAATAAAGCTTACGTTTGTGATATGTGTGGATTCTCCTGCAAACGTAGTGGTGGATTAAAAGTAAGTCTATTTCTATTGATCTTTCAATTTTAAACCTACTTTAAAATTATTGCATATCATTTATTTCACCCGATAATCTTATGAAAAAAAATATAATGGTCAGTCTCCACGGATGTAGAGCAGTATATTATGGCTGACGTTCTCATTAAGTTCGCACAATTGTAATCGCATCCTTACTTACGCGGCTTTCTACGTGGATGCGGTTCTCGCGAATTTAACGCGACGCAGTGGCTGTGTCTTACGTGCGCGCTTAGTCTTTGTTTCTGCCGCAATTTCTTTAAAATAAGCCATCGCACCGCAAGAGTTCGCGCAAAAATATAGTACTTATCAATTGTTTCTACTGATCAATTGTTCTATTCGCGCCGCTTTGCTCCGCGATCGCGTTCACGTTGAATAATAAAAAAATGTCGTTAATTACAGGACCATAAAATAAGAAGACACAATACTAAAAGAGTGTATTGTAAAAAGTGCAAGAGGGCCTTTTCTAGTCAAGAGGACCATGATAGGCATAAATGTACACGCAAGTTACAAATATGCCCCATATGTGGCCTTCAGCTTGGGAACGTTAGAGTGAGTAAAATACATACAATACTACGATGACATTTTCGCAGTGGCGTAGCTAGATCACAAACAGCCCTGGGACAAAATAAAAATATGGGCCCATTTTTTATGTGGTATATCACAAATAACTTCTTTTGCCCTGGCTGGAGCGGAAAGAAATTGTCAGACTTTTACTTACTAAAACGAGTTTAATTAGTGTTGCAACCTATTTTGTTTAGATTTTGAAGGTGGGAGAATTTTTCGCTAGTTCAATAAGAGGTTTATTAATCAGATTTGCCCCTCCCCCCCTAGCGGGCCGAGCGAGGCCCTCATGGCCTCGGGGGGTTACCGTGGCTCTGGAACGCAAAAGGGAAGGTATGAAGACAGGTGAACTATAATCTGTAAACGACTGATACTCCAGCCAGATCGGCAGAAGTCATTTGATGATTTGCCACCGGGGAAAAAACATCAAACAGTAATTGTCAAGGGTCGTCTACTTCTAAAATACGAGTAAACGATAATATATCATTGTCACTTTTTTTATTATTGATAGGGTAGCGCTTGACCACTATATCACCTGATGGTAAGCGATGATGCGACCGACGATGGAGTACCTACCTACACTTGCCTAGAAATAACCTATTAACTCATGACTTAAGGTTGTAACGGTCAGGAAGCACAGACTCCAGTATGGAATTCCACTCCTTAGCTGGACTCACAATTAATGTTTTTCCAAAACTTTTTTGTACGTATAGGTGGAATGTCCATGTACTGGTGGCACATCGCTGTTCGGTGGTCCGATGATGGAACGGGTTTGGCGAAATTATGTTATGCGATTCTGACGCACACTCTAAAAGTTTGTATAGGAAATGTTGATGCCCTCTCTGTAATAATGAACAGAGGCATCTCAATGTTCTGTGTTTTACTGAATTAGTACGAACTAGCTGTGCCCGCGACTTCGTCCGCATGGAATAGTGACTTTTCGGGCAGCATATTATGAATTACATATACCGTCGTTTGGGTAGCTAAAAATTTACTTTACAGTAATGCTTTTCTGTATACGATATTTGACGTATGGCCATCGGGGATGAAAGCATACAGGCTCCTAGGATTGCTAACTCGTGACAGAGCCACATACAACTGACCGTGCGAGAAACAGCTGATATCTAAAGAGAGATCTAAATCTACACCCACAACTTTCAGCGTCTGACCTTGGGCTTTATTAATTGTCATCGCAAAACATAGGCTGACTGGAAACTGGACTCGTTTAAAACTAAATGGAAAATTGTTTGGAATGAGAGGAATCCGAGGAATGAAAACACTTTCACCTTTTCCACACCCTGTTAAAATCTCTGCTGTTATCAGTTTTCGTTGTAAATTGGTAACTTTTAGCCTGGTGCCATTGCAAAGTTTTGGGGGGCTTAAATTTCTAAGAAGCATTATGGGTACGCCTACTTTTAATTTTATTTTATGTGCTGGTAGTCCGGGAGCATTGAGGGATTCTAAAAATTCTACTGCTTAGCTTGTAGATTCTCCTTCTTCCATGACTCTGTTAATGGAGATATACTCAATATCATCCCTCGGAACATAGCTCAAAATTTCAGCGTTTATTGTTGCTGCTTGGTCGTTTCGTGGCGTCAAAATAGCTCTTTCGCAAAGCCAGGAATTTTCGCAAGTTGGTATTTGCGTTACGTTTCCATACATAGATGATATGAGGTCTCGCATTGATGAAACTATGTTGCATAGGTATTAAAAACAACTAAAACCAACACCGTTACCAATCTCAAGTAGCAAAAATGAAAATTCTTGAGCATTTTCGTTGCCTCCAATTTGCGCACGCATATTTAATGTCAAATGCAAAGGGATAATGTAATGCCACAGTCGAGAACTCTTTAGGCAGACTAACTTCATCAGCCAGACGAATTTCCCTATCAGTGAAAGTCTCAGACTCACGCGATAGTGCATGAGCTTAACGATCGGCAGTGAGACGTAATTTCCGTTCGTCCTGTGTCTCCTGAGATCGAGCATTTGTTGTCCGGACTCTCTGGGAGCTCAGGCGGGTTTCCCTGCCAGCAAAAGTCTTAGACTCACGCGATAGCGCGTGAGCTTCGCGATCGACAGATAAACGTGCCTTTCGTTGTTCCCCGTTTTCCCTATTTCGAGTTGTCATCATTCGAGAACGATTTGAACTCAGTCGAGATTCTCGCTGAGTCGAAGTTTCTGCAGCACGAAACCTAGCCTGATGTTCTCGAGTTGCAGAGAGCCTTGCCTCACGACCTTCCTCAAATTCCTGTGATCGAACTAATCTCATCCTTTTAGCATTTCTGCTACATTGGGAGAGGTTGGATCTTCTTCGAGGCATTCTTACAATAAAATAGTACTTACTACTTAAGGTGATTGCTACGGGTTGTTCGAGGCCATTTCCCCGCTAGATGGCGCTGAAGTCAACATTTTCAGTTTTATTTGGTTTTGAGTGTAATTGAAACAATATTAAGTCATAAAAATAGTAGATGCGGTTATCGGACATTCCACTATTCCAGTTATTTAGTAAACACGTATTATCGTAAACAATTAAATTATAAATACTTACAAATTATTATACAGTGTAAAATTATCACAGTTTAAATAATAAATGTTAAGACGTGTAAACCAAACGTACTAACTTTATAAAACATATGAATTGCTAGAAAAAATATTTACTAACCTGAGCTAATGAACTTATACTTAATAAAGAAAATCAAGAAAAGAAATGCCTAACCTATACCAAATACTTATAATATTTATATACAAACCCTAAATACAAATTAAGATAAGTATACCGAAAATCAAGGAAAGAAATGCCTAACCTATAACAAATGCTTACAATATTTATTTACAAACCCTAAATAAAAATTAAGATAAGTAAATACCCAAAAATCAAGGAAAGAACCGCCTAACCTGTACTAAATGCTTAGGTACAATATTTATTTACAAACCCTAAATAAAAATTAAGATAAGTAAATACCCAAAAATCAAGGAAAGAACCGCCTAACCTGTACTAAATACTTACAATATTTATTTACAAAATTTTAAAGAAAATTTTAAAAAAGAACCTAACCTAAATACCCTAAAATTTAAATAAATTAAATTTGCAAACAGTCAGTATTCAAGTGAATCGCAATAATCGAATGCAACTATTCGCCTATACTCTCCAGGATACGTGCGTTCGCTACGAATAACTAAATCTTTATGGCAGCGGCGCGTTTTCTATTTTTTTTGTGTTAGGCCTCTTGCAGGTCAACGGTTGTCGGCTGCTTAACCGGACTCGCCTTTGGCGGCCTCGATTCAAGAATCAAAGCCTCCAGCCAGGATAGGACAGCGGCGCGGCTCTCAGCACGCTTTATATAGCTACGGACGCGCAGGTTCGAGGCGTGTACGTACTCTGATAGAATACCTTAACAAATGTTCTCCGTGATTCTTTAAATTGACATAACGATTGACATGAAATAAACACTAAATGTTAAGTGAAGCTTACTACAATATATTAGTGAAAACCGCATCTAAATCGAATAAGCCGTTTCTGATATTAGCGTGAACAAACACACAGACAAATAGACAACCGACAAACAGACAAAAAAAAATTAATTACAATCTCGGGTTCGGCATCGATATAATAACAAACCCTGCAACTATTTTTTTATATATTTCCATTGTACAGACACCACTTTTCTACAATTTTATTATATGTATAGAAGATAAACTACCTCCGTGAGACCATATGTCGCGATTCTCATCAGTTAAACTAGGCGTCCAGTAGAGCCAGAACTAAAGTACTTATGGTTGACGTACTCTGTACCGTTGCAGCTATCGCAGCATATGAGGAAACACAGCGACATTCCAGATTACGAGTGCACTAGATGTCCTGCCAAGTACAAGTCGAAGGGCGCGTTGATAGCTCACCTGAATCGACACGACGGCCTAAGAACCAAGCAGTGTGAATACTGCCCCGCCAAGTTCTACACTGCCAGTGTGCTCATCAAACATCGACGGATACATACAGGTATACCTTGATTATGGATTTGTAATGCTTAGGTACATAGAACTACATTAGGCCCATATGGGCTACGTACGCCGATCTGGGCGTGTTGGTCTCCATATTCATTTTATATGGGAACTAGACTTGTAGAGCTACATTAAGCCGGGTACAGACTGCTGTAACGTAACATTAAATGTAAGGCCGAACGCTGCGTTACGCGGGCGCCCGGATGGTCTCATACAAAAGTGGTCGCGGGCATTCGCAACCCGCGCCCGTTTTGCTACGTAATAACACATTAAACTTCTCCATCGACACGACTACATGCACACCGTTAAAGTGGACTAGCGACTCTTCGCAGGTAATAATCCAGTTTCCGCAACTGGGACTGCCGCACACGATACACGCGTGACATCACGGGACGGGTGCACGCGCGGGATTCCGCTTAACGCAGCGTTGGCCCGTATATGTTATGAGTAGTATATGTTATGAGGATATCCACTATGTTTGCGCTTCAGCAGCGCTCCGCGCTCCTGCAACTGCTCGCTCCGCGCTCCTGTAACTGCTCCCGGTAGTGGGTACGTGCGCGAACACGGAGCGTGCAACGTTGCACGCTCCGCGGCAAGCGCTCCGACTTGTGTCGGTTTTTAGCGCGAACACAAAGAGAAGCCCAGTGTGTCTGTGGACGCGAGCACAAAGCTACGTATTGTGTGTACCCTTCAACGCGCATTACGTGGTACAAAGTGGTCTTAAGAAAAATCTTTGGCACTTATTGCAGTGTACAAAAATTATACCGTACTTTGGGATCCCAAAGACGAAAAATATAATAACAAAAGTTTAAAAGAGGATGCCTGGACTGAAATTGGAAGAGCCACGATCTATCCGGCGCTGTTTGTAAAAATAAAATGAAGATTTCACTATCGGGGTTTCGAAGAGAAAAAGCGAAAAAAAATAAAAGTAAAGGAACGGGAAAAGGTATATTCTATTCTTATATTAATGCCTTGGTCACACTTACCGAGTAAAAGGGCGAGACAGTAAAATGTTGCTCGGCCGAGACAGTGATGTAACCGCCCAATAACAATAACAATTAACCGCCCAATAACAAAACAAACAACACAATAACATTTAGCAATGTATTAAAATTATTATTATTAAAAAAAATAATAATAATAATAAACCTGATTTTTCAAGAGCCACCTCCCGTGCTAATGTTGAATATGTAAACAGTCCGCTTGATTCTCAGTACAGCACAGATTCATTTGATGTACATGATTTTTTGTAGTTGGCTTATGCGTATAACCATGGGTAAAATACCCATTATGCTTTTGGTGGAATTGTATGTGTACTACGCTCAACGCTCATCCACACATGTATGGTAATTGTGTGTGTTAGCATCTTTTTTTAAGTGGATAAAAATTTATAATAAAACTACCTTCACATTGTCTTTCAATCCGTTAATAATAGCTTGACAAACTTCAGGGACGAATTTACTAATTGCTTGTTTTGATATTTTAAAGATATATTGCAAGCTAGTGAAACTATCACCAGTAGCTAAAAATCGTAATGTGAGTGCAAGTTTGTCTTGCGTTGTTAGTGCTTTTCGGAATTTCGTATCCCTTTTTTTACAACCGGATCAACTAAACTGTACTAATAATCAAAATCAGACGAAGACAGTCGCAGGAAATTCTTGTAATGTCCACTAATTTCTTGTGATTTCGAGATCCAGAAGCAATGTATTATCACGTCTTTTCTTGTAAAAATTTGATTCCCAAGATCGAGGACGGTTTTTATAGTCTTCGATTAAACAGTGTATCAGTATATATGCTGCGCTAGCCACTGACTCTGGGGACGACATGTTCGCTCAAAAGCTCGCGGAAACTGAAGGAAAGCACAAGGAGCAGGCGTGTTGCATGTAGAAGTGCGCGCGACGTATCCATTGGAGCAGTTGCAGGAGCGCGGAGCGCTGCTGGAGCGCAAACATAGTGGATACCCACCTTTACCTTGCATGTTACGTTACAGCAGTCTATATCCGACTTTCGACCCTCGCCACGCGACACGGTTCTTCGTACAACTCAAGCGTCGCCCACGTGTGCGTCGGTCTATGTAGTTCTCGCTTTAAAATTCGTAGTTACTGTATACGAGTACACAGGTCTCACTGCCGTTCTCCACGATAACTAGGTACCTGTTTCGTCGGTCTGATCTAAGAAAATCAGGCCATACTGCGTAACTGAGACAATACCTGTAATATGTAATATAGCTGAGCGGTGCGAGAAAAGTTCACACGCTGACGACGTCAACACCCGTTTCAGATGTCCGCTATCTCACCCTAGCCAATCGCTTCCAAATCTATACATTGACTGACTGACATATCAACGCACAGCCGAAACTACTGGGACTAGGAATGTGAAATTTTGCACAAGGCTTCTTTTTATTTCGTAGGCGAGCACTAAGAGAGGGTTTTTCAATATTCACCTCCTAATTTGGTGTAACGGGGCTCAGTTTGTAAGGAGAAACCTACTTTTACGCGGGCGAAGCCGCTGGCAGAAGCTAGTTAGTAAATAAATTAGTACCTACTCAATTATTTCAGTTACGATTTTAATATGAAGTAAATCACAAAAAAGATACATTTGTATACTATTTGTAGTGACATCATCACTGTGTGGGTTTTAACTACCGCCGCTGGCCCACCTACGAGATCTTATCTTCTCAAAACTTACATTGATATTTTTTTTATTAGGGTTTAAATTACCACCAATTGAGTACAAATGTTTACTATTTACCCGAATTTATAAGCGATTGGCTATAGTGCAATATAGGGCATCACGTATCGTCATGATAGTCACGGACATCCGCCTAAATTAAACCCTCACTCCCACTATTTAAATCTTGGCAAAATAAAGAAACTGCACTTTATAACCCAAAATAATTTTATTTCAGGTGAAAAACCATACGTATGCAAGGTGTGCAACAAAGGATTTACAGGCAACCACAACCTCAAAGTACATATGAAAGTACACGGGGAATATTTGATTGTTAAAAAGAATAGTGAACAAGAGGATTTAACTAAATTTAATGTTACCAAGTGGAGGTAGTTGAGTTTACTAAAATATATATTTGTTATTTTTATAATAATTCTTCCAAAATGTATTTGTACTTAATTAAAAATAAATTATTTTTAGAAAACTTTTAAAAATGATTTATTATAGAAATACAATTTACATCTAAGTAAGAAACTAAGTGTATCACATACAAAAAAAAAGTCTTTGGCAAGTACAGAAAGTACTAATATAAAATATAAACATTCATAAAAAAACGTATAAAATGGATAAACGGTAAAATTTCACAAAAAGCAATTGGATAGTTTTAGGAAAATAATAAGTCTTACTTTATACTTAGATTACAATTAGGTACTAACAGGCAAGCGTACATGTGTCACCAACTATCATCACACAGTTGAATAAACTAAGTAAATAGCTGCCAACATGCTCACTTCAACACATTCCTTATTGGAAGATCAACTTTTGATGAGTCGGCAACACTGTGCTTTAAAACATACTGTTCACACAATGAGATCGTATTACGATGCTGCCAATTTAATCGAATATCATGATACATTACAATTTTAAAGCCAGTCAAATGTGCACTCGATGTGAAGATTAAATTCTCTAAAATAAGTACAATATTGACAATTATTGTGTAGTTTTGATATTTTCAGTCAGTCTTATAAGCTAATACAACAGTTGAATTTTGAAATACTTTTGAGTTGGAACATACACAGATTCAGACATCTCCAATTAATTTTATATAATTATTAATAATATGCAAAAAATGGTAAAAGATACTAGAATGACAATAAACTAGAATATTTAATGAGCTCAGGAGGAAATGCAAGCCGTTGCCATATTTACCTAATACTGAATCAAAACAATAAAGTTTTGGAGCTAATTTATAATTTTAATGATAAAATGAATGTCTGATACTCCATTTCCTCCAACAGAACTATTCTAATCTTGAAGATGGGTTCCTTCTATTTGGCAGAATCTTGATACTCCGATTTTTATTTGGCATAACTCACATGGCATAATCTTATTTAATTGAATATTTTTAAGGCATAAAAATTATTTAGCATAACTTTTGTTTGGCAGAATATTTACGTGTCCGAATTTACAATGGCATACTTTTATCTTGGCAGAATTTTGTTTCGCATAATTACCTTTGCCATAATTAATATTATGCATAATTTTGTTTAGCATAACATTTATTTAGAGATACGATTATTTGGTATGGGTGCATATTTGAACATCAAAAATTAAAATAGATGTATCTTCTTGTAAAAATTAGTGTTCAAAACATCAAAAACTTATAATATATGGAATAAAACTGATAATTTAAATAAAGTAAATTTATGCTGTCGAATGGTTAGATAACCTACGTGCAATGTATTTAAAATCGAATGGTCTGCAAAAGTGACATAGAATGTTCTAAATATAGCATGTATTGGTAGCATTTTCAATATTAAATTAAATTTGTGTCATAAAAAGTCAATACGTTGTGCTGCAAAATTTTGTGACAGAAACGAATCGCTGCGAAACCGACTTTACGCAGTCTTGTCTGCCCTACCCCTAGAGTGTAATTTAAACCCGCGTAGGCGCGGAGGGGTAGGGCGGCCCGCGAGCTGAGGAGCAGGTGGTGAGCGTTAAAACCATCTGTGACGATAAGCTCGCGTGGCGCCGCCCAAACCCCGCAGCGCCGTAGCCGTGACAGAAACAATGCTTGCTGCATGTTGCATGCCTGCTTGCATGCTGCATGCCTGCTTGCATGCTGCATGCATGCTGCATGTTGCATGCCTGCTTGCATGCTACATGCATGCTGCACTATCGATATAAAATGTATGCCAAAAAACGATTCTGACTGTGAATTTTCTGCGATATGATGGTTCTGCTTTTTAATTATTATGGATATAAACATTATGCCTAAAGATGATTCTGACTAACAAAATTATGAGTTTTGAATGTATGACAACTGAGTGTATGCGAAATGATTTTCTGCGAAATGAAGTTTATGCTATCCGTTGTTATGCAAAACAATATTATGACGTAAAAAGTTCTGCTATAAAAGGTAGACCCCTTGAAGATAACTGGATAAAACAATATTACAATAAATACTCTGTATTTAAGAGCACTTCAAAACAAATAATTAAACTGATGCGACAGTAAGTTTACGAGTAAATATTTAAAAAGAAAATGCTGCTCATCGAGACTTCATTCTCGGATAAACGATTCGTAGAGATATAAGGGGAAACGCCCACCTTTGACCATAATTTCCTGTCGGAAACATGTTTGGTTTCCAGAATTACTTACATCAAACATTAAAAATTTATGTACTAATGATGTACCTACTTATTCTAAGGACGTCAGCTGGTTGTACGGAACGCCAATAATAAGTAATAATAAAGACATCCAAAGAAGAATTTCTTGTTATAATGACTCAGCACTTATCCCTAAATGTATAAATTATCTAAAATAAATAATTGACAACGAAATAATAAACTTATAACTTCAATACGGTCTTATTTGGACTAAGAACTAACAACTAAATAGATAAGTAAAGCCAATTGAATAATAAGTTTAGCCAAAAACAATAAGGTACTCATTTACATTATAGTACACAACCATTTTTAAAACTACACTTATAAAGGAACTAATGGAAAAGAATAAAGTTGGGGAACCTATACAAGACTTTACAGTATTCTTATTAGCTAAATGTACTTGGCAGTATTTTGTCAGGTAAACGAGGACAGGCATAACTTGTGACTTAAGTCGGATAACATAACAGAGTATTGAACAATCGCAAGTAAAAACGAAGTATCATGCAGTACTCACGCCGTTCTTGTTGTAAATGCTGAAGGTTGAAAGTGACACATTCAGTTCACATACAAATAACATTTATGAAGACAAGTGTTACAAAAACTACATCTTTTTACAAACCTATCTTAAACTAGAACACTTTTTCTAGAGTAATAAAAAATGCATAAAGCATCAAAGAAACACTTGTCGAATATTGGCTATCTATTTTACCAAGGAGTAGCATACAGATGGAGTGTTAATACACACATTTATCTCCAGAATCAGCCATCAAATTCGTGGAGTGTAGAGCAATCGTGCAGATATTGAGTGATGAGATGAGGTGCGCTACTTACCACTCCATTCATGGGCTTCTCCGTGATTTGTACCATCTTAAATTTCGTTTCCAAATTGTGTGTTGGGTAGTATCCTAACAACTGTGTCTTTCGTACCTATTTTTTCGGTGTCGATGAGGGATCCCGAGCTATGTTTCTTTGTTTTGGGCGCGAGGGGCGGTACCTCGCTGCAGGTGGAACAGTTATCATCGGTGACTTTGGAGCTGGATCCAGCGGCGCTGAACTTCTTCAGGCTGCCGGTAGCGAGGGATCCATTGGAAGAGGAGCAGTGTGGAGGCAGTAGTGGTACTCTCTCCTGCAAGTCTCGGCTGGAGCCCGACGGCCGGTGTCCAAAACCACTGGTTCCTGCCTCGGAAACTGCGATTTCTGGACACCCGCCCATGTTTATCCATTCTTGGATTCTGGGAAAGAAATATTTTTTATTACATATGATTCAACAATTCCTTACAATCGGAGTATCAAATGCTGAATACAAGTTTGCAAAGGGTGTTAGTACATCAAATCCTTGAGACTTTCAGGGTAGTGCATAGTGCATATCACAGCCGTATCACAAGTTAGCGCGGCGGATTGAAAAACGTCGGTGTAATGTAATGTGGCTACCTCACCTTCAGCCGGATTGTAGTGGCGATACGTTCACGATACGACATACACATCTAGGCCGCTAGTTGCATAAGATTACCTACCTATTAACAATTTCTTCGAAGTTGGGTCTCCTCTGCGGCGTGTGTTTCCAACAGTCCCTCATGAGTGAGTACATGGGTGCCGGACAATTCGCCGGCGCTGCAAGCAGTTCGCCACCACGCACCATCGATATCACCTCTTGATTACTATACCTGTCAAAAACAGTGCAGAAATATTAAAATGATACCAAGATTGAGGATCATAAATGGTCAACTACAGTTATTGGTAGGTCATGCTTTTGTATATCCCCACCAGGAAGTCGTTAAATAATCGATCACTCGGTATAACGACCTCGTTAAAATATGTAAGTCTAGTGTAACTAATATTGAACAAAAAAAAACAAGAACCAACCTTGAACTTAGTCACACACTAGCCTTCAACACAAATGACACAATTTACATGTCTGCTACAAGCTGCAATAATAATATTATGTTCTTGGGTTCTTACCCATAATATGGTTGTAATCCATAGCTGTATATTTCCCACAACACAACACCGTATGACCAAATGTCGCTCTCGGTGGTGAATTTCCCATAAAGTATAGACTCTGGTGGCATCCACCTCACGGGCAACAAACTCTTTGACTGTACCTGTAACATATTATAGTTTTGTTTTAAGTAAGTTTTTATGTTTATTGGTTCTATAGCTACCATACCAAAGAAGTACATCGTTAATATCATGATACAAATAGCTGTCAATATATGACAACTTTCAATAAGTTAAATGAAACAATAGAAATCTATATCATGCAAAATTTTCAGTACCTATTACAAATTCCAATGTGTGATACACTGAGATCTACAATAAATATGCATAAACTTCTCATGCAACATAAAAATATTGCATGCCAAGCATTCACGGCAATCAGCAACCATTCATTAAATTTTTTACTCATGCATAAAATGCTCTAAGAACATAATTATGGTGAAATCAGTCTCACATTTATGTAAATTGCATTTTTTTTTTAAATGTACTCACTCTATAATAATCCGAACTGTAGATATCTCTAGAAAGTCCAAAATCTGATATTTTGACAATAAAGTCATCAGACACCAAACAGTTTCTAGCTGCCAAATCTCTGTGAACATAATGATGGGATGCAAGGTATTGCATGCCCGATGCAATGTTGCTTGCAATGTTTAGCAATCTCATTGGTGGCAGTCCTTTCCCTGATGGTGGTGCACGTCCCATCAGAAACTCGTGGAGATCCCCACGAGCCATAAACTCAAACAACATACATAATGGCTCTTCTCTCAAAGCCACACCAACAATGCACACTATATTGTCATGGGTCAACTCAGATATCAGGTCTATTTCTCTTCTGAAGTCTGCCTGAGTTTTAGCTGAGGCATTCTCTTTCAGCGCCTTTACTGCCACAAATTGTGTTTCACCATTCTTTTTCAGAGCTCCCTTGTACACTTTACCAAATGCTCCTTCCCCTAATTCTTCCAAGAATTTGATTTGTGAAAGAGAATACTGCGGTATACGTAGCACCCCGTTGCCACGGGTGTTTCTTGTCAGATGAGGTTGATTGGCAAAATTGTTTGTCAATAACTCACTCATTTCTATTGGTGAATTCAACCTAGAATTCCCATAGATGTTTTTATCAGCATTTGGTAGATTTATATCCCTTATTGCAGCAGCATTGTTCTTGTTTTTATGTCTATAACATAAGCAGATGATAAAACCTATAATTGATAAGGTCAAAACAAGAAAGACTATAACAATGTAAATCCATATTTTGTGAGCACACTTTGGAATATCACAATATTGTTTATCTGTTTTGCCATCTTTTTCTATAATGCACCAGGGCTGTTCCAGCACTCCTCCAGGGTTTCTACAATAACTGTGTGTCCCAGCAAGTTCAGGAAAATCAGATAATCGAACATGTAATTGTTTGGACCATTCAATACAAGCCATGCCATTGTTTGCTATGTTGACTCTGCCAAGATACCCACTGCCATTTTCCCAGTAACATTCGTCATCAGACACCATGACTGCACCAATGCTGATTCTCAAACAGTCAGGATCATCTTCAGGCAAGTCCTGACATTCCTCTAGTGTCAGCTGCTGGCCTATATGAGGATGTCGCTTAGCTATGGCATACTCTTTCTGACACAATTCATTTTCCAGAATCTCACAATCTTGTTTGCACACACGTCTAAGCACAGTTGAATTATATCGAAAATTAAACATGGCAGCAAATGAACTATTTGAGTCTGTATACATACTAGGTAATTTTCCAATAGGCAAATTTTCAAAAACAATTTCTGGCAAGTCATCTTCATTCATTTTACTGGCAGGATCAGATTGTATGGAGAAAAGTTTTTTAGCTTCCATGTAGAACTTTCTATTAGTGATATAAGGATCCCTACAAATAGGAAATGTTGAATAGCAGAGACTGGGCACCGCATATCCTTCACAGCGGGGGCTGATGTCATTGGAATACTTTGTGACTTGGAAAGCTTTCAACAGTTTGTCTTCAAGAGCTGCTTGACTTGTGTTGTAGGGAATAAACACAAATTGACTTTTTAAATGTTCTGCACATACTCTGCCCAAGTATTCCTGGCATAAGGGCTCTAACTTTTGGGGCACAGTAGAATTAGTAATGTTTGCATTCAATGTTTGTATATTCTCTGATATCATAACAGGAGTTGACTGAACATTAATATCCAGTTGGCTATAGATATCAGTATTAGGAAATAATGATGCATATGTAGGAATCTCATAGTTTTCTACACTTTGTTCAACTTTTAACTGTGATGTTTGCTTTTTCTCATAGTTTTGTTTGATCACACATGTATAGTTGCCTTTGTCAGTAACAGCTAAGTCTTTGATCCTCAGATTTGTACCTATAGTGCCATTAGTCTTATCAATTTTGGTAGTTATTTTCATTCTCTGGGTTGAATTATCATCTATAACCTTATTATCCTTCAACCAATATACCTTTACATTTTCTAACAATTTCTGTTGAATATGATCAGGTGGGGATTCCTTCAACTGAGTAGCAATGCCTTCCTTATTCTTTGTATATTTTTCAACTTTTGTATAATTCATTATCGCCTCACATTTGAAGCGTACATCACTTTTGGGTGCTCTGGTGATAATGGGAGGCAAGATTTTCGAAAAGAAAATGTCAAGTTTTATGTTCCATACTTTCTGTTCCGATGTAGAGTTTGACTTCAGTAATGAGATAGAATCTGTTCGATCAGATCTTGTAGATTTAATTACACACAAATAGAAGCACAAAACAATAAATACACTGCAGTAGTTCATGACTAACACTTCCCATAACACCGATGCCTATCACAATTTTAAATTGAGTGCTTTTTTCTTATAAACGAACTGCTCGTTTGCGTGGCACAACAAAATATTAATGTAATTAGCTTAATGTCATGTTTAAGTTACATATTTACAATAAAACCTTTATATAAAGCTGAAAATTAATAAGAATACGAATGACAGCAAATAACACCAACCAATATCAATGACAAACTGATTGTGTGTGTTGCCAGGTGCGATTTTTTAATTTCTAGCATATGCATTTATAAATAGTTGCCATTCCCAATGGCACGAGAATGTATTCCGCTTTCTAGAGGCATTAATTATTTTTTCATACGTCTCACAATTCCAAAATCACAGAAAAAAGGTAGTTAGCCTACTGCCCTTCATCAAAGCTGCTGTTTATTATAAAATGAAAATACATACTTCCCCAAGTTTTCAATAGCAGCTTTATCACTGCAGAAAGACGATTAGACGACAGCTTACCAGGTACAACTCAATACAGTCAAGTCAAGAACAAACGTAGTGGTGATGCGCTCATCTATATATGTATAAATGAATCCCTATTTCCCTTGGTCACGGCAGGAGTCAGGACCGATTTCACTATTTTTTTTTTTTTTGTTGTATTTGTTATTGTCAGGAGAAGGATATTATGAAATAAAAAAATGGTAGTAGGATAGAGTATGGTAGATTAGGGTACAGTTGGGTAGAGCAGAATAGTGTAGTCAGTTGAAGGGAGCCAAGCCGCAGGCAAAAGTTAGTTTTTAGTATAAAACTGCAAGTTATCAAATTACCTAGGTACGTGCTTTATTGAAACAATATAGATTTTAAAATTATTATTATTAAAAAATAATGTAACTTGCAACATTATCAAACATAATTTTTAACAGGTTCATACGTTTCAATTTTTTACGTTCACTGAATCGGGCAGTTTAAAGAGTATTTTGCTCTAGTTCTTCTTCAATTTCCTCCCTCAGAACCAGTCCACCCAGAAGTGAAGAGTCTGGAGGAAGCCACTCGCAGCTGGTGTCTTCAGAAGAGCATGCCTGAAAATGAAAATACAATCCTAAAGTGCGTAGATATTACCACTACTTATATGACTTTCACATAAGTAGTTCATAATCAAGCACCTAGGCAATATCTAGCGGCTGTTAACAATTTACAAACTTTCTACCACGTAAAGTAGATTGTTAGGGTCTATTTCCAAGTATGGATTTGACTGGCCTCGATGTCAGTAAAATCGTCGGTCGTGATCATTGTGTTTGAAGCATAAACACACGCCTATAGTTTATTATGGTACAGTTAGCAGAAAAAGTTGATAAATACTTACTTAGTAAAAAAACCATTGCCCACAAAATTATTTGATACAGAGTACCTATGTACCTACCTACTATTTAGCATTTTAGTTTAGAGTTTTATCAGTAACCATTAATGTTGGTCGACTTTCGTTGCTGACCGTGTACCGATCACCCTATTAACTAGAGCAGATTCGTCGAAAGTGCTCCCCCTTTCGACTAATAAAGCATAATCAGCCTTTATTACACACTAGTGATGCAAGGAAATGTCCTAACGGAACTGGAAACAGATGTCAAAAGTAAATCTTTGCGGATGAGGAAGCGGGAGTGGAAGTGTTAGTACTGTGAAGAAAAAGCATAATTTTATTTTTTAAAACAACAGAAGGTATACGTCGTTGTAAACACGTCACGAGCTGCGGTGATGCGCCGAATCCGTTCCGAGAGAAGGAGTGGACTACCTATCTCTAGCTCGTGACGTGGGGTGGAACTCAGTGGGGATTGGAAGCGTCTTTGATTTTTTGGTTCGAAGAAATTTTTTTGCTCGCATTGGTGATAAATAAAAATAAACAAAGTACCTAAGTACCTATAAAGTGTCTGCTTGGGTTCCAACTTTCAAAGAGTCAAATTCTGATAGAAACTGCAAGTCAGAAGTAGTGGCCGAAACCAATATTGCTACTACACATTATAAAAAAAAGGTGTTGTATAAAAAAATATTACCGACTTCACCGAGGCCGTTCAAGTATTACGTAAGCACATTTTTTGCAAATATTAACCCCTCCCCTCTCTACACTTCGTCAGCAAAAGTAAGCAAAGCTCTCAAGTATCAATCAAAATAACTTTAATTTCGGATGTCTGTGTTTCTCGGTATTGTTTTATTCTTAATTAAAACCAACTTCCGAAATTAAAGTTATTTTGATACTTTTAGTGTTTTTTAGTCAAATCGGTTAAGTTTTTTTAAGTTTTTTATTTCACAATTTTTAGTTGCGATACACTTATATCCAGAGTGCCTATTTCTCATGATAATTCCAATTAACCCAAACACTGCTAGGTTACATTGTTTTATTATGAAGTTCCTGTGTCTACCACCTTCCGGCTTCATCATTAGATCATCAGTTCGATAGTACCAACCTTGTAGCCACAGTGCGTCTCATGACAATTCTAATAAGCCCAAACACGCCTGCGATACATTGATTAATTACAGAGTTCCGGTGCCTATCTTCCGGCTACATCATCGTCATCAGTTCACTTCGATGATACCTTTTCAACATTCAGAACCATTTATTTATTCGTATTGTCATTGTCGCATCTTCATTGTGACGTCTATGTGAGTATGAAGTTCTGTTAGCCATTTCTGGTCTTCTTTATCAGTTCCACTTCATCAAATATTACTTTTTTACTGTAAATGCTTAAGTTCTCGATAAAAATACCGTAATCATTATAAGGTTGCCTATAATATTTGAGGAGGTCCCTCGATTCCTCATGGATCCCATCATCAAAACGGGATTTTGAAAAAAATGGGACAAACCTGAAAGCATATCTCTTAAGAGAAAAAAAAAATTGCATATCGGTCCGGACGACGGAGTTCTGAGGAAACACACATAAAAAAAATACAACCGAATTAATAACCTCCATTTTTCTAAGTCACTTAAAAAGGAAGTACTTTACGGACCTGACACCTGCAGGACGTGGCCTCCACGTAGTGGTAGGTGTCGGTTCCAGGTTGTACTCCAGGGTCGCAGTTCCGCAGCTTCACGGAGGCGTGCTTGCGGTCTCCGTGCACGCACACCGGATGATGGGACTGCTTGTAGGGGAACTGCCAGTCAGATATCTGAAAGTTAAATAAAATTATAAATACACATGCTAATTTCTAAACAAAAACGTCGTTCTTATCTTTCTAAACGAACGGAAGATTGAATTCTGACACAACATCGTCAATGAACCTTTGAAATATCTGTCCGGCATTTTAGAGGCCTTAGAGAAATGATTTTGGTTGTTTTACAAATTTTCTAAACGAACGGAAGATTGAATCCTGACACAACATCGTCAATGAACCTTGAAATATCTGTCCGGCATTTTAGAGGCCTTAAAGAAATAATATTGGTTGTTTTACAAATTTTCCAAACAAAAACGTTCTTATTTTTCTAAACGAACGGAAGATTGAATCCTGACACAACATCGTCAATGAACCTTTGAAATATCTGTCCGGCATTTTAAAGGGTCAAAAGAAATGATTATGGTTGTTTTACAAATTCGTGTTAAATACTACAATCTGTTGACAACGGGACCTGCAAGTTTTGAGGCATTACCAAAAAATGCTATACCAGTGTACCACCAGTTGTGCTATGAGGTACACCGATAAAAAGAGTTGCAAAATTTAAATATTTGAGTCACTGGGTCTCAGAAAATCTGAGTTTATCTGAGTGATAACACGGATGTGAAGATGGAGCACAGGTCGCTGGTTATTCGTTTTGGCATGTTGGCCCACAGGTTTGCACGTTTTACGACGCAGGTAAAGGTATAGCTTTATTAGGTATCCTTTTACACATGCAGCTTGTGAGTGAAATTTACGCAGAAGGCATACAGCGACCTGCGTGTCCAATATAACAACACGTTCTGGGTGTTGCTGGGGCTGTTGCGTTATTTTATTGCCTAAAATTCTTTTTTCGTGCAAAAAAAAATATCATATTTACCTCATAGGAAAGACAGTATCCCCCGCAGCCTAAAATTTTGACATCATCCCAGCAGCGTCTTCCGTTCAGGTCGGTCTGCATGGCCTTGTGCGTGTGACGTTTAATCTTGCAGCGCCCAGTCAACGAGGCGCCAGTGCAGATCAGCACACAACAACAGAACATCAACGTCAGGGTGCTGGCACTTAGGCCCCTCATGAATCCCGGCATTTTCAACACTGGAATGATTTTGTTATAAGCACTTTCCGCGTCTGGTAGAAACAAAGCGAGAGTTTGAAATTGCAAAAGAAGATAGGTAAGTATCTACTAGGTAGATAAACAAAATAAAACTATAAGATTAAAACACAAATTATGCACAGTAAGAAGGAGAATTGAAAGACCAACTGATCACTAGGAAACTTTCAGACTACTTTATTAAAAGAGACAATTGTTCTCAAACCTTATCTGAAGCTTGATCCCGAACTGTGTGACGAATCTCATCGTAGAATGATTTTATAAAGCAGCAAAGTGGACGTCACGGCATTTCTCTCACTTCGCTTCACAAGGCTATGAGCCACGAGCCATTAGCCTCAGAATTACGCCGTTAAGCTGGATAAAAATAGAGAAGAATCGCCCCTTAGAATACATTACATTTGCATACTTAATTTAGTGCCTATAGCACTGTTAGACGGAAGACTATCTTTCCTAGATATTATATAACCTATAGCTACCTACCTAGTTGGTAGAATACCGGACGGGGCGTAAAAATAAGAACTTATCTCTAGATGAATGTCATCTGTAATCCCACAAACTTCCTTTTCCTATAGCGAAGTGTAAATGTACATTTCACGCAGATAAAAAGACGCTAACAAGATAAAAATAAAGCTAATAAATAAACAAGGAGAGAGCTTACTAAATAACGAGATTTCAAGTCGACCCAAAAAAGTCCTTAAAAGCGGTGGTGCAGAACAAATTGGCTCATTTGTGCGAGTTCCTTGTGTCGCATCCCGCGGTCCTGCCTGATGGGAGTGATGGCCGCGGTTTGACCAAATTCAAAGTTCGAACTAATTGCATCGCGTTCCTCATACCTTATGTCCGTATAATTATACAAATCTCAGTAAGTCACCGCCCTGCGTAGGTACATAAACATGTGTTGCAAGAGAAGAAGAGATTTTTAAATTCAGACCAATTTTTAGAATGCAAGTAATAATTGAGTAGTTAGAATTCCAAAACCGAAACGTATACGAGATAGCAAATACGTATTGTTAGGTATAGTAGGCGTAGTATTAGCAAGCTGGAGAGCCTACACACGTTTTGTAAATAAAACTACCTAATTACTAAGTGGTTAAACCATTAATTTCGTAGTTAAGATCCATTTTACGAACTGATTTTGTTTCTTGCCTGAACCTGGGCACAGTATGTTATATGGAATCTCACTCTTCTCTCATTCATTCATCTCTTCCATAACTTTTATACTTACGGAGTTTGTTGTATGGCCGCGGCCTTTGATTTTTGAAAACTTTGTACCGCCTCTTAAAAGTTGAAATCAACCCTTTTTACACTTTAAATAGCTTTTAATTTTATGCAGCATGAATCACCTCATTTGGATTGGTATTCGTAGGTACCTACTGTGTATGTATATTGTGGCTGGGAGCTTAACAACCCCTGACGCATTCATCATTTAGGTGCAATTTGTGGGCATTGTGTTGGTCCATATTAGCCGGGGCCCTGCACTTGTGTAAAGTAGACTTATCGCTGACGGGAAAGTGCATCAGAGAGACCTATTGTATTCGGTCTCTAACATGATTATATTCATGATTCAAACCAAATGAAAAACAGTTTATTTTAATGTAGGTACTTTAAACAAGAAAAACATAATTAAAAGTGAGGTACTTACTTTTAACTAATCATTATTATCTACTGTACCTACACGTTTCGGGTTTTCTTTTTTATGTTTGCTGTTGAATTTTTATCAAGATTTTCCTGAGTTTTGGCGATACTGAAAGTCATCTTACATCATCATTGATTAAAGAGCGCAGCATAAGGGTATGATCGACACTCAATATTTATGTACCTACCTACCTAGCTATCTAACGATTAAGCTAGGTTCTAGGCAGCTAGTACCTAGCTAATGATTAAGTTCCTGGACCGAAAGTTTTATTCACGTATAGGACCTCTGAATTTTTAGCAGATTCTAAATTCAGTATAACTTTATATAATGAATTAATTATTTAATTGGCGAATTCTAAATTCAAATGCTTCACAGACAATTTTAAATCAAGAACTGGCTATTCAGTCAATTCAGTGCTTAAAAACTAATCATAATTATGGTTTTTCTTTTTATAAATAGGTATGGGCATAAATAGGCATACTATACCATATAATATAATTTCCCTTTATTTGAGCAGTTGGATTTACGAATCTGCTAATCAATTTCTGTGGCATAGTGTTAATGTTTAATCTTGATAATAGTCCGATTCAGCAATCCTGTTTCAGCCGTTCAATTTGCAGTTTGAAAACCGTTATGGACTTATGGTAAGGTATGATTACAACCAACAAACTGTGCGAGCGCCGCTCCCTCCCATTGCTACCATGTAAAGTTAACAATCGGAAAATAATATGGCGATCACAAAACTCCCGATGACATTACTGCAGTGATTCATAATTCCTGATCGAGATACTTGGAAAGCACCATAACCGAGGAACTATTTGTCAGGGCAGTTAATGGCTTTGTCGGGCTAGTTATATATACATATAGGTAGGTATATAGGTATACCTAGAGTACCTATGTAGGTGCAGTAGCTACGTATAGTTTTTATGTTGGGAAATCATCATTACTCCTTCCGCTCTGGGTAGAGCAAGACTGAGTCGATGGTGCGTAATGTTCCTTGATTGTCTCAACGAGATGTCAGCAATGCTGAAGGGGAACAATTGGATCGATGCCTGCTAGCTACTAGGGCTTTTTTTAAGATGGGAAATCATCCAATGACTTCTCATGCTCTAGGGCGAAGCGGGATCTATTATACCTCTTACAATGAAAAAATATCCCCCTATAATTTGCGATTGGTCATTAGTCACTACTCATTACTGATTCATAAGATAGGATCGTAGGTCCCGGTTACCACGGCTACCCCTTGTTAAATACTTCGTCGACTAATAAGTGCCACTTACGGCCTGTTCACGACTTTGGTCTTAGCGGCGAGCGGCGCTGCTAGGGGTACTGGGGCGGCATCGGTAAGTGGTCGCGCGACGCGCGACGGTATGAGAGGTGTCTCGTGGCGTGCTTTAAACATTTTCATACTTTTGATCTTCCGCTCGCCGCCTCGCGCTTAGCTACCGCTCACAGCCGCAAGGTCGTGAACGGGCCGATAAGCGTGTCTCTACGCCTAATTATAGTTTTAGAAAGGTAAACTTCTTAACCAGACTTCATCTAAGTACTGTTTTCCAATCCAGACAGGATTGGAAAACATAGGAATAATAAGAACATGAATAAATTTATTTAACCATAGTTCCAAGGAGGCATTTGCTTAAACATATTATAGGTATTTATAGGTAGGTATAATTGGATATTGGTAACAAGTTCTATTTTGACTAAAATTAATGACTTTCTCTTTGACTATAAAAAACTTTTTACAAAGAAAAAAAAAATACAATCGACTTCAATGTAAAAAAAACACTGAAAAGTGCAAAATAACTTTAATTTCGGAAGTCGGTGTTTCTATAATAGTTTTGTCTCTTTGTTATTAATTAACACAGACTTTCAAAATTAAAGTTATTTTGCACTTTTCAGTGTTTTTTTTACATTGAAGTCGATTGTATTTTTTTTGTAAAATGTTTTTAATTTTACACTTTTTATTAGTTATGGTACCGCCACTAAAAATTACCACTCAGCCAAACTTAAATACCTTTAAGCCAGAGAGCATCTCATGACAATTCTAATAATCCCAAACACGGTTAGATTACATTAATTTATTACAGAGTTCCGGTGCCTAACTTTAGGCTTCATCATCAGATCAGTTCGATATATTCCCCCTCTTCTTTCAGTCAGTCATCGACTACACGTATAAACAAAGCAATTTTACTTGTTACGACGGTTCTGCTGTGATCCTATGAAGATTTCTGTTCTATATCTTTGAAATTCATGATCAGATCATAAAAATATTTCTATGGGACCAATTCGGAAGCATAACCTTTCAATAAGAAAAAAAAATTCGAAATCGGTCCACAATTAACCGAGAAATCGATGAGCATACATTAAAAAAAACATTCAGTCGAACATAGAACCTCCTCCTTTTTGAAGTCGGTTAAAAATTATTAAGTACAATGGTCCCCAAACTAAGCGGTGCCTGCTCTATCTTGGAGGCCGAAACAGTCGTGATATAATGAAGATGGAGCGCCAAGTGTGTAGGTATCCAGGTTGGCAGGTCACAGGTGCACCTCAAATTCTCACCAAGAGCAAATAAAGTCAATCAGAGTACCTACCTATAGGGGCGCCGACTCCGTGGGTGCTCGGGGGCTCGATAACCCATGAGAAATAAACAGTGGGTGCCGAGCACCCCTGAGAATAGACATCAAGAAACAGATCAGTAATCGCCTTTTAGGGATTTTTCATTACTTGACGACCCGTTTAGCGTAGTGGTTCAGAGCGCCGATTGAGACGCAAGGGTTACGGGTTCGGTTCCCGCCTAGGAGGTACGTATATGATAACATGTTGATATTAGATCCTTTTTTCGAGGTGAGAAATGTTAAAAAAAACTTGTCCCGCTTTGGGTGGAACGAGAGGGAGTGACAGTTTTACTGACTAAAACCCACCGTGTCCCTTAAGTTGCCCTTTCAGTTCCAAGGTTATGGAACAGAATACGTAATAGTACAAGTGCTTCGGTAACTGTTTTGAACCATCCTACCATATCCCACAGCTCGGCATTACATCCTTATATCGAAAAATAAAAAGCGACAGCTTTCTTTTAGTTGTTTATCCAAAACTTCGCTCGCAATAAAGTCGTGGTTTCCTAAATGTTACCGTTTCTACGTTACTTCCATGTTATCGCCCGGTAAAGATACACGCAAGCTTTGCAGGGAGTTAAGTTACTAACATCCCGCGTCGTTTCAAGTATCTGAAAAGTGTTAGTGTAGTGAATAAGTTCTTTTGGTCCAGAATAATCAATCATGTGTTAATGAGGACAGGTAACTTTGATTTAATTAGTGGATATTGTATTTAAAAACATTTTTCATTAGTTTATATTCCCAAATTATTATAAGCTACTCAATAAGAACTTTGTATAGCAGAATAGGTAGCTTAGCTACGTACGCAGTGAAAGGGTCATAGATTAAATTAATTATAATACTGCAAACATGTACACACATAGCTAACGCTTTTTTTAGGGGAGGGAAATATCTTTGGTATTTTATTTAACACAAAACGACTATTAGCCTCCTTAAAGGTAAATGAAAAAGTAATTATAGCAAAACCATAAAACCTGCTTAATTAATTATTAAAATCTCTATAATCAATCAAATCTCGATAATAGATAAGAAAGCTAGCACTCTGTAGGATTATAAAAAAATCGAAACCATTTAAAAATAAAAACTTTTTTCATGGCTTTTACTTATTTTTTTTCGCAACAGTTGCCTGGCTTATATAATAAATTAATTACTAAAATCTCTTTCAGGAGTTCTCTTATTCGACCTAATTTTTTTTAACATGCTTGGCATACACTGATATTATAAAGAGGTCAAGTTTATTTTTTGTTTGTAGGTGGTAGGTAATCTCTGAAGGTACTGGTCCGATTGCTAAAATTTTGTCACCGATAGAAAGCTGCTTTATTCCTGAGTGACATAGGTTATATTTTAAATACGTGGACGAAGCCACAGGCAACAGCTAGTGTGATAATAATATTAGGGGTTATAGTATGAAATTGCCGATTTGTACTGTTAAATAGAAATTCTTTTTTTTTTTAAATAACATATTTATTTAATTAAAATAATTACCATCTGCTAATTCCTGGGTAGTTTGGCTCGGATAGGCTTCCACCATCTCTTTCAATTCATTGTTATTTACCTGTGTGGTCGGTCTTCCACGTGGTTCGTTCTTCAAATCAAAGTTTTCATCGCAAAAGCGTTTAAACCAAAATCGCCCGGTGCGTTCATTAGCAGTTCCCTCTCCAAACGCAACATTGATATTGCGAGCTGTTTCTGCCGCGTTAGTTCCGCGTCGAATTTTCGAAGTATCCATCTTTCTTGTCAAAGCTGAATAAAAAAATCAACTGAAAGTCGAATCGAATGTTGCACATTTTTTAAAACAACTTGGAAAAAGCCATCCATGCCATGCGAAAAAAGTTTCACTCAAAAATCTCAAACCATGAAGGTTCTATGTCAATTCTAAGTACCTATTACAATAAAACGGCAATTTCATACTTTAACCCCTATTATTAAAACACAAACATAAAAATAAAAACGTACGTTTCGGCCACGTAGGATGGTTGATTAAATTCTTGGAAAGCTGACCTGTAACATGATATTTCAGTAACCGCCCGTGAAATTGTCGGAACATGGTAGGGACACGGGCATTGGAGCAAGCAAGTCAAATCTGGCATTGTGTTTAACGCTGGTAGATACTAAGTAATAAAGTGACTCAAAATAGGATGAGGTATAATAATTATAATTAAAATATGTACTCACTAAATCATATTTAATTTCATAAATCTTGAATAATTCATAGTACAATGCGTTCCAAATAAGAATAGGATCGATTGCTACGTTGTGACGTCACGTCATATTGTCACATCGCAAAAAATTGGGCAAAATTGAAGAACTAAGGGATGAGCAAAATTGAAGAACTGGATTCTGATTAAAATTTTTTCGTTCACAGTTCGTAAATAATTTTTTTTTTTGTTTTGCTCACACTACCCAATTTCTTCAATTTGACTGTATGATGTGACGTCACAACATGGCAATCGATCCTATTCTTATTTGGAACGCATTGTAAAGGAGAGATCTGGGGCCTTACAAATGAAGTAAAAAGGTGAAAAAGCGTGCGAGCGAGAAAGAGGGGGATGGATCTATACACCCTATGTAGCTCCATCACTTTAACAGTTCAGTTTAGGTCGTCTAATGGGTGGGGATATGGATGTGTGGTGTGACGAGAATGGATAAAGTAAGAAAGGGGTATATGTATTAAGGAAAGTTTGAAAGTGGCATCTGTGACTGGAAAGTTGAAAGGGAATCGTTTGTCTTGGTATGGTCATGTGAAGAGGAGGGATGAAACGCATGTTACTAAAAGAGTTATGAGTTTACATGTGGATGTATGGAGAGGGAGACCAAAGAACAGATGGATGGATTGTGTGAAGAGTGATATGAAAGAAAAGGAAGTTAGTGATAGCATGACGAGTGACAGGGCAGAATGGAAGAAAAAAACATGTTGCACCGACCTCAAATAACACGGGACAAGGGCAGGAAGATGATGATGAATGGATGGCGATACGGGCTTTAAATGCGAGGCTCTCGTTGTCTTACGATTTTTAAGCACAAACTTATTTTTTCAGTTTCGATGATGAAAGGAAGAAACAAGTCGGCAGTTAAAAGATTTCATTAAACGGCAATGCTGATGACGGAGTGGTCGGAAGCAATGGTGACTGACTGTTGTGGTCAACTGTTTATGACAGTCTTCGTTCTTGTGATATTTTTTGGTAAGATGTTTATTTTGACTCGGCAACCCAACGACGCTTATCTGTCTAGGGTCGGCATCCCGAGCTGTCCCTCACGCCCCAGCTGCCGGGATGCCGACCCCGACTTTCAGCCACCCGTAGGCATGAGTGTAGCTCGCGGTCTGGTGGACGTCCGATAACCGTCCGGACCGAGCTCAAGTCGTCGACGGTGCGCAGTGTTCCACGCGCGCCTCAAATAGATGTCAGCAAACCGTAGGGTAGGGTTGTGCGAAAGAGAACCCCGGGGTCTTGGAACGAAGGCAAAAAAGGGACAGGAGTGGGTTTTTTAGTAACAGTCTAACACGCCCTCTCGCCCCGCCCAAGAGTGAAAAACGTAACATAGAATTCTCAATTTACCTTATCTACCTAATTTTTTATACTATAGACAACTTAAACACTTTCTAACAATGACTTGACTTGACCAAGCATAAAAAAAACTTGTGGCAAAAAACTGCGATATCTCCCAAAATTATGTACTTACCTACATAGATCGCTTGCATAATTAATACGAGTATGTTATACATACAGATTAGAAATGTATTATTAATCTTACAAGAAATTTTATTTTATTAACGGATTTTAACAAACGATTTTATGAACTGGGACGTAGCAACCTAATGGTGCTACGCAAACGTTGCGTCGTAGCTAGCAATTTAGTGGTGCACTGGTGCTTTTACGGGTTGCTTTGCTAGGAGCCATTCATTTATTACGGGTGATTTAGGGTGAAGGGGGTTCGACCATGTCTTACTGTTTCTTATAAGGGAGTGGGAGGAAGTCTTGATAGTTCTTGCGTAAGATCACAAAAATACGCAAAGTTAAGATTTGAAAAATCGTGGGCAACCGCGCATGAGTGCCGATGTGCGCTTGGATGCGTATCGGTAAATTATTTCCATGGTGTCGTCACTGCTGTCGTCACACTGTGAACAAAACTAACCAAACGTAGGTAGTTAAATTATTTTTTTCTTTAGATTCTTACGTAATAAATATTAAACAGGGAGGGAGGGGTCGGGGATCATGTATAATTTTAACTTATTTAGGGGGGGCGGAGGTCGAAAATCTTACATAATAAATACCAACCCGCACTGGACCCGCGTGGTGGAGTACGGCCCATTCCCTCTCCTAGAAAGAGGAGGCCTGAGTCCCAGCAGTGGGAACATAAAAAGGTTGATTATGCTTATGCTTACGTAATAAATGAATGGCCCCCTAGTGTTGCGTTGTAGCAACCTAGTGGGGCTACGCTTATGTTCCGTCGCAGCAATGAAGAGTTTTATTCGTAGCCAATGGTCATGGAGCACATTTTTGTGCTCCATGCCAACCACGCTACGCACGCTACCGTACTTAAAACCATTGCAGCGAAGCAAGACACACATTATAACAATCAGGGGTAATGTGCAACATTACCCCTGGAGCTGTTGGAACTGCGCGTGCTAACGTAGGTACGTGACAGTGTCTCTTTGTGTAGTACAGTAGACTCATAGAATCTACTTGACATTTTATGTCTTTGTGCAGAATACGGAGTAACCAGCTTGGAGCTGCTAGAACTCCGAGTACCTACGCACGTGGCGCAAGGCACGCACGCAGCGCTGTCGTGCCGCTGGGCGCTGGGTCCGGCCGATTTGCTGTATTCTGTCAAGTGGTACAAGGATGGCAAGGAGTTCTTTCGTCATGTCCCGCGAGAACACGAGCCGCGCAGGAAATTCCCGCTACCTGGGGTCGATGTGGAGGTCAGGCTGTACTGAAATACTACTGTTAGTGACTTGAACTGTCTCACTGCTAGGCAAAAAATTATCTTTCCTTCGAATGCGGAACGATCACAATTTCGGTGCTAGATACTTCTGCCCAACCCATAAGAAAGACAGCCAAGTCATTCTGCAATCTCTTTCAATTTTATAGCATAGGTTAAAATAAATCAAGCCTATCTTTCTTTTAAAATAAGGCAGAGATGTGTTAGAGTAGGTAACCTAACCTTTAATTTTCCCGTTAATTATAACAAGTATACTTATTTAATCACTTATCTCACACCCAGGTCCATAAAAATAATGCGACTCCGAACTACAAGATGCACCTAAGACGTATAACTCCATTGTATGTACCACACACTTGTTTTTTAAATTACTCGTATGATTGTTGCAGCAATCGGATTCGTCCGGCTCGAGGCTGGTGCTGTCAGCTACCACGTCCGAGACTGCCGGACGGTATCGCTGTGAGATTTCCGGCGAAGGGCCACTATTCCCCACCGTATCCGGACATGCAGATTTGGATGTCGTCGGTGAGTCCACACTTTCTTATTTATATATTTTTTTTATTATGGTCCATAAGAATAAGATTGTTATTCTCCCCATTCCTAGTCCTTCCGGAGCATGGACCAGTCTTGTCAGGACTACGATCGAAATATCGCCTCGGGGATCGCGTGCGGGTAAACTGCACTTCTGGCCAGTCCAGACCATCGAATAGCCTCTCGTGGTACATCAACGGTGAGCCTGCACCAACCGCAGCAGTGATGCCATTAATCCATCGGACCTTTGCTGACTTGGAAACTACTACGCAGCTGTTAGATTTTATATTAACCGAGCAGCATTTTAAGAGCAATGAACTCAAAATCAAAGTAAGTTAAAGCACCACTTTATATAATTGTACCTAAAACAAAGTCGAATTTGATATAGGTTTAAATTTTTTAACGTTTTATTATGTCTTGTTCCAGTGTCTAGCAACCCTTGCATCTATCTATTGGCAAAGCAACGAAGGGAGCGCTCTGTTAGAAAAAGAGAAGGTTCACAACAAACGCACACCAGAAACAAACACAAGAGCTGACCGTGTCCACTCTAATTTAGCGAAATTACTCACTAGTTCCTCCACCAGTATTGTTATTTTGCTTTTAGCGGCTTTCTGTATAAGGCTCTGTTAGATTTAAGACAAGATTATTTGATAAGAAATGAATGATTGGTCCGGCGAGAGGGAATGTCTTATCGATTAGCGGGACTAGCGCACTCAACCTTTTTAGTTCCATATGAAGGTACATAGGTTTGTATAATAAGTTTGCATACCGAGCATTGGTTGTATTTTTATGAAAAATAAAAACGTAAAGTAATGACTTCATTATTATTTTATTTATGACAGTATCAGTATATAAATAATTAAATAAACTCAAATGAATTTGTTTTTCCAGAATTCCAGTGTTTAGCAATATAATGTAATAGTAGTTTATAGGTACAACCTATTCATGAGCAAGTGGGGGTTCAAAAAAATGGCACCTATAAGTAGGTCAGAAAACGAAGTGAGCGAAGTTGAAAATATTAAAATTTGTAAGCAAAACCGTTATGAGATTAAGGATCCACCAACTCCACTTGGGTCTTTTTTCAGTAAGTAATCTGAACCTTTTGAAACGTAGATACCTGCTGATGTAATGTAGTTAGTTGTTATTTGAACTATCTTCAACGCATATATTTTTTTAATATAAAAATCGTTAAAATGTCTATCAGATGATCAGTAACAGGTATTTTATTATTTTCATATTAGGCCGGTTCGATTACCATCTATTTCTTACGTAGGTATCGGCACGAATCGACTTAGCTGTATTTTCAGACCAACGAAAAAAGTGTAGTTGTAGTTTTTAATCAGTCAACAACAAAGGGTTGGCTATCCCTGGGAGCGCTTACTGTACCTTATCTTTTTATAATGTTACCCTCCCAATATGCTTCTATTTAAATGCAATATTCTTTAGGATAACTTATCTTATAGAAGCATATCGGGAGGGTAACATTTTAAAATAAAATTCATTGCGATTGCGATGATGGGATATTTCGTTTTTTAATAAAATGACAAATATTCAAGACTTGGTGTAATCTGTGCTCATTTTTATTATCTGTCCACAGAAATGTCATATTTTCTTCTAAAGGTGTGTGTACATGAAATACAAATAATACAAAAAAATATATATAACACAAGTAATTAGGAGTGAATTTAAATAATGCTGATTGTATTGACACGTTTTAGCTCCTGTGTTGGTCTGTGGACCAATTCCCTTTAGTTTAATTTCATGATAATGTAGAAGAAGTGATTCATCTGATGCTGTTGAAATCAGAAACGTAAACAAATCCATTCAACAGCTATATGGCCGTCCAATGTGCACACAAGTTTATTCAGACTTCAACAAAAACAATGATGATATCGCTTCAGTAGTTCAGCAATAAAATACAGCGCACTCCTCTAATAAAAGTTAAAATGTCTAATAGACCACATTCTAAATCACGAATAAAAGTTTGTAATAAATCTGTGTTTCACCTTCAAGACAAAAAAGCAGACGAAAATGAATTATCTCTTGGTTTGATTAAATCTGCGAAGAGGACCGGACAACTCAGTTTATGCAACAGGGGACTGGGGTCAGGTGAGACGGAATTGCTTATTACATGTATTGTAATTGACTGTATGTTAGGTACATAAAACTTTGCTACTTATCTATTCGCAAAAGTTGCTTTCATTTTCAAATCTCTGGGCTTACAGAGGCTCATTATTATAGAAAATGTTTCGCGTTTTATTAAAGAATTATGTATCATGTGCTTAGACTATCAGCAAAGCTATTAGGTATACAAACAGATTTAATATTTTTAACATAGAACTTCTATCTAACCCAGCAAACATTGTTCTGCCATTTAAATTATCAAAGAAAAAAGTGGGGGTGGGGGTAGGAGTGTAAAAAATAGTCTACGACCTATTCTCAGATGTATCAAATATACACAAAAAAAAACATTAGAATTGGTCAAGCCATTTCGTAGGAATTTGATAATAAATACAATCAGGTAGATATAGTTTTTAGAAAGTTACTCATGCTCAAATAAACCTTTCAGAAAATCGTGATTAAATATTTTTATATAATTGCACCATTTTCTTATAAAATCTGCTGTTTTAGTGCCAGACAATGTTTGGAAAATTGATGAGTTGGTGTTGGATGAAACCAAGGAGGTTGACTTCACAAGAAATGATACAAACAGATGGTGGACAGTCGAGCCACTGAAGACCCTTGACCTCAGCTCCAATGCTATAAAAGTGATATCAGGCAATGTCAAGTTCCTGCAACACCTAGTTAACCTCAAGGTGAGCAGATCAGAGACACTTGATTGCCTTTAATATCATCAATTCTTTATGTTAATTTTTGCATAACAGACATGTATTCAGAGTAGAACTTATCATGCTGTCCACTACATAGAAAACAATTTAAAATCCTAATGCTTTGGTCATAAAATTTTAGATCCATGCATGTTTAATAAATCTTTCATGTATCAATAACTAAAGATATAAAATTTAAGATTTCTAAAGCATTTATTTTATTTTGCTTTGCCTATTAAAATATTTAATTGAGCCCAATTCCATTATATTTAATTGATTTTAGTGCTTGATTCTTCAAGACATTGTTTAGAACATTTTTTTTTTTCAGCTTCACGACAATGCCATATCAAGTTTACCACCAGAGTTTGGCGAACTGAAGAGCCTTATGAACCTGAGTTTGTCTCACAATAGGCTGGAAACACTTCCAAAGGAATTCTACAGGTTGACGGAGTTGCGCTGGCTGAATATATCTCACAATGAACTTTCAAAAATAGAACCAGACTTTGGAGATCTGGTTATGCTGAACTTTTTGGTGAGAAATAGATGTGATTTGAAGGTTTCACTGGCATTTTATATTCCAGTAAATTTGATGGTACATAGTGGTTACATGTAGTATAGTGTCAGATATTTGGTTATTTTATTTAAAGGCTTTATTGCTTAGCAACCAAATTGGCCCAAAATAAATATTATTTACTATTTGTATTTAACCCCTTCAGCATCTATTTCCTTATACCAAAAGCAAAAAAAAAAGGTATTTTGAACCTACTGCTTATGAACATTGGAGTAGTAGCTCTTCCAGGCATCTGTTTGGCATGTTATTTCCAGAAAGAGACTACTTGGCACATGTAGGGATATTCATGGACTTACTGTAGGTATACATTCTCCCTTAAACAATGACAAAATAAAACAAAAAACCGGCCAAGTGCGAGTCGGGCGTGCGCACGAAGGGTTGTGTACCGTCCGTAGTAAAAAACGGAAAAAAACACGTTTGTTGAATGGAGCCTCACTTAAATATTTATTTCATTCTGTTTTTAGTATTTGTTGTTATAATAGTATAGAAATACTCCTATGAAAATTTCAACTGTCTAGGCTGTCACAGTTCATGAGATACAGCCTGGTGACAGACAGACAGACGGACGGACTGATAGACAGCGGAGTCTTAGTAATACCCTTTAGGTATCCCTAAAAAGCACAATAAAATTAGTAGGGAATAATACAATTATCATTTCGATTTGTTTGTTTTTTCAGGACTTATCACACAATAAATTGAAGATGTTGCCTCCGGGAATGGGATATCTGGTAAGGGTGGTGGAAATTAACCTATCTCACAATGAGCTCCAAGAGCTGCCCCCAGATATTGTTAACCTTCGAGGTGATTATATTTCATTAGCATCTTTAAAATAAATTATACAGTAGTAATCTAGGTTTTAAAAATATCTGTTCCTATCTTTATTACTGTACATATTGATAACTTGCTAGAGTGAGGGAAAAATAAAGTAAATCATGTTACATAATTATGATTGTGATAATAATTTCGTCACTATCATAATTATGTAGAAAAATGTGCATAATAATGACTTGCGTGGGACAACTATAGGAATATGAATTTTAATGCTTTATTTCACAGTTCAGAGCCCATTACAATATTTTTTATTTATTTATTTCGTCATTTCGAATTCAACTTTCTATATATAGTTTTCTGTATAGGCATTCAAAGTTGATATTTGTGTGAGTTTTAAAATTATGGCTTTCATTGTAATGTTTGATTAGATAAATGTGGTTGTGGGCGTTTGTCTCTTGACCAATGGCCTGAATTTTTATGGTATAAGATTTAGAGTCATCAATGTGCAAAAATTAGATTATCTGTGAAAGGCTTCTCTAGCAATGGATATCTTTTTTCAATATGCAAAAATTTGATTATCTGTGAAAGGCTTCTCTAGCAATGGATATCTTTTTTCAATATGTAAAAATTTGATTATCTGTGTAAGGCTTCTGATATCTTTTTTTTTTCAAATAATAATAATAAAAGCCGTAAGTAAATTTTCCTTCAAGCGTAACATTCGGAACTACTACTTGAAGTTCTCTTAACCTTAGTTCGATCTACGTCGTAATTGTTATTTTTTTTAAGTTCTCCTAATTATAATGTATTTATTAGTTTATAATATTAGCATATATAAGTATTTTATTATTGTAACTTAATTTAATGATACTTACTACATTCTACTTGATATATCATTATTATTTATTTATTGTGCACACCTACCACAGTGTTATCTCTTTTAACCCAAAGGTTGATTGGTAGAGAATGCCTTGTTGCATTACAATACGGTCAACGTAACTTGACGGCCCTGAACATAGGCTCTGCGAACTTTAGCGCATGTACACTCGTAAAAAAAACTGTTATTGACATTAATTTTTTTAAACCAAATTCGGAATAAAATTTACTAATACAGGGACCAAGTACAAATAAAATAAATATTAAAACACTTTGGAGACAGAAAGCTACAAAAATAACTTATGAATTAAAGAAACAAACCTAACACTACACAAAAAACTTAACAATTTATTAATAACAACCAACGAAAACTTTTGTCACCGCCTGTGCTCAAGACAGAGACAGGGATACGAAAATAACACCAATGCTAACGTGTGAGTGAGACATATTACTGCGTACCGAACATTGCCAAATAAGTACGAAGCTTTACGAAGTTACCGAAGAGATATGTCCAATACGCGTGTCTGATGGTGTTGTTTAGCCGATTTTTTTTAAATTGATTCCAATTAAGTTATAAAAATATATTTATATTCAATTTTCTATGGAGGTTTAAAATATTCTCAAACAATCGTTATTCTAGTAGTTGTTTATAAATAACTGATATTTAACAAAATCATGTCTTTCAACCAAGAAAATAAAATTTTATTAGTTTTTTTTTTCATTAAAGTCGAAATCTCGTTTACTAACGACAACATTCACTATGTTTGTAAATCTATTTCGTTCAATATCTCATAGAAACAAAAATAAATAAATTCCAAATCGATAAAAATCGATTGCGATATTTGATTGAATAAAGGGTCGATTGTATTTACATAGAGTCAATCTCTAGCCTAGACCTCCGCCCCGCGCACGTCGCCTCATGCCACCATTTTGTTCCTAAAAAACGTTCGTGCGCAGCCTTCTGCGCAAAGTTCAGGCTCGCCAAAATACGCCGGCCGTATTATAAGTCTGCATAGTGTATCACTACAGTACATGAAGTTTAAATAAATAAATAAATATTGCATTATCATGATGGAAATTAATTATGTATGCTTTACCTAAAAGAATTACCTTTTAGGTTATTCTATCTCCAAATTGAATTATGTTTGCGTAGGCAAATCTTATCACCCTTGATAACTTTTTGGCTGCGAAAAATGCAATGCAATTAAGTTTTTTTGATCGCTACGTCAAACAAAAAAAACCAGCCAAGAGCGCCTCGGGCTCGCACACGAGGGGTTTCGTACCATTAGATACACAGACGACGACAGACAGACAGACGCAGAGTGGAGTCTTTGTTATAGAGGGTACCTACCGTTTTTACTCTTTGGTTTTTTTATGTGAGAATGTTTTGTGCCATAATAAAAATTGGCATTTCTGTCCATGGGCGAAAGAGTTACTGTGGCCCTGGAACGCAAAGGATAACTGAAGGTAGGATACAAGTGGGTTTCTCAATAAAAGTCTGACATACCCTCTCACTCCACCCAAAGCTGGAGGAGTCATTTAATGATTTTCCACAAAAACAAAAAGGCCATAGATACCTGACCTACCTACTGGGGCCATGGGTTGGCTTCCGAAAGGGAAACCCGGAGTCCTGGATCCCAAGCCAAAGAAGGAACAGGTGTGGTTTAGTCAGTAAAAAATCGACACACCCTCTCGCTCCGCCCTAGAGCGGGGGAAGACATTGGATGATTTGGCAATTATGCTGAACTGGATAGATTTTGGCGCAGCTCTAAGGCTACAGTTTTTCCGATTTATTTTGTATTTTTATATTGTAAATAAGTTAATTTTAAGACCACGCTATCGCATTGGGTATTTACCTGGAATGATACTTGTAAGGGAGACAATAAATAAATAAAACAAATCACACCACAGTTATAATGACGTATTTTTTCAGATTTGAAGAAAATGAATATAAGCAACAATTCCCTTAAAAAGTTACCGCCACTTGGAGAACTAAGAAGAATGGAGATATTGGACGCGAATCATAACGACATTGAAGAGTTACCCGACTTTTATGGGTGTTCCGCCCTCAAAGAATTATATATTGCTAACAATTTTATTAAGGTAGGCACTAGTGACTCGCCTTGGGTGCAAATTATATATACAAACCATCCTTATTTATCTTTTTTATAGTAAAAATAGCATCAACATCTGTTGCTTGGCTTAAAAACAGTTGGTCGACAAACAGACAGACGTAAAACGACTTTATATTATAGTTTTAAAGGTAGGTCGATTCAAAATATCGCGTGTTTTCGCTAATAAGTTAAGTAAGTTGCATAATTTCTCTCTCATTATGCAACTTATCCTTAAAGCATGCGGAGTTTACCTATAAGTGATTGTTATACTATTGTACTCTATTTTATTGCATGTTACCTTTAGCATAATACCAGTGTAAACAATTGTTGGTGAACCAATAAACAAATAAATAAAATAAATAAATAAATGGCTTATGAATTAGCTGGAGTGTTCCAAACGGCCATTAAGTTTGAATCTAATTGTAAACTGTAACTATAAAACCTTTTGAAATAAAATTGGACATTTAAACAACCCATAATTACAGAAAAGAAAGCGCCTTTACGAAAGTAAAGGTTCCGTAATTACAAAAGTAAGGGTTTCGTAAATTCATTTTTATTCCTACTATATTTTTTACTAGCTTCTGACAGCGGCTTTGCCCGCGTAATAAACATAGGTTTCAGCGTACAAACTTTGAATCTCCATTTCATCTCCTTGGGGGAGTTAATTTTAAAAACCCCTTAGTGCTTGCCTACATCATAAAGGGAAGGCTTGTGCAAAATTTCACGTTCCTAGATCCAGTAGTTTCGGCTGTGCGTTGATATATTATGTCAGTCAGTTTCTTCTTTTATATTTAAAGATGACACAGGCATGTATGGATGGATATACACACTAAACATTTTCATGAAGGTAAAAAAATGCTTGTGGAATGGTTGAAATCACGCACTTGTGCTGATATTGAATCATTGTTACAATATGCACCATTACACCGACACACATCTTCCCTCATACACATATTCACATCACCCACCCACACGCATTCACATCACCCACATACCTATCACATCTCACATATCTCACACAAATCACAAGCGAGCGAGCGTAAAATTTCTAATAATAAGCCATTATTAGTCATGTAAATGACAATAAGGCACGCAACATAGGCTCGAAAAAAAAAGCGTATTAAGTAGTAGTTCTAATGAAGTAGTAGTTCTAATGAAACATGCAATTAAAAAAAAAACTTGTTAAGTAGATTTAAAGAATATATTTGAGTTTTGTAAACAGCCAACGCTAAGGAGGAGCGGAGTCTCATAATACAGGCATCATCATGCTTAAATGGAGATTTCCAATCATAGACTAATCTAAACTACTTGTTATAGAAATAAAACATTTTGTTTTTTTTTTGTATGTCATAAATAACAATGTTATTTTTTATATTTCTTTATGAAATTATTAAATAAAACTTAACTTTAGTTTTTTTTTAATTCAGGAAATCACAGACGAGTTTTGTGACCAGATGCAGCACTTGAGCGTGTTGAACATCAGGGACAACAAAGTGGAAGTGCTGCCCGAAAACATATCACTACTGCGGAAGCTGAAAAGGCTGGAACTCAGTAACAATAATCTCAACAAGTATGGCACGATTGTGACTATTTTTAACCATAGGTTCTTCACCAACTTCAAAAAAGTAGGTTCTGTATTCGACCTGTATATATGTTTGTATGTCTGCGATTTCCACGAAAACTGCTGATCCGTGGGTAACTGGTGCTGCAATCGGGTTCTCAATTTTCTTTTCTTTAATCGAATAGACAACGTCTGCCGGGACCGCTTGTAAGTTTATATAAATTATGTCAGCGTAAAATTGTAAAAACCGTTAGATTAAAATCTATTTCGCGAGGTGGTTAACTATCGAAAGATTGTGAACCCGCACAATTAAACGCATTATTTCTCGATCTCGATTATATTCTATCGTAGTGAAACTGTTAAATCATAATAATATCATCATATATCGCGCGTTAAATTGTTAACTGACCGAAGGCTCTGTCCCTGATTGGTCGGTCTTACAGTAGGCCGTTCTGTGCTGGCTATGATCGGTGACTAACACTAACTTATTCATCATTCAAACTGCATTTCTTTGGTTAATCACAGATTCATTTTAATTCCACAACAATTCCATATAGAAGCTGTTAGTTATTTTCAACACGAATTAGTTTACAATTACTCAAACACTGTTTGTTTACATTCGACAACAAATACGCCGGCGCGAAGCACATGGCTTTCAACCAATCAGCGTTCGAAATACGTTTCGTTCTTTACCATTTCCAATTTACCAGTTTCACTTCGATAGATCTACTGAAAAGTAATGCTTTAAATTGTAAGTAGTATTTTCCGGTTTACAATCATTCTATAGTGTGCAATTTCGCGAGATAGATTATAATTTAACGGTTTTTACGATTTTATGGTGACATTTATAGCTTGAATTCTGGGTTGTATTGTTCCACTACTGGCATGAGGCCTCTCTTTGTCTTGTGCTAGTGTGCGCAATTCTATTGGTAGGAGTCAAGTTTGTCTTACTCTGCCGCCATGTCTATATCTACAGCTACAAAATCATGAAAACATTAAAAAAAATCTTCATAGGTTACCAAGAAACCTAGGGCTGCTATCTCAGCTGCAGAGCATCAACATGGAAGGCAACAAGCTGTCGTTCGTGCGACAGGACGTGATCCGCGGCGGCACGGAGCGTATGATGAAGTTCCTGCGAGACCGCATCACCGAGGAGGTCGTCAACGAGACTAGGGTCACGGCTGACGACTGGCCTGATAAGTACGTATCTATTAAACAACCATTTGCCGGCCGTTTTTTTTTTTGGTGGATCCTTTGAAATCGGGGAAAAATTAAGTAGGCGCTGTTCAAGCCTGCATTGCAAAGTTTCGTGAAAACGAGTGAAACAATAACAAGTTTCTTTTACGCGAGCGAAACGAGCTCATTTTAATTTTCAACCAGAGTAACTATTGCCAATACTTCTGAATCGAACAAACGAACCCTTACTTTAAAAAAATAAGTCGGCCTTCTCACGAGCCGAGCGAGCGAGCGAAGCGAGCCCACTCACAAGTCGAGGTAGCAAAGCGGGGGCACACATACAATGAGTGAACTTTTGGCCACATACATAGCGAGCATACTGAACCATCTGTTAAAACTTATTGATCAATGATGCATCAACCTGTTTTTATGTTTATATGGTCAATTTCATTTCTTAATCAAGCAAGAGTATCTCATACTCATATTCTTTAACCCAGGTACACACTCAAGAAAAGTCAAGCGCTGATGATGCCGGCCCGCGAGCTATCGCATGTGCCCGAGCACGTGTTCAGTGCGTCGGCCGAGGTCGACGTGCACACGGTCGACTTGTCCAAGAACAAGCTCAGCGCGATACCCGCCGGGTTAGTAACACAGCATTCTGCCTAGCCTATTCATCTTTGTTAGGGTCGGATTTCAGTCTGACTCGAAGCAGTTAAGTCCGACTGTCTATTTGTGTGACCTCCGCAAGTATACATACATAATATACATTATTATTTGTAAAACCGGCTTCTGACGCCGATTTGGTTGTCAGACTTTTAGACTTCTAACGACTGACGACAACTAAATACAAAGATCTAACAAAGGACTGACGGGACCAACGGCTTAAGGTGAAATATCCTCGCTAAATGGTGTTTTCTCATCATTGTTATTTTATTTTGTTTTTAGTATACGGAAGCATTATTAAATCAAGAAAATGGTATTTGCTGATATCCTTTATTGAACTTAGTCAAATTATTGCCTCAAAATTCTAATTCACCAAAAATACCTAAACTGATAAGCAAGTATTCTATTATTACTTATTCTGTGACTAAACTGAAGCACTATACTAGTTTGAAAGAAAGAAAAAAAAATTAGCATACATAGAGACATACACACTATAGAAACAATATTTAGTAACTTAAGATTAAAAAAAGAACACTGACACAATGTGTGTCTTACGTCTGCGCCAAATAAGTCCAGTTCAGCAAACATGCCAGACAACTACATGGTAGTCAATGGTAGTTGCCTGACAGTGGTTTTCAACTGAACCTTACTGAGAGTGTACAGCAGTTATTTATTAGTATTAGTGTAATATTTAGAGAACATTACTATGCTTGGGCCCGTAGCTTTCACCTTAACCTGTGGTACTTTTAGTTAGTTATAATATTTCACAACTTTCACCAAACGCCATCTAATACTAGACAACTAATAAACATATATATGTATTTATTTAGAAAAATATAAGTATGTATATTATAGATAAATTTTATTTTACCATGTTTTTTCTTTTGTTTTTTATCAAATATGTATAAATGAATTGATCAAATGTAACATAAGCAACTGGGTGAAGACACTGGCTCCTGTAACACAGGTGGCTACCTAGCTCAGGAGCCAGGGCTTCAAAAAATTTGTTACCTATATGTTTTTGTGTCAATAAACTTTATTTATTTATTATTATTTATAAATATCACCCAGACACGACAAATGATCGTGCTCATCATATAAACATTTTTCTTGGGTGGGAATCAAACTCGCGACCTCCGGCATAGCAGTCAGGGTAACTAATCACTAGACCAACAAGCCAGTCAAAAAGCAAATGCTTGACTCGTTCATTGACTCATCAATGCCCAGATTAAGCGTTTGGAGCTAGAACGCTGAAATCTTGCACAGAGATTATTTTTATGATGTACAAAGAATAAGAAAAGATTTTCAAAATTCACCCCCTAAGGGGATGAAACGGGGTTCCAAAGTTTGTGTGGAGAAACGCACTAGAGTTTGGCCATCGAAAGATGGCACAACAAAAAGGCGGCCGAATTAAAAAAATCTGAAGCTGTTCACCCTGGCTGTACGCTGCTTAAACGGAGTTGATACTTTTGATTATTCATGAAAATAATATGCAACGCATGTTTATTCAACAATTAATGAATGAAACCGATTCTTACTTTTAAATGTAAATAAAACAAATTGTGTGTCAGATATCATCAAAATTTTTCTATATTTTTGAAAGACCTATCGATGCCATCTTAAAAACGGTAGCAAAGTTGCATTAGAGAATTTAAAAATTGTAACCAAATTGTTAACAAGTGCTCAATATTTAACTTTGAACATACGTAATTTGAGACGTATGTTCAAAGTTAAATATTGAGCACTTGTTAAATAAAAACCATATAGTGTATTATATATTTGGACGGGATATTTTATGCAAATTGAGAAACAGTTATAAAATTAATGATAAAAGATAACTCTCATAATTATTTACTTAAAATCCTAGAAAAAAATGAAAAACAACGAGGAGGCTTCTCTTCAAGATGATTGATAAATTTAAAGATCAAAAAAGTGAGATTAATCAGAAAATTGCAGAGAAAATGTGACGGCTGGGTACAATAATTTAATTTATAGGTTTATTTATATTTAGGAACGAGTTTATTTATAAAATCGTTCTAATGTCCACCGCGGCTGTGCGCATCCGAAATGTCAAATTTTTTATGGCTTTGGTGTATAAATCAGGCTGATTGCCGTATCAACCAATTCAGACCTAAAGTTGGTAATCATTGACTTATAACGCCCGTTTATGGACATGACGCATATATCAGCATCACTAAACTCTACCATTTTGAAGGGAACTGAATGATCCAACTCACGCAACACAATCAGTGATTTAAAATTTCAAACTAATCAATTTGTGCGCCTTAGTGGTAGTGAAGCTAGATCAGCATTGAGTCAAGCATTTTTATCTTCAATGTAATCCCCCAACTTATAATATGCTTGCCTGCATAGTGTGCGTTTAACACAAGATTTAAATTTTGTTTATATAATTTATTTATTATAACATTTCAAACAGAGCATCAAAATTATTCGAATTGGAAACTATTGCACAATGAGGGTGCTTTTTTCCGGGAGTGTTCCACTTTCTTTGATTGATAGACCTTTCTTCTTTTATTCTTTTCAGTATCCTCACACTTACGTCTGAAAACAAAAATCACAATTATTTCGAAACAGTTTAATAATACTACTAAAAATAACAAACAATTAAAACAATCAAATGCCTTAATATAATACAACAATATGATGTATATTATTTAATTTAGCCATCCATACAAGTCTCCTATAAAAAAAAGTAAATGACAGTTAAATCTAAAATGTCTGAATGGAGAAAAATACCTATCATTGAAGATATTTTTTCTATGTATTGTGTTTCAGAAGTTGATATTTCAAATTCTTCAAGAGTTTTCAATGCCTATACCGTTCTGGTAATTTGAAGTTTCACCTGCTCATTGTTGATATCTCCTAAAAAGTATAATACACAGTGATTAATATTGCAATTTGTTAAAAATAATCGAAAATTATCAAGATGTTTTACTAGATATTCAAAACACTAACCTATAAATGAACTTATTGTATCCAGCCCGCAGCCGTCGCATTTTCTCTGCAGATTTCTGATTAATCTCACTTTTTTGGTCTTTACGTTTATCAGTCATCTTGAAGAGAAGCCTCCTCGTCGAACTATTTACTGTTTTCCACATTATTATAACAAAATAAACGAAAATAAGATTCACGTAAACACAAGATAAATGAAGTATGAAACGTCAATGACACAATTTTGACAGTCCTTAAATGCTGCCATGTATGAACTAAATAATTCGCTGCCAAATTTCGCTGGCCAGAGTCTAACATGCGGGCAAGGTCGCTGGCAGATGCTAATGATAAATAATGTTTTTTTCTCGACAGCATCGTTCGCCTAAGCGATTCGCTGACGTCACTGGTACTGTCTTCCAACAACGTGACGAGCATTCCTCCGGAGATAAGCAGCTGTAAGCACCTACAGTACATTGACCTCGGCAAGAACCTCCTCATGGACCTGCCGCCCGAGCTCGGCGATTTGAAGCAGTTGAGGGAACTAGTCATTTCTAATAATAAGTGAGTATGGGTAACATAGCATTAACATAGTGAATTCTCCTCCTACTGTTTTCCAAAAATTTTCACACAACGCCATTTACTCCCAAACTAAGCAGAGCTTGTTTTTTGAGTACTAGACAACTCAATACTTATAATTATGTATAGTTCTAAATACACACATATTATAGACAAATAACACCCAGACACAGAACAAATGGTCGTGCTCATCACACAAACATTTGTCTTGAGTGGAAATCGAACCACAACCTCCAGCATAGCAGTCAGGGCCACTAACCAATAGACTAACAGGCCAGTCAGGCTTTTATCTCTCTATCTTAATAATTTATAGGGGTTAATACACACACGAGGGCAGCGGAGTTATTCCAAAGAGTTACTACCTCAAAAGGAAAAAACGGAACCCTTATAGGATCAGTTTGTTGTCAGTCTGTCTGTCTGTCTGTAAAAAACCCTTTATCTCGGGAACCTGTGGGGGTATCGAGTTGAAATTAAGAGCATATACTAAAGTCTGCGGTCCCTTGAAACTGTGAAAAAATCAAACTTCAGAGTTAACGAAAAAAAAACAACTTAACACACAACAACACTCTTAAGGAAATCCAAATTCATAGGGAACTTCTCGTTAACCTAGAATCCTGAAATTTGGCATGAAGCAAGGTCATAGCACAAGTATAGGAATAAATCTGAAAACTGTAAATTTGTTTCGTCACAATTTTTTATCTTTTTGCGATTCGGAAAAATCTTCCGAGACTCCATTCTGGAATTGAACTATTTACATAGCTAAGTTTGTACGGAACCCTCAGGGCGCGAGTCCGACTCGCACTTGCCCAGTTTTTTGAGTTGGGAAATCATCAAATAACTTCACCCGCTCTGGGTGGAGCGAGGAATTTCAGACTTTTACTGACTAACACTCACATGACTGTGCTCCTTCAGTTGTCCTTTGCTTTCCAGGACTACGGTATCCCCCTTTCGAAAATTCCCCGTAAACCATTTTCAACCGCAATTTTCATTTAAAGCGAAAAAATGCCATGATTCTTCGCTTCAAAACTACAATAAAATTAACTCTGCATATTGTTCGTCTAGATTCACAAAAATACCGCGGTGTGTATACGACCTGGAGAACCTGGAAATACTTCTAGCTGCTGAGAACAAGATTGATGAAATCAACGTGTCATCAGACGCGCTAGCCAAGATGAAGAAACTGGCTGTACTGGACCTCACCAATAACAGCATCTTCACTGTTCCACCGGAGTTGGGGCACTTCACACATCTGAGGTCAGTTTAACATAAGAGTGTGTTTGTTTAGACAGCTATGTCTCGAATTGTGGTACAGACAAGCAGAATTTGCAGCTTTGCTGATAGAATCAAAGCTTTTGATTCAGGTCATTATTTGTTTGGGGAGTAGACTCAAATTTTGGTCTCAACTTGATGAACTAATGCATAGCGAATACGATTGATACAGTCCTCAGAATTTGAAGCATTATAGATTGCCAACAAGCTTCGCACTCCATTCTCAAATAATGAATGAACCGGGCAGTATTTCTTCTTCAAATGCTGCAGCAATTTGATCTAAATTCGGAAGTTTCTCGAGGGTTTACTTTTTTTCTTTTGTAAAAAATGCAGATGTATCACAGCCACTTACTACGTGAAGAAACAATATGTGTATTTTTAAACGAGGAAATTCATCAAAACTTTTTTTTGGAAGAGTATATTTCAGTTTTTACATGTAGTTTGCCAATTTTTTAAAGAAAATTTCTTGTTGATGATAATAATAGAGATAATAATTTTAATTGAGTGTACCCTACACTCAATTAAAATTATTAAAATTTATAAACTGTATATTTCAATTGCCGTATGACGGCAGTTGAATGTAGCTTCCAGAAGATAAATTTATTATCATTTGGAAGCTACATTCAATTATATTAATCTATTGTATATAGTCATGAAACTAACTTGATCGATATGTTTGTCTTTTATGTTTTTTTTTTTTACATTATGACGTTATTGTGGCACATATATGTATACCGCAAACAATAATAAGATTTATTTTCGAAGAGAAAATAGCCCAAAGCTTTTTATATACAATGGGATGGACTTTGATATCAAAGTCCATGTCGGAATGTATCATATACGTTTAGCAGAGCAAATAGTAATAATAATAATTTATTAAAGAATAAGGTTACAGGAGGGTATTGCTATAACTTTTTGTTTTTAAATTGCCGAAGACTTCCTGCACTAGGCAAAGCCTGTCCCGCAGGAAGCTAACAAGTTTTCTTTGGAGTTACAAATTATAAGTATGCGCGTTTACACACTACACGTAAACAATAAATATATAAATCACCTACATCTATCTATTTATACACATACATATTTATTTATATATATATTTCCAAAATATCAACACACATATACACTAACACTAAACACTACGTACGAAATGACGTGACGCATTGGACACACGCATTGTCGATGACGCGCCGGCGAGTTTTCCTTCTACCGCCACAGTGTTGATATATTCAAAATAACAATAGGAAAATCCGTTAATTTGACACTAGCTAAAAGGCACACAAGTTTTCAGGATAATCGAACGAAACAAAAAAAAAATACAGTTTTCTGTTTTTTAGAGTTCTGTACTTAAAAAGGAAAAACGGAATGCTTAAAGGATCGCTTTGTCGTTCGTCTGTCTGTCTATCTGTCAAGACTCATCTTGGGAACGCGTGGAGGTATCGAGTTGAAATTAAAAACGTATATACTCAGGTCTGCGGTCCCTTTAAGCTGTGAAAATCAAAGTTCTAAGCTTACGAAAAAAAAAGATACGGGTTTTATGTCGCAAAAAAAGTATATTTCGACACTCTCAAGGGAATAACAATTCATAGGGTACTTCTGGTTGACCCAAAATCCTGAAATTTAGCATAAAGCAAGGTCTTATAGTACAGGTATAGGAATAAATCTAAAACCAGTAAATTTGTTGTTACGTCACAAAAAAAACTTTTTTGCGATTCGGAAAAATATTCGAGACTCCATTCGGGATTTGACTATTTACATAGGTAAGTTCTTACGGAACCCACCGTACGCGAGCCCGACTCACACTTGCCCAGTTATTTTCTTTAATAAATATAATATGTACCTATAATAGCATTTTGTACAGTCAAACACTTACAAACAACACAGAAAACAAAGAGTAATTAGAGAACAAGAACAATTAGAGTCAGAAGTAACAAATAAGTATTTGTAATGAATCTGGTACCCAAGGAAAAATTTTACTTGTATTATGGGTACCAGGATGCGAACGGCGGGCAAAGGGTGGCCCGCCGTCCGACCGTCCGGTAACCGTCCGGACCAAGCTCAAGTCGTCGATAGCGCGTATTGTTCCACGCGCGCCTCAGGGAGATGTCAGTAAATCGTAGGGGCTCAGCAGGGTCGAAGCCTACTGAGGCCATGGATAGTGTGAAAACGAAACCCGGACCCTGGGACGAAGGCAACGAAGGAACAGGAGTGGGTTTCTAGTCAGTAAAAGTCTGACACTATCTCACGCTCCGCCCAAGAGCGGGATTTGTCATAAGATTTTCCCACCTAAAAAAAAAATGGGTACTGGGATTCTCACGCTATTTTACATTAAAAGAGTAGAATTAGAAGGCAGAAAAAGCCAAAAGGCCAAAATCAAAATCGAGCTTTTCATTTGTGCACCATAGCATGTGATGTTGTGACTTGGTGAAGTTGTGTAATTGTATGTGTACAGGGTATTCATGTGTAGTACTGAAATATAACCTTAAGAGCTCTTCTGTTTCATTATAACTCTACAACAATAACCAGTCATAAACCCTTCTCTTACATTTCTGTAATTTAGAGGTATAAATAGAGCTATATTTGTTGGTTAATGTGTGCCTTACACCTGCGCTAAATAAGTCCACCTTAAACACTTTTCCACTATGCAATAAAAATAAAATCTAGCAACAATAGCTCTGCCTGTAAGTAATAGTAGTTCTAGAACAGTTCCATTGTTGCAGGAGCCTGGAGTTGATGGGCAACTGTTTCCGCCAGCCACGCCACGCCATCTTGGCCAAGGGCACCGCTTCCATTCTCTCCTATCTCAGAGACCGCATACCCACCAATTAGTTTTAGTCGATTTTGTGGTCATACACGGTATGTATAGCGTTCTAGAGATTCTTGTGAAAGTTTGTGATACGGTATCAAATTTAAAATAATGCACAAATTATTCTGAATGCGCTCAGAGCCATCAAATATGTACAGAAAGCTGCACCATTTGGTATACCCCTCTCACATTAATTACCTTAGAAAAGGGGTAACCAGTTGATGGCGCTGTCTATGCATAACAAATAAGTCCTATAAAGAAGACTGAAAACGCACAAACATAGGTTCCTTCTAACTAAACAATCGAGCACAACCGCAGTCCAAACCATAACCAAATACTTTTTTTTTATTGACTTGTTTAACGATTTAGCTGAAGTGCTTTAAAATATATGAAATTCAAATATTTACAAAGCCTCTGTATAAATTGGGAAAACAAAATCTCGATAAAATTAAACGATGCAAAACATGAACAAACTTTCACAAGCATTCTGTAGGATGTCAAGTCATCAGTATTGCCATATAAAACGCAGTCAGCTTACTTAAGCCAAATATTTTCTTTTTTTCACGTACCTGATTATGGTAAATCTTATTATATCACTTTTTCATAACTATTGTGAAAGCTATTTGTTATTATTTTCTTCTATTTTTGTTGTTCATTTCAATACATTTGTTATTAAATTATATTGCTAACATAGTTGATATCTATGGATAAAATACGTTAGAGAATATGGGTTGTGAGATATTCAGTATGTCATAAAATATCATGAAATTCTATATAATTAATAAGTAACGACAAGTATTTACAAAGGATTGACTGTAGAGTACTCCATGTTAATGGCCAAAGGTAAGGATATATTGGATATTTTTGGACACTTTGTTTTAATGTAATGCATGCAATTCTGGTAGACATTTATTTACCAGAGCCTATATTATTGTGGTATCAGGCATTTTTGGTACAACAAATTCTGTTCATAATTGACAATAGATTTTAAAATTTAATCTAGAATAGTAAAATCTGTCAAAGATAAAAATCTAACCAGGTTAATCTGTATAGTCACCTATTTAAATTAAGGATTCTAATTAACTCACACGTTGTTTGAAATTCAACCAAAGTATTGTTCGATGTACCTGATGTTTAATTTGTAAAATATACACGGCCTTTTTTGTTGGCAGCTTGAGTGCATGAAGTATTATTATCTATCTATAAACAAAGCAAAGCACAAGTTTGTTGAAAATTCATGAGCACAATATTATAAAAATTGGAAATCTTTAAGCATATCGCGTGATTATGAATATATGCTTTGAAAGAGAAGATGTGTTTTTTATTTTAAATAGTTTTAATAAATACATTATTTTTTATTATAGCTAGGCCTCCTTCCATTCTTTCCAACGACCACGGTTCCTCGCTTTCTGTTTAAGACATCCAGGTCGTCCCGCCATCTCCTTCATGGTCTACCGCAGCCCCGCGTCGCTGTATTCGGGCACCAAACCTGTGTTTTACGGGCCCACAGCTCGTTAGACATGCTGCAGACATGACCTGCCTCGTCCCATTTAAGTTGGTCAGCTTTTTGAGCCACATCAACAATTTGCGTTCTGGAGCGTAGAAAAGTGTTTCGAACGTGGTCTGTTTATTTAACACATCGCACCTCCACTCAAATAGTGTCATAACTCAAAAATCAAATTATTGAGAAAAAGGTTTATAAATTCTAATAATTTAGGGATGTGACGCAACATAATAAATAAATAAAAATTGGTCAACTGTGGGCAAATAAACTACAAATATCACACTATTTGTGCTTAAAGTATGGAGAATTCTGAAATTAATAGCACAATTATCAGCAAATTAGGCAAAAATCATTTTTTGAGTTGTGGCACTATTTGAACGGAGGTGCGACATGTATGCTGCGTGCCATAGCAAGTTGGTAAACCTTGAGTTTGGACTTTTGGAAGTTAGCCAAATACCAAGTTTGTGCCCGTATTGGTTAAAATACATATATAGATTCAATATTAACCAATTCAAAAGTATTTAGAACCTAACTACGTACATATGTTAGTCCGCCTATGTACCACTACTGTACATGAAGTTTAAATAAATAAATATGTACAATAAATGGCATAATATGCCTTATAATGTTGCCACTGCTGGGACTCGGGAATTGGTCGCCTTCGAGTTCAAGGAAGTTTCCCGACGATATTTTTTTATACCGTTTTGTGTGCACATATGTATACACAACATCGAATACACTAAAGTATCATAGTACTCCTCCACATTGCTGTAATCTGGGCACACCCGAAATGTACCCAGGAGACTGGTGGGCTGCATATTTGTTGAAAATAGGAAATATATATACAGGGTGATTTTTAAGCACATTTTAATGTCTATTTCAGTCATTCTCATAAATATAATTAGTTGCCCTATACTATATAATTGAAATCGTCCTATTATGCTAAATGCCTGTTTATCCGTCTGACTCTTCGAGATAAACTCAAAAACTACTGAAGGAATCTTAATACGGATTTCACCAATAGACAGAGTGCTTCATGGGGAAGGTTTAGATGTACATAAATATATATACATGCATGTAGAGAAAAGCCGAGAATATGAAAGATTTGTACAGACAGCGGCACGAATCTTGAGCGCTCGGCCAAAGAGTGGGGATCGCTTTGCGCATCGTACACATCGGCGAGCCAATCACTATACAAGGATTGCACTCCCCGCCCCCGCATCTCTTTTCATACCACTAAAGAGACCCAATATTTCACTTCTGCGTGCTTCTGCGCAAGTAGAATTGTAGAAGTCAGCGCTCAAGATCCGTGCCGGTATCTGTAACACCCGTACGATGTTGAAGCGCGTCGCTAGTATGTCATAAATGGTAGTATTGGTCGATAAAGGTTGAGGAAGGAGATCAACATAAATATCCCAACAGATAACAAGAACTACAGGGTCAGGCTGTAACTAGGAAGAAATCATAAGTTGTGAATTAAAAGTGTCAACAATTTACACTAAAAGCAAGCAACTGTAAACCTTATGATTGAAACGAAATAAAGTTCAAATTGCTACCAAGCAGCGTTGAAATACTAGATCACGGTTTTTAGTCTTTGTTGCATATAAGTAGGTGTAAGAAAATAAAATGTATAAATAATGGCTTGTGCGACTTTGAGGAACGTTATAATTTATCATACTGCTGTCATGTTTGTAATTAACATGGCATAAAAACATAAATACCTATAGGTTGTGACAATCTTTGCAATTCAGAGTGACTAGCATCCTCGACTTTATATTGTTGATAGGCTCGCAATTGACCACTAACTCACCTGATGAAAAGCGACGATGTGGGCGACTATGGGAGGACGCTTGCTTTCAAGTAACCTATTTACTCTTGACTTAAAATTCCCCAGGTTTTAGCTATCAGGAAACAGACTCCAGCAGGGAATTCCACCTGTACACACAATGTGTTCTGAAAACGTTTTGTGCGTATGGGCTTGGTGGAATTAGGCTATGTAATTCCGACGTACACTCCCCAAAATGGAACCGGTAGAAAACCAACAGGTTAGCAATTCGGTGTCTATGCTCAAGACTTTGAAGCTTCGACTTCAGGAGTGCATCATTAGGTACCAATGATCCTTTTGGAGTGTCGATGGCAAAAATAGTTTATTTTCCATATTAAATTCCTTGCCTGGCCTGGTATTCGGCCACGACAGTGCCGTCCACTGACGCTGTCATTAGATCTTTACGTGGACAGGTAAGGGCACGTGAAGCAAATTAGAAGGTGGGACATGGTCTTCGGAGAGACGCTGCACGAATAAGGGTAAGGTAGAAATTGAAGTAAATAATAGTAGTAAGGTTGATTAGGTACCTGGATATTCTTCTTTATTATTATTATTTACTAGCCCGTACAGTCCCACTGCTGGACAAAGGCCTCTCTCCATTCCTTTAACGGTCACGATTCTTCGTTTCTTTCCAATTCTTAAAAGGGCCCTTCCCCACTTGTCTATCGTCAACCTGATTATATATCGTCAACCTGGTTTTAAAGCTTGCCGGTTCATTCAACGCAATGTTTGATAAAAAGGCAACGCGAAAACAGAGAGATAGTACCTGAAAGCTCTGCTGGCTCACTATAATTCCGTCATTCACTCGAATATTTCACAAAATTTGTTCCAGGAAATAAGTGTTTTTTTAAAAACTGTAAAAGTTTTTGGATAAAATTTCCGTCATTCAGAATCTTGATAAAATTTGCAAGGCTTCTATTGTACTTAAAAATTAAAAAAGTCAAAAAAATATAATTGATAGTACATTGACCTGGATGTCAGCAAACCGTAGGGGCCCAGCAGGGTCGAAGCCTACTGGGGCCATGAGTAGCGTGAAAGTGAAATCCGGGGCCCTGGGACCAAGGCACAGAAGGAACAGAAGTGGGTTTTTAGTCAGTAAAAGTCTGACACGCCCTCTTGCTCCTTCCTAAAGATTTTCCCACCTAAAAAAAAGACAAAAAATATTCTTTTCATAAAACGTTGGAACACATAAATACAAACGATAACAATGCATAATTAGCTTCAGTTTTTACTGGTTTTAAGTGAATTAGGTAGACACGTCATTTTAAAACAAGGCATACCTATCTATTGAAGCAACCGTGTTTACCTACACTAAGTGTAGGAAAATTGCATAGTGCATCAACGCAAAGGAAAATTGCTACAAGTAGTTTCAAAGAATGCAAATGCATTGTTCATTGCAGTCATTGAAAAATAAAATGGTTTTGCCCGTCAGCGCTGTGGAATTAATCGAAATTTACCGTGGCCCTCGCAAAGGGCAACTAAAGCAACACAGGTGGTCCAGTAAAAGTCTGACACACCCGCTCCACGTGGAACGGGAGAAGATATTGGATGATTTCCCTCCTCAAAAAAATGGTAGCTTAGAAAAAAAACATCAAATATCTCATCCCACTCAAAGTGAAGTGAGAGGGAGGGTCAGACTTCCAATCAAACCCACTTGTGTTCCTTCAGTTGCCCTTTACATTCTAGAGCCGCATCAACTCTTTCGAACAATCTCTCAGATCAGTACATAATGTCTGTGTATGTACTACTAGCTGCATTATGTCAACGTAATGTATTTGGCGTATTATCAAGTTGCCTCGATACCGCGACTCGTCCAAACAGCATTTACATAACAATAGAATGAATGTTTCTGAATTAACATAACAGATTGCTTCACTAGCTTGGAATGGGACTGTCCACTCATCTAACTCTTGCTTTTGTATTTTTGCTCGTGTCCCCAAATTAATTGTAGCCTATCTATGATTTGGAGGCAATCTTTCATGATACTGGGACTAGTGTTAGAATCATTTGGAAATCCCAGTGATCTTATAGGTAGTGCAATTTTCAGCCTACAGTGCCCCGCCGCGTAGGTACATAAATCTTCACTTAATAAGTAGGTACACATGTAGATATAAAAAGGATTTTATATTTCTACACGACGATTAGTGTTCTGTGATTGTACTATGCATATTAATTGTGTCGCAATACTGTAGTCCCGGTTCTATTAACGACAACGGTACCTTCGTCGGAGGATGTATGGGTGGAGCCATTCATATTGTGTCTACGAATTAAGAAGTCATCCTTTTGACGGACGTTTGCGAAATATCCGTCAATTTACGAAAATTAGATATCGCATAGGGAAATAACACATATGCTAACTTCAGCATGTCGATGTTTTAAACTAGCCCGCATAGGCCGCCGTTACAAAACACGCCGTTCTGGGCGTCTAACGTCATTATTATCGTTTTCACTATCGTTTGACGTTGACTCGTCACTCTATTGTAAATTGTAGTCTGTAAACCCATAATAATGAACTGCAAGGTCGCGCCGACGACGGATACCTGCCATAGTGGGGGCCGCCACATGACGCCTGCACTTCATACCGTTTCAGTGGTCGCGGTGTGACTGACGGCCGTCGCTGTGCTCGCATCACTTGCGCACGTCTTCGTCAGCTCGATTGGTATCCTAAAGCATTGTACCTGCCACCAGTATTACAACCTTAACCTTACAAGCTTTACCGCGCCAAACTTTGTGTTTGTTGAGATCGAATAATGTTGGTAGTTTTTGTGTTAAAATAGTATTCTACAATTTTTGTTCCAATATCTTTGTTTCCAATCAAAAGGAGTTCGACTGGTATGTTTGTTCAGGTGTGCCCAAAGTTTATGTAAATGATCCGTATCTAATTGCGCAATTGGTTCATCACCCCGGTAGCCGGAGTTCCTCCATACAGTGGTACACTTTGGCCCTCGACGGTTCTTTACATAATATTACCCGTTTGAACGTAACGTCTGAGAATGCTTATCAGCTAACTGGTACGTCGTTGGTGAAAAACAGTTTTTCATAGGATGTGAAGTGATCGTAAATTATTATTGAACAGTTGTGTATCTATATCTTCATTATACATAGGTTAATGAGTCATCAAGTGTTGTTGAACGTGATCAAAATCTATTATTATGAAGCCATATGGAGTCGTTATTGTCCTGACGATGCTCATGTTCTTTAAAAGTAAGTGAATCATTATTTATGGCTATAAGATTTACGTAGTGATATGGTTAGGGCATCGGAGAACACTTGAACAGTATAGGCCCTTGATTTAAAATATGTTTCTTAGGATTTGTTGACGAACAAAGTTCCTTTGAATTTAACTATAGGTAGGCTAGCTATCTGCCGATCCTCATATATGAGTGAGATATTAAAAATAAACAAGTTTTAAATGTGATTGACAATGGCTATTTTTATTTTAAATATAACATACTTACACTATTTATCTACTTATTACCCCTGTGTCGTGGGGACATTTACGAACAAGTAATCTCACATACATGCAGAACCAGGACAACTAATTATGTAGGCCATACAAACATCTTGGGCGGGAAAACGCGACACGCAGCAGTAACAATCGGTCAACCACTGCGCCCACCGTGCTGTCTATAGGTATTAAATGTAATATACATACAATAAATATTTCGTCCAAGGCTCTAAGTACATAAATTTTGATAAGATTATCATCATCATTTGTAACGTCCACAATACCTTCGATGATATATTTTCAATTTTTCCCAGCAGCTTCGTCCGTATGAAAGTCGGCTGTTAAGGATGCGAAGTCGAAGTAGAAGCCAGATAAAAATAGCCTACGTCCTTCCTTGGGGTTCGAGTTTACTTTGTACCAAATTTCATGAAAATCTGTTCTGTAGTTTAACCGTGATAGTGTAACAAACACAGTTACATCCAGGCATCTTTTTTTTACTCTGCCTATTATGATTTAGATTTCAGTCAGACAATGTGATCTAAACAGAAAGGGCCTATTACACTACTCGATATTCAGACAGTCTTAGTCGATGTCACGTAGTGTAATAAGGGTTAGACCAGTCTTACTCGGAACAAAAAATAAGACTGATTATCATGTGCTAAATATCGCGTAGGTATATGATTAAGCCTTTTGATCAGTTCAGTAAAATTACAGGTTTTTGTTTTTTTATCGGGTTCGATACCCGATTCAGACAGACGATCATTTTATTTTAAGATTATATGGTAAGTGGATAGGTAATGTGATTGTAAGGGCTGTACCTACTGAATATTTAAGCAATTTTGATATATCTAGTAAAGTCGATTTTTAAAATATGTATTTGCCTCCTGTATTCATTGATAATGATAACATATCTATACGAGGGAGGAGAGGTGGAGCGTAAATCAGTTTCTGAAACTAAATTATAGGGGTGACAAGGTCGAAAAGGTTAGTACCACTGATCTGCAGTATTAAGGTATAATACTTTTCCTCCATGTGCCAAAGTCGTGAGACGCCCGGTATGGTATCTTAGAGGTAGTCGATACCCATCTCATCTTTTAAATAATTACTTATTTATCATTAGTCAATTTTACTGTCATAGGTTCTTTTATAAAGTTCAGATTGCTGGTTTTAAAATGAAAACTTCATAACATGATCTTTTGGTAAAGGAACTTATTATTTATTTGTTTAAACTTCATGTACAGTAGTGATACATAGGCGGACCAACATAGCATTCTCTACCAGTCAACCGTTGGTTGGGTTAAAAAAGACAACACACACACATACAGATACTGACTGGGTTTTCTGAAGGTTAAATAGTTCAATACTTTAATTAATTAAGTCCTATCAAATTTAATAATCGTCTAATTTATTGCTAAATTGGGTATCACTACTTATAATAATTTGTTCCGCAATGCACCGTTCATTTTGGTGTCCTAAAAAGCGTATTCGTTTGTAACCTTCGGGGCACTTTGTGTAGGGTCGTGATGAAGCCTTTGTGAAGAGAAACGCTAACAATGCCAGTAGCAGCCAGGATACCCGTAGTATGTTCATCTGAAATGAGTTTAAGATCAAATTAGTGACCTTTCTTTTGCACTATTAATATTTCGTGTGTGCATATATGTCGTGGCCAGATCTTAGAATTGATCACTTCATGATATGGCCAACTAAAACTGGCCAGATCGTTTAAACGTTAATTTTACGTTTGATGATATGTCAATCCTCGTTTGGCCATATCATTGATGTAGGATTTCTGACTATAAAAGGTCTAAAGAAAGTAGGCTAAACGAGGATTGACATATAGAAAGAAAGAAAACACGTTTATTTGGGCACACAGGTACACACAATGAGACACATATAGTTAAACTTTAACATTTAAAACAATCTGGCCAGGTTTACTCGGCCATATCATGACGTGATCAATTTCTAAGATTTGGCCACCACGACATATAAAGCACAAACAAACAAAAATCACGGAGAGAATCTGCAGGCCGTACACATATCGTGCGCATTGCGGGTATTGAACCCACGAACACAGCCAGTCACCCAAACTTTTCACACACTGCGCCTTCAAATCAATATGGATCAGAGACGCTAACTCGAGCTCTTAAGGCGATCCATTTTACGACCTAAACTGAAGTGTGGAAAGGGATGGAACTGCATAAGGTGTGTAGCAACATCCCTCTTTCTCACTCGCACGCTTAACATTTTAACACACGTCATGGTAAGGCCTTTGGGAAAACATGGGGCCTTAGACCCCAGGTTATCAAATAGATCTACACCATGATGGTGAAACCGCTAATCACATACGGGAGCATCGTATGGTGGCCTAGAACCAAGCTGGCAACATGCAGACAGGCCCTAAGCAAAATGCAGCGGACTGCCTGAATGGCCATGACAGGAGCATTTAGGACCACGCCAACTGCGGCGTTGGAAACGCTGCTTAATCTCACCCCTTTATACATTGAAGTGGAACTAGAGGCGAGGAGGGCCATTCACAGGCTTAAAAGTATGGGGCACTGGACAAACTCCGGATGTAAAATAAACCATACAACACAAGACCAAACAGGGAACTTGACTGGATTATGGACATGGGATATGACAAAATACATACCATCCACAATCTCAAAAAGGAGTTTAAAATCTACATTCCGAGTAGGGATAAAACCGCACGAAGGGAACAACCAGGTATAGAATACGGATGGCTCTAAAATTAACACCGGTACAGGAGCAGGGGTACACAGCGACAACTACAATCTTAGCCTAAGCATGGGCAAACTGGCGACGGTCTTCAACACAACAAGCCAGAAGCATGCAAAGCTATTTCTTAATGACATTGATACAGCCTGGATCCAAAAATTATGGAGGTACAGCAGATCACAGCTCCGAACAATCACAGGAGTCTTTACGGGGCGCTATGCCACCAACAAACAGCTCCGCAACATAGGACTAGCAAGCGACCCGACTTGCAGGATTTGTGGAGATGCAGATGAGACTATGTTACACTTGGTGTGCGACTGTGCAGCACTAGGCTCCAAAAGACTAGGATATCTGGGCCAACCATTCCCAAGACCAGAGAACTACAGGCTCAGCCATACTGAGACTCATGACGAAGGACTAGTGGTTGAGTAGCCAAGAGTGGCATAGCACAAAAGATCCAGAAGGGTCGAAGTGCTCTGGCCCAGGGCCAGCCCCACAATAAGATATGATAAAAAGGCCTCTGGTCAGATTTTCAAAGAAACGATTTGATATATTTTACGTTTTTCTATAGGTACGAATTTTGGGGATTCCACTTATCGATTTAATGGGCTCAATTTTTTTTTATAAAATTGTTTTTTCGATGACTTATCATGTATTTGTGTCCAAAATATAAGATACTGATACGATGCAGGGTTATGTTTTAAAAAATAGCTTAATTAGAAAAATCGTAAACCAACGAAATTTGATAAGCATTTTTCGATTTTTCTTTCAGCGGAATCATTTTTTTATCTTATTTATGTGAAAGAATCAAAGACCATAAAGACACATATGTCAGTAAATTTATTATTAATCTTCAAAGCAAAGATTTGCATTTTCTTAAATGCAGTTATTATCCTGGACTAATTAATTCTAATCTAGAAATAACAATATATGCGTGCAATTTTTATTTGCTAAATTAAATAATTTTTAGCTTTCATAAACAAATATGAAATGCAGCCAGGGAGTATCTGACTTGGGTGACTAGTTCAAAAAAAAAAACATCTACCCTTATTTAGGTAATCCGTAAGACTTCCTGTATCTAGGGGCACGGCAGCGCCCCCGCCAAGGCGAGCAAAAAAGCGGCACGGCCGTACCATCCTTTTCTCGAAACAGTTCAGGCCATTTTCGACCCCCTATAACTTCGTTGTGTTTAAACTAGAAGCCTGAATTTTCAGTAATGGGTAGGTATAGATATAACTTGCGTTTAAGAGGGCCCTTCCCGAGCCGCCTATCATCAACGTGAACTTGGTTTAAAAGCTTTTTGTTGAATTGCACCCAATACAATTTAATGCAATGTTTGATAAAACAACGTGAAAAGAAGAGAGAGAATACCTGAACGCTTTGTTGGTATTCAGTAATTCCGTCATTCACTCGAATATTTCACAAAACTTGTTCCAGGAAATACGTGTTTTTTTTGTTTTTTTTTTTTTTTTAATTTTTTGAAAAAAAATGTTATCTTGATTAAATGGCTTCTATTGTTATATTTTTTTGACTTTTTAAATTTTTGAGTAGGTATATATGAAATGTCAAAGTTCATGCAAAATAGCAGATTTTCAGAGGTCTTTATTGGACTAGTTTACACAAAGGAGATTGGGTAAGTTACTATGACACTTGGTTGTGCAACTTTTAACACAGTATAGTAGTGAAAATTAGACACAAAAAAGGGGTAGTGTCATGCTTTAAAACAGGGTTAAATCTAAAATGATACATTGTGGCGTTTTTGAAAAAACAATTAAGTTGAGTATTGAGATTATGTTACATCTCAAAACAATCCGTTTTGAAACCCTGCCTCCGGGCCATGGAATCAGTTGCCGCTCTGATTTGGTGGCTAGGCAGTGGGTATGCTAATAAAAGAGAATAATTACACAGCGCGACATATGGTTTTAAGTTTAGATCAAATCACCGTGCACGTAAAAACGTTCTAACAATTCACTTCACAAAAAGTGAATCTATAAGTGCCCAATCTCCTTTACAAATTGATTTCGATAGAAGCCTAGATAATATCCCCAACATACTGTGTTTCTAAAATATGTAATAAAAAATGTGTAATAACGTCATAATCGTGTAAGAGCGGTTGTATGGAAAACAGTGAAAATGTATGTCGAGTTGCATGCCCTTAAGGATAACAGACTGCGTCTACGATTGCAGGTTCTAATTAAATATTGTGACTGGTTTATATTTCCTCATTGAATAATTTAGAGTTGAAGACAAATGTATCTAAAGAAACCCCATGAGAGTTTTAATAAGTTTTTTCCAATGCTTGGATTTTCCAATTTGCGGAGTGAACATTATTTGACTAGGTTCCTGTTTATTATTAAAATTGCCCAAATTGTATTTACCTACTCAACGAACCGACAAAATCAGAGTAAAGACAGCAAGATTGTTCACAAGTCACCGCGGCCGTGCAACGCCAAGGGCAACTGAAGGAACACGGGTTGGTCTTAGTCAGGAGTGGGAGAAGTCAAAACAAAAAAACCGGGCAAGTGCGAGACGGACTCGCGCACTGAGCTATGAACTTAACTATGAAAACAGTTCAGTTCCCGATTTGAGTTACGAATAATTTTCTGAATAGCAAAATTTTTTTTTTTTGTGACGTAACTACAAAATTAAAGTTTTCCGATTTTCCCCTATAATTGTGCTATGAGATCTTGCTTTATGCCAAATTTCAGGATTCTAGGTCCACCCTAAAAAAGGGGTTATAGAAAGTAGACACACCTCTGTCTGACTCTTCGGAGAATTATCATAAATTATGTTATGTAAATATCAGTTATCTTCAAAAGTAACTAACAAAAGTTATAATTTTTTCTCCAATATTTGATCATTTTTAACCGACTATAAAAAGGAAGTTCTGGATTCGACCCCAACGTATTTTTAGGGTTCCGTAGCTCAAAAGGAAAAAACGGAACCCTTATAGGACCACTTTGTTGTCCGTCCGTCTGTCTGTCAAGACCCTTTATCTCGGGAACTTGTGAACGTATCGAGTTTTTAATTACAACCATAAACTCAAATCTGCGGACCCTTGAAGCTGTGAAAAAATCTAACTTCTGAGTTAACGAAAAAAAAATAGGCTGTTTATGTCGCAAAAAGACATATATTTTGACACTCTCAAGGGAATCAAAATTCATAGGGTACTTCCCATTAACTTAGAATCCTGAAATTTAGCATGAACCAAAGTCTCATTTATCATAAGTATAGTAAAAATCTGAAAGTTGTAAATTTGTAGTTACGTCACAAAAAAAAACCTTTTGTGATTCGGAAAAATCTTCGTAACTCAATTTGGGAATTGAACTGTTTTCACAGGTAAGTTTTTACGGAACTCTCAGTACGCGAGTCCGATTCGCACTTGTCCTATTTTTTTTTAACACTTTAAAACAGCTTAATTACAAAAACAACCTATTATATATTATTTATTTGGAACCTATTTGCGTTTTTTTTAAACCGTTATTTAAATTATAAATAAAATAATACTGACCTTGTAATGTTTCTAGTTTTAATATTATAAGTGGAGTATAATATTCGAGTCTAGTGTAGAAATATGATGTTGATGATAATTATCAAATTAAAGAAGTCTCCAAATATAGTTTCACAAGCGAGCACTTGACTATACAGCGTGTCTGTGAACTTGACAGCATTGGACGTTACGAACTTGTGCGGGATATCCTACGCGCAATTTTATATTATACAGCACCACCTCCCGCCGTTCCGCCGCGGCGGCACTGTTCCTGTTCCTCCGTTTCGGATAACGTACTCGTTCCACATACGATGACGTCGCGTTGGCGTCATTTTACGTAGCTAGTAATAAATTGCACTATATAACTGTGGTGTGGTGTGTGTTTAAAACTGCTTGTCTTTACTTTACAGTACAGTCAAAATATGTTGGCCACTCTGAAAAGCGCTAGGTTAGGCGTTCCGAACTATGCGTTATATTCTCGAAAAAATACGCAATATGTTTTCGCTATAATATGATTCTTAAAAATAATTACTGCGCAGTTAATTGCTCGAAGTTTGGAGCGTTCAAGATGTTTCATATCTATTTGAATTATACTAAACAAAGTATTTCTGTATAATGTCTATTTATAGATACTAGGCTATCTATAGAAGTATTGAAGCATTAAATAATTTAATTAAATGTAGTCTAAAACTTTTTATTTACTTATTAGCTTCCAAAGCGCAATGCGGGGTTGGTCGTTCAGTGACGTTCACACGATGGTCGGGGGTGGCTCCAGAAACCGCTACTCCTGTGTTTGTATACTCCGCGAGTGGTGACGAGGATTCCCTCGCTGGAGCCTGCCTGGCGAGATGCCGTGAGTTGCCGGACTGCGCCGCCGTCGTCGTGGCTTATGGCAGGGGAAACTGCCAGGGCATAGCCGACTATACCACGGCAAAATTGAAGGTGGACAACGATGTCGCCTTTTTTAAGAAAGTTTGTTTGGCATGTAAGTACCTAATATTAGAGTTGAATGCAATTTTAACACATAAAACATTTAATTATAACTTCTAAACTATTCAAAAGTATAACACCATGAAAAGGGCACGTAAAGATACAATTTCGAGATGGACTGCAACCGCAAACTGCAAAAGACACTGCTAGTTTCTATTTAATCTCTTGAAATTGGTTCCGAGCACGGTAACACTGCTGGCTGCCTGCAGCCTGCAAACTGCAGCACCATGGTGTCGCGAACCGAAAAGTTCACACGTACAAAAATGACGACTTTTTCGGAAGACAATAAAGAGAAATTAATTAACTTTGTTGCTGATCTTCCACACAAGTCGTCATCATCTTCCTTTTCTAACAAAAGTAAAGTATCGATAGCGTCTGTTGGATATTCTGTCTTGCACGAAGGTACTGGAGAGACTGAAGCATGGTTCTTTGTATTGCACTGCGGTAGTGCGGTCAACCGCAGCCGCTAGTCGTAGTGCTGCCTGCGGTCGCAGTCTGCAGCCCGTCTCGGAATTGGACCTTAATTCTCTGTTCGACTGTCCAAGATGCTAGTGCGGGTGCAATAATGCACTACGACAGTAGGGATGCGCTCATGTATCGCCTTTTTAGTCTAGCACTACGTATTGAACTTTTAAGCGGAGGTGGATAATTATCTACATAATTTTTGACTACGCAGACACATTTTGATGCTTGAGACGATGCAGTTAATTTCCTCGGTGCAAACTCGCTATCATCTCGCATCTCGCTCCACTCAGAGCGCGAGGGAGTATAAGACTGGTGTCTGTTAAAATCTTGTTCTTTTCTTAGTGCCAGAGGACTGCGATGTGCGGTGGTGGGCGCTGGAGAACACGCCTGGCTACCACCTGCACTCGGAGGGCTCTCACCTGAAGGTCATCCTCAACACTACCGTCTACGAGTGCTACGTTGCTGTATTCACGTACAGCGGGGACCAGAAGTTTCGGTAAGAGACCAACACTGCATAAAATAAGTTCTTCTTCTTTGTTATATATTATTCTATAAATTTTCCTCGGCCGTTGCATGGTTTAGAGGCACCAACGGTTGTAGACTGTGAATTTATTTTATATTGTACTAGCGGCTGCAAGTAGCTTCGCCTGTTTTATAGTAGAAAATTGTATGTGACAGAATTACGCTTGTTATCTTTACTGGAACTACCGCCCCATCTGCTATCCATCTGCAAGCCTAGAAATGTTATTTTTTAGTTAAAACCAATCAAATATATTACACCTATTGCATTCGGAGCAACATAATTGCTATGTAATACTATGCTAAAGTTCGGCATTAAAAGTCTGGAAGTCTCTATCAGCATGTGTGTTCAAATGCTTTGAAGGTTTGGACTTCATAGGGAAAGTGAACTCTAGGCTCACTCATTTCATCGTATACCATATCCATCATTTACCATCAGGAGAGATCAAAGACAAAAGTAGCCTCCCATAACTTGTGCAATACGCTGCGTGCGGCGGCGCCGACCACCCAACGTAGTTTTAATAATAAATAAGTAGAATGTTATTATTATCTATAATAATATAATAATAATAGTAATACATATTTTCCACAACTGTCACACAACGCCGTCTAGTCTCAAGCTAAGCAGAGCTTGTGTTATGAGTACTAGACAGTATTTCTAAATACATACATATTATTATAGATAAAAACTATGTATTAGTTTATTATTTTTAAGATTGTTATTTATCTATAGTGTCTATGGGCTTTAGTAGCTTGAAAATTAAAGAGTTGTTATTATATTATGGAAGTAAAATGTCACACAAGACATTTAAACTGCGGGTTCTCTGTTCCGTCTTCGTAGTAAGGAAATACATATCGTGAAAACCCTTTCAATTATTGACCGAAATGGTTTTTACTTTTAGCTCGGGTTGGGTTTACAGAACCGCAGTAGATAATGTAGTGGTTTGTAGTACTGTCAGTCATAAGGTTCAGGCTTTTTTTCCAAAATAAAATATTATAATACGCTATTAACTATCTTATGTGAATCATTAAGTAATCATAAAGACCATGTTTTTAATATCTTAATGATAAAAATAGAATAACTAGAACCAATTAGTCACCGTCAAAATCATATGCGCTTTAGGTTAGAGTTGACATAAATAACTTGATATGGTTGATTACAGCATTTGGGCATCGAAGTGCGATTCACTATCAAATAGTCAAGCACTAGTTTATATCATTATAAAAAAAGATGGGCCTCATCAGAAGGCTCAAAGTTACCCAAAGGGCAATGGAAAGGGCTATGCTCGTAGTTTCCTTGCGTGATCGAATCAGAAATGAAGCAAGGAGCAACCGCAGGAGAACCAAGGTTACCGACATAGCACGAAGAATCGCCAAACTTAAGTGGCAATGGGCAGGGCACATTGCTCGCAGAACAGTTGGCCGTTGGGGCCGAAAGGTTCTGGAGTGGCGACAGCGTACCGGAAGACGCAATGTTGGAAGGCCCCCTAATGTGTGGACCGATGACCTGGTGAAGGGTGCGGGAATCCGATGGGTGCAAGACGCACAGGACCGTTCATTGTGGCGACATTTGGGGGAGATCTATGTCCAGCAGTGGACGTCTATCGGCTGAAATGATGATGAAAAAAAAGGAATTGGAAGAAGACCTTCCCTTCTACCCAGTGACAGTTGCAGTCTTTTGTTTGAGTAGTTGTGCATTAGATACGTGTTCATCTCGTTACATTATAGTATAATAAGTATTCTGGGATTCCATAAGCTGCTGCGTATAAGCAATGTATTAGTCATTACGTTTATCCGAATTCGGTTCGGACACTGAGATCTTAGACTGACTGTATTATTTTATAAATATGAATAAAACTTGAAAAAATAATATTCGTCTGATGTGTCCTATTGTCCAGTAATTGCTCTTAAGCAGTGACGGATTAACCCTTAATCAAATTAAGCAATTGCCTAGGGCATCACGTCTGGGGGGGCACCAGAAGAAGCACAAAAAAATCCGTCCTTAGACTCTCATGTCACCAAAAACCACACCAAAACAAGTTTCTAGGACTAACGGGTTTTAAGTTGACATAGAGTCCGACCTAGAGTCATAACCCCGCTCCTGCTTGCCCACTCGCCGCCCGCTAGTGCATTCATTCAATTCAAATGCACCGGAATTGCGATCAGCCAATCACAAACCACCCCTACCCCGCGGCCCCCCCGCAAATCTGTTTCAATCAAATGTTTTGTTTTTTGAGTAATTGTGCCGGTCGGCTTCTATGCATACGTAATAATAGGGGTTAAAGTATGACATTGCCTTTTTATTGTAATAGGTACTTCGAATTGACATAAAACCTTCATGGTTTGAGATTTTTGAGTGAAACTTTTTTCATATAGCAGGTACCTTTGAAGTTCTTCTTTAAAAAAAACAACATTTTACAAAAAATAAAATAACCGACTACACTAAAAAAAACACTAAAAGAAGCAAAATAACTTTAATTTCGCAAGTCGGTATTTCTCGGTATTTTTTGTTTCTTATTTAACACTGACTTCCAAAACTATTTTTCTTTTAAGTTTTTTTATTTCACACTTTTTAGTTGCGGTACACTAATAACTAGATTGCCTATTCTCGTGACAATTCCAATCAACCCAAACATAGCTAGGTTACATTGTTTTATTATGAAGTTCCTGTGTCTACCTTTTACCTTCCGGCTTCATCATCAAATCAAACCGATAGTATCTTATAGCCAAAGTGCATCTCATGGCAATTCTAATAAGCCCAAACACAGCTAGGATAAATTGATTAATTACGGATTTCCTGTGCCTACCTTCCAGCTCCATTATCAGATCAGTTCGATAGTACCTTACAGCCAAAGTGCATCTCATGGCAATTCTAATAAGCCCAAACACAGCTAGGATAAATTGATTAATTACGGATTTCCTGTGCCTACCTTCCAGCTCCATTATCAGATCAGTTCGATAGTACCTTATAGCCAAAGTGCATCTCATGACAATTCCAATAAGTACAAACACGGCGAGATTACATTGATTAATTACGGAGTTCCAGTGCCTACCTTCCAGCTCCATCATCATCATTAGTTCACTTTGATGATACCATTTTCAACATAACTATTCAGAACCATTTATTTATTTGTATTGTCATATTCGCTTAACTATCTACTTGTGGTATTTATGTGAGTATGAAGTTCCGTTGGCCATTTCTGGTCTTCTTCATCAATCATCAAATGTTACTTTTTGAATGTAATGTCCTCGATGAAAATACCAAAATAACTATATGGTTGCCTATAATATATTTTGAGGAGTTCCCTCGGTTCCTCATGGATTCATCATGATAACCGGATTTAAAAAAAAAATAGAACTAATCTGGAAGCATAACTCTAAGGGAAAAAAAAATGCCAATCGGTCCATAAATGACGGAGTTTTGAGGTAACAAACATAATTTTAAAAAAAATACAACCGAATTGATAACCTCCTCCTTTTTTGGTAGTCGGTTAAAAATGTGCAACATACGATTATCGACATTCAATTTTTTTTTATTCAGCTCAGACAAGAAAGATGGATACTTCGAAAATTCGGATGATTTTTGAATAAGAGTTCCGACGCGGAACTAACGCGGCGGAATCAGCTCGCAATATCAATGTTGCATTTGGAGAGGGGACTGACTGCTAATGAACGCACCAAGCGATTTTGGCTTAAACGCTTTCGTGATGGATTTTATTTGAAGAACGAACCACGTGGAAGACCGCCCACATAGGTGAATAACAATGAATTGAAAGAGATGGTGGAAGCCGATCCGAGCCAAACTACCCAGCAATTAGCGGCATGGTTTAACGTTACCTTACCAACAATGAAAAAATATGAAAAATGGGTGCCTCACGATTTGACTGATCTGCAGAAAGAAACGCGTGTTGAAACTTATGTTGTCTTGATGAATCGATGCAGAAATGAAGGAATATTGGACGGAATTGTGACATGTGATGAAAAGTGGATTCTTTACGATAACCGTAAGCGAAAAATGCAATGGCTGACCCCAGGTCAAACGCCGCAACAGTGTCCTAAAGCAAAGCTTACCAATAAAAAGGTAATGGTAACTGTTTGGTGGTCTCAGCATGGTGTTATTCACTATAGCTTTTTCCGATCTAGTCAAGCAATAACGGCAGATGTCTACTGTGCTGAACTCCGAACAATGATAGCAAAACTAGCAGTGAAACAGCCCCGACTCATGAATCAATCTTCAAAATTATTGCTCCATGATAACGCGATACCTCATACAGCACGAAAAACCATTTTAACTCTACAGGAACAGCAATTAAAAACCATTCGTCACCCTCCGTATCCGCCAGACCTAGCTCCAACGGAGTACCATTTTTTCGTGATTTGGACAATTTTCTACTTGATAAAAAGTTTTCTTCTCAGGAGAGTACAAATTGCTTTCACACAGTTTGTCGAATCTAGATCTCCAGAGTTCTATCTCAAAGGCATAAATGACCTTCATATTATTATATGGCAGCAATGTATAGATAATAATGGTAATTATTTTGATTTAAAAAAATGTTAATTGAAAAAAAAAACCGAATTTCAATTTTTCAGTCGACGTGCCGACTAGCAATTTCATACTTTAACCACTAAAAATAAATTGTGCTTTGATTTTTATTGTTGTCGCACCAACTACACTTCTAAGGTACGTTACATCTCATCACCTTATTTTACAAAAAACTAATGTTTTAGGCGGTAAAGGTTAGGTTAGAAAGATCGATTCTAGTTGACATACGGATAGGGGGGCCCACAGGCGTAGATTGCTTAGGGCATCAAGTAGTCTTAATCCGTCACTGCTCTTAAGTTAGGGGCTTACTTAAAATCGTAAAGTAGGTACGCAATATCCTGTTCGTCCGGCTGTCATCACTGTGTGGACCGCCCGGAGGACACGGTACCTATAGGTGTGTCTCGCTTGGGCAGAGCACCACCGTGTCCTCGTGGGGTCTATCAGCGACAACGATCTCTCGGACTGGGCCTTGCTACTGTGGCAGGCGGTCGCTTCCTTCTGCGAAGCAGTTATGCTAGTAAAGGAGGCAGTCATACGCGCAAGGGACGGCCTTCACGCCTCAGCCGCTCGGATTCCGATCCCGGTTTCCGGCCACCGTAGGCGTGGGCTTGCGGACGGCGAGCACTGGGTAGCTCGCCGTCCGACGGTCCGGTAACCGTTCCGGACCGAGCCCAAGTCGTCGACGGCGCGTTGTGTTCCACGCACACCTCAAGGAGATGTCAGCAAACCGTAGGGGCCCAGCAGGGTCGAAGCCTACTGCGGTCATGGGTTCGCTTCTGAAAGGAAAACCCGACCCTGGATGGAATGCAAGGCAACGAAGGAACATAGGAGTGGGTTTTAGTCAGTAAAAGTATGACCCCCCCCCCCCCCCTCCCTGCCCCGCCCAAGGGATGTCATTGGATGATTGCCCAATAAAAAAAAATCCTGTTTGCGAAAACACGTGCGAATCATTAAAGTATAGAACGTACTAGATTGTTTCTTGCTGGTAAATTATTGTGTAATTATTTAATGAGAATTTAATCTAACAAGATCTTTCTGCCTATTCATCACACCTAGGTATATTCCTCAAGTTTTCAGTAGATACTTACAACATACTTGCTTAGTTTTGTCTCTTGTTATTTACATCTTAGTCCTCAAGAGGGCATAAACCCATTATCAAAAAGTGGGTTAGTAGGAATGGGAATCAGGCTCATGGCAGCAATTGAAATACTGAACGAAACCCTCCTAATGCTACAAAACCTAAAAATATGATAAGGCATTTAAACTTTCAAGGTATCACTAGCTAGACTAGGTGTTTGGAAAACTCGGATTTCTAAAGTGTTTTAACTAGCACTGATCCCAATCAGGGTGTAGAACAACTCATCTCCATTATATCAGACGAAATAAACCAACACAGTACACTAATAAAAGTCCCTAACAGAAAGCAGACTATTAAACCATGGATGACTACTGGCCTCTTAATGTGCGTGCGAAATCGAGACCAACTCCATAAAAAAGCAATGCAAAACACTAAAGACCTTACTGCTAAGCTATCTATACTCTTGATACCAAAATTACTGTACTAATTTACTGAAGACTATTAAATGCAATTTTGACCAAAAAGAAAGTCAATGGCAACCCCTAAGCAACTCGGGACATCATAAAAATTATCAGCTATAAGAACACCTCACCCGTAAGTAAGACAAGAGAACGTTATAAAAGCAAAACTTGTGAAAAATTTCAGTTTCTCCTTTTATTTAAACATATCATAGTCCCATATCCAAAACAACATTTCTTCTTGAAACTAACACCTCGTTTAATATAAATCTTGGTGGCAACTTTCGATTCTAATATTCTAAGACAAAAAGATTCATCATTGAACGTTAAGTAGGTCTATAAAAGCGAAGACGTTGCATTGTTTGTTTCTTTTGTAAAAACTTATTGTAACTGTCATCATTGATTTGTCGTGGGTACGGCATCCTACAAAGTTGATTTGTGTGGCAATTAATACTTATAAACAATACTTAACATAGAGATGTACCTATTAGATATATAATTTAAAAAAAAAACTTCCAATACTATTTTCTCTTGTGTCAAAATAATTATTAAATGATATATGTTACACGGCGATCTGTAAAATAACGGTTTCATCAACAAACATTTGTGTTGGTGCGGGAATCGAACCCGCGACCCTTGCGTCTCAACCGCCGCTCTGAACCACTGCGCTAAACAAGACGTCGAGTAATAAAAAATCGCCCAAGGCGATTACTGATCTATTTCTTGATGTCTATTCTCAGGGGTGCTCGGCACCCACTGTTTATTTCTCATGGGTGCTCGAGCTCCGGAAGCCGGAAGACGGCGGTCCTGCCTAGGTATTCTATACAATACCGAATGTACAGCCGGTAATGTGTGTAAACGACGAGAGCAGGGAAGAGGATGTAACGTAATTTTAGGGCATCAGGACACAGAGGGGTTAGGTTAGGTTATTTTTTTATAAGCACCCGGAAATAGAAGCATTACTTTAAACCCCGTAGACACAAATAGGACCCAAGTACTTGTAAGCAAATTACAGTAAGTATGTTACTTATAGAGAAAAAAAAATAATTTCAAGTTAATTTTATTATGCACTAGCTTCTGCCAGCGGCTTCGCCCGCGCGAAAGTTGGTTTCTCCATACAAACTTCCTACCCCCATTTTACCCCCTTAGGATTGGAGTTTCGTAAAATCCGTTCTTAACAGATGCCTTAACCCTATCTACTTGTCAAATTTTAAGTTTGTAGGTGTTATAGTTTCGGAGATCTCGTGATTATTTTAAGATTATTGTTATATACAATTTCTGTTTATTTTCCTGTTTAGACATATATTTTAATTGCGGATACCTACTGCTACTGCAGCAGAAAATATCTTTTAGGAAATCAAACGCATATTGTACTATTCGTATTCCCGAGATAATTGTGCAATTAGGTAGCCCCTTTTTGCAAAAATCAAATTAAGACCTTGTTTTTCCTCATCCATTGTATTGTTTTTAATGTTGTACAATTATATGAAAATAACCCATGTTTATTTTGATATTAAGTTCATTCATATAATTATTCCTGTGTTTCCCTAAACTACGGTCACTATAACAAATATACAATATTTCCATGATTCACATTCTATAATCATAATAATTGTATAATTGTTGTAATAACTACTTATTATTAGCTTTTATTTATTTACGTAACTTGTGTGTTTTTAATCTTTGTGGAATTAACGCTACAAACATTGCGCCGGGTGTCCCCTGATTCATTCATCATCACGGAAATATTATGAAAGCGTAAGTTTTATAGTAGGTATGTGTATGTATCTTTGTTAGTCCTTCACGCTCAAACATCTGAACGAATTGAAATATTTGACACTCGGTTAGACCAATGTCCTAACATAGAATAATCAGCTTTATAATGTTCCCACTGCAGGGACTCAAGCTCCTCTTTTGAAGAGGGAATGGGCCGTAATCCACCTCGCGGGCCCAGTGGATGTCACATGCCTTCGAATTTTTGGGTCTCGGACATGCCGGTTTCCTTACGATGTTTTCCTTCACCGTTTTGAGAGCAGTGGTGATGAAATAAATAACACAAAGTAATATGCCTGGCTGAGTTTGAACCCGTGACCCCCCCGTGAGTGAGTACCTCGTAAGTCGGGGCTATTACCACTCGGCCACCACTGCTCGATGATTAATCTTGGGAAGTACGCCTTGCATATGCCCTAAAATAGGATACTTTTATTCCGGGAATAGGTTTTCTTGGGATTATTTTCTACTATTACGCGGGTCAAGTCGCTGGCTGCAGCTCTATTATACGCTGCACCTGGTTGAACACGAAACTACATAGTTTCGTAGAAATAATGCAAACACAATACAATAATAATAATTTAAGTATATTGTAGCCAATAAGCCTGATATAGTGGTGGTGGACCGAAGAGATAGGTGTACAAAGATTGTTGACATATCCGTTCCGCATGACGACTTAATTGACGAGAACCTCGTGAAAGCCGAGAAAGACAAACAAATCAAGTATATTGTTTTGGTTCACGAGGTTGTCGACATGTAGGATGTAGACTCGGCGATCATTGTACCGATAGTCGTGTCAGCCAATGGCTTAATAGCCAAGAGCCTCGACCTACACCTTAGTAGGCTCGCGTTAGGCGGCTGGATCAAGGGCTTGATCCAGAAAACGGTACTCCTGGACACGGCTCGTACTGTTAGAAGGTTCCTTTCTCTGGAGCCCTGACCGCCGGTAGCTTGGACCCTGTCCCCGATACCAGTGGGACACTATTTTTATATTTTTTTTTTTACTGAAATATTTAAAAATGTAATTTATGTGATAAGATAATAAATAAACGAAATTTAAGTGTCATGACTTGGTCCGCGAAGTTGTCAATATTTGGATGTGGACTCAGCGATCATAGTACCGGGACTGATAGTCGTGTCAGCCAATGGCTTAATAGGCTACAAGCCTCTACTAACATCTTAGGAAGGCTCTCGTTAGGGGCTGGATTAATGGCTTGATTCAAAAAGCGGTGCTCTTACACACGGCTCGTATATTTAAGGTGGGTCTACGCTGGAGGAGCCGAGCTCGGCTCCTCTAGTGTAGAGCTAACTTGAGGAGATACCTTGCTCTGGAGCCCTGAACGCCGTGCCGGTACGAGTAGCTAGGACCCTGTTCCCGATACCGGTGGGCTACTAAGTATTTTTATTTTTAATGATTTTAAGAAATCTTTAAAAAAAAGTAGTAAATGAGTAAGGATTTGAATAAACGATATAATTATGTAATGTGTTTCCTTGGGATAATTTGCTATATTCTCGTAAACATTTCATTTTCTCCTACAGATCCGCGCAGTGGGTTGTGCCTCAAGGCGAGTTCGACCCCGAAGTAATGTACACATCAGACTCTATGGTTGGAAACTGCATACTCAATGCGGAGAACAGATTCACTGAGCCGGAGTCTTATCGGGTGTCTAACTACTATACGGTGTACATTGAGAACCAGTGCAGCCATGATTGTAAGTATCATAATACCTATTTACTCGTATTCTTTGGTAGAATGCTACATTATCACTGAACCAAAATGTAGATATTTGGTATCCAGGTTAAACGAACAGTATTTTTTTTTTCAATACACGTACTCGAAAACCCGCTCTTATCCTTACTGCTTTTAGGCACGCAATATATACTGTTTTTCGCACTAGTGCGGAAAAGTGCTCGAGCACGCCCCGCAACCATTTTTCAATAGGTACATTTATCGTATGAGGCTCTAAGTGATCCCAACGGGTCACGTGACAACCCCTGTTTATTTATATATTCATAAGTGTATTGAAAAACGTCGTATAATACACGTGGAAAATTTTCACTGCAGCCCTCGGCACTATAACACTGCCATAGAATTACGCTTCTCTCGCAGTGACAAACTTTCTCCACTTGTATCAAAATGTGCTATTTTTCGATGCGAAATCATCAAATTACTTCTCCCGCTCTGGGTGGAGAGAGAGACTAAACCCACCTGCGCTTCTCCAGTTGCCCTTTACGTTTCAAGGCCGTTGTAACTCCTTCGAACAATTCTGCCACCCTGGCAAACGCATCAGTGCCGTGTCAGGGACGGGGCAGGAACGTGTTTCGTCATGGAGTCCAAAAAAATGTCGGTGCATACATGGTTTCTATGAACACAGATCACACGGTGCTCGTGCCGGTAACGGAGTCAGTGCCAGGGCCGACACCCTACGTGTGCAAGCGATCCGATTCACGCCGTGGGGTGCCTGTGTTGATAATTATTCCTTGCAGTTTGTAGACTTTATTGATGATAAAAATGAATTATGAGTTATTAATAGGCTTATTTAACGTATTGTACTACTTGTCTAACCCGAAATATTTGGTTGTATAAAAACCAAATATGGAATGAGATCAGACGAAAATGAAACTGCGAAAGTATTTCAAAATATTAGGCACACTACACTTAGGCTACCTATACTCGGACAAGGAAACAGAATGAAGTAAGGAAAGGCGTCGCGTCGGCTTGTCCACGGCACTGTCACGTCACTGACATGACATGTGTGAACAGGCAACCTCTGACGGGACAGGGATCCCCGGTCTGCCACGGACACGTTCCTGCCGGTCCCTGACACGGCACTGATGTGGGTGAGTCTATGCTAAAGGAGCCGAGCACAAGCGCAGCACGAGCCGAGCTCAAATTGGTATAGTGTAGCTCGTGCTCGATTCCTGTAGAGTCGGTCCACACTACACGAATTTGAGCTCAGTTTTACTTGGCTCCTTTAGTGTAGACCCACCTTAAGGAAAGGTAGGGGCAATTGATTACGTACTGAACAAACACGAAGCCCCTGCTCTACCCAGAGCGGCAAAAGTTATTGACGATTTCCTGCAAAAAGTAAAAAATGTCACTATCATTACAAGGAAAACGTTGAACTCATCTTCTTATAACCAATTAACCATGACGGAATCACGTCAGTTCAATTTAAAGCATAGTTACATGCTCTTGAAATATTACAAGAGCATCTTTATTCTTTGAACTGTATCGTAATCTATAATATAAAAATGAATCGCAAAATGTGTTGGTAAGCGCATAACTCAACAACACCTGGACCAATTTGGCCAATTCTTTTTATAAAATGTTCGTTGAAGTTCAAGGATGGTTTTTAGGGCGAGAAAAAATCGAATAGAGTAGGGTAGAGAAGGGTAGAGTAGGGTAGAGTAGGATAGAGTAGTCAGTTGACGGGAGCGAAGCCGCGGGCAAAAGCTAGTTGTTAATAAAATCCAGAAATCGGTGTCATATTAGATAGTACTCGGATAAGATGAATTCTCTGAATTGTTAACAAACTGACTGACTAATGACTTCACTATTTGTCGTAAGATACATGCTATCAATTATTTATAATTAAAACAATAATGAAGAAGTGATAGCAATAAGTAACCCCCTACGGTTTACTGACATCTGTTTGAGGTAGCGCGCGTGGAAAACTACGCGCTTTCGACGACTCGGGCTCGGCTCGGATGGTTGGACGGCGAGCTACCCATTGCTCATCGTCCGCAAGCCCGCGCTAACGGTGGCTGGTAATTGGGGTCGGGATCCCGGTGGTTGGGGAAACCGAAGGGGGGCCTCCTACGGTTTGTTGACATCTGTTTGAGGCGCGCGTGGAACACTATGCGCCTTCGACGACTTGGGCTCAGCTCGGATGGTTGGGCGGCGAGCTATACCCATTGCTCATCGTCTGCAAGCCCGCGCTAACGGTGGCTGGTAATTGGGGTCGGGATCCCGGTGGCTGGGGCATGAGGATCTCCGTTCCCTGACGCGTGTGGCTATCTCCTTTGCTGGCATTACTGCTTTGCAGAAGGAAGCGCCTACTCCCTGTCGCTCCGGATCATGGCCTGAAACAAGGCTTGGCGCGAGAGGTCACTGCCGCTGGTCGCCCCCTCAAGGACACGACGGTGTTCCACTCAAGCGGGGCATACCTCCACCGCGTCCTCCGGGCGCTCCACACAAAGCGACACCCGGGCGTTTCTTCCTCCTGAATCCGGTACAGGAACTTACTATGTCCGGTACCGGGACCTACGTCATGCGGCAGATGATAACGCCGTGATGCCTTTCCAGCCACTCCTCAAGGAGGGGTACTTACAGCCATGACTATGGCGTGCCCAATAGGTACCAATAGGGCTGCGGAATTGTTCCTAAGAGTTGCCGCAGCAGTCAAAGTTGTCAGTTTTCTGACACTCCTACCCACTAACCAATAGCGGGTGAAGGTATTTGATGATGCCCCATCAAAAATGGTACCTGTTACTAATACGAACAAGCCACTAATATACATACATACTCCAGCTAACAAAATGCTGTAACACCTACAATAACAACTAGTTCCTATTATCATAATGCATTATCCCGCATGTTTTAGCGATGGATTCCGTAACTATGCGGGGCTTGTTTGGCATTAATATGTATAGCGCAATTTGTAGTTTTACGTACCAGTAGATATTTGCATTATTTCTGTTAAAACCTACTGTGTTTCGAGTTCAACCAGGTGCAGCGTATGCGTGTTGCAATCGGCTCGAACATACTCCCGAGATAAAAAGTATGCTATGTGCTATTCCAAGACATGCTCTACCCGTGTGCTAAATTTCACCATCCCTTCAGCAGTTTCCGCGTGATGAAGTAACAAGCATACACACATATCAATATATATACAAAGGGTAAAAACGGGACCCTTTTAGGGCCTGCACACACTTGAGACAAGACTGTCTGAGACAGAATTGTCGCAGACTTGTCTACGACGTCACAAACAGTACTTTGATCAACTGATTGTTAATTTTTATCACTTATTATTAATGGAAACTAATAACCTATACTGAATAATAAATAATACTCGTTTTTTGGGCAGTCGTGTAAAAATTAATCAATGTAAAAATTAAAAATTAATCCATTACTTCCAGATCCAGAGAAGATAGACAGATGTTCATACGAGGAATACTACAACCAGACTCTGAGGCATGTCGAGTTTACCATCAAGAATCGAACGAAGGACGAAGTAAGTTGAAAAAAATATGCCGTTTTCCTGCTATCGTACCTATAACTTTTGTAGTACGATCAACCGCTCGTCTGTAGTAACAGCAAGTCAGTTACTACGAAAAAAATATTGAGATGACATAAATCCACTTCGCTTAAAAATGTTTGAAAGTTAAACATTTTTTGGCGTCGTTTAATTTTATTAATCACAATCAAACATATCTATATCTATAAAATGAGAAACTGACTGACTGACATATAAACGCACAACCGAAACTACTGGGACTAGAAACGTGAAATTTTGCACAAGGTTTCCTTTTATCACGTAGGCGAGCACGGCGTAAGAGGATTTTTCCAAATTCACCCCCTAAGGGGATGAAATAGGAGTTCGAAGTTGGTATGGAAAAACCTACTTACGCGGGCAAGTCGCTAGCAGAAGCTAGTAAGTTATAATTATGTAGCTTTGTACCTACTAGTGAAAGAATTTTATAATTATGTAGTTTTGTACTAGTGAAAGAACTTTATAATTATGTAGCTTTGTACTAGTGTAAGAATTTTATAATTATGTAGCTTTGTACTAGTGAAAGAACTTTATAATTATGTAGCTTTGTACTAGTGAAAGAATTTTATAATTATGTAGTTTTGTACTAGTGAAAGAATTTTATAATTATGTAGTTTTGTACTAGTGAAAGAACTTTATAATTATGTAGCTTTGTACTAGTGAAAGAATTTTATAATTATGTAGTTTTGTACTAGTGAAAGAATTTTATAATTATGTAGCTTTGTACCAGTGAAAGAACTTTATAATTATGTAGTTTTGTACTAGTGAAAGAACTTTATAATTATGTAGTTTTGTACTAGTGAAAGAATTTTGTAATTATGTAGCTTTGTACTAGTGAAAGAAGTTTATAATTATGTAGCTTTGTACTAGTGAAAGAATTTTATAATTATGTAGCTTTGTACTAGTGAAAGAATTTTATAATTATGTAGCTTTGTACTAGTGAAAGAACTTTATAATTATGTAGCTTTGTACTAGTGAAAGAACTTTATAACGCATGATACTTAAGCACGCTATCTAGTTTATGCCAGAATGTTACTTTTTAAAGGAGTGTAAAGTCCCGCAATCCTCCTTTGAAAAAGAAATCTTATGTAGCTTTGTACTACTGAAAAAAATGTCAAAATCAGGAGTTTCAGGAGCTCCAGAGATCGTATTCAATAAACAAACACATCAACTTACAAATTTTACTCTTCATAAAACTATGCATTCCAAATTTAAAAAGCAGAAGAATTTGTTTGTTTGAACACGCTAATCTCAGAAACTGCTGGTTCGCATTGAACATTTTTTTTACTGTTGTATAAATAGCTCGTTTGTCGAAGAAGGTTATAAAACATCACAATACGGCCCACAGGAGCGAAGCTGTAACCAAAGTTATGCGGGTAAAACCACGGGCGGCAGCTAGTTTTTATTATAAGTGTCGATAAGCCCGCTCTGGACCTCGAAGCCGCTTGATAGTGAGCAATGGATGATGAATGGATGAGATCTACAAAACACAAAGCGAACCTATCAGATGCCTGTATTACCATGTACGTGCGGTTAACTGTAAAAAAAACACCGCTTAACGTCATTAAAATTGTAGTTTGTAATACAATGTGTTATCTGTAGTCGTAACTTACGTCATATTCACGGTGCAAAATTATCGCTAAACTACCTTCAAAGATAAATGACTCAAGAAAAAATATTTAAGTATAAATTCAAATTCAAATTCAAAGCATTTTATTTCAAATAAACCATTTACAGGCACTTTTGAAATGTCAAGAAGTCAGTCAGTCAGAAAAAATGATGCTAATTGCACATTCCAAAGCGTAGATCTCTATGGAGAAGAATGTGCAAGAAACTCCATGGACACTCTTTTCAATCGTGTTTTGCAATTACAAATATGTCTGTTACATGTTTCTTGTCGCTATCATGTGAGAACAATGTCAATAAAGTAAAAATAAAAACTAAATATAGATATTAAAATAGCAACTGGCAGCTAAGAGATGACCAGTCTCAACTGACAGCGCCCGTTCACGGACCTGACGTGAATATTAGCACCACTCAGCTCAACCATTTTAAAGGGAACCGAATGATCCAACACACGCGCCACCATCAGTGAGACATTTGAGTGAGCATGACAAACTATAACAATTGTTATCTATACATATAAAATGCTTTGTCCTGAATGACTGATGGATCAACACACAGCTTAAGATCGTAAAGACCTGAAACTTGGAGGGTTTCTTTGTATGATGTAGGCATCCAATAAGAAAGAATTTTTCGAAATTTTACCCCTAAGGGGGTGAAAAAGGGGCCAAAGTTTGTATGGGACAATGAGATTCCTTGGTCCAATCTGCTTCAAATTTTGCATGAACATTCTTTAACAGATGGAAGACGAGTTACGTAGTTTATTGAAATTCATCCCCTAACGGAGTTAAAAAGGGGTAGAAAGTTATTTTGGGGGTTTGAAGTTGTTATCATACTTCTTAGTACTTTTGATTTAAATTACAATTACTTTTACATTTTATTTTGACACATGTTTGAAAAGTCAATCTGATTTTATTCAAAAAAGGTTGAACTCACATAAAAGCTTAGTGCAATGCAAATACTCTTAAAAAAGTAGAATGTCTCGTAAGTTCGAAATTTCAAATGGTAATAAAATAAACGAATAATTCAATATTAAAAAAAAAACATGTAAAAAATTAACTTTAAATATTTATTTTTATAATTATATAAATGAGCCTTCTAATTCTCTTGGTCACGCTATAACTTAAAAACGGCTGGACCAATTTTAATCATTCTTTTTTGTTCACCAGCATACAGGGAAGGTTGTAGGGTAAATAGGTAGGTAGGGTAGGTAGGTAAGTAGCTTAGGGTAGGTAGCGTAAGGTAGGTAGGGTAGAGTAGAGTAGAGTGGAGTAGGGTAGAGTGGGGTAGACAAGGGTAGGGTAGAGTAAAATAGAGTAGTCAGTTGACGGAAGAGAAGATGCGGGCAATAGCTAGTCTTAAATAAAATATGAACGCTCATGGAAATATTGAGGTCAAGAGTTGTCTGTATTGGTGTTTGTCGTGCTAATAATTACTTCGTTATGCTAATCAAAACAATTAAATAATACAATGAATTTGTTCGTTTACGAGGTTCTCTTTTTAGCGTTCCGTACCCAAAAGGTAAAAACGGACAGAGGAGTTTTAGTAATAGGGACCCCCTATTACTAAAACTCCACTGTCTGTTTGTCTGTCATCAGACTGTATCACATGAGCCGTTATAGCTAGAAAGTAGATTGCCGCTATAACAATAAATACTATAAAATAAAAACAGAATAAAATTAATATTTAAATAGGCTCCCATACAACAAACATGTTTTTTTTTGTCGTTTTTTGCTCAATATGGATAATAGTTATAATATAATGTAGTATAGATAACGATACGGAACTTTTTGTGCGCGAGTCCGACTCGCACTTGGCCGGGTTTTTTTTTAATTTTCTTTTTTTTCAACTTGTTCCGTGCTAGAATCGAACCTGCGACACGCAGCGCGGCAGCCAATCGCTTATTTACTGCGCCAACTGTGCCGGTCGATTGATGGTGGCGGTTTAAAAAAAATATAAAGATAATTATGTTCTTGTGATTATAAACGTAATGGTGTAGTTTAGGTACATACTAGGTAATTGGACAACTGTAATCACGAAGTACTGGATGAGTTTCCATTTTAACGTTAAGTAATTTACTAAACGATTTGCAAAAGGCATATCAGCCATATCCTTGACACTGCTCGCTGTGAACCAATTACCAATGCAATATGAAGCCATTGAGTAAGCTACGATTGGTGCCACCAATTTCTGGTCGATTTTAATTTGATGCCGAGATCAAGTAAGTTAAAAGAAAAAATAAGATGAGTAAAAAAAAGGATAAAGTGTTTGTTTGCGCCTGGTATGACATATAACTTGACATAACACCTTCGATCAAAGCATAACACTAATTAATATTAAATCTATACTCCTAATTTATTTCCAAAAATAAAATAAATCATTTTTAACATATTTTTTTTAACCGTTCTATTTTATATTTGTACTTATTTTGATATTTTGACAAATTTTTATTTGATTTATATTAGCGATCCGCTGAATATTCGTTTAAATTCGGTACTCGTCGTATTCGGCAAAATTTTGAGGTATTCGTATTCGGCCGAATCATTCGGTTGAAATACCAAATGTATTCAGTTTAATGGACCAATGTAAATCACCTGCCTTGCCTTTAGGGCAAAATTAGGAATCAAGAAACAACAAGAACAATCATATTTATTAGAAATCGTTTATTGTAAGGTACCTACTCAAACAGATATCGTTAAACATGGGTATATAACCAAATACAACCTAGCATTAATAGTTACATAAAATCAAGTTTATTAAAGGAACAGTAGGTAATTTTTATTTGCAATAATAATAAGAGAGGTTTACATAAGCATAATAAATGAATCATGAAGTTGTCTCAAATATGGCACTAATAAATTTGAACATATATAAATCAAGAATATTTTAAATTAAAATTTAATATTTATAATCAAGCAGCGGTAAATTATGATGTGAAAAAAATCACGTCCTAAACCTAGGATCCAATATAAACTGGTTTGTGCGGCATAACTATGAAACGGGTAACCGTTTTATCCGGCAATTATTCGTTTTGGTAAGAATTTAACCGAATATTATTCGGTGAAACCACTATTCGGCTCATCTCTAATTTATATTTATGCTGATTCTATCTGCGATAGAATAATTTTGTCGGCTGGTTTACCCGCAAACATATTTTGCACAACATTTTCGAGTAATTTAGCTTTAAAATAAACTAAATTTATATCATTATAATATCTACTTCTAAACTAAGACCTAAGTATTAAGAAGCTGAAGAGTCTACTGGTTCGAATTGGAAAATTCTTTTAGTGTTGTACAGGGTGTCTCAAAAGAAAGTTTACATTTGCTTAGCCAACTGCGTATACGCATCGAATCTGAGGGACGCGGGGAGTATGTCATTCGCTAACATGGCTCTTGGGAATTCAGTCGCTATGGAGCATTTTTAAGAGTGGACCGTGCACTGTGCGTGCGAGCATTTTACAAAAACGGTAATTCAGCGACTGTAGCGCGTAAAAGATTCTGAAGTTTTCAAGGCTTTTGTCACGTAAACGATGCGCCAACCATCCCTCTCATTCGAAAATGAGTCAAGAACTTGAAGAGACCAGTTCAACCCAACGGAAAAACCAAAATGTTGGCAGCCAAGATCATCAAGAACGACAGATAACGTGGGCAGTGTAAACTAGTCTGTTCGTGAGGATCCGAATCTTTCAATTCAGAAGCGTACAAGTGCTTTAAAAGTGCATCAACATTACACCACATTTTGCTTATAGATTTAAAACTGCACTCGTATAAAATTTAATTGGTGCAAGATTAAATTCCCCAGGATGCCATGCAAAGGCTTTTTTCCCTGGCAAGTTGATCTCTAGGAGAGGTGACATAAACTGGCCTCTACGCAGTCCTTATTTAATTCCCATGGACTTTTTTCTGTGGGATTATGTTAAATCTAAGGTTTACAACAATAAACCAACATCTTTGGCACAATTAAAAGAAAATATTCGCAACGAAATCGCAGAGTCGACCTGTCTGGCCGTCGCTGGCAATTTTTTGGTTAGAATAAATGAGTGTAATGAACGCGAAGGCTTACATTTGAATTTTACTTAATTTTGAAGTATTTTTAAGAAATAAATTCCCAAAGAGTGTACTTCAATAATTAATAAACGTTTTTTTTTATAGTCATATTATTTTTTATTTTATCGACTCACAAAATATTAACTTTCTTTTGAGATACATTGTATATACCTATAAAGGCGGAGCAGTAACCAAAGACGCGGGTGAAATCGCGGGAGGCAGTTACTCGTCGAATACCATAATGTAATTACTATAAAAATACAAAAAGATAAAGTTACACAAATTGGAGAAATATGCATATCATCAAAAAGCTTGATATTTTACTTTTCTTATTTTAATATTGCTGCCATTTTCAGTGCAAAACGTCATGCGAAAAAGCAGAACGCTTTAACTGCCGAGGGTTCACATGGATTTCCGAAGGACCAGAGAAGGGTAGCGGGGGTCGCGGGCTATGCGACCTGCACAGTGAAGACCTCATTACCACGGGCTCCTGGCTGCTCAGACGAATATCTTCCGCCACCTACTACCGTAGAGTCGTCTGTCTCAACAGTAAGTTAGACATTTGCAACTCAGCAACTATATTTGAATTTAGAATCCGAGATAATTATTTAATTTCGGAACAACATATTCTAAACCCCGATTGATGATGTGCATTTGAAAAAAATTACAAAAAATCTGTAAAAAAATTTAATACTCAATTTAGAAACCCGCCTTATGTCTTATGGATTGATCGTAGGTAAGTACTACACTTCTCATTAGAAAAAGAAAAATCGCGCGTGAACAAACAAGTCTCCCGATAGGGTTTATAAACTCTATGTTGTAAACAGACGACAGTTTTAGATGCAATCTTTCAGCCACAACACGCTGACTTAAGACCAGAATCCAGCAATGCCACCACTTGGGCGGCTTCTGCGAGTGAAGTATCCAATGTTTTAGAAAAAAAAACTTTTTCAAACGTCCCAAAGTCACAGTAAACAAATAAAGAACAAAAAGTTTTAATAAGCGCTAATTTTTAGTGTTCAAAGGTGAAATGTACTCTAACTCTATTGTCTCGAAACAGTGAATCATTTCATTTATAGTATTAACAAATGAAATTCTAATTTTGAATTTTTGTCTCATCACTGTAATGGCCAAACTGCCAGCTATACAATTATGTGGTTTTTTTCATGAAACGAAAACTTTTTTGTGTTAAATTAGGACAGAAGTCGTAAAAACGGAAGTGTTTCGATTTTTCTAATGAGAAGTTTATTTGTCTGTTGTGGGGAATTGAGCACGAAAAGAGTCCTCAGGTTCGGACATGGACGTGGTGCACCTATGTGCCGTGCAGCGTGTTTTGTAGCCACGTGTACCTACGTGCCGGGCCTGGGGAACGCTGCAAGGCGACTTGAAAGTGACTGTAATGCTAACATGTATGCTTGTACTTCTAGTTACAGTAGAATGTTCGGGCTCGGACATGGTCGTGACGTATGTGCCGCGTGGCTTGTTTCGCGGCCGCGTGTACGTGCCAGGGAGGGGGGAGCGATGCAGCGCGCGCGCAAGCGGACGTGCGGTGCGGCTCGCGCTTCCCATGCGAGGAGACTGTGATGTTAACTTTGCATATGGCATTTCGAACGGACCTAATGGAGTAATAAACAGGTACTAGCACTAATAAACTAGCTATAACTGTCGTATTGTAGGGCAAAGGGCCTCTGGGTCTTTTCTCATACAGAGAAGGTGAGCATTCATTAACATGCTTGTTTAAGACGGGTTGGCGGTTTCAGACTGGTGATCCGTAAAACTTTGGAATTCTCGGCATTTTTCTATTATTATCATCTTAGTGTTCAGCCAGACTGGAAGAGCGGGTACGGGGCGGGCAGCAGCGGATTAGCCATTATATAAGCAAGAGTAGCAAATGCTACAGGCCCCTCACAAATTGGAAGCGCGTTCGGGGATCACGCATTTGAACGTAAAAAAAAACTAGTCAACATATTTATACTACATGAAACCTAAATGCAGCTGTTTTCTTTGGATGTCAACTAAATAAATCTCTTAGATTCTCTCTATTATCGTACTTTTCACGCAACCGATCTTAAAATCCAGGGAGTTATATTGGTGTCCTTTGTAATTTTCACATAGATACACAAAATATGTAGTTCAAGCTTATTCTTAATACCCTATTAAGTTGCCGAGGCTGCACTGTATATTAAAATTAACTTTAACCAGCGCCTTCGCCCGCATGAAAGTTGGAATTTCTGCCTAGAAAATGTATAACATTCATAAAAAGTATAATATTTTAAGTTCTTTTTCAAGGTCCATGTCTAAAGATACACTAAAATTCTTCAAAATTAGTTCCCCTGAGTTCAAATCAAATCTAAATACAGCTTTAAACCAGGGCTGTCAAACCTCAATGTCTCCGTACCTGTGAGAGAAGTTATCAAAACTATCAGGGAGCTCATGGACAAAAAGCACCTAACTTTGACTTAATCGTCCGACAAACTAATGTCCACCTAAAGTGCAATGGGAGAGGGCTATGTTCGGAGTTTCCTTGCGTGATCGAATCAGGAGTTAAGATAAGCTTAAGTGGCAGTGAGCTGGGTACATTGCTCGCAGAACAGATGGCCGATGGGAACGAAAGCTTCTGGAGTGGCGGCCGCATACGAGAAGACGCAGTGTTCGAAGGCCTCCAACAAGAGGACCAGTAACCTGGTGAGGGTTACGAGACAGATTGATGTGTGATTCACAGGACCGGTTGTTATTAGGACCGTTCGTTGTGGCGACACTTGGGAGAGACCTTTGTCTAGCAGTGGTTGTCTTTTAGCTGAAATGATGATAATGATGTTGACATATTGACGAGATCATATCTCTCGGAAAGATTAGTCCAATTAAAGGATGCCTGAATCCTCTGAAAAAAAAATCCGAACCTCCGAAGAAAATGCTAAAATACCAAGTAAACCTTAACACTTCAGCTTCCCGTAGGGGCCCATCAGGGTCGCTGCCTACTGGGGCCATGGGTTCATTTCTGAAAAGAAAACCAGGCCCTGAAATGCAAGGCAACGAAGGAACTAGGAGTGGGTTTTAGTGGCCTCTTTTTCTGTCCACCATGTTTTTAAAGATTATCACTTTGATATAAAATATTATTTGTTTATGTACGTTATGAACTGTAGTCAAATAAATGTTCTTTCTTTCATTGTATCGTCATAATAATTTTGCTTTACCCAGAACAATGGCGTACGTGATGGTGATGATCCAGAACAACCCCATCATCCAGACGGCAGGCGACCGCTGGGTGCGCGTGGGATGCTCACCCGATGCACGCGCGGCCAAACACGTCGATACTACTGTTGCTGTCAGGGATATTGGGTAAATTACGAGTACTTACTATTCCAGATTCAAATCTTAGTTTTCAATTCGATATTACTTCTTTTTGTGACGCGTAACGTCACTGATTGGTCCGACATAGGCTCGACTGAAACGAACTTACCACATGATCGGCTATCTTCGAGAGCGGTCGTGTGAACGATTACGTGTTTCTTATATGATCAACGCTATACTAATGCTTTAGCTTCACCATTTAAATCTGTGAATTATTATAATTACCTAATATAATAATGAAAAAAAAACTATATAATATATAACGCAATGACAAAGTTTCTCCACGTGTATCAAAATGTCCTGCTCCAGTGTTAGTCACGACCATTAAATTAAATATAATTACGTCCTACGGCCAAGTCGGCAATAATAACTAATCTCATTCCATGATTCATCCTCCAAATTACATCAAATACAATTTGTGGAAGGCATAATGCACAAATATGCGACACTTATGGAATACTAAAACTATCTGACGAAACGAAACCGTGTCGCTAAGGGCCAGCGCACACTTGAGACAAGAATGTCTTAGACAGACTTTTTCTACGACGTCGCAGACTTGTCTGCGACAAGACTGTTTTGTCTACGACACGGCGCACACTATCAAGACAAAACAATCTAGCGGCGTACGGCCAGTGTTGCCAACTTAGTGGATTTGCCACTAAAACTGGTGGTTTTATTTCCCTGTAGCTAGCCCCCTGGCTAGTGGATTTTTCTAGTGATTTAGTAAAATTCAATTTTTTACTAAAAATGCTATCACTCGGGTATAAATCAGCACCATAGAATCCATAATTATCAATATGATACCAACGATGATGGTGCAAACAAAAATGATTCACTTGAAGACGAATTAATACATAGCTGTTATTGAATAATTTGTATGTTGATTTACCTACATATTAATGTTAATTTACCCACAAACGGTATTTCGATCAACTGATTGTTAATTTTTTTTAAAGGAAACTAATAACATATATGCCTACTTATTTTATTTCGTACAACATATATTTTTTAGTGGGAAATTTTGCGATTTTGTGGATCATTTTTTGTTAGTGGTTTTGAAGTTAGTGCAAGTTGGCAACAATGGACGTCTCAAAGCAGTCTTGTCGCAGACAAGTCTGCGGTGTCGTAGATAAGTCTAAGACGTCGTAGACAAGTCTATCTAAGACACTCTTGTCTCAAGTGTGTGCAGGCCCTAAAATTAGAAGTGATCTACGTCATACCTAAACATGTGCGTCAGACTAGACGGCTAGACCATGATTATTTATGCTGAAATTAAATAGTACGGTGAATCATTTTATTACGACCGATTGTTGATATGAGAACTTTTCGACTTCGCAGACTCATATATTACCTATATTATTACTAGCTGCCACCCGCGGCTCCACCCCCGTGACATTACTTTGACTGGCCTGTTGGTCTAGTGGTTAGTGGCCCTGTCTGCTATGCCGGAGGTAGAGGGTACGATTCCCACCCAGAACAAATGTTTGTGTGATGAGCACGATCATTTGCTCTGTGTCTGGGTGTAATTTATCTATAATATGTATGTATTTACAAATTGTAAGTATGTTTATCAATTGTCTAGTACTCATAATTCACAAAATATTTTATTATAAAAATAGGCTAATAAATGTTACTTAAAAATAATAGAAGTAGTTCATTATGCCAAAAATGCTAACTCTTGTTACTTTGGTTTTAATAAATTATTAATTAATAATGGCATAATTTTACTGTAGTGGCTACAAAAAGCCAACCTTCAGTGAGTCGGAAGCGCGCAGTCCCATCGCCCCGGCCGCGGCCAGCGCGGTGTATGGCGCCAGCAGCGCACCGGTCACCATGTACGTGGTGCGCGCGCTGGACGACACTGGCGCCGGCGCCGTGTCGCTGGGAGAGCCGCTCAACCTGATCATTGAGACTACTGGTGAGTTTATGCAGAGTGTAACGTGATAGTAAGATGTAGCCATATTCTAGACGGACACAGATAACTAAACATTAAAAAATAGTGTTTAATAACTTAATGTTACATTAGCATTATACAAGAAATTAATTGATTTTTAAAACGAGTATAATTTTATTTCCAATATTCGAACTCTACTTTTCTTTTGTGTGCACATAATATAAAAACCGGGCAAGAGCGAGTCGGACTCGCGCACTGAGGGTTCCGTATAAACTTTTTGCTGTTCCGTGAAAACAGTTCAATTCCCGAATTGAGTTACGAAGATTTCTCCGAAACGAAAAAAAGTAACTACAAATTTTCAGATTTTTTCCTATACTTGTGCTAGATGACCTTGCTTCATGCCAAATTTCAAGATTCTAGGTCAACGGGAAGTACCCTATGAATTTTGATTGATATTTTGATTTGAGTTAGTTTAAAAGTTTTTGTTACTATTTCGGTATACAATAAAGTTTTATTCTATTCTATTCCCTTGAGAATGTCGAAATATACTTTTTTTGCAACGGCCGTATCTTTTTTGTTCATTAACTAACTCAAAACATTTTTGACAGCTTTAAGAGTCCGCAGACGAGTGGGTATATGGTTTTAATTTCAACTCGATACCTCCACATGTTCTCGAAATAAAGGGTCTTGACAGACAGACAGACAGACAGATGAATACAATCTGAAACCTGTAAATTTGTAGTTACGTCACCAAAAAAAAAACTTTTTTTCGATTCGGAGAAATCTTCGTAACTCAATTCGGGAATTGAACGGTTTTCACGGAACAAAAAAAAGTTTATACAGAACCCTCAGTGCGCGAGTCCGACTCGCACTTGCCGGTTTCTTTTTATGGCAGCAGAATATCACACTATGCTTTTTCGTTAACTGCCAGTACCTAAACCAAATGATGATGAATCAAACCAATGCTGCTACAATTACGCGCATTTTAACTAGTAATTGCATTCAAATCATTAACGCCTGGTTCACGCTAGAGCTGGCACATAAAAAGACTTATTGATAGTGAATAGTAATAACATGTCTCATTATACTGTTGTTTGTTTGTTTTGAGGTTTATGCTTCATTGCAGATCCTATGGAGATCAGGGCGTATCATCTGGTGGCTTCTTCGAGGCTTGGTGACAGTTCAGTGCTACTGCTGGATAGCAGAGGTTGTCCTACGGGACAGGTAAGCTTAAATATTACGTAGGTACATAACCAGAAGTTGGAATTAGGTACAGTTCAACATTTAGGTACGTTGTCTGCAGTTTTGCGATTTTCTGATAGTTGCAGAAACTTACTAAATATTCTAAGACATGGAAAATCGTCTTTCAATTGTCAAAAATGCAGAAATGATAGTTGATTTTCCAAGAATATATTTGGAAAAAAAAATTGCCAAATAGGTAACTGCTTATTATTCACTTATTAACATTAATTATCGCAAAATTGCAGATGACTTTATTTACTTTGCACCCGTCCATATGTTCTAATCGGGCGGACGGAGGTCTAATGCCGCGATGCAAGATTTTGAATTATAGTTCCTATGTCGCCACATAGATGGCGATACACGCCTGTGTCAGGATTGTTCGAAAGAGTTGCCGAGACCCTGTGACTCAAAGGGCAAATGTAGAAACACGGGTAGGTTTAGTCAACATAGACAACACATTGTGGGTGTACAATATACCCCATATTGTGTTATGGTGTAAAGAAAGCAAAACAGTTTATTTACGCGAAATGACGCAATCTTAAAACCAGCTAACAAACATAATCAATAGATGGGGAAGATATGCGTCAGCGTCACATCCGCGCAAAACGGCCGAACGCTCAGCATTAAGATGCGGCCTCACGCATAATGCGATGAGCTCACAGCGCTGGTTTTCAGGGTGGCCGGATGTGTGTTGTATTTATTTTGTGGGTTATTATTATAGGTGCACCTGGGTAGGTTTGGACTGACCTGTTGGTGTAGTGGTTAGTGGCCCTAACCGCTATGCCGGAGGTCGTGGGTTCGATTTGAACCCAGGACAAATGTTTGTGTGATGAGCACGATCGTTTGTTCTGTATCTGGGTGTAATTTATCTATAATATGTATGTATTTAGAATATATAAGTACGTTTATCAGTTGTCTAGTATTCATAACACAAGCTCTGCTTAGCTTGGGGCTAGACGGCGTTGTGTGATAGTTGTGTTGTGTAGTTAATATTATTATTATATTATTACAGTACCTCTTATTGTCTTGATGGCCCAGGGGTTAAGGCTTCTAATACATGAGGTTGCGGAATCGAAACCGAGCAAGTACCAATATGTAGATCTTTGGCAGTAGTTACAGGTAGTCAGACGCCAGAAAGTCTGACCATCAGTTTATCCAAGGAGCATCGTGTTGCTCAGTAGTTGGATTGTGGAGGTGTGATAGGCAGTCGTTCCATGTAAAATACGGGAATTCAGCCGCATTCATTTAGACTGGAAGCCGCACCCAAGCCAAGGGAAAAGGCTAGGGAGATGTCGCCCTCCACTTTCATCTGACCTAGATTTTTCATTACAATTTAATATTTTTATTTGCATATTAGTTTTCCCCGATCACCAAATGTATCAAAGGCACTCATTTGTGCCCAGTGGCATAAGACACAAAATAGATAGTGTAGCGACATCTATGGCGTCACATAAGAACTAGGTAATCCTCCTCGCGATTAGAACATATAGAACAGCCCGAAATCATCTATCGGGCAGTTGCCCACTAGACATAACAGTCTCGTCGGAGGATCCTCCCTTTTCAATGGAGGTTTGCGGGACTTTACTGTACATACCTTCAAAATAGTTACGAAAGCTAGGCCAGAAGAATGACGTTCTCTCGGTTTCAAAGAATTACCCACCTAACCCTTCGGGGAATTCTTGAGGACATTCAGTTGTTGTTTATTTTGTTTTGTACTTGGATATTAGATATATATTCTTTACAATGTTGCAGGTGGACTTCCCAGCATTCACCCGCTTGTGGTTGGGCGGCACACAGCGTCTCACGGCGCGGTTTAAAGCGTTCCGTTTCCCCACCTCGCATATCGTGAGGTTCGCGCTCATGGTCCGCTTCTGTGACCACAAGTGTCCCCCGGTAAGTGACCTGCACTTTTGAAGACCTAATTAATTGATTGTTGGATTGTTCGAGAGAGTTAACCTGGCCCTGGAACGCAAAGGGCAACTGAAGGCACACAGGTGTGTTTCAGTCAGTAAAAGTCTAACAATCCCTTTCGCTCCACCCAGAGCGGGGGAAGTTATATTATGACTTTCCAATGTCACGTCAAAAAAAAAATAACGGTGACCAAATGAATGCCACCGACGCCGGAATTAACATGGCCTAATAAAATTAAACAATTTGAACTTTACCATTGACTAAAAAGAAGTAGAAGAGACTTAGTTTAATCTTTTGATCTTGAAGACATTATTCAAATAAAAAATGTTGTTATTCATGAATGAGTAGTACAAGTACAGACATCTTACCATCTTCACAAACTTTCGTGTTTATACTAATAGTAGCATGCCATGAAGCGAGGTGAGCTGTATGGAACACGAGGCTTATGGGGTGCACCCCAGGGATTTCCCTTACTTGTCCTTTAATGATTAATCCATTCGGTAGACATCCGACCACAATTTAATATGTGTCTTGCTTATTGATATGCGATGCCTCCCGGGGTGCAACAAGAGATGATATAAATATTAATAGTGATTCATTATCGAGTATGTTTACTTACTTATAATTTGAGCAAAGAAGTCACGTAGAGTGAATAATACGTCCTTTGAAATTCCGAAATAGTAAAAATTGTTTTATGATCCTGGGATTTAAGAATCATTGTTTTTATTGGACTTTAAATTTAACACAAATAAAATAATTTGATTTAACCTATTACTAAAAAATATGACAAAGTAAAATGTTTTGTTTTACATATAAGACAATGAAAGTAAAATTGCAGTTAAATTTTAATATAAAAGAAGGATCATATTACATTTTTCCAGCAAGCAATGTGTCATTCAAAGTATACTATTCCGAGTTTTTAATAGAGGTATACGCCACTCTATATTACTTTTGGGCACGCCACTATTATGGCGGTAAGTCCCCTCTTTGAGGAATGGCTGGAAAGACCACATGGCGTCCTTACCTACCGCATGATGCAGGTCCTCACCGGACATGGTAAGTTCGGCTGCATCGAATTCGTGCGAAAGACACGCCCGGGTGTCGCCACTGTGTGGAACGCCCGGAGGCAGGGCCGTCTTAAACTAGGCTGGGGCCCTTGGGCACACAAGAATTTGGGGCCCTTGGGCACACAAGAATTTGGGGCCCTTGGGCACACAAGAATTTGGGGCCCTTTTGGAAAGTAAAAAAAGCGAATTATAATAACATTTTTTTACTAAGTATGACCATTTATTATAGCTAATCAAATACAGTATGATATAATATGTCATTAATGATCTTAGAATGCTGCTGGTTTTTTGGTTACGATTACGATAACGGTTTCTTTCGGGATTTCTGTTGAGCAAAATCTTCTATTATGTCCTCAAAGTCAATTTTTTGAAGGATATCACTTTCTATGTACATAATTGACAAATTACTCAGTCGTTCTTGTAACATTGTTGTTCGCAATTCATTTTTTATTCTCTTAAGCTGCGAAAATGACCGTTCTCCATTACAATTAGTAACCAGTAGGCAAAGGAATATTCTTGTAGTGATGTAAAGTGATGCGTGTGCTGTGAAATCTTTTTCTTTCAAATGAATCTTTGTAGTCAGCATATGGATTTTTTTCTTTAGCAGCCGTTTCGTACTGATCAAAATTATTGCGTGCTGGTATATTGCGCATTATGTTCATCCATAGGCAAAAATTGCAAAAATCTCTCAATAGGCTGTCCGTCTGTTACGTATCTAACTATGAAAGCCAGTTGGTCAACGTGGGACAGATCTGGCGTAGAATCTACGCTAATAGAGTAGTACTTTGCTGATTTAACTTCTTTGACAATGGTTTTCAAAACTTGCTGTCTCATTAAATTAATAAATTCATTACAAATATTTGCCGATAAATAAGATGTACTTTCTTTCCCACGATTTCCGCAGTTTTGTATGTGATCAGCAAGAAAAGGATCAAATTCACTAATCAGTTCTAAGCATCCCAAATAATTCCCATTATTTTGCGATCCTAATGTCTCATTATCATCACGAAAAGCAAGACCTCTTGAAGCCAAAAATTTCACTACTGCAACAATCCTCCTAAGCACATTCTTCCAATAATTAAATTCTGTATTATATTGGACAGCAACTCGGTATCAATTCGTCCAGTAGTTTTCATTCTTGCAACATAATTCATCATAAATTCCCTGTGCTGTAAACTGTTCTCATGCTTTATCAATAAGTTACTTATATGATTCCAATCTTTATATTCATTAGGAGAACTTAAATTATGTTCAGTACCAGTACCGGTATTAAATAGACGGCAGCAATAACAGTATACAGATTTTTTTGCTGGTGAATAAAGGAGCCATTTTCTTTCTAAAGACTCATCAATACTCATCATTCGTCAATATACGAATAAAAAAATTTTTAGTCAAGTATCTAGTTTTCGTTTTACCATTCGAATCTGGAAAACTTGTAGAAGTTTCGGAGAAGGCACTATTTTTATTTTGGAAAAACTCTGGCCCTTTTCGAATCCAAATATCACGGACTTCTTCCCGTAAAATGTTGTCACAGTAAGTACTAGGGTCAGGAGACACAGATACATTCTCTAAGCTTGCAGTTATTAATTCACTGTAGCTTGAAGTCGATGGTTCAGCATCTAATGTGTGTTTGTCATTTTCGTCACACGTAACCTCTTTTTCCTGATGACATTCAGAGGTACTTTTGTCTTGCGGTGATGAGAATGAATAATCCGTCGGCTTATTTATTTCTGTAACCGTAAAAAACGAAGTGATCTTTGGAAGTTTTTCCGTTATAGCTTTTTGAGCTATTACTTTTTTTCTTTTTTGTGAACCACTTAAATATGTTCTTTTCGACATAATGAAATAATGTTTAAACGAACAAATCAAAACTTCTGTTTATCTTACACAATTTTAAATATCAAACAAACAAAATAACGCCACTCACTCCTATCAGACTAAGTTTAATGCATCGGGGATTTCCCCAACCATAGTCCATAGATAATGTCAACATTTATGTTAGTTTAGACGGTGCAGCCTGATTTGGGAATCGGAGGGATTGCGTGAGTGATCGCTAGATGGTGTACTTAGTAAATTAGGTAGGATGCGTTCGGAAATATTATTAATTAGTACAGTAGGAATAGGTGCAGTCATCGATATAATGGCGTAGTATATGCCTTGTAAATACCTTCTGATAAGATTACTGATTTGTGAAAAAAGTGTAATATGCCCGACAAAAATGTTTTGAGAATAAGTGTGTGAGAGAAATTGGCGGTCCTTCGGGGCCCTCTGAGAATGGGGGCCCTGGGCACGGGCCCCGTGTGCCCTTATGGTGAAGACGGTACTGCCCGGAGGACGCGGTGGAGGTGTGCCCCGCTTGGGCAGAGCAACGCCGTGTCCTCGTGGGGGCGACCGGCAGCAGTGATCTCTCGCGCCGGGCATTGGTACAGGCCATGGTCCGGAGTGAGGAGGAGTGGCAGGCGGTCGCCTCCTTCTGCGAAGCAGTAATGCTAGCAAAGGAGGCGGCCGACCGCGTGAGGCAACAGCAACGGTCCTCACGCCCCAACCGCCGCCGGGATTCCGATCCCGATTTCCGGCCACCGTAGGCGCAGGCTTGCGGACGGCGAGCAATGGGTGGCTCGCCGTCCGACCGTCCGGTAACTGTCCGGACCGAGCCCAAGCCGTCGACGGCGCGTATTGTTCCACACGCGCCTCAGGGTGATGTCAGCAAATCGTAGGGTCGAAGCCTACTGGGGCCCCGGGATGAAGGCAAAGAGGGAACAAAAATGGGTTTTTAGTCAGTAAAAGTCTGACACTATCTCTCGCTCCACCCAAGAGCGCGATTTGTCATTAGATGATTTTCCCACCTTAAAAAAAAAAAAAAAAACTATATTACTTTTGCGCTTTAAGTATTATATTTAGTGGTTACTTAATTCATGACGTCGATACCGTTTCGTAGAACCTTAAAATGTTATAACTAATTATCCATCTACGAAACCAGGTATTATATTATTATTTAATATTTTTCCTAAAAACCCAGGTGGAATGCAACTCAAAACAGAACCGAAGCACGCGTCAGACTAACGCCACACTGTACCAATGGGGAGAGGAGGTCCCGGCTGCCGTACGCGCCGACAGCTCGCGGCGCGCCGGCGTCGTGGCGCAGGGCGGCGCCGCGCCCTGTGCGCCGCCCGCCGCCGCCACCGACGACGCTATGGCGCTGGAGCTGGACTTGCTCGTCGACTCCAAGGATATCCTGTCTGTAGACACGCTGGTGCGAGCTGATCATAGATCTACGATGCGTAAGTGTTTTAGTTGATCTCCTGTGATATAATAGTAGGAACAGTGGTGGGCCAGTGGTAACGGCTCCGACGAGCGAGTAGGTCGCGGGTTCAAACCTAATCAGATGGTCTTTTTTATTTCATCACACTATACTACTCCAAAAACGGTGAAGAATATCAACAAAACCTTCGAAAACATATAACAACTACCAACCCGCACTGGGCCCGCGTGGTGGATTACGTTACGGTCCATTTCCGCTTCCAGAGGAGGCTTGCGTCCCAGCAGTTGGAACTTTATAAGGCGGGGCAAGGGGCATGAGCTTCATAAACTTCAAGATCATTCAATCCGTAGATACGATGATGTGAGCTGATCGTAGATCCACACTCAGGTAGTATTAGGTACTGGTCGCCTCTTATACTTTCGTTGGATATATTTTCTGTTAACAGTGGTAAGTATTAGTACTTTTACCACTGTTCAACTTTCTTTTATCACTGTTTCACTGTCAAAGTTCATTACTGCGGCCGCAGTAATGAACTTTGACGTCAAAGACCACGTCGGACTTAACCTTTTTTATTAGTAGTAAGTAGTGAAGTTTTATAACTTCGTTGTTGATTATGATATTTTAATGGTACATTAGGCGGGTTTAAGTGTTTTGAGTATTTTGAGTTAAGAATGTCTCAAACCATGCCAAATTTTGACAAGTTTTCAAGGTAAAGTAGAATTTTAGTAATACTCAACTTCAAATGCGTAAATCAGAAATCGGGGGATTATGATTCAAGTTAATAGTTAGTTTAATATTGGTGATTACTGTGATCAGCTTCAGCGCTGAGGCGGCTCGGATCTTTCGGATCTTAAGAGAGCCGAAAACGGTAATTACCAAAATACACCTAAGTGTAGTGTAATTATAGTCACTTTATGAGCAAGAGTGTTGAATTTCTATTTCATTTAGCAAATAAAAAATTGCATGCAAATTCCCATAATTGGGAAAACTACACAATGTTGCATCGTTACATCATCGACTTACAGTTGCATGTACTTATTATATATTGAATAAATCCTTATTGATGACTATCATTACTGTGCCAATGATTCGCTCGTGTGCACACGGAATCAGCACCCCCTTGTTGACTTGGAAATTGTCTTTGATTATAACACTGTCTTCATAATCAATGTATGCTCTATTTCCTCTACACCATAACTTGTGTTGACTCAATACTTCAATAGAAGCTTTCAAGTTTTAACTTTCCGACCTTAGGTAAATTCACGAAAAGCGCGAGGCGCCATTACACACACTAAATAACCGGCAACAAAACCGCGCTTATCTATATGTATATATAAAAGGAGAAACTGACTGACTGACATAGCAACGCACACACAATTTTGCACAAAGCTTCCTTTTATGACGTAGGCGAAGCACTAAGAGAGGGTTCTCCAAAATGCACCTCCTAACGGGTTGAAACGGGGGTTCAAAGTTTGTATGGAGAACTCTATTTTCATGCGGGCGGAGCCGCTGGCAGAAGCTAGTTAGGTATAGTTTACTAGTAGGTAACTAGTGCAAAAAAAAAAGGTGCATCAACCTTGCAGATCTACTAGAACCCTTCCTTTTTCGCTGTGGTAATAACATTTTCTTGCTGGTTTATCTGGTGGCCGACCTTTGTTTACGACTGGCTCAATGAGTGGAGCTGGTTGAATTCGGAATCAAACATAAGAACTCAAAATCTTTGCCATCGATACGCCAAAAACAAAGAAGCTATTGACAACTTGTGTGTATAAAAAAAAATATGTAATAGAATACATTTTTATGACGTAGAAGTCATTTACAATTTTGAGTATGTGGAACACAATGGTGCACTTTTGTGACAAGGGGCCGTCATTTTGGGCTTGGCTTTTTACCAGCGAGCAAAATAATTGTATGACCTAAATTCTCCTATTAGTCATCGGCCCTGCTGAGCTCCTACGATGTCTTTCAATTACCCTTAGCGTTTGGTCTCCTTTTCGGAAATTCCTTATGAGCCATGACCACTACGTTTGCTGACATCTCTTTGAGGCGTGCCTGGAACACTACGCGCCGTGGACTTCTCGATCGGGCTCGGTCCGGACGGTTACCATCTGGTAACCGGTGATCTGACCGGATGGCGAGCTACCGCTTGCTCGTCGCCCACAAACCCGCGCCTGTGTTGGCCGGGGATCGCCCGGGCGTCTCCTGTGGCGGCGGCTGGGGCGTGAGGATGTCCAGTCCCTCACGCGTGCAGCCGTCTCCTTCGCTAACATTAGAACTGGCTTTGTTTAACGTTTTCTTATATTGACAGCGGAGGAAAGCAAGCTGAACGACGGCTCTATGGTGTGCGTGCACGAGTTGCTGCTGGTGTCACTAGCGCTCGCCTGGCTCGCCGTGCAGATTCTACTGCTACTTGGATGTTGCGTGCTCGTAAAGAGGTATACTAACCAGCTTTATTGACGTTATTTATCAAGGCTCTTCAAATAAGATAAATTAATGAAAAACTAATAAACAAAACAATGATATCCCTGTACTTATTTATATTTATTCGTAAGTATTTGTCTCTTTGCCCCTCCAATCTATATAATCATTGTATTGGCCCAGGATCGCTTCTGGTTGACAACCTTGTTTTATTTTATCTATCTTCAATAAACTCAAATATACGTGTATGTATCGAACAGGTTTCCAAACCTAGTATACTTTCCACGTCACTAGGAAGCGTCTCATTGACAAAAAAACAAGTGCGAGTCGGACTCGCACACTGAGGGTTCCGTACAAACTTTCCTATGAAAACAGTTCAATTCCCGAATTGAGTTACTTACCTACTACTCTAGATTTTCCTAATCGCAAAAAGAGTTTTTTTTGGGACGTAACTACAAATTTTCGGTTTTCAGATTTTTTCCTATACTTGTGCTATATGAGACCTTTCTTCATGCCAAATTTCAGGATTCTAGGTCAACGGGAAGTACCCTATGAATTTAGATTCCTTTGAGAGTGTAGAAATACACGTTTTTTGCGACATAAAAGGTCTTTCCTATTCTTATTTGGAACGCATAGTAAGGTCGGGATGGATGCGAAACGCACAGGACCGTACTTTGTGGCGACATTTGCGGAGGGCTATGTCTAACTGTGTCTTCTCTAAATCTTACCTATTCAGCAAAGTAATAAACACGGGACAAGCACCTGAACAATGGAAGAAATCGGATATAATTTTGCTGTATAAAAAAGGTGACCCTCAAGATATTGGTAATTATCGGCCAATAAGCCTTCTCCCTAGCACTTATAAACTGTTTACCTCCATATTACTAAACAGAATCAGCGCCAATATTGAAAATCATCAACCTATAGAACAAGCGGGGTTCCGACCAGGGTTCTCAACTATAGATCATTTACATGTCATGCAACAAACAATGGAAAAATACAAAGAATTCAACAGACCATTATATTTAGCGTTCGTCGACTACGCCAAAGCATTTGACACAATATCACACGATGCAATATGGGAGGCACTGAACAAATGTCAAGTCCACAAAAAGTACTACAACATCTTGAAAAACATATACGACAATAGTACGAGCTGTGTAAAACTTGAGAAACGAGGACCGGAAATACCAATTTTACGTGGAGTGAGACAAGGAGACCCGCTGTCCCCCAAGATTTTCATAGCAGTGCTACAAAACATCTTTGAAGATCTGAGATGGGATAACGAAGGAATCAAAATCGGCAACCGATATCTAAGCCATCTCAGGTTCGCAGATGATATAGTCCTCTTCGCTGAAAATGGTAGAAATTTAGAAATAATGATAAACCAATTAAATGAACACAGTGCTAGAGTAGGTCTTCTGATGAATAAAGATAAAACAAAAATTATGACAAACAGTCATAGGTGTTCAATAAAGCTTGAAGGAAAAAATTTAGAATACGTAAACAAATATATTTATCTGGGAAAGGAAATATCATTTCAAGACAAAAACGAAGAAGAAGAGGTAGAACGCCGAATCAATATGAGTTGGAAAAAATACTGGTCCCTTAAAGAAATAACGAAAGGTGACTATCCACTCCACCTAAAAAGAACAGTTATGGATACATGCATTCTGCCAACTCTCTCATATGGCTGCCAGACGAGGACCTACAACACTAAAATAAAAACAAAACTAGTGAACTGCCAAAAAGCGATGGAAAGAAGTCTTTTAAAAATAAATAAAAGACAAAAAATAAGAAGCGTATTCATACGTAAGAAGACCAAACTAATTGACGTTCTACACTACTGTCTAAGTTTGAAATGGCGATGGGCTGGCCATGTAGCACGTTACAATGATAAACGATGGACAGCAGAAGCAACGAGATGGAAAGGACCTAGTGGAAAAAGGCGGAAAGGACGACCTACGACGCGGTGGAGTGATGATATAGCGGCTACAGCCGGCAAGGATTGGAATAAGCAAGCTGAAGACAGAGACAAGTGGAGAAAACTGGAGGAGGCCTATACCCAAAGTGGGGTTCCTATCCAATAAAACGACAAAAGTGAAATTTAATTTAAAGAGGTTTTATTATTATTATTATATTATTATTATTTTTTATACATATCTTTTACATTTTCAAATATTTCTTTAAAAAACATATAAAAAAACATTTAAAAATATAAAAAATAGTTGTCCGCCGGTGTCGGGAACAGGGTCCAAGCTACCGGTGGTTAGGGCTCCAGAGACAGGAACCTCCTCACAATGCGAGCCGTATCGAGGAGTACTGCCTTTTGTATCAGGCCCTTGATCCAACCGCGCAACGACAGCTTCGACAGATGTTCATCGAAGCTTTTGGCTATAAGGCCATTGGCGGTCACAACAATCGGCACAATGATAGCCGAGTCCACATTCCACATGTCGACAACCTCGTGTGCTAAGTCGAGATATTTGATTTGTTTCTCTTTCTCAGCTTTCACGAGATTCTCGTCATGCGGAATGGTGACGTCGACTATCATTGCGCGGCGCGCTAATCGGTCTATCACCACTATATCCGGCTTATTGGCTACAATAGTCCGGTCAGTAATGATAGACCGATCCCAGTACAGCGTGACATGGTCATTTTCGAGAACTGGGTCGGGCACATACCTGTAGTATGGTACCTCCGAATCCACTAGGTTATATTTCAAAGCAAGTTGCTGGTGAATAATCCTGGCTACTTGATTATGCCTGTGCAAGTACTCGCCGTTAGCCAGACGAGAACAACCAGAGATAATATGTCTGATGGACTCACCCGGACGATGGCATGCCCGACACACGTCAACCGTCCCGTCCTTCATAATATGTCTCCGGTAGTTGTTCGTTAAGATAACTTCGTCCATAATTGCACAGACAAAACCTTCAGTTTCTCCGAAGAGGTCGCTAAAACGTAACCAGGCCACGGACGCCGCGAAATCTACATCAGGCTCATGAAGAGCCCGATAAAAGCGCCCGTGGAGCTCCTTGCCTTTCCATACTTCCTTGCGGTCATCAGTAGTAAGTACCACAGGTTTGCGCCAGTCCTCTTTAGCCATGGATAACGGGGTGAGTCCCTTGTCCATTGCGACCACATCGCGGTGCATACCCACGTCGGTTTTGAGAAAATATTCTCTGAGGCTGCACACCTCACGGTTGTGTAGAGTCTTTGCGTTCAAAAAACCCCGACCTCCACACTTCCGCGGGATGTACAGTCTCATCACCGATGATCGTGGGTGATGCATCCGATTTGCGGTCAGCAATGTACGGACCCGTCTATCCAGAGCGTCTAGCTCGGTCTGAGTCCATTTGAGTATGCCGAAAGAGTACATTAAAACCGGCATGACCCAACCATTGAAGGCGCGTACCCTATTTCCACCTGACAGAAGGCTGTTTATTATTATTATTATTAAGTCTAACTGTGAACGTCTTTCGGCTGAAATGATGATGATGACTTCTTGTTTATCTTAGCATCCGCAGAAGGTTCTCACTCTGTTCCAACCTTGGGATTATAGTTTTAAAATTAAAATTACAAGAATAATTTTGTTCCACAGGTACAGGAACTTAGCCGAACTGAATATGCAGAAGGACTACCAATCGTTTGACAACGTAGGCTTCGACACTGTGTCCACACACCGGCGCGTGCACTGGCCCGACCAGAACATAGACATATTGCACGCTACTTAAATGTTACCGGATTTTGAATAAGTAATGGTAGAACTACATTGGGCACGCGTGGGCCACGTACGCCGCGCGTCGGTCTCCATTCATTTTATATGGCAACAAGACTTATAGTGCTATATTAGATCCACGCCACGCGACGCGCCGCTCCGTACGAATCAGGCGAGGCCCACGTGTGAGTCGGTCTACTGTAGTTCTCGCTTTATACTTGAATTTAGAGTGTTCAATAGCCACGTCTTCAAAAGACAACTTTCTACTTTGATGTACAGTAGAGTCAAAATATGTTGGTCACTCTGAAGTTGGCGTTCCGAACTATTGCGCATACTCGAAAAAATACGCATTTCACCATAAATATTTATATATATACACCATATATATTCGAAGTTCGGAGCTGCCAAGATATTTCGACCGTACTGTGCTGTATTTTATTTTTGAGTGTACATGTTGATGACAAACAATATTGGTTGCAGTAGATAAACTTGTTGTTCCAATACATGATAAGTACCTTTTGTTTATGATTCTGATTTCAAGTTATGTAAGTATTAAACTTATACCTGAATCTTTCTTATGAATCAGATTGATTGTGTTTTCATTTAGTGGTGAAAATTGCATAAAAAATCGTTTAGTAGTTTTTAACCTTATCGCGTTCATACAGACATACAGACGCGGTGGGGGACTTTGTTTTATAATATTTAAGGATGTACTCTCTGTAAAGTTGTACATCATGATGTTGATGTTGGTTAAATGTTTAGATAAGTATTTTAAGAAACAAACTGAATAAAATGTATGTAAATTACAAACATTTAATTGTGTGGGTATCGTATTGGTCTTTGTACAGAAATTAAAGTAATGTGAACGTAGGAATATATGTGTGATTTCTCCAGTTAGTGTGTAAATAGAATTAACTGTAGTAAATACCAAATACATAGTATGCCAATGTAAAGTAGAAATGTAAATATATTATTATTGTACATTTTTAGAAAGACTTTTATTAACCACCTCATGACTCATAGAAACGGAAAATTTGCACTTCTACAGTTTACGGTGATTTGCTAAAAAAAATCGGCTTCTGAACCTATTATCCAGTATCTAAAGGATTATAAAGAAGATGTAAATCAAAATATTGTAAACGGTAACTCTTTATTTACATTTCAAAATCTTTTTATTTTTTATTTTTTGAAGCTGTTGCGCGACAATCTTGCTGAACTCAACATTTCTTGAAAGTGTGGGAGTATATACTTTCGTTCAAGAAGTATTAAGTTATTTGCCCATTTCATTTTGTTAGTCTCTTAATCTTTTGCTTTCCACTTTACCAATGATTGAAAAATGTGTAGGTCTACACAGTACGGCCAAAATATCTTGAACGCTCCGAACTTCTTCCGATGGCCTAAGCAGTGATTTTTTATTAGGAATTAATTATAGCGAATGCGTATTGCGTATTCTTTCGAGTATGCGGAATAGTTCGGACCGCCAATTTCAGAGTGGCCAACATATTTTGACCGTACTGTATGTCTTGCGGAGTTGCGAAAGAATATATTCGTTAGTAATTGCAGAAAGATAAGAGTCTAGTCCTGATCAATCATCTCAAAATCAATAAAGTCAGCAGTTGTGCTTAGTGCCGGTGTCGAATACAAAAATATTTTTAGTCGTTCTTATGGCTCCATTGGATTCGCTATTCGGCTGTTTCGGTGGTATCTGGCGGTGCTAGCTCACTGAGTGGCGTTGTGCGGCGCGGCGATGGGCGGCGGCGCGGACTGCGGCGCGGGCGCGGCGGCCGCGCGCGACCCGCCGCGCGGCGCCGCCGACCGCACGCTCTGCCGATTCGACGCCGCGTTGTAGTGGTAGCCGTCGAACTTGTCAGATGCCCCACCCGCTGGTGGGAATGTGGCCGTGCCCATGTACATCACCTGCAAATATGAAAATTGTTAATTGAAGGATTTACAAACTACCGCACGTATGTGGTAACGCTGGATCTGTAAAAATTGTTATCAAACAGACGTTGTCTAGATTTACTAGTTATCTCATGACGATGTTGTACGAATTTTAATTCCAATCAAGGACTCTTATGTTCTTGTTTTTTTTTTATGCCGAAGCGTGGCAAAAAAGCGGACAGCTTACCTGTTTATACCTAAGTGGTCATCACCGCCTAAAAAACATGTTGCGCCGACCCCAAATAACACAGGACAAGGGCAGGAAGATGATGATGATGATGATGGTCATCACCGCCTATACATAGATATCTCTAATGTAGAAGACCACAAAATTTCAAATGTAAAGATTCAGACCTGTGGCTTGTACCCGTCGGGGCCGGCCTCATACTCGACGAGCTGCATCCTGCCGTCAGGGAGTAGCACGTGGTAGGAGCCGGTGGCGTGGTCCTCCTTCCTCTTCTCATTATGCCCGAAATCCAGGCTCACTCCATTGTCTTGGACGTCGTACGAGAAGTCGTAGTTAGCTGGTAACTGAGAGTAAAAACAGAAATTAGTCAGGAAGAAAACAAAACTTCTACGATAGGCTGAAAATAAAAGATACCTAGGTACTTTAGTCCTAAGCCTTTTGATAAGATCTAATAAAATAATTGTGAAATGGTTAATAAATGAATATGAATAAGTGGTCCTATATAAATGACTTCTTGCGCTTTAGAGCGAGCGAGCGAGAGAGCGTGACTGACTTTTACTGACTAAAACCCACCCTTATCCCTTTATTTACCCTTTGCGTTCTAGGCCCACGTTCACTCTTTCAAACTCCCGTACGTAGCCATAACGGCCTGTTCACTACTTCGGTCTTAGCGGCGAGCGGGGCAGCATCGGTACGCAGGCGCGTGGCGCTATGAGCGGTGTCTCATGGCGTGCTTCAAACATTTTCATAATGTTGATCTACCGCTCGCCGCCCCATGCTCAGCTACCGCTCATAAGGGCAAGGTTGTAAACGGGCCGTGAGACAGATTCTATATATCTATGGTCTTTGGATTTTGGATTAGAGAGGTGTAAATGCAGTTCATGATGAATCTTACCGTTGGTTCCTGTATGGGTTTCTTCTGACCACCGCCGCCAATTTTCGGAGGTAAATACTCTTGAGCATACGCATTTGTCCATAACGACACCAGTAAAGTTACCTGGAAATTTCAAAATTCTCGTGGTTATATCTGGTTTCTAAGTACGATACATACTCGTAAACTTGAACTTTAGAGTAGAAAGAAATACTCCTTCGATTTTTTGACTTATAAAAACACACTCACACAAATAATTCGCCACATTTTAAAATAAACGTGTTCTTTCTACTGGCGGGCACTGGGTGGTTTTGGGAGGTTCAAGCAAAAGTACGATGTTTATAAAGCCAAGGGCTGCGGTTGTAGCAACTCCGCCCCCCGGCATTTTTTCATTACCGAGATGCACGATCCACGAAAATTTCGAAATGAATTTAAATGGCTTAGTTCACGCCAGTAATGGGTTCAGTCCTGGCTCTGTCTACAAAGTTGTAGGTAAGTAAGTATTAAGTATGCTCCAGACTAAGACTACGGTTCCACTAGAGATGTGCTAAGCTGCGTAGCTGTAAATGTGTTTGATTTACAGCAATAGGATTGTTTATTTTTCAAAGCTAGCGTAGCTCCAGTGGAACAGAGTTAAACGAAGCATTATAGCTAAATTCGAGCTATTGATGCATGGTAATTTTTTAAAGATAGTTACGTTCGAAATTGCGAGTGAAACGTTGCTGTTCTACGGTGAAGCTAACCTACGAAATTATGCATGCATGCTTAAATCCTAAGGTGGTGTAGCCAAGCCATCGATAAAAAAATATCTTTTATTCACAAAATGTGTAATAAATTATCTACTCATAGCGCGTACACGTGACGCGACGTGTACGCGTTATACAGCTTAGCTCGTAGTTTTGCAGCGTAGCTTTACCGCATATCTAACAGGCACATAGATGTGTGGTGTGAGTGAAGGCTGCGGTTCCTAACCTGTTAGATAAGTACGTACCTACACATTTTTGTCATTTCGACAGTGCGTTATGTACCTATATGGAATCCAGGAACTCTAAAGAGACAACCCAATAATTATCATCCTCGCGTGATCTTATTTCAATATATAATTTAGGGTTCACGCAGAATTACTTCTCCTTTCATAGCATAGCATATTTTTCACACAATCAAAAAACTGTACCTGAGTAACCTATTGTAACTACGTTGACGTTGTGCCTAGCTCAGTATATTGCGTACCTAATCTATCTCGCGGTTAGATGCGTAAGTTTAGCAACACTGTTGCGCACTCAAGTTCAAGATAGCTTACCCTTCCTTTTGTTTATAAGTAGGTACGTGCCTCGAAGCACAGCTTTGAGATCTCTTAGGGTCAGCTCACACCGAGAAGAACGCGACGACGCTACACGAACTTATTAAACTTTCGAATACCGTAATTAGAGACACAATAGAAAGAACTAATGCTTGACTGCGATCCCACCTGATGGTAAGAACCGGACCGAAACCGGAACCGGAACCGGTGGTACCTGATGGTTTAATGAATTAAACAGCGTTAGGTACAATAATCCAGTGCATTTTGTAATCAGTACTTTGAATTTTCTGCCAAGGCTACGGAATTTTTCAAAAGAGTTACAGTGGCAGTCGCAAAGGGCAATTGAAGGAACACAGGTGGGTTGTAGTCAGTAATGGCACGGTTGCCGCAGTGGTTGAGCGATCCGCTGCTGCGCTACTTGTCGTGGATTTGATCCCCGCACGGATCTAATATTTACATAGATAGCCTACATTTGTTCCGGATCTAGGTATCTTCCGTATGTGGGTTTACATGTTTGTGAACGCACCCACAATACAAAAATCATTCCCAGTGTGGGGAAAAGTTTTAAGTAGGTACTTATATAAAAAATTATGAGAATTCATCATTCAATGAATTAAGTTAGATGGGTACATAATAGCGTAGCTTTTCGTTTCGGTGTATCGGTGTTACCTTTATTATCATTATGATAACTAAAATATAGAGTGCGTTTTACGGTTTAGGTAAATCATTTTACTACTCTGTTGTTACTTACTCTCTGTTGCCTCTATGGTTGTTTTTTATTGTTTTTATTTTGTTTTCTAAGGGGCCTTTTATTTATTACGACAGACGATTTTTACTAATTTTTGAACCCTCCTCCCCCCTAAATAAGAACAGGCCATCCCCTCTCCCTGTTTAATATTTATTACGTAAGAATTTAGAAAAAAATAATAATATACGTTTAGTTGGTTTTGTTGTTTATTTTTAAATGTAACAATTTTTAAGAGTTTACAAGTATGATGTTTATGTAAACAAGTAACGTCTAGTTCACAAGTCGGGAGGCGCAGAGACGTTGCCATAGAAATAGTTTACCTATAGGTACTTATGCATTAAAGCACACATCGGCACTCGCGCTGTTACCCGTACTTTTTCAAATCTTAACTTTGCCGTTTGCGCATTTTTATGATCTTACGTAAGAACTATCAATACTTCCTCCCACTCCCTTGTAAAAAAAAATAAGACGTCGCCGACCCCCTCGCGCCCTAAATCGTCTTATGTAATAATTTAATGGCCCCTAATAGTGTACGCGTACGCATATCATCGAACTGTTGAGGTGTTGTTAATTAAATTTTAAATAAATAAATAATAGGCTTAAAGCTGTTAATCTTGTGAACGAAAAGCCGAAAAGTTTTTAGTTCAAACATTACTCAAGCATAAAAAGTAATTTATAATAACAATATTATTGTTATAATACTGTTATCTATCAAGCAATTCTATATTAGCCTAGCCTAGGGTGGCTACCCTAGGCTAGCATAGCATTCACCGAAATCCAAATTTTCTTAAGTTTTTTTTTTGCATTTCGCTTCTCATTAAAGTATTATTAGAGAACATAAAAAAACATGTACTAAGTTACAATCAAATAAATCATCAACCCTCTCAGTTCAGTGTTGATGATGTATGTATTTGATAATATCTGCTTAAGTAATAGTAGATTATGTGACTAGAGGATAAAGCAGTGTCTTTAAGTCGCGGGTAACGAAGTTTCGTTCGGAATTTAACATGCCACCCGCGACTCAAAGACACTGCTTTATCCCCTAGTCGCATAATCTACTATTTGACGGCTACCCTGGAGCCGATGACCTTACAGCACTAGATATCTAATAACAGGCGACGCATGTCTGTCAACACATATGATTATAGACCTGATGTGTCGACCGATCAGAACGCAGTACCCCGCTCCCCCGTGCCAATCAGAACGTAGTACCCTACCCCACGTACCTCGGCTAGTTGACAGAATTGTTTTGGCGCGATATTTCAAGCATGAGGCGTCTAGTGGCTGTAGAGTCTTTGCCTGGAGTAGCCAGTATACTATAGTAGTCTTTGCCTGGAGCAATAGCCGTCAAACTGACTTTTAAGCCTCCACCTTTATATATATGTTTAATGCAATGTGATCGTACAACTACCTAGTACCATAGTTTGATAATGGACGAAACTAGCTTTTTTGTTCTTAATTTGGGTACATTAACGTTTACCACTCAACTTTTTTGGACTTTTAAAGAAATGGTACCAGTCAGGTAGAGAATGCCATGTTGCATTACGTTCGCCTAGGTACCACTAATGTACATGAAGTTTAAGTAAATAAAACAACACTAATATTATAGATAAGTAGTTTTTTTTTGTAATCTCTGATAGTTTGCTAAAATTTTTTCACCGATAGAAAGCTGCTTTATTCCTAAGTGACATAGGCTATATTATATGTACACAGATGAAGCCGCGGGCAAAAGCTAGTAAATAATAAATTTAAAAAATACTAGCTATTGTAGAGAGTTGTCTGCCAAGTGCTCGGGCTAGTAAGAAGCTAATTCAGCCCGAAAAAGAGCCTATGAGTGAACGCCAATCTCGTGAGAATCAACGCCGCCAATACACAAGCTTATCTGTACACCGCCAAAAGGAGCCCGTTCACCTTGGCTCCTGCTTTGGGCAAACTTGGCATTCTTGCAAAGATCAGACGGTACTTTATCTAATATTGTACAAAGCACAGGTCCTATCGTGTGTGGAGTGGAGTACTGCAGCCACATATGAGCGGTGAAATAAGGCAGCTCTTTCCTGGAATCTTTTATTTTTAATAAAATAAATTGTGTGAGATATAATATTTTTTTTTTTATTAATTTGAAATGCCGATCGATGCCATTATGTACGGAATATAATATCGTTCAAATGTTCGTCGTGGTTTCGCTGAATAGCGCAAATCCAAAATATCCAATTTTCTATGTTTCATCTGTCGATACCTCCTAAAAAGTACAATTCACCATGAGTTTTTTTCGGGTGGGAAAATCATCTCATGACATCCCCCGCTCTTGGGCGGAGCGCGAGATAGTGTCTGACTTTTACTGATTAAAAACCCACTCCTGTTCCTTCTTTGCCATTTGTTTTCCAGGGCCCCGGGGATCTCTTTCACATCACCCATGGCCCCAGTAGGCTTCGACCCTGTTGGGCCCCTACAGTTGCTGAAATCTCCCTGAGGCGCGCGTGGAACACTACGCGCCGTCGACGATTTTGGCTCGGTCCGGAGGGTTACCGGACGGTCGGACGGCGAGCCACCCATTGCTCGCCGTCCGCAAGCCCGCGCCTACGGTGAATTCACCATGAGTAATATTGCAATTTGTTACTAATAGTCAAAAAGTATCAAAACTTTGTGATAGACAGTAAAAAACCTGGAAATATTGGAAATACGACGGTTGGATTCAATCATTTGATGAATCGAATTTTCTCTGCATATTTCTAATTTAATTCACTTTTCATGTCTTTTTTGTCAATCATATTATATAGAAGCCTCTTCGTCGAACTATTGATTGTTTTCTGCACGTAAATGTAAAATGAGTTATGTACGAAACGTCAAGAACACAATAACACAAGTCTATAATGCTGCCCTAAGCAAAGTTTAATAATTAATTCGTTAATTCGTGGCAATCTTTATTTTAAAACGTTCCGTTACACTCTGTTTAATTTTATAATCTGTATTCTGCTGTAGGACTGACCCCGTGTTCCGAATTGCGCTAAAAGTGATTATATTGCAAATCCGACCAAATACAATAGTCACAAAATATATGGGCTATTGAGTAATAATTGTGACGTTGCGCGTTGGTCGAATTCGCGATATTATCGCTTTTGACGTAATTCGGAACGCAGGGTGATATTCTTAACATTACTCAAGTCAAAGTGACAGAGTGACAGTGACAGTTCTTTCGCAGAACGAATTCGAACACGCTGAAGTTGAGATAATTATTATGAAATTGATAACACATAGGCCCTGAATTAAATAGTTACATATTGCCCCTGAAAATGAACTCTGTCTTGAGAAATAGGTGTGCTGCGATAAGCCGTGCATTCAGTACTTCGGTTGTGAAAAAATGTGCCGTACCCCCGGCCCCTCCTAAGAAACCGAAGAAGATCACATCGGCTATAACATGGAAGTCCATGACAGCGACCGCGCTGATCGGTGGAGGTTTGACCGCCTTCATGATGTATGTAAGACGTGAGAAGCAGGAAGCCCTGGAACGTGAGAGAAAGCGACAACTTGGAAAGGCTAAGATCGGAGGCGAATTTGAGTTGGTTAACACAGAGGTAGGTTGGAAGAGCTGGTAAATGCTGTTCCCTTCCATTGCTATACTTGTTCGGTTCTATCTATTAATAATAACCTATATTACTATTGTGTAAAATTTGTATTATTATTCATTCTACTGCTTACATCACTTCTATTCACCAATGAAAACCAATAGTGTTTTAGTTCGAATTATGTTTTAACCCTCAAACCACTTGTTGGATTAATACAACCAAATACTCCATTTCATTTAACTCTTCAATCCCGTTATGTGACAGAAAAACATTTGCATTGTTTCAGGGAAAAATAGTAAAAAGCTCAGATTTCTTAGGAAAATGGCTTCTAATTTACTTTGGATTTACCCATTGTCCAGATGTTTGTCCTGATGAGCTGGAAAAATTAGCTGAAATTGTGAACATGCATGGTATGTATCAATGATATATTCTTACAATATACTTTGATTTTCAATTTTCTAGTAACTGATTCATAGATGCATGTGTCCCAAATTTGATACATTCCTATGTTCTTCCTGCTATAGTTTTATTATGCATAGAATCACAAAGTACACCAAAATATTTGTAGTACATAATAAAAAATATTGTATTATCAGTTTCATTTTTATATAGTAATATGGAGTGATGGTCTCTCCAAATTACTGTAGCAAAAATAAAATGGGCAAAATTGACACTGGTATTCCACACTTCGTGTTAATTCTCTAACCCTTGATTTCTGAATTAAGCACTTGAAGTTGAGTATTTCTCAGACTCTACTTTAGCCTGCAAAATTGTCAAAATTTAGCATTAAAGTATGGTTTGAGTTAATAGGGTGAGTTTCTGAATTGAGTATGTCACTCAATTCAGAAACTCACCCTATTAACTCTTTTTTATCATACTCAGTACTCACTCTTCTGTAGCACTTCTGGGCAAAGGCCATTTATCTGCTTTATTTTGACATTTTGCTGCCAGTTATTTGCTCTTTTGAGGAGAGGTGTCCCTCTTCCTGTTCTACAAACAATTGTGACCTCTGACATTCATAAACAAATACCTACATAATTTTTGAACTTTCAGATAGTGATGCTAAGCTGCCACCTGTGCAGCCAGTGTTTATATCTGTAGATCCTCAGAGAGATACACCTGAAATAGTTGGAAAGTAAGTTTATTATTATACTTTGTTATTGTTGACCTTCAGATAAGAGAAGCACAAGACCAGTTATGTGGAGAGGCTTAGTCTCCTAAACAAGTGGTCTCTGTTACGCTGAAATGATGATGGCCACTGATAATTCTAGCCATGTGTGTTGATACTTATACAGGCCCGCCAGTGTCAATACAACAGCTTGTGTTTTTAATTCATTTTTATTGTTGGTTATGTATCAAGCAAATCACGAAAATGTTGCCAACGAACTTGCTAATAACCTTTCCTTATATTAAACTTACTTATCTTCATTACAGGTACTGCAAAGAGTTCTCTCCCCGCTTCCTGGGTTTAACAGGCACAAAGGAACAGGTGCAAAAGGCTTGCAAGTCTTACAGAGTGTACTTCAGTGCAGGCCCACAAGATGTTGACAATGATTATATTGTAAGCCTTAATATATCAATAACAATTCTATTTTACCCAGTTCATAAACACTTGGATAGTTATGTTGTTCCGTAGTTTGTAGTAATTAGATTAGAAAGCCTGTACAGGTTTAGTTGTAACTCCACAATCCTATTATTAACAGGATGTGATAGTGTAATTTATTTGCAACAATTAAGGACCAGAGAAAAAGTAGGTATTTTTTTATTCCCAGTCTGAACTAAACATCAGTTTTCTTTAGTGTCTAACCAAAGGAATTCTTAAAAATTCCTTCAGTTGACAAAAATTCCTTATGTTGAAAACGAAATCTTTGGTATCTGTCATAGTTTCTAGGCTTTTACACATATAAAGCTTGTTTGGTTGAATGCGCTAATCTCAGGAACTACTAGTCCGATTTGAAAAATTCTTTCAATGTAGGATAGCCTATTTGTCGAGAAAGGCTATGGCTATATAACATTACGCTATGACTAACAGGAGCGGAATATCGACAACAAATGTTAGAAAAACGGGGTAAACGACGCGTAGTCGAAGCCAGATAAAAAGTATCCTATGTCCTTCCTTGGCGTTTAAGCTTTTTCTGTACTAAATTTTATTAAAATCGGTTCAGTAGTTTAACCGTGAAAATGTAACAGACAGTTACATTCACTTTTATAATATTAAATATGGATTGCCAGGTTCAAACCTCTTTTATTTTACAGGTGGATCACACAATTATTATTTACCTTGTCAACCCTGATGGAGAATTTGTCGACTACTACGGCCAGAATAGAAACGCTAAAGAGATCCACAGTTCAATGCTCGTGAATATTAAGAAATACGAAGATTCCAAGAAAAGTTCGTGGTTCTAAACACAACGTGCATTTACGTAGCGAATAGAGAATAGTTCCAAAGTATTTTTATTTAAGTAAAATAAACTATTGTTACTTAAAACGAATGCTTTTATTTTTAAAAATCTTTTTGTCTTAAAAGTGTATTAGATAATATTGCTATCAACTCAAAAAATGAACTGTGCATAACAACAGTTGTGTCCCTTAAATACATTGGTCGAAAATTTAAAACAAAATCGGGAGTAAGGTGGTTGTTGTGATTTTTATTTACTTTGATTCACTGAATACGTTCACAGATTATATCTGTCGCGTCCAGTTCTTTGGATATTGCTATTTAAATAATTGGTACTGACCCATTAAAATCGCAATTCTTTTGAAATAATAAATAGATTTGTACGAGATTTAGAACCTATTAAAATTGTAATGTCTTTTACAATACACAGCTGGCTTATATAAGGACACAGCCGTGTGTTGTATGTGATTACGTGGGTAATCTTTCCTATAGAAAATACGCTTTTAAGTAAGTCATATTACTACCAAAAACATAAAAGTGAAAATAGGAGCCAAGTATTCGTCTTCACCGACAAAAAAAATTGAGATCTAAATGGGTTAAGTTCTGTAGACAATCCTAAAAGTTATTTATAAGAACTTTGATTCAACTTTGACCTCGCTAGTTTTTACTAAGTACAAAAATAAATTAAGAAGAATAGAGAACCTTACAATATAAAAACAATGACTAGCATAATATAAAGATGATAAGTTGATTAGCCAAATTTAAAAACTATCAAAGTTAAATCTTGAGATTACAAGTTCTTATAAATAAATTTCAAGATTCTTTACAACAAATATTTTTCAAATGTTTTTTCTAATACTTTTAAATTAAAAATTAGCAGTCATTTTGCTAGTGATCTTACTAATAGTAACTTGTCCGCCGGAGCTGTGTATTTGCACTAAACTTTGGTCTAACTGATATAGTTTCACTGTGGTTCCTTCGAGGTTTGCGGTCGAAATGCTAACTTCGCCCTCGTTCACTGTCACCAGGTTCATATCACCGTCGAAATTCCCGTCGTCGATGACATTCACGTTATTAGTATTTAAGCATATATTCTCACTTGGGAAGTTATTCATTTGGCTGTTATCCACTACTAAAAGTTCTGTTTTTATGTTGCTATCGTCCTGTAGTACTAACTCCCCTGTTACATCTAACGGGACTTCTTGAGCGATGTTTAGAGTCAGTTCTTTGGATTCTTCTTCGGGCGATTCGTCGGCGAGTATATTTTCATTGACTGTTATTAGTTCTCCGTGTTCTTTATTAAACATAATCCTATCAGTAATGATAGGTACGGGCTCAACATGCTGTAATATGATTAGTTCGCGGTTCTCTCGGTCTCTGTCTTTATCTGAAGTTTGCTGGAGTGCTCTCTTCTTTTTTAGATGAGTTTTGGAGTGTTTTAACTGCTGGGATTTCGTAGCGAATTTTAACGTGCACAAAGAGCAGTCAAATGGTTTTTCACCTGAAAACAAACACAGAACCTTACAACAATTTCTAATAAATAATTTTGATTTAATTTTAGAACTTTCAGCTTCATTGTGAGTTTGGGGTGAAATGTGATGTGATAACAGTACTAACCAGTATGTACGCGGTGATGATCTCGGAGGCGCGTAGCATTGGCAAACTTTTTGGAGCAGACGCCGCACTCGTAAGGTCGCTCGCCCGTGTGCTTGCGCATGTGTGCACTCAAGTTCTTACGCGAGAAACTGTACAATAAACAATAAATTATATTATTAAAGGATCGAAAATATTCCGTATGGCTTCAAGAAAAGAATGGTATGGCTAAGACTTTGATTGACTTGGCGGGGGCACTTCCGTGCTTCCAGGTTATTTTAACAACTCAACAGCAGTCATCTATTCAAATTAGACTGTAAATTAGCACTTTTAGAAAAACTTACAAAAGGAGGCAATGGCAGAGGGGTGATGTGTGTGGGAAAGGAAAAATATGGATATTTTTCATTTTGAGGTGGGAAATCATTAACTTTCTCGCTCTTGATGGATTGAGAGGGCTTGTCAGACTTTTACTGATCAAAACCAACCTGTGTCCTTTCAGAAGCCCTTTGCGTTCCAGGGCCACGGTAATTCTTTCGAACGTTCCCGCAGTCCTACTAGCCAGTGGGGGCAATACGGACTAATTAGAAGATAGACAATAGACGGTTCCCCAAAACGCCTTCCAGTCACTGCTGCCCAGTGTTTTAGCTGGGAAACAGTGGTGCAACAAACTGCCCAGCAAGCAGTACTTTTAGAATAGAATTTATTTGATGCAGGTAATACAATAAAAAGCAACAACACAGAAAAAAGAAGCAACAGAAATACAATACCGAACCGAAAGGGTTGCCATCTCAGCATTTGCTGAGCGTCAGACACCCAGCGCTGGTTTTCAGCTGGCACCCCGATGTGACGCACGGATGATGGTAAATAAAATATACCTTTATTTAAATTAAATATTGACGCTTGTGATAATTTTGTTAAAATACGTAACTAAAATATTTTTATTACCTTTTCCCACACATTTCACAGCTGAAAGGTCGTTCCCCTGAGTGTATCCGTTCGTGGGTCTTGAGTGTAGACCCTGATGTGAACTTGCGATCACATGTCGAACAAGAGTAGGGGCGCTCGCCTGAAGAATTAAATACAATGTAATGAAATGAGTATTTCAAAAGGAACTGCTAATAAATTGGTTGGTGGTAGCAATGCAGTGATACATTATAATAGAACTGTTTGCCAATGTTACAATGTTATTAAAAACTCAATACAGTTAATTAATTAAAATCAATTTTGACTGGCTTCGGTAGGAACCGTTGTTAAATTAAAACTTTAATTAATACGAAGTTTTAGACATCTGTATGTACCTTGAATCACTACATCAGTATTTTTGAAATGGTTACAAAAAACTGAGCAAATGAGAGTCGAACTCGCGCACTGAGGGTTCCGTACAAACTTACCTATGTAAATAGTTCAATTTCCGAATGGAGTAAGACCTTGCTTTATGCCTATTTTCAGGATTTTGGGTCAACGGGAAGAACCCTAAAAATTTTGATTCCCTTGAGAATGTCCAAATATACTTTTTTGCGACATAAACGGCCGTATTTTTTTTTGTTAGTTTAGAAGTTTGATTTTTTCACAGCTTTACCGCTGACCTGAATACATGGTTTTAATTTTAACTCGATACCTCCAACCATACCCGAGAGAAGAGTCTTGACGGACAGACTGTCCTATAAGGTATGGAACCCTAAAAACCGGCCAAGTGCGAGTCGGACTCGCGCCCGAAGGGTACCGTACCGTACATAGCAAAAAAATACGGCAAAATAATCACGTTTGTTGTATGGGAACCCCCTTAAATATTTATTTTTTCGGTTTTTTACGAGATACAGCCTGTTGACATACAGATGGACGGACGGACAGACAGACAGACGGACAGCGGAGTCTTAGTAATAGAGTCCCATTTTACCCCTTGGGTTCGGAATCCTAAAAACCTAGAATTTTAAACTTATTTAATTCGTCAACAGTATTTCTGACCAGTCTTGTATTTAAAAGTGGTTTTGATCATGACATAAGGCTGAAAGCTTATGTGGTCATAAGTGGGAGTATCTCGCTCCCACTTGAGAAATTTTGAGCTAAATATTCACTGTCCTACTCGCACGTTTTATGACCGCGACTGCCACGAGTGTTAGCGTACCTGTATGTGTCCTCATATGTAATGTAAGGTTGGAATTCTGAATGAAACTCTTGCCGCAAACTGAGCACACGTAAGGTTTCTCTCCGGTGTGTGTACGGTGATGCGTGTTCCGCGTCGATTCGTGCCGGAATCTGGCAGCAGAAAATAGGAGATTCATGACTAAGGGTGGGTTTCTGAATTGAGTATTTTGAATTAAGAACGTCTCTTCAGGTTAAAGTAGTTTGATGGCGGCGGATTAGTGCCCTAAAATCACGTGCGAATTCTCGCCACACATTCACGGGATACTCACAATCGTTCGTGAAACCCGCCGTGAAATGGACATAAAAGCTGCTGCTGCATTAACTTTGTTTGCTGTGGCAACATATCACTATTTATCGACGTCCAACACAAGAAAGTTATTAAAAAGCGTTGGAAAAAACTGACTGAACTACATCGATTCGTAACCGATCAAAATATGTTTGCTAGTGTAGTGATTTTTTGAATTAATTTAGTTTAAGATTAGATCTGTCTTTATTAGTTATGTAAAATTCATTTCAGACTTTCTATGGAGAAGCAGAATTTTTACCGCCGCAGAGCTCGACAATACACAAGACACTCAGTTTATCAATTTACAGATAATTAGAAATGGTTTTTTCGTACGGAAATCGAATCCGTGACACGCAGCGCATTAGCTAATCGCTTAACCACCGCGCCAACCGTGCTGCAACGTATCGTCTTGTGACAGAAGAGTTGCGCTCAGTAGACGCTAATGTCGAGGCAAGTTACCGTTTGTCGCAGTACTGGCAGGCGTAAGGCTTGCGATCAGAATGGACGAGCCGGTGTGAAGACAATAAACGGTTCGATGGAAAACGTTTGCCGCAGATACTGCACTCGCAAGGGCGCAGCCCGATGTGGTGGGACATGTGCGCGGCTAGGAGACCGCTGTCACTGTACCTGTGGACGATAGGAGAAAAGTAATGACTAAATGCACCATAGCATTAACATATAGAAGCGGACTTGCGAACGGCGAGCAATGGGTAGCTCAACATCCGACTGCCCGATAACCGTCCGGACCGAGCCCAAGTCGTCGACGGAGCGTAGTGTTCCACGCGCGCCTCAAGATGTCAGCAAATCGTAGGGGCCCAGCTGGGTCGAAGCCTACTGGGGCCATGGGTTGTGCGAAAGTGTACCCCGGGGCCCTGCAATGAAGGCAAAGAAGGAATAGGGTTGGATTTTAGTCAGTAAAAGTCTGACACAGAGGGCGCGTCAAACTCGCTCTGGTCAAGGCCGGGAGATGTCATTAGAAGATTTACCACCTATAAAAAGAGCTTGTACACTAACACTCCTTCACCTCTACCTCGCTGTCAGCGAAAAAATGTCACGTAATTAAGAAAAGCTTTGTGTATGTATTCTGATGTACAATAAAGTAGAAAATGAGAGAAGTAGATAAGTAGAAAATGTATGAAAAGTTTCGTTCACACATTATAGTGGCTACAAGGTCTCACTTCTTATCATACCTAACGCAAGCGTATTCCTCTTCAAGGATTTCGCGCGAACGCATACTGTTCAGTGAATTGTTACAGAAAAACGCTTGAATTTCATGTATCGCTAGCAAAGCCTTGGTTTATACATCAATCATGCTTAACATACTCTCACCTCTTATCACACATAGTACAAGCATGTTTCTTCTCAATTATCTCGCCAGTGTGAACGCGAGCATGTCTCCTAAGCGCGTACTGTTCAGTAAACGCCTTGCTGCACACTTCGCATGAGAAGCGTTTGGACTCCATGTGCCGTGAGATGTGGCGACGTAACATTGCGCGGGCTGTATCGAGACATATTTTACACTTAAAATATTATCAATCACACCTGTATTTTATGAACGAGAAGGTAGAGTTACACATGCAGTCATTATAGGGCGAGCTGTTCCCGGCCACCGTAGGCGCGGGTCTACGACGCGAAAGAGATGTCAGCAAGATTGTCGGGGCCTGCCAGGGCAGCAGGATTATGCGATAGCTTTACCACAGCCCTGGCAAAGGGATATTGAAGGAACAGAGATGGATTTTAGATATAACCTAGGAATCTTTTAGTCAAGAGTGAATAGGTTACTTCTAGGCAAGCCTGCTCCGCCGTCGATCACATCATCGCTTACCATCAGGTGAGATAGCAGTTAAACGCGAATTAACGCGAGCCAATTAATAATAAAGAAAAGTAAAAGTCTGACATTCCCTCTCGCTTTACCCTATGTGGGGACTATGTGGATTACTTTTTTTTTCTTTAATTGTAACATAATGTCTGGCAGTTTTGAGTACTTTTTGCGGCCTACCAAAATGTCCTTTTTTGGTATTGTTCGTCTAGTCGTTGAGCACCTTAGTAGTTCTGAGTTGAGCTACACGAATACTGACAAATTCTTGCACTGGCTAGACAGGTCCACTCAGAACTGTGTGGTTCTGTCTTCAAAAGACCATCTCATACTCCAATCTGTGGTTCTCATATGATTTGGACTTTAAAAGAGACTTCGACCCCTGAGTTTGTTTCGGTGTTCCTTCTCAGGGTAGTCAGCTAGGAAACCCTGGCTTCATCTAATTAAAATTGACAAAAAAATTGTGTTTTTAAAAAACCTATTTGCTAAATAAATATCATTTATAATTTACCCCAGAGCAGGAGAATTCATTTAATAAAAGTGTGATATCAAATAACATCCATTTGATGATTTCCATCTCAAAAAATCCTTCTTTTGCAAAATTTCAGATGTAATAATTCAATGTACCATAATATTGTAATTTTTCCCAGTTAGGCAATAAAAAATTCCATGGACCAATGACATTGCTGTTATAGGCCCACAGGCCCAAATTTGCCCACAGGCCCAAATTGCACAAAGTCAAGGTATTGTTAAATAGCTAGTAACTTACCACTAAATTCCTTTGGGCATTGGTTGCACTTCCAAGGGTTTCCTTTACTGTGTATGGATGCATGCACTTTGAGATCATGGTCCGAGTTGAATGACTCCGTACACTGGTTGCAAGAATATAGCCGCTGGCTGTTTGGATGTTTGCTCTTCACATGGGCATGGAATGATTTAGCGTTTTGGAATTTCTACAAATGTACAGATTCATTAATAAAAAGATAGCTAAAGATTAATTAATAAAAAGATGTTCAATGCATTCCAAATGAGAATAGAATCGATTGCCATGCTGTGACGTCACATCATACTGTCAAATCGACGAAATTGGGTAGGGTGAGCAAAACAAGAAATTTTTAAAAAATTTTTTCACGAATATTGAACGAAAAAAGTTTAATCAGAATCCAATTCTTCAATTTTGCTAATCTCTGCATCACTGTGTGAAGTGTCTGAGAAGTGGCAAATGGAAAAAGAAGGCGAATTGTTCCTAAAAATGAAAATAGTTTTTTTTTTAAACAAATTATGACTTAAATAATAATATTAGCTATTCGGTATTTAGCTCATTTAGATATAACAATAACGTTTCGCTACTTCAACTAGAATTAACTAAGACACAGTAATAAAAAGCAAAAAAAACCGTTATTAATATGCAAATAAGTTTCCTTTGCAAACCATACTTTTTAATCAAAATTTGACAGATCAAGGTTATTGGCTTTCCTGTTCTTATTTGGAACGCATAGTATATGATATTGTCTCAATTCATAGTGCATTGTCTTTTATTGGCCACTTATGTATGTGTGCTCATCTGTATTCTAATATTAAAAATACAGATGAGCACATATACATAAGTCTTACACACTACACTAGTATAATAAGTTATTTAAATATGTACCTTAGAACAAGTTTTGCAGGTAAATGTGTTTTCTTTATTTCCATGTTTTTTTTTAAGTTTCTTATTCAAAGGCTTTAGGAGGTCTTTAGATTCTGAAAGATTAAAGATGGTATCAAAAATTGGATTTTTAGTGGATTGAAACATTTTTTTACATAATTTTTTAATTCATACTTAGTTTGAACTCACCAAAATTATTATCATTATCATTGTCAACATACTTAATTCTGAAATAACAATGACCAAATTATTAATTAATAAAAGCAAAATTAAGAAGAAAATGTATGACAATTAAATTATTATACTTTTTCTTACCTACTCTTTGGTTTTGTTACCACACAAAGGTTACCACTATCACTGATATCACTGAGATCTTCTAAATATTGAACATCTGTAAGTAAAAAGAAATGTAAACAGTTATTCTTCTTTTGAATAAAGCTATAATACTATGTATTCACTCAAATGTGATTCAAGGGCAGGTCACATCAGCGGCATGCACAGTGACCTCTGGACAAGAATCGCAATGCAGAGGGGCAGAAGTAAAAATTCGCCATTGAATCTGGCATAGAAAATGGTGGCAAGATTATTTAGACTGAAAACACGAAGACTAGTTTGATATAGCATGGGAGAAGAATTTATAAGAAAGACCTTTGCCCAGATCTGGGGACATAATGGCTACAATAAAAAATAAAATGTATAATAGAATAATCAACTATAAATACCTACATTTTGTTTTATGAGACATGTAACTTTGTATATTAGTTAATGTGTGATGTCTTCAAGATGATAGATTTTTCTTCAAATTGCATTATCATATTATACTACAGAAAAACAAACAAAAAAACAATTGTCTGAATGTGTTTTTTTTTTAGGTGTGAAATCATCTTATGACTTCTTTTGCTCTAGGGCGGAGAAAGAGAGGGCTTGTCAGACTTTTACTGACTAAAACCTACTCTTATGTTCGTTCTTTGCCTTGCATTCCAGGACCCCGGGTTTTCCTTTATTTAAGTCCAATAGTTCTATTGTATTGAAACAGTATGAAACAATGAAAACTAAAAATGTTATCAAAACAGAGCCAAATTAAATACCTTCTAGCATTTCTGTCTCTTGTTTCACATCAATAATTTTATTATTTAAATGAACATTGCCATTATTTTCTCTATTATTATAATCTTCAAATTTTTCTTCTTGCTTTATTTCCCTGAAAACAGACAAAGATAAAGTCAAACCCACACAAGAGTTTGATGAAAAATGGAAGAAAAATATTAGTAAATTTACTTTTGTTGGACAAAAGATAATTAACATGGATTGAATACTAACATGCTACGATCATGTATTTCCTCTTTGGTGATGAATTCTCCTTTCAGTATTGACTTTAGCATGCAGTCCGATTTCTCACATTTGATTTTGAACTCGTAGCTCTGTACAAGTAGAGCCTGACAAGGCTCACATATACTTGATGGTAAACCATCTTCTGGAAGCAGCTGAACCGACATTGTGATTGTAATTAGTCCAAAGAGTCACAGAACAAAACTAACATTATGAAAAAATTACACATGATGTTGATGTAACATTATCAAAATGTTTTAAATCAAGGTATTTGTGTAAAATCTTTCTATTTATGAATTAGGATAATGAATCCTTACTGTAACTGCTTGAAAGTTGCAGTGATATTGAAATGAGAAACTGTTTTAGAATGTTTGATAAAATTAAAACAATAACTATCTGGAATAGAAGATATATAAATCAGTCACCAGTAACTAAAAGTAATTTTAACTTACTTCAAGAGCCGTTAATGTAGTTAACATATGAGCTAAAACATTGTTTTCTTTGGTAGCTAATAAGGGATACAAGATCTCATTATCTGTAGCAAGACATATTCGACACATGTTTTGAACATTGCAGTGGTTTGTGCTGAGATATTGGTACACATTGTACGGTATTTCTATTTCAATATAGTCTTCTCTGGTAGCTTTCACTTCATCAGTTTGTATGCTATCTTCTAGGATAGTTTCAGACTCCATTTTAAAATGGATAGGCTAACTGGTATGGTTATGAAACACTGTGGAATTTATTTTAAACTATCGGTTTTACATATTAAATAAATAATATTGATTTATAAATGTCCACCCGTAAAAACAATACTTTTGCTTGTTCTTTTTGATGAATTGATAACCATCCATAGCAATCAACAGACAAGCAAATTGGAACTGACAGTGACGTTTTCTGTCAATGTCTCTAATTAACCCCGTGTTCCGAATTGCGCTAAAAGTGATTATATCGCAAATCCGACCAAATTTAATAGTCACAAAATATAAAGGCTCTTGAGTAAAATAAAAATAAATGGCCTTTCCTATCCTGACCCTCCCGATCTCGACATTCATACCCTCACTGTTATAGGTAGAGAGGTAGTCTCAGCCGTTTGCTCTTTCCGGAGCGGCTCTGCCGGCGGCCTCGACGGCCTGAGTCCTCAACACCTGAAGGACCTTATCTGCTCAGGCGCCGGTGAGTTGCTCTTGAAAGAGCTTACGGCTCTGGTTAATCTAATGCTCTCGGGCAAGGTGAACGAGGCCGTCATCGACACTTTGTACGGGGCCAATTTATGTGCCCTACGCAAGAGAGATGGCGGCATCCGTCCAATTGCCGTGGGTACTACCTACCGGCGTATGGCAGCCAAGATTTGCTGTAAATTTTATGGTGAGGCTGTTTCGAAAAAATTTCAGCCCCTGCAGCTAGGTTTCGGCTCAAAAGGGGGCTGCGAGGCTGCCGTACATGCCTTGTCGACCTACCTAAATTCTAATTTAGGAGGGGTCATCCTGAAGGTTGACATAAAAATACCTTCAATTCGGTTAATAGAGACACCTTGCTGACAGAATCTAAAAAAGAAGTACCCCAAATTTTTAGTTTTCTTTGGCAATGTTATAGACACCCATCTAAATTACTATATCGGGACAACCTTTTGGGATCCGCTGTTGGCTGTCAACAAGGTGATCCCCTCGGGCCAGTGATCTTCAGTTTAGCTATTCACCCAATTATTCGACAATTAAATTCCAAATTCAACGTTTGGTATCTCGACGACGGAACCCTAGGAGGCGATGCAGACACAGTTTTAAATGATTTAATTTTCCTAAAAAATCAACTTCATTCAATAGGGCTTGATCTGAACCTTTCAAAATGTGAACTTTTCTTATCCGACAGTACCGACAGACAACTGACTCTTTCCAAATTTAACACAATAGCCCCAGAAATTAAAATTATTGAAAAAAGCTCTCTTCGTCTCCTAGGATCTCCTATTTTCGAGGATTCCTTTCCCAATTTTGTTGAGGAAAAAATTCAAAATTTTAATGATATTTCGGAAAGATTACTACAAATTAATGTGCATTCGGCCATCACCATAATTCGTTTCTGCTGTTTCGGCCCTAAATTAACATATTTCCTTCGCGCTTCTCATTTATGGAAACATCTCCATCTTTTGGAAAAAATGGACCAAATTATCCGGCATACTCTCACGTTAATTTTAAACGTGGCCATGGATGACCGAGCTTGGGCTCAAGTTTCCCTTCCTATCCGTATGGGTGGCCTCGGCGTCCGCAAAATTACTAGTATTAGTTTACCAGCCTTTATATCCTCGGTTCATGGCACTGAGAAATTAATCAGGAATATCCTATCTCCCTCACTGAGTGATTTCAATGTGCCGTGCTTCGTCGAGGCTATAGATACCTGGAGACTCGCTTGCCCGAATTCTAATCCGCCCGATGAACCATCTTCCCAAAGACGGTGGGATGAGCCGCTCTGCAAAGAAGTTCAAAAAAACTTGATTAAAATATCTACTGCTCCTGCGGAGCGTGCGCGCCTGCTGGCTGTGGGAGAGTAGGACTCGGGTCTCTGGCTTCACGCACTACCATCGTCGAACATAGGCACCTTGCTCGATGATAATACTTTCCGCCTCGCTGCTTCCTTACGTCTAGGCGCTCCCTGTTGTTCTCCTCATCGCTGTCACTGTGGCGAAGTCGTCAACAGCCTCGGACACCACGGTCTGTCATGCAGCCGAAGTGCGGGTCGCATAGCACGACACGCGAATATCAACGATATCATCAGACGTGCTCTTGTCTCCGTCGGCGTTCCAGCCGTATTGGAACCCCATGGCCTGGCACGCGACGATGGCAAGAGACCGGACGGCATGTCCTTATTCCCATGGAAGATGGGTAGGCCTTTAGTATGGGACGCTACTTGTGTCGATACTCTTGCGCCATCCCATCTTCCTAGCTCGTCGTGTTGTGCTGGTGCTGCCGCTGCGGCTGCGGAGAACCTCAAGCGGCGAAAGTATAATAACCTTGTTGGAAGTTATATTTTCGAACCGTTTGGGGTTGAAACTTTCGGTTCGTGGGGTCCGAGTGCTCACAAGTTGTATAAAGATCTGTCAAAATGTCTAGTTGACACTTCGCGTGACCTAAGGGCTGGCTTTTACCTCGGACAGAGGATAAGCATTGCCATGCAGCGTGGCAATGCCGCCAGTCTTTTGGGCACATTACCAGTCGACAGCGATGCGGAAGAGTTTTTTGACGCCATATTTTAGTTTTAGTTAGTTGTAATTAGATTAGGGTTTTTATTATTATTTATTTTATTTTATTGTAATTATAGTTAGTATTTTTAAATGTAAATAAACCTTACACCTGCATTAAAAAAAAAGTTCAGATCGAACACATTTCAAAAACTCCGTATGAACTTTAAAAAAATCTTGAGTAATAATTGTGACGTTGCGCGTTGGTCGGATTCGCAATATTATCGCTTTTGACGCAATTCGGAACGCAGGGTAAATTGTCAATATTTGACAGATGTTATTTACATTTTGTTAATTTTTTGGCTTTAATACTAAGTCTTTTAAGCAATGTATTCGTATTATTAGTTTACTATTAGAATATGGATGTTCACATTCTAATGTTTTTGCAGTATTTGGCAGCAAATGTATCAAATGGAACTTCTCGGCAAACTTCGCTGAGGTAGCCAAAACTACAATAAAATTCTCAGATCCATTTTACCTAGATCGCGCCTGTTTCAAATTTCAATAATTCCATATATTATTGTCCAGTTGCGCAGACACTTGAGATACAAAACTACACCAATTTTACATCACAATATCCACTAGGAAACAATTTGCAATGAATAAAACTTCACTCGAAATAAACCTTCCAAAAATTCTGAAAAATTCTATTTACTCATCGCCTTCTTGTTTAGAAAAGGTACTCAATGTGCATAAATTGGCAAAAAGAAACTCTAACATAACTGTACCTTACATTTCGGACCAAAGTTTCAAACCCAAATACACATCCTCATCATCCTCAAAGAGGCTTATTGTACCTTATGGAGTCTAAACTAGGCGAAAGTGATATCAGACGTGTAGTGTAGGGTCATCTTAGAAACGCCCAGGTGTCGCTATCGTGGGAACCACCCGGAATACACACTGGAGCATACTGTGGATGTTTGCCATACTTGGGTGGAGCATCACCATTTCCTTGCTCGCGAACTCTCGCGCCGGGACTTGGTTCTGGCCATGGTCCGGAGCGAGAGGGAATAGAATGCGGTCGCCTTCTCCTGTGATACGGTAATGCTAGCGACGCCCCAGCCGCCGAGACGAGAGCGCGATCCTCGGCCACCGTAGGCGCGGGCTTGCAGACGACGAGCAATGCGACGAGCAAAAAAAAGTTGTTAAAATGTGAAACGAGAACATCTGCCGACAAACTGTTTTACAGTTTGGCAGAATTTTGTAATGAATAATGTAAGCAAAATTTGAATAAAGTAAAAAAAAAAAAAAAATCTCACCGTCCGGCCGTCCAGTAATGACCGAGCCCGAGTCATCAACGGCGCATAGTGTCAGCAAAACCGTACGGGGTAAGCAAGGCCAATGCTTGCTAGGACCACGGAATATTTCTGAAAAAGAAACTTGTGGTCCTAGAATGCAAGGACAACTGAAGGACACAGTTGAGGTTTTAGTCAGTAAAAGTCTGACACGCCTACTCGCTCCACACTAGAACGGAAGAAGTCATTGGATGATTTAATACCTAAAAAATAGGTAGCTTCAGTAAATCAGCTTTAGCAGCAATGCGATAACGCCGCGCCGCCCGCCCGTACGGCACACGATTCGGGCTTACCAGTGTCATCAACTAGTTACCCCCTTTTCTAAGATATAGATATTAATGTGAGAGGGGTACCCAATTGATGCAGATGTCTTTAATTAACGAAGAAATAATCATAAAATAATGAAAAGCAGATAAGCATCAGCGGAATCTTTGGTACGATACAATTTCCATACTCTTATCAAGCTTGGTCTATTTTCATAGCTCCGTCCGCAACCAACACAAGCCGTCTGTCTGTGCACTTGTCTGTCACTCAACAGAATACGTCTGTTTCGTTTTAATACTGATTAGCCAATAAAACAATAAGATTGAATACTGACCCGTTATTGTTCATTGCTTGTAAAACTCCATTGCTGAACATGACTTTATATCTATGTTTACCAATATATTAATGAACAGTCCATGACCACGATGCTCGGTACTTCGCACTCGATTTATTATTGTACCTGCCCTATGCAAATTAAGTAGATATTTAGAGGGAGAGTGTATTTATTTATTTTACAGTAATAAATGTACCTAAACTAATAAGTACCAGCGGACCGCTGGCTTTTTGTCAGAATAAAAATTCGAGGACCCGATTGCATCGCCGCCTATTGGGTTCAATATTTTTAACCACCCAGGGACCTACCCACTTAAATACACAAAATTTTATCCAATTCGGTCAAGCCGTTTAGGAGGAGTTGACAAACACACGTACAGAAGAATAATATATAAAATATATAGAAAATATCGAAGGTAGATAATCTCTGAAACTATAGAACCGAGTTTAAAAATCTTTTCACTAGTATATAATAGCACAATATCCTTGATAGAAATATAATTTTTCACTTTTAAGCGGGCGAAGCCGCTGGCATCATAAATATGAAGATTATAGAAGTTTTTTTGCAGACACACGAAAAGAGAATTCGAAAAAAAATGTAGGCGATAACATTTCTTTCGAATTCTCTTTTCGCGAGTCTGTAGGAAAAGAATAAGTAGTTCCTTATAGTAGGTACCTAGTGTATAAAAAGAAGGGAGCTAAGGTAGTGTATAAAAAGAAGAGGAAAAAGAGTAAGAGTATAGTTCCTACTGAGTGAGTGTACTAACTCGGTTGTATATAGTGTAGGTTAATCTATTTTTCGTCTTTTATATCTGGTGTCTTTAAGGCCAGGTTTTAGTTATTTTGAACTTTTTGGAACGTCTGGGAATCTTCAAATATAAAAGAGAACACCGTGAAAAATTACCTACTTAATTAAAATTTACCATATAATGACCGACCGCTGGGTAAAAATCAAAATCTATATATATAAAAGGAGAAACTGATTGACTGACATATCAACGCACAGCCGAAACTAAAAGGCCTAGTAGCGTGTAATTTTGTGCAAGGTTTTCTTTTATGACGTACGCGAGCACTAAGAAAGGATTATTCAAAACTCACCCCCTAAGGGGATGAAAGGGGGTCCAAAGTTTGTATGGAGAAAGCTACTTTCACGCGAGCGAAGCCGCAGGCAGAAGCTAGTATGATATAAATTAGTTAGCTTGATAAAAAAAAAACACGAATCTGACCCTAACTTACGATTTCAAACGTGTATATCTACGAGAATACGTCACGGAAATATTTGAAAGTTACACAAAACAATAAAGCTTATTTTTTAAAAGGGTCTGGCAAAAACAAAAATCTCGAATAGTTACTAAGTATATTTTTTTTATAAAAATAAAATCGCTATTACGGGGCCGCGAAGTCGACACGAGATCCGGGCCCAGTGCCTACAAAATAGGTACTCTCTGACTACAGTTCACAATCATAGAACTTGTTGATAGATTATGTAGGCCTATATACCTAGGTATAGTATAAGCCGCAACCTGGGTGTGGTTTACGCTAACTGCCAAAACAGTCTACAATGTTATAATCAGCGTCAACGCCGGTTGTATCTAGTCAATAGTGTGTTTATGTTTATTTTCTTTCTTATCTATGAAAACAAGCGGCTACTGGATGTACCTACCTACCTACTTAACGTTGACCCTTTTTTTGTCGTGGTCCTGGAATACAAAGGGCAACTGACGGAGCGCGGGTGGGTTTTTTGGTAAAAGTCTGACACTCCATCTTGCGGCCCAAAGGTAGTGTGAAAGTGAAACCCGGGGCCCTGGGACGAAGGCAAAGAAGGAACAGGAGTGGATTTTTAGTCAGTAAAAGTCTGACACTATCTCCCGATCCGCCCAAGAGCGGGATTTGTCATTAGATGATTTTCCCACCCAAAAAAAAAAAACTCCCTCTCGGCCAACTCAGAGCGGGAGGAGTTATTAGATGACTTCCCACCCTAAAATATACCTTAATACTTTTGAGCGGGATATAAATGATAATTTTTACGATATTCGCCGTTAAAAATTGCGCTACCGTGCGGTCTCATCTGTTGGGACAGGTCAACTCTTAACTTCCATCCGTGGACGAGGCTAATGCAGACGTTATCAAACACATTGTTACTTATATTAGATAATTCTGTAGCAATAAGTTTGAATTTTAAAAAGAGACCTTGACCTTCATTAGTTCCGGCTATGATAGTCAGATAGAAATTTACAAGGAGTTACCTAACAAGTAGGTTTTTATTTGTATACCTTCCTTTTATATTCTGCTAGCTGTCTCGGCAAACGTTGTTCTGCCGCCATATAAATTAACACAGAAAAAAATGGGAGGTGGGGATAAGAGGATAAAAAATAATCTACGACCTATTCTCAGACCTACCAAATATGCACCAAAAATTTCGTAAAAATCGGTCGAGCCGTTTTGGAGGAATTCGTTAACAAACACTGTGATACGAGATTTTGATACATGCATGTTATGTATAAAAATCTCGTTAAGTTAAGAACCTAGGCTTTCTTTTAAGTTCAATAAAAAGCTTGTCTTAAAGAGACATTTTTTATCATTACAATTTGTTGAAGTATCTGTTACCAAGAGTGTATTTACCCTTAGTCTTAAAGGGTTTTCTTTAAGCACACACTCTAATAATGTTACCACAACTGGGACACCAGCTTTCTCCCTCTGTGTGAGAGGGAGTAGGCTATAATTCTATCTAGGCCCAGTGCGTATTGGTAAATGTTTGAGCTGTATGAAATGTTGCACGCAATTCAAATAAATCGGGATATGAGCTAGAGAATGTTCATAATAACATAAACGAAAGGACAAAAAAAAAATACAATTATTGCTTCAATACAGATATTATACCGATAGTATAATGCAACCAGGGAGAGGGAGACCAAAGAAAAGATGGATGGATTGTGTGAAGTATGATATGAAAGAAAAGGAAGTTAGTGATAGCATGACAAGTGACAGGACAAAATGGAAGAAAAAAACGTGTAGCACCGACCCCAAATAACACGGGACAAGGGCAGGAAGATAATGATGATACTTTATCTTTTGTTCAGCTAATCTTACGGTACGTTACAGTTCTTTAGGACACGAGCAAAACCACAGGCAACAACCTAGTGAGAGTGCTAATTATTATTCTTGCTACGTTTATATTATAATAACAGTACGAATTACGATGTTATGAACCCGCGTTTGTTATTCGTCGCGGTCAACAACATCTATTTAAGGGGTGAAAGGTCTACTCTATTCTAGAGATAATGAATATTTTTTAATGTAAAAGTATTGTGAGCTAGTTGCTTGTACATGGACATCTATATATACAAAAGGAGAAACTGACTAACTGACATATCAACGCACAGCCGAAACTACAGGGACTAGGAGCGAAGCTGAAATTTTGCACAAGGTTTTATGACGTTGCGAGCACTAAGAGAGGATTTTCAAAATTCACCCCATATAGGGATGAAACGGGGGTCCAAGGTTTGTACCGAGAAACCTACTCTCAAGCGGGTGAGACCGCTGGCAAAATCTAGTATGTTATAAAAGCTGATATGGCAAGAACGGGAAAATATGGATTTGAGAAATCCAGTAAATGAAGAATGTCATTATGGCGGAGATCTACACTGTGTTCAGGTCGAACGATTGTAGAATACAGAGATCGACTATTATTAGTTTCAGCTGACATTGAGCTACCGTGCTAGTGAGTTTGCGTTTGCGGTAATCACACATCCATCACATAACTTTATCAATTTATTTCGTAGGCGTTGCTTACATAGTAGCTACCAAGAAGGCATTAAAATGATAAATAATGAGTTTTTTTTTCTATAAATATTGTTACTGTAGGTCTATAAGCGTTTGTATGAAAATACATTTATTATATTCTCAACTAATGCTTCTGCATTGTTGTTATTGTTGACAGGCATCGATTGATTTAAAAATAACAGCTAAAATTAATTATAAAACAATAAAATTACAATTATTCTCACATGTAAATGGAAAAATTTGCTGCATGAATTATTGGCGTAGGTGTAATTATTTTGTTTCAAAGACGTATAATTTGACCCTTGTGATAAGGGTGACCCGAAGAAGAAGATAATGAGTGTCGAAGTATCGCGAACGGGCGCAGGCGGCGGGACCGAGACATCGGCGCCCGCGCATCGCATACTCAAACGACTCTCCCAGGAGGCTGGACCCCTGTGCGACCATTCCCTTCTGCTCTACTCTCCACCAATATGTTCATTGGCGTCACCTCAAGTGGAGACAACGTGAATTCTCATTACGACTACCTAATCTGAACGCCGGAGGTAAGTTCAACTCTCTTTTTTAAATAATAAACTTACTGAAGGTCACCCCAAAAGTTTATGTAAATAAGTGATTACCGATAGCTTGAAGTGTAATCTCCTACAGAATGGCTAGGTATTCATCGCACAGTTCCCGACGAAGATTATCATCCACGTAAAGCATGATTTTAAAATTAATTTAAACTAATTCTATGAAACCTTTATGCACATTGGTATCTAAATCACTCTTCAGTACGTTTTTTTGTCAATTAAGTACTGTTAAGAACTGGTAACATGTTTATTTTTCTTGCAGGCACATCTAGTGAAAGAAATTTTGTACGCTTGCAAATATGGCGCTAGATTTCGTAGCTGGATGTATAGGGGGTAAGACACATACTTATAATATCTATAAATTCTGCTTTTCTATACTATACTTTATCTTGTTATTGATAAACTAACCCGCTGTGTTGGATTTCAGGTTGTGCGGGAATCATTGCTGGTCATCCTTTGGATACATTGAAAGTGCACGTACAGTCAGGTAGAGGCAGTGCACTGCAATGCACGAAGACTCTTTTGAAAGGAGGAACGTTGTCAAGCGCTTACCGTGGAGTTGGAGCTCCATTAGGTGGAATAGCGGCTGTGAATGCCATAGTTTTTGGTGCATATGGAAATACGAGACGGGTACTACCCAATCCAGATTCTTTGAAGACGCATGCGACTGCCGGGGCAACAGCAGGACTGCTGCAAAGCTTCGCGTGTGCGCCCGTCGAATTAGTAAAGACGCGGCAGCAGTTGTCCAAGCCAGGAGATGGCATGCCGTCACGAGCGTGGGCCGGAGCCCGTCACATCTTACGGACTGGAGGTTTCAAAGCACTTTTCCGTGGACTTGGTGTAACGATGGTTCGTGATACCCCTGCATTAGCGATTTACTTCACCTCGTACGAGGCGATGACTCGGGGAGATCAATCTGTGATGAAAGTGTTTATGGCGGGAGGTATGGCAGGAGCTTTGTCGTGGGTAGTATTATATCCTATTGATGTGGTGAAATCGAGGTATCAAGGAGACGTAGTGGGAAAGTATTCTGGTGCGTGGGACTGCTTCGTGAAGTCAGTGCGCGTGGACGGCTGGCGCAGTATGGGGCGCGGCGTGGGTGCGGTTACCCTGCGTGCCTTCATCAGCAACGGCGCTTGCTTCTCCGCCGTGGTGTGGACGGAGCGCGTGTGGCAGCACATGGCCGCGGACTCTAGTGTTAAGACGTTGGCGCAAGCTGGCGCCATCAGTGAAGCAGTGTGTGAGAACAACGATCGAATATTTGATGTTTAAAATTCGAATTATTAAGCTTTATTAAATACTTTTTTATGATAAAAAAAGGTTTGTATACTTGGAAATAATAGGAGAGAAAGATAAAATGTTGTTTATTTATATTTCTCGTTTTTTATTTTATTACTCACGTTCTCCTCACTTAGCGAGGCCCTAAACCTTAAAATAAATAGGCCATATCCATTACTATAGTAATATATTATGGAACTAGAGCATTTTAATTCAATTGGAAACATTGCCTATTTTAACCGAGCTAGTAATATTTAATAGCAACCTAGATAGTAAATAGAACCTAGGTAGTCCATACCTAGTTCAGAAATAAATGGTTAATGTAATGGTTTCCAAAACGCTATTTCTAGCATAATGAGTTTCGTAGACAACGGCTACGAGATTGCTACGCGGCTACGCCTGCTACGAAAATGTGCGAAATTATTCCATTTTTTATTATTGAAATGTTTTGCGATGTGACTACACTATACAGAACTTAAAAAAAATGTCTTAATGTGCTAGGGAGTTTTTAATCTTTACATATACAAATAACATATGCTTTCTTACATATTATAAATCTAAGTCTCCCACTAAGTCTGTCTGTATGATCGCTATAAACTCAAAAACTGCTGACCGTATTTTCATGCGGTTTTCACCAAAAAACCGAGTGATTCATGTGGAAGGGTTAAGTGCATTTAAGCAAATTTTAGTATAGAAAATACTGATAGTAAAAAAATACTTGCGAAGCTGGGACGGGTCTTTAGTTCAAAATAAATGAAACATCAATATTTCTTTCTTATTAAGTATCATATACTTGTCTGAAAAATTTCATACAATTTTCAAAAATATTCCAAAAATACAGGAATGATTCACATTATGAAAATATCACAACATTATAAATATGCCAAAATTGCTATAATAAAGGTAAATATTTTTAAAAATAAAGGACGGTAACATAATAATTTTACATAATATTAACTTCACTATACTTTTTCCTAAGACTTTTATTTCTTCATCTTATTGATTAGGTAGATTACGATAGTAGGGTAGGCTTTCCGATTAACAGAAAAGTTACTGTGAGACCTGGAAAAAACAGTGTATTATTATAATGTACGAAAACCAATACATTTTAACAAAAACGTTGCCACTCGCCACACATTAGGAATTCCTCCTCTTTCGTGAGTGTAATTACAAACATATAAATGTACATCATGTTCATAAACACCCAGATTGTTTTTATTTTACACAGGCTTGGCTTGTACCGGACGGCGAGCTACCCATTGCTCGCAGTCTGCGAGTCGGTACTTGTGGTGGCCGGGACTAATATTTTATAATATTTCGTATGGGAATCGAACCCGCGACTGGCAGAGCTCATTATTAGTTGATAGTGGAAATAAATTTCCTTAGAGCTAATAAATATATATATAAATTAATAATGAATCACATTTTAGGTACATATAAAGAGATTGCATGATTATTTATTGCCACGCATGATTACGTGTTTTTGTTTGTTTGAAACTTAGCAGGCGTTATGCACGTGAACTGAACAGTTTGTGTTTTATGAAAACAATAAACATACATGAAAGAATACCTATCCATTACACACATTAGTACCTATTAGACACACCCACTGTAGTTGGCATTTTATGAATGATCAAACCTGTAAGCTAGGGATGCGAGAAAATAATCGATTATTTCTTCTATAAAAATCGATTCTTATGGAAAAATTGATTTATTTTTGAAAAGATATAAATCGTTTTTTTCTTTTCTTAATCGAATTTTTTGTTCGGTGGGTGTCACAAACTGCAAGCATGTTTTTTTTTATAACTTTTTAGATTAAATACCTACTCTAGAGCTCTGCATACCTACTCTTTGTCACGGGCAATCACCGTTTAGTATGGGGTTAAAGATCAGGACTATAAAGATTATCGACGAAAAACTCAGTAGGCACAAAAGAATACTTACTTAATAATACCTGATTGATAAGAGGAGAGCACATCCGTACAGCAATATCTGAAAAGAAAATGACCATTCCATTCCCTCTTGTCGGGGCGTCGATTGAATTTGTTTAGAGACGTTGTATCGATGGAAACATCTCTTCTAAGAAGAAAAGACACATCTCTATATTTGAATTCAGAATTCGAGAATATCATGGAATTACAAACTCTATAACTTACAGAACAAAGTTCAAATTCCATTGAAAATCAAGCTTTTTAATGTAATGAAAGATCAACATAAAATAAATAAGGCCCGTGCTTCACTGGGACGCTATGGCGGTGCTGCCAGTTCCCGCAGCCAAGAATATGCATGCAGCTCTATGGTGTACCTTACCTGGCCACTGCTGGGCACGCAGTCATACAGCCATGCTTCACTGGATCTACATAGCCTCAAAAAATGCTATGTAGATCCAGTGAGGCATGGCTCTAAGGCTAATTTATTTTCTTGTTTTGACATCGATGGATTGTAATAGTCTCGAATTATAAATTCAAGTATACCGTCCTACTCATGTTCTAATGCTACCTTGGAGTGCACTAGTCTTGCTCCATAGGTTGCGGGGGGAGAGGCGGTGGCGGGGGAGGAGGCGGAGGCGGCGCGGGCGCATCATTGTTGGCGGCTTGGTTTTCCATCAGCCCGAGCTGCTCGAGCATATCGTCGTTGTCTTCCATCAGGTGAACCTGCACCAACCACGGCCGGTTACTCTGCAAAGAACAATTTGAATATCCAAGACGAAAAACGTCGACTTTTGTTGTCTCTACTGGTACTACGGGTGACGAAACGATAAATCAGTCCGTTTACAAATATTTTATCCCTGATTTTGCATCTGTATAATACGTATGTTAGTATAAGGTTGATTTTGGTTACTATTAGAGTTCAAATAACTGTAAATGGACTGCACAATCATTTTACATTTCAGCCTAAAGCTGAAACAATTTCTAGAATAATAGTAAATTTAATGAATGTCATCTCTATAGATACAAAAACCTATGTTAGTACAATACAAAAGTGTTAGATAATATGGTAAGTAAATTTTGATGCAAATGAGTACATTTTGTCATTCCAGCCTAGATGGAATAGAAAACTGAGCTGAAGGCGAAGCCGTTATGGAGCTTAGATACTACAATAACATATATCAAACGACATTTTTCAACACATAATACGAGTATTTAGTCACAAACTATATTGAGAGAACGAAAAATTAAATGATCGTGCGTTTAGCTGTTCATATAGTTAAATGTAGAATGCCCATTTATTTGGCTTGCCCATATCATGATGTGGCAAGTGGGCGCGGTTCTATATCATGAAATATTGAAATACAAACATTTCATGAAAAGACTGGTCATATCATGAAGTGATCTAAGATTTGGCCACGACAGATATATTTTTGGACTCTCGTCTGCATAGTGATGTCATAAACCTACGTAGTTAATTTGACAAAAAAAGGCTAAAAAATAAGGTAGATGAAGTGCGTCTTATTAATTACGTAATGAATCATAATAATGAGTTCTGTTAGAAAACATTAACAATAACAATGTTCCGAGGGTTTGACTCCAGTCACGGTCGGGGCCACGTGTTCACTTTTGGTATCAATGAATGACTTAACATTTTCTTTTGATCTTTGACATTTCCCTTATCAAATATTTTAAGGTTCCCTGCTCCGGGCATGAAAGTTACCTTAATATTTATAGAAACCGTGTTTATTTTGTCGATTGGAGGTTAACCACGATTACCTACATACATAGAACATGGAAAAATATTAAATAAATCAAATGTTATTCAAGTTTTAATTTTATTCTGGCTGTCTAGTCTGAGCATGGCCGTCTGTGGATTAAAGCCCCCTTCCCTTCCCCGAGGGGGGTGGGATGAACTATGAATAGTTAATTCCCTTTTCCACATAATTTAGCCTTTTTGTTAAGTTCGGTAATTAACCTAGTCCATCTTCTACAATGGCATTTTTAATACGTATTTGAGGCATAAAAGATCTTCGTCAAAAACCAAACAAAGACAAATCCATCCAAAGGTTGTCTGTAAAAATTTGCTTTTAGCGATAAGACCTCTCATTGTGACACCCTATTATTTTACTGCTTACCATCAGGTGGGATCGCAGTTAAGCACTAGTTTATATCGATTAAAAAAAAGTTCCTATTGTGATTTTATTTAAACTACATGTACGCAACAAGGCATTCTCTACCAGTCAACCTTTGGGTTAAAAAGAGAATACTGTGGTAGGTTTGCACAATAAATAAATAACAGATCCTTCAAACAGAAAAAAATAAAATAAAAAATAAGTTATTTATAATAATAAAATACATATAGATGCTAAAATTATAATCTAATAAATACTATGAAAAATATCAAATCGTTAAGAGAACTTAATAATAATTCTGACAAAGACCAAACTAAAGTTGAGAGGACTTCAAGTAGTAGTTCCGAATTTTACGCTTGAAGGAAAATTTACTTTCAGCTTTTTTGATGTCAATGGGAAGCATATTCCAAAGTTTTATGGTGGAAACAGGGAATGAATTGGACATAAAGACAGTACGGTAAAAAGGTATATGAAGGCGGATGTTTTTGAATGCACGAAGGATAAGATTACGAGAACTGCCCTACACTTTAAAATATCGTTTTAAGTAATCAGGAGCACAAGTATCGTTCATTATGGTGAAAGCATGCAGAGGGATCTGAGGAATCTCCTGTGACGGATAGGCAGCCATTGTAGCTGAGAACGGAAGGAAGAAGTGTGATCATATTTACGAAGCCCAAATATGAAGCCAATGCAGTTGTTGAGAAATCGATCCAATTTGTTTTATTATTGGTGTACCTACAATAAAGAGTATCTATCTACGTCAAAAATAACCGTAAAATTCCCATGACCAATTAAATTATAGGCCACCTACTATTTTGTAAACTTGTTTCATTTGATAAGACTGTCTACTAGATTCATTTATATTTATCTAAAAATAAACATTTTATTGTAGAGCTGATAATAATGGCACATGTTAAAATAAAATAAAACGTAGATTACATTGACCTACAGATTGTTGTATTTTAGCAAACCGCAAACTGATCAGAATTATTATAGCTCCTGTTTATTAACCACTGTGTATATCATAAACACTATGTACGTACTGTGTTGTCTGTCATAATCATAATAAATAATAATTCAGTAAGAAATATCTAATAATAACTTATAAAAACCGGCCAAGTGCGAGTCGGAGTCGCTCACGAAGTGTTCCGTACAATAATCTATACAACACTTAAATATTTATTTTATTCTATTTTAGAATTTGTTGTTACAGCGGCGGCAACAGAAATACATGATCTGTGAAAATTTCAACTATATTGCTATTACGGGTCATTAGATAGGTACAGCCTGGTGACAGACAGACGGACATTGAAGTCTTAGTAATAGGGTCCCGTTTTTACCCTTACGTATGGAACCTTAATTTTTTTTTCTGAATCCTAAGAAGTGTTTTTTTTTTCTAAGTATGGACGGTATCTGATTATAATTATTATCTTATTTAGTGACGTTATGTTTTTTGTTTTATTAGGTTTTGCGTTCCGTCATCGTATTAATATCTAATGTAAATTCTACTGCGTAAAATAGGCGTATTGACCTCTACAGTAACTTTGGAGGTCAAGTACTATCAATATGACGAAACTCATTCATAAAATGGTAAGTACTCGTAGGTGTTTCAAAGTTAATTTAAAAAAAAAATCGTTGCGCACTTCAGCAGCGGCCGTAGCAACTTAGCAACGGTCTACGAAAATAAATAATAAGTTGAAACTACGATACTAAAAACTATTGGAAACACATAACCGCAATTCAAGCAATTTCTATACTTATCACAACAATAATAGTGCATATTTTAACATTCAGCTACGCATTTTTCGTAGACCGCTACGATCTTTTCAACATTTTCAGCGTAGCACAAGCTACGAGGTTGTAGCTTGTGAAAATCCGACAGAGTTTAATGAACTAGAAAGAATAGGCTCATAATAAACTAATGCAATTCACCACCAACGATTGCATCACTGCTTACCATCAGGTGGGATCGCAGTCAAACACTGGTTATATCATAAAAAAACTGACCCTATAAAACCTTAAGAATGAATGGTCATGTGGTAAGGGTGATTATAAGGTGCGCATACAATCAACGCTTAGGAAGGTGTTGGACTCTTGCCAAAGCAGTGCAGTGCAGCTCGATAGCCCGTATAACGCATGGCAGTAAAACCATGAGATAGGCTTTCCTGAATGAGTCCATTGGAAATAAGATTAGACATTTGACAAAACCTTTTTACTGTCCGTTCAACCGATTTTTAGGGTTCCGTACCTCAAAAGGAAAAAACGGAACCCATATAGGATCACTTTGTTGTCCGTCCGTCTGTCTGTCTGACTGTCTGTCAAGACCCTTTATCTCGCAAACGCGCGGAGGTATCGAGTTGAAATTAAAACCATATACTCAAGTCAGCGGGTTCTTGAAGCTGTAAAAAAAATCAGATTTCGAAGTTAACTGAAAAAAAAAAGATTCGGCCATTTATGTTGCAAAAAACAGGTAAAAAACGTATATTTCACTTCCCGTTGACCCAGAATCCAGAAATTTGGCATAAAGCAAGGTCTTATAGCACAAATATAGGAATAAATCTGAAAACTGTAAATTTGTTGTAACGTAAAAACAAAAAAAAAATTTTGGGAATCGAACTGTTTATTTATATAACTTTTTACGGAACCCTCAGAGCGAGCCCTACTCGCACTTGCCCAGTTGTTACTTTTATTGCGTTGGTGGCATGATAAATTGCGGCTCCAGTAAATACTTTTTGCTTTTAATGTCATCCTTATACCATACGGAATATGAGGGCAAAATCGGTTGAACGGACAGTCAATAAGCGTTAGTTTAAATGACTAATCTTGTTTCGAATGGAGTACATGCAGGAAGAATCGCCAAACTAAAATGGCAGTGGGCAGGGCACATTGCTCGTAAAACAGATGGTCGATGGGGACGATAGGTTCTAGAGTGGCGACCGCGCACCGGACAACGGAGCGTTGGAAGGCCTCCCACAAGGTGGACCGACGACCTGGTGAGAGTCTCGGGAATGCGGTGGATAAGAGACGCACAAGATCGGTCGTTGTGGAGACGCATGGGGGAGGGCTATCTCCAACAATGGACGTCTTTCGGCTGAAATGATGATGATGATGACATGCAAGAATCAAACGCCTGTGCGCGAGATGACACGCGCACTACTGTGACAATCTTATTAAATAAAACTAGCTAAATAAAACAAATAGTTAAGCATGTACTAACATCAGGCAGTGCTGTGCGGTGTTGTCCGTGCCGTGCCGTCTCCGACAGCAGGATCTTCTGCCGCTTCTCCTCCATGAGGCGCTCGCGGTGCTTGTGGATGTAATCGTACACGTTGGGTAGGCCCATGATGACGCACGCCGACAAAGCTGACCGGTAGATGTTCATGTCTGTTGCCTCGTACCTGGAGAACCAAGTCATCGTCATTTCAGTAAAAAAAAACAACCGAATTAAGAATCTCCTCCTTTTTTGAAGTCGGTTGAAAAGATGTTAACTGCTAGACACAAAGTCTCCTCGTTGCCAGTGGCCTCGTTGATTGGTCCTGTGCTGCTTGCACCCAGCGTATTCCAGTGTCCCTCACTAGGTCATTGGCCTAGGTTTCGAGAGGGCTTCGAACACTACGTCTTCCAGTACGCAACCAATTGATTTGTGCCAATTGTTCCCATCTTTGTATTTTGTATATATTAGTTTTTTAAGTTAAGTATATATAAGAATTTGCAGAAGTCACAAAACTATGTCAACAAAACTTAAGGGGTCCAGTAGTACTCATGTCTGCCAGGGCTGCGGAAACATTTGACAGACTTACCTTAGCTTGAGAACGCAAAGGGCAAATGAAGGAACATGAATTGATTTTATAGTTAGTATAAGTCTGGCACACCATCTCGCTCGACCATAGAGCGAAAGTCATTTGACGAATGGAACATCAAAAAAAAGTTCGTGTGTCACCTAGAAATAGAGCTGAGTTGATCGAAAGATTTACCTGACCGGGGCAATTAAAAGAATACAGGAGGTATATCAAAATTGTGGCACTTTTCGTCTCGCTTCACTCAGAGCGGAAGAAATTATTGACTATTCCAACCTCAAAAAAAAACCCAGAAATAGGTTCCTGTAGAAAATCAATAACCATCCTGTAGGTATAACTGGATATCTACTAGTTTCGTTGAATTTATAATGCAATTTCTGGCTTATATACTCGTATAATAATATAGTAGTTAAACACAAGTATAACATTAAATATATTTTAGCAAAAAGTACTTTTTTTTCATAACAAGTCGAGTCAACAGGGTATCTAATCATGTGTCCGGTCAAATCTTTCCAGTGACCACATGGTGCGATTTTCTTATCAACCAGTTTTGTTTAACACAAATCGGTCATTTTGATTCCGGCATGGCCTATCTTTCAGTGGCTTTACATAAGGTAGCTGGATGTTAGTTTAGGGAAAGACCGACAAGTAATGGGCCTACCACACGCACAAGCTTCAGCACAGTTTTGCTTGCGTGTCTTAAGGGTCTTTCCCTAAACCAACATCCGGCTATACATAGTAATACATAAACATGGTTAAATTCAATAAAGTGAAATGGTTTGATTTCCAGCAGTACTATTATTTCCTTGACTTAATAATGCTCAAATTACACTAAAAACAAAATAAACAAAAAATGATGACTTCAGCGCTATCTAGCGATAAAATGGCCAGGCCCAGCCCCGTACGAAGCTTGTACCTTAATGTTGTTCACTCTGTGATCAAATATTCTGGCCCTGCCCCCTTAGCCAAGTTACAATCGTATCGTTCGCCCCGAACGCCTCGAGTAGGCCACGCCTCCGATTCCTTTGTTCTGACGTCATCTCAACGCTCAGTCACGTGCTCAGAACAAAGAAATCAGAGGCGTGGCCTACTTGAGGCGTTCGGCGCGAACGAAACGATTGTAACTTGGCTAGGGGGGCTGGCTAGGTAGTTTGGAGTCAGATGCCCTAGCCTTACTAACCTTAAAAGGACAGGGTTTTACAAACTATATAGCACTATCCCCTTCTCACCCTGAATTGTCCCCTGGAGAGAGTAGTATATATGTACATCGCCATCAGTACTTTTAATCTGAGGAATTAGCGACGAAGACACAAGTAACTTAGATGTGATTGTGTCAATACTTTGTTTAATATTTCAGAATTTGGTAACTATGACATTGTTGTAGTAGGTTAATGACATCGATTCGATATCGTTGCATATAAACAACGATTCAATTTCTTCATAACAATGGTAGATTACAAGAAATGATAAACATGTGTTAAGTAGCACGTTATTTTTACATGTGAGCATGCACTTGCAAAAAAAACGTGCTAAGATAGATAACTTTGCATGTGATTGTAAGACCAATGAACTCATGGTTTAAGTTTGCTCTTAGTGATGATTATATAGGTACTTATTATAAGTATGGAACTCTGTAAACTAGGTAACATATTTAATACACCAGCCCCCCTAACCAAGTTACGACCGTTTCGTTTTGATTCTCTTACGTCGAACGCTTCGAGTAGGCCACGCCTCCAATTTCTTTGTTCTGACATCATCTCAACGCTCAGTCACGTGTTCAGAACAAAGGAATCGGAGGCGTGGCCTACTCGAGGCGTTCGACGCAAGAGAATCGAAACGAAACGGTTGTAACTTGGCTAGGGGGGCTGATCACTTTTTCGTTATATTTTTGAGCGTATATATCGTCTACCCTATTCTTGGTGGAGCGAGAGGGAGTACCAGTCTTTAACTGACTAACACCCTTCCGTGTTCTTTCAGTTGCCCTTTGCGTTCCAGGATACTCTGAATACCATTTTTTTTTTTACATAAAGGGAAGGTACAGGTGAGTTTCAGTCAGTAAAAATTTTACACCCTCTCTAGCTCCATCCTAGAGCGGGAGAAGAAGATTCACCGACACTTCTTTTGTTGACGATCATACCTAAATGATCTGGCCGGACGCGTGTTGTAAGAGCTCAATAGGCATTGAATTCTGTCAGGGCAAGAATTCGTCGAAATTCCTTGAAAATATAAAAAACTTTTCTCGTGAAAGGACCTGCTAAAACGCCGTCACGTAGGTACCATCAAAGAAGACCTAAAACTTATATAATCATACAATTATGATTTTTCTTAGATTTCACTGTGAAAAATTAACATTGTACTAGTAGTTCCGACAGACGTTGTCCTGTCCAAAAACTGACTTTTCGTCAGAAAAGAAATGAGAACCCGATTGTAAAGCCACTTACGCCGGGTACCGGACCTGTGTGTATTTTCAAACCATCGAAGGACCCACTGAAACAAAATTTTATCAAAATCGGTCACTGTTTAGGTGACAAACACAAGTACAAAGAAGATTTATAGATAAAAATCGCACTTAAAAATACTAACTTCTGGTCCCGACCCCTGACCCCTGGCCCCTATTTCCCAAAATCATCTTGTTTAGATACCTACGTAAGTGTTAATATGAATGTGGCCATCCGGCCAGTCATCTTTACCCATATGACTTTTTAAAATACGAGCATGTTCACGCAGCCATCACGATATACAAGCATTATAAACAGATAACCCTCATACTGATCCCTCATTAATGTGATGATGAATGTGGAGAATGAAAATTTCATCAGAATTTTAATATATCTTCATATATATGTATTTTCTCGGCGTTTATTTTTTACAGTTTCTTATAATACTTGTTTTTTGTTTACAAAAACCTACTGATAATATTTTTTTTTTCAAACGTAGGAAAAAATGGAAAATCGATATCTATTTGTTTTCTCTTTTGTTCGTAGTACATTCAAAAAAGTTTGTCCATTTGAAAAAATAAAGAAAAACCATCATTGCTGTTGTAATGAAAAACATAATTGAACTTTACAGATGGAATTGTGATTAAGCTGACAAACAAGTTGGAATACTTATGTGCAACTGTTTCTCATGAAGTAGGTACCTACTTCTTCGTGCATCCGTAAATATTTACTGTAGGTACAAGCCAAAGGACTACCAAAGGACATAATAATATGATAACAATGAAAGTTGGAGAATTATCTAGCACAAACAGGTTTGCTGCAAATGCATAATGGCTACAACTAGGTTTATTATCTCAACTCATACGCGCCACTTCAAGTTATAAATAGAGACTAATTGATAGACAGTGTAACAGAACATACCTATAAATCTAAATCTGAATGGATGCAACTATGTATCAACCCCCTGCTCACTACTTTAGAGCGATCAACCCGAGATACATTTCTATACAACCGCTCTTACGTGATTAAGACGTGTTTCTCCAGATATTTTGAAAACTCAGATACTTTGTAAAAAACAGATATCTTGTGGATATTATCAAGGTATATACTGAAATAAAAACTGAATTTGTGTAAAACTAATCCAACAAAGACCTCTGAAAATCTGCTATTTTGCGTAATTGGCCCTTCATTATGTATTCATCATCATTATCATTTCAGCCGACAGACGCCCACTGCTGGACATGTATTATGTATTCATAAATTAAAAATATAAAAAAATGTTGTATCTATAGAATCCTTGTACATATTGATCGAAATTCTAAATGATTATGAGTATTTTCATAGACGAAGAATATGAACGGAAGTGGAAAGGAAATATGAAAAGGGGAATGCATGAAAATGTAGCCACGGGTATAAGCTATACTTTAATAATACTTACCTCACAATTAATCCATTAAGGAACAATTATGACAAGCCCCTTCCTTAGTTCATAGAAAGATAACCTGATGATGATAATTCTATTAAAAATGCACAACCCACGTGCTTTTATTCAAGATAGTATTATAATTAACCGTAGTTATATAAGATGTTGTGAATAACGTGATTAAATACCCATTTATTTCCTTATTTATAGTATTTCAGATAATGCTGACTTGAGATCTGTTGCAAGAGTCGCGAGAAAACCATTTCACACCTTGTAACGGGAATGCACTAAACATAAATTAAATCATGATGATATCCCACCCAAAAAAAGGATACTACATTGAAGCTAAGACTTTTATATACTTATCCTACTCTTTGCAAAACTTTTTCCTTTTTTTTAGAAGTAAATTGGTCTCCTCGTCATGTTGTGCATGTCTATGTTGGTTGGGTAGTCCAGACGGTCTTTTCACTTATCCCTAATTTAATATCTGCCTAAATTTAATTTTGCCTGAATTTAGAGTAGAAATATAAGAACGGTTTCTCTCCGTCTTCAAAATCTTCGTATTCAAATCTTCATAAGTTAACTAAAACTCACCACTCATTGGTCCTCTCATCGTAGCACTCGACGTGGTAGATTGTGGTGACTCCGTTGAAGCCTCCGATCGCGAAGATCATGTCGTCAATGACCTCGATGGCGAAGTTACTCCGAGGGTTGTACATGTCGGGCACCGGGGCCCAGGTGTTAGCGGCAGGGTCGTATACCTCGCCGCTACACATTCGGGAAATGCCGTTGAAGCCGCCGATCACGTAGATCTAGGAAAAAGAAATAATGTAAAATACTAGCTTCTCCTTGCGGATTCGTTTCCGTCGGTTATCCTACAATGTCCGAGGTAAAAGGTAACCCATGGGTTACTCACAAGTTCCATACGTCGTAAATTATGAGTACCACAGCATGGCACTCGGCGATAGTGCCTGTGTTGGGTGTTTCGCCGCCTAGCAATTAATGCTAACATGGTAGCCTGCCTTTCGGTGCAGGTACGCTCAGCGTAATTTTATTGAATCATTTTATGTTTATTGGCTTTGTATTGTCTGTGTAGAAATAATGTACCTTTTTGATTGTTCATAAAAGTTACCGTGGCCCTGGAGCGCAATGGGCAACTGAAGAAACATAGTTAGATTTCTTTCATTCTTAGTCAGCAGATGTCTGATACGCTCTCTCGCTCCACTTAGAGTGAGAGCATTTATTTTAAGATATCCCACAGTCGTCCTAACTTCTCGTATACACTAAACTCTTGAGACCCTCGCCTAACGATTTGAACATACTCGTAAATATACAGCATTAGTTTTAGTGTATGCGAAACCAGAAACACGTGTCTATTGCAATGTAAAGAATCTATGTACAAAATTTCATAACTGTATAAAAAAAAAAACACAATTATAAGCTTGTTATGTCATCCAAAATACATAGTCATCCAAACGACTGAGGGGTTGTTTCTCACTTCACCCAGCTGTTTGCTGGCGCCTAATGCCCGCTATGACCTGCCGTGACCTGTGTTGTACTTAGTGTCAGCGGTGTTCAACTTGTGACCTTTTCAAATATTTTTGGGAAAAAATATAACGTGGTGTAAAAACTACTGGAATTCATTTAGTTACTGATTCTGAACAAACTATATTCAGGTTTCGCATAAACTAAAAATAATGTTCTATATAAAGATATACCGTTATGAATCAAGTTTCGCGCGGCGTAGAGACTTGGCCTATATGTTGCGATTCGAATAAATCCAGACAAAACCAGTGCTTTCTGCATAGGTCCGTGAAGGAATACTAAATATGTCGATAAATCTTTTTTCTTAAAGAGACTTCGGCGTATTATTATGACCTGCGCTGATCCTGAAATGATAACTTAAAACGTTTTGAGTTAATATCTCACATTAAACGTTAATGCTCATAATAATATCTATGAGACTGTGAGCGTAGTGTTATAAATGCTTTTTGTTATGTAAACAGCTCAGTGGAAAGATAATAATCATGTCTTGTTACGTAATTTTAGAGCTACATTCTTTTTCAAGTCTGTCAATCATCAAGATGATTAAAGAGGTCTACCCTAAAAAAAAAACGGCATGCAATAGGACTGTAGTTTTTTTTTTAGCTAGCCTGTTTCGTCCACAGAACAGATTCTTTTTTCTTTTCTGTGGTTTCGTCACAACCACCGAAAGACGCAGCGTTGGAATAAGGCCTCCTACAAGGTGGGTCGATGACTTGGTTAAGGGTGGAGGGAATCCGATGAATGCTAGTCGAACAGGACCAGTCGTTATGGCGACACTTGGGGGAGGTCTGTGTCCAACCCTGGATGTCTTTCGGCTGAAATGATGATGATAATGATAATTCTGTTTCGTCTCCCTCCACTTTTCGCAAGCCCCCGGCATGTTTCGCTTGTCTTTAATTCTGACGAATTCTGCAGTCCAGTCCATTCCGCTATCACCTTCGTGGTCTGCCGTGACCACATCTCACGGTCTTAGGAAAGGTTTGTGTGTCAGGAACGAGTTGACATAATTATGGTAACTCACCATAAATAAACTACTACTACTCTTCTACTTCTTTAACTTGAATTAAAATAGTGTTGCAACCTCTTTTATTTCGGTTTTGAAGCTTTTGCTTTAGTTCCATAAGAAGTTTGTCAATCAAGTTTTGAGGCCCCCCGAGTTTGGGCACTGCCGCGCCTAGCTAGTAGCTGCGCCAATGATAGCAACATCGAGAATGAGTGACACATAAGATTACAAGCAATAATACCTAAGTACCTTGTTGTGGTAAGCGATGCATGAGACGCCGGAGCGGCGCGAGCGCATGGGCGCCAGGTTGGTCCACTGGTTCGTGTCGGGGTCGTACACTTCTACGCTGTTCATGCACTCCTGGCCGTTGAAACCACCCGTTATGTAGATCTTGTCTGAAACAAACGTTATAAATTAATTGATGCTTTTCTTCCAGTTAAATAAAAACTAAGGTCTATGTACTTTTGGTTTTAGTATAAAAAATACTTCATTAATAGGATGTAGGTTTTGTCACTGAAAGAGATCTTTATATACATTCTTTAGACGGATTTGACATATAAGGGGAAAAGACGTTTACATTTATATACAATTTTTTTTAAATATTTTTTTTTGTTACTTTACTGCCATCGCCGCTATCGGAAAGTGTAATAATACAGTGTTTAATTTTTCAAAATCAATAAGTTTGATTCTTAGATACGAATATTTTTCAACAAAACTGAGCCGTTTGATTTTTTGCCCTAGTCGTTCTTCCACGCACACCGTTATTTATTACACTATAATTATTAGTATTCTTGGTTCTTAATATTTTTCGCGTGAGACAACAAAGTTACTGTTATTACTTAGTGTACTTACGTATTGTAGATATATACAAGTTATCTTATCCACTATTATATGTTAAAAATTTTAAGCTCACGTCAAGGTTGTGGTTGGATATATTTGAAAAATCGTCTTCTTCCACCACCAGAAGACCTCGCAGAATGTACCTTATCCACATCAAATGTTGCCCCACCACTGGCAGCAGCCGTACCACCATGTATCTACACTTACTATCTAATGCGGCTGCGCTTGCGTCGGATCGTTGGGCGTTCATGGGCGCGACGAGAGACCACTGGTTGGTGCGGTGGTTGAACCGCTCCGCCGTGTTCTGTCGGTGATGGCCGTCGTACCCGCCCATCGCGTATATCGTCTCCCCTAGAACTGCCACTGACACATAGCAGCGACGTGCGTTCATTGGTGCTACCTGTATAGAGAAAATTATGCAATTAATTAATTAAATGCAATAATGACGACTCAAAGATTATTTTGTGTCTCGCATAGATCTGCCTACCTAGTGTTGTTACTATTTTGGTGTACAATAAAGTTTATTCTATTCTACGGTACAAAAGAATTTGAAAAACTATATCTGAAAAACGAAGTAGGATTTTATTCTTAAGGTGGGTCTACGCTAGAGAATCCGAGCACGAGCCGAGCTTAAATTCGTGTAGTGTGTATACGAATTTGAGCCCGGCTCGTGTTTGGTTCCTCTAACGTAGACCCACCATATGGATCTGTGAATTGATAGTTAGTTTTTTTGTGTTTCATTTAGCTATGTGTATACCTACTCAGAGGCACCATTAAACTATAAATAATCAATACAGCATCAAATGTTATTTTCAAATAATTATATAATATCATGAAATGTAACCATTTCGTGAAATGGCTGGTCACATCATTAAGTGATCAATTCTAAGATCTGGCCACGACATATGCACAAACTTCAGGTCAGCCTGTTTATCGCAAAGACTTTGCTAAGAATAAATACTTAAGTATTTCGTTTGTCGGCTTAATAATTTTCATTAATAAACCTTTCTAAATTAAATCCGGTCAGAATATTCAGTTAATGGAGATAAGATTGTATGATTTTCTGAGTTTAGTTATGAAGGGTACGAGTGACCTCAAACAACCAGGTGATACAGCGATTTTAGCTTCGCCTCTGGGAAGTCAGACATTGCAATTGTACAAATGACCAGTGACCAACAACTGGTGGAACAAAACTGGTCAAGTGCCAATGGATTTCGCACATGAAGAATTCCGTACTAAAATGTAAAAATCGAGTAAAAATTTTTAACTTTCTTTTAATTTAAATTTGTTGTTTTAGCGGCAATAGACATTCTGTGAAAATTTCAACTCTCTAACTCTTATGGTTTATGAGATACAGCCAACTGATAGACGGACACACAAACACATGGACAGCAGAAGCTTAGTAATAGGGTCCCTTTGGCACCCTTTGGGTGAGGCACAATAAAAAACACTTTAAATTAAGCAAATACCTCTCGCCAAGACTTGGTGACTGCATCGAAGCAGCGACAGGAGTTGAAGTAGTCCATACCATCGAAGCCACCAATCACGTAGATGCAGTAGCCGAGGACGGCTGTGCCGTGGTATGCACGGGGTCCTGCAGGGTCTACTTCTTCTACCTGAGAAATGAAAGTTATTTTAGAAAGAGAAATCTCAATGAGGTGTTCACCGTACAACGTACATAGTACAAAAGAATTAGGGTACCAAAATTTCATTAAATAAATTATAAATTTCCACATGACTGTGCTGTTTTAGGAGTATGATACGGATGAAGTCGCGGGCACCCTTCTCGTTTAACAGTATTAAAAAATACGTCAAAATCCGTGACGTGGTTTAGGAGAGTTAGCAGATAAACAGACTGATACAGAAAGCGATTTTGTTTTAATATTATGTAAAGACTGTCTCCCGCGGCATCAACCGACGGGGCTGATCTTTGATTAAATTGGTATATGACGCGATGACGTGATGATTAAACTGGTAGGTAGGCACTGGAACTCCGAAATGAAACAATATATTCTAACCGTGTTTGGGCTTATTAGAATTGTCATGAGATACAGTCATGCTAAAAGGCCACCGAACTGATCTGGTGATGAAGCCGAAAGGTTGGCACCCGAACTCCGTAATGATGTATCCTAACCATGTTTGGGCTTGTTAGAATTGTCATGGGATACACTCTAGTTTACAAGCTCTGGGGATAAATAAAGACGGTACCTACCTTAATCCAGCGATCTGCTCTCGTGTCATAAGTTTCAATAAAAGCTGTCGGTGAACCACCGCTCCATCCTCCAATTGCGAACAGAACCTGAGTTAAGAGACGGCAATTAGTTCTTTTAAATTAGTAGGTTCAAAAAAAATACCAAGTCAGAAAAAATATATTTGGGAATATTTTGATTATGTTAACAGGTTACTTCTAGGCAAGCGTGGTCCATCGTTGACTACATCATAGCTTACCATCTGGTGCGATATTGGTAAAACGCGAGTCAATCAATAGTTAAAAAAAAAACTGGACAAGTGCGAGTCGGACTCGCGCACTGAGGGTTCCTCACAAACTTACCTATAGAAACAGTTCAATTTCCAAATCGAGTCTCAAAGATTTTTACGAATCGCCAAAAAGGTTTTTTCTGTGACGTAACTACAAATTTCGACCTTGCTTCATGACAAATTTCAGGATTCTAGGAAAGCGGGGAGAGTACCCTATGAATTGGTTCCCTTGAGAGTTTCGTTATATACGTCGGTATATACGTTTTTTGCAACATAAACGACCGTATCTTTTTTTTTTGTTAACTTACAAGTTTGAGTTTTTCACAGCTTCAAGGGACCTTAGACCTGAGTATATGTGTTTTTAATTTAAACTCAAAACCATCACGCGTTCCCGAGTTATAGGGCTTGACAGACAGACAGACGGACGGACAACAAAGTGATCCTATAAGGGTTCCATTTAATTGTGACCACCAATGTTAACCAACAACCTGGACAAATTGAAGCTTAGTACTTGTTATTAAATCATGATAATAATGATAATTAAGATGTATAAAATTACAAAGAAAAAATAGCATTACTTCGTGTGGGACTCGAGGCCGAGCAATCTCCGGCGTAGCAACTTCCCCGTCTCTCTGAGCAATCATCTCCAAGTCGTACAGAAACTTCAAGGTTTCAATAATAATGGGTCGTGAACCTTCGTTACCAGTTACGTATGGATGGTCTTTTACGTTTTCTAAGAAAAACTGAAATTAGAAATAGAAATAGAAATAGAAATCATTTATTTGCCAATAATGTAGGTAACAGATAAGGTATTAATTTATGGAGAGTCCCAATACATTTTGCCTTACGGCATGCAAAATTATTTATTTAATTTAATTTGCCTAAGTTGCTACGTTTTCATTTACTTAAAATTTTTATATAATTGAGACACAAATAATGACATAGTACACCTAAAATTATTACATCTATAATTTATCAATTAAAGCATAAAATAATCATCATACGGAATTTAAAAAAAAAAATTATATTAATCAAATTATAAAACAAATAAAAAATAAATTATTATTGAAACTAACAAAATAAAATGCTATCACATACAAAATAAAAAAAAAATAAAAAAATAAATAAATAAATAATAATAATAATATTGAAAATGCAATGTATTAAATTACAATGTGCGTCACTGGAAAGACTGATTTGTATTGCATAGTTCACAAGTTCCATCGTCATGACATTTCTGGACCTGTTTGACCGACCTTCTTTCAAGCTTTTATTCTTCATAGCTCCTAATTAAATAAAACGTTTCGGGAACAGTTTCAATGTGTTTACAGCTACAAGAGTGGAATACCCTGCCGAACTCGAACACGCGATCGCAGAGCAGCAACCAATCGCTTAACAGTACCTAAAGCCTGGTGGTCTTTAAGTCAAGAGGTTACTCCTGAGCTGGCGTGCTCGAGCGTCAACCCCATCATCGCATACCATTAGGAAATATTGGGCTAATTCAAGCCTTACAATAATTATAAAAAAACGTACTTTAAACAACTATATTAACAAGATTTTTTCATAAAAACTAATATTTACTTGAGTGTCCAGTAGTCCGAGTCGTATGCTGCCCATCAGTTTGACGGTGTGCTGCCAACGGCTGTCGGGGTCATAGTTGACCCAGCGCAGCACCGCTTCCCAGACCACCTCCTCACTCTTCACGTTCAGTTCGTCTTCCAGTATAATAGAGTTGAGTTCCTCGAGAGGCAGGTGGAGGAATTCATCGCTTTGGGTCGCCACAGTCACGAAGTAACGCAGAAGGTAACGCCTACCGTCTGCCTCGAGCTTATAACAAAACACGCGTCTGCAACAACGCCACCTAGTGTTAGTTAGTCAGCTTACTTTAGATATGTCATTTCAGTATACTAGAGAAACCAGACAAACGCTATATGCTATAAAGCTATGTGCCCAATTTACTGGATACTAATTGATAGTCACTTATTGAGTTAAAAGACTCAATCAATCAGCATAATTTGTAATAATAATATTCCACAGCTTTCATACAACGCCATCTAGTCTCAAACTAAGCAGACCTTGGGCTATGAATACTAGACAACTGTTAAACATACATAAATATTTCTAAATGCATACATATATTATAGATAAATTACACCCAGATACAGAGCAAACGATCATGCTCATCACACTAACATTTGTCCTGGGTAGGAATTGAATCCACGACCTCCGGCTTAGCAGTCAGGGCCTCTGACCACTAGACCAACAGGTCAGTCAAATGTAGGCCAGTAATGAATCTACTTTTGTACAATTTTAAAATAAATAGATAATGTATATCTGGCAGTGGGACTATCATCTTGAAGACTTGCTTTATTTAGATATTTAGAGAGTCCGTGTGCACAGTGCAGCAGTGCTATTCTCTAAGAAAACAACCTTGAACGCAGCGCTGGCTGCAGCGACGAAATTCAAATAGGTACATTCAAATCACATACACATCCAATGTATATTTGGATTTCGCCGCTGCGGCCAGCGCTGCGCTCAAGGCTATTTTCTTAGAGAATAGCACTACAGGTCGGTGGACAGTGAAATGTCTTAAACGGATTCATCTCTATGATATGGGTTTCCACACGATGTCATTGTCATTGTTGATAATATGATGACTACCCTAAAAAAAATGATCATCTGCCAAAACCCCACTAACCTCGCAAACATCATAATGCCCAGACAGTTCTTAGGATTAAGCGAGGCCCTGAGATGGTCACAGCAGAGCTGCAGGACGCCGAGGAAAGCGAGGTAGTCGGCGGTCATGAGCAGCTCGTGCACGTTCGTGTCCGTCACGTCGATGCGGCGCAGGTACGCATACTCGATCAGTAGCAGCAGGATCTCGGAGCGCACGCCCGATATCAGCACGTCGCTTTGTTCGCGAGAGTGCAGTGTTGTTGTAAATAGTGCCCTGTTGACGTATAGGTATGGTTCAGTTTGTATTAGTTGACAGATTGCGTTGCATATTAAACTACTACTGCTTACCTACTACACTATACTATATAGCGTAAGCGTAGAACTAATGCAGTTTTACGCTATTCACAGCTTATATAATTCCACTAACACTGAGCCCACTTATCATCAGATGAGGGAAGGTGGAATATAGGATGAGCATATTTTCTTCGAGCGTCATCTCGCAAGTCAATCTAGGGCGCTATTAAGCCAAGATACTTTGTGATGGCTAAGCAAAGTCATAGACTTCGAATCTAAGCACCCTTTGTGGGATAAAGGTTTTGGTATGGGTACCAATGGTGGGAGTACAGCAAGCGTGGATAAGGTTAGGAATATATTGGATAGTCCTCACGTACTTACTGAAGTACCTTCTAACTGCTAGTAAAGAAGAAACAATATTGATTTTCCTAATCTCCAATGAAGTTGGTACTAGCTATGAATAATATAATAAATGAGTGAGAGTCGTACAGGAAGTATGGGCTGCAGGCTGAGAGTATGGCGCGGTGCACGGGAAAGGCGGCGCCGTCGTCCGCGCGCACGATCGCGTCGCAGAGCAGGCGGCACTCGCGCAGTCGGTGCAGCGCCTGCATCGCCGCCACCGACATGCACCGTCCAGTCTCGCGACCCGCCGTCTGACCACCATAACCAAGTTACTAAAAGTGCGCTTACACTGGCTTGGAACGATCAAGTTTCCTACATTTGCTTAGAAACGTTTAATATGGTAAACTGCATCTCAGTAAGGCCTGTTGTTCACAGACGATTTTTCACGGTAAAAATCTACGGGATATTGGCCATGCATGGCTGTTCATTATACGTTTTGACCATACCATAGGTTCGGTACGGTAAATTTATACACCTATGGTATGGTAGTATGCAACTTTTTGTCAACAAGCTTCAATGTTCTTCCATGTTAAGTTACCCTGATGACTGTGCCAACAATCTGCGAATATTGTCATACCGTAGTTTGTCATGACAAATATACGTATGTGTACAAGCAGCCTTAATGACTTGGTGTTACCGTGACATATTACCTACTTATACTGAGATTTGCGTAGTTTTCAGGTTTGAAACTGATACTGGTCATAAACAGCAGTAACAAGCCACGTTCTATTTACTACCTACCCATTTTCTTGATTAAATATTGTAGATGTAAAGCCGCGACATATGAACTGCTAAATAGGTGCTATCGTCACACGTATCCTCCGCGCAATCGGACCAGACCAGTCTAGTTTAATAACTAGACGAAACTTTCTATCCTATACTGCATACCTCGATAAAGATGCTTTGTCTGCAACTTGATTGCCATCAGCCTATCAGTGCCTTTAAACTACCTAATCCACATTTGGGATTAGCAATCATACTACTGCAACATCGAGCAATTAACTATGGCCCACCATGTTAAGCGTTTCTAAGCAAATTAAGATACTAGATCGTTCACTACCTTCAGTAAGTGTAGCCGGCGAAAATTAATTGTTGAATAAATTGCCAGTGCCAAGATTATCAAAGTTGAAAGAAGGATAACTATGTTGTTCCGTATTCCAAGTCGTGTGGTACATTGGTACAATGTTAGATAGGTTGTTGAAAAACTGTTCCCCCAAGTTTTCTTCTCTTCTGGCTAGAAGAAAATAATATGAAAATCCCAAAATGATTTGTTTTTGTTGCTGGTGTTAAAATAGGCAAACGCACTTTCATTATGCGCAAATGCGCATAGTTAGGGATATTTAGAGCTCTAAAATATTTAAAGGTTCGACCATTTAGGGACAGTAGTCTGCATTCGGAGTGCGTTGATGTTTATAGGGTTTCAAAAAGGGATAATCTCTTCTGGTTCCCGCTAATTTCAGTAATTTCCGCGTCTGCGGCTGCCGCGGTACATCCAAGCTTCTGATACATTAGTACTTACTGTGTTATTCGGGTCGTTTTCCATTTCAGTGTGACTTTAACGCAAAGTCATCATTATTAAATTGTAACGCATTAAAAAAATCTTAAGTGTAAATTGGACGTGTCGACACAATCGAGATTTGGCTCAATAAATTTATAAAAATAACCGTAAAAAATAACTCAAAATAGCAGAATCAAGTCATTTGATAAAACATTTTAGGTTAGCAAAAAAATGATATAAGAATGACAATCATGTCACACCTTTTTTTTCCAGATGACATTACTGGACAATAGTATTTTCATTTTCAGCGGTTACCTTGCTGAAATCAAAAACGTTTATAATGATACTTTTTCAGTAGATAACGGCGTCCGTGGTGTCCGTGCATGAAGGTTTGGAGTTTGTACTTAAAAGTTTATACTGTTTAGGTAGAGTCGATGAAAAAAGAAACAAATGTATTATTTTGTTTTTATTATGAAAATAATTTTCTCACAAAGCTGTCACATTCGTAGCCACACACGACATAACATTAGCAGATATTTTATAGTAATTACTCAATTAACATACCTATCTACATACTTAGTTACTTCTAATCTTAAAAATACAAAAATATTTACAAAAAAATCCTTGGCGCAATAAAAATTGCCAAACAATAGAATACTCTAAGAATGTTTTTGGCCACCAAAATTCATTTGTACAGTTTTTCTGCACTTATCTAAGCTGCACATTATTCTGCACTTAATTTAGTTGCACAATATTCTGCACTAATCTTAGTTGCGCAGTATTTTACTCTAGACTCAGTTGCACAATATTCTGCACTGAACTCAGTTGCACAATATTCTGTAATGTACTCAGTTGCACAATATTCTGCACTAAACTCAGTTGCGCTGTAATCTACACTAAACGTCAGTACATTTGTATGAATACTTTGTTTAACATTATGGTAATGAGGTTCAGTTAAGAGGAGTGGTCGTTTCCTTCGCGTGGATGCCGTCTGCTCTGAGTCGTGATAACAGTGACTTGTAAACTACAGGAGCGAAAGGTAGTACCACACCACGCTCTTGGATTTCACCTGAAAACAAATGAAAATGCATTTTAGCTTTACAATCTTTAAAAACCAACGCATACGCGACTTTGCACTACAAAAATTTGCCTACCGAACAGAATATTACAAGAGAGACCAAGGGCAATTTAAATTTAAACAATTTTAGCTTGAAAATCTTTAAACGTAGAAGTGATAATCAGGACCTATTCTATATATTCCTAGAATCAGGAATATTATCCACAACCACTTCGATACCATCGATCTCACGAGTAGGCTGTGTTATTCGGTGCCTCGAACTATAACGTGGGCAAAGTTCGTGCAGGAACCTTGTTCGCGCTAAATGCATGTCGAACAAATTATGGTTTACGCTGCCCGATTCATAGAACGTCGAAATCTTACAACTTGAATTTCATTGAAATTGATATATTTTCATGTTCCAAATTTAAATTTAAAACAAATATTATAAAAAGTTTATTAATTGCAATTGAGTCTTTAATATTACAGGTATATATTTATTCTTTTTGATTTAAGTTATCTATATATATCGCACCTTTAATCCAATACCATCACTTAACAAAATTCTTCAAAAAACTGTTGACTGAGCGCTAACTTTACAGATTGCGTTAAAAAACTGTTGGCTAAGCGCTAACTTTACAGATTGCTTTAAAAAACTGTTGGCTAAGCGCTAACTTTACAGATTGTGTTAAAAACAGTTCTTTGAAGAATTTCGTGGTGAAAAAGGTGGTGCAATATGATATTGTTTATCCAAATTATTTTTATGATGAGCAAGCTTTATAGTGTCTAATATAAAATGTATAATACAATAATGTCCATCTAGTGGCAACCAATCTATTACTACTATGTTTAATCTGTGGATAATGTAGTTGGCTGCAACATTACCACTTACTTAAAGTGTTATTTTTATACATGAGCTTTATGTTGTAGCTGTTTGTTATCCCTCAATAAATAAAATAAAAATCATATCAGCTGAAAGGTGTCCACAGTTGGACATAGGCCTCCTCCAAGTGTCGCCTCAACGACTTGTCCTGTACGTCTCGCATCCATCGGATTCCCGCGACTCTGACCAGGCCATCAGTCCATCTTGTATGAGGCCTACCAACGCTGCTTCTTCCATTATGCGTTCGCTATTGCAGAACCTTTCGGTTGTATCGACCATCTTTTCTGCAAACAATGTGCCCAGCCCACCATAAACCATGGCCGATAGTCCGGGCTGTATATAGATCGCTGAGGTCTCCTTGCACTATCATGGTCACTTCTCGGCGCTCCTACTTCTGGTGTAATCTTAGATGTAAGTTCTTACCATCTAGCACCATCTTGGCGGCGATGCCGGTTGGCAGGCCCACAGTCCAGGCCATGGCTGTGTGCTTGCTGGGGTCTCCTCGCACGGTCATGGTCACTTCACGTCGCTCCCGCTTGCCATCACTCCACGTCACACCGACCTCATGGCGGAGTACCACCAGGTCTGTCTCGTCTTTTTCTGTAATGGACATACATTATAGTTGATATCTACGTAAGTTCTGACTTTATGTGTGGATGGTAGATTATAAGTCGTGCCTCGACGAGTCTGACTTGATAATACCAAAAACGATAGATGGACTGTGTGAAAGATGATAAGCTAAAAAGAAGGAGACTATTGAGAAGACACCAAATAGAGAAGAGAGAGCGTGGAAGAAGAACGCATGCTACTCCAATTCCAAATAAATTGGTATTATTTGGGATATGGTCAAGAGGATGATGAAATGTTAATACAATAAGGAATTGGATCAAAAAAAAAATTTGTTCAAAATTCAAACAACGAATTGCATTCGCTGATGTTTAAGTTTTATATGAGTTTTCTTTCTATGGTCTGGTATCTGAGTCTGAAACCGTCTATAATTTATTATTTATCGATTTAAGGAAGCTTTAGGTTACGATGCTGTTTTTAAAATAAAGCCGTAATTTCTAGTAACAGGCAATTAATTTATTTATTTATTTAGTCTTCATGCAACATAAATTACAAAGGCGGACTTAATGCCTGAGGCATTCTCTACCAGTCAACCTAGGGTGGTGAAGAGACAATATGGTAGGTGCATAAAAAGAAAATGTTATACGAAAAACAAGAGTAGAAAGGAAAAAAAAAGTATACATATAATTAAAATAAACATACATATATATTTAATATTATATATATACATATATATTACATATATATTAATATAAAGTAACGAAAGAAGTTTTGAGACGATTCTGCTATTAATGGAGCAAATGATTCCGCAACTTCCGCTTAAATGCATATCGACTTTCGGCCGTCCTGATGTCGAGAGGAAGCGCATTCCACAGAAGGATGGACTGTATATAGAAGGAAGAATGGACAAAATCAGAAGTATGAGAAGGACAGAGCAGTAGGAGATTGTTAGAAGAACGAATTAAATTGGTAGCTAAATGACAGATTATGGAAAATTAAAAAAAAGGCTAACATTGACAATAAAACGGTTATGAAAGACTAGAAACAAAATCACTTAATAGTTATTAGTTAATTTTAAATGAACACAGATCATGGTGGTGATGTTCTTCATAAAGGCCAGGTGCTTTGTGATGCATGATCATAAACGAAGGAAAAAGATGATATGTGAGGATCGAAGCAGGTGACATTTTGTAAATTCTAACTGTGTGTCACGTTAGAGGGATTCCGCACATGACAGACACCGCAAACCACAGACTACCCCCTTTTATATTTTAAGTTTTTACATTCCATCCAAAGGTGGTCGGGTAGATGTCATTGTCAGTGATATAAGACCGCCCTTAGATTTAAGTTCTTGTAACTATTCTGTGTGTAATAAGTTCATTCTATTCTATTCTAATTTCCATATCGTCCAGCCCCCCTAGCCAAGTTACGATCGTTTCGCCTCCGATTCCTTTGTTCTGACGTCATCTCAACGCTCAGTCACGTGGTCAGAACAAAGAAATCGGAGGCGTGGCCTATTCGAGGCGTTCGACGCAAACAAAACGATCGTAACTTGGCTAGGGGGGCTGATACTCTAGTGACTGCGCAAGTGCGCACCCGCGGGACCGATATGCTCTGACGGACAATATCGGTCCTGAGCACCTAAATACCAGGTTCCTTAGGTGCTTGAAGAAGATATATGAGACCACCAGTCCGAAAATTCCGCAGGTGACATAACTCTGTAACATTAATTCTAAATTTCAACTTACGCAATTGCAATCGCTTGCTAAGATAATGGCTGACAGTGTCGAGAGGCGTCCCACACTTGACGATCTCCACATCGTCCAGCAGCCCCAGCGACTCCAGGGAGTGCGCGCCCACAGGCCCGATGCGCTCCGATAGTCTGGTGCGCAGGTTCTCGAAGAAGATCGATGAGTCCACCAGTCCGAGGAGTTCACAGGCAAATTGACGCTGCACAAAATATTGTAAAAGTTAGCACATTGATAAATAGATGCGATGTAGATCGCATAAAGAATGAAGATATCTGCAGGAGAATCAAGGTCGCCGACATAGCCCGAAGCAAACTTAAGTGGCAGTGGGCAGGGCGCGTTGCTCGTAGAACGGATGGTCGATGGGGACGAAAGGTTTTAGAGTGGCGACCGCGCACTGGAAAACGCAGCGTTGGTGCGGCGACCACAAAGTGGACCGACGAATTGGTGAAAGTCGCGGGAATGTGGTGTTTGCGAGACGCAAAGGACGTCGTTGTCGTTGTGGCGACACTTGTGGGAGACCTATGTCCAACAGTGAACATCCATAGGCTGAAATGATGAATGAAATGAACACTTAAAAGAAATCTTTTTTTTTTTATCTTATTTTTTAAATTTATTTTAATTATTTTTGGTTTACAATAAAGTTATTCTATTCTATTCTATTCTTATTTTGAAAACAGCATCAAAATTGATTAACAAATAAAACAGCATTTCAAATATTGGTATGAAGAAGAGTGGGGGTGCGGTGGGAGCATCTCTCCCTTTTGAACGCGCGTAGCTAATGGCGATGACGTCACATTTCAGTATGTGCATCTTTATTCTCTTACTTGACAGTTTCCTCTTGCACCAGATTTGGAAGGAACCTTACTTAATAATGAACAGAATCGAGAAATTCTTTTTCTTTGCGGTTTTGGATGAAGTTAGTTTTTAATTGTAAATAATATAAAAAAGGCAACTATCTTATTCTGTTTTCTGCTATAGTATGGGCCAGTCTTTTCGGTAACAATCTAGCTCGTTGTACGCGCATTTTCGCTTGAAAGTTCGAGTAGAAAAAACATATGTGCTGTGTAAAACATACCCATGTGATCTTAGGTCCATCCGGATGTAAAGACGTGTGAGGGTTAGGGTCCACCAGACCGAACAACTGCATCGCTATCATATTATCGGCGAAACCTGCATTGATAAAAAATATCATAGTTAGTAAGGTGAAAGCTACAAGTTCCAGTGTGAACTTGGTTAAATTACTGCATCAAAATGAAGAAAGTGTATGGGAGCATCGTTAAATACAGTTTCTTCATTTTGATGCAGTAATTTATCATCAGCATCATTAAGACACGGAAATAGTTATAGCGCTATGCTTAAGCAGGTAAGTAAAATAATAATTATTATTTCTTCATCACAAAATCACTGAATTGACAGAAATTAATTGATAGAATTGATGCATCGGTGTACAACGTATTTGATGAAGTCTAACCCTTATATTCTAAGACTTAGAATTATTCATCCACTTAGAATCTAAGTTCATTACGATTTTTTCTCAATTCAAGTGAATCAACAATTATAGTTTGTTATTTATTCACACTAATAGTCATGGCGACTGATTTGATTGAAGTTAAGAATGTTTCCTTAAAAAAGACTTTAACATTGGGTTAAAGTCTTTTTTAACCCAATGTTCGTAGACTACCTTTTTGCAATACCAGTATTTTCAATGGATCCAAATATTGGACCTGTCAAAACTACTTTGGCTGCGGGAACGTTTGTAATAGCGACCGTGGCCCTAGAATACAAAGAGTAACCAAAGGACAGGTGATCAGCAAAAGTCTGAGAAGCCTCTGGTTCCACCTTTGGAGGTAGGCGGAACAGAGAGAGTAAAGTCCCGCAAACCTCCGTTGAAAAGGGAGGATCCTCCAACCTGACGAGTGTTATGTCTGGTGGGAAACTGCCCGATAGACGATTTCGGGCTGTTCTATATGTTCTAATCGCGCAGAGTACTTTAACTTCGCGATGCAGGATTAGTTCTTATGTGACGCCACAGACGTCGCTACACATCCTAGAGAGAAGTCATTGGATGATTTCTCACACAGATTCCTCACTACAAAAAAGGCAGACTTAAACGTAACTTTATATCTGACAGTTCCTATTAACACGGTGGTCTGGCATGGTAACCCTCGAAAGCGAAGCTCAGCTGTAAGGTCAGGTCGCGAGTTACGGACATATTATATATAGCAGGGAGCCCTAAGACAAACCTTTGTATCTGATGGTTCCTCTGAACATTGTGTGCGCGTCCTCGATGCCGTACAGCCTCGAGTATATAGTGCTGTCTCTGTTGGGGAAGCCCTCAAAGGCGAAGCCGGGCAGGAAGTTCAGCTCACGAGCCACTGACATCAGTTCTCCTCCGCTCAGTACTTCCACGATCTGAGAAACAGAATCAAATATGAAATGTTATCTGGATAAAAAGTAATAATTCTATTTGGTCCATAAGTACCTAAGCAGGTATATTAAAAAATATTGGACCCGTATTTTTTTGCTTTTTAGAGGTATGCAGAACAGGGTTTAAAGTCCCACAACCACATACTCTGTTGAAAAGGGAGGATGCTCCGACCAGACGGATGTTGTGTCTGGTCTCCCCCAACTGCCCGATATTTGTTTTATGACTGTTTTGGTGAAAACGCATATGATATACCGGGATGTAGATTTTGTGTAAAGTCAGGTCTTTAGCTCATATATTTATGGCAGCATAGATGCCAATCCAGCTTTATCAAATCAACCCGAATTTCACAGATTTGGTCAATTGCAGTCTATATGTAAATGGGCAATTATCATAAAGGTCATTATTTCTGTAAAGGTATGAGCAGGGTGGTCTAAACATTAATACATCTTTATACATCAATATTTGTAATTTTTTTTTTATACATGAATGGACTAGGTAAAATGAAAAAGAAACATGTTAATGATTTAAAACCAAAAAAAAATGCCTAGTGAAAAAAGTTTCTGTAAAGCATCAATTTTTTCCTCTTCCTCAGTTTCATGGTAACTTAATAGAGAATGAGAATTTTATATGTTCATACTAGCTTCTGGTAGCGGCTTCACTCGTGTTTAAATAGGTTTCTCCATACAAACTTTGGGCCCCCGTTTCATCCCCTTAGGGGGTGAATTTTGTAAAATCCTCTCGTAGTGCTCGCTTACGTCATAAAAGGAACGTTGTTCAAAATTTAACGCTCCTAGGCTCTGTATGCCAGTCAGTTTCTCCTTTTATATACCTATAGATAAAAATATCTGTTTTATAATTCGCATTTGTGAGAATTAATTACCTGTCCTTTACTCAGATACTTGGCAGCAGAAATAGTGTTGAGTAGCACTCCCCGGGGGTTCCATGAGAATTTGTACCTAAGAGCGTTGTCACTGAACTCTGGGGCTGGTAAACCTGAAATAATAGGAAAGTTAGACGGTTTCTGATGAAAAAATATATATAACTAAAACTATTTAAACACTAAAGGTAAAAACTACTAGCTAAAATATGGCGTCATAAAACTCTCCACATCGCTGTCAACTGGAAGTGTGCCCAAAAGACTGGCGGCATTGCCACGCCGTATGGCAATGCTTAATCTCTGACCGAGGTAAAAGCCAGACCTTGAGTCACGCGAAGTGTCAACTAAGCGTTTGGATAATTCTTTGAAAAGCGTATGAGCACTCGGACCCCCCGGCCCAAGAGTTTCAACCCCAAACGGCTCAAAAATATAACTACCGACGAGGTTGTTATATTTCCGCCGCTTGAGGTTCTCCGCAGCCGCAGCGGCAGTATCAGCACAACACGAAGAGCTAGGAAGATGGTAAAATATAAATGAAATAATAACTGGACTCCTAGGATAAGAGTTCCTTGCGAGCGTCAAAATATACGCTCAAAGTGAAGAATAAACGGCTATAATTTTAGATTGCATTGAGTTAAAAGTTTGTTTTTTTGTTACTCCAAAAGAAAGCAGATCGAGTATTTGATATTTATTTCAGCTTAAAACCTCCATGCCTCCTTAACGCTTCCCCCAGAGCATGCCTGGAGTCAGTGGAAACTATCGCGCACGTGCTTCTCGAGTGCACAGCTGTTAGTGAAATAAAAATACGAACTTTAGGAGCTTATCTGCTTCTGGAGAGAGGTGGGCTGGTTGGAGTAAAGGCCACCATGACCCACGCACAATGGACCACCAAGGACTTAGTGCAGAAACCAGACCACAAAGATAAAATAGAATACCTCCACGCATTCCTGATAAAAAGCTTCTTGGTAGACGGACTACAAAAACGATCCTATAAGTTTTCTATTTTTTTCGGAATGAGGTTTTTTTTTTTTTTTTTCGGTGGGAAAATCATCTTATGACATCCCCCGCCCTTGGGCGGAGCGGGAGATAGTGTCAGACTTTTACTGACTAAAAACCCACTCCTGTTCCTTCGTTGCCTTCGTCCCAGGACCCCGGGTTTCGCTTTCACACTACCCATGGCCCCAGTAGGCTTCGACCCTGCTGGGCCCCTACGATTTGCTGACATCTCCCTGAGGCGCGCGTGGAACAATACGCGCCGTCGACGACTTGGACTCGGTCCGGACGGTTACCGGACGGTCGGACGGCGGGCTACCCATTGCTCGCCGTCCGCAAGCCCGCGCCTACGGTGGCCGGAAATCGGGATCGGAATCCCGGCGGCGATTTGGGCGTGAGGACCGTTGCCTTACGCGATCGGCCGCCTCCTTTGCTAGCATTACTGCTTCGCAGAAGGAAGCGACCGCCTGCCACTCCTCCTCGCTACGGACCATGGCCTGTACCAAGGCCCGACGCGAGAGATCGCCGCCACCGATCGCCCCCACAAGGACACGGCGTTGCTCTGCCCAAGCGGGGCACACCTCCACCGTATGCTCCACCGTGTCCTCCGGGCGGTCCACACAGTGGCGACACCCGGGCGTCGCTTCCGCACGAATCCGGTGCAGGAACTTCCCGAACTTACCGTGTTCGGTGAGAACCTGCGTCATACGGTAGGTGAGGACGCCGTGAGGTCTTTCCAACCACTTCGGAATGAGGTACGGAACCCTAAAAAGGTACATCTTAATATATTGTTTACCTCCACAGTATGAAACGAATGAGTCGATTCTTCCTCCATGGTTCTGTATGTCGTGAATACATTCGAGAGCGAGAAGGTGGTCGATGCCGGGGTCCAAGCCAACCTCGTTTAGCAACGTGATGCCAGCATCCTTTGCTCTGTAAATAGAAAGAAACAAGCTGAATAACAAAGTTAAAACTAAAACCCGACTATGAAATTGTTATTCTTAATTTAATTAAAACACTTAAATATTAACTAAACTATACTAAAACCTAACTATGTACATGCATAAACATAATCCAAAGATTTTTTTCACGAAGATCTGATAAAAAATAAAAATAATACCTCAGAGATATTAAAACATAAGACTTATATATTTTATAATCTACTTTTCAATTTCTTCATTTCGATATCCGCAATGGGTTTTCTTTTTTAAACACCCTTCTGAGAATACTTGGGTTTTTGAGACCTATGACGAACGATACCTTAGTACGTGACAATTTTTCACGAACAGGAAAACTTAAAGCCGATTTCTTATCTGATCTCAGTATTGAGAGTCCACAGTCTCGAGCATAGACGCCGAGATGCTAGCCTGTCGGATTTCTATCGTTTAAACAGGGAGTGTGCTTCGGATTGTCACAATCTAAGCTGCTAATTTCGTTACATCATCGGGCCACTTGACGATAGATCCATGCTTGTCTATAGAGATTGTCTATAGAGATACGATAATAGAGGCCTTACCGAGACGTGGTAAAATGTCAGGCGTGCGAACGAGAAAAAAGGATGGAGCTATACACAGTAAGCACCCTTTATAGCTTTAACAGTTCAGTTTATGTCAAATGGAGAGCGTTTCAAGTTCGTGGTAGCCCCTCTGAACCACCACACCTACCCTTTTCAAAGTATCTCTACAATTTTTGAGTAGACTTGAGTGTCTGACTTTAGTGGTTTTAGATTTAAACCTAATTTGAAGCAAAGGTATTTTTTTTTATGGAAACTTTACGCTTGATTTAGCTAAGACATGTTTTTGCTAGATCCCAGTGCAGGGCATGTGCCAGTTTAGTTATACGAACTCGTTACATAGGTAGAATCTATCAATAGTTGTGCCAAAGAATGATCCGAAAGATTTACCGTAACTCAGGAACGCAAAAGTCAACTGAAGAAGGTCATTCAGCAATAGTGAGACTACCACTTTATATTGATATATATGTATATATATTTTAATAAATATATATGTAGTGTATTTTAATTATAAGTTTACTTTTTTTTACTCTTGTTTTTCGTATAAAATTTTCTTTTTATGCACCTACCATATTGTCTCTTCACCACCCTAGGTTGACTGGTAGAGAATGCCTCAGGCATTAAGTCCGCCTTTGTAATTTATGTTGCATGAAGACTAAATAAATAAATACCACTTGAGCCCTAAAATGATTTACAGTAAACACTTACGCTTGATGTAGCTCCTGAACTTCAGGCCTCACATAAGACGCAGTGACCATATGCGCTCCAGTGTTAAGGCAGGCCCTCGCCACGTCCCCATGCAGATCGTACGGCAGTAGTGAGACTACCACCCTGGCTCGAGAGGTCAACGACTGGAGCGCTGACTTGTCTTTAGCGTCTAAGTATTCTGAAGATATTCCGTAGCGATCGGCTAGAGCATCTGCTTCTTCTTTGACTGCTGATGCTGTAATGATGGATACGCAGTATTAGAACAAACCACAATTCTTTTTGAGAACGGACAGGTATGTTTTATTGGTTTATTGATATTTTGAACATATAGCAGTTTATAGACGTGGCCGACTAGGACCGAGGCCTGATAGGGTTGCGGCTCTGCGGGATTGTTTGAAAGACTTTCCCTTACGGTCAGCAAAATTCTGACACTCACTCTCTCTCCACCCAGAGTGAAAGAAGCAATTTAATATAAAAAATAGCAAAGTAGTCACGAGCGATAAGATATGGTTGCATTTTCAATCCGTCTTAACTTTGTTATTCAAGAAATTAAGTGTATGACAAATGGTTCTAAATTACCTAACCATCAATTAAGTACCTAAATTACTACTGGACATGGCTTCTTAGTCGAATGCTATCTTACTTAGTTGGTAGTTAGTTCCCCAGTCTCCTTTTGACAAACAGAGATGAAATACTTAGATGATAATAATATCTTGTTGTACTGACATTACTGCACGATGAGTATTCGTTACGATTGATGTTTGTTAAATGCATTGCCTAGAGATTTTCGTCTAATTTGAATAATGTTATACAAACCTACTGTGACAGCAATATTCTTGTCTCTAGCCAAGTACTCCACTACCGGAGCTGACACCAGGCCACTACCGAGGATCAGGATGGGGGTCTGTTGGTCATTGCCTTCCACCTTATGACGGGAACGACTGGAAAATAAATAATCAAAGTTGAATAAACGTATTTTAATCGTAGCTTAGTTGGGACTGGGTTAGATGTATCTGGTCTGCCGCATGCCGATCGAGCGATGGGCACGTAAAACACAAAATTGGTGTTAACCCACGTACGTCATAATGCACTCAGTCCCATAATGGACCATTGTGTCCATCACGGACAATGGACGCATGGTATTTTTTTTTTTACCTACTTTTCCTGCTCTAGTGTGGAGCGAAAGGACGTGCAAACTTTTACTGACGACTTGTTTTCCCCTAGAAAGCAAAAAAAAAAGAGTTGCCACAGTAACTCTTTCAATATTCCTGCAAAATAACAGGCAAGTAGGAATGCTACGAGTTTTGAATTTGTGATATAAAATTCTTTTAGATTAACACAGTTCTATTTTTTTTTCGACTTCTAGTCCCTGCTAACAACAAAGAGACTAAAGTGATCCCAGGTAAACAAAGTTTGGAAACCATTGATTTAAATAAATGTGATGTTTGTATCTTTCTGCCGAAATCAAACCTTTGTAAGTATGCTTCTACCATGAAAGTGTTTTCCACGTTTCATACCGTTATGGAGTGAAACGTGGACGTGAATAATTATCTGCGTGCCAAATTTTAGCGCGTTCCGTTCAGTGGTTTGAGCTGCATGTTGATAGATCAGTCAGTCAGCAACGGTTACCTTTTATACACAAACTAGCTTCTGCCAGCTGCTTTGCCCGCATAAAAGTCGGTTTCTCCATACAAACTTTGGACCTCGTTTCATCCCTTTAGGGACTGAATTTTGGAAAATCCTATCTTAGTGCTCGCCTACGTCATAAAAGGAAGCTTTGTACAAAATTTCAAGCTCCTAGTCCCAGTAGTTTCGGCTGTGCGTTGATATGTCAGTCAGTCAGTTTCTCCTTTTATATATATAGCTAGAATATATTTACTTACGTGTTCGCCATTCTGAGTTCGTTGATGTATTCAAAAGCGGGCGTCAATCTGCCGTTGCTTGTTATGATAGCCTGAAAGATTAACGAACAATCAAATAAAGTAAGTAGAGCGAGTCGTGTCTGTGGTGACGTCATTATACGACTATCGCTGTTATGAACAGCAAAGATGTTTTGCTACCAAATCGAAACTGATTATATTTACTTATTTATGCAGGTTTTACTGTAAAAAAACTAATAACCTTTAAGGTCATAGGTCATTAGACCCTCCCTACACTCGACTAGCACCACCTCGTCACTCGGTGTCCACTCGTTGTCGACAAGTGGTCCACGGTTTGACACCGTGTTGTTTACCAGTATACGTCATGTATTCAAGGAGTGGACATTGCGTTATCCGTGAATAGATTAGTATTTTATCAAGGAATGACGGAAAGGGTGTGGTATTTCACAAATGCATAGTCTTCGCGTGTGAATCAGTCGCAGACAGCACACAATGCATTCGGGACCAGTGTGTAGGCAACGCAAGGCAAGTATGGGAGCAACGGGTGACCACCGAGTCGTCCACGCGTGGTCGCACGTCGCGGACTTAGTCTCTCCGGAGTGGATGTGGTGAGCATGTACCCATTGTACTCTATACAAAGAATACTAATACTAACACATCATCGCTTACCATCAGGTGAAATGGCGGTCAAACGCGAGCCTATCAATAATAAAAAAGTACCAATATGAATTTTTCAATTCATATGTACTTTTCAGTACTTATTTGTCTTCTTCTTATTATTATTACTGAAACCTCGCGCCCCGGAAAGCACATAAAGCCGGTTGTCATTCGTAGATATTTGACAGTCGTTACAGGTAATCAAACGCCAGAAAGTCTGACCATAAGTCAATCCAAGGATCAAGAAATCAGAAACGTTTATTTCAAACAGACCAATTACAGGCACTTTTGACTTGACAAAACGTCGGTCACTCAAAAAAGTGAAGCTAAATTGCACGTTCCAAAGCGTAGATCTCTATGGAGAAGAACGTGCAAGAAACTCCATGGACACCCTTTTGAATCATATTATGAGTTACATAAATCTTGGTTACATACGTTACGTGTTGCCTAGTAACTGGGTTGAGGAGGTCTGATAGGCTCCATGTATAACACAGGTATTTAGTTGCATCCGGTTCGACTGGAGCCGACCCCAAGATAGTTGGGAAAAGACTAGGGAGCACTGATGAGGTGAAAGTAATCCTCATGAAATTAAAAATTAATTACAAATACCTCTGTATAGAATGAAATAGCTTTACATATAATAATTGAATGTTATAGTACTGGACCTAAAAAGTTGGAATTTTGCACAAAGCTTCCTTTTTTGATGCATTGGTACTAAGAATAATAAATGATTCTGGAAATCGAGATTAGTCTCGATTTGATTTTTAAATCATATTAGATTACTCTGTACACACAACAAAAAAATATACAAAAAATTACGTAATGATGTATTTTTGTTTTTTATTCAGCCAACTGACTTGCAGCAGTATCTACCTTGCAGAGATCTTATCGAATCTGTTTCGTACTAAGTAATTTTACTAACTAGCTTGCTAATTTTGAATTGATATCGATTCAAATAATGGCGACTACTTTCACCAATACCGCTCGTGTCTTTGACTTATCTTTGTTGGCCCACTGATAATAGAAACAGGCAATCATATAAGTTCGCGCAGTTCTACAAAATAATACTATAACTACTGATAGAATTATACTGATCTTTTATTATTGTACTAGCGGCCTGCAGCGGTTTTGCCTGGGTTTACAGATTTACAAATACAAAATGGATTTTTGCTAGAAAATTATATACAGGTATATAGCCTGTGCCCATCTGAAATAATGTAATTTTCAATAGTTTTTGGCGGGATTTTATCGAGTGAAGTTCAGTCGAAAAAATCCCGCCTTGGTTGGCCAGCCCCCCTAGCCAAGTTACAACCTTTTCGTTTTGATTCTCTTTTTATCGATCGCGTCGAGTAGGCTACGCCTCCGATTTCTTTATTCTGACGTCATCTCAACGCTCAGTCACGTGGTCAGAACAAAGGAATAAGAGGCGTGGCTGACTCGAGGTGATCAACGAAAAGAGAATCGAAAGGAAACGGTTGTAACTTGGCTAGGGAGGCAGGTTGTTTTAATTATTCCCAAATTGATTCCGATGTAAAATTGGTGTAGTTTTGTATCTCAAGTGTCAGAACATCTAGACCGTTGTGGAATCATTGAAACAGGCGCGATCTCGGTAAAATGGAGCTGAGAATTTTATTGATTGATAGATAGGTCTCTTCTTTCTTGTACTTACTAACTTAAAATTATTGTTAACTACCTCTGCGAAGCTTATCAAAAAGGCTGACTATATAATTTATTTGCTGCCAAATACTATAAAAACATTATAATATGTTACATCTGTATTCTAATTGTGTATTCATACAAAAGACTTAAATATTTAAGCTAATTATTATATATAAAAAAATGTAACTTCCAAAATTTGAAAGTTAATTTTTTTTAATATATTTAATAATAGTGACAGAATTGTTTTAATTTTGTTTCCATAATATTACACACTAGCTTTTACCCGCGGCTTCACCCACGTACATAAAATAGCTTATGTCACTCAGGAATAAAGAAGCTTTCTATTGGTGAAAAAATTTTTGCAATCGTACCAGTACTTCCAGAGATTACCTCCTACAAACGAAAAAAAAAACTTTACCTCTTTATAATATCAGTGTAGATTATAGATTTTGTGCTTTTTAACTTACTCCTTGAACAACAGGCGAGAACTCATGTTCATCTAGTGGCTTGGTGGCGTCAGACTTCATAATATCCTCTGCATATGGATATAGCAAATCTCCAAAGAAGTCGGTGGACTCTCTCGGTAGCTGTGTTGGCATGTTGTCTATGGAACATACCAGAACTCCTGGCCCCTTGAAACTGATGACAAAATTGTGGATTATTAGCATGCTCCCGTATGGTCTAGTGGCTAGGATACCTGGCTTTCACCCAGGAGGCTCGGGTTCGATTCCCGGTACGGGAAATATTTTATGGATAGCTTTATTTTGCCTGTATATATTTTTGTTGAGAGTATTTTATAATTATTTTATTTGAAGCTATTTTTCATAGAGTAAAATAAGCAAATCTGTTCATTCAAAACTGAAAATACTGTGTGCTATCGTAATATTATAATAATAATACAGTGATAATAATCTGTTATTCAATGTAATCTTTACGGGTATGTTTGTTTTTGATTGCCCGGGGTTTTTCCAACACTAACACTATTTTTCAAATAAACAACGAAATGAAACTGAAACGAATAGAAGCCAAACCTTTTGGTATCCTTGTTTCTATCAGCATCGTAGAGACAGAAGGGCGTGTCGATAGTGGTGCACTCGTTCATGAACTCTATGGAGCCACCCGGATCCGCCGATATGTCGCAGATTGCCAACATTCTGGAAATATTTCTGAGACTAAAGAATCTGAAACCATGATTTCTAAATAAATATTACTCAGTGCAAATCACCTGTTATTTAATCACCTAAAATCACCTTAATCATCATTTCTTATCGCTATGTGTGATGCATAGCCGATCGAATTTCAAAGTGCCAACACACACACACACACACACACAAACACACACAGTTTTCATGACAACATGAAAAACAAAATAACAATCAGTACACACGTGACATTTTTATCCTAATCACATTCCTGTAGACCAACAACAACTCGCAGTACGTAGTATGTGCGTAGCGCATAACGTAGTGGCATGTGCGCAGAACGGAGCATGCTCGTAGCATATTCATAGAACATAGCGTACGCGTAGCATGTAGTGCTTGTAGCACAAAGCGTGCCCGTTATATATTGTAGCAAATTGCATGTGCGCAGTACGGAGCACGTAGCACGATCGTAGCATATAGCATGCTAGTAGTTTCGTACACCGAGCACGCTATATCGTGTGCGATTATATCGCGTACCCGACTATACATAGAAGAGCAGAGCGTGCTGGTAGCATGTTCATAGAACATAGCATACGCGTAGCGTGTAGTAGGCTCGTAGCATGTAGCCGCCTTTTAACATACGTGTAGCATGTAGCAGGCCCGTAGCATGCGCGTAGCATGTAGCAGACTCGTAGCGTACGCGTAGCATATAGCAGCGCTCGTAGCAAGCGCGTAGCATGTAGCAGGTTCGTAGTGTACGCGTGGCATGTCTGTAGCAGGCTAGTAGCACACGCGTAGCAAAAGCGTAACAAACGCATAGTATGTATGAGGTTTGTAGCATGTAGTGCCCATAGCACATAGCACTCTCGCAGTACGGAGCGTGCCCGATTATATATCGTAGCACATGATATTGATAATTATTTTTTACAATTTGACATAGATGATTGTTTTTATTTTACAATTTGGTTTATTTATTTTTTAAATTCATTTTTTACATAAATATTTACTTGATTGTTATTAAATATTACAGTTTTCTACACTTTATTATATATATATATATATATTCTCTTATATTTTGTGAATGTGGGGACTACATGGATCTTATTTTTTTCTTTTCAGTTATTTCGACGTATGTCTGGCAATTTGAGTGTTTTCTACTGCCTACCCAAATGTCCTTTCCTTGGTATTGTTCATCAAATCGTTGAGCTCCTTAGTAGTCCTAAATTGAGCTATACGAACACTGACAAATGCACCACTCAAATCTGTGTGATTCGTTCTACTTCTTTCTTTCAAAATACCATCTCAGACACTAATCAGCATATGATTTTACCATTATGGTACATGTTTGCTGTATGGACTAAGAATACATGTTTGCTGTGTGGACTTAAAATAAAACTGTAGAACAGGGTAATGGCTGATCTAATTGATAGAATAGAATCTAAAGTATTGAATAAACTAGTTGTGAACTATTGAACTTCTACAAAAAAGAAATTTTAGACACTTTAGCATTGGTAGAGTGCTACTGCACTTTTGATCCCTGACTGGACATATACAGGTAGTCAATATTTATAAATGGAAACAATGATGGACCATTTGGGGTACAGTTATTTTTTTTAATAGTTGAGAAGAAGCAAGTTTTAATCAATAACGCCACGGTTGGCGCAGTAGTTGAGCAATTGACTGCAACGCTACGATATTTGGTCGCGGATTCGAATCCCGCGAACAAATACTTGTATTCGCATGGCCTACAGATACTTGTTCTGAGTCTAGGTATCTTGTGTATGTGAGTTAACATGTTCATGAATGCAATCACGACCCAGGACTAAATCCTAGTGTTTGGCAAGGTTGTTTTAAAGAAAAATTTTCCTCATTCCTTTTCTTCCTTTCTTTCCTGTTTTTTTTTTTGTGTCCATGCTTAAATAATTATTTTAATTTTTCTCTATGTCTGTGATGCAAGTGTACACTTGTATGGCTCGGGACAAAATGACATCACTGATACATATTTTAATTCAATCACATATCTTGTTTTACCTGTGTGGTAACGCCGGTGCTCCAATACTCTTCGGCAACCAAGGAGTGTGCGAGGGCAGCAACAAATGCTTCGCGTCTGGTATGGTCAGCAGCTTGGGACTGCCCACTGCCCAGTAGATACAGTTAACCAGCACCGATGTGTATGGCGCTATCTGTTAATAATAAATATTTTGAAATGGTATTTATTTACATGAATAATTTACATTTAAAAAAGACACCATCCCCATCTATAAAAATAGTTAAATAAAATAATAAAAACCCTACGATAATTACAACTAACTAAAATCAAACTAAAATATGGCGTCAAAAAACTCTTCTACATCGCTGTCGACTGGTAATGTGCCCAAAAGACTGGCGCCATTGCCACGCTGCGTGGCAATGGCCTCTGTCTGAAGATAAGCATTGCTATATATAATTTACAAGTAGCTTAATAAGAAGTGTTGAACTTGTTCACGTGATGAAACTGTAAAAATAAGCTTGTAAGCTATATTATTGCAACGTTTATAAATTCATCCGTTTAGTAATTTTTGCGTGAATGAGTAACAAACATTCATACATGTATCCATCGTTACTCACAAACTTACACATATACAAAAAAAAAATGTAATGATATAATAATAATAATAAATCTTTATTGCAGACAATTTCATCCATATTTTACAAATTATACGCATATTAAAAAACTAAACAATTTGGGCACGAATAAATGTTTTCAGGATGTTTGAGTCCTGTTTATTAGCAATGACCTGTAGGATGCTGTTAGTCCTACCCCGAACTCTGCTTAGTAAAGAAGCGAGCCGCTTGCGCACTTTGGCATGGAAGCCATCTACCCTGGCCTCCGCAAACATACCGGAAGAACTACTAAACCGGGATAACCCCAACAACATCCTAAATCCATTGTTATATTGGACACGTAGGGCATTGAGCGATCGCTGCGTATAATTGAACCACAGGCCACACATGTAGAACGTCTGACAGTAAGCTCTAAATAGCGTGACTTTAACCTGATCACTACAACGCGCAAACCTGCGGGGCAGCATATTGCTTCGTGACATCGTCGTCAAGGCCCTCAACGGACCTTAACGTAGTGCCCGAGGTACTTAATTGTTGTACCCGCTTCAGTTTAGCACCATTAAGTTTAATTGCAGGCACATATGGCGGATATGCATGTGCCTATTAATATTGAATTTATTAGTTACGATATAAAAGTTTAAATAATAACATTGCATATCACCTGACCCATTTTGATGATCCTGAATTGTATTTGACATTAGTATTAATATGACATGTAACTTGATCTCTTTGAAATTTATTGAAATTAATTTAATTTGTTATAATATGCCGATTAATATTGAGCAAGATTAAAGAAAGAAAGAAAGAAGAAAAATATTTTATTTGGCACACGTACACAGATACACACAATGTAGAAACAACATGTAAACACTTAAGATAAAAAAAAAATAAGAAAATAAAATAACTAACATTGTGTGTCTCGCGCCTGCACCAAATACCTATGTCCAGTTCAGCAAAAATGCCAGACAACTTCGTGGTAGTTGCCTGACGCTGGTTTTCACTGACACTGGCGTTTTACTATTATTCGTAGTCTACATTATTATTTGTTATCATTTAGATTACGAATATTTTTTTATTTCGAATAACTCTTAGTTTCGGTTACAGTTATGGTGCTCTATAACATCCCTAATTAGACGCGAAGATTTAACAGTAGTCGAGTGCGAGCACGACCGAAACGTTTACCGCGTTTGGATCTTTGATTGGTTAAGAGCTTGGAGCGGGCCAATCGGAGAGGCAAATGCGGTAAACGTTTTTATCGCGTAATAACAACTCGCACTAGACACTTAGAATGTGTTACGAACTTAGATTGCACCACGTATATAAATCTCGGTCAAATTAGAAAAAAAAAAAACTTGTATTGAAAACTTTAACATTTTGATAACATTGTTAATGTTTCTAAATAATAAAAATAAAACAGGAAAAAAAAACAAACCGCGTGCTTATTGACCGATTAATTCGCAATCGTTTGCTTTGTTATTCCCATTCCTTAGATAAGATAAACTTACAAAAACATTTTAGCAACGTTTCTTTGACTCATTAATTACAGCCTTAGTAGGCAGTTATCACTTGATATGAGATAAAGTGATAACATTATCATTGTGACCTACACGCTTAGAGGCAATAACATTTTATTTCATTTTGCGTGAATCCTGTACGGTTTTGCGTTATTATTTATCAAAATAAACGTGTCGAGTGTGAAATCATTTGATCTAAGATTAAATTACCTAAAGTAGTCACTACCAATGCATTGACCTACTTAATCTTGTGGATAAGTAATTACCTGTAATAATGGGCTTAAAGTAATAAAAATGGGATAACAATATACTTAAAAGTAATCGGTATTCGTAAAACTTATGGTTTTTTTTAGATAGGAAATCATCCAATGTCTTCTCCCGCTCTAGGGCGGGCGAGAGGGCGTGCCAGACTTTTACTGACTAAAAGTTTATGGATAAGGTTATGTACCTTCTGTGCGAATGTAGAGATGTATCGTTCAGGATGCTCGTCATATTCTTGAGCATCGTACCCTCCGCCATTTTTCCTTTCCAAGTGATGTCTTCTGCGTACTTCACAGCCGTAGATTTTGTTTGGACCTAAAATATTTAGAAAGTGCAGTAAGGGCTATCGATAAATTACGTCACTCAAATTTCCTAATTTTTTTACCTCCCCCTCGCTGTCTTTTTTTAAAGCTGGTCACTTTTATGAGACTACATCCGTAGTGTGACGTCACATTTAAAAAAATACAACAGCAGTGCTAAAATTAGTTTTATTTCTTTTTTTCTTATTTATAAAATAAACTTCAATATGTATGACAAAACTGACAATGCATTCAACAACATCATTGATACAAGTTGGCAATATTTTCAAGTTCTTCTTTATTTTTAACTATTTAGTTAAAAATTTCGAGTTTCAGTAGTTAAGCATAGTTTTTGTGAAGTGAAGAAATTTGCGGCTTTTCCCATCCCTAGTTACACAATGTCTCACTTCGTCGACCCCTTTCCCTGGCCTTGACGTATGAAGTGATTTATGGATGACCCCTAAGGTAGGTAATCAAATAAAAAGTAGGTCGACTTCATTTGGAAAGGAGAGGAAAGTACTTACTTCCATGTTCAGCCACTTTCTTCAACATTTCTGGTGGAACATATTCGTGAGGTAACTCCTGGAATATTTCTTGACTTCCCTAGAATCAAATAATACGTTATAATATATATCTATAAGCTTCACCTTCTCTAGTTTACGTGTAGTAATATTACTTAAGTATGTCTTTTTCAGGGAGAACATCCTAAGCGACACCAATTTGAATGTTTTTCAGAAATGAGTTTTCTTTTCCAATTATGAAAAAGTATTCTAGTTACTATTTTATTAGATCAATAGTTAATACTTAATAAATGTTTTTTTTTAATGATATTTTATAAATATTTTTTAATTAAGGAATGGATTCTCGTTCTTCCTAAACGAGTCGATGTGATGAATTAAAGGTGATTTCAATTGGCATGTCAGTAGTACTGTGAAAGGGATTTTAGTGCATATTATTTATAATTTTGTTTTAGTTACTGTAATCATTTGTTTAACCGTTGTAATTTATTAAATAAATAATAAATGTAGAACTTAATTCTAGATGAAATAATAAAACCTCAAATACACTAGGGGACAAAACGCCAACATGACGTCGAACGCTGTCAAATTGTCCAAGAACATGCCCTGAGTCACGAGAATTATGCATCGTAAAATATTGGCGGTAAGGTACAAGACACTGGGCAACGTTGCAGCGTCACGTAGATTGAGCGTTGCGCGTCATCTTGGGGACATTTTATCCCCTATTGTATCTGAGACTTAAAAGTAACTTTAAAAGACTGAATTAATAAAAATCTAACTGTTCACCATCAAAGATTGTATCACTGCTTACCATCAGGTGGGATCACAGTCAAGCACTCGTTTATATCACTAAAAAAGGGTTTTGACTCTTGATTCTGACATTGGCAGTCACACTTATCTTGTACAAAAGCGAATATGTACCTAAATCTTGCTCTGTCGTCAAACAGTTTGGGAATATTATTTATTTATTAAAATTTTATTTAGTAAAAAACAATCTACAAAGACGGAATCAGTTGTGTAGTTAGGCGAAGCGCAAGCGAGGGTTCTTTAACAACGAGGGTCTTTTGATAACTGATAGGCTTGCGTTTAAACCAGAGTTGACGGTAAGCGACGAAGTGGTCGAACACTGAGTTGCGACAGTTGCTGTCTCGTTTTAGAATTTATGCAAGAAAAAGGCCTCGCTAAATGCGCCCTCGCCCGAGTCTAAATTAGTTCACGCTACGACTCTAGGCGGAATATTAGAATCTTACCTGAGAAACGTTTCCAGATCCAGTGAACACGAAGGTGAGCGGTCCCAGAGACTTGGGCATCATGCCCAGCGCCACTTCGTAGCCAGCGTCCCTGATGGCCTGACGCGCCATGCTGGAGTTGCGGTAGTTGTGGGACGGCCCTATGTGCTGAACAGGAAAACTTTATTATTATACTAGCTGCTGTCGGTGGCTTCACCCGCGATGATAGTAGAAAAATATCCCAAGTGAACATATTTTCGGGATAAAAAATCTGTGAAGTAACAAACGTACATACACATACTTACAAACTTTCGCTTTTATAATATTAGTGGGACCAGCTGTTCCTCGCGAATCCGTTCACGTGGAGTTTGAGAAAAGTCCTGTTAAAATTTGTTTATCCATTTCAGAGATGTCCGGGGGGACATCGGGAGATGGGAATATAAAAAGTAGGTCGAGTTCCTTACTCATTGTAACATTAGCTATATTCTAGTGAAATCTTGTTCAACCATTTCAAAGACATATTCCGTAGTTTGTAATCTTGTTAGAAAAATGAAATTCTGATTTGAAATCCGGTTTTAAAATGAAAAGTAGCGTTAAGTAGCTTATAAGTAAATAAGAAGAGTTATTACGGAACGCAAAGAACAATTGAAGGAACACAAATGGGAATTTAGTTAGTAAAAGACTGACACGCCCTTTCGCTTCATCCCAGGCAGGAAAAGTCATATGAAGATTTCCGACTGATAAATAATGGACCTCATGTTTGCAGTAGCCTTTACAACCACTAGACTATCGGAGCAGTCCGGTAACTAGGGGGTGCCAACGGTGCCCAGGCACAGGGCACAGTCCCTGGAGGGGCGTAAAATTTTTATATCGAGTACTTTTTGTACTTTTTTCAAAGGGCACAGTTATCACACACGGGCGTGTATAAGGCTAGTTACGCCACTGGTCGACGATTATCTTTTTTAAAAACCTAGCCTTTATATTTAACCTACATAAAAAAGGAAGTTTCCAATTTGTTATCAGCTATTGAAGGCTAATTCAATCGCGCTCTACATAAACAATCATAAATATCTTTCGACCCCACCTGAAGATTTATATTTATATAATGGGCCTTGCATTTCATTTATCTTGTTACCGCCCACTGATATCAGATAAACTAAGTACACTGACGATATTATTTTTATCACCACAATCATATGAATTACCCACAAAATTTTCGGTCAAACTTTTTCGTACATAGGTACTCTGCAAAGTTCCACACCCACTTTTGTTTCTATATTTCATATCCATATTTTTTGAGATGGGAAATCATCAAATGACTTCTCCCGCTCTGGGTGATAGAGTATCAGACTTTTACTGACTAAAGCCCACCTGAGTTCTTTCAGTTGCCTTTTCCTTTCCGCAGCCTATTTCATTGCCTATTGATTGATATGAATGAGACAGTCGTATGTTTGCAGTAACTAAGTTGAATTTTTTATACTAAGTAACTTAAGATAACTTGTAGGTTCTCAATCAGTCTATTTTCATAATGGCCAGCGGACTACCAAATGGACTCAGTTACCTCTTAAGTCTTAAAGAAAAAAGTGATAAGGACAAAAGAGATAATTTCACCGGAACTAATGGCCGATTCTGTACGTATCGCGATTCATTTTTTCGGCTGGTTGATGCATTTCCATCCCTTACCTGCAAATGCCTTTCGCCCTTGTGTGAGCGAAAGGGACTGTGCGACCTACATATTCGAATATGGAATGACATTTCGATGAGAACTTCGCATAATTCAATAGCATTCTAATAATTTTGTGTCTTGAAAACTGTGTCATTGTGCAAGCCGAGCTGTGTCGAGGACTACCAGGCATTGTGCAAAGCTTCGTTTAAAGGACGAGTCACTCTGCTTATATTTGATCCCATTCTAATTTATTTTATGACAGGTACTCTCTGCACTAACATCGAAACCAAAACGTGGAGAGAGTCATTATTATGCTATGCCTAGAGCCAATTAGTATTGATACTGGAACCCATGTCAATACCAGATCCCATTCCATGTCTAAAAGGACAGAAATACTGTATTTGACTTGTCGGTGTGCCGTTAATCAAGTAAATGTTTAACTTCTTTTTAAGCTGAAACTTTTGAAGTTCAGAACTTTTAAAGTCCACTTTAACTTTAATGCTGAAGTTGTCATGGTTTCATGCTAAAGTAGAGCTTTAAAAGTTTTCAACTTTAAGTTATTATCAACTAGCTTGTACCAGCTTTGCCCGAGTGAAAATTAACCGACGGATACTTAGGTAAAATTTCCTTGAGATAAAAAGTATTCTGTGCTTTTACAGAACATGGCCTACCCGTGTAGCAAATTCTAATTCGCTGAACGGATTTTTTCAGCCGCTTGATCGTGAAGGAGTATAAAACATAACACATACTGAACACTTCTTCTTCTTCTTCTTCTTCTAGTGTCGATCTGACTCAAAGTTTTGTCCGACCAATATTTAGCCACCTGGACAGTTCTGTCGTTGGCCTCGTATAAGTCGTGGAGGGTGGAGGTAGTTGTGCATGCTAGGCAGGAAAGGAGGTGACGCATATCCTGGGAGGGGCTCCACACTGACACTGTATTTGCAATGGGTCAAGGAAACCCCATTTGGCCAGATTGTCCGTACAGTGGCCAACCTGAGTCCGCAGTCGGTTTAGAGATTCCAGATTGTTCACTGCAGTTCATGTCTCGGTGGCAGACTGTGACTACTACACACACCCATACAATCTTTCACCTTTATTATGTTTGTGTTATACAGATAAGCCCTGAAATACAACGTACTTTTCAGCAAGTCCACTTACCATGAACGGAGTGTGATGCCCAAGAGCGAGCAATCTCAGTCCAATGCCGTGAATAATGTTGATCATGCCAGCCACTCCTGCGTATTTACCGAACGCCACCACGCGGTTACCGGAGTCGTCCATTAGCTTCTCGTAGTCTATCAATCGGATGTTCTGAATATAAAAGAAGGTTTTATTTATTTAAACTTCATGTACAGTGGACCACCACTGTACATGAAGTTCCGCCTATCTACCAAGATAGGCGGTCTTAATTAAAAAACAAGGCATTCTCTACCAGTCAACCATTGGGTTAAAAAAGACAACACTGTGATAGGTGTGCACAATAAATAAATAACAGATATATGAAATAGATTGTAGAGAGAGAGGAGAGAGTAGTAGGTCTCCTGTTAGTAGGAAGTTATACTTGAAGTTATAAATTATCGCAATTCAACTGAAGCACCATCGACTTTAATTTTGTGAATGTAAAGTTGATTTTTAAGTGAAAATTTGTACTAAATCATGATTTCGAAATTCGTCTTGTAGGTATAGCATAGAACTTAATATAATTACGTGCGTCAATGCGTTCAAAAGGAATAAGTCTGCCGAATAGACCTTATAATCACAAATAGTTACAACAGTAGGCGGGTATATTTTCGGACGAATACAATACGGTCAAAATATGGTGGCCACTCTGAAGTTGGCGTTCGAAAATGAACTGTGTGAAAAATAGAAGGATGATATTTAATGAGCCTAGTGCCTACCTTTTTCAAAATAGCATCCAACATCGGCATATTAGCCTCCTGTGCCTTGATGGTGTGCGAGAAGAAGCAGTACGTCTTGTTAGGGATAAGCAGGTCAATGGGCGTCTGCTTCACGCCGAAGATGACGCTGGCCTCGCTGATGTCCTCCCGAACTATCGCACCTGCGTTTATATACGACTGCAAAGGAAATGGATCGATTAATCGAAAAATATAACAAGCCATAATGAGACCATAAGGTTCCCATTTCTGGAACAGCGACTGACTCTTTATTCTCACAGAGAAGCAGTCTCTGCCCCAGGAATGCATCTTGATCCATAACGCGGTATAGCCTGAAATTGTAAAATTTATAACTTTATTTATTATTTATTTATTTTATAATTCATGTACACATAAAAACAAAGAAGAAGATAGGTATCTTAATATAAAGACTAACTGACTGACTGTCTGACTTGACTTAGATAACTTATGATTATAACATAAATTTCTTGGAATATATGGTTGTGAGCCGTAACTGCGAAAATAATCAGATCGTCACATCACAATCTTCGCCCATCTGTCCGGGTGCATTCGTAAAACGTGGCCACTCCAGCCAGGTTGTCTTTTCCCTGACATCTACTATTTAAGTTGTAGAGCGCAGGGTGGTATAATAATAAACAAATATGTTATTTAAAGGGTCTCTATATACAGATGTCTGACGTCAGCAAAACTTCTTCCTTAAGCTATATCGAGTAGAAAGCTATGAAGGTTCTTACTTGCATCGGGTAAGCCCGTCGATTGGAAGGCTGGACGATAACCCTGACTCCCTGCCTCACCAGGCGGTTGACATTCGACGGTGAGAACGGCGCCCTTCTCTCCCATACTGACTGATCTTCTCTGCGTATGGCTATTATACGTCCACTGCGTCCACTCTGAATCAAAACCCAAAATTATGTGGAATCAGAAGTATTTAAATAAAGAAACCGAAGTGAAAAAGCTTGCGGAACTTTTGCAGAAAAGGAAGCGGAAGCAGAGTTCTGTTGCACACTACATTACATCCCTAGGGACAGAATGACTTGCTTTAGGTGAAGGTTGTATGACATATAAAAGGGCATTATCGAGCAGGTGATAATTTTTATTTTATTTGGAACGTGAATTAAAATGTAGGTACTTGCAGTATCAAACAACTTTGTTAAAAAACCAAACTAGCCACTAATAAAAAAAAAAGAATAAAATGTTGTTACCTAATGACGAGTCTCTAAAAAAAAGTAATGAAAAAGCTGGAGCGTTACAGAAAATTAAAACTATAGAACGTTCAGTCTTACGAGTAGAGTAGTAATTTTTTGTTTCAAATCTAAAAAAAATGTCGAGTGATAGTTAACATTAACTTGTAAATAATACTTATATTTATCTAATATATAATTTGTTTCACTGTATTGTCTTTTAATTATCTCATAATAAGTTGCGAAACTATTTTTAATTCCTCACTTCACTCAGGTTTCTTATTTTCCCTTGCGTGCTCGGGAGTTAATAATATAAAATTCTCATTAGCATTCAGGATTGAAACTTAGAAACCTTCGCTGGAAATCCACGAATATAAAAGAGAGCACCTTAAAAAATATTTTATTATAATTAACCATATAACCAACCGGTCTGTAAAAATCAAAACATGGTATAAATCTGTAGGCTCGATAAAAAAAATCACGAATCTTACCCTAACTTACGATTTCAAACGTAGTATATAACGTAGTATCATCATCATCTTCCTGCCCTTGTCCCGTGCTATTTGGGGTCGGCGCAACATGTTTTTTTCTTCCATTCTGCCCTGTCATTCGTCATGCTATCACTAACTTCCTTTTCTTTCATATCACTCTTCACACAATCCATCCATCTTTTCTTTGGTCTCCCTCTCCCTCTCCATCCATCCACATGAAAACTCATAACTCTTTTAGTAACATGCGTTTCATCCCTCCTCTTCACATGACCATACCAAGACAAACGATTCCCTTTCAATTTTTCAGTCACTGGTGACACTCAAACTTCCCCTAATATACTCATTTCTCACTTTATCCATTCTCGTCACACCACACATCCATCTTAACATTCTCATCTCCGCTACGTGCAATCTTTTTTCATCCGTCTTTTTCACAGCCCAACATTCTGATCCATACAGTATGACAGGTCTTATCACGGACTTGTAGATTTTTTATAAACGTAGTATATAACGTAGTATTCCGAGATTACGCCATGGAAAAATTACATAAAATAAAGCTTGTTTTTTAAAAGGGTCTGGTAAAAACAAAAATGTTGAATAGTTACTATGTTTTTTCTACACTAATATTATAAAGAGGTAGTTTGTTTTTAGTTTGTAGGAGGTAATCTCTGAAAGTACTGGTCCGATTGCTAAAATGTATTTCACCTTCAGAAAGCTGCTTTATTTCTCAGTTACATATGCTATATTTTATATGCGCGGGCGAAGCGAAATCCGCGCCAGTGCCTACAAAACCACTTTGTGACTACAACCGGCTCAAGACACTGCTTTATCCCCCAGTCACATAAACTACTATAACGTTCTTCTTTCTTCTTCTTTTTTAAAAATAATTACGTACTTGGTGCTTTTATCAACCTTATCTAAAAGTAAAAACATTTGCATTTATATAGCACAACGCACACATCATGCACAGATCTTTGTCATTGTTTAATGAGGAAACGAGTCAGTATCATTTCAGATAAATACATATAGAAATAGGTCAAAGTAAATGTAATTATTTATAAATTTTAGAAATCTATCGAAGTCAATAAACAGTGCCTAAGTAAATCATTAATTTTTACAAGGCTTGTATAACACCCACTTTATGATAATTGTTAAAATAATGTTTCTGATGATACTCTTACACTAAGTTTATAGGATAAGTAGGTACATGAGTACTAAAGTTTTTTGGCCAGATGGCCAGAAAAAATGGCCACAACCTTAAACAGCTCATCGTAACTGGCATGATTGATGGCAAACGATCTAGAGGCCGCAGCCTAATAAGATGGACAAATCAGGCCCACTCCACACTAAACACCTAATTGCACGTCGCACTTTTTGACGCCAAGAACCGGCACAGAAAGAGTAACATTATGAGTCAGTAGCTAATCCAACAGGAACTTGACGACCTTTAGTAACAAGGAATGAAACGTGTAGAGAGAGACGTAAATGTAATTACATAAAATAGCTTTCATAATTAATTTGTAATTAACAGGCACTGAACGATATCGCGTAATGTTACCATTTGTACCATTGTGAATTACTCATATGTTATGCTCGTGACCCGCCCTAGTTTTGCTTGGATGTTACAAATCTTTGAAATTCTACACTTACACTTTCCTCATTAACTACTCTATCTATTGGTGAAAAATTCATGAAAATCCGTTAGTTACTTTTTGAGTTTATCGGGAATACAGACAGACATACGGTGGGGGGCTTTGTTTTTATTTGTAAGGAAGACTGTGTCCTTTATGAAGATACAAATAAATAAACAGGGATGTGAGCTAAGATAGGTACACTAATATGCAACGAATAAGCTCACTCCTTTTCATATTCTTAGATTGGGTTTGAATCCCAGTTGTACTAAAATTATTGAATGATTCTAATATGTGCTTCCATTTTAATTGCAGTAGGTCATATCATTATCATCATTTCAGCCAAAAAGCATCCACTGTTAGACATAGGCCTCCCCCAAGTGTCGCCAAATTGACCGGTTCAGTGCGTCTCGCATCCATCGGATTCCCGCGACCTTCACCAGGACATCGGTCCACCATGTGGGAAGCCTTCCAACGCTGCGTCTTCCGGTACATGGTCACCATTCCAGACCCTTTAGTCCCCATCGACCATCTGTTCTGCGAGCAATGTGCCACTTAAGTTTCGTGATTCTTCAGGCTATGTCTGTACCCTTGGTTCACCTACCTATCTATTTTTAAGAGTAATGGTAGCCCAAAGATAACGGCCCCGACTTATGAGTTGTACGTCGTGCGTTCCAACCTTGACAGGCGCTTTATTTTGTATAGTTAGGTCATTTCATCACCACTGCTCTCAAATCGGTGAAGAGACACATCGTTAGGAAACTGGCATGTCCTGAATAAAAAATTCGAAGAAATCTGACCTTCATGAATCCGCACTGGGCACGCGTGTGAGATTTCGGTTCATTCCCTCTCCTGGAGGCTTGAGTCCCAGAAGCTTGGGAACATTAAAGGCTGATTAAGTGATTAGGCTTTAATGTTATTATCATTTTTTTCCCTGTGGTAAACCCTTTTTACAAACTGATCTTTGCGATTTAATTAAAACACTAGGTAAGCTCACGTAATTTCCTCATAAGGAAACTATAGGCTACCACATGCTACGGTCCTTACATTCCTACTCCTTATGATTCATTAACACTATTCAAACAAAAACATATGATATTACTTATGTAATTTTTTTACACAGGGGAGAATACGTATCACACTGTCTTCATCAAACTTGTATCTAGATATGTGGTTACGTAGGTACGTAAATATCATTATCATAAGATTTGCCAACCCTCGTATAAATATTTATAGACCATGTTATTACAGTTTATGATTCTAAATAAATCGAGAGTTCTTGATACACCCTAAAGATAGTGGGTGTCAACAAGTTTAAGGTAACAAACAACGATAATAATATAACAAATGACTGATAGCCATCATGCAATAAGAAAAATATTCCATAAATTAATTTATTTTATCTCATGAGATAATTACGACGACTTGTAACTTTTGATAATGGAACTTTCCTCCCAAAATTGTATTAATTTGTTTGACGAAGTTTTGTTTGTACAATCTTCTACCCAAGATAAACTAAAATGCAGCACTTAGTTGATATGATTTTTTCAACTAAGTACAGATATAAAAACTGACCAAGATATAAAATAATTTAGTATTTCGTGGAAGGGTTCTGGAGTAGCGACTGTGCACCGGTAGACGCAGCGTTGGAAGGCCTCCCACAAGGTGAACCGATGGGCGATTCCCGGTAAAATTCGCGGGAATACGATGAATGCGAGACGCACAGGACCGTTCGATGTGGCGACACTTGGGGAGGACCTATGTCCAACAGTGGACATCTTTCGGTTGAAATGATGATGATGATTTCGTGGAAAAGTGTGCAACCATAGAATAATATTATTTCGCGGAGCGCTACGAACGCTTGTAGTCTTACCGTAGCACTACTTACCAAACCTAACTGTTAACCTCAAGGAAGGAATGCGATTGATATTGATCTTTTATTTAGGTACTTCAAGTGATACATGTTCAATAGGAGATCACACACAAAATTAATACAAGAGACGGCCTGGAGAAAAAATAAAATGATTGTACGAATAATCAAATATTTCGCGTGATATCTCGACGGGTGTACCCACCTATTTATGTAGGTAACATTAAGATAACTTATCTTACTAAAGTATGTTCAATTAAACAACGGTAAATAAGCATATCGGACATCATAACAATAACCATCGTTATCAGTTGCTACCTAGGAATTAAAATAACTCAATATTTCAGGCCAAATTCAGGGCAAATTTAGGAAAATCAGTATTAACCTTGCTTCAATGTTACTTTCATTATCATTTGACGGTATGAATTAATTTTAATTTGATAACAAGTTTCTTATTCAAGTTATTATTCATTTGGGTAGGTCCGATTTTTTTTACTCTTAACGGTTTTGCCAGCCTTTATCTTTGTACTTAGGTATCTACGCATGGAAATCTGTGTAATGTTTTCTTAGATTTACCTGAGTGAATTTTGTGAAGAATGTTTATAGACTAACGCATTTTTTCCGAGATACCGATTTCTAATTTTTCCTTATTAACGGACATACTATAAAATAAACCTTTCAATAAAATATTACGGACCATTTATATTACTATAATTCACGATCAATATACTCGTTCTTATAATATGCAAAAATAGCATCTAATAAGATTTGTTTACTGGCCACCGTAGGCCGTAGCATCATTTTTGTTTGGCAGCAAATTATCAAGTAATTTCTCTGGGTGGAGCGAGGAATGCAAACTTTTACTGACTAAATCCCACCCGTGTTCTTTTATTTAGTTTCCCTTTGCTTTCCAATACGGCCGGCGCGGTGACTTTTGCAAACGACCACAAATTATTGCAATTTAATACTTGTTTAAAATAAGTTGTCAAACCAACAGTTAAATAATATGGGAGGATAAGTTTCGTGGCGGGTTTCCTATAAATAATACTTACACAAAATTAATGCTTCGTTAATTAGTGCCTTCTAAAAATCTACTTCAGTTTACTTTTGCATTATTTAAATATTCAAGAACCCTATGAAAACCACTCAATTAATAAATCAGCCTGTTGGCTAAATATTTCTTACCTTGTCTGTTTAAAAAAATAAATAAGTCAAAACAGGAAAACTTTGAAAAACTCACCTTAGCAGAAGAATAGTAAACAACATTTTTCAAGTACAGGCTCCTCGTACGAAGAGCCGCGGTTTTGTGCAACATATTAATTTAAGTATCACCAACAACGAACGTGTAATAATTAAACAAAACTTAATTTAAATACTTAATTAAAATTAAAATGTGTACACAGTGAAAGCGTTCTGTTTCTTACGAGGCGTATCGGATATCTATTTAGTGCTCCGAACTAAATTACGAAGCTCCTTTGAGAAAACATTACAATCGGAATGACGTTTTATCACTAATGATAGTGATGATACCACAGTTGTTATTTGATTGTTACTTGTGTACCCAGTTGCCGCATTATTTTCCTACACAATTGGATAAACAAATGTAGGTTGCCTAAAATTAACTATTTTAGCACTTGCTGACTGTGTATTAAGCAGTTTTAATTTTTCAATTATATTTATATTTATTCAGTTATATTTTCAAGATAATAAATATCATTAACTACTGATTTGATAAACCTTAATAATCTAATAAGTTACAACAGATCGATAGCTGAGATGAACCAGAACTAATGATGATTATTTTCCTTACGTTATATATATGTCACCGGATAATTGCAAACACAAAGGTCTTGCGAGGTAGTAAACTATATGTATTAGATTATTTTTATTATGTATAGGTTAGCGTAAAAGCATAATTATGTTAATCAGCCCTGTAATGATTCCACTACTAGTACTCAGGCCTCCTCCTTAGGAGAGGGTTTGGGCTGTAATTTTTTTTTTGAATAATAATAGTAATCTCTACCCATCACCGTATCTCTACGTTGACGTCGTGGTAGGGCTTGCACGCTCCAATAAATCCTAAGTCTGTACCGGTAGAGTTTGCTTTGCCGTAACATACCTAGGGTCAGGGACCAGACTAAGAGAGATACAATCCGCAGGGCAGTTTTGTGGCGAACTGATGAGCATTAGCGACCCCTCGGACCCGATTTCCCGGGAGAAATCTTGTTCCTTATCTCCGGCTTGCCTTTATTGGCCGGCCGTAGTGAACACTGACGAGGAACGGAGCTCCCACCTCTCTCTTGCCTTTATTGGCTGGCTTGAGTGGAGATTCGCAAGAGCAAATGTGCTCAGGAGAAGGATGTATAATCCAGTAAGATGCTGGTATTGATCTTGACCGTACTTCCGGGATTGTTCTGATAGCCGTGGTATACCTCTCCGCTCCTCAAGCACCTCAGGATATGTTGCCTTCTTGTTGCTACGTCACTTCGTGCTAGCGACCGTTTTTGGGGGCCCATTTACTGAGTGAGCAAGTCCTCCCCTGTCTTTTTATCAATGGAAATGAATAACATTGTTCAGGCAGGGGCCATAGACTTAACATAGTTCCTGGTAACCAGTCCACTTAAGACTACAAAAACCATAGCCCTATATCTTAGTTTTCCATATTATGTCGCAATAGTTTCTCATTAACCGGGGGTTGTCCTTGGATGCACTAGCATAGCATACAGGGATAATCGCCGGTTGGTACCACGTTCCATTAAAAGCGTATAAGGGGCCTCTGCGAGTTGGTTTCGACTCCTCGTACGCCTTTCAAAGGTCCAGGACCCCAGGGTTCTGAGATATAATAAGTCCTAACATAATAATCTTTGTTTTGTACGTTTAATACACACAGTAACAATATGTAACGACATGAACAATTCACCACTCAGGCCCAGAGCGGAATGGTGGATGTAATATGGGTTCTCTATTGTGTCACCTAAATTTTTTATCCATAATTTAAAGTGCCATAACTTTTTTTGTCCTAATCATCATTTGCCCGAATGATAACTTACCCGAATTTAAAATCACATAATATTACATGTCATAAAATTGAAATCCCTAAATATAATATGTCCTAAATCCGTTTGTCATAAATATTACAATCAATCATATACAAAAGACATAAAACCGTTTTCAATAAAAGTTATAAGTCCTAAATTCAAATTACATAATGTTTATTTATAATAATAATATTCTTAGAACAAATTATACATAAATAAATATATTATACATGTACTCAATAAAGAAGTTGATTGTGACCATATGGTTTTTGGAAGCAAGCAAGCATGCAGCACACAAGCATGCAGCACGCAAGCAAGCATGCAGCATGCAACATGCAGCAGGCATGGTTTCTGTCTCGGCTCCGGCGCTGCGGGTCTCCGGTGATCCCACGCGAGTTTATCGTCGCAGATGGGTTTAACGCTCACCACCGCATCTTCAGCTTGCTGGCCGGCAAGCCGACCAGCCTCAGCCGCGGCGGCGAATTTTACATCCACCTGCGCCTCAACTCGCGGTCCGCCTCGCCCCTCCGCGCCTACGCGATTTTAAATTACACTCTAGGTAGGTAGTAGGGCAGACAAGACTGCGTGGAGTCGGATTTACAGCGATTCGTTTCTGTCACTAAAATCTAATTTTTAGCAAAGGAGGACTAAAAAAATATATTATAAATGAACATTCGGAATAATACACATTATTTAACAAAAAACGTAAGACATATAAAATTTAGGTCATGTAAAATTAGGAGATTCAATTATTATAGTACTCGATATTATGACAGAATACTTTTAGAACTAAAGATAATTATGTTAAACAAAATTTCGGGATTTTGAACATTACGGTTACTGAAGTTTATAGCAAACGTGTTATGGATAATGATTTTCGGACAAACAATTTTAGGAGAAGAAAGGGAGTACCGTAACATGTCTTCGAATTTTTTATTCTAGGACATGCCGGGTATCTTCACGATGTTTTCCTTCACCGTTTTGAGGGCAGTGGTGATGAAACAAATTATACATAGTGTGAACAGATCAGTAATCCCAGTAGCCTTTTAGGGATGGGCGTTTTTTCCTTACCCGACGACCCGTTTAGCGCAGTGGTTTATATGCCGGTTGAGACGCAAGGGTCACGTGTTCGATTCCCGCACCAACACAAATGTTTGTTGATGAAACAGATACTTGTGTTGGGTCTGGGTGTTTGTTGTACCTTCGTTGGTCCGCAGTATGTAAATAGGACATTTATTTATTTGTCGGTCGATCACTGTGCATTTCTCTTCTCACAGTTCGCCATTTTTTCGAGTCATCAAATGAGCATGAGCACCCATAAGGTTTTCTAAAAGCTGGCGCCCCTGCGTAACAGTATGTACTACTATCTAGGTTCTAAGACAGTAACTGGTACATTCAATGTGTACTTTAAGTAACAAACTTGCTTATTTGCGACGGTGAAGTTACGAAGTGCCAATAATTCGTACATAAAATATCAAAGTTAGGAATTTACCTAATATAAAAAAAACATTTATTGAATAGTTGAAAGTTAGATATTTGATATATTTATTGAGTATGATGATGTATTAAAATATTTTATGAAAGTAGGTACCTATAGTACGTATTCTGTTAGTTAGGAGGTAATGTCACAAAATAGCCATGTTAGTTTTTTGTGCACTTGCAAATAAAATTACACTTTGGAGATTTTCATTAAAACATACGAAATTCGCCTGTAATATCAAAGCTTCACCATCGTCTGGCACTGTATTGTTAGCAAAATAAATAATAAAGGTCCACAGGTCCTCTTGTTGAGCTACTAAAACGATTACTTGTCTTTAGATTTTTTTTTATGTAGGCAACCTAACATTGTACCACTTCAGTACAAAATCCTCACTTTTCCTTTTCCATTACATATAAGTATTAGAGTCGCGGGAATCCGATGGATGCAAGACTCACAAGAACGGTCATAATGGCGACATCTGGAGGAGGCTTGTGTCCAATAGTGGACGTCTTTTGGCTGAAATGATGATGATGATAATAAAAATCTATTTTAATGCCTGATTAAATTGTCGTAGCAAACATATTACCTACCTCGAGTGACGGTCGCTTCATTGGATTACACTTCTTTATTGTTTACTGCCAGTCAAGGATTTCTCGAAATGAATCCATTTTTTGGGGTAGCAATCATGATGGATTATTAATCCGGACAAATTACGTCCGGTCTCGGAAAACCTACCGAGGACACGAGGTGGTTGTAGTGGTGTTAAAATTTCATCTTGTAACATACATTTAAGTACTTGCTGATATCGAGCCTTTTTATTTGGGAGATGCAATTCCACAGTCAGACCAAAACGACAAAAGCAGTTTAATAGGCGCTACTTTTACTAGAATGTGTCTATTGAAAGCGCGACCTGGAGTTATTTTTTAAAATTAAAATGGCAACATTATTCTTCAAAGTCTGTGACAGCAACTGTCAGTATTTTATTATTTTTTATATTTATTATTGCTTTATCATAGGTAAAACAATAAAAAGTTATGTGCGAAAGCTGCTACATACTATGATCAGTAAATTTAAACCAAAAAAGAAAATCCCTATTTTTTCTATTCAAAGAAATTTAAAGGGATATCTCAGGAGCGCCTGAAGGGCACTCATGGAATCAGTTAAAATTAAACTATGTCTAAGTTGAAATAGTAAAATGTATTCTACAACTTTATGGATACCAAGACATTCTCCAGTAAAAACAGTTGCTTCAGGTGTTCAGTTGCATCATATCTTTACTTTACCATCTTAACAATATTATACTGTGTGTGATATATTCCTACCCCCACAAAATCATCAGATTTATGTTTGGTTGCGTCAGTGAAGATATGATGCCACTCAGGCCAATTTCTTTGAACAATTAAATTAAAATGTGGATTGGCGTTATTTGTATCAATATCTGCAATGTACTTAACAGACGGCGTATTGATCAAGGCTTCGTATTCACTGTTAAACAAATTAAATTTTGGAGACCTGTGTGTGGGTGCATGAAATGATCAAAATCGGATATAACTTTTAATTAAACAAGGAAGGGATTTGTGATTCCAATAAATTGATGAGTAAATAAGATCAGCAAATATTTGAAGTTTTTGAATAAAAAGAATATTAGTAAACTGTAAAACACGGAAAAACAATCGGTCAATCAAAAATTGACGTCTTAGACTAAACGGAGATTCGTTACACTGCTTACACTCAATTTGTAATGCGTTAATAGTACTAGATTTCATAGCTCCAGTGATTATTCTTATAGCCATTGATTGGATGGAATCCAGTTTCCTAAGGGCAGCCACGTAACAAGGCTCCAATAAAATTCCATAATCAAGAACACTTCGAACCAGAGCAGAAAAGAAAAGAAAAAGCTTTAAGGAAAACGGATGAGCACCCCACCAAACACCTGATAGATACCTCATCAAAAGGAGTTTCTAACATTTGTTTAGAACATAATCACAATGCGGAATACCTGTAAGTTTAGAGCCCAATATGATACCCAAAAACTAGACTTGATTTTTAACTGGTATCATATCATTATTGTCACAATCTATAAATATTGGAAGATTTATACGTTGACGAGTGAATAAGACTAAAGAACTCTTACTCGCTGATATGCTCAGGCCATTTTTGTCCATCCAAACTTTTAAACAGACTACAGAGTTAAATAGCAGAGTACAAAGAGCACTTGATTTATTTCCCGTAGAGCGTACCAAACTAACTCATCTTATATTGCAGGGTGCTTGTTGAATTTTGAAGTGAGGAATGTAAATCAAACGTATACAAATTAAATAATATAGGTCTGAGAACTGAACCCTGTGGGAGACCTTTCCATACTAGCCTACTGTCATCCTGTGTGTGATCTAAGTTAATTTTCCTACCTGAGAGAAGGTTAATTATAAACAACTCAACACTTTGGGAATGTAAAGCATTTCATTCTCTAAGGACACTCAGGAGAACATTTTTATATGCTGATTCTAGATCTAAAAATACTGCGAGTACTGTTTCGTGAAAACGCAACTCTAATATCTGTTACCAACGTAGCCACACTATCCAATATACTCTGGCCTTTCCTAAATCCAAACTGTGATTCTGGTAAAATTCCACGGTTTTCGATAATGCATTCAAGACAATTTTTAACTAACTAGCTAGGTGGTTAATGGTGGTTTACCTTGTTTCAAAAGGTTTTTAGATGGGAAAATCATCTAATGACAAATCGCGCTCTTAGGCGGAGCGTGAGATAGTGTCAGACTTTTACTGACTAAAAACCCACTCCTTTTCCTTCTTTGCCTTCTTCCCAGGGCCCTGGGTTTCGCTTTCACACTTCCCGTGGCCTACGATTTGCTGACATCTCCCTGAGGCGCGCATGGAACAGTTCGTGCCGTCGAAGACTTGGGCTCGGTTCTGACGTGCGAATGGCGAGTTACCCATGGCTCGCCGTCCGCAAGCCCGCGCCTACGGTGGCCGGAAATCGGGATCGGAATCCCGGCGGCGGTTGGGGCGTGAGGACCATTGCCTCACGCGATCGGCCGCCTCCTTTGCTAGCATTACTGCTTCGCAGAAGAAGGCGACCGCCTGCCACTCCTCCTCGTTCCGGACTATGGCCTGTATCAAGGATGGGAATAACAGTTTGAGATTTCCATGATTAAGGGATTTTACCTGATAAACATAACTTTGTTAATTAAGTCCAAGTAGAATTCAAGTAAAGATTCATTTAAATTAGCCAGGAATGAATAAAAAATTCCGTCTTCACCTGGAACGGAAACTTTAACTGAAGATACAACGCTTTGTAACTCTTGCATTGTGAAGGGAGAATGTAGTGGACTTTGGTTATGAGAGATAGAAGGAGGAATGTTATCATAAATAAGATCTTGCTCTGGAACAGATGGAGGAGCAAGACAATTAAGAAAAGAGTTCCTTTTTGGGGGAATGCCAGAATTATTAGAAGGAGTAACTCCATTTCTGAAGTTTGTTATATTTTGCCAGACAATAGAAGTGTTGACATTAGGAGAGATCGAAAGGCAAATTTTTGCTGAATTATTTTTTATTTGAATAATTTACGTGCTTTTGCCATAGCATCACATACAATTTTGAAATTATCTTCTGATATGTTATTTTTGTATTGTTTTTCCGCTAGCTTTCTGGCTTTCACCACTTGGGAACATTCTTCATCCCACCAAGGAGGAGAAGGAATATGACCATTGGCTGAATTCTTTACAGTGAAAGTTTCATCTGCAGCTTGTTAAGTGCGTTTGTAAAATTATTATTACAATCCATAAGATCGTCTGATAAATTATTCTGTAAATTAGAAAGCTTAAATTCTACAAGAAAAACCTATCCCATAATCCATTCTCAGCAAGTATATATTTTAAACGTAGCTGCCTCAGCAGGCTAGAAGACCCGTAAGATGGTATGGGCGATATAATAATTGGAAAGTTGTCGTTTCAGTAAGAAGATGGCAAAGTGCACCATATAAGAGATGAAGCTAAGTTAGGGTTACAAATGGAAAGATCTATTGCGCTCAAATTTTCTTTTGGCCCTGTACGTCTAGTTGAAGACCCGGTATTTAATACAAAAATATTATGTTGGTCAAATATATCTAAGAGTACCTGTGTCACCACAATAAGATGAAAGAGTACAACCCCAAGAAATACTGTGACAGTTGAAATCACCGAAAATTAAGAAAGCACGAGGAAGAATAGATACAAGATTGTTGAATTGTTGAAGGGTTGATGACGAAGGAGAAAGAATGTAAACAGAAACCATACAAGTATTATTTATTTGTGCAGCTACTACAGAAAAATCATTAAAGACGGGAAGGGATAGAGGACAGTATGAGTCCGAATTTCTGATGAGTATAGCAGCCCCGCCGTACCCATCAGACCTATCATCTCTTAGGCAAGAAAGCCATTGATTTTAAAAATGGCGCTTGGCTTTAACCTGGTTTCCGAAATTGCAAACAAAGAAGCATTATACTTATTTAACAAGTAAATGATTTCTTTTTTTTTTAAACTGCACTTCTATAGTTCCATTGTAATGTGTTCTGAATTTGTACTGACATTATAAATAACAGGTTTTTTTATACATATTGACTAAAGGGGCAAGTTGGACGGTATTTCTATGTTATATTGAGTAAGCGTTTTTATGAGAGTTTGAATAATTTCTGATATTGACATCATTGTAGGAACTGTTGTATTTGTAATTAAGGCACAGCCATTTTGTGGGGTCGATAAGCTATATTCATTAACAATCTTTTGGTGTTTTTCTCGGTCGTAACCTGTACCTGGTTTGGGAAGAAGCCGACGGTGTATGTAAACTGTTTTTTTTTTAATTTGAGCTATGTAAAAGAGAATGTTGTGTATAAGAAGATTGAAAGTTTGGATAAGCGTAAGTAGTAACAGCAGTGCTAGCTACATTGGCATGAGACTTAGAAGTAGGTGCAATCAATTTAGTAACTTCACCATATGAAAAAAAAATTCATCATTTCATTTTCATTTTTCTGCCATAACAGTCTTTATCTCTTTTTGACGTAAAAAATCACATAATTTAGAGGTAGCGAAATGTTTACCAGAGCAATGACAGCAAGATAAAAAATATCACCAGTATGTCCCTGACCACACTTGTAACATTTAGGTTTGGGCCTACATAGAATTTTCGTATGTCCAAAGCGACAGCAATTGTAGCACTGGAGGAAGAACCTTACCGTCAAATGTTATCACAACGTTCTGCGTTGGTTTTCAGGCAGGTGACCCTTCTACAACAGTTTTGTAATTTATCCTTCTAACTTTAATTATTTTCCCAAAATTATCCGGCACGGAAGCATTTTCAATTATTTCTTCAGGCGACCAATCAGATGGAACACCACGTACAGGGGCCATTCTTGTTACGGGAAAAATTGGTATAAATGCTTTTAAATTGCTGTTTGACAAGTCAGGATTGTAAATAAGTAAATGAATTAGCATTGTCAAAGTCTGAGAACGCTAAACAAATTCTATTCCTGCCTATCCTCTTAAGAAATCCATCTACAATGTCGTGAATGGCATGGCTCTTGAGAAACTATGAGACTAACTAACGAGAGGCTATGGTGGAGCGTACGAATGTCTCTCTTCAGGCAGTCTCCAAGTGGGGTGAAACCTTCTTCTTCTTCTTCCTGCCCTTGTCCCGTGTTATTTGGGGTCGGCGCAACATGTTTTTTTCTTCCATTCTGCCCTGTCATTCGTCATGCTATCACTAACTTCCTTTTCTTTCATATCACTCTTCACACAATCCATCCATCCAAACCAACCTGGTAGAATTCAACGCAACCAAAACACAAGCATGTCTGTTCACCGCCAAAAGGAGTCCGTTCACCTTGGCTTCTACTTTTCGGAATGTATCCCTGGAGTGCACCGACCGCCTTCAGCTCTTGGGTGTCGAAATTTCTTCTGACCTCAATTTCGGGCGGTTTATTGAGTCTAAAGCCAAGGTAGCTGCTAGAAAACTAGGCGTTCTTGCAAAGGTCCGGCGGTACTTCACACCGGGTCAGCTTCTAATGTTATACAAAGCACAGGTCCGATCGTGTGTGGAGTACTGCAGTCATATATGGGCTGGTGCTGCAAAATGCCATCTGGCAGCTTTGGACTCAGTAGAAAGGCGTGCGAAGAGGCTAATTGGGGATCCAGATTTGGTTAAGTCCAATCTACAAAGCCTCGAGCACAGGCGCAGGGTAGCCAGCCTATCGGTATTTTACAGGTTGCATTTTGGAGAGTGTGCGCGGGAATTGCATGACCTGATTCCGCCATCTCCTTTCTAGCATCGGACAACCCGACGTACGGCGAGTATCCACCCCTACGTTGTTGAAACACCAACGGTCCGAACTAAGCGATTTGCTTCGTCGTTTATACCGCGTACATCGAGAGACTGGAACAATTTGCCTGCTGCTGTCTTCCCGTCCAACTATAATTTAGGTGCCTTCAAGGCTAGAGTGAATAGGCTCTTAATAAACTAGTGCGCTTCACCATCAATGATTGCATCACTGCTTACCATCAGGTGGGATCGCAGTCAAGCACTGGTTTATAGCGAATAAAAAAAAAAATATAAAAAAAAAACTTGCCAAATGTGACTGGGGTGTAAGATGGTATTATGGTTTGGTGACTTAGTCTCTTTTTAGACGTGTACTATAAATAAAAGGGTCGATGTCAATGGCCTCATACCTGTTCCTAGCAACACCAGATACTGTGCCCTGGGGGCTCGGACTACTACTCGGCGTGATAGTGTCAATCGAACTCTTTAGAGCAGGGGTAGAGTTGTTTTCACATTCTGCACTAGCACAGCAACAACCTATATTACCGTCAATGGCCTGACTGTGCTTCCTTTTTTTTTGTTACACACTCTGCATATTTTAAGCATTCTATTTCTTTTACGCCTACGTTGGGCATTAGAACCATCCGTCTCCATACCAGATTCATTGGATAAAGTTGACGAAGCAACTGTTACAAAGTTATTAGCCGGGGGTACAAAGACCGCCAAGTCAGACGGCTCGTTCATCGAAAGATATTAATAAAAAAAATTACTGAATCCGGCAAACTATACACTAAAACTAATCTATGTACACTAAATAGTAATAAAATTTACAATATAATACAAAACTGATCCATAAATAGAGAAAACTTAAAATTGATATTTTTATCAAGAAAAAATGCACCGGTTCGCTCAAAGTTTCCCGCGCTTTCCGTCCGCCAAAAACTTCCCATTTGCAAATGGATCAATGGGAAGTTTTTGGCTTCAAAGAGTTGGATAAAAATATCGACATCGACATATCGATTTCGACCACAATATGTAGGATTCAAGAAGAAGATATTCTCGACATGCTACTTATTGTATAAAACTCACACAATCATTAATAATACGAAAAGTAACACAGTTGTGTTGGTTTGATTTTTAGTAATATAAAATATCGCTAGGTAATTATAAATTCAAGCAATTATACCAAACATGACTTCTAAACATCTTTTTTCTGGTTTTTCACAGTGGATTTGTCTTTGGTTTACCTCAACTCTACAATCATAGATTATACACCTCTACAATCTTCAGCTGGATGGAAATGTCAATAACGTCAAAATAAATTTTTAGTTGTCATTTTGAACTGTGGGAGTGTGGTGTTCTTGTGATTTAAACAGAAATTACGCTCTATAAAATAAAAGGATACCGCATATTATAGAAGAAATAACTTAAGTTCTGTTTATTTAATAAAAATATGAAATTGTAGGAGAATGAATTTAAAATACATAGCTTTCAAATAACAGAATATAATTCACCAACGATCGTCATGGCTCGCTTCCTGTCGGAGGATAAATTAAAAGGTTTCGAAAAATATAAAGTAAGTACTTCTTGAATTAGTTAATATCATTGTTATGCGTATGAAGGTCATCTTAGGGGATATTAATGAGGCAATAATTAATACGATAACATTATTTTTAACCCTAACGATTTTATGTGTCGAATATTTTTTTAGTCAATAAAAATGTATTAAAATTGCTTAACAAACCTTTTTGTTTCAGTACAACTCAGTGGATACCAGTGTCCTCAGTAATTATGTTATGCACCCGTTTTGGGACTGGTGTGTCCAGGTATGGTTTCAGTTAGAAATATTAAAATATTGATCATTTAACATCATGTGTAAACTGAAGTTACCTCCTTTAGTGGTAACAAGTAGTCCTTTAAAAATGAATACTGTTTTAATATCCTCTTTTTGTTTTCTCTGAATCCTTTTTATTTATGTTCATATTAGTTAATTCTTATTTAAATCATAATAAAATTCAAGCATTATTCTGATTGAATTTTTTGTTTCTATGCACATATACTCAGGATTTTTTTCCCACACATTAAATGATTTATTTAGTTAAATTATTTTATAATATTGGGTACATTGACAACTTATTAATACAGATAATATTTTCAGTTCTGTCCAGTATGGGTAGCACCGAACCTGCTGACCTTCTCTGGCTTCCTGCTCACAGTGCTCAACTTCTTTGTCTTCTCATATTATGACTACGGGTTTTATGCCATGAGCAAAGATAATCAAAACAATGATTACATACCAAATTGGGTGTGGGCAGTGTCAGCTGTGACTCTGTTTACTGCTTATACATTAGGTAAGCATTTTTCTTTCTATACTTTAAGAATAACATAGTGATTATGTAAAACATCAGATTTTCAAATTGCACACCAAAACAGGCCATAAAATATTTGTAGTGAATGCCAGACCAATGACTTGGTAAAGGTTGCAGGAGTCCGATGGATGCGTGACGTACAGGACCGTTAATTGTGGCGACACTTGGGGGAGGCCTATGTCCTCCCTGAAACGCAATGCATGAAAAATAAGTAAAATTTTGTGAAGTATGAACATAGTAATGTATCCCATAACATTAGATACTTTTAAACAGTAGATAAATTACAAAAAACACTTTATAATGCTGAATAACAATTTCCAGTTAGAATGTCAAGGTAGAACAAAGTTCATTACTTTGGAACAACTTTTAATATGAGGCAGTGTTGCCAACTCATTGAATTTCGATGACACTAGCCAGGTTAACGTCGCAACGCGATAACATCTTATTGTCTCATCATCTCGTGCCGAAATGGAACATGACCATTATGATCCAATGTTTATGTAAGGGTTTACGCCTGTCTCGCTTCGGCACGAGACAATGTGACGACAAAAATGTATCGATTGTGATAATCGGAACATTCGACGTCTCAATCAAAGATGAATCGGGATTTGCCACCAGGCCCATGAAAATCAGGACATGCCGCGCGAATCGTGAGATTTACAACTCTAGCTGTCACCAAGTCATAAAAGTGCATACAGATTAATTATGTACACAGAAAACTTCTATAACTTTTATTCATTATCTTCTTCTTTCTGCCCTTATCCCATATTACTTGAGGTCGGCGCAACACGTCTTTTTCTTCCAATCTGTCCTGTCACCCGTCAGACTATCACTAACTCCTATTTCTTTCATATCACTCCTCACATAATACAATGTTTATTACCGAACCCCCTAAATTCGCCCATTCATACGAAAATTAATCTTACGAACCCACAATATAACCTGCCTCGTGAACCATACTTGACACATAGTTAACTCAAGCCGCCAATTCAAACTACATAAATATTTCATCATCATCATCGTCATTTCAGCCGAAAAACATCCACTGTTGGACATAGACCTCCCCATTCCATCGAACTCCCGCGACCCTCACCAGGTCATCCGTCCACCTTGCGGAAGGCCTGATATATTTAATTTAATAATAATTAAATTTGCTAAGTAAACAAGTAGTTAGATATTATGTAACACGATTTATTAAAAGAGGTAATATTTATGTGAAGATAAATATATTTTTAATGAAATGGAAGCAGTTCATTTTTACGATAAAAATTAGCATGATGATATTACAGAATCACTAGTTGATAAAACGCACCTAATTATTTATATCTCCCGAACTATTATGTCGTGTTCCCTTCGTCATAAAAAATAATATAATATATTATGTTCAAATTATAATATTTTCTTGAAAACTAAATTAACATGTCTCGTCATCATTTTAATTGGTGTTATTGTAAATTTTAATTATCTGATATTAAATTGTAATTGTGAGCTCAAATTCACACAGGTAGCAGGAAAAGCCAACAAAATACCTATCCACACACTACTAAAATTCAGAAAAAAATCCATTTAATATTTGGCGAGATTTTTAGTGACTGTTTTAATTATTTCGCAAATTGTTTCCTAGTGGATATGATGAGAAATTTTATTGGTCTGTCTCAAGTGTGCGCAACTGGACAATAGGTATGTGGAATCAAAATGAATACGGGCGCGGTCTCGGCAAAATAGAGCTGAGAATTTTACTGTAGTAGGTATTGACTACCATCAATGAAACTTTTCGTGAAGGCTGTCTGACTCGATACTTTTGCTGCCAAATATTGTAAAAAACATTAGAATGTTACATCCATATTCTAATGGAAATAAAGTGACTGTATTCTGAGTCTAAAACTAAATAGGTACTTTCTGAAACTTGACACTGGACAAACGCACAAACCTTTAACTTGACTTTTAAATGACGGATATAGCATAATCAGCCTTTTAATGTTCCCACTGCTGGGACTCAGGCGAGGGAATGGGCCGTAATCCACCACGCAGGCCCAGTACCAGTTGGTGAATGTCACGTCTTCGAATTTTTGGTTCTAGAACATGCCGGTTTTCTCACGATGTTTTCCTTCACCGTTTGAGAGCAGTGGTGATGAAATAAATTACACAAAGTAATGCGCCAGCCTGGGTTTGAACCTGCGACCTACAACTCGTAATTCGGGGCTGTTACCACTCGGCCACCACTGCTCTAACGGATATGAATCATATGAATGCCGGGGTCTCTCGGATGTTGGTACTCTCGGTAACTCTGTTCTTGCTGCACATAAATGACTTATTTGAGCCCGGTACCTTCGGGTATGCAGACGACAGCTCTGTCGCTGAGAGATACGGGTTCAACGCACGTGCTAGTGGGTCACAGATCCAGTCTTTCCGAGAGGCTATGGTTGAACGATTGAACTTGTCCTTGAAGTCGGCTTCCGATTGGGGCGATGCCAATCTGGTCAAGATCAATGCTACTAAAACCCAGGCGTGTTTTTTTTCTGCTTAACGGAGTCAATTCCACTTAGCCAGATAACCGACTATCTTGAGTTTCTTGGGATAACGTTGTCAATGTCATCTACAAAAAAATTGGGGATCATAATCTCGATTTCTCATTTAAGTATTTGAAGATGATTATTTCTCAAACTCTGGCTTGAAACTAGGCTTAAATCAAAATTCCCAATTCAGAAACCCGCTCTTAGCAAAAGTGAGACGGTATTTCACGCCGGAACAGCTGCTCAACCTTTATCAAGCGCAAGTTCGATCATGTATGGAGTACTGCTCTCATCTTTGGTATGAGTCTGCCAAATATCAGCAGTCGATTGAGATGCGAGCCAAGAAGATCATCAGCAATTATGCACTCGTCGAGTTATTACTCCAAAGTTTTAAGCATCGAAGCAGAGTTGCTAGCCCGTCTGATTTCTGTCGTTTACATTTCGGGGATTGTACATTGGAATTGCATAATTTAATTTCGTCAAGCTCATTCCATCATCGGACCACTAAACGCACGGTGCGGCATTGCGCCACCGGTAACAACATGGTGGCCACCCCACTCATACGTATAAAGCTTTATGGGAACACATTTACTGTGTATACAGCTAAGGAGTGGTATAACTCTGGCTCTAGTGTATGACAATACAGAAATAGGTAGAAATCAGAAAAGTTTCCCCAAAATGCTTGTTGGGAAACAAATAGATTCTAGTTGATATAGTCTCCCTTAAAGTATCTGACAGTAAACAATGAAGTACTACTTCTTGACTGTGACTGTGATTTATGTACTGTATGTTGTCTTAACTGTGCTGATTGTCTTACGTCTGTCACTGTAATTATTAAAATAAAATAAATACCTATACAGTCACAGTCACATACATACAGTAAGTTAAACTCCTTTTAATTGCTAATTTATTAACTAATCTAGCATAACATGGCGCCGGCAGACCTGCCGACAAAGTTAATACAGACCTTCAGATAAACATTTATATTTTCAAAATATGATAACAATGTATAACTATTTCCGCCTTTTTATCGAATTTGCTATTTCATAGGCTCATAAAAATAATATACATAATGTATGTAAATGCTGACGTCACTTGAGCGCAGTAAAAACACCTTTAACAATCGGCGCCAGATTGTATGACGTTGTAGGTGCTAAACATACCGAAATAGTTTAAAATTAGCGGCTTTATTGTTAGCGTTTGACCAGAGTAGATTATCTTTAGTTTCTTGTTAGATATACCAGTAAAAACTGCGTAAAATATCCTCTCTTAGTAAAGGATGTGTGATGAATGAATTATGACAGACCGTTAAAGACTACATCACCACCCTTTTCTTGTGCCAATCTTCACGTTTCTATCCCTGTATCAACCAGTTCTACCCACAATGCAAACAAAATCGTCTGCCACCACCTTACTCCACCGGTCCTCATTGCTCCTTTCCAGGTGTCCTGCCCAGCTCTATTTGAGTTCCATTACTCGTTTTTCTATGTCATAAACCTTCGTACGTCTTCGAATTTCGGTGTTTCGAACTCGATCTATTAGACCGCCTTGTAATGTTCCCATTACTGGAACTCAGGCCTCTTCTCTAAGAAAAGGAATGGGCCGCAATCCTGCACGCAGCCTAGTAGTGCGGAGTAGTAAATTTCTCATATCGTCGATTTTTAGTTCTAGGACGTGCCGATTTCCTCACGATTTTTTTCTTCCCCAGTTGAAATATATAAATGAAGCAAAGTACAGCGCCTGCCTGGGTTTGAGTTTGAACACACGAGGTTTAGTTAGTAAGTCGGGGCCGTTACTACTGGGCCACCACTGTTTCTAGAATGGAAGAAAGTTCTTAAAGGCTTACTGCTGAATAATCGTTTGGGCATTTTCCATGAGTTTTTTCCGTATGTTAACGATCTCATTGAATAATACCTACACAGCCTTAACACTTATAGTGTTAACACACGCTCAAACTTGGTACGATTGGCCCACGAATTTGGTTTGCTTTCGAACCAAATCAGTCCATCTATAGAGTAGTCCGTGTAAATCCGCTAGTGGACGGCATGCACTTGACTTCAGCGTCGTCGTACGCAAAGCAACTAGTTAAGCTATTCGGTCGTCTATTGCGAGGACGGTATTTGTCCGTCGATCCAAATAAGCTGGCATTACGTCTACGCTTACGCTCAAACTTTTGTACGAGACGGACCAAATCCGACGGACCAAGTCCGACTGTGTGTTAACACTGATAAAGACTCGTGATTATGGTATGTACTCTCTAGTCCGAACGTACCTACCTTCATTTCTATGAGCTATATTATCTGAAAAGACAATATAGCTCATAGTGCTGGAATTAATAACATTCCATTGTAGGTTTATCTATAATAGTTATGATATTGAGCGGCCGTTAAAGCTGGTACTATAATAAGCAACAAAATCCACTCGATAGTTTCCATCATTTTATCAACATTAGGTACGGCTGTTTATGGATAATATCAATGTACTAAAATAGCATATAACGCTGTTTTACTCGTACATGCGATAATAAGTACCTATGCATTACGTAGATTGACACTGAAATTATAAAATAGATACTGTTTGTGCCTATCATTAGGGAAAAACTGGGATAGATACCCCGATTGCACACTATAGTGCATACGGTACCTATACTCTGTTATTTGACTATTGATTTGTTCTCGATTTTTGGCTATTCGTGTTTACCTTTGCGATTTGGTATCGTTGTCTTAGTTTGGTTTTCCGATTTCCGAAAACAAATCGACCCGGCCCGAGAGATCGTTGCCGCCGATCGATTGGACGCATATTATGATACCTACTTACAATTTTTCTTCTGAAATTATTTCGTTATCCGACTTCCACGCCGGCGAAGCCGCGGGCAAAAGCTAGTAATTAATAAATCTCATACCACAAGCTCTGCTGGTTTGGGACTAGATGGCGTTGTGTGTGAAATTAGTGGAATATTATTATAATTAATACTATATTTTATTTACATAGACATATTACTCCTGTTTTGTGGTATATTACCACGATTCAGGAGTAATTCATTATGTAAGGCAATGTTAAAAAAAAACGAGCTGAGATAACCGTGTCTCATTTCTTTGTGCGATTGCATGTGAAGGCAAGGTGCGGTTAAAAATATTTGCGGGATAGATATGTTTTACTTGGCGGGTTTATCTATCCCAAATGAATTTATTGGATTAGGCAACTATCAACAACATAGGATGAGGAGGATTGCAAAAATTGCGAATGCTCCTAATTTTAAAAATAATGTTTTTGTGTAGATATGTAGATAAAAAATCATAGTACCTTTTTGCCAGTTTTATATTTTGAGTTCTGTACTGAAAAATAAAAAGTGATTTCCAAAAGTGTGGCATGTATCCCGGTTTTACCCTATACTGAACGAGCCATATTAAGTAACAGCTGATATGCTACTTTGTATAGGCGTAGCTCGTGGAAATTGTGGTGCTAGTTAATAGCAACAGTATAAATTAATCACTCAATTACTTTGTTTAGGTTGTTTAGGTGCTCATGCCAAAAATAACTTGTTAGACTTAATCAATATATGTATAGTACATAGGCTTCGTCGTGGCTACCTCGTTGGTATCGTGGTCGCAAGTGCGACTGCTGAACTTGGGGTCACGATTTTTTTTTTTATTATGCTTAGGCTCGCGTTTGTCCACTATCTCACCTGATGGTTCAGCGCTGATATGAACGTCAATGGAGCACGCTTGCCTAGAAGTAGCCCATTCACTTTTGACTTAAAGACCCCTAGGGTTCGATTCCCGGATCAAGCCAAAGTGCTTTTGGGTTTTTCCATTAGGATTTTTCACTTACTTTCACTTCCATTAAGACCCTTCCGTTGCATCACTAAGATAATGTAGCGCGACTCAGCGCGAGTGTATTTAGGTTTAAAAAAACACCTCTTTAACAATTAGTAAAATTTCTAAAAATATGGTGCCATCTTCCAACACCGCTCAATTTCCAGGGACCTGCATAACAAGTTTATTTTAAAAAAGTGGATAAAAAATATATATATGTGTCTGCAGAGTCTACAGTACTCTCAATTTCTAATATACACATTATAAAAAAGATAAAAATAAATCTTTAATAAAATGACATGATTATATACCTAATTCTAATAAATCTGCATAGAAATTTCTTATTTCCACAAATGAAAAATTATGTCCACGAAAGAATCACTAGTAAGGTTAATCAGTGATGTAAATAATTGTAAAAACAATGTTATAAATAAAAATTACATTATTATAGAGCAGTTAATACACGTGTACATGATTAAGATCTTATTTACATAGCATGGGTACAGCAGGACGAAAAAATGCGTCTTTAAGATGAGAGAAAAAGATAGGTCTAAGTTTTATGAATCTGACAGCTGTCACCCGCATCCAGAGGCGTAACTACCGCCGTATCAGCCGAATCAAAGATACGGGCCTCCCGGGCTACAGGAGCTTCGACGCTCGCAAAAATTAATAACTTGGTATTTACAACCTTCAATTCTCTTATTAATAAGAGGCATTTATTTAATATAATAAATAGTGACCTAATGATAGGAGGTGCCAATTTTATAGCTCGCTCCGTTTTTTTTAGTATTCTCTTCATAAAATTACAATAAAAACGAAATCTATCCTAGTCCAGATTGCTCCAAAAAACGAGCTCATTTTCAATCAGTCTTGTCCTGTCTCAGTCAGAGTAATCCTATTTTCGAGCCCGGTCTTATATAAAGAGAAAACAACATTATCCATCTATTTGACAAGCCTGACAAGCCTGTTGGTCTAGTAGTTAGTGACCCTGACTGCTATGCCGGAGGTCGTGGGTTCGATTCCCACCCAGGACAAATGTTTGCGTAATGAGCATGATCATTTGTTCTGTGTCTGGGTGTTATTTATCTATAATATGTATGTATTTAGAAATATATAAGTATGTTTATCAGTTGTCTAGTACCCGTACCACAAGCTCTGCTTAGTTTGGGACTAGATGGCGTTGTGTGAAAGTTGTGGAATATTATTATTATATTATTATTATTATCGTTTATTCATTTGTTTATGTACATATAAATTATATTTTTAAATATTTCAATAAAAAATAAAAAAAACATTTAAAAATATAAAAAATAGTGTCCCACCGGTATCGGGAACAGAGTCCAAGCTACCGGCGGTCAGGGCTCCAGAGAAAGGAACCTCCTAACAATACGAGCCGTGTCCAGGAGTACCACTTTCTGAATCAAACCCTTGATCCAGCCGCCTAACGCGAGCCTCCTAAGGTGTTGGTCGAGGCTCTTGGCTATTAAGCCATTGGCTGACACGACTATCGGTACAATGATCGCCGAGTCCACATCCCACATGTCGACAACCTTGCGAGCCAAGTCAATATACTTGATTTGTTTATCTTTCTCGGCTTTCACGAGGTTCTCGTCATGCGGAACGGATATGTCAACAATCATTGCACGCCTCTCGCTTCGGTCCACCACCACTATATCAGGCTTATTGGCTACAATAGTCCTGTCAGTGATGATGGACCGATCCCAGTACAAAGTGATATGACCATTATCAAGAACTGGATCGGGCTCATACCTGTAGTACGGCACTTCTGATTCCACAAGAGAGTATTTCAAAGCAAGTTGCTGATGGATAATCCTGGCTGTTTGTGTCTATGCAAATACTCTCCGTTAGCTAGACGAGAACAACCAGAGATAATGTGACGAATTGATTCTCCCGGACGGTGACATGCCCGACAGATGTCAACCGTGCCGTCCTTCACAATAAATCTCCGGTAGTTATTCGTCATGATAACTTCGTCCATAATTGCACAGACAAAACCTTCGGTTTCCTCGAAGAGGTCACCGAAACGCAGCCAGGCTACGGACGCCAATTGGTCTACATCGGGCCCATGAAGGGCCCGGAAAAAGCGTCCGTGAAGTTCCTTGCTCTGCCATACTTCCCTGCGATCGTTAGTGTCAAGCACTACCGGTTTGCGCCAGTTCTCGTTAGCCATTGAGAGCGGGGTGAGTCCCTTGTCCACTGACACTACATCTCGATGCATACCCACGTCGGTAGCTAGGAAATATTCCCTGAGACTGCATACCTCGCGGTTGTGTAGGGTCTTAGCATTTAAAAAACCTCGACCTCCACACTTCCGCGGGATATACAGTCTCATCACCGACGATCGTGGGTGATGCATTGGATATGCAGTCAGCAGTGTGCGGACCCTCCTATCCAGGGCCTCAAGTTCCGTTTGAGTCCATTTGAGTACGCCGAAAGAGTACATCAATACCGGCATGACCCAACCGTTGAAGGCGCGCACCTTGTTTCCGCCTGAAAGAAGGCTATTGAATACCTTCTTCAGGCGACCAAAGAAACGTTTCCTCAACGATTGCTTCATGTCAGTGATATTGATGCCTAGAGCTTCCGACATACCCAAATACTTATAGGTTTCGGTTGGAGAGAGGGATCTCAGGTTTATGGAATCCGTGAGTTGAGTTCCCACAGATTCCACAACCTCCCCTCGTTTTACATGCATGACCGCACATTTGTCCACACCAAACTCCATCCTGATGGCACTACTGAAGGTTTCAGTTACCTTCAGTAGCTCCATCAGTTGCAGATTGTTGGGGGCAAAAAGTTTCAGGTCATCCATGTAAAGTAGGTGAGATATTACCTGACCACCTCTCTTCAACCGATAGCCTAGACCTGAATTCTCCAGCAGTGTGCTGAGAGGATTCAAGGCTAGGCAAAACCAAAGTGGACTCAAACTATCACCCTGGAATATACCTCGCTCGATCCTTACAGGTTCGTTATTCCTCTGGATATGTCGACATCCTGGATAGCGAAGGACCGTCCTCCATTGCCTCATACACGACATCAGGAAGGTGCGTAGTGTTGTATCAATTTTATACAATTCTATACAATTCTAGCACCCTCATGAGCCATGTATGAGGAACAGAGTCATAGGCCTTCTTATAATCTATCCAACATGTCGACAGATCCTTTCGGGAACGTCGAACCTGTTGGCTAATGGTCATATCAATGAGGAGCAGCTCCTTAGTACCGCGGGACCCGTTCCTACATCCATTCTGAGAAGGTGACATGATAAAATTTTTGTCAATATGACTATTAATTTTGCTTCGCAGTATGGATGTAAGAACGTTATAGACCGTCGGCAAACACGTGATCGGTCTATAATTTTTAGGCTCCGCAGTACTACCTGACTTATGGAGCAGGTGGGTTATTCCTGTTGTTAGGAATTCCGGTAGCGACCCGAACTCTAAGGCAGACTGAAACTGATATGCCAAGCGAGCGTGCGATCTTGTAAACCACTTAATCCAGAAATTGTGCAGCCCATCCGGCCCTGGAGATTTCCAGTTTGGCAACGGACGGACTGCACGAGCTACATCTTGGGGGCTGATGTCAATTGCCCCCATTTGTGGTATAGGATCGCACGCACGCTCGACCTCTCGAGTCCAGTCACCCTCGGTGTGACTGACAGGCACCGACCAGATGCTGCGCCAGAATGAACTCATGGCGTCATCATCCAGGAGGCGCGCATCAGTCACACCTTGGTCCGGTCTCTCCCAAGACCTATAAACCCACCTTTCATTACTCCGGAATGTGCGATTCTGGGTGTATCGCTCCACCCGCCGCTTATACCTGCGGATGCGGTTTGCCCATGCATACATCTTCTGCTTCAGGAAGTCGATGCGCTCTGTGACACGGGACATATAGTCTCGACATATAGACATATATTATTATTATTCTTAGCTCTTAGCTCGCATGTTCTATAGTTAGTATGAAAGTAACCTATGCAGTTGGTGTATCTCATTCGTAGCCTGTCGGACGGCTCCATCCAGGTAGGGCTCCAATTCAGTTCTATGCTAGTACCTATTTACTAAAAATAAATAAACGATAAAAACTATCAATAATGTTTGATACAGGGCCCCTGAGCTACGCCTCCTACTAACAATTAATTTTGGCTAAAGTTTTACTCTTCTCATATGCCAGCAGGAGACATAACACCTCTGATAGATATATTCTCTGATTACCCCTTTTTTGAGGTGAAAAATCATGAAATAACTCCTTCCGCTCAGGGTGGAGTGCGAAGGAGTGTCAGACTGTTACTGAGTAAAACCCACCTTTTTTAAAGTGGGAAATCATCCAATGACTTCTCCGGCTCTGGGTGGATCGTGAGAGCGTGGCAGACTTCTACTGTCAGTTGCCCTTTGCGTTCCAGGGCCGCGGTAACTTTAGATCATTCCCGTAGGCTGTCATGTAATCTTTCAGGAAATATATTTAAGCGTTAACATACTCTACGAAACAAATTAAAGCTAAACACACATTACACACAGTGTAACTGAGTGCGATTGTAATAGCAACTTGATCTCTCATTCTTATTGTTGCCCTTTCTTATCTAATGTTAAATTTAATGTGTCGTGCGATAATAGACGTTTCTTCACATCCTCGTTCCTAACTAAAGTTCAAACTTTAACTATCCATTATTTGTATATTTTAATAGATAGACGATTACTTATAAATATTTATATTAGAAGGAGCGTTGTTGTGGATCGATTCAAGGAAAAGAGAGAAATAGAAAACAATTAAAATAAATAATAAAATAACTACGGACATAATGTCCGTAGTCCGGTTGAGTCTAAAAGCAGAAACATACCTAAGTTAGACATAATATAATAGTATAATCAGCCTTTTAATGTTTCTACTACTGGGACTCAGGCTTCCTCTCTGGGAAAGGGAACGGCCACCACGTGGGCCCAGTGCGGGTTTGTGAATTTCTTGGAATTTTTGGGTTTGAGACATCCCTCAAGATGTTTTCCATCACCGTTTTGGGACCAGTGTTGATGAAGTAAATTTCACAAATAAAGCGCCTGCCTGGGTTTGAACCCATAACCTAGAAGTCTTAATCCGAGGCTGTTACAACGTCACTAAGAAACATTAAAATAAATAACAACAAAAATATATGCAGGTACTACAAAATAATGGTTGATAACCAATTGTTAAGATCTAAGCTAGTCCTGGAAATATCTTGGAAACGACTGAATCCTCGCGAAGGTCAGACAGTACTTCACGCCGGAACAGCTGCTCAAACTTTATCAAGCGCAAGTTCGATTGTGTATGGAGTACTGCTCTCATCTTTGGGATGGATCTGCCCGATACCAGCTTGATGCACTTGAGGCAATTGAGAGACGAGCGAGGAGGATCATTGGTAATGATGCACTCGTTGAGTCGTGGCTTCAAAGTCTTGAGCATCGACGCTGAGTTGCTAGCCTGTCGGTTTTCTACCGGTTGCATTTCGGGGAGTGTGCGTCGGAATTGCATAACCTAATTCCGCTTAGCCCGTTCCATCATCAGACCACCAGGCGTACGGCAATGCGCCACCGGTACGTGGTGGACATCCCACCTATACGCACAAAACGTTTTGGGAACATATTCATTGTGCGTACAGCTAAGGAGTGGAATTCCTTGCCGGAATCTGTGTTTCCTGATGGCTACAACCTGGGAATCTTTAAGTCGAGAGTGAATAGGTTACTTCTAGGTAAGCGCGCTCCATCGTCGCTTTCCATCAGGTGAGATAGTGGTCAAGCACGAACCTATCAATAATAAATATAAAAAAAACGATAGAAGATTTTTATCTCAATAATTTCATTCTAGGCTAGCTGCTGCCCGCGGCTTCGCCCACCTGAATGTAGAAAATTTTCCCAATGGAACATCATACTCCCGGGATAAGAATGTACTATTCCAGAACGTGGTCTACCCTTGTGCAACAACATACAAACATACTCATGTTTCGCGTTAATTATTAGTGCGATGAACCACGTGTGATCCATTCAGTGTTATTTACGTAAGCAATTAGCACGTATCAGTCACTCAAATTATATTAATAGATAGTGTAATTTTAATGATACAATATTCTCTTATATAATCGCTTTTGTCCTTGTTAGCCAAAACTAAGAATATCTTACGCTTCTACATGTTTCTGTTCTGCGAACAATGTATCCTGCCCGAGGCCGAAAGATTCTAGTGTCGATTGCGTACCGGAAGGTGCAGCGTTGGTAGGCCTCCTAAAAGGAGGACGGATGACCTGGTGAGGGTAGCGGGAATGAGATGGATGCGAGACATATAAGACCAGTCGTTGCGGCTACGCTTGGGGGAGGCCTATGCCCTGCAGTGGACGTATTCCGGCTGAAACGATGATGATGACTATGTTTTCTACCAATTATTCGGAGCTATCTTCAGGAAAAGCCTGGCTCTCCAATATAATGTAGATGTCGAAGCCATAAGACCCCGTCGTTTGAAATTGATACTTTTTTTTTAAGTTGTGTACGAATTCGTTATAGGAAATGATCTCGACATGATTGTAAAGTTTCGCTAACAAATTTGATTAGTTAGCGAATTAATCGAAGCGATTAATCTTGCGAATGCGCCGCTCGCGAGCCGTTCGAGAGCAGCGCATTCGCCAGGTCTGGACACACCATTAGGTAAGTATATTCGAAGCTCGAACCAAAGAGTATGTCAAGCTAGTTCGAACGAACGATGAATCGCATGATTTAGCATTATTGCCGATATTATTTACGTATATTTTAAATGTTTATATTCAATAAACTAATCTGACAGGCGTTCTGTCAAAAGCTATTGAACTGCTACAGTCCCAGAAAAATAACGCACCAACTGAAATCGTAAAAAAGTAGTTTATAGCACGGATTGACGGCTATTACAGTGTTGGACAATATGCAATCTAACTACTGATTAATAACTACGACTACATGTTGTAGTTAGTAATCACAACTACAAATTACATTATAAAATCGTACTATGTAGTTAAACATTTGATTACTAAGTACAAATTGTAGTTGCAATCACGATTAGGAGACTATTTTTTATAACTACATAATTTTAAAAGTTGATTTTTGTATTACTTGTCAATCAACACAACAACAATATGTAATAAATATAAGTACATAATCATCTACGACTTGTATTCAATTAATTATTCATGAAAATAAACATACATAAATTTTTATACAGTTAAGTTCCGTTTCTTTTTAAATTAAATTTTAGAGCCAGATTCAGTTTTGATAAATCAATAATTCTAACACATTGTTTATTTAATTGCAAAATATAAGTTTTTAGTACTGAAATAATCACTAATTATAACTACTAGATAACAGCAATCAAATTAAAAACTACTACATGTAGTTTGATTATTGTAGTTAGTTACATGTAATCATAACTACATGTACCTAATCAAACTACTTGTAGTTAACTACTTTTAGTTGTAATTTGTAAACTGATTACAAAATAGTACTTAGTTAACTACGCCCTGCACTGCGGCTAACCCAAATATTAACAGCTAGTGAACGTGATAAAGAAAATGTGTTTTTCTCGGTTTTCCATTTAATTTTCTAATTTATCTTCAAGAAAACTTTTCAGAGACATCAATGAATAATTTTAAAAGAAGTTTATCCAAATTGGTTCTGGCATTCTCGTGTTTGGCGCTTAGCAACACATTTAGCCGTTCATTTTTATTTACACAGAAGATAAAAGTTTATATTTCAAATAGTATAAACTAACGTTTATCCTGGTATACTCGTAAACTTTACGTAATAATATGAATGTAGTAGGCAGAAGTTACCGGTAGTAATTCTGAGTGATTTTTATAATAATATGTACTTACATAGTTTCTAGATATTACAAACATAAATCTAAATTCCAAGGCCGAGGTTATTATGTATGTTTCATTCATAGTTTGTTTAGTTATAGTTTAATCTACAGGTTTGAAAAAGTGCTGTCGCACATTTTTATGGAAAAGCTGCGAAAAGTTCAAGTAACTATTCTCCACAATTCCATTAGTCTTAAGTTATAGCAAAAATCGCGGTCGGAATATCATAACTCATAAGGCTCTGAATAAGTCGATTAACAAAAATCTCAGTTACTTGTTTTTTTTGGTTGACCGTGGCAGACAGGTTTTTGGGCAAAACACATTAAATCTTTAACTTGCAAAATCTGTGTGCCCGAAGTACTTACGTGCAAATAAGAACAAAAGTTTGGTATATAAAAAATATATTAAAAAACCGGCAAGTGCGAGTCGGACTCGCGCACGAAGGGTTCCGTACCGTAAGTAGCAAAAAAAAAAAACACGTCTGTTGTACTTGTATGGGAGCCCCACTTAAATAATCGTACTTATAATAATCTGTTTTTAGTATTTGTTGTTATAGTGGCAATTTCAACTGTCTAGCTATCACGGTCCATATACGGAATACAACCTGGTGACCACCTCTTGCGCCGAAATTTCTTTGACCTCGGTGACCTCGTTGGGCTCGCCGACCTTGGTAATTAGTTTGTCTATACGTACCTATAAGTTCTGATGAGCCACTGGGTCCTGGTTTCTCCTCATCTTGAGCTGCCTGGATTGCTTCTGTTAAAGAAGAAAAGTTCCGCGCGGCAATTATGGTGCTTAATCGACGATCCCGCAATCCATCTGCAAATCGTTTGATTGCCAACTTCTCATTCATGGGTTTTAATAAAGCATACTTGGCTGAATCGTTGTCAGCTTGCGAAATCGTCAAATCTACAAAGAGTTCCGACATCTCTTTGCCGTAATCTGTTATTGTTTTACTATCTTGTTTACAAAACTGTAATTTGGACTGAATGGCAATGTAACTTTTTTGTGGTAGTAGTAATTTACGCATATCCCTTGTAAGCTCTTCGACAGTATCATATTTGGGGGACAATAATAACTTTGCGCGCTGCGATAACCTGCTTTTCAATATAAACTGGATTAACTTGATTTTACATGCCGGTGTGCTTAACATTGTATCGTAATATTCGATATTTTCAATTAGCTGTTTAGTGCTATTAATGCTGTCATCCATGACGGGCATAAGATGTAGCGCTGTTTTTAAATCGAATGAATCCGTCGCCATGGTTTGTAATGGGATAGTTGTTTCTTTAGTTAAACTACACAAAGAAATTATTTCTAAAAATAATCTATCGAACTCCTCACAAATCTTTTTAATTAATGTAATTTCTGAACTCGTATAATTTTTCAAGTTTTTGTTATAGATTTCTAAAAACTTATTGTACTTGACTAAAACAGTTTTTGCCTCTTCTCTTTTTATCTCTAAAATATTTCCTTGTCGGCGTGTAGGACCAATTTTTATCAAGTAGGTTCTTATAGCTTTTAACTCGTTTAATATTATACCTAAATCCTCAGCCATAACACATTAGTCCTTGACATAGTCACTAGTGCTTGTTCTGAACTACGTATTTTGTGTAATTATTATTTCAAGTAAGTTGCACATAATAACTCAACAGAAACTAATTGTTACTTAGCAATAACTCTTAACATTAAATAAAAAATAAATGTGAAACTTAAATACGATCATCAAGAGGCAGGTTGTTCTTAAAATTCACTAAATAAGTTTTAAAATAACCCTCATTGTTACCTGGATTCACTTGCTTTAGCTACTTATATGATGTTTTGAACTTTCACTTCACTGCCTACTTTTTCACACCAACACTACACTAGCACTCCCACAACGTAGATTGACGAGCCTTGAAGATGTTATGGGTTATTTCTCCGCCGTAGTTATATGTTGAGAACTTCTGCCTTGCTAGCCTGTGGCACAGCACCCATGCATGCCTGCTGCCTGCGTAAAATACTGGAGTATCGCTTCAATGTCGCGTCGTCTATATGACGCTGTATTTGCTTCTTGTGACAACGATTATACAGCTTGTATAGTATTATTACTAGTCCGATAGCCAATATGGTACATATCACAACCAAAATTGTGTTTGTGGTTTCTTGCTGCTGCTGCGTACGAGCCGTGTTACTGCCGACTCCAGCGGTCTGTGCAATCACTACTTCCTCTTTGGTTTTTGTGTTTCCCATTTTTCAATATTTAAAAATACGCACGAACACGCAAAAGTAAGACACGCCTTGTGCTCAGGTAGCTTAGTGTATTTTTCATTCTTCATTTTTAAAGTCCACATTAACGGCACTGGTTGTTTATAATATTTTGTCCTTTTATGGTTCACACGCGCGCGGGCCCGTACCGGCTACTGTTACAGGCAGGGTCGCCATGTAAGGTCGGGTGTTTAGGAGACAAATGAAACGAATGAGGTTCGAGAATACACTGACTATATTGGAATAATGATACCTTATTATATACCTTACAACTACTACATCACAGGACGGACGGAAAGCGGAGTCTTAGTGATAGGGTCCCGTGCTACCCTTTGGGTACGGAACCCTAAAAAAAATATTTTAGTAACCAATTTATTGAGGAAGGTTATAGTATAGGGTATTTATAAGTATAACATTGCGCTGTGACCAACGGGAAACGAGCTGTATCCAAAAACGCGAGTAAAACCGCGGGGAACGGTTAACTCCGATATATTTATCCAAGTTTACACATAAATAGGCGTTCTGTTGAAGTTTGTTAGTAGGCAGTAGTGTACGTAGATATGGCTTTTCAGTACTCGATTCTATTCCGAGCATCTGACTATTCATTCAATCTAGTTAATCCTCAATGGAAAGTGGCGCGATGAGTTCAAAAGTACAAAAGACTTATCTGCGGTGAGCGTGCACAACACGTGGTACCGTTGACCGGCGCGGGCGCATTGCAGCTGAGCGCCGGCAATGCCCGACATCAAACACAAGTGTCACATTGGCTGTTTCAACCGAGCAATACCAAAGACGTTGACCTTGCTTTTTGGAACTTAATATCTACCTAATTAAATCAGCTTATGCCTAAATGATGCGTATTAATGAACTATTTTGCAATTCTTAATCACAACGTTACGTAGGATAATAAAACGAAATATCAATCATAATCGGTTTGTCACTTCCTATTTTGGATATCACGTGCAAGACACGCGATATTTCGTCAGCTGCACCAAAAAATCAAAAATAAATAATTAGCTAATAATTTCTTATTTAAGAAATTATTCGCTTATATACTTAATAGAGGTTTAATAGGTCTATACCAATGTGTCAATATACCTAAATAATAACTTCATCTTCAGTAGTTGAGTATTATAACTATTTTATAAATAAACAACTCAATAAATATTATAAAAATAGATTCTCACACGTTTCTGCCCCCGATGTTTGATATAAACCGGACGACCAATGTATTGCAATTTTCCAACTCGTGTCGCTAGCTTAGTAAATTTAATTCATTCAAGGCTCATATTTTTATTGAGAGGAGGGCAAAATTGAACGAAATATCTTGAAACTTAGCTAAAATGGTCAAATCGCGTTATTACAATTTTTTCCCATATATATCTTTTCTGGAAATTTGATATTTTACATGAAACCCTTCATATTGTACTCATAAATTAAAAAAGTAAAGAAAATACATTTATGAAACCTTGCACATTAAATCGAGATTCAGATTAATGATATTTTTTTCAAAAACTTTAAAAAAAGAGCACATATTTCCTGGAACAAATTTTGTAAAATATTCGAGTGAACCAGTGAGCCACAGAAGTTACTGAATTAATGCTAATCGGGCGTTCAGGCGCTATCTCTTTTTTCGTCTTGCGTCTCTTTATACGTAAACTAGCTTCTGCCAGCGGCTTCGCCCGCGTGAAAGTAGGTTTCTCCATACAAACTTTGGACCCCCGTTTCATCCCCTTAGGAAGTGTATTTTGGAAAATCCTCTCTTAGTGCTCACCTACGTCATAAAAGCAATCGTGCAAAATTTCACGTTCCTAGTCCCAGTAGTTTCGGCTGTGCGTTGATATGTCAGTCAGTCAGTTTTTCCTTTTATATATATAAGATATACGCAATGTTTATGCGTTAGATGAAGGAATAAGCTTTTCAACCATGCTCACGTTGACGATAGACGGTACGGAAAGCCTCCTCTTAACTTGACCACTGAATAGAGGATCGTGCAGAAAAGAACCAGCATTGCACATTACACACCTTACTTGATAGGCTCTTGCATTTTAGCACGTTCATAGGACAGGTCCAAATGCTATCACAGCATTGTCGACCCAAGATTAATTTAAGAGTTTCAACTAATGATTTGTTCGACAGTACGATACTGTCGAACAAATGCGGCTATTTGAAAGCGCGTTTCCACTAGAGTGTAGAGAGAAAACGTGCAGAAATTGATCAATCAAATTAATGTCAAGATCCACATCGCGTTTGTATATGACTCGTTATCGTTTCAGAGGATTCGCAGCCTAAATCTCCAGATACCTACCAACTACTGGCTCACTATACTTTTCTCGGCTTAAATCCACCCTAACAAGCCATCAACTGTTCCAGATGGTATCGACGGCAAGCAGGCTCGGCGCACCGGCACCAGCGGTCCCCTGGGCGAGCTCTTCGACCACGGCCTCGACTCCTACTCAGCAGTCCTCATACCCACCTACCTCTACAGCATATTTGGCAGGTACATTATCTACATATACTAATACGTAATCTGTGCTAGATGTCCCTCGCGGTTTTGCCCTCATCTTTAATTACTGCTCGGCTTCTATTGGTCGTAGCGTGATATTATATAGCCTTTCTCGATAAATGAGGTATCCAACACTAAAATAATTTATTCAATTCAGACGCGTTCGTTTTTTTTCGCGTTTCGTTTTGGGATTAGCGCGTTCGAACATACAAACTCTTCAGCTTTATAATATTAGTATAGATTTTATAGAGAGAAAGTTTTGATGTAGGAGAAATTCTTCAAAACTAATCACCCGATTATAAAATTCTTGATAGACAGCTTTAAAATAGTAGAGTCCGGAACAAATTGCGGTTGCAGTGGGATACCAAATAGTTCATGGTGTCGAAACCGTTGGAAAAAACTTGTTTACTACGTTATTGCTTGCAAAAAAATGACCTACGACTGATAAACATTAGATAGGTACATCCTATCAAACTATGAAAGTAAAATAACAGTGAGTGCCCCTGTGTTTTCGCTCACACGCACTGTGCGTACCTACCTGACTAATATCCATCGAGATTGGCCTCCGTGGGCGAAATTCGGTCGAGGGAATATTCCCTATTATATTCTTGAGGTCATGACCCGGTCACGTCCCTGACATGACACTGATGTTTGTGGTAAGGCCCTCTCGATATGACAATAGAAAGAAAAAATATAGTAAAATGCTTAAATGTGACTGGTAGTATGAGATATTACAATATGAGTTATTGCCTTATTAATTCCTCAGATATATGTTATAGTTCAGGTTATGTTACCGTATGATCAATACCATAGAGATGCTAATTAATTTACTTACCTAAGTATTTATATCAGCTAGCTCATTCTTAGACTAAATAGAACTTTACACGTTATTTATTACAATATTTACAAGTCCAGTCCCATAATTAAGTAGCGACCTAATTAAGATAAGATGGTGATAAAAGAAAGTTCAGAATTTTCCGACTAACTAACGATGTATGCCGAAGGCTGCACGCGATTGTTGAAGTTCCTAAATTGAAATTATTAAAAAAATATTGCGCAAACGGTGAGCTCTGATACCTAATATGCATTTGTTTTTTTGGGCGACACGTCATGGTTACAAAGGCATTTGTCACGCGATACCAAAAAAACATGGCTCTATTAAGTAAGTACTCTATGAGTATCAAGACAACATTCAGCACAATATCAAAATGACAAAATGAGTAAAAATTGCTGTTTGTGATTAGTTTAATGCTCGGCCTTGACCGTTGACTTTTGTAACAATCACTACGTAAGTACAAAGTTTACGGAAGAAAAATGGCATTAGACGCGACATCCATAATAATGGCTGTTTATTCGAAAAGATGGGTAAATAATTTAACGTGACACTTTAAATTAGGTAATTGACGTTCAAACAGAGGTATTTCGTCATCATTTCAGCCTAAAGACGTCCACTGTTGGACATAGGCCTCCGCCAAGTGTCGCTACAATAATCGATAGTATGCGTCTCGCATCCATCGGATTCCCGCGGCCCTTACCAATAGGCGTGTTCTTCGTGTGCTCTTTACTGAACCGACTCACTGTTCCGAAACATTTTAGTGTTCCGAAAGATTGGAACAGCAGTAATGTTTTAAATGTATCATTTGGAACAATTGGAACACTAAAACACTCTTTACTTTAAGTGACCTGCAGTTTTTTTTTTTAATTCAAATTAAAACGTAAATAGTGTTAATTAATGACCTGAACTAAAAACATCTGCTTTAAATTATTCTCAAATCAAAATTCAATTAAATAAAACTTTAAGTGTGTAAGACGCAACGTAAAGTCATAACAGTCAGTGTCTGTTTGTATCTTTTAAGCCGTTGTTCCAAATGTTCCGTTTGTATCTTTTGAGCCGATGTTCCAATTGTTCCGTTTGTATCTTGTGAGCCGATGTTCCAAATGTTCCGTTTGTATCTTGTGAGCCGATGTTTCAAATGTTCCGTTAGGGTCTTTTGAGCCGATGTTCCAAATGATACATATCAGTGTTTCGAAACATTTCAATGATTCAGATGCAAAGGTTCCAATCGCAAAGATGACACCTATTTACTAGGTCTTCGGTCCACCTTAAGGGAAACCTGCATCTACCAGTACGAGCTCGCCACTTCAGAACCTATCGGCCCATCGACCATCTGTTCTGCGAGCAATGTGCCCTGCCCATTGCCTCTTAAGTTTGGCGATTCTTCGGGCTCTGTCGGTAACTTTGTTTCTCCAGCGGATATTTTCATTCCTGATTCGATCACGCAAGGAAACTTGGAGCGTAGCCCTTTCCATTGCCCTTTGGGTGACTAAACCTTCTATTGAGGCACAAACGTGGTTTATTTTCTTTGCCAATTCCATATTGCAGGGATCACCCACACTCATCGCTGAGTGATTGACCAGAGATAAACTTATTTTCTGCCTGGTTCCACTTCCACAGCAATGTGCTTTCTCTTTATAGTACATAAGATGGCTATACATATAATGGCTGTTGTGAATTTGTGATATTTGCTGCATCTAAGCTCTGAGAATGAGAGACCAAAAGCTTCTATACGATAATGCAGAGCTAGGGCTGATAATGAATACATACATATAGTGTTAATGAACGTTTTTAAGTACTGTTAGACTCAAACATATTAGATAGGATATCGCTAAAGGGAAAGAATATCCTGCATTCAGCTAGATAATGTGTTATCGTGGCGGGACCGGAATTTCTCTATCGATCCTGATTATGTTCTGGCTTTGATTGATGGGTACTTAATAGTATTTCAAGCGCTTGGACATAAACACAGTTACTGGTCATACTATTATTTAATAGTAAATAATCTCTTGGATTCTTATCCAACAAACGATCTCTTTGCGGATGAATGGAAGATGATTTTATTGGTATGTCAGAAGTACTGTGAGAGGATTTGATGAAAGTACATGTTGTTTATAACTTAAAACTTTTTGTTTAGTTACTGTAATTGGTTGTTTAACCGTTATATAATAAAATTGGATATCCTTCTCACTACTGCTAAATGCTAAACGGTGGAAAAACTGCTTATTTATTTAATTTTATCGGTACACCTATACTAATATTATAAAGAGGTAAAGTTTGTTTTTTTGTTTGTAGGAAGTAATCTCTGAAAGTTCTGGTGCGGTTGATAAATGTTTAAATTTTGCTAAAATGTTTTTCACCGATAGAAAGCTGCTTTATTCCTGAGTGACATAGGCTATATTTTATATAAGCTCGCGAAGCCGCGGGCAAAAGCTAGTTTCTTATATGCTAGCACCGCATGCCCCATAAAAGTAAAAACAGACAGACAACCGGCGGACAACAAAGTGATCTTATAAGGGTTCCGTTTTTTCCTTTCAGGTACGAAACCCTAAAAACATCAGGAAGTAAAATAACATTATTTTTGTGTTAGAATTAACATTAAAATGAAGTAGATCCGATAACTCCAATGACGCTACTGTTCCTAATTATTGTTATCACTAATCAGACCATATGTTTAGTTAGCAAATCACAACTCGCCTTTGTAATTAGTAGTAGATAAGTAGGTATTGTAGGTAATATTGCCGATAGAAGAATTATTTGTGATTAAACTCTTTTGTTATTATGTCAAGATAGAACTCGTTGTTAAAAGGGTAGTTCACTCAATTTTCTATTATTTGTTTTAACAAGATACTTTATTCAAAACTAAAAGTGAATAGCTTTTTTTTATTATTATTGATAGGCTTTTTTTTAGGTGGGAAATAATGCAAATGACTTCTCGCGCCCTATGGCGGAGCGAGAGGGCGTGTCAAACTTTTACTGGAAAAAACCCACTCCTGTATTCCTTCTTTGCCTTGCGTTCCAGGGCCCCGGGTTCATTTTCATTTAACCCATGGCCCCAGTAGGCTTCGGCCATGCTGGGCCTCCTTCTAAAGGCGTGGAACACTACGCGCCGTTGACGACTTGGGCTCGGTCCGGACGGTTACCGGACGACCGGACGGCGTGCTAACCATTGCTCGCCGTCCGCGCGTAGTACTCTCACCTGATGGATAAATGATGATGTGGTCGACGGTGGAGCTCGCTTGTCTAGATATAACCTATTTAGACAGGCCTGTTAGTTTAGTGGTCAGTGGTCGTGAGTTCAATTCCCACCCAGGACAAATGTTTGTGTAATGAGCACGATCATTTGTTCTGTGTCTGGGTGTAATTTATCTATGATATGTATGTATTTAAAAATATTTAAGTATGTTTATCAGTTAGCTTTTACTCATTGCATAAACCCGGCTTAGTTTGGGACTAAATGGCGTTGCGTGAAAGTTGTGAAATATTATAATACGAGTATTATTATTTACTCTAAAATACCCCTAGGTTGTAGCTATCAGGAAACACAGACTGCGGCAGGGAATTCCACTCCTCCAATTTTATTCCTTCTTTAAATGCGTTAAAAATTTAAGTAAATTTAGAAAACTTTCAAATCTGGATATGGTGATTTTGGTATTTTCATCGAGAACTCAAGCATTTACAGTCAACAAGTAACATTTGATGAAGTGGAACTGGTGAAGAAGACCAGGAATGGCCAAAGGGAATTCACCCTCACATAGATATCACAATGAACACAGTTAAGCAACTATGTTAATACAAATAAATAAATGGTTCTGAATAGTGTCTATTGTTGAAAGTGATGTCATCGAAGTTATCTGATGATGATGATGATGGAGCCGGAAAGTATGCACCGGAACTCCGTAATTAATCAATTTATCCTAGCAGTGTTTAGGTTAGTTGGAATTGTCATGTTAAATAGGTACTCTGGCTAAGTGTACCCAGGCACAGAACAAACCATCGATTACTCATAAAGAACCACAACTAAAAAGTGTGATATAAAAAACTTTTCACAAAAAAAAATACTGACTTCACTACAAAAAAAACACTAAAACGTTCAAAATAACTCTAATTTCGGAAGTCGGTGTTAATTTAACAAAAAACAATACTTACCAGAAACACAAAGTTCCGAAATTAGAGTTATTTTGAACATTTTAGGGTTTTTAGGGTTCCGTAGTACCTCAATAGGAAAAAACGGAATCTTTATAGGATCACTTTGTGGTCCGTCTGTCTGTCAAGACCCTTTATCTCGAGAACGCGTGGAGTTATCGATTTGAAATTAAAACCATATACTCAGGTCTGAGGTCCCTTGAAGCTGTGAAAAAATTAAACTTCTGAGTTTACGAAAAAAAAGGATACGGCTTTATATGTCGCAAAAAACGTGTATTTGGACACTATCAAAAAAATCAAAATTCATAGGGCACTTCTTAACCTAGATCCTGAAATTTGGCATAAAGCAAGGACTTATAGCACAGGTATAGAAATAAATCTAAAATTTAATGTTACGTCAGAAAAAAATAATCGATTCACGAGAAATCGCGAGACACCATTCGGGAATTGAACTATAAAATTAGTTCAATTCCTGAATGGAGTCTCGCGGAGGTCTCAGTCCGCGAGTCCGACTCGCACTTGCCCAGTTTTTTTTTGTAGAGAAGTCGGTTTTTTTTTGTAAAACGTTATTTGAAAAAATAATTAGGATTCCACTCTAAAAAAAACTTATTGAAATTGGACCAAACGGCATTGTGCTGTTTTACGAGTCTTGAGTTGGACGAAGTCGTGGGTATCAACTAGTACTATATCTTTGTATAATCATGATCTATTTAAGCAAAGAAATATCGATTCGGTGGCTTTGTTATGATTATGACAATATTTCCCCATGGCTGTTTACCTTATCAGTTTATTTACAAAGCCATAATACACGATTGTGTGGTCATCGTAAATAGTAACTGATCAAAGTTTGTAATGTACAATATGTATAGGTATAACGTGCACAAACACTACCTGCGTTTAAACGGGGGTTAAAGACCTGTGAAGAAACATTACTTATGGCTGCGGATTGAGGATTTAAGGTAGTAAATCTTCAAATAAGCTGCTCCTCCCGCTCTGAGTGGAGTGAGGGGGTATTAGACTTTTACTGATTAAAACCGACCTTTTTTTAAGGTGGGATATCGTCTAATGACGTCTCACACTCTAGGGTGGAGCGAGAAGGCATATCCGACTTTTACTGACTAAAACCAGATCAATGCTCCTTCAATTGCCGTTTGCGTCCCAGGTCCACGGGCAACCCTTTCAGAAGTCGACCCAAGCCCTACTTTGGTCCCGCTGGGCCCCTATGGTTTTGGTGATACCTTTTTGGGGCTTTGAGTCTAAAAAGCACCTGCGTTCATTCATTTACTCATAACGTTACAGGGCCGCAGTAATTCTTTCGAAAAACCCCGCTACCTTAAATATTCTTCCTACCCTTGGGTTTTTTTTAATGTGGAAATCATTCAATGACCTCCCGGCTGAGCGGAGTGGAAGGGCGTATCAGACTTTTACTGGCTAAAACCACACCTGCGTCTTTCAGTAGCCCTATTCGTTCTAGGACTACAGGTTTCCTTTTCAGAAATTCCGTGCGGTCCTAGCTAGTGGGCATCGGCCCTACTGGGCCCCTACGGTTTGCGTAAAATATAGATTAGAATGACTCGACTGGCCGTTAGGCCCCAGCTCCCGAGCAGTGCCATAAAACTGTAAATTTTCTGAAGCCTACTCCTCGGTAACGGCTAGGTTAATAGGCTTGAAAAAAATAATTTTAGTTTCAAATAATTATAACATTTGACATAATGTGATTTTTTCGTATGACTAATACTTTTGCCAAAAAAAATTTAGACAACGTGATATTTTTTCACTATTTTTCCCTACTTCATTCAAACAACTTTGATTTTTAGAAAAATAACACAAAAAAATTGCTGGTTAAGTGTTCTCCAGAATGTACGTACGCATATGTAAATCAATCAATATTTCGCAAATAAAATGAATTTAAAGGTCAACAGTACTCCATGCGGGCGCAGGCGGCAGTACGAGTATGTGTACATTTAACTCTGGTCTGATGTTCAAAGGACTATACGCCTTAAAGGAAGGTTTGCACTACCTCTTTGTCCTGGGCACAACTTAGCACACACGATGTCACTATTTTCAGAAACGCAAACACCAAATTTCGCACTTTTTTCGGTTTTTGAATGCGGACGCGACTCTTCACCGTGCAGTCAAAAACGCCATTGAATTTGCGAAAGTCGACGAAAATGGCATTCCATATTCGAATATGTCCCTTTCGCTCGAAAGGTAATGTACGGGAAGGGATGGATATGGGGATTGCCAACAGCCAAAAACTTAATTTATCAATATACAGAATAAACGTAACCACCCATCATCGTTTGCTGTTATTATACGATAAAATAACGTCAAATGTTTAATTTCAGGGATGAAGTCAGCACGCTTCGGTTCCAGTTCCTGATCTGGAACATCTTCTTCAACTTCTACCTGACGCACTGGGAGAAGTACAACACTGGCGTCATGTTCCTGCCCTGGGGATACGACTTCACCATGATTGTGAGTCAACCATACCTTGTATAGTGTACACTTGCAAACCATTTCACCCGCCAAGAGACGCATTGCTGGTTGCTGTTGGTTCAAACTTCGTAGTGAGTACAGGTGACTGACAATCTAACTAAAGGCACCTAAATGATTTTATTTATTACTAGTTGACCCGGCGAATTTAGTAGCGCCTAACAGTCAATGAATGTGGTATATCTTTCGATATAGTCAGCCGATTGCGATGAAACAAAGCCTAAGTAATATATCAAGTTACACACAATTTTAATGTATAAAAGTTATCTACATCGATTTCGTATATTGAATTAAATCCTCCTACAGAGGCACTGCACCCGAAATCCGCACCTGGTGTGACAGATATCTATGTTAAATGAAATGGTTTTGTTTTCTTTCTATCTTAAAACAAAATCCCCCAATAATACGGAACCCTTTGTATGTGAGTGTGACTCACACTTTACCGGTTTTTTTCTATATTGTTACCTTTAAATGTTATAAAATGTCGAAGATACAGTGAGAATGGAATGTGTATGTTTTAAAAAAAGCAGCAACACGCTTATGCTTTCTGATCGTTCATATGTTTTTCTTGGCTCATAGAATGTACGAGTATATTATTGCTCCTTTATGAATGGAACGGAATTCTTTTAGAGCAAAAAGTTTAATATTTTTTTAATCAGTGTTTCTAGTTAAAGATCGTTTATTATATCGGATATTTAAATACCTAGTTGTGGTTTAGTGAAATGTTATGTCTCGCCGATATTAAAAGTAAACACAATCTGAATAGTGTGTATAATATTATTTAAAGCACACGGTTGTAGGTAGGTGTAAAGTTATATGTGTATATTTTAAACTGAGTACTTTTCCAAATCCACATATTTATCATATGTCTGGATAATTAATTATGAATGCAGTTCAGAGTGCCTAGTGCAAGTTACATTTACGTTAACGCGATCGACACGTTTACGACGTCTGTCGCTCTGATTGGCCAAGCTCTAAACCAATCAGCCCCCCTAGCCAAGTTACGACCGTTTCGTTTCAATTCTCTTGCGTCGAACGCCTCAAGTAGGCCACTCCTCCGATTCCTTTGTTCTGACGTCATCTCAACGCTCACTCACGTGGTCAGAACAAAGGAATCGGAAATTACGGCGTCGAAAAACTCCTCCGCATCGCTGTCGACTGGTAATGTACCCAAAAGACTGGCGGCATTGGCACGCTGAATGGCAATGCTTATTCTTTGTCCGAGGTAAAAGCCAGCCCTTGGGTCACGCGAAGGGTCAAAAAAGCGTTAAAAAAAAATTGAAATTTATTCAATAACTCGAGGTAATTCTCGCAGGGTTCCTGTATCCTACTGCTGGTGACATCTGTTTTCGGGCCAGAAGCGTGGCACATTCCTCTGCCAGGCGGCATCGCTCCGGGCGTCGTCTTCGAGTTCATACTTTACTTCTCTGCGATGCTCACCAGCCAGACTGTCATCTTGTGGAATATTTACAAGTAAGTTACTGAATTAAATCCGGTCCATACTAACATTATAAATGTGAACATATAACTCTGTCTGTAATACTTTCACTTTTACTAAACCGAGTTTGATGAAATTTACTACAAAGTCAGCTTGAACCTCAAAGAAGAACATACATACCTTTTATTTGGCTTCGACTTTGCGTCTCCAATAACCGATATTCAAGCTGGCGAAGTCGCTGACAAAAGCTAGTTAGTGCTTTATTGGAATTATGATGGAACGCAGATTCTGAGATTGAAAAAAGACAAGACAGTAATAGGAACACCACGCTACACTTCAAAACGCACAAAATAGATTTAGTAAAGACTTTCAGAATGAAATAGGATTTAGTGAAACAAAAAGTCAACAAAAAAACTAAGTGCAATGGGTGCCTGAAGATAGAAGGCGCCGACGACGCCGGACAGAAAAAGGCGGTGAGACCTAGAAGCATACAAAGAAGAGTTCCTGACTCTGCGTTTGCCAAAATACATCTTATTGTGCGGTAAAAGCTAGTCCCTCAAATTGACATGTGACGTCCACAATCTTACCCGCAAAGTGGATTACGGCCCACTCTCTCTCCAAGAAAGGCTTGAGTCCCTGCAGTCAGTGTCGGATTAAGCCAGCACGGAGCCTGTAGCAAATTCAATTAAGGGGACCCGTGTGCAGATGCCTAAACATAAATAAAATTTAAAAAAAAATGTAAAATTATTTAGCACTTTATGCATTTTCTTCGGTGGGGTAAGAATCAGGCATTCTTTAATTGTAATAATCTTTCCAAATCTTCAAAAAAAATAAATTTTTAAAAAAGCATTTATTTCAAATAAACCATTTACAGGCACTTTTGAAATGTCAAGAAGTCAGTCAGTCAGAAAAAAATGATGCTAATTGCACATTCCAAAGCGTAGATCTCTATGGAGAAGAATGTGCAAGAAACTCCATGGACATTTTTTTCAATCGTGTTTTGCAATTACAAATATCTCTATTACATGTTTCTTGTCGCTATCATGTGAGAACAATGTCAAGAAAGTAAAAATAAAAACTAAATGTAGGTAGATATTAAAATAACAACTGGCAGCTAAGAGATGACCAGTCTCAACTGACAGCGCCCGTTCACGGACCTGACGCGAATATTAGCACCACTCAGCTCAACCATTTTGGAGGGAACCGAATGATCCAACACACGCGCCACCATCAGTGAGACATTTGAGTGAGCATGACAAATTCCAACTGCCATGCTCATTTATGTCAAACAAGTCCAATAATAACCTAAAAACCATAAAATAGCTCCATGGTACTCACATTTACAAACTTTGAAAAAAATGCTTCTACATTATACAATACTAAATACAATAATAATTAACAACAATAATATTTTACAAATTAAAAAAAAAAACATTAAAGAATAATAATAGTTAAAAAAACTAATCAATTTGTACACCCCGGTGGTAGTGGAGCTGGACCAGCATTGAGCCAAGCATTTTTATCTTGAATATAATCCTCCAACTTATAATATGCTTGCCTACATAGTGTGCGTTTAATACAAGATTTAAATTTCGTTTCATTGAGTTCTAATATTTGTGGAGGTATTTTGTTATAACATTTCAAACAGTACCCCATGAAAGAAGAGGCCAGTTTAGCCAGTCTGAAACCTGGTTGAACTAATTGGTCCCTATTTCTTGTAACATAATTATGTCTATTGCCTCATTTGTTAAAAAGATGAAGATTTTTTCTAACGTACATGATGTTTTTATAGATATATTGACAAGGCAATATGTTAATATCCTTAAACACAGTTCCCTTAGAATATCGCACCGGCGAAGATTGTAAATAGCTCTGATTGCTCTTTTCTGTAGAATAAAAATTGAGTCGATGTCTGCAGCCCGTCCCCATAGTAGGATACCGTATGACATAATACTATGAAAATAACTAAAATTACTAGTCTAGCGGTATCAACATCCGTAAATTGGCGGATTTTTCTAACAGCATATGCAGCTGAGCTAAGCCGTCCCGCAAGAGATGTTAAATGAGGACCTCATTGTAGCCTTGAGTCAAGCGTAATCCCTAGGAAAACCGACAAATTCTAGTTTCTCATTGTTCAATATTATGTCACAATTACTACTCTTGACATTCGGTAAGGAAAATCCTATCCAATAGAAATGATCTCATCAATATGTCAAAATTATTATCAACGTTTCAGCTGAAAGACATCCACTGCTGGACAAAGGCCTACCTAAGTGTTGCCACAATGATCGGTACTCTCACATCAATCGCATTCCCGCAACTCTCACTAGGTTATCGGTTCACCTTATTGGAGGCCTTCCAACGCTTCGTCTTCCGGTACACGGTTACCACTCCCGAAACTTTCGATTCTATCGATCGACTGTCTGTTCAGCGAGTAATATAACTTAACTTCATTCCTAATTCAATCACGCAAGGAAACTCCCGTCACTGGTCTGGTTCAACTATTTACTGCAGCCGCCATTTATCATGCCACCAACACAATAAAAGTCAGAATCGGTTGAACAGACAGTAAAAAAAGGGTTTTGTTTAAATGTCTAATTGGATTTCGAATCGAGTATAGATCCCGATAACTTATTCAATATAAGTATACTGTGGATGGAAATGAGTTGACCAGGGTAACGGCTGTAAGGGATTTGGGAGTTTATTTTATTACTGAGCTGACGTTTCGTTATCACATATTCAAAATTTAAAAAAAAGCGTACAGTAATTTGGGGTTGTTTCTTCGAATGGCTAGAGGTTTTACCAATATACAAGCTATTACAGCATTATATAATTCTTTAGTTAGGAGTAGTGACGCAGCTGAAGTGTCTTAACGGAAGCGGAAACGGAAACAGATGTCAGAAGTAAATCTTTGCGAATGCGGATGCGGAAGCGGAATCGGAAGCGGAAGTGTTAATAATATGAAGAAAAAGCACAATTTAATTTTTTTTTAACAAAAGAAGGTTTACGTCGTAATCACGTCACGAGTCGCGGTGATGCGCAGAATGAACAAAAATAATAATAATAATAAAGAAACTCGTTACGACACGTTTGTGTACCGACTAAGTATAGCCTCATGTTGGAGCGTGAGCAAAATAAGTTTTATCCGCTAATGTATCCTACCCTGTTTGTCCTAGGTATGGTCGGATATTATGAACTGAGGGTCAGGAGGGAACTCACACTTTTAATATATATCTTTACAGTAATTAGTGCGAAGATAGGTACATAATGCGGTTATTTTGGCTAGGGTAGGTTTGTGTGTTACTGAGCGACGCGTCTATGACACGCGCGCTGCGCACGCTCAACCTCATAGTTGACGACATGGATATAATTTATTGTACTCTGATTGAATTCACTAAGTAAGATAGCACTTTTTAAAATTGGTTACGGAATATTGTTGGGAATAAAAATAAATAAAACATTACTTGATGTTATTCTCAGATCGTACCGTGACGGTACGGGCAAGCTGCGCTCGTTCAGCGAGGCGGTGCGCCCACTGGTCCCACTCTTCATCTTCTTCGTGCTGAGCTCGCTGTGGGCCATGTACTCGCCCAACGACATCATCAACCGAGCGCCCAGGATCTTCTACATACTCACCGGAACTATATTCTCTAATATTAATGTAAGTTTTTATATGCGTTGGAGCTCCACACTAAAATACACCAGCCGAACGCATTTTGCATTTTCTAGGTCAGTGTTAGGTTCTAAGGTTATTAAAATACGGAATTATTATCATCATCAATATAACCGTTGTAGGGGTTTTATTAATACATATTTTACAAGATTTTCGTTGTGTGTTTTTCGTTTTCGCCACCATTAGGTTGGTGACAACGTGTCGCCAACCTAATAACGACGTTAATGAATGGCCATACTACACCGTCGCAGTTCGTCTCTGTTGATCTGAGTAAATATAAAAACATTTTCTCAAAAAAAAAACATTTGGCGGATCGAGGACATTGACTTTCCTATTTTTATTTGAAACGCATTGTAGACAATTTTATTCATAAGTACCATTTGTCAAAAATGCTACCTACAAAAAAATATAGCCAATTTCTATCAAGCAAACTTGGATTACCATAATCACATTTACATAATATAAAATAATGATACTATTATACTACGATCACATTTACATATTGTGGGTCCATTCAAGTATCACGTAAACACTACAGGGGTGTGGGGAGTCTAGATGGTGATTACGTCAGCAGTATATAATTTTTTAGTTTTTTTAAGAGAACGATGTCGATGTTTCAAAATCACAAGAAAGTGAGCAGACACACATCACTGAGCAGCAAACCAACAAATCCAATGTCATTAAAGTTTTCGAGTCATGGATTCGTGTATACCGAGGACTGTTAATTTGAATTAATACGTCAAAATTTTAAGTGCAATACTGCTCATAATTGAGCAGTGGTGGCCGAGTGATAACGGCCCCGACTTACGAGTTGTAGGTTGCGGGTTCAAACCCAGCCAGGCGCATTACTTTGTGTAATTTTTTTCGTCACCACTGCTCTTAAAATGGTGAATGAAAACATCGTGAGGAAACCGGCATGTCCTAGAACCAAAAATTCGACATGTGACATCCACCAACCGGCACTGGGCCCGCGTGGTAGATTACGGCCCATTCCCTCTCCTAGACAGGAGGCCTGAGTCCCAACAGTGGGAACATTATAAAGCCGACTATAATATGCTACTGCTCATAATTGAATAACGATACCAACACATTGACAATTGCTTGTACCAATGTTTACATAAGCATGGGGGGAGGTTAGAACTTTGCTTACTTTTGCTGACAAGGGGGAGGGGGTTAATATTTGCAAAAAATCTGCTTACGTAATACTTAAACAGCCCCATATATCATAATCACATCAATATAATATGATATATACATGTACATGTGATGTTTTCTGGTCCAACTTGCAGTGCCGTCTGATAGTGTCACAAATGAGCGACACCCGGTGCGATGCGTTCAACTCGCTTCTGATCCCGTACGCGCTCGTCTTGTGCATGGTGTTCGGTACGACAGTGTCGGCCGGCACCGAGCTGCTGCTGCTCGCCGCGCTCTGCCTCATCAGCTCTGTTGCACATATCTACTATGGTTCTAAAGTGGTAAGTTTTATGCCCCTGCCATGTTTTCTCCGTCCTTAGTTGACTGGTAGGAAATGCATGTTGCATGTAATTTCAATAACCTTCTTTCTTAGAATACAATAGCTCCGATAAAGACTGGACCCATATACACAGAGAGAAGTGGAAAAGAGCCCCATTCTCCTTCCATTTCTCTTGCCTGAATTTTGACACTACGTAAAAATCCTAATGGTATGCTATGGTTATTGTGATAAAAAAATTATTTAAAAAGAAATAGCACCAAGTTCCTTTAAAACCGAGCTATTAAGTATACTATTTTCGGGCGTATGTTATGCTTATCTGGATAGGTTCAGAGGAAACTCTTCTTTTCTTCGGAGGAAACTTTTCCGAATATCCGAATGAAAAATTAAAACGCATAGGTACAGAATAGTGGGACCTATAGAGATCACAAGCAATTGGCTCCGAATATATTATACTGATTCAGTTGAAATTTGGCACACATGAACTTTGTGACCCGAATATGAATGCTTAAAGTAAATAAATTCTGAATATGGGTTGTACTTTGGGGACACAAAATAAAATATTCCAACAAATAGTTTGTCAAACTGTATGTGTAAACTATAAGTAGTGCAACTAATTTAACGAAAGAGAATGCTGTCAGTTTTTTTTTTTAATAATTTTAAAGTAAAGAGAACTTCTAAAATTCTGAAAATTATATGAAACTTGACCATTGCCTTCCTTTTCTCTGAAACTACTGAGCCTCAAATGTTGAAAAAATACAGAAACTAGTCCTATCCTTGTAGATAGCCTAAGTCTATGGATTTAAAAGAGCATTTTAAAACGTAGTCGAGAAAAAATTACGATTCGTTCGGAACCCTTAGCACACGAGTACGACTCGCACTTCGTTTTTTGTTTTCTTGCGCTTATAGTTAAATGTCGACATTAATGATTTTTTATTTTATTTTTTTCAGGTGCAAGAAATGTGTGATCATTTCAAAATTGAATGTTTCCGTATCAAACCAAAGATAAAATAAGTTATTTATATAAATAGATTCCGACTGAAAGTTGTGAATTATTAGCAGAAATATTTAATTAAGAAGTACAGTAGGCTACTTGTAGTACTATCAAAACCGCTATAAGCTGGCCTCGTGTCTTATTGAAACTCATATTACGCTAGGCCAACACAAGCGCAGTGTTAACACCAACGTGCGGTCGACTGTACTTTATACTCTTGTATTAGGGTTGTATTTAGAAATAAAGGTATGCGATCATGTACAAACAGGTAATATCATTATTTGTGCCAGTTATTGCCGGGTGAAATCGAGCAGATTATTTTATTTATTTATTGATAAGATATATGATATTATTGTTGATAAGTTGTTTTTTAGTGCCCATTCTTTCCGGGCTTATAATTTTTTGCCCAATGATTTCCGATTTAACTTGTCCAAATTCTATGCGACAAGTACTGATTTTTATGAGTTATTGTGAAGTGAACGCGTACCTTTATAAAACTACTGTTTCGTAGAACTAGCAGCTCTTAAATGTTAGACTAGCTAAATTTAGGCCCTAAATAAATGTATACTTTTGATTTAAAAAATCAAATATTATGCCGTTTGAAGCAAGCATTTATTATACTTTTAATACTAATTTATCCAATACTATTTTCTGAGTGATATTTCAAATATAGATAAACTGAGGACCAAGAAACTAAATCAACTGATTTTAATGCATTATTCGTGATGGGATTTTCTTGCTGTATTTTTTAAGTCTTATAAATATTACTTTAATCCAGGGTAAAAATTCATATTGTGTTATTATGTTTGTAAAAATATATGGCGGGCATTTATTGAAAATTAAATTTAAGAATTTTTAGTCCTCATAGTATAAGACTAAATTGAAACGTTACTAGTAACGCTAGTCATGTTTATTAGGTGATAAATTGTTACTCATGCCATATAATATGTCATACAATAGATGTGTAACTTCATGCCAAATGTTTCCATTTAGGTTTAAATTTAGTCAATTTTATCAAATTAAATACTTCCTAGGTTAAGTAGTAGGTGTCTAGTGAACATGTACTTTTACATACTGATCTTCTTGTCTTACAAACTCGATGTTATAACTAGCATGTAATGTTATATTGTTAGATACACTTGAATGATCTGAAATCAAAATCTCAGGTTGAAATACGCGTTCCTCCTTTATATACAATATTGTTAAGTTTTATTTGTGGGACAAGGTATGAATATATTCCAATGTTTTGTGATGGATTTAGCATGTTTAGTTTCATTTTCGTAATTTCCAAGCAGTACAACTATGTACCGTACATCTTGTCAAGTTTTAGGGCAAAAACATTTCAATTGAGTGTTGTGTGTTTTTTTGTACAATATTTTATGCTAAACAACAAATGTAGCCTAACACTAGTCAAAATCTTTTTCTGATAACAGCATCAAAATTGTTATTAAATTAAGCAACAATTAGAAATTCAAATATTGGTATGAAAAAGGGTGGGGGCGTGGAGGGTATATCTCGCTATCTCATTAGTACACGTAACCTAGAACCAAGCCATTTCGTACAATACGCGGTATTACAAGTTGGCGCACCGGATTGTAAAATGTCGCTGTCAGCCAGATTTCACTTCGGCTGAAATAAAGTACCCGTGAAGCCCACCTACAAACCGGCGCATCGTCGTCGATACGCCAATTTGTAAGTTTTAGTTTAGTGTTGCAACAGAAGTTTACTTCCGCTTCTGCAAAAGTTCCGCAAGCTTTTCCACTTCCGTTTTCGTTTTCGCAAACTATAACAGAACTCCTAACAGAACAATACAACGAGGGGCGCAGGGGGTAGACGACTAGACACAACGGAAAAGGCGTGGAAGAGTGTTCTTTTGTTGCCAATACTGCGAAAATACTTATCAGCCCCCCCCCCCCCCCCCGCAGTGTAGCAAGCACTTAGCAATTATTTAGCTGAGCTGGTTTAATAAATGAAGAACACCGTAACAGACTCAAAAGGTGTGAAAGTGGCCGAATCCCTTTTTATAAAATATAATTTACCTTTGTTTAATTTAGAGTACTGTAGTAAGTAAAGTACAAAATATACTAACATAATTACAAAAAACTTAAAAAATAAAATTGTATTTTTTCTTCATAGTACACTTCCGCTTCCGCTTAGATTTACTTTTGACATCTGTTTCCGTTTCTGCTTCCGTTGCATCACTATTTTAGTTCCAATAATCACCGCAAGTAGCACTGCAAAACGAGAAAAATAGCGTCACGATCCGAATCCGATCGACAATGGTGTCACAATAAAGTGAAATTAGTGGCTCCTCCAAAGTTTGTCATTTTGGACAAACTTACTTTGATAAATATAACTTTAAAAAAAAATCCACTAAACAATTAGATCTAATAAAGCAATGTCGACTACCGCAATCGCTCCTATAAAGCTTATAGGAATTGAATAATTGCACTACAAAAATCGCATAATTGAACGATAAAAGCACAGCGACACAACGAAAAAGTATTAAATTAACTTGTTGTGATGTTTTCGCCCTAAAGCATCTTTGGAATTTAGTGAGGGTTGCTCAATGTTGTACCTGTTTTATTTTAATAGTTATTACGTACACCTAGAGGTTTTAAACCAAAGGGTAGGAACTGTAAAGCGACTCTGCCTCATCTACATTTCAAGTCTTGTATTGCCAATAAAGGACTTTTATTTAATTTGCGTTTCTGTTTTTACCCTTGAATAGTTGGGAGTCGCAAGTTAATCGCGTGACGCTTTCATCCACCTTAGATTAGATTGCGCTGGTGCTCAGAAACATTTCAATTTTGATGACACTTTGCGCCGATAATATAGGTAAGTACTTACCTAACAATATCTAAAAAGGTGTTGAAAACTATAAATAACTTTTGAATCAGTATTAATTCCAGTAATTTATTGCCTCTAATCTAAAGCGTGGGCCACACGGATGTAATCCAGCGTCCCAACCACTGACCTCTATATCACTAGACATTCTTTTTCATGTTTGACAGGTAATTTTTTATCTATTTGAAGCGCCACTAGTCGCTCGCAAGTGGCTTCAAATAAACATAAAAAAACCAAAGAACTAATTTTAACTTACGACATTGGCGTAAGTAGCTCTTTTCCTTGTGTGACGCTATATAGACTGTCTGAATATCGAGTGGTTACAATAGGAGCTAAAGTGCTTTTGTGCTAGAGATGGGTCGTACTAGGCAAATCTTGGACTAGGTGCACCTAGTCCAAGTCCGTACAAATACTCGATCCAAATACCTGTTCCACCTAGTCCACCTAGTCCATGAAATACGCATACTTAGATTAGATGCTTAGTCTTTGCGTAACAACGATACGTGTAGTACGTACGTACGCAGTAATGAATTGTAATCTTCCCTTCATACTTTGCACAGGCTTAAGACTGTCAACGTATAGATTTATCTAATTGTTATAATTGCTTTTTGTTTTGTATTTTTTAAAATCACGTAACTATAATTATACAATCATTGCTTTTGTTTTTTTTTAAAAATCACATAACTATTTACAATCATTGTTTTTTTTTTAAATCACGTAACTGTTTACAATCATTGTTTTTTTAAGATACACGAAGAAAATCAGTCTTTGGAATTGACACTACTTCCTTGGGGACCCATTTTTCAAAACAATAAACACATTAATTAATGTCTTATTAAAAATAGATCTAAGTTCTTTAACAATATATTAAAACTTCGTTACGAAAACCGATCACTAAATAAGTCCCATAGAAGTTAGCGACGTCGAGCAGGTATCATACGTCAATCGAGATCACATTCGCACGAGTCCGTACTTGATACTCGACTGCATCATATAGTCTTCATTCGCATGGAGTATTGTCAAAGTATCTATTCTACCTATTCTATAAAGTCTGCCTAGTGCCTAGTCCCAACTAGTCTCGATCTCGAGTATTGACAGACAAGGATGGAAAGACTGCGGAATAGTGTAGTTAAAAAAGGACAGAATATATTCTTCCACAACACGGTGCGCGTCGGGTAACTTTTATGCCATTGATATATGGTTCAAATTCAAACGACTGGCACACGTATGATCTATGTAAATACGAGTGCGCATTGCGTTACTTTTATGCGTTTTGAATTAAGGTTCAAATTCAAGTGACTGACTCATGAATGATTTTGGCAAACATGGATGAGCTAGGACTATGCTGCTATCTCGCTTCACCGCGTCACGACGACGCGGTGAAGCGAGATAGCAGCATAGTCCAGTACAGTCGGTACTTCGATTCGCGCGGGCCGCGGGTGCCGTGCACTGCGTAGGCACAGTGAGACTAGGTGGATCAAGTATTTTAAAAGTTAGAATAGGTGCAGCCTAGTCTCGTTAAATACCTAATCCCTGGATCTGTTCTAGTATATACGCTTCATCTCTATTTTGTGCCCGTTTGATATTCGGTATTATAACTAATAATGTCGCGCCACTTACAATATATACGTGACCTCATTTTTCATAGGCTTTATATAATTCGTGAAGCAGAAATAACACGGAAATCGAACGAAATTTATTCAAAATGCTTCAGAGTACCTACTGTACACTTCTCTAGGAATGAAACAGAACGATGAGATAAATAGATTTAAACATAGACAAAGACTTTCTGAATATCGAGTCGTGTAATAGGCGCTTTTGTCGGCCGGCAGCCAGTAGAGGTCAGTGGTCCCAACAGGTTTTTTTTTTTTTAAGGCGGGAAAATCATCTAATGACAAATAACGCTCTTGGGTGGAGCGAGAGATAGTGTCAGACTTTTACTGACTCGAAACCCACTCCTCCTCCTCCTCTTTGCCTTCATCCCGAGGCCCCGGGCTTCGCTTTTACACTACCCGTGGCCCCAGTAGGCTTCAACCGTAGGGGCCCCCTACGGTTTCGCTGACATCTCCTTGAGGCGCGCGTGGAACACTACACGCCGTCAACAACTTGAGCTCGGTCCGGACGGTTACCGGACGATCGAACGGCGAGCCACCCATTGCCTGCCGTCCGCAAGCTCGCGCCTACGGTGGCCGGAAATCGGGATCGGAATCCCGGCGGCGGTTGGGGCGTGAGGACCGTTGCCGTTGCCTCACGCGGTGGCGATCGGCCGCCTCCTTTGCTAGCATTACTGCTTCGCAGAAAGAGGCGACCGCCTGCCACCCCTCCTCACTCCGGACCATGGCCTGTACCAATGCCCGGCGCGACAGATCACTGCCGCCGATCGCCCCCACGAGGACACGGCGTTGCTCTGCCCAAGCGAGGCACACCTCCACCGTATCCTTCGGGCGTTCCACACAGTGGCGACACCCGGGCGTGTCTTCCGCACGAATTCGGTGCAGGAACCTCCCGAACTTACCATGTCCGGTGAGGACCTGCGTCATGCGGTAGGTAAGGACGCCATGTGGTCTTTCCAGCCATTCCTCAAAGAGGGGACTTACCGCCATAAGTCTCAACATAGGTGACCTTGCTTGCTGCAATCCATCTAACCAGCAGATGTAATCCATCTGACCGACAATAAACACAATGGCTGGATTGGTTTACAATCCACAACTTCCCACCAAGGTGACTTCCAAAGGTACTCTGTGGTGACCTCTGATTGGACCACTGACCTCTACTATTTACCATACTTATTCTGTGACCATATGATTAGACGCTGGATTACATCCGTGTGGCCCATGCTTAACACATTGAAAACCACTACACTGTCCACTAAGTCAATTATCTACATGATAATAAGCACTCATTGTGATTAATGTGCATAAAACAATAAATTATGGAGATTCTATGGAGAAACATATAACAGATATTGTTTCTAAAAGAACAGGCAATACACAAAAATAAAACAAGCAATTATTTTACACAGCTCACACATTTATTATAAGGAACAACAATAAACATTTTGATATCAGCATAAAGAACTAAGCGTTTCATTTATTTCATCACCCAATGACAACAGCTTTTTCCATTGTTCAGGTGTCATGCTAATGCCCTTCTTACCAGGTAACAGCTCACCATTCTTTTCATAGAATTCTCTTATATCTATGTACACCTTTCCTTTGAATTCCCTGACTTTAACTAATTTCTTTCCTTGTAAAACCCAAGTTGGCTCCTTATCCTCTGTTCTGCTGCCCATTTTGGCTTTCTTCTCTGAGGGAGGATTTCTCTGTAATATAAAGCATAATATTGGAAAAAAATTCTAATTCAAGAGTATATTAATGGGGACATGATTGAAGTGAAGTGGCTGATTCATTTTCAATTCATGTTGGAAATTAAACAAGTGACAGGAATATTTGGATCACACTTGACTGGTGATGGGTGAGAGTAAATTTTGATCATCCAAAAGCAGCTTTCATTGTTTTTAAATTTATTTTATGAGATGGCTAACTTTGATACTCGGACTTGACTTTTTTGAATGGTGGAGAACAGTTATTGTTATAGTTTATAGTGGCGTCACTTTTGCAATTTTGACTTGTATATAAAAAAACCAAAGCATGTTTGACTACTAGCGACCCGAAACAGCTTCACACGGGTGTTACAAATCTTTAACCTTTTGAGTACCGTAATTATAGACACAATAGAAAGACAATGAGCAGGGTTTTATGAATTCAATTCTTAATTTTTCTCTATAATAATATTCATGTATTACCACCGTCATCATGAGTCACTCTTGTCTATTGGTAGAAACGACATACAAATGAGTTCAGTAGTTTTAGGATTATTGTAAACAGACAGAAAGATGCAGTGGGGATTTAATTTGTAGAGAGATAACCACTATAGTGTTTCATAGAGCTTTGCTTGCTAATTGTAACAGTCATCAGATCAGTGCCCCATCTTTTTTCTATCTCTTGTTTATATAAATATAAAAATGAATTGAATAAACAAAGTTTGCAACAGAAGACCTTTAGAGATAAAAATTAATGCAAGATACTGTAGCAACTACATAATTTTGTTGTGCTTCTGATGTTCCGGAGAAACATTGATTTAGTTGAATCCACTAGGTATTTCACCTGATGGCAAGCGATGATGTGGTTGAACACTGGGTTGCGAAAGTTGCTGTCTCGTTTTCAAATTTATGAAAGAAATTTTCTTTGCTGATGTGCGGTACTCGAAAGGTATAGACCATAGAAAAATAGTCATCAGTGCAAAATTCGAAATTTAAGGTTCATGCTGCTTTACACGTGTAATAAAAACATGGACGTACGTAACTTCTAAAAAACTTTAGCATGTATTCTTGGACATTAACTAATAAGATTTACCTACATGAAACTTATAGGAATAAGAAAAACTTACGTCGACAGGTCCATCATCACTATCAGAACTGCTTGAGCTTTCTTGCTTCTTGTGTTTAGGCATATTGTAGCTAACACAGCTTTTCTAAAACAGTATCAAAATAGATTAAAATAATGAATACTTTCCGTATTTAGCATTATTTATAACGAAATAAAATTAAAGCTATGATACAAACATATTTTTAACTCGAAATAATAATACGACCGGTAAAGCAGGTATTCATTTGCCAGATTGTGAGATTGCCAGAATGCCAGTCTGTCTTAGCGATGTTCCGAGTACGGCTTGACTCGAGTCACACTCGATTCGGACTAGCTTACTCGAGTACCTATTTATTTTGGTAATACCCCTCTTGGCATATAACATTTTAAAGCTTAAGGCATAATATAGTTTAGCATAAAGATTTCTTATGACTATTATTAGCATAATAATACTGCTGCATAATAATACTCTGGCATAACGCAAGGGTTAGCATTACTATCATTTAGTCTAATATATTTTGGCATATGTTGGAGTTGCATAAATTTTAAAGGCATGGCAATTTATTCGCCTAATAAAATCATGAGCCATAAATATAAAAAGTCATAATAGGTGTATGGCAGCAAAAAAGCTGGGAATCCTCGCGAAGGTCAAACGGTACTTCACACCGGAACAGCTGCTAAAACTTTATCAAGCGCAAGTTCGATCGTGTAGGGAGTACCGCTCTCATATTTGGGACGGGTCTGCCAAATACAAGCTTGATGCGCTAAAGTCGATTGAGAGGCGAGCCAAGAGGATCATCGGCAATGATGCACTTGTTGAGCCAAAGCTCCAAAGCCTTGGGCATCGCCGCCGAGTCGCTAGCCTGTCGGTTTTCTATAGTTTACTTTTTGGGGGAGTGTGCACTGGAATTGCGCAATCTAATGCCGCCAAGTCCGTTCCATCATCGGACCACTAGACGTACGGCGTTGCGCCATCGGTACATGGTAGACATCCCACCCATACGCACAAAACGTTTTGAGAATACATTTATTATGCTTACAGCCAAGGAGTGGAATTCCTTGCCGGAGTCTGTGTTTCCTGATAGCTACAACTTAGGGGTCTTTAAGTCAAGAGTGAATAGGCTACTTCTAGGCAAGCGCGCTCCATCGTCGACCACATCATCGCTTACCATCGGGTGAGATGGTGGTCAAACGCGAGCCTATAATTAATAAAAAAAAATGTAACTAATAATTTTAAATTGATCGTTAGGTTAAAATAAGTTATAATTTGAGAATTACTCTATTCGTACATTAGAGAAATAGGCTCCAAAATAGTTAAGTTTTTAATATATTTCAGTGGTCATACTCATTTAAAAGGAAAAGTTTACGTAATAACATCAATGAAGTTTTATAGTGCTGTCTCATGTGCGGCCATGAGGTGGCTACATCTCTATTTAAGAAGGATTCTTTTAATAAATACTACATGGAAAGATTACAAATCGACCGCTATTTTGACCACAGAATTCGTAGGATTTTGTCTGTCAAAGTGACAGCCAATTGTCATAGTGACAGTGTCACTTACATTTGACAGTCAGTTTTTTTTAGTATCACGCACATAAGTGATGTCCCGAGTCGCTGTTTTTGTGGATCGAGTCAACTCGAGTCAGGTTATACGGTATTCGAATCATGACTCGATTTCACCATTCGATCCCAGTACTCGAGTTCTACATGTGAAATTCGAATGTTCTCGACTAGAGTCCAGGACTCGAGTCCAGGATTCGAGTCCAGGATTCGAGTCCAGAATTCGAATTCCACATGTAGAACTAAAAGAGAAAAATCAAAACCAAAAGAGTCCGTTATTGATACTTTTTGGAACAAAAAGGAAAACTTCAGACAGCAGTTCAGAATCGATTCTTTCTGATTCGAGTCTTGCACTCGAGTCCTGGAATCGAGTAAACAGGACATCATCATTATCCTTAACCTAAACTACATGCTGTCTAAAGTTTTCCCTTTTGTTCCAAAAAGTATCAATAACGGACTCTTTTGGTTTTGAATTTCTAGACTACACTTCTGAACTCAAATTTCTAGACCCGAGTTATGGACTCGGGTCCTGGACTCGAATCCTGGACTCGAATCTTGGACTCGAGTCCTGGACTCGAATCTTGGACTCGTATCCTGGACTCGAGTCCTGGGATCGAGTCTTGCGTACTAGAGTCAAAATAAATTTGTACTCGAGTCAGCGAGTCCACAGCAGGAATCGAGTCTGACTCGAGTCAAGCCGTACTCGGCACATCACTAACGCACATCAATGATCACGCTCATCATTCCCTCCTTTAGCCTGTGTGTACAATACGCATGTGAGGTCGTAGACGTCATAGTGTGAGGTTGTTTTGGACTGGATTCCGGAATATAAATATTTTTGAAAACAAGTCACTATACTGTAGCAATTTTTAAGAATAATGTTAGAACCATGGAACAATGCTACTCTTTTGCCACCACCAGTAAACATGTTTTTATGTGTAAACAAATTTGGTAAGAGGCATTCGTTGGTTGCAATTTCGATTTTGTGCTTTTACTGATATGATTTAAAAATCATCATTCTAGGTCCCTGCAAACCTTCATCTTCCTATCTTTGAGCCAATTTAAATTGTAATACAGTCGACTCTCGTTAATTCACACATGCGATAATTCGAACCTCTCTATAATTCCAAAGTTATCACGAGTTCCTTAGAAAAACTTTAAAATTCGAACTAAATAAATTTTTATACACTTGGTAATTCGGTACGTAATCATCGGCGTCAAACACTGGACAATTCAAAGTTGCAGAGAGAGAGAAAGATTGCAGAACTTGCAGAGGTATGCAAGTACATTTTGAGAAAAGTTCAAACTTGTATCATCGTACACGAGCCTTTGTTTTTGTAATGATTAGTTTAACACACTTCCGCACGAATTTGTTTGTTTGTTGTTGTTTTTTTGGTTGTTGGTTGCCCCTACCATTTGATATTTCAAACACTCGGGAGTCCCTCGAGTTTCAAATTAATGAGAGTCAACTGTACCAACATTGTTTTTATGAATTAATTTGCGCACCACTTCACAGCATTAATGCAGATCTGACAGGCATTCAAAAATTGAAGTCTTTCTGCTTAATTCCAGATGTATCAGCATTAAAACATGTATTTAATAACATCATGAAAGTGTTATCAAAGCAGTCGCCTCTACACAAAGAAAGTGCTATTTGCTCAAGATTTTTATACAAATATGATAAGAAATTCCGCAATGATATAGGCTACAGGAATTTCAGGAAAGTAAACACAGCTCTGAAGAAGTACCTAGCTTTAAACCTCATGAAAGATGTTGAAAACTTTTTGTTAGCTCTGCCATCAGAAAGTGATGATGATCTGTATTTGCCAACAAGGCAAATGCTAGAATTTGTTTTATTAAGGATTATGACATTTTCCAAGATAATGTTGAGGGTTTGTGTTTGCTCAAAACAAGCAGCAGTGTTTTATTTGGACAGGATAAAACGAGGAGAGAGTCACTGGATGAGCTTGTTACCATATGCACTTTTGAGTAGATTGTGGTCGATGAGTATGGTGCTTCTACAGAACACTGCAACCTGGTATACTAACTTGTATCCCTATTTAAATAAATTACAACTGAAAGGAATGAATTTTCTACCAGAAAATTATAACCTACCAGAAGACTTGGAACAGTGGTTAGATTTGAAGAATGTTGATGTATTTGGTCGATTCGATTGGGCTCAAAAGAAATTCATTGATATTGATCATACCTTGATAGATGCTGATGATAATGACCTATTTGATAATATACTTGGCTATGTAAACCAAAATAATGAAGATCAAGCGGAATCAGACCAGGAAGAAGACATTAAACCATTGCCATTGTTGGATAAAAGTCAAGAGAACCCATTACCAGTGCCAAATGTTACAAAAATAGATCATGGTGTGGTTTTATCAAGAGAAAGTTTTAAAACTCTTCTCAACTCTAACAAAAATATTGCAAAGGACAATAAAAAACCACCCCCTGCTCCCCCTGTGAAAGTGATTGAACATTCTTATGAGAAAATAACTAATTCTAGCAACTTAAAGAAATTTATTGAAACAGAGGAAAAGTTTAGAAATGAGTCTGATAGTAAATCTCTAACAAGTCATATGAGTTTAATGCAATGGCATGCTCTTAAAAATGCTTTACTCAAACTTTGTGATAAAGTCACCAACAGGAAAATAGACAAGAAGTTCCATAAAATATGGAAACAAAAATGTTTAGATTACTTGTAATAAAAGCTTTTATTAATAATATTTGAGTTTTATATTGTTTAAATAATAATATTTACAGATACAACAATTGTTACAGCACCATTTTTAGATGAATAACTATGCACATAATCAGGCATTTAAATTAACATAATGCATTAAAAAACAGTATATCAGGTACAATTACATATGTGCAGGAATACTTCATGATATTCAGAATGATACATATTTTAAGTACCAATTTATTATGATTTTTAGGGAACCTGGCACCAATACCTTATTTTTAGAAGTTCCCTAAGAGTAACTTGTACAATTACTATATTGTATATGTACAACCTTATGCCTGCACTTCTCATGATCAGTATTTATATTCATACACAATTGTTTGCAATGTCTTAATTCGTTTATCCCTGCATTCTACTAAATTCAATCAACTATCTATGGCTTGGCATACTTAAAGCAGTTATTATAGGTTCATTAAAAATGTGAAAATGATTAGCATAGGCCTCAGTCAACATTTTGCAAGACTTTCAAAAAAGAAAAATCTACATTTCTTCTAGATTGAAAGTTAGGCCTTTCTTCAATACACAAAACTCATCTTACATTACAAAAATAAAATTTTATTAAAGGAATGTACCTACATGGTGTTATTTTTTTTTGTAATTAGATTTAAGTGGAATGTTACGTTGGGAATGTAAATAAATAATAATACATGGTTTGTGCATTAGAAACAAGTTAGGTCGAAGTATTATTTTCTTGTTGTACTAGACAGCTTCTGCAAGCGCGCCTTCAAGCCACCTTCCTTTTTAGGCTGAGTGATAGGTTTCCTTTCCTCTTGAAGTTTTTTGGCTTCTTTTAATCTGAAACAATACCATTTTAAATTAATTATGCAGTTCCGTCCCTTACCACTACTCTCAACTCTACAAAACATAAACTGACGTTTTATTTACGAAATACCTCATTGTCTAATAAAATCATTCCATGAAAATGAACAAGGCGGAGGAAATAAACCCACGCTCCTCTAAAAGCGTTGTAATCATTTGAGTATAGCAATAAATTGCTGTACTTAAATGAGTACCTACAGCGCTTTTAAAGCGAAATTCGTAAAAACAAAAATAAATATTATAAATAAAAAATAAATTTATTAAATCAAATTTTAAATACAAAATTCTAAGTGAAATTCAGCAGAATTTTGTATTTAAATACTGATTATTAAGCTTGATTACCATTTAAATTAATTATGTAACAATATATATACATCAAATAAATTTCGAATGTAACCATAAAAAAATGGCTTTTTTGCTGAATAACGAAACTGCTGAATGGATATCTATTGTACTCACTTTTCTTTAATCGCAATTTGTTCTTCCTTCTTATAAATATCTTTGAAATCGCTACAAAATGAGGTCCACAATGAAAAAAATTCTTTAGGTTCACAATCTTCCAATTTGCCGCATTTAGGAGTGTACTGGTAAAACTTTACAGTCGCGATGAATTTCGTACGGCATTCGTCTAAGTTTTCGTTTTCAGTCTTTAGTTTCTCTTCTGCTGCGTTTAGGAATGTGGTCATCTTGTCTTGGAACACCTCGAGTCTTCTCTTTCCCTCATCAGTCGGGGACTCTTCGTTGAGATTACGTGTTTGAGCGTCGGTCTCTATCACTTTCTTCGTTTTGTCTTTGCAAGCTGTAGTTAAAAAAGAAAGTTATTACTACAGAAAAATATTTATGGTGTGGTTTATATTCAAATTAAAAAAATCATTTTCATCAATAATGTTGATTAAGTAAGCAACATCTTTTAGGAGACGCATTGTTACTGTTTCTAGCAACATTAAAAACTGCACTTTTACTCGAGAGCTTAATGTACGGAGGGTGTCCAAGCGCGACTGGACGGCGAGAACAATTAAGCGTTTCATAAATATATTAGCGGTCCCGATAGACGTTGTCCTGTCCGAAAGCTGGCTTTTCGTCAGAAAAAGGTTGAGAAACCAACCAGGGAGCCACATATACATACAAAGTTTCATCTAAATCGGTCAAGCGTTTTAGGAAGAGTTAGGTGACAAATGCACGCACAGAAGAATTACATAAATAAAAAGATGCTGTCCACAAAACAAATTGAGATACCTATTTGAAAGAGACATAATGACAAAAATCTTCTTACCATCAAGTTGGTTCCTAAGCGTGGTGAGATGCGTGGCCACATCGGCGAAGTCGAGTGTAGCGGCGCGGGACACGTCGCCGGGCTCCGGCACGGGCAGCGTGCAACCTTCAGATAGTGCGCCGCCACTCGCACGCATGTACGTGCGCACTATAAAGTGCAGCAGCGTCACGTTCGACTGTTTCGACTGTGGACAATATCAATCAATTTATTATTCCATAATAATATTCAACTACTAGTTACCTACTTACTTACCCTACCCTACCCTACCTACTTACTTACCCTACCCTAACCTACCTACCTATTTTTCCTTCCCTGTATGCTGAACAAAATTTTTTTTTAATTAAAATCGGTCCAGCCGTTCGAGTTTTAGCGAGACTACTTTTTTGAAGTGGGAAATCATCCAATGACTTCTCCCGCTCTAGGGTGCAACAAGAGGTCGTGTCAGACTTTTACTAACTAAAACCCGTGTCCTTCAGTTGCCCTCGTTCCCGCAGCCTTAGCATAAGTCGGTCCTGCTGAGCCCCTTCATTTTTGCTGACATGTCTTTGAGGCGAGCGCTTTCTCTTAAATATGAACTTTACGTATACTTGGATAAAGGTGGTACTAATGAAGAAGTAATCAAAAGATTTAACGAGTATTTTATTTTTGTCTTTAGTTGTAGAACAATGTACGGAATGTGTATCATGTACGATATTTATGCACGGGAAATAAAAGTTTTATACCTTCAAAAACATATTTTGTTTGCATGTTTAAAGTAAAGGGGTGACCAGATGGTTGCAAACCAACGTCCCAACCAAGGTGACCTTGCTGGTGTCAATCCGTGTAGACAGCAGTTGTAATCCATGACCTACAAGGTCCTTGGTTGGGAGGCGCGTTTTCCCAACCACCGAACCTGTTGGCGCGTGTGGTTTACATCCATAAAGCCGCAACAAAAATCAAACACATAAACCAAGGTCACCTTGCTTGGAACGCTAGTTTGCAACAGTCTGGTTATCCCTTAACGCCGCGTAATAGTACTTATAGTAAATTATATAGTATTTAGCGATAATACTGAATGTAATAGGTAGGTGAAAGTTATTTATAACACTAATGAATGTTATCAATATTGGGTGCATGATAAGATCCAATTAAGTTTTGTTACACGTACATATTTTAGTGCGAAATATGGCATATTATTATAATGTCATAAGCTTTATTATTTATACGTATAATCTGTTGACGTTTACGTTATTTTAACGTATCCCCATGTTTAAAGTCTATGGGCACAGTATAAATAAGATATATGGAACAGTACGGAACCTACCTATAAATTTTCGAAACGGCTCACTCACACAAACATACGCATCAACGAGACTCTTAAGCGGCATTCGCTACTGACAGGACCGCGAGAAACACTAGGAGTCTCGTCGATGAGTATGTTTGTGTGAATGTGCCGTTTCGAATATTTGTAGGTAGTTTCCGTACTGTTTCATATCTTATCTATACTGTGCTATGGGCTAAAATAAGTAACTGAACCCTAAGGCTGTGGTCCGACCGCCGACGTTGAACGAGAAGCGAGTATAACTAGAAACTATAAACGAGTTGGCGATCAGCGGGAAGCGAGTGTGCAAGTGCGACGAGCGATTACTCGCGCCACTCGCCCGCGAGCGCTCACAGCGTGGCCAACGTAAGCGGTTTGTCGCCATTTAGAAATGATCAAGCGAGCGAGCATCGCTGAAGGAGTATCGCTGAGCGAGTTTATTTTTGAAAGCTGGACACTCAGCGACAAAACTAGTAAAGCGAGTCGTCGCCGGCAGTGTGAACTGAATCTCTTTCGTTTACACGGAATGTACATTTATTGTGCGTTTCTTGAGAGAAAATCGCTGATAGTTAGTCGTTTTATCGCCGGCGGTCGGACCACTGCCTAAAGCATTATAATCTAGGAGAGAAGTGGGCCGAACCCACCACGCAAGCCCAGTACGCTATTAGTAACACACATGAATGTGAAAGTTGGCTCATAATGAAATTATCAAGTGCTCAGTCATCTTACCTTGACATCCTTCAGTTTGGAAAGAATCTCAAGACCGAAACCATCAGCTTGTCCTCTCTGACCATTCCCACCATTCATGTAGTTACCGAGAGTCAGTATTATAGCAAACAACCTTTTCAGAGATTCACTGGTCGTCAGAAACTGGAAAACAAACACGTCATTTAAATAAACAGATTAAATTAAATAGTTTTCATTTTATGTGGATGAGCAGTGTTGGCCAAATAGTAACGGTCCCAACTTATGAGTTGTAAGTCGTTGATTCAAACCTTGGCAGGTGCATTGTGTAATTTATTTCATCACCTCCACCACTTCCTCTTCCCTCTCCTAGAAAGGGAGGCCCGAGTCCCAGCAGTGGGAACATTATAAGGCTGATTATGCTTTGTGTGGATGCTCACCTCACAAGTATGTTTCAAATTATCTAGTTTGTGCATTGTTGTGCTAACCGCATCTTCAAACTCTGCTTGAAACATAAAACAGGATATTCGTTCAGCAAAATTTGGTATACTAGATAGATCCTGCAGAAATGCTTCAGGTCTATCGAGCGGTATCTCAGGTTTGTTTTTTTGATGTTCTCTAATCATTGCTAACTCCTCGTCAGTGGCTCGCTGGAATTAAAAATAAAATACCTAATGAAAAAAAAAAACATCGATTCGGGTTAATCAATCGATATTCTACATTTTAAAATGTACACATTGAATAATAATAAATTATACTAACCAATTCGTAAATCTGATTTAATGCTTCCAAACTAACTACCGACGTATCGAAATTGTAAATAGCATTCTCAATTTCTGTGAACTCAACATGTAAACTTTGTGCGAGAATGCCAACGTTCTGGGATCTTTTGCTGTCCAATATTTTTATTGGTTGAATCTTCGTCTTTACTTCGACCTTTTTTTTAACAGGCGCCTTTACAACTTGTCTTGAGAACAGATCGGTGAATTCATCAATATTATCTAGGTTAGTTTCTTCGATTTCCAACCACAAGGGCTTAAAATTACTGGATATTGACTCTGGCTGGGCGACGGGCGCTGGCGGAGCTGCTAGTATTCGCGTCCAATATAACGGTTTCATGGGAGCGGCTGGTTTCACTGGAGTTTTTCTTAAAGCTGCAAAAAATTTGCAAGTTAGTCACAATCCTTATAAACCCCCTATTCATAACCACTTATCATATAAATACAGCTACTTTTCTAGTCTTTTTCACGACAATTAAGTTAGTGAAAAGCAGACCAACACCAATTTAGCGAAAAAATGTTTATGAATAAAGGGTTGCATTTTTAAAATGAATTCGTTTTATAGAAGCTGCCGCTACTTACTTGCTCTTTGTACATTCCATCCTCCGACAGGTGGCGCTGGGAAAGGTACAGGCCCGCTAGCCAGGGGCGGCGGAGGGGGTGGGGGACCTAGACCGGGCAAGCCAGGAGGAGGTGGGGCGTCTATCCCCGGCAGAGGAGGCGGCGGTGGGCCCATGCCAGGCATAGGGGGCGGTGGGGGTCCCATGCCGGGCATAGGGGGTGGTGGGGGTCCCATACCGGGCATAGGGGGTGGTGGGGGTCCCATACCGGGCATAGGGGGTGGTGGGGGTGCCATACCGGGCATAGGGGGTGGTGGGGGTCCCATACCGGGCATAGGGGGAGGCGGGGGTCCCATTTCAAGCATAGGAGGAGGCGGGGGTCCCATACAGGGCATAGGGGGAGGCGGAGGGCAAATTGCAGCCATTTGAGGGGGAAGAGGAGCTTCTCCGGGCATATCCTTAGGAGGATGCAAAGGACCCATATCTGGTATAAGAGGAGGCGGAGGACCCAGAGTCACTGGCGGAGGTGGGCAACCTATGTCGGGCATGGGTGGGGGAGGGGGTCCAGGTACTGCCAAGGGCGACGACGGGCTTGTTTCAGGCTCATGATCTGAACATAACGAGGCCAGAGAAATAACTGCATTGGACTTCGTAGTTGATGGTTTAAAATCTTTTTCGGTCATTTGAGAGGAGGGTGAATCCAATGTAGGTGTAGCAGAAGGTGTTCCTGGCATTGGAGGAGGAGGAGGAGGCATTCCTGGTAAGGGAGGAGGGTGGAAAGGTACAATTTGACTAGCCAGGTTAGCTCTCACTGGCGAGATTTGTGCAATAACAGATGTCTCTGTGGTCTGCATAGATTTTGCAGATATAGTCAGCTCCGGGGACCGGTCCGATACTGATAAACATGTAATTTTATCATCTGAGCTAGCTAAACTGCTCAGATTGTCATTGTCCAATGAGATAGTACTTGAGTGTCCCAGTGATGACTGACTAGTTGATATTGGTTGCTTTTCAACTGTTGTGTACAAAACATTAGTTTTTGGTACATTAAATGTGTTTGCATTCCCTAACATAGGGGACCCATCTTGTGTCACTATGGAATCTTTGCTCAAGTCTATAGAACTTTTTGCACTACAGGTAATTAAATCAGTGGACTCATAGGTGCTGCGAAATGATGCATCTGATGAACCACTGGTCTGGTCAGCATTTAGGAGGTATTGGTCAGTGTTCTTCTTTGTATCTTCAGTAGTGTTGAGCTCTGATAGGTCATCATTATGATAACTTTTGTTAATATCTCTACTTTTATTTAACTTACAATAATTTACTATTTTCTCAGATCTGACATCAGGTTTACTAGTAATAGCCATCTCACTTTTATGTTCTAAACTACTTAAATCTAGTGTTTTATCAATATTTACATTTGTTCTTAGAGGGTCATATTCAGGTATGTTTATCACAGGTTTATTTGATAGCTTATTTAGGTCACTGGCAAAACTTGAAGTCTGTACTTCTTTGCTGGTTAACTCTGTTCTGGTTTTAAGAAGATTATATTCATTGATGGAATCAAAATGATTCTCTAAGTTCTTATTGAGGGATTCAATTTGTGTGTTTATTCTATATTTCTCTATTTGATATTCTAGCTCTTGAAGTTTTTTCTTTAGTTGAGATATTACTACTTTAGCTTCGTCTATGTCACTTATTTCTTCATTATTGTTTTGGCTAAAGAACTTATTGTTTTCTAAATCTCGTTGGTTATTGTCCTGGGTGAAGTAGGGTGAGTCCTTGTCAGGCGGCCACACGGAGGTGTGCAGTCTACCTGGTGTGACTGGTTGTAGTGCTGGCGCCTCCATATGTGCCCAGTAGTACATTAAATTTGGCTGGAATGACAATAAATTGTTATGTGTCAGTTATTTAGTAACTCCTTAATTATATTTTTTTTCACAACAAGAACAAATCATTAAAAATTATATGACAAAATGCTAATTGGTCTCGTTTACAAATGCTTGTACCATAAAACTGGCATGATATAGTATTAAAAGCTGATTCAGTTTTTACAATGTTAAATAGTTTACACAACTATAATTGTTTTATGTATATTAAGGACTTACAGTAGTTCTCTTGTCTACACAATCAATTTCATGTTTAAATTTTAATTCTACTAACAATAATTTTGTTTAAATGGCAGGTAAATAGTTGTGCATGTTTTAAAACTATTTTTTTTTTGCATTGCATACATTTAACAATTTCAAAAACGATTGTGGCATTATAGTTATTTGTATTATTAAAACGCACAAGTTGTTCATCAAATCTAGAACAGAGCAGACTCTGTTTGGTTAGGAATATTTTTTTTGTCTGACATACTAAGATAGCTTTCTCACAATCTAAACCAAAACAACAGAAAGTAAGTACCTTAAATATAGTTTCCGTGGGCGCATCCCTGTCAGATATTTGCCTAAGAACGCCAGCGGCCAGAAGATTCGTACAGTACTGTATTCCAAGGTTCTTTTGATCTTGAACACTTAACAAAGCTTTTAAGTGACTGTTCTCCGTTATTGATGATATGTACCAGTTCAGAAGCATCTGACCTGGAAGTAACACAAACGTTTTGCATTCAAACTCACGCAATGCACTATATAAAAGTAATTTTTGAACATAAACAAGGTTGTCCACCAACCATTACCATATTAGTTTGACACTTTGACAGCTGATGCAAATTAGTGACGCGCAACCGGCGCAACCGCAAACGTGATCATATCGATAAATATGCATTGTTTTGCATCTAGTAAACCGTAACGTGAACTACTTTTTAGTTTAAAGTTAACATTATGAATTACTAATGTGCCTTAAACTTAAAAATGTATCAATAATTCAATACTTTGTCATTGTCACATTTAATAAAGACTAAATGCAGGTCCACCCAGTTACTTCAGTCAAACTACGGTCGATTAAACAAATTGTAAAAATGACATATTATTATTTTGATATGATAGTCGAAGTAAATTGACTGCTTGAACTAACCTAAATTAATAACTAATTTAATTAAACTCACTTGAAATTATTGCTACCATCAAAAGGTTTGCGACTTGCACAATAGAAGTGAAAATCTATGTAAGAGACCGGCAAAGAATGAGAGAAAAGGCCAGTTTCTTAATTGAATCTTTGAAATTGAAATATAGAATGTTTCAGACCATACTTTAATGGAAATTTTGACAGGTTTTTAGGCTTCAGTTGGTAATAAATTAGTCAACTACTGACAGTAACTAGAGGGAAAGAAACATATCGATGATAAGTCGGGTCAATATCGTAGGAAGTGCATCGTTGGCTCGTCGTCGTCTCAACTACTAGCCACTCTAGCCAGTAGACGTAGGTACTAAAAATTGGAGAAAGATGGCCTAAACCCTAAATCCTATATTTGTCAAATTTTTACTAGTAAGGTATCTAAATGATACAGCTGCTAGGTAATAGAAAAAGGTCCTATTACTGTCTTCTTGTTATTATAAACTAATTGACGTTATGCCCCGCACCGTTATGTTCCCATTAGGCAACAAACAAACCCACGTACGACGTACATAGGTGTTTCAGCGTAAATGCCTACCCCTACCGACCTAGATTAAACAGGGCACTCCAGAACAACGTGGTAGGAAAATAATTGTAAGTTGCAATCGTTACTTACCACAAAAAATCACATTGTTTTACCACCCTATGGTATGGTAACTAATACGTGGGACCATGGCGTTCATATAATAGGTAGGTATTCATGACTTCTAAATACTGTGAAAATGAAGGTGCAACTAGGTACTATATCTACCTACTCTGTTAAGCCTTCGGGAAAAGATACCTACAAACGTGATGCTGTGGGATAAAACGTTAGAATGTTCAATGTAAGGAACGATTTTCAAAAAAAGACAGAATGTAATTCTGTATCTTTTCTATTGATTACCATGCTATTACCTAGCGAAACATGTTTCCTACTATACTTTCATACCATGTTTTTTAGCAAATAAATATATTATTAATTATAATTGGTAGTTAACTAACATATTCTGAAGTTCCCTAGAGAAAATTAAGTGAGGAAAGAGCGCCTTGATTTGGTAAACTAATGGTGCACGATAAGGGGCTTCCCCTTGGTTTTCATTTTCTGTTTATAGATAAATTCTATTAAGTGCGTAAATTCGTATTACTCCTTCATTATTACTAGAAATGATGACTCTGCATACCTTCTAAGTATAATGGATGCTATATAATGTCTTTATTGTAGATAATGTGTCTACTACATAACCTCCCGTCAATGACCGGATTTTAACCTTTACGTAATGTAGGTATCGAGATTCGCACATAGAATTTATATATTATCTATTGTAGGTGTTTATCCTAAGTTTCGTATGAAAAACAGTTTTTGGACCAGAAACGTACATTTGTGAATCATTCCTTTCGACGGCAGACAGCCTCTCGATACATTGATTGTGCACAACACAGTTGTTTCATTTTTAATATAAACTTGTATCACAATTACCGATATCGTCAAGTCAAACACTATATGCACTTTATAATTTTCTCTATGTAAAATAAGCATCTGAAAACGATACCACTTCAGGGTCTTTGGCACATTCATTTTTAACTTTTTCGGTGGCACATATAATACTAGAGCACGGTGGTTTATTAAGCACTTTGAAACAGCACGAAGTAACTTAATTTTAGGTGAGATTTCGGCTCTCAACAGCGCAAAGTCATCGTTATGCAAGCGTACAATGTTCCCGATGTCTTGAACTCCTTTTCTACGCGACCGAAACTGGCTGAGAAACGTAACATAATTGAACTGTGCTACTGAAGAGCTGGTGAAGTTCACACGGTTTGTTGACAGTTGCATGTTATTTAGATAAAGCACTTCTCGTTCTTTATGTCACGTATGCACACTAGTTACTAATGGCCAGTATCACTGCTAAAGCTAATGATTAGCGGCGATAAGAAATTACGGGCTATTTGTTAATAAGAGATAACATTCTTGTTGCGATGTTCATTCACCTGTTAGCGCCTTGATACTATAGACAGATGATTTGTATTGTTTTTTTTTTTAATCAGGCGTGTCTAAAATAGTCAACAGCTGGTCAAAGTCCACAAAAGAGACCTTTGGTTGACTGGAAGAAATCCTACATTGAACATTGTTCAAACTTATCATATTATTGAAGTTCAATATTGATTATTCACTATCTCATGATGTACCTACGTAGTTATTGGTTCCACTCTACGTACCTACCTATGTGGTGGTCTAATACGTCCGTCAACGGTACGTCCTTCGAAATCTACAGGTAAGCAAGACATTTTTTTTATTGGAGCTTCTGACACTCTGGGTGGAATTAGAGAAAGTATCAGACCTTTACTGACTAAAACCCACAGTTGCCTCTTACGGTCTAAGGCCACGGCAACTCTTTTGAAGAATCCCGCAACCAAATATATCGACACCCGTATCGAACATGGCAGTAGGTATCTCGGATTACAGTTCAAACAAAATTCAAACATGGCACTATTAGTTTTTGGTTCATTAAAAAAAATAACTGAATTGATGTTACATCCTTGTTCGTTGCGGGTGTCGGTTGTCAAGCCCTGATGAGGTCCGAGAGTGATAAAGGATTCGACAGAAACCGTAGATTTGACGAAGCCATAGGGGAAATAGAAGCGAGACAAAGTTCTTTGTTCGACGTAGAAGGACTCGACGTAAAGGGAACCATCTTTTTAACATGACTTATAATTACAGCATTACGTATGTTTTACTAAAAGAGATCGGCAGAGATTTGATTGACTACCTGCTGCCTATGTTGAAAGTCATACCTACAATTCCCATTAATGGGCACTTTAGGTTGCTACTGGTAATTTCCTCGATAATTTTGACCGAATTAGGGATTGAACCCTGCAGGGTAAACAAACGAAATTAGTAGAGACTGCGTAGTGTCCGATTGCCTAAATTCAAATTTTCTTAAGTTTTATACATTTTGCAGGTCTGTGTCAAGTTGTATATTGATTAAAATATTATTTGCAATCGTAACCCGTGTTTATTTCCGAAATTTAATTAATCATTAAAATTATTAATACAACCCTATCAGTTTGTCTAACCTTAATTACCTAATGAAAAAATTCATTACTTTATTCATTACGTTATTCACTAGGAAAAATTTAATTTCGCGGGTTATCCTGAATGAGTATCCACTTAAAGGCGATTGTATTATAGAACATTTTGATACAAGTGCAGAAAGTTTGTCATTGCGACCGAGGCGGAATTTGCACGAGCCGTAGGCGAGTGTGTTAAGGAGACGAGGGCTGCAGTGATAAATTTGCACGTGTATCAAACGACTTTTTTCAATACACTTACGAAGAAATGAATAAACGGGGGTTGACCGAAGACTCGTGGGGGTCGACGCGCGCCCAGCTTGATACGATACATGTAATGACATTGTGGCCGGAAAGAGCACGGGAACTTTTCTGCACTAGTGCGGAAAACAGTCTATTGCGTGCCTAAAAGCGGTAGGATAAGAGCGGGTTTTTGAGTAAGTGTATTGAAAAAGTATTAGTTACCTTCAAACTTTTCCAACAGCTTAAAGTTGAGTTTATCGGGCACAAACTTGGGGCGTACCACCCTGGATTCAGTGAGTTTGTCGAGTGTGAGAGATGCCACCTTCCTCAACACATTCGAATCGGACATTGGGGTGTCACTTAAACTCGAATGCCTGCGATCTTTCTCTGTTACAACTGAAAGGAAAATAAACAATAATTTAATTAGATAGGTTTGGTAATAAAAGTAAGATCTTTTACACAACTAAACCGTTCATAGTGATTTTAAAAAAAAGTAAAGTGAATCAAATTATCTATATTTACAGTTTAACGCAAAGTTTATCTACTTACTCATGATGTTTTTGTTGACGAGAGAGAAGATGAATCATCTTAAAAAACAGACAAGTATTTCTTCTAACCCGCGGCTTCGTTCGCTTGGAGCTTAAGAACATTACTTTCTGATATTGAACGTTCCGTCAAAATCTGTTTACCCATTTCGGAGTGGAAAATAAAAAATAGCCTAAGTTATGCCTTGTAACATTGGCTATCCGTCAGTCAAGTCCTGTCAATATCGGTCTGGCCGTTTCGCAGATTAGCCGGAACAAAGAAACAGACTTAGACGAACAGACAGACAGACAGGCAAAAATTTTACTTTCACATTTAGTATGTAAGTATTCACTAATATATACAAGTATCATAGCCACCTTTGGGTTGATTACGAGAGAACTCAGCAGTTTTGGAGAAAAGTCGTTTGTCATATTACTTGAGATGACAACTTTGTAACATTCTCTCACAAATTTCTAGCTTCAACTACAGCAGAACAGCTGTTCAATGTGTTAGTTAAGTGGAATAGCTATTCAATCAATGCTTTATTAATTTCTCACGTATAAAAAAATCCAACGGCATCTGAACAATACTTGTGTTAGAGTTTCTTTTGATTTTCATAGAAACAACATCAACGTTGATGGTTAGGTTTTATATGCTACATTTATACACTGTTTCTACATATATGTAATAATCTAATACATAATATGCATAAAAATCTAGTGTCACACAGTATTTGTTATCGAACGTCTCCAGAACGGCTTGACCAATTTTCATATCGATTCCATTTGTTTATATTTCTGGTCTGAGAAATCTATTCTCTGACCAATCAGATTATACTTATACAAAAAAATGTGTGCAGGTCTTTTTTTTACCCTCCACCCCCGGCTCCAATTTTTTCTTTAACTTTAATAATTTATGGTTTGTCGAGTCGGCTAGTAATATTATAAAGAGGAAATATTTCTTTTTTATTTTATTTTTTTTGTGCCTGGACTAATTTTAAAATTTTGTTCACACAACATAGGCTACATATTTGAAAATCACGCCGAAGAGGAGAAGCCGCTGCCAGAAGCTAGTCTAAGTATAAATGGGACGATGGGTAAATTTTACAAAACTCGTCTGTTAAAACTATCTTAGCTTGGTTAAGTATAGACAAAACTAGGATCTAGATTTCTGGTGATTTAATGTAAGATTCTGTTTGTCTGATTATTGATGTTAGTGAGAAATTGATAAGCAATATTGAGGTAGATGTAGGTTCTAATAGTTCTTTTTAAAGGTGTTGTTAGAAATATTATGTCGATCATTTATAACATATCAATGACGAAGTTTTTTAAATAGGTACTTGACCATTTCTCAGAAGCTTTTTAAGGTTTGGAGATAACTACTTAAAGTTTTTTTTAAGAAATGGATTATTTATATCGTATCGTTTTTTAAGTTATTTATTTTAACTGAAACTAAAATAAACTGTATTTGTTATTAGAAAATGTAAATTTTCTGCAATTTCTATTGGAAGTGCGATGTGTTTATTTTATGACATCAAACTTTAAGTATGATAGGTAGATAAGTAAACTGGTAAGTTTTTGTATCTACCATTTATATCAACATAATTACACTCTCAGGAAAATAACTACCGACAAAGAAAAAAAAAAAAAAAACGAGTAAATTGCTCGCACGATGAGATCTTAGATTTACTTATCCATATTCATTTAAGGTTACGCACGCCAAAGGTAATCATGTTTCATTACAAGTGCGGGAAATATCTTATGTAAGTTAGTACCAAGTACGTTTTGTTATGTAGATGCTCTTACGTATCGATTCGCCTTAGCGACGTTAAATCATTGTAAATAGAGCTGAAAATTGATTGTTTCGGGTTTGGTCTGCTTGGGAGCCGGTGCGTAAAAACATCAACAAACTGGTTTGCTAGCCCATTGTGAAAAGTAAGCACTGTATGTCAGCAACAGGTAGAGAACTGCTGCCATACGAACACCATCTACTCATCTAGGTATGTAGGTGAAGAGGGGCTCTGTGGAGCATTGATTGATTCGTACGAGGATTTGCGATAAGCGACTACGCAAATAGATAACTAACGCGGATAAACTTTATCTGTATGCTCTTAGTGTATGAGGATGATACCTACGTTTATACTAAATATTACGTCTCGAAACTATTTTCATTGTTGTGAAATATCCTGTGTGCCAATATCTGAGTTGCACGTTGGTCTAATTAGTGCTAAGATAAACAGATACTGTGCAATATTGAATGTGTATCTAAGGCGAGATCTCTTAGCTGCACTAAAACAATAGTTGTTGAGCAAACAACAAAAACAACAAAGCCTCTCAGGGAGCCCTCTCAAGGAGACAGATAAATGTAAAGGTTTATTAGTAAACTGACCGTTGTCTAGTAACGTGAGAGACGGCTCGCAAGCCACTGGAGGGAGCTCCACCTTCCGATGTTTGGATAGTGTGAACGAAGTCTGTCCCGGACAGGCTTTCACCCTGTTCTCGAGGAAATCGTGTTTGCACTCGTGGGTGACTCGTTCTAAATCACGTTCCGCTTGGTGGACGCCACACCAGCCCGAAAATGCAGTGCCCATAACCTTTTCATTCTCGCTGATCTCGCTTTTGTCACCGCTGTCATCGAATACGTCATTTTTTTCTTCTTTTTCCAAGTCGTCGGTTGAGAGCGAGGAGGCTGCGTCGTCGTGAGGCATGTCTACGGTCATGCTGTCAGTGGCGGGTGGCGCGGTCGGCTGGCAGGGAGTCAGCGTGCGCGGCAGCTCCTCGGGCGCGCTGTCGCTCTCGGCCGAGTAGTAGCACTGGTTGAGCTCGACGGCGAGCGGCGTGAGCGGGTCTGTAAACACTGACTCGGAGGTGGAGTCGTTGGCGGGCGAGAGCGCCGGCGGCGGCGGTGGAGCGGCGGCGGGCAACTGGTCGCGGGTCGGTGACCGCGGGGCGCGCTCGCACCTGGTCACCGTTAGCTCCGACTGCACGCCGGCCGCCTCTGCGCCCTCCCCCTGCCGTAATGTTTTGAACACGCACTCGACCGCATCGTTATCTGATATTTCGATCGGTTCGTTGATATCTGAATCTGGCGTTTTATCGAACTCCCTGTCGATGGGGTCACGTTTGGCATCGCTTTTTTTTCGTCCATGCTTTTTGCTGTCTCTTCCTGGTGATTTTCTGTTCAAGTTTCGCATAAAATGTTTACCCTTTGCTGGGGATTTTCCCGTTTTGGACTGTTTGTCGTTGGTTTGAATGTTCCCCATGGTGCTACAGAATCTACTATATTCATTTATTAAACTTTATAAACTTGAATAGTCTCTACTGAATAAGATGGAGCACAAAATATAAAATCTAACTTGAAGCAGTTTCACAGCCCTTGGTTAACTGAATCCAACCCTTGTCCATATACATCCCCGAGCATGCGCAGTTCTGACTAGAAATATCAATATTTCAGGTGCGTCCAAATAGAAAATAAATAATTTGTCCTAAATTATCAATTAAATTTCCCTTCATGTCTATTGATATGTCCTAATTTCATTGTGTTTACTAGTCTGTTATTTTTAATAAACGACACACCGAACTCAGTAAGTTAGAGAGACTGTAGAGTCAGGCAACTTTTCCTAATGCTTTATATTGCCGCTAGATGGCGGGACAGGTATCTAATATTGCAGAAATATGTTTTAACGGATACTCGGCCAGAACTATGGTTATCCTGTTGAATGCAGTTTGGTTTGCTGATGTTAGTCTGATAAGTAAAGTTGAACGTTTTTGGGATTTAAGAAAGTTCTAACTTGTACAAATACTGTAGGTATTTGTTATTATATATTTGGTTCATATCACAAGCGCGTCCCGTTATTTTTAAGTATGGGTTCGATTCCACGATCGAATTTGGTAATGTGGGTTTCTTCGATATTAACTGTTCACTCACTAAGACAAAGTACAGGCTTCCGAATAAAGTTATCTATTATTATTTATATTTATTAGATATAATTGTATTCCTAAAGAGGGGAAGCAATCAAATCAACTTGTCGTTTTCAACTGTTCGGAACCCTCTAATTGGCTTCTCGCTAATTGCGCCTCAAGCTACAACAACCTTCCTCAACAACCTTCAGCATTCAGTCTGTTTCAGCCATTTTTGCAAGGGTTATCCTAAAATGTTTGAATATGAAAAAGGTGCAATAGTTTATTTGAACATACATTTTGCAAAGTAAAAGGTGTACAAAAAATAGTACAGCAGATTTTATGATATACATGTTTTTTTTTTAAGGTGGGAAAATCATCTAATGACAAATCGCGCTCTTGGGTGGAGCGAGAGATAGTGTCAGACTTTTACTGACTAAAAACCCACTCCTGTTCCCTCTTTGCCTTCATCCCGGGGCCCCGGGCTTCGCTTTCACACTACCCGTATGATATACTTTGAAGCAGGCTTCAGCTACATAAGTACATAAATCTAATCTAGTCTAGTCTAATTAGCCCAATATGTTCCACAGCTGGGCAAAGGTCTCTCTTTCCCTTTTCCACGCACGTATGTCTTCGGCCATTGTGGGCCAGTCCCTCAGGTAAGAGGTAAGCTCATCTCTCCACCTTCGCCTTGGTCTGCCGCCATGCCGCCTTGCATTTAATGGACCCAATAAGTGGATTTTAAACCCACAGCTTGTTTGACATATCGCAGACATGTCCGGCCCAATACAATGGCGCGCAGTATTTTGTTCATACATAATAATAATAATAATCATCATCATCATCATCATGATGATTATTACATACATAATAATAATAATTTATATTTTTAAATGATTTTTATACAATTTTGATTAAATAAAAATATTTAAAAATGCAGCAGAGTAGTGGTGGCCGAGTGGTAACGGCCCCGACTTACAAGTTGCAGGTCGCGGGTTCAAACCCAGCCAGGCGCATTACTTTGTGTAATTTATTTCTTCACCACTGCTCTCAAAACGGTGAAGGAAAACATCGTGAGGAAACCGGCATGTCCTAGAACAAAAAATTCGAAGATATGTGACATTTACCAGGGCCGAGTCTTCCTTTCAGAATCAGACCCTTGGCCCCAGTAGGCTTCGACCCTGCTAGGCCCCTACAGTTGCTGACATCTCCTTGAGGCGCGCGTGGAACAGCACGCGCCGTCGACAACTTGGGCTCGGTCCGGACGGTTACCGGACGGTCGGACGGCGAGCCACCCATTGCTCGCCGTCCGCAAGCCTGCGCCTACGATGGCCGGAAATGGCGGCGATTGGGGCGTGAGGACCGTTGCCGTTGCCTCACGCGATCGGCCGCCTCCTTTGCTAGCATTACTGCTTCGCAGAAGGAGGCGACCGCCTGAAACTCCTCCTCGCTCCGGACCATGGCCTGTACCAAAGCCCGGCGCGAGAGATCGCCGCCACCGATCGCCCCCACGAGGACACGGCGTTGCTCTGCCCAAGCAGGGCACACCTCCACCGTGTGCTCCACCGTGTCCTCCGGGCGGTCCACACGATGGTGGCACCCGGGCGTTTCTTCCGCATGAATCCGGTGCAGGAACCTCCCGAACTTACCATGTCCGGTGAGGACCTGCGTCATGCGGAAGGTAAGGACGCCGTGTTGCTTTTCCAGCCATTCCTCAAAGAGGGGACTTACCGCCATAATTATGACGTGCCCAGGGCCCGCGTGGTGGATTACGGTCCTTTCACTCTCCTAGAGAAGAGGCCCGAGTTCCAGCAGTGGTAACATTAAAAAGACTGGTTATGCTATTTAAAAATGTAACATCTATTTATACATATAAGTGTATAAAATGAAAAATAAGGAATAATAAATGTGCCTTTATATCCTAACTTAAAAAAACAGGTGATTATGTAAAAGCGAAATAAAAGATAAACTAAATAATAAACGAACAAAAATAGTAACGATAAAAAACGTCCAAATGTGATTTTAAGGTCCCTTTCGAGGGAAGTAAGGAGTGAGGCTTCTTTCAAGGATTTTTCAGTCAGATCTGTTTTTGGCATTATGTCCATACATTTTTATTTTAAATTGTATAAACTAGTTGACTGCGATCCCAACTGGTGGTAAGCAGTGATGCAATCGTTGATGGTGAAGCGTACTATTTTATTAAGAGCCTATTCACTCTAGCCTTGAAGAGACCTAAATTATAATCAGACGGGAAGACCGCAACAGGTATATTGTTCCAGTCCTTCGATGTACGCGGTAAAAACATAGTTTAAAAAAATAAAAACACAAACCAAATTGTATTACAGTTTCAATTCGCCTGTTTTTCATTACGACTACGTTAGTAAAAAAACGAGTGTCCTCCGCGGCTCGGGATCACAGGGATATGGAGCGAAAATATCGCCAAGCGAAGTGTAGGTCTTACGTAAATCTATTTAGGCAGCTTCGTTTAGCACTTCACGTCGTTTTGCCTGCAGTTACGGCACTTTATGTGTGTACTTTTTTTATCCGCTTTTCTTTTTACAAGGAAGAGATTAAGTGAAGCTGTGCGCTGTTACAAAGTACCATGTAGTGCATATTTTTTTTTTTTTCAAATAGCATCAACAGGGAACCAACCTTGACGACATAATTCATAGAATATGCAATTCATGAAGTAAACCGGTCATATTTGTCGCACTATCGATGACCCTTTGGTTAAACTAGTCGTTAAATTAATCATTTTCTTGAGTGAAGACCGCGAATCGGCAAATTGTAAGTAGAACATCCTCTTTGTGTACACCACAGTCGCTGCGATCTAGTCCGCCTAACAGTCATCACCGGACACGGTTGTTTCGGGAGGTTCCTATTTCAGATTCAGCGGGAAGATACGCCCAAGTGTCACCATTGCGTAGGTTGGAGGACTGAAGGACATGGTGTGATGTTAGCATGGCGACTATTAACAGCTCGATGAGATCGAGATCGAGAGTCAGTGAGACATGAATGGTTTTGGAAAGACATACATAGTCGTATGTTCAGCAGTATCAGTGGCTGACTGTAGACTGATGATGATGATAAACAATTTACTAGGGTTATTTACCAAAGGTTTAATTGCAGGAATCAAGTACTGACAATGATTTTGTAAATTACACGGCGCTGCGTCCGTCGTAAGCAGTCGCTTACGAAGTAAGTAGTAGGGAACACTCGTAGATATCGCAGCATAATTGGGCGAAGGCAACCACTGACTGGATTTCCAGCTCGTGCTTTTCGAGATTCAGTCAGCCGGCGGTGGCGCCGTGTTAGGCCGGTAGGTAGATGGAGATGGCGTGAGAGTGGAAATTAGCTAAGGACGTATATAAGTCGAAGAACGGAAAGAAGGCCTGCAATTGGACGCAAAAAGCTCATAATAAAATAATATAGCGAATATATTATACCTCGTGTCTGATCAACAGTGTTGTTCAATCATTACCCTTCAACTTAAGAACTCTATTGGTGCATAAACGGAATCAAACACCAAATTTTTGACCCTATGTTCCTGATGCCCACGTGTCGTGTAAATCATCATCCAAAAATTTACTGAAGCCACGAACACAGACATCACCGTCAACATATAGATGATCCAGCTACTAGACAATACGGATCGCATAGACTAAAGAGAACCTAGTCATAGCCTTTTGAGTTAGTGCAATGTTTAAAGTTAGTGTATAATAATTATTAATGCTGTACTAAAAAAAAACTTTGTTCATGTGTTATATGTTATATAGGTAGTAATACATGAACAAAGTTTTTTTATGAATACCAGACTCTAGTGATATGGACTTGTGTAAAAGTGCAAAAGAATGTTCTTAATTTTAACATAATCTATAACATGTTATATAATAATAAGTTAGAGTTAAATTAGGCTAGATTGTAATAATTTTTAAGAGATTTGTTCTTATTAACATGGAACAGAAAAATATGCTTAACACGATCCCCAGGCGAATGCCATGTTACAAAATTTAAGCGCCATGGCTAATCCAGTAACGTCACAACCGATTCCGCAAGAACAAATTAGCAATGATTTAGTAACTAACAGCTTGATTACGAGGTTCTGGAGTGATATGCCGCAAATGTAGGTCGCATCGCACATTTTGAGACTATATGTAATTGGACTGCAGCATCGGCGAAAACGTCAAATATGATCGGTTTTGGCGAAACTGGGTAAAGATGAGCTGAGCTAAGTAGCAGATCTTATTGATGACCAGACAACACAGCAACAAGTGGAGCAGTCGACTACAAGATCCTAAGAACAGGATTAATTAATTTAATTATAGCAAATAAGTGATGATAAAAATCATGAAAACGTATTGTTCTTTAATAAAATCGGATAATCTCCGGACAAAATTAAAGTATCTATAAATCAAAAAGTAATCGACTGTATCAGTTTAAGAACACTACAGTCCTTTCATTTTCTAATCAATTGACTTTTATAACGCGCGGGAAGATCCAATATGAAAATCCTTTAAAAACGATTGCTTCTTGAAAATAATAATATTAGGAACGGAGCTATTACCCCTTTGGAAATAGCTGAATGGCTGGTAAAGTACCTGTGAGTACTTGTTCTGGATTCCTTTTTACATTAAAATCTAAGAACAGTTATCTTGTTATAGTCTTTGCCCATACTTTGCACCGTTTAAGGGAAAAATTATGCAAACTGAGATACTTGCCATCTACTGGGGCCCTACCATGAAGTCTTAAAATCATCGTAATTCTAATGTGTGACAGAGATGAAGCTATACAGGTTGTATAGCATTATCCCTTTCTTACACGGGACACGTGATGATTTTAAGGCGTTGGTGGTTATACAATTGGTTTTCTATACTTAAACGATGCCCTTTTACCTTTAATAGCTTTTGGATTTCAAAAATTGTTCGAAACTTTATCTTAGGGAGAAGTTGGATATGAAAATATTTTTCTTTAATTCGATAACTTTCATAATTTTCGACGTACTTATAAAGCTTGTCTAAGTCGGTATTGAAGGATTTGAAACGTGACGAAGGAAGAAGTACACCTAACTACGTAATTAGGCAAGGACTGATTGGTTATGTAGCTTAATCTGACAATTTTTACAGTGTTAAGTTAATGTACGGTAAGTAGGTTTTTGCTACAGTTTTTATACACCTAGTCAACTTTTCGGCACGCCACAACCGAGCTGAATCATTGGAGCATACGATAGAGGCTTTTTTCACTCCTATGTTCCTTCTTTGCCTGGCGTTCCAGGGCCCCGGGTTGTCTTTTCAAAATAGAAACTATGGCCCCAGGAGGCTTCAACCCTGCTGGGCCCCTACGATTTACTGACATCTCCTTGAGGGGCGCGTGGAACACTACGTGACGTCGACGACTTGGGGCTCGGTCCGGATGGTTACCGGACGACCAGACGACGTGCTACCCATTGCTCGTCGTCTGCAAGCCTACGCTTACGGTGGCTGAAAATCAGGATCGGGATCCCGGCGGCTGGGGCGTGAGAGCCGTTCTTTTGCGCGTGCGGCTACCTCCTTTACTAGTATTACTGCTTCGCAGAAGGAGGCGACTGCCTTCCATTCCGCCTCGCTTCGGACAGGGCCCGGCGCGTGAGCAGCATACGGTGGAGGTGTGGCCAGCTTGGGCGGAGCACCGCCGTGTCCTCGCACAACAGGACCGATGCCCGCTAGGGCCACAGGGAATTTCTGAAAAGGAAACCTATGAACTGTATGAGCACAAAGAGCAAACTGAAGGAATGGGGTCTTAGGATGTGCACGAAATTATTTCTGTATTAGATACCTACTAGCTTTTGCCCGCGGCTTCGCTCCCGTCAACTGACTACTCTACCCTACTCTACCCTACTCTACCCTACTCTACCCTACTCTACCCTACTCTACCCTACTCTACCCTACTCTACCCTACTCTACCCTACTCTACCCTACTCTACCCTACTCTACCCTACTCTACCCTACTCTACCCTACTCTACCCTACTCTACCCTACTCTACCCTACTCTACCCTACTCTACCCTACTCTACCCTACTCTACCCTACTCTACCCTACTCTACCCTACTCTACCCTACTCTACCCTACTCTACCCTACTCTACCCTACTCTACCCTACTCTACCCTACTCTACCCTACTCTACCCTACTCTACCCTACTCTACCCTACTCTACCCTACTCTACCCTACTCTACCCTACTCTACCCTACTCTACCCTACTCTACCCTACTCTACCCTACTCTACCATACTCTACCCTACTCTACCATACTCTACCCTACTCTACCCTACTCTACCCTACTCTACCCTACTCTACCCTACTCTACCCTACTCTACCCTACTCTACCCTACTCTACCCTACTCTACCCTACTCTACCCTACTCTACCCTACTCTACCCTACTCTACCCTCGTCTATTCGATTTTTCTCGCCCTAAAAACCATCCTTGAACTTCAACGAACATTTTAAAAAAAGAATTGGCCAAATTGGTCCAGGCGTTGTTGAGTTATGCGCTTACCAACACATTTTGCGATTCATTTATATATTATAGATATTAGAAGTTGGTAATGGTGGTCAAAAAACCGAAAATTCATGTAAGAAGTCGAATATCCCACCAAACTTCGTCTGGCTCTTTCCTGATATTACATTCAACAAACGACACCTCTGTTTAGGCTGCGAAGAACTCGTAACCCTCTTTTAGAACGAAAATGAGATTGAACAAATTATTTCATAGCTGTTGTTATACCTAGCGAATATACGTTCTTATCACGAACAAAGCCTGGCGGATTTAATTCGCATATCATGTGGAACCAAGATAAAACATCCTGTTCAATTGCGCAGAGGGCTCACCCCATGAAATTATCAGCACAAGGGAACCCTATTGTAGTCTACTGGTGTTATCGCAGTCACAATGTATTGGCGAACAGATGCAAGCCTAGCCCCACGTAATCTAAACATAACATTCGGCCAGATGAGACAGACGAACAAATTTGTAACTAAAAGGGTTATTACATTGCAGAATATTGTAAGTATAAATAGTATTACTTATCTACTGCTAAAAATAATAGCAGTAATACAAAATAAAAGCCTATTTATGCTAAACTGAGCTGAAATTGCTAGACGCACGATATTTTTCCATCGACTGATATTAGCGTGAAAACTATGAAGAAAATATGACAATTCACTTGCAGCCTTATTTTACTGTGTACTGTGAAACAAAGGCATTATGAAATAGAGGATTTTGTTATTGACTGTCGGATAGGGTTGACGGTTGAAAGTGCTGAAACACATCTTTTCACTTTAGTAAGCGACTAAAAGTGTGAAAATCTTGTCTCTACCTATCCGCTTAGGGATAACTGATGCTATAGAGTACGCGAATAACGCCGGTAGTAGTCGCAGTGATTTATTTATACTCTCACCATTGAACCTGTAGGTAGAAAGTCACTTGAGTGATAATAATGATTTGTGGGTGGGCCCTTTTCTGTTTCAGAGACCAATATCCGGAACAAAGTTATATTACGAATCTTTCAATTCTTGTAAGAAGATTTTTTTTTTTTCGTCTGCGATCTATTTGTGCGTAGCCTGTGTCAAGTATGTATAGAAACTGCACTCGTGAGCAACCAAATTGAGTGCGCACTTGCAGATGTTTTCTTAAAAAAAATCTGAACTGTTTAAAAAAAAAAACAGTATACCGTTGAAAAGTCCTAAACTTCAGCTGTAAATTAGTATCATTATTATAAAAAATGATTCAGTACTTTTTTATTAAATATTTTTTTTAATTAGCCGCATAATGAAAATTTTTCACTACGGTACCTACGATTTGGCGTACAAACTACCCCACAAACCCCCTGCAGCCGTATTACCTTATTTGTCACTTTTCAGAAGTTGACCTGTATGGTGGTAAATACAATTCCTTTTTTTTTGTGAAATTATGGATATAACACTTCTGGTGTTTTATCAAAGCCGCTTGAAGGGTTGCTAAAATGCAACAGGGACTTAGACAGCAAAAGTTGCTGCTCATCTCAATTTGAACCAGCCTGCTCTATTAATAGTTTACAGGGATTTCAAAAGACTAGTGAGTTCTATCTGATTCCAAGAGCAAACCGCCATGCGCTTCCCGTCAACCTCGGAGAGAGACAACCGTTTTTAACCGACTTCATAAAGGAGGAGGTTCTATGTTTAGCTGAATATGTTCACGATTTCTCGGTCAAATGTGGACCGATTTTGAAAAAAAAATTGATAGAAAAAGAAAATGAAGATTTTGTTATTTGACTGGTTATGCTTCCAAGTTGGTCCGATAGAAATATTGTAATGATCATGATCTTCGAAGATATGGAACAGAACCCCTCATGGGATCACAGCACAACCGTCGTTACAAGTAAAATTGCTCTGTTTATACGAGTACGTATATTCGATGACTGACTGAAAGAAGAGGGGGAATATATCGAACTGATCTGATGATGAAGCATGCAGTTAGGCACCGGAACTCTGTAATAAATTAATATAATCTAACCGTGTTTGGGATTATTAGAATTGTCATGAGATACACTCTGGCTATAAGGTATTTAAGTTTGGCTAAGGGGTACTTTTTAGTGGTGATACCATAACTAAAAAGTATAAAATAAAAAACTTTACACAAAAAAAATAATACAATACAATACGGTGTTTCTATAATAGTTTGTCTCTTCGTTATTCAACACCGACTTCCGAAATTACTAAAAAAAAAGACTAAAAAGTGCAAAATAACTTTAATTTCGGAAGTCGGTGTTAAATAACGAAGAGACAAAACTATTATAGAAACACCGTATTGTATTGTATTTTTGTTATTGTGAAAAGTTTTTATATTGTTTCGACTTTGCTGCGTAGTCATCACCTGCTGACTGGTGTCGATGTGCGACGCGTACCTTAACCGATTGTACTATAACCATATCTATCAAGATGGTTAAGGGAAGCTAACTTTACTAACTGGCCAAGTGCGAGTCGGACTCGCGCACAGAAGGCCGCGTACAAACTTACCGCAAATTTTTTTTTTATGACTTAATTACAAATTTTCTGTTTTCAGATTTATTCCTATACCTGTGCTATAAGACCTAGCCAAATTTCAAGATTCCGGGTCAACAGGAAGTACCTATGAATTTTGATTCCCTTGAGTGTATCGAAATATACGTTTTTTTGCGACATAAACGGCCGTATCATATTTTTCCGTTAACTTGGAAGTGTAATGTTTTCACAGCTTCAAGGGACCGCAGACCTGAGTGTATGGTTTTAATTTCAAATGATACCTTCACAAGTTCCCAAGAAAAAGGGCCGTGACAGACAGACAGACCACAAAGTGATCCTATAAGGGGTCCGTTTTTCCTTTTGAGGTACCGAACCCTAAAAAGGCTGCCATAGGCCTGTAATTGAAGGTACGCCACCGGTAATGGCCTGGCCTTCAATTTGTTCGAAAACATCTTGATTGGAGCGTCGCGCTATGGTGATCGGTCTTGTTCACTGACGAGTGTAGAATGTGTCTGCTTGATCATGACAAGAGAGGCCGTGTATCCAGGTGACCGGGTGAACGATTCAGCCAGCGCTATTTCAGCGAAACAGTACCAATTTCGTGATGTTCCATTCAAAGTGCATAGTTACCTGGACCTCCCCTCCTGGTCCTTGGACCTGGTGTTGTATGATGCATGATGGCGATCATGGTGGTTGGTCGTGTGTGATGTTTAATTGGTATTGGCCATTGGATTGTTTAGTATTGGGATTTTGGCCTGAAACAACTTTTGAGAAATGACGGAATTATCGAATGTCAATAGAACGTTCAGGAGTCTCTTTTCCCGCGTTGCCTTTTTATCAAACATTGCGTTGGTTGAAGCAACAAGCTTTTAAACCATTCTCAAATTAAGATAGACGTGTTGGAAAAGGCTCTTTTATGTAGTCTGATGCAGTTGGTGGAATTTATTTTACTCCAATCATAGTTTTGACGCCATCAACTGCATCAGACTGCTTAAAGTGACTTATTTCAAACTTTTAAGTATTTTTTTTTTGGTTTGCGTGGTCTTTTGTCGATCGGCTTGTCGCTTTCCATCAGGTGAGATAGCGTCAAGCGCGAACCTCCTCCTTAGTCGTTCACTCTTGACAGATGTTCAAACTATCCACCTCACGCGAAGGTGCTCGCATAGAATCTTGTGAACGCTTCCCGAACCAGTGTGTCTGCAGTGTATGCTGAATCTCTTAGTATGTGATTCGCTTGCTTTCATGATTTTTTTTTTTCTGCCAGCACACTCTCTTCCGTGACAGCCGTCATAGGACGACCACTCCTTTGTTCATCCTCCAAAGTAAGGCGACCGCGCTTGAACTCGCTATACCAGCGGTAGATGGTTGCTTTTGAAGGTCCTTCATCCATAAAGGAAATTTGAAGTCGATCAAATGAATCATCATGTTTTAGGCCACATTTAAAATCATAGAAAATCATTGCACGAAAATGTTCTTGATGCAGATCTATTTTAAAATGAGACACGATAATTTGATTTGGCTCTTAAAAAAATGTGGAGGGAAATTCAAAATTCAAACAAAGGTATTTTTAAATAACCAGTTTTCAAAATAATTACAAGTGGCCAATGCCTTATACATAAAAACTTTTTTTCCGCAAACCTTTCTGAGTAGCCTGGTATACCTATACGTCAAATTAAAACTGATACTGCGTCCAATTAAATTAATTATTAAAAAAAGTACTGGATCAATTTTTATAGTAAATGTAGCACTTTAAAGGTAAAGTTTCAGGTTTTTCAAGGGTACATTGTTTTTTAAAACCAGTTCATCCTGAACTGTTTTAAAAAAATCTGCATGTGCGCACTTGTACGTTGGTTGCTTGCGGCGCGAGCGTAATATATTATAGTTTTTGATACACAATAGTCACTTTGTTTCCCATTATAATACGGGTGTAACATCAAAGGGTGTAACACCTTGTAATCTTTTAACAGTATTTGGCATAAAATGTATCGAGTCAGCCAAATTTCGCTGAGGTTGTCAAGACCTACTACAATAAAATTCTCAGCTCCGTTTTACCAAGATCGCGTCTGTTTCAATAATTCCACATAGATATATTACAGTTGGGTAGACACTTTAGATATTAAACTATACCAAATTAACATTCTTAATACTCTCCACTAGGAATTAATTTGCGAACAGATAATTGAAACAGTCACTGAACTTCAGAGAACACCTTATTTTAATCCCATAATCGGCTTAACCTTAAAACTTCTTTCCTTTGCCGCGAATCGCGATGCAGTTGTCCAACTTTTACAATTTGCATGAGCATAATTTATAGGATAATCTGTGGCATAATTGTACCGCTGTCACACTCCGGAGTAATTAATGCGCGGGAGAACTGATGCTTTTGTAGTTTAGGAACTTCAAGAAATAGTTGGTGCTGTTGGCCGCGTCTTACGTCTCTACAGAGTTGTAAGCAAGTATGTTATCGAGAACAGCGTACCTATTCAACATGCTATAACTGATGACCAGAACTTCGATGAATAGCGTGTAATATCAGGATCGTGTTAACTTAGTTTTGTAACACTGTTCTGTGACCTAAATAATTATGATATATTAAACAAGATATCCACGGCGAAGTGCCAATAATTTGTAGCGACATTTATGGCGTCACATAAGAACTAATCCTGCATCGCGCAATTAAAGTTATCCACGCGATTAGAACATATAAAACAGCCCGAAATAATCTATCGGGCAGTTGCCCACCAGACATAACATCCGTCTGGTTGGAGGATCCTCCCTTTTAAACGGAGGTTTGCGGGACTTTACACGCTGTTCCGCCTACCTCGAAAAATCCTTAAGAATTATCATTCTGTCGAAATCAAAAATAATCTTTTAATTTCATTAGAAGTTAAAACGTTTGTAATTAATTAATTTACTGAGAATAATAATTAGTTCTGTTTTAATTATTATGCACAACTTAATTTGATGCAGGTGCAAATAAAAATCCGCTTCAGAGATTTCATTATAACATGCGGAAACACATTAATTTTAAGCACTAAAAAGTAATTTTCTCGAAAAATTGCATTATAAAAGGTAGACATTTCACCGTCGATATGTTGGTAGTAGTAGAAGAAGTTATACTTTTTACTTACTTAAGAATTATACTTTTTGACGGTGGTACCTACTGTAGAAGTAGTGAGTAAGAGAATAAATGACTTCTGTGCACTGAGCACGAGTTGTTTTACGTTAACACGATCAAAACGTTTACCGCGTTTGATTCTCTGATTGGTTAAGTACTTGAAGCGGACCAATCGGAGCGCCGAACCACGTAAACGTGTCGGTCGCGGTAAAGTAAGAAAACTCACACTGGGCAGAATAGGGAACTAGAGTCTGGGTAAGATTTTCGACAAAGATACGATACAGTACGATATGTAAGATGAGTGTGCGGCAGTAATTAAAGACATAAAAATGGAGTTTATGAAACAAAACCTAACGTAATAAATTCTATAGCAGCGTTACATGCAATTTGTCAGATATAACGAGATATAACACTATACCTATTTGAATGTAGTAAGTACCTACACATTTTCCTACAGTTGCTTGTTCTCATCTGAAACAATGCAAAAAGCAGTTCCCGATAACCGACTCTTTGTGACAGTTATTGGTAGATACCTAGTTATACTTAAAGGTACATAGAAACAGTTGCAACTCAGACTTACAGTTTCGGTTTGGTCTAGGTACTGAGATACGTACCTATGTAAAACAGTCGAGCTACAAGTTTGTAGAGTATTCACGGCGAGTATTACGTAAGTACTAAGTACTCTGTAAGGGTCTACATCACTAGGTATTTATTCTGCATGAGTTTCAGGACAAAGAAAAAGGTGGGAAAGAGTTATATACTTAGTAGGTACCTATAGCACCCGCCGCCTTTGCACCCAAAGATTTAAGTCAGTGTAAAAGTTTTGTTACTATTTTGGTGTACAATAAAGTTTATTCTATTCTATTCTATTCTATTCTATTCTATTCTATTCTATTCTATTCTATTCTATTCTATTCTATTCTATTCTATTCTATTCTATTCTATTCTATTCTATTCTATTCTATTCTATTCTATTCTATTCTATTCTATTCTATTCTATTCTATTCTATTTTATTCTATTCCATTCCATTCTATTCTATTTTATAGGAATTGCAAATAAGTTACGGCTGTTTGTTACCTACATTTTGTCAGGATCATCATCATCGTCATTTTAGCCGAAAGACTTCCACTGTTGGCCTTCCCCAAGTTTTGTCAAGATATGTGATCATAATTTTTATTTAATTACTCGTTTTTCTGACATCATTATTTGGCCCAATACAGGTCCGACCGACAGGTAGACCGAAGTTTGCCAGACGTTCATCTATATTCGCACAATGGGAAGAAGATATTTATTTACAAAAAGAAAATTCACATATTCAAAACAATTATATAAAATACAGCTTGTATTTAAATGCAAAATTTACGTTATATTTGTGTGTAAGTGGTCAAATATTATAAAGACATAATTTGTACTAATTAAAATCTATCGTCCAACAGGCCATTGCATAGCTCTTAGGTTCGAATTCACAATTTCCCATTTAACTTTTATTCTTGATCTTAAAATCATTCTGCCACTAGCGACCACTTAGATGTGTTTGGGTACGGGAGCAGCTGATTTATCTCAAGGGATTTTCGCCATGAGACGAACGGGATTCATAATAATGATTAGTACCTATAGTGACCCTCTTTCAGTTATATTTAAAATAAAATGCCCTTTATTCTGCTACTAACAAAATTTTAAACTTAATTTGGTATGAAACCACTACAAAATATATAAAACTTCAGCTCTTCTATTCAATCTGTATATATAATCAAGTTCCTTCTATTCTTTCTTTTATTATATGGTTTATTACGTTATTCGTAGCTGTTGCATCTAAACTTATTAAAAACATCGTGTTAACTATTTTCCTTTAAGTAACATTTCAGCCGAAAGACTTGAGTCTCGCATCCACAAGATACCCGTGACACTCACCAGGGGCCCAAATCTGCTATTTTTATAAATTTGTCATTCCAACACGATCCCAATGTCATTTTGCTTTGTTCGTAATCTGCTAATTAATAATGATCGATCATTAATCGGCCAATGGTCTCGTAAAAGAGTTGTGGTAGAATGACAATATCGAGCTTATTAAAAGCAATGACTGCATAAAGACATTCTAATGGTTGGTCACTGATCAAAGGCACTGTCAAAATTTTAACAGCTTATCGCATACGTCTGATATTCGTTTGTCAATATGTACGAGATTATCATTCTATGCCACTTTTTTTAATGTGAGTGTCAGTGGAAAACCATTGGAAAGTCATAATAACGCCATTATATTAGTACATTACCAAACTTGTAAAAATAAACAATAATTAAATCAATAATAGACCATTCTGACACTATTGTAATAGCAGACTTGAAGCCCAGCCTCTTTAGTCCACCTTGCGGGCGGCGTTTGAATTCCGGTATGCGGTCGCTACTCCAAAACTTTTCGGCCCCATTGACCCTCTGTTCTGCAATGTGCTTTGTTTCAAATAACAAGAAAACTATTAAAGTATCCTTCTTATGAGAAATCAAAAAAGAAATCTCGTGAAACCTTCCAGCTCAGAGTTCCTTTAACTTGTTCGAAATGGCGGGTGCAGCTGCAGATTCCAGCTCCGTATTTTAGAAATGATAACACTGCAACTCCAAACTATAAACAAGAACGATCCTGGTGATCATTTACTGCATGTAAAGATATACACAAAGTGTACGTCTGCATCCGTTATAAGCGGCTTGTTGAAGTTGGAATATTTAGTTCTCTCGTTCGTTTATCTTCTAAGCTGTGAACAAATCTAGCTTGCACTTACTGGAGATAGTTTTTCGTGGGGGTTTTCTCGATAAGATTGTAAAATGCAGTAGATCAAGTCACTTGTGAAATGCCTTGAGGAGGTTGAAGCGAATAATTTCTAAAAGGAAAAACAAACAGTTACACACAGTTTCTTAATTAATAATTCTTAGTCTAAAGTTAGTTTTGTATACACATACACACAACGTACCACATGGTACCTATTAAATTTTTTATATAAGAACTAACGAGGCATGCAGGTGAATTTACATTACAATTTATTTAGATTACAGTTATAAACCGCCTAGTTATACGTAATAAAAAGCAGTCTCAGGCCAGGAGGCCATTCTCTCTCTTGGAGAGGACTGCAGGAGGAGGGAGAGGAGAATGGGTTGTGATCCACCGCATGACCCTGTGCTGTCTGGTGGATGTCACATGTCTTCAAATTTATCTAGGACGTGCCGCTTTCTTCACGATGTTTTACCTTCACCGTTTTGAGAGCAGTGGTGTTGGAATAAACTACACTAAGTAAAGCGCCTGCCTGGGTATGAACTCACGACGTACAAATTCGTAAGTCGGGGGTTTTTATCACTAGGTCACCACTGTTCAGACTGTCTGATTCAGAGTTAAATGATGCTTTAATAGTTTTAAGCAAGAAAATTCCGCCGCTGCACGTTTGTGCATAAAATATTAAATAAATAAATAAAATTGACATTTTGGAAGTCTGTGTGTTGTAATGGTTTCCTATAAAGAGAGTTATTAACAGGGGTCGGAATTAGATATAGTTATTCATGTACTTGCATGGAAATGTTGATTTTAATATGGATCTTCCCGGGATTTCTAATGAAAAATCCCGTGTTGCCAATAATATTACAAATAAATAATAATAAAAACCTCAGAGATATATTAGACAAATAAAACAAAGATAATTAACATACAATTTTGATTAGTATTTTTCATTAAAAAAATTTTGGTTAACAAATTTATACACTTCTTCCTGCTCGTCATTAATGCAGGAAGATTTTTTTTTCTGCTATATTTCTGATAGCGTCATAAAAAATTCTGCTCTTTAAAATTTATCTCGGGGTTTGAGGCATATCCACTTTATTCTTTCGCTGTATGAAATCGGTATAAGTACATATTTAACTTTACCTAATTTTGATATCTGGTTATAAAGCACAGCATAGCATAATCAGCCTTATAATGTTTCCACTGCAGAGACTCAGGCCTCCACCTTAGGAGAGGGAATGGGCCGTAATCCACTACGCGCGCTCAGTGCGTATTGGTGGATGTTACACGTCTTCGAAATGTTGGTTCTAGGAGTACTAGGTTCCTCACTATGTTTTCCTGTCAATGAAAATAATACGTCATTAATTTAACAGTAAGGATGTACTTCGCTAGCTACCTTCATAAAACTATATATAAAAGATAAACCATTCGGTTATTAAGGTTTATGTTAATATCGTCTAAGGTTTATGTAAGTATGAAAAATATATCGTGGATAATATTTTTTCATAAAACTGAGGTCTCGTATTCCTCGATATTTTTATTAGATTTTTTGCATAACGATATGAGGATGTTTTCCGAACCGTATAACTTTTTGTTCCTTTAAAGATTTTGTTTTGTTTATCTTGTAAATATATATTCTTTTTATATCCAATAAATTTTCATAGTTAGGCTTTAGTAGGAAAGGTAGGTATTATGAATGATCTTTTACTATTGGCGGAATTCACCAATAAAATTAATCGCGTTTTAGCGTTTGGCTTGCATAATCGCGTTTAGCCGCTGTCACTAGTGTCACTTGTAAAAATACAACAAAAGAAAAATAACGTAGCGTAGCGCAGTGGTTGTGCGATAAAATTATACGCTTCGTGTTGCGGGGTTCGATTTCCGCACGAAACAAATATTTGTATAGCCTACAAATAGTTGCCCCGGGTCTAGGCGTTGTGAACGCAACCTCAATATAGAAGTAAATTCTAGTGTGGGGCAACGATTTTGAAAACGTAAAAACAAATATCTACATCCGTACGTAAGAAAAATTTTGTTTACAAAAAAAAATACAACCGACTTTAATGTAAAAAAAAACAGCGAAAAGTGCAAAATAACTTTAATTTCGGAAGTCGGTGTTTCTATAATAATTTTGTCTCTTCGTTATTTAACATCGACTTTCGAATTTAAAGTTATTTTGCACTTTTCGGTGTATTTTTTTTGTAAAAAGTTTTTATTTTACACTTTTTAGTTATGGTACCACCACTAAAAAGTACCCCTCAGCTAAACTTGAATACCTTATAGCCAGAGTGCATCTCATGTCAATTCTAATAATCCCAAACACGGTTAGATTACATTAATTTGTTACAGAGTTCCGGTGCCTAACTTTAGGCTTCATCATCAGATCAGTTCGATATATTCCCCCTCATCTTTCAGTCAGTCATCGACTACACATATAAATAATGCAATTTTACTTGTTACGACGGTTCTGCTGTGATCCTATGAGGAGTTCTGTTCTATAGCTTCGAAGTTCAGAATCAGATCTTATCAATATTTCTATGGGATCAATTCGGAAGCATAATCTTACAATAAAAAAAAAAAAATTAAAATCGTTCCACAATTGACCGAAAAATCGGTGAACATATATAAAAAAAAACATACATTCAGCCGAACATAGAACCTCCTCCTTTTTGAAGTCGGTTAAAAATATGAACTGCACTACTAGGCACTAGCAAACTTTCTATACAACTTTAGATGACACGACACCTCAGAATATCCCTACTGCATAAATAAGCTGGAACATATCTCCCTCTCTTTCTCTCTAAGTGCAGGAATAAGAAAACTGTTGTCTTATTTTAGTTCCCGCACGCTGAAGAATCAGCGCCATCATTAGTTTAATTAGCAGAACAACCTCTTTGAACTACGTGTACAAGATCATGTCCGGAACCCTCATTACTCTAAATAAGGGACGTTGACGTGGAGGTCAACAATTCACGACCTATTGCAACCTACTGCTGGACAAAGGCCTCCAAGTTGTGCCAACAAGATCGCAGCTGCTTTGCGTTAAAATTAAACTAAGAAATGTTCCTCGTAGTGCTTTTATTATGTCTGTTTTGTGTTTCCGCTAAGGAAGAGGAAATCCGCTCGTTTATTGTACGAAGTCAGATAGTTATCTCAAGTATTATGAAACTGACTGATGGTGCAAATGAAGTTTGAATTGGATATTTCATTCGGGTATCAGAAACAGAGCATGCAGATAGGTTCTCAATAGAAATACCCAATTTCTGTCTTGAACGCTTCGTTTGCTAGTTGTAGATTTTGCATCTATGTAACTATTCCTTTGATAAGACACTGACTACAAATTCACGTCGGTACTAAAAGGGTATTTATATACCTCGGTACATTGGTATGTCACAACCTGATATGAAGACTAATACAGTCTTGCGCCAGTTAATGAACCTACGTCGGTATATCATCGTCATTAATTAACAACTCACTTACCAGTGGCTATTTTAATTTATATATTTAGTTTTTATTTTTACTTTATTTATCTTATTTATATTGTTCTCACATAATAGTAGCGAGAAGAAAAATGTAACGGAGATATTTGTAATACATAACATAACTGAAAAGTGTTTATGGAGTTTCTTGCACGTTCTTCTCCATAGCGATCTACGCTTTGGAATGTGCGATTAGCATCATTTTTCTGACTGACTGACATTTCAAAAGTTTAAATGGTTTATTTGAAATAAAATGCTTTGAATCACTTTTGATTCTGATTCTTCAAGTGACTATATTAACAAAGAACGGATTTAATCGGCTTCCCTTTTCTTAACATGCCAATTAAGAACTGGTGTCAGTAATTAACGTGCACAGCATTCGCAACGTGATGACATTCCGGTTTTAAATCGGCTCTCCTTTTGAAAATGCTCACTCCTCCCTGTAGGTGCAGATGTAGGTACCTACGTAAAGTACCAAATAAAATCGTGAGCGAGAATTTTCGTTAGTACCTACCTACTCACAATATGTGCTTCGAAATAGAACTGCAAAATACTAGTTTGTAATTGGGGTTTTTGTGTATTGACTTGAAAAACCGTTCTACTCAAATGTTTTGAAAAGCAGGGTTTTTATTTTTTTTGTCTATTCATGTAGTTACGTTATTATTATATTTGAAACTAAATGAATCAATCACTCATAAGTTGCCTATAGGTATACCATACCGTACTTGTTTTTCTAAAGTGTACCTACCTACCTAAAGTAGAAAATATTTTATGTGCAACACAATTGTAGGCACTAAAATTATTTAAAAAAAAAGTAATTTGGAGGAACAAATTACTCTGTTAACATTGCCGCGGTCGTAAAAACCATTGAAAAGCTTGCACATGTGATATAAATTCATGACTACTTGCTCGCTAATTTCGTCGAAAATTTATAACGTTTACCTTATAATAACAAGCGAGACATAAAAAAAGCTTGAGATGAAATTCTGCCGACGTATTTTACTCCTTTGCGCTTCACACAGCTTCACCTCTGGGAGCTATAAAAGAAAACAATTGAAAACAATTTTCTCCTCGAAAAGCTTTTTCATACCGAGGAGGCATAAGATACGATACTCATATTACACGAAAATTCGCATAATAACCATGCAATCTAGAAAATGTATGATTCAAAGTAAAAATAAAGCCTGTCAAAGTTGGAAGTGCTATTTATAAGTCGTTGAATCTGTAAGCTCGGTGCAGTCACGCAAGCTTGGCGAGCGTGTGGCCAAATATAGCAATACCTAACGTCCACCTGACTACCCGATGGATATCCAAACCCGTCCTTGATTTTGTTTACAATTTATACTAACCTTTTGAACGCCACAGTCATGTCTACATGACAAAGCAAAATCTGTCCAATACGATAAGACTATATTATGACAGACACACCACGTTTTAAACGCTAATAAATCATAAAAAAGCATTGTTTTTTTTTTTTACTTTTTTGCACTAGTAATAAACACTGTACAAAGGCGGACAGTTTAAGAATAATTTTAATTCAGGAAGTCGGTGTTTCTCGGTATTGTTTGTTTTTTATTTAACACCTTTTTAGTTGCGATACACTTATATATAACAAGAGTGCCTATTTCTCATGACAATTCATAGTCGCTTAACTATATTCATTGTGATATCTATGTGAGTATGAAGTTCTTTAGGCAATTTCTGGTCATCTTCATCAGCTCCACTTGATCAAAAGTTGTTTTTTGACTGTGAATGCTTAAGTTCTCGATGAAAATACCAAAATCACTATATAGTTGCCTGTAATATTTGAGGAGTTCCCTCGATTCCTCATGGCTTCCACCATCAGAACTGGATTTTGAAAAAAATGGGACCAATCACATATTCATTAAGAGGAAAAAAAAATTTTGCAAATCGGTCCATAAACGACGGAGTTCTGAGGTAACACACATAAATTAAAGAAAAACATGCAACCGAATTGATAATCTCCTCCTTTTTTTTGAAGTCGGTTAAAAAAAATGGGATGTGTAGAAGGGACCTTTTTCTTTTATACCGACAATCAATCAATATAATAAAATAAAAGTGTGATGACGATACGTCCACTCTGTCACTCAAATTAAAAAAGAAATAAAATATTATTAGCCAATTTAAAGAGCTTGTGTATTATACATTTACTAATCAGTTAAAAAAAAAAAATAGAAAATTGAGGAGCTTAAAAATTTCAAATATGATACTTACGAGTAAATGTACTCGTTCTTATTTCAGTCGTAAGATGTCCACTGTTGGACACAGGCCTCCCCCAAGTGTTGCCTCACCGATTGGTCCTGTGCGTTTCGCATCCATCGGATTCCAGCGAACCCCACCAGGTCACAAGCCCAGGTCACAGATGGCCCCATCAGTTCACCTCGTGGGGTCTTCCAACGCTGCGTATTCCGGTGCGCGGTCACCACTCTAGAACATTTCGGCCCCATCGACCATCCGTTCTACGAGCAATATGCCCTGCCCAGTGGCACTTAAGTTTGGTGATTCTTCGGGCTATGTCGGCGACCTTAATTCTCTTGCGGATATCTTTATTCCTGATGCCATCACGCAAATTTCGTATTTGAAAATTTTAAGCTTCACAATTTTCGGAGGGGACGGTAAAAAAAGAGGTCTTAGAAAGCGTTTAATTTGGAAACTAATTTTAAATTTGAGTGCACTGCACCGTTTCTACAAGAGACATCGTCTTAAGGATTAACAATTCACAATCCTTTTATATCGAGGGTCGTCGTGGATACTCTTCACGAATATTCTCAAATTGATTTCTAGGTCAAGTTTTTTTTTTCCAATTTGGATTAAAAGCATTTCAATCCGAATTATTTGCGAAGTAGATACTTGATTAAATCCTTTCGAACATAAGTAGCGTTTTTATCCGCATTTACGGCCAGTTTTGTTGATTTGTGCCAAGCAGAACACATAAATTTTGAAAACACGACCAACAATATAATTAACAGATGAATTAATCGTAAAATTATTCGAGGTTTCCCGGAGCTGGTAGGTACGCATACAATTTAAATCGAGGAACAATAAAGAGTTTTCCAATTACGTGAACGCACAAAGCGTTTCATTTCAGTAACCGCCGCTAAGCGATCGACAGACTGATAATGTACGACGGTACGTATCTAGAATATTACGAGACAGTGATTGAGTAAAGCCTGTCAACTTGTCAACAAATCGATAGGTCCCGCTCACTGCTCACTTTAACAGAAGATTATAAAGCTACATAATTATACTTTTAAAACTTTCCTGGGCGCTTCAGAAAAACAAACAAATCCCTCGCCTCATTTGTGGGAATTTTACATAAGTTCTAAGTTCCAGACGGAAATGTTTGCGAAGACAAATACCGAGCATCTCTAAATGATAAGTCAATGTTATGAAAGGTCACAGTGACAAAAACTGAAACAATTTCAGTAATACAATTTGAAATATCTATTTTATTTGGAAGGGTGCTTGTCAAATACCTGTCATGTGTAATAAATGTCCTTCCCTCGTTTACATTTTCAATAAATGAACCGAGGACCTTCGGAAATCTCATTTGGACCTTTGCAAACGTGCCGGGTATGTAAAAGTAGAGTTAGCCTCTAGCATAGTTGCCTGCCGTGTATCGTGTCAACTACTATTCTTTGCGACGGGATAATTAATTCTAATTTGTGTGTGGAGCAGTTTGTTGTTTGTAAACTAAGGCGGCTAATTGTCGGGCCGGTATAATTCGGAATACAACGATATTTTTGCCATTTACTATGCTAATCTGGTACTACGCAAATGCGATAATTACACGGCGCAATTGTAAATGAGAAGCGTTCTATGAAAGCGATTATTTAATATTTAAATAAGCTAACAAAAAGCTAGCTCTATAAAACTTTAATGAATCGAAATATTGGCGCCTTTAATTGGTTTCGTAAATATGATTAATGGACTCATTTATTTAACGAAGACACAAATGGGTGACACGATTAGTCGTTCGATTTTCGTAAATTAATGATTCAGATAAAATATACGTATAATGTTTGGCCGACTGAAGTAACCGTCGTTGTAGAGAAACAGCTTTTGTGGTAAGTCATGGTTTACTTATAGGCACAAGTTAAATACCTTTTGATTTGCCCGACCACTTGCACGTTATATTATTAATATAATGTACAGTCAAACGGTCCATTGTATTTGTATTGCTTTGTTGGTGGTTAACGCGATTGTTATTAATGGTGTTTGATAACTTCAGTTATACAATAAGACCTCAATTTGGTGATTGATTTTGTGAATTTGTGACTAGGATCAATTATGTAACTTTTTGTTATGTGACCAAGTTTTTTTGGCCACAGGATAGGCAGAAATTTAGAAAATCTAAAAAGATTCGTTCATCTGTTAAAGTTACATAGTGGCGAGTTCAGTTAAATTGTAACAAATTATATCTACTTTGAAAGTAGATTAATTGAATTTTACTGCCTGAAAAATTAACGGACATTTCGAGTGAGCACTACCAGCGTCAAAAGTGCTAATCTAATAGTAATACATAGACACATCCCACAACTGCAGCATAGTGCAATTTTTGTGATCTAAGATCGGCTCTGCATGGAAACGATATTGGTCATTAAAACACATAATGAAATCTAAATTGTTTACCAAACTAAAAAAGAAAGTACTAGGTTCTTGTGTGCTGCCCTGCCACACATATGGCTGCCAGGACATGGTGCTTAACAGAGAAAACGGCTAGCAAAATTTCAATCTTTCAAAGAGCGATGGAAAGGAGTATACTGAACCTTAAACTTTCGGATAAGGTGAAGAACACTGAAATTCGCAAGCGAACACAGGTCATAGACGCAATTGGGCACGCCGTAATTATGGCGGTAAGTCCCCTCTTTGAGGAGTGGCTGGAAAGGCAACACGGCGTCATTACCTACCGCATGACGCAGGTCCTCACCGGACACGGTAAGTTCGGGAAGTTCCTGCACCGGATTCGTGCGGAAGCGACGCCCGGGTGTCGCCACTGTGTGGACCGCCCGGAGGACACGGTGGAGCATACGGTGGAGGTGTGCCCCGCTTGGGCAGAGCAACGCCGTGTCCTCGTGGGGGTAATCGGCGGCGGCGATCTCTCGCGCCGGGCCTTGGTACAGGCCATGGTCCGAAGCGAGGAGGAGTGGCAACCGGTCGCCTCCTTCTGCGAAGCAGTAATGCTTGCAAAGGAGGCGGCCGATCGCGTGAGGCAGCGGTCCTCACGCCCCAACCGCCGCCGGGATTCCGATCCCGATTTCCGGCCACCGTAGGCGCGGGCTTGCGGACGGCGAGCAATGGGTGGCTTGCCGTCCGACCGTCCGGTAACCGTCCGGACCAAGCCCAAGTCAACGGCGCGTGCTGTTCCACGCGCGCCTCAAGGAGATGTCAGCAACTGTAGGGGCCCAGCAGGGTCGAAGCCTACTGGGGCCAAGGGTCTGATTCTGAAAGGAAGACTCGGCCCTGGTACGAAAGGCAACGAAGGAACAGGAGTGGGTTTTTAGTCAGTAAAAGTCTGACACTATCTCCCGCCCCGCCCAAGAGCGGGGGATGTCATAAGATGATTTTCCCACCGAAAAAAAAAAAAAAAAAAGGTCATAGACGCAATATACCATGTAAGAAAATTTAAATGGAAATGGACGGGTCACCTGTCTCGCTGTGAGAATGGAAGATGGACAAAAATAGTAACAAGGTGGAGAGGGCCCAGCACTGGCAAGCGACGTGTGGGCCGCATGCTAAAGCACTGGGTCGATGACATCCTTGCTGTCGCTGGTGAGAGCTGGATGAGGGAAGCTCAAGACAGAGAAAATTGGTCTAGTCTGGCCTGCCTTAACCCGCACAGGGGTTCCCTTTAATTGAATGCTATACATATAATATAATTAAAGTCAATTACATGAAACATTTTTATTTAATTAAAATAGTGCATGTTTCAATAATTAATTAATTAATAGAATTCATATATATTATCAACTATAATCAATTGTATTGTATTGCTAATTGGAATGTATTATTACTAAGGGAATGAAATAAAAGGCTTATTTTTTATTTATTTATTTAGGGTACCCACTTTAATGACTGGACTCTGTATAACGGACTACAATATTTGAATTTAAAATTAAAAAAAAAAAAAAACTAATTTTGGAACAACAAATTTTGTATCGCACATGACCATGAATTCAAATTTCATGGATGGTTAAGGGCTTCTAATACAAGTGTTCACTTAAAACTAAACCTAAAATACAGAAAAGTAAAGGCGATACTTGAATTGCTGTAGATGAATTGAAATTATCTTGAAATATAAAGGAGACAGATACGCTTTCATACTATCTTGGGCTTGGGTAGTAAAGAAATGAAAGTGATGTCAGTTAATAGCGTATATGTCTCCAGTGACAAATGATACAATTAAAAAATCTCCACTTTACAGGAAAACAAAAACAAGTTTTATAAAATCTTAGTTCGTGAACTAAGTGGGCTAAGTTAAGCTTGAGTACCTTTTTTATGTAGATAAAAACGTTCACTTTCATAGTGAACTTTATTTTTTATCGTTAATATTACAGTTTTAAAGTAATCCAAGAAAAACCTGTGAGTTGTACCTTTTTCTATTTTTTGTGTGCTAAAATTACGTGATACACAATACAAGTTGAGTTAAATTATGTTGCTCCTATAAGTTGTCTTTGTGTAAACTGATACACATGAAGCAAAAATATCTAATAACTTATTTGACTATGTTACTAGCGCAATGTTGCTCAAATGATAAACACACTACCCCAAAAATTAAGTAGATATTTCTACTTATCAGTCCCCTATGATCAAAATAAAATTGAATTGTATTAGTTTGTAAAAAAATGTATTTTGAAATATACATGTTAAATGATACAAGTCCAGTTCTACCCCTCATTAAAATAAATATAAATTTTGTATCCAGTTTTTTTTTTATTAATGATAAGCTAGCGTTTGACCACCATCTCACTTGATGGTAAGCGATGATGTGGTCGACGATGGAGCACGTATGGAGTTGTATTAAAATTCTTAAGAGAAGTAATATTGAGAACTAAAAACATAATTTTACAATCCAAATGTAAATTTGGGCACGCCATAACCGATCTGTGTGATTTCGCCGATCGATGTTTCCTGCGAAGCGGCGAGCTTCCTCTCAGTCTCAGTAGTTAAGGCGTGAGGATGTCCAATCCCTCACGCGTGTGGCTGTCTCCTTCACTAGCATGACAGGTGTGAGGTGGCGACTACTTTTCATACCCTCTGTCTTGTCCTTCGGAGGATCCACACAATGGGGACACCCAGGCGTTTCTTCCGCCTGACTTAGGCGCAGGTACCGGCCGAACTGACCGTGTTCGGTGAGAAACTGCGTCAGGTGGAAGGTAAGGATGCCGTGACGCCTCTCCAGCCACTCCTAAACGAGGGGACTTACCGCCAGGTATATGTACGCCAGGTATTGTTTAATACATATATAATATAAAATACTTATAATTTCATGTTTTTTATTTATAAACAGCATGTAAACTAAATCAACTTACAGTTCAGGCATAATCCACTTTTGTATAACATTATAAATTCTCGATTCACGAGTTGAACCGTGGTGAAGTAGATGACCGACTCATGATGCAAGACAACGACCATAGCGGTTACATATACAACGATGGCCAAGTTGTCTTGGTTCATCAACAGACGATCTTTGAGCCAAGTCCCAGCAAGCTTGGCAAATGTAGTCACTGCTGATTACCTGAAACATGGGAATAATTTATTCAACAAACGTTTATGATGTTGATGAAAAATATTGTGTCAGTTTTAGAATTTGTCAAAATGTAAATAATTTCAATGTTCTTCAAACACATATTTTTATTTCTTAAAATAACGGAGAATGAAAATAATGAATCGTGGTAGACGTAATAAGAAATGTGGAGCGATTATACTTACAGGTTATGACGCACGCCTTTGAGAGAAATCACTGACAGTATCGTCTCATCATCTAGGCGTTGTCGGCTCAGTGTATTGCAGCAATTAGTCGTTATACTGAAATTTACACAACGATTCACGATATTAATGAATATCCTTTCGATAAGTCGGCCGTGAAATCCAAAATAGCAAGCCCTAGTCAAACGATTATACAAGGTTCTCCGTGTCCGGTATGATAGCAAAAGTCATACGATTTAACTAAATCAGAAGTCCGTACAAAGAAAACCGAGGTTGAGGGATTTACCTATTGGATATGTCAGTAAAATAATGGATAATACACTCAAACCGAAGAATACGAGACGAGTGATGTGAGGCACGCTTGTGATATATCGAAACGAATTTAATATCCGATTTCAAACAAAGCTTTCAAATGATTGAATGATTTGTTTGAAATCGGATTTTCCTAGACTAGAAAATCTGATATCCAAAATCAGGGCACGCCTTTGAGGCGTGGTTGAAAAGATCTCACGGCGTCCTCACCTTCCGCATGACGCAGGTTCTCACCGAACACGGTAAGTTCAGGAAGTTCCTGCACCGGATTCGTTCGGAAGTGAGGCCCGGGTGTCGCCACTGGGTGGACCGCCCGGAGGACACGGTGGAGCACACGGTGGACGTGTGCCCCACTTGGGCAGAGCAACGCCGTGTCCTCGTGGGGGCGATCGGCGACGGTGATCTCTCGCGCCGGGCCTTGGTACAGGCCATGGTCCGGAGCGAGGAGGAGTGGCAGGCAGTCGCCTCCTTCAGCAAAGCAGTAATGCTAGCAAAGGAGGCGGCCGATCTCGTGAGGCAACGGTCCTCACGCTCTAACCGCCGCCGGGATTCCGGTCCCGATTTCCGGCCACCGTAGGCGCGAGCTTGCGGACGACGGGTAACCGTCCGGACCGAGCCTAAGTCGTCGACGGCATTTACTGTTCCACGCGCGCCTCAAGGAGATGTCAGCAACTGTAGCGGACTAGCAGGGTCGAAGCCCACTGGGGCCATGGGTAGTGTGAAAACGAAACCCTGGGACGAAGGCAACGAAGGAACAGGAGTGCGTTTTTAGTCAGTAAAAGTCTGACACGATCTCTCGCTCCGCCGAAGAGCGAGATTTGTAATTAGATGATATTCCGACATAAAAAAAATATCCGGAATCGACTTAGCCGAAATAAACGACAACGATATATTATAAAACCACTGTCTTTTTCTCTTAATAAAAAAAAGACAGTGCGAATTGCACAATTCAGATTTTTGTGCAAATATATTAAACATTGAAATATGCAATCAATATCATCTTTCACTGCATTTACGAGATTATGTATTGATGTATTTATTTTATGGTTTATTATTAGGCTAGGCGCTACTGAAACCAGATAACTAAAAACGGAAAATCTATTTTGAAGTCTGATATTGGACAAATATCTGTTTGTACTCAAAGCAAAAACTTCCCATGTTTACGACTGATCGAGTTGAAAGGAGTAATATATGTCAGTGTCAACAAAAATATACCTAAAGAATAAAGCAAGTATACAAGTTCCTTAGAATAAACAGTTTATCGATTATAATAACCCGATAGATAACCTAAAATAGGTTACTCATGAATAAAACTTATTTTTTAGATATCTTCTTTTTTTGACTAGAGTTAGTTTCTTTGTATTTTGAAGTAAAAAAAAAAATTCTAATTTGGCCCAGAAATCCCCGTTTCCTTTATGTATATACGGTTAATAATAGTTAGTAGGTAAAAAGACAGCGTGAATGAACGGCGCACTGGGTGAAAATATTGCTTTCTGCACTACTAGTCGCGGGTAAAATTTTCGCACGGACGAATACATATTTGGTAGGCTTATAATAGATTGGTAGGTACCAGTTCCGGGTAAATTCTTTGTTGTGAGATTTATATATGATATATGTTATACGATAGAAAACATTCCTAGTATAATATCGGTTTTTTAAAAGGTTTCATTTGGAAAATAAAAATGTCGTTACAAAAATCTAGGAGCACTTGAATAGTCCGGTTCTAAATGTAGTTGTTTAACAAACCACACGTCCGTCCATCGGTTTGTCCATATCCATTATTGGATTTGAATCCGGTAGACCTTTTCAGTACTCGAAAACTCGAGTCGTAAGTCCATTGTCGATGGCTCGTATTCTCGGCAACAATAGACAAGTTTCCGTAACATGTCGTACGCAGCCCGTTTTGGTACAGACGCGGGTTTTTCATGTCGTTTGTGGTGAACATGTTCCCTAAGTTAGATCCTCTTTTACGGATAGCGACGGTCTCCTGAATGTTAGGACAGAAACAGACACGGTTGGGGTTTTTTCCGTTTTAGTTCTTCTGAAGTACTTAGCTATACTTAAAAGTAGTATAGCATAGTCGGCCTTATAATGTTCTCACTGCTGGGACTCAGGCCTCCTCTCTAGGAGAGGGAATGGGCCGTAATCCATCACGCGGCCCCAGTGCGGGTTGGTGGATGTCACATGTCTTCGAATTTTAGGTTCTAGGACATGCCGGTTTTCTCACGATGTTTTCCTTCACCCTTTGGAGAGCAGTGGTGATGAAATAAATTACACAAAGAAATGCGCCTGGCTGGGTTTGAACCCGCAACCTACAACTCGTAAGTCGGAGCCGTTACCACTCGGCCACCACTGCTTAAAAGTAGTATCTGGCTCAAACACGATTTTCAGCCAAAACAGAAATGGAATGTGCGGCTCCTTTTTCAGTTCCGGCCGTAAACGAAACTGAAACTGACGTCTTAATAGAAAAACCATGGACAATTTAAAATAATATTTCGATATTGTTACTTATTAATTTTGTTTTGATATAGGTAATTATGCTTAATATATTATAGTTAATACTTTCATAAAATACTAATTAAATTGAGGATTACATAAAAATAATAATATGCCTAATAGTAAGTACGTAATTAGTTACTATACTACAAAACTATGTAGTTTCTTTTCGCCGAAGCTAGTTGAAACCGTAATCGAACCTTCGGTCGGTCTCTACTTAAAAGTTAACAGTAGGTAGCTCGATGGTAGTGGTGCGGGATTGTTCGGGAGAGTTGAGAACGCAAAGGAACACAGCTGGATTTTAGTCGGTAAAAGTTTGGCAGTCCCTCTGGCAGGTATTATTTGACGATTTCCCACCGAAAGCCGAAGTAGCTCGATAGCTTAAGTGTTTAAAACAAAATTAATGATCGAGATTAACCTCTATATTCCAAGTCATATTATCATCCCACTGATCAAGCGTACCGCAATGTGTCGTCGGTACATGGTGAACACCCAGCCCATGCGCACAAAACTACTTTTGGAACACATCATTCATTGTACCTACATACAGCTAAGGAGTGGAATTCTCTGCCGGAGTCTATTTCCTAATAGTTACAACCTTGGGATCTTTAAGTCAAGAGTGAATAGATTACTTCTAAGCAAGCGTGCTCCACCACCGACCACATCGTCGCTTTTCATAACGTGACATAGTGGTTAAGCGCTTGCCTATCAACAAATAAAAAATAACACTCACTTCACCTCCAATCGTCAAATTGACCGTTATACTTTAGTTCAATTAATTGAAGAGATTTTCCGTTGTCACGGCGGCGGCGACTGAGCTGAGTGGAGGTGCTTCAAAGTGACATGGAATGCGGGCCTTAGTTATAAATAGCACAAAAGCTTATAAAAATACCTTGTACTTTTAAGCTTTTGTTCATTGACGTTGTTTTTTATTCGGGTTCCGTACCGTGGTCGGTCCCTTTTTTGGCCGACTGTACGTCTGTCAAGACTCTTTTCTCAGGAACGTTATTAGTAATTAAGCTGCAATTGAGAGCAGTGGTGGCCGAGTGGTAACGGCCCCGACTTACAAGTTGTAGGTCGCGGGTTCAAACACAGCTAGGCGCATTACTTTGTGTAAATTATTTTCATCACCACTGCTCTCAAAAACGGTGAAGGAAAACATCTTGAGGAAACCGGCATGTCCTAGAACCAAAAATTCGAAGACATGTGACATCCACCAACTCGAACTGGGTCCGCGTGGTGGATTACGGCCTATTCCCTCTCCTAGAGAGGAGGCCTGAGTCCCAACAGTGGGAACATTAAAAAGGCCGACTATGCTATGCTATGCTATGTACCTACTCATGCTCGGGTCTGCTACCCCTTGCAGCAGCGAAAGAATTATAATATACTTCTAAAAATAAGGCTGTTTAAGCACCGTTTAGGCACATAATTTGACACTGGCAAGGAAATCAAAACCTTTAGGGTACTTGCCGTTGACCTAGAATCCTGAAATTTTGCAAAAAGCAAGGGCTATATAGCACAAATACAGGAAAATCCATTCGGGAATCGAACGGTACATTTATACGGAACCCTTGGTGCGCGAGTTCGACTCGGGCTTTTTTTTTAGATAATTAACTCATAAAAACCCATATAAATTATACAATAAACTTTGATTGGGGATGGGATAATAGGTGCTTTCATGATAATCGCAAGTTTGACAGAAGGAGGTAGCTGTTCCACGGTTTAATAGCACCCGTTTTAATCTCCGAGTACTTTTCATTATTTTCTATAAGGTTCGATATTGCTCAAAGGCCTTTTTGTTCGAGCTTCTAAAAACATTTATAAAATCCTGCGTAGTTTCAACAAATGAATTCTTGGAAATGGTCAGAAATTAAAGGAAAGACTGGTTTATTTTTTTTTCCGTTTCAAAAACACGTTTTGCATCAGATTTTGTAGCTTTTATAAGCTCAAATGGGTGGCTAGTGGGAAAAAAGAAGGTTGACAACAATGGAACATGGATTTGTTGTTTACTTCTGGGTTTTATCTTTATTTGTTCTACTTAAATATTTTACCATGTGGATATCCGTAATTGCTGCTTAATTTTAATACATATGTACAGGTTAATTTTCCCTAATAACATGTAAACAGATACTATTGCGGGTTTTCTACCTTTAGTACTGTTTGTACGTACTTCAAGGAAATGTGAACGTAGTTTATTTATAAAAATGTGATGTTTTGATTAAAAATATATATTTATAGGCACTTTTTAATTGAATTTAGAAATAATTACCTAATTGCACATTCCAAAGCGTAGATCTCTGTAGAAATTAGGCACGTCATAATTATGGCGGTAAGTCCCCTCTTTGAGGAGTGGCGTCATGCGGAAGGTAAGGACGCCGTGAGGTAGATCCTCACCGGACATGGTAAATTCGGGAGATTCCAGCACCGGATTCGTGTGGAGGAAATGCCCGGGTGCCACCATTATGTGGACCACCCGGAGGACACAGTGGAGCGCCTGGGCGGAGCATCGCCGTGTTTTCGTGGGGGCGATCACGCCCAAGTCGCCGGGATTCCAATCCCGGTTTCCCGTCACCGTAGGCACGGGCTTGCGGACGGCGAACAATGGGTAGTTCGCCGTCCGGTTACCGTCCGGACCGAGCCCAAGTCGTCGACGGCGCGTAGTGTTCCACGCGCGCCTCTAGGATATGTCAGCAACCGTAGGCCCAGCAGGGTCGAAGCCTACTGGGGCCATGGGTGATGCGAAAGAGATCCCCGGGGCAATAATGAAAAATAAATCTCTACCTATAGAAAAAACCTTCAAGAAACTTCATCAAAATGGCTTCTTTTTTAAAATCATGTTATATATTACAAAAATCTTGGTTGCATACTTTTGGTCAATTCTATTATGTAAGAACAATATAAAAATATAAAACAATCCAAAGCTTACTTAATGTAATGTTGGTATGTAAGTATCTATACAGTCCTTTCCACCGTTTGACCATTGATGTACCTGCATCATTTATTTAATTAAACTAGTTTACTTCGCCAACAAAAACACATTAAAATACCTTGTACTCGGACGTTTCATTTGACATTTCGACCCTCACTAGTAAAATACCTTTCCCTAATACGTTCCCTAGAAGGTAAATACCGTCTCCCTGTCTTATCTCACGTGGAGTGATAAATGAACCAGTTCACCCGATTCACGTACGCTTAATATAATAGCCATTGTACAATTCAGTTAAAGATAAATTCATTTACAAGTATGTTTCTTCGTTTTCAATTTAATTTCCGAACTGTTACCTACGTCAGTCATTTTGGCGTTCAAACGTCTGTTTTGCAAAAAATACTCTCATCTAATGTTGATCTTTTTTCGACTTGTCTTTGGTAAAGACAAGTTTCGACATGTATATGTGGTGTATGAACTGACTTTTCCTCGTAGCCTAATCCACAAGAATCAATCATCTAATGCATGAAGCAAAACCTCTTATAAAAAGTATAAACAAAAACTGAAAATTGTAAATTTGTAGTTATGTCATAAAAAAAACACTTTAGCAATTTTGAAAAACCTTTGTAACTCAATTCGGGAATTGAACTGTTTTCATAGGTAAGTTTGTATGGAACCCTCAGTGCGCGAGTCTGACTCGCGCTTGCCTGTTTTTTTTTATATATTAAAGTCCTAAAACCATAGCCCTATATTTTTGTTTTCCATTGGTCGTAATAGTTTTCCACTAACCAGGAATTACCCTTGGGGATTCACTAGCATAGCGCGTATAGAGATAATAGTCGGCTGGTACTTGGTACTATATTCAATGAAGTGTTTAAGGGGCCTCTGCAAGTTGGCTTCTGCCCCTCGTACACCATCCAGGACTCCAGGGCATGAATAAATAATAATAGGTCTTTATCTCTGAAATTGCCATTTTTTCAAACGGGTTGCTTTGAAGTGTTATATCTTTGGATTGACTTGGAATTATAAGTTCAAATAAACTATGTATTAAAGTTATATTATTCTTTTTTCGAAATTGGGTATTTATTGGTTTCTTTGTGTTTTGTATTATCTGCAATATCGCAGTACCATCAAAGCTAATAAAAATACGTTTTATCATATTAAGTGTTCCAACGTAGAAATTATACATTTCAAAGGGCAAGCAATTCCAACTAGCAAAGTAATCCTATAAAGAAAGAATCTAAGTCTGTCACTACTAATATTGTTCTTAATGGCATTGTCGTAGACTATTTAACTTATAATAGCATTTGCTAAGCCTTTAAATACTCAAGTGCAATAGTTTTTATATATCGGCGAACTATGAGAAGAAGAAGTTCGCTAAGATATAAAAACTTTGCTAAATTCTATTATTATTAAATGCTGTTATTAATAGCTTTTTACTTTCAGAAACGTTTATTTCAAATATACCAATTACAGGCACTTTTGAATTATCAAAATGTCGGTCAGTCAAAAACAAAAACAAGTGAACAAAGCAAAATTGCACGTTCCAAAGCGTAGATCTCTATGGAGAAGAACGTGCAAGAAATTCCATGGACACTCTTTTAAATCATATTATGAGCTACATAAATCTTGGTTACATATTTCTTGTCGCTTCTAATATGTGAGCACAATATAGATAAGTAATAATAATTTAAAAAAAAATTAATTATGTCACTGGCAGCTAAGAGATGCCCAGCCTCAACTGAAGGCTCCCGTTTACGAGCATGACGCGTGCATCAGCCTCACTCAGCTCAACCATTTTGAAGGGAACCAAATGACCCAATAACACGTGTCACCATCAGCGAGACATTTGATTGAGCATGACAAACTCTAAACTGACATGCTCGAAATGTCAAACAAGTTATAACCTACTAAAAATGCTCCATGGTACTTCACATTCACAAAAATTTAAAAAATAGGGCTTCTACATTATACAATGCTATTTTTTCTAAATACAAACGGTAATAAACTATCAAAAGCTCTATTAAAACAAACAAATAAAATATTTAAAAAAAACATTTCGAAAACAATAATACAAAAAGGGCTAGTTGTCTCTTCCAATATTTATAAATATATAAAAGATAAAGGAAAACTAATTTGAAGGTAAAAGTGGCATTTAGCCAAGCGCTTTTATCAAGGATATAATCTTCTAGTTTATAATACGCTTATCTACATAGTGTGCGTTTAATGCATGTTTTTAATTTGGACTCATTTAGTAGTAGAATCTCAAGTGGTATTTTATTATAAAATTTTAACAGTACCCCATAAAAGAACTATGTACTTTAGCCAATCTGAATCGAGGTTGATCTAGTTTGTTCCTAATCCTAGTATTAAAATTCTGCCTGACACTTATCTTAATAAAAAGATGAATATTTTTCCGGACATACATAATGTTTTCATAGATGTATTGACAAAGCCCCGTCAGGATATTTATTTCCTTAAATAATTATTTCTAAATACATGCATATTATTGATAATTTTCAACTAGACACAGGAAAAATGATCGTGTTTATCACACAAATATCTTGCCTGGGTTTTTTTTTTTTTTAAAGTGGGAAAATCATCTAACGACAAATCCCGCTCTTGGGCGGAGCGAGAGATAGTGTCAGACTTTTACTGACTAAAAACCCACTCCTGTTCCTTCGTTGCCTTCGTCCCAGGGCCCCGGGTTTCGTTTTCACACTACCCATGGCCCTAGTAGGCTTCGACCCTGCTGGGCCCCTACGATTTGCTAACATCACCCTGAGGCGCGCGTGGAACAATACGCGCCGTCGACGACTTGGGCTCGGTCCGGACAGTTACCGGACGGTCGGACGGCGAGCCACCTATTGCTCGCCGTCCGCAAGCCTGCGCCTACGGTGGCCGGAAATCGGGATCGGAATTCCGGCGGCGGTTGGGGCGTGAGGACCGATGCCGTTGCCTCACGCGATCGGCCGCCTCCTTTGCTAGCATTACTGCTTCGCAGAAGGAGGCGACCGCCTGCCACTCCTCCTCGCTCCGGACCATGACCTGTACCAAGGCCCGGCGCGAGAGATCGCCGCCGCCGATCGCCCCCACGAGGACACGGCGTTGCTCTTCCCAAGCGGGACACACCTCCACCGTGTGCTCCACCGTGTCCTCCGGGCAGTCCACACAGTGGCGACACCCGGGCGTCGCTTCCGCACGAATTCGGTGCAGGAACTTCCCGAACTTCCCGTGTTGGGTGAGAACCTGCGTCATGCGGAAGGTGAGGACGCCGTGAGGTCTTTCCAACCACGCCTCAAAGAGGGGACTTATCGCCATAATTGTGGCGTGCCCAGCACTGGGTCGTGACAGTCGCTGTCGCCATTTTTCCATGAGAACCCGCCGGAACTCCGTCCGCCATGCTGCGACTTGTCGCGGCAGCGGAGTTTCGCCCCGGCGTTGTATCTCCATGCGGAGATCGTGCATGAGAGCAAGGCCTGTTGCTTCTAGATCCCATGCCTGCCAGCCACGCAGGCAAGGAGGCTCGCCGATTCGCGGGAAATCGTCCGGTATCCTCGCACCATCCGTATGGCCATAACCCTCTGGCATGCGTTCAGCCGGGCCGCCGGCTGCTTCCGCAGCGCGGCGCCCATACCGGTGCGCCATAAAGGGCCATGGACCGAACGATTCCCGCGTAGAGCCTTCGGCAGGAGGCGTCTGGACCCCCCAGGTTGGGCAGGAGCCGCTCGAGGGCAGCCCCAGCCCGGTTTAGTTTGGGAGCCAGACGTCGGAAGTGCTCCTCGAAATCCCATCGGCTGTCGAGAACGAGTCCCAGGTACTTCATCGTCGACCCGACGCCGATGTGGACTCCTCCTACCGTTAGTTGGGAACCCGGTGGTGGCGCGTTCCGAGGTCCGTGAAAGCACATAGCCTCGGACTTGTGCAATGCCACCTCGAGTCCCAACTCCTGGATCCGTCCCACAACTGTCGCAACCCCGCGAATCGCTAGTTCGACCACCGCCTGGTACGACTCTCCCCGTGCCAGGACCAGCGTGTCATCTGCGTAGCAGACCACGCTGATCCCGTCAGGGAGGTCGCCGCGCAGCACGTAGTCGTATCCGATGTTCCACAAGGGCGGCCCTAATACCGATCCCTGCGGAACACCGCACGACATCTCTTGACGTTCCCACTCTCCTTGGTGACCAGGGTAAACAATGTACCTGTCTGATAGGTACGCCTCGACCACACGACAGAGGTAGTCGGGCGTCCGGTGATACCGGAGTGCCCTCCTAATGCTGCTCCAAGGCAGGGAGTTGAAGGCGTTGGCGTTGTCCAGAGACACCGCCACGACACACCTGCCCTGGGCCACTGCATCCCCCGTCGTGAGAGCTCGCACGCGCATGATGGCGTCCACCGTGGACCACCTCCTGCGAAAGCCAAACTGGCCGTCCGCCAGATCCGGCCCGTGTTAGGTGCGCGACGAGGCGGTCTGCAATTACTCTTTCATAGAGCTTGCCCACCTCGTCAAGCAGCACAATGGGCCGGTACGCGGACGGAGAGTCCGCAGGGCGCCCCGGCTTCGCGATGAGGATCAGTTTCCCCGTCTTCCAGCGAAGTGGGAACTGGCCCCTCTCCATGCATGCGCTGAAGAGCCCTCTTAGTCGAGGCCCGAGAGCCTCCATGGCCAGGACCCAGGCCTTCCCAGGCAAGCCATCGGGTCCTGGGGCGGTATTTTTGGCACTCAGCCTTCGTACCACCACTCTCATCTCTACCTCGGTCACCTCTGGAGCGTTGTCGTCGTCGTTGCCATCGTGGTCCGCGTCGGACACCGCTGGTGGCGGAGCCATGGGCGGGGGAGAGTGTTCCCCTCTCTCAGGAACAGAGTGCTCACCATACCCTCCACAAGCTGTGGCCGGAGACTCTGCGTCAGCGAGGGAGCCCCATGGGTCCCCATTCAGAGTCCCCATCCACACGTTGCGGGCCTCGAGCTTGGCCCGTCTTATCTCCGCTCGGAGGGTGCGCTTTGCTTCTCTGTATCCCTCGTACAGCTCCGCCTCTCTGGACGGATGCGGCGCCTATCTTTCCTGGATGGGAATCGAGCCCACGATCTCCGGCATAGCAGTCAGGGCCACTAACCACTAGACTAACAGGCCAGTCTGAATGAATAAACGGAATAATTAAAATATTTCAAGTATCAGCGACTTATATATTTTGACAACTTTCACGGCATATTGCGCAAGAAAGTGACTTTTACAGTTCGATGCCGAGAAGCGCTCATTAAATATTCACGGAAATTAAGCTGTTTTACTATCTTATGATGTTTAATATACTATTTACACAATCAAAGATAATGTGAACTCAAACTATACTTAAAAATACATATTTTAGACATATCTCGGTCATACGTTCATCAGCTTACGTACAGGCATAACCACTGGCAAAAGTATAGGATCTCAGAGATACCAAACCATTTTTCTTTTCTCTGTAGACCATTTTTTACATGGGAGACCACTGTAAACCTTTCTAACTTGCAGATCAGACTTTTCTAGTCCGTCATTGAGAGCAGCCCACCCATAAAACGCAAAGACATCATTCCAAGTCGGTCGCAATTCTTTAGTAAAGTCTTGCATCTTAGCACAGTTTTCTCACAAATAATATCGAATGTGGGAAAAAGAACATCTATACTATGTTTAGGTAAAAATCTAAAGCTGAAGTTTGTTTTATTGTTTGAATAGCACATTTTTTTTTTTTTTTTTATTCTTGATAGGTTTGCGCTTGACCGCTATCTCACCTGATGGAATTTGATGATTTTCAGGAAAAACATAATTGAGAAATTATTTTCTCAAAAACTGACTCTTATCGCACTACGTTCAACATGCCATGTATAATCAGTTAATCACCCTCGTGTTTTTTTTTTATCACAACAATGGCTTTTTACTCTCTTATTTCGTCACGGTCAACGGTGATTTTTTTTTAAAGCAAAGATGCGGATATTTTTTTAGGTTTTAATATTTAATGAAAATTTAAATCGTGTTTATGAACCTAGTATCATAAATAAACATGATTATTTATTACCAACAAATTAACAATTATCGGTGTTCTATGTTCAAAAATTTTTGAATTGCTGTTTTAATTTTAGGATGTATAACAATTTGATACCTTTGCTATCCTACCTGCTAAGGTTAAGCGCGGGAAATAAATGAAGTTAATTGTACTTATCTTATTAATTTGTCTTTGAAATATGTATATAAAAAAAAACACCATCAGATATTGTGATTGATTGAGATTGGCAGAAAATCCTTGCGATAGTCGGTTGCTGTCTAAGTCAAAACTAAAATGTAACCTAACTATGGAACATTTTCTTCAGTGGAAAGTGAACAAAAATGGGCTGTAATTTTTAGAGAAAGTCTGTATTGAGTGAATTTCGCCTCGGTTTCAATGACAAAGTTTTTCCATTTGTATCAAAGTGTAGGTACTATTTTGTGGTGGATACCTAGCCTATAGGTATATTGAAAAAGTCTATGGGCTGTATACCATCAAGCTACGACCCATGAGAGCGGCGCAGTATCTAACCAAAAACGCAGGTCAAACCGCGGAAGAAAGCTAGTCTTATTATATTGAACTTGATAATAGTGTTAACTCTTCATTAATGGCATTCGTGGAAGAACAACATACGTGCGAACTAATTAGACCATCAAACGCTGGAGAATATTTCATCATCATCATCATCATCATTTTAGCCGTTAGGCGTCCACTGCTGGACATAGGCCTCCCCCAAATTTCGCCACAATGAACGGTCCTGTGCGTCTCGCATCTGTCGGATTCCCGCAACCTTCACCAGGTCATCAGCCCACCTTGTAGGGCGGTTTAATACTCCGTCTTCCGGTACGCGGTCGCCACTCCAGAATCAGAGAAATTTAATTAGAGGAGAATATTTAGCGAGTATTAAAAGTAATTTAAAAAAAATAAAAAAATAGAAGAATTTCTTCGCTGACGCAGACCGTTACTATTACAACATGATAAAAAAAAACATAACTCTCCTTTTTTGGGCAGTCGTGTAAAAAGCAAATAAATCGGAAATAAACACGCTCTCGACATAACGCCAATATGTTATGTACCAACTTAACACACCATAAAAAAGCGATGTTGGCCTCACGCTTTTACGATGAACATCATAACCAGCATGATCTAAGTCTTTATCTTCACTTGGACTCTTACAACAATGGGCTAAAACTTACAAGTAAAGACGAAAGAGCTTTGTAAACTTTATTTTTCTTTCATTCTCAGTTCTGCGTGGATGTTTGTGAGTACATTGTGAATGCGAGCGACTGAGCGTTTACTCAGTTAACATAATTTTAAGGAAACTCTAATGAGTTTCATATTCGTTTTCTTATAATATGTCGGTACCGAAGTTTGCCCTCAAAAAAGGAAGGTTCCTTATTGCTTATTGATCATTTTAAGTTCCACTGACAATTTTATAATATAGGTATATAAATATATTATAATTTTATTGCAAGTTTATCCTAATATATATTATTTTATACATTTTTTGGATGGGAAATCCTCCAATAACTTCTCCCGCTTTAAGGTGGTGCGCCAGAGCTTGTTAGACTTTTACTGACTAAAACCCACCCAGGACCCCCTGGAGCCCCGGATTCCTGAGTGGTTTTGGACGACCCATGGAAATAAGTACTGACTGAAATGTTGTGGACCAAAATTAGTCTTTTATTAATAATTATTGTTATTATGGGTACATTGTAGTTCAGAGTAGGGTTGTTGCGGATGCTAAAATTTCGACATTCGCGGATGCGAATTATTAGAGAGCCACATCTGCGGATGCGGATTTCAAGATTATTATCAAAAATATTCCAATTTTTAGTAGTAGACAGCGCATCAAGTTATTACAAAACGACTTTACTCAGTCGAAATTGAACTTTGCGTTCGACAAGTATGTAATAGAAAACTGATAAATAATATTATAGTAAGTCAAGGCAATTATTGCCCAAACAGACAGTGTTTATTATTTATTTATTATATACTTTATAGGAATTTATTAAACTATCTATTAATTAGCTTGTTTTTTTATTTAGTACAATATGATTTATACGATTATTTCAAAAACACTTACTCTATACTTTAATGTTCGCCATTACAAATACAAAAGGAAACTAAAACACGTACATACAATGGGCGGCCTTATTGCATTCCGCGATCTCTTCCAGGCAACCAGCAGGCAGCAGGCGGCAGGTTTTTCGCCTTTCTATGTACATATATAGACACAAGCGCTCCATAAACAATATTAAGGGATAATCTGCGAGATAGTTAAATTCTTTATTGTACACCAAAAATAAAATTATAATGGGAACTTAAAATACACGAATAACTTTTATTACCAATTTTACACTCGGACTTTTACATTGATTTGTTCCGCATTTACAGATGCGGATGTGAATATCCGTAACGCCCCTAGTTCAGAGTTATTTTAAATTTCAACAAAAATGTATTTGCTTTAAATATCGGATTCCATGAATGAAAACGGAGCTGTAGGTAATTTGAAACGTCTTGCGAAAAATTTAATATTTTATACTGCGAGCTTATTACAATTTTAATAAGGTAACTATATACTTAATAAAAATTAAAAGCCGGTTACAAGCTGCCGACCTTCCTCCACCAACCTCACCGATAAATAACAACATGTCATTTAAGCAAACAGTTCGTTTTCCATAAATAATTCCTTTTCGATGTTTTATATTGTAACCACCGTGTTGGTGTTGCTCATAAGTAATACTGCCATTTTCGGAAGGTGAAAATTATTTTCTGTTATAAATGATAGGCTCGCGTTTGAGCCCTATGTCACTTGACGTTGGTAAGTACACAGATCTATGGAAATAAGCGATTACGCTGTTTGTCTAGACTTCTAGAGTAACTTATTCACTCCTGACTTAAAGTTTATTATTATTATTGAGTTTATTATTTTTAAGATTGTTATTTATGTACCTGGTCACTCAGAAAGTTTTGCGAAAAGAAGTTTTGCACTGGCCACTTGTAATTATTTTGAAACCGTTGATTATTTAAAAGTTAAAATACCATTGTTCGAATTTTGAATTTCCCTCTACATGTTTTCGAGAGCCAAATCAAATTATCGTGTCTCATTTAAAAATTTTTCTGCATCGAGAACGTGCGATGATTTTCTACGATTTTAAATGTGGCCTGAAACCTGATGAATCATTTGATCGACTTAAAATTGCTTTTATGGATGAAGGACCTTCAAAAGCAACCATCTACCGCTGGTATAGCGAGTTCAAGCGCGGTCGCCTTACTTTTGGGGATGAACAAAGGAGTGATCATCCTACGATGGCTGCCACGGAAGAAAGTGTACTGGCAGTAAAAAAATTAATTCAAGAACACAGGGGAATTACATACGAAGAGTATCAGCATACACTACCGATTGGTTTGGGAAGTGTTCACAAGATTCTACACGAGCACCTTCGCGTTAGGAGGACAATTGAGCGCTGGGTGCCGCACAACCTCACCAAAGCTCAGAAACAGGCTCGTGTGGAGTTGTGCCATGATATGCGCATGATAGGCGCGTTTATGAAATTGTGACAGGTGATGAATCCTGGATGGATTTGACATCGACGCAGAAACGAATACCACGGATCCTGTACATGATTCTGGACCCCCCAGTGGAGGATTTTTTCGTCGGCTCTTTATTATTATTATTTTTTTAATTTCCACTTTTTTAATTTAAACTGTGTAAAATTTATTATATTTTATTACTAGCGGTCCCGGCAGACGTTGTTCTGCCCAAAAGCGGGATTTAGTAAAAAACCTACCCTACTCTACCCTACTCTACCCTACTCTACCCTACTCTACCCTACTCTACCCTACTCTACCCTACTCTACCCTACTCTACCCTACTCTACCCTACTCTACCCTACTCTACCCTACTCTACCCTACTCTACCCTACTCTACCCTACTCTACCCTACTCTACCCTACTCTACCCTACTCTACCCTACTCTACCCTACTCTACCCTACTCTCTACCCTACTCTACCCTACCCTACTCTACCCTACTCTCTACCCTACTCTACCCTACTCTACCCTACTCTACCCTACCCTACTCTACCCTACTCTACCCTACCCTACTCTACCCTACTCTCTACCCTACTCTACCCTACTCTACCCTACCCTACTCTACCCTACTCTACCCTAAAAAAAAAAAAAAGGACCCTATGTCCGTCTCCTGGTTCTAAGCTACCTACCAATTTTCAGCCAAATCGGTTCAGCCGTTCTTGAGTTATAAGTGGTGTAACTAACACGACTTTCTTTTATATATATAGATTATATATTTATTTTCTAACCAACTCCGACCAACATATTTTTAGTAAAGCAAATTCAACTAAAAATTTATTAATTAAAAAGCGATGACTTTTTAATTAATAAATTTTTAGTTGAATTAGACAAAATTGATATTCTAATCAACCCCGGTGACATTTTTTTCACTTAAAATGTTAGAATAACGATTTTATACAGTACAGATTTTTTTTTTAATTAGGGAAAATCCGACAAAAAATTCCACCACTGGGGGGTCTAGAATCATGTACTGGATCCATGGTATTCGTTTGTGCGTCGATGTCAAAGACACACAATCTATCTTCATTTATTGAGAAGAATAACATATTTTTTCTGATTATTATTTACTGCAGTGGATCATATATTTTGCGCATTTTAAAATTGACGATTCGCTCTCGTGTTTTGTTGTGTCACCAAATGATGGTATTTCCAAAAGTAAATACAAAAAAAAAATTAAAGAAATATGTTAAGGGGGCTCCCTTAACATATTTCTTTCGTTGTTCCTACTTTTGGATAGGACGTAGGCACATGTCATTCAACTATGTACCTACTTACCTTGAAATGTGTACATGAGACTATTTACCACATCGGTCACATTTGAAGTGACCTCCTGTTGTCAAGTGCTCATAAATACTGCCATTAAGTAAGGGTCAAGTTGTATGTAAGATGCACGTGTTCCTAATAGCAGTATCAATGTATCACCCAGTACATGATGTAGCATCCAGAGCGAAGCAGATTCTTGTAAATTATTTTATGTAATGGCCGTGGGTGCAGCGGTGAATTTAGTGCAATGGACTTGGAAATAAACTACATGGAAAAGCTGTATGGTGCTGGTTTCTGCTAGATTTTCATCGTTACAATCTAGATTTATTTACACGTGCTTTTTTTTACTTGTTTGTATCAAGGTTTAAGTTTAATTTTGCACTAATGATGAACCACTTTAAAAACAAATTCAAGTTTAAGCTTCCAAAACGATGTAAAGTTAAAATCAGGAACTGAATTAATTTTGCCAAAGTTCTCCCTAGTATGAATGACCTTTAAATAAGCCTACTTTACGGTTTGAAATTCTCTTAATTTGGATTTAAACGTTGATGTATTTATTTACTTTTGGAAACAACTTACATTTTATTATTAAAACTTATCAACCCTTTTTCAAATCACTGTTCAACGCAGTTAGAATTATCTTAATTGTGAAATTAACCACTCCCGAGGGTCGTATCCATCAATATCCAATTCGCTAAAGTTAATCTATGGTAGTGGATCAAACGGTGAGTGAGGTCCAATTGACATGTCCGAATGTGTGATCAGTGACTCAAAGCCGTCTTGAGAAAACCCGGCCCTGATATAGTAATGAGTTTACATTAAAAATGCTTGAGTAAAAGCGACGAATCGATAATCTGATGTAATTAGAAAACGAACTCTGGCCCCGTACTTGTTCCAGGAATTAAGAGGTGACATTTCAAATTTGGAAATTATATAATTAAGTAATCTGTACCAAAAAAAAAAAAAAAATATATATAAATTAAAACTTTTAATACCTAATTCAAAATAAGCCCTAAATTACAACTAGATGTTTAATTTGAGACTAAAAATTTGAAAAAGCCGTGTTACCTGTAACATTATTAACATTTTTATTAAAAGTTTTAATTTATAATTATTATTTTTTATTTTTGTAACAGCTTTTTAAACTATAATTATATTTCAATATTATGTAAACTACCTCGTTATGTGACTTGTTAATCGTAAGTAATATTAAAAGTAAACGTAGTCTCGTGTAATTTATTTTTATTATTAATCACTAATAAATTATTTACATCTGTATTAAAAAAAAACTTTTATTATATTTTTCTTTACTTTACTCTGAAAGTAGGTCTGAAGTTGCCTGAGGAGCGGGTTGAAAGTAATACTTTTCATCCCTAGGGAGAATCGCTCCAAGTGTCGCCATAATCAACGGTCCTGTGCGTCTCGCATCCATCGGTTTACTGCGACCCCCAGATCATCGGTCGTGTCTCAAGACGAAAGTCTATGACCAGTGCGTGTTGCCAGTGATGACTTATGGCTCCGAAACGCCGTCTCTTACAATGGGCCTCATCAGAAGGCTTAAAGTTACTCAAAGGGCAATGGAAAAGACATGCTCGGAGTTTCCTTGCGTGATCACATCAGAAATGCAGATATCCGCAGGATAACCACCATATAAGAACCAAGGTTTCTTTAAGAACCACGATTCTTTGGGCTATGTTTGTAACATAGCCCAAAGAATCGCTAAACTTAAGTGGCAGTGGGCAGGGCACATTGCTCGCAGAAGAGATGGTCGATAGGGACGAAAGGTTCTGGAGTGGTGACCACGTACCGGAAGACGCAGCGTTGGAAGACCTCCCTCAAGGTGGACCGATCATCAATAAATATACACAAATAAAATACATACTAACTGTGAAAAACAATATTATAATTGGTTGAAAAGTAAAGGAGAAAAACTCTGTCTCTCTCGCCGAGTCGCAGTTTTCTATGGCGGCCGTACGGGTGTGATGTACTTTGACGTCAAAGTTCATATCGGACTTCTCTTTCTTATAGCTTTGAAACTTTATAACTTCGTTTATGATGAAGATATTTTAAAAAATCTTTCATTTTTGTTTACTAGAGGTAAAAATTATTTAAAATAAAAAAATTGCATGCCTATTCCACATAATGTATGTGCCGGACAAGTATGCAAGAAGTCGGAGGCGGCCGCGGCTGCTGGTGATGCCGAACTTGCGCGCCAACTTATTTCAGCGCGCACCAACTTATAACTGACACGCGCGATGGCGAAGAAATTAGACTTGATTTTTTGTTCACTTCACTATATGACGACCTCTAGAGTGTAGGGATAATTAAGTTTAAGATTAGATTTAAGTTTCCAATTAACTATTTCATTAAGTAATCTGTAAAGATTATCTTAAGTTAATAAATAAATTCCTATACCTACATTACCTACGCAACTGCAACCAAATATCCTTAGATGGCACACACATAGATACCCGTATTACAGGAGATCTCACGAAGAAATTTATACTCCAAAGTTAGTAGTTAGTATGAGTATTTGGGCAACGATAAGAATTTTAATGAAACTACCTGAGCTGGGAGAGCTTAAGTGAAATTTATTGAAATTTAAAAGTTTATCTTAAGTGTAGTTGAGTCAATATAATATATATTGAAGGTTCAATTCACGATTAAGCTAATCTTTCACAAAACGGTTACTTTTATTAAAGTTTTTTTTTTATTAATTGATATAAACAGTGCTTGACTGCGATCCCACCTGATGGGAAGTAGTGACAGATCCAATCGTTAACGGTGAAGCGCACTAGTTTATTGTATTGATTAGATAGTAGATGTCGAATTATTCCTAGAATCCCTAGATTGGCTAGGTTCTCTAGTTTGGCTAGATAAACTCCCCATCTGACTAGTGGTGAAGTGAACTCGAGCGTGTATTGCAAGTAAGATTCCAGGAATGCATCACTACCAGCAATTATATCAGTTGACGTTACCGCCATGGTCGTCAAAGAACCTTTTAATCTCAGGCAACACCTTACCAAGTTAGTGTTACGTGTTGTCTCACAAAGACATTAGGTACTGGCATTGTTTTCCTCAGAATATGGCGAAGATTTATTAAACTACTAATTTCTATCGGCGGAAAAGTAGTTAATTATCTAAAGAGAACATAGGTACTTCCGAGATAAAATGTCTTATGTGCTATTCCAGAACGTAGTCTACCAGTATTCCAAACGTCTTAATCCACAAAGACATACAAAATTTTACCTATACATTATAATAATAGCGGTTAAAGTATGAAATTGCCGTTTTATTGTAATAGGCACTTCGAATTGACATAGAACCTTCATGTTTAAGATTTTTGAGTGAAACTTTTTTTTCGAAAATTTGAGTTTCGACGCGGAACTAACGCGGCAGAAACCGCACGCAATATCAATGTTGCGATTTTGGTTTAAACGCCTTCGTGATAGACACATTGATTTGAAGAACGAACCACGTGGAAGATCGCCCACACAGGTGAATAACAATGAATTGAAAAAGATGGTGGAAGCCGGTCCGAACCAAACTATCCAGAAATTAGCGGCATGGTTTAACGTTACCTTACCAACAATATTGACTCATTTGCGTCTAAAAAAGTAATGGGTGCCTCATGATTTGACTGCAGTAAGAAACGCGTGTTGAAACTTGAGTTGCCTTTTTGAATAGATACAGAAATGAAGGAATATTGGATCGAAATGTGACATGTGATGAAAAGTGGATTCTTTACGATAACCGTAAGCGAAAAATGCAATGGCTGACCCCAGGTCAAACACCGCAACAGTGTCCTAAAGCAAAGCTTACCAATAAAAAGGTAATGGTAATTGTTTGGTGGTTTCAGCATGGTGTTATTCACTATAGCTTTCTCAAAATATAGCTTTCTATTCAAACAATAACGGCAGATGTCTACTGTGCCGAACTCCGAACAATGATAGCAAAACTAGCAGTGAAACAGCCCCGAATCATGAGTCGATCTTCATCATTATTGCTTCATGATAACGCGAGACCTCATAGAGAAACCCTCCGTATTCGCCAGACCTTGCTCCAACGGACTACCATTTATTTCGTGATTTGGACAATTCTACGTGATAAAAAGTTTTCTTCTCAGGAGGCAGTAAAAATGCTTTCATCACCGATACATTTATATTACACTCCAAAACAGTTTTACGTCCGTTGCGTCACAACCACAGGTTCAGTTGAAAACCAGCGTCAGGCACTAGTTGTTTGTCATTCATGCTGAACTGGACCTATTTTGGTGCAGCCGTGAGGCACACAACTACATTCTTGCTTCTTTTTTATTTTTTTTAAGTTTGTTTCGTGCTTACCCTATATTGTGTTTGTGCCTTGTGCTGTACCAAATAAATTATTTTTCTTTCTTTCTATTAGATGGCAGCAAAGTATAGATAATAATGGTAATTATTTTGATTAAATAAATATGTTACGTTTAAAAAAAAAAGAGTCAATTTTCCAGTACTAGTCGGCAATTTCATACTTTAACCCCTAATATTAGTGTGATATCCATACACTTTGAAATTTAGACTTGCCATCGATTCTGTCCAAGTGGACTTTATTGTACAAAATTCAGTACTTTACCCTTTAGGGAATATTTATTTTAAGTAGATGTGTACCTTTTCTTCGTACCCTTACGAAGAAAAGGTACACATCTACTTAAATAATTTCTATAACAAACACATAAATTGGTCCAGCTATTTAGCTGTGAAACGATACAGACAGTCGGAGTTAGTTTCGGATTTATAATATGTATTGATTGTATCTTAACAATACTCTAAGGGCTATAGAATTGCGAATAATATAATTACACGGTCGATAAAAAGTCATTGACATTGGATAGCTATTGATACACACTTTATCGACTTAAATTTATCGTAAAGTGTGATATGGTTTTGCGACTCTCCAATCAATGTAGCTTTTAAATTAACACGTATTTCATATTTAGCAAAGGGCAACTGAAGGAACACATGCAGTTTTTTTTTTTTTTCGGTGGAAAATTGTCTTATGACATCCCCCGGGATCTAAAACCCAACTATGTGTTCCTTGGGCAGAGCAACGCCGTGTCCTCGTGGGGACGATCGGCGGCGGCGATCTCTCGCGTCGGGCCTTGGTACAGGCCATGGTCAGGCCAGGAGTGGCAGGCGGTCGCTTCCTTCTGCGAAGCAGTAATGCTAGCAAAGGAGGCGGCCGAGCGCGTGAGGCAACGGTCCTCACGCCCAAATCGCCGCCGGGATTCCGATCCCGATTTCCGGCCACCGTAGGCGCGGGCTTGCGGACGGCGAGCAATGGGTAGCCCGTCCGACCGTCCGGTAACCGTCTGGACCGAGTCCAAGTCGTCGACGGCGCGTATTGTTCCACGCGCGCCTCAGGGAGATGTCAGCAAATCGTAGGGGCCCAGCAGGGTCGAAGCCTACTGGGGCCATGGGTAGTGTGAAAACTAAACCCGGGGTCCTGGAACAATGGCAAAGAACGAACAGGAGTGGGTTTTTAGTCAGTAAAAGTCTGACACTATCTATCGCTCCGCCCAAGGGCGGAGGATGCCATTAGATGATAAAAAAGGTGATTTTTAGGCAGTAAAAGTCTGAAATTCCCTCTTACTCCATTTCGAAGCAGGAGCAGTTATTTGATGATTGACTTTCTTTTTGTCTCTAAAACTCTTTTTTGAGACTTTTCTTCTTTTTGTCTCCAAAACTCAATTCTGTGTGAGTTGGAGGAATTAATTTTAATTAAAAATTTTATTCTATTCTATAACCACCTTAAAAAAAACAAGTAAAGACGTAAATGTGAAAACCTCATTTTTATCAGTGAGCAGTTTTTTAATCATCGATTGAATAATATTAATCATGAGTGTACATACATACGGACCAATTTATTAGTTTAGGTTATACTTTTTGTTCAAAGAATATCATGCTGTTGATATTATAGACCTACTATTCCCGGAACAAAAAGAAAAACCTGTGTAGTTCGTTTTACCTATTTGGATTGTTATATGGCATAAAAGGAAAAACTGCCTGTAATTTTCCGACATCCTTGTTTTAAACTTGCATGTGTCGAAATGGTGTTCTTTTGTTTTTTGCCTTTTTAAATACAACTGCATGCGGTTCCCTAGTTATTATAAATGCAGTAAAGAAATAAAACATAACCTAAGTAGAACGTATCATGAAACTATTTAACAGTGTTGACGTGGGTACCGGCCCCCTACTCTACTTAACAAAGTTCCTATGCAATTAAATTGGATTCAAATGTAATGAAAACTGTTTATTGGAGAATTCTTTGGTCGTTCTGAATCGTTTATCGAAATGACCAATTGAATATTCTATTTCGATTGAAATGAAGAAATATTGGAAACCTTAATTTGAGGGCTGGCAATAATATCTAATATTGAATAGTATTCACATACAAATAACCAAGGTATAAGGAAACCTATGAATTTCAGTTACACGTGGCGGAGATACAATAAAAATAGTTCATCCGTATAAATGGCTGCGGACGGATTATTCCATAGAAACGACTGCTAACGTATAACCAGTTAGCATCGTGTAAACTTTCCAAGTGGGCCGGTTCTATTTTATATGAACTAACTTGCCAACTTTGCTAAGACTGTGTGCGTCTGTTCAAGTTCTGAATTCAAATCTTCGGTTAGCACCTATGTGTTCCACAAACTTACAATAAACTCGCAGAATAGGAAAATGTTTTCGAAATCTTCGTCTGTCTTAGCTTGTCTTGAACATTGGCTGAAATTTTCCACTGCGACTCCGAACGTTGCTGATGCACCTAAATGCGGATTGAGATAGGATTTTTACTAAAGCCTTGTAGAAAACGAGCGTATAGATAGATCAGGATTCCATTATAGGTGTCTTTAGGAACACTTACCAATATTATAGTAATAGTACTACGAACTGGGAACGGGTCGGGGAAATTGTATCATGTTGCTTAACCTTTCGTATGCTGGAATTAGAGACACAATTAAAAAGGCATTGTGTCTCGCGTACATTTGCTTTGTATATGTTGCAGTCTTTTAACCGCAAATTTGCAGTCAAAAGTACTAATAACCAAAACATTTCAGTCAAAACCACTTTTGACCAACCTGTTCAGTTAAAAGTACTTTTGACTGATTTTGCTAGTCAATAGTACTTTTGACTGCAACATATACAACGTGTTAATGGAAAGAACTAACATAAAAAAAAATGATGAGGTACAGGATCCTGCGAGTTAAGAATTTCATTGACGTTCACATAACAGAAGGTGTCACGTGAAATAAGCTACAACACAAAAACGTTCGCAAACGAGACACTTTATTGACATTAAAGTTACAAGGAACAACGCTGTAACGAACGATATAGGGGCCGTGAATATATGGAAAGATATTGGACAATAACTTAGCACCAAATAGTCGGATTTGCCCTTGGGACAGAGGATTTTATTTGTCAAGCTTACAATGAGAATAATATAAATAATTTTATCTCATTTTTATCTTGGTTAACGCAAAAACGGATTGTTCCAAATGTGTTTTACATATTTATGAACCAGAACAAAATAGATACCTACACAGTCTGGTGATTATTTGTTATTGTATTTTTATTAAAAAGGTCAAACATTTTTTTTTTTTGCTTTTTGTCTCTGTTACTAGTTTTCTTGTTCCTTTTGCGAATAAACTCACATTTTAATTATTGGAGTGTGTTCAATAGTCATAAGACGTATTGAGGACCACGTAGTATAAAACGCTCTGTTTTCTTTTTTTTTTTGAGTTGGGAAGTAATCTGAAAAGAAGTAATCACTGGCAGCAGTAGAGTGTAATAAGTTGATCCCTCGTCTCAATCACCGTCAGTACGTACTGACATATTCAACTTTTCGTTTTAAATACGAGTCTTCTTTGTGATGTTATTTAATACCTACTTTTAAGACAAACGCCGCTTTACATACAAGACAGAGCATCCATATAACGTTCACTCATTTTGTTAAGCCTTGTTTTCACTTTAATCAACTTATTTATTATTTAAAAAAATCACGTTTTGCAGCTTATTTTGAATCAACAATATATTTAAAGGAATAAAATTTTTAATCGAGGCTTATATATTTAACAACATAAATGAAATATTTCAAAAAATTTTGTTAATGTCTGCATTACATTCAATTTGATCGGAGCCCGTGAATTGTGCAAATTAACTAAGTAGCAAAAATATATCCGGGATAGTGATCCAATCTGTGAGAGACAGAAGCTTCATCAATCATTGTACCATTACCCAGATCAGATGTGTCAGACGGTATGAAAGAAATGGGATGGAGCTAATCACTACAGTCTTTTACGAATCCCCTAATTACATCGTCCCGTATTTCGGTACATCAGATTTTTTATCCCCTGTTTTTGAAAGCTTAAAGGCATTATGCTTGTTTTATGAAGTTCTTCGTTTGACGGCATGGTTGGTTGGCTGCAGCACTACGTGTTGTGGGTTCGATTTCCACACGGAACAAATATTTGAATGGCCTACAGTTAGTTTTTCCGGGTCCGGGTGTCGTGTGTATGTAAGTTTAACATGTTTGTGAATGTAACCACAATTCAGGAGATATTCCTAATGTGGGGAATGTTTAAAAAAATGTAGTTCGTTCGGGGAAGTTCTTCGACCGATTCTATTTATACGAGTTGATGTTTCAGTTTGAAGGGTGTTACTAATATTGTATTTAGAGTCGCTTGAGACATTTCAGCTTCTTTTGGTTTCTCAGACTGGGGTTTTTTTTGAGGTGGGATATTATCAACTATCTTCTCCCGCTCTGGGTGGAGCGAGATCCCGACATGGAGAAAACCCAACTGTGTTCCTTTAGTTGCCCTTTTAAAATATTTTTGTTTCACATAGGTCTACATGAGCACTTATAAAACAACAGAACTTAGTGTACGGTTCCAATTGGTCGTTTTCTATGGAAAACAACCGGCAAGAAACCCTATGGTTACTCTTTTAAAAAAATAATTGATGTACAATATTTCTATGTTACAATACTAATAGGTATGAGAGGCCAGATTGATTGTGAACATTGAAGCACTGCATTTCAGAGCTGCAGTATGTAGTGTGCTTTTGTACATTCCCGCAACACATCATAACCCCCCACCAACTGTGTTCCCACGTTGTCGTCGTGGTGGGGCTTGCGTGTCTCTGTGATCTTGAGGGCTATGCCGGTAGAGCTACTCATGCCGGAAGGCCTCAAGTGAGAGACCAGACCAAGAGGAACACACAGGCAGAGTCCAGACGGACCGCCACGGAGGGTATGCTGTCCAGAAGCATCGGCACCCACAGCTGTTGGTTTGGGGAGTGGTTTGGGGAGAGTGGGTTCGCCTCGGGTACGCGTCTGTTTATCAGACGTGACCAAGATGGCGAACGTGGTTACTGGGGACCCCACCCCACAAAAAAGGCAAAGCTGAGTTCAGCACTATCATGGACGCACATCTTAAAAAGTTATTACCCCAGGAGGGTACCGCCTGCATCGCAGGAGGAGAATCCCTCACCAAGCAGAGCTTGGTCTGCCCCTCGTACTCTGGGGGGGGCAAAGAGTGCGCCAGATCCCACAAGGATCTGTTACCGTCCTTCGTGGACGCAGAGAGCCAGGGTGGCTCACCCACCGGTAGCGTGGAGTCCCTGGGACCTGTTCCCAGCACGTCCGCTGCGCCGGTGGGTCCTGCAGAGGCCGGCAGGAGCTTTGGCCTCAGGGAGGTGAGCGGAGACACGGCGTCGGACTCTGATGCCGCGTCTTCGCTCAACTCGGAGAGAATGGAGGTGGAGGAGTCCACCTCCAAGACTCAGTTCCTCAAACGCCCCTTGTTGGGGGATGGCCGGAGGACATCATCCGATGATGAACTGGGTGCATCGGCCCGTAAAATATCCACCGCTGTGCGGGGTGCGGGCCGAAAGGCGGCAAAGGGGAGTAGGTCATCCCTAAAAACCACCAGGGAGGGGCGCCACTCCGGGGCACCCAGTGGTCAGGCCGGCCCCTCGGAGCCGGAGCCTCCTTGCAGTAAGCCAGAAGTCATGGAGGAGGCACTGGCCCAGTTTAAGGAGGTCGTGACAGCTGCCGTACAGAGCGTCGCGAAGAAGAGGGAGAGGGTCTCCAAAAGGAATGCGATCCCCCAGGCCACAACCTCAATTATAGAGGCACTGGGAATAGTTTTGGAGCCCCTCAAAAAATCCCTGAATCGAAGAATTGGACGGCTCGAGGCAGACCTGGCCGGTCTTCGGGGCGCTGGCCCTGAGGTGGCGCCAAAAGAGGGACGCAAGCAGGGGCAAAATCGGTCCCAGCCCCAGTCCCAGGTGGAGAGCGAGGTGCTGACCCTGCTGCGGCAAGAGCTGGCTGCCTTCCGGCAGCAGCAGCAGGAGCAGCAGCAGCAGTTCCAAAAGCGGGTCCAGCGGCAGTTCGCTGTCCTAGAGGGCATTGTGCTGCGCCCCCCGCTTGCGGCCTCCGGCCAGAAAAGGGCGGTTTCATACGCCGCCGCCGTCGCGGCCACGGGTGCTGCGCCTAAGGCGGGCCCTTCTGGGCAAACTAGGCGCGAAGCCGTGGTGTCGGAGCCTGCGAGGCCGGTCCCGACAGCCAAGCAGCAGCAGCGGCAGGGAAAGCCTACTCCTTTCCCGAAAGGCAGAGAGGTGCCTGCCACTAAACCAGCGAGACCTCCTGCGGTGGCGGCGACTAGGCCACGCCTGCCGCCTCCCCTGCCTGAAGAACCCTCGGCTGGCGCCGAATGGACGGTTGTCGGCGCCAGCAGGAAGGCGGGCAGGGCGGCTAGGGCAGCCAAAAAGCGCGCGCGGCGACAGGAGCGCAAGAAGCGGGCCATGGCAGCCAGACTTCGCGCCCCGAATTCCGCAGCTGTAGTAATCACACTACAGCCAGCTGCGGAAAAGAAGGGCGTGAACTATGACATGGTCATGGCGAAGGCAAAGCAGGCGGTGGTGGATCACCTCGACGAGTTCGGAGCCTCTGAAGGCTTCCGAATGAGGCGCACCGCAACCGGGGCCCGAATATTGGAGGTCCCTGGTGCGGACAGTAGCTCTGCGGCAGACGCCCTGGCCGCAAGGATTAGGGCGTCCATGGATGTCGAGGAGGTCCGAGTGTCCAGGCCCATTAAGTGCATAGACATGCGGATTATGGGCCTGGATGACTCCGTTAGGGTGGATGAGGTGGTGGCCGCCGTCGTCAGGACGGGAGGGTGCCACGCCAATCAAGTACGGGCGGGCACCATCCATGCTGACAGCACGGGCATGCGAGCCGTTACGGTTAGCTGCCCCGTGTCGGCGGCCAAAGCCATCACGGGAGAAGGCCGAAGGCTCTTGGTGGGCTGGGTCTCCGCGCAGGTAAAACTGCTGGAGCCCAGACCTCTGCGGTGCTACCGCTGCCACGTGGGGCACCACGTGGGGGCCCATTGCACCGCGGAGGTGGACCGCAGTGACCGCTGCTACCAATGCGGTCAGCCTGGTCACAAGGCCGTCGAATGCCGTGCAACGCCGCACTGCTACGCATGTGCGGCGGCAGGCAAGCCGGCCGACCACCGGGCTGGGAGCAGGTCCTGCGACCCCCCCGCCAAGGCCAAGGGCAAGGTACGGAGGCCCGTTCACCCGGACGCACTCACCGCCGCAGCCGCCACCTTGGCTGCCGCCGCTGTCGCCGCCGCACCCGCCGCGGCAGGGCCCTCACGGGGGGCTCGGGAGGAGACTGTAATGGACTGTCGATAACTCCATTACGTCTCCTCCAGGCGAACATCAACCACTGCGCCCCCGCTCAGGATTTGTTGCTCCAGAGCATGGCGCAGTGGTCGATCAATATCGCCGTGGTCTCCGAGCCGTACTATGTCTTGCCCAGGGGAGACTGGGTGCAGGACCTGGACGGCTCGGTGACCCTAATTTCGTCGGCCGCCGCCGGTACCCCGACCGTCGAGGCCGTCACGAGGGGACGGGGTTGCGTGGCAGCACGGTTCGGGGACATTGCAGTGGTGGGCGTCTACCTGTCCCCGAACAGATCTCTCGGCGATCTTCACATTTCCCTAATGGAGCTGAAAGCCGTCGTCGCTGGGTTTGGTTCCCTCCCCGTGGTCGTGTGTGGGGACTTCAATGCCAAGAACTTGGCTTGGGGTTCCCGGTTCACGAACCAACGGGGTCGGATGGTGGAGGACTGGGCTCTGGAGACAGGCCTGGTCGTCCTGAACCGGGGTTCTGTCCCCACGTGTGTGCGGATGCGGGGTGACTCCGTGGTGGACATCTCGTTCGCCAGCCCCGCTCTGTCGCCGCGTGTCGTCGACTGGTGCGTCATGGAGGAGGTGGAGACGTACTCCGACCACCGGTACATCCGGTTTGACGTCTCCGCCCAAACCTCGACCGCGCCGGTCCGACAGAATCCTTGTGGTCCGCGATGGGCGCTGAGGCAGATAGACCGGGAGCTACTCCTGGAAGCCGCGACGGTACAGGCCTGGGTGCAAGCACCGGATAGGCCTGTCGATATCGACGTCGAGGCAGAGTGGTTCCGGGAGGCCATGTCGCAAATCTGCGACGCGGCAATGCCCCGAGTCCGTCCAGGACGTGCTCAGCGCCAGGTATACTGGTGGTCGCCGGAGATTGCGGCACTGCGCAACGCATGCAATGCCGCGCGACGCCGGTATGCCAGATACCGCAGGCGCCGCATCCGTCCACCGGATGCGGAGGCCAGAGAGGCGGAGCTGTACGAGGGATACAGAGTGGCAAAGCGCACCCTCCGTGCGGAGATAAGGCGGGCCAAGCTCGAGGCCCGCAACGTGTGGCTGGGGACTTTGAATGGGGACCCATGGGGACGCCCCTACAAGGTGGTGCGGGACAAACTGCGCCCCTGGGCTCCCCCGCTGACGCAGAGTCTTCGGCCCCAGCTTGTGGAGGGTGTGGTGAGCACTCTGTTCCCTATGCGTGGGGAACACTCTCCCCCGCCCATGGCTCCGCCACCAGCGGTGTCCGACGCGGACCACGATGGCGACGACGACGACAACGCTCCAGAGGTGACCGAGGTAGAGATGAGAGTGGCGGTACGAAGGCTGAGTGCCAAAAATACCGCCCCAGGACCCGATGGCTTGCCTGGGAAGGCCTGGGTCCTGGCCATGGAGGCTCTCGGGCCTCGACTAAGAGGGCTCTTCAGCGCATGCATGGAAAGGGGCCAGTTCCCACTTCGCTGGAAGACGGGGAAACTGGTCCTCATCGCAAAGCCAGGGCGCCCTGCGGACTCTCCGTCCGCGTACCGGCCCATTGTGCTGCTCGACGAGGTGGGCAAGCTCTTTGAAAGAGTAATTGCAGACCGCCTCGTCGCGCACCTAACACAGGCGGGGCCGGATCTGGCGGACGGCCAGTTCGGCTTTCGCAGGAGGCGCTCCACGGTGGACGCCATCATGCGCGTGCGAGCTCTCACGACGGGGGATGCGGTGTCCCAAGGCAGGTGTGTCGTGGCGGTGTCTCTGGACATCGCCAACGCCTTCAACTCCCTGCCTTGGAGTAGCATTAGGAGGGCACTCCGGTATCACCGGACGCCCGACTACCTCTGTCGTGTGGTCGAGGCTTACCTGTCGGACAGGTACATCATCTACCCTGGTCACCAGGGAGAGTGGGAACGTCGAGAGATGTCGTGCGGTGTTCCGCAGGGATCGGTACTAGGGCCGCCCTTGTGGAACATCGGATACGACTACGTGCTGCGCGGAGACCTTCCTGGCGGGGTCGGCGTGGTCTGCTACGCAGACGACACGCTGGTCCTGGCGCGGGGAGAGTCGTACCAGGCGGCGGTCGAACTAGCGACACACGGGGTTGCGACAGTCGTAGGCAGGATCCAGGAGTTGGGACTCGAGGTGGCATTGCACAAGTCCGAGGCCATGTGCTTTCACGGCCCTCGGAACGCGCCACCACCGGGTTCCCAGCTAACGGTAGGAGGAGTCCACATCGGCGTCGGGTCAACGATGAAGTACCTGGGACTCGTTCTCGACAGCCGATGGGATTTCGAGGAGCACTTCCGACGTCTGGCTCCCAAACTGAATCGGACTGGGGCTGCCCTCGGGCGGCTCCTGCCCAACCTAGGGGGTCCAGATGCCTCCTGCCGGAGGCTCTACGCGGGAATCGTTCGGTCCATGGCCCTCTATGGCGCACCGATATGGGCGCCGGCGCTGCGGAAGCAGCCGGCGGCCCGGCTGAACGCATGCCAGAGGGTCATGGCCATACGGATGGTGCGAGGTTACCGGACGATTTCCCGCGAAGCAGCGAGCCTCCTTGCCTGCCAGCCACCATGGGATCTGGAAGCAACAGTCCTTGCTCTCATGCACGATCTACGCATGGAGATGCAACGCCGGGGCAAAACTCCGCTGCCGCGACAAATCGAAGCATGGCGGACGGAGCTCCGGCGGGTTCTCATGGTGAAATGGCGACAGCGACTGTCGCGACCCAGTGCTGGGCACGCCACAATTATGGCAGTGAGTCCCCTCTTTGAGGCGTGGTTGGAAAGACCTCACGGCGTCCTCACCTTCCGCATGACGCAGGTTCTCACCGAACACGGGAAGTTCGGGAAGTTCCTGCACCGAATTCGTGCGGAAACGACGCCCGGGTGTTGCCACTGTATGGACCGCCCGGAGGACACGGTGGAGCACACGGTGGAGGTGTGCCCCGCTTGGGAAGAGCAACGCCGTGTCCTCGTGGGGGCGATCGGCGGCGGCGATCTCTCGCGCCGGGCCTTGGTACAGGCCATGGTCCGGAGCGAGGAGGAGTGGCAGGCGGTCGCCTCCTTCTGCGAAGCAGTGATGCTAGCAAAGGAGGCGGCCGATCGCGTGAGGCAACGGCAACGGTCCTCACGCCCCAACCGCCGCCGGGATTCCGATCCCGATTTCCGGCCACCGTAGGCGTGGGCTTGCGGACGGCGGGCAATGGGTGGCCCGCCGTCCGACCGTCCGGTAACCGTCCGGACCAAGCCCAAGTCGTCGACGGCGCGTATTGTTCCACGCGCACCTCAGGGAGATGTCAGCAATTGTAGGGGCCCAGCAGGGTCGAAGCCTACTGGGGCCATGGGTAGTGTGAAAACGAAACCCGGACCCTGGGACGAAGGCAACGAAGGAACAGGAGTGGGTTTTTAGTCAGTAAAAGTCTGACACTATCTCTCGCTCCGCCCAAGAGCGGGATTTGTCATAAGATGATTTTCCCACCTAAAAAAAAAAAAAAAAACACATCATAACTACCAACCTCTAAAATTTGTCTTTGTTTTCGGATTTTCAGTGTCAAAGTCTGCCTATCTCCTAAGGTATCGCAAAATGCGACTAGGGGATTATGTCAGGAGAAGTATCGCCGCCTAGCTAACATACTACGATTAAGGAGTGACCACTAAACCGTCTGCCAGGTGCGGCAATATTCTCTTTATTAGCAGACCCGTGATTAGCTGGGGACGTTTACGAGTCATATGAACTGAGAATATGTTGACTTGTGTTCTATATGTATCTAGCCTGCATCCATTATTATTGTTTTCATTTAAGTTATTTTATTAAATACCAAAACAAGAAAAATAAAAAACTTTAGGTATGTACCTACACCAAAGGCAACGAAATCGTTGAAATATGGCGTCTAAACTTTCCTCTGCTTCGCTGTCGACTGGAAGTGTGCCCAAAAGACTGGCGGCATTGCCACGTTGTACGGAAATGCTTAATCTCTGACCTAGGTAAAATCCAGCTATCGGGTCAAGCGAAGTGTCAACTAGCCGTTTGGATAATTCTTTAAAAAGCATACGTACCTACATTAATTAATTAAAGAATAACCAAAGCAGTATCGAAAAAGCTAAATTTCATAGCATTTTTATTGTATTTTTATGGTGACGATAGAATCTAATGTAATTCGATTTGAGGATATGTAATTAATCTAAGTAACAGTCGTTAAACGCCGAGACCGTGTCCCTAGTTATACCGCAGTGGTATTTTATTGGGACTCTTCGAAAATAGCGGATAAAGTATATTGAACAGTGCAACATAGATGTTATTAATTAACAACACCGTTATTATGATTGACTGGCCTGTTGGTCTAGTGGCTAGTGGCCCTCACTGCTATGCCGGAGGTCTGGGGTCGATTCCCACACAGGACTAATGTTTGTGTGATGAGCACGATCATTTGTTCTGTGTCTAGGTGTAATTTATCTATAATATGTATGTATTTAGAAATATGTATGTATGTCTATCAGTTGTCTAGTACTCATAACACAAGCTCTGCTTAGCTTGAGACCAGACGGTGTTGTGTGATAGTTGTGGAATATTATATTATTATTCATGACAGCACGACAACGCGTCGAGTTGCAGTGAGTGCCAAACGTTGACTGATGCCCTATTAAAAAATTGTGTTTACGTAACGAAATATATGCTATAAGGTATCAGCTTAGCGGGCAGACAAAGTGCCGACTGGGCAATATTAGTAATGTTCATCCCAGCTAGACTAGAAACTTTCTCGCTCCTTAATTTCTCGGATTTTTTAACGACATAGAAAAAGCCTTTTTGTATTTTGTAATCACTGCTGCAAACGAACTAAACTTTTTTATATTATATTATAATATGCTAAAGTGTACGGTACTACTTCGTATAAATCATTTCTACTGGACATCTCGTTTATTATAAGTTTTAAGCTAGTTTTGGCAGATATGAAGAAATTGTTCGTAATTTTTAAATTAGCTAATGGAAATAATATTTTTAATTTAAAATAAGTAGATAGAGCTGGCAGATAAACTTATTTGAATTTCACAAGAATTTCAATCATGAGACTTCACAGTTATTAAACATTTTGAACAGATTTGTTTTCGCTGAAGCAGCTGTATGCCTTCTAGGGCCATGGTATTGATTCTGAAAAAGATACTCCTGGAACATAAGGGGTAACTGAAGGAATATAGGTGTGATTTTAGTCAGTACAAGTCTGATACCCCGTCGCGCTTCACCCAAGAGCGCGAGAAGTCATAGAATGATTACCCACCTCAAAAAGTTAAGAAACGAAAATCGCAAGAATTCAAGGTACTCAGACTCATCAGGGATCAATTTATTGCAGACAAAGAAATGTTGTTATTAGTTTTATAACTACTACTGTTTTATTGCCTGAACTTAATGAAATAAATACTACAAATAAATTTTTTTTTTGGTTTTTGGTTTTTGGTGAGCTATAGCAGTTATTTGATGATTCTTTAAACGATTTTCTTTAAAATTATCCGAAGAGAACTCGTCACCGACATATTTCAGAGTTGTGGAGTTAGCAAACTGAAGTGGCAGTGAGCTGGCTACAGTGGCTACATCTGCAGTAGCCTTTTCAGTATTATAGATTTATCCAATTTAGAATTCAAATACAATATGTAATTGGAATAATCAGTACCGGATTAAGCCAGCGCGGGGCCTGTAGCAAATTCAACCAAGGGGCCTCTGCGAAGAAGTTTTTTTTTTTTAAATAAAATAGATAAAATAATATGTTCTTCTAATATGTTCTTGTTTCTTAATTTACCGTAAAACTGAAACACTTCAGAGATATTTGTTATTACAAAACGTGATTAAAAAAACTGAAGTAATCTCGAAAATTATGCAGGACATTTTACGTTTCCTTTTGTTAAACAATTGAGAAATAGGGAGTCTTTTCTTTTTCGATGATGATTACAAAGTTTTAGCATTTTATTAGGAAGTTCAGTTTTTTTTTTCGGTTTCGATAGATCAACAATATGTCAACATAGTTATCATCATTTCAGCTAAAAGATATCCGCTGCTAGACAAAAGTCTCTCCTAAGTGTCGCCACAACGACTAGCCCTGTGTTTCAAGCATCCATCCAATTCCCGCCACCCTCACCAGGTTATCGGTCCCCTTGTTGGAGGCCTTTCAACGCTGTATCTTCTAGTATGCGGTCGCCACTCCAGAACCTATCGACTCCATCGACCATCTGTTCTGCGAGCAATGTAATAAGCTGGGTACATTGCTCGCAGAACAGACACTTAAACTTATCTTCACTCCTGAAACTCCAAGTATAGCTTTCTACATTGCTCTTTAGGTGACTTAAAGCCATTTGAAGAGGTGCACTGTGAACGACCACGTTTCCATAGCCATATGTTATCATACGCAATGGACGTAGACTTTCGTTTTGAGACACTGGTTTGTTGCAGGATTAACTGCACTCAGCACTGCCTCAAACCCTGGAGATGGGTCTGCAAGTACAATATTTCAAGGAAAAACTTTAAATAACAGATAAAAATAATTAAAAAATGAATAGTAAATGTTCTCTGGGTGTATAAAGTGAAATTGTGAGCGTATGTGTGTGGGATTTAGATCAACTATCTTTTCACTTTCAGTTTCAAGAAATAATAATTGTAGTACATATTTTGTAGGCATAAATTCCAACTTTCACGCGAGCGAGGCTGCTAGTTAAAGCTAGTTAAATTTAACATGTTATAGGCTCGATCAAGCTTATTCTTAATACCCTATTAAGAATAAGCTTGAACAAGACTCTTAGGGTACTGTAACTAAAAGTACATTAAAAGTACATTTGGTGTGTCTATGTGAAAATTACAATTGATATCAATAGCCCAGTGGATTTTAAGATCAGTTGCGTAAAAAGTACTATAATGGGTACCCCCATCCCAAGAGGATTATTCTGTGACATCCAAAGAAATCAGCTGTATTAGATTTCTTGTAGTATAAATACTTTGACTAGTTTTTTTTACGTTCAAGTACCCAGGGGTACTAACGCGCGGGCCCCCAAATGCGCGGGGCCCCCAAATGCGCGGGGCCTGTAGCATTTGCTACTCTTGCTACATGACTAATCCGCCACTGGGAATACAGCACACCCTTATACCTGCATTAGGAACTTTAATTATAATTATAATTCATGCACGGAAATTTTACTTAAATGCACTTAGGTAGTGTTTTTCACAGAAAATAATTTTCCTAACTTTAGGCAAATAATATGGGAATCGACGCACTACATTGTTAGTGTATCGCTAGTCACAGAACCAAAATTTGTCCAGAATTTATCAAAACAGGTAATTTTTCTTTATCCAAAAATTATTCTCGGATATTTTAAGATAAAAAATACCTATTTTAATAATAGATGAAATTGATTCAGTAGCCGATTTAGAACATACTATATCAGGATGTGCGTTTATTATTTTACATGTCGTATGCCCAAACTACATATCATTCAATCTGTTTTTGGATGGAAAACGGCAAAATATGCGTATTTTTTCTTTTACTTGTATGAGTGTATAACTCAGTGCTGGACTTTGTAAAACGCTCTATAAATAGAAAATAATTTGTAATTTCCATATCCTCAATTAGAGAGCTTATTAATATCTCTCTTTTACAAACAAAATATGTTCACAACAACCTTTGAATCTTGTACAGGAAATTTTTACTTTATTCACAAGGAATTCTTGATAAATTTGAATAAAAATACATGATACTAATAATTAATGGAGCCTGAAGATAAATAAAATATGGTGTCTAAAATGTATGTGCGTATAAAGGTACAACCTAAAAGTAGGTACTACTCGTTAATAAGTAAATAGGTTTGGTAATATAATATCATAGGTAAGTAGTACCTACCTATGATATTATATTTTTTGGTCATATAAGTCATGAATTTTGATACAAATAAAAAAGTACCAATTTTCTTTAGTATTTTTTGTTGTATTTCTGTGTAGTTTTTTCCCACCTTTTCGAATAAAGTGAATTAGAGTGGGGCATTAAAGAAAGCAGAATTGCTGTGATTGCTTTGCTGCTAAAGCTATTCGTGTGTCATGTTCGTTTATTGAACCATGGATAGATACACCAACACTTCTTCTTTTGACGATCATAAAAGATCAATCCGGGTACGTGTTGTGAGGACTCAAAAGGCAGTGAATGCTATTAGGGTCAGAATTTGTCGAATACCCCTTGAGAATGCAAAAAATTTTGTCCCGTGAAATGAATATACCAGCTAAAATGCTGTCGCGAATCATCAAAGAAGACCTGATACTTGGTGCTTACATTCGAACGAATTCGCGCGAAGCGGCGAGCGGCGCGGCAACGGTAATGGGAATGTTTTCGCTATGTTTTCGGCGTCTGATCTTACCACTCGCCGCCCCGCGCTTAGCCTCCGCTCACAGCGGCAAGGTCGTGAACGGGCCGTTAAACGAGTCGCTTATATCGGAGGGAGCGGAAAGATCAAAATGTTTGCTTTTTCTTTACACTGATGAAAAACACAGATATGTTCTATTTACCAAAGAGAAAATGTTCACAGTCGAGGGACTTTACAGCAAGCAAACTGATCGGCTGTACGCTCGTAGCTCCAAAGAAATCTCTCAACTGCTCGGCAGAGTCTTGCGTGGTCATAATACGGCATCAGTAATGGTTTAGTAGAGGGTGTTCTATCTCGAAGTTACCAACGTCCATTTTTGTGAAAAAACGGTTCACCCCCTTTTCACATCATGGCTGGGCACGCCACAATTATGGCGGTAAGTCCCGTCTTTGAGGGATGGCTGGAAAGACAACACGGTGTCCTCACCTTCCGCATGACGCAGGTTCTAACCGGACATGGTAAGTTCTGAAGGTTGCTGCACCGGATTCATGCGGAAGAATCACCCAGGTGTCACCATTGAGTGGACCGCCGCCCAGAGGACAAGGTGGAGCATACAATAGAAGGGTTCCCTGCTTAGGCAGAGAACTGCGGTGTTCTCCGGGCGGTCCACTCGATGGTGACACCTGGGCGTTGAGGAGTGGCTGGTGGTTGCCTCCTTCTGCGAAGAAGTAATGCTAGCAAAGGAGGCAGCCACACGCGCAGGGGAACGGCCCTCAAGCCCCAGACACCGGGATCCCGATCCCGATTTCCAGCCACCGTAGGCGTAGGCTTGCGGACGGCGAGCAATGGGTAGCACGCCGTTTAGACGTCTGGTAACCGTCCGGACCGAGCCCAAGTCTTCGATGGCACGTACTGTTCCATGCGCGCCTCAAAGAGATGTCAGCAAATCGCAGGGAGGACCCTGCGATTTCAGCAGGGTTGAAGCCAACTGGGGCCATCGGTTAAGTGAAAATGAATCTCCGGGGCCCTGGAACGCAAGGCAAAGAAGGAACAAACGAGTGGATTTAGTCAGTAAAAGTCTGATATGCTCTCTCGCTCCGCCCAAGGGCGAGAGACGTCATTGTCGTCATAACGTAAATAAAATGTTTTTCTTTCTTTCTAATGCGTGACGCTTTAAGCCTGTGTTAAGGCTAAGGGTGGTATTTTGAGTAGAAGTATGTATTAACTTTTTGTTTAGGTTTTCTGTAACATATACCTACAAAATTATTCTAAGAATAGTAAATTCGTTTTTATGAAGTTATGTTTTTAATTAATATTTGTAACGGAATTTATGGCCCTACTAGGTATAATAAAATATTTTAAGTGAGTGAAATATATTCCGGGATATTTAACTCTGAAGTGAGCGGCTTCGTTTCGCTACGAGATAGATATTCTAGGAATAAATAGGTTGCTTTTCGTAGCAGCGTAGCACGTAGCACATACGTAGCCTGACGTAGCGCCGTAGCACTATTAGTGGTTACGGCATCGTTCAAGGAATTCCGTTGGAAATTTTCAACGCAGCAATTGATTTTGCACATTAATAAAAACAAAGGTTTGTTTCAAGGCTCAATTTTTATTATTTTCCAGCCTTTGGACCAGGCAAAGTGGTATTTTCTTTTGAGACTCTAAATTACTCCTGTAACATGGGTGCTTTCACAAACATGCAAACTCAACACACAAAGACACTCGTAATACCTATCTTTAGGCAATACAAATATTTGATCCGTGCAGGAATCGAACCCGCAACACGCAGCGTCAATCCCTTAACCACTGCGCCAACCGTGCCGTCGTCGTATTAAAATGTATTCTTTTTGTCAGTAAGAATTTCTAGATAAACTGTAACTATTCGAAGTCCAGTCTCAATGTTGCGGACGGCGAGCTACCCATTGCTCGCCGTCCGCCGTCCGTGGGTTCGGACCGTCCGGTAAGCGTCCGGACCGAACCCAAGTCGTCGACGGCGCGTACTGTTCCACGCGCGCCTCAAGGAAATGTCAGCAACTGTAGGTGCCTAACAGGGTCGAAACCTACTGGGGCCAAGGGTCTGATTCTGAAAGGAAGACTCGGCCCTGGTACGAAAGGCAATAAAGGAACAGGAGTGGGTATTTTCCCACCGAAAAAAAAAAGTCTCAATGTAGTTTTTTATATAGATCTTCCTTACACAAATCCCCACTGCGCCTGTCCTCTGTCTGTTGGTATGTTTTCGATTAACTCAAAAACTATTGAACAGATTTTCATGCGGTTCATCAATAGACCGAGTGAAGGAGGATTATGTGTGTATATGCATATTATGAAAGAGAAATGTCGAAAATATCGAAGTTTTCTAAGAAGTTTCCCTAGCTTCGCACGGTGCGAAGCTAGGGTCGCTAGTTCTTCAATATAACTAACGAAGTATACCGTTTATCCTATCACTGTCGTGGAAATATGTTTTCTTCTTTCCACTTTATATGGTTATCCAGTGCATCCAATATTAACACTAATAAAATCCAATAAAAAGATATAACCAATTAACTAAAGACATAAGGAATCAAAATCTCTTCCAACGTTTAAAAAACTATTAAAACACCATATTTTAAAAGTTACTCAATGTTAATTTTTAATTTTCATATTTTCTTACTTGTCACTTATTTTCTTGCCTGTATTGCCTGTGCCTACTTATTATGTATGTATTTATATATTTATTATAGTGTTAAAAAAGAACTTTTTTTTAAACTATTGTTTTTTAACTAGTAATTAAAAATCACCAAGTGCAACCAAATTTTGTGTCCAGGCAATCTCTGTTTATTCCAGGTTGCCTGGAAGAGATCCCGGAATGCAATAAGGCCACTCATTGTATATTTTCGGGGTTCCGTACCTCAAAAGGAAAAATCGGCACCCTTATAGGATCACTTTGTTGTCCATCGGTCTGTCTGTCTGTCAAGACCCTTTATTTCGGAGAAGCGTGGAGGTATCGAGGTAAAATTAAAACCAAATACTCAGATCTGAGGTCCCTTGAAGCTGAGAAAAAAGCAAACTTCTAAGATAACGAAAAAAAGATACTGCCGTTTATGTCGCCAAAAAACATATATTTTGACACTCTCAGGGGAATCAAAATTCATAGGGTACTTCCTATTGACCCAGAATCCTGAAATTTCGCTTAAAGCAAAGACTTAGAGCACATATATAGAAATAAATATGAAAACAGAAAATTTGTTGATAAGTCAAAAAAAAAAAATTTTTTAGCGATTCAGAAAAATCTTTGAAACTCCATTCGGAAATTAAATATTAACAGGTAAGTTTGTACGGAAGCTACAATTGTGTAATCTATTATCTTCGTGTACAATAAAATATATATAATTAATAAAAACAACATTACATTAATATTACTTTAGTTTTTTCTTTCTGCGATACCGTCGCTTAACTTCATCATCATCATCATCATCATCATTTCAGCCGATAGACGTCTACTGCTTTACATAGACCTCCCCCAAATGTCGCCACAACGAACGATCCTGTGCGTCTAGCATCCATCGGATTCCCCCAACCTTCACCAGCTTCAGCAGCTTCGTTTAAGTTGGGTTAATTTATATTTGTTTTCATCATAGAAGTGAATTTGTTATCTTTTTTGAGTGAATAAAGTTTCTTTAACCACATAAAACTACGAATGAAGGTATCCCGCAGTGTTGGTATCTAACCGTATTAATTCGATATACTCGTAATACGCCTCACCTCAATCCCGTGGCCGTATAAGTGTTTTAGCAATGTCCAATTAGGTACATTACGGATACACCTGACCCACCCGCATTCTGTATTTGCAGAGTTTATCGGCTATTGTAATTGAACTAAAACAAACTAATTTGTTGGCAATAGTTTAGAACGCATGTTTACATACTCGTACGTACGGACTGCTTCATCAACTGGTTATGTGTCTTCTAAGGTAGTTAATGCGATAGGTATACCGACCCAATTTGTTTTTTAGTTGATATAAGCTAGTGCTTGACTGCGATCCCACCTGTAAGCAGAGCATGCAGGCTTGCGGATGGCGAGCAATGGGTAGATCGCCGTCCGCGCGCCTCAAGGAGATATCAGCAAAACCATAAGAGCCTAACAGGGTCGAAGCCTACTAGGGCCATAGGTTCGCTTCTGAAAGGAAAGCCCGACCCTGGAATGCAAGGCAATGTACCTTACATAGGAGAAATTATCAGTAAAAGTCTGATACGCCCTCCCACTCCCGTCATTGGATGACTTCACGCGTAAAAAAAAAACCTGTAAGCAGTGATGCAATTGTTGATGATCTTAATAAACTAATGCGCTTCACTGTGAAAAATTTCCTTCACTCTAGCCTTGAATGTTTTCTTTAGGTGTCCCTAAATTATAATCGGACGGGAACCTTCGATGTTCGCGGTATAAACAAAGAGGCGAAATGCTTAGTCCGGACTGTAGAACTGTCAACAACGTAAGGGTGGACAGTCGCCGTACGTCGTCGGGTTGTCCGATGGTAGAAACTAGAAAGGCGATGGCGGAATTAAGTCATGTAATTCCCGCGTATACTCTCTTAAATGCATCTTATAGAATACCGAAAGACTGACCTTTTCTAAGGAGTTTCAATGTGAGAGGAGTAGCCAATTGATGCAGCTGACTGTACCTAGTCACCTTCTAACATATAATTGTCAAAGAATTTAAAAATGGAAGTACTAGCGCTAAATACTGTGATGTACCCCGATTTTGTTACCATCTACCACAGTGCTGTCTCTTTAAACCCACAGGTTGACTGGTAGAGAATGCCTTGTTGTATTAAGTCCGCCTATGTACCACTACTGTGCATGAAGTTTAAATAAATAAATACATTTTGAAAGAGATAAATTAGGAGTTAAAAGCGATAAGAGGGATCTTCTCCACTCGCCTACCGTCAACGCAATCCAACGCGATATTTGATAAAGAAGCAATGCGAAAAAAGAGAGATAACGCCTGAAAACTCTGTTGGCATCGGTAAATCCGTGATTTACTCGAATATTTCACAAAACTTGTACCAGGAAATGTGTGTTTTTTTTAAACCCTTAATATATGCAAAGCTTCTATGCATGTACTTTTTTATCTTTTTATTATATGATTACATTATGGAAGGCCAAAGTTCACGTAAAATAGCAGACTTCATTACTAGATTAGTTTTATACAAATTTATGTTTTGATTTCCATTGAAGCTCAGATAATATCCACAAGATAGCTGTGTATCCAAAATATCTGTAATCAGCGGTTGTATGGAAATGTACCTCGAGTTTTAAGCATTTATTTCGTCTGAAATTCATCACTGGGCTTAATTTTATAAACTTTTTGATTTAATTACGCTGCTTTGCTAATCATCTAAACTAGGCGACTTGTAGTGTAATGAACAAAGTATATTTTTTATTTTCATTTACTTGTAATGAACAGCCATTTGCTTAAACACTATGCCAACTGTACCACTGAATTTTTTTTAGTATAAAATAAAAAGTAAGAGTGTTTTAAGTATGCATAAGTATTAAACAAAGACATATTGTGACATCCACAAACCCGCATTGAGCCCGCGTGGTGGTTTACGGCCCACTCCCTGTCATTGAGAGGAGGCCTGAGTCCCAGCAGTGGGATTATTATGGGCCCACTAAACTTATATTTACTTTGAGTACTTATATGTATTCGTGTACATACACATATTTATATGATGTAGTCAACAATATTTAATATGTTGCCCGGGGTTTTTTTCCCGTGAAATGTTATTTGTAAGGGATCGAATGGAGATCCTGTTAAAATATTGATTTGACATTCAAGCTATCTGGCGACGAACGGACTTTATCTGAAAATGAAAAAGATATAAAGTATGAAATTAAGTTTTGTACAGTGTAGACCACATATAATAACTAAACTAGTGTTACAGGTTGATAAGTTACTTTTATTACAGATCTGCTCGCGCTCGTTCGCTTTCAAGCTGAAAATTAATAAGTTTGCGACAATATTTTTAGGGTTCCGTACCTCAAACGGAAAAAAAGAAATCCTTATAGAATCACTTTGTTGTCCGTTTGTCTGTCTGTAAAGACCGTTTATCTAGGGAACACATGGAGGTCTATACTCAGGTCTGCGGTTACTTGAAGCTATGGAAAAAATCAAAACGTAGGTATATTTCGACACTATCAAGGGAATCAAAATTCATAGGGTACTTCCCGTTGACCCAGAACCCTGAAACTTAATGACTCAAGGTCTCATAGGACAAGTATAGGAAAAAACTGAAAACTGTAAATTTGTAGTTACTTTTTTTTGCGATTCGGAAAAATCTTAGTCACTCACTTCGGGAATTGAACTGTTTTCATTGGTAACTTTGTCCGGAACCCTCAGTGCGCGAGTTCGACTCACACTTGCCCGGTTTTTTTTTAAACCGATACCCCACACTATGAATTACTTCTGTACAAACATGTAAACTCACCTACATAAGGTCATACCTATAAAAAAGTATTTCATGCGGGATTCGAACTCATGACACGTGGCACAGCAGCGCTAAACGCTCAACTGCTGCGCCAAACGTGCCGTTGAATTCAATTAATTAATTGAAGCATTATAAAAATAACATTTATTTTTAAATTATTCAAGCATTGATATCCACTTTGAATAAGCATGTAATTAATCACGGCTGTCACTTTCTGATATTTCAAAGACGGGGATATAATAGTACACTCGATTGGCAATATCCTTAAGGTTGAACTAGTCGCGGGCTCGAACTCGCTGATGGGTAAGGCCAAAAAGTGCGCTGTCTCATCTGACATCGTGTCCGACAGCGATAGTATCAAGTATAAGCAGTTGGACGCTAATCTACATATTATGTGCACAACGTATTATTTGCACGCACACAAACACCGTTCCGAACTGAAATGACATTAGAAGGTTGGCAAAAAATTGGGAGTATTGCTTTGGAAAATCGATTTTTCTGAAAAAATCATTACATAAATCTATTACAAATGAACTGTATAGATCTCTTCGGTAATTAAGCTTTGTCGGTACCGACTTCGTTTTGGAGATTTTATATATTTTTTCTTAATTTTTTACAACTAAAGTTGCGTTAAACTCATAAAAAGAAATTTTGTTAGCTCATAACTTTTTAAAGGCAATTTTTGTTGTTTTTTTGTTTTCGCACAGGCAATATTAACAATAAGATAAAACTTTATCATGTTTTGTTTTGAATGTACAATGTCAAACTATGGAGTAATATCCTCCCGAAATTTGTATGGAAAAAGTATCGACTAGTGTAACCTTAAGTAAACAATATGTACTATAAATTAGTGCATGTTTATTCTTTAATGGTCTCACGTTGAGAACATAAATAGTTTTGAAAATTACTACAAAGTTTTCATATTAAATGTGAAATTAAAGTGTCTAGTTTTAACCACATTATTGCCGAGAGTCCTAGCCCTCATTGTTTAAATCACAACTGGGATGTGTTTATAGAAAGTTTCGACTGAAACACCTCGTTATGGATATTTGTTACCAAAAGTTCCTTCCTTTACTTTCGTTTTTGTGAAAGCCAATGTAGGTGCCAACTTCATGTTTCGTTTGACAATGCTTGCATCCCAAGGGGCCTGTCGACCGGGAAAAATGCAAGCTATTCAGGCGAGCGGACGCGGAGCCCCTATCAATATCAGTACTGCGTCAGTATTGTCTTACAAACAAACTGAAAAGACACAACAACGCCCCATTTGTAAGCACTGAAATATTTTAATTTTCATTGTTTGTTACCTATGAATCAACACGTGTCATTAACATATGCGATGATATAATTAATGGCCAGGCATTGCGCATCGCAAATTGAAATCTTCCTATGAATTAAACACGTAATATAATATACATTATAATGATATCAATTTCATTTTGTATTATCATGTTTATTGGGAGTGGTTGGGCTACGTCAACCGCATGCATAATTACCACTGGGCAGGAGTTCACAAAGTGAGTGCCGGAGAATGAATGACACCGCCGAGGCCGTGCTGGAAAAAATGTGAAGAGATGACCTAGACGCAAGGCTGGTTCAAAGTGACTCGAGAAAAGAATACCTGGCAGAATTTGGAACATTTCTTTGCCCAGGTGTGGGAAAGTATAAGCTAAATAAAAAAGAAATGTTTAAAGATATTATAATAAAGCGGAGTACTAGACTCCGCACTGCAAGATAATGAAGGCCACTGGTATACAAAAGAAAACAGGTTCATTTATTAATTACCATAATTACTGTGTGCTGAAGTTTGCCTTTCAGTTAGTCTTACGATTGTTCGACTGTTAAATAATAAAGCTTCCCAAGACTACTGGAACCACTGGAATAAGTCACATTGACATATATCCATTTTGGAACCTGCAAGCAAGTATTGTACTTAATTACCGTGTAGGTACGCCACGAATATTTTGAGTGGTGTTGCGTAGGGAAAGTAATTTATTTGAATTAATATAATTTATTTTGCGTTTGCCCGCGGTACCTTCAATTTGCCAAGGTTAAGGAAAACCAGACGAAATTCATTTGTTTTTATTTTGGTGGCTACGCATTACGTCTACGGTACGCAGGCCACCGCCTACGCCCACGCGGTAGCCCGCGAAGCAACACTGATGAAGTAAACACAAACTATTTTTCCCGAAATTTAAATTGAAGAATCTTTGGAGGTTTCCTTGAACGTGAATATTGACTTTAAATGGTGCCCGACTCAGGAAATGTCTTAATACTTTGTGTCATCATAATAATCCGAGAGCAGTCTTTATTAATTTCTTAATAGCGGTAATGGTTACGGGCGGGTACACTTACGTTTCTAGGAATAAATATTGCTTGTTGCGTTTAGAGGATGTATACAAGTGACGTCATAAAGGAAGGAGTAATAGAAGCTATAAATAGATTCTCTGCAGCTTGATGAGACGGACGTGGTACCTGTAATCCTTGGCTTGGTAATTGTATTTACCATGTCAACTTTAGTGGAGTGCCTTAGGGTTTATTAAACCTTTGAACCCGTGTCCACTGAAAGATTTTTTGTACAAATTTTTGGAATGAGTTTTGACACTAATTACTCTTCCTAACTAATTTTTACTCATTTATCATTATCGATTTCAATCTGAATTTTCTTACATATTTTCTATTAAAAATTTTGAAGTTTCTTCCGTTTATGTTTTGTCCAGCAGGTTATTCACTTTTTGACTATTTAAGATTACGTAGTATCTAGTTAACTTTAAAATACTTAATAAAAGAAACATGCCAACCACATTAAAGTACAATTAACATCAATAAAATAATAATATAAACTGCTTAATTTTTTTTAGTTACCCTATTTTATGATTTCTCACAAACATACGTAAATATATCCGTATATACATAAAAAATAACGTTATGTGCGACCTATGTACTTGCCGTATTTTTAAACGGGTAACTTTGAATAAGTTCAAATAACTTTATATTTAAAAGGGCCTTTCCCGAGGCGTCTATCGTCAATGTTTTCATGGTTTAAAAGCAAGTTTTTTCATCCAACGAAATTCAGTGCAATATTTAATATAGAGGCAACGTGAAAAAAGAGAGATAACGCCTGAACGTTCAGTTGGCATTCGGTAATTCTGTCACTCACTCGAATATTTCATAAAACTGGTTCCGTAATGGAAACCTAGATAATCTACAAGATATCTGTATTTCCATAATATCTCCAGAAGATGTAATAACGTCATAATCACACGTAAGACCGGTTGTATGGAAATGTATTTCGAGTTGGACGCTTTTGAAGCATATTATTCGTATATTAAGCCATATTGACATTTATTAGTATATTAATTGATATTGTATATATGTATTTTTATTATTATGTCAAATTAATATTATTTATAATATTTATACAGGTTCCTCAGGTTGTCTGTAAGATAAGACACTCCATTGCATTATACACTTAGTTTTTGCAAATGTTTATTCTTTTCACAATATGAGGTCTAGAATAAATAAATATTCTTCTTATAAAATTAGTTATTCGTTTGTTCATTAGGGTTTGTTTTTTTTTCCTGTCATTTTGCCATATTTACAACCATTTTTGTAACGAAACAAAAAATCGTTTTATTCTGAACTAGTAGTGTCCCGTCCCGGTTAAGCCCAGTTTTTTTTTGAGTTGGATAATCATCTTATTATTTCTTCCTCTCTAGGGTGGGTGCAAATTACACCAATCTTCTTCAATTATCGAGCTTTTACGGCTTTTCTTAGTTTATAAAAACTTTACAAAGATATTGGTCTGTGAACCTTCCCCCCTAGCCAAGTTACAACTGTTTGCGTGCTGCGTGGTCGACTCGAGGCGATCAACGAAAAGAGAATCGAAACGAAACGGTTGTAACTTTGTTAGGGGGGCTTGACACTAAATAATGTGCTAATATTAGAAATACGTAAGAATAGTTATTTATTATTAAGGTGAACGATATCATTCAACCTTAATGATAAACAACTATTCTCTGAATGACTGAAGACTCTGTATTACAGTCCTCGTGGAGGTAATCAGCAGCAGTAACCTCTTGTCTCTCGCCATGGTTCAGGTCATGGTCCGAGGCGAGAGAGAATGGGAAATGGTCGCAACTGCGAGGGAACGGACAGCCTCACTCACGCCCCAACCACACAGGACACGCCCCGGGTGTCAGGTGTGGCAGGGCAATTCCCGGTCACTGCAGGTGAAGGCTTGAACGACGAGTAATAGGTAGCCCGCCGTTCGGCCGTCCGGTGTGAACTGAGCTTAGTGATCTACGCGCGCCTCAAAGAGATGCCAGTAAAACCGTAGGGGCCCAGTTGGGGCAATATTCGCCAAGGCTGAGGAAATTTTTGAAAGAGTTACTGTGGCCTTGAAACGCAGAGGGTAATTGAAGGAACACAGGTTTAGACTCACTCAGAGTGGGAGAATTATTTAATGATTTCCCACTTCTAAATAAAGTTATTATTAGGGTGAAAAAGGTTTATTAAAGTTTATTTTATATACTTTAGTTCTCTCATATTTCTCAACAGTTACTAAACTACCTAAAATAATCGTAGTGTACTGGATTTACATGAGATTATTAATATCCCAGACCGGTAAATATTATAATGACGATTTCGACTGAGTACATTCATGAATAATTAAAATCACGTACCTAGTATTAATACTTCTGATGTTGGAAGTTATGAACAGTTTTCTAATAAGTTACGTATATAATATTAAGCTAACATTATAAAGGTGAAAGTTTGTATGTATTATGCTCAAACAGCTGGACGAATTTGGATGCAGTTTGACACCGGTAGAACATGTCCTCAGGACTCAGAATACTATCTATTCCGGTATTATGTTCTCTAGATGCGGGAAAAGCCGCTGCCAGAAGTTAGTAATCTAATAAAATTGTAATAAATGTTGTGTGTAGATACAACTATCTTGTTATCTTTTATGTTTCGTCATACACAACATTAATAAGACCCCTGTTTAACTATTAATATATGACATCTTGCGGGTATATCTACCAGGAATACAGAAATGGCAGAACGTGTAACATTACACAGCTTCCTCAATTATCGAGAATAGACACATGCTTATTTCGGCCTGTAATCGGTAAAGGTCTTATCCTTTTCATCTAAAATAGACGAGCTTAATTCCGGAAACTCCGAATTCTGACTCTTTTTGGTAAATGACATTTGGCCTGGGTCTTAGTTAATTTGAGGGCCTTCTTTATTTCAGATATGCGCACTCGAAGGCACTATTTATAGATATAGTCAGAAATGGAAGAGAATTGGCCGGAAATTATCTGTCAAGTAGTAAGTAAGTAATTTAATTGGAACCTGTCCGGAGATGTAAAACAGACTGTAAGGTAAATACCTAAGAGTTTTAAAATAGACATTTGGTGGGTATTTTTTGTTTGGATTATATTCAATTGGAATAAATTCTGAAACAGTCGGGAAAAAGCCAGCTGAAAAACGAACAGCTTCACGCCGAAACTTTCATGAGCACAAAACAAAAAGCTGAAACGAGACCTGCGAAGTAATTACTAGGACATACGTCGCCAAGTTATTTCCTGTTTAATTTTCAGCCAGTTTTGTCTGACGATACTAAAAGTAAATTGCATCCAATGAAAACTCTCCCAATCACGACCGCACTGCCAGACGGCATGGGGGTTAGCAGAAACATGCACGGAGCATGATACCCACATAATATTTATGTGTTAAGTAAAGTTAGGGAGCTCTACGGGTGTATCTATACACAGTAAAGTATAAATATGTAGCGTCGCAGCCGTATCGTATTGATGTAAGTTACGAATTGAAATCTGGTTGACCGTGAGGTAGCTGCATTACATTACAGCGACGATTTTCAATCGGCGCGGCAACTTTTTATAAGGCGTTTTATACGATACAGACGGACGGATTAGTACGGATTTATTGCAGAACGTAAAATGAGTTAAGATTTTTGTACAAAAATCATTTAATTGAGTGTCACGAATTACCTACTTACCTACCTATAATTAATTGATGACAGTATTATACTCTGTATATATATCTGTATGGAACAACATTTATGATTGATAACAAGCTAGCGTTCGAACAAACTTTGAACCTTCAGAGAATTACAGTTCCTGGAAATCCATGCTCAACTTTTGTATACTCGTACAATAACTAACAGTCTAATATAAAAATAATGAGCGATTTATTTGGGTAACTGCATATTATATATACATATGAACGACAACTGTCCTTTATCATTTCACAGCTTAAAGCAATGATCAGATTGCGCTGAAATTAGTACACATTGGAACGCAGATGGTTATTATGACCAAAATTCACGCCCTAAGAGAATGAAACGGGGGTCCGAATTTTGTATGAAGAAAGCTATTTTAACGCAAGCAAAGCCGCCAGCAGAGTATAGTTAGATAGAAATAGCTTTCCAACTTCTTAGAAGTCACACCATTTCCTGCAAGCATTTTGCTTAGCGATAGAGCAAATATATCCAGGTAAGTGAGCTCGTTTTACTCGGCTATGGCGTATTCAAAAGGTCCATAATTTAGACTGGGAGGAGGGGGGGGTGTACGTACGGTTGGGCTTTAATCGTTTCAGCTGCGCTAGCCATTCTTAATGGAGTTTTAAATAACACGTTTACCGGGTCTCTGTGTGCGTTCTATTAAACAACAGAGTAACGGTGCACAAAATATTATGTGTCACGTGGTGATGTGAATTTTCTAGACACAAAGGCAACACTTATACGTGTAGAGTTCCGGGAAATAATGTAGTTAAATAATATAGTGCATTCGGTGGGTTCCGCGTCTCAACACCAACGAATTCTTGGTAAACTAAAGGCGTGGTGGCAATAAGTTACTCGTGTTATCCCCACTCTACCAGGACGACAGAGAGAGCATGAAAGTTAAATTAACGCGGTCGGTTGCAAGCTCTCCGAAAAATCGGCGCATTCGTGTTCACAGAGCATGGGGAATCGGGAACTCGAGTTGATGTAGATCTGTAGCTACTCAGAGTACTGCGTTGGTGTCTGATTTCCGTAAAAGTAATCTCTTTGAAACTTTTTCTACGAATTGTTGGGTAAGCACTAGACAAGCGATAATTCGGAGGCAAGGTTGGTGCGGTTGAGCACTTAACTGTAGTGTTGCGTGTCGCAGGATCGATTCCCGCAGGAACAAATATTTGTATGGCCTACAGATATTTCAGTTCTAGGTCTGGGTTTCTTATGTATGTGAGTTTACACGTTTGTTAACGCACCCATGATACAGGAGTCATTCGTAGTGTGGGGCAAAGTTTATTTAGAAATAAGACATCATTCAGGGACCTTTAGACACTCCTAAAATAAAAGCGGCAATAATCCGTGAAAGTAGTTCCTCGTCACTGTTTAACAGTAAACACACCCGTGTAGGTATATTTCACAACTTTCCCCGACTATATTTCATTTCCCGCATTACCCCAAGTTGTAGCTGTCAAATAGGGGTAATGGATTATAATAGTATTCATTTGTAATAGAGTTTCGACGTAGTAGCATATGAAATAGTGATCTTATGAGTAAATTCGAGGACTGCGAGACTCCCGCATTGGCAGCTCACGTCAAAATGTAGTCAGTAACACTTGTGTGCTCAGAAAATCCCGTTATTTAAGTTAGCAGGAGGATGGTTGCCCTTTTTAACAGATTGCATTGTAGACTGATGGACATCGTTAGAAGCTAGAATCTCTCTGGATTCGTTTGCAGTTAGACTGTTGGTATCGGATTTCAGAAATTCTTTTGTTTATGCAGTTCATGATTTAAAATGCACGTAACGATTTCTTTTCTACTTCGTATTTCATGAATTGATAAGGCAAGCGTGTGAGGTAAATAAGAAGATTTGAAATAATTTATTGGTGTAGGTTACTGTAATAGAGTAATTAATAGTGCTGTGCACTAGCTTCTGTTTCGTTAGCGTTCGTTTTATAAGTGCCCATGTAGGCTTATGTGAAAAAAATATTGATATGTGAAACTTTTTGATTAATAATAATGTAAACTTTTTTATGCATATTCACACCATTTTTAATTTTTATTGTATTGTCTATACGTGAGGACTTGTAATTGGCTTTCTAGTGATTATGGTTTCCTTTTTTTTTTGTCTGGTTTTATTAGCTGTAAGTCCTCCATGTACTAAATAAATAAATAAAATAATTAAATAAATAAATAAATACCTAGAGCTATAAATGATTTATGAATTTCATCCAAAGTAACTATAATCCGAGGTTAAAACCCCCATGCACTGAATGATAAAAAACAGGTTTAAACAAAGAGCTGATGAAACTCGGTAGAGTAGATGTGATTTGTTCCTATATCAAACGGTAATAAAAAAAAACTTGGCTAGTTAATTTTTGTATATAGGTACTTGTAAGTATAATAATCAATGACTCGCGACAAATAAAATCCTTCGATGTTTTTTTACCGGAGTTTATTAAATTTTGAAATAAGAAGCCGATGAACCTTTTGATAGTAATGACGGTGAAAAATTCCTACTACTTATAGTTTCTGCCGGAGCTATGGAGCGTGTCACCCTGAAGGAGCTGAACAACTTACCTCACGTTTATACCAATATGACCTTGCTCTTTATACTTTAAGAACTCGCTATAAATTAAAGTCAGTCCCCTTGCGGGTTCAAGTTGGTATTATCAGGATTATTTGAGGGACAAAACGATATTTTTACCTTATCTTTTTCTTTTATATAAATATAGAAAGAAAGAAAAGCGTTTATTAGTACTTCACTCAGTCATATACAATATGTTACAGATTGACATGGAAAAATAACATTAAAATCTGCGTGAGACCAAAAGGCTCCGAACTCAGCATATATTTAAAACGATAAACAACGCAGCGCTGGTATTCTGTTAGTTCCCGGTGTGATGCCACGGACACATTCACGGAGGTTAGACAAACTGTCGAAATAAAATAATAAATAATAATGAAAATATTGGTTTGTTAATGTATGTAATGTAAATGTTAAACAAATATTAAAAATTAGCCTGACGTTTCAACATCATTTGTCAAAAACAAAGACAAACGGACGAACGTGGGCGTACGGTTCCCGGATATGGACAGGCCCTTAGTGTTCTGGGGCACGATCTATCGACTGTCAAAAAAAAAAGTAGTAATTAATATGTTTCCCCGCACTCCTGTATCCCAGGAATTACTCCTGTATCATGGACGCGTTCACAAACATATAAACGCACATACTCATTATTATCACACTAGCATTACCACTTTGCTAGTGACTTCGTTCGCGAGAATGTTTTCATTGAATCTTTAACACCCCTTAAACTGTATTTTGAGGGTAGCGTTGAAATAGTACATTTTGATACAAGTGTTGAAAGTTTGTCATTGCGACCGAGGCGGGATTCGCACGAGTCGTAGGCGAGTGTGTTATGGAGCCGAGGGTGCAGTGATAAATTTGCACGTGTATCAAACGACTTTTTCCAATACACTTTTTCCACTACCGATCCAAAGAGTCAGAACAACATTTGCCACTCGGTTTTCACTCTTTCTCCCAATCACGAGTCTTCAACACCATTAATAAATCTTCAATATGGGTCCCTGGGAATATATTAGAAGCCAAGAAAGTGTTAAAGAGATGGTTACAAGACCTAACGTATGACCAAACTGAAAATTTAATCTGTCCATTGAGATGATTAGTATCTTAACACAAACAAATACATACCTGTTCAATACTCACTACGACTCAACACTCACACATTAGAACACTGGCGCACCTGCCACTTATTTCTATTAAATAGTCCTGACTTCAAAGTTCTGACAAGTAATTACAGTTTTATTTGATTTTATATACATATTTTATATACTTGTATTTTACTTCACACTTATTTTAATAGGATTTCAATTTAATTGAATTTTAATGTAGTTAGATTTCATTTTAATGTAATGTAATGATCTGAAATGTTATGTTCCGAATATAATTTAGTTTCACCTGTATGTTATTACTGTATTTCTTTCTTAGTTCTGAGATTTATTTGATTTAATTTTGTAATGTTTTTTCCTCTCTGTTATTGTCTTCATTGCAAAATTGTGCTGTCGCATAACACTAACTGCTTAACCTCTTTCACCTGGGCCACCAAGATACAGGCTACGCCTAGTTTGGGGTCCACGGCCACTTCTTTTGTGTACTGTCTGTCTTATTCTATTGTTCATTTCTTTATTTTCTTAGTAACTTGTGTGTGTCAATAAAATTATTATTATTATTACTTACAAAGAAATGAATAATCGGGGGTTGACCGGCGAGTCATGTGGGTCGACGCGCGCCCATCCTGATACGATACATGTGGCGGAGAGAGCACGCGAACTTTTCTGCACTAGTGCGGAAAACAGTCTATTCCGTGCCTACAAGCAGTGGGATAAGAACGGGTTTTCGAGTAAGTGTATTGAAAAAGTAATAATGACAGTCTATATTTATTTTAGATTAGAATTTGTGCCAAGTTTATAAACCCAAGGAATAAGATTCTGTCATACAACCTTTAATACCCCCTGAACCGCTTTATTTAGGTAGTTTTGATAAATAGTGAAAACCCTTTTTTTATTTACTAGGTCATATGAATAAAGTTTTGCATACTAAACGAATTTTTGGCTTTGCGTTACAAACGAAATTCGGCTGTGCGTTGATGATATGTCAGTTAGTTTTTCCTTTTATATATGTATGGATATTTATATAGGGTGACTGGCAATTAGTGTACGATACTTAAACACGTGATTGTGCTCATGATAACAAACAATTTTTATTATAGGAGCAAAGCCGAAATCGCGAAAAAAATATCAGCTGTTCAGTACATTAGGCAAACATAAATGTACTGAACAGCTGATTTTTTTTCAATAGCATTTTCTGGTTTGTTCCCATAGTAAAAATTGTTTGTTATCATGAGCACAATCACGTGTTTAAGTATCATACACTAATTACCAGTCACCCTATATATTACAATAGTACATTTTGTAGGTTAATGTCTTGACTTGTCAATGCTGACCCATAAGCAAGTGCAGCCTGTCTCTGTAATAACTAAGGAAGTTGTCGAAGTGGCTCAGCAATTATATTACCTTAGTTATATAACTCAGTTTAAAGTTTTAGATCTCATTAGGTTTGAACCCTGATTACCTACTGAGCCTTGTATAGCAAGCAACTTGAGATTAATTGAACGTAGCTCTCAAGTTTACCACAACAACCAGCTTTTAGCTTTTCGCTATTAGTCCGTGTCCGCCTTTTTTTCGGATATTCGGTGTGTTCAGCTGGGTGGCTTAATTTGCCGAATCTTGGCGATATCTTCTCAAAAAACATATCTAATTGTAATTATACGAATATATTGCAATGTCTCTCTTTTCATTTATGAGTGTATTTATAACTTTGAGGTGATAAATCATCCAAAGACTTTTCTTGCTCTATGGTAGAGGCGAGAGGGCATATCAGACTTTTACTGACTAAAACCATACCTGTGTCCACCTCTGAGGACCAGTTTTCCTATCAGAAATTCCCCATGGTCCTAGCGGGCATCGGCTCTGCCGGGTCCCTACAGTTTGCTGACATTTCTTTGAAGCGCGCGAGTATTCGGCCTTCGACGACTCGGGCTCAGTCCTTGCCTGACGGTCGACGGCGCGTGGAATAGTATGCGCCGTTGCAGTTGCGGTTGCTGCCGCGCCTACCGTGGCTGGAAATCGGGATCGGGATCCCGGCGGCTGGGGCGTGAAGGCCGCTCCCCCTTGCACGTGGCTCCTCCTTTGCTAACATTACTGCTTCGCAAAAGGAGGCGATCGCCTGCCATTCCTCCTCGCTTTGGACAATGGCCTGCGTCCGGCGCGAGAGATCGTGGCCGCCGATCTCCTCCATGAGGACACGGCGGTGCTTTGCCCAAGCGGGGTACACCTCCACCGTGTGCTCCGCCGTGTAATCCGGGTGGTCCACATAGTGGTGACACCCGGGCATCATGCACTTATAACTTGAGAATCACTTATCAAAATTTCTTCTTCTTTTCATGAAGTCACAGATACGTTCTCTAACTTAAGCATATAGTCTATACGAGTGCAGTCGAATGCACAGCTAGTGTCATAAAAAGCTTGCCAGTTCAGACTTAGCCAGTGAACTGACAAGCTAGTGATTTTAAAAGCTATGTTGGTCATTCCGGTTATTTTCAGAACATTTCGTAATTTCGTTGCTAATGTTTCGTTTAAGAAATTAATAGCATAGCTGGCTAAGCGACTTTGAATTTCGTGGTTTAAAAGTTTGACCCGGCTTTCAAAACCAACTTTAATTAGTACCTAGTACTTTTAAAATTGTTGCCAAGGTTAAAGAATTCGACTTGGAAGTCGTCGAGGGATTTTACTCTTAGAGGATTTCTTATTCTGAAATCAGACTTGAGTACACATTCCTTCTATTATTATATTTAAAATTTATATATTATGGAGTTTCTTGCCAGTTCTATGGAGTTTTTAGTCGGTTCTTCTCCATAGGAAACGACCATTTGGAAACGTACGCCAGCTTCTGATGCATTACATAGACACTTATAATAATTACATATATATGTGAAATAAATAATTTTTAGTTTGAGTTTGAGTTTCAACTCGAAATCTCCTCAAAGCATCTTAATGGCAGTTATTTCTTCTCATTAGTATAAGCAGCCTTAGAATGTTTCCACTGTTGGGAATTCAGGTCTCCTCCTAGGAGTGGGAATGGGCCGTAAGACAACTCTCGGGCTCAGTGCGGATTGGTGGATCATCTTCGAATTTTTGGTTCTAGGGCCTACCCATTTCCCACGATGTTTTCCTTCACCGTTTCGAAAGCTGTGGTGATGAAATAAATTACTTAAGATAAAGCGCCTGTCTGAGGTTGAACTCGCGACGTAAAACTCGCAAGTTAGGGCCGTTACTGTTCTTGTATTTTGATATTTTCTGTCTTCCCTGCCCTCGTCCTATGTTATTTAAGGTCATTTTATCGTAAACCGTCTTGATATCACTGACTACATTTTCTTTCATATCCTCATATAATCTATCTATTTTTCCTGATAATTGTTATTAATTGATATTAATAGAGGATATTGGAATTATTTTCGGATATGGGACTTAGAGGTCTCGTACAGCCGTAGACGTACTCTTTCAGTCTACAAAATATCAGTGCACATATTTTATGTAAGCGTTCAGTTCCACAAATCTACTATGCAACCGCATATTAGCAAATGTAAGCTACGGTTCATTGGCAGTAAGATTAGGAACCAGATTAGCACAAACCGATTCTTAGTAAAGGATTAATTTGTAATTATTGCGTTCCTAGATTCAAGATATCCATATCCATCTACATTAAAAGTAGCTTTGAGGCCGATTCGTCGACTCGTGTACAATAATGTATATAGTCAGTGTATATGTATATATAGGCTTCATTTGTAATACCCGTTTACCCGTATTTTTCCTGTTATAGCTTTTACGTACTTTTCTCGTAAATAGTCATTTCTTTCAGAGTTTTCCTGATTAGCATCTTGAAGAATCAACTTGAACAGTTATTTTTTTATTTATGTCTGCTTTGACTACTATTGATCTGTTTGCCAGCTGCTCTTCTTACTTAATTATTGTTTCCGTTGATAAACTTGAAGATTTGTTTATTGTTATTTCCTCTTTTTTATTCGTCTTATCTATTCTTTAACCCATATTCACACAATGCTTAGGTTCTCCCATTTCATGCATCCTTGATCCTTTTTCTTGAGGCCGCATCCAACCCTTGCCTGCAACTTCGACTTTTTGTTTCATCATCATCATTTCAGCCGAAAGACGTCCACTGTTGGACATAGGCCTCCCCCAAGTAACGCCATAATGACCGGTCCTGTGCGTCACGGAGGACGCAGCGTTGGAACGCTTCTCACAAGGTGGACCGATGACCTGGTGAAGTTCGCGGGAATCCGATGGATGTGAGACCTCTTGTTTAGGATTGGTTCATTACATTCAGTGTCATTTGTGTACGTGAGTTTATTTTTTTGTAATCGCACCCATGATATACGTGTTTATTATCGAAGTCCTCTCCAATGGCTTGGATTTTTATGAGGTCAATATGAAAAAACAGACAGCTCAAGCTAACCTAGCAAACTTTATTCTAAAAATTGCCTACGACCTATTCTACGCCCCCCTAGCCAAGTTACAACCGTTTTGTTTCGATTCTCTTTTCGACGATCTTTTCGGTTCTAACTTGGCTAGGGGGGCTGGCTTGCTAAATATACACAAAAAGTCATAAAAATCGATCAAATAGTTTTGGAGGACGTTGATAACAAACACCGTGACACCAGAGTTTCATGTATCAGATTTCATGTCATAGTGTTTGCTTCCGAACAAGTCAATGTTTTAAATAAAAAGACTATTTTAACATTATCCAATGACTTCTCTCGCTTTAGGGCGGAGCGTAGGGGCGTGTCAGACTTGGGGGTTTCTCTTTCGGAATTCAAACCATGGCCCCAGTAGGCTTCAGTCCTCCTGGGCCCCCACGGTTTTACTGACATGTCTTTGCGCATTTATGTGCGCGTGCAATACTACGCGCCGTCGACGACGTGGGCTTGGTCCGGATGGTTACAGAACGGGCGGACGGTGAGTAACTCAATTTTCATCGTCCGCAAGAACACGTCTTCTTTCTTCGTTGGCTGGAAATTGAGGTCGGGATCCTGGCGGCTGGGACGTGAGGATGTCCGTTCCCTGACGCATACGACCGCCTCTTCACTAGCATTACTGTTTCACAGGAGGTGATAAAAAATAAACTACGAATGAATGGGATGAGATTTACTATAGTCGATTATCGTTCTTTTACAAATAATGACTGATGAATGAACATGACTAATTTAAATAACTACAAAGCGCACAAATCCATCAATAATACTTGTCATTAACATTTATTAAATATTCAGACTTCACAGTGGACCTCTTATTCAAAAATTTTTAGAAAAGATAAGAAATGTAAATATTAATTGTAAAACTGTCTGAAGTCGGCTTTCTTTTCACCTGGGTGAGGTCATTCGCGTTACATAATATGTACCACAGGTGGCGGTACATATGGATACTAAAAAATGGCATGTACCTAGTCGCTTCGATATAGGTGACGCGACATTGTTACGACGGTTGAGTAAATATTTGACAAAGACCAAGTCCCTTATAATCGTCGTACGACACTAAGGGTCGCCACACACGGACCACACGCGACAGCCACAAAGCCACCACGATAAGCTAGAAGTGGCCACAAAGGAAGCTGAAGCGCACGACAACCACTTGTGGCCGGTCGCTGCTACTTTTTTTAACCCATACGCGCAGAATCATAATGGGCTCTGACGACGAAGGTGCGCGAGTGGCGTGTGACCGCGTTTAGTGGCCAGTGCGGGCAACAAGAAACGAGCAGCGGTGATTTGTAGCGTGTGGCCGCCAACCGTGTGCGGCGAATCCATATAAAATGTCTGAGAACTGTAGGAAATATGCCGGTGGCGGCTTTTTGTGGTTGTGGACGGTAGCCCGTGTGCGGCGTCCCTTTGGTACTGAAGATAGGACTCTATGAACTATCTACTCTGTGTAGGCGTGCTATAACGGCTACGTACTACGTAGCTACGACTTCGTAGCGTCGTCGTAGCAGATTACCGATTCACTACGAGTCGATTCATCATTTCTGAAACTTTGCTGTGCATGAAATTGTATGTAATTCTGCAGATGTGAACAGTTCGTGAATAAGGATTGGTTAGTAAATGACAAAAAGAAAACAGCCAGATATTATGGACAAAATTTATTTAATAAGTCTTACTTGTGGTTTAAAGTACTATTTACAAGTCGTAACATCAATTGTAATACTTATATATAATAAACAATGAATTTAATACCCATTGCTGTAAATCTAAAGCCATGTTTCCACTTAATCAAGTATTGCGTTTAATTTCTACAGTGTACACGGTTAAATGTGTACTTCGTTAAAGTGTAATCAAACTTGTCGAAATAACAACTAACGCTCAATACTTGACAAAATGGAAACGCGCTTGGAAATTAATTCAAACTGATCAAATATCCATATGGCATATATTTATATGTTCACTTAAGTACTGTAAATATAATTAATTTATTGTAAATTACAATGTAATTGTAAAAAAGTACCTATTTACAAATATCGATGGTCACTTTTTAATTTTATCTTAATTAAAAATAATAAAATTTATGTGCTTCATTTTTTTATAAGCAGGCAAAAGTATATAAGCAGTGCTTATAATATGATTATTATTTGTGTGAGTCTAGTTATTGAGCGTTTAGCCATAAGTCTCGTGAACCACACTAATGCAACAAAGTACCAATTAGCTTAACGCCAGTGTTCTAAACCCCGGTCAGGCGAAGTGAGAAAAACCGCGAGACGAGACGACATAATGCTCTCACAAACTGCCTTCGTTACATCTTTTAGACAATAAACAGGAAAAAGTGAGTCCGGAAACCAATTATTCATTTTCATGAATTGCAGTTATTTTGCATGTCCACTTTCCCATTTACTGGTTTTTTTTTTTTTTTTAATGTGGGAAAATCATGTAATGACAAATCTTGCTCTTGGGTGGAGCGAGAGATAGTGTCAGACTTTTACTGACTAAAAACCCACTCCTGTTCCCTCTTTGCCTTCATCCCGGGGCCCCGGGCTTCGCTTTCACACTACCCGTGGCCCTCCCATTTACTGGTGGCGTGTATTTATTATTATTAGGGACATTTACCTGTATGCGGAAGTGAACGCATGGCTTTATGAGTATCAGTAGACATTCATTTTATTATTCTGATCCGAGAAATCAGTATAACACGTCCATTATGCATCGTCTACTGAACTTTATAAACATCACATTTAAAAAAATATATATAACAAATGAGATTTGAACCTCTCCATGTATCTAAAGCTAATAGAAGTAATTGACGAGAGGTAATGACGCAGTGACTTAATTAATTATACCCTCTCTTTATCAACAATTGAACACATATTCATGAAATCGAATCGAATTAATGTACAAATAAAAATAAAAACACCTGCAACAGTGTCAATTTGAAAATAATTATAAGTTTAATACACAAATGAAATAATAATCTAAATTCTACAACTCATAATTTAATACATTGAAAAAACAAAATTCATGATTCTTTAAGGTGGGAATTTCGTAATGTTTTAATCTAAATGAGTTTCGTCACAACATATTGGATGGTATTGGTGATTCTGTACTTAATAAGGATCGGAAATAAAAGTGTGAAATACCTAACATTACTTGTCAATAATCTAGTAATCGAGCCTACAGACCCAGCTCGCGGTGATACTATTACCTAATTACGAAAGTTTTTATATTTTAATTGAACAGCAGATTATAATTTGTTGTCATAACAATATACATAATAATTTATAAATCATTGAAATAAACGAAACTCAAAATCTCGTGTTTCTTATTTAAGTAGTCGTTTATAATAAACGTAAAGTAGATTGGCACTAAAAACATAGCTAGCAAATACTCTGAAAACCGTTAAATTACAATTTACTTTCATAGTTTAAACATCTAGAAAAGTTGCCTTGAAAAAGTGTTCTGTAGATTTTGGCGAAAAAAATTAAAATGCCAGTTTGAGATCTATAAATAAATATTCTGCTGAATTAAAAAAATATATTAGTTACATAGATACCTTACATAGGACCATATGTGTCTAAAAGACTAAAGATGCTTAACTATATATGATAAAACTACACTATGAATTAAAAAATATTCTTAATGTTTCCGGTCAGACATCTTGTAGATAAAAATATTTATACAAGATGTTAGTGTTTATTAGCTTTTAACTGAAATAGCAGCACGTGTCGGATTATGAGCAAATTCCACGGATTTATCATCTTTTGTATTGAAAAAAGCTAGCTTGACGGTTGAAGCAGGACAGAATGGAAGAAAAATCACGATTTGTGCTGACCCCAAATATGGCGGTATAAGAGCAGGAATATGATAATTATCTTGGAAAGAGCACATAATCTTAAAAAAAAAATCTTCATATTACAGTATACTATAGGAAAAGTAAAGGCAGTGATTGTTATTAATATCGATGTTATATTCTAAAGGACTTTTCAAAGTACTGAGTCAGTCTGTCGCAGTCATATTTCATACAAAACATATTTTTGAAAACATCTAAAAAAGCTTTTAACTAGTAACTCAATAAAAAATAAATGGGTATAAATTATTGAAGTGACAGAATTGAAATTCGTGTCCTACAATGTATCCTTGGAAATAGGTAATACATTAAGGGGCCCGAACACACACTTCCTACCTACTGTTTGAATTATTACACAGACATGTCCCCCATACAAGTTTGACAGTCTTTTGTCAAAGGCTATAGGCATGGGCATTGAGTAAACTGAGGTTGTCTAGCAAAGAGGAGGTTCGGCTTCAGGATCCTCAGCCCTAGACAACCCGAAGACACTTATTAATACACGGTTTGTTGTGTTAGCACTTAGCACGCCCCTGGCTACAGCCACGGTAGTGGTTGTTTTATACACCTACATATACTCACAATAGTTTTAAGCCCTCATACAAAATCTAAAAACTCATCACTATTAGAAAAGAATAATATCAAGAGTATCTTTAGAAAATCCATACAGTCAAGTATAAACAATTTGACATAACACGAATGTATATTTACAGTTATCCAATATTTACCTTATAGTATTATTTGTGAAACCAATAACATCAATCTCATAATAAATCTTAACCTATTAAAGATCTGAACTCCTCAATATTCCAACATCAATGCATTGTGATGAATGCGGCTTGACTTCTTCTCAGACATAAGAATAGAGTTTATGAGACTAGAAATTGCCAAAAGACACGACACGAGATTACGAAGCTAGAGGAATCCTCATCGGGGCAAGGTCGTAGTGGTGGTGTCCTTGGACATCACCAACGCCTTTAACTCCCTGCCCTGGAGTAGCATTAGGAGGGCACTCCGGTATCACCGGGTGCCCGAATACCTCCGTCGTTTGATCGAGGCCTACCTGAAGGACAGGTTTATCATCTACCCTGGTCACGAGGGAGAGTGGAGACGGCGAGAGATGTCGTGCGGTGTTCCGCAGGGATCGGTACTAGGACCGCCCTTGTGGAACATCGGGTACGATTACGTGTTGCGCGGCGACCTCCCCGACGGGGTTAGCGTTGTCTGTTACGCAGACGACACGCTGGTCCTGGCGCAGGGGGAGTCGCACCAGGCGGCGGCCGAACTAGCGACACGCGGGGTTGCGACAGTCGTGGACAGGATCCAAGAGTTGGGACTCGAAGTGGCACTGCACAAATCCGAGGCCATGTGTTTTCATGGCCCTCGGAACGCGCCACCACCGGGTTCCCAAATAACGGTAGGAGGGGTTCGCATCGACGTCGGGTCGACGATGAAGTACCTGGGACTTGTCCTCGACAGTCGGTGGAACTTTGTGGAGCACTTTCGACGTCTGACTCCCAAACTAGAACGGACCGGGGCTGCCCTAAAGCGGCTCCTACCCAACCTTGGGGGTCCAGACGCCTCCTGCCGTAGGCTCTACGCGGGAATTGTTCGGTCCATGGCCCTTTACGGGGCGCCGGTGTGGGCGCCGTCACTGCAAAGGCGACCGGCGGCCATACTGAACGCTTGCCAGAGGGTCATGGCCATCCGGATGATACGGGGATACCGCACGATTTCCCGCGAGGCGGCGAGCCTTCTTGCTGGCCAGCCACCATTGGATTCGGAGGCAACAGTCCTTGCACGCATGCACGATTTGCGCGTGGAGATGCAACGCCGGGGCGAAACTCCGCTGCCACGCCAAGTCGCGGCATGGCGGACAGAGTTCCGGCGGGATCTAATGGTGGAATGGCAACGACGACTGTCGCAACCCAGTGCTGGGCACGCTACAATTATGGCGGTGAGTCCCCTCTTTGAGGAGTGGCTGGAGCGACAACACGGCGTCCTCACCTTCCGCATGACGCAGGTCCTCACCGGGCATGGCCAGTTCGGGAAGTTCCTGCATCGGATTCTGGCGGAAGCAACGCCCGGGTGTCATCATTGTGCGGACCACCCAGAGGACACGGTGGAGCATACGGTGGAGGTGTGCCCCGCTTGGGCGGAGCACCGCCGTGTCCTCGTGGAGGCAATTGGTGGCAGCGACCTTTCGCGTCGGGCCCTGGTTCAGGCTATGGTCCGGAGCGAGGAGGAATGGCAGGCAGTCGCCTCCTTCTGTGAAGCAGTAATGCTAGCGAAGGAGGAGGCTGCACGCGTGAGGGAACGAAGGTCCTCACGCCCTAGCCGCCGTAATTCCGACCCCGACTACCAGCCACGGTAGACGCGGGCTTGCGGACGTTGAGCACTGGGTAGCTCGCCGTCCGGCTGTTCGGTAACTAACCGGACCGAGCCCAGTCGTCGACAGCGCGTAGTGATCCTCGCGCTCCTCAAAGAGATGTCAGCAAACCGTAGGGGCCCAACAGGGCCGATGCTCGCTAGCTAGGACCGCGGAGAATTTCTGAAAGGGAAACCCGTAGTCCTAGAACGCAAAGGGTAATTGAAGGACACAGGTGTGGTTTTAGTCAGTAAAAGTCTGACACGCCCTCGCGCTCCACCCAGAGCGCGAGAAGTCATTTGGATGATTTCCCACCTTAAAAAAAAAAAAAAAAAAAAAAAAAAAAAAAAAGAGGAATCCTCATAAAATAATTATATTTAACAGTTCAAGTCATTTAACTCGTGTAAATGAGTTGAAAAGTTAAAATACACTGATTAGTTCAGCGCGCTTCGACATTCCGGCACCCTCCCTCTATATTAAGGCGGAGATGGAAAAGTTAATTATTTTTCTACAAACACAATTTAAATATGGAATAAAATGTAATTACGGTCGTTACTAAACAATGTTCCCGGGGAGTCGTAATCTTCCTCCATCAGTGCAATTCATACGAAAATTTCGGCCATTACCAGATCAGCCGCGTTACAAGAAATTTGAGACTTCGACCAGATTATTTGGGCTCAGAATATTGCTTTGAGATTTAAATCTGCACATCATTTTTCGCCCAATAATGAGTTCTCGTAAAATATGGCTTCCGGAATATTAATACTGAGGATTGGTGTACTTTATTTCGTTGTTCTCGAATATAGAGCTTCATGTGTAAAATTAAATTTGTTTATTCTTGGTCGGAATTGAAATAAACGAGCGAACTATTGATTAAATGTGAACGGAATATTCGAACGAGTAGTGCGTCGGATCCATGGTCGGATCGCTGTCATGCCAAATGGAGGCTCCATTACTCCAGTGCCCGTAAACTCTATGAACGTCCACATACACACACATACATCCTAGCATCACAATTGACAATGTCGACTATGATCAATATTCTATAGTTCGATGATTTATTTACACCACTCGCACCATACTTGCATTAAGTCAATAATAAACCACATTTACAAAATATGAGCTATGGAGATCACAAGTCATTCGTTATCGTACGAAACCTTCGTTCCGAAATTTATATGAAGGACGAAAGTAAAAGATTTTACTTATATGAAGAACAAGAGCTTACTTAATACACTCTATCGCTGTTGTACCAGTTCTTCGCGACAGATAGGCATGTTAATTAAGAACTAAGCGATTTTATGGCAACTTCCTTATCTAAATACCTTTGTATTATAAACAGTACAGGACCTCTTGATGTAACTAATCATAAAAATATTGATACAAATAATTAATCCAGATCATATCTCATTATTTATTATTTGAGATTCGATTGGACACCTATATTATAGGTAATGGGATTTTAATTCTTATCTGATTCCAATATAGGTACAAACCTAAACGCTGCCCCTAAAGTAAGCAAGATTTAGAGTAAACCTAAAGATTCACCTTGTATTGATTAAAATGACATTCATTACTCAAATGGAAAACAAAATTTGCAAATTGAATCACCTGTTAAATACGCAATTTGGTTTCCGTTTTACGAGTTAATTATAACACTTCAAGTTTCACGGCACTCGCGAAGTTTGTAAGTCCGTCACCACCGACTTATTTCTAGTTCAATTTTCCATCCCTGTATAAAAATATTTTACTTGACTTATCACAAAAATGTACTGTTCACGCACTAGCTACATTTAACTTTCTACGTAAAGTAACAGCTGCGCAGAATACCACCAACTTCACTTAGAATACGAGTTTCGCGCAGTGGCAGTCTTTGAACTGACTGCCAATGAATGTTTGTGTTAGCCCTCCAGATAGGGGTGACAAGTGGAAGTCAGGGGCGGACTCGGGGCCGCGTCACGAGCGCGTCCGAGCGCGGCCGAGCGTAGCCGAGCGTCTCACGCCTGGCGACTTACAGCCGTGTTCATACGATGATCTCGCGGATGACGCGGCGCGCGCGCGAGTTGGGCGTGGAGTAGCCCGACTCCAGCGACTCGTCGTAGCCCAGCGACATGTGCAGCGGCTTCTCCTCGGCGCCGCCTTCGTCTGCGCGCATGCCGTACTCCGGCAGCCCACTCACCTCGTGGTACGGCGATTCTGATGAAAGACAACATGCTGTAGGTACTTACTAATTGCTATAATATTATTATGGGTGAAGAAAATCTAATTCCTGGAATGTTTACGAGAACCTTGTTTTATGCACCTCTCTTCCGAACCTGATGATCGTTATTGAGGACCATCTAGGTATCAGTTTAAATAGTCTAGACAAAAACAGTACGCAGACACAGTTAAATCTGCGCGCTTAACTGTGTCCTTGGCAAAGTAGGCATCTATAAAGTAAATATTTTTCGGCAGTTTTTTAACAGAAGCCACGGTGTTTTGCAAAAGTGTGGGCGTAAGGTCATTACCGAGCGGCTACGCTCCACGAAAATTTATCGTAGTAATTTATGAACAAGTTTTGGTAGCGAAAGAAAAACTCTTTGATGGCGCAGAAAGGCAGAAAGTGTTTCTATTATTAATCAGTGGGATAAAACACTTACCGATGTGTTGATCCATTCGTTTCTTGGGCTTGTGTACGGAGGCGTAGGGGTCGGAGCAGTACTCCTGGCGTGAGGGGTTCTGCGCGGCGCGCATGTCGTAGTCGTTGGGCGCGGGCGGCTGGCTGGCGTGCGGCAGGTGCGAGTAGTGCGCATAGTCGTCGATGTTGCGGTAGCCCGCATGCGAGATAGGATCGTAGTCGTAGTTGCTTTGACGATCCAGTACTTGATGAGCTGGCAACGTCGCAGCATTATTCGCCGCCGCCATCTTCATCTGCCACAACGAGTCCTGAGAGTTCACGCTGCCCCCGTTGTTACTGTTTGTATAACTGTTCTCTATGAAGCCCATGTTTACCCCTGTGAACAATTTTTCTCATTATATATCGCATCGTGGGACTTTAGCGGGATCTAACGCGACATGCAACGCGTGCTGTCCAGATATAGGTGGTTATTACCTTCTATGTCGACTGTAGTTAGTCCTTAGTGAATGCATATGAGAAAATAAATCAAAATAATTGAGTCCAAATTAAAATTATACAATGCGTGTTTAACACAACTACGAGGTAACGTAAAGTTTGATGTTTCATGAGAAAAATGTTGAAATGTTGACAGAGAAAAAAATTTACTTACAATCTGAATTAGGCATAGTTTGTCCTGGATGAGGTTGAGTGTGGGGCGGAACATGATAGGAGTATCCTCCTTGTGTCGCGTACACTGCGGTCTTTGAGTCGTCCATAGACAACGCCATGTCCATTGAATGTTCAAGGGCCTTATTCTCCATGCCCGAGCTGGGGTAATATGGTGGAGGGGCTTGGTTCTGCGGTGTCACTTTAGCTGGTCTCATTGAGTCCATTTCGTAGTCTTTGGATCTATCTTTCTTGTTGGGCCTGCGTCTGCACTGGTAGATAAGTAATAATAATCCCACGAACAGAAGAACCACGACAGTGGTGACGAATATCCCTACAATGGCTGCCGTAGTGCGGGCTGATGTCTCCTTGATGTACGATGTTCCAACTGTTAAGAGAATAATGATAAATACATGTTTAATCAAGTATATTGACTTGAGTCGCGAGGTTGACGACATGTGGGATGTAGACTCAGCGATCTTTGTACCGATAGTCGTGTCAACCAATGGCATAATAGCTACGAAACCCAACCAAGCACCTTAGGAGGCCTTCGTTCGGCGGCTGGATTAAGGGCTTGAAACAGAAAGCAGTACTCTTGGACACGGCTCGTATAGAAAACCATCCCTTTCTCAGGAGCCCTAACCGCGAGCAGCTTGGACCTTTTTCCCTATACTGTTGGGCTACTATTTTTATATATTAAAATGTTTTTTAATTTGTTTTCGAAATCATTTTTTGAATAAACGGAACACGTGTTTTAGCTTCTATTTATAATATAATAATAAAATTTATCTACGAAAACTTCTCTACCCTAATTTGTTAAATTCTGCGCTGCTAGGGTTTCTATTATCAAAAATAAATTGTTTCAGTGAAAAGCTTGAAGGCACTTAAATAATTCTTTCCTTGTATTAATGCTTTCATAGAAGCTGTTTATTACATCATAATGTTCATTCATTCACCCGGATACCAGTTAATAAAATTGGCTGTCGGGAAGACGTCAGATTTAAAGTGAACAGCTAAAAATAAATGGGAAACTCGCCTAAATGTAACATCTAAAATGTTGTTATTAGTTTTGTTTTCATTTTATTTTACTTTTTATTGTAACCAGTTTTGCTCTCTCTGTCCATTAGTCTTTGTTTATAGGTACGAATATTATAAAAACCGGCCAAATACGAGTCGGACTCGCGCACGAAGGGTTCCGTACTGTCCGTATAAAAATCACGTTTGGTATAAAGGACTACCCACTTAGATATTAATTTTATTCTGATTTTAATATATGTTGGTATAGCGGCGAAAATTTCAACTGTCTAGTTATCACGGTTCATAAGATACAGCCTGGTGACTGATAGACGGAAAGCGAAGTCTTATGCTTCCGTGTTTACCCTTTGGGTGCAGAACCCTGATAAAAAGGAGAGCGAATTTTGAATAGGCACCTATAATATAATTATGTGATCGGTAACCCTTAAAATATATTGACATTGACTATATTCATATCTTATGTAGTAAACTAGCTTCTGCCAGCGGCTTCGCCCACGTGAAAGTAGGTCTTTTTCCCCAACAAACTTTGGACCCCCGTTTCCTTCCCTTAGGGGTGAATTTTGGAAAGTCCTCTCTTAGTGCTTGCCTATGTCATAAAAGAAAACCTTGTGTAAAATTTCACACTCCTAGTCCCCGTGGTTTAAGCTGTGCGTTGATATATCCGTCAGTCAGTTTCACCTTATTATACCTTTTAGTTTAGTTTTACCTTTGTAAAACTGACGCGAGCCTAGATCACTCAATTATTATTAAAATTACGTATAGTCTACAACTAATTACTCACTCTCTGCTTCCGTGTACTCGCTGCAGACATCTTGATTGACCTGCAAGCAAAGCTTAAGTCGTATGCGAGGGTTGAAGTCATCCAAAGGCGGATCGGTCACGTGCCGGGTGGTGGTGCGGGTTGCTTTACTGGGGAGCTCCACTGTGGCTTCCTGCACTGTGGCAACTGCGCCTGACAGACGCAGGGTCACAGTATCCACTACCTGTTACACAAGAAATTATATTAACATTTGTTCCTACAAAAAAACTGTTTATATAATATTATCAATGATAATGTTATAAACAGTTTATTTTTCTGTAGTGGTCTAAGGGGTCTCATACAAAATTACGATGCGATGCGATACGAAGCCGCATCGCTGGATGCGAGTTCGTGCGGCAAAGCAATTGCAAGTTCTTGCGATGCGTCGTGACAACTCAAAGATTTTTACTACGCAGCATTGCATTGCATTTTTGTGTTCGGGCCCTAAGACAGGGCGCTCACGAGTAACTTAGTTGGCCAGCTAGTTGTTTGCACTTTCATAAAAATCCGTAACTTCATTTGAAAAACTAATTAGCTGCAGAGATAACGTTGCTCGTGTGCGCTATCTCTAAATGGGATAAATACGGCCAGCGTGTGGTAGACGCAATTTCATTCAACGTGCACGCTATTTGTCATTATTTCCTAACAATATATTTTTATTCCGGATGCCGAATTTATTTTAGTCACAATTTATACTCGTGTTTTGAACATCTGCAAACATAATTGCATTTGTTTAGCATCGGAAAATGTTCAATATTAAACATCGGTTCTATCCGCATTCAGCCAAAACCCAGAGTTTGGTGAATATCGCTAAAATCGTTACACTTGGCAGTCGCACAAATATAATCATTTTGAACTTAGTAAACAGTTTAAACTTCAATGTAGTTTGTATTTACATTCACATTCTGGTGTAGGAGTAATTATTGTCTTGGACAGAATGTCGGGCATGTTGTATCCGACCCGGTCGAATCTAATGGTAAGGGCATTCCTAGAAAGTATATTTCGTTGGAAGAGATAAAATATCTCTTACTAATGTAGACATTAAAATTTTAATGCCATTTCTCAAAATGTTTGAATCTGGATTAGTGTCGTTATAAATAATGAAATATCTCATCATTTAGTTATTTTCAAGGCAGATTTTTAAATTAGCTAATTAATAATAAATTAATATTTCAGCTACCTACTAGTTTTATAGTTCCTGTAGGTTAACGTGTTTTCAGAAACATAATTACATTTTCATATTTTAAGCATTTACTTCCAAGAAGTTATTCACTATTCAAGACTTCGTGGAATTTAGATTAAGTAAGTACATTGCTAAATTCTTACGTCTCTACGTACCTATATTCTCTAGGCTTGTAATAATTTAATAATTAAGTAGTATGAAATGTACGCAGAGTTATTTTCACTCTTTGGTATTCTGGTAATTATAATATAATATGAGTTTTTTTATTGGGTCAGCGACCCTAAACAATTAACATGATAAACCAAGCACTTTGTTGGCACTTGCCAAGTACACATTGTTACATTCCTACTCCACACGTAACGCTTTTCCCAATTTCTAAAAAACTATAAGGTAAGATAGAGGGACCTATGTTTCCTCTTCTTCAATCAACATTATACCTAAAGCGTATAATATTAAAATGCAAATTAAACAAGGTATATAACACCTGAAGCTTACACGCAAAGCCAAGAGTGAGCTAACATCAAAGAATGGTGGGGTGTTGTGTGCAGTAGTTATGTAGGTAGAAAATATTTACATAATAATAGGAAAAAATATATGTAGTAGGAAAGTGGAATTACCTGCCATCCCGCGGTACCTCCCATAGATGCAAGTCCTTCCACGACCCCCACTAGCGACAGGCAGGTCGGGGTCACTGTGAACGCTATCGCCTGCGTGCTGGGGTCGTACGTCACCTGCTCCGGAGGATTGATTTTGTCCACCTTCGTCGTCACAGTAATCTCATTCGAATAATTGCTCTGCCCCTTAGTATTGACCGCTTTCACCTGCAGTTACAAATTCAATTTAGAACTTCGAAGAGGCGAACGACTCGATTGTGAGCATTCTAAAGCGTGTCGAAAACCATAGCGACGGCACAAAACGTAAAAAGAATATTGTAAACTTAAATAAACTAACGGCACGCGCCGAATGATTTACCTTGAAAACAAATGTGAGTTGCTGTCGGTAGCGATAACAATGAAAAACAAAAATGTAAGTTAATACCGTGTTCGGGATAAATCTTAACTGAAATTACAATTCTTATAATGACTTGGGGCGACATTATATCTGAAACCAAAGTTGTCCTAATTTACTAGTGATGGACCAAGGCTAAATGTAGATTCTGCCGAACGACGACTCTGGCTGAACATTCTGTGACCGAGCGAAAGTTCTGGGCGAAAAATTCGAAATTCGAACTTCGTTAAAATTTCATGAGCTTCGATAAGATTGACAGGAGTTTTTGGCAGCATTTTTTCGAGTGAATTCCAGTGGCTGTTTTAAATACGAAAATGTATTCCTTGTGGATATTGTGATGTAAAATTGGTGTAGTTTTTTATCTTAAGTATCTATACAACTAGACCATATGCAGAATCATTGAAACAGGCGTAATCACAGGTATAATTTAGCTAAGAATTTGATTATAGTATTAATGACCAGCTCTACAAAGCTTGTCGAGTAGGCTGACTCGATATATTTACTGCCAAATACTGTATAAACATTAGAACGTGTTACATTCACATTTAAATAAGACTCAAAGTAACTCAAAGTGACTGTAAAAACTAAATACTTTCTAAACTCGACACTGGCTAAATGCATACATCGTGCGAAGTCATAACAAAAAAAGGATGATAGGTCTGTAAGTTTAGTCAGATCACTAGTGTACATCTCAGTCACATTTTGCCATTGCAGCCATTATATTAAAGGGTTGTGGTACTTTCAGCTTACACAATGTCTAAAAAATCTCGTTTAAATTTACGCAATCAAAATTTTGGAAAATGAAACGGTATTCGGCCGAAACCCAACAACAGTACCAATCGGCAAATACTGTTAAAGTTGAATGTAAATCTAATTTCAGTCGCATCATTAATTCTCTTAAGAAAATTGGTTTCTGTGAAAATGAACACAATAGCGAATAACATGTATTTGGTACTTTAGTAAATAAACATGTTTCTTGTTCTTCGGTGACAACCACGAAAATCTCGGATTAGGTTTTGGAGTCTTATTGATTTGTTGGAGACGAACAAGTAATACGAAGTCCCACCTATATACCATTCACTAACACACATATATGTAATTAATTGTTATATCGATGTGATTGTAAGATAAATAAAATATAAGATCCTACGTTCTACAAATGACAAAGACTAGTATTAAAAAATTAATTCCACATTACTTAATTGAAAAGGTTATTACCTTGAACGAGTACGTGTTGTGCTGGTCAAGCCTGGTGACGTTGCAGGGGTTGATGCGGCCGCAGTCGTACTCCATCCAGTCAAACTCGGAGGTGCGGTCCGAGGCACAGTGCTCAGAGCTGGTAGAAGCGCCAGAACCCCGAAGAGTCTCCCGCCGATAACGCACAAAGTACTTCGTGTTCGACAACCCCCCATCAAACCCAGCTTCCCACTTGAGGGTCACGTACGTCGGCCCCACTTTTTGGCTCTCTAACAATCGAGGCGACTCCGGAGCGCCTTTCGGCTGTAACTTGATCTGAGGTCGGATGCTCCCTAGCGAGTTCTTCACTTTGCAGTAATAATCCCCGTAATCTTGGGGCTTTACGGTCTTTATTTTAAGAACACTGCGGTAAGAGTCGTTATTATCGGTCGTGGTATTTATCTCGTAGTGCCCGTCCGAGGACATCTGTAGTGGCGCTGTGTTAGATCCGTAGAACCATTGAAACTCTGGTTTGGGATAAGCTTGAACTCTGCATACTATTTCAGCCATTTCCATAACATCATAAGCAACTTTATTATGTTGCCGAATTGATATGGGTTCGTCTGAAATAAGGATAACGAGCTTAAAAATAATGTAGCTATAAATTATGTAGCATTGTACATACACCTTCCAATTTTCCTTACCTATGTACTTCCTTTTCCATACAATTTTCTTTATACTGGAAAAGGAAGCGAAATAGAAAAGGAATATTTATAATTAGTTTTGTAAGTAGAACATTTTTTTTAAATCTTGTTCTTTGCTAATTAAAGTAATGAGATTCTAACAAAAAACAAACACATTTTCTTATATACTCACGTTCTATTCGAAGATGCATCGTAGACTCGACTTTCTTAACTTCGTTCTCGAATGCGCAGGAATAAATACCTCGATCGTCTGGCAATAGGTCATTAGTATTCGGTCTCGCCTTTCCGTTAAATTTAAGAGTGCTTTGAACAGTGTAAACGGCATTTCCACTCTCTTTAATATCAGTTTTGACTTCGTATAAATTCGTATCGGCTTTGATTTCAGCGTTGTCCTTAAACCATTTGACATTGGGACGCGGTTTGCCGAGTGCACTGCAAGTGACCGTGAAGTCTTGCTCTCCCGAGCGTTTCGTCATGTGAGTTTGTAATTTGGTCTGGAAACGAGGCGGCTGGTGAACTTCTAGTGTGACAGAGGCTAGCTCGCCGTGACCTAATTCGTTTGTTGCTTGACAATGGTAAACACCTTCACTTCCAAGGTGTGCACTAGGTATAGAATATTGACTGCCTGTAGCGAGCACTGCAGGCTTGACGTCCGAAGTAGTATCCATATCGCGGAACCACCGGTACTGCGGGGCTGGCCAGCCTGGTGGCTTAGCGCTACAAGTTAGAGTAACCCCAGCCCCTTCTTGGGCCACCGGTCGGTCAGGACTGATGTACGCACGACCAGGCCTGTGTCGTACGAGCACAGCTACTGACGCACTGTTAAATCGCTCCGTACGCTTTCCATTGCTAGATGATATAACATTCACAGCCCGACAAACGTAAGTTCCGGCCATCTCAGCATTCACTTTTGTTAAACTAAGAGTGTTTCCGCTTTGATGGAAATCAGGTTTTCCTTCCATCGTCCACTCAATAGATGTAGGCTCAGGATTTGCCGAGACTTCGCAACGAATTTCGACATTTCCGTCTTCCTCGGCTTCGTAAGTTTTGGACTCGACTGTAACACTCGGAGGGAATAGTACATCTAGATACATTTCTTTCTCTCCAGGGCGCCCCAGGCCGTTGTCAGCGCTGCACGTATATTTTCCCGCGTCCTGCACCGTAACTCCCTGGATAGTGTGAGTGAAAGAGTTTGAGATGAATTTGCCATTTCTATTCCATCTCACAGTGCTCACTTTCGGCTTGGCGTCTACTTTACATTCCATGGTAGCCACACCATCTATTTCTACCCGTAAAGGGTTTTCTGGAGCAACTTCAACGCGAGGAAAATCTAAAACAATAATAAGATTTTATTAAATGTGAAAAATAATAAAATGTTTTCGTGAAAAATTTCTCAATCGACAAAATAGATAAAACTGCAAGGAATATTTCTAGCGCACGTGTTGTGTGTTTTGTTGAAAGATTATAGTATTAACGTTGTACAAAGGAAGCGGATGTGCTGGTCCGGTTAGCTGTTCGAAGCATACCAATAATACATTTGTTTACAGATTCTGTCAGAATTAAAACATGCACTGGCGCGCGTGTATGCTTGTACTTCAACTGGTGAAAGACGTTGCTTATTCAGGTCAGTTCATAATAAACAGTATGCAGATGCTGCTGTGAGATAAGGGCATGAAAACGATCTTATCTTCTTCTTACTTTTTATTTCAATTACCTAACCCAATTTCCGATCATTGAACACAGACATGTGGTAGCAGTTGCATCTTTAAACATCGACTCGAATAAAAATACAACGAGAGGTCAATGGTCTTTTATGCTAGTAACATTTGGCGTTAAATATCACAACAATTAACTATGTCATGCACTTATAGCCTGGTATTGGAATAGTGCCCAGGACATAACTATAGACTCGTTAATTTGCCATCTCGTTTCGAAGTCCTATATAAATGATAAATATAGGACCTAATAAAGCCTGCTAAATCTGAATCAGCTTTTCTCGTTTTGTATATTCAATCTCTACTTGTCCCAGCAATTCTAAGCAGATATTTTAAAATCCTAAAAATAAATACCTTTTATTGTGGAGCCGGTTTACGTAGCATTTAATGTAAAGCGCAGGAAATATAAGAATTGTTAATGAGATAAGACTTTAGAAGCTTCTTTTTAAAATCCTTCAAGAAGACAAGAGACAAAAAGTTATTTTTCACAAATATTACATGGTGAGAGGAAGAATGCGATGTAACAGTTAAAGAAAAAATGTTTGATGGTTACATTGTCTTGGTTTTTTTTTAATTAAAATGCATTTCAACCTGCTATAGACTTGTCTACTTTCTTATTTTCAATAATAATTTCGTTTAATATCATATCATAGTAACTGTATCGAGCGACCAAACCTCTCCTTTGTGTAATAGTTGGGTAACCACAACAAAAACGAAGTTTTAGTTCGTTGGTCGGTTCACCTGGCAAACTTTCGATTGCGGGATTTGTCTTAACGTGTGGCCTTGCCTAAACCAACTGGAACTACTAAATGCTACTTGTTTTCAGCAAAGCTCTTATACAGTGGACTTGGAATGAATTCTACAAAAGCTTAGACTAAAACTTAAGAGCCCATTTTAAAATGTAGGTAATTGTATTTTTCCATTGGGAAAGTAGGTACCTCCTTTCCGGATTTTTGCCAGTTCCAATAACAATATGTTTGCTTCATTACATGGGACCTATAAAATCTAACCGATGGCATGTGGGTTTACTACACACCTATACCTCTAACCCCGTTTTTTAAATACTGGCGTGGTGCAAAAGCCCAGATATTTTTCATGAACGTTTTTATAAGCAATTGGGCCAACAAAAACAAGGTAAACCAAAATAAAAGCCTGGCTACGGTCAAAGCTGTAATACTCGCAAATAAAAGGGTTTGATTAGCAGTAGAGAATCTGGAAAAGTTATATTATTATTATATTATATTATTTGTAAAACGTGTGTCGAATAAGTATTTCTAGTAAAAGTCTAAGAATGCTGTCTATTTCAACGACTTTTTCATATGTTATTAAATATTCAATGAGTCAATTCGAATTTCTACCAAAATCTGTACAAATAAATTTGCGAAAATTCGGTCCGCAGTCTGTTGACAATTGAACGAAAAACGTACGTAAGTAGGTACTCGAGTATTCTTGAATTTAATTACCTAAGGTAAATTATTAATTTCAGCTAAGCCAAAAGGATTTTGGGCTTCATAGCCTGGAAATTTAAATGAGGCTGATGTAAATTAGTCTAAAATAAATAGCAATATATTAGTTCTGAAATAAGGTATGAACATTCTCAGTCCTGTATTTGCACAGTAGGGTGGGTCATGTAAATAATAGCGAGCAGGATTCCATTCCCGTGGTACGGCGGGAGCAAGTTTAGGTCATTGAGGTTATTTGCCGAGAGCTTTTACGTTTCCTTGATGGCCCCTGGCTTCGCTCAGGGATTCCTATGCCGAGACGTCGTCGTCTACATTTGAACGCGCGAAAGGAGTCCGTACAAACACTATCTGCCAGTGTTTCTTTACTCGTATACTTTTACAAATGACTTTTATGTTGCAATTTTACAAATACCTACTACCTACTACAGAGGAAAAAAGCGATGTCATAATAGCAGGGCATATTAGCTATTGTGCCATGACTTTTTTCAGCTTTTTTCTTCTGATCAACAAAATACGGTCTTACTAACAGTTAGTAACTAGTAATAAAATTTAAGAAAGTAGTCGGAAGTCAGTGATAAAAATGAAGTAATTACAACAGAATTAATAAAACTAATTAACGGGATTCAGCTTATTAATATTATCTCAACTCAAATACAAAAGGGATTTAGAGACGTAAATAGTAGATTTGAAGAAAACATCAAAGTTTTACGAGCAGCAAATCAACAAAGATTTATTGTAGTCCAGGAAAATAAGATTTTACTACGAAGATTTCCTTCACTTTGAAGAAATAAAATTCAGATGAAATGAATTAATTTAATTGAAATAGAAAATCCTAATCCTGATAATAAGAATAATAAATATTTTAACTTTTAAGATGGCAACCTACACGTTTTAAAAATAAACCGATCATGGAAACACAACTTTTATTATTTTTTACAAAGAAAAAAAAACAATCTTATTTCATTTGCCACTGTTTTTCTTTATTCCCAATAAAAACTTTTTTGTAAATGAAATAACAAGCAAATGTAAGCCCTCGGAATTATTCAGTGGATGTACAAACAAACAAGTTATTATTTGTTACACTTGTTTTTCAGATTCGCGATACCTTTAACCAAATTTCTGAATAGGTTTATTCGGAGCGTGAATGGAATTGGATGTCGTAACTGACTTAAGTATACAACACTACATGAGGACGAAGAAATAGCAAAATGTAGGTGCTTATATACGTGATGAATGAACCGGTTGTTTACATAAGGTGGTAATACAATTCTCAGTTATGTATTTGGCTCCGTCCCTAATATTAGGGGTAAGTGAAGTCGATGCTGTATGGTCTTATTGTCTACGTGCTTATAATTCAAATCTTGGATAGAGAATAATTTAATATAATCCTTAAGGGCTATATTTCAACGAGAAGTAATGGTAATGTTACCGGTTATTCAAGTAACGGGTGACCACTATGGATGTTCCCAATCACACACCGGGGACAGACGCTCGCAGTGCGGACTCCAAACGTGATAAATTGCACCGATATTGATTTCAGCCTGTACTGTACCGGGACGTGATGTCTTCATGACACAGCCACCTACAAGTTTTGACTGGCAACCACGGCAAGGTTCGGAAGATACCCATTCATAGTTGATTTGAAAAGCTTCGTTTCCCGAAAATTGTGATGATAAAAGGGCTCTAAATAACTTTAAACGACTTGAGGGAGAGGAACGTTAAAATGATATAAGGAGTGCTGGCTATAAGAATGTCATAATGCACTGATATAATTCAGCGACGCCGAGTCGCCTACCCGCTGCCCACCATCCGTGTTCCTTGCCGCGGTTGACTTTTACAATTCGCGTGAGAATTAATGCAGCTGATAGTAAACAGTGTTTTCCTTTCATTTCCACAACAATGGCATCCTGGTAATTGTTGATGTGTTCATATTGCAGCGTTCTCGGAACTAAATTATAATGTGCTTAGATATTTTTCACCGACCATCGACTTCATATTAAATCGTATTTCCGTTTTATGGTGATCAAGTTGATATTGGGAATATAATTGTTATTGAATTCTAAGGTACTGTTCCAGAAATTGGTGAGTATGATGAGATGAAATAAAACGGTGGGGAGAGGGTTCAGATGGCCTAAATCAAGAAAGACCAATAAAAACCATTAAATTAAAACAGGTACTTACAATTAACACTAAGATCGACAGAAGCATCGAGCTGCTGTCCCTCCGGCATGGCTCTATTCCACACCACGCACCGAAAGACGGCACCATCGTCTTCCCTCGTCGGCATGAGGGTCAGGGTCGCCACAGTCGGGTCCGAGCGAGTCTTGGCGTGCGCTATCGTTGCGTCCAAGGGGTACGTTGACCCCTCGCGGTACCATCTGAAAAATTACGCTCATTACAATTTGTACGAGGATGTTTTGTCACAGTAATATGCTGTAGTCTAAAGTGGCTTGCTGATTTTTTCAAGTAAATAAAAAGGTTCGTTTTTAAAAATTCGTCTGATAATGGACTCAGCTTCAAAGTACACTTTTTCTCGATACTTTATTTCTAAATCTAGAGAGTGTGAATGAATTTACATTAGTCGCGAACCCTTCGGTATTCGGTAAAATAATGTTTATTGCTTTTTCCCATTGAAACACAGCAGTAATCTATTTTCTGTTTGAACCACAGCCACTGGGCTTTTAGGGTAGCGGTTTCTCAAAGAGCGATTACCAAATTATTCTCTTTGTTGTGTGAATGTGATAAAAGACTCCATTTAATATTCTAAAATCACATTAATTTTCATTTACAAAGCCAGCCGTTAACCCACAATATTATAAATAAACTAGCTACCAGCGGATTCACCCACGTGATTGCAGAAAATTATCCCATGAAGGAAGAGTATCCTGTGTGTGTGTACTCCAGGGCCTCAAGTCTGCTATTACAATAATGTCAAAATGGCCTATCATTGATTTCATAATTGTTGATTTTGGCAAGTTTCGTAATCTATTAATATAATGGCGTCATTATGACTTTCCAATGGTCCTTTGATCTGTGATCTAGCGTTAAACGTCATTGTGCAGTCACTGCTGTTAATTTGTTACGAGGCAGCTTGATTGTCATTCTACCATAAGACCATTGACCGATCAATTATCTAACAATATGAATTAGTAGATTACGAACTTTTAGCAAAATGACCATGGGATCGTGTTGGAATGACGAATTTATAAAAATAGCAGACCAGGACATGGTCCTACCACTGTACCTACCAAGTTTCATCGAAATATGTTCGAGCGTGACGAAGTGATAAACATACAAATATACACACTCATAAACTGTAGATATAATACTATCGTGATGTTCAATGACCTCTATACTTTTCAAATAACGATTTGATGGGTGGTTTACGTAAGCTCGAAACAAAACAATTAGTTCAGTGATCAACGTATAAATATATTCTGCGTATATTATTATGATATGTAGGTAATATACGGCCAGTATATGGGACCGTGTTTAATTATACAGGTAAGAGTTACGATTGTTCACAAAAATACATTATTGTTCCTAAAATATTTTGTTTAATGCCGCCATTTCTACAAATACATTTACATCGGTGAGGTGGAGTACATAAGTAGTACATATGTACGTACAAAACCACGCATGTTTACTTTAGAATTTAGATCCCACTCAGAATAGAATTTAAAATTTAAACAGGAAGGTACATAAGTTTCGTGTTTCACAGACCTTACTTAACGTATAATTTAGGGTGTGCCCTGCTCTTTTGATTTCCTTAATTATATAGCGGACAAGACTGAAGTTAGTATTTCATACCTTATTTATTTATTTTATTATTTATGTAGTTACACACATACAAACTGAAAAACGTTTTCCGGCTCAGCAAGTTTAAAAAGGGTGTCCCAAAATTAAAGCAAGATTTGAATTAAACAAAGAACAGTTTTTTTTTTGGGGTTGCCAACACTTTACTGCACAAATTGCGGAAAATTCAAATCTTGCGTTAATTTTGGCACACCCTTCTTAAACTAGCTGAGCCGGCGAACGTTTTCTGCCATATAAATTATCAGAGAAAACAAGTGAGCGGTGGGAGTAGGAGGGCAAAAAATAGCCTACGAGTTATTATCAGACCTACAAAATATACATTAAAAAAAAAAACATAAAAATTGGTCAAGCCGTTTCGGAGAACTTCTATAGCAAACACTAATGTGTTTGTTTTATCGAACTTCTCTGTTTTCATGAAACTAGATAAAAATGAATCCCTATTTTCTTTGGTCATGCCATAATTTGAGAAAGACGACCGATCTCACCTATATTTTTTTAAGTTTTCTAATAATTTGTAGAAGGTTGTAACGAAAAGAAAAATTAAGAAAATTGCGTAGAAAATTGGAAAAATTCAGAAATCTTAAAGACTACTTAAAACTCGCACGTTGACAGAATATTGATAGCCAAGGCAGGATAATGTCAGCTACTACATTGTAGATATTAATACAAAGGTATCGCTTATTTCGAAAGAAATTTTATCCAGCAGACCTGTGACAGAAGAGATCAAAACAAATGTAGGAAACAAGAGAAGAAGAGTATATATTTAAACTAAAGGAACAAATTTTAATAGCACACTATATATGAATACATAAACTGTAAACTTATATATATAATTGTCACAGTTCAGAGGAAAGATAGTGCCCTTTTAATTCATTACCTGGTTGTAATACCCCATGAAACTTGCTCCTCGCGTTGTGATGTGGTCCTTGCTACCTTCTCAACTTTTTGATAAGTCGAGATAAGAATGGGTGACAGGCAGGCTTAAACTTTGAGTAGTACACACAAATTCATAATTGGATTTTAAATAAAAGAAACGTGTGCCTATGCTTAAAAGCGAGCTTTCAAAAAGCTGTTTTCGAACATTGTTTTCTATTTTGAACTTAATTAGATCTCAAAGCTACAAATTGTTAAAACAAAATATGTTTAAGGAAAAACTCTGTCATAATTTGTAAAATTAATTCTGAGCGCTTTTTGAAACTCGAAACTCACATTACTTAGTTTTTATATTGTCTGTACGTTAAGTGGTTTCTTAATAGGTTAGTACGTATTCAGAGGCTTTACAGATTACAATCACAATATAAGGTGTACCTGTGTTGTGTGTTAAGTGGCAGCACTTTGTCGACAATAAACACATACGCAATTAGACAATCGAGATAGTCACTTTGTTGCCCAGGAGTCAAACTCAGATAAAGTCAACCAGTTTTTCATTTCAATAATTTTATATTCCGAACAGAATCTGGCTGTAACTGCAATACCAATTAAAAACTAAAAAAAAACCGCATCAGAGTGTAGCGCAACTGAAAGTTATTCCGCGCTCACACAGCGTCTCATAGTTCATGTATCCGGGACACATATCCGGTTAAACGTAGCGCCTCGTATACTAAGTTTTTGTGACGTGTATCCAGAACACCTAGTTTTCATCCGGCCGAGATGCCGCGATGCCGAGATGCCGAGACCTTTTTATGCAAACTAGTGCCAGCTACGCGACAACGATGTAGCGGGCTCATATGACATCATTTTCAAATATTCCGATAAACCCCAGCTTAGTCGAATGCTTCAATTTCATTATTTGTACCGGGCTGTAATATTCCAGCAGCGGTCATTCCGGCAACCAGCTGCCCGCCCGTTACCTAAGGCACCCACAGTGCCGCTCCCTCCGACTCTAATTGAATCCGAGTCACTGCCTACATGAAATTTATCACCACATTTATCAGCTTTTTATCTTCCCCGTACGCCGTTCTTAATGCGTTAGGTAAAAGCCAATTACGGTCTGGTACGAAAACGTACAAAATGGAGAGCGGGATTAGTTCGGACAACCACTTGTATAGAGCTGGGTCAAGTCTTCGGCAGTTTGTACAAATCACGAGTAGGATTGCCGTTTTAAAACATGATACCCACGTCGCGTCGCCTTTGAGAATTTTTTTTTACCCGGAGCGATATCACACGATTCCATTGTTCTCGGGGAAATGGCGAATATGTGAGTAAATAATTAAAACACCGGAGGGAGTGTTATAACGAATATAATTAGCCTGCAATACGGGCTTACAGCAGCACTGCTGGTAATGACTTTTTATTTCTCTGAGGATTTAGCAATGTGTCAAATAAATTATTCCATAACGATTATGACTTTCGATGTTTCCTGGACGAATTCATAATGAAAGTCAGACACAGCGTGCATTACGGAAGATCTGAAGCAAGCTGTAATGAACTCGGCTCAGTCGGAATTTTTTTTTTTTCTGTGTGGAAAATCATCTTATGACATCCCTCGCTCTGGGCGGAGCGGGAGATAGTGTCAGACTTTTAGTGACTAAAAACCCACTCCTGTTCCTTCGTTGCCTTTCGTACCAGGGCCGAGTCTTCCTTTCAGAATCAGCCCCTTGGCCCCAGTAGGCTTCGACCTTGATGGGCCCCTACAGTTGCTGACATCTCCTTGAGGCGCGCGTGAAACAGTACGCGCCGTCGACGACTTGGGCTCGATCCGGACGGTTACCGGACGGTCGGACGGCGAACTGCCCATTGCTCGTCCGCAAGCCCACGCCTACGGTGGCCGGAAATCGGGATCAGAATCCCGGCGGCGGTTGGGGCGTGAGGACCGTTGCCTCACGCGATCGACCGCCTCCTTTGCTAGCATTACTGCTTCGCAGAAGGAGGCGACCGCCTGCCACTCCTCCTCGCTCCGGACCATGGCCTGTACCAAGGCCCGGCACGAGAGATCACCGCCGCCGATCGCCCCCACGAGGACACGGCGTTGTTCTTTCCAAGCGGGGCACACCTCCACCGTGTGCTTCACCGTGTCCTCCGGGTGGTCCACGCAATGTTGACACCCGGGCATTTCTTCCGCAGGGATCCGGTGCAGGAACCTTCCGAACTTACCATGTCCGGTGAGGACCTGCGTCATGCGGAAGGTATGGACGCCGTGTTGCCTTTCCAGTTACTCCTCAAAGAGGGCACTTATCGCCATAATTATGGCGTGCCCAGCACTGGGTTGCTATAGTCGCTGTCGCCATTCCACCATGAGATCCCGCCGGAACTCTTTCCGCCGGAGTTTCGCCCCGGCGTTGCATCTCCATGCGCAGATCGTGCATGCGTGCAAGGCCTGGCTCAGTCGGGATTGCGATAAGTATTTCGGTCTACCTTTCGCTAAAATTTAATTCTGTGGTTCTAGTTAGTAGAATTCTAGATTATCGTACCGCATTATGTCAGATTTTGGTTAATACATCAAATATTTGTGTAAGACCAAAGTTTAAACAATTTCTCAAAGTCACACACATGTTAACTAGCAATTACAATTAGATGTTTAATTTCTAACTTTTATGCTTATATCACGACAAAGTTTTAAAAGTGACACGCCTACATATCAACAGTAAATATGGCGAGACTTCCACCGTTAATTTAACTTATGTTCATGTTGTTTTTAACATCAGGTAATTTCGGAGCAAATAATTCAAAGGTTTTTGAAATGAATTGGTTTTGGTGGATTTTTTGCGGGAAGCTTTTATTGAGTACCATTTTACAACAATCATGTTCTTACTTTTGTAAAAATAGTGTTCAATTTAGATTGCTAAGAACATTGACCACTATATTAATACTATGAAATATTATAAAAGCTAATTACGTATTAGCTTTTGGTTTCGCGTAGGGTTTATTAAAATATGCTGTTGTGTTGTGGCACGTTTTCTTTTTTTCAACTTTTATAACGGTAAGTCCCATTATGCTTTGAAAAACTCTTCATCTTCACTGAAAATTTTAGTATTATAGAAGGCGGAACGTACTTATATGTGTATGTTACCAAAATAATCACATAAGTTATGCACCAAACGCGTGCGGAATTACAAAACAAAATCTGTGTCTTACTTGATGGTGGGTTCTGGTGAGCCTCCTGAACTGGCGCATGAGAGATTGAGCTCGCGGCCCTCCTGCGACTGCGCGTGTGAGCCGGGCGTGAGCACGGGCGCGCGCGGGCTCGTGAGCACGGTGAGCGCGTGTCCCTGCGCGTGCAGCGTGCGCCCGGACCCGCCCGCCTTCACGCGGCACTCGAACCGCCCGTTGTCGCGCTCGTACGATACATTCGCCACCAATAGGTCGAAGCGACCCTCCGATGGTGCATACGAGATCCTGCAACAAAACATATCCGTTTTTAATTTCGAAGAAGCAAAGTTCCTTAATGGGTTCCCTCATTATTTTCCAGGATCGACAGATGCCTCGCGATCCTACAAAGAAAAAAGCTTCAGCCAACGTGAATGTTTTCCCTTGAGATCTGTACGTTTAAGCAACGAGGCCGACGACTCTTCAGGCTGCATGGAAAATATTTGTTAGCTGTTTGTAAATAGACATAGGTACAGACCGGCACACTGAGTGCATACGTATTCGTTGTTTAATGTTCGTTTTGCAATAGTGTGTAGTGGGAATGCGGACAAAATAAAAATTTAAAAACTATTTACACAGAGAAAAGCTGTTTTAAGTCTCTAACCCGTGACGTTGAACGTATGAAAGGATGCTAATAGTGTGTACGTATACAGAAATGACACAAAGGAATTTTACGTAATTCCCTCTTAGTGGTGACATCACAGTGAATGCCCGACGAGCACCTTCAACCTTAATATTATTGTGGTCGTTTGTGGGGTGTTCAGAAAGATTTCCTGTTTTGCCTTATTACGAGATGACACTGACAACTGTATTCCATTTGCATTATTAGCTCGTATTACGAATGGTAATCCCGCCAGAACCCTTGCTGTGCATAAATATATATATATATATAAGATGAGCTTCTACCAGCGGCTTTGCCCACGTGAAAATTTTAAACTACCCCGAGGAAACATACTCATGGGATGAAAATTCAGAAAGTATCATATCTACAATTCCAGGACTTGGTCTGCTCGGTTGCCAAATTTCATTCAAATAGTGAAGGAGTAACAAACGAACAAACACACTAACTGTCATCTTTATAATATTAGTGTGATAAGATCTTTATTCTTACTTACTAAAGAATTTTATGCCATGGTAATAACTCTACATTTTATATTTTTTAGAAGACTCTCTTTGTTCAGGTGCCAGAAAAAGTGAAAGTTGTATTTTTAGGGAGGTAAGAAAGGAAATTCTATATTGATAGCAAATTGGTGACTAAAATATTTAGGTTCCCTAATGTATAATACCATTAGCGTTACATTAACAAAGCAAAAGCCCTAATTACTGGGCCTAATAACTACGCCTACTGTTAAATATAATGTCGAGCTAATATGACTGTTATGTAAATACAAGAATAATGTATTACACAGATATATAAATTCCATAAAAAGAACTTGGACTTTTTCTTATGAGTAGCAAGACAAACTACATAGTGATTACTGTGCCATAAATCATATTTTTGTCGAAGAAACGCTCTTATAGTAGAATCAGAAGTAACTTCATCATTAAGAAGTAAACAATCCATAAAAAGGATGAGTTTTTAATGAAAATTGCTTTTGTTCTCAACTTGTGATGTTAGAACAGGGAGATAACGATATCCCTAAATTATTAATGTCATCGGTTTCCAATAGCTTTGGTTGTGCAAACAATTTTAATATTGGTTTTGCGGGAAGGGGAACATTTAACTCAAATATATAAAATCAAACGATAGGTACCAGCAATCTGATGGAGCTAAATTGAATGTAAAGAGGATTAAATTAATGATGTAATGCAATATTCGACTTTGGTTTATCTATTATTACATAAGTATAATGATCTGATCATTAGTTTAAAATATTGATTGTTTGTTTCCCTCGGTCAAATACTTTTTTTTGGTTCGGAAATCATTCAGTGACTTTTCCCGCTCTAGAGAGAGAGGAGCACGAGCGGGCGTGTCAGACTTATACTGGCTCTACTGGACTCTTAAGGTTTTGCTAACATCTCGTTGAGGCACGCGTGGAACACTATGCGCCGTCGACAACTCGGGCTCGGTTTGGATTGTTGCCAGACGGCTGGACGGCGAGCTATCCATTGATCGTCGTCCGGTAAGCCTGCGCATACGGTGTCCGTGATCGCCCCGCGACTCCCAACACCCGGAGCGACTCTTGTCGCGGAAACTGGAGCGTTAGGATGTCTACTCTATCTTATCTGCATCACGCGTGCAATATTTCTTAGCGTCTTTTTCGCTAAGAAATACTGCTTCACAGAAGGATGCGACTGCATCCCATTCTCTCTCGCTCCGGACAATGACTTGAACCAGGGCCCGACGCAAGAGTTCGCCGTTTCCAATCGCATCCACAAATACACGGCAGTGCTCCGTCCAAACGAGGCACACCTACACTGTCTGCTCCATCGTGTCCTCCTGGCGGTCCGCACAATAGTGACAACCAGGCGTTTCTTCCGTCTGAATTCGGAATCTTTAATTTTTAAACTTATAATAAACATAAGCTTAAAAATAAAGGTTCTTTTATGAGAAATACATAAGTTCCTACTTTATTAAGACCTTTTTCATCCTGAAATAATGACGTGCATTGACATATCATCAACCGTTTTTGCCAGCTTTTATCATGTATCATGAAATGCAACCATTTCCTGAAATAGCCGTTCACATCATGAAGTGATCAATTCTAAGATCTGATCACGACATAAGTACTTACGTCGGGCTATTGCGTACCTACGGGTAGGACAAGTGTGCCACTCGATCGACCCCAGCTCCTCAAGGAAGGCCAGCAGCGCCTTGATGTAACTGACCATTTCGCGGAGGGTGCCTGGGTTACTTGGGGCTTTAAGTTTATTTTTGGATACTCGACTATATAGATTCTACATTTTTTTTAGAAAATGAAGACTTACAGTTGCCCTCATGATAAGCCTAAGTTTTATTTTCTGACTATTGACCAAACCCCATAATTAAAAATAATGTTAAAAGTTATATTTGCGTTAACGATAAAATAAAATCTCAACGTTTTGCTTTGACGTTGAGATTTTATTTTAAATTATTAAAAAAAAAAACACTGGTTACCCTGGAGCATCCGCGGTTCACCACGCGTCTGCAATTGATAAGTTGTCGATGGTGTCAGTCTTGTTTCGTTAACCATACAACACAAAAAAAATATTCATATCGAGCAAAAAGAAAATAATGTATTTTTTACTGTTGGCAGCTTAGTACCCTGGCTTGACATAACTTTTCTTACTCAAAAACATTGCGACAAGGAATTACTTTTACTCTGCCTGACATGCCATCACTGTGTGATAATTTAATTTTTTTTATTCTTCGCTGCCAGCTCCCCGGGGTCGACCATTTTGTACATGTTACATAGCTAGGTATAATTCCATGCTCATGGGATCTTTCAAAAGTACAGTTTAAATGCTGTCGGCTGCTATAATGTACACTCGAAAAGAAAAGATATTGGGACGTTGAATTTATCTTCTTCGCATTAGACGACGTCGTATCGCATTCAATGTAGCTACTCGTGCATGAAATTACGTAAATGTATTTCTCTTATTTTGGGAATAGATCTCTTACTTGCTGCTTCAGCTATACATTTCACTATTTAAACATTATAAGTAACCTGAAGTAATTGAACGCTCCTAGTAAGGGCAGGCTTTAGAATATTCCTCTACCTGCGTTACTTGCACGATTACATAATAAAAGTTATAATACTTGTTAGATAAGTTTTAATCCCCAATAATTTACTTATTTTGAAAAGTTATAGCGGTATTATTTCGACCCGGCTTCGTGTTTAGCACGCAAACTCTTTGTACTTTTTCATGAATATTAATTATTTTATAAGGGTTGGCAGATGTCCGATATTTACCCTAGAGATCGGTACTTATTTGAATATCTTGTTGGGATAAAAAAAGGGGTTTGGTAGGAGTACGAAACGTCCAACGGAGGTCGAAAGATCATAAGTATCTACTTGAGCGTAACTAAGATTTGCATCTTGACACACTTAACCTAGGGTCTTGGATATAAAAAAAATTCGTAAAGCCGCTTTATTTTGAGGTAAAAAGATATTGTGTGTACGGACCCTAACATTGTGTGTGTTAGAAATAATACACGGTATGTTTTTGCTAACCTTAGCTGAAAGAAAATGGATTTTCTTTTGTCGTGTTGGCTAAATGAAATTGTCGTGGCTTGTTAGGGTGGCGGTACTTACTGGTAATTAGTCTCGAGCGGGATGTTGCCGATGGCGACGTTGTCGTGACCGCTGGCGGTGCTCCTCACCCAGTAGTACGTGAGCGACTCGCCAGCCAGGGGCTCCAGGGCGAAGCGACACTGCATGGTGACGTCGTCGCCTTCCCGTGCGTCGTGTTGCTCATCGTCACCGCGAACCGTGTACCACACTGGAACAATACAAACACACACATATGAATATCTTCATCATTACACTTATCTCAACTATAATTTCGATACATATATATAATAGTAATCGTAAGTAACTGCTTGTAAATAAAATGCGATAGCGTCTATCATCGTGTGAATAGTTTATAAAGTTGGCAATCTTGTCTCCACTTTTAAATTTACTGTTCGTTAGTCTGGAAAGTTAGCTAGATACCCTAGTTAGTTAGATACCCGAGATTACATATCTCGGGTATCTTTTCATATGAGAAAATTTTAAATGTTTTAAAATAAATGCGAAATATGGTGGGTAGTAAACTAATACCTAAGATATAATACTTATACCTATGTATTAGATGTAATAGGTACATCCTTGCATTCTATTAGAGTACCTATCTCTAAACAAAAGCCCCGTTTAATTTCAAATGATTCAATGCATTGAAATTCGCTGGCTGCCGGCTTTTCGTATCTAAACAAAGAACAAACTAATTATGGAGCTATCACTTCAACAATCGATTCAGCCAGTTTACTGCGATAGTATGCAATGTACCTACTACGAATATGTTATGCATATGAATTAATATATTGAGGTCATGAAAGTTCCTAGTAAATATACAGTTTAGACCAAGAAAATGTGTTCTTCTTGGTGCATAATATTGCTGGGAAAATAAGATGAAGAATCTCTTTATTACACTTATTGAAAATTATAAAACGTAGACCTCGCGCTTGCTTTTTAAATTAAAGGCTTTTTGCCAAAGAAAATACCAACGAGAATAAAATTAGTAAAATAGTCTAAGATAAAAGTAGATGGCTTGTTAGTGTTGCCGCGATATAAAAAAATGTTCAATAACATCGTAGAAAATTGAATTTGGATCACTTTCTTTTATTGTTTAAAATACGAGTACATTCAACTCGTTTTTACTTTTCCGAAGTTACGCGTTCGATAGAGTTACGTAGGTAGGCAGTAGGTACCTAACAGGAAGTTTTCAATACCTGTGTGCTCAAGTGAACTTGTATATTAAATACCTTATGTTTGACGAGGGAAATCATCAAATAACTTTTTCCGCTGCGGGTGAAGCGAGAGGGAGCGACAGACTTTTATTGACTAAATAAAATCCACCTGTGTTCCTTCAGTTGCCCTTAGCTTTCAAGGGCCACTGTAACAGCTCATGATGAGTATACCCTTAACCTTTCGTATGAATTAGAGACACAATTAAAAAGCCATTGTGTACCGCGTACATTTGCGTTGCGATACAACGGGTTAATAATTGTTATCGTTCCTACGTAGATCTCCCGTGTGTTAATAATTCAGTAAACCAATTGGTTTAGATCTGACATATAATATAATATAATTATATTATGTGTCTCTAGCGGTAAACTTATCAAACTTAGGAAACATTTCTAGAATATCGCGTACAACTAGAATACAGATTGAAAACATTAAATTACAACTTTTCAATGTAGCTCAAGTTTGTTCAGTCACAGTTAACTAGGCAAACTTATTATAACAAACGAGAAAAACTTTACTTAACCTGTTATAGTTTGTTACGATTTTTCAATGGGATAATTCTTAGAAAATATGCTGGTAGACTTACTAGAAACTTTTGAGGCACAATGAGAATGTACAGCTTTGTTCAATATTTTCCAGTTTTTAAATATATGTTTACGTTAAAGTAACTAAAGACTTAATAGTATCCGGCCGCGCTTTTTTTTTTAATGGCGTAAACTGCAACCGTTGATGGTGAAACGCACTTATACACGCACAGTTTATAAGATTATGAATTGTTAAAAATATTTACTGCGGCCCTGGATCGCAAAAGGCAACTAAAGGAACACAGGTTTTTTTTCCGGTGGGAAAATCATCTTATGACATCCCCCGCCCTTGGGCGGGGCGGGAGATAGTGTCAGACTTTTACTGAGTAAAAACCCACTCCTGTTCCTTCGTTGCCTTCGTCCCAGGACCCCGGGTTTCGCTTTCACACTACCCATGGCCCCAGTAGGTTTCGACCCCGCTGGGCCCCTACGATTTGCTGACATCTCCCTGAGGCGCGCGTGAAACAATACGCGCCGTCGACGACTTGGACTCGGTCCGGACGGTGCCGGACGGTCGGACGGCGGGCTACCCATTGCTCGCCGTCCGCAAGCCCGCGCCTACGGTGGCCGGAAATCGGGATCGGAATCCCGGCGGCGATTTGGGCGTGAGGACCGTTGCCTCACGCGATCGGCCGCCTCCTTTGCTAGCATTACTGCTTCGCAGAAGGAAGCGACCGCCTGCCACTCCTCCTCGCTACGGACCATGGCCTGTACCAAGGCCCGACGCGAGAGATCGCCGCCGCCGATCGCCCCCACGAGGACACGGCGTTGCTCTGCCCAAGCGGGGAAAGGAACACAGGTGGGTATTAAAATAAATTTTAGTAAAAGTCTGACACTCCCTTGCTCCGCTTAGAGCGATAGGGGTTTATTTTTTCTAGATCAGAAGGTTGCATGTTCAGATCACGTCGGGGTCACCAGTTTAGAGGTATGCAAAACAGTGTGTAAAGTCCCGTAAACCTCCATTGGAAAGGGAGGACCCTCCGACCAGACGGGTGTTATGTCTGATCCAGGCAACTGTCTAACAGTTGATTTCAGGCTGTTGTATACGTACTAATGGCACGGAGAACGATAATAACGTGATGTAGGATTTCTTAGTTTAGTTCCTATGTGGTGACCTATACGTCGCTACAGGTTATTAAATGACATTTTAATTTGACTGGCCTGTTGGTCAAGTGGTTAGTGGCGCTGACAGCTATGCCGGAGGTCGTGGGGAATCGATCCCACCCAGGACAAATGTTAGTGTTAGCACGATCATTTGTTCTGTGTACGTACGTACGTGTACGTATTTAAAAATATATAAGTACGTTCATCAGTTGTCTAGTATTCATAACACAAGCTCTGCTTAGCTTTGGACTAGACGGCGTTGTGTGATAGTTCTGGATTATTATTATTATATTATTAATAAAAAAATCTAGTACCCATGAAAATAGAACACAGTGAACAAGTTAGTAAAAAAAAAACATCATCGACGAAGTTAGCTTCAACAGGTATTGGTCAATTAAGGTAAAAATAGAACAACTTATAGACATTGATTGATTTACTATCAAAACTTTTGTCGGTCACAGAGATTTTATTTCGCAGAATCGATTGGCTGTCACGAATTATTTCGCCACGTTTTTTTTAATACTAGAACACATAATGTTACTCATCTCATGCTGATTCCATTGAAAACGAGTTCTGAGAATTACATTCTAATCGATGATTCTCAGTATGAATGGGCTAAATGTCAGAGGTAAAGTTTCTACGTTGACGTCGTTAACGCATGGCAAACTTAGAGCAGTATTATTTACGGCTTCCCCATTCAACCCTTAAATGTTAAATTTTTGCTCCACGGAATCCCTGTCCCCTTTTTGTTGTTTCACCATAAAATACACGCACACATATTTCGAAAATTACAATGACTTGACGTATTTTTTCTCACACTGGTTTCTCTTTTTCTATCACCACAACAGGATTGATGCTATCTCCCTCGCTCTTGTTAGAAGACATCAAGTTGTCGTCTCTCTCACTCGTACGTCTCAACGGTTTTAGTTAGGGTTGTCAAAATTAAATTTCATATTTTCACGTCTAAAATAAAGTCGATGACTGATGATTTTAAGTTGATAAGTGGCCGCTAACTTCTATGTAAACAGATTGCTTTAGAACTTTTACATAGAATGGTAGTTACTTTCGGTGCTGAACAATGTGTCGTCAGAGAAAGTCCTTGTGACATAAAGAGAGAAACTTGTGGCTTATTGATAATGAATCATATTTTCCTCATGAATTCGTGGAAGAGATTAACAAAGGTGGGTATTTTGACATCCTTAGACTGACACCCATTCGTAGAAGCAGCAACGGCACCGGCGCGGGCGCAGCTCGGCGATGGCGGCCGCGGCGGTCAATGACACGAGGTCGCGTGCGCCGCCTGCCTGCGCGCTTGCTACCGGAGCTTCACTCAGAGCCGCACAGCCACTAGACCCTAACACGCGCTCGACACCACCCACATTATCACCTTCATGTTACGATAACGTAAACGTTAAGTTATAATTAACATAGCTTAGTCGAACAACAGTAAACAAACTATTAAAAATCTTGACGCTGTACGGCGAGGTACCAAAGAAGGATATCCTTGCGTATTATATAACAAAATCACCCACGTCTGTCTATTTTTTTTTCATGTATACTCAAAAAACACTGAATTTCATGCGGTTTTCACCTATTGACATATTGATTCATAAGGACTGTTTACATGTAGGTATAATATATGCATATTACAGTAGAGAAAACCCAAGAAATCCAAAGATTACTAAGGGCCTTATCACACTAGCGGTTTGGGAGCAGCGACTGCGTCGCGAACACGCAGCGGCTGTACAATGAAGACGTCGCGGACGCGTAGAAATTCGCAACGTTTTCAACGCGTGTTTATAGCAAGTGAACGAAGTACAATACATACAGTGACAACATGGATTCCGACGAGGAGACACTGCAGTTACCGTTCTAACTTCTCTCATCTCGTCGGATATCGTTGCGCGTCCGCAACAAATTCACAGCACAGGCGCGGCGTGTTCGTTGCGCGCCCGTAACGTATTTGTTGCGCTCCTTTTCCGCTTTGAGGACGCTCACAATCCGCTAGTATGATAAGGCTGTAACACACGTGCGAAGCTGGGGCCGTTTGCTAGTGGTAAATAAGCCCACAAGTTAAATATAGTGTTACAGTGGGTACAATGAAAGCCTAATGGCCGTCCTCTCAAATACAATAAAATATAATCTTCTGTACGTTGGGCAACACCATTATTAGATTCTGGTATATATTAAATGAACGTGGATATAAAATCCAAAACACAAAAGCGTAATGACAATGACACAATACGTAGTCTGTGTTAGCTTAACGGCTAATACAAGTATATAATATTTAGTCGTTTTACCAGCAAAGGAGATTTACGATATAATGATACAATGTTTATTCTTACTCAAAGCAACAGGTTCGTAATGAGGTAATTATAATATTATTATTATGTGATTATTGTGTATAGAAGGCGGGCTCGGTCACGGAAGAAATGAAGTCTTATCCTTCGTAATCCTAAAATATTTTATAATATCAGTCTACTCCGTCTGCCTGTTTGTTCACGATAAAGTAAAAATTACTGAGTGGATTTTCATGCGGTTTAAAATCCGAGAATTTCAAAGATTTGTAACACTCGTGCGAAATATGTATTTTTTTTTTTACTAAATATGATTATTTTTATGATAATATTTATATTCGATGCCTTTAATAAAAATTCAATTAATTTTTTAAATCGAGATGGGAGATATCTCTAAAAGGGGTAAACGGAATAAACAAATTTTGACAGGACTTCCACTAACAGATAGCTTAGACGTATTAAGTTATATTATAAGAAATAATAATTTAGGTAGGCTACTTTTGCTGTAGCTAATTGGCGTTTGGCCTTTAGCCGAAAGCCGCTTTATGTGAAAGTAAAACGAATGAATTTGATCCTTACAGAATTAATCATAAGAACAGAATTAGGTATTCGTTACCTACATTTGTGCAATTTTATGAATTTGACACGGACGAAGTCGCGGGTTAAGCCAGATTTAATAAAAATCTTTTTCCCAAAAGCAAAAGCCACAAATTCGCACAAACTAGCCAACAACAGTCACATTTACAAGATTGTCTTGTTCTTCTTCATCTAGTACTTACTTGTTTAGTTTACTTAACCAAATTGAGATTCAAAGAAACTTTCCTATGAAAGCGATTGCGTACAACTTTTCGAGTTATGCTGATCAGCTTTATCCAAGTTTTCAATATCGGTTTTATATCTTCAACCTAGCGCCAAGTCTAGACTTATGAGCTTGAGTCAAATACTATTTAAAAATATATTTCTATTAAGTACTAGATGTGTGGCTAGTTTCATTTCATATTTATTTAGAAATTTATAAGTAGTTACATAATTTGTATTTATAACCCAAAGGTGGACTGGTAGAGAATGCCCTGTTGCATTAAGTCCGCCTATGTACCATTAATGTACATGAAGTTTAAATAAATTAAGAGTATGGCCGTTTTCACATTACACGATAACAAAAAGGACACGATATTGTGAGGAAAAATGAGTTTAATTTATCTGACGATGTCTAGTGGACATTAACCAACAGCTTTAATGCGTTATGCTTGCATTGTTCTTTAAAATATTTATGAAAACTACAAGTCCCACAATATCATGTCGTTATCATTCTCGCTTATTGTGAAAACGGTTAATGTTTACCTGTTAATATTTCCTAAAAAACCTTTGCTTTCCTATTTGCCCCTTTCCTTAATTGAGTTTCCATAAAGTCCGGGCCTAGTTTTAATTCCCCCGTCAAGAAGCCGGTATTAATACATGACTTATTTCATCAGAACCCTTCAGCTCCCTAGGGAAAATTAAATAAGTACAAACGGTCTTTGTTTAGTTTGATTTTATTGCCTGATTTCTAGATTCGATAACGGTACATTTTCTTTCCAATCGTAGATTCGTAGCACTTTATGAATGTGCTCTTTCCAAGTTTGTGAAAGCAATTAAACCTTTGGTTTTACGAGAGTTCAACAAATAAAACTTGGGGAGATGAAGAGCTCAGGCAAACATAGCAATATAATTTTGGCATAGCTTGAAAGACCTCGCTGCTTTGCTTATTTAGGTGAATTGTGAACATCCTAGTTACATTGAGCCTGGCAACTGTATCTTATATAATAATATCTACATCGAATATACCACTAAATTACAGAAACTACCGTGTGAGTGAACCTCTATTTCGTGAAAGAAATTATTCACAGCAATTCTTTCCAGTATTGTACAATCTACGATGATGTATGGAAACAAATCGTGAAACAATTGCACAACTGAATTTTATTGCACCCGTCATTTATATAATTAATAGCTCTTACATGAGAAAGACCATGAGAAATGACCCACTGACCACTGTACTAAATAATATTTTCTCCCACACGAACTACGTAATGGAGTTTTCTTTTTAGGCAAAAAATATATTAAATATCTGTTGGAAATGTGAAATTGGGACCTCTTCAACAATTTCCTAATGAAACAAAATGTTAATGAGTAAAAATAACATCATTTATGCACGCTGATATCATCTTTAGAGGCAAGGGAATAATGATCAAGTTTCGTTGACATTTAAAATTAGGTGGGTAATTTCGAGATGATTAATGTTATGATTGGTATAATTATTTTCACCCCAATTTAAGGTGCTCGTTTTGAGTGGTGGTTGAAGAAGGAACCCGGAGCCTCGAGTCCCGAGCAGGCCTGGCCCTTTCCGACCTTCGCTCTGACGACCCGCTGTTTAATTTGTACGCAACTTCATCAGTGATGTATGGTTCCGAAATATAACAATTTTCCTCCGTGTTCTTGTTACACGTAATAAAATGCAGCGTCAGAATATTTGCGCGTCATATAGGAATTTCTTTGTTAATTAATTATAAGCTCTTCGTGTGTTATGTGTGCGAATCAAATATTATGATAAATTAGGTATCTGTTGTTGTATAAATGTTACGCTCAAAGACCGAAATAGTTCAATGAGAGTAAAATGGCCCATAACGCATTGTGGTTTCTTAAAAAAGCCACATAATGAATTTCGCGGCGTGGCACTCAAAAACGCCTATGATGCGCTGTGGCAATGAAGAAAATCCACAACGCGTTCTCAACCTTCACAAATGGAACTACATTGTGAAATAAATGTGTTGTAGGAATAATTTATTATTGCTTACTGATCTAGTTTTCAGTTCCACAGATCTAGAATACTAGATACTTATCAAAACTCTGTAATTAATTTATTTAATTCTTTATGCACACAAAAGTACAGAGGCGGACTTAACGCCTTTGGGTGAGGCAGAGACAAATTGTCGCATCTGAGCGTATTGAGATCACATATATATACGAGTTACTTTCATACCATTGAGGAAAAAAAAGTGTGGCTTTCTTTTCTGTTTTCTTTTTCTCACACACGACACTTCCGTCAGTCTCAAGTTCTATTGAAGTTAAATTAATGTTAATTTTGCCTTTTCGCAAAAGGAGCTAATAAATACTTCGAAAAAGTTGCAAGACAATGCATGCTCGAATCAACAGAGTTTTCTTTGGTTTTTCCTTATACGTTAGCAAAATCGATAATGCATGAGACAGTTTCGTTACAAGAGTGTCCACTATCACTGTTTAGTTGTATAGAAAACGAGACAGTCTGTTCACAGCCTTAGCCTTGGGGGCAAATGTCCTGTCGCCGACATATTTAACCTTTTGTGCCAAGACCATGACGTAGACTTTGCTTTGGAGAGGCATACTGCAAAGTTGCACCAGCAGTGAATATTAATAGCCGTTGCATTATAAGCTTACCTAATGTTAGACACACCTTCATCTTTTTATATCAAATTTACTATGTTAGTAGTTACACAGCTATGATTTAACAATTAACGTTGGCACAAAGGCGGGCTTAATTTAACAATAAGTTTTCTCCCAACAAACCTTTGAGAGATAGAGAGAGATCACATTCGAGGGTAGGCTCCTCTGTGCGTACCTACGTATAAACCTGCATAAATAAGATTTAACAGCATTTTAGATTGTTTTTAGTTAGTTTTAATTAAGGTTTTTTTTTGTTTTAGTGTAATTATGGTTAGTTAAGCGTTTGTTTGTTTCTTTGAACGCGCTAATCTCAAGAAGTACTGGATCGAATTGAAGAATTATTTTAGTGTCATTTTGTCGAGGAAGGCTGTTAAATAGAGATTGTGCTAGTCGTACGTCGCTGTAGGTCGCCACGAGAGCAGAAAAATAACCAAAGACGCGGGTAAAACCGCGGGGGATAGCAATGATTAAATAAAAAATATTTCACATAGTTATGTCTATTAAATGAAAGTATAGGGAGGAAGTGTTCTAATTAGCAAAAATATTTTAGTACTGTCGAACTTAACAACATTAAAAATAGGGATGCTAACGAATCTTCAGGACTGTTTTCATTTTACAAATAGACATGTAAAAAAAAATATTCATTCATTTCATATAAACATTCATATTTAATTAGTTTATTATTATTATATTTATTATATATTAGTTTATATTAACAGTCACGTGAATGGGCTTTGTTTTATACATTTTTAATTTATAACGCATATTTACACTTACAAAATATGATTTCAAGCATTCCGATATTATTTTTTATGTTATCAACATAAGTTTTTATATATGTGTTATAAAACCGGTGATAAAATAATTATAATTACGAAAGTACAGATCCACGAAACTAGGAAACTTGGACATTAATGCGGTACGGACTAAAAATTGCTACAAAGATGGCGCAGCTTTACACACGAGGTACCTAGACTGCTCTATGAAGGCATTAAGAGTTTCTGCACGTGAAATTAATCCGTCGTAGAAGGTCGTAAACGAGCCGTGTAACATGTCATCCCAACTTTACTGTAACCTAATTCAACAGCTTTTCTTTTCATGAGGCGATTTCTTGTTTTATCTAGCACTAAAGATAGTTTAACTTCAGTTAGTACAACGGATTCTTCCGTCTCAATCCCATTATAATTGCCCTAGTGCTTTCTTGTGGTTAAAGATTCATTTCATATTAAATTTTATAATGCTGTTCTACGTTTACGTCGCAATAAGCTTTTGTTATTTACTAGCTCTTGTTTTAATTTGCTTGCCTTTGTAACCCTCACGACAAACGCTGTGCGCGTCTGTTATTAATAATTTTATTGAAACTTATTCCCGACCTTCTTGGTACAGGTAGACGTTGGGAACCAATAATGGGATCTGCGATACTTCATAAAGACGATTACGTCGCCCAAAAAAATACTAAAACTCTTTACCTTCAAGCCACATTTGGCGTAAAGCTTACGTTATTTTGTGAATTGTTTCATTCTCATCAACTTGGAAATTTATTCTCGTAATATTATTTTGATAAGTTACGTCAGCCATAAAATCTGGCATTATAAAAATATGTGGTGTGATCTCGCTACACTTGTGAAGCTCTTTCTACGCTTTAGAAATGCATGAAAATTTTTGAGAAGGTCTTGCTACTTTGCATTACTTTTATAGAGATTAGGGTTGGACGGTGGACGTCGTCGTTTACTAGCCTTTTATGAAAAGTAAGACACGAGTGTGTACCTTCTTATTATTTTTTATTTATATTATAACTATTGATATTTTATCGAGTTTATGTTTCGTGTCAGTGCCAGTGATTAGATCACGTAAGTAGAGCAAATTAAAATCGTTACGAATTGTGAAATGTTGCAATTATTAGGCAGGAAGGGCGAAAGTAATGCTAACAATATCTGCAAGGTCATGTTAGTCATTAGCACGTGACGTAAGAGTTCGTTTTGTCATATTATCACTGATCTGTACCAACCGATAACGAAAGAAAGATCGATCTACATATTCATGAAGTACAGTGTGCAAAAAAGTCACACTTGAAATACGAGAGCAGATTCACTCTACTTAGTAGAGATCTAGAACAAGAACGTCTTACATTTCATAAATATTTGAAAGAGTTACCTAAGTAGAAGCAGACTTTTCACGAAAACATATTTTATGCAACTCGATACAAAACTCTTTACTCGACTAGTTCCTTTATGGTACTGCTACTTGAAGAAATCTTTCACACATATTTACGGAGAAATCATAACATTAGTACATTAACGTCAAACACTCCGACTCTTTCAGTCCACACCTCGGCCGCTCGCCGCCGGTGAAAAGTGAAAATATTGCAAAGTAACATCGGTACAGTTATGTTTATGACTTCGTAACTCGCCACTGTCCGTCCGGAGTTTCATCATTTCCTTACATCAACAAACACGCTGCAGTAAGAGTTTATTTAATTCGGTCCACATTTCTTAACATCTGCATTGGCGTACAAACAAACACACGTTTTAATATTAGTTTTTAAATATACAAAGTAATGCAATCATAAGTAGAACTGGGTCAACAAATCCGTACGAATACATATCGTGTGCACGAGTACCTACCTATGTTTTCGCTTATGATTTATGTAGCAGCGTTCGTGAACTCAGCGTTCTACGCATTCTTCATCAAGTACAGGAATACTTCACTGAATTCTTATTGCCTGCCTAATTTATTATATTAATGTGTATCGATTTTTTTAGAGGACTTAATAGCGCAATTAAGGTTGATAACTTTCGGAGTACAGCGCACCCCTCAACTTCTTCGATTGACAAACGGTACTGAAAGGTTTTTTATATTAAGAACTAAGTAGGCCACCTTTTTTATTACTTACATCAACATTATTTATAATTGAAGGAAACTTAACGTGCGTGCCCCATGCTACTATCATGTTGACCCTTGCTAATAAAATTGCTTTCGGATAAATAAGGATACAATTTTTGGTTGCATTTTCTGAATTTTTACTAAATTTTTTATATAATAGATATTCTGTATTCTCTATCCAACAACCGTTATTTAATATCGAGTGTCAAACTCGAGTCTTGGTATACAAAGTAATAACTTAGTGTTAGTGGGATGTCGTGAATATCCATTTATCAAAGCTTAGACCACGTCATCCATGAAAACGAGCGATATGACCAGTAATTACTGAAATCGACATTTGGAATAGTGCTACTTTATATTTTATAGACTTGCTAACAACTTCAAAACAATAAGGTAAGTTCTTCCTATCCATAAATAACCTTTAAGTTACCGAAAATCAAGTACCATGTTGTCTGATCGACCTAGGACGAAAATTGATCGCGTTTGATCAGTTTCGCCTTTGACAGTGATTGAAAATTATTAAAAGAGAATTTCAAAGCAATTCATAAATAATCCTTAGACAGTTGAGTTGACTCAAAGAAACAAAGAAGCTTTAAACTCAGCGTTTCAATCATAATTTTTCATTGAATGTAAACTAAATGCGGGAGTGTTTCCAATCTAGCGCCCGATCCACAGCATCCGCGAAGCGGTGGATCAATCCATCATTTTCATATTATTTCTATTTATAAATGAAAACTTCCAGTTCAAATAATATAAGAATAAGAATAGCTAAGTTTATGAAAGGTATAGATAGTCAGATAGATAAAGAACAGTTACCCATCGGCGTCGGTCGAGTGTTTCAGTAATATATGTGCATACCTACATAAAGGTGGTCATTTTTAATAAAACTTTAGAGATATTAGAATAAATTGCGTGTATATAAGTACGGTACGCGGATTGCCGGGACGTGGACGCATTTGAATCAACATTGAATGTCAACGCCGACAGCGGTTGGCGGCGCGCGCTCCGCTCTCGGCTGCTAACAAATGGTAGCCATTTATGTGAAAGAATTTTATTGATAATATAAATTGAAAAAAGGACATAGTCGACCATAGATTTTTTTATTTTATTCGACGGTAAATCGTGATCTATTTTCGCTGCCATTGTTTCGTGTATTCACTTCGTTTCGTTTGCGTCGCGTGTGACAGACTGTATTGTCATCCATTGTTGCCAGTTGCCACAGATGTTTCTTGCCGTAGGTGTATTGAAGTATTATTATTTCTCAACACACTAATTAAGGTTTATCAGGGTTGTACATTAACTTCTACTCCACAACACATATTAATGAGAAACTGTTTACAGAGCTGAGCTTTTTAGAGTATTTGCCCCGGGGGTTGCTTCAGCCCGCCGAGTGTGTTTACACTATCTTATTTATTATCTTAAGCTGTACTGGTATCAGCTCCCCTGTCAAATAATATTGAGCTCTGTATTAATTATAAAACAAACACCTGAAACTATTAACTTTTCCTACCATGTAGCGAAATATTACTATGATAGTATGAATTATATATGACGAACAAAAAAGAATATCGATATTTTGGGATTTAAATACAATTTTCAGGTATATTTGTAGGTATTGTGTGAGAGTTTAAATATTATGCACTCATTAGAATTTCCCAGTATGATATCAAATTTCAAGCGGATTACAAATGTAATTACTGGGTCCTACGTGTACATGACAATTTTAGTCCACAGTGTTAGTTGTTCTGTATTTATTTTGAGCGGGTGTAGCTCTGAGGACGTCGTACGACAGTGTCTTTGTTCTACTTTAATATACATGGCACTTGGACACACGTGTTCCGCATTGTAATGTCGCGACCAAGTTGTGTGATCAAGTGGCGAGTGGTGGTGGGACTGAGGACTGGTGGGAAGGCACGCTCGTAAGACGAGACCGTGGGAGCATGCGGGCGCGGCCGAGACGCCTGGCTCGGGTTGCTACTTGAAACGTCATTCGCAATCCTATTAATACTATCAATTGTCAATAAGTGATCTAGATGAAAGCCTTGTTTGTATCTCGTATAACACTCTTTGTTATCCGAATTAAATAGAAAAATGAAAAGCTAAATTCTGAAGATTATAGGATTTAAAAAACGAACAGGCTTCGGCTATTTCGTTTCGGCCCTCGAAAAACTTTCAGAAATGAATACTTGTTTTTCGAATTCGGATACCAGACTACACTTCATCCCTTATTTGATCAATCCAAACGAGTTTTTCAAATGAAATTCAAGTCCTAGATAAATCCCTTACTGCGGCAATCTCATAATTTCATCACATCCCTGAACCCTTTGCAAACAAACAACATACACAACATTGCTCCTGTTCCGCTGGAGACCGCAGCGCAGGCACCCGGCCTGTATAAATAAACACATCACAGAAACACATCTGGACTAGTTGTTATTGAAAACACATAAGATATGAGATTAAATTTTTATTTCATGAATCATAAATCAACGAACTCACCTTTTGCGTCACACGTATTTGAAGTGTTCGGCATCTAAAAGTGTGTTAAGTACGAATCAATGCTACCCGCAGTGATTGTTTTTTGAATAACATCTCATTTGACCTCATTGTGGAGCTTTTAGTTGACTTTAAAATTATAATATAGTTCATCTGATGTTAGTGGCAGTTTGGGGCCTTTTTTCTGTACAAACGAGCTTATAAAGCTATATAGTAAAGCTTGCTTTAATAAAATTAATACTATTAAGATATAAAATAACATAGCCGTCACTAAATTTTAATTAAAGTAAGACATTTATATGGCTAATAAAATTAATACGAATAATAAAATCTCGTAATAGCTATAGTGAGATCTGTAGTAGAGGAACAAAAACAGAATCTGAACGGCACGATTCTGTAAAAGGATAATTTTTCGATTTTCAATAAGTGTATCGACGGAACGGCAGCAGTGCGTGAATTTGGAGCCGAGTTGAAGAATTTGCTGTATCTCCTGTCCTGCCCTTTGTAGGGTATTTGTACCCTACAGAAAACTGCATATAAGGTCATTTGAACTCTTAGGCTGCTTTACCACCAGAGATGTGCTATGCAGCTATGCTGCGAGGATTTAATAGCTAAGCTGTGAAACTATGTGACCGTTTCCACTGATACTAAGATATGTGGCGGTGCGAGTAAGATGTGCTATGAAGATGCGCTGCCGGAAAGTAGCTGCGCGAGGAAGATGCGCTGCCGGAAAGTAGCTGCGCGAGGAAGATGCGCAGCTCGAGCTATGCGATGTGTCTATAGTAAGGAAGCGACACATAGCTACACCCCTCATGACTATTCATAGCACGCATCCATAGCACACAACTATAGCACGCATCCATAGTACGCATCCTTCCATATAAAAATCATATCTTAGTTGAATCCGTTTCCACCAGTGCTAAGCTATGTGCACCAATGAATACGATTGGTGGATATCAAACGCATCCATAGCAACATAGCATAGCACATCTCTAGTGGAAATGCACCCTTATGCTACCACCGATGATATCGTAGAAGCGGCAACATTCGGGCCAGAAAAAACAGATCGCCTCCGTACCATTGACACAAAAAGTGAAAACTATTAACATCTAATATGTTAGACACCGTTACACATAAATTCATATACATTGCTTGTTAAAAGTTTGGTCTAGCTAAACAGCTTCAACTATCAAGCCCAGTGTAACGCGAGGGCGTGAGGATTACAACTTAGTTCAACACCCTACATAAGTTTTCATGTCAATAAATAACTGAATAATTTAATTTGTGTTGAATGTTAACCTTTTCTAGAACGTCTACTTTAATATGGCAAATCTTGATTTATAAAATTAGACACGTGTGATTTAACACGGGTGGATTTTAGTCTGTAAAAGTCTGATAATCCCTGATTCTCTCTCGTTTCACCCAGAGCGAGAGAAGTTATTTGACGATTTCCAAAAAGCAAGGAATAATAATATCTATTATTAATAATATTAAATTAGGTCTTTAACTGTGAAATCGCCGTTTTTTAAAACGGGTTGCTTTGAAGTGTTATATCTTTGGATTGACTTGGAATTATAAGTTCAAATAAAGTTTATACTAAAGGTACGTTATTCTTTTTTCAAAATTAGTTATATAATGGTTTCTTTGTGTTTTGTATTTTCTATAATATCGCAGTACTCTTGTAACTATTTTTGTATTTTGTAATATGAGTTCTACCGTGGAAAAAATGTGTCTCGAGCGATATGAAATATTGATGATGTATATGGACTTAAAACTGCAAATGAATGGGATGTCTATTTTTGTTTCAATCACTTTCACGTGGGAAATTTTATCTCACGAATAACTTTTCTCTTCAGTGCGGCAACAAGACAAAATTTCCAAAACGAAAGCTATTAAACCAAGAGCACAAAGTTCTTTTGTTAGAGGAATGTCGTAGGTATACGTAATTGATATTACTTGTCTTTTGAAATGCATAGTTTCTACGTTGGAACTCTTATGAAAAAATAAATGTTTTTTTATTAACTTACATGGTTATAAGAACTGCGATATTACAGAAAACACAAAACACAAAGAAACCAATAAATACCTAATTTTGAAAAAAGAATAACGTACCTTTAATATAAAGTATTTATTTATTTGAACTTATAATGCCAAGTCAATTCAAAGATAAAGATAATCCAAAGAAAATATAAAATATAACGCTTTAAACCAACCCGTTTTTAAAAAACATCAATTTAATACTTTAACCCCTATTATTTTTTGTATTTAAAAATGTAACTTATAATAATATGTATTAATATTGAAAGGGAATAAAAATAATAACTTTAAAAAATCACTTGTTAATAAAACGTAAACAAACCAATAATTATAAACCAATAGATACAGTAAACCGGCTACAGAAAGATGTATAAAGTGGTTAGGTCTTGAGGACAAACGGTTCCGTGTAGGTAACGGTCGTGACAGTTTCACCGAGCTTGCGTCGTCGTCGCCATGTAGTTCCCTGTACCATGTAGGTGACGATTACTACCAGTACCGTACACTCGAGCTAAATAGTAGCGTGCATCTACAATTTAGATGGACGACGCTAATTGAGTGGGTTAATCAATATTATGTACTTTTCAATAAACGCTTGAATCTTAGTAGGTACCTAATGGTTTCCCTATACAACATTATTTTTAGTATATGCGAAACCTGAATATACTATAGTTTGTTCAATCAGTAACTGAATCGATTCCAATAATTTTACACCATGTTATATTTTTTCCCAAAAATATTTAAAAAAGGTCACAAGTCGGACACTACCGACACTAAGTCCAACACGGATCACGGCAGGTCATAGTGGGCATTAGGCGCCAGCGCACAGCTGGGTGAGGGAGCAAAACAACCCCTCAGTCACCCGGATAGCCCGGTGGCCATGTATTTTTGCGGGCAACCAGGTACCATAACAAGTTTAACTTTGTGATTTTTCATGATACAGTTATGAAATTTTGTACATACTCGTAATACTAGACATGTGTTTCGGGTTTCGCACTAAAACTAATGTTGTAAGTATACACGTAAACAATTTATTTCTTCGTTGGAAATCATCAAAAGGCTTCTACCGCTCTAAGTGGAGCTAGAGGGGGAATCTGACTTTGACTGACTAAAAACAACCTGAGTGCATTCACTGTCCTTTCCGTTCCGGGGTCGGGGTAAATTTTTCGAACAAAATCGTAGAAAAGTTAAGATGTTCTAGTACCTACATACTAAGCAATTTCTGTAAGTTTCGAATTCAAGTCAAATTGCCGTTCGTTAGCTTTTGACCGTTGGTCCACTTTGTCAAGTAACAAAGCTTGGTCACCTGCACGTCATTTACCTACTACATAAATTACCCTAATGCATTGTTATCTAGTTTTTAGAAATAAATATATTTGAGTATAACTTACCTAAACCTTTTTTGTAATACCTAAATCAAGAGGTACATTTAGAAGTGTTAAACACATGCATAAATGCTTCTCCGGAACGAGGGGAATATGAAAATCAGTAAAGGTACGAAAGGAGCCGGCTGCACGCGTGAAGCAACTGGAATTCTCACGTCACAGCCGCCGTGGCCCGGATCCCAACTACCAGCCACCGTAGTCGCGGACAGCGAGCAATGAGTAGCTCGCAGTTCGACTATCTAGTAAACGTCCGGATCAAGCTCAAGTCGTCAACAGCGCGTAGTATCTCAAGCCCTTCTCAAAGAGCCAGAGACATTACTTCGTCAGAAACAGCACGGATAATTTAATTTGTGTAACATAATGCTCGTTTGGACAAATCAAATTGGTGAACATTACCAGAAATATTATTAAACACCGAATAGAATACAAATTGTACAATTGTAGGTACATAGTGTTCGTATTCAAATTAAACTTGTTTTCGTAACGAATAAACAAAGTATCGTAAAACGCGATTTTATTCGTGGCCAGTGCTATTGCTATGCTATGTAATACATAAATGTATAATACTAAGTCGCAATGTATAGTTAAACTTGTTCCAAACTACTAGAGCGATTTTAATTAAACCTTCGTATGTTTACTGTTTTGGTATTCTGGTGGCGTCGCCAACTACCCCTGCCCAAAGTTCATGGCTATGAAATTAGACATGTCTCTCACCCAATTTTTGTACTAAATAAATAGATTATAGAGGATACGTAGCTGTGGGTGTCTACGGCGTGTCGTTTGTGTTATTACTACTACGGAAAAGTTATTTGTATCTTCTTGGTGAAAAATTTAGTTTTCCATATACTGCGTACGAAAATATCCTTTATAAAATATTTTTTCATATTTTTGTCTGAAATAACAACAGGTGGATTTTAGCTTTCGGTTTTAAATTATGCAAGGTTTTAAAAAAAATAACGTCCTCTGTACTTTTGTATCATATAATACAAAAGGTACCTACATATACAATCTTTTAAACAAAGAAAAGTGAAAACTCAAATGAAAGGTCTCCAAATGTTTTATTCGAAAGGTTCTGGAATGGCAACCACGTACTGGAAGACGCAGCGTTGGAAGGCCTCCCACATGGTGGACCGATGACCTGGTTCGGTCGCGGGAATTCGATGGATTCGAGATGCACAGGACCGGTCATTATGGCGACATTTGGGGGAGGCATACGTCCAACAGTGGACGTCTTTCGGTTGAAATGAAGATAATGATAAAGTTTTTTATGTTATAAAATCTCACATTCTAGAGTAGGTGTCTACTTGGCGCAAACCGTCAAGCGGATAGAACTAAATGATGTTTATTGTACTTACACCATTTTCACAGATTCTTAATTTTTATATAAGCTTATTTTGCTGATAACTCTTTGCATCTTCAAAGAGTTTTGAAATTTAGTTGCAGTTTTTCGGTCTCATGACAGATTCACTTAAATAGGTAAAAACTACCTTGAACAAGGAAAATAGGTTGGCTAAATGCTGCAACATACAAAAACATGCAAAATTTACAAAGAGCATAGACCGAATACAAACACCATGCACCACGCTTGAAACTTGATCGAAATTGAAATGTCCCAAATGTTAACAGGTATAGAACAAATACATGTCACTTTACACGGATCTTGAAATATGCGAAGTCTATAGTTAAGCCGTTTGTTAAATATTTATAATATATTTGAGTTTTGTAAACAGCCAACGCTAAGGAGGAGCGGAGTCTCCTAATACAGGCATCATCATGCTTAAAAGGAGACTCCAACCATAGACTAATCTAAACTACTTGATATAGAAATAAAACATTTTGTATTTTTATTTTTTTTTAAGCCGACCAATACCGCTTGCTTTCACGTGTATAGCGCAATTATTTATTTAAAAAACATTCAAAGAATTTAAATGAGAACGATTATAAGTATTATTTGTTTTTGTTCATATCAATTAAATTGCTACAACGACAAATACTGCTTGATAATAATTAAACGATTTGTAAGAAATGTTTCGTAGTGTTGATGAGATACCGATATGTATTCAGACCTCGTTTTTAGGGTTCCGTAGCCAAATGGCAAAAAACGGAACCCTTATGGATTCGTCATGTATGTCTGTCTGTCCGTCCGTATGTCAAAGCCACTTTTTTCCGAAACAATAAGAACTATACTGTTGAAACTTGGTAAGTAGATGTATTCTGTGAATCGCATTAAGATTTTCACACAAAAATAGAAAAAAAAAATTCGGGGGTTCCCCATACTTGGAACTGAAACTCAAACTTTTTTCATCAAACCCATACGCGTGGATTATCTATGGATAGGTCTTCAAAAATGATATGAAGGTTTCTAATATATAAACTGAATAGTTTGCGCGAGAGACACTTCCAAAGTGGTAAAATGTCCCCCCCCCCCTCCTGTAACTTCTAAATTATGAGAATATTAAAACTAAAAAAAATATATGATGATTACCATCCAAACTTCCACCGAAAATTGGTTTGAACGAGATCTAGTAAGTAGTTTTTTTTTAATACGTCATAAATCGTAAACCGCAATTTACCTTTCAAGTGAACGGAACCCTCAGTGCGCGAGTCCGACTCGCACTTGCCAAGTTTTTTAAACAAGCTTCTGTTAGCGGCATCGCTTGTATGAAAGTATAAAATAATCCCAAGGGAACAACCCCCAATATCCTATTACAGACACGATCTACCCGAATGTCAAACATCCAAATCCGTTCAACCATTTGAGAGTCAAGTAGTAACAAACAAACACACACATACATACAAAGTTTTACCTTTACAATATTAGTTGTTATTGCGCCCCTATTCTACCTTCAAATACCAGAATTGAATGTCATATCACAAGTTTTTCATCGAGAAACCACTAACGAACCCTGACGATCTACGATATCACTAACCCAACTAGCAAAATAGCTATAAGAATAATCCGTATAAGAGCTTAGACCCTATAAAAGGTTTATATCTGTCTTGGCAAAGATTGTGTAACTTATAAAGGCACCTATTGCTATATAAGACGTATTGTGCTAAAAGGCACTTGTAAGTGTATTTGTTCTTATAAAAGCATTATCAAGATTAATGTAAGAAGAAAAAGCACTTAATGAAACCATCATACAACTAATATAAGGGCAAATAATCTTACAAGGTGCGCCCAATTACATACTTACTGACGTTTAGAAGTGTGTTATAAGAGACATTTTGCTAGTTGGGTAAATGTCTATTTTACCTTCCGATTGTGATCACTGCATTAGGAAGCCAATTTACCTAAAACAAGTAAAGTATTTTAGATAAGATTGAAGGCCATCCATCATTCTATGTACGTCTGATTTTCATTTGGCCCCATTCCTAATACGTTTGTTGTTGGTAATTTTATAAAGGCATGTTTCACGGTAAGCTACCTTACGTTTCCCGGAAATGATTATTTATAGAACACAGGAATTAATGTAGAAACGCGTACTTATGTGAATATAAACTACATATAATGTAGGTATTTGCGATAGAGATCAGCAGCTATTGTTCTAACAAATAAATAGGCCTTTATATCTAGAAACGAGAAATTAATAATGAGTGAAGCAGGTTTAGGTCATCGTTAATAAATGGATACGAAACCCTAAAATTAACGGATTGGTTCAAATAACAACATTCCCTTGAGAAACATCAAGTATTAAAAACTGTCCAAGTGCGAGTCGGATTCGTACATGAAGGGTTCCGCACTATAGTATTGTAATCGAGAAAAAACACTAACAAAATAACGTTTCTTGAATGAGTATTCCATTTAAATTTTATATTTATTTTTATTTTATCATTTGTTAATTTTAACTCTCTACCTCTTACGGTTTTGAGATGCAGCCCGCTGACAGACGGATGGACAGTGAAGGCCGTAGGTAATAGGCCCAATTTTTAGGGTTTCTTACCCTTCTCCAAAAAGGAAAGGAATCTTTTCAAAGCAATGATGCTGTCGCCGTCACCACATCGGAAACTAGGTAAAATTCCATTACAAATTTTGATTGTCAGCTAGACAGCCGTGAACTAAAATATAAAATCGCTTATAAAAAATTGCGGCCAGGTGTTAAATTTTACTAAAATAAAATATTCATTAAAGTTGATGTACTTTAAGAGGAAGTTCGTAAAACCGGTGCGTTTCATAAATTTCAGGGGATAAACCAAAAGCCTCTATGCAGATGATGTATAGTCCGCATTTTAGGATTCCGTAGAACGCGATTTTAACACGTTTTTCACGACTGGCAGATAAAAGTGGTGCTGTGTCAGCATTTTATCGGATATTGAAAAAAAAAAAACAAAAAAAGAATTATGCATAATCCAGATAACATGTTGAGCCTTACACAACATACTCATATGATCTACACATGAGGATGTTGTGTATGTATATGTCCAAACAAAACTCATTCATAAAATGACACAAAGAGAATTTACGATTTGATTTTCATAAACTTAAACAAGAATTAGTATAATGGTACTCGCAGTTGAATCAGTGCAGCATGCTTGACCGGTTTATTCGTTACAAATTCCGATTCAGGCTTGGAATAATTAATGACACAGATTTAACTCACAGGATTCAATTGAATTAACCCTTTTATGGCATTTTATACTTTAATAAGTACTGCAACTCTGACTGACTATTGAGGAGTAGAACGGTTATTATTTATTAAGAATGCCTTTTCCGGTCCATCTATCGTCAGCGTGTGCATAGTTGAAAAGCTTGTTGTTTCATCCGACGCAATGTTTGATAAAGAGGTAACGCGAAAAAAGAGAGATAGCATCTCAAGTCTTTAACACTCGGTTGGCACTCGGTAACTTCCGAATTAACAAAACTTGTTCCAGAAAATACGTGATTTTTATTAACCTTAAAAATTTAGTAAAAAAAAAATCATTATTCATAATCTCGATTTAATGTGCTAGGTTTTCATAAATGTATGTCTGTTTTCTTTACTATTTTCATTTATGAGGTTTTTTTTTGCACATTTTCAGAGGTCTTTACTGGATTAGACAGATTACAAAAATTTTTGTTTCAATTTCAATAGAAACCTAGATAATAATCAAAACATGTCTGTGTTTTATAAATATCTAGAGAAATATGTGTAATAACGTCATAAACAGTAAGAGTGGTGGTATCCCAGTATCAATGTACGAGTTGGGCGCTCTTAAATTAAAATTATCCTTGTTGATCTACAGTCTAGAATAAAAAATAGCATCGATGCTTGCGGTTGTTATTATTTATTCACAAGCTTCTTAGCAAACATAATAAATAAATAAATAATGGTTTTAGAAAGTGATAAATTAAAATAAAAACCTCTCTGACATAAAGTGGGTCATCTAAAGATTAACTCATGTACTTAAACTCATTTTAAGTGAACCTTGTTCTTTATGAGTAAAGAAAATTCTTTAAACCTAAGTCAGAATAAAAACACAAAGCAGCTTTTAATTGCTTCATCCCAAATTACTGAAACGCCAACGGAATAGGCTCCACCTGTTTTAATGCACATCAATTATTCATGGGAATATATTTATTTATAAAGATTGAAATAGACCTATTATATATTATACAAAAGCTTTTAATATTTAACGCTTTAGTCTCCTTTCGTAAAGATTGCGTACTTTATTATTATGCCAAAACCTGCAAGCGACATTTGAAACAAATACATTTTTGATTTCCCCCCAGGGCCGGAAGCCGAGCGGTGTAAACTTGGTCGATATAGATTATGTTTTGCAAAAATGTTTCGGGAGGCTTGGATGTATCTTTGTGTTATTTACATAATAAATTGACGCGGACATTTGTGTCGGCCATCCGCATAACGATGTATAAATCTCTTTCGCACGGCTGTATTAACTAGACCGCCGGGCCGCGCCGTTTTAAACCCTCATTTTCCACATTTAAAACGATAATAATTTCCCCACCGAAAATGCAGAACTCATTCAAAAGTATGTTTGAGTAGAACCATCTAAAATATTATTTATACGTGTTTGAATTTGCCTCAGGTAAGAAGGTACACCTTACTTTCTTTGTTGTATTCAAGAATAACCCAAGTCCTTTTGTCGTAACCTGCCTACCTGCTCGCAAATAGGACCTCATAGAAACTCGAGATGGCATTGTAAAGAAGGATACACTCGGCGAAATTGGGTATTGACACTGTATTGTAAAATGTCACGATATTTTAAAATATCAAATAGCCGACAAAACGTGGAGTTATTTAAGATTCAATCCTGACATGGTTCTTTAGAATCTCGTCATCAGATTGAATGGTAATTTGCGAGATAATAAGGAATACTTGTTATTGAATTACATTTTAAAGCCCAAATGGTTGTGACAGCCCAGACATTTGGAGAACGTCCTGTAAATACACTGTAGTTGTATTTCTTCAGTGCAGTTTCAAGTATTCCCGAGTAGCTGGGTAAACAAGCGCGAAGCAACTAATGCATGAGTCTCATGATGCGACATTAAATCACAATGATCGCTTACAACGCCAACGCTGAAAATGCATATAGTGTACATTTAACAGGCTTCCGTACGTTTACTCTGACGGAACCGCGTCGCCGCGTCGGTGCACCGACGCTGTGCGCGGTGCGAGCAGCGCGGATACGTTGTTTGTTGTAACAGCAACACACTTAATATACTCTAAAACGTAATTAGAATAATTTATGAAATGCCCCTTACCGAAAATAGCCTTTCTATTTGTTTGGAGCGCGTGAGTAATCCCGATTTTCGCCGGAAGTATCATTTTTATTTATGACACCACTCTCAGTTTAAGAAAAGGCCATCAATAAAATATCTCGCGTGCGAACAACGAAACTCAATGAACAAAGTCATACATATCTATTGGCTGATTCAGAGAGCCAGCACAGCCTACCCTCAACAGAGTGAAACTTTAAAACTGCCGAAAGTTGTTATCCAATTTTAATTTGTGTTGCTAATATTGGCATGGCGTAGAGCGAATTTCCTAGGAGGAAGTTTTGTCATTAGCTAGATTGGATTGCCACTCGACTTGCTGCTCCTGTCATTATCGGCAACGTACCAGTATATGAATAAATTGGAAGCTCCTAATAACTTCATAGGATTACGTTAGCACAAATAATTTAATATCATTCTGTGACGTACTCCTAGCTTATGCCCCACTTTGAGTTTTGCATAGGAACCTCGAACAGTGAATATTGAAGTATCCTTATTTTGAAACAATCACAGCTATGTACAATTGTACACTCGAGTAAATACAGATCCACGCAGTGGAAGCGTCAAAACGTCGAACCGTTTGAGTTTGGTCGATTTGATAACTTTAATGAAATTATGACAAAAATAAATGTATTCTTGAATAAGGTAAATCAAGAGAATTTGTTAATTGAACTCATCTAAACCTAAACTGTTCTAAGGAAATTTACAACGTTTTAAAAACGCGTGTTAAGTTCGAAAAAGCGGGGTTATCAGAAGGGACTGCTACGTCCAAAATACACAAGGAAGCCATCATTTTGTAATAATACTTGTGCCCTCACGTGTTGGGCCATTGGCCCACTTGAGAAGTGATAGTTTAGATAACAAGTTCAAAGTGTCATTAGACAGGAACGTTAGGAACTGCTGTACGTCGGTGTGCGTGCGATATTTGTGAGTGTTTTTTTGCTTTGCCCCGACATCAACATGTGCGTGGAACGAAGGGCGACGTGCTGGTAAAAAGCTAACATGTGTGGCGTTCTCCTCACGCGGCGACAACATCCGGCACAGAATCCGCTACACCCGACCCCACCCAGTACTCTACCCGTCCTCACTAAGTAACATTATAACTTTCAAATAAACACCTAATAAACACTTAACGAAGGAAGTACCTATAAGCAACGGCAAGCCAGAAATACCTAAGATATTATTCATGTAAACTAGTCGGACGCGGACGATTGATTAATAAAAAACGTTGTCTAGGTCAGAAAGCACTGTGGACTCATCAACAATACACAAACAAAAAAACGAATAATGAAACGCACCGAAGACAAGATGACTGATGAATATTTATAATATTTCAAGCTTAGCTAACACTGTCTGTCTCTTGGTTTATTACTCGTTTCATCTTATTCAAGAGAGATGTTAGTTTCAGATTTATGAATTTCAGTATAAAAACCTTTTTGATTATTATTCGTTACTATATCTTATTGAGTTTTATTCATTATTTCATTAATTCGTCAAGAAAAGACTACAAGCATTTTATGATTTACTTCTGTCTATTTTTACATAATGTTTATAAGTAAGTTGGTATTAGGTAGTCATTATCTCTGATCACAAACTTCCTTAGTTTTAGAGAGCATTGCCAAGGTTTTTCTATATCTTTTTGGCTTTCGCCTTTAAGTTTTTTTGCTATTGAATTACAATTACTCTCTGCAACAACAGTTTAAACCAACACGTGGAGCGGGTCAATGATTATATTATTATCAAACAATAAAAATCGAAATACATATTAAAATTGATTGAGAATACATAAAAAATGATTGCATCACTGCTTACCATCAGGTGGGATCGCAGTCAAGCACTTGTTTATATAAAAATAAAAAAATAAATAAAAAATCCAATTACCAGCTAAAACATAGTGTAAGTGACATATATTTTTATTCTTTTTTTCATTTAAGTATATAACACACACAAAATCGAGTGGTAACGTATAAGTCCACGTCCGAACATAGATTCAGCCACTCATTTCGTTACTTCTATGAGTTTGTAACATTAATTCTGAATTCAAGTTACAACCGAGACCTCAATTCATTTTATAATCGAGGTTACTCAGCGTAAATTACTATTTTATGGATCGTGCGTCAATTTAGAAGATAAAAACAGATAGATTGAAGTCTTCTGAATGTGCAAGACCCCAAGTGTTTTTACATTCAGGCGTCATACTGCCGATACCGTTACCACTCGGCTCGTTCATTGCCAAATACCTTCGCTCGCGTTCAACACAGAATGTCGAGTGGTTAGCGTAGTGCTTACTTACAAATCACGTTTACTAACGTGCTACTAATCTACAACACGGACTGCCGGTTTAAGTACGATTGGTTTTGGATTACACTCGGACGAAGTCATAATTTAGTACCTATCTACTGTTATGACTGTAGCGAGAATGTAGTGTAAAATGTCAACAAAACAAGATTGTAAAAACCTTGACGGGCGAGTGTAGCATATGGCACGCTTGAAATGACGCTGTTTGGCGACTTGTGCGTCGAGCTCATCCACAGTATAGATGAGCATTATGCACAGAGTGCGACCGCCATCGCGCCATCGCATCGCCAGGTAAGTAAAACGATCACGTTTCAGAGCGGCTGCGCCCGCGCCGGCCGCCATGATCGAGTCCCTACAGCTTGAGTCGCACACAGTGTTGCCAATACATAGAACTTTACAACAACATTTCATTTAATCCCAAAATAAAATAGTTTCAACATGATATGGGCCAATGAGCAGAATAAGTTTAAAGGTTTCAATTTACAGTGTAGTCTAACTTCACTTGATTTTACTTTAATCTAGATGTGCCTACATAAACGTTCGCCATTTTAAATTATTATTAGTTTCGCCATGTTTAATAAAACTGTACCAAAGTAGTCATTTGTGTATAAAGTTTGGTTATTACCAATGCGGTAAGCGGTAACACAGAATTAGCTTTTTAATACAACGGTTACAACATTGTCGTTGCAAAATATTTCGGTAATGTCAACGGTCATGTTTTCACTGTAAACTAAAGGAAAGAAAGTTACAACCTACATCTCAATTCGACTTATACCGTTGGTAGCACTGCTTATACGTAGAAGCGATGTTGCACGGCTACATTCACGTGCGAAAGAGACCAAGTTACGCTTGATAGAAAGGGACAGCTAAACTGGCTGAGCAGGTAAACGGCGCGGGCGCCGCCCTGTGCACACCGAAATCACGAAGCCAGATGCAACGACCGTCTGTTCACCACTCAGGTAGATACGCTTTATAATACGTTCGTAGTTATCTACAGCGACGGGGAACCTACTCAAATTTATAACACGTTGCGTGGGCCGCGTGGCCTTAAAACTGTTCCATCTTTGCTCGCAAATTCTTCTGCGAGACTTGTCTTTTGACAATAGACGATATTAATCAAATATACAAAAATGGAAATAAAATATTAACATCGACATTATACAACATAAACCAAAACGGTTTTACATAAATGACACTATCAGTTTTGAGTTACAAATAATTTTATAGAACTGTGTCCAAATATTTATGAATAAATAAAACTTGTGCTCTGAACAAACAACGAAATTAAATCTATTAAGTTTAAATTTGCTTTCCCTATTTAAACATAAAATCAGTTCTATTTTGGTAATTAAACGTTGCATACCAGTTAATATTCCACTTTACTCAGTTTTATTAAAGTTTTAATCAAAAAGCTCGGGCCGCGGGTAAAGCAAGAAAAGCGGAGCAATTCAATTGGTTGGTGCCGCAACGCTTAGGCACACGGCGGGGAGGTTAACCTCCCTTGTTTGTGACGTACCATAGGTTTTATGCGGCCTCAATTAAAACTCGAAATTAAACTCGATTACACACGAACGTGCTAATGACATGTAACACTTCGCTCTCGAATCCCTCCTAATTCAATTAACTCTCGTAGTTATCACTCGCATATCGCTTATAATGTTTTGCCTTCGAGATTCCACAGTTTGGGTCGTTTTAATGACTGGAGCTGTACATTTTAACGCGCGGCATAGCCTTGTGTAATATTTAGCTCCCTCGTTGACAAATTTCCTCGTTGGTGGTTTCATTCCACTTCATATAATAAATTAATAACAGTTTATATTCATATTTTATAAACTATAAATCTTGATACTATCATTTATAATAGTTCAGTTTAAGATGAAAAGCATCAAGACGAGATGAGACGAGTCACCACAACGTGTACAAAAGGAAACGAGCGTCTACGTTTTAATAAACATGAACGGTAAACTCAAACGAAATAACCAATCAAATACAGATTTCCCTGGATTAAAAGATTTGGTACTACTCTTAGGAGGAAACTAATAAAACAATACGGAGGTTTCGTGGAAACTGCGAAATGCGATGGAAAAAAGCCTTCATCTCTGCGTGCCAGCCACGATCTCCCCTTGAAATTTGAAAAGCGTCTTCTTGAACCCGAATCTCGATGGCCGCCAGTAAACGACTAAATACGAAGTGCCTCGACCGAAATTTCGGATTAAGGACCGTGAGCAGGATCCTCGCCTAAGAACCCTAATTACCAGCTCATGTTTAACCATCCGGCCCTTCACTGTTTACAGAGCAAATATTACATCCGAATATAATTATGGAAAGGCAAAGCGATATTTTATAATAATGTCAAGAAGCTGTAAGCCACGATATACGGGGTAACATAGATAACTTATGTACATAATGTAAATGGAAAAAGCCACTTTCGGAAGCCACTTTTCTTATGCCATTCATGGGCTTTGAAGCTTCAACGTTTGATACTAACTAAGGATACGGTACGGTTCGTAGGCTCAGAGTAGCGGACACTAACCGACTATTGTCATAGGATCCGACGCAAGTTCAATCAAATTCTGCACCATTGTCATAGCAATATGGAATTACAGGCAAAGCCGGTTCAAATTCTCTGTATATAGACTTAGAAGCTGGATAGCAGAATCGGTAACAAATTCAACAGTTAATCTTTATTCCTGTCTTGTAGTCTTAAGTACTTATTGCTGGAATCTGCCTATTATATCAGGCTTATTGGCAATAAAATAAATGGGCAACTTTTTTTCTAATTCAGACTCTGTAGCTAAAAATCGTATAACGTTCATTTCTTTTGATTTTCTGTCTCCTCTTTCCGTATCACTTTTGTTAAGATGTTCGAACACCTCCTCTGAGCATTGTCTCATTTTCTACTTGTTGTCACATTCGCCTTTATTTTCTTCTTGTTGTCACATTCGCCTGTATTCATGTACTAGCTGCTGCCAGCGGCTTCGCCCGAGTAATGGTCGAAAATAATTCCAAGGGAACATACTCCCGGGATAAAAAGTATCCTATGGTCTACTGGTGTACCAAACAACCAAATCCCTTCAGCAGTTTCAGCGTGAAGGAATAACAAACATCACACTCACAAACTTTCGCCTTTAAATATTAAGTGAGATACAAAATTCCATCATTTACATACTCAAAATGGTAATTGCCCTATCTAATCAAGTATAAAATGTTTTATTTGATTTTACATAAAAGCCACATCGACAATTCAGTAACAGGAGTTTGGCGATTTAAAATAAACTGAAAATGACTGAATGTTTTCATTTCATCGAGTAATGGCAGTTCGCGTTATTGATAAATGACAATAGAAAAAGTGTGGGTCTGCGATCAATAGATGTGGTAATGATAACACATCGTCGTCTTCATTGTGTTGCGTCATTAAGATACCGAAGCCGGTACCACAAAAACCGGTATCTTTTTCCAGCACACTTTGGCCAGGCTCACACGTGACTGTTCGTAGGACAAATACCACGACCTTAGCTCTGTCGCCGGTACCCGCGCACCGCGAGGAATACGTAATGCGCTCTCATATCTTGAGTGTGAGGCAGTTTCGTTAACGGACGCTTCACACGTGACGCGGAACGCAATGTACACAAGGCCCCATGTTTCAAACTTTGATTAAGGGTCAGGACCGAAACTCTTAAGATAATCACAATAATCTTTCATATTTCTTCACATTCCCAACAGACTGGCCGCATTCCCGGCCCCATCCGTCATCTTACAGGCGTCATTAGCTTTTATGTAAGGACTTATATAACTTTGGTTTTCTGTGGTTCTCTCTGCAAGTGTTCAGACAAAGTGTCACTTGAATGTCATATTTCAGGGAACATAGACTGGACGAGACTTGAATTTTCAGGGATATTCTGACCTCTGATATTCTCTGAAAATCTCTGCAGAATACGATCTTGTTTTTACGACAGTATTTCTTACCACTCATTCTTTTCTCGAGAACTTTCAACAACCGTAGTTCTTCTAAGTGTTTCTTAATTGTGTTCAAGTTCGGCTCTTAAACAATTCCCGAAAGCGACATTCCGCAACTTTCTAGCTGAAATAAACTGGAAGTTATTCCACTTAACAAATTTTGGTAGATAACTTCACCAATGCTTTTTTAAATTAATGTTGGAAACCGTCCATTCTGTGCCATTGTTCTGAACCGAAATAAAAATAACACGGAAAACTCTTTATTGAACCGATGAAATTATGATGGAAGTTAATACGTCTGTTTAAAAGTACGAATGTCTAACTTTTCTTGCCTGGCCACTAATTAAATCCCTAAGAATAACAAGCAGTTCTATTAGGGATAATTACAAGAAATATGTAGGTAGCTATTAAAGATACGGAGAGAAAACTTCATACGATGACAGCAGTTCACAACTCAAGTTTGTTCTTACGAACAATGAATAGTAATGTAAGTTTAAAGACATTTTCTTACGCACATTGACCTTATTCCGTTACAAAAAGAAATAAAGTGTAATGAGAAAATTTTGTGCGAATGGGATAGTGGGAAGGTGGAGATAAGACACAAGCAGCCATTGTGCCAGGTCGAACACTGGCGTGCAAATAACCAAGCCACTATTGTTTTGCAGACGACGAACAATACACACACAGAAGTACCCACTTACATATATAACATCGATGCAGTTACTAGAAAATGGTATGGAATAATGTGGATCACACGTATAGTTGGTGCACAATGAACATCCATCGAGAATAATAGAGTCCGCGTTCCATGACTTCCAATACTATCTACCTATCCACCGAGGATACAAAATTAACTTGCTTATTTGAATAGAGTAAACGTTTTCGGGCGTTTCGCGTAATCAACAGGTAACAAAATACCTAAGTAATCGATTTTATAATAGTTGTTATTCCATGACTTGGAACGGTTACAAAAAAGTTATCGTGCGTCATGCAATGGAAACATAACTCAGTTTAAATGAATTCACCGCATAAGCCAAGTCGTCAAATATCGTCTGCTATAAATCTTAACCGAGAACCTATTGTACGCCGTGTTTTTAAAAAGTATAAGACTACCTCGTTTACGAACAAACATTTTTTCGCTAGAAAACCCTTTTCCGAAAAGAAAACGTTGATGGAAAAGCCAAGAAAGGCCGCGATATACCGAAGATTATTGTTACATTGTGGAACCAACGAAAATGATTTAGCCGAGAAAAAAATAGTATAAAAAGATATCATTTTTAACTTATCTCCACAATTCTCGACTTCCATTCCAGTGACAAAATTATTAAAATGCAAAGCTAAAGCTATTTCAGTTAATAAAGATTTCAGAGTCTATAGACGCAGCCCCTCGGTATCTGGAACTGTACAAATTCCCGCGTGTTGAACATTTTAATTAGACACCTCTATTCGGCGGCCATATTGTTTTATCATTTCGCTTTTATACAGACTTACAGATATAACTAGCTTGAGATGTCTGCGTAAAGAAAAGTTATTTACAAAGCCGCCAACACATTTTCTTATCTTATGCGAAAACAAGAACCATCTTATCTATCTATCTCTATCTTTATAAAGGTAGGCCAACACTATATTGGGCAAGTTGCAGATTGATTAAGCTTGTATTGAATTTATTTATTCAGCGCCTAGAAGATTGAAATACGTTCCGGTCACTTGACCCCCTTCATTGAATGTGGCATGTATGACGTATTCTGAAAAAACCGAATACAAACTCGATTCAACTTTATTTTAGTGAAAATATCGCAAAACACAAATTTTCATTCATATTTTTCGTAAACTCACATGATTTATAGATAGGTAATACAATGAATGAATTATATAGTTAATTAAAAGTTTTAATGTAATTCGTAACGTAGGTATGTTTTTTAAGATCAAATCGTTTGTGCCGATTGATGCGAGAACTCGAAATTTTCGAACCGAGTTCTTCTTGAGAGAAAAATATACTGTGACAAAATCATTATCTATCTCTTGTCTCTGGTGCCGTATTCCTAGTAGTGAGACTTTACTAACTACAAACAAACAAACATCCACATTCCACATATTTGTTTTCAATGAAAGAGTCCATCGTTTGCTACGTTCAATCTTGAAGAGACCGGCCCCGGGGCGAAGAGCAAGCAGCTTACTTATACTAACACGGCCAAACCCAACAATAAATATAAGAAAAAAAAATCTTGTTAAAGAGTAAAGAACCTGGTGTTGCGGGGCAACTGGGGAATTTCAAGAGGCTTACAAGAGTATAAAGCGATTCACTGCGAAAGCCTGTATTGATTGATTAAACACATACGGTGGGGGCGCATATTTTATTCTTATAAGGAAATCACGCTGTGAAAAATGGGTCGAGGTCTTAACCTTAGAATGAGATAGTAAACCTGCAAGAAAAAAGAACTTGAAAAACGTACCCTATCAATTCGGTTAACCTTCTCATACACAAACGCATAAAACGGCTGCTGTATATTTTAAATACGGAAATAATATATTTTCTTAAGTTGAAATATTTATGATGATGTAGGAAAATGATAGCTGGAAGAATTATGGGGAGGCCTTTGCCTACTGTATTGCTAGCATATAAGATTAATAAAAACAAAACAAGACTACAGCATCACAATAAATAGCTAAAAATTATATGCCCAAAAGACTGGCAACATTGCCACGTTGAACGGGCAGAGTAACTTGAACAAGATATTCATTACTGCACCCCTAGCCAAGTTGATAATTTGCAATCGTTAACGCTAGTCGAAACTAATCAAATGTATGGGAATGACATCATCTCAACGTTAAGTCACGTGGTCAGAACAAACGAATAGAAAATTAGTAGCCAAGTTCACATCGTTCAAAATCATAGAATGAATGGTTATCGTTTCTACACTGTTCAACGCTACATCCTTTGTTATAACCTGTTTGACGTTTGTAGGCACGCTCGCCATAGACTAAAGAATAGGTCGTTTTTCTAAAGACAACTTATCCTTTTCTAAATACAATTGCTGACACCGAGGCGTTACCGATTGGAGAACGGAATTCGACACGAAACGGTTGTAACTTGGCTAGGGGGGCTGATAACAATATGCGATCGTGCGGTTTACTGTAAAGTACACTTGTGTTACTAGTTTCCTAGAACTGTGTCTACGAACAGCTATGGACTACGTCAAAGCTGAAACTCATTTGATAGAAGTCACTTACCATATTGAGAGGTTTCTACGTAAAGTCAGGAAGTTTTTTTTGTTAATGTTTTTGGCTTGATTACCAAGTCCTTCAAGCCATGTCTTTGTATGAATGGTTCATTAGTTTACCGTGAATGCGGGTGCAACATATTCTAATGTTTTTGTAGTATTTGGCAGCAAATGTATCGAGTCAGCCTTCTCAGCAAACTTCGCTAAGGCAGCCACAACTTCAATAAAATTCTCAGCTCCATTTTACCGAGACCGTACCTGTTTCAATAATTCCACATATTGTCTAGTTACGCAGACACTTGAGATACAAAACTACACCAATTTTACATCACAATATCTACTAGGAATCAATTTGCGAATAATTAAAACAGCCACTGCACTTCACACAAAGAAATCCCGCCAAAAACCAAAAGTCAGGAAAATTAATTGGTTAGGTGAAGCATCACTAAACTTGATACTATCTTATTGTCACATAGACAAACAGATTTATCCTTTCATGACATTCTAGTGACATTAAACTTTTTTTTTATACGTATAATATAATCTGCAATCAGTCTAGTTGACTATAATCAGATTGGTTGTAGTAGATAGAAACTTTGGTGGGTTAAAGCCAGTGCCATAACTCTCCTTAGTCATATTTGCTCTTTTCAGTCGATTGATTGGGTTTCGCATTAGAAGCATGCTTGTCAATGAGTTGGGATGGAGCTTTAATCATTCAGCGTAGTTGTCTTTGCATTGTTTGGCTTCTTCAATGACAGTCTTCATATTTAAATACTCATGTATTTCAGTGTTAGGTGTAAACTAGGCTTCACCACTTATGGTCCTTAGGATGTTGTTTTGGGCTCTTTAGAGGAAAAGTATGGATTTGCTGACTGAAGACCACAGTTGAATCCAGTAGGTCCAAATCGGTTTTATAACTAAGCTATAGACTATAGGTTTATTGCTAAGAGATAGAATTGATTGCTTGCCAAGCATCCACAAAAGATTTTTGTGGTGTGATTTAGGGGCACTCGCTTTTACACGCCATCTTCGTAACCACTACTTGTGGTTCTTGATCTACTGGCTTCATCTGGGTCACTACTGAATGCAAGAAATGCGGCATTATCCGCGAAGGTGTGTTAACAGTCACGATTGCAGTGCGTGCAACAGTTACTTTTGTAGCTTGATGCTATGTGGCAGGTCATGAGTGAAAATGTTATACAATACTGGACCAAGGACCGAGCCGTGTGGCACCCCCGCGCGGCAGGTTTGTTGAATAGATCTCGCGCTACATTGCTTAATAACATACATTCAACATAAAGGTAAATATCACCGTGACTGTACAATGAGAAGGATTTCAAACAATTGAAAGCAGTAATGCTATGTACGGAAGAGCTATGTAAACATAACATAAGAGGTCAGGGGACCTGGTTTTCAGAAAGCTCTTTAGTATTTAAAGTGTTGAATAAATAGTCTCAACTGCTATGATTTAATTGCACGGCTACAATCCTACCCGTTTGTTTATTCTTTAAATTTTTTATGAAAACTTCGTTTTTATTACTCTGGTGGACTACTCCATCCCATGAGGCAATGTGTGCTTACCTTTAGAAGGAGCAGAATAATTAAAACTGTGATTTATACAGCGTCCTGCGTATTCTGTAGATAACGATTGATAAACTTTCATATAGGTAAGTTGTTTGTTTTCATATAATGAGCTGGAAAATAGTCGCTTTGAAAGCAATATTAGCTTTAGATATCGGAGGAAGGAAACAAAGCTAAATCAACAGCCCAATAAATGTCTATGGCTATTAGTGGTACTTCGAATCGAGCCCGAGCTAAGAGAGTCTTATTTCCTGACAGGTACAAGTCTACAACCTAAGAGTCTTTAAGTCAGCCTCCTTCTGCGAAGTAGTAATGCTAGCGAAAGAGGCGGCCGCACGCGTGATCGAACGGACTTCCTCACGCCCTAGATCCCGACCCCGGTTTGCGGAACGCGAACAATGGGTAGCTCGCCGTCCGGCCATCCGGTAACCGTCCGGATCGAGCCCGAGTCATCGACAGCGCGTAGTTTCTCGAGCGCCTCAAAAAATGACAGAAAACCGTAAGAGCCCAGTAGAGCCGATGCCTACTAGGGCCACAGGAGGATTACTAAAAAGGTACCTCGTGGTCCTAGAATGCAAAGCAAAACTGAAGGAACATAGGTTTGGTTTTAGTCAGTAAAAGTCTGACACAACCTCGCGTTCCGTCATAAAGCGGGAGAAATCATTAGATGATTTTTCAACTCAAAAAAAAAGAGTGATGCCTCAAATAATGCGGAATGTCAAAATAAATTGCTGAAAAGGAAAAGCCGTATTTGGGATGTTTAGATGGATGTTGATTATCAGCACTAAATCACGACATTAGCACAGCTTAAAGCATTTTGATGACAGATTGGCTCCGAGTTGAGTGTATTCCGGTATCCCGGATTATCATAATAGGCTACCATTATACTGGAAAACGGTGGTAAATAATAAAATAGAAAACATGGGAAAAGCTCAGTAAGTCACAATAATATAATAAAATATACAAATAGCTGTGTCAAAAAGATGCAATAAAATATTAAGCTAATAATTTTATGTCATTTTAATAATAAACATTGAATTCTCCGAAAGAGGGCAGGGGTCCAGATCAGATAAGTACTAACTGCTGTACAATACAATAAATAAACAGCGCGCTATTTTACAGTTTCTGGGAACTAATCCAAATTCGGACTACTCAGAATTTTATGATTGATAAACTATAATAGTTCCCCGTTCCCAGTATTGATAATATAAATTACATAGCATGATAATCGAAAATTAACTAATAATTCAGAAATCACAAATATTCACGCGTGGAAATCAGGAAAATTTCACGAAAAATAATCATTTATTAAATATTTCTCACATTAGAATAGTTCAATTCAGTGTCCAGCATATTGATTACTAGTAACCTTAATATGAAACCAAATAGAACAAAGCAATTGAATTCATATAGGTACCTGATTACATCAATTGTGATAGGGATTGGGTATTTTAGAAAAATATGATCTTGTTCTATGTATAATTGTTGTTGTTGGATGCGAGACGCACAGAACCGGACATTGTGGCGACATTTGGAGGAGGCCTATGCCCAATGGAGGCAAATGTCCAACTGGAGGCAAATGTCTTTCGACTGAAATGATGATGATCTTGTAATCACATTAGTATTATAAAGGCGAAAGTATGTAAGTATGTGCGTTCTGCGTGTATGTGTGTGTGTTACTCCACCATACTCGAAAGGCTAACGGTTTTGGATGATATTTAGCACACAGGTAGAACATGACCTAAAATAGCTTAATAGGACATTTCGTCACCCGCAATTAACAAGGTTGTAACAATAATTCAGTCATGTTTCAAAATGAACACAAAAGTGACAGTGCCATGTTTGAATTTTGTTTAGACTACAATCCGAGATACTGCCTGTTCGATGCGGGTGTCGATTTTATCCCAGGAGTATGTTCCCTTGGGATCATTTTCTACTTTTACGCGGGCAAAACCACTTGCAAGTTGTTAGTGTATCATAATGTCTTCAAAGAAATAAACACAATTTATCACTTCGGAAAAACATCGTGAGGAAACTCACTGTAGCCAAAAACGAACCGTTAGAAAGCGTAACCTGTCACTGTCATGAATTACTGACACAATATACTTAGATAAGTCAAGTGTCACGTATTCACTACTTACCATGATTGACGTTCATTTCAAAACCCTACTATTAATTCCATTTTTCTTGGATCGTACACACGTAACATGTGCTGACAACGACCATCCATTCCCTGTCGATAAAAAAAATAATGACTCTTGTAGGTGCCGTCGAGTTATTAGGTTGAATTGTTTACAGGAGATCAAACATCGCACACTGGAACGAACACCGCAGGAAATTAATTTTCTATCAGATAACCTGAATTATAACACGCACATGAAATGTTCATAACATTTCGACTGAATAATTCAGTATATTGACAGAACGTTGATATGATTTTGTGAAACAGACACACAAGTGCTCTATGTTACTGATTTGTAAGCTCCCTCGTATAGGGCGTTGGAGCGATCCCGGCCACCAGAGGCGTGGGTTGCGGACGACGAGCAACTGGCAGCCCGCCGCCCGGCTGTCTGGTAAATTCCACGTGCGCCTCAAAGAGATGTCAGCAAAACCGTAGGGGCACAGTAGAGCCGATGCCTGCTACTGCCTCGGGATTTTTTGAAAGAGATACCGCGGTCTCGGAACGCTAAGGGCAACTGAAGGACAGGTGTGTTTAAGTCAGTAAAAGTCTGACACGCCCTCTACCTCTAGATAGAGCAGAAGTCATTTTATAAATTATCACTTCAAAAAAGCTCTCTCGACATATTTATACATGATGTTTTTGATTCGTATCCGAATTAGTGGCAAGAAGTTTAATGAAAAGCGATTGCAGGAGGATTTAGAGGGGAGTGACTAGGACCACATAATTACACGCAAACTTATGTTTCGCTTCCGTCTCTTAATTTTCCTTGTGTTTTGTAAGAACATGTTCCAGATTGCTGTAAAGGCCTGTTAATACGAACAGAAAAAGGAACAAGTTCTATGTATAAAATCGTGAGCTTGATTTTATCTATATAATCTATAGGATAATAAAGAAATGTAGTATTTTGGATTTTGTCATAAATAAACTTAAAACCTACTGAACCGATTAAATTATTTTTTTTCTCCAATAGAATGAATTTATCACCGAGTGATTTAGGCTAAATATTTTCCTACTTTCAGACGAACAAAGCCGCTTATAAAAGCTAGTAATATTATAAAGAGTAAAGTTTTGTATTTTTACATTTTAGTTAATTATGAATGAAATCAAAAAACTTCTGGTCCGATTTTATTTATTTATTGAAACTACATACAACACAAACGTACAAAGCCAGTCTTAATGCCTTGGGAATTTTATATCAGCATTTGCACAATGTATATTAGTATTTAGTATATTGTTGTTGAAATAAACATACAGTCAAACGGGGTGAATAGGAACAAAAATTTAAAGGCGATTTTCGCGTCATTTACATTTTCTTCAACATTTATAAGTACCCATTCATTAATTCATTAATTGTATTTAAAACTGAAAACACCGTAATCAATAAAATAAATATATAACTAAGAGAAAATCCTAGTCAAAGTTTTTTTCTTTTCACCTCTGCCTTCCTATTCGAGGTGAATGGTTTAACAGAAAATATTTGATATAATAAATGCATACACAAATATATTTACATAAGCTATTGGAAAGAAGATTTTATTAATTCTTTCACTAGTAGAATTCTATTTGATCACTGAGTGAGAAATTATGCTATTATATATCTTCTACGTTTAGGTAGGCGGAGCCGCTGGCAGAAGTTAGTAGACTATATTGTTTATATTGGAATTATAAATGGAGCAGTTAATAGTTTATATAACAAGCAATTAAATAATACCTACCTAGAAAATTTATAAAGGAAATTACGATAGAAAAATAAACATGATAAATAACGTTAGAAAAATATGAACAACAAATGAATAATGATTGCTTGCTATGTCAGTTAATCATCAGAAACAGTTTACTTATGTCTTGTCAAGACGCCTATTAACAAACTTGTAATTATCACAAATTATTTACAAATTCGCAATCATTACGACCATTTACCGTTACATCACCTTTAGAATACCAAGTAATTGTTGCAGATAAGTGAGGACATATTACAAGTATCTTCGTTCAAAAATAATTACGGCAGAGTGATGCGGCAAAAATCCCTCGATGTAAGAAGAACGGAAATTGAGCAAGTTATGAAGACTCTCTTGAGGACCGTCTTTGTTCTGTTACAAAATCCTTCCTGACCATTAGTATAGTTGACAAGCTGCCTGCTGCTCCATGACCCAACGACTTATCAAGCTCTTCAAACAGTGGCGTAGCTCTAAAAGGGGCCGATGAAGGGACTGTATCAAAATTTTAAGGGATTTTATTTATTTAAACTTCAGGTACCTATAGCAGTGCTACATAGGCGGATTTAATGCAACAAACAAAGCATTCTCTACCAGTCAACCTTTGTTTTGTTTTATTTTTTTTTACAAAATCGGCCCTTTACTTAGGAGTAAGGGCAGGCCATAAAGGAAACGGCCAGACTAACTGGTTAGGTTCGTCCATACTGACTGACGAAAACATGTGGGCTCATGAAAGATGGAATAAGAGCTTTTGTCATTATGTAAGACTCTGACTGAATAGGAAAAATCGTGATTAAATATAGACATTTTACTGGAGCATTCTTGACAAGGATAGATTAAATTGGTTTTGTGATCATAAATAGAGAACACTAGAACAAGCAGAGTGAGCTATTAAACTGATACATCCAATCATAATATAGTAATTATTTATTCACTACGGATCCTATACTAATAAGAATATTTAAGCTTGTGGATAACATGATACGATTTTTTGCACACATCTCGGGGCCCATACAAGCCGGGGGCCCCGTATCATTGATATGGCTGATACGATGATAGCTACGCTCCTGCTTTCAAACTATCCACACAAATGAAGGTGCCGGTATTATGGTCCCGGGATTCTATCTTACGTACATAATATATTTAGCCCCGTACCGACTTGGCGTGGCGAGCGTTAGCGTGATACAATATAATTACCTGATATGGACTAGTAAGTTTAGGAAAATAATCGTTAAAACCAGTTTCGTAGATCTAGATTTAAGTAGCGCGATTTTAAACAGGCCTACAAATTCACTAAGTAAATGGCTATTTGGAACAAATACATTCTTGCTGTGCAATGCGCTTTAGTATTATAATTTAAACTTTTATTTATTTTATGTTTAGCTGTTACCGTTCCATTAACGTTATTATGATAATTACAAACGCATGTTGGAATAATAATAATCTTTGATTATCGTCTGACATAACATTTTCTGTTATAAAAATTAGGTCCGGTCACGTCAATATAATTATTACTCCGGTATCTATGTATGTTACATTACAATACCGTGTAAACACACACGATGTCGTGGTACCTACCGATATACTTCGTCATTTAATATAAACTAATATAATAAAGTGGAAGACCTTTTGGTTTGTTTTAACACACAAATCTCTGGAACTAATAGTCTGATTGAAAAAAAAAACGATATATGTAATAGCCTAGTTCATGAAGAATAGCATCTGGCAATGACTTACGGAAGCAAAGCAGTAACCAAAGACGCACGTGAAACTCCAGAAGACAGCTAGTACCTATTCGATAAATTAATTCAATATTTTCACATCAGTCAAGGCAGTATCCGCATCACCAGGGAGTTCAGTATGTCTACGTTTTCTACACGCAGCACTTAGACGTTTCACAAGTTTTGAATTAGTTATGAGTTTATGACGCATAATGTAAACCACTATCTATTAATTTCCTTATAGAATTCGGCATTGTGCGCAACAAAGTCAGTGTTGGTAACTACGATACGTGCGCGTCAAATCGTCAATAACCGAGTTAATTATGATCACTCTCGCTAACCCTAAACTACTTAGTCAATATTAATTATTCTCCTTCTCTGTTGGAACAGTTTATAGTCACAATCGTAATCGGGGTTACCAGGTTATTTCGTAACCATCATGACAGTCTAAAAGGAAACTGGTAGTACCTACGTTCAAAACTGAAATTGCAATAGCAACGTTCCTTTGTTTAGGTTTTTAATTTCAAAAGTTGTCTGTCACGATTCTGACGCACGCTGACTTTCTGTTTTATTTTTAATCTATATCTGATCGAAATGATTTATTTGTATGGAGAATGGTTTGTGTAGAATTAGAATCAATGAGCTACATACCCAACTATTATGTTCCAGCTAGCACTACAGTGCATACCATCAGTATCATTTCAGCCGTAGAACGTCCACTGCTGGATATTGGCCTCCCCAAGTATCCCCACAACGACTGGTCCTGTGCATCTCGCATAGGTCATCGGTCCATCTTGTGGAAGGCCTTCCAACACTTCGTATTCCGATATATGGTCGCCAATTAAGAAATCGATCATCTGTTCTGCGAGTAATGTGTCCTAGTAGAGGTAGGTAATTGTTTTTCCTCTTTTCTTAATGATTAAGCTCGCCGTCCAGCCAACCGGTAACCATCCAGACCAAGCCTGAGTCGTCGAATGCGTGTAGAGTTTTACGCGCGCCTCACAAAGATGTCAGCAAAACCGTAGGGGCCCAGCAGGACCAAAGCCTACGAGGGCCATAGATCAATTTCGAAAGGGATCACCCGTGGCCTTAGGACGCTAAAGGCAACTGAAGTAACACGGGTGGGTTTTAGTCAGCATAAGTTTGACACTAACTCTCACTCCACCCAGAGCGAGAAAAGTTATTTGATTATTACCCACACCAAAAAAGGAGCCTTTAGTTTACTTCCTTTAAATATGGAAGTACATCGTCGACCGCTTAGTCACTTTCCATCAGGTGAGATAGTGGTCAAGCGCGAACCTATCAAGAATAAAAAAAATATTAAAAAGACATCGGTTTGTCGAGTGTAAAAATAAAAGAATATAATAAAATTTATTCTAAACTAGACTTTGCCCGCGGCTTCGTCTGCATACATAAAATATAGCCTATGTCACTCAGGAATAAAGCAGCTTTCTAACGGTGAAAAAATGTTCGCAATCGGACCAATACTTTCAGAGATTACCTCCTACAAACAAAAATGTATAAAAACAACCCCTCTTTATTCTTGGAACACTGTTACACCAGTGTCAAACATTGCTAAAGTATTAGGTAATCAACTTCGAAGAAGGTGTATTGTTGTTAAAGAACGACTTAAACTTGTAAGAAAACTTATATATAAGTTTAGTTACGGTAAGTTATAATAAAAAATATTACAATAGAACAGTTTCCTTAGTTAGGAAAACTGTTGCATTGTTGCAATATTTTTAATGTATGTACTTAACATGAAGCATTTTACAAAATCTGTGTAGTTTTTGATAAGATAGCTAAACTCAGCAGAGTCAAGACAAACAGATTTTTTTTGGTCGTAGGTATGCTCTAAAAACTCTGTATTTATAACATTAATAATTGAATGATAAATACCAGATGGCATGTTTTTATTTCTGTGGAAGATACTTGTGCCGATGCTTTTGCTCCATCCCGTTTTCCTAGCTCTTCGTGCTCTTCGGCTGGCAATGCCGCTGCAGCTACCGAGAACCTCAAGCGGCGGAAATCAAATTTTGGAGCCGTTTAGGTTGAAGCTCGACCGCGGGATCCGAGTGATCATACACTATTTAAGAATTTATCCAAACGCCTAGTTGACAGTTCGCTGGCTTTTACCTCGGCTAGAGGTTAAGCATTGCCATACAACGAGATATTACCATGCAATACCGCCAGTGTTTTGGGCACACTTCTAGTCGATAGTATAATTTTAGATTTATGTAGTTAAATATTTTCGTTTTAAGTCGGAGGACCAAAATCCAAGAAAAATTCCCAAAGGAGTCCTTCCTTTTTCACTATTCCTCAGAGTTTTGGATTTGACCGTCCACGCCTTCCTGAAAAATTCCCTCCATATATAAAGATAGTACCCTCAGCAAGGTTTACCCCTGTGCTAAATTTCATCTAAATATGTTCAGCCGATGAAGAAGTAACGAACATACAAACATACATTGGCTTTTGAAAATTAATGTATTTAAAGTAAGTATTACGTTAATATTGAAAAGGCTAAAGTTTTAAATAATTTACAATGTGTTAAATTCAATACAAGATTATCGAAAATTTTTGAAACAGGAAATTAAATACTGGACCCACCCTTTTATGGAAACTTTAACTTCGTTATACGGCGGTTTTCTCCCGAAAAAGTTTGGTTTCATTAAATTATTTCTGAAATACATAATAAAAGCTGATAAGTGTTTATTTTCAGTTTCGAATCTTTTTGATATATTTATGTACTTCAAATATCTTATTACTTTACCAGTACGCATTTTTAAGATATAATAATAAACATATATTTTCCAAAATTCACCTTTGGCAAGTCCGGTTTCCTACACTAACGCAAAACAACAATAGCAGACCTCTAAGCTGAAAAATAATTTTCGGTCAATAAGATAAGCCAGTCGCCATGTTGTCGTTTAGTTTCCAAAACATCATGAAATGTAGAACGATATTAAATTCGACTTAACTTACTTTCGATAAGATGTTCAAATTGTGAGCCGACTCTGTCAGCGGAACGGAGGGTCCAAATTATACCTTCGCGACATTTGATCAATTGGTTAACCGAATATCATTTATAAGGAAACCCAATTGGGTGAGAGCATTACGTGTCGTATCATGTGATATAAATAAAAGAAAAATAGGTATAGGAAACTTGCAAAGGGAGCAGAAACCGTAAGTACACATAGAGTAAATCATTAGATAGCAGATCTTGTACCGCTGGAGGCTGTAGACTGCTTATAATGTGAGCTACTCTTGTCTCATGAAATAATACGAGCACTGAAATAAAGTACATCGGTAACATATTGCGTTTTATTATCAATACCCTCGATTTATTAAGGATAATACACGAAACGAAGACTATGTATCATTATAGATAAAATTAACGTAAAAGACGCAGCATTAAGCGATAATAAATAAAAAGCGAGACATTAACACATACACACAAATATAAAGAGTAATGTTAGAAAGTGTCGCGTAAAGAAGACAGATACAAATGAATCCAAAAACGATTCTCACTGATAATAAATAATCGATCGAACTCTTCGAAACATACTGAACTTAATGGATTCCTTAAGAAGTATTAGTAAATTTTACAAGGTAGGTGTACTTCCTGGATAAACTATACTTACTTACAAATGCATATTTAAAAAAGAACAATCAGCTTTTTTTGGTGTGAAATCTTTAAATGACCACCCGCTTTGACTAAAACTCACCTGAGTTCTTTTGTTGCCCTTTACTATCCAGGGCTGCGATAACTTTATGGAACAATCCTCCACCTCCAACCCAGCACTATCGACGTGGATTTGGTTTCCGCACTTAACCCATAATGGGCTGTGCGAATGTTCATAAGACTTACCTTGACCCTGGTATGTAAAGCAACTAAAGGAACAAAGGTGAGTTTTTAGTCAGTAAAAGTCTGACACTATCTCCCGCTCCGTTCAAGAGCGCGATTTGTCATTAGATGATTTTCACACCTAAAAAAACATCCAAAATGGCAGAAGGATTAATGGACTATCGTACGTGAAACAGAACTAAAAGTGATAGATAGCAGAAAACAAAAAAATAAAATAAACCACTAAGTAACCACATTAAGATAAATCCTTTGTTTTAATTACGCATTACGGTTTCTATTTTCTTTGATGAGCTTAACACCAAAGAAAACAGAGACCGTATTGTGGGATGTAGTGAGCTTTTTTGTTAATCTTTTGCTTACCTACCACCACCTATCTAATATACAACCAAAATCCCACAATAAAACTAGTTCGTTAACAAAAACAATTCGTATCAGGTTCTCGTAACTGTTAAATAACTATAGCGATATAGGAAACCATTAAATTAGACGTAAATGCCGGTGCTAATCGTAAGAGCTTGCGCTTGAACTCTAAAGAAACACTCGTTCCTTTCATGGCGTGTATGGCTTGAGTTTTAAAACGTTTAGGATTCGAACACTAAAATAGTTTCGTCCGAATTATAAACCCTTCCTTTTTTATTGATTGGAAATCATCAAATAACTTTTGCCGCTCTGGGGTGAGCTACAGGGCGTGTCAGACTTTTACTGACTAAAACCCACCTGTATTCGTTGCCCTTTTTTTCTATTCAGGGCCACGGTGACTATATAAACCCTTAGAACGTCTTAACACCCGCTAAACATAAAAATGAACAGTTGTACGGTACTTATCTACGACATTGTGTTTAGCTAACTACGTGTACTCCAATTTAGGAAATTTCAGGGAAAATTACTTTTCAAAAGGAAATAACTATTTAACATATTAAAGTACTACATGATGTGTTTGAAATACGAAAGTTACAAACTAGACGCCAAAGTAAGTTTAAATTAACGTGTTATTTGACACGTTCATTTAAACTTACTTTATTGAATTATTATTTCAATGATTCGTACGGCTTTTCTTTATCGTGTGCTAGTGACCCGCCCAGGTTTCGTACGGGTACAAATTACACACTCAACCCTTCCTCGTTTATTGCTCTTTCTATTAGTGAAAACCGCTCCAAAATCCGTTTTCTGCATGGTTCAGGAGCACTTCGCTGATAAACAAACAGATGTAGAAAGTGACTTTGTTTTATACAATGCAAAGAAGTTTATCAGGTAAAATATAATGCCGAGAGCGGGTAAGTATGAGTTAGCTGATGCGGAGCATTTATTTCACGCATGAGGAGTGACATGACGGGGTCACTCAATGGCGAATAAGGACCGGTAGACAATCAGTCCCATGCAAACGGAAGCCCCCGCTGCCCGCTCGCCTGCGAGCCTCTAATAAAGGAAAACGAGCTTCTTGTGAACTGAACCGCGACGACCAAACGAACCGTTGGGAATGAAATACTCATTGTTGTGGCATTTAAATTTCATAGTAATAAGGCTCATTTGTTAAGTGATCCTCCATCCACAGTCTACAAACTTATCGAATCTGCTGAGGTCACTACTCTCAACTAGTCATTAGTAGTCTCAATATCCATTCCACACTTATCGATATTGGAGATTATAAAAGACAATAGCATACTTTCCAAGATTCCCTGCGTCACCAACGGCACAAATATAGTTCCATTGTCGTTCTATTTTATTTATTACTGCTGTTGTTTCTTTTACAATTTTCTTACAGCTTAAGTAGAAATACAGATTCAAAAGTGAACAGTTTATTCAATTACTGAAAGTATCAGACTGTTCTCAAGACGGAATAATTTTGTACGTATCCGAAGTTGCTAAGAGTACGAAAGGAGACAGAAAGGATATTAAGATGTACAAAAATAGACTGGAATATGCACCGCGGCTCTCAAGTAGGTGCAGTAAGTTTCTGTATGCTTACTTATGCAGTCTATTATGCTATGTAGAATGAAATTGGATGCCAATGTACCTATAGCATTATTATAGCTTAGTTAATTAAAATCAGAGTTAGTTAAGGAGTTTTGAAAAGAACTATAACTGCGATACTGCGATTGCTGAGCGGGAAAGATAAGCTGTAAAAGTTATTTGTTTGTGCACAGTACGTAAATAGCTATTTTCATAATCTTAGAAGTCAAGTGACAGTATTTTTTGTGAACCCAGCAAATTGTTTGGCAACGTTTTTGGGACAATTTGAAAAGTTTGTTGACACGTCTCGCGCTGCTCGCCTTCTTTTATGTAACTGTAAGTCTGAATGTCTACCATTTTACGCTACAATGCAACTTATCAGGGCTTTTACGATGTTTCACGATACAGCCAGTTTGGTCGTCTCGTTATGGTTATAAATCCCGATATTTGGATTCGTATTTAAAAAAAAATTGATTTAATTAGTCATTGCCATTTCCATCATGATAATATATAAACTTCCAAATTCCTCTCGGATTCACAAATATTTATATTTGAAAATATACCACGTGTAGATTTAGATATTATAACTATTTAGTTGAAGATACAAATCAGGATCTACATTTCTGAGAGATGTGATCAAGATTCTGAAATAGTTTGAAAGAACTTTGCAAATGAACCCAGCCCGCTTCTCTATCTACCTGCTAGGTTCTGAATATCGAAATGCTTTGTCTATTAAAAAGTTTACATTGATTTCAGTTGAATCTATAAAGTATATAAAATGCCTTGTTGCATTAAGTCCGCCTATGTACCACCACTGTACATGAAGTTTAAATAAATAAATATATATAGATTCAACTGAAATCAATTTAAACAATTGCACAAAAATATTGCATTTTTATGAATTTTCACCTCTCAGCTTAATGATTTATAGAGTTCGCATAAAACTTACAAGTTAGTGTCAACTGGTAGGTAAGTAGCTTGTAGATACGTGAGGCCACGTAGGTAGATACTGGACAAGCAGAAGAGGATAATGTTTTTTTTTTTCTTATTGCTGTCAATAGTCAAGTAGTGGTAGACCACATCATCGCTCCCCTCATGGGAATGATGTTGTGGTCGACTATAGATCGAGCACGTATTTATTATATGATTTGTAAATGTACTGAGATGGATGATTTAGAAATTATCCTAAAATAAAAACTAGCGGCGTCTCCAGGACCGAATGCCATTACTCATCTAGACTGGTGGTTGATTGATTGGTGGTACTATTTCAGTAACTATGTATTTTTTTTGGGCTGGCCAATGACCGAAATTAAAAAATTATTGGGAGTGTTATTTAAATATTTACACAAAATATGTACAGCAAGTTAGAATCAATACATTTTTTAAAGTGGTTAATACTGCAATGCTTTTATTTGCCAATGCTGATGTATTGTTGGTTTTTCAGCGCATAGAAATTATTTATAGATACATTTGTGCTCAAACAGCTCTCCAAAATAAGTAACTGCCGACTGGTTACTTGACGAACTGCATGCTTAAGTTAAAAGTGGATTAATTGCCACGCATAACTGGCCACAAGAATAATATAAAAGATCTACTAAAATAACTTGGTAGACCACTAGTGGACTATTCTGCTTCGAACGCCGCACACCTGCATCAAAACCGGTTTCTATAAACATGATTTCACTCTCTGAGCACCGCTGGCGTTGCCTAATTTACGCATTCAAGCTTGAGCCAACGAGAATATTTCTTTCTATATCTTGTGCAGAAAATTGTGGTTATTCAAAATAAGAATAATTTCTTTTTTGTATCTTTAAACGGTAACAAAAGTTGTAAGCAAAGTCTGGGTTACAAAGTGAAAAAAAAAGTCAGCGTTTTGTAATGACGTCATGTTTTTATCATACTCATTAAGCCAAATATATTATAATAATATTTGATTGATATCAAATTGTATAAAATTTCTTATACACCTTTATTTAATAACCATATCTTTGACACCAGTTCAACAGTAATTTGTGTCGATAACATGTATTAATTGAGCAATATAATATCAATTAAGTCGCTATCCATTGACAAATTTCCTCCATTAACAAATTACACAAAATTATTTAGTAAGTACAGTAAGTTTACCTGGTATTAATTAGGGATTATTTCTTTCTTCGAAACTCGAATTCTAAATAATGCTGTGGGTTTCTTTACTCAATAGAACTTTGCCAGATTATAATATTTTCAAAAAGTAAGTGCCAATTTCCAAATGTTGAGACATTTGGAAATTGGCACTTACTTTGATATGATTCTTTTACGATTACTGCAGTTACGGTTTATAGAAGGGACACATTTTTTTTGTTTCATGACGCTAATTTAAAAAAGAAATACTTATTACCATATTTCTAAAGTCTAGTTTCGTTCTTTTTTATGATACTGGATCAACTAATTTTTAAATTAATATATTGTGCAAAGCAGCATCACAGTCAAAAGTGCATTGTACACAGGTTTGCACATTACGGCAGGATACCGCATTGCGCGCACCATTGCTTAAGTTTTGATAAACTTGAATATTACTGAGTTCGTCATTCATAATCAAGAATATAATTGTAAGAAAATAACAACTACTATTATTTAACAATATAGTATTCGCAAAGAAACATAAACTGGGCTCCTACGGCATAAATCTAAGCAGTTGTGCGGTCTTGAAGTTCCTGGAGCGCGTACAATGGTTTATCATACCCTATTCACATAGCTTAGCCAGCCTCCCCTGCATACGGTTAAAGAGTCAACAAACGCACACATAGGTGGTGGTACTGGCTGTAGAGTGTAGGTACAGGCCAGCACGCGGCACACAGCCAGGCTGTGGCGCTCGCTTGTTGATACAGCGACGCAGCGTCGGCGCTGAGCTAAGGTGACTCAGAGAATAAGTAGGTAGTACCGCTTACCTGTACAAATCAGCAGCAAAGTAAATGGTGAAAGCAGCCGATTGGTCCCCATGTTGGCAGTCCGGATACTTTCTATCAATTATGCACCGGGAAACAAATCTTATGCGCCCATCTTGCACAATTTTAATAAGTGCTTAACTCCAACTTAACTGTTATGCATCGCACACACAAAGTAAACGTTTACACTTAAAGTAGCCGCTGATACACTTTAGTCAGTCCAATTGACTAGAACAGGCAGTTTCCACACTTTCTAAACTTGATGCACTTCAAAACATAATCTCATTTTCCAATCCTCAATGTAAACTTTGGCGCGAAATATCCGATACTAGCGAACATGGGCACGTTGTACACGGGCGACGGTTAGCCCAAGGCTGAATAAATTTCAAATCACAAAGCGGCGCGCGGGAAAGAGACGGCACCATGAACTGAGTGAAACAGACAGATAATAAAGTTTGCCTTGTCTTGTCCGGGAATGAAGTGGCAACAACGCGCCGTTTTTAATGTCGTCTTGCGAGTTTTTCACTAGATGGCAGTGCTGCTTTCTTAGAAAAAGTATGTAAGTACTTACTATACTTTCTATAAGTGTCCTGTTTCTTTTTCAATATAATATCTATTGTTCTAACTTACACAATATAATATCTATGGTTATTCCATGGTTTTAAAAATCATGTGAAGTTATTACAAAATTATTGTTTTATGAAACAACGTAGTAAAATTTTAATGTGCACCTAAACCTCGTCTATAACGTTATATACAACTACGTATATAATGTAATTGGCTCAATGTCTCTTATACTATTGTTATCCTTTTGTTATAACTGTTGGTTCTCCAATGATTACCGTACCTTTCGAATACCGTAATTAGAGACAATAGAAAGACAATGAAAGAGCGAACGCCGGCGTTCGCTTGGCGTTAATGAATTAAATATATAAATATTGTATTTTACGCTTGGTATACATAAGTTTATGGCGCAGGCGCTAATAGGATTTATGCTCAATTGTAGTAGACGTTGTGTAGACGACCCGTCTACGCGATGTGTTTAATATATTTAGCTGAAACGAAATTCCAACTTAGTGCGTACTTACATATTAAACATAATTATGTGTTAGTGACACGCAGTGAGCTGAGAGTGGCAGCTACGAAAGCCTTGCGTTTGAGCAACGTAGGCTTGCGTAGCAGTGGCGTAGGCTATGCGTAGCAGCGGCGTAGACTTTTTGTAACAAACGACGGTATGGCTTTTTGTAGTAGCGGCGCACCTTTTAACTCTTTGCCAACTCTTTGCATAGCAGCGGAGCTCATTCGAGTTTGCGTAGCAGCAGTGTGCTGTAGGCGTTGTTTAGTAGCATCGTAGTAGGTATTTACAAAAGATTAGCGTAGTAGTGTCGCGAACTCGCGATGTACGCGTAATGCTATACAGTTTTGAAACATTTCCGGAAGTTTCTACGCCGGATTCGTGCGAAAGTAAAACCCGGGTGACACCACTGTGTGGACCGCCCGGAGGACACGTTGGAGCACATGGTAAAGGTGGTCTCGCTTGGGCAGAGCACCGTCGTGTCCTCGTGGGGGAGATCGACGGCAATGATCTGTCACCTTGGTACAGGCCATGGCCCGAAGCGAAGAGGAGTGGCAGACGGACGCCTCCTTCTACAAAGCAGCAATGTTATAAGCAAACAAAAGAGGAGGTCGCACGTGTACGCGCGAAGGAGTAGCTCTCACGTCCTAACCGCCGGGATCCCAATCCCGATTTCCGGCCACCATAGGCGCGGGCTTGCGGCCGGCGAGCAATGGGTAGCTCGCCGTCCGATCGTCCGGTAACCGTCCGGACAGAGCCCAAGTCGTCGACGGCGCGTACTGTTCCACGCGCGTCTCTGGGAAATGTCAGCAAACCGTAGAGGTCTAGCAGGATCGAAGCCTACTGGGGCCAAGGGTCAACTTCTGAAAGGAAGATTCGGCCCTGGTATGAAAGGCAACAAAGGAACAGGAGTGGGTTTTTAGTCAGTAAAAGTCTGACACAAAAGGGCGGGGTAAGTCATTGAATGATTTTCCGACAGAAAAAAAAAACTGTTACGAATCAGAAACTAATAATTCTGAAGATAAAATACCACTATTCTAAACCGTGCTAATAAATAAACATGCAAAGAAAATAAAAAGTACTATTAATATAATAACTAATAATATAATTTATGTTTTATTACAGGTTTTTGCGGTACGTATCGCCTAAATCGGGAAACTTAGCAATGCTATACACAATAATAAAAGTATTGTTCATATAGGTTGCTTTCGAAAGGTAGTGTTTACACTGCCCATTTAATTTCGACGATCCCATAATAATAAAATGAAACCAAAATAAAAGTTACACTCCTAAACGATTTTTACCTGCAAGACCCACATACTGGCACTTTTTTTTTTGTAATTTTCGCACAATGTACAGTCAAAATCGAAATTCCAAAAAATCGTAATACTGTGAATTCCTAAAAAAGCTTTTCCGATTATTGCAAACAAGAAAAACAAAATGTAGGACAAGAGGCTTGCTTTTCACACACTCGATATTTTGCTCAATTCTTCACACCCAGTCGGGTCAAGATTCTCTCTTGTGATCATTCAAAGCCTCTCAAGTTTCCTTCATTCTAATAAACACTTGCAATATCCTTTCTTCCCCTCATTCCAAAAAGCTTTGATCTTGGCACCGCTTCATATTTTAATGAAAATTTCGCGAGACCGGACTTCGGACTGCTGAATTTCATAGTGACTGAATTGAATAGCACTTTTCAGAGTCCTGAATACATGCTTTGTACAAAATCAATTGTCAAATCAGCGAGATTATAGCTGCCAACGGGTAATCAAGGGAGCTTTTGACGAGCATATTTCAATCGCCGCCGCGCGCCGCATCTGTTCCGTATCGCCATTAAACGGTTATTGTCTGGTGCATGCCTTATTTACTACGCACAAAATTGTTTCGTGTGCAACTAAATGTTACTTTACAGGTTGGTGACTGACTGGTACAAACTGAAAAAAGTTATCTGTAATTTTCTGATAATTACAGTAACTTTCAAGAAAGCAAAAAAAAGGTCACCTTTATTTTATGCACTTTTGACATGAGACAGAAGATTTAACATCTTATTTTCTCTTCTTATATCTCTGGTCTAGTTTCCACACCCCGTCATTGGATCATTGTACATGGGCCATGGCGGCCTTCATTCCAACCAGCCCACCTCTCTTCAAAAGTGGATGAGGCCTCCCAGTTTACCCTTGGCTGGCTTATGAGAGAATTTGGTGCTCCCAAGATTCGTGTGGTTATTTCAGTAACGACTATACACTCAAGGAACAAGTGCGCGATCGTTTCTTTCGACCTCATGCATGCGAAGATTTCACATATTTTTTTAAAGTATAAGTTACTTACTTTACACCTGTCGATACAAGATAATCTGGATAATATGATGATGTAAAATCATCTTCGTATATCGTCAGCTAAACCATAAGGGTTTATCTATATATATTTCAAAATAACAGCATCACCTTTTTAACCCTTCGCTGGAACCTGGTACAGGCCATGGTCTGGAGTGAGGAGGAATGGCAGGCAGTCGCCTTTTTCTGCGAAGCAGTAATAATAGCGAAGGAGGCGGCCGCACGCGAGTGAACGGTCCTCACGCCGCAACGGCTGGGATCCCGGCCCCGATTTCCAGCCACCGTAGGCGTGGGCTCGCGGACGGCGAGAAATGGGTAGCTTGCCGTCGGGCCGTCCGTTAACCGTCCTGACCGAGCCCAGGTCGTCGACGGCTCGTAGTGTCCCACACACGCCTCAAAGAAAGAAGAAAGAAAGAAAGAAATATATTTTATTTGGCACACAAGGAGATGAAAGCAAATCCGTAGGGGTCCAACAGGGTTGAAGCTTACTGGGGCCATGAGTTCACTTTTCAAAGAAAAACCTGGGGATCCTGGAACACAACGCAAAAAGAAGCATCGGAGTTGGTTTTAGTCAGTAAAAGATTTCCAAACCAAAAAAAAAAACCCTTTACCGCCAAACAAGATTTATGGTCTAGATATTTTTACAAACTGGGCTCCAAACCAAACAAGTAGGTAATATTTGCGGAAATCTGCCATCAAAGGCTCTGTCGACAAACCTGTACACACACATATTTAGTTAACAAACTTTATGCGGTTTACGAAAATACCTGGCGCGGGTAACATACAAGCACCTACTTATTTATGTACTTTAGGTTAATTTTCATACATAATAAAGAACGCTCTTCGATTAATTTAAAAATAATATTTACTTAGTTCTTATTACTTTTTTGCTGACCCGAGCCAATAAGATGAATTATTATAATATGCTTTTTAGCATACTCGTACTTGAAGAGGTTTCCGCTGACTGCTACGCTACGATATACTATACAAACATTCAAGCACATAAATGAACTTTATAAATGTATTTTAAAATATTCTGTCATATTTATATAAATATATATGTATATTATATATATCTACACACCTCCACTTACATAATACACACGTCCATATGTTCTAATGCACAAAGCATGGTCGAATATTTAAGTTTATGATGATGGGGGCCTGGAGTTCTAAGATACAGACTTAGGCTTAGTTTAGACTCCAGATCTTCCACAAATTTCAAATTCAGCTATTCAAGTTTTTATGTTTTTTCTGCCAAATAAAGATGTTTGAAGTGTAATTTGTGGAGATTAATAAACACTTTTTTTATTATACTATATAATTACTTTCTAAACTACACATACATATTATTAAGAGAGTATGAGGTTGAGCCTCTTTGTTTAGCATTAGATTTAGATTTCATGAAACCCTAAACCAAATCAGGTCAATCGATTCTGACCTGTTAGAAAATCTATATTAACTAATATAACTGAAGTCTTGGCAAAGATACTCGACAGACGACAATAATAATTATTTCATCACTTCTGATACCATTTATTGAGTTTGCAAGTCACCGCCTGCCTTTTTATCGATGAAAATTAATAACATTGTTCAGCAGGGGCCATAGTCCATAGTTCCTGGTGTAACCGACTCCAAACACCATAGCCCTAGTTTTAGTTTTTAGTTATCTTAGTTTTCCATATGTTGCAATAGCATAGCATAGTATAGTATAGTCGGCCTTATAATATTCCCGCTGTTGGGACTCATGCCTCCTCTCTAGGAGAGGGAATGGGCCGTAATCCACCACGCGGGCCCAGTGCGGGTTGGTGAATGTCACATGTCTTCGAATTTTTTGTTCTATTACATGCCGGTTTCTTCACGATGTTTTCCTTCACCGTTTTGAGAGCAGTGGTGATGAAATAAATTACACAAAGTAATGCGCCTAGCTGGGTTTGAACCCGCAACCTACCACTCGTAAGTCAGGGCCGTTACCACTCGGCCACCACTGCTCTCCATCACTATGTTGCAATAGTTCTGCACAAACCGGGGGATGTCCTTGGGTGGACTAGCATAGCGTGTACAGCGATAATCTTCGGTTGGTACCACGATTTATTAAAAGCGTCTAACAGGCCTCTGCGAGTTGGTTTCGACTCCTCGTACGCCTTCCAAAGGTCCAGCACCTCATGGTTCAAAGATGCAAAAAAAAATAATTCATGAGTTCTTTACAATTTTAATCAAAAAATTTAAATATGAAATGTAAAATTAAAATACTCGTGAAATCTGTATTTCCTGAAAGTGTCAGAATTATTTACACGTGAATTGTTTAAATTTTATCATCAACAATGTTAATGCCGCGTTGACGAAGCTCAATGGTGCACATCAGCTTGTTATGAAGGTTTTCTACGTAATAACCCGTGTTATACAACTAAATTAATTGATTGGCGGACAAACTCAACTCACATACAACAACATAACACATAATTACAAGTAAATAGCGGCTAAGTACCTATTAGCAGCAAAATTTAAGTGGCAGTTGGCAGGGCAAATTGCTCGAAGAAAAGATGGTCGATGGGGACGAGAGGTTCTGGAGTGGCGACGCACCATTGGAAGGCCTCCTACAAGGTAGACCGATGACCTGGTGAGTGTCGCGGGAATCCGATGGATGTCACTTAGGGGAGGCATGAGCAAGAGTGGATGTCTTTCGGCTGAAATGATGATGATGATGTTCAGCACCCAGTCGGATACTATAGGAGTGCATCATGAACCGGAACCTGCAGTTTCAGAAGATTACTGGCTGGCTACTGTTACCCCGCCACATGATCATCACATTTAAGGGTGAAAATTTGTCAGTGTATGTGTGTGTTTTTACTTCTTCACGCTCGAATGGCTGAACGCGTTTCGATGAAACTTGGTACACAGAAGCTATTCCAGGTATCATACTGATACCTGGAATAGCACATAAGATTCTACTTATACCGGGAGTATGTTCCGTAGGAATGATTTTTTACTATCACGCGGGCAAAGCCGCAGGCAGCAGTTAGTGATAAATAAAATCAGCTGGGTTGTACCCGCATTTTCCTTGCTGTGGTCAGAAACTATGCATTTGACGAAAATTAACAGCTTATGGCACTCAATTTTTTTTTAAATATTAGCCAATTTAATTACACCAATCTGGAACATGTTCTTACAAAACACAAGGAAAATGGAGAGACGGAAGTGAACCATACGTTTGTGTGTATGTGGTCCTATTTGCTCCCCTTTAAATCGATCAGTCGCTTTTTATATGAACTTTTTGCCACTAATCCAGATTTCAATTAAAACATCATTAATAGATTTGTCGAGGGAGCTTTTTTTATAAAGTGGGAAATCAAATTATTTCTTCCGTCCTAGGGTGGAGCGCGGCAGATGGTACTGGCTAAAACCTACTGTGTTCCTTTAGTTGTCTTTTGCGTGCCTCGGTAACTCTTTTTTTTCAACAATCGCACAGCTTTTTTTATTATTATAGATAGGCTCGCGTTTGACCACTATCTCACATGATGGTAAGCGATGATGTGGCCGACGATGGAGAACGCTTGCCTAGAAGTAACCTATTCACTCTTGACTTAAAGACCCCTAGGTTAGCTATCAGGAAAGACTCCGGCAGGGAATTCCACTCCTTAGCAGTAGGTACGCATTATGAATGTGTTCCCAAAACGCTTTGCACGTATGGGTGAGATGTCCACCATGTACCGAAGGCGCAACGCCGTACGTCTCGTGGTCCGATGATGGAACGGACTTTGTGGAGCTCATAGCACTCGTTGATTTCCATTGGTGAGAAAATGGTAAACGGGTCAGAGGCCCTCTTTTGACCTCTTATAACCATTATGGCAGAGAGTGATGGGACTATACAGGACGAATAGCTCTATCTCTATCTTACATAGGAAACACGATAGCCAAGACGTCATTATAGTTCAACAAATAACATAACCAGCCTTTTAATGTTCCCACTTTTGGGACTCAGGCCTCCTCTCTCTAGGAGAGGGAATGTTTAAATATTTAAATGTTCTAACTATATTTCGATATGAGAGAAGTCGCATTAACGTAAAAACAAGTCGATATTGTTGCCCAGAGGGCACGACAAGATGTGAGGCATTGTTTGGGACGTAGCTTCGCAATCACCCTATGGCTCATCGGTTTCAAACCCTGCGCTTGACTTATCAACAGAGGTCGGAATTAGGTAGACTTAAACATGTACTTACACCGATTCCATACAGCGAAAGAATAAAGTGGATGTGCCTCAAACACCGAGTTTATTTTTAAAGAACAGATTTTTTTAAGACACTATCAGAAATATAGTAGAAAAATATTCTTCCTGCATGTTGTTTACCTCAGTTGACGTAGAGAGATGTTTTTAATGAAGAATACCAATAAAAATTGTATGTTAATTATCTTTGTTTTATTTGTCTTATCCATCTCTGAGGTTTTAATTATTATTTATTTGTAATATTGTTGGCCACACGGGATTTTTCATTAGAAATCCCGGGAAGGTCCATATTAATATCAACATTTCGATGCAAGAACATGAATAACTCTACCTGTTTCCGACCCCTGTTTATCAATCATGCCAACAAAAAAATGTATTGTGTCTATTTATGTGTTTTATTTACTGTTATTGATATATATGTGTATGTATTACATGATTGAATTTAGATAATATAGTATATATTTAAAATATATCACAATATAATATTTCACAACTTTCACATAACGCCAATTAGTCCTGAACTAAGTAGAGCTGGTGCTATGAGTAACTAGACAATGATAAACATAATTATATAATAATATTCCACAACATTCACGCGACGCCATCTAGTCCCAATCTAAGCAGAGCTTGTGCTATGAGTACTAGACAACTGATAAACATAATTATATAATAATATTCCACAACATTCACGCAACGCCATCTATAGTCCCAATCTAAGCAGAGCTTGTGCTATGAGTACTAGACAACTGACAAACATACTTACATATTTCTAAATACATATACATACTTATTATAGATAACTTACACCCAGACACAGAACAAATGATCGTGGTCATCACACAAACATTTGCCCTGGGTGAGAATCTAACCCACAACCTCCGGCATAGCAGTCAGGGCCACTGACCACTAGACTAACAGGCCTATAAATAAGCCATTTCGTGGGCCCCTTTTGAACAATCCCCTTAAAACAGATGTCAAAAGTAAATCTTTGCGGAAGCGGAAGCGGAACCGGAACCGGAAGTGTTAATACTATGAAGAAAAAAAACAACTTTATTTTTTAAGATTTGTTTAATTAAATTTGTATTTTGTACTTTACTTACTACAGTACTCGAAATTAAACAGAGGCAAATTATATGTAATAAAAAGTAATTTGGCCGCTTTTACGTCTTTAAGTCTGTTTCGGTGTTCTTCATATATTAAACCAGCTCCGCTAAATAACAGCTCACTGCGACACTTCTGGGGGAGCTGATAAGTATTGGCGAACTATTGGCAACAGAAGAACAAAAAAAAACATAAGAAAAAAAACAACAGAAGATTTACGCGCTTACGCTAAACGTCACGAGGCGCGGTGATACGCAGAATGATGGGTTAATCATTGGGTTGGGTTGAGAATGATGGGTGATGGGTTGGTTCACCCAAAAAATATAATATATTATTATAAACAAAGAAAGTCACTGCGACACGTTGGTTTGTTACGCCCCTCCCTGCAAGTTCCGCCTGTTTTTTCACTTCCGTTTCTGTTTCTGGTGGAACAGAACAGAAGAATACTACGAGGAGCGTGGGGGTGGGGGGTCCGTAGAAGACTGGACACGACGGAAAAGGCGTGGAGGGCCACGCCTTTTCGGTCGTGAAAAAACAGGCGGAACTTCTGCAGAAGCGGAAGTGGAATCAGAGTTCTGTGGCAACACTAATTGGTGCAGCAATTTATATCGATAGCAATATTCGATAGGTATATTAGCATTATTAAAAGGAAATAAATATGAGTGATTGATTGTTAAGCTAATCTATCTTTATTGTTCGAACTAAGACAGAAAGAACCAACTTTCTTTTCTATTCTTGGTTGGAATATATTAAGTCCATTATGTCCAATGATTCACGTTCCATGTGCTCGTATGAATCTAAAAAATAGAGCCCATTATGTATACACGATGCTAGATAATGTCTATTTGAGAACAAACATTAGGGCTTCAAATGTCAGCTTTATGTATCCAACCGAACCAATATTAGTCCTGAATCCAATGACCAAGGTACAATGTATCCCAGTCAACTGGTCGTTAGTTATACTCGTGTAGGTGAAATTACGCACATTGATTTATTGAAAAATAGTTAAGGCATTAGGTATTGTTTTAGCAGTTATTGTTTCATTCTAATAGCATATATGATTTATTGTGCTTAGGTAGAATTCTCAAAACCAAGAAAAAAGATAGGATACTTAGGGCACACTGAAAGTTTCTGGATAAGTATAAGTAAGACTAGAGATATAATACTTTTTTTTTTTTGTTTTTTTTTTTTTTTTTTAAGGTGGGAAAATCATCCAATGACAAATCCCGCTCTTGGGTGGAGCGAGAGATAGTGTCAGACTTTTACTGACTAAAAACCCACTCCTGTTCCCTCTTTGCCTTCATCCCGGGGCCCCGGGCTTCGCTTTCACACTACCCGTGGCCCCAGTAGGCTTCGACCCTGCTGGGCCCCTACGATTTGCTGACATCACCCTGAGGCGCGCGTGGAACAATACGCGCCGTCGACGACTTGGGCTCGGTCCGGACAGTCACCGGACGGTCGGACGGCGAGCCACCCATTGCTCGCCGTCCGCAAGCCTGCGCCTACGGTGGCCGGAAATCGGGATCGGAATCCCGGCGGCGGTTGGGGCGTGAGGACCGTTGCTGTTGCCTCACGCGATCGGCCGCCTCCTTTGCTAGCATTACTGCTTCGCAGAAGGAGGCGACCGCCTGCCACTCCTCCTCACTCCGGACCATGGCCTGTACCAATGCCCGGCGCGAGAGATCACTGCCGCCGATCGCCCCCACGAGGACACGGCGTTGCTCTGCCCAAGCGGGGCACACCTCCACCGTATGCTCCACCGTGTCCTCTGGGCGTTCCACACAGTGGCGACACCCGGGCGTGTCTTCCGCACGAATTCGGTGCAGGAACCTCCCGAACTTACCATGTCCGGTGAGGACCTGCGTCATGCGGTAGGTAAGGACGCCATGTGGTCTCTCCAGCCATTCCTCAAAGAGGGCACTCACCGCCATAATTGTGGCGTGCCCAGCACTGGGTTGCGATAGTCGCTGTCGCCATTCCACCATGATATCCCGCCGGAGTTCTTCCCGCCATGCCGCAACTTGGCGCGGCAGCGGAGTTTCGCCCCGGCGTTGCATCTCCACGCGCAGATCGTACATGCGTGCAAGGACTGTTGCTTCCAGATACCATGGTGGCTGGCCAGCAAGGAGGCTCGCCGCTTCGCAGGAAACCGTGCGATATCCCCGCACCATTCGGATGGCCATGACCCTCTGGCATGCGTTCAGCTTGGCCACCGGTCGTTTTCGCAGCGACGGCGCCCATACCGGCGCCCCATAAAGGGCCATGGACCTAACGATTCCTGCGTAGAGCCTCCGGCAGGAGGCGTCTGGACCCCCTAGGTTAGGCAGAAGCCGCTTAAGGGCAGCCCCAGTCCGATCCAGTTTGGGAGCCAGACGTCGGAAGTGCTCTTCGAAATTCCATCGGCTGTCGAGGACGAGTCCCAGGTACTTCATCGTCGACCCGACCCCGATGTGAACTCCTCCTACCGTTATTTGGGAACCCGGTGGTGGCGCATTCCGAGGGCCGTGAAAGCACATGGCCTCGGACTTGTGCAGTGCCACCTCGAGTCCCAACTGCTGGATCCTCTCCACGACTATCGCAACCCCGCGTGTCGCTAGTTCGACCGCCGCCTGGTACGACTCTCCCTGCGCCAGAACCAGCGTGTCGTCCGCGTAACAGACGACGCTAACGCCGTCAGGGAGGTCGCCGCGCAGCACGCAGTCGTACCCGATGTTCCACAAGGGCGGTCCTAGTACCGATCCCTGCGGAACACCGCACGACATCTCTCGCCGTTTCCACTCTCCCTGGTGACCGAGGTAGATGATGAATCTGTCCGTCAGGTAGGCCTCGATCACACGACAGAGGTAGTCGGGCACCCGGTGATACCTGAGTGCCCTCCTAATGCTACTCCAGGGCAGGGAATTGAAGGCGTTGGCGATATCCAAAGACACCGCCAAGACACACCTGCCCTGGGATACCGCATCCCCCGTCGTGAGGGCTCGCACGCGCATGATAGCGTTCACCGTGGAGCGTCCCCTGCGAAAGCCGAACTGGCCGTCCGCCAGATCCGGCCCCACACGTGCTAGGTGCGCGACGAGGCGGTCTGCAATAACTCTTTCAAAGAGCTTGCCCACCTCGTCGAGCAGCACGATGGGCCGGTACGCAGACGGTGAGTCCGCAGGGCGCCCCTGCTTCGCGATGAGGACCAGTTTCCCCGTCTTCCAGCGAAGTGGGAACTGGCCCCTCTCCAAGCATGCGCTTAAGAGCCCCCTTAGTCGAGGCCCGAGTTCCTCCATGGCCAGGACCCAGGCTTTTCCAGGCAAGCCGTCGGGTCCTGGGGCGGTATTCTTGGTATTCAGCCTTCGTACCGCCACACTCATCTCTACCTCGGTCACCTCTAATAATACTTACGATACATTTATTGTTTTTTAACCGACTTCAAAAAAAAGGAGGAGGTTATCAATACGGTTGTAATTTTTTTTTTAATGTTTATTACCTCTGAACTCCGTTGTTTATGGACCGACTTGCAAAAAAAAAAATCCACTAAAAGGATATGCTTCCAGATTTTATTTTTTATTTTTTATAGTTTCAAAATTTAGTTCTGATGATGGGATCCATGAGGAATCGAAGGCACTCCTCATGTATATATGTACGCGGTATAAACGACGAGGCGAAACTCTTGATCCGGACTGTAGAGGCTTTGAATTCCTGTAAAATACCAAAAGGTTAGTTACCTTACGCCTCCAGGCTTAGTCAGGTACCTTTTATATAATGTCTATTTGACCTTCTAATTCAACTCAGTCGATCCGAAGATATCACAGTTCAAACTAACCCGTTTTAAAAAAAACTGGTCAAGTGCGAGTCGGACTCGAACACTGAGGGTTCCGTACAAACAAAATTTTCCGGATGTAGTCTCGAAGATTTTTCCGAACTGTAAAAATGTATTTTTTTTTTTGTGACGTAAGTAACAACTAATTTACTGTTTTCAGATGTATTCCTATACCTGTGCTATAAGCCCTTTTTTATGCCAAATTTCAGGATTCTAGGTCAACGGGAAGTACCCTATGAATTTTGATTCCTTTGAGAGTATCGAAATGCACGTTTTTTGCGACATAAACGGCCGTATCTATTTTGTTCGTTAACTTGGAAGTTTGATTTTTTTCTCAGCTTCAAGAGACCGTAGGCTTGAGGACATGGTTTTAATTTCAACTCGATACCTCCACGCGTTCATGAGATAAAAGACCTTGACAGACAGACGGACGGACAGCAAAGTGATCCTATAAGGGTTCCGTTTTTTCCTTTTGAGGTACGAAAACCTAAAAACGGCAATTTTATAGTTAAGGACAATAGAAATATAAAAAAAATAACTCTGATATCTATGGAGTAAGGACCTGTAGACTACATTCAATTTCACCAATAGTCAAATACCCGACACTACATAATAACAATATTCACTTTTATATAAAAGTTTTCTCTATTTGTCGTACTATTAAAATATTAACGATAATTGGCACGCAGATCGGTAATCGCTGATTAATGTTGTTTTTGCATGCATTCACATTATTCCGCATCGGTTTGCATGCTTAACACTTGGTAAGTTAGCATGCACGAAAGTGACATATTGTGTCGTTGTGTTCAATAACGACGATACACACATTTCGTTTTAGTATAATGATCGAAAGTGAAATGCTTCCTTGGTTGTCCTGGAGCTTTAGATAAAGTTAAATGCAGCTATCAAAAATCCAAATTTTTAGGATTGACATCTCATTTATTTATAATATTAGATTCACTAACAATTGTTCATTCTCCATACAAGAACATAACATATTTTAAAAATTGCAATTGGTACAGCGTAACAATTTATTGCAGGTAATAATCACACGCATAAAACAATAAATTAGAGAAATAAGCTAACATAAAAAATCACTGAATAAAATGAATTATTTTTGGGGTTTCGTACCTCTAAAAAAACGGAACCCTTATAGGATCACTTTGTTGTCCATGTGTCTGTCTGTCAAGACCCTTTATCTCAAGAACGCATGGAGATATCGAGTTGAAATTAAAACCATATACTCAAATCTGCGGTCGCTTGATGCTGTGAAAAATTCAAACTATAGGTTAACGAAAAAAAAGATACGGTCGTTTTTATCGCAAAAAACGTATATTTCGACACTCTCAAGCGAATCATAGGTCATAGGGTACTTGCTGATAACTGGTAATTCTTTTGTTACATCCCACAATAAAACGATTCGGAAAAATCTTCGAGACTCCATTCAGGAATTGAACTGTTTACATAGCGAAAATTTTACGGAACCCTCAGTGCGCGACTCCGACTCGCACTAGCTTTTTTTTTCTTTTTCTATACAACTAATCACTGATAGTGTATAATAGTACTGTAATATCGGCGATACAATTCGAGATTTTTAATGTGAACAATGTAAATTTGAATAACGTGTTATCGATTAAAAAAAAAAGACTTCATTCGTACATTTTGTTAAAAGGTATATATCTTGGTAACATTTTACGCACATCTTAATATGCTAAACCAAATATTGCTCACAGTTTTCAGCTTTCAAGAGCTATAATTAAAAACGTTCAATTAGGTATCTTCAAAGCTAGAGTGAATAGGCTCTTAATAAATTAGTGCGCCTTACGGTCAACGTTTGCATCACTGCTTACCATCAGGTGGGATCGCAGTCAAGCACTGGTTTACATCAATTAAAAAAAAATAGATTTTTCAGCACACTTGCTCAGAAAGTGACTTTAATTTCACCGCAATTAAAAGCCAAATCAAATATAAGAAGCAACATTGAACGTTTTGCATTTTTCAATAAAACCGAAATAACTTTGTATAGGCGCAATTTCAATTAACTTACCTTAAAACGATGACAGCTTTTTATCCACAAATTTAAATCTTTTAAACAAAGCAAATAACCAATATGTACAGTAGACAGCTTTTTTCAAGACTTCGTTTCAAAGTCACGTAGTAAAGTCCTTTACCGTAGTGTTGCGACTCTTTAAATTCATTTGTACACGAATAATCGTTAAATTATTCGAACTTATTAATAACGAGCCGTTTTCAATTCAAGCGTCAATAGTAACGAAAACAAATTAAAATTAAACAAATGTAAGTTATTGTTCCTTCAAGAAAATGAATGATTTCAGCCAAATTAATAGGTATATCACCTCTGTTTAAACTAGGAAACTTAAGCAAGATCCATAAAATTTACAATGTCGGTTAGGTTAGGTTAGGTTAGGTTAGGGTGGAACTGAAAAGCGCGAAAAATAATCCCTCTTATAAAATTTCCGACATTTACTTACACACGTTGCTATATCCTAAGACTTACTAGTATAATCTAAAAATATCAATAATGGGTTTTTATTATAGTAGATAACGTATAAATCTGTAAAACTTTAATCGATTAGTAAAGATAAAGAAATGAAATAAAGTAATCGATTTCTCCGACCTCATCCCTATTTTTCAATCACTCGAACTGTCAAACGATAGTTCTTAGATTTGATGGCTTTTAGGTATGTAGTATTGTAAACATTTTTATACTTATTATTGAAATTTAAAAAGAAAATATGATATGTGCAATATCATCATTTCTTTTTAAACATCCACAACACATTAAAAATCCCCACTAGTAAAACAATATCAGCTTAGTGGGGGTTTTTGGAAAAATAAATGACAATCCCCACCAAATGTAGTTGTTTCTAAATTATTAAATCAACACGTTTAATTAGGTAAGTAATTATGTCAAATACTTACTTCTACTAAGTAGGCTGATATAGTTTAACTAATGGGGATTTCTGGCAAAAAAAAGTAACAATCGGGGACTGGTGGGGATTTGTCGGTGGGGATTTCTAGAATAAACTATCACTTTTATATTTTTTTCAATGAAACCGTTTTAATCAAACATTTTTTACTAACTTATTTACTTATTAGGCAAATTAAATTACATAGTTATTTATCTAAGTCCGAAATTTAATTAACACAATGAGCCTTACTTAGCAATTAGTAAGTACTTACTTCTAATATTTACTACTAAAAAAAATTAAATTTAAAAAATACAAAAACCCGACTGCGTAAAAAATAACTTTAGATAAAAACTAAAAAGAATAAAACAAGTTCAGTCCAGTAGCGTAAAAACTAATTTAAATAAAACAAATAATAAATTCTAATACGGAACATATTGATTGCAACAGTTGGGACCCATTAAAATAATCCAGACTAAAATCATCCCATCTAATGATGGATATAGCTATAAATATTATGATGAGTACCTTAAGCTACTTTTTATATTCAATGACTTTTACCACTCTAGGGCGAAGAGGGAGAGCGTGTCAGACTTTTACTTAGTAAAACCACACGTAGGTTCATTCAAAATTTCCCTTCACTCCGGATCATAGACGCGTGAGATGTCACCACCGCCGATTGCCCCCACAAGGTCACAGCTCACTTCCACCGTAAACTCCACCGTGTCCTTCGAGCGATCCGCACTATAGCAACATCCCCGAGCATTTTCTTTCGCCTGAATCCGGTGTAGGAACCTTCCGAGCTTACTATCTCCGGTGTGGGCCTGCGTCATGCGAAAGGTGTGGACGCCGTGACGCCTCTCCAGCCATTACTCAAAGAGGAGACTTACCGCCATGATTATGGCGTGCTCAACTGACGGATAGTTGATGTTACAAGGAGCAAGTTAGGCTAGTTTTCAATTTCCCGCGGGAATAAGTCTTAATTTCCAGAGGGGGATATATCTCTGGAATAGATAACGTTTTTTTACACGATTGCCTCAAATAAGGGGAGTAACGAAGTTGCGAGTAACGTAACCTAACCCAACAAGTTAGCAGAAAAGTAAATGACATATTTCCTATTGTGTTTTCTTTTAATATGGTCATGATATACCATTTTGGAATCCTCATGATGAGCTCTTGAATATGATACCCATATTGCACTACCAAAAAAAAATTTTTTACTTTAATGTATAACGTTCCACAGTCGTTATGCTGATTTTTTTTAACGACACCTATCTAAGAACACTTGGGTTAACAAGACGAATCTAACGATATGTTAATTATGTAAATCCGTTCAGCGGTTTGGAAGATATGAGGTAATAAAGAATATTACATACATACATACAAGATACGCGCGAAAAACATAACCCTTCTTGCAGTCGGGTAATCTCTAGTATTCATTGATAATTTAAAGCTGTTAAAGCTGTAGTAATTCGCGCATATTTTTGCTTATTTTAGAATGTGAAATTCAAAATCTTTGAACAAACAGCGAGCTAGTTGCATTCCTGTTCAAATAAAATTGGCTCAGACTCCATCACATCACCTATCCAAACATACTAACGTAAACCGATCGAACATTTTTAATTAAGAGTCGAAAAATCGTGTAAATTCAACAATGCATATACCTCGTACGAACTACGAAGTAAATATAGTTTTGATATTGTTCAAAGGGCAAAGTGTGCATTAGTGTTGCCGTTGAGATATGGACCCTACGAAAGACAGAGACCAAAAAGATCGACACTTTGGAAATGTAATGCTGGAAAAAAATGCTCGGGGTCTCTGGGACCGAGTTTCGAACAAACGCTTCCATTGTCGAGGAACTGGGCGTCAAGGACCGCTTATCTAAGCTGGTGTACAGTCTTATTTTTAAATACTTTGGCCATATTTGTGGACATAGAAGTGACTCCATCGAACGCCTTGTTACACAAGGAAATGCGGACGGGACGAGACCGTGTGGCAGATAACCGATGCAATGGACTGACCAGATCAAAGCGGCTGTTGGCGGCTCATTGAACGAGTGCACCCGCATGAATTGCCAGTAAACAAAACTGGCTGAAGTCGTGAGGGGTAACCTGGTAGTTTCCGGAAAGCTACTTTCGTGATAACCACGACCAAGAAGAAGAAAGAGCAAAGTACAGCGATTAAAATAAGAATTTCTATAAGGGACTATGAAGGCACGGAAAAGTTCCTAAAGTCACGAGCAATACACATTACATTCATAACATAAATACACAAACATTGATTTAGATCAGAATGCATTTTGCTTGTGTTTTTACTTTTCGGTATTCACTTGGTCTAAACTCAATTAGACTTAATCACTCATTACACTACACACATACACTACACAGCTACATATTATTATTACGTGGGTCGTTCTCAAAAAGTGGCTCTGTAACCTGTCAGGCAGTTTTTAGTGGAAATGTGTAACTTTTTTGAGAACGACCCACGTAATAATAATAAAATTAAAAAAAAAACTTATTATATTACATTACCATGAAGTATCTTGATACAACTTTAGTTAATTATTGTCGCCTCCCTAACTTTTGTAAGACGAAGGAGACTAGTCTCCACAACACAGGATCCTAGTGTGGAGACTAGGGCCATATAAATTTGTGAAACATTTTTCTGAACAATAAACATTATTATTGTTTATTAAAATAATGTTGGAGACTAGTTTCTTCCAGCCGTTTAGCCCAAGTGAAAACAGAAAATGATCCCAAGGAAACATACTCCCAGAATAGAACGTATCTACATATAATAAACACATTAGAATACTATTTCAGGCCGTTTAATGTAGATATATATACAAACCTTCGCCTTTATAATTTTAGTGTGATACTAAGAGACTAAAGCAGGCACTGACAGAAGCTACTTTAACTTACAAAGTTATTATACCTAAGTTAACTGCTGCTAGCGGGCTCGTCCGCGTGAATCTTGATTAATACGGACGCGAAGTCGAGGTCGAAACCGAATTTTTTTTTTGTGTGTGGCCTCTCGCAGGTCAACCTAGGAGGTTGTCGGCTGCTTAATCGGACTTGCCCGTGGCGGCCTCGATTCAAGAATCGAAGCCTCCAACCAGAGCTTACTTAACTAAGCGACTACACGCTAAGGGCACCCCCTGTGGGGTACGGACCTCGGCTTAGTGCGTCGCTGGGGGGGGGGGGGGGGGCAGCAAGGGACGGGCTGGATCGAACAAAAGTCGAAGCCGAATATATTCCTAATCTATATATATAAAAGGGGAAACTGACTGACTGACATATCAACGCACAGCCGAAACTGGGATTAGGAGAGTGAAATTTTGCATAAGGTTTCCTTTTATGACGTAGGTGAGCACTAAGAAAGGACTTTCCAAAATTCACTCCCTAAGGGGATGAACTGTGGGTCCAAAGTTTGTATATAGAAGTAGGAAAATATAAAATTTATATTTTCATGTGACAGCTCTGTGGTGACATACGACAGTGAGATACATACCCCGTGTTCCGAATTGCGATAAAAGTGATTATATCGCGAATCCGACCAAATTTAATAGTCAAAAATTATAAGGGCTATTGAGTAATAATTGTGACGTTGCGCGTTGGTCGGATTTGCGATATTATCGCTTTTGACGCAATTCGGAACGCAGGGTTAGACTGTCCTTCCCCACTCGCCTATCGTCAATGTCGAGCATTGTTTATTCATTAAACCTCAAGCGAACGCCGGCGTTCGCTCTCTCATTGTCTTTCTATTGTGTCTCTGATTACGGCAACGCAATCTAAAAAAGAGAGAAAGCCTGAAAACTCTGTTGGCATTCGGTAATTCCGTGATTTGCTCGAATATTTCACAAAACTTGTTCCAGGAAATACGTGTTTTTTTTAAAGCCCTTAAAAGTTTTCGAGAAAAATTGTCGTCATTCAGAATCTCGATTAAATGTGCATGGCTTCTATAGATGTACTTTCTTATATTTTTAATATTTACAATATGGAAGGCCAAAATTTCACATAAAATAGCAGATTTTCATAGGTCTTTACTGGATTAGTTTTACACAAATTTATATTTTGATTTGAATAGAAGCCTAGATAATATCCAAAAAATATCTGTGTATCCAAAATATCTAGAGAAACATGTGTAATAACAACAAATGGTAAGAGCAGTTGTATGAAAATGTACCTCGGGTTGGCCGCTCTTAATTAGAATTTTTTAACTAAAACAAGTAATACCAACATCTAATATTAGATGGTAGAAAGTACTTGATTCTAGTGACGTATTTCCGAGTTCTTGGCATTTGTACCATATTTTTGTCAACAAGATAATTTATTTTCCTACCGTGGGTAGGAATTGTGATGTGACTGAGTAGGGAAACTGAATTATTAAATACTGCCTACACTTCTTAGGTGTGTTTTTAAAGTAGCTTTTCTATTGAAAGCTAAATTTGTTACTTTTTATTTGAAAGAAGAAAGAAAGAAAGAAAAATATTTTATTTGGCACACATAGAAATATGTAGGTACTGTAGAAATAAATAATTTCTTGTTAGAAGTCTGTTCGAATTTTCTTTACAATAACATGCATGAAAATCTGTTTAGTAAATTTTGAGTTTATCTGACAGACCGACAGCGGTGGGGAACTTTGTTCTATAATATGTAGGTAAGTATTAAAACTTAAATTAAAAATTTAGAAAGCCCCCGAACTTTTTTTTTTTCAGTCATCTTTTTTCACCCCTATAACCTTTAATCAGTTAAAACGTTTTTCATTTATCGCACTTAGCCCTATATGTAAACATTTGGCTGTTCATTCCCACTTTCAACCCATTTAACTTGTACTTAAATGGCTAAAGCGATTTTGATAAAACATGTTTCAATACTATCGCTAGAAAATCTGTTTTCCAATAATAAAAAAACAGCATCCAAATGCTACAGTGCTGACTAGGGCTTTCAAATACCGGAATTTTTCAATACCGGTATTAGTATTTGACCACAAGTTTAATTAGGATAGTAATGAAATTTTAAAAACTATGTTTCTATTTCACGAGTCAGTCTTTATTACGGTTACTTTCCGAAAATAGTAATACAAAACTCTCATAATAGTATAACTTACATACTTAACACGTTCGCGTGAAGATTAAGAACATTACTCTCCTTTTTTGGGGCAATCATTTAAAAAAATCTTTGTTTAGTTCGCAGATTTTACAGTCATATTCCTCGTAAATAAATATTCATTTGGAGATGTCCCCTCCGCCCCCCTGCCCAGGAATTAAGTGCTGTCCCACGGCAAAGTAAAAAGTAGCCTACATTACTCACTATAAGCTAGATTCCAGTGAAAGTCCTGTAAAATTTTATTCAACCCTTTTGTATATCAATACGTCTTCAAAAGGGTTGTGCTTCATGTTCCCGTGCGAGAATGAAATGTAATTTAAGATACTCTTCTTTATATCAGCTAGGTGAGAGTTAAAGTCCCGTCAAATTTAGTCCTGTTATTTTAGACGAATACGAGACGGATACGAGAAAAATTTAAAAAATCGCATTTTCGTTATATGTAGGTATAGTATCATAAGCATTTAGAAAAAAAAATATTTTGATGATTTTTTTTTATTTTGCAAATAGGTTTTAAAAATAATTTATTACGTTGAATTTTTCGTTAATTGCACCTTAGATGAGGCCGGTGTTCCCTAGCTGACAACTCCGAGAAGAAACACAGAAAAGAAACTGAGAGGTCTCTTTTAAATCAAAATTGTAACCAGACACTTTAATTTTATTTATATGTTTAGATAATTACAATTTCCTACTATTTATTATAACAAATCGCAATAATATACATTCATATTTATAATACCGTAATCAGGGTATTGGCTCGTCAACAAACCGTGATTGAAAAAAGACCAAATTACATCCGTGATTATATCTCACTAGTCTGTATTTTTCTTTTGTTGTATTTTTAGAAGTGACACTAGTGACAACGGCTAAACGTGATTATGCGAGCCAAACGTTAAAACGCGATTAATTTTATTGGTGAATTCCGCCCTTAGTCAAAAACAGGCAATAATTGTAAACCTAGCACATCCTTATTGTCATTTATCACTTATGAAATGCTTAAATCATAAGCCGTCAAACCCTGTACCCACCTACTTATCTAATCTACATCTCGTACAATTGGTATAAATTCTTGTCAAAAAGTGAAATCTGTTTCAATTAACGTTTCTCATTCGCACATCAGTTTCGTTCAATCTCTTTTTGAATAAACTTTCTAACTTTAACATAAGGTGCTGTTGTACACCAGGTAACAAGTCCATTTAAAACATACTGATTTACTCGTAACAAGTTACGAGAATTTAATGCATCGTGTTTGGAGTTTTTAGCCTTGTATTTAAGTTCTTCAGCATCGCCAGGGGCTGTTGACGAAGTCGTAGGTAAGTTTATTTGTTATTTATTCCCTCGTAGTGGGAAACTTACACTCAAACAAATAGAAACACTTATCCCAGTCCGTTTAGTCATCGTGGATAAGATTATGGCGTCATTTCCCCCTGGAGAGTGGCCTGTTAGTGGCCACTTGGGACCGCCAAGTGCCTAATAATTTTGACTTAGTCACTGCCTACAAGTAATAACACTGTTGCGATAATAATCTGGCTTGTTTATGTTTGTGTTTCTAGGTTACTGAATTTTTATTACTGTTCAGACTAGTCTTTGAAACTAGCTAACAAAAAAAAACAATGTCTTGAAAAATCAACAGATTCGCGTAAAGATACGATTCGCCATCAGAACATTGAATTTGTATACTGATAATAACAATATCTCGATAAAAACATCGTTTCTTCCGTATTTCAGTAAGCTGTTTCGCGTGGCAAAAATCTTTGTTTCCTTCCGGGGTAGGTAGGTATTTTTAAAGATGTTTCCTCATTTAGTACCTCGCGGTATTGGTCCGAATAACATTCGATAATATTGTGCAAAAAACACAGTCTATTTTCCCTGGAATGTATACTGTGGGAACAGTTATCGGAACTTTACCAATAAAATAAACAGCGCACACATTGACTACGATAGCTACATGAAACTTTTCACGCTGTGACGAGAATCCAAAGAAATAGCTCCGGCAGTCACAGCAGCTGTTCCATTGTGCGAGATGTGGGCTATTTGTCATCCCATGCGAATACGCGATGACCTAACAAACTGCCTTTACTTACAAATGCCCCAAAACATAAATCCAACATGTTACTGTTGTTTGGTTTCATACACGCTGACCAATCTCACGTTCAAACAGATTACAAGTTTCTTCATGCTGTCAGGAAAAAAGTTATCAGACAATGTGAATATAAATACGATTGTTCTCAAGTCCTTAAACTCGTATAACATTCATTTTACGTCAAACCTGGCACGTCTGTCTTAGAGGATTATGTCATAAGCCTTATTGAAGTTCCAAATAGACGCAGATTTAATTTATAGGCCGTCAATGGCCTCCTGAACTGAGTAAATTAATTAGAATTTTGACGTAGGCCGCTGTCAGGCGCTCTAGTAGTGTACCGCATATCCGCACCTCCGCACAAGAATACTAAACCCTCCGACCACTCCAACCAAATGGTTGTGACTTAATTAAATTTATGCCTGACATGGTCTTAACATTTCATTTAGATATTCAAGAAGCGTCTAAAGTTTTTACAACCGCATGTCATCCGCATGGGATTATCGTAACCTAACTTTGTCCTGGGTTTATGAATATCTGAGGCAATTACTTACGTACGTGTATGGATACAAGTGTTATTAAAGCTCAAACCCGTTGTAATTTAGTTGTTGCTTTGCTTCCGTGTTTTATTTTATGAACTTTACAGGGAATTCTAATTTTGAGCGCCTTATAAGTTTTTTTTATAAAACCTTGTCAAACAGTTATCCACTAGAATATGACATAAAATAAGTAAAAAGTACGTACCTTTAATTAAAACTTCGTTGAGTCAGAAAGTACAGTTTGTAACTGTTTACTTTGTCGAATTTCACTTTTTTGTTGATTCAGTTACGTAACCCGAGTTTTGAGGTTGCTGTGTACTTATTGGAATCTTCGATTTGAATTAAAACCAGATTTCACAAAAAACCAAAGAATTATTTAATGGATTTTTTTATAAATACAATTAAGTCGCAGAAAGCAACGCTGTCACGCCTTTTAAATTACCCACAAACATCAAAATGGTAATTAAAAAAAATGCAAACCACTTCAATGTAAAAAAAACCGGGCAAGTGCGAGTCGGACTCGCGCACTGAGGGTTTCGGATAAACTTACCTATGAAAACAGTTCAATTCCCGAATTGAGATACGAAGATTTTTCCGAAAAGCGTTTTTTTTTTGTGACTTGTCTACTTATTTACAGTTTTCAGATTTTTTCCTATACTTGTGCTATGAGACCTTGCTTCATGCCAAATTTTAGAATTCTTTGTCAACGGGAAGAGTACCCTATGAATTTTGATTATAAGGGTTCCGTTTTTTCCTCTTGAAGTACGGAACCCTAAAACACTAAAAAGTGCAAAATGTTTATCTTACACTTTTTAGTTGTGGTACCTTTCGGTTCCATCATCAGATCAGTACGATGGTATCTTATAGCCAGACAATTCTATTAATCCCAAACACGGTTAGGAGATACATTGATTTACTACAGAATTCCTACCTTCCAGCTTCACCATCATAACAGTTCGATAAACTAATAACCCCTCCTCTTTCTCTTTCAGTCAGTCATCGACTACACGTATAAACAACGCAACTTTACTTGTTACAACTGTTCTGCTATGATCCTATGAGGATTTTGTTCCATATCTTCGATGATGAACATCATCAGATCATAACAATATTTCTATGGGACCAACTCGAGCCTATAATCTTTCAAACAAAAATATTACATTGTTACCCTATGGGTGAAAGTAACTTATTTAGTCCCGAAGCTTGACGTCCGAGCGTAGCGAGGTCGCCAATAGTGCAAGGGACTAAACAAGTCTTTAGCCCGAGGTAAACACTGTGCTTTTCATTACGAATACAAGGAAAATAAAAATAAAATAAGAAGCTTGTAAAACCTGAGTCGTATGATTTTAGGTATGTTTCTTCTGATTTATGCGGTAAAAAGTTTTCCACTACTGCTTTGGCCTCTTCTCTTATGAAATCAGGCGTTAAATCCATATTTAAATCTGAACTTATCCTTACTTATTTAACAAATCTCTGCTGTATGGAAATGTAAACAAAACTCTACAACTCAAAAAAACAAATGAAGATCGGATTGCCGGATTGCCACTTTCCCGCATATTTTGTTTTTTTTTTCTGTGGCCGGCCAGCTATTCAAGCGTTATTTTATATTTTTCACCACAGCAGCTCAAACAAGTAGGTTTTGCTGCTTGAAAACAGTGAGCAAAACTCGATTTTGCTCACTGCGTGAGACAAAGTAACTTTTTAATTAATATTTTTTTTAGCCATACAATTCGAAACATTCGAACTGCACTGTACTCTGTCTCTTTCTCGCCCTTATAAAAAAGCGAGTGAGAAACATGCCATTTCGAAGGTCATTCCGATTTTGAAATTCCACCACAAAGAAAAACACGTTCGGAAATGCGTAATAAATAGAAAATATTTGTAAAATATAATTTTTTTATTTTTTTAAATTAATTATTGAATTTTAAATGTATTATTGTTTTTGAACAAAAATAAGAGTACCTGAGTACTTAGGTATAGCAGCAGATAAAACAGGCATTTAACCTTTAAATAATTATTTCTAGTTTCTTTTCACATTGACTGTTTTAGAACGTGCTTTAAAAAAACAGCGGAAATAAAATAGTGGCACATAAGATTAAGAATGTTAAAATAATTGTAAAATATGAGCAAAACTAGCGACAGAGATAGTATTTATTTTAATTGAAATCATTATTAAAGCTATTACTGTTAATGATATGAAAAATGATTTTTCAATAAGGAGGGCACTTGATTTCAATAGTTTTTCTAGGGACCTTGATATCGACTTGTTTTACACCAGTGTTGCGACCTTACGACGGCAAATGGCACAGAACTTTTTCTGTGATTAACTTCTCGTTAGTAATTTATTGATTTGTGTGTAATTCCTTATTATCGATATATATTTTTTCTTATCTATGTGTGGAGGCTTGTAATTAGCTATTTAATAATGTTACAATGTTTATATCATTTTTTCTTCTATTTGTCTGTGAGCCTTCTATAAAATAAAATAAATAAATAAATAAAAAATAAATAAAATTATTTTATTTCCCAAGTAATATGTGTTCTCGCTGCTGAAGTGAAAAATTATGTGTGTAACACGAGAGCAAAACTTTTTGCATCTCGTGCCTTTGAATCCCTCCCCTCGCTCAGGATTCTACTTTAGAATCACTCGCTAACGCTCGTGATTCAATCAAAGAATCCTTTGCTTGCTCGGGACTCAAAATTAGCACTCGCAGCAAAAAACAACTTTGCTCTCTTGTTGCACAAATAAATATTTCAAAATCGGTCCATAATTGACCGAGAAACCGGCGAACATCCAAAAATAAAAATACATACATCCGAACATATAATCTTCTCATTTCTGAAGTCAGTTAAAAATTCCGCTTCATCATAAAAATGTCAGAAGGAATGTTTATGATGAAGCGGAATTTTGACGTGACAACGTCTTATAAATTGGTTTGCCGGGTGACACTTCAAGAAACTGCGTTACGCTCCGCTCACGTTATGCGCTCACAATGAGAGCGAGTGAGAGGCACGCGTCCCTTCCACTCGGGCATGGTTAGCCCGCCTAAGAGCGAGAGAGACAGACATAAAAAGTGAAAGGCACGCGTCCCCTATTATTTCATCCTTCTTCCTACTATACGAATGAATATTCACATTAAAATTATTTTACCACTCAAAGTCGTTGTCACGTAAAACTTTCGCCCGTATACCGACTTTACAGGCAACCAATTTTTTTTACACTCATAAATCTATAAGTTTTTTTGCGAGTATAGTTCACGGGTACCATCTCAGTTACCGAATTTTGGAAAGGTACCGAGCACTGCAGTCGTTGCCAAGAGTTTTGCGATATTTATTAAAAGTCAACCTCTATCCTCACTGATATCCGGAATACGTTCGATTGATACCGTAACATCCTTACAAGCCTTAGAAATTCGCCTTCTTTATGCAAATATCCCTCGCTCGAAGAAACTTTAAGGCCCTTACATTGTCAAAAGAAAATATATATCCCCAAACAGCTATGAGCTAAGTAGTAAATCAGATTTGATTGTAAAAAGACGAAAAGTTTTTTAGTTTACCAGACTCTAATAATAAACTGGAAGCCGGCATTGGTTTTATTACCATTTGGGTTACAAAGGGAACATGGAACAATACAGATATTCCTGTGAGCCCGTGTACAATTTACGATTAAATTGCTTCTAATAAAGAGCGTTTCAGTTGGCAATTGGCCATTCCAAAGTTGTTTCAATTTCAAGTATTATTCAAAATAGAAGTTTCGATTAGGAAAGCTGGATTAATCGGCGAGGTTAATCCGGAATTATCATAACTGTTCCTTACGGTGACTTCGAAATATCTCCGTTTTCGCTACCAGTTGCCAAAAACCAAACTCCTCTCACTCAGTTTGAGTTTGGCTAGTTTTTCTAGTATTATGTTCTAACTATTAAATAACTTACTTGTGGTAAATGTGTAGGTAACATCGGGTACGAACACGTGCTGCGCGGTGACCTCCCCAGTGTGGTCAGCGTGGTCTGTTACGATGACGACAGGCTAGTCTTGGCGCAGGGGGAGTCGCACCAGGTGGCGGCCGAACTAACGATGGGTAGCTTCAGGGAGAGGATGCAGCAGTTAGGACTCGAAGTGACACTGCACAAATCTGAGCCTATGTGCTTTCATGGCTGCCGGAACGGGGTACCACCGGATTCCCAAATAACGGTAAGAAGGTTACTCATGGGCATCGGGACCACGGCAGCCGGTGAAATTTCGAGGAGCACTTCCAACGTCTGGCTCACAAACTGCAGCAAGAGGTCCTGAGGCTCTACGCAGGGAGTGTGCAGTTCATGGCCTTTCGCGGAGGGCTGCTGTGAGCCCTGTCGACGGAACGGGAACGACCGGCCCCTAAGCTGAACGCGTCTTAGAGAAACATGGTCTATTAGGATGAAGCGGTGAGCCTCTTTACCGCATGCCGCCGTGAGATTTGAAGCCAACAGTCCTTGTACACATACACGACCTGCGATGGAGGTTCAACACTGGGACAATACTCCGCTGCTGCAACAAATCGCTAAATGGTGGACAGAAATCCAGTGGGGTCTGATGGCGATATAGCCGCAGTGACTATTGTAACCCAGCACACAATCGCAACGATAAGGTGTTTGAAGAGTTGCTGGAGAGATGCCACGGCGATCTCACCTTCATCAAGGGCTCAAGGAATGGAACAATTTGCCTGCTGCGGGCTTCCCGTCCAACTATAATTTAGGTGTTTTCAAGGCTAGTGTGAATGGGCTCTTAATAAACTAGTGCGCCTCACCATCAATGATTGCATCTCTGCTTACCATCAGATGGGATCGCAGTCAAGCACTAGTTTATATGAATTTAAAAAAAAAGGTCCTGACGCCTTCTACCGGAGACTTTATGCATGAATCGTGCAGTCCATGGCCCTTTGCGGAGGGCTGATGTGGGTATCATCCCTGCAGAACCGACCAGCGGCCAAGCTGAACACGTCTCAGAGGGTCATGACAATCTGGATGGTGCGGGGATATCGCAAGGCCTCCCGCAAAGAAACGAGTTACATTGGCAGCCTCTATCACAGGATCTGAAGGCAACAGTCCTTGATCGCATGCACGATCTGCGCATGAAGATACAACGCCGGAGCAAAACTGTTTGCCGCCACACCGGACATGGCAAGTTCAGGAGGTTCTTGCAAACGGTGAAGGTGTGCCCCGTTTGGACGGAGCACCACCAAGTCCTCATGAAGGCGATCGGCGGCGGCAACCTTTCTCGCCGGGCTCTGGTATTTGCCATGATCTGGAGCAGGAGAGAACGGATATCCTCACGCCTCAGTCACCGCTATCCCGACCCCGTAAGCCTACCGTGGCTGGTAGGAGCGGGCTTACGGACGACGAGCAATGGTTAGTTCGCTGTTCGGTCGTCCGGCATTGCCCAGACTGAGCCCAAGTCATCGACAGCGCGTAGTGTTTCACGCACTCCTTAAAGAGATATCAGCAAACCGTGAAACCCGGGGCCCTGGGACGAAGGCAAATAAGGAACAGGAGTAGGTTTTTAGTCAGTAAAAGTCTGACACTATCTGCCGCACCGCCCAAGAGCGGAATTTGTCATAAGATGATTTTCCAACCTAAAAAAAAATCCGCAGGACCAATACACGCGAGAGCCACGGAGATTTTCTTTGTTGTGTCAGTAAAAGTCTAACACGCACTCTCGCTCCATCTCAAAATAACTATTATATAAGTTAAACCAAATTCGTCGATATTGGAAACATATTGTCGGACAGTTTTGTTTTCGTATTCAAAAAGTTCAGAAAAAATGTCATAGAATAAGATCCCAGAGCGATGTGACATAACTTATTTTCACATGGATGAACCAAGAAACCTTAGGTTCTCAGGTAGCTTCTCATGTGCTTTTAATACATGTGTGCTTGTGGAGCTCCCCCTAGGGGCCCATGGGCAGATACCAGGTGACAAGGGGAACAAAAGATAAGAGTTACTTAATTTAAATTTTATGGCTGATTTTTATATGACACTTTCCATGGACCAAAACTTCTGACAGACACTTTAAAGCTCCACAAAAAATGAACTGTACTTATGTTTACTAGTCTGATTTTTAAATATGTTATTAAAGTAACTATTACAAAGTTAAATCTCATTAGTCAGACCAATTGTAGTGAACAAACATCCAGTCAGTGCATGAAATCGTATCACTTGCTCTGAAGCGCATGTGTGCTGTCGCGCTCATACTTTCGGCTGAATATTTTTTGTGTTTAGGGAGGAGGCGTTTTGTACTCTAGGATCTTGGATTATTACTTCAGTAGTTAGAACATATCTACGAACATGCAAGCAATGTATATTTCGCACAAATATCTGTCTGTACAGGTAACAGGTTTAATCTAATTTTTACCAAGCAAAGAAACTAGGTTAAATACCATCCCAGGAAAAATAAAGTCAAGGCAGTGGCGGTTTAATATTCAATTAGGAAGATTGCATTATAATTTGTTTAAAAGTAGGGCTACTTTGAATTATTTTATTAGTTTATGTTTCTTTTTCGGGTAGAAATACATACAAACACAAGATTCTCAACGGCAACTCTATTAAATTAACCTGACGACTAATGTAGATCTAGACATCGTGTAAAAGCGATCTCTGTGTAATCTGATTGTAGAGTAAATTAATTTGTTTCGTATTAATTCGCAATAACGATCCTTGTCTAAACAATTATCAGTAAATCTATTACCAACATCAAAATAATTAGTGAGCACTTACAGGGAAATGTAATAAAGGTTAATTAACGTCTTTTTGAGGATGTTTCTTTAGGAATCTCCCTGATATTCATTTATCTATTTTTGTTACATTTATTTTACTTGGGCAGAAATAATATTCTTACCCCTTGTAGCCCTAGGGCGTGATCCCAATAAATCTGTGATCATAGGAAAATAACAAATTCCATAGAAAATTAATTTATTCTTTAACCTACAATATTAAGGATCTTCTGAATACGACTTAGGGCCTGCGAACACTTGAGACAAGACTGTCTTAGACAGCATTGTATACGACGTCGCAGACTTGTCTACAACATCGCTGTCCAGTGTTGCCAACAGTTACACTAACTTACCACTAGAGTCAACTTTCAAAACTACCAGAAAACCAATAACAAAAAATTATCCCACACAGAAAATCGCAAAATTTCCCACTAAAAAAAGGTGTGTTGTACGAAATAAAATAAATAGGCATATACGTTATTAGTTTCCTTTAATAATAAGTGATAAAAATCAACAATCAGTTGATCAAAATACCATTTGTGGGTAAATTAACATTAGTAGGTAAATCAACATACAAATTATTCAATAACAGCTATGTATTAATTCGTCTTCAGACGAATCATTTATGTTTGCACCATCATCGTCGATATCAGATTGATAATTATGGATTCTATGGTGCTGATTTACACCCGAGTGATCGCATTTTTAGTAAGAAATTTAATTTTACTAAAGCACTATAAAAATCCACTAGCCCCTAAAATCAATATTTCGAAACTAAATGGGGGGTTAAAACTACCAGTTTTAGTGGAAAATCCACTAAGTTGGCAACACTGGCCGTACGCCGCTGGACTGTTTCGTCTTGATGGTGTGCGCCGTGTCGTAAACAAAACAGTCTTGTCGCAGGCAAGTATGCGACGTCGTAGACAAGTCTGTCTAAGACAGTCTTGTCTCAAGTGTGCGCAGGCCCTTGCTCTTTTTGGGATTATTATACAACGTGATTCTTTTTAAGTGGGCATGAATGGCCAAGTCCGAAATTACAAGGAAGTGTGTTAGTGAAAAACACTCAAAGGAGTTTTAGGCCCGATTTTGGTGAATAGTAAAACAGCATCCCTGGACGTAGGTTAAGCAGCTTAATAAATCCTAGCACTAAGCCGGAATTATTCCTAGGTGGGAAAAAAACAACGTTTCCTAAAAAAACGTGCTTATGTATCAGTTAATGGCATAGGATATCTTTTTAACTACGTCAGTTTAGTGTGGTGGATAAATTCTGGCACCAAGCTCCCTAAATAATTCAAGAAATTTAGATGACGATGGTCGGTTAAGTGGGTCATACTTCTAATAATATTTATAAAATATAGGGTACTTAGTGCGTTCCCACACTTAAGGCGAGAGCAGTCTAAAAGCTTCACTGTGTGATGTATTCAGAATGAATAGTAGTTGTGATTACAAATGGCGTTTGACATGCCTTAGAAATCTTTCCGGCGAAGATAAACTATTGCTTTCAATTATTAAGAGGGCCCTTCCCGATCCGTTTATTGTCGACGTGAGCAAGGTTTAAAAGTTTGTTGTTTCATCCAAAACGCGACCCAATGTAATGTTTTGGGCATGCCATAATTATGGCGATAAGTCCCCTCTTTGAGGAGTGGCTGGAAAGACCTCACGGCGTCTTTACCTACCGCATGACGCAGGTCCTCACCGGACATGGTAAGTTCGGGAGGTTCCTGCACCGGATTCGTGCAGAAGAGACACCCGGGTGCCACCATTGTGTGGACCGCCCGGAGGACACGGTGGAGCATACGGTAGAGGTCCCGCTTGGGCAGAGCACCGCCGTGTCCTCGTGGGGGCGATCGGCGGCAGCGATCTCTCGCGTCGGGCCTTGGTACAGGCCATGGTCCGGAGCGAGGAGGAGTGGCAGGTGGTTGCCTCCTTCTGCGAAGCAGTAATGCTAGCAAAAGAGGCGGCCGATCGCGTGGGACAACGGTCCTCACGCCCCAACCACCGCCGGGATTCCGATCCCGATTTCCAGCTACCGTAGGCGCGGGCTTGCGGACGGCGAGCAATCAGTGGCTCGCCGTCCGATCGTCCGGTAACCATACTGACCGAGCCCAAGTTGTCGACGGCGCGTAGTGTTCCACGCGCGCCTCAAGGAGATGTCAGCAACCGTAGGGGCCCAGCAGGTCAAAGTCTACTGGGGCCATGCGTGATCCGAAAGAGATCCCCGGGGTCCTGGAAAATGGCAAAGAAGAAACAGGAGTGGGGTTTTAGTCAGTAAAATTCTGACACTATCTCGCGCTCCGCCCAAGAGCGGGGGATGTCAAGAGATGATTTTCCCAACCGAAAAAAAAAAACCCAATGTAATGTTTGATAAAAAGGCAACGCAACGCAAAAAGAGAGATAACGGCTGAACGCTCAGTTGGCATTCGGTAACATCCTTCACTCACCCGAATATTTCACACAATTCCAGGAGACAGGTACGTGTTCTTTATAAAAACCTTAAAAACATTTTGCCACTCAGAATCTCGATTAAATGTGCAAGGTTCCCTTAAATATATTTTCTTTACTTTTTTAATTTACGAGTAAATTATGAAGGGTCAAAACGGGAATGAAACTTTTGCCATACATTGCTGGCATATAACTTTTTTTATCTTTTCGCCAAAATTTAAACGTTATATTAGTCCAATTTATTAGTTTCAAACCACATAGATTTATCAGCGCCCTGGTAGCGAGACTGTGCAGACGCATTTATGTATTTTCAACACACTTGCTCAGAAAGTGACTCTTATTGCACTGCACTTCAGTATATAATGGCACTCGTTACCAAACTGTGACATTTTGATTACCATTACGCACTAGTGCTATAATGTACTTAAAACCTTTTTGTTCAGCCTCTTTGTTCGCAAAACAAACTTTGAATTTAAATAAAATTCCCATTAAGTTATTCCGTTCAATAGTATATAAATTAATGTCTTACTTACTTACTTCATCCAATTTATAAGTTTAAATGGCCAAATTTAACTTGTACAAACGATTTAATTAAAAATAAACATTTAGTAAATAAATCGTACATTCAATTATTTTTTTTTTGGTCTATTGCTGCCATTTTAAGATGCGCGCGGTTTTTGGCGTGATTTTTTTTATTACAGTGAAGTTCAGTGGCTGTACTAATGGAATAATATTAAATACTAGAACGTCATTAGAAAATATTACATCCGTATTCTATTGTCACTACGAAAGACATTTTCGTAAAAACTTTTCACGTCTTACGTGAAAAGTTCATAAACGTAAGACTAGGCAGTATGATCAAAATACCTTAGCCATCCATCAGCCATCAAGGGGTAAATAAAAAAAATTAAAGCGCGCTTATGATTTAAAACAGATTTTTGCCGCCATGTCACAGAAAATTTTATTAGTTTTACCACTAATTCATTGGTCTGAGGTTTTACTATTGTTTTCTTCACAAATGTATTGAAAAACGTCGTATGACACACGTGAGTAATTAATGATTACCGTTCTTGGCTCTCTTAAGACCCTCGCCACAGCTCGGGTCTAAATACCACCTCGACGGTAATCACTAACATTACACACTTATGTCATAATGTACTATTGAATTTTATGTTATTTTATGTTGTAATCAAAAGTTACTTTTTACGTTTGTACCTTTTTGAGAGAAACAAATAAAAAATAAATTTTTAATCAAATATTATTATAACCAATAGTGGTTGAGGTGGAGAATATAGATTCTAAGCACAGTTATTTTTATTTGTATGTTTATTACCTATCTAGCGACCCGCCTCGGCTTCGCACGGGTGCAATGTTGATATTAAATATATTACAGAATGTCTTTATATACAACGTTCACAGCTATATTAAACGCACAATGTACTTGTATTTAAGGTGCTTAATTGGATAAGAATTAGTGCTGTATTGCTTAAAATTGCTTCGTAAACAAGCCATTATTCTCGAAAAAAGTAAAAGATAAAAAAGGGTTATTGTGGGTTATCCCTAAGAGATAGACATATACCATTGCGGACTTTTTGTAGACCTTTTCAAGGTGTACAGTACTGTAGTACATTATTTTGATCTATCTCGTAGGGTTCAGCCAGCGTTTGCAAAGTAAGCGTAAATAAATGTGTTCAACACTTACTTTACTTTAGAGGTTTTTAATGTGTGTGCGACATCACATTAAAAACCTCTAAAATTATCAGTGTTTCTCTACTATTCTCTACCATCGTAAAAAATCTAGTCAATTCAGTTTCCAATAACGATTTTTTTGCGATCTTTAAACTGGCCATTAGCTTGATTTGATAAAACTTAGTCAATTATTTTGCATATATCATGGTAACTTATGTAGATGTCGTGGCCAGATCTTAGAATTGATCACTTCATGATGTGACTGGCCTTATAAATTTCATGATATGGCCAGTCACATCATGAAGTGACCAATTCTACGATCTGGCCACGACATGGACACTTAATAATTTCATCAACAATTTCCTCGCCATTGTTCTTTGTATTTACGTCACAAAAAAAAATTGGTTGCCTGTAAAGTCGGTATACGGGCGAAAGTTTTACGTGACAACGACTTTGAGTGGTAAAATAATTTTAATGTGAATATTCATTCGTATAGTAGGAAGAAGGATGAAATAATAGGGGACGCGTGCCTTTCACTTTTTATGTCTGTCTCTCTCGCTCTTAGGCGGGCTAACCATGCCCGAGTGGAAGGGACGCGTGCCTCTCACTCGCTCTCATTGTGAGCGCATAACGTGAGCGGAGCGTAACGCAGTTTCTTGAAGTGTCACCCGGCAAACCACACGACAACGTCTTATAAATATAAGACGTTGTCACGTCAAAAAACCTTTTTTGCCATTCGGAAAAATCTTCGTAGCTCAATTCGGGAATGGAACTGTTTTCGTACGTAAGTTTGTACGGAACCCTCAGCGCACGAGTCCGTCTCGCATTTGCCTGGTTTTTTTATTATATGCGTTCTAAAGGCACGGGTATTTGCTAGTCAGGACTCTTTAACGTGTTTGTAAATGTTCGTTATAGTGCACTTTGCTACAGAACGCAGTTTTTATTTTATTTTTTCGGGTGTGAAAATCATCTCATGACATCCCGCGCTCTTGGACGGAGCGCGAGATAGTGTGAGACTTTTACTGACTAAAAACCCACTCCTGTTCCTCCTTTGCCATTTTTTTTACCAGGGCCCCGGGGATCTCTTTCGCATCACCCATGGCCCCAGTAGGCTTCGACTCTGCTGGGCCCCTACGGTTGCTGACATCTCCTTGAGACGCGCGTGGAACACTACGCGCCGTCGACGACTTGGGCTCGGTCCGGACGGTTACCGGACGATCGGACGGCGAGCCACCCATTGCTCGCCGTCCGCAAGCCCGCGCCTACGGTGGCCGGAAATCGGGATCGGAATCCCGGCGGCGGTTGGGGCGTGAGGACCGTTGCCTCACGCGGTCGGCCGCCTCCTTTGCTAGCATTACTGCTTCGCAGAAGGAGGCAACCGCCTGCCACTCCTCCTCGCTCCAGACCATGGCCTGTACCAAGGCCAGGCGCGAGAGATGGCTGCCGCCGATCACCCCTACGAGGACACGGCGGTGCTCTGCCCAAGCGGGGCACACCTCTACCGTGTGCTCCACCGTGTCCTCCGGGCGGTGTACACAATGCTGACACCCGGGTGTCTCTTCTGCACGAATCCGGTGCAGGAACCTCCCGAACTTACCATGTCCGGTGAGGACCTGCGTCATGCGGTAGGTAAGGACGCCGTGAGGTCTTTCCAGCCACTCCTCAAAGGGACTTATCGCCATAATTACATGCGTACCCATACAGAACGCAGTGGCTTTGCCTTCGATCTTTTTTTCTTCGGAGACATTACCGAAACAAAACCAAACAGTAACAACTGAAAGATAATATTAATAAAGATAACAAAATAACAACAAAACAAGTTATTGTTTTGTTTTTATTTTGTTAACACGAATACACAGAGCTGCGACATGGTGCTTCATCACCAAATGCCAATTCAAGTCTCTGGGAAGCAATTCTCTTGTTGACTTAGCCACAACGAAAATCATAAAAAATTATTGAACGAAAAGGTTCACGAGTTAACTCATTTTGATAGCGACACACAATCCTTGGAAGGACGCCACAATGAAAATAATAATCGATTTTTTATTATTTTATCGTAAGTAGCCAGATCCAGAAACTTTCAGTATGCCCCACGTATAAGTTGATTATAATAAATTCAGCATCAATTCTAACTGTAACAAAGCACAAATATACATAAATATTGTACTTTTATTACAAACTGTACCCTAAAAAATCCTTGTTTAACTTCTGTCTAATGCTATTGCGAATAGAGTATAAATATTCTTTAAAGACATCTTTTTCTCAACATAAACTACCGACAGTAGGTTACTTATTACCTATTTTATTTTTAATAAACCTCAATTGCGGCCTTACATGGTCCTATCATATGAAACACTTGTCTTAGCTACTTTGTTCCCCAGAACTATGAAAGAATAAAGTAAATGCATGTAAAACAATGACTAGTGAAAAACGAAAAAGGTTTTCAGGTTCCATGGTAAAAACTGAAACGTACCGACCGAGTCGAATTTAGTACGTTCAATTGCATTGTGCTGCGTTAGGCATGTCACGACAACAATAGAAGGATGGTTTTCGTTTACACAACTTTACAACACTAGCAGTCAGAAACGTTGAAATTGAGTTTTTTTTATGGTTGATGACCACTCTGCCTGGAATGAAAACTCCTACCTACATAGTTATTATTGTAGCGAGACTATCTACATACCCATAACCTCAATCATCCGTATATATTCAAAAATTGTCAAAGGACAGTAACATTCTTTTGTAATCAACGCTATGTCGCGAATAATTCCGAATAAATTGTATCAATTCATATTTTTCATAGGAATCGTGCTTTTGTTGCAGTTCGTGTAACAATAAATCACGTTGTGTATTGTCGCTCCCACAATTCCTATCTTTTTTCCATTGAAATTATAATAATAATTCTTCCATACTCGATTACTCGCGAAAGTTTAGGCACTGAGAGGCGTACACAGCTTTCTATACCTTATACCTACTTATATTTTTTTTAGTTCGGCAGAAAAGTCTATGTAAGGAAAATACAAAAGTATGAGAAAGAGACAAATTTATTATTTGAATATTTTCGCGTTGAGTTAGCCGAGTTGGGTAAACAAGTTTAGTTATAAGACAACTTTCCAGTTGTGAAGATGTATCAGAGATTCGGAGTTGGGACATATTTCATCCGGCACTGTCACTGTTAGATAGAGCACAGCGGATAGCCAGCCTGCCATTTATAGGTAATAAACCAACAAATATTAGGAGAAATATCACAGGCAGTGGACGTGTGATAGCTGGGAATCATATTTTTAATTGCCTCAGAGTTGGTACAACCATGATGTTATGACAATGTCATTATGGCATCCGGCCAATTTGTGGAGAATTAATTAATTATCTGTAGATGTGTTGATGAATACGAGGTTCGTTGTCATTAAAGGTAAACAAAATTTGTTGTTAATTATAATTTTTTATTTTATTTTTTACGCCTTTCCAATCGCAGGCTGCATAACTCCATAATCGGAATTCCTCGGCCATTTAATATTCTAACTTCTTGTAAGTTTGTGACTGCACCTAGCATTAAAATCTACATTTTTAAAAAGTTTTAGCCTATTGATAAAAATTAGCCATTTCTTTGTGCACGTATACTCCGAATGTTACTCGATATACAATATGTCATCGAATTTATCGCGAATTAAAAGCCAACAGAAAAAAGGAAAGACATTTCAAATGGCACTAAAGGTTTTGTTTCTTTTAATGGTTCTGGAATCTAAAACCTAGAAATATCTATAAAAGAAATTTTTAAGAAAATGACAATTAATCATAAATAAATCAGCTTATTTTCTATTCTGTCAGGCCTAACTTTTTCCTAGTACCAAATCGGTTAGAATTAAAAAATATATATATTCTGCCGGGAAAAATTAAAATCTAGAATTCTGGGAATTTCTGTGGGTTAAATTTTTCTGTCGGAAAGCTTTTGTAAAAAATAAAGCAAGTTAATTTTTTTTAAAGGATTTATTTCAACATTCCCAGTATGTATTTTGTAATCAACTTACTTTCCATAGCGATTTTGGCTGGTTAAAGAAACCAGTCCGTAATATTTTTCAAAAATAAAATTACGTTTTTGGAAATTAGTTTCCTTGAAATGCTCGTAAAAGAAGAGCGGAGCTGCCATGCAGATGCAGTTTTTTAAACCGTTCTTACATTTACCATGTACCAATGATGCAAAGAAAGTTCTCTTTTCCTGTAAATAATGTAGACCCGCATCTTGATATTTACGCCTCCATACACAGTTTACGATGAATGGGTATTTACCTACAATGAAATAGTCGTAATTGTGGTCAGTACCTGCTCACCTTTCATTGTTCCCACTAATATATTGTCGGTACCCTCGCCAAAACTGTGAACAACTCGACTATACTGCTAATACATGTAAATAGTTACGGTCGCCATTTTTTGATATTGTATTCCGTATAAACAGCCTATCGACCACTTTGCATACAAATTGTACATTCTTCTCAGCTGTAGAGCGCAGACCTGTATAAATTACCGTCACATTGTTCCAACCGTTTAGCTTGATGTTTCAATTTCGCCTCACGAACTTGAAGTGTTTTGAGACGATACTATCTAAATAATTTTCAATTTAAGTCTAGTCTGCTTTTTTTTTAATCCCCAAAACAATGCTGGTCTGTAATTCTGCCAATCACACAGCATGCTTCCGTAGGGTATTATTATCTCTTTTATAGGTACCTACGTCTACGTCTGGGTATTTCATCCAATCAAAATTCTTAGCACACAAACCGAATCGTTTATCAAATGCTTAACTGGCTGAAAATCGGAGCCGTTCATCTTTGTAAACTTTAATACAATACACTGGCATACATCTGCTCCTACTCATGCCAAAGAAAAGAAAAAACACTTTCACTTCAATATTATAATATTTTCATCTTTTGTTGTAAGATTTCCGAGGTAGGTGTAAGCGTATAAGACATTGATATATATTGTGAGTGAGAATCGGCCTCTTTACATACAATAACGATATTTGCGCTAGGAATAGAGGGAAGAAATAGAGTCCCGAGCGGCTCCCTTCACGGGTTACGCTGATTAATTCTTTGAGATACATATCAGAGCAGGAAAGGTCTTAAAATGTGGCATTGGGGAAAATACGCGTAGGTATTCTTTCTAGCATTGTTGTCGGCTCCTAGGACCTTTATGGAGTAAGATATTTATGTTAAAGCCGCATTTACACGTTACATTATTAGTTTATGCGCTGAACTAGTACTGATCGCTGTTTCAGTTATATACCTAAAGCCGATCGGAAACTTTAGATGAGATCAGTTTTTTTTTTAAATTTTAAACTTCTTGTTGATTTAGAAAAACGTTTATGTATGTAATTTGGGCGGCACGTGAGTATGCACTTCAGGTTATACGAGTTGTTACACCGTTTTTAACTTACTTTATCAGTTTGAGGAAATCTTCAGTATAGTCATTTCTTGGCAGGTACACATTAATTTTTCTTATCCACAAATTCCACGTGATTGCTTAAGTCTATCGTGAATAACAACGTCTTAAACTGTTTGACAAGACCTACGCCTTGACTAATACAATTTCCCACCTGCTTGACAAAGTTTAGTGGCAATTACCGCACAACCGTAATACGTTAGTTACGTAATTAGTTAATTAGCTCTAGAACGGCTCCGTGCGTTTCGGGCTGAGTACAATAATGTTATGTTAGACTAACGTGTCACGCATGGTACACGCTTGCTATCCATTATATTCGCAAGCTGTACGGGTCAATGCACCCTGTAATTTAGGGCTTTAGTCTACCTATATGCTGATGTTAGCCTAGAAGTTACAAAGTCGACGTTCAGCATGTATTCAATACCATGTCACGATAATATAACGGCTGAGACCACAGCATCGAAGACAATAACGAAAATTTCGTATTTCCGTTTTTGACTCCTGGCTCCAGAAAGCTTAGCCAAGTTGATAATCTACAATCGACCAATTGACATCATCTCAACGTTAAATCACGTTGTCAGAAAAAAAGAATCGGAGGCGTTACCGACTGTAGAAAGAGATTCGAAACGAAGCGGTCGTAACTTGCTCCTGACTCCTAGTAAAATCAAAGAGAAAACTCATCTGTAGTTTTCTCTTTAACAAAAACATTTAGTACACTAAAAATATAAATCTTTTAGATCGAAATGGAATTAAACATGTATGAAATAAAAAAAAATATACAAAATATAAATTGTAGGTAACTTTTTAAATAAACCATGATAGTATTATAAAATATCACAAGAAGCAGTTAAAATAATTACGAATAAATTCCCGTAGGTAAATTGAAAAAATATATTATTACTTTGACACCGTACGGCACCCCTAGGTCCTCACAGATAATTAAATGAAAGTCATCACTGTTAACTCGAGCAAATAATTACATATGGTGGTACTTGTGGAGAAGGTACTCTATACCTTACTACAAATACTTTAAAATATAATAAACTTGACAAACAATTTACTTTTCAACCGACTTCTACAAAAGGACGAGGTTTTCAATTTGGTTGTTTTTTTTAATCATTATTTTTTGTGTTTGTTACCTTTTTATCTTGTTACCTATTTGCAATTTTTTTTTTTATTAAAGATTATGCTTCAAAATTGGTCACATTTTTTTTCATAATTCAGTTCTGATGATGGGATCCATGAGGAATCGAGGGAACTTCTCAAATATTATAGACCACCATATAGTGATTTTGGTATTTTTGTCGAGAACCTAAGCTAAAGTCAAAAAGTAACATTTGATGAAGTGGATCTGATGAAGAAGACAAGAAATGGCCAACGGAACTTCATACTCACATAGATAACACGTTGAAGATAGTAAATGTTAAGCAACTATGACAATACAAATAAATAAATGGTTCTGAATGCTATGTTGATGAGTGTTATGTTGAAAATGGTATATGGTAGAAGTTACCTGATGATGATGATGGAGCCGGAAGATAGGCACTGGAACTCCCTAATTAATCAATGTATCCTAGCCGTTTTTGGGCTTATTAGAATTGTCATGATGTATGACTTTGGCTATAAAGTACTATCAAACTGATCTAATGATGAAGCCGGAAGGTGGAAGGTAGACACGTGAAATTGAATAATAAAAAAATGTATCCTAGCAGTATTTGGGTTAATTGGAATTGTCATGAGAAATAGGCACTCTGGTTATAAGTAAAAAAGGAAAGTCGGTTTTAAACCGACTTCGAACTGATTTATGAATCAGGAGAACAAACTTCAAATATTTTTATTTAGTACTTAGATAGCAATTATTTGAAAAATGTAATTTGTCCTTGATAAAGCTAAACTGTACAGAAAAAAATATATTTGTCGTTTTGTTAGTTGCTTACAGAAATATACCTGTAGACATGGAAATTTTTGTCCTTCAACGGTAAAGGACCTTTGGAATTTAATGGCATCGGAAGGTTGGACCATCCGATGCCATTAAATTCCAAAGGTCTTCTATATTTATTAAATATATTTTTTTAGTTTGCCTTGTAGTTTCGCCAAAAAGAGAACGGTCTTTAAAAATTAAAATAAAATAACAGGTGCCAATTGAATAATTTAATAGATACTTTTAAAGTCTTTAACACCTAACTGTTTACTTGGCTGGAAAATTGGTCTTGAAAATGGAATATCTATCCTGTTTTAAGCTTTCCAATTTCAACTTTGAATACAAATTTATTATAATTCTTCAATAATCAAATAGGGTCATCTCGACAGGTGTAAAAATACTCTGCATTGGAATCGAAACCGGTAAAGGTTAATTCAGAATTAGAAGTGTTTTATGATGTAAATATTAATGTGCCTTTTTAACAGTAAGAATAAGAATAAATTTATTAAAGTAAGTAAAGGTTACAGAGCGCGTGTTTTGTTAGAACATTTTATTTGAATTGAAAAATTAAATATTTTCAATTTATCATACAGAAAAAGTACAAGACTTTCTACGGAGTTACGGATTTTTTCTACGAATTACAGATTTTGCGTCAGAAAAAACGGGAAGCTACACTATAACCAGAGGTCGGAATTAGGTAGAGTTACTTAAGCACTTATACCGATATCATACAGAGAAAGAATAAAGTGGATATGCCTCAAATCCTGAGATTAATTTTATATAGCAGATTTTTTTATGACATTATTAGAAATATAGCAAAAAAAATTCTTCCTGCATTAGAAACAAGGCGGAGGAAGTTTATACTTAATTTGTTAACTTCACCTCAGTTGACGTAGAGAGATCTTCTTCAACGAAAAATACTAATAACAATTGTATGTTAATTATCTTTTTTTTTTTGTCTTATCTATCTCTGAGGTTTTTATTATTATTTATTTGTAATATTGTTGGCCACACGGGATTTTTCATTAGAAACCCCGGGAAGATCCATATTAATATCATCATTTCGATGCAAGTACATGAATAACTCTACCTAATTCCGACCTCTGACTATAACGTATCGTAAACAATATTGTAAAATTACAATTAATAATTACAAGCTTACAACCGCTGTATAAAATCGTTATACAATACGGCTCCGACAGTCGTTATCCTGCCCGAAGGCTATTTGTGCAAAAAAATTACACCTCGATTGCAACGCCACCTACCGGATCCAATTGTAAATCTTAACCAAACAAGGATACACTTAAATATACACTCTCATCCAAATCGTTCACGGCATTATATATATATATAAAGATGAGAATTGTGAATGGATAAAAACCGTCTAAATAAATAAAAGCTTGGTTCCAATTCCAAGTACTGATTTACAAACAAAATCACGTTATGCCTTCATCATTTATAGTCTTTATTAAATTAGAAGCGTCAACACGAACCTACTCAATTACTAAAGGGTAGTAACTATTAGAAACTCTAAATTCAATAATTCTGTGTCTGTAGGAATGTCACTATATTCCAGTTTTCATTGATTTTCATTTCAATTTGGTGCGTGTTGCGTTACGATACTTACGATGAAACACGACAGACAACTGACGTTTTACGAATGCGTCTCCAATAGTAATGTGATCCTCCAAACTTCCTGCTTTGATACATTCATGGACAGTAAACAAACTAGTGTATTACGGATTCTTATTTCATTTTGCTCATATACGTCCACTATTGTATCACAATCTGTCTTAATTGTGACTTTGGTGTTTTTGTACCTGGCACAGTTTAAAAAAGACGTGCATTTTTTTAGGATGTTTGAAAACTGATTATTTTGTTGGTTTATTTCTAATTATTAAACCTTATTATCTAAAGTTAGTAGTACATGTGCAACTCACAATGTTATCCACTTGTTACCTACCCAATTTTTTATACAACATTATTTTTAGTATAAGCGACACTTAAATATACGAGTAGTTTGTTCAGAATCAGTACCTGAATTGATTCCAATAATTTTTACACCATGTTATATCTTTTCTCAAAAATATTTAAAAAAGGTTACAACTTGGACACCACCGACACTAAGAACAACACAGGTTACAGCAGGTCATAGCGGGCATTAACGCCAGCGCACAGCTGGGTGCGGGAGCAAAACCACCCCTCAGTCGCCCGGATGGCCTGATAACCATATATTTGAGCGGACAACGAGGTAACATAACAAGCTTATAAATTTGTGATTTTTCATTATACAGTTATGTAGTTTTGTACATGGATTCTTTACATAAAAATACTAGACATGTGTTTCAGGTTTCGCATCAACTAAAACTGTTGTTGTATAAGAACTAGCTAGGCATGCGAATGAATTTAGATTACATTTTATAAAGTTAAGTTACAGTCATATGTAAATTTAATTTCGAAATTTGTTAGATGGTTATGCAAATAGGTCTATGTCCCAAAAACTTGTGTTATAATTATTTGCTATGCGACGTAGAGGTCCGCGAACTCCAGCATTGGTGCGAGAAGATGGAATTACGAGTAGGGTGTGTCATCATTTCAGCCGAAAGACGTCCACTGCTGGACATAGGCATCCTGTAAGTATCGCCTCAACGACTGGTCCTGTGCATCTCGCATTTATCGAATTTCCGCGATCCTCACCAAGTCGTCTGTTCATCTTGTTCCCACAAGGTGAACCGACGACACTGGCTTTTCCGGTATGTGCCCTGCCCAGTCAAAAAGTAACACAACTTATACATATCTTCATTATATATACTATAATATAATATAATATAATATAATATAATATAATATAATATAATATAATATAATATAATATAATATAATATAATATAATATAATATAATATAATATAATATAATATAATATAATATAATATAAAACGTATTTAATAGCCATCAGATTATAACATAGGGCCTAAAGAGATTGAAAAATTAAGCAAATGCCATCTGCTTAAAACTGAGATAACGTGGTTGTGGAAGACATCTACAGAACTAATACCGATAGTAATAGGAGCGACAGGAATAGTAGCAAAGAGCATACATAGATATTGCGATAAATTAGATTCAGATATACAAAAGCAAGCAGCAATCCACACCGTTAATATTTTAAGTAAGTACTGGAGGACAGTATTTGTAACCAATTAGCAGGGGATCCTAACCTCCTTTTCCCTGAGGGTCTCAGGGCGGGAGCAAGGAAAACCCACCGGGAGAAAACCCGAGTAGAAAAAACTTCTCAAACAACCATAATAAAATATATTGCTTATTATCATTATTTTCTTATTTATCTTAATTTCTGATTCGATCACGCACGGAGTTACCGAACTTAACCTTGCCCGCTGCCTTTTAAAAACTATCTGGTGATATATTTATTTGAAAAAACGACTCTCATGTTATCTATGGCCGTTGTGACGAGTGATAGCACGTGCACATCAAACAAAAATAGAAAAAAAAAACATACTGAAAATAACTGCGGCATTTTATCTAATACAGCGGATCCTAAACGGTGCTCTACGTGAGCTAAAACATGGTACTCGAAACGTTTTACCATTTTTATCATACATTTTATTGGGCATTCAAGCGCATGCATCTAGAAAGATAGGTGGAGGCACAGTATGTATTATGATTATGTTGAATGATTAGATTCCTTTTTTTGGCAAAAATCATTATTAACACCTTCACTGCGGAACAGGTTCATATCGGGCCGCCGCGGCACTTCAGCTGGTGCGAACGAAGAAACCTATGTCCCTCTTGCTAGTGTGGAACGATTATCTCAGGTGTTTAAAAGAGTTCGACAAAGATAAATAATATATTTCAGTTTGTAGTCAAAATTGTAGGTGTTCCCCATCGAGACATCACGGCAGGCCCTTCTCCGGGTCTGGATCACCAATTAGCCTCTTCGCGCGCCTTTCCACCGAGTCCAAAGCTGCTAGGGGCATTTTACAGCACCAGCCCATATGTGGCTACAGTACTCCAAACACGATCGGACCTGTGTTTTGTATAACATTAAAAGATGTCCTGGTGTGTGTGTCCGGATCTTTGCAAGAACGCCGAGTTTCCTAGCAGCTACCTTGGCTTTGAACTCAATGAACCGCCCAAAATTTAGGTCAGTGCAAAAACTTCAACTCCCAAGAGCTGGAGGCGCTCGGTGCACTCCAGGGATATATTCTGAAAAGCAGGAGCCAAGGTGAATGGACTCCTTTTGGCGGTGAACAGACACGCTTGTGTTTTAGCGGCGTTGAATTCCACAGATTGGAATCACCCCACTTAGAGACTGCCTGAAGTGAGACATAGCCTCTCTTTGGGCCAAATCAAACGGAATTTAAAAAAAAAATCAAGTATAACCAAAGATCATGTTCTTGAGATGAGCGCTAAAGGGAGAAATTGTGCAGGGTGCTACAAGAGGCTGCAGAGAACCTTTAATAGTATCCAAACAATAAAAAAATATTGCAGGATATGCAACCAAAACCTTTACGTGGCATGTTTTAAAGACAGGCATAAGTAAATAAAAACAATTTTAATTTGTAGTTCGGTTCAGGTCGATATCGACCTGCCGCTTTTCCTGATTTATTTCTCATTTCCTATTTGGTAGATCCCGGGGCGAATCGAAACTAAGGAAGTTGGGTTCAAGGTTATTCTAGTTCATTATTCAGTTCAAATATTTGTATACAACATGTTTTCACAAAGTTTCAATTTAGCCTAGTGCTGGTAGGTCGAGAAAGACCTGCCACACACTGGCGGTCGGCGGAAATATCGTTGAAGGTGCATTTCGATCCGCCGTGGCCGCCGCACCAAATGACGGTTTATGATTATACTGCCGCAGCCAAGGTGTTAAAAAGATCTGGACTTATTGCGTAACAGTTAATTTAATAATAATATAATTATATATTTAAAATGTTAACATAAAATCATCTTGGACACGTCTCTAAGGGTGTTATAATATAATTTAAAAAATAAAACAATTTTATTCAACCTTGTCGCCCGCTCATAAGCCGCCCCTACAAGCGAGCCGCTGATGTGAAAAGAGACAAAGAAGCCTCGCCCGTTCTGATTCCTGATTTTATATGACGTCATCGGCACGGCCATAACCCACGGACAATCAACTAAATATTGTGCTTCATAAAAGTGGGGACTATCTAACATAAAAACTACGTCCCCACATATGAATATTATTCCCCTCAACTCCACTTCGATGAATGATATATTACGTAAATTATTTATCTTTCTGTAGACGACTTCCGTTTCCTATCGTTAGGGCTGACAAAAGATTCGACTCGTCTTGCGCGTGTTTGTAACATTTTATCATGAAAATCATATTACTTATATCCTGAAGTTTCATCTGTAACGTAGCGTGAAGCAAATAAATACGATTCCAATATTGTGACGTCGCAAACTACCATTTTACAGATACAAGTATCTTGTTAAAAAGTATAAGAAGGTAGGCTTTCCAGCTAGTTGAATTATTAAAGAATTTTTGCTATAGCTTTGACTTCAATACTGGCTTTTTGAATCAATTTAAGCATTAATATTTGTCTTTAGAACATGTAGCACCGTGCTAAGGTGACAAAAATATTGATAAATATAAAATAACGATGTAAACGACGTACGACGTGTGTAACGATGTGTGATGTGACTATTAAAATTTGAATTTGGTTATATTATGTACAATCACACGAATATTACAAAAGTGAAAGTTTGTGAGTGTGTGTATGTTTATCACTTGTACACGCTCAAACGGCTGAACGAATTTCGATGAAACTTGGTATACAGGTGGACCTTGTCCTGCAATAGCACATAGGCCATGTGTTATCCCAGAAATATGTTCCCATAGAATTATTTTCTATGTTTGCGCGGGCAAAGCCGCCGGCAGAAACTAGTATATAATAAGAACTTATTCTCTACCTGAGACTTATAGGGTTAGTAACATTAAATACACTTATAACTATGTTAATGATGCAGACTTTGTTGTCATAGTATAATAATTTAATTTAAAAAAAAAAAACATTGCTTCAGCCCTAGCCAAAACTGGAGTAACTAATTAAAGATACAGCAGTTCAGCCTGCCAGCAGTTACGCCCAGGTTGCTGCTGGAACTAGCTCATACTCTTCGCACTAAAGATCTACATATTTTCATCATATTTTGTGTATATCAAAAAGGAGAAACTGACTGACTGATATATCAACGCACAGTCATCTGTTGGGCCTAAGAAGGGTAAATTTTGCACAAGGCTTCCTTTTAAGATGTAAACATTTAGTTCTTGACAGTAACGATCAGAGGGAAGTGTGACTGCGTATCGATGATCACTTTTGGGCACCCGAGGGTTTAATTTGTGCAATTATGGACGAAGTTATCATGACGAATAACGAGATTTACCTGTCGGGCATATCACCGTCCGGGAGAATCAATTTGCCACATTAACTCTGGTTGTTCTCGCTTAGCGAACGGGGAGTATTTGCATAGACACAAACTTGTGGACAAGATAATCCATCAGTAACTTACTCTGAAATGCTCTTGTGGCACCATAGATGTGACTACATAAACACGCTGAAAGCATTATTATATTGAAAGCGAGCCCAAAATTGCACTTTCTGATGACAACCTAGGTCGAAACCCAAATTGGTTGAGCGGAAGGGCGTGTCAGACTTGTAATGACTAAAATCACATCTATGTCCTTCAGTTACCCTTTGCGTTCTTAGACCACGGCTTTCTTTATCAGAAATTCCTCGTGACTCTAGGGGACGTGGGCCCTGCTTGGCTCCTACGGTTTTGCGAATATCTTTTTGAAGCACGGAGGTACCGGAGTGTGAGCTATCCATTGCTCGTGATCCTTAAGCCTGCGCCTAAGGTAGCCAGTAGTCGTTCTGCGCTCTCTCATGGCCCCAGTAGGCGTCGACCCTGCTGGGCCCCTTACGGTTTTGCTGACATCTCTTTGTGGCGCGTGTGGAACAGTCAACGATTCGATATCTGTCCGAACGGTTACCGGACTGCCGGACGGCGGGCTACCCATTGCTCGACGTCCGCAAGCCCACACCGGTGGTGGAATTCGTGATCAGGATACCGAGCGTCTGAGGCGTGAGGAATGCCATCCCCTTACGTGCCACCTCCATCGCTAGCATTACGATTACAAGGCGACCGCCTGCCTTTTCTCCTCACTAGGATACGATATAGGTAATGTAAGTAAATTAACTACAAAATACAAACGCATAGCCATTAAAATAGAGCACAGTGAATAAATAATATCGCCTACTAAAACTAGATCAGTGCAAACAATGAATTGTTTGAAATATTGGAACAATTTATCATACAGTTCAACTCAATATTCAATATATGTTCCTAATAAAACTCTTGCAGGTAAAGTACAGGCACCTGTGTTTATTTCACTTTGTAAAGTAACGTAGCGATTCACAGCACACCTAACCGAGAATTCTTTGTTGGTAGAAAATGTTCTCTCATTTGATTTATCGACCTTCTTTGTACATTTAAGAATTATAGAAAGTTTTCTCTCAATATGCATGTTTATGTGACTTCAAACTATTTTTCACCACATTTCCGCGACTTTCACCAGGTCGGCGGTCCACCTTGTGGGAGGCTTTTCAAAGCTGCGTTTTCCGAAGCGCGGCCGCCACTCTAGAACCTTCTGGCCCTATCGACCGTCCGTTCTACGAGCAATGTGCCCTACCCTCTGCCATTTTAGTTTGGCGATTATTCGGGCTATGTCGGCGGCCTTGGTTCTCCTGCGGATCTTCATTTCTGATGCGATCACGCAAGAAAACTGCGAGCATAGCCCTTTCCATTGTCCTTTGGGTGACTGTAAGCCTTCTGATGAGGCCTATCAGACGCACAGGGTCGGTGATGGAATATAGTTTCGTTTCTGTCTAATGATTTGTTTTTAAAATTTCTGTCAAATTGATTATCTTAGTTTTTGCAGTTTCCGCTACTCCCATGGGACAGAGGCTTAAATTATAATAACGAAATTGACCACGATCTTAATGAGTCCGAGAATGCACAGATCCTTAAGTCGAGATTAAGCCTTGCAAATGCAACGGTCTCTACGGGCAACCCGAATATCTAACAATCTGTAGTCTCTATGGCATATCCAGGCTTGTATGTCCCAGTAATTAGGTTGTGGCAGCCGGTGACGACAGCCTTGTGGAAAATACTAATTAGCTACAGATTAGATTAGAAGCTGATCCCGAGGTAGGTAGGCTAGAAGTAAAATTATAATACTTTTTTAGTACTTCAACTTGTTTCAACTTTGGTTTAATAACACTAAAGCTTAAGAAAAAGGTTAACATCTTGACAACAACTACAATGCTGGACATACGATCAGCACGTGCTCCCTACATTGAAAGATTTTCTGCGAGGGTCCTTTGTGAATTTCCATTATTATGATCAAGCTCCATCAAATGGACTGAAATTCATTTCAATTCGTCCAAAATTGCGATCCGTCTTTAGAAACAAGGAAGAACCGCTAATAAGTTCTCCGAGTAGAAATTCTTTCGTAAGAAGTAACATTCAACTCGTGCGTATCATCGTATGTTTAATGTATATCTTCAAGCTCAAAACAAACAACCCTTCGTTTGAAACAACATTCTCATGCACCCTTCTTGTAATGTAAGCAACAATTAAGAAACAATTTTTGAAATTCGACTTCAAAGGGGTGGAAAAGTGAAATGCGTTTTGGCGACAGGCCCGAGCCCCAATGCCGCATGCCTCGGGCTGGTGGTCGACATGAAATGCAACTTATCTATAATTCGGATATCTCGTTGAATTTTCCTCCGTTTCGTCGCAGATGTACCACGATTCGTTTGTAGATATAAATAAGATATTTTTTTATTGATATTCTATCGACTATTTTTAAATGAAATCTTTCTAACAAAAAAAAAATATAAATTTGCATTATAACGAATTACAATGATAATGAAGATCATTCTCAGACCTATTAGATAAATACCTCAAGTTTTTTTTTTATAGAACTAAAAGGATAATTTAATATTTTATTGAGTATGTCTGCAAAAGTAATGAACTGAACAGACATAAACAAATAATATTATATTAAATCTGAGCCTGGAGAGTCACTAAGTAGAAAAAGTTACCCTGATGGGGCATCGTTAACTTTAACAAATGTGTTTTCAGCTCATTTTAACTGTCCTTGTAGCACTGTAGTTTGATTTATGTTTTAAACATGTAAAAATCTTATTTGTCGTATGGAGAGGTCAAAGAAACCTCAGACGTAAATCTTGAAGCCATGTGTAGTAAAAATGAATAAGTACCATAATCGTGAGAAATAGGTTGGCAAGGAACATCGCAATAACCGAATTCCTTCGGCCGAATGTAACAACTTATGTGGAGAGCTGAGACTCTGAGAGATAAACATTAAAGGAAGTTCTATGATTTACTATCATTTTCTGAATAAAACGTCTACATTAGTTTAGTAGTTGTAATGAAATTTTCGGCGGTAATGGCCGAGTGTTCTGGTTGTTATATAAATCCGTGTCAGCGCCGCGATCCGCCAGGTTGCTATAGATAGAGCAATATTGAAGAGGAAACGGTTATTGTCTACCCCGACTAAAGGGTCTCGCCGGACTCCTATTATCCCTAATAACATTTCCCTTTCCCTACTAGTCTGGCGTATATGAAAATAAGCCGGTTTGTTTGTGCGTCAACATAGCTTCTGTTGAATATACAATGAAATCTATTTGAACTAGCGATAACAATTTCAAAAGCTCGTTTTTTTTTCCGTCTAGAGGTATTCAAGGATATTTTTGAACAGATCTTTTATTCTTGTAGCTATTTGGAGAAATTCTTTTCCTCAGATTTCAGATTAAATGGCTTTGTAGTAAGCACTTTAAGTGGAAACGTAAAATTCTATTTATGTGGAAACGTTACAAGTATGTGATTTATAATAAAATAGTCGGAATACATGAAAATGTATGCTAAAAATAAAATAAATTGGGCACTCGGTTTCAATAAGTCGAGCTTTTGCTACGCCAAATACAAGAGGCGGAGATCTCAGCGAAAAATAAAAACCGGTTAAGTGTGAGTTTAGAGTTTTCAACGAATCTTTACCGGCGTTAAAATATAAGAATAGCATGGCATCCTTTGGCGTCTTGTCTTTTGAATTTCTTTAAGAAATTTCCAAAGAACATATTTATTTAAGAGCATTTTACGAGTATTTATTAAAACTTTATGCAACACAAAGATATAAAGGCGGACTTAATGCCTTAGGCATTCTCTACCAGTCAACAAAGGGTAGTGAAGATAAATAAGGCAGGTGCATAAAAAAAAATTATTAAGAAAATAAGGGTAAAAGTATGAATATATACAAAATAAACATACGTATGTAATATATATATATATACATAAAGGGTATATATATGTAAAATAAAGGGGTTTTTGTAACGACTCCACTATTTGTGGAATAATTCATTCCGCAACTTCCGCTTAAAATCAGTATGGACAGATAGATACAGATTGGTAGCCTGATGTCGAGAGGAAGCGCATTCTACAGAAGTATAGACTGTACAAGAAAGGAAAAATGAACAAAATCAGAAGTATGTGAAGGACAAAACAGTAGAAAATTGTTGAAAGAACACATTCATAGCGTGGGAAGAACATAGATATTGAAATAATGATATTAAATCAAAGGGAGGGGTGGAAGAGTTGAACAGAGAGTAAAGCGTAATCAGTGCGCGTAAACTCCTTCTCTGGCGAATGGACATCCATTTTAGCTCAGATCTGTAGCTCGAAATATGTCAAATATGAACCGGATGCAGGTTCAGGTGCAGGTCAAAGTAGTACACGTCACCATAGTCGATTATAGGGAAAATTAATGTTTGCACAAGCATACAAGAGTACGTCTTCGCAGGTAAAAGTTTCTCAGACGATACAGACACTGCAAAATCCCATTGACTCTTTGGCAGACACTGGACAACTGATTACGCGGCAAAGTGATTTTTAGAATCGAGTACCTAACGCATAAATAACAGTGATAAATCGTGCAAATGTGTAAGTGACGGTTACACTTTGCACGGCTAACAGAGTCAGTCCTCTTCCCACTTTGTATCACATTTATGTATCATGGAACAATACTGTACGCACAACATCCAAAATCCCAACTGGCTCCGTAATTTACATGGATATTTGTCACTAAATACTTAGGTGTGAAGGCGTTGACGGGTTCCGGCATTTTGTGGGCAACCTGATCAATTTAACAAGGTAGGCAACGCGATGCTGCTCCCTCGGGGGACCGTTATTCACGCCACTCGCCGCCGGTGGCCAGTTGACTTCGGTGGCCAGTAACCCGTTTGCTTTCATTAAATATTGATGTTCCTCATGCATAATAAATTAAGCAATGGATGCTTGTAAAACATAAACATTATTAGATAATAATGTGTGTCACTTCTTAAAAGCATCCATTTTTGTTGTTTATTTTAAGTAAGTTTATTAATATTCATCCTGCTTCACTCAAATTGCTATTTAAAAAGTTTAGACTTACTTTTACAATTAAGCAGTAGAATAAACTACGTAAGGCAGACGAAGTCGCCGGAAAAAGCTATTTTTTCTTCGGGTAAGTTGAAGCAGAAGTTTAAAACAGTTTGTAAGTTTTAATTTCAGTTTGAGATGCGTCTTTCAGAAATCCATTGGACATTATTGAAACAACACATGCCCGCAACTACTTATTCTTCGTTACGATTATAGAGAGAGTTTTACAGCTCCTAGTGACCCATCATGTTGAGGTTAAGCTTTAACTTTACACTGAAAAGGCTAACATTAAGATCTACTTTCAAGTTACAGTTCCCGAAACGTCATAAAATAGAATAATGGGTAACACTAATTTGGTTCCGTGGTTGTTACAAAAATAGTTTTCCAACAAAGCCAACGGCTTTTGACTTCTCAACCAAACAAGCAAATAACCAGCGAAGCAATTCCTGCAGACTTGAAATAACTTATTTTGAGGGTCGTAATTAAATTATGAGTATCCCTTTGGTCGGTCCGTGAGCTTAATAAAAGCGTAATAGTTATATTTCGAGGGAGGGTGGCTGCTTGGTTGCGCAATTACGACGATTACAGGGGACGTTATTTGCCCAACTGCGGCATAACCGAAAAGGATTGTGGTAAGTTCAGCCTTTCGGAAATTAGAAATTGTGAAAGTGCAGAGACGAACTGATTGAGTTGTGACATTGGTATAGTACATTTTAATACCAGTTGTTGATTTTATTTCAATGTTAAATGTAGAGGTATAAGTTATGTTTAGAAATTAACATTATATAATGCGATGCAACAAAAATGTGATTATTAATGGTAAATTACGAGCAATAGCAGCAGAATTACTGTAAAATAATGAGTTTTTGTGGATAATGTTAGCTGTTATTGTTAATTTTTACTATTTTATTTACAAGTATCTCCATTAGGTATCTAGGTATTATTGGAAAAGGAAGATTTTACATTGTTTTGTTTGTATATAATAATTTTAGTTGATACTATAATTTGTAAACAGTATTATGACATAGATATAGTCATTAGAGTTAAATAAAGTAGTAAATTGTATTTGAAATAGGGTTAGTAATCTAAAAATGTAAGAATGTATCATGTAGGACATCGAACGTGGTTGGAAATTACGAAACTTTGCATAGGCGACAGTAAATTGTGGCGAGGGCCAGCTCATGCACTTTTCCGCACTAGTCCGTATGGAAAACTGTAAATTGCGTGTCTAAAAGCGGTAGGGATAAGAGCGGGTTTTCCAGTAAGAATATGGAAAAAATACATTTCAGAAGAGTCATCCACAGGCGAGTTAAATGGTTGGAAATAAATAGCAAATAAGATGTGGATACGATCACGACCAGCAGCATCCTGTGTATCCATCATTGTAATATCAACCTCATGTTAATGCGATAGCCACTTATTTCCATATTCATTCGCGATGTGATCGCTGTATCGTATGAATGATATTATATGACATATCGTAATCTAGTCATATTCTTGTGTTACTTTGTAACACGTATATCGAGTTGCCGCGACATGATCTGGGAATTAAATAAAACCTTGGACAGGGCTGGTAATTGGAACGAGTAGCAATCTGTCACAATTGCGGCCTTTGTGCCCGATACATTGATGTACGTATACGATGTACGGCGACAATCGATACGGGTTTTGGTTCCGTATTGTATTTTTTTGGGTTCTGTAGTGTCTCTTGTGTTTTGCTACGTCCGTCTGTCATTGAGATATGCGTGTGATTTTTAGGGTTCCGTAGTCAAATGGCAAAAAACGGAACCCTTATGGATTCGACATGTCTGTCAGTCTGTCTGTCCGTCCGTATGTCACAGCCACTTTTTTCCGAAACTATAAGAACCTGTTGAAACTCGGTAAGTAGATGTATTCTGTGAACCGCATTAAGATTTTCACACAAAAATAGAAGAAAAAAAACAATACATTATGGGGGTTTCCCAAACTTAGAACTGAAACCCAAAAATGTTTTTTCATCAAACCCATACGTATGAGGATAGGTCTTCAAAAATCATATTGAGGTTTCTAATATCATTTTTTTTTTCTAAACTGAATAGTTTGCGCGAGGGACACTTCCAAAGTGGTAAAATGTGTGAAAAAATATATGATGTACATTACCATGCAAACTTCCACCGAAAATTGGTTTGAACGAGGTCTAGTAAGTAGTTTTTTTTAATACGTCATAAATCGTAAACCGCAATTTGCCTTTCATTCAATCAACTCAAATATATTATTAAAAATATTTATTTAGCTTGTTTAGCTATCACAAGCCTATATGGGCTCGCATGTAGTTAGATCTAAACTCCATCATTTAAGTACCTAATTTTAATGTTTACCTATCAATAACTTAATTTTTTTTAAATACACTTTTATTAAGACATCTATCAAAGTTACAACGAACTATTTCCGGAATTTATTTATTTATTAAGATCGACAACATTACAAGCACTAGGAATTTACAAATACATTTCATAACACTATTCTAGTACTGCAAAACTTAGAAACAATCACTACATTAACATAAAACATTTGATTTAAAAACCCATAATATTTTTTAATTAATTTTAACGGATAAAATGTCTGAGGTCTAATGGTTTAGTGACCCTGATTACTATACCGGAAGTCGTGGGTTCGATTCCCACCCAAGACAAATGTTTGTGTGATGAGCATGATCATTTGTTCTGTGTCTGAGTGTAATTTACCACTATTTTTTAATTAGTAAGTACAAAAAAATCGGGCTCTATCCGTACCCGTTACTGATCATATTTGTGTAGTCAAAAGTAAAAAAAACTCCCATAATTGTCCATGAAAATTTGTCATAATTGGTAAATTCATAATTGAATCAATCAATAATCAATAACAATTCCTACTAAAAATATTACGCGCAATTGTTTTTTCCATTTTGATCGCCATTTATTCATTCAATCAATTGGCCTGTACAATATTTCCATAAATTGACTTTTGGGATATAAACAAACGGTAATAACTTTGCTGATTATGAATATTATTTATTGAGACTTTACTTAAATAATAACAAGACCTTTTCTAAAAGCCCTTTAAATAAGCCCTTTAAATATTTGTACTAATTAAAAAATAGTGGAGTATTTAGAAATATATGAGCATATTGTTTATCCGTTGTCTAGTACTCATAGCAAAAGCTCTGCTTAAATTGGTACTAGATAGCGTTGTGTGAAAGTGGTGGAATATTATTATTAAATAAAGTATCTCATACTCACCCACGAACGAATATAGAGAGTCAAAAAACATGAAAATAAATAAACGATTTTTATAACGCCATGAACCTTAACGTACTACAAATGTGGCTGAGTAGCGTTAACGTTAGTTCACTCAATGCTTTCCCGAGTTCATGTCGGGCGCTCTTACACAAACAAGGATTACGCATAACTTGGTATACTTTATGCAAAGCTCTGCTATTCGCGGCCCGACTACGTAATATGATGTGGTTAATGAGACTATTACAGCTATTCAATAGCTGTTCCATTGATGCGGATTGCACACAATGATGGGTCAAGTGGACTTGTATCAGCTCGAAACGAGCTTCTAGTGCGGAAACACTACAATTCCTCTTATAATGCCTTTTCCGCCTCATAACTGGTGGAGGGCACTTCCGAGCTTGAGGCTAAAACGTTATTTGGCCTTTTTGCTTCGCAATTTCACTTGCTTGCTACCGACTTTGAAATTGTTCCTAGTAAATAGAGGAAAGAGGCGGTCTGGAGCGGGCTTAGTTCAGCATATTTTAAAGTAACCCCGGAGTGATAAAGATTGCCCATTTTTATGTCATGTTAACTGATCAACTGTAATCACGAAGTCAATAGAGCTGTCTAATTACTCCTCACGTTTCATGAGGTACTTCATGAAAGATAGAAACTTATAATAATACTAGCGACCCGCCCTAGCTTCACATGAGTTTTAGAAATCTTGGAAATTCTCGGTTTTTCTCTTATGACTATTTGACTTTGACTACTATACTACGAGTATGCATGTATTATACCAACACCTAAATCTTCTTCATAAATCACTCTATCTGTTGGTAAAAGCTGTATGAAAAACCGTTTAGCAAGTTTTGTTTATCGCGTTCAGACACAGTGGGGGACTATGTTTTGTAATATGTAATGATTTCGCTCCAGGTTTATACATATTTGTAGGTAGATGTTAGAGCTTATCTCTACTTGATCCCAACACAACAAGGAAAATATTTTTTCGAATTTGGCCTCATTGAGGATGTACGACAGCCCATGTATGTCCATCTCCTAGGTTCACAAGCGTGACGGTTATACAATGATTGGTCAATAGGGCGAGGCGTGACTGGTGACTCAATGCACGGCTCTGTGACGCGGAACCACTATGATTCCACTCATGTGCCCGGCTCCTAATCGAGCGCCCCACTCGGATGTCACCCGGAAGACACAATGATCATGGCCAGACAATAAGCTCGTATTTGTTCACTAGTGTTGGGACCGCGACTTTGTTCTCATGGAACGAATACCTATTAATATTTTTGCTCCAGAGTTTGGCTCATGACTTGTCCTTAGTTTTGGGGATCAGCTAATGTAAAATAAGTAAAAAAAAAAATATTAATATCCGCGGATTGGCTCAACAGGTTTCTTCCAAGGTTCCAATTTAATTCGGATTTAGTTTCCATTCTCAGATAATTCGGGCTAAAATTCGAAGAAATAATAAATACTGACCTACGTGTTATTTTTTAATTCCGTTAATTATGTGAGTTTGTTACTAACACTAGTTTGTAAGCTCGCAATTGTACTAACACATATGATTGTAGTGGTAAGATGAATCCGAATTAAATGATTATTATTATTATAACTCAAATTATATAACAACGAGCAGTACCTGAAGTTCAGAATATTGTCAGTCGTCAACACACTCAACACATTTATTGAACACGTTCTCGTTTCATTTCAAACTTGTCTGTCAGTGTCAATTGAACGCGTCGACCCGTGCTCGGGGTCCAATTAGCGATTTTAATAAATTGCTCTCTGTTGCATATAGTCTCATACCTTCCAAATGAACCGCGTGCCGTATTTCCCAACCCTCCGCTCTCGTCTCCTGCCAATCCGTATCAAATTGACTAAATTTATGCAACTGCTGTTCCTCCACCCGGCCCTACGCATCAAATGTCATAATTGAGAGGGGATTGCATCTGAATAATGTATTATTGCAGATAAAGCAAACTTGGAAGTCGCAGTAACTGTCATCATTTTGGGCATTTAGCTACCACTTGGATGTGGAGCCCTTTACAGGGCGAATACAATATTCACTTTGATTATGGGGTGTGATTAAGTACCAAAATAATAAGACGATGAAAAGGGGTTTAGGTGGATTTAGAATTTGAGAATAATGATGTTGGTGACGTCGACCCGTCCCAGTAGTTTTTAACGTTGTTTAAATATTATAACATCGATATTTATTTTTAGTAACAAGAACCCACCTCTAAATTACCCTTTTTTTTTAATCAGTCAATACATTTTCTTTCCTTTTTTCGTTCTCGAGAGAAACAAAATCATTTATTATAATACATATAAACACTCTCTCACATAAAATACATAAATATTAACTAAACTATACTAAAACCTAATCAATTAATCATGTACATAAATATAATACAAAAACACAAAGTACATTCAGACGTCGAAATATTCCACCACATCGCTGTCATCCGGAAATGTGCCCAGAAGACTGGCAGCATTGCCATGTTGAATGGCAATGCTAATTCTTTGGGACGAGCCAGCCCTCTGTCAGCCCAGCCCTCTGGTCACGCTAAGTGTCGATCAGTCGGCGTGAAAATTCCTTAAAAAGGAGACGCGTACACGCATCTCATGACCCAAGCGTTTCGACCCCAAACGGCTCAAAAGTGAAATTACCAATAAAGTGACAGTATTTGCGTCGTTTAAGGGTCTCAGCAGCCGCAGCGGCAGCGCCAGCACAGCCCGCCGTACTTGGAACATGGGATGGCACAAGGGTGTCGACACAGGTTGCGTCCCACACCAGAGGCCTACCCACCTTCCATGGCACCAACGTCATACCATCTAGTCTCTTCCCATCATCACGTACCAAGCCTTACCTTACCCTTTAAGTTATAAACACGGGTAACGGTCACTCTTTTAAACGTTCCCGCTGCCCGCAGGTATCGGCCCTAGTGGGCCTATACCTGCGGGCAGTATTCAGTATTGCTGACATCCTTTTGAGGCGTGCGTGGAACAACGGATCAACAACAACAAGGGATCGGTCCTTACCGAACGGCCGGAAGGCAAGCTACCCAATGCTCGTCGTCCACAAGCCCGCTTCTTCTTACTCCTAAAATACCTATCAAAACAAAAACATTGAAGTTTACAAATATTATTATTATTTTCCACGAAATTCAGTGCCGTAAAAGTTTCAAAAATATTCCGAAGTAACATAATAAAACAAAGCATTGTGAAAAGAAAAGTTTTGTTTGTTTGTAAGCCAGAAATTCACGGGAAAAAGGTTCTTCGGCTTGCTATAAACATCGGATAGTGGGTTTTCAGATCCGTTGTAATATTATTATTATAAATAATATAATTATGTTTCATACCCGGCAGAAAGGGAAGCATAGCGGGGCGGGATATAATAATAGTAATGGACTTTTATTACACATTTTCATAAGTGCTTGCACATCTTGACACCCCTTTTATGAAAACGTTAAGTACCACAATAAAAGATTTTTTTGACGATAAATGTTCGACTATTTTGTCCGATATTGTTAATTGTTTGAACAACGTCAAACAAAATGAATCTTGGCAATAGTTAAATGGAATCTTTCAGCTAGATCAGATGAATGAATCTCAAAAGAGGTAACTACTTCCAATACGCTTTGGAAGCCAGAGACAAAGACATTCAATTGTCTTCTGTCTTCAAATAGTACATTATTTTGTTGATGGAACAATAGTGTAGATTTCCTTCAGCAAAATAGTGAAGTACCTTTAGCATGTCAAACACCATTTTCTGAGAAGCAAATATTTTCAGTTTCAATCGAATTACTTTCGACGGCTTTTTGTTATTTTAAGGCAATCTTGCTCCAACTCGTTTTCCTGAATTTCGGGAATAGAATAGCATGTCAGCGATTCGCTCAGTCGACTTTATGAAATATACGCGGGAAAATAACCAACTGACATATTATTTCTGTTATTCTTTCATACTCGGATAAGCGCGAAGCACATTCCTACTCAATACATACTAGTCTTAGAAATATATAACCCGTTAAGTCTGTTTGCCAGTTGCGCAGTCAGTCTTCCGTACTATTTACTTGTTTTCAAGATTTAATTTATTCTCAAACTTAAGCTTAAATTGATTTTAACGGCTGAAAGTATCAGACGAATTTGCTTGTTGCTGTCGACAGAGAGACCATGAGACGCCATCACGCCGATGATTCCACAATTAATATTACGTTTCCAATTTAATCACAGAACAATATTCAAAATAAAAAATCTCTCCTCAATGGTATCCTTTTTCGCAACCACCGAATAAACCCTAAAACAATATCGACATACATAATGTTTGCGTAAGTGTATTGTTTATCAGAAAGGGGATGAAATAAAATTTTGGCTGCTCATCTTGTTCGTGCACGCGTCGGTTTGGGTTCCCCCAAGTTTTTTCACCCTAATGATTTGCTGTAGGGTTCTTTTGAACCCATTGTTTATTTTGGAACGATCTCTGAAATTGTTTTTTTTACACTTGATGTCGTTGCGTATATTTATTTATACACATGTTTATGTCTGATATTTTCTCAGACGCGTGAGGTTACGTTGGGTCGCTGCTTATTAGAAATCGCGTTGATGAGTTTGTATAACAGTTTCAATTTACTGTGCGATAGTAGAGTAGATACAGCTAATCTGTCCCCCTCAAATAACTATTACTCTAACTATTATTAGCCTCTTAAATGGTCTACTTTACCATTAATGGAATGTCTTAATAGACACCCCTGCAAAAAAGTGGTTAATTTATTGGAGATGGTGATGGGGTCGGGCAATAGATTAGTTATTATGGACATGAATACATAGGTCTAACTGATTCCCTAAAACGCAATTTTGTTTAACATTTACCTATATGTTTTTTTACCACAGGTTTTTACTAACCGGACAGTAGATGTGACAATACATTGCCCTCCTTACATCTCATTCTATTGTATCTCTATGATAGCTGTCACCTAGCTCCATCTCGTTTAATCCTTTACCTTTTGGACACCAAATGAGATTCATCAGGGACCACACTCACCCTCGGCAGTCCTTAAATAATAATCCTTTAATCGCTTCTTACGGAACCCACGTAAAGGGAGCCACAATCATGATCCCCTGGGAGATCTGCGAGCCAGGAATAAACGACATGACTTTTGCTCTTTACTTAACTTATACGCGTTATATAAAAACGCCCACTAACATGTCTAAAGATAAACTTAGTCAATAATGAGAATTTCGAAAAGTCACCAGACTCTTCACAAAGTTATAAGTAGATACCCATTGTACCCACTCCGAAAAATTAAACACCCTTCTTGGGATTCAGGATAAAACCGTAAAACATTTTCGACAATTACAATCACGCAAGCTGTCAACGCATTTCCATAATCCTTTCATATCTATCACTCAGCTTCATTCATACACTCGCAAACTTTTACATAATAACGCGGCCCGTTCGACGAATTTATTTTCCTCATCGTTAAGAATTCCTTTCTAACGGATTATTGATAAAGTAATTTATTTACAAAATACGTATATTATGTAGATTCGTTTACAATAAATTTGTCTTTGGGTTGGGTAACGAAAATATCGTGAGGAATCCACAGGATAATCGTAAATTCTAAAGGTGTGTAATGCCCTGGGAGTAGCAATAGATAGCGCCGGTCCCAGTCGGGCTACAACTACCGACACCACGTAAATACATGAGCGCCTTCCGACGATATTATCCGACGTTTGACTGGCTTAACTTACCTGCTACCTACCTCATCTACCTCCCGAATTATCTTTTTTATCCTTACGTTTTCCGACCGCCATTGTTCGCTTTGTTGTAAGAAACTGGTCATTTTCCGCATTCTTCTCGGTCATTTGCTCATTAGAGAATGTTTTATTTGATCCGTCAAAGAGGGTCTAGCTTTTTCTCAATCTCAATGGGCTCAGAGAATATTAATGTGATTAATAGAATAGAATGAATGGTAGTAAAGGTAGTGATGGAAGTTTTTTGTCTTGGGTTAAATCAGTGGGGTATGAAACAACTAACCACGATCGCGACGGTTTAAAGTGACTGCTACCTAAACTTCGATAACCGAACAGTTTCAATCGACAATAGTCATTTTCAATAGAAGCAGTCACACTTTTGCCAATTCGCACGTCCTATAAGTAAATAAATTTCCTTACTATCTACTGCTCTTTATTTCAAGTAATGATCGATATTAAGCAGCTATTTGTTGTGGAATCAATAAAGCAAACACATCGCCCACGCTTCCCGCAGAGCGTGAGCAATAGAATCACCTCGCACTCCCCAGAGCTTGGGCTCTGTTCTCTACAAAACACCGCAACGTCTAAATTGCCTCTGGCGACGCGTAAAAAGCAATGAAAGCATTTTCACATGACCAGTTTTCATTTCACCGACGCCCCTCTGATCCCTAAGGAATTTCAAATAGTATCTGCAGTAACTAATAATGCCGGGGGTGAGAGGGGACCAACCGAACCCTGCTATGCATCCTCGTAAAACGTATTGTTATTAGAACCATCAAAGAATCTAATATTTTATTTTATACCCATTTGAATTTTATCGAAGGGAAAGAAATACATATATGAAAAGTGTTTGAAATACAGGATGAAATAAATATGGAAATTCTGGTCTTTGAGGTCTTTTTGACGGTTAGATACGCGAAAATAAATATCTATTGGATCTATTTATCATTGAGTCCTAGCTAAGCATTCCTACAGAAAATCATAAAATTATGTTCACCACTTATTATCTAGTTCACTCACACGCTAGAAAGTTCAAAGGATATTTTTCCATCTTTCCTCGTATCGAGTCGCGTGAAAAAGATGAAAAATTAATGAGGTTAAAGTAGGACGTCTTGCGAGCTAAACAACGTGGATATAAATAGCGGACTGGAAGCTCCACGACCGGACGGCGCACGGCTGCCGTGTGCAGGCCCGGCTCGGCCACAGACGGCTAACCCGACTGCAACCTGTGTTGGTTGTCTATATGTTCAGGATGCTTCCATACCTACTCTATGTGCATTTAGCGTTAGAGCAAGCGTTTACTAGAAACAGAGAACTCGATACGCTGAGTGAACATTTCATAAGACCATGAAATAACATATTGTATGTTGTAATCTGTTCACTACGAAATAATAAGGTTAGCTTCGCCAAAAATATATTCAATGTTGTTTAATTAATTCTGATTAGTACATAATATATACACTCAATTAACGGACTTTAATTCCGATGTTTTCCATTTCTCGCAAACAGACATAGCTGTAGGTACTTACCTATTAATTTTAATTGGATTATTTTGGGCATGTTTTCGAAATAGTTAGTTGGAAAAAAGAAAACATAAATATTAAGGACAGGAAGGAAATGATTATAAGTCGCTTTAATTGCTTTTTTACTGCTTTGTTAAGTTAGTATCCTCGAAATATTATTACATAAGTAACCGTCCCTTACGAGTAAGCATTTCTCTACTGGTGTCTCCGATGCACTTACACTTATTGGTGTACCTACTTGTCAAAAATTCTTGTATCCAAACTCTAGTAACGAATGAAAAGCGATATTTATGGGAGCCGTGTCTTCCAATAATTTTATACCGGGACACCATGTTAAACACCAGAAAATCGTTACGTGTAAGGTGTAATTTATTGACATCAAGGAGGTATCAGTACGGACTTGCTACTTAGGTGAAATGTTGTTTGAAAATTGGAAGTCTGAAACTACTTATAATGACTCTTCCCGACATTTTATTTCTGAGCACAAAAGACCCTCCCGGCAGTCCCGAGGGTGGAATCAGCCACATTGAAGGGTGGCTCTCGACGTTACGTGGTCGCCGCCCCATACATAATATATGCATTATCTTAGCTACACAAATTGCTCTGACGTGACGAAACGTGTTTTATTGCTCATTTACCAACTACGAGACCGACATGTTTTATACCATCTGCCAAAAACCAGAGCGCGGTTTTGTTTACGATTTCAGAACTTGATAAGAGTTCTACGAATTATAGTTCGAATAGTATTTATAAGTAGTTTCTGCCACCGGCTTCCCACGCGTAATAGTAAAAAAATGTCACTCAGTGATAAAGAAGCATTGTTCTGGAGAATGATTTTTAAAATCGGTCCAGTAGATTTTGAGTTTATTCAATACAAACCAAAATACAAATCTTTCTGTATTGTAATATTATAGTTTTGATATAATATTTAATATAGAATTTAGAATATATAGAATTTATATTACTTTTGGCCGTTGGGGCCGAAAGGTTCTGGAGTGATGGCCACGTACCGGAAGACGCAGTGTTGGAAGGCCCCCTACAAGGTGGACCGATGACCTGGTGAAGGTTGCGGGAATCCGATGGATGCGAGACGCACAGGACTGTTCATTGTGGCGACAGTTGGGGAAGGGCTATGTCCAGCAGTGGACGTCTATCGGCTGAAATGATGATAATGATGATATTCTTTTTTGGCGAGAGTTGGCGTAGCAGCTACGTTACCGAAGCTGAAACCAAAATAAGAGTTTGCAGTCTGTCTGTATGTTATCGCGTCACAAAGAACTACGTACCTGGTACGTATGTAACTACTGGTCAGATTTTTCATTGAACTTTACATTAAGGCAACAGCCTAGTAAAAACAATTTATGGCTTCAGATTGACTTAATAGAATGAGGTAAATCCTCCACTGTTAGTTTATTTTACACTTTAATTAATGCCAAGCCAATCCAACTTTCCTTAAGTTTATGCTAGCAATGTTTAAGTCGCAAGTTGTCAAACGCAGAAGAGTGTGACTAGGTCACTTCGTACGCTCTGATCTTCAACGGTTTGACTTTGGAGTACTTCGGACGCTGACCATTAAAACTTTCATTATAAAAAACACATTTTCTTTATTATTTTATTAACAATAGCGAATCAAATTACTTCGCTAGCAACTCACATTTTTCTCTGTATAGACTTGGATTTTATTGTATCCAAATAATATTTTTTATACAAAACTCATAACATCAAAACGAATCTACCTACCTACCACATTGAAATTAAGTTGTCAGATTTCGTGCTCGTTTGTCAAGAGCCTATATTCATAAAAAAAAATCTTTTTGTTTAGCGTTTACCTATTCCTGTAAAACCAATTAGAAGTATATGGCCCAGTAAAACCATAAGTCCGTAAGTAGATTAGAAAAGCACGCGACATTCGGAACTTTTTACAATTTTCCAAGAGGCTTAGGTTCCTTATTAAGCTAAGTAATTTTATAATTACTATAGCAAGCAAACTGATTGACGTGGGAATAAAGGCCTTAAATATAAACGTATGTAGGTATAACAATGTTTATAAATTTTCCCTTTTGTCTCGTTTAATGTCAAAACCGTTTTCGTAAACGGCTTTTCCACGAAAAATCTACATGCCTTCCAACCTACGTGTTATAGAAAAATATTTGACTAACACGCATATTTACACGGTTTTATTGTACTTTAATCCGTTTTGCCGATTACCGTACCTCGTCTAAATGAAGACGGATTATGTTAATACTTCGGAATATGCTTTGTTGACATAAAGTTTATGCAAATATTACATAAGTTCGTATGTTAATCACGTATTAGTTTCTAGGAGGTCAGAGCTGGGAGCAGCGTTTAACTTAAGCGTATGATAAGCGAGGAAAACAGCCTGGGGTCCTTCACTTGGTACTAGAGATGGGCAAATTCCATGAAATTTTTCAAGCATTGAATTTTTTCGAAAAATTCACTTATGGTTGTAAAAATTTATTTAGAGGTAAAATATTTTTTTTGAAGTCTGAACCTGATATGTATTATGAATAAACCATTAAAATAGTACTTTTTAGGGTTCCGTATCAGAAAAAGGAAAAAACGGAACGCTTAAAGGATCGCTTGGTTGTCCGTCTGTCTGTTTGTCTGTCCGTCTGTTAACTCTTTATCTCGGGAATTTTCTTGAAGCTGTGAAAAAATCTAATTACTAAGTTATCAAAAAAAAGATACGGCCGCTTATGTCTCAAAAAACGTATATTTCGACACTCTCGAGGAAATCAAAATTCATAGGGATTTTGCATATAGCATAGGTTTCTTATAGCATAGGTTTAGGAATAAATCTGAAAACTATAAATTTGTTATTAAACGTCACAACCACAAAAAAATTGCGATTCGAAAAAATCTTCGAGTCTCCATTCGGGAATTGAACTGTTTACATAGGTAAGTTTGTACGGGCGCGAGTCCGACTCGCACTTGCCCAGTCTTTAAAATTAGTGGGACTTTTTTAAGATAGAGTAGCAAAAATAATGATCTCTATTAGAATAAAACGTATTTATTTAGATAAAACTTAAATAAAATAATGAACGTTATGTTAATTATGTTCACTTTACTTCAATTTTGATAGAACAAAGAATTTTTTCTCTTAATTTGAAATTTTTAACGCAAAAGTAAAATTTTTCATATTTTTCATTTCATTGAAATTAAAAGAAAAATATGCCCATCCCTACTAGGTACCACGCTTGAATACGTTTCTTACGCACGTAAAAGATATGAAAGTGGTGTTTTTTGAGGTAAACAACTTATTGAATATCTATATTAGGCACACGTGTATGTTCTGGGTTAAGGATTGCGATTCTTCTTAAAAAATATCGATTTTTTTTAATCGATTCGCATCGAAGTCTCAAGAATCAATTCAGTGATAAATCATTTTATCTTGCAGGTACTGAGTCCCCCTATACTCTAAGACCGTTATGCTCGACACGAGAAATATCTACTAAACAATAGAAGGTACAGTTGGAAAGATAAGTGTTCGCGTTTTCCGGTGCGCGGACGCCACTCCAGAATCTTTTGACCCCAGCGACCATCCGTTCTACGAGCAATGTGCCCTGCCCACTGCCACTTTAGTTTGGCGATTCTTCGGGCTATGTCGGCGACCTTGATTCTCCTGCGGATATCTTCATTCTTTATGCGATCACGCAAGGAAACTCCGAGCTTTGCCCTTTCCATTGCCCTTTGGATGACTATAAGCCTTCTGATGAGGCCCATTGTAAACGACCATGTTTCAGTGCCATATGTCATCACTGGCAACACGCACTGGTCATACTTTGGTCTTGAGCGAGAGGGAATGGAAAGCGGTCACCTTCTTGTACGAATCAGTAATGCAAGTGAAGAAGACAGCCGCAAACGTGAGGGAACAGATATCACCACGCTTCAGCCGCTGCCACAAAACACCGGGTCGTTCCCGGGCGTCGGGAGACGCTAAGCGATTCCCGGCCACCGTAGGCGTAGGCTTAAGGATGACGACCTATGAGTAGCTCGGCATCCGGCCGTCAGGTCAGGTAAGGAACGACCCCAAGTCGACAGCACGTAGTATTCCACGCTCGCTTCAGAAAACTGACAACAAAACTGTCGGGGCCCAGTAGAGTCGATGCCCGCTGGGGCTGCGGGAACGATTGAAAGAGTTGCCATGGCCCTGGGTCGCTAAGGCCAACTGAAGAACACAGATAGGTTTTAGTCCGTAAAGGTCTGACATGCCCTTTCACTCCACCCTAAAGCCTGAAAAATCTAACATTACACTGTCAATATCACAGTCACAGTCTGCGAATGTGATTTCGTGCACAGCGAAACTTTTTAGTAGGTATCTTACAAGTCGAGCATAGCAGAACTAGAACATAGGGGAACTAAAAGCTAAAAAGCACAGTACAGATAATCCTACAGTGCACATGTGTTTCATGACTGGTGAGTATAATCGGGTACACAAAATTCCCATAAAAATTAACTTACGGGAAATGGGTGCGTCTCATATCATATAAAGTTTGGATATTTATATTTCAATAACATTCTCAAGATATATTAAACGTGATATGTACCAACTGTTGATATAATTTCTTTACATATAAAATTTATATACTCAAAAACTTATTTCGTATATCGTTTGGTTAGAAAGTTTATTTCATCGAAAATCATTAGGTCTATCGGTTTAAATATATATTTGTCGTAGCTGTATCATTTAACACACACTGTTAGTATTACAAGTTGGAGCGGCGTATTGAAAAACTTTACTGTAATATAATGCGGCTGCGGAGCCTCGCGGCTGGATTAGGTCAGGTTAGAATAATGACCATTAGAACGTGATGGCGAGCGAACGAAGCGATCATATGTGTTCGTTTAGTTTAGAACAGCGACCATTAAAGCGTAAAGGTGAGCGAGCGAAGCGAGATTCCGCGGTAACGGTCGCCGAGCGCCAGTTCCCCTTTTAATTTAAGTGAATCATTGAGTTAGGTTAAGTTGAAAATCACGCCTGGATTAGGTCAGGTTATAGATTAGAATAGTGACCATTAGAACGCGATAGCGAGCGAAAGAAGCGATCATGTGGGTAAGATTAGGTTGGAACAGTGAACATATTTAAGATGTCCTTCATAAGTGGTAAGTGAATCATTTGGATTAGGTTAAATTAAAAGTCATCATGATTTATAAAAAGCTTTCGTTCTTTCATAAGCTTATAAAAAATTGTTATTTGAAAATTATATCAATCGTTTATTACATTAACTGATCGTTACATCAAATAAAATTATAGATTCAGTTGTTATATCTTGTAAATATTATTGATTTTGTAATTATACCATATATTACATACCCATGGAAAAAAGGTGTCTTGAAAATCGAATCTCGATTTCAAACATCTGGGATCAATTCACAGAATCAGTCCATTGTTTAAGATCAATTAAAAAAATCGGTTTTGTTACCCTATAAAATCGATTCTTCGATTAATCGATATCCGATGACATCCCTATTCTGGATGCCGCGGGGGACATGTAGACAGAAATAACTGGAAAAGATTTTTTTGGGACTGATTTGTCTCCGTTTGTCGGAGCTTGTGGCAGAATGGCAGCCACACTGCAGTCTTCAATTAACCTTGGAGATCGACCCGCAACGCCTACCGAAGTCGATCTCTAGATAACCTTTCTTTGCATACCAAGAATTTTCTCCACCACGGCAAGATCTTTGGCAGTAGTTAGTACAGTCAGAAGCCAAAAACTCAGACACATATTTTGTCTTTTTGTCCGTCGGTATGTGTCTATCGTCGGTACCCATGCCGCGAGTGAGGAAGGGAGGGTAGGAGAAAGGGGAATGGCAGGTTTTCGGCTGAAATTTCCTAGGTCTTGGTGGTCAAGGTACAGTTTGTTATGTCGATGGCAAACTGGGTACCTACTGTAACTAATTTGATATGACTGAAATCTAGCCCTAATATATAGTTGGACAAAAGCATCGCAGATTTATTGTTCGATCTCCGTTTCACAGTAAGAAACTAAAAAAAAGACTACATTTAGATATACAGAGACTGAGCGTTTCGCCATTGGTAAAAAAAATTAAATCGTCAAAGTGCGAGCAGCCTGCTCGAATGTCACCCCTGCCGGGTATGACATCACTGGTAGGTACAAAACTTACGAAACGGGCTGAATCTGCCGTCAACAATTCACTAGACCGCAACACTTGGTGAGGCAGTAAGCTCAATTAGTACTAACTCTACCTCTAAATCTACCATAATACACAATCAACTACACATTTAACTTATCTTGTTAACGTTTACGAGGTTCCTAATTAAATAATAATAATATTTATTTCACCAAAAATATTACTACGAATTACATAGACTCATAGGCTATAGGTACCACAATTTGTACCTAATTAAATGGACCGAAGTGACAGCTACAATGGTTTAATATGAAAGCGGTGCATTGTTCATTGACAGCTGGGCATTTTATACGCTGCTGTCAGTTTAGTCCAGCTAATTAGAAAGGAAGGAGCATCTGTAACCGAACTAAGACGAGTCCTGTATCTCGGTATTATAGTCCCACATACTCGAAACATTAAAAACATTTAGCATAATCGACATGCAAATAGACATATAAGAACTAGTACCTACTCACTTGTATCAATTGAGCATTCACTGTTGTGAATGATTGACTCATATAATCTAAAAACTAAAACAATATTTTTTTAAAGCAGGTAGTGAAAAGTGTATCTAGTGCTGTTGGGTAGTGTGGATATACATATAGGTATTACCGAAAAATAAAAATAAAAGCTATCATATAAAAAAAAATATAAGAATTAAATTAAACAAATACACATCGCTTGCCCGCAATAATACGTAGTTGACTGGTAGGTAAAATACCTAAGGCATTAAGTCCGCCTCTGTATTTTTGTGTGCATAAAGCATTAAATAAATAAATACTATATTAAATCTAAAAACCTACTTTTGCAGGAGAAGCGATTAAAGCTTTTAACTACAAATATTGTCGTATTTTCATAAGATAATCAGTAGTTTATTTTATTATTAGTGTGGATTAATCTGTTTTTACTCTATAATTATCTGTAAAGTCATTGCTCTGTTTAACATTTTTAGCCGCACCAATTAGTACCAAAGATGTAATGTTGTAGGTATTCTTCTGGGTAAGCGACTTATGCCGTGCTTAAGTTTTTACTATAAGCCAGAATAACTAACTAAAGAAACCCTGAAAAAGGTAACTTAACAAAATGTTCGTTATCTACCTCTTTTTCCACAGTAAGTACCTACTAATAGGTAGATACCTAGCAACTCAAGAAAATAGCGTCTCCAAAGTTTTACTAAAACTTCGCTAAAGTAAATTAACTCACGTTAACCGGGTTATTGTGCTTCTAAAGATGAACAATTTCTGTTTTCTTAAAAACTTTTAGAAAACAATATGCCAAAATGAATGCTGCATTATATTATAGAGAGGAATTTATGATTCCCCTTAGCAAAAGTTCAAGAGGGACCGTCTTAAAAGTTTTTTGGAACTGTTTGAAGCCACGTGCACCATTGTGATGTAAATGAGGTAATAATGAACTACATAAATCTTGGATAACTAGGAGATTGGAAAGTTGGCGATGAAATGCAGGAAGACCCCAATAAATAGGTGGCTTTCTGATGAGAGTAGCGATGAACAAGGCCGGAAGACTCTCATAACATTCGGTCGTTTCTATGTTAAAGATTGCCGTTCGATACGATGAGGTTTGATTAAAAAAGGAAACTAGAAACTTTTGTATCGAAATATATGGGGGATCACAGAAAAAAGAGCAAAATACTTGCAAAGAAAAATGTCAGCGCGATGAGAAACAGCCATCGTTACTACGAATAATCAATAGGCGGTCTAGATTGAGATACTAACGTTTGTGATATGCGTAGAGCTTGCGAAAATAAGGGTCGAAAGTCTAAACGGAACGGCCGATAGACAGCTGACCAACACCTGCGAAGTGAATGCCGAAGTAACCGATACGGCATACGGGCTCAAAAGAAACGCCTGAATTTTTCGAAAACTTACGCAGTCCTAGGAAGTAAAGTCACCGGTGTTCTAGGGCTGCGGATTGTAGTAACGTCTTCAACTTTATAATTCACTGCAATACTAACATAATTTTTAAGAGCAACAAGAGTCTTAAAAATTATGTTAGTATTGCAGTATAACAGTAACAATATTAAGATAGATTTTAAGACCCTTGTTACTAAGATTATCTGGACATTATTTTAGTCTGAAATAAATGTATTTTATTTTATTTTTTTAATTTTTATAATTCCCACAGCAAAAAAGGATGCTTATAATAAGTTGCAGAATGTCAGGCACAGTCATAAGAAAGGTATTTTCTAGCTAACAATCATGAAAAGGGCTGACTATACATATATGTCATCATCAAAAACATAATCAGGTAGATTAATATCACGATACTTAAAAGCATAGCAAAGCATAAGCCAAAATTGCCAATCGTAAGTTTAATTTTGAAATAGGCAAGACATTTTCAAGCAGTGAGCGTCAGTAGAGGAACAACAAATTGATTTTCAGTTCCATTCTATATTTTTCTTCAGTTTTGTCTCAATTAGATTCAACTCAGTAAAAATTGAGTTGTCTCAAATCGTTCATGCGAATTGGTGATTTGTGCTAGGAAAAATAAAACGGGCTTTCACGTATATGGCAGTAAGGGCTCCCACACTAGATAGCGAAGCGATGCGATACGACGCCGCATCGCAGGAACCTGCGACGTGAAATTGGGATGAGATTTTGTGCAGAAAAGCATCGGTTCAGGTGACCATACATTGTGCGATGCGAATCAATTCGCTATTTGCACAGTGATTTCTAAGAAACAGGTTAACCATAGTTCAGAAATCAGGGTCTTTTTGCTCTGGCCCACTTAGCCATGTTCCTAAAAATGTAAATTTGTATATTTTTTGGAAAAATAAAGATATATTATTATTATTTTTCAACGTCGTATCGTAGTTTTGTGTTCGGGCCCTGAGGTAAAGTAAGTAAGGTTTTAATCTCAGGAGAAATTAAATGAAGTCTATTGAAGAAATTAATTTAGAAAACGTTACAAAATTCTGTCAATGAGGCTTCAATTATGTAAATTGGTAGCCTACGGCTTTATATAAAAATATATTTTGTCTATTTTCTAGATAAATCGTAAGCTTTACAGGATCACTACTGCTGCTATGGAGGATAGTGCTCTATTTTGTATAATTTTGCGTCAATTTAGGATTATTATATTATATTGAGCCAACTCGTAATCGTCTACAAATTAACTTCGAGTACAGAATATCTAATCTTGATAGGAGTGTGATACGTTGTATTTTTACATGACTGGTTTTGCCCATGTTTGTTTTAAAACCCACTTTTTTGGTAGATCTACTGAACCTTTAGAGCTATTTTTTGAGATCGTTCACAGTCTAAGGCATGATATCTAATTATGTCTTCGAATCTGTAAATCGAAGATGAGGAAAAATTAATTTGTGAAAATCACAAGATTACAGAAAAGTAGATCTATACACATTGTAAACAGGAAAGATTTATATTTTTATTAGTAATGAATGAACTCAGAAACTGGACCGAAATTAAAAATTCACCATTAGAATGTTACGTTATCACTGAATGACTTTAGGCACTAGCACTAGCTTCTGCCAGGCCGACGCTAGTACTAAACAAATAAGAGCAGTACTGCATGTGCCAAGTGGTAACAACACCAGCTAGGGTTCAACCAGGCAGACGTTTTATTTTATGTAATTTAATTCATCACCACTGCTCTCAAAACGGCGAAAAAAAACATCGTGGAAAACCATCATGTCCTTGAATTAAATTCGAAAACATGATATATCCACATCAACGCCCACTGGTCCCGCGTGGTGGCTTGTGGCCCATTCCCTGTCCAAGAAAGGAGGCCTGAATCTGTGAGAAAATTCCAGGGCTGATTATGCTTATGACATGCTTAATTGACAAAACAACACATAATATAAACATCTGAACGTTTTGGGGAGACGTTCAGATGAAAAACTGAAGCTCATTTTTCTTTTCGCGACTGTTTCCAAAACGAGAAATTCAGCCGAGTATTACCGCCATAACGGTAGGTCCAATTGTTGAGAAATGAGGTGTCAAATCCTCTTGAATAGGGCTGCGTTTAGAAATTGAAGAAATGAAAATGCCAACAACGAAAATTCTCGAGGGAGGCATTTATAGTAAATTAAATATTAAGTTATAAATAAAACCTATGTGAGCAGTATGATATGATATTAGAATATAATTTATGTGAGATATAAAAAGAATTCAACTTCGGTGAAAGGTAATCTTGTTTATTCACAAGCAGTTTCTTATTAGTACCTAACATTTTACACAGACGAACTGCTATAATAATATTCTAGTAACATAAATTACTAAAAAACTGCGTGTATTTTTTCATGTTTGAATAAAGCTTCTGAATGATTTTCCAATACTTACTTAATAAGTGCTTCAAAGGTGGTTACTGTACCGAAATAGTATTTTTTTAAAAACTGGGCAAGTGCGAGTCGGACTCACTCACTGAGGGTTCCATACAAACTTGTAAATACATAGTTCAATTCTCAAATGGAGTCTCGAGGATTTTTCCGAACAGCAAAAAAATATGTTTTTGTGACGTAACAACAAATTTATTGTTTTCAGATTTTTTCCCATACCTGAGCTATAAGATCTTTCTCTATGCCAAATTTCAGGATTCTGGGACAACAGGAAGTACCCTATGAATTTTGATAAAAAAAAACAGCCGTATCTTCTTTTTCGTTAACTGAGAAGTTTGATTTTTTCAGAGCTTTAAGAGACCGCAGATCTGAGTATATGGTTTAATTTCAACTCGATACCTCCACGCGTTCCCGAGATAAAGGGACCGTCTGTTTGTTTGACAGACTGACAAATAAACAGACGGACAAGAAAGTGATCCTATAAGGGTTCCGTATTTTTCCTGTTGAGGAACCCTACGGAACGATTATTTTTTTGCGAATAATTCATAGTGTCCCCACCTTGTTTACGTACGCATGAAGAAACGAACTTCCTCACGTCCCAGCCGCCGAGACCCCGACCCCGACTACTAGCCACGGTAGACGCGGACTTGGTGACGTCGAGCAATGGGTAGCTCGCCGTCCGGCCGTTCGGTAATCGACCGAACCGAATCCAAGCTGTCAATAGCGCGTAGTGTCTCACGCGCTCTTCAAAGAGATGTCAACAAACCTAAAGGGCCCAGTAGGGCCGATGCCCACTAGGATGCCCGCAGAGATTTTCTGAAAAGCAGAGTTGTAGCCTTAGAAAGCAAAGGGCAACTGAAGGATACAGGTGTAATTTTAGAAGTCTGACACGCTCTCTTGCTCCACCCAGAGCGGGTGAAGTCATTGGATGAATTCCCACCTTAAAAAAACTAGCTTCAAAGGTAGTTACTACAACCGACGTAGTATTAAAAAAATATTATTGCCAGTGTCCACACCTAGTGTTCCACTAGGAATCAAAATCTTTAACAGTTTTTTATTATTTATTTTATTCCAAAATAGTAAGTAAAATGATAAACTAAGTCCCACAAACGTTTATAATGGCTTAACAATAAGTTTCATCCCTATGAAACAAATGAATTGTACAATACAAGGCGAAAGACAATTGTTTGATATTCATGGAAATGGAAATAACTAATATTATAAACCGTCTATATTTAAATTATAGACTGGTGTATCAACTAGTTTTCTACTTACACAACTAATAAATTGCACAAAATAGAAAACAAAGAAGAAACCGTTGCTATGGTTTTTTTTTTTTGGTGGGACAATCATATGGTTGGACTTTGAACGGGGTCATGAGCCTCAGACACTCATACTTCATATTTAAAATTAATATTATAATTAGATGACTTACTAAATAATATCTTTATATTTTACTTCTAAATCTATAATTATTTGTTTCACTCCTTATGTCTGCCGGCAGACTGTTCAATAGATATGGTATCTACTCGTTTTTTCTAGGGTACCTACTGTCACCAATCTAATTGCATGGTGACTCTGGGTACATTGAATCTACCAGCAGCCATAGGGTATCAAGCCAAGAGAGAATTGGTGAGCAGTCAAACTATAAGTCGTCATTATAGACAAATATAAGATATAATTTGGTTTAGCTGGTAAAGACCAGTGGCCAGGTGACAGTTCAGATTATAGATAAAGTCAAAGTCAAAGCGTTTATTGCGAACTAAGTGTTTACAATGTTGTGTATAGGTACTTATGTTCATTTAAATCTCAATTCTTTTGTCGGTAAAGTGTACCTATTAAGTTAAGCTCCTACTGTAATGGTCACTTAAAGTAAAGAGTGTTCCAATGTTCCAATTGTTCCAAATAATGCATTTAAACCATTACTGATTTTCCAATCTTTCGGAACAATAAAATGTTTCTGAACAGTGAGTCGGTTCAGTAAAGAGTTACACACGTACACGTACATATTGAACTTGGCCCCTATTTCCACATTTATGTTTTTGGTGGGTTATCCTTTACCGTGGGTTTGTTCACTTCCATTAGAACTCACATACACAAGACACACATAATCGGAATAACTATATAATATAAATAATCCTTTGTTATCAGGCAACTAAGGCCCATAGAAAAAATACACAAATAATCTTACAAAATAATAAACTAATACATATGTAGAAAAGAAACTATTAAACACTATTGCACACGAAGTGACGGCGTCGTGTTCCGCTGCGAGGTCGGTATCCTTCCACAAAATCGTCGATACACAACACCCTTCGGCCAAAACTCTCCTTTGAGGAAGGTCTCCAAATGGTGAGTCGGCACCCGCACCACAAACGATTTGAAATTAGTGTTATGGCGCGGCTCCAACTGCACGAGGCTCAAAGTCCAGTTTGTCTTCACGCGTACATACTCCACGATCTCCTCAGCCTTCGTGGTGTGATGTAGCCTAGAAACGTACAGCTGCTGCGTATATATAGGTATAGGCCATACAAATTTTAGTTCCGTCTGAAAATCGAACCCGGGATACGCAGTGCAACAGCCGATCGCTCAACCAACCATGCACATGCCGTCAGAGACGTTGCGTGGACTATTTTAGACGTGGGCGAAGTCACATCATCGACGCCTTTTTTCTTTCATAAATTCAAAAATGAGACAGCCACTGTCACAACTCAGCGTTCGACCACATCATCGCTTACCATGAGGTGGAAAACACAAGGGAGGTACAGACTTAACTATGAAAACAGCTCGATTCCCGAATTCAGTTACGAAGATTTTTCCGAATCGCAAAAAAGGTAACGTAACTATAAATTTAAATTTTAAGATTTTGATACTTGTGCTATAAGACCTTGCTTCATACCAAATTTCAGGATTCTAGGCCAACGGGAAGAATATTGATTCCCTTGAGAGTGTCGAAATACACGGTTTTTTGCGACATAAGCGGCAATATCTTTTTTTATCGTGTACTCATAAATTTGACTTTTTCACAGCTTCAAGGGACCGCAGACTTGAGTATTTTTTTAATTTCAACTCGATACCTCCACGCGTTCCCAAGATAAAGGATCTTGACAGACAGACGGACAACAAAGTAATACTACAAGGGTTTAGTTTTTTTCCTTTTAAAGTACCGAACCCTAAAAACCCTATCGGTCGATCATCGACAATCTCTTCAAAATAAACACAATCAACAAACCCATATAACTAACGAGCTAATTAAAAAAAAAGTAATCAAGCTCAAATTCAATGGCTTGTTTTAGGTAACATTTCTTTATGAAGACCTTTAAATAACATAACGTCGTATTTTCCGTTTTATAAAGGAAAATATAAGTAGGAACATTTTAGTTCTTTCGCTTAGCACCGTTTGAGCTATTTACCAGCTTCCCCGCTAACAAAGAATTCTCCATTGCGGTTATGTCGGTCAGTGCTCGGCGCTTTGTAGGTATTTTCCCATTTTCAAGATTTTCAGCGAGCGTTGAGGTGGCGTAACGACCAATACCACTTACAGTATTGAAGGCTCGAGAGGCTCAGTGGATGGTCTGCGATGCAGGCCGTGGGTTCGATTGGCAAGAGTTACGTAATTTACATGACTCACAGAATCAGAACTAAGTCTGTCCCGGTTCTTATTTATTTATTTAGGTATACTTCATGTATAGTAGTGGTCACATAGGCGGACTTAATGCAACAATGCATTCTCTATCAGTCAACCTTTGGATAAAAAAGACAACACTGTGTGAGCGTATTATCTTGTTGTTTGCACCGCCATAAATACATGAAAATTATTCCTCCGACGGAAAATCCTATCACTCAACGACCTATCAAATTTTTATTTGATAATTTTTAAATCGATTACCTATTTATAACACTTGAATAAAAATTTTGATAAAACTCAGAAGTTATTTTAGACCTCGACTTTCACCATACGATAAGAAAGTATGTAATAAGTATGCTACTAGCATGTGACATGCAATTGCGTTACAATTCTTTTTTAACAGGAACACATTTATAAGCTGAATCTATTTTTATAAATCTACTGGGTAAAATTAATTTGTCTTAATACTAGCAAAACCCCATTAACGTCATAGGATGCAGACATAACAAGTATATAATATATGTCTGCAGAATTATGTAATCATCAAAATAAAACTAAACTCGAAACTTCAAGCTTTAAATAGGCACTTAGTCGTTTTTAAATACTTAAGTGTTAGTGTATGTAAGTAGTTATTCGATACTTGGTATAACCAAAGTAAAAGTTAAATATAAAGTATAATTTTAAACAACTATTTCAAGTTTTTGTTTTTAAAAATTAAGTAAGCAGGTTGATAATAAAGTTCCTCGAAGTAAATCTACACTTTATGTTGTTATTTCGACAGCTAAGTACCAACTACTTAGCTGTCGAATTGTAAAGGTCTGTGAGAAGTTGTTTCTGTGAAGAATAGATTTGTACTTAGTAATTAATCTTCATCCAATCAATAGCGGGTAAGGTATTGTTAGACATAAAACTGATTTCCTAGACCTAAGTCAATCAAGACCATAGATTTTTTAAACCCTATGTCTGATTCTATCTCCTGATTGGTGTTTTTTTTAATCATATTTTTTATCATTCTGATCATGGCACGAATGTGTAATGAAATACAGATTAAATTTATTGCGATTTTTTCCCTATGTATATATTGCTAAAGAACAGCTCCCAGCTAACATGTAAAATTAAATTTTCATCAGCAATATAATGGAACTTTTATCACCAGTAGGTAAATAGAACAAAATAGAATGATTCAGTTAAAAGCGTGTGAAAAGTCTCGATAATAAAATTTAAACGCAACCCTTGACTGATTGCTGTTGTAAATTTTACGCGGCTTTTTGTCTTCGGCAGTGGTAGAATATCATTTATTTATAATTTCATAGAAATTGAAATAAATACCGCCATTTAATTTACTCTGAGGTGAGCTGACGAAAGCCGGTATCTAGTTAAGTACTTGTTAATTTATTTAACTTTTACATTACATAGATTGTTTTGCTCAATTTGGAGATCAATTTTGGAGATTTGGCTGTCAATTTTCAGCAGCGGATAATCCACCGGCTATCTGCCATTACAATTATCAAATTAATGACAGAATGGTTTAAATATTGTATATAGAAAAAAATCTTTAATTATTATATATATTTATGAATATGTTGCATATATTTTGTTTTATTTTCTTGAACCCCCGTTATTAGGACTTTGCTATACCAATGAGCACATGACTATTATAATATAGTACGAGTTGATGTAATCTGCGTGATTGTTTGAAAAAGGTACCACGACCCTGAAACGCAAAGGCTAACTGAAGGAACAGGTGGGTTTTAGTCAGTAAAAGTCTGACACTACCTTTTGCTCCAACCAGAGCGGGAAAAGGATGATTTCCAACCTAAAAAAACAGGCGGTTTGACCCACCTTTTTTTAGGTTTTCACCTTCTTACTAATATTCTACGATCATACGTAGTAATTAATAATTACTTTATAGCAATGACTATACAACCACCAGTAATTTAATTCTCTTTGCTTTATAGGCACGCTACTTGAATAGCAAGTCCAAGCTTTACTACTTAGATGTACAGGACCTAACTACCTAATTAAACATGAATATATTTTTTTTATTTTTCGTAAACACCAACCACATTGTCTAATACCATGTCAATTCTTGTTAAGGCTGCCAATAACAAATATAAGGGAATAAAATAAGTTACTGAAGCCCAATCAGCATAATAAACAGGATTTATATCGATAATAACATCGCCGTTAATTGTTACGCGAACCAGTCCGATCCACGATCCACGCCATAGTCCACTAATGACGCACGATTGGATCGAGGCCTTCCGAAAATTATAAATATTTCATGCTTCCTTCATATAATTTCGTAATATGTACGAAACCCGCCACTTTGACTACAAACACCGTTTCGATTTTTAGAATAAATAGATTACTTTGGGTAAAAAAAACAGATGTGAAAAAAATACAAAACATGTTCCCACGGTGAACATCAGGGCCTTTTTGTCGTTTGTTTGCGACATTGTTTTTCAAAGTATATTTCATGTTTCGGATAAATTCCGGTAGGTGCAGAGTCGGCACCTCGAGGGTCATGTCAACATAACACAATCATAATCTAACCTTATCTATAAAGCTGACACGAACTGGGGAAATGCCGACAGCGCACACCTTATGGCTAGTGTCCTTATCGTCACATATTTATAACTTTGACTGTACATAACTGAATAGTAAAATGCTGAATTCCGTCAAGGGAATGAAATAAAGTTTATATAGAGTCTAGATATTTTATGAGCTGCGTAGAAATTAAAGAATAACAAGGTTTTTAAGGCAGTTATCGTCGCGCTCCAGAGCTCCGGCCGACGGATGGAAAGGCAATGCCAGCTAATCTTGCTATTGATCGATTCCTAGACAATTTTGAATTGTGATCGAAGGCTCGTTACTGTCTGAGTGGATGAACTATCGCGCTAATAGTGATTAACTAACTATTATTATAAAATCAATACTAACGTGTATAATAAATCTGAATAAGACCAAATGCCTGTTTTATTTAGCAGGTACTATAATAGTTTCTGCTACCGGTTTCACCGGCGTAGAAGTACAAAATTATCCCAAGGGCACATACTCCCGGGATATAAAGTATCGTAGGTATGTCCTATTCCAGGACATAATCTACCAGTGCGCCAAATTTCATCCAAATCCTTTCAGCCGTTGCGTTGGAACGTTAAGGAGTAACAAATACACACCACCACATACACAGACACACGCATTTATATATATATAAAAATGATACCGGCAATCTTTATAATCCGGTATTCTATACAATACCTAGGCAATGTATAGAATACATAAAACGTGTAGGTAATGTATGAAATATTTTATACTTCGTCTAGGCATTCTATACAATACCGAATGCGCAGTCGGAAATGTGTGTTAAAGACGAGAACAAAGAAGTAGGTGACGTAATTTTAGGGCACCCTAGTTATTTCCCAGGGTTCCGTACCCAGAGGGTAAAATTGGCCTTATTACTAAGACTTCGCTATCAGTCCTTCTGTCGTCGAAATTTTCACAGATGATGTATTTCTGTGGCGGTTATAACAACAAATAATAAAAAAAAAAAACAGAACAAAACAAATATTTAAGGGGGCACCCGTACAACAAACTTATTTTTTTTGCCGTTTTTATAGATTATAGTAAGTACGGAACCCTTCGAACGCGAGTCCGACTCGAACTTGGCCGATTATTTTTATAACCACACGGAAATAGAAAACTTACTTTAAGCCCCGCGGACATTGTTTTTATTTTTTAAGTGACTAGTGGTTGACGTAATGAAGTTGTGATATTATTTTTTTTTTTTGTGTTGATATTGTTGTGTTATTGTGATTTTAATTTAATTTAATATATGCTCTCTGACTCTAATGTTTCTTTTTGTTCTTATTGGAAATGTTTTAGCGATTTTTAATTATTTCTCTATTATTATTATTATTATTATTTTTGTAAAACGTTCAGACACAATGTAAATTGTCAATGAATTAATGAAATGACAGAAACATAAACTATAAGCAACATAATGTATATTCCCTTCTTGCTTTCAGCTTTACACACACTGATTTTAAGTAATTTATTATTTCTTTTTGTGTTGATATTGTTGTGTTATTGTGATTTTAATTTAATTTAATATATGCTCTCTGACTCTAATGTTTCTTTTTGTTCATATTGGAAATGTTTTAGCAATATTTAATTATTTCTCTATTATTATTATTATTTTTGTAAAACGTTCAGACACAATGTAAATTGTCAATGAATTAATGAAATGACAGAAACATAAACTATAAGCAACATAATGTATATTCCCTTCTTGCTTTCAGCTTTACACACACTGATTTTAAGTAATAAAACTTGTGTAATTTTTTATAGGTAGGTCAGTTAACATTAGTAAATACAGACCATAATCTATTTATTTTACGCATTGCTAGTGGACCAGCAGGTACTCTATACAATCCCTAGGAATTATATAGGTACATTACCTAGGTAAAGTATGTAATGGACAATAATATTTCATACATTGCCCAGACGCCCAAGATATTCTACACATTACCTAGGTATTGTAAGATACCTGAATTATACAGATTGCCGGTAACATACTACTCTGTCAAGAAAGTACCGGGAAAAGATCAATTTTACACAAAATGTTTGATAATCATCCATATTTATTTTATCACCTTCAAAGTATGCTCCTTCAGAAACGATACACTTACGCCAACGAACAATCCAATCATCAAAATGCTGTTTCCGGAATTGAGTTCAGTTCTCGCCGCGAATTCTCCTTTAAATCTTCTACCGATTGAAAACGGGTGCCACGAAGTGGTAATTTGAGTTTAGGAAAAAGAAAGAAGTCGGCAGGAGCCATATCTAGTGAATATGGTGGTTGGATGGTATTTGTTGAGTGTTTGGTCAAAAATTCGTTCACAATGATAGCCTTGTGCGAAGGCGTATTATCGTGATGCAAAATTCAAGAAACTTCTTTCCACAAATCTTTCCTTTTTCGTCGAATTTGCTTTCTTAAATACCGCATAATGCTCAAATAATGAGTGCACAACACCGCGATAATCAAAGAAAACAGTCAACATGACTTTGACTCTGATCGACTTTGGCATGGTTTTTTCGGTTTCGGTTCAGTTGGAAGGCGCCACTCCGAAACTTGTTGACTAGTTTGCATGTCAAACTCGCAAACCCATGTCTCGTCACCAGTAATTCGGTTTCGGTCGGAATTGACTCGTTCTAGCATGTCCTCAGCGACTCTCATGCGATTGACTTTTTGGAGAAAATTCAGGTTTTTTGGGACGAGCTGAGCGGTAACATGTTTCATACCCAAATTATTAGTTAAAATGGTACGGATCAACTCGTGAGATACAGAAAGTTCGCCGGTTATCTCAAAGTTGAATGAGGATTTTCAGTCACTATTTCCTTCACTTTTGCCATGTTAACTTCAGTTGAAGACCTTGATGGCCTACCAGAGCGAGGCAAAACTTCCATCACATCTCGACCGCTTTAGAACCCTTTATACCACTCATAAGCATGTGTTTTTGATAAAGTCGATTCACCGTAAGCCTTCTGTAACATTTTCAGAGACTCCGAACACGAAATTCTATTGGCAAAGCAAAATTTAAGACAAACTCTTTGTTCGATGTTTTTGTCAATTATGAAATTCGCAATACACACTAGATATGATATAACTATAAACAGCACTGTATTTAATATAAATAACAGATACAACTCAAACTCCGCGCCTACCAACAACAAATAAAAACAAAAATTTGAATTTGGAACCATAAACAAATCATCCATTCCCGATTCTTTTCTGACTGAATGTATACATTACCTAGGTAAAGTATTAATGGATAATAATAATATTCATAATATTACAAACATTGCCTGGACGCCCCAGGAATTATATGTATACATTGCCTAGGTATTTAGATTGCCGGTAACATATTCAAACTTTCGCCCTTCTAATATTAGTGTGATATTATATGACAACTCGACAACTTTGCCACGTAAATACGTAAGTGTTGTGTTTATCATCATCATTTCAACCAAAAGACGTTTACTGTAGGACATAGACCTCCCCCAAGCTAAGTGTGACCACAACGACCAGTCTTTTGCGTCTTGCATCCATCAGAAGCTCGCGACCCTCACCAGGTCATCGGTCTACCTTGTGGGAGTCCTGATGTGTTTTAGTTAGTTATTACATAACAGGCAGCAATTTCAGAACTCAAAGACGTGATTATAAAAAAACTCGAATTAAACGATAATTTAAAAAATATGACAAATGTTTCAATAAATCTACTAAGATTTAGGCGTAGACAGCTAAAAATGCCACTTTAGAAAATGACCCTTATATTAAATTATATTTCCATTCCATTTGATTAATTTTAATTTATGAAAAGGAATTTCATAAATTTTCCCTCCCTTTATTTGCATATACTTTACACCTGTTTATTAAAAACAGCGAATCATAAATTTCGTTAGATTGTTTTAAATAATAAAAAGCAATTTGAATCCAAATATCACTTGAAGTTGGAAGATGGCGAATATAATGGCTCCGACGTTGTCCAAAGTTCTTACTAAAAGATAAATTACCCACAGTATACGCTAGAATAGCCGTGTACATTCTTACTGAAAGTTTTACACTATAGAAGTAGCAATCCTGTGGAATGGAAAATAGAGAGATAGCTAGCTATATGGCAATATTTTTTAACATATTATAGATTACTAACTCCTGCCAGCGGTTTCGCACGCGCTAAAGTATGTTTCTCTATACAAACTTTGTACGGACCCCCGTTTCATCCCCTTAGGAGGAGAATTTTGGAAAATCCTCTCTTAGTGCTCGCCTACGTTATAAAAGAAAACCTTGTGCAAAATTTCAAGCATCTGGTCCCAGTAGTTTCGGCTGTGCGTTGATATGTCAGTCAGTCAGTTTATCCTTCTAAATTATATAGATTACCATATTATATTATATTATTATTCCATTAATTATTTTTTTTAAACATAGTATATTATAACATTTTAAAATGTTTCCTATAAAAAAACAAGTTAAAGAAGACGGTTAAAAAACATTTAAAAATATAAAAAAATAGTAACCCACCGGCATCGGGAACAGGGTCTATGACACCGGTGGTCAGGGTTCCTGAGAGAGGAATCTCCCAACAATGCGCGCCGTGTCAAGGGAGTACAGCATTCTGGATCAAGCCCTTGATCGCCATGGGTTGTCCGAAATGGAACCTTGTATTTGTTGTGTTTCCCTTTGTGAGGGCCACGGTATCTAGTTCGAACAATCCCGCAGGCTTGGCAGGACAATGTAATAGGTACCTAGTAGGTAACAATATTCGGTTTTCCGACGATTTTTCTGGCGCCCTACTAGAAATGAAAAGAAAACATCGCTTCAACAGTACCTAACTGAAAAAGTTTCTTAACAAGACAACTATTTACATGGTACATGTGGCATTAATAGGTGTCTTGTATATTTGTGTGTTCTTATAAGTGTCTTATTTGTGTGTTCTTATATGTGACTTTTTTCAAACCGAGACAGTCTATAAGTGTATACTTATATAGGTACATATTGTGTGAGTATTCATGCTGTGTGAACACTGCCAACACAAAAAAAAAACAATTAGCTAGTTTACGTCCACAAAAACACTTCGTATATCACACTGTATCATCATGTAAGGATGAATTTTTGATGTCGTCTGCTAGGCCGCGCGCCGTCAGTCACATCGGCTGGCGGTATTCCCATGCAATACACAATTACAAATTCATCAAGGAAAACGTAGAAAAGTGATAGTTACCCGATAGCTTTAATAACCGTGTCACACAGTATAAATAGATTAAGTTATAATTAAAATTAATGACTATATCAGCTGATGCAGCTGACGCTGTGAAACGCTAAATTAAGGATCATTTAAAATGGTTGCCGGAAGTATCAATGGGCCGATGCAAATGCAGATAAAGAAAGGCTTTTAGTTCAAGCGCAGATCCGGAACTCAAAAAAGGTTGTGATCATATCTAACAGCTACCCGAAAATGGGCCAAGTGCGTGTCGGAGTATGAACTCACTTGTGATCGATAAAGCGCATTCATAAAAAGGAATTGTTTTCAAAAATGTATGACGACCATGATTTTTTACAGTGTATAGTTCACATGGGCAAAGTCGTAGGGCAAAAATAGGTAAATTAATAATTAATAAATCTGTAAAATTTTAGTTTTTTTCGCTCAAGAAAATTGTAAAAGTAGCATCATCAGCATGACCGTGAAAGTGTGACGTCACAATTAAGCCTATTAGAGTTTTGGGCATGCCCATCGTACGTACAATGCAACAATAGATCCTAGCTTGTTTTAGTTGATAGTAGCATATTATAGGTACCTACCTACACTGGCGTAGCTACCAGAGTGCTAGGCGGAACAGCGCCCTGGGCCCCCGAGCTCGAGGGCCTCCAAAATCAACATCTTATTGAACAAACGAAAAATTTTCCCAACCTAGTAAGTAGGAAAGAAAAGAAAGAAAAAAAAATAGGGAAAGAAATAGGGGGAGGGAAGAGATAGGGATAGGATAGGCTAGGGTTAGGTTAGTAGATAGTTATTGTTACTATTTTGGTGTACAATAAAGTTTTACTCTATTCTATTCTATCAAACTTTCGAATCACACTTGGGTAGTTTTCTTTTACGGCACAGAGACGATACGAACTTTAAACCACCAGCAAAGCCTTAACGTTCACCTTACTATAGTTCCAAAGTTCACGTTTGAGATAAACCTTTGCTCTTGGTTTGGTACCTACATCAATTAAAAGATTAATCAGTCATAATGATTCAGAAAAACGTAATATTCTGTACTAGATAACGTTGATAATATACAATTGTAGTTGAAGATAAAACGGATAACAAAACAACATTTCACTCCGGCTTTCGTGCCTACCAGTCGTTTATTAGTAACGCTTCGTAACTCGTAAGGTGTTAAGTAAATAGATATAGGAACTGTGAGTGCTTCAACCAAAACATATTCAATAATGCATTGGCGTTCGATTTGTTGCTATTTATGTTCGTCGCGCGAAGAGGAAATTAAAACAATTAGCCTGTAAGTACTTTTCTATGCAAAGTTAACGGTTAAATTTTTAACAATGGAATGGTGCAAATGAAATCTTTAAATAGCTACCTAGATAGCTAGCTTTGTTTTTAGTCACTAACCCACGACTGAATCAAGAATTCGAAGCTAAATATTTATCATGCTCTACTTAAACGTTAAAACATGACAAACTTTGGTTTTACTTTAATAAATCGGGTTTGACACACTCGTACCTTCAAATCTATACATATGTAGGTGAATTTAAGTAAAACCGAAGTGTATTAAAATAACATGTTTTATTTACTAAAAATTTTCTTAGAAAACATATTAGACTCTAAAAACAAAATGTAATTTTTTAATTATTATGTCTGTTCGACTAATCTCTGAAACGGCTGGACCGATTATGTCGGGGTTTCACTGGTAGATAGATAGTCCCCCCTAAAAAAACTTCTTAAAACTGTGAGCAACCAAATATCATTGTACTTTTCACGAGTCTACCTATAACAATATAATATAATCATATTACCTGAATATGATTATATTATATTGTTTATTCATTCTTCAAAGCTATATGAAACAGATTCAAGTAGTCCCTAATATGTACAAAGTAAGACTGAAATTACAATCACTGCTACCCTGACTTCTAAAGTAGGCAGCTGGCTGTATCATTGAAATCAGTGTGCCTCCACGAATAAAATGATTAACCTAGAGCATATTATAAGTTACGTTAGTTATATACAGTACGAAACTATTCGAAAAAATGATTAAAATTGTGAAATCAATTGGAATTAAATTACAAATGGTCATGATTTTAATTTTATTACTTAAAACTAACTAGAAATCGAAAAACTTACCACGGCTCTTGAATGCAAAGCGCATAAAACAGGTGGGTTGTAGTCGGTAAAAGTCTGACTCCTCTGTCGATGTCGCTCCACCCAAAGTGGGAGCTCAGCTGATATTTGATGATGTTCTATAAAAAAATTGTCATGAAATGAGACAAAAAAGTTTGGGGACTAAGTAAAGTTCTAAACTAATACTTTTTTATTGGTTTGAGTAAACTAACTAACCAACCAGTTAGTTACTTAGATATCCGTAACCAACCGAAATTCGTTTGAGGTTTCGGCAATAATACCTACTCTGTCAAGAAAGTACCGGGAAAAGATCACAAAATCCAAATTTATTTTATCACCTTCAAAGTATGCTCCTTTCCAACGAATAATCCAATCATCAAAACATTTTTTAAATGCTGTTTTAGGAATTGAGTTCAGTTCTCGCTGCGAATTCTCCTTTATGTCTTCTACTGATTGAAAATGGGTGCCACGAAGTGGTAATTTGAGTTTAGGAAAAAGAAAGAAGTCGGCTGGAGCCATATCTGGTGAGGTGGTTGCTCGATGGTATTTGTTGAGTGTTTGGTCAAAAATTCGTTCACAATGATAGCCTTATGCGAAGGTGCATTATCGTGGTGCAAAATCCAAGAATCCAAGAATTTTCTTTCCACAAATCTGGCTTTTTTCGTCGAATTTGTAACGCACAAATAATATTCTCTATTTACCGTTTGACATTCCGGCAAGAATTCCGAGTGCACAACACCGCGATAATCAAAGAAAACAGTCAACATGACTTTGACTTTTAATCGACTTTGGACTTTGGCGTGGTTTTTTCGGTTTCGGTTCAGTTGGAAGGCGCCACTCCGAAGCTTGTTGACTACTTTGCATGGCAAACTCGTAAACCCACGTCTCGTCACCAGTAACAATGCGCTTCATGAATGTTGAGTCGGAATTGACTCGTTAGCAGTAGTAGCATGTCCTCAGCGACTCTCTTGCGATTGAGTTTTTGGAGAAAATTCAGGTCTTTTGGGACTAGCCGAGCGGTAACATGTTTCATACCCAAATAATTAGTTAAAATGGTACGGATCGACTCGTGAGATACAGAAAGTTCGGCGGCTGTCTCCGCTTTTGAACGCTTTGTACCACTCATAAGCACTTGTTTTTGAGAAAGTCGATTCATTGTAAGCCTTCTGTAACATTTTCAGTGACTCCGAACACGAAATTCCATTGGCGATGCAAAATTTAAGACAAACTCTTTGTTCGAAGTTTTTGTCCATTATGAAATTCGCAATACACACTAGATAATATAATATAACTAAAAACAGCACTGTATTTAATATAAATAACAGATGCAACTCAAACTCCGCGCCAAAATGGAAAACAGTTGTGCCAATCTACCAACAACAAACAAAAACACGTTTGTCGTTTTGTTACTATTTTGGTGTGCAATAAAGTTTATTCTATTCTAAAACAAAAATTTGAATTTGGAACCATAAACAAATCATCCATTCCCGATACTTTTCTGACTGAATGTATGTAGATACTTCTTGGAAACAAAACTGAAAGTTTTTTCTTTTCTATTTATTTTCGAGTGTACTTAGAATCACCATATAGGAAACCGCCCACTAACAGATGATTAACCTATAATACCTACTTATTTAATATAATAATCGATCGTTTTCCTTCATAGTTCCGCATGATTTATCGCGAATTCTATTCACATAATCTACTATTTTGCAATGCGTCAACCCCTAACCTCATAACCCCTAGGGGTTATAGCAGTGGCATGTTCGAACGAAACGAAAGTTGCTAAATTTTAATCCCGAACTTTAATGAGGAGCTTTATACTTTACACCACCTGTGAGATGATGATTAATAGACAATTTACTAAAACAAATTATATATTAAGGAAATATAAGTATTATTATAAGTTATCTTAAAAAAAAAACTATCACTCGACATTTGTTGAGATTTGAAACAAACAAAATTTAGTACTTTAAGATTCTACTTGTACTTAGTTTTAATTTTCTATAACGTCACGATCTTTTTTTAAAAAAAAACTCGTCACCTCGTACCTATTAATGTGTTTTTTTTTTTCAAAATAATGCGTTTTTGACGTTCTAAATTCAAATCTCATTATTCCCTAGGGATCGGCAATACTACATTATCTCCCTATCGACTTGCTTTAAGTGACGGTTGTATGACATATAAAAAGGCATTATCGAGCAGGTGGTGTAAAAAAATATTTGAGTACCTACTCCTATTGCAACTTACGAAGTTATGGGAAAAAGTATATCGACATCAAATCTAAAATATTTATCTAGGGAAAACACAAAAAAAAATAGCTTTATTTAGATGAACCTATGAAATCCTTGTGCATTATCAAAAGTTGTATAAAATATTCTTGATAAAAAATTGTTACAGAGTTAGTACAGAGTTAGTACAGAGTTAGTACAGAGTTAGTAGTTCCACTTCTTGTGATTGTTAGAGTGCACTCGACCAATACTTAATTTATTTTAAAATTAGGTACCTACCTACCATTTCTTTTGTTGGAGGATCTCACTCAATAAAAAAATCCATCTGCGGAGCAAAAGTGCGAGTGAATAGATGTCACTTTTTTAACCAACTTAAAAAATTATGTTCTCAATTCCGTTGTATTTTTAGAGTTCCGTACCTCAAAAGGAAAACACGGAACCCTTATAGGATCACTTTGTTGTCCATCCGTCTGTCTGCCTGTATGTCTGTCTGTATGTCTGTCTGTCAAGACCCATTATCTGAGAAACGCGTGGAGGCATCGAGTTGAAATTAAAACCGTATAGGTACTCAAGTCTGCGAAAAAATTAAACTTCTAAATTTCTAAGTTAACGGAAAAATAAGATACGGCCGTTTATGTCGCAAAAACGTACATTTTAACACTCTCAAAGGTCATAGGGTACTTCCCGTTGACAGAAACCTGAAATTTGGCATAAAGGAAGGTCTTTTAGTATAGATATACTTAGGAATAAATCTGAAAACTGGTAGTTATAGCACAAAAAAAAACTTTTTTTACATCGTCATCATCATCACCGACCGTCTACGTCTGTCCTAGGTAAACGTAATCGTCTACTACCTACTTCGAATGCCCAGTGTTGGGTCATTGCTAATTAGAGTAGTGGATACTACATGGTTATTTACAATGACCTTGCTGGGTTTTATCAATGGTTATTTTAAGATCCACTCTTTCGGAAGCTCTACTGAAACATGTAGGTACTTTTTTTTAGGAACTCAGTAAGATATATTTTACGGTTATTATTGCGGACGGTACCGTAGTCAGACGTAAACAATAGCAACATCCCATAACTTGTCACGGTGAAGCCTACGGTGAAGGTGTGCTCCACCGCGTGCCGTGGCCTCGTGGAGGCGATGCGCGGCGACGACCTCTCGCGTCGGTCCCTAATGAATGGGAAGCGGTAGCTTCCTTCTGTGAAGCAGTACCTAATGTTAGCGAAGAAGACAACCGCACGTGAGGAAACGGATATCCCCACGCTCTAACCGCCGCGACAAGAGACGTCCCGGGTGTCGAGATTCGCAGGGCAATATCCTGCCACCGTAGGCACGGGCTTGTGGACGACTAGCAATGGGCAGTTCACCCGAGCCGTCGATGGCGCGTAGTGTTCCATAAGCGCCTCAAAGGGATGTCAGCAGCACCGAAGAGTTCAGCAGGTCCACTTGCCGTGGGTGTCGTAAGAGTAGGCGACTAAGGGACACACCAGAGAATAGGTAGCAGCATTATTAGTGCGTTGCAATCCATAGATTATTGTGTTGCGTGACAGAATAATGACGTTCACGATTTATCAGCAGTTTAAAAAGAATAGTACATTGTTACCCTAGGGGTGAAAGTAACTTATTTAGACCCGAGAAGAAGTTTGGCGTCCGAGCGTAGCGAGGTCGTTAATAGTTCGAGGGACTAAGTAAGTCTTTCTTTAGCCCGAGGTAAACACTGTTCTTTTCATTACGAATACAAGAAAATTAAAAATAAACATGAGAGCAGTGGTAGCCGAGTGGTAACGGCCCCGACTTACGAGGACCAAACTCAGCCACGGGTTCAAACCCAGCCAGGCGCATTACTTTGTGTAATTTATTTCATCACTACTGCTCTTAAAACGGTGAAGGAAAACATTGTGAGGGAACCGACATGTCCTAAAACCAAAAATTCGAATGCATATGACATTCACTAATCCGCACTGGGCCCGCGTGGTAGATTACGACCTATTCCCTTTCCTAGAGAAAGGAGGCCCGAGTCCCATCAGTACGAACATTAAGAGGCTGATTATGCTTATGCTAAAAATAAAATAATAAGCTTATAAAACCTGAGTCGTATGATTTTAGCTATCTTTCTTCTGATTTAAGTGGTAAAAGGATTTCCACTACTGCTTTGGCCTCTTCTCTTATGAAATCAGGCGTTAAATCCATATTATCTGATCAACTTATAGTGGTAATATAAAGAAATCTACTGTACGCAAAAGTAAACAAAACTCTACAACTTGAAAAAACAAATGAAGATCGGATTGCCGGATTGCTATTTTCCCGCCTATTTTGTTTTTTTTTTTTTCTGTGGCCGGCCAGCTATTCAGGCGTTCTTTTTCATTTTCACTATTAAAAAATTAGTAAATATTTTACTTAAATAAAATGTTGAATAAAAGAAGTCATTAAAAAAAAAAACTATAATTAATGTTCTTTAAGTTATTTCAATTTTACATCGCACTGTAATTGACTGGCTGTATAGAAAGTTGGACCATGGTTAAATATAAATGTGAAGATAGAACTAGTTTTTTTTTAATATTTTTTAAACAGCTGTCAGTTGAATGTGATACTCCATATGGATGAAAAGTATTACTTACAAACCGCTCCTCAAGCAACTTCAGACCTACTTTCAGTATGAGAAAAAAAAACCAAAACGTGCGAAAAAATTAAATAAATGCTTTGTTTAATATTTCTTTTTAATAAGTCTCGGTCAATCCCAATAACACTAAAACAATATTCGTCCCGACGCGGAAATCGAACCCGGGTCACGACTCTCGCTCCGTTTGCTCAGAACACTGATCCTCTGCTACAGTAAAACCGATGCACGCACAAAGTTATCAACACGTCAAAGTCGGAAAAGTATACGGCCACGTTCCAACTTTGCCATGATAGTGAGAACGGCTAACACGACAGTCGTAAAACGATAAAAATTTGTTACGATTAAATCGTGTCGACAATTATTGTAGCTTGCTACTGATGTGCAAACGACAAATAGACAGTCGAGAAACGATATAATGTCGTCGCGATCCCATGGGTCAACAGCTGATTGGATAGTCACAAAACGATAAAATAAGTTGACGACAAACAGTCGTTATAATGGGTACAGCCTGCTTGAGTCGATAGTCGTCCGACGACAAAACCATTACAACAAAGTGGAATCTTAATTAATGTATGTGAATGCAAAGAGTGTGTTGATAAAAACTTAATTAGAGAGAATACTTAAATTATCCTATCGATGAATAATAAATTGAAATGTAGTTTTGTCAAGAACTGTCGGCATGTCACATTATATTTTGACGTTTGATTCTGTAATAAATATACCTAACCTTATCTTGGTTACATATCTTATATCATTTTTATTAATAAAAAAAATTGCATTCGCGTGCAGTGTTATCGACTTCGCTTTTTAAATAGATAACATTTTATAAGGTACCTCTAACTTAACTATCATATCTACTTAATTATTGATTTATTTAAACAATTAGTGGCAAACACGTGGTATTTTTACTTACGATAAACACCATTTATCGTTGTTTGAACGTAGCATTGAAATTACATACAGTTAGGGGTGAAAACAACCTCCAAAAATTTAAAAACAAGCCTAGATTCAAGACATGTTTACTTACGTAGGTGCTACGAACCATCCACAAAGTGAATGTGTAGATAACAAACAAGACGTTGATTTTTCTATCGTGACTGCATACGTAAATGAATGACGCCACACGTCCGTACGTCACAGATCGGCAATGTTCCGTCGGTCAACGGCACTGGCCTTTGGGGCCACTTTTAGACATTGGCGGCCTTGGGGAATGTACATAGAGAGGTAACACCTTATATTTTAACAATCTACCTTCCCATCTCAAGAGCATCAAAATAAAATGCAACAATGCGTCAGGTTTCGTAATGCTCCGTCCTTGTTATTATATTACTCATTTAGAATGTAGAAATACCTAATTAAACACGACTCGGTTACACGCCTTATTTAGCTGCATGTACCAGCGCAATTTTTTTTTATCTTGTCTCTATGCATCATATAGGGCAACATGCAGCCAAGGTTACAACTAGCTAGTACCTACTTAGGTACATACATGCGTGCCTATTCTGGCATCCTACCAATAGACAGTTTCACGCGGTAAATTAGATTATGGTACCTTTGAGCAAGTTTCATTTAGTCGTAGCTTAGCGAATAATTATGACTATTTTTTCCAAATATCTTCAAAGGCTATAAATATTCAAGTATTGCAATTTACAGGGTTAGTCGCGATATGCAGCTACCACTAGTCAAGATAGTCCAGGGCGAATTGAAGGGAGCCATTTGCAGTGGTGTCGAGAATTACGTCGCGTTCAAAGGCATACCATACGCAAAGCCACCACTTGGAGAATTAAGATTCAAGGTGAGTAGCAAACGAAGAGATACCTACTCACTTTATAACGTTTTTTTCTTCACTTCAAACGAAAGCATACCAAAGCATGCACATTAGTATTCACTTGGAGACTATGCGCATATTATTATGATGGTATTCGCGTAGTAGACGCATCTAATGTAATATATTTATTTAAGTACACTCGTACAAGTATATTAGATAGCAAACTATATTACCATATCAAGTAGATTCTTATCTTAAGTGGGTTAAGCTTTAAAAAGAATATATGACATACGTACAAAATAAATGTATATTACTACTTACACTACCTACATCTTTATTACATGGTATAAAACAATGTCGCTTTCCGCGTCTTTGAGTTTATCCGCTAAATCCTCATGAACCACGCAACGGATTTTAATGAGGTTTTCACTAATAGAAAGAGCAATAAACGCAAAAGGTATGTTTATATTATTTACACGAATGCCAAGCCGGGGTGGACCACTAGTCACAGTGATATTATTAAGGCTCATACTCATCGTGAAGAAGTAACAAACATACTATTATCTATTATGTTTGTTACTTCTTCACGATCGAACGATTGAATGACTTCGATAAAACTTGATGCACGGGTAGACTCTGAATAGCACACAGTATACTTTTATCCAGGGAATACTCCCTATCCAGGGAATACAGGGAGTATTCCCTGGATAGGCAGTATATCCAGGGAATATTTCTCCATTATCGCAATTTTCTACTTTAACGCGGGCGAAGTCGCAGGTAGCATCTAGTTTTACCTAAAATCAGCGGTTTTAATTGACATAGTTACTTATATCTAGTTTCAGTAAAGCATTCCAATTGATTCCGGTACTTATAATTTAAACCCACCATTTCAAACGAATATTTTGACGATGAGGTATAAGCGGGATATACCCATTACTGGTGTTGCAAAGTTGATTAAGGTACAGGCCATAAGAAACTGAGACGGCCTTTGCATAAGTGGGACATGGACATTTTTGCACGTAGCTGTGGAGATTGCATCGTCCCTCTGGTAACCTACATACTTTTCTTTTCCAGGCACCGGAACCTCCCGAACCATGGCAAGGAGTCCGCGACGCGTCACAGCACGGCCCCGTCTGCCCGCAGTACAACGAGCGAATGAACCGCAAGGAGCCCGGCAGCGAAGACTGCCTCTACCTTAACGTGTACACCAAAACTCTCACACCACCCAAACCTCGCCCCGTGCTGGTCTGGATCCACGGCGGCGGTTTCTACACAGGATCCGGCGACTCCGACTTCTATGGACCAGAATTTTTCATGGCACACGACGTCGTACTAGTCACAATCAACTACAGATTAGAAGTCTTAGGTTTCCTATGTTTAGACACCGAAGAATGCCCCGGTAATGCTGGCATGAAAGACCAAGTCCTCGCTTTAAAATGGGTGAAGCATAATATCGCAGCTTTCGGAGGCGATCCCAACAATGTAACTATCTTCGGCTGCAGCGCAGGTTCAGCCTCAGTGTCGTGTCATTTGATATCCAAAATGAGTTCGGGATTATTTAATAAAGCGATATGCCAAAGTGGAGTCTGTCTCAATGAGTGGAGTTATAACATATACGCCCGTGAAAGGTCTTTTCAACTAGGGAAACTACTCGGAAAAGAAACAAACGATCCAGTTGAACTTTTACAGTTCTTGAAAAGCGTGCCAGCGTCGTCTCTAGTGGGCATACAGTTACCAATGTTAGATTTAAAACACAATGACCTAATGGATAGTATTTTATTTGGTCCAGTAATCGAAAAAGTCGGTTCTGAGGGCAATAAGTTTTTATCAGAATCACCATTAGATTTAGTGAAAAATGGTCATATGGCTAAAGTGCCAATAATATTAGGATACACATCAGGCGATGGTATAGAAATAGCAAGAAAACTACCGGTTATAGCTCCCTTTCTGTCCACCCCGGGTGCTGTTGTCCCTAGAGAATTGAAACTAAAATGGGAACCAGAAAAAATACAAAAAGCCGATGAAAGGATACGAAAGCAATACTTCAACGATCAACAGATATCGATGGAAATCATACAAAATTATTCTGATTTCGAAACAGACAGAGTATTTCTGTACAACATCCTCAGATATGCACGGTACCACAGCCAGTATACTTGTGAGCCAGTTTACTTTTACGAGTTTGTTGCAGAAACTGAAAGAAATTTCACGAAAAAGTCTTATAATATGGATTCTTTGAAAGGTGTTTGCCACTCGGACGATTTGGCATATCTTTTCAACATCACGTGCTTAGATGTACCATTGACAGATGAATCCAGACACATTATAGAACAATTTGTGCGCCTATGGACTAATTTTGCTACAACTGGGTAAGCTTAGCATTATTTTAATTCCGAGTGAATTTCCCCAAAAAAGTTGATATTTAATTCAATAGCGGGTTTTTTTTTTTACATTCGCTCATTCGTGCATGAAACAGTAATGACCGCGACTGTGTTAATGACACACTCGTAATACGCGCGCGCAATCGCGTACGCTCCTGAGAACGCGTAATAGAATTGATGTGTAAAAAAAAATCTCTTTCCAAAATAACCATTTTTTTTTAGTATATGTTATTTTTTTTAAGTGAAACTACATGCCCGACCGTAATCACTACATGGCACTGGACTCAACATTTGTAGTTTATTTTTTTATATATAAAAGAGTATTATTAAGTCAAACAAATGATATTTGTTAAAATCAAACATTCCACTTTATTGAACTTAGTCAAATTATTGCCTCAAAATCCATCAAATTCTGAATATTCATGGCTTTAAACATAGTGCTTAAGTAAGATACATAAGTACTAAGTTAGCACTATAGTTCCAATGGTAACCATTCATCTATTCCAGGAACCCTACTTCAAGTGGAGCCTTAGAATGGAAACCATTCAAGGAGTCTGAACGAAACTATTACGTCATAGGAAAACAACTGGAATGCAAGAGAAACCCGAACAAAGACAACATGACCTTCTGGGAAGATATTTATGAAGAATCAAAACTAAACTTAAATAAGAAATAATTTATGGCAGCTACTTAGTCTTTATAAAACCACGTGATCAATGCTTTAAACTGGTGTATGTGAAGATCTGTCATGTGTACAAAGTACAAATTATAATAATAGGTTATAGGTAAATAAAGAGCAGTATTAAAGGAATTAAACTTATATTGATTTTTCAAGTCCACATTTTCATACAAATACACTGTCCGAGATATGGGTAGGTACTGCAATTATCCCACAGTCTTAAATCTAAAGTCAGAAATATCTGATTAGTATGAAAGTTTAAAATATGCTAGTAAACTAAAAGTACATTCTTAGTGAAAGTCAGACACTGCAGTATTTATTACAATATTAGGACAATATCGAACTAACATCAAACACGTTTATATCCTTACATACCATCGTAAATATAATTTGCATCTGAAAAAAAAAATACATTCAATTTTATTAAAGATCCAGACATAGATATAAATCTCTATACATAACATGTAACTGGAATAATGCACACACATATAAACCTCAATTAGAAAATTAAGTTACAATCAAGAAATATAGAAAGAAAAGAAGAAAGAAAAACAGAAGTTTAAATGTCGAATCTTATTTCGAATGAAAAACAAGCAATTTTTTTTTTTAGAAATAGTTATCCTAACTGTAGTCAAATAATACGGAAATCGACGCACTACATTGGCATCGGTATTAGTGTCTACGCACGTACGTACAAATACGCCATTGATGCAATCAAGATTTATCAAGAATTTATTTAAATATGTAATGGTTTATAAAAAAATTACCTAGGTATTTTAAAAATAGCAAAAATTAATTCAGTAGCCGATTCTGAACTTAGTACTCTTAGGATGTGTGTTTATTATGTTACATGTTGTATATGAGTGCTACAGGGTGATGTAGCATGCACAGGAGACATGTTGTAAAAATGTTCTTAACATGAAAATAAGATTATGAGGCTGATAGGAACATAACACATTTACAAAGATTGAGTAGTCAGGGCGAACAGAGACACTTGTATGTAATAGAGATTAATTTATCGTTTTACCAATGTCAAGCTTCAACTAACTAAATAAAGTTGCAAACGTCTAATAATCAAGAGTCCTATCATGTATTGTACGTATAATAATTATGCTAAAGTCCCGAGTGTGTGAAACGCCGTTAGCACACTGGGACCACAGTCCCACACACACACAGTCGGGACACACACGCTTTGAGATACGTAGACTGCCAGAAGATGCATTAATTGGAAGCTGACCAAAATGTAGGTAAAAAGACTGCATCAATATTGCAGGTGTGCTAACAGTGTAAGGGTAAGATATACGATGTCAGTATCGACGCACCTCGTGGACAACACGCCAGGCGCGTACCATTCATGGTCGCTCTCGTCACGGTCAGTAGCGTCCGGAGCGCGAGTTGCGCGGCGGATCTCTGCGCCGGTTGTCGCCACCGCCGCCGCCACCGCCACCGCCACCGCCGCCGCCGCCACCGCCACCACCGCCTCCGCCACCGCCGCCGCGGGAACGAGAGCGGCGGCGACGGTCGCGAGATCTGCTGCGAGAGCGACGCGAGCCCTTGCGGCGAGAGTACAAGTATCTGAAATAGAATGATAGACATTTTAGCTTAGGCAGATGGTGCGAGAGCCTATGCTAGATCAGTAGGTACCTAAAAACTGCTAATTTACTGGGATATGGAAAAATATTTAGGGATATGCGGAACAAGGTGTAAAGTCCCGCAAACCTCCGTTGAAAAGGGAGTGTCCTCCGACCAGACAGTCCAGACAAATGCCCAATAGTTGATGTCATGCTGGTGTATATATAATATGTTCTAATCTCGCGGAGAACTCTAATACCGCGATGCAGGATTTTGAAATTTAATTCCTTTGTGGCGTTAAACATATATCTACCAATAATTAGAAGATGCTCTTTGCCACGTAAAGCAGCATCGGGCTTCTAAGACCAAAAAATATATGCAAACTAGCTTTTATCAGCGCCTTCGCTCGCGTGAGAGTAGAATTCCTCATACAGCCTTTGTATTCCCGTTTTTTCCCCTTAGGGAAAGAATTTTGGGAAATCCTTTCTTATTCTTTGTATAAATCGTAAAAGGAACCTCTGTCCAAAATTCTGCATTTTAGGTCACACTGGTTTGGCCTAGGCGTTGATGATTCAGTGAGTCAGGACTTTGCCTTTTATAGATACAGATATGTAATACAAATCAAGATGTTACACTATTTATTAGAACTATAGTTTTAGCACTAGCAATGTGTATTAAATGATGTTTGTTAAACATTTAATCATAACACAATCAGACAAAGTACTGATTCTGTGAATAACCAACTAGGTCAGTAATCACTGTGTAGTCATAGTTTGATAGAAATACAATCTGCAACTGCAGTAATTGTACAGTTTATCAAGGCTCACTGCAATTTGTTATCTAATGCTTATATTGCTCAAAATTATGGCATATTCGAAATTTTCGTTATCAATCTATTTTAGCTAGTAAACAAACAAAATTCTGTAACAAAATACAAGTTGAATACTTTGTATCTTAACAAAACATTGGGTATGTCAGACTTCTATTTGGTAATCCATATTAATATTATAAATGCAAAAGTAACTCTTGTCTCTCTGTCTGTCTGTTACCTCTTCACGTCTTAACGGCTGAATGGACTTAGATGAAATTTTCGACGTACACGCAAGCGATGCCGCGTTGGCAGAAGGTAGTTTTAATATAGGTACTAGCTACACTAGCTTTCGCCAGTGGCTTCGCCTGTGTAAAAGTTGAAAATATATAGCCTATAACACTCATTAGCATTCTACTAAAAGAACTTGAAATTGGTCCGGCAGTTTTTGAGTTTATTCATTACAAACAAAAATACAAATCTTTCCTCCTTATAATATTAATATAGATTACAAATTTACTATATAACTAGGTTGAGCCGAAGGAGAGTTTGTTGATAGTAAGACATCAATCAATTAAATACAATTCTTGTTTTCAAAATATCCATGTGCTTTCACGGCTCTCTGAACGCGCCACCACCGGGTTCCCAACTAACGGTAGGAGGAGTCCAAATCGGCGTCGGTTCGACGATGGAGTACCTGGGACTCGTTCTCGACAGCCGATGGGATTTCGAAGAGCATTTCCGTCGTCTGGCTCCCAAACTAAATCGGACTGGGGCTGACCTCGGGCGGCTCCTGCCCAACTTAGGGGGTCCAGACGCCTCCTGCCGGAGTCTCTACGCGGGAACTGTTCGGTCCATGGCCCTTTATGGTGCACCAGTATGGGCGCCAGCGCTGCGGAAGCAGCCGGCAGCCCGGCTGAACGCATGCCAGAGGGTCATGGCCATACGGAAAGTGCGAGGATACCGGACGATTTCCCGCGAAGCGGCGAGTCTCCTTGCTTGCCAGCCACCATGGGATCTGGAGGCAACAGGCCTTACTCACATGCACGATCTGCGCATGGAGATGCAAGGCCGGGGCGAAACTCTTCTGCCGCGACAAATCGCAGCATGGTGGACAGAGCTCCGGCGGGTACTCATGGAGAAATGGCGGTAACGACTGTCGCGACCCAGTGCTGGACACGCCACAATTATGGCGGTAAGTCCTCTCTTTGAGGCGTGGTTGGAAAGACCTCACGGCGTCCTCACCTTCCGCATGACGCAGGTTCTCACCGAACACTGTAAGTTCGGGAAGTTCCTGCACCGGATTCGTGCGGAAGCGACGCCCGGGTGTCGTCACTGTGTGGACCGCCCGGAGGACACGATGGAGCATACGGTGGAGGTGTGCCCCGCTTGAGCAGAGCAACGCCGTGTCCTCGTGGGGGCGATCGGCGGCGGCGATCTCTCGCGTTGGGACTTGGTCGGGCCATAGTCCGGAGCGAGAAGGAGTGGAAGGCGGTCGGTACCTTCTGCGAAGCAGTAATGCTAGCACTAGTCTGACACTATCTCCATCCCCGCCCAAGGGAGGGGATGTCATAAGATGATTTTCCCACCGAAAAAGAAAAGAAAAGTAGGTATCTAACTGAATCTTTCTCTAAATCAGACACTCGAAAAATTGACTGCAACTTTTAGTTAAGGTTTCATTATTTTAATTCAACAATATTCATTGCATGTTTTACATTGTCAAGCAGATGTTAAACATAGAAACCAATGGGTCAGGAATTTCATTTTAATACAATTGAAACTGATTTAGTGTGTTATAAAACCTTATTTTTAGTATATGCGAAACCATATAGTTTGTTCAGAATCAGTAATTGAATCGATTCCAATAATTTTTACACGAAGAAAGCGCACGCGTCGCACTCTCGTCCCGTTTGCATTACGCGAGCGCGTGGCCGCCTTGGCGCCCCGCGAGTGTTTTGACTTTTGTTGGTTAATCTTGTAGGTACTTACCTATTATCGTGTGTAAAAACTATCGTGTAATTGAGTAGGGAGTTATTAGTAAGACATTGTAAGTAGTGAGTAAATTATTGTAAATAGAATGATTAAAATTTTTAAACTCGTCAAGATGGTCAAATTTAGGTAAATATTATTACGTGCTTTTTTTGCAAAACCCGCGCGTAAGGGATAAAATGTAGTTTGACTAAAGCCTGCAAATGTGATGGAAAATGTTATCACTAGTTATTACAATACAAACTGAAAAAATATTATCAATGAGCGCTAGACAGCGCTTGCGCGCCTCTTGGTGACCATGTATTTTTATGGACAGTCCAGTAACATAACAAGCTTATAACTTTGTGATTTTTCATGATTAGGTTTTGAAATTTTGTACATAGAATCTTTACATAGAAATACTAGACAGGTGTTTCAGGTTTCGCATATACTAAAACTAGTGTTGTATAATAATGGAGCTGGACAATTAACCATAAATATTCCTTTAAATAAATTCTTACCTTCTTAGCTCCCTAGATATAGGTTTCAAGTGCATGAAGTTGCAGAAGCCACTGCGGGTGCACTCTCCCATCTCGTACTGACGGCAGCAGGCTTCACGGAAGTCCGTCACAGGGGATAGCTCGGCGTACACTGGACGACCACCGAACCATCGGTTGTTCAGATCATTCACCGCCTTCTCCGCATCCTCCTCGCGACGGAACTGAAATTGGTAACAGGAATAGTTAAACTAACAAAAAAATAATTTTATATATTTTTTTTTAAGGTGGGTAATCATCCAACGATTTACGCGCTCTGGGCGAAGCGGGAGTACGTGTCATTTTTACTGATTAAAACCTACTTGTCTTTCAGTTGCCCTTTGCATTCCAGGGCAATAGTCATTGGCGTAACAAGTTGACCAACGGCCCCAGGGGCAAAAAAAAACTGGGTGCCCTTTTTCATTCCGGATAACCTTTCCTGCTCTGGGTGGAACGGGAAAGTGTCAGACTTTTTCTAACTAAAACAAGTTGCCATGATTAAAGTAGTGTAGCCACCTATTTTATTTACATTACGCCTTCGATTTACTTCTGACTCATTCAGAAATTCCCACATGCATTGAAAATGTCATTTTGTCAAACTCGGTTAACGATGCGAATGACACTGATGTAATACATGTTTATTTTTGATAATTATACTGGTTTTTTATCAATTTATTGATTTATCGGGACATTTAGTGTCCCAATCAAACGCAAATCAAGTCACTTGACAACAGACTTGACTCATGCATACATCCATCATTTAATATGTGAGAAAACCAAACTCCAATAGATATATAAGATATAGGATACTATTTGTTTCTGTAGTGTGTTCCTGTGGTATTATTGACTATCACATGGGACAAGAGCAGGAAGTTGACATGGGCAAAGCTAATAAATATTAAGTTAGGTAAATATTGAAATCAAGTAACCTAGGGTAGGTTACTTGATTTCAATATTTATATACTATATACTATACTGTTTTTTAAAAATTCTGAACATACCTTAATATAAACATTGCCAACAAGGTGGTCTCCAAGGTTGTCGCACACATTCATCTCCTCAATTTCTCCATATTTGTCTTCACACTCAACAAAGACATCTTCAAAAAAATTGTCATAATGCTCTTGCATCTCTTCATCAGACACATTGGCCACAACCACTGGAATAAGAAATACATTTGAATATATGAATGACAGAACAAGACATGACACACATTTCAGCTAAGAGATGCTTAAGTTAATAGATGGAAATTTAGACTGAGCAAATTTTAAAGCTTAGTTTGAAAATAATTATAAATAACAAAAAAATTAACTTACAGTGACTACCATCAGCTGATTTAGCCGAATTTTGAGGATTTACATACAGATTTTGTAAAAGCACAGTTTGTGAAAAAGTTGGTTTATTATGAATACGGGAACAACGGTCTCCATGGCGGCATGCCCCGATTTTAAAGTAGAAGGAACAGTTAACTCTGAAAAATAAATTATATTATTATTATTGTATAACTTTATTGCACACCTTAACACAATACAGGACAAACATTTATATAAATAAGTGTACTATAGGTGGTCTTATTGCACAGGGCAATTTTGAACCTTTGGATGGACTGATTGAAAGGAAAATATTTCGGGCTGTCAGTGTACAACAACTTATAGAATAATGTAAAATAAAATAATTAAAAAATAATAATACTTAAAAATATAATACATAAATAAATAATAAAAAAATAAAAACAAATAATTTACTAATTAATATCAAAAATAATTGCAATTTAAAAAGGAAAAGAAGTAACTAAAGTGATAGATAATGCTCCTTCACCATTTTTTTTAATGTTGGTAGCGTTTGTGCTCGCCTCAATTCTATGGTAGGTATCGTACAAGATCTATCAAAGAACGAAGTGGAGAATGCATATGAATACTTAGTTTTAGATTTTCCGATGACCTCAAGGACCTAGAATGTGTGTCACAGAGGAACTGAAAGCGTTCTTTAAGATAAAAAGGAGTCGAAGGATTAAAGAGTACATTGTAAAGCAAAGAAAGTATGTGAACATTCCGGCGAAGGAATAGGAAGCCATTTGAGCAAAGTATGGAATTCAGAAACGTGGTCATACTTGCGCAAGCCAAATATAAACCTGATACAGAGATTTTAAGTCGCTCAAGCTTATCCAATTGGTCTTGGTTGAGATCAAGATAGCTGGCATCAGCATAGTCCAGGATTGGGAGAAGAAGAAATTGTGCTATGGCAATTTTAGTAGTGATGGGAAGAAAATTGCGAAGGCGTCTCAAGGAGCCCGCTGAAGCAAACAATTTACAACTAACTTCCTGCAGTTGTTTAGTCCAGGAAAGAGATGAGATATATAAGATAGATAGAAAAGAGACAATTATAATGACACAAACATCAGTATTATCATAGTGCTAACAATCCAGATTACATTTTAGGTGTTAGTTAGTATGACAGATTAGATTGACAAAATGTAAAATGATATTTTTACTGTTACCAACATATCACGCACCTAGTAAAATATTGGCACATCTACAATAAATGCGAAATTGAATTTTAACGGCCTAAGTTTTTAAGAGTGGATTATTTATATACTTGAATATCTATTATGGTCTATAAGTGCAAGTAGCCAACATCACAATTTCTAATATAAAATGTAAAATTAACTCAAAAATTTGTTTTTAGTATTTGTACAATCTTTGGCTCTTGTATCTGTAAAATATGAAAAATGTAGATGTGCCAATATATTGCTAGGTGAGCGATATGTACACATAACAAACTTATACATTATCATGTATTATTTAGTTCTTACGATCGATTTGTGTTACTTTTTTGGTGTACAATAAAATTTATTCCATTCTATTTAAACAAAACCTATAATGTTTAAAACACAAAAAATGCATTCAGGTGTTGAAGTACTCTTCCACATCACTGTCATCTGGAAATGTGCCCAGAAGACTGGCAGCATAGCCATGTCGAATAGCAATGCTGATTTTTTTGGGCTAGAAACGAGCCAGCCCACTGGTCACTCAGTGTCAACCAGTCAGTGTTACAGATATTAGTATCACCGCCTACATTCCAGACGTTAATATTATAGATATGGCTGACGAACTAGAAGTCGTTTTTAGATATGGACAGTGTAACAACTCCCACAAGAATATGAATGGAACTAATCTACTTCCATATAAAAAGATAACCTCTATTTCATGACAACAGAATTTGTACTTGTAAGATATATAGTAATTGGAGCGATAAGTACGAGTTTTCTAAAAGAGAATATATACTTACTTATCCTTTTCCGTTCCAAATATAGCAGCTAAATACTCTGCCATTCTGAAACACCGACCACCACGGCCGCTATCTCCTTGTCAGCGTAGTAAATAAACTCTTCTTGGTTTTAATACTTCGTACCAGGCATGTAAACTTTTCAGAGAAACACTTAGGAATCAAGTTAATAGAACCCTGCGCTTGAAATAGCATATATTTCACAAAACCCTCATCACAAACAGGACGACAATCCACACGATTCGTTTGAGTCACCAAGCCATTAATGAATGAATGAATGAAATGAACGCAAATGCAAAAAAAAAATATTTTGTCTATGAAATGTTGGGTGAGTGTTTGATTATGCCACTGACCTCTACTATTTACTAGGCGTGTGTCCCTGCGTTCCGAGTTGCATCAAAAGCGATAATATCGCGTATCCAACAAACGCGCAACGTCACAATTATTACTCAATAGCCCTTATATTTTGTGAGTATTAAATTTGGTCGGATTTGCGATATAATCACTTTTATCGCAATTCGGAACACGGGGTGTAACTCTACCACATGACGCTGGCGGATGCACAAGAGTGCTAAGCCATATTCTCCTGTCAAATGGAACGGGAGAAAAACAAAAAAAAACTCTACCACTCTACTGAACCGACTCACTTCCGAATCATTTTTGTGTTTAGAAAGATTGGAACAACAGCAATGCATCATTTGGAACAATTGGAACACTGAAACACTCTTTACTTATGTGACCTGCTGCAGTCTTTTTAAAATTAAAATTATAACGAAAATAGTGTAAATTTTAATGAACAGAACTAAAAACAACTGCTATAAATTATTTTCAAATCAAAATTCAATTAAATAAAACTGTTGGTGTATATATGGCGTAACAGATCACGATTCATAACAGTCAGTGTCTGTGTTTGTGTGAGCCGTTGCTCCAAATGTTTCGTTTGTATCTTTTGAGCCAATGTTCCAAATGTTCCAAATGATACATATCACTGTTCCGGAACATTTCAGTGATTCAGATGCAAACGTTCCAATCGCAAAGATGACAACACACTTTGGCCACGCCTACGATTGACGTCAACAAATCGTCATCATTTCATTCATTGATTTAGGATATCTATGGTTTCATTCACGCTCATGTCATTACAAATTCAGACATCACAGTAGATGTTCGTCAGTGCGGTAAATATAAAATTAGTTTCAAAAGTTGTGAAATATATCTGTTTATAATGAGTTATAATTCCTCACTGGATTATTTCTGCGGTTCGACGTTTTGGGTTCGTATTTAAGTACTCTAAGATAGATTTAGTGAACACATCTTGTAATAATTTTCAATCTGTAATTGAAAGTAAAAGTTTTTTTTCTTCACTTTGTTAGGATTTAACTCTTAGGTTTATTGGTATACAACTTTTTATGCTTCAACTTTAATCCTAGCAAAAGGACTTTGGTAAAATAAATAATATAAAGATTAATGAAATGACATGTTGTGCAATTACTGTATATAAAAAAGAAAAAATAAAACTGAATAATAAAATATTATATTATATCTTGAAATCAACTGAACTTGTTCTAAAATAATTATATCATATTACAAAGAATAAATCAATAGATCAACTTAAAAAAATATTGTGCTAGAAACATATTAATGACCCAGTTTGTTTAAGTAAATGATTTGAAAAATGTGAATTAACATTTCTATTATAATTTTAGGATAGCAATGTCACATGGTATACAGACAATCCCGACTTTACCACATGTTTTCAAAAGACAGTTTTAGTATGGACACCATGTGTGTACCTTTGGGTGGCAGCACTGATAGACATCTACCATATAGCGACCAGCAAGGAGAGCAACATACCCTGGAACAAACTAAATATAAGCAAGCTCATCATAACATCTCTCTTAGTAATATTACAAATAGTTAACCTGATCCGAGTGACCTATGAATCGTCCAGAGAAGGGAACAATATTTCTGATGCAGATTTTTATGATCCTGTTGTGAAATTATTAACATTGGTAAGTTTTTCTTCTTTATTTTTTTCATATTTTACTTTTTTTGATATCAAAGGCACCAGAATAATTCTACAAAACTATCATGTACCTATGTGTGTATGGGGGTGGGTTTAGAGGGTTCAAACCCCCGCTTAATGCCATAAATATGAAAAAAGCTGAAGTAGAAAACTGAATTCAAAAGTTATATGTACCTACCTTTCGAAGCCGTTTGGCTTTTTTTACATCCTGTATTTTCAATTTATATTATAAAATCGCCAAAAAGCTTTTACGTCAGATCGGGCACACCATAATTATGGCTGTAAGTACCCTCTTTGAGGAGTGACTGGAGAAGTGTCACGGATCCTTGCCTTCCGAATGACACAGGTCCTCAACGGCCCCGCGAGGTTGGAGCACCGCCATGCCCTCGTTGGCACGGCAGCGTTGGCCGGGCCGGAACGTGAGGGTTATCTCCTCACGGTTTCCACCACCTCCTTCACTCTCATTGCTGCTTCACAGGAGGTAACGGCTTCCAATTCTCTCTTGTAACTGTAACTGGACCAAGATCGAACGCAAGCGGTCGCCGCCGCTAATCGCCTCCAAGAGGACACGGTGGTGGTCCGCCCAAGCAAAGCAGACCTCCATCGTATGCTCCACCATGTCTTTAGAGCGGTTTGCACTATTGTTACATCCGGGCGTTTCTTCTCGCCGAATCCGATACAGGAACCTCCCGAAACAACTGAGTTCGGTGAGGACTTGCATCTGACGGAAAGTGTGGATGCCGTGGCGCCTCCCTGGCCATTCCTCAAATAGGAAACCCACTGCCACGATTGTGGTGGCGACAATCACTGCATTTGTACCGCAATGAGATCCTGCCGGATACCTATTTGAATGCTGTGCCGCAATTTGTCGCCGCAGCAGAATTTCGCTTGCCACTTACAATGGGGCTCGAGGCAAGATCTCTCGGGAGTCATCAAGTGGTGATATATTTTTCGCACTTACATTAAAATGTACCTACTATAGTCATCCAATTTTTGTTTTGAGTTATGAGTAGGGATTCCAAATTCCAATCCCGCATCAAAATCGCGGTCCCGCAAGCCTGCAGGATTGAATTCATCAACCGCGGGTATCGCGGGATTTGCGAGATTGAGATTTAAAAATACATAATTGTTTGTTTTGAGTAGTAATGTACAAAAAACTCCGGGCCCTGGTTCAGGCCATGATTCGGAGCGAGAAGGGATGAGAGGCGGTCACCTCTTTCTGCCAAGCAGTAATGCCAACGAAGGAAACGGCTCTACGCATGACGGAATGGACATCATGGATATGAGTAGAGAGATGTTAGCAAAACCGTAGGGACCCAGCAGGGCCGATACCCGCTGCGGCCGCAGGAGATTTCTGAAAAGGAATCCTGCGGCCTCAGACCGCAAGTGCAACTAAAAAACACCACACTTGGTTACAGTCAGTAAAAGTCAGACACGGGCGTGTCAGACTTCACTGACTCACAAGCCCATGACTGTCCCACTCCAGCCTAGAACGGGAGAAGTCATTGCATGATTTCCAAACTAAAAAAAAAAAAAACAATGTAGGTACCTACCTACCTAAACTGATATTGATAAGGTTCCGTTCAACTTACGACAAAGAACTCACGAAATTTAAAAAAAAATTGCTAACTTGGGTAAAAATTGAAAACAAAATCATTTTCCTCACGAATTCTATAGAAAAGTCACGAATTCCACGTGAAGTTGTTACATGTGCTGTGCTGAGGGCTGATTCTAATAAATACTTAGTCAGAACCTCGCATCGTCTGAATGCAACAAAAAAAAAATCAATCCGGCAGTCGTGCGGGATCCCATTTCTAATCCCGCAAAAAAGACGCATTTGCGGGATCTCGCGTTTGCGGGATTGGATTTCCTAGCTATAATCCGTCTCTCCCTAAGAATTTCTATAGCTAAGTGCTTACTACAAAATATACTTATTATATTCTCCATATTATCCAAAGTAAATAATTTAAAAATACTTTTTTTCACACCTGACAAATCTAAAAATTCATACATCCTTTAAAACATGTTATTAGATATTTTTTAGAGATAATTTTCTAGTTAAAGTCTACTGATAAACAAAGTAAAAATAAAAACAATAATTACCAACTATAATTCCTTGGATATTGTACTGTGTTTATTTTAACTTTCAATGCCTCACACAAACAGAGATAATGTACTTTTATCTAAGTTTCCCACTAAGTACTAGCCACAGCTGAGGCAGATGTTATCTTAAGCCACTAACTAAACTACTGAAGGCCTTTGCAATTAATTTTAACGTAATTATTTTATTAACAGGAATCCTAAATAAAACACTACCCACCCACTTTGTGGACATTAATATGACGTGTTTCCATAATTTTGTAGTTTTAAAATGTGCATGTTGTGCACGCACCCTAAGTTTGCGCTAATCGGCGGCTGGAACTCAAATGCATGCAATCTAATCCAATACCATGTCAGTGGCGTATCTAGTCAGTCCCTAATAAAAGATATCAAGGTTTGTTTTTACAACTCAGGCCCTACTAGCACAGAGATATGAGATGGAGTCGCGATAGGCCACGATAGAGACGTCCAGACTAACTGGATAAATTCATTCCATGTAATATCGAGACCGATGACCTCATTTATTGGAGTATTCTAAAATAAAACAAGGGCTTAGTTTCTATTGTGATCTTACATATAGAATGCTTGAAAGAACGAAGCTATAAAAATGGGACATCCTATCATTTAGTAATTCATTAACTACGCATATATATCTTATCAATAAGAGGAAGGTTATGGATAAAATGTTACGAATTTTTACACTGGGCCCCTGCAGCTTGGCCAGGGATCCAGGGCTAGATTATAACGAAACAAATTGATATTATAATGATTTATTTTGAAATTACACTGTCAAACAGTGAAGTGATAACCATACTACGTTTATATAGAAGAATGACCGACTAAGGCACCCAGGCTCCAAGGCCGTCGTCGGGGGTCGCAGGATGGCTTTCGGCATCGGGTAAGGCCAAGCCCAGGTCGAGCACAACGGCTTGTAAGGCTAGAATCGTGTCTACCATGTTTTAAATATTATATAACATTTGTTTACTACTTCGGGAAAATTTCAAATTATTGCATAACTATGTACTTAATAAAAATATGACTCATAGACAGACGGACCGAAAAACAGACGGAGCGGCGGCGTAGCGGGTGGCGCCAACCGGCTAGAAATCCTCGTCATAGGGGGGGGACGCCCCGCCGCGGCGCGCGTAGTGATGTTTGCTAAACTTAGTACGGTTACTTTTTCCAAACGATAAGTTATGCAGTTTACAGAAAACCTCCGAGGATTTATAATTTCATAAACTTTTGTGGGCGTGTAAGGCTACATTTTTATTTACCTACTACGAAACACTGAATGTTAAAAAAAAAATTACTTAGTAGGTAAAAATAAATAAGCCCCTATATTCAATGGTCGTTATTTATAACTGGTATAAGAAAAGTGGTCAATTAATTGAATCACTTCGAACAATAAACATGCAAATTTTACATAAATGTAATGCTATGCAAGTAGGTAGGTAAGTAGGTAAGATGAATTGATTGATGACTTAACTTTAAGGCTTGAATACCTAGCCTGGTACAATTATAATTGCTTACTTGTTTGTTATTTTTGAAGGAAGCAACTAAAGGTGTTAAAAAAAACTAGGCATGTTCGAGTCGGACTCACGCCCTGAGGGTTCCGTACAAACTTACCTATGTAAGTAAGTATATAGTTAAATTCCGGAATGGAGTCTTGGAAGATTGTGACGTAACAATAAATTCACAGTTTTCAGATTTATTCCTATATTTGTGCAATAAGACCTTGCTTTATGCGACATTTGAGGATTCTGGGTCAACGTTTTTTTCCACATAAATCGAAGTATCTTTTTTTCTCTTTATCTTACAAGTTTGATATTTTTACAGCTCTAAGAGTCCGCAAATCTGAGTATATGGTTTTAATTTCAACTCGATACCTCTACGCGTTCCCGAGATAAAGGGCCTTGACAGACAGACATACAGACGGATGGACAACAAAGTGATCCTATAAGGGTTTCGTTTTTTTCCTTTTGAGGTACGGAACCCTAAAAAAACAATATAAATATGATATACCTTGCGATTAATATCTTGTAGTGACCTAGTTCATAGATTATGTGGCGGTGAACTGGGTCGTTCTCTTTTTCTATGGACGATCGATTAGTACAAAAGTGTGACGGAAGCGTACATGTACCTATTTCGTCCACTTTGTAACGCAAATTAGGTATACATACCTACTAAAAAGTAAAATATTATCCAATTTAAAGCCCTTGAATAAAATTATTCATTTTACTAAATAATATAGTAATAAATAATAACCCTAAAATAAAATAAAAGAGAATTGATAGAATAGAAGAAACTTTATTGTAGGTACACCAAAATGGTAACAAAACTTTTACACAAACTTAAATCTATGGACACAATGGCTGTCTTATCGTTCTACCAGACAGCCTTAGGACGGACTGTAAGAACTAACATAGACCGTAATATCTACTTTACATTAGGTACTTTCGAGAGAATCCTCTCGCGCGATTGTTGGTTGCGGGATTCCGATGGATGCGAGACCACAAAATAAATAATGCGAGACGTACAGGACCTGATGAATGGTGCAGTGACTCGTGTCCTCGCATCTTGCAGTGACACTGGGGGAGGCCTATGTCCAACAGTGGACTTCTTTCGGCTGAAACATTGATGATGTGTAGGACGGATAGCCGATGGGGCCGAAAGGTTCTAGAGTGGCGACCGCGCACCGGAAGACGCAGCGTTGGAAGGCCACCCACAAGGTGGACCGACGACCTGGTGAGGGTCGCGGGAGTGCGGTGGATGCGAGAAGCACAGGATCGGTCATTGTGGCGACGCTTGGGGGAGGCCTATGTCCAACAGTGGACGTCTTTCGGCTGAAATGATGTTGATGATGTGAAGCGATTGTCGGTAGAAAAGAAGAACAATTCAACTAAAAAACAAAAAGATCCGACGTCAAAGAAATTGTACATCGCGCAAAGAGAGTTCCCTGCACGATTTTAACATCTATAAATAAAAGGCCTGACTCATCAACGCTCAACCCAAATCCTTAGACCTAGAACGCTGCAATTTTGCTTAAAGATTACTTTTATGTTGTATACAAAAAAATAAGAACTTTTCAAGTTTTCAAAATTCACCCCCTAAATGTATGAAACAGGAATCCAAAGTTTGTATGGAGAAACCTCCTTTCACACGAGCGAAGCCGCTGGCTGAAGCCAGTAATATATAACAATCATCGGAATTACATAATATATTCTGTGTCATCGGGCAGAATGACCTACTTGTCCCACCCGCACGCAAAATACTTACTTTGAACGTGGAATTGCGGACACCAGCCCGATTTACATACATACAACAATCGGGCTATTTCTCACCAGCCACGACAGATTTTTCCCATTTCAATTGACGTTTTTAGGATTTTAAACCCTGTTCCGCAAGCCTCTATACTGGTGTCTCTTGACAATGAACGTCAACTCAGTCTTTGTGCAACTACTTGATTGCGACGTCATCATCATCGCATCCTGAAGCTCTCGAGTAGCGAGCTAAACAGCCAGCCAGTACCCGCGACTTCTTCGGGTATCCCGACCAGCAAGATGCTGATCGGGCGTTTGATTTTCTCTATTCAATTGAGATTTGCGGGACTTCCCACACATAACTTGAATGAACTGGCACCTGAATTATTGAAACTCACGCATGAAAAATCCTTTAGAAAATGATTAGGCAAACTTTTGAGCACCATATCTAATCAATGACAACAAAACGCATCACCTCTGTACCCATTTTTCTGTTTCCTTCTTCTAATCTTTTATTTTGCGTGTGTACATAAATCGTTAAATAAATAAATAAAACGATGTTTTCCCTAATACTACCGGCTTTGGTTGACGTCGTAATAGATCTATTGTTAAAGACTTTGAATTAGGAATAAGAAAAAAAAACGTTAACCATCAAGTACTTATCTGGATTATCGCTAGTTAATTTAGTTTGACCTTTGATAATATGACCCTGGCACTGTTTGCACGAGTCCTAAGAACAGCGCCATTCCGTGCGTTGTACGAAATAATGGAACGACGCAACGCACGATTGGAACGTTTGCTAATGATGTAAAATAATGGTGGCCACTCACCATCATGCCGTTTGATCCAGTGGCATGACAGAGACCACTCACGTTCAAGTGGTATGAAGCGGCGCCAGTTCACGCCTATAGACGCAAAAAAGCGAAAAAGTCAATTGTCTTCCGACGCGACGGCAACATTGCGTTTGTCGGCCTCAGTCGGCCTGACCGGCTTTATAACTAAAAAAAAGTATTTTTGGTGCAAAGCCCAATAAAAAACACTTATTTCACAATAAATTACAAGAGTTATCTTTACCTACAAGGCTGGCATAATTATCTACGTATGGACGAAGAAATATTATATTTTGTGATATTTATCACATTCGATCTCTGTAAAAATTAGAAAGAACTGCCGATGTGGCAGTATCTTTCCGTCAAATGGCATTGTCCTTCCAAACTTTCCCCGCACACTGGTAGTTGCCTTGATAAGGGAATATGATGGTGAGTGGCCCCTATTATAGATCATTCGCAAACTTGATACCTATTTTAGGTAGGTAGTACAGTTTAGTTGCCTTGATAAGGGAATATGATGGTGAGTGGCCCATATTATGGATCATTCACAAACTTGATACCTATTTTAGGTAGGTAGTACAGTTAGGCACCCGCACAACTTAAACCATAAGGTATAGAAGCATTTTGAAAACTCAACAGGCTAATTTTTGCCGATAGGATATGCATACTTCTTGCCCTTAGGAAAACAATAATAATAATATTTGCTATTCAGGTCAATTAAGTACACACAATGAAATAGAATACTTAATAGAAAAAATTGCCAACTCAGAAGTTCTTAATTAAAGAAACTGACAGATTTTAATAACCTAGCGGCCTCGCTTTTCGCATTTTTTTCTTATCTATTTATAAATAGCTTTTGCCCGCGGCTTCGCTCCCGACTACCTACCCTGCCTACTCTACTTACATTTTTATTTATATAGATTAAAACCTTCCGTGTACCATATGGAACATACGAAAAAAAATTTGTTGAATTGGTCGAGCCATTCTCGAGTTTTGCGCTTAGCAACATTCATTTTTATTTATATAGACAAAGCCAGAATTCCAAAGAATGTTTTTCATAAAATGCACGATGGCATCTTTTCGTAAAGAACGAAATTTTGTTATAGCACCGCTTTTAAACAATCCTTTTAAATCCTTCAAAAGCCAATAGCCACACGTGCTACTGAAACTATTTGCATCAGATAATTTTTAGGAATTCAGTTACATAATATTAAGGTAATATTGCACGATTCTAAGATTAGATTTGTACTTGATAGTTAGGGATATATCATTAATGAACCTTGGCGATAACAACTCGAAAATGGGAAGTCCACATGATAACAAGTCGAAAATGGGAAAGCCATTTTCGACTTGTTATCGCGACATTCTGAATGTTAACTCAATGTGGAGGTAGGTAGCCAAAGATATGTAAAACAGTAGAGATAATATGTCTTCAACACAAATTTATTTCAGTTCAGTTGTCTCCAAACTACGCCCACTTATTTCACTAACACAAAATCAAAAACTATAAGAATGACACACGCTCATATTTCACACGGACACAAAAAAACTGAAAGCTAGCAGTGTGTAATGTGCATTTAAGATGTGGGTGTGTTTTTGCCCTCCAACTGCATGATTTTTCAAACTATTTTTCTGATTATTTTGAAACTACCCGGTTCCTAAAGTTTCTAGACCGCAGTTCCCATTAGTCATTGATCCAATAAAAGATATGTCGAGTATTAAAAAAAGTAATCAATATTATATTATCTACAAGTATTTTGTTCTTAAAATGAAACGTGATATAACTTCATTATTTTAGGCTTTTATGCAATAACCTTGGAAAAATATTGTATTTGATAAAAACAAATACAGGACGTTATTTTTTTTAAATATTTAAAAGATAAAAATAAGAGAAATACCATACAATAGTTTAATTTACATGGTAAGCAAAAAAATAAGTTTTAAAAAACACTATTACACGTCAATTTTAACTAAAGGCCATCAAATCTAAGAAGTAGGTACCGTTTGACGTTTCTTTTTTAGCTGAAACAACTTTGTATAAGCGTAACTCACAAAATTTCAATGACTTTCCGTAAACCAGGAACTATGAAGCTATTTTTATTTCATCAAAAGACATTTAAATTAAAATCTCTCAAACAAAACAAAAACCTATATAGGTATATAACAGATAGCTTTTTTTTTCTAGACTTCGTGTCAAAGTCAGTAAGGCCCTTTACCGTAATGTCGCGACTCTTCAAATTCACTTATATACGAATTATTGTTAAAAATGTCCGTATAGTCTAACTTAGTAATATTTTCATTTTAAGTGTCTTTTAGTATTTAACTAGCTTTTGCCCGCGGCTTCGCTCCCGTCAACTGACTACTCTACCCTACTCTACCCTACTCTACCCTACTCTACCCCACTTTACCCTACTCGATAAAAAGTACCCTATGTCCGTCTCCTGGTTCTAAGCTACCTCCCCACCAATTTTCAGCCAAATCGGTTCAGCCGTTCTTGAGTTATAAACAGTGTAACTAACACGACTTTCTTTTATATATATAGATTTTCAGCTGACATCCAACTGTCAACGAAAACGCATAATTAAAATTTTAAGTAAGGAAGTCATTGTTTTTTTAAATAAATCGTAGGTAAACCACTACACCCATTGAAAGTAGTACACAGAGTAAACTCTGTTTAAACCACTACTACTCTTACTCTGTGTATGATCTTGAGTCAAGAATTTACAATGTCGGTTAGGTTAGTATGGAACTGAAAAACTCGTAAAAATATGTCTTTTATATAATTCTGACATTCACACGTTGCTATATTCTAAGATTTTGTAGTAATAAAATCTAATACATACCATACCAATAACGTGCTTTTACAGTAACATATAAATCTGTAATCGATTAGTAAATACAAAGAAACCAAATCAATAGCTCTTCTGAATCGTAAATTATAATTATCAATTTCTTTGACCTCATCCTTTTCCTTCAATCTGTCAGAACTTCAAACTGTATTTTTTAGATTTGGGCTTTAGATAAGGCCGGTGTAGCTGACTACTCTGAGAAGAAATAAAAAAACAAACTTGAATGACAAAGTCACTTTTTAAGTCCATACAGCAAACATGATGATTAAATGATATAAGAACCATCATGCATATTAGAGTCTTTTTTTAAGGTGGGATATCATCAAATTACTTCCCCCGGCCTAGAGCGGAGCACATCTCTAATAAAAACAAAAGCCTGCTTCACGAAACTATCGTGTGAGTGACAGCTGTAAATAAAATACTTATCCATTGCGCTATTAGACCAGCTGGTTAATTTCTCGATTTGTACTAAGCAAGCAATGTTATTTGTTCTCAATTAAAGCAATTGTTTCGTTTTAATTTTATTTTTTTCTCAATTAAGACGGCTTTAAACCTCAGAAGCAGCCAGAAGATTTCGCAAGTACTACGCCCCCTTATATCTCTACAGTATCATTAGATCTGTGTTGGTAGATATCTAACAGACCTTGCAGACACGCACGAGTGATGCGTGGAGAGCGAAGCCACAATCGCGGCGATGAGTCTTCTCTTTAGTCTTTGGGGAGTGGTTACAGAGGCTCCACGACATCCTCACTTTCCGTCTGACGCAGGTCTTCACTGGAAACGGTTGTTTCGGGAAACGCCCCGGGTTACCATTGTGTGGATTGTCCGAAGGACACTGGAGGTCTGCCCTGCTTAGCACCGCCTTGTCCTCGTGGAGGCGTTCAGTGGCGGTGACCTCTCGACTCCGGTTCCAATTTAGGTTATGGTACAGAGCGAGGGGGCATGGGAACCAGTCACCTCCTTTGCGCGATGGCAAAAGGGACATAGGTAGGTTTTACTCAGTATATGTCTGACACTCCCTCTCGCTCTACCCAAAGCGGGAACAGTTATCTAATGATTTCCCACTAAAAAGAAAAGGTACATATCTATGTAACTCATTATGCAGATCAATTGATGACGCATGAGCGTTGCTCAAATAAATTATAATAGACGACAAGATATTCAATTGGCATTTAATAATAACTAGCAGCTGCCAGCAGCTTTACCCGCGTGATACTAGAAAATTATCCCAAGGGAACATACTCCCGGGATAAAAGTATCCTATGTGCTATTTCAGGATGTGCTCTGTCCACCGGGGTGTACCAAGTGTCATCGAAATCCATTCAGTAGTATTTGCGTGAAAGAGTAACAAACATCCACACATATATAAACTGGCCTGTTGGTCTAGTGGTTAGTTGCCCTGACTGCTATGCTGGAGGTTGATTCCCACCCAGTACAAATGTTTGTGTGATGAAGCACGATCATTTGTTCTGTGTGTAAAGTTTTTTTTTTGTAGGATGTATAATAATCTCTAAAAGTACCAGTCCGATTGCGAAAATTTTTTCACCGATAGAAATCTTGTTTATTCCTGAGTGACAGGTTATATTTTATGTACGGGGTATATAAGTATGTTTATCAGTTGTCTAGTACTCATAACACTAGCTCTGCTTAGCTTGGGACTAGACGCCCGGCGTTGTGTGATAGTTGTGGAATATATGTCGTGGCCAGATCTCATGATATGGCCAAGTAAAACTGGTCAGATCGTTTTAAACGTTAAAGTTTGATGATATTACAATCCTCGTTGGGCCTACTTTCTTTAGACCTTTTATTATCATAGAAATCCTACATCAATGATATGGCCAAAGACGATTGACATATCATCAAATGTTAACGTTTACATGATCTGCCCAGTTTTAGTTGACCATAATATGAAGTGATCAATTCTAAGATCTGGCTACGACATATATATTATATTATGTTATATTATATTATATATACATACAAACTTTCGCGTTTATAATATCAGTAGGACTAATAAACTTCAATGCATAATATATCACCTCACAACAAGATACGTCATGCTTTTCCTTATATGTTCCTTAAACATTGTTCTCATTTGCAGATGTTGTCAGTAACATTGTTATGTTACAATCGAAAATATGGCATCAAGACTTCAGGAGTGCTGTTCTTATTCTGGTTGTTACTCATCCTGGCTGGTCTACCGCAGCTCAGGTTTGAGATCGTGCACTACAGTACAAACGTCGACGCGTATGCCCGATATAGTTTTGGCAGTTATATCTTGTACTATACGCTGATAGTGATCATGTTTATATTGAATTGTTTCGCCGACATGCCACCTAAAGACACACCTTACACATATGCGGAGGTGACAGTTTTTTTATTATTCTCAAATTACAGCAACCCTCCATAATTCAGTATGTAACACCATCTACTGTATAATCAACAGGTTCAGTCGCCAGAGAACAAAGCAGGCTTCCCAAGTCGGCTGACGTTCAGTTGGTTCGATCCGCTAGCGATAACAGGTTTTAGAAGAAGTCTCAATATAGAAGACTTATGGCCTTTAAACCCACAACTGAGTAGCAAGGAGGCTGTGCCTAGATTTGAAAAATTCTGGCAGAGAGCTTTGAGAAAAAAAGAAGAGTAAGTATTGACTTAATTATTCAGATATCCATCCTACGACGTCTACGTGGTTATAAAAAATAAATAAAAATGTTGTTACATTTGTAAATTTTTACATAACATATCCATAGTAATATGTCACATGAAATAACTTCTCCCGATCTGGGTGAAGCGAGAGAGTGTTAGACTTATACTTACTGATTAAAATCAGCCACTTTAGCACTTTCTAATAATCCCGCTGCCCTAGCAGGGGTTACCATATCTCAGCATTGCGGCTGGATTTTGAAAATCTTATCAAATCTTAAGAATTTTAGAATTAACAATAATTCTAAAAATACTAACATATAGATAATTAAAAGTTAAACAAACATAAACAAATTAATGAAAAAAGCTTAATAAAATGTTAAACAAACTAAAATGTATCTTCCTTTGGTAAAGGGCACCCCCTGCCCGCTGCTAACAGTGCTAACTCCCACGCTTTGCGATGTGTAACACGTAAGCGAGATCTGCAGTGTATAAAAACGATAATATTACGACTTTTTTAACTTGTCAAATACTTTTCAAAGAAAATTCTCAAACTGTAAAAACCTCAGAGTTTTTCAATAGAAATCAGGCCTTTTTTCCAGACTTTAGATTTTTTCATCTGGTAACCCTAAGCAGACTCCCTTAAACCTTGGTAGCTACCTAGTAGTACGGTTGCCATTGTCAATATCATTAATGGGGTATTGGGCGGTTGAAGTTATAAATAGAGAACACGTAAGAAAACAGTACCACATATTAATGGAAAAGTGTTATTATTTCATAACATTAAAACACCTAGTACAGCATGTGTCATAACATGTTTAGTCATAATAATATATGTACTTATATGATTATGAAATATCAGACGGAGTTCCTAAAATTTACTTTGGATTTCTTTTGATAAGTAATTTATTTGAAGATTACACTGTTGCACTGGTTTTGCTAATGGGAAATACCTAGATACTAATTATTATGTAATATCTGAGCAGAAAAACAAATAAAAGATAATTTGTTGTAAGTTTTTTTTCTTATTGAAGAAGGCCATGATAAACGATAACTAATCTTTTTACTGACTTCAAAAAAGGAGGCTTTGTTACTTCAGAACTTTATGATCTATGAAGATTTTATTTTAGATTTACATATTATATATATTTTTTTAATTAACTGATAACACATATTTCCTGACTGGTCCCATTTTTATCAAAATCTATTTTAGTATAAAATATTGTACAAAAATAAACACACCCAATTGTGGGGGTTTTAGTCACTAGGAGTCCAACCTAAATCGGTAAATCCCGAGATCTCCGCAGACGGAAGGCATCCATGAGACTTTCCTCACAGAAAATTTCTGAAACTACAAAACGCCATCTGCTGCGATTTTTACACACTCCTTCTGTTTTTCTTTTCTGCACGTGAAATCTACTGTACGTATAAGGTACCTATTTAAACCCGTTGGTAACAGTAAAGACTCTAAGGTATTTGTCAATAAGGAAAAAGATTTTATTTACCTACTATAAAAGTCCTCGTCATTGATAAAATAAATGCTGTTTCATATTAGATAACCAATACACATCTGCTCGTGTATTGATAAACTCGGAAACAAACGAGATTTTATTATCAAATACTTACCAGTTACATAATGTTAGTTTATCTACGTTTTTGATTTTATGGAAATAAGAAAGAAAGAAAGAAGACATTTATTTGAGACTCTCACAGGACAAACAACAATAAAATAAAAAGTAACTACTTAATCTATAAATACTTAACTTAAAAATAATCGAAAACAATATTAAAAGATAAAAATAAAAGACCTGTGCGAGGCCAAAAAGGCTCATATCTCAGCATATGCTGCGATATTTAACTAAAAAGTAAAAATAACGCAGCGCTGAAATTTGAGGAACGCATATGACTGTTGCTTTTCCGTATTTATGTCGTAGCCAGATCTTAGAAATTTATCACTTCATGATATGGCCAAGTAAAACTGACCAGATCGTTTTAAACGTTAAACTTTGATGATATTTCAATCTTCGTTTGGCCTACTTTCTTTAGACCTTTTATTATCATTGAAATTCTACATCAATGATATGGCCAAACGAGGATTGACATATTATCATCAAATGTTAACGTTTTTTACAATCTGGCCAGTCTCAGGTGGTCATATCATGAAGTGATCAATTCTAAGAGTTGGCCACGACATCTATAATTTTAAAACTCTTTACAAAATTCTATCGACAACTGTGCTAAAATCTACTAATATTATAAAGCTGTGTTTATTTGAAGGCGCTAATCTCAAGAACTACTGGTGCGAACTGAAAAATTATTTTAGTGTTGGGTAGCCCATTTATCAAGGAGGCTATATAATATATATGAACCATGGGAACGGGGCAGTAACCAAAGATGCGAGTGAAACCGTGGAGGACAGCTAGAATATTTAAACAATCTATCTATATTTAGGAACTCTACAACATTCTATCAACAATTTTGCTAAAATTATTTATAATTTGAGGCAACGCAGTTGATTTTACAATGCAATAATGAAAGTAACACGGCTTGAAAGTTGTGACCTCGCTTTCGTTTTCAATTCTTGATTTTTTTGCATCAGTGGACAGTGGCCAGTGGGCACTGTAGGTAGGTATACTCAGTATACTGTAATTTAGAGAGTAAGTTTAAAAAAAAAAAAAAACAGTTATTAAAACTAGCATAATATTATCAAGTCTGTGGTGTAGTTGACATAAACACGGTGTTTTTGACATCGACGGACAAACGAATACCACGGATCCTCCCAGTGGTAGAATTTTTCGTCGGCTATTTTTCAAATTTAAAAATTAAATATAAACTGTGTAAAATCGTTAGTCTAACCAACCCCGATAATATTTTTAGTAAAAAGAAAAAAAAAATAATTAGTTAATAAGTCATCGGGATAGATAAAATCGTTATTCTCAATCAATCCCGATGACATTTTTAATTTTAAAAGTAATTTATTCTTTTTTTTTTCACTAAAAATGTTAGAATAATATACAGTTTAAATTAAAAAAACGTAAGGATTTTTATTTTGAAACCGGAGAAAAATTCCACCACTGGGGGATCCAAAATCATGTACCTACTAGATCCATGGTATTCGTTTGTGTGTCGATGTTAAAGATACCCTGTATGTACCTACATGCTTGTTGGCTAGTGGTATGCTATGGCTTGTTGGTCTAGCGGTATGCTATGGCTTGTTGGTCTAGTGGTATGTAGTGTATGTAACTATACCGTGTCGTAGACAAAACTGCAGTCTTGTCGCAGACAAGTCTGCGACTGCGACGTCGTAGACAAGTCTGTCTAAGTCAGTGTGCTCAGGCCCTTAATCAATTTGGCATTTTTTAAAGAAGTTGTTAAAAAATATATTTATTAGGTACGTACAAAACTAATAAAAGTCCTTGCTATCAATCTTTCATCATCGATCTGTCTTGTTGTAGTAAAGCACAATAATTGTATTTATCTATGAATAAGTTAATCTATCCATGACCTGTACCATGACGTCTAAAGTAAGATTGTTTCATTCGTATTTCCAGTGTGGGTAAGAGATGGCGCTAGACAACCTGTATAGCTCTGTCTCTTACCCACACAGAAATAAGAATGAAAAAATCTTACTTTGAACGTCATGGTAACCCCGTAGATCTTGATTTTTTAAGAAATACATCAAGTATTCATTGTTATAACAGGAACTAGATCGTCATCGCAATCACCCAGTAAACAAAACGGTATTCCTTATAAAATAGCGAGCATGAGGCATTGACACTTAAATACTCAAGTGATTGCTTTTAATTAATCTGATAGTCTCTTGTTTATGTCAGTCGTCGTCACGGAATCATCGCGTTGTGGAATGGGTTGTTACTTAGTGAGATACATCTGTTGAATTGTATCAATTTATAATATTTAACCTTTAATAAAAACAGCGTGTTAGATACTTGTTACACGTAACAATTTCAATAAAATGCCTTTGTTTTTGACAACTTAATACATTGCCTTAATCATACAAAGTAGTCGCTCAAACAAAGGCTTTTCTCAGAAAATATAAAGTAGCGGTTCTATGTAATATCTATATTGAGAACAATTCTGATCACGATTGTGTTACGATACGAAGACAAAATGCCAATAGGTTCGTGCCCTATATCATGGGACTTGGAACATAACTGGCAAAATATCGAATGGCTTCCCATTTATTTTTTAGGGTTACCCAAAGGGTAAAACTCCGCTGTCCTATTACTAAGACTCCGCTCCGATCTGTCCGTCCGTCTGTCACCAGGCTGTATCTCATGAACCGTGATAGACAGTTGAAATTGTCACTGATGATGTATCTGTTGCCGCTATAACAACAAATACTATAAATATTTAATAGGGCTTCCACAAAACAAACGTGATTTTTAAAAAACAGCGGAGTCCTTCGTGCTCGAGGCGACTCACACTTTGCCCGTTTTTTTGTATATTCTTTTATGTTGTGTAAATTAAATAAATCCAAATCTGTACCTTCACAATCATGTACTATGTGTACGGATTTGGATTTATTTGGTATCATCCTCAAATTTTTTGTCCAGTCATAGACTTGATTGACAGCTTTTTAAACCGCTTCTTCGTAGCCATGACAAAAAACTGAATAAAAATCTAAAATTCACACCTAAAAAAGCTTATATTACTGGATATAGAAGCCAGCATGAGATTTTGGAAAGGAGTTCCGATATATTTAGATACCTAATAGATAACGAAAGTGAGCTCTAAAGAATTAATTTCGAAAATGTATCTCAGACGGGTGATAAATAGGAAATGAAAATTATTATGGATGTTATCATTTTGCCGATAAGAAATCCCATCGGGTCACTCGGCTATAATGTTAATGAGTCTCCACTTTACAGTAAAGCAAAAGCTAAAACCGCTGATGCTACTCCTGCAGCAGAGAAGCCGGCTAAAAAACCCACGTCGATATTACCAGTGGTGTGCCTAGCTTTTGGAGGACAGTTCTTGTACGCCGTGTTTCTCAAGGTGATTCACGACGTACTTATTTTCGCATCGCCTCAATTACTTAGGTGAGTAGAACTAACTTTTTTGGAGGTGGGAAATCATCCCTGTCTTGGGCAGAGCGAGAGGGCGTGTCAGACTTTTAGTAACTAAGACCCCTCCTGTTCCTTCTTTGACTTCTTTCCAGGGCCCCGGGGTACACTTTTGCACGACCAATGGCCCTAGTAGGCTTCGACCCTGCTGGGCTCCTACGGTTTGCTGATCTCTTTGAGGCGCGCGTGGAACACTACGTGCCGTCGCGACTCGTGCTCGTTGTCCGCAAGCCTACGCCTACGGTGGCTAAAAATCGGGATCGGGATCCCGGTGGGTGGGATGTGAGGGCCATTCCCTCACGCGTGCGGCCCCCTCCTTCGCTAGCATTACTGCTTCACAGAAGTAGGCGATCGCCTGCCATTCCTCTAATCTGCCGCCGATCACCCCCACAAGGATACGGCGGTGCTCTGCCCAAGCGGGGCACACCTCTACCGTATGCTCCACTGTGTCCTCTGGGCGGTCCACACAGTGGTGACAACCGGGCGTTTCTTTCGCGAGAATCTCGTGCAGGATTCTCCGAACTTACCATGTCCGGTGAGGACCTGCGTCATGCGGAAGGTGAGGACGCCGTGACGTCTTTCCAGCCACTCCTTAAAGAGGGGACTTACAGCCATAATAATGGCGTACCCATCCCGCTCTAAGGTGGAACAACAGAGCGTGTCAGACTTTAACTGACTAAAACCCACCTGTGTCCAATAAGTTGCCCTTTACGTTCTAAGGCCACGGTCACTCTTTCAAACGTTCCCGCAGCCCAAATAGACCTTGGCATGTTATGTGCGACAAAATTGCTTAAAAATTCTACACCCGTAACTTGAATGTGATTGCCGCGGGAATCTACCGACCGATATGGGGACGCTTGGGGAAGGCCGATGTCTGTTGGCTGAAATTTTCCATATCCTTACATTATCCCCCATAGCGTGTGTCTGTCTGTACGCGATAAACTCAAAAAGTACTGAACGGACTTTAATGCCGTCGATTTTCAACAATAGACAGAATGATTGATAAGGCAGGTTTAGACGTATAGGTAATGAATGCATATTACTGAGTAGAGAAAACCTGAGAAAGCTGGGGCTAGTGTTTGTATTTAAGTATATAAATTGAATACAGTTTACAGTCAGTTTTAACCATCAGGTTGTCTATGCATCTAGCGTTGGTTCGTTGCTTTGACGTCACATTACGTATGCGGTGTTTACTAATGCAACGTCAGCGTTGCGTTTGCGCAGTGCATTTTGATTGTTTTTTTTTTCCAAAATATTATTTAACTGAGGTTTGCTTTTGATTTTAAAAAAGCCAACATATTTTAATAACGTTTAAGTACCAAGATTTTGTAACTGTCTTATTTAAACGAAAAAAAAAATCTAAACCGCAAAATAAGTAATCAATCTTTAACACTTATTAGTTTCAACATCGTGATGTTTTTATTGCAGCCAACTTATTGGATTTATTGAAAGCGGTGATCAGCCTGTATGGAAAGGTTACATGTATGCTGTTAGTATGCTAGCATGTGTTATTGTACAAAGTATGTTCCTGGGACAATATTTCATCAAAGTAGCCGTTGTCAGTGTACAAATCAAGAATTCATTATGCAGCGTTGTATACAAGAAAGCTCTATCATTGTCTAATGCTTCACGAAAAGAGTCCACTGTTGGAGAAATAATAAACTTAATGTCCACTGATGTTGACAGGTAAATATTTTTAATACCATTTAAAATCCTTTTGTTTACACTGATATCTAAAAAAAACATAAAAAGATAATAAAAAAAAAATAAAAAAAAGATAAGGTGCAGTACCGAAAACAGTATAACAGTGCTAAAAACCTGCAAGTGTTTGTATCTAAAACAATTGTCATAGTTCCAATAAAATTCACTCCGTGAGAGTGACTAATTCCGCCGATAGCATACTTATGGGCGTTTGGTACAACAGTCGATTCTGTTAAATCAGAATAAAGTAAACATTTCAGTGTTCGGAAACTGAACGAATGACCTCGAAGTATCGAGTAGCATTGCATTAAATGCATTCCAAATCTTCTGACGAGCCGACTATCGGCCACTGATTTGCTAAACTAACCCAAGACAAATCGGGTATGTCAATTTTATAATTTTTTCAGGTTCAGTGATTTGACATTCGTAAACTTACTGTGGTCTGCACCGCTACAAATTTCGCTCGCCCTGTACTTCCTATGGGGTGTGCTAGGACCTTCTGCCTTGGCCGGTTTGGCCGTCATCATCGTACTTATGCCCATCAATGGAGTATTAGCGAGGTATCAAGAAAAGATGCAGTCTAGTTTGATGCGCCAGAAAGATCAAAGAATTAAGCTTATGAGCGAAGTGCTTAATGGGATTAAGGTAAGATATACCCAAAAGAAACCTGTATTGTTGATCCAGCACTGGCATGACACTGGCGAAAATGCAGCACAGACACTGAAAAAACGTAACGTTAACGCGGCATATTTTTAATACCATTACGTCTACGCTGGACATGACTTCAGTACAAACACACGAACTTGGAACAATTTCTGCTTATAAAACCATATTTCTATCAGGTCCTGAAAATGTACGCGTGGGAAGGAAGTTTCGAGGATCAAATTTTAAAAATAAGAAGTAAAGAATTGGGTGTACTCAGAAAACAGGCATTTCTCAATTCAGGAATGATATTCATATGGATTTGTACACCTTTCTTAGTAAGTATAAGACCACAATAGTCGACCGATGTGTTGCTGAAATGTTACCAATGAAATAATTTAATTAACTCATTGAATATTGTCGATTAGGTATCCTTGATGTCATTCACATGCTTCGTGCTGGTAAATGACACGGAAGTGCTGGATTCTAAGCGGGCATTCGTAGCATTGTCCCTTTTCAATATACTGCGGTTCCCAATGTCAATGTTACCCAACGTAATATCGGATGTTATACAGGTTGGTGCATTTTTGTTTTTATGAAAATTTCTTATCGAAACCCATGACGTCTTGATATCTCACCTGTATTTCATTACTACTAGTGTATTTAATTTGACCCTGAATATTGATGTTTTAAATTGTTTTTAAACAGACTGCTGTCAGTATAAAAAGACTTAACAAATTCTTGAACTCCGAAGAATTAGATGTCACTGCAATTGAACACAACCCTGATGAGAGTAAGTAACATGTTTTATAATAACAATGAACACTGTTTCAGGAAATTTGACTTTTCTGCATGTACATAACATAGAGATAAGCGTGCATGCCACACACCCATTAGTTTATGTGGCTCATTCATATCTATTAAAACGATAGTACGTAGTAATACTAAATAATTAATGAATTTGAAATGAAATACTAATTAATACATGAACCTAGTAGCTATGATTAGGTATTATAATTGGGTACTTTAGTTTTTTTTTTTTTTAATTATTAGTATCAAACAGAACTTTATCCAAAATCCCTAATAGAAAGTAGAAGGGAAAACTGTCAAGTAACAGAAAGAGGATGAAAATTGAAATCTGACGTCACTGTCATTAGTTTACGCACATAGAAATGTGATAGCGAGATGTTCTCACCATGCAATTTAAGTAAGGTGATGACTAATGTGATAGGAAATGTGTTTTTTTTTCTTCATATCAAACTCTGTTGACCTTTCATAACCATTACGTAGTAAAAATTACAGCAGCCATAAAAAATGTTGAAAATACACATTGAATTCTATTTTTTAGAAGATCAAATCGTAATTGAGAAGGGCCACTTTTCGTGGGGTGACGAACCAGTTATAAAGAACTTAAACCTGCGTATACCTCGCGGTTCTCTTGTCGCGGTCGTGGGTGGAGTCGGGTCGGGCAAGACCTCTCTACTCTCTGCCTTGCTCGGGGACATGGACAAAGTTTCTGGACGAGTTAACATCAAAGGTAGGACTCATCCAAATAAAAATGTAACCTCATTACCTAATCTAAAAACGGTTTTCTATTTTTAATCTAATCTTTCAGGAAATATTGCATACGTCTCTCAGCAAGCTTGGATTCAAAACGCAACCGTACAAAATAACATCTTGTTTGATAAGAAAATGGACCGAAACAAATATAATAAAATATTAGAGGCATGTGCGCTTGCTACAGATTTAGAAATTCTTCCCGGAGGAGACCAGACTGAGATTGGTGAAAAAGGTATGAATTATTAATTTTTTATCTAGTATTTAATTTTTTTTTTTCAAGTTCAGTTAGATTCATTTTGAACATAGATAAAACAAGAAAAATAAATACACTTAACTAATTAAAATTACATAATATATACACAATAACTCCTACCTAAAATATGGCGTCTAACAATTCCTCCGCATCGCTTTCGACTGGAAGTGTGCCCAAAAGACTGGCGGCATTGCCACGTTGTATGGCAATGCTTATTCTCTGACCGAGGTAAAAGCCAGCTCTTGGGTCACGCGAAGTGTCAACTAGCCGTTTGGATAATTCTTTAAAAAGCGTATGAGCACTCGGACCCCACGGCCTAAGAGTCTCAACCCCAAACGGCTCAAAAATATAACTGCTGACGAGGTTGTTATATTTTCGCCGCTTGAGGTTCTCCGCAGCCGCAGCGACAGCACCAGCACAGCGCGACAAGCTAGAAAGATGGGATGGCAATTAGATTAAAATTCTAAGAAATTCTGTCCAATAAAAACATTGAAAGAAATTTAAAAACAGTCGATTGTAAGCCAAAGTGTTCAAAGTGAGCATTTTTAATTCTCCGATATTGTACAGTACTAGAGAATCCAGTTCTCACAAATGTAAAGAAAGTTTTGCGTGCAAAAACTGATATTTACTGCTGTACTTTTGTTTGATAACTAACTGGAAATGGAAAGATTTTAAACTGACATGATTTACAACGAAATAGGTATAAACCTGTCTGGCGGGCAGAAGCAGCGCGTGTCGCTGGCGCGCGCGGTGTACTGCGACGCCGACAACTACTTCCTGGACGACCCGCTCAGCGCCGTCGACTCGCACGTGGGCAAGCACATCTTCGAAAAGGTGCGTGACATGGCTAGGTATAAATCTGTCGGGCGACGTCAGAAGCAACGTGTATCGATGTGTCAGGGGCTTTGGCTGCAAAGCTATGTTCCTGCGCCAGTGGCATATTTTAAAGATTTGGCAATGACAAATTCTGCAAAATAAAGAGCTCGAAAATTATAATACCTCGGATAAGTTACGAAATTAACGTTATCGCTTAAACGCAAATGCAGGAATTCATAATTAGATAGGCACAAATTGCTTTTTGCCATTGATACTTTTATTAAACAAAAAAAAAATATTTTTTCTGGTAAATTTTTGTGTTAGAACCTCATAAAGCGAGGAGAACAACTGTCCAGCCGCTCGTCCATTCATATCGAATCCTGGCACTGCGGCAGTGCTTCATCTGCCGCATAGGGTGAAGACAGACAGTGCCACTGGCTGTCTTCACCCAGGTTACGTCAGATTAATAGGTACCATAATTATATTCACTCTAAACAATGTTGAGAAGAGAGTGATTACCGCAAAAAACAATATAAAATTATGTTATCCATGACAGGATTTGTGAAAGGAGTGGCACCGGACTCTCAGTGTTTAGGAGTCTCAGTTCGGTACTCGCGATGATATTTAGGTTAGATTTCGTTTATAGTATATTTATACAGATTTAGATATAATTTTGGTCCCTACACAAATACTCGACATGAAGACAATTGAACAGGTTCGAAAATTCTAGCCTCCAGGACAGAGAATCCGAGGCGAATCGCCGCTACCGCCCCCTCTTGTCCGCCATTGACGTAAAGCGTAACTGACAGACCGGAACATTTCTGATGACTTCTGCGTATAGGTGCTGGGACCTAGTGGGATGCTGCAGGGCAAGACGCGCGTATGGGTGACGCATAACGTGTCGTACCTGTCGCGGACGGACCTAGTGGTGGTGCTTCGCGACGGAGAGGTTTCGGAGGTCGGCACCTACCAGCAGCTCCTCGCGAAAAAGGGCGCCTTCGCCGAATTCTTGCTACACCATCTTACGATCGCAGAGCGCTCGGCGACAGCTGAAGGTGAGTTGGACAAATGTATAGACGGCAATCCTAAAATAAAAACAATATAAGTACGATAAAAATGTAAGCGCACAATTATAAAAATAGTAGAAATACAAATAAAGAATGATGTATGAAAAAGTAAACTACCTAACTATGCTAAATAATTATAATCAGAATTATGATATTAATTTGAAATTTCATAAAAGACTGAAAAATGTAAAAATTTGAAGGACTTTTTGTTGATTATATTTCAGTTCAAGTTTCATTCATTAATTTTTTTTTTTATTCATGTTTGTTGTTGTTGCATTGGTTCATGGTTGCTCGGATACAGAGTTTTGAGTCATATGTTCATAGTATTTTTTTTATATTATTCTTTGGTAATATAGGTGTTTTACAATACATTGTAATGGTTATTAACAGTGTTTTCTCGGCAGACACTTCTTTTCACTGTAAAGGAAGTGTTTATTTTACGTTTCCTTTCAAGCGCATATTACTGCTACTGTATATTGATGTAAAAAAAAAAAAAAAATTTTTAGAAAATAAAAAACATCACAACAGCCGTGTCACAAATCCAGCCTAAACTCCCATTTTCATCCATTGCAATGGTGTTGCGATTATTTTTAGATAATTATTGATACTTAAATGGATCTGATAGTGATTTGTAATATTTTTGTACTATCAAAGAAAAAGCCTAAAATAAACAGATAACGCATGTATCACAACGACATGGCCATAATTATACGGCGCGTACTATTTTTTTCCATGCATCAGTTCCATGCCCGAGTCTTTCCTTTTGACAGTCATGTTTACGTTTCCAGGAGATGCAATGAATTTGTCATTTTCACAAGAATGAAAACAAGCGCCTATTGAATGACTAATAGTAAAGTTGCCTGAAAACTAGATGTATAAAAAATATTAGTAGGAAGCTAACATGTATATCGTCCAATAACCTTTGACCACGTGTTTTATATGACATTAAATCTAATTATTTAAAAAATGCAATTAAAAAGCAATCGTATGACATAGATCTGCATTCTGGGTATTGCTTGGGGAAGAGCTCTATACTAATTTGGGCATTATTCTTTGTATGAGACCCGTCCCTCCCCTCCAACAGATCTTTTGTATGTGTCAATGGGTTCTTAAGGATCTATAAAAAGACCAGCAACCAGTTTTAACTTACCATGGTCCGAGGCGAGACCGAATGGGATGTAGTGGCTTTCTTAGCGAAGGAGATGGCCGTAAACGTGAGGGTACGGATATCCTTACGCCCTAGCCGCTGCCATAGGAGACAGGTCTCATGGTCATTCCTGGCCACCGTTGGCGTGGGACTTTGGATGACTAAAGAATGAATGAGAAAGAGATGGTAATGAGTAGCTCGTCGTTGCCCGTCCAGTAAGGACCAAGTTTGAGTCGCCAACGGCGTTCACGAAAGCACGAAAGAAAATTAAAAATGGCAAGAGAATGTCTTTGTTCCGAGACATTTTAAAATAGATGATGTTTCTAGAAGAATTCTTCTTGACGAAACCTAATGTTACCAAAAGCTATTTTAGGGAATGTGGAAAATACTGTTTGGATTTTAATAGCTGACAGAACGTATGAAAAAATATGATATTGAAAAAGTCTGAACTTTTTAATTCAATGAAAAAGTTACAGTCTGCACATGTTCAGAAACTTATTAAAGCCCTTTTGTTTGTAACCAGCGATGGTTATACACCACTATTTTTTAATTAGTACAAATAGTTAAAGGGCTTATTAAAAAAGGTCTTATTAGACCTTTTTTTTCTAATTATAAAATATGGGGTGTATAAACGATGTTTTAAGCCCATATCTTGCGGTAACATAGGATGCATAATATAATGAACCAATACGAAAATTTATTACATTGGCTCATACACAGATTACAAAGGACATGCGTTTAAATTAGACTGAGGGTTCAGGGACAGCATTTATGACATGCATCGCTTGGCTATAAAGCGCAGATACCTCCAAGAAAAGATAAAAATGCTACCCAACCTACCTCTGAACAGTTAAATAAGTCGCGTTTAATAATTGGATGGTAGGAGCTGTGTTATCACCTTACTAAGATTTTTTGATTGAGATACATTTTAAATCTATTGGTCGATGTAAAAGTTGATGTGGCTTTTTGATGCGCATTTTGAATCTGTTAGTCGATGTAGAAGTTGTTGTGGCACTTATGAAAACAAAAAAAAAAAACTTAAAACCTTAAATAAGTATTCAGCTAGTCATTATCCAGTTGCCAACGTGCTATTAAATTTCTGTGTGCCATGGACTCGATTAGATACTAGAATTCGGCTCATTGAAACACCCAGTCATGGTACATTTTTTCCCATTTGACAGTTTGAATGAATAGTTAACGTGACATCTGTTGTTAGGAGGCAGCCAAAGAACGTAATTGTAAAACGCATGTCATGCGTGAAGGCCACTAAGAAACAGTCACATAACAACATAATTGACCGTTTACCTATTATATTACATATTCCCGCAGATTTGGCAGATATCAAGAACGATTTAGAAAACAAACTTGGATCGGAATTTAATCGCAAATTGCAATGGGCTCGTTCGATGTCTTCGGGGGCTTCAGACACAGAAACTATGGAAACAGGTAAGTTATACCTTGGGCCTATGTTTACATAAATACAAAATATATCCCAAAAAAGTATGCGCTTCGAGAATCTTCTATATTTGAAGATACTAGTACGATCTTGTGGTCTGAAAACTGTTACTAACATGGAAGTTCTTGTCTGTGTAGTTTGCACTATAAAATTAGATTTATAACTCTATACCAACAAACTGTGAAATGACAATCAGCGATCGGAATTGGACGATCTAAGAGGTGTATTTCATGCTACTTTGAAATCATGAAGATTATCGAAGCGCATATCGGTTCTGGAATAACTGAAAATGCAATTGGTTACCGATTAGCAATTAGACTATTTAAATATTACAAATATAAAACGGAAAAAAATTACATAAGCTGTACCTACACATTTTTTAGGTGACCATGGTGACACAGCTGCTAAGGATAAGGCAGAAAAAGAGAAGAAGCCAATAATAGACGAGAATCCAGAATTTGATCAGCTTATTGAGACTGAGAAAACTGAAACTGGAAAAGTGAGTACCTACTCTAGTATTTAGTATTCTGACACGGGAATTTTTACCATAGTCCTAGAACGCAAAGGGCAACTGAAAGGAGAGAACACAGGAGAGTTTAAGTCAGTAAAAGTTTGACTCGCCCTCTCGCTCCACCCTAGACCGGGAGAAGTCAATGGATAACTCCCATCTCAAAAAAAAAAGTATCTAGTATTCTAGGTAATGTTACTTACTGTATATGAACGTTGGATGTTTGAACGATTTTTTTTATAAATTATGTCAAATGATCTGCGAAGAGGTATAATACGTTGATACTAAAGAACCAATAAAAAAAAACCGGGCAAGTGCGAGTCGGACTCGCGCACTGAGGGGTCTGTACAAACTTACCTATGAAAATAGTTCAATTTCCAAATCGATTTTTAAAGATTTTTATGAATCGCAAAACGATTCCCTTGAGAGTGTCGAAATATACGTTTTTTGCAACATAAACGGCCGTATCTTCATTTTTCGTTAACTTTTTGTTTGATTTGTTGATTTTTCACAGCTTCAAGGGACCGCAGACCTGAGTATATGGTTTTAATTTCAACTCGATACCTCTACGCGTTCCCGAGATAAAGGGTCTTGACAGACAGACAGACGAACTCAACTCAATAAAAAAAATAACGACGTGGTTTCCAACAGAAACTCTCAGACAAGCAGATAAGTAAGAAACAATCTACATTATTCTAATACTATTTACATTTACACACAGGTCAAAGGAGAAGTGTACGTGCACTACCTATCGAAGATCGGTGTGAAGGCAGCCGTAGGAACCATTGTGATGTACATCATTTTACACTCGCTACAAATTAGCGTCAACTTCTGGCTCGCGATATGGTCCAGCGATGACAAAATGGTCAGTTACTTACATTTTGTTCATCTTTAATACAAAAAAAAAACAAACTACTTTAAAAAACCACATGACGAAAGAATAAGTACAGGATGTTATTTTTAATCTTGAAAATAAAAAACAAAATGGCTTTTATTTCACATAGACACTTATAAAACGTCAGAAGCTAGTGCACGGTTCCAAATTGGTATCGTGAACGGCAAGAAGCTCCTTTTAAAAAAAAATGGTTTTACAGTATTTCCGTCTATATCTATATATATAAAAGAAAGTCGTGTTAGTTACACTGTTTATAACTCAAGAAGGGCTGAACCGACTTGGCTGAAAATTGGTGGGGAGGTAGCTTAGAACCAGGAGACGGACATAGGGTACTTTTTTTTTTACTTTTTTTTTTTTAGGGTAGAGTAGGGTAGAGTAGGGTAATTTTTTTTTTTTATTAAATCCCGCTTTTGGGCAGAACAACGTCTGCCGGGACCGCTAGTTATATAATAAAAATGAACCCCTATTTCTCCTGGTCACGCTACTTTAAATGGCTGGACCAATTTTAATCATTCTTTTTTTTTGTTTTGTTCCCCAGCATACAGGGATGGTTATAATTAGGGTAGGGTAGGTCACTAGGTAATAGTAGAGTAGGGTAGAGTTAAGTAGATTAAGGTAGAGTTGGGTAGAGTAGAATAGTCAGTTGACGGGAGCGAAGTCGCGGGCAAAAGCTAGTATTACAATATTAATAGGTATGTGAGGACAGTGTAGACCAATCATTATTGTACCCAGAAGTACAATAAAAGTAAAAATAATAAAAAAAGGGAATACTATTTACATTATTAATACCTAGCTCAGAACAATATACATTTCACTACAAAGAATATTTATTATTCTTGAAGGAAAGATAAAGAAGGTCGTTGACTTCACGCAGTGAAAGTTGGAGTAAGGAAAATTGCGAATTGCGTACCTACCTACTAAAATTTCTTATTCACATCTCTTACCTTCAATCATTTAAAAGGGAAGCGTCAGGGTAGCCCGCGAAATTCATATTTACATACGTTTTTTGCATTTTACAGTTCACTATCTGGTTCTATGTCCATTAAAATATGATTTGCGTCTGTAATAAATATAACTTTATCATCAATATAACCCTGACGGTTCAGCTATCCCTATTGAATGATTTTGTCATGAAATAACCTTAAAATAGTTGCTGCATTTAACACTTCGCGTTTTCGTGCAACTATATTTCAATGATGGCCATTTTGTGGAATGTGTTATGTTTAGTAACTTACTACTACTTACTAAAATTACCAGAAAATCGGAAAACTGCAGGTTAATTTTATCATTTGGCACCCGTCGATATTATTGACCTCTGGCACTGTCAAACATTAATTTATAAAATACTTTTTATTTTATGTTTTCAGATCGTAAATGGTACAGTTGATACGGCACGTCGAGACATGTACCTCGGTGTGTACGGCGGACTCGGTTTCGGTCAAGGTAAGATTTCAGGTCATTGATTTATTAAAACCTTGTCTAAAGCTATTCATGTCTTGAACACATCCGTAAGTTCTATTGCAAATTAAATCACCAATAAAACTAGTAAAATATTCAGTATTCCAGCAACAAATAGGTACTTGTGGAGGATAGAATGTAAGTTCTTTTTGTGTGATTTTAAATAAATGTGGGCAGTGGCGTAGTGAGTCCAAGAGGGGGACAATATAATAAAAAACCTCTTTTTACCGAACTATGCCAAAGACCAAAAAGGATATGGTTTTTATTACAAAGTAGACTAATTTGAGAGTCTCTCATTAATTAGAGTTTGTGGACAACATTTTACGATTTTATGCTTCCATACGTCGGGGCTCTTGAAACCTGGAGGCTCCGTATCATTGTTACGAGTAATACGGCGATAGCTGCGATAACCCCTGTTTATGGTTTAACTCTTTTCGGTATAGTAATGTTATAAAATCATTTTCATTTCACTTTACTGTCTGAGTTTCCACCAAAGCTGTGCAAGCAAAGAAAAATACACAAATTGGATGCTTTAGATTTATATATGTTATTTTTGATTTACTTATTAAAAATACTTAGGTACCTACTAAAACTTGTAAACAAATAAAGTTATAAAGCTTCAAAAGAAGTCCGACATAGACTCTGACGTCAAAGTCCTTCGCGCTCATTCAGCTGTCATAAAAAAGATCATCATCATCATTTCAACCGAAGGACGTCCACTGTTGGACATAGGCCTCCGCCAAGTGCCGCCACAACGAACGGTCCTGTGCGTCTCGCATCCACCGCATTCCCGCGACTCTCACCAGATCATCGGTCTACCTTGTGGGAGGCCGACGCTGCGTTTTCCGGTACGCGGTCACCACTCTAGAACCTTTCAGCCCCATCGACCATCCGTTCTACGAGCAATGTACCCTGCGCACTGCCACTTAAGTGTGGCGATTCTTCGGGCTATGTCGGCGACCTTGGTTATCCTGCGGATATCATCATTCCATACATACACAAGGAATCTCCGAATATAGCCCTTTCCATTGCCCTTTGGGTGACTGTGTAAGCCTTCAGATGAGGCCCATTGTAAGCGACCATGTTTCAGTGTCATATCTCATCATAACCAACACGCACTGGGCATAGATTTTCGTCTTGAGATACTGTGGTATGTTAGACGAGTAGATACCGTCCAGCTTCCCGAACACTGCTCAGCCGAGTCGGATTCTCAAAGTTAGACCAACCCAACTGGATTGTCTGTCCCAGGTAAACGTAATCGTCTACAACTTCGAGTGTAGAGTGTCCGATCTTGATCGGAGTGGATGCTACGTGGTTATTTACCATGACTTTGGTTTTGTCCATGTTCATTTTAAGACCCACTTTTTCGGAAGCTCTACTGAGGTCATCGAGCATTGTACTGAGCTCCTCCGTAGTCTCAGCCATGACTACTATATCGTCGGCAAACCGAAGGCGAGTGATGTACTCGCCACTGTCATTAATACCTAGTCCACTCCTATCCAGAACCTTGAAGACATCCTCCATTGCAGCTGTAAATAGTTTCGGAGAAATGACGTCTCCCCTGCCTCACACCCCGCTGCAGAAGGATAGGTTTCGAGGTCCGGTCCTGAAATCGGACTTACATTGTGGCGTTCTCGTACAAACACTTCAGCACTTCGATGTACCGATAGTCAATCTAGCACCGTTGGAAAGATTGCAATACAGACCAAGTCTTGATCGAATCAAAAGCTTTCTCGTAGTCAACGAACGCTAAGCAGAGAGGCAGGTTATACTCCTCGGTCTTCTGTATAACCTGCCGGAGCGTTTGTATGTGGTCTACGGTGCTGAAGCCTTTTCGAAATCCGGCTTGTTCGGGAGGCTGGAAGTCGTCAAACGTGCGCGGGACGATTCGTGATGACCGGGGGTCGAAATTAGGCTGAGTTATTCATGTACTTGCTTACATCGAAATGTTAATATTAATATGGATCTTCCCGGTATTTCTAATGAAAAATCCCGTGTGGCCAACAATATTACAAATAAATACTAATAAAAACCTCGGAGATGGATAAGAAAATAAAAGAAAGATAATTAACATAAATTTTTTATTGGTATTCTTTATTGGTAAAGGTCTCTCTACATCAACAGAGGTAAGGTTAACAAATTTATACACTTCCTCCTACGCGTCATTAATGCAGGAAGAAATTTTTTCTGCTATATTTCTGATAATGTCATAAAAAAATCTGCTCTTTACAATTAATCTCGGGATTTAAGACATATCCATTTTATTCTTTCGCTATATGAAATCGGTGCAAGTACATATTTAACTCTATCTAATTCCGCCGTCTGGTGATGACTCTGGAAAACAGCTTGTAGATACCCATAAAAAGATATTAGTTTAGAATTATAATCACTTAATCTTTGTTAAAAATTGTTTTTCGATCAATTTTGATTCGAATTTCACCGTGAATTATTTTTGTATATTTACCGATATACAAAAATGTCATGTGAAGAGGAGGGATGAAACGCATGTTACTAAAAGAGTTATAAGTTTACATGTGGATGGATGGAGAGGGAGACAAAAAAAAAGATGGTTGGATTGTGTGAAGAGTGATATGAAAGAAAAGGAAGTTGAGTGATGTGAGTATGACGAGTGACAGGGCGGAATGGAAGAAAAAAATGTGTTGCGCTGACCCCAAATAACACGGGACAAGGGCAGGAAGATGATGATGACCGATATACAAAAATAGATTTATGTAATTTTTGTACCCATATCCCCTATTCAATTAGTGATTTTATCCCCGCTATGTAACACAGTTTTAAAGAAATACCCATCCCGTCTTTTTTAAGGTGGGAAATCATGTAATGACTTCTCCCGCACTAGGCCGATGCCGAAGGGCGTGTCAGATTTTACTGACTCTTATAAAACCACACCTATGACATTAGCACCGACTCTGAATTTGACAAATCCTGTATATGATGTTTCAGCTATGGCATCATTCTTCACCGATCTGATGCCTTTCCTGGCTTGCTTGAAAGCAGCGGCGTTGCTTCACTCACTCATGTTAGACAATGTGCTGAAAGCGCCTCTACAATTCTTCGAGGTCACACCTGTTGGTAGACTGCTGTCCAGGTTCTCCAAAGATGTAGATACTGTTGACACTGCACTGTCGTGGGAGATTTCCAGTGTACTCAGTGGTATTTTTGAGGTGAGCTATCTGTATATTTGTATTGGTTTTGACTTTGTTTTGGGAGCAGTGGTAACCCAGTGCTAAAGGTCCCAACTTACGAGTCGCATGTTGCAAGTTCATACCCATGCAGGCGGTTTACTTCGTGTAGTTTATTTCATCACCACTGCTGTTTTTTGACAGCAGTGGTGATGAAATAAACTACACGAAGTTTTTTTTCTTTCACCCTTTTGGGTGAAAGAAAAAAAACATGAGTAAACCGGCACCGGTCCAAGAATCAAATATTTGAAGACATGTGACAATCCGCACTGGACCTGCGTGGTAGATTACAGGCTATTGCTTCTCACAGAAAGGAGGGCTGAGTCCCAGCAGTGGGAACATTATAAGGTGAGTTAAATGCTTTTCGCTTAATCTTTAGGGTTTTTCAGACTGACAATGTCGGCGATCTACCTCCAAAAATTAAGTAAACACCTGCTTGAATTCAGGGGTCCACTTTCTGGAAAGTCAGGGAAGCTGAAGGTGGTCAGAGAAAGTCAGTAAAATTGAGGGCCACCTGGAAAGTTAAGGATTTAGATATTACACTGTTTGTGACCCAAATTAACTAGTAAAAAATAATTTATTTAATTCATGCTCTAATGTGACCCTTTGAATGGATAGGGACAGTTGACACGATAGAATGAAAGAAAAAACATGTTACACTGGCCCCAAGTAATATGGGACAAGTGCAAGATGATGATGGTCTAGTCTGACCCTCAATCCGTACTACTGAAGCATCGATTCCATTTTCAGGTTGGAGTGACCCATATTGCGACATAGTACTTGGTCATAATTAGATTACTTCTATGTAGGGTTCTTTATAGTAAAACGATAAGAAACTCATATATTTTGCCTATTTCACCTTTTTTTTTTAGGTGGGAAAATCATCTTATGACAAATCTCGCTCTTGGGCGGAGCGCGAAATAGTGTCAGACTTTTACTGACTAAAAACCCACTCCTGTTCCTTCTTTGCCCTCGTCCCAGTGCCCCGGGTTTCACTTCTTTCACAACTGTTTATCTAACTTTCACAACCTAGTCACTGGGTAACAGGATACCTATGGGCGAGACTGGTATCAGACTGGTACGAGCCTCTTTCTACCTGTAACAACTGTCAAAAATCTTCTTCTGCAGTTATTTTTTTGCCATTGGGAGGTCAATTTCACGGTTTTTGGAGTTATTCATGATCAATTAAAATAGGCTTGAAATTCAACTTGAAGATGGTTAAATTAAAATCGATGGTTTTTCCTCAAAATTAGTATAATTGGAAAATTTTTATAGTTGGTCAGGGAAATTTGAAAAAATGATCAGGAAAAGTTAGGGAATCGTCTAAGATATTAATGAGCAGTGGACACTCTGGTGATCCTATTTGAACCTAACTTCCACTTAAAAAAGATAAACACAAAACTTAAAATAACATGACCTCGGTGAAATAGTGTGTTCTGTGGTTTTGTGTGTTTACAAACAAATGTAACAATTTTTTCGACGAATTTTTTACTCTTCGGTCATTTCCGCGGTTGCCTCTGAAAGTTCTTGCGTTGGACTGTTTGAGCACCGCTAATATAAACACGGGTCGGACATGCCTATCTATATCTAATCTATAGAATAACTGAATTCAAAATAATTTTGCGATAGTTCTAAGATAAACTGTTACGCTAAAACAATAATACCGCCCAAAAACACATGGAATATTTTGCCACATAGATACCAAAATATATTAACAAAAACAAGTGTGCACGCCGCAGTAGAGTTTCATTTGCAGAAACACAAGGTCACGAGATAAAGATAGAAGATACTTTATTATTACACCATACACGAAATGTGTAATCATCCGTGGTTGCTATTTTCCCATCGTGCATCAGTACAATTGGATACTTGACTATATTTTTTTATTTCTTGTATGAAATAGTAACATAATGTAAACAATTTTTCAAATGCTTTTAAAGTTAAGTAAGTTAGAGACCTTTCAAATCTGGTAGAAGGGAAAACTGACAGAAAAAGATGTACAAACAACAACGTGACGTCCCCGCCATTAGGTTACGCGCGTAGAAAAGAGATAGTGAGATGTGTAGAATATTGTATGGTAATATTGTAAAGTTATGAAAGTGATTTGGTTTATTCAATTCAAATATTTATTTCAGATAGACATCCATAGATGTTAATAGTAGTACAACTTAGCCGAATATTAGTTTATGTAACTATGTATTTATTTTTCCTACTACTCTTACACACGTTGTCTACTTTTTTCAACACTCCTTTCGCATTTATGCCGAAGGAGATTTCATTAGAAATTAAGGCATCACTTTTGTGCTTTTTTCCATAGTGTTGGACATAGGCCTTCTTCTTTAAAGTTCTTAAATAATTTCTTCCATAACAAAACTGTCACTTGTGTCCATACCTAAAAAATATAAATACACCGTTGTAAATAACAGCCCACAGAGAAATTAAAATTACCTATTATTATTTTAATGAGTAACCAACTAGGTAAACAAACCTAATCGTTTTAGAAGCAGTACCTACTTATCGATCCAAGATAGACATTAAGGTAGAACTACATTGGGCACTCGTGGGCCAGATCTGGGCGCGTCGGCTCCATGCATTTTATTTATGGCAACTAGACTTGTAGAGCTATATTATTACACCCAACGCCACGCAACGCGACTTTACGTAAAAATCAGATGTAGCATACGTTTACGTGAGCGTCGTTCTAATGTAGATCCCGCTTTATTCATAGCTTCATGATATTATGTAGCTATAAATAGTAAAGGTTTCATCGACCTAAACGCGATTGTGCGTGTCAATATGATGACTTGGCGGGAAGGCTACGGTAAAGTCAAGGTTACTATTAGGGTGTGACGTGAGATAGAGCCGGCAAACAATGGTGCTCGCTATTGCTCTATTTCTATTTTAAAACTAGCTGACCTGATTGATTCTATATTTTGTTATTATCGAAATATTCCTGTTGGATGTTTTTAATTATTTTTTTTTGGTACAGGTAATCGGCACAATATTCGTGATAAGCTACTCCACACCCATGTTCATGGTCGTGATATTGCCCATCGGCGGGATGTACTACCTCATCCAACGGTTTTACGTGCCCACTTCACGACAACTCATGAGAATCGAGTCGGTGGCACGCTCACCTGTCTACTCGCACTTCAATGAGAGCATCTTAGGTGCAACCAGTATTCGAGCTTTTGGCGTTATGGACAGGTACATAATATAATAATCGATTAATCAGCTGTAGAACCTGATTCACATGAACCCTCGTCAATTTCACTGGCATACCTATTGACATTTAAAAACCTGTCAAAGTTTAAACTGTCTGAATCTAGTTCTTACAGATTTTTGTTATGAAAAACTGGGCCTTATCGGATTTTCATTTACGTTTCGTCGGTGATTTCGTGAAAATAAATTAAATACAATAAATCGGCTGTATTTCAAAACACGCGCGGTCTTCACGGAACTAATTCAACAGTTGACTTTCCCATTGAATAAGTAATTGAAATGCAGTTTATAAATATTGCCCGTTTTAATGTTTCAAAATTTTTCAATTCCCAGATTCGTGAAAGAATCCCAGCAGAAAGTGGATCACTATCAATCGGTACATTACCTGACTTGTGTCGCGGACAGGTGGCTCGGAGTGCGACTTGAGATGGTCGGCAGTCTCATCATATTCTTTGCTGCATTATTTGCGGTAATCGGAAGGGATACTATCAGTCCAGGCTTTGCTGGCCTTTCCGTCAGTTATACTTTGGAGGTATTTGTTAACGTCATTTTCAAAATTATTTAAACGTGTTGTTAGTTGGCATTATTGTAGTAATTATATATTTTCATTTAATTTTTAGATAACTCAGACTTTAAGTTGGTTAGTACAAATGGTATCAGGAGTGGAGACAGACATTGTAGCTGTGGAGCGAATGAAGGAGTACGCAGAAACAGAAAAGGTGCGTAAATATGATTAGGTTAGTATAAGAGCGCAACGTGTCGGTTAAATGATTTGGTAGTGAAGATTGTGATTCGTGTCGTAGGAGGCGGCGTGGAACGTATCGCCGGGGCCCGGCGCGTCGTGGCCGGAGACGGGCGCGCTGCAGCTGGAGCGGCTGACGCTGGCGTACCGGCCGGGCGCCGAGCCCGCCCTGCGTGACGTCACGTGCGCCGTGGCGCCGCGCGACAAGCTCGGCATCGTGGGCCGCACGGGCGCCGGCAAGTCCACGCTCACGCTCGGCCTGTTCCGCATCGTCGAGGCCGTGGGCGGCCGCATCCTCATCGACGGGCTGGACGTGGCCGCCATGGGCCTGCACCAGCTGCGCTCGCGCATCACCATCATCCCGCAGGACCCGGTGCTGTTCTCGGGCACGCTGCGCATGAACCTGGACCCCTTCGAGACGTTCTCGGACGACGACATCTGGCGCGCGCTGGAGTACGCGCACCTCAAGCCCTTCGTGCAGGGGCTGTCGGCCGGGCTGCGCCACGAGGTGTCCGAGGGCGGCGAGAACCTGTCGGTGGGCCAGCGGCAGCTCGTGTGTCTGGCGAGGGCGCTGCTGCGCAAGACGCCGCTGCTGGTGCTGGACGAGGCCACGGCGGCCGTGGACCTGGAGACCGACGAGCTCATCCAGGTGAGTGTCGCCGCCTCGCGGTCGCGACTTGTTCTGTCTCGCTCACTCACGCTCCTCTCGCTCTCGCTTTGCAGAAGACCATCCGCTCCGAGTTCGCGTCGTGCACAGTGCTCACCATTGCGCACAGACTCAATACCATCATGGACTCCACCAAAGTCATGGTGCTGGACAAGGGACAGCTCGTTGAATTCGCGCCGCCGGGAGAACTTTTACAAGATAAAAATTCTATATTCTATGGAATGGCAAAAGATGCAGGTCTAGTAAATTGAGTTAATAAAATCATAGATAATCAATTAAAAAAAAAGAAAAGCAAGGGCTTTACACCCTGCTTTTTTGTGTTAAGCATAAATCATAAATCAGTCAATCTAATTATGAAATTGTTTTAAACATAAAAATGTTAAACTAAAAAGTGCTATTGACTATAATAAGCTAATAAATGTGTTATTAGATTTACTCTCAATTTCTGAAAGCCTATCTAATTTATTATCCCACTGACACAACTGGTTTTATTTAATGTTGTTAAGAGGTCTTTACCTATGAAATTGCCGTTTTTTTAAAAAGGGTTGCTTTGAAGTGAAAAATAAAACAACACAAAGAAACCAATCAAGCACTTCAATCAAGCAATTAAAAAAAAACATTAAGTATATACATAATTTCGAAAAAAGAATAACGTACCTTTAATATAAAGTTTGTTTATACTTAGAACTCCAAGTCAATCCAAAGATATAACACTTCAAAGCAACCCGATTTAAAAAAAAACGGCAATTTCATAGGTAAAGACCTATTATTGCCTCCTGATAATTACAACGGCAACATGATATTTGACCAACTATTCAACGACTTATCGACCTTTCAGAAATTGAGTGTAGAACTCCCTGGTGCTATTTTTTACGAAGTGTGATCAAAATGCAATTATTTATTTAGTGATACATAATTATGTATTATTTACTTTATTTTTAAGCAAAACATAGTTCTAACTAGACAGGGCCTTAATTTGATTAAAATAATGATGCATTTAGATTATTCTACACCAAACAAAAATAGATTTAAAACTTACAGCTTGATGTTCATTCTCTTTTTCGTCACCCAAAATTTATTTTAGTCGATAAGTAGCTGTTCTTTTTTCAATTATAACAAGAAACAGAACAAGAGCTATAAAACAAACACAAGGTTAACTCTCGCAAACCTAGCCGACAGAACTTGCCAGCTAAAAATAAAAAAGTCTAACGAGCGTTTACGCGGCACGGTATTTTATACATATTCTTGAAAATAAATCATCATCTTCCTGCCCCATGTAAGGGCTGGCGCAACATTTTTTTTTTCTCCATTCTGTTCTATCAAACGTCGCACTTTAACCGACTTCCTTATCTTTCATATTACTCCTCACACAACCCATCCATAAAAAAACTGGACCAATCTGGAAGCATATCCTTTAGGGAAAAAAAATTGTGAAGCGGCCCATAACCGACGGAGTTCTGAGGTAACAAACATACAACCGAATTGATAACCTCCTTTTTTTGAATTCGGTTAAAAATAAATTAGAAAAGTTGATTTCAGCGCCATCTATTGGTTACGCTCAGGCCCGTAGCTTTTACCTTAATAGATATTTTTTTCGAAAAAGTGTAATATTTAGAGAGAAAAACAGAACAGTGATTCGTATTATTTTTTAACATCAATATCTCTGTTTTTCTCGAATTAAATTAAGTAAGTAATAAACTCCTTTTTAAAGTTGGTTAAAAATGAGAATGACCACCACCAACATTCCAGCAAAAAAAAAAATAAAGTGAGTTTTTTTTATGAATATCGAATTCAACTTAGAAGTACTTAGTTGTAGGTCTATTTTGTGTGGTGAATCTAAGCATAAATGTGTAGAAGCACTGATACCATCAATGTATTATTGTGATTATGTGTTTGTAAATTTAAGAGGACGTACTTTTTGCCTAGCCATGAAATAAAAAGTGATTTTATGTATGTACTTATTGATGATACGTATCACAAATTCATCATCAAAATTTCAGTCTAACAAAAAAAAAAAACATTTCCAAGCTAAAGTCTAATTCGTTAAACACCTAAATACCGCACAATTGAATTTTCAAAGCTCAACTCAAAGCAGAGATGAAAATCCATACCGCAACAAATTTTTAGCAGTTCATTTAGATGATTCCATAATTTAGTTAAACGGGCATGAGGCCATGAGTGAACCATGAAGCCACCTCCACACCTGCTTTTACCGAGAGTGGATGTGCATCAATCATGTGATGATCACGCAAACGTAAGCGTAACGTGCACTCGATGTGAAGTCCACTTGCTTGTCGCCAGCCGCACTCGGAAAGTGTTATTAGTGAGAGAGAGCCTTTTCCAACAGCCTTTTTTAACAGTTTATTCTAAATTCTGAAACGTACTTATTTCAACTTGATATTGGTAGATTTAATGACTTTCAATCGTACTTACATTATCGTACTTACAGGGTTCTGTGTTAAGTGTTTTATTCCGTGCCTTATGTAAGAGAATCTTAGTACCAATAAGTATTAAAACAATCGAACACATACCTGTATTTTTTTGCATCCTACCTACCTAGCATAAACATAATATAATTGGCGACATGAAAAAAAAAATATAAAACCCGACTGCGTAAAAAATAACTTCAAATAAAAACTGAAAAGAAAAAAACACGTCGGGATCCATATTGGATGGAATGATTTTAGTCTAGATTATTTTAATGGGTCTCGAATGTTGCAGTCAATATGCCATATTAAAATGTATTATTTGTTTTATTTTATGTGTGTAAATTAATGCAATTTTATTGGTTTCTACACTACTGGACTGAAATTGATTTTTTATTTTCAGTTTTTATTTAAAGTAATTTTTGACGTAGTCCAGTTTTTCTTATTTTATTCTTTTTAGTTATTGTAATCTAATATTACTATTTTTTCACTCTGTGTTAGACGTAAATTTACCACTTCACTGACATACCTCGACTAGGTATGTTTGTAAACTTCCGTCTCGCGTATTTTATAACTTAAAAATCTTTATACAAAAAAAATACAACCAACTTCAATGTAAAAACTTATGCAATCTAACTTTAATTTCGGAAGTCGGTGTTTCTGTAATAGTTTTGCTTCTTCGTTATTTTACACCGACTTCCGAAATTAAAGTTATTTTGCACTTTTCAGTGTTTTTTTGTGCTCAAAAAAAAAGGGTGGAACGAGACGGTGTCAGACTTTTACTGACACAAACCCAGACTTCTTCAGTCGCCCTTTGCGTTCCAGGGCTAGTCACTATTTCAAACGTTTCCGCTCGCAGCCATACCAGGCATTGGCCCTACTGGGCCCCTTCAGTTTTGCTGGTATCTCTTTGAGGAGCGTGTGCAACACGACGCGCCATCGACTCACGCCACGACACTCGCGTCCTTATTGGACGGACGAACGACGAGCTACCGATTGCTTGTCGTTTGCAAACCCATACCTACTGTGAAATCGCTGTAGGACTCCCGACGCCCGGGACATCTCCTTCGAGGACGACTGGGGCGTGAGTGTGTCTGTTCCTTCACGGTTCCTTCCCATTCCCTCTCGCTCCGGACCATGGCTAGAACCCGGAACCGGTGCGAGAGCGAGACGCCGACAAACGCCACCACGAGGACACGGCTATGCTGCAGGCAGGACACACTTCCACCGTAAGCTTAACCATGATAATAAACAAAAACGAAAAAAAAATTGAAGCTATGAATGATTAGGATTACCGCTGTTTTAAAAGTTTAAATCTATAAGCGAAATACCCCTCACTGATTAATCACGAAGTCTCAGAAACTATAACACCTACAAACTTAAAATTTGGCTGGTAGGTTCCTTATAGGGCGAGAGACATCCGCTAAGAACGGATTTTACGAAATTCCACCCCTAAGGGGATAAAACGGGGTTTGCAAGTTTGTATGGAGAAACCTATACCTACTTTTACGCGGGCGAAGCTGCTGGCAGAAGTTGTATTTTAATACAAAAATCATATTGTTAGTTACATTTTACTGCATATGAATGGAATGGATGAACGAAGAACACAATTAATTAATTGAGTCACAGCATTATTTAGAAAGAAAAATATTTTATTGGCACGCATGGATACACACACTGTAAAAACAAAATTTAAGACAACTAAGAAAAAAACACTGACACAATGTGTGTCTCACGGCTGCGCCAAATAGGTCCAGTTCAGCAAAAATGCCAGACAACAAACATGGCAATCAGCGTCAGGCAAGTACTGCCTGACGCTGGTTTTCAACTGAACCTTATTGAGAGAGAGAACAGCAGTTATTTACTTATTAGTATTATGTGTAAGGTAAATAAATTTATATAAATGTTAATGTATGATAAATGATAAATAATACTTAGAATTACGTGGATTAGGACAGCAGAAGAATCGCGTGTGACGGACACCTAGCCACTTGACATAGTGATTCGAATGCGATACAGGTTAATTTATTAAAATAATGATGGCTTTAATGTTTTTTTTATTTATCGGGACATTCAAGCGTCCCGATCAGGTGCAAATCGGGACACGTCCCCAGACCCCTAAAATCAGGACGTCCCGCACAAATCGGGACGCCTGTAGTGTTGTAACGTAACGCACGCGGGCCTAGTGCAGACGGGTCGCTATGTCACGTGTAGATACATATGTCACATGTTTATTAATTATTATTAGTTTAAAGACATGCATGATCTACCTAACCTTGGACATACTAGATAAAGCTTTGGACTGTGCTCACAAGGCAGAACGGTACCGGAAACGGTACTTCACTACAAGTTTCGCTCGAAAACTTAACTATATGAGGCGAAGTAGGTATTGAAATTCGAGCTCGCTTTGCAATCTATTTTGGTTCTTTTCCGTATATTGTCGACAAAGTTAGTTCGATCTCTGAATACGAATAGGCAAAAGAAAACTATTCCGGCCTTGTCGGCACTTATGAATAGAATCATTCGAGACGTCGAAAACCAGGAAATTAATCAGTTTTAGACGATAATATCAATAATAAATACAAGAACCTTTCAGAATGAACCTTATAAAATAGAATTTCTAAGTCGATAAATTAACATCGATTTTATCGAAAAACCTGTCGACCACCTGAGAGCGTGGAAATACGGGTAAAGACGCGCCATACCAGGATTCCGTGCGTGTGTGTTCGGGGGCTCTAGCACCAATCCTCCCCCCCCCCCTCTCCAAGAGGTAAATACTATTTACCTCTTGGGTACTATTATGTAGTAAATAGTGGGTTCGGCTGTGGCGCAGCTAGACTAGTTTTTTTGTCGAAAGATGGTGTTGGAGGAACCTAACACCAAGACCGACCTCGAAAAAGGGATTAGATTACTCTCACTGGGATAGTTGAAGTTTTCATTGTGATCTTACGTAAAAAGTCTTCGAACGAGCGGAGCCAGCTGTAAAATTGGAATCATCCATCCTGTCGTATAATTACTATTCATTATCTGAACAAGAGCATTTAAGTTTATGGAAAATATGTTAGGTACCTAGGCTACCAGTTTTTGTTGTATACCTCCTGCACCGGTAGCTCAATACCACTGATAGGTACGACCCTATGCAGCTATGACTACCTACTCGATTGTTCGGAAGAGTTACCGTGGCCCTGGAACGCAAAGGGCAACTGAAACAAAGTCTGTCGTCCTTCTCACTCCACCTATATGTGCTGGAGTTATTTAATGATTTCCTACCTCAAAAAATAGGCAATTTTATCAAATTCATTGGCAGTGTACTGTGTGTTTTTTAAACTTATTATTATTCGTTTTATCCGAGCTGGGTAAGATGTAAACTTTTTTCTAGGAGCACGGTTATAGAAACTCGCATCGGTACCTACTCTGTGTTAGGGCCTGCGCACACTTGAGTCAAGACTGCCTTAGACAAACTGGTCTACGACAAGACTGTTTTGTCTACGACACGGCGCACACCATCAAGACATAACAGTCTAGCGGCGTACGGCCAGTGTTGTCAACTTAGTGGATTTTTCACTAAAACTGGAAACCCCCCATTTAGTTGCGAAATATTGGTTTTAGTGTAGTGGATTTTTCCAGTGCTTTAGTAAAATTCAATTTCTTACTAAAAATGCGATCACTCGGGTGTAAATCAGCACCATAGAATCTATAATTATCAATTTGATACCGAAAATGATGGTGCAAACAAAAAAAAATATTCGGCTGAAGACGAATTAATACGTAGCTGTTATTGAATAATTTGTATGTTGATTTACCTACTAATGTTAATTTACCACAAATGGTATTTTGATCAACTGATTGTAAATTTTTATCACTTATTATTAAAAGAAACTAGAAATAACTTATATGCCTACTTATTTTATTTTGTACAACATTTTTTTGTGGGTAATTTTGCGATTTTGTGTGTGGGATTTTTTACTATTGGTTTTCTGGTGTTTTTAAAGTTGGCTCTAATGGTAAATTAGTGTAACTGTTGGCAACACTGGACGTCTTCAAACACTCTTGTCGCAGACAATTCTGCGGTGTCTGTCGTAAACAAGTCTGTCTAAGACAGTCTTGTCTCAAGTGTGCGCAGGTCCTTAGCGTGGTGGGTGGAACCTACCAGAACCTAGCACCACATTAATTTAGAGTTGAAAATATTACTACTAGAAAATATACTAATAGTATTCCACACGCGCCTCAAAGAGATATCAGATGGGCTTCGGCCCTGCTGGACCCCATCGATTGGGGCCCAGCAGGGCCGAAGCCCACTAGGGCCATGGGTTGATTTCTAAAAGGGAAACCCACGGCAATTGAAGGAACATAGGTGTGGTTTTAGTCAGTAAAAGTTTGACACCCCCTCGCGCTCCGCCCTAGTGCGAGAGAAATCACTAGATAATTTCCCACCTCAATAAATCCCTAGGAGTTATATGTTATGACTAGCTAGCAAGACGTGAACTATGTGCCAGACTTTCTACTGTGACATACGAAGCTCACGCGCTACTATGTTTGTTGACAGGGGCGCCGACTCCGTGGGTGCTCGGGGGCTCGAGCACCCATAAGAAATAATCAGTGGGTGCTGAGCACCCCTGAGAATAGATATCAAGAAACAGATCAGTAATCGCCTTTTAGGTTACGTATAAATTGTAATATTTCTTGATAATAAATAATGGTTTCATTTTATATTTTTATCGAACATATTTAGTAATTAAGTACGCAGTATGTAAGTAGGACATTTATTTATTTGTCGGTCGATCAGTGCGCATTTCCCTTCTCACACTTCGCCCCTTTTTCGAGTCATCAAATGAGCATGAGCACCCATGAGGTTTTCTAAAAGCCGGCGCCCCCTGTTTGTTGATATGTTGGGGTCGTCAAAAAAAAGTTGAAGAATCAACTCGCAGCAGTCGGTTATTGAGACAGCGGCGTTGATATTTTTCCGCGCCTCAGCAGTGTTACCGTAACAAAGTCCGTAACAGTACATTATCTCAGCGTACCTACTCAGGATTAGAATATATGCAGCCATAGTCAGCAGCAGTTATGAACGCTCAGCACAGCACAAGACAAAGATACGCGGCAACAGTTAGTTAACAAAACATGTACTTATGCGATGTACCTAGAGTTAAAACTAACTAACGATGGCGACCGTCTCGCAATTTTACCTGCTTCCCATAAATCTCTTCTCTTCCTTGATACACGAGCAAAAGTATTGATCATCATACCTTTCTGAATAGCTGATAAGACAAGGATATTTTTCTAGTAATTTATATAAGTATCAGGTGTAGTATTTTCTTACCTTTTCTAGTGATCGTTAATGTCAATCAAGCACTACAAGTTTGCACCATTTCTCATTAACCAAGGAGATCGAGGTAACTCCCTGCCACTACATCTCAATGCATACGCAGCTCGGAAATGTTATCTATGACTGCATATCTCGCGATTGTGGAGAGTCCTAAAATTTAAAGAGTCTCGACCTTCACTCTTCCGCGGGATACACTGTGATACACAGTTATCACCGATGACTGTGGTCGATGCATTCGATATGCAGTCAGCAGTATATGAACCCGAAAGAGTAGGCAGGTACCAGGTACGTCGAACGAATACCTACATTAAAACAATGACCCAAACGTTGAAAGCGCGCCCCTTGTTTCTGCATAAAATAAGGTTCCTGAATTATGGCTTAGAGGTCAGGCAAAACAAAAGCGGACTCAACCTATCACCCTGAAATATACAATATATACTCGCTCAATCCTTACCGGTTCGCTAATAATTTTTCTAGATATTTCGACGTCCTTAATAACGAAGGATCGACCTCCATTGAGATAGAGGAAAAACTGTGGGATAAAATTGGTTGCCTGTAAAGTCGGTATACGGGCGAAAGTTTTACGTGACAACGACTTTGAGTGGTAAAATAATTTTAATGTGAATATTCATTCGTATAGTAGGAAGAAGGATGAAATAATAGGGGACGCGTGCCTTTCACTTTTTATGTCTGTCTCTCTCGCTCTTAGGCGGGCTAACCATGCCCGAGTGGAAGGGACGCGTGCCTCTCACTCGCTCTCATTGTGAGCGCATAACGTGAGCGGAGCGTAACGCAGTTTCTTGAAGTGTCACCCGGCAAACCAATTTATAAGACGTTGTCACGTCAAAAGACAAACTGTGGGATAGAGGAACGGATGGAAATTGGGGTTTAGTCTAGGAATGACTAATTCGCGAAATGACTACATGGTCTATAATTGACCAATTCTTGAAATGTACAATTCTTTAAATGACTGATTCTACAAATGACTGATTCTATAAAAGACCGATTCTTTTAAAGACCGATTCTATAAATCACCGATTCTTCAAATGACTGATTTTTCAATTCTATGAATGAGTGTGAATATCGTAAATAAAATGCTATGTAAGGGTTGGCAAATCATATATTTCAACTAGTTTCAAAAAATAACTTCTATCATGTCCCAAAAAATAACTTGTATAATGTCACGTACTACATTTTGTAGCGCAAAAGTAAACATTTATTCGGTTTTATGACTTTTTGATAACTGTTGATTTTTTAAAAAGAAAAAGAATAAATGTTTACTTTTGGGCTACAAAATGTAGTACGTGACACTATAACCACATATTCCTCAGTGATTTTTTTTCTTAGTTTTTGATATGGATAGTCTTTTTTAAAAAAAATGATTAATATTCAACTACATATTCCTAAGTGATTTATTTTTTAATTTTCTATAATTGTTGATTTTTTGATAATTGATTTTATGACTTTTTAACACGGGACAAGGGCAGGAAGATGATGATGATGATGATTTTATGACTTTTTGATAACTGTTGATTTTTTGGAAAGAAACCGAATAAATGTTTACTTTTGCGCTACAAAATGTAGTACGTGACATTATACAAGTTATTTTTTGGGACATGATAGAAGTTATTTTTTGAAACTAGTTGAAATATATGATTTGCCAACCCTTACATATCATTTTATTTACGATATTCACACACATTCATAGAATTGAAAAATCAGTCATTTGAAGAATCGGTCATTTATAGAATCGGTCTTTAAAAGAATCGGTCTTTTGTAGAATCAGTCATTTTTAGAATCAGTCATTTAAAGAATTGTACATTTCAAGAATTGGTCAATTATAGACCATGTAGTCATTTCGCGAATTAGTCATTCCTAGACTAAACCGAAATTGGCTACTTTTAAAATGGCTCTTTGAGCTCTTACGAGAGGAAACAAATAAGTTTTTGGTGCTCCAACCCATGAGGTATTGCAGTATTGAATTACAGATTGTCCGAGTGCCAGATAAACTTGGGTAATCAATTTTGAGTCTGCAATTACTCGCAATTTTTTAAAAATATAGATTAATTTTCGCACTCTTTTAACTAAACTTTCAATATGTGGTCTAAAGGAGAGTGTTTTGTCAATTATATTTAATGTCGCATGTTTTAAGGATAAAAGGACAATTACATGTACTGACTGAGTGGAATTCACATTTGTGGGCATAAAGATGAGAATTAGTAGTGTTAGATTGAAGGTCGCGCATGGAGAAGTGAATATATTTAGTCTTATCAGCATTTAATGTTAGTAAATTGCTTTGAAGCCAATTAGTCACATTGTTCAAACCTACTTGGGCGTATTCGTATAATTCATTGATGGTTTTAGCGGAAAAGATTAAGGCTGTGTCGTCAGCATATGAAATAATTTTGCCTTGTTTAATATTTAAATTACACAAATCATTAATATAAATCAAGAATAGGGTTGGGCCCAAAATGCTTCCCTGGGGAACACCAAAACTAGTGTTTTTTTTGTTCATCGCTTCTGATGTCGTCAATTCTAACACATTGGTATCGATCATCTAAATAGTCGCTTGAAAGTTTTAGCGGCGTTCCCCTAATTCCCATGGCCTCTGACTTGTTTAAGAGTATAGAAACAGATACCGTGTCGAAGGCCTTCGCGAGGTCAAGAAAGACTCCTAGGGTGGTTTCCTTTAGCAAGTTCCACGGAGACATGATCGGTCAAGTTGTGCACCGCGTCGTCCGTGGACAGCTTGGCACGAAAACCAAATTGCGAAGATGATAGAAGATTATTTTTCTCTAAATAGTTAACTAGTCTGCTATTAATAATTTTCTCTAGTATTTTAGATATAGATGGAAGTAACGATATTGGCCTATAATTATTAACCAAGTCTTTGTTTCCAGATTTAAAGATAGGGACTACAACTGCTTTTTTCAAGCATTTAGGGAAAATACCTTTAGAAAAACAGAGACGAAATATATGAGTTAAGGGAGGTACCAGGATATGTTTAAATTGTTTAAGGATCTTACTGCTAATATTATCCCAGCCCACCGCACAGTCATCCTTGAGAGCACAAATTATTCGAGTAATTTCGTCTTCGTCAGTGTCTAGCAAGCCAAAAGATTTTAAGGGACAATTATCACACATATTTGGGGAATAAATGAATTCTAAATAAAAGAGTAAAAAAGAAACAAATATTGGTAAAAAAAAACTATTTATCAAATGCTTAAAACATAACGCTGCGAAAATTCATAATAGTCAATTGAAACGAAACCATCTAATGAATTTCATATTATTATCTACTTATACAAAATACACTAGACTGTAAAAATAGGTTAAACAGAGCCCGAGTAGCTAAAAAATAATTTTTGAAAATAAACTGTGTATTATATAATTAACCAAAACTCGGCGGCGCTAAGTCTAGTTAATTGTTTAAGCCAAGAAAGGTATCGTGTAGAAGTCCCAACAAAATCTACGAATATAATCGAAATCGGCTCTACGTTGCAGTACCGCACTACGATTTATCTCGATCTGGCATGGCATATTCTGATAAAAACAGGGATTAATTCAATCAAAGTTGATCAAATGCCAGGAATCCAAATGAATGAAAACCTTATTAAAAAGTATTTGTGTCCAATCATCGCTGTCTATGCTACTCTAGAGGTGAGATATTTCTGTTGATTTTCATACTCGTACTTCAAAGTATAAATATCGCCAAATACCAAATAAAAAATTGGGTTTTAAAATACTAAAAAATTTATGAGTGGATGTACAGTACAAAGATGAAAAATTAGCCTTTACCTTCGAAAATTCATTGTCGTTACGTTTACTTTTGATGATACAGAAACAAGATTTCTTAGTCAGTTATGCAGACATTAAATAAATTCAAAGTAATGTTTGATTCATGCATCAAGTGAAGCTAGCTTGAAAATCTTAACTCACCGTCAAGGGAGGATTGATTTCCTATGGACCACTCAATATCTACATAATTCATTAAACCCCAAGCGAACGGCGGCATTCGCTCTCTCATTGTATGCTATTGTGTCTCTAATTACGGTATTCGAAAGGTTAAATAATTATTCATTCAGTTGGTTTTTCCGTTCTAGGCCAATGGGTGTCTTTTTCAGGAATTCCCCTTGGCCTTAGCGGGCATCAGCCCTGCAAAATTGTAGGGGCTCCCGAACAATTTTGTTTCTATTTGAAGCGCAATTGAAACACTAAGCGCTGTCTACGCTGTCGGGCTCGGTCCGGACGACTACCCGACGATCAGACGGCGAGCTACCCATTGCTCGTCATCCGTAAGTCTACACCTGTGGTATTTGAGGTTCTGTCTAGCGACTCCCAAAGCTCGAGGCATCTTCTGTTGCGGTGGCTCAGGCATGAAGATATCCATTCCCTCACGTATGAGGTTGTCACCTTCGCTGACATTCGTGCTTCACAGAAGGAGGTGACGAATCCCATTCCCTCTCACCCCGGACCATGACCTGAACCAGGATCAGCGCGATCTCCTCCACGAAGACACGGTGGTGCTATGCCCAAGCGGGACACACCTCCACCGTATGCTTCAACGTGTCTTCCGGACGGACCGCACAGTGGCGATCGTGATACCCGGTCGTTTCTTCCCCTGAATCTGGAACCAGGACCTCCCGAAGTTACCATGCCCGGTGAGGACCTCTGACAATTGGAAGGTTTTTTTTTTTTTTTTCGGTAGGAAAATCATCTTAAGACATCCCCCGCTCTTGGGCGGGGCGGGAGATAGTGTCAGACTTTTACTGACTAAAAACCAACTCCTGTTCCTTCGTTGCCTTTCGTACCAAGGCCGAGTCTTCCTTTCAGAATCAGACCCTTGGCCCCAGTAGGCTTCGACCCTGCTGGGCCCCTACAGTTGCTGACATCTCCTTGAGGCGCGCGTGGAACAGCACGCGCCGTTGACAACTTGGGCTTGGTCCGGACGGTTACCGGACGGTCGGACGGCAACCCACCCATTGCTCGCCGTCCGCAAGCCCGCGCCTACGGTGGCCGGAAATCGGGATCGGAATCCCGGCGGTGGTTGGGGCGTGAGGATCGCTGCCTCACGCGATCGGCCGCCTCCTTTGCAAGCATTACTGCTTCGCAGAAGGAGGCGACCGCCTGCCACTCCTCCTCGCTCCGGACCATGGCCTGTACCAAGGCCCAGCGCGAGAGATCGTCGCCGCCGATTGCCCCCACGAGGACACGGCGTTGCTCTGCCCAAGCGGGGCACACCTCCACCGTATGCTCCACCGTGTCCTCCGGGCAGTCCACACAGTGGCGACACCCGGGCGTCGCTTCCGCACGAATCCGGTACAGGAACTTCCCGAACTTAACGTGTCCGGTGAGGACCTGCGTCATGCGGAAGGTAATGACGCCGTGTTGCCTTTCCAGCCACTCCTCAAAGAGGGGACTTACCGCCATAATTAGACAATTGGACGGTGAGGTTACCGTGGTGCCTCTCCAGCTACTTCTCAAAAAGGGGACTTACCGCCATGATTGTGGCGTACGTACCTGGTCTATACCTGGGCTGCGTGCTGGAAAAGTTTATAGTTTATATATTATACTTGGTTGTTATACCAGTACTGATATACTAGTAGAGAACTAGAGATACAAAAACTGAGTAAGGTGGAGGTTAGGCGTGTAATAGACGCCTCACCTCTACAATACTGACTGACATTTTTCATTTCTATTCTATCTATGGTGCGCGGTGCGTTTCGGTGTGATGTGGTGTGTGGTGTTGAAATTTTTATCGAATTTTTTACAAATTCTGTAAAAATACTCTCAGGAAATGAATTATTTTTTATTGTAAATAACTGTTTATAACTAATCGTTATATTAACTTTATATATCGATCAAGTGTCAGTTTTATTGTAAAATTTATGGCAGTTACAAGTAACTAATATTCACAAATTGTGACAATGTCTTACGATTCCAAGCTTGATAGCTTCTGTGGATCTGTATTTTGGGTAAGTAGATCTTTGACTATATTGTTGTAAAAAAAAAACAAGTGGGCGCATTGAGATAAGCAAAAAGAACTACCTGCTTACATAAAACTACTTCAAATGAGAAATGTTAATTTTCTTACAAATTAACCAGTTTTGCAGCATCGAAGTATGTTTGAAACGATGTTGAAAGGTCAAAAACCTAATACAAACAAGTACACGAATCTGTTTTAATAAAAAAGACAATAATTTTGATATAAAATCAAAATTATTAAGTACTACCTACTATTCAACATATATATTTGGTTCAAAAAGAAGACCAATTTGTGAAGTGTAATGAAAACAATTTGTCTTTCATTGATAGATAAAACATACCTATTGGACAACATTTCATTATTGGATTCATTTTAATATTCTATAGAATGTGTGTATCAAATTGCTTGTTTATGTTGTTAATTTTATTAAGTTTTAATAATTAAATTCTAAGTTGTCATCTGAGCACTTGACCCAAATTGAGTTCAGTGGTTGGCATAGTATTTGATCTGTACATTATCAGCTGAAAAGACTTCTACCACCTTCTTAATTTGAAAATGATTGAAATTAAACTACAAATATTCCGCCCCTAAGATGACCCACTGACCATAAGTTGTTTCCCAATTTTAAAATACATACTGTTTCTAAAGTATGTAGTGTCTGCATATTGCTAAAATCTAATTACTTAAACACATTAGCTTATGGTTAGGTTCTTTAATTTGTGGTTACAGATCATTATGTAACCTTCATAGGTATATTAGTTTTTTTTTCTTTTATATCATATAAGTCCAACAAAAGTCATTAAAAACATTCTGAGTGGAACACATGACCATGACCCAAGCCATTTTCTAAAATAACATCATATCTATGAATAAAACCTGTTTCGTGAAGAGTAACATAGCAGTTTCAACACTACCTTATTATTTTGTTGGTGTTAAATAATTATTATGTTAACTTGCATTGGTTATAGCTTGAGTATTTTAATAATAAATTATTTAAATTATCATAAAGTTATTGAACTGTTACAAATTTACGGCAAATATTATAGAACTTAGATTGCTTTACTGCCAAATAAAAGACCAAAGTAAGCTTGACAACAAAGTTTTTTTATAATATTATTGCATCATTTAAATAAACTAAGAACCTAACTATAAAAACTGCTTAGTCATTCAATAGAAACAGATAAGAAATTGTGTATAAAATGACCCTTCAATTTACTGTTATTATTTTTGATTGCCCTTCAAACTCATAGACATTATAATTTCCAACAAATGTCCTAACCAAGCCACTTGTATAAATAAAAAATGTATATTGAATTTGTTTCACCTATAAGATGACTTTGGTTGACATAGCAACAAAAATGACTCATGTCAATATTCAGCTCAATTGGTGTAGGCAGGCCATGTAACAAACTCAACTCATATTTCATGGCCTTAGACTGAAATTCGAAAGAGGTAAGGGAACTTAACAGGAGGCAGGAAAAACTATGCCTTGTTTAATGTTATTATACTGTTATGTTATGTGAATTTTAGTTATCAAAATTGTAGGTCTTTCAAGATATATTTTTAAGTAATACATTACAAGTTATGGCTAAACTGTACTATACCGGACAACGAGTTTTACGCTCATAATTTTATATTGGAAAGGTATATGTCTAAAAAGTAATTACGCAAAGTCTCAATGTTAGGAAACATATAGTTTTTGAGAAAAAAAATAATTAAAATCGATAATTTCTCGTAATATTTGACGCCATTTTGACAGATTTCGTTCACTTTTTACTTTGTTTGTAATATTATGACAAAGGTATTAGTTCATACAGCCACAATGAATATTTACAAAACGCAAATTTTCTTTTATTTGCATTAAAAATGACGAATAATATAGCCAAATGACGAGTAATATAGCCAAATGACATATTATACATCATCTAAGTGAATTTAGCTTGTCCAATGCTAAATTAATAATATTTGGAAAAAGTAAAATATATGTTACTACTTAATAAATAGTTTATTATAATTTTAGTGTTTAATTTATCAAGCTCTTATTACTTAGTTTACATGAAAGTATACAATTGCTACCACCCACTGGTTAGGTTAGGGTTATTTTTTTTTTAAACCACCCAGAAAACTTTTTTTTTAAATCTAAATATATGAAAGTATACAATGGCTACAGTGGGAGGTTAGGTTAGGGTTATTTTTTTTTTAAACCACCCAGAAAACTTTTTTTCAATCTAAATACATATAAGAAAGTATACAATTGCTACCACCCACTGGTTAGGTTAGGGTTATTTTTTTTTAAACCACCCAGAAAGGTTTTTTTTCAATCTAAATATATGAAAGTATACAATGGCTACAGTGGGAGGTTAGGTTAGGGTTATTTTTTTTTTTAAACCACCCAGAATGCTTTTTTTTTCAATCTAAATATATGAAAGTATACAATGGCTACAGTGGGAGGTTAGGTTAGGGTTATTTTTTTTTAAACCACCCAGAAAGCTTTTTTTTTCAATCTAAATATATGAAAGTATACAATGGCTACAGTGGGAGGTTAGGTTAGGGTTATTTTTTTTTTAAACCACCCAGAAAACTTTTTTTCAATCTAAATACATATAAGAAAGTATACAATTGCTACCACCCACTGGTTAGGTTAGGGTTATTTTTTTTTAAACCACCCAGAAAGGTTTTTTTTCAATCTAAATATATGAAAGTATACAATGGCTACAGTGGGAGGTTAGGTTAGGGTTATTTTTTTTTTTAAACCACCCAGAATGCTTTTTTTTTCAATCTAAATATATGAAAGTATACAATGGCTACAGTGGGAGGTTAGGTTAGGGTTATTTTTTTTTAAACCACCCAGAAAGCTTTTTTTTTCAATCTAAATATATGAAAGTATACAATGGCTACAGTGGGAGGTTAGGTTAGGGTTATTTTTTTTTTAAACCACCCAGAAAACTATTTTTAGTGCACAGATATTTTTATACAATGGTAGAGCGCTCTCCGACACAACAATTTTTTTTTTTTTTTTCATCTAAATACATGAAAGTATACAATGGCTACAGTGGGAGGTTAGGTTAGGGTTATTTTTTTTTTAAACCACCCAGAAGACTATATTTCAGTGCACAAATATTTGTAGACAATAGTAGAGCGCTCCCCGAGAACAAATTTTGTTTTTTTCATTTTTAAATACTTGAAAGTATACAATTGCTACTGTGGGTGTATAGTTCAAGGGGTTTAGGGTGATTCTCCTCCCTAAAACCCCCAAATCTGCCCCAAAAATGCGTAAAATGTACGATTTTGTGATTCCTAACCTCAAAATTTGAATCTTGAATATCTCCAAAAGTATATGATTCCTAGATTTGGGAGGGGGTTTGGGGGGGTGGCGACACCCCCCCTCCCCCCCCCTCCCCAAAAAACCCACTATTTCGTTGTCCGCTATACTACAGTTTTACCCAAGTTATCATAAAAATGTTAACATGAAATTATAAGTAGTTTTTTTTTTTTTATGTCATGGCAAGATTGGAACTTGGGCACCTCGACTGGGACAAGTTAGGTTAGACGGTCTATTGAGTCAATAGCAAGGTCTATTGAGCAAGGAAACATAGACCCCGCCATCCCCTTAGTTATTTTTTTTAAACCACCCTGAAGTGAGTCCTGCCAAGTGGAGCTCCGTTAACCGGTTCTCTGGTGACTAAGGGGAGAGGAGGAATCTTTCTTCCAGGTGGAATAAAACAGGTTTATGTTATCAAAAAAATTACACAAAATATAACATACAGTAAAGTAGTCATATTCCCAAGATTTTCTATCTAAAGTGATTATGTAGAAACATATTATTTTCATTTTCATATAAGTAACATACAGAACAGGGATGTTATGGAGCTCCATAACTGTAACCAAACAATTGGATATCTGAAATAAATAAATATCTGCAATTAAAAGCAATGCAAAACTCTTGGATAGTTTCTGATAAAGGTGGCGATTTATAGTGGCTATAATAATATTTATGTATATCACTGATTGTAAAAACAAATGGTAATCTATATATACTAGGATAAAAAGTCAAATCTTGCTTTAATTTATATTTTACTTCGCAATTCATATAACTAGCAGATAATACGAAATAATTGTATAACCATTATAGCTGAAACCACTATAACATTATTCATTTACTATATACTTTATTGTACACATAATAATAATAAGTAAATAAAGATAATAATAAGTAATAATATAATAAATATTACACAACTTTCACACAATACTATCTAGTCCCAAACTAAGCAGAGCTTGTGGTATGAGTACTAGACAACTGATAAACATACTTATATATTCCTAAATACATTCATTTATAGATAAATTACACCCAGACACAACAAATAATCATGCTCATCACACAAACATTTGTCCTGGGTGGGAATCAACCCCACAACCTTCGTCATAGCAGTCAGGATCACTGACAACTAGACCAACAGGCAAAGAACATCTAGAAAAACAAAGTGTACAAAGGGTGGTCTTCATTGCACAGGGTAATCTCTTACAGACAACCTTACGATAGACATTATTCCTACATCCGTATCTTGATCTGAAATTTCATGTCCTTCATCCCTGATACTATGAAATATTTTAAGTGCAAAAGCATTTTTTTCCAAAATCTAGTTTTTATTTAATATGTAATTGTTACTTATAGCTCCCAAATATTTTATGGTTACAACATTTATGATTCTTGTAAGTATTATTATTTTAAAAAACTATGATCATTCTTATAATGTCTTTATATAATTTTATTTCAATATAAAAATATATTGTAGAAACGTTTAACCCCTCGCGCCCAAAGGGGCTTTATTACTACGCAATTGCGCGTTTTTACGTAAAATCAACACAAAAAATAAAAAAAACAACTTTCTGGATTTTTCTAGGAAAAACGAAGATATAGACCAACATTTTCGTCAGAAAACGACAATTAAGCGTTTTTCAAGGTCACTCAAGTTTATCATTAACCATTAGATAGTTGAAATCACAGAAAAAACAAAACAATCAAATGATTTTAAAAAAACCGGCCAAGTGCGAGTCAGACTCACGCACGGCATCCCTCCCCTTAAATATTTATTTTATTCTGATTTTTAGTATTTTTTGTTATAGCGGCAACAAAATTACATCATCGGTGAAAATGTCTACTGTTTAACTATAACTTTTCATGACATGATACAGCCTGGTGACAGACGGACAGACGGACGGACAGCGGTATCTTAGTAATAACCAAAAATACACTTAGCGGTTTCCGTTTTACCCTTTGGGTACGGAACCCTAAAAATCAATGAAAACTTTCTTTTTTTAGTACCTATTCCCTTAGTAACGCATCAAGGTTACACAATATTATGTAAATTAATTATTATTATTACTGTTTTATAGTTATGATTAGGAGCTATGACTCATTAATCTATTTCGGGTCTTCGACTTGTGTGATGTGACCTTGCCACACGAATTAACGTGATAAGCTCATAACTACGAGCCCTGTTCGAGTTCGAAACTTGTTGGACATTCCTGAAATAATTTAAACATAACTAGTTTAGACAAAGTAAATGTTAACATAATATTTATTAAAATTAAATTGAATATTCACTTCAAAAGTCAAATTTGAAAGTTTTTTTTTTCACATAGGCCTACATGGGCATGTCAGAAGCTAGTGCACGGTTCCAAATTGGTCGTTTCCTATGGAGAAGAACCGGCAAGAAACTATGGCTACTCTTTTAAAAAAATTGTTGTTCTTACAATATTTCCATATTATTATACTGTAGATATTATGTAAGGTCGTAAGGACAGTGTAGACTACAAAGTCCGCAGGTTGCAAAGTGTCCACTATTTTCTTTTATTATATTCTCGCATATTCTAGGACTCTATTAATTGATTTCTTAAAAATGTGAACTTAAGTAAATCGGTTAATTCTAGGCAAGTTTACTCCAACGTCGACCACATCATTGATCACCATCAGATAAGATAATAGTCAAACGCGCTCCTATCAGTAATAATATTTCAAAAAAAAAATTGTTCCATTCGTTTTGAAATAGTTTCCCAGAAATGTTCTGCCGTCGAGTAGGCCACGCCTCCGATTCCTTTATTCTGACGTTATCTCAACGGTCAGTCACATGGTCAGGAATAGGAGGCGTGGCCGACTCTAGGCGATCAACGAAAAGAGAATCAAAACGAAACGGTTGTAACTTGACCAGGGGGGGTGAACTTGTTGGCGATAATTTTTTTTCTCTTCTCTCCCTAATTCATCTCAAATAAGTTCAATGGGAAAAAAGTCAGATGATTGAGATGGTCTTTGAGATGGATTTTTAAATCTTTTCATAGCTGTTCTCGTTTAAAAAGTTCTGGCACTGTTCCGAAGAATGCTTATGATCATAATCCTGTTGAAAAGTGAATTCAGAACCATTCAGTCCACCGGGTATGGCGAAATATTGAAGAATTTTCAAATAACCCTTTGTTCAGTTTCTCGTTTATCCTCATCATCATCATTTCAACCGAAAGACGTCCACGGTTGAACATAGGCCTCCCCCAACTTTCATCATAATGAACGGTCCTGTGCGTCTTGCATCCATCGGATTCCCGCAACCCTTACCATTTCCGGGTTAACTGTAGCCAAACCCCAACCATGACACTTCCATTCTTAATAGTAAGAAGGCACTGTATAGATCTATAAGGCTTTCCCACTCTAACAGATATTATTCCATTGATATATTTTCTAGCTTGTATGCATCTTGTCCATTCTAGTCTGTTGTTCTTATGTCTAATTACGATACGGACACACAAACACTTAAAACGGACCCATTATGACTTAGTGCGTGAGTCTGGTTCGCATGTGACCGGTTTGGTGGCACATGAATCAAACAACAGAAAAAGGCAAGTAATAAAGCCAAAATCGAGAACACGTCTGAGCTTGGTACGTAATTTCTAATTTACGCCCACGCTTAATTTTGACGCGGCTATTATATTTTGTTCGACTTATAGGTACAAAAGTCAATAGTTACAATCGGCCTACACGTTACCACAGGTTTTGTTCTTCCAGGAATAATCGACGTTGAATGAAAACAGCGTAAATCACAACAATTTCAGACATCACCGGATAACGCGCCTGACAATACCGTGCCGCTACATAGATACAAAGGTGGTACGGTAATCACGCAATCACATTTGATAAGATCTTGACTTGAGGGACACCCTCGTATCTCATTTCGAACTATTTCTTTATAGCTATGTCATTAGGTATAGTATATAGCTTCCTTTCGTGTAATTTATTAATGTAAATCGGCAAGAAGTTTTTGATAGACGATATACGGTCTTAAAACCGAAAACTCGAATAGGCCAGTCAGTGTAGCCGGATATTCTTAATTTTTTAATACACAATTATTCTTTTTCCTTTTTTTTACAGGAATTTTGTGCTCTTCTGTTATTTGGACAGACCAGTCAGTTTAATAACCCTTCTTGAAGTCGGGTATAAAGCCATCCTTAATTTCTTAGTACGAATTTTGTTTTAAGTACTAAACATTTTTTACAGCACCTTTGTCACTTATAACGTCAATAACAGTATTTTTACGAGTGTGCATGCTCTAAAGATCGCAGAGCCTATGTTCAGGCTCGCCAAGTTACGTCGGCCGTACTGTACATGAGATTGACTTCTGTATCTGTACCTCTCAGACCAATAAAAAAGTAATCTATTTTGTGCCTTCGTGCACTTCTATCTGTATTTGTTATTTTCATTTTTAAGTGTTTGTGTGTGCCTACATAAATGAATTAATAAAAGTAAAGCAAGGAATAACCATAATATCTTAAATTCTAATAAAACAAACATTTAATGAATTAGTCTTCTTTGTTATTAGTCATTCGATATTCATTACAATATTAATTTCAATAATTGAAATAGCAATTATATAGCTACTATTATTTATATAGCATATGTAACTATTGTTGTTAATTTTGTTAGTGCACTTACTGGCGCTAGCGATCTACGAGGTGAGGCGGACGGAGAGAAAACCAACCCATGACTAATAAACAAATGACGATAAATTTAAAAAGTTTAATAAAGTTCGGCCTGGACATCGTTTAATTTGGCCGCACGCGCAACCAATAGGCCTGAATCTGTCCGGCTTTATCCTGAAGCCTGGCAATACTACATCCGATAGCTTCCGTGAGAACTACATAACGATTTTAGAAGGCATTGTCAAATTATTTATAAAATAGGTCATGCTCGTGCTATCAGAATAATTTAACACATCACAGCTGTGAAATATTTAGTGGGGGGTTATTATAGAAAGACCCACGCTAGTTGTTTGTCACTCGATGAGTCGGCGTAGCCTTATCTACTCCCATTAAATGGTTGGTAATTGTGTAGCATGGTCAAACACTAAAAATAAAATATGTTATGAGTATCTTTCGTTTACCTGTAGAGATTACGCGGAATTTATTACTTCAAGCATAACCATTATGTTATTCCACGTTATGAATTCTTACTAAAGCTTATGCGGGTGGAATGTATAGCTTCGAAATGAACACGCGAAATGCAAATATCCTTAGTCCGAGGCCGTGGCCATGGCCAGGTCCACGGCCCTCGGAACTCGCCACCCCTGGGTTCTCAAATTCCCAACTAACTATAGGTGGAGTTCACATCGGCGTCGGGTCGACGATGAAGTACTTGGGACTCGTTCTCGACAACGGTGGAATTTCGAGGAGCACTTCCGACGTCTGGCTCCCAAACTGAATCGGACTGGGGCTGTCAAGTGGCTCCTGCTTAACCTAGGGGGTCTAGACGCCACCTGTCGGAGGCTCTATCTCTGACATCGTTCGGTCCATGGCCCTTTATGGGGCGCCGGTGTGGGCGCCTGCGGAAGCAAGTAGCCTCCCTAAGATGGTCATGACCATAAGGATGGTGTGGGGGTACCGCAGTTTCCCGCGCAGTGGCGAGCCTCCTTGCTGGCCTCCCACCATAGGATCTACAACAGTCCTTGCACGCATGCACGATTTGCGCGTGGAGATGCAACGCCGCCGGGGCAAAACTCCGCTGCCGCTGCAAGTCGCGGCCAGGGACTTAAAAACACCTTCATAAAGGTTACAGAATTATAAGTGTTACATGTTGAATTGGTTACAGAATCAAATATGTAACACTTATAAATGTGTTTTCAATGTGTTAACCCAAAACACTTACAAAAGTGTAACCGTAACATATCTGTAACAGATATAAAAGTGTTAACAGTGTTAATAAGTGTAACAGGTAAACGCAGCGTTGCCAAATTTACAATGTACTTTTTTATGGTTAATAAAGCATTAGATAGCCGAATTCCAGTCGCAGTCTGTTGTATACGTGCAAAACAGTATTGAAAATATTCGTGACTTAAAAATCAAGTTTATTTGATCAGTTTTGACTGCAATGGATCAATCAATCCTTTCTTTAAAAAAAAACTCGTTTGGATCAAGATGACAATCTTCCTAAAATCAACTGCTTACCACTTCGACAAGAAGTTGTGCGTCCTGATAGTCCCGATATCTTGATAGAGCCGGAAGTATATTCGGATGATTATTCGCAATCAATCCTTTATTATAAAAAAAACCCGTCTGGATAAGGACGAAGACTATCCTAAATCTAGATATTTCGCACTTCAACAAGAAGTTGTGCGTCTTGACAGTCCCACATTATTTGAAGATGATACAGAAGAAATTGAAAACAAAACTAAATTATTCGGATTCGGAAACGAAAAGTTTGACTGCAAAGAAGTGGTGTCATGGTGTGAAATGTTCGGAGTGTGCGTTGCATAGTGACGGTTTAGTTGAACCAATGGATCCAAGAAACAAGCATTTTTAACCGACTTCAAAAAGGAGGAGGTTATATGTTCGGTTGAATGTATGTTGTTTTTTTTATGTATGTTCACCGATTTCTCGGTCAATTGTGGACCGATTTTGAATTTTTTTTTTTCGTCTGAATGGTTATGCTTTCGAGTTGGTCTCATAGAAATATTGTTATGATCTGATCATGAACTTCGAAGATATGGAACAGAACTCCTCATAGGATCACAGCAGAACCGTCGTAACAAGTAAAAATGCTTTGTTTATACGTGTAGTCGATGACTGACTGAAAGTAGAGGGGGAATATATCGATCTGATCTGACGATGAACCCTGAAGTTAGGCACTGGAACTCTGTAATAAATTAATGTAATCTAACCATGTTTGGGATTATTAGAATTGTCATGAGATGCACTCTGGCTATAAGGTATTTAAATTTGGCTGAGGGGTAGTTTTTAGTGGTGGTACCGTAACTAAAAAGTGTAAAATAAAAAACTTAAAAAAAAAATATATAACCGACTTCAAAGTAAAAAAAAACACTGAAAAGTGCAAAATAACTTTAATTTCGGAAGTCGGTGTTAAATAACGAAGAGGCAAAATTATTATAGAAACACCGACTTTCGAAATTAAAGTTATTTTGCACTTTTCAGTGTTTTTTTTTACTTTGAAGTCGGTTATATTTTTTTTTTTGAAAAGTTTTTTATAGTGAATTAATTGCATAGGAATTTCAACATGCAAAACCGCGTACTTATGCTTACTCATACATATTATAGACTGTACACCAACAAAAATTTAAACATAAGTATATAAAATGCTCAAAGAGTAAAGCATATAAGGATATCGTACATAGTTGTCGATTATTTTTTATTTATAATTGGTCGCACTCATGGCAGTAACTGACGGGGTCAGCGTGGTCTGGTCCTAGATCAGGGAGAGTCGTACCAGGCGGCGACCAAATTAGCGACACGTGGGGTTACGATAGTCGTTGATAGGATCCAGCAGTTGGGACTCGAGGTGGCGCTGCACAAGTCCGAGGCCATGTATTTTCACGGCCCTCGGAGCGCGCCGCCTTGGTGCTCCCAATTAACGGTAGGAGGAGTTCACATCGGCGTCGGGTTGACGATGAAGTACCTGGGACTCGTCCTCGACAGCCGGTGGAATTTCGAGGAGCACTTCTGACGTCTGGCTCCCAGACGGAATCGGACTGGGGCTGCCCTCAAGCGGCTCCTGCCCAACCTCGGGGGTCCAGACGCCTCCTACCGGAGGCTCTACGCAGGCATCGTCCGGTCCATGGCCCTTTATGGGGCGCCGGTGTGGGCGCCGTCACTGCGAAAGCGACCGGCGGCCCAGCTGAACGCGTGCCAGAGGGTCATGGCCATACGGATGGTCCGCGGATACCGCACGATTTCCCGCAAAGCGGTGAGCCTCCTTGGGATCTGGAGGCAACAGGCCTTGCACGCAAGCACGATCTGTGCGTGGAGATGCAATGTCGGGGCGGAACTCCGTTGCCGCGACAAGTCGCGGCATGGCGGACAGAGCTCCGGCGGGGTCTCATGGCAAAATGGCGACAGCGACTATCGCAACCCAGTACTGGGCACGCCATAAGCATATTGCATTATGGCAGTAAGTTCCCTCTTTGAGGAATGGCTGGAAAAGCAACACGGCGTCCTTACCTTCCGTATGACGCAGGTCCTCGCCGGACATGGTAAGTTCGGGAGGTTCCTGCACCGGATTCATGCGGAAGAAACGCCCGGGTGTCACCATTGTGTGGACCGCCCGGAGGACACAGTGGGGCACATGGTGTGCGCCGCTTGGACAGAGCAACACCGTGTCCTCGTGGGAGCGATCGGCGGCGGTGATCTCTCGCGCTGGGCTTTGGTGCAGGCCATAGTTCGGAGCGAGGAGGAGTGGCAGGCGGTCGCCTCCTTCTGCGAAGCAGTAATGCTAGCAAAGGAGGCGGCCGATCGCATGAGGCAATGGTCCTTACGCCCCGACCTCCGCCGGGATTCCGATCACGATTTCTGGCCATCGTAGGCGCGGGGTTGCGGACGGCGAGCAATGGCTTGCCGTCCGACCGTCCGGTAACCGTCCGGACCGAGCCCAAGTCGTCGACGGCTAGTACTGTTCCACGCACGCCTCAAGGAGATGTTAGCAACTGTAGGGGCCTAGCAGGGTCGAAGCCTATTGGGGCCAAGAGTCTGATTCTGAAAGGAAGACTCGGCCGTGGTACGAAAGGCAACGAAGGTACAGGAGTGGGTTTTTAGTCAGTAAAAGTCTGACACTATCTCCCGCCCCGCCCAAGAGCGGGGGATGTCATAAGATGATTTTCCGACAGAAAAAAAAATGGCAGTAAAAGTAAAACACTGTTTATTTTATAATTAATATTTATATTATAGACACAAATTTTAATAACTGACTTTAAAAATAGATGTATCAATAAAAAAATTTAATTTCTTGATTAATTATTTTTTTGGTTAATTAGTCCCTACCCTGGTATCTTTATATTTTAGAGTTTAAAGTATGAAATTACGGTTTTTTAAATCGGGTTGCTTCGAAGTGGTATATCTTTGGATTGACTTGGAATTATAAGTTCAAATAAACTTTATATTAAAGGTACGTTATTCTTTTTTCAAAATTTGGTTTTTATTGATTTCTTTGTGTTTTTACCATGAAAGCTAATAAAAAAACATTTTTTTCATATTAAGAATTCCAACATAGAACGTTATTTTGATCCATAAAGGGTTTTCTTTTTAGTGAAGTCGGTTTTTTTTTTTTGTAAAAAGTTTTTTTCTTTCACACTTTTTTGTTGCGATACACTTATATAGGGTGTTTGGTGCATCGTGTGCCAAATTGAAATGGTCGACTGGAGGGGTCATCTGCTATCCTTTCAGACCCTTAAACACTTCTTATGCCCTGTGGTTCTTTTTTCATCGACTCTTTATTGTTTTATGAAAATAAGACCCAAATTTTTCATTCAAATACAAATTTTAAAAAATATGTGACATTAGATATCTAGTTTTTTTTTTAATTTACTCGCAAAGTTTAGACTTAAATTAAAGCTATCCATGTTACAGCTACTAGTTTACTATACATGGCTTTAAAAAAAATCTAAAACGACCGGAATCTTCCAACTCCCTCAAAAATTCTCTAGTTTATCTTCTTGCTAGTGATGTGCCACATGCTATAAAAATCTTTTTCACCACAGCAGCTCAAACAAGTAGGTTTTGCTGCTTGAAAACAGTGAGCAAAACTCGATTTTGCTCACAGCGTGAGACAAAGTAATTTTTTAATTTTTAATTTTTTTTAGCCATACAATTCGAAACATTCGAACTGCACTGTACTCTGTCTCTTTCTCACCCTTATAAACAAGCGAGTGAGAAACATGCCATTTTGAAGTTCATTCCGATTTTGAAATTCCACCACAAAGAAAAACACGTTCGGAAATGCGTAATAAATAGAAAATATTTGTAAAGTATAAAATTGTTTTTTTTTTTATACATAAATTATTGAATTTTAAATTTATAGTATTTGAACAAAAATAAGAGTACCTGAGTACTTATAGCAGCAGATAAAACTGGCATTTAACCTTTAAATAATTATTTCTAGTTTCAACATTGACTGTTTTAGAACGTGCTTTAAAAAAACAGCGGAAATAAAATAGTGGCAAATAAGATTAAGAATGTTAAAATAATTGTAAAATATGAGCAAAACTAGCGGCAGAGATAGTTTTTATTTTAATTGAAATCATTATTAAATCTATTACTGTTGATTGTTTTATTTCCCAAGTAATATGCGTTCTCGCTGCTGAAGTCAAAAATTATGTGTGTAACACGAGAGCAAAACTTTTTGCATCTCGTGCCTTTGAATCCCTCCCCTCGCTCAGGATTCTACTTTTCAAAGAATCCTTCGCTTGCTCGGGGCTCAAAATTAGCACTCGCAGCAAAAAACAACTTTGCTCTCTTGTTGCAAAAATAACTATTTATAACTTTGTGAATTCGCTAGAATTGTGAATCTAGTCACATAAGACTAATATTCAAAATTATGATTTATAAAAACATTTATGCTTAATTGATACCTGAAAAACTTATTAAAAATGTTATCTCACTCTTTTAAGGTAAAATCTGTCTCGTATCTCTCTTTTTGGGTTTTACTAGAAATAAAAAAAAAATTAAATTGCATTGAATCTACGCCTTATGCATTTTTTTAAAATTGGTATTTGAATGAAAAATTTGGGTCTTGCTTTCATAAAGCAATAAAGTCGATGAATTTTAAATCCACAGGGCATGAGAAGTGTTTAAGGGTCTAAAAGGATAGTAGATGACCCCTCCAGTCGACCATTTCAATTTGTGCACACGATGCAACAAACACCCTGTATATAACTAGAGTGCCTATTTCTCATGACAATTCCAATAAATGTAAAATATCTGTGAACGGTATTGGTTTTATTACGAGGCATACTTTCTGGTACTTAGTGTATTGTAAGCAAGAGATGGTGACTTGAGATAAAAAAATAATGGCGTGTGCCGATCGGAAGTCAGAATCGGAATTTAACAAAACAAATATAATTATGTTATGTTTAATGCGTTAGTGTGTGTGTAATGAAGATCGTCGTAGGGTTTAACAACGCGCGTCTATCACTCTTACGGCCGCCACGCGTTGTTGCCGTACTGTGCAATTACTTATACCTACCTAAAGCTATACTAAAACCGATTATTTCTGTTACACATATAAACACTTATTAACACATATAAAAGGTTACAGTTTGATTCGGTAACATTATTGTATCTGTTACATTTAAAAGTGTTTTTCTGTTAAAACTGTTTTAAAAAACAGTGTTAAAAACACTTATTACGGTTACAGTTTGAGTCCCTGGTCGCGGCATTCCGGACAGAGTTCCGGCGGGATCTCATGGTGAAATGGCGACAGCGACTGTCGCGACCCAGTGCTGGGTACGCCATAATTATGGCGGTAAGTCTCCTGTTTGAGGCGTGGCTGGAAAGGCCTCACGGCGTCCTCACCTTCCGCATGACGCAGGTTCTCACCGAACACGGTAAGTTCGGGGAGTTTCTGCACCGGATTCGTGCGGAATTGACGCCCGGGTATCACTACTGTGTGGACCGCTTGGAGGACACAGTGGAACTCAAGGTTGAGGTGTGCCCCGCTTGGGCAGAGCATCGCCGTGTACTCGTGGAGGCGATCGGCGGTAGCGATCTGTCGTGCCGGGCCTTGGTAGGGGCCATGATCCGAAGCGAAAAGAAATGGCTGGCGGTCGCCTCCTTCTGCGAAGCAGTAATGCTAGCAAAGGAGGCGACCGATCGCGTAAGGCAACGGTCCTCACGCCCCAACCGCCACCGGGATTCCGATCCCGATTTCCGGCCACCGTAGGGGCGGGCTTGCAGACGACGAGCAATGGGTACCTCGCCATCCGACCGTCCGGTAATCGTCCGGACCGAGCCCAAGATATCGACGGTGCGTGTTCCACACGCGCCTCAAGGAGTTGTCAGCAAACCGTAGAGGCCTAGCAGGGTCGGAGCATACTGGGGCCAAGGATCAGTTCCTGAAAGGGAGGTTCGGCCCCGATACGAAAGGCAACGAAGAAACAGGAGTGGGTTTTAAGTCAGTAAAAGTCTGACACTATCTCTCACCTCGCCCAAGAGCGGGGAATGTCATTGGATGATTTTCCCACCGAAAAAAAAAGTCCCGGAACGAAGTCTGGATTCAATCTGGCGCAAATTTTGGATATGTATGAGTGTTGAAGTATCTATAGCAAAAGACAAATTTATCATAAAGGTACAAGTTGGTAGCCGACTGCACGCAGCAGCAGCAGACGACATGTCGTAGCTTCATGTCGTCACGACACGTCATAATTTCGAACCCGACTGCGGACGGCAACAGCAGATGGCATTCAGTTGGTTCCGAGTGCTCCGTGAAACAAGATGTCTGACGTGTCCCAGAATAATCGACGTGTCGTTGGTCGTTGCTCCGGCGTCAGCGGTACTACTGATCTGCGGTCGGACGACACTGCCGTCTGCCGCTCGACGACGCGTCGGTAGCTTCATGTCGCTAACTACGGAGGGAATTTCATAGAAATACATAGAAACCAGTAGTATCGCTGCGACACGTCGTCTGCTGCTGCTGCGTGCAGTCGGCTACCAACTTGTACCTTTATTGACACCTTTCACATTTCACCGATTTAAGAATAAATTTTTACAAATTATATATATATAGTGTGGAAATTTTGATACTTATACTACTCATTTTCGATCTCCTTTCGAAAGAGACACAATACATCTAAATCAGACTTAATTCATTTTTGTGAATGTTATAATCTTCTGATATGGTTTGAATCGGACAATCGGAAAGTGAATCGGAAACACGAGCCCGACCTAACGGGAACAAAGTAACGGAATATCATACCAATTCCAACGGCCTTGGTTTCTGAATATCATAATATTATACTATTTGATTACGATGCAGTAACAAAAGCATTTCTGGTGTTTTGTTAACTAAAGTCATTACAAAAACTATAAAAAAACTTACGTTATTAAAACTGCATGTTTGTTCTGCACGTGTAGCAGATCCAAATGATGTTACATAATTTATTTATGAATAAATAAATGAAATTCGCTCCCTGTTCAATGATGTCCTTTGAACTAGTAGCGAAGTTCTCTCTTAAAGGACATTGAACAAGGACCGTAGTTCTCTCTAAAAGACCTGATCAAGGAGTGAAGTTCTCTCTCAAATTATATGTTTAACTTTGTCGTTGCACTCGTCGCTAACCATTTGTTTTCTGTTCTTTTCTAGAATAGCAGTCTCTCATGGTACACCGACAGCCCGGAGCTGACGCCATGCTTCCAAAAGACTGTACTGGTGTGGACACCGTGTTTGTACTTATGGGTCGCGGCGTTCCTTGATACCTACTATATACTAAACAGCAAAGAAAGAAATATACCATGGAATTTTTTAAACATTAGCAAACTGTTCGTAACTTGCCTTCTGATAGTGTTAAAGTTTGTGGACCTCGGCGTTACTGTCCACACCTCGTCGCAAGGGGAGACGGAAGTGTTCAGCGCCGATTATTATAGTCCAATAGTGAAGATTTTAACATTTGTAAGTATGCATTCAATTATTACTCTCGTAATTAACCCAATAAGTTAAGGGTGTAAACTTTGATTGGCTGTTCGATCTCGTGTCTACAGATTGACAGCAGTTTAGCATCCTGGGTTACCATGTCGTTTAAAGTAAGATTGATTCTTAATCCATTGTGGGTAAGAGATGGCGCTAGACAACCTGTATAGCTCTGTCTCTTACCCACACAGAAATAAGAATGAAACAATCTTACTTTGAACTTCATGGTAACCCAAGAGATCCGCGACTACCTGAGCCTTTTAGAAACCGTCTCATTTGAAAAACTTCAAAGCCCAGCTTATTGGGCCTACCCCAACTCATAACTTTTAATAATTAATTGATTTATAGCTGATTGTGGGAGCCTCAATTTCCGCATCATTTTTGAAGTTGGCGTATCATATTGACTTTTTTCATTCGTACTACCGAAAGTGTATCGAAACGGAAATAACTTGCCATTGACAATGATTTGCTTATTGCAAAATAAGCAAATCATTGTCAATCAATGATTTGTAATCGATCCGGTTCGTTATCAGATATTTCAAAATCAAAGGGGCAATTGGGAAAATGGTTCGGTTGATAAGGTTGATGCTCGCCAGTAGGGCACAATAACCTGACTAGATAATACAAGACTAAAAGACTATACGAGATATTAAGGCAATTAAATCAGTAATTGTATGTTATTTTTAGACGGTCTCTTCAAAATTTTCCTCCCTATGTCGCTTTGGGTCGGCGAATTATTTATTAACGAAAGAATAAAATATGTAAGTTTTATTCTTTCTTTAATAAATAATGTCTCTTACTAAACCAGTCATACTAATTTACTAATGTTTCTTACACCTGTAACGTTCATAATCCATAACTGGACACTTAAGTAACTTCATAACATTCACGGTTATTTACCTCAAAACTAGGTCATTCACATCCATCCATATATTAAACTAATTTGTACTACAAGTAGGCACGCATACTCAATTGAAGTTTGCAATTGATACCCAATAGTCGCCTTATTTCTTAATTCTAATTAGTTATGTGCCATCATAGGGCGTAACATGACTATTCACTGTTTTAATGCTTAATTGATTTGTTTATTTACCATTAATGATTCATACTTACATATTTAAACATTGTTATAATTTTACATATAAAATATGCACGAATAAGCATTGTTTATAGTTGATTTAATTGTTACGCTTAAATATCTGATAGTTCAAACGCTCTAAAACATTACATAGCTATTAAATACACATCAAATATGTAAATCTAAACGACCTCTTAAACTAATGCTGTAGAGTACTTCTTCATAATGTTAAAGCCCTTTCGTCGAGCGTTACATTCATTAACCTTGGGCAATTTGTTAACCACACACAAGTCGACAAAAAAAAGTTACATCACCCGTAACCTATTACACTATTATTTATGCCACCTCGAATGTCGAACCTCGACTGACCACACTCATCACGTGCGGAACTCTGTATTTGCTTCGAAACGGATCTTCAAACTATTGACCTTCACTGTGATATAATCAAAATCCGTGGTAAATCTTTATAAAAACTTGAATACGAGATGAAAACGGACTTTGGCCGGTTTAATACGACCGCCGTTGTATATGCTTCCATTGTGCAATACAACACACAACCGTAGAATCATTCATTAAAATTACCTATCAATTCCATGGCCATGTGTCCCTTTTGATTCTTAAGTTTAACTTGTTTTATAATTAATTTAATAGGCCTTCTTTCCGCCTTCATAAACCTAGAACAAAGAGGAGGCAAAATTAGTTTCAACAAGCTATAACATTACTTACAAAGTTAACTTTGCATAATTTAATAGTAATTAATTGGACAGTTAAATTTCAGCACTAAGTATCATGTTATTAGTCATCTCTTGGTTCCTGTGTTTATTTGTATGATCGTTTAACGTGAAGCAACGTTTGTCTGTCGAACATCTAAAAATAAGTATAACTTCAGTAAACCGTCTGCTTTTCGTGATATATAAAACGTTGAGAGCTAAAGCAAATCGACGTCCCCCGCGAATAATCCGGTAATGACCTATTACGGGGTTTTTCATGTTATGCGTTTTTCGGCATCTAGAAGTTAAAATACACATTGTAATTTTTTTTCAGAATTTTTCTATCTTTATTTACGAAGATATGAAAAACTACGCGTATATTCCATAAAAAATCATTAAAATGTATTTTAACCGAAAAATGTGGTTTTAGATCTTTACGAAAAAAAATATCAATATGATTTGACAGTTAACATTGTTACGATATTATTCGGGTAAATAGTTTTCTACCTTATTTAAGTAATTGATTTAATTGATCAACCAAGTCTGAATTCTGTTGACGAGGAACCTGACAGACTTAGCCAACCTAGAACACCCATACAAGCTATCCCTGTAGAAGTGCCTGCTGTCAATGATATAAACGAACTAACGAACCAAGTATCTGAATCCGAAAATCAAAATCAACTCCAACCAAAAAAGCTGACTAGAAAACGTAAAGGAGACCCAAGTGAATGGAGAGATAATAAGAACAAGATACTTAAAAATTCAGGCGAAGCATATGAAGGTGCTCGTAATAAAAAACATCATGACAAAAAGAATATTTTAAGTAATTGTACCTGTAAAAAAGGTTGCGGGTTAAAATTCAATACAGAAGACAGGTTAGCCCTACATACTAATTTTTATAAACTTGCCAATCAAGAATTTCAATGGCAATACATTACACGACATGTTAAATCCAATGATGTTAAAAGGGTAACCATAAATAGAAAAAGTAACCGATCTCAAACATTAAAATATTATTTTCCCCTCAAAGATGAAGAAATCAAAGTATGCCAGGTATTTTTTTTAAACACTCTTTCTGTTACTGAGCAAATTATTTACACGGCCTTAGAAAAAATTAAAAGAGATGAAAGTTTGATCGATAAACGAGGCAGGCATCAGAATAGACCACATCAAATGAAGCTAGATACAGAAGACAGTATCAGAAAAAATATTGATTTATTTCCCAAAGTAGAATCGCATTACACGAGAAAAGAGTCTAAACGAGAATATTTGTATGAATCTCTTATTATTTCAAAAATGTACCGACTTTACAAGTTATGGTTTGCAAATCAAAACTATCCAGATATTGTTGAGATGGCTTCAAAACGACAATATGAAAGAGTGTTCAATACTAACTACAACTATTCTTTTTTTAAGCCTAAAAAGGATCAGTGTACTTCGCGTCTTTAGAAGAAAATTACAGGAAACATTTGAGTATGAAAGAAAGAGTTCGAAATTAAAAAAGAAACACTAAATAAAGATGACACCGTTGTGGCCATTTTTGATTCAGAAAAAGTTTTGAATGTACCACAGTCTGAAATGTCAATTTTCCACTACAAACGTAAATACCCGATTTATTATTTACTTTGATGGTTGTTATAGCCAGAATAAAAACAGATACATTTTTGCATTGTATCTATATATAGCAATGACTCTTCAAATTGACATTACCCATCGGTTTTTTGTTGGTGGGCATAGCCAAAATGAAGGCGACTCCATGCACGCACGTATCGAAAGAGCTCTGAAAAACAAAGTTTTGTACACACCGGACCAAGTATATAGTATCATCATTAACGCTAAAGTCTCCGGAGATAAATATATCCTAAAAGAAATGCAACAATCTGAAATCCTCAACATAAAAGAGCTTGTTGAACCCAAAAAATGGCTTCAAGATAAGACAGGAGAAAAAGTACGATGGTACGATGTGATGGAGCTTAGTGTGTCATACAGTAAACCTAACTGTTTTCTTTTTAAATATGATTTTGATCAGGATTATATTGAATTGGATTACGATACAGGCAGAAGTAGACAGCGTCGGCAGAAACAGGTGTCCAAAACAATTGAAAATATTGAATTAAAGCCAGCATACGACAAGCCCCTCCCTATTAAAAAAGCATTGTATAATGATCTCCTAAGCCTGTGTAACTCCTAAGCAATTCCCAACCATTATCGACCGTTTTATAGGAACTTAAGCGTTTGTGATACTGAATCAGGTCACGATGAGGATTCTGATTAAGATTTTTAACTTTAATAGGCCCTTATTATAATTTTCATGATTGTGTAATCACGTGTAATAGTCGTGTCTTCAGTGCAGTGTCTATTTTTTATTATAATAATAACTATCGTGTTTTGTCAAACTTACCAAAGTTGTTTCATTTACTAGAATGTCCTTTATTTCATAAAATATACTATAATAATCATCAAATAATACTTAAGTAAACTATTCGAATAAACAGTAATAGTCATAACAATAAAATGTACGTTACTGTTAAACAATCGAATAACCTAATAATTGCTTTTTACAAATGTTCAGTATACAAAACAAATTACACAAATAATAGCGCAACACGACTTTACCGTTGCCGTCGAAAATATAAATGTACACGAATAATATCGCAACAAGATTTTACCGTAGCCGTTGAAAATATAAATTTACACGAACAATATCGTAAGTGACATTACTGACCAGAGCTTGACCTACACTAATATAGTAAAATGTATCCAGCTAAATTATAACGAAGCCCTTGGGACTACTTAAATTTTGTTAAAATAACCAGATAGCTGAAAAAATTAGCTTCCATATGCGATATAAAAAGTCTCTGATACTTGTTGTTTAATGGAGTTATTAAGGAAAAATGGTTTTTTATTTTTCCTGAACATTTACACTTTTACGATTACCGGATTATTCGCGGGGGGCGTCGAAATGTTCATTTAACTCTCACTTTTTGCATCGCCCATTTTGGTTAATACCTATGTCTTTCTTTCACAGGCTTTATCAGCGACATTATTGTACTACAATCGAAAGTATGGTATGAGAGCATCAGGAGTGCTTTTCTTCTTTTGGTTACTTTTGATACTGGCAGGAATGCCGCAGCTGCAGTCCCAGATAATAGCACACAACAATCTATCCGACGATGAAAATGTTCAATATAACTTCGTTAGTTACATGGTGTATTATCCTCTGATAATACTTATGTTTTTATTGAATTGTTTTGCCGATTTACCTCCGAAAGATTCGCCTTATAAATACGATAAGGTAATTGAACTTTTCTATTTTATTACTGTTATTAATTAAAGCGTTAACTTACAGCTTTTTCTAAACCTTGAATTGAAAATACAACAAATGATAAGGGAAAAGTTACGATCATTAATATCCTTCAGATAAAAAACAAGAAAAAAAGTGGCTGGAACACTTTTTTTTTTCTAAAACTGGTTACAAGTCAATCTTCTCTATATGTGGAATCAAGATGTATTTTATGTTATTAGAAACTATTATTTGTGTTCTGTATAAGGCCAAGAAAAAAAACTCTGTTTGCCATAAGAATGTCAAATTACGTCAGCGTAAATACTTGACTAGTTTTTCTATTTTAGCCTTGTCGTTTCTTATTTATATTTGTAATTATTTTATAATTTAGAACCAATGTCCGGAGAACGCATCGGGATTTCCTAGTCGTCTCACGTTCAGCTGGTTCGACCCACTTGCCTTGACAGGGTTCCGTAGGAGTTTGACCGAAGAGGATTTATGGGCTCTGAATCCTCAGGACTCTTCCACAGAAGTCGTACCAAAGTTTGACAAATTTTGGGAAAAATCTTTGAAAAAACGAGAAATGTAAGTATATCCACCAATATTTTATCATTAGGCACCATGTCTAATTTTAAGAGATGCATCTACAAATGGGGTACTTACATACTTACCTATAACACTAAAAAAATCTTTTTCTGAAAAAAGCATTAAAATTGGTTACTAAATGCAGCCGATTTAAAAATTACAAATATTGGTATGAGAAAGAGTGGGGGCGTGGCGGGGACAACTTGCCATCTCTTTTATACAGACGTAACCAAGTGGTAGTGTCGTCACATTTCAGTGTCTGCATCCTTATTCTGTTACTTGACGGATTCCCCTTCCACCAGGTTTTTAAAGCTTTAACTTGCTAAATATTGAATAGATTTGAAAAATTCTCTCTATTTGCGATTTTGGATAAAGTTACTTGTTGATGATGACCAGATGGTCGATGAAAGGTTTTGGAGTGGCGACCACGTACCAGAAGAAGCAGCTTTGGAAGGCCTCCCACAAAGTGGACCGATGACCTGGTGAGGGTCGCGGAAATCCGATGGACGCGAGACGCTCAGGACCGGTCGTTATGGCGACACTTTTGGGAGGCCAATATCGAACAGTGGACGTCTTTCTTAGGCATATTGATACAAATACTAAAAAATAAATAAATGAGTGTGTCTCATTTATTTATTTTTTTAGTTCCCATTTGACCATGAAGTGATGTCTGTATATTTGTAAATAAGACTTAGTTCGCATAGGAATTTTCACAATCATGTAAACGTTTGCTTTTGTGTTCGGGATGTGGACGTACCTTTAAACAAATCTATTACCTCTTTAATCAATTTTGACATTTCAAGGCAAGAGATACCGTGATGAAGAGTCTCTTTTATTTAAATAACCATGTTTGTACTTAAATAAATAAATACATACGAGTTCCATAACAATGTTATGCTTTCCGTGTTCTACAATACAGAACAATTGGAAAAAAATATTTTATTTTCCCACAACCTGTGGGTATGAAAATTCTGTGGTTTGTTATAATTTTACTATTAAATTCTAATCCAGCGAAGAGCGAAATAAAATTCATTGTTACAACATAATCATACCTTGATACGAATGATAGGTGGACCGATGACCAGGTGAGGGTCGCGGGAATTCGATGGATGCGAGACGCACAGGACCGGTCATTATGGCTACTTGGGGGAGGCCAATGTCCGACAGGTAGACGTCTTTCGTCTAAAATTATGATGATACCTTGATTTAAATTATGTTTAGAAGGATGGTCAAAAGTAGCCCGAGAAATTATAATTATTTTAATTTTACATTATTTTTTTTTTACAAGTCTATGTCAAATTGTATGTTGATTTAAATATGATTGGCGGGAGTAATATGTATTTATTTATGGAATCATAATCATTAAAATTATCAATACAACCCTCTCACTTAGTCTTATCTCATTATTTCATGAAACAGTCATTTAATCATATATTAATGAACGAACCTATACTGACCTGCAAAATTTCGAGTGCTACCCTGTAATATTCACTTTATTAAAAACCCTCTAACGCTTCCGTTTTATTGGCAGCTCCAACGCCACAAAGGCCACATATCGTAAGACATCAGCCAGCGTGAACTTTAAGCCTGAAACTGAGAAGAAACCTGCTTCTATCCTCCCGGCATTATGTTTAGCGTTTGGAGGACAATTCTTCTTTGGAGCAATGCTCAAACTTTTTAATGATGTGCTGATGTTCTTATCACCACAATTACTAAGGTAAGTAACAATAACTTTGCTATTCAAATTATTAACAAGATAAAAAATATTTTCCCCTGATTCACATGATGGTCGATATTAGTAGATACTGACATAGTTTGATAAAGTTTATCAAAACGACAAAAATAAATCCTTCCGATATCACAACTCATTCACGCAATTTTCAGACTTCTAATAGGCTTTGTGGAAGGTAAAGAGGCGATATGGAAGGGATACGTTTATGCAATTGCACTTCTTGCCTGCGCCACGGTGCAAACGATGCTGCTGGCGCATTACTTCACTAGGATGTACCTCGTGGGCATGAGGATAAGAACCGCTCTGACGAGCGCCATCTACAGGAAGTCGCTGCGAATGTCCAATGCAGCAAGAAAAGAATCTACTGTCGGAGAAATTGTTAACCTCATGTCTGTTGACGCTCAAAGGTAATGTAATACATATTTTACTTTTTATTTCTTATGATAGCCTGCCAACACCTTCAAATAATATTCCAAAACTTTCACATACGCCAGCTAGTCCCAAACTAAGCAGAGTACTAGACAACTGAAAAAGATACATAAATATTCCTGAATACATACATATTATAGATAAATTACACTCGGCTTAGAACAAATGATTGTGCTTACTACAGGTTGGTCTTGGATGAGAAATCGAACTCAAGACCTCCATAGATAGCGTGGCAATCAGTACCACTAACCACTAGACCAACAGGCCAGTCAAATAGTAAAAGCGTGATGTCGTTAAAAAGGTTTTTTTTTTTTATTGAAATAAGAAATCTGTGAAAGTAAAAAGTCGCATGGCATTACTTAAAAAAGAAAATCTGTTACCAATCTTTATTGAATCAAGGTATTTACATCAGAGCGATATCATTTACACATCTGACATTGAGATACACAGGCAGCATATGTGAATAGTATTACATTTATGATTTCTCTGATCTGTTATCACACACCTATTAATCAAAACAACAGGAAAGCTTAGGGGTTGATAAAGATGACTAAACAAACAGCTTCTTCAACATTTATTTTTAAGAGTTCTCATGAAGGTTAAATAAATAATGTTATCAAAATTATAAATATGCAACATCACTGTTGTTTCGTCATGATGTTGTGTATGTCATTATTGTTCTAATATCAAATACACCACAGCTCCTGTGCAGTTTACATATTACCTACACATAAAATTTTACAAACACTGTTACTCAGGTATCCATAAAATGAGTGACAGATGTTCCTGTAAAGCAATGTGCACACATGATTTTTTTATGCCTATTCAAAAGTATAAAGAACCCAATGATAGTGATAATAGTGAATAGAATATTCTTTTTCGTGAAGTTGGTTGGATGGGACGGATGATTGTGTTCATAGATTCCCTTGCACGTATTCTTTCTGTATGAGTGAGCTATTTTCTATGACACTAAGCGCTTCTAGCTAAAGCGCACAGAAAAAATTCTACGCAAACCTAAGCTCACATCCAAGACCGCCTTAGTGAGATTGAAAAACTATACCGTTAAATTTTATTGATGAACTAACTGACCCGGCGAACTTCGTACCGCCTAATAGTAAGGATAATGCCATCTACTGGTACTGGCATTACCAGAACAGTATAATTTTTTATATAATGACATTTTAATTAGAGATGGCGTTGTATTCGGTTTTTTTTTCTTTTTTCTCACCGTTTATACCTTTTCGGGACTATCTCAAATATTTTAAGACCAAAATTAGCCAAATCGGTCTAGCCGTTTTCGAGTTGTTGCGAGACTAACGAACAGCTAATCATTTTTATATTATATAGATAAATCTTTTCATAACTTACACTTCACAGATTCGTCGAATTGACTGCGTACTTGAATATGATATGGTCCGCGCCGCTGCAAATCGCTCTTGCCCTATATTTCCTCTGGGGAATCTTGGGTCCCTCTGTACTGGCTGGATTAGCTGTCATGATCATACTGATCCCTGTCAATGGCCTCATCGCCAACAGAGTGAAAACCCTTCAAATAAGACTAATGAAATACAAAGATGAAAGAGTTAAACTTATGAATGAAGTACTTAATGGAATAAAGGTAAAATATGTTAATGTTTTTGTATAACAAATCTATGTTTAGAAATCGATCTCCCAAACACGATATGGCTTCGTGTTCGGTAGATCGAACGAATTCGAATACATTTTATTTAATGCGTGCAGATACGTACCTATAAATAAACTTAATAAAATAGGCACCATAACCACTTTTGATTTAGACGTACGGATATGTTGCCTATTTTAAGGGCCTATTACACTACTCGATATTCAGACAGTCTTAGCCGATGTCTCATGTCGCGTAGTGTAATAAGAGTTAGACCAGTTTTACTCGGAACAAAAAATAAGACAGTCTGAATATCGTGTGCTGAATATCGCGTTGTGTAATAGGCCCTTTCGCATAGAAATTATTCGATTTTGATATTTAGTACCAAAAATTTTCATGCTCAACAGAATAAACTCTGATGTCATACCTATTAAAAATGGTTTTCCAAGGGATTTAATCTACAATAAGCGAAACAACTTCAAAGATAATAAGAATTTAAAAACGCATGACTTGCTAAAATTATCAGTTTACTGGTGACTTTTTTCCTATTTCACCATATTGAATAACACACACTGATAAGCTTTCGCGGCCACTGTGTTATCGCCACACAGAACATATCATATTTGATTCTCCTGATACCATTACTCAAATAGAAGATACTACTGTAGATAATATTTCTAAACACGTAATCTTATATAAATATTTTATAAGAATACTATCAGTATAGTTTTAGGCCTCCAGTAATAATCCTTTTATCGATATACTCGTTGCTATTCATCAAAAAAATGGTTCGGATTATCTATATATATATATAAAAGGAGAAACTGACTGACTGACATCAACGCACAGCCGAAACTACTGGGACTAGGCACAAAGCTTCCTTTCGTAACGTAAGTGGGCACTAAGAGAAGATTTCCCAAAATTCACCCCCAAGGGGATGAAACGGGGGTTCAAAGTTTGTATGGAGGAACCTACTTTGACGCGGGCGAAGTCACTGGCTGAAGCTAGTCTCGTCATATCATTGGATTTGAAGAAATTGAAAGTGTCATTTCAGAATGAACGTCGCTTTAATTTACATTACGAGCTAAACGATCTTGTTATTCTTAATACTGTGTAGCGTGTGTGGTTGTGTAGTTTTGCTCATCAGATTATCGTGAGAACTTTTAGGCCCACTCCAAATCTCTAAAACATTCCTATATAAATAGTTGTTCTATTTTTGGCAATCGTACGATTATAGACATTTTTTTAAAGTAACATGAACTAGTGCTTGACTGAATGACACTTTAAATTCTTCAAATCCACTGATATGATGATCCGAGCCATTTGTTGGATGAATAGCTTTAATAATGATGTACTAAATACGTTAAGCGATAATAAATGCATTGTGTGGTAGATCTTAATGTTTATATGATTGATATATCATAATCGAAATCGGAAGTAAAGATAGAAGAGAGAAAGTTATATTAAATTACTAGTACGCAAAACGTATTTCTAATATTATTCCTTAGTATCAAATCGCATCAGATTGCAATGCGCTGTGGAAATACTGTCGTATCTATGTAGCATATTTATACAATTTTATCTAGTTACGTACGTGAGTACACTGACCCCAAGATGCAGATTTACTGTTCGAAACTTACAGACACTTGATGAATAGTATAATCTGTAATAAGTATATATATGCAGTATCTACTAATTAACTGTAGTTAGGTTAGAACTTAAATCAACAACAGCTAGTGCTGATAACCTACATGTTTCCATATGCGAAAGATTTATCCATGGTAAATGTTTTCGATGTAGGTCTATTTTTACCCGACTGTGCGAAGCTAAGGAGGATTATGTGTTTATAAACTTACGAAGAGACGAAACTGTAGAATCTTCCAAGTTTTTTTTTTTTTTTCAGGAAACGAATAAAAAATATCGGCCCCTCCATAGGAACTGTCCAATCAAGTTTATAATTTTGTATGGAGAGGCCAATTTTTTTTTTCGTTTCCTTAAAAAAAAACTTATGGACGGTTGTTCAGTTTCGTCTACTAAGCTAGTCCTTAAAGTTTGCACAGACCTGCCCCTAACACTGTATAGGAATGATTTTTTTTGTGGCGCTCTATAGACCAAACACGTAGGGCGGCCCGGATAGAGCCTCGCTGATCTTTAAAACCATTTTCTTTGCGAAATATTAATTCATTTACATAATGCTATGTACATTCTGAAAAACACTCACTCAGCATTTTTTTGTGTAAACATATATCTAAAGATCAAAGCCGTTTGACAGGAGTAGGAAAAACAAGCGAAAAAATATATTATGTTGCAAAATTATTATTTTTTGGCAAAACTCTTAGTCTTACGAAAAAATCATAATTATGTTGATAATATTGTACATGAATCTATAATAAATATATATTTTTTCAACCCTATTAACCTAGCCGTTATCGAGGAGTACGCTTGAGAAAGTCACTATTATAAAGCACTTCTCGGGAGTTAGGGCCATAAGCCTTATGACATTTTGACAGTGTTTTTTTGCATTAAATGGCTTATAACTATGGCGTTCTATTCAGAGAAACCGAAAGCCTTCGACAACTTTGACTTATTGAATTGTCAAGAACAAGTATTAGTGCAGTTCATAGTGGCCTCGCTTTCGTATTTTTTATATACATAAAGCCTAAACTCCGAACCATGTTTTTCATAAAGTACGCAACGACACTTAATAGTTCATAGTGACCTCGGAATTATGTGCGGAATATCTTATATAGAAACAAAAACATAATATTATATTCACAATCATAAAACTATCGTCGATTAAAACTTCTTATATGCAGTTTGCGAGGGCTTAATTATATTATTAGAAGTATGCGAAACAGGGTGTAAAGCCCCACATATCTTCGTTGTAAAGGGAGGACCAGATGGATGTTTTGTCTGATCTGGGCAACTGCCTGATAGATGATTTCGGGGTGTTGTTTGTATGTTTTTTTAAACATATATATCGATTTAAAGTTGGTTAGCAACTCACTTTTTTATTTCGGACATTATGATGGATTCGTCTTTATTTTGATACCCCACGGTATCAAAATGAAGACGAATCCATCATAATGTATGAGCTTACCATCACAAACATCTAGGAAAAAAAATCTTGCATCATACATAGTCAATCTAATAGTATATTTTGTTTTCAGGTTCTTAAAATGTATGCTTGGGAACCAAGTTTCGAAGACCAAATTCTTAAAATAAGAAACAAGGAAATGAACGTTTTGAAACAGACTGCTTATCTTAACTCTGCTACCTCATTTATATGGTCTTGTGCACCTTTCCTGGTAAGCGACTTTCTACTTTTCAAAATTTTGCTATCCTGATTGAATTGGCAACATTGTGTAATGTTGCCAAATCAATTCAATTTGACCTAAAATAATGTAGAGATGATGATGCACAAAAGTATGACGGCCTTTGTTGGTTTGTTTGAAAATGATTTCGACTGCATCACTAAAGAATCAAATAATTATTTTTTACGTGAGAAATTTTGAAATGATTCATTTCACACTTGCCCTTTGTCCAGGGCCATAAATTATCATTATAAAGGCGAAAGTTTGTATGTATGTTTACATATGTATGTGTTTGTTACTTCTTCACGTGGATTTTTGCCGGTGGCAGAAGCTAGTATATTTATATATTCCTATTCCAAGGTCTACTCGCGTGCCTTTTATTTTAACCCATTCAGCCGTTTAGGCGTGAAGGAGTCACAACATAGACACAAACAAAAAACCTTTCGACTTAATTTTACAAAAAAAAAAAATTACTATTTTATCATTGTTAACAAATAGGGTATTTACCAACCAATATTATCTAGAAGTTGTTTTTTTTATTTGGCAATCGTCAATTATAGTCTTCAGTTGAGAATTGCTGAACGTAAGATGAATATAGCCACCGGCAAGATGTGACACAGTGATGCGTTACTACAATAAACAAATTGTAAACATTTTGATCAAAATCGCCTTAATAATACTTATCCTCAATCACAGTCGATAATAATCAATCGTAATAAATTGATTGTCGTTGATTTGGTAATGATAGCCAATCAGATTACACATTTATAACCAGCCTTATCGGTTTTAAACGTCTCAATATTGTTATTGATGAGATTTATGTTTCCATATCATTTTAATATGATTTACCTAAGTACTGATAACACACACTGACTTTTGTGTTTTTAAACTACTACAAGATAACTCTACAGGAGGTAAAGTAATAATTATAGTTGCTATGTACGATCCTTATCGCTGCAGTTTTATATTGTACCAATTGCGGTTATACAAAACCCTGTCAAAATTCACTCTTCATGGAGCACTCTCACAACAACTTATTTCAAGAGATATATGTGTCATGTAAAATTTTGCTACATAGAAGTTAAGATCAACAACGGTTTAAATAATTTTGTTTGTTTTCAAGGTGACCTTCCTAACCTTCTTCACGTTTCTGATAACGGATCCCGAGAAAAATATCCTGACAGCTGAAAATATATTCGTGTCGATGTCTCTGTTTTACACAATGCACTTGCCCCTAGGTTTACTACCACTCATCGTGGTATCAGCGATCGAGGTAGTGCCACGACGTGCTCACTCCCCTTACATCTACATATGAGGCTATGGTTCTTTCACATACAGACACACTAACTCGCATATATCTTGTACTTAATATAATAACCGAAGAGCGACAGTGCATAATTCAGTCTACGTTGTGTTCCGCGACTGCTGATACACGCATGACGTATATTAGTGCGTCCACTCGCCGAGTCGATATAATTGGTTGGGTGGAGAGCGCGAGCGAGAGGACGCACAATATGTTGGTCAAGGGACGCAACTTAGACTCATAAGCTTCAGTCCAGCCGCTTGCATGGGCACTTCTTATAATATAACTCGTGGAATGGTGTCATAGGTGTCGCTGATGTCGTTCGGGTGCTTTGTACTTGTAAACGATACCGAAGTGCTGGACTCGAAGAGAGCTTTCGTAGCGTTATCTCTTTTCAACATTCTGCGTTTCCCACTGTCAATGCTGCCTAACGTTATATCGAATGTTGTACAAGTAAGTTTTATCATATTAGATTAATTATTTTGTTTGTGTGCAGTGTAAAACTTGTAAACGTCCGTAATTTATGTTGCTTCGTGATAGCAATAGTACGTGTAACGCAAATGTGAGGTAAAAATAAGACTCGCATTAGAGATTCGACCCGAACCCTGCGTTTGATATAAATGTAGGTAGTGGTCACACAATCATAAATCGTCTCATTATTCTCAATTTTCTTTTAACGTTTCTCTGATCGAGCAACTAATTACAATTATAACAACTTGCTTCTACTTTACTTTATCGTTTTAATTTAAGACGACTACTTAATTTATTGGTGTGGATATCAATAGTAAAGCTTGGTGTGGTGAAATATGTAGTTCAATACATGTTGTGTTGCTAACATTATTTTTGAAACCTTTTATTTCGTACGACTAACACTATTATGTATTTTCAGACGTCCGTCGGTATAAAGAGATTGAATAAATTCTTAAACTGTGATGAACTAGACATTACATCGGTTGAACACGACCCTAAAGACCGTGAGTGTCAATATTACCAACCTTATATGCTTTCTCATTTTTTTTTTCTTTAATGTTATTTTTATAATACCTACTGTCAATATTCTAGCGAACCCGATCGTAATAGAGAACGGTCACTTCACGTGGGGCGATCAGGACTCGGAGCCGGTGCTGAAGAACCTGAACCTGCACGTGCCGCGTGGCTCTCTCGTGGCCGTGGTGGGAGCTGTCGGCTCCGGCAAGAGCTCCCTACTTTCTGCATTACTTGGAGAAATGAACAAGGTTTCCGGACGAGTTAACACATTTGGTAAGTGCGGTTAAATAATCAATATCTTACTAGTATAAACAGCCTATAATATTCTTACTGCTAGAACACAGCCTTCAAGTCCTGTCTGTGACAGGGAATGAGCTGTTATCTACGACGACACGGGCCCAGTGCAGATTAGTAGTCATCGCATGTCTTTTAGGTGATAGAGAACATGAAACGCAAGTGCTACTACTGCTGCTGCTCATGCCCAGTGGCGTATTAGCCATGTAGCAAGAGTAGCAAATGCTACGGGCCCCGCGGTTTTGGGGGCCCCGCCATCGGGAATAACGCACTTGAACGTAAAAAAAAAACTAGTCAAAGTATCTATACTACATGAAATCTAAATACAGCTGATTTCTTAGGATGTGATAGGTAATTTAATTCAGACTTTCCTCCAAGTCAATGTCTACAGAATAGAAGATTTCTTAGAACTCCCTCTTCATCGTACTTTTTACGTAACCGATTTTAAAATCAATTTCACACAGACATACAAAATATGTAGTTTGATTAGTACCCTAAGAGCCTTGTTCAAGCTTATTCTTAATACCCTATTAAGAATAAACTTACACATACTTATTTAAAATTAACTAGCTTTAACGATTTCGGCCGTGTGAAAGTTGGAATTTCTCCCTAGAAAACCTTCACATTAACAATAAGTGTAATATTTTATGTCCGTCTTCAAAATTGGTTCCCATGAACTTCAAAGTCTAGTCGAGTGGGTTAACTCCGGTCTTATTGACCAACGATCCCGAGTCCAAATCAAATGTAAATATAGCTTTAAATCAGGGCTACTCAAACGTCATCAAACTACAATACCACTATAACCAGTACCTATGAGAGAAGTTATCAAAATATGAGGCAGTTCATGAGACTTCGTCATTATCATTGAAACAGAACAGTCTCCCAATTTCTGTCATATTATTTGTCAAGAGAATAACCTACCTAAAACGTCCTAACCATAATTTTCGTGATCAGTTCGGTTTTCTAGAATATCACCTTTAAATATCTATCTTTCGGAGAATGCAAAAAACCATTATCATCTAGGTTTTGCCAAAAGTACTATTTTAATTAGTAGGTATCGTTTACAGAAAGTAATTTTGTTGGAATATTTAAGTGTTACGGTAAATGAGGAAAATAACGTATTTGCACAAAATATTTGATCTATAAAAAAGTTCTACAAAACAACCAAGGGTTCCCCTGGTTAAATTTGTTACAGGCACCGCGCTTGCTTAATCCGACACTGCTCATGTCTCTCTAACTATAGTCCTTAAAAATAGCGCCATTAAGTATGGCGCTATTTTTAAGCACTATAATCAGAGACACACAGAATTAGGTAGTTTTTAATTTGATTAAGTCCAGCAAAGTGGAATGTCCGATTGTAGAAAAAATACCATTTTCATGATAATGCTCCCATACACGAAAAATAATTTTGAGCTCAGCGCCATCTAGAGAACACGTCGCTGCACTCGGGCCCGTAGCTTTAACCTTAATTTTTTAGTTCTAAGATATATGGCCGTTCACCTTATGGTATATTATTTTACCGTTTTAATAATAGTGTTGATGAAATAAATCTTACAAAAGAAGCGCTTGACAGGGTTTGAACCCACGACCTTCAACTCGTCAAGTCGGGTTCTCACCACTTGGCAACCACGGTTCCATCATTCCTAAATAAGAAATTGTGTTCAAGTAACTAATTCGGATCTTTAAATTCTAGGCAGCATAGCATACGTACCGCAACAAGCATGGATACAGAACGCGACGCTCCAGGACAATATTCTGTTCGGCAATCCGCTCGACAAGCAAAAGTATAGCAATGTCATCGACATGTGTGCTCTCAAACCTGACTTCGAGGTACTGCCTGGTGGTGATCAAACTGAAATCGGCGAGAAAGGTAAAGTATTATTTAACTTGTGCAACCGCGATGACTTTCATGCTTTGTCAAAAGTTACAAATGCTGGCTAGAACAGCGAGAGAGTTTTGGTCGAAATATTTTTATAAAGACTTTCTTTAATTTACACTGAGCAACTTCAAGGCCTTAAAAAAAAATGTAGGTTTGTACGTAGATTCGAGTTTAGACCAGGGACTGCATACCGAAAAAAAAATCGGTTATAAGGGTTAAATGTATGACGTCATACCTTTTTATTTTAATACCTCAAAATAACGGTACTGTTATTTTTCGCTACCGAAAAATTACGATACCTAAATTTTCATCTACCGAAAAATAACGGTACCGTTATTTTTCGCTACCGAAAAATTACGATACCTAAATTTTTATCTACCGAAAAATAACGGTACCGTTATTTTTTACGCTACCAAAACCTCTAACATTAAGGTATCTGTTGAAACCCTCACTCCCTCTTCCGAAATAATTCCGGTACCGAAATTATTTCGGTAGAGTAAAGGTTAAATTAAGGTATAGCGGTACCTAAAACAAATAGCGCTGTCGTTATTTTATACCGGTAGCGTAACCGCAAATCTTAACCGGTTTCGGTGTACCTTTAAAATAAAGCGGTACCGATTTTTAATACCAGTAGCGTAACCTGATACCTTAACCGAAAACGGTCCCTGGTTTAGACACACAACTGTAGAGATTTCTCGAACGTAGATCAACGTCTACACACGAAAGGTTAACGTTCTAAACATATGACGGTGTTCGTGTTTGCGCAGGTATAAACCTGTCTGGCGGGCAGAAGCAGCGCGTGTCGCTGGCGCGCGCGGTGTACTGCGACGCCGACAACTACTTCCTGGACGACCCGCTCAGCGCTGTCGACTCGCACGTGGGCAAGCACATCTTCGAAAAGGTGCGTGACGTGGCTCTTCTTAATTCCGATACCTTTGGGTATTCACACGAAAGCGCTGTTGCTGAGATTTACGTGTCCAAAGCACGAGCTAGTGGGCCTTTTTTCCGCTAAAAGGAGCCAATTCCAACCTGCTCAAACTTTCCGAGGCGTAACAGTGCCGATAACCGATCATCTTGATCTGGTTCTTGGTGACATGTTAACATCCACTGTCGATTTTGAGCCATACATCGAGGCAAAGGCTCCCATAAAGAATGGAAAAGAGAGACAGTACTTCACACCGAAACGGCTGCTCAAACTTTACAAGCGCAAGTTCGTTTATGTATGGATTGTACTGCTCTATTTTTGTACGAATTTGCCAGATACAAGCTTGATGCGTTTTAGTCATTTAAGAAATTAACCAAGACGAGCATCAACGCTGTGTTGTTAGTCTATCGGATTTCTACCGGTTATATTTCGAGGAGTGTGCGTCGCAATGATTTAATTCCGCCAACGCGTTCCATCATCAGGCCACCAGACGTACGGCGTCGTACAAAACGTTTTGGGAACACAGTCATTATGCGTACAACTAAGGACTATAAGTTCCTTCCGTAAGCTGTCTTTCGTATTTTCATATTTGTGATCGACGATGAAGCATATTTGCCTAGACTATAAATGTCTAGGCAAATATGCTTCGTCGTCGATCACATAATCGCTGACCATCAGTGTCAGGTAAGATAGTGGTCAAGTGCGATGCAATGTAGTACCTATCAATAATAAATAATTAAAAAAACAAAAATTCTACCGACATCGGAAATCAAAATTTTGATTGGTTCTGCAAACTCTTGACTTGGCGGACCGGGACAGCTCTGATTATATCTGTGTGCAGGTGCTGGGACCCAGCGGGCTGCTGAAGAACAAGACACGCGTGTGGGTGACGCACAATGTGTCGTACCTGGCGCAGACCGACCTGGTGGTGGTGCTGCGCGACGGAGAGGTGTCAGAAGCCGGCACCTACCAGCAACTGCTTGAGAAAAAGGGCGCCTTCGCCGAGTTCCTGCTACACCACCTGAGCGACGCCGAGCGGACCTCACCCGAAGGTAACTAGCTGGCTCAAGAACGAACCAACACAGGTGGCTCGGCCGGTGTAGACGCGCCTTGTAATTTCTCATAACTCGCAAGGTTATAATCATAACAAAATTGTGAACGTCGCGAGTTAGTTGTAATTACTAAATCTTTAAATAGCGTTTTAATATAGTATCTACTACGAAATAACTATTTACCCGTCTGCAGCATTTTCCAAAGCCCAATACATAATTACTTAAATATCATTTCAGAATTGGACGAAATCAAACAGGAACTTGAAAGTAAGCTGGGCACTGAATTCCAGACCAAGTTACAGCGAGCTCGTTCTCTTTCCGAAAGTACATCGGAGTCGGAACCGGCGGCAGCAGCGGGTAAGAATAAAATACACTAATATTTTTTTAGATAAATAAATGAGTCGTGTAGGAAGAGATAATCTGAATCATGTGATTATCTTCACATGATTTTCATATTATGTAGTCTAGTCACTGATAAACAATGAACCAGCGATTTTATTAGATACTGTCGTAGTGTTTATGTGATTCATTACATGTGAAGAATATTTATTTATGTATATATACTTTATTGCACACCAATTACAAAACAAAAAAAAACCAAAAGGAAACCTTATAATGGGGGGATATTAGACTTGCGATTTAAAAGGATATTGCAATAATATTATTTTCAAATACTTTTAATATGTTTCCTTTCCGTGTCCAGGTGACCGCGCAGGCAGCGTGAAGAGAAAAACCCCAGAAGCCACACCGAACGAATTGAAAGAGAAAAATAAGCTCATTGAGGCTGAGAAAACAGAAACCGGAAGTGTAAGTTTTATTCTTCTCGTGTTTTTAACTATCTCTAAAATTGAGATTTTAATGATTACTAGCTTCTACCAGTGGCTTCGCCCGCGTGAAAGTAAGTTTCTCCATACAAACTTTGGACCCCCGTTTCATCCCCACAGGGGGTGACTTTTGGGAAATCTTCTCTAAGTGCTCACCTACGCTTCATCAAAACTTTTGACTGGCCTGTTGGTCTAGTGGTTAGTAGCCCTGACTGCTATGCTGGAGGTCGTGGGTTCGATTCCCACCCAGGACAAATGTTTGTGTGATGAGCATGGTCATTTGTTCTGTGTCTTGGTGTGGCTCCTAGTCCCAGTACTTTCGGTTGTGCGTTGATATGTCAGTCAGTCATTTTCTCCTTTTATATATATATATATAGATAATGACGGTAGTGCTAACTGTACCGTAGTTAAGCGTTGACTGCTGCACTGCATGTTCGATTCCCGCACCGAACAAATATTTGTATATCATATCTAGTTGTTCCAGGTCTGGGTGTCTTGTCTAAGTGAGTTCACATGTTTGTGAACCCACCCACTAATAATTCTAAATGTAGGGCAACATTCTTAAAAAGAAAACATATTTAGTGTAAGGTAGGCGCCAGATAAATTTGCAATAAAGTACATTGACCTTTTTATAATATCAATAAAAAAACAAACATTTAACTATTTTTCTTTACTAGGAAATAAAAAGGATTGCAATAGATGTCGATTCAATTTTAATTTTCTTGAGCTTTTTATTTTAATTTTCGTTTTTTAAATTAAGAATGTCGATAAATGTAAGGTGGTCAATGACCGTTATGGTAAGTTTATCTGGTTGCTACCATAAAAACTGTTTTAAATTTTACAAAACACACTCGATTATTCTAATATTCTTGTCCTATCGTGTTCAGGTAAAATGGGGCGTGTACAAGCACTACCTGATGAGCGTAGGCATATTGTCGTCTGTAATCACAGTACTCATGAATCTCATTCTGCAAGTATTCCAAGTCGGCTCCAACTACTGGCTTTCTGAATGGGCCAATGATAATCAAATGGTAAGTTCATATTATTTATTTTCTTTCGTATCATTCTCACAAAATATGTTCTTTTAATAAGAAAATATTGATACAAGATTAGTATGATTATTTAACTTGCTTGATTAGTGAGAGGATTGACCGCTGTATAATGTTATCAGATATCAGTATACAAGTGAGCTTGTATCGCATTTTAGGTTTACGTTTAAAAATATAATTCTACTAGATACATGTGCCACGCGGTGTCACCCTCGGTATCTTTTGCTAATCGTAGCGTGACATTAAGTAGCCTATAGGCTACTTACATAAGAATTTGGACAAACAAATATCAAAATATTAGTTCAAAGTCGTTTGTTGCGATTTCCAAATATTAAACATACAAGAGGGAATGGGAGGTGATCGCCGCTTTCTGCAAATCATGCTGGCGAAGGAGACAGCCGCACGCGCGAGCGAACGGACACCCTCTCGCCCCAGCCGCCGCGACCTTTACTACAGTAATGCTAGCGAAAGAAACGGCCGCACGCGCGAGTGGTCGGACACCCTCACGCCCCAGCCACCGCGACCCTTACTACAGTAATGCTAGCGAAGGAAACGGCCGCACGCACGAGTGGTCGGACACCCTCACGCCCCAGCTGCCGCGACCCTTACTACAGTAATGCTAGCGAAGGAGACGGTCGCACGCGTGAGAGAACGGACACCCTCACGCCCCAGCCGCCGCGACCTTTACTACAGTAATGCTAGCGAAGGAGACGGTCGCACGCGTGAGAGAACGGACACCCTCACGCCCCAGCCGCCGCGACCTTTACTACAGTAATGCTAGCGAAGGAGACGGTCGCACGCGTGATAGAACGGACACCCTCACGCCCCAGCCGCCGCGACCTTTACTACAGTAATGCTAGTGAAGGAGACGGCCGCACGAGCGAGAGAACGGACATCCTCACACCCCAGCCGCCGAGACCCTTATTACCGGCCACGGTAGATCGAGAGACAAGCAATGAGTACCTCGCCGTCCGATCCGAGCTCGAGTCGTCGACGGGTGAAGTGCCTCGCGAAGTACAAGTGTACGCGTGCGCCTCAAAGAGATGTCAACAAGCCTGAAAGGTTTCAGCAGGGCCAATACCTGCTCAGTACAAGTTTGACACGCCTTCACGCTTCACCCTAGAGTGCGAAAATCATTGAATGATTTCTGACTACAAAAAAAAAAAGATTTAAAAAAATATTTTTTTATAATAAAACTATACGTCAACAATACTTTATTAGAAAATGAGTCCTAAATGAATAAATCTCAACGAAACTAAATAACGACATTTGGTTGTCAATCAAACTGGTGCTTCTACACTAACACGCCAGGCACCGATGGGCTCGTTAGTCGTGTTGCACCTTTAGCTAAATGCATTACTTCCCACGTAGGTCGTCAACGGCACGGTGGACACGGCGCGCCGCGACATGTACCTCGGGGTGTACGGCGGCCTCGGCATCGGACAAGGTAACATACACTACATTATTACTAACCACTCTTGTTATTGCTATACTGACGATTACACATAAACGAAGTCTTACGTCCCATTCAATAATTCTCAAATTCTTAAACTTTTATTATAAACCTACTCAAGGCAATGAGGTGTTGGAACATTTTGAAATCATTGCGATTGGCGATCGCAGTACGTTAAAAGTCAACAAAAGGATAGGTGCTGATTACCCTCCTTACATTATTATCTGTTAGAAATCTCCCCTGATAATCAATAATATAAAAAATACACGACACATACTAATAATATTATTTGGTAATGGAAACTATTAATAATGAATACATTATTTACACAATATTTTATTTTTTTAATATTCTTCTTTAAAAAACCTATCTAGTCTCTCCTTTTATTATATTATTATGTATTAATATCTATTGCATGGTCTTACATTTTCTTAATAACCAAAGGAATTCCAATGTGCATGGAAATCATTACAACAATAGATTCGATTTAGTAGAATTATAACATACAAGAGTCATGAAAAAAACAAGTACTTATTAAATTTAAAATGCTGAACTTAATTAAATTGTCACAAAAACAATGTTTGTTATGAACAAAAACAAATACTTTGTTATTTGTTATTTTTTTGTTTAGGAAATAAACACAAAAAAATATCCGCTTGAAAAAAGACATTAATTTGTAACATGAAATCTTACTGTATATAAACAGGCATAGGCCGCATAGACCTACAGTGATTATTGTTTAACAAGATCCTGTAGTTATGGAAACCTTCGCATTCACACCCACTATAAGTACCAGATCATAATGATTTGGGTACTGGCGATATCGGGATCAGCTGTGCTTGCTTTCAAAATAATCGATTAATGAATTTAATATATTTTCGTGTTATTGTTCTCAGTATTTCTAAAATGCGACGTGTGACTTTTGTATGTTGAATTAGTATTTTCATATCTATTCTTTTTTAAATTGCATGATACATTTTTTATTTAGACATGGAATATTTAGTAATGTTTGAATTTCGCAAATTACAAGCGTGCTCTTTATAATAAGGGAAACTGTTGGTAATGTTAAAAATGGATTCGACGATATTTAAAAAATATTTTTCTAAGAAAACGAAAACTTCTGTTTTGCGAGTCCCAACTTGCTGACGACTTGAAACATTATATTTATTAAAGTACTGGCTCATGTAACATAACAACACTCAATATAGTGACGTGAGTCAGTCCTAACAACTTGGTACGAATAGGCCAAGTCATGTACATGTACACTTGCGGGACGAGAATGTTCAGAAATTATCTAATTTTCTTTTTTCAAATCCAATTCTTTTTATGTGGATCACATTGCCGGACCAAGATAAAAATTCACTGAGCATATAAATAATAGTGTTTTAAAGTTCTGAAATATTTTGATACCGCTCGTGTACTTGTGCATTGGGGGTACATACCTCGGCGGAGTTAGGCGCCTTGGGTCTCGAACATTGCGGTGTGCAGTGGTGTCGGTGTCGGTGTCGTCGCTGGCGCTGTACCTGGGCACGCTGGCGGCGGCGCGCGCGCTGCACGCGGCTCTGCTGAACGGAGTGCTGCACGCGCCCTCCATCGGCTTCTTCGACTGCACGCCCGTGGGCCGCGTGCTCAACCGCTTCAGCAAGGACGTGGACGTGCTCGACAATGTCTTGCCAATGACGCTCAGGGGCTGGACCTCCTGCTTCTTTGCGGTATGCGACGCGCCACCCAAGTGTAGAGTGTCACACTGGTACAACTCGAATGCTACGCATTAGTTAAAACTATGCACTTCATTTAGCATGTAGATCTTAGTAATTTAGTTTATTTCGAAAAAAACTAAAACACCAATTACACATTATACAGAGTAAAATTAAATTAGCTAGCTAAACGCCGCGGACACGATGAGTTCGCTATGCCTAAAAATGTGCTTAGTACCAGAACTAAAAAATATATAAATTCAAGTAAACCATACTCTAAATAATGTATTAATTTCTATTTGAAATAGCGTCAAAATAGTACTTTGGTTTTGAAAACCAGTAGTCATGGTAAAACCATATCCAATGACGCAATATCATTACTTACCGTCACTTGGTATACCCATAAAATCGGCAGAGTTGCGCTAGCTAGTTTAATATGACCCTGTAGAAGATAACATTTACCACAAATCCGCAGGTAAAATTAATAGAAAGCAACCTTAAATTATTTTATTTCACGAATGCGTTTTGGTTTTAGATGTGAATCCGTGTGACATACTTCAGTGCACGTTGTTTCTGTGTATGTAACCTATTTTCTATAAAGACTATATATACCGTGCGATCCGAGCTTTCGCACACAAAAACAAAAGTGTACGTGAACCTACAAAAAATATCCAAGTCGGCCTCTTTGAGATAGAGCCACTATGTATTTAGGTATTTTACACTGACTGATAGGTATAGTACGAGTAAATTATTACGTAACGTATTAATTTCTTGAGTTGACCTAAGTGTTGCACTCTACACTGCAAAGTGATACGCAAATCGCTCAAAAAACTTGCATAATTATGTACTTTTATAAGACAAAATGCTACTAACTTCTAGATTTCCAATCATGTGAGCAGTATACCACAAGTTGCCCCATTTAAAACTTTGACATATCAATATGGGATCAGTTTATGAATAATAGAACGATTTTTTTGCTCCTTTTTTATCCTGTTAGTGCTTAAATAGTCTTTTCTTACATTCTTTTATTTGTTTTGTTGTAACCTTGGAATTAGAGGTTTGCTAAAGCTTGCATGTGATTAAATTAGTATAGAAGCTAAGCTCAAAGGAACAACCAAATTCACGAATTTGGTGATACCACAATGTGTTATGGGTTTTCAAGTTTATTCACGGGCTAAAGTTCTTGTTGTGCCTTTCAATACTGGTCACAAATATTGCTGGCACAAAATACTAACCAAGCGAAATTTTTTAAACTATTTTATTTCACCACTTTTTGCCTTTTGTTCTTACAAAATACGAAAACGCGCTGTGGTTTAATGATCAGAAAGCTTATAACAAATTGATATTTTAGTAGTGGCCGTACTCTGGTTAAATTGTGGATGTTGCCCGTGAATTAGCTCAGTTTTGGTTAAATATTATTTACGATCCTTAATAAGGTGTTGTTTCACTATCAAGCCCCTTTACTAGGGTAGCTGGTTGTAATTCTCTAACAACTAGCTTTGATTCTCAGTTCAGAATGTTTTGCTTTTCTAATTCTTGGAATGAATAAACTTGAGAAGCCGTAACGCGGTAGTACTTTTTTTTTTCGCTTTTCGCGTTCTCGGTCTGTGAGCCTAACATAGTCTCTAAATAGCTCTAACACCTTATGCATAGTACATTATCAATATCCACCAACTTAGCGTCGTATAGCCCTTTTACCTCGTAGTTTGTTTGAATAACACCTATCGTAAACAATGTATTCATTATTATTAGGAGTGTCGGCCAGCGTGGAGCGCCCTCGCGTGGTGTTCGGCGAGGTACTAAACTAGTGTCCATGGATGTTGTTGCAGCGTTAGGATCAATTTTTGCTGACTTAATGCCATTTCTGGCGTGTTGGCGGGCGGCGAGGTTGCTCCACGAGCTATTGTTGGACCATGTGTTAAAGGCACCGTTGCAATTCTTCGAAGTGACACCCGTTGGCAGGATACTCTCTAGATTTTCTAAAGACATGGACATTTTGGACACGTCTCTTCCTTCGCAGATCTCCGACTTGATGTGGTGCATTTTTGAGGTAATCTCACCACTGTTAACTATTCATTCCATTTTTTATGGCCATTCGGTTATGTTGGTGGGTATTTTATTTTATTGTTTGTCAGTGTTTATGCAACATTTATTTTGTCCGTCTTTTTTACGAGGTGTTAGTGCAATGTAGTGAGTAGTAGCCGTACAGTAATATGTGGCTAAATTTAAAAATGCGTGTTTTAAATACATGATTTCATTTTCGATTCATTGAACTTTGTGAGTTTCATATCATACAAGATACCCACATTATTTTATATTGTATTAAATGGCAACACCTATTACCAAATCGCATTTACATACTTTAAGTATCCGTTCATCATACAACTTCTCTATATGTTGCAATTTTTGATGTTTAAGGTCGATAGTATAAGCATTACTTATTATTTACTGCATCGCTTTAATGAAACTACAAGGATTGGACAGCTTATTGTGTGACTTTATATTTTTTACCCGACTTTTTTTTTTCTGCACTTTTCATATTATACACTATTATACACTTTATATATTTATAATTTTGCAAATTATTGTGGTATCTGGGAAAATCTCTTTAGCTACACGAATTCATCTCAAAAGAAACCTTGTATTTAAATCAATTTTGTAAACTGATCCCAAAATTATGCGTCTATATACTACGCTGCCTACTGTGTTAGTTTTACGTTCATCCAATGAATACAAACAGTTGCTGCCTTTGCATTTCAACTGTTAATTCAATTTAACCGAACTTTCCGTTAATATAATGTTAGTATGTATGTAAAAAGCTACTTATAGGAAGCACCTGTTTGTATCAACATTGTATAAGCAAGCATTCTTCAAATAATCTTGCACCACTTTTATTTAATAAATAAATGTAAGCATAGAAAATATAACATAAAACAATAATTTGTGTGATCTCGAATTAAAGTTTGCATTTAATTTATATCAAGTCGTTGTAAAAGAAGTGCAAAATGATTTCGTTTCTTTAATAAAGCATTGATATGTCTGTAGGTATTGGGGACACTTTTCGTGATTAGTTTCTCAACGCCGATATTCATGGCCGTGATCCTTCCCATTGGCTTCATTTACTACGTGATCCAACGGTTCTATGTAGCCACCTCGCGGCAGCTGAAGAGGCTCGAGTCGGTGTCGCGATCACCTATCTACTCACACTTCGGTGAGAGCATCACGGGTGCCAGCACCATTCGAGCTTACAATGTCTCGGAAAGGTAAACACTTTTTTGTACTTGTAAACAGTCTGTTAAAGATAAATAAATAATCTCTGTCTGTCTGTTAATATATTTTGCTATAAAAACTTGCTTTAACTGTTCAGCAGACTTAGGGATGATTTTTCAATAACCAGTTAGATATTATTTAAAAAATAAGTATGGTGGTTTGATAGATTTTGTATGGAATATGTATTCTGATACATATTCCATACAAAATCTATCAAACCACCATTTTTATTCTTCAAGTAAATGTTGCTCACCGATTGAAAAATCAGCCCTTAGATAAATTACTTTTTTGTTCGTGTTCTGTCATATATTTTTTGTTTATCTTGCAAAATATCTGACAATGACATTACCTGTCACATCATTTATCACGTTACTTTTCCGCTGGACGGATTTTGACGAGATTTTCACTAGTGGATAGCTGATGTTATAAGGAAGTAACACAGGCTACTTTGATTAGTAGCTGCTAAGAAACTCGGCGTTGTTGCAAAGGTCCAGCGGTACTTCACACTGCCTGGGACGGCTTCTAATGTTATGCAAAGCACAGCTTCGATCGTGTGTGGAGTACTGCAGCCACATATGGGCTGACGCTACAAAATGCCATCTAGCAGCTTTGGACTCAGGCGAAAGGCGTGCGAAGAGGCTAATTGGTCATCCAGATTTGGTTAAGTACAATCTGCAAAGCCTGGAGCATAGACGTAGGGTAGCTAGCCATTCGGTGTTTTACAAAATGCATTTAGGAGTGTGCGCGCGGGAATTGCTTAATTTGATTCCGCCAACACCTTTCTACAATCGGACAACCGTACGGGGGGTATCCACCCTTAGGGCGCTTTCAATTTATGCGTATGCGGCAGCCGCACGCTTACCGTGCTGCACCCGGCCGGTTGCAGTACGTTAGCAGTCCAACAAGCAATTCAACTAGCGCCTAAATTGCAAACGTATCTGGCTGCCATGCCTTTGTATGCCAGTGATGCACTATTCAACACCGCACTGAATTCAACACTGAATTGAACATGTGGTGCTTGTGACGTTGCCGTCCGACTTGACTTGACCGTTCGCCGCACGGTTGCCGCATCGCGCGCTTTGTATGAAAGATACGATCGTCCGAATGCAGTACGACTAACGCACCGCAGCAGGCCGTCAAAAAACGCATAAATTGAAAGCTCTACCTTACCTTACGTTGTTGAAACCTCTACGGTCCGGACTAAGCGTTTCGCCTCGTCATTTATACCGCGTGCATCGAAGGACTGGAGCAATTTGCCTGTGGCCTTCCCGACCGATAATTTAGGTGTCATCAAGGCTAGAGTGATTAGGCTCTTCATAAACTAGTGCGCCTCGCCATCAACGATTGCATCACTGCTTACCATCAGGTGGGATCGCAGTCAAGCAGTAGTTTATTTAAAAAAAAGGGTGTCCGGGATATCATCTTCAATTTCTGCTGGGCCTACCACGTCATAGCAAGTGAAGTGGTGTTTTATTAATTGGACATGGTCTAATAATAAATCTTTGGTTGATAGCCAATGGCCACTTGACGATTTTTTCTTATTGCAGTTACGAATCCCTGTTGACGAAGGCAAGGAATACTTTCTGCTTCGTAAATTTTCTGAGGTCTGTTACTATCACCACTAAGAAGGAACTAACGACTATGACTAAAGAAAGAAAAATATACACTAGGTGTTGAATATTGTTTTATTTTGAAAATTGTACCCACCAAATTTTTTCCCAAAAATAATTAATTTATAAAATATATTTCGTTTTTTTTAGGTGGGAAAATATCCAATGACTTTTCCCGCTATAGGGCGATGCTCGAGAGCGTGTCAGAGTTTTACTGACTAAAACTCACTCCTATGTTCCTTCTTTGCATTCGTTCCAGGACCCTCGGGGATCTCTTTCGCACAACCCATAGCTCCAGTAGATTCCTTACGGTTATTGGAGACCTTACGGTTTTGCTGACATCTTGAGGCGCCCGTGGAACGCAACGCGCCATTGAAGACTTGGGCTCGGTCCGGACGGTCACTGGACGGGCGGACGGCGAGCTAAGCATTGCTCGCCGTCCGCAAGCCCACGCTTATGGAGGCTGGAAATCGGAATCGGGATCCCGGCGGTTGAGGCGTGACTAAGTTCGTTCTCTAACACGTACCTACCTATATATATAGGGCCCGGCGCGAGAGGTCGTAGACGCCGATCGTACGACGACGCGACGGTGCTTCGCTCCAGCGGGGCACACCTACACCGTATGCTCCACCGTGTCCTCCAGGCGGTCCACACAATGGTAGCACCTAGGCGTTGAATCCGGTGCAGGTCATCGTGATAGGACTTGTGTATCTCAATGATCTTGAGAGCTTTGCTGGTAGAGCTATTCATCCCGGAAGGCCTTAGGTGAGAAGCTAAACCAAGAGAAACACACAGTCCAGGAAACTGGACTGCCGCGGAGGGTTCGGCTCAGGTACGCGTCTGTCCAGCAGTCATGACTTTGATGGCGAACGAGTCTATTGGGGACTCAACCCCAATACCTAACCTTTAGAAGATGATATAAAAGTCGTCCGGTATACATAATTACATACTCACTAAAATAGTTTTAAGTATATGTATTTGGTTCTTTAGGTTTATTGAAGAGTCAGAACGAGGTGTGGATCACAACCAGTCATGCTACTATCCGAGCTGCATCGCAAACCGCTGGCTGGCGATCAGGCTCGAGATGATCGGCAATCTCATCATATTCTTCTCCGCGATGTTCGCAGTGCTCCACAGAGATACTATCAGCGCTGGGCTCGTAGGACTTTCCGTCAGTTACGCCTTACAGGTATATAATTGAAGTTTTTTCACACATCATATCGCAATAATAATATATGATGTAATTTTGTCGTGTTCTCACCATTGGAAACTTTCTTTTCAGATCACGCAGACTTTGAATTGGCTGGTGCGCATGACATCGGAAGTTGAAACTAATATCGTTGCAGTGGAAAGAATAAAAGAATATGCGGAGACGGAACAGGTAATTAATTTTCACAGGCAGCATGTTAGCTACTTAGTTAACTGTTTATTTGAATATTTGTTATATTTTGCAATATAGGAGGCGGCGTGGAACGTATCGCCGGGGCCCGGCGCGTCGTGGCCGGAGACGGGCGCGCTGCAGCTGGAGCGGCTGACGCTGGCGTACCGGCCGGGCGCCGAGCCCGCCCTGCGTGACGTCACGTGCGCCGTGGCGCCGCGCGACAAGCTCGGCATCGTGGGCCGCACGGGCGCCGGCAAGTCCACGCTCACGCTCGGCCTGTTCCGCATCGTCGAGGCCGTGGGCGGCCGCATCCTCATCGACGGGCTGGACGTGGCCGCCATGGGCCTGCACCAGCTGCGCTCGCGCATCACCATCATCCCGCAGGACCCGGTGCTGTTCTCGGGCACGCTGCGCATGAACCTGGACCCCTTCGAGACGTTCTCGGACGACGACATCTGGCGCGCGCTGGAGTACGCGCACCTCAAGCCCTTCGTGCAGGGGCTGTCGGCCGGGCTGCGCCACGAGGTGTCCGAGGGCGGCGAGAACCTGTCGGTGGGCCAGCGGCAGCTCGTGTGTCTGGCGAGGGCGCTGCTGCGCAAGACGCCGCTGCTGGTGCTGGACGAGGCCACGGCGGCCGTGGACCTGGAGACCGACGAGCTCATCCAGGTGAGTGTCGCCGCCTCGCGGTCGCGACTTGTTCTGTCTCGCTCACTCACGCTCCTCTCGCTCTCGCTTTGCAGAAGACCATCCGCTCCGAGTTCGCGTCGTGCACGGTGCTCACCATTGCGCACAGACTCAACACCATCATGGACTCCACCAAGGTCATGGTGCTGGACAAGGGACAGCTCGTCGAGTATGCGCCACCAGAGCAATTATTACAAGATAAGAACTCTATATTCTATAGTATGGCCAAGGATGCAGGCCTGGTTAATTAATTTTATAATACTCTTAATTCACTATGTTATCTGTTCCTTTTAGTGAATTGAGAGTAATGAGACTCATCTCCGTGTGATAGACGGTTACGACACTTACACTTTAATATAATATGTTTTTAGTTATACAAAAACAAAGTATTATTACTTGCAACTTATTACTTTCGAATTTCAATTTATTGTTGCAGGCTGTTCTGTTGATAATTTAAATGTTTTTCTGAAACATGTGCCCAACTATTCGATATACCTACCATTGAGTCAGTATTGTCTATTACTTGTGTGTAATTTACGCTCAATTCAAAATAAAAACTGTCGCTGCCAGCAAGTTTTTTTGACAATAGTCAATGTAATGAGTAGAAAGTTATAATGCATTTTTTACCTCCCCATTTTAAGTTTTAGCATAGTAAAATAATAAAAAAATAAGCATTTACAACTCATCACAGTAACAAATAAAATGATAATAGTTATTAAATTATCGAAATAGTACTTAAGTATATGACAGGGTGAGATTTTTATGAGTTTCTGCTATAGGTAGTGGTATATTGTTAAGGTAAGCTCAAATCATGCCACATTAAAAGACTTAGGGGATGATTTCCATTCGTGAAAAAAAATGTGGATTAAACACAGAATCTTGAATTGACACTACTCACTTTTATTTTAGTTAGAAACTGTTATTCGTTATTATCATTTTATAGAAAATTCTAGATAAATCTATTGCAAAAGAAAGTCAATTTGGAACACTTTTTTTTCTAAATGGAAATCATTACGTAACATTTCATGATGTGTTCAATATTGTTGTTACTGACATTAATTTACAAATTGCCAAATTGTTTGTTTCAAAAATATACAACCGAGATTACTAATCACATAATGGTCTGGTGGTATGCACATCTGTAGGGTATTTTTATTGTTTGATACGATTTAAACACAGCTCGTTTGCGAATACTGCGATTTTGTTGTGTTGTATGATAAGTATGGAGATTGGGATAATCAAAGCTGCAACCCAATCGGCTTTGGACATTAAACGAGCATTATTTGAATACTCCTAATTATTGTACATTATCTTGTGTATTATTTTCTCTACTTAATTCAGAGACTTAATTTTATTTTTATCAGATTTACTAACTTTTATTAAATTGTTTAATAATATTGCACATAAGTTATTATTAAGGAAGACGCTTCAATTACATTTATTCCCAGGTTACCAGGCCCCAACTGTTTGATCCTTGTCCATATTTTCAAGTTAATTCTTTAAACTATGCTTAAATTGAGTCTCATTTGAGTACCTACCGATTTAATGGTGAACTATTTAAGCAAAGATACTTAATGATTACTTAATATTGTCTATACTATCTCTGTATATAGAAATATATATTATGAATGTATTTACTGTATGTATATACATATACATTAAAAAGATGACACTGTATGTTTTTGTAATAATGATGTTATATGTAATCATATTTATTGATAATTTGGTCTTGGTGAACTAATTTCCTACAATTATTTGTAACTTTTAAATTCATTTTTAAGGAATGAAGATATTGCGTTATCAATCAGTCCACGTTGGTTTGCAGCCAAAATAAGCTTGCGATCTTACTGCCAATGACAAGCCATATAAATGATTGTGTTAATGTGTGATATGCAAATTAAAAATTATATAAACAGTTACATCTCGTAAGTGGATAGGTAATTTTAACTAACGGCTCTTACTATCAAACTGTACTGCTTGCCGTACAAATGAGAGAATATGATAATTTTGTCTACTTATTAGTTGCAAAGGCTTTACAAGTATTGATTCTAGTATCTCCAAACTTCAATATGTCTAACAAATGAAAGGGATAAGCGCTGCTTAAAATCTTCAACCACATACTAAGAGCCTTTACACTTCAATAAGTAGGAAACGAATATTGCATAAAACGCACACAGCATGGAGAACCCTGTGCGTGATGAGCCTAAAATATGCAAGGAGCAACAGTACAGTGTATTTATCAAAGTTACTGACAGTGTATTAAAGAAAAAAAAATATTAGTCTCGGAAACCTCTTAGCATGTAAGCTGCCATGGAGGAATCTTACTTTGACTTTCGTTTTTAGTGTTCAGTACCTCAACAAGCAAAAAACGGAATCCTTATAGGATCCCTTTGTTGTCCGTCTGTCTGTCTGTCAAGACCCTTAGACCCCTTATCTCGGGAACGCATGGAGGTGTCGAATTGAAATTAAAACGACAATACTCAGGTCTGCGGTCCCTTGAAGCTGTGACAAAATTCAATCTTCTAAGTTAATGAAAATACAAATATGGCCGTTTATGTCTCAAAAGCGTATATTTCGACACTCTCAAAGGAATCAAAACTCATAGGGTACTTCCCGTTAACTCAGAATCCTGAAATTGGTATAATGCTAGGTCGTATAAGTGCATAGCTAAAGGAATAAATCTGAAAACACTGTTTTTACGTCACAAAAAAAAAAATTTTTGTTGAAATATTTTTGAGACTACATTTGGGAATTGAAATATTTAAATAAATTGTACTCAGCGCGCGAATACGACTCGCATTTGCCCAGTTTTTTTGTATATCACTTTTTTTTAACGTAGGTTTCTTCTCGTTGCGTCGTAATAATCCAACAAGTCTCAACACTAACTAAAAAAGTTAGAAAATTATAAACAATGTTGTGTTTGTTTATTGTTTATAATTTTCTAAATTTTTCAAATTCCTGTTTGGCAGCTACGTGTTCAGGGGGGGGGGGGGGGGTCATTGTATTCATCATTATACAACAACGACTTTTACTATGGGACCAACACTTAGAAAGAGTCACCTATTCAATACATTTTGTCACTTAGATCAGCAGCTTTTTTTCGGTTCTTTTGCGTGGCTTTACTTAGTCGAGCTGTCAAGTTGTGCGATGGCTTTATGAAATATTAGTACTTACTTTTCTTACTGCAAGTAAAAATCTTACGTTTTGTCTGTTGATATAAGTAATAAATTCTGTTTAAAAATCAAGGATAAAACTGTTTATATTCATCATTCATCGCTAGTTTATCGATTCATACATTTTTTCAGAGTATTTCGTAATGTAATAAAATTTATTTTTATCCATATAGTCTAAATACGAAAAAAAACTGTGATTATGAATAATACATTCATAATTGTGTACATCTGTGAATAAACCATGTACATAACGTTAACATGTACAATTTGTAAAAAGTTGCCCAATGATTAACCAAGGCAGGTTTTAGAATATAAGTAGATTAGTCTTCACTTTTGTGCCTATTGAATAATTTAAGAGAATAATTGTTTTCACGTGTAATAAAAATGTTTTACCAAGATAGACTATAACTTTAGTTTTTTTTATACTTACCACAACATAATGTTGAGCATAAGGGTATGTTTAAACTTCATTGACTGAAGCGGAGACGAACAGGAATTCCTCATTTGATGAACAAATTAACAAAACTAATCAATTAAAAATAATGCCAGAAAAGTTTGTTTCATCTTCATCATTTCAACAGTAGGCCTCAATTCGAACCTCGGCTGCAGTCTCTCACAAAGGTCTTCAGGCAATATTTATAAAATAAACTTGTTACAATGTACCTTTAAGAGAGAAATAAATGATATTTATTATTATTATTCATGTCCGGGCTTCTTGCTGGCCATTCCGTAATGGACATGTGGACAACTTCGATAATATAATCTCGTACGACGCTTGCGGTGTGAGCCCTAGCATTGTCGTGCATGAATATGAAACCGTTGCCAATAAAATGTGCATAGGGCTAAACTTGAGGCTCAAGACACTGGTCGATGTACCGATGACTGTTTAGTGCAGGAAGACGTGGCCCAGACACAAAGACAAGCTCTGTCTTACCGTCGGTGCTGATTCCTCCCAAAACCGTCCACGAACCGCCACCATAGCTGACCTTTTCTTCAAAGCAGCATTGTCGTCCTAAGCGTTCTCCATCTCTTCTGTAGACCTTGTTCCTTCCGTCGTTACCATACAGCATAATTTACATCATCAGAAATGAAAACTTTGTTCCACTGTAGGTATGATCAATTTAGGTGCTCATGTACAAAATTAAGGCGCGCTCTTTGATGGACTGCAGTTAATTTAGCCATTTGCTGGCTTGTGCGGTACCAGTCCACGTTACTTCAACCTTCTAATTGTAGAGTCACTTACAGCCACCCTATGTACAACATGAAGTTGCTGCTGCAGTTGAAAAGCGATTTCGTAAAGAAGTTGTTACAATAAATCGATCATCTCGCTCAGAAGTGACCCGATTCCTGCCAGATCCTGAACGGCGCGTGAACAAACCAATCTCCCGATAGCTTTTGTAGACTATGAACAGACGACAGGCTTCCTTCCAGGGTTCCTTCTATTTGGCAGAATCTTGATACTCCGATTTTTATTTGGCATAACTCACATGGCATAATCTTATTTAATCGAATATTTTTAAGGCATAAAAATTATTTAGCATAACTTTTGTTTGGCAGAATATTTACGTGTCCGAATTTACAATGGCATACTTTTATCTTGGCAGAATTTTGTTTCGCATAATTACCTTTGCCATAATTAATATTATGCATAATTTTGTTTAGCATAACATTTATTTAGAGATACGATTATTTGGTATGGGTGCATATTTGAACATCAAAAATTAAAATAGATGTATCTTCTTGTAAAAATTAGTGTTCAAAACATCAAAAACTTATAATATATGGAATAAAACTGATAATTTAAATAAAGTAAATTTATGCTGTCGAATGGTTAGATAACCTAAGTGCAATGTATTTAAAATCGAATGGTCTGCAAAAGTGACATAGAATGTTCTAAATATAGCATGTATTGGTAGCATTTTCAATATTAAATTAAATTTGTGTCATAAAAAGTCAATACGTTGTGCTGCAAAATTTTGTGACAGAAACGAATCGCTGCGAAACCGACTTTACGCAGTCTTGTCTGCCCTACCCCTAGAGTATAATTTAAACCCGCGTAGGCGCGGAGGGGTAGGGCGGCCCGCGGGCTGAGGAGCAGGTGGTGAGCGTTAAAACCATCTGTGACGATAAGCTCGCGTGGCGCCGCCCAAACCCCGCAGCGCCGGAGCCGTGACAGAAACAATGCTTGCTGCATGTTGCATGCCTGCTTGCATGCTGCATGCCTGCTGCATGTTGCATGCCTGCTTGCATGCTGCATGCATGCTGCATGTTGCATCCCTGCTTGCATGCTACATGCATGCTGCACTATCGATATAAAATGTATGCCAAAAAACGATTCTGACTGTGAATTTTCTGCGATATGATGGTTCTGCTTTTTAATTATTATGGATATAAACATTATGCCTAAAGATGATTCTGACTAACAAAATTATGAGTTTTGAATGTATGACAACTGAGTGTATGCGAAATGATTTTCTGCGAAATGAAGTTTATGCTATCCGTTGTTATGCAAAACAATATTATGACGTAAAAAGTTCTGCTATAAAAGGTAGACCCAGGTGCAATCTGTCAGCCACAATACGCTAAGTTTAGAATCCAGCAATGCCACCACTTGGGCGGCTTCTGCGGGCAAATTATCCATGTTTTAGAAAAAAACTTTTTCAAACGTCTCAAAGTCACAGTAAACAAATAAAGAACAAAAAGTTTTAAGATAAGCGCTCATTTTTAGTTTTCAAAGGTGAAATGTACTCCAACTCTAAACACACATTTGTCTCAAAACAGTGAATCATTTGAATTTAGAATTTTCGCTTATCACGTAATGGCCAAATTGCCAGATTTTTTCATGGAATGAAAACTTGTGTTAAATTAGGGCCGAAACAATAAAAACGGAAGTGTTTGGATTTTTCTGATGAGAAGTGTATATGATGCAGTCAAAACTCTTATCCAGTCAAAAGTACTATTGACTAGCAAAATCAGTCAAAAGTACTTTTGACCGTATGCTTTAGTCAATAATACTTTTGACTAAAATAACAGTTAAAAGTACTTTTGCCCAATGGAGCTGGTTAAAAGTACTTTTGACTAAGTGATTCCGTCAAAAGTGGTTTTGACTGGTCGTATCAGTCAAAACTCAAAAAAGTTAAGGTGGTCGATAAAAATAAAGACAAACGCACATATAAACTTTAACAAAAATGAGTGACTACGAAAAGAAAGAACGCTTTTTGCAAAGAATTTTAGCGATAGAAGATATGAAAGATAGTCATTACAATGAGATGACAAAAGAAAAATGAAGGGATAATCATCTTATGACAAATCCCGCTCTTTGGCGGAGCGGGAGACAGTGTCAGACTTTTTCTGACTAAAAACCAACTCGTGTTTCTTCTTTGCCTTCGTTCCAGGGCCCCGGTTTTCACTTTCGCACTACTTGTGGCCTGCTGGACCCCTACAATTTGCTGACATCTCCCTGAGGCGCGCGTGGAACAGTACGCGCCGTCGATGACTTGGGCTCGGTCCGGACGGTTACCGGACAGACGGACGGTGAGCCACCCATTGCTCGCCGTCCGCAAGCCCACGCCTACGGTGGACGGAAATCGGGGTCGGAATCCCGGCAGCGGTTGGGGCGTGAGGACCGTTGCCTCGCGCGATTGGCCGCCTCCTTTGCTAGCATTACTGCTTCGCAGAAGGAGACGACCGCCTGCCACTCCTCCTCGCTCCGGCCCATGGCCTGTGCCAAGGCCAGGTGCGAGATATTGCCGCCATTACAATGGATGTGGAAGACACGAAATTTGATGAACAGAAAACACAATTACAGTACAGTAGACAAACACGCTTTAAAACATTGAAGTTTGCGGTATAAAAAAATTAGTTACAATATAGGTACTGTGTTTTTATAGCCTGTGAATTTTCTGATTACCTATTTTAAGTGTATGTTTTCTTTGTATTGATTGTAATGCCAAATTTTTCATAATAACCGTCTTCACATTTGATAAATATCTTTTTTATTCACATCTAACGAGTTAATAGTGCTTCTGACTGATGCTTTATTGCAGTTAAAACTACTTTTGACGAAGAGCGTCAGTCAAAAGTACTTTTAACCGCAAATTTGCAGTCAAAAGTACTAATAACCAAAACATTTCAGTCAAAACCACTTTTGACCGACCTGTTCTGCTAGTAGTATTTTGCTAGTCAATAGTACTTTTGACTGGTTAAGAGTTTTGACTGCAACATATATACCTATATCATAAGTATAATAATAATTAAATGCACAACCACGAGGTATGCAGTCTTAGGGAATATTTCCTAGCTGGCTGGTAGTGGCAGTGGACAAGAAACTCACTCCGCTCTCCCTGGCTAACGAGAACTAGCCCAAACCTGTAATGCTTGACATTAACGATCGCAGGGAAGTGATTAAGTAACTTCACGGACGCTTTTTCCGGGCCCTTCATGGCGAATTGGCGTACGTTGCAAAGCTGCGTTTCGGTGACCTCTTTGGGGAAACCGAAGGTTTTGTCTGTGCAATTATGGACGAAATTATCATGACGAATAACTACCGGAGATTATTGTGAAGGACGGCACGGATGACATCGGACATGCCACCGTCCGGGAGAATCAGTAGGTTCCTATAGTGGTGGTGGACCGAAACGAGACGTGTGCAAAGATTGTTGATATTTCCGTTCCACATAACGAGAACCGAGAAAGATAAACAAATCAAGTAGGTATATTGACTTGGCTCGCGAGGTTCTCGACATGCGAGATGTAGACTCGGCGATCATTGTATCGATAGTCGTATCAGCCAATGACTTAATAGCCAAGAGCCTCGGCCAACACCTTAGGAGGCTCGCGTCATGCGGCAGGATCAAGGGCTTGATTTAGAAAATGGTAATCCTGGACACGGTTTCTTTCTTTGCCCTGGTTTCTGAGCCCTGACCGGTAGCTTGGACCCTGTTCCCAATACAGGTGGACGACTAGTTTTATTTTAAAATGTATTTATAGGTATGACAATATTTGTTTAAAAATTTTAAAAAGAAATAATGTTAAACATATGTACCTATAATTATGAATTATAAATATTTTTTGGGTTACAAAAAAATTGAAGTAGGTACCCCTAAACGTGCTGTTTGATTGATTTTCTGGAACAATGTATTCTGTCACACTTTTTAGGGTTCTGTAGCCAAATGGCAAAAAACGGAATTCCTTATGAATTCGTCATGTCTGTCCGTCCGTATGTCACAGCCATTTTTTTCCGAAACTATAAGAACTATACTGTTGAAACTTGGTAAGTATTCTGTCAACCGCATTAAGATTTTCAGAAAAAAACTTGCGGAATTTCTGCAGAAGCGGAAGCAGAGTTCGATTTTCTTTCTACAATAGGTAACACCTCGGCGCGGAAGCGATTTTTAAAAACGATAAGTTGGTAGTCATGTTGACGCGCCTGAATCGATCGCTCGTTATACAAAAGTTGTAAATTGGCTACCATTTATATCATAAAATTTCAGGATGTATTACATTTCGTTCTATCATTTTAAGCGATGTGAACTTGGTAACGTACGGTACGTGATTTAACGTTGAGATGATGTCATTCCCATACATTTGATTAGATTTCTACTAACGTTAACGATTGTAGATTATCAACTTGGCTAAACCTGCAGAATACTTTAGAGGGGTTTGGGATTTTGTACTCTGTCTGTGCAGCGCTGATATCGTAATTCGGAACGCGGGGCTAATGTCTGTCTGTCAAGGAGTTTTTGGCGGGATTTCTTCGAGTGAAGTTCAGTGGCTGTTTTTATTATTCACAAATTGTTTCTTATTAGATATTGTGATGTAAAATTGGTGTAGTTTTGTATCTCAAGTGTCTGCGTCAACTGGACAATATGTGGAATCATTGAAATAGGCGCGATCTCGGTAAAATGAAGCTGAGAATTTTATTGTTATTTTGGCTACCTCAGCAAAGTTTGCTGAGAAGACTGAATCGATACATTTGCTGCCAAATACACCGGCATTCTAATGTAAAACGAAAAGAAACAACTACGATATTCGAATAAAAAATATGGACGAAGGACTAGGCGATATGGTTGGAAGACTATAGCCTTGCCAAAGGAGAAAACAGAAAAAAAAAACTGTGTCAATGTGACATTTCCACAAAGTTGAATATTTATAAAATTATTATTTTGCCAAAGAAGAAAAAAAAAAAAAAAAATTATTATTTATTTTTTCCACAAAAGCCATTATTGAAGAGTTGAAGTTGAATAATATTTTCAGTGTTAATTGTTTAAAAATTATACTCGTTTACTCAGTTTGACTGTTTCTCTCTCAATTTTATAATTTGGTTGTTAATTTGTATCTTAATAGTTAAATCATTCTTTTATTAAACAATTCAAAATAAACATACTAATTTTTCGACTTCATAATCTAAGATAGAGTGAGTCAATTCGGATCAGAATCGTGTTTCAATTGCCAGAATAAATGGATAAAGTATTTCAAATAGAATCACTTGAAGTATTCGAAAATGTAAGTAAAAGACAGCAAGGTTTAAATTTTAACATCATTATAAACACTAGGTCATTTATAACGTTCGCTCGCTCATTGACTTTCTGTTGTGTCTCTAATTACGCTACTCAAAAGGTTAAAACCTACCTAAATTATAATTATCTCGTTCAGTAACTGTCCTCAAACCCATTAATGTATTGAATAGTATTAATGCATTTATTAGTTAAGTTCTCCAGCGCTAAGGTGTGCAGGGTCACCATGTATAAGTCCCAGTGCGTATATTTTGTTTCCAACTTAATCACTTCCTACTCAGAATATCAGACAGGACACTGAGTAGAGGGGACACAACCCCACATGCTTTATGTTGATTCTAATTTTACTAGGACTTGAACTTGAATGACACCCTATTTCATTAACTAAACACAAGTCCAAATTCCAGATCTAAGAAGCTAATGAGCTATACTTAGTGGAAAATCTTAATAACATTGCCGGGGGCAACCGGGGAATCTAGCCCCATTACACAGGGCTTAGTAGTAGCCTCCTATTACTTTATAACCAGCAAGGCAGTCGTTTGAATTAAAATTTCAAAACATAAAAAATATAATGTATCAATTATTTATATAAATAGCAATATTATATGCAATAAGCCAAATTATGAATCTTGAACTTTTACATCTTTGAGCATAAATAACAAAAAAATTGTTAAAAGCACTTGGCTAACATTTTCCTGGATAGACCTTATGTTACACTTAAGGTGGTTGGCTAGCTGGTTCCTTTTCTTAATGTTTTGTTAATTACTAAAGTGTTAAAAATAATATTTTAAAAAATGACACTGTTTTGGTCAGGCTTAAAAACCATTTCAATGAATTTAGGTGATATGTTTTGAAGAAGCAAAATTTAGAGAGGACCTACTTACTCCCTTCATTTATATTCTTGTTACAGGTATCTGAACATATCTTGACTAAGTTGTATTATTCAGGATCTCCTGATCCACTATCATCCCACTTAGAAGATGATGTGATAGCAAAGGCAAAGCAGGACTTGATCTCAATCATATCTGATTGTAATTTTGATTTACATCAAATTAAAGATGCAATTGACAGCAAGGGGTGGCCACAAGAAAAGGTGAAATGTTTTAATGAATTGTTAGAAACCAACAAATCTGAAGTTCTTTATGCAGCTTTGAATCACTATAACAGTAGTTATTGTGACACAGTTGTTAATTTTGATTGGTTTTTAAAATTCGTTCTTGGTACCAGTGAAATGAAAACATTGAAATATCCACTTTTGCAGTTGATGATGTCTACGTTAAATAAAGATGGAAAGCAGAACAAAATTATGTATGATACCAAAAAAGATATATTATGGAAAATGATAAATGCATTAGAGTCTATACAATAAAGATATGTTATAAAGTATGACTTTGTTTTTTTTTTTCTGTAGCATAGTTTAGTCATTTCATTTATTGTATTTTTTTCCATTACAATTTTTTTGCTCTTTCAATGTATTTCTCTTAGGCTGCCTGTCCACCGGAGCGGAGCTAGGCTGCGGAGTGGAGAAACTGAGAAATATTAACCAATAGGATTGCACAAAATCTCCGCTCCTCTTCAGTGGACAGGGAGTTACAAACTAGTTTAAAAATTCATACAAAACCGGGAAGCGGAGCGGGGCAGCGGAGCGGGGAAACGTAAGTAATTCGGTTTCTTCTGACTCCAACTCTTCTTCCTCGAGCAATGTGAGGTAATAACGTATTAACTTTTTCGATAACATGTCTGCTGTCAGTGAAATTTAGCGTAGAACTAAACAAATCGCCCGCCACCGTAAGCTCGAATGACTCGTCGCGTGCTCGCGGTCTAGCTCCGTATAATGAAAAACACAGTCTGCATCTCCGCTCCGCATTACTTTCTCGCTCCACTCCGCTGCCTCGCTCCGCTCCGGTGGACAGACACAGTACGCAACTCCGCTCCGCATTACTCCGTCGCTCCGCTCCGCTGCCTCGCTCCGCTCCGGTGGACAGGCAGCCTTAGTCAGGCCCCTCACCCTAGAGATGTAGCGGCAAAGTAAATTACCAGCACCAAACTAGGGACTAGGAACTCATTGAAGTGCGCAAGCTCCACCACGATTATGCGGCGACGTCAACGTAGTTACGGTTATTAATAACATTAGAAACAACTGTCTCTAAGTGAACCAAGACAAGTGTTAAAAAAATCCAGAAAGATTATTTCGGAGTGTTTATCGAAGCTGTTTCGTATAAAACGCCGTATTACGAGTTGGCGCGCTGGATGGAAAAACATCGCCGTAATGTGATGCGGTTACCTCACGTTTAGCAAATCCTTAAAACGCAGCTTTGAAAGTTTTTTTTTCTTTGTCATGCCCTAGAGTTCCAACGGCTTTTTGCATTTTAACTTGACAGATGTAAGATTCGTCTTAGTTTTGAGTGTGTCACTGGCTACTTGACTTGATGATGATTCTGTTTCTTAGACTGGGGCAGAGAGCGAATTTTTGTACCTCACACGGTATTTATAAACGGGATTTTACGATAATCATAACCCCGCCATTTTAACGCGTTATAATGGCGGAACATGCATTCTCCAAAATTATAACGAATTTAATCAGTCTGATCAAATTAGTATTTTGTACCTGATTTAGTACCTACCTCCAAAAATCAACAGTCCTATGACGGAGATATTAGTTTACACAAAATATTTTTTTTTTTTCACATTTTCAAATAATTTGACGAGCAAAAATACTTAAGTAAAAAATTGCAAGTACATTTCGTGCAGGCGCTTTTTTTTATTAATTATTGGTACGCCGTGAAACTTTAACACACCATATCTTCGATGAAATCAAGAGTAGCATCAAATTATTTAAAACGCATTGTTGTACGAAACTTCTAGAATGGAAGTACGTACCCAGTCCTGGCAAGTTCTAGAAAAGTCCTACTTAAAGTACCTACTACTATTATTATTAAATAAGGTTTAATAGGTGGGTACACTAGGTGCGTAGGTAGATAAAGGAATTCGTACCTTCCGAAAATTATAATAGAGTCGAAATTCGCGTGAAAAGTGAGAGATACGTTTGTAATAATAATTATTTATTATCCCGCGATTCGACGGCAATGTTCTGGAATGGCTTGAAACATCGGTATGTAGAATGTTCCTGGCTTCGCATATAAGTACGAGCTCCCGACCGGAAGTGAGTCAATTGCTTTTCGACTGCGAAACGAGTGCGATACCTAAGTGTGTGAAGTGATCATTCCTAATGACCTAAGCGATACTAAAACGGAACTCGTGTACATTTGATTTGGATTATTGTTTATTGGACAAATTTGTTATTGTTTGTGGTGAATAAAGCTCTCTGCTAGTAAACCGGCATTTAATTACTCACGTTCGTAACAACTGGCGTCAGAAGTGAGATGCCATTACTACAGAGGGACGACGAACAGCGACCACGAACTAGGAGGCAAATAAGAAAAGATGCTGGCGTCATCGTATGGATGAGGAAGATCAGGCTGGTATGGGAGCAATGGCAGTTGCTGTGGTGCCAACAGGACCATCCTCGAAATTGAACCTTGCTGCGGTGTTGGCCGCCATGCAAGCTAGTATGGAAGCTGTTCGCCGCGACAGGAAGCCGCCCGCCGCGAACAAGAGGCTAACCAGCGCAAGCTCCAGGACCTAATAGCGGCTAACCAGGAAGACGCCCGCCACGAACAGGAAGCCGCTCGTCGCGATCAAGAGGCTTAGCAGAACCTGAACTTCGATAAAATCGATCACGGTCTCGTCACGTTGGGCGAGAAAGTAAATAATCTCACATTAGAGGTCAGGGAGGTTTCCGTCCGAGCTAATAGCCTCGAAACAAGAATTGATGGCCAAGGTCGCCTGCTGAACATCTATAAAAAATCGTCAAACTCGAAGTACGCGAACCCGTTGCTGTTGGCTCACCATCGCACAACCACTGTGCATCGGCCGCAAATAGGACGTGCCGTGTTTTGATGGCACGTCGCCGTCGTCATGGACTGCTATTGAGTACCAATTTGAGACATTGGTAAAGACAAACTGCTGGGATGATGAGTAATCTTTCGCGGCATTAACTTTGGCTCTACGAGGCGCCTTACTGGTTCTAGAGAATTTTCCTCCGGACGGCAGAACATTGGTGTGTCTCATGGAGGGACTGGACACGGACTGGGGTTTAACCTATTTACTCTTGACTTAAAGATTCCCGGGTTGTAACCATCAGGAAACACAGATTCCGGCAAGGAATTCCACTCCTTAGCTTTACGCACAATGTATGTGTTTCCAAAACGTTTTGTGACTGTCTGATCTTTGCGAGGATTCCCAGCTTTTTTGTTGCCAGTTGCTTGCCTTTGCTTCGATGTGTGTACCAAGAAAATCAAGATGGTCGGCTATGGGTGGGCACAGCTACGCCCCGGAAAGTTGGAATAATTGCCAATTCGGCCCGAATTGGCTCCTTTTAGCGAAAAATAGGCACGCCTGGGTTTTAGCAGCATTGAACTTGACTAAATTGGCATCGCCTCATTCAGAGACTGCCTCCAAGGACAAGTTCAAGCGCTCGACCATAGCCTCTCGGAGAGACTGGATCTGAGACCCACTAGCTCGCGCGCTGGATATGTAATTCTCAGCAAATGTGCTGTCATCTGCATACCCAAAGGTACCGGGGCATAAGCAGATCATTTATGTGCAGCAAGAACAATGTTGCCGACAGCACTGACCCCTGAGTGACTCCGGCATTAATGGCCACTTGACGGGACGAGCAGCCATCGATGACCACTCGGATGGATCGATCACTCATCAAGTCTGCGATCCACGCACACAATCCAGCAGGTAAACCGAAAGAAGGAAGCTTACTAATAAGGCTTTCGTGCCAGAACCTATCGAAAGCCTTCGAAATATCGAGGGAGGCGACAAGCGTTACCCCGTGCTTCTTGATGGCCTCACTCTAGATGTGGATTGCATACGCTAGAAGATCACCAGTTGACCGATTTCAGCGAAAGCCGTATTGACGGTCACTTAGTATGTCATGTCAGCTTCTAGGTATGCTTAGTATTGAGTACACGTTCCATAGTCTTACAGAGAATGGACGTTACTGAGATTGGTCTGTAGTTATGGGTCAGCCCGACTGCCCTTTTTGGGCACGGGCTGTAGGTACGTTAACTTGCTTCCATGCAATCAGCACTTTTCTAGCCTCAAATGAAAGCCTAAATAGGTTTGTCACGATCGGAGACAGTTCAGGCGCACACGTTCTCAGGACAATTGCCGGTAGCCCTGCTGCATAGCCTTGACTTGAACAAGGCTGGACCGCTAACCTTGTTCACATCAAGGCTATGCAGCACCCTACGCACGTTCTTCTGATGGATGCGAATATCCGACATACTCGTTTCGCAATCAGCAGGATCAATCAACAAGGGCCCGCTCGTCACCAGGATTTAGACGCGAAGATTCCGCAAAGAGTGAGGCAAACAAATTTACTCTCTCCTCAGCGGTATGGCCCAGCGACCTGTCGGGTTTCAGCAGTGGCGGTAGTTAGGAACGGCAGAAGTTCAATTCAACCGACTTAGCCAGGGACCAAAACGCCTTACTACCAGCAAGCAGGGTATGAAGCGAGTTTGTTCCCGATGCGGCTAATGTAGTTGAACCGAGACATCAGCATCAACTTCTCGCAAGACTTGGCAGCTCTGTTGAAGGCTCTCTTCTTCTGACTTACGTCATTCGCCTTATGCATACGAGCATGCCCGGTGTGCCGTGTGCTTAAGCGCGATCACACTCCGCACCAAACCAAGGGCGAGCGCCGAGCCTAGCCAGATATTGTTACGTCGGAGAATGGAATGTAGTACTCCATCCCCCGCCACAAAACATCAGTCATAGCATCTGCGCACGACGATGGATTATCCGAAGAAAAGCAAGTGGGCTGCGAAGGATAACATGCGAAAAAAGATCGAAAATAAAATAATTAGTAGACACAACAGCAACTACTTGAGTTCCATCGCAGTCGGGGGATTTCCTATACTATAAGAAAGTATTTTACAGAGTGGTCCCCCGACTCCGATGGAAATTTCAGGTTTAGTCAGAGCGACTTAAGTTTTCTATAAATTAACAAAAATCTTTTTTTTAGTTATTTTTTTGATATGGCAGTCGTGTTTTTAATTACCTATTTTCCGTTAATTCAGATATTTGATATTTTCACAGCTTCAAGGGACCGCATATCTGAGTATATGGTTTTAATTTCAACTCGATACCTTCACGCGTTCTCAAGATAAAGGGTCTTGACAGACAGACAGACGGACGGACGGACAACAAAGTGATCCTATAAGGGTTTCGTTTTTTTTCCTTTTAAGGTCCGGTACCCTAAAAATTAAAATATCAGAATTATTTTTTAAATATTTATTGATTAGAGACATTCACACATCAACATTAAGTTTCAATAAATGGATTAACATAATTCCCTATTATAATTATAATAATTAATTCCACATTTCATAGTGAGCAAATAAGTAAATTTCTTTGAATTACATAAACCTCAGTCAATTTTGAGTTACCATAGTAAGAAGATCCTTAAAACAAACCATAACTACTACTGGAAAATGTTTGGAAGTAATTTTAGTTCTAACAGGAATGATACCATGATGTTAATTTCAAACATATAAAATGGAAACAATTGGAACTACAATACCAGTTATAGGGGGAATTAATTTATATATTGGTACTTACAATTTCCTACAAATATATTTAAGACACCTCTAGCATAGTGTTGAGTCTTCTTGCTGGAGTTAGTAGTAAATTTAACGATCAACTTTCGTATTGCGAGATCGTTTTGACAGTTTACGAAGTAATTAGAGTGCATACACGCAATATTACAGAATTTCAGACAATCTAGTTTGCACTTGATATGGAATGTCTCACTCACGTTTACAGTTTATATAGCAGGAGAACTTCTCCAAATCGTGCAGTGTGTCACATTTAATTTCATAAAAAATGTATAAAATTACAAAAATGATCTTGAAATCATATGATTACTGGACATATAGTAGGTATTAGAGAATGAATATTGTATAGTAATATCAAACCTTATAAGTCATCTAATTGTATTTTACGAATGAGGTTGAAACCAATATACTAATAGCGGTTGATAATAACCACACCGCCTTTACTAACTCGTTACACATACTACAATTCTAAATAGTACAATATAATCATGTCTGTATAAGTTTATAAATTGTATAGTAATCACAAACTTGGCCACTGAATATCAATTTCAAACGATAATCCATCCTCATCCATTAAATTTAGATACAACAACCACACGCTACTTTACGAAAAATGCCTAAACAAGTTCTTACTGTATCATCATCTTACACATAGGAGCAACTTTCCGTCATTCACTAAATGAATTCAAATTTTATGAGCTTGCCTTACAGAGAGCCGCTGACAGACTAATTTTATACAACTTAAAATAACCTAGAAATAAAACACAATGAATATAGCATAAACTAGTGAGATTTCATATTCCCTCATACTTAACAATTTACAAGTTACTTCAAAATTCAATTTGATAATTAACATAATGTATGTTTTACGAGTAAATGAAATCGGTGTTCATATATACATAATAAAATAATGTTTCAAATTATATCTACTAAACTGATGACACTGATCATCATTGACGGGTCTACGTATCGTATTCAGTAAGAAATATTACTTTTTGTGTACTAGCACAATGTTTCTGATACAGTACATTGTCGTACACAATGCATGGTCTACCAATTTATATCAGAATGGGATGTGATTTGCGTCAGCCAAAACTTGGAACACATTTATATTTAAAGTCAATTTATAATAATTAAAATCAATAAAACTAAATAGGTTTCAAAATGGCCTTATTTTCAAGTTTTTCGAGTAGAACGTCCCTGATTTTATTTTAAAACATGTTTCTGCTATTGAAAAGATGTTTAAAATCTACCATCTTTATGATCTGTGGTTGAATAGAATAAAATTTCTTCTAAAAACACGACGCATTTATATAACTGCTGTCGCATTGCAAGTTTATTTTCGCGTTTATAAAAGATGATCAAAAATATCGCAAATAATATTTATCTGAAGAAGAGTTGCAAGTAACAGCAACATGGGAGAGCTATTATATAAGAGCGAGCGACACGAGACAACGTCAAACTTATACCCCTGTAATAATGGCACCAACTTATCGCACCGTATACTGTCTAGATATAACTTTGTTAATGTAATATAATTATAAAAACTCGATTCTAGCGAATAAAATGTATAAAATCTTAATTTTATAGAAGCAAAGCACGCTAAACTTACAGTATAATCAATCTATACGAAACGTCACATCTGAACTAAAAACCACATTATTGACGATGTAAATAATATTGACCGAACTTAGTTCGACAATACACCACAGTACTAAATCGAAATAAATTAAAGGCTCATTTTAGACACGGAAACGTGTCGTGGACAATGGGTTGCGATCTTCTGTGGTGTTTAGTTGGCCACCGCCACGTCGCTCGTCGTTTCCTGCAACTAAACGTTATTCGGAACATTAATATAAATCAAATTTAACATCAACTAATTTTTACTTTGAAATATAATTTTATAATGCACATTATAACTGTACCATTTCCGTTTTGAGTTCTGGCACATCCGGGACTTCCGGGATCAATTCTGCCAATTTGTCGCTTACGGGAAGGGGATCCTGTAATAACAATTTTGTTATTAGTACATTCTCGAACCTAATAAATCAGTTAAACATAATGAACATGGACAAATGAATGAAATAATAAAAAACAGGCTTTGAATACTTAACAAATTATTATGATACATACATGAATGGGACAATACTAATGCATATTCATTAACTAGAAATACGAATTAAGAAAATAATGACACAATGTATTCTTGAAATAATCGATATTATTGTACTACACACTGTTATAGGACCGTAGTAAATTCATGATTATGTAGATATTTTAAACTGACCTGTTTTGCTTCATCATAGAGAGCAAGAACCTTTCAATAAAACTACATCAAGTTGTTAAACTAAGCTTATGTGCCAAGAGAGGGTACTTCGAGCGTCCATTTTCAATTTTAGAGCTTTAAAAGGTTGTTTCTAAATACCACTAGGCATTATTAATCAAAGCACTACCTCGTAATATAACAGTGCTATTAAATTAAGGTTTTCTAAGTGATATTACTTACTGATACTGGTTTTATGAACATGAGAAAAGAACAGCTTAAACATACGTTAATTTAGTCTTATGAGTAAGACAATATAATCTGAATACATACATCTTATTTGATAAATTCTTTTAAATGTATTTGTTATGAAATGACATGCAATAATTTTCAGTTTGTTCTGAAATCGTTAAAGTAGAAAAACTTGGAAAAACAAATACGATAACGATGGTAATTGACGTACCAACGCTGCGCGTCTTTATCAATATAATGAAGGCACCCAACAACTTGAACTACATTTAACTGATACCTAGAACTACTAATATTATAAATGTGAAACATGTTTGAATATTTGTTAAGCGACTGATAAACAAATACTCAAAAAACGTGACTACGTTTCTACGGCTGAACAGATTTGGAACACAGACCATGGCCTAAACTGTATAGTCAGCCTTATAATGTTCCCACAATTGGGACTCAGGCCACCTCTCTAGGAGAGGGAAAGGGCCGTAATCCACCACGCGGGCCCAGTGCGGGTTGGCGGATGTCACATGTCTTAGAATTTTTGGTTCAGGACATGCCGGTTTCCTCACGATGTTTTCCTTCACCGTTTTAAGAGTGGCCTAAACTAGGTCTTGACATTAAACGTATTCGCTTCTTGATCTCGTGACAATGAAAATTGGATCATAATAGCATATCTCGCCAAAGCTGTTGGTGTTGAATATATTTGTAGGTTTAATTACGTAACCTACACTTTTTACTGTTTGCGGAAGCATAAGCCGTTCGGTGCCATAGAAATAAATTATAATCTACACAGATACAAAAGAAACCCAGCTGGAGAAATACAATATTTACATATTGGATATGTCGAAGCCATTTTGTATAACAAGCCGAATTATATGTTGGCGCGGCGGATTGCAATGAAAAATTATTTTAGTGTTGAATAAGCCCAATAAACGAGGAAGGCTATATATATAACATCATGTTAAGACCCACGTCAGCGGAGCAGTAACCAAAGACGCGTTTGAAACCGCGGGGGACATTTTTTCTGTATTCAATATCCATTAGTGTCCATCGAGATCGTGAAATCTGTCTATTCTGACAAAACATACGACGATTGCCGCCTAGAAAGCTAACATAACTCGTACTCTTAATGAAAAACCCTGTATCAACTCTCCACACATTTTGTTAATCAGAATAAATTTAAGTAACTAGCATTTTGCCTGCGATTTTGTTCGCGAGAATGTTTTGATAAAAGATTAACACGTTATTTTGAAGGAAATACGTTATTTTAAAAGTAAAAACTAATAATGACATCCTTTACGGCCTGTTCACGACTTCGATCTTACCGACGAGCGACGCGGCATCGGTAGGTGGGCGCGCGCCCCTATGAGCGACGTCCAGTGGCGATTTCAAAAATTTTCATACTTTTGTTCTTACGCTCGTCGCCCCGCGCTAAGCTTCCGCTCACAGCGGCAAGCAAAAGCAGCAAGGTCGTGAACGGGCCGCCCGGCCGTTACTATTTATTTTAGCTAGAATTTTCACGGCCGTAAAGGTTGAATTTCCAAAAATCCTGACTTAGTGCTTGCCTACGTCATAAAAGGAAGCTTTGTGCAAAATTTCACGTTCCCATCCTTCTCCCAGTAAATTTAGCTGTGAGTTGATATGTCAATTAGTCAATCTCTCCTTTTATAATCAAATACAATATATTATGATCTAAGGCTAATCTTCTTCTACGAGTCCTTTTACCTCGGTAATTTTTACAAAGAGTTCATTCACGTACGCCGGTTGTTAGTAATACTCACCTGACTTTTCTGTAGAGCCTATTATTGTTAAAATGATTTTTAAATCATTTTACTTTTGGCTTACTCTGAATTAATTAATTAAAAAAAAGCCTGCAATAAATTGTTACAAAATTGTAGATTAACGACTGTGAAATTGATAATAATCTGTGACCAGAGTAAATAACCCGCCAGGAAGAAAACTTCGTACAAATGTGCAATGTGTAACATAATATATATATGAAAAAGCGCGGCAGTGCAAAAGTTTAACCCCTGTGATGTCGCTCTTTGAAGCGACGTTAGTGCTTATTTCCACACAAAAATAATTGACTTCAAATAATTGAATTCTTATTCTAATTTAACTACGTTTTTAACAGATATTAAACTAAAGTAATAAAAAATCTGAACCAACAATGTTTTTTGAGTCGAAATAAAGCTAAAATCCGATAAAACACTTTCTGACAATCGAAATTATGAGTGATGGCAGCGTCTAGTTCAATACATCAGTAATCAGATAATTAACTTATTTCTCCAAAGTTTGCTGTGTTTTAATAAAACCAAACGCCTGTTTCAGTGTGTTTGTCCATTTATATTTTCTGAAAATCTTCTCCAAGACAATATCGACGTAGAAGTCGTTCGACAGGACGTCGAATTTCATACGCAGGTTTCGCTTTTCGATGTACATCATATGGTACATGTCTTATTTATCAGCAAGTCAACGAACAATATTGCGGTCGCAATCAAATTCTTTACCAAGAATAGTAAAGTAGTGACCAAATTGTAGCAATAACAGTTTCATAAAAGCTCAGACATACATACTTACAGTCACATCCACAAATTGTTAATAACACTAACAATATAAAGACTTAATTTGAGCACCAATTCCAGGGTGCCTTAGAATGTCACAAGTTTCATTCTCTTTTAATAGCTGGACATTGTTTTTATAACATGGGACATGTCATCTCACTAGGGAGCTATTAATAACGCAGCCAGCGGCATTTCTGAGTATTACGGGCTATTGTAGTTTTTTAACATAAGGTAATGATGTTAATAAGGTTGTCATCGTGAAAACCGAAAAAAAGCACTACTCTTGCTTGTAACACTGCAATATTTCGACTTCGTGTCTGACTAACACAAATAGTGTACAACAAAAATTAATTGCCGCTTTTGTCTGCTTGCTGCTACATGCGACAAGTTTTTTTTTTTTTTTATCGAAAGCTTGGATTGAATTCGACGCTTCTGGCGAAATTTTAGTTATATTTATTTATCCCTCTTATAGTACAGAAGCAAGTGTTAGTAGTTTTATAATTATTATGAATGAAAATAATTTCGAATCTTGAAGCGAATAGCATCAAACTAAAATGAATTCATGTAACAATAATCAACTGTGTGAATCAAATTAATAGGACTAATGATGAATAGGAAAATAATTGGATAATATGAAAATGTGTTATCACAAGCCTACTTTACGTCACCATGCTAGCATATTAATATGTATCCATATCACAATTTCAAGCATTTAGGAAGGGAAAAGGACAGGAATGCAGCCTCGGGCTGTATTCGTTACTGTGTCAGATCGATTACATTCGTAAAATTCTCCTGGTTATTAACGGTTCACTCATGCTGGTAGAGAAATGCACATGAAACTAAATACGAGATCTGTTAACAGGGAAACTCAATCGCTTCTTATATTACAGAACTAATTCCACTACAAAACAAGAGGGTCCGGTCAGTATTCACCTGTGGCGAGGCGGGCGGCGAGGCGCACAGCTCGCTGGGCGGCAGCGGGAACGACTCGGACGCGTCATTGCTGGCCGCGGCCGACTCGTTCGCCTCCGACAGAGACGGCGGCAACGAGTCCTCGGGAGTCGTCGCCGTCCTCACAGGCTCTATGTTCTTCATTTCCTTGGAGTCGATCGGTGGCATTATTTCTGATGTTTCCTTTTCTTCCTCGATGTTGCCATTACACTCTATTGTTTCAATTAGGTTGCCGAGCGAGTCTTTGGATTTAGCCTTAACATTTTGTTCAGAGATTATGCTATCGATCTCGTTTTCGGGAGCAGCCATTTTCTCAGTATCAGATATGTGATTAGAAACTACCACAATTTCTCTTGTTTCATGAATCGTAACTTGGGTATTATCCACGTTATCTTCGACTATGTTCTCAGAATTTATAACATCAGCATCATCACATATCGGAGAAGGAGGAGACGGTAAATCCTCAGTGGTATTCGATATGTCGTTCTTATCCTCTAGTACTTCTAAGTCCTCAGATGGAAGCGCAGTTATTTCAACATCAGTATTTTCTGATATTTCTGTGTTTTCGATTTCCTCTTTGATTATTGTTGATGATTCTTCAACTGTGACACTATCAGTTTTTACTTTTTCGATTTCAACAGCTGGAGTTCCCTCTGACGGGAGTTCACTGTCTAATGGTTTCTCAGTTTCTAACTCGGCTTCAATTTGAGCAATAGGAACTGAAACTTTATCGGTATCCTCTTTGACGGGAGAGGGAATTTCATTACTAACAGTTTGAGTATTGGTTAATTCGTTTTCGGACTGAGGGGGCAAGTCATCTTTTTTATCATTTGCAATTGGATCAGAAGTTTGTGGTGGAATTGCGTTATCAGCGGTGTTAGCTAGCGAAGCGTCTGTTGATTCTGGTGCCATTGTGGTGGCAGCAAAGGATGCCACAGAAGAGGGAGGAGGATTTGCGGGAAGTGGTGGAGGCGTGGAATCTATCAAAGGCATTTGTTCAACACAAACCTCTTTTATGGCGGGAGTTTCAGGTACAATCTCTGTTGCTACAGCGGTGGGTTCTTCTTTGCTCTCATCAATTTTTTCTTCCTCAATAACTTCCTTGGCTGGTTCTTCTAAGGAAAGCCCATTAACAGGTAACTGTTCTGGTTGTGTTTCAGGCTGAGGCTCCGGCCTGTCGATGACAGGGCTAGGAGCGGCTGGTTCTTCGATGACTGGGCTTTCGTCCTTCGGAGACTCAGGCGTGGTGCTTCCATTAGTGATCGGTTCCGTCACGGGGGTTTCCGGCGTTTTCTCCTCTTTAGCTTCGCCGTCAGTCTTGGCTTCTTCTGCTGTTTCAGCAACAGCAGGTTCGGGAGCGACTTCGGCCGCCTACAAAAAAACAAATAATACGAATAAGTATATAAAAATCCACAAACGAATAAAATATTTCGCGTCTATATTATTTTGGTAACTGTGGATAGTTCCAGTATGGATGGGTAGCAGTTGCCGTTATAATTTTATATTTCTAACAATTAAAATGATTATTAGTACCTTGTCATCGGCCATGGCTACAAGAACGACGTTAAACCCGTCAAATCTGCACTGAGACTGAAGGGAGATTTACGAGTGCAATATTATTTATATAGTATTGTATTCTGTAACGGAAGATTGGCTTACATTTTTAAATACGTAGTTTCCCTTCATTGCTCATGATCAAAGACATATCATATAGCATGCAGTTAGGGTTGTCCAACTACATATGTAATTTAAAATGGGTAGTATTTAAACGAGTGACTGTAAATTAAAGTTTTAAGTGACACAAATAATTAATTTAGATTATAGTATTAGTAAGTGAGCGACCGACTGCGAGTGACGAGAAATCAACAGAACAGCAACTTACAAACATTAATTTGAGTTACATAAAATACAAAATGAGAAGTTTCATAATATTTGGGCGACCTAATATTTGTTTGAGTTATGTTACGTTGTCCTGCAATTTTTTTTTCAATATTTGGCAAATGATTTATTTATACTGAGCGGCATTTTATCTTAAACTAGCTTCTTTGCCAGCGGCTTCGCCCGCGTGAAATGGGTTTCTCCATTCAAACTTTAGACCCCAGTTTCATCCCCTTAGGTGCTGAATTTTGAAAACCTTTTTTAGTCGTCGCCTACGTCATAAAAGGAACTCTTGTGCAAAATTTCACGCTCCTACTACCAGTAGTTTTGGCTATGCGTTGATATGTCAGTCAGTCAGTTTCTCCTTTTATATATATATATAGATAATTGTTTCGAATGTCGATATTTATGTATTATGTATGTCACCAGGTAATTTGATTATTCGGATATTGCGAAAACCCGGATAATTAGAAAATGGTAAAATAAAATCTGCGAACGACTTGGACGTAACGTTCGCCGGCCGCTGCCGCGGCACCACTCGCTTCGTTCGCTCGGCTCCCGAGCGGTGGTTTGTCACAGTTCTATCCTAACCTATTTTACCCAGTTCAAAATGATAAGTATGCATGCGATGACATAATTAGACAATGGTGAAAACATTTCTTAAAGTGAACTTTTTAGTAGTTCGTTACAATGTATAACCTCAATTTTATTTCTGATCGCTCACTTACTAATTTAGTAGCTAGGCTAGAAATTTAAATATCTGAAATGGATTAATCACAACCTACTTTTAGTATGCTCATTCTGAATTGTAATATTAATCATATTTATATAACATATTTGTCGTTTAGTTAATTTTTCGCTTACTCAATTATTCATACCGCTCAAGTTATTAAAACAGTATCTCATCTAAGTATTTTTTTTATTCGTTCGTTTTATAATTCCTCATTTAAAATTTACCATTGGTTACTCTTAATTAGCTAGCAAGTGTCAGTGGCTCATGAAGCGTACCTATGACAGAAAGATTAAGTTCAAACAATCAAATTAAAACAAGTATGTGTAGTCATTATCTTATTCAGTATAGTTTGGTTGGCCGGTTTTTTTGCAACTAAACTAGTACTCAACAACTATAACATCCTGTTTCTATTTAAAATCTAAAGGCTACAAAGTCAATTATATACAAAAAAATATCGAGTGTTAACTCACAACGTACACTGTTGTCGAGGATTACAACGTTTAAAAAAATTATGCACTCCATATGAAATCATTCCGACAAATGGGCCCCTCTTTTAAAACAATTATAATATTGTAAAGATATCCTTTTACAATTATTCTTATAAAAATAATTTGGTATACGGCATATTTTATTTCATATTGTAGCAATATTCAACCGCAGGGTTGTGGCAAATAATAAAATGATACCAGTGTGCAAGGCCGTCTTTGCTTACTGACGTAGAAAGATACAACTTGGCTAGAAGTAGTCCTTTACAGTTTACTATACGTTTGCTCACTCAATGAAATATTTCTATTACAAAAACATTAATAGAAATATCGGCTCAATTGGCATAATTTAGTGGTAGTATCAATTTCACGTTTTTATTATCCCAATATTTAGGCGGAGGCCGTCTTCTGCCTTAAAATACGGATAATAAAGGCGTGAAGGTAATGTGAAGATATGAATCTATCCTATTTAAAACAAAATATTATGAACTAGCTGCCCACCTCGGCTTCGCTCGGGTGCAATTATTCTTTATTTCTTGACAATTTTTTTTCAAACAAAAACCTTATATGCCCCACAGACAGGCTGGTTCAAACATATGCGAATATCGCTACCTCTATTTGTAGCGAAACTTTCTTATTTTTTAAGGGTGGGCGGGAGGACGTATCAAAAATTTTAATGACTAAAGCCACTGCTATCATCTTTCTTTGCCCTTTCATTCCATGAACACGAATTTCCCTTTCGGAAGGCAACCCATAGCCTCAGTAGGCTTCGGCCCTGCTGGGCCCATACGGTTTTGCTGACATCTATTTAAGCCGCGCTTGAAATACTTCGCGCCGTCGATGAGTCAGGTTCGGTCAAACGGTTCCCGGACGTCGAGTCGCCTATTCGTCGTCGACCGCAAGCCGACGCCTACGGTGGCTGAAAGTCGGGGTCGGGATCCCAGCGGCTGAGGCGTGAGGACATCCGTACCCTCACGGCGGCCACCTCCTTCGCTAACATTACTGCTTAGCAGTAGGAGACGACCGTCACCCATTCCCCCTCGCTACGGACCATGGCCTGAACTAGGGCCTGGCGTGTGAGGTCGCCACCACCGATCGCCTCCATGACGTGGTGGTGGTGCTCCGCTCAAGCGAGGTACACCGCCAGTTTATGCTCCACCGTGTCTTCCGAGCGGTCCGCATAATGGTGACACCCGGGCGTTTCTTCCGCCTGAATCAGGTGCAGGTTTACCATGCCCGGTGAGCACCTGCGTCATGCGGAAGATGAGGACGCCGTGATGTCTCTTCACCCACTCCTCTAACAGGGGACTTGCCGCCATGATTATGGCGTGCCCAAGTAAAATTTACTTGCAATACTTTTTTCGATCGCTCGTCAAGTCTACTATCTTTAGTGAACATCCATGTGTCGATTACACTATAATCGTTAATGGCCATTGAAAAGTATTTTATTTTAGTGCTGAGGAGGACAAATGACATAAATAGGAACACGAAATTATATGGAATATTAAATACACCTCATGAACGTTTAATTTTAAGAATCGGTTCTTCAGTAATATTAATTCAAAATAACTAAAAATTTTGATGCCTCTCGACTGTCGTTCATCCAGCTCAACGATCGCATTTTGTTCGGCTTGTAAAGGAACTGACCGTTCGCCGCTAGATTCAAATTCAAAAACCATAATTATATATTTAGTTGCTATACCAACAAACATGCTATTTTTTTATAAGGATTAATAAATTACTAATTAATAATTTGTAGTACATCTCCAAAATCATGATATCTTCGTAATGAAATGTTACAATTGAATAATTAAAAAAGTAATATGCAAGTATGGAACCAGGCATCAAGAATTAATACCAAGGTACCAAAAAGTGCGTTTTCTGGTGGCGGTGAATAAATAATTTTTTTAAATAGAATAAAGTAGTTATTGTGACATAACTATAATAGTTAGACATATGGTGTCGCAACATTTTTTTTAGATAATGATTAGTTCTACAAAATCGTAGTACATTATATTGTTCTATCATTAATAGTTTTTGCAGCGCACGCGATGTAAGGAAATTTATAGGCAATTTATTCGCACTATAAGGTGACCCCTTATTGCAGTTTTATTAGTAACCTACTGTTTTCTTATGTAAAATACAGGCTATGTTACTCAGTGATAGAATAGCTTTGTAGTACTGAAAGAATTCTTAAAATCGGTTCAGTAGTTTGTGTTTATTCATAAAAAACAAAAATACAATTATCCAAAAATACAAATCTTTTCTCTTTATAATATTAGAGATAATAATATTACCTATTGGTAACGCTAATGTGCAATGAGATGTTAAATTTAAAATACCAAGCTAAAAACGAGCGTTAAACTGGCACAAATCAAAATAAAGCCCAGAGCTTATCAAAAACTTGGTAACATAACTATTTAGTTAGTCCACACAATAGGTTTCTGAGCGGACGTGATTGATTATGATTCATTGTCGTAGTGATTGTATCTTTGGGGGTACCAGTCACGGCTGTTTATACAGACATAGTATCGCTTTATCCGCCATGTAACGGTAAAGTATGCGACGGTAAAAATGAGTCACTAAGTGCCTTACAATCAAACCATAGGCACAGGCACCTGGCCATGATAATGATTTTCCGCTCTAAAACACCGTTCCCTCAGTTCAGCTCTCTATTTTGACAGTAAATTAGGCTCATCCGTTTTATGTTAAATTCAACCCAATCCATATCATTCCATTTTGAATAGTTTTTTATTTATATCTCGGTCGCTGATTAACATAAACAACTTTCATCAGGTCATAATTCCATTAAAAATACAAACTATCATCTCGCTACTTTACACACGCAAATCACAGGGGCACAATCCTGAGAGCTCTTCAAGGAATCGTGTGACCGGAGCAGCGGCGGACGACGGTAATTTGCATGACAATAAATAACGGAGAATGCTCAGATGCACTACTAGTGTCATATAAAACGTCAGACGTAGTTGCTATCACAGGTTGAACGCCCTTTCTTGGCACCGATTGTAAGCTACATGTACATTTGAACTCTTTTTATGTAGGTAAAACCTATCTATAGATACTAAAATAAAAAGTTTTACGGATAAATGAAATTCAATATTTGTCAGATGAAACATGACTAGTTGATTACATTTTAGTACAATATTTATACGAGTAGATGTTTCACCACTCCTGGATAAGATACGGTTAGCTTATATCTTGATCTTGTTTTTTTTTTAATTTATCAAATGGTTCATGGGCAATTCATAGACTCTGTGGACCATTTCGCAGGATACCTTATAAAACTTAAAAACAATATCACTAACATTTTATTTGAAGAAATCGCATTTTGGCATAAACTAGCGTCGATCGGTATAGAGATGACGCAAGGACGGGGGCATTAGGAAACAAGTTTGTGGAGTTAGTAAGTACAAAATAAAATTAGCAATCCTGGGCAGGTTTTGTGGCGCTACACGTGGGTGGGTAGGTCCGGAGCCCGGACGGGTTGCGCGAGACTGAAACGTAGGAGGCCGACAAACAGCTTTTCCTTCTACTTACCTGCTTGCTTTTAATTTTTTATCAGGCAATGTCTATGATATGTCTTTGCACAGTTATCACTGCTTTACTTTTTACACCCTGATTAAAGCAGAAATTCTTGTGCAAAATAAATTTTGGTTTTAGATCCAGCGGAAGCTAAGCAATGTTTTTTTTTAAATAAGTACCTATATACAAAGTAGTACTAGTTGACTACGTATTTTAGTTTGGTATTGTATCAGTTAAATCTGTAACAAGATGCGACGCGGCGTGAACAATGCATCGTATTCTGAATGCCTGTAGATACCTACAAACTGGCTACTGGTAAAGGAAACATAATGAACTTATAAGGCTCAGATTGCATGTTTATTGAATGACGTCGGTAGCGGCGGTGGAGACTTGTCCACGACGCGGTCCATCCGTTGTATTTTCATAATACGATGACTGAATAGTGCATTGGCATAACAAGGGATTTGATTTACTGACAAGTTTTTATGTGAAAAACAGTTTCATTTCTATGAAGGTTGTACTGCTTTCATAATTTAGAGAAGATATTTAGAGTAACATGTTAATAATGTTTGTTGAAGAGAAACGCCAATCATACGAAAGTAACTGAAAGTTAGTTCGGCGTTAGATTCACTAAGTCTACATATTTGGAGGACTCGAGGGTGTCACAGAAGTCAATGAATTAAAACTATCATTAATAGAGCGATATCGCCGACGGGCGACGACAATGGCGGCTCACGTTTGGTTAGCACGGATATAGCTACACTTTGAATTATAATGCGCATTGTTCCTCGCGCTGCGCCAGTTTGGGTGCAATGCACTACGGCGCAATAGTTACTTGTCATAGAAATCGTTGGTTTCTAATATGTCTGACCGCAAGGTCACTTCGCAAAAAGAAAAATAACAATTACACCATGTTTAGTTTTACACTTACAGTCGAAATTACTACATAAAAAAATCAAAACAGTAACTCCAAAAAAAAAAATTAAGAAACTAGTTTTATTTGTATCGTGTTTCCTGAAATATAAAGTGTTTTAAGAACTAAAAAAACTGGGTAAGTGCGAGTCGGACTCGTACTCTGAGGATTCCGTACAAACTTACCTATGTAAATAGTTCAATTAAGATTTTTCCGCGTCGCAGTTTTTTTTTCTTAACGTAACAAAACTAGTATTTTCAGATTTATTTCTATACCTGTGCTACAAGACCTTGCTTTATGGAAAATTTCAGCATTCTGCGTTAACAGGAAGCACCCTATGAATTTTGATTCCCTTGAGAGTGACGAAATATAAAAACTGAATGAAAAAAATAAAATGTGTATTTTGACACTTTCAAGAGATTAAAAATTCATAGGATACTTCCCGTTGACCTTGAATCCTGAAATTTGGCATGAAGCAAGGTTTCATAACATTAGTATAGGAAAAAATCTGAAAACTGTAAATTTCTAGTTACGTGACAAAAAGAAAAACTTTTTTCCAATTCTGAAAAATCTTCGTAACTCAATTCGGGAATTAAACTGTTTTCATGGGCATGTTTGTACGGAACCCTCAGTGCGCGAGTCAGACTTGCACTTGCCCAGTTTTTTTTTAATAAAACACCACGTGTTGCTAAGAAATTTAGCATAAACTTTCCGTTGCACGTCCTCAGTCACATTTAGTCATAAATCTAGAGGTTTCTTCAGCAGTTTTTGGATCGAGTTCACTAACAGTGATGACCCGAGCGGGGCGCTTAAACGTGCATTATTTACTTTTGCAGTGGTGTACTTGACTGTCTTAAGTTTTAATTTCAGTTTTTTGTTTTTCTTAGTGTCTATTTCATTAAAAATTATTATTTTATTATTTTTATTGAATTATTATATGAGAATTGGCATTTTTTTTTCAATTGCGGCGTTTTTAAATAGTCCGATTGTTAGCTGGTTTGAATACATCACAATGTGCTCGTTTTTTTATTACTTGACGGCCGATGATAATAAGTACGAGTACTATACGGGCTAACACGACGTAGATTCAAAGGCCTCGTACCAGTTTGAACGCACATGTGTGCGCGATTTCACATATCCTTAATTTTTCACACAGCATAAGGCCAATGACTTACGAGCCAAAAATAATATACACAAACAATGCCCCTGACTTAGCTCGCTTAGTGTTTGAGTAATAGATATGTGTCACACTACGACAGAAAAGAATAAACATTATGTACAATAAAACCCGAAGTATTAGAAATAATTATGGTAATTATAATATTTTTTTGTGAAATATAACGGATAATTTTGTCAAACGGCATTTGAGTGAAAATCTATATGAAAACAGAGAACGGAGAGCGTTGACGCTGGGGGAGTGTAATATGTTGATTCGAAGGTATCGCTGCAATGCCTGCACACCTAGCACTAACTTTTTAAGGTATACTCAATTACGTCGTGTATCATCATGGTATAATATTATTTTGATTGGAAATAAAAAATAAAAAAAAATTATTGAAGTTCTAAAAGGATTAAGCAAATATTATTCACGCGTTGCTGGATCTAGATTCAAGTGAGGTGCTCGTATTCAATGAACAATCATCGCAAGGGTCAAGAGCACAAACATCTTACCAATGAGCAAAGTACAGTTCCCAGGGTTTTTTGAAACGTTAAAGGCAGGCTATAATTTTGACTACAGGATTGTTCCTCACTTATTAGTGGTCAGCTAGGAAAGCATTAGTCATCTCATGTTAGTTCTAGGTAATGTTCAATTATATCATCAAAACAAAAGTCAGCCGCCGCATCCAAGGGGACTTCGAAGGCAACAGTATCCAATTTGTAAAAAGTTATTTCACGCTAAACTAAAACGTCTGGGGTGATTGGAATCATCTTCAATATAATTATCCATAAAGTATGGCTGCATCAAAGTGGAGCGAATATCTATCAGTCGCGAAAATGAAAGTGTATGTATTTGTTTTATCAAGTAATATTGTACTACACACCTGAATTGACAAACATACACCTGAATTAACAAACAAGCTGCATATCTAAAACGGGGGAAAGACTGTCCAGTAGCATCATAAACATGCAACGCAATGGTGTCGTTAGTTTAAACAAGTAATTGCATATCCGGCTGACAATCATAACAATAATTTAGTTTCCCCATAGCACGAGAGATCTGATCATCAGCTGCTTCAGAATTGGGTCGGTCTATTAGACCATCCCACCGAGTTATCATTAAATTTGTCTTGAGAACCTGAGCAAGATAGGCTCCATGGATATTGAAAAAAATAAAACCTAGACTAGATGGCCCAGGCGTATTATTGTAAATACGGTCATGTGGTGTACCAAAGTTAAGGCTTTGAGGAGGCGATCCCTCATGTCCACATCAAATGTCATTATCAAAAATGCACCACAATTAAAAACCACGTTGATTCTAGGGATATTCGACAATAACTCCTTTTGCACATGTGGATTCTATGGTATTATTTCAGTAAAGAAATAAACAGAAAACTGTCTATTAACTGCACCAAATCTATCATGACATTTTTTCTTGAACTATAATTTTATAATGATGTGCAATTTCAAAACTCTTCATTAGCGGTTTTTTTTTTATCGAAATGATTTCACATCTATTAGGTTCTTTAGTTGTTATGACATTCACGTTATTTATTCTCGAGAACGCTGTAAGCCTTGTAGACGCTTAGTCGCAAAACGTCTCTTTCGCCAAATGTCTCTTATTCATAATGTCGCTTCCGCAGAATGACTCTTTCTCAAAAGGTCGCTTCTATTTTACGAGTTTCATTTGATTCATAATTAATAATAAATATTTTTTATATGCTAAATTGTAGTTTTCATATTCTAATATACATTTAATATTCAATAATTACTATTGTAATACTTACCTTTTTTTAAACCTGAGTTTTTATTCTAAGTTACTAGCGCGACATTTAGCGAATAAGTCACCTTTGACTCTTGAAGTCTGTAGTGTTCTCTTATGCCTATTACGGTATGACCACTGTGAATTATTATTATGAAAAAATTGTATCAACTAATCATTGTTAAAAGAGTGACAATGGAGTAGGAGTTTCTTCATGTTAGTTCTTTTTGATAGAAAGCGATCAATTCGAACTGTGCGTATAGTTCCTAAATATCTATATTCTATTTTAATACATATAGCATAATCGGCCTTATAATGTTCCCACTGTTGGACTCAGGCCTCCTCTCTACGAGAGGGAATGAGCCGTAATCCATCACGCGGTCCCAGTGCGAGTTGGTGGATGTCACATGTCTTCGAATTCTATTTTAATAAAAAATTATAAAAATGAAATACTTATTTTTTAATTCGCTAAAACTTAACAATTCGATTTGACAGAATTATTGCTTTTCATAACTTCATTTCAAATTTAATGAACTAAAGGGCGTTATACGAGTACGTAAAATCATTTCAATATGGATACCAACTTAGTTTGAATGGCTGAGGATGTTTTTTTTTTTGTATATTGCTTAGTTTACATAGTCCTAACAGCAACACGAAATCTGAATTTGTGGCCAGACCGCTCGCTTTTAGTTTCGCGCCCTACATGAATGGGTTTTGAAAAATAAATGACGAAATTTGGGTATACCTTAGGTTTATCTAACCTTTCGGAGAGTAGAGGCGTGATGTCATGTAAATTATTTCTCAGAAAAAAAGTTAATAATTATATATACTAAAATGTAAGAATCTGTATAATATATTTTTTAGAGTGCTTAGACGTTCTTATAATTATGTGGCCAGGGCCACAAGCAATACAAAATATCTAAAGAAACTAAGTACGTACCTCCTCTGGCACTTTCTCAGATTCACCATTTGTTTTGGGTTCCTCTTCTTTTTGCTTCTTCTCTTGCTTAGGTTTGTCTTTTCTGCTGAAACTGATCGATCTGAGCGACCATTTCTTCTTGACCTGCCCATAACATGCTTGGTTAAGATAAACAGTGAATAGGCACACTCATGCAACAACAAAAACTCAACGCTAGTTAGATGTTGGTAACTCAATAAGTACAACCATTTACAAAATTAAATCACCTTTTCCTTCTTGGGTTTCTTGCCGTCTTCGGGTGTAGGTGTGGACTCGCCGTTCTCTACTTTTTGCTCACTTTCTCCGTTTGTCAAAGGGGCCGCCTCTTTTTCTTCTTCATTGATTTTTACTTCTTTCTCTGTGGTAGCATCTTTTTCATTTTCTGGAGTGCCGCTGTCGATGTCCTTTTGTTTTTCCTATAATCGAGAATACAAGGCTCATAAATCTCAAGTGTACTATACCGCACTACATACAAGCGAGTAATAATAATAAAGAAGAGAAAATATTGTTTAAAACCATCTATCAATATTGACTACATTGTTGAGTAAATTATAGCAGCCCTCGGCATTCATAGCTGCATGCTCAAAGATAAAACAACTCAAGTTTATCAGCATAAACTTCATAATATGGCGAGTGGTCACTAATTTAAATTGTTGATATTTCTTTATTGAATACTTCGTGACTGTGAACAATTAAATGTCTCCCCAATGTAACCTAGTTGACAGATTCAGTAATACCCGAGAGTATAATATTTATAAAAAAGTAATTACCGTTTGCTCGTGTATGTGCGCGTCTCCATTGATCTGTGGTTTGAGCGCATCGGCGTCTGCGAGCTGCTCAACTCGGCCTTCACCACCGGCGCCCGCGACAGCTACTTCGCCGGCACCCTCTGCCTCCTTGCCGCTTATGTCCACCGAGCGCTTGCTCTGCTTAGCACCCATGCTTATTGATGGCCTGTTGGAATAAAAATCCATATTCTAGATTCAGTTGAATTTCAAAGAAAGTCTAGAACTCTAGACATGTTATAATAAAATTACGGTTAGCTACATCTAAAGCATTTGGGAACGGAAGTTATGTGTGTTATGTCCACGACCCAAGTAAGGCGGGAACTTCATGAGGTAAACCATAGTGACTGCAGCGCGGCGTAGTCACCACGTGGCGCATGTATCTTAAAGTCTTAAAATTGTACAATTGGTAAGACTGACTTGTTTATAAATACCACCTTCCTGGTTTTACATCTTTATATTATATTAGATTTTTTTTATAACTTATATATTCAGTATATACCACACAGAAGTTCAAGCAGCTACCACGACCACAATGTTATGAAATGTTCAAAGTATCCAACGACCAACGATTACTGGACGGGTTCGGTAAACCAATTCCAACATCAATTCAATCATGACATCTGCTTTGTGACTGCATTAAAAGAGAGGTCAAAGTATGAGAGGACCTACTCAACCAATTTATGTAACATAGATAGATACATCGATTTCAAGAAAAGGAAGTAGGCAGTTCAATAGCGCCGTCCTATTGAAGCTTCATTGAATTCCGTTCAGCCGCCATCAAGGAATTTGAAACAAGTCAGGCAAACAAAAATAAAAAGTTGCGTTTTGCTTATTTTTTGGATACCAGGCAAGTTTTCATATAAATATTTCTAAAAGATCTGCTATTTTTAGACATCTTTTTATTTTTCTAATAATCTATAGGTACTAATAAAATAAATCTCTAATATAAGATAAAGATGAAGAGTTGTTTGTTGAACGCGTGGAACAGCCAGTAGGATTTGATAAAATTGAAATTATCACTCTTGCTTGTAACTATTTCAAGTTGCTGCTCTATTAGAAGCGACTTAAAATAGTTGAAGATTGATCGAAAGAGTTATATCTGAAACTTGCAGGTTTTGTACCTACAATGCGCTTCTGTGCCTATTTTAAGAGCCTTACGCATAAGCATAATCGGCCTTGTAATGTCCCGACTGCTGAGACTCAGGCCTCCTCTCAAGGAGAGGAAATAAGTAATAATCCACCACATGGGACTAGTTTAAATTGATGGACCCAAGGACATGTCCTAAGACATGCCGGTTTCCTTATGACATATTCCTTAGCTGTTCTGAGCAATGGTGATGAAATAAATTACACAAAGCAATGCGCCTGGCTGGGTTTGAACCCGCGACCTACAACTTGTAAGTCGGGGCAGTTACCAGTGGGCCACCACAGCTCTAAGAGCGTTATTATTTTATAAAACGATTTTTGTACGATAAATACCAAGGATTACTCGAGCTATATAAATAAATGAATCAGGTACGAGGAGGAACCAAATTGGAATACAAAGCACGTCAGTGGGTCACGGTGCTGGGAACACGCTTAAAATAAATTTAAACTGTCGCCGAAAATAGCGCCATCGAAAGTGCACCGAGATGCATGCAAAACTAATTCAACTAACTATTATTACCGAACGTGTTAACGAACAAAAAATTGTTTCAATTATTTTTTTCAGAATGATGAATAATAAATAAATGAAATATTCATTAAAGAAAATGTAAATTACCTACAGATGATTCATCGAAACCCATAACAGTAGTAAGCTTATGATACACAATAAATCATTAGTTTGTTACCTTGCTGTTGTTGGCTTGTTTACGTTTGTGCACTCTATAATGCCAATTAATTTTTTTCAAGTTACTTTCTGCACTTTACTCACAATAGTCAGGAAGCACACTACTATCACGGCGTTTAAAATGAAACTGAGTGAAACAACCCGCGTATGGATATTGTCCACATCGATCATTAGCAGTGGACCGAATTCCTAGCGCATCGTCGCCTTTATCGTTCATTATCCCGCTCGTTACACTCAATACAAATATAAATAGCAGCGACATTAGTCACGCAGGCAGGACTCGATGCTTATCTCTGCGCAAACATTTACTACGAGACTAAATAATTTACAGAAAAAGGAATGGTGTTACTTGCAGTATTGTAATTAATGTACGCTAATCCATCACTGCTTGGCATGGCTTTTTAACGACTTGACAAAACATCAAAATTTCTTCACTATGTATATAAAGTATGAACGTAATGAAATTTTCGAAATCTGATCCTTATACAATAAAAAAGAGATAAAAAAGGCAACTTTAGATTATGAAAATCATAAATTATATTCTTGTCTGAGCAGAGAATTCAACCCATGATGGCTAAGCAAGCCAGCATTTAAATCAGGTTGAATTCTATTAGAATTACATCTACCCATAATACAATAAAACATAACCTAAACTGGGCCCCAGTATGTTAAAATGCTTATGTAGTATCAAGCAACCAGCAATTACACATACTGTAATATCCTTTGTCCTTGATCGTACAGCGAACGGTGTGCGAAGAGCGTCCGTCATGTCATGATGGGGAGTTATTTCAAATCGGTTCACGCGTTTAGGTTATTGACCCAGCGTATGCTTCCCCCTCCTCCAACATTGGGATTTTTTAACCTATAGTTGAACCAGTCAACCAAAACGTATATTGTCATCAGCGATACAATAGGAGGCACTTTAAAATAGGGATGGATAAAGTTTTACTAGGTACAAGCTAGTTATGGGCGACCTTGAATCTGGTGCGTTCAAGGTTAACGGCTGAGCTGGTACGAATATTTATATGAAAATTCACTTTTAGCTGCTAGTAATTGGTAATTAATATTTCGTTAGAATAAAAAAAAATGTTTTGTGTATTTTTCTAATTCGAATTGACTGGACGTCAGCCTTTATCGTGAGACTTCATGATAAATAACCTACCGATAGTTTCAACGTGTGCAAAAATCAGTTAATCAACGTGTTTCAGTTTGATGTTGTGATACAGAGCCCAATACGACTCGCTCAACCGCTTAAATTGATTCCTAGTTTAAGTTGGTAATTTTGAATTATATTTGATAGAAAATAGACAGATACATATTTTCACTGAAAGATGCACGATGATAAGAATGTTAAAATTGCAGACTATGCAAATTGATTAATCGGGAAGGTTTGGACACGCCACTGATTGGACCACTGAACTTTGTAACCAGGCGTTACACCTGAAAACCAAAGGGCAAACAATGAAAACTTAATAAAGAGGAAGAAGTACTAGTACCTATAATACAATTACATGCAAGTAGTGCAAACAACAAAGTACCGCATACCCCCGTACAGAACACGTGCACGGCTAGTAGAAAATCGATAGCAGCGGTCAGTTGTGGATAAAAACCACAAGTAACACAGCACCCGTCATAATATAAATAACAGACAGAATAAATTAAATTAAGAAATTTGAGACGAAACAATAGTAGGGACTTCGTTGTAACTAAGGTTTTGTCTGTGCAATTATGGACGAAGTAATCTTAGGCGTCCAGTACACGGTCATGCAAGCGTCAGTCAAAACCATCAATCATGAACGAAACTTGACTGATAATGAATGAACTTACTCACTATCAGTCAATTTTCATTCATGATTGATGGTTTTGACTGACGCTTGCATGAACGTGTACTGGACGCCTTAAAGAACAACAATCAGAGACGTATAATGAAGGGCGCGACGGTTGACGTGTGTCGGGCATGCCACAGTCCGGGTGAGTCTATCAGGTCACATATCTCTGGTTGTTCTCGTCTGGCTAACGGCAAGTATTTATACAAAAATAACCAAATGGCCAGAATTATTCACCAGAAACTTGCTTTGAAATACCACCTAGTGGATTCCATAATACAAATATTTGGTACTTTAAATTTTTTAACGACTGGAAGTGTGCCCAAAAGACTGGCGCGATTGCCACGTTGTATGGCAATGCTTAATCTCTGACCGAGGTAAAAGCCAGCCCTTTGGTCACGCGAAGTGTCAAATTTGTTAATGTTTTTTATATGCTTGCGTGTACCAAATGTAAAAAACTGGGCAAGTGCGAGTCGGACTCGCGCACTGAGTGTTGAAAACAATTCAATTCCCGAATTGAGTTACAAAGATTTTTCCAAATCGCAAAAAAAAAAAAATTTTTTTGTGACGTAACTACAAATTTACCGTTTTCAGATTTTTTCGTATGCTTGTGCTATGAGACCTTGCTTCATGCCAAATTTCAGGACTCTAGGTCAACGGGAAGTTCCATATGAATTTTGATTCCCTTGAGAGTGTCGAAATATACGTTTTTTGTGACATAAACGGCCGTATTTTTTTTTTCGATAACTCAGAAGTTTGATTTTTTTCACAGCTTCAAGGGACCGCAGACCTGAGTCCTGATCTATATGGTTTTAAAACTCGATACCTCCACGCGTTCTCGAGATAAAGAGTCTTGACAGACAGACAGACAACAAAGTGGTAAGGGTTCCGTTTTTTCCTATTGAGGCACGGAACCCTAAAAAGAGGCCATTTTTATGAGTTTGGATGTAGGAGGTAATTTTCGATACCAATTCGTTTTTAAATTTTTTCACCTGTTGTATTCTACATTCAAGTCTGATATACTGAGAACATAGGCTTTAAACCTATTTTTTATCGATGGCCTAGAAGACAAATGTGGTAACTTTCTTGCAGTCGGGTAAAAAAGTGTCAATAACTATATTTTCATTTTAAAAACTGAATTTAATCGCTGCCGTTTAATTAAAAGGTACTTTATTTATATAAATATATACGAAGGTATGTATAAATCTTTAACAAAATAAATTACTTCATATTCAAGACTATAAAATTAAAATAAATAATATAAGGACATTTCATTTCAAAAATATCACGAGTTTAAAAATGTGTCAGAAAATAATTAAAATCGTTAGATAATGTGTCAACAATTTATTAATCTTTATAAAAACAAGCAATTAAGTACAATTAGTAAATAGACATGCTTTTATCTGCATTTAATTTGATTGTATGGTTATTGAGATAATACGATATTAGTAAAACGATGTCGCGTTGTGAAGCTGCCGAAGAAAGTGCAAGGTTAACGTTTAGGATCGTTTTTTTTATCTAATTCACAGTTAAGCTTTTTTTATTAAATCTTAATGGCATCCTTGTGAAACCAGGGTGGGTCGCTAGTTCTCTACTTTAGGATTTTAGGCTGGTTGGTTTTCCATAAAGGTGTGCTAAGCTTAAGCCTTGAGGTCATGCATGTACAGTAGAAAGGTACAAAACAATACAAAGGTATCTGCCGTGCATGCATGACCTCAAGTTGTAGGTACGCACCAAAATGGGCAGCTCGCGGACTTGCTCATAATCATATAAGAATTCTCAGTCAGTATTTTTAATAAAAATAAAACCTGATCTGTTTTGGTTGTTTGGAAACTTGAACGTTGATTGGCAATCTAGTCATAATTTACACACTTACTTACTCTATGACTATAGTCATAATATAAGTAAGTGTGTAAATTCATAACCAAATATGGTGGATTGTGATTTCGAAGCCATTAAAAAAACATTTTAGCATGCACCTGGCTTGCTGAAAAAGTTGGACAAACTTACGAAGGACTGTCATGGGCCACCGTATATGTATTTCACCCATACGGGTACGGGGCACGCTACAATAATGGCGGTAAGTCCTCTCTTTGAGGAGTGGCTGGAAAGACAACACGGCGCCCTTAGCTTCCGCATGACGCAGATCCTCACCGGACGTGGTCAGTTCGGGAGATTCCTGCATCGGATTCGTTCGGAAGAAACGCCCGGGTGTCCGGAGGGCACGGTGGAGCATACGGTAGAGGTGATACCTGCCTGGGCCGACCGACAGGCGGTCACCTCCTTCTGCGAAGCAGTAATGCTAGCAAAAGGAGGCGGCCGCAAGCGTTAGGCAATGGCGCTCACGCCCCAACCACCGGGATTCCGATCCCGATTTCCGGCCACCGTAGGCGCGGGCTTGCGGACGGCGAGCAAAGGGTAACTCGCCGTCCGACCGTCCAGGGACTGAGCCCAAGTCGTCGACGGCGCGTAGTTTCTACGCGCGCCTCAGAATAAGAATCAGCATTATTTATTTGCCAGCAATGTAGGTACAATTTTAAGATAGTACAGAGTTGTTTCCGTTACATTCTGCCTTACGGCATGCAAAATCATTATTTTTGGAAGTTACAATACATTCAATATAATCGACTTAGATAGGTACTACCTTGTTATCAAAAATCGTATAAATATGTCAATTGTCAAATAAATAGTCAGTTACTAATCAATAAGTTTACCTAGAAATATCATTCAAGAAGTCATTAACAGAATAGTAACATTTTGCGTAGTCAAATTAGTTTTAAATATGCTTAAGGTGTGTTCTTTTAAACTATGTGGAATTTTATTATGTGATAGGGCCCATTGACATTATACTCTTTCTTAATAATGCTGTTTTGTATTTTCCCGTAAGTAATTTATTATATTGTAGCCTCATCATAGGACCTGAGCGTAATATAATGTTAACTAGAGCCGGAAATAAATTTAAATTCGACCTATCAAAAATGGAAACTTCCATTATGTAAAGACACGGGAAGGTTAGTATTTTCAGCGACCAACACAGGCTCAAGATGTCAGCAACTGTAGGGGCCCTGCAGGGTTGAAGCCTACTGGGGCCATGGGTGATGCGAAAGAGAACCCCGGGGCCCTGGAACAAGGGCAAAGAAGGAACAGGAGTGGATTTTAGTCAGTAAAAGTCTGTCACGCCCTCCCATCCCGCCCAAGAGCAGGAGATATCATTGGGTGATTTCCCTTAAAAAACAACCCATACGGGTACGAAAATGTAAGCAAGTTATTTTTCGTTCTGGATTCATTCCTGGCCTTGATTTTCCTTCGCTGTCAGACCGAGGTTTAAAAGTTCAAAATAAATCTAGATGCCTAAAACACAACATGGAGGGTATCGATGTATCTATAAAGTGTATCGACCCTCGAAGGATGCCCATTCTTTGGACTGGACGGTGCATAGGTTATCTGACCGGAAGTAGCATGTTCTGCACACTATCAAAAATTTTGCTCCGGCGATTTTAAGTCAGGTATTGGCACCGTCGTCCGGTTTTCGTGAGTCCGGAAGTCATTTGGTTTCCAAGAGCCGATTAAGTAGGTAACTATCACAGAAAATAGGGTGTGAGCTGATGAAAAACATTTATGTATCATAACAATACGGCCAAAAACCACCCTCCAGCAAATTAGTGTAGCACCTAACTATACGTACCTAATTGAAAAGCATAGTAGACTTTTTGAAACGCGTGCAGCCTAATAAGTTTGTTGAACACTATTGTATCATAAAAAAAAGTAGGTTTTCTTTTAGTTTTTAATTGCTTGCTTAGTTAACTTTTTAACAGTCTACTAAATTCTTTATTGCGAATTTTTTTATTCAGTTACCGAACAAATGTATTAAATATCAAACGGATTGTTTTAGTACATCTGCCTATATAGATTTATAAGGTTTTAACCGTATTGCTATCGAACATAGATTTGGTTGTCTCACCGCTCTAAAAAGCACTAGCTTCTGCCAGCTTTCGCTCTAAATTAGATTTTTTCATACGATCTTTGGACACCCGTTTCATCCCCTTAGGGGTGGAGTTTCGTAAAATCCGGAATGTCTACACCCTATAAAAAACCTACCTTCCAAATTTTAAGTTTTTTAGGTGTCATAATTTCTGAGATTTCGTGATTAATCAGTGAGTGGTATTTCGCTTTTATATTTATATAGATTAGGCGCACTTTCTGTCAAATTTCTAAACTAGAATAAGCCGTACCAAGCTTAGGTAGAAAAAAAAAAAACCTAGACAGATGATTCGTGAAAATTTTAAGACGAATGTTTCTAACCGATTTTTTATCCAATCTGAGGTCGACTTTACTCACGCGAATTTAAATGGTTTTTCTTATTTTGCCTCAGTACTGTCACGATGCCATAGCTACATGATCGCCATAAAATCACTACTACATTCTGTCTCTTGTTCATCCCTTGGAATTTAGTGGGAAATAAGCTACCTTGCAAGTGGAACTTAGAAATTTCCCAAAAGTTCACTGGAACCATTTTTAACCGACGACGATTGCAGGACTTTGACGAACTTTTCCTTGAATAAAATAGTATCCTACTAATACCAAATGATTTGGAATATAGGTAGATTATATCTCTTCGGTTCTATCAGTAGCTAATTCCATACATTTCTTATTAAAAAAGATAAAAGCTGATATAACAACGGAACCGCAGCCCTCCAAACCCGCCCAATAGGTTACCGTTTACGCCGACATAGGAATCTACTGACAAATTATCTACAAATTAATTGGAATATTTCAACAGTTTTAAAGTGACTAAATTACGGCCGAGATCGAACTCCGGGTCCAAGCGATTTAAACCCTGGGGGGGTTGTCGACCGCCAAGTCACAGAGGAATGGACGTGATTATGTTTATACAGCAATGAAGGGAACATATTATCAGATGAATTCAATGGAATCTGTATGTAAAAATAAATTATAGGTATTCACGAGGCGGATATTGTCGCTCTTTTTTTACTTTTAATACATTTTAACTTACTGAAAATTTCAACACAGTCGCGATACAAAGAAAACGTATTTATCCTACATAATTGGCAGGACATCGCATTTATTCTCAGATAAGTTTACGTACAAAATGTATATAAATTACAAAATTAAAAATCGACAGTAATTTTATAACAATGAAACTTTAAAAAAGACAAATCAAATTAAGTCATAAGCTCAGGTTGTACTTTCCCACTCACTTAGGGCACCCTTGTTTTAGTGTCTACTGTCTCCCCCAGTCGTTACTCACAACGATGATTCATCGTTCCGTTGTTAATCACAAAGAACATGCCTATTTACCGGGAAATGTAGGTACTTACATCAATTCAAACAAATGAATCACTTTCAATAGCAGGAAAATACACAATAAATCTGTAGTCAAATAATATACTATAATTAATTAAGCCTACCGAGTAGACATGTCAATTCAACTTTACGGGCACCATACAGATACCACCCCTGTGTTGCATTATATTAAACATTGAATATTCCATTCTGAAACTCGAGAATAGCTATTGTTTTGCTCGATCCTATAAAGAAATACATTTTCAGATAAATTGGCACCGTGCATTCATGAAACTTTAGAAAGATTATTTCGAAAGTATCTCGATCAGAACTTGCACCAATACTGCTTACCGATGCTGCAATTCTAGAGCAACCGGCTTGTGAGGTCTTAATGTATATAGTTTTCGTATTTATAGATACAAATAGGAGAATTATGACAAAAACTAATATTAAATCAAGGATTACCTTAACGCTTATCAATCCGAAATATTTTAACAAAAGAATTTACACTGAAATACGTAAAATATTCACTTCCAGCACTCACAGCTCAACACAATATGGCGGCAGGACGAAATCCCCACCTCGAAAATAGTAATTCAAAATTATAACTTGCTTGTGATTGGTTGTTGCATTCAAGACGCTTCGAACACCAACCTCATAAAAAAAGAATAAACCATTTATACCAACTTGACATAGAACATAGAACTTCGTGGCGTGATATTCTCATCAGGCGCGTTGAAAAGTTGCCATGCTCGTTTTATTGTTAAGAAGTTCGTCAATTTATTTTACATAAAGAGTTGATCGCAATGGTGCCATTTGGTACAATACTTAAAACTTGTGCTGTCTTATAATTAAAATTCAAAGGACAGCAGCTTAAGCGGGCCCCTGCGCCAATTTTGTATGGGACCATATAAAAGACACTCAGAAATTTCACAGAAAACATGTCTTCCTGCATGAATGACGAGGAGGAGGAAGTGTATAAATTTGTTAACGAAATCTCAGTTGACGTAGGGAGACCTTTTTCAATGAAACATACTAATAAAAATTGTATGTTAATTATTTTTGTTTTATTTGTCTCATCTATCTCTGTGACGTTTTTATTATTATTTATTTGTAATATTGCTGACCACACGGGATTTTTCATTAGAAATCCCGGGAAGATTAATATCAACATTTCGATGCAAGTACATGAACAAATTTACCTAATGCTGAACTCTGGTAATAATACATTACAGTTCTCTATCGACACGACTATATACACACCGTTAAAGTTGAAATAGCTACACTGCGGAGGTAATAATCCGGTTTCCGCTACGAAGACCGTTGTAAAGAGATAGTATATCATATATCTCTTCTCCACGTCCCGTAGTACTCCCGTGGACTGCCATAGTAGAATACTTACTGAGTTTTACCGCTATTTGGAAAAAAATATAAGCTGCTTGTTGACAATGTTGACATAGGTCCGGTATCTTGTTGGTCAATTGTTAATAGTAAAATAAGGTACTTGTTCTGGGCTTCAACTCAAGCACGTGTTGTTTGATAACCTCAAAAAACAACATAAACTATCGTTTATTTTCTTAATGTAAAAGTCCGGCTAAGGATTGATTTTAAAAGTTATTTAAATAAAGTAGCTTATGTGCAAAATGAATGTAAGTGTGATACGAGTAACAATTAGTATTGTTTAGCATTTAGTTCAGGAACCACCTTTAGTTCTGACATGTTTATTGTGCCAGTTTAGCCAGTGGTAGTTGAGAGGGATGATTTTATCTTAAAAACTTTATTATTAAATACCGAACAACAAAAATAAATTCTGTTGATATAATTTTTATTTGTAGTAACAATTCTTAGTTATTTATAGTCTTAAAATTTAAAAAGGCATTATATTCAAATTAAGCAGTCAAAAAAAAGTCGTCATAAGTACCTAAAGTTTTTATTTTTTGACCACAGTTGTAGACACTTGGGGGAGGCCTATGTCTAATAGTGGACGTTTTTCAGCTGATATATCTTCTCAAGGGCAATGTTTTTCTTAAAAAATTACATAATTTAGATCCAATTTTGAAGAATTTTGCGTTTTTTCTGCTCGATATATCGAATTTTTCTTAGTATGATACTTTTTGATACCGTGTATCTGATTATGTTCTTCATTACTGGCACTATTAATGTCATCGTTGGCTTCAATAAACATAGGTTGTAGTAAAGTTTGTAATTTAATTCTTTGTTTAACTGATATTTTTTTGATGCTCATCGCCATTTTTTTCTTTGCGTTCTTAATTCACATGGTGATTTTTCGTTTGTTCCCACTCCTTGCTTTTTCTTTTTTTTAATATTTTGATCTTTCTTTCTCTTTTTGCCTTCCATAAATTTAAGGGACAGCTTTTATTTCTGCATATTTACGTCTCTTATGTGCTTCCTTCGAAATCCGAAAGTAATTTTTTTTGTTTTTTTTTTGTGCGACGTTCGTTCCGGTCCGTGACTTTTTGCTTGGTGAACTGAAGGGTAGATCTTTACAGAACCGACTCGCTGTTCCGAAACATTTTAGTGATCCAAAAGATTGGAGCGTTAGTAATGTTTTAAATGCATCATTTGGAACATTTAGAAAATCGACTCAAAAGATACAAACAGAAAATTTGGAACATCGGCTCAAATGAATCGTGATCTGTTACGTCGCATCATAATCACTCCACATATCACTGTTCCGGAATATCAGAGATTCAGATGCAAATGTTTCAATCGCAAAGATGACGCACTTTGCCCCTTTGCCCACGCCTACTGAAAGGTGCTAGGGTGACAATGGGACAGTTTTATGGCAACCCGGCAGAAATTATATTGGTCATTTGACACGAATATCAGGTAATTAAAAAATTAGTCATTTAAATACTACTATAAAAGAGTACGTTTATATGTTTAAAAATTCGTCTAATAAGTTTTGTTTTTTAATGACATCTTATTAAAAATCGATTACGTATAAAGCTAAAACCATGACATGTGAAGTAATGCATTCAAAATAATTTCCAATTGGTCATCATCGGGGAATGACTATTAGTAAGATTATTGCATTTTGTGTTTTTTGCATTATGAATTTTTTTGCATGCGGGACAATTCCGCATGCGTGATGAAATCCGCACCATATTAAAATCACCCTTAACGTGTACAAGTCTACATATATTGCTTGTCTAAGGGCGGGTAAGTATATCTCAAACCGTACTGTAATGCCAAATTTTGAGAGGTTTGTAGGCTAAAGTAGAATTTGAGAAATACTTAACTTCAAATGCTTAAATCAGAAATCGGGGGTAAAAGACCTATATACCGACATGCCATTTCTCTATGCTCTTGCTGATATAGAATAAAAGTAAAATCGAGCTAAAATTTAGTCTATGGTGTACTAAGCATTGGTGTCGCGTTGCCCTTGACTCCCTCTAACTAATTACTGTTTTTAAAAGTTATTTGCTTAAAATTTACTCAAATTGTTTATCTCGATTTTGCTTTCTATCTTAAAAACGTTTTGGAGAGTGATTTCTGTGGCTAATAAACTGGTGTGTTCTTTATTTTGTGTAGCGTCACCTGACTGAGCTCATTGTCATTTCCCGCCATTGTGGCCAGTGATTTTATCATTATATGGATTTTTCTGTGCGTATCCCTCGAAATTTAGATGAGTATTAAGTAATAAGTGTACATAAGTAATGTCATTACACGGTAATGACGTTTGTTTGCTAGAAGTGGAAGATTATAACTTGTACGAAGAAGAGGCATCTGATCACGCTCTAACCAGGTATGGATAACCGGCGTGGTCGCCGATTTTTCACTCGTTTGCTCTCATTCATGCTTGTCATTGATATATTCAACAATTTTGATTTAAAATATTTATCATCGTCTGATTTCACTGTAAATTTGTGAATGCGCGGGCCATATGATGACGCTCACGCCCCGTACCGGCCTGTAGTCAGCTGTTGGGCCGCCATGTTTGGTCAAACCGAATAGGCGTAGTAGGCGCCTCTACATAACGCAAATGTACTACGAAACATATGTACACTAGCGTAAATACTGTCATTCATGTTGTTTTTTTAAATAGAGTAATTGTAAATAAATTTTGGATAATCATAACACCCTAGCAGTATGTTATATATGATTATCAGTAATGTATTTCATACAGTTATGTCTAATAATTGGACTCTTGTGAAACATTTTCAGGAGTTTTATAGATTTTTATCTATAAAACTCCTGAAAATGTTTCTTTGGATTTTAATTTGAATTATTTAGTTTTTGAGTTCATCTTATTTTTAGCATTTCTAATTATTAGAAAAGATATCTGTGTATGTTTACTGTACATAAATAAAGATTTATATCATTTCACATGAAGTTTATTGACTTACTTAATTTCTCATGTTTATACAGTGACAAACATCCAAGTTCTGGAAGAAAAACAATGGAGGCAGAAAAAAGGATTCGAAGAGAAATTGCTAATAGCAATGAACGTAGACGAATGCAGAGCATTAATGCTGGCTTTCAGGCATTGCGGACCCTGCTACCTCGCCATGAGGGTGAAAAGCTTAGCAAAGTATGTAAAGTTTTTATTATCATAATTATTCATAACAAAGGAATAAGTTTATTATTACACAAGAAAAACTTGGAGTCAAAACGTGAGCTGAGGCATTAAAAACTGAAATTATTAATTAAATTCCAAAGTTGCAAAGCTCCTTTTGCTTAGCCAAAAGTTAAGAAATTTCCATGACATTTAATGATGTCAATACATTCAATGAAATAGCTGTCTTTATACATTTATTAGTGAATACTGTTTTTACATAAAGTTATTGTAAAACATACATTTCTTTTTTCTACTACACTCACTTGTATCATGATCAATCAATATGACCTGTAAGTCATCTGTAAGTCCTAAGTCATCTTCAGTCAAGAATATTTCAGTAAAGGTTATAGCAGTTAATACATAATCCGTTATAGCAGTTTCCTAGTACTATTAATTATTCCAAATCTGTTCAAAAGTGTTATTTTATAAAGTAATTATCATATTCATTTTAATATTTTACAGGCTGCAATACTACAGCAGACAGCTGAATATATTTACAACTTGGAACAAGAAAAGACAAGACTTCTATCTCAGAATTGCCAGCTGAAGAGACTACTTAATCAACATGAAGGTGGGGAAATACCCCTGAAAAAAAGAAAAGGCGAAATTCTTACTCATGTCCCAGCAATAATTCCTGATTCTACTGAAGATACAATTACCAACTCTAGATCACCTGAGCCAGTGGCTGTGATTTCTGTGACAAGTGCTTCACAGAAAAAAGAAACAGAAGGTGGTGAGTTACGTGTTCAACTGGACCGCGAACGAAGACTGCGGCGGCACTTGGAAGAACGCCTTCATTCTCTTGAAGCTCAGATTTATCCTAACAATGCACATGAACTAGCTCGGCCTGTTATTCATTTTGAACAGACAGAGGTTGCTCCTGAATGTAAGCTTGAAAGTGAGGAAGTGGAGGCCCCAGCTCCTGTGGAACCTGCAGTAGTTGCCACTCCACTATTAGAAGCGGCTATCAAAGCTGAGCCTCGTGTTGAGGTTGAGGTTCTTCCTGATGCAGCGCATGATGCACCATCACGTTTGTATCTTGCAAGCACAAGTCGACAGAACCTGGAAACTATTGTGGAAGCCATTCGTCACCTTGAGGGGGATCATTTGTTCCGTGAAGAGTCAGGGGATGCGCCTCTGGCTCTCACTAAGAAAGCGGAACTTCCACCACCGCCGAGACCTGGTGTGATTGTTGTGAAGCATTCGTGATCGCGTTAAACGTGTTTATGACTTAAAGCTCGTAAATTTGCTTCCGCTTAGCGAGCACTCCTGACCCTCCTCGAATATAGTTTTAAATTTTTAGTTGTTTAATTATCTTTTCCAAAGTGACGAATCGATAAGTCTGCGTCTTTGTTTATTTTTTTATTACGCATTGAAGTCGAATCGATAAGTGGTATAGAATTAGCTGGATGCGTTGTCGCGTATGCCGATCGGCGCTGTGCTTAGTTTAGTCTCAAATGTAATTATATTAATGTTTAAATTTTATGTTAATTTGGCTTTTTGTAGCATGTGTTGATGGAAAGAGGATTGACTGACTTGGTTAAGATTAGATGATGAAGGATAAGTACACCATGCCGCGTGCCAATGTTATTTTATTTCTTTAGACCAGTTTTTGGAAAAAGGAATAAATATGCGTGAGAGTAAAATTAAATCAAAGTTAAATTTTAGCTAACAATTTTTCCACCAACTGCCATAATAAACTTAAAGAAATTTATGGAGGCTTAAAGTTGCATCATGGACACTGGATATTTAGTGGAAAGCATTTAGCTTGTGTAGAAAAAAAAATAACCCTCTATTCTATTAGCCTAGCATTTTACCGTTATTACCACAGCAAGAAGTTAATTTGTCACTATTAGCTTGTCTGGCTTTGGGCAGAAGGCAGGGTATGCAGGCATGCGGCTATAACAAGTCTTTAACTTTGCAGTTAATAATATTAATTTAAACCTTACTATTTTAATTATTGTATGCAGACACATGATATAAATTAATGTAGTAGATACATAGATAAATAATTAATGGCGTTTCATATAGTCACTAATATTGACCCTCATCAGCTATTTGTTGGTGTGCCATTTAAATCAACAAACAATAATTCCTTGAGAAAAAATACTCGGAATGCAAAATAACGGTGACAAATCACTATGATATTTAATTAAAATGTTGATATAGAATCTATAATAATTATAATGTATTGACTAATATTTATCCAGTGTTGCTGCTTTTTTTGTTCATGTTAGAATACCCAGTGTAATGCGTATTTTGTATGTGACATAGGTAAATTATAGGCGCTTTATGCTGCCATCCCTAAATTATAGATACAGAAATTTTAGAGCATTCCATGTTGTTGAATTCTCATTAAAGAGTTATTCTGCATGAGACATAGTTGATTGGAACATGAGTTAATGATGTATTGTATTCAATTTAACTGATTAGTATAATTATGTATTGCTTCATATAAGCATTCTTTAATTGAAACTCTACTTTTAGGTCTTAATCAGTTAGGATTTATATAATAGATAGTGTAGTTGACAACAAGTGACAAGGTGTTACTGTACACATCCCAGTCCACAGAACAGTTGATTTAATAATGTTGTTTTATTAAAGAACTATAATGTATATCATGTCACAAGTGAGATAAAATATATTCTACATAAAAAGCACTAAATAGCTCAGATTTTTAATACAAGATTGAAAAAAAATGTTTTACATTTATTCAATCAAGTTATTAATATTGGAATTACAATTACTAGATTATTCTACCAAATAGGTACCGATTTGATCTACCTTCGGGATTTATAAAATTATAGTGAACAATCATGTTTCACTGTTTTACTTTATAAGAGTTAAGGTTTCACAGTTCTTACATTTCCCTGTGACTTAGGTAATATAATTCTATACAGTGATTAATTAACGTTTGCTTTAATGTGCTGACATTTTTAAAAATGTAAAACGCCGTGCTCTTTTGTTAATATTTTTCTTATAAGTTTTGAAAGTATTTTAAGTTTGACTCAGCAACAGAGTGGATCAACAAGTACAACGCTATGCAGATGTCATAATGCTATGGTCTTATCCACGGAACCATATGAATTTTTAAGACTGATCATTTATTCATTATTAAGTTACGCTAGTTCAAGTCACCATATTGATAGAATAACGTGTGTGTGTGTGTGTTACGTTTATTTAGCTATTTATATGTATGTACGTTGTGATATTGTAGTCCAAAATATTGTGTTGTGGACCTGGTAGTCTTACAGAGATCCATACACTGTTAACATATAGCAATAAAAATGTCAATCATACATTATGGTACTTATGACTAGTAAAATTTTATGTTTAGATAAGTTTTCCTTAACGAAAATTAAAAATATATTTATACACAAGAGATCTCTCTAACTCTGCCAGGTCACTAAGTGTTGTGGTGTGATTCAAGTGTTTTCAGTGTATGTATTTTATTAGGATCTTGTTTAATATAGAGAGTAGAGGGCTCTGAACATGAAATGAATAGGTACAAAAGTTTATTGCCAAAATAAATTCAATAGTAATAAATTATTATTGAAACAATGTTTCGACTTGAGCTATAACAGGTTTTATAGTAGCAAAATTACATACCTTTAAAATGATTTATTTCGTGTTTAGAGTGGCCCTAGTTTTATACATACTACTATTTCTTCCCGACGCTTACTTCGCACTCTGTTTCTGAGTCCGTAGTTATAAGGAGTTGTCTGCCTACCGCCTTTACATTATGTCAGTATAGGATAATTAACAATGTAACATAACGGACTTGGTTATACTATTAGTGTAGTCAAAAATAGTAATAAGAGATTTTAAGTCAAAGAAGCAAGTTAAATTGTTTAAAATGTGTTATTATTTATGTCTTAAAGTATTAAAATGGTTATTTCTTATTAATTAGTTTGTAAATGATGATCGTCTGTACATTTAATCGACCACTTTTCTTTGTATATTTTGCTTAAAACCAATAAAACATAAGTTATGGAAATTTTAACCACATTATGAATGGATGCATTTTTATAAAACTTTAAAGACTGACGACTTTTTATAATCATCACGACAGTCATTTGCTTGAAATGCACAGCATACATGTATGCTATAATATTAAGTATGAATAATCTCAAGGGTTGCATTTGAATTGTTACTGTAATTCAGTTTTTAAACCTATTTTTGTTGGAGCAACTAGTTTATAATTTTTATCAATTTTGTGTAATGAAATAATGTTATGTGATGGTTCACCATCTGCTTTGTAGCACTGTTACTATTTTATCGTATTCGCATAGATAGGATTAATGAATGTGCTATGTTTTATTGGTTTTCAGTACATTCAATTGTGAATATTTCCATTTTCTACACTCTATCGCATTTTCTTGTAATGGATACAAGTGGGCGTTATTTTAAACAACATGCAGACTAATACAATTCAATTTAGGCAATTGTATTATATGTAAGTCAAACTGACTACCTGCGCTCACATTGTATGTTTAAAATAATTCATCTTTAAGTATAACCTTATAATAATGTTCTTCAATTAATTCACCTGGTAAAACATAATTATAATACCTACTTAAATATTGTTTATAATAATTTAAGTGTGGAATAAAATTCGTACTCATAATTGCCACAGTTTAAATTGCATTTATCCTTAGACATTTGTTTTATTGAGCTTCCGGACTTCAGTTTTGCGAGTCTAGAATTTAGTGATAGGGTGGATAATTTTTTTTCAAATATCCTTGTTATTTGTCCATTACCTTGATCAAAGCTTCTTCTTCAAAGGATTAGTAATTAGTTTATTGATGAAGTAAATTTTAAAATTGCTTTATAAATAACCGTTTCTGTATCCTTTATACATTTCACCCTTTCACTAATAAGCTCATGTTCCTATACAGATAATTTATGGTACCTATAATATGACTTACAGTTAATCTAATGATAAAGTGTAGAAAATAATGCATGGATGGTTTCCATTTTGATATGAAATTGATAAAAATATTTCCTCTGATTTTAATTGTACCACATTTGACCTATATTTACCAATATTTATAAAAGATTGATATTATAGCGTTTCATTTAATTTCCCAATATAAATGCAATTTCTAATCTACTCTTAATTTCATGTATCTAGCAGATCAGTCAATAGTGATCACTTGTGTCACCAAAGCGAGATTTTAAACTATGTACCATAACTGAAAGATGGCCAAGATTCAGGGCCAACGCTGCGTTATGCGGGCGTCCGCGCGGGCACCCGTCGCGTCATCGCGTGACGTCGTGCGTTTCGTGTGCGGCAGTCCCCGCAGCGAAAACCGGTTTATTACCTGCGCAGTGTTGCTAGTTCAACTTAAACGTTGTGCATGTAGTCGTGTCGATGGAGAACTTTAATGTATTATTCCGTAGTATTTGTACGAAGCGAAAAGTACGCGGGAGCAGTTTTGTATGAGCCGCAAGGGAGCAGTTTTGTATGGGACCGCGCGGGCGCCCGCTTAACGCAGCGTCGGTCCTTAGGTATTATACTGTTGGAAAGCCTCCTTCCAACAGTATAATACCTGTGTAATAGTGTGGGCAGAGGAGTGGGTTTCATGCAATATCGGCACACTTTGGCCCATACACGCATTTATTTAAACAAAAGCTATTCCACTGACATAGGTATATTGTTTTCATCTATGGTCCGAATCCGAACTCAGGATAACAGACATTTTGTTCCAAAGATCCAATCCTAGCTAGTCCGATTCTAATTAGTAATGTGCAGTTGCGCACCAAGCTATTGTGCGGTAGATAAAAAGCTGCTGGAGCGCTTGCGATCCCTTTTGATGTTCTTACTGATGACCTCTATATAACATATATGTCGTGAACAGATCTTAGAATTGATAACGTCATGATATGGCCAACTAAAACTGGCCAGATCGCATTTGATGCTATGTCAATCCTCGTTTGGCCATAACATTGATGAAGGATTTCTATGATAATAAAAGTTCTAAAGAAAGTAGGCCTAACGAGGATTTACAATCTGGCCAGTTTTACTTGGCCATTACATGAAGCTATAAATTTCCGTGATCAGGCCATGACATATACACGGTGTCTTTGACTTCGACCCACAAACGTATACCACGGATCAAGTACTACGTGATTCTGGATGGACTTGTGAAATTATTCGTCGTTTTTTCCTAATTTAAAAAATTAAAATTGTACTTAAAATAGTTATTCTAACCAACCTCGATGATATTTTTTAGTATTTTTTTTTTGTTTTTAGTTAAAAAGTCATCAGGGTAGATGAAATCGTTAATCTAATCAACCCCGATGACATTTTTAATTTTAGAAGTAATTCATTCATTTTTTGTTCAAAAAATTTAAAAATCACTAATGTCGTGTACGACGACGGTCCCCATCACGGAAACCGGATTATTACCTGCGCAGTGTCGCTAGTTCAACTTGAACGGCGTAGTCGTTTTGATGATATTATCGTAGCAAAACGACCGCGACGGCTGCCTGCGCGGATCACCGCGACGGAGAAGTTTTGTATGGGACCGCGCGGGCGCAAAGTTAAGCAGCGTCGGCCTATATACAATTTAAATTAAAAACGTAAAAATTAAAAAAAATATATAAAACCGGCGATAAATTCGACAATCGGGGCGTCCAGAGTCATGTACCTACTGCATCCATGGTATTCGTATGTGCGTCGATTTCAAAGACATTCTGTATATAAAAGGAGACCAAACTACAAAATGATCCAGCTAAATTATGACTGCTCGACCATGTTATGTAGGCAGCATGCATGTCCCTCCGCGAGCAAACTCCGTTGAAAATGTTTGGATTGCCAGGCTGGCGTGCATGACCAGTTTGATGCCAAAATCTGACGTTAGCAGACGTGTTCAATATGGTTGATTGGGACTTAGTAATTATCATCCTTTTAGCAGAGGAAGAGGAACATGAAGAATATGTAAATAAAATATTACAAAATGCAAAGAGAATTGATAAAATGAGAAGAACTGTAGGTATGGGCAAAAGAAACGTTGCGGGAAAGATGCACCTTAGGCGAATATTAAACATTATATAAAAGTGGAGATTAGTGTGTTTGAAGCGCGCGGCCATGGCGATATTTAACAAAAAAAATAATACTTATGCTAAGTTTTTTTAAAAGTCGATTCCCAATAAAGGTTTAAACGTGGCTCCGCCATTGAAACGGCGGCCATGGGGTTTTAGTCTTACAGCTCCTAAAATATAAATCTAGGGTATTTTGTTGTATTTTTACTACTTTCGACAAATTCATTTGAATTTGGCCTCCTACAAGGTGGACCGATGACTTGGTAACAGTTGCGGGAGTCCGATGGATGCAAGACGCACAGGACCGTTCATTGTGCTGACACTTGGGAGAGGCCTATGTCCAGTGGACGTCTTTCGGCTGAAATGATGATGATGAATATGCTACGCTCGCCCAGACAGTTTTCTGGCTGCGGCAATACTAAATTTGAGAGCAACTCGCGCATGTATTCTATACATACTCCAAAGACTACTTAGGTACTATAGTATACTGGCTAACATACTCGAACTGCGAACAAGCTCGAGTATCAACTTTGGACGTGTATTTCATTTTGCAATATGTGGTCCAATAGTCATAAAGTTAATTTTCAGTAATCTCAGAAATGCTCTGCTCTGTTCTACTATTCAAAGATTCAAGATTCAAAGATTCAAAAGCATTTATTTCAAATAAACCATTTACAGGCACTTTTGAAATGTCAAGAAGTCAGTTAGTCAGAAAAAAAAAAAATGATGCTAATTGCACATTCCAAAGCGTAGATCTCTATGGAGAAGAATGTGCAAGAAACTCCATGGACACTCTTTTCAATCATGTTTTGTAATTACAAATATCACTGTTACATGTTTCTTGTCGTTATCATGTGAGAACAATGTAAATACAGTAAAAATAAAAACTAAATATAGATATTAAAATAGCAACTGGCAGCTAAGAGATGACCAGTCTCAACTGACAGCGCCCGTTCACGAACATGACGCTAATATTAGCACCACTCAGCTCAACCATTTTGAAGGGAACCGAATGATCCAACACATGCGCCACCATCAGTGAGACATTTAAGTGAGCATGACAAACTCTCAACTGCCGTGCTCATTTATGTCAAACAAGTCCAATAGTAACATAAAAAACCATAAAATAGCTCCATGGTACTCACATTTACAAACTTTGAAAATAAATGCTTCTACATTATACAATACTTATAATATTTTACAATTCCCAAAAAAAAAAAAGCATTAAAAAATAATAATAATAATTTCCAAACTAATCAATTTGTATACCTCGGTGGTAGAGGAGCTGGACCAGCATTGAGCCAAGCATTTTTATCTTGAATATAATCCTCCAACTTATAATATGCTTGCCTGCATAGTGTGCGTTTAATACAAGATTTAAATTTCGTTTCATTGAGTTCTAATATTTGTGGAGGTATTTTATTATAACATTTCAAACAGTACCCCATGAAAGAAGAGGCCACTTTAGCCAGTCTAAAACCTGGTTGAACTAATTGGTCCCTATTTCTTGTAACATAATTATGTCTATCGCCTCTTTTGCTAAAAAGATGAAGATTTTTTCTAACGTACATGATGTTTTCATAAATATATTGACAAGGCACCGTCATAATGTTAATATCCTTAAACAGTTCCCTTAGAGAATCGCACCGGCGAAGATTGTAAATAGCTCTGATAGCTCTTTTCTGTAGTATAAAAATTGAGTCAATGTCTGCAGCCCGTCCCCATAGTAAGATACCGTATGACATGATACTATGAAAATAACTAAAATAGACTAGTCTAGCGGTATCAACATCCGTAAATTGGCGGATTTTTCTAACAGCATATGCAGCTGAGCTAAGCCGTCCTGCAAGAGATGTTAAATGAGGACCCCATTGTAGCCTTGAGTCAAGCGTAATCCCCAGGAAAACCGTTTTATCGACAAATTCTAGCTTTTCATCGTTTAATACTACGTCACAATCACTGCTTTTGACATTAGGTAGGGAAAATCTTATGCATTTAGTTTTTTTCCCGTTTAAAACTAGATTATTAGCAGTGAACCAGTTTTGGACCTGCAGTAGGGCATAATTTTCGTCGTCAAGATTATTAGTCCTTCTATTTATCTTAAAAATCAAAGAAGTGTCGTCAGCAAACAACACCATATTAAGTTTATTTTCCAACAAATTATTGAAATTAAATTATTGGTGTGCGCTGACACATAAAGGTTTACCAGGGGTGCCAAACTTGTTTCAGACTTACAGCCCACGATCTACTGAAATGACTGCTGGCGCCTGTACGAAATTTAGCTGCAACTTTTTTCTTGATATTTTTGCTTATATAATTATTTCAGCGTTGAAAATGTTAAAAATGAAATAAAAAAATATTTTGTAAAAAAATCTAATATCTCCGTCACCTACTGTTGATGTTTATAGGTACTAAATACTAGTTTGATCAGAATGAAGAAACCACCCAGGACCCTGAGGTCCTGGACCTTTGGAAGGCGTACGAGGAGCCGAAGCCAACTCGCAGAGGCCCTTTAGATAATTATAATGGAACATGGTACCAACCGACGATTATCCCAACCAGACCCAACACGCCGCAAGAATAAGCCTCTTATTCTTACGGTAACACACAAGACCGCTTTTGCTAAACGCCAGCACTACGTTCTAAGCTCACACCTACACACTAAAATAAATCAAAAAGTAAACATAATTGCATTAAATACATATAGGGCTAAACTCAAAATTGAGGAGTGGCTAAAAGAGCAAGACTACGATACTACTGAAAGTCTACTTACTTGGATCTGCTAATCACTTAGACCATACCACACACCCTTCTCGCTTACACGCACTCACGCTACATTTGCTCATGACACGACACCACACACAAATACATGTACACTACACTCATACTCTACATACACTATACATATACATACTATCAGTAAATATATATATATAATTATATACTTATATATTTCTTTCTTCATTAATCCACATTTTGGCAATAATTTCTACGCCGTACGCTCATTATTTTGTTCGTCCACTATTTTTGCGAAGACACTGCCTCCTAAGATATAGGATCTTCCTAGTTTAGGAGTCAGGGTGTTCCAATTAAATTGACTGTTGTATTGCTTATATTTTTTTTGTGCTTACATTTGGTGTCAAATATGTACTTTATAATAAATAAATATTATTATTATTATCCCTGTATGCGCTATGCTAGTGCACCCAAGGACAACCCCCGGTTGTTGAAAAACTATTGCGACATATGGAGAACAATGATAATAGGTCTATGGTTTTTGGAGTCTTAAGTGGACTGGTAACATGGAACTTTGTTAAGACTATGGTCCCTGCCTGAACAACGTTATTAATATCCATCGAAAAAAGGCAGGGGGTGACTTGCACACTCAATTAATGGGCCCCCAAAAAACGTCCGCTAGCACGAAGTGACGTAGCAACAAGAGGGCAACATATCCTGAGGTGCTTGAGGAGTGGAGAGGTATACCACGGCTATCCCGGCAGTACGGTCAAGATCCCTACCAGCACCTTACTGGATTATACATCCTTCTCCCGAGCACGTTTGCTCTTGCGAATCTCCACTCAAGCCAGCCAATTAAGGCAAGAGAGAGGTGGGAGCTCAGTTCCTCGTCAGTATTCACTACGGCCGGCCAATAAAGGCAAGCCGGAGATGAAGAACAAGAATTCTCCCGGGAGATCGGGTCCGTGGGTTCGCTAATGCCCAACAGTTCGCCACAAAACTGCACTGCGGATTGTATCTCTCTTAGTCTGGCCCCTCACCCTAGGCATATTACGGCAAAGCAAACTTTACCGATACAGACCTAGGGTATATTGGAGCACGCAAGCCCCACCACGACGTCAACGTAGAGATACGGTGATGGGGTTATTATTATTTTTATTATTGAAGTTCGACATCATGGTGGTGTGACAAACGATTGTGCGACAGTAGTTCTGTAATTCTACGGTACGTTGGTGCAGTATTACACTAGTTTGACACTACCTTACATGCCAAGATAGCTCAACGGAGTCCCCCTCTACGCCTCTGCGGGGCTAAAAATAACCACGAAGGCTAAGCGATGGAGATACGCAGCCGTGAGGGAACAGACACCTCATGCCCCAGCCGCCGCGACCCTAGCGAGCCCGAGTCGACGACGGGCGTAGTGTTCAACTCATGTCTCAAAGAGATGTCAGCAAACCGTAGAGGTCCAGCAGGGCCGATGCCCTGCCACGCGATGCGCTGCTACGGAAAATTTCAGAACCGTGATCCTGGAACGCAAAAGGCAACTGAAGGACACAGGCAGTGCCGGTTTTGGCGACCAGCCGGGGTGCCGGGATCTTTGTAATATGATCTATTTCTTTCGTTTTAAAAGAAAAAATCGGCGTAGTAACTTTTATGAACTTATCTCGTAGGTGTAAGAACTGGTAACCTTGATTTCACTTACTTAAACTAAAGCACTGAGCGACATACGAAGATTTATTTGAAATTTTTAGTATGATAAATAAAAAAAGGTTTAAAAAAAAACAAGTAAATAAGTAATTTTATAAACTCATAAATTAACTTAAAGTTTATTTTATCTTTTAATCGCAGCATAAATTACAAAATAAGTATGATAAAAAATTATAATATATGGAGGGCTCACGGGCTACATTTTTGGAAAATTTACTGTAACATTTCAAAGATTCATTTTTAGTGGCAAAAATCATTAGGGATAAATAAAAAAGTACTTATTAAAATACTTCCTGTAAAATAACCGCATAATTTAGCCTAGTTTCCACTTTTTTAATTGATGCGGAAATAAATGTCGCATGGTGCAACTAAAAAATACCTCAAACCACTTTTATTAAATTTAGAAACCGGGGAAAGGCGCCATAAATTGTAAATTATATAATAGGTGGTCTTGTTTTAGTGTCCTAAGGCTGAATGTATTAACAACCATTGCGATGACGACGATAATGAAATAGAATCAAGCTATTCAGCTTATTTGAGGTGGGAAATCAGCCAATGACTTCTGTCGCTCTAGTACGGGGCGAATATCATACTTTTACTGACTAAAGCCTAAATGTATTCCTCAGTTGCCCTTTTCGTTCGAGGACCACAATATTTTGGCCACAAGGGCTGGCCACAAGGAAGTCCTTTCAGGACTTCCTTGTGGCCAGAGAAAAATAAAAAATATTATAGCAGCAGGTGACATGATAACTGAAAATTTAAAGTTTCCACTATTTCTTCCAGTTACAAGATACCGCAATGATACTTCTAGTTTTACTTCTGGAGATATAGCTTTTCGCATACAAGTACCTATCTTGTATTTTTTTAGGTATGGTGTTACTTAAACCCATAAGGTTCTCAAACTCGCTTTGAGAGAGTTTGAGCATAAATATCTCTCATATGCATCTTTCATGTGAAAGTAATTTTCGAACTTCGTTTGAATGCTGTATGTCAACCAATAAATTTATATGAGTTAATGAGTTTAGCCACTCTATATATATAGATAAACTTGAGCGACTTCAGAATGTTTGCAAGCCAAATATAAATCGTAGGTATTTATATTTGGCTTGTGCAAGTAGGATCACGTATCCGATTTACGTACCAAACTCAAGTGGCTTCCAATATGTCATCGCCGAAACGCACACTTCTTGTCTGTACTCTATAGAGTTCTGTTCAATCCTAAAACCCCCGCTTATCTTAAATAACATTTTAAGTTCCTTCATGACACACATATTGAATATCTCATTTTATGTCATCGGAAAACTTGAGGCTGGAGATGCTAAAGTCACTCTACCAATTTCTATGACAAGTCGTTTGCAGTTCAGGCAGTGCCGCTGTGAAATGCTTTGCCCGTGTCAGTAAGGCAAGCTCAAACACTGTCAATTTTCAAAAATATGGTTATGAATCGCTACCTCTTCTCTTAAACGTCATTAAGTACATTATTACTCTGCTTTCATTTAAACTAATGTATTTTAATATATTGTTTGTATTATATGTATTTTATGTATATATATATATAAATAATAGTAGGTACCTACACCACGCACTACCGCGTACCTAAGTATCTTTTTCTCCTTTTCTGACAAATCCATCCAAAGGTTGTCTTTAAAAATCGCTTTTAGCGATAGGACCGCCATTGTAATTTACGATTTTGTAAAAAACTAGCTTTGTCAATTAAAATATAAAATTTGTATAAAAGTAGCTTTGTAAATTTTGTTGGGCGACTGAATTTGCGACCCTCGTGCGCCGATATTTATGGTCCTTTTAAAATATTTGTTAAAAATTGACAAAGCTATTTTAATTCAAACTTTATGTAGTATGTTTTGAAACACATGTTCTTCTATAAGAATAAGCTATTATTATAATGATAAAATTAAGTTAAATCAGTGCAAATCATAATTTCTTGATAATTTGACAATGTTTTTATTTAAATTTTCTTAATTAGTAAACTAAATCAATGAATCTTTTTCTATAACTATTTTGTTAAGGATTCTAGTTACTGTTTTGTATTTTTTGTTTATTAATTCTGTTAGAACCGTAGAAGTTGTCAAGCTTCGAAATTGCCTCTGAAAGTAAAATATCAAAACCTCTATTTACATATGTGAATATAGTTCACAAGCATGCTATTAATTTTAATAAAATCCTACTTAACTATCTAGACAAGAATATTTCCTAATGTTATTGGTAAATCACATGTTTGTACAATAATTCATTAATGGATATAAACGGGTTTGAAAATCATGATTTTTGGCCAAATAGCGCGTAATTTCGAGTGAACGCTGCTGAACTAAGTCGACCTGCCAGAGATGTTATATGAGGACCCCATTGTAGCCTCGATTCAAGCGTGATCCCCAGGAAAACCTAGTTTTTCCTTGTTAAATATTATGTCGGACTTTTAACATTCAGTAACGCAAATCTTATGCACTTAGTTTTTTTTCCGGACTTACTGTAGAGCATTGTTTACGTCATCAAGGTTTGTGGAACGTCTATTGATTTAAAAAATTAACGACGTATCGTCAGCAAACAATACAATATGCGGTTGTTTTTTTAATAGATTCGGTAGATCATATAGAGGAAAGGACCCAATATTGAGCCTTGTGATACACCTATTTTTAACCGACTTCAAAAAAGGAGTGTCCATCAATTCAGTTGTATTTATATTTTTTTTATTTTTTATGTGTGTTACCTCTGAACTCCGTCGTTTATGAACCGATTTGCAAATGTTTTTTCTCTTAGAGGAAATGTTTTTCGATTGGTGCCATTTTTTTTTCAGAATCCAGTTCTGATGATTGGATCCATGAGGAATCGAGGGAACTCCTCAAATATTATAGGCAACCATATAGTGATTTTAGTATTTTCATCAAGAACTTAAACACTTACAGTCAAAAAGTAACATTTGATGTAGTGGAACTGATGAAGAAGACCAGAAATGGCCAACGGAACTTCATAGTCAGATGGATATCACAATAAAGATAGTTAAACAACTATGACAGTACAAATAAATAAATGGTTCTGAATAGTTATGTTGAAAATGGTGTCATCGAAGTGACCTGATGATGACGATTGAGCCGGAAGATAGGCACCGGAACTCTGTAATAAATCAATATATCCTAGCCGTGTTTGGGCTTATTAGAATTGTCATGAAATGCAGTTTGGTTATAAGGTACTACCGAACTGATCTGATGATGGAGCCGGTAGGTGGAAGGTAGACACAGGAAGTTCATAATTAAACAATGTAACCTAGCAATGTTTGGGTTTATTCATCATAGGTTTTGCTGCTTGAAAACAGTGAGCAAAACTCGATTTTGCTCAGTGCGTAAGACAAAGTAACTTTTTAATTATTATTTTTTTAGCCATACATTTCGAAACATTCGAACTGCACTGTACTCTGTCACTTTCTCGCCCTTATAAAAAAGCGAGTGAGAAACATGCCATTTCAAAGTTCCGATTTTGAAATTCCACCACAAAGAAAAACACGTTCGGAAATATATTTGTAAAATATAAAATTGTTTTTTTTTTTTATAATAAATAAATAATAAATTTTAAATTTATTATTGTATTTGAACAAAAATAAGAGTACCTGAGTACTTATAGCAGCAGATAAAACTGGCATTTAACCTTTAAATAATTATTTCTACGGCAACATTGGCTGTTTTAGAACGTGCATTAAAAAACAGCGGAAATAAAATATTGGCAAATAAGATTACGAATGTTAAAATAATTGTAAAATATGAGCAAAACTAGCGACAGAGATAGTATTTATTTAATTGAAATCATTATTAAATCTTTTACTGTTAATTATTTTATTTCCCAAGTAATATGTGTTAACAATGTGTGTACACGAGAGCAAAACTTTTTGCATCTCGTGCCTTTGAATCCCTCCCGTCGCTCAGGATTCTACTTTAGAATCACTCGCTGAAGCTCGTGATTCAATCAAAGAATCCTTCGCTTGCTCGGGACTCAAAATTAGCACTCGCAGCAAAAAACAACTTTGCTCTCTTGTTGCACAAATAACTACTAAAAAAAAAACCGACTTAACTAAAACCAAAAACATTAAAAGGATCAAAATAACTACAATTTCGGAAGTCGGTGTTTCTCGGTATTGTTTGTTTCTTATTTAACACCAGTTTTTTATGACTTTCAAACCCGGAGAATTAACACCGTTTATTTGACTGTCAATTAAATAAGATTTCACCAAATTGAGTGCAACTTTACCTAGCCCATAATGTTCTAGCTTTAAAAAGGTTTCGTGATTAATGCAATCAAAATCCTTCGATAGGTCACAATAAATTCCTATCGCATCTTGGGCTTCTTCCGACGCTGCCTAGAAAAGTGGTGGTAACGACCCCGACTAACGAGTTGTAGGTTGCGGGTTCAAACCCAGCCAGGCGCATTACTTTGTGTAATATATTTCATCACCACTGCTCCAAAAACGGTGAAGGAAAACATCGTGAGGAAACCGGCATGTCCTAGAACCAAAAATTCGAAGACATGTGACCTCCACCGATCCGCACTAGGCCCACGTGGTGGACTACGGCCCATTCCCTCTCCTAGAGAGGAGGCCTGAGTCCCGACCGTGGGAACATTATAAGGTCGACTATGCTATGCTATAAATATATGTTTTAATAAAGTGACACCAGCGTCAGTCGTACAACGTCCTTTGGTGAAACCATACTCCTGATCGTGAAAGATTTTATTGCTATTAAAAAGTTATGCTTAATCAAATGCTATATTTGATTAAGCATAACTTTTTCAAACACCTTACGGAAAACCGGCAGTACTGATACAGGTCTATGATTATTAGTGTCATTATGGTCACCGGATTTAAAAAGTGGTATAACCATCGACTTATATTCTAGCGATAGACAAGCACGTTCATGGAAACTATTTGTCAAAATACTGAAAAGTTAAAACAAAAGTTCGCTGCAGCGCTTTATTGCCATTATGTCGTCTAATAAAACTATTTAAACATACAGCGCTTAGATGGCTTCTAGAGCATATTTTTTCGCGACAAAAACGTCTTAAGCGCCATGAATTTCTTGACACTTACGCGTTTCGTTCAACATACTGTAATGACAGGTTATCCATATAGATTTTTATACCGCAGAAGAGACACAGCTTTTTGCCTACAATACTTTATTACAATAACACTGTATTTCAAAATTTAATAAATAGGTGAATTCAAAATCGTGTAAAATATTAAAACCATTTATTGTCATTAACCACTCTGAAGAATAACTATCCTGAGTAAATCAAAGAGACTAATACTACTAATCAAAAACATAAGGACTGCACTGCTAATATTTAGTAACAAAACAAACAAAAACGATAAAAACAAACTAAAACACAGTTAAAATAGTTTTATGAACACATCTTTTTTTTAAAAATAAACTAAATTCGTCTAATTATCTCCACTATTTCAGCTATCCTGAGTGAATCAAGATCAAGACTCTAAGATGGTAATATTTAGTAACAAATAACGAAACAAACAATAACGGTAAATAACAAACTAAAACAGTTAAAATAGTTTTATGTACATATCTTTTCTTTGAAAATAAACTAAATTCGTCTAATTATCTTAACTACATATGTCAGCTATCCTGAGTGAATCAAGATTAGGACTTTAAGCTGGTAATATTCAGTAACAAAACAAACAAAAACGGTAAAAAACAAACTACAAAACTGTTAATAAAAAAAAAACATAGTCTACAACACATTTGAAACAGTTTTATGTACACATCATTTACTTTAAAAATAACCAATAAATAATAAAATAAACACGGAAAATAAAAATATTATTAGTGCCATCTATGGGTATATATTCTTACTATTTTTTTGAGAAATTTTTCTAAGATGCAATTGAAAATCTAGACGTGATGGAATATTTCTACCATCAAATTCAAACTACAGTTTATTAAATTGTATATATATTATACAATTGCATTGTATCTACGATTCGTTTGGATATCTTTTTAATATCCACCTCTTTTTTCTCTCTTTTATTGCACCTGCCTCTAATTTTGTCTGCAACACCCCCAAAGGTTGACTGGTAGAAAATGCCTAAGGCATTAAGTCCGCCTCTGTGCCATTATGTGCATGAAGTGTTAAATAAATAAACATTTATGGTCATATCTGTTGCATTTCTAAAAAAGAAAATTTTAGACTAGTTTTCTTCAAATAAGATTAATTTGATCAATTATTGTCTTTTTGCTATATAATTTACCTCGGGATCAGTTTTGGCTTCGTGGTGTAGTCTTATTTTGGCGTATTTTTCGATTACAGCTCTGATTAAATGCGTTCTATGATTTAGTGTACCTGGCTGCTGTAAAGAGTGTAAATTTAATGAGTCAAATGTAGATGTATTTATAAACGTTTTCAGTGTATTTGATACAATTATGTTGATATTGCTATACATCCTCGGCAAATTTTTGCCGTATCCTTTAAATTTTATTAAATGACGTATTAACGTTTCAGTTTTTAAACAAATTTTGTATACATCTTCTGTTGAGTAGCACAGCCCACCCATATCTTTAATTGAATTAATTTGTGATGCCATATTCGAACTGATGTAACCAATCCATTCTTCCCTTTTCGGATGACCAGAGTGAACAAACCTGAAATATAATTATAGTGTATGAAGGACGAAATCTCAATAACAGTAATACAATTTCACACATTGAACTACAAATTCAACTGAATCTAATTTATATTTGAATACTAATCTGCACGTAATATCTAGGTTGGTAAGGTTAGGGTAGAACCTAAGTACTAACGAATGAGAGAATGCTTAACGACAAAACTTACCGATGAAAACTGATGCCCGATGATTTGCTGACATTTCTTGCTGAGTTTTTCCAGTATCGAAAAACGCACGTCGTCATAATTTCTGAAATTGACGGAATTCATTGATATTATTTATACAACAAAGAAAAACATTAAATAAAATATTCAAAAAAAAAAAAACAAATGGAATAAAACATCATGGAAAGTTCATTAAACCAGTTGTAGGTAAAAATCGGGTTTTTATTTAAAACATGCAGATGTTCCCATCTGCATGTTTTAGTCTATGATTATAAAATGGAAAGGCTTTTAAATCAAATAATATATTTTCTAACATACTGTTACGATATTAGAAGCTATTGAATTGTCCGAACAACCAGTAATTTTACTTACATGAGTACAGAATTATTATTTACGTCCAGATTCCCTTTAATTTGAATTTATAAGCGCCGCTCTTACACTGCATGAATGTCAAAACTGTACTAATGTCATCAAAATCAAGGTGCATAGAAGGCACTGCACCTGAGTCGACTGAAGTGAGTGTACGGCACGCGTAATCTAGTGCGTAGTACATATATATCGATGGGTATAACTTATTGTATTTCATTATATCTGTAAAGACTCCTTGGTCCCTATACAAATTAAATATTAAAGCTAAGTACCTATAGTGCTCTGATCTCAATTATGGATATGCATATTATTTAATATTTTTTCCCCATAGGTCATTATTTAATTTGACTTTGATATAAGTAAGCCTTTATGACTGTCAGTTGTTTATATGTTTGAATTGAAATTCAACTGGACAGCCTGGCACATGACAGCCAGCTTATTTATGGGACCATGTGAAGTCTCCAATAAAAAATCCGTGTTGCGTACTTTATTCCTACCAGTTTCACTATTAATAACTTTCCACACAGTCTTTATTTTATTGTCTGTCGATTTGGTCTTGTTGTTTATGTACAGGGCCTTCGCTACCTTAAAAATATTTCTGAAAAGTTTAGACTATCTATTTACATATTTATTAAAGGTTTCAGTGTTGAAGAATGTAAAATAACAATTACCAGTTAATTTGTGCTTTTTTAAAATGAGGACGTAAAAATCATGAAGTATCTAATGTGATTTCAGAACGGTAGGATCTGTTATTTTGTTACAAAATTAACCTACGTATGAAAAAGCCCTCTCTGCTTCCTAGCTGTTAAAAAAGCCCGGGTCTCACCATTGTGTGGGCCGCCCGGAGGACACAGTGAAGGTGTGCCTGGGCAGAGCACAGCCGTGTCCTCGTGGGGGCGATCTTGCGCCGGACCTTGGTACAGGCCATGGTCCAGAGCGAGGAGGAGTGACAGGCGGTCGCCTACTTCTGCGAAGCAGCAATGATAGCAAAGGAGGAGGCTGCAAGTGCACGCACGAGGCAATGGCCCTCGCGCCCCAGCCAGGATTCCGATCCCGACTTCCGGCCACCGCAGGCGCGGGCTTGCGGACGGCGAGCAATGGGTAGCTCACCGTCCGACCGTCAGGTAACCGTCCGGACTGAGCTTAAGTCGTCGATGGCGCGTAGTGTTCAGTCAACCCGTAGAAATGTCAGCAAACCGTAGGAGCCCAGCAGGGTCGAAGCCTACTAGGGCCAAGGGTCTGATTCTGAAAGGAAGACTCGGCCTTGGTACGAAACGACGAACGCAACGCAACGAAGGGGGTGGGTTTTTAGTCAGTAAAAGTCTGACAATATCTCTCGCTCCGCCCAAGAGCGGGGGATGTCATTGGATGATTTTCCAATCGAAAAAAATAAATAAACCTGTTACAAATGGCTTAAGAATTTGAAATGTATTTGAAATTCAGGAAAACGTTCAACACGGTTAGCTAGTCATACCTACATAGAGTTAAACCATAGAAATATAATTATCTATGAGTTAAACGCAGAGGTTTTATTATCTTTTATTATTATAATTATTTACTGTCAAAAAGTTACATTTGATGAAGTGGAACTGATGAAGAAGACCAGAAATGGTCAACGAAACTTCAGACTCATATAGATATCATAATGAAGATAGTTAAGTCACTTTCACAATACAAATAAATGAACGGTTCTGAATAGTTACGTTAAAATGGTATAATCGAAGTGATCTGATGATGATGATGGAGCCGAAAGGTAGGCACTGGAAATCCGTAATTTATCAATGTAACCTAGTCGTGTTTGGGCTTATTAGAATTGTCATGAGATGCTCTTTGGTTATAAGGTACCTACCTACTTTAGAACTGATCTGATGATGGAGTCGGAAGGTAGGCACAGGAACTCCGTAATTAATTAATGTATCCTAGCCGTGTTTGCGCTTATTAGAATTGTCATGAAAAGCGTTTTGGTTATAATTAAGGTATTATCGAACTGATCTAATCCGGAGCCGGAAGGTAGAAGGTAGACATAGAAACTTCATAATAAAACCATGTCACTTAGCAGTGTTTGTGTTTACTGGAATTGTCATGAGAAATATCATCATCTCTTTCAATTCATTGTTATTCAATTATTCCTGTGTGGGCGGTTCACCACGTGGTTTTTCCTTCAAATAAAAGTTTTCATCACGAAAGCGTTTAAACTAAAATCGCACGGTGCGTTCATTAGCAGTCCCCTCTCCAAACGCAAAATTGATATTGCGAGCTGTTTCTGCCGCGTTAGTTCCGCGTCGGAACTCGTATTCAAAAATCACTCAAATTTTCGAAGTATCTGTCTTTCTTGTCTAAGCTGAATAAAAAAAAAAACAACTGAAAGTCGATAATCGAATGTTGCACATTTTTTAAAACAAGAACTTCATAGGTACCTTGTGAAAAAAGTTTCACTCAAAAAATCTCAAACCATGAAGGTTCTATGTAAATTCGAAGTACCTGCCTATTACAATAAAACGGCAATTTCATACTTTAACCCCTATTGGAAACCTAAGTTTAGTTCTGTAGCAAAGTTGCAACTAAAAAACCTAAGCTTGGAGGGTTCAACATTATTATGATGGCCTTTTGTTTGGCCTCCATGAACAAAATGAATGATTCATTTTGGTTCCACACTCGTACAAGGTTAGTTGCTCTGAGAGTTGACCTGACGAGTAGACGTGTGTTGTGTTTTCCCTGTATTCGTGAATATTTAAAGTTTATGTTATTCCGTTAACGGCCAAGTGAGTACCAACCGTCTAGCCTTCTATATTTCAATTAAATGTTGTCTAATAAGGATGTTTATTTGTATAACGATCGTTTTTATTACAAACACGTTTTTTAAATATGAATATACAGTGATACACATTACATGCATTGCATTTAAGCCATCAATTTACCAGTTAGGTACCTACCTGCATCAATTTCCCGCTAGTTCTATAAACAATTCTTGTTATTATAACGAATCACTTTTACTTTCATGTCGGTATTTAAAATAGGCCGTTCTGTTTGACGACCAGGATTAAATATTGTAACTATATTTACTTCGTGGTTTTATCAGTTTTAACAAGTCGAGTTGAGTCGATCGATAACTTGGCATTGACAAAAATAACGAATCTACAATAAAGCGTGTTTTGGAATTGATAACAAACACGGGATAATTATGTACCAACTGAATTTATACCAAAATTATTATGAATTGAGGTATTGAAATAACATTGCTTTTTACTTGGGGAACCACAGTATCTGAGTGGTCGTCTTCTTTTGGCAATGGGGACCCCATTGGAAAACCCAATGGGGACCTCTACTGCTTACACACAGTGTTATCTATCTTTGACCCAAAACGAGTTCTGCCTTTTATTGAATATTACCTATTAATCAATAGGTGTATCAAGAGTAGAACTCCCAAGTTATTTAGTATATACCTGATTTTTATAAAAGCCTTTTATAAAACAAACTCGCAAAGACAAATTAGGTACTAGACATGAAACAAATATCTCTAAAGGCCATACAAATATTTGTTCTAACTAAACCGTCGTTGCATAAAATTTTAGTTAATCATAAATTAGTCGATTGACCTTTGGTGACAACCCTTTTGCAATTTTCACGTTAATATCAGTAGGTACCTATATTAGAATAATTTTCTCGAAACCTACTCCAAATTGAAAAATATAACATTTTTGTGGGGGATAAACTTTAATAAATATGAAATCTATTTGTACCAGATACAGGTTTCACTCTGACCTGGAAAAAAAACTAAAAACTGATGAATTATTTTTGGTAAAATAAAGACAGTCTATTATGCCTTTAGAATTGCTTCATAAATCCCCAATACAAAAATGGCCTATTTGTAACTTATTTTGTACGAATTATTTTGTATGAAAAACAAGTATAGAAGAAATAGAGAAGAAAGAGGAAATATAACGAGGAAGGAGGAGGGGGAAGGAGTATCAAGTGTAAGTGTGTGTAGTCGATCATCGTACTAAATTGACACTTCAGAGTCCTACTCAGACATCTGCAATTAATACAATATCATTATGGCAGATGTCATTATTAGAAGCAAAAAAAAACACTGTGCGACAGGCTTAGTCCGTCACCGCTGGGAACAAAAAACTTCAGAGGAGTGATTGACCACTACTGAAGTTTTTCTGATTGGTTAGGCATACGAAAAAATCTTACTACTCAACCCTCGGCAGGCCTCGTAGTAAAATATATATTACGCGGCCTGGTGGATCTGTTGGACCCGATTTTATACATGACTATTTCCAGTAAGTTGTGGTACCAAATTAATTACCGATGAGAGTGCACAAAAATTATCCAAAACAATTTTTTTTTTCTCAAATTAATTTGAGGCAAATAAATAGAGGCCTTTTTTCTTTATGTAGGTACTTATAGAAACAAAAACTCCAGGAAGTTGAAGGAACATAACAAACACTCCGAATAAAATTAAAATAGCCAATCCATGTCACTTCCATCAACGAAGAATAAGCAGAGGAGTTTGGTAGATAAGTTCAAGGATTGTTGCAGTGTTTTTGTATTGTTCCTCCATTCAAGCAGATACCTACAAGACAGAAGCAGTGGACGACAGTCTCAAATTCGTTCGAGTACTCTATGATATATGATGTATAGAATAGAATAAAACTTTATTGTACACCAAAATAGTAAAAAAAAACTTCTAGCTCGGCTTCTGAGAGTTATGGTGCTACAAAATCAAATTTGAATGAAATATGGGGGCTAATGCAACTTGGTAGGTCTGTCAGACCCTAAAAGGTATGTTGCCGGTTAAATCCATTGCAAAAAGTAGGTACCTACTTAAAAGCTAGGTCCTACCTAGGTAGGTACTGTTCGGTAGTACAGACAGCAGCATCAATTGGGTACCCCTCTCACATTATAATACCTTGGTAAAAGGCAACCAACCAGTTAATGACGCTGTCTGTAGGCACCTATTGGGAAATAGGTATGCGAAATATAATAATATCTGTCACAGGTTTTTTTTTTTTTATTGTGTGGGAAAATCATCTTATGACAAATCCCGCTCTTGGGCGGAGCGAGAGATAGTGTCAGACTTTTACTGACTAAAAACCCACTCCTGTTCCTTCTTTGCCTTCGTCCAGGGCCCCGAGTTTCACTTTCACACTACCCGTGGCTCCAGTAAGCTTCAACCCTGCTAGGCCTTTACGATTTGCTGACGCGTGGAACAATACGCGTCGTCAACGACTTGGTCTCGGTCCGGTCGGCTTCCGCACGAATCCGGTGCAGGAACTTCCCGAACTTACGCGGAAGGTGAGGACGCCGTGAGTTCTTTCCAACCACGCCTCAAAGAGGAGACTTACTGCCATAATTGTGGCGTGCCCAATCTGTCGCGGGTACTTTATACTATGCTTTATACAGGTTATTTAAGTAAGTAGGTATACCTAAGGCGTCTTTCATTTGGATCTCGTCGCCGATAAGTGAAAAGCCGAGGCCCTAAAGCAATTTGCGATACTTCTGATCGCATTTAATTCATCGCCACATGACTTTAATTACGGAAGTCGGTGTTTCTCGGTATTGATTGTTTCTTATTTAACACCGACTTCCAAAATTAAAGTTATTTTGATCCTTTTAGTGTTTTTTTAGTGAAAATGCTTATTTTTTTTTGTAAATAGTTTTTATTTTACACTTCTTAGTTGCGATACACTTATAAACAGAGTGTCTATTTCGCATGACGATTCCAATTAACCCAAACACTGCTAGGTTACATTGTTTTATTATAAAGTTCCTGTGTTTACCTTCCACCTTCCGACCACACCAGTTCGATAGAATTACTTATACGATAATACCTTATAGCCAAAGTGCATCTCATGTCAATTCTAATAAGCCCAAACACGGCTATGATACATTGATTAATTACGGAGTTCCTGTGCCTACCTTCCGGCTCCATCATCAGATCAGTTCGATAGTACCTTATAGCCAAAGTGCATTTCATGATAATTTTAATAAGTTCAAACACGGCTAGGTTACATTGATAAATTACGGAGTTCCAGTGCCTACCTTCCGGCTCCATCATCATCATGAGATAACTTCGAAGATACCATTTTCAACGTAACTATTCAGAACCATTCATTAATTTGTATTCTCATAGTCGCTTAACTATCTTCATTGTGATATCTATGTGAGTATGAAGTTCCGTTGACCATTTCTGGTCTTCTTCATCAGTTGTTACTTTTTGACTGTAAATGCTTAAGTTCTCGATGAAAATACTAAAATCACTATATGGTTGCCTATAATATTTGAGGAGTTCCCTCGATTTCTCATGGATCTCATCATCAGAACTGGATTTTGAAAAAAATGGGACCAATCTGGAAACATATTGAGAAATATATCTGGAAACATATAAAGAAAAAAAATTGCAAACGACGGAGTTCTGAGGTAATAGAAATAAAAAAGGTTAAAAAAGGTGTGACCAAAATTAATGGATAAATTTTAAAGCAAATACTCAATTCAATGGTGTTTTTTTTAATAATTCGATCGACAAGAAAAATAACTAGGTATTATTACCTAGTTATTTTTCCAGCGCCCGCCGTAAAAAAGAAAACTCCAGCAATAGCTGAGGGCCTAATGCGATTTATTATTACGTTGAAACGTTTGAAACGTTTACCGCGTTTAGTTCTGAATGGTAGTGGTAGCGCGAGTTATTTTACGCACTCTGGACAGCAATTAAATCAAGAATTATCCGAAGAAAAAACTTATTACAAAAAAAAATAACCCACTTCACTAAAAAAGCACTTGACTGAAAGTCGGTCTTTCTCGGTGTTGTTTATAACCTTCTTTTTTTAGAAGTCGCTAAGAAATAATTAAATATTTGGTCAGTCATATCTAATGCTTAGCAAAAGGTCAATTACTTATATTTATTTTGATTAGCATTTGGGATTTTGGAAACTTATTAAATGTAGGTATTCTACGTGTATGTTTGCACAAAACAAAACAAAAATCCTATTCCTAAGTACAAAGTTAAAGTCGAAATCTCGTTAACTAACGATAACATTCACTATGTTTGTAAATCTATTTCGTTCAATATCTCATATAAACAAAAATTAATAAATTCCAAATCGATAGAAATTGATTGCGATATTTGATTGAATAAAGGGTCGATTGTGTTTACATAGAGTCAATCTCTAGCCTAGACCTCCGCCCCGCGCACCATTTGGTTCCTAAAAAACGCTCTTGCGCAGCCTTTTGCGCAAAGTTCGGGCTCGCCAAGATACGTCGGTCGTACTGTATAAACGCTTACGCTTACGAAAGTGCCACATCTTTCTGACTGACCGTTTCCTTGATATTCAAAAAGTTCCTGTAAATGGTTGTTTATTGGAATACGTCGGATTATAGAAATTTATGCGTGGGGCATACTGAAAGTCTCTGGATCCTGGCCACTTACACTAAAAGAATGAAAAATAATCGAAAATAGAACTCTTTGCGAGCAAGATAAAATACAAATCGAAAATAGAACTCTTTGCGAGCATGTTACTTTTAACTTGCTAGTAAAATCTGATTTAGAAAAAAAAAGTGTTTTTTAATTAAATATAATGATTTGACAATTCGAACGTTGCATGTTTTTTCCATTTCATAAATAGTGAGGTACCGCAACCGGCATTGAACAAAAAAACCGAAAATATTCGTAAAAATAGTTTCGTTTTAAAATGCAACTAATTATGGTAATTTTTTGTATTTTCTGAGGGTAATTTGATAAATGCAAATGTCTAACACATAAAATAAAATATAATTTAAGCCTAAGAATTGAAAGACTAGCAAAAGCTGCGTCATTTTGCAAACCTAGACAAAAATATAGAATTACTCAAAGTGATATTTTTATTAGTTTTTAAAACTAATAATAGTTAAAATGAAACAATTCTATGTCCTCTTTTTGTACTATTTTCGCAAGGATCTCTTATAAAATTGTAGCGATAAACGAATCGAGTATCGGTTTTTTGCAATGCAGTCATGTGAATTCACAGCTTGACGACCAATGGGCACGCCATAATCATGACGGTCAGTCCCCTCTTTGGGGAGTGGCTGGAGAGGCCCATATACTGGAGTTCCCTGGTAAAAGAAAGTAGTTAAGAACTCATGATTTTCAACTGGTTTTCAACCGCGCTCGCCACGGTGGAGGAAACACGAGAAAACGGTGGAGCTGATTTATCTCTAAACTCACGAGACCGGAGTTTTGTGTGTGTGTGTTACACAGCCGTCGCAGTTGGGGTTATCGCTTGAAAACTTGGCAGATGACAATCGCAAGACGGGCGGTTAATTATCAGTTGAGCTCCAGACCGCCGTGTAATGCAACAGCTGACATACACCAGAAACGAGCTGTTGCATGTACTTACTTCGCATAAGAATAAAAAAAGAAGGTCTATGAAGTTCTGGGTGCATCAATCGATTTTGGATTTCGCATCGGATTTTTCTACCCCCTGAGGGCCCCACTGCGGGTGTTAAACGACCGCAGAGAGTGCGGGCGCAACCTTCAGAGGCTGCGCGTGACCGTGGCCCGCACGATTCTACTAGTTGCCCGCCAGTTCAGCGGGGAGCGGGATACATATATCTCTAGCATTCTACAGAAGCTGCGGGCCCGCAACCGCAGCGGACACTGGTAAAACAGTTTTGTGAGTTCTTAGTATAAGTAAAAGTCCGAGTGTAAAAAAACATGGTAATATTTTTGAATATTTCTAATTTCCATCTTTAATGCATATTAGACTTTACTATAAACAAACACTATCGTATCTTGGGCCTACTTTCCTTACAAGTTGTATTATTAAAAGAAACGGTATAAAAAATCGAATTTGGAGACATCACTTTTATCAAAAAGCAGGCAACATATTTCTGGAGTTTGACATATGTACTTGTCAAATCATTATCTGGGATTAGAAAACGCACTTTAGTTGCTAGACTGTCATTTGTTTTTTTATTGATTGAGTGATGCTATCAAAATGTACATAACTCGTGAACATTTTAGTTCAGTGACTACGGGTTTCCTTTTCAGAAATTCTCCGCAGTCCTAGCTAGCGAGCATCAGACCTGCTGGGCCCCTATGGTTTGCTGACATCTCTTTGTGGAAAGCGTGGATCACTCTGCGCTGTTGACAAGGCTTGGCCGGTTAATTACCGTACGGCACGGACGGCGAGCTACCCATTGCTCGACGACCGCAATCCCGTGCCTACCGTGGTTAGTAGTCGCAGTCGGTATCTCGGCGGCTAGGGCGTGAGGACGTTCGTTTCCTCACACGTGCGGCCTCCTTCTTCGCTAGCATTACTGCTTCACAGAAGGTGGCGACCGCCTGCCATTCCTCCTCGCTCCGGACCATAGCCCGAACCAGGGCCTGGCGCGAAAGGTCGCTGCCACCGACCGCCTCCACGAGAATACGGCGGTGCTCCGCCCAAGCGGGGCAAACCTCCACTGTATACTCCAACGTCTCCTCCGGGCGGTCCACACAATGGTGATATCCGGGCGTTTCTTCCGCCTGAATCCGATGCAGGAACCTCCGGAACTTGCTATGTCTGGTGAGGACCTGCGTCATGCGGAAGTTGAAGACGCCGTGTTGCCGCTCCAGCCACTCCTCAAAGAGTGGGCTTACTGCCGTGATTATATGGCGTGCTCAACAATAGTGATGCTGGAATCGCTGTTGATTTCGTAGGGCTGAAGCGGTAGGCCGTTTTAACAGCGATAACGACACGATATCGTAGGAATGGCAGTTTCATACTGTTCTAGGAAGGAACAGCGATAGGCGCGTGAACAAAGAGAAAAAGGTCGTATAGTCATTGCGCGTGAACGATAGCGCGAGTCGGAACAACAGCCTCGCGCTGGTGCGGGTTGTCAAATCCATCCTGCAGCATTACCAAGACTGGCTGATAAGAGAGGCGCATTTCCAATAGACTCTCTCGTTTACCAGTGAAGTTCATTTATTAAATAAGAGTACCTATTATTTATATGTACCTATATTTAAAAAGTGATCATTACGAAGCTCTAATGTTTTTAGGGTTCCGTACCTCAAAAGGAAAAAAAACGGAACGCTTATAGGATTACTTTTTTATCCGTCTGTCTGTCTGACAAGATCCTTTATCTCGGGAACGCGTGAAGGTATCGAGTTGAAATTAAGAACATGTACCGACTCAAGTTCGCGGTCCCTTAAAGTTGTGAAAAGATCAAACATCTGAGTAAACGAAAAAAAAGATACGGCCGCTTATATCGCAAAAAACGTGTATGTCAACACTCATAGGGAAATCAAAATTCAGAGCACAAAGGTATTGCTTATTTCAAATGAAATTTCATCCAGCAGACCTGCGGCAGGAGAACTTTTTTGTGATTCGGAAAAATCTTCGTAACTCAATTCGGGAATTGAACTGTTTTCATAGAAGGAACCGTGCGCAAATCCGACTCGCACTTGCCCGGTTTTTTTTATAAAAGATCAAAAAGCTCATCATTGGAAGATCACTAAGCTTTTGATACTTTCTTTATAGGTTTCGGTGTTTTTCTACGGCTTGTGAATATAGCTTGTCGATAAAACTTAAGCATTATATTTTTCAGAATATGGAGGGCAGAGCGCTGGTATTTTTAGTGTTAACAACACTTTGTATTCAATGTTCTGAACAAGAGACAGTGGATGCTGATCCAGTAGAAAGGTTAGTAAGTGCTAATAAATTAAGAGGTTCTTGGTACCTTCTACGTTCAGCAGTACCTACCTACTATCTATTTTTTTGGACCGTCTTGTCCTGATTAAAGATTCTAGCCGCTTCCAAGGGCGCGAAGATTATCACTAAGTTCTTTAGAACAACATAAAACAGATTCACTAAATTGTAAAACTTATTTTTCAGCACAACAATGCCGATCATGCAAACAACAATGCCAAATATTGAAACAGCAATGCCAACTGTTCAAAAAGAAAACATAATAGCAAATGCTATTAATGATTTTGGATACAAACTATTGGTTAAGATGATGAACGAAAAGAAAAATGATAACATTATAGTCTCACCAACAGGTGTTGCTGGTAAGCTATTAATTTCATTTAAACCTAGTCCTCGCGTTAAGAACTGAGTCGGGCGGGCCTTAAATCACTGCTATAGTTCGTCTCATAACATAATAGCATAATCAGCCTTTTAATGTTCCCACTGCAGGGACTCAGGCCTCCTCTCTGGAATGGGCCGTATTAACCAGCATTCATCAGTCATTGGCCCAGTGCGGATTGGTGAATGTCACATGTCTTCGAATTTTTGGTTCTAGCTAGGACATGCCGGTTTCCTCACGATGTTTTCCTTCACCGTTTTGAGAGCAGTGGTGATGAAATAAATTATACAAAGTAATGCGCTTGGCTGGGTTTGAACCCGCGACCTATAACTCGTAAGTCGGGGCCGTTACCACTCGGCCACCACTGCTGTCAATTCGTCTTGCTCTCACATAATTATGGAGCAGGGAGCTTATACCAGCAGGTATTATAGTACTTAGACCATCGATATTAGGCTTGCCTCATGCCATCAATAGTTTGCTACCTGCAACAACATTAAATAACAAGGTGCAACGTCTTGATGTTGCATATTGTTATTGCTACAGACATTCATGCCCGAAGATTCAACTCTTTTTTTGAGCGTACGAAATCATAACTTCTCTTGCTCTGAGAGTGTCAGGCTGAGGCTATTCTAGACCGCGATGCGACCGGCGATACAAATGAGCGATAAGTAGGTAATTGAATATCACGATTATCGCTACACTGCACGTCAAATATTACTAGCGATATTTGATTTTTGTAAGCGATTGGAACAACAGTACTGTAATCATAGCAGCGGCTACATAAAATTATCAGCGCAACCGAAATTTAAGCGAACTTATTAGATAATATCTAATAAGTTCGCTTAAACCGTGGTCAACGGCGACAGACATTGATCGCTGATGGATACGCTCGTAAGTAATATTATGTGCCTTCTACACTACTTGAGCGACTTTCAATTAAGGAGAGATTTTTAGCGTAAAGTTAAAAACAACAATTTGAGAGGGTTCGCTGTCTAGTGGCTATATTATCGCGCTAAAGATGGCGTTCGCTTACGTCGTCGCGGCGACGCGTTCAAAGTCGAAAGAACATTTTTGTCATCTAATTCTTAAGTGCAATGTAGCCACATCACCGCTTCTAATGTAGCCACACCATATTTAACTCGTTTCGCTCTTCCAGTCGCATCGCAAATCGCTGGCCACTGTGGCCTCAGCCTCAGACTTTTACTAACTAAAACCACCCACCCCTGTTCCTTCAATTGCCTTTTCCGTTTCCGGGCCTAGGTGACACTCCGAAGAATCCCGCAGCCCTGGCACCTGCCAGAGCTACTCAACAGCGCGAGTACCTACCTAATTTAAGCATCTCTTCTTTTCTATTACATGCCCGTTATTGGACATAGATACTATGCCGCACGTCAGTGGTAACAAAATCGGTATATTATGCTAGCGTCGCTTTCTATAGAAACTCTTTAGAATGATTCTTAATAACGGAAGAAACTACCAACAAAAGATTTGTAACGTACGGTAACTTGGGTCAGTAATCTGAGACAATGGGCAGAAATGAAAATACGTAAGATGTCAATTTGCATGCATAAAGGAAACCATTGTACTGTATCTATAAAAAACTGGTACATAATATTTTAAAATAACCGTTAAATATCAATCATGTTAACTGCCTTGCTGGTTTAGTAGTCGCAAGCGCGACTTTTGTGCGTGTAGTCCTGGGGTCGATTCCTAGGTTGGGCAAAGTGTTATTTTTTATCCATTACAAGTTTTGCTGTGTGTTCGCTCTTGGTTACTTGACATATTAAACATAATTTTCTTCTAGGCGCCCCCTCTGCGGGCCCAGCTCTTCTGTTTGCGGGCGTGATTTCATGTTAATTAAATATCAATTGTTTTAGGTTTGCTTGCAATGACTCTACTCGGAAGTGTCGGGACAACACATAATGAAATCGCCGAGACCCTCGGTTTTTCCCAAGGTAACCACATTAGTCGCCACAAGTTGCGTAAAGTACCTATGCTTGACGATACCATGTTTGTTTCTTATTTCTAAATGTGAAGGTGTGAAGTTTTAACTAGTCACTTCTTAGATATACCTACTTGGATGTTGCTATAATCTTGTATGTAACCTATTTGCTGTGTATGTTTATTTGTATAACATGACTCGTTAAAAACTATGCCTTCTACGTATGACTAGGTATATCGTAAACTACAAAGCAATTTACGTTCAACAGATATTTTACAAAACCGCAAAAACCACGAACAGTTCGGCGAACTTCTACAGTCTTTAAATACTAACGTTTCCTCGAAAACTTTGTATGCTGACGCTATGTTTGTGGATGCGCATGCGCCGCTACGAGAATTATACCGCAACTATCTATACGACGTTTACCGCGGGGAAGTAATTAGTGCCGATTTTAACCAGACAGAAGAAACTAAGAATAATATTAATGAGTGAGTTCATAAACAATAGACCAGCAGAAAACTAATTTATATACACCAGCGGCAGCTTTTGTAGCTTAACCTATTGAGCTTCGTTTACCTAATGACCAGGTTTTTTCCGGTGTGTTTTTTTTTTCAGATGGATCAATAATCATACAGAAGGAAAAATAGAGCAACTAATAAAGCATCCTCTTCCTATATCTACGAAGGTGGTTTTGTTAAGTGCTCTGTACTTTAGTGGCCAGTGGGAAAAGCCTTTTGCACCGGAATTCACCGCAAAGTAAGGTCCACCTCTAAATTATGTCACAGAATACGTAATAGTACAACTATGTCACGGAATAAGTAATAGGCATGGGCGTACCCAGGGGGGGGGGGGGGCAGGGGAGGGCAACTGCCCCCCCCCTTGGAAATCTCGCAGAACATGTATGAACTCGCCTAATTACTAATTAAAGTGCAAACGGGCCCTTATGCTCTAACTTATAAATAAACCGCGCAGTAGACACTGGTAAAATGCACGATTCAATTGCTAAAAAACCGCGCGCGACGATGGTGGACGTACATTACCGAATCTAGCTGAGCGTTCGAAAGCTCGGCTGTATTCGGTAATCTACGTTTAAGGAATTGCGAGCGACTAGCATTTATTTTATTTGACATAGTCAAATTTACTTTTATTTATTTAACTACCTATAAAGCAGGATTATTTGCGACTGTTTGCCCTACACACTACACTGTATATACCTAATGTTTCATGTAGGTGTGTTTGTGCAGTGTGTATTACATGACAAAACATCTGTCCGACCTAAAAATCTGACTTGCCCCCTCCTACGCCAGAAGCTGGGTACGCCCATAGTAATAGGTATATATATTTAGGCATGTACTTATCGCTATTTGGGACATTATTTTTTCCTACAGACCATCGATCAGTGCCTAGTGTGAGTTTGATTTACGTTACTTCGACCGACTCGTCTATGACGCTCCACGCTCCGACTGACCCGCTCCAAGTTTTTACCCAATGACTAGTTTAATTCTCTTTGCTTTTACCCATCCGAGAGCCAAACGCGGTAAACGTTATATAATACCTCGTACTCAGTGCATAGCAGCGCACAGTACAAAAAAGGAAGCTCATTTCGTTCACTCTGTCACGCAAATATAAAAAAAAAACCGACTTCACTAAAAAAAAAACACTAAAAGGATCAAAATAACTTTAATTTCGGAAGTCGGTGTTTCTCGGTATTGTTTGTTTCTTACTTAACAACGACTTCCGAAATTAAAGTTATTTTGATCCTTTGTGTTTTTTATTTATTTATTTTACCTACACATAAAACCAGAGCGCCTATTTCTCATGACAATTCCAATGAACCCAAACACTGCTAGGTTACATTGTTTTATTATGAAGTTCCTGTGGTCTACCTTCTACCTTCCGGCTCCATCATCAGATCAGTTCGATAGTATCTAGGTAGGTTTTATACGATAATACCTTATAGCCAAAGTGCATCTCATGACAATTCTAATAAGCCCAAACACGGCTATGATACATTGATTAATTACGGAGTTCCTGTGCCTACCTTCCGGCTCCATCATCAGATCAGTTCGATAGTACCTTATAGTCAAAGTGCATCTCATGACAATTCTAATAAGCCCAAACACGGCGAGATTACATTGATTAATTACGGAGTTCCAGTACCTACCTTCCGGCTCCATCATCATCATCGGTTCACTTCGATGATACCATTTTCAACATAACTATTCAGAACCATTTATTTATTTGTATTGTCATAGTCGCTTGACTATCTTCATTGTGAAATCTATGTGAGTTTGAAGTTCCGTTGGCCATTTCTGGTCTTCTTCATCAGTTCCACTTCATCAAATGTTACTTTTTGAAGTAATTTTTAATCTTAGTCCTCTATGAAAATACCAAAATCAATATATGGTTGTCTATAATATTTGAGGAGTTCCCTCAATTCCTCATGGATCCCACCATAAGAACTGGATTTTGAAAAAATAGGACCAATCTGGAAACATGTCCTATATGGGAAAAAAAAATTATAAGTCGATCCGACGGAGTTCTGACGTTCTGAGGTAATAAACATAAAAAAAATACAACCGAATTGATAACCTCCTCCTCTGGAAGTCGGTTAAAAAGGAGTAGGTATTATCTAATTTAAAGCTCTTGAATAATAGTAGGTACCTATGTATTTTACTAATAAACTTATAAACAAATTAGTAAGTACTTACTTAATTGTCGGTAAAAAGGACGTTCCATTTATAAAATTAAACAATAAGAGTAATACAGTTAGTAAAGAAAGTAGTCGTAGGTAGGTATTTCCTGTAAATCTAAACAAGTCAACAAACAAACAACACACAAAATTATTTAATAGGAACTCTGCATTTTATGTCGTCAAGAACTTGTCAATATTTTATATTTAGGTAGTCCGTTAAGAAAAACAATTTTTACGTGATAAACTTGTGTGATAAAACAGCATCGTAAATTGACCTTCATTCAGTCTTATCGAATGCGTCTATCTGGATCGCTGCCTGTCTACGGAACAAGACAACAGTCGACCTGCAACTATGTTGCTGAAGATACCTATCTGGCTATATATGATATGTCGAGGCCAGATCATAGAAATTGGTCACTTCATGATATAGCTAACTGAAACTGGCCAGATCGTATAAACGTTAACGTTTGATGATATGTCAATCCTCGTTTGGCCAAATCATTGAGTAGCATTTCAATGATTGAAATATCATCAAACTTTAACGTTTGAAACGATCTGGCCAGTTTTTATTTGGCCATTTCATGAAGTGATCAATTTATATGATCTGGCCACGATAATTATATTATATGTCTAATAAATATGCTTAGTTTAATTATAAATGCAAGGTTATACAACACTAGTTTTTAATAAGTACAAATTAAATACAATCACTCAAATTATGGAAACATTGTACAGGCGATTATGAATGAAAAACAATGGAAAAGCTGTGGGAAAAACACTGCGCGTAGTATTTTCTAGTAGCAATTGTTATGTGTTATGAATAATTGATTCAATTATGAATTTACCAATTATAACAAATTTTCGTGGACAATTTTGGGATTTAGTTTTTTTTTACTTTTGACTACATAAATATGATCAGTATCCGGTAAGATTTTTTTTTTGTACTAATTAAAAAATAGGGGTGTTTAAATTATCATCGATTACTAATATAGAACTCTTTAATAGGGATCGATGTATAATACTAATATTCCACAACTATCACACAACGCCGTCTGGTCCAAAGCTAAGCAGAGCTTGTGTTATGAGTGCTAGACAACTGATAAACATACTTATATATTTCTCAATACATACATATATAGATAAATAACACCCAGACACAGAACAAATGATCGTGCTCATCACACAAACATTTATCCTGGGTGGGAATCGAACCCACGACCTCCGGCATAGCAGTCAGGGCCACTAACTACTAGACCAACAGGCCAGTCAAAGTATATTATGCTTACTTTAATTATAAATGGTTTTATTCAATTCTCAGTATTCTTTCTAGTAGGTACCTAATTCCTATTAGGTAAAATCTGTTTTTAAATTAGTAGTCGAAAAATATTAACCATACTCCACTAGCAGCCAACTTCTATTGAATGCATTATAGATGTATCTACTCATATAAAAAAATATATATTTATGCACTATATTATACAATACTAATAATTAGCACTACAATCACTGTGGTGGGGTATGGTGTATGGTACAAACTACCATGTTTCTCATGTACACTTTAGTGTATGAGAATAAATTTCTTTAAACACAAATTGCTAAATAACATACCGACATTTCGGAAATCAGTGTCAAATAAACAACTGTTTTTGGTATTGTTTGCTTGTTATTTAACACCGACTTCCGAAATTAAAGTTATTTTGATCCTTTTAGTGTTTTGTTTTTTGTAGTGAAGTCGGTTATTTTTCTTTTTGTAAAAAGTTTTGTATTTCACAGATAGCCAGAGTAGGTACCCATTTCTCATGACATTTCGAATTAACGACAAACTCTGCTAGAACACATTATTTTGTTAAGAAGTTCCCATCCACATCCCGGCTCCATCATCAGGTCAGTTCAATAGTAGGTACTTAGGTACCTTTATAGCCAAAGTGCATCTCATGAAAATTATAATAAGCCCAAACACGGCTAGGATACATTGATTAATTACAGCGTTCCTGTGCCTACCTTCCGGCTCCATCATCAGATCAGTTCGATAGTACCCTATAGCCAAAGTGCATCTCATGACAATTGTAATAAGTCCAAACACGGCTAGGTTATATTCAACCCATTCAACTACAAACAATATTTTTGTTTTTAGATATACAAAACTAATAATTCCACTGTGTATTAAGAATTTAGTCACCTGCAGATCTAAGTAATCCGTTTAATTAAATCACCAGTTAACGGAACAATATCATAATTTAAAATAAAAATAAAACTTTTTACCAAAAAAAAAAAAAAAACACTAAAAGGATCAAAATAACTTTAATTTCGAAAGTCGGTGTTTCTCGGTATTGTTTTTTTCTTATTTAACACTGACATTATAGTTCGATAGTACTAAGGTACTATCGAACTACCTATATCTAGGATACATTAATCTGATATATCTATCTAGGATACATTGATTAATTACACAGTTCCTGTGCCGGCTTATCATCAGATCAGTTCGATAGTACCTTATAGCCAAAGTGCATCTCATGACAATTCTAATAAGCCCAAATACAGCTAGGTTACATTGATTAATTACGGAGTTCCAGTGCCTACCTTCCGGCTCCGTCATCATCATCAGATCACTTCGATGATACCATTTTCAACATAACTATTCAGAACCATTTATTTATTTGTATCTATCTTCATTGTTATATCTATGTGAGTATGAAGTTTCGTTGGCTGTTTCTGGTCTTCTTCATCAGTTCCACTTCATCAAATGTTACTTTTTGACGTAAGTGTTTAAGTTCTCGATGAAAATAGCAAAATCACTATATAGTTGCCTATAATATTTGAGGAGTTCCCTCGATTCCTCATGCATCTAATCATCATTACTGGATTCTGAAAAAAATGGGACTAATCGGAAAGCCTATCCCCTAAGAGGAAAAAATATTTTGCAAATCGGTCCATAAACGATGGAGTTCTGAGGTAACACATATAAAAAAAAAAGGGTCTAGTTCATAATATCGACAGTCATTACATCGATGGTCGCTGTATCGAAAACGTTCCATCGACGGGCTAATGTATCGACAGTACCCCAAATCGATGGAACGATACATCGACAGTACCCCAAATCGATGGTACGCTACATCGACAGTACCCCAAATCGTTGGTACGCTACATCGTTAGTACACTAAAACGACAGTATGCTACATCGACAGTAAACCAAATCGATAGTACGCTGCATCGACTACCCGACCCAAGCCAGATTTAAATAAAAAACACAGGAGACAGAGACAGGACAGACACTTTTCCGATTATTCCTATTTTCTATTGACCTGCCTATCTTCTAATCACTGTTTTTAGGGTTCCGTAGCCAAATGGCAAAAAACGGAACCCTTATGAATTCGTCATGTCTATCCGTCAGTTTGTCACAGCCACTTTTTTCCGAAACTATAAGAACTATACTTTTGAAACTTGGTAAGTAGATGTAGGTATTCTGTGAACCGCATTAAGATTTTAACATAAATATTGAAAAAAAAAAACAATACATTTTGTTTTTATTTAACTCTGGCTCGGGTCGGGTAGTCGATGCAGCGTACTATCGATTTGGTTTACTGTCGATGTAGCATACCGTCGTTTTAGTGTACTAACGATGTAGCGGACCAACGATTTGGGGTACTGTCGATGTAGCGCACCATCGATTTGGGGTACTGTCGATACATTAGCCCGTCGATGGCACGTTTTCGATACAGCGACCATCGATGTAGTGACTGTCGATATTATGAACTAGATCCACATTTACCCCTGACCATGCAATCACATTTGCCCCAACACCAAAATTTCAAGAGGTAAATGTAATAATGGCAATAACACACTAAACAGCAGCAGTTTAGCAAATATCAATATTTAGATGACTTCTCAAACAGAATACATCTCCACTAATTTACAAACAAAGTTAAAAACAATATTATTAGTTAGGATGTCAATTTGCATAACACGCGACATCGGTGTCACTCGACAATGTCGTTTTTTCTAGTCTTCAAACTATTACGAAAATTTGTCTAAGTATGCGTAGCTCAAAAGTTGCTAATTACCTAACAAAGATAGCAGTACTTTCTTAAATAACATAAATTATCAGCGCATGTCATTACAAATGCCCCGCTATCACAAATGCCCCACTTGACCCTAATAATAAAAATGATTAAAATCGTTTTTTTTTTTTTTTTGTTCGCTAAAATATGAAAGAAAAATAAATATGGAAAAAAACAGTTGAACAATTTAAAATTGATTGAAAAGTGGGAATTAATTTCAAGGTGCGGAGTCGTAGGCGGCAGCTAGTATCTATATAAAAATCGATTGCTGTTCGTTAGTCTCGCTAAAACTCAAAGACGCCTTGAACGATTTGAATTCCTTTGTCGTTGTTTTATTTGCTCTGATTAGGGGGTCGTTTCTAAGAAAAAAATAAATACATAGAAAAAGCCTATAACTGTTTAGTTGAAACATTTGAAAGTGGGAAGCACTGATTTCACGGGGGTAGAGCCGCGGGTAACAGCTAATCCTACTAATATTATAAACGCGAAAGTTTGTATGTATTGATGTATGGATGTTTGTTACTCTTTCACGCAAAAAGTACTGAACGGTTTTCGATGCAACTTGGTACACAGGTAGACCATGTCCTAGAATAGCACATAGAACACTGATATCCTGGGATTATATTCCCTTGGGATAATTTTCTACTATATCGCGGCTGAAGCCACTGGCAGCAACTAGTTATATATATAAAAATATGTGTTTATACTCGTATTATGTATAATGTAAATATCAATTTGTAGTACCTACTATATATTTATATTTTTTCTGGTTCTTTGTTATACATAAATAGTAAAAAATACAGGTCGAATACAGAACCCCTTTTTAAAAGTTGGTTTAAAAAAGCAAAAAGTTAGCCTTCTTTATAATAACACATTCTCGAAGCTAGCAAGACCTTATGACAGTTTTTGTGTAGTTAATTATATTTTATGTTTTTGTATTCTATTCCAGGATGTCGTTCAAAAGACCAACAGATGAAGTCATGGCTGATCTAATGTTAAATTTCGGAACCTTTCGGTATATTTTTTCCGAGAAACACGGTACGTCTTTGTCGACCATTCATTACAATAATATTGTGTTTGTCTAATGATTTGCCTACGCTAACCATTCGTGGCCGCGGTTTTATTAATGACCGTTTTTCTAACTAACTTTTTTGTTTACAGATTTGCATATAATAGCTCTACCATATAATGATAGTGAAACAACAATGTACGCTTTAAAACCTAGGTTCCCTAAAAAATTATCATTGTTAGACCTTATGCTAAAGATAGACTATGAGCAAATTGATGATATTATAAATCAAATGATCCCTAGAAAATGTGTTGTGCGGTTCCCTAAGATGGACATTAAAAGTAGCACCACTTTGGAAAATGCTCTGAAAGCTATTGGGGTCAAAACCATGTTCATACCAGGGGAAGCGAATTTCGCTCTTATGATAAACAGCAATGCGGTTGTGAATAAGACTGAAGAACAAATAATTACCAAAGTAAGAGATGGAGAAGTCGGACCAAAAGGAGAAAGGAATGTTTTAGACGACCTCCCTAATCCAGGAATTTATGTGGACTCTGTATTGCATGACGTTAAGTTAACTATAAATGGTATGTGAAATAATATTTTTGTTAAACAAAAGATAGGATTAATTATTATAGAGGCGCTATCTGGTTGTTACTAGTCTATATCAATCACTTGGTAGTCAGAAAGCTTGTTTAATGCTCCTGCAATAATAATATGGCCTGCCAGGGCTGCCAGAACATGGCTACAATTAGGAAAACCATCCCGCATGCGCGGGATCCCGCACCTTTTTTGCGGGATTACTCATGCGGGATTCCGCACGCTTGTGGATTTGATTTTTTATTATAAGAAATATGGGTTAGACGACGCGTCGTTCTGATTATCTATTTATTAGACCCAGTACAGCCTCATTAACAAGTGATTTAACAACTTTCCATGGAACTCGTGACTTTTCCGTAGAATTTGTAGCTATGGAAAATAATTTTGTTTGCTCTAAAATCTTACCTACAGCTAAATCAATTTTGAATTTCTATTTTGTCTTGTGTGAGCACTAAATCGGAAGTGGAAAATAACGTAATCAATGTCAGTTAAACGTTAAATATTTTATTTTATCGTTCCTGATTATTTATACCTACCTCTGCGAAATTCAAATTGTCTTAAGTTTTTTTTGCATCTTGCAGGTCTGAATGGCACTGTGACCCTCAAATGCAATAAACTTAAGACAATTAGAATTTTGTGGGCTGCCTTTGAGCATCCCTCTTAACATCAACAACAAAATATCCCAATTCCGCGGGATTGCTGACTTCAATCCCGCTTTCGGGATTTCCATTTTGATGCGGGATTCGATTCCCTAGCTATAACCACTACTGGGCAAGTTTACAGAAAAAACAATATACTTACTTATCCGTTTTTTTTTGTTTTTGCATGAAAACTGCCCCTCACTAGAAATTACTTATGTTTTTAGAAATATATCACATCTGTAGGCTATACAAATATTTGTTCCGTACGGGAATCGAACCCACGACAAGCAGCCATTCGCACTGTTGAGGCACTGGATGATCACTGCTCCAACCGTGCTATTTTATTTAACATTTGAACAGTCCCGTTTAAACATTTGTTTAACACACAAGCTCTATTTATTGATGTCGTAATGACCAAACAGGTTTGATTCTAGATTCCTGAGATGAGAATTTGTGGTTTACACTATTCAACCGAATATAACATCCGCGACTACACAATTATTAGATTTTCAAAATGACATTCAAAATGTTTCAGAATATGGGACTGAGGCAGTGGCTGCTACAAGTGGAATATTGGCACGGTCAGCTGAACAATTCTATGCAGACTCGCCATTTTATGTCTTTATAAGGAATGAAAGAACTAAACTTGTGACCTTTAGTGCTGTTATATTTGATCCAACAAATTGAAGAGAACAAGCTAGAACAGAGTTAGCAAGCGCATAAATTGCATCTGAAATTTAACATAATGTAATAGAATAAGAAAAATGTCTAAGCTAAGTAATAATCTTTATATTTTACATACATTTACAACTATGAATATTGGATATAATATTTGTTATTGTTTTATCTTAATACATTACTTAATCGTTTATCTGTTATTTTTCAATCTTTCTATTTGCTCATTCAGAGTTTGTTTCCATTGTTCTTCAGAGATGCTCTGAGCCCATTCTGGGATTGAGGCTTGTGGCAAAGCAAAGTTCTCCATAGCTCTCATGACCTAAAACAATAAATAAATTAAATTAACAAAACATGTAACACTTTCCTTGCCAAGAACTTATATAATTTATTTGTGTCCTCAGAACGAGTCAGAATCCATCATATAACTAGCGACTCCCTGTAAAGATATTATAGACTTTTCAATTATTCATTGGCAACGAAAGTTTTAAATACTTCCTAAAATCATCCTTTGTGGGACAAGTTTGTAAAACTGAGTACAGTGACTAGTGTCGATGCCTTACGCGAACCCGTAAAGCGCGCGGTTTCGGTGATACCTACGCGAATTTAAAATTTCACGTTACATCGCATACATAAAGTTATGTGTGTCAGACAACGCTCCAAGACATCCAACCTCTTAATGCATGTGAGAACACCTCTCTTATAACTTAGAATTATTAAGTATTTGCTTTGCAAACTGACCTTCAGTAATAGACATACATAGTTAAAAAGTAGGATGTACAGATTATTTATACTAATATTTATTAAAACGTATAATAATAATTTTCTAGTGTGGCCTACTCAATATTATTTAATTAATAAGAAAGCGTTATATAATAATATAAATAAAACATAATTAGTAGTAAAACGCCTACACAAACTGTAACTGCAACTTTTTCACCATGTTCCCTACCATGATGATGTGTTTTCTACCATGTTTTCTCTTCACTACCCTTGGTTGACTAGTAAGAATGCCTAAGGCATTAAGTCCGCCTTTGTAACCTTTGTGTTGCATGAAGTTTTAATAAATAAATAAACTTTTTACTTTAAGTAACTTTGCTCATCATATTATTCAGGCGTAGAAAATGTCAAAAAGGAAAAAATAATTTTGAAAAAAAAAAAAACTACTAAGTAATATCTCTTTGATTAGATCGATGAAATTTGGGAGTATTATCTTGGCCCCGCCATTATAACGCGTTATAATGGCCGGGCCATTGTCATCGTGAAATTCCGTGTATGCCGTGAGGTACAAAAAGGAGAGGTTTCGTTTTCGGCCATCAGGTGTACATTTATCGAAAAAGAGGAAAAAATACCACAAATTGTGGAAAAATATTCTTTGGTGAATTTGAGCCTGATTAGTTGTGTACAAAAAATAATAGCTTTTCAATTATTGCCATGTTTTAATCAACATGGCGTCTCGTTTGCTTGCAGACTTCATTCGTTCTGAAATCATGTCTCATCAAATCAATGTTACGTAGAAAATAATTAAAAAATGTGTGTATTTTTGTAGTGTTAAAAATAAATTACTATTATTCTCTTGTACATATTTTTGAGTAAACATAATTAAATGTGACCATTTCATCGTTACAAAAATCTTTAGTCTCCATTTTGAAGTGTGTTTTTTAACGAATTCAAAATAACCGCCCGAACGCTCAAAGTGACTTTTATCCCTTTTTATTTAAGAAATGATTCAAAGATTTGATCGTTCTTTGGTGAGCCACTTTTGTCTAATATTCTATTAGAAAGATCTGATCTTAGACTATTTATGAGTTTAGTTCTGATAAACAATAACAAAACAATTCTATAGGATAAGTAAACGTTATCTCTATGACCTATCATGGCTGTCATAACTCTTCGGACAAACGTCAAACATTTTTAATTTTTATTTTGTACTTATAAACGATTTGATATTATGAAAAAAAATTACTTTATTCTATTCAGGGGTAAGTTTCCCAGCTTCGCTAAAATGTACATGTTATGGCCGGAGCCCCATACAAAAATGAAACATCTCCTTTCAGGATGGGTACAATATAGTACTAAAGCGTACTAAATATACGTGGTAGAATATTCAAATACAAGAATTGGTCCCACCATTATGATGTTTATATCTGCTTTAGCATACTTAGCCATACTGTCCACGGAAGCGACTCTGTCGACGAAACGGCAGCGCGTAAGCGTCGTGTCGTTGCAGCTTGGTTGACAGTAGGGCATTCAAACTCGGATAGTTATCAACTCCGGAGCTAGTTACGGTGTTGAGCAATCAAATCCGTAACTCCGGAGTTGGCTCCGGAGTTGACAGCTTTTTAGAAATTAATAAAAGGGCCCTATTATACTATTTAATTATTTATGTACACACAAATACTTAAAAATTAAAAGAACAAAAGCAGATAGAATAGCACCAAGGTACTGCTTATTTCAAATGAAATTTCTTCCAGTAGACCTGCGACAGGAGAGTTGGATGAAAGATGTAGACATAGTGTATACAATTAAGTTAGAAAATTAAAAAACTATACTATATTATCTAAATTAAATCATATGATCATGATTATAATTATATATCAATAAGAGTATAAAAACATATAAATAGATACAATACATAAACTAAATTATAAAAATATATAACTATAAAATATAACTTTACGAGTGATTATTTGACTAACTGGAAGTGAGTTCCACAGTCGTACCGCATGAAAAGAGAAGAAGTTGGAATAGAAATGGGTATTATGGGATGGAAAATTGAGATGGTATTTAAAGTGGGATCTGCATGGGGCATAGGCAGGGCGAGTGAACGAAAAACGATCACGCAAGTAGCCAGGGTATGCAGGGTTAAAAAGGATGTTGTACAAGAGACATAATACCCATTGTTCCTACGAAGACGGATAGGGAGTATTAGGGAGCCACTTGAGACCCTTTCGGAATTGAGAGATTTTTGATTGAGAGAGGTCGTATTTTCTTAGGCCAAAAACAAAACGAATGCACAGGTTTTGCAAGCGCTCAAGCTTATTTAATAGCCCCTCTGTGGCATCCAGGTTGCAGGCATCCGCATAATCAATGATCCGCTGAATTTAAAAAAAAAAACATTAACTTTTAATTAATTTGAATCGATACGATTGGTAAAATTTTATACACATACACATTCACATTAATGGCACGACTGTTTTATCGTTTACGGGGGCGCGTCAAGAATTAAATTGCGTTTTTCGTCGTTTGTAAATAATGTTTACATGGTTTTTGAAAACCGGTTTCAGCTCCGTTGTTCTATTTCAACTCCGGATTTGAAAAATGTTTAAAATCGCTCCGAAACTCCGGAACTCTGGATTGAAAGCCCTAGTTGACAGAGCTTCATAATTTTGTATGCTTTAATACAAAATTATGAAGCTCTGTCTCTGTAAGCAGGCCTACACCAAGCGTATAATGACGGATCCGCGTCTATAAAGCTACGCGTCCGTGGACAACAGGCCTTACATTTTTTAAACATTTTAATTATTGTATGACCCGGCTCCAAACTTCTCGGCACTGAGGCCCGTATTATAGAACTACATAGTCTTGAACTATCATTACTTAAAACTAGTCTCAGTTGGAGTTTTAATTTTAGAACTTGACTTGAGCAAAGAAACTACAATCAATAATCACTTGAGCAATGTCACTTTAAAATGACATTTTTTACGTATTATAGAACAGTGCTTGAGGCTTGACTGAGCTCCCCACTCAATGTGTCCTTATTTTAAAATCACAATCAGCTCAGAATCTCTGCTTGAGGCGAGATTTGATCTTTGTTTTCAAGTGTAGTCGAGACCACGCTTGAGCATAGATTCTCATGAAAATTGTTGTGGATTTGAAGTAAATCGAGTACTTACCTAATCAAAATGGATATATTTGCAGAAGTAGATTATTATAATAATATATTTAATAATTCAACAAATCTATAAATGAATAATTAAAATTTTGACTTGGTAACTGAGACCTTTAAGTCAAGTCTTTATTTTCATTTATATTTTTTTTGAGTTTCATTAGAATGCGGGAGCAACACATTCTATTTTTTTGCAGTATTTGGCAGCAAGTCAGCCTTCTCGCAAACTTCGCTGAGGTTGTCAATACCAATAAAATTCTCAGCTCCATTTTACCGAGAGTGCGCCTGTTTCAATGATTCCACATATTGTCCAATTGTGCAGACACTTAAGATACAAAACTACACCAATTTTGCTTCACAATATCCACTAGGAATCAATCTGCAAATAATTAAAACAGCCACTGAACTTCACTCGAAATAATCCCACCAAAAACACTCTGTTTCACAGTTTTGCTCTCCACAGAACATATGTACCTAATCTGAATGGTTAAGGGTGGTTGTCAGTGTCAATAACGTCGTATCGTTCGCCTCGTCATCCGGTTTTGATGCAGTTTAATCGTGCCAAAAAAAAAAGAAACACGATAGAAAACAAACTATTGTTCAGGGTTACCATAATGATTGCTTACTCACGTAATCAGAGATCAAAATCTACTCAAGCGTAGTTTTGTTTGATTTGTTTGAGGATAGTTCTAAAATAAACTGACTGAACGCTTAAGTCGAGATTCTTCGCTCAAGCAGTAATCGGTTGAACGCAGTTTAAGTAGTACTTGAGTAAGGTTCTGTAATACGGGCCTGAATGTGTCAAAACGTTATTTATTAGTATTTATCTCACCTGTTGTGCTCGCTCATTGTCCATTTGAATAGCATCAGTATGTCTTGGTGCACTCCAAACTTCTCTACTAAGGACATTCTCCATTGTTTCTATACTTGGCACATCACCTGGTGGTGTTTCAGGATTCTATAAATAAAAAAATGGACTATAATGTTTATGTTGTGGGCAGATCTTAGAATTGATAACTTCATGATGCGATAGGTTATTTCATGATATGGCCAACTAAAACTGGCCAGATTGTTTGAAGATAAAATGTCAATCTACATTCAGACAGGCCCTCGAAAGAAAGAAAGAAGACAAGTGCATATCATCTTTTCACCCTATCTTAGCTGGAGTACCTCAGGGATCCGTTTTGGGGCCATTGCTGTACACATTATACACTCAGATTTATATATAAGCAGATGACACAGTTATTCTTGCATGTAGCATTTGTCCTACCGAAGCTTCCGTAATCCTACAGAGTGCCCTGAATAATGTTGACCAATGGCTGTCTAAGTGGAGGATAAAATCTAGTGCCAATAAATCAGTCCATGTAACATTCGCCTTACGCAAGGGAAACTGTCCACCTGTATTGATGCAAAATAATCAACTTCCACATAGTGATTCAGCCAAATATCTGGGAATGCATTTACAACTGTAGACTCACATTGAGGAAACACGTGGAGACAAAAAGGGATGAAATTAACCTTCAATACAGAGAACTACACTGGATACTTGCAAGGAATTCAAAGTTGTCCCTGGACAACAAGCTTCTTATTTATAAAACCATGCTCAAACCTATCTGGACATACGGAATCGAACTATGGGGTTCAGTATGTGACTCCAGCATAAATATAATAACAGAGAGTTCAAAATCATATTTATACAGAAACAAATTTCTAACTCACTGTAGTTTCTGGAGAGCAGTGGTGGCCGAGTGGTAAAGACCCCGACTTACGAGTTGTAGGTCGCGGGTTCAAACCCAACCAGGCGCATTAGTTTGTGTAATTTATTTCATCACCACTGCTCTCAAAACAGTGAAGGAAAACATCGTAAGGAAACTGGCATGTCCTAGAACCAAAAATTCGAAGACATGTGATATTCACCAACCCGCACTGGGCCCGTACTGGGCCCGCGTGGTGGATTACGGCCCATTCCCTCTCCTAGAGAGAGGCGGCCTGAGTCCCAGCAGTGGGAACATTGAAATGCTGATTATGCTGAGGATCACTGAAATCCACAAACATTTAGAAATAAAGAAAGTCAAGGAAGAGATCAGATCATCCTGCTCCAAATACAAAGCATGTCTTGCAAATCATCCAAACCAGCTAGCAATGCAGTTGACCATTCCAGAATCATTACAAAGACTGAAAAGGAGGCATATTTTGGACAGACAGCTACACATAACTGAACATAGAGATTGTCCCATGAAGGGATATTGCTCTGCAAGCCATATTTCTATCTCATCACACCTGCTCATAGTTAGACAACTAATTGCAAGATAATGACAAAAAGTAAATGAATTTGACCGCATCATTAATGGTACATTTCTATGATAATAAAGGTCTAAACAAAGTAGGAACTTATGTATTGCTCTTGTAAGAACAAACATGAGCTTATAATTAAAATAAAAATCTTTGCATTTAAATAAAACACCATTTTTTTTATGATATAAGCTAGTGCTTGACTGTGATCAAAACTGATGGTAAGCAGTAGTGCAATAAACTTGAAAAAAAAAATGCAAATAAAAATTAGTTAAATATATATAACTGAGCATCAAAAATCTTATTCTTCACAAAAATACTAATTGTACTCCAAATATGGGCTTTTTACAAATAACCCCAAGCGAATGCCGGTGTTCGCAGGCATACATTGAAGAGTTAAATACTACGAAATCAGCATCTATCAGTGGACAACATAACTATTTCAATAGAGATCAGCTATGGTTAAACACATCTCAAAATTATGCCTGCGCGTTTAGCTGTTCATATTTTAAATGCAGAGTGTTCATTGATTAGTCTTACTCATATCATGATGTGGCCAGCAGGCAATGTTCTATATCATGAACTGCCACCATTCTTGAAATGATAGGGGTAATCAATTCTAAGATCTGACCATCATGAAGTAATCAATTCTAAGATCTGACCACAACTTTTACACTATTAAGTTATTTTTCTGCTACCAAATAATCATATACCAACCTGGCAAGATCACTAATAACAGGTTCCACTTTACGATAATTAATTGCAGTGCAGTTAAAATTTCATTAGACCAACGCATACTATTGTACAGTGAACAGTTAGAACCTACCTCTGCGTCATCATCACTATCGTGATCTGAAAGCGCCTGTTCTGGGCCTTGCGCTAAAGGCTCGTACCCGAAGTATTCATGTTCCTCATCACTGTCATCGCCGTGATTGCCGTTCAGTATCAATTCGTTTCTAGGGGGCGGAACTAGCTCATGAGGATTATTCTCCGGAGGGTCAGGACCGTCACACACCATTTTCTAGTGTCACTTGACTGATTACTTACAATAAATTAAATAGGCACGTTTGAGCGGCTCTTACGACGACCCACTGACCATCAGAAATTCAGAAGAATATTTTTTAAAGTTTGGTCTGCGAGTGGAGATTATTAAATGGACAGTAATGGAAATGGGTTTCTGGTTTGTTCGGATATCTTCAAGTTTTTTACGTTTGTTTATGACATTTATAAAGGTAGTACAAAGAATAAAGTACCATCACAGACTAGAGAGGGATACTCGTACCATCTGTTTTTTAATATTATTAGAGATAATGATATGACAATTCAAATGTTGCATGTTTTTTTCCATTTCATAAATAGTGAGGTAAAAAAACCGAAAATAAGAAAAAATAAAATAGGATGTACATTTAAAAAATAAATAAAACGCGTACGCAAAGCGATTCCCATTCTTTCGCCGAGCGCTCAAGATCCTCGCCGATACCTGTACAACTTTACTAATAGGTAGTGTTAATAAGGACTTCGGTTTGAATACTACTAATAGTTAAAATTAAACAATCATAAGTCCTCTCTTTGTATTATTTTCGCATGGATCTCTTATAAGATTGTAGCGATAAACGAATCGAGTATCGGTTTCTTGTAATGCAGACATGTGAATTCACAGCTTGATGACCTTTACCAGGGCGCCGACTTTTACAAAACCTCATGGATGCTCATGCTCATTTGATGGACTTGAAAAAGTGGCGAAGTGTGAGAAGAGAAATGCACACTGATCGACCGACAAATAAATAAATATCCTAATTACATACTGCGTACATAATTACTAATTATGTTTGATACAAATATAAAATGAAACGATTACTTAAAAATTAAACTAGTTTTTATTATCAAAAAAATATTATAATTTAATCCCATCTTGAAAAAAATCTTGACGACCAATAATGATGAATTTTTTTAATTCTAAATCGGTGACTGTCTCGTCCCGCTTTTGTAAAAAGGATATAAAATTGTGTTGGCACGCCCATATACTGGAGCTCCCTGGTAAAAGGAAGTAGCTAAAAATGAAGCAGTTTTCAATCGCACCCGCCACGGTGGAGAAAACAGCTGTTTTATTTCTAATCTCACAAGTCCAGAGTTTTGTGTGATTACACAGCTATCGCGGTTGCGGTTATTGCTTACAAACGTGGCAGATGACAATCGCAAGACGGGTGGTTAATTATCAGTTGATCTCCAGATCGCCGTGGACATACACCAGAAACGAGCTGTTGCGTTATACTTACTTCACAGAAGAATTAAAAAAAGAAGGCCTATAAAGTTCTGTACATAAATCAATTTTCGGATTTCGTTTCAGATTTCTCCACCTCCTAAAGGCCACTGCGGGTGTTAACCGATCGCAGAGAGTGCGGGCGCAACCCACCGAGGCTGCGGGTGACCGTGGCCCTCACGATTCTACTAGATGCCTGCCGGTGCAGCGGGGAACGAATAAATATATCTCTAGCATTCTACAGAAGCTGCGGGCCCGCAACCGCAGCGGACGCAGGTAAAAACAGTTTTGCGAGCTAAGCATGTCCGAGTATAAAAAAAAATTGGTAATATTTTTGAATATTTTTAATTATTTTAATCTTTAATTCATGTCGTCACCTCACACACACACACATGACTTTGAGTAATATATTATGTATAGGGGATGAACGATATATCCGTGTGTAGGCGTCGACAATATCGGTAGTAGGAATTGCGTCACATACCTGTGGAGTTGAGCTGCTAGTTCTTCGTAGTATATTTCTTTCCCTTATATAATTGACTGCTTCGCATTAATCTGTACTTCTACCACCTGTAAAAGTTATTGCTCCCTGAACATGAATATATCGACGCAATTAACCCTATACTTCACATTATAAACAACATATTAATAATTTCATGTTAAGGACATCATTTCACCATTATATAATAATCAATAGCCACGCCAGAATGAATATGACATAATAACATCTTCATCCTATACCATTAAACTTGAGGTTGGATAAGGTCAGGAGGTACTACCAGGACCCTCAAATAGGCGTCCAGCACCCCGTGCTCGCACAACACCGCGAGACTCTAAATTGCCCAGTTTATAATACCGGAGCGAAAAGCTCGTTATCTAAAACGACGAGCTACGGTCGACCGTGCCATCACTCGGGCAACATCGTGCCCGAGCCAGACCTCAAGTCCCACCTTGAGTCATAAAAGCCGGAATCCAAGAGGAACATACATCTCAAGGTCTCAGCGAACCCCTATCACTAGAGGCTGCCTACTCCGTAATATAACAAGTTGGAATCCCGGAGACACACCTCTCCAGGCCTCGGCACAAACCCCTATTATACTAGAGGCCGCCTACTCCTAAATATAACAAGTCGGATTCCCGGAGACACACTACTCCAGGCCTCGGCACAAACCCCTATAAAGGCTGCCTACTCCTTCCTGCAGAGGGTTGGAATCCGGGGGATGGCTACCCGGCCTCAGCATCCCACCTAGAAAGCCTGGGACTGCCTACTCCGTCCCCCCTACCTGTCCAGGTCCACGACAAGGACTAGGCCTAACTTTATCAGGCCTCATACAGTTTGGCTTTTACCATTACCATTACCATCTATAGGAATCAATTGCGCCGAAACAACCAATAACCACATGGAGCTTGACTAAGATATTTACATAAGTAATACTTAGCTTTCATGCCGTCGAATTCTGGATACGTCTCTTTCCTCCAGACACGGCACGAAAAGTCTTTCACTAACATAATTCACGCTCTGTACACAAGCGATCACACAACACGTTAACTATAATTTGCGACTTTTAGAAATGGCGGCTATTAGTTACTAGCTCAGTTCGCGCCAGTTAATCTCACGCTATTGCAAAGTCTATAATATCTATGCTTACCATAGTTATTCAAGATGGCGCCTCTAGATGTTGCTAGAGTTGAATTTATATATTTGGTCTATGGCTTCGCGTTCTTCGCGACAATTCATATTAGACTCGAAAAGGAAAGGGCTATGCTCGGAGTTTCCTTGCGTGATGGAACAGAAATGAAGATATCAGCAGGATAACCAAGGTTGCCAACAGCACGAAGAATCGCCAAACTTAAGTGGCAGGCAATGGGCAGGGCAGATTGCTCGCAGAACAGATGGCCATTGGGGCCGAAAGATTCTGGTTTGATGACCGCGAACCGGAAGACGCAGTGTTGGAAGGCCCCCTACATGGTGGACCGATGACCTGGTGAAGGTCGGAGCGGGAATCCGATGGATGCGAGACGCACAGGACCGGTCGTTGTGGTGACATTTAGGGGAGGCCTATGTCCAGCAGTGGACGTCTATCGGCTGAAATGATGATATTAGACTCTACTATAAACAAACACTATCGTATCTTGGTCCTACTTTCCTTAAAGGTTGTATTATTAAAAGAACCGGTATAAAAAATCGAATTTGGAGACATCACTTTTATCAAAAAGCAGGCAACATATTTCTGGAGTTTGACATTTACACTTGTCAAAACATTATCTCGACGTTTGAAAGGCTAATTGATCTAAGCGACATTTTTTCAAAAAAAATTGAAACCTGACTCAAACGACGGAGAAAAATTTGTTGATTCCGGATAAGTATATAACTCAACATTGGAAAAAATGTCGTTTAGATCAATTAGCCTTTCAACCGTCGATATCTGGAAAACGCATCACAGACAAGATGCAGTAATGCTAGCAAAGGAGGCGGCCGATCGCGTGAGGCAACGGCAACGGTCCTCACGCCCCAACCGCCGACGGGATTCCGATCCCGATTTCCGGCCACCGTAGACGCGGGCTTGCGGACGGCGAGTAATGGGTGGCTCGCCGTTCGATCGTCCGGTAACCGTCCGGACCGAGCTCAAGTTGTTGACGGCGTGTAGTGTTCCACGCGCGCCTCAAGGAGATGTCAGCGAAACCGTAGGGGCCCAGCAGGGTCGAAGCCTACTGGGGCCACGGGTAGTGTGAAAGCGAAGCCCGGGACCCCGGGATGAAGGCAAAGAGGGAACAGGAGTGGGTTTTTAGTCAGTAAAAGTCTGACACTATCTCTAGCTCCACCCAAGAGCGGGATTTATCATTAGATGATTATCCCACCTTAAAAAAAAAGACAATATCACAATTTTGACAATTTTTATTTTTTTAAATGCTGTCATCCGAATTATTTATCAAAGTTATTTATCAAAGTGTATACACAAACTTTGATAAATAATTCGGTGACATCCTTGTGACATCTTTCGATGGCCAAACTCACTGGATAAAAGCAATGAATACCAGAAACCCATTTAAATAGCTTTTATTGACTATTCGACTATTTGATCTGAACCAATAATGTATTTGGTCAACTTTAAAAGAGCAAGGTGTAGACTATGCCTACACTGAAATACTCAAGAACATAAGTAAGTAAGTAAATAAGCAAGAGCCTTAAAAAACTCGAATCGAAAGGGGATCTTTTTCCCGTTAACAGAGGTGTAAGACGAGGTGATCCTCTGTTCCCCAAACTATTCACAGTTTTGCTTGAAAATATTTTTAGAAGACTTAAGTGAGATGAATATGGTCTCAACATCAATGGCAGCCTCTTGAACCATCTTGGTGGTTTGCTGACGACCTAATTTTGTTGGAGGAAAACCCAGGCAAGCTGCAAGCAATGGTACAAACGTTAGCTAACGAAAGCAAGGAAGTAGGTCTAAAAGTGAACGACATCAAGGCAAAATTGATGTCTTATAACTCTGCAGAGGTTGCCATAAAATTGGATGGACAAACACTTGAATATGTGCAAGAGTATGTATGCTTGGGTCAAATAATTGTCCCTAATGATCAAACATCTAAGAAAATTAACAATAGAATAGCCTGTGGTTGGAAATCATACTGGTCTCTAAATGAAATAATGAAAAGTAAAGAGCTGAGCATTGCTACCAAGAAAAAAACTTTTAACACCTGCTTACTTCCTTGTATTACATATGGCTGTGAGACGTGGTCTTTCAACCAAGACCATCGCGAGAAACTTGCAAAATGCCAACGAGCTATCGCTCGTAGAAAAGAAGTATGCTAGGTATAAAACTCAAGGATAGAATTAGTAATGCGGAAATAAGGAAAAGAACTAAAGTTTCTTTCAGACATCCTGACCAGAATTTGGCACCTGAAATGGGGCTGGATAGGTCACACGATTCGCTGCACGCCCAATAAATGAAGCAAGCAAGTGACCCTATGGTACCCAAGAGATGGCGTCAGAAAACAGGGTCGCCCAACGAGAAGATGAGAAAACGACATCCGCCTGACCTTGGGTCCATATTGGATAAGGGTAGCAAGGGACAGAGTCCAATGGAAGCAGTTGGAGGAGTCCTATGCCAAAAGGCACATCGAACTGGGGCCCAAGTCTGCTATATTTATAAATTCGTTATTCCAATACGATCCCATTGTCATTTTGCTAAAAGTTCTTAATCTGCTAATTCATAATAATAGGTGATTGATCGGTTAATGGCCTCGTAATAGAGTTTGGTAGAATGACAATATCGATGACATTCTGATGGTAGGAACTGTCGAAATTGTAGCAGATTACCGCATACGTCAAACATTCATTTGTCAATATGCATGAGATTACCTTTCTATGCCACTTCTTTCAATGGATTGCCAGTGGTTGACCATTGGAAAGTCATAATGACGCCACTGTATTAGTACTTAGATGGTAAACTTGTCAAAATCAACAATTATGAAATCAATGATAGACCATTCTGACACTATTGTAATAGTAGATTAGAGGCCCTGAGGGACATTATTATAATCAGTATTACAGCCACACAAAGAAAAATTTATCACCCCAAAGTTTAGAAATAAATGGCTATTTTATTATTATTGTTTTTGTAAATAGTACACCACGCACTACCTGCATATCTTTTTCTCCTTCTCTGTCAAATCCATCCAAAGGTTGTCTTATTACAAAGTACTCTGGGGGTTGTCTGTAAAAAATCTCTTTTAGCGATAGGACCGCCATTTGTGACACCCTAAAATAATTTTTATTTTTGGTGTAGGTACATTATAGAACTATCTATCTATGTACTTTGTAGGACTTGTCGGATTCAGTCGGATTGTCAGATTTATTAAACAACCTATATGAGGCGATTACTTTAGTACTAATTTCATATGGGTGGTGGAGCGGCAGCAAGTTTTTAATTATTTATACTTTCAAGGATTCTAATGATTTTGTCGTTTACAAAAACTACGGTGTGTACAAGCCGCATTATCGCAAGACGACAAAAGTCTCAATTTTAAAGACGCACACGGTACGTGCACGGTACTTACACGTTTACAACTCTGTACTTAATAAAAAGTTTTCGATTTGTTACAGAATTGGCATTATTTGCAAGTTTGGCAACAGCGGCAGCGTTAAGACAAGTGTTGATCATAATACGTTATCAATGGGTATTTTAAAGACGCACACGGTACGTGCACGGTACTTACACGTTTACAACTCTGTACTTAATAAAAAGTTTTCGATTTGTTACAGAATTGGCATTATTTGCAAGTTTGGCAACAGCGGCAGCGTTAAGACAAGTGTTGATCATAATACGTTATCAATGGGTACGATAATCGTTGTTATTTAAAGTAACTATTCTAACTATAAAATATACTTGTTCTGGTTTGGTATTTTATGGTCATCGCTTTTAAAGTCAGTGGTACAGTCAGTGGGTCATTGTTGCTGTCTTTCACACATGTCAATTGTCAGTGTCACTTTTGTCATCTTGATCGTACTGCTTTCAGAATTTTAGATCAGATACTTTTGACACTAAATTAAATATTTTTCAAGATAAAAAAATATTGAAAACTGAAAAATTATATTCATTGAGCGCATTATTTTAATCACCATAGGTTCTTCATGGCGTAAAACCTTCCTACTGGGAGTTTGTCTTCCTATAATCATGGCTTGGCGAAGTCATGGGGTAAATAATGCTGATATGATCCGAAACTTACGAGGTAAGAATTATTAGTTTCTATTCTATTTTGTAGTGTGAGTGCACTTCGACCAATTAAAGCTGATGGGCAAATGACAGGGGCTTCAAGAAAAGGCCGAAACGGTCTGCAGGGCCTGACGGCATTACTGCATTTTTAAAGAATGTCGGTCAGTGCTAGCACAGCCACTGCTTCATATTTATAAGCAGTGTCTACAAGCCGGTTCCCGGAGAGGTAGAAAGTCATTTGTATAGTTCTGGCTCCAAAGGGTGGTCAGCTGAATGAACACCGACAGAGGTACTAGAAACTACTATTCACAATACCATATATGAACAGGTGGGAGCACAGCTTTCAGATGCTCAGCATGGCTTTCGACAGGGAAGGAGACCCACCAGCAATTTTCTCTGTCATATGGCTGATCTGGTGACCACCAGCAATCTTCTATGTCATATGGCTGATCTGGTACTGACAGTGAATAGTGGGAGCAAACGGATGCTGCTTACTTTGATTTTAGAAAAGAATTTGACTCGGTTAATAATGAAATAAATATCTCTTGCAAAGTTAGCTGTGGTGATGGTTAGACCCCACATTCATTACAGATTTTAACCAGTCTTTTGAGAGATAGGAGGAGCTATATGGGAATATGCAAGACATGTTTCAGATCCATTTTTGACGGGGTCAGGGGCAGTAACCTTGGACCTTTGGGGTTACTCCTTGTAGTAACCAACCTACCAGAATTAGTCTTAAGATGTACTTAAACTGTTTATTGTTTGCCAATGACCTCAAATTATCTCTTGCAATTTAGTGATGCAGTCACTTGACATAAATGTCAAGTAGTGGTGGGCGTTTTGAAGACTAACAGTTTCCAATGTTTTACATCCTGCAACCAAACAGTTTTCATTGTATTAACCAGCCTTTGTATTACTAGATGCGATTTTTTAAATTACTGTTAAGAAAATAAGGTTGAGAATCCATTGATTGAACGTAGATGTAGTCACTCGTCGCGTCTTTGTTCTTATCATTTCAAAATCAGTTCTCGCAATGGAAAATGAACTTTATGACTACGAAATACAGTACAAATTTTATTACCACTCGTCAGTGCTGTTTGTGACGCGACGGTCAAACTTGTGCAAGCTTATTTACGTTGATTTAGGCAGAACGCACACTTGAGTCAAGACAGACTATTGCTTTACAAAACATGAAGACACGCTCACTTCTGACAAAACGTCTCATAGACAAAATTGTCTAATACCCACAAAAACTGCACAGCGGCAAGACTGACAAACAACCGTCTACTTCCCTTTTGTACGACAAAACAGTCTAGCGACGTACCTCCTCTCTAGTTAGTGATGTGCCGAGTCACTGTTTTGGTGGATCAAGTCAACTCGATTTGGTTTGTGTATTGGAATCTTGACTCGATTCCGCGGTTCGAGTCCAATATTCGAATTCTATTTTTAGTAATCGAATGTTGATTTGAGTTTAGGATCATCACTGCTCTCAAAACGGTTAAGGAATAAATCGTGAGGAAACCGGCATGTCCACCAACCCGCACTGAGTCCGCGTGATGGATTACGGCCCATTTCCTTTCCTAGAGAGGAGGCCTGAGTCCCAACAGTGGGAACATTATAAGGCCGACTATGACTTTGTTATTGTAAATGTACACGCATAAAGAGACCCATGTTATTTTTTGTTTGAAAATTGATGTGCTTACGTGTGAATTTTATATCGTTTATTAGTTCCGCAAATATAGGCGTATAATTGAATTTAAGTCTTACTTTGCTTGTACTGTTTTCATATACGTTTTTTATTATGTTGATATATTTTTGGTCGATTTTTAGTGAGTTGAGTGCATTCCAGATGGCACTGTGACTGATGCTGTCGAAGGCTTTGCTATAATCTATGAACGCCACGTAGAGGGGTCGGTTAAATTCTCTATATTTTTCTATTATTTGTTCAATTGTTTGAATGTGATCGATAGTACTGAAACCTGAGCGGAAGCCTGCTTGCTCTATAGGTTGTGAGTTGTCAATTTCTTTAGTTATTCGTTTGAGAACTATTGAAGCAAAGAGTTTGTAAACGCTTATTAGAAGACTGATTGGCCTATAGTTTCCTATGTCTTGCGGATTACCTTTTTTAAAAAGAAGAATAATATCTGACGAGCACCATTTTTTGGGAACTGTCTCTGTGCTCAGTATCATATTGAACAATTGAGTCAGATGGTATAATAAGAATGGTGCTCCCGCTTTTATAGCTTCATTGCTGATTCCATCTGGGCCAGGACTTTTTTCGTTTTTTAATTGTCTTATTTGTGTGTACACCTCCCTTCCATCAATTGGTTGGACAGTGTTAACTTTTATTTGATAGTGTGTTTCGTTTTCAGTGATAATGTTATCATTTTTCTTGTACAGGTTTCTATAGAAGTTGGTTGCATGTTCGATCACATTTTTCCTGGTCTTGGTTTCTTCTGATACATTTTTAAAGTTATGTACCCATTTTTTATGTGTGGTTAGTTCCTTAAATGCTCTTTTCGTACTTCTAAATTTTTCTAAGTTTTTAGATATGATGTTGCATCTGTAGTTGCTGTAATCTTTCCTTATTAGTTTATTTGTTGTTTTATACAATCTACTAAGTTCAGTTTTCATTTGAGTGTTCTTGTTTTTTGTTTTTATTAGTTCTGTTCGTCTTTTGATTAATAGTTCTGTGTCCTTGCTGAATATCTTATGTGTTTTAACTTCTGTTGCCTGTTGCGTTTTTAGACTACTGAGTATGATGTTTTCAAGCTGATTGTAGTAAGTCTGTACGTCTGTAACTTTGCTTAGATTGTTTGAAGTCTTCATAATTTCTGACAGATTTTTCAAATATTTTTCAATTTCTTCACTTGTTTTGGGCCTGCTTGTCGTGTTGTTGAAGTTTTTCCTTGGCAATTTCGGTGATTTTAGGTTAACAGTAGCTCTTACAAGCCGGTGGTCAGAGGGGAAATTTAAATCGTTAATAACCTCAACATTCATTACAATTTTTGGAGCATTTGTCAATATAAAATCAATTTCGTTAGTAGTTTTTCTATCTGGAGATATCCAAGTCCATTTTCTACTGCTCCTCTTTTTGAAAAAGGTATTCATTATTGCTAATTTGTATTCCGAGGCATATTCTATTAGTTTTTTGCCCCTTTCATTCCTTTCACCGTATCCGAATCGACCAATGATTTGCATATTGTCAGTTTTTTGGTGACCTATTTTTGCGTTAAAATCTCCAATTACCAAAACTCTGTGGTTTGTTAGAGAGTGGGCTTGGTTTAGGTCTTCGTAGAATTGACAAATTTCGTCCTCGTTTGCTCTCTCTGTAGGTGCATAAGCCTGTATCAGAGATATTGAAAAGTTATCAAATTCCAATTGTAAGAGAGCTACTCTTTCTGAGATTCCAGTAAAGTTAGTTATTTTGTTTTTGTGCTCTTTTTTAATGAGGAATCCTACTCCGTGTAGACCTTTTGTTTGTCCTATATAACACAAGACATAGTCTTGGTACTCTTCGATGTTACAGCCCATTCGTCTGACTTCTGACAGGCCTATTATGTCACAGTTGATATTTTTGAGAGCATAGGTCAATTCAAGATATTTTTCAAATGATGATAGGGATCGTACATTATAGGTACAAATATTTAGTAAATTTTGATTTAACCGTTTGTTGTTACTTTTGGTTGAAGGGTAGCGGTCTTCTTCCCCCACGGTGACCGGCCGGATTGGGGTGCTTATTCGTTTTTTAGTAGTATATTTGTTTGTTGTAATGTTCTTGATCCGGTTGTCGCTGTCTTTTAGTTTTTTGAATCCGTATTCGATAGAGAAGGTGAAGATCGTCCTCGAGTTACATAATCAAAAATATTGTTGGTATTTATTTTCTTGGAAGCTGGTCTAATTGTGTTTGTTTTGTCGCTAGGTGACTCCTTTGGGTCTCTTTTCCTTTTGATTATGTTGACTTTTTTTGGATCCTTTATTATCAGTTTATCTCTCTTTAAGTAGGCAATCTTACCTTTCTCTCTCTCTTGTAATAGTTGGGGCATAAGTTCTTTCCTTTTTAGTAGAACATCTTTGGAGAAATCTTCCTTTATCTCGATGGTTGATCTGGTTGAATTCTCTTTTTTATTTTTATTCCTGAGGATTAAGTTTCTTTTCCACATTGTAGTAAAGCCAACTAGTAAAGGGCGTGTTTCCTTTCCTTTGGCCCCTAATCTTTGCACTGTATTTATTTCGTAGGGTTGTATAGTCGTCTTAGTTTCTTTTTCAATTATCGTTTTTGTGTAATCAATTAAGGAACCCTCTTGCTCTGTCTCGCTTACTCCGAAGAATATTAAATTATGTCTCCTTTTGTTATCTTCCAGGGAATCAATTTTGTGCTGTAAAGTTTCAACTTTAATTTTTAGAAACTTATTTTCTTCAATAACTGATGCTAGTTTTTTATCCATGCTTTCTAACACACTTTTAGTTACTGATTCTGTGATTTCTTTTGTTTGTAGTGACATTTGTTCTTTTATTTTGTCGAGAAGTAAATTCATTTGATTTTCCATTGTTGGTAATTGAAGTTTACCTAAGGGTAACCCTCCTGTTAATTATTTGAGCTGGCAACACTGGGTACGTTTAACAAGTGATCGAGGGTAGTTTCAATTAACAGTACAAGCAAAGTAAGACTTGAGACTAGTGGAGAGCCCTTCAAAATTGAGCGAGGTGTAAAACAAGGTGACCCACTATCACCAAAACTTTTTATAGCGGTTCTCCAAGACATTTTCAGCAAAATAAATTGGGCACAAAAAGGTATACGGATAAACGGTAAGTACCTCAATCATTTAAGATTTGCAGACGACATTGTGATACTAGCTGAAACACCTAAAGATTTAGAGGACATGATAACGACACTCGACCAGAAAAGTAAAAAAGTCGGACTTGCTATGAATACAGATAAAACAAAAATAATGACCAACTTTTACAGAAGACCAATAAAAGTAAACGGACACTTAATAAAATATGTTGACAATTATATTTATTTGGGAAAACAAGTCTCATTTAATGCAAACAGTAACTTGGAAGAAGTAACGAGAAGAATAACTTTAACATGGAGAAAGTTCTGGTCATTAAAAGAAATATTGAAAGGCAACTATAGTTTAAATATGAAAAAAACTGTGATGGACACCTGTATTATGCCTTGCCTTCTATACGGCTGTCAAACCTGGGTATTCACAAAAAGTATCAAACAAAAAATAAAGAATACACAAAAAGCAATGGAGAGAAGCATACTACGGATCAGTAAAATACATAAAATACGGAGCGAGTACATTAGACAGAAAACGAAGATTGCGGATGCATTGAGTCACGCACTGACATTGAAGTGGCAATGGGCTGGTCACATCGCACGCTGCACAGACAGAAGGTGGACAATAGAGACCACAAAATGGAAGGGACCATCAGGCAAAAGAAAAGCCGGCAGACCAAAGCAGCGATGGGCAGACGACATCGAGGAGGCGGTGGGGAGAGACTGGATAGAACAGGTCAAGGACAGAAAAAGGTGGAAAAGGTTGGGGGAGGCCTATACCCAAAATGGGGTCCATAACCCAGATGAAGCAGATCCATAATTATAATAATAACACTAGATTTAAGTTATTATATAAGAAAAAGAAAAAAAAAATACTAACAACATTTGAAATGTAAAATTTAAGGGTTATAGAATAAATGGCTTTATTATTATTATTAATTGAATTTAAAGAGTAGGTCTCAGGGTTTTGAATAACGTGGGTCATGGTAACGTTACTATGTGCCGATAGCATCATCGATAACGCTTACTCAGTTTACCGGTAAAAGTTGACTCCAAGTACCGTTACCAAGCATAACGTTACATCTACTCATAACGTTACCTTCGTACGATGAAGATGACGATATCAAGTTTTTAACGTTATTTAAAGCCCTGGAAAGGATACACCATGCCACAACAACGGGTTAAGGAACGAAAAATATTATCGATACTTATAACGTTAATTGTTAACAATATTTTAAAAGGTTCAGTGGTACCGAGGTACCATTCTGTGTTACCGTTAAAATTAGTGTTATCATTAACTTTATGAAAATATCTTTACTGAACGATACTTAGGGTCTGCATACACCTGAGATAAGACTGTCTTAGACAACTTATCTACGAAGTCGCAGACAAAACCACCAGAAAACCACTACTTAACAAAAAAATATCCCACGCACAAAATCGAAAAATTTACCACTAAAAAAATGTGTGTTGTACAAAATAAAATAATTAAGCATGTAAGTTATTAGTTTCCTTTAATAATAAGTGATAAAAAAAATTATTATAAAATAAAAACCCCGATTGCGTAAAAAATAACTATATAAAAACTAAAAAGAAAAAAACAAATTCAGTCCAGTAGCGTAAAAACCAATTTAACTAAAACAAATAATAAATTCTAATACGAACATATTGACTGCAACAGTTGGGACCCATTAGATGTGATGATTTTAGTCTGGTTTTCTTTTTGTTTTTATTAATTATAGGCTCGCGTTTGACCACCATCTCACCTGATGGTAAGCGATGATGTGGTCGACGATGGAGCACGCTTGCCTAGAAGTAGCCTATTCACTCTTGACTATCAAAGTGTATTCGAAATTTATAACAAAATAGTGAATTTTTAATTTTTGGTGATCTGTCGGTTTGTTCCAGCTAATATCCGTAATTTTCTCGCGGGAATGGGATTTCAAAATACGGGATAAATCTGCGAAAAGGTTAAACAAAATTTGACAGTACTTTCAATGGGATATAGCTAATATTATGATGAGTACCTACCTTAAGCTACTTTTTATATTCTCGCGGAAGCGGGACTTCATTCCGGCGGTTCGCCCAACATCACCACCGATTCCCGGGAGAGAACATCTTCGAAAAGGCTGAACCGATTTTAACGGGACTTTCACTGACGGAAAGCTTTTTTTATATATGGGTAATCATCTAATGGCTTTTCACGCTCTAGGGCGGAGAGGGAGAGCGTGTCAGACTTTTACTTAGTAAAACCTCACGTAGGTTCCTTCAGTTACTCTTAGCGTTCTAGGGCCACGGGTTATCTTTTCAGAAGTCCTCCCAAGGCCCTAGTAGGCATCAGAAACACGTAGTACAAGACGCGTTATCGAAAATCTGCTCGGTTCGGACAATAGCCGGACGGCCAGACTGCGAGCTACACATTGCACATCGTCCAAAAGCCCGCGCCTCCGGTAGCTTGTAGTCGGGGTCTCAGCGGTTGGGGCGTGAGGATGTCCATTCCCTTACGCGTGCAGCTGTCTCCATCACTAGCATTACTGCTTCGCAGAAGGAGCCGGCCGCCACCCATTCCCCTTCACTCAGGATCATAGACGCGCGAGATGTCACCACCGCCGATTGCCTCCACGAGGTCACGGCTCACTTCCACCGTGTCCTTCAGGCGATCCGCACTATGGCGACTTCCCCAAGCATTTTCTTTCGCCTGTATCCGGTGCAGGAACCTTCCGAATTTACTATCTCCGGTGAGGGCCTGCGTCATGCGGAAGGTGTGGACGCCGTGACGCGTCTCCAGCCATTACTCAAAGAGGTCCCCTCTTTTATCGCCATGATTATGGCGTGCTGATTTTACGGATAGTTGATGTTACAAGGAGTAACTTAGGCTACTTTTCATTTTCCCGCGGGAATGGAATTAATTCCCAGGGAGGGAGATATCTCTGGAATAGATAACATTTTTTTACACGATTGCCCCAAAAAAGGGGAGTAACGAAGTTGCGAGTAACCTAACCTTTTTTTTATTTTTTTCGGTGTGGAAATCCTCATGGATGTCCTCCACCCTGGGGTAGGTGGAGGGGTCTGTCAGACTCTTACTGACTAAAACCACCCCGGTGTTCCCTCGTACACTTGGGTCGACGGCTGCGGGTGCAGTTTGACTTCCTCTGCCCTAGACTAGTGGTGATCCGATCCTCGTGGGTCTCGTCCCGTATAGGAGAGTCTTATACTCCTATACATCTAAGAGAGGCGCGCGTGGAACACTATGCGGCGCCATCTCGGATCGATGAGCATTGATAGGCCGACGGATGTCCCCTAATCCGTCGACCCTAGATCTTTTTGTTTTTTTAGGGGGGTTCGAAGAGGGCGTTGTCTGCCCTTCTTCAACGTCCGGAGCTTCTGTTACGAGTTGGGAGAAAGCTCGTCTCCCTTTCCCTTTCCGCAGCCTCCTTCTGTAAGATGACATTCTCGCAGAAGGAGATCACCGCATCCCAAGACTTCGCACTGCCGGCCATAGACTGAACCACGGCCGACAGCGACAGGTCGCATCCGACTACTGAAACGAGAGCATGGCGCAGCTCCTCCCATGCGACACACTCGGCCAGCGTATGCCACGCCGTGTACTCCGGGCAGTGGACGCAATGATGGCACCGAGCATCCGGCTCCCTGTTTATACGAAACAGATACTTCCCGAAGCAGCCATGCCCCGAAAGCATCTGCGTTGCCCGAAACGTTTGAGAGCCGTGCTTCCTCCCAATCAAGCGGTCGAGCACTGGCCGGACTGCCTCGATCGTTACGAGGCCGGCGGTAGGATGCAGGAGCCTCTCCCGCCATTCCGTCACCAAGATCTGATGGAGCTCTGACCGGTACAAAGTGATCTGTCGCTGTACCAGTATCCGGCCAATACGCAAGCCGCCTCGCAGGAGATTGTGCGATACCCTCTAATAACTCTGACGGCCATTGCTCTTTGCGGTTTACGCAGTGTTGCGATGTGACGTGCCGTCAGGTCGTTGGCCCACACCGGGGCTCTGTACATGGCCATTGATCGCACGATCCCTACATATAACCGCCTACAGGCGGTGCTTGGGCCCCCCGAATTGGGAGCAGCGTTGATAACGCTCCCGCCGCACCCATCAACTTGGGCACCAACCGCTGGAAGTGGAGACCAAAGTCCCATCGGCTGAATGTCTCTAACACCAATCCGAGGTATTTCATGGTTGACTTGACAGCGTTTCTAGTTTCTCCTACCACAATGTGTAATCCTGGCGGCGGCGCCCGTCGGGGACCATGAAAAGCGATGGCCTCTGACTTTTCGAGTGACACCTCTAGGACCCAGACGCCGAATGCGACTAACAACTTGTGAGTCCGCAGCCGTAGCCAGCAACGCTGCCTCTCTGTACGAACTCCCCCGAGCCGTGACCAGTGTGTCGTCCGCATAACACGTAATGTTCACCCCCGGTAGTTAGCAGAAAAATAACAAACATATTTTCTATTGTATTTTTTTTTTTTAATATGGACATGATATACCATTTTGGAATGCACACCAACTGTCGACGAATTTTGGTCACTTTGGAGTCTGGCCGAGTGATTGGTCCCACTCCATATTTATTCCGCTCCATATCACTCCAATCAACCGCGACTAGACTGTACTGACAATAACCAACCAGACGTCCAAGATATAGCGGGAAGCGATGTGGTCAAGAGTTACATATACTTGGGTTCCGCGATCACTAATGATGGAGGCTGCGAGGATCCTCAGTGGAAAAACTAACAAAATTTGGAAAGACCACAGAATAACCAGAAACCCAAAGGTTCGATTGATGAAGTGCTTGGTCTTTCTGATTTTTCTATATGGAGCTGAGACGTGGACGCTGAGGATGCAAGACCGTTGCAAGATTGACGCACTGGAACTGTGGTGCTGGAGGCGCATGCTTGGAATCCCATGGACCGCGCACCGAACCAATATTTCGATCCTGAAAGAACTCAATATCAAAGAGAGATTATCATCGTCTGTGCAAATACGAATCCTCAAGTTTTTCGGGCATATCGCCCGTAACGAGGACTCGATGGAACGATTGGTGGTGCAAGGGAAAGTCGATGGCAAGAGATCACGTGGACGCTCTCCATCACGATAGACGGACCTTATCCCATCGGCGACACACTATAGCGTTAATAAAAACTTTCAAGCCGCCAAAAACAGAGCTGCGTGGCGTGGTATCGCGAGAGAAGCGGTGGCGCAGGACTCGACCGAGACATGACTACGACCACTATGTCCAGAGTGCAAGACTTAGAAGAGACCCAAAGGGACTTTATTATTAAGACTCTGCTATCCGTCCGTCTCTCACCAGGCTAGCTAAACAGTTGAAATTTTTACAGATGATGTATTTCTTTTGCTGCTCTAACTACAAATACTTACTAAAAACAGAATAAAGTAAATATTTAAGTGTGGTTCCCATACAACAAACGCGATTTTTTGGTCGTTTTTTTTTGTTACGGTTGGTACGCAACTTTTCGTGCGCGAGTCCGTTTCGCACTTGGCCGGTATGATTACACATAAAATTATATTAATGATCACTTTTTAAGGTTCCAGGATTGACTTGAGGGAGACCTTTGCCAAGCAGTGGGACAAAGAAATAGCTCAAGTAATCATAATAAAAAGTAATAAGTGCTCTCTTATGAAACTCTTCCACAATCATAGGTGGACAATCATTGACAAATATTGCAAAAATCAGTGTTTATCAACATTATATTAGGTACTTAACTAGTGACCCGCCCCGGCTTCGCACTGGTGCAATGCTGATTCTAAATATAGGAACCTACTACAGAATGTCTTTATACACAACATTCACAGCTTTTTTGGCATTACTTCATTAGACAATACAAACATGTTTTCTTTTAAGATTACTCTTGAAAGAGCAACATATAATTGGCTATGTGAAAGACATTCAACAACCGCTATGTCCCTGCATTTTAAATCTGTAATATCTTCGAAAATATTCATTTAAATTACATGCTGTAAATTATCGGGCCATATTGACCTATAATGTTAAAGGCTATGGATTAATAAATACTTACAGCATTAATCTTTAAAATCGCTTCGTAAATAAGCCATTATTTCTCGTAAAAAATAAAGGATACAAAATAGTTTTCATGCGTTATCCAGACTTACCCCCGATTTCTGATTTAAGCATTTGAAGTTGAGTATTTCTCAAACTCTACTTAAGCCTGCAAACCTGTAAAAATTTGGCATTTAAGTACGGTTTGAGACATACTTAACTCAAAATACTCAATTCAGAAACTCGCCTATATACTTACCATCGCGGACTTTTTAGTAGACCTTTTTAAGGCGTACAATACTGTAGTACATTATTTTGATCTATCTCGTAGGGTTCAGCCAGCGTTTGCAATGTAAGCGCAAAGAAATGTGTTTATTTACGACATCACATAAGAAGCCTCTAAAATTAACAGTGTTTCTCTACTACCTACCTATAATATGTATTATATACATATAAACCTTCCCCTTGGATCACTCTATCTATTAAAAAAAAACCGCATCAAAATCCGTTGCGTAGTTTTAAAGATCTAAGCATAGAGACAGACAGCTTTTGTTTTATACTATGTAGTGATTTAACAGGTTATAAATTATTTTTATTTGCACAAATAAACAGTAAATAGAATAAAGTTATTATTATTAATAATAGGTACTCATAATGTAGTGGAGTTTATTTTTATTTTCATATACACCAATTTCAGCCAACATGACTATCCTTTTTCATATCATCATTAACTTTATCTGAAGGCTAGTTAGCAAACCTGGCTACAAGTAAAGCCTCTACAGTATTTACCTGTAATTTAATTGTTTTTCAGCCAATGGCATCATTAAATCTGATGCTGTAGCAAATGCTATGTTAGCTGTAGACCGAAAAAATTACTGCCCCTATGCACCATACCATGATTCACCACAATCTATTGGATACTCGGCCACCATCAGCGCCCCACACATGGTAATGAATATCTTATTAAAATAATTTTTACCTGTATTCATAAAAATGCACCTGATTGTTAATTTACTGGTTGGTACTAAATCACCTACAGAGAATTTTAATAAAGAATTTGCTTAACTGGTGCTAATTAATTTAAATATTTTTTTATGAATAATAAGGCATGTTCTTGAGCAATTACTAACAATACTTTGTTTTATATGTTTTAGCATGCCCATGCATTAGAAAGGTTAAAAAAACAACTAATCCCAGGGGAGACAGCATTGGATGTAGGGTCTGGGTCTGGATACCTCACAGCTTGTATGGCTATGATGGTTGGGGAGACTGGACGAGTCATTGGTATAGACCATATAAAAGAGCTTGTTACATTGGCCACCAAAAACATTCAGAATGACAATGCAGCATTACTTGGATCTGAAAGGATAAAATTAATTGGTAAGTTTTCTTGCTCTTACTATGATATATAGGTACCCGAAGAAGCCGCTGGCAGCAGCGGATGGCCGCTCGCACTTTATAAACCTTTCTATTGATAATGGTCATTTAGGGATTTAGAATAGTTTTAAATGATTTCACTGTAGAAGTGCTCGCCGCGTCGCTGCCGGCCACTGCTATGTTGATATGGTTCTGGCTTTAGTACTGGTTGCCACCTAAGTAATTAATTTATACACTCACATGTGTTAGCATCAGCAATTTTGTTTAGTACATAATATACTTCAGCTTTTGAAGTCTAGGATAACAAGTAGCACTTGTTCTATCCTGGACATGAAATAAGAATTAGAAAATTGCTCATAAGCGGCAGTTGCATGTGGCACAATAGGAGCTTTTTTTTTGACTAAAAAAATAAATATCAGTTAAACAAATCACTTTCTGAAAACAGCATCAAAATTGGTTAACTGAGGCAACAATTAGCATTTCAAATCTTGATATGGCAAAGAGTGGCGAAGCGTGGATATCATCAGATGATGCCAAGTGGGGCTTGATATAGTTCATCAACTTTCATTTTATCATCAAATCTGGGATTATATTGAAATTAATCTCACCAATGCATCAGACTTCTTGAAAAGTGACTTTTATTGGGACTTGGGTTTTTGAAAAAGTTAATAAAATAAAGTCATAAATACTAACAAAGGTTTTTTTTTTAAGTTGGCGATGGTCGTCTTGGATACCCTTCTGATGGGCCATATAATGCTATCCATGTAGGTGCTGCTGCCCCCACACTTCCACAAGCAGTAAGTTATTTTTTTTAGATATTTCGCTGTATTGCCAAAACCTAAATGAAAATACTCCAAACAGAGTTGGTCATAAAAATAATATAATATACGGAATATGATCGGGTGCATAAAACCGTGTAGGTATGTACCTACAATTACAATATTTATAGTCAAATCTAGTGGTTTATAAAACACTTTCCATTTGACTTTGCCCAATGTCCTCCCTATGATATCAGATATGATGTCCTAAGGTACAGTACCATAAGCTTTAAACAGACGAGTGACATTTGAAATGCATGTGCCAGCTGCAAAAATGCAGTTTTAATAAATGTCCATATTTATCTAACCCACCTGTTTAGTTATAATCTAACTAAGCATACGATTTGAATTCCTTGTACTTTATTGTTCCTAAGGCATTTAGCTGCAAGACCCTTAGGGTATAATAAAGTCATAACGAAATGTTATTAATATTTATGTATCTTTTTTGTAGTTAGTAGATCAACTGAAACCTGGCGGCAGGCTTATTGTGCCGGTAGGACCAGAGGGTGGAGAACAACATCTAACTCAGGTATTTAGTACAGTAAGGCTAGGTTTCTGGATTGAGTAGATGTTAAGATTGTCTTATTTACAGCAAGTCCAAAACTGGTTTACTATTTTGGCGTTTAGCGCCGTTTAGTTTTAGGGGACTTGCAATAAAAGTCGTTAAATTGTTGAGTAAAGTATGTATGCTTAACCGCCATTTATAATGTCTCGAGAAAAGAACAAACCAGAGAGTAAAATCACTCCATAGAGAGAACTAAATCATAGAGCACTAAGCTAAAGCATAAACTAAACCATAGTTCACACACAGTTCAATCATGTTACAGTATAAATGTTAATACAACATAAATGTGGGTCGCCACACCACCCCCCTACGGAGAAACAAACGGTATACATAACAACATTAATACAGCTTATCATATCTGTAGAGAAATAAAAGGCGAAGACAAAAGTAATAAAAAAAAATGAAAATAAAAAATAACAAACAACTTACAAATCTAGCACATCCCTAAATTTTACTCTCCTACCGGTCCTGGTAGTGATAGGAGCTGTAGGTAGTGGAGGAGTTAGGGAGGTTGTAGGTATTGGAGTAGTTGGAGATTGCAGGATACGCGTCTGATCAGAGGAAGGAGAAGATTTAGGAACAGGAACTGAAATAGGAGGAGAGCAAGGTAGTTCGGAATCTAGGTAAGCTGGCTTAACACGATCAATGCTGACAGTTGTCTCTCTCCCGTTTACCTGTAAGGTAAGGGTCTTGTCACTTCTTTTGAGAATGCGGTAAGGCCCAGTAAATGGAGGTTGAAGTGAGCGCCGGACAGAATCGTCACGCAAGAAAACATGTGAGGCGCGATCTAGGTCTCTGAAAATAAAGGTTTTGTTAACAGAGTGGCGCGAAATAGGTGCAGGCCGTAAGCTGGACATCATTGCACGTAAACGTGCAACAAAATCTTCGGAGTTCTCCTGTGTGGCATTGCTAGGTACCAGGAACTCACCTGGTAGACGTAGCGGCTCGCCATAAACGAGGTCTGCTGCGGTGCAATTGAGGTCTTCCTTTAGAGCGGTCCTGATACCCAGCAACACCAATGGAAGAGCCTTGTGCCAGGTGTTGATATGACACATCAATGCGCTTTTCAGGTGTCTGTGGAAGCGTTCTACCATACCATTCGCTTGCGGATGGTAGCTGGTAGTTCTTATGCGTTTTGTTGCACCAAAGTCTAAGAGTCTGTTGAAGAGAGCCGATTCAAATTGTCGACCTTGGTCTGTTGTGACCCAAAGGGGCACACCGAAACGCGCAATCCAACCGCGGAAAAATTGCTCTGCTGCATCGTCGGCCGTGATGGACGTTAAAGGCCAGACCTCAGGCCACCTGGTGAATCGGTCTATCGCGGTCATACAGTAAGTAAAGCCCTCAGAAGAAGGGAGGGGACCAATAAAATCGAGATGGACATGCCTGAACCTTCCAGATGGTGTGGAAAACGATCCCAGCGGCGTCGAGATGTGGCGAGACACCTTACATTTCTGGCATGCTATACAGGCTCGTGCCCAGACACGGCAGTCTCTATTGATGCCAGGCCATACGTATCGTTGCGATACTAGGCGTGCAGACCCGCGGGGACCAGGGTGGCTCAGCGCGTGCAGACGCTCAAATGTAGCGCGTCGAATTTGTGGTGGTAGATACGGCCGTGGCTTGCCTGTAGAGACGTCACACAGGATCGTGGTATCTGTGCCCGGAATGAGCCTCGGTACTAATTTCAGTGATGAATTCTCGCGAATGGTCTTCAATTCTGCATCTGACTGCTGCAATGCAGCAAGAGAGACATAGTCATCAGACAGTGTGATGGATTCGATACGAGATAAGGTGTCTGCGACAACGTTCTCTTCACCTTTGACGTGCTGTATATCTGTCGTGAATTGTGAGATATATGTCAGCTGGTTGAGTTGTGCCGGAGGCAGCTTATCTCGTTTCTGTGTAAAAGCGTACAGGAGCGGCTTATGGTCAGTGTATATGGTGGCATGTTGTGCCTCCAATATATGCCTGAAGTGATGAACCGCAGAATACACAGCATACAGTTCGCGATAATATGCAGGCCAGGTGCTTTGGGAAACAGTCAATTTTTTGCTAAAAAAGGAAAGTGGTTCCCAACCTTTCTCTGACAACTGCTGGAGAATTGCTCCCACATGTGTGCTAGATGCATCCGTATATAAACTGAGCTGAGCATTTGCCTTTGGATGTACCAGTTGAGTAGCTCCAGTGAGGCTATCGCGACATTTATAAAATGCTTGTTCTAGCTCAGGTGACCAAGGCATAGGTTTTGACCCTTTTAAACCTGTTGCTGTCAGGAAATCAACCAGTGGGGCCTGTGTCTCTGCGGCCCTAGGTAGGAAACTACGGTAGTAGTTAAGCATACCTAGGAACCGTCGTAAACCTTGAGCGGTTTTCGGAAGAGGGAAATCACGAAGAGCAGCGATTTTCTCTGTAGGTGGACGGATGCCATCTTTTGATACTGAGTGGCCGAGGAAATTGACCTCGGAGGCAGCCAATACACACTTGGAAGCGTTGATGACTACTCCATGGTCTGCCAGTCTTTGCAGGAGAATGCGAAGGTGTCCTTTGTGCTCATCTGCGTTCCTAGAAAAAACAAGGATGTCATCAATATAGGGAAAACAGAAATCTAGTCCCCTCGTGATTTCATCCATGAATCGCTGGAACGTTTGGCCAGCATTGCGCAACCCAAAAGTCATAAATGGGAATTCAAACAGGCCAAAAGGTGTAATAATGGCTGTTTTACACACATCAGCAGGATTTACTGGTATTTGCTGGTATGCCTTTACCAGGTCAAAAGTGCTGAAGATAGTTGCTCCAGCAAGGTTGTGGCCAAAGTCTCCGATGTGACGAACGGGATAGCGGTCAGGCACTGTCCGGGCGTTCAAAGCCCTGTAGTCTCCACAAGGGCGCCAAGTAGCATCTTTCTTGGGGGCAAGGTGCAAGGGAGATGCCCAGGAACTTTTAGAAGGCCGAGCAGTACCTACCTCAACCATGTTGGCAAATTCTTTCTCTGCTGCACGTAATTTCTCTGGTGCAAGGCGGCGTGGTTTTGCTGCGACGGGAGGTCCGTCAGTGGTAATGATGTGGTGCAAGGTATTGTGTTTCACCTCGTGTGGTAGTCCAGGTGGCCGTGTGATGTCTGGAAAATCCAACAGAATTTTTGAGAATGGTGAATCAATAAAATTTGTATTTACAGCTTTAACACTATGCTGCTCAATCGTAGCTATACTGCCACGAGTTGAGAGGCCCGTTTTCCCATCAACTAGGCGTCTGTTAGCACAGTCAGGTAGAAGGTGATAGTGTGCTAAAAAATCTGACCCAATTATAGGGGTACTGACATCAGCTATAACAAATTGCCATCTGAAATCACGGCGTAGTCCAAGATTTAAATTCAGATTAATCAACCCATACGTTCTGATGGTGCTACCATTAGCAGCGGTGAGATGGTAATTGGATTCCTTGCCTTTTTCTTGCAGAAAAGTTTTAGGGTAGCAACAAATGTCTGAACCAGTGTCTACTAAAAATCGACGCTTACTGTAAACATCTGTAACAAATAACCGGCGACTTACTAGGTCTTGTGGTTGTTGGCAGTCAGAAGTCGCCATCACTGACCGCCGGGCGAGTTTCCCGTTGGCTGGGTTTTCCAGCTGCATGGTGTAGTGCAGCGGGTAGCCTTTTCTTTGAATCGACGGTGGTACCAGCAGAGATCTATCTGTGGAAAACCTCTGGACTTAGAGCGTGTTGATGTTCTCGCAGAACTCCTGTTCCTGTTGCGGCTGCTGCGACCTCCATCCAATGCAGCCACATGTAACGTCAGCTCATCCAATCTACGAGTAATACCTTGCAAAACCGAATCAGTTGACGTTGATGTGCTGGTGGAACAAATAGTTTGAGTAGGGGCTACCTCCAAGATACGATCGGCTAGTTCTGCCACCTTGCTGAGTGGCAGGTCAGCCTGTGCAGCAAGGATGGCTTGTACATTCTGAGGCAGCCGTCTCAGCCACAGCTGCCGTAGGATGGTCTCATTCTGCAGGTTGGCACCAGCAAGTGAGCGCAGGTGTCTCAGGAACTGCGATGGGGACCGGTCACCTAACTCTTCATCGCTGAGCAGTTGGTTCAGACGCTTCTCTTCAGAACAAGAAAGCCTGCGGATTAATTCAGACTTTAAATATTGGTATTTATTTTCTTTTGGTGGATTTGTGAGTATGTCCTCCATTTCAGCTGCTGTCCGCTCAGGTAAGATACTGAGCACATAACTGTACTTGGTATCCTCTGCTTTAACACCTGAAATGTCAAAACTAGCTTCGGCCTGCGCAAACCAAGCTGCCACATGACTGGGCCAGAACGGAGGGAGCTTGACAGCAATGTGGTTAACAACATGCTCTTGTGCCATTTTGATAGTGTTAAGCCAGAGACGAAAATAAAATAGGGAACACACCAAGAAGGATCAGGACACACACCAGTATTATAAACAATAGCTAGATCTCACACAGAATTTGCAATGTTATTTTCTAATTAGAACCGTTATTATAAGCCACCTTAGTCAACATGCACAAACACCCTTTATCTAATATGTTAAAAATATATATTTATACTATTGTCCTTAAAAAAAATAAACTCGAACATGCTTCTTTTTTCAAGTGTTAAAAGTTTCGTAACTGAGTAATAAAAAATCGGAGACAAAAATGTCTGCTTGACCTTGAATCACTGAGTTGTAAAAACAATATTTTTTGAAACGTACATGCGTGTTTTTACTTTGTGTTATAGCACGGGAAAAACCACTTCGTTTACACTTATGAGCACTGCTATTAGGTCGGCGTTTTCAGCGCGATGTTCATGCTAGGTATATTTGTTCGATGGAAGCCGATTGAACGCGGTCAGCGCACCCGCACGTTCGTAGCGCCGTGATGTGGGGCTACGCTTGCTTGAGCGGAGCGCCCTCGAACGACGAATAATGACGCAGTGTTGACAAAAGGCGCGCGGGCTAGGCCTCCGCACGCTGTCGTCCGGTGCGTCTGAGAGTTTTCACTGTCGGGCGGTGCGGGTGATACGTTTTCACTGTCGGGCGGTGCGTGTGATAGTTTTCACTGTCGGGCGGTGCGTGTGATAGTTTTCACTGTAGGGGTCACCAATTTGGCGTTTAGCGCCGTTTAGTTTTAGGGGACTTGCAATAAAAGTCGTTAAATTGTTGAGTAAAGTATGTATGCTTAACCGCCATTTATAATGTCTCGAGAAAAGAACAAACCAGAGAGTAAAATCACTCCATAGAGAGAACTAAATCATAGAGCACTAAGCTAAAGCATAAACTAAACCATAGTTCACACACAGTTCAATCATGTTACAGTATAAATGTTAATACAACATAAATGTGGGTCGCCACACTATTAATAATTTAGTATTAAATGGAAAAAAAAATAAGTTCATAAGATTTGCGTTACCGAATGTTAAAAGTTATTACTCCGACATAGTATTGAACAAGGAGAAACTCGAATTCGTCGAGAATACGGTTTTCCTAGGGATCACGCTTGACTCGAGGCTACAATGGGGTCCTCATTTAACATCTCTGGCAGGTCGGCTTAGTTCAGCAGCATATGCTGTCAGAAAAATCCGTCAATTTACTGATGTGGATACTGCGCGACTAGTTTATTTTAATTACTTTCATAGTATCATGTCTTACGGTATTTTGCTATGGGGACGGGCTGCAGATATAGAGTCTATTTTTATTCTGCCATATTCATTCTTTTTACTAAGATAAGTGACAGGCACAATTTTAATACTAGGATCAAGAATAAATTAGATCAACCTCGGATCAGATTGGCTAAAGTACATAGTTCTTTCATGGGGTACTGTGTAAAATTTTATAATAAAATACCAGTTGAGATTCTACAACTGAATGAGTCCAAATTTAAAGCATGCATTAAACGCACACTATGTAGACAAGCGTATTATAAACTGGAAGATTATATCCTTGATAAAAACGCTTGGCTAAATGCCGGTCCTGCTCCGCAGCCACAGCCACTTTTACCTTCAAATTAGTTTTTTTTTTTTATATATTAGATATATATAAATATTGGAAGAGATACTATTCCCCTTTTTGTATTGTTGTTTTCGATTTTTTTTTTTTTATTTGTTTGCTTCAATAGAGCTTATGATAATTTATTACCTTTTGTATTTGGAAACAATAGCATTGTATAATTAGAAGCACTTTGTTTTTCAAGTTTTGTGAATGTGAAGTACCATGGAGCATTTTTATTAGGTTACAACTTGTTTGACATTACGAGCTTGGCAGTTGAGAGTTTGTCATGCTCACCCAAATGTCTCGCTGATGGTGGCACGTGTTATTGGGTCATTCAGTTCCCTTCAAAATGGTTGAGCTGAGTGGGGCTGATGCACGCGTCATGCTCGTGAACGGGTGCCGTCAGTTGAGACTGGTCATCTCTTTGCTGCCAGTGACTTAATTTCAATTTCTATTTTTTTAAATTAGTTTTTATTTTATTTTTTATTTTAATTATTATTACTTATCTACATTGTGCTCACATATTAGAAGCGACAAGAAATATGTAACCAAGATTTATGTAACTCATAATATGATTTAAAAGAGTGTCCATGGAGTTTCTTGCACGTTATTCTCCATAGAGATCTACGCTTTGGAACATGCAATTTAGCTTCACTTGTATTTTTTTTTTTGACTGACCGACATTCTGACAATTCAAAATTGCCTGTAATTGGTCTATTTGAAATAAACGTTTCTGATTTCTCAAACCCTTACTGCTAGAGTTTGAGAAATACTCAACTTCAAATGCCTAATTCAGAAATTGGCGGTATTTGTTGAAATAACTTAAGAATTTTAAATGGTGTTTTTGCTTTTTATTTTAAGGTTGACAAAGCAGCTGACGGTACAACTACCGTCAAGAAACTAATGAGCGTCATCTACGTACCCCTGACCGATAAGGATCATCAATACCGTGAGTGATGATGATAAAATATGTATGTCACTATTCATGTTATTTTGGGCAAATATGCAATTATCACCCCTATTTGGTATCCCTCATTTTCTCTTATTGACCTCATGACATGTATTCTGTTTTTTATGGCTGGGTAATGTAATATAAATTAAAATATTCATTTTAATTTTTGTTAACTTTCTTAGTTAATAATCGGCGTTCTGATTGTAAAGTGAACACATGGCCTTAATTAATAGTAAATATTAGTACAAAGGTATTTTAGAACAATTGCATGCTTTCAATGGTAAACAGGTGAGCGGAGCTTATGCTGATTTCTTGGAAAATTAACTTTGCCAATGCAGTGTTGAGACTATACTATTTCCTGCACACATTTGGGTAATTTCGATCAAAAATATGGTAAAACAAGACAAGGAAAACCTTCTACAAGTCTATACCTACATGTAGACTAATAAGCCTTCTTCCATTGTTATCTAAACTGTTTGAGAGAGTACTGCTGCTTGACACCAAGAGTTGAGGAACAAAAGACAAATTTCTGAACACCTATTTTGCTTCCGAGCCCCATGGAACTACACAAGAAGTACCTACACATAAACGGCGGACGTACTACTTACTGCGACGACCTGGTCTTTTATTTAAGAGCAGTGGTGATTGGAGTGGTAAGGACCCCGACTTACGAGTTGTAGGTCGCGGGTTCGAACCCAGCTAGACGCATTACTTTGTGTAATTTATTTCACCACTGCTCTTAAAACGGTGAAGGAAAACATCGCATCGTGAGGAAACCGGCATGTCCTAGAACCAAAAATTCGAAGACATGTGACGTCCACCAACCCGCACTGGGCCCTCGTGGTGGATTACGGCCCATTCCCTCTCCTAGAGAGGCCTGAGTCCCAGCAGCGGGAACATTATAAGGCCGACTATGCTATATTTTATTCAACTTAATGTCGTGAGTTTTCAGGAAAGAAACTGAACATTGAATTGGTTATTTTTAAAAACTGTTGTTTTAGTTTATATTTCGATTTAAATAGGATTTAGGCCAGTCTCTTAGACTTCTTGACGCTTTCATCAAGCAAAGGAATACAAATCTATGAAATCTTTACAGTTTAGTTAGCTTGACCCTTGCGATAAAAATTAGCATTTTCCTTACCCACAATTTTGACGTACATTCAAACGGGATAAATAAGAAAGCAGAGGTATATGAAAACAAGAGAGTATTTTTTTTAGATGGGAAATCATCCAATGACGTCTCCCGCCCTCGGGCAGTGCGGGTGGTCATGTCAGACTTACTGACTAAAACTCACTCCAGTTCCTTCTTTGCCTCCGTTTCCAAGGCCCCGGGGTTTTCTTTCGCACAACCCATAGCCCCAGTAGGCTTCGACCCCGCTGGGCCCCTACGGTTTTGCTGACATTTTCTCGAAGCGCGCGTGAAACAATATGCGCCGTCGACGACTTGGGCTCGGTTTGGACGGTTACCGGACGATCGGCGTGCGATGGGTAGCTCGCCGTCCGCAGGTCCGCGCCTACGGTATGCTGGAAATCGGGATCGGGATCCCGGCGGCTGGGACATGAGGGCTGATTCCTCGCGTGCGGTGCGGCCTCCTTTGCTAGCATTACTGCTTCTCAGAAGGAAGCGACCGCCTGCTATTCCTACTCGCTCCGGATCATCGCCTGTACCAAGGCCCGGCAACAACACTTGGACTAGGGTTTTCGCTAGCATTGTTTTTGTTTTAATTACAATTTCATTTATATATTTGAGTAGTTAATGCTGCAAACAATCATGTCAAATTTTTGTTTCTTTACATCCCTGCATCCTTATTCAGCCCGTTTGACGGATTCTAGGTGACTTAGGTAATATGAAAAAACGGAAAATTGTGTGCAATTTTCCGTTTTTTTTTTGTAAATATTGATTAGTGTTGTATTGTAGTGAAAGAGGACTTTGCATGAAGGCGTGATCTACATAGGTATATTTATACAGACCCAGTTCTACTGGCAATGAGCAGGTGCATAGTAAACCCTTGGTCCTGCAAACACTTAAAATAATTGAGTGTCTCCAACAAATCACGTTCATCAACATCTTTTATTAGATTCGTTTTAATAAAATTTAAAAATACTATCGGTCAAACAAGTCATCATCCAGTTTGTAAATAATTAGTGTAATTTAATCTATACATATATAAAAAGCGAAATACCACTCGCTGATTAATAACGAAATCACAGAAACTATAACACTTACAAACATAAAATTTGGCAGGTAGGTTTCTTATACGGTGTAGACATCCGCTAAGAACGGATTTTACGAAACTCCACCCCTAAAGGGGTAAAACGGGGTTTGGGAGTTTGTATGGAGAAACCTACTTTTACGGCGGGCGAAGCCGCTGGCAGAAGCTAGTGGACAAATAATTGCCCCTTATCGAAATTAATACATAGGTATTATTATCAGTTACAATCAGCCCTCCCCAACATAATTTAATTAATAAAATCGATTAAAGCCAAAAATGTATTTGGTTTTCACGCCATCAGGTTGCTCCTCGTCATCAATTTCGTCGAGTGTGTCTTTGATTGCCGCCATCGGCGGAATGTTCTCAATATATTCCTTATGAAAACTTTTCGGTAATATGACCTGTTGATTGAAGTATTGTATTAGTAGGTAGTAGTAAGTTTTATTTATTTCCATAATAAATCATCACAAGTTTGTCAGCAACAGAAATAAGGTTCTGAATTCCTGCCAGTAGGTGCCAGTACCTACTTGCTTTTTAATGCAAAGTCCTCCTTCACTAAAATTTAAAAGTAAATTGTGCAAGGGATTAGTCGAACTATTTGTCCTAGACTAGATTCTTTCCTATTAAACGCTTTTATGAACTGTTTCGTCAAATAATTATCAAGGTATCAGGTCGAATTGATACCAAATGAATAGACCTACGAGTGTATTTATTGTATTAAATGTATAATATGATTTTTATAATTAAGTACAATGTTCTTTTCAGGTATGATGGCCAAGATTTTAAATTTATTTAAAAAGAAACCTTGACTGGTTATAATATTTAGATTTTTTCCTGCTATAAGACCTCAATTACGCATAGAAGTTTTTTGTTTTTTAATTATTCATATTTAATTTTCTTGTCGTTTTAAAGAATTAAAAGACAAGATGTCTTTTGCAGAATTTTCAAAATGTGAGCTATTGAAGTCCGGCTGGTACTGGGTAGCTATTTGGCTTTAAAATAGCCCTCATCGAATCAAGCTACTATAATTTTTAACAAACTGTATTATTTAACTACCTATTTGAGACTGTTGAAAGCGACATTTTGTAACTTTGTTTTAGGTACATGGCGTTGATATTATATCCCAGTGTGACCATTTTATTTTGCTCGTAAGTGTACCTACCTACCTTCACATTAATTGGTAGTGAAACAGATTACAATAATTAATTTCAATAATTTCTTTATTCACAATTTGTTTAATAAATTATTGTATGGTTTGAAAAATAAATTATTAGCATATCAAACTATTATTTTCTTTTATTTTGAAATGGTTTCCCAAAGAATTTCTTCTTTCCGTAAGATTTTTCCTCTTTATTGGCATCCACAGGTCGAGGCTTGACATGTAATATGGAGTATAAAGTTACTGCTTCATTCTTGTTTTCAATTATTGTTTCCAGCTGATCCTATAAAAAAACTCTTATTCAATCAAAATCTCAAAACTTACAGTAATAAATTATAGTAAGTATTAAATAACCTTACCTGAGTAAGTGTTATTAGATGATCTAGTGATATGCCTCTATCCATAATCCTTGCGATGTTCTTAGAGCTGACTCCGGGGAGCTTTTGCACAAAGTCATGAACTTGGGTGTTATATCGCTCGTAATACATATCTTCAGCTGTATTGTCACTGCTGAGCGCAAGAGCCTCTACAACATTCGGATTTTTCCTACCTTGCTGCAACATAATAAATATAATTTGTATCTAGTTGTGATGCACGTGTGACAATCAAGAAACCAACCTTCGTAAAAGGCGTTCAGAATCGTTTCGCAAAATGCGACGCACAAGCCGATGTTCATCAGAGTTTATAAACTTACTTTTAGCTCGTAAAACAGCTCGGCGGTAGCATAAGGACTAGGGGACCACACAAGTTTTAGCCGAGGAAAGTGTATCGTCAGAAGCTGGAGCTTTTGTTGTATGTCAGCTCCAGATAAGTCGGTTGACACCACGAAATGACCCTGAAATTAACGAAACTAATCTAACGAAAAATCAAGTACTGCTGGGTAATCCCAGCATTACATGATTTTATTACTCTAGTAAATACTATCGACCTGTCCCGTCTTGGGTCTCCGACTGGGTGGGTGCTTATTAGGAACACATCTTCGTCGTCGCTTCTATCGCTCTTCATAGTTGTGAAAATTGCAAGCAGAGAAACAGAAAGAGGAAGACAGCAACTGTTTTGTATTATTTAGGGATTATTGATAAAAATATAATAGATACCTGTAGATTAAAGGGCTTGTTCTGATCGAATTCAATTAGTAGTATGGGTCGAGTGTAGTTACGACACATTTGAGTGCATTGTGTGTAGAGTCTGCCAGAGTTCAGAGATCCGATCAAATCCGATATGGATTTCCTTTCTACGCAGATTTCAGGTGTGAGAATATAGTCGCCAATCTGAAAATATTTAAGAATGATTCAGGGAATCATTTGTTGACCTGGCTCGCAATTGATTAGGTCTGATCGTAAGCGGTTCCTGCTACTTGTGGATAGATACTTTAAACCGAATAAAAGATAGTATACTCACAGCTATTGTGACTGGTTCAATGTGGATTCCTTTCTTGTGAAGTAAGGCTGGTAGATCGGAACGAAACTCTCTCATGTCAACAATAACGACGGGCTTCTCTTTTTGCTGATTTTGCCCTCCTGTGAAATAAATAGTATTAAACTTACCAGTTTAAAAAAATATCTTTTGCTTGAAAATTTTATTGGGCCTATACCCAGCAGTGAATCAAGTCGAACTTAGGATGATAAAAATCGCCTTACCAGCTTTCCGAGAATCTGTGGCGTTATCTTCGTATTCTAAATTTAGATTGAAATATTCTTCTGTTTTGCCGTCCTGATATGATGGCACTACCATGACCTGAGGAATTCGATATTACATTAACACATAGCTTAATTATTATTATAATAATACCTAATCATTTTCTTTTAAAGGTGATACCTATAAAGTTGAAAATAAATAAACTTCCATTAGCAAAAATACTAAATAAAACGGTCAGAGGCGTGCGTCACAGATCCGTTAGGTTTTTTTTTATTTTGATAACTGGCGTCGGCCACAACTTACACTCTTCGTGTGAATCAGCTGCTCGAACGCTTGTTTCTCTCTCTTCAGCGAGGTGAGGTAGGCTTGTTCCTCTACAGTTTTATCATGTATCAGGAAATAAACTTTAGTTATGGGTTCTTCACTTTTCTTGCGGCATTCAAACAATTCAATCTGTCTGACGGCCGCAACATCGCAGTGGTATAAAATTACATATTCCGGACGCAATGTATCCAATGATCGCTCCAAAGAAAAGTTGCAACCGCTTTCTTTGAATGTTCGGATACAAATAACAGGTCTCTCGATTTCCAGTTGAGTGAAATCTAAATTGTCCATCTGGAAATAGTCAAAGTAATAGTTAATACTTTTTTACTTGGGAGTGGCACATATACCACAAGACCCTGTTCTGAGAGAGCAAAAATCGCCATAACTTACCAAGTGGAGTGGAGACTAAGGGGTCACATTTCACTAAGATTCGTTTTTACTATGGTATTGACGAGTCAATACCGTGATTACGGTATTATAAATATTGATATATATTATTGCGGTTTGTTGTAATAAGTAGTAGTAGTCCTATTCTTTTTTTTCTACTTTTTTTAATTTAAACTGTATAAAATCGATATTCTAAACTTTTAGTGAAAAAAATTAATGAATTACTTTTGAAATTAAAAATGTCATCGGGGTTGATTAGAATAAGGTTTTATCTACTCCGATGACTTTTTAATTAATTAATTTTTTATTAAAATATATTATTTACTAAAAATTTTATCGGATTTGAATAACGATTTTGCACAGTTAAAATTTAAAAAAGTAGAGATTTTTTTTAAATTAGGAAAAAGCCGAGGAATAATTCCACCACTGGGGAGTCCAGAATTTTGTACAGGATCCGTGGTATTCGTTTGTGAGCAAATGTTAAAGACACCGTGTATATATAACTAGCTCTTCATCAGGATTTAACGGCGTAGGTCAACTTCCCGTGAAACGATAAAAACTATTGACCCAGTAATTTCTGAGCCTGAATGCCTCGCCAAGGCGAATAATAAAATTAAAACCTAGCATAGGTATTTCTTTATGAGGAATATATTATAAAATCTGCAAAAAATAAACAATCACTTTTTACACGGTTGGCCCTAAAAAGGAGATTTATATTCTTACTCCCCAAGCAAACGAAGTCGTAGGCTAGTATTACTAAGAAAAGAGTTTTGTATTATTATTATTTTTAGAAAATAAAGACGGACTTAAAATAAAATATAATTTTAAAGGTTTAATTATTTTCCTAATTGAACTTGTGGTCAATACCGCGAGCACGGTATTGAAAACAGTAATTCCGGTATTGAAAAAATCCGGCATTTGAAAACCCTAATCTTTATATAAATATATAGATAATTCTTTTGTACCTGTGTATGTCACCTAACTCCTAAACGGATTGACCGATTTTAATGAAACGTTTGTGTGTAGGTATATTTGACACGGATGGTTTGAAAATACAATTGGATCCGGTAGGTAGCACTGCGGTCGGGTTATCAATTTTCTTTCTGACGTAAAGCAAACTTTCATTAGTCACAAAAAAAAAATTATTGGTATTAGTATAAAGCAAAAATCAAATATATTGACTTGACTTCCGAGATTGTCGACATGTGGGATGGGGACTTCTCGACAAACACCTCAGGAGGCTCTCGTTAGGCTGCTGGATTAAGGGCTTGATTCAAAAATCGGTCCTTCTGGACACGACACTTATTGTTAGGACCTTTCACTGGAGCCCTGACTGCCGGTAGATTGGACCCTGTTCGCGATACAGGTGGTAATATAATTTATATGTCTATTTAAATGAATACACGAAATAAAGTTTAGTTCGGATATAATCCATTATACGACATAAGATCGTTAAACCGGGATGGTAAATAAACGTGACGGAGTTCAGCTTTTAAATTACAGATAAGTAGGTATTGAGATGTGTATTACCTGGGAAATAGGCTCAAACATGCTTTCATCATGCAACTCTGTGTTTTTCGATTGTATAATCGATTGTGACAAAGTTAATAGATAATTTGATTTCGTTTCATCTTCATTTACTTCCTCGTCCTTATTTTCTCCATCCTTAACTTCAGGCTTTTTACCTTTTTGTGTTTTGATTTCCTCTTTTGGTTCAGGATTCTTTAGTTTAGTGTATTTCGATGACACCGCGTTTATAGTAAGGTCTCTTCTAAATGCCATATAAAACAGATATCTATTAGGGCCCATAGTAAGATAGTGATTCAATTGGGAACAAGTTCTATTATCTTGACAAAGCACTAATATCTTAGTATTATTCAAGTTTGCACCTTCTGTTTTCTTTATTTCTTCTGGAATTTCTTTCAACAATAGGTCACTTAGGCATTTCCATTTTGGACATGGTTCTGGATCAAATTCTATAAATTAAAATACATGATAATAAAATCCAATAACTATAAGTCGTCGTAAATGTATTTGTAAAGCAAATAAGCAATATTTATCACCTTGTTTCGGATTAAATACTCGGCCCCTGGCTAATCGGAATAATTGCTCAGCTGACTCCAAGAGAATCCATCCAGAATTAAGTTTAGCATATTCCGGTGTACTGTACTTACTTACTAAGGCATGAAATGACACAGCATCGTCATGAAGTAAGTTACTAAAAAAATAAATTTTGGAATAAAAAAAACCAGGCTTCTTTTCATTTAAATGCGTCCACACAGATCAAAGAAGAGCATAGAACAGAAAATTCTCTTTTACTGATATTGCATAATTAATTGCCAGTCTCATTTATAGGAAAGTTGTTCAAACACAGTTGCAGACGCACGTTTGCATGTACCTACTTGATTTTACACTTTGAATTACTTACTTTTCAATACACTTACTCGAAAACCCGCTTAGGCACGCAATTAACTGTCTTTCGCACTAATGCGGAAAAGTGTGCGTGTTCGGCCAGAAGCAATTTTATTACATTTATCGTAACAGGCTGGGCCCGCGTCGACCCACGTTTATTAATGTCTTTCGTAAGTGTATTGAAAAACATCGTTTGATACATGTGGAAATTTGTCACTGAAGCCCTCGGCTCAATTACACCCGTGCAATGACAAACTTTCTCCACTTTTATCAAAATACAAACATTTCAATGTTATATTTTCATTAGTTATGATTTTGAGTTCTGTTGGTAGTTTCCTTCACCAGCTTCAACAAATATCGGATTGGTCCAGGACACGTAAATAAAATACATACCTATAAAAATGCATATTGTGACAGGCAGGATGCTTGACAAGTTACAACCTGTGAACATAACTCTGTCCTTTTTCTGTGTTAATGTAATAAATTAGTCTCTTACACAGTCATACTCCTCAGCACTTTCAAGTCCTGGATATATTCTTTAGTTCTTGTGCTTAATTGATGCCAAACACAGTCCAGCTGTGATTGAAGAATTTTGTGAAACTTCTTTGTAATACAATTTTCTGTTGTTATTTCCTGAAATTAAAGATTTATAAACCATGTAGGTTGCAATAATACTAATTTGGGTAAATATTCTACTTTGTGTGTTTTCAAAATTATAAATAATGTATTTATTTAATTGGGGATCCCCCAACACTGATATCTTTTTATGCACTTTTTAGGGTTCCATACCTGAAAAGGAAAAATAGAACCCTTATAGGATCACTTTGATGTCCGTTCGTCTGTCTGTCTGTCAAGACCCTTTATCTCGAGAGAGTTGAAATTAAAACCATATACCTACTCAAGTTTGCAGTCTCTTGAAGCTGTAAAAAATCAATTTTCTAAGTTGTCGGAAAAAAGATACGGCCGTTTATGTCTTAAAAAACGTATATTTAGACACACGAGGAAATCAAAATTCATAGGGTACTTTTCATTGACCCAAAATCCTGAAATTTTGCATAAAGCAAGGTTTTATAGCACAGTTATAGGAATAAATCTGAAAACTGTGTTGTAACGTACAAAACAAAAAAAAAAAATGCGATTCGGAAAAACCTTTGAGACTCCATTCGGGAATTGAACTATTTACACAGGTAAGTTTGTAACGGAACCCTAAGTGCAACTCGCATTTGCTCAGTTTTTTTAATTACCTGCATATCCAGTGTCCTATTGATACTCTTTAGTTGTTTTACAGTGTAATTTATTATGTCCAGCAAGCAGGTCTGAATATAGCTCATGTTAGTAGTGAGAGGAACATGCAATTCCACCACTTGTGCTTGTCTGGACTTTAGACTTTTGATAATCGAGCCATGGAACCTTTGGAAGAGAAGATATGATTAGTACTTTCAGGGGCTATGAATATTTACACAATAAAAATAAACATAGGAAAAATATAAATACATCTTAAGAATGATAAGTATTGTATTCTTTGAAGTCCCTTTTAGAACTTATATTTTTATAATGTTAAATTGTAATTGCAGAGAGACTTTTCTCTTATTCAGATAAAGCTCTCTATTTTTTAAAATGAAAATACATCAGATAAACATACCTTGGCCATAAAAATAATTCTGTAACAAATAATGCCCTCATAACTTTCTCCACTTGATTATAGCCAAATGTAAATGATATCGGAGAATTTGAGAATGCCTTCACAAAACCAGTCTGCAAGAAATGAAATTGTTAAATGACAATGTTTAATATTGTTAAATAACAAATCATCACAAGTAGGTACACATAGAATCATTACCTTATTATTTTGCCTATAAAGTCTCAGCGCGAATGCTTCCTGACATGACTCCAGAACCGTATGTGCCCTCAAAACAATAATACCAGTTATGTGTGCTATGGGAACCCTGTTCTTCAGCAAGTCGACCACTAATATGCGGGTAGAAACAAAATGTACTCCACCCTCTAAATATGCTTTTTCTCTGCAATAACAAAAAAACTTCATTCGGCGGACGTACGTTGCACCGATTGAAGCGGGTCGGTTGTTCCCAGATTTTTTTAGTTTTTAATTTTCTGGTTGGTTAAGAGAAATAATTTTGAATTCCTTGTCACTCTTGCCTGCTTTTTACCAGTAATTTAAGCCCACTAGGCAGTCTTAAAGCGAGATGCAAAATTTTTGTCAACTACTCTGAAATCAGACCATCGAGAAGTGACTGTGCATTGTTTGTTGGATTTGAACTCGCTATTACATTTAATACTAATTTATTAAGAGTGAACTAGTTTTGGATCTGCTGTGGAGCGTTGTTCACGTCATCAAGATTTGTGGAACGTCTATTGATCTTAAAAATTAAGGACGTCTCGTCAGTAAACAATACTATGTGGTTGTTTTTTAATAAATGCGGTAAGTCATTAATATATACTAAAAAGAGGAAAATACCCAATATTGAGCCTGAACCCATTTTGACTTTTAAACCTTGAGAAATGACACCATTTATTTGAACTTGCTGCTGCCTATGATTTAAATAAGATTTCACCAAGTTCACTGCGCACCGCGCGGTTCGCAGCTGTGTGAGTGTGTGTGAGCCGAAGGCATTAATTTATACTTAATTTTGTTAGTAAAATTAGGTATGTTCATTATTTGCTTTATTTTCACCGAATACTTTGGGGGATCGTTAGTGAATGTACAGACTAGTAATGTGTTTTTTGGAAACTTCTTTACCGTGCCGATAGGTAGGTATCTCAACAAATTAGGATAACTAGCACAAACGTCATCGGTACGTATTATGGTCTTGGGAGCAAATCGGATAATGTTAGGGAGCCGAGTGCTGCAGTGAAAAATTTCCATATGTACACGAGGACACGGCGGTACTCTGCCCAAGCGGGGCACATCTCTACCGTATGCTTCACCGTGTCCTCCGGGCGGTCCACACATTGGTGACGTGAAACGCGATTGCCGTTTCCTTAGACGTTTCGATGGCCTTCGACAGGGTATGGCACGCTAGCCTTTTGAGTAAGCTTCCAGAGTACGGCATTTCCACTGGTCTGACTAACTGGGTAAAAGACTTCCTGAGTGAACGGTCTCTCCGAGTTGTTGTCGATGGATGCTCATCAGAGCCCATGACGACTAATGCCGGTCTTCCTCAGGGGTCTGTTCTCTCTGCAACTCTCTTCCTGGTGCATATCAACGATCTGCTGGTGCCCGGTATCTATGGGTATGCAGATGATAGCACAGTTGTAAAGAAGAAGAAAGAAAGAAAAGATAACATGTTTATTCTGCTTGAATAGACGCACAATTCATTACAAAAACCAAGGTTAGGCACCATATGACCATAGACAACACAGTTGTCTAGATTACCTGTTGCATTTTGACGTTGTAGAGAGATACCTGCCAGGTTCTCGGGCTAGTAAGGAGCTAAGGGCAGTCTCCAAGTGGGGTGAAGCGAATCTGATGGGATTCAACGCCGCCAAAACACAAGCGTGTCTGTTCACCTTGGCTCCTGCTTTTCGGAATATATCCCTGAAGTGCACCGACCGCCTTCAGCTCGTTAGGAGTTGAAGTTTCCGCAGACCTTAATTTTGTGCGGTTCATTGAATTCAAACTCAGCGTTCTTGTAAAGGTCCGGCGGAATTTCACACCGGGACTGCTTTTAATGTTATAAAAAGCACAAGTCCGATCGTGTGTGAAGTAGGTACTGCAGACACATATGGGCTGGTGTTGCAAAATGCCACCTAGCAGCTTTGGACTCGATGGAAAGGCGTGCGAAGAGGCTATTGGTGATCCAGATTTGGTTAAGTCCAATCTTCAAACCCTTGAGCACAGGCGTAGGGTAGTCAGCCAGGGTACAGGTTGCATTTTGGAGAGTGTGCGCGGGAATTGCATGACTTGATTCCTCCATCTCATTTCTACCATCGGACAACCCGACGTACGGTGAGTATCCACCCTTACGTTGTTGAAAGCTCTACGGTCCGGACTAAGCGTTTCACCTCATCGGTCATCGGTATAAATACCGCTTACATCGAAGGACTGGAACAATTTGCCTGCTAAAGTCTTCACATCCGATTATAATTTGGGTGTCTTCAAGGCTAGAGTGAATAGGCTCTTAATAAACTAGTGCACCTCACCATCAACGACTGCATTACTGCTTACCTAATGGTAAGCTTGTCATGTTGTATTATTAGAAGTTTCGAAAAAATCGAAACTATGTTTTACAAAAAACTTCAGACCTCTGTGATGCTTTTTCAGCGAGATATCATTGATAATATTTTTGTCACCGTTTCGATGGCGCGGCCATGTGGTTTTTGCTTTTAAAGCTCCTAAAATATAAACCTTGGATTTTTTTCTATATTTTTACAAATTCAATCTATTATTTACCTAAATTTCAAGTTTCTGCAATGCGTAGTTATAAAGATCTCCGTGGCCGCGCGGTTCTCCGCGTTTCAAAGGTGCGGCCACATTCAAGCCCTTAAAACTTTTTAACCATAACTTTGACAAATTTATGGTTTTGGGAATCAACTTTTACAAATTTTTACATAATCTTGGCATAGTTTTTTTTATTAATTATCATTATGGCCACGCGGTTGAAACACTCACTGCAATTATAAAAGCTGTACAAGCGCTTATACAAGTTTATACAGCTTATTATACAGCTTAGAGTGTACACCTGAACCTTTATACATTTCTTATACAGCTTGTTGTGCTACTTGGGTGTTAACATGAAGAGTAAATTAATCTAAAACAGACACATTACCTGTCACTTCCAACATTAGGTAATGCTGACAGGCCAAATTTTTCAGTAAAATACTTTTCTTCATGATCGCCACTATTCAGCACAAATACCAATTGCGCAGGATCTTTATATATCCACAACATATTTGATACTATATTGTTGTAGTTGATGCCTCTGGAAATTGATACCATTCAGTCAGTTACATATAAAATAAAGGGTTTTCATTGATGATTTGATGAATCAAGGCTTAAATATTCATTTGCTTGGGACTTTTATTAAAATAATACAAAAGCATACTTTTATTTAAAAAATAGGCAAGTTGAGTTTTATCATAAACTTATTGAATATCATTCTAAGAATATATAAAAGCTATGGCAAGCTTGCTCCATCGTCAACCACATCATCGCTTGCCATCAGGTGGGATATTGAATAAACGTGAACCTATTATACTAAGTAAACCTATTGAACTAAGTAAATCACTCTGGACATGATAAAACTTGCTACAGATTTACAATAACATTGCACAAAAACATATTCGCAGTTATTAAACGAGACATTTAAGACTGTAAATTACGTTTTAATGAGTTTTGCCTTAAGAACAAGTCTAGATGTTGTGCATCTACAAAATACACAACTACCACCCATTTAAATTTTAGTAAAATTGTTATGAAAACATACTTTGCCATAATTACAAGTCCATCTTTTTCAAAAGCATCAATAAATATTTGTTTTTCAAACGATAACAAAGGATATTTCACTTCAATATCATCTTGGCCTTCTTCAACATCAACAGGGTCTTTTTTTGAGTCCATTCTTGAATATTTAGATGCCTGCTACGAATTCAAATCAAATTAGAACAATAAATAGACAGAAAACCATAACAAACCAACTGTCAAAAGTTAGTCTGAGTTAACGACAGTCAAAATCCTTAATATTCTGTGGTTAAAATGGCGGTCGTGTAATCCGACTAGGTGTTGAAGAGTCATAGGTTGATATAGACCCAAAGTTGTCAATGCTCTTTTTAAATTTGACGGATAATAGCCGCCATTAAAAAGAACGTGCGTTTCATACATCATTTTTTTGTATGGGAGTTTTTTTTTTTTTTTGGCTTTGCGAAAGCATTAGCCAATCAAAAAGTTAGGGAAACGCAGATATAAAAGTAACGAAAAGGAAAATCGGAAAGGATTGTCGATTGTTGGTAAGGAGCTGCGATACACAGATACAAAAATATTAAAATATTTTTAAATAATGTTGCATATCATATTCGAATATTATTACTTTCTATAAATAGAGCCAATATTTTGTATATATCATAGTTATTATTAGTTAGTAAACAAATAACAGAGGTGGGAAAAGGAACACGGATCGAAAGGAGTTGGGAAATAAAGTCGGAACGATCATATTGAGGACAGCTAAAGAAAATATGATTTACATCCCCGTATTCGCCACAGGAACACATAGCACTAGACACAATATTAAATTTATACAATTGAGATGGTGTACAAACATGACCTAAACGCATTCTACAGAGAATAGAAGTAGTTCTTTTATTTAATTTAAGCTCAAAAAACCAAGTTCTATTTGGAATAGATTTCTGTACACATCGGTAATACTTCCCTTTGGGAGTACTATCGACCCAAACTCTATTCCACGCTTCTGTTAAATAGGTTTTAGCTAAACAAATTAGGTCATGCGAATAATTATGGTATGGGACAATATCACCTACTTGAATCGCCTCATTAGCCAGTCTGTCAGCTCTTTCATTTCCATAAATGCCAACGTGACTTGGAATCCATGCAACGACAATACTGTAACCCATGCGTAAACACGATAATAACAAATTCCTAATAGCAAAGATAATCGGATATTGTTTGTTACTTTTAAAAGGAAAACGTGATAAGGCCTGCAACGCACTTAAAGAGTCACTAAAAATGATTGCTCTTGATAGTCTTGCAAGGATCACGTATTCAACTGCTTTGAAAATTGCAAAACATTCTCCAGTAAAGACGGTAGACTGAGGTGGTAGTTTGATTTGTTGGATAACTTTATACTGGGAATGGTAAACTCCCACTCCAACACAGCCTTCATCGGAATGTTTCGAAGCATCAGTGTATAAGTAATGCCATGTATCCCAATCACTATTGATTATACGATTAAATTCAGCGTTTGGGTTACTGTCGTCTCTATTTATTCCTAAATTGTAATTGATCTGTGGATTTAAAACTATGGCACTATAACTGTATTCGTATAATGGGAGACGTTGGCTTTGCTGTACCGGAGCTTCGAGATCACGACATTTTTGGAAGCTTTTTACTAAACATGGCACATCCTTATGACGCCAATAGTTGGAAGTCTCTACTTGTTCGGCAAGCTTACGCACTTTAGGAAACAATTGATGGTTATTTAAGTACAAATTTCGGAGATAAAACCTATCGGACAAATATTGTCTTCTCAATGATAAAGGAGGCTCGCAACATTCCACCTGTAGACAATTTATAGGACTAGATTTCATCGCCCCCGTTATAATTCTTAGCGCCCTTGCCTGTATGTTATCTAACTTTTTGAGAGCCGCGATATTACCAGGATGTAACAAAAACGTGCCGTAATCTAATACATTTCTGATAAGCGCGTTATACAAAAGTTTCATAGTAAGAGGGTGAGCTCCCCACCAGACACCACTGAGGCATCTTAGAATATTTAAGTTTTTTTCACATCTGACCAAAACATTATCAGTATGGGGAACTCCTGTAAGTTTAGAATCTAGAGTTACACCTAAAAATTTTGCTTGATTTTTCACAGGTAAAAGAGATCCATCATAGAAAACATTGACTACTGAGGGTGATTTTTTCCTAGTGAAAAGGACAACTACACTTTTAGACGGTGATAATTCCAAACCATTGTCATCTAGCCAAATCTTTAAATTCCTTAATGAATCGGATAATGTTTTACTAATACCTTCAACCAAACTACCAGAAACATAAAGGAGCAAATCATCAGCATATTGTAAGATATTAGTATTATTCTTAATAGCAGATTCCAAGTCAGAGGTATATATATTATATAATATTGGACTTAAGACTGACCCTTGCGGTAATCCTTTCCAAACTGTTCGAATAATATTAGTGCTTTGATCAGATTCAGGAGAGAATTTTATGAACCGTTCTGATAATAAATTTATAATAAAGTTAGCTAAATTACATGGAATATTTAATGCCTCCAATTTCTTTTTAAGAACTAAAATATTCACATTATCATAGGCTGCAGTTATATCCAAAAAAGCAGCTACAACAGAGTCACTTCCAGAAAAAGCTAAACGAATATCTGTAGTAAAAATACTTAAACTGTCAAGAGTACTCTTTCCCTTTCTAAAACCAAATTGACTTTTTGTCAATAATTTGTTGTGCTCGAGAAACCATTCGAGTCTTATTTTAATAGCATGTGCAACTGTGATGTGCAAAGATTGATAGCTGTCAGTCGTGCTGGAGAGATTATTTTTTCCAAAACTACTTATTTAACAAAATAACAGTTAGAAATTTTATATTTCTTCGCAGTTTTCAGTGTTTTTCTCCTTTTTTTTTGTTTTTTTTAACAGGCATGGACCTTCCTCCTCCCCCTCCAGCTCCCCCTGACCCTCCTGACGCTGTAACATGTTCAAATTCAAACTCGGCGGTTGGTAAGCGACGCCATATTATAGACTCCGAAACAATTGAGATTGTTTCAAAAAAAACAATTATTGATAAGGATATGGCTGTTGCGGCCATTCAAACTCTATATATTCACCCTTCTCTAAAAGATGGCATAAAATCATACAGTGAGCAAGAAAAAGGTCCCTTTATAGTCCACGTTTCCCGATCCGAACCGGATCCTTCGGCTGGGACATCGATTCGTCCAATAAAGTTTGGGCAGTTTTTAATTAAAAATAATATCAAAAATATTTGTAGGGATGGCATTAAAAAAGTGGGCAGAAATAAAATCTCTGTCGAATTCACCTCTGGTGAGGCGGCCAACAAGTTTCTTTCCAACCCGGTTTTGAAATCAAAGTATTCAGTTTTTATTCCATCTTTTAATATTACCAAAATGGGTATCGTCCGTCAAGTGCCGGTCGATATGTCTATGGACGAATTTGTAGATTCAATTATTCTTCCTGATGGGTGTGGAGTTGTTCTAAAAGCACGCAGGTTAAACCGGAAAAATAAACAGGAGGGCAAGACCTCCTGGATTCCTACTCAGACAATAGTGGTTACTTTCAAGGGACAGGTTCTTCCTCAAAGGGTTTTTCTATTTCACACATCTCTGCCAGTGGAGGTATATCAGTACCCCACTATACAGTGTCAAAATTGCTGCCGTTTTGGGCATGTTAAGGCACAGTGTCGGTCCAAGCCAAGGTGCTTTAGGTGCTCACAACCTCACACTGGTGACAGTTGTGACGTGGTAGAGGCCAAGGCCACTTGTATCCATTGCTTGGGCCGTCACTTTGCCTTTTACGGTAGCTGTCCCGAGCAAGGTAGACAAAAATCAATTAAGATATTAATGTCGCAGGAAAATCTTTCATACGAAGAGGCTTCTCGATCCTTTCCTACTGTAAAAAAATTATATTCCGAAGTGACCCAAAATTTACCAACCCAGTCTTCTTACTCTTCTTCCCAATCTACTAGCCTTTCTCCTCCTACCTCTTATAAAAAAACTGTGTTTTCCTCCCCTAAGCCTAGAGCTCCTCTAGGCAAGTCTTATGACAAAACTGCCCATAGGTCTATCGTTGCTGAAGATCCTTCATCCTTTCCCAATGGCTTCTCTCTTCTTTCTCAAAATTCTTCATCCCCAAAGTCCCCTCAAGAGGATAGCCTCTTAGAAATACTTTTGTCTCTAATTATTAGTTTAGTTTCCCGTGATAATTTATCTTTACCGCCCCACGTTGCCCAGAAACTCTCTTTGCTTCTCTTTAATAATAATTATGGATCTAGTCTCCACACTCCAGTGGAACATTCAAAGCATTCGGCCGAAGAAGCCTGAACTTTTATTCTTAATAAATAAATTTCACCCATCAGTCATTGCCGTTTCGGAAACTTGGTTGGTGCCTGGTTCTCATTTTCGGGTCTCAGGTTACTCCTGTCTTCGAAATGATAGGGCTGATGGGTACGCAGGTAGTGCCCTTCTTGTTAGGCGCTCCCTTCCTTTCTCTCTTATATCTCTTCCCCCTACTTCTCCTGACATTAATATCGTTGCTGTTAGGGCTTTTAATATTACTTTCCTCTCTGCATACATCCCTCATCCTCATTCTAGTTTAATTCCAGACATTTTATGTATATTTTCCTCAGTTCCCTCTCCAATAATTTTTATGGGTGATTTAAATGCTCATCATCGCTCATGGGGCTCGAGCCATGATGATAACTTTGGTCGGGCTCTCCTTGAAATTTTTGACGAAGTTAATCTGTGTATTATTAACAACGGTTCTCCCACTAGGAGAGTTCGCCCTTCTCAAAACCCTAACTCAGCTGTGGATATAACAGCCTGCTCTGCTTCTCTTGCTTCCATCCTTTCCTGGAGTATCTTGCCTCATTGTTATGGTAGTGATCACTTTCCCATTATTGTCTCTATCTCTGACAGAGTAGTACCAATGCGCAATTTTAATCCTTCTCTTAAATATAGATTAAATGATGCAAACTGGTCTTCGTACTCAGATTCTCTTGAAAGTAAGTTACTATCTCTTCCCCTTCCCGACAGAAACAACCTTGTTGATTGCTATTCCAAATTTGTAGACTCCATTATCTCTAGTGCTGATGTCAATTTTCCTCTTAAAAAACCCTACAGATTCAAAGTCTCAACTCCTTGGTGGGATTCAGAATGTACTTCAGCTGTCAAGGAAAGGAAAATAGCAGAGGTTAATTATTCTAATTCAATGACACTTCAAAATTTTTTAGTGTATCAAAGAAAAGCGGCCACTGCTAAAAGACTTCTTTCCAAAAAGAAAAAAGATGGTTGGCTTCGCTATTGTCAAAGCTTGTCACCCTGCTCCCCTTCTTCCCTAGTATGGAAGCAAATCAAAAGATTCAGAGGCTCCTGTAATTCTTTTGATATTTCCGCTAACGATCCTTCTTCCTGGATCGAATCTTTTTCGGATAAACTGGCTCCCCCTTCAGTTCCAAATTTGAACTCTTTTCCCTCTTCACCGGCTTTTCTTACTTCTGAAAATGATTTTGATGCCCCATTCTCTTTTTCTGAACTTCGAATGGCACTTGACGGTCTTGTTGATTCCTCTCCTGGTGCAGATGGGATCCCTTACTCATTCTTGAAAAACGCCTCAAGTAGTACAAAGCAATATTACCTGGATCTCGTTAATAACTTTTTTGAGTACGGTTTGGTTCCTCAACCGTGGAAACACCAAATAATAATTCCGGTCATTAAACCTAACAAAAACCCGTCAGACCCAAATAGCTACAGGCCTATTGCTTTGTCATCTGTTTTGTGCAAAGTTGCAGAACATATGATGAAGCATCGACTTGAGTGGTTTGTGGAAAATAGGAACTTGTTGCCCTCATCCCAGTTTGGATTCCGTAAAGGTATGAGCACAATGGATAGTCTTAGTTTATTAATTTCTGATATTCGTATTTCTTTGATAAGTAAGCAATTTTTAGTAGGAGCTTTTTTGGATATTGCCTCAGCATATGATAATGTTTTACTCCCGGTGCTCAAGGATAAGCTTGTGCATCAGTTGAATCTTCCTATAAAATTGGTCCGTTTTATATGTAATTTATTGATGGAGAGAAACATCTCTATTAAGTCTCAAGACTCCTCTCTTCCCCCTAAGACTATCTGGAAAGGCTTACCACAAGGTTCAGTTTTGAGTCCTCTCCTATTCAGTCTTTATACTTATGATTTACATTTTTCTACCGATTCATTTTGTCAAATATTGCAGTATGCTGATGATTTAGCTTTATACTTTTCTGGAAAATCTCTAGATGAGGCTAGTAACCGTCTAAATTCTGCCCTTGGATATTTATCTGATTGGCTTCTACAACACGGTTTATCCTTATCAGCCTCTAAGAGCTCTGTAGTTGTGTTTACAAAAAAAAAGTTTGTTCCTCCTGTTGATATTAAAGTTAACGATGAAAATATCTCTCAGGTGAACAATGTTAAATTTTTAGGAGTTTGGTTAGATTCAAAATTATCAGGTATTGCTCACACAGACTTTGTTGCGCAAAAATGCGAAAGAAACGTTAATGTTCTTCGCTCTCTTTCTGGTGTTTGGTGGGGTGCTCACCCATATACTCAAAAATTGATCTACAATGCTATAGTTCGTAGTCATTTTGATTATGGTATGTTCCTATTAGATCCTTGTAACAAATCTGGCCTTCAAAAACTCGATAAAATCCAATCAAAGTGTTTACGGATTATTCTTGGGGCGATGAAGTCGTCACCAATTAATGCCATGCAAGTTGAGTGTGTGGAACCTCCCCTTTCGATTCGAAGACAATTTCTGGCAAATAGATTTATTTTTAAACTTGTGCAAAATTCTGAGCATCCCCTTCTTGGTAAGCTGGACCAATTATCATCCATCTTTGACTCTTGTAGTCGTCGTTCTAATATTGAACCTCCTTGTCTTCTTCGTGCCTACCTTCAATTCACTCGCCTTTCTAGCCCACTTTTTCAAAACCCTATTTTGTATCTATACTCGGTGCCTTATAACGCCCTGGTATTCCATCCGGAGATCATTTTGGACTTTGGAATTCACAAAAATACCCTAGAACCGCATAAGATGTTTGTCCAAAAAGTTTCCTTGAATTATAATAATTGGAATACTATATTCACTGATGCTTCCAAAGTCTCCGATGATAGCCCTGTAGGAGTTGCTGTTTGGATTCCTCATACAAAAATTATTTTAAATTATAAGTGCCCTCCTGTTACATCCGTTTTTACAGGTGAATCAATCGCTATTTTCGAAGCCATTTCATTTGTTTTGTCTCATAAGTTGAATAACTCCATAATTTTCTCTGATTCAAAAAGTTGCCTTCAAGCCATTCTATCAAATCCTTTCAGATCTAAGTCAAGATTCCCTATAATTTTAAAAATTAGAGACTTGCTATTTCAATGTCATGAACTTGGTATTAATGTTGTCATAGCTTGGATTCCCGGTCATGTTGGTATTCTTGGTAATGAGTCAGCTGATTCATGCGCCAAAAATGCTGTTCTCACTGGCTCTATTGCCCACTCTGAGATTTTTTCCCATGACATTTGCACTACTCTTCCTCTAACTTTGTTTAAATCTTGGTCCAAGGCATGGCAAATCTCTAAGTCTATAAAGGGTAAATTTTATGGAGATATACAACCCGAGATTCCCCACAAACCTTGGTTTTTTAAGTATCAATTGAAAAAAAAAAACACTACCTCAACTATTTGTCGTTTACGTTTAAATCATTGTTGTTCTCCTCATTTCTTGGCCAAGCTTAGGATTAAGGATAACTCTCTTTGTGAATGCGGTTTGGATGAAGGAAACGTGGACCATTTATTTTTCTCCTGTCCTAAATTGCGCTTCTCCTTTCATGAAATCATCCCTGCTCATATTCCTCGTCCAACCTCGGTCAAATGTCTTCTTTCTTTTGTATTTACTCGTTTTATATTTAAACTATGCAAATTTATTGAAATTAATAAAATTAAATTGTAACCTCTTTTCTCTCTTTGTTTCACTCTTACGAGTTTCAGTCATGTACCATAGTCATAGTCTGTGGTCTGGTCATAATGTCAGTCTGCGAAGAAATTCTTGTATTTTGAACTTTAATATTTTATAAATATATATTTATTTTACTGTTCATTCGCGCTAAATACTCTCCAGCGTTTGATAGTCTATTAACAGTTTGCACGTGTTATTGGCAAAATTGTGGTGTCTTTTCCGCAAATGCCATAATGAAGAGTTGAAGTTGAAGCTTATTTTAATAAGATGTTCCGCTATCTTGGCTATAACTGAAGCTAAAGCAATAGGTCGATAGGATGAAGGATCTGCTTTAGGTTTATCCGGCTTCAATAATAAAACTAGAGACTGTGTTTTCCATGACTGCGGTATACTTCCCGTCATCATAGCTGTATTTACTATAGAAAGATAATATTTAAGACAATCATCATCCAGATTTGCAATAAAAGAATAGGGAATACTATCTTCCCCAGGAGCTGAATCCTTCAGTGACGAAAGCACTCCTTTCAATTCACACATTGTGAAGGGGGAATTAAGATCTAGGTTATGGTTATCGTTGTTGACTATTGCAGGGATTGACGGTAAGGATGGAACAACACTCGGTTGTTCAGGTACAAATGGGGGCGCAAGACGGTCCATGATCTGTTCAGCAAGATTTGGAGGGATCTTATTTTGTTGATTATTATTAAATGCAGATCTAAATCTTCTAATATTTTGCCACACAATGGAAGACTTTACATTAGGGCACAAAGTTTCACAGAATCTACGCCAGGCTTCAATTTTTTTCTTTTTAAGAAGTTCCTGCGTTTCCTTAGCAACCTGTGAATATATCTGAAAGTTTTCATCAGACATTACTGTACAATATTGCCTCTCCGCATCTTTTCTTAATTTCACTGCATAAGTACATTCTTGATCCCACCATGGGGGCGATGGTATCCTATCACAACCCATGCTTTTGATTGGAAAAGTTTCATCTGCTACTTCTATCAATGTTTTAGCCAAAAATTCAGAAGAGGCAGACACATTGGAGCAAAATAATTCAGGTAATTGTGATATTTTATGTTCTACCTTTGTTTTATATAAATTCCAATCTACATTTTCTAATTTATGCTTTATCCGGGGTTGTTTTACCTGTTTTATAGGTTTGTTGAAGGGGAGAGAAATTACCAATGGGAAGTGATCACTGCCATGTGTTGAATCGAGCGGGTGCCATAATAAGGCTGAAGCCAAGTCAGGTGTACAAATGGATAAGTCTGGAGCACTTATACTCTCTGTAGGATTTGTGAGACGAGTTGGTAAGCCAGTATTTACTATACATAAACCATGAGAATCAATCAATTCTAGTAATTGCTCTCCATAGTAACTAGAGGAAGAGCAACCCCAGACAGTATGGTGGGAATTGAAATCCCCTAAACATATAAATGGTTTTGGAAGAAAATTAAAAAGCTGGTTAATTTCATTAAAAATACTTATGCTAGGTCGGAAAAAATATATAGATACATAACAGATTTTGTTTACAATAGCAGCAACAACTGAAATATCATTACTAAACGAGGGAAGTGAAAGGAGAGTATAGGAAAGAAGGTTATTAACTAGTATGGCTACTCCACCATACCCATCATTCCTGTCAGATCTTATGCAAGAAAAACCTGGAATCTTGAAAATGGACTGTTGTTTAAGCCAGGTTTCTTGCAGGCAAATAATGGAAGGAGCATATTTGTTAATCATATCTATTAGAGCATGTTTCTTATTGATTAAACTTCGACAATTCCACTGAATTACTTTGGCCTTGTGATCCATTATTAGGTTTATTATAAATTTGATATAAAGTATTAACAACTGTTGCAACGTTGGACGGTAAAACAATGTTTGACTGAGACAGCAATTGAATTAATAATTTTATAGTTTCAGGAATATTTACATCATTTATATTATTTGGACTTTCATAATTTAAAATAGGTTTAGATGATAATGTTGGTTGTCTTATTATTTCAGAATGGGCTTTATGATCATATCCCTTAGAGAATTTTGGGAGTGGTTTTGGTTTAAAAAAAACTGTTTTTTTGTATGATGGAGAGACATGTAAAGGAGCAGTGTGGGCAGGATTATTGTAAACTCTGGTTGGACTTGGTGAGGAAGGAGGAGAAGAAAGTAAGGCATCAGCATATGAGATTTTTGAGATTGGTGGATGTTGTTTTACTGCTTCCATGTAAGAGACACAACTCTTACTCATGGTCTCTTTGATAGATTTCTGTCTCTCAAATTCTAAACATTTTCTGCTGGTGGCCTGATGAGAACCATTACATAGACAGCAATAATAAGATTCTTCTTCAATGTTGCAATTGTCCCCAGAGTGACCTTGACCACACTTGTAACACTTAGATGTTGACCTACATTGACTTTTCATGTGCCCATACTTGCAGCAGTTGAAGCATTGGACAGTAGGGTAAATGTACAGCGAAACTGGTAGTGCAGTGTAGCACATGAAGATACGAGTTGGCAACACTTGGCCATCAAAGGTGATGACTACAGTGCCTGTATTTTCAAATTGTTTTGTATTATTAATTGTAGTCTTTCTTTTAAGCCTCCTTACTTTAATTACTGGACCACACCCAATTGGAACTGAAATATTTGATTTAACTTCATCATCAGACCAGTCCAATGGTACGCCTCTAATTACTCCCATTCTCGTTATGTTAAAAGTGGGAATAAAAACTTTATAGTTTTCAGATTTTAATTGATTATTTGACAGGAATACATTGGCTTCTGCTTGATTCGTGAATCCCAAACTTATACGGTTACGTCCTATACGTTTACGTCCTATACGTTTAATGCTACCATTTACAATGCCTTTTATATTGTTTCTTTTCAGGAATCGGCCAAAGGTGACGGGATGGAGAGTTACACCATCATTACTAGAGGATGTTTCCCTCTGTACATGTATTATGTATGGTGCTACATCAGACGCCTGATAAAATGTACGACCAATAGGCAAATGAGGGGACTCATCTTGATTTGTCGACTGCATGTTTGATTGAGATTGAGAAACCGTTTTAGTGCTTATTGTTTCCTGCTGTTTCATTAAACATTTACAATCATTCGACTTGTCTGTTTTGGATCCTTGTCTCCTCTTTTTTTTATTACAAGTTGTACACAAAACCCTAGGTAAACTTCGTTTCCGTTTGAGAGTATTAATATCTGAACCCGAACAATCGGTATCCATAGATGATTCTGCGGCAGCAATCAGCATTTCCATCGGGGTTTGTGTATTTCTTTCATTATTGTTATTATTAGTACTATATACAACATTTAAATAATTAGCTGCTGGAGGCACTGCTGTCCCCCCAGGGTCCTCGGGCGTATCGCCCATTATAAGATTAAATATTTAAGACTTACCGAATATTTACAGGTTCTACTACACGCTAATCTTAAAAATATATACTACAGTAATAAATATATACAAACACAACGACTTTACGTCAATCCTTTCTACTAAAAATTATTTTTCAATTTTGAAACGAAAAAATTAGCCCGCTCAAATTGAAGTTTCCCGCCCTTTCGTATAATCTATAATGTGACAGTCTTGTATGGGAGTTTCACCAGACTGATGTCAAATTCAAACAATTATTTTTTCTACAGGCTTGTTGAAAAATATCGATACATCGATATTCGTTACTTCAATATATCTATATTTTCAGCCGCCATATTTTGATCCGATACATCGATACAAAATATTCAATATCGAAAATCGTATAAAAAACTATATTTTTTCAAAATAAATTTACCTATTATCAGAATATTTAACGGAATTCAAAGCCATGAAAAATAGGGACGAACGGAAAAATAAACTATTTTCGATGGCGAGTATGTTTTTACTTTCGTTAACGGACAAATTCTGGTTTGCCTGAAACAATAAATTAGTCTTCATTCTTATTTAGTAGGATTAAGATTCTCATATATTAAAATAAAGTACGTTTTGTATAAAATTACTATTACTTATTATTGACTAGACTAAAGTAAATAAATAATTATTTTAAAATAAATTAAATTAATTCATTTATTTCAGGCTTGAAATACCCATAATTACATTACAATTCAATTTGAAAAATTTAAAATTAATAATAATAATACAAAGTCAAATTCAGTTCAATAGTTAATACAATGTTAGATTAGATCAATAAATGTCAGAATTACACCGTCAGTCAGTCATATATTAAAAGAATTGTATTAAATATTAAAATAAATTATATAAAATTAAAATTTTAATAAATGTCATTATTATATTTAAATACATTTATAGTTTTATTACAATTTCCTAACAGGAATTGATATTATAAATATATTAAAACATGGATATTTTAAAACCGATTTCCGATCTCAGAAAGTTTGACCGATATTTTTTCCTGGATGTATCGAGGCCGATATTGATATTTTAATAACTATCGATATTTTTCATCACTGCCGACATCCCTATTTTTCTATTTTTTGGTGACAATTACACTAATGACAGCCGTTCCCAACGTGATTATTGCCATTTGTGAAAATTTTGGATACTTGTGATTTGGGGTTCTTTATCACCGGTTTCCAACCCGTTAAAACGAAGTAATAAGATAATTTTATCAACAACTCCACCATAATAATGCATTGGGCACGCCACAATTATGGCGATAAGTAAGTTACCTCTTTGAGGCGTGGTTGAAAAGACCTCACGGCGTCCTCACCTTCCGCAAGACGCAGGTTCTCATCGAACACGGTAAGTTCGGGAAGTTCCTGCACCGGATTCGTACGGAAGCGACGCTTGGGGGTCACCACTGTGTGAACCACCTGGAGGACACGGTTGAGGTGTGCCCTGCTTGGGCAGAGCGACGTCGTGTCCTCAAGGGGACGATCGGCGGCGGCGATCTCTCGCGCCGGGCCGTGGTACAGGCCATGGACCGGAGCGAGGAGGAGTGGCAGGCGTACGCCTCCTTCGATCGGAGGCGGCCGATCGCGTGAGGCAACAGTTCTCACGCCCCAACAAACAACAGGAGTGGGTTTTTAGTCAGTAAAAGTCTGACACTATCTCCCGCTCCGCCTAAGAGCGAGATTTGTCATTAGATTATTTTCCCACCTAAAACAAAAACCAAAATAATTCACATTAATAAAAAAAAATCTCGTGTTGGTTTCGTTGTTCGACAGCTTCGATCAATAATGTACATTGTTGACAGAAATTCGACTTGCTATAGTGTAAAAAAGCAATACGCTAATAATAATCTTTAATTTAAATAAGACAGTTTTACAATTTATGGAATTCCTAGCTTTCGTGCTCTCTCTCAGGAGAAATACAATTACTTCGTTTTCAATTTAAATGGATACACGATAAATATAAATAAAAAAAATTAAATTGAAGCTAAAATAAAAACAAAACCAAAAAGTTGTAAATACAGTCCGCGCACGATAACTGGGTGTTGTTGCGTCGCTGGGGGCGTGCTTAATGTGGCCAGCCTTACTAATCTACTGTCCCTCTTAGAATTAAAAACAATCTTTCGTAACTCGTAAGTTGTTTACGTAAGTGGTTTTGTATGGTGTCTGAACGTAAATAATAAAACCATCCCATCTCTTCGTGTGGGTGTCGTAAGAGGTGAACAAGGGACACAGGGCACAGATAATGTTGCTGCCCATTCTCTAGTGTGTATAGAATGGGCAGCAGCATTCTCTGTACATTGCAACAACCACACTGCGATCGTCAACCCGCATGCCAAGCATGGCGATTATGGGAAATGCCTCCCAATGAAAAACACAACCTTTGGCCCCCTGTGCCCGGCAGCCTTTCTACCCTTGACTTCGGTAATCTCCGGATGAGATCCGGCTACCCCTATAAAAAACAACGACTGGACCTGGCAACACTATAACGCGCGTACACTCCGGTCTGACGAGATGATCGCCGAACTTGAAGAAGAATTGAGCAGGCTGTGAATGAGTTTGGTGGGTTTTGTTATTTGAAGTCCGAAGACTGGGGAGGACACAATAATTCTAAAATCTTGTAACCAGCATTATTTCTGGGACGGTCACCAGCAGTCCCAGGATGGTGTTGGGTTAATCGTCCACAACTCCCTTGTGAACAATGTGGTGAGGTTCGTGAGTGTGTCGACCGGGTAAGCGTACCTATTATACTCAGAATATCATCATATTCCCTGAAGGTCATACAGGTTTACGCCCCGACCTCGACACACTCCGACGACGAAGTATATCCAGAGCCATGCATGGTTCTAAGACTCACTTTACCATGGTCATGGGGGACTTTTAAGCGAAACTGGGCAAACGAGACTATGATGAGCTTCGAGTGGGGCAATTTGGATTTGGTCTTCGGAACCACCGGGGACACCTACTTGCTAGTTTTAAGGAGAAGGAGGGCCTCTATGGTGAACTCCTTCTTCAAAGTGTGAGCGTAGAAAGTGAACCAGGCAAAGCCCTGATGTTGCGACCAGAAATGAGATTGACTTCATCATGTCGACGTATAAGGGAAATTATTTATTGAAATGAAATTATTTATTGGAAGGGAAAAATTATTGTAAAGAATACCTCAGAGAAGTATGTCGTCAAAGCTAACTAGAGTAATTTGCTGCTAAATACTGCAAAAGCATTAAAATATGTTATATTCACATACCAATGGAAAACAATGTGTATAAATAATATCAAGATATGGCGTAAAAGACCTGGTATCAAAATCAAAAATATAAAAAAACAAACTTTGGAGCGGAAACGGAAAAGACGCCATATTGGCAACGCCGACATTTTCCTCTCAGTTTCGCTGCGTCAGCTACCTGCTGTAGGAGCGGAGGTAAAAATTGTGTCTTTTGAATAATTTTATTCATTAGAAGAAAAAATAATCTCTGTGTTAGCAGCTGTAGGTAAGGATTGCGTATTTTTATTAAAATTACTTTTTTCTATCCATTGATCGCTTACGTGCGTGACTTCACAAGACGCTTTTTTTTAGTACCTATGCAAATGCAAGCCATGAATCAATTCGGAAATAGAGGATTTGGCGGCCCACCGCAGCCACAAAGACAGAACCGTCGTGGTAATAACCGCGGAGGCTTTCGTAATTCAAGATTTGATAATATGCCGCAGAGGAATCAGAATCAGGGACAAGGAGGTCAACGGCCTAATGAGGTAAGTGCTTTGAAGATATTGTATTGATTTCATGGTTATTCTGAAGGTTTGTTTTATCAGTTTGCAATTCTTGGTTTATTTACCCGATCTGTGTGTTGTAAAAATTGATGTTTAGTAAAAATCCTCAACACAATAGGCGTATCGATTTAGAAATTACCATGTCGGTGTCGACGCCATCTTGTGTTTGCTTGGTGGTTTCTTGGCTGCCTGGGATATTGATTACGAATGCGGAGCATTTGTTTTATGCTCGTATTTGTTTGTAGAAGAAAGTTTTTAAGGTCTAAATATAAGTAGGTAATACCGATTCGGTATTTTCTATTTATCATTTAACATCTAAATAAGTCCCGAAGGAAAAAAATTCTTTTCATCACTGACCTACTTTCCAATATTTAAATAGCTAAATAGGGAGAATGTAGCTGTTTATCCCTTAAATGCTTTGGGCCAGTTTTTACCATATCTGTTGTGTTATCGAACTAGAGTTACCGATGCTTCGCTCCCGTCCCCCAAGATAATTAGGAAGTAGCCAATGGCATTCGATGATTCTGTAGCATTAGTGATGAAATTTTCGTTAACGTATCTTCTAAAAAAAAACAATTTCGTTCAGGCACCTTGATTGGAGACCCTGGCCTGGCTTGGGGCTTGAGTTTAATTTCCTCTATGATATTAGAAATGCATGTAATCTAAATTCACTGCATTTCGTAAACAGAAAAAATTATTTGTTATTTGTTTTTGTAGATAAAGTCCACCCCAATTGTTGATAAGCCTCAACAACCAGTTCAACAAAATCAACCACAGGCTAAACCTCAACAACAACAGCAAGCACCCAAACCTGAAGTTCAGCAGGCACCTCAGCAACAGGCTCAACAACCTAAACAACAGGCCCCACAACAGGCACAACAGAAGCCACAGCAGCCACAACAACAACAGCAACAAAAACCTGCCCCTGTTGCTCAAGCTAAGAATGAGTCACAGGATCATGTTGATAAGTCAATTAATGTTGAGCAAAAGAACCAAAGCCAACATCCCAATCAGAACCAGCTTTCTAATCAAAACCAGAATGCTAACAATCATAACCAACATTCCAATCTAAACCAACAGTCCAATCATAATCTACAGAGGGTAAGTTACCATCATCTTTGTTATGTTAATAATTTATAACTATCACTACTGAGTAAGAGCATAATTAATTGTCTTTCCTCAGAATCTCAATGGCAACTTTGGAGGTAACAACAGGCAGGGTGGATGGGGAGGCCAAGGTGGCCCTGGAAACAAGCAAGGTGGTGGCAACTTTGGTCAGGGTAACAAACAGTTTGGACCAAAACTAGGTGGTGGTGGCCCTGGAGGACCTCCTCGTAACCAACAGCGCCCTAACAACATGCGTGGACCTCAGCAAGATGGAGGAAAACCGGTCCAGAGGGAGGTTAGTACTTAGTCCAGCAGAGGCTCTTGTTTGTGTTGCTGCTTTTTCTTTTAGAATTGACCACATAACCAGTCTTCATCTGATGTTAGTTTTTGTGTAATATGGGAATTATGTCTCTAATAGTATACAATTATTTTTTTGCTTATCTGCCTATATCTAACCGACTGACTAAAATATTAATGCATAGCCGAAACGGTTACACCAATAGACAGAGATTCATGAGGATGGTTGATATCTTTAAAATTTAACAATACAATTGGTAATATGGTGGAATTAAACCCCTTTTTTAGAAAGGTCCATGATGGCATAATATGCCATCAGAAATAGTAAGCTATCCTTGAAAGACATAAATAACATGTCTATCTTTTTATATTGAGTCTGTTGTAAACAATACTTAAAACATAACCCTTCTTGCAGTCAGGTCAAAAGAGAGGAGACCTGAGTCCCAGCAGTTAGAACATTAGAAGACTGATTATGCTTATAATGCAAAACAATAATTTGACTGAACGTTTGGCGCAGCGGTTAAGTGATTGGCTGCTGTGCTGCGTTTCGCGGGTTCGAATCCCGAGCGGAACAATATTTGTATGGCTTACAGATAGATGTTCTGGGTCTGGGTATCTTATGTATGGGAATTAGCATGTTTGTGAACACACACCCACGCAATACAAGTTATTCTTAGTGTGGGGAATGATAAAAAAAAAAAACGAAATTTTATCAAAAGTAAATTATTAGTTAGTAGTAATCTACATGCTAAAGCTATATTATTTATTATTATATTATTATGCTAGTCTGTTCATAAATACATAATACTAATTCTTAATTTATTACCTCTTCTAAGGCTGTTTTACTTGAAAAGTACATCTCACCTATCCCAATTATTTTACAGCATCTGTTTTGTTACGAGAGTTTTGTGAGTTAAATAAACCCCTTACTCCAACCCTTATCATAATTTGTTGCAGGAACAGATGTTAGCACACAAGCTTAAGGACTTGGTGGGACCTTTGACTGATTTGCCTACAATTGATCAATCTGAAGTCAAGTTCAATGGAAGAAGTCGCTTGTACATTGGCAATCTCACTGGTGATGCTACCGAAGAAGAGATAACTAGTCTGTTTGCTCCCTTTGGTGAAACAGCTGAACTATTTATTAACAAAGAGAAAAACTTTGGATTCATTAAAATGGTAAAGTATAGGAAAATTCTTTTACCTAGAAAACACTATTTAACATGTACCTGATTTCATGAATCTTTAAAAAAACAAATATAACTAAAACTTGTTTCTTTTTTTCATAGGATTACAGAGTTAATGCTGAAAGGGCAAAGAGGGAACTAGATGGTAAAAATAGAAATGGAAGAACACTAAGAGTTAGGTTTGCTCCTCATAATAGTGCAGTCAGGGTGAAAAATCTGCCCCCATTTGTGTCAAATGAACTTTTGTATCGTGCATTTGAGATCTTCGGAAAAATTGAGAGGGCATATGTGAGGGTAGATGAACGAGGAAAAACTCTTGGTGAAGGTGTAGTAGAATTCGCACGAAAACCTAGTGCTTTGGCTGCTATTCGTAATTGCACTGAAAAGTGTTTCTTCTTAACATCGTAAGTTGCCATTTATTTCATTACAGTATTCTATTAACTGCTAAGAATTTTTCGTATAAACTGTAATAAATGTGTCATATTTTAGATCCCTTCGTCCTGTTATTGTGGAAAGTTATGAGGAGCCTGACGAGTTTGATGGTCACCCAGAAAAGAATTTGCCCAAAAAGCACCCTGAATTTCTTCGGGCGCGTGAGCTTGGACCACGTTTTTCTGAGCTAAGCAGTTTTGAGCATGAGTATGGCACAAGGTGGAAGCAACTGCATGAGCTGCATCGTCAGAAGGAGGAGGCCCTCAAGAAGGAATTAGCTGCAGAAGAGGAAAAACTAGAAGCACAGATGGAGTATGCCAAGTGAGTTAAATGTTTTTACCTGACTAAAGATGGGTTATTTTTTTGTTTTTACGCGTATTTTTTTACGATTTGTTTCCAAAAGTTATCAATATTTGTTATGTTTCGGCGGTTTTATACAACGCAACATATAAAACTGTGTATTTTTCAGGTACGAGCATGAGACTGAGCTACTCCGTGAACAGCTGCGGCAGCGCGAGCAGGACCGCGAGCGCCAGAAGCGCAGCTGGGAGATGGCGGAGCGCGCGGCCGACGAGCGGCGCGAGAGCGAGCGCGCGCTGCTGCTGCGCCAGGAGGAGGAGCTGTCCAGCCGCATGCGCCAGCAGGACGACGAGCTGCGCCGCCGCCAGCAGGAGAATACGCTCTTTGTGCAGGTAATCATCACTCTCATTTTTTGACCCTGATCACCTCAGTATGTCTTCTCATAATTATATTATTTACTATAACAATAAAAAGTTCCCAGATAAGCAACAGGAAAACAAAAATGTTCTCAACTTTAGTGATCATTGCAAACTAAATATATACAGGAAAAGTTTTTAACTAGTGCACAAATAAGCATAACATGCCTGCGCACGGGGCGTGGGGTGAAGGGAGGGCGCAGGCGCGGGGGGGGGGAGAGGCGGCGCTAGCGTTTGACCTAGGCTTGGGCAAAATGTGTCTCCATCTTTGTGATTCGAACATTTGTGCATCTGAATCACTGAAATGTTCACTGAAGTGATGTGTATCATTTGGAACATCAAACGGAACATTTGAAACATCGGCTCACAAGATCCAAACGGAACATTTGGAACATCGGCTCAAAAGATACAAAAAGAACATTTGAAACATTGGCTCACAAGATACGGACGGAACATTTGGAACAACAGCTCAAAAGATACAATCACAACTCGACTGTTATGAATCTTGATCTGTTACGTTGCGCCATATACACCAATAGTTTTATTTAATTGAATTTTGATTTGAGAGTAATTTAAAGTAGACGTTTTTAGTTCAGGTCATTTATTATATTTACACTATTTACGTTTTAATTTGAATTTTAAAAAGATTGGAGTTGTGTTTGAAGTATGTTTTTAGTGTTCCAATTGTTCCAGATATTTTTAGTTCAGTTCATTAAAATTTACACTATGTTTTAATTTAAGTTTTAAAAAGACACTTCACTTAAAGTAAAGAATGTTTCAGTTTTCCAATTGTTCCAAATGATGCATTTAAAACATTACTGCAGTTCCAACCTTTCGGAACACTAAAATGTTTCAGAACAGTGAGGGGGAAGAAAGTATAACACACGCCTAGTTTGTTTGAATGTGGCCCCGTACCGTGGCTGACTAGGGCCTCAGACAGACGTCAATCCCTGTGATTTTATTCTCTGAAGAGAAGTGAAACTCCAGGTGTATGTAGCGGTGGAGCCTAGATGATTTGAAACAGCTAGAAAACGAGCAGGTTACTTCGAACAATACGTGTGTTCGGGTTCAATAATAGGTTGTTTTTAACAGACTTCAAAAAGGAGGCGGTTCGGCTGAATGTTTTTTATATCGACGGTGAAGTGCCAATAACTTCTAACTAACATTTTTCGAGAAAATTACTTTTTATCGCTTTTTATTCAAATGTGTGTTTCCGCATATTTTTGTGAAATCTCTGAAATTGTGGAAACACTTCCTAACTAAACCAACATGTCAATGCCGTGCTGCACCTGCTAACGTTTTTAAGACAAAAAATTTTGACTTTGACAGTTAGGAGTTCTTGTCACTTCGCCGTCGATATGTATGTTCTCTGATGTCTTGGTCAATTGTGGACCGATTTTTCATAGAAAGGTTATGCTTCCGAGTTTGTCCCTTATAAAGGGAATCCAATTGGGATTTTTAATTTCTTTTTTGTTTTAAGTAGTAATCAGACTTGCATACCGACGGTTTCTAATTATATACCAACATGTGTAAATAGTTCGATTCCCGATTGGAATTATGAAGAAAATATTATTTTGTAACTACTTTACGATTTTGCTATAAAATCAGCTGTTTTTATGGAACTAGGTAATCTCGGTCTTTTGGGAAAGTAAATTCACGTGCTTTGGGGAATCCGTGGTCATTGAGTTCGTAAACTGACATTGATTACGTTCCATTCCAGTTGCGATACAGGACTCGTACAACACAAAATTGAAATTCAAAAATGATTTAGCTGAAAGGTGAAATCTAAAACAAAATACAATTTATTTATAAAAAACTTCAATCCCGCATACGTGCGGGATCCTGCATTTCCGATCCCGCAGAAAAGGTGCGCGATCCCGCATTTGTGGGATCCCGCGCTTGCAAGATTGGATTCTCTTCCCATAGAAATATTGTTATGATTTAATCATGAATTTCGAAAATATGGAACAGAACTCCTCATAGGACAACAGCAGAACCGTCGTAACAAGTAAAATTGCTGTTTATATGTGTACTCCATGACTGACTGAAAGAAGAGGGGGAATATTTCAAACTGATCTGATTATGAAGCTTGAAGTTAGGCACCAGAACTCTGTAATAAATTAATGTAATCTAACTGTGTTTGTGATTATGAGAATTGTCATGAGATGCTCACTATAAGGTATATTAGGTTTGGGTGAGGGGCACTTTTTGGTGGTGGTACCATAATTAAAAAAGTGTAAAATAAAACCTTTTACAAAAATTAATGCAACACTTCAATGTAAAAAAGCGCTGAAAAGTGCAAAATAACTTTAATTTCGGAAGTCAGTGTTAAATAACGAAGATACGAAACTATTATAGAAACACCGACTTTCGAAATTAGTTATTTTACACTTTTCAATGTTTTTTTTACAAGTCAGATATTTTTTTTTTTTTTTTGTAAAAAGATTTTTATGTTTGGATATTATTGTAATTATGTAGCTGATACTAATTTTTAAATACCCTAGAAGGCAATCAATTGTTTCAATCTGAATTGTATCATGTGTAAGTAACATACGTCAAGTGCTTTAATTTGGATGGATTATAATTTTTTTATGGTCTTAAGCCTGCATTTTGATGGTCTTAAGCCTGTGAAAGTATGAAAGAAAAATTGGAATTACATTTACAAAACAACTTTATAGCCTAAATTTAAAAAAACAATTCTATATTGTTAAAAATAGCAGTCAGTGACCACATCGACTTGGCTGATACCCACTCACGTGCTAGACCGGTGAGAGACAATAAGTTTCTAAGTAAACATGTCTCTCACACATATCAAAATAAAAAAAAAATATGTTTATTAAAATGAGTTAAGTTTATTAAAATTATCATGTCAAAATTTGCACACTGGTTAAAAAATTTCCTGTATTAATGACTTATGAATTTGTCTGACAGAAAATTTGAAAAATTGATGTTGACTCTTTAAACACAGGCAATGTCTAATAGACAAATCAATAATTGAAATAATAAACCTAATTATTTGAATGCCCAATAAACAGAAGTTAACATTCAAAATAATTTAACAGGCACAACGTCTGAACTCCATGTTGGACCGCCAAGAGCAAGGCATGTTTGACCAGCAGCAACCAATGGTAAGTAATTCATTTTATTCATAGTCTGGCATCTCAGGTACTGAGACAGAGCTCTCTTTGTCCAATGATACAACATTTAAAATTTTTGAAGTGCCAGTTTTGTTTATCTCTTAACTTAAATCCATTCAAGTACACAACACCATTCTTGTGAGCATATATTTTGTCTGCCTGTATTTCGTAGGATTCGATTCGATTCCGTTTTGATTGAACAAAAATTTATTATTGACTACTATTTTTTTGAAATATAATGATAAATATTTCAACTGATACCATTAATCTGTCCATGTTTTATGGGTTTTTCTTGTTATCGTTTACAATATGATCAATCCGAAAATACGTTATGAAATTGGAGTATAATTTAATGTATCACTTGAATTGCAAAATACACAATAAGGACAAAGTGGAAAATCTCAACAGCAGGTTTGAATCATTTGTTACATGTCTCATTGAGAGGAGAGATGTGTTAATGTCACGTTATATTCATCTGTATTCACTGAGCAATATCAGTTTGTTCTGTTCAGTAATCTCGCTTGTTACCTTCGGCAAACTCTTTACCAGTATTTACTAAGGAACAAATGTTTCGCGATTTCTCATGCTTTCAATATTACTTAGATGTTGTGTTTCCATATTTATTTTGATTAAAACTGCTCTGCATATGAGTAATAGATTAGGGAACTGTATAGAAAACAAATGCGAATAGTTTTTAGGATTAAATTAGCATAATTATACAAGTGTGGCCGCATTTTTGAGTTATCGTTGCTATCATTATGATGTGTGTAACATGTGACAAAGGAGGAAGATGTCAGCAATCATAGAGGATTATAGTGCGTGCACAAGAGTGTACGTATTTACAAGTACACGCTCTTTAAGCTCAATTACTACAGTAATACCAGTACCTATTACAGTACCAGGATACTATAAAAACGTGAGATACCTTTGCTTTATGAATGTTGATTGAATTCGGAACTACCAAAAATTAGTAATGACATCGAAAGCATTTTATCGTATCAATTTTGTATCTGCTGTTAACAAGGTCAAGGTAACGGTGCAGTGACCTCTCTGGTCGGCAGACGGATTGATGGCATCGATCGTCAGTTGTCAATGTCATCAGCTATTGTTGTAGTTTGATGACACTTTCTACTGACACACAAAATTTCTACCAGCACCCACGGAAAATAAATACTTATAAGATACTGTAGTGCCGCGTCAACTTTGGCGACATGCGCTCCAAACTAGGAAAGCCACTGGAAACCATAAACTCATCTTTGTAACTATGAAAGCATGTAGATACCCCACAGGATTACTTTATAAAAAAGTGATGAAATACTTCAAAACGTCACTATGACAACTAAGGTAAAGTGATTTGTCAACCCCCCTGGTGCTGGTGGAATGACAGTACACTTAACCTACATTTTCCCAGTAAGATGTTTATGGAATAAACATTCCGATTGCACCGCAAATAAGTAAATGTATTTAGTGTTAACATTTTTTAAATCTAATTCGTAACTCCAGTTTCTGTAATCATCATAGAAACAAAAAATATTCGGTAATTTCGAAACAATAACTTTACTTTTTATACGAAACATTATTTACTTGGTGTGGTTGAAAAAGCAGAAGGTGCAATTTTGTATGTACCTTGGGCCGCTCAGCGTTGCAGCACTTTCTGACCTATCATAAAATGAAGACCCAATCTACCAGAACACTTTGCTTTAAGGTACTACCATGGCATATTAAGTAAAAAGATACAGAAGTTCCAAAATTATTACTGCAAATTTTTTAACTGTGTTCATTTATGCTCATCAAAATGTATTTCTCTTTTTTTTACCGACTCCGGTTTATGTGAAGTGCTAATCATAAATCTTTAATTTCGCCAGATATATATTAAAATATAAAACGTTTTACAAAAAAAAAATAAAAAAATACTTCAATGTAAAAAAAAACACTGAAAAGTGCAAAATAACTTTAATTTCGGAAGTCGGTGTTTCTATAATAGTTTTGTCTCTTCGTTATTTAACATCGACTTCCGAAAATAAAGTAATTTGAAGTCAGTTGTATTTTTTTTTTAAAGGGTTTTTTATTTTACACTTTTTAGTTATGGTACCACTATTTAATTGTACTCCTCAGACATACTTAAACCTTATAGCCAGAGTGCATCTCATGACAATTCTAATAATCCCAAACACGGTTAGATTACATTATTTTATTACAGAGTTCCGGTGCCTAATTTCAGGCTGCTTCATCAGATCAGTTCGATACATTCCCCCTTTTCTTTCAGTCAGTCATCGACTACACGTATAAACAAAGCAATTTTACTTTTACTACGGTTCTGCTGTGATCCTATGAGGAGTTCTGTTCCATATCGTCCAAGTTTATAATCAGATCATAACAGTATTTTCTATGGGACCTATTCGGAAGCGGAAGTATAAACTTTCAATTAAAAAAAAATATATATTGAAAAATCGGTCCACAATTGACCGAGAAATCGGTAACTTACATAAAAAAAAACATTCATCCGAACATAGAACCTCCTCCTTAACGGTCCAACGGTTTATAGCACTGACTTGGCTTTGTGAATACACGTTTAGTTTCGATAGTAAAACACATTGTTACAAGCTTTTATTTAGTTCCACCTGTCCCGATGTTTAAATGTTTAATCAAATCTTGCAAATTAAATTTAATCCCGGTTATCGATTAAGCTGACATTTTGCATGCATGTGTAAATCAGATGACAATGCAAAATTATTATGGCATGGAGCTGATCTGATGAATCGGAAGTGGCCATAGAAACTCAGATAAACCCTATCATATTTGAGCTTATTGGAATGGTCTTGATGAGTATTAATTATATAGGTATATGCCGCGCTATATAAAAGCTTGTTATGAAAAAATGATTTTCATTGAAAACTTGTCTAAGATAGATTTCACGCTGTAACAAGAAGTCTCCCGTACCTACAAGGGACCATAAGACTGACTTGAGATTTTGCATACCTAATCTTTTGTAGGTACAATGGTAAAATATTTATATTTGTAAATTGAAAAGAAACAGACGATCTACATACGAAATGGTTATAACTTTTGTATGCAATTGATTAAGGAGTCATGTTGCATTTTGGATTTTTTTCACTCTACAATTTGAGGTAGGTCTTCAGAACGTGCTACATTGCGGGGCCCATTCTACGCCATCTTCTTTAATTTACCGTCATTAATAAAGAGCTGCTATAAATTCTAACGATTATTATTGGATGTTTGTTGTAACTTGTATGTTAACATTAATTTTTGTAGAATATCTATACCTACATTTTTAAATCCACTGTTTTTGTTATCAGGCAGTGTGCGTTAACGGTTTGCGTACACTTAATCTGATAATCATTGGATGTCTTTAGAATTTAATTGACATCAAACAACAATGTTGATTGAAGAAGTGACCTTTCCTTGTGAAGTTTCTTTTCACTCTTTTCTCTTGATGTTTCTTGAACAAAAAGCTGTATTCAGCTTTTTTTGTTTGGCAAGATGAGGCTTGTTTCCTAATATTATATTAACGCATGGAATAAATAAACTACAGTATCACACAATTATAAGTTGGAATGTGACCTTTCCTACCTACCTTCAGAAATGTTAACGATACATAAAGATATTATCTATTATAAATTAACTACGAAACAGGGGAATGATTGTGAGCGGCTTACCCTGAAAAAACAAGAAACCGACTGAATATCTATTAACCAATGAATTGTTCTTGGAATGTTTGGTCCCTAGTAAATACATAGAATAGCTAAAATTATTATGTGAATGCTTACATTATTAGGCTTTACAATCGTCAACCTGGTTACCATATACTTAGATGTTATTTTATTATATTTTTATAATTCTTCTAGCGAAATTCTATTCGAAAGTATTATGATTGCTTACTTAGGATGGAGGCTTCAGAGACCAGTACGACATGCCACGTGGGAGTTATGATGACATGCCGCCAAACCGCGGTTGGGAAGGACCGCGCCAAGTGGACGATTATCCAAACAAACGTCGTCGTTTTTAAAACTGCTCTTGATGGGCCCAAAGTGTGTTTAATTTAACTTTGTTTCTGTCTATGAAGCATTTTATTTGGTTTCGTGGTCGTTGGTTGGGTACAAATAAGGGGTTTTCTTTGACGTTTAGTCTGGATAAAAACGTTTTTGACCAGTCGTTTACACCTCCGTCAGTTTTAAAATGTTTTTTTTTTTTTTTTCTTAAAAAGTTATGATACACTTTGAATTTACGGCACCAGATAACTACATAGAAAACTATATTAAAGCGCTAGAGGGTGGGGGGGGGCAAAGGTCAATTTTAGCATAAACCTTTCACCAAATGTCTACTTGATATCAATCTAAAACCCTTTTTAATGGGAAGGAAATTATCAAAAATATTGATCAAATCTGTTTTATTCAATTTTTAGTAACCCGCCCTGGCATTACACGGGTTGAACAAATAATTTATAAAAAATATTATTTCATTTATTTCAAATGGTGAAAGAACTTGTCAAATTGTTGTGCAGTGGTTTACAGAGATTACCACAACAAGTACACTAGCGAAATTCGCAATCTCCAAATGTTTGTGAAAAATTACTTTCAATGACATTGACAATATGTCAAAACCGTGTAGAGAAATCAATAATTTGTAATTTAAAAAAAAATACTACGAACGCAACAAGCAAAAACAGACCGTGATGAATTGTTGTTTACCGTGACTTACTGAAGTAACTTCATTATTGAATTGATCTGACCAATGCCCCAGTGTTGCGATATCATCAAATAATTTGCTCCTTATTTGTCCTAACCAAAGACTATAAAATTTGGCACTGCGGCCGTTAGCATTGTATCACGTTAATATATTATATTTTAAGAAAAATTACTTTAGAAATAATGGAAGATAGAGAAAATTGCTACATATTTAAGTTAATAGCTAATGAAGTATCTTGTTGTTACCGTTGTGACATTATATGGCATTGTAAATTTTATGACAATTCCTTCACATAAAGAAATATCATCGGCATTAAAATAATGATGGTAAATAACCAACTCCACTAGCTTTAAAAATGTTTAGTATACCTACATTTCATCTATACACAATTCAGTAATCTGATTACAAGCATAGCAAATAATTTTAACATTCCTGGTCTTCACTGCACCACTGCAATGTTAGAAATGCCTAATGAAATTATTAGGGAATCATTTAATTAATTAAATCATCTAAACTATCCAAAAATCGCGTATAGCGTAAAATGTATTTTATTTCACACATCAGAAACGTCTACAATTGGAACTGAACCTTTCTGAAAGCACTATTTTTAGTGTAATTTAGTTTCATAGATATAATAGTTGCATAATGTTAAAGTCTAGTTCTACAAACGTTTTAGAGATCAGTATTTCATATCTTGATTTAAAAAGAGGACATTATCCCAATAACAATTATTTAGTTCAATTTACTGTATCTATTTCGTTGCTATTCTTGGTAAAGAATATTTTTATATCTTTTTTTTTTAAAGACGCATCACAGACTTAGTATCTGAAGAGATTTAGAATTTGTAACTTCAGTGATTATTTCTTTAAATGTTACTTTTCAGGATAGTAATGTAAAACCTGCAACTTAAAAATAAATGGGTCTCTTACCGTTACATAATATGGAAAATACATCTAAGCACACTGGGCTTTTAAACTTAAATGAAGACAAATTTCGCAAACTAAATCATCTAGTTTCGCAATAAGGACTTAAAAAAATAATTGAATTTGGACGTATTTGAGTTTTCAAGCGCCGCCGCTTATGAATTGCAAAATAAAAGTGAACCTCCTATCAGTAACATTAATTTGATGCTTTATCAGATGACGTTTCCCTGCGCGGGCGTAAGCCATAATTTTATGTTATTTTAAACGTGCATAGTGAATTGAGTGTGAAAAGATTATTTAATATTTCGTAAATTAGTTTTTTTTTTAATTTTCTTTTTTCGTAAATAAACTACATTATTTAAGAAATTATTCTTTATTTTTAGCAAAACCCATTTTCAATGTACAGTCTTCGATCATTTCATCTAACACAGACTAACACTGGTAAAGGTTCATCAAAGTGTCGGTGTAGGAATACGATATCGCACCCAGTCAGACGAGGGCGGGCTTCTACAGTTTTATGTTTTTTTTTTTTTTGCGAATTTGTTTTAGTTACTCATCTTTCGTAATTGCCCTATTAGATAATGCCTTCAGTTTCTGTGTAATTTAAATTTCATTTTATTCTACTGCTTTTTAACTGATTAAAAGTTCGCCCTCCGACGAATAAAACGTACAGAAATCCGTTTTTAAATTAAGGTCTTATTGGATTAACTATGTGAAATAAGGGTCTGCCTACACCGAGACGAGACATAACGCGACGATGTTTGAAGCAGGCAGTTACTTTGCGAAGCATAGCGCGGTCAAAACGTCGCGAGGCGCATCGTATATCCGCGAGCCCTATACATATTCGCGAAGCGCAGCACCGGCGAAGTGTCGTTTCAATGCCATTAAAAGTCAAACTAAGAAAATGTGAAATGAAAGACCAAGCCCGAAAATTGTACCAGCCTGTGACTTCTACTGCAGGGCAATTTAGTTTTTCTATACTCGTCCAGGAAATCCTAATTGCCTAATCTGGTACTAATGCGGAGCTTACGCGCCTGCTAGTTGTGACAGTGGGAGAGTGGAAACTTCATCGGCAGAGTTCTTGTTTCCGTCGGCGCTCCATCTATTTTAGAACCCAGACCTAATAATCATCGCGTACTAGCACGCGAAGATTGTAAGAAAAGACCGAACAGCATGTCTTTATTTTCATGGTATATGAAAGAGTATCGATACTTGTATCGACACTCTTGTGCTACCCCATCTTAGATCGTCGTATTGTGCTGGCTAGCCGTGCGACTGCGAAAAACCTCAAGCGGCAAAAATATAACAACCTCGTTGGCAATTAATTTTTCGAGCCGTTTGGGGTACAAACTCTTGGGCTGTGCAGTCGGAGTTGCTCATACACTATTTAAAAATTTGTCCAATAGCTAAGTTGATACCTCACGTGACCGAAGGGCTGGCATTTACCTCTGCCAGCATTGCTACACAATATAGCAATGCATCACATGGCCGTTATTCTTTAGAGCAACTTTCTAGACAGCGATGCAGAGGATTGTTTTTACGCCATAGTTTAATGATATTTAGTTGGAAGTGCATAGCTAAGTTTTTATATCGAAGATTACTTCGGTCAAAATAACAATAATTTCAATTTAACAACGGCATGTTAAAACTATAAGTTTCAATGAATCTACTAATAAAATACACAGCTTTTGGATAAAAAAAGGTAAAGATACACAAGCCTAATTCATAGTAATTCGAGGTTGAAGTAAACAGACTAAATGATTTTTTTTTTGCAATTACAAAGTTCTGTTATGAAAGCCATGCAGCACTACATTCTTTTAAATTTATATGTGTTGCTATGACAAACACTAATATACTAACATTATTTCATGCTAAAATCACTTGTAAATAACTAAAAAAAACCTCACAATCTACAGGTAATATAACTTAATAACAGGATCTGTATTGTCATCATCATCAGATTTTTAGTTGATAACTTCAAAAAAGATTCCAAAAGTGATTACTGTAAAACTTAAACGCACAAGTAAATAAAACACTACAAAGGTGGATTCAATGAGTGTGTGCATTTCATACCAGATTCCTCAAGGTGGTGCAAAGACAGACAAGCGTAGCTATAGCTTTCACATGGAGGAGGAGGATAGTGCTCCGTGGGTACGAAAATGTAAAAAAGACCGCCCAGCCGTTACGCAGTGAAGTGCAGAATTCTATACGCCAATCTCATTACAAAACATTAAAACAACGCGAGTTAGCTGTGGGCAAACGTTAGTTACTATAATAATAATAATAAGGATGTCAGTAATAAAAGTAAATTATTAACAACAAAAATAACAAACTAATAGGCACATAACATAAAGTATACTACAAATTTTAGGAATTAGACGAGAACACGCAATTTTGTAGATCCAAAGAGCTGCTACACTATGTGGATCGGCTCAATTGTTGCGTGTTAGACCATCAAGACATCGTTGCAGAAAAAGGACTGTTATTGCTCGGTTGTGTTTTTTGGACGTTATTCAGGCCTTTTATGCAAAATGTTTTATATATGGGTTGCCACCTCTTTTTTTATGAAATGTAGTATTTTTTTAAATCATTGCAAAAAAATAGAATAGAATAAAATTTATTGTATACCATAAAAGTAACACAACTTATACATAAATCTATGGGTACAATGGCGGTCTTATTGCTAACAGCGATATCTTCCAGACAACCTTAGGATGGATCGTAAGAACTTAAAATAATACAGGGGGTAGTCTGCGGTGTGCTGCTAACAAATAGTGCTTTTACAATATTTTGGAAAATAGTAATAGTACACATTTATTTGGTCGTAGATTCTTATTTTTCAATATCTACTTATTTTAGTCCCTTTGTATAATCAGCAATTACATTCCAGAAAATATGGCACAAAATTAACAAAACAACTTTGACTAATGGCGGACTAAGTTGATCGCGGGGTTTATTTAGTTTTGTAGCCCTGGTACATAAAAACCTTGAAATAAAATATAAATGTTAGAGCGAGCGATGCTAGCTCAAAAATGCTAGCTTTTATACAGAAATAGGGGTTAAGTGTTTATAGTCAAACATTTAACTATAATAGCACAGACATTTGAAAAACATTTGGATGTAATATGATGCTAGAACGAGCGCTGTGACCACGAAAATTTCGGTTTCTCTGAACTGCGTTTTACTAACGAATTAGTATTTTGAGATTCCATTAAAAATAATGATTAAATTTTAATTGGCTATCAAATTTTGCGTACTATATTATTTTTCTATATAAAAGTACAGTATGGATGGTACAATGCTTTATAATACAGTAGGTACATGTGGCAACACTAAATATGGCATATAAGTTTAATGTAAAAAAAAACATTTCTACCTCACAAATTCAATGTGATTAGGTAGGGAGTCCGGAATTGAAGTCAGTAATCCTGTGGATTCCGCGGGATTTGTGGAATTTGGATTTTTAAATATTTTATTTTGTTTTAAGTAGTAGTAATAACGAAAAGGGTTCATAAAATTTTATAAAAAAAATCAATTGCGAGACGAATTTGCAATTGGAGGGTTTCGTTTAAACTCACATAGATAGTTCTATTTCCGAATCAAGTCTCGAAGATACTTCCGATTTTTTTTATAGATGGTTAACATAGTGAACCTATATGGGTTCCGTTTTACTGATTGATGAGATATGGAACCCTGAAAATGAATAGAAATAATGTTTTGTATTATTACAAAACATGAAATACTAGCTAGAGTCATTAACATAGAGTTATTACTCATTATAAATTAACAATTCAATATACATAATGATGTTTTGTAGGTATAAATAATCAGCTGCTTTTAAAGAATAATATAAAAAAAAAAAACTTTTAGAAAGGCACATTCAAGTGCTGTCGGTGAATCCGAAGTCTTAGAGTATCTAAACAGACATTCAAGTTCTGGTCCACATGCGATATAGGACTCCCACAACACAAAATAGAAATTCGTTTAGCCGTAAGGTCAAATAGACATCAAACAAATCAAATAGACAAATTCTATATACAAATCTCGAGTTCCATGTTAAGTTCTTACATCTCATTAATGAGGCTTTGCTGGGTCTAATAAATAATCAGAACGGTGCGTCAGGTCATCTAAACCCAATTTTCTTATTAAAAAAATTCAATCCAGCAGTTTCCTAAATGTGATACTTGTCGGGAAAACTTATCCAGGTAACAACATCATCATCATCATTTCAGCCGAAAGACATTCAGGTATATGAGAGGCTAAAAGAAGGAAAGAAAAACAATTTATTTATGGGGAAAGGCCGCAATGTTAAGACTAGCTTAAAAATTGTAAACATTCTATAAGTAGAGAAAATTTGCGTAACGTCCGCGCAAAACGGCCGAACGCTCAGCAATAATGCTGTGGCCACATGTATGAAGCGACGAGTCCACAGGGATGGTTTTTCAGCGTGGGCCGGTGACGGTGTCGACGTCACCGGCCCACGCTGAAAAACCATCTATAGTCATAAATACGTTGGAACAGTATAATGTGCAAATCGATTTGAGTATATTATGGAAAAATAATTATAGATAAAATGATAAATGAAAAAAAATTAAGAGGAAATATAAATAACATTTAAAAGACGCCATGCTTCCATACGATATAGTTTCCGGTGTGCCTCATGGTTCACTCTCGTTCTTCATGAACCAGTGGTATAGTAAAAGCAAGAGTACTGTACTATATACATACGTGGGACACTCAGAAAGTTTTGAGAAACTAAAAAACTAACTTCTATCGGTAAAATATTTTTATTAAATCTTTTCAAATAACTCTCCACCAGCCTCTATGAAAAGTTTCATGCGTCTGAACCAATTTTCGAAACATTTTTTCCTGTCCGCCGCAGACACCTCTTCCAACGCTGTTTTCGAACGCTGCTAGTGCGTCTTCTGGTGATGGAAACTGTATCCCTTTAAGCTTCCACGCGCGCCTCAGGCAGATGTCAGTAAATCGTAGGGACCCAGACGGGTCGAAGCTTACCGGGGCCCTGGCATGAAGGCAAAGAAGGAACAGGGGTGTGTTTTGATTTTCCCCTTTCTGCTGATTTATTATTTTAAAGATTAATAAGAAGTCACACGGTGCCAGATCAGGACTGTAAATCCTGTATTGATAAATCCAGGAGTCGTCACCTGTCACAAAGTCGTAAACGCGCCAACACGACCCTGCTTCAAATTTTTGAATCATGTCACGGCACCATTCCACACGGGCCTGCTTCTGAGCTTCGGTGAGGTTGTGCGACTCCCACCGGCAAACTATCCTCCTCACGCTCTTGTAGAATCTTGTGGACGCTTCCCAAACCAATCTGCAGTGTATGCTGAATCTCTTCGTATGTAACTCGCCTGTTTTCTTGAATTTTTTTTTTTCTGCCAGCTCACTTCCTTGACAATCGTCGTAGGACGACCACTCCTTTGTTCAAAGTAAGGCGATCGCGCTTGAACTCGCTATACCAGCGGTAGATGGTTGCTTTTGAAGTTCCTTCATCCATAAAAGCAATTTGAAGAGGATCAAATGACTCGTCAGGTTTTAAGGCGGCCACATTTAAAATCGTAGAAAATCATCGCACGAAAATGTTCTCGATGCAGATCCATTTTTAAATGAGACACGATAATTTGATTTGACTCTCGAAAAAATGTGGAGGTAAATTCAAAATTCGAACAATGGTATTTTAAACTTTTAAATAATCAAAGTTTTCAAAATAATTACAAGTGGCCAGTGCCTTATACATAAAAACTTTATTTCGCAAAACTTTCTGAGTGGCCTGGTACTTATCACAGAGTCTTAAGATAATTTCCAGAACATTGCGAAAAGACTTCCCAAAATTCAAAAAATGGATGAAAAAATTTAGGTCTACAAGCTTTATTATGCATAGGCTCGCGTTTGACCCTACCTAGCGATGATATGGCCAACGATGGAGCACGCTTGCCTAGAAGTAACCTATTTTCTCTTGATTTTAAGGATCCCTGCCGGAGTCTGTTTCCTAATTATAGCTATTAGGAAAGAGACTCCGGCAAGGAATTCCACTCCTTAGCAGTACGCATAATTAATGTGTTCCTAAAACGCTTAGTACGTGTGGGTGGGGTGTCCACCATGTACCGATGGCGCACGCGGGAGGTGGTGCTCCAAGTCACTCCATATCTGAGGGTAAATGCCCTCACATAGAAGATTGACCACCTCACGAAAAACAGCTTCAGCATTACAACTATGTCATATAAAGAAGGCTGAGAGAAAAGAGAGATGCCACTCATCGTAAGGTCTGTACTCACTGCTCGGCAGAAATAGTAAGCTATCACGGGATATACTATATACTCCTAATATACAGGACTATTCTAAAGCTGGTCTATCCGGTGGTCAATGAGGTTCCTTTGCGAATTTCATAAGGAAAATTCAGAGGTTCATCATCACTTTTAATTGAACAGTGAAAGATGAAGAAAGTTTCTATGTTAAATCGTCTCCAACATTGTCCCAATCAGCGGTTCAGTTCACTATTCCAGATGCACAAATCATCTAGAGAGAAGCAAAATATTAAACCTGGATAGCCTACAACGTGCTACCAGATAAACCTCCGGGACATTACTCAATCTGGCAACACATCTGCTCATGCCATTGGATCTACATAAGAAGAGTGAAAAACAATATTGTCCACCTGCAATTCAATATTCTGTCGTATGGTGAGGGGGGTGGTGGGGTCAACCGGAATGATGCTCACTCGACAAAATTACAGGTGAAGGAAGGTCAAGTATAGTAATGCATATGATATCCCACGGGCAAGGGTTCATTTGCTCATTACAAAATATTATATTTTTGTAGAATAGTTTTGGAAGTAAAAAGGCCGTAACAGTATCTGCTTCCTTTACTCCGTAACACCCAAAGCAATAAATAATTCTTGCATTTTCAGGAAGAACATCGAAAGCGATAGTTTTGCGTTTTTTTATTTTTTTCAAAAATGAACTTTTCCCTTCGCAATGGAAAAGTATTTTTGACTATATGGTAATAGGAACAGATAATAGCAAATAACAACTAATAGATCAGTAGAAACATGGCAACATACTGGGCCCAAAAATTTTGAAGAAGGAGAAAACCATCGATTCGAGAAGAAGTAGTTGGATGAATGTTATTCAGTCATATTTTTTTTTAGAAATTTTATTACTAAAAATCAGTAAACAAAAAACCCTCTCTGCAAAACTTGCGCTTACGATGTCCTTCCTACAAAAGGGTTGATACATAAATGGAGAAACTGGCTGAATATAAACGCCCAACCGAAACTACTAGTACTAAAAATGTGAGATTTTGCACAAGGCGTTTTTGAAATTCGACCTCTATGGGGGAGTGAAAAGGGGGGAATTTCGTTTGTATACAAAATCTCACTCCGTGTGCCAATATACTTAAAGTTAAATTTGTTTTTCAAAAAACAAAGTGAGAGAGATAAATAATTCCCGTGCATGCTTTTTCTCTCTTTTTAAATCAAAACTCCGGCTACGCGTCGTCGTGGACTTGACTTTACTTAACGAGTGAATGTAGCTGGTATAAAAAAAAATTAAAGTGGCGTTTTATGTCACTGAACATTTTACTATTAGTGTTTATAACAGCCTACTGTAGTACTAGTACCTAACAATTGTTTCATTTCAAACTGCATTTTCTGCGTAAGAAAATGCTGTTATAAACACTATTAAAGTTCAACGTTCAACAATAAAGCGGTCCGTTAAGTAGGTACTTAGCCTCATCGCCCGATGGCGCCACTATCGCAAAGAAAAACGTGTAGTATATTCTTGTTGAGAGCTACTCTCAAAATTTTAGACTTGTAGTTTTTTTTTTTACCGTGTTTGGAAACGGGCGTGTCGACATTTTCATCCACGATCTGTTATTAGTAGATTGCTGATTGAAGGTGTGCGAGGAGACAGAGGACATCTCAAAAAATTGCTAAGGTCCATACCCTGCATGAATTATTAGGCATGAGAAAGCTATCTGCGCGATGGGTGCCGCGTTTGTTCATTTCAGACAACATACGTAACCGTGTGACCACTTCACAGCAGTGTTTGACACTGTTTTAGCACAATACGAAGGAGTTTCTTCGTCGTTTTGAACCAATTGATCCACTGGCACACACCAGGGCCCAAAAAATTGTTGAAACAGTGGATTTTACCCGGCGAATCTTCTCCCAAGAAGACTGAAGACTTTCCTATCGACCGGAAAGGTGATGGACACCTTTTTCTGGGATAATACAAGGTGTGTTCTACATCGACTACCTGGAGCAAACAATCACAGCGCTCCACTATGATGAATTATTGGGCCGAAAAACGGCCCATTTGGCTAAGAAAAAGTGCTCTTTCACAATGACAACGCACCGGCTCACACCTAGGCCGTCGTCACGGTCAGATTGGTCGAATTAGGCTACGAAATGTTGCCCCACCCTCCGTATTCTCTAGATTTAGCCCCGTGCAACTTCTGTTTCCAAACTTAGAAAAGACTCGCCGGGCAGAAATTTGATTCAAATGAAGACGTTATCGCTACCACGAAGCCTACTTTGCAGACCACTAGAAAACGTATTTTTCAGGCTGCTTAAAGAAGTTTGAGCATCTCTTGATTAAGTAAATCGAGCTAAAAGGAAGTGTTCTTTTAGCTCGATGTATGTACAAATGTGTAAAATTTTTGAAAAGTTGCTATTTATTTCTCAACATTAGGCCAGTCAAAATCTACATCAAACGTGCATGTATCTACAACTAACTATTGCTAACTTGGGTGTTAACTACTCTCAAAGACATAACAACATATAAAAAAATTGTAGTTACATGCGCGTTTGCGATGTTTGTCCTTTTTTGTGTTGATATTGACTGGCCATGTAGGCCAGTCAATATCAACACAGTAGTTGTTGAGAAATAAATCGCCACTTTTCAAAATTTTTTTTACTTTGGTAGGCTAAGTACTTATCGAACCGCCCTCGTATATAAATGTATCTGAGCCAGCAAAATGCAAGTTCTAATTAAGATATAATTTTATTTTAATATAATATCTCCCCTACGGCTAATTTACTTGGCCCACCTTGCAGCGGCATCAACAACCCCTTAAAAATGTTGTTTTTGGTTATCAAACTAGCTATACTCCTTTTTCTATGTTGTAATTTGGACCAAAATAGAATAGAATAAACTTCATAGTACACCAAAATAAACAAACAGAAATATTTAACTTGATATTTGCAGAACTACTTTAATTAATGGCACCAATGAGATCAAACATATTGTCAAATGCCTTGACTTTAATCCACAAATGCAAGTATGTATGTGGTTTGTTGACTAGTTATTCCTTTCCTCGTCGGGTTTTTATTGTATTTGATCTGTTGAGAAAGAGCAAGTTAAACTTAGTAAGGACTGATAACCTTACCACACGTCGAAGAATATTTTCTGGGTCCTTGCTAATCATATTCAAAACCCACCTGAGAAACCTAGGGATCCTGCACATGATAAACACTCCCTCTAATAAAAGGTATCCTTACCACACGTCGAAGAATATTTTCTGGGTCCTTGCTAATCATATTCAAAACCCACCTGAGAAACCTAGGGATCCTGCACATGATAAACACTCCCTCTAATAAAAGGTATCCTTACCACACGTCGAAGAATATTTTCTGGGTCCTTGCTAATCATATTCAAAACCCACCTGAGAAACCTAGGGATCCTGCACATGATAAACACTCCCTCTAATAAAAGGTATCGCACTGAGCTGAAATTACTCACAGCATATTTTTTTTTTTTTTTAATAATTATATTAAGATGTCTGGCTACTCGTATAAATATGTATTAATAAGGTCAGTTCTGCACTTTACCCTGAGGTAGATATAATTGTTATTATTGATCATTCCTGTTCGATCCATCTCTTTGATTTTGTTTATTAAGTATGTTTGTTCAAAAGAAATTATCATTGAACCGTGTTAATATGTACGTTTATTGGTAAGTACATTCAATATTAATTTTAGTTGAAAGTACATAATGTAAATAAACCATTTTGGAGGTAGACATTGTTTAAAATACTATTACATCTTTGCATCAATCCGGTCAAAATTCTGGCTGTTAACCGTAACATTTTAGATATGTACGATACCAAAAGTATAAAAATAAGTTTAATTGACATAGCCAAATTCAAAACAATTTTGCAAGTACCAAAGTCGGTAAAACTCATTTACGCCTTAGTGATCCAATGGCTTTAGACAATTTTTTTTTTCTTCGTGTTACGATGTTGCAGGTTTAAGTATGTTATTTCCAGATATGGCGATCTTCGGGGTTAACGGGGTTCAACACTTGCTGATATCGGTCCATAGATGAATGATCATTAACTGAAACTTTTTCGTATCTCGGAAAGCACTGGCCATTGATTGCGGTTATCATTAGAAGATTTTGACAGTGGTTATGTTAAAGAATCTGACACGTTTTGACTACCCTTAGATGCGTCAGATTCTATGAACAGTTATAAGATTGAGGAGGTTAGAGGTATCTCTAACCTCCTCAATCTCTATTTGATTAAAATACAAGTATTCAACTGGATGCGGACCCCAACATAGCTGGAAAATGACCAGACAGATTGATTGACATTGCATAGGTATGATGGTGGTACTATATAGATGTAAAACACTATCATACTGATCAAAAGTCGTGTGAAAGATTGACTACAGGAACTACAGTCTAAAAGGTCCTTACTGCACTTAAGAAAATCGCTGCTGGCAAAGAACATAATAGCTACCGGGGCTTAAGAATTTTTAGTTATCAATCCAAAGTTCTTCCTTCTTTACCTGAGCGTAAAGCTGGGGTGATACACCTTAGGAGAAATGTTTTGTAAACGCTATTAAACACGGGCATACGAATTTCTCATTGTTAACTTGGAGTTCTTTCTCCTTTATCTGTGCATAAATATGGGTTAATACGCCTTGGGGGAAATCTGTTGTAAACGCTATTTCACACAAATCATTGTAGTCCATTCGAGAAAATAGTGGCTCATCGTTGTCACTTAGACACGCGCCTTGATCAAATAGAATTAGATCTCATAGATCAGTTAATGTAAGCACTTGTGACAGGACGGACGAGTTTTTTTTTTGTTACATTGAAAAAATTACACCTACTATTCGGAAAAATGAAAATTTTGCCGGTTTTATATTAATATTTTAAAAACATACTGTGTAATAAAAATGTTGGTTTAATATTAATGGTTTAGTTTTAAGCCCAGTATGGATACTTTGCAGTAGCACTGATGTCACTATTTTCTTAATGCGAATGGACTATAGCTAAATAATGGCTTATTCGGGATCTCACAACCAGGACGTTGTGTTGTGTCTCGAGTTCTATTGCCATGTCTCTAGTTAAACAACTTGTCCCAATCCTACTTCTGTTACAAAAGTTTAGTTTCTTTATAATTTATTGTAACAAATTTATTAAAATGGTAGTAAATTAAGAACATTGCACTAGACATTTTCGTTGATTTTTTTTACATGTGTTTCTTTTTTTCAGGATTGCCATGGTTGTTGTTATTCATTGTATGTGTGGGCTTTAAAAATATCTTGATCACATCACTATTGGATCAGAGCCAAAATTCGCTCAGCCATTATTATTCGCATTCACCGGCAAATCAAAATTCTATCTACAACAATTGCACTTCTAGTTACCTACTACTTATTTTTATGAGTTGGATTTGTACTCTTCGTATGCTGCTGTTTATTTGACCAAATTAACTGCGACATGCACGAAGCCTTTGGCAAACAACGACGGCCAAAACGACGAAACGTGATTGCCGGTAGTGATTTTGCACCTGTGCGTGATACTATAAGAAATGCCAGCGTATTCCTGGCCATACGTACACCTATTTGCATTAGTCATACAGTGTTAACTACTATTTGGTTTTCGTTTAGATTTGCCTGTGAACATAAAGTTACTGCTTTTGCGCTATCTTTATTTTAATTTCCCGCTACACAAAGTGACTGTCTTTACGTTCCCAATTAAAAAATTATCCTTCGAATTATATTGAATCACATAGTCTAGGTACATAACATACTCATGAAATGAACGGTAACTATTATTGAATGTCAACAAATTCTTCAATGCAATGTCGGTGAAATAAATTATTTTCTTCATTGACAGTAGTGATTTCAGTAGTGTTTCAATTGTCTAGCTCTAGCATTCAGCACACGGAATCAGCAGGTTTTTTTTTTAATCTTTTCCAAATTTCACTATTTGTCTCTCGATGCATTCTTTTTCTTCCTTCTTCCAAAACATCATCATCTTATCAATGTTCCTGCCCTTGTCCTGTTTTTTTTTTTTTAGTTTTTATCTTTCCACATTATGTTGTTTGGAAAATGTGTTTTTAAAGTACTTTACTTTGAGATTTTCATAAGTACTAAGCAAATTAGACAACTTTAACTCACATCGAGACACGACGCTGCGCGCAATTTATAATATAGCTACAATAGAACTTTGAGACAAGGCTTGTTAACCATTGAATGTGATCGCTTAATCTTCCTTTTTGATCATTAGTATCTACCTAACCGTACTTCTTTCGCTCGATTTGATACTTGAAACATATCTTCCTTTCGAGGAAAGTTTATTCAAAGAACTAGCAATGTGAAAAATTCACTTCTATACTAAAATAATGTTAAGCTCGAGAATAAAACCCTCACAGTTTACGAGTGTTTTTATACATCATTTCCTGGCGGGTGCATCGATGTCTTTCCTTTCGAGGTTAAAATATTAAAGGTCTTGCTATGAAGTTGTTAAAAAGGTTAAACTGTAGTTTGCCTGCAAAGCTTAATATTTTTTCCCCAGTTGAAATTAGCGGTTCTAATTTTACATTGAAAAGGCGGAGGATTACATGAAGAGCTGAATAAGAAACCACATTAGCTTCATCGAAGACACCTAATATATCTCTGTCTGACACTGCAGCAATCTCTGAGTAAAGTAACTGGTAAGTTATGAACTAAATGCAACGAGTCTTCATAAATAACCGACGTAGACTTGGACCTTTTATGTGCTCTACTTAGAGCACTAGGTAATAGATAATAAGGTATGTCTTTACAATATGTAATTGTGTTACCGTAAAAGTCAGGAAGCGTTAGTACGGAAATATACACACTCCAAAAAAAATTACCTGGTATACAAATTGCTTTTTCTAAGTGTTACACTTGGTTCGAGGACTACAACATGCGGAAGAGATATAAAAAGAAATAAAAAAAGGATCATCAAGGTATTTCGATATCGGAGCTAGATTCGAAGTAGTCAAGCGTTAACATGCAATAAATATACAAGCTACAAAAAAAAAAACTGGTATACAAATTACTTCTTCTAAGTGTTACACTTGGGTAAAGGACCACAACATGAGTCATGAAACATCAAGGTATTTCCATATCGGGGCTAGATTCGAAGTAGTCCAGCGTTTTTTAATTTAAGAACAGTTAATTTTAAAACAGAAAGGCGGAGGTAACCGAAGGAGATAAAGGATTGCCTCTGTAATGTGCACATTGGTTTTAGGCACATTAGCGACTATGGATATTATCGTTTCAAGAATAAACAACATTTTTACCAATGAAAGTCTAAAATATATCAGAATGATAAACTGTACCGTACTTACCTACTTTTACAAACACAAAATCTATTCAACAGGCGAATAGATTTCATAAAAGCAATCAATAAATATATAATTATACTAAAATGCAAGATAACTCTATCAAAGTTGAAAGAAATACCTTTTGAATAAATTTTATTTCAGGATCTATACTCGACTGTGTGACAGTAACTCGAAAGTATATTATATGGACTACTTACGTTCATTATTTTCTGCCGTTATATTAATGATTTCTTTTAAGGATAACATTGCAGATATATAATATTTAACTTAAATTTATGGTTTAACAATATCATATATAGCTTAACCAGAAAATTCTTATCAGTTAACCCATTCTTAGCCACTGTACTTATTAGTACCAGACTAAAAGATATTTCACTTGTAATGTCGAGCCGGTAGACACCCTTAAGGCCTGCGCAGACGACGGATTTTTGTCCGCTAAATTAGATCGCTTACAACTGTATCGAGTAACGCAAACAAGGGATTAAAAGTACCGCGTACAAAAAGTCCCCCGAATAACCGAGGACAGGCAGAGAGCGGAAGGGGACACCCCCGAAAAAAATAGTACTCGTGTGACTAGGCGAAGCAACGCACATGGCGGACTATGGTCACCGTTGTGCGCTCGAGAGTGACGACGATAAACACGCACACCGTGTGCGTTGAGTTCACGGTAAAACCGGGGCGGACTTTTTATTCGCGGAGCGTACTTTTTTCTCCGCCGCGGAGAAAATTTCGTCGTCTGCGCAGGCGCAGGCCTTTACGCACCCAACATAATTTACTTTCATAAAGCATTGATTAAAGGCCATCAAATCTAAGAAGTACCGTTTCACGTTTCACACTTTTCAATCTGAAATATCTTTGTATAGGCGTAACTCGCACAATTTCAATTACCTTTTCCGTAAAACCATGAAATTATGAAACTACTTTTAATTTTATCACAAGATATACAATTTTTAATCAACAAATCATCAACAAGTCAAACAAAGCAAAAATAATAGATATATGCAGCAGATAGATAACTTTTGTTCTAGACTTCGTGACAAATTCACGTAGCAAAGCCTTTACCGTAGTGTTGCGATTCTTCAAATTTACATGGATATAGGGAATTAGTAGGGCTATTGAAATGAAAAATATAAAAAAAAAACACTGGCGTGAAAAATTTCAAATTGTGTGAAAAATATTTTTGTGTTTTTACAAAATCTGAACTAAAAGTGTGATTGTATGCATAATCAACATAACGTTCATTGCCTATTTCATTCAAGTTTTATCTAAGCAAATACGTTTTATTTTATTAAAGGTCATTATTTTTGCTACAATGTCAAAAAAAATATAGATTATTTGGAAATAGTTTTTTTTTAATTCAGAGTTTTCAAGTGTTGGCCAAAGCGGCCTGGAGTAGAGGCTTGGACGCGCAGGGCGCTGTTTAAGAAGAATTACAGGCCCCTAAACCACGACTCTATAAGTTGTTTCCCAGGGTCATCATAAACCGTATCGCGCGCAGGTTTGATGACTTCCAGTCTCCCGAACAACCGGATTCCATAACTTGCGAGTATAACCTGCCTCTCTGCTTAGTGTTTGTGGACTACAGAAAGTTTTTGATACCATCGAGACTTGGGCTATACTGCAGTCTCTCCACGCATGTTTTTGTACGAAAACACTACCATGTCAGTCCGACTTCAGAACCACACCTCGAAACTGTTCACGATCGCAATGAAGGATGTTTAAGTTCTGGACTGGAAAGGGTAAGGAATTAACGTCAATAGCGAGTACATCGCTCGCCTTCGATTTACGTACAATATAGTAGGACTGTAGAAGAGCTCAGTACAATGCTCGATTTTCGAAATAGTGCGTACACAAGGAGCCTCTACACTTGAAGTTGTCTTGTTGTAGGACAGAAGGTCTGGTTAAGTTAGTCTAACTTCGAGAAAGAGGTCAATGGTCGAACCTAACTCGACTGGGCAGCGACACCGTTTGGAGAGCTATTTTCTCGTTCGACATATCACTGTGTCTCAATACGAAAGTCTTAAAGCTTTTTGACCAGTGCTTATTGGCAGTGATGACATAATGGCTCTACAACGTGGTCGTTTACAGTGGGCCTCATCAGAAGACTTAAAGGGCAAAGGAAAGGGCTATGCTGCGTGATCGAATCAATAATGAAGTTAACAGCAGTAGTAATTGCCAAAGTCACCGACATAACACGAAGAATCGATAAACTTGTGGCAATGGGCAGGGCACATTGCTCGCAGAACAGATGGTCAATGATGCCGAAAGGTTCTGGAGTGGCAACCAGGTACTGGAAAACGCATCTATATGGGTATACTTACAATTTTTTCTGTTGATTTCGCTCCATTGTTGATATTTATTGCAATTACAATAAATCACAAATTTGGTTTATCTACAATACAATTCAAGGTCACACTCCAAAAAAAAAATTTTTTTTCACCTCTAATCAAAATTTTTCAACCAAAAGTGATTTTTTCCGAAAAACTGCAATGGTTGAAAATTTTTATGGAAATTGACCATCTCTACATAGATACAAATAATCGTTATATTTTTTTAAATAATTGAACTTAGTAATAAAGAGCCGTTTTTATTCCAAGCTTCTTTCAGTATTTAATATCACCAGCTGCAATCTGTTAACGAAATCTCATAATTAAAATTAATCGTTATATTTTTTTGAATAATTGAACTTAGTCATAAAGAGCCGTTTTTATTCCAAGCGTCTTTTGTATTTAATATCACCAGCTGCAATCTGTCAACGAAATCTCATAATTAAAATTAAACGTGTAAGTTATTGTTATTTTAAATAAATCTAGAGAGAGTAGAGTCCGCACGTGTGTCACCTCTGTTTAAGCTACGAAACTCAAGACTAATAATTTACGTCGGTTAGGTTAAGATGGGAACTGAAAAACTCAAAAAAATATGTTTCTTTTAAAATTCTGATATTTATCTACACACGTCGACAAGTCGTTGAGCTCCTTAGTAGTTCTGAGTTGAGCTACACGAATACTGACAAATGCTTGCTGTATGGACTTTAAAAGAGACTTTGACCCCTGAGTTTGTTTCGGTATTTCTTCTCAGGGTAGTCAGCTAGGAAACACCGGCTTCGTCTAGTTTAAATTGACAAAAAAAATTGACGTATAAAAGTGTTTTTAAAAAACATTTATCTACACACGTTGCTGTATCCTAAGATTTACTAGTAAAATCCAAGATATACCAATGATCGATTATTACAAAGAAATGAAATCAATGTAGATTCCTTTGACCCCATCTCTTCTTCAACCTGTCAGAACTGTCAAACCGTACTTCTTAGATTTGACGGGCTTTAGTATTTGTGAAGAAAACATGGAAATCTTTTTCCTAGATTACTTCTTGCTCCGCTTGCATTTACACAAAGAAAAAAAAAAAGATTTCGATAAACATATAATATTAAGATATCTATTCCATTTCCTTTCTTGAGTTATTAATAACAACAGGAAAGGAAACAAAGACCTAGTCCGATACTATTCAACAACACGAGCAGTTATTTTTTTTTACACAATTTTGTTTCTTAGTTTTGTGACTGTACAATATTTGCGTTGCACACTATTTCTTTTTATTCTAAAAAAAAAAGTGCATCTCGTTCACCTACTACTTAATGGAATGCGGGTCTAGAATATCAAACACGAAAATTCATCAATTTCCAGTGGTTTAAAAAATACTACAGACCTTGTGTTGTTGTCAAACAAACTGCAAGTTTAAAAATCGGCGGAGCCGTTCTCAAAAAAAATCGGCGGAGCCGTTCTCAAATAATGATTCGTATGTCGAATTGATTTGAATTTATTGTGATTAAAGTTGCGTATAGATTACGGATTAATTAATTATTTTTTATTAATTATTTTAATGAATTAATAATTCATTAAAATAATTAATAAATTCCAAAAAAAAAAAAACATTTTATTACCTATTCAAGATGGAAGAACAGTTTGTACAGGTGCTTTATCTGAAAACTGAGATAGTACTGGTAAACTTTGATTTATCAGTTCATAATATGAAATTATAAGAAAAACTATCTTGATCGCTTATGTTATAACGTTAAATATTTAACTTATCGTTTTGGTGATTTGGCCTTTCTGAGCAAAGTATTACTTTTAAATGATAAAACTTCTATTATACCGAAAATATGGTTCACCATCCTCTGATTAGGTGTTTACACGATTTCGTGTTTAATATCCGCCGACAAAAAAAAGGGCGTGCGATTGGTACTCTTTTTTCATTTATGGATTCGTCTACCTGATATCCATTTTGTAGTAGGTCAATGTTGGTTCTATTATATTTCTTGAAATATCTAAAATACATATTTACATAAATACTGTATTAATTTAATATAAACAAACTAAAATTATGCAGGTAGGTATTAGGGTGTATTCTTAACGAGATTGAATAAGATATCATTATTACTATTCCTCTAAGTATATAGTCAGTTTATAGTCAATGCATTTATTAATTGCAATTCTTGTAATTCGGAGAGTTCTTATTTTAATAAACCTTTGTACTTAAATTTTTCTTTCTCATTTTTCAATTACATAATAATGATCAAGTATTTTTCCATTAAATGAAATAGTTTTAGTAAAGACTCAATAATAAATAACCGAATTTAAATGCCGACTGCCGTTTTAATATGCTAAAACATCTATGTAATGTAATTAGTCACTAATTTTGTTGTTATTATGTTCACAGGTATCCGTTTTTAGCTAGACCCGTCCGGGAATTTATTCAGGTAACTATTGAATTTACTATGTTGAAAATTTATATTAGATCAGTTGCTATTTTGTATATCAATATTTATTTTTACTTTATTTACATTGTTCTCACATGATAGTAGCGACAAGAAACACGTAACCGAGATATTTGTAATAAATAACATAATTGAAAAGAGTGGCCATATAGTTTCTTGTACATTCTTTTTCATAGAGTTCTACGCTTTGGAATGTGCAATTAGCATTTTTTTTTTTTCTGAAGTCTGTTAATTTCTTGACATTTCAAAAGTAACTAAATGGTTTATTTGAAATATAATGCTTTGAATCTTTGATCAAATACAATTGTTGAGAACTAACTTCTGAGCGAATGGCTTTCTCTATATCTCTTCTGAACTCCCAGGTAAAAAATAATTCGATCGAAACATGATTTCAGCTGAAACCGTAACCGAATATTTTGATAAATCGAAAAATAATATTCCGATATTATTGTTTTTTATTCTATGTTTCGATATAGTGATGCATCGACAATAATTATATAAAAAATATAACATACGTAGACGTACGGTTTTTAGGCTTCTATAAAAATCGTCAGTTTCTAAATGCTAGATTCGATTGAGCCAAATATTCGGCCACTGTTTTGGCCAAAACCTTTCTCCAGCCGTAACCAGATTTTTTGATCGAAACTGAAAGCGAATCCTCGGATAGTTCTCAGATATATTTGATCAGTCATTATTCATTGGAAGTAGAGTTGCTTGAAAATACTGGTTGTGTTATAAGATTTGCTATAAAAAAATGACTTTTTTGCTTTCAGATGGCCAGGATCGGAGCCTTGACAACAATTTTTACGCGAAAGGGTGCTGAAACTTCGTGCAAGGTGTGTATTGATCTTTGAGAAAGGTATAATATTTATTAAATTTAAAATGATGATACATTCACTTTTGTCTTCTTTTCCCGTCTGATGCATACTGAAGCATAAACATTGAAATCTGATAATTTGAAGAAAAAGTCTGTACTCTTTGTAATTTGGTTATAAAATGACGTTAAACATACATTACAGGTGACTTAATTTATTAGCGATATCTTATGGAGTGAATACTCATGAGTGTGGACAACTAGAACGTTTATTAGTTCATTTTTAAGAAAGCTTACGGACTAATAAATAATTTTTTACTTACCTGTACTGACTGGTTTTTCAATGACTTTATATCTAACCCATTTATCAAACTGGATACATATGCAACAACTTATGTTTTTATTTTTTACAGTGCAAAGAACTGCCGGCGGGGGTCCGCGGCGATTACAGTCCGAGCAAAATATCTATTTCGATCAAACTAATGGAATGTAGGTAATATAGATGGTTTAATAAACATATATATTAATTAATAACATTTTTGCATTAATTTTGAATTGATTTCAATGATGATTCTGTATCTTTTTGTCTTCTTTTCCCGACTGAGGCATAATGAAGTATAACTTTAAGTTCTGATGTATTTACTTTTATTTCGATATAATACGTTCCGTTCAACGTTGTAATGTCTGGTTGTATTTTTTTTTTACAGACCTCAAAGAAGAAAAGGAAGTGCATTTTTAAGAAAAAACAACCTTTAATTAATTATCATTTATTCAATGATTACTTTATTACCGACTAAGCATACTATTTATACGTACCATAGTATCTACGCTATACCTACATTCTTTATATATAAGTACTTATCGGTTCTAAAACATACTTCTAAAACCAATTCTCATATTCTATAGTGAGAAGTATTTATGCATGAAGAAAGTAAAGTACCTATTACTTGTTTATGCTATGTTTGTGTGAAGACTATTATTTCAACACAATAATATACATTAGAATCCTATTATAGTTTTGTTTTATTCCACACTTCATCTACTAAATCCTTTTATAACTACGAGTCGACACGTTGAAAAGTGCATACTAAAACAAGTCCGTTTTCACTATTATTGTTTACTATTTCGTCTTTCATTTGAGGCTGAAAAAGTACCGATGCTCGATTAGTCGGGCTGACCCTGCTAATTACAGACCTATCTCAGTAACGTCCATTCTCTGCAAGAGTATGAAACGAGTGATAAGCTCCTGGCATACCTAGAAGCTAATGATATCCTCAGTGATCGTCAATATGGCTTTCGCCAAAATCGGCCAACTGGGGATCTTCTAGCGTATGCCATTCACATCTGGAGCGAGGCCATCGCGAAGCATGGGGAAGCATTTGCAGTCTCCCTTGATATCTCGAAGGCCTTCGAAAGGGTCTGGCATGTTAGCCTTATTGCTCAGCTTCCTTCTTTCGGTCTGCCCACTGGTCTGTGTGACTGGATCGCAGACTTCTTGATCCATCCGAATGGTTATGGTTGCTCGTCCGGTCAAATGGATATTAATGCCGGGGTCCTTCAGGGGGTCGGTACTCTCGGCAACACTGTTCTTGTACATTTTGTTCTTGTTTGTGTACATAAACGACCTACTTAAATCCGGTACCTACCTTTGGGTATGCAGACGGTAGCACTGTTGCTGAGAGATACGTGTCCGATGCACGTGCTAGGGGGTCACAGATCCAGTCTTTCCGAGAGGCTATGGTTGAACGCTTGAACTTTTCCTTGAAGGCAGTATCCGATTGGGGCGATGCCAATCTGGTCAAGTTGCTGCTAAAACTCAGGCGTCTTTTTTCCGCCAAACGGAACCAATCCCAACCGGCTTCATCATTCCGAGGTGTAACCGTGCCGATAACCGACAACCTTGAGCTTCTTGGGGTAACGTTGTCATCTACCCTCAATTTCGGCTCTTACATCGAGGCAAAAGCTCAACAGGCTGCCAAAAAATTGGGGATCTTGGTGAAGTAGCTAAGGTGAGACGGCACTTCACGCCGGAACAGCTGCTCAACCTTTATCAAGCGCAAGTTCGATCTTGTATGGTGTTTTTTCTGTAATTATATTGTTTCCCCAGTAGCCAGACGGTTTTGATGGTTCATGTAATTTAAAAAAAAAAAAAATATTACCTATTGATAGGCTCGCGTTTGACCATTATCTCAACTGATGGTAAGCGATGATGTGGCGGACGATGGAGCAGGCTTGCCTAGAAGTAACCTATTCACTCGTGACTTAAAGACCCCTAGGTTGGAGCTATCAGGAAACAGACTCCGGCAGACGCATAATGAATGTGTTCCCAAAACGCTTTGTATGGGTGGGATGTCCACCATGTACCGATGGCGCAACGCCGTACGTCTAGTGGTCCGATGATGGAACGTACTTGGAGGAATTAAATTGTGCAATTCTAACGCACACTCCCCGAAATGTAGGTAATCGATAGAAACCCGACAGGCCAGCAACTCTGCGTCGATGCTCAAGGCTTAGGAGTTTTGACTCGAAAAGTTTATCATCACCGATGATCCTCTTGGCTCGCTTCTTAATCGACTCCAAGGCATCAAGCTGGTATTTGGCAGACCTATCCCAAAGATTTAACATGGTATTCAAATTTAACATTGCAGGGCCTATAACCCTTATGTTGCTACACCGGGTGCCCGACTACCTCTGCATTGCTATTCTGAAAAGTTTATTTGCGAAATCACTTCTGAATCCGCAGTGAAATCATGTGAAATTAAAGTTTCGTATTCTTAAATGGAGTGAGTCGATGTAAATCATAACAAGACACAATTCAGCGTCACTGCACTACCATAGAGCAATGTCACTTGGGTTCTCGGAACTCTTCTTCTGTTCTCAGAACACTTGGCCTTGATCTTGACATAAGAATAACGAAACTTGTACAGGCGAGATGAGAAGCGAAGTGAGTGTGACTTTCGAGATGACTTTCGAAGTGATTTACCATTTACAGAATAGCACTGCTGTTGTGTGATCGAGGCCTACCTGTCGGACAGGTACATAATCTACCCCGGTCACCAGGGAGAGTGTGAACGTCGAGAGATGTCGTGCGTTGTTCTGCAGGGATCGGTACTAGGGCCGCCCTTGTGGAACAACGGGTACGACTACGTGCTGCACGGCTACCTCCCTGACGGGGTCATCGTGGTCCCGCCATTATAACGCGTTTTATAATAGCCAGACCACCAATATCGTGAAATTCCGTTTATACCGTGTGAGGTACAAAAATCTCAGGAAGGGTGCAAAATAGTACTGAAACCTACTAAATATACGTGGTAGAATCATTCAGATACAAGAGTTGGACAAATACAAATTGGTTCCGCCATTATGACGTTTATAATTTATTATCTATACTTATAATAAATCTGTAGAAGTGAAAATTCTGTACATTGAAAATATCAAAAAAATAAATGGCAAGGTGTTACTAGACCGACACCGAACCCAAAAATGTGATTAAAAAAATTTTTGTGTGTCTGTCTGTTTCTGCAGGCTTCACGCAAAAACTACAGGTTCGTTTACGATGAAACTTGGTACAATTATTCTTTAATATCTTGGGCACCATACTGGGCACTTTTTATCCCGGAAAATTATATACAATAAAAAACAAACTTAATTTTGCGGTACGATCCCTTGACCCGATTACTGTACCAACCGCAAATAATAAGTTTGTCGTAGGTTACGTCGCTCGCAGTGGAGTTCACTAAGAGGCGCTGCACACGGCTAAGGTACTATAATATAAATAATATTTAATATTTTCGTATCTTAAGATGAATTTGTATGGCGAGCGAGTATAGTATCTTAGCCGTGTGCAGCGCCCCTAAGTTATGCTGTAAATGTAGTGCTGAAGGTTGAATTTGGCTTGCACCGTTCGCAGCACGCGTGTTAGTTCTGACTATTCGGTACCTACCTACCTACGTCATGATAGGTAGCTATCAGAAGCGTATTTTGTAGAAGTAAAGGTAAATTACTACAAGCATATCGACGGTTGAAAGGCTTATTGTTTTTTTTTTCCAATATTAAGTTATATACTGTATAAATAATAATCAGCAAATTTTACTCCGTCGTTTGAGCCAGGTTTTACTTAATTTTTTTTTTAAATGTTGCCTAAATCCATTAGCCTTTCAACCGTCGATGTACCGTACTATGTGAAGTGTCGTTTCCAAGAAAATGAAAATAAAAAAACAATTTTCTTGTGTGAACTTTCCATCTGCAAGACTGCCAGGATATTTATAGGTACTTACTATCTATACATTTATTAAAACAGTAAAATTGTGGAGCGTTGGTATTAGTTGGCACAAAAACTAATAAAATTTTGCATAGATATTCCAGGCTGGTTCAACGGTTAGGCTATAAATTATCACGCCATTTGCTATGGGGGGTGAGCAATATTCCAAAATGTCGGTATTGAACGACAATTGCCATGAGTTCGATTCCCAGGTACAGTTAATATTTTTCTGATTATTTTGGTGTTTTATTTGTACATAATATAGGATGATAATACCAGAACAATAATAATATGGCTTATTATGTATTTTTAAATTGCCATTAACATTTTTATTCGATATTTTTTGAAATATTTTAATAAAAACCAATAAAAACTGTTATTAAAATGGAACCGGCGATAAAAAGTACACTTCTTTTTAAAATTTTATGAATTTAAGGTCAGAAATGGAAAATCATCACGCTATTTTGTACAAGGAGCCAAGCAGATAATCATGACTATGTGTATTTAAGAACGGCTATTTTGACTAGTTTTCTGCAAGGACCGTGGAGCAAGTGGTTTCCCGACGTATCCGCGTCTCCGATGTTGCGAGTTCAAACCTCACAAATTATATTTTTTGTAATTACTTACAGTTAAAAAAAAAATCATTATTTTATCTTATTTTTTGTAATAAAACGGCTTTGTTTCATCGCAATCGGTTGACTATATCGAAAGATATAAGTGTGAATTTAAAGTTTTCAATAATTAAAATATGACACCACACGCAATTCAAATACTCGCAACGCCATCTAAAGACTCAAATTAGAAATAATGATGACAATGGCAGTTGAACTTCGTAATAATTTTGATAGATGGCATTGTGTATTTTACGTAATTTTCTGAGTGGTGGAAGAATGACCATCGCCCACGTTGGCAGACAGTTCTACAAAGGCGATAAAAGTAAATACCTATTATGTATTTAATTATTGACTTTAAAATAACACGGCCAAATTTTCGAAAGGGGTTACATGGTACCTTGCGTTGAAAGGCCCTCATTTGGACCGATGATCTGGTGAGGGTTGCGAGAATCCGATGAATGGACCGGTCATTATGGCGACACTTGGGGAGGCCTATGTCCAGTGGAAGTCTTTTGCCTGAAATAATAATGATGATGATTATGGTACCATTTTTTTCTTTTTTTAAGGGTGAATCATCCAATGACTTCTCCCGCTGTGGTTGGAGCGGAACCGCGTGTTAATATTTTACTGACTAAAACTACACCTGTGTCCTTCAGTTGCCCTTTGCGACATATCTTTGAGGAGCGCATGGATCACTACGCGCTGTTGACGACTGGGCTCGGTCCGCTCAACTACCGGACGGCCGGACGGCTAGCGACCCATTGCTCGACGTCCGCAAGCCCGCGTCTACCATGGCTGGTAGCAGAGGTCGGAATCTCGGCTCGGCGTGAGGACGTTCACTCCCTCACGCGTGCGGCCTCCCCCTTCGCTAGCGTTCCGGCTTTGCAGAAGGAGGCGACCGCCTGCCATTCCTCCTCGCACTGGACCATTGCCCGAACCAGGGCCCGGTGCGAGAGGTCACTGACAACGATTGCCTCCACGTGGACACGGCGGTGCTCCGCCCTTGCAGGGCACATTTCCACTGTATGCTCCACTGTGTCCTCTGGTATGATGGCACCTTGCGGCCTAATAATGGCGTGTTTTATTATTTGCAGTCACTCCTTCATATAAAACGGGGTCGAATGTGTTTTTCTGATCACAGCTCGACAACGTATGTACGATGTATCTCAGATTCCTTGCAGCCTTACGTCGACATCTGGACGTTACCTCCTTGCAGTGAGTGGTGACCAACACTGGAACAACCCACTGAGGGAGGCCAGACCAATTTGTTTACCGTAATTTCATTGTTTTATGGATAAACAAGCTGAGAACTGTTATGGGTGTTTTGAAAGGTAACTGTTCCCGATTCGGTTTGAAGTACCCTGATATTACCATTTTACGAATCGCCCGGAGGACCTGGTATAGCATGTGGTGGAGGTGTATCCAGCTTGGGTGAACCGCCGTGTCCTCATAGAGGCAATCGGCGTCAGTAATTTCTCGGTTTGGCCATCAATATGCTAGTTCGATTGGACGGGGAAACACGCGCTCAAGATTTCGCCGAAATTCATTCAAAAGTTAGAGACTCTTCATAGGGTAGTTCCCACTATGGAAAAAATCATTTGTCGGATATACGGGGACGTCAGTTAAATACACACCAAAAAATCCAAGGTACACTACACACTAGGAACAAGTAATTGTAATGCCCAAAATGATCAAGCTGCAACAATCAATGCAAGCATGTTCTCGCAAGTTCTTCATAAGTAGGTTCTGTTGTGGAGGAAGATAGTTGATGATGATGGTAGTTTTTGGATTCACTTAAGGCTTTGCACTATCAGTGCACGTTATCCAGCTGAAGATCGGTGCACGATTATGCTCCTTCGTTTATCTCTAACAAAGTTGTCTGATTAAACTCTTCAGTAAAACATTATAGAGGCGAAAATTGTTATGGGAGGTAACTCTTTCGAACTATCTCGCAGCCCTAGCACACATCGGTCCTAGAGGGCCCTATCCATTTGCTGACATCTCTTTAAGTCGCGCGTAGAATACTACGCGCCGTCGATTCAGAATTGCTTTGACCAGACGGCAAGACGGCACCACCGTAATCCCGTGTTTGCGATGGCTGGGAATCGTCCTGCGGCTTTCAACACCCGGAGCGTCACTTACAGCGACAGCTGAGGAGTCAAGATGTCCTATCCCTCATAGTTTCAGCCACCTTTTTCGATCGTAGTGCTTCACTGAAGGAGGCTACTAGTTGTCATTTTCTCCACCAATCGCCTTCATGAGGACACGGCTTTTTTTTAAGGTGGGAAATCATCAAAGTGACTTATCGCGCTCTGGTTGGAGCGAGAGGGCGTGTCAGACTTTTACTTACTAAAACCACACCTGTATCCTTCAATTACCCTTTGCATTCTAGGACTATTCATTGACGTTCATACATCTGGATCTGGACGAATACATAACATGTTTCCTGAAGGTAATTTACATTTTTACCTTTAAGCGTTTTATATTAAAGTACAATAAATAATGGCGAAGCTTTCGGAGTGAATTGCAAGCACATAATGATTGTACAGGTTTACGAACTTAACGCGGACGAAGTCGCGGGCAACAGCTAGTTTATAATAAATCTGTAGAAGTTTAGTTTAGTCTAAATAACTTTTATACATTAAAATAGTGTGTAACTTGATCTATTAGGTACTTAGGCTTTGTTTCATCGCAATCGGTTGACTATACCCAAAGATACCTATAGATAGGTACTACATTCGTTGACTGTTAGGCGGTACGAAGTTCGCCGGGTCAGCTAGTATATTAATATTATAATAGAGTAGATGTAGATTAGTGTAAATTTACATTTTCGTATACGTCATATACTTTATTCGACTTCAATCTCTGAATTATTTTATTAGTATTTCAGGTGCATTGTTAAAGTTTTTTTTACCTGGAAAATCATCAAATGAGCTCTCTAGCTCAAACGCTCAAACACTAAAACTTCCTTGTCTTATAACCAGAGAGAGAGTAGAAAAAAAGGAAGTTTTAGTGTTTAGTAGTGTTTTTAGCGTTGACACGCGTTTTAGAAACGTGAGTCGACGGTTCGCTTTAAATCCTAGCTGCGTCTGTGTCGTGTGCGTATCGCGTCTGTATCGCTACAAAGGGGTGTCAACGGCACGTTTCAAAAACGTGGTGTGCACAGGCCCTTTGTCAATGCCTCTTTATAAACGCGTCAGGAAGGCCCACGTTACAAACCTAGTTTCGTTTCGTAAAGATTTAAAAATTGGGCTCTCAATCCAGATACAAACGCTTGGACCAGCTTTATTTAGGGATCTCTTCAATGGCTTTATGGAATGCATTCACAGCTGATTCAGGGCTTGTAAAACGTGTGCCTCTAAGTTTGCCTTTAATTTTTGAAAACAAAAAGAATTCTCAGGGAGCGAGGTTCGGGCTGTAAGGCGGATGCGTCATCAGTTCCACATTTAAAGCCTTCAAATAGGCTTCTGTTACCTTAGCGGAATGTGAGGATGCGTTATTGTTGTGGAGGAGTAGGTACATTGCTTCGGGGAAGCTTTTGGCGAGCTTTTTTATAAGACTCTGAGCAAGTGTTGACGTACCAATCTGCAGTCACTGTCCTGTGATCTTCAAGCAATACTGTAGTGTAATGTCCTGATTTGTCAAAAAAATAAAGCAACCATTTTTTTTTTACCAATACCTACCTACTTTGACTTTTCTTAACTTTCGTCGGGAAATCTTCAAAAGTAAAGACCCACTCTGCCGACTGGCTTTTTCTTTCGGTTTCAAAGCAGTACGGCCAGGATTCGTCATCTGTTACGATATTATAGACTAGCCTTTATTTAACTTTTTTTAATCATTTTACGGCACCACTGGACACGCAGTCATTTCTGGTCTTCCGTTAAGTAATGTGGTAACCATCGAGTACAAAGCTTCCTAACCTTCAGATAGATGCACATGTAAAATGTTTTGCACTTGACTCATTCCAATGCCTAACAAAGCACGAATTTTCTGGCAAGTAATTTTTTTGTCAGTTTCAATAAGTTGTCGAACGGTGTCACTGTAACCGCAGTCGCCGGCTAACCTTCACGGACCTCGTCATTGAGATGATCACGTCCACGTATAAATTCACAAACCACTAATATACAGAGTTGCGACATGGTGCTTCATCACCAAATGCCATTTGAAGTCTCTAGCAAGTCTCTTGCTGACTTAAGCCAGAATGAAAATCATAAAATATCATTGTACGTGACACACAATCTTCGAACGGAAGCAACAATGAAAAAACAAATGACAGTCTCGCAAATTAAAAACTAACATGCTCGCAAAGAGTTCCATTTTCGAATTCTATAATTATTTTTACATTCTTTTATTGTAATTGGCCAGATCCAGAGACTTTCAGTAGGTATGCCCCATGCCCCACGTAATACCTATCATCCAGAAGAACCTACAAAAAAAATTAGCTCTATTAATTAAACTAATTTAGGTTGCTACAATACACATTTTTATTACGCGTTACCTGCCAAAACCACCATAACTGTAAATTCATAGTAGGCATGCATCGTTCTTACTTGTGTTGGGGACATGCACTGACAGACAAACTATCAGTTTTTAAGAAAACTTGTTGATTGAATGTAGTGAAAAATTCGGTAAAAATTTAAGTGTCTGTCACCACAAATCTGTGGCCAACAGAAAAATAATCCCAGTCTTTTGTTATGACGATAGGTGGTTAGTATGAATAAAAATGCAGAATCCGTATGGCAAAAATCTTGTCGATGTATTGGTTTTAATAAATTTTGTCCAGTCTCCTTTGGCAACGGTTGACTTCTCCCGACTTAATAAGAAAAACGAAAACTTCGTTAAACCACTCTACGTAAGTTTCTAGTCTTCACCGCGAGCAAATTCTGGTTCGCCATTAGTATAAAGATAGTAGTCTCCTCTAATATTTGTTGGAACTGGGTAACCCATATCGACAGAGCTTTCTTTGCATTCGCCATTTTCAAATTTATCCCAATTCTCACATGGATATGACACAAAAGGTATTTTGGAGTCTATAGATTCTGCAAAAAATAGCGTCGCGCGTCCGTGGCTACAGCCCTCTGGAAATAACATCTTTTATTTAATTTATTAATAAAGTAATTGTAATTTTAAATATTAACGTATAAAAACTGGCCAAGTGCGAGTCGAACTCGCACATAAATGGTTCCAAACTACAAAATTAATATCAAGCAAAAAACGGCAAAAAAATCACTTTTGTTGTATGGGAGCTCCACATAAATATTTACCTATTTTATTCTGTTTTTAATATTTGTTGTTATAACTGCATCATAAATACATCATTTATGTGAAAATTTCAACTGTCTAGCTATTACGGTTCATGAGGTACAGCCTGGTGCCAGACAGACGGACAGTGAAGTCTTAGCAATAGGTTCGCGATTTTACCCTTTGCGTACGGAACCTTATAAATATACTGACACCGGTAGCTACCAGTATAGGCAATAGGGTCCAAGCCATTTAAGCTGCCAGTGGTCAGGGGTCCTAAGAGGGGAATCACCTACGCGATGTGTCCTCTTGTCCAGAAACCTACTGCTTTTTGCATCAAGCCCTAGACCCAACTGCCCAAAGAGCCTTGCTTGAGACATTATTACTATTTTAAAATAGGTTTTCGTTTCCGATTGAAATTCTCGGTTTTTAGAATTCCGTACCTCAAAAGGAAAAAATGGAACTCTTATAGGATCACTTTGTTGTCTGTCAATATCCTTTATCTCGGGAACGCGTGGAGGTATCAAGTTGAAATTAAAACCATATACCTACTCAAGTCTGCGGTCCCTTGAAGCTGAAAAAATCAAACTTCCGAGTTAGTGAAAAAAAGATACGACTATTTATGTCGCAAAAAACGTGTATTTCGAAAGAAAAGAAAAGAAAGAAACAAAACTTTTTTTTTGATTCGGTAAAATCTTCGTAACTCAATTCGGGAATTGAACTGTTTTCATAGGTTTTGTACGGAACCCTCAGTGCGCAAGTCCAACTCGCACTTGCCCGGTTTTTCTATAGTATAATATGCATGTAGTTATTATACACTTAAACCTTCCTCATGAGTTACTTTTCAGTAGTTTTCGAGTTTATCGCGAACAGACAGACGGACAGACGCGGTGGAGAATTTTCTATAATAATAATAATAATATGTAAGGATTAATTTTCGTGATGCATGCGTCATCTATCAATTACCTATAACTGATGCATTTTAGTTCTAAGATTACTTGATTATAAGTTAATGTTAATCATTTCTGACTTACCTATTACTTGTTGCATCCCTTCGCAGCCAGGCTGCTTGGCTCGTCCGTTGTTTGGATAAAAGTCAGCATGGCCATGACTTCTCCAGTACCCGTAGACTCCACCACAGGAGTGGATAATGTCTACGAACTCGGCGTCGCTTTTTTCAAGACGATAATCTGGTCCCATCAGTGGAAGCTCAAAGAGAGGTCGTGCGGGGTCTAACCCTGTGAGTAGGCAACCAAGTGTTGAAAACTACTTGGATTATCAAGTAGGTACCTACATAATTATTAACATAATACTATAATCATGCAACTATCAATTACAAAGCTGGAAGGCACAATCTCCTATTTATTATTTCCTTGGTCCGTTTGTCAAGGTCGAGCGCGACTTATCGTATCTAATATAAATTATGTTTGTTAATAGGGACCAAGTTTAGAAGAAAGTTTTGAAGACATAATCTAAAATAAACTTAATATTTCTCAAATACAAAACTTGTAGCCGCTTTTATAAGCACCAATTCTCTAAAATCAAAACTTACGAGCATTGTAGTGTTGTGACTGAACTATTTCATGACACTATTTTTTAAATTGTAAACTTCGAAATTATAACATTTTTTCAAAAGTTATACCCTTCTACCTCCTACCCATAAGTGCGGTCCTTGCGGACCATCAGAGGTAGTCTGCGGACCACAGGTAGAGAGTGAGAAAATTCTTTAAACGGATGTATGTGATAGTAAAGAAGGTAGGTTGGTACCTGTGATTCGATGTATTCTTTGGTTTGAAAATAATGCTGTGTAGCCCATGACATGTGAGCCTAAGCTGTGTCCCATCAAATGCATAACCTTTCCGTCTACATTATACGTTTTTGCAATAGAGTCTAGCAGTTTTGCTGTTCGTTTTCCCACATATCTTGTACTAAATGCTGACCAGGGATAAGCTGGATTTTTTGCTATTTCGCTCCAATCAATGGTAATGACATTGAAATCGGCTTTTCTCAAGAAAGCGTTCTTTATTTGCTGGAGCCATTCCGTCTTCTCGTGGGAGAACCAGCCGTGAGTCACAACCTTAATGTCATTTGACGAGTTAAAGTATTGGCTTGTAAATAGGGTATCGTCTTCGGGAATTTCTAATTGTTCTGCATCAGTGTTTTGTCTACAACAGATAAATCAACGCAACTGTTACCTATCTATAACTTAACCAAAATATAAGAAGTAGAACCGTATCCTGACTGCCAGATCGTGACAGTGAGACAGGGACTTCATAATTGAATGCTGCTCACCTGGTATACAAGTAAAAGTATGCGTCCCCAAATACCATGCCACGCGTTTCCTGCGGTAGTGTAGAGAAGTTCATGGTGTGGGTGTTGCCTTCATCATCATAGAAGTATATCCATTCGTCTCCATATTCGGGCCCTTGTTCATTCTCATACGGGAGAGCAGTTGTATAGGAAACTGTAATTACAAAGTAACATTACCCTTACACTGAATCGTTGCTAGGTTTTATTTTGTACGGTTTCTTATTTGCCTATACTCCATTCACTTCTGCATTAGACAAAAGAGGTAGAGGTAGAGAGCAGGCGTGCACAATATTTATTTTTCAAGATAAATTTAAACAATTTTAATAAATAATGGTTTCAATATAAAATTTTAACATTACCTACATATATAAATTTGATTGTTGTAATAAGTACTAAACACTTAGGTAAATGTTTTTTTTTTTAAATAAACGTAATGTTATTTGTAACAATTTTTTTTTTAAACGGCGTTTGAACAAATTTCCCTCTTTACAAAACATATGAATTGTACAAAATACAAGGCAACAAGATAATTGTTTAACATTCATACAAATAGAAATAACTTATATTATATAGTACTAGCTTCTAATAGCGGCTTCGCCTGCGTGAAAGTGTTAAGTGTCTGCATACAAACTTTGGACCCCCGTTTCATCCCTTTAGGGGATGAATTTTGGAAGACCGTCTCGTAGTGATCGCCTATGTCATAGGAGAAAACCTTGTGCTAAATTTAAGGTTCCTAGTCTCAGTAGTTTCGGCTGTGCGTTTATATAGATATATATAAAAGGAGAAACTGACTGACTGACATATCAACGCACAGCCGAAACTACTGGGACTAGGAGCATGAAATTTGGCACAAGGTTTCCTTTTATGACGTAAGCGAGCACTAAGAGAGGATTTTCCAAAATTCGCCCCTTAAAAAAAAAACGGGGGTCCAAAGTTTGTATGGGGAAACCTACTTTCACGCGGGCAGAAGCTAGTAAGATCTAAGATATATATAGATAATGAAAAACGTTCCGGGTACTGACGAACCCTGCTTCTTTTATTTTTTAATATAAGTAAGAACTAAAAATTAAGTTATCACCATCCGACATTACGAGAATCTCTTGAAAGCTGAGAAAGAGAAACAAATCAAGTATCTCGATTTAGCACACGAGCTTGTCGATGAGTAGAATGTGGACTCGGTTGTCATTGTGCCGATTGTCGTGACTGCCAGTGGCCTTATAGCTTCGGTCGAGATTAGAAAGATTCGATGACCATCCGTGGAAGCTGTCGTTGCGCGGCTGGATCAAGGGCCTGATACAGAAGTCAGTACCTACTTCTTGATACGGCTCGCATTGTGAGGAGGTTCCTGTCTCTGAAGCCCAAACAACCGGTAACTTGGACCCTGCTCGACACCGGCGAGCAACCTACCATTTTTTATATTTTTTCAACACACTTGCTCATAAAGTGACTCTAATTGCACTGCACTTAGATATGCTTATGTACATAATATATTATAACCCAACTGTGGAATTTTGATTCGATTTTGGTTTCTGGCCTGTCGTCGTAAGTGTCACAGGTGAAATTACCTGCCGGCAAAAGGTCCATGGGTGAAATATTCTGCTAAGGAAACGGAAATAAATAAATCGTCCTGTCGACGAACAGTCCAATGATGACCAATCGTTCTTAGCAGAATTGTTGAGAAATTTATGGCTATAGGTACTTACAAATATTGCTAACGGTTAACTTACAGGCTAGGAGTACCTACCACAGTTAAAAAATAAGTAAAAATAAAACATTTGGGTTTCAGAAGTTCTTAAGTTATTTTGTTTCGTTTTGGAAGTCGATTTTGTTTTTTCAAAAAAGGGTTTTGTTTTGGCAAAAAATATAGAACAGTAGATTTTATTTTCGCGTTTTAAAGAAAAAAGAGTTAGTCCCATATTGACAGTGGTTAAAATATTATTATAAATTGAGCAGAATTATGAATACAGTTCTTTTCGGGTTTACGGTTGTTTTATTTACTTTATATAAGTAAGTACTGTGAAATTTGTACTTGCTGAATGGTGTCTCTTTAAACACTGTAATTATTATGCTAATTGTGTGAAGTAAACGTTTTCATTATTTAATATTATTAATTATTTTTTACCATCTAAGAAGTTATAGCATTGATGAAGTTTTCAATGAAATAAATGTAGGTAATTACCGAATTTCCACGTCGTGAAAATAATATACAGCTCGGGAAACATATCGTCGATGTGTATCTATGTGTTGGCACCAAGTCTTCGACTAATTTAGGATAATTCAAGACCAACCAGGAAATGTATATGTATTTCCCTTATCAAAAAGCATGTTTTACAATTTTTTATCATTTACTCTACTTTTTGCCAAGCACGTACTTCTAGTGAACGTAATGTTTTTTAAGGCTGGTAGTTAAGTAAATATTTACTGTAGGTACGGAAATAATACTTCTTGGCTTCGGGAATTTGAAGGAATATGTAGATAATAGGTTTATGCCGCGTACATTGAAGGACTGGAACAATTTGCCTGCTGCGGTCTTCCCGTCCAACTATAATTTAGGTGCCTTCAAGGCTACTCGGCTTCAGGGCTTCAGGGGTACTCTCAATAAACTAGCGCGTCTCACCATCAATGATTGCATCACTGCTTACCATCAGGTGGGATCGCAGTCAAGCACTATCTCCCGCTCCGCCCAAGAGCGGATTGATAATATGATTTTCCCACTCAATAAAAAAAAAACAAGCACTGGTTTATATTAATTAAAAAGAAGGTAAGTAATATAGCAAGTCAATAATAATAAGGAAGTCAGCTTGAGTGTTCTATACTTTTCCTTAGCATAAAATTAGTGTCCGACCGAAACTGGTTTTTACGACCAAAACCGAAATACTTAATTTCCTTCAAGGATCATATTTTGAGGGAAAAATAAAGAAAACATCGTTATTATGAGTCGTTCTTTATTTTTTTTAACTTTAAATCTATGCAGCTTTAAAGCTATGCAGTCTTCGACATTTTCATTTCTTGGTATGATTTTCAACCAGAAATAATAATTTAATTATACGGATACTTAGGCACCTATGTAAGTACTGTGGTATCGAAAGAGATCGCATGAGTTTATGTTAACGAACTGGCATGTTAAATGTACCTGTAAGGATTTTGTATGTTCTAGAATAGATTTGAAAATTGAATAGAACAAAATAATGCTCGTTTTGAAGGGAAACCAGAGATAGAACAAAATAATGTCTAGTTTTGTCAGTCCGGACGCAATCGTTGTAAAGTGATGTGATGTGACATTATTGAAATCCAGTAAAAATAGTCAATCAAGATAAAAGTTTTATTTCAAATAATAATCAAGATCCTGGTGTCGCACAAGAGTGCGACAGTACTTACTCATTTAATTATAGTAAGTGTGTTACTTTTATTTAAAAAAAAGCTTAGAGACGTTATGTTATGTTATTTCTGAGTATGGTTTCCGCACTTAGTCCTATGCGGACCATTGTACGTGGGCCATAACCTTAGGTGGGCTTATTCCAACTAGCCAACCTCTCCCCAAAAACAGATTAGGCCTCTCTAGTTATTCAGGGCACCACTAAGTGAGTTCGGGAATCCTAAGGTTCGTGTGCGTATTTCAGTGACACCTGTGCAGTCTAGGAGCACATGTGCAATTATCTCCTCCCCCTCCAAGCATGTTTTGTACTGGGTCTGTGATGCCTATTGTGTGGAGGTGCTTATTCAGTGTGCAATGTCCGGTGATGGTCCCCGCCATCAAGCGCAGGCTGCCTCTGTCCAGTCTCATGAGTTTTTGGTGAGGCCTTTATTGAGTGTGGCATAGCCTCCTTGGTCTGCCAGCATTCCTTACTTACTTGGATGGAATTTAACGCGCCGAACATGACCGATCACAGTGCGAGAAGTCCCGAATGCAGTTTCGGTTTCGGTCTGAGAAACGTGTTTTTTTTTTTGCTGAAACTCAACCGAAACCTAACTTTCGGTCGGACACTACTAAAAGGTACTTTTATAGGTAGTTACTTTTTTTTAAGTTAGAAATCATCCAATGACTTCGGCCAACATGGCGCGAGGCTTTTACTGGCTAAAACCACACCTGTGTCTTTCATGGGCACGCCACAATCATGGCGGTAAGTCCCCTCTTTGAGGCGTGGTTGGATAGGCCTCACGCCGTCCTCACCTTCCGCATGACGCAGGTTCTCACCGAACACGGTAAGTACGGGAAGTTCCTGCACGGATTCGTGCGGAAGCGACGCCCGGGAGTCGCCAATGTGTGGACCACCCGGAGGACACGGTGAAGCACACGGTGGAGGTGTGCCCCGCTTGGGCAGAGCAACGCGGGGCTCGTGGGGGCGATCGGCGGCGGCGACCTCTCGCGCTGGTCCTTGGTACAGACCATGGTCCGGAGCGAGGAGGAGTGGCAGGCGGTCGCCCCCTTCTGCGAAGCAGTAATGCTAGCAAAGGAGGCGGCCGATCGCGTGAGGCAACGGTCCTCACGCCCCAACCGCCGCCGGGATTCCGATCCCGATTTCCGGCTACCGTAGGCGCCGGTAACCGTCCGGACCGAGCCCAAGTCGTCGACGGCGCGTACTGTTCCACGCGCGCCTCAAGGAGATGTCAGCAAATCGTAGGGGTCCAGCAGGGTCGAAGCCTACTGGGGCCACGGGTAGTGTGTCTTTCAGTTACTCTTTGCGTTCTAGGAACATGGGTTTCCTTTTCGAAAATTCCTACGGTTTTGTTAACATCTTTTTGAGGCGCTGCACGTGGAACACTCCCTTGACGACTCTGGCTCGGTCCTGTTCCGTATAGGCGGACGTCGTACAATCCATTGCTCGCCGTCCGGGCCGATGGAGAAAACCCGAAGGCCGGGGTGTCTCCTGTCGCGACGGCTGGGTCGTGACGATGCCCGTCCCCTGACGTTTGCGGCCGTCTTCTTTGCTAGGCATTACTGCTCAGTAGAAGGAGGCAACCGCATTCCCTTTCACTCTGGACCATGGCCTGAACCAGCCTGGCGCGATAGGTCACCGGCGACGATCGCCTCCACGAGCTCACGGCGGTGATCCACTCGAGCGGGGTGCACGTTCACTATACTTCACCGTGTCCTCCGGGCGTTCCGCACAGTGGTCACACCCGTGCGTTACTTCCGCCTGAATCCGAAACAGGAATCTCTCGAACATGCCATGTCCGATGAGGAATGGCGTCATGTGGAAGGTAAGGACACCATGAAGTCTTTGCTTAAAGAGGGGGATTACCGCCGCGATTGTGTGGCGTGCGTTTTCCAATAAGCAGACAACAACTTAGTTCTATAACAGTCATTACTGGAATTTAGAATCCCGAAAGGATTTTATCATAAAAATGCGTTGAGCTTCATGCTTCGAGCAGTGGTGGTCCAGAGGTAAAAGTCAAAGCATTATATTGCGAACTAACTGTTTACAATGTTGTCATAATATCATGTGAGTACTTTTGACTTAGCAGCCTTTTACAAGCATTGCAATTTTAATTTATCCTAATTTATCCTAATTTATATAAAATAGATATTATTATTATTTAATCTCTTTCTAACGCCAAACGGTCCCTTCCATTTCGTGACGTTGATTTTCCATCGACTGTCATCATATCATATCTTGCAAAATGACCAGCCCACCTCCACTTCAGACTTTGAGAGAAATGTAGAGCATCCTATATCTTGGTTACCTTTCGATGTCAGACCTCCATTCACAACAGAGGCCAACAATTTGAGCAGGATTTGTAAAAATTATAGCAATTTCTTTTTTTTTTAAATCTTGTAAAGCCCACGAAAATTGAGATATCAGACAGATTTTACCTTATAAGAGTGAGATAGCATTTTTAATAGGTTTTTCAGGTATCATTTAAGCAAGATTTGTTTTTAAATCATAATTTTGAATATTAGTCTTATATGACTCAATTCACAATTCTAGCGAATGCACAAAGTTATCAAGAGATTGAACATGTGGCACGTCACTAGCAAGAGGATAGAGAATTTTTGAGGGAGTTGGAAGAATCTGGTCGCTTTTGGTTTTTTTTATAGCCATGTAAATAGCTGTAACATGAACCGTTTTAATTTAAGTCAAAACTTTGCGAGTAAATTAAAAAGAACTAGTTAGCTAATGTCACTAATTTTAAATTTAAAAGTACTCTAATGCAATACCTACACATCTAAATAAAATTAAAATTCAGAGTCTACGCCTTACATATTAAAAAAAAATGGTATTTGAATAAACTAATAAAACGTCGATGAAAAAAAGTCCACAGGGCATGAGACGTGTTTAGGGGTCTGAAAGGACACAGGTGTGGTTTTAGTCAGTAAAAGTCTGACACGCCCTCCCGCTCCACCCAGAGCGCGAGAAGTCATTTGGATGATTTCCCACCTTAAAAAAAAAAGGGGTCTGAAAGGATAGCAGATGACCCCTCCCGTTGACCATTTCTATTTGGCACACGATGCACCAAACTCCCTGTATTATCAATTCATTTGAGTAATTACAGTTATGTCAAAAAAAAAAATACAATAATGCCCCCGACTAGACCGACTTAGGAGTTGTAGGTCGTGGGTGCATCTCATCTCATATAAAGTTATTTGGTATATTTTCATTTCAATAACATTCACGAGATATAATAAACGTGAGATATACTAACTGTTGATATAATTTCTTTACATATAAAATTTATATATTTTAAAACTTATTTCGTATAACGTTATTGGATATAAAGTTTATTTCATCGAAAATCATTAGGTCTATCGTTTAAAATATATATTTGTCCCCTTCTAATGTTGTTATGTTAGTGAATCATTTGGGTTAGGTTAAGTTAAAAGCCACTATAGTGACTTTTAACTTAACCCAATATGATTTTTTTCTTTCTTATTAGACTAAATAAGGTTTATGTCTTTTGAGTGTTAGATCTAAAGATTTTATAATCAATGTATGTTATGCTTATAAAAAGTAGTTATTTGAAAAAAAAAATATTTTTGCCATCTAACAGTAACAAACGGACAAAAAATATAATTCTTAAGATAATTGTTTCCTTACAATAGACCTAAAAAGGTAAGACTTAATTAGGTGATATATCGACGTTTTAGCGTTAGTTTCAGGCTATTAGGAGAAAATATGTTAAAAATATCTGTCTGTAAATTCTCTGTTATAATTGTTAGATGGAACGGTATAAAAATAAGTTAGGGGCTGTTTTATTAGAGTCCCTAAGTAAGTAAGTAAGTAGTAAGTTTTATTTAGTCGAGGAGGAAAAAAAAGTGGTTTTGTACGTGAGGGGCGTACGGGTAGGCGAGTGTTTGCTTTTAGTGATATTTTGAACAATTGAATAATGTCGAACATATTACGTCAGTTTCGAAGACTTATCAGTTCATGCCTACGCAATGCATCTTCATTATGCAGTGTCGTAAGTATTATTACGATAGTTAAGTTATTTCAGAAAGTTTTTTTGAGTTTTTTCTATTCTATTTATATGTATATCAACACTCCATACAGGGCTACAAAAATCTAGAATAGAACGAACACATGAAAAATAAAGAAAGTTTTGAGTCATAACATTTTTAAAAGGTTTACCGATTAGCAAAATAAATGCTAGGCTTCGAAATGCGAAGCTGACTTTACGATCTATGTGATGGGTAAATGTTAATTTGGAGTCCATAATAATAACCAGGTCCCTAAACGGGCAAGTTTTCCGCGTATAGGACATTATAAAACATTTAACTATGTTAAGATAGAGTTGATTTGTTGTACAGTAATTGTGCAATTTTAATAAATCATTTTGTAATTTAGAACAATCGTCAACGGAATTAACGTAAAAATTAAGTAAGTGATAACCTTTGACACAGACCGCCTGACTTTGATTTTTTTATATAAGATTGGATCCATTGTAATAAGTTGCCGTGAACTCCGGCCGCCTTCGCAAGTTTTTCAATAAGCATAGTAACCATGATATTATCATGGTTAATTTTATCGAACGCCTTCGAAAAGTCGGTGTACACGACATCTACCTGTAGATTCTTGTCCAGGGGCTAACACAAGAAATTACGATAAAAAATTTATATCAATCATGTATTATTTTAACTAATCGTTATGTCAAATAAAATTATAGATTCAGTTGTTATATCTTGTTAATATTAGAGATTTTGTAATTATACCATATAATTACTTACCACTCTTTTTTTATTTGGGAAATCATCCAATGGCGTCTCCCGGCCTTGGGCGGGGCGGGAGGACGTGTCAGACTTTTATTGACTAAAACCCGCTTTAAATTCCTTCTTTGCCTTGCGTTCCATTCATTTTCACTTAAACCATGGCTCCAGATGGCTTCGACCCTGCTGGGCCCCTACGAATTGCTGACATCTTGAGGCGCGCGTAGAACACTACGCGCCGTGGACGACTTGGACTCGGTCCGGACGGTTACCGGACGACTGGACGGCGTGCTACCTATTGCTCGCCGTCTGCAAGCTTGCGCCTACGGTGGCTGGAAATCGGGATCGGCGGCTGGGGCGTGAGGGCCGATTTCTAGCACGTGCAGCCGCCTCCTTTGCTAACAATACTGCTACGCAGAAGGAGGCGACTGCCTCCCACTCCTCCTCGCTCCAGACCATGGCCTGTACCAAGGTCCGGCGCGAGAGATCGTTGCTGCCGATCGCTCCCACGAAGACACACTCCTGTGGGTGTGTGCACACTCCTACCGTATGCTCCACCGTGTCCTCCGGGCGGTCCACGCAATGGTGACACCCAGGCGTTTCTTCCGCACGAATCCGGTGCAGGAACCTTCCGAACTTGCCATGTCCGATTAGAACCTGCGTCATGCGGAAGGTGAGGACGCCGTGTTGTCTTTCCAGCCACTCATCCAAGAGGGGACTTACCGCCTTAATTGTGGCGGGCCCAGCACTTGGCTACGACAGTCGCTGTCGCCATTCCACCATAAGATCCCGCCGGAACTCTGTCCGCCATGCCACAACCTGTCGCGGCAGCGGAGTTTTGCCCCGGCGTTGCATCTCTACGCGCAAATCGTGCATGCGTGCAAGTGCGAATGTTGATCCCACGGTGGCAGGCCAGCAAGGAGGCTCACCGCTTCGCGGGAAACCTTGTGGTATCCTCGTACCATCCGTATGGCCATGACCCTCTAGCAGGCATTCTGCTTGGCCGCCGGTCATTACTTACCCCTCTTAATTACGCTTACAGATCTTTTCACAGTAGTCAGTGTTATTGGTTACTGCTTTCAAATAGTATTACTGTTGTGTTCTACTAAAGTGTATGGCACATAAGAAAGGCCTATGAGGAAAATCTCGTATCACCGAATGAGATTTTCTTGCACAATCATTTATATTGTTATGACAGCAATGAATAGGGCTTAATCAACGCTACCCGCTGCGCTAAAATCAGATGGGAGGAGTAGCCCCATCCGAATTACTTTTATGTTTCGTACTTATAATAGAATAACCATTTTCCAGAGTGTGCCCTATGAAATATACCCTGGCACAGAAACCCTGGCATTTTGACTGAGCTAAAAACGTAAACCTAAGTGCCATCTGTAAATCCTGCCCTAGGCTCAGATGTTCTATAAAGCATACTTTGGCTTAGGGTAAAACCGGGATAGATGCCGCAGTGGGATAGATGCCTCATTTTCATAAAACCTAAATTCCCAAACTCGCAACTATGAATTAATAGTGTAAGTACTTGTAGGACCAGCAATCACCACGCACTTTAATTACCCCCGGGCTGTCGTACGGTGAGGATGCGTTTCACTCGTGTGTGCAATCATCTCCGCGGCGAACTTACGAACACGTCGAAGATTTAAAGGTTAGGTAAGTATTTGCCGTTGTATAACTTTATAAGTAGTAATAAATAAATACCTGTATATTTTTTACTACTTCAATGTACCTACTGGTTTATTAAGTGTTCATCAGGGTAATAATAGTAGCAATTTTGTTTTTAATTTATGTAAAAAATCATAAAGGATAGTTGCCCTGATTTTTCGAGGTATAGGTGCCCTTATATATCCCTTCATACACTATATATGGTGTCAGAGCATACTTTTAAAATATTTTTAGTGTTCTGTTATATTTTTATGTTTTTCCGTGTTTTATATTTAGAGTCTTTACTTGTGGCAGAACCAGGCCACTAAAATACAAAAGAAAGCAAGGAGTGCGAGCTCGAGTATGTTCTTGGACTGTAAAACAACTACAGTCGGTTTTCGATAAAATGGACAAAAAAACCATAAGGATAAATGAAATATACCCACAATTTGGGATTCCATCGAGAACATTGCGAAGACGTTCCAGTTATAAGTTAAACAAAAAAACAAGATTGAAAATACCAAAGAAAAAAAGAACTTAAGAAAACAAAAAAGGAACCAAAGAACAAGACAAAAAAAAGTAAACATTATTTTAGTGAAAACGACGATAACGACAACTGATTTGGGTTATAAAAACAAATTATTTACAGTAACAGCGAATACGAAGACACCTCAACTATGAAATGAACGGTAAGAAAACAAAAGGTTCGCCCGTACTAGGAGAGATGGATCCATCTCTCCTGATAACTGTATAAAATGTTTTGAAAACTCTAAAAATACGAAGTCTAAATCCGATTGGATTCAATGTGTGATTTGTTAGATCCTGGTTACATGAAACTTGTAAACTTTTCAGAAATTATTGCTCAAAATGTGGAAAACTGAAAGTAGGATTAGGAGTGATCTCTTTATTGTGTAATTTATTTTAAAAAGTATGATTATGCATGTTGACACTTAATAATTAATATTTTATAATAACAATTAAGAATTAATATTTTTGTTCAAAAAATGCTTTTAAATTTTTTATTATGTTTGTTTGTGTCTTGTTAGAATTATCTTATAACAATAACAAATAAACATTAAAAAAAAATGGATTTTTGTAATTCGACCTTATAATTTCGTTAGGTTTTTCGTTTACAGTATAAAGGGCATCTATTCCGCACTGAAGGCATCTATCCTTCTTAGTTTTTTTAAGGTGGGGGCTACTATCCATAATCCATACAGGTAGAAAATTAGAATAGAGAGGCTATTTGAAAAATTGGGGCATCTATCCCGGTTTTACCTCCACCTAAGTCTATACGTACATTCGAATATGGACCTTTTTCGGTGACTTGTAATAAGGTTTATATTCGAATGCAGTGCTTAGGTAACTATTTGTACCTACTTGGGTGACGTTTAAGTACGCTATTGTGCTCTACATAGATTCATTTCTACTTTTCTGGCAAGATTATGTCCTCGTATTGTTTACTAGGTATCAGCACAATTTGTGCTACAGTTCATTTCTTGCTCAAATAGAGCTCAAGGTAAAATAATACAACAGTATAATCATAGCAACGTTATTGTATTTTTATTTTTTTGAATTGAATCCTTTTTGTGCTTACACAGTAAACACATGATCTCAACACTTATAACTAAAAATATTCTATAAATGAAAATGGATATTTACTCGAGTTATAAAAATGTTGCTTGTGCATATTTTGTTTTCAATCGAGGCAAACTTATTGTTGTGGATTCATTGGAGTAACAGTTAAAGTGCTCAGTATGATATTTTGAAGATTCGAGTATTTTATAATATCACTTATTGTGCTGAGATATTGTGCATTATGCCTTAAGTTTTTAAGATTTGGGTGCCCTGTTTCACCGCAATACATTCTGCCAATGTGCAAATTACTTCGTTTACTTACTTTCCTTTATACAAACTGATACATACGATTTAGTTACATTAATCTAAAATATTGCTATCTTTTTCATTTTAGTCTAGAAATTGTCGAATGATGTTTGGGCTATTTTATTCAGCAAATCTTTACTTCTTAGCCTTCACTTAGGTTTATGAAATAATTGGACGATAAAAGTTGAGTGTGTAGACCGTTGAAGAAATGCAAGTGCTCCGACAGTGGGCTAACTTCAGTGATCTCTGACATCGATAGAATTCAGACAAATAGGAGGCAGTCATATCCAAATTATCTGTAAAGGTTTAAATAAGTGAAAATGCGATTATTAATGAAAATTTTAGTATGTTAAGGAAGGATAATTTTATAATGGAAAAGACTAGATATCACATGGTTTGAGCTATATGTATATATTACTCTTGTTTCTTAATCTTGTACGTACAATTATAATAAATTTGTCAAAACAATACCTCAGTAGGTACATACGTTGTGAACAGCTCACGTTAATTGAATTTCAAGTCTTGGTGGTTGTTACAATGATCGCATTTAAATATAATTTCAGTTAAACGAGTGATTTAGGCATTATAAGTAATATAAAACCTACGCAAACTACTCGAATGTAGTCGTGCACCTACGTATGTGTGCGGTATATCTGTGGTCGCTTTGTATCACTCGTTGAATGACATGAAATCAATAAAACAAATATTTACAATTCTATAAGTATTATACTAAATGATCAAATTTTAAAACAGGTCTATTATGTTTAGATTCGTGATATGCCCGCCACGGTCAACAAAACAATAAGAATCAAGAGTGAGGCACAGCACTAGGTACTGCTGGCCACACGCCACAATGTAAGCTTGCCCAACAATACTTTACATCTGTTTGCAATACTCTACTTTTGTCTCGAATAATGAATTGCAAAGTATCAATTTCTATACCAAAGCATTATAAATTCGCATTAAACAATCGTGATTTCGAAATTTACCGATAATATTTTTTACAGTTGGTCAGTCGAAAATATTGAGCATATACATACATAATTATTTTAACATAGTATAATTTATTAATATTGAACAGTGGATAATTTATTGCACAAATCGTCGATCCTAATATTCTAAGTGTATGCTATGGCGGAAGTTACTTAGAGAACAAGTAAAAAACAAAACAAGGGTCTATTGTGTCGTTATACGTAGCTTAAGTCTACACCGTCATCTGCAGTGAACTAATGATGCGCTTGTTCGCTGTCCTTGACGTAACAATACACAGTGCGGACGACGGCGGCGTGCCGAGGCGACGGCGGCGCCCGCGGTGGCGGCGGCGCCCGCGGCTCCGGCACGCCGCGAGCCTCCTGACGCGACGCGCCGTATTCCTCCGTACCAGACGCTTCCATGCACGCACATAAATAACTACACCTTATCATACCTACCTATCTATTTGTTATGAGTAATTTATTTCAATTTCTTTAAAGCGTACATTTTTATACTTATTTTTAGGAGGTCCTTAACTCGATATCCGAATAAAAAAAATTCTGCGTTACAAACAATAGGTACAAAAAGTGCGACGTGCATGCAAGGAAATATCTAAGAGCACATTTGACACAATAAGTAAACCTAATAACGAACATAAAACTAAACAGTCTTGGTTTTGACTGGTCAACTACATAGGTGGGATTATTCAAGGAACCGATAGTTAAAATAATCTTATTATTCTTGTAGAATAACAAACAATAATTTCTATCTCTTAGTGAATTGTAGAAAAAGGTAAAAAAAATACATACAAAAATCTTCAAAAAAATGTACCTACTCAATATTTGAGTGAAGTTTAAAACAATTGACTGATCCTTTGCAATTACTTTGGGCATTGACACAACAAGTCGCACCGTCATAATATCGGGTAAGTCATCATCAGCCACACAAGAATAAAAAAATAAGTTAGTCATCAATATAAAGAATACTTAATATAAACGTGGGAAGTTCCTAAGTCGGCAGTGTCTAATGGCGACAGTGTCGAGTGCCTCACAAGTAGTCACAAGCACTGGCAAACAGTTCTTCAGAACCTCAATCATACCACACCACACCTAAATAAATAAATGTATATAATATCTAATATGTTTTTACATATGTACAGTTGTTCCTTTTAAATTAAAACTACATAAATAAAAATAATAAAAATAAATTTGTACTTGTAAAATAACAATTCATTGAAAAATGACAAACAAAACTGAGTTTACACGTTTTGTATCAATCTAAATTATTTCTAAAATCTACTTAATGATTATTTTGTTGTATATTATAAACGGACGGTCGGGACTGGCGCCCGACTGCGCAGTCAGCACCGCCTGTGGCGCCCAACGTGGCGCTCCTGGCGCCCGAGCGCGGCGCCCGCGCATTGCGTGTCTGGCGCCGAACGGGCGCCGTCGGCGTCGTGCTCGTCGCGCACTCGAGCACTAGTCGCGGCTGCTCTTTTAGTAAATCGTTATTCGTAATTAGTTACAATAATAACTACAATATAATGTTGGTATGAGCGGTGTCGTGGATGCTCCCCGCTCATACCTAAAGCGTTAAGGTAAACGTCTCTCGCACTGGCTGCTCGCCGGGCACTCGCCCATATCACTTTAAATATAAAACAATACTTTGATCTGTATATGGCACATTCTGTTCATAGTAATCACTTTCAGCATTCAGTACTTACATTAGCTTATCAGTAATCGTATATTTAATTAGAATCAAAATGGAAGTGCGTGTGTTTTGTCGCTACGGGTCACATTTTGCCACGTTTATTTAACTAAGCGTCCGCGTCGTCGTGCGTGAGATTACTTCGAACAATTAATTGACATATTTCATCAGATAGGAAAGCAGACAGTGCGAGTATGAAACGCCACAGCATCCACTTTTATACGTACATTATTACAGTCGCAAATATTCTTGTGCGACTTAAGTCATCATTTTCTAAGTATCTAGTATTTATAATAACGGTTACCGGCGGCGTGGTCGTAACGCCAGTGACCTGGTGGGATCTTTTAACACTACATAAACAGTGAACGTACCAAATCAATATCTACTTCCGAAGTGCCCCCATTTTGTGGATTCTCGGGCTCTTTTAAATGCTGAGTTATCACCGACATTCGAAACTGACTGTCGGTTATCTTTCGTGCCCGATATTGAATAATTTATGCTCAAGCTAAAAAGTGTTACTCAAATAATAATGCTTTACTTGCTTAAGTAAAATTCAGAATGTTAATATTACTTCATCGCATCTAGGTATGTTAAAGGTGAAGCGCTGATCTATAAAACTGAGGGGTCGGTGGGGATTAAAGCGACCATTTAGAGCTCGAAACTCGAAACGATCGACATCGCAGCGGTCAGCAGACAGTCTCGGCGGGCGCGGGCGGCGAGTGCGCCAGCGCTGCCAGCGGCGACAGTGGAGACAGTGGAGACAGCGGCGACAGCGGAGACATCGGCGGCGGCGGCGCCAGTGGCTCCGGTGAGCGACGACGCAGCGCTTGACGCTTGCGGAATTCGAGGAATTCCTCTTTCATGGCGCGCACTCTCGCTTCCACGTCGTCGCGGGAGGGGCGCGCGCGCGTGCGTTCCGGCGTCGACGGTGTCGGCGTGCGCGTGGCGCGGTCCCACTCGTAGTGCACGTCCACCGAGCCCGCGTCGCCGACCTCGCCCGAGCCCGGCCGCGCCGGGGGCGCCGGCGGCGGCGGCCGGTACGGCGGCGGCCGCCACTCCGCCAGGCTGCCCGTCCGGCTGCTGCGGTTGTGTTGCGAGGACGACGCGTTCTTGCTGCCGAACCCGCTGGACGACGACCGACTCTCCGGCGAGGCTTCGTGAGGAGGCGGCGGCAAGTCCGCGATGGCTCGTGGCCGAGCGTGGCGCGGCAGCGGCCGAGCACGCGGCCGGCCAATCGGCCCGGAAGTGCGCGTTGGGTCGTGCGCGCTCTGACGCAGCGATCGCAGGCGGAATGGAGATGGAGGTGTCGGGAAAGAGCCGTCGGCCGAGCTAGGAAAGGGCACGGAGCTGAGGTCGGACACGTGTAGTGGCGACCAGGGCGTCCAGGCTGCGGCCCAGGGGGGCCACGGCGGCCACGGCGGCCAGTGCAGCGCCAGCTGCGGCGACGAGGCGCGGAACAGTGGCGGCGCGGCGGAAGGCCGCAGCGGAGCACGCAGGCGCGGCAGGAAGCCGCCGTCGTCGGACGAGGAAGGCGCGGGCGACGGCGTGGGCGATGTGGACGGCGCGCCGGACACTCGGCGCGGCGGCGCCCAGTACTGCGCCGAGCCGCCGCAGCGCGACGCCGGCCACACCCAGTTCGCAGTGAACCGCAAACATTGCACTATACTCGATATTCCGCGTTCTCTAAATCTGTATAGTAAACACAACAAATATGTTAGACAGGTACCTTACCATAAACGTCATAAAAGTGCATGCTTTAAGAAATAAAATGATTCACGATATGAACTAGGGTTTTCAATACCGGTATTCCGGGATCCCGTAATACCACGATCACGGATAGATATTGGTCTTTATTCAATCACGGTATTGACGAGCCAATATCGTGATTACGGTATTACAAACATATATTTTTGCGGTTTGTTGTAATAAGTAGTAGGAAATTGTATTATGTGTTATAATTTACGATGTGATGTTACTTTCACAATTATTTTTGCAAGCGTGCCTACTCTTATGTCTGGTTCTCCTTCTCGCGCCGGGCACGCCACAATTGCGGCCGTAAGTCCTCTCTTTGAAAAGTGACTGGAGAGGCACCATAGCGTCCTTCCTTTCCAAATTACGCAGGTCGTCACCGGATATGGCAAGTTCGGAAGGTTCCAGTTTCGGATTCATATGAAAGAAACGCCCAGGTGTCTCCATTTTGGATATCGTCCGCAGATCAGGGTGGAACATGGTGGTGGGTACGGTGTAGGTGTGTCCCACTTAAGCGGAGCACCGCCGTATCCTCGTAAAGGCGATCAGCGGTGCGATCTCTGTTTCAGGCCATGGTCCGGAGCGAGAGGGAATAGGCTGCGGTCGCCACCTTCTGTGAAGCAGTAATGCTAGCAGAGGAGACGGCCGCAAGCGTGAGAGAACGGACATCCTTATGCCCCGCGACAAGCGTTGCCCTGGGCGTCAGGAGTCGCAGGGCGATCCCCGGCTAGCGAAGGCATGGACTTGCAAACGGCGATCGCACCGTCCGGCCGTGTGGATTTAGCCCAAGTCGTCGATGGTGTGTAGAGTTCAACGCGCGTTCTAAGAGATGTCAGCAACATCGTAGGGGACCAGCAGGCCTGTTAGGGTAACGGTGAATTTTCGAATAAGAAACCTGGGGTCCTAGAACGCAACGGAAGAAACATAGGTAGGTTTTACTCAATAAATGTCTGACACGCCCTCTCACTCCACCCTAGAGCGAGAGAAGTCCCAGCCCAGAAAAAAACCATTTCGTGCCCCACTTAAGCCGATTCCCGAAATTGAGCCGTATTGAATGGTCAATTTTTATACTAAAACAAACAAAATTAGCAAAATAACACTTAAGTCTGGAAGTCGATGTTTCTGGTTGTGTGGTTGTGTGTGGCTGTGTGTGGTGGTTGCTTTTTCGTTTTTTGACACCGATTACCGAAATCGAAAGTTATTTTACAATTATTAGTTTTAGTTTTTTTGAAGTCCAAGGTTTGTTTTTTGTAAAAAACTTTTTTATTTTTCACTGTTTAGCTATGGTACCCCACAGATCATCAGAGTGAGGAAGTTATCTGGTCAGTTACCTTCTGGATTGACAAAATACCCATAAATACTTGGATTATCTAAAGGAATTACGGTGTTATAACTTAAACCAACACAAAAAGAATCATCAAAGTTGGTCCATAAAAAAAGTTATGCGTTGTTGTGTTATTAAATTATATTAACAGTAAACAGACATATTGCGATCGCAGCATTTCTTAAAGATTTGCTATTTATTAAAGTTGATTTATTTCCATGGTTTATCTTCAAAGTTCTTCATTAGATCTTCACCAAATGTAAATGGGACATTGTAGGGGCAAAACATTTCCAAACAAAAAAAAACATATATCAAAATTGGTTAACATATGACTAAGATATCGCTAAACATTATCCGGAACGATCCAAGATAAAAAAAAACAATTAGACGACTTGAGAACTCTTTTTCGGAAATCGGTTATTTTTAGAGAGTACCTACCTAACTATAACAAGGACAAATTAAAAAATAAAAACACATGCTTTTATGGTTCTATTAATGTCATAATTGAATTTGAGCTCAATAGGTACCGTGATCACGGTATTGATTACATTAATACCGGTATTGAAAAATTCCGGTATTTGAAAGTCCTAATAAGAACAAAGAACAATGAACTAAATATTTATAGATTTCTGTTAACTGACCTGATTTCCTGTTAAGCAGCATGAATGTAGCAAGTTAACATTAGAGTTGTATAAAAGGATCAACTTAGTTAATTAACTATATAAGTAGTTACAGTACTTACTTCTTAAAAGGCACTTGAGTGCTATCAGCGGCGCGCAGGTCTGTGAGGCGCGCGGCTACCATGTTGTATGCTGCAAGCGGATAATTTCTAAACATTAACGTAGAGACGTGGCCCCCGCTCCGACCCTCTGCGGCCGCCGCCCGCCACCTCGCACAGTACCACTCCACCACCAACACCACCACCCACCATATTGTCAACCAAAACACAACGAGCACTGGAATGAACTCCACACATGGACTTAGTGATGTTAGATTACTAGAACTACACAGTTCACACAATTGTAGTTGGTATTCGATGGGTACAGATCCATTGAATACCAACTAAAAATGTTTCTAGAAAAGATGTAAATTCTACACCTTCAGATTAGAACTGTGAAGTTTCCGTGGATCATTCCAATGCACGTGCTCATGAGGATGAAACTATGCGATAATGTTTTGACGCCATGATGACTACAAGAAGAACATAGATCATCATCATTCTCACGATTGCTATGAACTAGTTACCCAACATGTATTACGATATTTGCTGCGTGCGCAAATATTGTAATGCACTAAGTACGTTTTAATTGGCCGAAGTAGGTATCTACTTATATTTAATGCTGATTATTAAAAAAAAGAAAGATTATCAAGCAAAAGCGAATTTAAAATGACGAAAGTGATAATATTTATGTAAAATTATCATAGTCAAAATGCGTCATATTCTATGGCGCCGTTAGACCATTTTTTTTAGGTGGGAAATTATCCAATGACTTCTCCTAAGTTCCTTCTTTGCCTTGCATTCCAGGGCCCCGGGTTTTCCTTTCAGAAGCGAACCCATGACCCTCCAAGTAGGCTTCGACCCTGCTGCATGGGCCCTTACGGTTTTGCTGACATCTCTTTGAGGCGCGCGTGGAACACTACGCACGCCGTTACACCATGAGGAAGTTATTTCACAACAATAGTATTTCACAAAGATAATATCATTAAAAAATTATTGCTGTCTAAGTACTTTACACGTGTAAGAAGCAATAAGCTTATGTAGTTTAGCTAGAGCTGTTGCCCTAAACTAATCTACTTAAACTTTAAAACAGACGAAAGCATTAGGTGTGTGTCATTACATTACAGTTTACGATTTGTCTAGTTCTTCTACTTCATCTTGGACAGGATCAGATTAAGACAAAAAAACACTTCACAAGTACGTACAGTAGGTACTAATGAGGTTACACGATGTTTTACCTATAGGTAACTTCACCTTATTGTTAGCGCAAAAAATGTATTATTTACATAAACTTAACACATGCAAAAAGCTTAAAAAGGAAATGCCAATGTATTATGAGTGAATTAAGCAGATAGTATACGAACGAATATGTAATTTGCCGACAATATGGTAAGTTATGTACGGAAGTCTGCCTTCAACGACCGCGTTATCTATGTAAAGAGCCTGCAGAACTTGTGTCGTTTATAATAATGAATTGGAAGTTACTGACTATATTTCGTTTGCGAAATTGCAGCAACTATGTTACGTATGACATTTTTAGTTCAAGCGAACGGAAGGTGATTTTATTAGGTTCCAGGGTAGTGGTTATTCTTACCTAGTTACTTGTTGAGAGCACCACAGCAGAATGTTTCTTTGGTATTATGTTCCAAATAATATATGACGTATCTTTAGTAATACGGAACGATACGTTAATCTTAACTATTTTCCAGTTTGTGGATATTAAATTGCGGTTTTTTTTAAACCTTACATTCTCCAGTTCCGTTTTATTTGAAGAATTTAAGGCGACACAGTTCGTCTCAGCACTCGTAGTTGGCATAAGTAAGTAGTTGCTGAGCTAGCGCGGTCGAGCTGGGAGGCGCGGGCGCGGCCGCCGGACGAAACTCACCTTTTTCCTGCTTACGGCGCTTGCGCTTGTTGCAGATCTTGACGGCGCACACGGACAGGATGATGGCCACGATGAAGAACAGGATGCCGCCCACCACGCCCGCCGTGATCGCTTTGTGCTTCACCCGAGCCGGCACTGGGAACTTCACCTCTTCGGAGCTCTCGTAGCTGGTCGCCGAGTTGGCCAGCACTCGGAAGTAATATGTACGACCACCGACCAGGTTTTTAACTGAAATGTTGAATGTGATCATAGTTATATAATATAGCGATATGATTAAGTTGTTCTGGTTACTCGATATCGTTGCTCAATTTTTTCTCAATTTGTTAAGCTGTAATGTTTTTAGAGATAGTCCTGTATTCTCACTAGAATTCTATCTCTAATTAAAATACAGTACATAAAGCCTACAGAGCACTTTGACCTCTAAGATTTAACATGTAGCTATTTCTAATAAACATTTTATTAATACCTTATACTATGTTATAATAATATATATGGGCTGCTTGTGCTTATTTTGGATAATATTAAACGGTATTTCCTGCACTAAATTCTATTTCACGGAGTATTATTTCATAGACAACCAAATATCCGATTCGAAGATTCTAGGTGCAAAATATTAATTAGTCAGAAATAAAACAATTATATAGAAAATTTTTAGTAAACGACCACTTATCCATCACAATTTACCCAAGTAGCTGGTCTCCTCGGGCCGGATCTGTCCCCGATTGAGCGTTTTCCACTGCGCGTCGGTGCGGTACTTGATGGTGTAGTATTGCACCAGGTGCGCGCGCTCAAGCGGCGCCTGCCACGTGATCAGGAACCCGTTGTGCACCTCCGTCACCGTCAGGTTGCGTGGAGGACCAGATTTCGGACCTAGGTGGAGAAGGTGTTACAGTTCTGTGGTCCTTTGAGGAGGGGGTAGCAGAAAAAGTCGTGATGGTTGATGAATCGAAAGTGACTAAATTTACTGAAATTATTCGATTGTTACCTGTGTTTTATATTATTAGTATTGAGCGTATTAAACAAAAGTAGGTGAGCTTTTTAACTATAAAGTGCTGTCTCGTTTGCGTTGTGTACAGAAAAACTAAAATGTTTTCAAAATGTATCGTTCACGCTAAACTTGAAGAAATTATTTTACTGTAACAAAACTTTATGTTAAAACTATTTATAATACAACAACACGTCAGATAAAGAACTTGAACAAAATAAAGGGAGATCAAAATGCAACTGTCAATCTATTTACACACTGAACAAAATACAAACACACAACTAAAACAACATAAAACCATGCACTAACTACATCAACATACATTCTAATAGTTTTTGATTAATTTAAATAAGTCAACTTAACACAAGATTTCTAACTAAAATGATCATAATGAGAGATGAGATGAAGTGATGACGTTAGTGATTACTGTGCAACATTTGTGGGTATATACCAGAGCCTTCGGGTGCGTTTTGGAATATCTTTTCGTCTACGGGCCCCGCCGGTGTGGGTGCCGCCTTCGGTTTGGCGCCTACATCTACAAAAAGCAATCTTAAGTTAAACAACCCACCTCAATTCCAACCAGACCTTGTAACTGGAAACTTTCCTCAAGATGTATATTAGTCAGTTTGTTTGAACATAATTTTATCCTTGTTGACACAAAAGCTACCAAGCAACTTCATACCCCATACCTGTTATGCTCACAGATAATATTTTTATACAATAAATTAATAAGATTATTCCATATAACATATATATTAAGTCCCGCCACACAAAGAATAAACTAGATTGTTTGACTTACCAAGAGTTCTTATAGTAATGGCTTTACTCATCATTCCCTCTCCTATCGTATTCTTGCTGTTCACTTGAAACTCATACGTTGTACCAGGCTGGAGCCGATTTATTGTGACCTGTGTATAATTAACAACTTCAATTTTGGTCCTTTTCCAGGTATTATTTGGGAAGTTCCTAAACAGCTGAACTAAGTTCAATTATTTGAAAACTGAACTTATTAAAAACACCTTCTTATTCTACCTTACAATCGGTGCCTCAATCTTGGTTGTCAAGGACTCTTACTCAAATTGTCTTTAATAAAGTTTGCAAACCAAACGATAACATTTATCTGACAGTTCAAATGTCATCAATCATTTTGGTCCTTCGAGTCAAAAGTTCTTTGCTACGGCGTAGACCCTCTACGCCACGCTACGAAATATGTCTCTGAAGAGTTTTTTTATTAAAATTACGATAGCTTCGTCATTTTAAGATCAGTACATTTATAACTTTTATTAGAGTTTATATACGTTAGCATAATATTTGTTTTTATAGACGCCCGCACGTCCATGGTAAGAAATTTACTTCAACAGCTTCTTTATTTCGTAGCAGTATTTTTTGTCTAGTTAAAGGGTGACGTGCAGTTTTGTACGTTTTGTTGAAGGACTGATTGTTCATATGAAGTTGGTACCGAAGGCCAGTTGTAAGGCCGTGTCCGAAATGAAAAGACATATTTTCCGCCTCGTTGCGCCATAATCATAATGGAGTCAGCCCACAACACTGCGAGAGAGCTAGGAACGTTCCCGAGTATGCGTGTGTGATGACTGTTCTAAGCCAGTTACAAACGTATGGCTACTTTTCTTAGTTTTATTGTGTTAAGATCAGTCCAATGCAATTTTTTAATGGAAAATTATGGCCATCGTATAGACGTAGTCAATATTTTTCATCAAACGACTCGCTCAGTGCTTGATACGATCCTAGCACCGTAATAGTATGATGTGGTGTAGTGGGACTACTTAAGAGGGTCTTTCGGTTTTCCGCCCGAATAAGTCCACTGCTTAGCCATAAAGAGAAATAACTCAAAGATCAGATATTTAGACACCTCCTTTTTTCGAAGATCTGTGTGATGATAGCATGACCGCTAATATGCTATGTGACCCATAGCATATTAGCGGTCACTTTATTTATGACACAGGATACCTTTTCTTTAAGGTGGGAAATCCTTTATTGGCGTTCCCCGCTTTAGGCTCTAGGGTGGAGCGAGACGACTGGCTAAAACCACGCCGGTGTCCTTCAATTGCTCGGGTGTTTCTAACCTAACAGCACAACTTTTAAAACGAATGAATACTCACAGAAGTAGCACCAGACGGCGTAACAGGAACTTTAGTCCACTCAGAGAAGCCAGCCTCCCTGTACCAGATGGTGTAGTCCTGCTTGTAGTCGGGCCCGCCGGCGTACCCGGGCTGCCAGCGCAGCGTGACCTGGAACTCCGTGGCCGTGCCCGACACGTTGTAGGGCGCGTGCGGCTGCGTGCCCTCGATCACTAGTTGAGTGTCCGCTACTATTGTTGCCACCTGGAGGGGTAGGAACAGTGGTTAGTGTTGTTGTGAATGCACGGTGACAGGCATTGTTACGTCGCATCGTATTATGACAAGCAAAACCGGACGACAGTGACACAACTGATTACATCTCAGAGAATTTTATGTGGGCACGTTGAGCCCGACTGCCATTGTAGATCTTTTACAGTCGTTATTGGAATTTAGAAACGAAATCTATCTTAATATGTAAGCATTTAAGTGCTTGCATGAAAATGTAGGAGAAATCGTCCATTGCGAGCTGTGAACTAGGGCTACGTTAAATATGAATACCTCCATGGCTGGAAAACAAATAAAATACGCTGCCAACATGCCAATAGATCTCTTCGTATGTCCTATGAAACAGTTCATCATTTCAGCCGAAAGACGTCCAATGTTGGACACAGGCCTCCCCAGACATAGCCCGAAGAATCGTCAAACTTAAATGGCAGTGGGTAGGGCGCATTGTTCGCAGAACAGATGGCCGTTGGGGCCGATAGGTCTGAAGCAGTTGACGGACAATATTTTTTAATTCTTGACGTACTCGCTCTTGACCTCAATCGCTCGCTCCTTCAAGTGAGCTAAGAGGATGTCTGTGCATTTTTGATTTGAAGACTGACCTCGTTGGAGGCGACGCACTGGTAGATGCCGAAGTCCTGGCGGCGTAGCGTGTCGATGGTGATGTTGCCGCCGAGGGCGCGCACGCGGCTCTTCTGCAGCGGCAAGCCGTCGCGGCGGCGCCACACCACGCTCGGCCGCTGCGTGCCCTCCGCCTCCTGCGCCTCGCAGTGCATCTCCACCGACTCGCCGACCTGACACAAGCACACCGTTAATACCACAAGGAAAGCCGATGGGACCAAGTAGCTCAAGAATGTTATTGGTGAAAAACGTAGTGTGGTATCAGCAAAATCGAAAACACTCTTCCCATCCGTATGAGACCCCTCGAGAGGCCTCGGCGTCCGCAAAATTACAAGCATCAGTTTACATTGCATTGCATTTATATCTTCAGTTCACAGCAGTGATAAATTAATCAGGAATATTCTAACTTTCACACTGATTCCTTTTGGGTGCCATGCTCCATTGAGGCTATGGAAGCTTGGAGACTCGCTTGCCCGAATACAGATTCGCCCGACAACCCAACTTCCCAGAGACGGTGAGATGAGCCGTTCTGCAAAGTAGTCCAAGAAAACCTAATCCTAACATTTTGGTTTCACGCATTGCCGTCGTCGAATAAGCACCTTGTTCGACGATACTACTTTCCGCCTAGCTGTTGCCCTACGCCTAGGCGCTCCTTGCTGTTCTCCTCATTACTGCCACTGTGGCGAAGTTGTCAATAACCTCGGTCATCACGGCCTGTCATGCAGTCGAAGCGCGGGACGGATAGCATAGCACGCGAATATTAACGACATTATCCGACGAGCCTGGCACGCGACGATCTTCTTCTTCTTTTCGATTCGATGGTAAACTCGTCAAACTGTTTGGGCCCAATAGGTGGCTACATTAATAGCAGCATCGGTAGCACTCATCAAATCCTCCAGAGTGCAGGTGTATGGGCACTTGGGGTATTCTAGTATGTGGCTCATGTTTTGAACAGGAGCACCGCAGTCACATTGAATATCCGACGGGTCTATAAAGCCATTAACTAACGCGACGATGGTAAGACCAGACGGTATGTTTTTATTTCCGTGGAAGATGGGTAGGCCTTTAGTGTGGGACGCTACCTGTGTCGACACTCTTGCATCAGCCCATCTTCCTAGCTCTTCGTGCTGTGCTGGTGCTATCGCTACGGCTGCGGAGAACCTCAAGCGACGGAAATATAACAACCTCGTCGGCAGTTATATTTTTGAGCCGTTTGGGGTTGAAACTCTTGGGCCGGGGGGTCCGAGCGCTCATACGCTTTTTGAAGAATTATCCAAACGCTTAGTTGACACTTCGCGTGACCCAAGGGCTGGCTTTTACCTCAGTCAGAGATTAAACATTGCCATACCATGTGGCAATGCCGCCAGCCTTTTGGGCACACTTCCAGTCGACAGCGATGCGGAGGAGTTTTAAGACGCCATATTTTAGCTACTTTTTTTCCTTTAGTGTATATATAGTTTTAATTAGTTAAGTGTTTTTATTGAATTATATAAAATTATATCTATAAAGTTAGTAGTTATACTGGAAGTTTAATTTACCTTTCTTTGGTACAGAGGTTCCGGTTCCACTGTGAACACTGGTGGTTTACGAACTAATACTTCCATCGGACCTGCAAAACAAAACCATTATTGCCTTTGTTTTCCTTGGGATATCGAGCGAGACATCTCAATTTTATCATTATTTTAATTTGAAAGACTATTACCTGAAGACCCTTGAGTTCCTTGCGCGTTATAAGGCGTACAGGTATATCGACCCTGGTGGTTCTGATTGACCCTTGTGAAGAGCAAGGAGCCGTTGTTCATGATCACGATGTCCTTGGTCTGGTAGGGTTCCAGCAGGCGCTTGTCCTTCGTCCAGGTCACGTACTGCAGGGGAGGGTTGGCTTTTATGTAGCACTGCACCACGCCGGCCAGCCGGAAGGGGAGGTATTGCACGGTTGGAGTAAAAGTTACTTTTGCTGGGTCTGTGGAAATTAAGGTACGTAAATTATGATGAAGTTTGATCAGAGACTGCCGGCATAGCATAATAGCATAGCATAATCAGCCTTTTAATGTTCCCACTGCTGGGACTCAGGCCTCCTCTCTCCAGGAGAGGGAATGGGCCGTAATCCACCACGCGGGCCCAGTGCGGGTTGGTGAATGTCACATGTCTTCGAATTTTTGGTTCTAAGACATGCCGGTTTCCTCACGATGTTTTCCTTCACCGTTTTGAGAGCAGTGGTGATGAAATAATTTACACAAAGTAATGCGTCTGGCTGGGATCGAACCCGCGACCTACAACTCGTAAGTCGGGGCCGTTACCACTCGGCCACCACTGCTCTTTACCACTCGGCCACCACTGCTCGACTGCCGGCACTGAGTATTATTTGATTCTAGAAAGAATATGCTCAAAAATAGTGTTCCTTTAGGTAGGGCAGATTTTTTATTCTTAGACACGAATTTCCGGACGTTTTAAGAATGGACCACTTAAAATCAAACTTTTGTTTAACAGATCCGGGTTACGAGTATGGTTGGCATATATACCTACATAATGTATTTAAAACTCACATTCAACATTCAAATAGGCCGAAGCGCTTTGCGGGTCTCCAATTCCATTGGAAACTTCGCACAGGTACTGGCCGGAGTCGTCAGCAGCCACAGGGTTGATGACGAGCGCGCCATCTCTCCGGATGGTGACCCTGGTCTCCAGGGCCGCCACCTCGGCCACCGGAGCGCCCTCGCGGAACCACTTCACCGTCACGTTACCAGGTAAGGCCTTTGCTTCGCATGAAAACTGAACTTTCTCTCCTTCTAGCTTCGTTTGGTTTGTTGGCGGCATCTGAAGAGAAATTTAAGAATTTATTTACTTCATTGATAAATATGAAACAGAAAGTAGACTGGTAAAGTTGTATTTTTTCCCCAAGTGTTTTCACCACACCTCCCAACACCTTACACACTTGCATAGTAAAAAAATAATTTATTTATGAGCGCTTATTTTTTCTACTTTTTATTAAAGTTATGTACTTCGAATCTCTCTAGTATCAGCTGTTAATTTTCGTAATGTTCCAAGTGTGGGCTTAGAATTTACCTTGGTAATATATCACAAAAAAACTTATCTTTCTTGTTAGTTATTTAGGGCATATAATACGGCCGGCGTATTTTGGCGAGCCTTAACTTTGCGCAGAAGGCTGCGCACGAACGTTTTTTAGGAACAAAATGGTGGCATGAGGCGACGTGCGCGGGGCGGAGGTCTAGGCTAGAGATTGACTCTATGTAAATACAATCGACTCTTTATTCAATCAAATATCGCAATCGATTTTTATCGATTTGGAATTTATTTATTTTTGTTTCTATGAGATATTGAACGAAATAGATTTACAAACATAGTGAATGTTGTCGTTAGTAAACGAGATTTCAAATTTAATGAAAAAAAAAAATTATTAAAATTTTATTTTCTTGGTTGAAAGACATGATTTTGTTAAATATCAGTTATTTATAAAAAACTACTAGAATAGCGATTGTTTGAGAATATTTTAAACCTCCATAGAAAATTGAATATAAATATATTTTTATAACTTAATTGAAATCGATATGAAAAAAAAAATCGATTAAACAATACCATCAGACACGCGTATCGGACATCTCCCTTCGGTAACTTCGTAAAGCTTCGTACTTATTCGGCAATGTTCGGTACGCAGTAATATGTCTCACTCACACGTTAGCATTGGTGTTATTTTCGTATCCCTGTCTCTGTCTTGAGCACAGGCGGTGACAAAAGTTTTCGTTGGTTGTTATTAATAAATTGTTAAGTTTTTTGTGTAGTGTTAGGTTTGTTTCTTTAATTCATAAGTCATTTTTGTAGCTTTCTGTCTCCAAAGTAAATAAATATTAAAAATATTTATTTTATTTGTACTTGGTCCCTGTATTAGTAAATTTTTATTCGGAATTTGGTTTAAAAAAATAATGTCAATAACAGTTTTTTTTACGAGTGTACATGCGCTAAAGTTCGCAGAGCCTATGTTCAGGGCCGTCAAATTACGTCGACCGTATTGTACTAAAAGTTTTTGGAAACTGATAAAAAAAATTGTCAGTTTCAATAAATTGTAGTACGGTGTCAATATTCGAGTCTGTAACCGCAGTCGCCGGCCGACCTTCACGTAACTCGTCATAGAGATGATTACGTCCACGTCAAAATTCTCCAAACCACGAATACACAGAGCTGTGACATGGTGCTTCATCACCAAATGCCAATTGAAGTCTCTGACAACTCTCTTGTTGACTTGAGCCACACCGAAAATAATAAAAAAATCATTGAACGATAAATGTTCATTAGTTAAATTCATTTTGATAGCGACACCCAATCTTCGAAAGGACGCCACAATGTAACAACAAATGACAGTCTCACAAATTAAAAAGTAACAAGCTCCCAAAGAGTTCCATTTTCGAAAACATTAATTTTTTTTCAGTCTTTTATTGTAAATGGCCAGATGCAAAGACTTTCAGCATGCCCCACGTATACCAAAATACATCACCAGTGCCCATACACCTGCACTATGGAGTGCTGGTGTATGGGCACTTATGGCACTTATATTTAATGAGTGCCACCGATGCTGCAGTTAACGTAGCTACCAACTGGGCCCCAACAGTTTAACGAGTTTACCATCGAATCGAAAAGAAGAAGAAAATTGTTGTACTTTTCTATCTGGAATTCAGCTGTAGCTTTCTTGGAATACAGGCATGGTGACATGTTATATGTTATAATATCAAACTCACAGTAATAACAGCTCCTCCAGCGATAATGACGCGCGCGGTGTGCGAGACCTGGCCCTCGCCATTCCTCGCGATGCAGGTGTAGTCGCCGATGTCCTCGTGGCGGATGTTGGAGATGCGTAGCTCCGTGCCGTCGTTGAAGATGCCCACCGTGCCCGACGGCTCCACGGGGTTGGCGTCCTTGTACCACAGGATCTCCGGCGTGGGCGTGCCCTCCGCCTGGCAGTTGAGGATTATGGCGTCTCCTGGAATTGTAAGTACGTGTTAGTTACAAACAAAATTATTGTAGCGGGATATTGTTTTTTTGACTAATGACTTATTTAAGCGGAGGTAAAATCTATGATAAGGTTGATAACGACTTCCTTATTAATAACCTTATCATAGATTTTCCTACGACTGTCTTCAGTTGATTCTGACAACGCCACTTGCTTTAGTTTTTTGATCTTCAAATTCTAAGATCAGCGGCAAGAAGCAGCTTATCAGCTGGGTCGGTGTTAATAAATGTTTTATATTATAGCTCTCATACCCCATTTATGCCTATTTTTTGAGGTTGGAAACCATCATCAAATAACTTCTCCTGGTCTGGGTGGAGGGAGTAGGAGTGTCGGACTTTTACTTTTACTGAATCCCACCCGTGTAACTTCATTTACCCTTTGCTTTCCAGGGTCGCGGTAACACTTACAAACAATTTCGGACTTACGGTCAAAAAGCGTTTGAGGATTGGAAAATTTTATATTTTAAAATGGATACGTAACTATCGGATCAATTTACCTAAATTAACGTAAATAATGTCTTCCGGTGTGATGGAGAAGCGTGGTGGCGCGTGCACGTCCAAGTGGAACCATGTGCCATTCTTGTGTTGGTTGGGTGACCGGTTGAGGAACACCACCTTACACTCGTACCATCCCTGGTGAAACAGACAGAAATTATTGAGTATTCACAAACCCCGACGAAATTAAACTATCAACTTGATCTAATTGGCTATGAATAAGTTAAGTATATTTTAAATTTGTGAAACAACAATCTTTGTGTCATACAAGACAAAAAAAAATCTATTGCAAGTAATTTTTTTAGGGTATCTTTAATTGAAATGGTCACATAAAAATAAACTTAAAACACACAAAACTAAAGTCAATATTTGAGTTGATGGCGATAGGATCAAATTACCTGAAATATTAAATTCAAGTATAGGATTAAGCATAATTTTTGGTGGCTACCTGGTCAGACTCCCGAATATTGGTGAGGTTGAGGCTGGCGGCGCCGTAGGGCGAGTCCAGCGCCACGCGCGACACACGGCCCTCGTAGCCCTCGCCGCTGTGTGTCGGGTAGCTCTCGTACCAGATGTAGATCGGGATGTCCTGTCCCTATATACACACACCCGCATGTTAACAACTGAGCCACACTGGTGCGCATCCATAACTCTACCACTTAGCTTACATACAGCTAAATACTTATCAACTAAATACGTTTCGCCGCATAAATGCACGTGGCGCTACACATTTTCCAACTCTGTCTAAAGCTTTCAAGACGATGCGATACGTTTTCACAAAACACAGACAGAATCAGATGCTTAATCTTGTAACGTGACGTGCAATTCGGTCACGATTGCACGCGGAGTCATTTTGGTTTTGTGGTTACAAGATACAAAACTATATATTACATAAAGAAAGAAAACTACTGGAACATGCAAGGATGATAAACAAATCATGAAACTGATTACGTGTACCTACGCATAAATGATTAGATCTTACTAAGCTTGAACTTGCTCGTAAACCGCTGTCCTTGTACTTGCGTTTGAAGGCGATACATAATAAATTATGTATTTTCAAACATCATTGTTATATAGCGATATAACGAACGCTTAGTCAATATTTAATAGGTTACAATCGTGCATGCAGAAAGTGAAAACGGGGAAACTTAAGCGTTTCTACAGCATGCAACAAAGTAGATCAACTGTGCAGTCACTTGAATGAGTTACAATACAAAGTATGTCAAGTAAGTTGTACATGAATCTACTATTGCCGACAGAGCGTGGGTGAAGCCCACAGCCACAGGAAGAGAGAAACAGACAGAACCGCCGCCAGTGCGCGAGAGTGCGCGTGCCCCGTGTCAGCCGTGTAAGCGATAGTGCGCCCGAGACTATCAGATAACAACGGTGCACCCAAACAAAATAATAGAGGAAAAAATCTTATTGTAATGTAAAGTGGCGTGTATGTGTATGTTCGTATCTAACGGGGGTCTGCTGCTCTCTCGGACTCGCTTTGAAGGCCTTTATCACTGTGGGTATGTCGAACCAGTCTGTGACGAGCGCGGTAGGTACACGAGGCAATACGCAGAAGAGGCAGAGATACACAAAAGGCGTGCGGAGGGCGCGCGCGGGGCGAGGGCGCTGGGGCGGCGCCCCCGGCCCGCGGCGCCGCCGTTACCACTAGCGCGGACAATACGGTGTCAGCCGACACACGGATATACTTTACATTCTGCGGGGCGCGTCGCGCGGACGAGCCGACCTCTACTGAACAGAAACACACACACGGTAGATGAGCAGCGTTGTATTGTAAGAGTGGAGTGTGGACCGTCGTACCGTTTCGCCTACCTTCTTCTCCCACTGCAACACGTACGGCACCGGGATGTCTTCCGGAAAGTCCACCTGGCAGTTGAACACCACGCTCTCGCCGAGGATCGCCGTGATGTGCACAGCATCTTGGTGGTCTTGGTGGCAGGTTACTGCGAGGACAAGGAAATATGTTAGGGTGTGAGATATTGAAATTTGATTCCTGGAGGAAAACAGGAGCCGGATATGGTTAAAATTACTTACTGTCACAGGCAAGCTTGTAAAAGACATGTATATCCAAAGAAATGTCACAAGACTTATAGGAAATGGGAAAGCTATCAAGACATACTACCTGGCAGGTTAACTAGCAGCAGTAGGAGCAAGCCGGCGGCGATGTGCGGCGGTTGCACGGCGCGCCAGCCCATGCCTGCGCTCCCATGTCACGGCCGCGCGCGGCGACTCATCGTTGATGCATCACCTGCCGATAGACAGCCAACACATTTAAATAACTGCTGAACAAAAAAGGTCACCTAAAAGTGTACTAGAAGGACATGACCTCGTCGAAGGCCTCGAAGAATTATATGAAGGTAGAAGTGGCAACTTAGGTATCGTTATAAGTCCTGACCTATGTATTAACTTCGTGTCTTAGATAGAATTGGGCGAGTTTTTTTTTGAACAACTGGAAAGCTGGAGTCGCGTTAGGGATAGTTGATTTGAATCACGAAGTTTGTTTTCAATCAGTATCATATGGTAAACTCTTTAATAATATTAACAGTAAGTAAACATCCTTTCTTTTATTTATGGCTTCATTCCGTTCGTTAAAATCATGTTTTTGTCGCGGTTGTCCTGTCTTGTCTTCTTCCCAAAGTGAAAGCCATTTTGTGCTTTATTTGTCATGCATGTGTTACTCTATATTTTGCCAGAGTAATCATAAATGCCGCAACTCATTGTAAATTCCATAAATAATCGAGCGACGAATGTCTGTTCAGACAATTTTCTATGCTGATGTGTTTTAGCTATTTAGTACCACATTACCGCATTAGGGAAATGGCCTTGTGGACGCAGCCCAATACGTTGGTCCGACCAGATCCGCACCGCTCTTGATTCTACGGTATACAATGTCCTTCACACAGCCAGACACAGAAACAGATTTATTAATTAAATTATAACAGCTATAAAGACCCGTTCAAGGCGATATTATAACTAACACTTATACATAGTTATGATATTCCTGAATTAAATATGATTATAAATTATGCAATAAGTCCAGACCTTTCAATTATATCACGATATAACTCTATTTTGATGAAGACTAAAAGACACCAAATTAACCTCCACGTGTCTAAGCACAGAGCGCTATAATTTGTAAATGGGTCTAACAAAATATGAATAGGTAACGCAAAACGAGAAACTCACCCCTAGCCATGCAGAAGGAACTAGTTACTTTTGGAAGTTAAATATAAAGTTGTAATGAAGGTTTTTTACAGAAACTTTCTAACAACAGTATATTCCTGCTTACTAGGTACTAATTTGTTTCGTCAGCTCTCTGTCCATCAACCCCTTATTACATGGTCGTCGAGCGTATACGTTCGTGGGAACATTACCAGCTGTTCATATTTTCTATTTTTCCATAGTAAAATTACTCGACAAGAATGAGAAAATGAATGGACTAATTGTATTAAAAAAATCCTTGTGTAATCGTCACTGGAGCATGTTTGCCGAAGACTTAAATGTGTCAATTACCGACGGATTTGAAAAGGCGACAATTTGCAAACATGCATTTTAGGGATATGTATTGACTGGAGCGAGTAAATAAAAAGACGTAGTTCCAGTAGGTCCGTATATTCACGACTGGTAATGTCAGAGTAAATAAAGCCAACGTTTTTTTTCAGTATACATAAATGTACTGAACGTATTTCGTTGAATGGTTATTCTTTCTGATTAAGACGATACAAACAGATCGACAGTAATTATATATGAAGTGACTAACTTTGAATCATTTCTTGGTGTAGGTTAATTAAAAATAGGTTATTTAATTATATATTATAGGTCAGTTAAAAATAGTTCTAAAGAGCTGTTTCATAGATTGTAAAATAATTATCTAGATTTAAACTTTGATGAATCTACATTTATGTAGATTTTATAGCTTACCAAGTACCAGTAAAGAATCCTTACTGCAATAATAAATTATCATTCCTTACTTACAATTTGAGTTAATAGCCAAAGTAAGTAATTATGGAGTTAACTGCCTTCGCATATAAATATTATACATATTAGCATAGCCGATAAGCTACGCGGTGTATGAGAGGTGGGTGGCCTTTGAACCGCGCTCGTCCTTGGACTATTTCCCGTGGCTAGTAATCGCACTGCATCACGACATATAATCGACCTACACCCCAGCCCCTACAACCTGCCATAGACGTCAATATTCTAACGATGCTTACATACCAAGCTTTTATTTATGGTCCTTGTTTGTTGCATTATAACTCTCCAATACATAATTATAATATCTGTTCGTGAAAAAACCTTGATATTAACTTGATATACGATTATATTGGTGTGTGATCTTTGCATGTGTGATGTTAATTTTGTGAAAATAATGAAATTATTTGCGTATAGTTGTCCTCCCCGGTTTCACCCGCGTCTTTGGTTACTACTCTTATTGGTTCATAGCATGAAGTTCCTATAATTAGGCTATCGAACATTAAAATATTTATTTAATCATGTAATTCCTGAGATTATCGCGTTCAAGAAAGCAAATAAACTCTTCGGCTCTACAATATTATTATTTATAATAGAGGTAACTTCAAGTTTCTTCTATTTTTAGATAATTTTGTATTTTTATTACTACCTACAATAGCAGATTTTTTGTCGCAAGTGCAAAATATCTTTATGCCACTACTAGACCGACAGTACATAATTTTCTTTGTGCAAAATGAATCGCAGTAGAACCTTAGCCTGAATCTGAAATAACAACCAACAATAAAATAAATCAACATAATATTGAAGGAACCGCCATCCTCTTTTTTGAATAAATATTACATTTTATAAAATGTCAATTTCGAAAGGATTCGAAAGTACTTTTTTGCATGACAAGTTTTGAGTTTTATTTGTAGGAATTTCGGTCTGATGGCACCCCTATATTATTAGGGCACCCCATTTTAATAAATGAGTTTCGATACAACTGTTTCCTCAAATATAGGCTGCTCCTATCATCATAAACCAAGCCTTTTACAAAAGTGCTTCCAAAAATGTACGTTGCTGAATAACAAAATAGGGTTTGCGAGTTTGAGCAAATTATTAACATGGAAAGATTTTGCACGAGCCACCGCGAGCCATCCATGCTGTTACCTTAAGGTTTTTATGTCAGACCAACGAAAGACCAAATATACTTATAGAGGTAATGATTGGATAAACGGGTTACACACACCAATTAAATCAATTAAAAGAAGCGTTTTTTTTATAAACATACGTTGAACAGTTAGTCATATTTTAATCATATTTTATGTAGATATCGTTACAGTGCGTAGGTACACGTATCATTTAATTCCAAATAATTTACAGATCTGCATAATATAAGCGCTGTGTGTTTGATTTTAAATAAACACATGTACTTATTGCCGAAATACGAAGAGGTTAGTTTGTGAGAAGAGAAAAAGATACTTCACAATTATGTGCATAATATGCAGTTTATTGAAATGTAAGATTTAGGTAACAACATTATTAGATACGTACCTAAAGAACCAGCTATAATTAAGCGTGATTTTTAAGTCTTTTTATAACCATATAATAAATTACAACTGACTTAAAAATCACGCATTCATTCGTAACCGATATTCTTACTTGCAGTGGAAGTTCACAAACCATGTGCTCATTGACTTAAAGAAATATAAACTAAAAAAGTATAATAAATAGATATTAAAACGATTTTTAATAGGTAGGTACTCTATTAAAATCAGTGACAAGTTTGATTTTAATTACGCCAAATAGACGAAGTCTAGGCGTGATGGAAAACTACGTTATTACTTTTGGTAAGACACCAGCCCGCCATTTTATTTCAAGGAAATGTTTTTATACTTCTGGTAATAAGATATTCATGTAATGTTCTGCATCTACAGGATAAATTAGAAAAAAAATATCATCCACGGAAAGCACAAAAATATCTGCATACTAAATAATTAGGAATTGGAATAATTTAAGGTTAACTTATTGTATTAACTTTTGGCGTTGGGAGCAAGAGTTGTGACGTGCTCTGAGCAGTAAGCAGCAGGGAGCAGCGGGCCGGGCTGCGAGCAGGCGGCAGGCGGCCGCGGGCAGACGGCGGGGCGCGCGTGCGGCCAGCGGAGCGGTCAGCGGATGCTGCGGCACTCGGCGCGATCGATTTTCCTACCTTATCGTCGCGCGATACTCGCTGGTGCGGGGGCGCGCGGCGCTGGTGCTCGTGCTGACGGGGACGGTGCGGCGCTCTCGTAGGGTGCGGGGCTCCGTCATCTGTGGAGGGCGGTCATGGGCTCGCGGCGCGGTGCGGGCGTGCGAGGCGTCGCGCGGCGGGCCGGGCACTGCCCGCCCGCGCCCACCGCGTATTGATCGCTGCGCGCGCAAGCCTCGCCCTCGCACATGAATGGTCCCCGGTGGAAGCTCACGTGCTCGCTGGCCTGCTGTGTGACCTCCGCGCCACCACTACGTCCTCCTGCATGTCGATACTCCCCACGCTCATATTGCACGCCGATCATTTAGCCCAAAAATTTGTTGGCCCACATCGTTCCCGATAATGTGATGATTTTTAAAGCGATTGATTTTACAGCTTTATATTATTTACTCGTTGATTGCACGACCTACGATGGTATTTAAATTTTCTTCGTTAAACTAATATGATAAACGTACATTGCATGATCTATGACGTGGAATCAGTTGTAGGACTGCTTGACAAATGGCAACTATTGTCTCGAAAAGCTTATAGCAATAAGTCTAAAACTTGACAATTGCATGGTCGTCGACGTCTTCTATAGGAATCATAATGTAGAATTCAACGACAGGTTTATGAGTGTAACGCGAGGGGGCCGTATCGAGCCGGGTGTACTCAATGCGCCTATATTGCCAATATGCGCCTTAATGCGCTGTCACTGATCACAGCAAATCCCTTCCACAGTTTATACGGGCACTGATTACCTCCCGTAATATGCTGCCAGATTCGATGACGACGCACAAAAATATTTCACCCACATTGTCATATTCTGTGCTCGAAGCTTGTCAGTAATGGAAAGTTAATTTATACCATAATAAAACACAGGCTTTTGTAACCTAAAACAGTTTATCGATAACCATTCTGTTATAATAACATTCAGAAATAATAATTTTCTCATGAATATATCTTTGTTTTGTGTGACGCACGCCTCGCGTAGGCACTGGCTACGAGAGCTACGTTTATTTTAGATATTATTATTCCTTTCCCAAAATAGATTCAGATCAAGGTCTAATGGGATTATCTGGAGATTTTGGTGACCTCATGAAGACTTAATAAAAATAACGTTGAATTTGTAGTAACTTGCCTATTTATTCATTTTTCTTATAAAGATGAGGTGAAAATATTCAGAAGAAAAATGTACAGAATAAACCTAGAAAATTATCCACAGTTAAAATTAGCGTTGGAGTCGACGTGACTACGCTACGCTACGCGTTGCTACGCGGCCTACGCCGCGCACCATTACGACATTTTAAAACATTTTCTGAGTGCTTACCAATTACCAGGTCCTGTACTTATTGACTAAGTATTAAATATAAGACATTGTTATTCATTAGGGACGTGCTTCAATTGTAAATTATACATTTATTAAATTTTAAAAGTAGGCCAAATACAAGATTTTTGTATCTAAAAAAATAATGACAAAAAAGCCTTTATAGAGTTTAACGAGGCAATTAAGTACGATCGTTTTCCATTTAAAGACATAGATAAATGCGAAGAATTAAAACGTTCCTTGTTTTATACAACAGGGAATAACTTGGTACTGTATTTATATTTTTTAAATGAGCATCCGCTCTTGAGCCGAGTTCGTGAAAATATATTTTGCTGGCCGCCCCTCCTGGGAGTCGTATTTCGAAAAATCTTTTCATTGTGCGTGCAAAGAATACATTGAGATTAAAGCCGTGCTTGCTAACGCATGACTTTAACGCATTGGCGGTTCCTTCCTATCGAACTCTTTATTTACGAATGGATATTAATATATTATTTGATATCAGTCCTTACTAATTAACTTTATGTATTATTATTATTGTAAGCATCGATGAGGTACTAAATGTAATAAAACACTGAGATACTTTCATCAATTACTATAAAAATCTAGTTTTCTTAATTGTAGAACGATACGAAAATAATACGAAGTTTGTTCAAGCAGCTAAACGTGACGTGCGAGGTGTCGGTGCAGAGCCGTGGAGTGTTGCCAGCAGCCAGCTAGCTTGCTAACGGCTCATGAAAGCCTATCACTACACCGTACACGAGAATATCATCCGTTCTCACAAGCTGCTGCTCGAAACCCCTTCCGCCTTGCACTCCGAATAAAAATATTCGTACAACACCGCGTTTTATTTCAAAACAAGAACATTTATTTAAATGCACATTTACAATGCGCTTGTTGCTAATAAAATAAGCATTTACATTTTTGAGATCGTGAAAATAATGAAAGGGTATTTTTCTAGAAACTTTTTAGTCAGATTATCATAAGCTTGGCGAAGCTTTTATTACTGATGTATAATTTCACTAGCTGACTCGTCAAACGTTAAAATAAATTATCAAAAAAATATTGGGGGTAGGGTTTTTTTTTCGGTGGGAAAATCATCTTATGACATCCCCCGCTCTTAAGCGGAGCGCGAGATAGTGTAAGACTTTTACTGACTAAAAACCCACTCCTGTTCTTTCATTGCTTTTCTTACATTGTCGTTTACAGTTCAAGCAGTGCGGCTGTGGAATGCTTTGCCCGTGTCGGTAAGGCAAGCTCAAACACTCACGATTTTTAAAGATATGGTTAAGGATCACTACCTTTCCTCTTGAATGTCGTCATTACGTTCATCATTTCTTTGCTTTTTATAATTATATATATATGTATATTATGTATTGTTTGTATTATATGAAATTTATTAGTTTATGTATTGTATATATGTAAATAGTACCCCACGAACTACCTGCGTATCTTTTTTCTCCTTCTCTATCAAATCCATCCTAAGGTTGTCTGTAAAAAATCGCTTTTAGCGATAAAACCGCCCATTGTGACACTATATTAATATTAAGTTCCTAATGTAATTCGCATTTTTGGTGTACAATAAAGAATATATCTATCTATCTATCTATCTATCTTACCAGGGCCGAGTCTTCCTTTCAGATTCAGACCCTTGGCCCCAGTAAACTTCGACCCTGCTTGAGGCGCGCGTCGAACCGTACGCACCGTGGACGACTTAGGCTCGGTCCGGACGGTCGAACAGCGAGCTACCCATTGCTCGCCGTCCGCAAGCCCCCGCCTACGGTGGCTGGAAATCGGGATCGGATTCCTGGCGGCGGTTAGGGCGAGAGGACCGTTGTCTCACGCGATCGGCCGCCTCCTTTGCTAGCATTACTGCTTCGCAGAAAGAGGCGACCTCGCACTCCATGGCCTGTACCAAGGCCCGGCGCGAGAGGCTGCCGCCGCCGATCGCCCCCACGAGGACACGGCGTTGCTCTGCCCAAGCGTGGCACAACTCCACCGTGTCCTTCGGGCAGTCCACACAATGGTGACACCCGGGCGTTTCTTCCGTAAGAATCCGGTGCAGGAACCTCTCGAACTTACCATGTTCGGTGAGGACCTGCGTCATGCGGAAGGTAAGAACTAAGTGTTGCCACTCCTTTCCAGCCACTTCTCTAAGTTCCCTCTTACCGCCATAATTACGCTGTCGCCATTCCACCATGAGATCCCGCCGGAACTCTGTCCGCCATGCCGCAACCTGTCGTGGCAGCGGAGTTTCGCCCCGGCGTTGCGTCTCCACGCGCAGATCGTGCATGCGTGGGGGGTAGGAGTGAAAAAATAACAAAGGAAAATATTTTCAGATGTACCAAATACACGAAAAATTTCATGAAAAAGTCGTTTCGGAGAAATTCTACAACAAACACTGTGACATGAGATTTTTATATATTAGATCAGATTATGGCCTCGCATTATGTAAAAAACCTTTTCGTTGACAGGTCTGTCATTGTTTTGCAAGCTGGTGTAGAGAAAAGATTACGTTCTCCAGTTTCTAAGCAAACCCTTCCGCGATTGTGTTGCGGCAGAAATATCATGTAGGTACTGTGTACACACATATCCAGCTATTTCGTGACCGGAATGAGTGATGGGAGACGGGAACCGGTCGGGAGGCGCAGGAAGGGACGCCCAGTAAAATGACTTTCTCACCGAAAATACTACACGCCGCCTTTTATATTTTATAGACATTTCATATCACCATTTCTGTTCGAGGCGCCCGAAATATAATAAATAGTTGCCGATAAATTTGAAGTATACGTGTGTATCGTGCCGCTCTGTTCGCTCTCACATATTTGTACACACGTAGCTACCATACTAGCGAAACATTCATCAGGATATGCAAGTTGCTATTTTAGCAGTTATATGTTTCAAAGAATGAGTCTAACAGTGATATATCACGTGGCATTACGTGGATAGTAGACACGTCGCTTCATAAATTTACAAACACTGCTCTATAGATACAAAGTTTACTGTGGGTACTGAAATGCAGAATGCAGTTAAATAATGCAGCAAGCGACCCGTGCGGTGTCGTCGACGCGGTTCCTGCCATCACTGGCTCCCTTTATCATACAGCACGAGACCTTACTTTAATAATCACCAAAGTCTGTATGTAGTAACAGTCAACTTTAGTTCCAACGTTTCGTGCTATCGTGCCGACTAAATTACCTATTGTATTAATATTGTAGCATTCGTGATCAATATCAAAGAAAAAAGTACAAAACTGTTATTGATCTCTGTATATACAATGAATATACTGCGTATAAATACTGAAGACGTAAATCAAATATGAATGTAGAGATAGCACACGACGTTCATGCGCGCGTAGGTTACGCGCCGAGTTTATACGTGTTCAATAAACATGCTATTCAAAAAGTATGCCGCAACGCTGATATTTTTAAAAGTATTAGTATACCGAGTAAAACTCTAAGTTCGAGTTTAAAGGTTTAAGAAAGTTATCCGTGAACGAATCTTATTACTCTTTTGTCGCGGCATGCAAGTTTAAAGTAGAGAATTCAGAAGAGCGATCGACAAAGTTGTGGCTGCCGTTACCAAAGCGGATTACTCGTTCAGCCTTCCCCGCTCCGTGGCTCCCGGGAATATCGCAACGATAACGCGATTATTTGAGCTCGTCCGAGTTGAGGGACACTACCCGTATTGTGAGCCTGCCCGGGCTCATGTCGGCGAGTTGAGTGCCACTAGTTAGCGTTTCGCATTCGACTGTGACGTCAACGGATACCGCACGCGGCCAACTTGATTCCGACCAATTATATACTGGGGCTGCAGTTACGGCCAATTACGAGTTTGGGCGAGTCTCTATTGGCTCTATGATACCCGAATCTAATTACTTTCATGTAGGCAAGACCTAACGACCTCAGTGTAGGATGTTTACTTGCATACTTTAGTTCAAAGTTGTGTGTTTCTGTTATTTTACCCTCGCCGCATCACCATTTATAAATAAAGACAAAGATTTGTGCTCGGCCAGTGCTCTTCACTCACGTCACTCAACGCCAAAACATAAATGTGCCAAATTGAGCGCAAATATTCACAAGACCCTTATCTCTGTGTAATGAAATGAGTGGCGTGTATAAATTGCCCTGAAGCCCTTCCATCTGCACTACCACTAACAATAGGTAATTGGTACTGGTTTCTGACTGTTAAGTAAATTGTTCGATACATCTACGCTTTTTTTATACAGTTTCAAGTAGGTGTGCTTGAGTATTTAAGTAATAATATTCCACAACTATCACACAACGCCGTCTAGTCCCAAACTAAGCAGAGCTTGTGTTATGAGTACTAGACAACTGATAAACATACTTATATATTCCTATATACATACATATTATAGATAAATTACACCCAGACACAGAACCAATGATCGTCATCACACAAATTGTCCTGGGTGGCAATCAAACCCACGACCTCCCGCGTAGCAGTCAGGGCCACTAACCACTAGACTAACAGGCTAGTCAAAGTAAGTATTTTTATGTTGTGATTGCCTGGGAGAGTCCAGAAGGATTTATTACTAACAGAACATGTTAGCATTTTAAGCAGTAAAGAAAAAAAGAATACATGTTGTCAAATTGTAAAAAGTTTCAACTGTAAGAAGTTTTAGAGGAATAATAAATTGTTAATTGAATTGAACTACCATTTTTTGCGAAAATATTATGCTGTTATTTAAGTGGAAGTATAATTAGCGGAGAGGCACCGAGCCAAAGTAGTTGAGTGGAGCGAATCAGCGAATAGTTTTCAAGAGAGAAACAAAGTCAAGTGGATATCTTACCAGAGCGCGCTGCATCGACCACCGCCAGGCGCCGGCTCTGCAACAACGAAATACACTCTTGATTTTATATTTTACAACTTAAAATGAGAATTGAGAAAAAGAATTGAAAACTTTATTTCTTTGTGATATACGAAGCGAAGTTTATATTTAATGAAATATTGATGGAACAGCGTTGGTTACTTTGCAGTATTCGTTTTAATAAATGCTGAGAAGCAAGGCCTGCTACACCTACTGATGCCTACTTGCCACTCTGACGGAAATGAATCCGTTCCTACAACATTAATATGCAAATGAAAATATTTTTTTGGGAAGTCTTATCCACCCTAGCGCACAAGTGTGGAAGACGCGGATTTTCTCTCTTATTTCCCTCGTATTATGAAAAAAGATAAATAATTTTTCTGCTTGTTTTCTATTGATATCTTGGATTCACACATATCATACAAAAAGCTTATAAGCGCCCCACGTAGGTTTGATGCGTACGTGATATTAAATGAAGAAGTAGTATTTTATTTTACCACGCTTACAATTGTGATATACCATCCTATGAAATTACTATGTATAATAAATAGTATCGTCATTTCCAATTTAACGATAGTCCGCTAGTTTAACAATAAAGGAAGATTAAATTCCTAAAACCTCATGGCACCAATGGGTTTAATGTATTTTAATTAAACACATTTGCTGCCTACGTTCGACTTACGACCATTTTCATAGCCTTTTAAGCCTATTTATAACTACTAATATAAGAAGGAATAATTTTACTTTTGTAATGATAATTTTTCAGTGTAGATAATTAACCATTTTAATTTTGTTTCTTATGAAAAATATAATTATTAAAATTGCTCGAGGCTCCGCCTAAGTGTAAATGATTTCGAATTTTAAAAATCGAATGTGTTAACTTAGCAACCATAATAATACTGATAGATAGATTTTACTTTCATTGTATTTAAAATATTTGTGATAAAATGTTGCTGTCTGACTACAAAAGCAATTCAATACATCCAATTATCTGCATAGGGAATATCATCTTAATTCTGAAGAACACATCAAGCTACATTACGAGCACTTTCGAGTGACAGTTTTCAGCTCCTATTGTACTTAATATTTTATCTGCGGTCACGCTTGGGCTGCCCGTGAATAAAAGTGCTGAAAGTGCTCGAAGCGTTCGCGCTCCGTATTGTGTTCTTCAGATTTCAGTGGGCTACTTATCTCGGAGACATGAACGAAGTCGATTTTACAAGAAATAGCCTGCAGTAAAAATGGCGATTTCATTCTTTTCGCGATATTGTTATTTTATTTGGTATGTTTTTTTATTAAACGTAGTACGAATATGTATTATATATTGATGAGGAATAATGCTGCCGTGTTTAATTTTGTGACTGAATAGAGAACCAATATTTATCGTTAGCATGATTCATAATAAACATGAGTGTTGTGTCAATATTAGCTGCGTGTTAGTTAACAGGCGTTGTTTTAATCAGCGCTTGTTTGTGACCACGAGTTAATGATGGCGGCCTGAGCGGGTGAGTAGTGCCGGCGGTCGCCAACAGCTGGCGCTGTCAGCGGCCGCCATGATTGATTGGCGTCCACCCGCAGACGCAGCCGCATCTAGGGTACGTCGGCATCGAGACATCCGGAGTCATAGCACCTACGTCACTGATGGATCTGGTTTTCAAAATTAACGAGCAACTTACTTATTGGACAGGCCTACAAGTTATTTACGAGTATCTAAACTTTGTGTGCAATAGTGATACATAGACGGACCTTTAATCAAGTTTAATTCTTGATCATATAGACATCTTTTATCAGTTTAACTTTTCTTTAAGGCAATAAGATCAGTGCACAAAAGTATGCTTTGCTGTGAAGGTTTTGCATTGACTACAGTATAGCATCGCCATAGCTGCATATAATTTAAAGTTAACCATGTCTGCTGATCAGAGCTCTGATAATATCCACAACCCTTTGAACGTCCACTTATTACGATATTGTTTGGAGTAATCCCGATCCTCTCTAGATTTAATAGCAGTGTTAAACAAACCAAAAACTAAAACGGTGGAATGTCAGTATTATCCGTCACTGTTTCAAGGATATTACGCCAAAATGAAGGAGACTAATAAGAACAAAAACGTTTTTAGTGAATTAGCTTTAAGCTCATTAGCACGTAAAGTAGCCGTTCAGGAAGTATAGTACAGCAAGCTGCCACCCACTCCGTTCCACTTCGGAATCTCAATCGACGACTCCTCTTTTTCTCAAAAACCGCCGGCCTCTTTAACATGCAATCTAAATTCCGATTTAAACTGTGATCGCTCACAGTCCAAAGGGTCTAAGAGCCGAGGAATGTTGGGAATGCAATCAAAAACGTCTCAATGGTGCTGAGCGATCTAAGGAAGCGTCACACATCAAATCGTTCGGCACGCTCGCCGTCGCATTCGACACCCGCCGCAGATGTGATTGATGCCGCTCTCATATCACTATTACTATAATGCTCCTATTATTTTAGCACAAAACTATTACAAGCTGATCTGTTAAGCCACACTGGATAGCAGTTCAGCATGCAAGCAACTTCAAATTACAAGATAATTGTGTTCAGTTGTTCAATTTACTTGTCGGACCACTTAACTTAACCAAGAGATGAAATAGCAGCAAAATTAAAACGCTATAGTGACTCTAGGACAGCCTGTGGTGGACAGATCGAGTGCGGTATAAAATATTTGAGCAGGGAGGCGTTCAGCTGCAAAATATTAATTTTCTTTACTGCCGAGCTACCGGCTTAATATATCTGACCCAAAATAATTAAATTATATTCATTTCACACTTTTCGGGCACGAATTTCGGTTAATCCTTTTTCACGATGTGTTCTCTCATTTTTCAACGTGAGCTTAATTGGGGTTTACTTGCGACAAAGTAGTTAAGTCCTGATTGAGGGACATTAAAGGCCACAGATTTGAGTACCGCAAACAGAAGGCTAAAAACTGATTTGGATTATCGTATTGGTATAATGCGCGGCGTATTCTGTGAGCAAATAGCTGCGTTAGGAGCACATTCGGCATTCCGTCAGCAATCAACATCGAGTTAATACATATTCGCACAACACATAGGTTGGTAGTGATGTGATCAATATCGTGCATTGTTAGATTCGGAGACGGCTGCCGGCGGCGCGTAATTTCCGCTCCGTTCAGCTTAATCGCGCCGTTTCCTGTATCGGCTTATGAATCTTTTGATACTGCGCGCACCACAATTCGCGAATCAATTGATTACTCCCGACGTTCATGGTAATCACCGCACAACAACGCGGCTTATGGCTATGATCTAGTTTGTCGACGTAATCCGCGGTCTGGTTATTGTAAGCCTTTATTATAAACACGTCGATTGAGTGCTCACTACGGTAATCGGTATATTTATTTTAGGCCACATGTTTTCTTTCTTTCTTGACCTAAATCTTGAAAGTTTTTTTTGTGAATTTATTCAACTATGTTTATTTGTGTTATCGAGGACAGGACTCTTTGAAGGAAATTGGTTCAAGTAAACTAACTTGTATGTTCAATTAAAGCAATTAAGGGCGAATTAGGTAAGTGTACCTAATTTAAGAAAAAACAAAGCTTATAGCGATATAGTATCGTGTTATACGAATAATGGGCCGTAGTCCCAAACTAATTTCGGTTTTCCAATAGATAAGAGGAAAAACTAAAACCACTAACCGAAGCAATTTGGAAAAAGTATGCGAAACATGTTTAACCTAAATAAAGCTATCGGTTGGTATTCATACGCGGTGAAAGGGTACAAACATGCAACGTAATCAACTGGGCTGGTTTTAATCATCGAGGGTTGTTCGACACGGGCTCCCGCGGCCATGTTGCCATATCTACTCGTTAGCTACAACAGCTCGCGACATGCCAGCATTATTTGAATACATGAACAGTTTATCCTAAAACGACACGACACAATAACGACTGCTGCTGAATAGCTGTGGAACGATTGTGGCGCTGTATGTCTATGTTATTGGCAGCCATTTTTGTATTGAATTTTATTTTTGAAATTGTAAATTTTCTTGTTAGTATTCTATTTTGCATATTATACATAAATGCGTAGCCGTAACGTAGCTCAAGAGCCGACCGCCAAGGCGTTCAAACAGCCTGATATAAAAATATAAAAAAATATAACAACAATGCCCATGTCTGAAGCTACATTATTATTAGCTGTGATTTATACGGCTACCACAATGACTGAAAAATAAATTTCTAATACATTTTTCTTTTCATTTTCAGCAGGTATACATTTTCTTCCGCCGTGAATGTGCTAAGTACCATAAAAAGGGAATAAATCAAGTCAGATACTGCTCTAAATAAATGTAATTTACGGTTACGTTTTCGCTTTCCGAGAGTAAAATGACGTTACACCACCTACCGAGCTATACTTACGGATCTCGTGAACATTCTTATACTTTTGTCCGGATATTTTAGTACTTAATGCGATTATGAAACGTAGCGTACTTCTCATTTGAGAGTTATTTCAATCCATAAAACGGTTAGTCTCGAATATTGTTGAAGAGATTATCATTATTTTCGTTACGTTTGCAATATTTTTTCTAAATGTCAAAGTAAAGCAAGAACCCGTTCCGCTGGGGCATGACGGATGGATATTAAAGCATTACAAAATGCCCGACATCTATTTAAATTACCGTCATAAAGTCGTGACTTGGGCAAATGTATTGAAATCTTCATTTCTTTAAAATGTTGTGAATAATTGGCCACTTACAGGTAAGATACCGCATAACTATAGTTGAAGGTACCTAAGCACTTTTTATCTGCAGTGCAATGTTGTGCTTTTGTTTGAAAAAACAAACTAAAGCTAAATTACTTGTAACAAATGATTTAGATATGGCTTCAGTACCAGGTAGGAGATGGAACATAAGGTGAGCGGATTCTACCTACACCGCCACCGTAGTAGGCGTTACGGCGTCACAGTTTAAAACTGCATCTTCAATGTGAAAACTAAGTCAAGCATTGTCAAGTTAGAAAGTGTTGCCAGGAAAAGAACTACGTAGTTCTAATAAGACGTAGGTCTAAATAAAAGTATCAATTTCACACTGAAACTCAAAAAAACAAACTTTTTACAAAAAAAAAATAACTGACTTTACTAAAAAAAACACTTAAAGGATCAAAATAACTTTAATTTCGGAAGTCGGTGTTTCTCGGTACTGGTTGTTTCTTATTTAACACCGACTTCCGGAATTAAAGTTATTTTGATCCTTTTAGTGTTTTTCTTAATAAAGGTGTTTTTAGTTGCAATAAACTTATAACCAGAGTGCCTATTTTTCATGACAATTCCAATTACCCCAAACACTGCTAGTTTACATTGGTTTATTATGAAGTTCCTGTGTTTACCTTCCACCTCCCGGCTCCATCATCAGATCAGTTCGATAGTAGCTTATAGCCAAAGTGCATCTCATGACAATTCTAATAAGTCCAAACACGGCTAGGATACATTGATTAATTACAGAGTTCCGGTGCTTATCTTCCGGCTGCATCATCATCAGGTCACTTCGATGATACCATTTTCAACATAACTATTCAGCCCCCCTAGCCAAGTTACAATCGTATCGTTTGCGCTGAACGCTTCGAGTAGGCCACGCCTCCGATTCCTTTGTTCTGACGTCATCTCAACGCTCAGTCACGTGGTCCGAACAAAGGAATTGGAGGCGTGGCCTACTCGAAGCGTTTGGCGTGAACGATACGATTGTAACTTGGCTAGGGGGGCAGAACTGTTTATTTATTTGTATTTTCATAGTCGCATAACTAACTTCATTGTGATATTTATGTGTGCATGAAGTTCCGTTGACCATTTCTGGTCTTCTTCACCAGTTCCACTTCATCAAATGTTACTTTTTGACTGTAAATGCTTAAGTTCTCGATGAAAATATCAAATCACTATATAATTGCCTATAATATTTGAGGAGTTCTCTCGATTCCTCCTGGATCCCATCATCAGAACTGGATTTTGAAAGAAATGGAACTCTGGGAGCATATCCTTTAAGAGAAAAAAATTTGCAAATCGGAGGTAACAAACATAAAAAAAGAATATACAACCGGATTGATAACCTCCTCCTTTTTTTTTAAATCGCTTAAAAACAAGCCATGCACGCACCGAACCTCGTCAGGTGTCACGTGACTCTCCCAAACACTGCCGATAGAGTTAGGAATCATGTCAGTTACTATAACCCGACACAATTTATAAAAAATGGGTCACAATAAGCGACTTGTCACTATGAGCAAAGTCATTATATCCGATTTTGTTATCAAGTATTTTATATGAAAACCAAACTTCGCTGTGTAATATCTTCATAAAAAGCGGTTCGTTAATATAGGCGGAGTCATAATAAACGGATTCTACTGAAAATCTATCGTAGACCATGTTTAAACCACCCCTTCTAATATCAAAAACATTGCAGAATTGATAGAAACCTGAGTCTGAAACACTCGCATAAAAAATCCTCCCCCGAATAACACGACCACTGGCGCATAGGCACATAATCCAATATCTAATTTCAACATGTGAAATAATCTGGTGAGTTTCATTTCGAAATGTGAACTAAATTTCAGTTTTATCAGTGCAAAGTGGGGAGGAAGGAAGCGGGGAATGCGCCCGGAATATTTGCTTAGTGCCCAGACCCCGCTCCCGGCTCCCGGCTCCCAGTGCCCGCTTGGAACACGAGTCCACTGATCTCGTGGACTCGCAAACACCCCTTTTAAAACGATGTTCTTGTTTGTAGGTCACATGTAGTCTAATTAATTTGTTCGGTTTACAGATTGGGATTGGGTGGGGTGGCTATTTTGGGAGATTAGATTAATCGATGCAAACACATGTATTATGTGCTTAGTTCATTAGTTTGATTTTAGTGAGATTGGTATTTATGTAAGATTTAAACTGAGAAGTTACCTACCTACTGGATTCGTTCTTTTGGTTAGTTGGAAAGCGGAAAGTTTACTTGCCTTAATGTGTGACTTATAAAAATAAATTAACATTTTAGTTACGTTCATCGCAATTAACTTCCTCTTCTCTTAGGAAGATCGCCAACTAATAAAACGAGAATAAAAAAGGATTATTTACCTTAACTTTTATTTCCATGATTTAAATACCAAATCAAGTTAATTCACTACATACTTGCTCATAACGCCAAAATTGAAACAGTTGATTCTCGACGCAAACTAAAGTCAATTACAGCTCGGTTTGATTGTGTTTCAACGGAAATTGCTCGGCATTATCGAATCTTTGGCTACAAACATACAAACTCCATAATTACCAGCCATATAGGCACATACATAGGTACTTAATGTATATCAGATCGTCCGTTTCGTTACTTTTATTAGAACACGTTTTATTCCGACGAATCAGGATTTTAATTTCCATGTAACAGCAGATAGAGGGTGGCTAATGCGATTTTTTCCGGGAACGCGATAAAAGAACAAATTTCCGTCACGATAGATAACAAATCGTAAAGTATTGGCAGAGTGATGGACATGGACTACTTAAAACGTGAAGGAGGAAAAGATTTCACACAGGTCTCTCCTGTGTTAAAATGATTAATTTGAAAGTTCAATGTGTTCGTTGAACACGGAAACAATAATAGAGGGGTGTACTGTGTCATTTGGATATGAATTGATCAACTATTATAATTAATCGAATTTCTAGATAGTCGACACAGCCGTAGATAATTATGTTTGTGCAGGTATTCAATATAAAAAGTAGTTATAATTTTGATGTTTATACACGCAATATGTAGGTAGTACCTACATTATTTCAATCAATCAATCTCTCAATATTTACGATTTATTGAGTACCTATGACAACAACACAACGAAAAAGCTACCGAAGGAGCTAAGACAATGCTACCACTCGGCTAAATCATCACTATTTCTACGCTACGGTGATGCAACGACTCGGCTACATGGCCGCTACGTCAACGCTACGATTCAACTATATTGCTGCTACGTCACCGTTACTGAGGCACTACGGCTTAGCTACATCGCCGCTACGTCAACGCTACGAAGATATTCGACTCATTTACATCGCTGGTATTTATTTAAGATCATTACATGAAATACATATACAATATTTCATGAAATGATCATAATATTTAGGAATATCAGCCGCGCCGTAGCGTCTGAGTAGCGTTTCCGTAGTGATGTATCTGAGTCAAGTATCTTCTTTTGTCAGTAAAAGTCTAACATGATCTCTCGCTTCGCCCTGGAGCAAGATTTGGAGTTATTTTGATTTTCCATCTCAAAAAAACAACTAAATATCAACATGCTAAGAGCACTATTTTGCTGAAATTAATAAGTAAAAGATAAATTAAAAATGAAAGGATATTAAAAGGTAAAGTGACACACTTTACCTTGTTGATATTTAGTTTTTTTTTGGGATGGAAAATCATCCAATAACTTCTCTTGCTCTAGGGCGATGCGAGAGGGCGTGTCAGACTTTTAGTGACTAAAACCCACTCCTAGTTTCTTCGTTGCCAATCATTCCAGAGCTGGGTTTTCCTTTCAGAAGCGAACCCATGGCCCCAGTAGGCTTCGACCACGCTAGGCTCCTACGGTTTGCTGACATCTCCTTGAGGCACGTGTGACGGAACACTACGCGCCGTTGACGACTTGGGCTTGATCCGGACGGTTACCGGACGGTAGGACGCTGCCCTCTATTTCCAACGTTTGGTCTGAGACCTCCACACTTAAACAGTGATGGCAGATTCTTGAACAAAATTTTGCTGGCATATTTTTTTAACGTCAAGTAATGAAAAATATACAAAAGTATATAGATAAAATTTTTAAACAATCTTGTCTTAGACATTATTACTAACACAAACTTTCGCCTTTATAAGATTAGAGTGACAAAAACACCTAAGGAATTAAGCCCACCTTTGTAAAATGATTTTTTGGAATCCTCGCCATTAAAGATATTCCAGTTTAATGTTGATCAGATTACGTATATTATGTCAATATAAACGTACCTCCATATGAATTTTAAAAATCTATAAACGCTTTTTTGAATGAACGACAAGATGTCATGTCATAATGTTGTTTTATTTTTTCTACAAGTCATTAAGTTGAAAGGCATCTATCATGTCTTAATGCCATGCTTTTTTCTGGTGATGTTACTATACTCGAATTACACTACGATGTCATATGTTTTATTATAACAACTATAGTTCTAAGCACAAACTTTTATTATTATGTTTATTATCTTCCCTAAGTATATTGATACACAACATAAAGCAAAGCATATTATGTTATTTGACCAAGATTTGTATTAGTGACAACATTAAACGTTCAGTTTAGCCAAAAGTCATGAAGTCAAGCAGCAAAGAAAAAAAACTAAGCCTAAATTATTTATTATCGTAAAAATTTAGTCAATTCAGTATCAGTTTCCAACAATGACGATTCTTAGACCAGTATAAAAATCGCAAAAAAATCTTCCAATCCAAATCAAGCTAATGGCCATCCATTAGCTTGATTTGAAAAAACATAGTAATTATTTCACCGGTATATTATCATGGTGACATAATATGTAGAAACTTATAATTTCATCAAAAACTTCCTCGCAGATGTTCTATAAAGAAGTGTAAGTATCTACGCATTTTTACTAGTACATAAAAAAAGTTTTACCAAAAAAAAAAGAAAAAAATGCCGTCTTCACTACAAAAAATAACAGTAAAATGATCAAAATTAAAGTTATTTCGGTTATTTTTTTTGTTTGTAAAAAGTTTACACTTTTTAGTTGTATACTGCATAAAACCAGAGAGCCTATATTTCTCATGACAATTCGAATTAACTCATACACTACTAGGTTACATTGTTTTATTATGAAGTTCCTGTATCCACCTTCCATCTTCCGGCTCCATTATCAAATCAGTTCGATAGTACCTTATAGCCTAAGTGCATCTCATGACAATTCTAATAAGTCCAAACACGGCTAGGATACATTGATTAATTACAGAGTTCCGGTGCTTATCTTCCGGCTGCATCATCATCAGGTCACTTCGATGATACCATTTTCAACATAACTATTCAGCCCCCCTAGCCAAGTTACAATCGTATCGTTTGCGCTGAACGCTTCGAGTAGGCCACGCCTCCGATTCCTTTGTTCTGACGTCTTCATTGTGATATCTACGTGAGTATGAAGTTCCGTTGACCATTTCTGGTCTTCTTCACCAGTTCCACTTCATCAAATGTTACTTTTTGACTGTAAATGCTTAAGTTCTCAATGAAAATACTAAAATCACTATATATGATAGGATCCATGAGAAATCGAGGGAATTCCTCAAATATTATAGGCAACATAAAAAAATGGGACCAATCGGAAAGCAACTCCTCTAAGATGAAAAAAAAATGCATTAACGGTCTATAAACGACGGAGTTCTGAGGTAACACACATAAAAAAAAGACATACAACCGAATTGAAAACCTCCTCCTTTTTTTTTAAGTCGGTTAAAAATAGGACCAACCTATTCATTGAGGGGGAATAAAATTGGAAATCGGTCTTTAAACGACGGAGTATTGAGGTAACAAACTTTAAAAAAAAAATACAACCGAATTGAGAACCTCCTCCTTTATTTGAAGGCGGTTAAAAATAAGTTGCGTCCATTTATTGAGGATGTTGCCTCACAGAGGAAATGGTGGACCGGTTTGGTTTCAATGAAGTAGTCGTAGCGGGGTGGCTATCGGTTGTAACCACAAGCCCATCCTGTGCAGACAGAGGAAACCACGTGCTTGAAATCTCAACAATACACCGAACACCGGTCTTTATGCCTTATAAAAAGAGAAAGCAGTCATCGACCACTACGGTTTTTTTATAAACAAAAGTTTTCAGTAGGTAAATTTTACAATAAAAGTAATTGCAAAACAATTATTTCGTACTTTTTCGTTATGTCCGAGTAATTTCAATTTCACACACGCAATTTGCCAAATTGATTTAATTTACATAATAGGTGTGTTGAAGCTTACAGCAGGGGTTAATAACCATTACTGTTTAATAAAAGTAACGTTGTTGTTTTTATAACTATTTATTCTACTAACCAACACAGAAAAGAAAGTACCTACGTAAGCACCTGCTCAAGCGCTCAGCTCATCTGTAAACTAAAAAGCCCTTTACAAAAGTTTATAACGCGTTCAAGGTAACGAGCTAACGAGAATGAAACAAACGTTTATGTAAATACATGAGTTTTGTAGTAAGTATGTAAACACAACACACCGCAACGATGTAGGGAGTTAGCTGTAGGTATGTAACATTAAAAATTGCATACACAGTTCTTACCTTAGGATCCTTATGCTTCTTTACACCATCAAAGTCAGTTTTATAGAATATTTCCCACGGTGTTTACCTGACAAAGGGTGTTAAAATTCCACAAATGTAACGCCGTGGACACATAAAAACACATTATAATAAAAAGCTCAAAGCTTTTAATTTATTGCCCCTACAAAAAAAACTGGCAAACTACAACACTAATTTCAAACAGGACGGCTAGATGGCGCTTTACTTTTTGTGATGAATCCTGAATCGCGCTATAGAGATTCTCTCGCGGCAATATAAAAGAGTCCAGCCGATACAGCTTCGGCGCATTATGCCGGCTCGGTCTGTAGCGGTTCGAGGACTCTATGGGCCGAGGCAACTAACCTAACCATCTTCTTGGACCTCTTTTGCGGAGTGGCGGGTCGACTCTCGAGTCAGGAAAAATTGAAACTCCGCACCATGAATATGAATAACGATTAGAAACGAAAGAATTTTTGATAGGTAAAACAATATGAATTATAAATAGGATGCGTGTACATGAACATGTTCTTTTTTTTGTACAGGTAATTACGACTTTCATTTCGAAAGTTCAAATATTTTACGGATTACCCGATAATCCGAGTAAAATTAGTTTTAAAATGTGAAGTTATTAGACAAGGTATTTAAGTAATAATTTGGAGACATCTTGAAAACTACTTTCGCTTCTTAGCGAAAGTACATATAAAAAGATGTATGGTTCAGAATTATCATTTCAGCGACGTAAATGTCCGATTTACGGTATAAATTAAAACATTTTCTTGAACTTTATTTAGGGAGTGGGTATAATAATTTGTGACGGGCTCAGTCGTGGTTCTTATTGAGCTTCGACGAGGGGCCTTAACTCGTCATTGCAGTATTTAGCGAACTTTAAAGGGACGACGACGGGAGCATGAAACGGTATTTATGTAACATTTATTCCATAATAGCTGAAGAGAGGTTTAATTCTCCCTATTGTACGTAATGTGCCGCAGTAGCTCATAATTATAAGTTGTATTGTAATAATAATAGTGCGCTTTTTAAATTGATCGAATCGACGTTTTTTTATAGAAACTCGTTTCGTACCAGTTGGTGTGGAGACTTGTTTATTTCTGGGAAGTGGTGACTGCCTATTTTGCACTATAATAGGTATATAGGCGAGCACCCATTTAGTTGTTAATAGCTCAACGTCTAGAGTAAAAGTTTTGTCGTCAAACAACAGTTATTGATTTTAGCACATTCAGTTGTTTCAGACAGGGTCGTTTGAGGGCGCGAGCGGGCCTGCGAGGGGTTTCAGGAGGCCGGGGGCGCGGCGGGGAGGGGAGGCAGTAAAACGGCAACCATACCTCCACACGTGAATATTTGATGGCTGAATCTCGCTGTGGCTACGGATACAAGGGTATTCAGGTTATCAGGCGCAGCCCTAAGACTGAATCGACGTAGACATTAATTAACTTCACTGATTAGGGGCTAAGCTTTGAAATGAGCTTGGAAGTTAATCCTCTGACGTTTCTGAGGCAGTTTTCATTTCAATTTGCGAAACTGGAATAAATAGCATCGATCCGTCGCGGACGTAATGTGATTGTTTGTAACGTTACCCCGCCGAAAATAACTTTTTATACATTATTACACTGAAACTTCTATTCTAACTTTTAATAAAGCAACTCTTACTAAGCTGTATAAATTTATTTTCTACACGTTTGTACATACTTTTATCTTTAGTTTGTATATATATATTTACTAGCTTCTGCCAGCCGCGTGAATGTAGGTGTCTCCATACAAACTTTCGACACTCGTTTCATCCCTTTAGGGGTTGAATTTCGGAAAATCCCCTTTTAGTGCTTGCCTACGTCATAAAAGGAAAAATTGTGCAAAATTTTACGCTTTTAGCCCCAGTAGTTTCGGCTGTGCGTTGATATGTCAGTCAGTCAGTTTCTCCTTTTATATATATAGATAAGTTGTTTATAAGTTTAGTTGTTTGGATATTATAGAAAATTAGTTAAATATTTGTAAGGATGTAAATATATAATAACAATAGATACATAAAAATAAAAAACCTGTATTAATTCGTACATAATTATCAATATTATTTTAAAATTTGACATTGACTCGTGCTATCTTTCATATAATGTTCACTGTAATGGGAAGTCTCAAAAAGTAGACATACGTATTTTTATGGAGTTTCTTTTGCTCTGTATACAGAGAGCGTAGTCAGAGGGTGTATCCTTAAATAATTGATTCCCCGTAGCTACGACGAGATCTTCCTTATTTCCCGTCCGCGACAATCTTACTCCAGCAAACAGTTTTTAACTAAAAGCGTCCTCCTGCTGTGTTCCCGTACATACACTATAGAATTATGCATGATTGTAACTAGTGACTCAGTTTACATAACAAATGTGATCTGCCCCACGGGAATTAAAATGCTGAAACTTTTGCTGTAAAGAATGCTTTATGGAAATAAAAAATATACGCCATCCGTTGTTTCCGAGTCTTTATTTTAATAAATCTAATGGCTTACATTTTCACGTTACCTTTCTATTATAAAAATAAGCGTATGTATCATCACACGTCAAATCTATGTTATTATTTCAAGTCATATTTCTTAACATTCATTTACTGTCACATTCATCTTCATTACGCAGTTTCCGCTGGCGGTGACGGTGATGCGGCGTCAACGCGCTTCCCGAGCCACGCTTAAAAAAACATGCAGCTTCCGTGGGAGACGGATAATGATTGTTTATGCTGATAATGATGTTCTCGCAGAACTTGGCGCTGCACTGCCGCGTCCTACTCATTTGTAACGCTCGCCCGACATCCCGAGTGGATTACTCTTGCTTTATTAGAAAGGGTACACTGCAAGAATGAATAAATAATTTGCTTTGGTTTGCAATACTTTGAAAGTGTGAAATCAGTGCAGTGTAGAGTGCACGTAAGTAGATCTCATCTGCATTAACTGTGGAGAGTGTCGTCGTCTTGTTTTTAGTCTGCCTCGAACGGAAGCGGGCTGGCGCATGGCGTTGATATATTATTTAGCACTAGCGTTTGCCCACGACCTCTCTTGTGTCTGGGATAAACAGTAGCCTATGTCCGTTTCTATGTCACACTGCTAACGTATTAATTTTCAAGTGCTCGTCGCCTCAGAAGGCACAAAGCAGGATAAACGTTATTTAACATTGTGTGTTTATTTAAGGACATAATATAAAAGTCTTCATGTTAGCGTAAAACAAAATGGTCATCTCTCGAAATAAATTAATCCTGTACTAATAAGAATAATTGTGAAATTGTTATCGATAAATGGGTTTGCATAATGAACAACGATTTATTTTTCACCACAGCAGCTCAAAAAAGTAGGTTTTGCTGCTTGAAAACAGTGAGCAAAATTCGATTTTGCTCACTGCGTGTGACAAAGTAACTTTTTTTTTTAGCCATACAATTCGAAACATTCGATCTGCACTGTACTCTGTCTCTTTCTCGTCCTTATAAAGAAGCAAGTGAGAAACATGCCATTTCGAAGTTCATTCCGATTTTGAAATTCCACCACAAAGCAAAACACGTTCGGAAATGCGTAATAAATAGAAAATATTAGTAAAACTTAAAATTGTTTTTTTTTTTATAAATAAATTATTTAATTTTAAATTTATTATTGTATTTGAACAAAAATAAGAGTACCTGAGTACTTATAGCAGCAGATAAAACTGGCATTTAACCTTTAAATAATTATTTCTAGTTTTAACATTGACTGTTTCAGAAAGTGCTTTAAAAAAACAGCGGAAATAAAATAGTGGCAAATAAGATTAAGAATGTTAAAATAATTGTAAATATGAGCAAAACTAGCGAAAGAGATAGTATTTATTTTAATTGAAATCATTATTAAATCTATTACTGTTAATTGTTTTATTTCCCAAGTTTTTTGCTGCTGAAGTGAAAAATTATGTGTGTAACACGAGAGTAAAACTTTTTGCATCTCGTGCCTTTGAATCCCTCCCCTCGCTCAGGATTTTACTTTAGAATCACTCGCTAACACTCGTGATTCAATCAAAGAATCCTTCGCTTGCTAGGGACTCAAAATTAGCACTCGCAGCAAAAAAAAAACTTTGCTCTCTTGTTGCACAAATTACTATTTCACCACAGCAGCTCAAACAAGTAGGTTTTGCTGCTTGAAAACAGTGAGCAAAACTCGATTTTGCTCACTGCGTGAGACAAAGTAACTTTTTAACTATTTATTTTTTTAGCCATACAATTCGAAACATTCGAACTGCACTGTACTCTGTCTCTTTCTCGCCCTTATAAAAAAGCGAGTGAGAAACATGCCATTTCGAAGTTCATTCCGATTTTGAAATTCCACCACAAAGAAAAACACGTTCGGAAATACGTAATAAATAGAAAATATTTGTAAAATATAAAATTGTTTTTTTTTATAAATAAATGATTGAATATTAAATTTATTATTGTATTTGAACAAAAATAAGCACACACTCTCACACTCCTAATCCCAGTAGTTTCGGCTATGCGTTGATATGTCAGTCAGTCAGCTTCCCCTTTTATATATATACATAACAATTTTAGTGTAGTTTTTAAATTAAAAAGCTACGCTATGGTAGCTCTTTCAGGAACCATATGGGTGCTTTTATGGATGATATTTTCAATTATTATTTTCACAAGAGGCTAACAAAACCATTTGCCTTTTTACAACATGCAAGCTATGAATATATATTTTGAAGAACACTTACAAATATTATGTTTAATTGTTGGAAAAATCGTGTTTGTTATAGGTACGTAGGTGTTTGTGTGTGTCATTTCCCGAGGGAGAGGTAAATGGGCACACAGAGGGCGCGGCGCGAAGAGGGCGCGTCTGTTACTGCTAAGTGACTTTTTTAATATTTTAACTTCGACAGAGCAAAGGTGAGGTAACCGCGGTACTGCTAATTGTACCGAGGGTTCTCGCTGCCTGCCTAATGTTTCGTGATTATACGACTTTATGTCTATTGCTACGACATTTTTCTACTTATTTACAAATAGCTACAATGCAGTTCTTTTCTATGTAAGGATACTTGAAATACAGAGACTTATAATGTAAATAACTTACAATATTTAACACCTACAGCATATAAACAAACCAGCTTGCTGGCTTCAAGCTGAGCTTTTGCACATAACATTTTTCTAAGTTATCGTAAAGGTTACGCCATTTAGTATGCAGAACCGAGTATCTATATCTAAAAACTTTTAAAGCAGAGCGCCAAATCCGATAGGTAACCGTAAGCTTACGTATTTTACATTCTAGAACATGAGCTAGCTTTAAGCTACATCGGGCAGTAAACCGGAGGAGCGATAATACAGAAAGGCTTAAAAGCATATTTTTTATAAACCTAATAAACTCCTTGAGATAAACATATGGTTTTCTAAGTGTTTTCACTTATCTAAGGTAGATGCGTAATTGAAATCGAACCACGTTTCGATGGCGGCCTCAGTGTTCTCCGCTCATGTATATTTAGCAACACCTCGCCGCACATATTACCCAAGTTTTTTCAAACGTTCGCCTAACTATTACTAATTTATTCAAGAGCTTGCGTAACCCTCGCCCTTCGCCCTACCTTACACACTTTAGAATATTAATAGCTACGTGGCCCTTCATGTAAATAATCATATAATGCTATTTCGAAATCTAACCTGCTTATACTTGCTGCCATAAAATAAACATTTAATTATTATCTTATTTTAGAAAGTGTGAAAAGGAATGCTGATATTAAGTTAAGGCATCTGATAAAGCGCAGACCACCTGCAGCCGGCCATTCGTCCATGATATTTTTCTATATTAAAATATCTTACAGATGAAAAATTCTTAGAATTTTGCCTGACAACAATATTAGCACCGATAAGGTTTTCGGTCCGAATACCGTTTTGATCTGTATTTCTGACAATTCTCTTTGAAATTGTATTTATGTGACTTCCCTTTACTAATATCTCTAGGCCTATACCTAAAAATCTTCACCGTATTTCAGTGTTAATAATTTGTTTCGGAAAATCAGTAGGTATAACTACGAAAAATCATTAGCCTATTTGTAATAGTATGTCCTACTGAAAACGTATCGTTATTGACTCAGAAGTGTTAATCGACTTACTGTCAAGGGTCTAAGGTAAACATTGTTATGTTCCCACATAGTAGTTGTCACATTATACCTGTTGTTTACCTAGTTATTAATTACTTAAGGTCACTTCCATGATCTTTACGTAACTCACTGTGCAGTGGCGGATTTACCAGAGGCATATTTTAAGGAGCGGAAAATTACGAGACTGGTAATTTCTGGTTCTTTTGCTATTTGTAATAATAAAATAGAGCAGTGGTGGCCCGACTTACGAGTTGTAGGTCGTGGGTTCTAACCCAGCCAGTCGCATTACTTTTTGTACTTTATTTCATCACCACTGCTCTCAAAACGGTGAAGGAAAACATCGTGAGGAAACTGGCATGTCCTGGAACCAAAAAAATCGAAGACATGTGACATTCACCAAACCGCACTGAGCCCGCGTGGTGGATTACGGCCTATTCCCTCTCCCAGAAGTGGGAACATTAAAAGGCTGATTATGCTTGTAATAATGATTTTCCCTCTTCATTTTCATTGTACATTCAATGGTTAATGGCAAAACTAACAGTATTCGGCTTTTGTGCACAATTTGTATGAAAGAGAAGAGGACTCTCAGTGGCCAAGAAGAGAGCTATAGCTCAGAGCGGTAACTTCAAGGAAGGTGGAGTTTGCAACACCTCGCCTCCTGCCGTATTTTCTTGAGATTCGCATATTCTTGTAGCCTGTCGATCCGTAATTCTTGCTTTTCCAAAAAAAAAAGACCTATTTGAGACATATTCCTACTGATTAGGTATTATCATCATCATTTCAGCCGTAAGACGCCCATTGCTGGATATAGGCCCCCCTCAAGTTGCGCCACAACGGTGACGACCGATCCTTTGTGTCTCTTAACCATTGGACTTCCATGACCCTCACCAGGTTTGTGGTTCACCTCATGGTAGGCCTTCCAGCGCTGCGTCTATCGGCACGCAATTGCTAATCTAGTACCTTTCGACCCCATCAAGTAGCAGTGGACGGAGCACTTTACCGACATCCTTCCCGTCCTGAATTCGCACCGATATGATGGCTCTTCGTACAAACCCTTCAGTACCTTCATTTACATATAGTTGTATTAAATTGTGTTCTCATATAAATAATTATATTACAGTCATTAAAAAGAAGGTATTTATTATTTTAATTTAACTAACAATAGGTATTATTTGATAGATGATGATGATATATTGGTAAAAAGAAAGCAGAACATATCCAAAAATAACAATTGCGAACTCGTTTCGCTCGCAGGAGCGTTCTACATTCTTTTAATTCATACGCTTTTCTGCGTAACTTGACAAAGTAAAATAACTGGGGTTCAAAAATTGTTAGCCTACTTTGCTTATTTTCTCAAAAAATCAGTTTTTTAAAGAATCACAGGTTCGTCATTATCATAGCAAACGACGGTACACAAACAATAAAGTTATGATTGCAAACTAGGGTATTGAATTGTAGAGGACGGCAGGCGCAGCTGGTAATCGTATAAATCCACCCCTGTTGCAGGGTCAACAATACATATTTTTGATTGACATTTCTTGCCATCAAAACAAATTGTCACCATCGAAGATCCACTGACTTCAGATTGAATGAAGGACCGGCATTTTACATATGACCTCAGTGAGAGTTGTTCCATTACTTATGAGCAAGCCGCCACTGACACTATTTTGTAAATGATCACCATTTCTAACACCCCACTGCCCTCATATGTCCGAGGATTAGTGTCAATACCTCGTATTTACTACGAAACGTTGTTCTGGAAATTCAAAGATAATAAAAGACAGTACAAAAGTCATTTGTAAATTTATAAAGTGACTCCTTTCGAGACTTTTTCCCACAGTACTTGAAATATCTATGTGAATTAAACATCTATTGTAATATACATAGATTTCAATCTTCGAGCAATAAATTAAACTATCTGAGGGGTACCGGGAATCCAATTATTATCGGTAAGTAATTAGGTATCTTGGGACGCCACCGCCGTTTCCTCAATGGATGCAGATCGCCGATCAGATCTAGATTACGGATGAGAGAGAACCGTACTCGGATAGTTTTTAAATGGTTTAAGTTTTTATTCTTGTTTCTGAAAATTTAAGAGAGGAAAGTCGGTGAAGTTTTTCCGTTATATCACCGGGCGTTGTCTGGTATTCAGAGAAAAACAACCGTATCTTAGTTTTACTATTTTTACTTTTATGTTGTCTTAAGGTAGGTATAAGTATAACATAGTGTCTACATATTTTACATAGTACCGTACCTAATACCGATTTTGAGAATCTGAGGAAAACAAATGGTAATTAAAATGTTAGCTTTTTATGGAGATTTAATTTGTTACTAGTTTTTATCATTGGCTTTACCTGTATGAGAGTAGAAATATATCATATATAATATTTGTAGATAATACACTCCCGGTATAATAATACTTATGAGATCCTGGACCTGGATCCAGGACATGGTCTACTTATGTGCCAATTTTATACCAAATCTGTTTAGCCGTTTGAACGCCAAGGAGTAACAACAACACATATCTAAATAAAAGAATAAACTGACTGAATGAAATCAATACACATCCAAAACTACTGGCACTAAATAGATAGATAGGTAATAGATATATTCTTTATTGTACACCAAAAGTAAAAATAGAATGAAGTGTGTGTGTGTGAAGTGAGTTTGTGTGAGTGGATTGAGTATAGTGTGGTGTGGTGTGGAGTGGTGGAGGAGTGTGAAGTTTTGTAAAAGGTTTTCTTTTATGACATAGGCGAGCACTAAGAAAGGGTTTTCCAAAAATCCCCCTCATGGCAGGAAAGGCGCTAGTAGAAGCTAGTATATAACATACATTCAAACGTCCACCTTTACCTATAATGTAAGTGTGAATCTTCTATTAAAAGTAATCTGCCCATTGAAAAATAAACCCAGTGTTTTTATTTCAGTATAATGAACTTTGCCTGAGGTTATATTGTAAAAGGTTTTGCTTACCTATTTTCCTGCATATGGGCACAACATAAAATCTACAACTGTTGTAGAAAGTAGCACAATGACATATTCCTTATTGACTTTTACTCGTGCGATAAAGAGCTGATAAAGAACGCACCATAAGTTCCGTTGTTTTCTAACGATAGGATTTAGGACATAGCTCGTTGCCTATTACTTGCGTTATTTTTACTTTTTAGTATAATATCGCAGCATATGCTGAGATAGGAGCCTTTTTGGCCTCGCACCGGTCTTTTATTTTTTAATATTGTTTTCTGTTATTATTTTTAAGTTAAGTATTACTTTTTTTATTTTTTTATTTTATCGTTGTTTGTCCTGTGCGAGTCCCAAATAAATGTTTTCTTTCTTTCTTTCTTTCTATTCCAAAAGATTAAAACTAGGCAATAGTACCCAGCGACAGTGTACTACCTACTCTTCGTATTACCAGACTGAGAAACATTTTTAGTTTTTTGTAAATTTTTAAAGCTATGAAATACATACGTACAGTGGCGTAAATGTAGGGTGGCAAAGCTGGCAAAATGCTATGGGCCCCTGGCCTGGTAGGGACCCCGTCTAAGAGGCCTTGAGTTCTGAAGAAGTAAATATACAAATTCAAGTAAATTATTAAGATTTATTACACATTCATAAGAAAAGGATCAATTTTCCCAGGTATTTTACCACCCTTACCACCTTATACATACGTCACTGGGTAGCCTACCTTCAGAGACGAAATATAAGTCCTCGTGTATTGTGTCTATCTCGGCAAAGAACGTCAGCGCAGCCTTCGTGCAGCTACTACTTCGTGATGTCATCTTTCACTTCCTAAAGCTTTCAAGCAGCGAGGCATAAAGCCAGCACCCACGGCTATATAGGGTATTCTGACCACCAGCATGCCTACTTTGTCATACCTGGTCATCACCCTCAGCCTCATCAGTGACCTTGGCTAAGTACACCGCACCTTCGGCCAGTTACATGAAGAGCCATGAAGAATCTCCCCTGGTAGACGCCAGCAGTCAAGCCATACGTCGCACAGCACCGCTCCGACTCACTAGAACCAGCAGCACTACTCAGACTCACTGGAGCCTGCAGCATCATTCCGACTCACTGGGACATCATCACCCAGACTCTCTGGGGCACCATCTCGCCTCACTGAGACAGCACCACCCCAACTCACTGGGGCATCATCCCGACTCACTGGGACATCATCATCCCGACTCACTGGGGCATCACCGCAGACAGTTCTGACTCACCGAGAACTATGCAGCATTCGGTTCCGACCCACTTGAACCAAGCAACCACTGGCCTGGCACGCATCAAGAAGCATCAAGAACCATCGATCTCCGAACACCGGAGGGGAGTGATGTAGCGACATCTATAGCTTCACATAAGAACTAATTCTGCATCGCGAAATTAAAGTTCTCCACGCGTTTTGAACATTATAGAAATGCCCGAAATCATCTATCGGGCAGTTGCCCACCAGACATAACACCCGCCTGGTCGGAAAATTTTCCCTTTTCAGCGGAGGATTTTAAAGAAATGATGATTTTCCTGGGGCCCCATCCAATGACTACCACGGGTCTCGGATGGTATAGTTACGCCACTGTTTACGTAGGTATTTAAAAAAGAACACTTAACCATAATTATATATATACACTAGGTGTACAAAAGGTATATTACTATAATTATTAAAAGGTATTAGTTCAGAATTAAGACGATTGAACTCATTGTGGAGTGAGCATCAACAGCATCAGCTATTTAATTTATGTAGTGCAGCGAGATTGTTTGAATGAGCAACGGAAGGAACACAGGTAGGTATTAATCAATAAAAGTCCGCCACTCCCTCTCGATTCAGAGCAGGAGAAGTTATTTGATAATTTCCCTCTTAAAAGTTTGCATGTGAGTGTTCACGCACTCACGCGTGACCGAAAATGAAACCTTATGTGAGTAAATGTCCTAAAAAGCATACCTCGGTCGGTGCCTATATACCCATACATCGGAAAATAATCAGCACATGTCGTATGTCTTTTCTTTAAGCATTTTCGTTGGCTCCCTGTAAGTATCGCTTGCTCGAATGCCCTAACGTTTAATAATAAAATCCTTATAGGGTATTATTAAGTTTGTCGACGAAATTCAATTTTTATTATTTATCAACAAAAGTGTACAGGCTTGCGTCATCTAACGAAACCTTGACCTAAATTGATTTTTTACTTAATAGCATGTAAATATATGCCGCCAACGCGATCGTAGTACAATCAATCTGTCTTTAACGTAGGTACCCACTTTTAAGCTGATCGACTACTCCTTATACGCACAAAACGTGGTATTTTTTAACGGATTTAGATTTATTTACATACATTGATTGATATATTATTATAATTATGTGGATTTTTAACCATCTTTGGTTAATCGTTTTGTAATTTATTTTTGTTTTTAGTATTGCAGGGATGGCGAACCTTTATTCGAGAATCCTCCACTAAATATATGAAAAAAAAATAAGGTAGTCAACATGTGACCTTGTCCTGAGTTTTGACTCTTAATTTGCAACACGAAATTCGTATATCGTAATGTTTTCAATTGTTTTTTTTTTTAATTTTATTAAATAAAAAAGAAAGCAGTATGATCATTGCTGTTGATGGTTTACACTGGCGGGCGTTCCCAAATTATTTTTCTGCGTGCCTTATGTTCACCATCCCTGAAATATTGAATACATTCTTGCACAATCTTCTCCAAAGAGATCTACGCTCTGGAATGTGCAATTAGCACCATTGTTACTGACTGACTGATTTTTTTATATTTCAAAAGTGCCTGTAAATGGTTTGTTTGAAATAAAATGCTTTGAATCTATGACGTTTTTTTTTCTATCGACAACCGATCAATACGACAAAGTGTGACAGAGATGTTTTTCGTCTACTCTGTCACACAAATTTGAAAAAAAAGGAAAACATTATTAGGTATCCAATTGAAACCCTTAAAATAAAAGAGAATTGAGACGTATTACGATATTTACGGTAAAAAAACAGATGAACGTCCCATTTAATGAAAAAAAGCCTGATAGAACAAGGACGTTACAGTATTTTTACCGTACCGCTAATTATAACTTTCCTGTGTCTGTAATTGGCTAATAGGTAATAAAGTCATGCATTACTACAGTGCCAGGTGGCAGGACGAGGCGGTTAAGTTACTCCCTCTTTATAAATTAAACTAACATTACATAAAAGTGGCACTTTACTGCATTAGGTACACTGCAGAAGCGTGAGAAAATAATTTAATTCTTTTCAACTTTTTAAATTCTTTATTGTTATAAATACACAGTGTTTTGTGTGTTTGATGAAAAGGTGAGCTTGAACAAACTCAACAATGAGTTTTCTACCAGCAAGCCTAGCGAGTGACAGAGAGATCACATTCGAGGGTACAATGTAAACCTACATAAAACGTCTAATATATATAGATGTAATATACAATATGTACTACTAAATACCAATATATTATTATATAAATGTTATGCCAATTGAGAAAGGAAGTTACACAAAAGGAAAATTGAAAAGCAAAATCTTATATAGCCTATCTTTCAACTGAAAATGAAAACTAACACTGCCTAACTAGTTCAAACTACTTATATAAAACTTTCGGCAGGTAGCTGAAAGTAGGAATGTATGTACTTTTAACATTATTAATTAACTAGCTGACCCGACAAAGGTTGACTAGCTGCCAACCTTGGCATTGAAACATAGGAACAGTTTGAATAGAATCAAGAAATGTTTTCCATGCAATTTTTCAAATTTCAAAAAAACCATTCCAGAGACTTCAACAAATTTTAATACTTTAAAAATAGTAGATGTTGATACAAGTGTAGAAAGTTTGTGATTGCCATCCAGGTGGAATTCGTTAATTCGTAAATTGTTATGGAGCCGAGTGCTGCAGTGACAAACCACGTGTGTCAAACGACGTTTATTAATACACTTATGAGGAAATGACAGCCTGGTACGATAAATACAATCAATTGTGGCGGGAGTGAGCTCGCGCACTTTTCCGCACTAGTGCAAAAAATAGTCAATTGTATGCCTAACAATGGTAGGGATAAAGACGGTTTTCGAGTAAGTGTATTGAAAAATATTTTGGGGTTAGTAACACATTAATTTTTATTTATATAAAAACAGGTATTGATAGGCCAGGGCTGCGGGACTGGTTGGAAGAGTTACCGTGGCCCTGGAAAGCAAAAAGCAACTGAAAGATCACAGATGGGTTTTTGTTCGTAAAAGTCTGACACACCTTCTCATTTCACCTAAAGCAGGAGAAGTTATTCGATGATTACCCCATAAAAAGGTACCACAGATATTTGAGAAGCTTTGAAATTCGAAATGCTATTTTTGACATATATTTTTATCAGTTAACCACAGGTAAGTCTTGTAAATAGGTACAAGTTAGTATTAAATTGATTAATTGCTTACTTACGCGATCTACACTACATCAAAGAATTCATTTATATTCCAAAGTATCTTTGATCAAGATATATTGGTATGGTAAATATTCAACATCCTTTGAATTATTATTGTTTTGTACACATAGTTTTGTACTGTTATGTGCGCCAAATTAGCTCTGGGTACAAAGGCAATGTAACGGTTGATCAAAATCGAAGTCTTTGTCTGTATCCAAAATAATAATTAGATTCAAATGGATGGCTAATTCTAAAACCCTAACAAGTAAGTAAAGGCAACGATATTTGGGGTTGTCATTGAGAGCCAAATAAGATCGAGACCTCAGGATACACTTAACGAGACATATCAATCTTGAACCAGTACCAAAGTATCTTTTGTAATAAAATCTCTTTGTATGCCAATAAGCTATAAATACACCCTTGTGAATCATCCAGCCACATAATAAATGTTGCAGCTCATACATCTTGAGATCAGTACAATGTCATGTTACGAGCCAGCATTATGTTATGTGGTGCGTAATGCAGTCTCATTGTGTGCGATGTATGTAGCCAGCTAACAGCTGTGTCAAGACGCCTGAATGCTGTAGAGCGGCGCGCGGCGCCTACGCATCCATCCGCGGCGGACACGATAACTTACTCACGTTCCCACATGCGCTTTTCCATTGTTTACACGTTCATTATGTCCTTGTAAAAGCATCGCCTACGCTGCTCGGTTATTTAACGCGGTAAAAACGGTAACACTATTATCTCATAAAAGCTCTAATGTACTTGTTAAATGCTCTGCAACGACCTCCCACGGCTACGGTTCGACAAACATTATCTGTTAAAATATTATCAACTACGTATTTTCAGTACTATAGAGGAGAGTTTATTATTTACGCTGACAAAAGGAAAATCTTCACGGAACGTAAATAGACAACACATTTTGATTATTCTCGGAAAACTCCTGTTTTATTAAGCTGGTTAGGGTTGACAAACGCCGATATTCACTTATGTTATTTTAGGATAGTTTATTGTTTTAACATTCAGCCAAGCGTCCCAAGAACTCCTTTGACTGTTCTTATCTTAAACTCTGTAGAGCTTTCATATCGAAAGCTACTCAAGAGTCACCCAAAATATTTTTAGTAACGATAAAATTTATTAGGCATTTATTTATCCTACGCCAAAAACCACTATGATGGTGCGTAGCAGTTCCCAAGGATTACGCAATCACTTGGAATTTCTACTCTAAAACTGATCTAATAGGTAAACTCGTAGTCTAGAGTATAGCCAATAACTATAAGATTACTACTACATCCGCAGATCAAGCAGCGTAGCAAACTAGATGCGTACTACAGCCGTGTATTAGTTTGTAAGAGATTTCCGAGCCGGTTCTGAAGGCACTTGAACCGTGCAGTCATTAACGTAAACGATCGTAGGTATAATAAAATAGCAAACAGTATTGAACGAGCTTATCAGTTGTGTCGAACGCAGTGGAAGACGGCGATCACGCGGCGACCGGTCCGCGGTCAGTGACCCCGCTAGAGCTTACGCGCCTCTCCGCTAGCCGGCTATGTGTGCAACTAGGTTTTTCAGATGATAACCTTATTTAGTAGCACCTCAACACTTTGAAACGTAATTATGTACCAACACAAAAAGCAAAACGAACCATTTTAATCAGCGCAAAACTTGATTGCACTGTTTGCAGTTGCTTTTCTACATTCTATGTTAAAGTTCTAAGGCTTCTAAGTCACATACCTGCATTTTATCTTTTTCTATCTTAGTCTTCATAAACAGCATTCTAGGTTTCTTTCGTAGCCTTCGCGTGATTTGGGTTTCTAACCGTTTTTTATTTAAGTCTCTAGCAACAGTAGCAACAGCGAGTAAAATCGGTCAAACTTTTCTTCGATCGATATTTCTTGAATTGCATTATGATTCAAAATGATATTTTATGTAACTCGATATTCTAACTAGTCTAGGTCTGATTCAAACAACGAATAGTTTACTTTATTTTGACAGTTCAGATGGTTCATGGGTGCACGCGATGGCGGAATCGACAAGCAGCGTAATACAAAATAACTAAGGTCCGACCGAACCTTGTTTTTTTGTCTCGGCCGAGACCGAGACCGAGAACGAGAATAAAATAAATTCTCGGCCGAGACCGAGACCGAGACCGAGACATGGCGCTTCTCCTGACACTGTAGTATACGGTTGCATGTCCACTAATATGTAATCCATAATTGTTTTATCAATACGCTTAACAATAAGATGGTCATCTGGCCATGGAGCTGTTGATGTATGGATAGTAAGAGCTTTCTCTATAGTAGGTTGAATCTTTTTGTTAATATTGTCATTTATAAACTTAACTTTTGTTTCTGTTTCTCGCTTATTTTCTTCTAATTTCTTCAAAAATTCTTCATTTTCGTAGGAATAATATTTTGATAGATGTAATTTTAACCCTTTGATGGACTGTAATTTAGGTAACGTGCTTCCTAGCGATACTAATTTATTATACGATACTTATTAGATGGTTGTGTCATAGTTGAATTTCTAACAAAATAATCCCAAATTGGATTAATTTTAGGCATTGTTAATCTGGAACAATAACATTTTCATTTCATTTTTCGTATAATAAACTCTCGAGTGTCGCATGGCACCGAATAGGTACATAGGTAAACGCACGATCGACGCGCGACGTGTTTAAAATTACTTTTTCGTCTTTAAAAAAGCTGCGCATGTATTTCATATGAATATTAAATAATGCCGATCGACAGATGTAAATATGAAATAATGATACCATTCCGCTAATTATAACAACACAACAAGTAAAACAGGAAGAAATGAAATAACACTAGATACCTACTTACCAATTAATTTAAACTCAAATAAACCAAACCAATTCAATTCGCACGCAACTTTTCCACTTATCTATTAACAATAATTCTTGTCAAATAACAATCCGTGAATTATGTTTATTTAAATCACTATTCCAAATATTGACAATAAATTGACATACATGTAAAAAACAAATGAGATATGAAAGCCATTAGCCAATCAGCAATCGTAAACAGAAACGCGAGTAACGTCAAACCTGCACCTAATTCGCTCATCCGTCGGTAGATGGAGCGATAAGCTCTAAATCTAGGGAAAATAAATGATTTGTTGGACCTCAAGAAGTCTCGGCCATGGCCGAGATTCTCGGCGTAAATCAGGCCGAGAACGAGACCGAGAATCTCGGCCTGATTTTTAGCCGAGAATGACTGGAACCGAGACCGAGACCGAGATCTCGGTCGGACCTTAAAAATAACACGGCCTTCGTTGGCTTTCTCTGAGACAGTTTTTATGGCTATTGACGCTGATTGACCTGCAGTTCACCTCCAATAATATTATATTATTCAATTTTAAATAACGTTAACATTCTTGTTAAATAATAATTTGTCAACTTACTGGTTTTTATTATTAGGTTTTTTCCTTTCAACACAACATAATCGTAAAGATTCAATCATTTTATTTCCTACTTTATCTAATGCCTAATTTAAAACAAACAAGTTCGCATTACATCATAGAAAATACAAGCTGATAAATGTGTAAAAATTTAACAGGACGCCATAAAAGAGACAGAAAAACAAAAATATGGCATCCTAAAATTCTTTTCAACTCTGATGGCCAGTGACAGGTAAATTTATTAAATATGCAACATCGATGACTATTCTCTAATAGGCCACTAAAAAGATTGCAACATGGGGACCTACTAATTTAAATAGAGTTTTAGGTGGGATTTGGGAATGAAGTTCATTGATTGTTTTAATTATTCGCAAATAGATTCATAGTGGTTTTGAAGGTTGATTTGATACATTTGCTGCCAAATACTACAAAATTATTAGAACATTCATATTCTAATGGTAAACAAATAAGCTATTTAGAAACATGTAATCTCTATAGTTTCGACTGAAGGACTTTGTATCCATGGTCAAAAACAAATGAAAAAAAAAAAATAATTTAAGATTTCGATGAGAACCATTAAATCTAAATTCATGTTTTCAGCTACAGCACGGTCGATAGTAAAGTCGATGTATCAGCTGTTCATGTATTTTTCGGGACTTTTAGTGTCCGATCGCTATATTGACAAGCTACACTAGTGTTAAAAAAGTGAACATTTTTGCGTACACACGTTTATTATTTCTTCACGCTCAAACGGAGAAATTGATTTAGATGACATTTGGCACACTGGTAAACTATGTCCTGCGACAATTTTCTACCTTCACGCGGGCGAAGCCGCTAGCAACAACTAGTATCATATAAATGGATTTTATAAAGTTACTAAGTAATTATAGCATCGCTGTATTTACGAAAATATGTTCTTTTCTGTAATAATAATAAATAATGTAGTAGGTGCTTATACATACCTACTCCAAATAGCCAATAACCAGGTGAGAGGAGTTCACAGAGATAACAACACCGCAGACTCATGGTACAGATTTTCAGCTGGCCCCAGATTTGTTTGAACGTGACTAACATTACAAACACACTTGGAACTGTTTAAAGCACGTTTCATATATTTGCAACAGTCGCTTTGTTCCTATAACGGTGCACTGATAAAGTTTTTAAAAATAAAGCAACAACACCCACCAAATCTCATAAAGAGTTTTTAAATTTATAATACTAACCTGTATCTTACTCTATCAATAATAGCATTATAACGTCGCGGTCGTTTATTTATTTGTAGATACACGTACCTACATATTTGTAAGTTTTTTAAACCATTTTTTGTTATCTAGCTAACTGCGGATGCAGGAAGGACCAAAAAGGTTTAGTTTTACTCAAATCTACTTTTTCATGTTGTAACAGCTCTAATGAAACAAGTAAATAACATTAGGTGTGAAGACCACCCTATAATTTCCGGCGGAAGTCGTAAGAGCAACCTATAGGATGCTATCAGCAGGATGGGCAGCAGCCACCGTGGTGATTATGGCAATATAACCCCCGGGGCCCTACCTAGTGGCCGTTTATTAGGGCAATCGGAGAGGCCCAATTCAGTAGTGGGTACAGGTGATACAGGGAAGGAGACGGACATTAAAACCTTTTTTGTCATATACGAAAATTTTTTTTTTTAACTGCGATAAAGAAAGTAGTGTTCAAATACTATTGTTTCTTTTAGAATATTCGTATAAATTCCAATACTTAAGCATTTTATCTTACCTAACTAAACAGAAACACAACAAAATGTCAAAGTTATCGTTGTTTGCGAACATTTGTTCTAGTTTTAGGTGTAATATAAGCCGGCATTGCACTGTGAGCCTTCGCCCCATAAACAACCTCATAGGTCACAATCCTTTGCAAACACCTAATTTCCCCCGGTGTCGAATGTACAAATGTACATTCGTTTTTACTTATTGAGGGGAAATTCAAAATACTTACAGGATTGCTGCATTCACATCGTAACTTAGGGTCTTTCACAAAATTACAAATAAAGTTACAATTTATTCAAATGGAAATAATTGTAACATCCCAAGTTGTGTTATGTATTGGTGTAGTCGAAGGATTCCAAGTGTGGTATGTATTGGTGATGTCGATTGATTCCAAAGAATTCATTTGGGTAAATCTGATGCGAAACTTTTTGTCAAACAACTCATTTCACATTATGTTTCGTTCGTAAAGTTATCAAACGCAAATTACAGATTCATTCAAATATCTCGCCTTATTTCGGGGCCAAAATTTAATAATTTTCAGGATAAAAGTTTGGTACAGATAATGATTTGATAAGTGGGTGCATACATAAGAGCGCTAGGTGAGCGCGACCGGGACAGCTGCAGTGAGCTCGCTCGCCAATGCGGGCCCATATATCAGCCACCACCTGTTTTATCTGAGCATGTTTTTACTGCAAGTGCCAAGTGCCTACCGTAGTGCCTCCCCGTGCCGATCCGCGCCGTGCCACGCCGCGCGCTGCCAGCGAGCACTTATTTTAAAAAACATTTTATGCTCACTTTTTAATACGGTGGGAATATTTTTAATATAAATGATATGATGCGTTATTTGTTCCGACGTCATTTCATTATTATCCTTTAGTAAAGCTTCCCACGGGAATGTTAAAGCTTTAATACGCTGAATTTGCCAAAAGGTCGTTATAATTATCATTACTTAATGCCGCATTCCGTTTAATTATGGACACTTTTGAGTAAACCTTACTATACTATGACTAATGTCAATTTGGATTAATAATAATTAACGAAGATGTGTTTTACTCTCTTAATCTTTTTCAGTCGTACACTGCTGGCGGAGTGGTCGTGGTCATGCATCATCTGACAGGTTGGTTGCGGCTTTTGCGAGACTTCTTCATCTCTCACTATTTAGGGCACTGCGTGAATATTCGATAAGAGAACACTTCGAAGATGATTTATGGAGATCTGTCCATCTGGTGCGTGACCGGCAGCGAGAACGTTGGCCCTCTATTCTTCCCCGAACCACTAAAAGGTCCAAAGAGCTATTTTAGAGGTATACGGAACAGAGTCAAAAGTCCCGAAAAGCTACGTTGAAACGGGAGGATCCTCAGACCAGACGGATGTTTTGTCTGATCTGGGCAATTGCCCGAGAGATGATTTCAGGCTGATGTATATGTTCAAATCGAGCGGAGAACTCTAGTTAGTTAGTTAGTTTAGTTCATATGTGGTGCCATAGATGTCGCTCGCTGCACTATCCTTTGTTAGGTGCGAAGCTCTTTCAGAATGGAAATGTTAGTGAGCAGTCCACCACATACTTATAATATACTCAAATATCTCGCTGCCTGCCTCGTTGCTCTCGAACCGCAGGCGCAGCTTCTGGGGTCTTGGGATCGATTCCCAGTTTGGAAAAAAAGTTATTTTGGGTTTTTACACTAAGAATGACTTGGTAGCAGGATGGAGTATGGAAATTGATTGTGTGACACCCCTGTGCTTCGGACAGCACGAAAAGTTGTTGATTCTGTGCCAGCCCCCCTATAGCTAAGTTACAACCGTTTCGTTTCGGTTCTCATATCGTTGATCGCCTCGAGTAAGCCACGCTTCTGATTCCTTTATTCAGACGTCATCTCAACGCGTAGTCACGTGGTCAGAACAAAGGAATTAGAGGCGTGGTCGACACGAGGCGATCAACGAAACGAAACGGTTGTAACTTGGCTAGGGGGGCAGATCTCTTTTAGTTCGTGTCGGATTGTCCTCCCATCGGACTATGAGAGTAAAGGAACAGAGTGTGTTTGTGAGAACAGAACCTGTGTTTTCATAAGCTTTTGCTCTTGCTACGGCTTGTGGCTGGGGAGGATTATTTATTTTATTATTCAAATACGGAAAAAAGCAAATTAACTGGGAACATAGTCGACTTTGAACTGTCTCATGATCAAAGCTTATGACTGGCCTGTTGGTCTAGTAGTCAGTAGCCCTGACTGCTATGCCGGAGGTCGTGGGTTTAATTCCCCACCCAGGACAATTTTTTGTGTGATGAGCTCGATCATTTGTTCTGAGTCTAGGTGTAATTGATCTATAATATGTATGAATTTAGAAATATATAAGTATGTTTATCAGTTGTCTTGTACTCATAACACAACCTTTGCTTAGCTTGGGACTAGACGGCGTTGTGTGAAAGTTGTGAATTTTATTTTAAAAAAAAGCTTTCGATTTACAGGAAAACGGAGCTTATGAAATCAATCAGAAGATCGTGTCTAATAAATTGTACGGCTTATTTCAACACTCTATTAGTATTCGTTCGTATCGATTGAACTTTTTTCATTTCGTTCTTCGGTTTTTATGCGTAGGTAACTCGTTCGGCAGAAATCCCGGCAAGGCGCCGTGGGCCGGGGGGAGACGACACCAAATTGCCGACATAACGTCAACGATAAAGCACTCAGCCGAGGAACCAATCTCTTTTACGGTTTAATCAGAACTTACCTTACCTACCTAATATTACTCGTTCCACGGTATACGATGGCAATTTTACGCAATACTCGTTGCGGCTTCAGTACGACACACAGGTGGTTTTTGTTATATATTAAGTGCTCATCAAGGTATTCCGCTAAAATATCAATTTTGAAAAGTTTTTGACTTCGATTTAAAGGCTCTGCTTGTTGAGCTTTGTATATATATATACAGAACGCAAATAATTCGGATCATTCGATTTTTTTATTTGATTGGTTTTGCTCTAGTCAAGAATTAAATTTAAAAAGGCATGCCTTTTAAAACTGGGAAATCATCAATTACTTCTCTCGATCTGGATGGAGTGAGAGGGCTTGTCAGAATTTTACTGACCAAAACCCACAAGTGTTCCTTTAGTTGCTCTTTGCGGTAACTCTATCGAACGTTCCGGCAGCCCAGATGACATGCCTGTGTTCATAAACATCGTTAGCTGACAGTCGAGCGTCAAATTAATTTCATAAGTGTTTTTTGAATTCTAGTACGGGTCACTAAAACACAGTTAATTACTTTTTCTTCAAACTTCAATTCACTGTAATGGATGAAATGTTCCGTTAAATTACATAATTGCATTTTTTTAAACAGGAAAAGTGCTTTACCGAGGTAGTTGCTTTATTCTTTCTTTCTGATTTAATCGTTTGTCGACTGCAATGATCGAAATAATTGGACAGATGCTACCGATAGTACCATTTCGTTTAGATACTTGTAAGTGTTTGTAATAAGTTTTTAAGGACATAGACCATCAGGCACGCGGGATTGTTAAAAACAGTTACCGTGGCCCTGAAACGCAAAGGGCGGTTGGAGAAACATCGGTGTGTTTTAGTCGTAGTAGTAGTGGGAGATGTTAAAATTGAATTGAGTTAGAATTGATGATAAAAAGTCACATAACGGAGTGAACGTCAATTGCTGGAATTAGTTGAATGACTTTTGAGGCTTCGACAAATTCTTTCGGGAATGAAACCGTATGTGAGATACCTTTAACATTCTAATAATAGAAAGGTATTGCTTGATTTTAGGTTCTTTTGTGTCTTTACAAGCTTTTATTCAACTTATAATGTTCTATGTAGGTATGTTTATTTAGGCCAAATCTTAAAAAAAGAATAAATTGACAACAGTTGTCCCATATCGATTAAGCAGAGACGTTCAGTTTAGATGTTGTCATGAACTGAATTGTGTCTGCAAAATGTGAGGCATTTAGCATGCCTCACATTTTGCAGACACAATTGTAACGTCATTCTAAATCCAATATGGAAGGCTTCTGAAGATGGCGTACCATGCACTCCCACTCTTATATCTTATAAGGGTTTTTTCGAGAAGAAAACCAAAAGCACGCGTTAAGCTCGCCTTTATACATGAATTGTCAAATCACTACGTTAATATTAAGTTTTGTGTAGAATAAAGAATTAAGTATAAAGAAAAGTACGTAACAATAAACCTAATAAGCCGAATAATTTTTTAAAAGCTTTTTTTTAAATATTATTCTTTCTTATTAAGCCAGTCATGTAACGTCCTATTTTCCAATTGGCCAAGACAGTACTACCATTAAAGGCGGTAGAGGGTCTGGGTTGGATACTACCAGCTAATTTTATAGTCCAAGTTTTACTGCGATACTGCGAAATGACCAGCTAGGCTAGAGTCATAGAAATTGCTATTGCCAGGCAGCCAGGCAGTCTAGTTGGTTATCTGCCTAAGTTTACAGAAGGTAAGGACTCTTACAGTAACTTGGGTACTTTAGCCCGACTCTTAAGTGTGGATACTGTAGTTTTTGCATATATGGGATCCCTTATCGTACTAGCTACTCTCTAAATTTCTCTGATCGTCTGAGAAATTTAGAGAGCGTCGACTAGTGTCTAATATAGCGTCTAATAACGTATTTAATATTGTCTTTTTACATGACTACGGCAAAACCAAAGGAGGGTTATGATTTTAACAGGCTGTGTTGTGTGTGTGTGTTTTTGTATGTGTGTGTGTATGTTCATCTGTTCCCTCATAGCTCCTAAACTACCTAACAGAACTCGACAAATGACATATCGCTACAACCGTCTTTCCGCTAAACGTAGGCTACGTAACGTGTCACAAATCTCAATTTGGCGCCCTCTAGCCGACAAAAATTATTGTGGTAAAAAAAGATAAAGATTCACTTGTACATTGCCAAAACATTGTTCCAATTTAAAGTGACGCCCTCTAGCGGACTAAAAGTCATGTGTTAAAAAAAAACGTTCAGATAAATACAACGTGTTTGATATTATTTGAAAGGGCTTCATTTGTACATATCAAAAATTTAATCACTAATGAACAGAAGTTTTATGTTAATTGCCTAGTTCTTAATTTGACAGTTTAGCTTTTACAAGTAAATAGTATAGAAGCACAATGATTTAACACCAAAATAGTTTAAATAATAAAAAGTAAAAAAACTAAAACCGGAACCAGAAAAGAAAACCGGAACCAGAAAAGCCGTAGTCACACGTTATTAAAGTGTTACTTTTGGTATCTACCGCTATAACGTGTGACTACGGCTTTTTTTTTCGTTCTGTTCTTGTTTCTCTAAAAACCTTATTTAAATAGGTACCAACCGTAACACTTTAATATGTGTGACTACGGCTTTTCTTTTCGTTCTGTTCTTGTTTCTCCAGTAACCTTATTTATTTCAGCATCCTGAAAATCTTGTTTCATACATTTTCAGCGTCGTTTTTTGTGGGCTTTTTTCGTTGAGCGGTAACGCTACGTAATGCTGTTAGAAAATTAGTTTGGTATACTTCAAACAATGAATTTACCTTCGCGTTAAAATAAATCTCCGCCACGCTCGTGTTTTATCCAAGCGGATCCGCGAAACATAACAGATGTGGGTAGTTGTAACGCGAGACGTAGTTAGTGTAACATATTATGATAGCTTATCGATTTGTGGCATGGCCACGTTAGGCTCGCCTCGATAGGCGTGTCTGAAATATATTAGACAAATATCGATCTCGCAGTTCAAAGAGGTTAATGTTACCATTTTATTGAATAAACGAACTTAAATTAAAGACATTAAAAAAAGAAAAAATATTTGAAAAAGAAAAGAAAGAAAAATATTCAACAATTTTGCGATCAATAAGATTAATAGTCAGAAACATTGAGTCGATGTCCTTAGATATATTTTACCATATTTGCATAAAATATCTTCAATATTTGGATAGGGTATTTATTCGACAAAGTAACTGTACTCTGAGACCTGTTTCCGAACAGTCAATATCCTCATAATAACACGCGTGGCGTTCGTTATTCAAATAATAAAATAAAACTATATCGACGTAAAACATTAAAGTTATCGCAATGTAAAAAAAAAATAGTTAACTGGAAATTAAACAATATTCTGAAAAGCAACGATTATAAATGCATGCAACACCACATATAAAAGAAGTACTTTTAATATAAATATTTCTAGTTTCTAGTCTGATAACATAGAGACGGTAAAGCGCCAGTTAGCGGCAGTTCTTAGAAATTGACTGCAGTGTAATCCTCTTTGCTCTAGGCCAGGTGTGGCCTTAAGTAGTAGGGAACAAACGAGGCCCTACCTATGTCCTTTGAAACGGCTAGATATTTCTCAGTATTATCAATATCATACTGCTGAATGAACCGTTTAAAATAACCTAACTTCAGTTCTTTTGTTAGCAATTTCCAGCCGGAAAGTAGAAGCTAGACACAGGATCTTCATAATAATACAATGAATCCTTTCAGTGTTTGGGTTAATTGGAATTGTCATGACAAATGGGTACTCTGGTTATAAGTGTATCACAGCTAAAAAGTGTAAAATAAAAAATTACCGAATTTACTAAAAAAATAAACACTAAAACGATCAAAATAACTTTAATTTCGGAAGTCGGTGTTAAATAAACCAAATAATACCAGAAACACCGACTTCCGAAAATGATCGTTTTAGTGGATAGGTGCTTGTGTAACTAATAGGCTAGTTACTTTTGAAACATTAGAAATATTCGCCTCGAGCTATAAGTCTTAAACAATTAATAGACCGCGAATCTTTGTTAAGTGTGTATGCCATTCGGCACGGGTGGCACGACGGGTGCTCATCATTGTTACGAGATGTTTTCTAGCTTATTTATTTACTCCATCTGTTTCTCTAAACAACCCTCCACACCACTGACCTCTGTCAGTATTTTGGAAGAAATTTATAAAATTGTCTTTTGGGACATACACCGTTTAATTAGTGATATGAGAACTGGTAGCGTCATTCGTCAGTACTTCCCATAACACTAATTAAACTGATATTGAAATTGAACGCAGAGAGTTGTCATAGAACATAACATCATTATGGTCCTAAATGGTTCTAAGATATCGGGAACTCATAGAAACTAGTGACGTACAGGATCGTCAGCAAATATCAAATCACTGATTGCTTCCTGCTTCCACTACCGCACCGAGCGGCCCTCTAAATGAACATAGCGTGAAGATGAATAAGTTATCATTGAAAATGGCAATATAGCGGGTAAAAGCAGTGTTGCAATCCTTGGCACGGTGCCACGCGGATCGGAAGTGTTAAGGATTCTCTTATCTTTTGTTATATAAACCTCTGTAACACCTAAATTGTTTCTGGAGGGGCACCGAGCCTCGGAGCCGCGGAGCTAAATGGCTACATCACAGAGCGATCGATCGTGGGCTTCCGTTAGCTGCTATTAGCTAGGGTCGGTGATCAATGATCATTCTTTACAGATTGAGGTCTCTCCGTGCTTCGGGGAGCACGTTAAAGTCGTCAGTCAGTTGTCAGGCCGATGCGATGGCGGTGGGACAGACAGTAAGAAGCCGGAATTGACGTTGCACATAAATTATAAACAGAATATTGTAAGGCTGGAAAGCTTCAAAGCTCAAATTATTTGACCTGATTACAAACTGAAGCTAGCTAATAGGTAGCAAATACATGAGAACGAATAATATAGGTCTCTTCCGCAAAAAACTGTCGGTAATGAAAATGGTGCTACCTAGCACTTATAGAGCAATAGTTCGAAAAGACGTTACGACATTAATAACTGTGGGTTAGTGTACATGTTCTATAATGAGCGGGTCCAAGGCTCGTGTCGCAAGCGTGGCATGCAACTAACATAATCGGCGCGATACGAAAAATGTACGAGCTTTCTAACCTCGTTCCCTTTCCTGTAATGACGGACAATTTGTCATTTACTACCTTTTTCGAGTCATGTTAATATTGTATTAGACGTAAATGTAACTATACGTTTAGGGTCATGCTCGAAATACGTATAGAGTGAAATTGATTTCTTTACGATACACTAACTATAGGTATAAGTAGTCTTTAGGTTTTATCATTACTATTGATTGTCCTCAAAATATTAACTGGAAGTGCCTGAAATGTAATTTGGTCTTAAGAAAGTCTCTCTCTCTCGACACAAAAACCAAGTGCTTTTATTTGATAACTTTGTGTTAATATTACTTCAGCTTTTCTCTTTAGTTTAATGCAAACTTTCGTTTGTTTTTTTTTACAAACACAAGCTTCTGTTAAAAGCTTTGTAGATATGCGGATGCGAACTCCGGGTTGAAATTTCATTGCCGTTTCTTTTTTCAACAACAAAGACTTTATATAGGACGTCTTTCAGTGAGAGCTGCATTATCTCAGCCCTGTGTTATTTGTGAAACAAGGTAGAAAGGTATTCGGGCGACTGAATCAGGGCGACTTCCGTTCACCTCCCCTATTCAATAAAAGCGTCCGACTCGAAAGGAGTAGCAATATTTTTCTTTGATTAAGCTTCCTTTACGGCGTTTTTTCGGCGGTAGCTATTAACCTATTTGCGTGACCTGAGTCCGCGCGCCTCGCGACCTGCCTACTAAGCAACCGATGTACACGAAAAATAACGCTGTATTTTTGCGGAAACTTTAAAAGTTATACCATTTTTATAGGCTGGGAAATTGACTGAGATCTTTTGTAATAATGGAGTCGGACCAAATCACCACTTTGTTATTAAAACATGAACTAAATAAATACCAGAACGAGTAAAATGTTTGTGAACAAATTTACAGAAGTCTGTAATGAGACAATTACCGATGCCGACACACAATTTGTGTTCTGTGTCAGCGTAAAAATTATATAATAAGTACCTGTCCGGTCGTCGGATTACTGAAGCGAGTTATTATAACTGACCGGTGATGCCATGCCGCAGCTCGCAGGTAGCTGTTGCACCGCTACACTTCTGCGGCTAACTGTACGCACAGTTAATTCCGCCCGGCCCTTCTATTGATCACTACGTCTGTGGTTATAGCAAAGTGTAGCGTACTCGCGTGTGTGCCATTATTTATTTTCTTGGCATGTTGATTTATTTATATAGAGCAAATTTTTCGTGTTCCATTCTCGAACAGTTATTGTAGGTAGACTTTATAATGTCTTTAAACTACTGTAATTATTTATTTGCGGTACGGAGAAACTACTCTAATTAACTATGAACGGCATTACTTTTAGGACTATATGTTATGTTATTAAAGGTTGGTTTGTACGCATGTAAGTTTAATTTTCTTTCTTTTGTGTTATTAGTCCCATTGTTTCGGATATTGCAAGAACATTCCCACATGCAGCGGATGTAAGGGTTAATGAATGATGTGGAATCTTATCTAATGAAATCTAATTTGATGTGGTCTAATACATGTATGTAAGTGATTAACCGTGGGAATACTGCGGGTAAACAAGACGGTTCGTATTGGATTGCTCATATCAGGCCGGGAAGCCGGGATAAATCCGCATTCATTACGGGCTGGCTAAGCCGCCGTCAAACTTCGTCCATACATCCCGTGGTCGCGATGGCTCGCCCGACAAAGCTCCCCGTACCTGCTCGTCACCCTTATCTAATTTTACCTCGGCGTTTTGTTTGACCCCAACAAGTTACTATTCAGATTAATATGTTTGTTTTAATTAAAATTATTAGTCTCTCTCTTTGTTTATTTATTAATGTTATAAGTGTTGGATTGTCTCGACCAATTCTAGTTCTTCGAGCCGGATCTGACGTTGTACACTTCTACGTTTCTGGTCTTCAAGAAACGTAAAAAAAAACTCTTTGCCTATACCACATATCCGGCACCTAGAAATAAAAACTATACCATAAGATATATTTTTTAAGCGTCCGTTAAAATAAACATACATAGAGAACCAATACCAAATATACTTCCGAAAGTTCACGTATTCCCGTAGCCAGTTGATTGGGATATAGTAGACAATAAAACAGCGAGTAATAACGCTAGTTTATCAGTAGTTACGCAGTTGAGACGAGTTAATTAACCTGAAGTTTAGCCTAGGACGGCATAAGTTGCGATGAAACGAGCGGAAGGCGCGATATGAGAAAACTCTGCGAACAGCTATACAATGATACCGCGCCCGTCAACTTATCGGTCCCATATTGTTATTGTAATAAAAAACTTTTACTCCATTCTGCGTTATCCTTGTTTATCCAGTTAGATATGTCCACTAGATACGCGACGTACGATATAATAAAGTTTTCATGCGGTGCGCTGCGGCAACAGAATGTTTTTAATGTCAGTTCTATTTATATCGCACGGATTTCTGCTTAGATTTTTAGGTGCTTTCTATATAAACAGAACACAGAGAATACTTAATAGACACTACACAAATCTTGTCACCGAAATATAATACTTTGGACTCGTTATTTCCTTCGAGTCGTTATTACAACAGTAACATAGGTATACAAGACTTTGCCAGGGCCCAGCAGGGTCGAAGCCTCCTGAGGCCATGGGTTAAGTGAAAGTGAACCCCGGGGCCTGGATAAAACGCAAAGTAGGAACAGGAGTTGGTTTTAGTCAGCAAAAGTCTGACACGCCATCCCGATCCGCCCAAGAGCGGGAGAAGTCATTGGATGATTTCCCACCATAAAAAAATGTATACAAGACTTACGAAACAGTTGTGCCAGATTTGTACAAGTAGTAAGTACCTGAAAGTAGAAAAAAGACCAGTTAGACAAACGGACATCTTGTAAACTCAAGCATGTAAGTAAAGTAGTGTAAGATGACATGCAGTTGTGAAGAATTATAACGATGAAACGAAAAAATTACTGTCATAGCCGTTAGTCTCCTAAGACCAAAAAAACGGAGCTAAAGTTCCGAGAACACATTAAATATTTGAATATGTAAAGTCCCCATAGAGTACAGAGTACCATAGACTATTAAGTACAGATATACTCAAGGATTTGCCAATAGCTTAACTATAAGGTAACCGCCCACAAAGACAACGCACCTTAAACTAAAGGTTACCAGACACCGGCCATGGCTTAATTTAAACACAAATCACTGAGATAACAGACTAAAGTTTGAGCTTAAACTCTTGTTAAAATATTATTAAATTTAGGTTTTAATTAAAAAATCGAGAATGCAGGTATGTTTGTACGAGTATTATGCTTCAATGTACATCTGATCGATATAGTTATAACCCATTTTATAAAATGAAACCGCCACTGACCAGAAATAATTGATTATTCATGTGAAAATTAAGTTTGAATTGTTGACCATGCTGCGGTGGGTTGAGTTGTCATTTATTAAAACTTAATATTATTATGTCACATTTTATTAATTCAATAACGTGTCAATGAGCCCAGCCGCGTCATGGAATTAAAACAAAAGCATTGGTTAAATTGATATTAAACCTAACTATGTCTGTAACCTGTATCTGAAATAGGATAACATGTGACATTATCAGTGGCTATTGCCATGTACTATGTTGCAGGCTTAACATTGCACCGCAATTGGTAGTTATGTTACAGATACTGCCAAATCGGCTGAAAATTAGCAGCTTTATACTGATCCCGGATAATACTAGGATCAGTAGAAATTAGCCGTAGGCTATGAAATAGTTTGTTACGCACGAAGCTTTTGTAAATAAAAAGCTTTTATGTCGCCCTAATCCCTGAGGATCGTGAATTTGTGGAGATTTTTAACTATCTCGTTGCCCAAATTATTGGGCCCTGGGCTAACACTACTTGGCGGCCTATCCAATTAATCAAACTAAATTGCCATTTCGCCAAATAACTTCTCTATTTTTCGTAGTGTGCCTTTCTTATCTTCGGCATTGATCGATCAAAGGCAAGGTTTAGGTTGTAGCGAAAGAAGTTTCGCTCCCCAGCCCTTTCGTCCGATTATCTGAGAACTCTCCATCTGGTCATGTGTTATCATGTCTAAGCTGGAAGTCGGGAAGACTTATTCACTTCCTTTTTTGAGGCGGAAAATTATCCTTTGACTTGAAATTAATAGTTAATTATTATTTACAGATAGGTGAGTTAATAGAGGGTGTGTCAGACTTTTGCTAACAAAAACCATACTCGTGTTCTTCAGTTGCTCTTTGCGTTCCAGGACCATAGATTTCCTTTTCAGAAACTCGTGGTCCTAGCAGATATCAGCCCTACTGATTATTCATCCCCTGTAATTGGTATTTGGTCTGACGAAAAGCAGATTTTTTTTATTAGCAAAGATAGGTTTACTAACTTATTTATCTATGCCTCTTACGTTCAACGTATTTCTGGCATATTTATAAAATATTCAGTAAATTACTGACTCTTAAGGTACTTTTCTATATATTATAATTTTTATGTTTCATGAATTCCATGAAATGAAAACGTGTTGTTTAAAAATGTCGAAAATTTCGCTTTCAATTCCGGATAGGTTAGAATTTTTTTATCAATTTATACAGAAATATAAGTAAAATATTAATTTTCCTGTACAAGTCCACAAATTTACCATTTGGTGAGGATGAAGAATATCTAGACCGAGCGAAGCGAGCTCACTTCTACACCTCACTTTGAAAAAGTTAGCTTTTTTTACCATTCATACAGTAATATGGTAAATTTGCTGGCATTAATTTCTTTAATCTCTTAAAGAAAATCTTTTTAAGTACCTCTACAGAAATAGAAGACCCAGAGTAGAAAGGAGCGAGCAACCTGCACTAGATAAAATATATTTTCCAAATCCAAAAAGCTTTGTACAGTGTATTCTTATCAAATATAAAATTATGTTTATCAAAAAAATGCGCAATTCTTAGCACTATAACTGCAAAGCGCACCACCTTAGAGCGAGAGAAGTCATTGGATGACTTCCCAACTAAAAAAAAACGTACCTACATCGCAGTTTCAGGATAAAGATGTACCATAAAATGGATTGCAAATGCATCTACCTACTATTTTAGTATCAAACTGGGTTTGGTTCAGCCCCCTAGCCATATTTTGTTTCTATTCTCTTTTCGTCGATCGCCTCGAGTCGGCCACGCTTCCGGTTCCTTTGTTATGACGTCATCTTAACGCTCAGTCACGTGGTCTACTTTAACCACAAAAACTACCAGCGGATGAGACGTTAACACACTCTTATTTTTCTATTTTCAAAGAAAATCTGGACTATGGGTTTCCCTTTCAGAAATCTGCCTGTGAGTATCGGCCCTGATGAGCCCCTACGGTTTGTTGATATCTCTTTGAAATGCGCGTGGAACAACACGAGGCGATCAACGAAACAAAATGGTTGTAGCTTGGCTAGGGGGGCAGGAATACGCACTTACTCTACGTATACACGGCGTACTTGTCTCTAGAATTAAATACATGCCTTGGTATTATATTTATTGTCATGCCTTCGCCTTCGTGCCTTCTTGATATCACGTTACATATGTTATAAATAAAAGCCGGCAATATTTAGCTGATACAATAAAAATGTAACTCATTCTGTAATAATGGCATTTATGGCATACCGACACCGTTACTTATACGCACTTAAATAATACCGTTCACACGTTATTCAAGTTTAGGCGGTGTCATGGTCGTAGTTATATAATGTTTGAATTTATTATGTTTTGGGTTATTTTATCGTCATGGAAATTGAATGAGATAATTCTAGTAGATACGTGTTAACAGAGGTGCCACCTGAGTATATATTATATGGTATACACCACTCATTTTTAATTAGTACAAAAATACTTAAAAGGGTTATTAGGAAAGGCTTGTTATTACATATTTATGTCTCAATATATAATAAAAGTTATTAAAGTTTGTTTTTATCCTAAAATGTCAATCAATCTATGGAAATATTGTACAAGGTGTTGATTATGAATGAATGATGATCAAAATGGAAAAACACTGCGTGTAGTATTTTCTAGTACCTAGTAATTGTTATGAATGATTGATTCAATTATGAATTTACCAATTATGACAAATTTTCGTGGACAATTTTGGGTTTTCGTTTTTTTTTACTTTTGACTACATAAATAATAAAGTATCGGGTACGGATAGAGCCCCATTTTTTTGTACTAATAAAAAAATGTAGTGTATTAGGCAAAGAATATGCTACATAACTAGATGACGATCATTATAATTTCAACCGATAGACGTCGTTGGAACTGTCTTGTAATTGTCTAAATTATAGTTTTCGAATGCATCAATTCGTACTAAAACGAATAAGTGACGTCTGGTGACAATGATAAAATAGTACATTTTGATACAACTGCAGAAAGTTTGTAATTGCGACCGAGGCGGAATTCGCGTAGGCGAGTGTGTTATGGAGCCGAGGGCTGATTTTTTCGAGTGAAGTTCAGTCGCTGTTTTAATTATTCACAAATTGATTGCCAGTGCCAAAATGAAGCTGAGATTTTTTTTAGTATTGACTACCTCAAAGAAGCTTGCTGAGATGGCTGACTTTTGCTACTAAATACAGCAAAAACATTAGAATACGTTGCCGGATGCAACGCATTCTAATGTTTCTGACTCTCTCTCTCTTAAGACCCTCGCCTTCGGCTCAGATCTCAATACCTCCTCAGCGGTAATCACCAACATTACACACTTGTATCATAATGTACTATATTTTTCCATACGATTTGACATTAGTGAGCGTTTACGTGAACGCGATCGAGAACGTTAGAAAACTCGCACTAAGGCCTATTATAGAGTGATCGTTTGAAGAAGAAAATTAATGTAAGAACTCATGCTCTGACCGTCAAGGTATCATAAAAAAAAGTAAATTAGACCCAATCGGTAAACGGAAAAAGGTTTAGTTTACAAATGCAAGTCGCTATCTACGTAACAATGCGGTGGGCATGGGAAATTATTCTAATTAAATAGCAATCGGCTCATTCGATCTCTCAAGTAGCAAGAAATCGTATTACGACACCAGCACCGCTGCATCGCTGCATCGCTGCACTGCTCACGGCTCAGTTATAACTATTTGCTGCAAAACGCGAATTCTTTGAAGGTTCCGACTGCTTCATGGAACTTAATGGTGCATTCGTCGCTTAATTAGACATGTATGATTACATAGCATTTTTTTATGTTACAAGGAAAAGGTTTGTGGGTAAGTTTGATTGAGTATTGAACAGTCAAAGAAAGAATGAGCATTTGCTCATAAGTCGGTGATCCAAAAATAACTGTGTTTGATTATATCACATTTCCAACCAGTCGTTTCGCCTTTGTTTTGTGGATAAGGTCTACCTATAAAGAATGTAGTGCACATTGGAATAAATGAAAAGACCTTTTGCACTGAAATCAAAATGTAAAAAAATGAGAGTGGATCCAATCTCACAGGCAGTGTGCAAACTTCAAACAACATCGAACGAACGAAGTGATTTCCGACTGAGATCAAGAGATTCTGCATTTCTATTTTTGTTCAAGTCGGCGACAATAGCTAAAAGAATGTTCTCGCCGTACGTTCGCCGTACGAGGGACCATCCATCAACATTGACATGAGGTGCTTCGGAGAGAGTACAGCTATACGTACGCTTCCGAGTATTTCTCCAGTATTGTTTGGAATTCTACTTAGGGGAAGTAACAATAAAATTCGGGTAAGAGCTGAAATTACCAAAAATTATACAACGACGGCTTTAAAATTATTAATTAATTATCACAAAAGAGTAAAAATGCAAATTTTGGTTGACGATGACTAATGATCTTCGTAAAAGGTTGAATGTAGATACTTTGTGACGCACAATCATAATCTGAGCTCTCAACAGACATAATCGCAATCACAATTGTTTTCTATCCTCCATTTGAATCCAGTCATAAATCTCAAATCCGCGTTATTTGCTTTCTAACAAAACAAGGCTTGTTGAATCGCTTTAACTTGCATTACAGTGTGAGTGTAGGCTTTGGATAAAGAATAGGTCGGCCAAAGACTGTTTGCCGCGGCTTATTGAGTGCAAACACGACGGCCGAGCGTTTGGGCTCGTCGGGCTCAGCGGGCTTGGCGGGCTATACAGGGTGGTGGGGCTGGCAACTCGCAAACACTCACCCTGGCCACTGCGTCTTTGCTCAACAAAATGATTAAATAACTGATGATCACATAGTTACTCAGCAAACAGGGTCTTATAGGAATCAGGTGAATAGCGACTGCGACATGTGGTCTGCGGACGAAGCAGATGGCAATTTTGCTTAATGATAAGCAATAAACGCGAAATAGGTGCGTGCTATGAGACGCGATTCTGAAAACGATTGGTTTTAAAAATATAGGAAAAATAAACGAGAAACGATGCCTAAATGTACAATGTATAAATAAAAGATTGGATGCCACTATTCAGGCTTAAAGCTTTTAATATCAAAAATAAAAATCAAGAAGACAAGCTCAGTTTATGTGGTTGAAAATACGATGTTATAAAAAATTCAAGGTCATAATAGTGTATGGTCATGGGAGTGCTCAGAAAAAATGATACGAACGAAGCGACAAGTGCTCGGTCGGACATCGAACCGCGCTTGTCCAGCAGGTTTCGCCTGTCCGTTCGTTCGCTCGTACGACGTACACACCACGGCGTCTCCACGCATCCGTCTCCTCGCAACTCGCGTCAACTGCAATTATGTAACAGAGATTCGCCACTCGCCACATGGCCGACCTCCTAACTTTGTCCATTAGAAGAGACCCGCTAAAGGGAAACTGACGCGTCGACTGTGCTAGTAGTTTTGTTAATTTACTCCAACAGTCCACTGTTAATACAATTTGTAAAGAGATTTCTATTTATTTTTGCTTTGCTTTGAACATGTCGAAACGAAAGGTGCTTCAGATTTCATTGATTTCATTTCTCAGAATGCATCTAATTAAAGTGTGCACATCACAAAACTTTCCAAATCAACGTCATATCTTAATGCAACTCTAATTAACTTGGTATTACAGTATACATGGTCTTGTTTGCTGTATTTGTCCAAACGAATTAGGCGGCCGGAGCTAGTGTATTAAACATTACAAGAGGGCGAGCGGAGAGGAAGTAGGCGGCATTCACCGCGGTTACTGTACGTACGCGGTACAACTCGCACAAGTGCGACCGTGGTGCGGCTTCTGCGGTTCACATCCACACGAACACTTTCTCCGATTCCCTGCTCATTAGCGATGCCGCAGCGACTCTTCAGTAAACACTTGGCGCCTACAAATGGCTCGTGTTGTTTCACCCTGCACGTAACGTCCCACCTACACGTGTTTGCGAACAATCTTTTCAAGAAATCGACACACGATAGTGTCGTGGAGCGCTAAGAGAGCTTCCAAACGATGTTGTTTTTACACGCACTTTTTTAACAGAATCACGCTCACCTCGCTATAGCAACACTGATAGCGTCACGAGGTAGGTCCCAAACGCGCGTGGGTGGCTGAATGCTCCTTTCACTAGTTCTATTACCAGTCAATAAATGAGCCTATAACTCAACTAATTATCTTATTCCAGAAACATTAGTCGTGAAGTAATGGAACTTTATCAGGTAATTGCTATTTATAGTAACTAAGCTAACAAGGTGCAGATAAACTATTGACATTATTTGACATTTAAGACTAAATTATAACCGGGTTATGATAATGATTAATGATAACAAGTCTATATCACAAACACATTACCTAGATCTATAATTCAAGAGACATGCAGATAATGCGGTAGATCTTTATAAATGTAACGGCACAACATGCATGCATTTGATACGAGACAGGGCGTGGCACGTCGCTTCCACACGCGAAATACATTGTGTGCACGTCACGCCAGAGTCCTCCACAGAGTAGCCCTACTGCGGACGTGCTAAATAATAGTGGACGCACATGTTACCAGCCAGACACTGCATCATTAGCAGTGGCCGACACGACACTCATCAGTCACTGTTTTCATACAAACATACGATGTATGAAAGCAGTGCTTTCTCTACCGTTTTTAGGACACATTTCGAAGTCTGCCAGTACAGGACAAAAGCTTTGCGAGAAATGAAGGTAGAAGAAATGTGCAACGTGTGAGCGGAACGTGTTACATAACATTGTTTTGCTTTTCCCAAACATACGTACTTTCAGCGACTCTCATTTGCATTTCAAAATATTATACTCGTATCGTCGTACCGTGTCTTTTACGAAAGATAATACAGATTATTATATGCGTGTGTGTGGGGTGTTTTCTTCTTATAAAACCGAGGGTAGGCACTTTTTGTTCTCAAGTATCCGTGGTGTAGGTACTTATGATGAGGAAAACTTACAGGAAAATTACAGTTTTAAATAAAGAGCTATCTGATCTTGGTATTCTTACAGTACTTTTTGCTGGGTAGATGGATAAAATGAACGTTGGAATTTCTTTGCTGGTAATTTTGTAGATTAGCTGTGTGTAAGCTGTAAGAGCGGATTGTCTGGTGCGTAAACTTCGACCTTGACCAATAATCGTTAAATAAATCGTTATTATATCGAAACGAATTGATAAAAGCGGGGTAGATACAATTGGTATAACTCGATAATTGAGCTAGCTACATCTCTTAGCTTCTCGCATATGTCGGTGGCAATAAAACTCTCGTTTGGCGATATTTTCGTAGCCCTTAGGGATGTCACACCAGACAAAGTTAGATTGTAGCTGGAACGATAAGGTATGGAACTCCATCCGACAAGTTTTGAGGTAAGTAATGTTTGGGACAGGATGTAGGCTACCCTAACGTACGGTCAGCTGTAAAATATGTATATTGTAAGATCCATTTATATTCTCTCTAACAACGGTCTACGTCTTGAATCATGTGTATTTTATATTTTAGCTATAAAGCACATGTTATTTAGTGAATATCCATGGTTTTTTTACAGAGCATTTATTCATAACTGCTCCATAACTCACAGCCGGACTTGACGTCAATTATCAACAAAGGATTTCCTGTACTAATGATTAGTTAAAGTAGACATCAAATCAAAAGCATGTCAAACAGCATGTCGGGCCATGAATCCATGATGATTAGAGCGCGAACGTGAGGGAACTGTCAGCGAGTTGATAGCAACCCCGCTCACACGTGCCGCAGTTACGCCGCCGGAATGTTAATCCTTTTCAAGTTGCCCCATGCCCGCCACAGACAATGCTATCTTTTTCCATAAGGTCTTTATGAAAACTGTTTTGTTAGCCAGTTGCAAAAAAGGGAGGTAGGTTTAACAGAAATTATCATCTCCCTAGCCCAACTAGCTTGGGGTCAGCTTCCAGTCAGAATACCTCCACAGCCTCCACAGAAGACCTCCACAACCCAGTTACTGGGCAACACGATACTTTCTCACGTCTGACGTTCTGTAACGCTAACGCTTGTCAAAGATCTACTAATGACAAAAATAAGGTCTTTATGAATTTGGTGCTGTTTCATTAGACAGTTGAAAATATGGAAATTAAGTTTTGGAGTCTTAAACAAAATATATAGGTAGTTTACGACGATCATTTTCTATACATCTATACAAGACTTACTAACATTATAAAGCTGAAGAAATTGTTGATTTTTTTGAGTGCGCTTATCTCAAGAGCTACTGGTTAGGCTTGCGGACGACTCACTTGCTGTAGCTCACCGTCCAGCCTTACGATAAGGACCAAACATTATGTCAGCAAAACCATAGGGGACAAGCAGGGCCAAGGGAATTTTCAAAAAGGAAACCCTAGAACGCAAACAGTAACTGAAGGAATATATGTGGGTGTTAGTCAGCAAAAGTCTGACACCCCCTCTTGCTCCACTTCCTACTGCCTTAGTAGGAAGTGGAGCAAGAGGGGGTATGGATTGTTCGAACAATTACCGTAGCCCTCGCAAAAGGGCTACAGAAGGAGCACTGTGGGCTTTATTCAGTAAAATTCGGACATTCATTTAATCATTTCCCATGCAAAAAAAAACACGATATGATTATGATTTCGTTGCTACCTAAGCGAAGAAGAAGTGCTGATGTAGCATTGTATGTGTGTAATTCCACAAGAAGAATCGAAAATGTTTTACTTCATCCCATTTCTAAAAAATAAAACTAATGAAAAATAACCGGGCAAGTGCGAGTCAGACTCGCGCACTGAGGGTTCCGTACAAACTTACCTATGAAAACAGTTCAATTCCCGAATTATATTACGAAGATTTTTCCGAATGGCTAAAAAGTTTTTTTTTTTTGTGGCGTAGCTACAAATTTACAGTTTTCAGGTTTTTTCCTATACTTGTGCTATGTGACCTTGTATCTTGCCAAATTTCTAAATTCTAGGTCGGAAAGTACCTTATGAATTTTGATTCCCTTAAGAGTGTCGAAATATACGTTTTTTGCGACATAAACGGTCGTATCTTTTTTTTCGTTAACTTAGAAGTTTGATTTTTTCACAGTTTCTAGGAACCGCTGACCTGAGTATATGGTTTTAATTTCACTCGATACCTCCACGTGTTTCCGAGATAAAGGGTCTTCACAAACTGACAGACGGACACCAAAGTAATCCTATAAGGGTTCTGTTTTTTTCCTTTTGAGGTACGGAATTATTTTAGTGTTGGAAATTTTATCAAGGAAAGCTAGAGGCTACATAACATCACGCTAAGACTCATGGGAGCGGAGCAATAACCAAAGACGCGGGTGAAACCGCAGGGGACAGCAATGCTACTATAAAATTATAATGTTACTTCATTTGAAAGCAAAGGTTAGGTTAGATGTCCACCTATCTGAACCCCATCTCATGCCTGGTTTTTGATTTAGTTTTTTAATCGAAGTATCTGTCTGTATCTATTCGTTGATGTTATTCCCAAATTAATCTGAGAATCTTCGAAACCGGTCATAATTTAATTATCCATCTGGTTCAAAGTTAAATGTCCAGTAGTACTTAAGAGTATTTGAGCAAGTTGATTCAATTGATTGAACAAACTTGTACCATGAAACTTGCGCCTGCAGTTGCGCATTAGAGCAACGGCAATCTAACTTACTCCCGGTTACTGAATTACCTAAGCATTTGAAGTTGAGTATGTTGTGGTATATTGGTTACACTCTAGTTTAGCCTTTGGCATTAAAGCAGGGTAACACACTACACACACGCTTGCTTAACTCCAAATTCTCAATTAAGAAATCGAACGAATGAGAATCTAGCTTTGAGCTTCACTTACACACAAAAACTGTTAATAAATCGATTTGTGAAAGTTAATTAATGAATATCATTTAAATAGGCATATTTAAACCTGTAAGCTAAAGTTCTTTTGAAACTTGTAGGAGTGCTAACTTCAGATCCACAGTTAACACAGAACTGATGTTATTATTCAGTGTGCAGCCAACAAAACGGTAAGGAAGCCTTAATATTTCTAGAAAAAAGGTAATTAAAGTAGTACCTAGCTTCCTATCTGCATCAGCGCGGTTAACACCCCGCAGAGCATCCTAGAATTTGAGCTAAAAGTAACGGACCACGTGGTCACGCTACATGCTCTCAACACTCGCTGCAACTGTAAAAACACTGAGGGCTGGACATTTTATTTATGATTTAGAATGAGAGAAACATTAAAATGATATCTTCTAATTCTATTGTATGTAGCGGTTTTTACTGCTAAATATATCGCCGGTTCGTTTTTCAGAATCTTAATCGGTCCAGAGGCGGCCTTTGCCGTAACGAGGCCCCAGGCGGCAGATCTTTGTGAAGCCCTTGTCCTTTTCGCAAATTATGTGAATCAAAACCGGGTATTCTTTATGATAAGTGGAAATGCAAAATCAAACGGTACGTACATGAATTTCGAATTTAAAATTTTATTTGATAAGATTTATAAAAATAAACAATCATAAATGCGACAGCAATGATTAAATTAGGTAGTAAATGCCTTAAAAGTTACCAAGCTACACGGATTGAAAAGTAATGTTTATTTTTTTTAAATAAATAAGTAAATGAATAGCAAAAACTGAAAACGGATCTCAAGTCATAGAATTTGAGAAATTAGATCGGTACTTATCCTATATCCTACTTTTAATATAAACTTTACTAAGTAAGGTAAAGTTTCAAATATTAGCTTATTTTTATAATGGAGTGATTGCGTGAGGCCCCTACAAGAATGAGACCCCGGGCGGTTGTCCTACTCGCCACTCCTTAAAGCAGTCCTGCTTGTACCGCATACCTACATCATTTAGTGGATTAAAACCACAAAAAGAGGCAAAAATCCTTGTGCAACCCTAAAATCTTTCCCTCGACATAAATTGCATAAATAGGTTTATATATATAAAAAATTTTGTTTAGACGCCCCACGCACCGTGAGCTTCCTTACTTACAGAAACTTTACATTCTGCGGTTTGTACATCCTTCGTTTGCATTGTACAGACAGCAGAGCCACTTTACTTATTCGAACTATAAGACCGTCAGGTACTCGTTACACTTGCTTGTTACGAGTACAACTTTCATATAGAAGTAATTAGACGGAACTACTGAAAAAAATTTGCACTGGTTCGACATGTATCTGTGAAACGATAGTCAAACCACAACGGTATGTTATGAAACCGTTTCAAGTATGTCGTTTCATGTAGGTAAACAGTATTTGTTGTCACTATTTAGATCTGTTAAATCCAAGACGTACCCATGTTTAAAAGATTCACGAAATCTCGATGTTTTCAGCAGTGTTTGCAGTGAACCACGCTATGTAATGTGGGTAGTCTAGCGTGGCTCACCTCGTTAGCTCCGTCCACGGCACGGATGAGAACCGAATCCGAAAACACCGTTATGATTTTTAAACTTAAATTAAAGTCGAACTAAACTCATTTATTTACCACTTCTTACTTTTCGATTTCTGGCAACGGTTAAAAATTAACAACTGGCCTGTAATTAAAGATCTATTAGAATAGTCTCTAATTAATTTAGAATTTTTTTTTCATGCATTCTTCGAAATCCACATAATTAACATTCTTTATTTATTCCGTGATCTTCCAATGTTAAAATCATCTATCACAGGCCGTAATGTCCCAATATTTCAACGGTCGTCTTAGTTTTAAGATGAATCAAAACCCCTTCAATTCTAGTTCCTAAGCTAATATTTAAAAAATACCCGAAAGACATTAGTAAACAGAATAGGTTTCATTTATTTGAGTTCCCTCGGTTCCCACGTTAGCATTGTGTTGATTCTCACACAGCATTCAACGGCTTAACGTTAACACAATCATTTCGCAACTTTTGACTCTGACAAGTGATAGGATCCTGCCTAGTTGCCTACCATTGTCTTTCTTGTTGTTTTCATAAAACTTTACATTTTAAAATAGTCACAATAGATACTTACTTTATATCTGCAACTTTACTATTTGGACAAGTGCTTTTGTTTCATAATTACTTATTCAAACTAAAAGAACTAGAAACCCAAATATGTTTTTGTGGAACTGAAAAAACTAAACAAAAGATGACAATATACGACTTGTTTCACATTCTTTCAAGAAGTTATAGAGGTAAAAACAAGGTGATAAGAAAGGCCACATATTGATTGTTGAAATAGAGTGAACTTATACTGTTACAGCGTGTTTAGTGAGGCTGCGTCCCGCGGAGAGGAGGCGAGGCAAGGCAACAACGCACACGGTCGCTTTGTCAATAGTTTTCTACCTGTACACAATTGAACGGGCTCGCGTGAAACACTTCACACCACCCTCGTGTTACTATTTGAATGAGGTTGCTACAATGCCCGCTCAACAACGGTCCCTGATACACGGAACTGGGTATGGTCCTCCTCTCAAACGTGATAGTATTTGAGTTTAAATAAGGACTTCGCTAGTACGACTTATTGTTGTGTTGTTTGTGTTAAGTATCCGTGTTCATCTAATTTAATTAATTTCAAAACTGGCTTGCGTGTTTCACACACATTTACTGATATTGGTATATTCTACCTACCTCTTATATGCTAATGGCTTATTAAATAAATTGTTATCTAAAAGGTGTAGTTATTAAATAATCTAATGGGATTTATATCATCTCATAGATAGAGAGACTAGGCTGGCTATTCCAATCGTCGTACTACTGAAAACTGATTTCATTCAAACACTTCTACCTAAAAGTACAGACAGGAACAAAATTAACATGAAATGAAACACACAAATAACGCCCTCTTTGAATTGTTTCAAAAATGGATTTCAGAAACGAATTTCCTCGCATTCATCAGCACTGACTGCGAGATTATAATATGATAACAGCCCGGAACTGTGTCAAAGTTTTACTTATTCGAATAACAGTTAATGGCGTGTAAATTCGATTATAACTCGGCACCATGTTCACAATTAATTGGACGGTAATCGGTTTGGCGTATCGTCATAATCACTCGATGAGGGATGCCGAGCGGCGATGCGGTTATAGTAAATAGTTTGCCGAAAATTGCGTTTTACCTTACCTGCGCTATTATATTACAGTTTAACTACATTTGGTTAATATTAAACCGATAATTTAATAAGTACATCTATGATGCATCCATGTAATATATTTGCCAATTTCGATGTTCCGTCTCCAACGGAAACTACCTATTAAATAATAATTGTGTATCAGTATTAATGCGTCAATATAAATTTGGTCCCGCGTGAGATTTTAAACGAGATTGCTGTTAATTTTCAAAACGATAGCTTTTATAGCCTGGAAAAGCGTCTGAGCATCTTACAGAACTTAAATAATACTTAGTAAATAGAAAATAAAGCTTAAACACATAAAACAAGATACACCAAAGCAAGTCTCATATTCTAACGACTATCTTCAAAAAAAACTCTTCTTATACTCTAGTTTGTAAATAACAATAATTTATTCCTCATAGTAAAACCGGTATAGTCTAAAATATTGTAATCACGCGCGTACAACTCGAGCTTGACTCTTTTTTATTGGTAGAGACGAGAGAACAGGCTAATCGCACTAAAACGGTTATTCAAATCCCGTCATTCAAGTTTAAGGCTGGGGACATAGAAGCATCTCGTAGTTCAAATGATGCATTGGGAATTCATTGAGTGAGTTAAGTAAGCTTTGTACTGCTCATTGACTTGAGAATAAGAAAATATGTTACTGCATTCAAGCTATGAGTGGGTATATCTTTATTTTGTATAGAAATAACAAACGTTTTTCAAGCTATTTTTAACTATACTTTGCTAAGAATAAGTCATATCAGTCAGATTATTGGAATAAAAGAACACAAATGGCTTGTATGTATTAGAAATTCGAACAAAATTAAGAATAAAAAAATAAACGAGTATCAATGGTGGTATTCCTTCGGTTTTTTTTTAAATTCGGTTAATAAAGAGGGATCTTCAGACAGTAGGGTGTGCACTGATGTGTGTTATATAAGGTAATGGTACCTTGTTGGTTCAAGTTTACGAATGTGTTTGTTCTTTTGCGAAATTTATACGATTTGTTGTCAGGTATGACTCTAAAATTATATGTGTAGGTCACAGGGCCATGGCCAACATTTAGACTTTTGTTCAGTTTGCGAAACATCACTGTGTTGCGGTTACGTCTGGCAAAAATTTAAGAAATAATTGGCATGTACTCGTAACTATTCATAGACAAAAGTCTATGAAGAAGATATATTCAAAGAAATGCTGACGTATAAATGATAAGTTACTTATGAAATACATTCATTTTGGTTGCGCTTTATAAAAGGCATAAATACTTAAGCTAAGATAAGACAGAATCGTAAATCTGCACTGACCACGAATAAACAAATTCTAAATCGAATTTTATAAAATATTTGCTTTGTATATTTAACAGAACTATGCTCTGTTTCCTTTTACAATAACTTACAGCACGACGGCAGATGTTAGCCGGAAAAGTTTTCCTACTTTGCTGTTTTATAAACGTGTCTTTGAATTCTAGATATCGGGAAAATTATCTACAAGGTATTCTGAAGATGTACTGCGAGCTACCCGATTATGATTTACCTACCGGTCGAAGCATACGAATGACATTACCTCTGTCATCTATATTTTCATCATCATCATCATTTCAGCCGAAAGACGTCCAGTGTTAAACATAGGCCTCCTCCAAATGGCGCCACAAGGAACGGTCCTGTGCGTCTTGCAACGATCGAATTCCCGCGACCCTCACCAGTTCATTGGTCCACCTTATGGCAGGACTTCCAACGCTGCATCTTCCGGGACGCAATCGACACTCTAGAAGCTTACAGCCCCATCGATAATTTGTTCTGCAAGCAAAGTGCATAACTAGATACTAAAAGTGAAATAAATAGATTAGTAGCCTAATTGTGATTGAGGTTTAGGCACAAATCTATGTTAAGTACTAGAGAGGACTGTAAAAAGCTCTATTACTTACATTTAATAGGAGAGGTGGTGAGCCTCTGTTTAATTTCACTTAGATTTCAACATTTACGGTTTTCTTTTTGTTTTGATACGTCTAAAAAATATACCTAAGATGGAAAAATGGCGCAGCGTAACTAAGTGGGTCAATAGTCGATTTTACTCATAACCACCACAACCGCTCAGTCAAATTTGTACCGCAGTAAAAAGAAGAGGCATATCATACGAACTACTTAAAGTGAATAAGAGGGACCAAAGAGTCAATATGTTACTTCTAGGCAAGCGTGCTCCGTCGTTGATCATCACTTAGTACCAAGTGAGATAGTGATCAATCAAGTGCCAGATAACAATAAAAATAAAAAAGGACGGCTTAAATGTTCAATATTCGGAAGCAATTTAATTTAGGATATGCCAAACCAAAAACATCGGCCAATGTGGGTCACTTCTCGGAGGCCTATATTATGTCCAACAGTAGACGTGTTTCGGCTGAAATGTTGATGATATCCAGCGGTATTTCAGATTAACCGTAGTAACTATTTCTTGCCATACAGAATTTCTAAGATGACTGGGTAGACTTCGGCGTTATTTATTGGTTGTGTATTAGCAAATAAAAAAAATAGCAAATTAACCCCCAAAAAAAAGTAACAAACTTATCGGGAAGTCTGTGGTTCAACTGTTCACGTGGGACGCTAAGCGCCTTGCGCGTCCAATATAATAATAATGTTTTCAGGATGATGTTGAAACTCCCTCGTTTCTGTAGTGCCTCGGGGATATTTGCCCAATCGCGTACAGATGGTTTTCATGCGATCATCAGAAATAAGGTGGCAGTGCTTGTGAGTACAATTCGGGGGAGTGACAATAGCATCCTGAAAGTCGTTGCTGAGGATCCGAGAGCTCCTGTGCTGAGGCATCTCATGAGGAATCATTGTCCGCCTGAAGTGCCTCGTAAGTACATGCCTCACTAATGTAATTTGTTGTCTGTTATAATTATAATTACTAATCCTAGTGTTTAAGTTTTAGCTTGTAAGTTACTAACAAAAATGGTTCCATTGTTGTCCGAAAATAAACAATTTATTATATTCAGCTTTAATGAAAAACTAAATAGAGTTTGACAAATGCTTAACTTCTGGAAGTGATTCGGTTTAAAGATAACAAACTGAAGACTGCATGTTGCTGCGTTAATTTGTATGTTCTATTACATTTATTGGTTTACAGAAATAAAATAGCGTGCACAAGGTCTTCCGAAATCTGCTTAAACTATAAATTAATTATCCATATGTAAGGTTTTCGGCTCTGCTACTGCTACAATGGCGGAATGTCCTTCCAGCTGGAAGTATCTAATTGCCTACTTGTGTCTGAACGCTAAATTGCTAACACAATCTTAATGAATATTTAATAACTCAAATATTTGAATATCCTAATTAGCTAACATACATGCTAATCAAATAAAGATTTATAAAGATCATAGATTATATAAAAAAGATTCTCATTTGTTCAAAATTGCACAATGTTGCTGTGCATGAAGTTAGATTTATACGGCAGTATCCCAATTGTGGTATTGATATTGCAGTGTTATAAGCTGGGGTAAACCTAGTGTTGCTGTGAACTCATGCTTTTAGCTCCATAGACCATGCTGTGGTTTCGTAACAGTTCAGCTGCGGTCGGACTGCTACCACATCAACTGTTACCAGAATCGAATGATTCCAATTGTATCTCGGTTTAACCTAGGTTTAATCCGATCTTGTGTATTTTATTTTCCATGGTTTTGGTATCTGGTTCGAAACTTCTTGTATACTACATGTAACACAATAAACGCTGCATATCATGCAGTATTTTTAGAATCGGCGACTAAATTTAATTCTTTTATTTTAAATTAGGTAGATAGTTTTTTAAACTAAAATAATCAAGAATTATTTTAGAATAAAATATTCATTACTAATTTCTGTCAGCAGCTTCACCCGCGTAAAAATAGGTTTCTCCATACAAACTTCTAACCCCCGTTTTACCCCCTTAGGGGTAGAGTTTCGTAAAATCCGTTCTTAGCGGATGTGTACACCCTATAAGAAACCTGCCTGCTAAATTTTTATTTAATTTTTTTAATATTTCGCTTTTGTATACATAGATTTTGATAAAACTGGATTGCGTCACTAGTGTTTCAATACTGATCAATCCCTAACCCTACTATTGACCCTATCAATGTAGAGCGTCGATGCCCTTTGCCTGCAATTAGGATAAAAGAGTAATTTCTTAAAAAACATTACCTAAGTGTATTTAAGTATTTCAGTGCTTAAATTATGATTGTAACTTAGTTTTCTAATATTAGGTCTTTAACTATGAATTTGCGGTTTTTTAAAACGGGTTGCTATGAAGTGTTATATCTTTGGGTTGACTTGGAATTATAAGTTCAAATAAACTTTATATTAAAAGTACGTTATTCTTTTTTCGAAATTTATTGGATTCTTTGTGTTTTGTATTTTCTGTAATTTTTAGCAGCCTGTATAGCCAGCCTATATATATATAGGCTGGCCTGTTGGTCTAGTGGTTAGTGGCCCTGACTGCTATGCCGGAGGTCGTGGGTTCGACTCTCACTCAGGACAAATGTTTGTGTGATGAGCACAATCATTTGTTCTGTGTCTGGGTGTAATTTATCTATAATATGTATGAATTTTGAAATATTTAAGTATGTTTATCAGTTGTCTAGTACTCATAACACAAGGTCTGCTTAGCTTGAGACTAGACGGCGTTGTGTGATAGTTGTGTAAATATTATTATTATATTAGTAATAGTATGTATAATGCGTTTGAGCAAGGAGTAGTTAAAGAAAACATTATATTTAATTATCTCATTAGCAAGGTCAGGTGTAGGTGACCTGGTCTCTGAATATATCTTCCCGCTATTCTGTAATTTTAAATAGGCACCTGGTTTCTTTATAAATTATACGTTTCTAATTAAGGTCTTTGTATTTCTACCACAAATGAGGCCAGTCAAGCGTGTGGTTATAAGCAAGATATTAATTTCTTTACCACGTGTTCCACTTAGGTACAAAAACTCTTTATGAACAAATACATGTAAACAGTTCATTTTAACCATGGCACAGATAAACTATAAATCGATGGGTTATTTGTATTTCCACACGCACCTTACTATTTGTTTGATGAGAAAATTCACAACACTTAAACGTTATTAATGCATCCAATTAATGTCAATATTTTCGGTAATAAAAATACGAACCAGTTCTTTAGCGTCAACATTATATGTAACGAAACTTTTGCATACAGAAACCTGAGAAGAATTTATAAAGTTAATAAAACTGATGGCGATCATTGCAAGATTAAAAGAATTGAACGTCTGTAAAATAATGAAAAAAAATTGCAACGTTTTACAAGAATGATTTTCTATGCAAAAGAGATGGAACACAACAATGAATTTAGCATTTTTGTTCTCAGACTTCGCGTTCGGCGTTTACCGTGAGAGATTGAGAGCGAAACTGAATAGATCTATCTTCTAGACTCGTTGTCGGCAGAAAAGAAAGCGATCCATGGCTACCTTACTTAATCCGTCGTATACCTGCCTGTTCACCGCTCACAGTTCTGACATCACGGCTCTTTTGCAATGATAGAACGTCTCGGTACGTTATTAAAAGAATTATTGCAGACGATTATTTCAATTTCAAGTACATTCATTCATTCATTCATTAGTAGGTCATTATTGCACAGTTCCCAATGATTTCCAATTATTTCGTCTCAATTCTTTTAAGAACATAATGTTTACGAGAAATTATAATCGCGCATATTCATAATACTTGTACTCTCCGTTGAAATGTTATCCGCTTTGTTTTTTTGAAATTATGTGTTGAATTTCGTAACGGCTTGAAGCTATTGATTCTCAGTCTACGTATCGCGATTCGAGATCGAGTTGAACACATTTAGAGTTTAAAAAACCCATAAAAATAATAAGAATATTATTAATTATTTAACAGTGTGTTTAATTTAAATGCAGTGTTATTTTTAGTAAAATTAAACTTAGATAAGTTTTATTCAAAAATTTGCTAAATGTTCCGTCGATTTGATGGGAAGAAATTATCGTTTATCTCAGTAAGTTAGTTTTATAATAGATTTATTAGCTAGTACGTAGGAGCCTACAAATCAAAGTAAGCATTAATGAGGCTTATGAAAACTATAATCAAATGTAGGGCGTTGGCTATAACACATTTCTGTATCTCATCTTTCTTACACCTAGATTGAAAATACGCAGCCCAAAGCTCTATAAAAGATTCGTATCTACCTACTCAGATGTAGCTAGGTGGACACTGAAACATAAATGAAGTGTGAAGAAGGATGTCGTTTTCTCATATTGCTCGTAATTCATTTTCAAAACTTTGTTTTCATTAATGCCTTTCATCAGTTTAATCAAGTTTTCCAAGTGTCTGCCCATGATTTAAGGTTACTGATCGAAGCAGTGAAGTTAAAATGGTCAATGAAGCAGAAGTTGAAACCATAACACTTATAAAAAATATTCTACTTTAATAAGAATAATTTCTAATACACCAAACGTTAATTAAAAGTTATGTCACGAAAATAATCTTTACTTAGTTGAAGCTAGAGTTAAGAAATCTCTAAGTGAAATGATATTTAAACTGTCGTAGGTAACTGTAAAGCTGTACCCACAGGCACACGCTCTGCGCTATAGAGATGTAATAGCACGAACTTGATGTTTTATTTACTTCAGTACTCTACTCTACTTTATCAAATTATCTTAACAGCCGATGCGGCTATTTGCTTAAATAAATAGAGATAGATGGCTTACCTTATTGCTGGGACTGTAATCGTTCGATCCCTATTCTTATATGGGTCTCCGGGGTCCGCAGTAGTTAAAATTGCCGCATTCCACTGTAGTCGGGCGTGAGGCCGGCGCAGCTTCCCGATCTGGACCGGTCGAGCGGCCGGGAGAGCACTAGGCCGGGGGTGATCACATAAACTATTATAGTAGCACAGCTGCGAGGGGGACAGTGTGGGAATTCATTGTTATTTCATAAAGTGGCAGTGTCGTGTGTGAGGCTGTGGCGGCGGAGGCACGCTCGGGCACAGGTACTGCGGCCGGGGACGCGCACGGCACTGGCGCGCTCGCCGCCAGCGCCCCGCGCGCACGCGCGCCGCACCACGCCCGCTGCCAGTCCGGAGGCCCAGAGCCTCATTTATACACATGGACTCACACAATGAATGTTCAATGCAGACCGGCAGGTTATCTAAAAACCCTCGGAATACAAAACGGGATGGCCGCCAGTCGAGGCTTGCTGTAATTCGGGGGATAGCGACGTGAATAACGACAGCTTGACCCAGTTCCAAATTCACACAAATATTTCAGTGAGCTGGGAGTGGCACTTTGACGTAACAATATGTCTCGTTACATATTATTATGTAGGTACACCTATGTTGTGTCTGCAGGGGCTGGCGACGGTGCACTGATTCGCTCTTTGATGTCGACAACACCATTAACGAGCGTCTCTCTGTACTCTGAAGACGTAGCTAGAAGCATAAACAAGAGGTAATGATGTTGGTTGCTTTTGCTTTACCCATATCTGTCCTGACCTATTCACTCTGCTCATCAAAAGCATACCTACCATAACATCACACTAGTAATCCCGAAGGGGTACACAGAAATAGCTTATTAGAAAATAGAGATTAGATATTTAGTTTATTTATAAAAGGGCAGCATGTAAAATTCAAAAAAGTAGATCAAACACAATACTTATTAAATAATTTAAAGCTTCTTGCTTAAAATTATCTGAAATCTTCCGCCTCCGTGTTCGTTTCGCGTGAATCTTCCTTTTTTATCTTAATTAGTGATGCTAATTAATGCGGGAGGATTATAAATACAGTAGACCCTTTACTTGCTGTCTTACTTAACTGCGGCGCGCACGAAAGAGCACAGAACCTTCCTGAAACAATGAAAAGTAATGGAAACTTTAAGATTTGCGGAAAATCTCATCCTTCTACAAACCATCAATTAAACTTACCTCCACTGGGCCTCAAAAAACGTATTGTTTGTTGTTGTGAAGAGTGATAGTTTTTAAATAATAATATAACCTTTTATTCAGATCCATATTACAATTATAGAAATAATAAATAGAAAACTTAATTTTGAATGCAAACCTGGTCTTTTAAATGAATTTTACTTATTTCCTGCAGATCTGTTTGCCAGTCGGCAAATGCCAGTTTCTAAATACATAACATGTAGTAGATGACTGATATAGGTACAAAATAGAAAATACATAAAATAATTCTACACTATTTAATTTAACAATAAAATTAAAACGCTTCTAACTTATGACAACAAAAATTCATATCGCAGTTTAACTTAAACCTTTTATTGTCTTAAACTAAAATTGCAATACGATTTGGTCTATGTTGGCCCATTCTTCCACGAGTGCACTCTTCAACTCATAAAAGGTAACTGGAGCTGGAGAGCGTTTTTTTTGGTGAGAAATTTTTCAATGACTTCTCCCGTTCTAGGGCGGAGCGAGAAGGGCGAAGGATAATTATTATTTATACAAGCGATCTATCTGTAGATATATCTTGGGACAATATTGCAGTTTTTCAGTGTGACCAGTTATTTTTGCGGTTTTGGCATACATTGAAATATAAAATACACTAATTTTATATTCCAATGTATTTCTTTATCCAGTCTTAAAGTTAAATGAAAATGTGAATATTTGAAAAATAATGGCCTTCCTTTCCCAGCCAGGTATAAGACAGGTTTTAAGCATACAATAGCTTGAGCTATTACATTCTTAAAGACAGTAACGCTTTTAAAGTCTTCATGTCATTAAAATCTTAAAACATGAATGCCTCAGTCCATTCAAAAGGAACGAGTCTTGCCGGATAGCTAAAAGTTCGTTTGGTATATGAAAATAGATCACCACTGTCCGTGGTGCGAATACCTACGACAATAGTAAAGAATTTTTATTATAGATAAAAATCGGGCAAGAGTGAGTTAGACTCTCGCACTTAGGGTACCTTACAAATTTACCTATGTATGTAAATAGTTCAACTCCCGAATCGATTCTCAAAGATTTTTCCGAATCGCTAAAAAAGTATTGTTTTGTGAAATTACTACTTTACAATTTTCAGACTTTTTCCTATACCTGCTTGTGCTATATATGAGAACTTGCCTTATGCTAAATTTCAGGATTCAGGTCAACGGTAAGTACCCTATAGGTTTTTCTTTCCCAACGAGTTTCAGAATATGCGCCTAAATTAGATTTCTTTACTGCTGCTTGGGAGTAGCAGACCTGAGTATTTGATATTAATTTCAGCTTTATACAGAGGTATGAGGGGGGGGGGGGGTTGATGGTGGTGAGGTACGCGTAGAGACGCGTTCCTGAGAGAAGGTCTTGATAGACGGACAGACAGACAGACGGGCAAAAAAGTGATCCTATAAGGGTTCCGTTTTTGCCGACTAACGTACAGAACTCTAAAAAATATTAAATCTACTTACTACAACCTGCCTGAAAAATTCAGTAGTATTCAAAAATTGTGAAAAACTAAACTAATAAAGTTTTGCCGCCAACCAATCAAATCATCAAACGCAATAAATAGATGCGAATTCATATTCAGTGCATGCGATAGACATTAGACACACAACTAATAAATAAGTATATACCGGTTATTATGAGTCTTTCCTAGTGTGCAGCAATGTTTAAAAAAAAAACATGTCTATTATAGCCTTTTTAAACGTTTTTTTTTACGTGGGAAATCATCAAATAAATTCTGCCGCTCTGGGTGGAGCAAGAGGGAGTTTCAGGATTTTACTGACCCAAAGTGTTAACCCACAGTGTTCCTTCAGTTGCCCTGTATTGTGAGGGCTGCGGTAACTCCTTTGATCAATCCGCAGCCCATCAAATATAGCCTAGGAACTATGTACTAAGTGTGTCCAATCGGATCACCGAACGTCATAAACTAAGGCAATCGAAACGTTTACCGCGTTTGGCTCTCTGATTGGTTAAGAGCTTGGAGCGAGCCAATCGGAGCACCGAACGTCATAAACTAACGCAATCGAAACGTTTACCACGTTTGGCTCTCTGATTGGTTAAGAGCTTGGAGCGAGCCAATCGGAGCACCGAACGTCATAAACTAACGCAATCGAAACGTTTACCGCATTTGGCTTTCTGATTGTTTAAGAGCTTGGAGCGAGCCAATCAGAGCAAAGAATGTCATAAACTAACGCAATCGAAACGTTTACCGCATTTGGCTTTCTGATTGGTTAAGAGCTTGGAGCGAGCCAATCAGAGCACCGACTGTCATAAACTAACGCAATCGAAACATTTACCGCGTTTGGCTCTCTGATTGGTTAAGAGCTTGGAGCGAGCCAATCAGAGCATCGAATGTCATAAACTAACGCAATCGAAACATTTACCGCGGTTGGCTCTCTGATTGGTTAAGAGCTTGGAGCGAGCCAATCGGAGCACCGAACGTCATAAACTAACGCAATCGAAACGTTTACCGCATTTGGCTTTCTGATTGGTTAAGAGCTTAGAGCGAGCCAATCAGAGCACTGAACGTCATAAACTAACGCAATCGAAACATTTACCACGTTTGACTCTCTGATTGGTTAAGAGCTTGGAGAGAGCCAATCAGAGCACCGACTGTCATAAACTAACGCAATCGAAACATTTACCGCGTTTGGCTCTCTGATTGGTTAAAAGCTTGGAGCGAGCCAATCGGAGCACCGAACGTCATAAACTAACGCAATCGAAACATTTACCACGTTTGACTCTCTGATTGGTTAAGAGCTTGGAGAGAGCCAATCAGAGCACCGACTGTCATAAACTAACGCAATCGAAACATTTACCGCGTTTGGCTCTCTGATTGGTTAAGAGCTTGGAGCGAGCCAATCTGAGCACTGAACGTCATAAAGCTGTCGTACGCGTTAAACAAACTCACACTTAACACTCTACATAGAAAAGACATCAACGCAATCAATTAAGTTAAATGGATTTAGATCTTTATAAGTTAAATATTTTGTTAGACTACTGTAACTTCGATACATACTATAGGAAATTTTAACAGTCAGTATTAATTTTAAGGGGATGGTGAGGTAGACCGAGATGTAACACATCGGATCAACGCAGGATGGATGAAATGGCGACAGGTCACGGGAACAACTTGTGACCCACGGATGCCCCTCAAGTTGAAGGGTAAAATTTAAAAGTCCGTGATAAGACCTGTCATACTGTATGGACTGTAACATTCTGAATGTTGAGCTGTGAAAAAGATAGATGAAAAAAGATTGCATATAGCGGACATGAGAATGTAGAGAATATGGATGTGTGGTGTGACGAGACTGGATAAAGTGAGAAATGAGTACATTAGAGGAAGTTTGAAAGTGGCATCAGTGACTGAAAAGTTGAAAAGCAATCGTTTGTTTTGGTATAGTCATGTAAAGAGAAGGGATGAAACGCATGTTACTAAAAAAGTTTTGAGTATAAATGTAGAAGGACGGAGAGGGAGAGGGAGAAGGAGGCCAAAGAAAAGATGGATGAATTGTGTGAGGAGCGATATAAAAGAAAAGGGAGTTAGTGATAGTGTGACGGATGACAGGACAGAATGGAAGAAAAAAAGGGGGATAAGGGCAGGAAGAAGAAGAAGAACACATAGGTATAGCATAACATAGTTGGCCTAATAATGTTCCCACTGTTGGGACTCAGGCTTCCCCTCTAGGAGAGGGAATGGATGAATACATAGGTATACCTGTATCTTATTTATAATCGTAGATGAAGACAAATCACTATGTCCGATACAAACCAGCAAAGGTGACGTACCTTAAAAATTAAATTTTGGTTTAAAACTATTTCATAGAAAGCAATAAAGTAATAAAAAAAATACTACCTATTATATCCAGAGAATAATTCAATAGCCACGTGGAGCGACGTAGGCGCATACGTTTATCCGCTGCAGTCATCACAGCAGATATTCATAAACTACCTTCTGAACTGCCAGCGGCTTCGCCCGTTTGTAACCCCCATTATAAATTACAGTCCACCTAAATGTTATTCTGATGTCTCCTTATTCTTACATGTTATGAAATAAATTCCTCCACCGCCTTTATCTGTCTGTTTGAACGCGTTAAAATAAAAAAATTACTGATCAAATTTTCATACTCTTTTTACCAATAGGCCGAGTGATTCATGAGGAATAGGTATTTAGATGTATAAGAAAGATTTATAATACAGGTGTAAAGTTGGGGCGGGTCACTAGTCAGCTACATTACTGTAAAGTTTCATCAAAATTAAATCCTGTCCTTTTTGCGTGAAAGAGTAACAAACATCCATAAATCCTTCCTCACAAAATTTCACTTTTGTAATATTAGTAGGATAAGATTAGTAAGAAGTTATAGTAAGATTGTAATCCTAACACGGAATCTATACTAATATTACAAAGCTTAATTTATCGAGGAAGGCTGTTTTTCTTTTTTATGGTGGGAAATCATCCACATGACTTCTCGCGCTTTGGGTGGAGCGCGAGGGCGTGTCAGACTTTTACTGACTAGAACCACACCTGTATCCTTCAATTACCCTTTGCGTACTAGGACTACGGGTTGCCCTTTCAGAAATTCTCCACGGTCCTAGCTAGCGGGCATCGGCCCCACTGGGCCCCTACGGTTTGCTGACATCTCTTTGAGGAGCGCGAGGATCACTACGCGCTGTTAACGACTGGGCTCGGTACGGTTAATTACCGAACAGCCGGACGGCGAGCTACCCAGTGCTCGACGTCCGCAAGCCCGCGTCTACCGTGGCTGGTAGTCGGGGTCGGAATTACGTCGGCTAGGGCGTGAGGACCTTCGTTCCCTCACGCGTGCAGCCTCCTCCTTTTACTGCTTCGCAGAAGGAGGCGACCGACTCGCTCCGGACCATAGCCTGAACCAAGGTCCGACGTGAAAGGTCGCTGCCGCCAATTGCCTCCACGAGGACACGGCGGTGCTCCGCCCAAGCGGGGCACACCTCCACCGTATCCTTCACCGTGTCCTCTGGGTGGTCCACACAATGATGACACCCGGGCGTTGCTTCCGCCTGAATCCGATGCAGGAACCTCCCGAACTTGCCATGTCCGGTGAGGGCCTGCGTCATGCGGTACGTGAGAATGCCGTGTTGCCGCTCCAGCCACTCCTCAAACAGTGGACTAACCGCCATTACTGTAGCGTGCCCAGCACTAGGTTGCGACAGTCGCCGTCACCATTCCACCATGAGATCCCGCCGGAACTCTGTCCACCATGCCGCGACTTGGCGCGGCAGCGGAGTTTCGCCCCGGCGTTGCATCTATCGAGGAAGGCTGCTAGGCTGTATAATATCGCACGCTATGACCAAAAACACCCCGGGCGTCGGGAGTCGCAGAACGACTACCGGCCACCGCCGGACGGACTTGTGGATGTCGAGCAAAGGTTAGCTCGTCATCCGGCCCTCCGGTAACCATCCTGAGTCTAAGTCGTCGACCGCTCGTAATGGTTCACGTGCGCCTTAAATAGTTGTCGGCTAAACTTTATAAGGGCCGCGGGGAATTTCTGAAAAGAAAATCCGTGGTCCAAGAGGACACAGGTGTGATTTTAGTCAGTAAACTTCAGACAAGCCCTCTCGCTCCACCCCAGGAAAAGTCATTGAATGATTTCCGAAAATAATCAAAAAGACCCACACAGTTATCAACGACGTGGGAGAAACCGTGGAGGACAGCAATCATAAATCTCTTTATTTTTCAGACATCATAATTAAAATGTAAGTAGGTATGTTAGATAGAGGAGGTTACCCAACAAACAGGAAAACCCACCTGTGTTCGGTCAGTTGTCCTTTTCGTTTCAAGGCCGCGTTAACTCTACCGAACAATCCCGTAGCCCTGGCAAGTGGCTCCTGCCCAACCTGGGGGGTCCAGACGCCTCCTGCCGGAAGCTCTTCGCGGGTATAGTTCGGTCCATGGCCCTTTACGGGGCGCCAATATGGGCGCCATCGCTCCGAAAGTGACCGGCGGCCGCGTGCCATCTGGTGCGGGGATACCGCATGGTTTCCCGCAAAGCGGCGAACCTTCTTGCTGGCCAGCGGCCATTGGATCTGGAGGCAACAATCCTTGCACGCATGCACGATTTGCGCGTAGAGATGCAACGCAAGTCTTGGCATGGTCAAGTCATTGGATATTATCTCATCTAAAAAAAACTTGTTGATATCTCTTTGACGGGCGCGGCTGGAACACAACGTGCCGTCGATTATCGGAGGGTGATGAAGAGTAGTGGTGGCCAAGCGGTAACGGCCCCGACTTACGAGTTGTAGTTCGCGGGTTCAAACCCAGCCAGGCGCATTACTTTGGGTAATTTATTTCATCACCACTGCTCTCAAAACGGAAAACTTCGTGAGGAGAAACCGGTATGTCCTAAAACCAATGCCATTCACCAACCTGCACTAGGCCGGTGTAATGGATCACGGCCCATTCCCTCTCCTAGAGAGGAGGTTTGAGTCCCAGCAGTGTGCAGTGAACATTAAAAGGCTGATTATGCTTTAGTTACGCATTGCTTGCCTTCCGCAAGCCCTACGTTGTCCGGGATTCACCCCGTGGTTGGAGACACCCGGAGCATCTCCTGCGGCACCAGGGGCGTGAGCCTGTGATGCCTGCAGCAACCTATCCCTCGACCTGGTCTTGTTTCTTATCGGAGGGCGAGTTGCAGTAGGATAGACCTTTTTTTGAGGTAGAAAGTCATCAAATGAGTTCTCCCGTTCTAGAGTAGGTCGTGAGGGCGTGTTAAACTTTTACTGACATAAATCTCACCTATATTCTTCGGTTGCCCTTTACGTTTCAGGGCTGCGTTAAGGCTCAAACGTTCCCGCACCAGTATCACAAATATTATAATTATTTAGAAACGGTTGAAGTTAAGATTGCAGTAAAGTTTAAAGTACAATGCGTTCCAAATAAAAATAGGAACGAATCGCGTAACTGTGAGAATTCTTCCATCTACTAATATCTTATTAGCATTCCTACTGATGTATCTGAAAATAAGATATGACAGTCAATACTTCCCTTTCTGGATAGAAATAAATGAAGAGTCAAAAATTAAGCGATAGGATTGGCGGTAGACTGTTACCTCAGCCAATCGTAGTAGCTTAAGCGTGTTTGTCCGTTGGTCCCGTTCCAGTAACTGGCCATATACTAGTATAACTGAATATAACTTAATCAATCAAGAATTTAGTCCACAAAGGACGAACGGATTTGTATACCTATACTACATCACAATAACCACGAGAAAAAATTCTAGGAATCAATATGCGAGATATTTAAACCAGCCACTGAATTTTACTCGCTAAAACTCCCGTCAAAAACATTATTTAAAAAAGAAATACAGTGAAAATTAAGAAAGTCTACGCGATACCTATAGACCTGGCTATATACTCACCACTTTTCTTTTGAGGTAGGAAATCAACCAATGACTTCTTGCACCCTTGGGCAAACCGAGAGGGTATGTCAGACTTTGGCTGACTAAAACCCACTCCTATGTTCCTTCTTTGCCTTGCTTTCCAGGGCTCCGAGTTTTCCTTTCAGAAGTGAACTCATGGCCTTAGTAGGCTTCAAACCTGGTGGGGCCCCTAGACCCCTACGGTTTTGCTGACATCTTCTTGAGTCGCGCGTGGAACACTACGCACAGTCGCCGCGTCGACGACTCGAGCTCGGTCCGGCCATTTGCCATTGCCTCACCATTCGCCTCGTCGTTCCACGAAACATTTGTATATAAACTGCGCGAGGCGAATAACGAGCGCGCTGTTTACACATGAAAGCTTGCCATTCGCCTCGCCACAATCAACACTCGTGAAAATGTGTAAATGCGGCTTAATAATACGCGTGTGTGAATTCGCGCGTTTGACAAATTCGGTACGCCAATCCCAATCACTAGTTCCATAGACTTTTTTTCCCCTTCGCCCCTCACGGGCAGGCTAAAATCTTGGACCATACCGTCTGTTCCATAGACTATCAATGACCGTATGATAAAACTGAAGTTTCTACAACCAGCTGTTCCCGTTGTCAAAATGTCAACCAACTCTTGTTGTCAAACTTGTCTGTCATGAAATGTCTCAAAAGATTCACAAACTGTGTTGTTTATTTTTCGAGATAAATAATTATTGATTATTATCTAAAGCCCAAACTCAAGTAATCGACAGACCTTACGTGTGCCTTTTAGTCGATAGATCTTTATACTTCATAGTAACAAAATGTCGAAACAAAGCATAATGTTTCATCCGATAATAAGCTCGATACAACGAATAGCTCTGTATGAAACCAAAGCCGTAAGTAAAACCATTATTTCTTAGCTATGAACATAATCGTTGCGGAATTTCTTGAACAAGGCAAGGTCTGACATGTTCCCAAACCAAAAGTTAATAGGAGGCGGCGAAAGTATAATTTTAGGGGTGTATTTATTAGGTACACCCACCCACCCCAGAAATAAAAATTTCGGTCTATCATATTGGAAAACTTTATATAATAACAATCACAAAATTTATATAAATATTGAATACATTATTTTCAGAGATTTTATTTGATTGGCTCAAATAACACTGAAACAAGGTTTCGTGTCCTCAAGATTGATAGGACAGACCCGCGAGAGCTGATACTAGTTGATGACAAGTTTGAGTATAATAAGCAAGAGATACATCAGCTACTCAACATGATAGGATTTGGCAATAGATTGAGAACAACAGGACTCAACAAACTTGTATCAGCATTTGGAATTGTTGGTAAATAAAACAAAATCTTTAATTATTTATACTTTATTTTATAATACAGATCCATTTAACTTCACTCTCATGAATTAAATTCAAATAGTTAAATAAATATTCATAATTTTCAGGTTTTATAAGATTCTTAGAAGGATACTACATAATATTAGTTACTAAAAGAAGAAAGGTTGCTGTCATTGGTTCACATTCCATATACAAAATAGAAGATACAGCTACAATATACATTCCTAGTGATAGCAATAAGCCACCACATCCTGATGAACAGAGATATTTGAAGATGTTTCTAGCCATAGACTTATCAACTAACTTTTATTATAGCTATAGTTATGATATCACACATACTTTGCAAATGAACATGGCACCTCCTAGACAGCTTGCACCAGCTTTATTCCCCAAGCCTGTAACAGCAGCAGTATATCACTTGAACCTGAGGTCTACCTCAAGCCAGGACTTGCAGGAGAAGTGTGAATGTAACAAGTATGATGATAATGATGAAGATATATTTGAAACTTGGAAAAGTCAACTGCAACAAAGACAAAAGACTGGGTAATTATAATTCTATACATATTTATTTATTTAAAAAGTTATGGTCACATATATAATAAAAGATGAGAAGAAGGAAACTTCTTCTTTTATGCTTTAATAATATATTAAGAAAAATAAATTAATATAGCATTGGCAATCATTAAACTTATACACACAAACAGCCTAATCCATAACAAATATTATTAACTATTAACTCTGCCATAACTACTAAAGATCTTTGAAATTCCTCATGATAACTTTTATCCTGTTGTAGTGTAACAAATTCCACCAACCACCAATTTCCCTATAAAACTGGTATTGGCCCCAAGGAAGTAAATAACCAATATTAAAATAATCTTCTTGTGTTATTCCAGCTGCCAACCAAACAGGTTAGACTTTGGTGTCCGCACAGTACCTGAATGGCGATTTGTATGGAACAGTCATTTACTCTCAGCAGTTCATTCACACCTGCACCCTGACTGGATCCTGTACATAGTCCATGGGTTCATAGAACAGAGTAATTTGAACATATTTGGAAGACCCATATATCTGACATTGATAGCTAGGAGGAGCAATAGGTATGCTGGTACAAGGTTCTTGAAGAGAGGTGCAAATATGCATGGAGATGTAGCTAATGAGGTGGAAACTGAACAGATTGTTCATGATTCTATGGTGTCTTCGTTTGCTGCTGGCAGGTAAGGATAACTTTATTTGATTAGCTCATTTCCATATTAAAATCATCAGCTTACTGCAAGAACTCATATTCAAAAAAATAATATTATGTCTTATAATCGTAAGTTCACACCTTTGTATACTTCGTTATTTCAGATTCAGTTCATTCGTTCAAATGAGGGGATCTATACCCAGTTACTGGTCTCAAGATGTCTCGAAAATGGTGCCCAAACCAGCAATATCCATAGATTTAAGTGATCCCTATGCCGAAATACCTGGCAAGCATTTAAACAATCTGATGAGAAGATATGGCTCACCCATAATGTTCTTGAATTTGGTTAAGAAGAGGGAGAAGAAGAAACACGAATCTTTGTTGACAGATGTCATAAGCAATGGAATAAAGTATTTGAACCAGTTCTTGCCCCCTGAACATGCTGTCCAATATTACCACTTGGATATGGCCAGGACAAATAAGAGATCTGATGCTAAAGTTTTGGATAAGTAAGTTATCAGTATTGTACATACATCAAAGCTCATGGAAAATCTTAAAGCCAACACAAATGGCATCTGCTACCTGCTACCAAAAAGGCTAGACATCATGTCATTGTTTAACACTACCAATCTACAACTGTTTTATGTTTTTGCTAATAGTTACTATTTGCATGAGTGGAATCTCTTTGTGTTGAGAAAAAGTCACAGGATTTGGTTGCTTTTATAGGACTTAGGCTTCATGAGCTACAAGCCACTGAGAGTAGACTGGTGGGGTGTAGTGAAGTATCACAAGAACTCAGTTGCTTACTGATGGGCGACCAAGCACCGTCTCAGTTAAAATGTAGGCCTAGATAAAAGTTTGATTTCTTGTTACAGGCCTAAAAACAAAACATATAATAGACATATTTGTCAACAGATTGTCAGCCATAGCTCGCACAGTGGTGCGCAAGACGGGTATATTCCTCAGTACCAACGGGTTTGGCGAGGTGACAGGTGTGCCGGGGCACCAAGGCGGCAGGCTGCAAACTGGGCTGGTGCGCGTCAACTGTGTGGACTGTCTCGACAGGACCAATACTGCGCAGTTCGCTATCGGGAAGTGTGTACTGGCTCACCAGGTAATTATTTTTTTTAATTCATTTGTTTACCGCGGATGTTTCAATAGTCTGATTAAAATAATTATATAAATTTTACTGAACAATAAATTTGGATGCTTGACATGTTTTCTATACAAAAACTTTCAAACCGCCATTTTTATTCCGCAAGTAAAAGGAATTTGACCATGGAAAAATCGGAAATCCATTAAACAAATCTAATTATAAATCCAACTCATCATCATCATCATCATGTCAGCCGAAAGACGTCCACTGTTGGACATAGGCCTCCCCCAAGTGTCGCCATATCGACCGATCACGTGCGTCTCGCATCTATGGCAGCCATGTTTGGGTTAAAACTAAATTATTAATATATTCGATTAGAATATTTTAATATAATAAATTCATTCAAACATTCAACTAAAACATTTAAGACATAAAGTTCTTTAAAACAATAAGTTAAATTAAATCATTAAAACTATAACTTAAATCATTTCTTTACACTCTTTATACAGTATGGCGATAAGGACAAAGTTAATTTTTCCGATCATTTATCCACATACGTGAACTTTGTAACCAAAGTTCTATCAGTTCATGATTAAATCCTAATCTCCTTAACTTACTTTTCAGTTATATGCCTTAGGACTCATAGGAGAACCAAACATAGAATTTGACTCAGACTGCGCCAGACTGCTTGAAGGGTTGTATGAGGACCATGGTGATACATTAGCTTTACAATATGGAGGGTCGCAGCTTGTTCACAGGTATTTCAAACGACAACGGCGTAGCCTATGCTTTCAAACAAAAATAACCAAATAGGGTATTCAAATATATGCCATGCCAATCAATGACGCAGATACTATAGTTAATACAATTAATGAAAAAATAAGTGGAGAATTAATAATAATATTCCACAACTTTTACACAGTGCCATCTAGTCCCAAATTAAGCAGAGCTTGTGGTACGGGTACTAAATAACTGCTAAACACATATTTCTAAATGCATACGTATTATAGATAAGTTACACTCAGGCACAGAACAAATGATCGTGCTCATCACACAAACATTTGTGCTTGGTGGGAATCGAAACCACGACTTCCGGCATAGCAGTCAGGGCCACTGACAACTAGACCAGGCCTGACAAAATTAAGACATACGCTTTTGAAGTTATTCTTCTATCCTTACGCAAAACATTTTGTACTGAATGGCGCGAAGGCATAGCGATTCAGTTTTGTGACGTCAGATGGTAGCAGTGATAGATTTTAAAACGCTGACATTTAGACCTTTTCTTGAGATATAATTATTTATTATGACTAATTTATTTAGCTTTTGGAGATATAATCTAAAAAAAAGCATTCAAACAAATGCCTTACACTTTCCACTTTTAATACTTCTTATCTACTTTTGTTACAGAATAAAGACATATCGTAAAACAGCGCCATGGTCGTCTCACGGTAATGATATAATGCAGACACTAAGTAGATACTACTCCAACACATTCTCTGATGCCGAGAAACAAAACACTATGAACCTGTTCCTCGGACTTTTCATTCCTGATCCATCTAGAGCACCCATTTGGGAGTACCAGAGCGATTATTATCTACATCACCCTGAAGCGATCGTGTATATTCCTAGTAACAGGTACTTATTGTTAATTAAATAATTAAAGAGTACTTACCACAGTAATAAGCTAGGGGTAACGGATTAGGGTATCCGATGTTTTGTCTTCAACTTCGTGATCTTCATTGAAGTTGGTGCCCGTCATATATGCAAAGGTGTTACAGAGGTTCGATTCCGATTCCGAAAGTTCGGAACTTCAGCTTGATTTTGCACCTCCGATTCCGATTTTGGTTCCATTTTTTAATCGGAACTTATATCGGAGGTACAAACAATTTTATTCTTGTCGCTCGGGGACCGTCCCGCCTCCCGTGCCTTTCGATTACTATTTCACTTGTTGTTTTGTTTCGTATTTGAAATGTTGTAAATTCGTACTTTATCAGAGTTTTTTTTATTAGTTTTAGTATTGTTTCATTTGATGCTTCTGCCTCCGCCTCCGATTTCGGTTCCGATTCCGATAAACAAAATTTAAAAACTCTGGTTCCGAATTTGGTGCCAATATAACCACTTTTACATCCCTAATTTGAAGCAGTCTCTCAGTAAGCTGTTTCCAGGCCCTTCTGTCTTTAGCTCTTTTCAGAGCTTTGGTTACCAAGTCTCGCTTTCGTCTTAATTAAACCTAACCTAACATAACCGGCGGTCATTTTCCGTCTATCTTTATTTATTTATTTTTAGGGCAACCAACAAAGCATACACCATTATACATGCTAAAGATTCCGTATTCTCACATTATAAAGTGTAGCCTTAACTAAAGGCTGCCACGGCATGCAATAAACATAAAAGTAGTTATGAACTAACGTATCTATTCACATTTTGTTCGACGTTAAGCCAACCAATAAAAAAGAAATATGGCAATAAAAACAAATTCTGAATACGACTACAACCAGGTTTTCGTAGCTATCAGGTTGTATCCGAGTCAAATAAGACCAAAGTATACCAGTTTCAAATCTGTAATTTCAGACACATGACTTTTCGTTGCCGCTAGCAAACAGTGATTATTTAGCCTTCTGTTTTTTTTTTTTTTTTAAATGTTCTTAGTTCAAAATGCACATTGTGTTGTGGTTTCCCCAGATCACTAACAAAATGGTGGGACGACGACGTCCTCCGCCACCTACCGCTGCCTTGCAACGAAATGAGGAAGCTGTGTTGTGAGATCATCGGCATGCAGGGCGACAGTAGCAGCACTATCGAGATGGTAGACCCTTACCACGATTATAACAGGCCCTTTGAATACACTGTGTTGATGGAGTGCTTCGAATTTAAGGTTAGAATTGAAGGTTTCAGAGTCTGTGCCTGAATTGCCACACATTTCACAATCATAAGGCAACAAATGATTGTTTGTATTCCCATGCTTTGTAAATACATTTGATAAGTTTCCATTTTATTCTCTATGTAATGATGGTGCATGAATGAAGTGTACTTGAACTTTTTTAAATCTTTTGTTTCCAAAATTAATTTTATCAAACATCGCAAATAGACATAACTCCTCAAATCGGTTCAAAATTAAATAACTTAGAAACCTTTCAAATCTGGTAGAAGGGGAGAGACTGTCAAGTAACAGAAAACCAACCAGTACCAACTGACATGTGACATTACTGTCATTAAGTTACATGCGTACAAGAGATAGCAAGATGTTGCCACCACACCCCCACTCTTCCATCCCAATATTCGAAATGCTAATTACTGCTTCAATTAATAACCAATTTTGATGCTGCTTTTAGAAACACATTTCATTTTAGTGTTTTTTGTTGCTTAGTATAAAATATTGGACAAAAAATAAACACAGACAAAAATACCTAATTGTGTGATTATTCACTAAAGCAAAGGGCTAAAATGGAGCCGAAGTACAATAGGGTCAAAATATATTGGTCACTCTGAACTTAGAAGTTACGAACTATCGCGCATACTCGAAAAAATACGCAATCGCCTTAATATTAATTTTTAAGTAAAAACTTAACTCATTTTTCACAGATGTTCCACACGTTCCGTGACTTGGCGCCAACATTTTCAGAAAGCTTTAGTCCGTTTGTGGTGCGCGGGCGCGCTATGGGACAGATCAAAGGCCCGACATCCAAGAATCCAGTTATCAGCGGCCGATCCAGTACCACTTCTAACAATTCTAGCGAGTATGTATCAGCCCTTAGCTAGGAACATGCACCTTTAAACCAATACCGTCACTAAACGAAATTTTTCAAAAAGACCGTTTTTAACCTTTAAACCGAACAAGAACTGTCAAACTGCAGGGGCGCCATAAACAAAATTGTGGCGGGAATATGACGTTTTACAAATAAAAATGAAAAAAAAAAAATTTGAGGGTAGAGACTATAAAATATAATGCGTTCAATTTATAGGAAATTTATCCAAGAACGTAAGTAATCAAACTTGTTCATACAAAATTAATACAATCTGTAAAGTTAGCACTCCGCAAAAAGATGGCGTTAAAAACAGATTTTTTGAAAAATTTCGTTTAGTGACGGTATTGGTTTAAAGGTGCGATATGTGCTTTTAGTTTGTAATAATCTGACGCGCCCTCTCGCTCTGCACAAGGACGAAAGAAGTCATTGCCTCATTGGATGACTTCCCACCTTAAAAAATGCTTATATGTGTAGTTATCCCCCGCGGTTTCACCCGCGTCTTTGGTTACTGCTTCCATGGGTCGTAACGTGATGTTATATAGCCTATACTATACGAAATAACGAATGTATCTGGCTATGCATACAGATTTTTTTTCCAACCGACTGGTAGTTTCAGACATTAGCACGATTAAAAGAACAAAAAATCTCTTCTTCTTCGCTTTATATGTATTAATACTAGAGAACCGCTATGGAACCTAACTCAATTTAGAGTACCAAAAATTAAAAAAAAAATGGTGATCACAAGCGGCAATTGATTTTTATTTAAATAGATAGCGCAAGTGGAACTTTATTCTGGTGTTTATTAACTTTTTTATGTGGAAAATCATAAAACTCCTCTCGTTCTGGGTAGAGTGAGAGGGAGCTGACTAAATGTTTCAGTTACCTTTTGCATTCTAGAATGGTAGTTAACTCATTTTAACAATCCCATAGGTGTTTATTAACCCCAACGCAAAAATAAGGTTGACTATTATGTGTTTATCTGAGTCGGATTAATGCCCATTGTTTAGTGAATATATTGTTATTTTATTTTTTTTACAGCTCAAATGGTGATTCTTCATCTGATGATGACTTGACAAACTCAACCCCGAGCACACGTTTTTCAGTTCCATCACCGCTTACAGTTGTAGCAAAAGTATTAAAAGCCAAAGAGGTAGATGAAAAGCCCATGTTCCCTGCTATTAAACGAAGGAACAGGGTTCTCTTGAGTGAGCCGAGCAAGAGAGATATGATCATGTAAGTATTATTCTCTAAATTAATTCCAACAATTGTGTAATAAAAACAAAACACCAATTTGTAATTTTAATATCTTCATACCTATTATTTTTAACAATTAAGTAATAGATGGCGCTAGTATAGCTTTCATAGCTTAGTGCCCTTCTCATAATTTTTCAAATCAACGAACTGTTCTATTTCTTCATTGTGCTGATAGCGCCATTTATTCACCTTGTTTCGCATATCCCACTCACTTAGCACGTTTCTAACGTGCTAAGTGAGTGGGATATAAGCAGGCAGCAGATTATAAGCAGGCCTTGCACACTCCTGCTGTAGGCTTGTAAAATGTACCTACGGTGAGCTGCCCCATCGTCGTGGCAAATTCAATAGAGTATCACACGTGTGTTTGCTCTGTCGCTTGACGCGCGCTAATAAAAAATATTTTCGATCTCTTTATCGAATATTTTATCGAGATTTTATTTTAAATATTTGCGACATTTTTCACGTGAAAAGTCAATGACCTTAAAGATCATTCAACATAAGTAGACCTCCCAGTACTAGTGCCTACTTACATTACTAATGCAAGGTCAACATAATATACTGGAATTACATCTTACAAAATGTTAATTATTATGTATAATAACGTCTTAATTGGCCTTGCAAAAATTACATATGAACTCAAAGCTAACAATGTTATAACTACTTCATTTTAATTTTATTTCATTTGTATACCTAGCTAAATGTAAACAATCTCTTGACACAATGAGATGACTTTTTAAAAATACATTTAAAAGTATGGATGTAAGTACATAAGTACAAATCAATTAGGTTCCTATCCACCATATAATTTTATAAAATCTGAATATATTTTATGATATAAAACGAAATAGGTACACCTAACCTATTTCACATTTTTCAAAAACACAGAACTCCTAACCCTATTATAGCAAGAGCGGCCTGTTCTACGGCGCATAACGGGCATAATAAAAGAGACTCTCGGTGCCTTGACTTAAGGTGCATTTTGATTCGTTACAAGCGCTACTAGGCCCGATAGGCAAATATAATGAAGGTCACGTCCGTGCCGTGCAATGTATTATGAACATTAGGAACGTTGTTCGTAGGTTTATATTTGTATGTCTTCTTTTGAAGAGTGATATTTCTGTACAAGTACTATTACTTTCTAATAATAACTCAATAATTAAATCAAATCTCAATTTTTATCTTTTTCCAGGTATAGGAGGTATGTGAACTTTGAACGTCGTTCAAATCCACGCTACAAGTCAGACATTCACGTAGTGATGACAGTCAACAGCGCTTTTACTATCGACAGCTCCGTAGAAGTCATACCGCCGACCGTGTCAAAAGCTTCCCGCGAAATCTATCAGGAATATATCCAAAGGAATTCCGGACGAATCAATGTTAGTGCTAATTCTGTCGCAGAGTATAAAAGATATGTTAATTTTAGTTTATAGACCTGTATTTATGAAATTATATTATTACTGTTTATCATTTTAAATTACATATTTATATAACAAAAATCGATGTGATCTGAAGGATAGAATCCCCAGATTACATCGATTTATGTAAACCGCTATAGTTAAATAAATAAGTATCACACAAGATTTTAAAAGAACTATTTATTATATTTTACTGGTTAGTTAAGAAAATTGTTTATCCAATCTATAAGCATTTTTGCGAAAAGTACTTTAATACGGCCGTTATATCTTGGTGACCCCGAACTTCGCGCAGAAGGCTGAGCACGAACGTTTTTTAGGAACAAAATGGTGGCATGTGAACGTGCGCGGGGCGGAGGTCTAGGCTAGAGATTGACTATATGTAAACACAATCGACCCTTTATTCAATCAAATATCGCAATCGATTTGGAATTTATTAATTTTTGTTTCTATGAGATATTGAACGGAATATATTTACAGACATAGTGAATGTTGTCATTAGTAAACGAGATTTCGACTTTAATGGAAAAAAAAAACTAATTAAATTAAATTTTTGTGGTTGAAAGACATGATTTAGTTAATATATGTTAAGATATCAGTTATTTATAAACAACTACTAGAATAACGATTGTTTGAGAATATTTTAAACCTCCATAGAAAATTGAATATTTTATTACTTAATTTAAATCGATTTGAAAAAAAATCGATTAGACAACACCATCAGACACGTCTATTGGACATCTCTCTTTGGTAACTTCGTAAAGCTTCGTATTTATTCGGCAATGTTCGGTACGCAGTAATATGTCTCACTCACACGTTAGCGTTGGTGTTATTTTCGTGTCGCTGTCTCTGTCTTGAGCACAAACGGTGACAAAAGTTTTCGTTGGTTGTCATTATTATATTGTTAAGTTTTTTGTGTAGTGTTAGGTTTGTTTCTTTAATTCGTAAGTTATTTTTGTAGCTTTCTGTCTCAAAGTGTTTTAATATTTATTTTATTTGTACTTGGTCCCTGAAAAAAAAAATGTCAATAACACTTTTTTTTGCGAGTGTACATGCACTAAAGTTCGCAGAGCTATGTTCAGGTTCGCCAAATTACACCGGCCGTATTTTATTTTGTAATAAAACGTTTCCTGCGACGTGGGGATCTTGGCAAAACTAAGACGGTACTTCACGCCGCTCACAACCACTGCTGAAACTTTACCGAGAGCAAGTTCGATCGCGTAGGGAGTAGGGACTGCTCTCTTCGTTGGGGGATGGATCTGCCAAATATCAGCTTGATGCGCTTGAGTAGATTGTGGACCCGTGGACGTCCCACCCATACGTACAAACCGTTTTGGGAACGCATTGTGCGTACAACTAAGGAGTGGTATCCTTATCGGAATCTGTGTTCCCTGATAGTTACAACCTAGTAAATAAGTTATTTTTAGATAAGCGTGCTCCATTGTTGACTACATCATCGCTTACCATTAGGTGAGGCAAGGTGAGATAGTTTTCAAACGCAAGCCTGGCCTATCTAGCACATAAAAGTCACAAGGTGGACCTTTGACGATCAATCTGGCATCATATAATTACTTATTTTTACAGACAAATACTTTCTCATTTAATTTTTGTCGCTGCATTGGCAATACTACATAAACGGTACATAATGCTTGATTAATATCGTCGAATTTCTTGAAAACGAAATGCAAGCGTAGAAAGAAAACGTGTTTTGGAAACGGCTCCCGTTGCAACTAGTTTTATGGTTTGCGATGGCTGTAAGTAATTAAGAAACTAACGAAGATCATAAGACTGACGTTCTGATAAAAACAGTTTTAAGAAAAAAAACGTACGTTTACAAATACGTACCTTTTTTCAACTACTACGTATTTTATTATTGTCGACCAATAGACGAATGGGAAAGAATTGCTACAAGTCCATAACCTCGATCTGTCAAATATGCATTGAAAAGTACGGTTTGCAAAGATATTTGCGTATTAATAACAGACTTTTTTTATTTTGTATTACTAAGTCTCTGTTAAATCTAGGTGAAGTAAAAACGTTACTGTTTAATGTAAATTAGCTAAATATACTATTTAAGTCATAATTACTTTAAAAAAAACTATTTTCTTGCTTATTTACATTGTTAGGAACAATTTGCCTTCTTATTCCATTTACCACAACTCGGACACTTAGCACAGTGACGCAGAGGTTAGCAAAATTGAAGAACTGGATTCTGATTAAATTTTTTTGGTTCATGATTTGTAAATAAATATTATTTATAAACTTGTTTTGCTCACCCTACCCAATTTTTCGATTTAACAGCCTTGACATCACAACATGGTGTAAAAATCGATCCTATTCTTATTTGGGGCGCGTTGTACTTTGTTTCATTTAATTCTCGACTGTATTAAATTATAAAACACAATTCGAAGATTAGTCTGTTTCGATCTAAAACTAAAAACGATTCTATCGTCGCAGTCGTAGGGTAGAAAACCAGTCATTGGAAACGTTTCGGCTTTGCAACGTCTACCTACTGTGCTGAGCGCACTGTAAATTCAAATTATCTTTTCTAAACCTGTGCGACCTTTGACCTATGAGCTTACGCCACCGTGAAGTTGGCAAAACATCGCTTAGATAGAATACCATCAGGTGAATTCAGGTGAGATAGTGATCAAACGCGAGCCTATCAATAATAAAAAAAAAAACATTTCGGTCAATGTTATTTTACCGTTTGACAGTTTTGACGTATCTGACATTTGTGCTTTGCTTCAAATTTTAATGCAGTTCTCATTGGATTTTTCTTGGTGGATTGTTGTGTAAAATTGAAGCTTTGAGCTGAATTAAGGGGGCGGATGGCTGTTGCATGCATGTAAGTGACTAATAGTCTCTTGTAATCATGGCTATGTCAAAGGGATTTAAAGTCCTGGAGAAATCGGCTCCTCCAAATCCGTACAGTATAATATTACAACACAGAAATAAAGACTCAGCACTTCTCTTTGAGTCTCAAGCCGTGGTCTCGCTGTCGTCTCAAGAAACAGAAACATTGCGGAAACAGTATCACAAAATAGCCGATGCATACGGAGTTTTGGGTGTTCTGCAGCTGAATTCTGGCGAGAGTTGTATGCTGTATCTGGTTCTTGTTACGGGGTGCTGCTCAGTTGGTAAGATTGGAGATGCTGAAGTTTTTAAAATTACTCAGACTCAATTTTTACCCCTATTTTATCATACGCAAGGCGAAGATAAAGTTTCAGAAGTGAGGAAATTAATCAACTCTGGAACCTTTTACTTTTCATGGAATTCGGGTAAAACTCCCCATCTGTTTGACCTTACCCTGTGTGCTCAAAGAAAAAGCAAAGGAGCCAGCCCTGATAACAGATTCTTCTGGAATAGAACTCTGTTCATACATTTAATAAGATATGGAATAGACTGTGAAGAGTGGTTAACTCGAGCTATGTGTGGCTCAGTAGAAATAAGAACAATTTATGTTGGACATAGACAAGCAAGAGCTGTACTGGTATCTCGTCTTAGCTGTGAGCGTGCTGGGACTAGGTTCAATGTTCGAGGCTGTAATGATGATGGCAATGTTGCCAATTTTGTGGAAACAGAACAAGCAATATATATAGATGATTCAGTTGCTTCTTATGTACAGACTAGAGGCTCCGTTCCTCTGTTTTGGGAACAACCTGGCATTCAAGTGGGATCACATAAAGTGAAGATGTCTAGGGGATATGATGCATCTACCAGTGCATGTGATAGACATTTCTCACAATTAAAGCGTAACTATGGCTCATTAATAGTTGTAAATCTATTGGGATCCAGTTTAATCGGAGGAAGTGAAGGCGAAGCCACTCTCAGTAATGCATTCCAAAAACATTTGAATGACTCTGCCCACAATGATGTAGTTCAAATCATTTTTGATTATCACCAAGAAGTTAGAGCTTCATCTATAGAAAATGCATTGGCAAAATTTAGGAAGATCATTGAAAAACACTATGATGACATAAGTATTTTTAGTGCAAAGAGTTCAGATATCTACAATATTCAAAAAGGAGCTATAAGAACCAATTGCCTAGATTGCTTGGACAGAACCAATTCCATACAAACATTTATAGGATTAGAAATGTTGGGTATTCAATTGATGCTTTTGCAATGTATTGACAAAAAACAAAATGTCAATAGATTTGAAGAAGTTTTTAAACAGATGTGGGTCAATAATGGAAATGAAATATCAAAAATCTATGCAGGTACTGGTGCCATCCAAGGAGGCTCTAAACTTATTGATGGAGCAAGATCTGCAGCACGAACCATCCAAAATAATTTATTAGACAATTCAAAACAAGAGGCTATTGATATACTACTTTTAGGCTCTACTTTGAACTCTGAGCTTGCTGATCGTTCACGAATATTGCTACCATCCAACTTATTGCATACATCTACACCGGTTCTCAGGGAAATGTGTCGTAGAGCAAATGAATTTACACAGCCAACTACAATTCGAATCACAATTGGCACATACAATGTCAATGGAGGCAAACATTTCAGGAGTCTTGCTTACAAAGATGTTTCATTAGCAGACTGGCTACTGGATTGCCCTAATTCAGCTTTGGTTAATACTGTCAATTTAAAAGAACATCCATCAGATATATTTGCTATTGGTTTTGAAGAAATAGTTGACTTAAATGCTAGCAATATTATGGCAGCTAGCACTGATAATGCTAAAGCTTGGAGTGAAGAATTAGAAAAGGTGCTTTGCAGAGATGCTCCATACACATTACTCTCGAGTCATCAACTAGTAGGGGTCTGCCTGTTTATTTTTGTCAGAAAAGATCTGATACCACACATTAGGGATGTTGCCCTAGATTGTGTCAAAACTGGTCTTGGTGGCACTACAGGAAACAAAGGATCAGTTGGAATCCGAATGGTTCTATATGGAACTTCCCTATGTTTTGTGTGTGCTCATTTTGCTGCTGGTCAATCACAAGTTACAGAGCGTAATGCTGATTATACTGAGATAACACGAAAAACCGCCTTCCCTATGGGCCGCTCTCTCTACTCTCACGATTATGTGTTCTGGTGTGGTGATTTTAACTACCGCGTTGATCTCGATAAAGATGAAATACGTTTATTAGTATCACAAAATAATTTACAACGAATTTTAGACCATGACCAATTGTTACAACAAAAAGAACAAGGTTTGGTGTTCAAAAATTGCTTCGAGGGTGAAATAACATTCCCTCCTACATACAAATACGATTTATTCAGCGATGATTATGATACAAGTGAAAAATGTCGAGCACCTGCTTGGACGGATCGAGTATTATGGAGAAGCAGGAAACATACAATAGACCCAGAGGGCACATCTGAATTAGCAGCAGGAAAACTGCTGCATTATGGCCGCGCCGAACTGAAACAAAGCGATCATCGGCCAGTTATCGCGATTCTTGAGATTGAAGTGCTACAAGTAAGCTATACTAAATGCATGGAGGTGTTTTATGAAGTAGTGAAAGATCTTGGGCCTCCAGATGCTAGTATAATTGTACAACCTTATGATGAATATAATAGCGAAGATTGCCCATTCGATGATAACGTGGTGGCAGCTGTTTTACAGGAATTATCTACGATAGGTGAAGTAACGTTAGTGCGTTTTGTTGACGATGCTTCTCTTAGTATAACATTCAGAGAAGGGCAAAATGCTCTAGCAGCTGCGCAGAAGGGGCAAATATATGCTTGTTCGATCCCATTACAAATTACTTTGAAAACCCCAAATTGGATCGATATCGTTCGATCTGAAATAGGTCTGTGTACAAACAACACAGTTCCATTATCGGGAGAAGCTCAACCTGAGCGGCCTCTCAGATCTGCACCACCCACTCCTCGCAGACAGCAGCCTAGCAGACCCCCCGCACCATCTCCGACACCTCTGGTGCCATCCAGAGCCCCTGCAGTAAGTCCGGCGCGCCCTCCGCCCCCGCGGCCGGCTCCTTTCCCGCCGGATGCGGGTAAGACAGTTGCGCAGTCTCCGGTGGCGTCTCCGCCGGCGGACAGCGTGCCACCGCCCACGTGCGCGCCACCGCCTCCGCCAGAGAGTAGCACGCCGCCGCCGGCCGGCCTGTCAACCCCGGGCGGCCAGTCGACTCCAGTCGGCCCGTCGACTCCGGCCGGCCCGCCACCCCCTGTGCCTGCCAGACAGGGAGCACCACCACCGCTACCCGCGCGCCCTCGACCAACGTAATGAACTAAAGTTTAGGCTTACGTAAGGTGTTGGAATGTCTCTGTATTGTATACTTACTATTTGTATATTTACATATTTTATGTCACCTTAAATTATTTTTAAATTGTCTTAATTTTAGTTCGAAATGTTATTCAATCAGTTGAATGTTTTTTTTACTTGTTATATTTAATTTTTATATAAGTACGAATTTAATTTACATTTTGGCTGCTAAAAAAACATTTCGACGTTGAAAATTACCATAATTACCTAGTAATTAGTTTTAATGTTTCTTTACGTAACTTTTACTGCAGAACTAACATTTTAAAACATTCTCTTTTCGCCGCGGTTTAGTATTTGATATATTTTTAGATTAAAACCTCAACTAAGGGGCCAACGCTGCGTTGGGCGGGCACCCGTCGCGTGACTATGCGCATGTGTCGTGTGCGGCGGTCCCCGTAGCGGAAACCGGGTTATTACCTGCGCAGTGTCGCTAGTTCAACTTTAACGGTGCGCATGTAGTCGTGTCGGTGGAGAACTTAAAACTATTATTACGTAGCAAAACGGGCGCGGGGCGCGAATGCCCGCGACGGGTGCCCGCGCGGCGAACTGCGACGATGCACTTTTGTATGGGACCGTGCGGGCGACCGCGTAACGCAGCGTCGGCCCTAAAGCTGCTTACTTAGTTTTAGTAATTATAGTCTAACTTTTTAATATTTTTTATTGCAACTACATAATTTACTTACTATACTCCATCTGTTTAGGTAATTAACTAAAAGTAAACAATCTTGATATGTCTTTTATCTAAAAGTTGTCTATAATTTTTATCTAAAAATGTTTACTATTTGTTATTTACCTAAACCGATGGAGTATAGGTACCTAAGCATAGGAAATAATAGAGTGGTTTATTTAAAATTGGATAATTAATTATCAACAAATATTGGCAATGTTCCAATATGGTTGCTTCACATATTGAATTTTTTATTGCTGTTGATTTTATCAACACAGTTGTTTACCATAGAATAGTATTATCTAATTGTGCTTGATTGTGAGGTGTGATGTTAAATAAGTATGTATTAAATATCAATCTGTATGGATATAAGTACTAGTGTTATACGAGATTACCTACTATATGTACTAATTATGATATTGATATAATTTATGTAACTTTGTTACAAAGTTATGTTATGTTTCTAAAATCTATATTATCTATAGTTTTACATGTCTGTGATTGAAGACAACTATATTCTTTTGTAAGAGTTGGAGTGGTTCCAATATAACAATACTGTGACCCAGTTCAGTACTTGCCTGCAAGGGTTAGCTAAACGTTTGTTCGGCAGCGGCAACTCTATGACCCTAGTGTGTATGATGTTGTTTGAGTAAGTCAGTAGCTAATCAAATCGCCTTGCCTAGTTCATTATTGTTAATATTCATCATCACCCTAAAATGCGTCGCAGCCGCGTGCATTCATTACGGAGCTATTTAATCATTCGTTTGAAAGAAAAAAATAAAAATGATAGCCAATTGAAAAGATGGTGTTCGCTAAAACGTTACATCCGAAGGAACTGATTGTCTGCGATCGAATGCTCTAATAACGGTTGCTTACGAATGATCACCGTGTGGACTCATCTTTAGTTATTTCTATTATATTCGGTACATCTTTAACGCGTGTTATTGTACTTTTGTTGATTTCCTGCTACTTTCTACTGACTATAACAATTAATTAAGTACTTATAATGTTAATGATAGTTATTACACCATATGTACAAGAAATTCTATAAACTTAGCTGAATTTGTCACAAATGCAAATAGGTAAATATGAATTGATAATACTAGTATCACAGCAGTAGGTACATCGGCCTTGCGATAATCACATAATCGTGCATGTTTAAAAAGTATTTTGATACCTACCTACACATAAATAACTATAGTAAAACAATATCCTGTTGTATCATAATAATAAGACATCTACAACACGCAAGCGCTTATTGGCTATTGCCCTTTAGTAGAATACAGAAAAGTTCTGGATCGATTTTAACATCTGCTCGTTTACATTCAAGAAGACCCACTATTAATCTGGTTTTTTAAGGTTTCTACTTTTTTATTTTATATAATAATTAAGACCTAGTGCGCACCAAAAAGATTGAAATCGGCCGTTTGATTATAAGCCAATAGTTCAATCAGTATGTGTAGCTCTTTGATCTTAACTATTTAGGGCTAAAATCTATGTACAAGTGTGCACAAAGTCTACTGATTCTAATATTCCACAACTATCACTCAACGCCGTCTAGTCTCCAGCTATGCAGAGTTTGTATTATGAGTACTAGACAACTGAGAAACATACTTATATATTTCTAAATACATAAATATTGTAGATAAATTACACCCAGAAACAGAACAGTATGTAACCATAATGTCTGATAGATCTGCCTAACTCGATCTGGATGGTTTACCTCATATTTACTTAGATAATTGTGTGTTCTCAACAAAGTATAGTAGCGTAAGTGAAATTTGTATCCGTCTTTTGTGATTACCGACTAGACACGTATAAACATTATTACAGTTTGTGTACCAAATTGTAGGTAATTAAATATATGACTTGCATTTGTATTCTGGAGTGTTATCTACGTGATACTGCGTTTTTTGAATCTTAGCTCGACGGTCTCTTTACGGATTTGGTATTATTTGATTCATCGGCTATCATTCTCGACTCCATGCACTCTTATCGGACCATACACTATCACAGTTAAATAAATTCTAATTATTAACAGCAGCCATCGTAGAGTGTGCTTCAGCGTGTAGAACGTTTAAGCCGATCAGCATTTATAGATTTAATAGCTGTGCATCGAATTGTCATAGTCGTAATGTTATTAACTGTCCATAGTTTTTGTTTACATAAAATATGATACAACGTATATGGACTTTTATAATAAATAGGTAGTTTTTACGCAAGTACATATTCAAATATTATAGGACGTAGGTACATTGCAAGCATTGCAACCGTTTGCTTCTGTGCCCTCTGATGATAAATCCAGGACACGACTAATTGTTTATTTTTACTATGTCTGCTGTACTATGGCTGTCGTTTGTTCGGTTCTATTCAAATCATAATCCTATGTCGTTTTATTTATGAAAATCCTTTATTTACAAGTACGGTAGTTATTTTTTTTTACTATTAGTACTTACTATGTCATTTTTAAGAAATCATTTTATGAATGTTTTAATAGGGTTGGTTCCCAGTAAAGTATAAAGTGCTGAATTCTTTTTTATATTCATATTGCATAGCAATTAGTATAATATTAGTTAAAATATCATTAACCTGTGTTTACTTCGAGTATTAGATACATTTTTTTGAATTAAGTGATATGAATTTAATAGGAAACATTGTCCAGAATTACTTTGTTCTTAAAAGGCTGTGTTTTGCATTTTATTCAAGTGAGATGAAATGTTGAAATCTCATATATTTTAAATTCGTCATGTTTGGTCAGTAGGTAGTGTTGACTGAACCGATTTGATGGTGAAAAGTTCCAAAAATATTTTTTTTATTTTCCTTTTTGTATTATTAGCAAGATTTCTATATGACCTATTTTTAAATAAGTTTATTATTTTTATTGTACGTGTCTCGTTCTTTAAACTGTTCACGTAGTAGGTACCTGATTGTTTTCTTTTTTCAGCTACGCGAAGTACTAAGTTCACTTCCGTGTTACGTATTATTATTATCGATCAAATTATGTATACTTACTTGAAATCTTACTTAACGACTAAGGCCCAAACATAGTAGATTGGTGTTACGAAGTAGAGTGCTTTTTGGATGTTAATGCTACATGAATTCAATAAGTAGATATGGTTTGCAATATGGCATTATAGGTGAAGGCCAGTGTTGATATGTTATACAAGTTATATCAAATATAGAATTATTTAAACCTCTGCCGTTTTATTTATCCGAACATTTGCAAATATTTGAAATATATATCCACAGGGTAAAATTAATACAAACTTCACAAAAGCAATTAATCAATTACTAGGCATTTTCATTTCTGTTTTTAATTTTGCATTACCTACTTACAACTGTAGTAACGATCTCTTTGTTAGAGTAGTATTCATTTTTACAAAAAGTATTTTTATTATATATATATTATGTATATTTAAACATGTATATTAAATTACAAAAAGAGCTTAATACAAATAGCACTAAAAAGTGCAAAATTACTAAGGGCCGACGCTGCGTTAAGCGGACGCCCGCGCGGTGCCATACAAAAGTGCTCCGGCATGCGTCGCGGGCGCCCGCTTCACGCAGCGTCGGCCCATAAGCCGGTCTATTTGGTTTTGTTTCTTCATTATTTAACAAGGGTTTGATCCAGACAGCAGTACCTACTCCTGGACACGGTGCGTTTTGTTAGGTCCCTTCAGGAGCCCTGATCACCGCCACTTCATCTCAATACATAGGTACGTAGGTACCCTATCTACCCTAGACCCAGATCCTGACAGCTAGGAAATATTTCCTTCCATTTAAAAAGCTGAGATTTCCCACACTTCTGTCTCATCAACGATCCGCGGGTGATGCATCCGTTTTGTGGTAAGCAGTCCCATTTAAGTATGCTGAAAGAATATATCACAACTGGCATACCAGTTGTGATGTATTCTTTCAACCTTTAACGGCTAGGCTCGCCTGATAAAAGACTTCAACGATAGTGTTACGTCGCGTCGGCAGTAATTGATGCCTAACGCTTCCGACACACCCAGATACTTTATTAAGTTTTGGTTGAGCAAAGGGGTTTAAGGTATCCGAGAGTTGGTTTTCCACAGATTCCATAATATCCCCTTGCTTTATGTGCATGACTTCACATTTGTCCACACCAAATTCCATCCTGATTTCGCTACTGAATTCTGATTTCCATCTTGGTTTCTGTTGTCTTCTGTAGCATCATCAACTAAAAGTTGTTGAAGTTGAAATGACTTGACCAATCTTTAACCGGTAACCTAGGCCCGAACTCTCCAAGTAAGTAGTGTGCTAAGAGGGTTCAAGGCAGTTTCAAGTTTTGCTGTTCTCCTAAATCTGGCGACTTCTTAGATAGTGAAGGACCGTCCTCAAACAACCTGCACCCGACATTAGGGAAATGCGTAGAGCGGTATCAATTTTATACACCTCCAGCACACTCATGTGTAGTGTTATCAGCTAGATCCGATTTGATAAAAATCGGGACAGATGGTAAACCAAATCGGGATTTGGGGTTTTAGATGGACAATGTATTTTTTTTTAAAGTCCTCCTGGTCACTGTCCCTTTCAGTTTTGCTGGTTTCTCCATCAGTTGAGATGGTGGTCAAACGCTAGCCTATCATTAATAAAAAAATCTCTTTGAGAAGCATGCGCAATACGACGCGCCATCGACTCGGGGTATGGTCCTTATTGGACGGTAGAACGAAGAGCTCATACCCATTGCTCGTCGTTTACAAACCCAGGCCTACTGTGGCCGGAAATTTTGGGGACGACTTGGACGTGCGAGTGTCCAGTTCCTTCACGGTTGCAAACAAACTAGCGACAAAATTTTTGTGTTATCCAAATTAAGATCCGTGATGGTGGGCAAGCCAGTGTCAGCCATAGGTACGTCAACTCATTCGCGGTTGCGGTTAAATCCTTCGCGGAAGGAGTTCGTTTCCCGTTCCCTCTCGAACCGGACCAGAACCAGAGCCTGGCGCGAGAGGTCGCCACCGCCAAACGCCTCCACAAGGATACGGTGGTGCTTCGCCTAAGTAGGACACACATCCACCGTAAGCACCACGGTTTTAAAAAAGTCAAAAACCAAAAAATAACTGAAGTTATGAATTACCGCTGTTTTAAAGGTTTGAATATTTTTATTTTAAAATTGTATTGTTGGTTACATTTTACTGCATATGAATGGAATGGATGAACTGAGTAAAGCAGAAGACATTGTGGTCGCATGTGACGAACGAAGATGACGCGGCTCTGAGGGAGAGAGAGACAACTAGCCAGTGATGCGCCGTGTGTCATTTTGAATGCACTTGACATAGTATTGCGTATGCGATACAGGTTAATTTATTGCAATAATAATGGCTTTAATATTATTTGATTTATTGGGACATTTAGGGTCCCGATCAGGTGCAAATCGGGACGCGTCCCCAGACCCCTAAAAATCGGGACACCTGGCAACACTACTCATTCATGACCCATACGACGCGTAGTGTTCCATGCGCGCCTCAAGATATCAGCAAATCGTAGGGGTTCAGCAGGGTCGAAGCCTACTGGAGCCATGAATTAAGTGAAAGTGAACCCCGGGGCCCTGGAAGAAAGGCTCAGGAGTGGGTTTAAGTCAGTAAAAGTCTGACACGCCCTCCTGCTCTGCCCAAGAGCGAGAGAAGTCATTGGATGATTTCCCACCATAAAAAAAAAACCTCATGAGGCAACTGGCACTATCATAGTCCTTATAATCTACATTGCTGGCATGTAGACCGATCTCTTCGAGAATGACGAGCCTGTTGGTTAATGGCAATATCAATGAGGAATAGCTTCTTAGAACCGCGGGACTCGATTCTACATCCAATCTGAGAAGTAGAGACGACATACTTTGTGTCAATATCCCTCGGTTTCTGATTTAAGCATTCGAAGTTGAGAATTACTCAAACTCTACTTTGCTCTGAAAACCTGTCAAAATTTGGCAGTTGAGTATGGTTTGAGACGTTCTTAACTTAAAATACTCAATTCAGAAATCCCTCCTATGACTATTAGTTTTGGTTCTCAGGACATATGTAAGGACTATAGACCGTCGGTAAATACGCGATCGCGATCGGTCAGGCTTAAACCTCAATAATGGGCATCGACTTATATATTGGGGTATTTTATTGATATAGTTTGATTACAAACCATATCAATAAAATTATTAGGTTAATTATTAAATCTAATAATAATAATTTAGTAATTAATTAGTTACTTATTGATTAGGTATTCAAACCCTTTTTTTTCCACAGAGCAACGAATTGTGCCTGTGTGCCTGAGAAACTGCGACACTGTTGTAATTTTTTTAAATGCTCTGTGATTTTTTCACGAATCTATTTTTTTAGTTACACTATTAAAATAAGTTTTAATTAATTTAGATTTTTCATAGTAGGTAATCAAATACCCTATTGCGTTTTTATCACCATTTAGCACATTAATTCTTGAAAGGATTATGAAGATGATACTGTATCTTCTGTAAGTAGGTATTGGAATTAGTGTTGCCTTACTATCGATATCCTATCGATAGGTTGTCAATACTATCGTAACCTCGAAAAATAGTCAGAATATCGATAGCCCTATCGATACTATTGAAATTTTACAATACTATCGATACTATCGATAGTATCTATGCAAGAAATTGAGCAATACTATTGATAAAGTGCAATACTATCGATAGTATCGATACTATTGGGTATAGATACTATCGATACTATCACTATTATGGTGTATTTTACTGCAATCACTGTCGATACTATCGATAGTATTGCACTTTATCAATAGTATTGCTCAATTTCTTGGATAGATACTATCGGTAGTATCGATAGTATTGTAAAATTTCAATAGTATCGATAGGGCTATCGATATTATGACTATTTTTCGAGGTCAACTATCGATACATCAACTATCGATAATTAGGCAAGCCTAATTGGAATAATAATCCGAGACCATGCAACCAATATCAATTTCTTCTTATTAGAAATGATCACTCCAAGGATATGCCAAAGCTTAGCCTTACAGATGAGGATGCTTATCAGCGAAATGAATGGCGCCGAATTATTAAAAAAGGCGACCCCGCGTAAGGGCAAGAGGCGAGAGCAAAGATTAATGGTCACTCCTATATAAGGTTGGAAAAAATTATGTAAGAATCATTCAAGCCCTTTTCCCAACCATTAATTGGGTTTCAGTCCCACCAGATGCGCCTGAACACTTCTGTTGTGATAAAAAAGAATATAAATTATTTAAGATTTTTGGATTGTGGTTCATAGGTTTATCAATTATCACATTAGCTCTCATCTGTTAACTACAAAAAAACTGCAGCAGATTGAAGTTCGGAATCTAGAAGTTAACTATTTTAATTGCAAACCAATTTATGATAATTGATTATGAAATAAAAACTCCTAAAAAGTTTGTGTATTACATTATATATTTTCTAATCACAGTGCTGAGACACTTATAACACAGGCAACTAATACATAATTTAGTAATTGATTTATTCATGTATTTACTTCTTGGGTACAGCATGAATGAAGATGGTGTGGCCGACACCGACCAGGCCGACAATGCAGAGAGCCATAGTCAAGCGGTACAGAATACCATCGAGGGGACCACCCTTCAGGAACACAGGGACATCATCTTCTTTCTGAAATACAGTAGACAACAAAAAGTTGTAAACACGTAAATATAGAATAATAATATGAGTTAGTGGGTCACATGTCTTATAACATGAGACTTGATAAAGAAGGGCTCAATCGAGTTGATGTGAATTGATATTTCGTAACTAACTAATGTAGCAGAGGTTATGCTTATGGTTGGTTAGGTTATTTTAGAATTTTATGGGAATTAATAAGATCTATGGTAGAAACTTTACATGTTGATAAATTATTGTTTGTACCACAACTTTTTCGAAAGAGAATAATTATTCTGTACAATTACACACCTTAACATTTGTGAGATATGTAAGACACTATGAACTGTTACTTTACAATAGGTAATTTTCATAATATTTTTCCTTCAACTATGTCACAACTGAACCATAACAATTAACTTGAGTTGAATAACATTGTAAGTTTAACCTTATGAGTACCATTACTAGAGACACAATAGAAAGACAATGATCGAGCGAATGCTGGTGTACGCTCGGGGTTTAATGAACTAAAATAGTTTAGAATAAGTCTAATATTTTTGAGATTAATGAAATCAAAACAAAAGATTTAAAATAAAATTATAAGACATTCATTTCACAAGCTTTCATAGATTGCTTGGTTAGTACTTGAAAATGATAGATATAAAGATTGGCTGTAAGATTAAATACATAATTCAGTAACATAAAGGCCTTATGTCTTTCTGTTGTAGAATGTACACTGTGTATATTTATTTAACACTGGGTTAATAAATAGTTATGAAGTATAATCTAATAATTACCTGGAATAGTTTCTGTTGCTGACGGATCTTCTCTGATAGGGGAGCGTAGGGAGTGTTGGTGCCAGGGATCAGCTTCTTGGAGCCGGGAGCTGCGCAAGCATCGACGACAGTCGACATGTGCGAAGTGTTGTACTGGATAGTTGGTGGGTCAACCCGTTGTAAAGCAATAGGTGCCTACGCGTAAGGAAAATTATCTATTTAAGTATGGGAGCACCAAGAGATAAAAACGTAACCAAAGTTTTTTTGTATCAACTTACCACAGGGAACAGTGGACTCTGCAAGTGGGTTGAGGCCACCAGCCTTCCAGTTACTCGGCTTAGTTGATGGTACATTTTGTCAAAGGGAGAATCTACTTTATTTTAAACCTGCAAAGTGCCTGAAAATCGAGCGATTACGAAACAAGTAGTTATCACGAACGTTTTGAAACTTAGAACTGTAGAAACGTGATGTCCCAATGTCAAAATTTTAATACTAAAAATAAAATACCAGCCCATTGATTATATAAATGTACTGGTCTGTTTCAATTGTATTTTTATCAAAAATTAGTTAAGGCTAGTAATATAATTTATTATAAGGAAAAATAAATATTATTGTAAAAGGAAATTGTTGATAGTTATTTTCAAAATTCCTTTTTGAACGCACGTCGGAACAGCATCGTTCGGAAATATTGTTTTTAGGTTCAAGAATCAATTTTCTTACTGTGAGAATAAATAATAGAAACCGCAATGAAATGCACGAAATACAAACTATTATTTGATTTAAAATAAAAAATAAATTGGGAAACTTGCTTGCAAAGAGTAAATAAAAACTTTTAAATTGTTTTAATCAGTTCTAGAAATAATAAAATAAACTTTTATTTCTAAACGCAAAGTTCAGCCATATTTCTTTTTGAGTTTGACAGTTCTTTTACTTAGAGCACGTTTTTAGAAGAAGGTAAGTTCGTAAAATAACTTATAAAATCGTGAATTGTGTGCTAATTTCGAGCAAGAGTACTTTTTTATGTATTTGAGTGTTTAGGGTAATTAATTTCTTGATGATGACGGTGTCAAGCTAATCCGATATTCGAAATTTAAATCTCCGCGTGGCGTGTCATGTCTGGACATCGCTTGGCATTTGTTTCACCAAAACTTTAGGCCACCTGCCATAAAAAATCCGTAGTTATTGTTGTAATCAAATAACTCCTGTTTTCAGCAACACAATGCAGATCTTCGTAAAAACCCTCACGGGTAAAACCATCACACTTGAGGTGGAAGCCTCAGATACTATTGAAAATGTGAAGGCAAAGATTCAGGACAAGGAGGGAATCCCACCAGATCAGCAGCGACTTATCTTCGCTGGTAAACAGTTGGAAGACGGCCGCACTCTCTCTGACTACAACATCCAGAAGGAATCCACCCTTCATTTAGTGCTCAGGCTTAGAGGAGGTAAGATTTCATGTTATGTTTTCGACACAGTGAATGTGATAATGTTACGATTTTCAATATTTACTAACAAGCTTAACTTTTCAGGTACCATTGAACCATCTCTGCGTATCTTGGCCATGAAGTACAACTGTGACAAAATGATTTGCCGCAAGTGCTATGCTCGCCTCCATCCTCGTGCTACCAACTGCCGCAAAACCAAGTGTGGTCACACCAACAATCTGCGTCCCAAGAAGAAGCTGAAGGATTAAATTATTTTATTACATGCAGTTGCAAAATGCATAGCAGTTCCATCTTAATTTGCAAACCATATTAATTAAGCCAAAATTAATAAAAGTGTAACAACTAATTCATTGTTTTAATTATTGACATCAAGATTTATGACTAGATTTACTGAAATATATATAAATGTGATCCCATGGAAAAAGCAATTTATTAATATTATTATGAAATTTGGTGCTAGGGAGTTATAAACTCTGTGGAGTTTGGTGAGATTATTGCAAAAATAATTTAGTTACCGAGGGTCTGTCTAGGAGAGTTATAGAAAGAAACAAAAACATTTTATTTGCTGGAAAAGGTGCAAACTTATAGAAGCCGCCTCATGGTTCCAAACCCAAATGGACCGAACGGAATCCTATTGCTCTTCAGTTCTTTAATCACAAGTAACTGCACACATCTAGTAGGAATTGTAAGGTTTTATAACCATGTTATAGTTTGATTATTCTAAAAGGGAGACAAAATTGCAAACCATTACCAATAGGTATAACGGGCCCTCACCTCACGTACAATCTATTTGCTATTAATAAGGTGCGACCAGACCTGACGAATGCGCCGCGCGCGTGCTGTTACAGCTTAAGTTTGGAGCGCCGCTCTAGTGCAGCTCCAGCAAGGCTCTAGTAAGGCGCGCGCGCACGTAGCTTCTTTCGCGTTTGAACTTTGTATGTGTACCGCGAGCTGCCCGCGCGCACCCTCTACGCCGCTCGAGTACGGCGCATAGCTTGCGCGCGAGCGGCTTCGTAAGAGTATGAAATGCACGCGCGCAGTTTGCATGCAGCTCTCGAGCGGTCCATTTACCAGGTTTGGACACGCCTTTTGGGCCAACGCTGCGTTAAGCGGGCACCTGTTGCGTGACTATGCGCGTGGATCGTGTGCGGCGATTTCCCATAGCGGAAACCGCATTGTTACCTGCGCAGTGTCGCTAGTTCAACTTTAATGGTGTGCATGTAGTCGTGTCGATGGAGAAGCGATACGTAGAACTTCGTAACGGTAAACTGCGCAGGGGGTATAATAAATTAAGTAACTAATAATGGTGATCATGAGTTCATGACCTTTGACAATAATATAGCATAGACACCTTTTTTTGTGAGGTGGATCTTATTATCATATAACTTCTTCCGCTCTGGTTGGATCAGGAGGGCACGCCAGAATTTAATGACTTTAAGTAACCCACCTGTAGGTAAATAAAGGTGGGTTATTATTTAGTCAGCCACCCTTTGGGTTCCAGGGGAACAGTAACTATTTCGAACAAACGACCTCAATTTTGGGCGGTTCATTTAATCCAAAGCCAAGTACCTAGCTGTTCGAAAACTAAGCATTCTTGCAAAGGTCCGACGGTACTTCACACCGGGACAGCTTCTAATGTTATACAAAGAACAGGTTCGATCATGTGTGGAGTACTGCAGTCACATATGGGCTGGTGCTGCAAAATGCTATCTAGCAGCTTTGGAATGAGTGGAAAAGCGTGCGAAGAGGCTAATTGGGGATCCAGATTTGGTGAAGTCCAATCTACAAAGCCTCGAGCACAGGCGCAGGGTAGCCAGCCTATCGGTATTTAACAGGTTGCATTTTGGACTTGGTTCCGCCATCACCTTTCTACCATCGGACAACCCGACGTACGGCGAGTATCCACCCTTACGTTGTTGTAAGTTCAACGGTCCGGACTGTCGTCGGTCGTCGTTTATACTACGTGCAACGAAGGACTGGAACAATTTGCCTGCTGCGGTCTTCCCGTCCAACTATAATTCAGGTTTCTTCAAGGCTAGAGTGAATCTCTTAATAAACTAGTGCGCCTCACCATCAATGATAGCATTACTGCTTACCATCAGGTGGGATCGCAGTCAAGCACTTGTTTATATAAAAAAAAAAAACAAATCTAAAACTAGTTGATTCACAATTTAATTATGTTCCAAAACATATTGTGTACGCTTACCTTTAGCTTTGGGTGAAGCGAGAGGGAGTGCCAGACTGACGTATACATCTTTTTTACGATTATGTAGGAAAAATAAAACAAATTCTACTAATAAAATGGTTTGTATAATTTGTGTAAAATAAATGCATCCACAATTTAAATTTCTTACATTCTATTATTGTCAAAATGTCACTTGACAGACGGCACAACCATTAGGCTATATCTACTTTTATTAATTTAAGTAGATATGTCCTGAGAATTTTTCAAGACATCATGTTTCGATATACACAGAGATTCACTCGGCTCGCTATACACAAAGTACAAAAACTTGTGTCCGTGATTACCACCATAGCTAATTGATTCAAAATTCCCTAAGTACCTACCTACCTAAATAATTAGTACTTAGTATTAGCAACCCAAACAAAAATTGTTAGTAGTGGACACCCTTACTACCTTAGTAGTCAGGGTGTCCACTGCTAATGTCTTAGAAAATGCCCTGACTTTCTCTGACCACTTTTTCAAATTCGCCTGACCAACATATTCATTTTTCATAAAAAATATTGTATTTAATTTCGAAATCTTTAATTTTTTCAAACTCATTATGTAATGAACAAACCTAGAACCACGAAAATGACGACAACTACGACGTAATTTTACAGGTGCCCATAATCGTAGTCAAATAAATAATAAAAGCGATCGATATTCAAGGTTCAGCAACGTTTGTGTTTAAAATTCATTACACATCGAGACAACTCCACTTAATCGTTAAGCTCTTAGTCCCTGCTATCATAAAGCTTTTGACAGTCAATAGGGGTAGGTACTGAAAACTCCAAGTCTGACACCAGTTTCGCCACTTATTATTGTGTGCGCGTGCTTGAAGTCTTGAATAGATAAGTGGACTAGGCGAAACTATATGGGTACTTTGCAGTTTTACTAAGGGGTTCCTTAGTAAAACTGCAAAGTACCCGTATACTTCTAACAAGGAATAATCTAATTAAAATCATAATGTATGTCACTCCAAACCTGGTCAAATTCTTCAACTGTCCAGACTCGAGATTCAGGGTCAGGGAACATTCAAGTAGGTATTACGTAAACACGATAGCGGGGTGGGGGTCTTTGCTTTGCTTATTTTTGATGATATGGCGTATGGGGAGGTCTGGATGGTGATTACGTCAGCAGTAGGTATACATATATTTTTTTTTACTTTTAGGAGAACGATGTCTATTTAAAACCTCGAAAATGATTTAGTAAGGTATCTATCTCTATCTATTTTTTTTTGTTCGGGTACTAGTGAGTAGGTACCAATCAAGAATGTAGGTACTAATTTATTTACTTTTGAAAGCGATTTGTGATGGAGGGCTTTTACGGACATGAAAGCTTTGGCTACACTTCCCGAAAATACTTACATTTAATTAACATTATGAATGAAGCGGGTTACTTGTTCATTATGTTGTATTAAAAAATTATGAGCACGCGTCATTTTACTTTTCTGTCATTGACACATAAGGTTAAAAATGCCTTGATTGACGCATGCTCATAATTACATGTAGCAACTACATAATAATAGCTTGCGCAGGTTAACGAGTGGAAATGATTTAGTTAATTTTTATACATATATTCTATGTTGTAAAAAACTTATTAAACTAGAGTAACAGATTCAATCATTATTAAGAAACTATTTATAATATAATAATTGTTACTTATATCTAAATCTGGACGGATTATTATATTCACTATAATTGCACAATGTTGCAACAAAATTGTATTGTAGACTTTCTATACCATGCCGAAATGTACAACTTTGATTTTCGGCGGCTTTTGCGTTGAGTTTTCTGAAAATAGGATTTATATAAAATTAAATGGGGATACATTGAAATTATTTTGGTGCAACGAGTAATACAGGTGAATAAGTAGGGACATGCTTTGATGAAGAATGACAATACCAGATGACATAATTCATGCACAAAAAACAGTCTCGATTTTCTACAACGATTTTATTATTAACGTTCGAGTAAGATGACTGCTGGGCTTTTAAATGGCACAATTAGTACGTAGTAAAGACCACATTAGCATGTTTAAGGTCCATACAAGAAGCGGAACTATAAAGCTACACGATTTTTGAGACTACTTACTACACAGGCAATACACAACGTGTCTTGTACTCATCATTATAAATATCTTTTAGTAAAGAACCAATCCAAAAATCGCAAAAAAAAGGAATGTATATGGTAAGTGCAAACGTACCTACATGTTTGGAGCACCAGATTTTTTTTCTCTCGATTTCTGGTGGCGTAGTACAAGTTTTTATAATAAAGTGAACAAAATGACCCCCTAAAAAATCTTCAAAGCTAATTCCGTTTATTTTTCCTGCAAGAAGTGAATTCGGGCTATCTACGCATAAGGTATAGAGTCGGAATTCACTTCTGATTGTTCGACAGGCTTTTCACTGCAAGTACAGTTGACAGTTGAATAAAATTATATATTATTCAACTGTAAATGTATTCAGTGTACAGTGGTAACCAGTAATAAATTAACGTGCAGAGTCGCGTGCGTCACAAACAAATGAGGTGCAAATGACAGATGGTGGCATGCGTGCATCACACTTCAACGTAGTCGAGCGTAGTACCAGCTGGTGGGACGTGCGGCACGTGCGACACGTGCGGTGCGTGGGACATGTGCGCCGCGAGCGACACGTGCGCGGGCGCGGCCGTGGCCTGCGGCTGCTGCGGGGTGAAGGCGGCGAGGTACTTGTGAGGCGGACACAGCGGCAGGCTCGCTGCTAACTCCCGAGATGGCTCTGGAGATACGCGGGATTCCTGCTGAGCAAACGAATAGAGAATATAACTACATATAGACATCGATGTAAGTACCTTTTTACCACACGAAACCTCCGTGGAGTATTTATAATAACAGATCAGTATTTTCTGCAATGACCGTTTATAAAAATATAAAGAAGCAATAGTATCTCTCTAAAATAATTACTTATAGTATAGATACTGCAGACATTTAAGGAGTTAGTTACATTTTAAATACCTTCTCTGTTAGATGACACAAACATTTAATTTGCAAACTTTTGACTTACCGAAACAACAGCGATGGTAACGGTATCCGAGAACTTAACTTTATTCCTTTCACCAGAACGATTCCCTTGTTTCTCTGGGACATCGCTGTCCATCCGATACGTTCTGTCCTTCAAGCTTGTACTGGGATGATAATTATTATTTTGGTAACGATATAAAGTGTTAGGTGCTTCTTCTCTTAACTCAGTTTGGTACAAGTGTTTGAAGTGTGTGGAAGCCATTCGTTCGTCGTGTGGTCGAGGTATTATGTCGACAACTGTGTGTGCAGGTTTGACGGGTGCTTCGCTGATTGTCAGTAGCTTGTGTTTCGGCGCGCTATAGTTCGATAGTACGTCCATACTATGCCATCGTACGCTTTGTGAATTTCGTATCGGCTTCGGGTAGTCTCGGTATGAATCGTCTCGCACGTCAGTGGTCCATATCGTGTTGTCTCTTTCTAAGTACTGGTGGAGGTTAGGTCGTATGCTATTGGTTGACACAGTCTCTGTGTGCGTGATGGGCACCTGCATCAGTGTGGGATGGTTCGGCAGCGACACGCGGGGTAAGGGGGGTGGTTTCGTCTTGACAAGCTCTGACGACACGCTTGCTTCCTCTTCGGATCCGGTATATGAATGTGAACTGCAGCTCGAACATGATTCTGAACATTCGGACTCTGAAATTGGAAGGAATTGAAATCAGTCACGGTTGACTTGCCTACTAGAATTTAGCTTGATACGATTCGATATCAATTCGATTTATTTTTGTTTAACCAAGATCGTTTCGGTGGCTACTTCAATAACTTAGGCTAAGGGATCGGTGAAGTGTTTCCCAGTAGTTTCGGCTGTGCGTTGATATGTCAGTCAGTCAGTAGTCCTTTTATATAATTATAGATACTTACTGTAAACAACAAATGTTTAGGAGCAAAATCAACTAACCGGGAGTGTTATCAGCGTAATGTAGCGCTAGAGCAGCTGCCTCGCTGGCGAGTGCGGCGAGCGCACGCCGCTCGGCGGCCCAGCGCGCGTCGCAGAACAGGTCCCAGGCCGCCAGGTCTACTGCCAAGCTTAAAGCCTTCTCAATGCGACCACGTCTGCACAAAGGTACACTATTTAATTAGTAAATAATAATCTGTTTAGTGTAGTACGTAGACAGTATACTATGGACTATCACCACTCTCCATCATTTAATAAATTTTGTGTATTTGTCCCAAAATAGGGTGACTGGCAATTAGTGAACGATACTTAAACACGTGATTGTACACATGATCACAACAACTTTCCCAAAGAAACTTTTTTTTAGACTCATTAGTTATAACAAAACAGCTGTTTGAAATTTGCGTGCGCGCGCTCAGCTGTTAGCCGCGTAAGGCCTTTGACTCATGTAATGTTTTTAACTTACCTACAATAGCGCTAGAGCACATGCGCGGCTTGCAAACCTATCGGTGTACGAAATTAGTGTAGGTGCCTACATGTTTCGGTTAAATATTTTTTTTTTTTTTTTTTTTATTCGGTATAAACCAGTGCTTGACTGCGATCCCACCTGATGGTAAGCAGTGATGCAATCATTGATGGTGAGGCGCACTAGCATATTAAGAGCCTATTCACTCTAGCCTTGAAGGCACCTAAATTATAGTTGGACGGGAAGACCGCAGCAGGCAAATTGTTCCAGTCCCTCGATGTACGCGGTATAAACGACGAAGCAAATCGCTTAGTTCGGACCGTTAGTGTTTCAACAACGTAAGGGTGGATACTCGCCGTACGTCGGGTTGTCCGATGGTAGAAAGGAGATGGCGGAATCAAGTCATGCAATTCCTGCGCACACTCTCCAAAATGCAACCTGTAAAATACCGATAGGCTGGCGCTACCCTGCGCCTGTGCTCGAGGCTTTGTAGATTGGACTTAACCAAATCTGGATCCCCAATTAGCCTCTTCGCACGCCTTTCTACTGAGTCCAAAGCTGCCAGATGGCATTTTGCAGCACCAGCCCATATGTGGCTGCAGTACTCCACACACGATCGGACCTGTGCTTTGTATAACATTAGAAGCTGACCCGGTGTGAAGTACCGCCGGTCCTTTGCAAGAACGCCTAGTTTTCTAGCAGCTAACTTGGCTTTGGACTCAATGAACCGCCCGAAATTGAGGTCTGAAGAAATTTTGACACCCAAGAGCTGAAGGCGGTCGGTGCACTCCAAGGATACATTCCGAAAAACAGGAGCCAAGGTGAACGGACTCCTTTTGGCGGTGAACAGACATGCTTGTGTTTTGGCGGCGTTGAATTCTACCAGATTGGTTTCACCCCACTTGGAGACTGCCTGAAGAGAGATATTCGTACGCTCCACCATAGCCTCTCGTTTGGACCAGATTAGTTCCTTACTAGCCCGAGCACCTGGAAGGTATCTCTCTACAACTGTGCTATCATCTGCATACCCATAGATACCGGGCATCAGCAGATCATTAATATGCAGCAGGAAAAGAGTTGCAGAGAGAACTGACCCCTGAGGAACTCCGGCATTAGTGGTCATGGGCTCTGATGAGCATCCATCGACAACAACTCGGAGAGACCGTTCACTCAGGAAGTCTTTTACCCAGTTAATCAGACCAGGGGAAATGCCGTACGCTGGAAGCTTACTCAAAAGACTGGCGTGCCATACCCTGTCGAAGGCCTTCGAAACGTCTAAGGAGACAGCAATTGCTTCTCCGTTCTTCTCGAGGGCCTCGCCCCACATGTGAGTGGTATACACTAGTAGGTCCCCAGTAGACCGATTGTGGCGAAACCCGTATTGTCGGTCACTGAGGAGATCGTTACCTTCCAGGTATGCCATGAGGCGCGAGTTCAATACACGCTCCATAATCTTGCAGAGTATGGAGGTTATTGAAATCGGCCGATAGTTGGCGGGATCGGCACGACTGCCCTTTTTGGGCACGGGTTGCACGTTGGCAAGCTTCCAGGATTTGGGCACTTTACCAGTCCTAAATGAGAGGCGATACAAGCGCGTCAATACAGGAGACAACTCGGGTGCACATGCCTTGAGAACTATTGCTGGTATACCATCTGGTCCACTAGCTTTATTCACGTCTAGACGCCACAGTGCTCTCAAAACTTCTCTGTTCCTTATGCGAACCTCGGGCATCGAGGTGTTGCAGTGAGGTAGATTCGGTGGAGTAGCACTGCTAGTATCAAGACGAGAATTATGGGCGAAGAGAGATGCAAAGAGACCAGCTTTCTCTCTCGCCGAGTGAGCCAGTGTCCCATCAGGTTTAACCAGCGGAGGCAATGAGGGCCTACAGAAGTTCGCTTCGACCGACTTGGCAAGGGACCAGAATGCTCTGCTACCGGGCGGCTGTGCAGAGAGCTTTGTGCCAATATGGGTAATGCGGTCGAACCGAGCCTTCTTCAGTGCCTTTTTGTAGGACTTGGCAGCACGGTGGAAAGCACTCTTCTTTGAGCTCAAATCCGGAGCTTTGCGGTCACGAGCGTCAACCCAGGCGAGAAACGCCGAATGTTTACGCTCTTCAGCTTGAACGCAATCGGCGTTGAACCATGGGTGAGCTGAGCCTCCGATGGGTACGTCACTGTAAGGGATGAAAAACTCCATCATCATCATCATCATCATTTCAGCCGAAAGACGTCCACTGCTGGACATAGGCCTCCCCCAAGTGTCGCCACAATGAACGGTCCTGTGCATCTCGCATCCATCGGACTCCCGCAACCGTTACCAAGTCATCGGTCAACCTTGTAGGAGGCCTTCCAACGCTACGTCTTCCGGTACGTGAAGTTCCAAGAGGTGAGGAAACTGTTACGATACATCTGTCCGGATCGGTGGTCAGCAGAAGGTCCAGACAATTGGCAGTATGACCAACTACATCAGGCACCCTAGTCACTTGCTTGACCAACTGGGAAAGGCCCATCGACACTGCAAAGTTTCGCGCTTCTCTCCCAGCGTGGTCGGTCCTCTGGTATGGGAAAAGCCAGTCTTGGTGGCAGGCGTTAAAGTCCCCCAGAGCGACGAGATGCGCATCAGGGTGCCGATGCAGAGCCTTATCGGCGGCCTCACTGAGGTGGTTGAACAACCGAGTCGTCTCCTGATCACCGCTGTGCGAACGGTAGACACAGGCATAAACAATTTTGTCCATACCAGTGTCCACCAACAGCCATAGCGTGGATAAATTAGGGTCTTCAAGGTGACGGAGACGCTGGCAGCAGATGTCATTACGGACGTATACACAGACCCCGGCACGCTGCAGGAAATGATGCTCCAGTGAGTATCCCGGGTAGTTGAGGTACGCCGTATCAGACGGACATCTAATTTGGGTCTCCATCAAGAAAAGCAAGTGTGGCTTGCCAGTCTCAAGATGGTGGTGGACCGCAACGAGATTGGAGTGCAGTCCTCTAATATTGGAGAGGTGCACTTGAAATGAGAGGACGTGCATCCGCTGTTGACACTTGCCTTTCTTTTTACCTTTCATATAGATGAGTTTTGGAGTGAATAGGAGAGATGGAAGATGGCAGTTGAGCGAGGTGATGCGACGTTAAACCCAACAACACAACCAGAGTTGCTGCGCCAATGGAGGGTTGATCTGGAGACTGCGGGGACGCCCGAACCCCCCCAGGGATCGCCATCGGGTCCTCTCGCCTGGTCGCCAACCGGCACGATGGGGCCACCCTGGGATTTTTCGCAGTTGGCGGGGCAGCCTTTTGTGCGTGTCTGGCACACTACTTGGGCCCCCAACCATCTGCGGTCGGCCAGCGGAGCACCGTGCTTCGGATCCCGCTACCCTCCACGATCAAACGTCCGACACAACAACAGTTGGCGCATCATACCCGGTATATGCGCAGACCCATCTTCCACCATACGGCTTCACGAGACATCATGCCGGAACACGACGAATCGCTTGGCGGCATGGCTTTGTCTGATGGGTGGTAACTTTAAAGCCGGCAGCCGATGCTATGGCCTACCACCGCCTTTACTGCTCAAATAATATCCAAATACAGTTCCTTTCGAATACCGATATTAGAGACACAATAGGAAGACAATGAGATAGCGAACGCCGGCGTTCGCTTGGGGTTTAATGAACTAACTAGGAACCGTAAGCCTTTAAATGCCTAGTCCTAAGCCACGGAACATAGGCCTACGCTGCAGATGTGACGCCCTGGCCGCCACGTGGCCATTTAGGTACACAATGTTGTACCTATATAAAGTTTCTCTATTTATGACACGGTGAGGAGATTAGAATAAATTATGTAGTATTTTGGTACTTTACATGCGCGCGCTACAATAAATAAATCCATAATCTTTCTAAACAAACTAATGTCAGGAATTGCATTTGTTTTGTTACTTATCTACGATGTTTAGAAGCGACTTATAAGACACCACTACATTATTAACTGACACGCTACCTACTAGACACTGGGCATTGTTCAAGTTAATTCAAGTTTCCAATCCTTCTTGGGTACAAGAGTTGGTACAATAGTTTTGCTGCTTCGCCATTACCCCCTTCCGAGTACCAACACATCATTGACCACACCATGTCACTGTATTCACTCGCTGTGTAACTGTATGGCATTTGCGCGGGCGTAAAAAAATAATAAATATAAAACATGTGCAAGTGCATGCGACGCGCTTTCCGTGTGACTGTTATTATAACGTTAACATTAAAATGTTGTTAATATGTATTAGTTTATTATTTTTGAGATTATTTTATGTATTCTGTCTATGGGCCTTAGTTGCCTGAAAAAAAAAAAACTATTATTATTATTATTATAACCTACGTCACTACTGCACGGCAAAGGGAGCGGTACGGACGGGGGAGGGGGGAACGTGACTCGTGAGGCGCTCTACTAGTACATTGGCTTTCCCGGGCGCGCGCGAATTTCAAACAGCTGTTTTGTTATTGTCATGAAACTAATGGGTCTAAACAGTGACTTTGGAAAAGTTGTTTGAGATCATGAGTACAATGACGTGTTTAAGTATCGTTCACTAATTACCAATCAACTTATATTCGCTTTATTTGAGCAATATCAAAAATTTATACCTACCCTATTTTTTAAAGAATCAAGTTAATTTTGTATACAAATAAGTAAATACAATACACTAAACGTTGTGAAGTGCTATCGTGAAATGAAGCTTGACCGCATATTTACTGTAACGACAACAGCAGTAATGGCCATAAGCCAAACTGTTAAGCGTGAATTAAAGTGTAATAATCTCATGGTTGGAAAAATTAATAAAAAGTACGTAAGTAAGTACCTGAGTAGATGATGGAAGAACTTCCTGGCGAGGTCGTGCACGGGCGGCGCGTACCGCGCGGCGGGCGGCGCGTGCGGCGCGGCGGGCGACAGGTAGGCGCCCAGCGCGCCCTGGGCCACCGCCTCCGCGCCCGGCGCGCCTGTGGGCGCCATCGAGAATACATCAGTACATCCACCATTACGATAGTATCCTAGTGACGTCCACAGCACCCATAACATACAATGAGAATTGGAGTAATACTGAAATAGATCATGATATCAATGAATATACGGCATGGGCGCGCTAGGCACGTAACTGTCGGCCTCTCGTGCACGACCTCGCCAGGAAGTTCTTCCATCATCACAAATCGCCCTTATTTCATAACAGCTAATGCTAATTAACTAATTTTATGTGTTTTAAAATCAAATGTTTTGTGTTAATGTTGTGATTGTCTCTAAGTGTTGCAGCACTTGAATATAGTTTTATAATAATAGGTCTTTACCTATGTAATTGGAGATTCTATAACCAGCATTTTCAGAATTAATTATCTGTGGATTGGCGCGCAATTCGAAATTCAAATAAATTTTATTCGAAAGACGTGTTACTTTAATTTCAATTTCAGTCATTTGTTTTTAGATAGTTTTTTGTTTTTGTGACATTGTGGTAGTTTTTGGCGCTATAGATAAACTGAAAATTCGTACAATTTTCGAATATGAGTTCCTACGTGGAAATACCGCTACGCAAACAACACGAAACATTAACGACGTGTACGGGCAGAACACTGCTTGCATAAACACAGTCCATTATTGGTTCAATCGTTTTAAATCTGGAAATTTTGAGTTGAAGAACGAGCCTCGCGGTCGGCCGGTAACTATTGTCGACAACGACAAATTGAAGGCGATAGTGGAAGCGGATCCATCTCAATCTACGGCTGAGCTTGCTGCGGGCCTTGGGTTAGTGTCAAAACAACATTGAAGCACTTGCGTCAAATCGGAAAGATAAAAAAGCTAGATAAGTGGGTGCCACACGAACTAAGCGACCGACAGCGAGATTTACGTGTCGAAGCATGCATAGCACTACTGAATCGGCATAGAAACGAGGGAATTCTTAATCGAATTGTTACCTGCGATGAAAAGTGGATCCTGTACGACAACCGTAAGCGTTCGTCTCAGAGGGTGGACTTGTACATCACAGCTTCTTACCGAATGGTACAACAGTGACGGCAGATGTCTATTGCCAAGAATTGCAAACAATGATGGAGAAGCTCGCAATTCAATAACCAAGACTAGTCAATCGCTCTTCCCCATTGCTTCTCCACGACAACGCGCGAGCTCACACTTCACGACAGACCATCGCAAAGCTACAAGAGTTACAGCTGGAAGCTCTCCGTCACCCACCGTACTCACCGGACCTTGCCCCAACAGATTACTACTTTTTTCAAAATTTAGACAATTTTTTAAGTGGGAAAAAATTCAACACCCGTGATGCAGTACAAAACGCTTTCGCTGACTTCATCGCCTCCCGTCCGACAGACTTCTACAGTAAAGGGATAAACAAACTGCCATCAAAATGGCAAAATTGTATAGATAATTTGGGCCAGTACTTTGATTAGCTGAAATAAAAAAATTACCAAAATTTTTATATTTTAAAATTGTCATACAAATCTCCAATTTCATAGGTAAAGATCTAATATATAATTGATCGTGTAAATTCTCAGTGCATGTAATGTTGACGATCCTAATAATAAATAAATAAATGAATTAATAAACAGCACGTACAGTTTCCGTACTGACGAACGTCTTTCCTTGTAAATTATTACTACAGACAGTATGGAAAATGAACACTTACAATTATTTTAGAATACATTCCAGAGCTGCATGGAAATAAAGGAATAAGTTAAAAACGGCTGTTAGAAACAACATCAACTGGCACATTTGAAGATATGATAGTGCTCACCAGTTTTACTCCTCAGCGCAGCACAGACAAGCATGTTGACTGCCCAAAGACACTCAGTACCCTCTCGCTCCCAGTCCATGGCGCGAATTAACGCTACAGCATTTGAAGACCGTTTAGTGCGGACCCAAGCCTGAAAAAACGGCATTAATTTTTTCTTTGACGCCATTTACTTATTTATTGTATTCTTCCTCTTCATATTTTCGTGTCCATGAAAGAGAGAGAGAGAGTAAGTGATATTTATATATTTAAGAGGGCCCTTCCTAACGTCAACGCGAGCTTTGTTTACTAGCTTATTGCTTCATCTTACGCAATCCAACGCGATGTTTGATGAAGAGGCAACGCGAAAAAAGAGAGATGACGCCTGAAAACTGTTGGAATTCGGTAATTCCGTGATTTACTCGAATATTTCACAAGACTTGTTCCAGAAAATACGTGTTTTTTCTTTTAAACCTTCAAAGTATTTGAAAAATTTGATGTCATTCAGAATCTCGATTAAATATGCAAGGCTTCTATGGATGTACTTTTTTATATTTTTAATATATGAGTACATTACGAAGGGCCAAAGTCCACGTAAAATAGCAGATTTTCAGAGGTCTATACTGGATTAGTTTAACACAAATTTATAAATTGATTTCTATAGAAGCCTAGAATAATATGCACAAGATATCTGTGCATACAAAATATCAGGAGAAAGATGTGTAATAACATCATAATCACGTAAGAGCGGTTTTATAAAAATGTAACTCGGGTTGGCCGCTCTTAATTAAAAAACATGTGTATTTACCGTCAACAACCGAGGGTGCGTAATGTGCAGAAGCATGAGTGGCCCGCCAGAGAATGTCGCTAAAATAAATGGCCCACCCTTAGCGCTTCTAGTAGACAGCAACTGCATTCGTCGAGAATCTCTGGATATGAAACAATTATCAATAGTTTTAAACCCAGTTTTTTTATAATGTAGTAGAAAGTAAACTGGTAAATTACCGCGAATATGATGTGAGGTCCAGACATTTGGAGTGATGGTGCAGCAAGGAAAGCGCGCGATCAAAGCATTGTAATCTTCCGCCTTCCTCTGCAGCTATGATCAGCTCATCAGCCCAGCGGATTTCTGTTGCTATCTGAAAACAATTAAGGGTTTTAACATCGAAGTTCTTTTGCTAAGAGTTAGCCGAGGAAAAGTGTAACAGAATGTTTTATTGCCATTAGACGCCTGTACTGGGTGGGGCAGTGTGCAAGTGGCAATGGGCAGGGCACATTGCTCGCAGAACAGATGGCCGATGGGACCGAAAGGTTTTGGAGTGGCGACCACGTTCCGGAAGAGGCAGTAGCATGCCCTGGTGAAGGTTGCTGGAATCAGATGGATGTGTGACGAACAGGATCGTTCATTGTGGCGACATTTGGGGGAGGCCTATGTCAAGCAGTGGACGTCTATCGGCTGAAATGATAGTGATGATGAGGGGGTGAGGGGAGCGAATGCAAAGAATACCACGTTGTTCACACCACGAGGGAATACAGGTGTGATTTTGAAATTTAGAACACCTTGCTTCTTAGCTAAGTCAGCTTTTATCGAGCGATCGAGGGCCGACAAGGCAGATATTTTTTCGGACATTGGACTAAGATACGGTAAACCGACATTTGATCAAAAGTGTATTCTAAAATTAAGAACATAATTATGTAAATCAAGAGTGCATAAATTACATCTAGGCAAGTGTAGTCCATCGCCGAATACATCATCAGTTACCATCAGGTGAAATACATAGTAGTGAAGCAGAGGCTATCAATAAAATTAAAAAAAGAAAGTGCTTGGTGTTATTTTAAACTTACAAATCCAGCTCTAGTAGTATGCGTAAGGCCGGCCACACAATGCACGACATGGAGGGAGCCGTCGATACACGCGATCAGTAGTCGCGAGTCGCACGGAGAGCGGCGTACGACGCGCACGGGCGTGGACAACGACACGTGCGTCGCACTGTCGCGACCGCTACACAGTTTAGTCGCGCGGTCTTCCGGAGTCACCTCGTAGCGTAACCAGTCTAGGTTGACGCCGTTCTGAAAAAAAAAAGTTTGTTGTTTTAGAATATGGGTAGACTCATGTCCAAACATAACACATCTTTTTATGTAGTAACCGGGAGTAGCTTCTTTTAGGATATTTTTTTACTTTCAGGCAAGCGATGCCACTAAAGCTAGTTTTTTTTTAAAACATTTTTAGCAGTGTCGTCTTCAACGATTAGGAAGTTGATGCGAGAGTTAGGCACTATGTTGAGCAGCGATTGCATCACGGCGATATAATCTCCTATCAGAATGAATCAATGAAGTGGCAATCATCCTATAACTACACTATGGACGTATCTTCACATGGCGATGCGACAATCTTTGACGTTTTGCAACTCAATGTCACTTACATTGAGTTGCAAAACGTCAAAGATTCGCAACGATATGCAGGCGTGAGAAAAAATATTGTCTCGTGGATATTACCTAACTAAAATAGAATGTATTCGTGGTGCTTTACTCGTTCGTGGAGTTGGCGCCTTAATGCTGTAACACTCCTACTGGAGTGGCAAATAAGTTTGAAAAACAATTTAAACTCTGGGCCCTGTTACATACGGCTGAAATTCCCGTAATTAGCGCAAATAAAGGCACGTAAATAAAGAAACAATAGTTACCTTATGGCATGTGACTTGTTCTACAATATGAGCAACAATGTCTCCCTTATTTGATAGTTCTGCTGACAAAGTTTCATTCTCCAATTGGTGGTACGCTGTTAGGCTGATATGATGTCTGGAACATGCAAATAACATACGTTCCTATAATGGATGAAAAAAGTGGTTTCGGCACAAAGTACATTAAGAGTTTGCAATACCACATTTCTTGACACTTGCAAAACCAATAGGATAATTGCTGTTAATTTGAATTATGCAAGAAGCAAGGTCCTCCGATGGTACCAGACCCTTTGAATGCGAGTCCGACTCGCACTTGACTGATATATTTTTTAAATGTAATTTAATAAAAAAAATCCTAAGGTTATGAGAAAAAAGCTAGAATCTATTGTGATTATTATATTTTGGCTACTTAAGTCAGTATGACAGGTAAACTACCAGAACAGAAAAAATTTGTACCCATTGATGGTGTACAGGTGGAGATTAGCATGATCTTCAAGTACAGGGCTCCAGGGCGCTGGCTCCGCAACAGTGACGCTCCATACAAGTATTCGGGCTCCAATGCTGCCCTCATTTGTAGATATGTGCCTCTCTGTCCTGCGACTACTACCACCTAGTTCTATATTCTGAAATGAATATAAATAGGAAAAGAACTATAAATTATTGCTATAAGTACCTCATGACAACCATAGGAAGTTATACATAAAATTAAATAATAAAAAGTGGTATTCCAAAGGTAAATTGTTCACTGAATAAAAGATGTTTTCATACCCAGCAAAAAAAAGGTGATATCTATAAAGTGTATGTTTCTTATATATTATTATATTTTATGTATCATTGAATGACTTCTCCTGCTCTGGGGGAGATTTGACAGTTAGACTTTTACTGACTAAAACACGGTATTCCTTAAAAGGTGACTGTAACTTTTTCAAACAAACAGCAGATCTGTAAGGTGTACTGCTATTCAATTTGATCCCATAAAAAACCCATATATCCTTACATGATTACAATTAAGTTAGGTAGGTCAATGGTATATTAATAGAGTAGAAAGAGTAATGACATAGCTCAATTTTTAAGTATTCAAGCAATTTGTCATTGTCTAGGGCTTTATATTTTTTTTAGTACTTTTTACTAACATGGGCATTCATTCAGCTGCATCCCATTCAACTGGAATATTTTTACAATAGGAGTATGATTTTATGATGAAAAATAATGAAATAGATCACCTGTAAATGTGGATCTCTATCTGAGATGCGGCACGGTAGACTGATGTTAGTCTTGCCAAACGTCACTAGTGTTGCAGTGCGGTCATTGTGTGTTACTAATATGTGCGATTTGGATAGCGACACTGGAATTTAAATGGCAACAAATTAGTTTCTAAGTTATATTTGATTTTGTAATAATAATAATAGTTTTCGATTAATGATTTATTGCATAAATAAATAATGAAATCTAACACTTATGAACCTTTTAACGTTACTCATAAATTTTCTTAAAATATTTTTGTAAAGAATTAATAAAAGGAATAATAAATTTTATTTCAGGTAACAGTACCCATACCTTATAGTCAAACATACATAACCATATCACATTACTTTGTTAGTAAATATGATTTTTGTATTGTCAAAATCAAATTCCATAAAAACCATTTCATTCATATTAAAGTGGTGAAAAATACACCGCAGACTTCCTTTTATAACTTACCATTTGTAATTGTCTGACCAGACAGTTTCCCAACAAAATACCTGTCAAAAAGAATCTGAGTGACATCCAAAGAGTTCAGCTTAACAGTGAGGTAGGCTATCACCCCTGAGGAGAAAACTATAGTGATCAGTGAGTCAGTGGTCCACTGACAGGTGATGATGCTCCTGTCCCTGAGCTTGGACTCCAGCTGGCGCACTTGGCGCGGGTGGGTGGCGCGCCATAATCCACCTCTTCGCTCACAGTAACTCCTTTTACCAGAGTCATAAATAGTCTCATCTACTCTTTTCTTTGTTTCATACCTGTAAGGATAAAACTTGCTTTGTAGAACTTTAGAAAGTTGTTAGGATTTTTTGTGTAAATAAATAATTAAATCTTAACTTCTATGAAACTTTTAATTGGTGTCACTAATAACTATTTACGGCTTTATTACAAAAGTGAATTGATGCAAATTTCTCTCTACGAAAACGAAGGGATTTTTCTTATGCTTCATCATGTTGATATAACAAGCTTATTCTTTCAAAAATGAAAGTTTTTAATTGTGAATTTAAATTTGTTTTTACCAACTTTACAACTTACTTAAAACTTTTAAAATCACTGTTTTTTAAGTGCAAACTTTCATCACAAGTCAGAAATTTGACGTCGTAGTTAATCATTATTTGTTCCTCAAATCATAATATTATATTAACTTAAGAATATAACGAATTATTTATTTATTTCTAACTAGAAATTACAACAACAGTAATTCACAAAAATACAGTAATTAATTATGACAGTGACAGTTTATGTGACATTCCTAGCGTTCCGAATTGCGATAAAAGTGATTGTATCGCGAATGCGACCTTTAACAATCACCAATATTCTATCTGCTTTTTAGTATTATGAAAAATTATTTGATTCAATAAAAACACTTAACTAATGAAAACTGCAAAAACTACTACCTAAAATGTGGCGTCATAAAACTCCTCCGCATTGCTGTCGACTGGATGTGTGCCCAAAAGGCTGGCGGCATTGCCACGTTGTGTGGTAATGCTTAATCTCTGACCGAGGTAAAAGCCAGCCCTTGGATCACGCGAAGTGTCAACTAAGCGTTTAGATAATTATATAAAAGCGTATGAGTACTCGGACCCCACGGCCCAAGAGTTTCAACCCCAAACGGCTCAAAAATATAACTGCCGTTGAGGTTGTTACATTTCCGCCGCTTGAGGTTCTCCGCAGCCGCAGCGGCAGCACCAGCACAGCACGAAGAGCTAGGAAGATGGGATGGCACAAGAGTGTCGACACAGATAGCGTTCCACACTAAAGGCCTATCCATCTTAAACGGAAATAAAGACATACTGTCCGGTCTCTTACCATCGTCGCGTACCAGGCCATGAGGTTCCAAAACAGCTGGAAGCCGATGGTGACAAGGGCTTGTCGGATGATTCGTTAAATATTCGCGTGCTGTGCTATCCGTCCTACGCTTCGAATTCATGACAGGCCGTGGTGACCGAAGCTTTTGACCAATTCGTCACAGTGGCAGCGATGAGGAGAACAGCAAGGAGCGCCTAGGCGTAGGGTAACAGCTAGGCGGAAGTAGTATCGTCGTACAAGGTGCCAATATTCGACGACGGTAGTGCGTGAAGCAAAGACCTGACTCCCTATTTCCCACAGCCAGCAGGCGCGCACGCTCCGCAGTAGTTGCAGATGTTAGGATTAGGTTTTCCTGAACAACTTTGCAGAGCGGGCTCATCCCACCGTCTCTGGGAAGTTAGATTGTCGGGCGGATTCGTATTCGAGCAAGCGAGTCTTCAGACATCCATAGCCTCGGTGAAGCACGGCACCTCAAAAGGAATCAGTGTGGAAGTTAGAATATTCCTGATTAATTTATCCGTGCTGTGAACCGAAGATATGAATGCAATGAAATGTAAACTAATACTGGTAAGTTTGCGGACGTCGAGGCATACGGATGGGAAGAGTAACTCGATCCCAAGCTCAATCGTCCAAGGTTGGTAGTGTGAGAGTGAAACCCGGTGCCCTGGGACGAAGGCAAAGAAGGAATAGGAGTGGGTTTTTAGTCAGTAAAAGTCTGACAATATCTCTCGCTCCGCTCAAGGCAGGATTTGCCATAAGATGATATCCCCACCTAAAAAAAAGGTTATATTTAAAACTAAAGTAAGTGTATGCCGGATAATTTGGTCCACTACTTCCTAAAGGTGAAGGTGCTTCCATAAATGGGAAGCACGAAGGAAATATATTAATTTAGGACCGAAACAACAATAACGAATTAGGGTAATGGCCGAATGTATGTTAATTTGGAGCACAGCAGGATCTTTCCGAAACGTCATTGAAATTTTATATTTTTTCTTCATGAAAACTGGGAAAGGTATCCTCAAAGATTGGGGGCTCAAAGAGACAAAGAGAACTTTTATCGATAATTTTGATTGTATTTTTGGGGCTATTCCATTGAATTTTGGTAGAGTCAGATGTCTGTCAGTACTGTCAGATAGGATTAATTCACATTTAAAAAGTTGAGATCTAGTCCTACAGAAAAGAGTTGGTTTATTAAAACATTGTAAATCATTTAAAACGGTGTCTACAGCGCCTCCCAAGATTCCATCATCGAGGTACCACACATTAAAGTTAGAATTTAGTTTTCGAATGATTGGGTATATATCTAAGCTAAAGATCACTGACCCGAGGGGTTCATTCAGTTGAAAGCCAACAGCGGATTCCTAAAGGTTGTCTCGAAAGAGAATTAAATGCATTTTTTATGTCAACAACACGTGTGCGGTAGCCGCACAGCTCCCTTTTTAGCCGTAACCAAGCTGTAGGGGCTGAAATTTTTCCGAAACCACATCACCATACAACAAATCTTGGCTGCCATACGACGGTAGGTGGTTCCCACGGCTATGGAATGAACTCCGCTATCCCTCTTGCGCAGGGCACACAAATTAGCCCCATACAAGACGTCGATGACGGTTTTGTTCAACTTGCAAAAGAGCATTAGGTTAATCAGAGGTGTAAGCTCCTTCAAGAGCAACTCACTAGCTTCCCCGGCGCCTGAACAGATAAGGTCCTTTAGGTGCTGAGGACTGAGGCCATCGAGACCGCCAGCAGAGCCGCTCTGGAAAGAGCAAACGGCTGAGATCACTTCTCGGCCTGTAATGGTGAGGGTGTGAATGTTCGGATCAGGGCTCGGGAAAAAGAGAGGCCATCCGCTGGGGCAGGGTGTTTTCTTTCCAGATCTGCGAGAGTATCTGGAGAACACGGAGCCACCACCACACTATTAAAAAGAATCCTGGCTGCTTCGCTGATGTTGCCTGCCCCTAACTTCATTTCTACCAGATGGGATATACCTACTTACCTTTTGAAGTCAAAGTCAAAGTCAAATCATTTATTCGCATAATATGGGTAGATATATGATACATGAATGTTACATTATACAATATAACAGTAAAGATCCTCATATTCATCATTTCTGATATGCGAAACTTAAAATAATAATTAAAAGGAATGGTTAGGTACCTATACATACTCTTAACATTTAATTATTTGAAATCACATAATATTAACATAACTAACTATTATTGCACTAATAGGAACATAATGAGGTGTTACAGTAATTTTCTATTCTTATAACTAAGGTATTCCTGGGTCGTGTAAAAACATTTACTCTTAACATTTAATTACTTGAAGAGGTAAACCTGTATTATATCGGTGATTTTTAATCTAAATGACAAGTCGAAACATTACAGTTTTCTTTAATTTGTGCAGTTAAAGTCTTTTTTGTTGCCAAATTATTTTGGACGTGTAAAATTCTGCAGGGGAAGGTGAGCAGGTATTCCCAAGCAGTTTGCGAGTTCTCCCGTACGGCAAAGCGAACGCTCTCTGCTAGAATTTGCGCCACAAGAGGTCTTGCGCCGCGGGGAACTGACTTTAAAACTGGGCAAGACTTTTTGAATTTTGAAAGAATTTTCCAAAACGTTTCTAAAGATGATGTAGTAGGTGTAGGAAACGGTGTACTTACAGGGTCCGAAGTTGGTGCATTTTGGAGTTTATGTACCTTCTCAATATGCACACTCAGACCCCATTTTTAAAGGTGGCTTACTTTAAAAAAATTGTGTCTGTGTGCACTGAGGGCACCTCTCCATAATGTCTAAAGGCTATTAAATAATAATTATGACGTTGCGCGTTGGTTGGATTCCCGATATTATCGCTTTTGTCGCAATTCGGAACGCAGGATTGACAAAACCCTGCTTAGTGTGGTCAAAACTGTAAAATAATTTCGCAAACATAAAATATGTTTGCAAAATTATTTTAGTTTTTCATTTATTATATACATGCGACATTATTATATAAATTATATACTTAGAAGTATAAGTGAATAGTATTATCTTTACCTGGCTTAAGGCTTGCCTTGATTTGATTGTGAACAAGTGGCTGCCATAACAAAAAGATCTCAAAATTTTCAAAACACAGTTTTTTTTTTGCTTTGAAACGCTCCGCATTAAAGAGGCTATTTGAAAAATTCATGTATTTTATTAGAATATTGAAAATAAATAAATAATCGGTAGGTTTAGGAAAGTTACTCTGTTTGTTACGCCTTCACGCCTTAACCGTTAATCCAATCCTGATGAATTTAACTTAAAAACATAGTCTAGGACACGGAAAAGGATTTGAGAAACTTTTTATCAACATCAAGCCGATAAAGGTGTGGTCAGAAGCTTTTTTAAGTAAGTTCGTTCTTTACCAAATCCAATTTTTCTCACTTTAATTAAGTTACCTCTTTCAATTTCTGGCTGGAAAGACCTCATGGCGTCCTCACCTACCGCATGACGCAGGTCCTCACCGGACATGGTAAGTTTGGGACGTTCCTGCACCAGATTCGTGCAGAAGAGACGCCCGGGTGCCACCATTGTGTGGACCGCCCGGAGGACACGGTGGAGCACACGGTAGAGGTGTGCCCCGCTTGGGCAGAGCACCGCCGTGTCCTCGTGGGGGCGATCGGCGGCAGCGATCTCTCGCGCCGGGCCTTGGTACAGGCCATGGTCCGGAGCGAGGAGGAGTGGCAGGCGGTCGCCTCCTTCTGCGAAGCAGTAATGCTAGCAAAGGAGGCGGCCGATTGCGTGAGGCAACGGCAACGGTCCTCACGCCCCAACCGCCGCCGGGATTCCGATCCCGATTTCCGGCCACCGTAGGCGCAGGCTTGCGGACGGCGAGCAATGGGTGGCTCGCCGTCCGATCGTCCGGTAACCGTCCGGACCGAGCCCAAGTCGTCGACGGCGCGTAGTGTTCCACGCGCACCTCAAGGAGATGTCAGCAACCGTAGGGGCCCAACAGGGTCGAAGCCTACTGGGGCCATGGGTGATGCGAAAGAGATCCCCGGGGCCCTGGAAAACAAATGGCAAAGAAGGAACAGGAGTGGGTTTTTAGTCAGTAAAAGTCTGACACTATCTCGCGCCCGGCCAAGAGCGGGGGATATCATGAGATGATTTTTCCAAAAAAAACCTCTTTCAATTTATTAGTCTTTCTTTAATTAATCTGACATACATACCTATTTCTCGTCTTCAGTTTCAGCCTATTCAAGTAAATCTCGGCCCTATTTTGTTATTTTAACGGCAAGTTCACGAACTTGCCGCTGTGAGCGACAGCTCCGCGCTTAGCGGTGAGCAATATGATCAAAAGTATGAAAATTTTTGAAGTTAGAAGCACGCCACGAGACGCCGCTCATAGCGAAAACGTGCGCGCTTACAGATGCCGCCCCGCTCGCCGCGCCGCGCGCCTCTAAGACCGCAGTCGTGACCTGGCCGTAATATATCTCTTACACTCATTAAAACTTTATGATTATTCCTCAAAGTTTGAAAATGTTTTGCAACCCGTTCAGGTATTTTCATTGAACATTTTGAACTAGGTAGTGTATCTAATGTAACGAATAGAATCTAAGCAAAGGAGGGATGTGATGGGTATATCGTAGGTTACGTTTTATTGATACAGTTCAATGTTGACAGAGTCGAGCAATGAAGTGAGCTAATTGCATTAAACCGGGCTTAATTTCTGACTCCGAAATATCACTGGAAAAAAACCCTAATGTAACCCAATAAAACTTTGCCAAACCTGAGAATCGAAGCGTGGACCTCGCTCACCCACTAGTCTAACGATCTCCAGAATTACCTAATTAAAGCTAGAACTACATTAGACCGACGTACACGTGTAACACGCCTGATCTGTACGTAGAACGACGTCGCGTGGTTTGTATCAAGTGTAGCTCTTCAGGTCTAGTTTCCATATAAAATGTATGGCGACCGACGCCCCCAGATCGGCGTGTGTGGCACACGTGTTAGCAATGTAGTTCTACCAGCCATAGGTGTTTATATAAATGGAACAGATAGCTGCATCAATTGGATCCCTTCCCACATTAAAATACTTTAGAAAACGGGGGGTAACCAATAGATGATTATGTTCGTATCTATTGATGCGAAACGTGACGAGAACCCTTTTTAGCTGGAATTTCTGCAGGCAACTTCTCCCGCTCTGGGTGGGGCGAGAGGGAGTGTCAGAATTTTACTGAATCATTTGAACAAACCGCAGCCCTACGACGAGAAAACTAAGCGTCGAAAGACAACAATGGTAGGTGAACTACGTACTTAGATAGGTTCATCTGGTTCATCTAATATTTCGGGATTGAACTCGCCGCAAGTTTGCAGTGTTGTTCTATGATCTCTGAGTGTGATCCATGGTGTGTATGGCTATTACAAGTATTAAATTATATGTTCGCCAGCAGCAAATGAAATTGAGTCTTCATCGTTCAAGAATACTTCATTACGGATGGTGCGAGGATACCGGACGATTTCCCGCGAAGCGGCAAGCCTCCTTGCTTGCCAGCAACCATGGGATCTGGAGGCAACAGGCCTTGCTCACATGCACGATCTGCGCATGGGGATGCAACGCCGGGGTGAAACTCCGCTGCCGCGACAAATCGCAGCATGGCGGACAAAGCTCTGGCGGGTTCTCATGGAGAAATGGCGGCAGCGACTGTCGCGACCCAGTGCTGGGCACGCCACAAATATGGCGGTAAGTCCCCTCTTTGAGGCGTGGTTGGAAAGACCACACGGCGTCCTCACCTTCCGCATGACGCAGGTTCTCACCGAACACGGTAAGTTCGGGAAGTTCCTGCACCGGATTCGTGCGGAAGCGACGCCCGGGTGTCGCCACTGTGTGTGGACCGCCCGGAGGACACGGTGGAGTTGTGCCCCGCTTGGGCAGAGCAACGCCGTGTCCTCGTGGGGGCGATCGGCGGCGGCGATTTCTCGCGTCGGGCCTTGGTACAGGCCATGGTCCGGAGCGAGGAGGAGTGGCAGGCGGTCGCTTCCCTCTGCAAAGCAGTAATGCTAGCAAAGGAGGCGGCCGATCGCGTCTAAAATCAAAAAATCATTATCATCATCATTCCAGCCGAAAGACGACTACTGTTGGACATAGGCTTCCCCCAAGCGTCACCTCAACGACCAGTCCTGTGCGTCTCGCATCCATCGGATTCCCTAATACTATAGTATTCTATCTTAGTTAGATTTAATTTAATAACCTACGAATAAACTGCTGAAATATTACCATTTTATGTACTTAAACACGTAAAGAGTTTATAAAATGATAGATATAATATCATGCTTGGTGTCGTAGCGTCATTAAAAGCCGGCAGCCTCCAAAGAGATACGTTTTTCGAATATTTTTCATGAGTTATACGGTTGATTGAGTATGCATGACACATCTTTTCCTCCTTACAATTGCTGCAGAATGAATTACGATACTCAAATATAGTCTGACCTAGTTATTTGCCACATTATTCAATCCGGATTATTATTGAAAACATTTATTTTACAACATCCTTTTTGGGCATATCGTTAGGCTGCGAATTTATTATTTAGTACCTACATGGTTAGGCCCTAATTACGCATTTGACTAGGTTTTAGGCGCTTTTAAATTTTTACAAGTTTCAGTTCACTTAAATCATTATTTTTCAAATGAGATAGAGTGGTAGTCTTACCTTTCGAAGAAAACCATAAAGTTCCCATGATTTTTGTTTTGTTAAGGTGACTTTTTTACAGTGACTTCTTGCGCTCTAGCGCGGACCGCGAGGGCGTTTCAAACTTTTACTGACTAAAACCACACATATGTTCCTTCTTTGCCTAGCGTTTCAGGGTTTCTCTTTCGCAAGTCAACCCATGGCCCCAGTAGGTTGTGGCCCTGCTGGGCCCCTACGGTTTAGCTGACATCTCTTAGTGGTGCGCGTGGAACATTACAAGCTGTTGACGATTCGGGCTCGGTGAGGACGATTGCCAGTCGGCTGGACGGCGAGCTACTGAAACGGGAGGATCCCGGCGGCTGGGGCGAGAGAAAGTCCGTAAAGTTCATATGAAAACATAAATATTACTTAGTATAGAATGAGTAGGTAAGTATAGATTTCAAGGTCTCCCAACTTTTAAGATACTTTACAAAAACTACTTATATTAATGAAGACTAATCATCATCATCTTCCTGCCCTTGTCCCGTGTTATTTGGGGTCGGCGCAACATGGTTTTTTCTTCCATTCTGATCTGTCACTCGTCATGCTATCATTAACTTCCTTTTCTTTCATATTCCTCTTCTTTGGTCTCCCTCTCCCTCTCCATCCATCCACATGTAAACTCATAACTCATCATCATAACATGCGCTTCATCCCTCCTCTTCACATGACCATACCAAGACAAACGATTCCCTTTCAATTTTTCAGTCACTGGCGCCACTTTCAAACTTCCCCTAATATACTCATTTCTCACTTTATCCATTCTCGTCACACCACACATCCATCTTAACATTAATGAAGACTAATCATTGATTTTTAATATAAATATTATTGTAGGTATTAGTAAGTTGTTGGATGGGTCAACATCGAGATAAAACACTGAGACAAGACAAAGAGCCATAGATAGGTACAACTATATCATTAGGTACAACGAGGCTTTTATCCGTTCGAGCGTGAAGAAGTACCTACCTAAATAATAGATATACATATCTACATATGTATATGTATATCTGTTACACACTCATAAACATTCGCCTGTATACTATTAGTCTTCGACATTCTTAGACATTCATATGAAATAATAATATCACTGATTTTATAAAGGTGAAAATTTGTATGTAAGTATGTGTCGCGCCATTTCATTGGGGTTCATAATTCAGCGTTCTAAGCTGACTAGGTTGACTGGTAGAGAGAATGCCTAAGGCATTAAGTCCGCCTTTGTACTTTTGTGTTGCAAGATGTTAAAAAAAAAATGGCGAAGTGTGAGAAGAGAAATGCACACTGATTGACAGACAAATAAATGTCCTACTTACATACTTCGGATTTAATTATTAACTATGTTTGATAAAAATATAAAATGAAACCATTTAAAAAAAAATGAAACTAGTTTTTATTAAAAAGAAATATTATAATTTATACGTAACCTAAAAGGCGATTACTGATCTGTGTCTTTATGTCCATTCTCAAGGGTGCTCGGCACTCACTGTTTATTTCTCATGGGTGCTCGAGGCTCCGAGCACCCACGGATTGGCGCCCCTGACCAGGTTGATAAATACAAGTAACCATTCAATGGATCAAAGGACACATCGATTCCCGAGGCGCAGATGCAGCGGACGAATTTGTCAGAAGTTCAAATAGGTACAAATAAGCGACGGGGCCTGAATCCATTGTGCCGATCCCTTTTGTATACTACGCTATTTCATAAGGAAACGCCCAAGGATCTTCACCATAAACTATGGGTAGACTGTAGTAAATGCAGGTAGGCCAAGAAGGTACTTTCGTAAAACGACCCGACGAAATGGAGGTTCTATTGAGGGTCGCTTTACGAAACAGGCCCTTCATCTGATTAATCCTCAGTGCGCAAGGTCACGGTCGTGACAACTGACCACAGATCAATAAGCATCTCTCTGTCAAAAGAGTTACTGACAACAGCTCATCAGCTTCTAAGCTGCCCAGTGGTCACTGGATACAAGGCTGATATAGGGATACTTTGAAATCCGGTACCTTCCGCGAAATTGTCAAACATCAAGGCTCTGCTGGCCTTCCTTGAGGAGCTGGAGGGTAGATTGAATGAAAAGGATAACATTAGCCAAGAAACCAAAGTCATTCCTACTCAAATAACTAAGGTGCGTTTTCATGAATGTTAGAAATGGCTTTGAAGAGCGCTACAGCTAAAGGATGACATTTGAATGATGTTATTTAAAAAAAATAATTTTCCGTTGTCTTCAGGTTCTGATTTTGTTATCTGGCGCCACCACCATATGTCGCAAATCTGCGACAGTAGAACGTCGGTAGAGGATCTTCTACTTGAATAAAACTCTTGGGAGGCTATCACGTTTTACTTATACTATTCTTCAGGATTCGATATCAGCTCATAGCGCTACAATGGTTATATCTGAAATGCAAAAACTAGACATTTCTTTGTTCTAAGTACTCAATTTTCAAACCTATTCTAGAACTGCAAAATCCTTAAAAGTATATTTTACAAGTCAGTTCGTTAGCTATAAAAACCTAACTCATGCGAGCTCCTTTCGAATTATTTTCGAATGAGTTATTGTGGCCCTGGACCGCAAAGGGCCACTGAAGGAACAAAGCAATGAACAGACTTTTACAAATCAACACCCACCTAGGTTTTGGTCAGTAAAAGTCTGCCACTCCCTTTCGCTTTACCCCGAGAGCGAGGAGTTATTTGATTATAACCCCAAAAAAAAGGCAACAAGAAAAGAGTTCGCCATAAAAATGAAAATTTTTTTGGGGAAAACATTTTCTAATCGTTTACAAATTCGTGAAGGTACTGCCAACATTGGTACGTAGTATTTGGCCACACAAATTGGTGTCTACTCCATTTTAGCAAGTAAGGGTTAGTATTTCATAATTCTCATGATTGTTATGACGTAGGGAGAAAACTGCTTGTTAGCACAACGCGTATGGTGTGGATAGGACTTGTAATGAAATATAATAGGTGCCACAATTCTTACACGTATGTTGGGTACTAGGTAGACATGAAATTATGTCGTCGTATGAGTTGGAAGTGGAACCGTAAATTATCGCGTGCAGTCATAAACCGGTAAAACTGAAGTATTACGGTTAAGTGCTAGTGAATAAACATTACAATGGTCGGTCGGTATAATATAATCTAATACAGTCTGTTATTATGACATTGGGTAATAAACTTGAGTATTTTTAGAAATAGGCTTCGATAAACGCATGTGTTTTAGTAAATTGGAGAATTATTTTAGTAATTCCATTTGTTCATAGGTATATTAGGTATACTTATATAATACCTATGTGGATAAGACCTACATTCGTACCCGATTGAAATGATTGTTAGTAGATAAGTGTAAGTGTGGTATATTGACTTATCGAACCATTAGGTACGAAGGTACGAAGATAATATGTGACTTTTGTTTTATTTGAAAATACTTTTCTCATTTTACCAACAAATGGCACTTACAGACTTGATATTATAATAGGTCTTTACCTATGTAATTGGAGATTCTATAACCAGCATTTTCAGAATTAATTATCTGTGGATTGGCGCGCAATTCGAAATTCAAATAAATTTTATTTGAAAGACGTGTTAATTTAATTTCAATTTCAGTCATTTGTTTTTAGATAGTTTTTTGTTTTTGTGACATTGTGGTAGTTTTTGGCGCTATGGATAAACTGAAAATTCGTACAATTTTCGAATATGAGTTCCTACGTGGAAATACCGCTGCGCAAACAACACGAAACATTAACGACGTGTACGGGCATAACACTGCTTGCATAAACACAGTCCATTATTGGTTCAATCGTTTTAAATCTGAAAATTTTGAGTTGAAGAACGAGCCTCGCGGTCGGCCGGTAACTATTGTCGACAACGACGAATTGAAGGCGATAGTGGAAGCGGATCCATCGGCCTTGGAGTTAGTGTCAAAACAACATTGAAGCACTTGCGTCAAATCGGAAAGATAAAAAAGCTAGATAAGTGGGTGCCACACGAACTAAGCGACCGACAGCGAGATTTATGTGTCGAAGCATGCATAGAACTACTGAATCGGCATAGAAACGAGGGAATTCTTAATCGAATTGTTACCTGCGATGAAAAGTGGATCCTGTACGACAACCGTAAGCGTTCGTCTCAGTGGGTGGACCCGGGTACAGCACCTAATCAGTGCGCTAAAAAAAAGATTACTCATAGGATGATGATGGTGACTGTCTGGTAGACCAGTACATCACAGCTTCTTACCGAATGGCACAACAGTGACGGCAGATGTCTATTGCCAAGAATTGCAAACAATGATGGAGAAGCTCGCAATTCAACAACCAAGACTAGTCAATCGCTCTTCCCCATTGCTTCTCCACGACAACGCGCGAGCTCACACTTCACGACAGACCATCGCAAAGCTACAAGAGTTACAGCTGGAAGCTCTCCGTCACCCACCGTACTCACCGGACCTTGCCCCAACAGATTTCTACTTTTTTCAAAATTTAGACAATTTTTTAAGTGGGAAAAAATTCAACACCCGTGATGCAGTACAAAACGCTTTCGCTGACTTCATCGCCTCCCGTCCGGCAGACTTCTACAGTAAAGGGATAAACAAACTGCCATCAAAATGGCAAAATTGTATAGATAATTTGGGCCAGTACTTTGATTAGCTGAAATAAAAAAAGTACCAAAATTTTTATATTTTAAAATTATCATACAAATCTCCAATTTCATAGGTAAAGACCTAATATAAGTAAGTACGGAAATAATTACTTGAGGATATTATCACCTCTATAGCCTTTTCCTAACTAGCTTGGGGTCGTCTTCCAGTCTAATCGAATGTGGCTGAATACCCTTCTTTTATATTAAGCGACTGCCTATCAGACCTCAGGAATCCAGTTACTGAGCAAAACTCCTTCGATAGACGGATGGTCAGATCTTTTAGTGTCTGACTACTTAAAACCACGCGGCCATGGTCTAAGATCTTGGAATGACCACCGGGACCAACCGAAATTACTTTCGGAATTACTTGAGGATACGATCTAACTAAATTAATATCAATCATTTAATGGACATTTTTTCGATACATTTATTTTATAAAGTTAGCATAATTATCAAGGAGAACTTTTATAGAATATTAGCTTTTGTCAGCAGCTGCGTCCGCGAACAAGTCTGTAATTGCTGACGCGACGAAGACATAAAAAGTAGCTTATATGAGCGTCACCGACAGACAGAGACTTTCACATTTATAATATTAGATGGTAATTTTGGATGACAGCGATATGGAGGAGTACTTCCTATCTATACATAAAAACATTATAAAGGTTTAGTATATATAAATACTTAGTTAAATTTTAAGTTTCTTATGTACATAGATTGTTAGAAATCCTATACCTTAAATACAAACCATTCAGCTGGGCTGGCTTGGATAGACAGGTATGATACCTAAATAAAGGTTCCAATTCTTTTAGTTTAATATATTTTAAGAAATAAAATCAAATCTTTATTGCAATCCATAATGTACATGTCAAGTGATAAATAATATTTTTTTTAACAATTATGGACCCTGTCGGGCACAGCAACATTATAAATGATAGATACGAATAGGAAAGAGAGAGAGAGCGCTATTATAAGTATCTATTTAATTTTCTTTTTTGTATCTTCTTTATATCATTTACTTCATTTCAACTAATTATTTATTATTGCTATGAGTATAAACCTACTACAGTTCGATATTTCAAAAATCAATACTTATTAAAATATTTATCATGTGGCGCTAACTTTAATTAATCTGAGTCGTATTAATTCGTCATCTTTCAATCTCATTTCACCTTTCAAAAGTATTTGCATCACTTTTGTTTATTTTGTTATTAAAAATCTGAATCTGAATTTCAAATGCCTGATGAGGCTCGTACAGGCTAGACTTGTGTCACTTTTTTATTGATCGGAACTATCAGGTTTTTGTAATTTAAATAATATTTTAAAAGTTGTTGTAATGTTCGTTTTTCAGTAACTTTAACTTCAACAACATCATTATTTATTAAATTATTGTTTAACAAATCTTTGTACTGTGGGTATTCTTGTAGCTGATCTGTCACCCAGGGTATTCAGAAATCAGAAATCAGAAACATTTATTTCAAATAAACCATTTACAGGCACTTTTGAATTGTCAAAATGTCGGTCAGTCAAAAAAAAGTGAAGCTAAATTGCACGTTTAAGACGACGTCCGAGTGACGGATTAAGACTACTTGATGCCCTAAGCAATCTACGCCTGTGGGCACCCCTATCCGTACGTCAACTAAAATCGGTCTTTAAACCTTTACCGCCTAAAAACATCTTTTTTTTTTTTTAAATAAGGTGATGAGATGTAACGTACCTTAGAAGTGGAGTAGGCGCGACAACAATAAAAACCAAAGCATAATTTATTTATTAGGGGTTAAAGTATGAAATTGCCGATTTGTACATTTTTATTTTATTTTTCATTGAACATATTTATTTAATCAAAATAATTACCATTATTATCTATACATTGCTGCCATCTAATAGGAAGGTCATTTATGCCTTTGCGATAGAACTCTGGTGATTTAGATTCGACTAACTGTGTGAAAGCATTTTGTACTGCCTCCTGAGAAGAAAACTTTTTATCAAGTAGCTGTTTCTGCCGGAACAGTCGGAACTCGTATCCAAAAATCACTCGAATTGCCGAAGTATCCATCTTTCTTGTCTAAGTTGAATAAAAAACAACTGAAAGTCGATAATCAAATGTTGCACATTTTTTAACCGACTACCAAAAAAGGAGGTTATAAATTCGGTCGTATATATTTTTTTTAAATGTTTGTTACCTCAGAACTCCGTCGTTTATGGACCGATTGGCAATTTTTTTTTCCCTTAGAGGATATGCTTCCAGATTGCTCCCATTTTTTTCAAAATCCTGTTTTCATGATAAATCCATGAGAAATCGAGGGAAGTCCTCAAATATTATAGGCAACCATATAGTTATTTTGGTATTTTCATCGAGGACTTAAGCATTTACAGTCAAAAAGTAACATTTGATGAAGTGGAACTGATGAAGAAGACCAGAAATGGCCAACAGAACTTCATACTCACATAGATATCACAATAAAGATAGTTAAGCGACTATGACAATACAAATAAATAAATGGTTCTGAATAGTTATGTTGAAAATGGTATCATCGAAGTGAACTGATGATGATGATGGAGCCGGAAGGTAGGCACTGGAACTCCGTAATTAATCAATGTAGTCTCGCTTCTTGGAATTGTCATGAGATGCACTTTGGCAGAATCGGATCAGTTCGATAGTACCTTATAGGTACTATCGAACTGATCTGATTATGGAGCCGAAAGGTAGGCACAGGAACTCTGTAATTAATCAATGTATTCTAGCAGTGTTTGAGCTTATTAGAATTGTCATGAGATGCACTTTGGCTATAGGGTACTATCGAACTGATCTGATGACGAAGCCGGAAGGTAGAAGGTAGACACAGGAACTTCATAATAAAACAATGTAACCTAGCAGTGTTTGGATTAATTGGAATTGTTATGAGAATAGGCACTGGTTAAAAGTGTATCGCAACTAAAAAGAGTGAAATAAAAAACTTAAAAAAAAAACATTTTGTTTCGGAAGTCGGTGTTAAATAACAAACAAAAAATACCGAGAAACACCGACTTCCGAAATTTAAGTTATTTTAATTCTTTTTGTGTGTTTTTTTTTAGTGTAGTCGGTCATTTTTTTTTTGTAAAAAGGTTTTTTTAAAAGAAGAACTTCATAGGTACTATGTGAAAACAGTTTCACTCAAAAATCTCAAACCATGAAGGTTTTATGTTAATTCGAAGAACCTATTACAATAAAACGGCAATTTTTTACTTTAACTCCTCTTATTGCGTATGCATAAAAGCCGGCCGGCACAATTACTCAAAAAGACAAAACATTTGATTGACACAGATTTGCGGGGGGGGGGGGGTCGCGGGATAGTAGGAAACACAAACCACCCGGTTTGTGATTGGCTGATCGCAATTTCTGAGCGAATGGGCAAGCGGGAGCGGGGTTAGGACTCTAGGTCGGACTCTATGTTAACTTAAAACCCGCGAATTTTCAAATTAGTACTAGAAACATTTTTTGGTGTGGTTTTTGGTGACATAAAAGTGAGACGTGATGCCTGATTGATTGAGGACTGATTTTTTTTTGTGCTTATTCTGGTGCCAGACGTGATACCCTAGGCAATTGCTTAATTTGATTAAGGGTTAATCCATCACTGTTCAGAGCGTAGATCTCTATGGAGAAGAACGTGCAAGAAACTCCATGGACACTCTTTTAAATCTTGGTTAGGTACTTACATATTTCTTGTCGCTTCTATTATGTGAGCACAATGAGCACAATGTAAATAAATAATGAAAACAGAAAGAGTAATTAAAAAATATAAATTGAAATAAGCCACTGGCAGCTAAGAGATAACCAGTCTCAACCGACAGCGCCCGTTCACGAGCATGACGCGTGCATCATCCCCGCTCAGCTCAAACATTTTAAAGGGAACTGAATTATCCAATAACACTTGCCATCATCAATCAGTGAGACATTTGAGTGAGCATGATAAACTCTCAACTGCCAAGCTTGTTTATGTCAAAACAAGTTGTAACTTAATAAAATAAATTGCTCCATGGTACTTAACATTTACAAAATTAAAAAAAAAGAAAATACATTATACAATGCTATTGTTTCCAAAGATAAAAAAGTAATAGAACATTATTCATCATGGTTTTCGACATCGTTTTTATTTTAAGCTCCTTTAAAAAAGGGCAGTAGCATCTCTTTCATATACATATATAAAAATAAAAGAAATAGAACTAATTAGTAGTTAAAAAACATTTTACAAAAAAAAAACCGACTGCACTACAAAAAACAAAACACCAAAACGATCAAAATTACTTTAATTTCGGAAGTTGGTGTTTCTGGTATTGTTTGCTTGTTATTTAACAAGCATTTTTAGCAAGGATATACTCTTCCAGTTTATAATATGCTTGTCTACATAGTGTGCGACTAATGCATTTTTTGACTCATTTAGATGGAGAATCTCAATTGGGAAAATTTACAATAAATTTTTATGCTCTGGGTTTTTTAAGGTCCGAAATCATCCAATGTCTTCACCCGCTCTAAGGCTGAGCGCGAGAGCGTGCCAGACTTTTACTGACTTAAACCAAACCTTGCGTTTCATGTTCGTTTTTTACCTTGCGTTTCAGGACTAATAAATGAAATGTAATGAAAATGAAATGACTCCGGGGTTCCCTTTCGTTAGTCAACCCATGGCCCCAGTAGGCATCTGCCCTGCTGGGCCTACAGTTTTCCTGATATCTCTTTGAGGCGCGTGTGGAACACTACGCTATTCATTGCTCGTCGTTCGCAAGCCCACCTCGCGCTCTGGGTGGAGCGAAAGGAAGTGTCAAATTTTTACTAACAAAAAAAAGCAAAAATACGACGTTTTGATTACCTCCAAATCCAACGACTTCACTTTTCTGTATAAAAAAACAATAATTTTATTTTTTTCTCCTCGAAAGTTATTATTGTGCAAGCATTTTATTTTCTAGAGAGGTGTGTCTGTTTTATAGCGTTTATCTCACATTTGATCTCAAATAACAGGATTTTATTTACTACAAAACACTTTAAAAAAATTCCAAATAAAGATGTGTGAGGATTTTTAAAAGACGTAACCTACTTACGAGAGATGGCAGAATATCTAAATAAAACATAAACAATGTGGCGGATTTTTAAATATGTATAATTTGAAAGAGAGTTTTTGTTTTTGCAGAACTGTTTTATTAACCAAATAAGACCAAAACCGAAATATTAAATAATAATAATAATTCCTTTATTTGTACATTAACATGCTAAGTAACTTAGTACTCATTTACAAACAAATGTTGTACATCAAGGCATAAAGAAAACGCGAACTGGTCTTGATGAGTATTAATTACATAGGTATATCCTCCTTAGTCGTTCACTCTTGAAAGAGTGGTCATGGTTGACAATATTGCATTTTCGTTGGCGAGTGAGACTTCCGCGATGCGTCTCCACTTGTTATGGTCTACAGCGTCTCGGGAACTCTGGCCTATGGAGGTTTGTGTTGCAGCTCTGATGAGGTCTTTCCTACGCATAGGTGAGCGCCCGCGTGACCGCTTCCCCTTCACTTTTCCCTGGACAACGAGTACACGTTGCGAACAGCATGACCGAAATATTTGAGGATTTGTACTTGCACAGTCGATGTCCTCTGTTTGATTTTTAGCTCCTTCAGGATCGATACGTTAGTCCTAAGCGCTGCCCAAGGGTTCCGCAGCAGTCGCCGCCAGCACCACATCTCGAGTGCATCGATTTTGCGTCGATTTGGTCTTTGTGTCGAACCGTCCACGTTTCGGCGCCATAAAGAAATATTGGGAAGACTAAGCTTTTCATGAGGCGGACTTTCGTGGCTTTAGTGATGTTACGGTTGCACCAGGTACTTTTCAGCCTGTCAACAGCAAATCGTGTGATACCACATCTACTTCGAGATCCATTAATTATCGTCATCTTGGTCTTGTCTCTGTTGAGCGTAAGAGCGAAGGAGAGGTTTGTTGTCTCTAGAAGTGTCAGCAGGTGTTCCATATCTTTCTTCGATTGAGTTAGAAGGGTAGTGTCTTCGGCATACCTCAAGTTAGACACCTATCTACCTCTCGTTGAGATCCCTTTGTCCCATCGTTCAAACATGATTCTCATGATATCCTCCGTGTAAATGTTGAACAGGAGTGGAGACAATATGCAACCCTGTCGAACGCCTGCGTGGGCGTAAAAGCTTTTTGAGTCAATGTCGTCTATACGAACAGTCGCAGTTCCGTCCTCATAAAGTCGGCGTATGAGACTAACTAGGTGGAGCGGTACTCCCATTTGAAATAGTACGTCCCGTCCCATAGAATATGTCATTTTACGGTATCGGAGGCGTTGCAAAAGTCGACGAAGCAGATATAGAGTGGGATGTTGAACTCTCTAGACTTTTCGATTATTGGTCGAAGAATTAGGACTCTCTTGTTCCTCGACCCTTGACAAATCCCGCTTGCTCAATAGTTATTTCAGGATTAAGAAAAGCTTGCAGTTTGGTGTTGATGACATGAAGAAGTACTTTGCTGGCGTGGCTAATTAAGGCTATAAGCCTGTAGTTGCTATATTTCTTCGTTGATTCTTTTTTTATGCAGTGGTAAAACGTATAAACACGGAGTGAGCCTAGTCTCGAGGCCACTTCTCTGTTTCCCAGACACGGTTGCAGATTACATGCATAATATCCACATAGGTATACACCGCGCTATAAAAGGTTGCTATGAAACAATGATTTTCATTAAAAACTTGTTTACATCATCTACTCGCATATGTCAAATTATATATGTCAAATTATATGACATGTAGTCATGCAAACTGCCCTACGCCTTAGCTGGGCAGTAATATTGTATTGAATTTCATTACTGCCCGGTGGGCAATAATGTGATTTTAATTTGTAACCTAAAGAAAATAGTATAACAAATAATTAGGTGTAATAAAGGAAGTACAATTTCATACGTCTTCCTAACAAGACATCAATACTGATGTGTTAAATCGTAACTAAAAAAACTGCTTTATCACGATTGAATTGTAATGAATGAACCTTTATTTCTTTGTCAAATTAGTGTGTGTTTTTAACGTTGGAGTTTGGGAGAATCCATGGATGCGAGTTTCATAGGACCGGTCTTCGTGGCGAAACTTGTGGGAGGCTTATGTTCAACAGTGGACGTCATCAGCTGACATGACGATGAGATTATTGTGTTACTTACATTGTTTAATTAAAAATTGTATGAAACAATAAAAGTATCTCTCTCCTATTATACTGAGTCTAAAAGCTGTTGATTATTGTTTAAATGGATGAAAATATGATAATGTACCTACCTACATCCATAAAATAGAAATTTTGTTACTTTTGACTGAATTGGATTCGTGCTAACGCCAATTTAAAAATATATGAACATATATTTTATTTCTTTTACTGACATTATGTTTTACGTATAATACATAAAAAAAACCGGGCAAGTGCGAGTCGGCCTCGCGCACTGAGGGTTCCTTACAAACTTACCTATGAAAACAGTTCGATTCCCGAATTGTGTTACGAAGATTTTTCTGAATTTTAATTTGGTTTTAATTTTTTGTGTCGTAACTACTAATTTACAGTATTCAGATTTATTCCTATATCTATACTATAACACCTTGATTTATGTCAAATTTCAGGATTCTGGGTCAACAGGAAGTACCCTATGAATTTTGATTCCTTTGAGAGTGTTGAAATGTACGTTTTTTGCGACATAAATGGCCGTATCTTTATTTTCCGTTAACTCAGAAAATTGATTTTTTCACAGCTTTAAGGGATCGCAGAATTGAGTGTACGGTTTTAATTTCAACTCGATGCCTCCACTTGTTTCTGAGATAAACGGTCTTGACAGACAGACAGACGGACGGACAACAAAGTGATCCTATAAGGGTTCCGCTTTTTTCCTTTTGAGTTCCGGAACCCTAAAAATCACTTGCTTCCTTAAAAAAATCTATTTTTCTATTCTGTCAGGGTTGTAACATGCTAGATACAACCTTATTATCTACTGTTGAAGTGGTCCAAAATCTGGGGTTGTGACAGATGCTATCTCAGTTGAAGCTCTATATCACATGTATCAAAATATAGTATTTAATCAGATTCAATTGATGCATAGATACATTATGTTTTTAACAAATCACAAAATTTTAAACAAAGTTATAGTTTTGAACTTTTCCGAATAACCGAATTATTCTGAAAAGTTACTGATTTGAAGTTACAACCTTGATCGATGCGGGTATCGTTTTATGTTAAAGATTAAATGGAATTTGAAGATCAAAGCCAAAAGTCGCCCTCATCTTTAAAATTTAGTTAATTACTTTGCATGTCAGTGTTTTGGGTCACAGAAATTCTAATATCTACCAAAAAAACTGGATTGGTTCAGTCGATTCGACCATAAATTCGTTAGTAATTTTCTTTCTGTTGACATTTCATTTATTGATAATTGTAATTACTTATTGTTCTTGTTTTTTTTTTTATATAGCTTCTTTTTTTTGATGTGTATGTGAATGTGAGAACACCGTGGACTTCGCGAATTCTTAGGTTACTTCCTATTACGACTCACTTTTTTTATTTTTAATATGATTATTTTTATTGTGCAACAATATCGACTGGTCTACACAGTGTAGACCAAAAAATCTTACATAATGTCTATTAATACTGTAATATGAAAATATTGTAAACAATCATTTTTTTAAAAGAGTAACCATGGAGTTTCTTGCCGGTTCTTCTCCATAGGAAACGACCAATTTGGAACCGTGCACTAGCTTCTGACGTTTTATAAGTGCCCATGTAGGCCTATGTGAAATAAAAAATTTTGACTTGACTTGACTTGACTTGATTCGGAGCACATTGGTTGAGCCAACCACAGACAATTCACGAAAAAACAAGAGTGTACAGTATCACTCCGTTTTTTATTCAGGTCCCTTTTTTACGGGACCCTAAAAATGATCAGATATTTAATAATGTGTACGATGAACAAGTCTAAGCAAAGGAAAATATGCCGTGCTGAGCTTTTTAAAAGAAAAATATTTTCCTTATTCATTTTCATACATATTAAATCTGTATCCTGCAGGAAAAATAGAAAAAAATGGCTCGCATTAGCGTTCTTATATAACGTTAAAATAAAATATTTTAGGAGACAAGTCTAATTCGGAACAGGAAAAGTCTCTTGGATAATTTACACAATGTTTTCAGCAGTTTCATCATGACGATTGCTACGTTGTAGGTTTATTTATTATTTACTAGCTTCTGCCAGCGGCTTCGCTCGCGTAAAAGTAGGTTTCGCAATACAAACTTCCAAACCCCTAAGGGGGTAAAACCCCTTAGGGGTACCTAGAGTTTCGTAATATCCGTTCTTAGCGGATGTTTACACCCTATAAGGAACCTACCTGCTAAATTTTAAATTTGTAGGTGTAATAGTTTCTGAATTTTCGTGATTAATCAGTGAGTGGTATTTCGCTTTTATATATATATAGATTTATTGTAACTAATCTCTGCATAAACATCTTAGACCAACATGTGCAAAAAGCCAATGTTTATATTATTATTATTAAATAATAAAAATTCTATTATTAAAATTGAAAATATAGGTAGGTACATAAAGACATAACAATAAAATTGAACCAATAAAAAATGGAAGAAAGTCTGTTGATTACAGATAAATTAAATAACATTAATAAATTTATTCCAAGTATCAGCTAAAACATTCTTTACATTCATTAATTTAATTCTTTATGTTCGATTTTGCCGATAATTTTAGCAGTGGCGACTGCGTAACGAAAGGCAGCGTTGGATGGCCCCACAAGGTGGGCCGAGAGGGTCGTAAGAGTCTGTAGGTTGCACTGAGAAGCACAGAACTTGACAAAGATCCTTTGGGCAAACACCTTTGTCCAGCTGTGGATGTTCTTTCGGTTGATTTGATGATGATGAGGCAGGTGTTGTAGCGGGCTGTGTCACACTCGTGCACGCTTTCCTTCAGGGACTCATTTCATAAAGTGGACGTTTTACGTTTTTTCAACGGCCCACTCGACACACATAAGGTCGAGTAAATGTGTAATTTTTGTGATTTATTATGTTGTTGGACTTTACTTAATCGAAAAGTTATTGTCTGCCTTACTTACTTTATTTTGTCATATGTGTCGGGTTACAAGAATAATGGAGAGGGTTATGATCAGAATTTCCTTGCGTGATCGAATCAAGAATGAAGATCACAGGAGAACTAAAGTTAAGGACATAGCCCGTAGAATCGCTAAACTGAAGTCGTAGTAGACGTTGCTCGCAGAACAGTTGGTCGATGGGGCCAAAAGGTTCAGGAGTGGCGATCGCTTACCGGAAAAAAGAGATCACATAAGACCGATCGTTGTGGCAACACGTAGGTAGGCACTTTGTTCAACAGTGGACGTCTATTGGCTAAAATAATGATAATGAAGATCTAGTTACAAAGTGAGCTAGGTACGCTTGTGTTGACGTAGTTGGAACAAAAAACGTTGCAAAACCTTCACTCCTCACTAAAAAGGCCCACTTTCAAAAATATCTTCGATAAAATGAAATAACGGTTGGCATCTGGCATTTTGGCCGTTAATATTAAGCGGCGCCGCTCGAATTACAACATTTTCCACTGAAACCTTGAAACAGGTATTATTCCTTAGAAAATTTAATTACTTACCAACCAGAGGGCACCTTAAAGCCGATTAAATGGTAAAGTTTGCTCTGCTAATTCGTTTTTAAGACATCAATTCTGTTTGATTATCTACGTATATTATTGCGGAATGAGTTCTTCCGTTCAGGGATTTCTGGGAGTACCTAATGCCTGTAAAAATACCTATTTTATGACAATGCATACTATAAATAAAATGATGATTTGCGTTAATTTAATTATTCTTATATCTATTTACCTATATCTACTATTCATAATCCATATTAATATTATAAATGTGAAAGTAACTCAGTCTGTCAGTCTGTCTTTTACGCTTTCACAGTTAAACTACTGAACCGATGTTGATGTTTGGTACGGAGGAAGCTTGGACTCCAAGTATGGATATAGGCTACTTTATATTCGTCTTCGACTTCCATTTCCCGTCCGCAATAACCGACATTCACTCGGACGAAGCCACTGGCAGAAGCTAGTACGAGTACAATATATAGTCTTAATATAGTTCTTAGTAACCAGTTCACTTAATATAGTTCTCGTCTAGTCGGCCCCGCCTTGTCCACTTCGGACAAACAAATAAAATAATTGTTTTTGTAAGGAATAAATAAAAACTACAGGACTAATTTCTATTTTCGACTAATTTTTATGTTGCATAGACAATATTGTATAGAAATCTACGTAAGTACCACCACGCACCATTAGCCACGTACCGACTTAAAGTTTCTAATCCATTTTATGAACCTCAAGATACACTAGAATATCGTTAGCCTCGTGCGACCTTTGAATTAAGCTGTTATGTAAATAATGGATCTAGGGCTGCGCGAGTGTTCGAAAGAGTTACCGCGGCCCTGGGGCGTGAAGGGCAATTGAAGGAACAGAGCGAGTAATAGAAAGAAATAAAGAAAACACGCTTATTTGGCACACAGGTACGGCCAAATGCGAAAGTGCATAGGAGCTACAGAAAAAAAATCGTGTGAAGCGAGAAATGACGCCATCTAGCGTAAAACCAGATTGAAATGTTGCTATCGACAACATTACATTATACTGTTAATAGATGGCGCCGCTGAGCTTCAAATGATTAATGCTTAATTAATGCTTATTTTTGTACTTTCTTTTTGTTTCTTCATACATTGAAATAATTTATAATTTCTTTTAAAGAGATGAAGATATTAAAATTGAATATCAATTTATAAATATTTGATTATCTATGTGTTAGTTTTCAAACTTGAGAGGGTAGGTTGAATATGGATTTCCGTTGAAGTCCATAAGAACGCTAAAGATTACATTTCTACGAACCGAGCGAGCACGATACTTCCGTGCGTATGTGTGCGCGTGTATGAGTATTCACATTCCACAGATAACACACACTAAGGAACTGTCGTCGCACTGAACTTAAAACATCATTATTATTTTTCTGTGCCATTGAATACGCATCACACAGTCACAGAGGCGACTTTTTCTTACCATTGCATTGATAAAATTCACGCAAATATGTCATGTGCTGGTAGCCGTATGAACTAAGTGTTGGATTCGCAAACAACGTAGCCCGAGTTCAAATCATGGTCGGTCCGTTGCGGTTATTTCTTACTTTGAAAATTCCCAATCTATATTAATATAGTTGTTTTTTATATTGCTATGAAAAATACTATTGCATTTTTTGCACTAAATAGTTGCAAATTACGAATATGATCTATTAACCACAAGAAGAACACATTCGTAATTTTCAATTATTTAGTTGTTATATCTTTTCGATGTTGTAAGGTGGAAATAAAAAGACGTGTTTAATAAAAATCTTTATTCTTTATATTTACAAATTAAACATTTATGAGAATTGTGACGTCGAATTGTTACTTAAACAAAAAAATTATCTTGTAACCGATAACTATGTTACGTGTAAGATTGTTTGTTGGAAGTATACCCACTTAGACCATTCATAATATGAATAACGTAACAATAAAAGGATATTAAAATTTTAATAAAATAAAATATAGTTGTATATATCCAGTTATTTATTGAAAAGTGATATATGATTTAGACTTTGTAAACATTTTATTTTTATGTAACGTCACAATGAATGTATTGAGGTCATAGCTTAATTGTTCATTTTCTTGACGAAAAGAAGATTGAAACTAAACCTCAATTTCTGTTAAAAGAACTTTAGTTCTCACAAGATAATCGTCAATTAGATGAGAAAAATAAATTGAACTATTATGTTAGAACAGTGTGGGTAGAAGAATAAAAAACGAAATAGAATCATGATTATTGTCAACAAAATTGATAGCGAGTTCACTGCATTCTTAAGATAAGGCGATGGCACAAGTTAAAAGATATAGCTGTTTTAAACGAAAGTAAACACAATATAATACAGTGTTTGTTAACGAATAATCATGGATATGTTAAAATAAAATGGCCTACTAAATATTTAATTACACCGACTGATTTCACTAAAACTTAATATTTTGTATAACCCCCATTATTTTCGATACAGTCAAGTAGACGTTTGCGCATGGACCCAAACATATTACCGCATATTTCGCTCCCTCTAAAACTTTCCCACACCTCCATGCAATGGGTTTTTAATTGTTCCGTAGACCTCTCATTCCGCGAGTCCCACCTTTGCACCATCAAACCCCATAGATTTTCTATGGGGTTGAGGTCGGGTGATCGCGCTGGCCATGGAATAACAATTACTTCCGGGTGATTGTGAAACCACTCACGCACAGTACTCGCTCGGTGAATAGGACAATTGTCCTGGACAAACGGAAATTGTGCTAACTCATCAGCTGGGTAAATGTTGCGCACAGTAGGTAGCATAATTGAGTCTAACACTTCCACATAAGTTGAACTGTTTGCGCGTGGAGAAATGAAAGCCAGTTCTCCTGGTCCTGCTGCACTCATCCATCCCCACATATTAATTGTGATTCGACCTGATTCGGTGTTAGGAATAATGTTGTTATCACACCAGCGAGTGTTATTCTTGCGCCATAAGTGAAGCCTGCCCTTTTGACTGGATTTAAATGTTTTTTCATCTGAAAATACCGCAGTATAATAATTTAATATATGTAATGCTAATCCATAACTTCCAATCGGGTTCCGGTTCCAACTTACAAAAAGTCAACCATTGCGTGGGATTTGAACTTGCGGCACATTGATTTGCGCTTCAATCTGTGTCAATACCACTAGGCCATCTTGACTTATGCTAAGTTGATGAAATTATGAACTACAATCAGTTGTTGACGACAATGATGACGCATGTGTCTATTATTTGTTAAACTAAAAGACAAGTTTATACTTTGTGAGATTGCCTTTGCTCGCCTCTTAGCTGTGAAGAAACCAACGCCATCTAGTTTAATTTTCGAAAACTTGAACTCTAACGTGCAAGGGATAATAGGCGTTAAGGTATCTAAGCACTTTTATTGGGTCATAGTACACAAAATGAGATAACAATTATAATATAAAACTTAAATACTAAAACTTAAAAAATACATCAACATTGTGTGTCTCACGGTTCTGCCAAATAGGTCCAGTTCAGCATAATGCCTGACGCTGGTTATTTCAACTGAACCTTGCTATGAGTTTAATACTTTACTGACCGGGTAACCCGGGTGGGTTTTAGTCGGTAAAGTATGACTCGCTCTCGCCCACTCAGAGTGGGAGGAGTCATTTGATAAACCCATAAAAAGATATAAATAATAGAACATGAAATTTAAAAATTTACAGTTTATTCACTGCTGCCAGCAGGAGGTTTATCTCAAGGGAACGTTCTCCCGGGATAAAAAGTATACTATGTGCTATTCCAGGACATGGTCTGCCCGTGCACCAAGTTTCATCGAAATCTGTTCAGCAGTTCGAGCGTAAAGAAGTAACGAACACACATACACTCACAAACTTTCGCATTTATAATATTAGTGTGCTGTGGTAGTAATGTAATTAGATATTTCGTCGCCAATTGCTTTTTCATTACAAAAGTGTTAGTTCATTGAATAACAATATAATAATAATATTCCACAACTTTCACACAACGCCATCTAGTCCCAAGCTAAGTATTAGACAACTGATAAACATACATAATTATATATTTCTAAATACATACATATTATAGATAAATTACACTTAGACACAGAACAAATGATCGTGCTCATCACACAAAAAATTGTTCTGGGTGGGTATCGAGCCCACGACCTCCGGCATAGCAGTCAGGGCCACTAGCCACTAGACCAACAGGTCAGTCAAATGGTATGGAACAGAATGGTACCTACCAAAAAGTATCGTTCTGAAGGTGTAATGCTCCTTAATTCTAAATAAATGTAAGAAAAGTCTGTACGTGTAGATAACTCCTTAATTCTGAAGACGAAACTGAGGAAAAGGAAGTCCATGTTTTTTCCTTTATATCTAGAGAGCTTTTATTTTATTCAGTTCTGCCCCTCTGGATTAATTCTAGTTAAATACTTTCCGTCCTTTGAATTATTTAGCGATATCCTGAAATACTTTAACACCTTTTTTTGAAGTAAACCAGTCAATTAAGTAGACGTCTAGTTAACTGCTTTTATCTAAGTAGGTACTCGTTTATTTTAAAGCTGTGATTGCTTAGGTCTTAGGTGATGTTTAGACGACCACCACGAGGGTTGAGGTTAGTACACCAGGTACCTATAGTGACTACTACCTTTTTTATCTGGAAAATCATCAAATAACATCTCCCGCTCTGGGTTGAGCGGGAGGTAGTCAGTCTTTTACTGACTAAAACCTTGTGTTCCTTCAGTTACCTTTTTTTGCGATGGCTACGGGAGCTCCTACGAACAATTCGCAGCCCTCTAGCAGGCGACAGCTCTAACTGGCCCCGTCTGTTTTGCTGACTTTCTATAGGGCGCGCGTGGAAAATAACGCGCCATCGACCTGGGTTTGATCCGGTTTCCGGACCGGACAGGCGGACGGCGAGCTACCCATTACTCGCCTTTGCTTTATGGCTGACATGGCCATATATTTTCTATTTACACGCGAGCGAAGCCTCAGGGAGAAGCTAGTCATCACTATATTTGGAAGCAAGTTGCAGGGGAGAGTCTGTTGCTTATACTTGAGGAACCATGCATTATTCCAGGGAAGCCTATGGTTTTCAGCAATCGTGCAGCGATAGTCAGTCTGAGAATTTTATCAATCGGATTGTTCCATAAGGTTAATTCTCGTAGGGATCATCAATAAATTAATTCAAACGAATTTCATGATTATTTTGACATCCCTCTCGTCCTTGTCATGGCTGATCGTAATCACATTTGTGAAACTCCGCCTCCCCAGTATAACGTCATATCTATTTCACATTTAGAAATAACTACCAACTGTCAGCAGTTTTGCCCACGTGAAAGTGGAAAACTGTTCCAAGTGTATATCCTTCCGGGATAAAACGGCCTGTCCTATATGCTGTTCTAGATCATGGTCTACCCGTGTGCCAAATTTCATCCAAATATATTTAATTTTTTTTAATACTTTGACATTGATTTTGAAATATCACGAAAGTTATGACTCCTCTCACGCCTTGTCACACATTGTCGCACCTCGTCGACCCCCCCTCCCTTTAACATCTGACGTAAATTATGGACGAGTCCTAGTTAAAAAGCGATCACATTCAAGATTATCATCTCGGCGACAATCAATGTCAAAAACTTATCTAAGGGTCATTCAGATGTAAAAACAAAAACACGTAGTTGAGCACTATTTTGTATTAAAACAGATAGTTTATTTCACACCGACCACATTTTTGCGTCGGACGCAACCGTGTGGGTGCTCCGCTACCATATCCCAAGCACAATGCAACCACGAGCGATCTGCAGAGTTATTATTCACACGTAACCAATATTTGTCGCTGCAATGTGGTGTGGTGGTGGTTCGTGAGTATCTCTATCCTATACAATACACTAAATGTGGAGAAATTAAAGGTGTTTTTGACAGTTTGCGAATGCGAAAGCACCTTAAAAATACGAACATAAGACTTGGTCTATATTAATCTTATATGAAAAGTAATAATTTAGGAACTGATCCCATTAGGTAACACTTTGTTGCTCGGATACATTTTTACAAACGGCGGTTTAAGGCAATAAAAAAGATAAATTACGTGCGAACGTGCGTAAACAAAATGGGATACCTATAGAAAACAATACATTGGATCAAAATGGATTTGATATTCCTAAATACTTCATTTCCCTAAGTGTTCTTTTTTGGATGATTTACACAAGAGAAGTTTTTACACACTTGGCCTAAAAATGCTTCTATTCTTCTTTCCCTCATTTTGATTCGTAAACAAGATTTTAGTGTCGATGTCCTACAAGACTTTCTTTTATACGAGTTAAAATTATCATGTACATATAGCAATTTTTTTTTTTAACAAATTGAACACTTGTGAAAAATTAATTAAGTAACTAACTTATGATAAAATAATGAGTGAGTAGGTAACGATTGACACAAAAAGATACGAGCAATAAGTACTTCTACAGGTAGGTATCTTCATTCGGTTACGGTTTATAGACCTGGTTCTTTTTGCTATTGTTTTCTCGTATTGTCCTCTGTATAACACATGTATAATCTAGCTTTTATTTCATTTCATACACGAAAAGGAAAAAGTAAACCATGCCAATAATTTGCACTGGCTTTTAAGTGATATTTACATACATATAAAAGTCTGCAGTTTTTATTTTTAGCATTTAATTTATTTATTTACTTAGCATTGGAAGGCCTCTTACAAGGTGGACCGATGACTTGGTAACGGTTGCGGGAGTCCGATGGATGCGAGACGCACAGGACTGTTCATTGTGGCGACACTTGGGGGAGGCCTATGTCCAGCAGTGGACGTCTTTCGGCTGAAATGATGATGATGATGATTCAATTTATCTATAGTTAAACCTTAGAAAGATTTTATCTCTGTTCCCTACATTTTTGTAATATTTTGTGGCGGTAGTAATTTTAAGGGAGCCTTTTCTATTTCACTGAGGCGGCTACAAAAGCCAGTGTGAGATTTTCCAACGACTGACGGAGTATGGAGTCTAGTTTTACGCTCGCAAGGAGTTTCAATTTACAGAAATCTATCGACTCCTTGTGACACTGCACTGCTACAAGCGAGAAGGATGTTATTGGATTTTTTATTTTATGAACAATCCTGTTGGGCATGGGCCACCGATCCGCTATCTTTTAATGCCTTAATATTTTTTGAGATAGGTTAGGTTAGTTTCACAATCCTATTGTGCATGGGTCACAGATTTGTAATCTTTTGCTACTTCAATATTTTTTTTGCAGACTTACAAATATTTGGATCAGGACAGTCTTAGCTTCCACTTAGGCAATCTGAATGAGTAAGCAATCTACACCTCCCCTATAAATATCCTTATCTATATCTATATATATAAAAGCGAAAAACCACTTACAGAATAATCACGAAATCTCAGAAACTATAACACCGAAAATTTTGAATTGAAAATTTGGCAGGTAGGTTCCTTATAGAGTGTTGTAGACATACGTTAAGAACGGATATTACGAAACTCCACCCCTATGGGGTAAAACGGGGTTTGAAAGTTTGTATAGAGAAACCTACTTTTACGCGGACGAAGCCGCTAGCAGAAGCTAGTATATCCATAAAGCTACATACTAGGTTCTTGATATTATTCTGAAGGAATCGCAAATCTATGAATTATTCATTTGTATGAGAGATATTGAGCGTAGAAACAACCATAAACTTGTTGCCAAACAAATGGAGGAAAAAAATTATTTCAGAGGTACCTATCTATTAGTTACGTACCTAATGAGATGTTCCCCGTTGGGTTCAACTAAGTAATGGCAATAATAAGAGCTTATAATACCTATTGTAGAACTCTTTGAACGTAGGAACTTGGTAAAACAAAAGTATATATTTGGTCGTTGCTTGAGTTATACTGGACCTATCCAAGGAGTATCGTGTTGTCCAGTAGCCAGGTTGTGGAAGTTTGATAGGCAGTCACTCCATGTAAAACATGGGTATTCAGCCGCATTCGTTTAGACTGGAAGCCAACTCCAAGTTAGTTGGAAAAGGCTGAGGAGATGATAATTGAGTGGTACAGTATATATCGACCCTTCTTAGGAAAAACATCGTAAGCGACAGTTTGCAAATTTTGCAGGAATTGGTTTTCTCTTCCCTAATTATCATCATCACCATCATTTCAGTCGAAAACCGTCGACTGCTGGACAGAGGCCTCATCCAAGTGTCGCCATAACGACCGGTAATGTGCGTCTCACACTCATCAGATTCCTACGACCCTCACCAGGTCATCGGTCCACCTTGTGGGAGGCCTTCCAACTATCTGTTCTACGAGCAATATCCTGCCCACTGCCAATTATGATAATATCTAATGTTCTTCCTGAACAGGCTTACTACTCTGTTATTGGGATATGAAAGTAGGATGACGGTCGTTAGATTTAGTTAATAAGTAATTTATTAGAAAATTAAAATATTTTAAGCGAATGAAAGTAAATGATAAAAATTCACACTTTCTAAGATAAGTTAATTGATGTTGACGCAAATAGTGAGATAGATACATATCTAATCTAATACCTACTCACGAATAAATTCATTAATACTATTTAAAGGAATACATAATACTGACGTTCTCAACTGCAAACCGTTGCAGACATTTCTTATTTCTATCAACATATGTAAGCTATTTTAGTAAGACAGCAATTATTATTTAATTTTCTTCTTTTGTTTTTCTTCGCGTTTAACAACTTTCAATATCTAAGTGTCGGTGTACGAAATTGTTTCATTTATCAATAATGAATAAATGAGAGATCACGATACAGGTCTTTGGCTCTTAGAGGTTTTACAAAAGCGAGGTACTTAAAGATAGCGGCACGAATCTTGAGCGCTCGGCGAAAGAGCGGGGATCGTTTTACGCATCGTAGAATATCGGCGAGCCAATCACTGTACAAGGATTTCACTTCACTCCCCGCCCCCGCATCTTTCTTCATACCACTAAAGAGACCCGATATTTCACTTCTGCGTCCTTCTGCGCCAGTAGAAGAGAGAAGTCAGCGCTCAAGATCCGTGCCGGTATCTTTTTTTTATATATTGTAAATCAAAGTCCGCCAGCAGATTCGCCCGCGTTAAATTACGAAATTATCTCAAGGGAACATACTCCCGAGACAAAATCCTATGTGCTATTCCAGGTCATGGTCTATTTACTAAATGTCATCCAAATCCGTGAAGCTGTTTGAACGTGAAGGAGTAATAAACATACACACAAACTCTCGCCTTCATAATATTAGTGTGATTTAGACATTAATTTCCATCCTGAGCCTGTTGTGCGGTAGGTGGGATTGCCCAATGCTGCGTCACTGGATCGGACTTCATACATCTTCGAGTATGTAGGATATACTACGTGGATAGTGTGAGGTTCGATTGCAGGACATCATAATTATTATATTTTTAAAGATACTAACATTATTTTAAGTTTTTTCTAACACTATGGATTCACTGTGGTCTGAAAATAAATGTTATTATTATTATTAATTTAAGTGTCATCCAGTGGATAATAAAACAAGAATCATGTTTTTTTAAGTATTGCCTATTTGTCACAAATTAGGTAGATAAGTGACGTTCTCATCCAAAACTATAATGTGCCGTATTAACGTCTGTGTGCGTAAGTATACATATAAGTACCTAATAATATACAACAGTCCCTTGATAGAAATATGCAGTCATTCATTAATGTTTCACTGTTAGTACCTTTTTAGGGTTTCGTACCTCAAAAAGAAAATACGGAACCCTTATAGGATCACTTTGTTATCCGTCCGTCTGTCTGTCTGTCGGTCTGTCTGTCAAGAGATTTCTGAGATAAAGGATCTCAGAAACACGTGGACGCATCGAGTTGAAATTAAAACCGTATACTCAAGTCTGCGGTCCGTTGACATTGACCTTGCTGTGAAAAAATCAAACTTCTAAATTAACGGAAAAAAAGATACGGCCGTTTGTGTCGCAAAAAACGTACATTTCAACACCCTCAAAGGAATCAAAATTCAGAGGGTATTTCCCGTTGACCCAGAATCCTGAAATTTGGCATAGTAAAGCAAGGTCTTTAAGTACCTATAGATATAGGAATAAATCTGAAAACGGTAAATTTGTAGTTACGTCACAAAAAAAAACTTTTTTTGCAATTAGGAAAAATCTTCGTCACTCAATTGTGTGTGCGGAACCCTCAGTGCGCGATTCCGACTTGCACTTGCCCTGTTTTTTTTTTTAACTTTTATTTGGTACCAATCTACGTCGAGGTCGACTGCAATAAAATTACTGCCGTGATTTCGACAACATTCCTACATAATTATGTAGGTACATACCTAACCTACCATAACATCATACACTTGAGTAATATTCCCAAATTATGCGTCGTAATTATATAAACAGTAAACTTTGTTTATATTAGTTTATAAGTTTACAAACACATTTAATTTATCACATATATGTATTCCAAAAAAATCACACAAAGGTAAACTGTTCAAGAAATCCTAACAATTGTATATCTGCCTTTTGTGATTAGGGATTAGGAGTCCCAAATTTTTGTTTTAACGTGGAAACAAGTTATCGTAAAACGGACCTATTTAAGAACTACGTGACTAGCATTCGGTCTATAAAGTAAGTAAAATACTAGAAATAACTCTCTATTTTTACGCAGATAAAATTGTTTGCTTGAAGTAATCTCTCCAACCCATCTTAATAATTTTGTTGTAGGAAAAATGATGTGCACTGACTGGAAATAAGTTGTCCCTTCGCTTTTAATTAAATTCTTATTCTTTGTATTATTTAGTCTTGGAAAATATTGTTGATAGTACATCAGATGATTTATTTCTATTTTCTTTTCTTTTGTCAGTTGTTGTGTAAGAACTGCTGTGTTATTTATAACTTTGGTGTTCGATGATCTTACGATGGTTTTCCTCTCTCCAATTTGATTATTGATTTTGTTTCATCAGGGGACCGCTGAGTAAATTAAATAATGTTGGTACCATAAAAATTTAATACGGGTTCCTTGAAACACTAACAGCTGCGCTCGAATACACAGATCGTTGATGAGGCTAAGAAGGCTGCCCAGTTTACTTGTAAGTGAGACACAATATTGGTGACTTGAAACCGTGAGATGGGGTTGCAACAGACTGAGAAGGAGATGGCGGAACGACTTAGATGTCTTTCTTAGGTATGGGCAAGAAGCGGCTCAGAGCCAGGAATAATGGAAGAACGTTGCATGACTTTTACTTAACGGTGGCACAGTATAGATAAGATATAGCTGCCGATCGCCCCCCCGAGGTCACGGCGGTGCACTGCCCAAGCGGGTCACACTTCTACCGTATGCTCCACCGTGTCCTCCGGACGGTCCACACAGTAGTGACTAGTGACACCCGGGCGTTACTTCGAATCCGGTGCAGGAAATTCCCGAACTGTCCATGTTCGATGAGAACCTGCGTCATTTGGTAGGTGACGGCACCGTGAGGTCTTTCCAGTGACTCCTCAATGAGGGGACTTGCCGTTGAATTAATTTTGTGGCTCGAAGCAATAATGGCTATGAAGCGAGTTAAAACTCAAGCTCAGTCATCAATATCATAATCATCTTCCTGTCCTTGTCCCGTCTTATTTATTTTACTCAAGCTCAGTATTATAGGTTAAAAACTCCGTTACTATTTAATTATGCGTGATTTTGTTTATTTAGAGAGATATAAGAAAAAATATGTAATACACTAAATTAAAAGAATAAATGTCATGCCAACTGAATTAATTAGTAGATAAACTTTATGTTATATATAAATACAAAAGTGATACGATTCCCTCTTAATATACTTAGATGGGGTATACCGGTTCCCCAACAAACTAATTATTATAAATACCCTAAATTTACAGTTTTCTCTATCAATGTAACGGGTACCGCTCTAAATTACTTTAAAGGAAGGAACCTTTTGGAATCAGCTTTTTGCTGTAAACAGAGCAACCCTCTTGGGACACTCACTTTCATTTTGGCAAATAATCTAATCATTCGCAGCAAAATTCCAAATTAAATATTTGGTATTTAGAATGATGACAGAAATAGACAGAGCAGCCTTTCGAAACGAGTTTACCTACCCACCACCCACCTGTCAAACCATTGGCAGATCGACTAACTTAACAAAATTTAATACAATAGCACTTTGGTGCTATTGTATTAAATTTATCACAAGATTTAATTTATCATAGAAGATGATGATTTTGATATTTGTATCAAAATCATCATCTTCTTGTCCTTTTCCCAACTAGCTTGGGGTCGGCTTCCAGACTAACCGGATATCAAAATCACTGACAGAAATTATCTTAATTTACTGGGCTCTCTAATTTTTGTTGAATCCTTTTCAACACTCATTGAGCAGGAAATACATCATTTGTAATTATCATGTCTCAGAAAGAATTTTCAAAATTACCATACATTTGCAATTAGAAGATACTGTTAAATTTATATTAGCCTTCGTTCCTCATCTTTTGATATACTCACACGTTTTGGAAAAAGCAAACTAAATGATTAGCTAGTATTACACTTTTGTTTCTTCGATACTAAATATGGCTGCGGATGATCGAGAATGGCAGCAAGCGACGCTTCCCATCCGCTTAAGTGGCCTAGAGGTCTGCAATATTACAAGTCTTAGGTTTGCCAGCCATCATCACCTTGGTCCATAGTATGTATTCCGTAAGAATTCCAAACATGATATAATGTTTGATGAATACGTTAAATGCTTGGAAAGTGGCTTGTCCCACGGCTAAAACAGATCTATCCTCACAAAAACGGTGAGATGTGCTGCTCAGCAGTATTACACGAATACTGCTGAGCGTGCATTTTTGCTGGATAGAAGAATACGAGTCGGGTTTGTGGCTTCATGTGCTTCGGTCATCGGCACTATGAAGGGATGTCTAATCTTTTTAGCTGTGATCTGTCTATGCTTTGGCCCTTGTATTGCACCACATAGGTGCCACTTCTCTGAAGATGGGAAGAGACCAGAGGCGTAACGTTGCTAACGTGGAAGGTCTTACATTTCCATTATATCTTGCCAAAAAGGCATATAATAATTACGAATTATAGGTACCTAATATAATAATAATAATAATAATATAATATAATAATATTCCACAACTATCACACAACGCCGTCTAGTCCCAAGCTAAGCAGAGCTTGTGTTATGGGTACTAGACAACTGATAAACATACTTATATATTTCTAAATACATACATATATAGATAAATTACACCCAGACACAGAACAAATGATCGTGCTCATCACACAAACATTTGTCCTGGGTGGGAATCGAACCCACGACCTCTGGCATAGCAGTCAGGGCCTCTAACCACTAGACCACGCTTTCAAATATATTGAGTCAAAAGAATTAAAATGTAAAAAGTACATAATTATACCTATTAAGTAATTTAAGATAATTATCCTGGATCGTGTACTGTTTCATTTTATCTGTGATCGTGTAGTAGTTAGCCTTATCGATTAAGAAGTTACAGAATTTAGATTTGAATAGTAGTTTCTTATTGCTCAAAATGTCAATTATTATTAATTTTTGATGCCATAACAAAGTAGCTTTGGTCAAACAAGCCTAAAGTGGATAGGGCTCTAGTGTGAGACGCCACCTTTCGACACACTTGTGTACAGGTCGCTGCCGCTGCAGCTGCTAAGGCTTCTGAGGAAGTTAATATTTAAGTTAGGCGTGTACATATATACTGTACTAGCGTCTGCCAGCGGCTTTGCCCGCGTGAAAAAAGGTTTTTCTATACAAACTTAGGACCCCCATGTCATCCCCTTAGGGGGTGAATTTTGCAAAATCCTCTCTTAGTGCTCCCCTACGTCATAAAAGGTAGCCTTGTGTATAATATCATGTTCGTAGTCCCAGTAGTTTCGGCTGTGCGTTGATATGTCAGTCAGTCAGTTTCTCCTTTTATATATATAGATTTGAAAAAAATCTTTGATCAAAGTCTGCAATCCAATTTAACGTTAAAGATCCTCAATGATCGGTTGACATTAAATGTCACCCAATAACGATTGGGGAACGACAAATTTAACTTCAATTAACTAATTGGATGTTTGATAAGTCTTCTAGAGTTTGAGATGGAGTCTACTGATTGGTGCAAAAAATAATAATTTATTGAGTATTGAGTTAATAGTTTAAAGGCGCTTATGTCTTTCTTTGACAAACTATCTGTGTATTCGCTCCTTTTTAACAGATTCTTTTTTTTTCTTTCATATTTCTCTCACATTTCACATTTATTTCTTTGGATGGATGGAGACGGAAAGGAGGGCCCTTTCCGTCTCCATCCATCATCGTTAATAGTCATAATTATCTCATGAGTAAATAAAAAGGATCCACCTTTCACCATTGACAGTTCGGTTGATTATTCTTACTCTTTTTGTCTCTCTCCCCAATAAATTTGAAACTAACTAAACAAGACAATGAGGTAACTAAACCTTAATAGTTTTGGACTATTATGGCAGTGTTAAGTGACAATGCGACAGCGGACTTAGCAAAAACAATGGACCCATGTCTTCTGTAATACGGCCTGTTAGCGAACAACCGACCCTTAAGGAGCAAAGACGGCTTAAACTGCCTGCTTAAATATTGACTAACTATTGCCGGCGGCAGCGCTCTCATAGCCAGCCCTTTTTGAGTTGGAAAATCATCAAATAACTTTTTCCCTCTGGGTGAGCTCCACCCCTCTTTCTCGCTCGCGCGCCTCTTTGAACACATCATTGAAGGCCCCAGTACTTCCAGAGATCACTTAGAGTCCCCAAAACGGTCAATTGCCATTGACAATATTTATGTTAATGACAACGTATTGACAATTACTTCAACTTCAACTCTTCATTATGGGATTTGCGGAAAAGACACCACAATTTTGCCAATAACACGTGCAAACTGTTAATAGACTATCAAACGAAATAAAAAAAATAAAAAAAAAACAAAAAAAAAACAATCAAATATTTTTTTTTTTATCTTAAGTATTTACATGTTGTTTCTGCATTGTGTGTATCTGTGTACGTGTGCCAAATAAATATTTTTCTTTATTTCTTTCTTTTTTCTTTTTCTTTTAAACGCTGGAGAATATTTAGCGCGAATTAACAGTAAAATAAATTCAATCATTTTAGGTAAACGATTAATTTTTGCATCAATTGGCGTCAGTCACATATATATTATCAATTGCGACGAACTGTATGAACACACAAACAGTTTTATCTTTCGAATATTCCGGTTCCTTTTATATGCAGGCATGTTGATTAAGAATAAATAAGAAGCTGTTTGCTAGTCCTAATGAGAAAATATTTTTCCTTGGAGCGTTATTGTAGACGGTTATAGGAAGGGTTAGGAACCTTCCTTCCTAATCTGCTAAGCCAGTCTGGCCCGGAGTTATAAACTACTTAAGACTAATAAGAGATTAAGAGGAAGGCTTTTTAGGGTTTCATACCTCAAAAGGAAAAACCGGAAACCTTATAGGATACCGGGAACCTTATAGGACTTTGTTTTCCGTCTGTCGGTCTGTCAAGACTCTTTATCAGAACGCGTGGAGGTATCGAGTTGAAATTAAAACCATATACTCAGGTCTGCGGTCCCTTGAAGCTGCGATAAACTCAAACTTATGAGTCAACGAAAAAAAGATACGGCCGTTTATAATAAAAAACGTATACTTCAACACTCTCTAGGGAAACAAAATTCATAGGGTGGTTCCCGTTGTCCTAGAATCCTGAAATTTGGTACGAGGCAGGTTCTCACAGCACAAGCATTCCGAATTGCAATTTTTTTTTGCAATTCGGACAAATCTTCGTAATTCAATTCGGGAACTGAATTGTTTTCATAGGTAAGTTTGTATAGAACCCTCAGTGCGCGAGTCCGACTCGCACTTGCCCAGTTTTTTTGTATTTGCTATTTCAAAAAATCCAGTCCAAAGGCTTTCTAAATGTTTTTTGGAGAAAACTTCTCCAATTTCAATCAACTCAGTCGCCATGGCAACAGAAAAACACCAGAATGGAAGGTTTTTTTTTTTTTGGCAATTGAGCCGGTTTCGACTATTCTGCCAGGGAAGGTTTTTTAATAACCACATATAACTGACAATTTTATGTCAGTGTATTGAGTGACATTCTTGAATGACGCAGGTATTTACATTACCAACAACATTGTAATTGCAAGATCATTGCGGCCCTGAAAAATGTCAGACTTTTACTGACTAAAACGAGTGAGTGAGAGAGTGAGTGTCCCTACACTCCCTCTCGCTCCAGAGTGGGAGGAGTTATTTAATGATTACCCATAAAAAAAAACAGGTACCTACATCCATTACGTTATCCTACAATGAATAGCTTAGTTATCGAGTACCCAAACAAAGTTGTAATAAGTAGAGATAATAAAGTAACCATAAGGCGAAGAAAGCAAGTAAATTTCCCTCAATTAGGGAAGATGAGCCTTCACCAATAATGGCCCGATTTTATTTGTCGACTATAAATCCTGACGGCCATCACTGTAGCCCTTATCTTTATTTCATTCGTAGGAAATAAAACAAAAATACTACGGTTGGATTGTAAATCTATGCCGGCCGAATGTCAACCTTGGTCAACGTTTCGATGGCTATTTGGCTTTACAATCTACAAAATGTGTTTGATTGACGTGAAGTTGAATAATCCAGGCCCCCTAGCCAAGTTACAACCGTTTCGTTTCCATTCTCTTTTGTTGATCGCTTCGAGTCGGCCAAGCCTTCCATTCCTTTGTTCTGACCACGTGACTGAGCGTTGAAATGGACATCAGAATAAAGGAATCGGAGGTGTGGTACATGTTCGATTCGTGCACACATCGTCCACACTTATAAAATGCTCTTTTCATGTTACCTTGCATGTTAAGAAAATTTGAATTTCACGGGTAACTTTGGTGTTTTCACCTTAAATAGCATACGTTTGGTAGTGAGCATATTATTTTTAGTTGAAAATACAACAAGTGTTTTATTCTGAAATCCCAGCACTCTTGTTTATCTCAAAAACTTTCAAGACAGTCCAAATTCGTAGAGCTAAATTTACTTAGGTACTATGTTATAACTTTCAACATATCAAAAGGTTAATTCGAGTAATTAAAAAGTTCAATATCAAGTCGCAATCTCGTTTTACAGACAAAACTTATCAAAAATTACAGACAAAAATTTATGGAAATTCGGGGTATTTTTGACCAATATTATTTATGATGTGCGAATTCATTTTTAAATTGCGATCGTATTGAATCGGGTGCCATGGTGGCCTAGTGCTAACGGTCCCGGCTTACGAGATTGTTGCTATGCCATGGGTTCAAAACCAGGCCCTTTGGCGTCTGTAATTTATTTCATCACCATTGCTCTTAAAATTGTGAAGCAAAACATCGGGAGGAAATCGATATATCCAAGAAAAAAAAATCGAAGACACGTAACATCTATTAACCCGTATAGGGCTCATCTGGTAGATTACGGTCCATTCCCTCATTTAGAGATGAGGACTCACTCAGTCCCGATAGTGGTAACATTATAAGGCTGATTAATTAAAAAATTAAGCCCGGTTCAAATTTTTAATATCAAGTGGGAATCATGTCCTTTCAGCCTACCAGACTACCTTTAAACAATTAAGACTGATTACAATTTATTGTACAGTTTTGTAATGTACATCTAATACTGTTTCATTTGATACCCCACTCGGTCATATTTGCAAACATTCAGTTGTTTATTCCCACTTACACTTCCCCCAATAACTTAAAAATGGCTGAACCAATTTAGATGACAAAAAAAACATGCTTACAAAAAAAAACTGCATCTACATCTTTGCGTCCGTTTAAGAGCTACAATGCTACAAACAGTCAGACGGACGCATACACATAGCAGTTAAAGTTATAACACCTCTCTTTTTGCGTCGGGGGTTAAACATACAGGAAATGCTCAAGGCATAATATTCCACTGGATTTCCTTTCTCCTATATCATCCCTATAACATGGCATAGAGAACATCTGATAACAATGTTATATGATAAAAGATGATAATAGAAAAAGACAAGACTCACTATTGTTCACAAAATAAAAAATAAAAAAAAGCTAAAAATCACTTTGGGGATTGTACGAGTATAAATGATAATAATATGATCTACCAAAATACCTACATGCTATGATATGTAAAGTACAAGCAGACTATTAGATTCAAAGATAGGGACAATAAAACTATTCAAGGAATAATACTTACTTTAAAATCACACAACTGTTTATTTCTTGAAATAATCACACTAATAATTATTATTATTGAAGCTAAATATAAACTGATAATTAGGTATATTTTTACGAGTATCCACCAGAGCTTACGTCTGAACGTAACTAATTCTCAAGTCATACTGCCGATCGCCGATCTAGAACCCTAATCTCCCCACTACCAATATTTAAAAACCGTTATCTAAAACGACTTTTGGTCGAGTACTCGAATTAATTTGACACATAAAATAAACTTGGAAATTAAATCAGATAAAACATAACACAAGCATTATAAATATCTATTATAGAAGTTTTATAATTAATATTGTAACTTAAGTTGCTTTAAGGATTTGCCTAAACTCCTAAAGCTGTAATTATGTCCACATGGAATTAAGTTTTAAGTTTATCTTCACGTAATAGTTCAAGTTCTCCTAAAACATTCAGGCTTAAGTTAAGATCACTAAATTATCATGAAAGATAAATATTTAGGTTAGTCCGATGTTAGGAATTTGTTCTCATAACTTTGTGTGATCCGGTTTCAAGTTTTCTGCATGAATCTTATTAGCCGGTTATTTTAATACAGTACACATACGAGAAATATATTATTTGTATTAGAAACTCCTAACTTCATTATCTCATCTTTAAATTTATAAAACCGCTAATCCAATTTTTTAATGCAATCTTTCTTTCTTTTGCTCCTTCCCTGTTAACTTTTAAACAGTTAAACTGATTTTCATGTATCATACAGTTTTTGTAGTGTACATTTTATACTCTTTTACTTCATATTTGGCCATATTTGCGGTTATCCGTTCCCACTTTCACCCCATCATAACTTGTAAATGACTGAATTGATTTTGATAGAACATGTCTAATGGAAATAATAATAATAATAATATCGATTTATTTCTCTCAAAAGGTACAGACATTGGTTCATAACATATTATTTTAATCAAATTTGTAACCTTTGTGAGAGCTGGAGTCTGTAGTGGGTTCGAGACCTGTATGACAGATCTCCAGGCTCTCACCCTCTTAAAACAATACTATAAAGTACTAATTTGTAAACATCAAAGCCTTCACGTACAGAGAGGAATATATATATTTAAAAAATAAAACAGGAAAAATGCTAAAACTAAAAAATGGTGTGTCAGTGAGTGTGTAGTGTATGGTGTGTGTTGTGTGTTTCTGAAAGTTTGTTTGTTAGAGTGATTGTAGGTGTGTGTATAAAAATGTTTCAAATTTACTAAATAATTTATTTTAAGACAGCTAAAATATTTTCTGTCTCAGAATAATCTAAATCAAGAAGCCAATTTATTATTTTTGCTTTACATTTGGATTTGCACAAGGGGTATATGTTTAAAATTTTGTTAGTATTATTGTACACATGACTACTAAGGAAGCGGAAGAAGCGTTGGGTCGAAGCACAATTTGTACGAATCGAGGGACAGACCGAATGCTTACGACGCTGGGAGATTAAAGAAGGGTCGTAGGGAGTGTGGCCGTGGGTTGTCATTAAAAGATTGAGTATATATAATTTACGAACAGTCAGAACCTTACAAGTTTTGTAAAGGTCTGTGGTAGGAAAGCGATAGGGTAACTGCCAACCAACTTTCAGCAGTGCCCTATGGGCACGTTCTACTCTCAACATGTGGGACCTTCCTGAACCACCCCATGCAACTATACAATATTGGATAAGGGATTGGCAGAGTGCTAGATACACAAGTTTAATCACCTTCAAATCAGCAACGTAACGGAGGTTCTTAAAAACATAGATTAACCTGCGTAACCGTGTTGTAAGTGTTTCAGTGTGAGTACTAAAGGTTAAACAGTCGTCGATCTGCACTCCCAGATACTTAATGTAACTTACCCGATTTAAGTGGGGGCATAAGCAGCCCATATGGAAATGAAATTACCATCAAGTTTGCAGCGCACTTGTAAAACGTCCCGTAAACTGACGGTGTGGCTCATTAGAACCTTCGCTATAAAACCTGCTTTCCATTAAAAATTCATTCTATTAATCTATTATTATTATTATGCTTTTCATTAAATTGTATTCAAATCGGTTAATGCTTTTAAGAGCTACGGTGACACAGACATACACATAGCGGTAAAACTTATAACACCCCTCTTTTTGCGTCAACGTGCGTTATTATTATTATTATAGTAATTAAGTGTGAAAAGTTTCATAAATTGATATTCCGTGTCGGAATTTGGAATATCAGAACATTAGAATTATTTCGGTGTTTGTGATACGTGGTTTTTGTTTTAGATTTTTCAAACAGTTTCTTGGATCTAATACTAGTAAACAGACTAATCTCAACTAATATTGGCCATGATTGGTGAAAGATGTAGGTACTATTCGAAGTTCTATGGGTAAGTACTGTGAGGATCGAATAAAATAAAAAGCACGTTAAACTATTGTATTTATTCCTATTAAATAACTTTTTATCATCATCATCATTATTTCAGCCGAAAGACGTTCACTGTTGGACATAGGCCTCCCCCAAGTGTCGCCATAATGACCGGTGCTGTGCGTCTCGTATCTATCGGATTTGCTCGACCCTCTCCAGGTCATCAGTTCACCTGAACTGCTGAACTCTGGAAACTTCAAGCTCCTTGAAGATAGTATAACATATCATAAGGAGAGCTGATTGTACGGAACTAATCCAGGAACTCCGATCTGTACTTACTTGTCTTTTTATTGATTTGGTAAAAACTTTGGATTAAGTACTGTTTGTATGAAATAAAAACCGATCAAATAAACAGCAGATATTTGATCTTCGTTTAGTTTTCTCTCTTCGGGAAAGTCACCGCTCTTTTATTTTGTAAGTTTTTCTTTACGACTCACCTCTGCGATTTGTTACCTCTGCGTTGGGATTAATTCAAGGTTTGTATTTTACTTTGTTGCAATTGTTTAGGTACTTATGTACTTGCAAATATATTACATGAATATTGACTTATTTCTGTAATATTACAAATAACTTGCCTATCTACGTTGTGACAGGGCTGAAAACATTATTTTTCCGTATAATCCCATAACTCCTGCCGCTCTCAGTAGAGCGAGAGTGTGAGATTTCTACTGACAATAACCTATCTGTCGTTTTCGTTCCATGGTTACGGTAACCTACCTGTGTGTCGTTTGCGTTCCAGGGTTACGGTAACCTACCTGTGTGTCGTTTGCTTTCCAGGGTTACGGTAACCTACCTGTGTGACGTTTGCGTTCATGGGTTACGGTAACCTACCTGTATCGTTTGCGTTCCAGGGTTACGGTAACCTACCTGTGTGTCATTTGCGTTCTAGGGTTACGGTAACCTACCTGTGTGTCGTTTGCGTTTCAGGCGTTACGGTAACTCTCCCGATCAATCCTGAAGGCGCCGTCTGGCAAGGATTGAGAACCCAAAACAGTGTTAAGTGTATTTTCTTACACGGTAAACTTACCTGCTTTAATATTAAATATAGGTACTTTGAATTGTACTATTATTGCCTTAGCCTTCTGGTATATTCGTATACAATCACTGTGAATGATGTGCATGTTTATAACTGATTTCTTTACTCGGAACTAATCCCTGGATATATATTTTATACATTAAATGTCTAGTTGTAGGACTTGTAGTTGTGCTTTATTATTTTAAAAAAATACACAACCAATTTAAATTTTATTTTATGTTGTCCAAGAAGTAATAAACAAATAGTTTTCAAAGTGTTTTTATTAAAGTATTTTGTTTACAGTCAGTTAAATAATTATTTGAAAAGAATTTAGCGATAACTTTAAATTTTATTGTAACTAACATTAAAAGAAAGATAAGTGCAACTAACTATGTAAATTCCTTCGTCAATTGACATTTTTTCACATAACATACATATAAAACCAAAAAATGAACCCTTTATGAAATAAAAGTTGGAATTTAACTTTAAGACTGATATTTTCGTCCTACAAAAGAAAAAATCTAATTTGCATACCGAAACCCCGGATTGGACGCAATTTATGGTTACAAATTACCAACATTTTTGATCCTTTTGTAACTGAATATCTCTTCTTCTTTTCGTGTCGATAAACTAAAATTAAATTTTAGCTTATCTTGACCTCGAATAAATTCTAGCAGCTGATAATGGTGACATATATCTTATGAAGAGGCTCTTGACTAGCTCTGAGTTTTAGATAGTTTAAGCAAGCCCCATTCATAAAAATTACAAATTGCAGTGGTCAATTTTCGGGTCTGTAGTCGATAAAGAGAAATCTAGATTTGGCAGGTTGGTTGAAGCTCATGCGACGGCCGTTTCTTGCGGTTTCCTCTTCTAAATGCGGCTGAAAATGATGATAATTAATGAAAAAAATACATCAGCACTGACATTTTTATTGTTTTATGACACTCGTTCACCAAGTAAGATTTGATTATGGCCGTGTGAGATGGAGATGGCTAATTATTATCGAACTTAAAAACGATTTTTTATTACAAACGGTTTGACGAAATTAGAGGAGTTTTTGATAGATTGAGGTTAGGATATAAAAGTACCTTAAAAATACAGGTATCACCCCTAAGGACTCAGTATTTTATTAAACTCATAATATGTGTTTACCCATAATAATAAAGAATTATCCCGACCAATTTAAGACCACTGTGGCCAATTTCATATTATTATTATTTTTATGTAGCCAAGTCAAGTACGCAGAAGATATTATCGAGCACAAGTGCGCAAATAGAGTAAACATAGTAGCCCTTGGTCCTGCCCATGATCTCTCTCCGGTCGTGCCAGATGGCAATCTTTACGACGGCGAAAACAACGACTTTACGTGCTTTCCACGGCACTGGGTGTCACACCACCAACTTCTAAACTCCTGGCTGCTTCAAAGTAATTCTTAGTAGAAAAACCCAATAGCATTTTTTGCCCAACCCGGGAATTGATTCCAGGACCAGCGACCACGAGACCAATGAACCGTATTATTTATTGTCTTAATAAAAAAAATTCTTTGCTTTGCTACCAATGTCATATTCAAACCATTTATACACTAAAATAACTAAACCATCACACAACCAGTTCGCGTGATTGAATGTGAATTTTATGAACTCTGTCATCGAAGTCAGTTTTAGGTTAGTGGCTATAAGTCCGCCAGGGTTGTTGCCATATCTCCACCAGGGCAGCGGGCTGTGGCGATGTCGTAGCTTATTTGATAAAATGAGGGGTGTTTTATCGGACCCCGATCGATATAGAATGTCGTCGGAGTTTCTTCGACCATTTTATTATTACTTTATACCGGAATTGAGGCCCATCACGTGAGTTTAATCTTGCAATATGTTCCTAGGGTTGTAGCTAGCTTAAAACTTATTCAGAGTGTTGATTTTTAGGATTTTATATTTTGTTAAACTTGTTGATGATACGAAGAAATAGTAACTTGTTACATGCGAAGGGTTTCGTATCATTACGCTATAGGTGTTGCGAGTCTCAAAATGTGTAACCGGTTGTTATTTATTTCTTTAATGAGTTTCCATTTTTATCCGATAGGGCGGAAATAAAAACCACGCAAAAAACGCGACATGACGTTCTTTGTATAGGATTTGATTGAAAGAAAAAGAAATATACACTCTATGAAAATTTCAGCTGTCTTCATATTTTAATATATAATAATAATAAAAAAAAATTGAATTTAAATATTTGGGTCACTGGGTCATCGAGGATTTAAATTATATTGTAAATATTGATAGGGAACGCAAATCGCTGGCTGTCCATTGTGACATGATAGCCCGCAGGTTTGCACGAAATCAGTAAAGATCACGCTTTTTAAAGCATTTTGGCAATCTTTTTACACCTGCAGCCTGTGGGTCGGGTATTCGCAGTGGGCATACAGCGTCTGTATGCCCATTCGCAGTGACAGTACCCTGAGTGAATTGTTATATTGAACACGCGGTTCAATATAACAATTCACCCAGGGTACTGTTGGGCCTGCCGTGGCGTTGCATTGCGTCAGGGATGTTTGCTGAGGTGTGAGACGTAATATTAGGGTTCCTTTCCACTTAGGAGTCAGGAAGCCTTTTTTAAGTAAGGAAATTTTATCGAACAATTTTACTGACTAAAACCCACTTTTTTATCGGTGGAAAAATCATCCAATGGCATCCCCCACTCTTGGGCGGAGCGGGAGATAGAGTCAGACTTTTACTGACTAAAACCCCACTCCTGTTCCTTCGTTTTTCACCTTTGGTACCGGGGCCGAGTCTTCCTTTCAGAAGCAGACCTTTCGGCCCTGCTGGGCTCCTATGAAAACCCACCTCCTGCGTTCTATTAGTGGCCATTAGCGTTTCAGGGCCCGGTAACTCTTTTGAACATTCTCACAGGTAGGGACAAAGGAAGCTTAAAAATATTTTTTATAAAGCTTAGAAATTACTTTTAGCACAAGTAATTGGAGACGTCTACATAAAAATAGAAAATATTATTTCCAAAGTTTAAAAAATAATTTGTTGCCAAAGCATTAAATCAATTGTCTTCTTTTTATTTTTCCCAACCGTTGTTATAGTCAATAATTATATTTCTCTTTTAACAATGCCCCTTTGAAGTTTACAATTCAATTGTTTCTAAAATAAAAATAAAGTTCCATTCTTCAGTTCAGTTATAAATTTCTATCGATGGCATGACAGAAACTGAGTAAGCTCTCAGTCTCACGTCTTTACAGCCAAGGAACCATTGCTTTGCATGTTATATGGGCCATCCACATAACATGGCTACAAATATGTAAGCAATTTTGAATGGACTACAGGCTGATAGCTATTTACCAGATGATTGATAAGCGATTAATATTTCCGTCATACTTGAAAGCTTGTACACAGATCTTTTTAAAAATAATATTTGCAAAAACAAAATTAGAAGCGATACCTGTAGATACAAATAAAAAGCAAAGACCTGACTCGACCCAGTCCAAACTCTTGGACCTAGAACGCTGAAATTATGCACAGAGGTACCTGCATTCATGATGTACCTAAATGTTTCCATTCATGATGTAAAGGCAATCAGTACAAAGGAAAAGGAAATCTATACAATAACAAAGCCAAGGTATGGAATACCTAAAACGAGTAGGAAATATTATTTATTTTATACTTTGCTTAGGTATTATTTACAATACCGCATGCGCAGGCGATAATGTGTGTAAAAGATGAGATCAGGATTCTTTCCTCACCTTGTCCTAGTGACGTAATTTTAGGGCATTCCGACAAAGATAGATTAGGTTAGAAGGCTGAGTACTTGTAAGCCCATTACATTATGTTACTTATAGCCGGAAGAATTTTTTCACATTGATTTTATTTTGTATAAGTACTCAGGTCCTAATTCTGTCCGCAGGGTTAAAAGTAAGGCTCCTATTTCCCACCCGGAAATCTTATAAAAAAATCGGGGTGTTCTAAAATTACGTCAATTTCTTCACTGCTCTCGTCTTTTATACACATTGGCTTTAATGGAACATGTTTCATTTGCCTGTCATTTTATAGATAGGTTGGATATACAAATACTGAAGATGATAAATATAGACCAAAACCTATTTATTTTACATATTACCGGTGGACCAGCAAGTGCTCTAAACAATCCCTAGGAATTGTATACATTATCTAAGTAAAGTATGTAATGGACAATAATATTTTGTACATTGCCTGGACGCCCCAGGAATTATATACATTGCGTAGGTATTGTATAGAATACCTGAATAATATAGATTGCCGATAACATATAGAAAGAATAAGAAAGTATGTTCCAAAATTCACCCCTTAAGGAGGTGAAACGGGATGTAACATTTTTATGGAAAAGCCTAGATTCATACGGGCGAAGCAACTGGCAGCAGCTAGTATTACAGACTTTCAGACTTTCCACTATAGTTATATTCCACGTAGCGAATGTAATTACCTAACTATAGGCCTGGACAAGTCGTTAGGAAAACTCCATTGATTCAATTTATTCTTTGATGAAAAACATCACGCGAAACTGATACATACAACGACCTCATAGCCACTAGACGTCCAACCGCCGCCGGGATTCCGATCCCGATTTCCGGCCACCGTAGGCGCGGGCTTGCGGACGGCGAGCAATGGGTGGCTTGCCGGCCGACCGTCCGGTAACCGTCCGGACCAAGCCCAAGTCAACGGCGCGTGCTGATCCACGCGCGCCTCAAGGAGATGTCAGCAACTGTAGGGGCCCAGCAGGGTCGAAGCCTACTGGGGCCAAGGGTCTGATTCTGAAAGGAAGACTCGGCCCTGGTACGAAAGGCAACGAAGGAAAATGGAGTGGGTTTTTAGTCAGTAAAAGTCTGACACTATCTCCCGCCCCGCCCAAGAGCGGGGGATGTCATAAGATGATTTTCCCACCGAAAAAAAAAATAAATGATTATAGATCTGATGTCTCGACCAATCAGAACGTAGTACCCCGCTCCCCGTACCTGGGCTAGTTGACAGAATTGTTTAGGTGCGCTAGTTGAAGTATGACTGACTGACTGTGTGTCTGTATGTGTGTGTGTGTGTGTGATGGTATGTCTAGTGGCTGTAAGGTCGTTGACTAACTACTACATACATAATGATTACTTTATCTATTACTATACTGTTTCTTTTCTAAATGACTGATGTATCGTAGGAGCGTTCACAAACATGTTAACTCACAATACATAAGACTATTTGTAAGCCACACAAATATACATATTTATGTTACATTCGGAAATCAAACCCGCGAAACTCATTCTGCACGAACCATTTTCTTTTAAATTTGGGAATCATCAAATCACTTATCTCGCCCTAGGGTAGAGCGAGAGGCCGTATTTTGACTTTTACTGCCTAAAACCCCCTTTAGTCCTTGATGAGTAGCCCTTTCAGGGCCATGGTAACTCTGTTAAAACGTTCTCACGACTGCATTAACTGTACCGTCGCTATTAGCTATTACATTATATTTTGTAGTCATTATTCGATCATTTATCATTTCAGCCGAAATACGTCCACTGTTGGACATAGGTCTAGCGACATCTACGGCGTCACATAAGAACTAATCCTGCATCGCGCAATTAAAGTTCTCCGCGCGATTGGAACATAAAACAGCACCAAATAATCTATCGGGCAGTTGTTCACCAGACGTAAAACCCGTCTGGTCGGAGGATTCTCCCTTTTTAACGGAGGTTTGCGGAACTTTACACTCTGTTTTGCCTACCTCCAAACTGGTGACCCTTGACAAAGAACGTCAGTGCAGCCTGCTGATGAATGGAAGACGATATTATTAGAAAGTTTGCGGTTCTGTAAGAATACAGAGTGAAAGAATTAAAGTATTTTAATGTAAAAATATCCATTAGGATATTTTGCAGTACTAAATAAATAAATAAAAATAATAGTTTGTGTCTATCATACCTAATATACACAAACGAAGACGTCTCAAACATACATTTTGGTTTTAATGTTTTCGTCATTGACCGTTCTTGAGTGTCTTTATATTGGCGCGTCAATAACACTCGGCATGAAAAAGGTTGTTTTAATGAAACCAATTTAACCGCAATTCTGGTTTATTAACCACCACGCCAAGTTAATACTTGCAACCGCAAATAATAAAGCACCAAGGTTAAATCATAAAAAAATAGTGTTAAAAACATAAACCCAAATGATCTTAGGATTTTCCGTTAACCTTGTGTGCGATGGACTGGTGATCAATTTTTTTAGATATCTGCTAACCTGCCTTACAGTCTACACTACAGGGTGGGTTTCACTTCATTACCAATTTTCAGAGGTTTATCATTAAAAAAAGTGGGCAAGTGCGGGTAAATAGTTCATGGAGTCTCGAAGATTTTTGCGAATTGCAATTTATTTTTGTGACGTATCAACAAATTTACTGTTTTCAGATTTATTCCTATACCTGTACTCTAAAACTTTACTTTATGCCAAATTTCAAGATTTTAGGTCAACGGGAAGTACCTACCCAATGAAGTTTGATTCCCTTGAGAGTTTCGAAATACACGTTTTTACGACACAAAAAAGACTATCTTTTTTTTTTCTAGAAGATTGTTTTTTTAACAAATTCAAGGGACCGCAAAGCTGAGTATATGGTTTAATTTCAACTCGATACCTCCACGTGTAACCGAGATAAAGGATCTTGACAGACAGACAGGCGGACAACAAAGTGATTCTACAAGGGTTTCGTTTTTGCCTTTTGAGGTACTGAACCCCAAAAATGAAGGGATTTACTCTTTTTTTTCGCGGTTACATTGATGTCTCCGTAGTAAAAGTTGGCTGTAGGAACACTACGCGCCTTTGATGACTTGGGCTCGGTCCGGACGGTTACCGGTTGGTCGGACGGCGAGCTACCCATCGCTCGCCGTCCGCAAGCACGCGATCTTCAAAGTTATGCAACGCTTGCCAAGGTCGGTTCGTGGATGGGTTACCATTCAATACAAACTGAGACTCGTCCCTACTTCGAAAGGCACGTTAAACATTTGATCCCAACAACTTTCATTTGCAGCATTTTGACAGTCGATAATAAAAAACTTGAAAATCTGGCACCAGTCTCGCCAAGAGGTATCGTGTTACTCAGTTACTGGGTTGTGGAGGTAAAATAGGCAGTCGTTCCATTTAAAATACTGGTAGATACGCATAAAAGGCGTTTAGATACATAGCTACCGACTATCATAACATCACTGCAGGCAGACTTCTTTGTCACAAATTTAATTAATAATATAAAATAAAATAAATAAAAATAAAAATAGCCTTTATTGCTTTTCTTTTTCTAATACTTACAATGAATATTTACATGCCTTAAAACTAGTTTATAATTTAAAAGGTTCTATTTCCTAACATTTTATTTTTAATTAGTTTCTGTTTATTTATCGGCAACCGGTTTAGCTTGTCCTTCGACAAAGGCCTCCTCCAAAGCTTTCCATTCCCCTCGGTCTTTTGCTATTCTTGTCCATTCTGGACCAGCTACTTTTTTTATTTCGTCTTCCGATCGCGTCGTCTGACGTTCTTTATTTCATTTCCATCTCTTGGGTACCACTCTGTTATTAATCTCGTCCATTTTTCATTTTTATCTCTTAACATATGTCCATTTCCATTTCAGAGATTTAAACACCTTTTCTACACTTTTAAATTTGGTTTTTTCTTTAATGGCATCCAGCCTTGCTCTATCTCTTCTCTTTACCCCGACTACGCTTCTTTCGATGCTGTTCTGACAAACGTTCAGCTTGTTTAAAAGTGGTTTTGTTAAGGTCCATGTTTGACAGCCGTATGTTAAGCAGGGTAAGATGCACGTATTATATACTTTTCCTTTATCCTTGATAGGCATGTCCTTATTTTTCATAATTTCGCGTAGTGACCAAAATCTTTTCCAAGTGTTGGCGATTCTTCTATTTATTTCCCTATTCATTGTGTCCTCTGGGGATATCAATTGTCCTAGATAGATATATTCGTTTACGAATTCTATTTCTTCGCCGTTCACTATGATGGGCACTGGTTGGTTGGAGTTGGTTATGACTTTTGTTTTTGTTGTGTTCATGGACAGCCCTGCAATAGCACTTTCATCTGATAGTTGTTGTATCATTATTTCTAAGTTACGTAGACATTCTGAGAACAAGATAATGTTATCAGCGAATCGTAAATGGTTTAACTTCTCACCATTCACGTTAAGGCCGTATTTATCCCAATCCAGGTTTCTAAATATTGCTTCTAGAACTGCAGAGAACAGCTTAGGTGAGATTGGATCGCCTTGACGAACTCCTCTGTTAATGGGAAATTCCTCTCCTGTTCTATCCAGCTTTATCTGCGCAGTGCTTCTTGAGTAGATATTTTTAGTACTCCCTGTGACTGTAGTGCGTCCCAGATGTATTCGTGTTCCAGAGAATCAAATGCCTTATTAAAATCTATGAATGCCAGATAATATACTTTATTGTATTCTTTGTATTTTTGTATTACTGGTCTTAAAACATGAATGTGGTCGACGGTGGAATAATTAGTTCGGAAGCCTGCCTGTTCTTTAGGTTGGTTTTCTTCCAGAGAGATTTATTTATTTTTTTATTTATTTACTTCATCTTACATCTATCTTTACAGGTTTTTTTTTCCCCAATGCGATAAATGCGCTTATCTTAACTTATTACTACTAGCACCTATAACTAATTATAAACAATGCATTCCTTGTGAATTCACCCAAAGTACAACAAAATAAGTCCGTCTCATTAGCTATCAGGTTGAGCGTGTGAAGTGCGCGCGTAAGCGGCGCCTCTCTTAAAAGGTTTGTCCGGCCGCGTGGCTCAACCAGCAGGCGCGGTCGCCGTCGTCGCCACACGTACCTGTCGGGAACACACAGGCTCAGCTGTCCTAAAACGATTGGATTGTGCATCTTTCCTCTCAAAATTTTAAATATATATGATGTAAGTGCTAGATCCTTCCTAACCCTTAATTCGTTGTATCCTACCATACCCAAGATAAATAGAGTAGGATACATCAACGGATACATTGGGTAAACACCGTAATATCGCATATATAAATATCTAATAAATTTATTTTGTACCTTCTCCAGCATGAGACTATATTTAGCTTCATGCGGAGACCAGATGACTGCGTTACACTCTAGTTGGCTCCTAACCAGTGCGTTATATAATGCTATAATAGCTTTCAGATTCGTGAACCCTCGGACTGTACGAAGCATGAAACCCAGGTTCCTGAAGGCTCTTTTGCAGCACCTCGTGACGTGATCACGAAAAGTCAAGCTGGTGTTAAAACTTACTCCCAAGTCCTTGATTTCCGCGACTCGTACCATAGGCAAACCGTCAATATGGTAGCTGCATAAGGTGGGATTATGTGCACGAGAGAAAGTGATTGTCACACACTTCGAGCTATTGAATTGCAAGAGATTTTCTTTGCTCCAGCTCACGACCCTGTCGATATCCCTCTGTAGCCTCACACAATCATCCTTGCTCCTTATTGTGAGAGATAATTTGAGATCGTCGGCAAACAACAAACAGTTAGCGTCCTGGACTACTTCTGGTAGGTCGTTTACTACCAGGAGGAACCCCAAAGGTCCCAGGTTACTGCCCTGACTCACTCCTGACCTCGTGAAATATGGATCTGACACGTGTCCCGCATATTCCACATATTGTCGCCTATCTCTCAAATAACTGGCAAAAAACTGGAGCAAATGCGGGGTGAAACCAACACCAGCTAACTTTGTAAGCAACACGTCATTATCGACTAAGTCAAATGCTTTTTTGAAATCAAAGTAAGCAGCATCCGTCTGCCCCCCACTATCCACTGTCGGCACCAGATGAGCCATGTGACAGAGAAGATTACTGGTGGTACTTCTTCCCGGTCGAAAGCCATGCTGAGCGTCTGAAAGCTGTGCGCTGACCTGTTGATATATGCTCTTGTGAATAGCAGTTTCCAGTACCTTTGCCGGCGTTGACAATACTGCAACCGGCCTAAACCCATCTACAGACTCAGCTGACCCCCCCTTCGGAACCGGAACTACGCGAGTAAGTTTCCACCTCTCCGGGAACATGGCAGCTTGTAGACACTGGTTATAAATATGAAGCAGCGGCTGTGCTAGCACCGACAATCCTTAAAAATGTAAGGTGGAATGCCGTCAGGGCCTGCGGACCGCTTCGGCTTTAGGTCTTGAAGCGCCTGACATACGTCTACCAGCTTTAACTGATCCAAGTGCACTCGCGCCGCTCTGTTTCTACCACCAGCTCTAGATACGGCCGCGTCCACATCCAGCACAGGTGGCTCTGCCCTATAAAGCGAGTAAAAATACTGCGCAAACTCCTCAACACACTGTTGACCAGACAATACCTCCCCATCTTTCAATATTTCCTGCGGGCTTCTCCTACCCCTCTTGGATTTGGCATAATTCCAAAACGATTTAGGATCACTCAGCATTTGACTCTGAACACGGTTACGATATTGTTCCTGTGCGACCACTATCATCTCTTTAACGCGCTTTCTACAGCTGGCAAACGCTTCGTAATCGACTCGAGATATAGAGACTCGAGAGATAGTTATTCGGGATAATGTAAAACTTCTCTTATGAGGAAAAGCTTCTTTGGTATTGCACCGCAAATATATAATAAAATACCCGATGAAATAAAATGTATGCCAGTGCAGAAGTTTAAAAAAACGCTTCATGGGTTACTACTTGAAAAATGTTATTATACTCTAGGTGAATTTATTAATGACGAATCTCTGTAATTTTATAATATTGACATTTTTACTTGACATTTTTAATACTTTTTTTTTTTTTTTTTACTTGTTTTATTTCTAAATTAATCTTCTGAATTAACTATAAGTTTTGACATGAAATGAAATTGATTATGAATATTGAAATTTTACTTGCTTGCATAATTATATTATGACGAATTTATATTTTAATTTAATAGCATAATACTTATTTTCTTACTAATTTGTATGTCAATTGGCAAAACATAGCGCACTACCTAATTTTATAACATCTTGTATATAATTATCACCTATGTTTACAAATAAATGATTCTGATTCTGATTCTGATAATATTATTTTAGAGAACACTTTATATATGTTTGACATTAGACTTATAGGTCTGTAGTTTTTAATATTTCCCTTGTCACCCTTCTTGTGTAAAAGTATTATAATAGCTTTTGTCCAATTTGTTGGGATATTTTCGCTCTCCATAATTTCATTAAATATTTCCGTTAGTTTTTGGGCAAGTACTGGCATTGTAGTTTTCAAAAAATCGTTTGTTATTTGGTCTGGTCCGGGTGCTTTCTCTAGTTTTTGTGATTTAATGGCCTTCTCTGTTTCTTCTTTCAATATTACAGGTATTATTTCTGAGTCTGTCGTGGTGTCATGTCTTTTTTCATTTATCATTGATTTTGTACTACTATAAAGAGTTCTATAATAATCTGTGGCAATTCCTACTATCTCAAATCTTTTGCTTGTGCTTATTCCTTTTGTGTTTTTCATGTTTGGCATCCAATCTTTTTTGTGGTCGAGTGCCTTAAGAGCCTTTCTTACACCTCCAGTTTTTTCGATGCAACTTATTAGGGTATTATGTCTTTTTAGTTTTTTATCCTTTCTAATATTTAAATTTATTTGTTTACTAAGTTCTGCAATTTTGTGGTGATTTTTTCTATTTTCCTTTCTTTGAAGAATATCTTTTCTCTGTTTAAGTAACTTTTGTGTTTCCAGAGAAATAACTTGTTTTCCTTCCGCATTTGCTTTCCTCGTCTCGACTACAAGTAACTTCACAAATTTGTCATATTTATCTTGGGTTGATAGGATTTCTCCTTCGTTTATGTTTAATGATGATTTCAAGTTAGTCAGGAGAGTGCTACTGTGACCCGTGCATTTTAGTGCGGTGGTGTTTGTTTGATATGTTCTTCTTTTTATGATCTGAGTCCTTGCAAGAACCGCTCTAATCATTCTGTGATCAGTATTGAAATTCAGACTTTTTATAATGGATACGTTTCTAAATAACTTTGGTCTGTTTGACATAACGAAGTCTATTTCATTTTTATGTATTCCGTTAGGTGATCTCCAGGTCCATATATTCAACTGTTTTTTTTTTATAAAAGCTATTCAGGATACTTAAGTGGTTTTGTAATGCAATGCTAACTATTCTTTCACCACTTTTAGTTCTTTTCCCATATCTGTACTTGCCTATGATTTGTTCTTCACCTATTTTACATACTCCTATTTGTCCATTAAAATCTCCCATTACAATAATATTCTTATGTGCATATTGAACAGCAGTTTGTAAATCATCGTAGAATTTTTTTGTTTTAGCTGCATCTATTTTTTTATCTGACTCTGTTGGTGAATAGGCTTGTATAATTGTCCATTTTTCATGTTTATGTTCTTTCGACATTAGGTTTATATTAATTAGTGCTATTCTTTCAGAAATTCCTTTTATTTCTTCCATGTTATTAGATAGTTTCTTTTTGATCAAAAACCCGACACCATAGAGTCCTGGCGTCTCTCCTTTGTAATGTAAGATGTACTTTCCATGATCCTCAATTCCTTCACCAATGCGTCTCATTTCGCTTATTCCAAGAATATCCCATTTCAGCTTATCTATCGCTAATTCCAATTCTGTGAGTTTCTCATCGGATTTTAGTGATCTTGTGTTCAAAGAAGCTATATATACGTCCGAAGGTTTCGAAGTTTCTTTATTATGTTTATAGTGTATTTCTTTCTTTTCCTTTAGAGGGTGATGGTCTTTATCCCCCACGATGACCAGTCGGCTTGGGGGAGGTTGGTGATTTAACGTTTTTCTATTTTCTGCTTTATTTTTTTGTTGTTTTTTCCGTTTGCCGATTTCTAATTGATATTTATTTTTCTGATTGCTAGTTGAAGGGATAGGCTGTTGGTTTGGTTTAACTCTCATTTTTTCAAATGCATTTATTACTTTGCCCTTATAATGTGTGGCAGTCTGTTGTTTCTTTGCTTGGGAGTTAGAACTTGGTGAAGTAGACAATTCTCTTTTCCTTTTCTCGTTTTTGTGACTATTTTCCTTGACTATGAGTTTATCATATTTTAAGTAAGCAATATTTCCTTTGTTTCTTTCTTCCTTGAGCTTAGCTTGTAGGGATTTGCTTTTATCTAGGACTTCTTTGGGATAGTCATCTGTAATATAAATTTCTTTTAACAGCTTCTTGTTTTTCATAACCTCATCTTTCTTCCAGTTATTAACAAAAGAGAGAAGAATTGGTCTCGGCTTGCCTTCTTTACTTTTTCCTAAGCGGTATATTTTGTTTACTTCGTGGCCTTCTATTGTGACATCTAAATCACATTTGAATATTAATTAAATTATGGGATTTTAATTTATTGTAGACTAGCTTTTTTTATAAAATATAGCCTATGACACTCAGGAATAAAGCAGCTTCCTATAGGTGAGCTTACCACAAAACAAAAAACAAACTTTACCTTACCTTTTATTTGTTTTTCACAACCATCACACAACGCCGTCTAGTCCCAAGCTAAGCAGAGCTTGTGTTATGAGTACTAAACAACTGATAAATATACTTATATATTTCTAAATACATACATATTATAGATAAATTACACCCAGATAGAAAACAAATGATCGTGCTCATCATACAAACATTTGTCCTGGGTGGAAATCAAACCCACGACCTCCAGCATAGCAGTTAGGGCCACTAACCACTAGACCAAGCGGCCAGTTTTTATAATATTAGTGTAGTTTTTTTTAAATATATTGTGTATATTCGTTTAATTGTTTTAAATGTAATATGAATGTTTACATAAATGAGTTATTACGTCATGAGTTATAATATTTTTTGTTGTTCAGAAGATTAAAGAAAATTTTGTTATAAATTTTGTAGAGTTTTGCTTACTATGAGCACCATAACATATTTTAATACTTGCATGACAAATCATGGCAAAATGTGTCTTTGCGCTAATAAATGATAAGTTACCATTTCTTGTGCCGCATTTAATGTAAATAAATGACTTTGACTTTGACTATTTGGTTCTTACCAGAAATAATTATATTTAATTTAATGATTCGCCGAACGTTCACTTTGTTCATTTTAAATTCTGTTGAAATTAGATTGAGACATTAAACGGTATATTTGCCAACTTACAAGCAAGCTTACCTACTTATTTAAAAGCAAGAGGTACCTACTTCTAAACGTTAATACTGTAAGCTGTAATGGTTTCATATTATGTTTCTAAGAAACTGTGAAACAGTTTATCTATGTTAATTTATTTTAAGGGTTATTATTATTAAGTGATACTCACTGTCCACTCAAAATATAATGAATTTTTTTATAATATTTAAATACTTACACGCCTACAATGTAATTGAGACCTAAAATGTTTAAAACCACTTTTAGGCAACTAATTTTTTTAGGTGTCCGTTAAATCAATCTTTTTTTGGGGGCAATTTATCAAATAACTTATGCTTATGCCGCTCTGGGTGGAGCGAGAAGAAGTATCAGATATTTATTGATTAAAGCCAACCTGTTCCTTAAGATAGCCTTTGTGGTGTAGCCATTTTGGAATGATAATCGCGCTGAGCTAAATCGATGCCTATAAACATATAGGCATCGATTTAGTATGATTCCAAAATGGCGATACTCGAATCTATGTTTGTGAGCAATAAACATATTGGTCACAAACATAGATTCGAGTATCTTCACAAAATTCACAGAATATAACCCCGAAACCTGGTCACCTGCTGTGAACGACCCTATTATTAGCTAAATCAGTAATTCTGGTATGTATCTTAATGATAATGAATAAGTTATAATTAAACTAGCTTCTGTCAGCGGCTTCGCCCGCATGAAAATAGATTTCTACGTACAAACTTTGAACTCCCGTTTCATCCCGATAGGATGTGAATTTTGGAGAACTCTCTCTTAGTGCTCGCCTACGTCATAAAAAGAAGCTTTGTGCAAAATTTTACACTCCTAGTTCCAGTAGTTTCGACTGTGCGTTGATATGTCAGTCACAGTTTCTCCTTTTACATATATAGATAATTTTAGCCCGCTGGCCGATTCTTCTTTTGCGTCAAAAGACTCATGTTTATACACATATATGCTATCTACGCAATCTAGCCAAGGATATAACAGACATGCCTTGATTTTAATACCACTGTAAAATTAACTATTTTGGTCCTTTATTTTATGTTATGCAGCTTATTAATAAAACGGTATTTAAAATAGGGCAATTTGATTACAGAATACATAAAATATGCACATAATTTTCATAATTTTGATTTCTGTAGGTATATCTTTGAAGATTCATCTACATGAAGCGTTCCATTGTGCAATCGAGTTATAGATTCCAATATTTGTACATCACTAATCTAAAACTATTTTGAGCCAATTTTTTATAAAGTAGTTATTTCGGTTAAAAACGGCATTTTTATGCAGAATATTAGTTAGTTGAGTTCCTGTTTATCTACTGCTATGTGACGCGGTAACTTAGAATAAGAGGGAATCGTTTTAGTAAAACATATTTTTTAACCGTTTAGAATCGTGTCGAATCTACTAACTGAGGACTATGGAAAATGAATTAGTACGTTGACGTATTGGTATGTCGTGGCCAAATCTTAGAATTTAACATTTTATTAAATGATCGTATTTCATGATTATGGAACCTAGCCCATATCAAGATAGTACGTAGTGTTCCACGCACACCTCAAGAAGATGTCAGCAAAAACGTAAGGGCCTAGCAGCAGGGTCGAAACCTACTGGGATCATGGGTTCGCTTCTGAAAGGAAAACCCAGATACCTGGAACGCAAGGCAAAGAAGGAACATAAAAAAAATGCAGTCCGGGTTTAGTCAGTAAAAAAGCTAAGAAATATAGATTTTCCTTCAGAATTAGGGGAGTGTTGTGATAATTTTTGCCAGGATAAGTGTCACAGATCTGTAATTGATATTTTGTACAGGAATTTGGTGTCATCCCTTCGGGAAGCGGCTGTGGGCAGTTCTGGTTTGCTGAACGATGGTAAGAGACGGCGTGCAGTGATTGGATGGAATAGGTATGTCAGGAGCGCGCATGGAGATGCAAGGAAGGCTTTTCAGAACTGGGTGTGTCATGGAAGACCTCGTAATGGTAGGTTATTTGAGGAGATGAATGTGACGCGCAAGGTATTTAAGCAGAGGTTGAAATTTTGTCAGGATAATGAGGACCAAATCAAAATGAACAAGCTAGCGACTGAACATGGGCGCTAGCATTTCCGGAACTTTTGGAAATCCACACAGAGGTTAAATCCTAAACCTACGGTTCCAGTGAGTGTGGATGGAGTTGAGAAACCGGGGGAGATTGCTGATATGTTTAGGAGACATTTTGCGGTGGATCCACGTCGGGCAGAAGAGCAAGTGCATGTCACTGAGGGTATCATGTCTGGAAAGCCATTAAACATTTCGGCAAAAGAGGTTAAGGAAGTTATTAAATCTATGACTAAAGGCAAATCTCCCGGACATGATAGCCTAAACATTGAACACTTTCAGTGTGCGGGTCCGCATCTTCCTAGGGTCCTATCGATGCTGTACAACTTCTGCGTGAGGCATTCCTACCTGCCTATAGATCTGATGAGGACGATAGTTGTGCCTTTCGTGAAAAGTAAAACTAAGGATGCGTCAGATAAAGATAACTACAGGCCGATCTCTTTGGCCACTATAGCAGCTAAGGTGCTTGACTGTGTCTTTGAGCGTAGGATAAGGGGACAGCTTAAGCCAAATGATGCACAGTTTGGTTTTAGACCTGGGTTGTCCACCGAAACTGCTATTCCGGCGCTCAAGCCCACAGTTAGGTACTACACTGACAGAAGTACTCCTGTGTATGCTGCCTTTCTGGATCTCTCCAAGGCTTTTGACCTGGTTAATTATAATATTTTGTGGTCAAAGCTGAGGGAGAATGCCATACCCCATGACCTGATAAACCTCCTCGAGTATTGGTACAACCATCAAATTAACCAGGTCAGATGGTCGGGTGAATTGTCTGGGGAGTATAGGCTGGAGTGTGGCGTGAGGCAAGGTGGCTTGACCTCCCCAGGGCTCTTCAGTCTGTACATCGATCAGCTGGTCGGGGAGCTTGGCAGCACTGGTGTCGGATGCTCTATTGATGGTAAGATTATTAATAGTATCAGTTATGCTGATGACATGGTGCTGCTGAGTCCCTCGATTGATGCACTCAGACGACTCCTTGGAGTGTGTGAGCGATACGCCACGGCTCATGGACTCCTGTACAATGTCAGGAAGAGTGAGCTCATGGTGTTTCGTGCTGGTTCCAGAAAACCCAAGTCGGTTCCTCCAGTTTACCTGTTTGGGGTAGCGCTTGGGAGGGTGTCTCAATTTAAATACCTTGGGCACGTTTTGAATGAGGATCTGAATGATGACGATGATTTGGAGAGAGAGAGAAGAGCGTTGTCGGTCCGATGTAATATGTTGGCCCGCAGGTTTGCTAGGTGTACTAAAGAAGTGAAAATTACACTGTTTAAGGCCTACTGCCAGACTTTTTACACCTGCAGTCTGTGGGTCACGTATACGCAGAGGGCCTACAACGCTCTTCGAGTTCAGTATAATAATGCTTTCCGGGTGTTGTTGGGGCTTCCACGGTTCTGTAGCGCATCAGGCATGTTTGCTGAGGCAGGTACGGATAGTTTTGAGGCTACCATGCGCAAGAGAACGGCGTCCTTGATGCATAGGATACGTGGAGGCTCCAATAGCATCCTAAAGATAATTGCTGAGAAACCAGACTGTCCTTTCCTGATGCACTGGTCCCGCAGGCATGCTTGCGGGCCTGGTGCTGAGGGAAAATATATGAATTGAGAGGGGATGATTTTTTAAAGTCTATTTATTTTGTTTTAATTCATTTTGTTACTAACATAGTTGTATAAGTATTTCTGTTACTAACACATTATGGATTTTCTATATCCGAAATAAAGTATATTATATTATTTTATTATTATTAAAAGTCTCACACGCCCTCACGCTCCGCTGGCCGTATCTTGATGTTGGCTAGCTAAATCATTGAACACTCTGTTTAAGTATAACGATGCAATGAGAGTGCCTTGTTGCATTAAGTTCGCCTATGTACCACTACTGTACATATTGTAAGTTAATAAAATGCTAAATGCTCGACTACTTCATCATCATCATCACAGTTATAAATTCTTTGTCCTTATATTTAAATACATATAAGTTAATGTTTGTTTAATTTGTTAGCACCCCCACTACCACCACCACTACCCCACCACAACCATTGCAGGACCCCCTTTATTGTTTTAATTTCTTACAATCTATCATATCTAAAGGTTGTTTGGTAGATATCACTGTTAGCTACAGGCCCGCCATTATACCCATAGATCTAAGTTTTTGTATAAGTTGTGGTACTATTTTAGTGAACTTTAAAGTTGTATTTTTTTCAATTTTATTTATTATATTCTATATATCTCAAGTCACAGTATATTTAAAAAAGAGTCAATCAGTCCAGAAAAACGTAATCTTACATAATTTCAAATAAGGAAATTCTAGAACATACCTGATTACTTAATGAGATGTGATGGAAAACTTTTATATGAACTCGATTTGTGTTCATAATAAGGAATAATAAAAATATAGTAAGGACGCAAATAATTTCAAAAGTTCGAAATTTGTTGAGTAGTGTTGCCTGCCGCAAAGATTGATCACTAAAATAAAACAAAGTGACTTCAGTACCTCTACCATACTTATTCTGTGCCTCTACTGGTAGCCGAAATTTATTTAAAACAACTATTATAATTATTTATAACTTATTTTTCACGATATCATGAAGCAGTCGAGCGTATTGCTAAAAGATTTATGAATATACATGTGGATGAAGAGAGGGAGAGGGAGACCAAACAAATGATGGACGGATTGTATGAGGCGTGATATGAAATAAAAATAGTTAGTGATAACATGACGGGTGACATGATAGAATGAAAGAAAAAACATGTTGCGCTGACCCCAAATAACGCGGGCAAGAGCAGGAAGATATAACAGTCAATATACATAAATATAAAACCTTACAAATATTTATATACATATCATATAACATGATACATGGCTAGCCCACTGTCTTTTAATTTTATGAAATGATTGGCAGAATATTGCAAGTGACAGGGACAAATGGAAGAAACTGGAAGAGGCCTTCACCCGTGGAGGGGTCCATATCCCAAAGAACGTACTTAGATTACAAGAAAAAACGACTAACAAATTAAAAATAAAATAATACTTTGATTTAGATATATGATAAATTGTTATGTTAGGGGTTATGGGAAATAAAGGCTTATTGATTTTTTTATTTTTCATATTAATGTTAAACGATTTTATAGAAGGAAAGAAAAAATATTTGTGGTTGGTGGAACAAATAAAATTAAGTAGAACTATGAAAGATAAACGGTGGTCTTGAAATTTTATTTTCAATTAAAAGTCGGTATATGGCTGAAACTGGCTTCTACTTCAATTTATATAAATGGACCGGGTCGTCGTCGACGGTTTTTTTGTTGTGATTATAATTGTCAGGGTAAAATTAGTGCGTAAGATTTATTTTGAAGAATCTACCGGTACCGCATGTATGGAAAGAGGCAAGTTCCCACTTCGTTGGAAGACTGGGAAACTGGTCCTCATCGGGAAGCCGGGGAGCATACGTCGGAGGTGTGCCCCGCATAGGCGGAGCACCGCCGTGTCCTCGTGGGGGCGATCGGTGGATTCAATAGCAACAGTCTCTCGCACCGAGCCCCGGTAAAGGCCATGGTTCGGAGTGAGGAGGATTGGAGGTGGTCACCTCTTTCTGCGATGCAGTACCCAATACTAGCGAAAGAGGCGACCGCACGCGTGAGGGAACGGACTTCCTTACGCCCTAGCCGCCGGGACCCTGATCCCGATTTCCAGATACCGTAGGCGTGGGCTTGCGGACGACAAGCAACGAGTAGCTCGCTGTCCGGCCGTCCGGTAACCATTCGGATCGAGCCCAAAACGTCGATGGCGCATGGTGTTCCTCGCGCGCTTCAATGAGATGTCAGTAAAACCATAGGGGCCTAGCAGGGCCAAAGCTTCCGGGGCCATGGGTCATCCGAAAGGGAACCCCGGGTTCTTGGGACGCAAGGCAAAGAAGGAATATAGGAGTGGGTTTTTAGTCAGTAAAAGTCTGATTCTATCTCACGCTCCGCCTAATAGCGGGGAATGTCATTGGATGCTTTTTCCACCGAAAAAAAAGGAGCCATTAGCAATTTTATGCAATACACTTTAATCACTAACCCATCTCCTTCTCTCAAGACTCTTCATGTGAAAGTCTGTGAGTCGCTAATTGTAATTGGGGAGTTCACGTCTGAGGCCACATTTCGCGCTTAAAATTCTGACAAGTTGCCTGTAATAAAATTGTAGGGAAGGTGTTTCTGTACAAAAGTTAAAGGTTAAAGGAAGACTAACAGACCCTTAATCTTCATAATTTTTGTCTGTTTATCAAAAATACTTAGTTTTCTTTTACTACAATCAATCACTACAATCGGTTCAATCTGGCAAAACTGTTGAAGAATAAATTGATACCTATGACGTAACGCAACGCCATCTATTGACCAAAAGTAGTAACTCATGTTTGATAGTTATATAATAATAAGCTTCTAAATAATACGATGCAAAGGAAAAGTAAGTACCTACATTTAAATATCTTAGAAAATATTTGTTTGAATGAATATACTATTCTAATTATTATTCATACCTGTCGACTTTTTCCATGTAAAATATTTTGACAGTTCAATTCCATGTTTGATAGATGACGACTTGCATAAGAGGTCTTTTTCTTGCGGTTTCAATTCTCTGCGAAAGATTGACTGTCACGCATGTTTGCTGATAACTTGACAGTTAAGATTGATTAGGTACTTGCATTAGTCGATCTAAAATTCGTGTTGAAAAGTATTGTCTGGGACCTGTATAAATTATAAATTTGTTTTGAGAAAAGTTGTTTCGGTAATTCGGTCGATTGGTCGTATTGTTATTAAGGATATGGTGGTACGAAATTAGAAATCAATTATGCAGGTTAAGAAATTGCTTCGTTGCGTTGTAGTTCGAATATTGCCAACTGTTGGCTATTCGTTGGAATATAGATAAAGCGATTGCGCTGATTTAACGTCCAGTGCCACTATTCGTCCATTTAACTAAGCTGCTTAAGCTATCTAAGCAATAGGTAGTTCTATTATGATGAAAATGTGATTAGATAATTAGCGAATTTTAAAAAATTAACGTCAGTCGCCACTTCGCATCCGTGCCTTGCATAGCACAGCATAGTCGGCCTTATAATGTTCCCACTGTTGGGACTCAGGCCTCCTCTCTAGGAGAGGGTATGGGCCATAATCCACCACGCGGGCCCAGTGCTGGTTGGTGGATGTCATATGTCTTCGAATTTTTGGTTCTAGGACATGCCGGTTTCCTCACGATGTTTTCCTTCACCGTTTTGAGAGCAGTGGTGATGAACTAAATTACACAAAGTAATGCGCCTGACTGGGTTTGAAACCGCAACCTACAACTGGTAAGTCGCCGTTACCACTCGACCACCACAGCTCTCTGGTTAATGCCTACATGGGAAAAATACTACAAATTATTTATACTACAAAATATTGTAAGTCGGGGCCGTTATCACTCGGCCACCACTGCTGCTCCGTGCCTTGAAAACTAGTAAACTGTGGTCGAAAACTAGCTCATCACTCACTCGGACGAAAACCAATTTTTTTGGACGAAAACTAGCGAAATTCCTACTTAAAAAAATATATTTTTTATAAAAAAGCCGATGAAGAATGTGATATATTGTCATGTGATGTTAACCTAAAGAAGACTATATAAGCAATAGAAACAAATACGATACATTTATGTAAAGGTACTTCAAGATATTTATTTCGTATCACAAAGCTGGCAACTCCGATAATTGGACGAAAACCAGCGCAATCACCCTATTCTGTTGATTTTAAATCGTTACCTACCTAAATTTGAGAGACATCTATACGTGTTTTCAGAAAAAAAGTTCTTCCTTCGTTTATTTTTATTTTCTTTCTGAAGTGTTGTTTTTAACATTATTGGTTCGATATCCTCTTTTTCGTGTTCTAGGAAAAAATCAAACCTTTTGTTATTTACCTAATAGTTATCATTTAAGGAGGGTGATGTACCACAGTGTCTCAAGATGAAAGTCTATGACCAGTGCGTGTTGCCAGTGAAAGGGCTATGCTCGGAATTTCCTTGCGTGATCGAATCAGGAATGAGAATATCCGCAGGAGAACCAAGGTTACCGACATAGCACGAAGAATCGCCTAACTTAAGTGGCAATGGGCAGAGCACATTGGTTGCAGAACGGGTGATCGTTGGGATCGAAAGGTTCTGGAATGGCAACCAAGTACCGGAAGATTTAGCCGTGGTAGGCCTCCTACAAGGTGGACCGATAACTTGGTAAGGGTTGCAGGAATCCGATGGATGCGAGACGCTCAAGACTGTTCATTGTGGCGACACTTATGGGGAGGCTTATGTCCAAAAGTGGACGTCTTTCGGCTGAAATGATGATGATGATGAAGGAAGGTCATTAATATGAACTACAAAAAGGGAAGAGCCAATATTCGGTGACAGTCCGCATCATTTGCGTCATTTGTTTACTATTTCTTACTGTTTTTTTAATATCATCCGTGTTTTGTGGCAACCTCCCCGGAAGCGTCAGCGTGATCTGCTTGCTGTAGACACGCTGAATCTGGTGCAGGGAGTCTCAGCAGGCGGCCGTTGAACTAGTGATATGCGTGGTTGCGGAAGTCGTTGGGACTCGAGGTGGCACTTAACTAGTCCAAGGCTATCTACTTTCATAGCCGTTGGAACGCACCACCACTGGGTACACAGATAAAGAAAGGAGAGGTTCACATCTGCATTGGGTCGACGATGAAGTACCTAGGACTTGTCCTCGACATCCAGTGTAATTCCAGGAGCACTTTTAACATCTGGTTCCTAAACTGGTGCGGACAGCGGCTACCCTTAAGTGGCTCCTGCCAAATCTAGGGGTCCAGACGCCTCCAGCCAGAAGTTCTACGTGATGGTTGTGCGGTCTATGGTCTTTTAAGGGGCGCGCGCTTGCCACCGCAGGATATATTTTTTTAAGTAGGCAGCAATCCTTGTATGCACAACCTGAGCATTGTGTTGCACCTTCCGCATGGTACAATTCCTCACATGGTAAGTTCGGGAGGTTCTTGTTCCGGATTGAGGCGGAAGAAATGCCTGGGACCACCATCGTGTCCTTGTGGTTCGGGCCATAGTTCGGCGCGACAGGGAATGGGAGGCGGTCGCCTCCTTCTGTGAAGCAGTGCTAGAGAAGAAGACGGCCGCAAGCGTGAAGCAGCGGATATCCTCACAACCCAGCCGCCGCGACAAAGCACGGTTTAGTATCGTGCACAAGGCCCAAACGATTAAATATAATCGCGTCAAACCCTGTTTTATTATGATTTAGAGACGCATTGCAAACTGAAGTTTCTATGCGTTCAAAGTTGATGGGAATGTTAGACATTATATGGGTGGTTTTTCTTCCAGGCAAAATATAGTTACTATTCCCGAGGAGTAATTTTATTTAGGTTCCTTAGGGGAGCCCATATAATTTTGGTAAGGAATGTTTTGCCTGTGTCATCGGGCATCTGAAAACAGTATTTCTTCACTGTAGCTCACTCTTTTGGGTCCCTACGGTTTTGCTGACATCTTTTTGAGGTGCGCGTGGAACACTACGCGCTGTCGAAGACTCGGGCTCGGTCAGACATTACCGGGCGATCGGACGGTGAGCTATCCATTACTTGCCGTAAGCAAGCCTACAACTGCTGTGGCTGGAGGTCCCCTTACGACTACGAGGGCGTGAAAAAAAAGATAAAGTTATAATATTTTTGCATTGCTTACTAACTCACTATGGATATAATTTGTTATTTTATTTTATTTATTTTTAACATTCATGTTGTAGGTATCCAAGAACAAACTAACCCACCTAGCTACCTAACCTACTGGTTACTGAAACTAGTTTTTTATTCGTAAATTGCAAATGGAAAGGTTACTCGATCTACGAGTTACTGGTTCATTGTCGATTAAAATATATTACAAGAAATTGACGGAATCGAAAACGTAAAATTAAGGAACAAGCTTGTATTTTATTCAGTTTGAAAGTACCTCACTTTTTGTTAAAGTAAAAGTTATAAAGAACGAAGCTTATTATATAGCTGGAAATCTTGTGGACCAGGTGTGTGTTGTCCATCTAAATTAAAACCAATAAATATGTCATGTTAGGATTGATTAAAAAAAAATTAACAATAAGACAAAAAAGACAAGAATTTAGTGACAACTGCTATTGTTTTAATTAAAACTAACTAATAAAACTTTAAGTCAGCAGAGCATGTCAGTAACAAAAAATAAAGTAATGTCAATAAATAATTTTAAAATGTTGTTTTTGTCAGACTTCCTGTAAACCACTCTAGCCACAAGGAAATATCTTGCATATTATATTGACTTACAAAACTATTATAATCTTAAAAGATTATGATTGGCATTTGCATCATGCCCGTCCTAACCTATGGTACACAAAGTTCGTTACTGAATAGAAGTCCAAACTTAAGGCTTTCACTAGTCGCGGGCTCGAACTCAATGATGAGCGTGGTCAAAAAGCGCGCTGTCTCATCTGACATCGAGTCCGACAGCGATAATATCATTGATTAGCAGTTAAACGCCAGGCTATGCACATTATCTTGTTCGCACGCACACAAACACCTTTCCGAATTGGACTTAATGTCCTTGAATGTAATGGCGGTACGTCATTTTTTTTTTACAAACAAAAAAAATTTAATCGATCAAAATAATTTTAATTTCGAAAGTCGGTGTTTCTCGCTATTGTTTGTTTCTTATTTAACACCGGCTCTATTATAAAGTTCCCTTGTCTACCTTGCACCTTCCGGCTCCATCATCAGATCAGTTCGATAGTACCTTATAGCCAAAGCCATGACAATTCTTATGAGCCCAAACACGGCTAGGATACATTGATTAATTACGGAGTTCCGGTACGTACCTTCCAGCTCTATTATCATCATCAGATCACTTCGACGATACAATTTTCAACATATCTATTCAGAACCATTTATTTATTTGTATTGTCATAGTTGTTTAACTATCTTCGTTGTGATCTATGTGAGGGTGAAGTTCCGTTGGCCATTTCTGTTCTGTTCCACTTCATCAAATGTTACTTTTTGACTTGCTTAAGTTCTCGATGAAAATACCAAAATCACTATATGGTTGCTTATAATATTTGAAGAGTTCCCTCGATTCCTCATAGATTTTATCATCGGAACTGGACGTTGAAATAAAATAAGACCAATCTGGAAGCATATCCTTTAAAGATAAAAAAATATTTGCAAATCGGTCCATAAATAACGAAGTTCTGAGGTAACAACATAAAAAAAATTACATACGGCTGAACATAGAACCTCCTTTTTTTGGGGTCGGTTTAAAAAAATAAAAAAATACAACCGAATTGATAAGCTCCTCTTTTTTGAGTTCGGTTAAAAATGACGATTAGTGCCTTAAAAAATCGAGTTTTATGATAAAATACTGCATAAATCATCATCATCTTCCTGACCTTGTCCCGTGTTATTTGGGGTCGGCGCAACACGTTTTTATCTTCCATTCTGCCCTGTCACTCGTCATACTATCACTAACTTCCTTTTCTTTCATATCACTCTTCACACAATCCATCTACACTGCATAAATCAATTACTAATAAATATAGAACTCTTCGGTAATTGAACTTTGTCGGTACCGACTTTATTTTGGAGATTTTCCATACTTTTTGTAACTTTTTTACACCTAAAATTGCGTTAAAATTATCAAGAAAACGAAATTTTGTTGGCTCGTAACTTTTTAATGGCAATTTTTTGTTTTTCTGTTTCCTCATAGACAAAAATAATAATAAGATAAAACGATATTCTGTTTAATTTTGAAGTGTAATGTCAAACGTGGAGTAATACTTAAAAGTATGGAAAAAATATCGAATAGTGTAATTTTTTGGCAACAGGCAATGAAGCGCAGCATACTTGGTGTTAATAGTATATAAGTGGTTGAGCGATAGGCTTTTACAATGCGTGCAGCGGATTCGCTTCTCACAGGGAATAAAAATTTGAATGGCCTTCTCGGTACAGGTGTCTTGTGTATGTGAGGTTTATTTTTTATTCTATCAACCTCCAACGTCACTGGAGACTTTGGTGAAACGATATCCTTTCATCATACCAGTTCTCGCTATTACTCCTCTCGTACTTTTGTTTTTCATACTTTATGTATCTTTCTTTCGTCACCGTTCATTCATAATGGCTAGGATTCCCATTATGTAAATTTATCTAATTCTAATCTTAATTTGCTTGTTTATTTATTTTTATTGCTAGTTTTAGGGAATATAATGGTTTGACTTATTTTATTTAGTTTTTGCTCTTACAGTGTTTATGTATTTAAATAGTTCCTGTTTATTTTGCAGTTTAGGCATATAAAATCGTTCCTTAAATGACAGCTCCCTAACATTTGCCCAGCAGTGGGATTGTGCGTCAGATTCTCTTCCTAAAGAAACATGCAAAATCATTAGAGAACAGGCAAGCTGGGCTTGTATGCGTCTATATACCTATAATATCTGTATAGATATTTTAATCAAGGAGTAGGTTCCAGTTCGGTAGTTTAGCGACGCAGTATTTTGTATCACGGCTCGTTGGTTCGGAAGCCATCGGACACGTATAAGCTGTCGTCTGAGCCACGGCTGAGCTGTTTTGTAGATCTAAACTCGGACCAACCTATCAATATCCAAGAAACTGCTGCCGTTCCTAGTTTCCTAGTAACAAGATATTTGGAAACGTTTCGTTCACGCTCCAAAACATCATTTTCTAAAATCCTCCTGGGAACTTAAAAATTTGGAATATTCATCTTTTCAAGCGAACAAAATCACGTGTCTTCCAGGGAGACTAAAATTTTTATTTCTTGAAGCTTTCTGAAAAAATTTCATTATTGTAAAAATAAGTGTTCTTAAAATATTATGTAATCTTCTCTGATTCATGTCGATCACAAAAACTGCGGCGTTTATCGCTGCAGTTATTGTGATCGTCATTTGCGATCGTACAAATTACTTTCGGTGACGCACTTATGTATTTATTTATAGACAACGTCAATAAAAATGAGGAATATGTAATCTAAACTCGAATACAGTATTTATGAACCATATATCAAAGTCCCGTTTAAGAATAGCTGCTGCCACAATGCGTGGGTGCACACGACACACGTGAAATGTTTCTACTACAGTGTGTCGAAATTGTAGTTCCACACTCTACTATTTCTCGTGGATCGTAGCACAAAATTACCTGCTACAAATGCATATGCAATTGTTACCACGTGTCAGTGTTACGTCACGTCGTCGTAGCCATTCGCCTACTCTACCTTCACGGTGGGTATCTATTTGATTGGGTGTAGCCGTGGCTAGGCGTAGTTGTAGCTAGTCTGTAACGTAGGCGGCTTTGTGACAATCGCTACGGCCAGTGGTTCTACGATTAGTCGATCATTTATACGTTGCAGGCAAGCGTGCGTCAAATCCACTAATTGGAACTGTATTTTCGGAGAACCTTCTTCTATAGAATGTTATCGCCTGCCTAGCCATTTGCCATGAATGCATCCAGTGTAACTGTGTATTTAAATAAAAGTATTTTTATTTTTTAACCCAGTAATCGTTTAACACGATGCGTTTGTGTCAGATTTTGTGATTTTTTAGTATCCTTAGCGACTGGCCACTGTTATATAGAACGAAAGCTATTTAAAGTTTTTTTTTTTCTACTTAGGTTTACTTATCTGTGTTGCAATTGGACATAATGTTATTCTGCAACGGAAAAAAAACTATCGGAATTGAATAAAAATAGTCATAATTCAAAAAGTATAGTAATTATTGATTTATTCAGTTTGGAGTTAATAGCAGTGGCGGCCGAGTGGTATCGGCCCCGACTTGCGAGGTGTAGGTCGCGGATTCAAGCCCAGCCAGGCGCATTGCTTTGTGTAATTTATTTTATCAGCATGTCCTAGAACCGAAAATTCGAAGACATGTGACATCCACCAAACTGCACTGGGCCCGCGTGGTGGATTAGGGCCCATTTCCTCTCCTAAGGAGGAGGCCTGAGTCCCAACAGTGGGAACATTAAAAGGCTGACTATGCTAAGCTATGCTATCGAAAAAATACAATAATAACAATCCTGTATTATGCTGCATGTTTAAAAATACTGAGAAAGAACATCGATTCAATATTAGAGTATTTTTAGCAAAATAAACGCAGCATCATGATCATATTTTACATATTTATATAACATTTTTAATCAGTGGACTACTCAGTTGACTTGTTAGACAGGATGAGATAGATACTCATATATATCTACCAAGTTATTAGGTATACAAAAAAAAAAAACAAATTAATAAAGTATCTAAATAAATGAATGTTCAAAACTTGATAGGTCAAAAGGAAGTCATCGTAAAGGAGAAAAAACTTCGTACAGCTGCTGTTACACGTGTCTCAAACACGAAGTTATGTATCGAAAAACTGGTGTTGTGTTACTTGGTATATAAAATATGTAAGGGTGTGTCCGCATCTAGCGAATGCCCCGCTACCGACCCGCACGCGAGCTGCTCATTGTACTGCATGCGTGCAATTGTCACCCGTGCTGAAAGTAGTATGTTCGGAATTAGCTACTGAATATATTTCAGCAGTTTATAAAATAATATTTTATCCTAAAGTAATTATTTTATAAAAATTACTAATTTTGATAAATTCTTGATAAGCCTTGATTGCGTCACTAGCGTGTTTCCATGTGCGTGCTATGTAGTACCAACCGATGCGCTACCAATTGTACTGTTACTACATAATTATTTCGGCCGATCGCGTGAGGCAGCGGTCTTCACGCCCCAACCGCCGCCGGGATTCCGATCCCGATTTCCGGCCAACGTAGGCGCGGGCTTGCGGACGGCGAGCAATGGGTGGCTCGCCGTCCGACCGTCCGGTAACCGTCCGGACCGAGCCCAAGTCGTCAACGGCGCGTGCTGTTCCACGCGCGCCTCAAGGAGATGTCAGCAACTGTAGGGGCCCAGCAGGGTCGAAGCCTCGGCCCTGGTACGAAAGGCAATGAAGGAACAGGAGTGGGTTTTTAGTAAAAGTGTGACACTATCTCTCGCCCCGCCCAAGAGCGGGGGATGTCATAAGATGATTTTCCAACCGAAAAAAATAATTATATATTATTATTTTGTAATGATAAAAAAAAGGTTTTTTTTTGCTAGGAACAATTTGACAGTCTTGGAATTGAGCTGATATATAAGAATAAAAAACGTTACTTCATTTTAAAAGAATCGTTTTATTTTACGAATAAACTGTATCTCAAAAAGCACCGTTCTAGTATGTTGTTACCAAGAATCTTGTAGGGTATATAGAATCCTTGGTTATTACACAGTGAGATCTATTGTTCCTAGTTTTTTCTAACTATCTACTTCAAAAAAGGAAGAGGTTGTTTCTTTTTTACTGGTATAGAAGTCAGTCGGCAGGGCCAAATTTTTCTTTTTGGCTCTTACCTGGCCCTACGGTTTGCCTTGTCAGGGGCGTTCGACAGTCGAGTCTGTGCAGCGATGTAGCTTCTCGACAATCTTTTGACTGGAGCTTCATGGTGTTCACAACAGGAAGAGGGAGTTTATTTACCAGAAAGAACCATATTGAACAAATAATTTTAGTTATATTTTAAGTATTAAAAATTTTGAGTACAATTTATTAAGTGTATTCGCTATATTGTGTGACTTAATAGTTTTTTTATACATTCGTCCGACCGGCCTTGCAACAGCTTGGGCGCCATTCATTTATTATGTAAGACGAATTAAGGGGAGGGGTGTCGACCATGTCTTATTTTTTTAGGGTTCCGTACTTTAAAAGGAAAAACGGAACCCTTATAGGATCACTTTGTTATCCGTCTGTCTGTCTGTCTGTCTGTCAAGGCCCTTTATCTCGGAAACGCGAGGAGGTATCGAGTTGAAATTAAAACCATACACTAAGATCTTCGGAAGAAAGGGGAGTTAGTGATAGCGTGACGAGTGACAGGACAGAATGGAAGAAAAGAACGTGTTGCGCCGACCCCAAATAAATGGGGACAAAGGCAGAAAGATGAAGACACTAAGATCTGCGGTCCTTTGAAGCTGTGAAAAAATAAAACTTCTTAGTTAACGACAAAAAAGATACGGCCATTTATGTCGCAAAAACCGTTAATTTCGATATTTGAGAATGTGGAATCAAAATTCATAGGGTTTCCTTCCCGTTGAACCAGAATCCTGAAATTGGACATAAAGCAAGGTAATATAGTATAGATATAGGAATAAAGCTGAAAACAGAAAATTGATTATTACGTCAAAAAGAAACTTTTTTTGCGATTCGAAAAGTCATCGAGACTCCATTCGGGAGTTGAACTGTTCACACATGTAGGTAAGTTTGTACGGAACCCTCAGTGCGCGAGTCCGACTCGCATTTGCCCAGTTTTCTTACAAGAGAGTAGGAAGGAGTTTTGATAGTTCTTAAGTAAGATCATAAAAATACGCAACGTAAGTGCCGATATACGCTCGGATGCATATAGGTAAATTATTTACATGGCAACGTACCCGTGAGAAAAAAAACACTGCCAATAAATTATTTTTGAATATTTTTTCATGAAAACGCTGTAAATCAGTTTTGTTTCAAGGTTTACAACAATTGGTTTATTTCTTATTTGAATATCTTCAATATATCGTGAATAAAATGCGCTTAATACAAAGTAGCCACATAATAGTGTAAGGTAAATACCAATACTTTTAGTAAAAGGACCCATTTTGTGAGTAGAAAAATGTTTTAAGCGACGCTGCTGAAAGGGGGGGGGGGGGGGGGGAGTTTTAAACGCCTTTGTTCGAAAAAAAAAAGTTTACGAAATCAAGTCACACTGAAAAACAGTCAAATTTATGGCGCTCTATACACTGAATGATGTTCTAAATCTTACAATAGAAGTCACGTGTCACCGATTATTATTAGAAACGAAATCGCCAAAATTTTCCGTACAGAACAGAAGGGCACTTATTATTATTTTTTTTAGGCTATAATGACCTACAGATGGGCAAAGGCCTCTTTCAAATCTTTCCACGTATCCAATCTGTTCTTAAGCTGCCTTGAACCAGCGTCTGTGATAGGCGTTTAGGTCGTCGCACCACCTCTTCCTAGGCCAGCCTTCGGTTCAGCAGCGCCCACCGTCCATGCTCAGACTTTGTGACTGTAGGCGCTATTGCGCGGCCACGATTATTATTTCTAAAGCACACAGTATTTTATGTGACAAACATCGAAGATTAAACAGTACAGTTTATATAATTAATCTACACAAAGGTACAGACAGACTTAATGGCATTCTCTACCAGGGCTGCGGAATAGTTCAAAAGATTTAGCGTTACCCGGGAACCGAAAGGATAACTGAAGAAACACAGGTGGGTTTTAGTCTGTAAAAGTCTGAGTCTCCGTCTCGTTCCACCCAGAGCAAGTGGAGTGATTTGAATATTTCCCTCCCTTCACCCCCCAAAAAAGAGAAAAGGCTTTATCTACCACTAGGTCAGACAATATGGCCGGTGCTTAAAAATATAATATTATTTTGAAAACGAAGTTGCATAAATATTGATTTAGTTAAAATTAACATAATATGTATGTATATATGTCGACTGAGGATGCCGATTGTCATTGAAGCTCTGTCCAGGAACTCTGTTTTGTGGGCTGGGTATCGAGCAATAAAAAACTATTCCAGATCACACCGCTGATTTATTATGAAGCAAGCTTTAGATAATAAAATAATCACTTTACACAACGAGCCGTGAGACAGTCCCCGAGACACGACATTGTTCACACGGCTGCCCCGGACTCGACTCGTGGCTGTCGCTACGTCTCCGTCAGGGGCCGTGGCAAGCGGCTTCAGGGCTTCGCCCTCTGGCCGCGGGGTCCAACCGTGGTCCATAAATATGGACCCGTCATTGTGTAGCCACTATTGGCATGGCCTTTTTGAGTGTTGAAACACCTATATGTTTTTGTATGTGTGAGTATATTGTAGAGTATTGTATTGTATATTGTAGAGTCGGCGCTATTTCCCATAGCGCCGACTCTTCAGTTCTTCACGACTAAGCCCGGTGCTCGGTTCTTGCAAACGTCTGCGCGGTTTCTGTCAAAGTGACATGTGTCACTTTTCACTTAGCTCGTTCATTCGTTCTCATGCTTTTGTACTACTTGACTTCACCAATTTAAATGCATATTGACCTATGGCTGTCCTGAAATCGCGAGGATGCGCATTCTATAGAAATATGCACTGTATATGGAAACACAGTGGGTGGACAAAGTACTAAGATTGTTAGGATACAAATTCCTGGCGTGTGAAGAACTTACTCGTAGATATTGAAAGTGAGCTATAAATATAAACATAAGTAATTATTAAATACCACATTTATTGTTTCTGCGAAACGACAATAATCAAAAACGTAAAGTTCAGAATAACAACAGACTACCGTAAAAAATAAATTACTACATATAAATTCATAAAACTACCGTGTCTACATTCGATTTGACTTTAATTTAAGTTGTTTCCTGTTAAGTTACTTCAAATAAAAAACTACACTAATATTATAAAGAGGTAAAGTTTGTTTTTTGCTTGTAATCTCTGAAAGTACTGGTCTGATACCAAAAATTGTTTCACTGATTGAAAGCTGCTTTATTCCTAAGTGTCATAGGCTATATTTTATGTATGCGGGCAAAGCCGCGGACAAAGCTAGTTTCTTAAAATCAGTAAACGCTTCGCTTCTATAGTCCTGTCCAATTAAATGTCGGAATATATTTTCTAAGAGGCTAAGCAATAAACTGTTATCTGGATTTAAATATCTGGATCGTATATTAAACTAAACATATGTAACTATTCATTGCATAAACATAGGAGAAATCTAAATTATTCGCTTATGATCTACATAATGTTACTCCTATATATAAGCACTGTTTTGGTGAAGAAACTGAACTAAACTAAAACTAAAACAATATTCCTAGTATACTCTACAAAGTTGTCAAGGTAGTAGCATAACATGAATACATGATCATAAAACCCAATAATTAATTTAAATACGGTATTGAAAAAAAACATGCAAGCCAAAGCTCAAACCTGTTTGTAAACCAATTTTTGACTTATTACACAACTTACTGTTTCAATGTAAGACTAAACAAGATTAAATAAAAACGTGCTGACATATACATACATATTGACAAGACAACTAACAATTTTTATTTAAATAATTCTTCTGCATATGTGTTTGTCATATAACTCCTCCTAAATGACTTGACCAATTCGGATGAAACTTTGTACTTTGTAATTTTGTTCTTTGTATGTTTGAGTGGGTCCTTGGATTGTTCGAAATTACAATTGAAACTCTGCTGCTCTGCTATCAGGTTCTTAATTTTCTTTTCTGAATAGTTAGTTTCCGGGAAGGACAACGTCTGCCGGAACCGCTAGTATATGTATAATATCTAAAGTGTTTATTACATCATCATCATCATCCTCATTTCAGCCGAAAGACGTTCACTGCTGGACATAGGCCTCCCCCAAGCGTCTCCACAACGACCGATCCTGTGCGTCTCGCATCCACCGCATTCCCGCGACTCTCAACGCAGCGTTGGCATCGAAATGAGATATCTTCAGTAAGTACGATTCAGTTTCCAAATAGAAACAATTATTTCGATAAGAGCGATAATGGCTTGCATCCTCCGTAGTTCTGTAGAATCTAATAGTTCTGGATAGTAGGTAAAATTGATTTAAACTTTAATATCTTCACGCTCCGTTACCTTTACGAGCTGAGCATAACTCGTAGGTTTATGCATAGAGCCATATTCGACTTTGTACTATTACGTTCTTGGCGATGTGTACATAACATGGGCTATGGGTATAAGAGAAACACAAATAAAATCTGCTAGACGAAATTTCATTTCAAATAAGCAGTACCTTTGTACTCTTCTATCTAATATTTATTCTTTTCAAGCCGAATGAGAATTTATATTGGTACCAAGAAACATATTAAATGAAGAGTACAATCGTCATGGTCATCATCAGATATCAGTAAATTCGTAGGAAATACCAGGATAATGCGGAAACAGTAGGGCTGTACTGTTTTCGCACTATCCTGGTATTTATATAACCTGGGTTCCTGGAACGCTAGACACATAATATAATAATATTCCACAATTATCACACAAGCCTTCTAGCCCCAAGCTAAGCAGAGCTTGTGTTACGGGTACTAAACAAGTGATAAACATACTTATATATTTCTAAATACATACATATATACATATTGTCCTGGGTGGGAATCGAACCCACGATCTCCGGTATAGCAGTCAGGGTCACTAACCACTAGACCAAAATGCCAGTCTGACACAGAAGGAACATAGATGTGGTTTTAGTCAATAAAAGTCTGGCACGCCCTTTCGCTCCGCTCTAGAGGAAAAGTAAAGTATAGTTTGAGAAATACTCAACTTCAAATGCTTAAATCAGTCATCGGAAATATTTATGTCATCATAAGCCTGCTAATTTCTGTCATCACCCACTGCTAGCTGTAGGCCCTTTCTACTCTGCCATACTTTCCGGTCCTGCTCCCTAGCCAAGTTAAAACCGTTTCGTTTCGATTCTCTTTTCGTTGATCGCCTCGAGTCGGCCACGCCTCCTATTCCTTTGTTCTTACCACATGACTGAGCATTTGAGATGACGTCATAACAAAGGAATCGGAGGGGTGGCCCAACATGGCCCCAGTAGGCTTCGGCCCTGCTGGGTCCCTACAGTTTTGCCGACTTCTTTTTGAGGTGCGCGTGGAACACTACGCGTCTTCGACGATTCGGGCTCAATTCGGCCGGTACGCCTACGGTACTCATCTACTTTAGGCTGAAAACCTATCAAAAATTGACATTAAAGTAGGGTTTGAGACGTTATTGACTCAAAATATTCAATTTCGACACCTGCCTTAATCTCAAATCCACAAAACCAGGAAACATTTCTCAAATTTCTTATATCCGTACGTAGGCCAGAAAGTGAAGAGAACATCGATCATCCATGTCAATACTTCCAAAATAAGAAAGTGTTCTTAAAATTATATTTAAGAGCTTATAACATGATGTAATAAAATTAATTATGTACAAACGTATAGGTTAATGATGTGTTATTAAGAAGGTACAATTAACTTTTCAAACAGAATTTTGACGCTTCTTGAACGGAAGACTTCTTTGAAAACTTGGAGGCCTATTAAGTACGAGAAAGTTATAAAATAAATATACTTAAGTAACTTATTAAAATATTCCATACTTATTTATAATCGGAGATAATCGTAGTTATTTATAACAGGAACGAATATTGTTATTTATTTTTCAACTAGCTGCTGCCAGCGGCTTTGCCCGCCTGAAAATAGAAAATAGTCGCAAGAAAACAACTCCCGAAATAAAAAGTATTTTGTGATCTATTCCAGGATATGGTGTACCTTTGTGCCAAATTTCACCCAAATCCTTTCAGCCGTTTCAGTGTTAAGAAGTAACTAACATTAAGTATAAGTATACACACACTCACAAACTTTAACCTTTGATTACCAAACAACCAAATTGATTAACATAGGAATTAATTAAGCACTATGTGAGATATTCATCAATAACTTATACATCACTAACAAGCCATAAAACTAATGATTTACAGCTTGAAAGTGAAAAAAGTATTCTAACTTACATTTCTGAGGAACTGTTAATCAGCTCTGGCACAAATTCCCATGCGAGTCAATTTAAAAACAAACCTAATGTAAGATTAAAAACAATTAAAAATCATAAAAGAAAAAAATGGAGCTTCATTACTTGCTAGAAAAATACTAATACAGTTTGTTCACATGTTCACGCTTGAGCCACATTTAATGCCACTGAGTGTATTAGAATGAGAGTCTATGGAGTTTGGAAATTAATTCCATCTTGGGTCGTTATAACATGAAACTTTTTACCGACCATAAAGCAGTTTCCATGACACGCAATAGCAGCCAATACGAATTCGTAAATTTAAAAAGTTGATCACGAAATTGGCGTGTTAATGAAATTGTAAAGTTCTGAAACTTTCGGAAAGTGCCGGCTGCGGTACATAAAATTTAAATGAATTTGTTGGGTATGTACTTAGGTTATATTATTTTTAGGAGGAAGCGAATAATGCATTCAGGATGGATAGTCATGGAGATTCATGCTGACATTGACCTTAGCAGCATTAGGTGAGGACAGAGTGAACACACGCGGCGACCGGCGCGCGGATGTTTTCAGTCGCGATTTGTCCGCGCCGCAACTTCGTCGTTCGGGCGACGCACAAGCGCCCAGTTTCCGCGTCTCCTGATCAAGTGCGTTATTTAACGTAAAAGTGATTGTGTTGAACTGTTTATAAAAAGTTACTCTTTACACGGCAAGAACGGATTGTTGAGAATTTTTTTTCCATGTGGATGCTGTGAAATTTCGAAGTATGTATGATAAAAATAAGTTATTGTTTGTCCTGATTAAACTTTTGATTATGGTGTTTTGAAAATTCGCCAATAGTTTGACTTTTATGCCGATTAAATTATTGTTTACAATTTTTTTCTTTATACGTAGCTCTACCGTATTTCTTTATCGTGTTCGTGAACGTTAAATTCGTCTCGCTAACTTTTACATAACTTGCTATCCCTATCCAAACAATCTACAAAACAGAATTTGCTTTAGTAATATAATTATTCATTAATATTGCTTTTCATTTTAAATATTATTTATTATTTTTCCAATCAGTCAATTTATTTTTTTACTTAAATATTCTACACTTGACTTACTTTTAACAAAACATATGTACTTATAAGATTAAAATATTAACTATGAGCATTTACAACATAACTACGTACACACAATATACTGATATATATACATACATAATCAAATAGGTACATTTAGGCATCTAAAGAAAAATGTGGATTAATATACATCATCAAAATACCAGCATTTTATTAGGTAGGTATTATGACTGCACAAATAAATTGGCCTTCCAAAGTTTAAGCGTTTCATTTTGTTCCTAATAAATATTTTAATATGAAGTGGACGGGTTTAATGAATTAATGAGGTGAATTTAAAGATAATTCGGCCATTTCAGTGGTTGAAAGTTAATATAAATAATTCGAAAATCAAATGAATACGTACGTAGGTACGCTTTTGTGACTTGTTAATTAAAAGGTAGATGTAATAAATTAAATGTCAGTGGTTTATATTGAATTTTCATTTCTGGAGAAACGAATGAAAGCATTCGTGCGTATAACGAAATTACTTCAAAACCATAATCGTGATTCACGGAAATTCCTGAAATGAATTGCTGTTTTGAGCGTCGTTCGACGTAATTGTTGTTTTCACATACTTCTGTCGTCGGTGCCGTTTACGTGTGTGAGTTTTTTTAGCGACAACAGTGTGCTTTTAATTAAAATAGAATTAAAACGTAATAAAAAATATAATGCAATATTTTTCGACTAGTTAAATTACCATTTACTTGTCCTTATTTTTGTTTTTGTAATTTACTTTATTTTAAACCTATTAGAGTACTGAAACCTACTAACCTTTTAAACCTACTAGACTAATGTAGAGAACTTTGTAACTTTTTATATTCTTAGGTAAGGTACCTATTCGTAAACATACAATCTTTTAATAATCCTACTCTACTGATTCCTGTGATTTCCCACTTCTGTTGAAATCTATGCTGTGAAGATTTTGGTTAATCGTACGAAAGGGCAACTGAAGGAACAAGGTTGGATTTTAGTTAGTAAAAGGCCTCTTGCTCCACCCGGGTAGGATAAGTAATTTGATGCACTCATAGGTTTTCATCAACATGTATGTCGGGTAATCGACCGGACCGAACCCCAGTCGTCGACAGCGCGTAGAGTTCCTCGCGCTCCTCAAGAGATGTCAGCAAACCGTAGGGGCCCAGCAGGGATGATGCCCGCTAGGGCCTTTTTCTGAAAAGGAATCCCGTGGTATTAGAACGTAAAGGGCAAGTGAAGGATACAGGTGTGATTTTAGTCAGTAAAAGTCTGACATAATTCGAAGATTTTCTCTTAAAATAAATTAAAAACAAAAGGTTCGCTATCAAATTTTCGTGGTTTTGCGACCAAGTGCGCAAATACTATGTATAATTTCTAACTAGGTGAAAGAATATTCAAAGTGTGAGCATTTTAATGTTATTTATCTTACAAAATTGCTTCTATTACATTTAATTAAATGGTTTGATGTACTGTTTTCGAGTAAATATAAATTAATTGAAATCAAAGAGCTCACACAGAAGACATACGAAACTGTGTTGGTTTAAAGCACTACTGACGTTCATACAAATAGCTTACGTATTAGACAATTGAAAGGAATCTTTGAGTTTAATATGATCAAAGAAACGAATAAGGCTAGAATTTAGAATCACTTAGATACTAAAATTACTACAAGTAAGTCTAGAAAATTAAAATTATTGAGCTTATTCGAAGAGCCTTTTCTTATAAATTTGTAGATTAAAGTCAAAAGGTTATATAAACGTTATATAAATAGGTGAAGCTGACTGACTGACATATCAACGCATATCAAAAACTAATGGAACTAGGAACGTGGAATTTTGCAAAAAGTTCCTAGCTTAATAATAATAATACGTTTATTTCGACCATCACAGGATCATAGCACACACACAATAAAATAACAACAAAAACATATACAATTACAAATACCACATACACAAAATAATCAGACATACAGATTCCGATTGTTCAGTAAGTGAACCATACAGCAATCTTGGTTCAGGTACTGACAATCGAACCTCTGCGCGTATACCCTCAGGATGGACTAAGTAGGCGTTTGAGAAAATTCAACTTTTAAGGGGGTGAAAAGGGGGAAATTCGTTTGTATGCAAAATTTAAGACTTAGATCAATATACATGAAACTTAGCATAAATAATACATAAAAAGTTTTTCATTATTCGTTATTCAAAACTACTTTCGTTTTGAATAATGAATTTCATTATTCCTTGGTTTTATAAACTTGAAACTTGGTTCAGTCTAACCAAAATGAATAATGAACTCTGTCATTATTAGTTTTTCAAAACTAGCCCCAAAATATGGTGTTTAAGTTTTCTACGAAAACACTCTCGCGAACAAAGACGTGAGTAAAATGCTAGTACTATATATAAATGGTTTTAAAGAATATATTAACTAAATACCTTTCTATAAAGTGAACATAATATCTACCTGTTCATAATCCGTAATCTTGATTGACGCACGTCAAATGAATATCGGCCTACTTACTTAAATATAGGTGAAGTCTTTGAGCCCAAAAGTAGGACATTTCATTTAACAGTGAACAATAAAATTGTTTCACACTTAATAAAGGAAACGGAAGCCAAATTAAATCGTGCATTCTTAATTGGAAAATTCATCTATGAAAACTGAAATGAACGGAAATAATGGTCCTACCCTAACTTATTTACTTGAGGACTAGATTAAAGACGAAGTTTCAGTCTTGACTTAGTAGCCTAGGTCAGTGTTTCTCAAATTGGGAAATATGAATCTACAAGAATTTATTTAACCCATCAGCCAAGAATGATTCCAGAGCGTAAGGATAAAAAATTGTCAAATCTTAGCCTTGTTTAATGCCTAGCATGTCATAGTAGGCCTTATAATGTTCTCACTGTTGGTTCTTCACAGTCAGGCCTCCTCTCTAGGAGAGGAAATGGGCCGTTATCCACCACGCGGGCGCAGTGCGGGTTGGTGGATGTTACATGTCTTCGAATTGTTGGTTCTAGGATATGCCGGTTTTCTCACGATGTTTTCCTTCACCGTTTTGAGAGCGGTGGTGATGAAATAAACTACACAAAGTAATGCGCCTGGCTGGGTTTGAACCCGCGACTTACAACTCGTAAGTCGCCGTTACCACTCGACCACCACTGCTCTCTGGTTAATGCCTACATAGCAAAAATACTACAAATTATGTTTTGTCGTATTTAAACACATTCTTAAGCCGTTCTACATAAAGACTGATTACGAGTTAATTTAAAGAAAAACACACACTCTTTATTATTATTATTTTACGTAGGTAAGATTTTAATTTAAAATAATGACTTCGATTCATTCATTAAATTTATTGTTACACCCCAGTTGAGCTAACTTCACTATAATGATCTATTTTTAAGGCTACGCCTGCATGAAACTAGAAAATATAGGTATATGTCACTCGGCGATAAAGTAAAATAATATTAGTGAAAAATTTTCAGACGCGTTTCAGTAGTATCAGAGATTACCTCTCCCTACAAACTTACATATTTCATCATCATCATCGTCATCTTCCTGCACTTGTCCCGTGTTATTTGGGGTCGGCGCAACACGTTTTTTTCTTCCATTCTGCCCTGTCACTCGTCATGCTATCACAAATTTACATATATATTTGTCTTAAATTAAATACCTTTTTATTTATTGGGTGGGAAAATCATCTTATGACAAATCCCGCTCTTGGGCGGACCGGGAGATAGTGTCAGACTTTTACTGACTAAAACTCACTCCTGTTCCTTCTTTGCCTTCGTTCCAGGGCCCCGGGTTTTACTTTCACACTACCCGTGGAAATTAATACCTTGGGCTTTTTCTACCAGGCAACCATCATCGTAGGTATAAACAGTTTACCTATCAATAAATATGCAAAAATAAAATATTAACTATGTAGTCAAAATCAAAATTGATTGAAAAGCAAATGAGATATAATATTTTTCAACAAATGTTTAAAATGTCTCGAAGGTCGTTTCTTATATAATGGTCCACTTCGACGGCGACGTCCGAATCAATGTCGGACCTCTCGTTCTAATTACTAGCTTTGAAATTTTATAACTTCGTTGTTGATGATTATGTTTTTTCAATTTTTTATCAGTATTTTATGAAGCACATCAAAAAATTACATGAATTAGCTTATTGGCGAAAACGTGAAAAAATACAGCGTGTGTGTGCGTACTTGAGTAGTCGTCGGTGGCTGGAATTAAACCAGTTAGACAGGCATACCATAAAGTAACACTTTGATTTGATTGAGCTAGTTTTTAATTTTTTTTTTTAATTTTGAAATAAAGTAGGTACTTACATGTGTTAATTTTTGTATCAAGGCCAGAAGATGAGCTTATCTCTAATTCAATTTTAGCGCATTGGGATATCAGATTGAAAAACTTAATCCCAATGCTCTTATTCTATTCTATGAACCTTGGAATTGAAAAATCTGAAACGCATTTTTCTCAAAATCGCAGTTATATAGGATGACATGTTATTACTTGTCTGCGTTCATTGATATATAAACTATGAAATTGTATTAATGTATTTGAAAGTGTACTGTTCTTTAAGATACAGAATTGTTTCCTAGTTTGGAGGACAGTGACTTTATTTATGTGAAATAGCCACTCTCATTTTCGGTGTTTCAACTCTGATTTTACTTATAGTCTAATCTTCTTTGCACAAGATTTTTTTAAAAAACAATTCCTATTTCGAGGGTGCATTCACAATCATGTGAACTCACATGTACACAGATCCGGGGCACCTACCTGTAGGTCAAACAAATATTGCGGGAAACGAACCTGCGACATGCAGCGCGGTAGCCTATGCATTAACCGTGTCGTAAAATGATGACTTACTTATTTAAACTTTGGCGTAGGTTAATGCCTACATCGGGACGAGACCCACGAGGATTGGGTCACCACTAGTCTAGCGCAGCGGAAGTCGAACTGCAACCGAAGCCGTCGACTCAAGCGTACGAGGGAACACCAGGGTGGTTTAGTCAGTAAGAGTCTGACAGACCCCTTCACCTACACCAGGGTGGAGGGCATCCATGAGGATATACACACCGAAAAAAAAAATATTAATGCCTACATGGTGTACACTACAAATAGCGTTTTGTCATAGTAACACGTGCTTCTAAGCCGTTCTATATATTTTCGAGTCACAATTCCGGTATAAATTACCTGCCGTAAGCCTCTGAACGTTCATTTGTCGTACGTGTGGCGCGTGGTAGTCTTTGTGAATATTAGTGACTATTCTTCATTCATTTTCTGCCACGTGCCATTTTATTTAGTATTTGATTTTCATATAGGTACCTCTTTCCTTCTTTTCTGCAATTGTAATATAATAAGAGGATTGAATTTAAAGCTACTGTGTACTAGTTTAAGTTAGTTTGTAGTATAATGTTGTTGGTATTGAACTGAAACGTGGACTTCCAATATAGTAACAGAATTTGGTCGAAGTTAATTGGAAATATTCGACGTTTTAGGTCAACATAAACGAATCCTTCATGTTAACTTTGAAGTTTGCGTGTGATACCCTAAATTCATTATTATTTTGATTGCAATAGCTTCAGTAATTGGGACAAACTAATTAGGATTGATTGTTTACAAAACGGGGTTCTATTAATTTTCATCAAACTCGTTAAGGAACAAGCATTTTATAATATAGTACATCAATAGTTAAGTGGGGTGAGCATATCGGCACATAATTGTATGTAATATCGCAAATATTACTGTTTTTTTAAGACGTATAAGCAAAGAAGTTAGCTACTTGATATTTTCGGAGCCAGTCTATCACTTTAAATTACAGAATTATAATAGTCAGATGTAAAGGGCCGTAAACCACTTCAGGTATTTCATTATGGATGATACCATGTATTGTTTGGCATCATGTATTGTTTAATATGAAAGCTCCAATCGTACAACCTATAAACATTCCACCTATGGCTTTGAAATTTCAATTTCGCACACTGTATGTCCACGTCCATATCTGTTTCATCGATCTATATTCATTCATCTGTCCGTTCTTTGGCTATCGGTCGGAGGATCGGCAGACCAAACATGCTGAGTAAATTTTACAGTTTGTTATTGTTTTGCTTTGGCAACGTATAGATAATTTTTGATTTATCAATTCACTATCATCATTTCGATATTGCTTTTAGTCTTTATTTTTATTAAATTTTTGCACTTCTTTTTTTAGATTTATTTAAATGATCTTAATTGGCCTTTGTACTTCTTTTCGGATAATTTCACAGAAAAATTATGATCTATCGAGTCTAGTGAGTTGAGGGGTCATGATTGTTCATGATGATTTATGCTGGCAATAATAGTCTAGAAAACAATCATCTCAAACTTCCACAGTTGTATCGTAATGCATTGTTTGCAACGCCATCTTTCTTATGCGCATCACGTCTTTTTAGCTCAACTGTTTAATGTCATGAATTGATAAAAATTGAATGTTTAACCAATCACCAGTCACAGTGCCATGTGAAATCTTTAAAGATGAATAGTGCAATTACTGACCCAATTTTCAGTCGTAGTTGATTTAGGCATCATGCGTAGATCACCAATATATGTGCTTCTCCGAAACGATAGTATTAAAATTTTAAGGAATCTTATTTCAAACACAGTAATAGGATTGGACACCTAAAAAAAACTGAAAAAAGCGTGATCGTTAAATATCCGCTTAGGAACTTTATAGTATCAATGATTACGGAAATTAATGTATTAATAAAGATAATAATCTTACAAATTATCCAAAACGAAAAAACGACAAACAAAAAACTGCATCATTTGGTCCTAGGTAGAAAAGGTGGTAAAACAAAGTTAACCACTCTATACATATTTTTGTACAAGTCTCTGGAATAGAATATAATAAACTTTATTTTACACCAAAAAAGTAACACAACACAAAAAAACATATTTTATTGCTATCGGATCCCATCGTTTGAGTGCAAATATCGACATATTGTGTGCCAGAGGCTGTATCCTTGAGTTTTATTGGATTTTTGGCTATGCAAAACATAAGGATTTAATCAATCTTGGGAATAGAAGACCTCTAAACGTGTGTGCATTTGAATATAGCTACTTGCTATGAAACGTTTGTCTTAGCAATAGTTTCACTCTACTAGGTCAGTTTACAGATGAACTAGCTTCTGCGTTAATGTAGGTTTCTCCATACAAACTTTGGACCCCCGCCTCATTCCCTTGGGGAGTGAATTTTGGAAATTAAAGGAAACCTTGTGCAAAATTTTATGCTCCTAATCCCAGTAGTTTCGGCTGTGCGTTGATATGTCAGTCATTCAGTTTCCCCTTTTATATATTTTGATAGATTATCGGGATGAGACGAGCTATAAGGTGAAGTTCTTGTACGGTCTCCTCTATAGACATATGAATTTTAAAAATGCACAGATCAAGTGTTTTATTTACCTGTGGGAATATATTATAGTGTTTTTCTGGCTGACTGAAAATTGATAATTTTGACAATTCAAAAGTGCTTGTCAATGGTTTATCTACGAGTATATAAAAGCAGAAACTGACTAACGTCTATAGGCACAGCCGAAATTATTGGGACTAGGAATGTGAAATATTGCACAGAGCTTCCTTTTATGACGTAGGCAAGTACTAAAAAGAGGTTTTTGGACATTCAATATTTAAGGGGATGAAAGGGAGAAGTTCGTCATTCTGTGTGGCATACTTGAAAGTTAAAAAAAATAGTAACCTAAGTAAATAATAAAGGTTTTTCAGAACTACTTCCAATAGAAAAATTTAGGAGGCTTAAAGATTGTATAGACGATTCTTATTTCTTGACTTAATAAACTTGAAACTTGGAACAAAGTTTTACCAAAATGACTGCTATTATTAGAATTATCAAAACAACACTCAAAATAAAGTTTAAGGGATGTTAAAGTTTTATAAAAAAACCTTCTCGCGAACGAAGACGCTTGCAAGGTGCGAATAAATGCTTTGACTTTGAGTTCTACCACCAGCCCTTATCCAAGAGTATTTGGGGTTGGCACAGCATATCGTCTTCTTTTATACAATTCTATTCGACATCATCTCAGTCATCACATCGTCTAACCATCACCTTAAATTCAATCTTCTTATCGTTTCTTTGGGATTTTTCTTCCCTTACAACCATCGCATCCAAGTAAATATCGATTGTACAAAATGGATGGCCTACTTCCAGAAGTCCCACAGTTCCTCAAACTTCCCTTCCCGCAGATATTTAGCATTTGCACGGTTCCAGCTTGTGCAAAACTAATACATACTAATAATTCCTCCGTAATACGTCCATATATATGCATAATATGGACGTATTTCGGAGCTGAATTTGGTACTAGGGAACAATAAGCGAGTGTTTCATACGCTCTGCGTCACTATTAACTATATCTGTAATCGAAACCTGTAGTGAAAGTCTTATGTGTGTGAATTTAACGAAGGAATATGAAATAGGTTCAATAATACGATATTTATCCCCTAAAAATTTACTTCATGGAGCCAATAAGGCCATGTTTTGAATTAGCTCTGTAGATAATTGAAGAAATATGCGCAGTAAACAGTCTTAGCCTCAAAGCCCGAAAACTGGAAAAAATACAACAAAAATGCTAACGAAATGGATACGACTGTCTATGTGCAGACAGGTGTTGTAAAACAGGGTACCTTTGTACTACATGTAGTACTACCTAAGTCTATAAAAATACCATCATGTTATTTGTGGCCGCATGGCCAGTGACGTCTAAGTCTTATGACACAGGCTAAGAATAGAACACCCCTTACTTTGGAATGTGTTGTCCAATACAATGAATAGTAAGGTGGATTGGTCTGAATCTCATTCACTTTAATTTTATAGGTTTTCACTCTTTTTTATATTGGCTAGAGTCATGTCTGGTGCGGACAACGATAGTGCTTGCATGGACGTACCCAATCTATTCATTCGTAGCTACTTCGAAGTTTAGTAGAGAGCAGAAAATTTTGGCCACATCTAGAAGCCAATAAATTTACGTTACAAATCGGCTAAGACCGTGTTTACCGCACTTGGCATGCAAGTAGTTAACCCGATGTGGGAATTGGATCCCTGACCGCACAGAAGACGGAAGCTTCCCTTCTGCCAAATATGCCATTACCCTAATTTGACTAATATAAATTGAGCGGGAAATACGCTGCTGATTCATTTATTGGTATTCGATCCAAATCGAAGAAATCGAGATTGGTTTTGTATAAACAAAAGTTGAACCTTTTATGTGCTGCTTTAGTGTGCGATGACACGTGTGTGGATGAGAGGATTATAAATAACTAGAAACATATATTTGTATGTATTAAGCTCATCACGAACATGAATGTGTTCAGTAAGTATGCTTATTATGACTATTCATACTTATTGACCGCATATTATTCCGACGGGAAATTCCTGTGTTTCACGTTCTAACCTCAATCTCAATATGGAAAAAACTTTTTGAATTTGCCTCTATATTGACATTTATTGATATCAATTGTCATGTCGCTGAGATGGGATAGCTTTTGAATTTAACGTTTTTTAAGTACTTACAAGAATTGATTTTTAGGTGACCTTCACAGGTAAACTTAAGACGACTTAATATAGTTGTACAGGTACGCCTTGAACACTGGCGTACAATCAGAAAAACAATTACATTAATTGGAATGAAGTCTACAAAGACTGTCGAGAGAATGAGTATCGGTACAAGACACAGATTCCGTTTTAATCACAGATTGATTTTATTTATTTCAGTCGTAAAATGTATTATGGTCGTTTGCTGGGATTATAGTCATCGGCTTTAATAGTCTTGTTTTTAAAACAATGTATCGGACTACTGTTTTTGTCGTCTTTTTTTTTACTCATTAACATAAAAAAATAAGACTTATTAAAATTGTTATTTATAAGTAAGTATTTAGTGCTGATACTAATATTTATTTGGTGCTAAGGGCATATCCCAGAATTTGGATCAAAGATATTTTTTTTTTGTAACCTTTTATTTTTAGTGCACATTGTTATACTACACAGTTTAATTACTATTATATCCTTGTTTATTATTAGTCTTAATTAGGATAAGTAAATATATTTATATCTGAGAAAATAAAATATTTTTAAGAGGGTTTATTTGGTACACATGCTACAAACATTAAATGTACCTAAATATTCCCATGGACAGTAGTGTAACTGAGATTATTTTAATTAACAATTATAAAACATCATCATATAAAATCAAATATCAAACAAGACATATAGTTACGTCATATTACAGTAGGAATTAGATCTTTGAAAAAATCAATAACTATTAAAACAAAACATCTAAATTAAGAGACAACACAATTAGTGCATTAGTTTTCTAACATTACAACATTCAGTGTACAACTATAAAATCTTTAGGTACTGTCATTAGAATCGTTATCGGGCGATTAACCTTTGACAAATATAGTCACACTCGTCTTCAGAAATAAATTATCCTTATGAAATTTGTATCTATGGACGATCTGCAGAAGATTGTATATCATTCTTCTGTCCACAGGTAGAAAGAAACGATTAATCTCTAAATCATCAATACTTTATAAACTACACGCATACCTTTGGAAAAGTCCCAAATCAAAAATAAAATAATACATTATAATCGTCCTATAGCTGGGCTTGTACGTATAAATTGTATTTCAGAAAAATATGAAGTAAAACAAAAATACTTATTCTGAAAAAAATTTTGATGACTCACTTTGCCAACCGCCAAAAACAATTTATGGATCATTCAAGATTTTTGAGCTATTGCTAGTGTCCTTTAGTAAAACCACATAGGTACAGCATATACCCCTACTTTTACTATGTGTGTGTATTCGTGTTTGTAGAAGTACCTACGCGATAAGTCATAGGTACAAATGTCACCATCATCTTCCTGCTCTTTTTCCATGTTACTCGGGGTCGGTATAATACATTCTATACCAACGTGACTCTGGCAGCATAGTCGCCACCGTCTCAATTGCCATAACAAAAAAAAACTCATTTTATTCTTCCATTCTATCCTGTCACCCGTTACGGTATCACTGACTTCCTTTTCTTTCATATCGCTGCTCACACAATCCATCCATTTTTTCTTTGACCTCCCTCTCCTTCTCCATCCATCCACAACTCTTTGAGTAATGTTACTCAAAGAGTTGTGGAAACACATGTGTGTTTCATCTCTCCTCTTTACTTAATCTCTGTGCATAAACAAATACACACTCTCTCAAATTTACAACTCCACATACACAACACTCATACACGTAAAAAGGTTGTTCTCACTTTTGACTTTTTGGCTTTTAACTGATTACTTTTCAATCTTCTGATGTAACATAACTTATATGTTTAAAACTAGCATGAGAATCCTGGTATCCATAATACTTGTAATTTGGATACTAGGATTCTCAAGCGATAAACACCTTGTTTGCGCGGTTCAGGCAAAAGATTGCAAACTATTTGAAATTCGGCTGATGCAGTGGGTGTGATAGACGAGCCGTAAGAAAAAATAGGTCAAAACGACTCCTCCCTTGAAAGAAAGGTTGGGACAATACCTAGTTACTTTCCGACCGGGCACGCACGATATTACTATTTTCAGGACACAAACACTAAATTTCACTCAATTTCCGAATTTTGAATGCGGACGCAACACAGACAGGATCAGTCAAACGACGCCATTGAAAAATGCAGCACCCCTAGCCAAGTTATGATCGTCTCGTTTGCGTCGAACGCCTCGAGTAGGCCACACCTTTTCTTTTTTCCGGCTTTTCTCGCTCTTGGGTGGAGCAGGGCGTGTCAGATTAAAAATAAATCAGTAGGTTTAAAAATATTAATTAGGCCTAAAGATTTTGTAAAAGTTGTGTATGTTTTCCAAATTTGCTACGGAGAGCGTCATCAACTGTTTTCCCCTTTTTCGGTTTTGAATGTGAGAGGGGTAAACAGTTGATGCTGTTGCCTGTAGATACTATTGCCAGATAATCATGTACTTAGTCGTCTTTATGATCGCTACTTACATAACATTTAGTTAGTCCAATTTCATTAAGTTCAAAAAAATAAAACGTTTTTATTTAAGTAAGTAAGAGTGTCATGATGCTGAAAAATTACGAGAGAAAATTCATTTTATCTAAGTGCGTAGGAACACATGTTTTGATGTTATGTAAAGTAACTTAATTATAATGTAAATACTGGAACCGCTTTCAGAATAACAGGCGTACGAGAAATAAATACATATTTTAAACTTTAGCTTATCATAAACAAAGCTACATTGTTTGGTTGTACGAGTATTAATTAATTATCCTGAAACTTTATGAATTAACATATTACAAACATTGCTAAATTAACCAACAAAAATTTTGGCAAAGTATCCTTTCGATTATATATCCAAAGGCTCAATCATATTTAACAAGATAATTTTTTATAAAAACCGCTACATAAATCTTTGTTGCGTGCCTATTATATATTAGCGCTGAGGTTTTAATTAAGTACCATATGTATTCAATTTGAGTAGGTACAAGTGTTATCAACCCGTACTGGGCCTGTGTAGTTGTTTACAGCTCATTCCCCCTCATAGAGGGGAGGCCAGAGTCCCAGCTGTGGGAACATCACAAGGCTCATGCTTATACAAGTCTCGAGTTATTACGTTCTTGATATTCTCAGCTTCTCAGTGGCATGGATCAAGTCAATTATGATGGTTGGCTGTAACCGTATAACCGGCTTAAACCAGTATATAAAAACGTTAAAGAATTTAGCTAGGATATAAGTTTTGGATTCAAGCAAAAAAGATTATGATTAGGTGGCAAAAAATGCCCGAAGTGCCAGGTACTAGGTCATTAACTTTATCTGAGTCAATTTAACAGACATGATGGTGTCTTGTGAATGAATGACACTGTGGAAACTTTAAGAGGGATCTCTCTTTATGTTCAGGCAATGACTGTAAGTTCAGTTTGTTTGTTCTTCTGGATTATTTGAAACAGTTACTACGGCCATGGAACTTAAAGAGAAACTAAAGGAACGGGTGGTTTTTATTCGCTATCACTCGGTTTACTCAGAGCGGAAAAAAGATTTGATTATTTCCTACTTAAAAAAATACATAGTTATGAACCTGCCACAAGAATATCTGGCATTATTGCAGCCTATTTGTTATTTGCCAAAATTTTCTTTCCTATATTTATATTAGACAATAATTATAATCTTATATTTACAAGAAGTTAAAAAAAGTCTCTTTTTCTATTACGAAATATCACGAAATCGACATTTATTTTATAGTACTGAAAACATTGTTTTTTTTTTTTTTAAATTTGTCCTGTATGATTTTGTTTTCTTTAGTCAGTGCCCTTATTAGATTTGAAGGCATGTCAAGAAACTTGTTGTCGTTTATATTAATGTCGTATTATCTTATTAAACGCTTGTCAAGAAACTTTCTGTTCGATGGGAAAAACCGGATTGAATCGGACAGCTAAAGACCTTACTGTGAATAAAATATTATATTGCAAAATATTTTTAATACATTGGGAATCCAGTTTTAGTGTTGTAGCTTTAGCGGGTTCTAAAAACCAATTGTACTTAATGTCTTTATAATAAAACAATTTATGGTGTGTTTTTTGTGTAAATTATACATATTTCTATTGTTTTGGTTTCGAATTAAGGAAATCATTTTTATGGCAACGGTCTTGAGGTTTTTCTTTGCCTTCATTAGTAGTAACAGAAACTGGAAGTAGGTAACAAGTGCGCATATATATGTTTGTTGTGTTGGTACATAACCAGTTCGCAGTAGTAGCAACATGTTACGCTGACTGAGTTGCCAACATTGCGGACAATATTTGTAATTCACGCAGGAACGCGGGCGGGTAGTACTTGCTTAATTGGGGCTTGTTGCGAGTTAGGCCCCAGAGGGGATAAGGGACGGGGATATGTTCTGTACATGACTAAAATCGTACCTTATTACAAAAAGACAAATCTCACAGCCGCTTATGTACAACAAGCTTTTTCCGTCGGCATAACTCCCGTGGGGAATCTCATGAGAATCGGACTTTTTAAGGATAAAAAGCTAGCTTTATGGACACAGTACCAGTGCACATTGTTACTAATCGTATCAATACATTCAAAGAGCTCTTTTATCCTAAAACAGGAGATTAAATTCAAAAACTTTCCAAGCCATCTTATTCTTAATCAAAAGTGGTGAAATTCTCAGAAATTACCCTTTGATTCTTTTATCTAAGTCTGAAGTATTTTCCATCTTAAATGTCTTACCTGTTCAAGTTTAAAACCACATTATGTACGTATAATGCTTTATAAATCCTTAAGGATCAGTAAACTCCACATTTAAGAGGTCCCTGAGGCTATACGAAATATAATTCATGTTAGCTCGGTCAGCTGCGAACTTTAACACTTGTAAGTTAGATAACTTTTCCCTATTACGTATCTGAATTCCAGCGGTTCCCAATCTGTTTTATAGTGCGCCGTTCTTTATATTTAGTACAAATTTTTTTTATCTAGCCTTTACTGTCCCACTGCTGAGCAAAGGCCTCCCCTAAGTCCTTCCAGATTTTCTTCTCCCGCGCCGACTCAAACCAGTTTTCTGCCATTATTTCTAAATGGTACCTTGTTTAAATTCGGTTTGAATACTATTTATTGCAATTATGTAACTGGTAAGCATAAATTACGGAGTACTTAAATCAACTTTATTTATTATATACTTTATTGTACACTTCATAATGTGGAAAAGATAAATTTTTGCAAAAACTATGCGTATAATAATTTTTCACCACAGCAGCTCAAACAAGTAGGTTTTGCTGCTTAAAAACAGTGAGCAAAACTCGATTTTGCTCACTGCGTGATCGCGTGAGACAAAGTAACTTTTGAATTTATTTATTTTTAGCCATACAATTCGAAACATTCGAACTGCACTGTACTCTGTCTCTTTCTCGCCCTTATAAAAAAGCGAGTGAGAAACATGCCATTTCGAAGTTCATTCCGATTTTGAAATTCCACCACAAAGAAAAACACGTTCGGAAATGCGTAATAAATAGAAAATATTTGTAAATTATAAAATTGATATTTTTTTTATAAATAAATTATTAAATTTTAAATTTATTATTGTATTTGAACAAAAATAAGAGTACTTGAGTACTTATAACAGCAGATAAAACTGGCATTTAAACTTTAAATAATTATTTCTAGTTTCAACATGGACTGTTTTAGAACGTGCTTTGCAAAAAACAGCGGAAATAAAATAGTGGTAAATAAGATTAAGAATGTTATAATAATTGTAAAATATGAGCAAAACTAGCGACAGAGATAGTATTTATTTTAACTGAAATCATTATTAAATCTATTACTGTGTGTGTAACACGAGAGCAAAACTTTTTGCATCTCGTGCCTTTAAATCCCTCCCCTCTTTTAGGATTCTACTTTAGAATTATTCGCTGACGTTCGTGATTCAATCAAAGAATCCTTCGCTTGCTCGGGACTCAAAATTAGCACTCGCAGCAAAAAACAACTTTGCTCTTTAGTTGCACAAATAACTATTGAGGGTTTTATCAAATACTCCAAAGAGTATGAATCTTAGAATTGAAATTATTATTAATTATTAAATAAAACAATAGGTACAAGAGTTGGAGACAGAGACGGCAATTTTAGAAAAAAAAAATCATTGTCTGTGTTTCGTCCGAAGAAAAGCTACAGTTCGACACAAGCACAACGCTTTTATCGAATCATTGTTTTAAGTTCGCAAATATTGTTGAAGCAACTGTTCTGCCTCGACTACTGAAAGTGCCTGACACCTGAGGGTACTAATGTGCGAAGTGTAAAAACCCCCAGAGTTTCCCGGGGTGGTTTTATTCAGTGCTAGACTGACAGACCCCTCTGCCTAGCCAAACCCTTCAAAACAGATCTTGGGATCAATTTCTGGGACCTACCATGACGTAATAATATGTCAAGCGAGAAAGAGTGATGGAGTTATACACCCTATATAGCTCCGTCCCTGAAACTGCTCAGTTTAGGTCGTGAAATGGATCATGTTAAGACCTCGTGGTAGCACAGCTGATCTTGCTTCCGCGGATTCCCAGTTACATAATGACAATCAGTATTGTCCAAACTGAATTTAAATAAGGTGCCAATCAGACATTATCAGCTCCTGTTGTTTAAACCAAGCTCAAAAGTCAGAAAACTTTGTTAATAAAAGTACAACCTGTTTCAATACAAAAATACTGTTTCTGGTTTCATCATCGTTTTTTTTTTGTTTTGGTTTAAAAACGTTGCCCACATTAGGAATAACTTCTGTAACGTACAACAGATTTATCTGTCAAACGATACAAATATTTGTTCCATGCGGGAATCGAACCCGCGCTACGCAGCGCAGTACCTACCTGATACCCTTTTTTGTTGTACTGAAGTCGGTTGCCTATATTTTCATAAAAAAGTGTTTTTATTTTAACACTTTTTAGTTGCACTACACGTTAACTTGACAGGTTATAAGTTTTATTTATTATGGTACCTTAGAATATAATCATTAAAAGTTTGCCTATAAAATTTGAAGAGTTCCTTCGATTTTGCCGGGTCACGTACATACAGGTCACATTCACACTTTACAGGTGGTGTCATGGAGAATTCCATGAGACCACCTGTAAAGTGTGCCCAATCAAATAATATTAGATCTTTTTAAATCAGCCTAGTCGTCTTCGAGTAATCGGGGCACATACATAAAAAATAAAAGATTCCGACTATGTGAACGTCTTCCTCTTTCGAAGTCGGTTAAAAGTCTGGCCACTTATTAAAGCGCCTTTTTATTATGAAGACAATAATAAGAAACAAGTAATTACTCAAAGCTAGGGGAAGACCCCGGCTTTATTAATTTATAACTTATTTAATATAATACAGTGGTTTCGCATAATAATGAATGTGGACTGTAAGCCTGTTATTTACAAGCCGGTCGAGATTATAACAAGGCAACGAAATTGTTCGCTCTTAATTTAGATGTCCTCCATAATATCTGAATAATTAATTAAATATGATACCTACATAAGTTTATAATTATATTTAATAATTTAGCACACAAATAAAATACTTACAACCGGATATAACTACAGTAAACTTATAAACAATTGAATAAACATAACGTAGTATTACGTCTTAAAAAAACTGCTATTCGTCAGCGTTCGTCACTAACTACTACCTTAAACATAAATAAATCAGCCCTATAATGTTCCCAATGCTGGGACTCCTTCCTGTCCTTCTCTCTAAGACATGGAATCTGCCACGTGGTCCCAGTGCGGATTGGTAGATGTCATATGTTTCGAATTTTTGGTATAATGTTTATGTTGCTGTTGTTGTTGTTGTTGTTGTTGTTGTTGTAATGTTGTTGTTGTTTATGTTTGTTCCTTTAGGTACCGTTTTGAGAGTTGTGATGGAATAATTTACACAAAGGAAATTGTCTGCCTACTTAAAGTCTGGGTACTTTTGAAACTATTCCCGTTCGTGAACTATTGCACGAATTAGCCTAAAGCTTTTTTAAAACTACCATCTAATACAAGTTCCTAATATCCCTGTTTCGACTTTTAATTGGTTCCGTACATCAACTGTCAAGTAACTTTGTAATACTCATTAAGGGAACAGTTTTGGTAATAATTAAACAATTTTGCAATTATTGATCCAAAGTTTGTTAAGTGTTTCTTCACTGGAGGTCTGTCAAAGGTGTAAAAATTATAGTACCTTCTTACCCAAGCTTCTATATCTAGGTTTTGATGCTGTCAATCAAATTACCGACTGTTAAGAATCTCAATCTAGCGCAGTCCACAGCTGGTAATTGGCCCTATCAATGAGTTCCAGATATTTTTTTAGGTCGTTGATCCACTTTGGCCTACTGTCGCGTAGCTTCATAGATGCTTCAAAATACTCCAGGCAGATTGAGTAGCGTATTTTTGGTAATTACGTAACATATAATAGTGAAATTGTGTTATAAAAGAGCAAAATGCGCAGTCGCATTGTCGCATCGCGATATTCTTCGGGAGTCTTATACGAACACACGGTTGACACTAGACACTTAACAAAGTGTTTAGTGTCAAAGGAATTGAACATGTGCAGTGCAGCAACATCTTTTCACCAACATCCTTTGAAATGCAATCTGCAATTAGTGAATTAGGGAAATATTGTGAAACTCAGTCACTTTTTTGAAAGAGTAACCGTGGAGTTTCTTATCAGTTCTTCTCCATAGAAAATGAGGTATAATTGCCCCAGCTACTAACGTTAATAAGTACCTATGTAGGCCTATGTGAAATAAAATATTTTGAATTTTAATTTTCTTGCCAAAAACACTGATTATGGTAATATCTTCTTCCTGCCGAATTACATATTGCGAATTATGGAGTTATACATGACAAAGTTTAACTAAATCTTTTCTTTTTAATCTATGATAAATCGTACATTTCCATAATACATAGCCATTTTTATAGGTCTTAAAATGATAGAAAGTAAGAAACTACAATCTTGGCTATCGGCTATTAACATAAAAAAATAATAAAACACTGTTTTAAAAACTTCATAGTTTTATTAATTCAAACTTAAGTGGTCTAGATTTATACACCCCAGTTGCGTAATGAACTTATTCAAAAGTTAACTCATTCATTTTTAGCTTTCATTCATAAGTTTTTGAAATTCTACTCGACGACGTGAATATCTAATATTGAATAGTCGCGGCAGAAGCGATCTCTCACGTCCGGCCTTAGTCCAGGCCATGGTACAGAGCTAGAGGGCATGGGAAGTAGCCACCTTCTTTTGCGAAGCAGTAATGAGAAAAAAGAAGTGGGAGCAAGCGTAAGGAATAGGCAGTTCTCACGCGAGACGAGTCCCACAGGAGACGTCTTGGGCGTCTCAGTCTCAGAGCGAGAGTGTCAGAGCGATTCCCAGCCACCACAAGCGGCAGCTTGTAGTCGATAAGCAACGGGTCGACGGCACGTTGTGTTCCACGTGCATCTCAAAGAGCTGTCAGCATAATTGGCGGGGCCCATTACGGTCAATGCCTGCCAGGGCTGCGAAATTGTTCGTATAAGTTTCCTTAGCCTTGGAATGCAATGAGCAACTGAAGGAGCATGTCATGAGGAGTTTTAGTCAGTAAAAGTTTTACACATCTTCTCGTTCTCCGAGAGCGGGAGGATATGTTTGATGATTTCTCATCCTCAAAAAAAGGGTTGTGATTAGACTGCGAAGCATTAAATTGTTACAAAAACCCTCGATTTCTTAATTTTGGATTTGTTTACTTGAGTTGAGAATTAGTCAAACTCTACTCAGTCCTGAAAATCTATGAAACCTGTCCTGCTGCTGACAGGTTTTCAACTCCAAATATTCAGCAGCTCTAGGCAGCGGCCCTAGGTTTTGCATACAGAAAACTATTCACAAAACATAATGATATGTACACATAAATCACATAAACATACACACATAAATCACATAAATACATAAATCTACCTACTACCTTTTATATTCAAAAATAAGACAAATAGTAGTCATAATACCATAGAGATAATACTCCCGTTACCCTGATTTTATATTACTATAAGTACTTATTTGCACGAAGATACAGAAAAAGCTTTTAAAAGTGTTTGTTATTCTAAGATGCTTTTGATTTCCGGAACTCAACAGAACCAACAAACGATGCATTGATGTCGCGATGTGAATAATCGTCATTCTCCCTAAGACAAGAAGACGGAGACTGCAGAGAAAATCTGCAGAATCGTAGTTAGATACTCGTGCTTTTATTAAAAGTCACGTAAATATTATGAATTTATAGAAACGACCTTCCTCCCTAGCACTCAACGTTGGTCATTAACTTTTTTCTTCTGTACCCTTAATTTTTATGGCTTTCCTTTTACTGCTCTTTGTTAATTATTTTTTTTTAAAGATCCAACGGCAAAAAATACAAAGGCAATGTATTTTTGTATAGGAGCAAGCGATCAAATTCCTTTCATTTTCTTGACAGCCTGTTGCATGGCGGAAGTTAGTAGTTGACAGAGGGAATTGAAAAATTGTAGACGTATTAAAATATCATAAATCAAGGTTTATTGTGACATACGGACTGTTAACCACTATCTATAGCTGAGCAGTTACGTAAGATTGACTTCTATGAGTTTAGGGTACCTTTTAGAGGTCAATCGATGTCAACTTTTTATTACCTATGATAGGCTCGTCGTTGACACTGTTATGTTGTCAACAATAGAGCACGCTTCCCTAGAAGTACCATATTTATTCTTGACTTAGAGACCCCTAGGTTATATGTAGCTACAAAACAAAACAACAAACAGACTACGGCTTGCCGTAGCTTGCGTAGCTTAGCTGTACTGCAGATGACAGTCTTCCCAAAACGTTTTGTACTTAAGGGTGGGATGTTCACCATGTACCGGTAGGCCATTGCCGTACGTCTAGTGGACCGATTTCTAAATCGACTCACACACATCACGCTAATATCTGGCCACATACCCGATCGAACTTGCACTTGTTAAAGGTTAAGCAGCCGTCTCATTTCTAAAAGGAAACAAAATTCGAATTTTAATAGGTATCTTTTATCAGGAGATCCTGATTGGTGATTTTGAAACGTGACAAATATGTGCATAATAAATGTAGATGACGGCAGATACCAGATATAAACTCGGAAATTCGTAATTAGTGTTACCATTTTTTAGTTTATCGAGTGGAACACCGGTGTTTAGCATAATTAGGTACTTAATTATTACTAATCAATACGCCCAGCACTAGCACTAACGTCTGAATTCACGTAATTCTCGTTACGTGTTTTTTTTATGAAAGTAAACTTTCACAAAACTCGAAACAAGTTGTGAAATAAATGTTCGAGTCACTGTCACTAACATTCACCTTGATTTTGTTCTATTTTGCTTCAAAAAAAACAAAGATTTTTTCGACACGATCCACATGAACTTTATGCCGATGTCGCCACGATCAAGGCGAATATTTTGTATTTTTAGACGGTCTATGGTGACGTTTTGTCTTTAAATAATATAACTAACTGTCTCTCACTATTTCACTTGCGTCTGTTGTTACTGTTCCGCTTCAGTAGGTCTTAACATAATGTTATATATAGCCTATAATATTCCTCATAAATGGATATATTATACACAAGATTATGATATGAAGATACATATGTATATATCTATATGGAGAAACTGACTGATTGACATATCAACGCACAGCCAAAACTATTGAGACTAGAAACGTGAAATTTTGCACAAGGCTTCCTTTTATAACGCAGGTGAGCATTAAGAAAGGATTTTCTAAAATTCAGCCCCTAACGGGATGAAACGGGCGTCTAAAGTCTGTATGGAGATACCTATATTCACGCGGGCGAAGCCGCTGGCAAAAGCTAGTCATATATAAAGATTTTTTACATCGGACTGGAGTTCCAGAGTTTCTCACAATTAAAAAAAAAAACAAAAAAAAAACCGGTTTTTTATTCTACCGTAGATGAAGTTTTTAGAGTATTTTTTTTTGCATTTGGGCACTAATTCAATATTTTATTTTAAATTAAGTTAACGATATAACAAACTATTCAGCTGGAAATGTCAATGACAGCACTAGTCTGATTCCGGCAATCATAATTCATGAGCCTGCATGCATAATGCATGAGGAGCATGCATAAAGCAGGCTGCACTCTTGTTACAATAGAACTTCCTTCATCTGATGCCTGGCTTTTTTCACTACATTAGAATTGGCTTCGCTGCTTTCTCTATTATATTAAAAGTGGGATTCGGTGGGCCATACATATAATAATAATAATAATTGTTGGGGGCAAAAAGTTTCAGGTCATCCATGTAAAGTAGGTGAGATATTACCTGACCACCTCTCTTCAACCGATAGCCTAGACCTGAATTCTCCAGCAGTGTGCTGAGAGGATTCAAGGCTAGGCAAAACCAAAGTGGACTCAAACTATCACCCTGGAATATACCTCGCTCGATCCTTACAGGTTCGTTATTCCTCTGGATATGTCGACATCCTGGATAGCGAAGGACCGTCCTCCATTGCCTCATACACGACATCAGGAAGGTGCGTAGTGTTGTATCAATTTTATACAATTCTAGCACCCTCATGAGCCATGTATGAGGAACAGAGTCATAGGCCTTCTTATAATCTATCCAACATGTCGACAGATCCTTTCGGGAACGTCGAACCTGTTGGCTAATGGTCATATCAATGAGGAGCAGCTCCTTAGTACCGCGGGACCCGTTCCTACATCCATTCTGAGAAGGTGACATGATAAAATTTTTGTCAATATGACTATTAATTTTGCTTCGCAGTATGGATGTAAGAACTTTATAGACCGTCGGCAAACACGTGATCGGTCTATAATTTTTAGGCTCCGCAGTACTACCTGACTTATGGAGCAGGTGGGTTATTCCTGTTGTTAGGAATTCCGGTAGCGACCCGGACTCTAAGGCAGACTGAAACTGATATGCCAAGCGAGTGTGCGATCTTGTAAACCACTTAATCCAGAAATTGTGCAGTCCATCCGGCCCTGGAGATTTCCAGTTTGGCAACGGACGGACTGCACGAGCTACATCTTGGGGGCTGATGTCAATTGCCCCCATTTGTGGTATAGGATCGCACGCACGCTCGACCTCTCGAGTCCAGTCACCCTCGGTGTGACTGACAGGCACCGACCAGATGCTGCGCCAGAATGAACTCATGGCGTCATCATCCGGGAGGCGCGCATCAGTCACACCTTGGTCCGGTCTCTCCCAAGACCTATAAACCCACCTTTCATTACTCCGGAATGTGCGATTCTGGGTGTATCGCTCCACCCGCCGCTTATACCTGCGGATGCGGTTTGCCCATGCATACATCTTCTGCTTCAGGAAGTCGATGCGCTCTGTGACACGGGTCATATAGTCTCGGGGGCTGATATCAGTCCCTGAAAACGCCCGTCTCACAAAGCGCATCACTCTTGGGCGAGTGTTGCCCTCCCTGAAGCAGATTAGTTTGCCGATGAGTGCTCTGGCCCCACCAATACGACGCTCGATTCTGCACTGCCAAGCCGGCACGGTTGGTTTCGGTCGTGTAGCTACGTCACAGTTTGGAAACTTGACGTGAGCTACACGACATGCCGCAACAGCTGCGCAGTACATTATCGAGTGTGTATCAGTGAGATCTTCGCAGTCGTCAAAATAGTTTGACAACTGCAAATCCAGAGCAGCCACCAGCGCCTTATTCTTGTTATGCATGGGCAAACGAGGTAAGCGCGGCCTAAGTTCGAGTGGCATGTTGCGATACTCCCGAATAGCACACTCCAAAGCACTCCTCAATTCATTGTTGCACTGGGTACTTACATGTGTAACCATGTCAGTAATCTCTTCGTCAGCATGCCCGGAGAGATGGTAGGACGGTGGTCCCGCAGTCTGTGGTACCATGACTGGTACCACACGCGACGCACTGGACTGCGACGAAGGAGCAATGGCATGGTTACTCATTTCCGTTCGGAGGTGATCAAGTACAGTATCGTCCAACATATGATTACGCTGGATAACCCGTACCTGATCCGACAGTCGTTGGGCCGAAACGTTGACGGCTGGCTCAAGCACCTGAAACAAAGAGAGCATCCGAACACGGTACGCGGTCAGGTTGTTTCCTCCCTCTGTAGCCCCATAGTATGCGCGCATGACGTTCTCATTGATGGATTGCGTCCATCGCATGCGCTGCACACTTCCGCCGGGAGCTGAGACCCTATCAGAGGCCGGTGGGCCTCGAGGTCCTAAGCCACTCGACGGCCGGCGTCCTCTCCGTCGACGCGCAGGTGGTGGTGACGTGGGCGGAGAAAAGTACTCGTCGCTGGAGCTCGACGCAACTGCCACCGCCGGTGTCACAGCACTCACAGTGGGGCTGGATTCCGGCGGCGGCGAGGTGGAGCTGAGCGACGAGGCCGGAGGTGGTAGGCGTGCACGGCGAGCTGCGGCTCTGGTCAACATTTTTGCTGTCTTTTCACTTTTCAGCTTCAATTTTCCATAGTTTCTATTATTGTCATTTTTGTTCTTCTCTTATATTTGTTATTTCTTTTTATTTTCATGATTATATGGTGGTTTGGGATTTATTAAATTAATTTGTTGTAAAAAAATTGTGCAGGGAAAATTTTTGCTTGTCACTTGGTTGACAGCCGAGCCACAGATGAAACCTTCAGTAGTGCCATCAGGATGGAGTTTGGTGTGGACAAATGTGCGGTCATGCATGTAAAACGAGGGGAGGTTGTGGAATCTGTGGGAACTCAACTCACGGATTCCATAAACCTGAGATCCCTCTCTCCAACCGAAACCTATAAGTATTTGGGTATGTCGGAAGCTCTAGGCATCAATATCACTGACATGAAGCAATCGTTGAGGGAACGTTTCTTTGGTCGCCTGAAGAAGGTATTCAATAGCCTTCTTTCAGGCGGAAACAAGGTGCGCGCCTTCAACGGTTGGGTCATGCCGGTATTGATGTACTCTTTCGGCGTACCCAAATGGACTCAAACGGAACTTGACGCCCTGGATAGGAGGGTCCGCACACTGCTGACTGCATATCGAATGCATCACCCACGATCGTCGGTGATGAGACTGTATATCCCGCGGAAGTCTGGAGGTCGAGGTTTTTTAAATGCAACCCTACACAACCGCGAGGTATGCAGTCTCAGGGAATATTTCCTAGCTACCGACGTGGGTATGCATCGAGATGTAGTATCAGTGGACAAGGGACTCACCCCGCTCTCAATGGCTAACGAGAACTGGCGCAAACCGGTAGTGCTTGACACTAACGATCGCAGGGAAGTATGGCAGAGCAAGGAACTTCACGGACGCTTTTTCCGGGCCCTTCACGGGCCCGATGTAGACCAATTGGCGTCCGTAGCCTGGCTGCGTTTCGGTGACCTCTTCGGGGAAACCGAAGGTTTTGTCTGTGCAATTATGGACGAAGTTATCATGACGAATAACTACCGGAGATTTATTGTGAAGGACGGCACGGTTGACATCTGTCGGGCATGTCACCGTCCGGAAGAATCAATTCGTCACATTATCTCTGGTTGTTCTCGTCTAGCTAACGGAGAGTACTTGCATAGACACAACCTTGTAACCAGGATTATCCATCAGCAACTTGCTTTGAAATACTCTCTTGTGGAATCAGAAGTGCCGTACTACAGGTATGAGCCCGACCCAGTTCTTGATAATGGTCATATCACTTTGTACTGGGATCGGTCCATCATCACTGACAGGACTATTGTAGCCAATAAGCCTGATATAGTGGTGGTGGACCGAAGCGAGAGGCGTGCAATGATTGTTGACATATCCGTTCCGCATGACGAGAACCTCGTGAAAGCCGAGAAAGATAAACAAATCAAGTATATTGAGTTGGCTCGCGAGGTTGTCGACATGTGGGATGTTGACTCGGCCATCATTGTACCGATAGTCGTGTCAGCCAATGGCTTAATAGCCAAGAGCCTCGACCAACACCTTAGGAGGCTCGCGTTAGGCGGCTGGATCAAGGGCTTGATTCAGAAAGTGGTACTCCTGGACACGGCTCGTATTGTTAGGAGGTTCCTTTCTCTGGAGCCCTGACCGCCGGTAGCTTGGACCCTGTTCCCGATACCGGTGGGACACTATTTTTTATATTTTTAAATGTTTTTTTTATTTTTTATTGAAATATTTAAAAATATAATTTATATGTACATAAACAAATGAATAAACGATAATAATAATATTCCACAACTATCACACAACGCCGTCTAGTCCCAAGCTAAGCTGAGCTTGTGTTATGGGTACTAGACAACTGATAAACATACTTATATATTCCTAAATACATACGTATATAGATAAATTACACCCAGACACAGAACAAATGATCATACTCATCACACAAACATTTGTCCTGGGTGGGAATCGAACCCACGACCTCCGGCATAGCAGTCAGGGTCACTAACCACTAGACCAACAGGCCAGTCAAATATACTATAGTCAAATATACCTCGTAAGCAGCTGGCATAAAGACATGGGTTGGGCACGCCATAATTGTGGCGGAAAGTCCCTCTTTGAGGAGTGAGAAAGAAAGCAGAAAGACCTCACGGCGTCCTCACCTTCCGCATGACGCAGGTTCTCACCGAACATGGTCAGTTCAGGAAGTTCCTGCACCGGATTTGTGCGGAGGTGACGCCCGGGTGTCACCACTGTGTGGACCGCCCGGAGGACACGGTGGAGCAATTGCTCCACTTCTACCAATTGGTAGAAGTATGCCCCGCTTGGGCAGAGCACCGCCCCGTCCTCGTGGGGATCGGTGGCAACGATCTCTCGCGCCGAGCCTTGCTACAGGCCATGGTCCGAAGCGAAGAGAAGTGGCAGGCGGTCGACTCCTTCTGCGAAGCAGTAATGTTAGCAAGTGAGGAGACCGCACGTGCACGCGCGAGGGAGCGGCCATCACGCCCTCGGCCCTAGCTAGCCTGCCGTTCGACCGTTCGATAACCGTCCGGACCGAGCTCAAGTCGTCCACGGCGCGTACTATTCTACGCGCGCCTCAAGGAGATCTCAGCAAACCACAGGGGCTCAGCAAGGTTGAAGCCTACGGGGGCAAAGGGTCTGCTTCTGAAAGGAAGACTCACCCCAGTTAGGAAAGACAAAACAAGGAGAAGAATGGACAATTTTGCCCAGCAGTAAGAAAACATTGAAAAAGGGTTTCATTCCAAGTCTGTACAATTTGATTAGTAACCAAATTGCATAGAGAGTTGTAGGTGCCTCGTATGCCAGACTCTTGGGATTTTGGCACCTATTCCCTCAGTTTGCAAATTCGAACTATTCTTGATGATTAATCAAATTAGTTTTTTCCACGCTAAGTTAGGTTTCCCAGTTAAAAAAGTAACACATTTTTTTTTACAAGCTGTAGATAGATTTTCGCTTTGTACGATTAATGGTGTTTTTGCATTTGCAACAGTAGGTAGGTACATGACACAAAACTAATCAGCAGCGCTCTCGTAAGTTTTGTAATAACTTCTGTATGAAACATTCGTGTTTATTAATATCAACGGTTATCCTTCACGTGTTTATCCCGAGACTTTCGAGATTGTCAAACTTAGTTAATTGAGAAATCCCGAAACATACACGTGATTGCTTGGGACTGTAATCGTCACAGAAATTAACTCGTATAATATAGCACGTGAAAACATAGGCGGGTAAAAGGTTCAATATATGGGGAACCCTAGAAAAAACGGCAGCTGCTGTTCAAGTACGCAATTCTGCGTAATAAATATAAATTATTTGTTTCCTTTTAATTCTATGGTCAAAGGTCTCTACATTCCCAGGGATTCCTTTATACTACCAGAAGGTAGGTACACTAATTTTATTTATAGCTTTAATATCCGTTCCAAATCTCAACGTCCTCTATAATCTATGACTATTGTAGTTGATAAGTGATGGTACGTAGAGGTGCTTGACCTCTGCGCAGTCAATTTGGAAATGTACTGTCATCAAAGGCAGGGTTAATAACTTTAGTGATTGTTTTATGTGTATTGCAAACATCAACTAAATAGGTCTTTGAATAATTGAGTTGGATTAATTGGAGGTGTTTGTCCTTACTTTGAAGTTTACAGTTTCCAGTTGTTAGGAGTTACTTTTTAAAGGGGTTTCTATCTGGATTCGCCTTTTACCATGTAAAAGTTGTCACCATTTAAAGCCAAAAAGTTTTTCTTTCAGTATACATTTGTTACAATAATTGGATAACTGTTCGAATTTTGAATGGTTTGTTTTTTATTTGAAACAATCCTTGTATTGTACTTAAATGAAATCTTGAAATCACTTAAAAATGTAGTAAGTAGAGTAGGTTAATCATGGGTCCTACTTATTTCAAAAACCCTTGTGTAACTGAATAGTATACAAATAAAGCTTTTTTTTCTCTTTATTTTTTATTAGGGACTTTTATACGAATCTACCTACATGCTAGTCCCATCGGACATTATATTGTAAATTAGATTGATTAGCATCCGTAGACTCATAGTAAGGTTCAGTTGAAAACCAGCATCAGGCAACTGCTATATAGTGGCCTTTTTTTTTTTTTTTTTTTTTCCGGTGGGAAAATCATCTTATGACATCCCCCGCTCTTGGGCGGGGCGGGAGATAGTGTCAGACTTTTACTGACTAAAAACCCACTCCTGTTCCTTCGTTGCCTTTCGTACCAGGGCCGAGTCTTCCTTTCAGAATCAGACCCTTGGCCCCAGTAGGCTTCGACCCTGCTGGGCCCCTACAGTTGCTGACATCTCCTTGAGGCGCGCGTGGAACAGCACGCGCCGTTGACGACTTGGGCTTGGTCCGGACGGTTACCGGACGGTCGGACGGCAAGCCACCCATTGCTCGCCGTCCGCAAGCCCGCGCCTACGGTGGCCGGAAATCGGGATCGGAATCCCGGCGGCGGTTGGGGCGTGAGGACCGCTGCCTCACGCGATCGGCCGCCTCCTTTGCAAGCATTACTGCTTCGCAGAAGGAGGCGACCGCCTGCCACTCCTCCTCGCCCCGGACCATGGCCTGTACCAAGGCCCGGCGCGAGAGATCGCCGCCGCCAATTACCCCCACGAGGACACGGCGTTGCTCTGCCCAGCTATATAGTGGCCTGGCATTATGCTGAACTGGACGAATTTGGCGCAGCCGTGAGACACACAATGTTGATTTATTTTTAAAGTTTTAGTATTTAAGTTTCTATATTATAATCGTTTTCTCATTGTGTGTACCTGTGTGCCAAATAAAGGTGTTTTCTTTCTTTCTTTCTTTAAATACCTGACCTATTTTACCATTAAAAGCTTTTACAATATGAACTTCAACAGGGTAAACCTTTCGTTTAATGAAATAAATGAACAGTTTTCCTAAAAATTAATCCCAAAACGATAATCCTTTCAAAGTTTCAGTTACCAATAATAAATTCCTTTTAGGGATAAGACCGACTAATCTATTTCTCGACTATTTATATAAACTGTCGTAAAACAATTTGTATACAATATAATTATATCTATATATATATTTAAAACAAGTGGAAACGGCCCGGACTTACAAGTTGTAGGTCGCGAGTTCAAACCCAGCCAGGCGCATTACTTTGAGTAATTATTTCATGACCACTGCTCTCAAAACGGTGAAGGAAAACATCGTGAGGAAACAGGCATGTCCTATAATCAAAAACTCGAAGACATGTGACATTCACCAACCCGCAATGGGCCCGCGTGGTAGATTATGGCCTATTCCCTTTCCTAGAGAGGAGGCCTGAGTCCAAACAGTGGGAATATTATAAGGCCGACTATGCTATGCTATATAAAATACAAAGTCCTGACTTCACTCACTGACACATCAACGCCTAGCCCAAAATCTAAATGCTGAAATTTTGCACAGAGGTTAAAATGTAATATCAAAGAATAAGAAAGGATTTTTTGATATTCACCCCAAAATGTGTATGGAAGACATTAATTTATGAATTTGACTTCATTACCTCTACCACTATTTTCAAAACGGTGAAGGAAACTGGCATGTCCTAGAACAAAAAATTCGAAGAAATGTAACATCCACTCAACTTCCGGGTGGATTACAGCCCATTCCCTCTCATAGAAAGCAGGCCAGAGTTCCAACAGTAGGAACATTACACGTTATTACATCCACTGCTGGACATTGGCCTCCCCCAAGCGTCGCCACAACGACCGGTCCTGTGCATCTCGCATCCATCGGATTCCAGCAACCCTGACAACCGTCTTCAATGTAAAAAAAACATTAAAAAGTGCAAAATAACTTTAATTTACGAAGTCGATGTTTGTATAATAGTTTTGTCTCTTCGTTATTTAACACCGACTTCCGTAATTAAAGTTATTTTACACATTTTAGTGTTTTTTTTACATTAAAGACGGTTGTATTTTTTTTGTAAAAAGTTTTTATTTTACACTTTTTAGTTATGGTACCCCCACTAAAAAGTACTCCCCAGCCAAACTTAAATACATTATAGCCAGAGTGCATCTCATAATAATTCTAATAATCCCAAAACACGGTTATATTACATTAATTTATCTTCCGGCTTCATCATCAGATCAGTTCGATATATCCCCTCCCCATTTTCTTTCAGTCAGTCATCGATTACACGTATAAACTAAGCAATTTTACTTGTTACGACAGTTCTGTTGTGATCCTATGAGGAGTTCTGTTCCATATCTTTGAAGTTCATGATCAGATCATAGCAATATATCTATGGGACCAACTCGCAAGACCTTTCAAATAAAAAAAAAAATCAGTATTGGTCCACAATTGACCGAGATATCGGTGAACATACATAAAAAAAATACATTCAACCGAACAACCTCCTTCTTTTTGAAGTCGGTTAAAAATTGACGGTCCCTGTTTTTTTTTTTTTTTGTTTTAGGTGGGAAAATCATCTTATGACAAATCCCGCTCTTGGGCGGAGCGAGAAATAGTGTCAGACTTTTACTGACTAAAAACCCACTCCTGTTCCCTCCTTGCCCTCGTCCCAGGGCCCCGGGTTTCACTTTCACACTACCCGTGGCCCCAGTAGGCTTCGACCCCGTTGGGCCCCTACGATTTGCTGACATCTCCTTGAGGCGCGCGTGGAACAGTACGCGCCGTCGACGACTTGGGCTTGGTCCGGACGGCTACCGGACGATCGGACGGCGAGCCACCCATTGCTCGCCGTCCGCAAGCCCGCGCCTACGGTGGCCGGAAATCGGGATCAGAATCCCGGCGGCGGTTGGGGCGTGAGGACCGTTGCCTCACGCGATCAGCCGCCTCCTTTGCTAGCATTACTGCTTCGCAAAAGGAGGCGACCGCCTGCCACTCTTCCTCGCTCCGGACCATGGCCTGTACCAAGGCCCGGCGCGAGAGATCGCCGCCGCCGATCGCCCCCACGAGGACACGGCGTTGCTCTGCCCAAGCGGGGCACACCTCCACCGTGTGCTCCACCGTGTCCTCCGGGCGGTCCACACAGTGGCGACACCCGGGCGTCGCTTCCGCACGAATCCGGTGCAGGAACTTCCCGAACTTACCGTGTTCGGTGAGAACCTGCGTCATGCGGAAGGTGAGGACGCCGTGAGGTCTTTCCAACCACGCCTCAAAGAGGGGACTTACCGCCATAATTGTGGCGTGCCCAGCACTGGGTCGCGACAGTCGCTGTCGCCATTTTTCCATGAGAACCCGCCGGAACTCCGTCCGCCATGCTGCGACCTGTCGCGGCAGCGGAGTTTCGCCCCGGCGTTGCATCTCCATGCGCAGTTCGTGCATGAGAGCAAGGACTGTTGCTTCCAGATCTCATGGTGGCTGGCAGGCAAGGAGGCTCGCCGCTTCGCGGGAAATCGTCCGGTAACCTCGCACCATCCGTATGGCCATGACCCTCTGGCATGCGTTCAGCCGGGCCGCCGGCTGCTTCCGCAGCGCCGGCGCCCATATCGGTGCGCCATAAAGGGCCATGGACCGAACGATTCCTGCGTAGAGCCTACGGCAGGAGGCGTCTGGACCTCCCAGATTGGGCAGGAGCCGCCCCAGGGCAGCCCCAGTCCGATTCAGTTTGGGAGCCAGACGTCGGAAGTGCTCCTCGAAATCCCATCGGCTGTCGAGAACGAGTCCCAGGTACTTCATCGTCGACCCGACGCCGATGCGGACTCCTCCTACCGTTAGTTGGGAACCCGGTGGTGGCGCGTTTCGAGGGCCGTGAAAGCACATGGCCTCGGACTTATGCAATGCCACCTCGAGTCCCAACTCCTGGATCCTGCCCACGACTGTCGCGACCCCGCGTGTCGCTAGTTCGACCGCCGCCTGGTACGACTCTCCCCGCGCTAGGACCAGCGTGTCGTCGGCGTAGCAGACCACGCTGACCCCGTCAGGGAGGTCGCCGCGCAGCACGTAGTCGTATCCGATGTTCCACAAGGGCGGCCCTAGTACCGATCCCTGCGGAACACCGCACGACATCTCCCGGCGTTCCCACTCTCCCTGGTGACCAGGGTAGATGATGTACCTGTCCGACAGGTACGCCTCGACCACACGACAGAGGTAGTCGGGCGTCCGGTGATACCGGAGTGCCCTCCTAATGCTACTCCAAGGCAGGGAGTTGAAAGCGTTGGCGATGTCCAGAGACACCGCCACGACACACCTGCCCTGGGCCACTGCATCCCCAGTCGTGAGGGCTCGCACGCGCATGATGGCGTCCACCGTAGAGCGCCTCCTGCGAAAACCAAACTGGCCGTCCGCCAGATCCGGCCCCACTCGTGTTAGGTGCGCGACGAGGCGGTCTGCAATTACTCTTTCAAAGAGCTTGCCCACCTCGTCGAGCAACACAATGGGCCGATACGCGGACGGAGAGTCCGCAGGGCGCCCCGGCTTCGCGATGAGGACCAGTTTCCCAGTCTTCCAGCGAAGTGGGAACTGGCCCCTCTCCATGCATGCGCTGAAGAGCCCTCTTAGTCGAGGCCCGAGAGCCTCCATGGCCAGGACCCGACGGCTTGCCTGGGCAAGCCGTCGGGTCCTGGGGCGGTATTTTTGGCACTCAGCTTTCGTACCGCCACTCTCATCTCTACCTCGGTCACCTCTGGAGCGTTGTCGTCGTCGTCGCTATCGTGGTCCGCGTTGGACACCGCTGGTGGCGGAGCCATGGGCGGGGGAGAGTGTTCCCCTCGCGTGGGGAACAGAGTGCTCACCACACCCTCCACAAGCTGAGGCCGGAGACTCTGCGTTAGCGGGGGAGCCCAGGGGCGGAGCTTGTCCCGCACCACCTTGTAGGGGCGTCCCCATGGGTCCCCGTTCAGAGTCCCCAGCCATACGTTGCGGGCCTCGAGTTTGGCCCGCCTTATCTCTGCTCGGAGGGTGCGCTTTGCCTCTCTGTATCCCTCGTACAGCTCCGCCTCTCTGGCCTCCGCATCCGGTGGACGGATGCGGCGCCTGCGGTATCTGGCATACCGGCGTCGCGCGGCATTGCACGCGTTGCGCAGTGCCGCAATCTCCGGCGACCACCAGTATACCTGGCGCCGAGCGCGTCCTGGATGGACTCGGGGCATTGCCACGTCGCAGATTTGCGACAAGGCCTCCCGGAACCACTCTGCTTCGACGTCGATGTCGACAGGCCTGTCTGGTGCTTGCACCCAGGCCTGTACCATCGCGGCTTTCAGGAGGAGCTCCCGGTCCATCTGCCTCAGCGCCCACCGCGGACCACAAGGGCTCTGTCGGACCGGCGCGGTCGAGGTTTGGGTGGAGACGTCAAACCGGATGTACCGGTGGTCTGAGTACGTCTCCACCCCCTCCATAACGCGCCAGTCGACGACACGCGGCGACAGAGCGGGGCTGGCGAACGAGATGTCCACCACTGAGTCACCCCGCATCCGCACACACGTGGGGACAGAACCCCGGTTTAGGACGACCAGGCCTGTCTCCAGAGCCCAGTCCTCCACCATCCGACCCCGCTGGTTCGTGAAACGGGAACCCCATGCCAAGTTCTTGGCATTGAAGTCCCCGCACACGACCACGGGGAGGGAACCAAACCCAGCGACGACGGCTTTTAGCTCCATTAGAGAAATGTGAAGATCGCCGAGAGATCTGTTCGGGGACAGGTAGACGCCTACCACTACAATGTCCCCGAACCGTGCTGCCACGCAACCCCGTCCCCTCGTGACTGCCTCGAGGGTCGGGGTACCGGCGGCGGCCGACGAAATTAGGGTCACCGAGCCGTCCAGGTCCCGCACCCAGTCTCCCCTGGGCAGGACATAGTACGGCTCGGAGACCACGGCGATATTGATCGACCACTGCGCCATGCTCTGGAGCAACAGATCCTGAGCGGGGGCGCAGTGGTTGATGTTCGCCTGGAGGAGACGCAATGGAGCCGTTATTGACAGTCCATTAAAGTCTCCTCCCGAGCCCCCCGTGAGGGCCCTGCCACGGCGGGTGCGGCGGTGACAGCGACGGCAGCCAAGGAGGCGGCTGCGGCGGTGAGGACATCAGCGGGGATGGGCCTCATGGCTTTTCCCTTGGCCTTGGCGGGGGGGTCGCAGGACCTGCTTCCAGCCCGATGGTCGGCCGACTTGCCTGCCGCCGCACATGCGTAGCAGTGCGGCGGCGCACGGCATTCGACGGCCTTGTGACCGGCCTGACCGCACTGGTAGCAGCGGTCACTGTGGTCCACCTCCGCTGCGCAGTAGGCCCCCACGTGGTGCCCCAGGTGGCAGCGGTAGCACCGCAGAGGTCTGGGCTCCAGCATCTTCACCTGGGCGGAAACCCAGCCCACCAATAGCCTTCGGCCCTCACCCGTGATGGACTTGGCCGCCGACACGGGGCAGCTCGCCGTTACGGCTCGCATGCCCGTGCTGTCAGCGCGGATGGTGCCCGCCCGCACCTGATCGGCGTTGCACCCTCCCGCACCGACGATGGCGGCCACCACCTCGTCCACCCTGACGGAGTCGTCCAGGCCCATGATGCGCATATCTATGCACTTGGTGGGCCTGGACACTCGGACCTCCTCGACATCTAGGGACGCCCTGATCCTATCAGCCAGGGCGTCCGCGGCAGAGACACTATCCGCACCAGGGACCTCCAGTATTCGGGCCCCGGTTGCTGCTGGTTTAGCGGCAGGCAACGCCCTGCCCTTCAGGGAAGGAGCAGGCCTCTCCCGCCGCTGCTGCTGCTTGGCCGCGGGGGCTGGCCTCACAGGCTCCGATGCCACAGCCCCTTGCCCGACTTGCCCCGACGGGCCCGCCTTGGGCGCAGCAGCCGTGGCTGCGACAGCGGCGGCATACGACGCCGCCCTTTTCTGGCTGGAGGCCGCGAGCGGGGGGCGCAGGACGATGCCCTCCAGGACAGAGAACTGCCGCTGGACCCGCTCCTGGAATTGCTGCTGCTGCTCCTGCTGCTGCTGGCGGAAGGCAGCCAGCTCTTGCCGCAGCAGGGCCAGAACCTCGCTCTCCGGCTGAGGCAGGGGCCGGGACTGCCCCTGCTTGCACCCTCCTTTCGGCGCCATCTCGGGTCCAGTGCCTCGGAGACCGGCCAGGTCCGCTTCGAGCCGCTCAATCCTCTTAGAGAGGGATCTTCTGAGAGGCTCCAAGACAATCCCCAGTGCCTCTATAATTGAGGTCGTGGCCTGGGGGATCGACCTCTTCTTGGAGACCCCCTTCCTCTTTATGGCGACTCCATCTATGGCGGCTGTGACGATCCCTTTGAATTGGGCCAGCGCCTCTTCCATGCCTTCTGGCTCACTGCCAGTAGGTTCCGGCTCTGAGGGGCTGGCCTGGGCACTGCTTGCCCCGGGATAGCGCCCCTCCCTGGCAATCTTCGAGGACCGCTGGGTCGCCTCCTCAGCGGTGGGCCTTCTCCCTTTTCCTTTTCGGCCTGCACCCCGACCAGCAGTGGAAATTTTGCGGGCAGAAGCTCCACGCTCATCGTCGGAGGATGTCCTCCGACCGTCTCCGGATATGGGGCGTTTGAGGAATTGGTTGTTCCTCTTCTTCCTGGAGGTGGCCTCATCTACCTCCATTCTCTCCGAGTTGAGCGAAGACGCGGCATCTGAGTCCGACGCCGCGTCTTCACTCACCTCTCTAAGGCCGAAGCACCTGCTGGCCTCTGTAGTACCCACCGGCGCAGCGGACGTGCTGGGAACGGGTCCCAGGGACTCCACGCTACCGGTGGGTGAGCCACCCTGGCTCCTTGCGTCCACGAAGGACGGTAACAGGTCCCTTGGGGACCTGACGCGCTCTTTGCCCCCCCCAGAATACGAGGGGCAGCCCGAGCTCTGCTCGGGGAGGGATTCTCCTCCTGCGGTGCAGGCGGTACCCTCCTGGGGTAATAATTTTTTTTGAGTCGCGTCCATGTTGTGCTGAACTCAGCTTTGCCTTTTTTGTGGGGTGGGGTCCCCAATAACCACGTTCGCCATCTTGGTCACGTCTGATAAGCAGACGCGTACCTGAGGCGAACCCACTCTCCCAGAACCACTGTGCAAAAACACCAGCAGCTGTTTGTGCCGATGCTTCTGGACAGTGCACCCTCCGTGGCGGTCCGTCTGGACTCCGCCTGTGTGTGTTCCTCTTGGTCTGGTCCCTCACTTGAGGCCTTCCGGCATGAGTAGCTCTACCGGCATAGCCCTCAAGATCACAGAGACACGCAAGCCCCACCACGACGACAACGTGGGAACACAGATGGTGGGGTGACGGTCCCTGTGCATTATTCCACGAAAAGACAAATAAGTTGATATCAACTTAAATGAATTGTTGGTAAAAGGGTCAAACTACAAGATCGCGGTACTTTTGTACCCTGACTACCACCCGCCCCTCGCAATATCAATAAATACCTAGGTGCGTGTTATGTCCAGACCGTTTTCGGTAATAAGCCTGCCCTAGATCCAATTGCCTCACAAGATCTTTCTCAGATATTGGCCGATGTCTAACCTCTTTTATAATAATATATATAAATATAGAAAGTACAAGTACCACACATTATATACATAGAAATCGTTGAAAAATTTACACTTTTACACTATATTGAAACTTGCTGAAATGTACGCCATGGAGCGGCTTCAACCAGGTGGAATTAGTACTTCACCTCCATTATAAATGATAGCCTTTAAATTATTCTGATATATATGCTATATACGTATAAAAATCTCGTATCACTGTGTTTTTTTTATCGAATTTTTCTGATACGGCTTCCAGCCCAAAATCTGAACGCTTCCGTTCCGTTTTTCCTTTTGAGGTCAAAAGGAAAAACAGAACCCTTATAGGATCACTTTGTTTTCCATCTGTCTGTCTGTCTGTCTGCCAAGATCCTTTATCCCGGGAACAGGTAGAGGTATCGAGTTTAAATTAAAACCATATACTCAGGTCTACGGTCCCTTGAAGCTGCAAAAAAATCAAACTTCTAAGGTGTGGCCGTTTATGTCGCCAAAAACGTATATTTCGACACTCAAGGGAATCAAACTACATAGGGTACTTCCCGTTCACCTATAATACTGAAATTTGGCATGAAGCAAGGTCTCATAGTACAAGTATAGGCGATTGATTGCGATATTGAGCGAGAACGCAGGGCGCTGTCTGTCCGGTGTAATATGTTGGCTCGCAGGTTTGCACGATGTACTAGACCTGTGAAGGTGACTCTATTTAAGGCTTATTGCCAGTCGTTTTACACGTGCAGCCTGTGGACCAACTTTACGCAGCGGGCGTACAGCGCACTGCGTGTGCAGTACAACAATGCTTTCAGGATACTGTTAGGGCTTCCGCGGTTTTGTAGTGCTTCGACAATGTTTGCTGAGGCGCGGACGGATGATTTTTTCGCAATCATAAGGAAGCGGAGCGCTTCACTATTAAGTCGCCTACGAAGCAGCTCGAACAGTCTCCTGAGGGTGTTGTCCGAGAGGTGGGACCTGTCCCTGATACAGAGGTGGATGCAGCTTCATGTTAGCGGCTCCTCCCGTATAATTTGACTTTCTGACATTGTGTGTGTGAAATTTATTGTAATTATTTTATTTTGTATTTTAATTTTATTTTATTTTGATTTGAATCTAATTTTATGTGTATAATGACATCTCATGTATTTGATTTGATTATTTTAATGTTTCATTTAATTTTAATGTAATTTTGTGAGTAATGTATGTATGGACTATGTCTGAAAATAAAATGATTATTATTATATTATATTATTATAGGAAAAAATCTGAAAACTGTAAATTTCAGTCAAAAATATAATCTATTTTTGCGATTCGGAAAAAAAATTCGTAACTCAATTCGGGAATTTAACTGTTTTCGTCGGTAAGTTTGTACGGGACCCTTAGTGCGCAAGTCTGACTTGCACTTGCCGGTTTTTATGTATATTTTTGGTAGGTCTGAGAATACGTCATAGGCTGTTTTGTACTCTCCTAACCCCCCATTTTTTCTTTAATAATTTATATGGTCGAACAACGTTTGCCGAGTCAGCTAGTGAGCTAAAGTTTCATTATAATTTATTAATGTTTATGGATTTATGTGTCCGAAATAAAATTATTATTCAGCCGTTTGAATGTGAAGAAGTATCAAACTTAAACACACGCGCACAAATGCATAAAAACTTTGGCCTTTATGATATAAGTGTGTGTGTGTGATAGTCAACTAATATAAATTTATCAAATTGTTGTTATCTCATAGGATATCAAAATAGAAAATGTTTTGTTGCTGATTCAGATTTATTTCTATATTTTTCCGTCAGAACGCTCATTTGGTGTATTTCTGAGGACCCTTAAATTTTACAAAAGTATAAAGTAGCTTCTAGCAATAAGCGATACTGTATCTTCTACCTTCTTATCATTGAAATTGTTTTCGTTATTGAATCAGCAGGCCTAGCCAAGTTACGACCGCTTCGTTTGGAATCTCTTTCTACTGTCGGCAATGCGTCCGATTCTTTTGTTCTGACCACGTGACAAGATGATGTCATTCCCATACGTTTGAAGTTTTCTACTAGCGTTAACGATTGCAAATTATCAACTTAGCTAAGCCCTCAGGGGGCTTACCATGACCTCATATGGAAACGTTCAATTCCCAATGAGTCAATTTAATTTCATAAGCAGGCCTGCTTCTGAATCGTTAAAAATCTTACCATGACAGCTCTAAAGGAATACCAATCTACGTCTCAAAAGAATTTTGATTGTGCTTCTAACTCAGCTTCTAAATAATAACTTTTTGAAGATCGCTTTCATTGACATTACAGACGCTCAAAAGACGGTAATCTGTTGTCAATTATACGTCTAATGGCACACCATATTACGAAAAGTCTATACGAAAAAAAAGGTGAACAAATCTTGAGCGGATTTCGTAAACGTCACTTAGCAGGCCAGTTACAGGCCTGCTATAACGAAGTCATAGTACAAAAATGCCGGGCAGTTCAACTTCAGTCCTGCTATAACAGGTCATGGTAAGCCCCCAGTTCTTGCAGAAACTCCTTCAAAGGACAATTTCATGAAAGTTTCCAGTAATAGCACTGTCAGCAATGTTTATACGTATTAAATACCTGCACTTTAATGCTGTTCATAAGCGTTTGACACTTGTAAGACAAGTGTCAAACGCTGCCACTGGCATGCAAAGAAGCCATTTAATTCACGTTACAGAGAGGTACTTAAACGGCCGTCAAAGGTGAACAATGTACAGTGATGTCACACTGTTGGCTGTAAATCAAATGGTTTTATTCCCTATTGTTAGCCAGTATCTAGGGTCGACTCTCACGCTGCATAAAGACGTTATGAAGATGCAGTTATATGGCGGGTATGTTCTTCCTTACATATTAATAGATTCTCTCGTCGGCATAAAGGCAGGTTGCTCCATACAAATCTCGGACCCAGGCCGACCCATAGAGGGTGAATTTTGGAAAAGTCTTTCTTATTCTTTTTAAACATCATAAAAAGCACCTCACTGCAAAATTTTAACGTTCTAGGTCCTAGGGTTCAGGCTGGGCGTTGATGAGTTAGTAAGTCAGAACATTGTCTTTCATTTCATGAACTGGCCAGATCGTTTAAACGTGAACATTTGATATGTCAATTCTCATTTTGCCATATCATTGGTGTAGGATTTCTATGATAATAAAAAGTCTAAAGAAAGTAGACCAAACTAGGATTGAAATATCACCAAACTTTAACGTTTAAAACGATCTGTAAAACTGCCTACTTGGCCATATCATGAAATTATCAATTTCTAAGATCTGGTCACGACATATCTATATATATAAAAGAAAGTCGTGTTAGTTACACCACTTATAACTCAAGAACGGCAGAACAGATTTGGGTGAAAATTGGTAGGGAGGTAGCTTAGAGCCAGGAGACGGACATAAGATACTTTTTTAGGGTAGAGTAGGGTAGAGTAGGGTAGAGTAGGGTAGAGTAGGGTAGAGTAGGGTAGAGTAGGGTAGAGTAGGGTAGAGTAGGGTAGAGTAGGGTAGAGTAGGGTAGAGTAGGGTAGAGTAGCGTAGAGTAGGGTGGAGTAGGGTAGAGTTGGGTAGAGCAGAATAGAGTTGACGGGAGCGAAGCCGCGGGCAAAAGCTAGTATACTGATAAAACAAAGTCCCCCACCACGTTCTTTCTGTTCGCGGTAAACTCTAAAACTACGGAACGGATATTCATGAGTAAAACCCGAGGTAGGATCCCGAGTAAAGGGGGTTGTTAGTAGACTATAATTACACATCTTGTTATGGCCGGTGCTAAGTCCTCCGCAGACAGACGCGACATAGCGACAACGACGCGACAATGCTTCACACATTGATTCTAAAACTGTTATAGTGATAGACATTTCTATAGATCACGTCGTCACACCGTTGTCGCATTATCGCATCTCGCCAGTTTATTTTTACTGTATACTATTTCATCAATGTTAGTTTTCCATTTCAGTTTTTCCCATAACATATTTTCGCAATATTTTTTCGTGTTTACTTACCTACGATTTCCTCTAGAGATTTTTATAATTGCTTTTTTCTACATACGATCGGCAGTTCGCGTTAATTGAACCGCAGAAATGGATCCAAGTCTGTTGAAATAAACGGTAATCGGTTAGCTTAATGGGTAGCTTGAGGTATTTCTACCTTCGCTGCTGAAGTGTGGGAATTAAAGTTTTCTACTATAAATAAATGGATGAATGTGAACTCAATTAATGAAGAGTTCTTACTCGTGGTTCGAATTAACTTGGTAGCGAAGGGACATAAATGGTGATGCTGTAACCTTAACGTATTTTTGCGCGTTAACGTTTCTTTCATCGCTTTTTTCGCAATTTCACTTATCACTCGTTTTTGTGGATCAGTATGTGGTGGAGAGTCTTCGAGGGTTTACCTTAAAGACTCGTTAACCTTAATGCGGTTTTTCCAAGGTTTGCTGTAAGTTGTAATTGACTTAAAAACAGTAACTAAGTTTGCTCTTGCAATCAAGACACATGCTTTGGTTGGTTCGATTTAGATAACTGTACCAAGTATGTACTTTCTTGATCAGTATAAACTGAATTCTCTACACAACTTTATCGTTCTGATTGTACATCGTGGTTGGAGTTTATGTGTAATATTATGAACTAATTTTGTTCAGTCAACAGATGTTTCAGAAGTTGCTTAACATCTTTTAAAACTAAAGACTCTTAAAAGCAAAAACGAAACGATACTGCCAAGAGCTGAGTAAGCGCAGATTTCGCTGATATCTTATTCATTTACACATCACCTGATTCAATTTTATTTTAAGTTTTAAAGCAAAATAGATCCTGTTTGTGGAACATATGATCTGTTTTTTAGTGACAATCTTCTTAAATTTATCTTTAGCTTTAATTAAAAAAAAACATTTCACATATTTTATATAAATGGGAAAACATTGGAACCGTGCACTAGCTTCTAAACTTATATAGTGCCATATACTTCAGAAGCTAGTGTATGGTTCTATTTAGTCAATTCTTATAGAGAAAAGTTTTTTTTTAAATATTGGTTGTTACAATGTTTCCATAATACATTATCTGTACACACAAGATAATTAATACCAAGTAAGTATATTATATAATAAAAAGTAAATCGGAATAAAAAGTAATATAAATGGAAAAACTAACATATTTTTGTGTCGGTGTTATATTTAAGCTATTATAAACATAAACAAAAATTAACCAATGTGGATATTATGGTCACAAAAATCACTATTGATGTTAGTCTAAATCATGTGAAATATTGCAAATAACAAGAAAATTTAAAAAATATGACAGACACGGAGCATTTAATAGACAATAAAGTGCATACGCTAATAAACAGAGTCCTTATCAAACAAGCTGACACGGTGGTTTCACGGGGTCTACATATCTATTTTCTTCCAACTCTCCTTTCACAGGTGTGCTCGAAGAAATATCTTTAGAAATAAGCACCACCTCTGTACCTATTTTTCTGTTTCCTTCTAATTTTTTATTTATGTGTGTGTACATAAATCGTTAAATTAATAAATAAATAAACTGGTCGTCAACATAGTCATTAGTCTCGATTTACTTACTTGTCTAAAAGAAAACACTTAAATAAGTTGTTTACAACAAAAATACAGGGAGGCCAAAGCAGATGTATACAACTTCAAATTAAGGTTTTTTTATAATCTAACGAAGATTACCAGACATTATTTCTTAATTTTGATATTCAGGCTTTGCAATTTTGTTTGGATATGATTATCTATTAATAATTCTTTTTCATAATTATATTATTTAAGCTATCCTGTTTTGTATGGATATCATCATCTACCTTTTCATCTGTTTAAAGTACGCTAGCTTTCTGTCGAGTTTCTCAACAAAAATTTTCTATTAGGTATCCCACTATCAGAGTAAATCAAATATTTTGATTTTTATTTTTAAGAATTACTGATGACTTGACTTTATGATGATGATGATGAAGTTCGAATTTGCCATTACAAAAGTTACAACGCCTTATTTGTCAAAACAACATGGTGTTTTTTATATTTCGAAAACGGCGTCCTTCAGGGTAAATTCTGGGCCCTTTCCTAATCTTCGCTTAGTTCTGTCTTATTATGGTAGGATTTAATAAAAGTTACAGAGTATTGCAAGTTTATTGTTAAGTAGCTTCCAGCGGCTTCCATCACGTGAAAATAGGACCATACAAACGTTGAACTCCTGTTTCATCACCTCAGGGAGTAAATTTTGGAAAATCCTTTCTTAGTCTTTGTATATATTACCGGCAATCTGTATAATCCGGTGTTCTATACAATGCAAAGGCAATGTATAGAATACCAAAAACGTTTACATATTTTAGGTATTTAAGTATACCTAGTAATCTGTCCAGTGGCAGTCTTATGTAGAAGTGATTATACTAGTGTAAAACAAATAACAATATTATAATATAATGAGCTATAGTAGACATGCATAAATGTCATGTCGATTTAAAATGTCATATAAATTTGCTAATTACCTAGCTTGGTTTTAGGTAGCAACAAATTTTGCTAATATAAAAACTAGTCTAGTCGCTGGTGCATAAGAGGCCAGACAGGTTACGATGTACAAACTAGTAGATACTTAATTTATATATATTTCATTATAATTCCTAAATTTAAAAATGCTTCTTAATTCTTATTATCTTGCAGTTTTGTTGAAAACATTGGAGAACAATCAGACGTCGAGAATCGGGATTGTTCGGGACTACTCGTGTTCATTAAATTAGGATTTTGAGCACATTTACGTAGGAACGCCACCACTTCAGCCAAAGTACGTTACCAAAATAAACTTTATGAACTTCACGCCTGATCGATTACAATGGCTTTGAAATTATTTTAGCTGAGAAATATATGTTATTGTGAATAGATATTACCATTTAGTCTTGCATGCGCTCCTTATTCATATGAATGATATGTGTTTACTTTGTCTTTTATTGAACTGTTGTTTCAATCGATGATGATGGCTTTGTTACATTTTATTAAGTATCATTATTAAATTTTGAAACTCTATTAAATACCTTTTAGCTTACGCATTAACTCACCTAGAACATATTATAATTAAAATAGCATTCATGCCTAATTCACTAGAGGAATAACGAACATACCCATATTCCCGCTGGAGACCCAATCAACTTTGATGGTGTAGAGATAGTACGAGTATCGTTCGTTCCATAGTAAGTACATAATTAAATCTGTGAAAGATAAATCAGGGGTCCTTTGAAATTCCGTCACTAATTAGATGTAGGTATTTCTACCTGCCTTGACAAGGTATTTCTGACTCCACTAGCACTATTATAACTAAAATTATATATTCACGGTATTAGATGGTGGAATTAGTCTGCGAATAAATATCCTACACGTGTCACAGATTATTCGAATTTATTTACAAGACCATAATAATAATAATAAAGCTCAATAATCAGCTTTATAATATTCCCACTACTGGGAGTAACGCTTCTTATTTGTTAGAGAGAATAGGCTATAATACACCACGCGGGCGCAGTGTGGGTTGGTGAATATTAGTGATGCAACGGAAGTGTCTTAACGGAAGCGGAGACGGAAACAGATGTTAAAAGTCAATCTTTTCGGATGCGGAAGCGTAAGCGGAAACGGAAATGGAACTGGAAGTGTTAATATTATGAAGAAAAAACACAATTTTATTTTTTTTAAACAACAGAAGGTATACGTCGTAATCACGTCACGAGGCGCGGTGATGCACACAATTAACCAAAAAAATACTACGCGCTTCTTCTGATGTATCCACCCCCGCGCTCCTCGCTGTGTTATCCGTTTAGAGTTCTGTTTGAATTTTGCGGAAGCAGAAGCGGAAACGGAAGTGAAAATGCTTGTGGAACTTCTGCAGAGGCGGGAGCGGAGTAGCACTAGTGAATATGCAATAAAGAATTGAGTATTGAGTATATCACATCTTCGAACTTTAGGTTCAAGGACACGATGATGCTCAAAAGGGTGGCAGTATCGCCACGATGAAAGTCAGTGTTGCCAATTCGGGACATCGGAAAGCAGTTAGTTGACTGTACGTGACCAGAAGGCTGCATTATTTTTCTGTGAATTTCGTTCGATTTTGATACGGAACACCAATTATTATTAATTAGAAATGCCCTGTCTTGTTGTTAACAACATTGCGAGTAGAATTAAATATATCGAAGATGACTTTTGAATTTGGTTTTCGGTTTTAGCTTTGTGAATTGCTTTAATATTTGGAAAGTAAAGTTTTGAAAATACCGATTGTGCTTTTATTAATCATATATCGTCGTTTAAGTTCTATCAATCAGGAACTTTTCAGGAGAGCAAATAAACTGTTTTGAGCAATAGTACATAACTTGGTTTTGAGAAAAAAGAAACAGACTTGCATACTGTTGCTATGGAAGCATAACTGATTTACGTGGTGTTGCTGTAGCTTTTCTGTTCAACACTGACATACGTATTGTTTTGGATGTTAAATGACATGTCACCGTTGTTTTCAAATCCCCGTGTTTGATTTTATTCGTCAAACGCTACGTTCTTCGATTTCCTATCAAATGGTATTTTGTCAAAAAATATGTATATTACATGGTGTTAGAACTTACGCGACGATATACTTGTATATAATTTAAAAGTGGTGGTGGAGGTACCACAGACAAAAGGAGGGAGGATAAACAGACAAAACGTGGACTTGGTTAGAGATTTGCCTGCTGCGGTCATCCCGTCCTATTATAATTTAGGTATCTTCAAGGCTAGAGTGAATAGGCTTTAAATAAATGAGTGCGCTTCAACATCAACGATTACATCCCTGCTTACTATCAGGTGGAATCGCAGTTAAGCAATAATTTATATTAACTAAAAAAAAGAGATAATGGATATAGTAAATCTATCAATATATTGATGTCCTACATTATTATTCTTTTTTAAAATAACAAGACGTAGATTTAAGCAATACTGTGCACACAAGCCACCGATGACCTGGTAAGGGTTGCGGGAGTCCGATGGATGTGAGATGCACAGGACCGTTCATTGTGGCGACACTTGGGGGAAGCCTATGTCCAACAGTTGACGTCTTTTGGCTGAAATGATGATGATTGTTGATTAATTCATAAGTTTTTGTTTAAATCCAGAGGCTTAATAACGGTCTCGACGAAATTATTCTAAGCCTTACTCAAGTTCAAATAGGTTTTCAATTAGATAAAATATCTTTACCCCGAAGTCTAGGTCTATTTGTGCTTTTAGCTAAAAGTTAATTAAATAAAGCTAGATAGATTTATTTTTCAGCAATACTGGATCGGATAGATAATTAAGTTAGGTACTTGGAACAAAATAATTAAGGCCCTTATTCCCATTTAGTGCCATAAAACAGTGACTTTCTGAAGCCTACTCCTCGGTACCGGCTGGGTTAATAGTTTTGAAAATATATATATATATATTTATTATAGATTCATATATATAGCTTTATTTTGTATGACTAATACTTTAGCTCCAAAAAAAAAAAAAAAACGGCATGGTATTTTTTCGCTTGTTTTCCCTACTCCTTTCAAACGGTTTTGATCTTTAGAAATATGTTAACTCAAAAACATTGCTGGTTAAGTGTTCTTCTGTATGTACATAGCATAATTATTTAAATAAATCAATATTTCAGAAAATAAAATGGTTTTAGAGGTCAGCGGGGTTCTATGCGGGCGCAGGCGGCAGTACGAGTATGTGTGTATTTAACTCCGGCCAGATGTTCAAGGGACTATATGCCTTAATAAATGTAATGGATACTGTCTATTCATTATCATCTCTCCTATTAATTAGTATCCCAATAATATTGATTTTCACGGCTCTATCTATGCCATCATTAATCAGTAATTCTCCGTTACCAGGGACCTTTACTTACGACATAAGTACATGTTAAATATTACTAATGATGTTGTTTTTGCATCTGCCAGCATTATTTCCAACAATTTAAAAAAGTATCTTAAGTATTCAGTCCAACGAGTCTTTTTAATGTTCAAGACGAGGGCAGAACGTAATTATTTTTGCATTTGTATTGCAGTATCATACATTTTTTCTTAACTGAGGCCAGAAGATACGGTAAAATATTTTCCGTTGATAATGCAGATTCATATTTTTGCTCTACAAAGTTATCGCCACACAGAGTATCTAATTCTTTCCTTTTTTTTAATATTTGGCCAATACTTCCTAGTATATCGACACTGTATTTTATTGTGGGTGCGATCACAAACATATAAACTCGTATACAAAAGACATGGACTCAAAGCAACTATCTGTAGGTCATAAAAATATGTTCTGTGCGAAAATCGACCTCGTGACATGCAGTGCAGCGTCAGGCGGCGCGACCAGCTCGAACGCGTGCACTTAAGGTCCATTTTGATACTGTCTCAATGTGGTGTAGCGACTCTGGTGTCTATATGGTGTCTAGTTTGGTAGCTTACGGACACCATGGCGGCGCAACTGGTCGCGCCGCCATGGTGTTCCGGTGAAATATAGCCCTAATAATTACATTGCTATCGTTTCGGGGGACTCCCGTTTGACCGAGCGTCCATCATCTATGACAACTACAGCAGTCACATCATATTATATGATATGTATCTATTGTTAAAAGCAGGACGTCACTTAAATCCTAAAGCCCAATAAAAACGTAGTGTTCATTATACTATCTATCAAATCAGCGCTGTATACTACTCTAAATTTTCTACGTGCACATATTTCACATCGAGATTTATTGAATAGTTGTTCAGAGCTGGAATCAAATCATTCTGTGCGCAATAACATTGCCGCTACAATGTTTCAGTGGATGATAAATCTACAAAATGATAGCTACACGTGAATCGTTAGATATTATGTTGCTAATTTACATCTTGATAAAGGAGCTGTCGTCTCAAGATCTAAGATTCAGAAGTTGTGCCAAAGTACTGCTGCATCTAAGTGCTAAGTAACTACTTTGAATTGTAAACTTGCTTGTGGGTGGTCTGACAGTTGTTTCAATTATTTGCGTAATCTCATTACTGCGTTGTTTAATCGAGTTACAAACAGACAGATGTCTAGTAGCAATTAAGTAATTTATCGTTGCGTATCATTACTAGTACGCAGCCTGAACATTTTATAAATATATATTTTTGTTTCAACAAAAACATACTCATAATATTTTACATGTTGCCTTTTCGTCGTACCAGTGCTATCGCCAAAAAAATCCTTGTTCATGCAGGATTTTTTATTTACGACCATTTTAAAAGCGTGCATACAACAGACTTTTCACACGGTAGAAAAAAAACCATATTCTGGTAATACCTTCCCCGAAGCTTAGGCTAGCCTAGTTAACTTTGTTTTTTTGCAAGCACAGAAAACGTGAACATTGTATATGGCTAACCGATGGCAGATAAGTGCAAAAACCTTCCTGAAATCCACATTTTTCAGCTACGCTGCCAAAAAACGGCCTACTACATAAACATTCGCTACGAACTTTACTGAAAAACTAAAGAAGGAACAGGAGTGGGTATTTAGTCAGTAAAAGTGTGACACTATCTCTCGCTCCGCCCAAGAGTGGCATTTATCATTAGATGATTTTGCCACCAAAAAAAAACCACACTTGAGTAAGAGTTTGTGAGAAGAAAACTACACAAATCTTTCCGTCTTTATTTGACTAAATAAGCTTCGAATATGAATAACATTGGTCTCTATACAGTTCCTACCCTTCTACGTTTCATATTCGTAAACAGGCATAATAAATGTATGCCACCTCGCCTGTTTATTGATTCGCAAGGTAAACAGGAGTATTGCCTGTTTGTGTGCCAATGCAATATAAGGATTCACACCGTTGGAGAATGCGAATACATATTCAAAGTACGTGCTATGAAAAAACAACACGTTTCAGAATTTCAAGATGTTGTTGCCTTTTTGAGATCAAAATCAACTGTCGAGCAGCTAAGTCAGGAAATTATTCGTGCCTTTATTTTTCAAAGAGAGAAATCATCAAATGACTCTTCTCGCTCTAGGTGGAGAGAGGGAGAGTTAAACTTTTACTGATTGAAACCTACCTGTGTTTCTTTAGTTGCCCTTTGTGTTTGAGGCCGCGTGGCGACTTTCGATGTTTTGATGATTATATGGTTTTTTCCTCAAAAGATCATTCCAGACATCAATTTCCATGGTTCTCATGTGATTTGACCATTACAGATTTGCTCATAAACTCAGGGGGACACTTTTTAAGTCCATACATGACTTTAAAAGACACTTTGACCCCTGAGTTGTTTCGATGTTTCTTCTCAGGGTAGTCAGCTAGGAAACACCGGCTACATCTTATTTAAAGTGAAAAAAAAATTGACGTGAAAAGTGTTCTTGAAAACCTATTTGCAAAATAAATTTAATTTATCGAAAATGTCTGCATTATATCCTCGTGGGGACGATCGGTGGCGGCAATCTCTCGCGCCGGGCCTTGATACAGGTCATGATCTGGAGCGAGGAGGAGTGGCAGGCGGTCGCCTCCTTCTGTGAAGCAGTAACGCTAGCAAGAGCAGACGATCGCGTGAGGCAACGGTCCTCACGCCCCAACCGCCGCCGGGATTCCGATCCCGATTTCCGGCCACCGTAGGCGCGGGCTTGCGGACGGCGAACAATGGGTGGCTCGCCGACCGACCGTCCGGTAACCGTCCGGACCGAGCCCAAGTCGTCGACGGCGCGTATTGTTCCACGCGCGCCTCAAGGAGATGTCAGAAAACCGTAGGGGTTCAAGGGTCTGATTCTGAAAGGAAGACTCGGCCCTGGTACGAAAGGCAACGACGGAACAGGAGTGGATTTTTAGTCAGTAAAAGTCTGACACTGTTTCCCGTCCCGCCCAAGAGCGGGATTTGTCATTAAATGATTTTCCCACATAAAAAAAAGACCTAATAGCAACAAACCGCCTAATATTGACTAATTATTTGATATTCCTGTATCGAATAATAACGTATACATTTAATACATATACGGTTATCGTTCCCTTTCTTCCCCCTGGTATTGCTATTTTCGCATGAATTACTTCCATCGATGCGAAAACAACACAAGGGACTATAATCAGAAATCAATCTCCACATTGAACAATAGTTTTGGAACAAGTGACATTCCGATTCACTATTAATTTGGAACAGGTAGGTACGTAGGTAAACAGATTAACTAAACAAAGCAGAATATAGATTGTCTATTTGGTTCGGAGAAGGACCATTTTATTGAAGCAATTTTTCAGACATACCAGACGGTCTGGAAGGTTCGTAGGTTCGCTTGTCTAGTACAAGAATTAATTTGTATTAATATTCCCGTCCTTAACTCGAAGTGGACCTTAAGCTTGAAGTACATACCCAATACACCTAATGGTTATTATAGTGTATTGTTCGAGAAGACCCCTTCTAATTAATTGGCCCGCATGACTTATTAAATTTACCTAAGTACCTTTGCCAGGTGGCTGTAATAATTCATGTCAAATAAATAGTTTAGCATATTTTTCCATAATCGCTTGATTTTCCTTTGTTTGTCTGTAGGTAATTTCAATATGTAACTGCCCGTACATTGACTGAAAGGAACTTAGAATGTACGTAATATTAACACAAACGATACTTAATTTTAATACAAGTGTGGTTAATAAGCCGTAAAAACCTTTAATGCGTCTTTATCGAAAAATACCTGTCTATACTGTAGAATATAAAAAATGTTGTCACTTATTTTTCATGCTTATGTAGTATATATTTATTTTAGTATTAAGCATAATAGTTTTTCATTCAACCAATTTCCTTGATTTGTTTTTGCAATGAATTGCACCAAGAGAAACCTCATTTTGTGTCCAGGCAATCTCTCTTCATTCCAATTTACATGGAAGCGATCGCAAAATGCGATAAGACCGGCAATTGTTTTTTTAGTTTAAAGTTCCAATTGCAAGATTTGTTATCTCGGTGTACAATAAAGTGTATATAAATAAATAAATAGGTACCTACTGTGATTGCGCGCTGCATTTGGTCGATCTGATAGAACTGTACAAGTACATACCTACAAGTTCCACCTAAGATGTCTTAACTGTAGGGGCCCAGCAGGGTCGAAGCCTACTTTGGCCAAGGTTCTGATTCTGAAAGGAAGACTCGGCCTTGGTACGAAAGGCAACGAAGGAACAGGAGTGGGTTTTTAGTCAGTAAAAGTCTGACACTATCTCGCGCTCCGCCCAAGAGCGGGGGATGTCATAAGATGATTTTCCCACCGAAAAAAAAACCTAAGATGTCTTAAGTACTTTTATGTACCTGCTGTGTACTCAATATATTTATACATTTATTATTTAAGTCGATAGTTCAACAGAGAGAATGTGATTACAATCCAAATGTCCAGAAAGTCAGATTTCACAGACATTTTTGCATTTGTAGACAGTCTCATTACAAAGAAAATCATGTTCTATTTTTAGCTTGCGTCCGAAAATCTTAGTGGTCAAGGAGTACATCAGCTAAGGGGCACATGCCTTCAAGTAAGTACTCACATAACCTTTTTATAGGCGTTACTAAGGGTGTAGTGCGATGGTGTTATATTTTATGGCAACGGTATGCTCCCAAACAGCCTATTACTATCTATCTCATTTTATATTGCGACCAATTTTCAATAAATCTTAACCTTATCTTAAACTTATAGCCTTTTATATTTTTAAAGAAATGTTTCACATCTTATGTTAGTTTTGGACTTACGATACATTAGTAAATGTATTATTAGATTTCTGGCTTCTTGGAAACTTTCCGTTTTCAGGGGAGTGCGGTCAAAATCCGGGTACGAGTAGGTTAGTAATGTAATATATTAGAATTTTCATCACAAGTATCAAGTTTTGAAGGGAGTTATAGGTATAGCAGTGTCGAGATGTGGTTTATTTATTGTTGTATACATAATATTGCGTATCTTATCCGGAGGAAGCGATAGAAAGGCGGAAGGTAGCATTTCTACCGTTGCAAAGAAGAGCGTTGATTTTACTGCCTGTTTCTACAAACGGTCTGTTTATTCTCAATATAACTTTATGGATTTTATCAAGCTATATTTTTCTCTACTGTAGGCTTATTGACTGTAAATGATGAAAACTTATCTGCCAGTAGTTGAACGGGAAGAGAGAAAGAAAGAAAACATGTTTATTTAGAGTTGAAATACAAAGAAGGTTTTTGTTAATGAAATGTGGGAACGGTGGATGGCGTCGATTTTAGGTTGGTGGTAATTACATTTTCAACCCACTTTGTTAGACCCCTAAAGTTTGATCAACTAAACGAAGTATATATATATATGTATTAATCTTTTCTTTTTTTTATGCACCGACCATGTTTTCCCTTCATTAGCCTTGGTTGACTGGTAGAGAATGCATAAGGCATTAATTCCGCCTTTGTACCTTTGTGTTGCATGAAGTTTTAATAAATAAATAAATTAGTTACTGCAATGTTTATTAAAATAAACCGTTATTTATTGCTATCCTGGCACTCACCAATCAAAAAATAATTTTTCTTTCTCCGCGAAAATGAAAGTAAACAAATATCTTGCGAACCTTTCAAAATTCTGATTTCAAGGGCTGACATTTCTCAGCTGTCAAAAAGACACTCGCGGTAAATAAGGACCTTGTTACGCCTCGAATGTTAAACGGGCTTTATGAGTTTTTGACACAGATTCGAGAAATAAAGAAGTCCCATATATATTTTGTGACTGCTTGCTTTTAGGCTTAGTAATGTTTCAAAGTATTTTAATTTTTGGCTCGGTAGCCGGCTACGTTAACTGCAGCATTGGTGGCACTCATTAAGTCCTCCAAAGTGGAGGCGTATGGATGGGCACTTGAGGGACTCCAACGTGTGGGTCATGTTCTGAACAGGGTTGCACTGACCTTTCTGCGCCCAAACGAATTAAGAAGTTTACCATTGATCCGAAATAAATGTAATATTTATTACGTAATAACACATTTACTTAGGTATTTGTATGTTGTTTCTTTTTAAATTTTAATTGTATTGGACTTTTGTATCACAGAGTTAACGAATTGCAAATGTTATAAGTACGTTGTTATTGTCACGTACGTCAGACCACTTGTAAAGCAATTGCTTTTTTGAAATTTTAAATGTATGTGGAGTGGCAGTACACTCTCAGTAAATAAAATAATATACGAATTTTAAATTTACTAGCTTTGTGCCCGATAAGGTTTATATCGGAATAAATGAAATAAACGAACTCTCGTATAAACTTTCCTCCGCTTATTATTATGCTTATTTTCGTTGTATAGGAAAGTAATTGTATTTTTTTCCATGATAGCCATACGTGCTACGCTTGTTTTCGTTTGCATAAATTAACGCTTCTAGACATAGCGCTATAAGGTTTGAATCATCTGTCGATGTATTAATTATTTCAAGATTTTTTTCAAGCAAATGACCCTTCTGTAATCTTTGTAATATTTAATTTCGTTTCTTCCCATCCATCTCTATCAACCTTCATCGCACTGTTTACTTGCTTTTATTAGCCAAGGATCATTTTTCACACAATTCATCATTTCTTTCTTTCTTGTCCTACTCAAAACCGTATCATTTTTCCCGAAGGCGGTTAATCCTTCTGATGTAACCGTTTTGAATCATTTTCTACAGCTTCAATATCTTTTCACGTATTTGCCAATTTCGGACAGAATACCGCACTTACCGTTTGGTATTTCTCAATTTGTAAGATCTGCGGTTTCGAGTAATTCATCTTGTAGATTATATAGCTACCGGGACTCGGGCTGACTTGAAAATGAAGCCATACGAAGCCTTATCGAAATTTTTCACTCTGAGGTTCCTGGCGCCAAGGATGTGAGACGACCTTCAACGAAGTGCGGCCTCTTTAATTTAGGCTGTTACGTTTGTTTATAAAAAAGGCCAATAGAGATCCGATATCTGGGTTGTTATCATGCTGTTTTATTTTACTATTTTTCGTCCTTGATATTGATGCAACAGCTTTTATCACCCACCGGGGAAGACCATACAGTTAATTTTCGCATAAAATAATTCAGCTACTACTTTCAGCGCCCTCAAAAAGCGATAAACATCTAACAGCTTCCTTTTCCTTGGCTTCCACACAGTCCGTTTGGAAATATTTTCTGAATGGGCAACACTAAGAGTGCGTTTCATAAAATGAACGGCTCGGCTATTATCGGCTTCCGATACCATTTTGAGTCTCAGCTGTTCCTGACGTTTCGTTAAGTTAGAGTTTTAAAAGTAGTAACTGACCAACTTGAGTTCAGGATTTGATTTTTAGGATTTTGAAATTGAATGTGCATGAAATAGGCAAAGGTTCGTGGTGATAACAAAATCGATAAAGATTGAGACGGGCATGCCCGGCGCAGGTTCTATACCTTAGTAGTAAAGTTTGAGAGAGAGAGAGATTGGAACAGAAGCTGTGATACACAAACGAACGGACGGACAAATTCGTACATAACTGTTTCTTTTCCATTTTAGTGCGGTACCCTAATAAGCATTAAAAGTAACTTTACTACAATATTGGGGTCAATGACTATGTGAATTAGCAGCCACAAATCTGATTTTGATAACATTATACGTGAAACAGGATGATTTTATCAATAAATAAATACGTATCTGACATTAATTTAACATTCGCGGTTATAAAAGATTACATAGGTGATCATCGAATCGATCAACTCGCGCGTTTCTTCTTATTTTAAATTTGAACTCCATTGAGATCCATCAGGTTGAATAATTTATCTGTTGTGTGGGCGCCGTCGCTGCGGAAGTGACTGTCCGCTAAGCTGAACGCGTCCTAGACGGTCATGGCCATCCAGATGGACAATGCGGGGATACCGCAGATTTTCCGGCCAAGCGGTGAGTCTCTTTGCCGGACTACCACTGGTGGAATTAGGAGTCCAACAGTCCTTGCACACATGCACGCACTGGTGGAATTTGGAGTCCAACAGTCCTTGCACATATGAGGTGGTGAAAATCGACACAGGTCCTATCCGGACATGAAAATTTTGGGTGGTTCCTGTTTCGGATTTAGGCGGAAGAAACGCTCAGGTATCACCATTGTGCAGTTCATTGTGCAGTTCACCCGGAGGACACGGTGGAGCATACGGTGGAGGTGTGCCCGATTTGGCTGTATCCTCGTGGGGGTGATAGGTGGTGGCAACCTCTCACGCCAGGCCCTGATTCAGGCCATTTTCTAGAGCGAAAGGTGCTAGCGAGATGGCCACAAACGTGAGAAAACGGGCACCCTCACGCCCCAGCCACCACCACAAGAGCCCTGGGTGTCGGGAGTCACAGGGCGATCCTCGGCCATCGTAAACGCGGGATTACGGAAGACGAGTAACGGGTAGCTCGCCATCCGGCTGCCTGGTAAGAACTTAAAAAAGGGTCACTGTGACTTTTACGAACAATCCTTCCTAATTTAATTGAACACTGTATTTGATGAATTATGATATTTAAGCACGTGCAGTTAATATTTTTTTTGTAAGTATACAAATTAGTAGGTTCGATTTTTTATCAATAGCCAAAATAAATTAACGACATAAATTAATATCTCACGTATCGTTTATTATTTAATAGCCATTAATCCCTACCGAATACGAATCATATCTTGTTACTAATTAAGAAAACGTCGAAATTACATGTCATCGTTATTTTTGAACTTTGTTTCTACCAAATTGAAATAACCGGTTCAAACTTTTTTTTAATATCGTACATTTTAACGGTTTATCTCATTAATAGGAAAAAAAGAACATTAAAAATAACGAACAAATTATTTTTAAAATCATACAACGTTGCTTTACCAAAAAAAAAAAAAACTTAGATACACTAATGCCTTATCCCTTAGGGTAGGTAGAAACATCAACTGCTACGACTCTTACATATTCTTTCTGTTCATTGACGTTCATACATCTGGACATAACATATATTATTACGAGTACATAACATATTTACTGAGGGTAATTTGCGTTTTTACCTTTAACTGTTTTAATGTGAAAGTAAACTTGCTTTCGGAATTAATTGCAAGCACAGAATTATTGTTATTATTGTTTTGGTTGTATTTTATTATTATTTATTTTCCGTTCATTGTGGCGATACTTGGGGGAGGCCTATGTCCAGCAGTGGACGTCTTTCGGCTGAAATGATGATGATGATGATGATGACAGAATTATTGTAAAGTTTTATGAACTTGGTCCGGACGAAGTCGCGAATGGAATAATAACCATAATCGATCTTATTTCAAAGCAATATAAAGACGAATATATTTATCATTAAGAATCGTGATTTGAGCTATGCTTCGACGAGTTAATGACAGGCCTATGCGGCTATGCATAAGCAAATTGATATTTTAATTTATCAACTAACCACGAAATCCGGTTTCATATAATTAGACTGCCCGGTTTGATATCCATCAGTCTTCGTTATCAGGAAACTGTTGTTGAATTATTATCTACGGTCCGTACTAAGCGTTTCACCTCGTCGTTTATACCGCGTACATCGAAAGACTGGAACAATTTTCCTACTGCGGTCCTCCAGTCCGATTATAATTTGGGTGTCATCATTCTAGAGTGAATCTCTCTTAATAAACTAGTGCAATTCACCATCAACGATTGCATCACTACTTACCATCAGGTGGCATCGCAGTCAAGCACTAGTTTACTACTATTAAAAAAAAATGTTCTGGCTGAGTTAAGATTTACATTTCAAAAATACTTGTATTTTTAGTCATTTTTGAAAAGTGTCTTAATTAGATTCTATAGTGCTAATAAACCACAAAAAAAATCGCAAAATTTTTATTCAGCAGCGCATTTAAAATTTACATTTTCATATTTGGCGTGTAATTTGATGAAAATATAGAACGTAGTGGACGCTATATTTACTCTGTGGTCGTAAGTTCGTGACGTCACTTGGCTGTGTAAACAAATGCGCTGATATTCACTCAGTATAGCCGATCAGTTGACAGTTGACAGCTGTCACTTTAGTTTACACAGCCGAATGACGTAATAACATGGTGGCTACTATTTCATGGTGATAAAAAATAGATAAAAAGACTGAAGACTGAAATGTTTTTTTTTTTTTTTATTATATCATGAACTAAAACTAACACCGACTACTTTTGCCTAAGCTATTTTAATGATATATTTTTAGATTTTTTTTTATTTTTTTGTTTAGGATGTTAGTGATAGCATGACGAATGACAGGGCAGAATGGAAGAAAAAAACATGTTGCGCCGACCCCAAATAACACGGGACAAGGGCAGGAAGATGATGATGATTTTTAGATTTTTTCTCATAGAGAGTAAAATACCCTATTATTCTGAAATACCACCAGATGTACGGCGATACGCCACCGATACATGATGCATATCCCACTCATACTGACAAAATGTTTTGGGGACACATTCATTGTGCGTACAGCTAAGGAGTGGAATTCCTTCCGAGAGTCTGTATTGTCAAGAGTGAATAGGTTAGTTCTAGGCAAGCGTGCTCCATCGTTGGTCACATCATCGCTTACCATCAGTTGAGAAAATGGTCAAGCGCGAGCCTATCAACCGTAAAAAATAAAACACAATACAGTGTCAAAATATTACTTGTCTCTTAATAGTTAATCAGATATTGTAAAAGATCTTTGAGAATTCATCGCTAACTCGCTGTCTGTATCGCTGTGTGTATCGCTGTTTGCATAAACTGAGTTAGCGATGACTTCTCAAAGATAATTATGGTCGAAAGTATGAAGAAGATGACTCGAGTGTTAAAGCTAACTATAAAAAAGTTGGTATGTATTTCTAATTACGTAGTAAATATAATATAACCATTTAAAACATATTCCTGTAGATTCCTACCATTCATATATTATAACTGTGAAGCAATTCGAATCATCCCCCTACCATGACATCTTATATTTATCACGAATCGGGTGTGAGAAAGAACTTCTGTAGCTCCGTCTCTCTTTTACACCGGAATGATTTTATGATCTATGGTAAGGGGGCCTTACGATGAACGGTAAAGTAATAATGTAGGTCAGAAAGACATCTATAAACAAACGATGCTGAAGCAAAACTTTCATATAAACTTTTCACGGTTCATTTAATAATTGTTTATCATTTCCCCTAGAATCTACGAATTGCAACAAACATGGCAGGACCAACCCTATTACTTATTTAAAGGGAAAATGTTTTACTTCTTTTATGTGAAAGTATATGTATGTATGTTAGTCAATCAAACTTCAAGGGCTGAATACATTTTTAGTAATTGGAACACCGAATAGACCTTTTTATACGTGGGTAAAACTTTAAAGACCTCTCCCGCTAAAGGTGAAGCGAGGGACAGTGACCTCACGCTATCGACCTGGGTTGGTTTTTACCGGACGGCAAATTACCCATTGCTCACCGTTCGCAGGACTTAGATCGCTCTCCGACGCCCGGCGCTCGGAACGTCTCCAGCAGGGGCTGAGGCATGAGGCTTGCTTCAGCCTTTCAGCCCCCTTATTTAACACAGTAACATGATTACTTTTTTAAGAATGAAAGATTTGTTTTTATTTCACAATTTGTTCGTCTGGTACAACAACAATAAAACTCTCTTTAAGAACGTAATACTAAACACTCCCGTGGGAAAATTTTCGACCATCACGCGGGCAAAGCCGCTAGTAAAACTTTGTAAAACTTTGTAAAACAAAAAGCGAAAAAAAGTTGGGCCAAGTAGACACACATAGTTGTGTAACGTGACTCGCATGCTACCGTTACCAATATCTTACACCTACAGCCTACAGAGGTTACAGTGGCCATAAGTAACGACTGAGTCTTCACAGAGCCCCTACCACGAGCTCTCAACGCGATCCATTTTACGATCTAAACTGAATTCTTAAAGGGATGGAGCTATACGATGTATAGCTCCATCCCTCTTTCTCGCTCGCACGCCTGACATATAAACACGTCATGGTACCAGTACTATGGAACCAGTACTATGGTAACAGTACTATGGAACCAGTACTATGGAACCAGTACTATGGTAACAGTACTAAGGTACCAGTGCTATGGTACCAGTACTATGGAACCAGTACTATGCTATCAGAACTGAAAATTGATAAAGAAAACCTAACATAATATAAAATCAGGCCTGCAGTACCTTACGGGTTAGACAGATATATTCATAATTACAAATCGAGGAACCTTCTACATAATGAATTCGGTTCTACAATCCAATCCCAATATTTGCTGAATCGCAAAATATTGTCCCTTTGAGAGTAAACAGGGCGAGTATGGGAAACTATTTGGCACATAAAATGAGCAAGGTAGGGATTACCTCAAGTGATGAGCTTAAAGCTTTGATACTTATTTCAATGGCTTAAGGGCGATAACAGTCCCGCTCAGGGCCTGCCAATCCGCCAGGATTAGTGTTGGCAATAAGATATTATCTAAGGTGAAGGGGATGCTGTCATCTTTATAAATGCGATAAAACTGCTTAATCGTGCGAATGCCAACAAGGATCACATGTTTTTGTTAACAGTCTACTATACTATTTGGTAATATTGTAATAAAAGTTGGTATATTTGGATGTAGGTATGTTAATCAATCATACATGCACGACTGATCGCATAAATACATGAAAATCGGAATACTGGTAGACGATGCCATGGATTAGGAAGTATTTAAAAAAAAATAACATACGTTTCCCATGAGCGTTGATGGCCCAGTGACTATGGCTCAGGTACCGTACCAGGTCATGCATGAGGTCGTGGCCAAGGGTGTGAAACCGAGCTAGTACCAATATGAAAAAAAGGTTGTCAAAGGTTGTCTGTAAAAAATAGCTTTTAGCGATAAGACCGCCCATTGTGACACCCTATTAATTTTAAGTTCCTAATGTAATCTATCTATCTATAAATTTTTCAATTCATATTCTATTCCAAATTTATTGCGAATTCCACGTACCGGAAGACGCAGTGTTGGAAGGCCTTCTACAAGGTGGACCGATGACCTGGTGAAGGGTGCGGAAGTCCGATGGATGCGAGACGCAGAGGACCGTTCATTGTGGCGACATTTAGGGGAGGCCTATGTCCAGCAGTGGACGTCTATCGGCTGAATGATGTATGATGATGATGTATTCTATTCCAAGGAGTATCGTGTTGCCCAGTAATTGGGCTGTGAAGCTGATAGGTACTCGCTTCATGTAAAATATTTAGCTGCATCCGGTTTTTTTTTGCGGTTTGAAAATCGTTTTATGACATCCCTCGCTCTTGGGCGGAGCGGGAGATAGTGTCAGACTTTTACTGACTAAAAACCCACTCCTGTTCCTTCGTTGCCTTTCGTACCAGGGCCGAGTCTTCCTTTCAGGATCAGACCCTTGGGCCCAGTAGGCTTCGACCCTGCTGGGTCCCTACGGTTTGCTGACATCTCCCTGAGGCACGCGTGGAACTGTACGTGCCGACGACGACTTGGGCTCGGTCCGGACGGTTACCGGACGGTCGGACGGCGGGCTACCCATTGCTCGCCGTCCGCAAGCCCGCGCCTACGGTGGCCGGAAATCGGGATCGGAATCCCGGCGGCGACTTGGGCGTGAGGACCGTTGCCTCACGCGATCGGCCGCCTGCTTTGCTAGCATTACTGCTTCGCAGAAGGAAGCGACCGCTTGCCACTCCTCCTCGCTACGGACCATGGCCTGTACCGCCGCCCCACCCAAGGCCGCCCCACCCAAGGGCGGGGGATGTCATAAGATGATTTTCCCACCGAAAAAAAATAAAAAAATACGGTTGTATTGGAAACCGACTCCATGTGAAAAGGAGGGAACATTCTTCATGATATACGTTTTTTTTTCTATTTTAGTTCAGCAGTTATTCCGCTGAATAATTGCTGACGTCTGCGTTGGACACGAAAGATGGTTGTTAATAAAAAAATACTATCAATTTTCTTTTGCAGTTTTATTGATGACATTATCTTTAAATATCCGCACGTATTGCTTTCAATTTTCTCGTCATACTTTCATTTCCTACTATGTGTAAAGTCGCAACATATTTTTTGTGAAATTTATTTGAAAAATAATAATATTTTTATTTCTTATTACATCAAGCGTCCGGTACCGTGATCTTCAACTGATTATCGATAACGTAATGCAAAAACATTGGTTAACAGTTTTTCACGAAGTTGTACTTCTATTTTAACAATTAATAAAATGAACTCTCCTAAAAACTGCACTTTTTGCCTTATGACCTCATGCGTTCCTATGCATCATCCAATACCTGCTGGTATCATTTTGTTTTTAGCTTCAAGAGCAATGCTCCTGCTTACAAATGAGTACCTACCTGTACCTGTGTGTGTGTGTGTGTGTAGTTCTTAATGTAATTTGTACTTTTGATGTACAATAAAGAATATATATCTATACTACCTGTCTCAGGAAATGTGTTCTTGCCCACGCAAACATTTTTGTGTAATTTTCAAGGTACATTGACCTTATTATTATGTCTGGCGGCGGTATCGGTGATCAGGGAGATGTCTGATCCAAGTCACCTTTAACCTCTAGTTAATTAGATTCGATTCGATCCCAAACATTACTTCATGTTACTTTCATTAAGTGCGGCAATTTCGACGACTGAAATCCAATGGGTAGCAGTAATGAAAACGTACATTTAAAGTACTGGTTCCATTTAATAGAAAATAACGTTTATTTGTTGGGATTGTGATTTTACTTCGTTACATTAGAGTTTTCTGTGGGATACCGATCATACATATATCATTTTAGCCGAAAGACGTCCACTGTTGGACATAGGCCTTCCCCAAGCCCACAACGACCGGTTCTGTGCGTCTCGCATCCATTGGATTCCCGCGACCCTCACCAGGTCGTCAGGTATCAGTGGGAGGCCTTCCAACGCTGCGTCTTCCAGTACGTGATCGCCACTCCAGAACCTTTCGTCCCCATCAGCCATCTGTTCTGCGTGCAATGTGCCCTGTCCATTGTCACTTAATGAATCCTGTCCTCAATCCTGAGTTTCTATCAGGAAATCATTCAAATATTGAAATACAATTGAAATATAAACTGTCCATTGGCTTTGTTTAGGCAAAGGTATTTTTTTTTAATTATTTGTATAAAATGCTAACTTTATCATTAATCAAATAAGTTTGAAACTTTTGAAATCTGGTGGAAATGAAAAATGACGAATAAAACAAAAAGATGCACACTCTGAACTTTCTCGTCACCGCCCTTAGGTTACACGTGTAAAAGAGGTAAGTAGCGAAACGTTCCCACTACGCCCACACCAATGACTTTTAATTCTCTTTGGCCCACACTTTTCCTCATACCAATATTTGAAATGCTAATTGCTACTTTGACTTTGATGCTGTTTCTTGAAAAATAATTTATATTAGTCACATAAATACAATATTGTAAAAAAAAACCTGAAAATACTCAATTCCCAAGAAAGCGATTTCATTTTGTATATGTCGTTGGAGTTTCTTGTCCTGTACGCCAAGGTTTAGGACTATAAGAAATTATCCGTGAGGATCTCATTTTAGTTTCATATTGGAGGGCAGGAGTCAATTTATCCGCGTGAATCGATCGTAAATAATGGATCTTCTATTCTCAGCCGGATATCAAATTTTTAGAGCTAAATTTAGTTTTCTTGTAAACCGGTCTTTTTCTTTATCTGTTTTTTAGCTGTGACCATCTAATCTGTGATTATGTCCACCACTCGTATACCTACTATATTATAGTTTTTTTTTTAAATCAAAAGTTCGACTTTTCTCACAAAGCTTCAAATGATACGATTTACACTAGAACACATAGATCCTTGAAACTGAATGAATTCGCAGTGATATCAGGAACAAGATAACCATTTTAATGTTTTACTTTTATGGATAGTCAGGAGTTACACATTAATGTAGAAAACTGAAATCTGTGAGATTAAGCTTTGGGGCCCTTAAAGTATCCATAGAGGTAGTGATTTGGTAGTATTTAGATTATATAAAGTCTAAGATTAAGTTATTATAGGATACTAATTAATTTTGGATTAGTTTTCCTGCTGCTATATTGAAAATCTTGGGTTACCAGATATGTCCAGTGTGTGCGTAGTGTATGTGAAGTGTGTGAGTGTGTGTGTGTGTGTAAGTTGTGTTACTTTTATGGTGTACAATAAAGTTTATTATATTCTATTCTATGTCATGTAACATACATGAGTATCCGGTAACCCAAGATTTTTAAATATTTTTTCATACTTGTAGTGAGGTGATAATCTTCAAACTAAAATCACAAAACTAGAAGTAGGAAAGAAAAACCTTACAAAAGTTTGAATAAAACATTAGGTTAGAACAGCCTTGACCGATGTTGTGCGGAACCAATTTGTTGTGATGGGGGAGCCATCAAATCTTATACCGTTCCAAAGATATTCTGCCAAATTCTTCACTTCTTCATTTTATTGAAACTAGGTTGGATCCGTTTTATTATTTTACTACGGATTCCATTTTATACGTCATCTTCATGTGATGGCTTAAAGACTAAACTAGCCATGTGCCTATATGAAAGAAGAATTGTACGATGTATTTATGTTTTCTTTGGTTATCTATATTTAATATTATAAAGAAGAAACATTTCTATGTTTGTTTTGTAATTTGGTTTGTGATGAATAAAATCAAAAGCTACTGATGATTTTGTACTGGACCAATTTCGAAAATTCTTTCTACCAGTAGAATGCTACTTTATCACTAAATGACATAAACATTTACATTTTTTTACCATGCGGGCGAATTCGCTGGCAAAAGTTAGTAGGGTATATACCCAATATTGAATCAATATTGAAGGAGGCGTAAAAATAGAGAGAAAATACATCTATAAAGTTTCAAGACAGAAAGTGTCTTAATCAAGATGAAAGGCTGGAAGGTTTTGATAAACTTGGGACCTTAGGTCTAAGAGAATATTGGGAATTTATATAGCATAAATCCTGCGGTATATAATCTCATGTAAGTAATATACCTTAATAACCAACACTACTCAATACTAAACCAGTGGTGTAATTAAATTTTGGGTGGAGATGATAGATATACATCACTAATTTTTAATTAGTACAAAGACTTAAAGGGCTTATTAACAAAGGCTTTGTTATTGTTTAAGTAAAGTCTCAATAAATAATATAGATAAAAAGTAAAGTTATGAGCGATTGTTTATATCCCAAATTGTCGCTCAATTTATGGAAATATTGTACAGGCTATTGATTATGAATGAATGAATGGCGATAAAAATGGAAAAACAGTAGTTTTTTCTAGTAGCAATTGTTATGAATTATTGATTCAATAACGAATTTACCAATTATGACAAATTTTCGCGGACAATTTTGGGATTTCGTTTTTTTTTTTACTTTTGACTACACAAATATAATCAGTAACGGGTACAGTTAGAGCCCCTTTTTTTAATAATTAAAAAGTGTTACAGCTACATACACCCCTGTGATTGTAGCTGTAACACTTTGGTGTTCTTTTCCTCTATTTTATTATTTTTTCGTTTTTTGAACTAAAGACGTATTCATGTCATGTAAAATAATCTGATATGACATAGATTATTTCGTAATCAGAGTAGTCTAATGTAATAAACTGAAAAAATGATTTCATATTGTTTTTAAAACTGAAAAGATTCATATTTTTTGTTTTAATTCAACAACTGGTAAAAAACGCGGGTAGATAAAAACTAAAATGTCATGGAAAACTTTTATTTATGAACTCGATTTGTGTTTATAGTAAGAAGTAATTTCAAAACTTTGTATTTTGTTGAGTAGTATAATATAAGTTATCTACAAAATCTCCTTGAAAACTAAACGGCTTGATTTACTTAGTAGAAATAGAATTTACTAGAACTAGCTTCTACAAGCGGGTTCGCCCGTATTTATGTTTATCAGTTGTCTAGCGTAACACAAGCTCTGCTTAGTTTGGGACTAGACGGTGTTGTGTGATAGTTAAGGTGTTAATAAGTTAGGTGAATATTATATTATTAATATGTAGAGAATTATTCCTAGCTGACATACTCCCGGAATACGAAGTCTTCTATGTCCTATTCCGGGATACGATCTACTTTTGCCACATTTAATCCAAATCCGTTCAGCCGTTTGAGCGTGAAAGAGTAACAAACATACAAACTTTCATATTTAGTAAAATAAATAACTCCTGCTTCGCCCGCGTTATAGTAAAAAATATCCTAACGGAATATACTCCCGGTGTAAAAAGCATCCAAACGGAGAAGCAAGCAGAGTGGAGTAAATGCTGATCCTCTTATATATAGGACACTTTTCGTGCCGATACACTTAGTACACCATGTCTTCATGGTGTACACGTGTGTCAAATTTCATTGAAACCCATTCGACCACGAAATAATATAATATAATATTCCACAACTATCACACAACGCCGCCTCCTTCTGCGAAGCAGTAATGCTAGCAAAGAAGGCGGTCGATCGCGTGAGGCAACGGTTCTCACGCCCCCATCGCCGCCGGGATTCTGATCCCGATTTCCGGCCATTGTAGGCGTGGGCTTGCGGACGGTGAGCAATGGGTAGTTCGCCGTCCGACCGTCCGGTAACCGTCCGAACCGAGCCCGACGGCACGTACTGTTTCACGCGCACCTCAAGGAGATGTCAGCAACTGTAGGGGCCCATAAGGGTCGAAGCCTACTGGGGCCAAGGGTTCTGAAAGGAAGACTCGGCTCTGGTACGAAAGGCAACGAAGGAACAGGAGTGGGTTTTTAGTCAGTAAAAGTCTGACACTATCTCTCGCTCCGCCCAGAGCGGGGGATGTCATAAGATGATTTTGCCACCGAAAAAAAAAACGCCTTCTAGATAAACTACACCTAGACACAAAACAAAAGATCGTACTCATCACACAAATATTTGTCCTTGGTGGAAACCCAAGACATCCGGCATAGCAGTCAGGGCCACTAACCACTAGACCAACAGACCAGTTTGATATTAATGTGACTATTGTGATGTAAGACAGGTTCATTACATGAAACTTTTGCTACAGGTACCAAGCGACTGATTTAACTTGATAATAACTTGTTGATCTTTCATAATTCCATGTTATCTTGACAGGTTGATTAACATTAACTAATTAATTAATCCCGTTTCAAAGTCAACATTATATGTTGTTTTAACCAGAAGGTTTGATCTACATTTGCATATATTTTATTATATATATTAAGTTACAACAGTAGTAACCTCGTATTTTTTAGGGATCAGTACCTCAAAAGGAAAAAAAGGACCCCTTATAGGATCACTTTGCTGTCCATCTTTCTGTCGGTCTGTTAAGACGCTTTATCTCGGGATTGCGTGGAGGTATCGAGTTGAAATTAAAACCATATACTCAGGTCTGCGGTCCCTTGAAGCTATGAAAAAATGAAACTTCTAAGTTAAAGAAAAATGATACGGCCGTTTATGTCGCAAAAATGTCAAACAAAATGTCCCGTTGACTCAGAATCTTGTTTGGCATAAAGCAAGGACTTATAGCATAGGAAATCAGAAAACAGTAAATTAGTTGCTAGGTCAAAAAAAAATGCTATTCGGAATAAAACAATAATTAAACAAAAAACAGCAATTTAAATGAAAAACTTAAGTAAAATATGGAACCCTCAGTGCGCGAGTCCGACTCGCACTTGCCCAGTTTTTTTTTAAACTATGCTATACACAATAGAAACTGGTATCATTTAAAGATTTTTCAAGTTAAAATTAAAATTTTATGGTCGAGTCGTTAGGATGTTTTGGATTATAGTCACGAATTAGGCCAAAAGAAGTTGTGATTTATTTAAAAAATCATTTAGCAAAGGAAAGGAAAGGACGTTAGAGGTTGGACCCTTTTCTCCATGAATTTGAATTTATTTTGTTACAACACTAAAATGTTTCAGTTAGGTCTAACTTTATTATTAAATTATCAGGGTTCTTATCATTAATAATCTGTAGGATAAAAAGGGATGACTTTTTTTTTAAGTTGGGAAAATTTGGAGCGGGCGATAGTGTCAGACTTTTACCGACTAAAAACCTACTCCTGTTCTTTCTTTGCCTTCGTCCCAGGGCCCAAATTTTTTTAGATGTATTTAAATTAAATACACATTTAAATATGAAATAATGATCCTATATCCAAACTAATTAATTGATTAAACTTTGATTGTGAAAATACATGAATGATAACGAAGGTTAGTAAAAAGGTTATTAATAAAATTTTGTAACAAATTACAAATCAAGATACTATTTTTGTAACGTAATTTACCGAAGTATTACCGAAGTGCAGAAATATATTTTATCATTTTATTATAAGCGTTTTATTATTATTATTTGTTGTGTATAGAGACACACAATATAAATTTAATAGAAGCAGACAGGAAACCGTGGTCCTAGAACGTAATGGGCAATTCAAGCCTAGCTTATAAGCCTAATATAAACACATATGGGATTTAGTTAATAAAATCTTTTTTTTTAAATTGATATAAACCAGTGCTTGACTGCGATCCCATCTGACGGTAAGCAGTGATGCGATCATTGATGGTGAGGCGCACTAGTTTATTCACTCTAGCCTTGAAGACACTTAAATTATAGTTGGACGGGAAGACAGCACCATTGATACTCGATGATTTCACATCATAAAAAAAAAACATGGCTTCTTCCCCGATTTCCAGCCCTAGCCGTCGTAGGCTTGAGTACGATCAGCAACGAGTCGATGGTGCGAAGTGTTCCACGCGCGCCTCAACAAGATGTCAGCAAACCAAGCCATAAAAAACAAAACCATAGTGGCCCAGGTGCTGAGGCCACGGGTTCTTCTGGAACGCAAAGCACAGAAGGAACATAGGAGTAGGTCTTAGTCAGTAAAATTCTGACACGCCCTTTTTCGGTCAGTGGATAATTTCCCACCCAAAAAAAATGAGTAAGTACGAGTTGGACTCGCGCACTGAGGGTTCCGTACAAACTAACCTATGAAAACAGTTCAATTTCCGAATAAAGTTACGAAAATTTTTGAATCGAAAAAAGGTGTTTTTTTGTGCCGTAACTTAAAATTTACAGTTTTTTTTCTATACTTGTGTTATGAGATCTTACTTCATGCCAAATTTCAGGATTCTGGGTCAACGGAAAGACCCCTATGAATTTTGATTCCGTTGATAGTGTCGAAACATACGTTTTTTGCGATATAAACGGCCACATCTTTTTTTTTCGTTAACTTAGAAGTTTGAATTTTTCACAGCTGCAAGGGACTATAGACTTCTGTATATGGTTTTAATTTCAATTCGATATCTCTACGCTATTCCGAGATAAACGATCTTGACAGACAGACAGACAGACAAACGGACGGACAACAAAATGATCCTATAAGGGTTCCATTTTTTCATATTGAGGTACGAAACCCTAAAAATCATAACAAAACAGCGCCTAATATCGTATGACAATAATTCACTTACCGACCGTTACAACAGGATACGGATAGTAATGTCTTTAGCTATCTTTATAAGGTTCTTCCCACCTTAAGGCGGAAGAGAGCCATCAACGATAAATAAGGGGTTAAAGGGATCGCTGAAACACGTTAAGGTTTCATGGTGAAAAATTATACGGATAAAAAATGTCGAAGTAGCACGTGAGAGACCCGTTGAAAGTATTTTGCTGTTTATTTTGGTGACCAAAGTTTATCTTAGCTTCTATCATAACATCAATTTGACAATTTCTAATTCGATTGGTTTTTATTTTTAGGTGGGAAAATCATCTAATGACAAATCTCGCTCTTGGGCATAACGGGAGATAGTGTCAGCCTTTTACTGACTAATAACCCACTCCTGGTGACTTCTTTGCCTTCGTCCCAGGGCCCCGGGTTTCACTTTCAGACTATCCTTTTAAACATTATACTGCCTTACAAAGCAAATGGCAGTATCTCAAAAATTTTAGAATATTCGTTTTTTTAATGACTAAAACGCTGCGAGTAGTGACTCGGAAAATCCGTATTTTAACTGGAATATTGAAAAAAAAAACAAATCGCATTTAGTTATATTATAAATGCGAAAGCAACTTTGTTTGTTTGTTACATCTTCATGCCTAAGCCCCTAAACTGATCTTAATGAAATTTAGATTGAGACATAGTATAAGACATGGAAGAGGACTTAGATATTTTTTATCAACCAAGTCGGTGAAGCTACGGACAGAAGCTTTTATTTAGTATGCGTCACAAAGATGACAGCAATCGTTCTTTACAAAATAGTTTTTTTTTTTCTCGAAACTCACTTTCATTGAGTTATCAGTTTTTGGCTTTGTAAAGCAGTATGATGCGGATTACTATGAAGTTTTATTTTGTCTACATCTATACGGCAGGTGTCATTGAGACAACAATTAATAAAACAGTAGTTTTAGTGAATCTGCTTTTAGCTCGTGCCTAAAATAATCACAGACGCATGGATCGATCTCCAAGGATGAAAAATGCTTATTGAGATCAGGAAATCATGACGTCAGTCTTACCAAGGGGTATCGTATTACACTATCACTGGATTTTGGAGGTCAGATATGCCGTGGCTTAGTGAAAAAAAAACTGGTATCTATTCAGCAGCATAAGGTTCGACTGGACGCCGAACCCAACAGAACATTTGGTTAATCTGCTTTAAATAATGTAATACGTGTTGCGCAATCGGTAATGGTAAACCTAGGGAACACATACGCACAAAAATTGGGAACACATTCATTGTGCGTACAGCTAAGGAGTGAAATTCATTGCTGGAGTCTGTTTCTGTTAGCTACAACCTAGGAGTCTTAAAATAAAATAAAGAGTGTACATGTTATTTCTAAGCAAACGTGCTCCATCGTCGACAATTTCACCGCTTACCATCAGGTGAAAAAAAGGTTGAAAATTATTTGTTCACTGTTAACAAACAGGGCTAAATAGTGTAACAGTAATATATTTTACATCAGCGTCCATTGTCAAACTAGGTAAAAACTGGTTTTCAGCACTTAAACCGTTGCCGTTGCCGCCATTTCCAATGGAATGGCGGTAGCTAGGACAAGCTACTATAATTTAGGCAAATCATATAAGAAACAAAGGTTATTATGATGAATAAATCTAAATTTACGGTTAAACATATTTATTTTCTCAGAAGAATTATACATTCACTTATAGAGAAAAGCATAGTAGTTTTAAACAATTATACATACCAGCATGCGATTTAGTTATAAACAATACTTGGGTGAGTGTTGTTTGCCTCTCTACGGAGGAGTAATTGTATATTGAATACAAGAGACTATAAAATCGCCCGAATCAGCTGATTTTAAAATGACATGTTGTTAAACTGGTATATACAGAGTCAAGGGCGTTTGGTAGTTATCGTTTATGGTTAAAACTGCCCCCAGTAAAAAGTTAAACGTGTGCAACCGGTACTTATGGAGACAGAGTATTTACATTATAAAATTTTTGTCGAATCAAAAAAGTTGCTACATTAAAAACAGGGAATTTTAAAATTTAAATTGCTAATTAGTTTGCACATGGTACGCCACGGAATATTCGCGTTTATGTCGCTTACAAATCTTACTTTTTGTTCGTTTTTTCGTGGCTGTCGAAGTCTCGATATTGTTTATGCGATGGTTGGGTAATTCCCGCCCAGCCCAGGGTAAATCCAAGTTACACTGAGACGAGTGCTTTGAGTTAATTATAGCAGCCATTTAACAAGCAGGTTACGATAGTGCATAACTGCCCCAACAAGCTATTCTTTTATTTGTGTAGTCAACAACGTCAGCCGTATTTATTCTGTATATGAAATATACCTTACCAATGGAAATTTTTATAAAATTCTATCCTAGAAACTAGAAAATGCATGCTGCGAGTAATATGTAGTTTCATCTCTTTGAAGAAGTTCTAAGACACGGGTACCATGCAATCAGTGTTTGAATTGTTGGATTTTCTAATCTAGAAACTAGAAAATCTAAGGAAATCATAGCCGTAATTGGTTATCTTTAGTCAGGTATATATGAGATGAGAGCTGAGAAAATTAATTCTAAAAATAGTTCAGTTTCCGTTGAATTGATAAAAATGATGGGCTCCTACAAACTATTTACTGCTAAAATAAGATATTGAAATTAAAGTTAGACTATTCTATGGTATGTTCGCACGGTCAACCTCAATTTTTGTGGGCAGGGAACCTTACTAAGATTCCTCCATGAGCTCGGAAAGCACGTTAAGTCGTTGGTCCTGGCTGTCAAATGTAGACCTATGACAGTCATTACGGATAGTCAGAATCTAGAAAATCTGCCACTTATCTTGTCAAGGGTTTTTATGTTACCGAGTTACTGGGTTGTGGAAGTCAGATAGGTGGCCGCTCCTTGTAATTCATCCGGAGAAACTGGAAGCTGAAGTGGAAGCTTGGCAGATCGATCTACTAAATAAAAGTCCCAAATTCATTAAAAGGATGAAAAAGGTGTAAAGTAATGCAAGGTTGTTGAAAATCAACTCTGTAAAGGGTTAAAATAGAGGATTTAACTGTGTATATACGAAAATTCAAAGTGAAAAATGCGTAATGGAGCAGTATCTATGTAAGATTTCATGTCTCTCACACTCTCTAACTGAAAAATGCGTAGTGGAGCATACTAGAGCACTACGCATTTTAAGAAAGACTTCACTTACTCTTTCTCTAACTGAAAAACGTATAGTGGAGAAGTATATAAGATTTCACTTCTCTCACTGTCTGTCTCTCTTACTGAAAAATGTATTGTAGAGCAGTATATAAGACTTCACTTCCCGCTCTACCTGAAAATTGCATAATGGAGCGGCATGTAAGACTTCACTTCTTTCCCACTCTCTCTCGAACTGAAAAATGTGTAGTGGAGCAGTGTTTATCACTTTATTTCTCTTACTCTCTTTTTCTCTAAAAATGTGTCAAAATGCTCGTTTTACTTACTATATAGCAATACAAACATGTTTAGAATCACGTGTTATCAACATAAAGGTCGTAGTGTGCAGTTTACTGTGCCATTTATGACGTCATTAATGTTTCATTACCAAACCTACCATCTTTTATTGTTCTACTACAAAGGGATATTAAAATAGAAAATCATTTGTAAAACAATGGAATCGTAATATTGACATAAATTACAAACTAAGTAATGATGTTAGATAGCATGTTTTCTACACTAATATTATAAAGAGGTAGTTTGTTTTTTTGTTTGTAGGAGGTAATCTCTGGAAGAACGAATGTGGTGTTCACTAAAATCACTATTTAGGGATTTGGGTTTATAAATGAAACAACCAAATTATCAGTAAGCAGGCGCAACTTCAGAATGACGTCTACTTGTCCTCGGGAACGGATTGAGTGTGCCCACGACGCCACACCTCAGCTGGTCTACAATTAATCTGTATACCACATCTCTTACTTTCAGAGATTACCTCCTTCTGTGATTGCTTAAATCTTTTCACCGATAGAATACTGCTTTACTCCTGAGTGACATAGGCTATATTTTATGTATGCGGGCAAAGCTGCTCGCAAAAGTTAGTATTTTCGAAAATAATATAAAAGTAAAGAGTGAAACTTGGCTAACTGGGAGCTCAAAGGATCAACAATCACATATAGAGGATATTTATTTTCACAGTTTCTGAAATAGCCAGGTTTGGCTCATTAACACCCAGCAAAACCCTTTGAAATGTCAGCGTTCTAGACGCCGAAATTTTGCGCAAAAGTTTTTTTTTATACGATGTAGGTATATAAAGAATAAGAAGGCATAATCATAATCGACCTTAAAATTTTCCAACTGCTGGGACTCAGGCCTCCTTTCTAAGAAAGGAATTGGGTCGTCATCCATGACATGGGCCCAGCAGCGAGAGCAGAATAAAAAAGGATTTTCTAAAATTCACCTCTAATATGTAGCAACATATTTTCACGCGGGCAAAGCCGCTGGAAGAAGCTAGTAAATTATATTAATATATCCTATTCTGCTAATATTATGAAAGTCGGTGAGGATGGATGTATGAATGTTTTTAATATAAGTTTATACATCAGAATTTTTGGTTTGTGTCTATACGTTATCTATACCCTATTCAGGGAGCCGAGAGATAAAAGGTAAAAAAACCATTTATAAATACTACTAAATTATAGACCACAGATACTGCAAACAATTTACATAAAAATGTGACGTTTTGTCATCGGGCGGGTTATAATCCGCCATCTTTTTCACTATCGATTAACTTGTTGATATGAGATATTTTCATTGAATTCTTATTATTCGCCGAAGAAAAATCGTGTGAAGAAAACGCCAGTGCATTCAACAGAAAAGTATTTAAACACTATAGTATTATTGTATTTAAACACGTCGAAGAAACTTGGTCGAAGGTACCTACATTGTTTTCTTTGTTTACATTTTGTCTCAAGCACAGATGAATAGGGTATAGGTTATTATTTATAATGGGAGAAGTACTAATTCCATGCGGGCGAAGCCGAGGGCAAAAGCTAGTGATATGATATTTTCTTGACATCTTCACATGTCAACGGAAATATAGGGAAGTAAACAACTAATTCAGATTATGTTCGTATAATGTTTGCTTTTGAATAGATTTCAATAATTATACCAATTAAAGGCAATTTTCGAGAATTCAAGATATTTCCGTTATATAAAATTGGATATTTGTTTATCAATTACATTGTAGCTTTATTTTTTTTGTATTATTGATAAGCTCGTGTTTGCACTGCCTTTTACCCCACAATTTTTTTAACTATTTCGGCGATGTTTCTCTGTAGGCAATTTATGATTTTCATAATGTATAAACATTATGAAAACTGGACCGTGCCCAAAAGTGAAAGTTTTGACAAGGGTAGAGTATGTGTGTGTGTAATAATTCAGACAAATATAATTAACAAGTTTTGAAAGGGACACCGAATTATTGTGTATAGGCTTTGTGCTCGATGGGATACCCCATCGACAAAAATTACAAATGTCTATTCTAAGTTTCATTCCTCATTTAACCTCTTTAAGGTGGCAACTTTGTACATATAGGGGATTATTGTACACAATTCCATGCTTCTATATCCAGTGGTCTAGGGTGTGAGTTGTCTGTCGACATGAATAATTCGACCCTTTTTAGGAAGTCGTAAGCGACAGATTGAGTTTTTTGCAGGAATGGGTTTCCTCTCCCATATTTAAAACATATTTACAGCGAACTTCGTACCACCTGTTGTGTTAGCTAAACTGTCAAAGGATAACGCCATCTACTGGCATTATCAGAACAGCATTATTCATTTTATAATAAATTAGAGATGGCTTTGTATTCGGATTTTTCTTCGTGATTATTTCCATTTTTTCTCACCGTTTAAACCTTCCCTGGACTATCTCGAATATTTCAAGACCAAAATTAGCCAGTTCAGTCCTGCCTTTTTTTAGTTTTAGCGAGACTAACGAACAGCTATTCATTTTTATATATATATAGAAGATAGAAAATATAATTCTAAAAAAATACTCATTATTCTTGTAACTACTGATCTGGTAGATATAGTTGCAATTTGCATATTTTTTCATAAATTCTGAAGAACATCGTATGCGACCGTACGATGTTCTTTCTGAACAGGCTCTACATGCAGACGTTATTGTGCCTCGTTTGCTTAAAAAGTTTTTGCTAAATATCTTAAAAGGTGCCATGACAACTTTAATGAACTGGTCCATCTACTTCGATCAGTTTCTCTGAAGTTTTCCTCAAGTTATAAAAATAAGTGTCAACGAGATCATCGTAAAAACACCGGAAATAATTTAAATAGGACCACAGAGTACTTGTGCTTCTGATTTTAAATTTAGTTATGCTTATTATTTATTAATTTATCTCAGGACCCTGGGGTTCTGAACCTTTGGAACGCGTACAAGAGGCTGAAGCCAACTCGTAGAGGCCCCTTAGACACTCTTCATGAAACGAACTACCAACCGACGATTATCTCTGTACGCGCTATGTTAGTGCGCCCAAGGACAACTCTCGGTTGGTGGGAAATTATATGGTTTAGGGAGGCTTAGCCGACTCAAGGACTATGTTAAGACTATGGCCCCTGCCTGTTATTAATATAATCGATAAGTCATTTTAATATTATTTTATCTTGGATGTATTTATTATACACATTTTTTTGTTATTACATGAACAAAATACAAATTTGAATAGCTTAGTTTTTTGCAAAAGATCAGTCTCATCGGTACTAATTTAAAATTTAAAATTTAAATACTGCCATTGTCAAAAGTTAACAAGTACAAGATTTCTGATATAAACGAGTATTTATTCAAACTTTATGCACGAGTGAGCGCTTTAAAACTGTATAAAGCTGAGCCTTAGGTATTTTCTACCAGACGACCATATTGACATTAGGTAGATAAAAAAAATATGTTCAAAATATTTTTAAAAGTGAAGATGAAAAGTTGTAAAGCTAGAATTAACCTTTTTTTTTAAAATTCCTCCCCATTTCGTACATCAATACGTATGTGAATTTGAAAGTGAAGGTACACATATGGTTGATTGAATTAACTTGTGTATTAAGGAATAGGGACAGGATCTAGGTACCCCGAGGAAATACGATTGGTTTTCTTATTCGTTATTAGTTGATTGCTTTAAGGGTTCCAGTTCTTGTGATTTCCCTCAGGATTTTTCACCCTATATTCCTTGTTTATAAGTGTAACGGAGAGCAGGTTTTTAGCTCTTGCAAATCTAACACCATAATCGTCTGCTACTAAATAAAACAAGTGTTTGTGGTTTTACGATATCAATAAATTAGGTATTATGTAAAATAGTTTAAAAATAATTCTTAATATTTTTGATTTACATTCAACAATAAAATTTGTGTGGAATGACTTGCATTCCTCAAACGTATTTACGTAAACTATAATATTAGACATGATACAATAATATAAATAGTTGTATATATATTTATTTGTATAGTCACAGTGAGGGCTTAAATGTTAACTATAAATACTTTTATACTAAACCTAACTATGTACATATAATACCAATACACAAAATGGCTGGCAGCATTGCCACGTTGAATGGCACAAATAATTGAACGTTATAAATAAAGAGTTATAAATAAATACCTACAAAATCCGATTTACTCTATTGGTGCTAACCTTGAGAGTATCGTCCTCAGATCAATAGGATCTGTAGAATTCAAAATTACTTTTATAATATCTTAAACTGGTTAGAAGAAGTAAACAATCCAAGTGTCACTCGGGTCAACTTATTTTAAGCCACGACATTTTGAAACAGGTAAACATTTTCTCTAAGATTCAGCTAAATTAGAAAATTGATTACGTTACGTGTGTCCACCCCCACCTACAAAGTTAATCGCGTTCTAATCAGTAATTTGGTCGTGTTAACGGCCAATTAGTGGGTGACCTTCAAGATGTTTACGTGCACTAAACCACAATGAGTTAAATAAAATAGTATATTGTAGCACTGTGAACAAACCGTGTTTATGGTCCTATATCATTATAAGGTATAATTAATTTACGCCAGTACTGCTGGAGTTTATAATTGTGTTACCTTTATACAAATAAACACTCGAACTGGTTACGCGCAGGACTTTAACCTCAGCCTCTGTATTTTTATTTTATAGGGGTTCATATTTATCTTCGATATAAACTAGTTTTTCTTGTTTACAGGTAAAATGACCTTACCAGCGCCTCCGAGCATCGACGAGTATGAGGACCCGTTCGTTCTGAACACGACGAACGTGACGAGCCACCCCGCATCCTACGACGAACAGTATGCGCTGGACCTGGTGGTGCCACTCACCGTCACTTACGTTGTTATCTTCGTGGCCGGGATCCTCGGCAACACCAGTACCTGCGTCGTCATCGCCCGGAACCGGTCCATGCACACCGCCACTAACTTTTACCTGTTTAGTTTGGCGATCTCAGACCTCATATTGTTAGTATGTGGCTTACCGTTTGAAGTGCACAGATTGTGGAATCCGGACACGTACCCGTTGGGCGAGGCGCACTGCATCGCCATCGGTTTGGCGTCGGAGACGTCGGCTAACGCGACCGTGTTGACAATAACCGCGTTCACGGTGGAACGGTACATAGCGATATGTCGACCCTTCATGTCGCACACCATGTCGAAGCTGTCAAGAGCCGTGCGGTTCATTATAGCCATATGGGTGTGCGCGTTGTGCACGGCGGTGCCGCAAGCAATGCAGTTCGGTATAGTGTCGTATGTGGATAATGGGCAGAATGTGAGCGCGTGTACAGTGAAGGGTGTGGGTGTTCATCAAGTGTTCGTTATCTCTAGTTTTGTGTTCTTCGTGGTGCCTATGTCCATGATATCAGTGTTGTATGCATTGATAGGTATTAAGTTGAGGACCTCTCGCGTGTTGCACCCCGTGAAAAAGCTCTCGGTGGACAGTAATGAGAGAGCCAGTGGGCAGATGCAGTATAGGAATGGAGCGTCACAGAGAAGAGTCATCAGAATGCTCGGTAAGTTCTGACACAAACACAATTTATTAAGTAGGTGACCTCTAGTATGGTAATGAGATTGTTAGCAAAGTGGAGCGAACGTTTTCCTCTTCAAAACATTTTAAGCATTTACCCATTTATACTCAATGTACTTATCAACTCCACTTATAGTTTTTAACTTTCAATAAGATGAAAAGTGTTATTAAAACATTTAACAAATAATAATTAAGTAAAACCTCGATTGATAATCTTCGTTATAAATACTTTTAGGTAGGTATTTCATCGAATTATACCTACCTAAAGGTTTTACTTTTATTTATAACGAAGATTATCAATCGAGTTTTGAAGCATTTGAATAGTTGTTAACATACCTCGAAAATCCATAATATGAAAAAGCTGAGAGTAAATTCTCTTTAAAGTGTAAAATTCGAACTAGCAAATACTTAAAGTCATCTCAAAGTAATGGGCCTATTACACTACTCGATATTCAGACAGTCTTAGTCGATGTCGCGTAGTGTACTATGGGTTAGACAGGTCTTACTCGGAAGAAAGTCTGAATATCGTGTGCTGAATATCGCGTAGTGTAATAGGCCCTTCAGTTAGATCTATTATATACTGTATCATTGCTAGGCAAAGCCTCCACTCCTTCCATTGCTCCCGGCTCTGAGTCACTTCTTGCCAATCCCTATGGAAGAAATCTCTCCCCATCGTGCGTTTCAGGGCACCTGCATTGTGTTGTACCGGCCAACCGCTCGATGCGGATGCGGTAGACATGTCCAGCTCAGTGCCATTTAAGCTGGGTAGCCTTCCGAGCCACGTCAATGTACTGTTTTAGAGAGTATAGCGTTTTAAACGTGATCTGTTATTTTAACATCTAGTATACTGCACTCCATAGCACATTGACAAACTTTATGTTATGGACTTTTGGATGTTAGTCAATGACCAAGACCCTACGCTTAAGGCTCTTACTCCCATTTAGTGCCATAAAACAGTGACTTTCTAGAAACAGTGAGCCTAGGTTCATATTAGGTCTTTAGCTATGAAATTGCCGTTTTTTAAAACGGTTTGCTTTGAAGTGTTATATCTTTAGATTGACTTGGAATTATAAGTTCAAATAAACTTTATATTAAAGGTACGTTATTCTTTTTTCGAAATTAGGCATTTATTGTATTCTTTGTGTTTTGTATTTTCTGTAATATCGCAGTTCTTATAACCATGAAAACTAATAAAAAACGTTTTTTTTTACATTAAGAGTTCCAACGTAGTAAATATGCATTTCAAAGAGCAAGCAATATCAATTACGTATACCTACGACTTTCTTCTAACAAAAGAACTTTGTGCTTTTGGTTTAATAGCTTTCGTTTTGGAAATTTTGTCTTGTTGCCGCACTGAGGAGAAAAGTTTTTCGTGAGATAAAATTTCCCACGTGAAAGTGATTGAAACAAAAATAGAATCCCATTCATTAGCAGTTTTAAGTCCATCATCATTAATACAGCCATTACATCATTAATATTGAGCTACCATTTGAGACACATTGTTTCCACGATAGAAAATGCAAAACACAAAGAAACTAATAAACACCTTATTATGAAAAAAACAATAACGTACCTATAATAAAGATATAACACTTCAAAGCAACCCGTTTTAAAAAATGGCAATTGCATACTTTAACTCCTATTATATAACATTATCAATATATGATTTTTTCGTATGACTAATACTTTTGACAAAAAAATTAAATAATAACAACATAAATATTTTTTCGCTTATTTTCCGCTCATATTCCTTTCGAACGGCTTTGATCTTTAAAAATATGTTTACATAAAATGAAATTGCTGGTGAAGTGTTCTTCAGAATGTATTACATAGTATATGTAAATCAATCAGTATTTTTCCAAGAAAATGGTTTTAAAGGTCAGCGGGGCACATTGCGGGCGCATACGGCAGTGCGAGTATGACTGAATTTAACTCCAGCCAGGTGTGAAAGTGCCTCTAAATAGTTGTTTCATGGACTAGTAACTCTTCTTCGGCGGGTTATTTCCTTTTTATCATAACAATTTTATTTCTAGTTCTCTTAATTATAATGACTGTCTTGATATTAAATTAATCATAGTATTTATTCGTTTATTATTCTAACGTATTATGAATAGGAATGTTTTAATATGATTAGCACCTAATCATAACAATATTAACTACTATTTCAAATATTATTATTGAACACACCAACCACTGAGTCGTCTTTCTAATCTCAAAGGTTGATTAGTATATAATACCTTGTTGCATTAAGTCACAGTACATAAAATTTAAATGAATAAATAATATCATGACATTGGCATTGAACTACTGACCTTGGCGTTTATCTAATTAAATTGAAAATGCCTGAATGAATACAAGATCTTATCTTCTCCAACCTTGATTGGAAATCTTTATTAATGTTTTACTCAACCTCGTACGCATACTGTTTTGAAAATTAGTGCATATAGTCAGGACTTAATGTCACATCATCATCATCATCATTTCAGTCGAAAAACGATATAGGCATCCTGTTGGTCATAGGCCTCCCAAGTGTCACCATAATGACTAGTCTTGTGTCTCGCATCCATCGGATACCCGTGACCCTCACCAGGTCATCAGTATACATATATGAAAATAAAATATAAATATTTATTATAATTTTCGTAGATTTATGCAACGGCTTAAACCGTTCTTTAAATTATTTGGTCGCGACGGTACTAAATAATATTAAACCAAATAAAACTTAATTAAGCCAAGTAATAGAATTAATGTGACAACAAGTAATGGAATCACTTATTGAAAATTGTAATGAATTTTTTCATGAAATACATACTATTGTCTACCTTCAACATTTAATATTCCGATAGTGATCAATTATTTATGAGTACCAAAGTAATGACCGTAATAGGTAAATTAAAATTTCTAATCTAAGTCCCAACGCATCATTATAATTATTATCAGCGAAAAAGTCGCGTACACCAGTATGACATTTTGTCTGTACAGAATAGTTACTTCAAGTACCTCATGTCCTTCTGTAAGGTCTAATCTATTTCTGTGTCAAAATTCATCGAGATTGGCTCCGCAGTTTTGGCGAGAAAACGTAACAGATAAATAGTGTGAAAGGCGGAGACGCATTGAAAGGCTTTTTAAATATAGAATTCTAAGCTTTTTAAACATAAACCTTATAAGGTATAACTATGCTGCCAGTATGCAAGCCAGCAATTTATGTGTGGCCTCTATGGTCGCCAAAATAGACAGGAAGATTTTCTGAGGGTGGGAAATCATTTAATAACTTTACCCGGTCTAGGTGAAGCGAGAAGGAGTTTTAGACTTTTACTGACTAAAACCCACATCCTGCACCCCACCTCCCTCCCTCACCCTCTTCAGGCTCTTTGCGATCCAGGGTTAATCTTTCGAACAATCTCTCAACTCACTTATTTTCGCATTTATAATCTATTGACTGTCCTGTTGGTCTGGTCTAGTGGTTAGTTAGTGGCTCTGACTGCTCGTGGGTGCGATTCCCACCCAGGCAAAGGTCTATTATTATTTTAGCTTCTATTTTTAAAGAAAATACTGTGAAAATAGAAGTTAAAAGCAATGCTGTTACGTTATTAAAAGTCCATTACAAGTTTCCTAATCTATTTAGGTATTCACAAGTCTACATCTCTCACCGAACTCTCCAGTCGCAGGTTTTCTGGAAGATTTTTTTTAAATAAGCAGCTACTTTGTGGTCTTCTACCAGTATTTTTGTTTTCGTTTTTAAGTATTTGTGTGTTCATAAATTATGTATCACGCAATTATCATAAAGGCGATATTTTGTGTGTTATGTTTGTTGGTTATTTATGCTCCAACGGCTGAACGAATCTGGATGAAATTTGGCACAAGCGATTATCCTGAAATAGCACATAAGATACTTTTTATCCTGAGAGTATTGTTAATTTTCTAATTTCACGCGGGCGGAGCCACTGGCACAAGCTAGTGAATAAATATTATAAATAAATATATTGTAAATAGGTATACTAGCAGCTGTCAGGGGCTTTCAGGTCATGGTCTATCCGTGTACCAAGTTTCTTCTAAATCTGTTCAGCCGTTTAAGCGTAAAGAAGTAATAAACTTACACAATATACTTTGCTTTTATAATATTAGTGTGATAATAATAAAACCTTCAGATTTTAGGAAAGTTAATGATGTGAAGCGCGAATTGTGCCATTTGTTCCAGACGTAAAGACACCAAATAGATAGGTAGTTCTATGGTAAAGATCAAGTTCTGTCAAACGTCCCAGAGGGCGCATCTGCAAATAATTAGCGTAAACAATAACTTTTATCTCGAACCATTACACACACTTACAAGTTTTTTATTCTTAATAAATAACATGCCTGCTAGTGTAACAGATTGTTGAGGGTCGGATTAAGGGTTAAACGGGTTGAAGGCATGTCCCAGGAGTACTATATATTAAATTATATCATATTGAAACAACATATCTATCCTTTTTGTGGTTACGTTTCTTATCTCCCAGGAGTAACAAATTCATAAAGGAAAATAATTAGGAAATGAAGCCGAATTTGTAGGAATGACCGAATGAACCCAAATCACCTATAAATTGTATTAGCTGCGGTTCATTTGGTCGACGACTGTGCCATTATTTGCTCATCTACCCTTTTACAAGGAAACTACTTTACTGTGTACCTATTACGTTTATTTGGGCAATACGTTATAATGTTCATTTGTTAGTGGTACTTCGTGTATGCCTATATATGGCATGAGGAATAATCTTTTGTCCATATGTAAGCAGTTTCTAAAGTAGGGCCGATGCCTGCTAAGGCTGCGATAAGGTTTTAGTCAGTAAAAGTCTGACACGCCCTCTCGCTCCACCCGAGATCGGGAGACGTCATTTTGACAGAAGAGGTTGTAATCGTATTGTCAATACTGGCAGTCGAGAGATAGACGAATGTTTAAATTTATGTTAGACAGAAAAGAAGAAAAAAATAATTTGTATTTTTGCTGCTCACTATAAAATAAAAACTTTATTTTGTCATTATATATGAATATTATTCAAGTACCGTTATTACTATGTACTCACACATGTGATGATTTCTTACCTTAAAAAATAAATGTAAGTAATTTTCTTTTTTTTTTCAGTCGATTAGAATTTCATTCAAATGTATTTCTATGGGACGTTTCCAAGAAGTGTGAGGGCGTAAGGACTCGATTAAGAGGACTATTTGAACTATTTTTTATAATCAATTCCAATATGCGCCAAAAAGGTTTATAAATAAACGTATAAAGCAAAAAATACTACATTATTTTTGTGTGTTCGGTTGTTTTACCAGTTTTCAGAGGAAAATATGAAAAGTTTAATTTTATTTCTATTCTACTAAAATTTTATCTCATAAAAAGTTTACATCTATAATCTGCTGGCGCTCCTGATGGACGTTGTCCTGGTCGAAATCTGGAATCACGTCAAAAAAAAAACCCGATTGCAGCGGCACCTATCGGGTCCAATTTTATTTTCATACCACCCAGAGACTTACTCAAATATAGAAACTAAACATCCAAATCGGTCAACCAGTTTAGGAGGCGTTAGTTAACAAACGCACGTACAGAAGAATTATATATATTTAATAAAGATAAATAAATCGTAGGTTTTATGATTATAAAACTATGTAAGTTTCATAATCATAAAACCTTCCTATAAATTTTATAATCACAAAACCTACCATTTTAAATATTAGTTAGGAATTTGTGGTTGTACTCCTACTAGTGTACTATTTTTTTTTACCCAAAATTTGATTGGTGGAGAATAAAGAAAGAAAATAAAGGCCATTTTCCTTTCAGCCAGGCCAGGTTCATTTGAATGATGAAATCTTGTAGCATTAATTAGTTACTTTTTCCCTATATACCACTACTATAAATAAAGTTTATATGAATAAATAAATAATGTAAGGTTGGTTCTAAAGCTGGCAGACTAATACAGAACCTAATGCCGTATTAAAGACACCCAGAAGACCTAAAAGGATTAGGGTCGCACCTGATTCTACTTTAGTACCTATAATTTACGATACGAAACACTCTACGGTATGTTTTACTTTTGAAAAGAAAAATAGATAGCCTTTACGTGATATTTAAAATGGAGATCCGAAGAGATAACCAGGTTTTGCTCAAAATCCAATATTTTTTCATTTAAATGTTTAGTCTATATTTAATATATTCTTCATTCATCATCGTCATCATCATTTCAGCCGAAAGACGTGCACTGTTGGATATAGGCCTAACCCAAGCGTCGCCAAAACGACCGATCCTATGCGTCTCGCACCCACCGCATTCCCGCGACTCTCACCAGATCGTCGGTACACCTTGTGTCCTTCCAACGCTGCGTTTTCCGGTGCGCGGTCGCCTCTAGAACCTTTCGCCCATATCGACCATCCGTTCTACGAGCAATGTACCTCGTTCACTGCCAATTTATTCTTCTAAACTAATTAAGTAAGTTATAATATAAGATTTGGACTTTTGGATTTTTGTGTTTGTAATGAATAAACTAAAAAGCTACTAGACCGATTTTATTACACTACATTCACCAATAGAATACTTATCACTGGGTAATTTACGCAATTATCATTGCTTCCAAAGGAATATTTTTTACTTACATATTTGTCAAGTCTTAATCATAATTAAAATTCTACGATCTTTTTTGTTAATTCAAGCGCAATTAATTTTGTTGATTCCGGTAAAGAACACCGACCAACCTATAAATAAATCTGACGTTGAAGCCAAACAGTGAAGAAAACTTGTGGAAACCTACCCAGAAGTTAATAATAAAATGAATTTGTGAATGAATGTAGCCCTCTCTGATGTCACCTTGGTTTAATTACGCACGCTGAAGTAGGACAATTAGATTTAAACTGACGAATGATATTTTCCGCCGTGGGTAACAAAAACATCACGCTTTTGAGCTGTTTTCATCAACTGACAAACCATTGCGTTTTGTAGTAGGTGGACGTGAATATGTATGATGTTATATTCAACGCTGTACAGTGTAAAATTTCCTGTGGATAATGCCAGTACACAAAACTAGCCCAGAGGACACGGTTTTTTTTCTAGGTGGGAAAATCATCTTATGACAAATCCCGCTCTTGGGCGGAGCGAGAGATAGTGTCAGACTTTAACTAACTAAAAACCCACTCCTGTTCCTTCGTTGCCTTCGTCCCAGGGTCCGGGTTTCGTTTTCACACTACCCATTGCCCCAGTAGGCTTCGACCCTGCTGGGCCCCTACGATTTGCTGACATCTCCCTGAAGCACGCGTGGAACAATACGCGCCGTCGACGACTTGGGCTTGGTCCGGACGGTTACCGGACGGTCGGACGGCGGGCCACCCATTGCCCGCCGTCCGCAAGCCCGCGCCTACGGTGGCCGGAAATCGGGATCGGAATCCCGGCGGCGGTCGGGGCGTGAGGACTGTTGCCGTTGCCTCACGCGATTGGCCGCCTCCTTTGCTAGCATTACTGCTTCGCAGAAGGGGGCGACCGCCTGCCATTTCTCCTCGCTCCAGACCATGGCCTGTACCAAGGCCCGGCGCGAGAGATCGCCGCCGCCGATCGCCCCCACGAGGACACGGCGTTGCTCTTCCCAAGTGGGGCACACCTCCACCGTGTGCTCCACCGTGTCCTCCGGGCGGTCCACACAGTGGCGACACCCGGGCGTCGCTTCCGCACGAATTCGGTGCAGGAACTTCCCGACCTTCCCGTTTTCGGTGAGAACCTGCGTCATGCGGAAGGTGAGGACGCCGTGAGGTCTTTCCAACCACGCCTCAAAGAGGGGACTTACCGCCATAATTGTGGCGTGCCCAGCACTGGGTCGCGACAGCCGCTGTCGCCATTTTTCCATGAGAACCCGCTGGAGCTCCGTCAGTTCGTCCGTCCGTCGCCCCGGCGTTGCATCTCCATGCGCAGATCGTGCATGAGAGCAAAGCCTGTTGCTTCCAGATCCCATGGTGGCTGGCAGGCAAGGAGGCTCGCGCTTCGCGGGAAATCGTCCGGTATCCTCGCACTATCCGTATGGCCATGACCCTCTGGCATGCGTTCAGTATATGGGCGCCGGCGCTGCGGAAGCAGCTGGCGGTCCGACTGAACGCAACTCGGCCCCGGTACGAAAGGCAACGAAGGAACAGAAGTAGGTTTTTAGTCAGTAAGAGTTTGACACTATCTCGCGCGGGATGTCATTAGATGATTTTCCCATCGAAAAAAAAACACACACAAAACTAAACATATAAAATTCTTAAAAATACCTGCAAAATACAATGGTTTGTGCTCCAGTGTTTACTTCTAATGACTAAGAAGTCCCAGAAAATATTTTCTTTTCAATATTTTCCTAGATTTACTATTCAAGTTTTAATTAAATCATTTTATCTTACATCTACTTTGAAGACGAATGCCTCCGTCTCTACTTGTTTTAAAAAGTACCTGACCTCTATCATTTCGTAAAGAGAATAGTTTTGCTAATTCCACAACGTTTTAAAAAAAAAACAACGACCACTAATTTGTTTCTGAATATTTACTGTTGAATGTAAAAGAGAATAAAAGGCTATGAATAGAAATAAATTGGCTATTTTGATTGGTCTATTTTGAAGTCATTTAGTTTGATGGCTGAAGCCATTACATTCGTGAATTCCAGCTATAAAACATAATAATTTGATGCAGGTTAGGTATGGAGGGCTGGCGCGCGTGGGTAGATCTAGTAAATGTAAGTTGGACTCGAAAGACCGATTTGAATATGAAATTCTAGAGTTTATGAAGAGCTCTATGTATTTCTAGAGTTGTATGAAAATTAAGACATTATTAAATAGTAGTGTCTGACTTTTGGTTTTGAATTCTAAAATTTCTACGGACTAAAGCCACACCTATGTTCCTTCTTTGCCCATTGCATTCCAGGACCACGGCGTTCCCTTTGGGAAGTCAACCCATGGGCCCAGTGGGCTCCTGCTCTTCGGGGCCCCTACGGTTTTACTGACATCTCTTTGAGGCGCGCGTGGAACACTACGCACCGTTGACGACGCAGTTTCGGTCAGGACAGCGAGCTACCCATTGTTCATCGTCCACAAGCCTAAGCCTTCTGTAGCTAGAAGTCGGGGGCTGGGGCGTGAGGATGTACATTACTTAATGCGTGCGGTCGCCTCTTCGCTAGCATTACGGCTTCACAGAAGGAGGCGACCGACGAGTTTCAGCAACATTTCTGTTTTGACCGGAATTGAATTCAAGAGCACCGCAGTACGTTGCACCTTATTTATAAGATAAAAGGTAATTTTATCTTGTACTTCAAATGTACAGATTGAATGATTCATCTTTTAGTACGTCATCTTGTAATAAACACGTCGAACTCCTCCGAAACAGCTTGACCGATTTTTATATTTTCGTGTTTATTTGGTAGGTCAGCGAATAGGTCGTAGGCTATTGTTTACGCTCCTACTCCCACTCCCATTTTTTCCTTTGACAATTTATAAGTCAGAACAACGTTTACCCAGTCAACTAGTATAATATAAAATGTGATTTAATAAGAAAATGAGACTCATTGATCAAGTTTGACTATCTTTTCTCCCACAAAACAATACCTTACAAGGGGTAGTGTGGAAGTGGAACCCAGGGACCTTGGACGAAGGCAAAGAAAGAACAGGAGTGAGTTTTTAGTCAGTAAAATTCTGACACTATCTCCCGCTCCGCAAAAGAGAGAGAGATTTGTTATTAGATGATTTTCCCAGCTAAAAACAAAACCTTACAAGGAAAGGTATCGGCCGTAAAAAACTAGTTCGGTCTAACACTTTACAAAACCTCAAAAGGATAGGATCAATTTCCATGACTTTTATACTAGTTTGTGTACCCCATATATATTTATCTTTCGATCTGTACCGTATTAATGGTGAACTTAGCTATTGCCAGAGGTTTCACCAGCATTAAAGTACAAAATTATCCCTAAGGCGCATATTTTGGAAAAAAGATATTCTGTGTGCCATTCCAGGACATGCTCTACACGTGTGTCATCTAAATCAAAGTCAAAATTTTTTATTTCTCATAGGCCTACATGGGCACTTATAAAACGTCAGAAGCTAGTGCACGGTTCCAAATTATCTAAATCCGTATAGCCCTTTAAGTGCGAAGGAGTAACATATATACAAACGTTTACATTTATACCATTACTTTGATTTTCACTACCAAGTGTGGAATTCAATAAATCATTAAAGAGGTTATGCTGTCAACTTTTATTTGTTGTAAAACCATTAGGTGCGCTCTGTATTATAATTTATCTTGGCCAGCAGACTGTCCCTTGACCGCAGTTACTTAACAATAATTAATCATATTTTCCGAAACACTGGGTCTTTCGACACGAAGTTTTTTGACATAAAAGTATTATATTTATTATGATGTATGAAGTACAGTACGTGATTGGTTTAAGTCTTGGTAAAGTATATTTTTTATTTAACTGTAGGTGCTATATTAACATAATGTTGCTGTTAATGTCAAAATACAAGTTTATTGTGCCATAAACAGCCGTATCCTTTTTTTTGTTAACTTTGAAGTTTGATTTTTTCGCAACTTCAAGGGGCTGCAGATTTGAGTATATGGTTTTAATTTCAACTCGATACCATCATGCGTTACCGAGATAAAGGGTCCTAACAGACAGACAGACAGACAGACTTTTTTTCTTTTGAGGTACGGAACCCTAAAATTAAAAAATAAAGCTATATCGTTACAAACTATAATAAAAGCGTGTTAAACCTATTTTTTGTTAATCACATAACGTGGTAATGAAGTATGTGTAATAAAGTTAATGAAAGGGTGCTAAAAATAATTAGTTGAAAAAGTTACGTGTTTATGTAATCAAAACGTAATGTGTACGGACGTCTATCACGCCAGGCGTGAACCGCACGCACCGCATGAAAACATGTCAAACAAAAGTGATTGACACGCGAGTGCGTGCCGTATTGCCGTCATAACATCGATCATTATGTTTGTTTTCCTTTAAAAGTAGGTAGATCAGTCTTCTGGGGAGTAGGTTCATGTCAAAAGTGAAGCAAGTGGGTATTGAAAAAGAAATTTCTCGCCTGCCAGTCTGCGCCTGAAAACTCTAACTTTTTTTTAAATATAAAATTCTACAACCACCACACAACGTCGTCGAGTCTCAAGCTAAGCAGAGCTTGAGTTATGAGTACTTACTAAACAACTGATAAACATACTTATATATTTCTAAATATTATAGATAAATTACTCCCAGACACAGAACAAATTTTAATGATCGTGCTCATCACACAAACATTTGTCCTGGGTGGGCATCGAACCCACGACCTTCGGCGTAGCAGTCAGGGCCACTAACCACTAGACCAACAGACAGGCCAGTCAGCTTATATATTCTCTTTTGAATGAGCCCGGGCTCGATTAGTTTTTGATGGTGTGGTTGGCGCAATGGCTGCGTACAGTTTTGTTTCCCGCACAGAACTAATATAACAAATATTAGTTCTGTGTGCCTGCTGATGTTTGTTTCGGGTCTGAGTGTTTTGTGTATGGGCTAATTCCTAGTGAATATATTTCCCCTGAGGCATAGTTTTGATAAAAAAAGAAAAAATGGTTATTTATTATTAGGATCGATAACATTACATGCACTGGGAACTTACAGGATCAATTATAAAACTCCATTGAAGCGCTGCAACAATTAGAGACAATCATAAAATTACCACAAAACATTTGATTTTAAAACACATAAGATTAGTTAATTAGCATTGCTTAGGATGTCAAGGAGAAAAATAATAATTAGAATTAGTAATAATAACAGAAAAATGCAGAACAAGAAATAAAAATGGGAATTGATAATTAATACATGTCATAATTGAATTAAATGATTGAATTAACCCAAATTAAATTAAAATTAGCTTATAAAAAAATACAATAAAATAAAATAAAATATAATCTAGTAAAAATTACACAGAAAGTTGAAGCTATGTGCACGATCCAAAACAAAGATCTTTAAGGACAATAATGTACAAAAAACTCCATGGTCATGCAAGAATATTGATACTTCTTGCCTTATTTGTCATTCAGTTGTAAATTGATATTTGTGACTAACTTAGTGACATCTCTATGTAAATATACAGAAGACCTCATCGTTTTCGTTTCCGTGCATTCTCAAGTTTCACTTTGATAACTTCAATATAACTTCAATAGCAGAAGCCGGCTATCCACTGAGCAATCCAATATCGCACCAAAAACAAAAATGGAAAAATGAAATCTGGAACTCAGAATCAAATAAAATTTTATGTAACTTCCCGTTTTTCAGTATCCAATATAGAGTTGCTTTTGTCTTTGTACTGCATTTTGAAGGCTTAGGAACACTATAAAGTATGGTAACAAATGAAACGATATTTCGTAGGTAACATAAACATGAAAGCATTGTTCAAGCACTTTTTATGTATCGGCTCGCGTTTGAGCACTATTTCACCTGATGGTAAGCGATGATGTGGCCAACGATGGAGCACGCTTGCCTAGAAGTAACCTTTTCACTCTTGACCAAAAGAACATCCCTTAGCTGTGTGCACAATGAATGTGTTCTCAAAACGCTTTGTACGTATCGGTGGGATGTCCACCATGTTGCAATGGCGCAACGTCGTACGTCTAGTGGTCCGATGATAGAACGGACTTATTGGGATAATAATTATTTTTCTGTAAAATAGAAAATTTCCGAGTTGCTAACAGACATACAAAACTGATTGTGCCATACCTAATCTGTAATAAATGTAAATATGTATGGAATTTAGTTCACAGTTCATAACCACCTAAATGTTAGGTATGCAATTTAGATAATACATTTTTATGCAAATTTATGACATTTGGCCAGAAATCTTTAATGAATACAGCGCATTGACTTCTAAATAACAGTTTTTCGTTTATTTTAATAGATTTAAACTAAGGTTTCTTCAAAATAAGATAATATTTCATAGCCATGTTTATGATATTTATAGAATTAGTTACGTTCAATTATCCTATTGCATATTAGGGTCAAATACAGAAAAACAGAAAACCGTTACCATGGATATTCTTTACATATTGAGTATAAGACAGAGTCGAAGGACTCGTGTCTGTATTGCCAAAAAAATAAAAATAGTGAAATATCTATTATTATTATTGTGCACACCTAATACAGTGTAGTCTTTTTTTATCCCAAAGGTTGACTGGTAGAGAATACCTTAATTGTTACATTAAGTCCGCCTATGTATCGCTACTGTATGGATGACTGGATGGATGAAATAGCGACAGGTCCGGGGAACAACTTGTGACCCACGGATGCCCCTCAAGTTGAAGGGTGAAATCTAAAAGTCCGTGATAATGCCTGTCATACTGTATGGATCAGAATGTTGGGCTGTGAAAAAGACGGATGAAATAGATTGATGGTGTGATGTGAAGAGAATGGATAAAGTGAGAAATGAGTATATTAGGGGAAGTTTGAAAGTGGTGCCAGTGACTGAAAAGTTGAAAGGGAATCGTTTGTCTTGGTATGGTCATGTGTAGAGGAGGGATGAAACGCATGTTACTAAAAGAGTTATGAATTTACATGTGAATGGATGGAGAGGGAGATCAAAGTAAAGATGGATGGATTGTGTGAGAAGTGATATGAAAGAAAAGGGAGTTAGTTAGTGATAGCGTGACGAATGACAGGACATAATGAAAGAAAAAAACGTGTTGTGCCGACCCCAAATAAAACGTGACAAGGTTAGAAAGATGATGATGATGATGTACCGCTACTGTATAAGTTTAAATAAATAAAAATACAGAACAAACTTTCATGCAGATTACAATAGTAGGTAAAGTGATTTATGAGGAAGGTTTAGGTGTATAATACATGCACATTATAGTAGAGGAAAGCCAAGAATTTCAAAGATTTGTAACACCCGTACGAAGCTCGTGCGGGTTGTTAGTTTAAATTTATACGTGGTTAATCAAAAATACGTGGGTACATGACACGATATTTAGGTGATTTCCCAAATAAAATGGTACGAGTATTTCTGTTTGTTTTCATAAGAAAGCTACCTAAATTCAAAACTGTATGTTATTTATATAAGTACACGACCTTTATTACACGTCTGGCGTTTACTGTTTAAATATAAATAAATCTCCTTGTAATTACTGTAGTGCATACAATAAACGAGTGGCGTAGAGCGTTAATAGCTTTTTATGTCAAAATATAATGGGTTAAACCGCTATTTTATTTGCTGCATAGGCTTTGTCTATGTCCATTTAATATTAAAAAATATGCGGATTGTTTCATGTTTTTTTGCTGGTCTACAAATAATGAATACACGTTTTCTTTATTTTCGTCGTTTATGAATAGTATAAAGTTGTTTTTAGTGTCTGTCTAATGACAGCGGTTTTCATTGAAACTGCGCAATGGATTTTGATGCAGTTTTCATAATTATTTTGAGAATGCATATCCGAATGTTTAATTTTACATAAGTTTTGTGCGAAGTAGGGCTTAGTGACAAGTCACTGAATGATAAATGTACATTTAAACAACAATTGGTGGGAAATGAACCAAGTTATTGTATCCTCCCAGGCTTTGTGGTTAATGAGAAATCTTACTTGAAAGAAACTTTTTAGAAGTACCTAACTCTCTTAGTTTGTTTGGCAATAAATACAGAATACACAATAATGAAACCGGGGACAAATAGACAACTAATTTAACTTTAGGTACGAAAACCGAGGTCGGAACAAGTAGAGCCAATAAAAATGTTACTCATCAATTTTGCTGCAGATATTTACATCCATAATTTATTATTATTTACGACAGTCCATATTTATAGTTTCTTTTTAAACGGTAGTAGCCAGCTCAAGTGTCATTTATATTTGACCCAATTGGTGTCTGTAAAATGTCTTAATTCAGGGTCATGAGGTCGATTCCTGAGTCGAGACTCGAAACAGTCTGTACGATTAGGTAATTGTTTTAAGGCATTTATCTGATTTACGTTTTTAGGGTTCCGTACCTCATAAGCGAAAACGGAATCCTTATAGAATCGCTTTGTTGTCCGTCCGTCTGTCTGTCAGTCTGTCAAGACCGTTTATCTCGGGAACGCATGGAGGTATTGAGTTGAAATTAAAACCATATACTCAGGTCTGCGGTCCTTTGAAGCTGTAAAAAATCTTTTATTACTTTACTTAATATTATAATAGGTATATAAAAATAATAATTTGCGAGTAAGATAGAAAACCTGTACAAGTACTTATTACCTAAGATTCAGAAAATTCTTTCTCAGACCAAAAGTTACTGTATAGCAAGAGAGAGAAAGAAAAGTAAAAATAATCATTTGTGCGTAATTTTAGAACTTTTAGGGATTATGCAACAGGTGTGAATGTTCACGCTAATCCCTACTTCAAGTGCTGCTTCATCTAGATCGGGGTTCTGGAGACAATGAAAATCGGGTTGCGTTGACCGAATATATTTCGCGTGATCCCAGGGAGAACTGTTCGCCCGAATCAGTGCGCAGTAACTGATCGTTCCAAAGCGTATGTACATCACGCGCGCATACAATTTGCTAACCTTGCACTCTGCCTTACGTGCTTACACGTGTCCCTACAAACTGATTAACTGAAAACTAACAATATACCTATGTGTAAGGAACAAAACAAGAAACTGTGCGAGGCCAAAAAGGTGCCTAGCTTTGCATATTTCTGAGGCTAGGTATAGTTATTGCTTAAGCCACTCCGCACTACTTAAAAGCAATATGACTGGCCTGTTGGTCTAGTGGTTAGTGGCCCTAACTGCTACGCCGGAGGTCGTGGGTTCGATTCCCACCCAGGACAAATATTTGTGTGATGAGCACGATCATTTGTTCTGTGTCTGGGTGTAATTTATCTATAATATGTATGTATTTAGAAATATATAAGTATGTTTATCAGTCGTCTAGTACTCATAACACAAGCTCTGCTTAGCTTGAGACTAGACTGCGTTGTGTGATAGTTGTGGAATATTATATTATTATTATTAATATATTACGCAGCGCTGGTGTTCTGCTAGGGCCCGCTGCGCCGTGCCACGAACAAAGAATAGAACATTTTAGCCACGAGAACAGTCACGGAACGTGGGTAGTGCGGAGTGGCTTAAGCAATATATACCTTCTCATAATTATCTTTGGGCTTAAGCTATAGCTACCTATTAAAATACTTATTTATTTTTAATTTTTACCTTTTTATTGATATGGCCAATCTATAATAATAGGTCTTTAGCTATGAAATTGCCGATTTTTATAACGGGTTGCTTTGAAGTGTTATATCTTTGGATTGTCTTGGAATTATAAGTTCAAATAAACTTTATATTAAAGGAGGAACCGTTAATATATATTCTTTTTTCTAAATTAGGTATTTATTGGTTTCTTTGTGTTTTGTGTTTTCTGTAATATCGCAGTACAAATCTGTCAGTGTTGGGTAGCTAATTTACCAAGGAAGACTAGGTTATAAAAAAATATCGCTATGACCTACGGGAGCGGAGTACCGATCAAAGACGCGGGTGAAACAGCGGGGGACAGCTAGTCATCAAATAACTCTACCCGCTCTGTGTGAAGCGTGCGGTAGTGTTAAACTATTTCTGAGTAAAACCCACCTCTGTTCTTTCAGTTGCCCTGTGCGTTTCAGGGCCGAACTCTTACGATCAATCCAGTATATAAAAGAGATGTCAACCACAGAGGCCCAATAGGTTCACGGATAATTTTTGAAAAGGAAACCCGTGGTCCTAGAATGCAAAGGGCAACTGAAGGAAATAGGTGTGGTTTTAGTCAGTAATAATCTGACATACCCTTTCGCGCTACCCAAATAAAGAAAAATATTTTATTAGGCACACTGTAAAAACAAGATTTAAGACAACTAAGAAAAAATAAAGAACACTGACACAATGTGTGTCTCATGGCTGTGCCAAACAGGTCCAGTTCAGCAAAAAATGCCAGACAACAACATGGTAGTCAGTGGTAGTTGCCTGACGCTGGTTTTCAACTGAACTTTATTGAGAGTGAACGGCAGTTATTTACTTATTAGCATTATGTGTAATGTAAAAGTATTATGTGTAAGGTAATTAAATATATATAAATGTTAATGTGTGATAAATAATAAACAGGTGTTTAGATGATGATCATTGGATGATACCCCCCTCAAAAAAACCTTGGTAGATATCGGTCCTAGCTGGCCCCGATAATTTTGCAATAATTTTCCACCTACGACTGCTGCTATTTCAATTTTGGTTGCTATGTTTCAGGGAGCTTTGTTCGTAAAAACTGTTGATACGATTTTTCACACAGCCGTTTATACCTCATCAGCCCGTTATTTATAAAGACTTTTCCTTTACTCCATTATACTTAGTGGTCGTGGTAGGCACTCACAATTTGGGCGCCTCGATTTTCTTGTTTCTATCTTCATAAGTTCAGAGATAATACGTCTTCAGACTCGTAAATCTGTCAATCAAATTTATATTATAGTAGACTTATTTTATAGTTGACTAGCCTCTGCCAGCGGCTTTGCCCGCGCGAAAGAAGGTTTCCATCATACAAACTTTGGACCCCCATTTTATCCCCTTAGGGTGTGAATTTTGAAAAATCCTCTCTTAGTGCTTGCCTACGTCATAAAATGAAGCTTTGTGCAAAATTTCGCGCTCCTAGTCTTAGTAGTTTAGGAGAACCTGACTGACATATCAGTCAGTCAAGTTCTCTTTTTATTTATATATATAGATTAAATCAGATGTAATCGTAAGTATATCTATGGATCAGTTCACCGACTAGATTATATAATTTTTTGTGTTAAGTATTCTAGTTTTGGAAGCCTCTAATTTCCTGTAGACACTGGTTTGAATGTTATATAACTTTAATTTCGGCATTCGAGACACGTAGTTGAAGCATTTTTGTTTTAATGACTGGTAACTTGGAGTTTTCGTGATTATAGACGCGAGAATGAAACATGCATATAAAAACTCCATGAAGTATTACTCTGTGATTTTTGCTATAGGTAGATATTTATTTATAGCAGATAGTGTAATTTTAGTTAATATATGTTAGCTGAAATTATACAGCAATTGTCTTTTTGAGTAACGATCTGTTTGGAAATAAATCAAATGCTTATAATAATAATAACCTAAAAACATAAACCTTTTTGCAGTCGGGTGAAAACACAAACGCAATTTTTCAAATCTCTTTCAGGAGACTAGTGAGAGAATTTAATGTCTAGGAAATGAAGAGACAACAGATATATTTTTTATTTTGTAGGGTTTCGTACCTCAAAAGGAAAAAACGGAACCCGTATAGGATCACTTTGTTGTCCGTCCGTCTGTCTGTCAAGACAGGAACGCGTGAAGGTATTGAGTTGAAATTAAAACAATAAACTCAAGTCTGCGGTCCCCTGAAGCTGTGAAAAAGTCAAACTTGTAAATTCATAGTTCCCGTTGTCCTAGAATTCTGAAATTTGGCATAAAGCGAGGTTTCATAGCATAAATATAAGAAAAAAACTGAAAACTAAATTTGTAGTTACGTCACAAACAAAAAACATTTTTTGGGATTCGTAAAAATCTTTGAGACTGAATTCGGGAATTGAACTGTTTTCATAGGTAAGTTTGTACGGAACCCCCAGTGCGCGAGTCCCACACACACTTGCCCGGTTTTTTTTATTGATGATAGGATCGCACCTGATCGCTATATCTAACCGAGTTTACACTGTTACACATTGTGGTGTTGTTCATAATCATCGTTCACCAGTTTAAATAAATACTGTTTAAAATAAATGAGTAAATAATAATCTTCTACATTTTAGATGGAAGTCATTTTATTCAGTTCCTGTTTGGGATTTAGGTATTTTAGTTTTTTTTTACAGAAAAATATACACTTTATTAACTTTTAGGTGACTATGTCTTAAAACAAACTCTTCTGGGTTTATATTGTAGGATTATTTACCAAACATCCAAAACTACAATAATGCGTCTTCATAGATTTTTTCCAAAATTGCTCTGCTGATAAAACTTAGATTTTTTGATTTTGTGTTTTTTATTTCCACAACTATCACACAACGCCGTCTAGTCTCAAGCTAAGCAGAGCTTGTGTTATGAGTACTAAACAACTGATAAACATACCTTATATATTTCTAAATACATACATACACACTATAGATAAGTTACACCCAGACACAGAACAAATGTTCGTGCTTATCACACAATCATTTGTTCTGGATGGGAATCGAACCCACGACCTCCGGCATAGCAGTCAGGGCAACTAATCACTAGACCAACAGGCCAGTCGATTATATTTACGATATATTAAAATCCTTACGATAAAATATAGTAGCACCGTCGTATCTTGTCTGTTTGCAGAATTCCATATAGGGAGAAGACTAAAATCACAATTGCCGGTCTTGAGGTCCGGGATCTCCGGTTACATCATCGTTCTACCTTCTAGTTCTTAGTAATACAAGGAAATGATAATATCATGAACATATAACTATTAAAGATTTACAAAGATAATCTTCATCAATAAATTATAGCTTTATATTTATTGCTAGAAACAAAAAAGACTTCTTGACAATCGACCGTATAGATCGTTGATAATTTGTTTTTTAATTATAAATTTACTAGACACATGTAGAAAGCCAGCCAAGTTTGCAAAGCAAAAGGGTGGTTTGACAGTAGTTTAGGAAGAAAAGATTAAAAGTGGTTTACTTTGCTACTCAATAGTGGAACTTGGTAAATTGTAACACACTTTACTAAAATATAGCTATAATTGTCCAAAATATAGCCATATTTGACTAAAATATAGCTAAGCGCAAAGAATTAAATTCGTGGGTAAAAACTTGCCAAGTCGCGCTATTGAGTGGCAACGAACACGACATGTTTTCTTGTAAATCAACTGTAGAACGTCGTGCATGACAAGAACAATGTTTTAAGGAGATTTGAGAGAACATTTTTTTTTCTTACACGTGCCCCCATACTCATTCACAATTAGGACATACTTATTCCTACTCCTGTATCGTGAGTGTGTACAAACAAGTAAACTCACATATATAAGACCTCGACCTGCCCCCCTAGCCAAGTTACAACCGTTTCGTTTCGATTCTCTTTTCGTTGATCGCCTCGAGTCCTTAGTCCTTATTCCTTTGTTCTTACCACGTGGCTGAGCGTTGAGATGACGTCAGAATAAAGGAGTGGGAGTGGCCTACTCGAGGTGATCAACGAAAACAAAATCGAAACGAAACGGTTGTAACTTGGCTAGGGGGGCTGAAACGCCTATCTGTAGGCCAAACAAATATTTTTTCCGTGCGGGTTCGACCCGCGACACGCAGTGCAGTAGCCAATCGCTCAACCACTGCGCCAACCGTTCCGTCCAATCTTTTATAAGTCATTATAGAGAACTTTGCAATCTTTCACATTTATGTTTTGGAATGGATATTATTTACACTATTTAGCCATTACGATAATCATCATCGTGATGGAAAAACGGTGAAAAACGGTTTGCATAATTTACTACTTTAAATATAATAATAACGTTTCTATTTTCGAAGAAATAAAAACTTATTGCCTTTGTTTGGTTGAATCCAAATAAAAACGAACGACGATGTTTTGATAAATATTACTTCAGTGTTATTGAGTATTTACGCGTTGTTCGAATTTCTATGGTTAAACCGTGCTATTCCGGACGTTTTAGTGTTAAAAGAGTTTTTGATTTGTTGCAATATAATAGGCAAGATTTTAACTGACACATACCGAAATCATAGTATACGATCTAATCATTGGTTCAAAACAACTGCTAATCGTTACTGCTTATATAAACAAAATACTCTTGGTGAAGATAGCAAACAAACACAGTTAACTATTGAATAACAAGTTTTGGTTATTTTAGTCTGATGAGGCTTGATAACGTGAGTCCTAAACAATCAAAAGCATTAGTGGTTTCATAATCTTTTATGTCTAAATCCTACGCTATTTACCATTATTTGCCAGACTTACCCCATATAGTAATATATACCTAAGTTAGATTAATTTACTGGAAAGGTTTTAAACATCGATTAATAAGCGATAAAACGCAGTGGAGGCGAAACGACGACAATTATGAATTTTCACGCTGCAGTTATGTTCGCAATACGCGGAATATCAAGAGCCTTCATTCAGCCTTCGAGCACAATCTCATCGCCTTTTTATCTCTATTTTATTGGATAACCTACGTACATAGTATTGAACCTGTCAGCTCGAAGAGATTGTTTCTCCAATAATATTGTCCTTATTTTTTTTAATATTAAGATTAAAGGGCCACTCAGTAGTGTTAACATTGTTTTTCCTCCTTCAGTTGCGGTAGCGCTGTCATTCTTCATTTGCTGGGCACCCTTCCACGTGCAACGACTGCTGGCCATCTACGGGAAAAGTTTGGAACACCCTTCAGACACCTTCTACCTGGTAAACTTGTAATTTTATAGCATTTACAAAGTAAGATTAAACTTTACACAATTTGGCAAGGACGAAGTATTTTGGGACAGGAGTTTTAAAAATTAGATTTTTCTAAGATTGTCCTGTGTAGTTGGATGTCTTTTTTATTAGAGTTTACAACTTCTTATCTTTAACGAGAGCTGATAAACTGCACAATTTAAAATCTCAAATGGAAACAAAAAGCCAAATGCACATCCCTAAATAAATTCTACATCCCTAAATAAATTCTACGTCCCATTTGTTTAAGATCCGTCGGATTTTGGATTATTTATGATATTGATATTTATTGTTTTTCGTTTGTTTTATGTGCAGGTGTACATCGTGCTCACGTTTTTATCAGGGGTGCTATATTTCCTGTCGACAGCCATCAACCCCTTCCTCTACAACATCATGTCGAATAAATTCAGAAACGCCTTCAAGGTAAGATTTTTTTTAACAATTTTATGATTGATCTACTTGTATTGTTACCTCGCAGTACGCCATTTTTCATTTTGCAACAGGCTTTGATATAACCTTAATAACATTTTGTTAAAAAGTATTCTCAAGGGTTTAATATTACATTATAACGATGGAGCATGTCGACCTCTTTGCAGTTCGTTTGTATTTTAAAACAACTTGATCACGTAAAATTCAGGAAACTGGGAAATTTAATCTTTATTTTCCGCTAAGCTAAAAGTTAAAAATTTACAGCATTTTTATCTGCAGTATTCAGGCCAGCGGCCGGCTGAGTGAGCACAAACAAAATAAAAAAACAAACTGCAACATTGTGTTCTAACATGTATGTATGTATGTATATGACTCGTATTCCACAAAACTAATATCAGTTGATTTCTATGTCTTTCTAAGGAATGAGATACGGTTCAGGATTTCACAATTTTATTATAAGCATCTACCCTTACGTGTGGCGACATATTAAATTCATAGTGCCGAACATAAACAGACAGAGCGAGTAAATTCGTTTCGATATTGCTCTGTGTTTTTGGTATTTACTGTAATTTGTTTTTGTTTATCGATATCCAGTCTCTTCGGAATACAGCTTTCATCGTCTCATTATCAACGAACTGCGGGCAACAGTAAGTAAACATTGGCGATAATATCCGGGAGTGCCATCATTATCACTTAGTTATTTTATTTGTTATAAATAACGGTTTCACGAGCCACTGAAATCAAATAATGTTAAAGAAAATGGTCGAAATAAAACGCTTGCTTATATTACAAGCGTCAAAAGAAATGGGCTTGTTTTCCTTACTTTACCGGTTTTCTTCGACCTGATATTATATGTTTATGAAATGGAATGGAAGACATTCGAATTTGGGGCGGATCACTACGATATGGATCGTTATCCTTTGAAAATTATGTTTCAGGGACTAGTTGCTTTCTCATATTCACAGAAATTGATAGAGAGTATTGGGTACTATTGCTAGCTTTTCCTGTTGACTTAATCCGAATGTTCCCAATGGCGGGCAGCGTTGGAGGCTTCGCTATCAATAGTCTACAGATCTGAAGATTACGTACACACCCCTGGTTATATTCACCACATTGACCCATTTTCTCGTTGACCCTACTACTTGTGCCGAGAGATAAGGAGCTTTGGGAATTTAACTCGCTAAATACATACAACAGCCTGTACTAGACTTAAGACAGTGGAAATTTTAATGGAACGGTTATGAAATAGAACAGAGGAATATTCGTTAATTTATTCAAAATGGATCAGTAATGGGTGTAACGGCAGTTATTTTGCAGTTTTCGGGGCTTTACGTGCGGTGACGGTTATTCTGGACGAAAAAAAACAATTCAACAACATCCATTTCATTGTAGCAGTTTGGCCATGCCGTTTCACTCGTAAATCTCTAACCGGGTGTAACAACCCATGTTGAATTATTAATGATTGCACTTTTCAACACACATATTCAAAACTTTGTTACCTCTTATTATTATTATAGTTAGCTCAGCTGGGCAAAGGCCTCTCTCCGTTCTTTCCAAAGATCACGATTCCTCGCTTTATTTTTCCAATTTTTAAGAAAGACCTGCTGGTCTTGGGACGGGGCAGGACATGTCTGGCCCGGACACTACTTGTGTCTGCTCGGTCATTTTAAAGATCGCTCCGTACTAGTTCAGTTCGGTCGGTGAACTAGTTCGAACTATTAGTTCTATTAGCTCTCGGTCATCGGTTTAAACCTAACAAACCAGTCAAGCGACTGATGTGTGTCAGTTGCTCTTTTTGAGTTAAACCAATCGGCTTTTAACAAAATCACAGTCGTTTGATTTTCGATTATCTTCTACAACTCACTTCTAATAATACATTCTTACGCGATAAAAAATGGCACGAAACAAGAAAGCATTCTACACCGATGAGCTCCATGGAGATACGCGAGTTGAAGTGTCTTTCTAGGGGATAGAATAAATAGTTACATAATTAAGGGGATAAGCTAAAATAGACATTATTAGATTGACATAACATACACAAATTCACACAAACGAATTGCGGTCGATCGGTAGTATTATCATCCATGAATGACGCATTTCTTTCACAATAATTCACATTCGCCGAACTACTAGACTTACTGACCGATTAGCAATTTGTGTTCGGAAACGTTCCTTTTCGTTCAGTAAGAAGATACGGTTACTATTCGTTCATCTATTACGAACTATGATAATATTAATAATAATTTATTACACCAAAAAATACACATTACACAATTTGTCTGTGCTCATAATTATAATATTGTTACAATACATAAAAATTGTGCCTCAATTAACATGTGCTGCCGAACTAGGCCTGTATTTCGGCATGCACAAAAAAATAAAAAATAAAACTGTTTTAATAATAGGTGTAACTGTTCTCTGGATGTATACGGTGAAGAGGGTGAGTGTATGTGTGTCAGAGGGTGTGTAAGGTATGTAATGTGTAATGTGTATTTTTTGGTGTAATAAATTATTATTATTATTATCTTTTACGAACTACACAAGACTACCGGACACAGCGACGCGGGTCCGTGGCAGACCACGAAGAAGATGGCTACTTAATCCTGAAATTTTACTTTACATTGCTAACATTTGTATTCTAATCTCAGTCTAAATTCGACCAAAAACATGTCTAATTTCTCCAAACTTCAAAAAGTTTTTGTCATTGATCGTCGTTGAAATGTGAATTGGTTTTCAGATTGTTATGTAACAAAATTGAACTTAATTGTTTCGACATGATGTATTAGAATCGGTTAACATTAAATTACTGAAACAAAGATTGCTATTCAGTAAGACTTAGAATAAAAGCAAGACCAGTTGCTTATTATTCAGCACAGGTTGCAGGAGAGCGATATAATTAAGGTCAGCGGTTTGCCTTGAGGTTAGCAGGAGATGGGGTGAACATCTAACACCTACCTAGGTTATCTGCATACTGACCTCCTTCCGGGATAAAACGTATCTTATAGACCAATCTAGGACGTAGTCTACTTATGACGTATTCAAATCCATTCGGTCGTTTATATACATACAGACATAAGGTACATCTAAATTGAATCGCATGACGGCACCAAATGCATTTCTTGTTGATATCACTTAGTTCTTATGAGAAGTTAAAAAACCACTACACATTTTATGGCTAGAATAATATAATAATAGTTTTAAAATATAAGTTTTTCGCGAAGATTTGCTTGAAGCAAAAAGAAAATTATATTATAAGATAATTTTCTTTTTAAAATAATAATAATTGTTTATCTACATCTACACTAATATTATAAAGAAGTAGTTCTTTTTTGATTTTTTAAGTACTGATCCGATTGCTAAAATTTTTTCACCGATAGAAAGCTGCTTTATTCCTGAGTGACATAGGCTATATTTTATGTACGCGGGCGAAGCTGTGTAGTAAAGGCTAGTTAATTTATAAGAACAAAAACAAACAAAAAAGCAATGTTAAACAATGATAGTTGAAAAGTTTAAACTTTAGCTGAGCTACCAAAACTCGATTCTTAGTGAGAGGGATGGTTGTTCCAGACTATTGCAAGAACTTTAAATGATGTGGGAAATTATGACAAAAATAATAAATTACTAATAAGTGTCGTGTGTGAGTAACCAATGTTGAGTGAGAAAGAGAGAGAGGGGGTGAATGTGTGTTTAAAGATAGAATAGAATAAAACTTTATGAAAAACTTTTTTTTTAAGATGAGAATTGGTTGCAAGAAAGAGCTCAAAATGTTTCTTTTTCAAAATGTAATTTTCAATTTTGCAATGACATGATTCCAATAAAGGAAAATGTCAGAAAAACAAATAACAGAAATCTATTGGAATGACATCACATAACAAAGAAAATGTACTGCGATGAGCTGACAGCCTGTCATTATATGAAACAATTTAATCAACTTTGCGTCCATATTGAGTCCAATTCGACATCTAATCCTATTTTGGAAATTCGAACTGATTCTGTTACAAACAATTAGAACGCAAGCTATGCTTCAAATCTATTTCGGTACAGTGTAACTGCAAACAACGGGCCAACAGGCCGATGAATTCCTAACTAAGGCAAGCGTGAATGGGCATCGCTGCTTATCATCAGGTGGGATCGCATTGATTGCGATCTCACCTGTTTTGGTCTATTAAAAATGAACTGATATTTTATTATTATTATTACTAGCCCGCTTTGTTCCACTATTGGTAAAGGCCTCCTTCCATTCCTTCCATCGATCACGTTTTCCTGCTTCTTCTGTCTGACATCTATTTCGTCCCCCATCTACTTTGTGGTCAATCGTGACTCCGTGTTGTTTTTTCAAGGAATCAATCCTTTGTCTTAGGGCCACACTACGTAAGGCATGAGGCAGACATGTCCTGCATAGTCTCATTTAATTTGGACAGCCTGTTGCGACACATCAACGCAAAATTTTCAATTTGCATTCCATATAAGAAATCCATTATTTATAAAAATAACATAAATTAATAACTTAACAATCAGTAGAACTCTCAACTCACAGTCAATAACCGCTCTCACGAATCAGACGACAATGACGAAGTGACATTAATCATTGTCACTTCGTCAGTTAAAAGTTTACTCATCTGCGATTCTGAAGTTATAAAACGCAATGTCTGGAATAGTGACACAGGTATACCGAAAACCTCAGAATGTAATTAGACAGGGAGGGTTTTAGAATGTTAGTAACGTGTGAGCGAACATTTTACATCGTCATGTCGGAGTTGAAGTGCGGTTCGCTACTGATTTTACAGTCTCTGTGAATCCGTGTTAATTGTTCCGTTAATTGGGCTGAATTCCATATAATGGGTGATGGAGGCGATAAATAAATTTATAATAGCAAATATAACAGCGGTGTGCATCCTTCCGCGAGCATTCGCAAGCGTTGATGTGGCTGTGAACCTTTTGAAGCGAGTCATGATTGTGTTTGTAACGTTATTTAGTTATTTCCTGGTAAGATAGTGGGAAGGACGAAATCAGAACGAATATTTACTAGTCACTCAAAACCCAAGCGAACGCCGGCGTTCTTAAAGGAGAGCATGCCTAGATAGGAATCACTGGAGGGAGCTAGAGGAGGCCTTTGCCCGAAGTCACTCCGATCCTGTTATTCTACTGTTTACTGCTGATATTGTAAATGGTATCGTTTTGTGGTCCAGAATTAAAGGCTTATTCCTATCATTTATTTCTTTTAGGAGTTGACAATGGCTATTACATGCGTCGAAGCAATTTTTAAAATATGATCACACCATTCCATTGCAAATTGTATATGTATTGTATATCTTATTACATAAGTTCTGAAAAGAAGTACTTATTATTTATTTATGTATACACAACCACTTAAAATCAAAATGAATAAATACAGATAGAAGAGTACAAAGGTTCTGCTTATTTCTAACGAAATATCTTTCAGCAGAGAGTTGGATGAGAGATGTAGACGCAGCGTGTATAAATAATTTAGATTTAAAAAAATAAATAAATATAAATAGACTATATTATCTAAATTAAATCATGTAATACTTACATATAAATCAATACCAGTAAATAAATGTACACATAAATAGATACAATACATAAATTAAATCAACTATATTATGTAAATTTGCTTCTGTTAGCGACTATGCCTGCGTTAAAATAAAAACTAGATGCCTATGCCACTCATTAATAAACTAACTGGCTATTTTAAATCGGTTGAATATTTTTTAAATTCATTCATTGCAAACAAAAATACATATCTTACCTTTTTATAATATTAACAATATTAACATAGAAGTATAGAAACATAACTATAAGCATCTATATAATTTTAGCTCATAAAGACAGCATAACATCGTGTGCCGGAACAGTAAGGAAGGTGCTCTGTAGCTTAAGGCTTGAGAATGGCCTGTGTTAGGCCACCCTCTACCACAATTTATGATTCTACAATGGAATCTTACTCCATGCATTCTAAGCTAGGAATTAAATGAAGTTTAATTAAGTCTTGGTCTGAGCAGAGACTGGCTAAGGACTATGCTGACAGTTTTAAATAAATTAATAATATATTAACATTAAGAAGTAATATAATAAATTAAATTGAATTATTAATGTAATAACAATATAAAGTAATACAGAATATAATATAAATAATTAATAATATAATAACAAAAATGTAAAATGTAACTGTATGGAGCAGATATGTCTGAAATAAAAAAACTTGAGAGGTGTCAAGGGCCACCCGGATGGAACGAAGTTCCTCTGATTCGATTACTGAAACTAATTTCTCAACCATTTCATTAGAATCTTTGGAATCTTTGAATCAATCAATCGATCAATCTTTCATTCAATCTTTGAATAAATCAATCTATCCATCAACTTATCAATCTATCGACTTATCCATCTACCTATCAATCTATCATCAACCCATCAATCAATCAATCCATCAACATATCTATCAATCTATCAATCTATCAATCTATCAATCTATCAATCTATCAATCTATCAATCTATCAATCTATCAATCTATCAATCTATCAATCTATCAATCTATCAATCTATCAATCTATCAATCTATCAATCTATCAATCTATCAATCTATCAATCTATCAATCTATCAATCTATCAATCTATCAATCTATCAATCTATCAATCTATCAATCTATCAATCTATCAATCTATCAATCTATCAATCTATCAATCTATCAATCTATCAATCTATCAATCTATCAATCTATCAATCTATCAATCTATCAATCTATCAATCTATCAATCTATCAATCTATCAATCTATCAATCTATCAATCTATCAATCTATCAATCTATCAGTCTATCAATCTATCAATCTATCAATCTATCAATCTATCAATCTATCAATCTATCAATCTATCAATCTATCAAACTATCAATCTATCAATCTATCAATCTATCAATCTATCAATCTATCAATCTATCAATCTATCAATCTATCAATCTATCAATCTATCAATCTATCAATCTATCAATCTATCAATCTATCAATCTATCAATCTATCAATCTATCAATCTATCAATCTATCAATCTATCAATCTATCAATCTATCAATCTATCAATCTATCAATCTATCAATCTATCAATCTATCAATCTATCAATCTATCAATCTATCAATCTATCAATCTATCAATCTATCAATCTATCAATCTATCAATCTATCAATCTATCAATCTATCAATCTATCAATCTATCAATCTATCAATCTATCAATCTATCAATCTATCAATCTATCAATCTATCAATCTATAAATCTATCAATCTATCAATCTATCAATCTATCAATCTATCAATCTATCAATCTATCAATCTATCAATCTATCAATCTATCAATCTATCAATCTTTTAATCCATCAATCAATAAAACAATCTTTTAATCCATCCATCAATCAATCATTCTTTGACTCAATCTTTGAAATATTTAGTTTACTAAATATTTATATCAATTTTTCGTAAGAATTTTTTCCGTCTAGCCTCCTTTCACAACGCGCGATAAGGAACTTCGTTCCAAAAAGATTTTATTTTACTTTATTGTTATTATTATTTTTAATAAACCATTCCCTTAAGTGACATCAATATCTAGCATAGTTTTTAAAGCTAGATTTATTTACAAAAATCCTTTATTTTTAAACGCATAACATTTACATTCTAGCTGACCCGACAGCCACGTTGTCTTGTCTTAGCTATGATTATAATGTAAAACGCGCGAACTGTCAAATGCGTAAATGTTAAATCAGTCATTATTTTTATTTTTGTAATATTCCGCGAATTTTTCTTATTTTTTTCTTTCATAACAACCTTCTCCAGACAATAAAAAAAAAGAATTAGCTAAATTTGTCCAGCCGTTCATGCGTGAAGACATTACCAAAGAAAAGAGATAATATTTTATATATTACCAATCTTTAATCTAGATTGGTAAGCAATTAGAAGTAAACACAACATCGATAGGTACTCATTAATAATACAATGACTGTCAAACAATATAATTTAGGTGCCTTCAAGGCTAGAGTGATTAGGCTCTTAATAAACTAGTGCGCCTCACCATCAATGATTGCATCACTGCTTACCATCAGGTGGGATTGCAGTCAAGCACTGGTTTATATCCATATATCAAATAATAAAATAAAAAAAACAAATACATTTACGTCTTTAGTCGGTGAACCTAACTATTTTTTTTCTTTTTTGATATCCAAATTGATTCAGTTGGCAGATGCGTCGTATTAGAGACACAAGGACCTTGAGGACTTGAGGAGTGAAAATGACATACGTCCTTAAGCTTCAAGCGTGTCCCCACTTGTTAAGTGGAGTATTACTGAGTGGCAGTTGACCCTTACGCTAAGAGTGTGTGGTGACAAAAAAGATTAGAAGTGTGTGGCTTTGCTTATGCAATGGCTTTGTATTTTTTGTTTTATGAGCCTGATCGAATAGGTATCGTGTAATAGGTGTCGTGATGGCCCAGTGGTTAAAACACCTGCCCCTTATGCATGTGGTTGAGGGTTTTATTTTGTAACACTTGTTGGTGATCCTGAAATAAATAAATAAATACTTGAGAAGCAAGGCTGATTTGCAAAAAAAAAAATCAATAAGTCAACTTTAGATGTCAATTAAGTTAAAAATATTACCTAGATCATCTATGACATTTCTACGAATAAACATTATACAGGGTGTATCGGAAAAGTGTGGTCATAGTTTAAAAAAACCGGCAAAGTGCGAGCCGGGCTTGCACACCGAGGGTTCTACACAAACTTACCTATGTAAATACTTCCATTTCCGAAGACGAACGGACGAAGACTCGGGGCTTGAAGATTTCCGAATCGCAAAAAATATTTTTATGACGTAAGTACAAATTTAAAGTTTTCAGACTTTTTCCTATACTTGTCCTATGAGAACTTGCTTCATGCCAAATTTCAGAATTCTAGATCAACGGGAAGTACCCTATAGGTTTTAATTTCCTAACGAGTGTCAAAATATGCAGTGCGGAGCATAAACAGGCAGGCATCTTTAGATTGCGTTGAATCAGAAATTTGATTTTTTCACTGCTGCTTAGGGTAAACTTGAGTATTTCATACCTCTACGCGTAGCTGAGAAAAAGAGTCTTGACTGACGAATAGTTTCTTAGTTTCCGTACGGACAACAAAGTGATCCAATACGGAACCCTAAAAATTGCTTCAGATCATGCAAATAAACCACATTAAGAATGTAAAAAAAAAAAGATTTTTCATACAGAATCATCAACTGATCAAAATCAGTGCGGAAGGTATAATATTTTTTTTTAAATTGGCTATGACTTCTTTGATAGAAGTACCTATATGGTTCATTTCCTTAGGTTCTAAAATATGATCAAAACTTTTCACTACACCCTGTACGTTGTAGTTAAAAAACTTTTTTGAAGTCTCGTCGTTTGTGCATGATATATCAATTACGTAGATCAATAGTCATGTTAGACCGCAATCCATTGTCTCGATCTCGACCAGTAGTCAACAGACACATAAACAAAAAACTATGTAGAAGAGTGAACTCTTGACACTTCATTTGTTTTTATTAGTTTATCCCATTGTTTTTTCGTCATTCAAGTCACTGAACTGTCGTAAGAAATTTGAAAAAACTTAAATTAATGTTGAAACTTTCGAGAAATTGGGACAAGTAAACAACACTAGACAAAAAAAAAAACAAAAAGTTAGGTACCATAACTAGACATCTGGAAGATATTTCAAAATGGGAATAGTTAAACCTAATAGTAAAAGCTGTCGATTAATCATAGAAAATGATTTCAAAAGCAAAAAAACTTGTTATATAGAAACTTGACAAAATAACACGTTTTCTAGTTTGTTTGTTAGTTTAAGATTGCGTCATTTCGCGTGAATAAACAGTTTTTCTTTCTTTCTTTTTCAGAAACGATTTATCGAATGTTTATTTTATAGAATTCAATCATTCTTTCTCAAAGGTATGCACGTATTTCTATCCTATCTGAACGTTTCCAAAAATTGTAAGTTCTTATCTCTGCGCTGCCCCCCTAGCCAAGTTACAACCGTTTCGTTTCGATTCTCTTTTCGTTGATCGCCTGAAGTAGGCCACGCCTCCGATTCCTTTATTCTGACGTCATCTCAACGCTCAGTCACGTGTCAGAACAAAGGAATAGGAGGCGTAGCCGACTCGAGGCGATCAACGAAAAGAAAATCGAAACGAAACAGTTGTAACTTGGCTAGGGTGGCTGTTTAAATTTAGCTTCCAATTTGTTCTGTATTTCGATTCATAATATTGTGAAATAATGTGACATCATCTACTAAAAGTTTACATAGGATGATTGAATAGGAATAATTTAGCTTTATATTTGGCAAATTCTTTTCCTCATAGTACGCGCAATCTATTTGATATCTATTGAATATCGAATTTAGGGAGCCCGAAGCTAAAATGTAAATAAATAACTACAATAATTCCTTTGTTGTTGACAATCACACGAAACACAATAGCCAATTATAATTGGAGAGTACTTGTTTGTTTACTTACTGTTTTTACCATTCTGGGTATAGTCACGTATAGTGTTGTAGGTACCTACTTACATACCTAAATATTAGGTATATTTTTTTTTCGTAAGGACAAAAGGATGCAATGTGAAAAGTTATCTGCCATTTTGCGATTTTCTGATAATTATTATACGAACATGGCAAATTTTCTTTTATGTGCAAAAGAATAAGGCATTTTCGCCTTATTTTTTGCCTTGTTGCGAAATATGATCAGACAACCGCAAAATTGCAGATAACTATTCATTTTGCACCCAACAAAATAAAACAATACTTCACGATACAATAGACATTGGAGATGATTCGTTATTAAATTGAAGTAAATCGTCAATCATTGAGACAATGAGTTAAATTGGCGATAATAAACAACTTGTACATAGTTAGTCGATTGGGCATTCACATACTCAATTTAGTACACCAAGCCAATTATAATAAATTATATCTGCGATACATTGCTAGATATGTAAAAAATACAAACCTATAATATTAACAACCGGTTAAGTACGACAATCAACCTGTCATCGGTATTTTCAATTCAATGAGTTGCTTTGTATTCGTGTGATTTGTGATTGAGTGATCTATGATATTTTATTATTGAGCGGGATATTGTAACAAATAGGCCTATTTTAAATTCCATCAACGGCTTAATAGCTCCGGGTTAGTTACAGACAGATTAAAAGTTTATCTCTTTAGGTATTTGAGCCAAACGAGAAAAAAAAACTTTTCGACCTTGACTTATAATTTAGCTATGCCATCAAGGGTCATTGACCTAACGCTTCTTTTAATTTTGATCTAAATGAAAAATAAATCTCACTTAGTTCTCTAAGTGCTAATCACAGTATACTATTACAAAAGTGACTTAATAACTGACTACCTAATCGTATTTTGTTTGAAATTTTCAGTGTTCCTAGTTTTCTCAATAAACTTACACTTGTTGTTTTTCACAGAATGATATGGGTGTAAGAGATTTATTGGTTTTAATCGTATCGAGCTAGGTCGTGTTACGCTCAAGAACTTGTGAAGAATGTTAAGACGTCCCTTTGTTTTTGTTGTAATATTAAGTACCTAGACTGGAAGAGTAGCTATAGTAATACTGGTATACTAGTTTGGTGCTTCACTTGGAACGACAGACATAACAATAGTTGTAGTGTCCAATGCAAGAATATCCGCAGCACTTAGCTTGTAAATGTGTCACAAACACTGCACACATGCTGCGTTTTTCTTTTTTTCTCCCTTTTCCAATATAATATTAGGTGACAAATCGACCGTTCTGAAATAAAGGACCACTGTCTAAACTTTGTGGGAGTTAGATTTGAAAAACGGCTTCGCATCATTGAACAGTTCGAATCGTTTGTGGTTGACTTGTTACTTATGTCGTACTTCTAAGTTTGGAGTTAGAGCACGATTTACAAGTCTCGAATCTTTAGCGGAGAGTGACGATGAAGTAGGTTCCTACTTTTGAAAATGAAGTGTTTAAAAATATTCACGTTTCGTTTCCTGTACCAGTAGGTAATTTAGGCAATATGGTAGAACTGAATAGAATATATTTATTGTATAACATGAGTGTACTTTAAATAATAAGTGCAAGTTCTTAAGATAACAGGTAGATCTGCATGCTTTGCTATTTATGGCGCACAAAACCACATATTAAAATAAATCAAAAAGATTTGGGTCTACAAAACAAACTATAAAAATACCTAATAACTTAATCCTAATGCTAATTAAAAAAAGGGAGAAAAAAAAACAAGACAAGTATTATTTTTACAGATTTAGGGTCAAATTGTGAAAATGTCGTAATTACAGGAATATATTTAATCAATCACTTTCATTAAAAGTAGTTCGGGAACATCGAATAGCGACACACTAAACAATACCTATGAAAGAGAAAAATATAAGATTAAAACTCAAAACATAATTGCCTCTAGAAAACTTGTTTGTTCAGGAGCTGTGAACTCGCTTCAAAATACTTGACAAGACTCTTAAATGTCTTAATTTTTACGAGACGTGGAAATGGCACTTAATTTTGACACTTAACGCTTGGTTTATTAGCACCAGGGGCATAATATACTAAGATTAGTGTGACAAGTCCATTTTAATTTATTGTCTGCTTTTGAGATGCGCTATTTTGACTCTAATTTATATGCTAATCGGACCATAAAAAAAAAACAAGTGTTATTTAAAACTTTTCTAGATCTATTAAGCATAGGGTAATAATGTTGAAAAAAAAAATGGTTCATTAAAGAGATATCACATAGCCTAAACGTACGTGTCCATAAATGCAATGCTCTCGTTCGCTCGTTGGTTCGATGAAATGCCACCACCGAACCTATACTGTTGAATAAAAAAAAGTAATGGAATTTTAGTAATGGAATTCGTTTGTCGAACGGATGTTTGTTTGCCCATGAGATTTGAAGGAGTTTGATAAATAAATTCAGACGAACCTCTTTGCTTCATAAAACCTAGATATCACCGGAGCTTTCTGCAAAGGTAACGATACAATTATATTACTTTCTGTCACAATATCTTTAGAACTGCAGTACTCCCATAGGTCTAGCCCTTTACGAGAACCTACAAGTCAACAAATAGAATATTTATATAAGTTTCTCTGACATAAACATGACCACTTTGATGGATAGCGCTCAAATTGTGGGTCAAGGGTTAGAATATATTATCATGATGATACAGCAAAATCTAAATTAGTTACGTATTTAACAAATCAGCGCCGTTTGGGTGGCTTTAATTTTATTCTGTCTATGCAAGGTGTGATTATGATCGAGTGTTTGTATAGAACCGTAAATATCATTACAGCCTGTAGACCGAACGTGGTTTTTACCGATAGCTCAACATCTATACGCTTTTTTGATTGATTGTTGAAAAAAATGTAAGTTGAGCTGTTATTTTTTCCGATAAGTATAGGTTGTTGGTTAGTTTGCATAGATAACACTTTCTTATTGAAACTTTTATTTTCAATACAACAGAGCTCTATTCCCAGACAAAGACGAGACACATGATCCCGTTTTGTGTGTTTTGGAACAGAATATGCTGTTAGCAGTACTGAAATGGTTTCTATCGGAACGACATACTAAATGTTATTGGGTGTTACACAATTTCTTTGTTTTAGCTCAGCTGACGTAGGTGTACGATATTACGGGTTCATATTGTTCGTGAAGCTAGGTCAGACAGTCGTGACGAGAAAAATATAAAACTCTTGAAATAAATTACTTAGTGGGCAAAAAATGTAGTAAAAACATTCTTGAATACGCTCTATAAAAAAATAATAGGCACAATTACTTGAAATCGCACATTTTGACGGATGAGAATAGTATAAATTCTCGCTTAAATAAAATATGTGGCATGTATCATGATGAATGATGATTAGTTGAAAGAATCCGTTTCGTATAAAAAACTGAGCAACAGGTATTGATATCGTGGAAGCGATTAGCTTCATTCAATGATTTCGATCGTAATCTACGCGAACGTTAAAATGAGTTTAAATGTAAAAAAAGGTTTAATGGTTTTTGTAGGAAGGGGCAAATACCAGTGAACACCGGGGCAGGTACTATAATATGTAGTGTCGTGACGTCACGCAAACGACAAAACATTAAAAGAGGAAAACTGTTGTTATTTATTTAAAGTTGCACAACACGAAACCCAAATTTATGACCTTGCGGGTTTGTTCGGAAGAATTAGCGTGGCTCTTAACGCAAAGGGCAACTGGAGGGATGCGGGTGGGTTTTAGTCAGTAAAGGTCTGACACTCCCTCTCGCTCCACTCAGAGCGGCAGAAGTCATTGGATGATGTTCTACTTAAAATAAAAATAACTATATATATGGGGTGGCGCCGACAAACGTACAACAATAAATTAAAGTGCGTATACCTCATGATGTTCCCAGTCTGCATACCAAAAATTATTGAAATGCATCCAGTAGTTTAGTCACAGGACATTCATTTTAATTTTATACATGATGCAGAAGTAAAAGTCCACGATTACAAAAACAACACTCACTTAAGTGTGATTTATTCTCATGATAATTAAATTTTTACATACTAAAATTCTCCTGTCAATATAATTCAACATGGCATACATCATCATTCATCAGTCTTTTGTTTAACGGTAATCCTATATCCAACAATACGTCAGCTGTCGGTTATTGAAAGGTAACACTGCGAAACTAAATCCGGACTCATTAGAAATAGCGAAGGAATTAGGGCCAAGTAGATTTAACTACCGCGCTAGTTACCATTTACCAACGTCAAACGAATAGTGGCTCGAGTTACTAAACTGTAATGAAAAGCAAAAATAAATGTACGACAGCTGTTTTGTAGGAACGAAAAGCGATTTTCTTCTTGATTGTAATTTAGTAAATAATTTGTCAGAATGTGATAAAGCCTGGGGACTGACTGTTACAAAAAGTGTAAAGACCATTTTGGGGAAATTGACGTTTGTGATGCATTCTTACTTTTTTTGTAGGTGAGAAAATCTTCTTATGACAAATCCTGCTCTTAGGCGGAGCAGGAGATAGTGTCAGACTTTTAGTGACTAAAAACCCACTTCTGTTCCTTCTTTTCCTGCGTCCCAGGGCCCCGAGTTTCACTTTCACACTACCTGTGGCCCCAGTAGGCTTCGACTCTGCTGGGTCTCTACATCTCTTTGAGCCGCGCGTGGAACAGTACGCGCCCTCGATAACTTGGGCTCGGTCCGGACGGTTACCGGACGTTACTCAGTTTTTACGCTATATCCATCATTTAAAATTGGGATTCTAAGAACTAAATGACTAACCTAATATTTTCGAAAAGCTCCAAAACATCTATTCGTAAAACTTTTCGTTTTGTTTTTTTGTTCATTGACAGAAGTTGTAGATACATGAGATTTCGAGCTACGCCCTTTGTTGTGGATAGGGTGCATATGAAAAGTTGGTATGAAATAAATTCATGTAGTTATAATAATTATAACATTCCAAAATTTTTACACAGCGCTATCTATTCCCAAACTAAGCAGAGCTTGTGGTATGAGTACTAGACAACTGATAAACATACTTATATATTTCTAAATACATACATGTTAAAGATACATTACACTCAGACACAGGACCAATGATCGTGCTCATCACACAAACATTTGTCTTGGGTGGGAATCGAACCCACGACCTCCGGTATAATATTCAGGGTCACTTACCTCTGAACCACAGGTTAGTCATAAATAATTTTATAGATACTAATACTTATTTTATGTGTGTGACTTGTAAAGTTCCGTATAAATCATACTGATATAGGTATCTACCTACCGCTACAAGAGCCGGACGCTCAGCAAGAAATTCGCGTACGCCCAATCGGTGTTCAATTGCACGGTCCGTAGAATTTCGGAGCTGCGCCGACGAATGAAACGTTGCAAACATGGTACAACTTCAACCTGCTAACCAACAGACAAAAGTCATTTAACAACGTAATCCTGATTTGGATACCTAGTCCATTAGTAAGTACATTCATGGCTCCTAGGATGTGTTACTAGGAAGGGCTTGTAGCTAAATAAACCACACAAGTCGATCTTCAAACTCTTAAGTTTCCATTTAAGCACACTTCTCGAATTTAGTCGTGGATGTATCATTCATACCGAAACCAATCCCGTCCGTGCTTGAGCAAGTATATTAAGTCGTGATCAGCAGGCCTAGCCAAGTTACGACCGTTTCGTTTCGATTCTCTTTCGTCGAACGCCTCGAGTCGGCCACGCCTCCGATCAAGAGGTCATGTCAACGCTTAGTCACGTGGTCAGATCAATTAATCGGAGGCGTGGTTGACTCGAGGCGTTCTACGCAAGAGAATCGAAACAAAAAGGTCGTAACTTGGCTAGGGGGGCTGGACTATAACTTGTCCATGTCAATCCATTAACGTTGTTCCGGGAAGGCAGAAAGAAGCTTCATTTTTTTTACTGCTCCTGCTTTGAGGTGGCTGGTTCCCATGCGCTCTCGCTCCGTACCACGACCGATGCCAGGGCCGGAAGTGAGAGGTTGCCGCCGCCGGTCGCCTCCATAAGGATAATGCGGTGCTCCGCCAACGAGGGCCAGACCTCCATCGTATGCTCCACCGTGCCCTCCGAGCGATCCGAACAATAGTAACAGCCGGGCTTGTCTTTTCTCCAAATCCGAAATAGGAACCTCTCGAAATAATCATGTCCAGTGAGAACATGCTTCAAGCGGAAAACGAGCATACCCACTCCTCAACTGACAGAAATTAACCTGAAAGTCTGTCGAGATCTGACTATGGGTGGGTTACTCAGTTACTGGGTTGTGGAAGTAAAATAGACGGTCGTTTCACGTAAAACACTGGTATCGATTCATCTGGCTAAGTTGCAAGCCGATCCCAATAATGTGGCGCAAAAAGGTTAGATCACAAAATAAAATTGCTTATTAGTCTTGCACATTTGGTTGGGCGTTGCCAAAAAAATAATATGTCTCGGTACAAAACTTGTTTTATTTATAGCCCGAGACTACAACCAGCAACCCTGATTTAAGAACGTGTCGTGTTGCGTTTGTTTTAATTACTGTCAAATAGCCTGAGTATTTTTTAAGAACCCGAATGACCCGTCAAACAACATTTTTTATGGGATAGTCTGGGTCTATTTAACCCTCGCGCGTGAAGGAGTATTATTATTACGTAATTGCACGTTTTTACGTAAATCACCAAAAAATAATAAAAAATAAACAAAAAAAAACTTTTTCTGGATTTTTCTAGGAAAAACAAAGATATACTAGTAGAAACCAAAATTTTCGTTTAAAAAAAAAATACAAAATGACAATTGTTTTTCAAGGTCATTCAAGTTGTACAGACGTATGTACAATCGGCTCTCGAGGGGGCTGAACTACATATTGCAACAAAGTGGATTGTTTGAAGGTTACTTGTGTGAACGAAGTGTAAAAATGTAAACAAATCCATTTGTTTTAAATTTATGTTAGACTAACTTCTGCAAGAGGCTTTGCCTGCGTGAAAGTAGGTTTCTCCATACAAACTTTGGACCCCCGATTCAGGAAGCTTTAGGGGGCAAATTTTGGAAAATCCTTTCGTAGCGCGTGCCTACAGATTACCTACAAATCTCAGCGCAGGCCGTTCACTGGTTATAGCTGTGTTGACACATTAATCAGTTAGTTGCATTTTATAGATATACACGATAATTGACATGGTGAAACGCTTGAAGGCTTTAATTCCGCAGTGCACGTCTTCCTGCAGAAAATGATAGGTAAATCTTAATTCTTTATTGTACACAATAACATAACATAGTACACGGTGATACAGACAGTTCATGTACAAAGGCGAGCTTAACTATGCAATGGTAAGTTTTACTTATATGCTCTGTCAAGCCAAGTTCTTAAGTACTTAGCTATTTTCTAGACTGAGAGGAAGGTGTGACATATCATGGCTGCGGGATTATTTGAAACAGTTACCACAGCCCTTGAATACAAGGGGCAACTGAAGGAACAATTGTGAGTTTTAATCAGTATGAGTCTGACACTCTCTCTTGCTCCACCAAGAGTGGGAGAAGTCATTTGATGATCCCAAGAACCCACAAAAAGAAAATGTTACAAGTAATGGATATTGAAGCAAATATGAAATGCCCTTTGAACTTACCTAATGATATTCTTAAGCGAAAAAAGATCCACTTCGCCGTATAATATATTATATTTGTGGCCATTTTTAGAGGAAAAATAAACACAGGCGTGAGACGTGTGACGTAGGCTCTATTTTGCTCCAATCGTGATTTTCATCGACCGTGGAATTTTGATAAAGCTATCAAACCGTCTAAATTGAGTAACAAATTTTGTCTACGCTACATTTTGACGCCGGTCGGCGTAATTCTTTGGGTGGTTCTCTATTTCTAGTATAAATTACGTGTTTGGATCTGACAGAGTAGTTAATTTTCATCTTCTGCGGTCTAACAATAAATTAACAATTATTTAATTTTACTACATCGTAACGTAGACACTGTTTTTATGATCCATACATTATTATTTAGCACGCAATTGGTGGTATAGATACAGTAAAAGATGACAACAAGACATAGTCTTCTAAGTACACTAATATTATAAAGGCCAAAGTCAGTGAGTTTGAGTATGTATGTTTGTTACTTCTTTATGCTTGAACGGCTAAACTGATTTCAATGAAACTTAGTACACGGGTTGATTAAGTCCTGGAACAGCATTTTTATCCGAAGAGCATGTTTTTTATATCACGCGAGCGAAGCCGTTGGTAGCAGCTAATATCTAGTAAGATTTATTTTTGATTTAGTTTTTGTGGAAATTATGTTTTATGGTATGGTAATCACAGTATTCGTTATGAATTTGAAATAATATTGTTCATAAGTTATTTACTTTTAGTTTAATTAATTTTAGTCATATTTATTAACATATAAGCGCTTAAATAAGTTACCTGAGATACAGGTTTTATACCTAGTTCAGGTAGAATACAATTTTGTACCTTTACCTCTAGATTAAGCCCTTACTGTATAAATATTTATGTAAATCAAAAAATTCAATAAACATATTATTATTAACTTTTCAGCCGCACGTGTAAATCTCGAAGTTTAAGCAACGCTTGCGATTACGGCCTATGGAGGGGTGACCATTTTAACATATTATTGTATCGAGCTTCTCCCGTGCCTTGGAGAGCACGTAGAGCCGTTGATTCTGGCTGTTATTTGTATAACTTTGACGGCCATTATACATTGTCAGAAGTCAAATCTGACACTTGTCTTGTCAAGGGTTATCGTGAATAGCAATTATTGGGTTGTGGAGATTAGGTAGACAGTCGCTCTATAAATACTGACATCCTACTGCATCCTGTTTGACTGGTAGCCGACGTCAAAACATTTTTTTTTTACAATATTCATTACCACACAACGCCGTCTAGTCTCAAGCTAAGCAGAACTTGTGTTATTAGTACTAGACAACTGATAAACATACTTATATATTTCTAAATACATGCATATTATAGATAAATTACACCCAGACACAGAACAAATTATCGTGCTCATCACACATTCATTTGTCCTGGGTGGCAATCGAACCAACTACCTCCGGCATAGCAGTCAGGGCTACTAACCAATAGTCCAACAGACCAGTCAAAATGGCGAAAATGTTTGACAGATTGATTGGTATGTTTATGATTTTGTGTCTTTCTATAGTGATACATATCCACACATGTAACGGCTGTAAAGAGAAGGTAGCACATATATTTAATGTGGTCATAAACTGTCACAAATGTATCAAAATATCGGTTGTTTTATTGTCACCATTAAAAGCGACTGAGCGGATTTGTAAATAATTAAAGTTTAAGATTACTCAAACTGGTTCTAAGACTGTAAAATATGGTTTATATGCCAAGAATTTGTATCACAAGCTTAGCTTCCGTCGTTTGTGGGGAATTATTATTAATTTCGCTTTAGTTAATTTTGATTGTGAAGCCTCTTGTATATAATATAAATGTGAGGACATTTTAGACTCCACGGATTCATAGATTACTATTTTTATTGTGCGTTTGGGTACAAAGTTGATCGGTTTACATTGTTTTCTTAAATCTACTAATACTGTAATTTGAAAACATTGTAGAATCCATTTTTTTTTCGAGTTTCTTGCCGGTTCTTCTCTATAGAAAACGACCAATTGGAACAGGGCGTCCGCTTCTGACGTTTAATAAGTGACTAGGTATATAGGCCAATGTGAAATAAAATAATTTAGGGTTATGAATTTCAGTTTATAACATAAAGGAGGTAGATACTCGTATCTTCAGATTATTCCTTGACCATATGTTTCCGCGGGTAGTGTGAAAGTGAAACGGGGCCCTGGGACGAATTCAATGAAGGAACAAGAGTGGGTTTTTAGTCCAGGAGTAGATTTTCCCACCGAAAAAAAAAATATGTTTGGCACGATATTCATGAGCATCATGAAAAACAAATTACCTTGAGTTTACAAGTGCATATTAGAGCATAGTTCAGAAATACATCACATATTAATGAATTCAGTTACGTCATTGCGTCCCTAAGTTTTTTTTTTTAATGAAATGACACTATTACGAAGGGAAAAGTGACATTAAAAATTCCGCCTGAACTTGGTATTTTTATCTTGTACTAATTTAATTCTTTGGATTCCTTGGAGTGGAAATGTGGGGGTGTAATGATCCTCTGAGGGCGACAAGGCGCGTGGCCGGTCAGGGATCACAAATACCCACAATATTTTATGTAAATGTTCTCAGAGTTTCACTAACTTTCGACACAGACATTACACATTTTATTTAATAAGGATTAAACATCCGTTTGTCAGTTAGCTCTGATAAACTTACTCTTACGAATTAAAAAGGGATGGGACAGATATTGGAAGGCCTACAGGTATTTGTTTTGATTTCTACTAAAGATTAGCAGGCCACTAGTTCAGGAAGATAAACACACTTACATAAATTTGTTTTAGACGTATACGAATAAATATACTCGTTTCTGTTATGCTGTAAACATGTATGATTATTTCCTCGCTCTTTCGCAAAATATGTATTAGGTATCTAGGTACTTTTGTAGGTATTTTAGCGTCATCATCATTTCAACCGAAAGACGTCCACTGTTGGACATCGGCCTTCCCCAAGCGTCGCCACAACGACCGATCCTGTGCGTCTCACATCCACCGCACTCCCACGACTCTCATCAGGTCGTCGGACCGTCGGACCACCTACTGGGAGGCCTTGCAACGCAGCGTTTTCCGGTGCGCGGTCGCCACTCTAGAACCTTTTAGCCCCAGCGACCATCCGTTCTACGAGCAATGTGCCCTGCCCACTGCCACTTTGGGCTATGTCGGCGACCTTGGTTCTCCGTGTGAGTGATGACATATATTATGGCACTGAAACATGGTCGCTTACAATGGGCCTCATCAGAAGGCTTACAATCACGGAGGACCCGGAGTTTCCTTGCGTGATCGCATAAAGAATGAAGATATTTTAGCGTAGCGAAATAAATTTATCATACAGTAAATAATGGATCAACCGTTGGATAAAACAGTTTTGCATTAATTTAGAATAATAATAAAAAAACTCATAGTTTATTTCTGTGCAAACTACTTGTATTTCATCAATTTCATCGAAATGCAATCGTGAATCGATATACGGACTTCGACGAAATTCTAGTACGAAGATCCCTAAAGTCAAATTCTGCAGCGCATACCTATATTTGAATCACTAAATACAAATCACCGTGATTTTCAAAAATTAATTCACGCATTTATTTAGTAAACTTTATATTGTAATTCACTAATTAAAATAACATCTAACTAGAATTTGGGCTGCTAAACGGTCATAAACTTAATGAATTTACAAGAAACTAAATATAATTAAAAATACACAATAGAGTTACGAATATTAATGAACTTGACAATGAAGTTTTGAATATTATTAGCTACCTACATTTATTCAGAATTGTCAAATAGTTTTGTCGATTGAATATTGATACCAAAACAAAAGAAAGTTTTAACAAGTTAAATTTTGTTTCGATAGTTCGTAACATTTCTAGTTGTCATTATTATCATCTGGCTGCCCTCGCCCTTGTAACAAAAAATCTGGACAAAAATATACATAAACTATAATAATAATATATATAAACTCACAGTACTTAAATATTAGCAAAATGTATTTTTTGTATCAATTTTGACAAGTTAGGTTGCAAAATAGGAGTATGAACTAAACTAGGATATGAGTACGCCACGTAGCTTCCTCACTCGAAGCCGCAACAACGTAGCGATAACATAGCAACAGCGTAAACGCAGTGTAGTAGAAGCGTAGCACGTAAGCACGTAATTTTGTACACCCTGAAAAGATAACAAATAAACGTATAAGTATATATTCCAGCAAGTTGGCGCGCTGGATTGAAAAACTTCGATTTAATGTAAAGCGGTTACCTCACGTTCAGCCAGATTTCAATTAGATTGAATTAAATTACGACGCATTGAACGCGCATTTCATATTCGTCAAAGCGGCATTTATATATGAAGCCCAAATACAAAAGAGCGCACCATCAAGGGCAGTTTTAGTTGTAATAATCGCCGCAACTAGAGTTGCTTAAACAACACTTTTTTTTTCTTTTTAATATAATATCACCTTCTTAGCATAATCAGCCTTATAATGTTCCCACGTCTAGGACTCAGGTCTCATTTCTATGAGAGGGAATCAACCGTAATCCACCACGCGGGCCCAGTACGGATTGGTAGATATCACATATCTTCGATTTTTTTTTGTTCTAGGACATACCGCTTTCCTCATTATGTTGTCCTTCACTGATGAAATAAATTACACAAAGTAGTGGCTGGATTTGAACCCTTCGGGGCCGTTACCACTGGACCACTATTTTGCCCCCATTGCTGACTACCTTCATATTCCGTGCGGGTCACCGCGGTTCCTATAATTATGCAGCGCCGCACGAGCCTTTCGCTCCGTCCCGCTGCCTGTTCATGCAGCCCCAGCGAAATCGATCCGTAGGGATTTCGTCACCGCAAGTACCCCTGGCGCTAATCCGAAACCTGTGCCTGACAAGGCAAAGAACAAGGTCGAAAATAGCGATGGTTTCGTTACAGTTGAAAGGAGAAAGCATCGAACGCAAACCAACAAGAATCACTGCGGCATAGCACCTGAAACTCCCAGCGTGAGTCTGCATGCTGCTCAGCCGAACACTCCCATGTACATTTCCAGCCTGCATCACACCACAAGGGTGGAACACATCATGGAGTACGTGCGCCATAAGACTAAGTTCGCACTGAGGGAGTCGCACAACTGCTGGAGTCGCACCGTAACGTCAATTTCAAGGCGTTCGTGGTGCAAGTCCCGAACACTTTTCTGCCCCTCATGTTGAAGGAAGACTTTTGGCCGCAGAGCGTGGTATTCCGTTGCTTCCGCGGACAGGTGCCATAGAACAGCACAAAGTAAATAAGTGCAGTGTCAAGTCTTACTAACATAGTCATAAGTCTTATTTACTAACAATAAATTGTATTTAATTTACTTTATATATGTTAGTCTGTAAGGTGTGTATCTATGTGTGACCAAGATGCCTGATAATAAACGATTTATTATTATTATAAACCTACCTTCATATTATTATGTCTTTACTGCCTTTGTTATCCAACTGAATGTCTATTTTTGTTGCAGGTGACGTTAGCGACATGGTGCGGCCGAGGCGGGCCGCGCATGGGCCGCACATACAGCGCGCTTCTCGCATCCCAGCGGCTGCGGGCCGGGGGCCCCGGGGCCTGCGTCAACGCGCGAGGTACTCGCCGCCTGCGCAGGCTGTCCACCGCTACGACACAATTGTATGATGCGCCTCCGCGAGCGCAGGTGAGGTCAGGCCCACAATCAAATACTAAATGGGAACAATGGGCTGTGGTAACTAATGCTTTACTAATACTTTGTAGTTAGTACACTTAATTTTTTATGTTTCTCATTAGTCAGCCTAAACTGTTATTTTTTTCGGTGATAACTTCAGGGTTGAGCTACGTCTGTCAGCACCGAATCTCAATTTCCTATGCTTCTATCCTTTTCTCTCACTTAGAATCGTCATTTACTAGAACTAGAAAGAGAGTGTGATCGTAGGCGGCGGAATCGACAAGGTGGTTGGCCACTTCGATGCTGACAGATGGAGCTCAACTCCTATATATATATTTTGTAAACATCTCACCCTAAAAATTTAGATGTAGTGACCGTGAAATTAACCATCATTCCTAATTCTTAATTCAAGTACACACAAACATAGGTGACACAGTGATTTGATAATTCATGTCAAAGTCGAGCTTAACTCAACAATGAGTTTTCTGCCAGCAAACCTTTGAGAAACAGAGCGAGAGAGATCACATTCGAGTGTAGGATCCAGTGTGCAATATAAAAAGATACATAAATAAGTCTAATATCCATCTTCCAGAGAGCGGTCGTCGCATGCGCGTATGTTTCGTGTGAGGCTTAAGCAAGTGGTTGATCACTCGCTTCAAGCTCACCTCAGTTTTTACGATGAGATATTTACAGAATAGACTACAAGAAATTGCATTCTCACTTTAACTTATTTTAAAGATCATATTAACAATATTAATATTATGGACAGTGTTGTTACCTTGTTTTGTATTTTGAACTGCAATTTCTATTAATTCAAATTATTTTTGTTGTTTGTATATTTACTTTGTCCTTAAGTTGATCCAAATAAGTACCTGTTTGTTATGTCCACTATTTTTAACATCACAGTTTTCAATAGTTCCTACCTGATGGGTAGGTATTTTCGTACCTTGCTTTTTTAAAACAAATTAAACAACATAATTAAATACATAATCGAGATAAAATAATTGAAGAACTCCTTCAATTAATTCAAAACATGGCTCGGAACTTCAATGTCAAAGCCTTAATTACAAGTTGTATTGCTTAAATATAGTTCTCATTATACAGTAAAAGCCATTTGTATGAAATATTAAAATAACATGTTGCATTAGTATGTGTTCGATTTTATTATTAATTTAATTATACATGCATACATATATTGGGGTTACCTCGCTAAATAAGCTCCTTGAACTTTAGGGATCGTTTTAGAAACCGTTTTTGAGATAAGAATCTTTATTTAGTTCTGAAACTGGGTTGGGTAGATTTTTATTTAACTTTTTCTTCAATTATTTTCTTTAACTTTGTGATTGTTACTATTTTGCCATTCAAAAAATTTTTCCATTTTAAATATAGGATACTTAAAAAAAAAAAATTCTATAATAACTATTATTGCTGCGATTAAAGATCTGAACATGTGCATAATAAGGGTTTGTTGTACAAAATTCTTTAACGTGTTTTGAGGAAGAATTCATAAATTGTTATGCAACATTTTTAATATATTTGGAGGAGCACTCAAGATTTCCATAAACAGGAAGTTCACGTTACTGTCAAATATTAATATCGATGATAATTCATCATCAGTCTTCATGCATTATGGAAGACGTATTGCATTGCCCATATATATATGTAGCCCTTCCGGTAAATTTGATGTCATATTTTTAGAGTGCATTTTAATCTTGGCGCATTACCATTTCTTTTTTTAGGGTTATTTTTACTTTATCAAGATACTAGCTTTTACCAGCGGCTTTAACCGCGTAAAAGTAGGTTTCTCCATACATACTTTGGACCTCCTTTCATTCCCTTTGAAAAATCTTCTCTTAGTGCTCGCTAACGTCATAAAAGGAAACCATGTGCAAAATTTCACGCTCCTAGTCATAATAGTTTCGGCTGTGTTTTGATAAAGCAGTCAGTCACTCTTCTGTTATTTTATATAGGTACTAGATTTTTTAAACAGAGATAAATACAATTGTTTTGAAATCTTTCCAAATAAATTGATGGAATGAAGACAAACTTTCTGTTGCTGAAACTAGTGGTTAAAAATTTGTTGAAACTTATTATTTAGTTCGAAGAAAATAATGAGAAGAGCTTTTTTATCCGACTACAGAGGGATATTATGACTCCTTAAAATTATTGTTGTTTAAAGGTACACAGAATAGGCATTAATTTACCGTACCAGCCCATTGCGGGTTACATAGCAATTGGTAGCAGAGTTTTTTTTTCTAGGATTTATTAGTTTCCTCATGACATTCCTTTACCGTTTTAAGAGCAAGGGTGATGAAATTACACAAAGTAAAGTACCTGCCTAGGTTCTAGTCCACGACTCACGTACGGTGGTACCCTACGCTGCTTGTGACTCGATATAACTTAATTCCATTTACGGGATCTATCTAAATCTCTAAAGTTTGTTCACCTCTAAACAAAATTGGGCGTTAAAAATAACTTCAGGGGATATTACCTAGTACATGAAACAGTCATAGAAAACACATTTTTATTCATATTGAAATAGAAATAGATATGCATTAAACAGTTTTTTTTTTTGAGGTAAACAAAATATCATATCCCCTTCCTGCTCTGGATGGAGCTAGAAGATGAAAATCTATAATAATATGAAAATATTGTAACATCAACCACATTTTTTAAAAGTGTAACCATGGCGTTTCTTGCCGGTTCTACTCCATAGGTAACGACCAATTTGGAACCGTGTACTAGGTTCTAACGTTTTAAAAGTGCCCATGTAGGCCTATGGGTATAAAAATATATTTTTCATTTTGAAGAAATGTCAGACTTCTACCGACTAAAACCCAGTTCTACAGTTATCTTCAGTGCTCTTTGCTTTGCAGGGTCGCGGTAATATTTTCAATTAAATCCACGAATAGTAGTAACAAGACAGTGGTGTTCTGTTATAATCCTGATTCATACTTGAAAACAAACTGCTTTTGTGCAGTATTTTATCAAACACAGTCTGTAATACACTGATCCTCTTCATTGGTAACGAGTTACAAATGTTGTCATAAAATTAATAATTTTACAACGCTGCATCTATTTATTTTACTACTGGGCACGTTGGCATTGCAAATCAAAGACCGAGAAGTATTCTTTGAATAGTAAAAGTATCTAATTTAAGGACCCATCAGACTCGTAGGTGACGCAAAGCCTAGATCATTATCGAACTACTTATCATATTTTTACTTTTAAATGCATAGATTATGATAATTATTTGTCATGTTCATATCAGTATTATTTATTTTAGTGAATGTCATCAGATTAGCATGTAGAATGCACAATTTAGCGAATTGAATGTGTACTACCTGTCAGACTAATGTCAAGCTGTTTATTTATAATTAAAGTCGACGGCTAGTGTTGATTGATTTGATGTCAGTAATTAGAATAAACGACTTTTAAAAATAGATCATTTTTATAAACGCATTGACCGTCAAATTCTATACAATTTATAATTTAAAAAATATTTCAGTGCTAAAAACGAAAAAATGCAATCTGAGCTCTTTTTGCTACATTTCAGACAATTTCCTAAAAATATTTTGAATCACATCTTTAATAAGAGTATCTCTTTAACTGAGACTTTGAAATAAAATACTATTTTTTTAATATTAATATCTTCATCCTACGGATTTACCATTTTCACGAAAACAAATTTATTTATATCTGATAGATTCCGTTAACAAACGTCATAATTAACATTAAATATGGAGAGATATCATCCCATTATATCCCAATATAGAAATTACAGTTTATAGCTAGAAAATCGTGACCATTGCCAATACTATCAATGTAAACTGAGTTACGGAGCTCTGTAACCGTAACCGTAGGTGTTTTCAAGACTAGAGCGAATAGGGTCTTAATAAACTAGTGCGCTTCACCATCAACGATTGCATCACTGCTTACCATCAGGTGGGATCACAGTCAAACAGTGCCTAATTTATATCAGTAAAAAAAAACAAAACATTAAAAACTGTGTATTGAGACACAGTTTCGACAAGTTTTTGTTTGTTTTACCCAGCCAAGTCAATTATAATCTAGACTAGAAATAAAAGTTAGTTAGTTGGTTACTAGTGTTTTATTTCAATAATTTTAAAATACTTATATTCGTATCTGAAACTATGTAAAACTAGCGGGTCATCGGAAACCGAAACCGGTATAATATTATTGCTTATATAGGAATTTTTGTCTTGTGTTTGAATGTTTTATCCATATTAATTTCCGTATCAGAAATTTCATATCATCCCTGACTGTAAAACGGCTGCTAAATTAAGCTGGCTAAAGCTGAATACAGTAACATTTAGTTGGGCTTAACTAAAAATAATTTCATGACTAGCATTAAAAGTTTTGGAACAACTATATCAACATAAATGTGAAGCGATATGTATTACCATAATCTTTGAAATACAATGTCAACTAAAAGAGAATCGAAATATTAGAAGAAAAAACTCAACAATGAAAAGCGTATTATTATGAATAAATTTATAACACACAATTTCTGATTTCAAGAGTTGCTATAATTAAAAACTATATATAATTTGTTAGCTGTCTGAATAAATTAACTTACACAGAGTAAAATCACAAAAAACTGTATTTTTCTTAATTAGAAGTTACCAAAAAGATGTGAGAAAGGTACCAAGTTACAAAAAGAACGTGCTAAAATTTAGAATCGCCAATTAAATAATTTATATCTAAATGGTGCAAAGTTCTGAGAAACTTCCAGGAATGCACGATTCTCTTTAATTACTTTAGAAGAATTTATTTCTTTTTCTCTCTGCAAACAAACTTGATCCTTGACCTTCCATGGTAGAAGTGACAAGAGATTGGAATAGCATTTAATAAATGTATATGGTTTGTTTAATAAATGTACAAAATAATGCAGGTAATGCAAATCCACACAACGGCAATATGTATGAATTTATAGCACTGTAATGTTACAGTATGACGCAGCAGCACGTATTATTTTAAACAAGGATTATGTCCGTCAATGTATAGAGTAGGGTTGTTACGAATGCAAAAATTTCGACATCCGCCAATGTGGATGCGGATTATATAATAGAATTTTTTTTATGTTTAGTATATTTTATTATTTTATTATCTATATATATCATCCGTCTCTGTGTTACGTGAGTGTGTCCGTGGCATCACCAGGCCCTATCAGAATACCATCGCTGCGTTATTTTACTTTTAGTTCAATATCGCAGCATATGCTGAGATAGGAGCCTTTTTGGCCTCGCACAGGTCTTTTATTTTTACCTTTTAACATTGTTTTCTTTTACTTAAAGTTAAGTATTTATAGATAAAGTAATTACTTTTTTGTTTTATTGATTGTCCTGTGCGAGTCTCAAATAAATGTTTTTTTTCTTTCTTTCTTTAGAGGGCAACATAAATGGATACGGGTTACAAGATTATTCAATTAATTTAAATATTTCAATAGTGGTGGCGAATATCGGTAACGATAGGAGATCGAGGACAAATTAATCGATGCTACTAATGTATGAAATCGGGTTTCATATTTTTGTACTTATTTTAAGGTAATATATAGGTAAGGTATTGACTCGTTGAATCCTATTATTTTTGTTCTTCTTTCATACTGTATCAGATAAAATATCCGTTATAGCCAATAGTAATAAACACAAGGTTGATTTTATTGGTTTGTATCTAAAAAACTCGTTATAGGGCCGATCTGCCCTTGACCGGCAGTAATGTCTATTTTATACTTTATTGAGGAATCTTCGAGGGCAATTTTCTAGATTTAATGCCTTTTAATATTTTACGTCAACATCTTAAATATGCTTTGGGTTTACGTGATAATTTTACTCTTGGATTTATTGAGGCGGCCTCTAAAATATTGTTGAGGTCTGGGTTGCTTATGGCAAGGCATTTTTCCACCCATATATTCTCAAAACGCTTACGTTTTCGTTTTTGCGTTCATAATTTATCAATGAACGTAAACTTAATACATTAGGGCCGGGGCATAAATTGTTTGGCTTTTGGGGAAATAAAATATGCCTAAAATAATTTGTAAAATCAACTTGCTTTTACAAATTTAAAATTCATTTAGCTTTAGATATGGCATAACTGGTTGACGTTTACATTAGTAACGAATCAATGGAAAAAACAGATTCGAACATGCGGGCTAGAAAAAAAGGTAGCGGGATTAATGTTTTAGTGGTTTCTAGCCGCATATTTTCTAAACTGTGCAACTTAGTAGAAATTTGACTATCCAAAGCACAAATTTTTATGATTTTTTATTTGATCGCCGATTTAATGACCACTTCTGAATATAGGCATGGACAAGCTGTCTTGTAAATCTTTCTGTCTGTCTTGCAATATCTGTATATTGCTATCGCTTGGGAAATAATAAATTTGTGACACTTAAGTTGCAGTTTCACTTTTATAGACTCTGTTTTTACCACTATCACACCTAATAGTAAGCGATGATACGATGGAAAATGGAGCTCATTTGCTTAAAAATAGCCTATTCACTCTTGACTTAAATATCTTCAGGTTAGCTTTTCCCTATCAGAAAACTCACACCGGCAGAGAATTTCATTCCTTAGCTTTTTTTTTTCGGTGGGAAAATCATCTTATGACATCCCCGCTCTTGGGCGGGGCGGGAGATAGTGTTTTACTGACTAAAAACCCACTCCTGTTCCTTTGTTGCCTTTCGTACCAGGGCCGAGTCTTCCTTTCGGAATCAGACCCTTGGCCCCAGTAGGCTTCGACTCTGCTGGGCCCCTACAGTTGCTGACATCTCCTTGAAGCGCGCGTGGAACAGCACGCGCCGTTGACGACTTGGGCTCGGTCCGGACGGTTTTATTCGTTAGCTGTATGCACAATGAATAGTTCATCCAAAACGTTTTGTGAATGCGTATATGTGAAATGTCCACTATGTACCGGTGGTGCATCGCCAGTCTTGTGGTCCGATGGTGGAACGCTTGACAAAATTAAATTTTGCATTTCTGACCCACAGTTCCTGAAATGTTAATGATAGAAAACCGACCGGCATCAGGGTACCGTCTCGGCTATCTACGCCATTACGTACAAACCAAATTAATGATTCTCTTTTTGTCATTCGTAATGTAACAACCTGTTAATGGGCTCAGGTAAAGGTCTCTCAGCCAAGGCCACTTTATATGCCAAAGCGTGCAAGGGTTGAATCTTAATAATCATGAAAATACCATGTGAAATGCGAGCAATGACAATCAAGTGTTAGTGTAAATTTGTTTTACTCTAACATTTCTTTTAATGTCAAAATGAGCTACCTATTAACATCCTCATAAAATGTTTTGTCGAGCGGGTTCGTGGGAATGAAGTCTCATTTAAAATTTTATTTTACGAGTTTTAGAAGAATACATAGATAGCTATATCCTTAATTAAATTGAATGTTTATCTTCCTGAAACATGAGAAATGCTTAACTAACTTCCTCGTCCCCCAGATTCAAACAAATAACTTGTTTCTGGAAAACAATTTGTTGTACTCTTTTTATCATCGGCTCTTGGTATTTCCGTAAAGCCCGGTGTTACCAGTTACTTACTATGTTGCTTTAAGATTCCATGCCAAATTCTAATGTTACGGGACTTATAGGCTTTAGGATTTTATTACTGTCGGACCGGAATTTAGGGTTTCAAAGAAGGCATTTAATTGAAATGGATCAACTGTATTTGTGTCTTTGGTTTCATTGCTGGACTATCTTATGAAGTATTTTTATTTCAGCCTATTTTTGTATGAAACTACGAAATGCAGTTCAAGTCTATGTCGGATTTCAAATTTAGGTAACGTTCATAATGAAGATCTGTTGACGTTTAGCAGTATTGGTAATATAATTACATAGTGTAGACACTTTTTTGCCTTCAACTTTGTCATCATCATTAAATCATTTGAACGTTATCATTTGAATCTTTTTATTTCTCTTTCCCTTGAAAGCGGACGCTAAGCTCTTTTTCATTGAAAGTTGTGAGGAAAATGATAATATTATCCCAAGTTTTCGGCTTGTTGAGTGTAGCTCAACTTTTGTTTCAGCTGTTATGTAAACAAACACATCTTTTCTCTCGATCTCATACTGTTGTGTTAAATAAAATCCATTTCTGCTTGATTAGAGCACAAAATAACCAAATATTGTGCCATATATTTCGTTCTCCGTGTTGTGTTTTACGCATTTATCTGCATTTTTATCTTTAAAAAAATCGAGTTCAATCGATGGACCAGTCGCTGTCAACATGTAAAAATATTCGACCTAGTAAGATTTTATAATGATTGCTATGTCCGGATATTTTTTTTTGTTAATAGGTTTTTAATGGACATCGCAAACATGTTTTGATCGTTTTTAAAATAAAGAATGTCTACCAGTATTAGGAATTTGTTTAGGTTAGGTATAATAAACAATGATGGGCACAACTGTGCATATTCGTGGACAATGACGACGTTAATTTTGTTTACCTTTAATTTGTATTAATTGACTGTATTTTAAAATTGTTATGTTTGTGTACGCAGTGCTACAACGGGCGCGATCTACCAACCGTTAACGAGTCCCCGAGTGGGAACGGGCACTGGGCTCGCGCGTGGCGTCTTCGGATCCACGACCCCTCCGACTCCGTCGACTCCCCTCGAAGCATCTCCAACTCCAGTCTTCGAGAGATCGACGACGAGCTCACCGGCGAGGAGCTGGCCACCTACATGTACCACGTGAACTGTAACATCGGCGGACTCACCTGAGACACGTCTGTGTAAGCGACAGTGACCACGCTACCGCTCGCTCGAGCAGGACTACAAGTGACGTAGACGGCCTAACAGTGTGATCTATTTTATAGACGTTTCTAAGCGATTTTAAAATTGTACATAAAACATTGTTGTCCATTGTTAGTTACGGCTTTGTTAATATTTAAATGTTGACGCGCACTTAAACGTCCATTTTGGTCTTAAGTGCTAATCTATGTTAGCTGAAACATGATGGTGAAATAACGTAAAAAATTGTCCTTGTGAATTTATGTAGTGGATGGAGCCGCCGTAAAAGCTTACTTATGGGTGTATAAAGCGATTAAGGAAATGTACCTATAGATATAATCCGGAGACTTGCCCACTGTGTCATAAAGCTGTAATCTTTGGCACGCACTGCCCATTATTCATTCTCGAATCTATTAATTACGTCGGGGTGACACTTCACCTTACATTCTAGTTAGCAACATAAATCTATAGTCAATATTCAAAGGTTGAACGCTGTTCTCTAAAGTAATTTGATAATGAATCATATATGTAAAGTATCGATCTGATCTGTCAGTGATTTATACAAATTAATTATGTATCTATTTATTAATTTTTCGAACAAAGTGATTATAAATTAAGTAAGTATATTCGTTGTATGTCATACTAGATAGGTGTATTTATGAATAACTTTAGTCCATAATACTCTACTGATAGTCTTTAAGTACGGTGGTTGTAAAAAGTATGTGCTAAGCACAAAATAATAACAAGAAGCGTTGAATGTAGAGCGTGGATGGGTTGATTGAATCGAATTGGATATGTGTTAGTACAGAGGGTACTTCAATAAATTATGTGTGTTAAGCTGCGAAAAGTGAGAATTCCTAATGTTAAATGTACCGTTGTTTCCCGCCCGAATCTGTAAGGGTCGAGCCATACATCACCGGACGTATCAAGGACGTGAGAGAAACTTTATTCATGTTTGTGACAGTAGTATCACGATGTATGCCTCCAGTGTAGTGCGGCGAGCCTGCTAGGCCTTCATAATTAACGACACGTTGTATCTGTACTCTCTCGATGAGACTGTAAATTACATTTTTATCGAAAATACTGTATCTTGTACATTGTGTGTAAAGCCAAGGTAATGTATTGTATGTGAGTACTTACTAAAGAGATTTAATACTTCATACATAGTTAAAGTATGACAGACTAGTTTAACATCAAACATAATTTGCTGCGTTTATAAAACAGACTGTAAATAAAGTATACTTATGTAAATAAATGGAACAAATAGCATAAGTAACTTGGATTAGAGAAATAATAAAATTTGTCTGAAGAAGTGATGTTATTATTTTTACAAAATTCTTAAGAGCGACTTATTTACAATGAGTTGCCTTTAAGTAAACTTATTTCTATAGAGTTTTATACTAGTGTGTGTCGTAAGTTAGGTATAAATGGGTATCAAAAGGCTTTGGCTGTGTGTTTCATTAGACATAATTTTAAGTGAGATAATGAAGTGTTAAAAATAATGTAAAATTTCCGCATCGATGTAATTCTAGTGTACTACTTCAGCTCGACAAATGGATGTGCGATTAGCGCTTGTGCAACAAAACTTTACTGCGTTACACTTTATTTCGAATGCAAGCTTGTGCGACACACTGAAACTCGACATCTGACTGATGTGACAAACGATTGTGTGACAGTAGTTCCATACTACGGTAGTGCGACAAACAATTGTATGACTACTACTTGTGTGAGTACTGTAACTCGAGAGAACGTTGGTGCAGTATTACAGTAGTTTTACACTACCCAACCTGCCAAGATAGTGGTGACGGTGCTCCACTCTACGGTGTTTCTACGTCTGGGTGGTTATAACAAAAATAACCACCAAGGCTAAAGAGGGAGCTCCGCTCCGCTTCGTTCCCGCCTTAGCCTTCTAATAGGTTAGGACCTGTCTATATCGGTATGTCCTAACATATATATGTTAATTATTCATGTAGCACTAGAGTAATGTCGAGGTTCAGTGTGTCGCATAAGCGTGCATTCGAACTATGGTGAGTCGCAGTTCAGTTTTATCGCATAAGCGTTAATCGCACATCCATTTGTTGAGTTTACGTAGTACACTTAGTAATTCCATAGTGTTTGGTCAAATGTGATTTTTATAATATGAAATTGTAATAAATCTGTTATGCGACCACGGGGTGTAAAAAATCATTTTGTTAAAATTACTTTTGTATTCCAAAGACAGTAAAGAACATCGAATAAATGCTCATTTGTTTATTTTTCTTATCATAACCTTAGCTAGATTTATTAGGAAAAAAAATAGGGGAAAGTCAGTGAGTATAGTTTGATATTTAAAAAAAAGTTTTTGTGTTTATTTTCTCGTAGTTACGTAACAGATGCCCAAGTACGCGAGTCACATTAAAAATGTTATAGTAATTAATATAATTGTTAAAAATAGATAAATAATTGTTGTTGTAAAATATCATAACGAGTGATCTATTTTGATTATTGTAATGTCAATGAATTAAAAAGGAAATTTCCAAACCTCACTCATTTGTTTATTTTTATATCCTCGATTTATTTTTAAATTGCTGCCAGCGGTTTCACCTGTTTGATAGTAGCAAATGGTCACATGGGACTATATTCCATACTTGGAGTATATATATACTATATATATACTCCCAGGATAAACAGTATCCTATGTGCTATTCCAAAATATAATCTGTCCATAAACCAAGTTTTATCGAAATCCATTCAGTCGTTCGAGCGTGAAGAAGTAGCAAAACATACACACTTACAAACTTTCGTCCTTATAATATCAGTGTGAAGTTACACGGAACAGCTATATTTTTAATTTTCCGATAAGCACGCCAAATGTGCCCGCCAATTTAAATTCAGTATAAATTGTGCTTACCTTTTTAAATTCAATCGGCACAGTAGATTAGAAGCATGTTAGCGGTTATAGATAATCAGATAAACAGACCGATCGTCGTCGTCGAGTTTCGTTTTTTCATTAAGATGTTCGGAACCCTGAAAAAAAAACTTAAATAGGTGTATTGTGTGCCTCACAGTGACATCAATTAGGTCCAGTTCAACAATAATCCTGGAGCCCTACCAGGACGTCTAAAAACTCTTCATTATTCCAACGTGAGACAGAGATGAAGCTATATATGGCCCTATGACAATATCCCTTTCACACACCAGATTCTAAGAAGTTACCTGAGCTGGTTTCCTATTGAACTTTACTTTGACTATACGGATGCAAATTAGTTCTTTTAGATAAAATTAATGTAAATGATAAATAACATAAAGACTTAAAATATATATACATACATTTATGTATACATATATATATTATAAGTTGGTGTATGTAATAATAGCATTAAAAACAAAGTCCGTTAAAAGTTAATTAACTCCAAAATTTCGAGCCATAATAAATAGCTACCGGTTTCGAGGCATTTCCAGCACACTGTCATATCAATCAAACATTTAAATTGATCAAGTCCAGTTTTCGGTGCGCATCTACTAAAAACACCGTTAACATCTTCTAAAGCGCCTGTAAACTATAAAATTGTTTATCAAATTCTACATGTTTGTAAAAATTGTTTGATAGCATGTAGCTCTGCTTGAAGCGTTTATTAAACAGTCTACGCGTTGGTCGTGTTTGATGAAAATCTTGATTGACGTCGTATTTGACGAATAAGTTTGAATGTGAATAGCAGTGTTTGTCAAACAATATCTCAGATTCTCAGTCGACTTGGCTTCATGTAAACAGCTTAACAGAGTTGAAAATCATACGCTAAAGAGTTAACAAATTTGTTTGATCCGTGGTTTGATTGTGAAGTTAAACAAGCAAAATCAAACAAATTTGATCGTTTATAAAGTTCTAATGGTGTTATTGCTCTAACAGGCGGTGGTAGATTATTCAATACTTTAGATGCCGTGTAACGGAAACTGCCTCCGAATATTGCTGTATTTTGGGGCTGCAATGAGAGTAGTTGTGAACATTGCCTTCTTTCGCATTCTTGTCTGATAAATATAATGATTTAGCTGAGCTCATTATAGAGGCAGTCTGGCTTTTGAAATTTAACAATACTGAAAAGAAGGCAAGCCAAGTGCATTTTTTGAACGATCTGATTAAGCCCGTCTATACAAGCTAGTAAGCGTAGGTCGTAAAGCGTGTCTGCATCGTTCAGCCTGGACAAAACCAGGCTTTCTACAAGTTGTTCCCGAAGTGTTCTAGATAGGTAAGGACTCATTTAATATAGAACTTTCAGGTGATAGCGCAGTTTTATGCTGAGTCAGCAACATGCTTTTAGAAATGAAAGTCTATATCTGTAATAAGACTAAGGACCGGACCCTTCATAGAATATATTTATTGGTTTGCCCATAAGATAAAGGGTGAACACTGCAGCTAGTATATTTAGCGGTTGTCTTGTGCCAAGTAACATGAACTCGGTTTTGTAAGGGTTGTATAAAATAAAGAGAATGGGCTCTATTATAGAGCCTTGTGGGACTCCTATTTTATTGAAATTATATGCCAATTTAAAAGTGGTACCATTTCTCCAACGCAAGTCCACAAGTTGCTTAATATTACTATCTCTAGAACCATTGCGTAGCAACTCGGCTGCACAATCGAAACAGTAATAATTCAATTTGTTCATAGTATTTAAAGGTATATTTACTGTGTCAAATGCCCAGAAATGTCACGTAAGATTAGTAATAGCGATGTACATATACCTTTATCTTGTGCAGATAATACATTGTCAGTAACATCCAGTAAAACAGCAGAGGCACAACTCTGTATTCTGATATTGAATGCTATAGGCAGACACGGTAAGATGCTAAAGGGTCTTTAAAACCAGATGGATTTGAACTTTTGGATAAAAGTCTAACGAAGGCAATCTATCAGTATGTTTTTTGTGTTTTAAGTGCAACTAAACCGTGACTTATCGCAAATGCGACAAGCCACGGTTTAGTTCTGGATGATTTAAAGTGAATTTATACTATGTGTGTCTTGAGAAAATAATACATATTTGCAATCATTTCACAAAAAATATACGTTGCAAATTAAACTAAAAATTGTACGGTATTTATTTACTACACTTTGCATAAATTTTTTACTACATATTACTTTGCATGTCGATGGTACCCGACGAAAATGTTGGCGGTAAAAGGTAAGTAGTGGTATACTGACCGGCAGTTCGAGCGTTACTTACTAACCACTAAAGTTTACGCAAACAGAAACAATGTACAATTAGATCTACAAACACAACTAGAACCAACCCGACTGTGAAATAAAATATCTGTACAAAGATTTTATGGGAAAGTTTACCTTCCCATACAATTGTTCTCGAATCCATCGAGAACGTACCTATATTAAATAAAGCCTAAAAATAAAATTATTTTGCGGTTCCATTTCGATATGTCACGATTTCTGACATAGAAAGGTAAGTATCTGAAAAAATGGATGTCAACTTTATTAAACTTTATTATTCGACAGTTCCATTCCGTCTCCTCTGAGATTAAGTTACTAACACTTACATGATAATATATTCCAAGTCCCTTGAAAGAAACTTCCTCTAGCTCATTTGACTTGGTGACACCCAAAAACATTTACAAGAAAACAACTTTCGATTAATGCCACTAAATAAATAACTATAAAAGTCAAGTTTATAGAATATGTCTGAGTTGAGGTTGAGTCGAGTGGATGTCTTAGAAAATAGAGGTAAGTGTTGAGCTACGTGTGTTTTACGAGCAAGCAGTAGCACCTGCCAATAAAACCGCCTGGAATCTTGATTAACTGCGAGAGGATATTGCGAAGAGGTAGCACACTCTATAACTCTTTATTAGATCCACAAAACTTTCTCGAATTGCGAACATTAACGTTTAATCAGGTTATTATTATAATTATTTTATGCACTTATTCAGACTTTACTGTCCTTCTGCAAAACGTGGAAACAGGAAAGTAGGTTTACTACGAATACCAAAAGTCCTTATAAACTACTAACTTTTGCAAGCGGCTTGGACTTGCACCGGATTCGTGCGGAAGCGACGCCCGGGTGTCGCCACTGTGTGGACCGCCCGGAGGACACGGTGGAGCATACGGTGGAGGTGTGCCCCGCTTGGGCAGAGCAACGCCGTGTCCTCGTGGGGGCAATCGGCGGCGGCGATCTCTCGCGCCGGGCTTTGGTACAGGCCATGGTCCGGAGCGAGGAGGAGTGGCAGGCGGTCGCCTCCTTCTGCGAAGCAGTAATGCTTGCAAAGGAGGCGGCCGATCGCGTGAGGCAGCGGTCCTCACGCCCCAACCGCCGCCGGGATTCCGATCCCGATTTCCGGCCACCGTAGGCGCGGGCTTGCGGACGGCGAGCAATGGGTGGCTTGCCGTCCGACCGTCCGGTAACCGTCCGGACCAAGCCCAAGTTGTCAACGGCGCGTGCTGTTCCACGCGCGCCTCAAGGAGATGTCAGCAACTGTAGGGGCCCAGCAGGGTCGAAGCCTACTGGGGCCAAGGGTCTGATTCTGAAAGGAAGACTCGGCCCTGGTACGAAAGGCAACGAAGGAACAGGAGTGGGTTTTTAGTCAGTAAAAGTCTGACACTATCTCCCGCCCCGCCCAAGAGCGGGGGATGTCATAAGATGATTTTCCCACCGGAAAAAAAAAAAAAAAAAAAAAAAAAAAGCGGCTTGGACTGCGACTGACCCTGCTCGTAGTAGACTCGGTACCAAATTTCACTGAGCAGAAAACATTAAAATTTGAAAATTTAATTAATCACTTTAATTAACCTGATAAACAAAACAAGGTTTACTCATTGGGTTATTTTGGTTTTACTATAAGCAACAATGGTTTGTGTAATGATGAGATTTACAGGCTCACAATGTGTCTACGAGTACCATGTCGCTACTCAATAGAATATGAAAGGATATCAATATCGCAAACAAGACAAAATTGTTATTGGTCCCTTGTGTTTCCATATTCTTGCACGGAGCAGAGACGTAGACAATAAAAGCTTCTGATCACAAAAGCCTTGAGGCTTTCGAAATGTAGTACTACAGAAAGATGCTACGTATCTCGTGGTTGGAACACGGGACGTACCAATCGATATTGCGGGAACTCAACCTTTAAAAAAAGACCAGGATTGTTGATTGTGTAGTACCTCCTCAAGATTTTCCTCTTCTATATATAGCAGTATCGTCCACAAGCCTGGTTACAACCTACTGTAATTTGTAACTGGCAAACGATTTAGAGGAAAAAGTCCTAAGAAGATTCGGTTTTAATCATACCAGCAAATTCAAACCTCCTTGAAGAAAAAAGCCTCAGCACCCATGTATGTTGCAAAAAGTAAAAGCCAGTGAAGGAATATTATCAAGGAAAAAGTCTTGAAGTCATTAACCCCGATATTGGGAAAACGTCGCAAGGAGAAAAGGATAGTATGGTAGCGTGAACTATACTAGCTTTTTTTAACAGATTCACCTGTGTGAAAATCGGAAATTATCCCAAGGAAACGTAATAACGAGACAATAAGTAGTAAACGAAAAGCATTCAGACATTCAATGAATGAGAATGCTTGAGTTGCTGAGACCTCATACAGCACGAGAAACCATTTTAACTCTACAGGAACTGCAATTAGAAACCATTCGTCAACCTCCGTATTCGCCAGACCTTGCTCAGAAATCAGAAACGTTTATTTCAAATAGACCACTTACAGGCACTTTTGAATTGTCAAAATGTCGGTCAGTCAAAAAAAAAACCAAGTGAAGCTAAATTGCACGTTCCAAAGCGTAGATCTCTATGGAGAAGAACGTGCAAGAAACTCCCTGGACACTCTTTCAAATCATATTATGAGTTACATAAATCTTGGTTACAAATTTCTTGTCGCTTGTAATATGTGAGCACAATGTAGATAAGTAATAATAATTATAAAAAAATAAATAAATAGAAATTTAATTAAGTCACCGGCAGCTAAGAGATGACCAGTCTCAACTGACGAGTGAGCATGACAAACTCTCAACTGCCATGCTCGTAATGTCAAACAAGTTGTAACCTAATAAAAAAGTTCCATGGTACTTCACATTCACAAAACTTGAAAAACAAAGTACTTCTACATTATGCAATGCTATTGTTTCCAAACTAACGGACTACTATTTTTTTCGTGATTTGGACAATTTTCTACGTGATAAAAAGTTTTCTTCTCAGGAGGCAGTACAAAATGCTTTCACACAGTTTGTCGAATCTAGATCACCAGAGATTTATCGCAAAGGCATAAATGACTTTCCTATTAGATGGCAGCAATGTATAGATAATAATTTCAATTATTTTGATGAAATAAATTATGTCAAATTAAAAAAAAAACAAATTACAATTTTTCAGTACAAATCGGCAATTTCATACTTTAACCCCTATTATTAGTGATAGTAGAAAAAAAGTATTACGAAAAAGTAATTGTTAGGGAAGTGGAAACACGAAAATACCTTTCCTAACCTCAATCTTCCTTATTTACTATATACCCGGAACCATGACTGCGAGAGTAATATCCACTGTCTAAAGAACACGTCTTATCTATATCTCAATCGGGTCTTAATCCTCCAATCTTGCTGTCATAATAACTTCAGCCGTGGACGCTAGGGCTTAGGTATAAGCACGAAAGTAATTGTTATTATATATGGAAGTATGAATGTATAGTGTAGGTTTCTTTTGACCTCGAAACGAAAATCATGAATTTTCGCTTAAATCAGACACTTTAAGTAAGGTTTTGAAAGTCTTGATCTTTTGTTATGGAACTTGTGTTTCTTGAATGGAAATAAGATTAGCTCAGAACTAAAATCTCAGCTATTTGCAACAGAAAAAACGACAGACAAACAAAAAATAAACAATCTAATTATTAAGTACCGTGTGCCGACGATAAAACAACAATTTACTACATGGAGGCAAGTCCATGGTTCCAAGTTCAACAGCGAACAGTTGAAAATAGTTAGATGTAAATGTTTCTTATCAACAAATTCTTTGTATTCAAACTCACTGCATACTTTAAACAGTCCGTGACTGGCAAGATAAGAGCTTCTACGCAAATGATTCCAGCAAAATTGTTGCATTTGTTACTTGCTTAAGTGACGTCATGTCCACTTCATTGTCTTGATGGCCATTTTATTAAGTGGATTCACTGCATGAATGCATGCATGTAAGTAAAAACTGGGCAAGTGTGAGTCGGATTCGCGCTTTGAGGATTCCGCCTATGAAAACAGTTCAATTCCCGAATTGAGTTACGAAGATCGAAACGAAAAAAAGGTTTTTTTTTGTGACGTAAGTACAAATTTACAGTTTTCAGATTTTTTCCTATACTTGTGCTATGAGATCTTGCTTCATGCCAAATTTCAGGATTCTAGGTCATCGGGAAAAACCCTATGAATTTTGATTTCCTTAAGACTGTTAAAATTTACGTTTTTTTGCGACATAAACTGCGATATCTTTTTTGTTGTTATTTTAGAAGGTTTTTACACAGCTTCAAGGGACCGCAGACTTGAGTATATGATTAATTTCAACTCGATATCTCCACGCGTTCCCGAGATAAAGGATCTTAACAGCCAGACAGACAGACGGACAACAAAGTGATCCTATAAGGGGTCCGTTTGTTCCTTTTGATACCTCAAAACTCTAAAAAGAACAAATATCGTCGTTGTAAGTACTTGGTTTGGCCACGACTTCCACTTGTCTGATATTTATAGGTATTGCAAGGAACGTAATTATATATGCCCTGTGTAAAGAACTAGTAATTTAAACTTAAATAATAAAAAAGGCGACTCGCTCTTGAGTCGGACTGGCGCACGAAGGGTTCCGTACCATCCGAGATAAAAAAAACGGCAAAAAATCACGTTTGTTGTATGGGAGCCCTTTTAAATATGTATTTTATTCTGTTTTTTAATATTTGGTGTTGTAGCAGCAACAGAAATACATTATCTGTGAAAATTTCAACTATCACGTCAAATTATCACGGTTCATGAGATACAGCCCGGTGACAGACAGACACACAGACGGACGATCAGCGGAGTCTTAGTAATAAGGTCCCGTTTTAGCCTTTGGGTACGGAACCCTAACGATACAAGAACAATGTCATAATAAAAAACATTTCCAAGTAAGAAACTACCTCGATTTAATAACACGTTGAATACAATTAATTTAACTAAATCTAACGAAGTAGATTTTCCCCAAAGTCATAGAAGATTTGTAAAAAGCGTTTAAAGGTTACCTAAATTACCTAGCAGCGCGCAAATCAATCATTTGAGATTAATTAAAGATTCATCAGAGTCTGCTCGGTCCACTTACTTTAGAACGCCAAAATGTATCCAGTAACTAAATGCTTTTAAACTTGTTCTGCCAGACAAGATCGAATTTCAAATAAAACAGACTAGAGTTTTTATTTAACAGTATTATGTCTAGCTAGATTAAGCTGAGCATCAATAAACAGTTGCTTGAAGTCCGTTTAATTCTTAACACTTTAAGCTCAATTATAATAATAATAATATTTCACAACTATCACAACGCCATCTAGTCCCAAGCTAAGCAGAGCTTGTGTTATGGGTACTAGACAACTGATGCTCATCATACAAACATTTGTCCTGGGTGGGAATCAAACCCACAACCTCTGGCATAGCAGTCAGGGCCACTAACCACTAGACCAACAGGCCAGACAAAATTATATGGTTCGAAAATAGTTTCTATTGAATCGAATCATTAAAAAGTGTACAATGAACAATTTTTGAAAACATATCAATCGCACCTGCTTTATTAGTTTGGTTTTTTTTAACTCAATAATGTTAATCTAAGAATAGCTTAAGGCAAGGCTAAAACAATCTAAGCAAATGCCTTAAAACAAAATTGCCAACGTTTAAGAAATTAAAGACGAAGACAACAGAATTCACTTCTAATGTGTGAATGAACTCAGCTCCAAGTTAATTTAAAATAAATTGAGCGTTTCCTATAAGACATATTAGCTTTTCAGACCGACGTGTTAATAAATCTTTCGACATATCTGTCTTAATTTAAAGCTCTTTGTACTACTTAATATGTTTCAGTGTTCATATTGTCAAGCTTTGTTATTATATTTTAAACAAAAAGGTATGTTAGGGAATAATTGTAGCTCAACGTCGCGTTGCACGCCCCACGTGTGACAGTGGGGCTGATGCCCTCTGGAGCTGCAGAAACGTTAGAAAGAGTTACCTTGGCCTTGAAATGCAAAGGGTAACTGAAGGACACAGGTGACTTTTAGTCAGTGAAAGTTTGACACGCTTTCTGACTTTATCGAGAAGTCATTTAATCATTTTCCACCTCAAAAAAAGAGAGCTTGTATAATTTTTCATTTCAGTTCGAATTACTCGGCACAGGAGTTATCATCATAGCTTGTAGAGTTAGTGAACTGAAATGGCAATGGGCTAACAATGTCTGCCAATGTTCCGTAGAGAAAATGGAGATCGAGCATTGACAAGCGTGGGACACCGGATTTGGACGGACCATCGACGATAAAAAGATGTCCAATAAGTACTGGATTCATGTATTTGGTATGGTAGAGGACCGAATGTTTTTTTTTTAGTTGTTAAATCATTCAATGACTTTGTACGCACTAGGGCGGAACAGGAGAGCGTGTCAGACTTTTACGGACTAAAACCCACTCCTATGTTTTTTCTTTGCCTTCCAAGGCCCTGGGGATCTCTTTTGGAAGCGGACCCATGGCCCCAGTAGAGGACCGGTTGGCGCAGCAGTAGAATGCAGTAAGCGGAATTGATTTTATATTTAAATTAGGGTGCGCTGAAACTCTTTAAGGCCATAGTTGAAACTCTTTAGGGCTTTTTGTAAAGACTTTACTGCATAACCTTCTAGTAGTTTTTTTATTAAAGTTAAAAGTGTCGTATATTAGCCGTAAAAATAAATGATTTGATGTTGCGTGGGTGGTTAGTAAGTGTACAGAGTACCCATACGGTATTAACTTAATGGAACATGAAACAAAGTTATTTCTAAAGTTGTTATAGCTACCAGGAAAAAAAACATCAGTTACTTTCTTCCAATTTGTTTGTTATTCAGAAGAAGGCAGAGATATTGTGTATCGGTACATATGGTGCGATAAGGAAACAATTTCCGGATATATGATGATACTATGATGTATAGATAAAGCCGTAACAGATGAGTAAACAAAACTTTCCTTGTTTACTTTCTTAGTATTATTCCATCAGTTGGGTTACTTGTGAATTGTCACATTAGCTAGAACTACACTTCGCCACTCACGCCGATCTGGGCGCGTCGGTCTCCATACGTTTTATATGGTAGCTAGACTTGTAGAGCTACACTTGATCCACGCCACCTGACGTAGTTCTACGTACAAATCAGGCGTGTAACACGTGTGCATCGGTAACTTTATTTTCGTGGTTGTTGAATCATCATTATCATATATTATTATTACGATAAATTGCCAAACTTAAGTGGCAGTGGCCAGGGCACATTGCTCGCAGAACAATTATGGACGATAGGGCTGAAAGGTTCTGGAGTGGCGAGCGCGTACTGAAAGACGCAGCGTTGGTAGGTCTTCTACAACGTGGACCGATACCTGGTGAGGGTCCCGGGAATCCGATGGATGCGAGACGCAAAGGAACGGTCGTTGTCGCTACACTTGGTCGAAGCCTGTGTCCAATATTGGCCATCTGTTTGTTGTTGAATGATTAAAATATATAAAATTATTATAATATAATACCATGCTTGTATTCGCTCCAGGATTCGGCAAAGGTAATCAAAGGTAAAGGTAAAAAACACTTCAACCCATTTTTGTTTGGTTGGTTTAACTTAATTGGTTCAGCGGTTTAGGCGTGAAATCGCAACAAAACAAACAGAAAGAGTCTTTTTCGAGGGTGAAAAAACATCAAATGATTTCTCACGCTCTGAGTCAAACGAGAGTGAGTGTGACGGTGAGCTACCCATTGCTCGCCGTCCGCCAGCCCGCGCCATCGTTGGCCAGTGACTCAACGCCCTGTGACTCCCGACGCCCGAGGCATCTCGGGCAGGCACCGGGGCGTGAGGATTGTCTCCTCCTCCTCAAGGCTTTTCTGCCTGGGAGTCAAACCTGGGGTTTCATGTTCAGCAGTTGCTGTTACGTCCACTGATAGGTTAGAGTCACAGAGTTATTCTTAAAACTAAAGTCTTACCCTAGATATTTGATAATTTTTAAGATAATTCTTACTTTCTCTTTGCTAGCTAATAAAATATTGAGAATAAAAAATAAATAAAATAAAATTTAAACATTATATAATACTAGCTGACTGGGATGCCCACTTTGCTGAACGTCAATTACTTTTGACGTCAAAAAAAAAAATATTGATCATAATAAAATATATTTCAGGGATAATGAAATTTACTACTTGTGAAAGAATTTTCAAAATCGGTTACAAACCTCTTTAAAATTAACATAAAAATAGAACGATTTTTCAACACAAATAACACACTCAGGTATTTTACTTTCGGTCCCTAAGTTGGCGTCATGTCAAAAGCGTTGCCCTGTTTTTTACGTTGACAATTTAACAAATACACCTACGAGATAACATAATGTAAGAAGTTCGTAATCTTGTACAGTAACAAACACATACTTGCACGATGCTTCCTCTCACAAGAAACTTACATAGCGAGATAACCTTTAAATGGTAGTAGAAACAAGTACTTTCGCTATTTTCCACTTAACAACAAACAACTTTTCCCATATACGTGTGCATAAAGTTTGGATGGAAAGTAAGGGATTTTTTATGCTAATTCCCATGATAATATTAACTTGTGAAGTTCAGCAGCAACTTCAGAAGATATAAAATAGTTTCAGTTTGATCAAAATAGAGGCTTCGTCGGTTTTTGTTGGATAAAAATATCGTCTTATGTTATAGGCAAAAATTATGTGTAGTTATTTGTGTTGTAAAGTTGAAGGTTCCAAAAAAGACGGACAAATAAGATGTCCTAATTTTTTTTGAGGTGGGAAGTTTAATAATGAATCTCTCGCTTTACGGTAAAGCGTGAGGGCATGTGAAACTTTACTTTCGTTCTAGGACTATGAGTTACCTTTTCTGGAATTCCCTGCCACTCTAGCGGGTATTGGTCCTGCTGGGCCCCTACGGTTTTGCTGACATTTCTTTGAGGCGCACCGCGCCCTTGAAATATTACGCGCCGTCGACGATTTGGGGTCGATTCCGACAATTATGGGACACTCGGACGGCGAGCTACCCCTTGTTCCTCATCCGCAAGTCCACGCCTACGGCACAATATAAATAGGTACAGAAGTAAATCTCAAGTATTTTTTTTGTTCGTCTATGTCCAACAGTGGACGTCTTTCAGCTGAAACGATGTAGATGATTCTTTTAAGGTGGGAAATCATCCAATGACTTCTTCCGGTCTGGGTGGAGTGCCCGTGTTTGGAGCGTCCGGAACATAACATTTTTCATAAGAATGTTATGTTCCGTATATATTATCACGTACCGTATGTTTTATGACGTAAACGAGTACTAAGAAGGGGTTTTTGAAAATCCAGCTTTTAAGGGGCGAAAAGGGGAGATTTTGTTTATATTTAAAAAGTAAAATCTCACTCCGTGTGCCAATATACTTGAAAGTTAGTACAAATAGTAACTTAAGTAAATATAGGTTATCAATTTTAGGGTTCCGTACCTCAAAAGGAAAAAACGGAACCCTTATATTATAACTTTGTGGTCCGTCTGTCTGTCTATCTGTCTGCCTGTCCGTCTTTCAAGTCCCTTTATCTCGGGATCGCGTAGAGGTATCGATTTAAAATTAAAACTATATAGGTTCCTACTCAAGTCTGCGGTCCCTTGAAGCTGTATAAAAATCAAACTTCTTAGTTAATGAAAAAAAGATACGGCCGTTTATGTTGCAAAAATCAAAATTAATTGGGTATTTCCCGTTGACCTACAATTCGGTGTGAGGCAAGGTCACATAGCACAAGTACGGGAAAAAATCTGAAAACTGTAAATTTGTAGTTAAGTCACAAAAAAACAAATTGGATTCGGAAAAATAGTCGTAACTCTATTCGGGAATTGAACTGTTTTCATAGGCTAGTTTGTACGGAACCCTCAGTGTGTCCGACTCGTACCCGTGAGTCGACTCTTGCCCGGTTTTTTATTTTCAGAATTACCTTAATTAGAACCAATAAGGAAGTTTTCAAGATTGTATGGGAATTCTTATTTCTTGAGTTCAAAATTATTTTTTTTAATTGATATTAACTAGTGCTCGACTGCGATCCCACCTGATGGTAAGCAGTAATGCAATCGTTGATGGTGAGGCGCACTAATTTATTGAGAGCCTATTCACTCTAGCCTTGAAAACACCTAAATTATAATCGGAGGGGAAAACCGAAAAAAATAATAATAATCAAAATAATAATGATTCTAATTAAAATTATAATGATTATTAAATAATAATCTGGCAACTGCTGGCAAAGTGTCAATTAAATATGTTATGATGAGAGCTAGTAAAATATAGGCGTAAATAAAGTACATATAAAAAAGAAAATCTATCTACTGGACGTTCCCATAGATGTTGCTCGAGGCGAAAACAATATGCTGGGGGTTTGATGTCAGCCATAATGATATGGGGTTAGTCTATAATCCAGAGAACATGTTTTGTCCTTTATTTTTACAACATACACCAGGATGATAAACAAACAAACCTTCTTATTTTTTCTCATGGAGTTTGTATGTATAGAATAGAATTGGTAGAATAAAATAAAGGGAAAAACAAACAGTAAGATAAGTTTTACGGTAACTTTAATTCATTTTTTTTAGGTTGGTAATCTTCTTCGACTTCTCTCGCTCTCCTATGTTCCTTCATTGCCTTGCGTTCCAGGGCCCCAGGTTTTCTTTGCAGAAGCAAACCCATGACCCTCTTGGCCCCTACGGTTTTACCGACATATTCTTGAGGCGAGGTACTCATTACTCGCCTTCCGCAAACCTTCACCTACGTTGGCCGGTGGCTGGGGCGTGAGGGCCGTTCCCTCGCGCTTGCGGCCGCCTCCTTCGCTATCATTACTGCTTTGCAGAAGGAGGTAACCGCCTACCATTCATCCTCGCTACGGACCATGGCCCGTACCATGGCCCGGCGCGAGAGGTCATTGCCGCCGATCGCCCTTACGAGGACACGGTGGTGCTCCGCCTAAGCGGGGGCACACCTCTACCGTATGCTCCACCGTGTCTTCCGGCCGATCCACGCAATGGCGACACCCGTACGTTTCTTCCATCTGAATCCGGTGCAGGAACCTCTCGAACTTAGGTACATGTCCGGTGAGAATGGTCAGAATGGTCATGTGGAAGGTGAGAACGCCGTGGCCTATCCGGCCACGCCTGAAAGAGGGGACTTACCGCCATAATTGTGGCGTACCCAAACTTTAGTCCATGGGGTGTATAGAGAGCAAAGACACGATTTATGTTTAAATCCTTCTTTACATACCATAAAATAAAGTTTATAACCGCGTCAGTCTGTCCGTCTGCACACAAAGCTACTGAACAGCTTATCAAAGGGTTTATACTAACATACAGTTTGATTCATGTGAGAAATAGAAATACTGAGAATTTTAAACATTTTTAATACCTGTGCAAAGCTGAGTCGTTAGTTAATTTAAAAGGAAAAAACTGCCATTAAGCACATTTTTGCTCGCAAAATTCGTATAGCAGTTTAAAAAAAAATTGGCTAAAATTATACATTTATATGTAATGAGGCTATTAAAATTTTCAGTGATGGATAACTAAAGCTAACAAAAGTTTGTTAAAAACGAGCTTCCTCATTAAACACTGGTACAAAAATAAAAGTTCGTGTAACACCTGCGAAGTTAAGAATAATGAATAATGACGGGGACAGAAGCGATCCTGAACAACTTCTAACATAATTATAGTTGAACGGAAAAGTTTTTGAGCTTCAATATCAGAGTTTTATCAGATTAAATTTTAATGTTTTATTTATACCTCTAGTGCGTTTTTAGGGTTCCGTAAAGGTGGGAAATCATCCAAATGACTTCTCGCGCTCTGGGTGGAGCGCGAGGGCGTGTCAGACTTTTACTGACTAAAACCACACCTGTGTCCTTCAATTACCCTTTGCGCTGTCGACGACTGGGCTCGGTCCGGTTAGTTACCGAACAGCCGGACGGCGAGCTACCCAGTGCTCAACGTCCGCAAGCCCGCGTCTACCGTGGCTGGTAGTCGGGGTCGGAATTACGGCGGCTAGGGTGTGAGGACCTTCGTTCCCTCACGCGTGCAGCCTCCTCCTTCGCTAGCATTACTGCTTCGCAGAAGGAGGCGACTGCCTGCCATTCCTCCTCGCTCCGGACCATAGCCTGAACCAGGGCCCGACGCGAAAGGTCGCTGCCACCAATTGCCTCCACGAGGACACGGCGGTGCTCCGCCCAAGCGGGGCACACCTCCACCGTATGCTCCACCGTGTCCTCTGGGTGGTCCGCACAATGATGACACCCGGGCGTTGCTTCCGCCAGAATCCGATGCAGGAACTTCCCAAACTAGCCATGCCCGGTGAGGACCTGCGTCATGCGGAAGGTGAGGACGCCGTGTTGTCGCTCCAGCCACTCCTCAAAGAGGGGACTTACCGCCATAATTGTAGCGTGCCCAAGGGTTCCGTACCTAAGTCGACAATAACGGGACCATTATAGGCTGGTGAGGGTCGCGGGAGTGCGGTGGATGCGAGAAGCACAGGATCGGTCATTGTGGCGACGCTTGGGGGAGGCCTATGTCCAACAGTGGACGTCTTTCGGCTGAAATGATGATGATGATGATGATATAGGCCCACTTAGCTGTCCATATGTCTTGCTGTCAACTGAAGTTAATATTAAATACTCAGGTCTGCTACTCCGATCAGCAGTGAAAAAATCAAACTTATGAGTCAACGCAATCTAAAGTTAAGACCGTTTGTACTCCGTTTAGGCGTATATTTTGACACTCACTAGGAAATCAAAATCTATAGGGTATCTCGGGGCCTTGGGGCGAAAACAAAGAAGGAACAGGAGTGGGTTTTTTGTTCGTAAAAGTCTAACACACCCCTCACCCCGCCCAAGAGCAGGAGATGTCATTGGATGATTTCCCACCTAAAAAATAATAGGATAGGTAGCTACTTCCCGTTAACCTAGAATCTTGATATTTGGCATAAAGCAAGGTCTTATAGCACAAATATAGTATATAGTCCAAAAACTGTAAATTTGAAGTCAAGTCACAAAAATTTTCATTTTTATTGATTTGGATAAATTTTCAAGACCCCATTCAGGAGTTGAACTATAATTTATATAGGTAATTTTGTACGGAACCCTTGGTACGCATCAAAAACTCACATATTTAAGACACCCAGACCCAGAACAACTATCAGTAGACAATAATTCTTCTGTGCGGGAATCAAATCCGAGATACAAAGCAGCTGATCACTCTACCGCAGTACCAATCGTGCCATCAAAATGGATGTAGCCAACCCATTTGACTGGCCTGTTGGTCTAGTGGTTAGTAGCCCTGAGTGCTATGCCAAAGGTCGTGGGTTCGATTCCCACCCAGGACAAATGTTTGTGTGATGACCACGATCATTTGTTCTGGGTCTGGGTGTAATTTATCTATAATATGTATGTATTTAGAAATATATAAGTATGTTTATCAGTTGTCTAGTACTCATAACACAAGATTTGCTTGCTTGGGACCAGACGGCGTTGTGTGATAGTTGTGGAATATTATATTATACTAGCTTCTGCCAGCGGCTTCGCCCGCGGATAAGGTTTATCCATACAAACTTTGGATCCCCGTTTCATCCCCTTAGGGTATGAATTTTCGAAAATCCTTTCTTAGTGCTCGCCTACATCATAAAAGGAAGCCTTGTGTAAAATTTCACACTCTTAGGACCAGTAGTTTTGGCTGTGCGTTGATATGTCAGTCAGTCAGTTTCTCCTTTTATATATATAGATTATATTATTGAAAAATAAAAACTAGTATTTTCCTCAAAACTTTAACAAGTGAAACACAATATCAGAGGTGTTTACAAGGTATTTTATTTTTAAAATAAATTATGACACCAATGTGCTTGTTTCAAAATAAAATGATCACAGGCACTGAAAGTGCAGCTGACAAATGAGAGGAAAAACAAGTTAAGTGAATAGCTAAAAACCGAGTAAGTGCCTTGCTGAAATATCTGGCAAGTAAAGTGGCGGACTGCGAAACCGCATCACCGCAACTATTTGCCGTTAGATAGATAGATAGATAGATAGATAGATATATTCTTTATTGTACACCAAAAATGCAAATTACATTAGGAACTTAATATTAATATAGTGTCACAATGGGCGGTCTTATCGCTAAAAGCGATTTTTTACAGACAACCTTAGGATGGATTTGATAGAGAAGGAGAAAAAAGATACGCAGGTAGTTCGTGGGGTACTATTTACATATATACAATACATAAACTAATAAATTTCATATAATACAAACAATATATAATATACATATATATATATATATAATTATAAAAAGCAAAGAAATGATGTACGTAATGACGACATTCAAGAGGAAAGGTAGTGATCCTTAACCATATCTTTAAAAATCGTGAGTGTTTGAGCTTGCCTTACCGACACGGGCAAAGCATTCCACAGCCGCACTGCTTGAACTGTAAACGACTTGTCATAGAAATTGGTGGAATGGCTTGGCATCTCTAGCCCCAAGTTTTCCGATGACCTAAGATATCTAGTATGTGTGTCATGAAGGAACTTGAAACGTTCTTTAAGATATGCAGGGGTTTTAGGATTGAACAGAACACTGTAGAGCAGAGACAAGATGTGTACGTTCCGGCGAAGACGTATTGGAAGCCACTTGAGTTTCGTACGAAAATCGGATATGTGATCATACTTGCGCAAGCCAAATATAAATCGTATGCAAACATTTTGAAGCCGCTCAAGTTTATCAAGTTGTGCCTCAGTGAGATCGAGATAACTGACATCAGCGTAGTCAAGGATAGGGAGTAAGAGTGACTGAGCAAGTGCAATTTTAGTGGCAGTTGGCAAAAAGTTACGCAACCGTCTCAAGGACTTGGCAGAAGCAAATATTTTGCGACTTACCTCTTGTAATTGGGGACCCCAAGAAAGATGCTTGTCTATCCAAATGCCTAAGTTCTTGACCTTCTCGCTTATTGGAATAGCAGTACCGTTGAATAGAACCTGTGGCAGTTGGGACCAGTTTACCTTGGGCATCAACCTAGAGCTGCCAACAACAATGACTTGAGTCTTCGATGGATTAACCTTCAGACCGTGTGCCTCACTCCACTCACAAATTGAAGCCAAGTCCTGGTTAATAATGTTATGCCGTTAGTTAAGTTCGTTACGTAAAGTTGTTGGTAATAGAAACACATTGGTCAGTAATTCATAAGAAGCGATTATTGAAAACTAGCTTCTGCCAGCGGCTTTGCCCGCGTGAAAATTGATTTCTCCATGCAAACTTTAGACCCCCATTTCATATCCTTAGGGGGTAAATTTTGAAAAATCCTGTCTTAGTGCCCGCCTACGTCATAAAAGGAATCCTTGTGCAAAATTTCACGCTCCTAGTCCCAGTGGTTTCGGCTGTGCGTTGATATGTCAGTCAGTCAGTTTCTCCTTTTATATATATATATAGATAAACAATAATAACGCCTTACGAGCAATTTTAATAAAAAAAATCAGCGATCAAGATCTGTTTTCTGTGCCTAAAAGGAAATCAAATCAAAATAACGGTACTAAAGTTGTTAAAAAAACAAGATTAATAATAAGCCAGCTATATTGTTTGTGAAACACATTGTTATTTATTATAAGTATTAACTTTTCACTTTACTTAAAAAACAAAAAAAAATTACAGCACTTGCAAAAAATGCCCAAATGCCCAAATGTTTCAAGTTTTTATATGTGGCGAACGTTGTTGATATCACACGTGTAAAACTATTTCAAAGCCTTTCTTTATGTAATAAATACTCTATGTGTTTGTTTTCCTCAATAAATGAAATAGGTTAAATAAATCTAGTACATATAATTTTATATACATTTAAATCTAATAATAACGTAATTAAAATTAACTTACAAAATAAAAATAAAAGCCCTACGGCGTCGAAAAACTCCTCCACATCGCTGTCGACTGGTAATGTACCCAAAAGACTGGCGGCATTGCCACGCTGAATGGCAATGTTTATCTTTTGTCCGAAGTAAAAGCCAGCCCTTGGGTCACGCGAAGTGTCCACAAGGCGTTTTGAAAGTTCTTTAAATAATTTGTGAGCACTCGGACCCCACGATCCGAGAGTTTCAACCCCAAACGGCTCGAAAATATAACTACCAACAAGGTTATTATATTTCCGCCGCTTGAGGTTCTCTGCAGCCGCTGCGGCAGCACCGGCACAGCACGACGAGCCAGGAAGATGAGATGGCGCAAGAGTATCGACACAAGTAAAGTCCCACACTAAAGGCCTACCCATCTTCCATGGGAATAAAGACAACACAACACACATGGGAATAAGTCCGGTCTTTTGCCATCGTCGCGTGCCAGGCCATGAGGTTCCAATACGGCCGGAACGCCGACGGTGACAAGAGCACGTCGGATGATGTCGTTGATTTTCGCGTGTCGCGCTATGCGGCCCGCACTTCGGCTGCATGACAGACCGTGGTGTCCGAGGCTGTTGACAACTTCGCCACAGTGGCAGCGATGAGGAGAGCAACAAGGAGCACCAAGACGAAGGGAAGCAGCGAGGCGGAAGGTAATATCGTCGAACAAGGTTAAGGCCTATATTCGACGACGGTAATGCATGAAGCCAGAGACCCGACTCCCACTCCCTCACAGCTAGCAGGCGCGCACGCTCTGCATTAGTACCTAAATACAACATCGTGTAAATCATAATTAAATTAATTTTACCCTTTTATTCAGTAATTGCACGATAAGATATTTTTCAAATAATCAACAGTTACATTTTTATTTACAATTATTATGTACTGAGGCCCTACCACGAGTTTTTAACGCAATCCATTTTACGACCTAAACTGAATTGTTAAAGGGATGGAGCTATATAGGGTGTATGGGTCCATGACTCTTTCTCGCTCGCATGACAACGTGTGACAAATATTTATTTCTACCTGATTTTATTTGCACTATATAACACTAAAGTAGAATCTTGCGACGAATCTTTTGATGGCGTGTGGGTGCCGCTGCGCAGTGGTGTACAAAATGAGCTGTCATGGCGCGCCCCTCTCTATACACCGATGATATTCGATTCACGCTATACATAACCGGAAGCAAGAATAAAAATGCCATGGCCTGACCATAGTCTGGAGCAGAGAAATGGACTTCCTGACTCCCTAGCTGTCGCCGAAGGAGATTCCCGACGTCGCGAGACGCAGGGCAATTTCCGGCTACCGTATGCGAACGAGTGCTCGGAGTTCACCGTCCGGTATGGACCAAAATCGAGTCGACGGCGCGTAATGTTCCACGCACGCCTCGAAGGGATCAGCAAAACTGAAGTTGCCCAGTAGGGCCGATGCCTGCTAGGAATACGGGAACGTTTGATAGAGTGACTAGAGCTCAAAGTGCAATTGAAGGACACATGTGAGTTTTGTCAGTATAAGCCTGACACGCCCTATAGCTCTACCCTAGAGCACGAGAAGTCATTTGATGATTGAGAACTTAAAATGCAACATGCGTGGCCCGCGCGCGTGCGTGGAAGAAAATTGTCTATTAGATACATTGACGTTTTCTCCCAACGAAATCCAACTATACTATTATCACAGAGATAGAATCAGGTATACTGCCTGATATATTGCTTCGTTATTTCAATTAAATGCAACTGCTTCTCAAGCATACATATGCTCTGTTGAATGTGGTTTTAATTAGTATCCTGACACTGATAGTTGTCACAATGTTCATGCAACTAAACCGATTGGTAGCCTAGCTTGTAGGTATGACAGGTTCTACAAAGGTACATAAATCATAGCTCTACGTACAATATTGGTGTCTAATAAGGCACGTTGAGCTTTAAAAAGTAACTGTCACCTTTTGTTTAGAAGGTAGGAAATCATCAAATAGCTCCTCCCACTCTGGATGGAGCGAGAGGAAGTGTCAACCTTATACTGACTAAAACCAACCCGTGTTCTTTCAGTTACCTTTTGCGTTTTTGGGCCGTGTTGAATCTTTTGAACAGTCCCGCAGCTCTGACAGGCACCGGGTCCCGTTAATGATACTGCCATCTCTTTGAGGCGCGCATGGAGCACAAGGCGCTGGTCTTTATCGGACGGTGAGCTATCCGTCGGTCGCCATCACCAACTCCGCGTCTACGATGGCCGGGGCCAAAGGATTGCTTTTGTTTCAGGATTTCTAATGTCTTTACTGCTTCGCAGACGGAGGCAACTAATTTCCATGAGCGCTTGTTTCGTAGTGGATGCGCATATATACTACTAATATTGGAAGTGGACTGTATTTTGCGAATTAGCGTTTATCAGATATGTACTTGACACCTTGCAGTAGATGGATCTTATTGGAGCCATTTAGGATTATGAAGCAGAGAAAAACAGCTCTTATATGGTGGGGAACTGCACTAACCTTTTGATCGGGGATGTCCACGTGTCAGCCGGCGGCCGGCGTTTTCTGGATTTCGCGACTCCTGCTCCAGTGACGAGGAAGGTATAACACTCACTGAACACTGCACAGTTCTCAAGCACAAAGCGTTAGCGGGTTTATTGTCTTTAGCGGATAAGTTCAACTATAACCAATTTTTTCTTGCAAAATGCGCGGGACGCCGTCTTAGCGTTGCGAGCGATACCAAGCGAGTATATCTGCCTTCCCTTTCTCTCGAGGTTGTGCAGGAAAAGGATGCAAAAATGGGAAGTGTTGCAAGTTGTCACACAAATAAAACGCGGTATTTAATTCTATGCGGCTAATTACGGAACTAATTTTTACGCGGCAATTACCAAGCGATATAGGTGCAACCACGTAGCATGGTCTAGAAGTGACTGTCACTTTGGTATCAGTGACGGAAACAAAATTCCAATAAGTCAAACTTATTGTAAAAATTGATGAATCAACCTCAGCGCCTCAGAAAATTTCCAAACAAAGGAAACCAATATTACTTATTTCAGAGAAGCGAAACTGAAAAATTCTGCCAAACAAAGTATGGGGTTTAGTTAGGAGTTCCTACTGTCTTAGTGTGATGGCTCGATGTCGCAGAGACTGAGTGATTGGCTGCTTCATACGCTAGTGATGGAGATGGAGGTTCGTCTGTAAGTAGGCCAAATATTTGTAATGGCCTGCAGACGATGTCCCGATTTGTGGTGCATATATGGAAGATTCATTTCTGTAAACGCGAGTAGGTATTTAGTCTACATTATTTATCTTGGATAGCTCTAGAGTCGGCAATGACGTCATAAAGAACTCAGGGCTTTTAGTTAAAATCCGAAATAGCCGACTCGCCTTGAGCTCGCGTGGTGATTAGATAATACTTAAGCCTTTTCTACGGTTAAAGAGGCCATGATCCTACAGTGTTATATAATGATATGAGTAACAAGTTGTTATCACTAAAATAAGTATATAGGAGAAAATGCTAGAATGCTAGTAGTTCCTAAATAAAACAGTAGTTATTATATCTTAAATAATTACTAATAATAATAATCTTTGTTTACAAGACGTTTTTACAATTTGATTGAAGTCCCTGACTCCTGTGCTGGATGATTAACGTGTTACAGAAGCCAGTGCCCTCTTTCGAAGTATATATATGTAAACTATAAGTACAAGAAAATTAGTTAAAAAAAGAAAACAATAATAAAAATAAAATGTACAGAAATTAAAACTAAAATAAAAATTAAAACAAAAAGTTGTCAGTAAACCCGTAACAGTGAGTGTGTGTGGTGAATTAGTGTATGTCTACAACTACATTGTTCAGTACGAAACTCATCAGCAAAAGATTGCCGCATCGGACGGGTTAGTCAATACCAATATGAGTTCTATTCTTAACCACCGTCCGTTGAAGCGCGCCTCGATTGCAATAGTTCAAGAGGACAGTTTGTTAGTAGACCACTTACGATCATTGAGTAAATACCGCGACTGTCCAACTCCTGTCAGTTCAATGTAGTGCAGTACTTGCAAGCAACTAGATATGTGAGCTTCAAATAACTAAATTAGTTATTTGAAGCTCGTGTAGGTTGTGAGTGACATACCTAGGTTTAGACTGAATGATGAATGCGGCCGGGTCACACTAAATCCTGCAGGGTTTCGTTTACGCGGGAGTTTATCAAAGAACTTCTCCCACTCTATGTGGAGCACGAGGTCTTGCGTTGCCCTTTTTGCGAGAGCTACAATAATTCCTAATTAAAATCTATAGCCCTGGTAGGCGTCCACCCTAACTTGCTCTGTAAATTTTTCTGACATCTCTTTGAGGGCTTTTGGAAAATAACGTGCCGTCAACCCGTGCTTGGTCCTTGCCGGACAGCTGGATAGCAAGCTGCCCATTATTCGCCATCTATTAATCACAAATCTATCAAATATACACAAAAAAAAAAACCAAAGGAGGGTCCTTTGGTTTTGAAGGAGTTGGGTAAAAATCGGTCATGCCGTTTCGTGGGAGTTTGATAACAAAAACAGTGACGAGATTATTATACCTATGCTAGATTTTTTTATGACAAGGACTGAAAGTTATATTAGTGAACCCAGTCTGTAGAAAAATAAGCCTCTGCTCTGCATACCTCAAAAATAACAACATTAGTTATCATATAAAAGCAAACAAAAATAATATGTTTTCTAGCAAGCTCATGAAAACCTTTGGATAACAAAAAAGTTACATATTCTAATTTTCAGTTCTAAATTCAAATAGGGTTGAGAAAGCACATAATGAATAGACCCAAAAAAAAAAATAAACGGCTTTATTCTGCCTCTTCGTTTCACATCGTACCACTTTGATCTACATTGGCCGTGGTTATGTTACCAAAGTACCTCTCTAGTGGCGATAAGGGTTGACCGGGTTATTCGTTTTATCTGTGACGTCATCTCCCAACATTATTGAGAATTTCTTAACCTAACCAACGTCGGATTGACGACTCGATACTTCGTAATTCAATAAGGAACTGTGTTTTAAAACTTTTCTGTCGATTAAATCGTGATCATGAGCAGGAGTTCATTGTACAAAAACCTGTTCAAGTAGGTAGGTACTTGTACTCATAACCTTTTTATATTTTGAACAAGTTTTGGAATGTTTAGGATCAGTGACCCCAAAATAAGGAGTTTTCAAAATGAAGTTCAAAACAAACGCCTGCGCAGGTCAAAACCAAAAATGAAGTCTAGATTTAATAATATAATGGTCTCGACCCAAACCAGTTACCGCTGTAAAAAGCCAGGTCGATGCGATTTGTGCTTTAATTACATTAAACCCATTAATGTTTAGAAAAACAATGAAGGATAAAAAAAGAAACATAGCATAAAATCACGATGTGTTATTAGCAGAATTGGGAAAAAACCCTGTTATATAATATAGTCAGTATATATAGTCACCTATCTAAGTCATTGTATGAGATCCACAAGCAAATTAGGTGAAGGCAAAATCTTGTAAGAAAGTTTGTTTTATCCCCTCAGTTCCTATACCCTTTTCGGCATTCCCAATCAAAACAATAGGTTATCGAAACGCGGTTCTACAGAACAATTTTTTTGACTGGCCTGTTGGTCTAGTGGTTAGTAGCTTTGCCTGCTATGCCGGAGGTCGTAGGTTCAATTTCCACCCAAGACAAACGTTGTGTGATGAGCACGATCATTTGTTCTGTGTCTGGATGTAATTTATCTATAATATGTATGTATTTAGAAGTATATATAAGTATGTTTATCAGATGTCTAGTACTCATAGCACAAGCTCTGCTTAGTTTGGGACAAGATGGCGTTGGCAAATATTCATCATTATCATTTCAGCCGAAAGACGTCCACTGTTGGACATAGGCTTCCACCAAGTGTCGCCACAATGACCGGTCCTGTGCGTCTCGCATCCATCGGATTCCCGCGACCCTCACCAGGTCATCGGTCTACCTTGTGGGAGGCCTTCCAACACTGCGTCTTCCAGTAGGTAGTCGCCATTCCAGAACCTTTCGTCTTTTTTAATTATATTTATTTATAATTATATTATTTTATGCATACGGGACAAGCTGTATTTGCAGTAAACTAAATCTATCTTAGCATAAACGTCTTTAGGATTAAGAAAGTCCACCGGTTCAGCTAGATTGAGTGTGCAGACATCGGTGAGAGGTTTATTAGGTACATATCGATCTCCATTTATCACTACACACCATCTCTGGACGCTGATATATTGCTACTACATTTACTGCAGGCGCAATGGCGACTGACAGTATAGTTCGGTTACACGACTAGTTTTAGTAAGGATTTTTGTTAAAACCATTCTGAACGCGGCTGCGGCCGCACGTGTTGCCGAGCTTCGGCTGCGAATGCTGCTGCGACCTGCAGCCGCAGCCGATCGCAGACCAGTAGTACTGCGGCAACAAGGCAATACGCACGTAGTTATGTCAACGTTACGTAACCCAACCTGTTTAGACAAATCCCGAAATAATCGCTAGTCGGAGTCGATAGCGCTAATATTGGATTGAATCCTAGATTTGCGACTGCAACCAGCCTCGGAATCACTCCTGGCTGCGGAAGCAGGCAACGGCTGCGTATCATGCGTGTGCTACCTGCATTCGCAGCCTGCATTCGCAGCCTGCATTTGCAGCCTGCATCCGCAGCCAGCAGCCAAGGTTCGAATGGCACCTTTACGAAAAAAATCATATATTGATAATGTTGTAGGTACATGAATTTATAATAAACATAATATTCTTTTCAAACCTATTGACCTAGCCGATACCGAGGAAAAGACTTCAGAAAGTCACTGTTTTATAGCACTGCTCGGGAGTAAGGGCCTTAACTAGATTATGGCACCATCAAAATACTGAGAAGCCCGGGTGTCACCATTGAGTGGACCTTCCGGAGGACATGGAGAGGTGTGCCCCGCTTGGGCGGAGCACCGCCGTGTCCTCGAGGGGGCGATCGGCAAAAAGGTCTCAAAGAGATGTCAGCAAAACCGTAGGGGCCCAGCAGGGTCGAAGCCTACTGGGGTCTTCCGAAAGGGAAACTCGGTGTTCTGGAACGCAAGGCAGAGAAGGAACATAGGAGTGGATTTTAGTCAGTAAAAATCTGACACGCCCTTTCGCTCCGCTCTAGAGTGCGTCAAGTCACTAGATGATTTCCCACCTAAAAAAAAATACTCCCAAAAGAACCATGCTTACGCCTATATTATGTTTTATAAATATAAACAGTTGTAATACACAACTACAACAGACAATGTTTCGACTCTCTTTGTGTAACAATGTCACTGAAAACTTGCCTGAATTAGAATAAAAACATTATCTAGAGTCGTTTGTTTCTTAAATTTTGTACATAATCATAACATTCCCACAAACTTTTTCAATTTCTAGTCATAGTGTGAGCTAGTAGTCGTACTTCATAAGAAAAAAAAGAACTTTATAACAAGATTCTAGTCTCTAAGTTTTCAGGGACGCAAAAAATATAATAAAAGTGTCTTCATAAAATGATAGGTCTGATGAATAATGGGTGAATCGTGTGCCTCATTTGGTTTAGAAATATCTTATGGAAATATTACCCGACGTAGGAAATGTATTGAGGTAAGTATATCTGATTCTGAATACAAATACACATTAAACCCACGTTCTGTAAACACACATCATAGTTGCTGAGATTATTCAGAACATACGAACCCCTCGGGCGCCCCGTGGTACGTAATTGCGCGTTTTTACGTTAAATATCAAAAAAAAAACGTTGTCTGGATTTTTCTAGGAAAAAATAAGATATAGAAACCAAAAAGTTTATTACATAAATTAAACAAAATTTGTCCAAACGAGTGTACAAAACGACAATTAAACGTTTTTCAAGGTCATCCAAGTTATACAGACGTATGTACAATAAATTGGCACTAGAGGGGTTCCCATGATGGTCTGTCACATTTTTTAATTTCTGGTTACGTACCTAATTGACAAAACTACACTGGCATACTTTATATATTTTATAATTTCTTCTAGGAAAAAACTATTATTTAACAATTCCTATAGGTGTACTATTTACATACTTAACTAATACACATTTAGTTATGTGATTGGTGTGCGGTATAAATCAACAACAAACTCACGTTTGAAGGTCCGCAAGTCCTTACATAAATAGAAGAAGAAGGCACAATAGGGGAGCGTAGTAGTACAAGCACGAGAATATGAAAGTGGAAGATCTGAAGAACTGATTGAGGTAACAAGCGTGTGCTCCGCGTCGAGTTATATCCTGACTTGACATTTCTAATTTTTTCTCGGACAGCTGATGAGCGGACTTGTTTTTGGTATGTGTCTGCAAAGAGTATGTATGTTGTGTAAATGAATTGTAAGGTTGACTACACCACCCCCCTCCAGAGACCATCAAGGGCGATAGAAGTCCGTAAATTTAACTCGCCTCCCAGAACGTGTTGTGTAATTTGGCGGCCCTACCAGTGGGTGTTCTTCCACCTGGTCTAATAGAATGAAGGCAGGCTTCAGTCGGTCAATGGATACTGTCACTTCTTTGTTTTTAACAATTATTTTAAATATCTTGTCCCCTCGTGAGATGACTTTATATGGCCCGGAATAAGCAGGCTGGAGAGCACCCCGCAATGCGTCCTCGCGTAGGAAAACGTGATCGCAAGTTTCTAGCTCTTTATGAACGAACACTTTGGGTTTGCAGTGGCGGGAAGCTGGTACCGGTCGCAGTTTCTCGGCGAAGTTTCTGAGCCTTGCAGTAAACTCAGCTGTGTCCACTGTACCATTGACCGTTGGCTCAAAAAATTCCCCGGGCAACCTTAACGGCTCCCCGTACACCAGTTCTGCAGAAGAGGCTTGGAGGTCTTCCTTAAAGGCGGATCTTACGCCTAATAAGACCCATGGCAAAGATTCCGTCCACCTATCGTTTGCATGGCAGACGATTGCGGCCTTCAGCTGACGGTGAAAACGTTCCACCAAGCCGTTGCATGCCGGATGGTAGGCCGTCGTCCGCTTATGTTCGAATCCGGCTATTTTCGACAGACAATGAAACAAAGCCGATTCGAATTGACGACCACGGTCGGTTACAATGTCTGTCGGGCAACCGAATCGAGATATCCAAGTGGACAGCAAAGCTTTGGCCACCGTTTCCGCTGTAATATCTTGTATCGGTACTGCCTCTGGCCATCGTGTAAATCTATCCACGGCCGTTAAGCAGTACCTATAACCTTGGGAAAGTGGGAGAGGACCCACCAAATCGATATGGATCTGCTTAAAACGAGCGCGTGGTAAGTTGTAAGTGCCGAGAGGAGAAGTCACGTGACGGTTGACTTTCGTCCTCTGACACGGTATACAAGCACGCGCCCAGTCCCTGCAGTCTTTTCTCACGCCCGGCCATACAAACCGCTCGGCGATCAGCTTGGCCGACGCATTGGCACCGGGGTGACTTAAAGAATGCAAGCTATTAAAGATTTGCTTGCGAAGTGGTTCTGGTACATATGGCCTGGAAACCGAAGTACTGACGTCGCAGTACAGGGGAATTCGACTTCCAGGGACATTGAATTTTTTAAACTGCAGAGAAGACCCCTCGCTCAAAAGTTTGCAGAGTTCTGGGTCAGAAGCCTGAGCTTGAGCTAGTTTCTCGAGGTCTACGGGGTCTGCTAGCTCTTCAATTCGCGACAAGGTATCTGCGACCACATTATCCTTACCGGAAATGTGGCGGATATCTGTCGTGAATTGGGAAATAAAATCTAAGTGTCTATACTGCCTAGGCGAACAGTTGTTCTTCTTTTCGTTGAAGGCAAAACTTATAGGTTTATGGTCAGTATAGATTACGAAATGGCGAGCTTCTAGCATATGCCTAAAATATTTTATGGCCTCATAAATTGCTAGAAGCTCCCTATCATATGGTGAATATTTCACCTGTGAAGGGCTCAATTTTCTAGAGAAAAAAGCTAAGGGCTGCCATGCATCATCTTTAAATTGCTGCAGGACCGCTCCGATAGCCTTGTCGGAGGCGTCTGTAACAACTGCAAGTTTTGCGGTGCAGTCCGGATGAGCCAGTAGAGCAGCGTTGGTCAGGCTTTCTTTGCAAGCCTCGAAAGCAGCTAGTGTGTCGCCTGTCAAGGTAATTGGTTGCGAACCTTTGACGGAACCTGTTAGTAAGGCGTGAAGTGGGGCTTGAATTTCGGCTGCGTGAGGAAGAAATCTCCTATAAAAATTAACCATGCCTAGGAAACCTCTTAGCTGGCGAACATTGGTTGGTGGAGGAAAATCCTTGATCGCCTGAACTTTGGCATCAAGTGGCTTAGTACCGTTCTCGGTAATCCGGTAGCCTAGAAACGTTACCTCCTCCATACCGAAAACGCATTTCGAAATGTTCAGCAACATGCCATATTCCTTCAGCCTGTTGAAGACCTGACGTAGGTGATCCTTGTGCTCCTCTGGACTTCTAGAAAACACGAGAAAATCGTCTAAATAACAGTATACGAAGTCTAGTCCTCTCGTCATTTCGTCCACGAACCGCTGGAAGGTTTGGCCCGCGTTCCTAAGACCGAATGTCATGAAAGGAAATTCAAATAATCCAAATGGTGTTGTGATGGCGGTCTTAGGAATATCCTCCGGGGTGACAGGTATCTGATTATATGCTTTCTCTAAATCGAGCGTGCTGAAGACTTTACATCCAGCTATACTATGGGTAAAGTCATGGATATGCTTAATTGGATACCTGTCAGGCACGGTACGGGCATTCAATTTACGGTAATCGCCGCAAGGACGCCAGCCGTTGTTTTTCTTTGGCGCTAGATGTAGAGGTGACGCCCACGGGCTCTCGGAAGGTCTTGCTGTACCAAGGGCCAGCATAGACTGGAACTCTTTTTGGGCGATCTTAAGCTTGTCCGGTGCCAAACGACGTGGTGAAGAGCAAACTGGAGGGCCTGGTGTCGTGCGTATGTGATGTACTGTTTCGTGTAGTGTACAGTGTGGCTTACCAGCTGGTCGAGAAATTTCCGGAAACTCGCTGAGAATTTTATGATAATGAGTCTCACCAGTCAGGACCTTAACAGAAGAAATGTTATTACAATTAGCTACAGCAGCAATAGTAGAAATAGAGGTTAAATTATCAATTAGGCGTTTGTTACGACAATCAACTATAAGATTATAGAAGTTTAAAAAATCTACACCTATTATAGGCTTCGTTACATCGGCTACAATGAAACGCCATCGGTAGGTTCTGCGTAAACCTAAATCTAAATCTAAATTGATACAGCCATATGTAGCTATGCTGGAACCATTTGCTGCACACAATCTATAGTCCGTACGAGCACGACGATCATGAAGCGCTGACCGTGGGAACACGCAGAGGTCGCTTCCTGTATCGACCAGGAACTGCGTCTTCGAAGATCGGTCAGTAACAAACAGGCGACCAGAAGTAGGCAAAGGGCAATCGTCGGTCGCCATTACCGACCGCCCTTGGAGTTTTCCGCCTTGTAGTCGCAGGGGCGGATACACTTGTTGGCTTTTTCTCCGAACTTGTTGTGGTACCAGCAATTGGGGAACCTTTTGTAGTTCGATAGAGAGCGCTGCCTCGAACTGCTGCGAGTGTTTCTAGTGGAACGGGAGCGTGAACGGCTGTTCCGAGTTGACATCTGCTGGAACTGTGCTCGAAGCTCAGCTATCTCCCTGATTAGTTCGCTCAGACCCGAACTAGAGACAGCGTCGCTCACAACGGCGACCTTCGGAGTTGTCGTAGCCAAGTCGTTTACTCTGTCAGCTAAGTCAGCTAGATCCTCGAGAGAAGCTGTGCCTGGTGGACCTGCGAGCACCGTCTCGATGCCATGCGGTAGGCGACTAACCCATATCGTCCACAGGCTTTTCAAATGGCGTAGAAATTGTGATGGCTTGCGGTCGCCAAGCTCCTCGTGCATCAGTAATAATTTGATTTTCTTCTCTTTAGACGAGGTGAGTCGTTTAATTAGCTCGGTCTTTAGTTTTTCGTACTTGTTAGTGAGAGGCGGGCTAATAATTATGTCTTTAATCTCTCTAGAGTATTGATTGTCCAGATGTCCGATGACATAATTAAATTTAGTGACATCACTACTTATCCCAGCTATGCTAAATTGACCTTCGACCTGAGCAAACCAAATCTCTGGCTCTTCAGCCCAAAACGGGGGCACTCGTACGCCGACTTTGAAAACATTGCTGGGGTCTATCGACATCCCCCCATCACTAGTGCTAGGTGGCGGTGACGTTGCCGCACCTCGTGCGTCTTTAAACATATCCCCTTCCATTGTTCTTCACGGGGTCACCAGTTTAGTTATGTGATTGGTGTGCGGTATAAATCAACAACAAACTCACGTTTGAAGGTCCGCAAGTCCTTACATAAATAGAAGAAGAAGGCACAATAGGGGAGCGTAGTAGTACAAGCACGAGAATATGAAAGTGGAAGATCTGAAGAACTGATTGAGGTAACAAGCGTGTGCTCCGCGTCGAGTTATATCCTGACTTGACATTTCTAATTTTTTCTCGGACAGCTGATGAGCGGACTTGTTTTTGGTATGTGTCTGCAAAGAGTATGTATGTTGTGTAAATGAATTGTAAGGTTGACTACACACATTCATCAGATGACGAATAGTAGCCTTTTCCTAACTAGCTCGGGGTCGGTTTCCAGTCTAATCGGATTTTTTAAAGGTAGAAAATCATCTAATGATTTTTCTCACCCTAGGGCAGAGTGGGAAGGCAGGACCTATGTTCCTTCTTTGCCTAGCGTTCCTTTCGGAAGCCAACCCATGGTCCCGTAGGGTTCGGCCCTGCTTTGCCCCCTACGGTTTGGTACGACATCTCTTCAAGGCACGCAAGGAACACCACCTTTGGTGACTCGAGCTCGGTCCTTATCAGAGGGCCAGACGGCAAGCTACCCATTGCTTGTCATCCGCAAACCCGCACGACTATGCTGGCAGATGAGGAGTGTGCATGTCCGTACCTTCATTGTTGTGGTTCTCTCACCCAGCTAGTATTATTGCTGGGCCCAACGCTTGCAATTCCCTCTTGCTCCGAACCATGACCTGAACCATGGCTGGGCCAAAAGGCTGAAAGGTGCCACCGATCGCCTCCACGAAGACACGGCGGTACATGCCACCCAAGCGGGGCACAGCTCCACCGTATGCTCCACCGTGTCATTCTGGCGGTCCTCATAATAGTGACACTCGGGGGTTTCTTCCGCCTGAATCCGGAATACGAACCTGCCGAACTAGCCACGTCTGGTAAGGTCCTGTGTCAAACGAAACGTGAAGACGCCGTGGCGCCTCTCTAATCTCTTTTTAAAGCGGAGACTCACAGCTGCGATTTTGGTGTGCCCAATAACCTGCTAACATTAATGCTAACATTAATGCTAACCTAACCTAACATTAATGTTTGACTCTCTGTAATTAAATTATGCACGCGCTAAACTTACAACCAAGACTTACTTTACAATATTTATTCGTCAGATACGTAAATGTATCTAATGCGGGCCATTCTCTCACCAGTGTCTGTAAATATTTGATAAAGATCGGCGCACAAAAGGCAGACGTTACGCTCGTCGTTTCGGTCATCGATCGAATAGTCTATTACGGTTAGGTACACCACCGACAGCTCGACAGAAGGGAATCGACTAGCCCAATCCCGTTACCATCCTGGTAACTGAAGTATAAATTCATTTGCTTTTTATTTTATCCTTTTTCCTATTTTAAGCGAATCGTGATTCATGTGGAACAATTATATTTGTCAGCTTCGGATGTCGTTCACAGTGGAAATCCTTTGCAAACCCTATTTTGTAGGCGACGAATGGGTAACGAGAAATAAACAAACTATTTCAAACGATGAAGGCTTTAGCTTTTCACTTCACAATGAGCCGTGATACAGTAGTTGCTTTACTCTAGCCTAGATGTTGTTCGTACGGCTACCGACAGAGAAAAGAGCACTGCGTTTCTACGGTTGGAACTTTTATCTGTTCGACTCACGTGAATACCAGTCCAGATTTTGAAGTGATCTGACGTCAGTATCGCTTCGACTCGTTCTTTCATTCGCAAGCTTCTGTACTATTGACTTCAACGATAAATTCATGTTTAGAGAGATGAGAAGACTGCGTATTTTTTTTCCGACTGTTTTTGTTTGTTTTTTCGGTGGGAAAATTATCTTATAACATCCCGCGCCCTTGGGCGGGGCGGGAGATAGTGTCAGACTGCAACCAAGATCGTGGCTGCTCAGTCTCTTTTCTAATCATCCTTGATTTTTATTAAAATATAACATATGCATTTATTTGTTCTAAATAATATTATATTATTATTATAAAGAACAATAAACGAGAAAGGTTCTGAGCCTGTGCGAAAAGGGAACCGTCGTGGCGTAAAATGGAACTAAATCATGGTTTTTATATGGCGACAGGTTTTACGGGCGGAGCCGCTGGCAAAAGCTAGTCTAAAATAATTTTGAAATATCAAGATGTTACAGTCGTACTGTAATGACGCAACAGTTCTCAATATAACAAAAGCCATATTTATACACAGCATCAAATCTTATGACGGTTCTCTTTCCACACAGACTATGCATGTAATTTACACTGATACGAAGCCGAAGCATGTCAACAGTTAGCAATAAAATTGCGTCTCTAGTTGTTGTCCGCTGTGGCGTGCCTTTTGGTACTGTCCTATTCTTAAGCAATTCTTGTGCCAAAAGTCACAAAGAGCAATAACAATCAAAATAGCAATAGGTACTAAAATAACTGTAATATCGTTCTACTCATTAACTCAAACAACTTCGTCAAACCAATCTATATTTTAAAAGGAGCTTTTGTAAGGGTTCCATCTTATATCGATGAACGTGTAAGGTCAAAGGTCACATCTGTTACAAAGTTGTGATCTGTTCAAACCCTACAACTTTTACAATGCGATCTCTTTTATTCAGCTCACGCCGGAAAATGTGGGATTAGTTGCCAAGTTACATGATTACATGTAACTTGGTAACTAATCGTAGATGTAGTGTTTAAGCCGTGTATTCATTAGGCAACATTTGTTTATAAACTGTTTACGACGTGTTTATCACCAAGTGTATCGTAAACACTATTTCTGAAACTTGACTGTCCACACTTGTCAATTGTTGCTAGGATGTCCCATGTCTCAAGTAATGCTCTGGGCTGCTTACATAATAATTCATAAGAGTGCTACTATAAAAAAAGAAGAGAAGGTGGTAGATTCGAAACTATCCCTTAAATAGAAGTTACGTATTTCATGAGCTTCGTGGATTTGATGGTTGTCTTCAGAATTTCCCCAGAATGTCAACATCTGATGAACGTACATGATGCTGTTGATAAAACTCTATAAGCATCGAAATCAAGTTAGTGAACCACACTACTTTCATGTATATAAACTCGCGCAATAAAAGTCCATACTTGTTGATATTTGCTTATAAACTAAATGTTTTATCTTGCTCTCCATTCGAAGAGGGGAACATGGCAACATGTTTCTTAAACAATGGTTCATCACCTTTATTTAAAAACTGTTTATAAACTAGTACCAGAGATAATGAAACATTGTGAAACACTGTTTAGAAACAGTGTTTACTCACAAACTTTGCCTAAAGAATACCCGGCTTTATAGCTCTATAATTTTGTGATTGTTGGATGCTGAAAGATTGATTTCGCAGTAAATTATATAGCTGTGAAAAAACAATATAGTATATACTGAATAGAAATAAAAGTATACAAGATATATACACTGAATAGAATAGAAGAAAATAGTATACAAGAGACGCTCACAAATTTGGCTTTTGAAAAAACATACACATAATGGGCTTACAAAAACATAATCAGAGTGGGTTTACAAAAACACACAAAGTAGGCTTACAAAAAACATATAGAGTGGGCTTCCAAAGCACACACACAGAATGGGCTTACCAAAACACAGAAAGTGAGTTTACAAGACACAGTGTGGGCTCACAAAAGACACACAGAGCGAGCTTACAAGCAATACACAGAGTGGGTTTACAGTACACGTAGACAGAAGTGACTTACAAGAAACACACAATGGTTAGCAGGAAACGTATACAGAATAGGGTTAGAAAAAAAAATGTGAAAAATACAAAACGATGATTTAAAGGTTTTTTTTGTTAGGTTGTTATCAGCTGAGCAATTACATTCAAAAGTTCAGTTTACTATACTAGCTAATAAATTCTAAGCTTTGTTTTTCATCATTAACAAATTGTAACAAAATTAATCAGCGCACTCAATAAAATAGCTACAAAACTCATAACTGCCGTACAAATGAAACTGCTGTCCATCAACTTAGATACCTACTCTAACTTAGATGATCCCGGAGATCACTTTGTTGTACAAATGAGCAACGTGCCCATTCGACCGGTAAAGGAAAACGAAGACAAGTTCCGCGCGAAACAGATACGTACACATAAACTTGACTCCCAGAACTCCTAGTTCCTTTTTCCCATTTCCCAGTAAACAAACGGTATTCAACTGGGCTAGTCCTACTATTATATTTCTTCGCTAATATTCGTTTGTGCAAGAGAACGTAGTTGAAAACACTGGAGCGGTTCATTGGTTTGCATCTCCAAGAATAACTGCGTCAAAGTTTTAATAGCACGTTTCAGCGCTACTTAATAAGTTTGCCAAATAAATAATGGCTGTTTTCGTTATTTGCGAATATTGAAAGTTATTTGTTATGTAAGGAAAATGTCTGCTTTGACCGATTGGTTAATCCTGAGAAATAGATGTGGTTTTGATGGATCGTGTGTTCCATTTCAGATTATCATTTGAAGAAAATATAATAAGTAGGTAACTTTATATACTGATGCGTACAAAATAAATGCATATTTCTTTTTTATAGTCTATGCATCAAGCGGTGTGTGAGAGCAGTGGTGGCCGAGTGACTTACGAATGTAGGTCGCGGGTGCAAACCCAGCCGGGCGCATTACTTTGTGTAATTAATTTAATTATTTTATCACCACTGCTCTCAAAACGGTGAAGGAAAACATCGTGAGGAAACCGGCATGTCCTAGAACCAAAAAATTCGAAGACATGTGACATTCACCTACCCGCACTGGGCCCGCGTGGTGGATTACGGCCCATTACCTCTCCCAGAGAGGAGACCTGAGTCCCAGCAATATGAAAATTAAAAGGCTGATTATGCTATGCTTAAGTACCAAATGTTGTTATGTGTATTTTATATGTACCTACTATTTACTAAAATTGGATGAAACGTCAAATGCGAGTCGCAAAGTAGGTACAATTTTCGTTTGAGATAAACAGAACAAAAGGACATCTTAAATCGAGTGTTTTTACTGACAATAATTGACTCATGGACGTATCTCTCAAACAAACAACAGACAATGTATTTCATTGTGCACTAGCGACCCGTCTCGGTTTTGCATGGATGAAAATTATTATACTGATACATAACAAAATATCATCCGCTCATTTATATTTTTTTTTTGGAAAGCGTAACAAAATCCGTTTCGTGATTTAGATGACTTTGTGTATACTCATCTACACTAATATTATAAAGAGGTAAAGTTTGTATTTTGTTTGTAGGAGGTAATCTCTGAAAGTACTGTTCCGATTGCTAAAGTTTTTTCACCGATAAAAAACTGCTTTATTCCTGAGTGACATAGGCTATATTTTATGAACGCGGGCGAGGCCGCGGGCAAAAGCTGGTAAAAGATAAAGCATAAAGCAAATCGTTGCAAATGAGATTCTGAATGTTGTGTGTATGTATGTGTATGTACCTCAATATCATCTTCAGCCCGACTTTGCCCATATTGGGAATAGACCATTCTATCCCCATACTAATCTCTATACTCCTGTGCACATCCGTGTATTGTCAACAACACCACTGGACCACACCACTGGGGTGTCGCAATTTTTTTTTTTCTAACTACACCGTCATAATGAAGTTCCAAAACATATATAGATACTCGTAATATACACACAATTGTTTTTGCAATATTTTTTATGTTATTAGACCCCAACCACCTTAAATTCGTTAGTAATTTATTTTGTTATCGTTTCATTTACTGATAGTTCTAATTATTTATTTTTCTAACTTTTTTATATAGCCTCTTTTTTATAGTGTGAATGTGAGAACACTGTAGATTCCGCGAATTCTAAGATTACTTCTTATTACGACTCACTTTTTTATTATTATTATTTTTATGTATATTGTGCTTTTGAGTACGATATTCACTGGTCTACACTGTCCTTACTTAATAAAAAAAATATTGTAAGTACAACCATTTTTTTTTAAAGAGTAACCATTGAGTTTATTGTCGGTTCCTCTCCATAGGAAACGACCAATTTGAAACCGTGTTTCTGACGTTTTATAAGTGCTCATGTAGAGGTCTACATACATACTACGGGCACTAAAAATTCAAACTTTAAATGTTTTTCTTTCACATAAGCATGTAAAATAAAAACATTTGAATTTTTTATTTTACATTTTATGCATTTATCGATATCAATTATTTATTATTGTTGTCTTTCAACACTACTACATAATATTTTTCTGCAGATGTTATTGTTTCCCTTGGAAAAAGATGTTTATTCAATGACTTTACTAAAAATGAATAGTTATTGTTTGTGTATTGTAATATCGAGTCAAGTTTTTTAAATTAATTTAGTCATTTTTATTGTAATGGATACAATGTTTTGTGAGCTAGGCGAATTTGATGTGGTTATAAAAAAAATATTGCTAACGACACCGCAGTGGTTTTGTTCAGTCCAGCGATTTTGTTGACAATTTACGCTCTCATTTAGATTTGTACCTAATCAGCTCCAAACATCGAAGTCCCACGACAGTACGCACAGAAAAGTGGCAAGCGGTAATTTTAGACAAGCATTGTTCAGGGGTATTGTTATTTGGCAAGTTTGTCCCTATTTACGCACAACGAGTACATCTAGACAAATTACGTGTCTGCAGGAAAATAATATAATCCTTAGGTTGAATTTACTAGATATTTATGAACACAACCTGTGTAAGTTCACTTTTTTACTATTGAGGATACTGCGCTCCTTCTTTTCCTCCTTCCTTTTGAAAGTGGAGGATGTTTTCAAGTCGATTGATTTTTTGTCTTGTTCTTCGCCAAATGTAACCGACTTTGACGATTTTTTTTTGCTTCGGAGAGCTTATTTGCTAGGTAGTCCCATTTAAATTTCGTGACGATCTAATTAAGAACTTTATTCCGAAACATTTGCTATCATTTACTGAAGTGTTCCATGGTCTATACACTTCAGCAAATGATGGTTAATCTTTTGGATTGCTGCAATCGAATGTCTGTATATTATTAATATCATTTCATATGATAACATCATGCCAGTACGTTTTGAAGGAACACCGCATATATATAAAGTTCACACCGGTAAACTCTCATTCCTTTCATAAATGATTATAACAATAAATGATTATAGGTGTGTATTAATGAAAACGCAGCCAAGCAATTTCATTAACGCACACCTATAATCAGTGATGGTGTGGCACTGCCCACACAAGCCAGCCAATTTATGAAATGTAATCAGATTGACAACAGCCATGCTCAACCACACAGTAAAGCCCATCTAATTTTATTTAGGTTCTGAGAATAAAACCTGCAATTATAACGTTAGATTCGGTATCCGATTTAGAACCAATTAATGGAAATAGGATCGCCATTTACCGAGGTCAGTTTCACATTAATCATAGGACAAAGAAGAGTATTGGCGTAAGGCCATCTCTGTCTGTTCCGTACTGGAGTACTGGGATGAAGAGAATTTAATCTAAATTAATATTTTGTCTGAGCGTACCAGCGTATTTTAAGTTTTGTGTCGATCTATTTTCTTCGGCGAGAATACTACTAATTAAAATTTTATTTTTCAAGTTTCTCTTTTATGTGGGTTCTGATTGCGGTTTTGGTTTCAGTTTAGCTCCAGGATTTCTTTAGGAATAATAAGGAAAACAGTTGAAGAAATTTGGATAAAAGTTTTTTTTTGGTTTTAGTTACTGCTTGCGTTACTTTTGTACTTAGTTAAATTGTGAAGGACCGTTTTGATAAGTAGTTAGGTAGGTACACAAACGTTGGATAATGTAAAAATAAGCTGTTTTTTTACCTGCTATACACGGTGGTAATGCTTTTGCATAAGGCTCTTATTTTTTTAATAATACAAACAAGTGCTTGATTGCGCTCACATTTTGTGTGTTTGAAGTTTAAATGCCTTTAATAAAACTTTGGTTTAACCGATTTTACAATTTTATGAAATTGTAAAATCGGTTAAACCAAAGTTTATTAAAAACACGTAAATTTAATCAGATAATTTAATTCACAGATACATTTCACCAATTACTCTGGAGAGAAATCGTAAACAAACAGTAAAATGGAAAATAAATTTTTGTGAAATTATGGCACGCAACCACAGAGAAGCACGTACAATGAATGACATTTTAACAATGGCGGTAATTCGAAATGAATACAACAAATGGTTTTTTAACATTAAGCATGTTGCTCAAGGAATATTTAAAAAGCATGAAGTATGGGGAAAATCGTTTGGCACTTAGGAAAAGAAAAGAAGAATGATATACATACATATATGTATAGGCAAATAGATAGATATACTCTTAATGTACACCTTATGTATTGGTATTAACACCTTGTATTTAATGTTTGTTATATTATAATACTCGCAATAAATCCATTTCTTAACATTACCATTACTGGATGTTTGGTCACTACAATTAGCCTGACTACTGAAATATAACTTTGTAATAGTTACCTCAATAACATATTTAAAAATCAGACATGTAAAAAATAAGTAAAGTTCATTTCTTTTTTTGAGCTTTAAAGTGTCTGACAGAAGTTTTAGTCCATGAAAAGTGTCTGACACTTATGATGCTACTTTAGAATAATATTCTACAAACCATCTATAAAAATCAGCCATAAAAATTTAAGTTAAGTTACTCTTATTTTTAGTCCCCTTTCTCACCTGGTACCTGCCCAGGGGCTCCAAGGAGGAGCTTCACAAGCACACAGTTATTCAAAGCACATGAGACGCTACTGAGAACCTAAGGTTTCATCCATGTGAAATAAGTTATGTCAGACAGCTCTGGGATCTTGGTCTAATATACCTATTTGTTTTATGCATTGCTATTCTTATAATGTATTCTGTAACTGTATGCCTACGGTTTAGTGAAATCGCTTTGTAGTGCGCGCTGGGCACTACGCGCCATCGACGATTTGGGTTGAGTCCTTATCGGACGGGTGAACGGTGAGCTACCCATTGCTCGTCAGGGGTGGGTTTTTAGTCAGTAAAAGTCTGACTCTATCTCACGCTTCGCCCAAGAGCGCGATTTCTCATTAGATGATTTTCCCACCTAAAAAAGAAATGGATATCGATATCTAATGACTATATAATAAAAAATAAAATTACCTAATTGAATATGATCATATGTACAAAAATCATTATCATTAGGCCCTTATATGGGGTTGATAAAATAGTTCAGATAGCCACTGAATAACTTCAATTTATAAAAATTAAAAAAAAAACACTCGTTAAGATAACTGTGAGCAGCTGGCCTACTCTAATTGACTCATCATTCATAAACTTTGTCATAAAAACTCAAATATTTACTAAACACATTTTTTTCAAAAATGACGTTTTAATAAAGCTATAGAATGTTGGCAAAATAATACCTTTCATATAAATGTTAGAGAAATATATATCTATGTACTTTAGCTTTTCTCCGCGGTTTCTCTCTCGTGGCCTATCCCTCAGGAACTGTGCATTTGTCTGGAGAAGAAATACAGTACGCCTAAAGCACTTAGTATTAGTAAGGTCCACAGTAAAAGGATTTTCGTGACTCTAGTGACCACCTCAAATAGACAAATAAGACTTCTGTTTTTTTTTATATATAAATTTAAAGGACATTGGCCATTTGTGTATGGACGATGAACGAAGTGCTGCTCAGAAATTCGTTTGCGCCAGAAAGAGGTACGTACACATATGTATATTTCTTTGGCACACTCTAGATCTAGAACCTATATTTAAATTTAAAAAATACCGTGTTTTTTGTGCCAATTTATGTTTTTTTCGTGACATAGACATATAGAGTATCAAAATAAAGGGATCGAGGAGGCAATTTTCAAAGTATTACTCACTAAAATGTAGGAAATAAAATTGAAATAGTTAGGGCGTTACATCTTTCATTGATTTAAAATAAATTCCACTAACTGCTTAAAGTGTTTTATTTCAAACTTTTTAGTCGTTTTTGTGGTCGGTTATTTGGAAGTGTCAACATTTATTTTTTGAACTTTTTGTATTGATGATTTGATCCACACCCAGTCAATGCCCTTTAATTTAGGTAACCAAACAGTCTAGCTTCTAAAACATACGAGATCCCTTAATCACTCCGTGTCTGTAAAAGCCTTGTTCTTATTATTATTTATGTCTTACTTTGGATCACAATTACACACGACGCCATGCTATGCGAATATTTGCAGTATGAATAAGTAAATACAGCCCCCAACAGCTCTATGAAGTCCTTCAAACAAGTTTGTATGGCATCAGACCTTCATTAGTAGTATTCCTTTCTTTCAACCGACCCAGAATTATAATTTTTAAAGTAGAATTGTCTACTTACACGTCTATAAGGATTTCATAGATCGCATTCCGTGTGCATTGAATTCCACCAGTCTCAATTTTCCTTCAAAAGAAATCATATCTTTATAATGAGGACTTCTATGACTGAGTATTACTGAATTACGAACATCTGGAACTACAACTGCACTGAACATCCACTAATGAAGTTTCGTTTAAATACCAAATCAAAACGCATTTTCAAACCAATTATTTTTTCACCTGTATATTTTTATGTAACTAAGTAGGTATATGATATATTCTGTTAATTAATATTCATTTTATATTATAAATAAAATTGAAGCATCACGGGAACGGGATTTCTAACTTACAAACGGAAAAAAAAACGGTAGAAAAAAGATTTGCGGGACTGCCACTGGAATATAGCTAAACCACGCTAACAGAATTAGGAGGCCCTCACAGAAGGCCACCACGCGGGCGCAGTGTAGATAATAAGAATATCACATGGCCGGTTTCCTCATGTTGTTTTTCTTCACTGTTTTGAGAGCTTTGAGACCATTTTAAGACCTTACTGAGCATAAGCAGCCTTTAATGTTCCCACTGCTGGGATTCAGGCCTCCTCTCTAGTAGAGGGAATGGACCGTAATCCACCACGCGGGCCCAGTACGGGTTGGTGAATGTCACATGTCTTCTAATTTATAGTTCTAGGACATGCCGGTTTCCTCGCGATATTTTACTTCACTGTTTTGAAAGCAGTGGAGATGAAATAAATTACACAAAGTAATCCGCCTGGCTGGATTTGAACCCGCGACCTACAACTCGTAAGTTGTGGCCGTCACCACTCGGCCACCACTGCTCTCCTAACCTTATTTATTTTATAGTATTACACCTTACTTATTTTATTGTATTATCTTACCCACTTACTGAATTGTATAGGTCGGATAGATAGTCGCTCCATGTAAAAAACTGGTATTTTGCTCCATCCATTTAGACTGGAAGGTGACCCTAACTTAGTTGGGGAAATGGTTAAGCAGATTAACCTTGTACTGCTTCGTTGATTTAGTGACCACAAGTGCTTTTGCTGTGCATGAGTCAGAAATATTTAATTCAATTTTGGTACAAGTGGAGAAAGTTCGTCATTGCGACCGAGGTGGTATTCATATAAATTTACGAAGATATAAATAAACGGGGGTTGTGGTCGCTTAGTGCCCAGCCTGAAACAATAAATGTTATAAATGATGGCAGGGAGAGCTCGTGCACTTTTCCGCAGTAGTACAAAAAAACAGTAAATGGCTCACCTGAAAGGATAAGAGCGGGTTTTCGAGTAAGTATATTGAAAAAAATGTTTTGTCAGTTGCCCGGAGTAGTCTAAATAGTCGCACTGGACTCATAATAGTCATACAGGACTCATATAAAATGTTTTGTCAGGTGCCCGGTGTAGTCTAAATAGTCGCACTGGACTCATAATAGTCATAAAGGACTCATATAAAATGTTTTGTCAGTTGCCTGGAGTAGTCTAAATAGGCGCACTGGACTCATAATAGTCATAAAGGACTCATATAAAATGTTTTGTCAGTTGCCTGGAGTAGTCTAAATAGGCGCACTGGACTCATAATAGTCATAAAGGACTCATATAAAATGTTTTGTCAGTTGCCCGGAGTAGTCTAAATAGTCGCACTGGATTCATAATAGTCATAAAGGACTCATATAAAATCTTTTGTCAGTTGCCCGGAGTAGTCTAAATAGTCGCACTGGACTCATAATAGTCATAAAAGACTCATATAAAATGTTTTGTCAGTTGCCTGGAGTAGTCTAAATAGGCGCACTGGACTCATAATAGTCATAAAGGACTCATATAAAATGTTTTGTCAGTTGCCCGGAGTAGTCTAAATACTCGCACTGGACTCATATAAAATGTTTTGTCAGTTGCCCGGAGTAGTCTAAATACTCGCACTGGACTCATAATAGTCATAAGGGACTCATATAAAATGTTTTGTCAGTTGCCCGGAGTAGTCTAAATAGTCGCACTGGACTCATAATAGTCATAAAGGACTCATATAAAATGTTTTGTCAGTTGCGCGGAGTAGTCTAAATAGTCGCTCTGGACTCATGACAGTCACACGGGACTCATAAAAAGGGGTATTTGAAAATTTAACCTTATTTTGAAACCTGTTTTCAGATTAAACTAAGTAATCAAAGTACGCACGCGATGTGTTCGATCGATGGCAATAGGCTCGCTCATAGCTATTACGTTTTTTACGTTGCCAACCGCTCTGCTCTGGGTGGAGCGAGAGGGAGTGTCAGACTTTTGCTGACTAAAACTCTTCCTCCATACAATGTCCACGTCTGTATGTGTCAATGTCCATGTTGGAAGGCCTCCCACAAGGTGGATCCATGAACTGGTGAGGGTCGCGGGAATCCGATGGATGCGAGACGCACAGGACCGGTCATTATGGTGGCATTCGGATGAGGCCTATGTCCAACTGTGGACGTCTTTCGGCTGAAATGATGATGATGATGATACAATGTCAAACAGTACAAGGCGCCGTTGACTCGGGCTTGATCCTTAGCGTATGGCCGGACGGCGAGCTGCCCATTACACACCGTCCGCCGCCCAGTGTTACCTAGAACAATATTAGTGTAACATAGTTTTCTGTCTAACCCTTCAAGGAATATCGGCGAGATATGTTACGTATTCAACAATAATAGATACTCATTCCACAATTCCTCACGACCCTGAACCCATTATTCAATTTCGAGTAAATGTATGGAGGATTGGAAATTACCATAGAATGCCATTTGAAGTTTCTGCGGCTTATTTGAGGACATATGGAGTGATCGATGAGCATGGAGCGCTACTAAATAATGGTATAATGGAAAGATTCTACAAAATGGACGTTGAACATTACTAATTAAAAAATTGGGCAAGTGCGAGTCGGACTCGCGCACTGAGGGTTCCGTACAAACTTACCTATGTACCGAAATACTAAATGGTTAAATTTCCAAAGAAGTCTCGAAGATTTATCCGAATCGTAAAAGAAGTATTTTTTTATGACGTAACAAGGAATTTACTGTTTTCAGATTTATTCCTACACACCTGTGCTATATGACCTTGCTTTATGTCAAATTTCAGGATTCTGATTCAACGGGAAGTATGAATTATGATTCCCTTGAGAGTGTTGAAATATACGTTTTTTTTTGCGTTAACTTAAAAATACGATTTTTTTCACAGCTTCAAGGGACTGCAAACCATTTACTCAAGATATATGGTTTTAATTTCAACTCGATACCTCTATGCATTTCCGAGATAAAGGGTCTTGACAGACAGACATACGGACAACAAAGTGATCCTATAAGGGTTCCGTTTTTTCCTTTTGGGGTTTTTTTTTTTCGGTGGGAAAATCATCTTATGACATCCCCCGCTCTTGGGCGGGGCGGGAGATAGTGTCAGACTTTTACTGACTAAAAACCCACTCCTGTTCCTTCGTTGCCTTTCGTACCAGGGCCGAGTCTTCCTTTCAGAATCAGACACTTGGCCCCAGTAGGCTTCGACCCTGCTGGGCCCCTACAGTTGCTGACATCTCCTTGAGGCGCGCGTGGAACAGCACGCGCCATTGTCAACTTGGGCTTGGTCGGACGGTTACCGGATGATCGGACGGCAAGCCACCTCTTGCTCGCCGTCCACCAGCCCGCGCCTACGGTGGCCGGAAATCGGGATCGGAATCCCGGCGGCGGTTGGGGCGTGAGGACCGCTGCCTCACGCGATCGGCCGCCTCCTTTGCAAGCATTACTGCTTCGCAGAAGGAGGCGATCGCCTGCCACTCCTCCTCGCTCCGGACCATGGCCTGTATCAAGGCCCGGCGCGAGAGATCGCCGCCGCCGATTGCCCCCACGAGGACACGGCGTTGCTCTGCCCAAGCAGGGCACACCTCCACCGTATGCTCCACCGTGTCCTCCGGGCGGTCTACACAGTGGCGACACACCCGGGCGTCGCTTCCGCACGAATCCGGTACAGGAACTTCCCGAACTTACCGTGTCCGGTGAGGACCTGCGTCATGCGGAAGGTAATGACGCCGTGTTGGCTTTCCAGCTACTTCTCAAAGATGGGACTTACCGCCATAATTACGGCGTGCCCATTTCTTTATGAGGTGCGAAACCCTAAAAATGAAAAAATACGCTGTAAGATTAAGTTATCTATACACCACTATTTTTAATTAGTACAAAAAAATGGGGCTCTATCTCTGTACCCGCTACTGATCATATTTGTGTACTCAAAAAAAAAAACGAAATCCCAATTTGTTATAATTGGTAAATTCATAATTGAATCAATCATTCATAACGATTGATAGTAGAAAATACTTCGCGCAGTGTTTTTCCATTTTGATCGCCATTTATTCATTCAAAATCAATAAATAGCCTATACAATATTTCCATAAATTGAGTGATATTTTTAAATATAAAACAAACGCTAATAACTTTGCTTATATTATTTATTGAGACTTTACTTAAACAAAAACAAAAAGGTATTGACTTACGAGAATAACGTTAATTGTTAAAATTATTAATAGATTTAGTACCAAACTATTGATACCGTTAAAACATTAACTTTAGAAAAATATTATTACTTAACGATACTTATAGTGTGAATTTTGTGACGTTATCAAGCCCTGCTATGAAGACTGTTTTGATTGGCCAGTTTTGGCATTAGCTATTATTCAATAGTTTTTTTTTTAGGTGGGAAAATCATCTTATTACAAATCTCGCTCTTGGGCGGACCGGGAGATAGTACCAGACTTTTACTGACTAAAAACCCACTCCTGTTCCTTCGTTGCCTTCATCCCAGGGCCCCGGGTTCCGTTTTCACACCACCCTTGGCCCCAGTAGGCTTCGACCCTGCTGGGCTCCTACGATTTGCTGACATCTCACTGAGGCGCGCGTGGAACAATACGCGCTGTCGACGACTTGAGCTCGGTCCGGACGGTTACCGGACGGTCAGACGGCGAGTCTCTCATTGCTCGCCTCATGCGTCTCTGCGTCATGCGGAAGGTGAGGACGCCGAGAGGTCTTTCCAACCACGCCTCAAAGAGGCGACTTACCGCCATAATTGTGGCGTGCCCTATTCTTCAATAGTACGAAAATTGGATAACAATTTTTGTAAATTTCTTGAAGGTTGTTAACCTGTATTTGTTCAATTAAATGATTTCCTACGATCAAAATATTTTACGTTTCCTTAATGGAAAAATTTGAAAGTCCCAAAAATAGTCATATTTTATTTCATTACTTAGCCATCCTTTTAGCTTTCGAATTTTACTCCTCCTAACAATAGTTATTTACAGATTCTTCGTTTTTTTTACAAACCAATTAGATATTATTATGGTAGACTCAATGTTTGAAAGAGTTACCGTGGCCTTGGAATTTTATAAAGTGGATAAGTTAAAATCTGTGTCGCTATTTCTCTCCACCTTAGAGCTAGCTAATTAGCTAATTATTAAATGCCTTCTCTAAAGAAGGCATTTAATAATTTCCCAACGTTATAAAAAAAGGTTTTATTAAGATAACAAATAAATACCTACTACTCAATGTAGGACTTGTAACGTTGAATTATTTTACTGTTGTGCTAGTTTTCAATCAACAAGAAAATATTTTGTAGATATTTTATAGAACAGACAATCCAGTTGAGTAGGTCTAAGTTTGAAAAAGAGGTCAATCGTCGAATCCGACTCAGCTGGGCAGCATTCGGGAAGCTGCGCGGCAACATACCACAGTGTCTCAAGACGAAAGTCTATGACCAGTGCGTGTTGCCAGTGATGACATATAGCACTGAAACACGGTCGCTTACAATGGGCCTCATCAGAAGGCTCACAGTTACCAAAGGGGCAATGGAAAATGCTATGCTCAGAGTTTCCTTGCGTGATCGCATTAGGAAAGAAGGTATCCGCAGGAGAACCAAGGTCGCCGACATAGCCCGAAGAATAGCCAAACTTAAGTGGCAGTAGACAGGGCACATTGTTCGTAGAACGCATCGGAAAACGCAGCGTTGGAAGGCCTCCTACAAGGTGGACCGATGACCTGGTGAGAGTCGCTGAAATGCGGTGGATGCGAGACGTACAGGATCGATCGTTATGGTGATGCTTGGGGGAGGCCTATGTGCAAAATTGGACGTCTTTCAGCTGAAATAATGATGATGATGATTTCATAGAAATTAATTGACAACCATGGAATTATCTGATGCAGCGATAATTATTGAATTTTTTAGGTTTTAGTGAAAGAAAAGGAAGTTAGTGATAGCATGACGAGTGACGGGGCAAAATGGAAGAAAAAAACGTGTTACGCCGACCCCAAATAACGCGGGACAAGGGCAGGAAGAAGAAGATGAAGAGGTTTTAGTGACTTTATCTCTTACTAAGTTAAGTTAGGATTCAGAGTCCAGAGATTAGATACTTTTAGACGAATTGGTCTAGCTTTTACCACTTTCAAACTTAACTAGACAGACAATACACTGTTTTGGTAAAATATATCTGTATTAATCCGTAGATCCCCCTAACAGCTACATGATAGTGAGGCAAATAGATTAAACAGAGTATAATTATTATCACAGCGCATACTATGTACCATTTAAACCTAAACTAAGTAACCAGAAGACAATTAATCACTTAGTTAGGAAATAAATGTCCGTATGTTCGCAATAAATTTCTCCGCAACGCATTGTGGCTAACAAAATGTTCGTAGAGATACGCAAAGCAAATTGTAGGATTACGAGTTGTTAGGCGACAGACGAAATACAGGCCTGCCGTTATGTGGATATGTGAGATTGGTAACATTCTGTAAATCCTTCTCATTTTTCGGAAAGTCTTGATATCTAAATATATAAATAAGACTTTGTCTGCGTGAATGTCGGTTATAATAATAAAGGAAGCGAAGTCGAAGTCAGATAAAAATCTTATGTTCTTTATTGGGGTTCAAGCTTACTCCGTACCAAATTTCATGAATATCGGTTCAGTCGTTTAATCGTGAAAACGTAACAGATACTATTTTCACATTTATCTTTATATAGTAGTGAAGTACGTGTGTCTGTCACCTACTTTCTCCTAAACGACTTGACCGATTTGGATGAAATTTTGTTTGTATATTTGAGTACCCATTGAGTTTACGTTTAATTCTTACGCTGTCTCTACCAAAAATTTCTGGAATGGCTTTCCCTTGACTTAAAAAAAGCTAAGAGTAAAATTTCCTTTAAGTAGGCGTTAAATTCTGAACTACTACTTAAAGTCCCATCAGATTTACTTTAGTCTTCATCATATCACTACATAGTATAAAAAAAGTCGCTTCCCGCTGTCTGTCCCTATGTATGTTCAGATCTTTAAAACTACGCAACGGAGTTTGATGCGGTTTTTAAGATTCCGTACCTCAAAAAGAAATAACGGAACACTTATAGGAACACTTTGTTGTCCGTCGGTCTGTCTGACTGTCTGTCAAGACCCTTTATCTCAAAAACGCGTGGAGGCAACAAGCTAAAATTAAAACCATACACTCAAGTCTGCGGTCCCTTGAATCTGTGAAAAAATCAAACTTCTAAGTTAACGGAAAAAAAGTAGATACGGCCGTTTATGTCGCAAAATACGTACATTTCAACACTCTCAATGGACTCAAAATTCATAGGGTTCCCGTTGACTCAGAATACTGGAATTTGGCATAAACCAAGGTCTTACAGTATAGATATAGGAATAAATCTGAAAAATGTAAATTTGTAGTTACGCCACAAAAAAATACAATTCGGAAAAATATTCGTAATTCAATTCGGGAATCGAACTATTTTCATAGGTAAAATTGTGCGGAACCCTCAGTGCGCGAGTCCGACTCGCACTTGCTTGTTTGTTTTAATGGATAGATAATTTTAGAGGTTTCTATGTGATGTCGTAAATAAACACAAATGCTGCCTGAACCCTACGAGATAGGGTACGAGATTAAAATAATGTATTGTACACCATAAAAAGGTCTGCAAAAAAGTTGAAAATGTTAGATGTCTATCTCTTAGGGATAACCCACAATAACCATTTTTATCCCGTACTTTTTACGAGTAATAATGGCTTATTTAAGAGGCGATTTTAAGCAATACAGCATTAATCTTATTCCAATAAAGTACCTCGAATACTTTGTGCATTTAATATAGATCAATATGGCCCTTTAAAGAATGTAATTTAAATAAATATTTTCGATAGAAAGATATTGCAGATTTAAAATACAGGGAAATAGGGGTTGAGGTGGTACCAGCCATCTAATGACAAAAAGCTGTGAACGTTCTATATGAAAAATCTTCTGTCTGATTCTGTAATATATTTAGTGTCAGCATTGCACCTGTGTGAAGCCGGGGCGGGTTTATTATATTTTGAGTTTTTAATAATAATAATAATGCTTTATTGAGACTCAGAAATATCAGATAAGACATTACAAAATATCTTAGGTCTATTTAAAATTGCTTTCGACACAGAATATAGCGCAACTGGCATCTTAGCTAAGTTACATAGTAACCTGTGTTAAAGATACCAGTTCCATTTCCCACAGGGTTACATTATATTAGATTATTTCTTATATCAGATTTAATAGTATTTATAATTTAAAATATCAATAAACGGAACATAATTAATTTGATTTAAGTAGGTAATACAAATAATTTTGAATTTAATAAATTAATAAAGCATATGCAACATATTTAATTAATTGATAATTATGTAAAAAATAAAAATTGAGAATAAAAACTTAAGAAAACAAGGAAAACTTTGCATTTTGGTTAGTTTGTGTGTGTGTGTGATGTTAGTGGTATGTGTTTATTTGTGAGAGTAATTGTTTGGTGCGGGTGGTTTGTTACTAGGCCATAGAACTTAAAAGACTTTCTGTCTCCTGATAAGTCAAGCAAAGGAGCCACTTAGTTAGTTGTTTTTTACAGGCGAGGCTAGGGAGATGGTGGACACATAACAGTTTATTCACTCTGTTATACAAGGTCGGCGCAAGGAAGTAATTGAACCTTTTCGATTGGGTAAAATAACACTTTTTGGTATCGCAAATTAGGTCCTTGCGCCTTTTATGGATAATTTTGAACGGGGTTGCTGCATGTTGAATAAGAATAGTATTCAAAATAAAGAGTTGCCTCACAGTTAAAACTTGACAACATTTGTAAAGGTCCGTTGTCAGAAATGAGATCTTTTTAAAGTTGCTCACTTTTAAAATCGCCCTTTGTGCTCTCTCTAGCTTCAGTAGCAATGTTTTTGGCGCACCACCCCAAGACGATATGCAGTAATTCAGAAGAGATTGGCAGAGTGCAAAATAAACCTGTTTGAGGAGGCGGGCATTAGCTATGTGGCGTAGAGTTTTAAATATATAAATCAATTTCGTTATCCTATTTTGAAGGAGCTCGATGTGTAGTGTGAATGACATTAGTTCTTTTAATAATTGTGTTTTCATATTTATCATGAAAAAATATTTATCAGTTAAGTTACCATAATTATATACGTATTTTATTATAAGGCTAGAGTGATTAGGCTCTTAATAAACTAGTGCGCCTCAACATCAACGATTGCATCACTGCTTGCCATCACGTGGGATCGCAGTCAAGTACTAGTTTATTCAATTGAAAAAAAAACCTTATTGATATCTTTTAAATAAATAATTGTGCACATGTACACAATGTAGTTTATTAACTAAAGGTGTACTTGTAGAGTATGCCTAGTTGATTATTAATTCCACCTATGTACCACTACAGTCATAAAAAAATAATGTCGTAATGGTAAATAAATAGTGTCATAATCTTAAAGCTGAATCTCAAACATAGTTTATATAAATAACATTCTTAGAAGCTTTTATCAGATTGGAAAAGTGCTTTGTCTTAGTTTGATAACTAGACTGCCGTCACAGATGCCTTATAACACACACGTGTCTGATTTCAAGATACGTAGAAACCGAGATCCTCGAAAAAATTGCCAGCTTTCATCTTTTACGGCTTCCGATAAATTCTGGAAAAAAAATCCGGACTGGTATACATTTATCTAGAAAAATAAATGTTGTATGACTAACAAGGTGAGCTTATTACCGTCGACTCTTATTAATTTATATGAATATGTTACAGGCGAAGTATAACGTTACAACATTCAAGTGGTCCCTTCCGACGTCTCGTACCTGCCTGATTTAATTTTATTATGTCACCGACCCTTTGTTATCCATGCTACTACCAACTTCAAACGATAAGTACTTCGAAGGTAATTAACTAAATATTAATTTTGAATGTAAACGTGTATAAATCAATATTGGCTCTCATTAAGGGTGTGTATAATCATATAACTTCATTTAATATAATTGACATTTGTTATAATACTTTGATTATATAACTTCATGAGATATAGTTTACAACCTTTAGTTGAACTTGGTTGGTTAAAAGTTACAATGTTCATCTTGTATACGGTTTATTTTATCTAATAAACACATAGTATACATTCATAATGTCAATTTTGATAATTATGGTCGTAAGTAAGTTATGTCAACAAATCCTGAAGTTTATGATAAACTAGTTTCTTCATACAAACTTGCAACCCCCGTTTTACCCCCTTAGTGATGGAGTTTCGTAAAGTCCGGATGTCTACACCCTATAAGGAACCTACCTGCCAAATTTTATGTTTGTAGGTGTTATAGTTTCTGAGATTTCGTGATTAATCAGTGAGTGGTATTTCGCTTTTATATATAGATTAAAATTATATGTTGTGGTTGGATAAAGTTACATTTACATCTTTTGAGGGTTAGCAGTAGTTGAGAAGATGTCAGCAAACCGTAGTGAGTGCTAGGACTGCGGGGATTTTCTAAAAAGGAAATCCGTAGACCTAGGGCGCAAAGGGCAATTGAAGAACACAGGTGGGGTTTTAGTCAGTAAAAGTCTGACCCACCATCCCACTCCACCAAGACCGGTAAAAGTCACTGGTTGATTCCCACCTTAAAAAAAGCATCAGTTGAGAGTTTTTGATAACAGATGAGCGACGCCCTCTATTTTATTGTATTTCACCTGAAATATGATTAAGCAACTTTATTATATCCATTGCAATAAGAATTTGGTATTCCATTCCATGAACGTATATTTGTACTGTTGCTTGGCAGGAATTAGAACAAAAATGTATGAAGTATATTAATATTTATGTATGTATTATAGCAATTGTATGTTTTAATAAATAAATAAATATCATTTACTAACCACAGTGAAAAAGAAGAATTGATATTGAATACTTACTTCTATTCTACAATTACCTAAAAAAAACAACAACACACAAGACTTGGTCAGAGGTAAAATAAAAGTAGTCAACGTATATTGTTTGTACAGTCGCAAATGAGACGTGTAATTGGCAAAGTTCTGATTTGATTACAAGCTTGATATCTGTCGCATGGAACATATTATTATTATTATTATTTCAGAATACGTCTGCATACTCGAATGCTTACTTCTTTGTGAGAAAATGACGTTATTATTTGGTGCGTGTATTGTATGGTATAATTATATTTAGTGAAATAACTGTTGATATAATGAATTTGATATAACTTTCGTTTGTATCACCATAATGATATAGGTATCTTGTTGAAATACAATTTAATTTCATATAATTTTTTGTTAACATAAAATAAGAGATTCCTTTGCAAGACTTCTTTCATCTCAAACACGATGGATGGGTGAATGATTGAAAGAGACCAGATGGCATGACCCCCCTAGCTAAGTTACAACTATTTCAATTCGATTCTCTTTTCATTGATTGCCCTGAGACGGCCACGTCTCCTATTCCTTTGTTCTGACCACGTGACTGAGCGTTGAGATGACGTCAGAACAAAGGAAACGGAGGCGTGGCCGATCCGAGGCAATCAACGAAAAGACAATCGAAACGAAACGGTTGTAACTTGGCTAGGGGGGCTGCGTCGACACCCTTGCACCATTTTCTTGTTTCAAGTATGCGGGTTGTATCGGAGCTACCACTGCTAATACTAATTGATACTGTGCGTGACCCAAGACTTCACTCGTATTTTGCCCTAATAATAGCATTGCCGTCGTCTGGGCACGTTTCTGGATGACGTTTCACGGTATCGCAGAGCCCTTCGACGCTTGGTTGAATTTTATTTTTTTATCACACAACCCAACGCTGACTAGTCCCAAACTAAACAGAGCTTATGTTATGAGTACTAGATAACTGTTAAAGATACTTATATATTTTTAAATACGTACATATTATAGATAAATTATACCCAGACACAGAACAAATGATCGTGCTCATGACAGAAATATTTGTCCTGGGACTATGAGAATATGTTGTTCTATAAACTGTAACTTGTATTAAATGAAAATTATGCAGTGTTGATAGACGAGAAATCATTTGAGCATTATAGCTTTTGACAACATATCAAGTATTCCTATAATAAATGAGCAGCATCCTGTTAATTATTTGACCAATTAGATATATGTATAAGGAATACCAATAACATATGCCTGGGTTGCTCCGTAAGGTAAATGATGATGACAGAAGATTTGAAAGTCTGGTTTCACTTTTGTTTTTCACACCTAAACGCCTCTAATGGTCCATAACCTGCTCGTTTACTTCTGAATTATAATATTCCAGGAAATATTCTCAGTACGTAAACCCATTTCTTTGTTCTAAAAATGTCATAATCGTAAAATAAATCACAGCTCTGCGAAAGTTAGGACTGAAATCCAGGCAGTGCTACGGGGCGTCTCTAGTAGTTTTATAAATGTATTCATAGTATGGGAGCTACGTGCTTCTCTCTGCTACGGAAAGTCTACGGCGCCTACGTCGTAGCACTGATTAGATTGGACTGAGTGAGCACGCAATTAGTCCTGATAACTTATAAGCTTTTTCCATCAATTTTATTTTCGTATTTATCAACAAAGGATCACGTTAACGACCAATATAATCATTGGGTGACAGATATAAAAATGTTTTTTTTTTTTTGTAATATTTTAACTGGAAACATTACGCTTATTTAATGGTACAAGGCAAATTATTTATTATTGGTACATGTAATATTTTAATTGAAAATATTGATTGCCGCTCACGCGGTTTACACACAATACCTCCATTTTTTGCAGTGTGGCTGGCTTTCAATGTGTTAAACAGAAATACCAGTTGAAAGCAATTAAAAATTACTCAGCCATCAGTTACTATGATTGAACAAAATTAAGATTGGCCGTTCAATACCATGTTCAATTATCTTACGACGAGCCATATTAATACTGTCAAAAGCTCCAGTACCGAATTATTTATAATATACTTTGAATCATTGAACAATTTACTATATATTTATGTAGAATAATATAATATTATGTAATTGTATTTAGGAGTTTAGTTTTCTTGACAATTACTTCGGTCTTCGGTCTTAACGGCGAGCGGGGCAGCATCGGTAAACGGGCGCGCGACTATATGAGGGGCGTCCCCGTGGCGTGCTTCAAACATTTTCATACTTTTGATCTTACCGCTCGCCGCCCCGCGCTTAGCCACCGCTTACAGCAGCAAGGTCGTGAACGGGCCGTTAGGTATGCAGGGGACCTCTGCCGGAGCGAGGCAAACGCGTGAACAGGAATGGAAAGGGCAATTGAAGGAAGACAGGTGGGTTTTAGTCAGTAAAAGTCTGTTTCTCGCTTTACCCAGAGCACGAACCGTTATTTTATCTAACTATGAAAGACGAAGGGACTATATAAACATTTCCTTTTAAGCTTTATTGTAAGACCTTCATAAATTTATGATTAACGGAGAATAAAAAATGTATGGCATCTTATCTGTGGGTGACATACATTATTACTCGAGGGGCGATAGCGTGGGCAGTAGAGACCTTCTAATGCGTGCGATCAAAAAGATACATATGTCCGTATGTTTTTAAGATTTCAGTAACGTAGATGGCACATTTAGCTTAGCACTCGACGAAATGTGCTTATACTAGATAGTTTATTATTACATTACTAGTATATTTTTTCTTATATTTTTTGTTAAGCCTACACTAGGAATGACTCCTATATCGTAAGTGCTTTCATAAACATGTAAACCCACATACACAACCCGAAACAACGTCATGGTTCATATCAAACTTCTCTTTCTAATCAGCAGCTTTGAAGAATTTTTAAAATATCTTCATCAACTTAGTGTTGATGAAGATATTTTAAAAATTCTTTTATAATTATTTGTTTACTAAAACCAAAAAATATTTATTGTTGGCACAAGTCCCTCAGAAGTTGACTGCATAGTGTTTGTAGACAGGATTAAAATTTAAAATATATTGGGTTTATGCAGGTATCCTAGAATAGAATAGAATAAACTTTATTGTACACCAAAAAAGTAACACAACTTATACATAAACTTAAATCTATGGGTACAATGGTGGTCTTCTCGCTTACAGCGATATCTACCAGACAGCTTTAGGATGGGTCGTAAGAACTTAAAATAATACAGGGGGTAGTCAGCGGTGTACTGCTAACAAATTGATCAATCTCTGATATATATATATATATATATATATATAACACAATCATAACTATATAAATATAATATATACATACATATTATAATATGTTACACAATTTCATTCAATAAAAAGGGACAAAAAAAAGAAGAAAAGGAGAAAAACAAAAAATTAAGTATGGTTAGTGAAAGAACTTAAATTACGTAGAAACAGGAGAGTGTTAGAGAGAAAGGAAATGGTTTTTAACTAGATTTGTTTTTATTTAGATTTTGGTTTTTAAATCTTTACATAGATCCTATATTTCAATGTTAACATCAAACAGCTTTAAACATAAGTAATCTTAAAAACCCTATCAAGTCTGATGCAACCCAATACAAATTAACATTTTATGCGTTGTGATTCCGAATGCGTATCACATTAAACCACGGCTTAACGGAAATTGTGAGATTTTCCCCTGATATAGCAAATATATCCCATGGGGAGCTTTGTGGAACTGGAATAAATATATTTTTATAGGAGCCTTTTTGTATTATAATGTGGTTATTGTGCGTTTCGATCCCGATTCACCCTTCAAGGTTTTTGGTAGACTGTTTAGTAGGTTATTGAAATGGTTATTAGGTCCGTAATGGGGCTCTATCTTTATATAGTACCAAATATTTTTTGACTTTATTACTTAATTGATATATATCTATACTTCTGTACTAATATTATAAAGAGGAAAGGTTTGTATTTTTGTTGGTAATAAAATGAATAAACTCAAAAACTACTAGACTGATTTTTAAAATTCTTTCGCGAGCGACCTATTGTTGGTCGCTCGCGTTGTAGTAGATAATTACCCCAAGGAAACATATTCCTGGAATAAAAAGTAAGTATCCTATGTGATATTTCAGAACATGGTCTACTCGTGTACCAAGTTTCATAGAAATTCGTTCAGCCTTTTGAGCGTGAAGCAGTAACAAACATACACACAAACTTTCGCCTTGAAATAATATTATAATTTCATTTAATTTTCATGCAACACAAAGTACAAAGGCGGACTTAATGCCTTATGCAATATTAGTGTGATATCTTAGGAGCAGTTATAGTATGTGATAATGATTGATTGTTTATTTAAAAAGTTTGTGGTAAGTTAACATTTAATAAAAATGTGCTCGTAACTCAGGTAGCAGATGTTGGGGAAAATACCGCCAGGCTGGAGTGTGAGTGGGCTAGCCACGTTGCAGGAATGTACTAGGATATTGTCACTCACTGAACGCTTGAAGGAGGTCAATTCTATTGAGATCAACCGTGGCGAATGTGGTTTGAAGATCTGATCATGTGTGTGGAGAAAACTTGACCAGAGATCACCGAACAGACAGAGGAGTTTGGAAGGAGAAAGGGGAAGAATTTGCCCAGCTATGGGACACAACAGGATTAAAATTTTTTTTTGTATTGGATACTTACCTACCTACCTACAGAATTTTGTCAACATTTTTTATTAAAACAAACCTGGAATCTGATGATGAATACGGATAAAATCACAAAATTGCGTCAAAAAACACAAAACAAAAATTTCAATAATTCAACAACATGATTGCCAAGCGCGGCGCTGGGTACTGATAAAAACGGTGTGTTTTGTGTCCAAATATTTTCATACATCGCCAATTTCGTATTTACAAAACAAACTTTTATTCCGTTATTGGTCACCGGCAAATTCACTGTGTAAAGGAAACTTATTGTGGCTGCGTCACGCTCTGATAATAAAAAATAACTTCGGTTATCCGGCTTAACTTGTAGCCATTTGTCAAATTTATCCTTCAAGTCAGGAAAATAGAAAAACAGCTTAAAGAAACTGGGTAACAAAGTCCTCTCAAGTCATGTCAAGCACATATATTGCCTTTTTGTGCCACTCGTAGTATGTGATAGCGATACAAAGGGGTACCATAACTTGAGATTATAAGTTAAGCTGAGAGAGTCTTTCAGTTTCGGAACAATATTCTCTACAGGAACATAAAGTATCTACTGCTGCATAATCAAAGTACAAGTCAATTCAAGAAGTAATCTTGAAAAGTGATGCAACAAATAAAATTTTAATTACTCAATAACGATAATACTCCAGTCCGAATTTCGATCATGGTGGTCAATCTTCGTTCAATCAATGTTCGTACTCCGTGTACTTTTACGCTTGAACTATACAAGTATCCGATTACGTCATACTTTTGGATTACTTCTCTTTAAACTGTAATTCAAATCAAACTTACTGTACGCAGTACACTACCAATAATGTTTGTAAATTAATTTATTTTAAGCTCTCTCATGTAAATGAATCGAAATTCTTATGGGAAAATAAAGATATCTTAAACCTCAATCTTAACAAAGAATAAATACGTACGAAGGAATATTATATATTTTTTTTTATTTTTATTAATGATAAAGTAAGGTGGTCAAACGCGAGCCCGTTTGACCACCATCTCACCCGATGGCAAGCGATGATGTGGTCGACGATGGAGCATGCTTGCCTAGAAGTAACCTATTCACTCTTGACTTAAAGACCCCTAAGTTGTAATACACAAGTGTATGTGCAAATATAGGTGTACTCTCTGTTTAGTCCGATGGGACGGGAATCTAACTCGATCGGAGAGAGAGATTAAGCGTAGGACCAAAGATTTTCCATGCTTTTCGAGTTACGGGGGTATCACACCAACTTCAAAACTCAAAATTGCTACAGAGTAATTCCTAAAATATGCAGTCGAAACGTGCCTATTGGAAAAGCACTTTTCGCCTTTTTAGGGTTCCGTAGCCAAATGGCAAAAAATGGAACCCTTATAGATTCGTCATGTCTGTCTGTCTGTCCGTCCGAATGCCACAGCAACTTTTTCTGAAACTATAAGAACTATACTGTTGAAAATTGGTAAGTAGATGTATTCTGTAGACCGCATTAAGATTTTCACACAAAAATAGAAAAAAAAAACAATAAATTTTGGGGTTCCTCATACCTACTTTCTTCAAACCCCAAAAATGATGTTGATGTTTCTAATATCATTTTTTTCTATAATAATAATAAATTATTTATATACTGAATAGTTTGCGCGAGAGACACTTCCACAGTGGCCAAGCGTATTTACATTAAATATTACAACTGTAACAATGTAAGATGATGATCAATCAATCTTGATTTCTTTTTAATTTAAGATATTTTTTTTTTTAAATTTATTACTATCAACTCAAGTATCGACTTTAAAATCAAGTATTTTAAGGTGACTTTTTAGTGATCATTTGTATTAAAAAGGCACTAATTAAGAAAGGGTTGCGTTCAAATTTAGCATTTATTTTCTATGACATAGAGTTTGTTGTTCCAAAATTATAAAATGACCTCGAATTCAAAAGTCAAATATAGTAAACTAACATTTACGTTAATCTCTCTAATTAAGCTTATAAGCCTTTATACTGGATGGTTATTATTGCAGTTAAATGGAGAGATTTGAACTTTAGAGTAGTAACTATAACCTTTGTTTAATAGTGCGTACTACACCATGGTAGTTCTAATCGGCTACTTTATTTTAATATTCAACCAAACCTTTATATGGACCCCCTTATGAGCCCATATTTACGTCCCAAATGTAATTTTATGCCGGATATTTTAGTATCTTATTCACTACTATTTTACACTCCGATTTCCACACAGACAAATATTTGTGTGGACTTTAAATAGTTGTTCCGGGTTTGTGTGTATTGTATATGAGAGTTGCCATGTTTGTAAACGCATGCATGATACAAGAGTAATTGCTAGTGTGGGGCAACCGTTTAAAAAAGAGAAAAAAGAAGAGAGAACTTAGAATATTTTCTTTAAAATTGGCCAGTGAAATGTGTGTGTGTGAATGTGGTTGGTAATTATTTTATATATTGTATGCTTATTTATAATGTAATATTAGACTAATTTGCTAGCAGTACACCACAGACTACCCCCTGTATTATTTTAAGTTTTAACGATCCAACCAAGGTTGTCTGGGAGATATCGCTGTCAGCGATAAGACCGCCATTGTATCAATAGATTTATGTTTATTTATTAGTTGTGTTACTTTTTTGACGTACAATAAAGTTTTTATATTTATATAGGTAAGTACAATTTTTATATATTTTTCTGTTTATATTTTCATCACATTATATTTAAAAAAGTGAAATATTAGGTATGTTTCCTTGTCGATTATGTTGTTGATCCAACTGTATTGCAATTTCCATGGTTTAATATTGCATGGTTTTTGGCGTACTAACTTACTAATTTCTCACAAATTTTTCTGTGAACTGAATAATACACGAAGGCCTGTCCATGCATGAGTATAATTCCTAAAACTAATTTTAGAAAATTCTAGTTGGGAATTAATATATATAATATAAATATATTAGTGTAATCTTTGTTAAGTATTACATAAATTTTAGGTATATATACATTGAGTCGCTACAAAAAGTATATGTAAACTCTGGCTTTAGTACGTGTGCCTACTGACTATATACTTAATAGTTTATCAGTTAATTAATTTATTGACGATTTGAGAGTTCACTATTTATAGAATTGACCATTTCGAGTACCTATTAGTGATAGCTATATAAAATTGGCCATAAAGAAAATTAAAACAATTGCAGACTTATAATTATTATGTCTATTTGAGAATTAGGAATTATTTATTTATTCAATGGGAAAAAAACTACAGAGGCGAATTAATTTCGCATCTGTAGTTTTTTTGTAGCCTTCAGCATTCTGCGCCTAAACCCTTTATAGGTATATACTTTTAGTAGATACCTGCTGATATTATGCTTCTACAGGGCAAAGGCCAAGAGAGTAAAGGTTCGTTGAAGGGTTGAAGTCTATTTAATTCTGAAACTGCCGTCAGGGCTTACTTTTTTTTTTGGTGGGAAATAATCCAATGACTTTCTCTCGCTCTTGGGTGGAAAAGCGGGGAAGGGGAGTGGGAGTTCGTGTCAGACTTTTACTGACTAAAATCCACTCCTGTTCCTTCTTTGCCTTCGTTTCAGGGCCCCGAAGTTCTCTTTCACACAACCCATGGCCCCAGTAGGCTTCGACCCTGGCTGAGCCCCTATGGTTTGCTGACATCTCTTAGAGTCACACCTGGAACACTACGAGCTGTCGACGACTCGAGCTCGGTCCGGATGGTTACCGGACGTCCGGACGGCGAGTCCACGCCTACGGTGGCTGGAAACTTTCGTCTAAGCCTGCCACGGTGATGCTCACCGCTAAGAGGGACTTATTGAGTCGTCAGTCTAGACCATTTTTTTAAACATGACCCCATTCTAAGGTTTTTTTTATACTCCTCCATTGTAGGTAAATTTATAAATAATGAAAAGACACCCAGATTTGAAATCTGTAGGCCATACAATTTGTTCTGTGCATAATTGTCTGGCATATACAGATAACTTCTAAGTAAGCAAAAAAGTAATAATAGTGAGTGCAGATAAAAAAATACATTATCCCGCTGTCCGCTCCACACCACTACCACGTCCCGCGACTGCACTTAACTTAATGCCACGCTGGTGTTTCCTGAGAGATTAGATACAGGTACATATACCAATAATAGACACACACATTTCGCCAGTTAGGTATGTTTCAGTCCCAAGAGCGAAAGTATTGTCGAGCACAAATCTAGACTCCGAGCTTCGAGTTACTGAGATATTCCATACGGTTTATTTTTATTACCAAACTGTCAAGGAAGGGTTTCGCTTTTCGCACCTATATAATAATAATAATAATAATTCATTTATTTGCCTGAAACATGGTAGTACAGATCTTATATTATAACAGGTACAAGGTTCTTCATGCTCCGCCTTATATTCAGCATGCAAATTTTTATTTAACTAAATTTTGTTTAGTTTTAAAAAACAATTATTTAACTTATACAAACAATCCTATTTATATTATGTCAATGAGATAAATGCCAATAAATTACATTAAATAACAAAAACCATTAAATTAAAATGTCAATAAAATAAATCACAAATGTTAAATTAACAAAAAAAACTACAACGAAATAAATTACAAATGTCAAACTCAATAAAAAATGTCAATAAATTAAATTACAAATGTCAAACAACATAAATTAAAATGTGATGTCAATAAATTAAATTACAAATGTCAAACATGAAAAATTAAAATAAAATGACAATAAATTAAATTATAAATGTAAAACAAAAAAAATGTCAATTAATTAAATTATAAATGTCGAATAAAAACTTAAAATAAAAATGTCAATAAGTTAAATTATAAATGCAATAAATAAATAAATTACAAATTAAATATTTCATTCGATAATTAATTAAGTCCGGCAAAGTTTCTTATTCATATTATAATTAAAAAATTCCTTTACGGTGTAAAAACAATTTTCAATAAGCCATGTTTTGAGTTCTTTTTGAAAAAAATTCGCTGGCAATTCTCTAATTTGTTTAGGTAATTTATTGAATATTTTAATTGCCATACGACTCGTGTTTTTGTGGCAAAATGCTGTTCCACACCTCGGTAACGCTAATTTTGTTGGATCCCTGGACTTTTTACCAATTTTGTATACATTTTCGCTATCTGCTTTACTGAAAAGAGTAGGATGTTTTTTTACAAATACTCCCATTTCCAATATATACAAACATGCTAGTGTTAATAATTTATGCTCTTTTAAAATGGGTCTGCACGATTCTAATGGACCAATACCAAACACAGCTCTCAAACACTTTTTTTGAACAATAAAGGCCCTGTCACTGTCTGTAGAATTGCCCCATATTATTAATCCATATCTTAACACGGATGAAACATATCCATGATAAGCCATTAGAGCGGCATTCCTTCCTACGGTTTTCCTAAGATTTTTTAGTGCAAATGCAAAGCTGTTCAACCTGTTACATATATTGTCAATGTGTCTTTTCCAATTACAATTTTTATCAATCAATATGCCTAAAAATTTTGTACAGTCAACTTCTTCAATTGTATTACCACGACCAATAATTTTCAATGCTTGATTTGCCATTTTATAGTTACAGAAACTAATATATTTTGTTTTAGTGAGGTTGACATTTAAATTATTTCGCTCAAACCATTCCAGTATGGCTTCTACGGCAACATTTATTCGATCCTCATATCGTTCAGTTTTGTTTTCTTTATTTATTACAAGCGAAATATCATCAGCAAACAAAACGCACTTATCCTTAATTACTGCCGGCAAATCATTTATGTACAGAAGAAAGAGTAATGGCCCCAATATGCTACCTTGAGGCACACCATATGTATTTATTCTATACTGAGATTTATACTTTATAACTTCTCTGTCTTTATTCATTCCTAAAATTTCCACGCTTTGTTGTCTATTACTTAAGTAATCTTTCATCCAATTTAACGCTTTCCCTCTTATTCCGTAACTTTCGCATTTTTTTAGCAGAATATCATGTTTAACAGAGTCAAATGCCCTGCTCATATCAAAGAATATCGCAGTGACTGGTCTTTTCTTATCAATGTTCTCGGTAATTAATTTAATAAGTTGATAACAAGCTAATGCAGTTGACTTTCCTCTTTGAAAACCATTTTGTTCTGGTCTTATTATTTTATGCTTTTCTATAAATGAGACAATCCTATTACACATTGCTTTTTCATATATTTTTGAAATTACTGGTATTAAGGCCACTGGACGATAATTATTTAAATCAAGTTTACTATTTTTTTTATATAATGGCTTTACTAATGAGAATTTTAATTTGTCCGGATATTTTTCTTCAAAGAAACTCACATTGATTAAATGAGCTAAAATAGGTGACAGTATATCAGCACATGATTTTATAATTTGTGTCGATATATCATCATAGCCCACAGCGTTAGTACTATTTAACGATGAAATGATTTTACTTATTTCATTTGGCGTGCAAGGTTCGATATATATACTGTTACCATTATCTATGTTATTAATATTTGTCATGGGATTATTTTTATTATTAGTTATGTCTATATTTGTAGAGTCAATAAAGTGATCATTGAAAGTTTCCGCTATATCTTCAGGATTGTCTATCAGAGTGTCGTTTAGTTGGATCGCTTCGATAAATTCTGGACCTCTATATTTGGTTTTATTTTTAATTACTTTCCAGGTTGCGCTACACTTGTTTCTAGCTTTTATAATAAAGTTATCAGAAGCTTGCTTTTTGGACACATTAATACACCTTTTTAATAGTTTTGCATATTTAACATATTTTAATTTATTTTCCCGGGACTTATTTTTATGATATTTCGATTTTAGGTATCTTTTTGAAAGGCATGATTTTTTTATACCTTTAGTTATCCATTTTAAAGTAGGTGAATGACAATTTACTTTAATTTTTTGCAAAGGAAAGTTTAACATATAAAAAAGACTAAACATTTCATGAAAATTGTTAAAAGCTGTATTCGGATCCATTTCGTCATAAACATCCTGCCATTTCAGGTTCAAGAGACAGTCTTTAAATTTTTCAATATATTCCTCGCTATAATTTCTTTTATAAATAAAATAATGCGATTGAGCAGGCTTATTTGATGTTATTATTGATGAAAATGTTAATATCTGAGCAGTATTATGATCCGAGAGATGCAATTCACATGTCTCACCGGAAGAGTCTGAAATGTTAGTAATAATATGATCTATACAAGATGTAAGTCGGGTTGGAACATTTATTTTGAAAGTCAAGTTATAATTTAGAAGTATATCGTTTAATATGGTGACATTCTTATTTGTGACAAGGGTATTTATGTTTAGATCCCCGACTAGTATAATCTTTTTATTTTTCCTGTCACTTAGTTTATGCAATAGAGACTCAAGTTTATTAAAAAATATTGTTATGTTCGAATTGGGGGTCCTATACACACAAACAATAATGCAATTATATAGTGGAATTTCTATACCACAGCATTCGAAAACTTTCTCTACTGCCATTTCTTTGCATAATTGTATTATTTTGTAGTCTAGGTACTGTTTTATTAAAATACATACCCCACCCCTATTTTCCTTTTTTCGCGAGTATGAGGCCGCAAGTTTAAAGTCATTCAAACATATATTTATTTCATTGTTAGCTCTAACAAATGTTTCTGAAAAACATAATATTTGGATATTTTCAAGCCTGTCATTAAGCTCAGATAGACATATTTCTATTGAAGGAAGTTTATTCAGTAATCCTGCAATATTTTGATGTAGTAGTCGTATATTTTGACATTTGACTGTAGTATGCTGTTTTATGTTGTTATTTACATTAGAGACGAAAAAACTGTTCCTTTCCCAGATGATTACTGTTCTTTACATTAGGTTTCTTGTTGTTTGAGAAGTAATTTTGAGTCGTATACATGCCAAGATAGAACTTCAAATTGTCAAAAATATTCTTCAAACCATAATTATTCAGAAATCCACGGCGCTTATAAAACATAGAATCATCATAAGTTAGATTTAAATTAGAGTCAAATATCATCGCATACTCATAGGTGCAGATATCCTGGTAAAGTAAATTGCTAAATGTTTCTATTCTTGAGTTAAACAAAGAACTATATACATTAAATTTGTAGGTAGGTAAACATAGTAAAATATTAGTATGTTTTATTGACATTAATGCGGTCCTTATACTAGCAACTAAATTAAAATAATTGTCAGTTTTTCTAAAATCTTTTTCGCCAATCAAAATAAAACAATAGTCTTTCTTTGTATAGTTTAACAATTTTTGTTCTAGGTTGTCGAGTAGCTGTATGATGCCACAGTTTGTGGAGATGTAATGACATATGTGATGACTTGGGAATGTACTTTGTGCTATAGATAATACTTTATTTGTATTGTTACTACTTAATATGCAAATTCTATGCTGTTGCTTTTCTTGATGTGGTTCCAAGTTACTGGTCACGCCATCTAGTTGCTGTTCATCATCTTCGGTGTACTTGTTAGAAGCAGTATCTTCGTTAATTTTATCAGACAGTCCTGATTTTGTCGATATGTAACTGGTAGTGCCATCTGTTATAACTTCACAGGAATCATTGATTCCGAGATCCACGTAGCTACTGTTAGATTCCTCAAATGTTAAATCCAAATTCTTTGAAATCCTTTTCTTCTTTTTGCTTTTATTGTTTATAGTATTTATTCCTCTATTTTTCGTGTCTGAGCAGATTTTTTGTAAGGTTTTCGATCTGCTTTTTTCCTTATTTAATTCGATTTTTAACGCCATGATCTCTTCGTTAAGATTATCTATTTCCGTGTGAGCACTTTCTAGCTCACTTTTAATCTTTATTATCGATTCTCTTAAGTCTTCAATATCGCTGTCATTGGCAGTCGACAAGTCAGGTAAACTACATCTTCTAATTTCTGTATTTGTTGACTCAAAAGAAAGGTCAAGTGAATCATTTCCAATAGTTTTATGTCGACGGAAAGTTACGTTTTCTTCTTCCATTGTCCAGTTGCTTTGCAACTTGTCAGTTGTTAAAAAAAACTTTCAAGTTATTATCATACAATTTTATGAAAGCTCCCTCTATCGGTATCGAGTTGAATCAATGTAGTGGATCGATATCTAAAATGTCTATTAGTCTTGCCACTCGACACTAGGGGACATTCTTTTAATACGCTTGTAATGTCACTGTTATCCGCAGGATGGCGCTAGTGGCGTCATTTACAGTTGAGTTGTCATAAATGAACTCTCGTCTGTCACAGTGTTAAGAAGATAATCATCGTCCAATATTATTAGTCTAATTCTTACTGTGTCTGTAAACACTGTAACTATCTCCAAGTTTGACGTTTCCTTTCAGTGTTTTCTATTCGACGTTAGATGTCGCTCTTTGTTGATAAATGAAGTTACGTTTCAAATCTTGGTAGAAAAAAAAACCGTCAGTTTTCTGTATTTTAGTAAATATCTGTAATCAGCTCACCGTTTTATGTTTATCTAACTGTTTCTGTTGTGTTTAGGTGCACTTTATTTGTTATGGCCAGTTTTGTTAACAATAACTTGCTAATTGCACTTAAACTGTTAGTTTTGCACTGTCACTGTGTTCTAAATTGTTTTTATGAATTTTACATCACTCTAATGTTTATTTTATTGGATAACACTTGTTGACGCTTTTCAGCTATTTATGTTCACTTTGACACCAATTCAGAAACTATTTACTTTGATATTTAATTATAAACAATATTATAAAAATTTTCGACAAGAGCTCAATGTTATGTTGACGGCAGCGCCATCTAGTCTTTCTTATAGGTCGCAGGTATGTAGGTATGTTTTTAAATGTCTATATTACCTCATATCTTTCAGTCGGCTGGATGGGTTTCGACAAGGCATCGTCAGATTCATCTAAAATACCCATGTGTCTTTAGATAGTGGTTTAAAATGACCTTTAGTTATAAAAATGAAAGAGATTAAAAAGAGGTTACAAAATTATAAACAAGTAATTTTTTTTAAGGTGGGTAATCATCCAATAACTTCTCGCGCTCTACAGCGGCGCGTGAAGGTGTCAGACCACACCTATTTTCCTCCTTTGCTCTTGCGTTCCAGGACCACCAGTTTCCCTTTGAAAGAAAGAAAGAAAGTAAGAGGAAAGAAAGAAAGTCAACACAAGGCCCTACTGGGGCCATCGGGGCTTCGGCCCTGCTGAGCCCCAACGGTTTGCTGACTTCTCTTTGAGGCGCGTGTGGGTTTCTACGCGCCGTCAACGACTCGGGCTCAGTCCTGACGGTTACAGGACGGCCGGACGGCGCGCTACCCATTGCTCGTCATCTGCAAGCCACGCCTATGGTGGCTGGAAGTCGAGGTCGGGGTCCCCGGCGGCTGGGGCGTGAAGACGTCCGTGCCCACAAGCGGGCGGCCGTCTCCTCCGGCGCGAGAGGTCGCCGCCACCAGTCGCTACCACGAGGACACAGCGGTGTTCCACCCAAGCGGGACACACCTCCACCGTATGCTTCACCGAGTCCTGAATACAAGTCTTATATTTCAATTTAATTATGTGTAATACTGTAGTCGGGGTTTAGTTTAGTTTTAACTTTGTATTAGCTTATAGTAATTTTTGATAAACGGGCTATGGAACACTAAATTATTTTTTTAATTAGTAATATATAGTAATTCCTGAGATACTAGTTGATTTATTGTAACTACATTTTTTTACTATGTAATATTTCTTATACATTACATATTATTAGCTAAAAAAAAACAATTAGTAAATGTAATCTGAAGTTTGTATGATTTTAACACTCCTGGACTAATAACCTTGATGGCGGTTATAACTTACATATATTTGAACTGATGTCAGTAATATGACATGTATATTGGGCGCGCAAATAAGCCCTGCGGTGACCGATGAGATTAAATTAGAATGATAGATGATAATCCAGTATGTTCTGTAATATATGAGATCTGTTTATCAATTTACTCTCAAGAGGCAGTAATATGTAGCTGTAATGGTTTATTAATTCTGGTGTATGGTTTTATCATTCTACACGGGCGGTCTGTGGGTTAACTATACGCGGTAGGCTCTAGATGCCCTGCGGATCCAATATAATAATGGTTTCAGGATGCTGTTGATGCCTAGATACTGCAGTGCATCGGGCATGTTCGATTTCCGCGCTATAGTGAGAAAGAAGGCTGCCTCGTTGCTAAGCAGATCTAGGATTAGCTCTAATGGCATCCTTCGAACAATAGCCGATAAGCATGATGCGCCAGTGATCAAGCACTGGTTGCAATTGCTAGTTTAAGTTTTTAATTAACCGTTCAGTTGATAAGTTTTTTACTAACCATTGGACCCATGTAGTCTTAAAAATAAAATTATTATTATTACGATTGCGGCAAAGCACTCAGAAGCCCTGCCACGAAGTCTTAACGCGATCCATTTGACGACCTGATCTGAAGTGTTAAAGGGACGGAGCTATATAGGGTGTATAGCTCAATTACTCTTTCTCGCTCGCGCGCCTGACATTTTGACACATCATGGTAAGGTCCCTGTTCTCATAATCTTATTTTGTATATAGAGACATTTATAATTTCAGAACCAAGGTCACGGTGGTGGATAGATCTGAAAAATTGGAGCTCACTGGCGCCTTGGACCTAGAAACTGTGGACAACTTTATTTACCTAGGCTCCAATGTCAGCAACGATGGTTCGTGCGAGAGGGAAGTTTGCAGTCGGATTGACATGGCTAAGAGCGCCATCTCAGCTTTATAAAGTCTGGAGGGATAGCAACATCTCCGAAAAGACCAAAACCAAACTGGTACGAACGCTAGTCTTCTTGATCTTTTCGTATGGCGCTGAGACTTGGTCGCTGAAAGCTGCAGACCGAAGGCGCATTGACGCCTTTGAGATGTGGAGTAAGAGAAGGATGCGGATGGGGTACGGAGGTATCCCTTGGACAGCATTTCGGACCAACGTATCCATTTTGCAAGAACTCGAAATCTCCTCACAGCTGTCCTCCGAGTGTTCCGAGTGTTGTGTTGTTGAGAGAGTAAAAAGTTCCGCTATAAAAGGTAGACCCTTCGCAGGGTTCCTTCTATTTGGCAGAATCTTGATACTCCGATTTTTATTTGGCATAACTCACATGGCATAATCTTATTTAATCGAATATTTTTAAGGCATAAAAATTATTTAGCATAACTTTGAGAATTTACAATGGCATACTTTTATCTTGGCAGAATTTTGTTTCGCATAATTACCTTTGCCATAATTAATATTATGCATAATTTTGTTTAGCATAACATTTATTTAGAGATACGATTATTTGGTATGGGTGCATATTTGAACATCAAAAATTAAAATAGATGTATCTTCTTGTAAAAATTAGTGTTCAAAACATCAAAAACTTATAATATATGGAATAAAACTGATAATTTAAATAAAGTAAATTTATGCTGTCGAATGGTTAGATAACCTACGTGCAATGTATTTAAAATCGAATGGTCTGCAAAAGTGACATAGAATGTTCTAAATATAGCATGTATTGGTAGCATTTTCAATATTAAATTAAATTTGTGTCATAAAAAGTCAATACGTTGTGCTGCAAAATTTTGTGACAGAAAGGAATCGCTGCGAAACCGACTTTACGCAGTCTTGTCTGCCCTACCCCTAGAGTGTAATTTAAACCCGCGTAGGCGCGGAGGGGTAGGGCGACCCGCGAGCTGAGGAGCAGGTGGTTTGAAGGCCCGCCACCGCGGCTGAGGCTGGCCGGCTTTGCCGGCCAGCAAGCCGAAGCTGCGGTGGTGAGCGTTAAAACCATCTGTGACGATAAGCTCGCGTGGCGCCGCCCAAACCCCGCAGCGCCGGAGCCGTGACAGAAACAATGCTTGCTGCATGTTGCATGCCTGCTTGCATGCTGCATGCCTGCTGCATGTTGCATGCCTGCTTGCATGCTGCATGCATGCTGCATGTTGCATGCCTGCTTGCATGCTACATGCATGCTGCACTATCGATATAAAATGTATGCCAAAAAACGATTCTGACTGTGAATTTTCTGCGATATGATGGTTCTGCTTTTTAATTATTATGGATATAAACATTATGCCTAAAGATGATTCTGACTAACAAAATTATGAGTTTTGAATGTATGACAACTGAGTGTATGCGAAATGATTTTCTGCGAAATGAAGTTTATGCTATCCGTTGTTATGCAAAACAATATTATGACGTAAAAAGTTCTGCTATAAAAGGTAGACCCGTCTTCGCAAGATTCTGCAATACTTCGGTTACATTACAAGGAAAGACGGTGGCAACCTCAAAAGGTTCATTGTGACCTGTAAGGTTGGGTAAGGGCTGTACGCAGGGCCAAAAGGAAGGCATGGAGGGACCACTGCGACAGCATTGGCAGCATTCCAGATAGCATGAGGCTGTCGAAGGCTATGGCCACTGCAAAGGTGAATCCACTGACATCCATCAAGGATGGGGATGGCAAACCGACAGAGTCTGGAGGTGATACCCTTGAGATAATGTTCAGAACGCACTTTCCCGGCTCATTCGCAGCTACCGACACGGCGGACTCGTTAAGCTTAGACGACATTAAGTCAAAAACAACGAAAGCCGACTGGGACGCCGCGAAAAAGGTAGTAGGGCAGAATGGTATAAAGTGGGCCCTGGAAAGCTTCAAGCCATACAAGGCCCCGGGACCAGACGGAGTGTACCCAGCCCTATTACAAAGAGCGGGGAACATACTAGAACCGCATCTGGGTAGACTATACAGAGCATGCATCGCCTTTAGCTACATACCAAAGGCGTGGAGACAGGCGAAAGTAATCTTTCTTCCCAAGCCAGGAATAGCGGACTATGAGGACGCTAAGTCATACAGACCTATAAGCCTGACATCATTCTTCCTAAAAACTCTGGAAAAGCTTGTAGATAAGCATGTCAGGGAGGGAGCGCTGAAAAAACAACCGCTTCACAGGATGCAAAACGCATATTGTTGGTCTGGTGGTTAGTGACCCTGACTGCTATGCCGGAGGTCGTGGGTTCGATTCCCACCCAGGACAAATGTTTGTGTGATGAGCATGATCATTTGTTCTGTGTCTGGGTGTAATTTATCTATATATGTATGTATTTAAGAATATATAAGTATGTTTATCAGTTGTCTAGTACCCATAACACAAGCTCTGCTTAGCTTGGGACTAGATGGCGTTGTGTGATAGTTGTGGAATATTATATTATATTAAATATTATATTAGCCTGGTAAGTCAACAGAAACTGCGCTACATCAGGTTGTAAGCCGTGCCGAAAAGGCGCTAGAATGCAAAGAGATATGCCTAGCAGCCTTTCTCGACGTAGAAGGCGCGTTCGATCGCACTACTTTTAGAACGATACGAACAGCTGCAGAGAAACATGGCATAGACCCTACCATTTGTGACTGGATGGACAATATGCTGAAGGGCAGAGTTATAGAATCAACAATGCTAGGTGAGACCAAAAGGGCGCATGTCACAAGAGGATGCCCGCAAGGAGGCGTACTCTCGCCAACGCTCTGGTGTTTGGTGATAGACGAGCTGCTAATAGAATTGAACAAAGGACCAACGTACACGGTTGGATATGCAGATGATCTCGTGATACTTGTAAATGGAAAATTTCCCAACACTGTGTCGGGGATCATACAGGAGAGATTAAACATGGTTGAAAGGTGGTGTAAACTCAACCACCTATCCATCAACCCAAGCAAAACGGTGATCATCCCGTTTACCAGAAGGAGGGACCTAACAACAATGGGTGCCATAAAGCTCTACGACACCGTACTAGAGTTGTCCACAGAAGTAAAATATCTAGGAGTAATTCTAGACAGCAAACTCACGTGGAAAAGCCATGCCGAAGCGACAGCAAACAAGGCTCTAAGAGTATTTGGCATGTGTCGCTCTGCTTATGGGAAGACATGGGGCCTTAGACCCCAGGTTATCAAATGGATATACACCATGATGGTGAAACCGCTGATCACATACGGGAGCATCGTATGGTGGACCAGAACCAAGCTGGCAACTTGCAGACAGGCCCTAAGCAAAGTACAGCGGACTGCCTGCATGGCCATTACAGGAGCATTTAGAACCACGCCAACTGCGGCGATGGAAACGATGCTCAATCTCACCCCTTTACACATTGAAGTGGAACTAGAGGCGAGGAGGGCCATTCATAGGCTTAAAAGTATGGGGCACTGGACGAACTTCGGATGCAAAACCAACCATACAAACACAAGACCAAACAGGGAACTTGACTGGATGATGGACATGGGATGTGACAAAATACATACCATTCAAAATCTCAAAAAGGAGTTTAAGATATACATTCCGAGTAGGGAGGAATGGAAAGGTGGGATGAAACCCCACAAAGGGAAGAACCAGGTATGGTACACGGATGGTTCTAAAATGAACACCGGTACAGGAGCGGGGGTACATAGTGACAACTGCAATCTCAGCCTAAGTTTGGGCAAACTGGCGACGGTATTCGAAGCAGAAACCTATGCTATAATCGCATGTGCGCAGGAAATACTAGACAGAGGCACCGAAGGGGACACTGTCTACATTTTAAGCGACAGCCAAGCAACACTTAAGGCACTCACGTGCAATAGAGTGGACTCTGGGCTCGTACTAAACTGTATTAAAATACTTAATCGGCTAGGAAGGCGCAACAAGGTCAGATTGATCTGGGTGCCAGGTCACACAGGAGTAGAAGGCAATGAAAGAGCCGACACTCTAGCGAGAAAAGGATCCGAGACACCCTTACAAGGACCGGAACCTTTCATAGGACTCTCACCAAGGGTCATCAACCAAGCATTGAAAAGGGCTGCGTTAGAAATACACAGCACACACTGGCGCAACACAACAGGCCAAAAGCATGCAAAGCTATTTCTTAATGACATAGATAAGGCCTGGACCCAAAAATTATGGAGGTACAGCAGAACACAGCTCCGAATAATCACAGGAGCCTTCACGGGGCATTATGCCACCAACAAACAGCTCTACAACATGGGACTAGCAAGCGACCCGACTTGCAGGATCTGTGGAGAGGCAGAGGAGAATATGCTACACTTACTGTGCGACTGTGCAGCACTAGGCTCCAAAAGACTAGAGTATCTGGGCCAACCATTTCCTAGGCCAGAGGACTATAGGCTCAGCCCCATCAAGGCCATACTGGGACTCATGACGAAGGTGCACGGAAGGCTGGGGTTTGAGTAGAAGGGAGGGGGACTAGCACAAAAGATCCAGAAGGGTCGAAGTGCTCTGGTTTTAAGGCCAGCCCCACACAAGATAAGATAAGATAAGACCTGTAAGGTGGATGGGAAAAGGCCGTTAGTCCGACCAGATACGCCCCGCTCTTGACTCTACGATAAACAATGCCCTTAACACCGACAGAGATAGAAACAGATGGAGGAATATCATAATTAATAACACACTAACAATTTATGGACTATTTATGGGTCTGAAATAAAGAAATTTTAATTTTTTTTTTTTTATTTAAATAAAAGTTAAAATGATAAAGTAATACGACACAAGGAAGATGATAATTTCGGAATCGGAAATAAAAACATCAAACCGTCTTTTATTGTGATCCGTAATATTTGTTTTAGGTAATGGAAAACAATACATTTTTTCAATAAAGTCAATAACCGATAAAGCCATAATTTTTTTATTTTATTTTTATTTTATATAAACTAGTACTTGACTGCGATCCCACCTGATGGTAAACGGTGATGCAAACGTTGATGGTGAGGCGCACTAGTTTATTAAGAGCCTATTCTTTCTAGCCTTGAAGACACCCACACACAAATTATAGGTACCTAATCGGATGGGAAGACCGCCGCAGGCAAATTGTTCAAGTCCTTCGATGTACGCGGTGTAAACGACGAGTCGAAACGCTTAGTCCGGACCGTAGAGGTTTCAACAACGTATGGGTTAATATCCGCCGTACGTCGGGTCCTCCGATGGTAGAAATGAGATGGCAGAATCAAGTCATGCAATTCCCGCGTACACTCTCCAAAATGCAACCTGCAAAACGCCGAAAGACTGGCTACCCTACAATAAAATAATATAATAAAACGAAAAATCTGTATTATTAGTAATTGCGGATTTATAATACTACTAGCTTCTGCTAGCGGCTTCGCCCGAGTGAAAGTAGAAAATGATTCCAGGGGAACATACTCCCCGTATAGGAATGTAGTATTCTATATACTATTTCAGTACATGATGGTTTACCCGTGTGCTAAAATTGATCCAAATCTGTTCAGCCGTTTCAGCGTGAAGGAGAAACAAACATATGCACAGACACAAACAAACTTCGCATTTATAATATTTTGATTCTCTCTATTATAACTGTTATCCTCATCGCAAGCATTGCATAGTAGAAACGAAAGTTGCAAATAACATGCACATATTCTCTTCATTTGTTATTGTACCTACCGAACGATGTAAAAGAAAAGGTATTGTTTCGGTGAACCAGGGGTTAATTGTTGACATCATTATATTGTTTGTCTGTAAGTGCCCTAGTTTAGACAAGGCTTTGTTAGCAAGGATCTATTCTTCCTTTGAGGTGCTCCCTAAGGCCTCGTTTACGGAGACGCAGGGCGTTAAATTGAACATCGCGTTGGGCGGCATGGCCCGTACTAAATTCAAATATAGGACGTTGTATGGGAGCGTTTACGGAGACGCAGGGCGTTGAACATCGCGTTGGGCGGCATGGCCCGTACTAAATTCAAATATAGGACGTTGTATGGGAGCGTTTACGGAGACGCAGGGCGTTGGACATCGCGTTGGGCGGCATGGCCCGTACTAAATTCAAACATAAGACGTTTTATGGGAGCGTTTACGGAGAAGCGTACGGCTATGTACCACCGGTACATGGTAGACATCCCGCCCATAGGCACGGAACGTTTTGGGAACACATTCATTGTGCGTACAGCTAAGGAGTGGAATTCCTTGCCGGAATCTGTGTTTCCTGATGGCTACAACCCGGGAATCTTTAAGTCGAGAGTAAATAGGTTACTTCTAGATAAGCGCGTTCTATCGTCGACCGCATCGTCGCTTTCCATCAGGTGAGGCAGCGGTCAAGTGCGAACCTATCAAGAATAAAAAAAGAAGCGATTTTACAAGCGTTTTCTTGAAATATAGGCAGTGTTTGTAGATGGCATTGCCGTGTAGCACGCGACGGTTGACTCCGGCAGTGCACGCAGCGTTTTGCCGAGCTATTCTTGCAATTTTTCGTTCATTATAAAACGTAGCGACAACCGCAGTAGGACCCGCGGCGTTGCACGTGCCAGACGAACATACAACGCGCCGCTTCTCTGGAACTAACTGTCTGTAACTCTGTAAAACACTAAGCGGTGCGTACAACAACGGAAGAGCGTCGGTATTTGGAAGACTAATTGTTTGTATTACTAGTCCATATTGCACCATCTCACTGCTGTGTAAAGGCGTCCCGCCTGACTTTCATCTTGGAACACGTCCCTTTAATCCCGTCATCTCCTTCGTTGTCTGCCGCGGCCCTGTGTCGCTGTATCAGGACACACATTTTGTGTTTTATGGGCTTATAGCTCATCAGGTATGCAGCAGACATGTCTGATCCAGTCCCATTTAAGTTAAGCTGATTTTTGAGCCAAATCAATGATTATTAGCACAGTACAGTATTTCGGACGAAATCTGTTAATTTAACACATAGTATGCAATATAAATAATTATAATATATACATATATTATGATATATTATAATTGAGTTTAGACACATCTTTTCTGAATGATCATAAATGCCAGTTTCATGACAGCATCACCATTATTTAAATGATTGTTCATATGGTTTAATACCAAATTATTCTTCTTCTTTTCGTGTCATTGTACTCAAACTAATTTCTTTTCTGACCAGTATTTGGCAACCCGTACAGCTCTGTTATTGGTCTTGTAGGTATAAATCTTGAAAAGTGCAGGTGGTAGTGCAGGATGGGCAGCATAGCAAGTGAGTGCCGTGGCTCCACACTGGCAATGTGTTAGCAATGGGTCGAGTATGCCTCATTTGGCTAGATTATCTTATTAATAATTAACATATTCATTTTATATATCACACAACAATACTACAGCTGAATTTACATTACCTATACAAGTAATAAATCGGCTATCAGGCCTTTTACATAATAAATCATCAAATGGCTCCACCCAGGGCGAGAGGAAGTGTCAGACTTTTAATGGCTAAAACCCACATGTGTTCCTTCATTTGCTCTTTGCTGTCGCTATGGTAACTCTTTCGAACAATCCCTCATCCCTAGTAGCCATCAGCCTTAACGGAACCCGGAACGTTCTGAAAACGGTTTTAAAATAAAAACAGCAATGGACTTTGGCTTTCTGCTAATGTAACAATTAATGTTTTTAATTAACAAATTAATGTTTATAATTGTTTGTGGTTTTGATACAGGACTTCATGACGGAAGGAGATCCCACGTCAAATTTTTATTTCAAACTGTTCCGAAATAACAGCACAAAATTAAACAACAGAGTATTTTTCTAATTAGCGTTTAAAAGTATCTACGAGCAGTCAGAGGCGGTCTGCCTCGTAGCCAGAGTAGCAAATGCCAAGGGCCCCGCGCTTTAGCGGATCCCGCAACTGAACGCAAAAAAAACCTAATCAAAGTATATACATGCAGTTCAAATACTGATTTTTGGATGTGTACTACTTTTAAAGTTGTACTTTTCACGTTACCAATCTTTAAATCCACGGGATATTGGTGTCCATTGTAAATTTCACATACACACAAAATTATATTGTTCAAAATAATTGATTTTATCTATCTTATTATTAAAAAAGATCTATACAGGGGTCCCTTGGTCGAATTTGCTATAGGCCTCGCACTGATTTAATCCGCCACTGCGAGCAGTCTCAATCTATATTTAAAATAAAAGAAGAAACTGACTGACTGACATATCAATGCACAAAGCACAGCCAAAACTACCCGAGTAGTTCACGCTCATTTTTTTATAACGATGAGCACTAAGAGAGGATATTCCATAGTTCACTCCCTAAAGGGATGAAACGGGGATCCAAAGTTTGTACTGTCACGCGGGGTTCCTAAGCTAATCTAATATAAATAATTGAATAAATTGTTAATTTTAATAATTTTAATTTATTGATTTATTAACTTTATTCAATAATTTACAATAATTTTAACTGTTTCAATAATATATAAAATCCAATGTAATTTATTTATTTAAAATTCTTTAAAAAATGTATGTAATTCAATAAAGTTAATAAGGGTTAATTAATGCCTGAAATAAACTATAAATAATAATAATAATAAATACCCGACAGTAATTGCCGCAAAATTGACACATTTTCGCGATGCGTACTGTTTAAATTGTCAGATTGTCACCTGTCACTTGTCAGTTATATTAAATAGGTCTCCGAGGCACATTGTTCTCGGTATATTTGTACACATATTTTTATACTTTGCCAATATGCCATTTTTTTTAGGTAAGTACTAGTTCTTACCTAAAAAAATGGCCGAACTCACCATATGTTTCTTCGCCATTTTTTTCTAGGTAAGAAATCATCGAATAAATTCTCCCGGTGGAGATGGAGCGAGAGGGAGTGTCAGATTTTCACTAATTAAAACTCACCTTTGTTACTACATTGCATTCAAAGATCATTCAGTAAGCCTTTCGAACAATCTCACAGCCAGCAACAAAGGCAATTTCATCGAATATTTCGAGTGTAAGTAATACGGTAATTTCACAAAACTTTTTAACTAACATGTAGGTTTGTATCGCATTGCATACGCGTACCTATATTACGTGAGGCATACTGAAAGTTTCTGAATCTGGCCACTTACAATAAAAGAATGAAAAAACTATGATAGAATTCGAAAATGGAACGATTTTCGAGGATGTTACTTTTTAATTTGCGAAGCTGTCATTTGTTTTTTCATAGGGCGTCCGTTCACAATGTTATTCCGGCTAAGTGTAACAACATTGGATTTCGACAATTATAGTTGTTAAGTTTTAGGTGAAATGAAATTCATTTAAATATTTTTCGAACTTATGATAGGTATCCAGAAATAGGCAGGAGGCCTCCGTCGACCCTATCCAAGCCGACAGTGTTTTGTAAGTAGTATCTAAGTTACCGTTTTGATGATATTAATTACCACCGCAGCTAATGACTATCGATATTAAAAGTATGCCAAAAGACGATTCTGACTGTGAATTTTCTGCGATATGATGGTTCTGCTTTTTAATTATTATGAATATGAAATTTATGCCTAAAGATGATTCTGAGTAACAAAATTATAGTTTTGAATGTATGACAAATAAGTCATCCAATCACATCCCCCGCTCTTGGGTGGAGCGGGAGATAGTATAAGACTTTTACTGACTAAAAACCCTCTCCTATTCCTTCATTACCTTTCGTACCTTCGACCCTGCTAGGCCCCTTCGGTTTGCTGACATCTCCATGAGACGCGTGTGGAACAGTACGCGCCGTCGACGCCTTGGGCTCGGTCCGGACGGTTACCGGACGGTTGGTCGGCGAGTTACCCATTGCTCGCCACCCGCAAGCCCGCGCCTACGGTGGCCGGAAATCACGATCGGAATCCCAATAGCTGGGGCGTAAGGGCCGCGTCTTCGCACGTGCACGTGCCTCCTTTGCTAGCATTACTGCTTCGCAGAAAGAGGCGACCGCCTACCACTCCTCCTCGCTTCGGATCATGGCCTGTACTAAGGCCCGGCGCGAGAGATCGTTTCAGCCGATCTCCCCCACGAGGATAAGGCGGTGCACACCTCTATCGTGTGTTCCACCGTATAACAAATGAGTATGCGAAATGAAGTTTATGCTATCCGCTGTTATGCAAAATAATATAATGACATAAAAAGTATAATTAAAACTCTATCAGAACATACCATAGGCATGTTGGCATCCTTTTTGGCTTTGTAACAGCGATCAGCATTCGTAGATAAAGCGTGGACTAAGGTAAACTATCTTCTCGTGGGTTTGCTACAATGGTAGGCTATTTATGAGTAAAATAATTTTTGCAATTGGCTCAGTACTTTCAGAAATTTGTGTCTGCAAATAAATAAACGCCCAATAACCTTTAACAAAAACATTAGACACGCCGCCATTCAACTGTGAAATTAGAAGCTTACAGTTAAGTAGACATTGATCTTTGAATGAGACGCAATGTATTTCAATACTTTCCTACTAATAAGAAAATTGTGGAAAATTGAACGTTTGAACGTTTGTTAAAACAAAAATCATCAAAAAATTTAGGGTTCCGTACCTCAAAAAAAAAAATACTGAATCCTTGTAGGATCACTTTGTTGTCAGTGTCTGTCGCCACGATAAAGTCTCTAGTTGTTACGATAAAGTGGGAACGCGGCCATACGGTCCTAAAAACGATTAAAAAAAAATTGACAAAAAAAAAAACAATAGCTTCAAAAAGAAATAATGGAAAATAAAATAGATCCGCCCCATAAATATTATAAGAGTAAGCAAAAATAATCTTGGATATGTGATGTCATAAATTGATTTGTGATAAATGTTAAGTAACGTACACTTTTCACGAGATAGGATTGAAGCTGCGTGAGTGAAGCTGTACTTTAGCGGGGCTTCGTGACGACATTAACACTACTTTTTATAGAACTGTCTTTAGCTAAGCGAGCTGGGAGCGAGTTAGCAAATGAATCGCATTCTTTTCGAGTTTTAAGTTTCTCTCAGACACAGTTATGCGGCTGTCATTGTCATTAAAATAGAGTGATCTCACGACTTTAAAGTCCTACAATAGATAAGAATTCTTCAGCAAGGCTTGTAAAGCATTTCTTTTATTTACCGTTTGAATAGGAATTGAGCGTTCCATTTCTTCGTATACGAGCACCTCGATTACCGGGGTAATCTTTTAGAAAATGTAAAAAATGTTATTATACCAACGTTAGACTAGGAGTTACCGCCGCCGTAGACCTATCGTTTTGTTTTATTCGTTACATTTCTTTACCTGTAAGATTTCATATACGAGTTTATCCTTTTCAGTGTTTGAATAATAATTGTGGAAATAACATTTTCTTTTCTCTCTGAAAATACGATTGTAGTTGGATTTTACTGTGAGTTGTCGATTTGTGTTTTAGCCAAAATTGCAATAGGAACTGATTTTTCCAATGCGAATAAAACTAAGAAAATTCAGGTAAGGAAACAAAGCTAGTAGGAACAAGTTTGTGGAGCTTAGACCACGAGCGAATAGCTGTGAGAGAAAACTCTATTTGAATAGCGAATGAAAAGCAGTCGGATGCAGGACGGATCTCGGCGGGACCATAAATATTGACGGATAGTTTGAGGCACTTCCTGTTTTCTTTGATAGAATATTCTCATCGCTGTATCAAACTCAGTTTACGATCTAATCATGGCCCTGACCCGATAAGATTTGTTACGGACGAATATCATACTTATTTACATAGTACCAGCTTCTAACAGCGATTTCGCCTGCGATAAATTAGAAAATATATGTCAATGTCACTCAGTGATAAAGTAGCTTTCTACATGTGATAGTATTTTTTAAATCAGAACAATTATTTTTGAGTTTATTAATTACAAACAAAAATACAAATCTTTCCTCTATATTACATTAAGTTTAGATAAATCAAAGCTGATTTCCACGTCTGTCTGTTTATCCGTTAACTCCTCCTAAGCCTTGCATCGGAAAGTTTATATACATTTCATTTTCCATTTTCCTACGTTCTTCATCTTTCGTATTCATTTTTTTTTTCTAGTTTAGCACTTGATATCATATAGTTGCTTCCCGTGTTACGTAGGAATAGGTAGCAATACCTAATACCCTACATTACAATACAATGTATGGACGAAAAACTGAACTAAATTATATACTTACCTTTATGATTATTCAAAAGAATTGAGTACATAAACATTAACATTAAAGGTTATCTGTAAAAAATCGCTTTTAGCGATAAAGCTGCCCATTGTGACAACCTATTAGTAAGAGTATATTAATCAATCAATCAACCCTTACTATGAAAAAAAAGGTACTTTCAGCCGATCATAGAACCTCATCCTTTTTGAAGTCGATTAAAAACACTTATTTTTATTAGATCTCATGCTTATAAATACTGCAATTTAATAGAAAATACAAAATATAAAGACACTAATAAATAACTAAGTCTGTAAAAAGAATAACGTACCTTTAATATAAAGTTTTTTGAACTTATAATTTTAAGTCAATCCGAAAATATCATAGTTCAAAATATCCTGTTTTAAAAGCACTCATTTTTATAGGTAATGATCTAATACATAAATATCACATAAAGATGTTTGAACTTAAAAAAAATAAAAACGGTTACTGCACACTAAGAATTACTTTTGTATCTTGGGTGCGTTCAAAAAGATGTAAAGTCACAGACACAAGACAACCAGCACCAGAACAAATATCAGTAGGTCATACAAATATTTGATCTGTACGAGAATCGAACCCGTGACACGCAGCGCAGCAGCTAATCGCTGAACCGCTGCACCAACCGTGGCGACCAACATTTATACAATTTTTAAAATAACGCTAACAAACGTAACAAACATTAACAACATAACATAACAACATTAACACAACATAACATTTGTAATTAAAACTTGTATGTAAGTAATCACGTTCGTAGTATTTGAAATGCCTCAGTGTAATGAAAAGTTACGAACAGACCAGCGCCTGGTAATCAAATATGAGCTGGAAATCTAGAACCTGCGTAATGCTCACCCACTTTGTGAATTAAAATTTTGAACGTCAAAGTACTTGATGACACAAAGTAATGAATAAACTCGCTTTTAAAACAATTCTTCAATCTAATAAAGTGCAAAAAATTGGTGCAATTTTGTATTGGTATCTAGGGAACTTTGGTTATTTTTTATTAAAATTATGCTTCGCCATAATGAAGAAAGAGCAAATGAATAATTAATTATGTGAGTAAATAATTTGCTCTCAGTGAGAAAGTTATACGTTACACGAATTATTTTAAAAATAAAACGTATTGCCCTGTTGTATGATTGTATTTTAGAAAGAGAATATAAAAGAAGGAAATACTGCACGCATTACGCACAGACAACCAAAATTATCAAAATTATGAAATAGGATGTATAACTTGGGGGATTTTGTCATCTCACTTGGGGGACTTTCTTTCGGGTTTGCGGACGACAAGTAATGGGTAGTACGCTGTTCCGCCATCCGCTAAGGACCGATCCCGAGTCTTCGTCGGCGTATAGCTTCCCACACGCGTCGTCTCAAAGAGATACCTGGAAAGCTCAGGGGCCCAGTACGGCCGACGCCGGCTAGGGCCATGGAGAATTGTTAATAGCGATACTGAGGCCCTGGAACTCAAAGGGCAAGTGAAGGACACAGGTGAGTTTTAGTCAGTAAAAAGTTTATCTCGGTCCACCAGAAAGCGTTGCTCATTGCTTTCCCACCTCAAAAAGACTTTCTCTACACTTCCCCTACTTATAAACTGACTGATTTTTAATCACCATTTGATATTTTCTTTCTAGGCACTTGTTATATATCAAAGACACGAAAATCAAGTTGAATTTCTCGTCATTGATGGGAACTCAAGAGAAAAATAGTAAATTAAATATTGCAATTTATTTAAAGTTACCTAAATTAGTAAATAAAACACTGAAGAGTGTTTTTTTTTGTGAACTGATGCGAAATCATCATGTTTAGACACTACCGACGCATACACTTTGTTACAGGTGCAGAGACGGCAGAACTGCGGGATTCCACAAAAAATTCACTGCGGTGGCCCTTTCTTTTTCTTTTTCCGGTGGAAAAATCATCTAATGACATCCCCTGCCGTTGGGCGGAGCGCGAGATAATGTCAGACTTTTACTGACTAAAAACCCACTCCTGTTCCTTCTTTGCCTTCGTTCCAGGACCCCGGGGTTCTTTTCCGCATCACCCATGGCCCCAGTAGGCTTCGAACCCTGCTGTGCACCGCGGGCTGGAACATAAAGGGTAACTGAAAGAACACAGGTGGCTTTTAGTCAGTAACAGTTTGACACTTCCTCTCACGAAGGATGGGAGAAGTTATTTAAAAAAATGAGGTGCAGGGGCCATAGGTGACGTCTTTTACACAAAAAAAAAAGTATTCACGAGGGGATTCGAGTGAAGCCGCATGCGAAAGCGACTCGCTCTCATACTTTATAAAATAAAATTTAACTGAGGAAACGTTAACATTCTTTAGATTCACCTCTGCTTTTATCGTTTGGGAAAAGCCAGCGTGGAGTTATACCGTTTGCTTGATAGCTTACGTGTGGAAATTCCCCGAAGAATAAATAAAATTACACTTTCTTTTGCAACGCGATAACTATGCATAATGACTGACTGAAGCAATGCCCGACTTCATAATGATTCTCAATTTTATTCTTATAAGAACTTCTTCTGTCTTCTCCCATTGGTCGCTACCACTTCAATTTCAACTTATATTGAGTTTTTATTACTTTCGTTCTTTTTTTTTGTTACATGTCGAGAAAAAGCTTTTAGCGACAATGTGCATGAAAAAAAAAGAAACTACAATATCTTCGTACGTAAACTCACTTTTTGTATTGTATAATTCTGTTGGGGCTGGGAATGTCAATGAAAATGAAAGCAATCTCACCGTAAAGCTGAAAACGTTTTTACCAAATCCCGGGTTGAAATGTTCTCTACAAAGCCGTAGGAAAATTATTGCTGAAATGGATGGCCAAGTGAGACCATTTTATAATAAAAAGCCGAGGTAATCTTTTACACTTGAATTTACGGATTAAATAAGAGTAGTTCAAAATTCAAGATAAAAATGTCACTTGGGAGCTTTTGTTTTTTAACTAAAATAACTTTTGAGTGCAAGAATGAATCAGCTATCTTCCATTTCTTTCAACTTAAAAATAATATTCTTCCGGTGAGATTGGAAACAGCATTATTAATGGAATGCAATCTTCTGTAATAGAAGTGGGTTTGTCGGACTTAACTTTAGTTAAATTCTCTGGATGGGGCGCGTCGCTTAAGTTATTACGTAGAATTACGGTACCGTGCCGGCACGGCGGTGCTTTGGCGGCGTGTGCTGTGGCGTGAATTGCATAGAGCGTGAGTTGCACGGGTCGTACGGGCCGTGAATTGTACGAGGCGTAAGGGGCGTACGGGGCATGAGTTGCATGACCCGGTTAACGTCAGGACCACCGCTCGAGTCTATATTATGTTCAGCACTAAACGTGGCACTAGAATAACCAATAGTCTGATTGTATTACTTGTGTGAAATCTCGACAATTATTGTTTTGTTTATTGAGTAAAATCTCAACTTTATTTACGTTTATTTATTTTTAGGGTTCCGTACCACAAAAGGAAAAAAAACAGAACCCTTATAGGATCACTTTGTGGTCCGTCCGTCTGTCTGTCTGTCAAGATCCTTAATCTTGGGAAAGCGTGGAAGTATCGAGTCGAAATTAAAACCATATATTTAAGTCTGCGGTCCCTTAAAACTGCGAAAAAGAAGTTACGGCAGTTTATGTCGCAAAAAAGTGTATTTCGACCCTCTCAAGGGAATCAAAATTCATAGGGTACTTCCTGTTGACCTAGAATCCTGAAATTTGGTATAAAGCAAGGTATCATAGAACAAGTATAGGAAAAAATCTGAAAAATGAAAATTTGTAGTTGATTGATTCAAAATAACTTTTGTAACTCAATTTGGGAATTGAACTGTTTTTATAGGCAAGTTTGTACGGAACCCTTAGTGCGCGAATCCGACTCGTGCTTGCCCGGTTTTTATTAACTGTATCAAAATCACGGTGGTTGCTAAAGTTTTTAAGGGTTACCCATTTTAATCAGTTGCATAATGTCGAGTCCTTTCAGTATGTCAATTTATTTGATTAGCTGGTGACAATAATTTGATACAAGGCTTTTATTTAGCTTCACTTTTTTTTTTGTACTACATTTGACTATTCCAAAGTGCCTGTAAATGGTCTATTTGAAATAAATGCTTTTGACTTTGGCATTGACTTTATTAGAAATATTGCCCGCGTTTATCTCAGTCAAGTCTTAATAATAATAATTATTATTATTTATTTATTTGCCAGAATGTAGGCGTAAAAAGTAGTATGATTTTAATTTTAATGAGGCCCATTAACATTCTACCATAACTTGTGGTGTGCAAATATTAATACAGTATTCGTTAAATTTATTAAAAATGTCATATTTATACTTCAGTTATCACTATACTGGCTACAAAATGTCTGAATAAACAAATGAATAGTAAATATTATATGATTATGATTTCTTAAACACAAAAAACCTACTTGCCTACTTATTAAAATGAAATATTAACTTGGTACCAAACTCGTCTACTATTAATGTAAATAATGCAAAAATGTCTTTAAGTATGCTAATGGAATCGAAAACTTCGGTCCCTTTATTAATGTATGAAGACACATTTTACATTAAAAAGGTCTTTGTTATCTCGAACCCTGTTGGTAAGAGTTTGAAACCGAATCTTTTGTTATCACGTAATATTTTTATCTGAAACCAATTTATCCATTATTTTGAATAATCTATCTATTTAGTTGTTTTTCTGCAATCGAATCTGTATGAAAAAACTGTGCAAGTGCGAGTCGGAATCGCGTACTGAGGGTTCCGTACAAACTTACCTATGTAAATAGCTCAAGTCCTGAATTTAGTCTCGGAAGATTTTTCTGAATCGCAAAAACGTTTTTTTTTTGTGACGTCACAACAAACTAACTGTTTTCAGATTTATTCTTATATCTGTGCAATAAGACTTTGCTTTATGCAAAATTTTAGGATTCTGGGTCAAAGGGACGAACACTATGTATTTTTATTCCTTTGAGAGTTTCGAAATGTAAATTTTTTACGACGTAAACGGCCATATTGTATTTTTATCGTAGAAGTTTGATTTTTTCACAGTTTCAAGGTACCACAGACTTGAGTATATGGCTTTAATTTCAACTCGATATAACTACGCATTCCCGAGATAAAGGGTCATGACAGACAGACAGACAGACAACAAAGTGATTTATAATGGTTTCGTTTTTTCTTTTGAAGTACAGAACCCTAAAAACAAAACCTTTTTATCGGCTAAAGGCACACAGAGGACATTAATTCTGGACAATAGTAAACTTGTAGAAATCCAAAGCTAACAAAAACTAGTGACTGTCAGAATTAAGCCCGAAAATTATCATAATAGCGTCTGCCAGCAACTACGTTCTCGTGAATGTCAGTTATTGCGGATGCAAAGTCGAAGTCAGGTAAAAATTATGATTAAAGCTTACTCCAAATATCATTAAAATTGGTTTAGTGGTTTAACCGTGAAAGCGTAACAAACTTTCAAATTACTTTCACATTTATAATATTAGTATGGATAAAAATTAATCCATCCAATTCCCAACTATAGACTACTTAAACTTTGTCTAAAGTATTAGAAACTTAGACCACTTGGGACTTAGAGACTGGATAGTGTAAGCATGTTGGATAAAAAATTTAATAGAGTAACTTTTTTAAACATAACGTAATCGACTTCTTTAAAGAATAGTAATATAATTAAAAAAAAAACCTACATAAATTTCAGTTTGTTGGATTTTCTAGAAGAGGTTTAACGTAAATAAAACTATAATATTTCCAAGACACTTAATCTGTTTTTTCCAAGTACTTAATACCTAAAGAACTGGAAAGCTGTTGAGTGCCGAGAAATATAATAGTAAGTAACTAACTGATTTTTACTGGGTGCCGTTAAGTACCATAAGGGGAATCATTTTCTTAGGGGTAAATAGTGTTTAGATAGATATCTACTTAGATATTATTTTATTATCGTGGCAAGCCCATTTATGTATAAATCATGCACACAGCTGTGTCCCCATAGGATTTGTGTTGTACATTATATAACACATTAACCTTTTCGGTACATAAAACATGTAAGCCTCGTAAACATTTAATTTTAAGGTAAGCTTCCATTCTCCTTTATTTTCTAATTAGCTAACACGACAGTCGTCGTTCTGTCAAAAGTTTAAATTTTTAATAGTAAGGATTGACAGCTAATCCTAATGTTGACAGCCTAATTCAGTTTATGAGTAATAAAGAAAAATGTGTTTTTAAGCACACGGGCCACATGCGATAACCCCAAACACCGTTACGAGAAGCGAGAATCGGCCACAAAGGTAGCTGAATCGCGCGACAGCCACTTGTGGCTGATACGTACATACGTTCCCCTCGATTTGAACAGGAGGTAAGGGGGAAAGGGGCGAGAATCGCGCGAGTGGCGTGTTGCAGGGTTTAGTGGCCAGTGCAGGTCATAAGAAGAGTGTAGTGGCCACCTGCGTCAACAGTGTGTGGCGAGTCTATATAAAATGTATGAAAACTACAGAAAATATGGCGGTGGCGGCGTTTTGAGGTTGTGGCTGATAACCCGTGTGACTTTAAGGGTTTCTGAGCAATTTCCCATGTTTAGAACTTTTCTGGGACTTGAACAAATAGTTTAAGAAAAGTTATTTTAAATTGGTCCAGTTATTTTTGAGTTATAATTTTTATTTTTTTTATAAATATAATTTTATGATAGCAAAAGTAGGGAGTGACGATTGATAGAACAAACTGGAGGAAAAAAACGTGTTGCCTCGACCCCAAATAACTCGGGACAAGAGCAGAAAGATGATGATGATAAATATGAGATAATGATGATGATGTTTTTTGATTATTGATAGTATATATGTGTTGGCTGTATATTTGGTTTTATCAGCGGCTTCGCCCGCTTCAAAGTAGAAAATATGTTACTAAGTAATAAAGTAACAGTCTACTGGTGACAGATTTTTTTTTATATCGTTCCAGTAGTTTTTGAGTTTATTCGTTACAAACAGAAATACAAATCTTTCATCCTAATAGTAACAGACAGTATAAATATAGAAGATAGACACAGAAGATGATGATAAAGTTCTACGCGAGCTTCACTACACTAGTTCCCAGAACTCTTGACCAGATAGCGTAACTTTACAGGAACTGAGTTCCATTTATAATAAACGTCCTATAAAAGTGGAAAACTCGTATAATCGAGCCACTTCTCATGTCGTTCATATTAATATATACTTCATTTATAAAGAATTATGGCCCGGTCGTCAGGAGTTCGCGTTGGAAGAATACCCGTTTGTATAAATCGGCGATATTATCACGGGCCGTTTGAGAGCGAAGTGTTGGCTGTATAGGTAGACTACATTAGAACACAGTCCCTGACAATAGCCGGGTAATAGGGTGCAAACAGGCGTTAGTACACGCATTTACCAGCGCAGAATTACCCAGAATAAAATAAACTGATGTACACCGCATCGCTTGACCTTTCAGGGCTTACGCATTTGCCATTCAGCAGAAGTTTTATAGTACTCTGTTTCAATAGGCTTCTCGGAGTACTTTACAGTTAGATACGGATGTGACTACTAGATAGAATTTATTGGATTGAAAACGGCTCTTTATTAATAAGTTCGATTATTCGGACATTTTTATCGATTATTCGCCAACGAGTGAAATTAAAAGGATCGAAAGGATCGGTAAAGGATCTTACTACGTGATTTTGAAACGAAATCCAGAAAAACAATCATTTATTGTATATATTGAATATTTTGCTTTGTTTGAATGATTTAAATTTATAATTCTTGATAAAAAAGGAGTGGGATTTAGTCAGTATAAGTCTGAAACGCCCCCGCGCTCCGGAGAAGACCGAGAGAAATCATCGGATGATTTCCCACCTAAAAAAAATGTACGAAAGAAAAAATACCAGTACAAAAACTATAAACGGGGTCATAGGAATTCCTTTCCTAAGATTGACAGAAAAGCTGTCTGTATCTCAGTAAAGAGTATCTAATTAATTAATAATTATGATTAATGTGTCTTATTGCGGTTACAAAATTTTGGTACGTATAGTGGGCAGGTTATCAAAATAAAAATAGCAATTATTTACTTGCTCCGAACAAAAAAACCGACCGTCTGACACAGGGTCGATTTTTTTTAGTTGGTAAATGACCGAATTTGCATGCTAGCAGGCCAATAAAGGCATGAGAGATGTGGAAGCTCTATTCCTCGCCAGTAAACACTTCGGGCGAACAATAAAGAGAAACTAGAAATAAGGTATAACAGTTTTCCCGAGAGATAGCGTTAGAGGGATCGTTACTGCACAACAGATTGCTAAAAAGCTGCTTCACGAATTGTAGGTAAATTATGTTGCGGCAAAGTAAAAAAAACCGGCAGTTCTAGATTTTATTACAGCACGCTAGCCCCACCATGTCTTCAACTTAGAGTTCAATGTAGTTTAGCATCCTAAAATCTTGGGAATTTAAGCTCCAAATCTTTTTAAGAAGGAATCGAAAACAGCAAAAAACATCACGTTTGTTGTATGGAACCCCATTAAATATTTATTTTATTCTGTTTTTCAGTATTTGTTGTTATAGTGGCAAAAGAAATACATCATCTGTGTAATATGGTCCCGTTTTAACCTTTTGGTACGAAACCCTAAAAACATTTTACATAATAAAAAACACAAAAAAATGCAAAAGTTTTGGAAGTCGGAGTAAAACAATGAAGAAATAAAACCAAAAATTACGAGTCCCGATATCAGTAGTACTTTTTATAAAAAGCTTTTCATTTTGTACGTTTTCGGATCTATAGAAAAACTTAAATACTGCGTAGATAAACGTTCTTTTGTAAGATCCAGAAGCCAGAGTGCAACTTATGACAGTATAATTATTCTTGATATAGGTATATTAATGAAAGCACCTTGTATGTAATCACGTTTATTTAAAAGTTTTATTGAGACAATTACAATTAGTCAGGACGGACCCATGTTCTTCAGATAGCGCTGTGCATCAACTAAACATAGTTTTACATCAATCACTCTCAACAGACAGTGTCAATAAGCCTCAACACGGCTATATTGTTTTATTACGGCGTTCTAGTGCCTGCATTTACGCTTCATCATCTGTTCGATTATATATAAAGGATCTCTGTGAAATTGCCTCAAAACTTACAACTAATTATTGCTAATTGTAAGTGGGTGGTTAAAGAAGGCATGCGAAACCGAAGGGGGTTTCGCATACCTTCTTTCTTTCCTACGGATCCTCCAACCAGACGGGTTCTGTTTTTTTTCCAACGGCCCTATAGCTGATTACGGGCAGTTGTTTAACCTTCAAGCGGGCGCGCGTAGTCGAATCGACCACGCTTAGTACATTTTCGTTCATATTATTATTATTACCCATCACATTTATTTCTCATTCCTAGTAGCCTGTCGCTATGTCATTGGGATTAAAATAAAGAATAAACCGTCGCTCGGGACGTTCACTCCACTCCACAGATCGCAATTGTTTTAGTCCCGGTGCAGTCGTCGAAAAGACTACACACGCCTGCGTTGTATTTTTACATTGTCGAGAAGACTGATTCTGAAGAAAATTAGACCTAAGTAGACGAAAAACTCTTTGATGCCAATTATTCGATCTCTTGAAGAATATTAAAAAAATACAAAATAATTGGAGATATAATCAAGACTCACAATAGAACTCTTATTATGTCGGGCAGAATTGATTACTACTCCGAAGAAACAAGTATAACTTCAAAATTTTGTTTAGAATTTAATCAAATTATTGTTGAGTTGAAAAATGTAATATCTGAGTATAAAAATAATGTTTCACTAATTAATCAGTTTTTTCAGTTCCTGAAATCTCCCATCGGTCTTTTAGGTTACGCGCGACTAGCGGTCGCGCGTAACTTAAAAGATGTTTCAAATAGTCGCGCGCCCGCTTGAAGGTTAATTATATTTTAATCGCACGGAGAAGTCTATTATCGCGATACATGATTTTATTTTTTAATTGCTAACTTAAATAAGAAAATAATTTTGAGAATTGATGAACGACCGCTATTTTAGCGTATAAAAGAAATAATACATACCTACAGTAATGGAAAGAGCATTTCAAGAAGAATCGTTGCTTCAAAAACTAGTTTTTTTTTTTGTCAAACGGAATTTGGAGTTAATGACTTTGTAACTTATTTTGGTTACCAAAGTTAAGCATGTTTTGACGCTCAATAACCATTAGTTTACACTAATGGAAAAGGCGTTTTAATAGACGACCTTTATTACTTCCAACATGACTTGCCAAATATTGAAATGGTTGAAGTGAATTACTTACTTACTTAAATATAATAGTAACAAACTGGACACCGAAGTTGAGGAAATTTAACTTAGCGACCGGTAGCCACTGTTAATTTCGCTAGTCACGTCGAGATAGCTGTCCTTAAGGTGGGTCTACGCTAGAGGAGCAAAACAGGAGCCGAACACGAGCCGAGCACAAATTCGTATAGTATGGACCGACTTACATGCCTCGAACGAGCGCACTTCGAGCATTTGGTTCGTCCTCGCCCGTGCTTCGCCTATTGTCGGTTTTTTGACAAACACAAAGGATGAAAAAAGATTGCACGTAGCGAAGATGAGAACGTTAAGATGGATGTGTGGTGTGACGAGAATGGATAAAGTAAGAAATGAGTATATTAGGGGAAGTTTGAAAGTGGCGCCAGTGATTGAAAAGTTGAAAGGGAATCGTTTGTCTTGGTATGGTTATGTGAAGAGGAGGGATGAAACGATCGATGAGTGAGGGATGAGTTTACATGTGGATGGATGGAGAGGCAGAGGGAGACCAAAGAAAAGATGGATAGATTGTGTGAAGAGCGATAGTGAAAGAAAAGGAAGTTAGTGATAGCATGACGAGTGACAGGGCAGAATGGAAGAAAAAAACGTATTGCGCCGACCCCAAATAATACGGGACAAGGGCAGGAAGATGATGACAAAAGGGGTTGGGAAAGTTTATTCGAGGACGGTGATTGTGAAATAGGTTCGTTGAACGTCCTCATTTGACACCGTGAGTAGAGCGGCTTGGCTTGTGCTCAGCTCGTGGTCGGCTCTTCTGGCGTATTTAGGACTATAAATTTTGACATTTATAAATAGGTAGATTTATGAAATGCTTCTAAATAACCTAGTCGATATTTTATTACAGTTGCCATAACATAAAGCAAGATTGACAATTATCTCACCTGAATAGTTAATAAATTGCTCTTTCGTAACTAATTGGTCGATTCGTGATGTATCATTAATGCCCGTCAGGTGCTACACAACCAATCACCCTGAAACTAGGTGCCTATTGTCTCGATTAATTAGCTAAGACGCTTATCACACTGTAGCTATATTGATCTTAATCCACCACGCGAGCCCAGTGCGGATGTCACATGTCTTCGAATTTTTGTTTCTAGGACATGCCGGTTTCCTCACAATGTTTTCCTTCACCGTTTCGAGAGCAATGGTGATGAAATAAACTACACAAAGTAATGCACCTGGCTGGGTTTGAAGTGGGTTCCTAAGTGGGTACTGGATTTTTAAGTTATCACTGGGCCACTAATGCTCCTCGGGGCCTGCTAGGGCGGATACCTGCCAGGGTTGCGGAAATATTCAAAATAGTTACAGTGACTCTGAAACGCCAAGGGCAACCGAAGGACCACAGTTGAGTTTAAGTCATAAGTCGGACGTTCCCTCTCGCCCCACCCAAAAAAATAACTAGTCTTCATCTACCTTTAATAAGGTTTTTTTAGGTGGGGAATCATCTAATGCCATTTCCCACTGAGGGTGGGGCGAGAGGGCGTGTCAGACTTTTTTTTTGTCAGCCTGTTCCTTCTCTTTCGCATCACCCATGGCCCTAGTAGGCTTCGAACCTGCTGGGCCCCTACGGTTTGCTGACATCTCCTTGAGGCGCGCGTGGAACACTACGCGCCGTCAACAACTTGGGCCACCGCCATAATTGTGGTGTGCCCAACCTTTATTAAGGTGGGAAATCATCCAATGACTTCTCCCGCGCTTGGGCAGAGTGAAAAGGTGTGTCAGACTTACAATGACTAAACCCACCCATGTTCTTTCATTTCATTTCGCGTTGCAAGGCGCGGTGATTCTTTCGAACATTCCTTTAGCACTGACACACTGATGCATCCTACATTATATGACCTGCCGAATCCAACGTTACTTCGCTGACCACCTGAGTCTCACTTTACGCTTAAGCTTCTAATCTCACCTCATCATCATCATCCATAGCTCGACTTCCTTCCTTCTGTCGTTTTCTGTTCAAATCTCACTTATTCCATTATAATATAGTCACGTTTGTTCAGACGACACTAATTCCGGCGTAGTTTGAATAGTACATTTGATATTTGTCACTAGGTTATGTAGACACGCAATTATTGCCGCCACATAATCTAGTGAGCGACTTAGCGACCTTCGCCAGGTGTTCGCAGTTCACAACTATTTAATGTAGCCGGAAATTGAATCGTGGGTATGCAGGGATGTTGGAGGAAGTGTAGATAGTGTATTATATGTGTTGTATCTGCCTCTCTGGTCTACTGGTCGCTAGTGCTTCATAGACGCGAATTCGTCATTATTGATGTACGCCTGTTCACAGCTTACGTGTACAAAACTATGGAACTTTGTAGACGAATCGGTAACGTCGTGCTCGCGTCGCTGCATGCAGGCTTCATGACGCCTGCCGTACCACATATCATACGTCGGGGCGTAAATCTAGCGAAAGCACGTTTTTATTTTTCTAAAAGTTTCGGGAACGTCTTTGTCTTACGACGGCATTGTCACAAATGATTGAAAACGTATGAGTGCAATGCGCCTCGTGAACAGTGTTCATTACCTACGCTGTGCTGTTCAAGCTGCCTGGTGTATTTTCAATGTCAAAGTTAAAGTCAAAGATTTATTTGTAGCTTTTTTTTTAAGCGTCTTTGAAGCGACGCGTCCATGGACAGTATGCCTTAGTCAAATGCAAGTTCAATCGTGTATAGAGTATTGCTCTTATCTTTGGGATGGATCTGCATTCACTGCTGGAATCTGTTTTTCCTGATACCCACGACCTGAACTTTATGTCAAGTGTGTATCACGTACTCCATCGTGGACCACAAATCATCGCTTACCATCATGTAAGATGGTCAAGCGTGAACCTATCAATTATAAAAAAAACTCCGAGGATTGATTCTTGGATCTGCTAAGTATTATTGGGATTTTACTTTTTATGTAGTATAGTTGGATTTTTTGTTTGGATTGGTTGTATAGTTTGGTTTTGAGCCTAGCTGATGGCAGTATTATCGCCCGATGTTGTTTAAGTTCTTTTTAATGGACACTTTATGCTGGGTTTTATAGGTGAATAGAAGGAAATATTCCATAATACCTTAGATAATACAGGCCTCAAACATACAAGTCGGTATAATACTGCGATATTGAACCTTATGCTCCTATTAAGAGCTTGGCTAAACAATTTTACTTTAAAGATTATGCAAATATGAAATAGGCATTTGAATTTGATAGATAAAAGAACCCAGTCTTATCTGACTTCAAAAAACAAATCCTTTTTTTAAGTCAGATCTGGATCGGATTGAATATCTTTGGAATTCTTCAGTAGGTACGTGTGTTTATCACCTATCTCCTCTTTAACGGCTCAACCGATTTAGAAGAAATTTCGTGGTACATTTGAGTGAGTCCCTGAATGTTTTGAAAATGAAATTGAACTCGGTAGGTGGCGCTGCAATCGGGTTATCAATTTTTTATTCTGAGAAATTGCTAGTTTACGGACAGAACAAGGTCTGTCCGCACCGCTAGTGTAATTATATAAATAATGCGATAAAGTGTAGAGCTTCCTAGGAATAAATCCAATAGTTAGATGCACAATAGTCTTTAATTGCTCTCCGCCCCTAACGAAACCTAGTTTTTTTTTAATTTATTAAATTAGGTTCACCAACGATTATAAACACTGAATACAGCAACATAATACTCGTACATATATAAAATTAAACTTCTTAAATAGGTAAACAGTAAAAATTCATTCAAAAAAAATTCGATAAATTAAATTTAAAAATAAAAACAACAAAATTCACAAAAGTTCATAAAAAGTTATAAAAATGCATATTATTTACATGTAAACACCACATGCTGCCTATAGAAGGAAAACTTTACTGTAACTTACACCAGTTGTACGGTTTTTTTTTTGCCACACTTTATTGTTGAACTGTAGTTTGCATACAATTCAGACTATTACTGAAATGTATAGATCTTCGAAGCGAGTGTAACGGAACACTGGGATTTTTGGCACAAGCGTTTTAAGCCGGAATGCTCTTTATCACGCTTTTCACAGAATGGGACATAATTAATTAGACAAGCCTTTTGGTGACTTCCTTGTTTGTGTATTTGTGGAGCTATTTAATTTACTTATTGTGCTTTATTTAAGAGTTTTGTATAAGGCCTTTGCAGTTGTACACGTGGTTACAGTAATGCAATTTCAGTAAATTAAGTCTGTTTTAATAAAAAAAGAATAAAGTTTTGTTTAAAAAAAACCAAATAGTTTGATTCATCACCTTACAGTAATCCGCTACTAAACATGTACTGCCTTATTTCAAAATGCGATCTAAATATAGTGTAATTCCGGGATTATTATTGACTGGCCTGTTGGTCTAGTGGTTAGTGACCCTGACTGCTAAGCCGGAGATTGTGGGTGCGATTCCCATCCAGGAAAAATGTTTGTGTGATGAGCACAATCATTTGTTCTGTGTCTGAGTGTAATTTATCTATATTATGTATGTATTTAGAAATATATGAGTATATTTATCAGTTGTCTCGTACTCATAACACAAGCTCTGCTTAGTTAGTTAGTTATTATTATTATAAAAAATATATAAAACGTTATTTAAAAATGAAGCTTATCACTAGTTTCTGAACAATCTATGATAGTAAAGTTAGACCGCCGAAACCCCTAGTTTAACTATGGTACCAACTTCGATACTAAATGTATATTTAAAGTTAGCTTTGATTATTATAGTGTGTTATTCCATCGTATTTTATCGTTAAAAATGGATATTAATATGATTGACTTGATCGATCTGGAAGATTTGAATATTTTGGAAACGTCTCGGTAATCTTACAGATATTGCTATCATGGGAATTCGTTTGAATTGAGTAACGAAGATTTTATATATAAGTGTAGATTCAAGAAACGTTTTGAAGAAAAAAACAGTGGTTTTTTTATAAAGCACTTTTAATCAATCAATTTTAATTAAATATTTTAAGCTCTTTATAAGGAATCTAATCACTATCACTATCGTAGTCAATAACATTTTTCATTTGTTGTTCCACTTTTTACTGTAGCTCACAATAACGTACACAACAACAACACAACAGACACGACATAAGTATAAACAGACCAACATGTAACACTTAACAGTCATAATAATAAGAGTAATGAAAATTTTAATAAATTATTAATTAAAAATGCGTCTAAATGAATGTTTATTGTAACAAGCCTAGACCTTTTACTCAAAAAAACAAACAGTACAAAACAAAAAATGCTTTAGTACTGCAGCACTAAACCCCTACCTATTACCACTAATATTGATTCTGGATATCTCTATTCCAGAGTTCCAGATGCTACTGTAGAGACTCATCATCATCATCATCTTCCTGCCCTTGGCCTGTGTTATTTGGGGTAGGCGGAACACGTATTTTTTTTCCATTCTGCCTTCTCTTCTGTCACTCGTCATGCTGTCACACATACACATAGGGAATTATGTAAAAAAGGCTTAGAAATACTTTTACACATATGTGATACAACAACGTTCTCCACATATAAAAACGTAAGAGACTTGGTTTTACAAGCGCTGTATTTTTTTAATTTATGAACCATATCTTGTAGCTTCTGGGTCACCAGTCTACCCCAAATTCCCAGTACTTACCTAATTTAAAACATGCCAATTCACTGCGTTCGTAATTATAAAACTGCAAGCATGAAGAAAACTAGTTATTGTAATCAACGCTGAGTACCTTCCACTAATTTAAATTGCGTACGAATGGACAAAAAGGAAACTTTTTCACTATTAGTAAAACCCCTTTCCACAAAAACTCCTGTATGTTCTCCTCCCGATTTCAAGGAAACTTTGTAAAACTATGTCAAGAAATAATATTTTTATCCAACGGTAAAAATACTTTCAAACGGAAAAAGTTAAATTTTAGTTCTTCAACATAGAATAAATAGCCAATAGCTATGTAAAGGGCTTTCTAAAAAACTCGTTCTATATTGTAAAATTAATTAACATTGAGTGTTTCCTGTATTCGTTTAGTGCCGTGCTTGCTATATTTCCCGGTTGAGTAAAGTGCTGGCAGCGTATTTACAAAACACTTCGGAAAGTAGAAAATGTTTTCGAAGAAATATCGCAGCTTTAATCCAATTAGGTGAGTAATGCACTCTGATAAGATAGTGCAAAATAGTAGTAAAATTAATCAGTTTATGAAACTTGTTTCTTTTTCTTCATAATTAACAAATTAGTTTTTTAGAATTTCTTACACGTTCTTATCCATAGAGATACGCTTTGGAATGTGCCATTACCTTCATATTTCTGACTGAGCGACGTCTTGAAAATTTAAAAATCCCTTTTTATGTAGGGTTTAAATGTAATAGATGCTTAAGTTTAAATCGGTTACCTGAGTTAGTAGTTGTATTACGGGAAGACTAGAAGCCGGTCCCAACGAACTCAGGAAAGGCAGATCCTTTCGGTATAATAATAATAAACACTTTATTTCAGACCAATTTGTTGTCCAATTTGTTAGTAACAATGTTCTTATAGACTAGTGTTAGTAATACTTAAAACTACCCACAACAAAACATGTAGTTAGTGTTCCATGACAAATGGCGGAACAATGATTCATGTAGCCACAGTCCAGCCGACTAGCGATCATGCTAAGGATGTTGTTGGCGCTGCCCCGCACTCTACGCACCAGGGATGCGCATCTTTTACGCATTGTAGTGTAAAAGCAGTCGACGCGATGTTCAGCAAACATCCCTGATGCACTACAGAATCGCCGCAGCCCCATCAGCATCCTGAACGCATTATTAAATTGGACTCGGAGGGCACTGTAAGACTTTTGGGTATAATCGGCCCACAGGCTGCACCAAACATGAGCCAAACCTGAGTCGACGGTGCGTTGAGTTCCACTCGTATACTTCTCAAAGATATGCTAGCAAAACTGAAGGGGTTGTATTATTTATTATATTGGTGAGCAATAAAGTATAAATAAATAATAATGAGCCCAGTAAGGCCCATGCCCGCTAAGGTTGAGGGAATGTTCGTTAGAGTTACCGTCGCACTGAAAGCAGATGGCAACTGAAAGAAAGTGGGGGAGTTTAGTTAGCAAAAGTTTGATACGTTCTCTTGCTTGATTGATGACTTCCCAGCCCAAAAAAAGAAGGCTAGGCAGACGACAAGCAGGTTACTATAACACTTTTTTCCAGTAAAATTATGACCTTTATTATTCAAATAAAATATATACTCTAAGCACCAGCACGTAACGCATAAAAACAAGTGTTATAATGTTCATATTCCGTTGCGAAAAATACATTCTGATGTATTCAATGGGGTGTAAATGATCATGGAGAATGCTTGACATACGATGCTCCCCGGACTGCTATTCATGTCTAATGTGATGATGAGTGATCTATCTGTAAGGATTTCTTGGTTTATTTTCCTTGGTGTTGAATGGTATGATTTTTTTTCCGCATTAATCAGAAAAGTTTCTCACAATCGAAATTATCATTAAATCGAAATTTTGATTTATTTCTAAAGAAAAAAAAAGATGTTAGTAAGATTAGAATGATTTTACAATAAAAACGAAAACCTAAATCACATTTCAATAAGATTTCTTGTCGACCTATGTTTTGAGGTTTACAAAATTTCCCTAGAGCAAAACTTTAGGGCCCCGAGGGCAATAAATAAAATCAAATAACAATATTGGTGGGTATGTCGGTAGACATTTTGGTACAAAGTGTATTTTGTAATTTCGCGTCATTCGAACGGGTGTTTTCGGCTGGCGAGCCGCCAACCTCTCCGGAACTTATTTATTTACGTTCGTTGCTGTGAAAAATCAGTAAACACTGTAGGGACAAGTATTTTAAACGAATAAAAAACCTTTTTTACAGTTAGTAGAAATGAGAATTACAATTCCGAGGAAAGTAGCAAAGTTATGAAGTAATTTGTTTAATGAAATTACCGTTCTGAAAATAATATTTTATATAATTTACGCAAATTAACTAAGTAATTACATTTTACAGTTACGTCAAGGCCATTTGTTTTTATTTTTCGTGCAAATGAGGAGAACAAACTCTTATGAAATTACACAATAAAATAAATATATGACTAGAACTATTGTTTGAAATACGACACACAGGTTGAATTATTATATTATTAAAACAATAAATTAAGCATAATAATATTCGTGTATCGAAATACGAACACAATAACAAATGGCGGGACCCGTGGGCCGCGTTTAGCGATGATTCGAGGATAACAAACAAATAGCAATCTATGACAACACATTAATATTATCAAAGATATATTAATATAATGTTATAATAGGCCGTTTCCAAACACGTGTGTGGAATTACATATGTTCCAAGTTTTGTGCCACACAATGTCAAAAGTTTGTATAATCACCCTCTTAGATTATGTAGTCAAAGGAGAACTTCACGTTTATTTGAATTCAGAATATGAAACTATTAACAATATTTGAAGAACAATCTTTAGGTTCATCACACAACACGAAGTTCAAATTCGATTGCAACCCATACTTTTTCAGAGCATTTTATTTTTATTTAAAATTTATGCTACCAAAGAAGATACTTGAGATGGTAGCGATGACTTCAAAAGATCTCGACTAGTTTCAATTGTAGGTAAATATAGATTTTTTTTAGGTGGGAAATCATCTAATGACATCTGCCCTCGGGCGGGGCAGAAGGGCGTGTCAGACTTTTACTGACTAAAACCCACTCCTGTCCTCCAGGGCCAAGGGTTTGTCTTTCACACAACCCATGGCCCCGGTAGGTTTTGACCCTGCTGGGCATTGGCTGGGAATCAGGACCGGGATCCCGCCGGCTGGGGCGTGAGGGCCGTTCCTTCGAGCGTGCGGCCGCTTCCTTTGCTAGCATTACTGGTTCGCAGAAGGAGGCGATCGCTGCCACCGATCGCCCCCACGTGGACACGGCGGTGCTCTGCCCAGGCGGGGTACACCTGTACCGTATGCTCCACCGAAGTAAGTATAGATGATGTCAACATTTTCTCCAAAATAATTTATAAGACCTAATTATTTTGGTGCAGGGCTACGTTTTAGGCATAAAACCACCTAGCATCGATACAAAAATAAAGTACTTACTAAGATATTATTTTAACAATACACCTTCTATTTATTTTGTACAACCTGTATTCTCAGGGAAGCTCGTTTAAAATACAATTCGGCAAAGATCAAAAGAGATTCAATTAGCAAAACGTCAAACGCCATCTAAATCCGATTTGACAATATTCGTCAAAAGTCGTGACGTTCAATTTAACTGAGGGTTTAACGCTCATCGACGGTTTCGTTTGTCTCTACCGGGCCTAGGATAATCCCTTTACGAATGTTCGCAATAATGTGGCTTTGATATCGTATTTGATACGCAGTACATCGGGCATATTTGTGTTTACTTAGTAAATGGAGGCCCGTGTGTAGATTTCATATAATCAATGGTTGGTGACATATTGTGTTGTTGTGTTTACTTACAAATAATATCACAGAATAGAAGACGAAATTTTATTTCGAGCGGAGACTTAAAATAAATTGTTTTTTTTTTCTGTTAAAAGTATCAGTTATTTGTTTATTGTGCAAACTTACCACAGTGTTATCCTTTTTACCCCAAAGGTTGACTGAAAGAGAATGCCTTGTTGCATTAAGCTCGTCTGTGTACCACTACTGTACAAGAAGTTTAAATAAATAAATAAATATATTGTGTTTTCTGTATACAATAAGACAAATAATTTGTTTTATGTTTTCTAAACACTAAATTCGCGCTATGAGCTAGACTGACCTGTTGGTCCAGTGGTAGTGGCCCTGACTGCTATGCCGGAGGTTGTGAGTTTGATTCCCACCCAGGACAAATGTTTGTGTGATGAGCACGATCATTTGTTCTGTGTTTGGGTGTAATTTATGTATAATATGTATGTATTTAGAAATATATAAGTATGTTTATCAGTTGTTTAGTACTCATAACACAAGCTCTGCTTAGCTTGGGGCTAGACGGCGTTGTGTGATAGTGGTTGGAATATTAGCTGTGCTACGCTGTCGATCTACAGCGTAGTACTGTGCTACGAGCTATACGATCGCATCTCATTGTCTACACTAATATTTATAAAGAAACAAAAAAATAAAACTCTCTGAAAGTATGTCGCGTGTCCGATTGCTAATTTTTTTTCACTGGTAGAATGCTGCTTTATTTCTGAGTGACATACACTATATTTTACATATGCGGGCGAAGCCGCGGAAGCAAATGCTAGTTTATAATAAAATATATCATCAGACCTCATATTCAATAGTTGTTGAATATGAGCCTTAATAAATTCAAATTATTTGCAAAGCGAAAACTTGGCCAAAAGGCTTTTTACACTATAAAGGACTATGTTGAGGACCAAAAGGCTAGGGCTTGACCTGCTCCAGTACGCACTACAATACTGTTGTCTTATTATTATTATTATTTTCTTTTGTTTTTATTTTCAATTGTGCTTTTTATTTTTATTATTTATTACAATTTAATATTGTAGATTATTTTTATTTTGCAATTTGACTTTTTTTTTCTCTATTAATTTTTGACATCTTTCATTTTTGTGAACCGGAGGACTATGTTGATTCTTTTTTTTTCGTTTCAGTAATTTTGACGTATGTCTGGCAATTTGAGTATTTTCTGCGGCCTACCCAAATGTCCTTTCTTTGGTATTGTTCGTCAAGTCGTTGAGCTCCTTAGTAGTCCTGAGTTGAGCTTTACGAATACTGACAAATGCTTGCACTGACTGGACAGCTCCACTCAAATTTGTATGGTTCTTTCTTCAAAATACCATTTCAGACAAATCTGCATGGTTCTCATGTGATTTGACCATTACATATTTACTGTATGGACTTTAAAAGAGACTTTGACCCCTGAGTTTGTTTCGATGTTTCTTCTCAGGGTAGTCAGATAGGAAACACCGGTCTCATCTAGTTTAAAAAAGGATGAAAAAAAAAATGGCGTGTAAAAGTGTATTTTTAAACCTATTTACAAAATAAATATCATTTATCAGAGGGTGTAAAGTTACCCAAATGAAGAGGGTTATTCTCAGAGTTTCCTTGCGTGATCAAAATAATAGCGTTGGAAGACTCCCACAAGGTGAATCGATGACTTGGTGAGGTTCGCGGGAATCCGATGGTTGCGGGACGCCTTAGACCGGACATTGTAGTGACACTTACGGGAGGCCTATGCCCAGAAACGAAATTCTTTCGGCTGATATTTCGACATATAAAAAACTTTTTAGTTGCGATACACTTATAGCCAGAGAGCCTATTTCTCATGACAATTACAATTAACCCAAACACTGCTAGGTTACATTGTTTTATTATGAAGTTCCTATGTCTACCTTCCATCTTCCGGTTCCATCAGCAGGGCCTCAAGTCTGCTTTAACAATAGTGTCAGAATGATCTGTCATTGATTTCATAATTGTTGATTTTGACAAGTTTGGTAATCTACTAATATAATGGCGTTATTATGACTTTCCAAGGATCAACCACTGGCACTCCATTGAAAGAAATGGCAAAGAATGGTAATCGCGTACGTACAAATTAATGTCTGATGTATGCGGTAATCTGCTAAAATTTTGACAGTTTCTTTGATCAGTGACTTACCATTAGAACGTCACTGTTCGGTCATTGCTTTTAATTCCTAACAATCAGATCTAGATCAGTTTGATAGTACCTTATAGCCAAAGTGCATCTCATAACAATTCTAATAAACCCAAACACGGCTAGGATACATAGATTAATTACAGAGTTTCGGTGCCTATCTTCCGGCTCTATCATCATCATCAGGTCACTTCGATGATACCACTATCAACATAACTATTCAGAACCATTTATTTATTTGTATTGTCATAGTCGCTTAACTATCTTCATTGTGATATCTATGCGAGTATGAAATTCCGTTGGCCATTTCTGGTCTTCTTCATCAGTTCCACCTCATCAAAAAACTGGGACCAATCTGGAAGCATAAATCCTTTAAGAGGAAAAAAAAATTGTAAATGAATAATACAATAATAATTTGAAGGTCAATAAACGACAGAGTTCTGAGGTAACAAACATAAAAAATAAAAAACTCAAGTGAAATTACATCCTCTTCCTTTTTCTGAAGTCGGTTAAAAAACACATATTATTTATTGATGTATAATATATTTTATTCTGTGTTTAAATTTGTTTACTCAACTCATTTATAAGCAGCATACGATTATTACTATAGTATATGTATATGTCTAACATTCCAGTCGGATCGTGACTGTTCATCGGATCAGAGAATTACTGTCGCAGGTCATCAAAGCTGTCGATCCTCCATCCATTTTGACGGCTGAAGTTCGAGTTGGTATTGCATAGATAAATATAGACTTTAAGAGCAGCCAACCCGACATACATTTTCACTGTTTTTCATACAACCGCTCTTACGCGATTATGATGTTATCACAAATTTTTCATTAGATATTTTAGAAACACAGATATATTGTGAATATTATCTAGGATTCTATTAAAATTGATTTATATATTTGTGTAAAATTAATCCAGTAAAGACTTCTGAAAGTCTGCTATTTGACATGATCTTTGACCCTTCATAATATACTAAATAATTTAAAAAGCCAAAAAAATATAACAATAGAATCCTTGCAAATTTTATCAAGATCCTGAGTAACGATAATTTTTTCAAATACTTTTACTGTTTAAAAAAAAACATGTAATTCCTGGAACCAGTTTTGTGAAATATTTGAGTAAATGACGGTGTTACCGAGTGCCACCAGTGCTTTCAGTTTTAATATTATCTCTCTGTTTTCGCATTGCATTCCCTTTTTAATAAACATTGCGTTGGATTGCAAGCTTTTAAAACAATCTCAGGTTGACGATAGAAGAGTGAGGAGAGGCCATCTTAAGTTGGCCTAGCGTAATATGCAGTAACAATAGAAAAAAAATAATTATATAGTATATTAGGGGAAGGGAAAGTATATTAGATGAAGCTTGAAAGTGCCGCCAATGACTGGAAAAGTTGAAAGGGAATCGTTTGTGTTGGTATGGTCATGAGAAGAGGAGGGATGTAACGCATGTTACTAAAAAAGTTAGGAGTTTACAATGACTTGTTACATGCATGCATGGAGAGAGAGAGGCTAAAGAAAAGATGGATGGATTGTGTGAGAAGTGATATGAAAGAAAAGGGAGTTAGTGATAGCGTGACGAGTGCCAGGACGGAATGGAAGAAAAAAACGTGTTGCGCTAAACCTAATTAAAACGGGACAAGGGCAGGAAGATGATGAATAGAAAAAAAAAACATGACTGAAAAAAGCGACTAAAAAGTTTGAATCAAGTCACTTTAACCAGTCTGGTGCAGTGGATGCAATTTGTTTTAGGTCGGGTTGTAGATTTGATACCATCAATTACCTACGATTTCTTACATTTTAGTGAATAATAAACTTTTGAAATAATCTCCTCGAGCCCTTTATTTTGATACCTATTGCAGCCAATAATAAACAATTTTTTTTAATAAAAAATATAGTTTCACAACACTCACAACAGAAGACGGAGTTTTTTTGGACGTTCTTTTCCATAGAGATCTACGTTTTGGAACGTGCAATTTATCTTCACTTGTTTTTTTTTTGACTGACCGATATTTTGTCTATTCAAAAGTACCTGTAATTGGTCTATTTGAATTAAATATTTCTGATTTCTGATTTTTGACGAATCTAACGACATCTGTCGAGCTAAAATCCAACCAGTCGTTTAGGCTCCAGGGCATACTAAAAAATATACAAAATACCAACATTTTTTTTTTTTTGTATCTTATTCAGTGATATCTTCACCCTCGGCTTTATCAGAAAACTTACTCTTTACTTTTGATGATGAGGTACCAAAACAATTTTACAAAAAAATACGGCCTAAGTTGGCCATATTTGTCAAAATAACTTCAATTTTGGAAGCCGGTTTTTGTTTTTCCGTTTTTAGAGAACGGTTGTGATTTTTTTTGTTTAAGTTTTATTTGTTTAGTAATTACTGACGTGCGGTTCCCGATCGGAACAGAGTTTGTCGCCTTTTGAACGGATTCAACTTTACTAAGTCCATATCATAGCTTACCATCAGCTGATACAGAGGTCAAACGTGTGCCTATCAATAGTAAAAAGAGCACACAACAACACAATCTGTTACTTGTTATTGAAGTGATTACCATTTATTTTCATTATAGGAATTATTATTTTGCAGTTTATTAACTCCTAAATTCATAAGTAAACTAATCCAACTCATTATTTTAATACATTAGCGACATAATTCTGTAAAATATGTAAGTGTCATATCAAAGTAATAATCCTTATCTCGGGCAAATGCACGGGTTATCCCTATTTTAATGTTATTATTCCATTACCCGGCTGCGTAAGAAACCGTGTAAATTTAATCTGTCCCCGAAACTAATTACAAACTCCGTTATAATATTATTAGATGTAGTCATAGACTTGAGAATACTTGGGATTCACAGACTATTAAACTGGGGGCTACTACGTTTTACTGGGTTAATAAGTACCTATGCTTTTATTAATGGTACTTCTGAATAACTGGATATTTAATTTTAAAATCTGTATCTACATGGTAAATTAAAATATTAATCCCAGACCCAGGCGTTTCTTCCAGAATAGGTACCTCGCGAACTTACTAATATGTCCGGTGAGGACCTGTGTCATGCGGAAGGTCAGGACCGATGCCTGCTAGGGGCATGGGGAGAGTATGAAAGGGTTACTCTTGGTCCTAGAAGGCAAAAAGCAATTGAAGGAACGTAGGTGTGGTTTTAGTCAGTAAAAGTCTAACACGCCCTCGCGCTCCACTCTAGAGCGAGAGAAAACATTAGATGATTTCCCAACTTAAAAAATATTCAAAATTCATAGATTTTCAGAACTTGATTAGCATCCATGATGCAACCTTTTTATTGTATTAAAGTTATTGAAAAACTAACTGGCCATTTTATATTAAAAAAAAACCGGGATGACATATGGGCAATTTTTTTTTATCGTATTTTTATTTTTCGTTAAAGGCTTTCGTTCAATTTTTATAACGTAAGCTAGCCTGTACTATTACAATAGTGTATTGCAAACTTTTTGTTCTTTTCGATTTATTAAAATAGCAATGGCCAATATCATGAAAAAACAACAGGATGACATTTGTTTTTCTTTTTAAGATATATTTTTTTAAATTTTGTAAATGGCTTCTGTCACTTTTTGTAGTGAAAAAGTGGCCTGTATGTTAAGTTTTCTAAGACGTATTGTAACTAATTATTATGTAACTTTTTGGTATGATTTTCATTCGGTTATTTTACCACTAGTGAACCAGTATCTCAATACAATTTCAATCTGGGTCTCATAGACCTATATTACTTATGTATGCACTTATTTACTAAAGAACAGACAGACAGTAAATTACGTCCGTTAAAGTCCAGGTTAAAAATCGTATTTATTTTTCAGATCAAGACATACAGTTTTAATTGCTGCTTATTTTAAATCTTTTCGCATTACGATATCTATCACATTACGTTACACTACCGAATCGTTTGTTGTTATTGTCTTCTGTGTTATACTTTTTCGGCTCAAAACACGTGGAGTCTTCAGCAGATCCTGAAAATAAAATATATAATTTTATAGTATCGGACGATTTAAAAAAAACGAATATGACAAAAATATTGTTATGGAAATACTACTTTCAGTATTTATGTGGTACTTATACACCACTCATTTTTAATTAGTACAAATACTTAAAGGGCTGATTAGAAAAGGTCTTGTTATTATTTAAGTAAAGTCTCAGTTCTTATTATCTTCTTGTTATTATATTAATAAACAGCAAAGTTATTAGCGTTTGTTTATATCCCAAAATGTCACTCAATTTATGGAAATATTGTACAGGCTATTGATTATGATTGAATAAATGACGATCAAACTGGAAAAACACTGCACGTAGTATTTTCTAGTAGCAATTGTTATGAATGATTGATTCTATTATGTTATCACCAATTATGACAAACTTTCGTGGTCAATTTTGGGATTTCGTTTTTTTTTTACTTTGGAATACAAAAATATGATCAGTAACGAGTACGGATAGAGCCCCATTTTCTTCTACTAATCTTTATTCTTTATTCTTTATTGTACACATAAATATAAACAATAAAAAAAAATGACAGTTGATGTACATTGGCGAGCTTAACCCACAACTGGGTTTTCTTACAGCAAACCATGTTGGTAAGAAATAAATTTAATACATTTTGAGGGACTATAACTGTACAACAAAAAAATAATAATTAAACACTTAAACTAAATCTAAACTTAAAACTAAAATATAATAAGCAGATACGTGTATGCATAAACATAAATATACAATAAATAAATACCTATAAACATACATATTTATGGGTCATGTTGATAAAAAATGTTCCCTAATTCTTCCCCTGAAAACCTCCAACGAAGGGCTAGCTCTCAATGTATGTGGAAGAGAATTCCAGAGGAACACAGCATGAACGGTAAAAGATCCACTGTAGCGACTTGAAGAGTGAGGAGGAAAGCGAAGGAGAAGAGAGGATGATGAGCGACACGGTTTTCCTTTCGGAACAAGATACTCAAAGCGTTCCCGAAGATACAAGGGGGAGTTGGGATTATGAAGAACAGAGAATAAAAAAGAAAGAGTGTGGCAATCCCGACGTTGCCGAATAGGCAGCCACTTCAATTGCCTTCGAAATTCCGACACATGGTCATACTTTCGAAGGCCAAAAATGAAGCGGATACACAAATTCTGCAGACGCTCCAGTTTGTCAAGAAGATCCTCAGTCGCATCAAGGAAGCAGACATCAGCGTAGTCAAGAAGAGGTAGAAGAAGAGACTGAGCAAGAGTAACTTTAGTTGAGAAAGGCAGGAACTTCTGAAGACGTTTCAGTGATTGAAATGAGCAAAACACCCTCCTGCTTACTTCTGCAATGTGGACATTCCAAGACAGGTTACAGTCTAAGAAAACACCTAAGTTTTTAACTTTTTTTGAGTAGGCTATAGCGACAGCATCGTACATAACAGGTGGGAGAGACTGGTTATTTAATAAGTTAACGAAATATCTGCCACCAACAATGAGAGCTTGTGATTTAGTTGGGTTTACTAAAAGTCCGAAACTTTTAGCCCACTGACAGATATTTTTAAGATCATTATTGATGGCATCAATAGCGTCGTTGAGCTCTTCTAACTTAAAGTGGCGATAAAGCTGCAAGTCGTCTGCATAGAGATGAAAGTGTGAAGATAGAACTTTAATGATAGCGTTAATAAAAACAGAGAATAGAAGTGGAGAAAGAACGTCACCCTGAGGAACACCCACAGAGAGATCACACCAGTCAGAGGAAGCCTCTCCTGAGCGAACCGACTGCGAGCGACCCCGAAGATAAGAATTAAACCATGCAATCGCGGGAGGAGATATATTGAGAGAGGATAGGATACCTAAGAGGATGTCAAAATCAACTGAATTAAACGCACTGCTGAAGTCCAGTAGAATCAAAACTGTAAGAAGCCTGTTTTCCATTGCCAGTCGGATGTCGTCAGTTATGTTGACGAGTGCCGATACAGTACTGTGACCAGGACGGAATCCAGATTGATAAGGACTCAGCAGGCCATTAGATGAAAGGAAATGAGACAGTTGATTATTAACAACACTCTCAAGAACTTTGGATAGGATTGGGAGTATGGAAATTGGACGAAACTGGGAAACTGACGAGGGATTAGGGACTTTGGGTAGAGGCAAGACATGTGCTTTCTTCCACGCATAAGGAAAGCAGCCAGTAAAGAGGGAATAGTTGATAATGTGAAGGATAACAGGAGTGAGCTCATTCAGAATAGGAAGAAGCATCTGAAGTTGGAGACCATCATCACCCACCGCTTTCGTGGATATAGATGTGATGGCTCGTTTAATATCCCCTTCCGTAACCGGGTGAAGAGAGAACGAAGCACAAGTTGGCAGTGGAAGTTTAGAAAGATAGCTAAGAGTGGAAGCCTTGTAATTTTAAAAATAAGTATGTAAAATGCCTAAATTTAGAGGTATGCGGAACAGAGTGTGAAGTACCTCCGTAGTAAAAAGAGGATCGTTCAACCATACGGTTGTTATGTCTGATCCGGGCTTGGGCACGCCATAATTATGGCGGTAAGTCCCCTCTTTGAGGAGTGGCTTGAAAGACCTCACGGCGTCTTTGCCTTTCGCATGACGCAGGTTATCATCGGACATGGTCAGTCCGGGGGGTTCCTGCCCCGGATACGTGCTGAAGAATCACCCGGGTGTCACCACTGTGTGGACCACCCAGAGGACACGGTGGAGTACACGGTAGAGGTGTGCCCCGCTTGGGCAGAGCACAGCCATGTCCTTGTGTGGGCGATCGTTGGCAACGATCTCTCACGCCGGGCCTTGGTACAGGCCATGGTCCGAAGCGAGGAGGAGTGACAGGCGGTAGATTTTTTCTGCGAAGTAGTAATGTTAGCAAAGAAGGCGGCCGCACACGCGCTAGTGCACGCCCCTTACGCCCCTGCCACCGAGATCCCGATCCCGATTTCCGGCCATCGTAGGCGTGGGCTTGCGGACGGCGAGCAATGGGTAGCTCTCCGTTCGACCGTCCGGAAACCGTCCGGAGCGAGCCCAAGTTGTCGACGGCGCGTAGTGTTCCATGTGCGCCTCAAGGAGATGTCAGCAAACCGTAGGGGCCCAGCACGGTCAAAGCCTACTGGGGCCATGGGTTTGCTTCTGAAAGGAAAACCCGACCCTGGAATGCAAGGCAACGAAGGAACTAGGAGTGGGTTATAGTCAGTAAAAGTCTGACACACCCTCCCACCCTGCCCAAGGGCGAGAGATGTCATTAGATAATTTCCCACCTAAAAAAATGTCTGATCCTGGCAGCTGCAAAATAGATGAGTTCGGGCTGGTTTTATATGTTCGAATCACGCGGAGAAATTTAATTGAGCGATGCAGGATTTCCTATTTTTAGTTCTTATGTGGCGCCATGGATGTCGCTACATAATAAATAAATTCAATATAAAACTAGATTAATAAAATATCCTTCCGGTGAGGACCTAAGTCAGGTGGAAGGTGAGGACGCCGCAATTGCGCTTCTCCAACCATTCCTCAAATAGGAGACTTATCGCCGTGATTGCGGCGTGTCCAATGCAATCAGATTGAGTTGCGTTTAATTTCTATCACACTGATTTTTTCTTCATCAGTGGGATCATCAAATAACTAAGCTAGTAGGAGTATCAGACTTTTACTGACTAAAACCTACCTCTGTTCATTCAGTTGATCTTTGCATTAAGGAGCCACGGTAACGCTTTCGGACAATTTCGCAACCCAAGCAACCGGGAGTGGGCTGATAATTATTCAGATAAAATATGTTTTTATTTCAGTTTCCTTGCGTGATCGAATCGGAAATAAAGATATCCGCAGGAGAACCAAGGTTGCCGACATAGCACCAAGAATCGCCAAACTTAAGTGGCAATGGGCAGGGCACATTGCACGCAGAACTGATCCATTGGGGCCGAAAGGTTTGGAGTGGCGACCGCGTACCGGAAGACTCAGCGTTGAAAGGCCTCCCACAAGATGGACCGATGACCTGGTCAGGGTCGCCGTAATCCGATGGATGCAAACTCACAGGGGACCGGTCGTTATGGAGACACTTGGGGGAGGCCTATATCCAGCAATGGACGTCTTTCGGCTGAAATTATGACGATCATGTTTTCATTTCAGAAAGTGTAATAAAACGGATAGTTTTGAAGTTTATAAAACACATGTAAAATCTGACATTTGTTACAGATTTTATTCTGCTTTAAACCACGCAAACCTCTGAACAATTAACATCGGTCTCTACTTCCCCAGGACATAACTGTTCATTACAAGCGACTGTTTGGCAGTTTGCCAATTGAAGTTTAACTGTCTCACATTCGAGCTCCGCCATTAATTTCACACGTGTTTCCGAAACACTTTTCCAACTTTTCAATTGCAAATTTCTCATTAAACTGTTCTATTGCTAAAGCAAATCTATTTGATTCAAATCTTACCGTAATAACAGCAACAGTATCTAAGTCTCTAGTTTCAGTCGAGAGGAAACCGTATAACTAAGGTATGTTCATATTCTAATCACATTGTCGATCTGTCAAAAACTTGTACATTTCGCAAATAATTTGACAAGTTTTTGACATTGATTGTCACCGAAATGAGATTGCGAATTGAGGATGCAAGGAATTGACAGGTCATTAATTTCTTACTTTTAATTTGTTGAGCGTACAATTTGTACAATGACATTATGGTAATCAGCAATTCTCAAATAGAACTCTGGCGTACCCTGGGCTGTCAACTTCAGTTCCGGCTTTCTATTTCTTGCCACAATCTTTATTTAGAGTTTTATTTATTTCATGTTGAAGTTAGACCGTTAGATCAGGGTATTTAAATTTAAAACCTGTGATTTATGAAGTGACGGACAATCGAGCGGTGGGCTGGTAAAACATAAAGTTGGTGCCCTGAAATCGCACGACGAGGTCTCGGCAGACCAAGAAAGAAATGGCTGGACGACTTTTAAACGTTTTTAATTACGGCAATTGGTTTTCTGATCTCGGAAGAAGTTTGATTATATCAAAGTTCTGTCCGACTTCTAGAATATTCAGCATAATATGTTGCATAGCTACGTAGATCATATAATAACGCGCAGATGTGTTTTATGGGGGTAGTAAACTTGCTCTGCCATTGGACAGTGGCAACGACAAGCTCTTCTGAGCAGACAAAATATTTGCTTAAAAGGCGATCATGCTTTTAGGATTTGTTGTTTAAAGAAGAAAATAAGTGGAGCAACAATGATCTGGGGATCCAGCTTAAGACTATGTGTAAGACTGCATAGACGCGCGTAGATGTGTGTAAGTTGAGTGGTTTTTTTACGACGTTTACTGACTAAAAACCCACCGAGTCGCCCGAGTCTTCCTGTCAGAAGTAGACCCTTGGCCCAAGTGGGCTTCGACACTGCTGGGCCTCTACGGTTTGCTGACATTTCCTTGACGCGCGCGTGGAACAATATGCGCCGTCGACGACTTGGGCTCGATCCGGACAGATACCGGACGATCTGACGGTAAGCTATCCATTGCTCGTCGTCCGCAAGCCCGCGGCTACGGTGGCCGGAAATCAGGAACGGGATCCCGCCGGCTGGGGCGTGAGGGCCGATCCCTCGCGCGTGCGCGTGTGATCTCCTCCTTTGCTAACATTACTGCTTCGCAAAAGGAGGCGACCGCCTGCCACCCCTCCTCGCTTCGGACCATGGCCTGTACTAAAGCACGGCGTGAGAGATCGTTACCGTTACGTTTTTGAAATGTCCAAAATGCAAATAATTTTAGCTCTTCAAACGATATTTATATGACGATAATAAATAATTTTACATTTATTGCTGTAAAAGCGACGAAAGGAGATGAAAGATTCTGGAGTAGCGACCGCGTACCAAAAGACGCGGCGTTGGAAAGCCTCCTACAAGATGGACCGATGACCTGGTGAGTGTCGCGGGAATCCGATGGACGCGAGAGGCACAGTCATTGTGGCGACACTTGAAGGAGGCCTATGTTCAACAGTGGACGTCTTTCGGCTGAAATAATTATGATGATGATGATGACTGTAAAAGCGTGCTTCTAAATATAAATCTAAGAAGAGTGAGTAAGACAGCAATGTAATTAAACACACTGAAACTAACCGTTTAGCTGGCAACCTGTTTGATCGAAGACCATTCTCTAACAATATTAAGATAATTAACATCCAGTAAGCTTTGGGAAGTAACTTAGTTTATATGATCATTAATATTAACTGCATTATAACGATAACTTATAGATTGTACGGAATGTAGATACTACTGATTTAGCCTTTATAATTAATTGGTTATAATAGTTGTTACTTGGAATGTATTCAAGCCATTTCGATAAACACAATTCCTTTGAAGGCAACTTACTCCAACCTATTAATTCGAGTCAGTCGCCATGACAACCAAAAAAAATTCTCGAGTCGGGGATATTCAGGATATTAAATAACTGAGTAGAGTAGCTGAATTTTATTTTAGTATTGACTACCTTAGTGAAGTTTTCTCAGAAAGCTGACTCGATACATTTACAGCCACTGTATACTACAAAAATATGACAATGTGTTATATCCAAATTATAATGGAAAACTAAGTGAGTGACTGTTTTCTGTATCAAAAACTAGCTATTTTTTAAACATGAGACTGGCTAAATGCACAAACTGAGTAAAACCGAAAGAAAATAACTAATATAAAAAACTGGGCAATGAGGGTTTCGTACAAACCTATTTATATTAAACCTATGTAAATAGTTCAATTCCCGTATAGTCTCCAAGATTTTTCCGTAATGCAATTTTTTTTTGTGTCTTGATAAAAATTTGCTGTTTTCAGATTTATTCCTATAACTGTGTTATAAGACCTTGCTTTATGCGAAATTTCAGGATTCTGGGTCAACGGAAAGTACCCTATGATTTTTGATTTCCTCGAGAGTGTTGAAATATACGTTTTTTGAGACATAAACGGCCGTATCTTTGTTTATAGCCAATTTAGAAATTTGATATTTTCACAGCTTTAAGAGACCGCAGATTTGAGTATAATAAATAGGTTTTAACGAGGTTTTAATTATAATTGATACCTCCACGCGTTCCCGAAATAAAGAGTCTTGACAGACAGATAGACAGACGGACGGACAACAAAGTGATCCTATAAGTTTTCCATTTTTTCCTTTTGAGGTACGGAACCTGAAAAAGTAACCTAAAAAAACAGTGTATTTGAGTGAAGTGAAGAATGACACTCAACAAAGGCGAAACTTGCCGAAATTTTCAACAAGCAAACAATTTCAGAACCTAAAAACGATATTTCTTCTTCTTAGAAATAAATAACAGAATTTCGAGAAGTATATCGACCAGTGTACACGTGCAGCTCTGTGTTTCTCTGAAATAAATAATAGAATGTCAAGAGCGCACTATGAAGTTCTGAGTTTTGCGGCTTTTGAATTATCATTAATGCTGCAGTAGGTATGTCACAGATTTGATGAGGTCCGTCCATCGTGTTATAGAACGTCCACGTGATCTCTTGCCCTCTACTTTCCCTTGCACCATCAATCGTTCCACCTTTTTACAGGTGATATGCCAGGACAACTTGAGAATAATCAAACGATGTTTAGAGGATGATAATAAATGATTTTACATAAACCATTTATTATATACCTAAATATAAAACTAGAAAGAATGAAGAAGACAGCAATTTAATTAAACACACTGAAACCAACTGTTTAGCTGACAACCTGTTTGATCAAAGACCGTTCTCTAACAATATTAAGATAATTATCAGCCAGTAAGCTTTGGGAAGTAACTTAGTTTATATGATCATTAATATTAATTGCATTATAACATAACTTACTGGTAATAGAGATAATGAATGTAGATACTACCGATTAAGCCGTTACATATATTTAAGTCATTTAGGTACACACAATTCCTTAAAAGGCAACTAATTCTAATCTATTCTATATATAAAATACAGCCAGTCAAAATTGATTGTACATGTCCGATGGGTGGGGCACTGGTGATCCGTAACACAGGCATCTCACGCCTTTCACGGACACCAGCTCCTCACATATGTAACACTTAGACTGAGTAATTGTACCGTTTTAGCTATAAACAAAACATTGTGAGGAGAAATAAATAAATAATTATTATTATTATTATTCGACTCACTCGCCATGACAACGTAAAAAACTCTCGAGTCGATATATAATATCGATGATACTAAATTAGGTAGAGAGGTGAGATATACTAGGTAGAATGCGTACTAAGTCTTAGAAGTACGCGTCCGCCGAATTACTTTTTCCAAGAACTAGGTCTACGAGTATATAGGCGTCTCGAGTTTTTTGAGGTTTCCTTATCTAACGAGTCTTCGTACGTTTAGTAATATCGAGACGATCGAGTAATGAAGTATTTTCGGTTTAACAGACTTAGGACTGATAGGTTTTTTATAATAAAATATAGATCTTATATCAAAGAAAAGCTGGCGTATTTAGAAGGTTTCAATTCGTTTTATTTACAAAATCAATTTCTTATCATCTAGGTTCATATTTACAAGATTAACATTTATTTGTTTTTTTTTTTTTGTTTATATGTTATTTTTTTTTTGTTTTCTTTTCGTGCACGTTACTTATACCTTATCATGTTCATGAACTAGGTAGTCTATCAAGTGTTTACTTGTCAGACGTCTAAATACTCGTGACGAGTTTATGTGGTGCGCACGGAATAAGTGTTTGCGCGTCCAAAAACCTGTTCCAGTATATACGTTACATCTCTATTGGATACTAGCTATAACTGTCAATTTGATTAAGAAAGACGGACTCGAGTTCGACTAAAGCAAAGAAAGCATTCGATATCCTATCAGCACCTTTTTCAGGTCGTCGATCCCTCTAGTTGAGTCTGACCGTTCTTTCTAAAGAAGTCTGAAGAGCAACATAAAGTGGAACGACCTCATACTGGTCGTCCATATGCGTCCTTCAATGATGTATCTACAGCTTATCTACCCGCGCACTAAAGTACAGGCCATCCTAACTCCCAGACGAAGTTCTAAGTAAACGCAAACTTACTTTAAACGCTTGTCGAAATTTCCGGGACATTAGACTGTAGAGTATCGGGTTCGCAGCAGTCGACAAGTATCCATTGTAGCACAAATAATTCACAATTTTCCACACCTGAAAAAAGATGGATTTATTTCAGCTATGATCAAAATCAAAAGTACAATTTTGGTATCAGAAGTTTCTGTATACCTATTATTTTTCTTGTAAAAATTTACATTTTTATTGCACGGCGTTGATATGCAATTATATTAAATATACAATGTTAATTCATAGTTTTATATATTTCGTTCTCAAAGGATGTGAACCAGACGGTATGAATGATACTCTGGAGGTGAACTAGTTACCTATTCATGAGTTAGTTTGAGTTCAGATACCTACGTTGTTTAAAGGTAAAGTTGAAATAACACGCAAAGTTAAAACACATAGAGTTACATTTTATTTCAACTTAATGATAGTGAGATAGTTGACACATGAGATTTATTATGTTTTTTATTTATTTTTTTGTTATTATTATTATATTTTATTCATTATTTTTACTGGTTTTTTAATTTTACTGTATGTGTGAGGTACGAATAAACGTTTTTTCTTTCTTTTCTTTAAATAAAAAGTGAGTCCTTCTCTAGGAATTACTTCGGTATTGTGGGAAAGAAATTCGGTATTGGTACACAAACCCGAAATAATTACCTGTAACTGATACAAATCGAATATCTGATACGAATCGAAACCGTACGTGTCACGGTTTCAATTCTCGCACGGAAAAAATATGCGGTAAAAATGTGCGGTAGCCAATCGCTTAACTACTGCACCAACCCTTCTATTCGAAAATTCAAACGTTTAATTATTATCAAAGAAGATGTGTTAAGCTGACCCCAAATAGCATGGAATAAGGACAGGAAGATGATGAAAATGCTCCAATTCATAAACATCGGGATTTCAATTATCTTCAAAGCTTTTTTATTTTTCATACAAAAAGTTTTTGTATTCCAAGTGCTAAGAAGGGCTATTCAGTCCAGCTATATATTGTTATTATACACCACTAATTTTTAATTGGTACAAATACTTAGAGGGCTGATTAAAAAAGGTCTTGTTATTATTTAAGTAAAGTCTCAATAAATAATACTCCTAAAGAAGCAAAGTTATTAGCATTTGTTTATATCCCACAATGTCACTAAATTTATGGAAATATTATTCAGGCTATTGATTATGCATGAATAAATTGAAAATGCCTGTTTATTCTTAAATTACAATTTAGCGTTGGTTGTTTAACTTAACATCTAATATTTAATTCCATATAATTAAAGGCCCTCCTCTAGCCTGTGCCAACTTTCTCGGTCCTTTGCTACCGGCTAATTACCTCATTGGATCATCTTTCTTGAGGTCCTCCTTGTCTGGTTTGCCTTTACTATATAATATATACTTACATTATAATAATCTTCATAATCAAATTTTGGTAACACCATCATAATGCGGAAGATACAATATGGGGTCCACGACAAAAAGAAAGACGCAGCAACAGCCGCTGAAAATGAAAGAAAATTACAGTTTCAGTGCTACCTACTTTACATGATATTTAAATTCTTTTCTTGTACAGTTTTTGTTGTTCAAATAAAGTGGAATTTCATTAGAATGTGTAGGTACTGGAAAAGATATTTTCTTGCATGCCGCATTTCGATGTGCTTTTATAAGTTTTGCAATTTTATTATTTACATTCTCTGGAAATTTTCATTTATTTAATTTTATTGTTTAACTAGCTATACCCCGCGGTTCATCCGCGTCTTTGGTTACTGCTCCGCTCCTTTTGGTCGTAAAGTAATATTATATAATGATGAATAGAATATCCAACACTAAAAGAATTTTTCTATTTAAACAAATTCAAAATTCTTGAGATTTATAACTAATTTTTAAGTGCTTGTAATGTTAAAATCTCAATGGATTTTTCATCACTTATTTTATTGTCACACTTAGTAGATCGTGTTACTTTTCACTACAAAATAAACTTACTTAGGACAAGTTCAACTTTAAGTACACAAGACACATTGCACCCGCTTGCACGGACTGTTTAGTAAAGAAGGTAATTAACACTACTTCGTGCAGGCACTTGCACAAAACGTATTTAAGTAATAAAATCAAAACAAAGAGATTCCATGAGCTTGAGAAAGTAATCTCTGTCTTAATCTTATTGCTCTTTAAAGAAAAGACTTCTGATTGAAATTCTATGAACGACTTCAAAGAGCCGGTTCTAGAAACTTGAGGAACAAACATTACTCGTCATTCTTGTTTATGACTGCATATAGAAAGTATTTCTGTTATTAATGCTGTCTTTGACAGATCTGATCGCTAAGCAAAAAAGCCCTTTATCCAAATAAAATAAGATGCCTTACACAACAGCTGTGAGTGAAAAGATCGTCGGTATTTTGAAGATAACCAATTTTTAACCGACTTCAAAATGAAGGAGGTTATATGTTCGGCTGTAGGATTTTTTATTTTTTAAGTATGTTCACCGAATTCTCGGTCAATTTTGGACCGATTTAGAAAATTATTTTCTATTAAACGTTTTGTGGCGGTTGTCATCATCATATCTATTTCAGCTGAAAGATATTCACTGTGGACATAGGCCTCCCCCAAGTACTTTTCACCAGGTCATCGGTCTACCTTATGGGAGGCCTTTAAACGCTGCATCTTCATCAAGAAGCTTTCGGCCGAATCGACCATCTGTTCTGTGAGCAATGTGCCCTGCCCACTACCACTAAAGTTTCATGATTCTTCGGGCTAAGTCAGTAGCTTTGATTTTCCTACAGGTATCATCCTTCTAGTAGTGCACTAGCCTCTGACGTTTTATAAACGCCCGTGTAGACCTATGTGAAATAAAAAACTTTTTAATTCGATCACGCAAGGAATTTCCGAGCATAGATAGTTGTGGTTTACCTTCACACAAAATTATACTATAAAATAAATTTATACTAACCGATCATTTTCACCGCTTTGTCTCTGTTCTGTTTTCCGACAACCGGACTACATAATTTTTTCTGCGCCGTCTTCAGTTTGATTGTTATTTTGATATACAGCACCAGTATCGTCGTCATCGGTATTACAAAGAAAATGAAGATCTCGACAGCAACCACAGTACTCACAGCTTTCGTCAGTGTATAGTAACAGAACACGTACTCCTTTCTTTCCAAAAGATCAATGTAGAACACATCAGGAATGCAGAAACTAAGTGAGATAATCCATATAACGCCAACAATTTTGAAGACGCGAGAATTTAACGTCAGCTTTTGCCGAAAAAAGGGTTTTGTCACGATGATGTAACGTTCAATCGTGAAGGCAGTGATGATGAGTAAGCTGCAGTTACTGAATACGTCCCATAGGATAAAATGTATCCGACAACCTACTTCTCCTAGAGGATAGAAGTCTGGAACAAATATGATGTATATTTCGAGGGGGATGAAAAGGGCGGTGAGTAGATCAGTGATGGCGAGGTTGGCGAGATAGCAGTTGGTGGGCGTGCGCATGGTGTGGTCCCGTGCAATCACAGCCAGAGTGCACACGTTGCCGATCACGCTCACAATCATAAAGATCCCCAGGATGAAGCTCACGGCTATCTTCACGGGGTAAGTGTCTTCCAAAGCGTTGCCATCGTCAAAAAATGCCATACCAACCGGCCCAAAAAATGAAAAGGAGTTGTTCTCGTATTCGCTGTCATTTATGAACGACATTTTTTAGTTTTGCTACAATCTTAATACTACTCAAAAGTTTTCATTTATTCTTTTGTGAATTAACGATCCCCTTTGTGTTATTTATGCCCGGTATACTTATTAGCTGTGCACAGTGTCGCTCTGCCTAGCGATAGGGAAGTACTGATAAAAAATAAATTTCGTCAGGCCTTGACGCGCCCCTATACAGTATGATGTCAAGCGAAGATTTTTATTTTATAATATTTAATAAGTTGATTGAAGAAATTAAATAAAATACAATTTTACCTTTTATGCTTTACTATTATGTTGATCTACAAAATAAATGTGCTGCTCATTATGCAAAGCAATTGATATGCCACAAACGTTTATTTCTTCTTTCTGGTACCTACAAATTAATCCCATTTGCAGAAATGAATAAACCGAGCTCATTTGTTACTCGGCTGACCGACCGTTTCGCCGACCTGGGAATCCAACCCAGTACCTCGTTAGTGGCTATAACAGAATACACGAGCGGATTATCTACTACTACTACTATAAATCGAAACTTACTAACCATCTACCAAAGAGTACAAAAATAGTTCACAGGCTGATTTTTCAGGTCTTCAGATAGATTTTGACTGAGGAATAAAAATGGCTTTTTGACAACTTTTGTATGATAGTTTTATATATTTAGTTTTTGCCCATGGCTTAGCCCGTCTAAGAAGTATTTTGTTATTCTAAAGGATTGTACTTCCGGGATAAAAGTCTATGGGGTAATGGTCCATCCACGTGCCAAGTTTAATGCAAATTATTTACTTTCAAATGATAAAATTTAGTGTGATTGTCTAACAGCCATATTTATTCGTCAGATTAGCTCCAGCCATATTTATTCGTCAGATTAGCTCTAAATAGAAAAAAACTTGAGAGGTGTCAAGGGACACCCGCATGGAACGAAGTTCTTTTCGATTGATTAGTGAAGGAATTGTAATAAAATTTTATTTCATTGGACATAAGTATTAAAGAAACTATTAATATTTTATATTAAGTAGATTGACTTGTTAACGATTAAATGTACATAGTACGCAAGCACCTACAAAAATCTGTGCTATCGGGGGACTGCTATCCCCCGACCTTTTCGGCTTGTGCCCCCTCGACTACCATGAAAACGCATCCATGTCAAAAAATTTGAAAACGTTTATAGCCGCCATCTTGGATTTACATTTTGATCTCATTATCGGCTTTAACACCCTCGAAAACCAGCAAAACGACACCCATGTCAAAAAATTTAAAAACTTTCATAGCCGCCATCTTGGATTTACATTTTGATCTCATTATCGGCTTTAGCACCCTCGATAACCATGAATACGACACCCATGTCAAAAAAATTTAAAACGTTCATCATAGCCGCCATCTTGGATTTACATTTTGATCTCATTATCGGCTTTAACACCCTCTAAAACCACGAAAACGACACCCATGTCAAAAAATTTAAAAACTTTCATAGCCGCCATCTTGGATTTACATTTTGATCTCACTATCGGCTTTAACACTCTCAAAAACCATGAAAACGACACCCATGTCAAAAAATTTAAAACGTTCATCATAGCCGCCATCTTGGATTTACATTTTGATCTCATTATCGGCTTTAACACCCTCGAAAACCACGAAAACGACACCCATGTCAAAAAATTTAAAAACTTTCATAGCCGCCATCTTGGATTTACATTTTGACCTCACTGTCGGTTTAAGCACCCTCGAAAACTTCAACTCGAAAAAAATGGCGGCCACAGCCCAGAGGATAAGAGAGAGAGAGACAGACAGAGAAACATGCGACGCCGCACAGCTTACAATAGCTTACTATAGCAAAAAGTGTCGTGTCAACTTTTCGTAAGAAAGTGTCGTGACAACTTTTCGTAAGATTTTTTTCCGTCTAGCCCCCTTTCACAACGCGCGATAAGGAACTTCGTTCTAAAAATAAAAATGCTGTTGAAAAACTAGTAGTTCAAAAGACACAAAGGGTAACAATGTGTCCCTAGGTTTATTCCTCTCATAAAAACGACACGTTTCATGCCTTTTACGCCGTTTAGCTAAGATTTTACGTCCTCACTAGTACAAGTATGACATTAAGCGCAGCTAACTTTGCTTGGGCAATTAAGTGGAAGCCTCTTTTTAGTGTGCCCTTATTAGCAGTTATAAAAGCAGCCTTATGAGATAGGCCAAAGGCCCAAATAGAAAGATACAAACGATAAGTTTTCACTTTTGATGATTTTATTTTTAATTTCTGATTGTTGAACTAGGTTTTTTGTTTGAATGTAAAGTAAAGTAAAGTAAAAATTTATTCGACTGAGGAGCATCGTCCCTTTACTCCGTAACTGTATTTTTTTATTAAAAATGACGTCTAGAAAAAGGTTGTGGAATGATCTGGGCGCGAACCGCGAGGACTGGTTTGGGACGGCCGTGGGAGAAGAATGTCTGTGGAAGGACCTGGGATAGGCCTTTGCCCAGCAGTAGGACAGTCATGGCTAGGAAAAAAAAATCTAAGGATGAAGTTTGTATGGATGTTACCTCTAACTCTGTAATACAGTTTAATGTATGAGAAACAAAAAAAGTATCTTGATTTTTTATAATGTATGTGTGTATTTTTGATACACCCTCACGCTCAAAAGACTAAACGGATTTATTTGATATACGGGGACCATATCCTTAAAGGTACAAGTTGGTAGCCGACTGCACGCAGTAGCAGCAGACGACATGACGTCATGACTACAGACGGCAACAGCAGATGGGTTCCGAGTGCTCCGTGAAACAAGATGTCTGACGTCTTCGAGAATAATCGACGTGTCGTTACTGATTTGCGGTCGGACGACACTGCCATCTGACGCTCGACGACGCGTCGCTAGCTTCATGTCGCTAACTACGGAGGGAATTTCATAGAAATACGTAGAAACCAATAGTGTCGCTGCGACACGTCGTCTGCTGCTGCTGCGTGCAGTCGACTACCAACTTGTACCTTTAATATCACATAAAATACTTTTATTCTGAAAGTATGTTCCCTTGAGACAATTTTCTACTTTCACCCAGACGAAGTCGCTGGCAGAACTTACCCTGGATTAATATTATAATGTACCACAAAAATTTTTTGGACGGCGCCTCTTAAATTGATAACAATCTAAACTAATATTACAAAGTACCATTTTTTGAAGGAGATAATCTGTGGAATATCTAATGATCTGGCTACTTTTTATGCTGGAAAAACGGGCGAGTCTTGTGGTATAGATACAGCAGTGAGCTGCAAAAGAAGGCTAGCATCTTATACCTACATAGAAAATTTGCCAAACTAACTACTATAGGTATTATCTATCGAGATAAATCATTTGGTTAGTCAGTACAATGCTGAGCTTACATAAAATAATGCCTATGTACTAGATTAAAATTTTAAGTTGTGAATGAAAAAGTTATACTCTTATTTGTGCCAGATAGGTTAGTAAACATAAAAATATTTACAAGCCAATTTACTTTTTAGACTTTGACGTAAAATTAAGTTTTCTCTTATCAACAAGTTGATACAGTTTACATCTTATAAAATTGTGATGGTACACTCTATACCCGAAAATACCCGAAAATACATTTCTATATAATCGCTCTTAAGTGATGTTATTACACATCTCTCTCTAGATATTTTGGAAACACATATACGATTACCTTATGGATTCTATATACCTTGTGGAACTAGGTTTTTCTTAAAATTAATGCATAAATATCTGTAACACTAATTCAGTAAAGACCTCCAATAATCTGCTATTTTGCGTGAACGTTAGCATTTTATAATATTCTTATAAAATTAAATATAGAAACCTTGCACATCATCGAGATTTTAAATGATGATTTTTTTTTACAAAAAATTTGGTGTACTATTGAAAAAAACACGTAATTCCTAGAACAAATTTGTTGAATATTCGAGTGACTGATGGAATTACCGAATGTCGACAGAGCGTTAAGGCGTTATATAGATAACATCTGAACGCTAAAAAAAAGATAGGTTTTTTCGCGTTGCCTCTTTATCAAACATTGCATTGGATGCAACAACAAGCTTTTAAACTATGCTCTGCTCGTGTTGACGATAGACGGATCGGGCAGGGCCTTCTTAAGTTATATATTTTTATACAAAGGGTTCGTGATTTCAGTGTTAAACAAATTAAAAAAGTTGGTCCTAATTCCTTTCGTTTCGATTCGGGCCTGACTCAGCGTTACTTACATTTCCCCCCAAATTGTCACCTCCAGTATTACGTGGCACGTTTACAGCGATGCAGAGAGGTGATAAAAAGAAATATATCGGAGCCCTAAAACATTTCTTTACTGTTATTACGATCGTCGCCGCGTCGATTACCTTCAGTCGATTTCGATCTTTAGAGCCTCCAGTACAAAAGACTGGGAAGTGAATTAGATTTCACTTTATTGGAAATAGCATTATATTTAAGTAGATATTTATTATTGGAGAGTTAATATCGGCACTGCAGCAGAGAAGTACTATTTTCAACTAAGAAAATACATATTTCGCAGTTTGCGTTTTACGCCTTTGACGTTCGGATTTTATTTTCTCGTGGAAACCAGAGACAGTCATTTCACAAGGGAATTAAGAGAGCGTAAACATTTGCGAAGCGGAATCGGTAAAATGAAAGAGTAATTTATGAATCCTGTTCGGCGATATTACTGGGAAGGGAAATTTTCCTGATGCATTATGTATTACGCATTGCATTATTATTCGCATGACTGTATTATATTTTAAAAGAAGCAGATTTTTTTTTGCAGATTTATATTAAAATTTTGTAATATTTATATGTGAAATTAATATAATAATATAATATGCCACAACTATCACACAACGCCGTCTAGCCCCAAGCTAAGCAGAGCTTGTGTTATGAGTACTAGACAACTGATAAACATACTTATATATTTCTAAATACAATACATATTATACACAAATTACACCCAGACACATAACAAATGGTCGTGCTCATCACACAAACATTTATACTGAGTGGGAATCGAATCCACGACCTCCGGCATAGCAGTCAGGGCCATTAACCACTAGACCAACAAAACAGTCAAATTGTATTTGAATTTAAAGAGAAAAAAATATGTTACCCATTGATAATATTTCAATAAAAAAGCTACACCCTAGTTATAGAAGTAATTGAGTTGATCTAAACAAGCGGTCAAATTGCGGCAACCATACAGTGCAGACACACGGTCACCCCTAATTGAAATTACAGCCTCAAGACACACACACACAGCTTGAAGTCAGAAACGTCGTAGTACTGTGGGCGGGGGGAACAAACTGATGATTTTGTCGTTGATTGTTGTCTAGTTTTTGTCTGACGGAATGAAGAGTATTCAACGCAAATGATTTTTTTTTTTTGTGGCTTGTGTACGTTGTTCTTTAGGCTGTTATTTAATCCACTTAAAGTGGAGTGGAAGTGGGAGGAAGGGTCAGATTTTTTCTGACTAATACCCATGTGTGTTCTTTTAGTTGTCTTTTGCATGCTGAGGACGTGATGGCTCTTTTAAGCAGTCATGCAGCCCTCAGTCTGACTGATCGACTTCTTGACAGTTAAAAAATAAATGATTTATTTAAAATAAATAATTTGACTACTTTAATTTTTGCGAGACATTTTTTCTGTCTATATTATTAAACTGCTTTGCTCAATTAAAAGTAATAAATAAGGACAAAAATTGGCCAAGTGCGAGCCGGACTCGCACACTAAGAGTTCCGTACTTACAATTGAGCGAAACACGCCGACAAAATAATGTTGTTCTGGTATGGGAAACCCATTTAATTTTTATTTATATTAGTTTTATTATTTGTTGTTGTAATTTATTTATTATTATTATTTATTTATTTATTTATTTAAACTTCATGTACAGTAGTGGTATATAGGCGGACTTATTGCAACATGGCATTCTCTACCAGTCTACCTTTGGGTTAAAAAGACAATAATGTGGTAGGTTTGCACAATAAATAAATAACAGATATTTCAAACAGAACAAATAAAATAAAAAATAAGTTATTTATAATGGCAATAGAAATACACATTCTGTGAAAGTTTCAACTCCCTAGCTCTTACGGATTACGAGATACAGCCCGCTGATAGACTGATAGACAGACAGACAGGCGTACAGCGGAGGCTTAGTAATAGGATCCTCTTGGCAGCCTTTTGGTACGGAACCCTACAAATGTAACCTATGTGCTATGTGCAGTGTGCTGCATGTCCGGGATACATGGTCTAACCATGTGCTAAACATACAAACTCCAAATCACACTCACAAAATGTCACCTTTATGATATTAGTTCAATGACAGCATTGTTAGCATAAAGAATACCAACTAGCACTGAACGCTACCAAAACCAAACTGGTTTTATTTAAAAAAAAAAGGAAGCTACCAGTACTGAACCTACCACGCTTCTTTGGAACTACCCTAAGCCTTTCAACTGAAGCCAAATACCTGGGCGTCTACCTAGACAAACAGTTGAACTGGGCAAAACACATGGACTACACTACTAAAAAAGCTGGTATATCCATGTGGCAATGCAGACGTATGTTGGGAAAAAACTGGTGCATTAGCCCAAAAGTGACCCACTGGCTATATACCACAGTCATAGGACCGACTTGAACACAGCCCAAAAAGAACTCGAAAATTTGCAGCGGCTGGCCTGCGCACGAGAACGGCACCCACTGCAGCCTTACAGGCAATAATAAGACTGCCTCCACTGCAGCCCTACGGGCAATAATAGGACTGCCTCCACTGCATCTCATAGTGCGGGAAGAGGCAGCCCTGGCTGTTTTCAGACTCAATTTATCGGGTACACTGAGAACATACTCTCGAATCAAACATACACGCATTATGGAATACGCTGTTAAACGAGAGCCCATGATGACTGCCCCCAACGATAAAGCCCCTAAGGCACTGCACTTCAAAAAACACTCTAACTCACAAAGGAATCGTACGACTACTCAAGTCCAAAGGAAATGAGAATATACACTGACGGATCAAAAACGAATACCGGAACAGGAGTCGGAGTCTTCTACGACCTTAATATAAAGATATCCAAACCGCTAGGAACACTCAAGTCTGTCTATCAGGCAGAATGTGTTGGCATCATTCTAGCGGCCCACACCATAGAAGCCAGGGGAGTTATGGACACTCATATCCGCGTAATCTCCAACAGTGTCTCAGTACTACAATCACTGGGGAAAACCTCAACAACCTCGAACCTCATACAAGAATGCCACTTTGCACTGGAACGCGTTACAGTGCCAAACAATAACACTGTGACACTGCAATGGATTAAAGGACACAGCGGCTGACTGGGCAACGACGCAGCTGATGAGCTGGCAAGGCGGGGGTCTGGCACGGTGGTCTTTGGACCTGAACCCATCGTTCCAATACCCTTTGGTCAGCTGCGTGTTTGGCTTCGTGAGCACACTAACGCACAAGCGGAAAGGTGGTGGTCCCTGGCACTAGGTTGCAGGCAAGCTAAAGAAGCCCTGCCATACTTAAACAATACCCTAACCCAACCTCTTGCGTTTGGACAGAGGTAGCTTGCGTTTGGTGGCTGGGACCATCACCGGACACTGCTCACGGAACAAACACTTCTTCGCAATGAATATCACGGATAACCCTCTGTGCAGAGGATGCATGGAGTCAGAGGAAACTGTCACGCACGTGCTCCTCGAGTGCACAGACGTCAACGAAATAAGAACACAAACTTTGGGAGCACCGAATTCACTCATAGATGCCCGGAAAAAACTGAAAAGACTCATCTGTTTATGGAGTGAGGTGGGGTGGTTGGAGTGAAGGCCACCATGGCTCAAGCACAATGGTCCGCCAAGGACTAAGTGCGGAAACCAGACCACAATAGATAGTTAGATAGTCAGCATTGTTTTATTTGCATAGTGATGTTTAAAGTAATTATACGATTATTTTCACTATTTAACTTCTCGACTTGAAGATTCAATATGTACTCGTACCTAGATATATACAGGCTTACTACTTCGTAGGCCTAATATGGTAAATGGGCCTTATTGTGTCGAATGTCATAATCTTAATGCATGTCATCAGGCTGCCTCGCCCACACTTACATAATTAATCACAAATGACAAGACAACCGACCTATGTTGTGTATTTGTACCTATTAATAGTTCAAAAGACGTAAGCAAGGTTCGATGACTTTGGATCATCAATTTCACTTGCTAATAGTACAGACATATTATGTAAGATTAAAATGGTTGCTTCTTAAAATTTTGTGGTTTTCCGGAGGACAAGGTAGAGGATATTGTGGAGGTCTGCCCCGTTTAGGCAAAACACCGCCGTTTCCTGGTGGGGTGGTCAGCGGTGGCGACCTCTAGCGCCGGGCCCTGGTTCAGGCCATTGTCCAGAGCGAAGGGGAATGGCAGGCGGTCGCCTCTTTCAACGAAGCATAAATACTAGCGAAGAAGACGGCTGAACGCGTGAGGAAACGGACATCCTCACACCCCAGCCGCTGCGACTCCGACTCCAAATACCAGCCACGGAAGGCGCGAGTTTGCGGACGACAATGGGTAGCTCGCCGTTCGGTCATCCGGATAATCGTCCGGACTGAGCCCAAGTCGCACGTGACGGCACGTAGTGCTCCACGGACTCCTCCTCCGAAGAGATGTCAGCAAACTGTAGGGATCCAGCAGGACCGATGCCAGTTAGGGCAGAGGAAATAAATTAAAAAAATAACTGCCATTCTAGAATGCAAAGGGTAACTCTTCAGTTACCTTACCTGTGTCCTTCGACACAGATGTGGTTTTAGTCAGTAAAAGTCTGATACGCCCTCTTGCTCCACCCTAGAGCGAGAGAAGTCATAGGATGATTTCTCACATAAAAAAAACATAATGTTATTTATTTCATTTTTTTACTTGCTTCGTTTCCACCCCGAATAAAGGCCTTCCTCACTCCGTCTACAAGTCGCGAGCCCGATGTTCATTACAGTTTTTGCGAATTCTGTCTAGGTCGTCCTGTCATCTTCTTTGTGTTCTACTCTACGCAAGTTAGGCATACAGTATTCCCGGTATACTGTAGACACGACCGATCCAGTATAATTTAAGTTGGGCAGTATTTTAAGTCACATCAGCTGCCTTTGTTTTTTAGTGCAGTATTTATACTACAATCCAATGATCTTTGGTAAACTATAACTTTGAAAATCTGGATGTTATTAAGAAACCGAGAATTCTTAAGTATTAAGCTAAATAAAAAAAAAATACATTTTCTTTATGGGTAATAAAATCTATCTCGACAAGACGCGTTCATCTTGTTAAGCTGAACTTAATTCAACCCTCAATTAGCAGGGTATAGCGATAAATTGATAATGATCGGGTAATTGACCTAATTGTGGTAAAATTGGGTCAATTATGATATTATCATCGAGGAGATGAACTGCACACTGTGAACAGGAATCTTTATTTTGTAGAAGTTTTCTTGCAGATGGGAACAATAATCTACTAAAATACCAACGTGTTACGTCAAGAATAACTAATTAATTATTTTATTTGTTTCAGGCGAACCGTAATAACTACGTACAAAAAGACACCCTTTGTATGAACTGAGAAAATAATAACAAAAACGTTTTGAAAAAATGTGCTACAAGAAACTAAAGATGTTTTTGTACGAGAGCAGGTGAATCCCTCTCAAGTTGCTAACTCCAAGATAATAAATTAAAAATAATAAAAGCTATTGTAGTTATGCAAAACTCAGACTTTTTACGATAAAACATGACGTGATTCACACAAGAGATTATGTAATAAAAACTTAATATGACAAAATGTTCGCAAGGTCGCGAATTGAATAAAAATAAACAGATAAGAAATGTTGTATGAGTCTTCAATCAATCGTTTTAACAAGGAATGTGAATCTTCTAACAGACATGGAGGGCTAATGATAAATTCTATTTGAAGTTATTCAAAGATTCTATTACTAGTTTAAGGCTCGAGGTTACTCGTAGAGACAATGACTAAATTCACCAACACGTGCGTAAAGCAATAAGCATTTCTACTATGTACGTAAGTAATAAGTAAGCATGCTCACTCATTGGTGCCTAACTTATTTGTTGTAAGCCTAATCATCAGAGACTTTAGTTATTTATTAGTACGTGTACAACAGGTTTTATAAGAAACACAACATTATTTTAGTATTATTTATTGTATTCTGTCTACAGGAAACAGATGGGCATCATTTATTAAAAATCTAAGAATTAATTCTAAAAGTCTTGATAGCCATTATCACTGTGAATTATAAATAAAATAAATAAAATTACTGGTATCACATTTCCCTCACATTTAGTATAATACACGTACACCCTTCGAACTAAAAACTATTGGTATTGGATCAAACGGGTTGATTATTCAGTCTTCTCTGGGTTAATAATAGCTGCTAATTTCTTGTCCTCTTGCTGGACCTCCTTGTCATCCCAGCCCCATACGGGGTGGCTACCGTCACCGGTTCTCTTCACGCGTTTTTGGATGACGTCAGTGGAGACAGTCTTGAGGTCGTACGCCCATCTGATAGCGGCCATGGCATCAATGAAAAGTTTAGTAATGTTGAGAGAGTAATTTCCGAGTTCAGCGGTCTTGTAGTCCCAAGGGAAAGTGTGATGGTAGTTGTGGAAGCCCTCACCGAGCACCACGAGGGAGACGGGTCTGGTTTCCACAGGGTTGATGTTCTTGTCGTAAGGCTTGGCGCCCCACAGGTGGGCGGCGGAGTTCACCAGCCAGGTTACGTTCAGTACGTATACGTAGCGGAAGATGGAGCACACAAAGTACGCGTTCCACAAGGACTCCCCCCACAGTGTGGGGATGTAACACGGCAACACGAAGCAGACCAGGGGCATGAGGATTAAGTAGTGTCTGTAAACGAAACAATAACGTCATAAATAACTTGGTAAATTGTGAATCGTTTCAAAGAAATTAGCTGCTAAATATTGTTTTTGCTTTAACAGCTTGGTGTATGGATCCGCTCAAATAAAAATATAAATGGTCTTATTCTAAGATAAACATGTACAATAGACTGAATGGAGATTATAATATTGTACGTGTTTGAGAGCAATATGTTTCGAACATCCGCCGGCTTATTCTGTCGCGTGAATACAAATCAATCGAAACACATATTTATTAAACCACTGCCACATATAATATACTAACTTCTGTCAACGGCTTCGCCCGCGATAATGTTGAAGAATATCCTACAAGAATACACTGCCAGGATAATAGTAGATTATGTAACTAGGGGATAAACCAATGTCTTTAAGTGTCGGGCGGCATATTGAGAGGCAGATTAATAAGTTTTAATCTCGAATGCAGTGAGAGACTTATATAATTAATTCTCGATCAGAGCAAAGGAGTTAATATAGAAACCTGAGTGAAGTGAGGAAATCAAGCCGCCCAAGACAACGACAGCTTTATTCTCAAGTTGGATGCTCTACTTTTTAAACCTTCTATGAGATAAAAACGGACAATGTACTAAAATAAATTATTTACTAGCTTTGCTCGCATTAAATTATATTTATTCTGGAATTCTAATACGATGCATGCAAAATTTCATGGCAATCGGTTCAGTAATTAAGGCGTGAAAACGGAACAAACAAACTCACTTTAGCATTTATAATATTAGTAAGGATTTATCGCTTCCGTTTGTTCCTGTTTACATTTTATTTTTTTTTTTCGGTGACAATGGAAACCATATTTTTTCTTTTTTTTTGGTGTTGGTGTTGGGTCAAGTTGATTTTTCTTTTGTTGCGCGTATGTTTTAATTCAAACCTTCCAAACGGTTTTGACGTTCCAAATTCAAATCTCATTGAATACTTAGGGAACTTCCATGCTACAGTAAATATCTAGGTACAGAACGACTTGTTTAGGTGAGGCGTCTATAAAAAATATCCTATCTAGGGCATGGTCTGCTAGGGTTACAATTCTAAAATTGTACAGCCGTTGAAAAATGATCGATTTTCATACATTTATTATATTAATCATCAACGTAAAAAGACATCCACTGTTGGACATAGGCTTCCCCAAGTAACGCCACCATGACCGGTCCTCCATACGCGGCCACCAACTTAGAATTTTTCGGCTCCATCGACCATCTTTTCTGCGAACAATGTGTTCTGCCTCCTAGCACTTAAGTTTGGCGATTTTTTTTATTGATTGCGACCTTGACTGCGATCCCACCGGATGGTTAGCAGTGATGACTGCAGATATCTTCATTCCTCATTCAATCACGCAATTATTTAATCGAAGGGATAGGGAAGAGGATGGTAATGAGACAAAATTTAAACTTACTTCTTCTGGAAACGCAGAATAGGGTCACTCTTAAGGTCACTAAGGTCAATGGTGTGACCCTTAGCCTTGATCTGCGGGTGTTTCCTGACCAGCAGCCAGCCGACGTGGGCAAAGAAGAAGCCTCGTGTCGCATTGTGGGGATCAGCATCGGTTTCTGAGTACTTGTGATGCATTCGATGGTCACGTGCCCAGTCGATTACGGCATCCTGGAAAAAAGAAAAAAGTTGAGAAGAAGTTTTTCAGTAAACAATATTATCAATGCTAATAAATACGGAGCAATGCTATTTAGGATGGCTTTGCAGTTCGATTCCCTAGTCAAAATTATATAGGGTTTTTGAACTCTATGGCAACATTTTTCTCAGATGCTCCGGTTGATGGCAATAGGCTCGTGGTTAAGTAATAAGAACCCAAAGTTAAGCAACGTTAGTCTGTGGATGGGTGACCATCTTATCATACCGAAACTAACTTCTGCCAGTGGCTTCACTCGCGTGAAAGTAGGTTTCTCCATACAAAATTTGGCCCCCATTTCTCCCATCCCCTTAAGGGGTTAAATTTAGGAAATCCTCTCTTAGTACGCAACTACGTCATAAAAGAAAACCGTTTGCAATATTTCACGCTCATAGTTCCAATAGTTCGGCTGCTGTGCGTTGATATGACAGTCAGTCAGTTTCTCCTTTTATTTATACAACATTATTTTTAGTATTTGCGAAACCTATAAATACAGTTAGTTCAGAATCAGTAACTGAATGGATTCCAATAATGTTTATACCATGTTATATCTATTTTTGGTAAAACCACCGACACTAAGTAGGGTCACAGGTCACGGCAGCTCATTGTGGGCATTAAGTGTCAGCGCACAGCTGGATGCGGGATCAAAACAACCCCTCAATCGCCTGGCTGGACCAGTGACTATCTATTTGTGCGGTCAACCAGGTAACATAACAAGCTGTGTGATTTTTTATGACACAGTTATGATAGATTCTTTACATAAAAATACTAGCCACGTGTTTCGAGTTTCACATATACTAAAACTAATGTTGTATACAGATTTCTCCGATCAGTATATGTTAAGCCATAAGTCCCGTGTCGTTACGGATAGTCAACAGCTGTTATCGTGTTACCCAGTTACTGAATTTTGTAGGTCTGCATGAACGAGATGATCCAAAAATTTACAGCAATATATTTGAGCTCCTTGCACATTGCTTCTAGCCTTCAATAGGCTGACGAAGCTATTTGCAATCTCATACATTCAGATATATAGATATTCTTTATCGCTGAACTCGATGCAAATTATTTATTATTGTGTTATTTCTCACACCTGTTTCATTAATTTGAATCATCATTGTTTGTGTACTTTGACGCTATTCAGTAATTAAATTAACGATTCTTATCTTAATCTACGCTATCTCCATCGTTACCAGATTTGTGCGAAAGAAAACAATTGGATTTTTGAGGTATTTTTTTTACGATAAAGGTCATAATTAATAAATTCCTATGAACAGTATCAAACACGTTCAGGATTAGGTATCATATCAATCATTGAAATCAGTTCATCGCATTCTAATCCTAGACTTAGATTGGGTTTTTAGCTATTTTGTTTTGATTTGTCTGATCTCAAGGCCAGTTACTGATTAGAGAATTTTTTAATTAAAGAACGTGCCTAAATTTACGTAAATCAAAAGTTTGTTAAGTTTCTAAATTAAAGTGGAGTTTGAGGTGACCTGGTGACCTGGTGTCGCGGGAATCCTATGGATCCGAGAGGTACAGGACCGTTCGTTGTCGCCACACTTGGGGGAGGCTTATGTCCAACAGTGGACGCCTTTCGGCTGAAATGATGATGATGACTCAAATTCTAGTTTCTAATTCGGAAACTGGGAATGTGTTCAGCGTAATGTGGTCAACAAATATCTACTTTTTTAAATTTCCCTAAAAATATTATTATCACAATTGGTGTATTTTGGTGTGTTTATTTCAAAACTCACACTAATATATGTGTAGTAGCTCTAGTTTTTGAGATTTTACAATCTAACTGCATTTAAGATGACGGTGCATTATTAGGTCAATTTCAATTTAGTACATTAAACATTTTTCTCCAATTATCCATTTTAGCAGAAAGACGTCCACTGTTGGATATAGGCTTTTTCCAAGTGTCGCCACATCAAACGATCCTGTGCATTTGCATCCATCAGATTCCCGCGACCGTCACCAGGTCACCGGTCCATCATGTGGGAGGCCTTTCAACGCTACGTCTTCCGGTGCGTGGGCACCACTCCAGAACCTTTTGGCCGCATTGACCATTTGTTTTACAAGCAATATCCCCTCCACTTAAGTTTGGCTAATACCTATTTCGTATTACCTATTTCAAACCTGAAGTACAGTTATGTATAATAGATAATATATATTTATAACAGATATTTTAGCTACAAATAATCATAATTGATAAACTAAGTAGTTTCATTAGTTTCTCTCACTTCATGCATATCGAATGTTTACATTCAAGTATAATATTCCATAAATGTTATGAACGGCAAATTATTTCAGATAAAATATTGTTTGTTATAGAAAGCCCGATGGATCACGCAGATCGTTACTTATCAACGATACATTAATTACAGTCAAAGGGTAATCGGCGATACTGATGTTAAAAGGTGAGATTGATAACGCAAATTTCTCACGCGTGATAAGCACATGCATGTTTGATAGATAGACAAGACCATACCTTACCCACGTGAATAAAATTCTCAGACAAGACAAGACCATACCTTCTCCACGTGAATAATATTCACGTGGGGAATGTATGGTCTGGTCTATATTTATTATAAAATCCTAAAACCAATGTCAATGGTTTAGTAGATGGTCTAAACAACACGCGAACTTTGACTTGATAAGATAGATAAGATAAGAAAAAATACTGACACTGGACTTGTCATTAGATGATTTTCCCAACTAAAAAAATACACTCCCTTCTTGATTGTTCTAGAAATAGGCTTACTACGCTATAAATTCCAGTTACCGGATCGTTAAAGATGATCGACGAAAATCTAACATCAATTTATATGACATCCTACCTCATTACATCTCTCGACCTTTAACGATAGTATTGAAGGTGACTTTAAATATCATTCTAAAAATTTTCCCCGCTTTTCTAGAAAATACAATGTGATGCCGTTATTACGTAACACGTTATCATTCACGCAGACATTTTCTATACGTTTTAACCTTTTGAACCATAGACACACGTGTTCCATAGATAGGAAATTATAAGGAGACACGTGTCTTTTTATGAGGCCAATGTCCTTGTTAGCCCTCTATCTTCGACGTCAAAAATCGTTGATAATAACAATTTAAGCCTTTTTAAAAATTCAGTTTTAGAAGTCTGTATTCGTTAGATAAACAATGATTGCATTAATTCCTTTGTTTTTGTGTCTCTTTGATCTGTCATAAATAAGTGGAATTTTATCTTATTGACACGTATTTTTTAGATTTAATTTCCTTTGTTAAGTATCTAAACAAACAGGTAGAGACACAAATAAAATATTTTGTAGTTATAACGTACTAATAACCTTTAAAAAATTAATTGCATGACCAAAAAAATGTAGTTTCAAGAGTAGATGATGTTATTGATTGTGTGACTGTTTGCAAAACAGAATGAAAGAGGAGTATTCGGATACATTATTTTGGGCACGGTGTCCGAATCAACTCATTTTATTTTCAAAAATTTTCACTGACGATTCGGACACCACCAAATTCATTGAAGCTGTTTAGTACAAGTTAAATATAAAAAGTTGCCGCCTTAAAATAATCCGGTCTAAAACAGTTTTAATATCACTTTTTTCCCCATATATTTTAAAACTTTAACTTTTTATCTGACTGTACTAAACAGTGTATATCCGAATCTTCAGTGAAAAAATATTAAAATAAAAATATGTGAATTCGGACACTATGTCCGAATATAAATTGTTCCAATAGTCAGTAACTCGTGTTACTGACTGACGGCAAGAAGATAATGATGATGATATAAAGGTAATTGTTTAAGTATGCAAAACTTACTTGGAAGGCCAAGGTGTTGAAGAGCGTAAGGAGAATTCTGAGTGGCAGACGAGCTTTGTATGACTTGTGAGCCCATAGCCTGTGCGCACCGGCGGTGATGCCCAGGCCTGAGCATATGTACAAGAACACAGCTGAAAACAAAGAAACAAATTTATTAAACAACGTGCAACATAGTAAAGTCTCATAAAAGGAGGCCAGGCATATAGACGCTTTTACGTAGGAAATCGTCAAATTACTTATTCTGCCCTTGGTAGAGTGGAAGGGAGTGTCAAACTTTTCCAGACCCACTTTTTCTTCCTTCAGTTGCCCTTTTTGCAACGAACAATCCCCAGCCCTGGCAAGCGTCGGCCCAAACTAGCCCCGTCTACTTTGCTGACATTTCTTTGAGGCGCGCATAAAACACTACACGGACTTGCAGATATGAGACCTACGGGTTAGTTAATAAAGTAGTAACATTATGAAATTATTTCAATAAATGTGCTTTTAATGTCCGAAAATATTCTTTACTTTGATTTCTAGTCTGCAGAATATTATTAATAAAAATTAAATTATGTATGTACTTATTCAAAATTACATCTTCCTACTTGCAAGTACCTATTTTGTAATTCTCTTAGTTGTAAGTATAACCAGTCCTTATTCACAACTGCACACCTTGATGACGTATTTAGCTCAGCGGGTTTTTAATTTACCTACCTTGACGTCAGAAGGTTCTATTTTAAAATGGTGGTAATTCCCGGTATCAGTTTAAACGAGAAATAAAATGAAATTGCGGAGAATATTATCAACCAATAATTACAATAACAAGTTAATAATTGGCTCAAAATTGAATTGAAAAAGAAAGAAAGGCATTCACCAGCAGTCAGCCAATAAGCATAATCGTTTAAATGACGTGACACTATCTTGAAATCGAAATCACAAAGTGAAAATTGTTTAACTTCCCAAAACAAGTAAATAAGTTCTAAATAACTTACCAAATGCACACGTCGTCCACATCGCTTTCGTAAGGAATAAATAGGCACCATAGACTCCACCTATGTGGAGCATTCCCATGAGGATGACGTTTCTCCATACTATCTTCCACACTCTCTTCTCGGCCGAAGGTGGTACGATGACTGGGGCATCTGTGTCCTCATTCACAGCATCTGTTTCGTAGAGGACCCAGGAGCCACCAGTTTGCCCTTGAGGAGGCATATTATCTGGAAAAAAAAGAAATGCATAAGTAAAGTAATCCAGAATATATACTTTAATAGTCTGCTGATGTTCCTTTCTTTTAAATTTTCGATAATGTTAGGGTAACTATATTAAAACCAATAAAACTGTATGTTCATTAGGGTACAGTGCTCTCACCTTTCATTTTAGCGGATAATGCAATCACAAATAATAATAAACATGTAATCGATAACGGTAATTAACTGCTAATTAGACCACAGGCCACGAAATGTTACAACATCACACAATACGCACAGAAATATTTGTTTGTTGATGTTTCCACAGCCAATTCGAATCTGTTAATGAAAGTGCGTCATATTTATGCTAAAATTCTAGTCCGTTATCTTTTAAAACGTTTAGGTAATCCTTATCTAAGATAAAATTTTGATACTTTAATTTTGCTTGTCACGATATTTTAAATAGTAGACGTATAAAGTAGAAACTTAAAGGGAACGAAAGTTTGGGAGTTACATCCAAGATTCGATACCGGGATTCAAAAGATCTGTGCAAGATAAAACTGTGCCAAATCCAAGCAGTCAAGTTGGTAATATAATGCGGGCTACACAAGTTTTAGCTTTTATTCTTTGGTTAACTTACGTAGTTTATGCGGATTAGGTAAAATGTATTAGAGCACCAGTTAAGACGTCTGGGCTGGATGGGGAAACTTTGTCAAGTGGACTGGATGCATAGCGTCGGATGTATTTATTGATCTCGGAACTAGATGCGATTAATACTTATCTATCACGTTTTAAAGCAAAGTAACTGTCCATAATGTTTGAATAGGTCACGTTTCATATTTGTAACAACATTTTTATCATTCAAGGGGCAAACTATCTCCGAGTTTTCAATTTATAATGTCTGTTTTATCATAACAAAATGATCTGGAAGTAAATTAAAAGACTCGGCGCGTTTTATGATACAAATAGATGGGTCTATCACCAAACGTGGATCTACATATCTTTAATATCAATGTCCCAGGTGCATCCCATGAGTCACTGATGTGTCTCGTATGTTTTGAAAGATTATATATTATGTTATCATTGTATATATGTAATTCCGCAGAAAGAATCGAGAAAGTTTTATTTCATCCGATTTCTATAAAATAAAACTAATGAAAAAAAAAAAACCGGGCAAGTGCGAGTCGGACACGTGCACTAAGGGTTCCGTACAAACTTACCTATGAAAACAATAAACGCCAAAAATAAAATTAAAATTGACGTAACTTCAAATTTACAATTTTGAGATTTTTTCCTATACCTACTTGTGCGATGAGACCTTGCTTCATGCCAAATATCAGTATTCTAGGTCAACGGGAAGTACCCCATGAATTTTTGATTCTCTTGAGAGTGCAGAAATGTACATTTTTTGCGACATAAACGACCGTACCTTTTTTTCTCGTTAACTCAGAAATTTGATTTTTCCACAGAAAGAATCGAAAAGTTTTACTTCATCCAATTTCTATTAAATCCCAAATAAAAATTATCATTTATTATATTTTTTGCTCCATTCACAATGAGCACAAAAGAAATTTTTCATAAAAAGTAGTTTTTATGAAAATTTATTTAATTATTTTTATTTTATTTCTTGTTTTTGCGATAACTGCGATACCACGGGTACAACTTGTTGTACCCATGGTATCGCGGTTATCGCACAGGGTAATTCCTTAGCGACCTTTAGACGGACTGAACGAAAGGAGATAGATTTAGGGCTGTCTACATAATCAGAAATAATATTAATTAGTCGTAATCAGAATACACGTAATACAGAAATAAAAGAATAAACGTAAATAATATACCGAAATAAACGAATAAATATCAAATAAGTATATAATTAAGAAAAGGGAATAAAAAATTGTGGCGAAAGGTAAAACTCTTTAATTTTTTAGGGTTCCGTACCTCAAAAGGAAAAAAACGGAACCCTTATAGATCACTTTGTGGTCCGTCTGTCTGTCTTCTGTCAAGACTCTTTATCTCGAGAACGCGTAGAGGTATAGAGTCGAAATTAAAGCCATATACTCTGCGGTCTCTTGAAGCTGTAAAAAAGTCACATTTCTGATTTTCAAAAAACGTATATGTTGATACTGTCAAGGGAATTAAAATTCTTAAGGTACTCCCGTTGACCTAGAATACTGAAATTTGGCATGAAGCAAGGTCTCATCGCACAAGTATAGGGAAAAATCTGAAAACTGTAGTAAAAAGTAGTTACGTCACAAAATTTACAGTTTTCAGATATTTTTGCAATTCGGAAAAACCTTCTCAAAAAATCAGTGAAATCTCAGTGCGCGAGTAGCTATGTTATATACTATGTTTTTTTGTGTTTTTAAAGTAGGTGCTTACTTAAGTAAAGGTATGTACCTCGTATAGTTCCAAAATAGTATTTTTACAACCATGTATGTAGATATAATTAATCGTGTACCTAATGAAATAGACACAATAAACAATTAACACTAATCCACAGGCAATAGCGATTAAATCACTAAATAACAATGATTTTTAATCATTATCAGTTTGATAATTCTATTTCACGTGCAAAGAATCATTAGGCGTATTTCCCTGTTTTAATATATCTAGAAAAATTATAGAAAATTGGAAAGAACAGAATCAAAAGATCCAAGAGCTCCATAAGGATTAAATTTATTTTCTGTACAGCTAGAGATTGGATTTCCCTGCTGGAGTCTTAGCCTGGCTGCACACGAGCCACACGCGATAACCACAAATACCGCTACCTGAAACTAAAAGCGGCTGTAAAGCTAGCACACACGCGCGACAGCCACTTGTGGTTAGTAGCCGCTTTTTTTAAGCCATGCTTGACGGGGTTCAACGAATGATTGGATTATTTATAAAAAGAGGAACTGACTAAATAACATATCAACGTACAGGTAACTACTGGGACTAGAGCGTGAAATTTTGTGTATTTTCCATTTATAGCTAGTCTGATATAAATAATTCTATATTTATGTCCATTATTCCAATGTACGAAAGGATCACGTACGCGCGTTGCCATTGATTCGAAATTGTTAACTGAAGCGAAGGGGCCTAGGAGTGGGGTATAGCGCGACTGGCATGTATCGGCGTTTTGTGCTGGCGTACCTATAGTGCTCAGTGCCGGCCACAAGAAGCAAGCAGCGACAACCACTGTATGAAAACTAAAGGAAATAGATCGGTGGCGGTGCTTTGTGGATGTGGTCTGTGGCCCGTGTGCAAGTGAAGAGTGAATAGGTACTTTTTAACTACTTTTTAGCAAGCATTTGCATCACTTACCATGAAATGATTATGCGTGAGCATATTAATAATAAAAAAACATCACTTGTATAAAAAAAACCTTTTTAAAATATTAAACGTGAGTTTATTTTTGACAATGGAAAACTTTACCTTTTAGTTAAAGACGCGGGGTCAACTAGTTCCGCAATAAAAGTGACTGCATAGCCGCGTCCATAATGCTTCATGTAAAATTTCCGAAGAATGCAATAGCACCGAAAATGACTCCGGTAGCGTCAGATGCGTTTTATTTTAACACGTCATCCTACTGCAAGTTTTAACCTTCACTTTGTAAAGTTGAAGCAAATTCAGCATTTATTTTTCACGATAAAGGCAATCTGTATTTTATGAACGAAATTGTAAATTGTGAAAAAAAATTTATCAAACACTTGATCCATTTTAATTGAGCTTCAAGTTATACAAACACGTAATTTTTCTCTACACGAGATCATAAAACATTTGAGCCAGAAAATCACGAGCATTCTTTTTAGGTACGTTTTTGACACGATTGTTTAACGCTAATTTTATGCATTTTTTTTAACGGTAAAGATTATATCAGCTAAAATGTAGATAAGTTTCGCGAGATAATGTCACAAATCTTACCTCTCCCCACCCTTCGAATTGCAAGGCTAACGAGAAACGTTGGGTAGAATAACAGAGCTAGTTGAAAGTGATGCAGTCGAGGCTATTTATACAGGGTGGGTGCAAACCTACGTATGCAAATACTTATTGAATGTTCGTATCTACAGGGGAATTGAAAACATGTGAAGAGGGTCTCTTCTAAATGTTATTGGTACCGACTGTAACCTTTCGTTTTTTTTTTTTTAAGTTTCATATTTGTTTTTTAATGTTTTTTTTTTCTAAGATTAGTGATTTTACCATTTTTGAGGTGATAAATCATGAAATAACTTCTCCCCTTCAGAATGGAGTGTGAGGGAATGTCAGACTTTTACTGACTAAAACTCTCAAAACAAAAAACTGATTATGCTCGTTGTTCTCACGGTCGCGAGTGCGACTGCTGAGCGCAGAGTTTTAGGTTCGGAGGTCGAGCAAAAACTGGTACTGGGTTTTTTTACTAGGAATTATTATCAGAAGACTTAAAGTCACCCAAAGGGCAATGGAAAAGGTTATGCTCAGAGTTTCCTTGCGTGATCAAATCAAGAATGAGGATATCCGCAGGAGAACGATGGTTACCGACATAGCACGAAGAATCGCCAAACTTAAGTGGCAGTAGGCAGGGCACATTGCTCGCAGAACGAATGGCCGTTGGGGCCGAAAGCTTCTGGAATGGCGACCACGTACCCGAAAACGTAACGTTGGAAAGCCTCCTACAAGGTGGACCGATGACTTGGTAACGGTTGCGGGAGTCCGATGGTTGTGAGGCGCATAGGACCGTTCGTTGTGTCGATACTTGGGGAGGCCTATGTACAGCAGTGGACGTCTTTCAGCGGAAATGATGATAATGATGATGAATTATTCCGCAGGTGCCAGAAGTTTGGCAGTTGTTGATATGGTACCCCGTATCCGTCACCGTCACGTTAGGCCGTTGGCCCTGCGGCGTCTCATTTTTCTCCGGTCGTATCAGATTGCCTTCCTATCTGACTATGAGAGTAAACCTGTGTTTACGACACAGAGAGTACACCTGTGTTTACGCAATTTGGTGTAGGTCAGAAAATGCTTTACTACCGGGAAAATTGTCCGCCATTTTCTTCATTATTATTTAATTTAATTCTGAATAATGATGAAATAGTGCAAAATATTAACTGTGTAACTACCTCCTTGTTTATCAATGGGAATGACTAAAATTACACAATTGCTGCTATTAGATACTGTTTCACGGATACATGATGATCGTGATTCACTTACCCATTACTCACGATTATCTAAGTGGAAATAATTAGGTATTTTTCTACATACTTGTACGCCTGCTGATTTTTATTGAAGTCTGTGATTTTTGCAAGATTGAGATTCGCATTTTTACCAAAGATTTGTGGCTTTAGGTTCGATGTTTCGATTTACTTTATTTACAGAATACTTTATAACTTGTAATGTACACTAAAATAAACTATTGCATAGGTACATACGCCGACGGCCACGAGACCCCCCCCCCCCCCCCCCCCCCAGGCGTTCACGGCGTTCGCTCGCTCATGGTCTTCCTATTGTGTCTCTAATTACGGTACTCAAACGGTACTTAGCTCTCTATCTAAAGACAGCCCACATAGAGCCTGCATGTAGGAAAACGAGACATCAGCTCTTCCACTTCTAAGCTGCCTACTGCATTGCTCGCTGGATACAGGGCAAAGTACTTAGAGAACACAGGTATCCTCTACAAAATGGTCAACACTAAGGCACTGCTGGCCTTCCTCAAGGTGGGCTGGATCGAATAATTTTTACCACCCGTACGTAAATACGCGTTTTAGATGTGGAGTTGCGGACACCAACTCGAAATACAAATATAAATACATTGGGCACGCCACAATTATGGCGGTAAGTCCCCTCTTTGAGGAATGGCTGGAAAGACCACATGGCGTCCTTACCTACCGCATGACGCAGGTCCTCATCGGACATGGTAAGTTCGGGAGGTTCCTGCACCGAATTCGTGCGGAAGACACGCCCGGGTGTCGCAACTGTGCGGAACGCCCGGAGGACACGGTGGAGCATACGGTGGAGGTGTGCCCCGCTTGGGCAGAGCAACGCCGTGTCCTCGTGGGGGCGATCGGCGGCAGTGATCTCTCGCGCCGGGCATTGGTACAGGCCATGGTCCGGAGTGAGGAGGAGTGGCAGGCGGTCGCCTCCTTCTGCGAAGCAGTAATGCTAGCAAAGGAGGCGGCCGATCGCGTGAGGCAACAGCAACGGTCCTCACGCCCCAACCGACGCCGGGATTCCGATCCCGATTTCCGGCCACCGTAGGCGCAGGCTTGCGGACGGCGAGCAATGGGTGGCTCGCCATCCGACCGTCCGGTAACTGTCCGGACCGAGCCCAAGCCGTCGACGGCGCGTATTGTTCCACGCGCGCCTCAGGGTGATGTCAGCAAATCGTAGGGGCCCAGCAGGGTCGAAGCCTACAGGGGCCACGGGTAGTGTGAAAGCGAAGCCCAGGGCCCCGAGATGAAGGCAAAGAGGGAACAGGAGTGAGTTTTTAGTCAGTAAAAGTCTGACACTATCTCTCGCTCCACCCAAGAGCGGGATTTGTCATTAGATGATTTTCACATCTTAAAAAAAAAAAAAAATATAAATACATACGTCGTATTTATTCAATAGCCACTAAAACAAAACAAACAAAGAACAGTGCTGTATCTTTGAATTGTTGTTATTACTACACAGTTACAGAGCCGCGGTCCTAGTTTCAGACTTTCAGTGTTTCAATTTAATGTTGCACTTAAAAACTCTACCCGATACACTAAGTTTAGTCTGGATCGCCTTACCTTTTAAAGTTTGGATTGCCAAGAATTGTAGAAATAGATAATAAAATATTCATTTTGTAAAACTAGCCTTACTGGCAAGGTTTCATTTAAGGTCTTTTCTACATTTATACCCACAGGAAAAAGCAAGTCTTTTTTTCATGCAGGAATTATACAGAACACGTGTGTAGCATCGTTCTACAATCCTTTGTATTTTCTAAATTGGGAAATCGTCAAATAACTTCTCTCGCTCTGGGTGGAGCAAGAGAGCGTGTCAGACTTCTACAGACTAAAACCCACCTATTGCTCTTTGCGTTCCCCGGGAACTCTTTCGAATATTTCCGCAAAGCATCGACCCGACTCTAACTTGGCCATTACCAGATGCCCGGATGGTGAGCTACTCATTGCTTGTCGTTCGCAAACCCCCAAAATTTGATATAACAGGTCATCATATGCAACAAAGTCTTTAGATGAACATTTAGACGCATTTTCTGCTGACAGTAAATGGATTAAAAGTTTTTTAAAGTTATTTCGATCTATTAGTTTCTGCAACAAAATATTAAATCACAATCTAAAAGGTAAAATCCAGCACGTGACTAGTAACGTTTGTGCCTTTCTCGATAAGCCCCGTTAAGCCTTAAGCTCGACATCCAATCACACGTGAAGGCGCGTTTACATTAGTACTGTGAGTGGATCTGATAACACAAAATACTAGCTCAAAAATAGCACGTGTTGGCAATTTATGCAGCCAAGCCCAAGAGACTATAGGAATACTATTCCTACACTAGAGTGAAGGATGATCGATATCAAGTAATCGGTATCGATATTGACACACATACTTCGATTTTGCTTCTGGGAAGAGGCAGATTGCTTAATGGATGTATAACTTATCAACCCATCGATTTCTTGACTGTAGGCCATCGAATGAAAATAATCATCGAGGGATATTCGATAATTAAACGACTTTCAAAGTTTCGAAATGTTTTGGATTCACCGCAATACATTTTAGAGTGCGTTCCGTATCGTAACGATTTTGATATTAGCGACTACTTATCGTGTTCCGATTCACTTATCGTGTTTATGTCGCTGACATCGATTATGACGATTGGAACGGTTTTGACAGTTCTTGGAACGTCTCATCAAGATACATTTACTGTCTTTGAATGAAGCCGAACCGAATAAAAATTCATTGTGGATAAACGTTGATTAAAACTAAGTCTTTTATCCAATAATTCTATAGGGAAATAAAATTTAATGCTGATTTAACCAATCAATTCATTTTTGACATAAACAAACAAACTTTTGACAGGTCGTGCACAGCAATAATGAAATGGGGCGTGAGCACGATGCAAGATGGTGTCGATAATGACGTTATGTATGAAATCAAGAAATCATTGAAATCGATGTTAATAGCGATATTGACGATATTCGGAACTCAGCGTAAGTAGCGCATGTAATCTATTTTTGACACTATGTAGGTGACACTCTGTGTACAAGGTTATCACGAGATTATGTCTCGTAAGTCGAAATTGCTACACTAGTGATGTACCATATCAAATTGATTTGATTGATCGTTGACGAATCCTGTAGTTTCGGTCGGTCCTTAGCAAGGCAGTTTAGTAGCAACTAGTGTGAACGAGCCCACAGATTCCGTTTTATACGCCTCTAATATATCGTTTAGGCAAACATAATAACAGCAAAGTCTAAAATAATTCAAGATATAAGCAGCTTTAACTGTCACAATCTCGAAGACAGCCGACCTTGTGGACAGTTCAGAAATAAAATATTACGTGGTGTTTTAAGTAATATTAAATTACTTAAACTTCTTACCTTTAAATTCATAGTAGTAATGGTAAATTTAAGAAGGTGCTTAGTTATGACATTTTTGCTTAAGTGTTTTCGGTGTATGGTGCATTTATTATACTGGTAATTTACCTAAGATAAGTTGATATGTGTTTTTTTCAAGAACTTGCAACTTTTAGTAATTACTTTGTTATTAAGTTCTTTTCTAACTTACGAAAGAATTTTTATATTAGTATTTTTTATTTGAGAGAGCAGTGGTGGCCGAGTGGTAACGGCCCCGACTTACGAGTTGTATGTAGGTCACGGGTTCAAACCCAGCCAGGCGCATTACTTTGTTTAATTTATTTCATAACCACTTGCTCTCAAAACGGTGAAGGAAAACATTGTGAGGAAACCGGCATGTCCTAGAACTGAAAATTCGAAGATATGTGACATTTACCAACCCGCACTGGGCCCGCGTAGTGGATTACGGCCCATTCCCTCCCCTAGAGAGGAGGCCTGAGTCCCAGCAGTGGGAATATCAAAAAGGCTGATTATGCTTATGCTATGCTATTTTTTATCGCCCAAACAGTTTGACGACTTTACCATCGAATCGAAAAGTAGAACTTTAAAAAATGAAAAACAACATGAAGTCGTTTTTGTAACATGTTATCATACATTCATGACGAAAAATAACTAAATGTTAAAACAAAAGCAACATTAAGTAGATAACCGTTAAACGGGCCATAACATCACACTTTAGCATGTTATTTCAAAACATTCATACTTCATTTGAGCTTGTTATGCGTTATAACAAGCTAGATATCGCATATCTGATGATACACACGCAACCGTTACACTATCCACTTCATATGAAAAAATGCTGCTGTTTTGGTAGGTACATTAATATTCGCATAATTCAATAAAATGTGAGGAACGGCAGTTTTTTTTTTCATAATTTTACGCGTGGTACTATAGTAAAAATTGTTTTTATGGTATTAACGAATATTTTCACCCTTGAAAGATTTTCAATGGACTAAAAGTATCTTATATTACATTTCCAGGATGGATTTTATTTTCTTACATTTGCAGGATTGTTCGAAAGAATTACTGTGGCACTGCAACGCATGAACAACTGGACGAATGCTGGTGGATTTTAGTCAGTAAAAGAGCAATTGGAGGAATGCTGTTGGATTTTAGTCATTAAAAGAGCAACTGGAGGAATGCTGATGGATTTTAGTCAGTAAAAGAGCAATTGGAGGAATGCTGTTGGATTTTAGTCATTAAAAGAGCAACTGGAGGAATGCTGATGGATTTTAGTCATTAAAAGAGCAACTGGACGAATGCTGATGGATTTTAGTCAGTAAAAGAGCAATTGGAGGAATGCTGTTGGATTTTAGTCATTAAAAGAGCAACTGGAGGAATGCTGATGGATTTTAGTCAGTAAAAGAGCAAATGGAAGAACGCTGGTTATATTTAGTCAGTAAAAGAGCAACTGGAGGAACACTGGGTGATTTTAGTTAATAAAAGTCAGGCACTTCCTTTTGTTCCATCCAGAGCGGAGTTATTTGATCATTTCTCAAAAAACGAAACCCTTTATAGTCTTAATCCTTTATTATTATTTTTTGATATGGATAATAAAATATTAATTTTGTAAAACAAGCTTATTGACAAGGTTTCATTTAAGACTTTTTCTACATTCATACTCCATAGAAGACACGTCTTTTTTTCTTGAGTGTAAGCAGAAGTTATATAGACACTCGATGCTACTACCCTTTTATTCAGAGATAAAAAATCATCAAGTAACTTCTCCTGCTCCGGGTGGAGCGAGAGGGAGTGTTAGACTTTTAGTGACTAAACCCATCTGCCCCCCTAGCCAAGTTACGATCGTTTCGTTTGCATCAAACGCCTCGAGTAGACCACGCTTCCGATTCCTTTATTCTGACCACGTGACCTGACGTTGAGATGACGTCAGAACAAAGGAATCGGAGGCGAGGCCTACCCAAGGCGTTCCACGCAAACGAAACGATCGTAACTTGGCTAGGGGGGCTGTGCTCTTTCATTGCCCTTTACGTTTCAAGGCCATAGTAATTCTTTTTGAACAATCCTGCAGCCTTATTTGGTGCTATAAACTTAATTCTGTTTTCGTTTTACATATTAATAAATAATTGTACTATATTTGTATTGATAACACACTGCCATTGACCTTGTTTTGTTTTTCATTATTATTTTAAGAAATGAAGCTATTTTTTGACGCATTCCATTTTAAACCTGAAACCGGCTAAGTTAACCTAGTTGTAAAATATAATATTACACTAATGTAGTTATTCCATGTGAGATATGTAAATTACTATTGTATGCTTATTTATCGTGACAGTTAATAGAAAATTGCATGATTAAACAATAGATTATAAAATATTTTAATTAGTTTGTCCTAGATTGGAAAACAATAGTTATATATATATATATATATATATAATAAAGGCGAAATACTACTCATATATTAATACAAACTTAAAATTTGCCAGGTAGGTTCTTTATAGGGTGCATTCAATGCATCAGCTATGAACGGATTTTACAAAACTGCACCCCTAAGAAGGTAAAACGGGGGTTGGAAATTTGCATGGAGAAACCTATTTTCACGTGGGCGAAGACGCTGGCAGAAGCTAGTATATATATAATAGTATAAGGCATGTTAAATATAACAGAAAACAGAGTCCTGACTGACTCGTAAACGTCCAGGCTATAAAGGCTTGAGAACTGACATTTTGCACAGAAATTCCTAACATGATGCATAAAAAGAATATGGAAGCAATTTCCACACAATACTTAAAGATCTGAAAACGGAGGCAAAGTTTTATATGGAAAATATTTTGTATAAGTACCGTTAGATTTCTTTCTTTTGACGCGGTCGTAGTCGTAGGCACCAGCTAGTTGTTAATATTCGTAAACCTACCCCTTCGGAAATATCATGAAATAAAAAGTAGTGGTTGAGATCGGCATTTTTAGAATAGCATCTTCGAAACTGATCAGTAAGAAAATATATTATAACGATAAAACGTTCAAAAAGTTGAATTCAAGATCATTATTTGACAATAGATAATATTTACCAAAAGATTCAATTCACACACAATTTGTGTTAGAATAAAAAGAAAGAATATTTGTGGAAAATAACAAAGGATAATTTGATAAATATTATTTTTGTGTTAGCTCTTAAAATCAGGCTTTGTCCGACTATCAATTGTGATTTTTATTAAGTTATAATGGCATTATTCTTTGTAAGTTAAACATTATAAAAACTTTATAAATTTTCAATGTATCACCAGTTTTTTACATGGTCAACGTTAAAAACATTTGGCGAACTCTAATTTGCTGACAATGATCTAATATAGCGAATTCTATGCTGATTCGACGACCAGCCTGGCTATTGATGTGTGTTTACCGCGGTGACGAGTGCGCGGGAGTGGCAAGTGGCGTGATCCCTCTGATGCGATCACAATCGGGCAAGATCGCGTTATAGAGCGCGCTTTGTGTGCAATAAAAGGTGACAGTTCGCGATCTCGCGCGCACAAAGAGTCCTTCATATTAGTAACCTTTTGTAATCGGACTACGCGTTGAATTACTACTAATTGTAGCAAAATTTTAAAACCAATCAATTAGATATACAGTTGAAAATTTTGTTCACAAAAATACTTGAGGCCTGAATTTAATAAGGTTCACTTCTTTAAACCATTTGGAATGAACAATATTATAGTTGCGGCAACAAGTCAAATAGTATTAATTATAATGTTAATTAATTAGATAGGTACACTGAATATTCTCCACACTAAAAACTTTTGAAACTGATTTCAATAAGTCCTTCAGACGACTTTAAATTTTGTAATGAAGAAACTTGAATAATAATGAAAAAAAAATAAATAATGTGAATAATGTAGACAGTAAGAAATCATGACTTACATTCTAGTTTAATTTAAAAAAGATATTAATAACACGTTATCTGGTTTATTTTAAAATTAACGTGCAAGTTAATTTTAATTCAATACAACTTTTAAATCCGCGTCGGGTTTCAATGTTTCCTTTCAATATATTTTTTTATAGATCGGCACTCTATATGTCAAGTTTATGAGGATGGATGTATGGACAATATTATTTGTTACTATTTTACGCAAAATCTACAAAACGGATTTTGATGAAACTTTGCAGTAATATAGCTGCACCATAATAACACATTCATTCATTAACACGCGTTGGGGCTGAAAGGTTTTGGAGTTGTGACTGCGTACCGGAAGACGCAGTGTTGGAAGCCCCCCTACAAGGTGGACCGATGACCTGGTGAAGGTTGTGGGAATCCGATGGATGCTAGACGCACAAGACCGTTCGTTGTGGCGAAATTTGGGGGAGGCGTATGTCCAGCAGTTGACGTCTATCGGCTGACATGATGATGATGATGATAAGAACACATGCTATAATTTATAATGGGATTAAGTACTAATTCCACGGGGGTGAATTCGATGATAAATTATTTTGAACCAAAATCATTATTGGTATCTAACCAAATATAATACTGGGTAAATAGATTTTATTCTTGCCCAGTTACAAAAAAATATAGTTAAAAAATTTTGTATACTCATTTGTACATATTATTATTTTCAGTTTGTAAGTACTTATACTTATAAGTTATTTATTAGTTTAGTTGTTTACTAGTATATTATTGTTATTTTCTGTTGCAAGTTAAAGATAAAATAAACCCACGCGAGAATTGTTCGAATCATCTACATGATTTTTATAATAAGATTAGAAATCAACAGGTTTATTAAACTTTTTTCGCGAAACTCGTAACTTATTAAGTACGATCTTTTTATTTCAAAAGGGCAATTTTATTTTTGGATCCGAATAATAGCTACTTAATATTATAAATGTGGAAGTAAATTTGTCTGTCGGTAACGCTTTCACGGTCAAACTACTAAACCGATTTTGACGGAATTTAGTACGGAGTAAGTTTGAATCCCAAGAAAGGACACAGGCTACTTTTTATTTAGTTTCAACCGTTTCAAAACATTCTCGCAAACGAAGTCGTGGGCCAAAACTAGTCTATTATAACTAAATTGCTTCACACCATGATAATGTTGCGAGCTGCTATTGAACGATGATCGAATTAATTAGTTGATGCTTAATCAGGCTTAGTGGTCTTCATCATAACATGTTAGGTATTAATTCCAGTAGTAAATAATTAAGTCCTTGATTGGATATTGGAGATTATCGCGATCCTAGTAATATTTTTTCAAGACACTCGAAAACCCACTCTTGTCCCTACTGTTTTTAGGCATACAATTTACTGTTTACCGCACTAGTACGGAAAAGTGCACGAACTCGCCGCCGCTACAATTTATTGTATTTATCTTATCAGGCTGGGCGCCACGCCGCCCCCACGAGTCACTGATCAGCCTCCGTTTATTTATTTCTTCATAAATGTATTGAAATACACGTGGAAATTTGTCACTGCAGCAATTGGCTCCTTATCACAATCGCCTGCGGTTCCGGTGAACTTTGTCTCGGGCACAATGACAAACTTTCTCGACTTGTATCAAAATGTTACTATTTTACTTGTGACTTGCCCTGGCTTTACACGATTAGAAATTATTCACATTTACGTTCTTACTTCATTGATCTTTCTACTAGTGAAAACCGCATCGAAATCCGTTGCGTGGGTCGTTTTGCGGATAAACAAACAGGACGCGGAAAGCGACTTTGTTTTGGGTATGTGAGATGAATAGCCTTTCACCAATCTCATAAAACCCAAATAAGTATTTTTTATTACTACTGTATGGGATTTCGGGACAGGAAAATGCCAAGAGAAATGAGGTCTGCACACAGTGCTATTAGGTGTTTCCGGACCAGATCATATATGTTCCTGTCTTATGTCCTTATCGTGTCTGTCAGCTGATCTTGTTTTAAGGAAGTTTTTTAGTGTAAATACTTCTAGAAATGATAATACTTATAATTTTATACGTCAGATGATAATGCCTTATATTTTTATACATCATAAACCGTTTCGGAAGTGGCTGCAATTTCGTTCAAAGTAATTTTAAGAAGTACTTACTAATGTCATCTTGAGTTGGTACACAACGATATTATGATGATAAAAACTTTGTTTATCTATTATTTTGGTTCTGGTTTTTTACTTTGAAACGATTTTGAAACGGTTAACTTTGAAATTGAAAACCAACCTCACTTATATAATAGAGAAAAGGTGGTAATGTGGCCTTCTACTTGGTTTTTGAGGCCTCCTGTAAAAATACTAGATTAATAAATCAAATAAGTACGTTACAGTATTCTTTACTTATTGCCCTATGCATATCTTTATGTAGAATTAAAAAATAACCACATATTTATACAAAAAAAAATGTTTTCTTTATAATAACAAATTTGACAACATGACATTAAATGAGGGTTTTATGGTACCCTGGGGGCCGTAATAAAAATATTAAACTTTAATTAAACCTTTGCGGCAAAAATCATAAATATAATATTCGCCTTCAGGGCCAGCAAAAGCTGTATGAGCCCATAAATTGCAACTCAGGTACTGAATCTACTTTTCTCCATGTCTACCGCTAGAATAACTTGTTTCACAAAACATGCCGCTTGTATCTAAGCTTTCAGACATCCTATCTGAATTGACTTGATCGTCATATTCAGTCAGTTTCTATAACTGCGTCACTTTCAGAGCTACAGCTGCTGGATGTATCTACTCTCATACATCCAGCAGTAACTCATACATTTAGACATTGGTTAAACATTTTATATGGCCCCCGGGAACCATAATAGGAACAATATGAGGGGGTCAAATTACAAGTATTAAAGTATATGTAACCAAGCGAAAATACACAAATTTATTGAATGTTTTTGCACAATTTCCTTCATAATACAGTTGAAAAAAATTGTCAAACAATGTTCAAATCATCAAAATTAAAACTTAGTTTGTCTAGAAAAAAAAAAATGCAGAGCCGTTTTAAAAGTTTGACATTTGCGTGTTACGTCTGTTTTAAATGACAAACGAACGCAACACCATCTCACGAATTTTGTTGGTTATATTCGATAGATATCACAAGGGGTCCGCAGTCCAAGTACATTATAGTAGATGGCATATTTCTAAATTATAAATATGTAAGAGGGCTAAGACATCTGCAAGGGCCACATTACCAACTTCTTCTCCATGCATTTTATGTTGATTGAATTAAACATTGCAAAAAACCATGCACTTAAAATGTAAAAAAAAATATATAAATGTGCATAAAAAATAGAATACATACAAATAAATTGTTTTCATATAATTCAATAAACTACATGTTATTGAATTGTAACCTTCAAAATAGCCGGCATTTTATTATTGTAATGTATACACTTTTAATATGCACAGAAATATACACTCGTTTACGTTGAGTAATAGGAAGAGAACTATTTAATTTATATAAAATCAATACCTAACTTCCATAAATTAATTTTGAATTTCTGAGAAATTTAATTAAAATCTTAAATTATACCTAAGTAGTTGCTGTTGCAAAATATTCTTTTTATTTATTTTTAATTTTAAGTTGTAAAGAACAGTATAACTAATTCCATAGCACTGATAAAACGGTTCACTGAACTTTTTAAAACTTAACAAATAATCAAGATGAAATTTCCACACAAAATAATATTTGATAGTTTTCCACACAAAACTAAAATTATTTTTGGCATATGTACTGTTTTTATAAATTATCGGAGAATCTTCAATGTTTTTATTATGTTGGAAACAAGTAAAAACACTTATTTGAAACACTTTAAATAATCATTAGCAAAAGGCACACAGTAGTAAGTATATTTAATCTTAAAAACGATTAATAATAGAAAAGGTTACCTGTAGTGTTAGTACGTAGTAGTAGCAGAACTAGCGAGAGAGGGTATCATCCACTCAATATCACGCCTAGTTGCAACTCGTTAGATGTGATTGATGACAGACGCACCGCAGAAGACTGGCAGCTGAATTTCCTAGCGACTGATTATATACAAATGCGATTTCACGATCGCGGGAAGATGCGCGCGCGCATTGCGTGATGTCACCGCAAGGACTTAGGGTCAAAATACACAATCCCGCGTGGTCCAATCAGCGGGTGGAGTAATGCACACAGACGTTGGTTTTGGTGACCTTTGGACCAAACTTTTGAGAAATTACTAAGTTCGTCGCAATTAAAAACTTCCGAATTGATTGTTATATACTGAAATTTTAAAAATAAATGATGGATCGAGTAACCGCGGTGCGGCCCTGAAACGCCAAGGGCAACGGAAGGATCACAGGTTCGTTTTAGCCAGTAAAAGCACTCAACAAGTTTGACACTCCTCACTCCACTCAGATTGATAGGAATAAAAAAAATAAGGTCTGTATCTACCTAATAGCTTATCTTTCGGTTACCAATCTTCTTCCATACTTTTTTTATTATTCGTCTTTACAGGCTTTTGTAAACATCTTTCACTCAGTTCAGCAACATTTTTAGGGTTCCGTACCTCAAAAGGAAAAAAAAGAAATCCTTATAAGTATACTTTGTTATCCGTCTATCTGTCTGTCAAGACCCTCTATATCGGGAACGCGTGGAGGTATCGAGTTGAAATTAAAACTATATACTCAGGTTTGCGGTACCTTGAAGCTGTAAAATTATCAAACTTCTAAGTTAGAGAAAAAGATACGGCCGTTTATGTCGCAAAAAACGTATATTCGTATATTTCGACACTCTCAAGGGAATAAAAAATCATAGGACAGAATACTGCGATTTGGCCTAAAGTAAGGTCTTAAATACAGGTAGGTATAGGAATAAATCTGAAAACAGTAAATTTGACCCTATTAATTTTAAGTTCCTAATGTAATTTGTATTTTTGTTGTATAATAAAGAATATCTATCTATCTAATTTGTTGTTCATACAAAAAAAAAAGATTATCTATTTTTGCTTTTCAGAAAAATCTTTGAGACTCCATTCGGGAATCGAACTATTTACATAGGTAAGTTTGTACGGAACCCTCAGTACACGAGTTCGACTCGCACATGCCCAGTTTTTTTTAATATTCTTCTACCGCTACAGCTATCTAAATTCATACTCATAAGTAACTTTCGTCACATAATATTCGTCGCTATAATCATCAAGCGATAACAAAAAGCAATAATAAAAAACGCGAACTCGACGCGTTTTAAACGACAACTTCAAGTGACAACAAAAGCAACAACAAAAAACACGACCAACAGGCAACAATTGAACAAACGTAGGTACGCTTGTTTATATGCTGTGTTTGTAACTACTTAAAACCTGTTCCTATCCCAATCGCTTTTAGGCACGCAATTTACTGTTTTTTGCTCTAGTGCGAAAAAGTGCATTTATTGTATCTGGCTGAGCACTAAGCGACACCGACGAGTCACGCTTCCTTCCCCGTTCATTTATATATTCGTAAATGTATTAAAAACTTTCTTAACTTTATCCACTTCTGGGAAAAAGGCCTCCCTCCCTCAACTCCTTTCATGTTTCGCGAGCCCAATATGTCAATATAAATTGTCATTGTCATTCTTTAATTTGACCAATTTTTTTAGTTCAAAAGTTTATCAGCATTATGGTCTTGAAGTTAATCTTTGATCAATAACCATTTAAGGTTTTATTTTTCGGTGGAAAAATTATCCAATGACATCCCCCGCTCTTGGGCGGACGTTAGGATGTGTCAGACTTTTACTGACTAAAAACCCACTCATGTTCATACCTCCGGTATGATAGGCAACGAAGGGCCGTTATAGGGCCGAGTTTTCCTTTCAGAAACAAACCCTTGGCTCCAGTTGTCTTCGACCCTGCTAGGCCCCTACGGTTTGTTAACATCTTAAGGCGCGTGTGAAACAATACGCGCCTTTGACTTGGGCGAGCTACCCATTGCTCGCCGTCAGCAAGCCCGCGCCTACGGTGGCCGGAAATCGGGATCGGGATCCCGGCGGCTGGGGATAGAGGGTCGCTCCCTCGCGCACCACCGCGCGCTCGGTGTGGTCTCCTCCTTTGTTAACATTACTGCTTCGCAGAAGGAGGCGACTGCCTCCCACTCCTCCTCAACCATTAAAGGTAGGACTTTCTTGATAAATATGACGAGAGCAAAAACTCAAAATTATATAGCAATATAATACCAGGCGTAAAAGAAATCTGAACTCCTTTCATAGTTTTTACCAGCTAATTATTTAATAGGTTTCTAATTCAGTATCTTTACGAAGTTGTCAGACGAGTTTGTCAGCAAAAAACTATATTTTTTCCCAGAAAAACGGTGCTGCTTGGTTCTAATGACTCTCAAATACGCTAGCTGCTCATATAGCGACTCATTAGTACATTGAAGTTCCTATTTATTTATATCTCATATTCATATTATCGTCAGACGACGTCCGCAGTAATTTCATAGAACTTTGCACTTCACCTCGCTTCATATAATTCCGTTGCTTGTCGCTTCTTGGTTCTTCTTCTAGATTTTTTTCGAGGTGGGAAATCATCCAATCACTTCTCCTGCTCTAGGGTGGAGCAAGAGAGCGTGTTAGACTTTTACTGACTAAATCAGCACCCGTGTCCTTCAGTTGCACTTTGAATTAAAGAACCACGGCTTCCCTTTCAAAAAATCTCCCTACGGTTTTGCTGACATCTCTTTGAGGCATGCGTGGAACACTACGCGCCGTCGACGTTTCGGGCTGGGTCCCTACCAGAAAGCAGGACGACGAGCTACCCAATGCTCGTCGCCCGTAAGTCCGCTTTACGGTAGACGGGGATCGTCCTGCGACTCCCGATGCCTGGGACATCTCCAGTGGCGGCGTCGGGCCGTGAAGATGTCCGTTCCCTTACGTTTACGGCCATCTCCTTCGCTAGCACTACTCTTTCGTAGAAGGAGGCGCCGCATCCCTTTCCCTCTCGATCCGGAGCATGACAAGAATCCGGGCCTGGCACACCGCCATCGATCGCCTCCACCAGGATCTATATCTTCCCGGTGACGGTCCGCACAATGATGACACCTGGACGTTTCTGCCACCTGAATCCGAAACAGGAACCTGCCAACATGCATTGTCCCGTGAGGACTTGCTTTATGCGGAATATGCCAACAAGATACCAGATATGATGGAGATAGTTACGCTTCCTTTTCCCTTGAGGATTCCAGTCCAACGCCTGCTTGGGTATGTGATCGGAATCCCTTCAAAGTTTTTGGCTAAACCATCTCCACTAGCGTCGCTTGATCTGGCGATTGATCGCAATCGATCGCAATCGATCCCAACAAATTGAATTATTGCCAATTAGATTAATATCCACAAGAGCTGAGCAGCTTATAATTGAATCAACACCACATTTACGCAGCGTTGTGCCCATCAATCACTTTTGTACTGGCCGGGCGGCGCAGGTTACTCGCAACCTGGCTACAACCCGAGAATCTTTAAGTCAAAGAGTGATTAGGTAGGTATAGGTTCTAGGTAAGCGCGCTCCATCGTCCACCACATCGTCGCTTTCCATCAGGTAGATAGTGGTCAAGCGCGAACCTATCAAGAATAAAAAAAAAACCTACCCATGAGAATTTTTACAGCAAACACTCAGCCAGCCTCTCTTAGCGTCACCAAATCGCCCGGTCCTCGACTTCGATCATTCAATGGTATAACCAAGTACTAAATAATAATATTCCCTTTAACATTGTTCAAAACTCGAACGCTTTGAGTTGTCTTTCATGTTTATAAAAATATTACCGTTTATTATGAGAAACTTTTGTTATGGTTTTACCATTTCATAATATTTTGCTTGTAATCCTCAAAGTTTTCAGCAGAGGTGACGTGATTTACCGCGGCCCTGGAATGTAAAGGGTAACTGAAGGAAAATAGATTATTTTTTTAGGTGGGAAAATCATCCAATGCCTTCCCCCTTAGCAGGGCGAGAGGTCATGTCAGACTTTTACTGACTAAAAACCCACTCGTGTTCCTTGTTTGCCTTATTCTTATTCTTTATTGTACAAACAATTTTATATAGACAATAAAAATAGAACAGTTGATGTACATAGGCCTTCATCCCAGGGCCGAGTTTTCCTTTCAGAAACAGACCCTTGGCCCCAGTAGGCTTCGAACGGCTTCGGCCCCTACGGTTTGCTGACATCTCCTTGAGGCGCGCGTGGAACAGTACTCACCGTTGACTACTTGGACTCGGTGCGGACGGTTATTGGACGGTCGGACTGAAATTATAAGATGATTTTTAACCTCAAAAAGAAGCTAACCTAACAGAAATATACCCACATATTTTGCCAGTCACGTTTTAATCTCCTGTAAAAGTGGGAGAGCCTATTACCACAACATTTAGATACTGTTTGACAGCAGAGGGATACTATTCACGTATTATTGAGAACATTCGCATTCTAACCTCAGTTTCAATCAGACAAATGTACCTCTAACTTACCCATTTCTGACAAATTTTTGACATTAATAGTCACTATGATTTTGCTTAGAATTTGAAATGACTGCAGCGTTTTAAAATGAGAAAACCTAAAGGTCATGAAAGTGCAGACAGCCGCATCAATTGGGTACCGCTCTCACGTGAAAAAAGAGTATCCAGCTGATGAGTAAGATTTTTCTGGGCAAAAATCCTAAACCACGTGCCTCGGGGCTTCAAGTCTGCTATTAAAATAGTGTCAGGATTGTCTATCATTAATTTCTATGTAATGTGTAAAATGTGTAATTGTTGATTTTGACAGGTTTGGTAATCTACTAATATAATGGCGTCATTATAACTTTCCAATGGTCAACCACTGACACTCCATTGAAAGAATTGGCATAGAATGGTAATCTCGTACATATAGACAAATGAATATCTGACGTATGCGGTAATCTGCTAAAATTTTGACAGTTCCTTTGATCAGTGACCTACCATTAGACCGTCATTGTGCAGTTATTGCTTTTAATAAGCTCGATATTGTCATTCTGCCACAACTCTATTACAAGACCATTGACCGATCAATGATCGATCATTATGAATTAGCAGAATACGAACTTTTAACAAAATGACAATGAGATCGTGTTGGAATGACGAATTTATAAAAATAGCAGACTTGGGCCCCAGGTCTTACCTACTATTATAAGCTAACTATTACTATTATAACTACCTCGTTGGTCTCGTGGTTGCTAAGACGACTGTTGAACGTGGGTACCTGGGTTCGATTCCCGGGTTGAGCAAAAAGTAGATACTATAGTTTCTTCTAAAAATATTGAACTAGAAGGCGGCTCGAAATCGTTGACGGGTGAGGTTATACTGCATGCTATCTCATCCAACAGCATGTGTGATAGTAAAAAATGCTTTGATGAGCAATAAAAAGCTAGAACACACACGAATGCACACTCCCATAACGAAAAGAGACGTAAAATTTTATGAACAGACCTTTGGACGTTTAGATATTAAGAAAATTAAATTATTGAAAAGTGTATGTATTGTGTTTAACATTCAAAGATTCAAAAGCATTTATTTTAAATAAAGCATTTACAGGCACTTTTGAAATGTCAAGAAGTTAGTCAGAAAAAATGATGCTAATTGTACATTCCAAAGCGTAGATCTCTATGGAGAAGAATGTGCAAGAAACTCCATGGACATTCTTTTCAATCATGTTTTACAATTAAAAATATCTCTGTTACATTGTTTCTTGTCGCTATCATGTGAGAACAATGTCAATACAGTAAAAATATAAACTAAATATAAATATTAAAATAGCAACTGGCAGCTAAGCGATGACCAGTCTCAACTGTCAGCGCCCGTTCACGTACATGACGCGAATATTAGCACCACTCAGCTCAACCATTTTGAAGGGAACCGATCCAACACACGCGCCACCATCAGTGAGACATTTGAGTGAGCATGACAAACTCTCAACTGCCATGCTCATTTATGTCAAAGAAGTCCAATAGTAACTATATAACATTGGTAAACAATTATTTTAAACACAATTATGCTTATTTAAAGTATTTGATTAATTTGTTAGCAGCACACCGCAGACTACCTACCACCTGTATTATTTTAAGTTCTTACGATCCATGCTAAGTTTGTCTGGTTGATTTCGCTGTCAGCGATAAGACCGCTATGGTTCCCTCATTTACTAGGAATTTCCATACATAGATCTATGTGGAAATTCCCAGTGAGGGTCCACATTATGAATTAAAGTAAAACTAAAGAAAGGTTGCAGTTTTCATCTTATTGACATCCTTCCAATATTATGAATATCTCGATGAATGTTTATTAATTACTCCTCAATAGCAAAACGAGTTTGGATGGGAGCACGGGTACTTTTAATCCCGGATGAAAGTCCTAGAGTTGATGTTCAACTTTTTTTGAGATATCGGATAATGTCTACCACAATGAAAAGGCATGTTTCGTATAATTAAGACAAAAATTAGGTATTTGGTGATAACAAAATGTTCAGCTTAATTATAGGGGAGACCGGGGTAAATGAAAACATGGGTCAAATGAAGCAAATCGATTAACCCAAAAACGTGTTTACATACTAGTACTGTTTGTAAAATTACGGTACAGCAGGGCGAACTGTACCTCACGTTCGGGTAGCTGTGTGGTATCTTCTCGTCTAATATACCACAGTGTCTCAAAACAGTGCGCGTGACATATGGTTCTGAAACGTGGTAAATTACAATGGGCGTCGTCAGAAGGCTTAAAGTCACCCAAAGGGCAATGGAAACAGCTATGCTTTGAGTTTCCTTGCGTGATCGCACCAGGAATGACGATATCCGCAGGAGAATCAAGATTGGCAACATAACCCGAAGAATCACACAAACTTAAGTGGCACTGGGAAAGCATATTGCTCGCAGAATAAATGGTTAATGGGGCCGAAAGGTTCTGGAGTGGCGGGGGCCGACAGTGGACGTCTTTCGGCTGAAAGTATGATGATGATGATGCATAGAAGTTCAATCACAGCAGTCATGTGCAGCTATCTATCTATCTGTATCCGAAAATAATATCTATAAGATAATAACAATTAAATAAAGGAGACTCCATTAAAATCGGATGAAGAGGTAGTTAAAAATCGCGGATATACATATGTACTTAAGGGTCGAATACCAAACTTCTTCTCTTTTTTAAAGTCGGTTAATGACCGTGTTGAGGCTCTGAGGGAGAAAAGGAATGCCTGACGTGTCCCAACTTCTCGCTAGTGCGCGTACCGCTCCTAGGGCGGCATCGTTTTTATGAGGGTCCATCGGTTTTATGTAGGCTCATCGGTTTTACGTGAGTCCATCAATTTTTGACACAGAAAGTAAGATTTTTACTGTTTTTATTTTGTGCAGTCCTCAGAAAAAATTACTCTTCCTTTAAACTAATTCAGAATCGTTGTTCTATGTTTATCTTTGTTGGATTTGTTATAGTCAGTATCGACCTAGAACATTGTACTGGTACCTTTTTAATGTTTGGTGAATAAATTGAAGCGAGGATGTGGGAGCAGTTGGAAAAAAGAAATCGGAGCAGAATCATTCGTTTTGAAACTTACAGTTTCTATTTATTTTTGTTAAGTTAAGAAGACAAAAATACGGCATTCTATTGAAGCTCAAATATAACACAAAATCTTCACATCCTTGTTTAGATACAAGAATAATTGCAACGATCTAACATCAGAGTCAGTGAAATTGGGTTATCTGGCACATAATCAAGTTAAAAAAACCGTACGATTTTATTAAGTACCTATCCCAACATTAGGTTAATCGAAACGATGTTTCAATATAACGATATATATTTATAAATAGCACATACATATGGATGTAACCAGCAAAATCAATAAATTTTTTTTTTCATACTTATCTATGTAATAAAACACAAAAAACGTTACTATTGGCCCCGGTCTCCCCAAGTGATTGTCACAGGGGCAAAGTACAATATTATCAGGAACCGAAACTCCAGTCATGTCTAGTGCATGTACCGTGTAATCAGACAACAGAATTTATTTATTAAATTAAATAACACCTTTACAGTCGCGTCCAGGCGATGTTATAAATAACACTTAATTTACATACTCGTAGTTATGATTTTCTTAAATTAATAAACAAAAATATATGTCCAGACTTTTCTTAATAATTATTTGAGCTGTATTTCGGCAGGTATGAACAGTTAAAAAAGGTTGTAAACCAAATTGACGATCCATTATTCGTATTTATATTTTGTGCTGGTGTCCCCAACTCCACGTCTAAAGTGCATACTTTGCGTACGGTTGGGGCAAATACGTCATTCGATGCACCCCAGCTCCTTAAGGAAGGCCAGCAGTGGCTTGGTATTACTGACTATTTTGGGTACCTGGGTTTTCGAAGTACTTTGTTCTGTATCCAGCGACCACCGAGTAGCTTAGAATCAGGCGAGCTGCTGTCTCGTCCTCCTCGATGCAGGCTCTGCAAAGTAGGCTGTCTGGAAGTCTGTAACACCTATGACGGAGAGGCGTTTATTAAAGGTCCCCCGCCCAGTTATAACGACTGTGATTTTACGGAACTGAGTTTGAAATGATATTCTATTTGATGGCATGGTTGGCGCAGTTTACGTGTTTATTAAGACACCTATAATACAGGTGTATTAACGTAAAGAAATGTTTTTTTTTCTTTAAAAAAAAGATGCATGACCTAACCCCGACGTTTGCTATTGTTATATAAATAATCATATTATAGGTTCTCTTGTGATCTTCCAAGTTTTGTCAGGTAGGTAATTTATGTAGACTTAGTTTTAAATCCTGAGCGCCTAGTCTTTGTGCTCAGGGGGAAAGCTTCAAAATGTGCTCAGGCTTTGGGGATAAATTCGAAGTAAAAACCCTCACTAAAATCTTACTAAAGTCACCCTGGTGATCACCATCAGTACATGGTACTTGCGGGAACCCTGCGACCTCTTAAAAGATCAATCCAGAACCCCTGTCTGTGCAACGCCTGTTAGGATGCATACCTGATGAAAATACTGGATCTAGACACTAACTGGTTGTCAAAAGTGCAAAATATTTTAGATTGACCAAGTGACATTTCAGTAGCGCATATCAGTCCCATTGACTTTTTTTTTCTTGATAGGTTCGCGCTTGACCGCTATCTCACCTGATGGAAAGCGACGATGCGGTCGACTATGGAGCGCGCTTACCTAGAAGTAACCTATTCACTCTTGACTTAAAGATTCCCGGGTTGTAGCCATCGGGAAACATAGATTCCGGCAAGGAATTCCACTCCTTAGCTGTACGCACAATGAATGTGTTCCCAAAACGTTTTGTGCGTATAGGTAAATTTAATAGTTTACGCAATTTATAATCGAATGTCATCTATGGGCCTTCTGATTGTGAACATCTTTTGCAACAGAATTGGGTAACTAAAAGCAAAAATTTGTAGGTAAAAGTCATACTTTATTTTTAAATTGCATACATGAATAATTGTGAACTAGGTAGACACTGCTTTGCATAATGCACCTTTTAATTTTATTTTTAGGTGACCTATACTAATGCAGTAGAAAGAGTTAAGCGGAGAGCAGAGTTAAGAATTACATTAGACAGACGCACAAGTGGGTTACGCCTGATTTTGTACGTAAATCACGTCACATCGCGTGGCGTGGATCTAATGAAGCTATACAAGTCTAGTTGCCTTAGAAAATGTGTAGAGGCCGACGCGCCCAGATCAGCGTACGTGGCTCACGTGTGCCCAATGTAGTTCCAGTTTACCGTGGCCCTGGAACGCAGAGCAACTGAAGGAGATGATTGTCCATTCCGGAAAATGCGAAAAAAATCCGCAATCATAAATAAATGATTTATTCACGAGTTTATGAGTTGTCACGTTTATATTATAATATTGTGCAAGTTTATGCAAACACGTTTTGCGCATTTTGCGTGAATCACTGACAAACGATAACCTTTAATTAATTTACTAAGAGCAATTAGAAATATTCTCGTAGACTGACAGATAAGCCAGCAGTATCTACGTGATCAGTTTAATGTTTCTACTGTGTTCTTGGTATTTTCCACGTATATCACGTTTTACAGTAAAACTCGCGTGATAACGTTTGATAACTCTTGAACTTCTCGTCTAAAAAATTGCTTTTTCGCTTTTCTTTTCGCTATTTCAAACGAAGAAAAAGCAACTTGAAAAAAGAACTGTCCAGGCGTGCACTGTCCTTTTGGCACTGACCGGCCACTGTCTAGTTGCGTTCATATGGAGCGAGTGACAACCCAGCAGCTGCTGTGTGTGGGAGAAGGTAAGTAGACAGTAAAAACAAAAAAAAATGAAGTAGCTGACCGCTATAAACTGACCGGGCAGTACTGGCTCAACTTTGTTGTCACGGACCCAGCAGCTGTCAGACAGTAACTGTTCTTCACTGACCGCCAGCTACTAGGCCCTTGAAAACCAGGCTTTAGTTTCCACATCCCGTAGACAGTTGCGGACTCGCGACTTTCACTTTCAGCGATTCCACCTACACTGTCCCATCTTGCAGGTGGTCACCACTTTTTGCTTCATAATTATGCCTTATAAGTTTACGATTATTTCCTTATTTATTCTGCAAATGAGGTCACGGACAAAATGACAGAGCACCGCCTAAGATGGTATGGACATGTAATGAGGTGTAGCGAAGACCATGTGGTAAAAACAGCCCTAAATTTAGAGCCCTTTGAGAGGAGGCCGCCCGCCAACCTTGTGGTCTAACATCGAAACAACCCAGGACCGACTGTCCTGGCGCAGAATTGGGAAGAGATCCGACCCCAGATAATGGGAGCAGGGACGGACGAAGAAGATGCAGAGATTTTGCAAATGACGTATTTAATATTTTTATGGATCAGAACATTAACTTAATGTGCAGAAATGCATAAGGAGGTTAGTTCTCAGGGTTCACAATAGAATAATCAATACATAGGGGGCTTTCATTGCCTCATTTTGATTTATCGCCTATGTACGTGAAGCGAACTGAAGGGGCGTGCTTTTGCATTGATTTTAAGTATCTCAAGCGTGCTGAACTGACTAAGCGGCATGTGCACATATTAGTGTTCCTAAATTTTCTGTAAACAGTTGGTATTATTATTTTTTCCGTGATTTAAGTTACGTTTAAAGAATTTTATTTCTCACAAAAACAATTTCAGTTTACTTATTTATTTATTTTATTTAACTTAACCAACTATTGTTTACACTATATACAATTCTGACTCAATGACTAGGAAACATTTACAAGCACAACAATTTATTACACGTTCACACATTTTTTTTTTTATTTAAATCAAGCCGCGTCGCAGTAGCCTCGGCAGCAGGACCCTCGACAAGCGAGATAGCCGTCGGAGTCACCAGTTTAGGGAGGTGGATGGTCATTAAAGTCACTTAATATACACATGTTATCCCCGGTCCACCCGCAATATCTACATACACCTCCCTAAATATAATTGAAATTAGAAATTACACACAAACAATTAATTTAAAATTACATAATTAAAATAGAATAGGTACAAAGGGCTTATTATAAGTATCGTAATATTCGTATATCGTGTGTTGACGATGTCATAGGGAATACATGTATTTTTTTTACAATTTAGATTTAAACATATAAATAGGTGACAATTACAGGCCCATCAGGAATTACAGGCCCATCTCACTTCTGAGCCATGCTTACAAGCTGTTTTCCAGAATCATCACAAATCGTCTCGCACGCGAGTTCCTCGACTTTCAGCCTCCCAAATACATCTGTTGACGGAATGTGTCAGATTTCAATCTGCAAGAAAGGATTTGTATAAAGAACTAGGTACAAACATATACGATGTTGGAATGTTTCATCACATCTTGTCGACACCTAACTCAGAGGCTGCTTATAGCTTAATTAAGTTTGCTTTGTTACGTTTTACAATATAGGTAAGGTATTTACTATTATAATGTCCGATGGGACTGACATGTACATTTGTATAAAAGTCCCTAATACCAAATAAAGAGAAAAAAAAAAAATAATAAGCCGGATTTCGAAAAGGCTTTAGCACCGTGCACCACATACATACGTTGCGGCAGGTTATACAGAAGAATGACGAGTATAACCAGGCTCTCTGCTTAGCGTTTGTGGACTACGAGAAAGCCTTTGATTCGATCGAGACTTGGGCTGTACTGCAGTTTCTCTAACGGTGCCAGATTGACTATCGGTACATCAAAATGCTCAAGAGTTTGTACAATCGAAACCTATCCTCTTACAGCGAGGTGTGAGTCAGGGAGACGTCATTTCTCCGAAACTGTTCACGGCCGCAATAGAGGATGTCTTCAAGGTGCTGGAATGGAGAGGGCTAGACATGAATATCAATAGCGAGTACATCACTCACCTTCGGTTTGCCGACGACATAGTAGTCATGGCTGAAACTAAGTAGGAGCTTAGTACAATGCTCGAGCTTCCGAAAGAGTGGGACTTAAACTGACCATGGACAAAACTAAAGTCATGGTGTACAGCCATGTAGCACCCACTCCTATCAAGATCGGAGATTCTACACTCGGAGTTGTGGCTGACCACGTTTAACTGGGACAGAAGGTCCAGTTGGGTAGGTCTAACTTCGAGAAAAGTCAATTGTCGAATCCAACTCGGTTAGGCAGCGTTTGGAAAGCTGCGCGGTATCTTCTCGTTCAATATACCAGTGTCTCAAGACAAAAGTCTATGACCAGTGCGTGTTGCCAGTGATGACATATGGCTCCGAAACGTGGTCGCTTACAATAGGCCTCATAAGAAGACTTAAAGTCACCCAAAGGACAATGGAAAGGGCTATGCTCGGAGTTTCCTTACGTGATCACATCAGATATGAAGATATCCGCAGGAGAACCAAGGTTACCGACATAGCTCGAAGAATCGCCAGGCTTTTGTGGAAATGAGTTGGGCACATTGCACGCACAACAGATGGTCAATGGGGACGAAATATTCTGGAGTAGTGACCACGTACCAGAAAACGCCGCGTTGGAAGGCCTCCCACATGGTGGACCGATGACCTGGCGAGGGTCGGAGGAATCCGATAGTTGCGAGACGTTGCGAGACGTACAGGGCCGGTCATTGTGGCGATGCTTGTGGGAGGCCTATGTCCAACAGTGGACGTCTTTCGTCTGAAATGATGATGAATGATGATATAAATAGTATGTCACTTCTTTAATTCTTCCGGTAAATCATTAAATAGCCGTGCTCCTTCAACTAGTATTGTTATTTTGCCGTAGTTAGTTCATGAAACTTTAACTCCCTTAGGCTACTTAGAACGAAGATACTGTTATAAATAAATGTAATGCTAATTGCCAATTACCTGTATCATGAATAAAAAATGGATCATGATTTTTTCTTGAACCAGCTTTTTTCTCGGCGATTCTTAACCTTAAGAAGTAATAAGAATTTAGGTCCCAAACTCGACACAAATCTTTCAGATTAAGATTTAGGGTTTGGGCATAAATATCAATAAAAATCCTATTGGAATCTGTCCACCTTAGAACGTGACGCGAATACAAATATAGAATATCGATGCTACCTACTGATGAAAATGTTAGAACGACTTTCTTAGAATGTGTTGAACATAGTGTGTGGTCTATCACTGCAGGTCAAGAAAAGTGATATGACTTGAGATAGCGACCTTGTCATCTTTGATGTTAACTGTCACATTTTACTGCACGTGACTATAATGAGTGTCATAGGAATTTCAGAAGGGAAAATAAATATAGCAGAAGGCAGTTTCCGACTAAAATGAGTAGTTTAAGCCACTGAAACACGTGCATATGTTTTGATAACGACAAAAGAATTATTTTATTTAAAAAAAAAAAACAGTTTTTTTTTTTATTGTTGCCTCACACTAGTAATTACTTCTATATCGTGGGTGTGTTCACAACATTTAAACTCACATAAACAAGACATCCAGACCCGAAACTACTATTTGTAGCATAGCATAGCATAGTCGGCCTTATAATGTTCCCACTGTTGGGACTCAGGCCTCCTCTCTAGGAGAGGGAATGGGCCGTAATCCACCACGCGGGCCCAGTGCGGGTTGGTGGATGTCACATGTCTTCGAATTTTTGGTTCTAGGACATGCCGGTTTCCTCACGATGTTTTCCTTCACCGTTTTGAGAGCAGCGGTGATGAAATAAATTACACAAAGTAATGCGCCTGGCTGGGTTTGAACCTGCGACCTACAACTCGTAAGTCGGGGCCGTTACCACTCGGCCACCACTGCTCTCAGGCTATAATATAATAACTATTTGTAGGCCATACGAATATTTGTTCCACGCGGGCATCGAACTTGAGATTCGTGGCATAGCAGCCAATTGTTCAACACTGGGTCAACCGTGCCATCAAGTTCAAGTTTAGAAGATTATTTTTTTATTACTGTTTGTATGTTTTAATAAACTTACACTAGTAAAGGACACGATCAGAAAAAAGATATTGCTTACTGAAATTTTTAATATGCTGTTGGTGAAAAATTACAGGGACTAGAAATATGTTTTTCAATTATTTTTTGTTTAAGCAATAAATATGGGTTTCTGTTGATATTTGGGGTTTCATTTTGGATTTAAGTAACGATGGTATACCACGCTTCAGTCGATCAGAATTAAGTACCATGGCGATCATGGAGGCCACGGTAATACTATTAACTTGCAGGTTACTATACTTTTAAGGTTTACGGTAAGAAAAGCATATTCGAAATTTAGGCAAATGAGATATTTTATTTAAATAAGGTAAAAAGAGTGCTTATAATTCATAGTAAATTGAAATAGAAGTCTTTTCATTTGCTTCCCCCTATCACGGTACCATCAATGAGACCATCCATTTCTATCAACGAACCCATCGTGTCTCAAAAAAGAAGATCGATGGTATTCTTTATAGGCAAAGAGATTTAATTGGTAATATATATTTAATGTCGTTTATAGGTAGTTAGAAACTCGTTAGTTCAACAAATATAAAAATATAAGAAAGACAATAGGAATATTTTGGAGATAATCATAAATAACTACCTAATGTTATGTACACTTATTGTTCATCTTTGACATTGCATGACTCGATACAATTCTCTGTAGGTACCTATTTTACTAGTCTACCAGCAGTCTCAAGGTGACTTTTGGTGGCTTATCGTCCACCAGTCCCTTGTGAACAATGTGGTGAAGATCGAGAGCTTGTCGATCAGGATGGCGTACCATATACTCAGAATATCATCAAGCTATTTTCTGAAGGTCATACTGGTTTACGCTCCGACCTCGACACACCCCGACGACAAAGTAAAGACCATGTATGAGGATGTATCCAGAGCCATGCATGGTTACTGGTACTAGCATAGCGCCCCAGTTTCGCACGAGTGTTATAAATCTTTGAAATTCTCTGCTTTTATTTACTTATAATATGCATAAATACAGATAGACGCGCTGGGGGACTTAGTTTTATATTAAGTAAGGATTAGGTTTTAACTGCTGTTCCATCCGCGTAAAACTCGTATAACTACACAAATACCTACCGAGTTTAAAATAATAAATGATATTTATTTTGTAAATAGGTTTAAAAAAACACTTTTACACATATTTTTTTTCGTCGTTTTTAAACTAGATGAGGCCGGTGTTTCCTAGCTGACTACCCTGAGAAGAAACACCGAAACAAACTCAGGGATCAAAGTCTCTTTTAAAGTCCATACAGTAAATATGTAATGGTCAAATCACATGAGAACCATGCAGATTTGTCTGAAATGGTCTCATTCTGTGCTTGTGATCATTTATTTTACTTTCACATAAAACGGCTAAACTCCAAGTATTTCGTTAAATGTCTTATGTTTGTGTATGAACATCGACGAAGCAGAAGGAGTATGTACTCGTAGGTAAGGATCGTAGCTAATTTTGAGTAAATAATTATGTACCTAATAATATTCTATTCTTAAAAAAGTCTTTGTTGTGAATAACTGACGGATCTCTTTTTTCGGCTTGCCGTTTAAACATCGCATTGGATTGCGTTAGATGAAGTGACAAGCTTATAAACCATGCTCGATGTTGACGATAGACGAGTGAAAAAGGCTTCCAGTTTATAAGTTGTCAAAACAAGAAAAAAAAAATTGTTTGTTTGTCAAAGTCGTCGACGGCGCGTATTGTTCCACGCGCACCTCAGGGAGATGTCAGCAAATCGTAGGGACCCAGCAGGGTCGAAGCCTACTGGGGTCATGGGTAGCGTGAAAACGAAACCTGGGGACGAAAACAACGAAGGAATAGGAGTGGGTTTTTAGTCAGTAAAAGTCTGACACTATCTCGCGCTCCGCCCAAGAGCGCGATTTGTCATAAGGAAAAAAAAAAGACTAACACATATATATTTTAACAAAGGTAGAGAGAATCGCTAATAAACAGTTTCCGCAAATATTTATCATGCTGCGTTGCGATGCGTTGTCTAGGAAAATTAAAGATATAAATTAATTAAGCTGTAGGCCTGTAAAATACGAGTAGATGATTGGTGTCCAAATACAGCGATACGGGGCCGCAGCAGACCACGAACAAGGCGTCAGGACGAACTAGATGTCTTGCTTAAGAATTTGAAAGAAGAAGTGAAAAAACGTGTTTGATGGAAGGAATGGTGAAGGGTAACTTTTGCCCAGCATTGGGACAATACGGACCAGTCACCCTCCCGAAAATAGAGCAGGTTACCAGATCTTAGGATTATCGTGTCCTCTCGCTGTTTTCAGACTTCGGATAATCCCTCAATACTCCATCATAACTAGCTCAACTCTTACTCAAGTTCGGTGATCTTCTCATCGGTCCGGAGTTTACGCGTGTTGTACGTTGCCAGGTCCAGTCGTCGATTATTAGCTGGTGAGCCGGATTCTTTTGCGTGTTGTTACACATCACAAATATTCGAAATTTATCTAGAACGATTTTTTTCGGGGTTTATTCTCTCCTATCTTATTTGAGTCAATTTGATACATCGTACGGATACGTTAGGTTTGTATTGTACACAAATTGCTAAATTGATGCATGGCTCCGATTCGCAACACATTTTAAATTGCTTAATGGGCTAAAAGCAAGTGTGGCAGGGACCCGTGAATATCAAGCATTTTTCTTACGCTTTTAGTTTTTATTTACTTTGGGAACATGTAATATTTAGCAAATTACCAAGAAAAAACTAAACATCCATTCATTTTATTCCAAGTAATTACAAGGTAATAATATTTTTCAGATTCCCATTTCACTAGGAGCTAGTAGTCTATTGTAATATTGTAAAAGGATCTCAACAGCAAATCAAATAGTTGTTGTTTTTTTTTTTAACAATAATCACAGCGTTTCTCGGTGGGTTGGACACACTAGTTGTATTTAAGTAATAGGAGCCGAGGCTATAACCATCAACTAAATATGTACAAACCTAGACTCCGAGTTGCCACTGAAAAATTTCCTGATGAATAACCCAATAACACTGTTCGACCCGAGAACTGTACCCGGCCTTTATGTTTAGTTGTAGTTTGCGACCACAACTACTTATGACGTATTATAGCGCCCATGTATAAATCGTTGTCTTTTAGGCATCTCAGTATATAGTGGATTTAGTTTGACATTAAGTTAGTGCCCCTAAGGCAAAAAATATTAGGTGAGCATTTAAATTGTACCCATTCTCAAAATTTTGAGATCTTTCTTAAAAACACTTAAATTATTATATAGATAAAGAAAACGTATGTAGTTTCATATCATTTGAATAAGATATATTCTATGGATGTTTGTGATGATAGGAGTCATAATGTTGATATTATTTCTCCGGAGGTGATCGGTCAAGCTTTACCGTCATACGAATAGATACATACGTGGAGATCCTAATCTTAACAATAATTAATTATATTATGTTTAATAAACACGATACTTTAACATAATATTATGCCAGAAATTAAAAATATAACATAGTTTTCCTACAATCACGTATGCATTGCAGTGCAATCTTACTAGGTAACTGGGCAAGGAACCCAACGCACTGTGTAGATACTGCTACGTGTAAATATTGATTTTCCTTTCTATTAAAAATTTTTGTTTAACATTTTTATTAAGTGCCGTGATGATGGTATCGAAAGTGTTTTGAAATTGGCTCAATCAATGACCACTATTTGGGTTTTGAGCGTATAAACATTCATATCTACATTATACTAATTATAATATAGCTAAAGAGTTTGTTTCTTTGTTGGAACGCGCTAATCTCAGGAACTACTAGTTCGAATTAAAAAATATTTTAGCATTGAATAGCCTATTATTAATCGAGAAAAGGTATACGTTATTTTACATCCCGCTACAACCAATAGGAACCGAACAGTAGCTAAAGCCATGGTGAGATAGTTTCTGAAACATGTTTAAGAAAAATTATCTCATTACAATTTCAAGAAGTTTTATTTTTGCATGGAACCACATTTTCTTTAATAAAGTTAGCTTGCGTTACGCTTAATAACATCTGCTATCTGCCAGTGAAAGTCTTAAATCAGTCCAGCCGTTTCAGAGATTAGCCGGAACAAATAGAAAGCCAGATGAAAAGTTCCAAAATTGCACTTTGTTTTAATATGCATTTAATCAAAAGATATTATTTTGATATTACAGACACTTCCATTTTATTTATACGTATGTATAGATTAATTATATTCATAAAAATAAAACAAAACTTAGTTGTTCCATATTTTGTATTATAGCTAAAGTATAGGAAAAAATCTGAAAACTATAAATTTGTAGTTACTTCACCAAAAATAAAGTTTTTTTGTGATTCGGAAAATTCTTCGTAACTCAATTCGGGAATTGAACTATTTTCATAGGTTTTTTTTTCGGTGGGAAAATCATCTTATGACATCCCCCCGTCCTTGGGTGGACCGGGAGATAGTGTCAAACTCTTACTGGCTAAAAACCCAATCCTGTTTCTTCGTTGCCTTTCGTATTAGGGCTGAGTCTTCATTTCAGAAGCAGACCCTTGGCCCAGTAGGCTTCGACCCTGCTAGGCCCCTACGGTTTGCTGACATCTCTTTGAGGCGTGCGTGGAACAGTACGCGCCGTCGAATACTTGGGCTCGGTTTGGACGATTACCGACCGGTCGGACGGCGAGTTACCCATTGCTGGCCATCCGCAAGCCCGCGCCTACGGTGGGCGGAAATCAGAATTGGAATCCCGGTGGCGATTGGGGCGTGAGGACCGTTGCCTCCCGCGTTCGGCCGCCTCCTTTGCTAACATTACTGCTTCGCAGAAGGAGGCGACCACCTGCCACTCCTCCTCTCTCCAACTCTTTTCATAGGTAAGTTTGCACGGAAAAAAAGTACGACTCGGACTTTTTTCTTTTTTTAATATTCAATATCATTGTTATCAGAGTAATCTCTTCTAATTTTCATCTCTACGCTGATGACTTGCCGTCCTGCAAGAGATGTTAAATGAGGACCCTATTGTAGCCTGGAGTGAAGCGTAATCCCTAGGAAATCGTTTTATCGACAAATTCTAGTTTCTCATTGTTCAACATTATGTCACAATCACTCTTCTTGCCATTCGGTAAGGAAATTCTTATGCATTTCGTTTTTATCCCATTTAGAATTTTGTCTTTAGTCTTTATATTTATCTTGAAAATCAAAGAAGTGTCGTCGGCAAACAACACCATATTAAGTCTGTTTTGCAACAAAAAAGGTAAATCATTAATATAGACTAAAAATAAAAAGGACCTAAAATTAAACCTTGGGGTACCCCCATTTTCACATTTAATCTAGACAAATTGACACCGTTTATCTGAACTAGTTGCTGTCTGTCATTCAAATAAGATTTTAATAAGCCTAATACTGTTTTGCCTAGTCCATAATGCTCAAGTTTCAGGAGGATGTTTCATAAACCACACAATCAAACGCCTTAGACAGGTCGCAGAAGATGCCTATAGCATCTTGTGCCTCTTCCCACGCATTAAAAATGTGTTTTAGTAAGGAGACACCAGCGTCAGTTGTACAAAGTCCTTTGGTGAAACCATACTGTTTATCGTGCAAGATGTTATTCGTGTTCAAATGATTAAGCATTTGATTTAACATTATCTTTTCAAATATCTTGCTAAAAACTGGCAACACGGACACAGGCCTATAATTATTAGTGTCTTTACTGTCCCCGGATTTAAAAAGTGGTATCACTTTACTATATGTATTTCATTAAATCCGGAAAGACTCCTTGATCTATACACAAATTAAATGTCAAAGCTAAGTACGGCGCTATAGTCTCAATAATTGCGGTACAAACTTTGATAAAAGAAAGAAAAGCTTTTATTACTGTTATGGGGTTTATATGTTTAAAGTTAAATTCAGTCGAGCAGGCTGCAACGTGCGCCTGTAATAAACCAAACGCATGCGATGGCGACGAATTTCAGTAGTTTTAATTGGTATACTAGCAAAAACCTTTACAAATTCTTCTGCAATTTGTTATCGCTAATAAAACCATGATGTCTCTCCAATGTGCAATCATTGTTATGGATTTTGTTCCTGTTGGTTTCATTATTTATAATTTTCCAAACCACCGTTTTATTTTATTATCTGCTGATTTAACTTTGCCTGCTACCTGGATGCTACTGAGGAGCTTTTATCAAGCTTGAGACTGCAAAACGTATGCATTTGGTTTGATTTTAGTCTACGAAATTATGATCACGTCTCTCATCTTCGCAAAGAACTCAAGTGACTCCCTATCCGTCTTTGCAGGAACACTCGGATTGTATGTTTCCTTTTCAACATCCTACACAACCCGTCTTATCCTACCTATTCGACCAGATTTTCTTACGCTCACTCTAGCGACGCAGCTTGCAGATCACACCCAAAAACCCCTTTTTAAACCCACTCCTCATAAATCCAGCTACTACTCCTACTCTTTCTGTATCCATGCAGTAAGGTTGTGGAACTCTCTTCCAACTAGCATTCGAGATTTGAAATCTATTTGACTCATTAAAACTCGAGTAAAAGAGCACTATCATTCCTCTCTAGAAATGTGATAATTAAATACGTATATATATTATGTATTTATTTTAAGTATACGGTATATTTTAGTTTTATAAGTATTTATTTATATTTAAATTATGTGAAGTGTTATTTTTCTTACTTTAATGTAAGATTTCACAAACTCTTATTATCTTATTTCTACGCACTATGTCCTATATTTCTTTTAATCTCTCCTTTCGCTGGTCTGCTGGAAAAAAATCTTTTTGAAATAAGCAGTACCTTTGTAAAAAAAATATAATGATGTATCTTCTTTCGTGGATATGTGTGCACATAAATTGTAAAATAAATAATGGCGAAGGGTTGTGTGTATATTTGTTACATCTTCACGCTGGAACGGCAGAATAAATTTGGATGAAATTTGCCACGCGGGTAGAACATATCCTAGATTACGGAATCAAATAATTTATTATTCAGGGAGAGCAGATATAACAAATAATAATAGCCTGAAAAAATTACTACAGCAGATTGAGCGAAAGGACCTTCTAATCATGAAAAACAAAGCTAGGAACTATATTACTCTAAATGAAAACTCCTTGATCAGGTATATGATGGTGTACCTTTCTATATCACTTTTCAGGTAGGGCTATGTGTATCAGGTGGAGTATCCACCCTATGATGACGTAAAATAGTGGTGAATAATTTCCATGTAAATGAGGTAACCGGAATACATAATAGGTAATGAATATTTAAAGAGTCATTTGACAGAAGCAGAACCTTATTACAGTATTTATTTCTTTACCACCTTTTAGTGATATTCATTGGAATTCAAATAAAAAAAAAAGTAAATCTACCATACGCCACCTATATGTATAGAGTGGTGCCGCATAGAACTATGAAATGAGAGAATAGAGAGTGTACCTGTGTTTGTTTGTGGCTAATCTACGTTGAGATTGGCCACCGTGACCGAAATTCGGTTGGGTGGGAGGATTATAATTAGAGTGGCCGCAGCATACAACAATTTCAAATAGATAGTTCTGAGATTATTAATAATAATATCAACACGAATCTTTGTTGGTATAACTTTGAAAGTAAGCTACTATCATCTCAGTATCAATCAATTTGACTGGCCTGTTGGTCTAGTGGTTAGTGGCCCTGACTGCTATGCCGGAGGTCGTGGGTTCGAGTCCCACCTATGACAAATGTTTGTGTAATTAACAACGATCATGTTTTCTGTGTCTGGGTGTAATTTATCTATAATAAGTATGTATTTAAAAATATGTAAGTATGTTTATCAGTTGTTTAATACTCATAATACAAGCTCTGCTTAGCCTGAGACTAGATGGCGCTGTGTGAAAGTCGTGAAATATTATTATTATGGAGTATTATAATTATTGTCAAACACTTTTAAATGTATAGAAAATAGATGTGATTTTTTGATGATATCCTCATCTCCAAACAACCAGTCAATTTGCATAAAATGAAACAAAAAAAGTTTCATTTTAGTTTTCTATGACGTGTTTTTAATTAAAGAAGCTTACGATATTCCCGAGCAGAAATAACTCCCTTACAATGTTTTTTTTTTAAGGTGGCAAATCATGTTATGAATCTAGGGTGGAGCGCAAGGGCGTGTCAGACATTTACAAACAAAAATCATCGCTACGTTCCTTCAGTTAAAGGCAACTGAATGACTGAACTGCATTCACTAAAAACCACGGGTAAACTTTTCAGATGTCAACTCATGGCCTAGTAGGCTTCAACTGTTGGGGCCTAGTAAGCTTCAGCCTTGCTAGGCCCCAACAGTTTTGATGACGTCTTGCGACGCGCGTGGACGACTTGGGCTCGGTCCGGATGTTTACCGGACGGCTCCGGACGGCACCTATACTGTTGTGTGTCTTTTCGCACCAAACTAAGTCGGCGATAATGGTTTGAAGACTTAAGAACTTTACACTACTTTACTTAGGTCTACCTGAGGATAGACTTAACACTCCCAAGCAACAAATACCAATACTGCTAGAGTATTACAGCAAGAATTATCGAAATAAATAGTGTGGTTTAGCTTAAACACTGTTTATTTGAGTACAGCGCCATCGTACTGCAGTGAACCGAACTATATAATGAGATTCTTCGCGCGCACTTCGTGCGAATTGTGTTTTGTATGTTTTCAGGAAAGTCCCAGTTGTTCGGAAAATGACTACTAGATGTAGATACTGTACATAATTATACAAACATGTTATAATTATAAACTAGCTTCTGCCAGCGGCTTCGCCCGCGTGAAAGTAGATTTCTCCATACTTACTTTGGACCCCTGCACCCTGTTTCATCCCTTTCGGTATAGAATTTTGCAAAATACTCTCGCAATGCTCACCTACGTCATAAGAGGAAGCCTTGTGCAAAATTTCAAGTTTCTAGTTCCAGTAGTTTTGGCTCTCCTTTTATACATATAGAATAAGCTAATAGTGTCGTAAGTTCAAAAGTAATTAGATAATATAGTCGTAAGATGTAGTCTACGTTTATATTGCAATCAAAAGCCACTTTTATATTTTTAAATATTATGTGATCCACACTTGGAGTCTGCCAAAGAGCTATAAGTAAAACGAAGTAAGCAGAGTATCAAACTTACATTAGAAATTTTATATTTCGTTCTAAAGCACAAATGTTAGATGTTAGCCAAACAATGACGAGATTAAACTATGGTTTTATTTCAAGTTGGAAATCCTCATGGATGTCCTCTTTTTTAGGGTGGACGGAAAGGTCTATGCTGCCTACTGACGTACTGACAGCATTAGAAACGATAATACACAATTCGTTCCAAATCACAAATGGTGAACGTTGACCGCACATCTACGAGGTTACACTGGAACTAAGCTGATCCCATTTGCCGAAGATCAGAAGAGCAATAGACGAAGGTTACTGCGTGGTTTTACAGTGCGGCCGTTGTTGAAGCATCGATGGCAGTCGACGACATTTCAACAAATGAAGATCAGCTGCAGCCGTCGCGTGTGTCAAGTGTTAGTGGGTCGACGGCGGTCGCTGACGCCTTACCTCTACTGTTGGCCACATGCCGCTCGAGTGTATGAGCTGTTAATAACAATTCCTGAGCACTCCGCTCTTGTCACTGATGATATGCTGTTGAGTGATATCCTTTCTAACACACAGGTTTCTCTTAATCGATTGGAATCTTCAATATTACTCGCACTGATTTCCAGGGGAATTAATAAGGTCACATTGAATAATTCAAAATTTTTCGTGCAAGGTTATCATCTGATCAAAATTAAGATTTCTGGGTTGCCCGGAATAAAATCGCCGAGTGCGATAAGGCTGGCAATTATATGTTTTTTTTTTTGTAATAAATAAGGTTTCAATTTGTAAATTTGTAATCTTGTTATGCAATAAAGTATATATATAAATAAATAAATTAGGTCCATTGTTTTTCGGGAATCCACTATGACCTTTTTGAAGAAAGTTGTTCATTTTATTTGATTTGTATTTATAATACTACCACCCATTTCTGTTACTCCCTATATAATACACCTACATATTATGTTCATATGTAGGTATGTGTGTCTTATGATGATTATAATTTTTAGTTTCGCTTAGTCATTATTTAATAATGTTGTGATAAGGTTTCTATTCGATTAGGTAAGTACCTACGTAGGTAAATGAAACAACAGTCTTTATTTGGAATAAATTCGTTTAGAAAAACTTAACCTTCTCCTTCATTCTTACAACGGTAATAATACAATTTTACATTATTACCGTTGTAAGAATGTAAAAATTTGTTGAATGTGAAAATAGCATCTGTGTTTTTCTTGTTATAATTTATTACTGCTATTTTTTTGTCATCAGTCGACAAATATGGGTCATACCACCCCCACACTGGTTGCATCCCGTCACCGGTTCTCTCCACCCATTTCTTTATCAATTCATCCGCCCGACAAATTTTCGCCATAAGGTCGATAAAAACTTCGTAAGGTTGAGAGAATAGCCGCCGAGTTCAGCTACTCTGTAGTCCCAAGGGAAAGTGTAATAATACAAAAATTGTTGTGGAAGCCTTCTCTAACTGCTAAGAATGAAACTATCTTTGTTTCTACTGGTTCAATTTGTTTATCGTGGGCTTGTTGCCCCACATGTGCGGTACAGAGTTCACCAGCGAAGCTACGTGTATTGCGATAACGCATCGTAGACAGGAGCAAACAAAAAATGCGACCTTTGTTTCTTCTTTCCAGAGAGTAAGGATATAAGTAAGTACTATAAAACCTATGAAGAGGAGCAGAAAGGAGTAGTATCTAGGAAAAAAATCATAAGTAAGCGTATTTAGCATATTATTTCCACGGTTTAAAATAAATTCTTTAAAATCTTTTCAATACACTTTCTCAAAAACTGACTCTTATCGCACTACGATTAGGTTCAACATGCGATATTTAACACCATCGTGTTTTTTTTTCCATTTCTAACAACAAGGGTATTTTTCATTCTGATTTGGTTTCGATCAACGGTGATTTTTTTCTTAAAGCGAGTAGGTGCATATTTTTATGGTGTCATTAATGAAAGTGCCCTTGATCCAGCTGCTTCACGAGAGCCTCCTCAGATGTTGTTCGAAGCTATTAGCTATTAAGCTGCCGTTACGGCTATCGGCACAATGATTGCTCTGTCCACTTCCCACATGTCGACAGGCATAAGAGGAGTCGAAACCTTAAACGAAAGCTTTTAAAAGAACGTGGTACCAACCGGCGATTATTCGTGTACGCGTTGTGCTAGTGCATACAAGGAAAACCCCCGGTTGGTGGGAAACTATTGCAACATATGGAAAACAAAGACAATAAGGCCATGGTTTTAAGATTCTTAAATGGACTGGTTACCAGGAACTATTTTAAGACTATGGCCCCTGTCTGAACAATGTTTTTAATTTCCATCGATAAAATGGAAGGAGGTGAATTGCACAATCAACAAATGGGCCCCCCAAAACGGTCGCTAGCACGAAGTAACGTAGCAACAAAACGGCAACATATCTAAAAGGGCTTGAGGAATGAAGAGGTATATCACGACTATCAGGACAATCCCGTAAGTACGGTCGAGATCCCTACCAGCACCTTACTAGATTATACATCCTTCTCCCAAGCATGTTTGCTCTTACGAATCGCCACTCAAGCCGGCCAATAAAGGCTAGAGATAGGTGGGAGCTCTGTTCCTCGTCTGTTGTTACTAAGGCCAGCCTATAAAGGCAAGCTAACGACACAGACCTAGGGTTTATTGGAGCACGCAAGTCCCACCACGACGTCAACGTACAGCGATGGGGTTATCATTATTATTACTGGATTTGACACGAAACGGTAGTAACTTGGCCAAGCCTGCTGACCGTCTTAATGCAGACGGCTAGAAAAAGGATTTGTTTTTTTTTGGGTGGGAAATTATCCAATGACTTCTCGCGCTTTTGGGCAGAACCAGTGTAAGACTTTGCTGACTAAAACATGACTATAACATACTCCTATGTTCCGTCTTTGCCTTTGTTCCGAGGCCCTGGGGTTCTCGTTGGCACCACCGTGCCTTCCTGGAGGCGATCGGCGTCGATGACCTCTCGCATCTGGCTCTGGGTAAGGCCATAGACCAGAGCAAGAGGAAACGGGAAGCGGTCGCCTCCTTCTATGAAACAGTAATGCAAGCGAAAGAGATGGCCGCAACTGTAAGGGAACGGATATTATCCTCACGCCCTAGTCGCCGCAAAACGCCCCAGGTGTCAGCTCGGGTGTCGCAGGGAAATTACCAGCAATCGTAGGCGTGGGCTTGCGGACGCCAAAAAGTGAGACACATAGTGATAACAGAGGCACAATATGAATTGTAAAATGTTTTTGCTCGTAATGTAAAATGTTGCATGCATAAGCAGGGACTTAAGCATCTAAATTAGACACCCTATTGACCTAAACCTGGTCTAATGGTAGGTAGAACATAATATTTGTCTATAAAACCTTGACCTTTTATATGACCTTGCTATGATGCTAATCTATTAATTCATCATGCACATAACTTATCAAACACGCAGTCTTGTGCGTATATGTGTTTTATATTATTAGACTTAATAGTCTAATAATACAAAACACATATGCGCCATAAAAAGCCACAATATGTGCAGGACCAACAAAAACATTTACCTACATATTCCCCTTCTCTGATGTGGTTTCGAATGATTTGCATTATGTTGCACATCGACATTGATGTTGCTAGAATTGTAGTATCCATCAGTTATTCTTGACTTTATACACTAAAAAAATGAGGCAATGGTTTTTGTTACGGTGTAAGCACCAGAGCAGTAACTTCGCGGCATGGCGGACAGAGTTTCGGCTGGATCTCATGGCGTTATGGTGACAGCAACTGTCGCAACCCAGTAAAATGGGCACGCCATGATTTTGGCAGTAAGTCCCCTCTTCGAGGAGTGGCTAGAAAGACGTCACGGTGTCCTCACCTTTTTCATGACGCAGGTCCTCACCGGACATGCTAAGATCGGAAAGTTCCTACACCTGATTCGTGCAGAAGAAACGCCCGGGCGTCACCACTATGCGCCCGGGATATGGACTTTGGGACACGGTGGAGCATACGGTAGAGGTTTACCCCGCTTGAGCGGAGCACCACCATGTCCTCATGGGGGTGTTCGGCAGCGGCTACTTCTCACGTCGAACCCTGGTAGGTACAGGTCATGGTCCGGAACGAGCGGGAATGACAGGTGGTCATAGGTGAACATAGGTGTGGTTTTAGTCAGTAAAATTCCCTCTCGCTCTGCCCTAGAGCGCTAGAAGTCATTGAATTAGGCTTTTATTTTGTACAGAGACTTCAGAGACTTAATTCCTAGAAGAGAAGAATGTGATAATGAGCAACATGCCAGCTCCAAAAAACAGAAATGCAACTCAGTTCACGAATGAACAAGTTAGTAAATCACGACTAATAATAATTGTGGGCTGGGTCATAGAGGCCGTAGCTCTCACAAAATTTCGAAAATCGGCTGCTATTATATTTGTAACTAGCTCCTACCAGCGGCTTCGCCTCCTCGCTCCATACCAATTTTGGACCCCCGTTTTATCCCGATAAGGGGTGAATTTTAGTAAATCCTTTCTTAGTGCTCGCCTACGTCGTATATGGAAACCTTGTGCAAAATTTCACGCTCCTAGTCCAAGTAGTTTCGGTTGTGCGTTGATATGTCAGTCAGTCATTTTCTCCTTTTATATATATAGATTTGATTTACATGTATGTGTTAGCTTGATTGACCAACGCCATTATTTCTTTTTAACCTTTTAAACGCCCAAACACTTTCGTGTTTATTCCGCCAGGAACGCATATCCACGACCAAATATTCCATGACGTCAGCTTTTCTGTCACCTATGGGGATGAAAGAGCTAAACGAGATGGAGTACCCAGTCGCGACCCTGGCGAACAGAACATAAAAACACTCGTCGCACCAATCCGATGCAAGCGGTTAATAGGGTTAAATAATTCATAGAGGTATCTAACTAAAATAATTAAAGTCGTTTAGTATATCGACGGTTGAAAGGCTAATTGATCTAAACGACATTTTTTTCCAATATTAAGTTATAGTTTATAGTTTTTCTCTGTCGTTTGAGTCAGGTATCAATTTTTTTTTTAAATGTCGCTTAGATCAATTAGCCTTTCAACCGTCGATATTATTGTATATGTTATATTTCTTCAGTTAAATTCATAATTTTTAGATACTTCAGTAAAGGCATGAATGAATTGGAAGAAATAGATAAATTGTCATAAATCTGCAAGATCACCTGCTATAGATTTGGAATTTTTTTTATTTTTAAGAAAATCGTTACTAAATTCTTAAAAAATAATTACTAACCCAGACATAGTACTCTCTGATTTAGACTATGCGAATATGAGGTGATCATACTTTTTCAGCGTCGTTTTTTTTGTCGTAGTTGGGTTTTAGTTTTTTATTAAAACAATTTTGTTGTTAAATTTAACATATGACTTTTTGTCCGCTAGAAGGCGTCACTTTAAATTTGAACAATATTTTGGAAATGCACAAGTAAAGCCCTTTCAAATGATACCAAACACAGCGTATTTATTTCCATTTTTATTTTTAACACACTACTTTTTATCCGCTAGAGGGCCCCATATCGAGTTTTGTGACACGTCACGTAGCCTATGTTCAGCGGACAATTAAGACGGTTCTAACGACACCTCATATGTCGAGTTCCGATAAGAAGATTAGGAGCTATGAGGGAACAGATGAACATACTCACTTACATAGCCTGTCAAAATCATAACCCTCCTTTGGCTTTGCCGTAGTCGGGTAAAAAGTTAACTCTGCATTGGCTACGATTTAGAACAATGTAATCATGACGCTACAATTTAGAACGAATATCTGTCTTTTTTAATATATTTGAATACCTTTTTTTATCATCTTCATTTAAAGAGCTTTTTCGCTTTCTATTTTTCCTTTTTTTAAGTCCTTGTCCCATCGTTAAAGTTAGAGCAAGCCCAATCGATTATGTTGTTAAGGCGCCATCGATCGAAAATTCGAAACGTGCAGCCCAGTACGATCCTTCTTTACGAAGGCGTCGTCCGTACGATTTAGAATTCAATTTAGTGTAGTGTGGTCACTAGCTAACAACTTTGCTTCCTAACTGTTCCTAAATTGCTTTCCTAAATACTGGGTGGTGTAATAAACCTTTAATAAAACAGCTTTTCTTACGATTTGGGGACCTACCTGTAAGACTGTATCTCTTTGGTTAAGAAATAAAAGTAAAGTAAAATAATTTTGAATATTTATTTGACATTGAAACACAGTTAAAATAAATTCTGCAATAGACGTGCAAGTGACGACAATTATATCTAACCTTTTAACGATATTGCAGCATTGCAGGATCTAGTGTAGCTCTACAAGTCTAGTTTCCTTACAAAATGTATGGAGACCAACGCGCCCAGATCGGCGTATGTGGCACACGTGTGCGCAGTTTAGTTCTAGCTTAAAGCATACCTACATAAGGACAGAAAAACAGCGGGACGACTTCGTTTTATAATATGTAGTGATATTGATTATATTGAAAAATTTTTTATTTTGTTGACTTCTCTGTCTTCTTTTTTCTTTATAGAAGGGTTAACAAACGGGTAGGCCGCCTACTTTCTTCACTCATTGGCATAAAAAACTTATATAATTGAAACTAAAACATTAATACTTCGAAGATTCCGTAATACGTAGGTATTTATTAGGTATTCTAAAATAGCCGTGTTCAATTTACTCCATTTTGGCTAATACTGCGTAGTAACTATAGGCGGTTCGTATTACCTGCAATAATAAATAGGGGTTAAAGTATGGAATTGCCGTTTTTTAAAACGGGTTGCTTTGAAGTGTTTATCTTTGGATTGACTTGGAATTATAAGTTCAAATAAACTTTATATTAAAGGTACGTTATTATTTTTCTGAAATTAGGTGTTTATTGGATTCTTTGTGTATTATATTTTCTGTAGTATCGCAGTTCTTATAACCATGAAAGATAATAAAAAAAACTTTTTTTCATAGTACCGTAATAAGAGACACAATAGAAAGACAATGAGCGAGCGAACCGGGGCGTTCGCTGCTTGGGGTTTAATCGTAAAAACTATGCATTTCAAAGGGCAAGCAATATCAATTATGTATAGGTACCTACGACTTTCTTCTAACAAAAGAACTTTGGGCTCTTGGTTTAATAGCTTTCATTTTCAAAATTTTGTCTTGATGCCGCACTAAGGAGAAAAGTTATTCGTGAGATAAAATTTCCCACGGGAAAGTAATAGAAACAAAAATAGACATCCTATTCCTTAGCAGTTTTAAGTCCATATACATCATCAATATTATATACTGCTTGAGACACATTGCTTCCACGGTAGAACTCATATTACAAAATAATGCGAGTTTTCTTATATTTCATACAAAAATAGTTACTACGATAAAATAGTTACTGCGATATTACAGAAAATACAAAACACAAAGAAAAGTAAATACCTAATTTTGAAAAAAGAATAACGTAGGTACCTTTAATATAAAGTTTATTTGAACTTATAATTCCAAGACACTTCAAAGCAACCCATTTTTAAAAAAACGGCAATTTCATATTTTAACCCCTAATATAAAAACACTTTCATAATTGAGAAGTTTCATGATACTGTTAATATCGTATTTAACAAAATGGTACCTGTATAAAAGAAGGCAAATCAAGAAAATTGAAAGGCCCAGCGTGCAAGTGTCGTGGCTTGATCATGCCGGCACTAAGTAACATCAGGTCGCGTCGAACACGAGGGCTGAGGCACCAGTACGCCGCTGCGAACGGACCTTGGCCCATACCCATGGAGCTCTGATACAAAACAAGGTATGCTATTTTAACTGAAGGGCCACAGTTATCGAGGACTGATCATCCCGGCGTTGAACATCGTCAAGTTATGTCTGTTGCAAAGATTACTTTGTAGTCCGTCTGTCAGACAGTTTTTCTTAGGATTGCGTGAAGGTAAAATAAAGAAGCTGAAATGAATATCAAATATTCAGGATGCTACCCCTTGAAACGGTTGTCCTGGGGCGGGGTCATCTTGGCGGTGTCTTTGGACATCGCCAATGCCTTTAATTCCTTGCCCTGGAGTAGCATTAGGAGGGCACTCTGGTATCACCAGATGCCCGACTACCTCTGTCGTGTGATCGAGGCCTACCTGACGGACAGGTCATCACCTACTCTGGTCACCAGAGAGAGTAGAAACGGAGAGTGCAGACATAGCCATAACTATTCTAGATGTCGTGCGGTATTCCGCAGGGAACGGTACTAGGACATCCCTTGTGGAACATCAGCTACGACTACGTGCTGCGCGGCGACCTCCCTGATGGGGTCAGCGTGGTCTGTTACGCAGACGACACGCTGGTCCTGGCACAGGGAGAGTCGTACCAGACGGCGGTCGTACTAGTGACACGCGGGGTTGTGACAGTCGTGGAGAGAATCCAGGAGAGCAGTTGGGACTCAAGGTGGTACTGCACAAGTCCGAGGCCATATGTTTTCACGGCCTTCGGAACTCGCCACCATCGGGTTCCCAAATAATAGTAGGAAGAGTTCACATCGATGATGTGAACTCTTCCTACTGTGGAACTCGTCCTCGATAGCCGATGGAATTTCGAGGAGCACTTCCGACATCTGGCTCCCAAATTGAATTGGGCTTGGGCTTCCCTCAAGCGACTCCTGTCCAACCTATGAGGTCCAGACGCCTCCTATCGGAGGCTCTACGTGGGTATCGTTCGGTCCATGGACCTTTATGGGGCACCGGTATGAGCGCCGTCGCTACGAAAGCGATCGGTGGCCAAGCTGAATGCATGCCAGAGGGTCATGGCCATACGGATGGTGCGAGGATACCGCACGGTTTCCCGCGAAGCGGCGAGCCTCCTTGCTGGCCTGCCACCGTGGGATCTGTAGGCAACAGATTTGCGACACCATTTGCGCCTGGAGATGCAACGCCGGGTCGAAACTCTGCTGCCATGACAAGTCGCGGCATAGTGGACAGAGATCCGGCGAGATCTCATGGTGGAATGGCGACAGCGACTGTCGCAGCCCAGTGAGCTGGCCACGCCATATTTATGGCGTCCTCACCTTCTCCTCACTGGCTGGGCACGCCATATTTATGGCGTCCTCACCTTCCGCATGACGCAGGTTCTAACCGGACATGGTAAGTTCAGAAGGTTCCTTTACCGGATTCGTGCGGAAAAAAGGCCTGAGTGTCACCATTGTGTGGAACGCCCGGAGGACACGGTGGAGCATACGGTAGAGGTGTGCTCCGCTTGTGCACAGCACCGTCGTTTCATCGACAACGACCTCTCGCGCGGGGCCTTGGGAGGCGGCCGATCGTGCGAGGAAACGGCCCTCACGCCCCAGCCCCCGGGATCCAGCACCGTAGGCGCAGGCTTGCGGACTGCGAGCAATGGGTAGCACGCTGTCCGGTCGTCCGGTAACCGTCCGGGCCGAGCCCAAGTCGTTGACGGCGCATAGTATTCCACGCGTGCCTCAAGGATATGTCAGCAAGTCATAGGGGCCCAGCAAGGTCGAAGCCTACTGGGGCTCTGGAACGCCAGTTTATGCTTCGTTGACCGTTTATAGCGCATAATTTGATACGTTCGTAAGCAAAACAAAACTTATAGGTAGAGTAATTCCTGTTGACCTAGAATCCTGAAATTCGGCAAGAAGTAAGGTTACAAGACAAGTATCAAAAGGAAAAAGAATAAAAACCGTTTTGCAGTTACGTAACAAAATAATTACTTTTTTGCGATTCTGAAAAACCTTGGAGCCTCGATTTGGGAATCAAACTATTTACATAGACAAATTTGTACGAAACTCTCGGTTTCCAACTTGGTTATTTTCAGCATGTTCTGTATGTTTTATCACATACCTAATATGACGCAGCCGTATGTAGATACACCTACCTCATGTAAGACTGCGTCACCGTACCGGCAAAATAAAAACAGTTGTGTCAAAGTACCACACATGTACTGGATTAACGATACGAGCTGCATTATGCTCGTGTCCTCCTGAAATGATAAACAAAGGAAAATTATAATATTGGCTTAGCTCTTGGACGGCAGCTGGCAAGGCTTCATAGTGCCTAAATTAAATCCGATTTTTACTAAGTACATCGTATATGTGTAATAATTTACTGAGCATTTCATTTTTTAAATTATTAAAATTCGTCAAGAAATGGTTGATTTATTTTTAAGTTTTTCTTAACGGCTACTTGTAAACGCTGGACTGTTTACGATGACGTCATCTGTCATGATCCGTGCGACGAACGGCATGATCTTATTCATTCACCGCCGGCGCCGGTGGAGACCGATCACGACAGTTGACGTCACAGCGGGTCGCTTCATTCTCGGACGCGTTTCTGGACCTAAGTATTACACTATAATTGCTGTATCTTCGTCATTTTTGGTCCAATATAAAGAATTTCTTCACAGTATATTTACTGTTTATTTTTTGACGCTATATGTCATATAGCATACTTCACAAAAATCAGGACTGATCCTCATTGAATTTGAAATTGCTATGTATGACATTAGAGTTTGTTGTACCTAATAAAAACTCAAATTCTAAATTTAAATATAGGCACTGGAAAGCCTGATAGCGTAATATATATTGTATCTACTTACGGCTTTTAATCTGATGGCAACTGAGCACAACGTCAAAGTGGCAAGGAGGTAATATACTCCAATGATATCGCTCAACAACTTGTCAAGTTCAATAATCGAACTAAAACAGATGAAAGTTTGATGTTAGGCAGATGTTAAGTTTGAAAAGAATGAGATGGTTGCTAGTTCCATCGACACACTAACTTTACAAGTAAGATATTGATCTGATGGCACCGTACGATCCTGAAGTGAGCTCTTTTGTCTCTCCTCCTTGAAATATTGCATCGTTTTCCCCTGCCTCCGATGCGCGAGCTATAATCGCAGAGCAAAGAAAACTGTCCACATATGAATATCATGATCCCAATAGCTGTCATATCAAATACAATGTGGACGCAGACGCAATAAACGGCAGATACAAATTCAGCTAAAACTGTTACAATGTAACCGCAAATGCTCAGGTCATCGAGAAGAGCCCAGACGGGCAAGATGTGAGGATATCCCAGACATTTCCTTCCACGTATCTTGCATAAATAATATTCCACAAACGGTGACACAATGAAGATAATCGCTGTCAAGCTATATATCCTGATCAAAATATTTGCAGTATTTCTAAACTTGTTTGTGTAAATGTTGATGGAGTCTGAAAAATTGTCGCACTCCTCGCTGTCCGACTGATATTCTGCGTTTGAGATGGGATCTTTGCTTAGTTCTGTGTTTTCCAGCATTGAGATTTGATTGAGTAGTTTACGCCAGCTTTGTCGGCTTCTACGCAATGAAAGTAGTTTGAAGACCCCCATGACACAGAACGCGAGAACACTGAAGCATTCGAAGAGCCTTTCAGGATCATCTTTTGCCATATATAATGCGATGACTTGAAAGAAGCCTGTTATCAAGAAACAAAATGTGGATACGTTGGCCAACCAGTGTACTTGATGGGTCGTGAGATATGATGACAGGCCTATGTTGTGAAGTAGACGAGTTATCAGAGTGACCAGATTATCATTCTTGCCTTCGCTGGCCACTAAAATGTGAAATAGATTTTTAATCTGCAACAGAAAAATTAATTGACTCGTATTTTTTTCGTTTATTATTAAAGTAAATTAACCTTTTAGATAATGAATGAACAACCTTAAACAACATCTTGAGCGAATTCAAATCACGTCTGCAGGAGAATGCTGCCTGCCCTATAAATGCTGGATAGTGTTTATGAAAGTTGTACCTTCAGACGTAAATTACTAATTAAGTATTTATTTACCTACTTTATGCGACGGTAAAAGTATAAACTTTAATATCTATGAATTTCTAGTCGTTAGCGGTGGTGGATTTTTTTACAAAAATCCTAAATTTTGTGTTAACGAACATAGGACTTCCTGTATGCTTTGGGGATTTAGACAGATTGGCTACTGGTATAATAGGTATTTTATTTTTTAATGTTTTTAACCAACTTCAAAAAAAGGAGGAGGTTATTAATTCGGTTGTATGTTTTTTTTAATTAAGTTTTTTTTTATTAGTGTTACCCCAGAACTCCGTCGATATAGACCAATTTGTAATTTTTTTTTTCCTCATAAAGGATATGCTTCCAGATTGGCCCCATTTTTTTCAAAATCTAGTTCCATGAGGAATCGAGGGAACTCGAACTATGTTGAAAATAGTATCATCGAAGTGACCCGATGCTGATAATGGAGCCGGAACTCTGTAATTAATAAATGTATCCTAGCAGTGTTTGGGCTTATTTGAATTGTCATGAGATCCACTTTGACTATAAGGTACTATCGAACTAATCTGATGATGGAGCCGGAAGGTGGAAGGTAGACACAGTAACTTCATAATAAAACAATGTAACTTAGCAGTGTTTGGGTTAATTGGAATTGTCATGAGAAATAGGCACTCTGGTTATAAGTATCGTAACTAAAAAGTGTGAAATAAAAAACTTTTTCCAAAAAAAAAACTGACCACTAAATAAAAGGATGAAAATAACTTTAATTTCGGAAGTCGGTGTTAAGTAAGAAACAAACAAAACCGAGAAACACCGACTTCCAAAATTAAAGTTATTTTGATCCTTTTAGTGTTTTATTTAGTGAAGTCATTTTTTTTTTTTTTGTAAAAAGTTTTTTATTAAGGCAATTGGGTAAAAACAGTTGGGTAATCATTGATTACTATGTCCGGGGCTACCCGCCACTTTCTTTATGCCCAAAAAATCAATCCCAATTGGGCTTATTATATTTCCATAAAAGACGTGATATTAATTACTGAGTAATTTATATAAATAAAGAAGTTCCTAATTTTGTTTTTAAATACAAAATAAAGACAAAACATTCGTTCATTTGATTTCTATTTGCAATTTATTAAGTGTCCGGGGCCACCCCATCTTCTCCTACATTGTCCTACCTACACTTCTTGACAGACTTAATTCACAAACGAAGTAAAGCTTTTTTCAAAATTGGATAAAAACTGTCCTTAATCGATTAAGGACAGTTTTTATCTATCAAAATCCTTTACATTTTTAGTAATTAAAAACGACTCATTATTAATGTTCAGGGTAGAACGGTTAATGTGGGTACTTTAAATACTTATAGCAAATCTATCTGGCGCCTATCATAACTTCAAAGTCGACATACCTACTTAATAAGTAAAAATATTTTATTTAATTATGTTTTGTAGTAATATAAGTAACCCACACAAAACTAGTAATTACATCTGTTGTTTGGCATATCTACCAATTTAATTATGTTCAAATTAGTAACTTTGCGTCTACTCTGATTATCAAATTGTATAATAATATCGCAATTATTAAAAACTTTTTTAATAACATGCTTGTTAAGGAGAGTCCAAATTGTAATTACCTAAGACCCAAGTAGTTACATTTTTTTTATTAAATACTTACTTGTTTATTTGGGTCAAACCTAGTGATTGAAATTTTACCCTCTTCCTGTTGACAGATCGATTTGATTTTTGATACACTCCTTTAGTTTGGATGACATTACAATAAAATACATTCAGTATCATTGTAAATTTAAAATGGCCGCCGCTACAAAACGGCGGACTAGGCATGTTTTTACACAACCCCGTCAATATAGGTATCAAATAAAAGGGCTTGACTAGTAGAATGCAGTACACTATGAAAAAAATGCAAATCTAATAAGTAGGTATGGCCGCCAACAAAATGTCGGATTACTTACATGTTTTTTCACAACCCCCGCTATATGGTCATCTTTCAAGTAAAATGGCTTGTCTAGTAGAATGCAGAACACCATAAAAAAATTCTAATCCAATATGGCCAAAAATATGGAGAATTACATGTTTTTTCACAACCCCCTGTATATGGGTATCAAATGAAAGGGCTTAACTAGTAGAATGCAGTACACTATGATTAAATGTAAATCCAATGTGGCTACCAACAGAAAACTGAGAACTACGTTACTTAGAATCGGGATTCTGGTATGGATCTCCCACCCAAGTCAAGGTTTCGTATCATGTCGAGGACTGTGTGGTCAAAATTGAGGAAGGATAAGCATACGTAGCCTTGAGTCGAGTAGTCTTTGGAATGATTGTGTATTGAGGAGTTAGATTGCAACAAGTTGACAGGAAAGAAACCTTGCAATAATGAAGCACAGTTTTAGACGACTACGTTTAACTGGGACAGACGGTCCAGTTGGGTATATCTAACTTCGAGAAAGAGTTCAATCGTCGAATCCGACTCGTTTGGGCAGCGTTCGGAAAGGTGCGCGGTATCTTCTCGTCCAATACATCACAGTGTCTCAAGACGTACTAAGTCTATAACCAGTGCGTGTTGCCAACGATGGCATTTGGCTTCGAAACGTGGTCGCTTACAATGGGCCTCTTTAGAAGACTTAAAATCACCCAAAGGGCAATGGAAATGGCTATGCTCGAAGTGTCCTTGCGTGATCACATGAGAAATGAAGATATCCGCGGGAGAACCAAGATTACTGGCATAGTTCGAAAAGTCGCCAAACTTAAGTGGCAATGGGTAGGGCACATTGCACGCAAAACAGATGGTCGATGGAGACGTAAGGTTCTGAAGTGGCGACCTGGTGCCGAAAAACGCAGCGTTGGAAGGCCTCCCATAAGGTGGATCGATGACCTGATGAGGGTCACGGGAATCCGAAGGACTTATGGGCAGACTTAATGCCATAGACATTTTCTACCAGTCGACCTTAGGGTGGTGCGGAAATATAACATGGTATGGTAGTGGTATGGTATGTTATGTTGAGTTAGGTTGGAAATCAATTAGCTACCTACTCATTTCAATAACTTGCCGGTCATTAAAGTAGGTAACTAATTGTGTTCAAGGTTTTTAATATGTGAGAGGTACCCAATTGACGCTGCGATCTGTACCTACTAGGGGCATACATACTCGTTTTTTTCTGATTTGCCTAGACGAATTGCCTGCTGTAGCATTTCTAATTGCGTAATTTTCTATTGCACAAGGGGCCAATTTGATTTAACAGTAGAGACTCCGCCCTTTGCATGTATCAATGGAAAACAAACACTTCACTGGTAAGACACCTGCATAATTTCCCTGAATCACAATATTTGCTAACTATCTAATCATTATGGAAAAGTGGTAACTGCCTAGACTTCCGAGTAGTCAATCAGGGGTTCAAACCCAGCCAGGTGCATAACCATAATTTTGTGTCTTTTTTCATCACCACTGCTCTCAAAACGGTGAAGTAAAACATCGCGAGGAAAACCGGCATGCTGTCAGGGTACGCCGCACGACTTCCCGCCATTTTTGCCTGCTGGTAGCAACTGATTACCACCTGCCAAATAGCTCACGCCACAGCCACCGGGATCCCGACCTCGATTTCGATCCACCACATCGTAGGTGTTAGTTTGCGGATGACGAGTAATGGATAGCTCGCCGTCCGGCTGGCCGGTAACCGTTTGGACCAAGCCCGAGTCGTCGACGGCGCGTAGTGTTCCACATGCGCTTCAAAGAAATGTCAGCAAAACTGTAGGTGCCCAGCAGAGCCGCATGGGTAGTCCGAAAGGGAACCCTGAGGTCCTGGAACACAAGGCAAGGAAGGAACATAGGAGTGGATTTTAGTCAGTAAAAGACTGACATGCTCGCTTCGCCGCGTACAGGGCCAGAAACTAGTCGCGTATAGATTGGAAATCACTTTTTAATCAAGGTCTTTAAATGTAGGTATACAAGAGTAGTACTCAAATACTTGCATATACTTCGTAGTGATCTAACTACCTAACCTTATTACATAATATACTGTGCCAGTATGAATATGGACTAATCGTGCGTAGATCGGAATAATCGCGCCTGGATTAGGTCAGGTTAAAATAGTGACCATTAGAATATGATGGAGAGCGAATGAAACGATGATGTGAGTTAGGTTAGGTTAGTACCACAGAACAAAGAATGTTTTTCTTGTCGCTAACCACTGGTCGCTGGCGGCACGCGTAGATAGCGTAATAGTAACTGGCCGCGGTTTTTGCTTCTTGTGGTCAGCAGAATCGCCGCGCATGGAGCTGGTATTGCGAGCAACTCCGTGCTTATTTTCTTCACCTACCCTTTTAATTTCATAAATCTTGCCGGTGTCTAAGCCCAGTTTTCCTGCTAAATTTTTCAATGTTGAGTCTAAATTTTCATTAGATTTTTCCTCCAATCCAAATAGTTCTACATTTCTTTCTTTTTCATATATCTCTAAGTAGGTTATTCTTTCTTCTAGGGACTTGTTAAGTGTTTCTAAATGCAAGTTTTTATGTTCCAGTGATTTAATCTTTTTATCTGATTTTTCCTTTTCTTCTATCAATTCTTGGTACTTCTCTGCATAGAAGCTTATATCTTCAGATATAGATTCCAATGTTTTTTTCATGTTGAAAACTATTGTTAGCTTTTGATTTACTTCGGCTAACAGTTTTTCTGGGGTGGTTTTCGATAGATCCACATCGATGGAAGGTTGACCTGCTTGCGTGGATGGCATTCGTTACATAAGCCGGTGTCGGCAAATGCCTTGATTTTGACGCCGCACTTTTTATGATATACCCCCTCACAGTCACCCTTACACTTCATAATACTATCCCCTTTCACCCTTGCTAGCGATATCTTGCACAAACTGCACTGCACCATCGCAATGTACTTGTTAATACAGCAGTTCAATGGTAATTTTAATAATTCCCGTAAACACTCAGCCACGGTTAGCGCAATGACAGGTGTCACGTTCGCACGGTGGGAGCGCACGCGCCGAACTGAACTATTTAGATGGTGGTCCTCAAACTAGCTAGAACCTGTATCTTGGGGACCTGAGTTCAGATAACTTTAATCTATAATAGCATTGTATCGGACGGACATGTAGAAATTCGTTTTTTTTTAATAAAGGTTTTTGCGTACTACACACACTATTTTTAATTTTTATTATTCATTTTGTTGTTTCACTGTTTACAACAACCTCTTCGATAAATAAGACTTGGTAACGGTTGCGGGAGTCCGATGGATGCGAGACGCACAGGACCGTTCATTATGGCGACACTTGGGGGAGGCCTATGTCCAGCAGTGGACGTCTTTCGGCTGAAATGATGATGATGATAATAAAATATTAAAAAAAAAACGAATTTCTACATGTCCGTCCGTATGTGTGTAGTGTACGTGTGTAGTGTATGTGTGTATTTATATGTTCCAAATACTATTGCCGTATTGTTTTTGTTTATTGCTTGACTGGAGTAGTTCTGTGTTACTTTAAAATTTCTTCTGTCTGTTCGTACGATAAAAGAGCAAGCCAGTTAATTAAGGTTTTTTTACACGTAAAATTCTTTAGGTCTTTGATATTGAAGCTCTTGCTGATTTTATTGTAAATTTGAACATGAGAGTAAAACACGGGTGTGCAGTCTCGTAGTTTTTTCATAACATATATAAGTTTTCTAACTCGACTAGAGAGCCGGTGTATGTGTGATTAAAATGAAAGGCTTTCGTCTAGTGTGATGCCAAGGTACTTGATAGAAGGAGCAGTTTGCAAGTAGTGGGGTCTGGTTTCTGCTGCAGGTATGGTATTTGAGTAGTAGTTATTGTGGGGGTCTCGATGCTATAGTTTTGAAGAAAGTGACGAATGTAGTTTTTTTAATGATTAGCGTCTTTTAACTCTTAAGAGTTAAAAGACGCTAATCAAGAGCTTCGGAAATAGTAGACCATTCTCTGCAAGTCGTTATACTTGGTTCCACGTTTTAGCGTGAAATACTATAGCAGTATCGTCGGCATATGATAGTATTTCTGCATCGTTTAATTGTATATTTAAGATGTCATTTATATAAAAACTAAACAGTGTCGGACCGAGAGTACTACCCTGCGGAATTCCAAAGTCGATGGGGAGCACGTTACTTGAGAAGTCACCTAGTTTGACCAGTTGTTTTCTATTAGACAAACAACTGCTGAACCAGTCAAGTGAAGTTCCTCGAATTCCCGAGCATTCTAGCTTTTTTAAGAGGAGGTCAATCGAAATTGTATCGAATGCCTTGGCGAGATCTAAGAAAACTGCCATAGCCTGCTCTTTATTTTGAATGTACGTAGCCACCAAGTTGGTAAGTAATGCGTCTTCAGTTGACTTTCCTCGCCGGAATCCAAACTGTCTGTCTGATATAACCTTGTGTTTCTCAAAAAAGTTTACTAGCCGGCTATTAACCATTTTCTCCAATATTTTGGATAAAATGGACAAAAGGGCGATCGGACGATAATTTTCCGGTAATTCGGCAGGGCCACTTTTGTGTATCTATATGTATATCCTCTAACAAATGCAACTTTTCACCACTCTGGAAATTGTCCAGACTCTTTTATTCTTAGAATTAATCTTGTAGTGATACCATCAAGTCCAGGAGCGCTGTCGATATTAAGGTGGTAGATAAATTTAGTTATTTCGATTTCGTCTGTTGAGTGAAGAAAGAAGGAGTATGGAAAATTTTCACGTGGTCTATATTTGCTGGTCAGGGACGCTTGAGTCTCAGAAATTCGGTATAATATTCGTTTCGATAGATTTTTTCCCAGCGAAGTGAAGTACGCGTTACAGCTGTTAAGTGCATTAACAGGATCCTCTGCATTAGATAATAATTTAGTTGAATCACTTCTTTGATTATTTGGGCAATATATTGATTTTAGTGTGTTCCACAGTTTTCTGGGGTTTTTTTGGTTTTTTTACAGACGTTGGCTATTGTAGTCTGTTTTCAGGTTATATAAAAGGTTATTGCAGAAGTTTCTGTAGCTAACGTAAACCAAGTTTTTCATTTTATCGTTAGGGTGAGAAGTTGCAGATTGATGAAGCTTATCACGATGTTTCATGCATCTTACTAGGAGTAATCCAGGGTTTGATTGTGAACCTACTTCTGCTATTTTTTTTTTTTTTTGTGTTTTTATTTAATATGTTTCTGGCGCTGTTTAGTAATTCTGACCAGTCAGTGTTTAGTAATTCTTGAGCGATTGTGTCGTCGTCGGTTTTATTGGTCCATCTGGATCTAATTGGGGACTTTGTACTACTGTTTTTTTTGTACAGTGCCAGTCATAGCCATTTCGTGATCTGTTATGGAACATTTTCCGATTATTCCCACGGACTCTTGATTTGATATCTAATTCTACATTGGTAATGTTTAAACATCATTCCATTATATAAATAAATGATTTTGACGCAGAATTCGTGTATACATTGTAATAGCAGATTCTAAAAAAAACTTTTTAACTAAAAAAATAACCGACTTCACTAAAAAACACTAAAATGAGCAAAATAACTTTAATTTCGGAAGTCGGTGTTTCTCGGTATTGTTTGTTGCTTATGTAACACCAACTTCCAAACTTCAAAGTTATTTTGATCCTTTCAGTGTTTTTTTTTTCACTTTTTGTTGCTAAACACTTATAACCAGAGTCCCAATTTCTCATGACAATTCCAATAAACCTGCTAGGATAAATTATTTTATTATGAAGTTCCCGGGTCTCCCTTCCACCTTCCGGCTCCATCATCAGATCAATTCGATAGTACCTTAGAGGCAAAGTGCATCTCATGACAATTCTAATAAGCCCAAACACTGCTAGGACACATTGATTACTGATAAAGTTCCGGTGCCTATCTTCCGCCTCCATCATCATCATCAGGTCACTTCAATGATACCATTTTCAACATAACTGTTCAGAATCATTATTTATTTATTTGTAAGAGCATGTTGCTAAGCGATGTAAATATAAGTTTTTTTTTGTTGAAACGATTGTTGAAAATGTCCCAACATACTAAATAATTTTTCGAGCTTATCTGTAACTGTTGTATCAGCCTTTCAGCTTCTCCTTGAACCCTGCTCTTCAAAAATTACATCTACTGCGCATTTGACAGGGATGTGTTGTTATGGATGGCTTCCGTGAAGAGATCTTTGAACGATGTCCAGTGGTTAAAATTTTCCACGGAATACTCGCATCTTCCATTTTGGTGTTGTTTTTTCTCGATAAGCTCCACACCACATCTTCGTGTTTACTGCTTTCTTCAGATCGATAGATTGGTTTTCAAATCTTGTATAGCGCTCTTCATATACTTTGTTCTTGTCCTCATTCGCACTCAATTTTCCAGTGAAGATTGTCAATAGCAGACCAACGCGCTTGCAACGTTTGTAACGCATCCTGAAATTCCCATTTTTCTGTGATGAATTTCACTTGAATGTTACAGGTACAGTTCTCATGAAGGCCTTGAAGTTCGCCGTTTGTTTGCGCATCAAGTCGTCCAGTTGGCTGTTGGAGCCCGTGTCCCTCTTGTTAAGGTTTTGTTGTTCCGAGGAAGCGATTGATCCTTGTTGTTGATTCCATTTGTCTTACTGGTATCTTTATCCTTCTCACTGTTCTTGCCTGATCTTGTTCCGAGGTATTTTCGAGCGGTGATAGTTGCACACCTGGTCTCCCTGCGGACCGTTTGTGCGTCGACAGTCGTTGACTTTTGCAGGCGAATTACCTCTTTGACTTCTTTATAATACTGCAATGTTATGTTCTACGAATCATTTGTAAAATAAGGATGACCTCTGTAGAAAGACGGTCATGGTTGAATTAGAATTCACTCCAAAAGTTTTACAGCAATTGCATCCGCCTTTTGTAGTTCAAGTTCTTCCTGTTCCGGCCATCCATCTTGATATTGATGCCGACTTTCTTGATGGTTTCGTAAATTTCGTGCTGATTCTCGTACATATTTGCTGATGACGACATTTTGACAAGCTTTATGACGAAATGACGAATTGTTATTTTGAGAAGTAGCCAGTTGTTCCACACTCCTGGTTCTTGGTATTGTGTAACCTTTCTCTTCTACGATATGCGCCTTCTTAATAGGTACTGGGGCAACTCGCTTGTGAGAGACCAGTCCAATCGATTCGTAACCGTAAAGGATCCAAATCACACAACACTCAATTGCTCGAAGGACCAAATGTTAGGGTTGTAATGCCCTGTTGTAATAACAGTGAAAATGTTATGTTACTTTCTTGAAGGATGTTATGTTATGATATGCTATGCTATGCTATGCTATGCTATGTTATGTTATGTAAATGAGTAGACAAACGTTTCCCTTGATGGATTTATTGCTACTAGATAATATTAAAAAATAATTCGACTTAAAGGCTATGTTAAATGCACAGGTAAACAATATGTGCAATTGTAAGTATGACGTAAAAACTAGCACAAAGTTCAATGTACAGCGTAGCTCGTACAACGCGTATTCAAAATTCGTTCGCGGAATATTTTTTTTTGACAAAAACAAGTGAGGTATTGACGTAGCTAGAGAGCGTATTTACAATTTATTGTTAGGAAAATTAGGCATGTTCATTATTTGCTTTATTTTTGCCGAATACTTTGGAGAATCGTTAGTGAATGTACGGACTGGTAGGTAATGCGTTTTTTTGGCAATTTCATTACCGTGTCGATATCTCAGTCTCAACATGTTAGGATAACTAACAGATAAGTCATACATAGGTGGTTTTGGGGACAAATTGGAAAATGTTATGGAGCCGAGTGTTTTTACCTAGGTGCGAAATCATTCCATGACTTCTGCCGCTCTTGGGCGTAGCGCGAGGGCTTGTCAGACTTTTACGGAAAAGAAAACATCCTCCTAGGGCCCTAGTCTGCTATTTTTATAAATTCGTCATTCCAACACGATTCCATTGTCATTTTGCTAAAAGTTCGTAATCTGTTAATTAATAATGGCCGATCATTGATCGATCACAATAGATTTGTGGTACGAGCTGTCTTGTAAAGAATTAAAAGCAATGACTGCACAGTGACGTTCTAATGGTAGGTCACAGATTAAAGGAACTGTCAAAATTTTAGCAGATTACCGCATACGTCAGAAATTTATTTTCATTACCTATATACGAGATTACCATTCTGTGCCATTTCTTTCAATGGAGTGTCAGTGGTTGATCATTGGAAAGTCATAATGATGCTATTATATTAGTAGATTACCAAACTTGTCAAAATCAACAATTACGAAATCAATGATAGACCATTCTGACACTATTGTAATAGTAGACTTGAGGACCTGTTCTTTTTCCGCCTTCGTTCCAGGACCCTTTCAGGGACTAAGCGCCGTTGTGTGTTAGTTGTGGAATATTATTATTATTACCTTATTTTTTTAAGGACGCTTGCTCCAAGCATGCAAGCAGGCATGCAGCATGGAAGCAGGCATGCAGCATGAAAGCAGGCATGTAGCATGGAAGCAGGCATGCAACATGCAGCAAGGCTTGTTTCTGTCACAGCTCCGGCGCTGCGGGGTTTGGGTAGCCCCACGCGAGCTTATCGTCGCAGATGGTTTAACATACATAAAAAGGTACTCTGTGGTTTTAACGCTCACCACCGCGGCGGCGGGTCATCAAACCATCTCCTCCTCAGCTCGCGGGCCGCCCTATCCCTCCGCGCCTACGCCGGCGCCGACTTGAATTACACTCTAGCTAGGGGTAGGGCAGACAACACTGTGTGAAGTCGGTTTTGCATCGTTTCGTTTTCTGTAACCGTAGGTATATATATTTATGACCAAAATTCCGTAGAATGTTGTTTCAGTGTGGTAAAAATATGGCAAATAAATCATTTGACAAATTAAAGAGACTTCGGTCAATTGCAAAAAAGTTTTTTTGTAAATCGGCATAAGATAATACCTATGGCACTTGATACTTTGATCATCTAAAAATAATGCTTATAGGTAGGTATAGCAAAAAAGACGTCGGTCAATAGCGGTAAAATGAAATTCGAACAAAAAAATAATCGGAAACGTGATCGGTTCCCCAAATAATCGTCTCTCTAAACAAACGATATTAATATTAACTATGGCAAAGGTAATTATGCCAAACAAAATTCTGCTATGATAAAAGTATGCCATTGTAAATTCGGACACGTACCTATCTAAACATTCTGCGAAACAGTACTAAATATAGTGATTGTTGTTGGTAGTTCCCGGACTGTATGTAAGATAGATTGGTCGACACTTCCCCAGGTTTATTTCAATAACACCATAATTCCTCTAACTCACACGGTGAAGAACTTGGGGATTTATATCGACAGCACTCTTTCCTGGACTAAACAACTGCAGGAAGTTAGTCGTAAATTGTTTGCTTCGGCGGGCTCCTTGAGGCGCCTTCGCAATTTTCTTCCCATCACTACTAAAATTGCCATAGCACAATCTCTTCTTCTCCCAATCCTGGACTATGCTGATGCCAGCTATCTTGATCTCAACCAAGACCAATTAGATAAGCTTGAGCGACTTCAAAATCTCTGTATCAGGTTTATATTTGGCTTGCGCAAGTATGACCACGTTTCTGAATTTCGTACTCAGCTCAAATGGCTTCCTATTCGCCTTCGCCGGAATGTTCACATACTTTCTTTGCTTTACAATGTACTCTTTAATCCTTCTACTCCTTTTTATCTTAAAGAACGCTTTCAGTTCCTCTGTGACACACATTCTAGGTCCTTGAGGTCATCGGAAAATCTAAAACTTAGTATTCATGTGCATTCCACTTCGTTCTTTGATAGATCTTTTACGATACAAGCAGCTCGTTTGTGGAATGCATTACCCATAGAAGTGAGGCGAGCCCAAACGCTACCAACATTCAAAAAAATGGTGAAGGAGCATTATCTATCACTTTAGTTACTTCTTCTCCTTTTTAAATTGCAATTATTTTTGATATTTATTAGTATATTATTTGATTTTATTTTTTTTATTATTTATTTATGTATTATATTTTTAAGTATTATTATTTTTTAATTATTTTATTTTATATTATTCTATACGTTGTTGTACACTGACAGCCCGAAATATTTTCCTTTCGATCAGTCCATCCAAAGGTTGTCTGGAAGAAATTGCCCTGTGCAATAAGACCGCCTATTGTACACTTATTTATATAAATCTTTGTCCTGTATTATGTTAAGGTGTGCAATAAAGTTGTATAATAATAATAATAAATAATTGAACAATGCTAAATAATTTATAAAAATAATAAAACAATGCTAAATATTTTTTATGCCTTAATAATATTTGATTAAAGAAGATTATGGCAAATAATTTTTGGAGTAGGTACCTATCAAGATTCTGCCAAATAGAAGGAACCCGGTTTGTTTTTTGGTAAATGTATTATATTTTTTTAAAAGTCATAGAACAAAAGTTGTTGTATATGATGTCAGTAATACATTCTTGCAAGGTTGTTAATGTTTTACAAATAACCCTGTAGGTATATAAACTTCTCACCAAACATTACGTGATTTTCTTCTCTTTTTACACAATTATAAGCAAGGAACAAGTGCATCGTCGTCTTCCATCACGGTGGACATGTTTCTTGTTCGAGCTTTTGCGGAGGCATAACAGAGGAGTACAATAGAATGCCAAATTTGCAACGGTTGAAATGGAAATGCTAAAATAACGGACCTACATTCATACATTGCCTTTAAATTGATTGTTTTAGTAGGTACGACACATAGCAGCGGTTAAAATTCTGGAGATTTGTCATTAATATTTATTTAAAATTATGTAAATAACACTATAACATCTATTAGGTACGCCGCAATGCTAATACTTGTTTACATTTGTGCGACAATTATTTCAATAGCAAGTAACCAGTGTCTATCAGCTTGTCTAAACAATGGCCAGTCATACCAAGTAGCTGGTTGTGGCTGGTCTCTCCATATGAACTTGATGTTCTGTTTCACATTATCATACGAATACAATATCAGGTAAGTACCTATTTATTTTATTTACGGCAACATCTATTTTGTTAGCCACGTACCTTTTTTTTATTAATAAATAATCAATTAGATTTGCCCGCTTTGTGTGGAGCGAGAGAGAATGGCTGAGTTCTACTGGTTAAAACCCACCCGCGTTTCTCTAGGAGCCCTGTGCGTTCCAGGGGTGCCTGTTTCGAACAATCCCGCAGTTCTAACAGGAATTAACCCAAGGGGTTTCGGCCATAATGCTGAAATCTATTTGATAGGTACTCTTTGCTACATTAACTCTATGATTAATATGTTTCTTTACATTGATTTTCAAATACTTTATAATACTAAACTGTTATGAAAATAGAATTTTTTGCATAGATCGCTATCGCACGCACCCAATGCACGCACCTTCGATTATAGACAAGTATATAATCAAAGGCACGTACTATCCTAAAGCTAGCCACTTAATTGTTATGTAGGTATGACTCGAACCCTAAATAAAAATTCAATAGCTTGATCTTTTTCCATCCATCTTAACATGTATATCAACAGACTCAAAAGGTTTTGCCTATTCATTTCACTCTTTAAGGCGCGCATGGAGCCATCCTCATCGGATGGATCCCCTGTTTGAAGGGTGTTTAGAGAGACGCCACGGTGTTCTTACCTTTTGCCTAATACTGTTCCTCACCGAACATGAATTATTGAATTGACTGTAGATCTCTCGGATCACCTGCACGTACCTACTTTCCAGGGCACAGTTTTTCCCTTAAGAACAAATTACGAAATCTCACGAGGTACCCAATTGTACGCCTTTACGAGGTCAACTCCGAAAGGGATAATATTTTAAAATTGCCTTCCGAAATGAACTCAAACATTCACGGAACCTAAACCTCCTTTTCGGGTCCACCGTGGTTTAACAGTTTAAAAAAAAATTGCTTGTAACAGAAAAAAATATGCGCACGGGTACAAACATTGGTTGATTATTACAACTAGGTATTAGATGGACAATATTAAAGAGTGCATCAACACACCATTTTTTTAGGGCGGATATTTCATTACTGTTTTTATTTTTACTAAAAGATAATTATGACATATTTTCTAAAGACTACAATACTGTCAAATTGCCATTTGTCTGTTGCGGTCTTCCCGTCCAACTATAATTTTGGTGTTTTCAAGGCTAGAGCGAATAGGCTCTCATTATACTAATCCGCCTCACAATCAATGATTACATCACTGCATACCATCAGGTAGGATCGCAGTCAAGCACTGGTTAATATCAATTAAAAAAAAAAAAAATTTAAAGAATGAAGAAAGAAAAAAAAAAGAATGAGAACATGTTTTTTCTGCCTAAATAGACGCACAATTCGTTACAAAAATACATCACTCTGTTGTATTTGTGTTATTCCTCAGTTGAAAGTTATATATCCATTGAATAATCGATCCTTTTGGTGTAGGTACTTAATTCATAAAATTATCAAGTCCTAAGTAAAACTTGAGTACAAACCTATTTTCAGATATTTTTTTTTAATATTTCAGGTGTAAAGTCAATTTTGTAAAGCTTCACAAGCAACTTCAGGCGTTTGTTTTTCAAAGAAACATCTTCAGTATCCTCTCAACTTAAAACATCAATTTTAATGCATAGGTAAGATAAACATCTACTATATAAATGAAGATATCTGCAGGAGAACCGAAGTTGTGGACTTGCGGACGGCGACCAATGGGTAGCTCGCCGTCCGATCAGTTGGTAACCGTACGGACCGAGCCCAAGTCATCGACGGCGCGTACTGTTCCATGCGCTCTTCAAGGAGATGTCAGCAAACCGTAAGGGCCCAGCAGGGTCGAAGCCTACTGGTGCCAAGAGTCTGCTTTTGAAAGGAAGACTCGGCCCTGGTATGAAAGGCAACGAAAGAACAGGAGTCGCTTTTTAGCCAGTAAAATTTTGACACACCCTCCCGTCTCACCCAAGAGAGGGATGTCATTTGATGATTTTACAACCGAAAAAAAAGGAGAACCGAGGTTACAGAGCGAGACCGAAGAATCGCCAAACTTAAGTGCCAGTGGGCAGGGCACATTACATTCAAAACAGATGATCAATGGCGTCGAAACGATTCGAGGTTCGAAACGAGGAAAAAGGTTTGAATTTGATTAATACCGTGATCACGGTATTCGGTGTATTAATAAAACCTTTAAAAATATGTTTTTTCCAATCAGTCTTAGTTATGGTTACTTTTAGGGATCCGTATCTCAAAAGAAAAAACGGAACCCACGTTTCACTGCCATATGTCATAACATGCACTGGTCAAAGACTCTCACTTTGTGACATCTCGGTAGATACCTATGTGAGATGAATATTACATTTTGAAACAAGTGCAGAAAGTTTGTCATTGCGACCGAGGCGGAATTCACACGAGCCGTAGGCGAGTGTGTTATGGAGCCGAGGGCTACAGTGACAAATTTGCACGTGTCTTAAACGACTTTTTTCAATACACTTACGAAGAAATGAAGAAACGGGGGTTGACCGGCGACTTGCGGGGGTCGACGCGCGCCCAGTCTGATACGATAAATGTAATAACATTGTGGTGGGGGAGAGCACGCGCTATTTCTGCACTAGTGTGGAAAGCTGTCTATTGCGTGCCTAAAAGGGTGGGATAAGAGCGGGTTTTCGAGTAAGTGTATTGAAAAAGATATTGCGGAGCATTCCGAAGATTGCCGTCTAGCAAAGACGGATTTAATAGACCTCTTTCTCTAAACAAAAATAAGTTGTCTACAACTTGGAGTAAATGAAGAATCTCCATTGACAGTGGAACATAATTGAAATAGTCAATAAGTTGTACAAAGTACCAATTTATTATTTCAATATTTTTCATTGCAGTAAACGGAGCAATAGTTTCGATGATTCAAAAACTTCGGAACTTATTGAAAGTGATGCGGTGCTACTACCACATCCGATGAAACGAGACTTAGTGTGGAAGAAGGTGATAATCGCTATCTTTATGCACATCGGAGCTATTTATGGCATTTATCTGCTACTGGTGGCAGCGAAATGGCAGACGTTTCTGTTCCGTAAGTGTCTATAATTATTTATCTATTTAAACTTATATTAAGGTTGTCTATACTAATATTATAAAGAGGAAAAATTTGTCTTTTATATTTTTGTTTGTAATGAAAAACTCAAAAACTGCTAAACGGATTTTGAAAATTCTTTCACCAGTGGAAAGCTATTTTATCACGAAGTGACATAGGTTATATTTTAATTTAAAAAACAGTAGGGTTTCCTACTAAAACTCCAATAAAATAAACCAAAGGGTAAATAAATGACCTAATAACTTTCCTTAGACTTCGCGTGCGCTGTGAAAACTATTGATGATAGGACAAAATAATGTAGGTACTTACTAAGATTTTGCAGAACACATAATTTTCTACAAAAAGTGTCGCAACATCATAATATGTCTACCTGTTATAGTTATGTCACGATAACAGTTTTTTTTATTTAAAATTGAATTTAAGCAACGCCTCAGAAAAGGTAATTTTTTGTGGCTTTGTATTAATTCTTACCAAAAAAAATTATTTCATATTTAAGTCTGGTTCAGTGCCTGTACATTACTTTGAATATTTTCATTTCGGACATTCCATTCGAGAAATATCATGATTTAAAAAATGTATTAGAATATAAATAAAACCGTTGAATGATGTCTAACCGGCCATATTGTCAACAATTTATGAATCCCTATAAAAATAAAAAGGTTTGTTGGCAGTTCGGCATAATTACTAAATACATGTGTTTTCTGCTTTTTACTGCATATTAATTGGACGAATGGTTAAAGAGATATACAAGATTTAGCGCCGAACGCTTCGTCGAGCACTCTAGCCGAATTATATAAATGCGCGATTGTCGCAGCTGTACGAACAACAGTCGAGTCATTTCATTAAAAAAAATCGTCGTCAATCTGAACTAATTTTACTAAAGAACTGATCCCATAAACGGTTAAGGTGTAAACTTTAATACCTACTCCATGAATTTCGTGTTCTCTATTTATGTCATACATCACTAAAATAAAATGCTTTTCACTGATTATGACCGGCTACAGTGACCGAAACATAGGTGTTCACTGAAAACAGTATTTCATACAGCTCAAGAGTTTGTTCGAACGTGCTAATCTCAGAAAAAAAAACTGGTTCGAAAGAAAACAATTTTTTAGTAATGGTTATGCTAATCATACATAAGCGTACCTACTTATTATGTTTTTGAAGTTTGATCCTAGTACAAGCGTCTAACATTGCTGTACCTATGTAGGATAGTTAATTATTTGATACGTACAGGGGACTTCTGCGTCGGAGCTCTAGGCGCGCGCACGTAACCACTCGGCGTCAAGAACTCGAGATGAATGACGGCAGCTCGTGATGATTCTCTCAGACTCTGCGCTGAGTGCGCGGGCGCGTTGTCATGGTGAAGCAGTACCTCACCAGGCAATTTTTTGCGTGTTCCGGTACTGGTATGCTCATCAGTCCAACAGTGTCACGTGGGCAGGGGCAATGTCGGGTCCGTATCAGCTTGAGTGCGGAGTTAGGCAGGGTGGCTTAACTTCTCCTACCCTGTTTAATTTATATCTGAATGGGCTGATTGTCGCGCTCAGTAGTCAACACGTCGGCTGCCACATAGATGGTGTGTGTGTCAATAATCTGAGTTATGCGGACGACATGGTGTTGTTGAGCGCGTCGGTCTGCGGACTGAGGAAGCTGATGCAGATATGTGAGGAATATGCTTGTGGCCACGGGTTGTTATATAATGTGAAAAAGAGCCAGTGGATGGTCTTTGAGCCCAACGGTGCGGGATGTCCTGGGAACATACCTCCAGTTAGACTGAATGGTATACCTCTGGAAAGGGTTGAGCGCTTTAAGTACCTAGGGCATGTTTTGACTGGCGACCTCAAGGATCATGCTGACATGGAACCGGAGCGGAGGGCATTATCGGTTAGGGCGAATATGATAGCTCGCAGATTTGCACGATGCTCTAATCAGGTAAAGGTTACGCTATTTAGGGTGTACCGCACATCGCTCTCCTCGTGCAGTCTGTGGGCTGAATATTCGGCTAGAAGCTATAATAACATCCGCGTCCAGTATAATAATGCGTTCAGGGAGGTGATGGGGCTGCCCCGTTACTGTAGTGCCTCAGGTATGTTTGTGGAGGCGCGCACTGATTGTTTTAACACAACTATGCGCAAGCTCGCAACATCTTTGGTGAGCAGAGTGCGGCCTAGCTCCAACATCGTTCTGGCGATGATTTCTAATAGACTGGATTGTCCTTTCATCCGGCATTGTTCAAGTAGACACATTCCGTTACCAATGCCGGAGAGAAAATATTAATGTTACTTTATTTTATTTTGCTATTGTTATTTTATCCGTTTTTATTTAATTAATTTGTATGTTTTGGACTTGAATTTGAATTTACTTTATTTGATTTAATTTGATTTTATTTTATTCTAATTTATTGGCAGTGTCTCATTAATTCTAATTTTAATGTATTTTATTATTTTGATTAATGTATTGATGAGTTTTGATTCTGTAAATGGGTATATTTGACCTGACTAAAAAAAATTATTATTATTATTATTTTGTGGTATACCATTCGGCGTTGATGCTGCTTTGGTCTCGTAATGGAATTGAAATCAGATACCCCGTCAAAGTGAAGAAACTATATAAGTAGCTATCAAAATTTTCCCTGCGTTCCGCGATTGCTTCACTTTCGTAAGTTTTCGTACGTTTTGAAACAGCCAAACTCTCGACTGACGCTTTGTTTCTGGATCGTATTGATAAATTCAGGATTCGTCATCTGTCACAATATGGTAAACGCGCCAAGACGAGCCTGCTTCAAATTTTTTATCATATCACGGCACCACTCTACACGGGCCTGCTTCTGAGCTTCGGTGAGGTTGTGCGGCACCCAGCGGCAAGCTATCCTCCTCACGCGAAGGTGCTCGTATAGAGTCTTGTGAACGCCCCCCGAACCAATCTGCAGTGTATGCTGAATCTCTTCGTATAAATTACATACGCTTGAATTAAATTTTTACTCCCAGCACCAGCACACTTTCTTCCATGACAGCCGTCGTAGGACGACGACCCTTTTGTTCATCCCCCAAAGTAAGGCGACCGCGCTTGAACTCGCTATACCAGCTGTAGATGGTTGCTTTTGAAGATCCTTCATCTATAAGCAATTTGAAGTCGATCAAATGACTCATCAGGTTTTAGGCGACATTTAAAATCGTAGAAAATCATCGCACGAAAATGTTCTCGATGTAGATCCATTTTTAAATGACACGATAATTTGATTTGGCTCTCGAAAAAATGTGGAGGGAAATTCAAATTCAAACAATGATATTTTTACGAGATAACCAAAGTTTTCAAAATAATCACAAGTGGACATAAAAACTTTTTTTTCGCAAAACTTTCTGAGTGGCCTGGTATATACTTAGGTTATTTTGCTTTATTTGAGATATTTTATGAGTAATTTAAAGTTGATTAAAAATTGTATAAGTATCTTGTGATAAAATAAAAATAGCTTTATAATTCCACGGTTTTATGGATAAGGTAATGGAAATTGTGCGACTTACGCTTATACAAAATTATTTCGGCTTGAAAAGTGTGGAACGTCAAACGGTACTTACCTCTTAGATTTGATAGCCTTTATGATATTTTATCCTACATGATGATAAATTGGTGGGTAAATACATTAGTAGCCTTTTCTTTATTTGCAGTTTTCTTGACACAAACAGCCACAACAATAAGCATTACGGCAGGTGCTCATAGACTATGGACACACAAATCATACAAAGCCAAGCTGCCTCTGCGCGTCATACTTTTAACGCTCTTCACTATGACGTTTCAGGTATGTGTACTTACCTCTTTACACTTACATTTTAATAAGATTTAATTAGGTGCATCAATACGTGGGATAATTCCTAAACACTCATTAGAACAACATTTGGAGAATCAAGTAAGAAGTAGGTAGTATATTTTGATCGAATTGGAGAAAGCTTGTCATTGTAACAGAGACGAAATTCACCCAAGCCGTGTAGGAGAGGGTGTTATGGAGTCGAGTACTGCAGTGACAAATTTCCACATGTATCAAATGACGTTTTTCAATACACTTACGAAGAAATACTTTCTCTGAAAATTATAGTGCAAGTTGTCCATTTTTCAAAGTTGCCATACATTTTAGTTTTGATTTACAATTTCTGTTGGCGTAGCATCTATAGAATTCTCTTCAAAACTGAAATTCGACATACTTTTCAAAATGAATAAGTTAGATAATATAGAGGGTTTAATATACCTTTTTTCCCTCGCTTAACCTTTACAGGTTGAAGGAGAAGCAAAGGTTACAAATCGTTATGTTACACCCTAATAATAAAAATAGAAATTAAAATATTTTAAAATTTAGAACACAGATAATTGTTCAACAAACACACAAACAGATAATTTGTTGTTGTTGTTGAATTGTTGTTGTTGTTGAATTGTTGTTGTTGTTGTTGTCTAAATAATCATATTTATTACGATATTTTGTTCATAAACATAATTCAAATTTTCTTTAAATATTATAACCATAAAAATGTGCCAAACCTTTCTTAAAAATATTATCACCTTTGTTTTTTAATAAATTAAAAAAATAACACGAGGTTGATATATTATACATATTGAACCTAATCGTAGTAAGCTAAAAGTCATTTTTCTTTCACTTCCTCGAAGTGTAATGAAAAATCCTTTTTTAGCTGTCTGAATTACGACTGAGTTGTGTTTTTGTAAAAGATCATTTCATGACATGATTGATTAATCTGATTTAAAACCTCACTGTAGTACATTTAATTTTGCTTTTAGTTTTCCTGTATCAGTTGGGTACGAATTCATCGCCAGCACCACAAATACAGTGACACGGATGCTGACCCTCACAACGCTAAAAGAGGATTCTTCTTCTCACAAATAGGCTGGGCGCTGATCAAAAGTCATCCTCAAGTCAGTGCACACATAGTTGATATGAGTGATGTCATGGAAGATCCGTTACTGCGCTTACAACACAAGTAGGTTTTCCGAAACTAAATTAAGATTCGTTCTTTAAAATATTTTCGTGTTAGTGATAATTTCTTTTTTATTATTATTGATAGGCTCGCGTTTGACCTTTTGATGGTAAGCGATGATGTGGCCGATGATGGAGCACGCTTGCCCAGGAGTAACCTATTCACTCTTGACTTAAAGACCCCTAAGTTATAGCTATCAGGAAACACAAACTCCGGCAGGGAATCTCACTCCTTAGCTGCACGCACAATAAATGTGGTCCCAAAACACTTTGTACATATGGGTGGGATGTCTACCATGTACCGGTGGCGCAACGCTGTACGTCTAGTGGTCCTATGATGGAACGGACTTGGCGGATTGTGCAATTTCAGTGACCCTTCCCGAAATGTAAACGATACAAAACCGACAGGCTAGCAATTCGGGGCGACTCGACAAGTGCATAATTGCCGATGATCCTCTTGGCTCGGCTCTCAATCGACTCTAGTGCATCAAGCTGGTATTTGGCAGACCCATCCCAAAGATGAGAACAGTACTCCATACACGATCGAACTTGCGCTTAATAAAGGTTGAGCAGCTGTTCCGGTGTGAAATACTGTCTCACCTTTGCTGATCTCCAATTTTGTTTGCAGCCAGTTGAGCGTTTGACTCGATGAAGAAGCCAAAATTAAGAGTCTACGACGTTAGTGAAGTTGTCGTAGACTCTCAAACGTTACTCTAAGAAGATCAAGCTGGTCGGTTATCGGCACGGTCACACCTCGGAAAGACGGAATCGGGTAGAATTGACTCCTTTTAGCGGAAAAAAGACACGCCTGGGTTTTAGTTACATTGAACTTGACCAGATTGGCGTCGCCCCAATCGGAGACCGCCTATAAGAACGAGTTCAAGCGATCAACCATAGCCTCTCGGAATGACTGGATCTGTGACCCACTAGCTTGTGCGTCAGAATCTCTCAGCAACAGTGCTGTCGTCTGCATACCCTAAGATATCGAGTTTAAGCAGGTCATTTATGTGCAACAAGAACAGTTGCCGAGAGTACCGACACCTGATCCCTGGCATTAATATCCATTTGAACGGATGAGCAGCCATCAATAACCACTCGGATGGAACGATCCCTCAAAAAGACTGTGATCCAATCACACAGACCAGTGGGTAGACCGAAAAAAGGAAGGTTAGCAACAAGGCTTTAGTGCCAGACCCTGTCGAAAGCCTTTGAAATATCAAGGAAGAGGGCAAGCGCTTCCCCATTCTTCTCGACGGCCTCGCTCCAGATGTGAATGGAATATGCTAGAAGGTCCCCAGTAGACCGATTTTGGCAAAACCGTATTGCCAGTCACTGAGGATGTCGTCAGCTCCTAGGTATGCCAGAAGCATCCTGTTAAGCACCCATTCCATACTCTTATAGTGATAGTGCTATTCCGTGGCAATAATATGATAAATATACTTTTTATGATAAATATACTTTTTTTCTCTCAGGTACTACTTATTTCTGCTCCTCATCATAGGTTTTATAGTACCTACTTATATTCCTTCTCTCTGGGGAGAAGAGACAAAGATCGCATTTTTTGTTTGCGCCTGTCTGAGATGCATTATCTCAATACACGTAGCTTCGCTGGTGAACTCTGTAGCGCACATGTGGGGCAATAAGCCCTACGATATACACATTGAACCAGTAGAAACGAAGATAGTTTCGTTCTTAACAGTTGGAGAAGGCTTTCACAACTACCACCACACTTTTCCTTGGGACTACAGAGCAGCTGAGCTCGGCGGCTATTCTCTCAACCTTACGAAATTTTTTATCGATTTTATGGCGAAAATCGGATGGGCGTATGATCTAAAGACAGTACCGGATGAATTGATAAAGAGACGAGTGGAGAGAACCGGTGACGGAACGCACCCAGTGTGGGGGTGGGATGACCCAGATTTGTCGGCTGATGACAAAAAATTAGCAGTAATAAATTATAAGAAGAGAAGCACAGATGGTATTTTCACATTCAACAATTTTTTTACATTCTTACAACAGCAATGTAATACAGCATTAAGTTTTTCTAAACAAATTTATTCTAAATGAAATCTGTTGTTTTATTTACTTCACCGATCGAAACCTTACCACTATATATTTAAAAATAACGACTAAGTGAAACTAAAAATTATAACCGTCATAAGACACACATGTAGGTATACAGTGAAACAGAAATGGATGGTTATATTTTAAACATAAATAAAAATCTTACTAGAGTAACAGTAAATTTGGAAAAAAAAATTGATCGCCCACACTTAATTTTTACTCGACTACAGCAAAGCTAAAGGAGGGTTATGATTTTGACAGGCTATGTATGTATGTATGTGAGTATGTTCATCTGTTCCCTCATAGCTCCTAATCTACTTATCGAACACATATGAGGTATCATTAGAACCGTCTTAATTGTCCGCTGAACATAGGCTATGTGACGTGTCACAAAACTCGATATGGGGCCCTCTAGCGGACTAAAAGTAGTGTTAAAAAAAAAAATGGGAATAAATACGCCGTGTTTTTATATATAGGTAGCCAATTTAGGAAGTAGAGCGGTCGGGACATCCAATCGACGTCGACCTCCCTAAATCGGATCCAATATGTTCTAATTACGATTACACCTTCCGATTTCCTAAAAATTGGATAGTGTTGGTATTTGATAGTACAGTCACAGTAAACATAGCTTCGTCACCATAAGATCTGTATTGCTTTGTTGCGTTCACGATAGAATGTGATTTACGCAGTATGTTTTATGCAGTGGTTAATTTTTGCAGTGAAATTGCAACAGTGAACACTGAATTTTTTGGCTTTTTTTTAACAAAGGTACTTAATTAAAGCTATTGGAACTAATTATGTTTAAAAATACACCAAGTTTCAATTCTTCGAATATTTGAGTGGAAAATCATTGTGGGTAACTTTATTACTTGTATCTATAATAAATCTAAAAAAACATCGAAAAGACCTAAGTACTGTACAATTATGCCTAATCAATGTAACCTATTTTTGTTTCATTGATCAAAAATATAAATGCATTATAAATGTAGGTACAGTTTCATGAATCGAACCAAACTTGGTAAAAACCATTTAAATTTCATAAATAAAAATACGTTTCTACGAATAGCTAAATACAATATTAACGCGCATGATTAACACCTGCATAGATCAAAACCTCCGTTTTCGTTTCATCGGATCGCAACCACACAGCGCTTGGCGGGAACTTAATTTCAAACACAACGCTATACTCACTCACATCCTGTATTTTATAATAGACATCAAGATAGGTACATCATCATAAATACTTCAAAAATTAAAACCACGTCTACACTGCGTTCGTAAAATAATCCACGATTCCGTATCTGAATAAAGACAGAGACCTAGCCACGAGCTCGAAAATAATAATATTCCACAACTTTCACACAACGCCATCTAGTCACAAACTAAGCAGAGCTTGTGATATGAGTACTAGACAACTGATATACATACTTATAAGTTTCTAAGTACATACTTATTATAGATAAATTACATTCAGACAGAAAAAATGATTGTGCTCATCACACAAACATTTGTCCTGAATGGGAATCGAACCCACGACCTCCGGCATAGCAGCAGTTGTTAGTGATTAACAACTAAACCAACAGGCCAGTCCTTTTAACACGTCATGGTAAAGGCCCCTATTTTGTATTCTTGAAAGAAATGTTATTTTGACTGAGATTGTGAACGATTTGCGACCATAGTGTAACCATAGTTTTACGTTCAGCACACAGACGTTAAGTAGGTACTAACGCAGACAGATAACCTTCTATAGATACCGTATTGGAGGTAGTTTAGGATCACAGCGTATTTTTAAGTGATTAAAAAATGAACGACATCTTCAATGCCATTGTGACTAAAAATAACAATGGGACAATTGGGTAGCTGAATCTGAGCACTTTTTTTAAAATTAGAATCAAAAAGTAACTATCCAAAATTGCAAAAAAAAGAGATATTTACAAATCTGTTCAATATCAAGTACGGAAGCTGTCAAGTAACAGAATAAGGATGCACACACTGAAGTGTGACGTCACCGCTATTAAGTTATGCGCATACAAAAGAGATAGCGAGGTGTTCCCACCGCCCCCTTACCCCCACTCTTCCTCATAACAATGTTTGAAATGCTGCTTCATTTATTTAATAACCATTTCTAAAGCTGTTTTCAAAATAAGATTTATTTTTAGTATTATTTGTTATTTAGTATACAATATTGTGCAAAATTATCACAGGATATGACTAAATTTTAAAGGTTGAACAACATTTGACGCCATCCATTACATATCGAGACCCCTTCGTGCTTTAGAAAGTGCGTTAAGCTGTTGATTTAGCAGTCACTACGTACTCAAAGGCTCAAAAGACTGACAGTCTCGCCAAAGGGCATTGTTTTACAAAGTTACTCAGTTGTGGCGGTTACATGGTGACTAAACTATAGAATGGCATGTAAAATATTGGTACTCAGCTACATCCATTTGCGAAAGGGTAAATTGCTTGATTGCTGAAACTTGATTCCGCCATCACTTTCCTACCATCGGACAACCCGACGTACGGCGAGTGTCCACCCTTACATTGATAACACCTCTACGGTCCGGATTAAGCGTTTCGCGTCTTCATTTATAAGGCGTACATCAAAGGACTGGAACAATTTGCCTGCTGAGATCTTCCCGTCCGATTATAATTTATTAGTGTCCGACCGAAAGTTCGGTTTCGGTCGAGTTTCAGCGTAACATCGAGTTTCGAGTCTCGACGACTCGATACTAAAATTTAAAATGCATTAAGTACTGCATCAAAACATGATCCTTGTAAGGAAGTTTCGGTTTCAGCCGAAACTAAGACTCTTGCCGAAATTCGGTTTCAGTGGTAAAAATCAGTTTCGGTCATCATCATTATCATTTCAGCCGAAAGACTTCCATTGTTCAACATAGGCCTCCCCCAAGTGTCGCCATAATGACTGGTCCTGTGCATGTCGCATCCATTGGATCCTTCCAACACTGCGTCTTCCGGTACGTGGTCGCCATTCCAGAACCTGCCCACTGCCACTTAAGTTTAGCAGTTTCGGCCGGACGCTATAATTTAGATGTCATCAAAGCTAAAGTGAATAGGCTCTTAATAAACTAGTGCCCTTCACCATGAAAAAATGCATCACTGCTTGCTATCAGGTGTGATCGCAGTAAAGCACTAGTTTTTAACATTAAGAAAAAAAATCTTTAATGTCATCTTAACATTAAACCTCTGCTCTCCAAATCTCGGTATCATTACAAATCTATATATATAAAAGAAAGTCGTGTTAGTTACACTGTTTATAACTCAAGAACGGCTGAACCGATTTGGCTGAAAATTGGTGGGGAGGTAGCTTAGAACCAGGAGACGGACATAGGGTACTTTTTAACGAATAGGGTAGAGTAGGGTAGAGTAGGGTAGAGTAGGGTAGGGTAGAGTAGGGTAGAGTAGGGTAGAGTAGGGTAGAGTAGGGTAGAGTAGGGTAATTTTTTTTTTTTTACTAAATCCCGCTTTTGGGCAGAACAACATCTGCCGGGACCGCTAGTATTTAATAAACGGTATCTAGAGGAGTTTATCTATAACTTCTGCCGTCGAACTAAACGCGATTGTTGTTGTTGATCCACGACATCACTTGGTTGAGGTGGTACGAGTTCCATCTTATGTTGTTGCGTACTGTCTCGAGCGCGCGTTTTCGAGCGGTCTCGCCCGCTCCCGCCTGGGGGTATTGCGCGAAAAATGCTTCCATCTGCGAATAAAATGAGAGTTGTAAAAAAAAGTAGGAAGATTACTTTTTCATTCACGGATTTTATTGAGGAAATCGTCAAATTACCCCTCTCTCTCCACGTAGAGCGAGACATCAGATTTTTACTAAAACACTTGTGACCTTCAGTTGCCCTTTGAGTTTCAGGGTTGCGGGTATGGACCCTAACGGTCCCCATCACATAATTATGCTAACCTTAAGGTCTGAGATGCACAGACCGCAGACCGCACCTTGACTTAACTTTGTTAAGTTGCGTTTCATTTGAATTTGAACCTTGTTGATGCTATCCAAAAAGGTTTCAATTGTATAAATCGCTTTTTAGAATAGAATATGATAGAAAAGTTTTTTTTTTGTGTAGGTACACCGTATCAGTAGGTATTAGAAAAAAAACAAATGAAGAAAACATTACATAAAGTGACACAGTGCTCTACCTTATCGCTAAAAGTGATATTTTAAAGAAAACCTATACGGGTTGATACAAAAGAGAGAAGCAATTTGCAATTATCCGATGACATATACCACAAAACCTCTCACCTCTTTAAGCTTGAGCTCCGTATTAAAACTTGAAGTAATCTGTGGGATCATGCCACCGAGATAGCGGCTGTTGAGAGAGAACCTCTGCACCAGCTGAGGCCAGCGTGACCGTACGTCGTCCCACACCAGTGCTGTACCCGACGGGTTTGCACTGATCTGGGCGACCACGTTCAAATAATCTTGACTGCGGATGTTCGTCTCGTCCCAAGCCATTAGCAGGAACCTGTAAAAAGTATTTATATTATTAACTTTATTCCACACCTTAACTTAATACAGGACAATATTATAATTAAGGTAAGGGACTTTTACCTGTTACCTAAAATGTAAAAATATTCCCTACGATGATTGATGTAAGGGTATTTTACGCAAAAAGTAAAAATGTCCCTTACATTAATTCATACTTCTGGTATCGTTTATAAAAATACCGCCTCACTTCGGTCTAAAAGTATGTTAGTATTAAAAGCTTGAAATTTTAATACGATGCAAAAGGAGTATGCAAGGTTCGTAGCATGTGGAGTTATGTAGTTCTTGATAGGTACTCCATGAGAAAACGGCATGAGATTATGGTAAGTTTGTATGTAAATTCCACGGCATGAAATTATGGTATGTATGTAAATTCATCATGCTTGAATTTCGCCTCTTCCTGCGAAGCAGTAATGCTAGCAAAGGAGGCGTCCGATCGCGTGAGGCAACGGCAACGGTTCTCACGCCCCAACCGCCGCCGGGATTCCGATCCCGATTTCCGGCCACCATAGGCGCAGGCTTGCAGACGGCGAGCAATGGGTGGCTCGCCGTCCGACCGTCCGGTAACTGTCCGGACCGAGCCCAAGTCGTCGACGGCGCGTATTGTTCCACGCGCGCCTCAGGGTGATGTCAGCAAATCGTAGGGGCCCAGCAGGGTCGAAGCCTACTGGGGCCATGGGTAGTGTGAAAACGAAACCCGGGGTCCTGGGACGAAGGCAACGAAGGAACAGGAGTGGGTTTTTAGTCAGTAAAAGTCTGACACTATCTCCTGCTCCGCCCAAGAGCGGGATTTGTCATTAGATGATTTTCCCACATTAAAAAAAAAAAAATGCTTGAATTTAGGTAGTGTGCAAAAATAGTTTTGTAACAGGAAATTTCTCTGGCCTTTTCTGGGTGGAAAATTATCACTTTTCCAACTCTAGGTGGAGTGTCAGATTTCTACTGACTGAAACCCACCCGTTTTCTACGGCCGCGGTGACTCTTTTGAACTATCTCACATTTCAAAACATGCACCCCGTGTATCTTCGTATCGTCGCGAGATCTTACTGGGTCCGGAAACAGAAAAGTCACACAACTGAGGGTTTCATCACAGGAAACGCCGATAGCTTTACTGGCCTGCCTCAGTATTCACAACCCGGGACGACTACATGTCTGGCATAGCAGTGAAACAAAATTACACGACTGATAAATCTTAAAAGTTCAATTTCACAGCTTTGTAAATAGTTCGTGTCGTGAAGGTAAAATAAAATCGGTGGCTTTAAAAACTGATTTCCAAGACATATCGATTTATTGTACTAGTAAATTTTATTAACACAATTACATAAATCCCAGCTAAGTTTAAATTCAGGCGAGATTCAAAACCAAACTAAGACAATTTAATTAAAAAATATGACATTGATTTCTTCCGGTTTTTTTTTTTTTGGTGGGAAAATCATCTTATGACATCCCCCGCCCATGGGAGATAGTGTCAGACTTTTACTAACTGAAAACCCACTCCTGTTCCTTCGTTGCCTTCGTCCCAGGGCCCCGGGTTTCGTTTTCACACTACCCCAGTAGGCTTCGACACTGCTGGGACCCTACGATTTGCTGAAATCTCCCTGAGACGAGCGTGGAACAATACGCGCCGTCAACGACTTGAGCTCGGTCCGGACGGTTGGACGGCGGGCTACCCATTGCTCGCCGTCCGCAAGCCTGCGCCTTCGGTGGTCGGAAATCGGGATCGGAATCCCAGCGGCGGTTGGGGCGTGAAGACCGTTGCCTCACGCGATCGGCCGCCTCCTTTGCTAGCATTACTGCTTTGCAGAAGGAAGCGATCGCCTGCCACCCCTCCTCACTCCGGACCATGGCCTGTACCAATGCCCGGTGTGAGAGATCACTGCCACCGATCGCCCCCACGAGGACACGGCGTTACTCTGCCCAAGCGGGGCACACCTCCACCTTGTGCTCCACCGTGTCCTCCGGGCGTTCCACACAGTGGCTCTCCAAAAAATGATGTACACAATAATTATGTATTTTATAATTAGTAGTTCCAGTATCTTCTTGGTGTACTCCTTCACGTATAGGAAACCACAGCATGCACAAAAATATTTAGACAACGAAGCAATTAAATAGGATTAATTAAGACAATAATTTAGACTAATTAAGTAACTATAAATAATTAGGATTAAGAATTAGTATCTTAAATTCCTTACGTAGATGTTCATACAAAGTTCGCGCTGCGTGTATTAGAAAACTAAATTTTTTTTTAGACTAGATCGATATGACATCGGCAGTTTTGTAAACGAAACAAAACAAGTCCAAATACATTGTATTCTAGTGATTATCAACTTACTTGCGCAATATGGTAGTGTCCCGTGGCGCCGCTAAAGCCGCACGAAGTTTGGTCTTCTCTTGGACATCTTCCTCCTTTTGGTACAAATTCCACAGAGCATCCCATTCTGCCATAGAAGCTGATTTCATACCTGAGCAAAAAAAAATAGAGCTAAGGTATAGCAAGCGGTATAAGGTAAGTATTACATCAGAAATGTATACTAACACTGCAACACTTTAACATGTGAGAGAAATTACTTTACTTAAGAACGCCCAACCAGTGATACCATTCCCTTACAACCGCTCTTACGTGATTATGGCGTTATTACATCTTGCGGATATTATCCTGGTTTCTATTGAAATCAAAACAAAGTGTAAAACTAATCCTCATAAACCCTCCGAAAATCTGCTATTTTGCAAAAATTGTACGTGAAGTTTGGCCCTTCGTAATGTAAGTTTAAGTAAGCAACGTAGTAAGTAAACGTAAGTTTAAAAAGTAAAGAAAATATATATATAGAAACCTTGCATATTTAATCGAGATTCAGAGTGAGGATTTTTTTTCCAAATTAAATTTAAAAGACTTTTCAAGGTTATTATAAAAACCTAACTGTAAAACGTATTTCCTGGAACAAGTTTTGTGAAATATTCGAGTGAGTGACGGAAGTTACCGAATGCTAACAGAGCGATAAGAGTAGACGTTATCTCTTTTTTTTCGCGTTGCCTTTGTAATACATATTATGATGGATTGCGCTGGATGAAACAACAAGCTTTTTAATCATGCTCACGTTGACGTTAGACGGAAGGGCGCTCTTAAGTTATTTTAACAGCTATCTCACAAGGCGAAACATCAGGATGAGTATAAGGCCATAGGCAGGCATTCGGCCAGTGATGGGGCAACGTAGGTTGAAATTTAAAAAAAAAACTTTGAGCTTAGGGTGTTTAAAGACTACTTTCCGGTTAGGCTTTACATTATGTTAGCAAAAAAGAAATTTAAAAACAACATATCAAATTCAGTTTGCGCAACATCATTAACTCATTGAAAAGTTTATTTACATAAACATAAAGTTGATATTTGTTTGGGCGGAAATAAACATCATTTGTGATTGAAGTCTATTACTTCAATTTTCCTCTTCATGATAATTCTACATGTTTAACTTTATTTTTTAGTTCAAAGGTCCCTCATAAGATTATAACAAAACATGAGTACATGCTGAGGAACCTTTCTGTCAAGTGCACGACGTGCCTCTGCCTAGCCTTTCTCGTGTTTGTTTGTCTTTCGTTTGTTTTGAATTAAATACCTATCTTAATATTTTTCTACAAAGGGTGCTGGTGAGGGCTAAAAGTGCTATTGGGCTTATCTATTAAGAACTACTCTGTAGCAGCCCAAAGTTAGGAAATTTTATGGTGTGGCAACCCTGTACCTCACAAAGCGCGTAATACCTTTCGACTTGCCCGTGCTCCCCTAGCCAAGTTACGACCGTTTCGTTTGCGTCGAACGCCTCGAGTAGGTCATGCCTTCGATTGCTTTGTTCTGACGTCATCTCAACACGTGGACAGAACTAAGGAATCGGAGGCGTGGCCTACTCGAGGCGTTCTACGCAAACGAAACGGTCGTAACTTGGCTAAGGGGGCTGATCTTTCTGCGGTCGTGTCGCATTGCCGAAGATATTATAGATATTATAGTGTCTTTTCGTATATTATAGTATCTTCTAGATATTATAGTGCACACCTTTGTGCACTATTATATCTTCTCTTTACTTGGCTAATATCTGTTGAGATTGGCCACCGTGGCCGTAAATCAGTCAAAAGGATTAGTGTTATTAATATTTTGTCTTTACTAATATACTTACTTTAAGTACCTACTACATACGAATACTATAATAATTAAGGAGTGGAGCAGTGGTGGCCCGGTGGAAACAGCCTCGACTGAAAAGTTGTAGGTTGCGGTTTTACACCCGGACAGGCGCATTACTTTGTAGAGAGAGTGAAGAGAGGAGGTCTAAGTCCTAGCAGTGGCACAGAATAAGAAATTGGCAGTGGGAACATTAAAAGGCTGAATGCTATGCTATATACTAAGTTTAAGTTTATGATTTAGTATGCATGTCAGTTCTGTGATAGTAATAGTACATTTTGATACAAGTGTAGAAAGTTTATCATTGCGGCCGCGGTGGAATTCGCAAGAGCCGTAAGCGAGGGTGTTATGGAGCTGTGGGCTGCAGTGACAAATTTGCACGTGTATCAAACGACTTTTTTCAATACACTTACAAGGAAATCAATAAACGGGGGTTAAACGGTGATCGTGGGGGTCGACGCGCTCCCAGCCTAATACGATACATGTAATAAATATGTGGCGAGGAGAGCACGCGCACTTTTCTGCACTAGTGCGGGAAACAGTCTATTGCATGCCTAAAAGCGGTGAGATAAGAGTGGGTTTTCGAGTAAGTGTTTTTACTGTTTAGATCCGTATTCTTACCGTGGAAATACACAAGATCCCTGAGGTCCTGTTGTATGGGCGTGCTATCAGTCTTGCCGTGTCTGTTCAGCCACAATTGGAACATAGTCTTGACTCTCTCTTCAGCATCTGGCAACTGATAGCGGACAGCCAGTGACAATATCTGTGTTCGTAGCAAACTGCAACAAATATTATATTCTAATTTAAATTTGAAATTGGATTATTCGAGCTTGGATGTTGATTATCGTGACATATTTATTTTTAGCAATCATAATATAATAATTATGGTATATTTTACAATTTATTAAATTTGAGAAGTTAAAAATATCTCAATAATATACCTTTCTTGAACGGGTAAATCCCTAGCATTCCAGTCTTGTTTCACGTAAATTGGTCGAATTATACGTTGAACGTATTTCTGTCAACGAAAAGAATACAATGAAATTTCTGCATTAAATATGAATCTCTCGACGGATGGTTGCATCTTATAACACAGGACTTTCCTAGCTTACAAAATACACAAAATATGTAAAAAAGAACTAAACTTATATGTAACATGTCATGTATTTTATTTTCTTTGGGCAATAAATAATTTATTATTTTTATTATCTGGCTTATTAGGCGTTGTTCACACTGTCGCAAGCTATGTAAAAGTACGCGGATAATATTGTATTGTATACGAATATTTCAGTTAGTATGAACTACTTATCCGCACCGGTTTCGCAACCTTCAATCTTCTTCGTATATTACTTTGTCTGTTTGTGGAAACCGCATAATAATCCGTTACGTGCTTTGCCTACTGTCCTCGGACGCGTAGCTTTTCAGACGCGTATTCGTCACTATATTTACGCTTGGTGCATGCCTGCTCACAGCTTACATACAAAAGTATGAAGCTCTGTTGACTAAGCGACAACGTCGTATCGTTGCCACGTCGACAGAGTTATGAAGCTACGCATCCGTGGACAGCATGCCTTAGATTCACAGATAGACACGAAAAATGACTTATTTTTAGGGTTCCGTACCTCAAAAGGAAAAAACTGAACTCTTATTGGATTACTTTGTTGTCCGTCTCTCTGTCTGTAAAGACCCTTTATCTCGGGAACGCGTAGAGGTATCGAGTCGAAATTAAAACCATATACTCAAGTCTGCGGTCCCTTGAAGCGTTAAAAAAATCAAACTTCTAAGTTAACGAATAAAAAAGATACAACCATTTATGTCGCAAAAAAGATCCGACTTACACTTTCTTGGTTTTTTTAAATTGCTTTATACTTATAATGTTGAGATAACACACGCAGTGGCTGCCTTGCATGGATACAAAAGCTCCAATGCGAGGACGTAACACAGTGTAAACAACGCTTAATTAGTAGCTGGAACAAAATTATTTATGTACAAAAAAACTTCATGCGTACCATCAGATTGTCATACGCCAAAGTATTTAGCAGTCTATCAGCTAGATTCCTGAAGATAGAGGAAGCCGTCTGCCAAGGAACAAGGTCATTCTCCACTAGCAAGTAGGTGGTGAGGTTCAGCGCCATATTGAAGGGCAGAGCACGCGACTCGGCCAGTGCGAATATGTCATCCATGAGGTTTGATCTGTCTGCTGGGGTGAGCTGTGAAAGGAATATTTTTAACAAGCTTCTACCAATGGTTTCACCCTCATGAAAGTAAGAAATTATCCCAAGGGAACCTAATCTCGGGATTAAAAACGATCATGTGCTGTTCCACGATATAGTTTGCCCATGTGTCAAATTGCATCCAAATCTGTACAGCCGTTTGAACGTGAAGAAATAACAAACATACACATACATACAAACTTTCACCTTTATAATATTAGTAAGATAGTGTTATTAACCCCGCTAGATATCTAACACATCAGCATGAAAATCCTTGCTTAGATTTATAGTCTAGATAGACCGACTTGATTGATTGGTTTTCTAAACATACGGAAGATTCCTAATGATTGAATAATTAGCGACATCAGGCGGTCGATCGTTCATCATCATCGTCATTTCAGCCGAAAGACGTCCACTATTGGACATAGGCTTCCCCCAAATTTTGCCATAATGACCGCTCCGGTGCGTTTCGCATCCATCGGATTCCCGATTCATCGGATTCGGAGTCGATCGTTAAACTAGAGCAAATCAATCAGCTAGAACTAAACCACGATTAACGGCAAATAGCTTACCCTGCGACTAACATCATCTTCATTAAAAGTTCAAGGCTAGTTAAAATTTATACACTTTCTAGATAACTATTATAATTAGATAGATACAATTTAAGTATTACAAACTTATTTTAAACTAGCTGACCCGGCAATCTTCATACAGCCTAACAGTCAATGACTGCAGTATAAATTTCGATATAGTCAACCGATCGCTATGAAACAAAGCCTAAGTAATATATATATGTATTTTTTTTTTCCACTATCACACAACGCCGTCTAGTCCCAAGCTAAGCAGAGCTTGTGTTATGGGTACTAGACAACTGATAAACATACTTATATATTTCTAAATACATACATATATAGATAAATTACACCCAGACACAGAACAAATGATCGTGCTCCTCACACAAACATATGTCCTGGGTGGGAATCGAACCCACGACCTCCGGCATAGCAGTCAGGGCCACTAACTATTAGACCAACAGGCCAGTATATCCGTTATCTACAGCGATTTCATACATTTTACGTGAAGCGCGCAAAACATGCTATATATTAGGTATGCTTAAAAATTTTCCTCAAAGAAACTTGAACTCCGGCAGAACAAATCTCTATTTTAACTAAATATTTTTAATTGCATTACAACTAGGAAAGAGAACTGCGGGCTTTTTTTGTGGTATCAGTAAAATAAACTTTATCCCATTTGAATAAATTGGGTATCCCGTGTGTCAATTTTATGTCAAAAACGAGCTTAAGGATTCTGATAAGATCACCCATATCTAATTCCTTCGCGAATGAGAAAACCATGCTTCGATTTTTTATCTTTCCCGCAACGGATAGGGGAAGAATTCTAGTTACACAAAATTACCCACAAATAATTCGAAATCTTACAATCAATCAATCAATCAAATCAAAAATATTTTATTTCACTTAGGCCTACATGGGCACTTATAAAACGTCAGAAGCTAGTGCACGGTTCCAAATTGGTCGTTTCATAAGGAGAAGAACCGGCAAGAAACTCCATGGTTACTCTTTTAAAATCAGTGATGTTTACAATATTTTCATATTACAGTATTAACAGATATTATAATTTTGCATACGCCGTAATTCAATATGTTGAAATACAGCTAGGTAAATATATCCTTTTCATTCTGAATCCTACATTTATACTTGTAGGTAGGTAGGTTCTGTTTTTCTTGTAATCCACGGTATTTATTTAAAAGAAAGGACGGGGGTAATTTGCGTTCTACAATTGTAATTTTCGGAACAATACTTCAGCATCGGTCTTTTTATTTCGACCCTCCGCTTTTCCCTTCGAGTACTCTGGCCTTTGTCATCGTAATGGTGTACCTACACGTGAATTACTACTTCCTAAAGCTGTTTATACATACGTACTTATGTAAAAAGTACGTGACCACAACATACGATATCTATTAATTTTCCTGCCAAGCCAAGCATTGACGTAGAAATCAAGATACATTACTCTTTTACCAAAAATAAAAATCCAGTCGATCGAGTTATTTATTTCGCTCACAACACAAGATGATAAAACTATTTCTGAATTTGTTATGGAAACACATTTTCTCCTTTTATCCAAACCACGGATTCGTTGCACAAATAAAACTGATAAAAATATTATTCATCAAAATCTGCGTAAACTGTTTCAAATTACTTAGTTTACTTGGTGACCTGAAGAAAATAATTTATGAGTTGATGAAATATATTGAAGTAGTTTGTACATCCATTTATCATTTAAGACAAAGTTTGTGAAGTCTAAAATACTCACTAATTATTTATAAATATACTACCTACTGGAATTTTACTGGACTTATTCATAAACTAGTTTTTGCCCGCTTACATAAAATATAGCATATGTCACTCAGGAATAAAGCAGCTTTCTATAGGTTAAAAAATTTAGCAATCGGACCAGTACTTTCAGAGTTTAAGTACCTCCTTCAAACAAAAAACAAACTTTACCTCTGTATAATATTATATAGCGTAGATGTAAGTTACACGATTCTAGTAGGTACGAGATAGAGGTGAACCTATTCATGTACGATGGCTTCAATCCTTTTTGGAACTGGAATCATTATGCTATTAACATTAAATTTTTCAAGTTCGAAAGAGATGTGGTGACAGTTGTTTATTGGCTTTGCTTAGCATCACTCTCGCACATCGCTGCTACCTCACACACCATATCCACAATTGTATAAATCCACAATTTAACTAATTGTGGAATTATACAATGCGTTCCAAATAAGAATAGGATCGATTGCCATGTTATGACTTCAAGTCATACTGTCAAATCGAAGAATTATTATGACGAGCAAAACAAGATTTTTAAAAATTTAATTTATATACGAACTGTGAACCAAAAAATGTTAATCAGAATCCAGTTCTTCAATTTCGCTTGTCTCTGAGTTCTTCAAATGTGCCCAATTTCTTGCGATTTGACAGTTTGCCATTTTGTGACGTGACGTCACAACATGGCAATCGATCCTATTCTTATTTGGAACGCATTATACGTTTATACATTCTAAGTGCCGCTAGTGCAGGCTCCTATTGACTGTTCGTAATAATTACTCAGATACTGTTTATAATAAAATAAAAACAGTAAAAGATTGGAATTCCCTGCCGGAGTTATGTTTCCTGTAGGTGAGATCTTTAAGTCAAGAGTAAATAAGAAGCGACAAGAAATATGTAACCAAGATTTATGTAACTCATAATATGATTTAAAAGAGTTCACCATAGAGATCTACGCTTTGGATCATGCAATTTAGCTTCACTTTTTTTGACTGACCGGCATTTTGACAACTCAAAAGTGCCTGTAAATGGAATGGAATTTTTGAATAGGTTACTTCTAGGCAAGCATGCTCCATCGTAGACAGCCACCATCCACCATAGCTTTCCATCAGGTAAGATACTGGTCAAGTGCGAGTCGATTAATGCGTTAGTGTATTTATTTATTTATTAAAACTTCATGCAACACAAAAGTACAAAGGCGGACTTAATGCCTGCTAATAAATATATATAAACTGATAGAGAATGCCTAATTCTCTACCAGTCAGTCAACCTAGGGTGAAGAAAAAATGTGGCAGGTGCATAAAAATACAAAAGAATATTAAGAAAATAAGAGTTTAAAAGTATATATAAATAAAGATATATATATACAAATTTAATATAATATATACATAATTATATATTTATATAAAGTAAAAGAAATGGGTTATTGAGATGACTTCACTGTGTGTATACCTGTTTAGCTTTAGACTTCATAGCTTCAATCAAGGTCTGCCACATGGGCAGAGAGTAATTTACTCTGTAGTATCCAACTTGATTGATGTTCAACTTTACCCAACGATGGCCTTCATCCCCCCTTAATTTCACTGAAAATTAAAAGGTCGTTGATGTTCAATTGTACTAAAAACAAATAATTTAAATTTAAAATTTTCATAGATAACTCTTACCAATGTGAGCAGTATCCGATAGCCATACGGTCTCTTCGTTTGTTGCAGTGTTAGTCTTAAATGTTATAGGCACAAACCAACGGTAGCTAAAAAACCAAGAGAATTGTACCATTAGTATTATACTTATTACAAATCAACGGTGAACAAAATTGGTCACTTAATAAACATCAAAAGCCAAACACAAGTATTGTCAATGGGCAATGGAGCGCAGCACAATAGGTTTATAGCAAATAGATCGTGTTAGAAACATCACTATGCACTCCATTACTCAAGTAACTCCTCCATTAGGTACTCAATCTTTTTCCAAAAAAAAAGACAGTCAAGCTGAAGTGGGAGTAGGTTAGCCACGACGCACGAATGCACCGGACAGATGAGGAAAAATTGTCACTCACTGGATGCGAGGGAGGGCGATTTTGTTGTGATGATCTGGTCATGTTGGTCTAGTGGTTAGTGACCCTGACTGCTATGCCGGAGGTCGTGGGTTCGATTCCCACCCAGGACAAATGTTTGTGTGATGAGCACGATCATTTGTTCTGTGTTTGGGTGTAATTTATCTATATATGTATGTATTTAGAAATATATAAGTATGTTTATCAGTTGTCTAGTACCCATAACACAAGCTTTGCTTAGCATGGGACTAGACGGCGTTGTGTGATAGTTGTGGAATAGTATGTTCACGGGGAAAACTTGGCCAGAGAGGTTTGTAAGAAAAAGGGAGAACCTTTACCCAGTCGGACACAATATTGGTTAATATAAAAGTAAAACAAGCCCTATTCCAATGTCGTCTGCAAGTAAATGTTATACGGTCAAAAAGGGATAGCGCTATTAGGCCTACCAGCTGACTTGACTTCTCCCGCTCTAGGACGGGGTGAGAGGGCAAGTCAGACTTTTACTGACTAAAACCGCACACCTATGTTAAGAAAAAGAAATATATAATAATATGTTACTTCTTTGCCTTGCGTTCTAGGGCCCCGGGTTTCCCTTTCGTTAGTCAACCCATGGTTCCAGTACGCTTCGGCCCTGCTAGGCCCTTACGGTTATACTGAAATCTCTTTTAGGCGGGCGTAGAACACTACGTGTAGCCGACGACTCGGGCTCGGTTGGATGGTTATCGGATAGCCAGACGGCGAGCCTATTGTTCGTCGTCGGCAAGCCCACGATGGATAGCCCCTTGGAACTTTTGACCCCCTGTCAAAAGTTTTCATAAAAACCAATCATATGAGTGTCACCGTTGACATCCTCATCGATCAATCATCAATTGGATAGTTGATTCATTTTTTTTTTTATTTGTTTAAAAAAATAACTTTATTCATAATAGTAGAAATAATTTTTCAAATCATTTTAAATTTTAGGAAGTTAAAAAACCTTTCAAATCCGGTGATCACAAATCAAGTGGCAACTTACTTGAACTGAGAGTCGTTACTGTATTCCGCATCAGGGTCAATGAGGAATCGGGTCTGGGACACGAAGTACGTGTTAGGCATATCACCCATCTTCACCTCCAATACTGGGTAACCCATCTGACGAGTCCAAGTATCCATTACGTATCTGGAAAAAATTAAAATATAGATAAAAATCAAGGTGTTAAAAATATAGGTATGTACATAGGCGGACTATTAAGTCCCCAATTATTAGTAATACCAGTAATGCGTTGTTGTAGTTACTGAGTCGTTATCACTGTGGTGACTAACTAAAAAACCCACCAATATACGTTCGGTTGCCCTTTGCGATCAAGGACCGCAGCAATTCTTTCAAACAATCTCGCAGTAGGAGTTGAGTTCAAAGTTTTCTTTAAATCGGTGGTCTAACTATTCTAGAGTACTCATATGCTAAACTGTAACTGAACGTCGTGACTCTATAATAGGGTAGGTATTTACTCTATACGGGAAAAAGTCTAAAAATATATTATTAAGATAGCTTAGGTAAAATGCAGTCGGTAAGTGTTGGTTTTAGTTCATTAAATAACAAAATAAATTTTAGAATTCAATTCAAAGTTTTCTGTTTTTATTTATTATCTGTTTTTTATCACCTTGAAATTGTAGCCACCATGTTATTACGTCATTCGGCTGTGTAAAATAAAGTGACAGCTGTCAACTGATCGGCCATACTGAGCCCATTTGTTTACACAGCCAACTAACGTCACGGCCGCAGATTAAACATGGCGGCCACTGCTTTCTACATTTTCGTCAAATACGCGCGATATTTGAAAATGTAAATTTTAAATGCATTTTCATGGTACTTAGCGACTGAATAAAAATTTTGTGTTTTTTTAGCACTATAGAATCTAATTGAAACACTTTTAAAAAATGAGTGTGACCCTATTGAAATGATCTTAAAAAAAAATTTAAGGGTACTTACGAAAGACTTAAATCAGGATAATCCTTCTTGAAGTAAGGTTCCAATGTCGATAGCAAGTCCTGAGTGATAGTGTTGCCAAACTCAAACTTCTTCAAGTAATCAGACACCCCCAAACGGAAGTTCTCATGACCAATGAATCCTTCCAACATTCTTAGGATTGATGCTCCCTTTAAACAAATAATTATGTTTTAAATTCTGAACCAAAATATTTTATTTAAAATAGGCCTACATGAGAATACCTTCTCATGTAGGCCTTTTTATAGTGTTAAGCTAGTGCACAGAGTTATAATTAGTTGTTTCTTAACTAAAATAAAAAAAATCAAGCACCCTAACTACAATAAAACAACTAGATTTAATTTTGTAATACCGTATAACTAGGCGGATTTTTTCGGGAAGCCTATGAAAAACTCAACTATTGCGAAACAGTACTTCCAAAAATTAACATAATTAACAAACAAACAATTTTTTATTTATTTATTTATTTAACAATTTATGTACACACAATAACAAATAGAAGAAAAGAAGAAGGAAACAGAAGAATAGTACAAAGGTGATGCCTATTTCTAAAGAAATCTCTTCCAGCATACCTTTATTATATTACAAAAAAAAAATAGTTCGCGAAAATGTTTTTATAAAAACTTTAACACCCCTTGAACCGATTTTAAGGGTAGTTTTGAAAAACGAATAATGTCAGTCTTTATTATTCATTTTGATTAGAATTTGTGCCAAGTTTCATGTTTATTAACCCAAGAAATAAGAACCCTCCATACAATCTTTAAAACCCTCTAAATTGGTCTATTGGGGGTAGTTTATAAAACAAATAAAGATAACCTTTATTTTTTACTTGGTTTACTATGTCTGCTAACTTTGACGTATATTGGCACATCAAATAATATTTTGCATACAAAAAAATCCCCTTTTCACTCCTTTAAAGGTTGAATTTCCACAAAAACCCCTCCCCCGTTTCCCTTTAGGCCTACGCTACGTCTTCTCCATAAAAGGAAGCCTTGTGCAAAATTTCATGTTTCTAGTCCCTATAGTTTTGGGTGTGTTTTGATATGTCAGTTAGTCAGTTTCTCCTTTTATATATATAAATAATGATATTACCTACCTTATATTGACTACTAATCGGCACATATCACCTTGTACCAAAACTAAACAAACCTTATTATAGGATATCGAATCAAATATAGCCGTTATTTGATCGGGAGTGTCCACTGTTTGAACTATTGGGTGACTTGACAGCTTAGCATCAGTCACCAACACTGGGTGCAAGGTTTTCGTTAAGAAGTGATCCAACTAGAAGAAACACATAAATTTGGTGTACAAGCAATAATCACACGTATTACAATCATTATAAGACACGAAACGATAAGTATGAGTATGCAAAAAAAGGGTTATGTACCAGAAACCGATTTATTTATTTAGATACCTATACCTACATACATCGACCATACAGCTCCTAGACGCCTCATGCTTAAGTTTCATCTAACGCACCAAAACAATTCTGTCAACTGGCTGAGGTACGGGGGAGCGGGGTACTGCCCCGCAAGCCTGCGAGATTGCAATTTTAATGCGGGATTTGATTCCCTAGTCGTTACCACATTAACGTCAATACGTTGATGTGGTAACAATAGCTAGACTTGACAAAATAGAAGATAAATAAGTGATATTTATTTTCTATTTTTTTTTATTAACTACCGCGGACATGTTTAAGGCTCACGCTCACAGAAGTGGTCGAGACTATTTGGAAATGGTTTTGTGACAACCTGAATTGAACCTGAATCAGATCTATAAGTTATATATGTTGACAGACATGCGTCGCCAGTTTTAAGACGTCTAAGGGCTGTATGGTCACATATTTCTACCCAATCGGTTTAAAAATAACTTACAACTTTCCAAGTTGGTTCAATGGTATCCAAGGCCTTGACTTGCATGTATGACGCGAAACCTTCATTTAGCCAAACTTCGTCCCACCATTTCATGGTCACTGAAAACATTTATTTAAACATTGCACTAAACTGTAAAAAAAAAAATAAGGAACACCATAAAACAGCTGTTACCTAAGTTGCCAAACCACATATGAGCCAGTTCGTGTGTTATAGTGTTGGCAACACTAATTTTGTTGCTAGCTGACGCCTTAGCCTCATCTACAAGGAATGCAGTCTCCCTGTAAGTGATCAGACCCCAGTGCTCTGTGGCACCTGATACATAATCAGGAATACCAATCATATCTGAAACATGACAATATAAGTATAATTAGTGAAGCAATAATATATTATTTAATTTTGACTTTTTTATTTAACTTTGACTTTATTATTTAATTTTGATTTTATTATTTAATTTTGATTTTATTATTTGATTTTGATTTTATTATTTGATTTTGATTTTATTATTTAATTTTTATTGATTAAATATAAATATTTAAAATTTTATTTTATATTCTAATTGTATATTAATAATTTTAATTTAATTTAATTTAATTATTTGCATTGCACAACATTCGCTTTTAACTTTACAAACTATGATTTTAAATATGACTGTTTTGATTACTATTCTTTTTATATTGTATATAAGTCAATGTTACTAGAAAAAAATAAATAATAATTATTACTAATAACTGATTAACAGCCACATTAAGTCACCAGTCATATCAAAAATATAATTTGTTAAAAATTGTAGGACACCAGTCCCACATGTCAGTCACGTCTGGCACATCATTTGTGGCACATTATGTCTGGCAAGTCATGGCTGGTATATTATACTGTACTTACAACTTATTTTATCTTATACAAAACAACATTTGTACAGTTTATAAGAACAAGTCTGCAGACGGGAGACAGGAGCCCCTATTAGGTGAAACCTGTGCTACAGGTCTCTTGGTTTCCTAATCTCAAGAACATTATATAAAGCCATGGTTGGAGTATACATTACAGTAGCACGGAGCTCTTATAACATAAAAAAAATAAGAGTAAAATTAAATTATGACATTAAATAAAATTAAATTGACATTAATTAAACTAAATGAAATTAGAATTAATGATGATTTAAATACCTAATTAAGATCTCATATTAACCTTCTTATTTTTACACCTACCTAGTTTAGGCAGTGGGAAAGGTACTTCATAATATTTGATGTAGAACTCAGTGGCCCTCTTTCCGATGTCTTGAGCAAAGTCAATTTTGTGCAATTCTTGTTTCTGAGCAAAAGACCGTAAAGTAAAGGTCTTTCCAATGCCTCCAGTGTTAATTTCTGTCTCTTTGTGATCAAAATCACAGACAACGAAGCATGTTAGGTATGTGGACATGGGCACACTAGTTGCAAATGTCACCTGATCCATATTTGTATCTTTGTCAAATGTTGATGATATTTCCTGAAAATGGTACAGAAAAACTCATATTATATCTTGCAATGAAAATATAAATATAGAATAAAATAATTATGTCATTTATTTATAGTATTATCTCATATGGTGATGAGATAATATGATTATCATTTCCTTAGCCTGTTTCCCAATTAGATTGGGGTCGGTTTTCAACTATATTATTTGAATAGGAACTATTGAAATTATATGAACTACTACAATTATTATTATCATCATATTTGTATTTAAATGGAGTTTTCTATAATACTTATTCCACTGTAAAATACTTACATTCATATTGGAAAGTGCAATGTAAGATGGTGGCTTATACAAAGTTATATCATATGTAGCCTTAAAGTCTGGCTCGTCAAAGCAGGGGAATGTTTGCCGAGCATAGGTGGGCTGGAATTTACTGGCCACCATTTTTCTGAAACACTCATACTTGTAAGCATCACATATATAAATAGCATTTTTTATATCTTTTTTTTAAATTATTTTGTTAAAATAATTAATGTTTATCTATACAACAAAAGTATACATAAACAGAAGTAAATGAAACATACACACCATGCAAATCTATTGTTTTTTAAATTAATTGTTGAAAAAAGTTTATGTAATTTTTGTATACTTCAGAAAATAAGAGTTGGCATGAAGAATAATCAACGAAAACTAGCTAGTCAAGCTGACAATAACCAATAAATGGGTATCATACAGGTCTAATTTACCTGGAATCATACAAACGTGACGAATAGAACCCAACAATATCTCTGGTAAGGTCTCCGTTAAATTCAATACAGATTTTATAGTTTCCTGCACTAAGGGCTGAATCTAAATTTATGAGTAATTGTTCCACCTCTTTCATCTCACAAAACTTTGAGATAGGAATCTCATCTGTTCCTTTGTGTACCTTAACTTCAGTAATATCCAGAAATTTTGAATGAAGACAAAGAAGTTTTCTCTCTTCCTTAACCACAATATCTATTTTCACATTACCCTGAAATTCGCCTTTTTCCAAATCCGGCTTTAGTGTAAGGTTGTAGTTCACAGGACGAACTAATGGCGAGAGTCGATCAGATAATTTCATATTTGGACTCATAACTTCTATTATATTAGTATCAGAAACAAAATTAACTCGGTTTTGTTGAGTTATAACGTCAGTGAAACTTAATATCTGTCGGCGATTGCGGCACCGAAGCGGTATGTGGTCCAAACCCTTTTTAATGATTAAACCACGATAACATAACATGAATTAAAACAATAACTTTAACTTATTTAATTAATTTGATTTGTACTTTCACAGCTGATTTTAGCAGACGTAAACTAGAACAACTAAGAAATCAATTTATCAATGTTTTTAATTATCATCAACTTCAACTTGAATTATCATTAGTTGTCATCAGTTATGTCATAACAGCTGTCAATTTGACTTTACTTTTTTTTGGGTTTTAATGACCTGGTCACTTGGACATTTAGGTCAATTTACTTTTTTAAAAGGTACAGGCACTTGGTCTTTTTAGCATGAAATGGTAAAAAGTAAAGGCCTTAAGGAACCAAACTTACCCCGCATGCTCGCTATCTATTGAAACTTTATAATGAAACTTAATTTGCGCTGGGCTAGCGCAAAATATGGTCTACTTCACAAAGTACTCTGTGATCTACTTTAAATAATAGGTAGGTGGCGAATATATGAATGTAGCCAATATGTACTTACCCACCATTTTTTAGATGGCTCGCATAAAATCCGACGATTTTGTTATCCAATCTACCAGAGAATAAAATAAACAGCTTATAATATCCTCTGTGTATTTCATGTTCTAAGTTCAAAATCAATAGCTCCCTTTTATCTAGAGCCATGTCAGTAGATAAAATTGTTATACTTTGATTATTGCTATTTTTTAAGGTGGCTGCATGAATCGTCAAATTGTTTGTATGCAGCATAATTCGTTGAATACTTTGTTTTACTCTTAATGTTATCAAAACAGATCCATAAAAAGTATTATTCGTCATGTTAGGATGCAACGTAAGTCTATAATTATTTGGTTCTACTGTTCTTGGTAGTCTGTAAAAGTTTTTATCCTGAAAATTAAATAAATTAGGTATTTAGTTATTGGGTATCTGATGCTCTCTGCTGGCAATAAAACAATTTGGTCTCAGCAGTATCACGTATTCAAAAATCGAACTTTTTTTACAAATGCTTTTATTGAACAAGCGCTACGTGTGAATTCCTACTGGCATAACATTGACATCCTGGCAGTTCTCGCATGCCTCATTTAGTGGAGCGTTAGTACCTACCTGACTTTTGTTTCAACAAATTATGATAACAATCATTAATAACATAATTATAGTGCGCTACAGTTAATGGCTGACATTCAAAAGTTTGAATTAGACTGTCTGTAAAATTCACCATTGCAACTGGTAAACTATAGATACAATAGAGATTATTGAACTAGATAGGTACCGTCCAAAATCAACCACCTACCTCCATTTTTGGTGAATTTATTTCTTTTTTCGTCATCTTGCTTTCACGTTCTTCATGTTCAATGAACTGTGCGCACGTTTTTTTGTCTATGGTCGCCAAAGCAACGGTGGACACGAATAGGCTTAGAGCGGCCAGTATAAAGAATATCAGTAGTTTGTTATTACTAGTCCATTTTCTTAGTTTGGAATTGCTCATCTGAAAGAGGAACCTGGTTTGTTAAGAGCATTACTCCAGAGCGGCGCGCTTCGATTTTAGGTAAATTTACTCACACTGCTTTACAGTTAGCGTGCACACAGCTGTCTGTATTGGAGTGCTTTATAACCGCGTGTCGTACATCGCATTGATAATTTTGATATTTTGCCAACGTCGGCCGGCACTGGAGCGCAGACGCAATTCGCGTCTATTATAATAGTAATTCTAAATAATTCATTGTAAATGAAAGAAATAAGTTATTAAAAAAATCATTATGCCATATCTTAGAACGTAAATGTGTTCAATTACTAGGCCTAAAAATAGACAATAATGCCCCATATTTTATCCTAAACTGACATGTTTAATATCTCGAAAAATGGCTAAAAATTACAGTTTTGAGTTTACTTTTCTTGAATGAAAACTTACAGCAATCGTGTTTTTTTTTGGCCATGCATTAGTCAATGTCGTATTTTTTTAAAAAGTAAAATTGTTGTAAGTTTTTCATACACAGTTTTACTACTATCTCGTATCTGCGTAGATCATTGACCGCCAGATTTAAAAACGGCTTGGATAAGAACTGTTCTAATGGGAAAACTATACGACTATTTGAAAATGTTTTTAAACCACACACTAGATTATAAAATTCCCAATAATATGTCATCAATATCTTATCTAGAAATCAAACACATTATTGCTATATTGTCCATCGGAAATCATTGATTTTGACTTCTGCGTGTTTTTAACGGATGAATGCTCTTAAGTACCTACATAATTTTTATAATGATTTTACCAGCAAAATATTTTGCAATAGTGAAGTTGGCGCAATGGCTAAACAATTGACAGTAGCATTTTCGTGTTCGATTCCCGGTCGTAACAATTAATATGTACCTTATTTTGTATGAGACTACAGATAGGTAGTTAACCCAGGCGGGTCTGACTGTGAATAGGATATACCTACTACCTAGTCTAAAGAATTGGTAATAGATAAATGCAAGTGCAAAAATTACGCATTTTTACGTAAGTGCTGTTGTGCTCTAATTCCAGAATAACCCTTTCGAAGTAATATTTGCATTACCTACAACCACGATCATTTTACTATATTGGCTTGTCTATTAAAATTAGACCATGCTGAATTGTTTGATCGTTTATTTGGACTGTCAATACCTACCGGCAAAAACGTAATATTTCCAGTGAAACGTCAATCGACATATAAAGACAATGACCGAGCGAACACCGGCGTTCGCTCGGGGTTTAATGAACTAAGTTCTCATTAGGTACACATAGTAACTGTATAAGGACAATCTGAGTACCTATTCCTGAAAATGACGGATTGTGACCATTTTAATGGATAATTCATGTTTATAGGCTTCTTTGAGTTCTCTTTAGTTAAATTGAAGGACCATTAACGTACATAAATTATTATGGATACCTGTATTTATTACCTAGATAGGTACTTAAAGGTGTTTTAATAGACTTGAAAAAGTATGCTTACCTACAACTAACTTTGATTTTGAAAGCCGGCGTTAGATAACGGAGAAACAAGACCAAAAACACCGACTTAGTTAGTATACCTAGTTACCTGGATATTTGTAGGTGTTTTCTGTGTTTTTTAATGTTCTGTGTGGTGGTGCTGGTGTGATAGTCCTAATAATACAAAATAAAAATGGCAAAAAAATCGTTTGTTGTTTAGGGGAGTCCCACTTAAATATTTATTTTATTTGTAAGTAGTTATAGCAGCAACAGAAATACAATACATTATCTGTGAAAATTTTAACTGTCTAGCTATCACGGTTAATGAGATACAGCCTAGTGACAGACGAACAGCGGAGTCTTAGGAATAGGGTCTCGTTTTTACCCTGTGGGTACGAAACCCTAAAAAGAGCATCGGTACCTTTACGGTTTATAGATGCCTAAAAAAAAAACTAGCTTCTGCCGGTTTCTCCATACAAATTTTGGACCTCCGTTTCATCCCCTTAGGAGGTGAATTTCGAAAAATCCATTCTTAGCGGATGTCTGACACCCTATAAGGCCTGCCAAATATTAAGTTTGTAGGTGTTATGGTTTCTGAGATTTCGTGATTAATCATTGAGTGGTATTTCACTTTTAAATACCTTTATAGATAACAGCTGGTTCTCGAGTAGATCATACTTACATAAAGGTAGGTAGGTAAAACTAACACAATATTGACATACATTGTTATAATTACATATTTATGTAAACAACATGTTACGCTCGCAAACCGATAGCGAATAGGTACCTTATAACATGCAGAATTTTATTACTATGTGTTATAGGAGTTAGAGTGTCCTTATTTTAAAATCACATTCAGCTCAGAATCTCTGCTTGAGGCGAGATTTGATTTTTGTTTTCGCAAGTGTAGTCGAGACCACGCTTGAGCATAGATTCTCATGGAAATTGTTGTGGATTTAAATCAGAGATCAAAATCTGTACTCAAGCAGTTTCGTTTGATTTGATTTTGAAGATAGTTCTAAAATAAACTGAACGCGTCGAGATTCTTCGCTCAAGGTGTAATCGGTTGAACGTAGTTTAAGTAGTACTTGAGTAAGGTTCTGTAATACGGGCCTATAAATCGAACACCTAAATACTCGAACGTTCATAATATCGAATGGTTATTAAATCGAAAGTTCAATATAATTAACACTCAATAGGTACCTACGTCGACGGTTCAAAATATGTAGGTATCGAATGTTTGTTTCATTGAGCGGCCAACGCATCGCATATTCATTCTATCGAAATATGATTATACAGAATGCTGTTAAATAGAATACAAGACAAACATTTCGACAACAATTATTACATTTTATAGATACATTTAAAAAAAAATAAGTGAATAACAATTGCACTTAGAAAACCTTATAAATCCATGTGGTTTTTATTAGTTAATATTTTTGCAATCGCATTATCCTTTTGCCTCTTTTTTGTGGAGTAGGTCTTCCCAATCTTGCTTAACCTTTTCATCATCATCATGTGGAAGTTGAGAACGCCGTGACGTCTTTCCAGCCACTTCTCAAAGAGGGGACTTACCGCCATAACTATGGCGTGCCTAGAAAAGTTCTATGGTAGAATAGAGACCCCGTTTGCGCTTATCAAGCAACATATTTCAACTTCTGTTATTCTTCAATGCTGTTTTGAGTTATAGGAAAACCCAGTGTATTATTTTGAAACAGACCACAGCAAGGTTAGAAATATAGGTGAGCTGGCTAAAAATAGTTTAGTATTTCTCGTGTCAAGAGAATTAATATTTCCCCGAACATTATATTTTCCAACCCAGTTGGTAATATTATTTGCTTCGTCGGACAAGGCTTTCAATTTATTGAAAGCTTCTGGTATCTCTTCTTGGGGATGAATAAGCAAGTGCCAATGTGTCATAATTTATAGTCATACATACACATACCTAGGTACCACTTTGTTGAATTTGACGCCATACATTTTGACCTAAGTGCAATAGACAGTATTTGTGTTGCGCGTTAGGAAATGCTTGTTTTGTAATTATCATCATCATCATCATTTCAGCCGAAAGACGTCCACTGCTGGACATAATACTCCCCCAAATGATACATTTGTAATGATACATTGAATTTATCTGTAAACAGTTTTCAATACATACCTAATCTTAAAAGTCTTCCAGAAAAGGGTAATAATTGTTAAAAAGTAAACTACATAGATTTATTAGTTTCTCCGTGCAATTGCAATTCACTCAAAATTTTAAAATGTATCTTTAAAAGATACACCTAATAATTAAAACTATTTGTTTATTTTGTGTTTTTCTTGTATTCTATACAGAAAATTATAGGTTAGGTAATCATATTTCGATAGAATGAATGTGCGATACGTTGGCCGATCGATCAAACATACATTCGACATTTTGAACAGTCGACGTATTGAGTGTTCGATATATTGAACGTTCGATTTAATATCCATTCGATATTATGAACGTTCGAGTATTTAGGTGTTCGATATAAAGTGTTAGATTAATTGATATTCGATTATTTGTATATCGATTTGGCATAGTACCTACAGCTGTAGGTAATAATACATAACAAATCATTATAAATTAAAGTAGTAAATTAAACGATCATCCTATAATTTTGCTCCTTTTTTACAATCCATTTTAGTAAGTAAACTCATCCATTTTGTTGGTCGATGGTCAGTATTCCCGGTAAATAGCACAATGACCTTTCAAACAGATTAGACTATTACTCACAGACTAGCAATTAAGAATAATAAAGCCACTCGAAAGATAATTTCATTGGAGGTGGACTAAATTATCTGTGTCACCTCACTACTGTCAGTTAACTTTCTTACTTCGCTCTCTTCGTCAAGTACCTAATTTAATGATAATTTAATATTTTTTATGGAAGCGCGAATTATGTAAAACATACTGGCAATGAGTAATTTAAAACTATTAAATAAATATTAATTCGAAGACATGTGACATTTACAAACCCGCACTGGGCCCGCGGGGTGGATTACGCCCCATTCCCTCTCCTAGAGAGGAGGCCTGAGTTCCAGCCGCTCAAGGCTGATTATGCTATATGCTAAATAAATATTTATTTCGTAATTTAAAAAATGGGTTTTGTTTAAATTCACATTTCACGTTGGGTTTTGCTTAGGACTTTAAACCGGATTTTATCAATACCCTTTTTGGGACAATCATGTAAAAAAATGTTTGTTTCGTTCGCAGATTTTAGAAAATAGATCATGAAGCAATGCCTATGTTAGGTTTTAACTATCTACTACTATCTGTATATCGAAGTGCTAAAGTGTTTGTACAAAAACGCCACTATGTCAGTCCGACTACAAGACAGACCTCGAAACCTATCCCCTTGCAGTGGGGCGTGAGGCAGGGAGACGTTATTTCTCCGAAACTGTTCACGGCAGCAATGGACGATGTCTTCAAGGTATTGAAATAGAGTCGGCTAGGCATTAATGGCGAGTACATCACTCACCTTCGGTTTGCCGACGACATAGAAGTCAAGGCTGAGACTACGGACGAGCTCAGTACAAAGCTTGGTGACCTCAGTACAGCTTCCGAAAGAGTGGGACTTAAAATGAACATGGACAAAATCAAAGTCATGGTAAACAGCCATGTAGCACCCACTCCTATCAAGATCGGGGACTCTACACTCGAAGTTGTAGACGACTACGTTTACCTGGGACAGACGGTCCAGTTGGGAACGTCTAACTTCGAGAAAGAGATCAATCGTCGTGTCTTCTTGTCCAATATACCACAGTGTCTCAAGACGAAAGTCTATGACCAGTGTGTTTTGCCAGTGATGACATATGGCTCCGAAACGTAGTCGCTTACAATGGGCCTCACCAGAAGACTTAAAGTCACACAAAGGGCTATGTTCGGAGTTTCCTTGCGTGATCGAATCAGGTTTGAGGATATCCGCAGGAGAACCAAGGTCACCGACATAGCACGAAGAATCGCCAAACTAAAGTGGCAATAGGCAGGCCACATTGCTTGCAGAACGGATGGCCGTTGGGGCCGAAAGGTTCTGGAATGGCGGCCACGTACCGGAAGACGTAGCGTTGGAAGGCCTCCTACAAGGTGGACCGAACGGTTGCGGGAGTCCGATGGATGCGAGATGCACAGGACCGTTCATTGTGGCGACACTTGGGGGAGGCCTATGTCCAGCAGTGGACGTCTTTTGGCTGAAATGATGATGATGATGATGAATTTCAATTTGCAATTTTTTCTGTTTGATACGATTGTTTTCTTCAACACAACTAATTTTGTACGCCATAAATGGAAAACTATGTACCTATTATTTTTCTATAAGACCTATAAACTGTACTCATGTTTTACAAAATAAACATGTCTTGAATTTTGAAAGGCATAGTATATTTTTAGCATTAATAGTATAGTATTTTTAATATGCATTTCATCATCACCCTAGCCTTTTTCCAACTTGCACTATGCATTTAGTAAGAAAATATATATTTTGATGTCAAACCTACCTGTGATCCTTCAGTTTCCCTTTGCAGTCGACTGCAGTCGTTCTTTCGAACAATCTCGCAAGCCACTGCGTACCTGAACCTACACTTAGTGAAATGCCAGCACTGTCCAATATCAATATAAAAAATAATGAAAACCTCTTAAAACTGTTCCTTACCTTGCAGAAAACCAATTAATATCCTCTCACTTTTCCATTTACTTTTATATCACAAAGTAGGACACTTCAAACTTATTATTATTTATTGGATATTTATTTACAAACAAAAGGAACGGAGATGTGGCTAGCACTGGCCTGACGGAGTCAACTGCAACTACGATTAAAATGCTCGCACTATCGATGTTACGACATAAGTTTCACTTGCTTGCAGCGGCCGTCACTCTAGGTGGACGCAATAGTTTGACAAAGTAAAGTAACAATGTTGTTACGACTTCTATTTTTATTTAAAAAAAAAAACCAGGTAAGTGCAAGTCGGACTCGCGCATTGAGGGTTCCGTACAAACTTACCTATGAAAACAGTTCAATATCCGAATTGAGTTCCGAAGATTTTTCGAAACGCAAAAAAATTTTTTTTTTGTAATGTAACTACAAATTTACAGTTTTCAGATTTTTTACTATACTTATGCTATAAGACCTTGCTTCATGCCAAATGTCAGGATTCTAGGTCAACGGGAAGTAGGTACCCTATGAATTTTGATTCTCTTGAGAGTGTCATAATACACGTTTTTGCGGCATAAACTGCCGTTACTTTTTTTTTGTTAACTCAAAAGTTTTTTTCACAACTTCAAGGGACCGCAAACCTGAGTGTATTTTTCCTTTTGGAGTACGGAACCCTAAAAAAACAGTTTTTGTCGTTTTTCGTTCTCACCTACATTTTCAGTCACGCTTGTTAGAATTATGTAAGGACTTCTCATATTTGGCTTAGCAGTTAAAAATCTAAGTCTATTCAGGCGATTCTTAAATGAAAGTGCTAGCCTATAGAGGGCCTCATTTAAAGTAAATAAAACGTGATTACACGTTTTTTTTTTATTTATTTTAATTTAACCACTGATTAGCAGGTTATTCAAAATTTTCTTTGGAAAATTTGAATTTAGATTTCGTTTATTACATGCTTAAAACTAGTTTTGTAAATAGGGTTGTAGAGAAAAAAAATACAAAACATCCCTTCTTGCAGTCGGGTAATTAATTTATAATCCTAACTAAAGGGTCCCTTTATCGTTAAACATGGAATAATGGCCGAACAAAACACAAGCGAATTTTTAAATTAACTCGTCCATTTAGATAGGTAACTGGCCTAATTTAATCAATTTTATCCAACGACGTACAATACAAAACCCTTGTGAAACAAACTAATCGAAATTAATCAGGAACTGATGATCGATTGCTCTTCACGCTGCTTCTAGATGTAATTTTGCTTGGTACGATAAGTTTATAGTACATAGATACTGGCACGGATCTTGAGTGCTGACATCTACAGTTCTCCTTGCGCAGAAACACCCAGAAGTGAAATATCGAGTCTCTTTAGTGGTATGAAGAGAGATGCGGGGGCGGGGAGTGAAATCCTTGTACAGTGATTGACTCGCCGATGTGTACGATGTGCAAAGCGGTCCCCGCTCTTTCGCCGAGCGCTCAAGATTCGTGCCGTTATCTGTACTATTAAGAGATCGTGTAAATACGTGAAATTTAAAAAATATCTCAAGGGAACTTAGGTGCCTACATATACCCGAAATAAAAATGATCCTTAATTCTATTCTAAGTTTATCAGTGGTCTAGTATGTACTTATAGCTCAAGCTCTGCTTAGTTTGGGACTAGATGGCGTTGTGTGAAATTTTTTTTTTTTTTACCTTGGAGTTCGACCAGTACGACTACTAGTACCTTAGCCACAATTTAAGCTTCTCTAATTATGAAACTAATTGCTTTTGTTTAATTTTATTTTATTTGCCAACCAACAACTGTAACCTATATATACAAAAAAAAAATACTATAGTCTAAGTTAGTGTTACCTACAATTTTATAAAGGTTAGCAACCCATGCCACATAAAAGTGATACAAGTGGGTACCTAATTTAATATAAAACTAATTAAATAAATTAAAAAAAATGGCATTAACTAACTATGTAAGTACCTACTCATTATGTCCTGTCTATGCTGTTTACCTTTGGTTGTTTATGACAAGGTATGACGTCCTTAAACAGCACTTTAAAATCAAAGCTAAGCTATAGTTTCTTTGTGACATGTTATAAAATAACTTTCGCTCTCAGAATAAACAATAAAATCGTGACAAGTTTTTAAATTTCTGTTCTAGTCTTTAGCAATGTGAGATGAACTCTTTTGGCAGGAGTTCAATTTGGACTGGGTTTGTTCGGAAGTGTCACCGTGGCTTAGACTATTATCTACTAATTCTGTGCCGCGGCTCTGAAACGTTAAGGGCAACTGAAGGAACACAGGTGGGTTAGTCAGTAAAAGTTTGACACACTCTCTAGTCTCTCTCTACCCATAGTGGGATGTGAGAGTTAAGGATTTGGAACCAAATACACTTATTGCTACTTTCGCTCTATTTTAAGATATTTTAAGAAGAACGAGAGTTAATTTTATTTCCCATCCAGTGGGTCGATGAAAGTCGGTTTCTCCATACAAACTTCCAACCCTGTTTTACCCCCCTAGGGGTGGAGTTTCGTAAAATCCGTGCGGATGTCTGCACCCTGTAAGGACCTATCTGCAAAATTTTAAGTTTGTAGGTTTTATAGTTTCTGAGATTTTGTGATTAATCAGTAAGTGGTATTTTGAAAAAAAGAAAAAAAAACGTTTATTTGTACCTCACACATACAGTAGAATAAAAAGAATATAAAAAAAAAAAAAAACTTTAAAATCTGTGCAAAGCCAAAAAGGCGCCTAACTCAGCTTATGCTGCCATATTGAAAACGATAAATTAATTTCGCTTTTAAATATATATATATAAATATTGTGTAATTACGTTATAAGTTTACATTAAAAGTTGAAATTGAGTAGCAAGATTTCACTCGAACAATCAGCAGTTACTTAATACATTACAAGCTAAATAGAAGTTTGTAAAAAAAAATATGGTCAACATAATTCTGTATTTAAAACAACACTATTGTTTTAAGAATAATAAAGATTTACATTGTGTTTTTAGAAAATAAAAATTACGAGAACAATGTACTGATATAAATTTGATAACACTAACAGAATTAGTCTGTCGGTCTGTGAGTACTTACATAGGTACTAAGTACCTACTTATATCTAAGTGTAGGTATACCGACGTTAAAGTAAATTAATTATACTGGTACATTGTTCTGAGTTTCCATTGAAAAATGAATACAACATCTAGAACGTACCCTAGGGAAATCAAATTTTGTTGCGAGCGATGACTGACTGTAAAAAATAAATCCAGTTATTTTTCTTTCTGGGTTCTAGTCACCCGGTCAAAAACTGATGTACAAGTCAAAGGATTTTATACCAGTAGGTAATTGAATTCCCTGCCGGAGTCTGGGTTTCTTGAGAGGTACAATCTTGGGGTATTTAAGTCAAGAAAGAAGTTACTTCTAGGCAAGCGTGCTCCACTATCGATCACATAATACTAGCGAAGGTATAGTGGTCAAGCGGTTACCTATCATAACTATAAAGTTATGATAGGTAACCACTTTTTCGACATAAGAAAGTTCGAAAAATATATGACCGAATTTCGTTTTACCAAAAACTTTTCAACTATTATCATCAAAGTCACGTCCACCACTGTATCAGTCGACTTAATATCAATTCGATTTTTTTTCGTTACTCCGACGACGTTTCATTTGGTCGAAAAACTTTTCACCGATGTTACACTTAGCTGTAATAACATTTGTTTGAAGTATTATGTTTCCGAACATTCATTATACCACTGTTTTAATTACTGATTTTTGCTGTTACTTTTTTATCAGGCACCATACTAAACGTAAGTAGTGTAGATCCCAGTAAGAAGCATGCAAACAAGGATGCTCGCTTTAAGCATGCAGCATGCAAGCAGGCATGCAGTATGGAAGCAGGCATGCAACATGCAGTAAGCATTGTTTCTGTCACGGCTCCGGCGCTGCGGTTCTTGGGAGGCCCGACTCGAGCTTATCGTCGCAGATGGTTTTAACGTTTACCATCTGCTCCTCAGCTCGCGGGCCGCCCTACTCCTCTGCGTCTAAGCAGGATTGAATTAAGTGTAATTCAAGCTCAGGGGTAGGGGGTAGGGCAGACAAGACTGTGGTTTTGCAGCGATTCGTTTCTGTCACTAAATGTGCACAACATATTGACTTTTTATGACACTATTTTAATCTAATTTTAAAAAAGCTACCAAGTAACCGTCTATAGGCATATTTGTGACCAAAATTCCGTAAAATTTTGTTTAGTTGTGGTAAAAATGTAGCAAATAAATCATTTGGCAAATGAAAAAGTTCAAAAGAGGCTTCGGCCAATTCAAAAAGTTATTTTGTAAATCGGTGAAATATAGTTTGGTAAAATAATACCTATGACACACGATACTTTAATGATCTAAAATTATGTCAAATAATGCGCTGACGTCGGTCAATAGTTTTTGGTAAAATGAATATCAAACATAAAAATTTCGGAAAAGCGATCGGTTCCCTGGTCAAACACAAGCCTATCAATAATAAAAATAGCTATCGAAACTGTTATTAAAAAATCTCTTCTTGTATTTTCTTATCACAATAGTAACGCGATTATTCTGTGAAAATTAGAATTACGGTTACCTATCTCGACGTAAACTAGCTGCAGGATCCAAGACAGTTGAAGCATTTCTGCTGGCCTCTTCTATTACCTCGGAGCTTATTTCCTACTGACTGTTGACCTCTTACTATTAGTTGCCTGTGCTTATTTTTGTACAATATTTTATACTAAACAACAAATAACTGTAAAAAGAAATCTTTTTTCTGAAAACAGCATCAGAATTGGTTATTAAATGAAGCAGCAATTACCATTTCAAATATTGGTGTGAAAGAGAGTGGGCACGTAGTGGGAACATCTCGCTATCTCTTTTGTGCACCCGTAACCTGATGGCGATGACGTCATATTTCATAATGTGCATCCTTATACTGTTATTTGTCAGTTCCCCTTTTAACCAAGCTTGAAAGGTTTCTAACTTGATTAATATTGAACGATTTCGAAAATTTCTTTCTATTTGCGATTTGGGTAAAGTTAGTTTTTGATAGACGAAAATTGAGACCAGTACCCAATTCTGATTTTTCAAAGTTAGAATAGTGTGGCCAGCTTGTACAATCTCGCTATCTCTTTTGTACACCCGTAACCTAATGGCGATGACGTCATATTTCATTATGTGCATCCTTATACTGTTATTTGACAGTTTCGCTTTGCACCAAGTTTGAAAGGTTTCTAACTTGATTAATATTGAACGATTTCGAAAATTTCTTTCTATTTGCAATTATGAGTAAAGTTACTTATAGATAGAAAAAAAATTGAGACCAGTACCCGATTTAGATTTTTCCAAGTTAGAATAGTGTGGCCAGCTTGAACTAAATGGGTATACCTATTTAATAGTTACAAATTTATAGCTCCACGAAAGACACACGCCCCTGTTTTTGTCTATGTGAGTATGGTACATCTTACCTTGCCTAATGAAAGTAGTCGGGTGCTCATGCACTGACAACCAGTTTTCTCATTTAATAACGCTTCGAATTTCTAACTTTATGCTACGCTTAGCCTTTGAACTACGCTTTTCTTGGGAAAATACATAGATACTAGGTAGTTTTCTATTATGTCGCCTATTAATCGTCCCACCACTAGGTAGTGACTGGATCTGGTGGGCCTTACAAAAGAATAAGTCTAAAAGTCTGCCTGCTAGGGCTGCGGGATTGCTCAAAGGAGTTTCACTTGTATAATTTTGCGACCATTAAAATTTTTGTTCCAGAGGAGTTTCGTTGGCACCGGTGACATTTTAAGGCGGCTTTCTATGATTCCACAGACGGTCGCTGATCAGCTCCGCAACTTCACATCATACTGTCGTGTGTCGTGTAAACGTTGTGCTAACTTTTTTATATTATTCATAGGTTTGCGCTTGACCGCTATCTCACCGGAGGGTAATCGACGATAAATGTGTAATCAAAATATGTTGTGCGTACGGGTGGGATGTCCATCATGTACCGGTAGCGCATCGCAGTTCGTCTCGTGTTCCTTCTTTATTTATTACTAAATACCATAAGCTATATATATAGCTTCGTAACAGACCGACACCGCGCTGTGGAAGCAATTGGTGCGCGGTGTATGTTTGTCCGTGGTCATCGGCTGTGTGCGTGTGCATCATAAAATCTACAGAATCAAGCACCGTAAAGCCGCCTTTAAGAAAATGTTTCTTGCTCATTATAACGTTTTATCATCCCATCAAAGCTTTTATTGCTTGAACTTCTGTTAAACCTTAATCTTTATGAGTACTAGCAGCAGAAAAAAGTTTACTCAAATGATTATAAGAACCTAAGTACATTGTTTTCAGAAATAGCAACTGTTAAGGAGCCCACACATGAGGGCGGTGCGACAATGTGACAACGCATTTTAATAAAATTTGTTTTACGGACGGTTTGATATTTGGAGTATTTGTTATCTATACATTATTATGTATATCGATGAATTTATAGGTATATAAAAGCGGATTGTTGCGTCATTGTTGTATGCTCCCGTCATGCCTGTCTGAAACATTTAATTAAAATTATGGGCAGTTTTTGAGACATAACTAAAATCACTACAGCCTTGCTCTCATTTAGTGCCATAAAACCGTGACTTTCTGAAGCCTACTCCATGGTAACGGCTGGGTTAATAGATTTGTAACAAAAAATAATTTATTATAGATTCATATATAACATTACAAACATTACTGGTTAAGTGTCCTTCAGAATATTCATATCATATCGCACCCTTAATATAAGAGCTCAAGTTAAAAGTTTTGTAAAGTTTGATTTTGATTGCTAAGCTAGGCTGCCGCTGACAGAGAGAGAACCTTAACGACTCGTTAACTATTTGGTTTTGACACGTTGTTAACTCCAAATACACAATTCAGAAACCCGTCCTATATGTTTGTGAACGCACCTACGTTATAGCAATAGGGGAAGTCCGGGCAAGGCGTATATGTTAAGGGATAATGTAAATAAAACCACAATCTGATAATCAATAAAACTCTTTGTATTTTTAATTTGTACTAAGTATGTTTAATCATCTTTGGAAAATATTCACATAAACTTAAAAACTTTAAAGATTTCTGTATTAATTACGGGCATTAACAAAAAATATCAATTATCCTTTTTGTCTGGAAGGGTCGGGCAAAACGGATACGCCTCAAAGGCAAAAAGGATAATGTTGAATTAGTTATGTTACCAGCCTTCGCATTCAACACAGAAGGGCCTGCCAACTCCTACATAAGAAGTGCAGTCTTCATGCGCTCAATTTCTGCATTGATTACACTGAATCCAAACTTCGGCTGGTGGTTCAGTGTATTTGTCAACGATAAACAGTAAAAATTTGGTTTCGGGTTTTTGTTCTATTGTTTGGCTGAGGGCTTTTTAGTTTTAGTCTTCCTGAGGCTTGCTAACTCTGAAATCTTGGTCTTCTAATTATTTGTCTTCTTAAATTTTAATGCTTGCTCAGTTTTGACATGAGTAGACGTCAACACCTCTGATTTCTGCCTCTTGTGTTTGCGTCCGGTTTTAGGAGCAGCCATAGTTGGAATAGGTCTAATTTGAAATGGAGTAAGGCTCGCTGCAGGAGAATCATTTAAATCGCAAACAGTTACAGTAAACGATGTGCACTTAAAAGGATCTATGTTCATTGTCGAAGGTGCATCATTTACAGACCTTCTGTCATAGTAGCGGGTAGTTCAGGAAAATGACGGTCGGTCACTTATGATGGAGCGTAATCTTCGTCTCCAAAAACATGTACTGGTTTACAATACGACCTGGGTGCATATTTTGAAAATGGATACCTATCCGTTTTGCCCATATCCTTTTTGCCCAACATGCTCATATCAGAAACAAGTCAAGACTTGAAATAATTTTAGTAGGTAAACAAAAAGTCACAAATAATACTTAAATAAACGTGCAATTGGATAAATAAAACATTCATAGATAACTAATGACTAATACAAAAAGTTAATGTACAAAGCTTCACAAAAATCATAACAAAACAACGACATTTTTTTTTTTTCTTTTCACAACAATTGCACTCACGTATTGTTTTGGTTGAACTGTCATGGCGTCGCCGGTCTCGACTAGAAAATTTGTCAAAGCGCGTATATTATAGCTTCTTGCCCAGGCTTCCCCTAATTTCAACTGTGTAATTTAAGGAAATAAAAATGAAGGTAAAATTTAACACTTCCTTTTTAATTTTTTACATAAAAAAAACTTTACACAATTTTTTTATTTCTCTTTTACGATGGAGTTACTTTCAGCTGCTACCTGAGAGTAATAAACAGTTATGGTGATAAACGAGTTAAAGCTACAAAACTTAAAATTAATTTAAAAACAAATGGCTAGCATTCAATTTAAATACTAAGGAAGTCATCTCAAAAATGTCTATTAATTAGTTATTTATTTGAGAGAGGCCGTTTGATTATTATGTATATTCTGCGATAGATAGACCTTTGAACGATTCGGTAGTGAGTCCTTTCTGTTTTTTTTACTTGGGAAATCAAATGACTTTTCCTGCTGTGGGTGGAGCGCGAGGGAGTGTCAGACTTGTACTCTAAAATCAACAGTGTTCCTTCAGCTGCTCAATAAGGCAAGCGAAGAACTTATCGTGGCCCTCTGGTGGAAGGGGTAATTTGACTGTTACCCTTTCCACCTGATCTGAAAGTTTTCTAACTTTCTGAACATTGAACAGATTTAAATAATTCTTACTATTTGCGATTTTGGTTAAAGTTACTTATTGATGCAAATAATAAAAACAATTTCTAAAAAACAAGCGTGACCAAAAAAACTTTATTTAACCAAAACATAATACGCAGAAAATAAAGCGACATTTATTTGTCTAAATTAGACTTCACTAACGAAGTCAAGTACGGAAGAATAGAATAGAATAAACTTAGCGGCAGCTCCTAGAGATGCCGTTTTTGTGATGTGATGTGATGTGATGGGACATCATCAAATAACCTGCTGTGTGGGGCGAGAGTGAATGTCGGACATCCATTTATGTTCCTTCAGTAGCCCTTTAGTAGCATTGTTCCAGGACCGTGGTAGTTCCTTCGAACAATTCCATGGGCCCGGGCGGACATTGAACTCATTGAATTATTTGTCTCAACTTTGTTTAATAATGCCGTCCAAGTTGTAAACTTTGAATAAAGCTAGAAACTTGCTTGATTAATTTACTACTTCGATTCAGGTATTCTCAAAAGTTTTATCAGTGAAACTTTACGCACATGTTCAAACTAGGGGGCTGAGGGGATTTCATTCGTATTCCAGCGAGAATTTTTAAAAATAATTTTTACTAATTAAGTAATTTATTTTACTTGTGTCTTTCAGAACTTTTTTTTTCCGTATGTTTAAGTTTTCATGGATGAGAGGGCATTCATTGAGAAGCCTCCTTGATATAGGTATTATAATTTCCTGCGACAAAGACGAAACCTTCATACTAAACTGTTTTTCTTTTTACTCAGGGAGGGTATTTTCTAAAAACCCTTCCTTTGAATTTTCGTAATATTAGAAATTAAGGAATTCTTGTGGTTAACATGCTTATTTAAACTTCGAATCCTGTTACAGTGAGTTCACTCAAAACTAAAACATTATCAATACAAGTGTATGGTTGAACATCACAATAATAATTGATTTCAGTTTAGCCACAATATGTAAAATTACTTTGAGCTTTTGTGTTCTAATTTTGATCCTTTTGAATAAGTTACACTTTTCTTGTGTAGCGACTTTGTGATACTCTCCTGCTCTTTAAAAACCATACGTTGAACGGCGTACAAAGCTACATAATGTTAAGTAATACTTAGGGTATACTGGAAGTTTCTGGATTCTGATAAATAAGGCTAGATATGTATAAGAATTACGATACGATACATTTATTGTTTTTCAAAAGTATATTTCCTCGCAATTAATGCATTTTTTGCATTCGTTAAAACAACTGTACAAAGCAGTTAGACCAGTCTTCTTTAGGGACCTTTCAATGGCTTTATGGAACGCATTCACCGCCGATTCAGGGCTCGTAAAACGTGTTCCTCTAAGTTTGACGCTATTCGTGAACTTTTTCTAATACTCTGGGCAAGCAAGTGTTGACGTACTAATCTGCAGTCACTGTCCTTTGATCTTCTAGCAATACTGTAGTGTAATGTCCTGATTTGCCGAAAAAAGAAGAAATATTTTTTAACCCACACTTTGATTTTTTTTAACTTTCGTTGGAAAATCTTCAAAAGAAAAAACCTACTCTTCCAACTGGCTTTTTCTTTCGGGTTCAAAGAAGTACAGTCAGGTTTGGACATCGTGACAGGTGATGTCACGATATTATAGACAGCCAATGTCTGTCCTCCATTAAACTTTTTTATCATTTTACGGCACCACTGGACAGGCAGTCGTTTCTGGTCCTCCGTTAAGTCATGTAGTGTCCATCGAGTGCAAAGCTTTTGAACCTTTAGATGCACATGTAAAATGTTTTGCGATTGGCTCGTTCCAATTCCTAACAAAGCACGAATTTGCTGGCAAGTAATTTTTTGACAGTTTCAATAAGTTGTCATACGGTGTGAACATTTGCCGTCGACCTTCACGTACCTCGTCATAGAGATGGTCACGTCTACATCTAAATTCTCCAAACCACGAATACACAGAGCTGTGACATGGTGCTTTATCACCAAATGCCAATTGAAATCTCTGCAACTCTCTTGTTGACTTAACTCACAACGAAAATCATTGAACGAAAATGTATACGAGTTAAATTCATTTTGATAGTGACACAAAATCTTCGAAAGGACGCCACAATAAAAAAAAGCAAATGACAGTCCCGCAAATTAAAATATAACATGCTTGCAAAGAGTTCAATTTTCGAATTCTATAATGGTTTTTTGTTTTTTTCAGATCAGATGCAGAGACTTTCAGTGTACCCGACGTACAGCGACGTGACAGTACGCTGAGTTGCAGAATGGTATTCAGATTTACGCCATGCTATATAATGTTTCGCAGCGCTACTCAATGTTACAGAATGTTACACAGCGCTACGCTATGCAACATAATGTTTCGCTGCGCTACTCAATACTATTATTATAATAATATAATATATAATAATATATTAGGCAATGCAGTGCTACGCAATGCTACAGAATTTTAATCAGTGCTACGCAAAGCTACGTTGCGCTACGTCAAACTACGTGGCAGCTGTCAGTAGCTGCCCGATAAAGAATTTTGCTAAATCGTTGCTCCATTAGCTTTACATTTTTTTTCATTTTCTCGTATCGGTTTTCACCTTGATGTTGAAACTACGTAAGTACTTTAACATTGCAATAAAGTAAGTCATGCTATGCTTGATATATAACTGATGTGATGTACTGCGGAACATTTTATAATATCGTAAGTCGGTGTGAATAATGCAATTTTTTCGGATGAAATTAATTAATTAATAATAAGGATCGTCAACATTTTAAACACTGGAGTGTTTCATTAGAATCATTTTAAACTATTCTAGTGTTGCAACACTTAGACAATCTGACCATTAAAGAGGTATATAAAGGTCATCATCATCATCATCATCTTTCTACCCAGGTCTGGGTGCAACCAGATTTTTCTTCCATTCTGTTCTGTCAACGCTTGTCTCCATTGACTTTTTTTTTTTTCCTGTCACTCCTTACACAATCAATACATCTTTTCTCGAGCTCCCTCTTTCTCTTTATCCTTCTACATTAATACTCATTTACTCTTTTAGTAATAAGCGACACCAAGACAAAAGATTCCCTTTCAACTTTTCAGGCACTGGCGCCTCTTTCAAACTTCCTCTTATACTCATTTCTCACCTTATCCATTTGGATAACCTTGCCATCCCTTTGGATAAGGAATCTGAGGTAACAAATGTCTTACTTTAAAATCATAGAATGAGTTATGGTCTTCTGATTAATTTTAGGCCTCCAATCTTTACCTCAAATCTGCTCTGAACTTCTGAGTCACTCTCTACAACCAGCATAATATCATCGGCAAACAACATACACCAGGGAGCCTCTTCCTGGATGTCCGACGTCAAAGCGTCTATTACCATCGTATCAGGACGAGGCAATTCATTTATCAAAACATTATGATTCAAAGATTCAAAGCATTTTATTACAAATAAACCAATTAAAGGCACTTTTGAAACGGCAAGAAGACAATCAGAAAAAAAAAGATGCTAATTGCACATTCCAAAGCGTAGATAGATCTATAAAGAGAATAATGTGCAAGAAACTCCATGGACACTCTTTTCAATCATGTTTTGTAATTACAATTATATCTGTTACATGTTTCTTGTCGCTATCATGTGAGAACAATCTAAATAAAGTAAAAATAAAAACTAAATATAGATATTAAAAAAAAAGTAAAAAACTAAATCCCGACTACGACATAAAAAATGACGCTGAAAAAGTATGAAACAAGATTTTCAAGATGCTGAAATAGACAAGGTAACTGGAAAAACAAGAATAGAACAAAAAGAAAAGCCGTAGTCACATGTTATAGATAGGTAATAATCGAAACACTTTAATAACGTGTGACTACGGCTTTTCTTTTTGTTATATTCTTGTTTTTTATAGTTACCTTGTCTATTTCAGCATCTTGAAATTGAATTGAATTGCAATATATTGGAAATGTACAATGGAAGCCCTTTCAAATGATACCAGACACGGCGTATTTTACTCCATATTTATTTTTAACACATTTGTCCACTAGAGGGCGCCATATCATTTTTTGTGACATGAAACGTAGCCTATGTTCAGCGGACAATTAAGACGGTTCTAACGATACCTCATACGTCGAGTTCCGATAAATAGATTAGGAGTTATGAGAGAACAGATGAACATACTCACATACATACATAGCCTGTCAAAATCATAACCCTCCTTTGGCTTTGCCATAGTCGGGTAAAAATAGCAACTGGCAGCTAAGAGATGACCAGTCTCAACTAACAGCGCCCGTTCACGGACATGACACGAAAATTAGCACCACTCAGCTCAACCATTTTGAAGGGAACCGAATGATCCAACAAACGCGCCACCATCAGTGAGACATTTGAGTGAGCTTGACTAACTCTCAACTGCCAAATAGCTCCATGGTACTCACATTTACAAAATTTAAAAAAAAAAGCTTCTACAATATACAATACTAACTAAAATAATAGTGGGCAGTCCTAGGATGGTTTCTAGGATCGACTGGACTCTTCCCCAAGTCTCTTTTGACAATTCCGTAATTCCCTTTAGTGATAAAGTTAAGAACTTGGGGATATTCATTGACAAGAAGTATTCCTGGACTACCCAGGTACAAGAAGTCAGCCGTAAGTTTTCGCTTCTGCTGCATCTTTGCGAAGACTCCGTAATTTTCTGCCGACTGCCACCAAGATTGCACTTGCACAGTCTCTTCTTCTTCCCATCCTTGATTATGCTGATGCCAGCTATCTTGACCTTACTGAAGAACAACTGGACAAACTTCAAAATTTTTGTATAAGATTCATATTTAGTTTGCGCAAATTGAGCTTTACAACTTGAGCTTTACACGGAATTCGGAAACGTGATCAACATTTCCGAATTCCGTGTAAAGCTCAAGTCGCCAATTCGCCTTCGCCGGAATGCTCACATTCTTTCCCTTCTATGTAATATCCTCTTTTTCCCCTTCACCTTAAAAAACGTTTTGAGTTTTTCTGCAACTCACAAAATTGCTAAGATCATCAGAGAACTTGCGACTTTCGACGATTGCCTGCTACGACAGCTACGGGCTACTACGACTGGCCTGGCGTCTTCGGCATCGTTGAGTGATACGATACAAGACATCTACGACTTTCTATGATAAATCATTTACTGTCCAGGTTACTCGTTTGTGGAATGAATTACCAGATACAAATAAACGCGCTCAATCGTTGCCTGCTTTTAAAAAAACTCGTTAGGGAACATTACCTGTCCTGTCTGTGGCCTGGAAAAGATGGCGGTAAGGCCGCCCATTGTATGTATGTGTTTTAGTTTTAGTTTCCTTTTGTATGTGTAACGGTGTACAATAAAGTACAAATAAGTAATTTTGTTTTTTTAAGAAATTCCACCCAACGAAGTATCGATATTGCTCTTTATATCGTGAATAAAAATAGATGAACAAAATAAGGTATTTTTTTACCTAAATAGTAAGAAAATATGTGGGTAAAAGTATTATAAGCGAGGTTACAATTTTATAAGTTTATGTAATATCGATTAACGTTTCAACAGTAAAATAAATCTAACTCAATATATATTCATAGCCAATTAAATCATAAACGGCTTACAAAATTTTGATAATAAATTTCATAACAAAATCGTCTTTAGGATTTCGTAACTCAAAAGGAAAAAACGGAACCCATAAAGGATCACTTTTTTACGTCTGTCTGTCTGTCTGTCAAGACCCTTTATCTCGGGAACGCGTGGAGGTATCGCGTTGAAATTAAACTCATATACTCAAACCTACGGTCTCTTGAAGCTGTAAAAAAATCAAACTTCTGAGTTAGAAAATGGCTGTTTATGTCGCAAAAAACGTATATTTCGACACTCTCAAGGCTATCAAAATTTGACCTAGAATCTTGAAATTTGGCATAAAGCAAGGTCTTATAGCACAAGTATAGAAAAAAATCTGAAAACTGTAAATTTGTGGTTACGTCACAAAAAAAACTTCGTAACTTTCTACTAACTATTGTAATAAACTTTTTTCATAGGTAAGTATGTACGGAACCCTCAGTGCTCGAGTCCGACTCGCACTTACCCGGTTATTTAGAATATTTTAGCTACTCGTGCAATAGCATAGCATAATAAACCTTATAAAATTCTCACTTTTGGGACTAAGGCGTTCTCTATGGGAGAGGAAATAGGCCGTAATCCACCACGTGGGAAAAGTGTGGACTGGTAGATGTCACCCTCGAAATTATGGTTCTTTAAACCATAAATACTAACACATTGTGACGTTTACCACAGCTTCTTCGAAACGTTTTCCATCAGCATCTAGCTCCGGTTCAGGTCTCGGTACGGAGCGAAAGGGAATGGGGAGCAAACACTTCCTTCTGTGATACGTACTTCGCAAGTACGTGCGAAGTAACGCGATTGAAGGAGGTAGTTTAGACCACTATGGCGGCTGGGGCGTGAGGATATCCTCTCGCCTCAGCCGCCGTATCGTATACCAAAGGACCGGGTTTGCGGTAGTTGCGAGTTTGGATAGGTCGCCGTCCGGCCGTCCAGTAAGGACCAAGCCGGGAAATCATGAAATAGCTTCTCCTATTCTGGGTGGACCGAGAGAGAGTATCAGCCTATTACAGACTAAAACTCACCTGTGTTCCTTCAGTTGCCCTCTTCGTTCAAGAACCAAGTTAACTCTTTCGAAAAATCCTTAGCCGTAGCAGGCATCGGCATGAGTTAGCATGTACTTTATTCATACTTTAATATATTTATTCGGCTCCTCCGCCAAATGTTGGGGCCATGAGTTGTGCGAAAGTGTATCCCGGGACGCTGAAACGAAGGCAAAGAAGGAATAGGAGTGGGTTTTAGTCAGTAAAAGTCTGACACGCCCTCTTGCTCCGCCCACGAGCGTGAGAAGTCATTGGATGATTTCCCACCTACAAATAAAAAACCTCCACCAATTGTTGAGACTGAAAGCGAGCGCTTTAGGGGCATGCTTCTGGGATCTGATGGGTATGAAGATAAACTCTGGAAACCAATATTTTGATAGCTATTTAGGTATTATTTCATTAGGTATAGTTGCACTCTTGTTACGTGCTCTCTACCATTGAAAATCAGCGTCAGGCACTAGTTGTCTGACAATCATGCTGAACTGGACCTATTTTGGCGCAGCCGTGAGGCGCACAATTGCATATCTATATTATTATTATTTTGTTTTTTTGTGTTTCTATTTTTTTATTCTCTTTTGTACGGTTTCGTGTTTACATATTATATTGTTTGTGTGCCTTGCGTTGTGACAAATAAATTCATTTTTCTTTCTTCTTTCTTTCTTTTCTTTACCAAATACTTACTTAATATTTTCATATCAAATTCAAAACTTATTTTTTGCATAAACTTTTAACAGTAATATTCAATAGAACAGCCAGCATGCTAACGAGGTACGTTTTTCCCGCGATATCCTTAAATAAAATCAAATCAAATCAAAATATAATTTATTCACATAATATGGCCATAGCATAGTCGGCCTTATAAAGTTACCACTGTTGGGACTCAGGCCTCCTCTCTAGGAGAGGGAATAGGCCATAATCCACCACGCGGGCCCAGTGCGGGTTTGTAAATGTCGAATGTCTTCGAATTTTTGATTCTAGGACATGCCGGTTTCCTTACGATGTTTTCGTTCACCGTTTTGAGAGCAGTGGCATAGAATAAGAAACAGTACAAGTAAGTAGTGATAAAAATAATTACACAAAGTAATGCGCCTGGCTGAGTTTGAACCCGCGACCTACAACTCGTAAGTCGGGGCCGTTACCACTCGGCCACCACTGCTCTCAATATGGGTACATGATTTTTTTATATGATATTAACCAATACTTTAATGCGATCCCACCTGATGGTAAGCAGTGATGCAATGAATGTTACATTTTTACATTAAAGCTGTAACATATTTTTTTCTTGATTTACAGCCAGTACTTTACTACAGTAGCTAGCATTATTAATTTCATTGATATACTTAACGCTTATTTGCCTTTAATCATCATTTTATGTTTTTTCTTTTAATTAAATATTCGAGGTTGGTAAGAAGGTTATATGAAACTAGCTTCTGCCAGCGCCTCTGTTCGCGTGAAAGTAAGTTCATTCATACAAACTTTGGACCCCCATTTCATACTCTTAGAGAATGAATTTTGGAAAATCTTCTCTTAGTGCTCACCTACGACATAAAAGGAAACCTTGTACAAAATTTCATGCTCCTAGACCCAGTAGTTTCGGCTTTGCGTTGCTATGTGAGTCACTCAGTTTCTCATGTTATTTATATAGATAAATTATATCATTTAGCGTCATCGAAAGAGGTAGCTTAAGCCGCTTAGGCGGCTGGGGCGTGAGAATATCTTCTCGCCTCAGCCGGCGTTGCAGGAGACACCCTGGGTATCAGAAGGGCGCAGGGTCGGACCAAAGGACCGGGCTTAGGTACCTCGGGTCGCTCGTCCAAGGGAATGGTGAGGTAGACCGGGACGTAACACATCGGATCAACGCAGGATGGATGAAATGGCGACAGCTCACGGGAACAACTTGTGACCCACGGATGCCCCTCAAGTTGAAGGGTAAAATCTACAAGTCCGTGATAAGGCCTATCATACTGTATGGATCGACATCATTCAGATTAGGTTGTGATAAAGACGGATGAAAAAAGATTGCACGTAGCGGAGATGAGAATGTTAAGATGGATGTGTTGTGTGACAAATGATAAAGTTGATGATAAAGTGAGAAATGCGTATATTAGGGGAAGTTTGATAGTGGCGCCAGTGACTGAAAAGTTGAAAGGGAATCGTTTGTCTTGTTATGGTCATGTGAAGAGGAGGGATGAAACGCAGGTTACTAAAAGAGTTATGAGTTTACATGTTTATGGATAGAGAGGGAGACCAATGAAAAAAATTATGGATTGTGTGAGAAGTGATATGAAAGAAAAGGGAGTGAGTTATAGCGTGACGAGTGACAGGACAGAATGGAAAAGAATAACGTATTGCGCTGAGCCCAAATAAAATGGAACAAGGGCAGGAAGATGATGATGATATCATTTAGCATCAGTCTAAAATATAATTGCTTAAATTGTATGTAATCAATATGCACAAGCCTCCTAAAACCTACCTTTTCTATGATGCTGGACCCATAGCGGGTATTATACTCCAGATGCCTGACGTTCACCATGAAACAGCCAGCCACAACGAGATGTGGATGGAATGAGACAACCGGCAGCTCTTGAGAATTTTGACATCCTACCTGACACGTTGACTGACCTGTTTGTTGGTGTACTATTTAGTGGCCGTAACTGCTATGCTGGAGTTCGATTTCCTACCAAGATAAATGTTTGTGTGATGAGCACGATCATTTGGTCTGTGCCTGGATGTAATTTATCAATAACTAGCTTCTGCCCGCAGCTTCACCCGCATAAATATAAGTTTATCCATAAAAACTTCAGACTCCCTTTCCATCCCCTTAGGGCTTAATTTTGAAAAATCTTACCTTAGTGCTCGCCTACGATATAAAAGTATGCTTGGTGCAAAGTTACACGCTGGTCGCCGTAGTAGTTTCGGCTGTGCGTTGATATGTCAGTCAGTCAGTTTCTCCTCTATATAGATATGTATATTATTATGTATTCAGAAATATATCGACAGTGGAAAGGTAAAATCGCTTAGCCGCCACTTTGGTCGAAAATAAGTAACCTTATTTTCGACCAAAGTGGCGGTTAAGCGATTTTACCTTCTACTGTATGTATAATAAGTTGTATATTTAGCAGTTGTCTAGTACCCATAGCATAAGTTAATACTAGTACTACTACTTAATTTGGAGCTAGATGGCGTTGAGTGAAAATTGTGGAATATTATTATTGTATTATTATTATCAACAATCACGTGTACGTTAATTTAACATTTAGTATGCGGTTGTGGTGTGATTATATGGCTAACTGCCTCGTTGGTCTCGTGGTTGCGATGCAGCTGCTGAGCGTGGGGTTTTGGGTTCGATTGCTAGGTCGGAAAAAAAGTGCTATTGTATTTTTTCATTACGAATTATAGCGGGTGGTGATGTACTACCCCCTTGCTTCGGAAAGCAAATAAAGCCGTTGAACCTGCGCTTGATCTATCTGCGGACGTGTCGAATTGCCGTCCTATAGGGTTATGAGACTGCACTTGTGTTTGCGCACGCACTTGTGCTTTATAATATCTCCTGCGTCATTGACTAATCTCAATGTTGACTATGGCAACCTTGATCGAAGTTTGATCAGGTGGGTTATTTTTTTTATGATGTGGTTCATTCAGGATTAATTTAAAACTATAAAAAGTAAAAAAAAACGGGATTTCAATTTATTTACTAAATAAAATACAACAATTAACGTCGACTCAGCCTTGGCATTGTTAAAAATCGAGATTTCCATTTATTTACAGTAAAATATAACAATTAACGTTGACTTAGCCTTGGCATTGTTGATTTGTTATTGCAATTTAAATAAATAAGTATGTATTGTGCACATACGATTTTTAAATAGATA